>CM075660.1:13479967-22687467 GCA_037954105.1 Canavalia gladiata
GCTATCCACTGTCGTTTTGGTGGTACCAAAAATCAGCAGAGACACCCATGGATATTTGTCTGTGCAAAACAGGGTAAGAACTAAGAAGCACAATAAGAAGAAGAAGAAGAAGCTACATCCCCAACACCATCATCACTATCAACATTCATTCGTGTGAAATGTGATGGCTCTTGTACCCACTCGCAAGCTTCACCCATTCTTCGACACATTTCACGCTTCTCCCAACTTCCACTCTCTCCGCTCCTCCGATTACGCCACTCTCCGCATAACCCGCAACTGGCTATTTTGCCATTCTCTCCCTACGAAAAGACCCTTTACCAATTCCACTTTTCTTGCCGTCAAAAGCCCCATCATTCCCTTCAACCCATCCAAGAGTTTCTGCAGTGAGAGTTGGTTGAAAC
This sequence comes from Canavalia gladiata, assembly GCA_037954105.1. Taxonomy (NCBI): domain Eukaryota; kingdom Viridiplantae; phylum Streptophyta; class Magnoliopsida; order Fabales; family Fabaceae; genus Canavalia; species Canavalia gladiata. Next base: position 13,480,369 of record CM075660.1, read on the forward strand.
GTTGGAATGACCCCTCAAACAAATACCACCGTCCAAAACCCCCACGTGCCTTTTTGGATTATCAAGGTTCTGGAAATGAGCACGCATCAAAACTTGGTTTTGCGAGCTCTGATGAGGATAATGATGGTGGTAATAGTGGTAGTGGTAGTACCATGGATAGGATTGTGAAAAAATTGAAGAAATTTGGGTATGCTGATGATGGATTTGAGAAGCAGGATGAAACAAAGGAGAGAGCAATAGAAAAAGGCTCAGTGGAAGATATATTTTATGTGGAGGAAGGAATGTTGCCTAATACAAAAGGTGGATTTTCTCCGGAATCTCCATTCGGAGTTGGAAGCTTTGGAAGTGATGGGGAGGTAAGGTTTCCGTGGGAGAAGCCATTGGTTAAAGAGTTAGAAGAGATGAAAGCTGCAAGGAGAAGAAGCAACACCACTCTGGCAGAACTCACTCTTCCTGAATCTGAGTTGAAGAGGCTTCTTAAGTTGACTTTTCAGAAGAAGCACAAGACAAGAATTGGGAGCAGTGGTGTTACACAAGCTGTTGTAGACAAGATTCATGAGAAGTGGAAGACGCAAGAGATTGTGAGGCTCAAGTTTGAGGGAGAAGCCGCACTTAACATGAAGAGGATGCATGAGATACTGGAGGTTTGCTATTTATCTTTAGCTTCTCGAGTGTTTAAAATGTGTTGTTTGAGTTACAAAGCTTATGGGATGTATGATGGGAACAAGAAGCAAATGCAAAGTTTATTGAAGGATGACAAAATCTTTGCGAAGTTATATGAACTTGTCTTGGATAAATGATATAGGACTAGTGAAATTGCTGTTCTACTCAACATAGGAGCTTCATGAAATTCTTGAAAATAGATAGTCCAACAAATGACACAGAATAGCACAGTGAATTGCATTTCAAAGAACTTCCCCCTCTTTTTCCTATTTTTCTGTGCTTAATATTGTTATATCCTGCTCCAAGTCGACTCCTTAAGACATGTCTAATCAATATGGGGATAGAGGATTGACAGAATTGGCATTGAATAGTTGATAACTATATACAAATTTCTATTGGATTTGAACCTGAATTTCTATATTCAGTTTAAACTCATCTAACTCTTTCCCTTTCCTGGGATTGGAGCTGGGCAATCTGATTATGAATGTTATATTAACATCAAACAGGTTTTCTTTAAGCTGTCCCCAGGACCTGTTCTGATGTTTGGAAATTTTTTATATTTGGGCAGTGATACCTACTTTTACAAATTTTCCTGTTTAATGATAAATAATTGAGTCATCTTCTAGAGCACTCTCTTGAGTGTTCTTGTGGGTTTGGAATATTTTCCTTCACAACATTTGTAAATGAGTCCAGATTATCTGTAGTGATGGATTTGAATATTCTATGATTAAAATGTTTGTATTGCCAATGCTGCCTGCTTTGTATTATCATGTGTAGATTCCATTTGGAGTTTTCCAATTTTTCTTTATATACCTCCTTCTTTGATTATCAATAACCTTAACTATATTCTTGTTCATTCTTAAAACCACGTTCAGAGAAAAACTGGCGGTCTGGTGATTTGGAGGTCTGGCAACTCTGTTTCCTTGTACAGGGGTGTGAGCTACGAGGTTCCTTCAGTACAACTGAATAAAAAGATATATAGGAAAAGCGAGAACTCTCCTAAGCTTTTATCAACACCTTATAATTCCGTGGCGAATCCTGCTGACATTGCTTCTAATTCCGGGACAACTGCGCCATTGGAAAAATTGGAATCTACAAATGACCGGAGAGAAAGAGATTATCTGCCTGAAGTCAATTATGAACATGAAGTAGACAAGTTATTGGATGGTCTAGGCCCTAGATATACAGATTGGCCTGGATGTGATCCATTGCCCGTTGATGCAGATCTACTTCCTGCAACTGTTCCTGGTTACCAACCTCCCTTCAGAGTGCTTCCTTTTGGAGTGAGATCAACACTTGGTTTAAGGGAGGCAACTGCTCTACGAAGGATTGCAAGGACCCTTCCTCCACATTTTGCACTAGGTTTGTCACTGTTTCCCACATGTGTGTGGAGTTTTGAATTTTATTCTGATTATAAATTAATCATGATATCATATATAGGTAGAAACAGACAGCTTCAAGGTTTAGCTGTAGCCATGGTTAAGTTGTGGGAAAAAAGTTCTATTGCAAAGGTTGCACTAAAACGTGGTGTGCAGCTAACAACCAGTGAGAGAATGGCAGAAGAGATCAAGGTGATTAATCATGCTTTATCCAGTTTAGCTCATCGTGTTTGTTGACTTTGTTTTTGTAGCTTTGTTTTCTTAAGCACTTTTTTGTTATTCCATAGTCAGTATGCCATTTCCTAATGCAAAAATTTTCCTTAATGTATGAAAACATACATAACCTTTTGTGTTATTTCCTTGTGGCATCCATTAGGTGGACATTAAATGTAAAGAGGTTGAAACCAATCCACAATGTAATTTTGCAATTCTGAAGGGTTTGAACTCTTAAATGGATGGATCAATTAATACACTTTGGCATCTGTTAAGATTAGCATTTCATTTTGACTTAACTTGCATGAACTCACCAATCTTCCTCTCTTCTAATTTTTTTGTGACTGTGTCACCACTGACCCACTAATGACTATCTCTTCTTGTTGATATTTTATTAAAATTCAGATAGTGAAACCTTAATTCCTTTTGTTATCACATGTTTTTGCCACTTTCAAACATCTCGAATGATCCACCAATATCTGTGATATATAAAGTAATAGAAAAATAAAAAGCCTCTTGGTTTAATCTGGCTGTAAACTATTATGAGAAAATAGCATAAAAGAAATTAAGAAAATGATACAGAGATCACATGATTATCATTCTTCAGCATGTAGATATTGCCTGTTCCAAATGAAATGCTGTCAAACAAAACCACCAGTTCATTTATCCCTTAGTTTTGTATTCATATTACTATGAAGTGTTCTTGCTGCATGCTAATCTTACTTCCATAATTTGATACTCTTTTTTGCACTTTAGTTATTTTGATTCACTTGGTAAGTTATACTGGTTTCTCACTGCCTGAGGATTGTAAATTGTGACGTCTTGCTGGTATTATTCTTAAGAGAGTGAGTATGCTTTGACACCTAATTATTTACCTCTGTTTTGTATAGATCACATTTCAATTAAATAAGCCTTAGTAATTTCTTGAAGAGGTATATTTTTCTTCCCTTATCACAACTTACTCTATTGTACAAAATGAAAGGAAGGATGGGGAATAAGGTTTTTCTATGTAAGATATGTACTTGCTCATTTAAGAATGCCCAAAATACACTCTTAAGTATTTCATCAATTACTTATGTACGCGCATTAAAAATACCAATTTTGCATTTAGAGGGTGTTAGGATCCAATTATCAAGGTATGAGACTTGAATCTTACATTGGAAGTATGAGATTCTAATGTGGGGCTTATAAGGTCTTGGGTTCTCCAACTACAATGGCTTTTGTGATATGGTTTTCCCAAGGTTCTTATGAATTGGTATCAGAATCCTCCACCACATCTCCCAATTGCAAACAAGTGAGACAGGTGGTGATGCCAACATTGCGGTGTTCACCTGAAACTAGTCAAAGGGCTAGTACACAATCAGTTCACGAAGGCATTGGGATTGTAGAATGGTGGGATTGGAGGATCTAATTGCAAGGTATGAGACTTGAGTCTCATATTAAAAGTATGGGATTCTAGTATGGGATGAATAAGACCTTGAACTCTCTAACTACAATGGCTAGCTTTTGTGGTATGGTTCTCCTAAGGTTCTTATTAGAGGACTTCACTTATTTAGCTTGTTTTCCCTCTCCTCCAAAAGCTAATTATATGATGGCATTGGCATAGATCATGCTTAGCTGGCTCAACTCACTAAAAGATTGCTTTTCTGTTTTGGTACATCAAATGAATAATCTGCTGGAAAGGGGATATATCACAGTTCCACTTGTAAAATCATAGTTTGTAATTTTTTAGGTTTTATTTCTAATGTTTTCATTCTTCTCCCAATTCTTATCATATCAATTAAGGTGCTTGAGGAAGTATGATCTTTCTCATTTTTACACAGTAACACTGATATTGAGTTTAAAATATGAAATGGTATATATGGAGTAATGGCGATTTCTGCTATTTGTTGCTTGGCATCACTCTATTTTTGCATCCCTTTTGTGGGATTTTGTATAATCATTTTCAAACAGAAAGCTGGAGATGATTATAATATGCAAAATAGAAGCAATATTACTTGGTTACTTCTGTGAAGGACCAGTATCCCACTTGCCTAGGCTTGGCAGAGGCTTACGAATGGTTTTGTATCTAACACAAGTATCCCTCTACAAAACCTCTTTGGGATTGAAGTCTGGACAAACTATTGGTTCATCATACTTTATGCTGGAATTTTAATTGACAAGAATGAGTGATGAGGACTGAATTCTTTGACACTTGGTCTGAGAGGATCTGACAACATGTCTAAGATCATTATCCCTAAAGTTTTAATTTTTTAGGATATATATATTTATGCCTAACAACTTTTAGTGGATGTTTAATCACTTTTGTCAATTTTTCATTCTATTATTCCAACATCAGATATCAGTATCATGTTATGAGAATTTACTAGAATAAAAATCATTTAGTTTGTTATATGCATTTGTAGTACACTAGGTGATGATTTATTGATCAATACTTATTTTTATTGCTGGCTGCAGAAATTGACTGGTGGTATACTACTCTCCAGAAATAAAGACTTCCTGGTCTTCTTTCGAGGAAAGAATTTTTTATCTCCAGATGTTACGCAAGCCTTGTTGGAGAGGGAAAGAATGGCAAAAGCAATGCAAGATGAGGAGGAGCAAGCAAGATTGAGAGCATCATCATTGCTCATACCGACTAGTAATACATCAGGGCTGTCAGCAGAGGCCGGCACTCTTGGTGAAACTTTGGATGCAGATGCAAAGTGGGGAAAAACATTGGATGAGCGTCACAAGCAAAAAGTAATGAGAGAAGTAGAACAACTACGGCATGCAAACCTTGTTAAAAAATTAGAACAGAAGCTTTCCTTGGTAAGTTCCTCAAATCAAGGAAGTCTCTTATTCTTATTGTCTAGCCAATGGCTTGTGTTTTATCTCATCATCCAGCATGATGATAATGCTCTTTTTTAAAGGTTTTCTTGATGGAACTTAAATAAAACTCTGTTAATTGGACTGAAATATGACTACTGTTAGGTCTGAGTGGCTGAACCATTTCTCATAATATTTTGCTGAATTTTAGTAAAAAATGAAAAAGAAAATAGGTGGTGAAGTCTTGTTGGAAATGATGGCAGCAGTGATAAGGACACATTAGTGGAAGCAGCAGCAGAAGTATGGGGCAATACTAGATTCTCAATGCATGTTATTTTGAAACCTAGTTTCATCAGGCAGGCCACACTTTCCCTTGTATAGATGAAAGTCCTTTAAGTCAATTCTGTTGATTTAACAGAGGTAACTTTAACAGATATTGATTAATATTCCCCTTCCCAAAATGACTAGCCAAAGGAATGACTTATTACCTACCTTCAAGTTAGCTTCTTTCTACTTAAATGATTTTTGTTAGTAATATAACTATATGGAATGTGCTCTATACGAGTTGGAGGATCATATTGTCTCATTGAATCATGATGATGCCAGTCAGGCTATGCAATGAAAGTGAATGAGGTCAGGATGAAGGCAATGAGTTAAGTTTATAAGGATCAAAGTCAACTCAAATGTGTTTAATTGGAGTGTCATATAAACCCTAGCCAATCAATGCTTATAAATATCATGTACACCATGTTTTACCTGGAGGTTTTGATTATCTTTATTATCTCTTTCTGTATCTAACTTGTTCACCCCAGGATTATTTTCCACTTTAGAATTTGCATGATTGTAATCCCTGGATTTTTGCTTTCCAGGCTGAAAGGAAGTTAATGAAAGCTGAAAAAGCCTTAATGAAGGTGGAGGAGTCTTTGAAGCCATCAGAATACAAAGCAGATCCTGAAAGTATAACTGATGAAGAGAGATTTATGTTTCGCAAATTAGGGTTGCGGATGAAAGCTTTCTTACTTCTTGGTATAGCTCTATCTATATAAAAGTGTTCTAAATCTATTTTAAGACCACTTTGGCTCACTTCACTACCAAGAGTCAGATGGAAGAAATTAGATAGAAAAAGTGTCTTATAAATTTAGTTCATGGTAATGATATACATGAATATTGCATCTCTAAAAGTTGAGAACCCATTCTTCAAATCGAAAGCAGCTTATAAATTAGCTTTATCTCCACTTGACCCCTTTCCTTCTCAATCATTTCTCCCTAAAGCCCATGAGGGTGCTTTCATTATTTGGTGCTTATACAAGTCTAATAATTTGTGGTTTCAGGTAGACGTGGAGTTTTTGATGGTACTATTGAGAACATGCACTTGCACTGGAAGTATCGGGAATTGGTTAAGATAATTGTGAAGGCAAAAACCTTTGACAACGTAAAAAAAATTGCCCTAGCACTTGAAGCTGAAAGTGGAGGTGTTCTGGTTTCAGTTGACAAAGTTTCCAAAGGATATTCTATAATTGTTTTTCGGGGTAAGGATTACCGGCGTCCTTCAACATTGAGACCCAAAAATCTTTTGACAAAGAGAAAGGCTCTGGCACGTTCAATCGAGCTTCAACGACATGATGTATGTATACACACTCTTAATTCATAATATCAATCTTTCATGTTTATAATTAATGTCTAAACTCCCTTTCTGTTGACGAACAGGCGCTCTTGAATCATATTTCTGCTCTGCAAAATAAAACAGAGAAGTTAAGATCCGAAATTGTATGTCCTTACCGATCTTACATTTTTCACATCTTTTATTGCAAGCCAAGTTGTATCTTTATAGAAACCCGGTTTCCTGATCTTATTTGGTTTGGATAATTTTTCATAGGAACAAATGGAGAAGGTAAAAGATGAAGGAGATGAAGCATTGTATGACAAATTAGATTCTGCCTATCCTACTGATGATGAGAACTCTGAGGTTCTTCTCTCTCTCTCTAATGCCTCCCCACCAACCACCCTAAAAATTTTTTTGACTGTTTCTTTCATTTTATATTTTTGTGTTAATATCTTATTTATATGTAGGTGGAGGATGGTGAGGAAGGAGATGAGGCATATCTTGAGACCTATAATAGCGAAAATGAAGGTGAAATTGAAAGCGAAGAAGTGGAAAGTGATAATATGTATTCTCTAACGTGAGGAATTTGCCTCTGGAAGTTGAAGGTCAAGGGTCGTGTGATTAGAGGGACTCCTAAGGACTATGTGAATCATTAATGGCACTCAACAAATTGCACCGTAGGGTGATTGAGGAAGAATATAATAGCTCCTTTAGATCAATCCACGGAGAAGAGCATGCTCCATTCAATGATATTGTCATAGGACATGCATTTAGACGTGATCCTGAATATAATTAGCTCTACAGCATTGCAGTTTCTGAAAGATGTATGTATATACATTTGACCCTTTGAAATTCTTGGCATTGAATAAGTCAACAGGTCAGTTAATATATTTTTGGAGGAATAGAACCAATATTAGCCTATAGAGGAAATATCTGCTGATTATGAGAGTTTGTTTTTCGGGGCCTACAAATTGCAAGGGATGTTTTAGATTTTCACACCAGGAAAACAACTACATAATAATCTTTCTTAGTAAATCATAGGATTAACAGATATAACACAACGTGATAGCTTAGCAAGAATAGTCAAACTATTTGTTTTTTCACACAACACTGATAGTATGTTTGGATAGGTGTCTTCAGAGTTCCTAAAATATGTTTCAAAATTTAAGTGTAATTTGAAATCTGCATCTAACATGTTTGACAAGTTTATAACAATTATATTTCTAAACTCATTTGGGCTAAAAGTGATAAATTCTTTTACATTGAATTGAAAATGTATTAAATTATTATAGATTTTTAAGAAGGAAAAAAAAAACCTTCCAAAGATAAACCATATCATTTTAAATTCATTTTTAAGCAAAATAAGTTTTACAAGATTAAGTTTAATCTCAAGTTTGCGAATGCTCTCTCAAACAACACACTAGTTTTGGCTGGCTGCAACAACTGAACAATAATATTGGTTACATTTTTTTGATGGATTTCTCTATCTTCTGAATGGATTCCTTCAATTCATTCTGATCACTTGGCCTTGACGGTGACAGAGCAATGTCATTCCAAACAGAACCAGGTTCCGTTATAGGGCTGGGTTCCTTGTAAAGTTCATAGATGGAATCAGCTTCGGGATTCAAAGTGCCTATCGTTTTCAAGCATTTGATATCTTCAGGATCCACCAGTAGATTGTGATCACCATCCTTCCACCCTATGAGCTGTATTTTATGACAAGGAAATCACTCATGACATTTTAATATTGAAATGAAGTGTAAAATCAATCATTTCATCACAAGAGCGTGCAAAATTGTTCATATTTACCTTTGGGGGACGACCAACACTATTCGTGGAATAGAGCCTGGCATTATCAACCAATTTGCAATATCTTGGAAATGCATTGGCAAATCTTTTGTGAGATTTCAACTGTGAATTCACCCTCACTGCCCTCCCTGTCATAATAGCTCTCCTGTAATATTCCAATTAGAAATGTTAACTGTCATATCCACAAAACCCATTACCAAAGTAGTATCTTGGCTAAATTCCCAAGAATATATACCTCATGCCTCTAACAACTGCAAGATAGCCGTCACAAACCACACCAACCAGTTCAATTCTGTAAGGTTTCTGAGTGTGTGGTTCTCCATCACAATTTTCCTCTGGTTGATGTTCTTCCTCTGCCTCATTTACTTGCTCCCAGTAATTTTCTGTAACTGTACCATCTTCAGCTACTTTATACCCTACCCCCATTCGGTACCTACATTTGTGAACATTTCTTGCCATGGCAATCGTCTGCTCCACAAAAGGTTCCCATGATAAGGTACCATCCATGATCACATCTCGACCCTCATTTAGAGCTGTCACTAGCAGTGATGATGCAGCATCAGTGGAAGATTGATGCACCTGTTCATATTTTGATGAATTTAATGGGACCATTAGTTTGAAAGGGCTTATAATACAAGGGTCTAAGAAGTCATCCATTTAATAAGGAACTTCAAGTGAATGTGCAATTTATTTTGTTTTGGATTTCTGTAACATTTGACACATGCTGTAGGTACTATGGTGGCAGGTTTAGAGGAAAAGTGACAATAATAATATGGAAGGGTTTCACACAGAAGCATACCAATTCAGAAGTTTGGAGCATGTCATCATGGTGACCCCTGGAGTTAAGGGCTCTATATATGACATCACTCTCCTTAAAAGCATCTGCCTCAACGACCACAGCATTTGAAGCTGCTCCTGACCAAAATGGTCTGCCACAGCCAATTGATACATATAAACAATCTACCTAAATTGTAAACTAAGTTGGAACATAGGGTTCCTTTCATACTAAATTTTCCTTGAACCTTTAACAAATCCTATTGAAGCATACAATTACAATGGATCATATTTACCATACTGTCTGTCACAGGTGACATTCAGCCAGTTGATCCTATTCTATAACCATATAGGCACTACACGTGTACAAATATTTAAAATTGCTTAATTTAGATGGGATAGGTTGGCTGCTGGAGGATCGATCCTCAATATCATCATCACAATTTCGTGTCAAAGGCATGAACCGGCACTCTTTAGAGCAACAAAATCATTGGTTTACATGAAATAACTCATTTGTATAACTACATAGAATAGTTGATGTAATATACAATTGAGTTAATAATAAATTGTGTAGCTTTATTGGTCCTTGAAAGTATCTACTAGCTAACAAAATTATCCAACCAAACATTAACTTGTAAACATTTTCATCTCTCAAAAGATTAATATTTAATAATTAGTAATATTTTGTTAAATTTGTGTCTCCATATCATTTACTCACCATGCTTACTTTGGTTTTTGAAGGAGTATTATTAGAATTGAGGAATGATAGTGGTGCAAGAGTAGAATTAGGGTGATGATTACTCTTTAAGAATGTCTTTAAGAACAGTGCTCTTTCCAGCACCCATGCCACCCCCCATGAACAGTAGCACTGGACTCCTCTCATTGTGGGCAATGGGGACCATGACGTCTGTATGTTGTGAGTTACCATTTATTGCTTTAATCTCTTCCACCAATGTAGAGAACACTCTTGTCACCTTCAGATTCTTGGTTACTCTTTCAAACCTCTGTTTCCTGTACACACCACCATATTGCCTTCAACAAATATAATCTGCACGTACTCACTCTCATTCTCACCTACTTAAAACAAGTAAATGTTACTAAAACTTCGAAAACTTTTAACTCTATAATTACGATGTAACATTTTAATTTTTAAAATAAGAATTTTATATGTTAAAAATTACTATTTTTCGTTTCAGTTTATTTATCATATATTTTTTAAATATTTATTATTTTAAAATTTTAAAATAATGTTTATTATTTTTGTCTCATTATATCCTTATCTTTCATGAGAATATTAATTGAAAAAGTTAATTAATAAAAAATAAAGATATAATATATATAATAATTTTAACACAAATAAATATGAACATTAGTTAATTTTTTAATATATATATATATATATATAATAACTTCAAATAATAAATAAAAAATAATGGAAAGAGTAGATTAAATGATTAAAAAGAAATTCTAAAGAAAATAGAATCTTACCTTGTAGCTATCAACAGAATTTCTTTCAGCTTATTTTTCTGCTGAGACTCGGTACTCAAAACCTATAATTCAGCCAATAAAAGATGTAATAACCCTTTAGAAAAAAGAAAAGAAAACAAAAAGTAGCAGTTCAAATTTCAAATTCAGTCGTACATAATTTTTAACCAACCATGTAAAAAAATTTGGTACACATTGATTATAGCGGGGACCATATGCTTTCTTTCTTTTGGTAGTACTATACGGATGTTGTCCGTTTCCTTTAATGTTAAATAAAATTAATTATTTTTAAATATTTGTATAAATTAATCAGAATTATATTTTATTATAATATATGTTTTAAACTATTTTTTTTTTAATTTTAAACCAAACTTATCCGTGATACTGATTTATTGGTGTAAAATTTTAAACCTCTCATGATATTGGGAAATATTTTCAGTTCCATGTTGAGCCTTTTTCTTTTGTCGTGTTATATACGGACACTTCCCATTGTTTTCAGTGTATCGTTTGAAGCGATAAAAATATCTCGAACAGAAACTTACCTTTGATGGGTTTCTTAAGTTAAATAATCGATACTTATTGCATTATTAAAGAATATAAGTCTGATTTTAAATTAAGCAACGGATGCTTAATTATATTAAATTTTTTAAATAGCTATATTAAAATATAAATTATTTAAAATTATATAAAATAAAAGGAAAAAATATATGACAGTGAAACCCACCATTTAGTCTGTGTATTATCTTATACAGAAATTAAAACCGGAAGAAGAAAGTATTAAAATTATATTTTAACTAGTTTCTTAATATGTCATTCAATTAATTAATAAACTCATTAAACATCCAAATGTTAATTAATTGAAGTATCCAAACTAGTATTAATTAGTGTGTTGAAATATTACAACTCCGAAGCATGTGAGATTATAAAATACATGAAGACATATAAAAGAGTGGCTTAAAATGGGTTTTATTTTTAACTTTGAATTTTTTGATAATTTATTGCGTGTTGTTATAGTAAGTGTATAAAATAATGAAAGCTTTAGTAAAAAATAAAAAGATGATGAAAAATGAAAATAATTACACTATTTTTAATTTAAATTTGTTTTATCTCCTAATTTTAAGTTAATTAAATTCTTTTAAAATTTAGCACATTTTAATCTTTTATTAATTTCTTCTACACAATATTTTTTATTCAATTTTTTGTGTGATTGATAATGGAATTGAAATTTAAAATAAATTTAAAATTTTAAAATAAAAAATAATGAAAATATAATAAAATTTGAAGAATTTTATAAAAAGTGATTTCAAAGATGAAGAGAAAAAATTATGAGATCTTTTTATTTTGGATGAAAGTTAATATTTTAGGTAAGAAATTTTGAGTAGAAGATAATTTAATCGATTTGATTTATAAAAATTAGGTAAAAAAATTTAATTTAATTTTTTTATAAAGAATAATAGAAGATTATGTTTACAAAATTTAAAAAATAAAAATAAAAATTAAAAATATAATTAAGTTTAAAAGATATTTATTAATATTATATTAAACATTTATAACGATAAATGAATAAGAAAAAAATTACTAAAACAGGTGAATCAAAATGAAATGGAAAGAGTATAATAACAAAAGAAACAGATGAATTTGGTTTTGAATAAAAAGAGGGTGAGGGGGTAAAAAAACAGATGAATCCGAATGGAAAATGTACCTGACTAATCACAGATGTAGCTTGGTTCCAGTGAAATGCAAAATAAGTGAGGATGCATCTCTCAAACTCCTCAACTAATTTCACATATAGATTTTCAGTGTCTCCATTGGCATTTGAAAGATACTCGTAAATGCTTTCATTGCACCCTTTGGATTGTCCCATCAAGTACTCTTGGGCCAATATGCACACCTCTGGAACCTCACTACCATATTCAATTCCTATCTGCCTTGCTGCAAACACACCCACCAAAGTAAAAACATCATCCATCCAATACAATGCACAACCTTCTTTATGTTGATCCAACCCTTTACATCAATTTTTAATTATCACCTTTAAAAAATAAATAAACTCTTTTAGTCCATTTTGTTTTTCATTTTCATGTATTAGATGGATTCAGATTTAGTAGAGTAAAAAATGGCTACAATCTTAGTTACATGAGTTAATTGTACTAATATTTTACTGCCTAAGAATGCATCTAACTCACTTTCAAAAGTTAATATGATTTAAGTGAGTGTGACTACTTAATCCTAACCTAAACCGCTCCCAAACCCAACTTTATAAAAAAATATTTTAATTTAGTTAATGAAATGTTAGTTTTAAATTGATATCTGAATGGAAGACTGTAATAAGCTTATAAAGAAGGTCATTAACCTGTCTCAAGTTATCTACTTAAAAAAAGATAAGATCTAGGAAGATTAAAGAAATCAATAATACGTAGTTGTATGGTTTCTATTAAGAGTTATCCACATGCCTGAAGATAGGGTGAAACATATGACAGGATCCTTAAATGGTGATTTTCTTAACTAAGTGACTCTATCTCTGATAAATACGAAACATCTTAAAAATACCAAATCTGAGTCCAGAATGTTATAGGTAGGGTAGATTTATTCACAAGCTTTATAAAATAGAACTAGACTCTAATCCCAATTAAAACAAATAATGCCTTTCAAAAAAATAAAATATCTTAATAGTGCCAAATCTGTGTCCAGAATTTTTTGGTAGGGTACTTGTTGTCGTGTAAAAATAACATTTTCACTGTGTTTTATCTCTATATATTAATTAAAAAAAACATTTATCGCAATGATATGTGGGTCTCTGTGTCGGTGAGAGTGTATCCATTACAGAGTATAATTTACATTTTAAAGGGGTCGTAATATCAAGTGAAACCGAAACCTCAAAAAACATACCAACATAGTGCGAGAACTTCTCGATCTCTCCAACACGGCCAGATTCTGTCCTATGTAGGTGGGGAATGACCTTCTGATCTACGACCACGGTGGACGCTTGCCGCCGGTAACGTGAGGCGGTGGCGGCGGCAATTAAACCGGCGAAGGAAGCAGCCAGAACATGGGTCAACCTGATAACTTTGCCAACGGAACTATCTGAAAAATATTTAAATATGTGATATTAAATGTAATATGGTTATGTAATATTAACTGCAAATGTGTTGCTAATGAAGAGAAAAAGAGGGTCATAGAGAGAGAGGGAGAGTGGTTTGACATTGCTGAATCACCTTGCTCCATCTTGCTGGCTTTTGGAGTCACAAATGGCTATTTCCTAGTCGCCATCCCATTATTAAATATGGGTAAAATGGATATAATAATTAAATAAAACTGTGTTTGTTTAAGTGAAATTAATCCTCTGAAATCTGCATAAATAATGTCATGTGCCAATCCCAATCACACGGTCCAAATTTTTTATTATTTATAAATTATTTTTCAAATGTATGTTTAAATATACATAATAAATTTTTATTAAAATATTTAATATTTAATATTATTGTGTACTTAAAAAAATATGTATAATTTTTTATTATGTTTTTTGTTTAAACATATTATAAAATCCTTTGTAAAAATAATAGTTTTTAACAATAAAGATAATCTGATCTAAATCAGGTTACAATGACATGACATACAAAATATTTCGAGTAATGTTATATTATTAAATCTATTTTTTATTTTTCTATTATATTATTTATTTTATCTCATAAATTTTTAATCTCTCTTCTGTTTTATAGAATATACTATAAATTCTTTTGAATAAACAAATTAAAAAGATTGTTTTCAACTTTTGTCAGATAGGCAGTAGTACCTTTTCAGCTTTTCAACCTAGGGACTAAAATTTTTAAACAAATTATTAAAATAATGCTGTTTGTATATAATTTGCTTTCTTTTTTCTGTACTTCTTGTCAGGTCCGTTTCGTCACGCGATAAATGGCAACGAAATAGTCACATGAAAAGTTATATATTGACAGAAACTATTTTTTATGATGACGCGTGTCCTTTTTTTAATGGGAGAAGAAGAAAGAGAAAGAAAATAAAAGATATGAAAGTATTTTGAAAAGAAGTATTCTTTTGTGAGTTTAACATAAAAGTTAATATCTTAAGATAAGTCTGAAAATGGAGAAATAGATTTATTTACTTATTTATTTTAAATATTAAAATCATTATATATTTTAAAAATAAAAATATATTAATAAAAATGAATTTTTATTTTTAATTTATATAAAATAAAATTTATATTATTACTTTTTATTTTATTTTTATTTGTTCAAATAAAATAAAAAAATAAAATATTTTATTTATTCACATAATTATTTTTCTATATCATCCAATATAAGCATTTATTTTGGATAAAATTTATATTTATTAAAAAATTCTTATATTTTGTTTGAATAAAATAAATAAATAAATAAATAATTATTTTAAATAAAGAAAAATAAAAAAATTCTGTTATTTGAATGAGAAATTAAAAGAACGAAAAATAGTATAAATTTTCAAAAGATTAATTTAATTAAAAAAATTAATTTTTTATTATATTTTTATTAATATAATATTTATTTTTAAAAATTTTGAATTTTAAGAATTTAAAAAATTTCTCTTTCATTTTCACGGTAAATAAAGAGAAAAAAACTTTTCTAAATTTCACAAATTTTAAATTCATTCTTTCGTATAAATGTAAACAAATAAAAATAAAATCTAAAACCCATCCTAAACTCTAAAAAATAAATTTTTTCCAACCTCTTTCCCTTCTAACCATATAATGCGTTAACGATAATCTTTTTTCTTAATATTATTATCAAATGAAAAGCTACCCCAATCCTAATGCTTCAACGATCCTCTTATTTGTAGATTCGCCCACTGATATAAATGTCTTTTACAAGTTTTTATCTGGCACGTGTCAGATGACTCATCAGAATTTGATTCTCTTCGACACCGTAGAGGATAAATTTGAAAGAAAAAAAAAAGGCATGATACCAATTACGTGGAGGGGAAAATTCTATGTCTACAATATTTTTCATTTTTTAGAATAATAAAAAAAACTAAAAAAAGGTATGCAATGAAGTGAATAATATAATAGAAAAATAGAAAAAGAAAATATAAAAGAATATATGTATACATGATATAAGTCAAGTAAAGGCATTCAAGCAGTTAGTTGATATGTCAGCTAAAGTTCAATTCTGGTGTGTTTTACTGTTTTCTTCTCCAAAATTTTGCTCTTCCTGGCGATACAGCCAAAATCAATTTCTATTAATTTTGATGATATTATTATTTGTCCCAAACCCCAAATACATGTCAGTAAAGAGACGCTGAATCTCAAGGCATGAATATGTCGAAATGTCAGCTGTACGCATATGATATAATAATCACTACAAGGAAAAATTGTATTTATTTATACAATTTTTTTAATGAAGAGAGATAGTTAAAAAGGAAAGAAAAATCAATAATAAAATAATTGATATGAGAAAATATAAATAAAAATAGTATTATAAAAATAATATAATTTTTTTAATAGAGTACTGCAGTTCTCAATCTGATATGTACATTTAAAAAATATATCTAAATTCAATTTTATTTAGTAAATAATTTTTTTCATTATATTTATTTTTATATGTATCCAATAAATTCAAGTATTAATTTTGATAAATATTTATTATTTTAAATTTAAATTTAAATGAATTTGATTATATAGTTAATTTTACTTCAAAATAAATTTAAATTAATATGATTTATGTAATTTTATTAAAAATAACTTTATAGTAAAAATTAATTAAATATCAAAATTATAATGTATCACATTAATTTAAAAATATAATTAATTTTATTATAAAATTATCAAACATAATCTCACAAACTTTATATCATATTTATATATTTAAATTTAATTTCAAAAAATTTAACTTTGTATTTGGATAAATAATTTTAACATTTTAAAAATGTAAAATCTTTAAAAATTGAAATACTTTTATTTTAAAAATATTTTATTTGGATAAAAAATTTAATTTTTTTATTTTAATAAAAAATATTATATTTCTTAAATTTTAAATTTTTTATTTGAATTAAATAGTTTAAATTTTATTATATATAAAATTTAATTTTTAAGTAGTTTTTAAAAATATAAACATAATATTAATAAAAATAAAAAATATTTAAAATAACATAACATAGAGATATAATTTAAAATTCTACCTATTTTAGTAAAAATTTAAATTTTTTATTTTATTTTATTAAAACATTTTTAAAAAAATTAAAATTTTAAATATTTTATCAAAAATTATTTAAATAAATTATTTAAAATTTTGAATTCTAAAAAATATTACATTTTCTTTTTAAAATCCCTCCTCCAAACAGGTAAAGGTGATCCAAATATAGGATGGACGCTGGTCCGAATTATTCCTGCTAACTGAGTTCATTATTGCGGAGCAAAGGGGATTGAAACGAGATTTTCCACAATTGATGGTCCCATTTTTTGCTGGATATAATTGGTGTTCCGGTTGCAATTAAAATTAATTATTTTTATCTATAGTTGGAAAGATGAAGAAAGAGTAAAATATTACTTTAGTTTCTAAGATTGTTGTTGAGTTTTATATTAGTCCCTAACTTAAAAAAATTAACTTGTCCGTCCTTTACTTTTTAAATCGTGATTCACGTTAGTCCTTGGAGTCAATTTCTCTTGATGGGGCTTGCTGACGTGTAACGTTAAATGACAACGTAGCCAACCAGGTAGACCTCAAACGCCATCGTTTTGTCACACACAAGGATTAATGAATGCTTGAGATTTTAGAATGCACCCTTGTTTGGAACCTTAATTTTTGCAATTGATATATAACTTGTAAATCCTAAATTCCTGTTGGCTATGCACACAAGTTTAGCTTACTACCTGATAAAGACTTAAATACAAGTGCTACTCAACTCAAAGCTTTTGGTTTGGATATTGCAGAATCAACTTTGGATATTGCAGAATCAACTTTGGACATTTCCAAATATTTCTGTACAAGATACTTGATACCATCTTTTTCTTTTTTTGGACAACATCATTTTTATCAAATTCTTTAAATCTTTTCAACTTATAAAGGAAATTTATGGATTGAATTTCAAAATTAATCCATTCCTTTTTTTTCTCAATCGGGTAAGTCAAAACCAGTTTCAAAAACAGTTATAGTTCAAACGAGTTTTAAATTTGATTTTTCAACTAAAATCAATTTTAAATCTAGTTTTAAATTCAACTTTGTAGCCAAAACTAGTTTTAATTCTACTTTTGTAGGACCATGCAACAAACTCATCACTGTGAGACAAGCATAATTAGTGCTACAGATAAAAAATAGTTTGGAATGAAGACCCACAGACACAAGAAGAATGATTTGAAAACTAAGTATGATGTATCAAAAGTACAACTATTATGTTAAAATGTAAATAAATAAAAAACCATTAAAAGAGCGTATATGCAATCATAAAAACCAAACATTTAGACTCCCTTCTTTCTCATTGTATAAAAGCAACCAAATCAACAACTTAAAGGAGAACATTAAGTGTGTGGTTTATTTTGATTAAAGAAAGTTTATTTCCGAGCCCAATAATTCCTTAATACGTTCCCAAATGCTAATATATTATTGTAAAAACCAGTCAAGGGTTTTGCTCGGCAACACTCAATCAAGATATTTTTCATTTGAGCAAGTATCCTTCACTCCTCATTAGTCTCCAAAGACTAATTAGTTTTTAAATGCAGAGCTCAAACTTCTAATTCGCAAACAGGATATTCTCACTTGGGTTTTTGTTTTCTTAATAGTTCAGTACATAGAGGACAATGACCCATGTGTTGAGTTTAATTGAGACATTGTTATTTCATTTTTTAAGTCTTCTTATAAAATAAGTGGTTAAAGTCTCATTTCTAACGACTTTAACAGTTAGCGATAAAAGGTTACCAATATTTAGGTAAGCATATTATAAATGAGTAATAAACATGTAGTTACATACTATATTACACCAGTTTCATGTACCTTTAAGCAACATTATTAATTATAAGACGAGAATCATAGGTGGAGAGGGGGCATGATTATTCTATGTTTGGGAATGGTGTGAATGTCTCTGTCTTGGGTGACCATGTGAAACCAGATTATGTTTAAGTACAGAATCATGAGCCACAGAGCTTTCAAAGTGTAAGAGCTAGGGACTGTCATGAGCAAAAATGATGTACAAAAATCCAAGATCAGAACCAGAATTTTCCCAAGTTAAACCAAGTACTTAAAATTCAAATAAAACTACATTTTTTTTCATAGAATCCAAATCTTAAAAAGCATAATTGTCCCCAAATCATTGAAACCACTCAAATAATTAACTTACACTTTTATCAAGAAAAATAGAATTTCATGCCCAACCCAGAACTAGAAATGTGGTTCAGAAAATTGTAACTCAAAGTCCACACTTCAATCAAAGACCTTTAAAAAACAAACCAAAAAAATGGCACAGTACAAGTCAAACTTTTTTTAACGCCCAACAGTAAGGCAGAAATTTTCATCTACGCAATTACAAATAACAACAACTATATTTTTACATATGCATTTAAAGGTGACAAGCCTTAATGGTACATCAAACAGGAGCACACATCTCAGTCAGCAGAGTGTTGTAGGAAAGTCCATATGAATAAAACAGAAAAAATCCAACACTGCACAGGAGCAGCTGAAAATGACAGAGAACTGAGACATGAGACAATTCAAAGGATAATAGATGAAAGTCTTATATATATGATTTACTGATTACAAATCAGGAATTAATGATTTACTGACACGCTCGTCGTAAACGCGCAAAAATAATTTCTAGATTTCCCCCAAACTATTGGTATAGTATAAGGTGCAACCTAGGTCATCTCCCAAAGACCATTTCAGATTCTTAAGCAAATAAGGAGAAGGTTAGAACAAGGGGATTTTGGAAAGATTTGATATGAAGTTCTAAATGCAAAATACAGAATGAAATTTATTTGACTTAACAATAATCAACCCAAGGAATTCAGAGGCTATTTTCTTAACTAATCATTGATCACTAAAATCATGCATTGTGTTTATCAACCTAGGATCATCTGGAACCCCTACAATGATCCTTGAATTCTCTACTGAGAAACCTCTCAGAATTCAATTGATTATGATCAACAAGATTTAGTAACCACTTAATCTTTCATCTAAACCAATTTTATAATCAGAATTCAGTTGAAGTAAGTAATAAAATGAAAACCTTCAATTAAATTACTTAATTTCTACTCTTCAAACTTTTGGAAAATGATTTACCAATCAAAAAACCAATTATAAATCAACTATGCATTAATCAAAATACGTCAACCGATCAAACTTTGATTAAAGAATAAAATTGAAGAATATAGTGAAGCAGAGTAGAAACCACTTAATAAGCATGTAAATAAAGATCAAGACCTCAAAGTTAAAATGAAAATAGCTTGAATCCTTGAATTGAAACTACGAACCTAGCCTTCCATGAAGGAGGCAAACTAACAACAAAGAAAGAGGAAAACTAACAACAAATAAATCCTAAGCCTTCCATGTAGGAGGCAACTAACAACAAATAAATCCTAAGCCTTCCATGTAGGAGGCAACTAACAATAAAGAAAAACTAAGCCTTCCATGTAGGAGGCAAACTAACAAGAAAGAAAACCTAAGCCTTCCATGAAGGAGGCAAAACTAACAAGAAAGAAAGAAAGAAAGAAAGAAAGAAAGAAAGAAAATGGTATTGGAGTTAATCTCCAAAATGGTGTGTGTCTCCTCTTGCAAACCCTTCTATTTATAGAGGATTTTTGAGGCATCATCTTCAGAAAGTCACCAACTAGGATATTACTTTTCTACCCTTTTCTTGCTTTCACATGGGCTTTGTTGAAATTGCAAAACACTTTTGAATTTTTGCCACCAATGAGCACAACAATTTTGACTTTCTTGCACCGCAATTTCGGATGTTCACATGTCCGAATTAGAGCTTGCCTTCTGAACAAAAGTTGTAGCCCTGGATCTTAGCTGTCCAACAAAGTTGATTTCATCTCAATATGACTTCTATATCTCAAGATATGGTCGGATCTTTGCACACTGTTCAAATTCCACGTCAGCAACACTATCTCATCTTTTGAGATAATTTCGGAGTCCTAAACATCCCATTTAGAATCTTCTCTTGCTTTGTAAATATGGACACTTCTTTAAGCTTTCATTCAAGATAGATTTCATGATTTTTGGATGTCTACAACTCCTATTATGCTCAAAATACTATAATAGTGTCATTTTAATCGGGTAAGCAAAGAAATTCAATTAAACTTCATATGAACCCAAACTCATAAAATATGACAAAGATCACTTAATTGAACATATAAGAAGTCTTAATGAGATAAAAATGAGAGATAATTATTTATGAAATCTGTGCTTATCAAATTCCCCCACACTTATCTTTTGCACGTCTCGGGCAAACTTAAGTTAAGGATTGGTGACTTTTTTTTTTTTTTTTTTTTTTTTTTTTTTTTGAAAGAACATCAAAGTTTTGAGTTGATTTCTCAAGAATTCACAAAATTTCATGAAGCATTCTTTCATCACATTTTTGAAATTACTTAGAAAGGCAACTTTAATTTGAAAAACATAGATTGAGAAAGATAAAACCTCACATGATATACTCTGAATCTCTCAAGTGTTTGATTTGGTAAGTGTTTCTCTCAAATTCAATCCATGAAAGATGAACTATCATAGGCTTGCATATCTTCTACTTCTCTACTACTATGTACACATGCAATGCACAAATCAAGAGGTCTTTATTTTGGTTCTAACGGGATTAGAAAGATGAAATGATATATTGAAGAGATACAATGTTAGACCAATGAAAATGGTGAGGATTGAGAATTGATTGTAAGTGCAAGTGTGAGAAACAGATATCACTTCTTCAATTTTTTTTATTTTTTTTTTTTCAATATAATAGTTTATTTATTAATTTATTGCTTCAGTTTTTTTTTTTTTTTTTTTTCAACCATGATATTGATGAACACAACAATAATCTCCCCCACACTTATTGAAACACTTATGGTATGATAAATCCAGTATTCCTCACCTTCTATGGTCAGACAAAGTTGTTTTTTTTTTTTTTTTTTTTATTTGTGGTGAGCTAAAAAGAAGAAAAGGCTAATCGGCTCAAAGGGCTGATCAAAGGATAAAATTATATGGTTTAGTTATTTGGCCAAGTGGTTTGTTCAAGAAAAGCAGTGCCTCAATCATTTTTGTACAAATCATGTGAAAATGTAGCTTCAAAAAGAATCAATGCAAGTTCTGAAGTAACATATTTCATGGATGAAAATCACACAAGAAAGAAAATAATAATAAGGCTCAAAATCTCACAGGTAATATATTTATCAAATCTAATCTATCCAGTTTAAATATGTGTTGCCAAACTAATTAATCTCGAAATGTAAATCATTTTGCTTCAATTATTTTATGAAATCTAAAGAAAAACATACTTCCACATTCAATTTTTTTTTTTTTTTTTAAATCATAAGATGCGTATCAAGAGTCAAGTGTAACTCCTTACTCAGCCATCTTACTCAAAGCAAGTTTATGAATCTAACCTATTTTTTTTTTTTTTTTTTTTTTTTTTTTTTTTTTGGGTTTTGTTTTGTTTTTTTTTTTTTTTTAATTTTAGATATCGGACCATCTTCCCCCCAACCTATCCAAGACATTGTCCCCAATGTCTTAGATGAAATTTCATATAACAGGAAAAGAAATGTAAGAACACCATCAAAGTAAGGAAAAGTTATAACCGAAGAGTGGTATCTGGTTCTCTTTTATCTCTACCATCCTGATTTGGTTGGTTCACCAGCTGCATTGCTTGACTGAGCTCAGATGTAGGATTTTGCAAAATCTCAAGTAGCTGTTCAACAGTTGAAGCAGATACTATGATGTTGCGCATGGATTGTGGCATGAACTCCTGCTCTACTGCATGATCTAAAAAGGATATCAAACCATTATAAAAGCCATTAATATTCAATAAGCCCAAAGGTTTTTTATGAAAATTCCGATAGGCCCAAAATATAATGGTAAAAATTTCTTCCATTGTTCCAAGACCACCAGGTAATGCAATAAATGCATTAGAATTAACCAACATGTGTCTCATACGGTCATGCATGGTTGCAACCTTCAATTCAGTACCCAGGGTGAAGTAGGAGGTGCTCCCATTTTTTAAGCCAACACCTAAGACGTTACACCCCTTTGTGAGTGCAGATCCTGCAACACATCCTTTTAAACCCTGAATCCCTCCCCCATAAACAAGATTGATTTTTCTTGCAGCTAATGCCTTACCAAGGGTAGAAGCTGCATGTTGAAATTCTCCATCCTTTCCAAGGTTAGACCCACCAAAAACACAGATAGTATTGATCTTATCCATATACGGTGTTTCTGTCTTTTTTTTTTTTTTTTTTTTGAAAAAATATGTCATAGAGGTGGATAATTTATAGGGACTCAATATCAGACAAGGAGATCGCTTGAATAGTGCGGGATCAGGATTTGGTAGCAAAAGTTTGAATTTTTGCTGCAAAAGTTTGAATTTTTGTTGCAAAAGTTTGAATTTTGGTTGCAAAAGTTTGAATTTTGGGTTCAAGGAAAAGGTGAATGTCAGAGGGGAAAGACTTTAAGCAGGGGTGAAAATTTCAAAAAAAAAACGGTGGCCCAATAAATTGAAAAGACAATGTAAATGACAAACATACACGCATGAGAATGAACAGTAGTTGTGATTGTGGCTCACATCTTCCTCTGGTTTTACGTCCAGTAA
Organism: Canavalia gladiata; assembly: GCA_037954105.1. NCBI lineage: Eukaryota > Viridiplantae > Streptophyta > Magnoliopsida > Fabales > Fabaceae > Canavalia > Canavalia gladiata. The sequence continues at coordinate 13,503,871 of CM075660.1, forward strand.
CGACTGAAACGCCTTCTAAGAGTCGAGGATGTGCTTCCTATTCAGTTTTCTTGTAAACTGACAACAGGGTCTTTTAAAGTCAGATTCCCAAGACTATAACGTGCTTTTTCCTTACGGAACAGTTCAAACAAATCAAGAAGGACTCCTTGTACATGCCCACTAGGATGCGTCTCAAGAGTCTGAATGATATCATCCAATGACTCCTTACTCAGTCCATCCTTTATGAATTGAATTTTGTCCTCTCGATTTCTTGAAACCATTCCAGGGTTCTTGCATCTTGTGTTACAGGTCCATCTTGCACACCTGTAGCAAACTCCAATTCTTTTTGCCCTTCTCTTCTTTGCATAGGAACTTCTTCCCATACCTGGCATATTTTTAACAAATGATTCTTGAAATTCACCTGCTAAACGTACCTTAGCTTCAATGATCCAACGGACATCTTCTGGAAGGCCTAAGAGTGTTAATGCTCTCAATCGTTCAAGTCTGCAATTGTAAATGTCTTTAAGAAAATTTCTGGGGAGAGTAGGGAACAAAATTTTGATCCTGGTGAGAGCTTTCTCCATTTTTTTTTTTTAAAACACTCAAGTTATTATTCCTGCAAGCTCAATGTGGTGTAATAGTTAGGATGATTTAAGAGGTGAAGAAGGAAGTTGAGAGAGTAGTTGAAACTTATAAGCGAGGAATGGGAGAGAGGGAGAGGGAGAAAGAGAGAGAGAGAGAGAGAGAGAGAAAGAGAGAAAGAGAGAGAGAGAGAGAGAAAGAGAGAAAGAGAGAGAGAGCGAGAGAGAGAGAGAGACTTCTCTTGAATTTATTTCAGGTATGTGGCATTGTGCAAATGCACTTCTTCTACCGTGTGCTTTTGAAAACCTTCGAAAAATGGTTTAAGACGATGTCCATTCACCTTGAAGATTTTTTGGGTTACCTCATTTTTTATTTCAACTGCACCATAAGGAAAAACATTAGTAACTACAAATGGTCCTAACCATCTAGAGCGTAGCTTACCAGGCATAAGCTTTAGCCGAGAATTGAAAAGGAGAACTTTTTGTCCAACGGAAAACTCCTTTCTTGCCAACTTTTTGTCATGAAGAGCTTTGACCTTTTCTTTGTAAATTTTGGAGTTTTCGTATGCTTCTAATCGAATTTCTTCAAGTTCCTGCAATTGAAGCTTCCTATGGATTCCTGCTTGGTCTAGATCCATGTTGCATTTCTTTACTGCCCAAAATGCTCTATGCTCTAATTCAACTGGAAGATGACATGTTTTACCAAAGACAATCCTGTAGGGAGACATGCCAATGGGTGATTTGTAAGCTGTCCTATATGCCCATAATGCATCAACAAGGCGCAAGCTCCAATCCTTCCTGTTAGGCTGAACTGTTTTCTCTAAGATTTTCTTGATCTCTCGATTAGAAACTTCAGCTTGACCATTTGTTTGAGGATGATATGGGGTGGAGACTTTATGCATGACTCCATATTTGCGGAGTAGGGCTTCCATTGTGCGGTTGCAAAAATGAGTACCTTGGTCACTAATTAGAGCTCTAGGAATGCCAAACCTGCTAAAAATGTTAGACCTGATAAAATCTGCAACAACTCGAGCATCATCAGTACGGGTGGCTTTTGCCTCCACCCATTTTGAAACATAATCAACAGCTAGCAGAATGTAAACAAAGCCAAAAGAGACAGGGAATGGACCCATAAAGTCTATACCCCATACATCAAATACCTCACAAAAGAGAAGTGGTTGTTGGGGCATCTCATTTCTGCGCGAAATACTCCCTATTCTTTGGCACTGCTCACAAGTTATGCATAATCTGTGTGCGTCACGAAATATTGTAGGCCAATAAAAGCCTGAGTCTAGTACTTTTCTAGCTGTCCGTTGTGGCCCAAAGTGTCCACCACAAGCTAAGGAATGGCAAAAGGTAAGTACAGACTGAACTTCATGATCTGGAACACATCTTCTAATGATTTGATCACTGCATGTCTTCCAAAGGTATGGTTCATCCCATATGTAGTGTTTGGCATCACTTTTCAACTTGGCAAGTTGCGATTTGGTGAAGTGTTTGGGTATTTCTTTAGCAACCAGATAGTTTACCAAATCTGCATACCAAGGATCTTTCCCGTGCAAATGATAGAGATGCTCTTCTGGGAATGAATCTGCAATTGAATTTTCTTCACAAGGTTGCTGGATCCGACTTAAATGATCTGCTACAAGGTTCTCTGCACCACTCTTATCTTTAATCTCTAAATCAAATTCTTGTAACAGAAGCATCCAACGAATCAGTCTTGGCTTAGCATCTGTCTTCTTCAGCAAGTATTTCAAAGCTGCATGGTCAGAGAAGACAATAACTTTAGATCCAAGCAAATAGGAGCGAAATTTATCTAATGCAAACACAATTGCCAAAAGCTCCTTCTCAGTAGTTGTGTAATTTGATTGGGTTGCATCAAGTGTGCGAGAGGCATATGCAATGACATGAGATCTCTTGCTAACTCTTTGAGACAGTACAGCACCAAGGGCATAATTAGATGCATCACACATTAATTCAAATGGAAGCGTCCAATTAGGTGGTTGAATGATGGGAGTGGTTGTCAACCGCTTCTTTAGTTCATCAAATGAATCCTTGCATGCTTGATCAAACACAAATTTGATATCTTTTTGTAGTAGTTTAGAAAGAGGTTGTGCAATCTTGCTAAAATCCTTGATGAATCTTCTGTAAAAACCTGCATGACCAAGTAAAGAACGTACTTCTCGCACAGAAGTGGGGTAAGGTAGAGAAGTAATAATGTCTATCTTGGCCTTATCAACCTCTAAACCTTTGCTAGATACCAAGTGTCCTAAGACTATACCTTCTGTTACCATGAAATGACATTTTTCAAAATTCAAAACCAGGTTAGTCTCAATGCATCTGTCCAAAACTTTAGAAAGGCTTTCTAAGCATGCATCAAAAGAAGAACCATATACAGTGAAGTCATCCATAAACACTTCCATGCAACTTTCTAAGAGATCAGAGAAAATGCTTACCATGCATCTTTGAAAGGTTCCAGGGGCATTGCATAGACCAAAGGGCATCCTTCGATAGGCAAAAGTACCAAAAGGACAAGTGAAGGTGGTCTTATGCTGGTCTTCTGGGGCTATATGTATTTGAAAATAACCTGAAAAACCATCTAGAAAGCAATAGTGAGATTTTCCTGCTAATCTTTCCAAAATTTGGTCTATGAAGGGCAAAGGGAAGTGATCCTTGCGAGTAGCTTGGTTAAGCTTCCTATAATCTATGCACACTCTCCAACTGTTTTGTATTCTGGTAGGGATTAGTTCATCATTGTGATTTTTGACTACAGTCATGCCAGTCTTCTTAGGAACTACTTGCACCGGGCTTACCCAATCACTGTCTGAGATGGGATAGATGATACCAGCTGCCAAAAGCTTACCTACTTCCTTCTTTACCACATCTAGGATGGTTGGATTCAAACGCCTTTGTGGTTGTCTAACAAGTCTGGTGTTTTCCTCCAGCAGTATCCTATGCATACAAGTAGATGGGCTAATACCTGGAATATCAGCCAAAGTCCATCCAATTGCTTGTTTATGGCTTTTTAAGGTTTGCAGTAACCTTTCTTCCTGTTGTGGTAGAAGGTTCTTTGCTACAATGACAGGAAGCTTCTCATTTTCCCCCAAATAAGCATACTTTAGATGTTCAGGCAAAGGCTTCAACTCTAAAGGAGGTGGTTGTATTATGGAAGGAAGAGATCTATCTGAGATTGAAATGTCTGCAACACTTGCATCTAACATGTCATCTTTCAACGAAGGTTGGTCTGCAGCATTAATCCTGGAACACACAATACATGAATCAAATTCATCACATGTGCAAGTAAAATTATCTAAGTAATCTAAATCAAAATCAAAAAATTTAAAAAGTAGATTGTCAATAGAATAATCATCCGCAAGAAGGTCTATGGCATCAAGTTGAAAGAGTGAATGATTCTCTATGGGATGCTTCATGGCTTCAAATATGTTGAATTGGATGATATCATCTCCAAATTCCATAGAGAGAGTCCCCGTATGCACATCTATCTTTGTTTTTGCAGTTTTGAGGAAAGGTCTCCCTAGGATCAAGGTTGCTCTATTGATGGATGACTCATCTTCCATATCCAAAATGTAGAAGTCAGCTGGAAAGATCAGCTTATTCACTTGAACTAGCACATCTTCAAGTACTCCGGCTGGATGTGCTGTACTTCTGTTGGCTAATTGAATCACCACACCAGTTGGCTTCAGTTCTCCCAGATTCAAAGATTTATAAACTGATGAGGGCATAACATTAATGGAAGCACCTAGATCCAGCAATGCATCACCAAATGTAGAGTTTCCTATTGTGCAAGGAATGGTGAAAGTTCCTGGATCTTTACATTTCTGAGGAAGGCTGGGTTGAATTAAGGCAGAAACATTGCGTCCCACACTGATCTTCTCATCCCCTTTGAGTCTTCTCTTATGCGTACACAGGTCCTTTAGAAATTTGGCATATTTGGGAATTTGCTTGATAGCATCTAGAAGTGGTATGTTGATTTCCACTTTCCTGAAAGTATCTAGAAGCTCCTTATCCAATTCTGCATGAACATTGGGCTTGGATTGAACCATTCTATTTGGAAAAGGTAAAGATACCTTCTGATCAGCACAATTTGGGGTTTTCTTCTCATCAGATGCTTCAAGTGCAGATCGTTTATGGAAAGCTTCTTTTTGTTGATCATTCGATGTCTTATCGAAGGCTGGTGTATTTTTTTCATCAGACTTTCCCTCTGATTCAGATGGCTCATCAGAGATGTCTCCAGGTGTGGAGATAAATGCTTCTTTTTGGTGTGGATTAGTCTGATTGAAGCTTTGTTGCTTTAAAATTGTAGGGTCTGTCTGCACTTTCTTCCCACTTCTCAAGGTCATGGCATTCACACTTTTGGGATTTATGACAGGTTGAGAAGGTAGTTGACCAGAACCTTGAGATTTCAATTGGTTGACAGTGGTAGCCAACTGCCCAATTTGAGTTTGTAAATCCTGAATGGTAGAACTTACATTTTGTTGAAACTGAAGATTGTTGGTTGCTAATTGCTTCATCAAATCATCAAGAGAGGGTTCAGAAGCATTAGAGGGTACAGATTGCTGCATATGCTGTTGTTGTTGTCTGAATGGCGGTGGTTGGTATTTATTTTGGGAGTCAGATGTTTGAATCCTTTGTTGTTGTGGAGGACCATATCTCAAGTTAGGATGGTTTCTCCAACTAGGATTGTATGATCCAGAAGGTGGCTCAAACTTCTGTTGCTGATAATGTTGAGGAGGCCTGTATTGTTGTCCTGTGCCAAAAATACCATTTACTGCAGCCTCAGGTGTCTCACTTTCTTGCAATGTTGGGCATGCATCAGTAGGATGATCTGCAGAAGTGCAGATGCCACATGTTTTGGTTTTGTCAATAACATTAAGTTGCTGTTGTTGTCCGATGGCCAACTGTCTTACGATGGAGGTTAGTTCTTCAATTCTGTTCTCCAATCGTGTATGGTCTGTCTTGGTGGTCATTTCATGGACTCCTTTAGACAAGGAATTAGTTCGAGAATTGAATTGCTGAGAATTCTCTGCCATGTTGGCAATCAAATCTCGAGCTGCTGTAGGAGTTTTGTCCATAAGTGCTCCACCACTAGCTGCATCAACCATGCTTCTGTCCATTGGCATGAGTCCTTCATAGAAATACTGAATCAGTAATTGATCACTGATTTGATGGTGTGGACAAGTGGCGCATAGTTTCTTGAATCTCTCCCAATACTCATAGAGAGTTTCTTGGGAGTTCTGTCTGATGCCGCAAATCTCTTTTCTGATAGCTGCTGTTCTGGATGCAGGGAAGAATTTCTCCAAGAATAATCTTTTCATATCATTCCAGCTTGTAACAGATGTTGGATGTAGATAGTACAACCAGTCCTTAGCTCCATCATTTAAGGAGAAAGGAAATGCCTTCAACTTGATATGATCTTCTAGAATTCCTTGTGGCCGCATTGTGGAACACACAATGTGAAATTCCTTCAAATGTTTATGAGGGTCCTCACCTGCAAGGCCATGAAACTTAGGTAGCAAATGTATTAGTCCAGACTTCAGTTCAAATGGTGCATCAATATCAGGGTATTGAATGCACAATGGTTGATAAGCAACATCAGGTGCAGCTAATTCTTTTAAGGTTCTATCAGCCATGTTCTTAGCAAAATATTTAAAACTATCAAAATTTAAAGATGAAAAATCACTACTGTTACTTTCTTGGTTATTACTGGATGAATGCCTTCTATGTGCTCTTTTCAAATGGTGGAATGTTCTATCAATCTCAGGATCATATGCATATAAATTTTCAGGGTTGGATCGGGTCATACACAAAAAGGTGAATTCATACAGAAAATCCAAGAATGATATATCTAAAGTAAAAACAATTGTTAGAAAGATTAAAATTTTTATACAAACTCCTAAATGAGCCTAGGAAATTAAAATGGTCCCCGGCAACGGCGCCAAATTTTGACACGCTCGTCGTAAACGCGCAAAAATAATTTCTAGATTTCCCCCAAACTATTGGTATAGTATAAGGTGCAACCTAGGTCATCTCCCAAAGACCATTTCAGATTCTTAAGCAAATAAGGAGAAGGTTAGAACAAGGGGATTTTGGAAAGATTTGATATGAAGTTCTAAATGCAAAATACAGAATGAAATTTATTTGACTTAACAATAATCAACCCAAGGAATTCAGAGGCTATTTTCTTAACTAATCATTGATCACTAAAATCATGCATTGTGTTTATCAACCTAGGATCATCTGGAACCCCTACAATGATCCTTGAATTCTCTACTGAGAAACCTCTCAGAATTCAATTGATTATGATCAACAAGATTTAGTAACCACTTAATCTTTCATCTAAACCAATTTTATAATCAGAATTCAGTTGAAGTAAGTAATAAAATGAAAACCTTCAATTAAATTACTTAATTTCTACTCTTCAAACTTTTGGAAAATGATTTACCAATCAAAAACCAATTATAAATCAACTATGCATTAATCAAAATACGTCAACCGATCAAACTTTGATTAAAGAATAAAATTGAAGAATATAGTGAAGCAGAGTAGAAACCACTTAATAAGCATGTAAATAAAGATCAAGACCTCAAAGTTAAAATGAAAATAGCTTGAATCCTTGAATTGAAACTACGAACCTAGCCTTCCATGAAGGAGGCAAACTAACAACAAAGAAAGAGGAAAACTAACAACAAATAAATCCTAAGCCTTCCATGTAGGAGGCAACTAACAACAAATAAATCCTAAGCCTTCCATGTAGGAGGCAACTAACAATAAAGAAAAACTAAGCCTTCCATGTAGGAGGCAAACTAACAAGAAAGAAAACCTAAGCCTTCCATGAAGGAGGCAAAACTAACAAGAAAGAAAGAAAGAAAGAAAGAAAGAAAGAAAATGGTATTGGAGTTAATCTCCAAAATGGTGTGTGTCTCCTCTTGCAAACCCTTCTATTTATAGAGGATTTTTGAGGCATCATCTTCAGAAAGTCACCAACTAGGATATTACTTTTCTACCCTTTTCTTGCTTTCACATGGGCTTTGTTGAAATTGCAAAACACTTTTGAATTTTTGCCACCAATGAGCACAACAATTTTGACTTTCTTGCACCGCAATTTCGGATGTTCACATGTCCGAATTAGAGCTTGCCTTCTGAACAAAAGTTGTAGCCCTGGATCTTAGCTGTCCAACAAAGTTGATTTCATCTCAATATGACTTCTATATCTCAAGATATGGTCGGATCTTTGCACACTGTTCAAATTCCACGTCAGCAACACTATCTCATCTTTTGAGATAATTTCGGAGTCCTAAACATCCCATTTAGAATCTTCTCTTGCTTTGTAAATATGGACACTTCTTTAAGCTTTCATTCAAGATAGATTTCATGATTTTTGGATGTCTACAACTCCTATTATGCTCAAAATACTATAATAGTGTCATTTTAATCGGGTAAGCAAAGAAATTCAATTAAACTTCATATGAACCCAAACTCATAAAATATGACAAAGATCACTTAATTGAACATATAAGAAGTCTTAATGAGATAAAAATGAGAGATAATTATTTATGAAATCTATGCTTATCATTTACCGATTACAAATCAATTGCAAAAACTAGGGTTTCAAATAAGGTTGCATTCTAAAATCTCAAATGTCATACTATTTAATACAACAACGTTTAGAAGCATTCTTTAATCTTTGTGTGTGAAAAAATGAGGACGTTTGAGGCATACCTGACATTTAACACCATTTAACGTTACACGTCAGCAAACCGTCAACGGAAATTGATCCCAGAGATTAACGTGAATCACGATTTGAAAAGTGAGGAACGAACGAGTTAATTTCTTTAAGTAAAGGACTAATATAAAACTCAACAACAATCTCAAAGACTAAAATAACAGTTTACTCATAAAAAAAATACAAAATTTAACGGAGGTTCACGTCAAACTCAAGTTAAACCGGTGTGTTTTGTCCACAAGCACCTTATCCACACTTAGGTTCATGAGGTTCAGGTCTTCCCTCTATGTTCAAATTGGCCTATTCCGGCCAACATTGCCATAATCTTGTAAATGTTGTGGAACCCATTCGTAGAAATTAATTAGGTTTAGCGTCAGACTCAAGCGAGAGTATGTGTCCTGGATTTCTCTTTCTTCGCTTGGATTCTCACTCGCTCCTCCGAATCCAAATATATGTCCCCAACGTGCCAACAAGAAAACAACCGTGTGATGAAAAGTTTAAAGAGACTAACGATAAAAGCCAAATGACCCAACATAGGACTAATCACAATTACTTTTGTTAAATGGGTTAAACTGTAATTTTAATAAAAAAAATCACTTATCATAGCCTTTTTCACATGGCACTATTCTTTAATCTTAACCGTTCATTATTTTATTATTATATTAATAGATATTATATCTATATCATCCAATGGTCCCAAACTTATATCATTATAGACAATTCCAATTGACACGCATACACATTCCCATATGTGGGGAGGGGGACCCTCTTCATTCTGCATGGATTCTTTTTTGTCTGCTCTTTCTCTCGTGGAGCTGGTTTTGCAACTTATTTCTATGAAATTCTCACCACAAAAGAGATAATTGTCCCAAGGGGTGGAAGAAGCATGTATTACCTACTCCGAAAGTGATCAAAAAAACGTAGGCGGGAGCATTGGAGTTTATTTTCACACCTCAAGCCTTAAAAAGAAAGAGGAGGGTACTTGTCATAAATAACATTAATTGCATGCGGTTGCCTTATCTACTTCTCTATCTATATTTCTGGTTAGATGTTATCAATGTAATCCATTTATTTTAAATTTTATAATCGATTTAATTTTTTTAAAAAATTATAATTTTTATGCTTTAATTTGATTTATACTTTTTATACAAAATAAAATCAAATTACATATAATAATATATATTTTTAATTTTATCTTTATTTATATTAATTAGTAAATATATTTGTATTTTAAAATATATTATTTTATTTATTATAATTTTAAATATAATATTCTCCGTTTATTTTAACAAAAATTTAGTGTTAAACAAATTTTAAAATTAAACTAATTAAACCAAATTAAATTATCAAGAATTAATTTAATTTTAAAGATACATTTAATCAAATCAAATCATATTAAATTAAAATAATTTTTTTAATCAATTTAAATTATTTTAAAATAATTAAATCAAATCGAACCACAAATATTTCAAATCTCTACCGATGAATACACAATTTACCCTCTTTAATTATGAAAGTTCTTCCTGAAACTGCCAATCACTGTTACACGCATTGATTGTAAACAAGTATTAGCTACCAGTTAGTTTTAGTCTCTGCTTGAATGAAGAGTGAAATAAATAAATAAAAAGTAACATATAAAAATAGAAAAAAATATTATTTAAGTGAATAAAATAAAATTTTAAAATAGATAATATAAATATTTTATTATTTTAATAAAAATTTAATTTCATGTTACTTTTTTTATTAATAAAAAATTATTTATTATTTTATTTTGTTCATAAAAAATATTCAATAAGTTAAACTATTAAAAGAAAAATAATAATAAAGTTCCTTTTCTTCCCCACTTATGGCTGTTACGGGGTGTTTCTCGATAGGCTCCAATAAAATGTTTATTCATTTTGAAATTTCAATCCATTCAAACAATAAAAAATATATTTTTTCAGTTTAATTAAAACAATCAAAATACTGACCTATGTTCGGTTGGAAAAAAAAACTAAAATAATTTTTTAAGTTGTTTGATAGAAGAAAAAAGTTTCCTTTTCTCTTATTTGATTAAATAAGAAATGAAGAAAATTAATATTTTGTAAATCAATTAAATATAAAATATTTATTCTTTTTAAAAAATTATTTAAAGATTTTTTTTGTTTTTTTCTCTTATAATAAAAATAAATAAATAAATATAATAATACAATAATAATAATAATAATAAATAATAATTATAATAATAATAATTATTATTATTATTATATGATCTAAACATTTAATTTTGCTTTTCTTTTTAATTTAAAAAATATATACCACATGATATGGTCGATAATGAAGTACTAAAAGTATTTGTCATTCCAACGTGAGGAATAGCCGTTAGATTATCTGGTGGAACAATGGTTCCAGTACGACATGTAAAAGGGGCAACGAGTACGATGGTCTTCTCCATTTAAAACTGAAGTTTTTTTTTGTTCTCTTTTTACGTTAAGTTTAGTAAGGAAAAAGGAGTAGGAAGAAATCCAGACACATATTACACTAATTTACATTTTTTATATCTCATGATCAACCGTTGTAAAAATTAAAAAAATAAATCGAATGGATTAGATTCGAATTTAACTGGATACAGACTCTTCCCCTTATTTAACTCAACCGGGACTCAAAAAGATTATATGTACAAGCAATGAAAAGGAACTTTTTATTTTTTTTTTCTTTCTCTTCCCTTTGAAATAAATAAAGGAATAAATACCTTTTGTTTTTAATTGGCTGGGAAAATTTTTTGTTAAGTGAATTTGAAAAAAGTCATAAAACGTAATTTGGAAATTCATAAAACCTAATTCTGAAAAAAAAATACAAAATTAGCTTTTAAAAATAAAAATTATTTTAATTTTAATTTTTAATATTTTAACTAACTAGAGTGCTAATGTAATAAATGTTTAGGTGACACAATAATATATTTCTATTTTTTAATACATTTGTGTCATTTCATCTTTTGAATTTTTTATACCAGTAATAAGAATTTAAAATTGATTGTTGATAATGTCAACAATCATAACAAGGAGAAGAAAAATTGATATTAAGACTTTTTTTGGTAAACAAGGGAAATTAGGAAAGCTACAGTCTGAGATGGAATATAATATAAATTTTAAAATATATCAAATTGATATTAAGATTTTATACTGAGATAAATAAAATTATAAACATATTAATCTTTTAAAGGAATATAATATAATTTTTAAAATAAAAGAACAATATAATTTGTCTTTCAAGAAAACTAAATGTAATTTAAGTAGGGAGAAAAGATGGAACAAATTTCCCCAACCCCAAATGAGATGAGGTGGATACCTATTTTTTATTCTCAATACTTCAACAGAGAGAGTTTGGGAAGGAAGAATTAGAGATGAGAAGAATGAAATCAATTCTTATTACCATCTCTAAATGGAAGTCACATTCTAATTCCAAGCAATCCATAGCTCAGTTGGCAATCTAATTTGCTCAAGTTTATGACCAAACGGATATATTCGCATATGTGGACATTTAAATAGATCATCATTTCACAGGCCCATTTGAGTCTGTAGTTAAACAGACTCGCCAACATGCATATTGTATTTTTTTTAAAATAAATTCTTATATGAACTTGTTTGCTTGCCAACTCAAAATGACAACTTTTTTTAATTTTAAAATAGATAAAACATTTTTACAAGTATTTTGTGGGTAAAAGCACTTGCCTCTCTATTGTAGGTTTAATTGTATTTTTTGTTTTGATTTATTAAATTAAGCGTTTTATTCCTTAATAAAACATTTCTTAATGGTACCTTTCATCTGCATGTGATTTAAGAGTTAAAGTTAACAGAAACAGAATATAAACAATATGTAAAAAAATCAAATTATCCAACTTTTAATGTCAGCAATGGTGCCATTTGTTAGCAAGTATGTATATAATTACTTTACAGTTTCCTGTTTCTATATATAAAAAAAAACAATAATATTATTCATCAGAAACAGATGTTTGGAAATGTTTGATGTACTCTGGTGGGCGCAAAATAAATTATAGTATAATTTTTTGTTTGATATTAATGTACAACATAAATATTTTTGTATCTTTTTAATATAATATTTATTTTATTCTGAAATAATACAAAAATATAATAATATTATATTATATATAATTAACATAATATTTTTATATAATATATATACATATAATTTTCTTTATCTTGTTAAGATTTGTTTTTGAAAACAAAAGGTTGTTCTTTGTTTTAAGCTTTTTTAATTTGTTTTATCTTTTTAAAAATTTAATGTTTTTCGTATGAATATTTTTTAAATTAAATATAAAACTACAAATTTGGTATTTAATAATGTGAAAGAGAAGTCATTTGTAAAGTATATTTGCTTAGCTAAAATATAAATCAATAATAGCTTATTTTAAATTAGACACTTTTTTATATAATTAATTTTTTTTTGTTTGGATGGTTGAAAGAAGAAAGAAAAAAAAAAGATATTTAAACTTTTTTCACAATTTGTTTATATTTGAAAGTATAAAAAAAAGAAGAAAACATTTTTTTTCTGATCCCATCAAAATTTTATTCTTCAATAGATGAAAAAATGAAAAACTTTTTTTATTTTATAAATTTTATTTTTTAAAATTTATATAAAATAAATTTATACCATTATTATATTTTTTTCTTTTTTATTTATTTAAATAATTATTTTTATTTTTATTTATATCCATTTAAACAATTTTTTTTTAATTTTATCCGTAATCCATACCAAACATAAAAGGAGGAACACATAAAGGGAAAGGATGGGTCCGTTCTCCTCCCAAAATTATTTTATAAAAATTACATAAATAATTTTTTATATAAAAGTGTATGAAGTTATATAATTTAATAATATGATTATATATATTAGGAAGATTGAGATAATTAGTAGATAGTTAAATTTTTTAAAGATATTAATTATAAGACAGATTATATATATTTGAGTAATATAGCTTTCTTAAAAAATTCTAGTAATTTACTCGTAAAGGCATTCTTAAAGCATATGAAAAAGTTGACTTTGTTAATGTATGTTCGGTGATATATGATCAAAATTTATATTAATAATATTAAAAAAATTTATTAAAAAATATAATTATATATATCAACATTAAAAAATTTTATTAAAAAAATAGTCATATATATATATATATATATATATATATATATTGTATAATATATATCCATACCTACCTAAAAGTATGACATAAAACATTGCTCGACTTCTCCATCCCCAAAAGATAGCAGCCATTCATTTTCCTTCATAGTTCATAAATACCCAACATCCTGTCATTCATGGATCGGAGAGTTTGGTGGTCCAAACAAAATATAAGGTAAACTATATTTTTAATTTTTTAAAAATTTTAAAAATCTAATTTCAGTTTATTATTTTAAAAATAGTTATTTTTAATTTTATTATTAACCTATCCAACATTAATATATATATATATATATATATATATTACTTATTAATACCAGTTTAATATCGATCATTTTAGAAATTAAAAGCATCTTATTTTTAAAAATAAAAAAACAAAACTTTTTATTTTAAAAATATAAATTTTAAATTAAAAATATATTTTACCCTAGAATATTCGATGTAAAACTGCCTTCTTGTATTTGACAATCAATAATAAGAGGGAATCATGAACCATCGTTAGTCCTTGAACATTCAATATAGGATTAAGTATGAGACAAATTTAGAATTTTGATCATGTAGCGAAAATAATTTCTAAATCATGCATCTCAACAGTTCAGGGAGCCTTTCTGAACTCTCCTCCGGATTACCTTTCTTCTTCTTTTATTTCAGTAACAACAACAATAATAATCACATCCACAGCTTTAAGTGAACTTTGAATCCTCTTCGTCCTGAGACTGGTGCCCCGGAGACAACCTTTGGTTTTATAAATTTAGTTCATCTTAACTCTTAAGATCCCTCCTGATTAGTAGAATAAAACAAACACCATACTCTGTCTATTTTTCTTCAATGAACAGAAACAGTTTCACACATCAATCTTGGAGTTTAGTGCCAGGGACTTTGCTTTTCTTTTGGTTACAACGCATGGCTTGATTCAATAAGAGATTATATACATTTGATTTGAGCTAAAAATGCTCCAATGAAGCACGTTTCAATAATTTTTACATACATATTAATATGTACATGGGCAAACCGACTTAGAGTTGGTATGCACATATTTGCCAAGAAAACGAACTCCTTGCAAATCCTACTCACTCATATTCTTGTTCTGTTAATACATAGGAATAGTAGATAAACACATTGTTAGATATTCCAAAACTTGGCATTGGGAGGATCATACCATGCGGCAATAGTGGCTACCGTTTTCTGATGGACTTTTCTATTTTCCGAATGGATTCCTTTAATTCCTCCTGATCATTAGACCTTGAAGGTGAAACAACCATGTCACTCCAAACAGAACCTGGTCCCATAGGGCTGGGTTCCTTGTAAAGTTCGTAGATGGAATTGGCTTCAGCATTCACACTACCTATCATTTCCAAGCATTTTATATCTTCCGGATCCACTGGTAGATCCTGATTATCATCCTTCCACCATATGAGCTGTAATGTATCACAAGCTAATTACCCTTTTGACATATTAAACTAAGCTTAAATATGTTTTAAGTTCTTTAATTATGATCAAATTTAATTTAAACTCTTCAATATTTTTTCAAATTTTGATTTTTATAAATTTTAAAAATAACTCTTATCACTAGTTGTGATGATGTGATAAACATTTTATCTTACCATGTTAAGAAATATTTTGAGATGACATGTAATGTAATAATATACTCAAATGCTGTCATCGTTAATAAATGATAATATAAAATATTTTTAAAATTTTAGAATTTATAAAAATTAAAATCAATATTAACTTTAAAAAATAAAAACTAAATTTAATCATATTTATAAATTTAAAGTTATATTTCATCCTATTAAATGAATACTAATAGAGTCTAAAGTCAATATTTTTATGACAAGTGTGTGCAAAAATTTTTGTATTTACCTTTGGTGGACCACCAACAGCATTTGTGCAATAGAGCCTGGCATTATCAACCAGTTTGCAATATGTTGGAAATGCATTGGCAAATCTTTTGTGAGATTTCAGTTGTGAATTCACCCTCACTGCTCTCCCTGTCATAATAGCTCTCCTGACAATATTCCAATTAGAAATGTTAACTGTCATATCCACAAAATCCATTACCAAAGTAGTAACTAGGCTGAATTCACTAGCATATATACCTGATGCCTCTAACAACAGCAAGATAGCCATCACAAACTACACCAACTAGTTCGATTCTATAAGGCTTTCGAGTACGTGGTTCTCCATTACAATTTTCCTCTGAATGATGTTCTTCTTCTGCTTCATTTACTTGCTCCCAGTAATCTTCAGTAACTGTCCCATCTTCAGCTTCTTTATACCCCGCCCCCATTCGGTACCTATGTTTGTGAACATTTCTTGCCATGGCGATAGTCTGCTCCACGAAAGGTTCCCATGATAAGGTACCATCCATGATCACATCTCGACCCTCATTTAGAGCTGTCACTAGCAGGGATGATGCAGCATCAGTGGAAGATTGATGCACCTATTCAGATTTTGATAAATTTAATGCAATCATTAGTTAAAAATAGCTAATAAGAGTCTAATATGTCATTTTTTTCGTCAAAGCTAAATTACAGAAGGAACTTCATGTGAATGTGCAGTTTTAAACTTATTTTGGATTTCTATATCATTTGGCACATGCTGCACATACAATAGTGACAAGTTTAGAGGAAAGTGACAATAATAACATGGAGAACTTCCCGCAGAAGCTTACCAGTTCAGCAGTTTGGAGCATATCATGATGGTGACCCCTAGAGTTAAGGGCTCTATATATGACATCACTCTCCTTAAAAGCATCTGCCTCAACGACCACAGCATTTGAAGCTGCTCCTGACCAAAATGATCTGCCAAAGCCAATTGATACATATAAACAATCTACCTAAATCTGCAAAACTAGGCCAATTTAAATATGCCTGCCAGGTAATCCTATGTACGAGATTCATACATTTAACACAGTCACTGTTATATATGCCTTACAGTAAATCTTATTGTGTATTATTTAGATGGTAGAACATGGCACTGTTGACCTGCTAGATGATTTATCATCCACTTTATCATCACACTCATGTGTCAAAGACTTGGGCTGGTGTCGATTGAGCTATGTACAAGCTCATGGGCTAAGATAAAATATTGTCTATTGTATAACTTAGAACTGTGAATTTAATAGCAAATTAGAAATTAGCATTATCTTGTGGAACTTGAGCCAACAGAACCAAACATCCGCATCATCAACTCACATTTCTTACTTAGGGTACATATTCAAATCAGTATCATTTTCATAAGACTTTTTGCATGACTTTGAATTTGAACAATGATGATAGTGAAAGAGTAGAATAGGATGATGATTACTCTTTAAGAATGTCTTTGAGAACAGTGCTTTTTCCAGCACCCATGCCACCACCCATAAGCAGCAGCACTGGACTCCTCTCACTGTGGTCAATGGGGACCGTGACGTCCGTACTTTGCGGGTCACCTTTTATTGCTTTCATCTCTTCCACCAATGTAGAGAACACTCTAGCCACCTTCAGATTCTTGGTTACTCTCTCAAACCTCTGTTCCCTGTACACATAACACCATCTTCATTTCAACTAATTTGGTATAAATCATCAATTTTTTAATTTACATACTTATATAATAATAATAATAATAATAATAATAATAATAATAATAATAATTTTCTCCTTAACTATACTATGACGTTGCATTTCCTTATATAACATTGTAGATTATAAACTTAATTAAAAAACTAAATTCAAATTACTTAACATATATAATAAGAAAAGTTATTTTAAAGAAAATAGAGATTAAAAATCATATAATTTCCATACATCATTAATATAATTTTTTTTAATAATTAATTAAAATTATTATAAATATAAATTTTAAATAATTATTATAAAACTATTAATTTTTAATATTATAATAATTAAAATTAATAATACATAAAAATATTTACACTATCAATAGATTTCAATTAAATTATAAAAAATTACCTTGTAGCTGCCAATAGAATCTTTTTTAGCTCTATTTTCTGCGGTGACTCAACACTCAATACCTATAATTGAGACATGAGACAAGTAAAACATAAATATCCTTCACAAAAATACTTAATAATCTATTTGAATTAAATAAACAGAAGCATGACCAGAAGAAAGAAAGACGCTAAAGACAAATTTAATTATTTTTATTTTTAATATTTAATTTTCGATAGTTTTATTTTTATTTTGTTAACTATTAAAATGTTTAATTCACGTAATGAAGTTATTTGAATAAATATATAATTTAACGTCTAAATATGAATTTTTAATTTCTAAAAATGTCGATGAGTACAATTTGATCTAAATGTGTTAACTTGAATAAATTTAAATTTTTTCTCATAAAAGTATGAATAAAATATGAGAACAATGTGAATAAATTTAGCACATATAAAAATCAAGTTGTATAAATTGATATGTTCTAAAATCAATTAATCTATCAAAATATGATTAGGTAAACATATTAAAAAAATAAACTGTGAACCCTGATGGTATTTTTAGGGATTAAAATTATAGAAAATTTTAACAAACAGTATCAAAGTTAATAACTTTTATAAAATAAGAAATTAAAATTATAAAAAATGAAAGAGGTTAAAATCAAAATTAAATATAAAATGAAGGACTAAAAATTTGATTAAACCAAAAAATATATATATAATACTCTAATAAATACAATTAATATAGTAAATAATTTGACAAAAATTGTTAACTTAAATATATTTTTAATATTAATAAATATAATTAAACTTTATTTTAATCTTTTAATTTTTTAATAATTTTAGTCTTCATATATTTAATTTTTTTCTAAATAACCCATTTCATCATTTAATAGTGGGAAACTATTATAAAGAAACATCTGACGTGAAATATTTAAATGAGTCATTAATAAAGTGATAAGGAAGATTTATTTTAAAATTTTTAAAATTTACAAAAAAAAAAGATTAACAAAACATTTTTGAAAGATCAAAATTAATTTAATTTAATTTATAAAAAAATAAAATTGACTTAAAATATTTAAATCAAGGGCAGATTAAGATGGGCTAATAATTAAACACAGTTAAATTTATTACGAAATCCATTTTAAAATAATTAATTAAATTGATTAATTTTTTTAAAAAGACTACAATTACATTTAACTAAATTATTTTATGAATACTTTTATATTTTTTAGTATATCATAACTAAGAGGATAAACTTGAAAACAAAATATTTTTTTATAATACGGAATAGATTCCTTTTTTTTAAGTGATATTTTAAAACAAATAGAGTAATTATAAAATAATCGAATGACCCTACAGTAAATGCAGCAAGTAATGAGAAAAAAAATAATAGAATTGTTATTTTTAAAAATGAATAAATTATATACCTGACTAATCACATAAGAAGCTTGGTTCCAATGAAATGCGAAATAACCGAGGATGCATCTGTCAAACTCATCAATCAATTTCCCGTATAAATCAGGATCCTTCTCATCGGCAAGATATTCAAAGATGCTTTCCTCACACTCTTTGGGTTTTTTCAAATAGTCATGTGCCAATCTGCACAGCTCTGGAACCTCGCTTGCATCTACGAATCCCATTTGCCTTCCTACAAATCCACCATTCAACATAGGGACGTGTTAGAGATAGTTCCACCATTCAAGTACTATACAATATCTATGTTTTGTTTGGTATATGAAAACAGAACTGTTCAATGAAATTGAAAATCAGATTGTTCAGATTTATCCTCATCTCATTTGTCATTCAAAAACATTAATACAAAATCTGAGTCGTCTCAATTTTCATCGAATAGCTTCAATTTGACAACACATTCATTGCACAAAATGTTGACTCGACCAACTCCGTGTCCATATGCTCGACCGTTCCATTATCCTTTCAACAAAAAATACATCTTCCATCCCATGGCAAGAAAAGTCAAAGTAAAATCTTGAATTTCAAGTCTGTGTATATAAATACACGACAAAATTTCAGCATCACTTCATCTTTGTAGCTTTATAAGCACATGGAACATTAATGTCCCTTTCAAAAGAATCGCAATAAAAATGTATTCTTCCATAAGCCCATGACCGCCCTAGAAACGTACTTTTAGAGGAAGTCATTATTTTGGATTTTGAAAGAGTTGTGATCAATTATAGAAATATCGTTTTTTACTTCTAAAAGATAAAAATTTGATTTTTTTTTATTTTAAAATTAAAATAATTGATTTTTTATTTTTAAAAATAATATCTTTTATCTTTTAAAAATTAATATGATCGAGCTCAACTCTTTCGAAGTGTAAAATAATGATTTAGTCGTGGCTTTTCTTTTCCCTCAAAAGCATAATAAGGAAAGAGTGGTTGTAAAATGAAAACCATGTTACTTATTTATATAATAGGTACAAAACACTATTTAGTTTAATGTTTATTTGTCTTATTCTTTTTTTCTGCATGTCGTTTTTGAAGTAAAGATTGTATATATTCCACCTGTATTTATTGCTTAGGTCACCCATCCTAGCCTCCTAAGCATTGGTTTAATAGTTAAATTCAATACCTATACTGAGAGGATTTGGTCGTTTAAATACTTGTATATTACACACACCAATACATTTTTAATATGATATTTTACAGATTCATTAAATTTTATCCAATCATTCATGTATTTATTTTTTCCATCTCTCTCTATTTTTATTTTCCAGTCTCGTCCTCATTATTATTGACCTGTGTGTCTGTAAAGTTTACGCAATAATGTGAAATAGTCAAGACTATGCTACAGTTAAGAAAATTCAGAAAGGACCTAAAAACGTGTGTAAATTTCTTCTTTCCGTGCAGTGCGTATATTTGTATGAAATTTAATTTCGTAAAACTAATTTTTGAAAAGCTAACGAATATGTCAAATACGAATTATTAAACAGACAAACCCATGTGCCTCAGGCCACCGTCTAAATGAAACGAAACATGACGGAAAATGACTTTTCATTGCAGAATTTGAGATGAGCTGGGGGAAACGAAAAAGAGAAAGAAAGAAAATTTGTTGAAGCATAAAATTAAATAAAATAAGATAAACTATAGTATAATTAAGTTTTCGATATAGTTTTGTATTAAAATTTAAAATTAATATCTAATTTAATAAAATTCTCATTTACAAAATAAAATTTAATGTTCTGCTTAGACACAATTAGTGTATGCTTGATTCCATTTTAAAAAAATAACTATTTTTTTCACAAATTAATAAAAATAAATAATTATTTTTTAAAAAGATAAGCAGAACCAAGGACATTAACTTTCGGGGATAGTGGGAAACTGTGGTTCATTCCGCTTTCTCGAAATCTTTCAAACAAATAATTATGATCACTCACTACTTACCTTATCCTTTAATTTATTCTCATCCAAAAAAGTTGCAATGATCTCTCCGAGTTTATGTAATTGAGAGTGCATCCATTAATATCTATATGTGCTCAAGTGCTTTGGTTAATTTCATTTTCATTAATTAGTAATTACACTTGTGGCTTTGAATTTGAAGTAGGTAGCATGAGAATTAGGGATAAAGAACTTTACCAACATAGTGAGAGAACTTCTCAAACTTTACAACACGGCCAGAATCCGTGGTTTCTAGTTGGGGAATGATCTTCTGGTCTCCAACCACCCTTGACTTCTCCACAAATATTCCGGCGACGGAGGCAATCAGAACATGTGTGAGGTTGATGACTTTACTAACAGAACCACCTACAAAAATAGGATGAAAGAAAAGAAGTGACTATAAAATTAAATCTATATGTTTGTGTCTATACATATATTTAATTTAATAACAATATAAACATATGGTTAATTAAGTACCTTGCAGCTGCATCTTCTTGAAGATTTTAGAATCGCAGATGGTTATTGTACTGTGAAACGAAGTAGACTGAAATGGCCAATGAGCGAACCGGAGACTTATTTTATTATTTGTATCCACGTCTCGTTTTATATTTATATATAGGATTGGATCAGAGCAAATGAATAAATGAAGTCACCATCCACAAATTAAAGGAAATGACTCTCCTTTGTGCTTTAAAGGGGTTTGGCTTTTTCATGATTATTCTCAAAAGCAAACCAAACCCCTGCTTATGCCTTCTTTAATTTATTTGACCGTGTTTTCACAACAAAAATGATTTTCGTGTTAAATACTTGGTAAAAGAACGAGAAAAGTATGACAAGTTTAAAATGTGATACATGGTATAGTATAATTTAATAAAATTTTATCAAATAAAAGTTTTTATAAACTTATTTTGAAATTTATTAATAAAATTAAAAAATAAATAATTGTATTATGTTTATTTGTAAACGAAACACTTCTTTTACTTTAAATTAATATTTGTACATGTTATGCTTAACTATTTATAAATTATTGGTTCTTAGATGCTTAGAGCGTATCTGTTTCTAAATTGGGGGTTGGGAAGCTGCAGAGAAATTATTTTGTATTTTTATTTATTTAATTTAAAAACTATATTTAAACTTTTTTAAAACGTGAATGGAGTTTTTTTTGCATTGACGCGTTTAGCATTGGGATCATATACGGAGCAGGATCCTCCGTAAATAAAGGGATTCATTTTGGAAGGAAAAAAGATAAATAGTATATATGTGAATTTCAATGTATATCTAAAAGAAAGAAAAAATATATAAAAATAAATAAAAAATTCTTTATCCTCGTATACGTTCACCTTGCAACTTGGGTGTTTTATTTAATTAGTTTATCAGCATGTTTAATTATGGAACTGCAATCAAGTCTATTATTTATCACGTGAATCAGATGGGTTAGTCTTTTATCAACTCGCTAAATACTTTTCTGCAATTTTTTATTTTTATTTTAAATATTTTATTTTTTAAAATTACTCCTCTTAACCGTTAAACCCAAAAAATTTCGATAACATAAATATTTAATTAGTTTATTAAAAATTAAAAGCATTTTCAAAAATAACTGGCAAGTCAATCCACTAACTCATGTAGTAATGCAAATTAGACTTGAATTCACATTTTAACAATTCATTACTAATTAAGGTTAGGATAATACCAAGTCGATGGGTTCATTTATCCACCAATGATAACGGAATGAATCATCAAGTATTATTTATCCACCTATAATTATGAAACATTTTTTATATATTAAATAAATTATTTGATTGATAATTGGTGATTAATTATTTTTTAAGATAAAAATATTGAAATAAATTTTATCTTTTAAATATTTTTTATGGCCATGATTAGAAATTAAATCCTGATAAACATATTTAGATAGTTCAAGTATCTTAGACTTTATTGATATGTAAATTGTGAAACTTGGTTTACTGCATTTCGTTTATATATTTAGATTATAGTTTGTAAATTATAATTTTCCTCAACAAAATAACTTTTTTTAAAACAAAAAATATGGTTTAGAATTTAAAATTATAACCAAATACAACTAAATTATAATTTTGCAAACACATGTAATTTACGAAACTCAATTTACCTTCTTTCTCTAAATTGAATTTTATAGTGTGCAAATTACGATATATCTAAACATACACGGTATATTATTAGAAATGGATTATCTTCTATGAATTTATTCTCCCGTCCCTTGTCATCATTCATTCTTTCCTCTTCCTTTTTATTATACATCTTATATCTAACAGTTTAAAAATTGAATAGTTAATCCAATTATTTAAAAGTAGATACTCATAAAAAAAATACATAAAAGAGGATTCAAATTTGTGTACTATCAGCATTGGTAATTAATGAAGATACTGTGTGCATTTACATAAATGTAATCTCTAAAAATGATTTTCTGATCTTTATAGTAGTCCGACAACATTTTTCTTATTGCTGTAAGAATTGACTTCACAACTACTCCATAATTTCTCTGTTTTATTACTCATTGTGAATAATATAGTCAAAATTTTTGTTCAACTATGGGGCTTTATGCGTTAACGTTACATTTTGGTTTCAAATATATACTGTCAATATTTTCATATATAATTTAATTTTTATTAATTCAATTAATAGATTATAATTATATATTATTTTTATTATCTACATTAATTTATCAAAATTAAATAATTATATACTTTTATAATTACTAAAAATTATATGATTTAAAATTATATATTACATTAATTTTGATGTATTAAAATAATATATTGATAATATAAAATTAATCTTAAATTTTGAAAATATAATTTATATGATGAAATTGTTAAATCTAATGGTTAAGTTTATGATAAAATTATGTAATAAAAAATATCAAATAGTGTAACATATGGTATAATTTAGGATAGAATTATTCTATTGATAACTTCTTATAAGATATGAATCTAATAAATTCAATCGTTTGATTAAATTTTTTTATTATGTATACTAAGTATAATAATTAAAAATTACTTTATACTTCATCAAATAATATTAATTTAACATAATTTTTAAAATATTAATAAATATCAACTATAAAATAATTTTTTTTAAAAAATTTGATATGCATGATCTCATAATAATATCATATTATGTGATAAATTTTTTAATTTTTTTATAAAGAATTATTGAATAGAATAACTTTAATATAAATTTTTTTAGTAAATTAATTCCTCTCTTGTTGTATATAATATAGAAGAAATATCTAGTTAGAATGTTAATTTGATAAGAAAAATAGAATAGTAAAATTGAACCGTATAACTGACTATTATTGATCAAAATAAATATTTTTTAAGTTATATAATTATTTAAAAATTATCTTGACTTTTTCAAAAATTCAAATAATTTTTATATTCTAATTTTAATCACCATTTAGATAAAATGTACTGATAAAAATTTATTCTTATATTTTTATATAAAAAATAATTTTCATTTAATATGTTTCTTATTTATTTATTTATACATATATAATTTGATGGTCAATATTAAGTTCTATTTATTTAATTAAATTATTTTATTTGATAGCGACTTAGTTTAAATTCGTCTTTTTTTTTATAAGTGAAATTCAGAGGTATTCTAAAACTTCTAAAATAAAGTATAAGGAGTATGTAAAACAACCTCCACCAAATTATAATGCGCAGACGTCTTTCTTAAACCTATTATTTAATTTTCAAGTTTTTAAAACTTAAATCTACGTATTATCTTTTTCAGTTTTAAACATCTCTCTCTTAATCTTAATTCCATGCTTCTTTTTTATCAAGAGGAAGGCACACAGATAGATTGAAAGAGACAGACGCTCTATTTTTGTTTTAATTTATATGTTTAAGTTTTGACCTTTTAAGTCTATTCTATTGAATTTTTACGTAACTTTTATTTTAGTTCAATTATATATGTTTAAACTTTTAGCTTACCTTGATGTATACTAGAAAATCTTAAATCATTGTGAAGAAAGAGAGTAGATTAAGTGGTAGGGAAGATAATGTTTGGAGCTATGTAGTAAACAGGTCAAACAAGCAAACATTCTCATTCATTAAACAAAAGATTGAAATGAAAGTGGGGTATGAATCTCAGTTTCTTTTACCAAAGTAGAGTATTTATTTTTAAATTACCAAACTGGTGCGCTATACCAGTTTGGTAAATTTTTTAAAAAGTGCACTAGTTGGTGTAATTTTTTTAAAAATATTGCTCTGTTTTGATAAATATAAAAGAACATGAATATCTTACGAATTATTAGAATCCTATATCTGACACAACAATATTTTTTTATTAAAAGAAATATATGTATTGGTGGAAAGAGCTATCATATGGGAAAAGCTAATGAGCTAATTGAATGAGTCTATCATGGTGCAATTACTAAATCAGCTTGGTTTATGTGAATGTGTTGGCATTTCTTTTACTGTACTCTGTCATAGTGCTATGCCTTAGAAGAGGCCACGCCATTAAAATTAAGTTCAAGGAAAGGAATCTTCACTAGGAAGTTTAAGAGCCTTTAAACTTCTTAACAGTATCGTGCAAGATGTCCATGCTTTTTTTTTTTTTCATGATGTTATTAATAGAGATGAAAATAATAAAATTGTTCAATATTTTTATTTTATATAAAATTTAATTTAATTTAGTTTATTTAATAAATAAATAAGTTTAGATTTGTTAAAAAATTTTTTTAATAAACAAGTTAGTTTTTGATTGGTTTAAAATTTAATTTTATTTGACTTGTTTACTAAATAGATACACCCATTTAAAATTTTTTTTTAGATAAAAAAATTAAGTTTAAGTTTATAAAAAGGTCTATTTAACTTATTTAGGGGCTTATTTATCTTCATACATTATATATTTATATTTATTATAATATATTATATTTGTATAATATTTATTTTAATATATATATATTTTAGATTTATTTAATAATTTTTTATTTTATAGATTATAAATTTATTAATTTTTTTAATCAATTATTTATACAAATTTTAAACTTGTTGATTGGTCTTTTTATTGTAATATAGACTTTAAATAAATTTGTAACCTTGTTTATTGACTTTTTGTTGTAATGTAAGTTTTAAATTTTAAATATTATAATATAAGAAATTGTATATTATAATTTAAAATTTATATTAGTATATTAATTTTAATTTTTTATTACATAATATATTATATAAAATATTTAAATTTATACTAATGTTAATTAAAATTTATTTTATAATAACTTTAATATATATATATATATATTTTCATCCTAATATCGATATTAACATTATTATTATTTTTATTTAAATTTTTCATAATTTATATATTAATAATATTTATATATAATGATAAAAATAAAAAATAATTTGATAATAATAATTTAAATATTTAGAAATAAATAAATATAAATATAAATATTTATTATTATAATTCTTATTAGCAATAAAGTTAAATAAAAATTGAATATCGATTATATTAAATGAGACTAAATATCTATCATTCTAATAATAATAAAAATTTAGTATTCTCTGATTTAAAAAAATAATTTTTTATTATTATTGTTTAAAAATAAGATTTCTTTAACTATTAATATAGATTATAGATCCAATTTTCAAGAATTTTCTATTTTTTTTTTGCTGTGTACAATTAAAGAATTTGTACTTAAAATCTCATTCAAACTACCCAAACTTCCTTTTACTAAACCAATTAAAGAGTATGTAGAAAAGCGTAAAACTGCCCTAACTTAGGCTTCGCTTTTTACTATTATTTTTGGGCATAAGGTTTCTTTTTTGTTGTAAATAGAGATTCAATTTCCGAGAATTCTCTACAAACTTAACCAGAAGTGTAGGCTGGAAAGAGAATTTTTGTTAAACTTCCAAATTGCAAGTGCTCCTTAAAGTTTTGGCCAGAATCATTCCACATACACAACGTCCTACCTCTTTTTACGACAGCAGCACTTTCCATGTACTATTATATTGTTAGAGTTAGTATAACAACCATACTTTTTATGAAAATTCTTTAAATCATATGTGGATGTGCAGCAGCAACAGCAAAAAAAAGAAAAAAAACTATTCAACACAACTTACTGTAAGCAAAAAGAATTTAAGGTTTAAGTAAGATAAACGAATTCAAGGTAAATAAAGTAAATAGTAAACCCGTAGAAAAGATGGTACGAATAAATAATTTGACATCGTGGCTACTTTAGGACCATACTAGAGAGAGATAACTTGCCTCCAAATCTACAAACCTGCTTGATCTTCAAATAGTTATGAATACGGGATACAATAAGCCACATGAAGATGTCTTAATGACATGTAATATACAAAAATACAAATTTTCAGCTGAAAGTAAGGTAGAAGTATTGATCGTAATGTGCAGGCATTACTTTCATTTCAAAGATAAAGCAAAATCTTGGAATAGGTCGTCTTTGATGATGCATGTTGGGTGGGTGGGCAACACTTTCAACTTCTCTTTCATATACACTTAATTGTATAAGAAAACAAAGAACAACGATTATTTTATAGAATAAACTCAAGCTTTTAATGTGAATACTTTGCCTCGAAATTGGAAATTTATCATTTTCTCATTTTCAGTATTTTTCAATTGGATCATCTTCAGTTGGAATCTCAGCACCAGATTGAGGTGCTACACCACAGTTCCATTATGTCTTCCTGTAGTAAGAGAGAAATGAAACAAAGTAAACAAAAATTAAATATCCATTCAATAACTTATTGCTTTTCATGTAAATCACTATACTGATAACTAATTTTTATAATCAAAAGGTGGAAACACAGGGAAAGAAATAGCTTATAGTGAGTGGTTACAATAAAAGGACGGCACCACTTGCTTGGTAAAGTTTACAAGACCCGATCGTTGACAGGTGGTGCTGAGAAAAAGGAAAAGCTAATTTCACTATTGTTGTGGACTCATCCAAAAACAGACTTAATAAAGTAATTATTGACTTCGTTATCTTAGACTTGATCGGTCCCAACCTGACAAGATTAAAGAAATTGACTTCACTAAGGATTTGCTTTAATGTATTAGCTAGACATTTTTTACTTTGACTATTTTATTCACATGGTACAAAATATTTCGAATTTTTAATCATTGAAAATTTCCTACAGGTTCTGCACCCTCTATACCAGAACTGCCCACAATCATTAAACTTTCATAGTTTGTTTGATTGGAATGAAGGAGGTAAGTAGGACAGAAAGAGAGGTAGAAAAAAATGTATATGAAATGATTTTCCGTTAAGGAAGGCAATATTTTTTTTTGAAATTTATTTTAAATTATTAAAATTATTATATATTTTAAAAATAAAAAATATTATATTAATAAAAAATTTAATATTTTAAATTTAACTTATACTTTTAAAAATTTATATAAAATAAAATTTATACTACTGATACATTATTTTTTATTCATCCAAAAAAAAATTATTTTCCTTTTTATTCAAATAATTCACTTTTTTTTTCCTATTTTTACTGTCTTTTTTTTTTTTTCTTTTTTTCATTATCCACACAAAACATCAGTATATGTTCTGTTTATGTTACAATCTTAACCTGACTAGTGCATTGGTATATACAATTTAGTACTTTAATCTTTAATTTATTTCATTTTTACAAATGAGTTTCTTGCTTAATTTTTTTTTTACTAATTCTTTATTTCTTTCTGTATCTTTTAAATCCATCATTGATATTAATTATGCAAGACTAATTTATATTATTTTAAAAGTTAAAAATAAATTTGTAAAAGGTAAATAAATTAAGAATTAAAATGCTAATAAAATAATAAGATATATCTTCTCCTACTAAGAGATTCTAGTGAAAGGATATGCTTAACTACAGCTACTGCCTTTGTCATCTATAGAATCCACAGAGAAACAATTTCTTCAGATAATAATAATATTTAAATAGATCTCGCTTGAAGCTGCTAATTATGGATAATTAACACAATCAAATGTTTCAGACCATACTTTTCAGTCGATAGCCGTTGTATTATTGAATTAACAAATGGTATCATGAAACTCAAGGTTAAGGAAAAGAAGGAAGAGGAAATCATGAGTATACCAAATATCATGCATAGACAAGGAGGGACACTTTTACTATAAAACAAGCAAGCCATGTTTACCTGTGTGGTAGACTATTCTGTAAGTTGGCATTGTTTAATGGCACCTACTCTCCTTGCAAACATGGACACCATTGGCCCTGAATCTCTTAATACTGGGAAAGGTGTAACCGAATTGAACTTATGCTTTGATGTATGATTATGATTTCTCTTATCATCCTCAACAACAGTGGAAGACTCTTTATTGATACACCAATTATGCAATTTTTTAGCCTCACCGAGCAATTGGTCATCAGCAGATTGTTCTCTGGCCTCTTCAATCTTGCAGTTGTTCAGAGATATGTGTTTATAGGTATGTGGAAGCATTGAGCAATGCATGGAATCGACTTCAGAACCACCTCTCTTATTTAGGGGGTCAAAAACTATCAAAGGGGATGTTGACTTTGGTGAAAATCGAGTTATCCAGATACCTCCCAGTGTATCACTTTTATGACAGATTTCCTTTCTTTCACATAGTGCATAAGACTCAACGTTCTCATTAGTATTTTTATTCGGTCTAATTGAAGGTGAATGTAATGGCATTGATGTCATTCCTTCTTTCTCCTTACTAAGCCTGAAGTTGTAATAATTTTCACTCTCCAATGAGTTACTTTTCCGGTGTTTATGACTGTTGATAGAATTTATAGGTCTGGTCTGAGGCTGTAAGGGTGGACAGGCATCATGTCTCCCTCTAGACACTTCAAGTTTATTTGATAGCAAATGCAGTCTGTAAAGGCTATTGTTCTCTCCATAAAAGCTTATTGGAGCAGCATCTATTCCATGTACCTTACTACCTTGCTCAACATCTTTAGAAGCCTCTCCTACTTGATGAGACATTCTTGTTCCAACATTCTTAAATTTTGGACAAAACATAGGCTGAAAATTGGATCTGAAGCCTGCATTTTTTAGATCTGGGTCTTGATTCATATTGCACATGATGAGTTTCTGATCAGGATTTTCAAGGGTTGGAGCCAAACGCTTATCCTCATCTTGAGCTGATTGTGAGCATCCTTTTCTCATGTTTGAAATCAAGTTCATGAATGAGCTATCTGGTTTAATATAGGATTTAGAACATAAAGCTTCTTGAATTTGCGTTTTGACTTTTTTACTCCCAGTTATGACTTGTTGAAAGTTGCACCTCTTCTCTCCTGTCAAAAACAAGCCAGTACTGTGGCAGCTTTCGACACTTAAGTGACAATCATTCTCCTCCTTTGGTAAACTTACATTTGAATCCCCATTTGACAAGGACTTTTGCTTTCCTTCATTTCTTGTCACATGAATTCTGCTTTTACATTGAGAATCCATGACTGGAAGATTCTTATTACATAGTAGCATCATTTCATTGACCTGGGATTTGTTTTCATTCAGATTGGATTTTGAAACAAGAACTGTGCTTGTTGCTGCACAAGTAGCCTCACAGTTTAAAGTTTGTAAATCATTCTCTGCTGTTGATTCCAACTTTTGTGAAGGACTAATGCCAGAGGATATTAAATTTGTTCCAACAGCACCCGAACCTTTATATTCAATTATATGCTCAACCCCAGTATATAAACCATCTTCTGTTTCCACCACATGGTTGACCACACCAGCATCGGTGCCTCCGATGTAATGTTTCATTGGTGAAGGATTTTCTTCCATGCTCGATTTAGGTTCATCTGCTTGAAGTAATAAATTAATAACTGGATTTTGGTCAACCTGACTTGAAGGAAAACCATGATGCAGGGGATATTTCAGGCATGCACAAAAGAATGAACTTGCACTTTTCCTTAACAATTTTTTTTTAGCAAGTATCAAACATAAAGGAAATGTTTCAAATTCGGAACTTGTGTGTTCAGAAAAGCAAACTACCATAATGATACGAATTATTTTCTATGTTCCAGCAAAATTGATATAAATCAAAGTTTACAAATATCAACAAATTTAGAACATGTTCCAAACAAGAGTAACGAAAGTTTCCTAAAATGCCTAAATTTTTTTCCTGTCAGTGCCATAGAAGTAATGATGACAGCACATACCTGCAATAGTAGAAGTTTTGTTTCCCTTTGTCTCAGATATTGTAGTTGTTCCAATGTTGGCTTGAGCACAAATATTCTTCTCCCTGTCACTCATTAAATTCTCCTCCTCACAATTTGGCAAAGTAGGTGTTCCTCTAGCAATGTTTATTTTCTCCGCATGATCACCAGATCCTGCCAGACCATAGTCTGTAGGATTGAGCAAAAAGTAGTTTAATGCTTTGTTTAGATTATAGGAAAGAAAAAAAAAAAATAAGAAGAAAAAATGAGTTATTTAGACAAGGTAGAACAGATAAAAGAAGAATTTCCATTATTTGGATGGATAAAAAAAAGAGAAAAAAAAAATACATTAGTAGTATAAAATTTAACTTTACAAAATTTAATTTATTTTTTTACATTTTTCTATTAATATAATATTATTTTATTATATTTTTAAAAATATATAATAATTTTAACAATTTAAAATAAAAAAAATAAAAAATACAGGCTTCTTTCTTTATTTTCCTAGCAGTGTGGAAGGAAATAAAATCTGTTTCCTTTCCTCTTGTTTTTCATGCGCTAATAAATGGCAAAAAAACCTTTTTATACCTTTTTTTTTTTTTCCTTTTTTTTTTGTCTCAGTTTTTCCCATCCAAACAAAGCTTAAAAGAAAAGAGTTACAGGAAGGAAACCAAGTAAACTGATAAGTTCCAATTTACTATATAACCAGTTAGGATAACAGGTTTGTTCTGTCTCCTTCGGTAAGGCTTACTTGAACTCAAAGATGTACTGCAAATCCACCTTTGTCTACATCTACAGAAACCACAGAAGATGTTATTTTACCTGTATCATGATGCTCTTCACATATTTTATGGTCTGGAATGATGACCACTGAATCACTTGCTGGATGTCTAGCGGGAGTATCTGTGGAAGAAATATCACTCTTTGTGCATAAGACAGCAATAGGTTCTACAAAAACATTGTCTGTTGGTTTATCTGTGGTAGAACTTCCACCAGTAACACTTTGTAGCAGAGCAAGAACCATACTGCTTGGTCCAGGATCCCCAAAAAGAGAGGTATTTTTATTAGTAAAACTTGAATCAACACATTTAAGACTGAAACCCTTATCTGGAGACCAAACTATTTCAGACAGGGGGTCAGTGCCACAAAATGTCTTGCCTACTCTAGAAGCTGCATCTGCACCTGCACTTGCACCTGGGTCATTGTTCAAATTTTCCCAAATACATTGATTAGAATAATTTAGAACGAGTTCAAAATCAGTCTTTGGTTCTATTGTCTTTCTTTCTAAACTCATCTTCACTGCTCGGTATTCAGCATAGGGTCCTGCAATATTATAACAACCAAAATTAGCCTTTTATGTGGAAATTTGAATGAAAAATTTGCAAACGTACGAATGACGACGCAGCTAGCAGCTCCTTATCACCAAGTTTTCCATCAAATTACTTGAGTAAATTATGCGTTGTGCAAGATGCATCTTATTATGAGGCATGCTGAAAATATGATATCTGATCTGTTACATATTTTCTCATAAAAATCAATCAACTCAACTGTTTTATTTGAGTGTTTAATTTAAGGAAGGCTAGCAAATTCATTCATAAATATAAAGAGTAACTACATTTGGAACATGAAGAGACTCCAATGAAACTTGTTAAAAAGAGAGTAGGAAAACACACAGCTAAAGAATTTAGCATATTATCAAATACATGGGATAATTTGCTAGATGCAATAAGTTGCAGTATATCTCTTTCATGTACAGTGTCAAGGATCAATCATCCCAAAAATTCAAGCCTTTAGGCGCACAGGAGGAAAATTCAATATTTTTCTGAAACTTAATCCAGATATAAGCATGACCCTCTTTCATAGAACATTACACCCTGGTCCAGAAATTCCGAATACAAACATGTTATTCCCAATAATTTTGTGCTCGAATGTGATGCTTGGAATCACAAACAACAATTGTTTAAAACTTAAATAGACATTGGCGTAAATCGTCCCATAAGAAAAATAATTTTAAAAAATTTGATCCTTCCAAATAAAATGTTATACTATTGGCTCTTCTAACAATCAACTCATGATTTTTGCATTCTTAACATGAAAAATACCACATATATATTCCTTTTGCTTCCCAAATTCAGCTCATCATCAGTGTAAAGTGTAGAGTTCAAAACAACGCATTATCGGTACGATTCTATGTACTTTTAGACTCTGAGTTGACCTTACTTTCTATTAAATTGCTTTAAATCCAAGCACAGCAAGACAAGTAAAAACTTGCATCTAAATTTGTTGTGTTTCTTTTTTATAGTTAGGTATAAGAAAATCAAGACATGATCAAGACCTGAAGCTGATTCAAAGTCAATCCTTGATACATATTGATGGCGTAAGACCAAAAATCTGAAACTTAAATAGTATGATAAGTATAAGAAAGCAAATATTATACTTACAAACTTCTAACTATAAGAAATGAACGTGAGCACACCCTGTAATCACGTGAAAAGAAGCAACTGATAAGAAAAAAATAAAAAAGAAAGAATAGAACGATAAAGAAACTACGAGAAAGGAAGTTGGGGGTAATTCATGGACATAAGAAGAGCTTATACAAGTGGAAAAATGAACATTGCATTAAGCAAAGTTAAATATTGAAAGAAACATACCTGTTGGTTATGAAACGCAAAAAGAAGAGAGTCCCTTTGCTATGGCATTAGCTGTCACAAGAAGCTGTTCGTGTGAGGTCCAGGATTTGCCACGTACACTCTTGCCGTTCCACTGACACCCCTGCATTATTGTACCGGATGTAGTAGGTTGACCAAGTTTCCACCATTTGCTTTTTAGTCCTTTAGGTTGAAATTGTGAATCACAACAGCTTCTGATAAGGACAGGTATGGATTTGTGAATCACAACAGCTTGTTCTTTTCTGTGAAGAGAGAAAGAGGGAGAAATTATTCTTATTCTTCTTTCGATGTGTTTCTCATAAGATTGGAGGATAAATTTTTAAATTGAAAATTGAAAGTAAAAAAGTTAATTAAAAAATAATAATTAAAAATTAAAATAAAATTAGCAGTTAAATTAATTAATAAATATAAAATGATAAATATAATATATTTTATTTTTAAACAAAAATATATTAAATTTAATTAAATAAAAAATTATTTTTAAAAACAATTATTTTTTATTTTTTACATAAATAAATTTTAAATAATAATTTCAAAAATATATTTTATACTTTTAACTTTTATCAATAAATTTAAGATTTTATTTAAAAAATAAATAACATAATAATTAAAATAAATAATATGTATTAAAACATGATACTATAAAAAGTAACTATATCAAAATAATAATATTATTATAAAAAAATAAGATGATATTAAATTTAGAAAAATAATGTATAGATAACCAACCATATTATTTTAGCTACGAGTTCAAAAATTTAAAAGTTACTTGTAATATTTTTTTAAAAAAGAATATTAATAACTATTCTAAAAATTTTAGTATCTAATATAAAAAATTAGTTGATTACATAAAATTAAAATATTTTAATTAATAATTTTAATTTTCAGTTAACTGAAATGCATTCTCAAAGGTACTTTTAGAAAGTTGGAATAGTAAAAATATATTTTATTCTTATCTGATTGGACCTTTCAAAAATTTAACTAAAGATCATCCAAATTCAACTGTCCGCATAATAATAAAGATTAAAAATTTTGAACAAAGATAATGAAAATATCCATAATAACATTATGAAGCTCAAGTTAAGATGTATATTAAAGAAATATGAAAAGATATGCATACTTAAAAGGTTGATAATTTTCTCCCAACAAAGTTAAAAATGATTAGAGCACTATCAAAATACCATAAGACCTATAAATGTTGAATATTCTAAAATTTTTGAAATAGGTGACATGAATCTTATTAAACTATGGCTTATGAGTATTTATTAAGGAAAGACTTAGCTGCTAATTTAGCCTTGAATATGACCCCAGCTAGACAACTACGTTAGCACTAAGTGACCTAATTTGGAAGGATTGCATCATACTTTAGGTTTTAAGTGCACAAGCTCAAAATAATTTTTCTTATCAAGATTCAAAAGTATATACAAATAACATGGTTCCTCAATTTAATTTCTAAAAAATAATAAATTTTAAAAATATTATTTCATGAAATAAGCACTTCTTTTTAAAAACAAAATAAACCAAACATGAATGATTGAATAAGAAAAAAGTATTTAATATAATTGCTTTTAACAAAACATTGAAATCTATTATATCATTATTCAGGACTAGTTGAATAAATTTGGAGACCTATAACAAAATTTAAAAATGAGACATTTTTCTAACATATATATTAATTAGTAGAGTTGGAGTAAAATGTATTGGAAGGACGTAAATCCATTTGGCAAAATATGAAGTTTGAATTTTAAATTTTGAGGTTGAATTAATATCGAATCTTTTTAATCGATCCAATCAAAATTAGTTTGAACTTAGCATGTAAGAAATTTTAAAAAAATGAATTTAGACATTGTTTTAAAAGTCTGAATTAAATTTGATCTTTTTTTAACCTAATCTAATGTTGTTCGGATAACTAACTTTATCATCGCTACTATTAATAGGAAAGTAGAATAAAATCATATTTAATAATTAATTAAGATTAAATATAAAATAAAGATAATATCTAATAATTTATTAATATTTATAAAGAAAGTAATTTTTGTTAAGATAGTCTTATTTTATATAAAAGATACTATTATATTTATTTTTAATATTAATTTTTTATTTATTTATTTAAAATATTATAATAAGTACAATTTGTTTTAGAAATATAAATATATTTTTTTTAAAAAGGCAGGCCTTTGCACTACTTACGTGTGAAATCTAGCAAAGCCTTAGTTTTTTAAACAAATTACTTGACCAATCACACACAAACATCTTTTATTGTAAAAAATTTACACAAACTTCGTAAAATATGTTTATTCAAAAGCGTATAATTTCCTTAATAATTTTTAGTGTTACAAATGCGGCCTAAAATAAATTGAGCAACGTTTGCACTTCAAATAGTTCATACAATATGAGAATGTTTAAAGATGAGACTACATGTGAGGTTAAAGAAAATTAAGGTCCGAATTTTCTAATGGACTAAACAAGTACTATTCAATTTTGGGAATAAATAAATTTTAATCAGCTTGCATTGAATTAATTCGATGAAATTTAAGTCACTTTAGATATCATTTATTTTTTCTTAATTCAATTCGTGTATCCAAATTCAATTTCTCTCTCTCTCTCTCTCTCTCTCTCTCTCTCATCTTAGATTTGTTGAGCTAACCACTCTGCGGAGAGTTTATACAAATGATGTTGACCTCAAATCATAAACAAGTCCTTGCTCAAGTTTCGGGCACAAGCATCATGGAGAGGCGCTTGCCAAGAATTATTTGATCTTCACTAGGAAATAGAAGCACACACTATCATTAAATAAAAATGAAATATTAGAAACAGAACTTGTAATACAAATTTGAGGAGACAGATGCCAAAGACAATATTTCAGGGCTATAGCTAATAAGGATATTAGATTTCCTTTAAAAGACAAATATATCCCTTCCTTAGTTTATATCTGCAGAGTATGTCGTCCAATATATATAATATATCATCTTGATGACCCTAATTAAAATATAACATTTGATTCAAAGTCAACAATCCTTATAGATTCAAATATAATTGTATGTAACACAATACAAATTCATTATATGTAATTCCAACTTGCATAACTTGCTGTTTGCTATTAGAAATGGAGATAAATTAGGTTATTTGTTGAGAATTTATAACTTAATCTATAAAAGTGTAACGGATTTTATAATGTCTCCAATAGCTTATATTTGTAGAGTATGTGATCCAATTTACATAATATGTCATTTTGATTACCATAATTAAAATATGACATTTGATTCAAAGTTAACAATTCTTAGAAATCTAAATATAATTATATGTAACACAATAAAAATTCATTATAAGTAAATTTCAAGTCACGTAATTTATTATTTTTTTATTAAAAATGAAAATAAGTTAAGTCATTTAATGAAAATTTACAACTTAATCTATATCAGATCCAAATTAAGTTCGGTTGGTTTATTAAATAAATTGATCAAAGTTTTTTAAAGACTTACTTGATAAAAGAATAAACTTTAAATCATTTAAAAAAATTAAATCTAAAAGGATAAACTCATTTAAATAAATAATAAGAAGAAGAACACGATAATATTGATATAATATTTTAAAATTATTTATTTATTATTTCTAAAAATTTAACTATGTCAATTTATATAAAGAAACAATATTTTAGTTATTTTATTATAAAATAAACTGTTAAATAAATTTGATAGCCAAATCAATTTTTAAAAAAATAAATCAAACATTAAAAAATAATCTACATCAATTAATCATGTAAAATATAGATTTTAAATTAAAAAATTATATCAAATTTTGTATGAAATGTAAAAAAATCTAACCTATTTTCATCACTATTTCACATAATATTATTGCGGAGGTGGGTGTGTCAATCGAAAGACCACTTTGTAATTTCAGCAAATCCACATGCATGACCTGTTCTACAAGTTGCACGAAACGAATCTCAGCCCTGCATTCAATATCCATTATATCCAACGGCAATGTGTTATGGTGCCCCGCCAAATTTGGACAGTAGGAAGGTGTAGTTACACTTACAACGAGACAATCAGAATTTTCTCGTGAATGTCAAAATCATACCATAAACATTCTTGTTCATGAATTGATCCACCAATTGTGATTGGTTGACAGTGTTCTGTTGATAAGTCGTTGATGATTGATATTATTCAAAGATAATATATATATTATTCTTTTCATAAATTAATTTGATCTTAAAATAAGGGTAAATAAAAACTCTACATTTTTCCAATCACTTCAACTCAAAATATATTTAAACATGGTTAATTACCAAATTTCATTTCTGTTTTATGCATTTATATTTATTTATTTTATTTTATTACTGAAAATTTCTTTTGGAGAAAAATAAAATAATGTATAACAGTTCTAAACTTTAAGTTTTACATAAATAAACACACTAAATTTTAAGTTGTTAACTTTTAGTAGTAAGTTCTTAACTGTTTATTTTGTAATAAATTATTAAAATTGATCTATTAATAAAAATTAAAATAATTTATATAAAATTTTAAATTTTATTATTTTAAAAAAATATCACCATTTTTACGGAGGTTAATTTTGAATTGTGTTTCAATTTTCTTTTCTACCGATTAACATTGGACACTTGAATTAAAATATATAGGTAAAATTAGACATGAACATGTTTGATATTCCTAACATTCCGTATCTATTTTTTTCAAATTTAAAAATTTAAATCTCATCTTTGTTCTCAAAGTGGATCGAAAAAATTTATTTTGTATTCATTCTTAATTTTTTTATAATTTATTAAATTTTTATATTTTTATAAATTTATATAATTTATTATTTTTATAAATTTATTAATTATATAATATTTATGTAATAATAAAAATATTTTAATAATTTTATATATTAGATAGGTTGGAGAATGAAAATAAAGTAGGTATAATTTTTTTATTCTTACCTTTATTTTTACCTTAAAAATTAAATTTTATCCAATATATTTTTAATTAACTTAAATTTTTTTTTCCTCAAAATCAAGACAAAAATTGTCGGCATTGTCTTGCTTTAATTCAGATTTAATTAGAGATTTTCATCCACTAACTAATTCTCGCGTCGTCAGTTGTCGGCATTGTCTTGCTTTAATTAATATTTAATTAAAGATTTTCATCACCTAACTAGTTCTGGCGTCGTCAATTGTCGGCATTGTCTTTTTACATTCAGATACATTTTGGATATAGTTGGTACATTTTTTTTAAGTTAGTAACCGTTGGATTAAGATGCAGTAGATTGTATGTATAGTGTTGAGATGGTAAACAATAGCATAGAGGTGGTGAATTTTGGTGATCCATGGATGGATGGGTGATGGGTGTAGAAGCATAATGGAAGGAAGAGGTATGTTTCTGACCATCGAAACTGACGCGGTCTTGGAAGTAAGCATCTTGAATGCAGGAGACCAAGCTAAAGATCGCACAAGTGTTGTACGGCATGATGAGACAGCCAAAGGAACCTTCCAGACAAGAAATCATATGCAACCATTCCCCCAAGTTCAGTTCCCGAGAAGCTAATAAATCTTCCCCTCAAAATTCAAGCTCTTTTGCCATTCCTATCTCCACTGCTGCTGGTTACTAAGAAATTAAGGGAAAATCAAAGCCACTTTCACAAATAATTGAATATTTTTTCCGTTACTTCTTAACTTCTTGGAGGGTTGAATTTTGCAATTGTGAAAGCTATTAAAATTTGTAAAGTATTTAGGAGTAGTTTTATTTTAATTTTAAAAAAATCTTTTATATTTTTAATTTTTTTAGAAATTTGATTTTTATTTTAAAATTTGTTCTTTTGGAATATAATTTCAATTTTA
This sequence comes from Canavalia gladiata, assembly GCA_037954105.1. Lineage (NCBI taxonomy): Eukaryota > Viridiplantae > Streptophyta > Magnoliopsida > Fabales > Fabaceae > Canavalia > Canavalia gladiata. Next base: position 13,543,326 of record CM075660.1, read on the forward strand.
TAAACACTGGTTTCAATTTATATTTTAAATTTAAAAATATTGGTAATGATATTTTATGCGATGGTATGTATTTTTTTAATTTATAAAATACTGTCATTCATGATTTTTGCATGTTTAAATTGGGACTAAACGATGTGTTATTAATGAGAATTTCTCCATCTCATGACATCAGATATTAGGACATATCTTCATTGAAAGAATTAAGCGATTAGTGAACGACAGAGTACTTAGTACTTTAGATTTGACTGATTTTAAGACTTGTATAAATTGCATAAAGGAAAAGTAAACTAACAAGTTTAAGAAAGATGACAAAAGTTCAATCGTACTTGAAATCATCCATTCTGATATCTGTTGCCCAAATATGAATGTTCATGGACAAAAATATTTCATCAACTTCATAGATGATTACTCACAATACGTGTATCTCTACATGCTTCATAGCAAAAATGAAGCCCTGGATGCCTTTAAGGTTTTCAAGACAAAAGTAGAGAAACAATGCGGTAAGCAAATTAAGATTGTGAGAACTGATAAAGGTGGCAAGTATTATGGAAGATACATTGAAGATGGACAAACATCAAGTTCATTTGCGAAGCTTCTTCAAGAAAATGAGACGGTTGCCCAATATACCATGCAAAGTTCTCCTAATCAAAAGGGTGTAGCGGAAAGAAGAAACTGAACTTTAATGGACATGGTTCGTATTATGATTAGCAGTTCTAAACTACCAAAATCCTTATGGGTTGAAGCTCTTAAAACAAAAACATATATATTGAACCGAGTTCCAACTAAGGCTGTATCTAAGACACCATTTGAGTTATTTAAAGGTTGGAAACCAAGTTTACGACATATGCGCGTATGGAGATGCCCATCTGAGGTGAGAGTTTACAACCCACATGAAAAGAAACTAGATCCAAGGACCATTAGCGGACATTTCATTGGATATGCTGAAAGGTCTAAAGGGTATGGATTTTATTGTCCATCTTATAGTACTAAGATTGTGGAGTCAAGAAATATCAAGTTTCTTGAAAATGACTTGATTAGTGGGAGCGTCGAATCATTAAGCGAAAGATTTGAGTTACAACAATCCAACATACAACCTTCTACATCACGTCATAGTTGAACTATAGTTGTTCATCACACTCTTTCAATTCGGGTGCATGTTGAACGACCTGTTCGTGAAGCTCCGCAAATTGCTAATAACGATCTAGTAAATCTTGTTCAACAAATGTCAAAAATTGATGAACATCCAATTGAACATGTTCCTCAGGAAAATGTTGATGCAATATTAAGAAGATCTACTATAGTAAGAAAACCAACTATTCCAAATGACTATGTAGTGTATCTGCAAGAATGTGAGTATAATGTTGGAGCAGAAAATGATCCTGAATCCTTTTCACAAGCCATGAGTTGCAAGGAGTCAATTATGGTATAATGCCATGAAGGAAGAGATGAACTCTATGAAAAGCAACAATGTCTGAGATCTTGTCTTGTTGTCTGAAGGTGTAAAAGTCATTGGTTGTAAATGAGTCTATAGAACCAAAAGGGACTTATTAGGCAACATAGAAAGGTATAAGGCTATACGTGTTGCAAAGGGATTCTCTCAGCAAGAAGGAATTGATTACATAGAGACTTTTAGTCTTGTATTTAAAAATGATTTCTTAAGTATCATGTTGGCATTGATGGCTCATTTTATTCTTGAGTTGCAACAAATGGATATGAAAACAACTTTCCTAAATGGAAATCTAGAAGATGAGGTTTATATGAAACAACCTAAAGGATTCTCCTCTAGTAATGGTGAGCAATTGGTATGCACGTTAAAGAAATTCATATACGGCCTGAAACAAGCATCTTGTCTATGGTATTTGAGATTTAATGATGTTATCTCTTCATTTGATTTTGTTGAGAACATCATAGATCAATGTATATACCAAAAGGTTAGTGGGAGCAAAATTTGTTTCCTTATTCTATATGTGGATGACATTTTACTTGCAACTAATGACAAAGGTATGTTACATGAGGTAAAACAATTTCTTTATGAGAATTTTGATATAAAGGACATGTGTGATGCATCTTATGTCATTGGCATTAAGATTCATCATGATAGACATAAAGGTATTCTGGGTCTATCTTAGGAAACATATATCAATATAGTCTTACAAAGGTTTCGGATGAAGGATTGTTCACCAAGTGTAGCACCTGTTGTTCACCAAGTGTAGATTCAATTTGAATCAATGCCCTAAGAATGACCTTGAGCGGGAACAAACAAAGAACATTCTATATGCTCCTGCTGTTGGGAGCCTAATGTATGCTCAGGTCTGCACAAGGCCTGATATTGCATTTGTTGTGGGAATGTTAGGAAGATATCAAAGTAATCCATGTATTGATCACTAGAGAGCTGCAAAGAAAGTCATGAGGTACCTTTAAGGGACGAAGGATTACATACTTATATATAGACACTCAGATAATTTGGAGGTGATTGGGTTCTCCGACTCTGATTTTGCTGGCTATGTTGATTCACAAAAATCAACATCTGGTTACATATTTATGTTAGTCGGTGGAGCCATATCTTGGGGGAGTGCCAAGCAGACCTTGACTGCTACCTCTACAATGGAGGTTGAGTTCATTTCATGTTTTGAGGCTTCCTCACATGGAATATAGTTGAAGAGTTTCATTTCTGGGCTTAGATTTCTGGATTCCATTTCTAGGCCAATAAAGATATATTGTGACAATTCAGCTACAGTGTTTATGACTAAAAATAATAAAAGTCGAAGTCGAAGTAAGTATATTGACATTAAGTATTTAGTCATCAGGGAACTTGTCAAAGATATGAAAGTAATCATTGAACACATAAACACTGAGCTAATGTTAGCCGATCCTTTAACTAAGGGCATGCCACCATACAAATTTAAGGATCATGTGGTCACTATGGGTCTTGGTTCCACTTTGAAAATTGTTGTTATTAAAACAAATATTTATGAAACTCTACTGTCATTTCTCACATCTAGCATTTGTGTGTACACATTCATTTAATTGAGAAATGTCACTATAGTATGGACCTAGAATAAACATTAGGTTTATTCATTAAGTAATTTGGGAAAAAATTTAGAAACAAGATATGTTGTGATATATGGAAGATACTACTTAATTTAAAAGGAAACATCGCCATGATCCATATATTATGTTTTTGAAGTACATGATACTTCATGAGTATTTATTGAAGGTATATGAACCAAGTGGGAGAATGTTGGTTATACGTGCACTTTTGAACGTTTATGGTAATTGCCCACTAAAGTCATGAAGTAGTTACCTTATCAGAAAATGGTCATCTTTCAACCTCCCTCACACCCATGATGTGCCCACTAACATTGAGAGTAGTTTTTTTATGGGAAGAAACGCCTATAAATAGTGGTTTAAGCAAAGGTCCCTAAGTACAAAACATTTAACATTGATATTCCATCTAGAATGAGTTTTGAGTGCTTGGAAAACTCTTAGAAGTGCTTTGGTTTCTGTCCGAAAAGTTCCAAATTTATTCTCCACGAGAAAGCAAATTACATAACAATGATGGAAGATATTTGATCCTATTCAACTGCTTTTATGCTCTCTATATGCTATTTTTATATTCTTTATATGCATAACATATCTCACAGTATTCACCTTCTAATTAACTAAATTAGTAATTTAATTTAGCAATTGAATTGAAAGATCTGAAGAAAAAAATTTATTTAAAAATTGGATAATCAATTCAACCCAAATGGTATAAAAAAAAAGAAATAAATAGAAATAAGAACAATAAAAGATATAAAAATAAAAAATATATAGTAAAAAGAATACAAAGTAACTATAAAAAAGAAGAAACTATAAAGAAAAAAATAGTTATAAAGAAAAAAAAAGAAGTCTATAAAAAAAAATAGAAGAAAAAATTATAAAGAAGAAGAAACTATAAAAAAGAAAAGGTCATAAAGAAAAAAAATATAAAAAATGAATAAAAAATTATAAAAAATAAATTACATTAAAAGAATAATAACATAAAATTAGAAAAAAAAATAAAAAGAAGAAGAAAAAAATAAAAATAAAAGTTAGAAAGAAAAAATAAATTGTAAAAAAGTAGGAAAAAGTTGTAAAAAAGAAGAATAATAACTATAAAAACTATAAAAAAAATATATAAAAAAAAGAAAACTCAAAGTAAAATTAAAAATAAATGGAAACTATGCACTATATACATGGTATGCAGAAAATGCAGAGAAAAAGGTGAGAAATTTTTTTTTTTTTATATTATTATCAAACTTGTTTATATATAAATAGTGGATCTAAATTAATTACAATAACTTAACTAATTAATTAATTTAATTTATTAATGTGTGATGTATGATTCGGTCATTAAAAATATATAAAAAATAAAAATTTATAAAAAAAAAAGACGTATGAAGAATAAGCTATAAAGATAAAGAAGAAACTATAAAAAAAAATAGAAGAGTTTATTAAAAAAAAAAAGTTACAAAGAAGAAGATAGAAAAAAAAAAGAAAAATAAACTTTAAAAAAAAAGAAGCTATAATTAAGAGAGTGAAAAAATTATAAGTGAATGAAAAATGTATAAAAAAAATATTTCATGACTAAAGGAAAATGAAGCTAAGATCAAAATCAAATAAAGGAGAAACCAAGACCAAAGTCAAATGAAAGTTGAGATTCACGACTACAACTTTCACAAAGAAATCATGGTGAAATTCAGCCAATGAATGGGTCAAAAATGTGTTCAACATGAGGTGATCAGATTTGATATAGTCTAAATTTAAATTGAATGCAATCAAACTCTATTTGCTCTTATCCGATTCTATATTTTTCTATAAATAGGAACTTAGTGTTTTGATGCATGTTAAGGTTAGCATATTTAAAAGGAGTTTGTGAAGCTTATTTTTAGGAAATAAAAACGATATTTGAGATCCCAAGTTGTCATCCTATGAAAATTGTAGGTAACAAACTGTTATGCACTTTAAGTTTCTAAGTTGTTTAAAAAATCAAACGGACAAACAATTTCAAAGAAAGAGTAAAAAATAATAAAATTCTTAATTTTTTTTAAAAGAAATTAGTTTCTAATTTAAATTGCTTCACTAGTATTTAGACCTTATGTAGGAGTATCAACTTTATTCTTATTTTAATCCTAAATTAGTTACTTATCTATTTTAAATGTCAGTCATAGTAGTACTCGTTAGTATTAATCTTTCTTCTAATTTTTATCCTATTTTTTTATAAAATTTTAAATAAAAAATTAAAATTTTAGATTATTAATTTAATTAATGGATTAATAATCTTGTCTCTTTCTCATCCTTTACAGATTTATCAATAAGAATTAAATAATTGTAATTAACTATCTTTTTAAAAAAAATAAAAATTGAGGCAAGTATATGTGAATAAGATAAACACGATTATATATCAACAAGATACATATTTTAGTTAAAATCAACGTAAAAATTTCATTAATTTTCTAGAATTTGGCCCAATCCTAAGGTGACGAAAGATGAAAGAAACTTCTTTAATACAGTTTATATTGTTGCATTGAAAATCATTCATCAAATTTGGTAGAAATTAAATGGTGACAAAATTCCACGAAGTATAATCACAATACTTTTTAAAAATAAAAATATTTGTTCTCAGCATTACTACGGCAAAACGATATATGCGTGGTTTTCTAAACTATATAGTATTAGTGTTATAAACTAAGTATTTTTGAGTTTGCTTGTGAGGCAAAACCGCAAAAGTTATGTGACCGCGATTGCCAACAAATCTCTCTCAGTCTTTTAAAGTAACCTTTTCAAAGTTGTTTCAGATGTTCTGTTGAATGCTTTATGTTACTATGTTGATAAGGGATTCTAATATAATTATGGGCTTTATCGAGCATAGGGATCAACTTTATCTCTTTCTGTTTGTGATAACATACTCAATATGTCTCTATTCTCTTTTGACCCTCTATATGGTGGAATCCCGTTCCAAAGTACACTGTATTTGTGTGTCAATATTGCATCTAAAATCACAAAATGATGTTCTTTCTATCGTCATTGCACATAGGGCAGTGGCAAAGATCATGAAAAGCCTAAGCTAGAGTTTAATTTTTCTTCTAGTATATACTGTTTGAGTTTTAGCTGTATATAAGATATTTAAGATTTCTATCGTTGTTTACAACATCATTATTGAATATAAGAATATATTAGTTTTTTATTTGGTAGAATTAATTTTGATAAAAATAATTTTTGAATATTGAATATTATTGAAATATTTATTTAAATTAATTTGAACAACATATTTATACTGATATGGTTTTTATTTGAATGTATGAAAATTATTTTTTTAAAACTATAAAATAAATGGAACTTAATTATCTTATATGCAAAATTAGAAGTAAATTTTTGGTAATTTAATACTATTTATTCCTTTATAAATTTTTTATTTGATATTTTATTTTTAAAAAAATTAAATACAAATTAATAGTGAAATATAATTATTGCTATTTTAGAAGAAGTATCTACTTTTATTTTATTAAAATTATTTTTTCAAAAACTAGATTAAGACTTCTCATATTTGCGCTCTCGAATTCAAAGACGTGCTTGGGTGACCACGACTTGTTTTTTGTTTTTACCAATAACAGTTGCGTTTGTTTTCACCGTCAAACCAAGATTATTTCGACGTTTTGGGAAATGCATGTTGATGATGGTATTTCAAACTTAGATTATTAAACAACAAATCGGAATTGTTTTATTCCAAAAATTCTAACACACCAATTGTTATTTGTTTTCTTATATTTGATTTTTATTATATCTTTAATTGACTATTATCATGCGCTTTGGTTTTTTTGGAAAAATTTGTTCCGTGTTACATAATTATATAAAAAAATATAATTAAAATTTTAATATATTTTTTATTTTAATGCATAGCATGTTAAATATATGTAACTAGTTATTATTGGATTACATATCTATAAAAATCTAAATTTATTAATATAGTATATATATATATATATATATATATAACAAATATATTAAGTAAAAATATTTTGGAATGTGAAATTGCGAAGAGTGAATCTTAATTCATTAAATTTAATTATTAATGATTAAAATTAAAATAAATATTATTTAATTTTAAATATTTAAATTTTATTAATCTAACTGTTAAATTAATAATTTTTTTTAAAAAATAACATATCTTCAAAATAATTTATATTAAAGTTATTTTATTTAATAATATTTTTAAATAATTTAATTGTTAAATTAATAATTTTATTATGTAAATAAAATTTAAAATTTTTTATAAAGTTTAAAATAATTTTTTTATTCATTAAATAAGTTTAAATTAACATATATTAAAAAAACCATTATACATTAATTTAAAATTATTTAATGAAATATCAATTTTTTAAAAAAATTATAAGTTTTTCTTAACTTATTTTATATAATAAAATCTATTAATTGAATTAAATTAATTAAATTTAACTATTTAAAATAGTATGAAATAAATCTAACATAAATTAATTCTTCCATATATATATATATATATATATATATATATTTATAAAAGAAAGAATTGTTGATATTAGATATCAAATTTTAACATTTACATTAATTTAATAATTTTATATAAAATATAAAATATACTAATTCAACCATTAAATCATGTGATGATATATTTATGATAATGTATATTAAATTTCAAAAAATTTAAAAATTTATAATATATTATTCAACTATTGATATTTATATATATATATATATATATATTTAAATAATATATAAATATTAAAATGAAATATTTATAATTTTTTAATAAAATTATATATATATATAATTTATTTGATAAAAATTTTTAAATTAAAAATTTGATTGATAAATTTTTTATTTTATATAAAATTATTAAATTAGTTTAAATATAAAAATTTAATCCTTAATATCGACAAATTCTAAATATATATATATATATATATATATATATATATAAATGAATCATTAAATTATAATAATATATTATTTTCGTTATTTATCTCAAATTTTGACAAAATTTAACTATGAGAATATTATCAAATAGTTTTTATTTTTATATATTTTAAAAGTATATAATAAGTTAATTTTAATGTAGATAAATAAAGTTTAAATAATTTTGAATTAATTTAATTTTTTATAAATATAATTTATATAACAAAAACTTTTAATTTAATAGTTAATTTTGAGATCAAGTTATCTAATAAAAAATTATTAAATAAAAAATATTTGATACAATCCATTGAATGTATGTATAGAAATGAGCTAGTGAAAATTTTCTTTTACATATGAGAGTGAAACAATAAATCTTGATGGTATAAAAAGTTAATTAACATTTTATGACTACTTATTTTAAATTTAACCATTGATAATAAAATTTAACCATTAATATTTATTCCTTTTACTTTTATATAAAATAATTTCACTTTCATATAAAATAATCTTCTCATTTGATAAATAATATATATATATATATATATATATATATATATTTATATAAATAAAAGAAACATATATAATGAGAATGTTAATTTTAGATGAGAATAAAAATATTAAAATTAAACTATACAATTATATATTAATGATGAATATTACAAAAATTTTAAGTTATATAATAATTTAAAAATTCATGTGATTTTTTTTAAAATATTATCATATTATATATATATATATATTATGTATATGATAGAAAAATTAAATGAAAGAACGAATTTTATATGATGAGAGTGAGATGAATAAACATTGATAATTAAATCTTGTAATAAATAATCAACATTAACTCACACAAATTTTGTAATCATTTTAAATTTTTTTTTAATTTCCTCTCTCACCTTCATATAAAAATATTTTTTTATTATATACATTATATATATATAATTTTTATTATACTATCTTTACATTCTTTTATTTTTAAACAATAAAATTATTTTTTAATATTTATAAATATAATTATATTTTATTTTATTTATTTGAATCCTTATAAATTTTAAAATTTTTAAAAATATTTTTAATTGATGTAACATGTATTTAATCGTGTCATATTGATAATTATTCTAATACAACATGCAATATGATATGTTTAAATATATATTACGTTATATAGTATTTATAGAAATTATTGTTGAAAAAATTAAATTTGTAAAAATTAAAACATAAAAAACTTGGAAAAACATGTTTTTTTAAGGTACTAAATATATTTGTTTATCTTAAACAAAACATAAAAACTTCAAGAAATGGTCTCGCATTTGACATATCATAAATTCAAGTCATGACTCTTCTTTTTAAAATGAGGTAAATATAAGGCTTTTATAAGTAATTTTTATGTGTGGAGGCTTTTCTTATCCGGAAGAAGCACCCCCCCCTTCCCCAATTTTATGTACTAAAACATAATAAAAATAAAAAAATGCATACTCTAATTTATTCTCTATTTCTTTTTCTCAAAACTATTAATGTATGAAAAATAGTGTAACAGTTTTTAGTGTATAAATAATATTACCTAGTTATTTCACTATTTCAGTAAATATAATGCTACCATGATCAACAGATTTGTGCTATGTCACTGTATCAGCAAAAGCAGAATTAATAAATTCAGAAGGTGTGAGGACTGTGGCATTGGACATTAGGGCTGAGAATAAGATCCAACGTGAACAGACCCATATGGTATTATGGGGTTTTCATGAATCATACACAGTAATCTGACCCATATGTTATTATGGGATTTTCATGCACAATCTGTGACCCACATGGCATTAAAAGTGGGGAATGGGCTAACAGTAAGGGATTGGCTATGATGGCAGTCTTAAGCTTGAAAAAAGAGTGAAATTCAAAGCTTCACTTTGATGAATTTGGTACTCTAAAAGAAGTTCTACCCTACTCTTGCAACAAATAAAGTGAAAGGTCTAAATCTTATATTCTTTGCAACTCTCCACAAGCAAAGCCAATCGACAAAAATTCAACTTTAAAAAGATAAGCCACAACTTTTTTGCATATCAATTCGATTTTCCCTTTTCAGTCATGATTTCACACCAACAACTCTGTTTTTCAACGAATTTGGTGGAAAAGAAGAAAAGGGTAGCAATCACAGACACGCCTTCACATACCAATTCCTATGAAAAACTAATTATCAGTGATTTGTTTAATTTAACTACATTCTGATTTCCCTGCACACACACACACATACACACATATATGTATATAAAACAAACGAAACCAAAACGTATAATTCCCTATCCTTTATTGATGTATTCATTTACCAAGAAGCAGATTGGATATTGTTAACCTTAAAAGAATTAAACATAAACAGAAGGGCTATGATGGCTATGTGAGACATAGAAGTCTTATTTTTGACCAAAACAATTTTGTATTATGATAGACAAACATATTTGAAAGAGACAATAAAAAACGAAGTCAATCAAGTCATCTTTGTAATTTCCAGCAGATTATGTTCAAAATTAAGTTCCGCATTTTCATCAGTGTTTCTGTGGTTTTTTGGCTGCAAAATTTAAGTTCACACAGAAACTTTGATGAAAAGATTGAGAGAAAGGAACTTGAACTTACACGTTAGTTGGAAATTGAATTCTGTTGGAGACAAAAAGGGAATGAACTCATGAATTGTTAGTAGCAAGATCGTGACAGAAGGAATGAATTAAAATTGTTAGTTGGAAGCAATATGATGGTAGATACTTTGAGCTAGGGGGAATGAAGCCTGGTCCGAGATCATTCTAAAATGGTGCTCTTTGCTTCAGAAGAATGGTCTCGAACCAGACACCATTCCCCTCAACTCGTTCATATGTCTGTGTGGAACAAAAAAAGTGGGAGAGAAAGACTAGACTTGAGAGAGAGAGGCAGAGAGGACTGTTTGATTTTGATTTGGCCATGCATTGTTTTTCATGGGCCCTTATATACGTGAAGATGAGGAATGTGTGGGTCAGAAAACGGTGTGTCCCACTTGCTATGGCTCCCCCATCTTGTCAAGCTTTCTACACAGATTTTAACTATGTATTATAGAATACTTCACCTTATTTTTCAGTTCAAATGATCCATGTAAAAAATATAGATTCTCCCTTGGGGAAGACATTTTACCTCCTTTTCTTTCCTTTCCTTTCCTTTTTTTTTTGTTTTTACCCTTTTGGTGAGGGAGGGGGAAGTAAGTGGATTTTTCTAGCAAGCTAAATGATTGTTCACTTTTATTGTTATTAGTCACTCCATGTGTATAATATTGCCAAAGTTATATCTGTCGTAGATCTGAACTGTTATTTTTGAAAACTCAAACATACTAATAATGTCTTGGAAAATGAAAAGAATAGAGTTAGCAAGATCCATTTTCCTTATTGATGGTAAATGCTTTCAAATCAATAAAAGTTTGGTGGAGTGGTGATGCAAAAAGTAAACAGATCTTTTAGCATCTGTTAAAGGCCTAGCAAAGTCTACTTTAAGTCCTACCGGCCTTGCCAATCTCTTACCAAACAACACCACCAAGTCCTATCACTTACGTGTCTACCTTATTCCTATTGGTTAGAAGACTTAATAGTATATACACAACCATAGTTGTTACATTTGGCATCAATAGGTCCGTTTAAGCTCAGATTATCTCAAACTTTTCTTGGTCAAACTTAGGTAGAATTTACATGTACAATTTTGCAAAATTATCACAGCAGGGGCTGTGCTTCACAAATTGTTCTGATGGAGCCAGTTATGTAGTGTGTATTATTTAAAGGTGACTGTGGTTCTGTGCATTGTATTACATTCTTTTTATGCTTTATTATTTATTTATCTAAAGAAATACGATGGAGTTTCTTGCTATAGAAATGATGTTGTCATAGTGACTTAAGCATTTAAGCAGTGAATAAAAGTGATAGAACACAAATTATTGTGTATTGAGATGGGTGTTTAAAGGGGTTCTCTTTTGCTTTCCACTTAGAAAAAGGGGTAAATGAAGTGATGAATAGTTACTTTCATTGATAAATGATACTTCCAAATGGTGTCAATCCAAGCTTTAAATAGAAAGAAATCCTGCTTGTCCTATTTTATAGCTTAAGCAAAGGTATTGGCAAGTGGATAGTGGACACTAAAATAGAACATTTTTTTTAAAAAAAAATAAAAACTTACTTAAAAGTAGAAGCAAAAAAGTAAGGTAGTTATGGGCAGAGTTGTTCTACCATGTGTATAATATTTCTATTTGATATGCACCAATAGGATGCCATCTTATATGGGGATGTTAAATTGCTTGACATATTTTGGGCATCAATTCCATCAAGTGCTAAACATGTAGAAAGTACTCTGGCTGTCCTAATGGGGGCAAAAAAGAAAACAAATGCACCTATGCAAAGTAAGTATCACATTCACATATAAGCCCAAAAATGATTCAGACTAAAGAGCATGTAACTCAAGAGAGTTGACCTAGTAGTTAACTAGGAGTGCCCCCTACGTTGACTATTAGCATTCAAACCAGCACCAAGACAATTTATATATATATATATATATATATATATATATATATATATAATGTCACGCTTGCTACCCAAAAACTGGTCCAAAGAATGAAAGGAACGAAACAGTTTGGAAGGAAAGTTAGAAACTAAGGGAATGTAATGATACAACCAATCACTAGCATGGGCATAAAAAATAAACGCTGAAATCTTTGGAACATAAAGATTCATATTAGTTGAAAGGCTACAATGTCATTTGTACTGTTGGCAGTGTGGGACTATGTCGGAACTAGAATAGTTAATAGGAGAATAACAAACGATAAAAACAATCACAACGAAACAAGTTGAATAACTGATGACGCGGGGGAAGATAGAAGGAAATAAAATTCACATGCAAAAAGTAATAATGAAAGGACGATAGCAACATGTCGATGGAACTTGAGAAGGACAATGGGCCCTAAAGGCCCAATACGAAGAAATTGCTTATTCTTGTTTATAACTCGTAACTTAGGATATTTACCGTTTGTTTTTCAGTTACCCACCACTTAGAAGAGCCTAAAATACAACTACAAATTCTACCTTACATCAAAGAAGCTTCATTCTTTCATTCCTCTCACTGTCATCCATCCCTTTCTTCTAGATACCCGATATCGTGTGGACACCAAGTCAGAAGGATCTAATTCCCTATCCACCCACTCCTCAGGATACAATACAATGCTATCTTAACATCTATAACCAAATTTGTATTACGAAAATTCTGACTCTACATTCTAAATAGAATCTATAAACAAAATATGTAACGATTAATTCATTCCCAGACTAATTCTTACGATCAATCAACACTCAAAATTTAAATTCTCAATAATTTAGTCCTATGAATTTTAGGTAAACACTGCTAATGAAATATATTCATAGGCATTGAAGATTGATATTTAGATATGTCAATTCAAACTTCTAATGACATCCGTGGTATTTAAATATCTCACTCCAGAATAAACAAATTACGTTAGTGTTAAAATACAGGTACAAATTTTAAAATTTTCAACATTAAATATTCCTAAAAGTCAGAATAATTTTAGCTGATGTGTTAAATTTGAATTTTATCGATTTATATATATATATATATTAAAAAGAATATTTGACATTAATTTAAAACAATTAATATCATTTCTCAATGAATATTATAGTGTTAAATTGATTTTTTATTAAATATATTATAATGAAATGGATAGAAGAACTAAGATTGACATGATGCTGTTTCTTACTTTCCAACTTTCCTTCAGTGTGAAAGTGAAAAATTCTTAATTTAGAGAAACATGTTTTGGGACAAGGAATATGTTTGGTGGCAGAGATAAAGTGAGTAACCAGTTGATGCTAAATTATACTGTTTGGTTTTTTTCTTTTCATTTTCAAGTTTTATTCGCTACTTTTAATTTTAATTATAAAAATGTGATGTTATTCTCAATTTTTTATTTTTAAATTTATGTGTAAAAATAATTTTTTATTATTTTCTATAAAAAATTTGAAAACAGAAATATTTTTATAATTAAAACTAAAAAACAGAAGATAAAATAAAAAATGAAAACAAAAGTCAAACAAGTCCTAAATTAATAAAACTAACCCATAAAAGACTAAATTGATAATCGTCATATCTTTCAAGAATTAAAAGAATACTATTGATTTTATAAAATTACAATTATTACCTTTTATTAAATATAATTAATTTTATGTATAAAACTTTTTTTAGTTTATATTAAAGAACTTGTTTTTTTAGTAACTTTTATAATTTCCTTTATTAATTAGTAATAAACATTAAAAATAGCAGTAGACACTCTTGATATACTCTTGATCGAATCCATAACCTTCAAAATAAATTCATTTTCCGCGGTTTCTTTGATCAAACTAGAAGTTGTCAAGAAATCATGCAGAGTTAAAAATAGGAAACTGCTGAATACAAAGTTACACGAAACATGTAAAATAGATGAATAAAAATATTATGCTTAATTTAAAATATAATCATAAAATTGAAAATACCAAAAATTTTGAGAAGCATACTATTTAAAAAGTTGGCTGTATTTGAAAAAAAAATGATAAGTTAGATAAAGGTTAAAAAGGTAATTAACTAAAAGTTTAAAACCTAAGTTTTAGTTGGAAAATTTTCAGTTAGAATTGAAAGTTGTTCAGTGATTTTATGATCAATTAATAAGTAATATACTTTATTTGTATAAACTTAATATATTTGGACTTGTTTAGTAAGTAATTTGAATAATTTAATAAAATTTTATATTGTTATGCTTAATTAATTTTTTGTATCAAGATCTATTTAAATTTAGATTTTTAATTTTTATATTTTTTTTAGTAATAACTTGAGCTTCACAAATTGAAATAAGATGTTCTGCAACTTTTATGTTTAACTGAAGAGCTTTGTTGAACTACATTTAGATGAAATGCAATTACAAATATTTTTTTAAATTATATTGGTTAAAGTTGAGATAAGATGACTTTTGTGTTGTTAGAAGGATATATCTCGAGTCACATTTACTCTTTTAAGGAGTTTTTTTATTATTATTTTGACACTTGATTCAATATCTAGCTTGATGAAAAATGGTTTGAAAGAATATTATTTGAAGGATTGTTTGTAATTTTTCAAATTTTTAATTTTTGTATCATTTGAAATTAATATCTCAAGTTTTAAATCTCAACATTAAACAAGATTAAATTCAAATAAAAACTCACATCTAAAAGTACAATTTTCATAAAAAAAATCATTTACATACTTATTATTGAATAGGTTAAATATAATTTAGATAATTAATAAGAATCATCATAATTTGAATATTATAACTATGTTATATTAAATTTAAATCACGGCAATTAAAGTTTATTTACTATTAAATTATTAGAATTGACATGATAATAAAAGATTTAGATAATTTAAATAAGGTTTTAGGTTTAAATACTTTTATTATACATATTAAAATCTTATTTGCTTCTCATGGAATAATAATGTTATCAAAGATTAAGAAGTAAAAAAAAAAATCTAAAATAAAGTTCAATTTTAGTTATAAATAAAAATAGTATTATTAGGTTGAAAAGTTTTAAAATTTTTGAATTTTATCCTTTTTAATTTTGTGCATAGTTACTATTTTTTTTTTGGAGTTATTTTCAATAATAATGGATTGTCGAACTGCTTGGTCAATTATAAAATTTTGATCTTCTATTGTGTATAAATTTGAAATCTTATATTGAATGGTTTCATTTCATCTTTTTAATGAATTTGTTTTAAAAAAAATTCTTTAAATTTGAATGTATTTTAATATTCATTCATTTTTAACTGCAAATTTTATTTATTAACTCTTACTCCTATATTAATTATATTATAAATGCTTATTTTAGAAGAGAATTATAATTTTTCAGTTTTAACTTTAAGTTAGAATTCAATCAAAAGATATTTTTTGTAATCTAAGGTAGTTTTGATTCCTAATAATTGATGTTTCTTTTAATTGATTTTTTAAATTTAAATTCTATTATGCAATTTTATTTTATTTATTCAAATCAAATTAAACAAATCTTCTATTTTATTTTGCGTGTTGCTTATATTTTAAATTTTTTTTATCTTTTTCTTTTGTTTCATTTTTAATTTAATCAATCTTCACCAAATTATAAAGGGAAGTATCTTGCACTATATTTTAAAATTTTCATTTATTGTGTTTTGTTGTGCGTACAAAGTTTTACTCACAGGTAAATGAATCCGTCGATATATGAATCCGTCGATATAGAAAAGATTATTTAAAACTCTTAGTATCGTTCTCACAAATATTATTTCAACAATATTAAATAATGATTAAATTTTAATTTTTGAGCTAACCAGAAAAAAATTTGTTCAGAAACATTTAAAATGAATGTAAACAGGAATAGATCAAGAGTAAGCGATTTAAAGAGGATACATGTAGGACTTCAATCACGTAAAGACATGGGACTTAGTTTCCCTTGCAACTTTACCCAATTTCACCTCAACTCCCTTGTAAAATGATTTGAGTCAATTGCTAATCATTCGTTCTTATTTTATTGATCATGCAATAACAATATTCTTTCTCTTGAGTTATTAGTTATTAGCTCAGTGATCATGCAAGGTATATAATCAAGAGAAACATAAAAAACATACAGACTTGTTAAATTAATAACTGATTAGAAATCAAGGATTTCAATTCATCCTTCAAAATCCTTATATTCAATTTATCTTATAGTTCCGTTAATTAGGCAATGGTATGATCACCTATTCCCGATTAACTTAGAAATTAATTATCATTAATTAATTATGCATAATAAAAAAAATATAATCAATAAAAATACTGAATCATTTATAAAAAGAAAAAAATGGTTCAATTGGTTATACTACAAGTTTCACTAAAACCCTATGATTTGGGTATCAGTTACACATTCATATGTAATACAAACAAAAACATACTAATCCAACCAAATAATCCATAATACTAATTTCACAAAAAAAATGAAGAAATCGTAGTATCAGGAAAACTGATAATAGGACGTTGCAACTCTCATTACGAAAGAGTTTTTGCCTCCAAGATCATCGAAGGATATCGAAAGAGTGGTGTGGTTTTGGGACCTAGGACGATGTCATGTGGTGTAGTAGAGTCTTCTTTTTTATAGGCATGAATTAGGGTTTCAACGTGGTGGACCGGATTTTACGTGGCCGCTTCCTTAGACGTCGCGACCATTCTACGTAATCTTGCAGCACCACAAGGCTAACGTGTCATTGTCGCATTAGATGTATTATTTTTTTATGATTCTTTTCTTCTTTTTAGTCCAAAACTTGCTTATTTTCGAATTTTTTACTTGTGTGACCATTCCTAAAAAAGTAAAAAAGAAATTAGGTAAAATTATAATTAAATAATCATAAATTATATTGTAATTATAATTATTTTTCCGCAGATAAATCAATAGAATGGTGGCTTGTTACATCCTTAAATTTAAACATTGTTTTTTCCTGCGCAATATCCCAAGGAATGATAATGTATCAAGCATAGAATATATAAACTTCACGTCTTAAAGATGGTGCACATATTACCAACCATCCTGAGAGTAATTAACAATAAGCCAAGTAGGACCAATAATCCAAGTAGGACCTTAATTCCTTGAAACCAAGTATCACATATAGACGTGGTCACTCTTCTTACCATCTCTCAAATGTACAAGGATATATATCATTTGCATTCTACTCTTCGCAGTTGTACACTACCTCAAATCTCTATTAAAAGTCAAATTAAATTGCACACAGGAATAAAAGGTTTTCATCAAGGCTATAACGCGACCAAGGAAACTATATAATAAGGTATGATATAAGAAGGAAGTAAATACAAAGATTTTTTTTTTTCATTATATTTTCAATAACCTTTGCCCGTGTCATGTTTTGATAATTTTTATTTTTATTTCTTTCATTATTTTTGAATTTTTTTTTCTTTTTTTTATCTTTTTTTTATTACTTGTACTTTCCCAAGCATTTGTTTTACTTTAGTTATATTTTAAGGGTATATGAAATTATCACAATTAATTAAGAGAATCAAATAATATAGTTTTTAATGTGTTAGGTCTAAAAGTATACTAAATGATATATATGTCTAGGTCCAATCAAAGAAACCTAATTTTGCCTTTATCATTCTCTTATTATACAATCAACTTACGTCAACCTTAACGTTATACTGTAAAGTGTACAAGTCGAAAGAAATTCATTCAACAAAAAAAGAGGTTGAATGCAACATCAATTAGGTTCAATCTTCATTAACGAGACAAGATAATAAAGAACATGACTAATTATTAATTATTTTTATTAAAAATTCTCCTATTTTTATTAGATTCAATTAACGCTTGCCATAAAATATTAAAGATTAGTTATATATATATATATATATATATATATATATATATATAGTATGGTATATGATTTGATTAATTAAAAAATTAAATTTTTAAAATAAATTGTATATGGTATTAATGATTTCTTTTTTTAGTTTTGCACGAGTTTTGCGGGGAAGAGAAAATCGTAGGCAACAGAACATTAAATTCTTTCCAATAATGTACCTTCACATCGCATATAAAAGATGTACACGAAACTTCTTGCTTGTTATTGAGAGACATTTATTTCATTTAGGTTAACTTCGCTGAAACTTCATATCAATTACATGCACCAAAATCGAAATGATGGAACGAACCTACTCCTTCCAGAATCATTATTCCATGCTACTAAACTATGGAGCTATAACTTGTAATCCATTTATGTAGTCCCGTACTTGGTAATAGCACTGCACAAAACTTGTTCCCATGTCAAACATTAATTTTGAGTCCTGTTTTACTAATTTAGCTAGTTCTACAATTTTCACATTGCGTCCTGCATAAAATACAGCTTGGGGTCATTTTTTTTTTTTAATGATGGCACCACATGGCACTCACTCTTTATATTCTATATTAATTGACTTGATCGTGCCTTGTAATTCAGTTATCTTTGTTAATAAATTATTCTGCTTATAAAAAGCTGTCAAGCATACATCAACTTTGACCCCAAGAAACTAAATGCTATTTTCTTGACCAGAAATTCCAAATGAAACAAGTTTTAGCATCAACATACGCTTCTACAAGCTAAACTACATAGATCTAGAAGCAGCATCCCTTTTGACCAGCAGTACTGCTTTTAAAATGGGGTATGTTTTATTCAAAAGACTCTCTTTTGCCCGTTTGCTGTGTTAAAACAAAACCATCTAAACCATAAATATTTTCTTGCTTTTCTGTTTTCTACCCTAACTACTAGACATAAATGCCCCACCTAAAGGGTATGAGCATTAGGGTCCTTCAGCCTAGCTACACATTCTTCCTTTTGCATTATGAGCACAGTAAGCAAATGTCACTTTTGTCACTGAAAGCAAATAAATTATCTGCATTTTAAACAAGGTTCCATCATGTTGCAAGCGATGTCTATAAAATCCCTCAAAGTTGGAGGTAAAAATCATAAGCTAAGGCGCTATCTTTTCTTTTCACAAACCCTATTAAAACCCCACGTAACTTTGTTAATAAGAGAAAAAGTAGACAAAAAAAATGCAAGAATGAAGCATAATTACTCTGTTAATCAGAGCACCATTATTTCATGACACGACTTCAAATAGTCTGGTCCCGGACTTCAGGCTGACAAACAAATGCTTAAATAGCTCTTATGAGCAACAGGATTTCCTTTTACAAATAAGTTGAAATAAATTACAAATAAACTTTTCACTACTTACACAATGCACACAGCAGCAAGTGCTTATAAGTTAAAGGAAACAAAGTGAACATGCTTGTTGCAAGAAACAAGACCCCAGTCCCAAGATACATATAAATTAGAAAAAATGAGAAACTAATCTCACTGAAAACTTGACTGGCTGCCGATCTCTGAGTCTGCTTGTCCAGTTACTTTGGTCACATTCATTTCTTCAATATGCTTGGTCTTGTTTTTGAGGTCACATAAGCCATTATCATCATTCACATCACTCCTATCATGGTTGTTGGTCATCAGTGTCTGATACTTTCTCTGAGTAACAGCTCCTTTCTCCTTGTCCCCTTCAGATAAATTAACAGCACCACTGTTGCTCTTTCGCCGGCCTAGCTTTGGAGATTTTGCACGTGTGGGTGGTAGCTGGCCCAGATATGACACTTTGTCATGCACAGAACTTGAAACATATGTCTACATGTACAACTAGATCATTTACAATTATGATTTGCTGTTTTTTAGTTACTTTGATGAAATTTGCTTTGGGAGTTTAATATGAACTTTATAATTTTTTTATGATAAAACTGACCCTCATACATGGTATTATTAAAAGTACAAGAAAAGTACAAACCTTCTTCAATTCGGCTTTAGGTGGAGGTCCCTCATTGTAAAAGCTTGGCATAGGGTTTGCTTTAAATGTTAAACTCTTTCTTAGCTGCTTGATAGCTTCCTCCATCTCTTCCTTAAAGGTTTAAAAATTGATAAAGGGAATAGGAGTGAGAAAATACGAGCTTATAAGGAAAGAAAAGAAGTAACAGAATGGCAGTGCATTTCCTGGTTTTGAAGATACTTGAAAAAGTGTTGTACCTTGGTCCTTGCTTCACTTTGACTCTTCTCAGCTTCCATTGCTTGGTGCTTTTCCTCTAATTTTGAGTAAAACTATGGAAGGGGCCATGCACCAATCAATTTGAGATGGAAAAACCTATCCAAACAAAGCTAACTATAATATACAGGTTGTTACCTCCTTCCTTTTTTCTGCACGTTGTGTGGATCGGAACACAGGAGCAGAAGCAACAGTTGTCCTGGACTTGACAGATGCTGCAGTTCTTTACATGGTCAAGGAGTAACATCAATTTCAAATTCTAAAAGTATAAGAACCATTGCCAAAATAAGAAAAACACAAGAGAATTTGACACTCTTTCAAGTGCAACATTTAAGAGGATACATAGAAGTAACCGAACAAGAATCGTCCTCATCAGGATGCTTCTTGTTATCAGGTTGCAATGGCTTTCTTGAAACTAAAGGAGATTTCAACTGCAAGGTGCAAGCAGACAAAACAAAAGCTTCAAGACTAACTGCGAATAAATAGTAATAAGACAAAATTAACCATAAACAGCTTAGCAATGAATTACACAATTCAAATTTAGTTTCATTAAACTGCAATTTGTGGCAGTCCTTAGAAGATGGTTATGTTACCAATTTGAAGAATCGAATGGGTTAGGCATCAAAAGTTTAGGCTATTTTGTTCAGAACTTTGGATGAATATGCAAGAGATAATATCTAAAACTTGGAAGCTTTTCTTTCCTGATGATATACTTCAGGACGATTAGTAAGAGGGTTTGTTTTTAAAACCTTCCACAAATATACAGACATCAGAATAATTAAATGAGGAAGCCAATTCAACATCAGCATATACCTGATTCTGTTTCAACATATTGGGAGATAGCACATTTTTCTTATTTAAAGATTTTCTCTCGTTACTGCCCTTGTTATCTTCTTCAAAAGCAGGGCGTGTTCCAACCGAAGCCCGCTTCTCGGTTGCAAGGGAAAACGGTTGTGGAACTGTGGGCTTGATTTGGACATTACCTGAACACCTACTGTGAAGATTTCCAACAGCAGGTTTTGATCCATGCTTCACAGTATCTCGAAGCTTGTGATTACCCCGTGTTTTGTGGGATTTTACACTTTTCTCACTGGGGACACCCTCGAAATCTGAGGTTAACTTCTCACATTTTTTAATGTTAGAGACATCAGAGGTCTTAACAGAAACTTCTGTTGTACATTCCTTCACCTCATATTCCTTTGTGCTCTCCTCTGAACTATGATGTTCAGTAGTCTCATTGATTTGCTCATAAGACTCTGTAATATTGTGATGGTCACTTCCAGTTTCATGACCTGAGTCATGGGAAATACCATCGGAATAGACTACAACACGATCTGGCTCCTTGATGATACAAATATCTGTGTCTTCTATTCCCATTGCACTATAGCAAAGAAATGTCAGAACTAAATTGAATTGATTGAAATGCCAAAAATCATTAGCATAGTTTGTTTTACAGTTCTGTATTGACAAACACATAACAGAAAAGTTGTACAACCTTTCACAAATAAGTACATATATGATTGTGAAGGGAGGCAACTGGGATTTACATACTTTTTGGGTAGAAAGATAAGAAATATAAATCAAAAAATCCACATTTAGCCTGTTCCAAAGATCAATTGTCTTATGTAGTTACGGCTTTAAGGTTGAAATACACATTACAGAACGCTTCCAAAATTATATAATTTGATTATTAACTACTCGTTGTTATCAGAACTTGTATCACTTAAATGGTTCAACAAAATAGTACTGAATAAGATTACAATGGTAATAGAAGTTGTGAAAAAATATATATATATATATATATATATATATATATATATATATAGATCAGAAAAGTCTTGTAAAGAAAAGGGTGTTCTAAAAGTACTTATAGTTTTGAAATTTATCTAGGTGCTATTGTTGAAATCGTTGTTTTACCCCGGAACACTTCCATTTAACATTGCCAACTTCACTGATTGTGCTATCTCCTCACAATAACCACAGTTGATTCTGGCACTCACATATAAACACTGTTACAATAAACATGCCTAAATGTACTTATAAATTGAATAAACTCAAGGCAACATGAGAATATTGTCTAAAAATCAAAATCATTGTGTCCAGCCTAAAAGTGAAACGAAGGGGTAAAAGATTATTAAAAAATTAAAGTAATGAGCATGACATATTTTCTATGGAAGCATATGTGAATTATTTAACATAAATCATAAAGAATAGAATCAATTGTCTACCTAATTCAAGGCATAAAAGCAAGCAAAAGAAAAACTAAAGCACGCAAAAAGGAAAGCAATCAAATTGGTTGGCAAGTGTCTCCAATCAATAATTAAGACTCTAATAATTCAAAATTAACAACTCAACTACATCCAAAACAAGGTATCATATGTCAGAGAAAAAATAAGGTTGTTAAGCAAGGAGAATATGAAGACCCCTTCAGGAAAATCCACATTAAATTTTAAAAGTATAACCATGTAGATCATCCCAAGGAAAACATGTTATATGATTTGAAGAAATACAGCCACAAGGAATTTCCTCAAGCTCCAAAATCAATGAAGAAAATATCTAATATAATAAATATATTGGCTCGCCACCGACAAATTCAATCTAAAACATAAATCACACAAGTGAAGACCATCTATACTAAGTTAAAATAAAAACCGTGAGGTGTAAATCCCTAAAGAATACACTATTTTTCCAAAACTGGATCCAACCATGCAAAAGCTATAAGTGAAAAAAATGCTTCCCAGGAACCCAAAATAATAATAAATAAATAAATAAACACTTTGAAACATATCTACATTTTCCAATAGAAAAACAAAAATAAAAAATGGATTTCAAATTTGAACATGCAAACAGATTTGTATTCTTCCTCAACCCATTAGACATTTTCCCCGTAAGTAACCAACCTTCACTTTTAAAATTTTCCCATCAACCATACAGAACTCCATTACAAAAATCAACCCAAAATAGGGTCAATGACCCATAAAATAATAATAATAATAGCAATAACCGAACAGCTCATAAATTTAATAATAAAAATTAACAAAAAATCAGACACAGCAACAACGACTAAAAGGATCTCAGAAAGAAAGAATTTTCACTTTGATGCAAGGAAATGGAAAGGGAAAGTGGAGAATGACTTACATTTTGAGTTGGATCTGAAAAGAAATAATGCAACTGCGCGTGAGTTGTGTTTGAGTTTTGAGTTTGTGTTTGGAGTTTTGTTCTGTACTTTGTTGTGTTGTCGCGCGTTTTATATGTGCCTCGTCGGTCACACTCCGTTTCTTAACGGCGTTAAATTCCATCTTTCCAACTTTTGTTTGAATTTGGATCATCCACTTTTGGCGTACTAAAAAATTACAAATTATTCTTTTCTTAAGCCACTTGGTAAAATAATAAGACCAATCCTTTAAATAAAATTAAATTATTTTACCAAATACCTTTTTATTCACTTTTTTTCTTTATTATTGGATATATTTAGGTCTTGAAAATGCAAAATTTAATCAAATACCCTTCTGTTTTTTGTCTTTACAATTGGATATTTGTTCTTGCTACATGATTGCATGTTTTGGATCTTTTCTTTTTTTTTTCTTTTCCTTTTTTTTTTACAACTGGTTGTAACAAAATATTTTTGCAAAATGCTTTTTTAGAATCATTGGCCATGTAACATTGGAACCAATCTTTTTCAGATGCAACTAATTGAGTTTGGACTTAGACTTATAGGTAGAATCAAGATTAGGAGTACAGAGCATAAATCAAACAATAGTAAATTGGGAAAGTCCAAACACACGTTTAATAGGTGTATACGAAAAATTCTTCAATAATTAATAAAGATATGAGAATCCTTATTCCCAAACGTTTACTCTCAACTTCAAGTGTTTCTTTTTCTTTTTTCTTTTTTCAGTGGGTTAAATTCCATATAAACAATCATGGATAACGCTTAGATAGAAATACATAATAATATCTATAGGAGTGACAAAGGATCTAATTCCCCAAAGTTCCTAACTAAGTATTACATGAGTATATTCCTAATTAAAGAGTAATGCCTTGAATCATGGAGCTGCCATTCAAAGAAGAGTTTTATTTATTTATCATCAATCCGAAGGTTAGTTACCCAGTTAAAGACCAACAGAAAAAAAGGAATAATGACAATTTTTTTCGATTTTTTATGGTAAAAATGGTATGTACGTATACCATTTATTTATCTAATAAAATAAACTAAATAAAAACATAAAAAATTCAAGTGATTCTCGAAAACAAGTGAGAAAGTTAATAAAAATAATATAAAGAACTTAATTCTTATATAAATCAGGATATAGGGTTCGACCTCTCAAAATTGTTAGCATAGTTAATTTTGTAAAAAAAAAATTACCAATATATATTATTGGAAGATAGTGTGTGAAAATGTTTATCAATCAAGATTAAAATATAAATAGATAAATGGGAGTAGTTATTACAATCTCCTTCATGATCTAAAATACTAATTGATTTGGTCTGTTTTTGTTGTATAGTCGCTCATACTTATTTCAATTGTATTATTCAATAAGCATAAGTGTCTCCCTCAATCCAGCTAGGTACGCTTACCTCTCTTAATGTGCTAATTAAATGCCCAAACTTTTCCTATGTTGACAATGTTGGCATAATTAGCATATCTTAAGACTAATTCATGGTGACCAGTGAGGATCACCAAATCATGATGTTCATGTCTTTGCAGAAAAGCAATTAAAGAAAAGACATCCCATCTAAACCATTGCTTAGACCCTATCCTTGACTATTCCTGCTTAACCCTCGATAAATGCCCAACACCCTCTTATAATTTATTAAATCATAAATATTTCATTCATAGCCCAGTGCACATCTATATTAACCATGAAATACATTAGCGTGGGTTTGAAGCTTTGAACATAAAGATGTTACTCTTTGTATTTGAGTTTTGGTAGAGTTCTTGAGTTTTATCTCTAGTCATAAATCATTTACAACTTATTGAATGTCTAATGCATATAACAGACCCAAAATTTGAATTTCACCAATATAGATTTTTCCTAAATGAAAGCTCGGACGTTCAATATAGTTTAGGTGACACTATTTACGAGACATAATCAACAATTTTGATTAAGTATATACGAAATAAGAAAGATGTTGGTGGAAATGATAACTTTTTACATTGATGAAGCAGAGTTACAAATAAAATCAATTGACCCCCTCAATGAATGCATTAAAAGGAGCAAAGCTTTCCCAGGAAGTGCATGTTTGTTGAAAAGTATTATAGAGGGCAGGAGAAGAAATGTGTACCATGTTATGTTCTGCCCAGTCAATTCTGCGGTTAGCATTGCTTTTTCATCAAGGGAATGGCAAAGCTCTCCCAGGAAGTGTGTGCATTAATTTATTCCGATATTAAACCTTAACATTATTAGGATAGAAAGTAATGAACACCGAAGATAAAAAAGCAACTATTTTTTTGTTGAAATACTAGTGTTCCATTTTATTAAAAAAAGAAAAAAGTTCAAATGGCTTTGCCACATTTTATTTCGTTAAGTCATAACAATACGTAAACAGTAGCAAGTTCTCTGAACATGCATGTCCAATAACCTTTATATAAGCTACATAAAAATGATTTTTATGGGTCAAATAGATCACAAGCTCAAGTGAAGTGAAGTACAAATCGGATAAGTTAGATCACACTGAGGTCAAATCATCATGTGATTTGAGAGTCAAGACTCAGCTAGTGTATAATCTATTCGTAGCTTAAGCAATAGATACAGGCAAGAGCAAAATGCACACCTCAAGCATGCCAACTGTAATCTTCATCCTAAGTTCACTAACTTCATACTTCTAGGAGAAGCCTGCTACAGCCTTAAATTTCATTCTCCCAATCAAAAGAATCCATAAAGGGCCCTTCCAACTACCATACAAAAAATATTGCATATTTTTCTTATTTGCTAATCACTTTTATTTATTGAATCCAGATATTCGAGCTATTATAACCATAGGTGGGATTTTGAAATGCAATATGTGGAAAATTTAGAAAAGTAAGAAGTCTTTTCTGTCCATACAAACTGGTCCAACAGATAGGATATTAAAAGGCTCCACTGGTTGGGATATATGCAACTGGATTCTACAATATCAGTAGTTCCTTTGTCTTTTGTGCAGTCTAGTGAAGTAAAATTCACTGCTTAGATTTCTTTCATAGGCAGTTATCATTTTACTCCTACAAAAAGTGTTCCTTATAGACCCTTTTTTTAATATTGGAAGGTTCAAAGTCCGCCTCTCACTCTGTTAGACAAAAGGGGTATATCTAAAATTTAAGATTATTATTTAATCATCAGCTGTAACAGAAGGAAATTACATGTCCTTGTTCTACAATGATAGTCTACACAAACTCGCTACAGAAGATGCTACTGAGTGGATAATTTGGCTAGGGCGAGTGCCAATACTTTTACACCATTTGACATGTCTTGAAGGGTGGCAAACTCTTCGGGCTTATGGCTGTACCCTGCGAAAACATGAATAAGAATATTGATAAGTCCTTTTCTTTATAAAGTTGTTGGAAAAAATATATATATTTTTGCTTATCAACATTCGGCTCAATCAAATTGGAAACCAGAAGGTATGTCCACATGCATGTGAATATATAGCAACAAGGTTGTGTGGGGTGGGTTTCGTCCTCGCTTTCCCCAACCCCACTTCCCCAATTAGACTCACATTTATGATTTAACTTTATTATAGTTTAACTACTATGAGGGCAGGGTCAGATTTGAGTTCAAGGCAGGTGTCTCCATGTCTATATTTCCAAACCCGTCCCCACTCAACATTTACATGTTGGGGGAAACCCAATTGTAAACTTGGTCTAATTGGGTTTTTCCTGTCAACTTTGGGGTGAGGTAGGACAGATACCCATGGTTATGAGTGTTTTTTCCAAGTCTAATTCAACATGAAAAAGTTATGCAATTGCCGTGTTTCTTAATTCCACATTCATTGATTGGATGTCTATTTACATAAGATTAGAGCTCTAATTTTCAACCATTGTTGGTGCTGTAAAGTTTAAATTAATTATGAAAAGAGCAAAAACTGTATTTTGTTACCCTTCTTTAGGTTGTTGATTGCACAAACAATTCTGAAAGTGGTATCAGGGTAGAGCACATAGCACAAGATAAAAAAAGTAAATACCTTTGTAACATGGAATAAAAATCATGCCCATTGGAGACAACCTGCAATTACATAAGGTACATGAGCAGCAGATATTCAATTCACAGGAGAGCAAACCACCGTATGGTTTCTTGTAACATAATATAATTAGATTAAATTGTGCCAATAAAGGTCTTTTTAGCTGTTGTAAGAATGTTTGGAAGCATTAAAATTATAGGGTATAGGTGGAGAGAGGAAGGAGGCTGTCAATAATATTCTTCTGACTGTAGGATATTAGATGATACAAAGTGTAGGTTAAAAAAACAAAAACAAAACAATAAGCATCTATTCATAGAAATAAAAAAAGTCAGGTGCTACCGTAATACTACTAGTGCAAGACCAGCTCAACAAGTCCACTAACCTGACAAGACTCCTAACATAATGAGAATGTCAATATTCTAAAACTAAAAATATACAGTTAACATGCAAGTCAAAATTGTGAGAAAATGCCAAATTTGGTGGTTGCAAAAAGATACCCAACGCATTCACTAGCATGCTCAAGAACAGGACTTTCTTCCTCCTTATTTTTACTTTCCACCTGTTGCTCACCATTTTGTTTTCCTTTTTGGTCAAGGTTTAGTTCTTGAATAAATAGAAAGAAGTCAAATGTATCACAATAGTGAATTATCCCCAGGTCATGTGAATTGCAGAACTTTTATTCAAATGAACATTTTTCTTGCTTAGATCCTATCTAATCTCATTTAAACATTTGAAAATTTTAAGAATGGATGTTCTGGGGCATAAGGATATAATATCTGCTTATGTAAAACCATCCGTCACCTCTCTCTCTCCAGCTTTACCTGGCCATAAACAATGAATCGTGATAAGCTCTACTGATCATCAATTTGCTTGTCAAGTTTAGTTCTTTTGTTGCAGTTTCTACTGCCTTGATGACTGCTTCATCAGAGATGGCTGGTGGATCCTGGTTGATGACATGAAACTCAGAGAGCTTGACACCTCGGGTTTTGGTTATTTTAATTGCAGATTGGTGGATTTTCTCAACCACTTGGTTTCTTCTTTCTTCATCAATGTCTCTTGTGTCTGTAACAGTATAGAATAATTACAATGTAAATATTTATATAAACAAATATATACAACTAACTGGAATTACCCATAGGTATAGAGAGAGAATTAAACAATTCTCTGTAATGAACATAGAGAAACAACTTTTGCATTGTAAAAACCACTTGTGAGTAAACATTGTATAATTGAAAGGATCCAAGGTACAACTGAATCTGTCTTGTAAATATGTACCAATTTCCATGTGAGATTTGCTAGGGATGCTGTTGATTGCTCCAGGATGCAGTTCCAGGATACCTTTTAAAACAAAAGAGGTTAGTTTAAAGGAAATAGATTAATTGAGGTACTTCAATAATAACTTACCGACAGTCCCAACAGTATCAATGGACCCAGATTCCAACACATGCCTCTCAACAGCCAGGGCTAATTCGGAGGCTGCCAGACCAGCATCATTTCTGCTCCAAATGATTTATAAATTATACTTAAAGCAATAGAGTTCATTGATTAAGAAATTTTAATTTCAGAAGGGATCAAAGTAGTGGAACTAGAGAATGCTATGGGATCAAAAGATAGTATGCTACTATTCTTTCATGCAAAATCATGGAACTAAGGGAAGATCTTGGATAACATAAGAAAGAACAAAGAACAAAAATCTGAAATGAAAACTACAGAAAACATAATATTTGGGTGTTACAGTTCAAGTTACTGCCATAATAGAAAAGGATATGGGTGCAATGCCACAAAAGCAGAAAAAAAAATGTTTTAAGATGGTAGCCACCTGTTAGGCATGAGGACAGCGCCTGCATGACCACCATTGCCTTCAAATTCAACCTTTAGACTTGCTGGAGCTGCAATGGCAGTAACTATGCCTATGGATATACCTGCATCAAGAAGAAGATCGCATCTGATCATTGAACTTATGGTTAATGCAAATATTATGTTAGGCCAAAGATGTCTACCTTCGTCTTCTAGAATAGGTCCTTGTTCTATGTGCAGCTCTACAAAAGCAGAATAAGTTCCTTTCTTTAAAAATACACTAGATAAGTCATCATCATTTTTTGCATACCCAGCAGATCTTGCAGCATCTAAGAAGGATATGCTTTGACTATCAGTTGTTGTCTTTAGAGCATTTGCAAGATTCTCACTCCCAGCCAACAAGCGGCTGCACAACAGTAGCAAATGATGAAACTTAGAGTAGAATATGGGGTGTAACTTAGTTGATTAGAAATTGTAAGATGGCATAAGTTGAGAGGATAAAAGTGAATTATTAAAATAGTCACAAGTAGGAGTGCTATTCTGAGAGTATATAAATGATGTTTCTGACCTTCCCAAGCAACTTATTCCAAAGCGTGTTGGTTCTTCTGATGTGAAAGATACAACTTCCAATGGTCTTCTAGGTTTAAAACCAGACCTGTAAAGGTTTCAATCAATATCACAAACATTAATACTCCTTATAGAAGTGGATAATGATTGGAGTAAGTCACATCTTTAGGAATTTGGATCTTTCTTCTATATAAGTAATAACAGAGAATTAGTTATTCATCTGTGGGACATCTCATTTATTTAGTTGCATGAACTGATATCTCTTTATTTGCCAAAGCATAACAAACACATGCCTTATTCATTGTAAAATGGTTTAGACCTATAATATGCAGGTTTAGGGTTTTGATCATCAAAGTCATCAACAACACAGCAATTCATTGATACTGTTTCAGTAAAACCTCAAGTCATCAAACTTGAGAACTTCTGGAACTAGAGGTATGTAGATTTTAATAACTTATTGGATAGAAAATATAAGTTAGCTCTGTCTTCATTCACTCTCTAAAGCCATAATGTTTGAAAGTATTGTAATGAGAGATATAAATAGATATCTTCGTTCTCACTTGGCTAAGCCGCTACATTTATATTTCACTTGGCTTGCCCGCTTCATTTTCACTTGGGCAGAACCTAATGCAGGACAGTGAAAATACATTAGGAATTCAAGATTCCCACTCTTCCAAGCTTGCCCACTAATTGTCAGAAGATAGATAGCTATAAAAACTTTTGTATTCTGAACATTCAATTAAGTCCTACATCAGCAAAAATAAGAAAAGTCAGAAACCTTTTCAGGGCATTGATGGCTTCAATAGCACCTAAAACACCAACAACTCCATCATACTTTCCAGAGTACGGTATAGCATCAATGTGGGAACCTGTTGCAACTGCAGCAAGCCCAGGTTCATAGCCCTCCCTGCATAAAGCAAGCAAAGATAAAACCGTAAGTGCAGTTAGTAGATTGCAAGCATGCCATAACTAAGATAGGGAAGATTATGATGTTATTATGAGCATTAAGACCCAATCAGTGAAAAATTAACAGGAATTTAGATATCTTATGGAGACCATTGCAGTTGTAAATACTAAGTTAGAAGTTTGTAGATATCTTTTGATTGGAGAACTTTTGAGGAAGAAACAGACACTCACCAACGACCAAATATATTACCAACGGCATCCTCTCTCACAGATAGACCAGCAAGTCCCATCAAGTTTTTTACATACCTACATATGGAAGACAAGAGTAAAGTCTATAAAGGCAGACATCTCACATTCAAAATAGACATAAGGTCAATCACATATGTGTAGCAGATTGATTAGTTTGTTTACCGGTAATACTGTGCATACAAAACTTAGAAAAGCCCAATACTTAGACCTCCTTGCTGCACCTTTAAACTCACCTTTGCATATATACATGCAGTGCTACATCAACACTAATCTTTTGAACAGAACCATAACTAGTCTTACAGCCTAAAACACTAATTATCTCTTTTAGTTTCTTCAAGGGCTATATCTACATAGCATTCCCTTTTTCATTTAGCATTTACCAATTGATTGATTTTATAGTACATGCAACCATTTCATGATATTTTCTTATACAAATAGAAGGGGAAGAAAAGACAAAAATCATATGCTATATGATGTTAGAAGTTGTGGGCTTGACAATTTGACATAAGCAGAATGTCCTCCTCAGTGTTCATAATAAAATTCAATTCAGAAAAATGGAAGCTTTATTTGCACATAGATACATACATACCTGCGAGCCAAAACATCCTTATGAGTATACAAGACCCTTGTTACCGATGGAGCAGGTGAGTCAGAAAATGCAGCGAGCTCGTCAATCTAAGAGCAAAGCACAGTACTAGGAAATGTCAAGAAACAATAGTGGCAATCCAAAAACAAAAGAGAAAGCAGGCCATACCCCATCTAAGTGACAGCTATTATGTGACATGATGAAATAACAGTGGCAATACCTGGTTCTGCAGACCCTGAGCATCAACGAACAGTGAAGAGAGGGAAGTGGGTTGTTGGAAAGAGTGAGGCTCGTGGATTGTGTAACCAGAGAATTGCTCCATGGTGGCAGTGATCGAAGGGTCATCATGTTGATGTTGATGAGCTGAAACTGCAGAGAAGAAGAAGAAAGAGACGCAGAACAAGAGTAGCACCACAGAGTGAACCATTTTTGAGGTAGTGCTGTTCCAATTCATCAGCCACTCACTACTAATCACTTTTCACTACCAAGACACGAAAGGATGCCTCTGCACGTGTTCTGTTACTTCACGTGCAAATATCACTTTGTTCTTTTGTATAATGGTCATATTCATGATTTTTATTTCGTTTATAAAGGATTAATCTTTTTTATATATAATCTAAAGGATTAATCAATAACAATTATAAAAAGAGAAATTATCACAAGCATTTTAAATTATTTTATGTTTTTTAATATATAAAAATTTAAATATGTTATCGATGTTGTTTATTAATATTATTTATAAATTTTAATAAAAGAATATTTTTAATACAATAATATTTAATCTTTTTCGATGGCCAAACTAGTTTAGGAGAAAGTTTTTAACATCACCAGTAATATTTATTTTTTTTACTGTTATTCTTCTTAATTTTAATTTGTTAAATTACTTCTTTAGAAAATATTTTTTTAAAAATAATATAAAAAATGATGGAGTTTAAACTCATGATCGATCCTAATAACTTTTTAAAAGTATATTTAATAAAATATTTAAATATAAAAATATATATGTTTGAACTTTATTATTAGAGTAATTTATTTTAAATGTTACTCGTACTTTTAGATATAGTATTTTAGAACAAATTATTTTAAATAATTTTTATATTTTTCAATTTTAAAAATAATTTTTTATCTTTAATATATTATTATTATTATTATATAATTTTTTATTTATTAATTTATTATTAATATAATATTATTTAATTTTTTCATAATAATAATATTATTTTTGATAGATTTATTTTTTTATTGTCATAAAATATTATATTTTTAATTATTATTTTAATATATACTATATTTTAGTTATTATATTATTTATTTTATTAAATAAAATATTAAATTGTTTGATAAAAATTAAAATAATTTTTTTAATGAAACAAAATTTTAATATATTTTATTAAAAATATATCATATTTATTAAATTTTAATTCATTATTTAATTACATTTTTATTTATTATCTTGTATTTAATAATTAATTTTATTGAATATTTTTAATTTAATTATTAATCTACTTTCAATAAAATTTTCAATTTTTATCAGCTAATTTATCAATTAATTTTATTAGACACATCCTTAATGTAATAAATTAACCATACAAAAATGAGTACTTTTATTTTAAAGAAAGAAATATGCAATAAAAAAATTCCAAACATAATGAATGTGATTGATCAAAGGAGACAGGGCAAATGGAAGCAATAAAAGGAGATTTTGAACCGGAGAGAGCGAGGCATGATAACATTAATGGAGGAGGAAAAAGTAACAGAGAGGTACTCGTGCTTGAAGCTCCTCATTCCAAGTAATAATAGGAATACCAACGGTGACACTGAACCTCAACCCATTTTCGTGAAGGGCACTTGGTTTCCCACTCATTTCCACCTTGCCATCACCGATGGCCTCGCTGCTTGGTACTGCCACGGTACTATCCTTTCCCCTTTTCCAATTTCATGCCCTAACAATCATATAATTTTATTTATTAATTATTATTATTTTGAATGGTAAGCATCTGAGGATGAGGTGAAGCAGCGTGCTGCTCAGTGGGACCAGCCAGTTTCAGAGTATTTGCACTTGTCTGAGCACTATTTGGGCCATCAACAACCTGCATCTGTATATGCCTTCGATGATGCTGGTGATGCCGATAAGAGGGTAACTAACTACCTGTTTCTGTTATGTTAAATTTTGTGTTTGTGCAATTGTGTGTGAAGGAGGATATGTAGAATTTGAAAGGTGCAGAGAGAGATGCTTTTATGATTGTTTATAGTATTATTTGTGTTCAATGTGAATATTGCAGCTGTCGTGGACCTTTGAGAAGGAAGGAGTCACTATGCTTTGGAGATGGAAATGCTTGCAGTCTCCTAATTGTAAGAAAACTACTGCAGAAGTTTTGGACTTTCTCATGGATTCAAACATAAGGCTAAGTGTAAGATTCTGCTTAACTTTTGCACTCTCTTTCAAAAAAAATTTATTATATATAAAGGTAATTTTATAGAACTTCCGTGTTAGAATGGTTAGCAACTGGCGGGGAATCTGAATATATGGATGGGATGATGACCTGTGACGAATAGGACTCTATTGTGTTCAATGAGGTGAAATGGGAGTTTAAAAGGCTGCCTTGTTATTTGTGATATTATTTATTTTATTAGAAACGGGATGGAATGGTATGGTACAAACCCACATATCATGGTTCCTTTGTCATTATATTCATTGATTCAATTTATGTTTCCTGTTCTTCTGTGTGAGAAATCATTGTTTGTAGAAAGACTGATAAGCATTCTTGTTACTCTCATTCTCAATTCTAATCTCGAGAAGACGCACAGCAAAAGTAGCTAGAACTGAATCAGGAAACCATATTCTTGAATTTATAAGGGCAAGCCCTTACACGTGTTAAGATTGTTGCCCGATGACCTAACCTGGAGGTCACAGGTTCAAATCCTAGAAATTGCATCCATGTTTGCGGGATAAGGCTGCAATGTTGTGTTCACAAGGCACTCAGTTTCTGGTTCAACAGATCTTATACATTAGGCAATTAATTTCTGCTTGAATCAATATGGGGGTTCCAATGTCACTTTTTCTTAACAACAAGATTAGGCCAGGAGTCTTTCTCACTTATTCAAATCCTGTTGGGTGTATATGCAATCCATCATTGAATAATGTTGGAAATTTGGAATAGGGGTGGTACATGGGACCCTCTCTTTTATTTAGTTTTGAACATAACATTAAGAATGTTTGTTTATATGCATGTACAGGATGATGTTGTCAGAAAAACTGAATTGTTTGAGAAGATGAAAGTGGAAGCTGAGAAGTACTTAACCCAGAGTGAGAGAATTGCCAGTGAGAGGGTGGAATTTGAGTCTGAAATCTATGTAAAGGTAACTTTTTGGCTTTTACTTTCTGGTTGTTTTGTCATACTTCTGATTGGTTTCCTGGCATAGCATGGCTCGGTCCTATGTCAAGAAGCCAGGTTGGTCCCAGTAGACTGGTGAAGCTATTAATTGATTGAGTGATGGGCCTTTAGTCCATGTGTATTCCCGAAGAAGTAAAAAAGGAAAAAAGCATAAAAATGAGGCAGAGGAGCAAGAGGGTAAAAATGAGACTAAAAAGGAGGTTGTTGAGAAAAGAACAAAATGTGAGATGGCAAGGTTGTTAAGGAAAGAGGAAGAAAATAACAGAATGACAGATGGCAATGTGGGAGTGGAAGAGAGAGATTCTTGGAGGATCAAGTGAAAGGAGGTAATAAAAGGAGGGGAAGGGGTGCAGAGGTGGGGGAGGAAAAAAGAGGGAACCAGTAGGTGGTGGGTAGATAGGATCTGAGACTTGCAGATTATTTTCCAGTGAGCAATCTTTCTATTATTTTCCTTTTGTACGGTTGTTTGTTTTGGGAAATTTAGAAGAAAATACAGAGAAAAGCCAAAAATATATGTGCAGGGCGGTTGCCTATTGTTTGGTGGGGGGGCTGGGATTTGGCGAGTGTGCGGATAATTTTGCTGTGCTGTTTTGAGATCTATCATTGAGCTAATTGATATTTTCCTGTCATTTTAGCCATTCTTAACTGTATGTTGAATTCCTAATTCACAACTTTATGGTAACACGTTTTTCTGCTAGAATTGAACCAAAGGCATGATTTGAAATGTGTTATCTTGTTGGTTCTCTGGTGCTGTGATGGCAAACTAGCTGTCATTTCTGCTTTATGTGCCTTTGTGCATGGGAACCTTTCATGTTTTCTTGTAAAAATAAATGTTACAAATCTTTTTAGTAATTTGTGCATTTCTTTACTTCTTTCAAGTTCTAAATCCTTGAAAAGTAAAATAATTGGCTTAGCAAGAGAGTGTGGCCATTACCTTTGTTTATTCTGGGCAAAGTTTTTTCTCATTAACTACTGAGCTTTTTGAATAATTTAAGCTCCTCTCAAGCTTTCAAAATTACATAACTTGAAAGTTTTACTTACTCGTGTCTTATAGTATATTAGTTTTAATAGACAAAAAAACTCTGCAGCTGTTCTTATTATATAATCGTGATATGAGGCAAAATATCTGAGTTGATAGTACCTGGATGCAAGGTAGGAAAACTTATTTGTGATTCTGTGTCTCCCTCTTTCCATGCTGACCTTTTTCTATCCTTTCAAATTTCCTTGGCTTTCAATTGAACAAGAATATTTTTTGAAAAATTAATTATGCAGCTCCCTTTGTATAAATTAGAAACTACATAATTTAACTATAAAATATGCTGGTTCAGTATACAAGCCTTCCACATTTGTGTGGTGACCACCAAAAATTGGTTATAAATGACATAAATTGTTAAGATTGTGTAAATCTTTTATATTTGGAAACTTAGGATAGAATAAAATCAGGTCAGAATCTTCCCTTAATCTGACCTGATATTGTTTGTTTTCTTTATTTAAATACTTTCCTAGTTTTCCTTATTTAAATTATCTTGTAATCTGTTCAGGCAAGAGGATCTCCCTAATTGATTCTCTCTTCGCCTATTTAAATCATTGTTATCCCTTGAATAAAAGATAAGAAAAAGAAACCCAATTACTCTCCAATTACTCTCTTCTCTTTTCCTTTATGGTATCAGAGCTGTACAGCTCTGATCCAGGGACTATTTTATCATGGTTCAGACGGCCATGACCGGAGAAACCCGAACAACTAGAGCGGGTGGAGCAAATGAAGGATCGAACACTGCAATGACCTCCATGACAACAAACAACAATGATGCACCCTCTATTGTTGCTGTTGAAACTCTATCTTCCAACTTTGAAAACCAAGAACAGAAAAATACTTCCGAGTCATCTTTTTTCACAAAGGAACAGTTAGAGCAGTTGTATCAAGTTTTCTCTGGAAAAATGTCAGTTACTTCATCCTCTTCCTTGGCACAAAAAGATAACCCTTTGTCAGTTACTACTTTTCTTAGTTCTACACAGAATTCTCATGCTCCATGGATCATTGATTCTGGAGCTACTGATCACATGACAGATTGTCCAAATTTGTTTTCTACTTACAGTCCCTCTGCAGGTAACAAAAAGGTTAAAATTGCAGATGGTTCTTTTTCTGCAATAGCTGGTGTTGGTTCTGTCCCTATTTCAAGTTCTCTTACTCTCCATAATGTTCTTCATGTCCCCAACTTATCTTGCAATCTCTTGTCCGTTAGCAAGTTAACACATGATCAACAATGTCTTGCTGTTTTTGATTCTTTTTCATGTAAATTTCAGGATTTGAAATCAGGGAAGACGATTGACAGTGCTAAGGAAGTTGATGGCCTCTATTTCTTTGAAGACGAAACTGTTTTCAATAAAGAGAGTCAAAGTAATTGTCTCAATTCAGTATCTGTTTCAAGGAATGACAAAATTATGATATGGCATTATAGATTAGGTCATCCAAGTTTCTTTTATTTGAAACACATGTTTCCCAATCTTTTTAAGAATAAAAATCCATCTTTAATTACTTGTGAAACATGTCAGTTGGCTAAGCATCATCGCTCAACCTATTCCCCTCAACCCTACAAAAAGTCTAGTCCTTTTAGTCTCATTCATAGTGATGTGTGGGGTCCTAGTCGTGATCCGACTCTTCTTGGAAAAAGGTGGTTTGTTACATTTATAGATGATCACACTAGACTAATGTGGGTGTATTTAATGAAGGAAAAATCAGAAGTGGAAGGGATTTTTAAAAACTTTTTTCAAATGATAAAAACTCAATTCCAACAACAAATAAAAATTTTTAGAAGTGATAATGGGAGAGAGTATTTTAACCGATGTTTAAGTAGTTTTTTCCTTCAAGAAGGAATTATTCATCAAAGTTCCTGTGTTAATACCCCTCAACAAAATGGTGTGGCTGAGAGGAAAAATAAACATATTCTTGAAGTTGCTCGAGCCTTGTTATTTCAAAATAATATGCCTAAATATCTTTGGGGTGAAGCAATCTTGACTGCAACTTATTTAATAAACAGAATGCCTAGCAAAATTTTGAATTTTAAAACTCCATTTGATTTCTTCATGAAATTTTTTCCAACAAATAGAATTTCAACTTGTTTGCCCCTTAAGATATTTGGTTGTACAGTATTTGTCCATTCACATGTGCCTAATCAAAGTAAACTTGATCCAAGAGCAACAAAGTGTGTGTTCGTTGGTTATGCTCCTAACCAAAAAGGTTACAAGTGCTTTGATCCAAGTTTAAAAAAATATTTTGTAACTATGGATGTCACTTTCTTTGAGGAAACACCTTTTTTTGGAAGCCATCTTCAGGGGGGGAGAAGAGTTGAAGATGTAGAACATAACTTTCAAATGTTCGAAGAACTCTTGGAACCAGAATTTTTAAGTTTTGAAAAAAATTCTGAAATACTAGCGGAACATGGTGAACAGCAACATGTTTCTGATCCTAAGAGCCTTGAAACAGGGGGAAATGAGACAATTACAATGACTGAGGGCGAAAAACCCGTTAATCTTGTCTATTCAAGGAAGAAAAAGGGTCAAACATTGGGGCCAAGTGATACTCTACAACCTCAACACTGCCAAGAGTCTGAAAATGCACCAGGTAACATTTTTTCTGAAACTGTCCAGCCTGTTAATAAGTCTATTAACTTAGAGTTAGATCAATCGAATCTTCCAATAGCTATTCGAAAAGGGGTTAGGTCTTGTACAAAGTATCCTATCTCTCATTTTGTGTCAAATGATAATTTATCACCTTCTTTTAGAGCTTTTATTTCAGAACTAACCAAAGGAGAAATACCAAGAGATATACATTCTGCTCTAAAGGTTCCAGAGTGGAAGAATGCTGTCTTGGAAGAGATGAGGGCTCTAGAGAAGAACCAAACTTGGAATATGGTGGATTTGCCCAAGGGAAAAACAACTGTGGGTTGTAAATGGATTTTCTCAATCAAGTATAAAGCAGATGGGTTGATTGAAAGATACAAAGCTCGGTTAGTGGCTAAAGGATTTACCCAAACATATGGGATAGATTACATGGAGACCTTTGCACCCGTTGCAAAGTTAAATACTATCAGAGTTCTCTTATCCTTGGCAGCCAATCTTGACTGGCCACTACAGCAATTAGATGTCAAGAATGCTTTCCTAAATGGAGACTTGGAAGAAGAAGTATATATGGATGCACCTCCAGGTTTTGAATCACACTTTAAACAAAAAGTTTGCAAACTTAAGAGATCACTATATGGATTGAAGCAATCCCCTAGAGCTTGGTTTGAGAGGTTTACTACATTTATAAAAAGGCAAGGGTATAAGCAATGCCAAAGTGATCATACTATGTTTGTAAAACACTCTTTTGAAGGAAAATTGGCTATACTGATTGTTTATGTAGACGATATAGTTCTCACAGGGAATGACTTGCTTGAGATGAGTCGATTACAGAAGTCTTTGGCCCTTGAATTTGAAATCAAGGATCTAGGACCTCTAAAATATTTCTTAGGAATGGAGGTTGCAAGATCTAGAAAAGGAATTGTGGTTTCTCAAAGGAAATACATATTAGACCTTCTCAATGAAACTGGAATGAGTGGATGTAAACCAGCTGAAACTCCGATTGACCCTAATAAAAAACTTGGGAACAACCAAGAAAGTGCACCGGTGGATACTTCCAGGTACCAAAGGTTGGTAGGAAGACTGATTTATCTATCCCATACTCGTCCTGATATTGCATTTGCTGTAAGTTTGGTAAGTCAATTTATGCACTCCCCTCATGAAGAACATTTAGATGCAGTTTACCGAATTCTAAGATACTTGAAGAGTGCACCTGGTAAAGGGTTGTTTTTTAAGAAGACTGGGCAACAAACAATTGAGATCTACACTGATGCGGATTGGGCTGGCTCAATTACAGATAGGAAGTCAACATCTGGGTATTGTACCTTTGTATGGGGAAACCTGGTTACATGGAGGAGTAAAAAACAAAGTGTAGTTGCAAGGAGTAGTGCTGAAGCCGAGTATAGAGCCATGGCACAAGGAGTGTGTGAAATCTTGTGGCTAAAAAGAATTCTTGAAGAGTTGCAGCTTCCTATGACTCTTCCTATGAAACTATACTGTGACAACAAGGCTGCCATAAGTATATCTCAGAATCCTATCCAACATGATCGAACCAAGCATGTGGAAATTGACAGACATTTTATAAAAGAGAAAGTGGATGAAGGAATTATTTGCATGCCTTTTGTTCCAACCTCACTACAATTGGCAGACATTCTCACTAAAGGGTTGTTTAAACCTAACTTTGAATTTCTTGTAAGCAAGTTAGGCATGTTGGATATCTATGCACCAACTTGAGGGGGGGTGTTAAGATTGTGTAAATCTTTTATATTTGGAAACTTAGGATAGAATAAAATCAGGTCAGAATCTTCCCTTAATCTGACCTGATATTGTTTGTTTTCTTTATTTAAATACTTTCCTAGTTTTCCTTATTTAAATTATCTTGTAATCTGTTCAGGCAAGAGGATCTCCCTAATTGATTCTCTCTTCGCCTATTTAAATCATTGTTATCCCTTGAATAAAAGATAAGAAAAAGAAACCCAATTACTCTCCAATTACTCTCTTCTCTTTTCCTTTATAAATGAAAATAGTTTTCTCTTAGGAACTCTTGTACTGTATCTCAAGTATTTTGGTACCTTTTTTCTTGATCAGGTTCAGTTGCGGATAAGTTCCTTAAAGTATCTTTGAAGGTCCAACAAAAAATTTTTAATTTATGAATTGCTCTCTACTATAACAAAAACTTGAGTAACATAATACACTTGCAATATTAATGTGCTTGTGTTGTTCATTATCTTTCTGAATAGTGTCATTGCCTAAACCACATGTTTCTCTTTTCTTTTCTTTTCTTATTTTTCTGTGCCAATGCCTAAATCCTAGGATGAAAGCCCTTCTTTTTTCTTAGGATACTAAAAATGCTTACTACTGATGACTGCACCAAGTTCTAGACAGCTTGTAGAACGGTTGGTATTATTGTGTCTGAAAAGTCATGAATGGGAACATACATCAATAAATAAATAGCTTGGGCAATTTAATTGTAGGAGGACACCTTTTTCATCAATATCTGGTTATTGAAGCTAAATTTACTGGTGGAAAGGATGATTTTGTTTTAACATTACCTTTTCTTGGATTGTGTTTGGATGCTTTTCCTTGTATGTCCTATTACTAATCTTGCATATTTATTTCTGCTTTCCTTTGTACAATCAATCATCAAGGCTGACCTTGCATTTGTTTGTTTTGTTTAGTTTCTGGGGGTTTTAAATTCTAAGAAATCAAAACTGAGAGAGCTTCGAGATAAGCTGTCAAAACAAGAGAATGCTGAGAAATCTCCTAAAGAGGAAGACACAGAAAAAACTGAGAGTTTTGATGAAGAAACTGATGATGACAAAAGTGATGAAGATCCTCTAAAGGATAATACTAGTTCTTCAAGGGATGTTATGGCAAATAAGCCTTCTCGTCGAAAGAGAACTAGACACACGTGACATATAATTTGCAGAAATTAAGAGTTTATTTCCATCTAGGGTTTGACATTTTTACAAAAGGTAGTTGACTCAGATGAACATCAAATCCCTTTTTATCCAAAATGCATGCCTCATAATCCATATAGAACAGTGTAAATCTTTTGTCTGATCTTGTGTACAGGTTTTTATGCACTTCTCAGGTTCAATGTAGAGTGTAAACCGCTTACACTTCTCAGATAGTAGCATGCGAAAACTGTTGCATGGCCACTATTCACTGAGCTTCTCACACTAAACATCAGGCCCCGTGTTATCCAATATTCCTGCCTGCTGACATGTTTGTTTTAGCTTTTTTTATTCTAGAACGTAATTGTTTGGTTTGACTTTCAAGATACGTGTATAGGGTGTGAATTTGATGTTCCAAATAACGAAGCTGTTTTTAGAAATTAAATTCTCTCAAAAAGTTGAAAAAATAAAGTGTTTTCAGTAAAGTTAAACATGGACATAATTTTTTTTTAATTATTATTTGATTAAACATGCACATATGCGCTTTCAAATTTGAACTCCTTATAAAATAATTGACGATTTGGTGGCATTACAATCAACAGTAAAAATACAAGACACTGCAATGAGAAATGTTTTTTGAGTGATAAAAATTGTTTCGTATGTTTTAGATAAAAAGATAAAAAGTGAAAATAGAAATAATTATATATAATATCATATACAAGGATTAATTCATATCGATATGAGACATTTTAAATATTATTTTGTTAATAATTTTACATAGAATATATTTTTTTATTTATCTAACCCTTTAATTATAATTATATATTATTTGGATTATTTTTGTTAAAGTTGTCAAAATTAAACAATGATATTTATATATTCAAAATGTTTTTACTTTCATATATTTTAAAAGTATATGTTATGTTAATTTTATTATATTTAAATGATGTAGTAAATAATTTTAAATGAATCTTAGATTTTAGATATAATATACATAAATTGAATGTTTAATCTAAAAATTAATTTTGAAATAAAATTAATTAATGAAAATTACTAAATAATTTATATTTAATATAATTTATATCGATATAGGTTTATATATATATATATATATATATATATATATATATATATATATATTATTTTGCTTTTGCTTTTCATTCTAGCCAAATTATAAAAATAGTTAATCTTGCAATGGAATAGGTCCACTTTATCTCACAACAGTGCAAAGACTTTTATGAAATCTCGACAGCTTGTTCAGTTAGAAACTATGATGATCTACTAATATCAAGAAAAATGTCGAGTCTACATTTAAATAGAGTAGATATAGTTTAAAAAATATTAAAATGAAAATATAATAAAAAAATATAATGAAAAAAATTGAATGAATTGTAAGAAAATTCGAAAGTATAAAAATTATTATTCTAACATTAAACATGTCACGCGTCCGTGGCATATTTTTTGTGCTGTATTATCCTGTTTTTATGAGTTCTTTAATATCGTGGGGAAGAAACAAACAGAGAGGTGATAAGATTAAGAAAGGTTTAACTTAAGGTAGTCAACGTATGTACGGCAAAGAAAAAAAGAAAAGAGAAATTATATTTATATTATAAATACGTAATATAATTTACATGATAAATAAAAAAGATAAAAATATGAAATGTGATAATAAAAAAAATGTATAATATAAACTGTTGTAAAAATTTGAAATATAAATAATACATCTCAAAATAAAATCCGACGGAAGAAAAATCGGAGTTAATGTAGATTTTCAAATCCGCAGTCGATATTTTACATTTCTACATTTAATTACACTTCAAAAGTCCGGGTTTGTGATCAAACTTCTCCGTGGTTCGTACATATTGATAGGGATTTGAAATTTTGGATTGAATCATCCAGATATTTTCAAAAGGATAACTTTTAAAGAGACAAGTATATTGGTGAAATTGCATATACTTTGCTTCTTTGAGACTTTGCGTGGTGTATATTATATAAAAAAGAGGAAAATGTTTGATCAACAATAAAATGGATAATAAAAAATTGTTTCCTTTAATTTTGGGATATATTTTTAAGATGCATGTATATAAAGAAAAATAAAAAATAAGTGAGCAATAAAAATGGTTATATATAATATTATATACGGTCTCAAGATTTCATGTTCAAGTAATGGAAGTGATGCAAAGAGTTAAAAAGCTAGAATAGGATTCCCTCCATTTCAAATTGATTGATGTTTAATATTTTTTTCACAAGAATTAAGGAAAGTAATAAATATCTTAATTAGAGAAATAATTTTACTAAACTATCCTTATTATTTAGTATTAATATTGGTTGATTAACTCATACAATGCTAAAAAACCATTACATTATTTATTTGGGGTAGAATTAGAATAACGGAATTAGTATTTTAATGAAATCTTAAAACGTCACTTAATATGATTATTTTTTTTTCTGCTAAAACTGGCACTTAGTTTAAAATGGAGGGAGTACATAAAATAAAAAAAAAATTATGTGCAACTTTTAAAATAAAAACATCAATATAATAACTGCATATTCAAGGAACATTAATGTAATTACCCTACCCCTTTCTAAAAACGTAAGTATGTAAAATTACTAAATTATAAGTGAATTTTATACTTTATTTATTGAAACATAACCTAAGAAAATAAATATTTTTTATATATGTAAATATTAATACATTATTACAAAACTGATGAATTGGTAAAACCGTTGACGCCTTTTCTCAATTGAAACATTCCCATCTTTTGTTTATCATAATCATACAAATGATTTTTAAACATGGCATTTTTACCGTGTCTATTAATCGTTATATCACATTTAATTATTAATTATTAATTCTTAATTCTTAAATATTAATTAGCCAGTTGAGAAG
The DNA here is from genome assembly GCA_037954105.1 of Canavalia gladiata. Taxonomy (NCBI): domain Eukaryota; kingdom Viridiplantae; phylum Streptophyta; class Magnoliopsida; order Fabales; family Fabaceae; genus Canavalia; species Canavalia gladiata. Next base: position 13,587,973 of record CM075660.1, read on the forward strand.
GAGTATGATCTTGTGGAAGACTAAACCTTGGATTACAACATCCCTCTGAAACTTTTTAGGCTGATATGTTAACAAAGCTACAAACTTCTTGATATATCTTTTTATTTCTAAATGAGTGATTTGTGTTTAAGCAAATTAGCAGCATTTACTAATATAAATTATAAACTCTGTAGACTACACTTTCATAGTGTTAAGGGTTCAAATCTCGGAATTAGCTCTTTAGAAGAGACTTTACTCGTTTAATCCGAAAAATTAGTCTTACAACTATGCTATATAGAGATATGACTGGGGGGAGCAAGGCTAGATTCATAAATTTAAATCGGAAAATGTCAACCGAATTGACACAATTCAGCAGTATATATTGAATTCTGATTGCGTGATATTATAAATTTTGAGAATATATGTACGTGTTTGACTAGAAGAATACGAGGATTTAAAAAAAAAAAAAAACTAGAAAAATGGCATGCATGATGAAAAGAACATCAATATGCATTATTTACCAATTTTATGTAGAAGTGACAAAATGAGTTTTATGTGATCTGATGCGGGTCTAGCTTATTATGAGTTGCGAGCTAAAGTATAGTTAAAAAGTTAAATTTTATTCGAAAACTTAAAGCTTATGAAAGTACGATGTTTTGGGTTTTGCAGGTTTCTTTCGGTTGAATCCCATACAAACTTGGTTGGATTAGAATAAAAAAAATTAGATTTTATTCGAATTCAAAATTTAAATCCTACACTTTATTAATTAAGTAAGCTCAAGTGGATTGAGCTAGTTAGTCCATTTTGCCACTGACCATAATCACGTAGGACTACTAACTATCCTCTTAATCTTTTTATCAATTGTAAAAATTCTTGTACAAAAGTAATAAAAACAAGAAGCTGAAGGTTGCATGATAAAGTAATAAATTACATATTTTATTGATATTATTTTTAATTTATTCGACTATTATTATATTTTTAATTTGAATTATTTAATTAAATTTTATGATATAATTTTTAATTAAAAATTATATATTTATGATAATTTTAAATTTTAAATTTTTTTATTTTTTTATCTTGTTGAAGTCATAATTTAAGTTATATTTATTGAAGCGAGATTTTCTTTATATGGATGAAAAGTTTAAATTATCACAAACTTTCATCTTCCTCGAGAGTTGAATGAGCCTACATCTTGGTAAAAATACATTTGCAAATAATTTGGAATTGAATTGGTAATTGATTTTAGACAAAATTACCCTTAATTGTTTGGAAATTATATATCATTCTACACTTGCTGTCTGGGACTTTTATAGAAAAAAAAAACTTTTTATGAATATATATAATAATATATATCATTAATTTTTTTAATTTTTTTAAATTTATTAACTGTTACAGAAAAAATATAAATAAATAGATTATATTTTTGGTATATAAAAAAATTATTACTACTTTTTATATATTGTTAAAAAATAAAAAAATATATAAAACTTATATGTTTGTTTCAAAAGTCATTTCTATCTCTAACTTAGTAAAAATTAACCTAAAAATAAATTATCTATTAAAGGATTCATTATTTTTAAAAATTTTAAACCTTTATATTTTCTAAAATAGTAAAACTTATAATTATAGTAAAACCTATAATTAAGTGGTCCGAAATTAAATGAAAGTCAAACTTTGAAAGTTATAAAAGTCAAACTTTGAAATCTATAACTTTAATGAAGATCTAGAATTTAAATTCATCCATTTGAATAGCAAAAATTGGAACAATGGTACACAAATACTACTCCTAAAATTTATACATGTGAAAACTAAAATAAGAAAATAATAAATTTGTATTTTAAGTTGAATTTGAATGAAACTTGAATTTACTTGTTGTTTAGATTAGTCTTTATTTTAAATATTTAAAAATTTAAAAATTTTAAAAATAAATTTTTTTTATTAAACATAAATAGGATAAAACATGTTTGAAAGATAAAAAAATAGATATATCATTATAATTAATTTTTACGATTCATAAAATTATTTTTTATTATTTTTAATTTAAAGATAAAAGTAAATCAGAATAAATTAGACTTTAAATGTTTAAATATTACTGTTCAAAATTTTTGAAGTTTGAGTATAAATTTGTTATTTATTAAAAAAATTATTTTATTAATATTTAGTCTAATTTAATATTTACATTTTAAAAAAATTAATAAACAAACTTAAAATTTATATAAATAATTAATTAAAAAAGTTTGTAAATTTAAAATCTATAAACAAATTATTAAATATATCTAAAATATATATATATATATATATAATTTAAAAAGTTCACGAGTTTAAAATTTTTTATCAAAATATATTTTAATATTTGTTAAGTTTTATTTGGATAAAAAATAAATTAAAATTATTTAATATTAAAAAATTTATAATTATTTATTTTAAAATATTAAAAAATTTAAGAATTTACATATCTTTTTGGCAGAAATTTCATAAGAAATTAAAGGTTAAATTGTAATATGTAGACATAGACGAAAATGGTAAAAAAAATTCTATATTAATAATAAAAAGAAAGTTATTTCAGTTCTATTTGTTTAAAATTAAAATTTTTATTTTTAATAACTTATGTAAATATATTAAAATAAATATAATAAATATAAATATATAATATAGAAAGATAAATAAACTTTTAAATAGACTTAACAGATTTTTTAAGTAAAAATTTATTATATTTATTTAAATTTTTTTAATATATCTATCTATTTATTAAATAAATTAAATTAAATTAAATTTTAAACAAATCAACTTATAAATCTCACTTGAATGGTTTCATTCTTATTTTAACTTTATTTTTTTATATATTTTTGTCTATAAATATTTTTATATATGACTAAATCTTTAATTAATTTAAAAATTTTAATATTATATGATTAAATTTTTAATTTTTGATTCAAAATTTAAATTTCTATTATCTTTTTTATCAACTGTAATTTATTTTTTAAGTAAAATTTTATATGATTTAAGTCTAATAAGATTTAAGTTGTGTCTATCTTAATTATAACGTTAAATTTAAGATTGATCAATACAAATTTTATTCAATAAGTATAATTTTATAAATTTGTTGGTCTATATTAAATAAATTGATATTAAATTAACATCAATTAATTAGGATTTAAAATTTTAATCTTAAATCATCTTTTGTTAATTGAATCCTGCACGATTTCTTAATTCAAATTCGCTTATACTTGAATTTGATGATGAACATTATCGCATATGCTTGAATTTCTTAGGTTGGTATTTGCTAAGTAATTTTGTTTACACCGTATTTAGTTTATTTTATCTCTTAAATTGATAAGCATCCACCTATTAATTTGTTTGAAAAGTTGAATTGATTATTGAAAAATAAAACTTAGATTATACTTTATATATAAAGATTATAGTGTAAAAATTATTCAACTATTTTTAAGATAAATTTAAATTATTATATATCTTAATAGTAGTTTTATTTTAATATATTTAATTATTTATATTTCTCCTATCCTATCATATTTTTTTACTTCTCTTTCCTTCCATTCTATTCCACCTATATTTAAGTGTAGGAATAATTAAAGAAATAAAGAATTATTCATCAACGAATATTGAGTTGGTGTAAATGAAATATTTGGAAAGGGTGTTGTGGTCTGGTCTGCAATAGTTATGGAACCATTGGTCCTAGTGTTGCCACTTGGCAGCCTTTAAGGCCAATATATAGCATGCAACTACACACTTATATCTATATCACCAAAAAAAGAAAAGATAAAAGAAGTCAAACAAATAATGAATTAAAAGATGACTGATTTGGAAGGTAATGAGTATGGTCAAATAAATAAGAGGTGTATGGATATTAATAGTCGTAAATTGCAATGAATGCTTGGATATGGTGTGAACTGTATTGTATAGAGGGCAAAGAGTGGCTAATAGCTTCAGCTTTAATGGATGTGACAGGGTTTGGATATCTCCACACATACACATATGTAATACACCTATGGATATCTCCACACATACACATATGTAATACACCTCCAACAGAACCATCTACGTTTAATGTAATGGGAGGATTAAATTTACTGTTTGGATTTGGATCAACCAACATGGAATTGTCTCACAAGTTCCCAACATTGCACGGAAAATTTTCCTACTAGCTAGCCTTCAATTACGAATTTAATTTTCCACTTCTATGTTATTTTATTGCAAATAAAGTTCCCCGAATGTTAAAAGATTATGATAAAATTTTCTATGGTATTTTATTCTTCTAAATTATGCTCGGCAATATACAATATATAATTTTTTGTTTGTTATAAAAAATGTTAAAGATTTTTTTATTATTTTAGTCGTATAAATTAATTTAATGACTTTTAAAAATTATGATGTATTTAGTTTGAAAAATATTTTTATTTTTATTTATAAAAATGATATATTATTTTTTATTTTTTAAATTTTTTTTTTAATAAAAATAGTAAAAATATAAAATAAAATAAAAATAATATGACATTTTTTAAATAAAGATAAAAGTATTTTTACAAACTAAACGTCACAATAATTTAATAACAAATTAAAATTTTAAAATATTAATTTGATGATAAAATTTAAAAAATTAGTATAACAACAGTTTAAATTTTAAAAATTAAAATAATATAATGAAATTTTTGAAGACTAAGTTTAAGATTTTCTCTTTTGCTAATCTTAATCTTACAATGTCTATGATATTCAGTTAGTTACCCTGAGTTCTGAGTATGTTTGATTTTTGCAGGATTATTCAGGACCTCCGTACCCTGTCCGTCTTTTAATTAGCTTTGACTTTTTGGATATTGTTGGCTATATAGCTTCTTTAATGCATATAAAAAAACAAAATTTGAACATGGCCTAAAATTCTAAGTTAAAAAGTTAAATATATTTTTAATTTTTAAAAATTTAAATTGTAATCTCTATTTTTTTTATATATCCCACGTTAAGAATAATTATTCTAAGATTAAAATCAGTCTATTTTTAAAAAGAATAAATCAAAATTAAATATTTTAAAAATAAAAAATTTAAATTTAAATTTTAAAAATTAAAATATATTTGACCTAAATAAAAAATATATTTTATATAATAGTAGTAAATTAAAAATATAAATATAGGTTACACTAAATTAGATTCTGGGTCAACAAGTGATGAGGATAAACTTATCACATTACATTAGTTGTATTTTAAATTTCTCATAAAATAATTAAGGACAAAACTTTTGCTAATATTAATTGGTATTTGTGTTATGAAAGAACACTCTAGAAACTTATCCTTAAAACAATTCTAAAAACGTAGGCAGTTAGATAAGATATATTGCAAAATAAATTATTTATTAACAAATAAAAATTTATTAAATATTAACATAATCTTTGTTAATATAATTCTAATATAAAAATTAAAATTATTAATATAAATTTTGGAAATCTATGCTAATAAATAGTATTATACTAACATTTAGTATATTAATAATATATATATATAATTTATGTATTTGTTAGTATAAAATATTTTAATATCAGTATAAATTTATGATATTTATATTAATATTTTAATTTTTATTAAAAATTTATATAAAAAAATATAATATTAAATTATCAATAATAAATGATAAATTTTTATAACAATGTAAAAAAATTATGTTATATCTTTGACGTATGATAATGTATTCAAATTTAACTTTTATTAAAAGAAATGAAAATGATAAAAATTAAATTCTAAAAAATTATACTCACTGGAGCCGTTCTGGATTTAGGTAGCTCACATAGAAATTTCATTATTTTTATTTTAAAATAAATAAATAAATGATGGAGTACTTTTTTAATAATATATCAATAATTAACAGATTTAAAAACTTAAATTGTTAAATAAAAATATATAAATAATTTCATGTTATATTTCTAAAAATTTCAACTGATCCTACAATAGAAATTGACTGCAGTTAATAATTTGCCAATATTTCTTGCAAGTTGGATTATTCATATTTGGGGAAAAATATGTTGTATTTTCATTTTATTAATCCACGTATGAATGCATTAAACCGTCGATTCATATTAATATTCAGAAATTAAGGATTGTCTTCAACTGTATTAAGTTGTTCTTTTATTTCTTTAAAATATTTTCCTGCTTGTTAGGTGAGAGATTAACTTCCTAAGATATAATTAAGCATTAAAATAGAAACCCTTCCCAACAATATTTTTTTATAAATATGAATCTTGAAATCAAATATATACAAACGATATGCTTAAGTGAAAAAAAACTGAAAGAAACTAACTTGTTTTTAAGATGGAAAATCAAATACAAAATTGACACGTAACTTACAAAAGAACTATTTAATAATAATAAATAGATATGTACAGAAGATAAATATTCATTTGTTTAAAAGTATCTTTGCATAATTTGTAGTTTGTACTTGCAATTCATTTGTCAAAGTTTTGCCGTCGTCCGTGCATGTAGGTCGGTATGTTGATTGCGACATTCATACGTATGAAAATGATATTTCTTTAATTTTATACAGGAAATGTTACAAATGAAAAAGAGAGAGAAGATATAATAAATAATTTAATAAAAATAAAAAATATGTCATATAAATTATACAAATATTCTTCATATTTTATGAAAAAATTATATGTACTATATGAATAATATTTAGTATAAAAAGAGGGATCGTACATAACCCATACTTAAAATGAAACTTATAATAATATATAATTTAGGAAAAAGTGTTAATTAAGTATTTCTTTCAGGTGTGGATGATGTATAATTTAGGAAAAAGTGTTAATTAAGTATTTCTTACAGGTGTGGATGATATATATATATATATATATATATATATATATATATATATAATTTAGGAAAAAGTGTTAATTAAGTATTTCTTCCAAAGTGTGGATTATATATATATATATATATATATAATATTTTGAAGAAATACATATTATAAGGAATAGTATGAACAAGATTGCTTAGATTAGAAGCTAAATATGTATGCAAAGATATGAACACAATTGAGCAGGAAAGTGTTTCAAACAAGAACACTGATTGCGTGAGATTGTATAATTTTGAAAATGATCTTATCTGTATAAATTTTGACAACTCTCCACGGCACAAGTTAAGACTAGTAAACATATGCTGCCACCTAAAACAACTATAAATACCCCCTCATTGCAATGCATCTATATAACGAAAAGAAGAATAGCAATAAGAAAGGTGAAGAAAATGTCTGAGTGCAAAGGTAAAGAGTTCGGTTCAAATAAATATATATAGATGAGTTAGGAGTATATATATATTATTGTCTGAATGAGTTATATATATAATTTGATGGTTGAAATGAAATGTGTGCAGGTAAGAGCTCATGGCCTGAGTTGGTTGGAGTGGAAGGAACGGTGGCAGAGGATATAATTGAGAAGGAGAATCCATTGGTGGATGCTATCATTGTGCCAGAAGGAAACTCTGTCATCCTTGACTTTCGATGTGATAGGGTCTGGGTTTGGATCAATAAAGATGGAAAAGTTAAACAGGTTCCACATATTGGATAGAACGTCTTTATTTATTCAAATGCTCCAACTCATAACTATGTAATCTTTAAATAAGGAGTACATCCTATTTTCAATCAAAATAAAGACACACGGATGTCAAAACATTATTACATCAACCTTTCTCTTTCCACTTTAATAATAATGTTTATTTTAGTTTTCTTCTCTACTGCAAATGCTTACGTAAATTAATTCTCCATTTTCTTTGTCCCATCAAATAACCATATTCATTTCCTTTGATATTAATTTATGTAAATTTAGTTTCTTCATAAGAATTTACATTCAAATTTCCTAGTTTTTTTAATTTATTTCATTTGATGTACATCACATTTCGTTAATCTAATATGATGAGATAATGAAATTTGATCACAGGAGTTTAATTTTAATATAGTATTAATAAAAAAATAATTCACAAATCAAATTCTTTAAATTACGTAATAACTTATTATTAAATAATCGTATAAAAACTTTTTTACACTAACAATACTTATAAAAGGAACTCTATAGTAAATTTTTATATATATATATATATATATATATATATATATATATAACACATTATGTGTCTAGTAATATATAATAAAAATTAATAAATTTTTATTAGATATTATATTAATGTTTAACAGTATTAATATATTACGTTTTTGGGTTGACGTACCTTTATTTAAAAGGAGATCCACACTTGCACGAAAATCATCATAGGCCATACAATTATAATGGTTACCCGTTGTTTGGATAAAAGAACTATATTTAATTGATGTACTGAACACATCTAATTCCTTTAGACTACAAGATAATAATTATTAATCAATAATTAATAATTAAATTTTAAATTTTAAATAATATCATAATAAATTATTATATTTATATTTGCAAATTTTATTATAATCTCTACGACTAATTTTCTAATCAATAGTCATTACTAATCATTTTAGCGAAATCTAATCTTTAATGCACATTCAAACAGAAAAATAACACAACTAGGAAATCTAAGTAAAAATAATTTAGAAAAAAAAAGTCAAAAGTCATAATAGCAAATATAGAGAATAAACTATTCTAATAATTCTAAAAAAATTCTAATGTATTATTTATGTTGATTTTTTCTGTTTTTATTTCTTCGAGTGCTTACCTAATCTCATTTATCCAAATGTTTTTGGTTGCATTTATTATTTTTTATTGTGAACACAACCGTGAGCTTTAATAACATAATATAAAGAGAGTAATCAAGGCCCAAAATAAGGACTCTAAGGTTAGGCCACCAAGACTCTAAGAGAAAAGCCCAGCTAATTCATAATTACTGAAGAAAGTGAAAGAAACTCCTCAACAAAAAAAAATAAAATCAAAGAAACTATTCATTATTTTTTGGTTAGAAAAAAATATTTGAGCCTTAATGAAAAGGTTAAGAATAATATATTATCATTTTTCTAAACCCAAACAAAATCTTCACTGCCAAAGCTTACAAAAAAAAAAAAGGAAACTGTTATATACTAAATTTATGGCTATAATGTCAGTGAAAAATATTTCAATCACGGATGAGACTTATTACAGAGTCGTTAAAATATAAACGCTTCACAACTCTAATTCACTTCTTTTTTCTTTTTCCGGTAGGTAGAACTTTTATTTTCTGAAATTAAACATAAATATAATTTGTTACGTTTAAAAAACTAAAGTTTTATTTGAGATGATTATAAATTTTTAATTTTTAAATTAAAATTTAAAAATAAAATTTTGTTTACTTAAAAAGGAATTAAGTTGGTTTTGAATATATTTTTCAATTTTTAACTCAATTGTATTTTAAAAAATTATTTTTTAATTTTTTTTTATTTTTCAGTCTTAAATTAATTTTAATGTAGATATTCTGACTCTACTTTAATTAATATTACTATCATTATCATTATTATTATCATTACAATAATAGTAATAATAATTAATTTTAAATTTTTATTATTTATCTAAAATTTTAAATTTTTATTATTTTAGAATGGTTCAATATTTTAGTTGTTTCCTTTTTGTGGTTTACAGTAAAAAAGTAAAATAGATAAATTGATTTACTTTTTCAACAATGACATGAAAATTAAAAATTAAAAATTAAAATTAAATTAAAATTTTAAAATAAAAAACTAAAAAACCATTTCAAACAAGTTCTAAAAGAAAGTAATTAATTTGTCAATGATAATATCATCCCTAGAAGATAAATGTACCTAATTTTAATAAAATGAATATATAAGTACTGGACCTAAGTTTTTTTAGTTTTACCAAAATAAATTTTATAGATTGTGATGTGCATTTTAATATAAAATTTATAGTTGAGACTTGAAATTAATTTAAACACATATCTCAATCATATTTAATAATTAAAAATCAATTTTATTACTCATTGATCACTAGAAGGTAAAATATATATGAATTTTTCTGTAAATATTTTTTAAGCTTGGAGACTTTTAATTAGAATATCATCCATAATGTAAATATTTAAAATGTTATGTAACTATTTAAGTGATTATATGAGTTAACAATGTTTTAATTAACTTATATAAGACCTAAAATTTATCATTCTCATTCTTACATAAAATTGCATTCTCACGGTATAAATCTTCCTGGTTAGATTTTGTTTAGTTAGTTATCATTTTTTTCCTCTTTATTTTAACCTTGTACAAAATTTTCATAGTTCAAAATTGAGTTTTGTTACATAATATCTTACCTATTCGAGTTAATCTTATGAACTTCAAAGTTTATTTTTAAAATTTTACCCCCGAAATGTTGATGTCAAGTTCCGTTAACTTGCACATGTCACGATCAACTAAATTATACAGAGAGACCAATAATACGTCTTATAATTTGGTGGAATAAATTAAAAAAAAATTATACAAAAAGGAATTTATAATAAATGCATGCCCTGTGGAGAAGAATATTTCTGAACAAAAGAAAGTTTTGGAGGAAGGTTCCCAAAGCAACTTGAGAGATATGGATTGAAGGAAGAATGTGGAAGCAGAAAGGAAGAAGAATCACAAGCTAAAGCTATTTTTGGACAGAAGCATTTGAAATTAAAAGAGAGAAACGCCACTAATATTGAATAAGTATACCTATCCAAAGTGATGCTCAATGAGATCCACCAAAAATTGGAAGTATAGCTGCAGCAAACTCAAAAATGTGTTAAACTAAGAATGCGGAACTTGTAATTAAGTGAGATCACAAAGAGAAAGTGAGAGAGTGAGAGAAGGGAATGACACTATTACATTACATGCAATTCAATAGAACTCTGTTTTCCTCTTCTCCATTTCTAACCAACTAATTCACCAACCCAACCAAGTTCATCAGTCATGTATTCTCAAATATTTGAAACCAACTTCATTTTGTGCAATACCCACCACTGACAAATATTATCATGGTGTGTCAAAAATATAACATTCCATATGCTCTCCTTAAAGATGAGTTATATGCTCTACTTAAAGATGAGTTATGTTAGTGTTTCTTCATATTTAAACCTTCTTTGATGAAACATTTTTACTGTTATTCAATAATCATAACCAATGGTACGTCCTATATGTACTCTATTGGTAATTTTAAATTTAATAAACACTGCAGATAAATTTTTTTCAATGGTTACCTTTTTATAATTATATAAATTAATATAAAATATATTAAATTTTAACATTTATATTATTTGAATTGTTATTAAAATATTTTTTTTACAAATATTGGTTTGTCAGAAAAATTTAATGAAACTTAAATATATCGATATGCGCGTTAAATTTAAATTATAAAAATAATAATTATTTTTAAAATAAAAATTAAAGACTTACAGATAATTTTACTATCGTATAGATTGGATGTGGAAATTTTATAAAAGGAAGAAAGATAATATAAAAAATATATTAATTGAAAGAATTAAATTCATAATTATCTTATTTTTCAAATAATAATTAATAATAAAATTTAACATTTATAATACTTATATTTACGATTTACTTCATATTCGTAAGTATAAGATATTTATATTTATATTTTATTATTATATTATAATAATTATAATTAAATTTAACATGTATGAATGTATAATAGTTATATCTATAATTTTTTTTATATTCATAGATATAAAATAATTATACCTTGAGTTATTTCAACAATTGTTATTACAATAATTCATCACAAAAATTTGACATCCTTTAATATAAAATTTCTATACCTATAATTCAACAACTATCACCGAAAATAATTATAAGTGGATGATGAATTTTGTATGTCATAACATCAACTATAAAAAAATGTATACAATAAACTAATTTGAACTTGTTATTTTTCTAATAAAATCAATTATTTAATTTTTTAATTATTATATTATATAAATTAAAATATATTTTAATCATTATCAATTCAATTAATGTTAAAAAATATCACTAAATATGAGGATCAACCAGTAAAAAATCAATACAACTTAACAAAATATGTTAAGTTTGAATGATTAATATACAATTGTGTTAAAAAATTTAAAAATATTCGTCCAAAAAAAGGTTGTAATAAATTGAGTCTGAAAGAAAAAAAGTTGTTGATTTGAACTGCCCATGTTATCTATATTCCATGTAACGTAAAATTTAAATCTTTTAAAATATAAGTTTTAAAAAAAATTATGTTATCAGTGATCAATTTTATTTAATTTAAATAAAATTTATGAATAAAAAAATACATGCGACCTAAATAAAATAAATTATTTATCAATTCAATAACATTTAAAATCTATGAATCAAAATTGTTAAAACTAAAAACCACACCAATCTGAGAAAATCAAAAGTTGATTAATTTACCAATTGCAATATCATACTTTTTTCTTGGAAGGTACAATACCTTGGTTGTTGTTCATAAATTAATAATAAAATAAAATTACCTGACTAAAACTACTACATTAGAAAATTAAAAATAAAAAATAAAAATCTCGCAATTTATGCTGGTCATGACATGGATCGCAACATCATAATAATGAAGGAACCATGGCATGGGTTACGAGGCCAAAGGCATGACGCTCTCACTCGCCATATGCATTTGGTAGGATATAAGTAAGGCACTATAATATTTTTTTTATATTTATATTTTAAGAATATTCATATTTGTATATTTATATAAATAATAATTTTAGTTTATATTTATTTATTATTTTAAATTTTTATATTTTTTTATTATTTGAAGCTTAATTAATTAAAATATAGTTTTTATTTTTAATCTGTTTATATAAAAATAAAACATAATTTTATTATAAAATAAATTTTTTTTATTAATTATATAATTTTAGGATTTAAAAATTATTTTAATTATTATAAAAAATATTTTCCCTATGAAAATTTAGTTTTAATTAAAAAATTAAAAATTTAGTTTTAATTTTAATTATTCTATTATTCTAATATATTTAATGCATGTAAATAAATATAAATATTATGATATTCATATTTGTGTCAATAAAAATTTACATATTTACCTATAAAATATTTATTAATATTTAAATTTAAAACTATCAAAATAAAATTTTCTTTTTTTACTATAGGTATTTTCTTACAAATATTCAATGTTCTTATTACCATTTCTAGATAATGATGTGAAGTAAAGGATATTTATTTATTTATTTAAATAAATTAATTGAAATTAGGAAATTAAAAAACGACATCAACTTCTTAATATTTGTATTTAATTAATGTGAAACAAAAAATATTGAAATCTAATAGTTTTAATTATTAAGATTTTTTTTCATCTAGTGTTTGCAATTTTTGTATTTTTTTTAAAGAATTCTTTTCATAAAATATATTTTATAAATTTTTTACTCTTCTTAATTCTCTTAATAATTTTATTTACTATCTCTAAATTATTGTACATGATTTTTTTATTTTTTAAATATTATAAGTAGGTATGACAACAAATCGAAATTCTTGTATACCAATTTGATCTATTTTAATTTTGACAAAAAAATTATTTTGATCAAAATTTTAAAAAAATTGTAATAAATTTTAGCTTAATTTATAAAAATTGAATTAGATTTGATAATATAAATACATATTATATTATATCTTATCATATTCTGAACTTATTATAATAATTATAATATTATTTAAATAAAATTATTTAGCTATTATATTTTGTTAAAATTATAATTTAATTATTAAATTTTTTAATTTATTTAAATTTTGAATGCCTATTTTATATATTTTTAAATTAAAATATATTCAATATATTATTCATTTAAAAAATATATATAAATTACAAATATTAAAAAAATAGAAGAATAATTTTTTATAAATTTACTCGAACTTAATAGGATCATAATTAGGTTTAAATTTTTATTTCTGCTTCTTTTAAACTCACATTTACCTTTCCTCTTATTTTTAGTGGAATGAAAACATGAAATTTACTCCTATTCCAATGATGTGTATAAGTTTTTAAATAATTTTATTTAAAATCATAGATTAAATGAAAATTTATCAAATTTAAAAGAGATTACAAATAAAAAAAATCTTAATTAATCAAAACTACAGGATAATTAATAAAAATATTTTTAATTATATATTTAAATATACATCCATCTATGCATATAAATTGAAAAGAGATCAATTAAAATTAATGTAAATTATATTAAAATATTAAACTGTTCAATAATTTTATTTTAAAATTAGTGGTTAAATTTAAAATTTTTATCATATAAATTATGTAAGTCAATTTTAAAATTAAATTAATTTTTTTATACTTTATTTATTTACATTAACATTGATAATATATATATATATATATATTAAAATATATAAAGTAAGAATATTTTGATTACATTTATATAATTATTTAATTTTAACAAATTTAAATATAATATATAAATATAAATTAAATAGTAAATAAAAAAATTATTTTAAATAAAATTATCAAAATATAATATTTATTTATAATTATATATATATATATATATATATATTCAATTTCATCTATAATATTATGTATTGAGAAAGCATGTTATTCTCATCTTGCAGTTAATTGTTGAATATAATCATATGCATTTGAAGTTGATCAATTATATTTTTTTTATTTCAGGTAAGGATTAAATATGTTTTTATTTTTTTAAAAAAAATTAAAATTAAAATTTTAATTTTTTATTTAAAAATAATTTATTATCATCTTTATTTTTTAAAATAATTTTTTTTAATTTTTAAAATAATAAATTTTAATTTATAATATATATTAATATTTAATCTGTTAATAATAAAAGATTAAAAGTATTTTATTTTAAAAAAATAAGAGACAAATTAATTATTTTAAAAATAGAAGACTAAAAAAAAAATTTAAAAAAATTAATAAACCATTACTTTGTTGATTTATTTATAAAAAATTAATTATAATTATAATATAATTTATTATTATTTAATTATAATTTTATCTAATTTTTTTTTATTTGCAAAAATAGTTATCTACCTAGAAAATATAAAAATAGATAAGTTTTGAGGTAAAAAGATGATTAAAAGAAAAACATAAAAAAACAAGATATACAACAGACTAATGACACCTTAGAGAAGCATCCTAGTTCTTCCAAAGTGACTTGGAACGATAGTTATTGCTAAGTTAAATTCAGTATCGTGACCATCTATGCTTATAAAACAGAG
This sequence comes from Canavalia gladiata, assembly GCA_037954105.1. Taxonomy (NCBI): domain Eukaryota; kingdom Viridiplantae; phylum Streptophyta; class Magnoliopsida; order Fabales; family Fabaceae; genus Canavalia; species Canavalia gladiata. The sequence goes on from CM075660.1 coordinate 13,603,136, forward strand.
GCATTACCACATCATCTTACATAATACACCATACCTCATCATCCTAAATCTGAAAGTTCATACCACTCTTCGAAATACAAACCTATTATTATTCTGGAAACACATAACCTATCCTATTCTATTCTCATCTTTATTTTGTATGCTCCATAGAATTTTAGATATAAAAGCTCTTTTAAAGTATGTAAGTTGCAACGTTCTGTTACCAATTTTGCGGTACTACGATTTTGTCATTCTTGTACTAAAAATAGGATCATGATTGTTTTGTTAGATTAGTATATTCTTATTTGTCTTATCTTTGTGTATAATTAATTTTAAACTATATGGTTTTGACGAAACTTACCAGGTAACTAATTAATTTTTTTTTTCTTTTTCTCTTTCCAAACGATTACGTGTTTTTATTCAATTGTATTTTTTTATTGTATTTAATTAATTAATTGATGAGAATTAAATACTCTTGTTAATTTTTAAGTTACTTGGAGATAGACAATTGTATCACTGATTAATTAACGAAACTATAATGTAAACTGAATTTAAAAGTTTTGGAGATCAATCGGAACCCTTGATTTCTAATTTGTTAGTAATTTAACAAATCTGAATATTTTTTATATTTTTTCTTAATACATTGCATGATCGTTGGATAGTAGTAGAACGAGAACATATAATTAAAGTTAACTTTAAATAATTCATAAAAAAATTGAGATAAATTGAATAAAGTTATAAAGAAAACCAAAATCTTATATTTTTTCATAATTAAATTCACAATTCATGTATATATTTTTTTGTTTTTAAATTTTTTATTCTTATTTTTTTCTTTTAATATTTATTTTAAATAATTTCAATCAATTTTTTTTAATTCAAATATAAGATTTAATCATTTTTTGGATTATTAAAATAGTTTCGATAAAAATAATATTAAATATTTTAAATATCTTTTTTACATTGATGGATGCATTGTAGATAAAATTTTACATGTACATTGAGTGTACAATAAAAACTAAAAATATATTTATTTTAGATATAATTACAAAAATCAAATACTATTTTACTAATTGAAGTTATTGATATTTAAATGTTTTTTTATTTTTATAATAATATTTCATAATTACAACTGTTGTCAAATTTATTACGTAATAATATTTTAATTGTTAAATATAAATTTCGATGTATAAAAACATAAAATCTACGTATTACCTCAAACTGGAAGTATTGGTTTAAGCTATTAGAATTGCTCTTTTTGTTAAAATTTAAATATTGGTGACAATAATTGGTGATAATAAATGGTAAATATTAGTGATAATAATTGTTTTTATAAAATATTTATTTTATTTTTAAAATTTATAAAGAGTTATTTATTTTTTTATTTTTTTATTATTGTTATTTCATATTAAAAAAATTAAAAATTAAGAACTGAATGAATAATTTTATAAAATCAAGATCAAAGAGATTGACATCTATAGGAGTAAAATACGAGTTTACAATTTTTACATGTTAATTATATTTATTTATTTATAAAATTAAATATTTTATTTATATTTAATTATAATTAAATTTAATACATATTTATATCATATATTAATAAAAAAAATGTCTGTACCACATAAAGTGTTACTAGATTCATCGTCTTTATTTTTTTATTTATTGTTTAAATTATTTCATATACATTAAAATTTTATTATTTTTTATTTGTATTGAAATTATTATATAATTATTATATATTTTTTAAAAATTTAATTAATAAATTAATTAATATCATTATGTAGGATAAGTGCATGATGAATAAAAACAAATAAATGTCATATTAAAATTTAAAAATAACAAATAAAAATAAACAATATTTTAAAAAATGTAAAGTTAAAAAAAGAAAGGAGGTAATATATAAAGCATACACCTAAAATATTCCCATTAATTAATTTTTGCATCTCTGGATCATGTGTTCGTCTTAATTTGAAAATTAATATTACTAACCATTGTTTTGAGGGTATTGATTATGAAGTTAATGGTAATTAAAATTAAAAATTATGCTAAAAGTATTACAAATTATGATAAATGTGTATGATAAAACATTTTCTGGTTTGAGTTCTTAACCAATTCTCTAAGGAATGCCTTTGAGAAGAAAAAAAAAAGTATCATACTTAACACAGCATGGGACTAGACACATTCTCTTTTGAATTTATTAAACATTTCTTGGAAATGAAGGCATAACAAGTACTGGGGATAAGAAGGTCCAAGATTATAATCTTCAATACTGAAGTAAAGACATATTAGAGAGAAATTAATATAATGGGCAATGCAAGCTTTAGTTCAGCGCACTCATGTTGTTGTCAGTGACAAACCCGCTTTTTCATTCCGTCACCCAATTACGATTATTATTCTTATCAGAATTTAATGGTTAGTCTTTATCATATGTAGGATAGTATCACTAAAACTTTGAATAATTGATTAATTAGAGATTTAGTTAATTAGCTTTTGTACAGGTAATTTATTAAAACACTAAAACTCTGATCGTTTTAAAGAGGTATAGTCATTTGTGGCGCCTATAATTAAGATATACTATCAAGCACCAGCTAAGGATTTCTTAAACAAAGACATTTGTTATATAGAGATTTATTTCTTCAAATTAGGAATAGGTTATTATTCCCTTTAAATTGGCTTCATTCTCTTCCCTTTGAGTTTGAATGAATGAACATTAGTGACATAATAAATTGATGAGCATGCATCATATGTTGGGTTGGGATGAAATTAGGGTAGAGTCTATTAGTGTAGATGGATGATGCTAATAGTTCACATGTCTCTTCCTTTTGAAGAAGGGCTAGGAAAGCAGTTAAGTTAGCGTGAACCTAAATACAGCATATCAAGAATATTATTTTCTATTAGAAATATGATAAAGACATTTGGAGATACACAATGACGCGTTTTCTGCTTAATTGTCCACATTGTGTATCATATCCTTGAAGCCTTTTTCATTCGCTATAATCTCTTTTCACATCACATGCAAAAGGCGAATATTTATATTTAAGGAATATCTCTGGTTAGCAGAATTACGCCGTAAAGCGCGTGTATAGGATCATGAAACAGTGAAATTTTCATATTTTGTTAACCTTGAGGAGTGATGTGAATCATGGTGCCATTTGTTAAACAAGGAAAAAGTATAGCACATTTTGTACCGTCTCTTGCGCATTTTTCTTGCTATAATAAAATCATAAAAAGCAAGTTAATTGACAGCTAGGACACGAGAATAAAGTGTGATTTAAAACACTCAAAAAATGCTCCATTTCTCGTTTCTTCACAATATTGAGTTTATATTGTAACACACGAGAATCAGTCACATTAACGCGGCATGGAAATTAGAAAGGATGAGAAAAGAAAAGCAACACCACGTCATGAAAGGAACATGACCAGAAATTGTAACCAAATGAAAATGGATGAGAGAGAGGTGGAAGTAATAAAAATATACCCAAGGTTTAGACCCATCATAGAGCCGGCTTAATGGAAAATCCCATGACAAAACGCCAAAAACGGCACTCTCTCTTGATAGAAAACCGCTACTGTGCCACATAGACTTACCCAACGTTTTCTTCTTGTTCCTATTTAACACCTTTTTTACGCATTCTCTGCTCAATATATATAAAGTCCTTCTATCTTAAATAAGAGAGATCACAAATCACATTTCACAATTGGGTTTTATTTGTTTATGAGAGAGAGAGTGTGTTAATTAACTCTTAATTTAAGCTATGAATTCAGAGAAGCCAGTCATTTATGAGATTGTAAGTGAAGAAATTGATCATCAAGAGGAAGAACTACATGACACTGCTGGAACCAGACGCTCTTATGAGTGCACATTCTGCAAGAGAGGCTTCACAAACGCTCAGGCTTTGGGGGGTCATATGAATATCCATAGGAAAGACAGAGCAAAGGCCAAACAAGTTGCACCAGACTCTTCTTCACTTCCAATTAACAAATTCAACAATGATGATTCCATGCCCTTTCCTTTTGCTTCAGAAATTCCAGATTACCAACACACAAGGCCTTATTCCATTTTGGAGTCTCAGAGGAACTATCAAGTGTATTTTCATCCACCACCAACTGCGCATGCTTTTCAATATGACTTCCATGACCCAAGGTCCAGGCCTTTGAACCAAGACCTTTGGGGTGCTAATTTGAGTCTCCAAATTGGGCCAAGTCATGCTGATGATATTCATCAAGTTAGGAGAGGAAATCACAAAGATGGTGAAGTGGATTTGGAGCTTAGACTTGGCCCATGATCCATATTGAAACGGCTATTGCATATTTTAAGGTAATGTTCACATTTCTTTTCATGTGATTAATTAGATGGGTCATAATTTATATATATAACAGCTTTTTCTTTACTCCTACTTTCTTACATACTACAATGATAAAATTTATGTACATCAGTGTTAATTTATGATGCAGTTGGATGCCCAAAAAGGTACATCAAGTATCCGAACTAATTTGATGTACATAAGTTTTATTATTGTAGTATGCAAGAAAGTAGGGTAAAGAAAAACACCAGCTTAACGCTTAACCTTCGGATATGCACAAGCATTTAACAGTTGAATTTGTGGATATATAATTGGAGTACTAATAGCCTAGGTTTTTCTTCTATTGCTTGTAATTCGTGTGTATATGTTTTCAGATTCTAACTGTAAGATACTATTAACAGTGATATATGCAATTTATGATCTTGCACTTAACCTGTTTTCCAGTGTTTCTTCTCACGCTATCATAAAAACAGTTTTATAACGCGATTTTTTCGTATGTAGATTTATGATGTTAGCTTTGAAGTTTGCAACAATAAAATTTAGTCTTTTCTTGTTTTTCCGTTTATTATGCATCCAAAACCATGATTAATTCATACAAATATTCGAACAAGATTGATTTTGATTATATACGAGCGATATTGTCCCCATCTGCTTACTCGATAAACATTGTAATTGAGTATATGAATCATATATTGCACGTATTCTAAGGCTGTTATTGACTAGGTATCAATGTATTAGGGTCGATTAATGTACCTCAAGAATTTCAATTTGCCGATATTTGAAAATTACATAATAAGGAAGGCTAAGAACGTACACAAAGACATTCATAGCCCATATAGGCATGACAACCATCCTACTCACCCTCCAATCATCAATGTCAAGTTTTTTCTTTAGTTTTAATCGACACTTAAGGCACAATTTATGTTGTGTTTCCAAAAAATGATTTTGAAGTTGATAACGGATTAAGTTAATAAAACTTTCTTTGATGACCAAAGACAAAAAATGGATTAAATTAATGAATGAAAAAATATATTTTGGTCAGAAAAAATGTCATTCAATTAAGAAATTTCTGTTTGAGAAAATTATTGGGTAAATGTAACGGAAATATATAAAGCTGATAATTCCATATAATTCTATAATTCTAGATTTTCCCCGAGGGTACAAAATGAAAGAACTTGTGTTACTATGAGATTGTTGAAGAGTTTTTTTTTATGTGAAAATAAATTCAAAAGAATGATTGTATAAATACTTATGATCATAATTTCAAAAGAATGATTGTATAAATACTTACGAAATCAGAATTCCTTTACGCCATATAGGAAGCACCGGATACCAGAGTTTGTTTTTTCGGAAAAAGGAAAAAACTAAAGGGAATAGATATATAGGACAAGGATTAAATGGATGAATGCGACTCAGTAAATCAAAACGAGATCAATATCACGTGGGTATCATTGTCTTGTTACCAAAACATTTTGTGGTGAAATTACAAAGACAAAAATTAGTAGGCGACTGGGTGAAAAAAATTAAAAATATAGCGCAAAATAGTAGTTTTGATCGAATCTTTGATACTATTCAAGTTAATAAGTATAATTTTTAAATGGGTGCTTTTCAACATGGCATTGAATTCTATTTAAAATCAGTGTCTAAATTTATCCTTTCACACTATACGTTTTACAGACAAATTGATCTGTATGTAGAAAAGAATTTTTGAAAGGCCATAGGAAAGATCAAAAGATGGTTGGTATCTTCTAATATTACTTGGATATGTATACCACATCTACTTATTTTTTTCCTGTATACTTAATGAACAAATTCAATAATTTATGTAGTTCACAAGAGCATTTGGTTCCAGCAGTGTCATCTAGCGCTTCCTCTTGATCAATGTACATGCATATTCCTAATGACACCACCAAAAGATGGATATTTTCATTTCCAAAGGAACTACCATCAACATTAATTTTGAAGATGTTTGTGTTGAAGGAGACCATTTGACTTCCTTTCACTTCACCTGTTGTCTGCACCACCAAAGACCTTAAGAGATGCATCAAGCAAAGAATTGATTTGATTAATAACATGTCATTCATTCTATTTATTATCTTCAAACACTTCAACTTTCCTTGGCTTCCAAATGATCTATCACATCACCGCAAAGAGAGAACTAGTAGAATTAGAAGAGTTCTCACAGATCCAATCATTACAATTATGCACATAGCTAGAAATTCTATTTATGAGTAAGCCATAATAAGTCCCTAATTATTTTTTATCTACAATAATCACGAAATGTATGATGAATGGAATCTTAATCAATTCCTCACCTATGACAAAACAACATCAAAAGAAACTTGAATAAAACAAAATAAGTTAGTAGAGAGGCTTTCATGCAAAGAAATTCAATCGAAGTGTTTGATATTTTCTGGAAGTTTGAAGCTCCATATCTTGGGCAAATTCTCTAAGCGGGAAATTTGAGAAGTAGCTTGTGAGTAAGCCACCAGAAGGCATTTTTAGTAGAATAAATACCAGAGCTCAATCTCCCTCAAATCACATTATTAGAGATTCCATCAATGCAATAACTCCTCATTTCCATTTCGATGTCAAAGGGAAGAGGGGCAGCAATATTATCCATATATTCACCATCATAAAAAAAGAAATGTCCTTAATTTGTAGCTGAGTATAATAAATGTGGATATAGGCAACTTAGTGAAAATTGTAGTCATCTGTAAGTTACTTATCACACCAAACTGACACCTCTCCTTATTTAATTCTACTTTAGAATCCCAATTTCAAGAGAGAGAATCATTCTTTAGAATGCCAGCGCCATTTAGATACTTAGCTGATAACAGCTCCATTCATAATTTATCTTGATTGTGTAAAAGTTCCACATGCTTATCTAAAAAAAAACATTTTATTTCCTTAGTGTATGAATTCCAAAACCCCCTCCACTCTATAGGTTGAGTAATAGTATTCCAATTCACCTAATGACAAGCTTTATTCCCCTAAATAAACCCCCTCACACAATATTAATGTTCACATACACCTTTAAACAACCACAGGTTCTCCATAGAATAAGTGGGAATAAAAGAAATTAACAAACTCTGCCAAGATAGCTAGCCTAACTCTTTTTAAAAGCTCCCCTAATTTTCTATTAATTTTATCAAGAATGTAAGCAAAATCATTATTCTTCACTCTTTATGTTAGCGATGAAAAACTAAGGTATTTGTCTAAATTATAAGTATGATGCAAATCAATAATAGATTCACTTTAAATCCAGAAGCAAGGGAAAAAGATTGAAGAACCTCCTTAACCAATTTAACTTGAGAAGACTTAGCTTATGTAAACAAAAGACAATCATATGCAAAGAACAGGTATGAATCAGCCGGGTAAGTTTCTCTATATAGAGCACAAACAAGCAAGGTAACATAAGATCACCCTATCTCAACCCTCTGTTGGGAGAAAAAGCTATCCATCTTTTCACTATATTCCACTTCAAAGGCAAAGAAGAAGATGCCCTGGATTTGACGATGAGGTTAATAATATGAAGAGGAAAACCAGATTCAATTTCAATCTACATGATCATAGGGTTTTCAAAATCAATTTTAAAGAGGAGGTAATATGTTTTTCTCCTTTCTTCTTATGCATATGGTGTATAATCTCCTCAGCAACAATAGCATTATCTAGAGCCCTCCTATAAGAAATAAAACTGCGTTGACGAGGGCTTATTATTTACGCCAAAACTTTAGAAATGAGTTTTAACAACAGATTACAAGAGTAGTAGTCTAAAATATTATATTTTCTTAATGAATCTAATTATTAATTATAATAATTAAGGAAAATTAAAAATCAAATTAAGAATGAGCCAAAATTGTAGATAGCCTTGCGTCACACTTGCAATCAGTCTTACTCAAGAAAGATAATGCGTTTGCCGGGAGTCGAACCCGGGTCTATTGCTTGGAAGGCAATTATCCTAACCGTTGGACTACAAACGCTTGCTGGAGAAATTGTCTTTTTAAACAACAAGGAGAAAATATAATTGCTATAGAATTCTTTCCAACCAAAACAAAGCGACCACATATTATAGTAAGGTTAAATATTACTATTTAAGTGAAAATGCATTTTAAAATATTTTTCATTTACTTAATAGACAGATTTTTTATGCTTTGTTTGATAGGTGAAAATTTCATTAAAAACAGATAAGATGGCAAAAAAATTTCACATGTTTAAAAGTTATCTTTTATATGAGATTATTATATTTTTGAAAGATAACATTGATATCACTTCATATTTATTTATTGAAAAGTATTTGATACCTTTTATCTCTTTCACCTCACACAAATTTTTATTTAATTTATATAAAGATATAACAATTTTTTTAAAATTTTTATAATATTATATACATAAATAATCTTAAAATAACATTATAAAATAATAATTTTTAGCAATAAATATTTTTTAGCAGTTCTATAAGTTAACAAAAATATATATTACTGGGATTATATTTTTCGAACTGATATTAAAATGTTTTCAAAGTTGATAATTTTTTGTGAATATAAATTTGTTAAAAAAATAAATTGATAAAAATTAAAATTGTTATTATTTATTTTTAAAATTATAATTAAATTTTTTTATAATATAATATAAAAAATGAATAAGTATTAGATGTTTTACCAAAAAATTTTAAAGGATGTAATTTGATTTATCCTTATATTTTTGTTCACATCCTGTCTCGTGTGAATTTGCCTGGGAAGGAAAGGGAAACGTAGGAGGGAGGGTTTTTAAAAATATATAAAAATTGTAAATGTTTTTTTATAAAAGTATTGGAATAAAATTTACTATTTTTTTAAAATCAATTTTTATCATTTAAAGGTTTTTATTTTATTTTTATATTGATCTAAATAAAGAAAGATGATTTTTATTTTTATCTATTCAAATAATTAATACATATTTTCTTATTTTATTTCTATTTCTATTTTTACTTTTTTCTCTCTACTCATGCCTTATCCAAATAAAATGTTACTATTAATCAATTAAAAATTAATCTATATATAATTTTAAAATAATTATTATAAAAATTGAATATTCTCAAATACATGATAATTTAGATTGGATGCATGTCGGTATATTACATTTAAATTCAGCTGTAAAATATATAAGAGTTGATTCTAAACATATATATAAGTAAGTTGCGATAGAAATAACAAATGGATAGGGTTTGAATATGGTATTATAATACTCGTTCGTATCCATGTCGAGTAACAATCTTAATCTTTATTTTTATCCTTGTTGGGTGCTTAAATTCCTATTCTCATTTTTATTTTTATTTTTTGCACTAATTAAAATATGATCTTCCATATTTTTAATATTTTTTTTACCAACTAAAAAAATATAATAGTACTATAAAATAAAACATATTTATTAATAATAAAAGTCTAGATTTTCATAATTAAATTTTTAAAATTCAATTAATTCTTAAGTTTTTTTGTAGATAAAAAAAATATGAAACTTTAATTTTTAATTTAATTTAATTTTTCTTGTTTTAATTATATCTATATATATATATATATATATATATATATATATATATTTCTAAGGATAAATAGATATAGATACTATAGAATCTATCCTCATATCCATATATGCCTATAAAATTTAACAGATATTTATATATATACTTAAACTTTAACTCATTAAATAAATATTTACCATATCTATTATAATTTTTTTTTTGCAAGTATCCAATAAAAATAAAACCCATTCCTACTTTGATCCCTTAAAATAATTGTTTTGCGAGTAACACGGTTGTTCGTAGTGTAACACTAGATGAGATTTTTTCTTTAAATATTAAAATTTTATAAAAATTAAATATATTTAATATCTTAAGTTTTAAAAATTTATTGAATATTTTCTCATTTAATAAGAAAATAATACAAAAAAATATAAAATTATTATTTATTTAATTTATTCTTAATGAGAATATACCTCTTTTTCAAGTGAATTTTTAAATGCAATATATAAATTCAAGGACTGTCTCATAAATTTAGATAAGACAATTTTTTTAATTTATATATTTATTATTTTTATTGTATATATAAAAAGAATATTCTTTAACTAGCTGTCAAAAATCTCTTTATGTAATTATTAATATAATACTACGATGTTAGAATCTCATATGATGCTTTATTTTATATACATTTTGACAACAATGAGGTGGCTATGTTTTGTTAACTTGACTTTCCGTTAGTTTATCATAGAAACATATTATATGCGTTTACTTAATTTCTTATCAAGAAATTTTTATTAACCCATGAAAATGAAGCTCTTCATGGTCATCATGCCGATCCCACATGACATCGTAATCATAACTGCCATTCTCTTTTTGACATCGAATTTTCTTATATAATTAAAAAAAACGATAAGATTTAAATCCATATATAATGTAAAATTATTCTATCTTCATCTTTTATTATTAGATATTTTTAATAGAATTTTTAAAATTGGAATTTGAATTAGTTAATAGATTGAATATGTTTTTTTTATGTTAAATATATTTTTTAAACTGACAACTGGAGAATGGAGATTAAGAAAGTTGCACGAACGTCTAATTTTATCGATCTTGAAAAATACAAATATACAACATTTGTTACTCATTACAAAAAAGAAATTAACGATCTTGCCATAATTTTTTTTCCTTATTTATTGTAATAATGTCATCCTTCCATTAGTATTTATTGTAGATTTCTTATTCTTAATTTCAGAATCAGCATCATTAAAAAAATATCCTTAATTTTACAATCAATATTAATTTTTTTTACTTTCAGTATTAAAACCATTAAAATTCTTTCCCTTAATTTTCACAATCAACATCAACTTTCTTTCCTTTAGTTTCATAATCAGTTTCATTAAATTTCCTTTCCTTAATTTTAGAATCATCACATCATTCAAGAAATTCAGATTTTGTTATTCTTTATCATGCACCCTCATGCATCTGCGAAAGAGAATGTAGCCAGTCACAGTAGTTTCCATGGTTACTTTCTCAAAAATATCTGTGTTATACAAAGACAATGGAAAACAACAGATTAGTGCACAAGCGCTGGAGAGTTTGCCGAAACTGAAATTAAAAGAAGAGGTTTGTAATTGTGTCAGATTGAATGCTTTCTCCACCCTTATTCTCAATAATCATATGTGAACTCCCAATCTACTCTACATATTCAATATCATCCACACCCCTTTAATTTTTACTAAACTTAAAAGTTACTCTTATCCTCTCGTTTTAAATGTCATTTAGTGTTAGTGCATACATATTAAAAAATTAGTTAGTTATATTAATTATTAATTTAATACTACATATTAATTTCATTAAAATATTTTTATTAAAATTTAAATTATATTAATTAATCATTCATATTTTTTATTTTTAAAATAATATAGTGATCATTTTATACTATAAAAAAAATAATGTTCTGCAATGGTTATTTATGATTGTATAAATTATATGACAATTATAGCATTTAAATCATCATTAAAATGTATTATAATCGATAATTTTTTATAAATATAAATTTTTTAAAAAAATTAATAAAAATTATAATTGTCATTATTTATCTTTTAAAATTGTTATATCATTAAAATGCATTATAATTGATAATTTTTATAAATATAATTTTTTTAAAAAAATTAATAAAAATTAAAATTATCACTATGTATTTTTAAAAATTATTATTAAATAAAAAAATTTCTAAAATATCATGCGTTATTTTTTATCTATTATTATTATTAAAAAAACTATTATTTTAAAATTTGACGGAAATTATATTTATTATTATTTAAAAATTGTCGTTGAATTTAATGCAATAACCCATTTTGATTCAACAACTTTGACGTTACTAGGTCATGGGGAAACCTCACATGTCTAATTTAAATATAGTGCTTAAATTTCTTCTTCCATTACACCAACCTAATGAGAATCCTTAAAGGCACTTTATAGTGTTCTTGGTGGTTAGAAAATTTTGGTGATTTTGTAGCAAGAAAAATAAAATCACTGAAATAGAAGGAAGGCTTATACAATCTGTTGATGACGACAACGCTATAGTAAAAGTTCTCTCAGGCTCAAAGAAATTGCATAAGCATTGAATTTATTGATATTTTAAAAATATACAGTTATTACAAATTACAAGGAAAGAATTAACATATACCACAATTAAGAAATTTGTTTCTTTATTTATTATAATCATATTATCCTCCCAGTTAATATTTGTTGCATATTATTTTAAAAATATTTAGAATTGTTATATATTAAGTAGGGATGGAAGTGAACAAGACCGTCCGATAGAGTTTATAGCGGTTAGTTTAAAGTCTAATTTGACTTGCCTCGTTTAATAAATAGATAGGTTCAGATTTTTTAAAAAGCCTTTTAGATAAACAAGTAAGGTCCAAACTTATAGATTTTTAATAAATAGATAGGTTCAGATTTTTTAAAAAGCCTTTTTAGATAAACAAGTAAGGTCCAAACTTATAAAAAAATCTATTTAACCTATTCAGGTGCCTATTTATATTTATATGTTATATATTTATATTTATTTTAATATATTATATTTATATAATATTTATTTTATATTTTATTTACATAATATTAATATATATATATATAATATGTTTTAGGCCTATTTAATGATTTTTTTTTATCTTATCAGCTTTAAGTTTGCAAGCCTTTTTAATTAATTATTTATATAGACTTTAAGTCTATTTATTGATTTATTTATTTTTTGTTATATAGGCTTTTAAACAGGCTCGTAAGTCTTGTAGGCTTTAAATTAGGACAGGTCTTGACATAAAAAAAAAAAAAAAAAGTTGCTCAGGCATCAACAATTTTAAACAGGCCAGACTTAAACATTTAAAGCCTAACTTGACTTAACCTACTTCCATTCCTGGTATAAAGCAAATAGCACAATTAAAATTTGGATATAATTATACTTTTAAAATAAAAATCAAAGCAAAATAAAACATTATTACGTAGTAATATAATTAACTTGAACTATTTTATACGGAAAAAAATTGAGTCATTAATAATTTTCTATATAAATTTTTCTTTTAAGTATACGTAAATTTTGTTTCCAATTTATATTAAAAATTTTATACCATACAAATTATATAGTATTAATTATTATCATTCATATATTTGATTAAATCATATTTTTAATCTCTTAATAATTATTATATTTGATTTATTGCTTACACAACACACAGGTCTTAATTAATTCTAATATATATACCTAATTGATGGATTGACTTGTAAGTAGGTCCTCAATTATTTAGGAGCAATTTCAGATGAAACAAATAGCACAATAAGAGCCGTTTTTAGCTAGCTTGTTGGGCGAAATAAGATGGAATCGCTCTTAGGTGCGTGTTGGATGATATTCACGTCCATGTCATGTTGGTCACCAGCAACAAAGCTTCTAAGGAGTCTATTTTGCAAATAATATTACCTATATTTGATGATTTTGTTATATTTGAGATGGTTTTTAATTTTTATTTTTAAATTTCTAGAAACTAAATTTAGTTTTAATTTTAAATTATAATTATAATTATAATTGTAATTTAATTTGTTAATTCTTTATTATGAATTTATTATAAATAAATAATTATTAATTAAAAATAAAATAAAATAAATTTTCAAAATAATAATATTATTATTAATTATTATTATTATGATAAAAGTAGTAGTTATAATAATGGTAATGATGATAATAATAATAATGTTGATAAAGTAAAGAAAATTATAAAGATGAGTGTATTGATTATGAAATGATGATGGTAATAGGATTAAAATAATGATGTTCATTATAAAATGATGGTGACAGAATGAAAATGATGATGGTAAGTGTAAGATAACTGTAATATATGGCGGTAAGTAATTACAGTGAGAATAATAAGCTAATAATTATATATTTTAAGAGATAAATTTAAAATTTATAATAAAAAATTTAAAATTAAAAATAAATATTAAAATAAGAATTTATAAATTGATTTAAAATCATTTTTAAAATAAAAATAAAAATCAAAGTAATTGTAGTTGAACGAATTATTTTATTTTTAAATTTAATTTAAAAACTAAAAACTTTCAACTAACACCTTAAAATTGATAAAAGCCTAAAAACTCAATCATCGTATGAATATCAGATGATACAAAGATAGAAGTTTTCATGAATGTTTAGTCTGATGCAACCTTGAAAGAACTTCTGGTCTTAGGATAGATTAGTATCCATTCCCACTTGAGATGGAATCAGTCTAAAATTTTCAATGACAAAAATATATTGTTGACCACAAATTCTGCGGTCGAGTTGACTTCCCAACTTAAATAAGATTTATCTTCTCTCTAATTAGTTTCTATCAATTATTCTTTTGTCTTTCTTCTATTAAAAGAGCTACTTTTGTATATTCGTTTCATTTTTTTAACCTGCCCAAATGGTTGGTAATCAAAGAAGAAACTTCTCCTTTGAAGAAAGTATATTGCAACAACAAAAATACAGACAAACAAGTTGGCAATATGTTTAAAGAATGGTACTTTATTGTCTCACAGTTCTCCATATATCACAATAGAGCAATTACAACAATTTAAAGATTTTATTGCCATTTGCTGATTTTGGTTTTATTTCACAACTTCAATCATCAAAGTTGATAGATTTTTGGTACTAACTTTATCATTAACATCTACCCTTTTTATTTCTACGACATATATCATATGTATAATAAATTTCAAATTCTGGTCTTACATCTTGACCATAACTATATGTATCTTATATTATTTATTATACATGCCTATATATGTTGGTACACACTAACGCACCCTAATAATGATTATAATTTTAATTTAAAATTTTGAATAAAAGTGAAATTAAAATCCTCTAAAGAAATGGGTAAATCACACATGAAAAATTCAACAATAAAAAAAATCTAAACTGACAATTTTGTTTTTTTATGACATTTTTCTTATTCTGTGTTAATAACATCTTTAAGGTCAAATGTGAACCATAAATTTAAAATTTCCATTTGCATATTGGTTGTAACCGCAGATACCTTGGTCGTAATCGCAGATACCCTATTTTTTTTATATCTTTGTGTTGGCCCACATTGTACATATGTACTGTGATTGTAACTGCAGTTTAAAACATTGAGTAAAAGTGTAAATTAAATTTTCAATTTTTGGTTTACATCATAGTTGTAACCGCAATTACTTACATTTGTAAATTGTGTATGTCTATATCGGTTCACATTGTTTCACCTTAATTTTGATAACAATTGCAGTTTAAAACCTTGAACAAAAAGGTCAAATTAAGATTTAGTAATGGAAAAATCAAATTTTGGTGTGCATCTTAACCGTAATTGCAAACACCCTTCATTTGTAGGTTGCATAAGTTTGTGTTGGTTCAAACTACCGCACCTTAATTGTGATGATAATTACAATTTAAAACCTTGAATAAAATGAAAAAAATAAGATTCAGTAAGAAAAATTTTAAATTTTGGTCTGCATTTCCCACATTTGTTTCATATGTGTGTCTACTGATTCACACCACTGCATACTAATTGTAATGCTAATTACATTTTAAAACCGTAACTAAAAAAAGGCAAATTAATATTCAATAAGGAGAAAATTCAACTTTAAATATGTTGCATTTTTTTTTGTCAAGAATACTTTGCATTTGTAAATTGCTTATACTCTGCCTTTTTAAATTGTTTATGTTTATATTATTTCACACCGCCGCACCTCAATTATGATGATAATTTCAATTTGAAGTCTTAAACATAAGTATAAATTAAGGTTTGGTAAGGGAAAAAAACAAATCGTATGAAAAATTCGATTATATATATCCATAAATACTTTGCACATGCTTGTAATTACACATGAAAAATTGAATAAATGAAAAATTAATGAAATATAATTATATCGATATATAAATGCCCTGCATAAATATTATATATATATATATATATATATATATATATACGGTAGTAGTTATAATTTAAAATCTTGAATGAAAAGAAAAAAAGAATTAAGATTCACTAAAAGAAAAGACAAATCACACATGAAAAACTTATTAATAAAAAAGCTCAAACTAACATTTTTATCCTTTATGATTTTTTCTCATTCTCTGAAACATTAACATCTTTCAGCCAAGAATTAATAATATATAGAAGTTTAACACATGGCTCAACATAAATACATGAATTCATAATCGAAGACGGAACTTCATTTAATCTAAAACATTGCATATATGAAATGATTGTTTTCACAGCCATCATATACAGCTCATGACACTAAACAAAAACGAAAAAACATTCAAAGCTCTAGAGCCTTAAAGTGAGATCCAATGAATCACCGTTACGGTTAGCCCAATTAACAATCTCATTGTTATTGATGGGTTTTTCAAGCAGGTTGATAAAAGGCCTAGTTCGATCAATTGGAGAAATCTCCATCACCCTTTGGTGCACCGGTGGAGATGCTAGCATTGCCACGCCAGCAACATTGTTCCTAGCAGATGGCATAGCTTGTGGTGGGTATATTGGGTTTGTTGTTGATCGAGGCATCACCATAGATTCTTGTTGTGCCCGGAAAACCTTATTGTTAGCAAGGTTTATTGTTTCCTGCATTGGCCTTGGTATATTGGATTTCATAGAGTTAGGATTAATCATTTCTTTACGAGAATTGACATGGTTTGGTGAACATAAACCTTTCATAGAATGGTTTTCTTGAACAAAGTGAGACTCAATATGGGTTATGAATGCTTGAAAGCTAGTGATAACTTGGTTACACAACCTGCATGTAATATTATTGGAATGGCTATTTTGCTGAGGACGTTGTCCATAGTTGAATGTACCAAGCTGATAGCAGATGTTAACAATATTATTCGCCATGGTGATGGATGGCTTAGGACAGGAATTAGCAAAAAGAATAACACATGAACACTTGACAAACACAAATGGATCCTTTTTATATAAAAAGAGTGTTTATGCACATTAAATGCATAAAAGAGCATTTTAAATATTTAAAGTTATATAGATAGTATTTTAATTATTGTTTTTCAGAGCATTTATTACATTTCAAAGTAGTAAAAAAAGTTTGACTATATGGAAAACATATACTAATTAGGATAATAGATAAAAAGTAAAAGTATAAAAGATTTATTTCAAAAATTATTATATCATTTTTTATTTTATATATTAGGTATATAAGATAAGAAATAAAAAAGTATTACGTTTATGATGTAATAAGTATCTGTATATTTTTGTATAATAAATTCTTAACTAAAACTTTTAATTTTTTGACTTTTTTTCGCATATGAACCTAATGCATGAGATAGAAAAACTGTTATTATTATATTTAAAATATAAAAATCATTTGATATATGTTTTTAAATATTTAATGAGGTGTATTAAATATTTTTTATATATCTGTAAGTGATTGGTTTATTTAGTGTATGTATAATTTTTTATACATAAAATTTTATGTTCAAATCTTATTTGTTAAAAAATCTTGTTGTAAGAGTAATTTCACCAACTATAGATAATTTTTATTTAAATATGATTATCTTCTATAAAAAATATACGTAATTCTATAATTAACCTCTAAGACATCTTGGTAATAATTTATTAATAATTTAATAAATAAGTATTAAATAATAAAATAAACATATGAACATTTTAAAAATATAAATTATTTAATATTTTTATTTAATAAATAAAATAATATTAGAGGGGAAATATTGAATTATTATTCAATTAATATAAAACATTTAGTGTAGTGTAGAGACCATAAGTACAAAGAAAAATAAATAAATAAATAAAAATTATTTATGCTAATTAAATAAATTTTCAAAATATATTATCAAGTTTGTTAACCGTGATTCCTTCTTCCCTAATTTTATTATTCTATTTTTTTCAATTTAATAGTTATTTAATATATATATATATATATATATCTAGTAAGTGAAAATTAAAAATATATATATATAAAATATTCCATATCAATATGATTTGTCCAAAAACAATAGAGTTTTGTTTAGGCATTGCAAAATGTAGGGGAGATTTACCCATATTTAGGATTCCGAAAATAATAATAATGATAACAATAATTATATTAATAATAGTTATTATTATTTTTATTATTTATTACAATATAATTTATGGATAAATTTTAGCTAAATCGTAAATCTCTTATAATTAATTACTGAAAACTAAATATTTTTTTTGCATATTAAGAAATATTATAATTTATTAAATTAATTTTATTTTTAATTTAGTACCATAGCCATCTAAATACCACATTAAATATTTGACTAATTTAAATTAAGTTGAACAAAATTACTATATATGATAACTTTTTTAAAATATTAATACAAGTATATTTTCAAAGACACTAACAGAAAACTTTTAATTAAATTAAAATAATTTACCACCAATTAATTTATGCATTCATTAATACTCATCAAATATAAGTTAACCATTATAATTTTATTTATATTCAAAAATATGAATTTAATTAAGAATTTATTTTTTTATTATCATTCAATCCAATTATGAACTGTCATATCATTAAAAAATTACTAATTTTATAATAATTATTTTAAATATTAGATCAATTAATTATATTCAAATTTATAGATATAATAGTATAAACTTTTTACAGATAATATATTAAAATTAACAAAAAAAAAACATTTCTTTAAAAAGGAAAAAAGAAACTATTCTGTGATGTAAAAGGAAAGTTAGTAATTTATATATATATATGAAGTATCAAATCAAGATCTTACAAAATCCATTAATGAAAGAAAACTTAAAAAGGGCACACTTACTTACCATCCTTATATTTTTATCCCTACAATTCAAAGTAACTTTCAGGGAAAATACTATAAAGTCCAGTCTGTTGTCAATGTATGTGATGTGAGGATTGGATGAAATTAACTGCCAGTCTTATTTTCATTTTTTGTACATAACCAATTAATATTTAATATTTGTGTATAATTAATTTTCAATATTAAAAATTTATCATTTCTAACTTGTAAAAGTTATTATAAAAATTTATTTAGTATATATTTTAATAATATATTTTTTTATTTTTAAATATGTATTAATAATTTTTTAAAAAAATTAAAAATTATTAGCTTGTCAAAGATATTTACCTTAAAAAAATATGTCAAATAAAATTAGTTTAATTATTTAAATTTGATTTATTTAAAAAATTAAAAATGTAAATTTGATTAAATTTGCAAGATCTATAAATTTATTTAAAAATTTATAATATAAAAAATATTATTAAATAAATTTAAAATTTATATAAATAAATAATTAAAAAAATTTAAACATTAAAACTAAAAAGATAAAAAATTATAAATTTAACTATATAATTTTTAAATATATATATTAAACATTAATTATATACAACTACAAGGATATATAACAAAAAAAATATAATGTATATACTTATATACAAATTTCAATATACATAACAATTAAAATAAAATATAAAATAATTATTTTAAAATTAAATTAATATATACAATTTTTATAATATATATTAAATTTTTTTATAAATATAATATTTTTTAGTTAAAATTAAAATTTTAATTTTTAACTAATTATATAAATATAATATATTAAAATAAATATAAATATATAATATATTAAAATAAATAAAATTTTAAATAAAATTTAAAAAATTAATAAATATAAATATAATTTATTTAAAATAATTTTTTAATAAATCTAAACATATATATATTTATTAAATAGATCAAATTATATATATATATATATATATTATTATATATTTCTAATCGATGGAAAATAAAGATTGTCAATAAATGTAACGATGAAGCTTTAGTGTTGACCGATGACTTTATTCAAATGGTTTTATTGTTAGGAATTATTTAATTTTTTATAAAATTTAATAATAATTGTTAATTTTAATTGTAAAAAATATTAATTGTTAATTCAAATTATTATAATAATGATTATTTTTATAATTTTTAATTGTAAATGAAATAAATTTAAATAAAAAATAATATAAT
The DNA here is from genome assembly GCA_037954105.1 of Canavalia gladiata. Taxonomy (NCBI): domain Eukaryota; kingdom Viridiplantae; phylum Streptophyta; class Magnoliopsida; order Fabales; family Fabaceae; genus Canavalia; species Canavalia gladiata. The sequence continues at coordinate 13,623,471 of CM075660.1, forward strand.
ATAATATAAACTTTAATTATCTTACAATACAAAAATTAAATATTAAAGAATTATATTCCTAATTATCATCAAACGTATGAGTGTCTTCCTAATTACGATGAGGTGACGATGGTGGATCGATTGCTGATGCAAAGATTGTTACATGTGCTGCTACTGCGTTGTCAAGACCATTTACAACAATTATTGATTCACTTTTCCAAAAATTCAACTGCATTGTATATGTATTTTAAATTAAGAATATAAAAAATGTATAAATTAAGAGAAAAATACTTAAGATTATAGAAACAGATTTGTAATTGATTTAGAGAATTCAAAATTTTAAAAAAAGAATAACTTGTATCATTATTTAGAGAAAACTACACTAAGAGACTTTTTTTTATAAGCAAGAATTTATTAATAAAATCCAAATACTCAAAGCAAATATATTAGTAAAAACAAAAAATCTTTTAACCTGTTAAAATATTATAAGAACATTTCAGTGAAAAAACAGCAATATCTAAATTATAGAAACAAATGAAATCCACACAAAACCATACTTAAAATGTCAATATACAATTCAGAGAGTTATTGAATCAATAATGTAATAGAATAATAAAACTATTATTATTTATCTTAATCCAATTCCAAATTTTAAGCTTTATTAAATCTAGAGTAATTAATCCAAGAGACTATGTTACTTTGAAATGAATATATTCATTCTAATTTCATATATTGTAGGTGAATTTGTAAATAAAGGAAAGCATAAGAAGCTTAGATTGTGGATTAAAAACTTAAATTAAAAAATAATAATTTAAAACTTAAATAATTGAGATTTGAAGAAAATAAAAATAAAAATAACTAATTTGAAATCGATACATTTTCTTTCAAAAAATAATGAAGTATCATGCTCTGTTTACAAATTAAAATGTTGATATCACCTAGGCATCTGGTTGCAAAATAATTAATCGTAAGCTACTATAGAGTGTTTGATCCTCCTCTACCACAATTGTGAGCCAGCCATCAAATATTACAATCACAGCTTCGGTTTCAACCATGGAATTAATATAATGTAGAGGTTAAGTGAAACAATGTAAACCTGTTTCAAACAATAAATTATTTAGAGTATATATTATTAATATTTTAATTATAAGATTATTTATTTAATTTTTCACAGGATCAATAATTTTAAATCTTTAATATAAGTATTATGATTCAGACGTGATGTTTGTGTAAGCACAGAATGAGCAGAAGGCGGCGGTCACTATTGGAGAGATTCTGAAACGGCACCTGAAAAGTGAGCAGCAATTAGTATTTAGATGAGTAAGCTAACTGCTTAACCAAGTGAGACCAATATCTAATAACTAACTGGCAACTGTAACAGTTTCCATTAACATCAACTGTTCGTTTTAAACGTTATTAAATTTATAGTTATACGGAGCACTCTGTGTCTGTAAGGCTGTTAGCATATAATTAGAGATACTGTTTGTCATCTCTGTCAATTGGACAGCTGGGTAATATTGGAATAAAAGAAGATGAAGTGTCATATTACAAGTATATATCCGTTGAGAATGTTATTTTTGTCGAAAAAAATAGTAATTTTATATTGCAAATATAAAAATGATCAATATTAAAAAATATATAATTATTTTAAAAATATTTATATTTTTTTAATTTTAATCATTCATCATAAATCTTAAATTTATTTAGTAAATTAAAATTAACATATATTATTTGTTAAAATAAAATAATAAAATATTAAATTTTTTAAAATATTATAAAATTTTGTAAAAGTAATTGTAAAATAAAATTATTAATTTAATTAGATTGATAAAATTTAATCTTTAAAAAAATATTAAATAAAATAATTCATACATTTCCCTATAAGATAAGTTATCCTACTCAAAAGTTGATCCCTATATTTGTTGTATTTTTTGTTTCTCCAACGATACGAATGAAACAAAGATAGAAAAGAAAAGGTAAATGAAAATAAAATAAGTTAAGCTCAGATAAAAATGTCAAAATCTTGAAGGTGGTTGATCTTAATTTTTGTCTAAATCTGTTGATGATTTGGTGAGGTATTACTTTTTCTACTCCAGTTGTAACAGCCTCTTTCAGAATATTAGTACAATTTCATCTCACCTATTCTCCTACCTCAAACAATACCCACACACTAGGTATTTATAGTCACACTAACTTGTTTCACAAGCAACTAGCCACCCTTAAAAGGACTTTCTTAGTTTCATATGTTAAATAAATATCTAATATCGCTCACATATATTATTTTCAGGATCGTTTAAAATCAGTAACCTGCCTGCAGAGCTGCACTACAACACAAGGCCTTGCATATGACGAGGAGCTCTAGTTATTTGAATAAGGAACCACTTAAGTGCAGTCTCAATAACAAATGTTAGAAGAATTTATGAAATTTTTTTCTGAACTAACTGTAGAGATAAGAAAAGAAAATAAATGTCAAAATGAAAAAAAGAAATATAATTCAGAGTGGAGAGAATTTTAAATACAATGAAAGCATGCTTCTAAATGTTATGCTTTTAAAACCACCCAGTTATAGAATTGTCCTCACAGCAGTAATCAAAAGCACCTTAAGAACTGGCGTTAATGCAGTAACAAAGCTCCCAGAAATCCATAGCTTCTTCTTTTTATATTATAAATAAAATGGAAGTATTTGTCTTCTACCATTCCAAATTAATGTGCATTATACATCAAACGTTAAAAAAGCATATCAAATTAGTTTCACAGAAAACAATTGAGTACCAGCAAGCTCTGTAAGTTGTGTTCTTAGTAGCACAATTTGCTCGGATAGTCCCCATGTCGCTGGCCTTATGCAGCAATACAAAGTAATTACTTAGAGAAATGATGTCATGTAAACCAGTAAAACACTCAAAAATGGATGACTAAAGGACCCAGCAAGAAACTTTTGCTTTCCCATAATTTATTAGGTCTTCCAACCCTATCACTGTTTGGAACCACAAATTTTGGGAGTAGAATTTTACTTTCTTTAAAAAATATTTGGAAAATTATAAATGAGTAATTTAATTGATTTTAAGTTTATCAAATTTAAATTTTTCCTTCTAGAATTTCACTTGATTATTATGTATTTTCATTTAAGATCTAATTGTTTAAATTGACAATTATTTTTATAGTTCATTCATTTGTATAATAAAGCATTTAGGCACTACATTAATGATATAGACAATACATGCATGCTTGTTAAATTTCTAATAAAATTATTGGAAAAAAAACAAAAAAAATATTTAAATAACCAACATGTCTTACATGCCTGAACTTGGTAACTAGAATTCAGACAGTTTAATTAATACTTAGTTGTTCAATTTTTGTAATGTTATTTCCTACCATACTTTCATATTATAGCAATTATATTAGATTAGATTAAAATAAGTAAAGTATATTTTTGTGAATTTTATATTTCGAAAGAAATTACTCTCTAACTATTAAATAAGAGATACTCTTAATTGTTAGACCTACAAAAGTAAAAAAGTTGTATTAAGGGATGAAAATGAAAATCTAACCTGATAGATTTTGCCTTCAACCTTTTATTCTACAGTTTCTTGATTAAAAAAGAGAGAGAAAAAAAAAGCTTCAAACATATTACATCCCTTGTTCCATTGTTGTTGTCTGAAGATGCATGTGACATTTCTCATAGGTTACAATATATGATAAGGAAAAATGATCACGTGCTAAAAGGGGCCCCAATAACTACAAGTTGGTTAGATTCACTTCTGAAGTGGCTTCCAATGACCAAAACCATCCCAACGTTACACGCTGACACACATATATTTAGTTCTTTTGGCCATCCAAATTTGTACATAGAGAAGTTGAGAAGTTTTTGGATCTTAGTGTGTGCCGCTAGATATCCAATCAACCAGTGTCTGACTCTTTGGGATTCACATGGTTAGACACTGTCTTTTCCTTCAGTTCTTTTGCAAGCACATCTATGGAATCTGAAACTTCAACCCTATATACATAGAACCTTGTAACAAACGCAAAGAAGATAAGGTTGAGGAAGTTTAGTATTGCGAAAAATCCATAGTAGTAATCAAGATGAGACTCATTGAGATTGTTCAATATCCACCCCTTGTGACCATGTTCCTGGGTGATGTGTGACACTGTTGAGAGAAGAAAGGAACTGATGAAATTACCAATGCCTAAGGTAGTTGAGGAATATGAAGTTCCAAGGCTCTTCATATTTTCTGGGGCTTGATCATAAAAAAACTCAATTTTGGCAACCTCTAGGAATGCATCAGCTGTTCCCATAAGTATGAACTGAGGAAGCAAAATGAATATACTTAAAGGAACCTGTCCTCCACTTTCAACTACCCCATGTTCTCTGGCCACTTTAAGTCTATAGCTTTCAGTCCCAGATGCAACGATCATAATCACCATGTGGATTACCATGCCAATTCCCATTCTCTGAAGAAGGGTAATGCCTCTAGGATTCTTGGTAAACCTTTGCATAATCTTGACAAAGAAACGGTCATAGAGCACAACACAGATAAGCAAGGACACGGTAACAAAGGCACCCAAACTTGCTGGTGGAATTTTGAAGCTTCCAATGTGTCTGTTAAGAGTAGTACCTTGCTTTACAAAAAGGGTATTTATCTGAGCCATCATAGTACTAGGAACAAAAGTGGCAAGCAAAATTGGAATCATTCTTAGCATCTGTTTTGTCTCTTCTACTTGGGTAACAGTGCATAGCATCCATGGACTAGTATTCGAACCTGTTTTGACACAGGCCTTGTCAAGGAACCTGCACATGTTTGTTTTCAACTAAGCACATGACTATTGCAATGTAAACTAAGGTCATGATGAGGTGGAGGAGAAAGTAAGATAGAATTTTATACCTCAATGTTGGAGTAGAATCAATTCTGTAACCCCCTTTCTTTGCATAGTCTTCCACATCAAGCTCATATAGTTGTTTTGGGTCATGAGTAACAGGCACTTTCCATTTCCTCAAAGCAGCCACTATGACCCTAGCCATTCTGGTGAAGGTACTCCCTGCAGGCACTTTGTGCCTATAGAAGGGTGTGCCAGCCAGGAATATCATGATTGACACTAAAAGACCAAGAGTTGGAAGAGCATAACCAAGAGTCCAACCCACATTATCTTGGATATAAACTAGAACAGTGTTTGCAAAGAGAGTCCCAAAGAAGATGCTGAACATCCACCAATTGAAGAATGAGAGCTTATGTAACTTCTCTTTTGGGTGAAAATCATCAAACTGATCAGCTCCTATAGTGGAGATGTTGGGCTTAGTTCCTCCTGTTCCCACTGCTAGAGTGTAAAGTGCACCATAGAACACAGCTAGCTGTAATATGGAGGCTTTCTCGCATTTTGTCACATCCGTTTCAAAGCATTGAGGTGGCTTCAGACTGGGAAGTGACACTGCCAGTGTAAGCAGAGACATACCCTGCCATTGCCAATACAGATTAAACAATCAAACAACACCCAACAATTAACATCACACTTTAACTCTATGCATAACCATGTGCAGTAGGTTATCATACATATTAACATTTCACTAGTAACAAAGTAATGTCTCAATCTATATAATTATATGTTATGAGGTCATTCAACAATGCTTTTACCTTATGCGCATAAATAATTTTCAATCTTTGCACATTTCTTCTTCCTAATCTTCCTATTTGTTAATAAAATTGAATATTTTACATATCTCTTATACGATATTAGGAGCATCAATACAGAGTTCCCATCTCATGGATTCCAATTCTTCACAGGTCATATTGTATTGTCGCTTGAGAAGAAAAAAAAAATGAGCCAAAACCCGTGGACTATTCAGTTCTTATAAATAGGTCTATGAATTCAATTGCAATCAATTATTGATGTAACAAGTCTAATACTATAATTTACCATATAATACCCCATAAAAAAAGACACTGAAGTTTGAAGATACAGTAACTGAACCAGTTATTACAGGATTGACTTTGATCTCGATAACTACATAAATGCACATTCCTTACCACCTAGAACACCCCGCCCCCCAAAGTAATGTTAGAGAAAGCTGATCAAAATTAATTAGTTGAATTATTATATAGATTTTTATATGTAAATAAAAAGTTTATCCGAAAGAATGAAAACTATTTTAGACTGACTTAGTATTATATATGAAATAAGCGTCTGATTTTTACTTTATATTTTATTATTCATCTTCTGTTAGGGGTATTTGTAAGATAGGTTGGGATAGATTTTTGTTTGTTCTTATCCAATCCAAAATTTTCATACAATTAATTATTTAATCCCAAATCTGATCTGATTAGGATCAAATATTATATGGACAAAATCAATTTAGCCTAATTTAATTGACATAATATATAAATTTTAACATTATATAAAATTAAAATGTAAAATCAAAATATATTTTTTACAATATATATTTAAAATAAATATAATATCATGTTTAATAATATATTATCTGTTATTTTAAAAAATCTCATTAGTAATACATAATTATTTTAAAAAATATATAAAATAAGATCAAATTAACATAATCCAAAACATAACTTAAACCTAACTTCAAAATATATTAAGTATATTTTTTAAAACCAGAATCCATGAAAACTAATTTCCCATCGGAGCAGGTTTCAAAAACTAACCAGTCATGAACATCCCTATTTTGTGAAATAGTATTTAGATTAGATTCTCATATGCAACTTGGTAGTTTGTCTTTGTTGTGCCTCAACGCACTAGTGACCAGCCCCACAACCGCACCATGTCCCTATCTTGATATATATATATATATAGTTTGGACTTAGTGGAGTTTATAATTTCTCTGATATACTGCATGTAGGTACAAAACCATGGTAGCCTATGTCACGGGCCTTAAGAACCATATTTTAGCAGCATGCACACACAACCAAGAAAATCACGGTCCACCACCGTCCCTGGTATGAAAAGTATACCACATGTTTTGAACCAAACTACACTGTGACTCCAACACTTTCCTTCTACCTTCATGTCTTTTCTTAGACAACACTGTCACGAGGTCAAATTTTAATACTTTTCCAATATTTATATCAACATGTTCACATCTAAGTTTCGTCATAGATATACTCTACAAAAATAATAATTAACAAATAGTGTGTAACTAAAGTTCAATTTTAGTCGATTGTGACTGTTTATATTATTATTTAATTGCATATTAGATTTAAGAAATAATTTAATTACAATTACAGCTACTAATATATCAATTTTTAACGATATATCATTAAATAATTAAATAATAATATAAAAGTTAAGGTAGTGATAAATTAAAATTATGTAAAGAGTGGATTTATATAAAAATTAATTAACTAATATAATTACATAAAATCATATTGATGTTTAATGAGCTCTCTCTCTCTCTCTCTGCATTACTTTTGTAGTATTCTTAATAAAACATTTAAAATGAGGTATCAAACATTTTATCAACTATTAATTATATTTAATAGACTTTAAATTTACTAGAAATTTAGTACTAATCAATAAACAATAAAAGTTTGGGCATATTAACTGAACGCTTAATATTAATTAATATTATAAGTTAACACTAATAATATAATTTATCATACTGTTGATGTAAATCTTAGTTTCAACTGATAAAGTCTATACATGAGAGACAAACTCAACAATTAATACTTTTTGCTAATATATATGATGTTTTTAATAAAATACGTCTCAACTCATTTTAAAATTAATTTTAATGTGCTCTCTCCTTCTCCCTGTATATATAAAGCATTATTGATACTTAATAAACATTACGCTTAACTTTTTTTAATATACTAAGTGAGTTATTAGAATTTTGGTCGTCTATCCACAATATTTAATAGATTTAATTACTGAATATTAAATTCACAATCAATAAGTACTTTACAAGTTATACCAATTAACTGTTTCACATTATTCATTCATCCTCAAAAGTCAATGTTAAGTTCCATAACACTGGTTGGTTTCAAAAATAAAAGTTCCATATGACTGGTTGTGGTTCAAGATTCTTTTGTTTGCCTAGTATCAATAATGAAAAGCGTAAATTAGTGTATTATTGTGGACCACCGATAGCTACATGCCACTTATCCTACTGCCAATTGAAGTAAAAAAAAAAAAGCTAAGATTCAGACTTTTTTGCATTTCAGTTCACAAAAGGTGGCACACTTTATCCTATAAATTCAATGGCTGAAATTTACATATGCACCACATTTTCCAATATCATTGGATGAAAGCTATCATTCTCTCACGAAAGCTTTTCTTCAGTTGGTTGGTTGTTTTGTGGTATTGTTTGCTAGATCAATCCATAAGTGACAAGTAATGTATGATATCAAAACAGTGTTTTAATTAGTATTGTACATAAATTACATCATGCGCTCTGTATAAGAACTTCTTTTATTAATTTTATACATAAGATTCCATAACCAGAGAAAGAAACTTTATTGGGAAAAAAACTGTACTTATATATTATATTAATTAAAAAACATACAACCTCGTTATGATATATAAGCATTTAGACTTTAACAAAATTTAATATAATTAATTAAATTTTGAAGTATTGTGTAGTGTAAAAAAGTCTTATATTTAATAATATATGATTGTAATATTTAATAAAATTGAAATCTCATATTACTATTAATAAAATTAAATTTTTAAATAAGATGTTAATATAAAATTCAATGATTTATAAAAAATCAGGACAAAGAAGGTATCTAAATTAAAGTCATGATAATTATTATAAACCCCATAGCAATCAAATTCATGATCAAATTAATAGAATCAGTATTATAGTCAAACTATGCGGGCTTAGAAGACTGAGACCGAAATCTATATCTTTATGATCTTTTAAATATTCAGAAGTAGAGTACATGCACCAAGGATCTTGGGCACCTTGTCCCCTACCCCTCCAATTCTAAAGTTTTTCTAACAAGTGGGAGTGGGAAGTTGAAATTAGTGACAAAGGTGTTAGAGTCTTACGGAACGTGGTTTAATTTGACTTAGACTTAAATCAATGATTATTTAAGGATTAAAAATTAAAAACTTAAACTCATCCTATTCTACTTCATAAAATAACCAAACAAGCCCCGTGTGAGATTAGAAGGGATGATCAAATTAATGGAGGTTAAATTGTCAAGCCCCTGCTAAGGCCTATCTACTATCTACACACTCTAGACGTTTTCATTTCGTGATTGATAAATCGTATGCCTGGATTAAATTATTTGTGAGTTGTGACATATTATTGAAAAAATGATTATGGTAATAATAATATAAGAAGTCAAAACTATTTGAATGAGATATTAATTTGTTATTAGATGGTTATAAAAAAAAAATGCTTTGTAAAAGAAAGGTAGCATTATTGGGAAACTTACGGAGAGATAAATGGTGGATGCAATGAGAAAAGTCCAATAGCGACCAAGGAAAGCGTCGGCAACGTAAGCACCTAATATGGGTGTAATCCAAATGGTGCCAACCCAATTTGTGACATTGTTTGCAGATCTTACTGTGCCTTGGTGAAGCTTCTTTGTCAGATACAGGATCAAATTTGATGATATTCCATAATAAGCCATTCTTTCGAATACTTCATATACTGCATCCATGTATTCAACAAACGCAATTCAAAATCACAAAGGTTTAAGCATGGAGCTACTGTTTACTTCCTTTCTTTTGGTTTGTATGCTAAAAACCACTCTTTGTTATTACTGTCTTTACTTAATTAATTTCAAATTTAAAATAAAATTTAGAAGAAGGTTATTGGAGAACTTTTTTTCTTTTATATAATTGAATGATTCTGTTTAAAAAAAATTATGAAAATTTTACAAAAATAATTCATGACTTTCATAAACTTTTTTAACTTTTTTATAATTTATCAAATTAAATTATTTTATTAAATTTTATGATTAAATTTATGACATAAAGTTCTTATATAAAAAAATTATTAAATGAATGTTTAATTAAATTTTTACTCAAACGTATTCTATGTATCACATCAACTCTAGTATTAAAATATAATCAAAATAAATAAAGTAATGGCTTAATTACACTCAATGGTAGAGAAATATTCTCCTTCTTTTATCAAGCCACACTTCAACAGTTTAATAAAAAACTAAATTACACAATTGATCATTTTAGTTTGATTCATGTACAGTTTTAATTTTTTAATTTTTTAAGTAATTTTAATATTTTTTATTTTTAAAATTTAACAAATTTTATCCATCATTAATTTTTATATTTTATATTTTATATTTTACTTATTTTTAAAAATTAAAATAATTAAATTATTTTATACTTAAAATTTACTAAAAAATTATTAAATCTGACTCAAAATTAAAAAAATATATTAAACTTTCCTTCTTCAAAATCTATTTTCAAATCTGATGAAATTCTTCAAATTTTATTTAATTTTAACAATTTTTTATTTTTAAATATTTAAAATCGTTTTACATTTTAATTTTATTATAAAATTATCAAAAATTTAAATAATAATAATAATTTTAATTTAAAAAAGTTTAAATTATTAAAAATCAAAATTACACATAAACTAATTTAAAATTTTAAAATACGATTAAACCTATATATATATATATATATATATATATATATATATATATATATATATATATATATATTAGTATCTCCTAAGCTAAGAATTCCACAGCAGCGTGTATTAGTGTCAGAAAAATATTTCTTCTACACTTTTTAAATGCTTATAATTTTTATTTCAAAATCTTGTCCAGAACTTTAATTTTCGTGCCGACATTAAACTAATCATTATATAACAATTTGATTATTATAATAATATAAAATATGATTTGAACATTTAAAATTCTTAGTAAGCCTAGGGAAGAGGAAGCATGGATAACCATGATTTTAAATAATAATAAGAATAAAATATTCTTATTTTATAAATAAGATTAAATTTAATTTTAAATTTAAATTATTTATATTTTATATTTATAAATTTTATTTTAAAATAATAATTTTTATTAATATTGTAATATGTATCTTCAAATGAATGTTATCATATATGATTAAATGTATATTATATTATTATAAAATAATAATAAAATTATTTATAAAAATTAAAATTTACAAAAATAATCTTAAAAATTACAATTTAATTTAGTCATATTTACATAAACAAAATATATTTAAGCTAGAATAAGATATGGCGTAAAACATTAATTAGTAAAAATTATACTCCAGCAATTTATAATTAAGAGAAATAAGAATATAAAAAACATAAAATAAAATAAATGTTATAATAAAGTAAAATAATAAAAATAAATTAACAAAATATGTCATAAAAAATATATATACAAGTAATATAGCTCATTTTGTAAACAAAATAAATATAGCTTATCCAAGAAATTAGCATTCCACGCATGCCCGAACCGGTTAACCTTTAAAATATTATTGCTTGACAGCGCATATCAATTAGTTCATAAACTTATCATAACGTATTTTTTAAAAAATCAAAAGAATCATTTGTTTAGGAAAATTAGTGATTAACCCATTATTTACTGAATACATGTTATCCATTGATGATTAGTTGGTGTCCATCATGTGTAAAATTTGAAGTGTAAACATATAATTGTTGATGTTAAAACGATTATAATCAGCTTTAGTAACTTGTAAGACACAACTTTGCTTTATAATATAAAATTTTCATTCTTATTTAATTCAAATATAAAATAAAAGAAAACAATGTTACGTACACAAATTCTCCTTCACAATTGTTTATGGATACGTAAATTTTTGCGATAAGACTTGTGTGTGTAGCGTTAGTTGGAAGTTTAGGAGTTATTTAGATGTTTAGGAGGGATCATCTCGTAAATTATTTATTACTAGAGAAAATGCATAGGTAGCAGTGTCATTACCAGAAACGGATACTAATATAGTATCCTAGAGTTGCAACATAACGCCGTTAAGCTTGCAAGAAGCTAAGTGATTTGTTATAAGTTTACCTAAAATCATTTTGGATATATTCTATTAAGAATGAACACATTATTTTATAGAAAATTAAAATTATTTATAAGGTCTTAATTTCATATGATAAACTTATTAATAGATTTATAACTGGGAGGACCAAATTTGTAGATAAACAACTAATTTGTCGTTAGCTAAATAAATTGTTGGTTTTAATGATCAAATTATGCTTTCTCCATTTTTTTATGTTTATGAGTATTACAATAATTAAAACATGTTAATATTTTATCTTTTAAAACATTATTTAATTTTTTATTATACTTATTATCTCATAATTATTCAATAAAGCATGCATTAATTGTTAAGAATAAAATTGAAAAGGAAACCTTAATTCATTAATTTTTTATTAAATGATAATAAATAAATAAATAAAATAATTAAAATGTCAAACATAAAAAATGGAGAACGTATATTATTTCCATTTATTAAGATAGTGAAAAAATATTTATTTCATAAAAATTAATGATATATGAATAGTTGATTCAAATTCAATTGAATTTTGTACCCCAAAAATAATAATAATAGAATTATGTCTTTTGGCACGCCTTACACGTGGGTGTAAGATAGATGAGTGAAGAAAATAGAGAAATTCCAAAGAAGAAAAAACAGTAAAAAAAATATTAAAAAATTAACAAAAAAGAAATATAAGAAAAGTGAGATAAAAAATAATTAAATAAATTCGCAAGATGTATACAATAATTGAAAAATATTGCAGGGAGAATTTTAAAAATAAAATAAAAAATATATTGCGGAGGGAATAAAGGCGATCCAATGATTGAAAAATATTTGTTAGAAAAACTTTAAATACAAGAGGGTAGTAAGATAAAGAAAGGAAAAAGGTGTGCAAGCACCTTTTTATTTTTTTTGAGAAATGTAAGTGTATGTTTAAATAGGTTGAATATACCTAAAAATAATATAAAGGTATATAAAGAAATAATATATATAATGGTGAAAAAGTTATAGTACAGAAATAATTATTTTGATTTTGATTTTGTGAGATGCGAAGGAAACAAGATAATGCAAGGACTGAAGGTGCAGGTAGGACATCAATTTGCTGCCCAGCTAAGCAAAGCCTCAATTTATAAGATGAAATTCGGTTCGGTGTGTTGTTTATACTGTAACGCTAACCTGACCTAACCTCCCTTCTCTCGGAGCAATTTTTGTTGGGTTCAAGTCACGTGCTCAAACAGAGCGTAAATTACCTTTTTGTGTTAAAAAAATGGAAAAGAAATAAAATATATTTATTCTGGCCAACATCTTGCAGTTGAAGAGAATTGCATAACTGAAGTAGAAAATATCTAAGATCATTTATTATGCATTAAAAAAATCTGCAATAAGTGTTGATTGAAGAACAATCTAGGAGACAATAAGAAATTAAGAAGAAGGAGAGGTTACCAACAACAAAGGAGCAAGCTTTCCAACCACCAGTTTTGGACCTAAGAATAGGTTTCCCTTTAAGATTCACAGTTCCATCTTGTGTGTACTCCTCCTTCTCCACCCTCCCCTCTTCCATAGTCATTTTTATCTTTTTCTTACTCAATGGGAACGAAGAGTGTGTATGAAAGTGTTTTCACAAATAAGAGAATTTGATGTGCTACTATGTTCTCTCCTTCAATGAAACCACACACAATTTATAGACCTTACCCTGTGCTCTGTGGATACACTTCTACTCCACATGGGACCCTCATGACCATTACCATTTCGTCATCACTTTTGCCTTTTCCACTGCCCCTACTGTCCTTTTTTACATTTTTTTTTATTTTTTTAAAAATCTAATTCCGATACTTATTGTTGACACCTCATAAATCATAACTACCACGGAAAAGCTTAACATACTTATGTATAATATTTTATACTGGATACACACTTTCAAACTGTGCTATTTTTCTTAAAGAAAATTATGAGTAGTCCAATCCAAATATAATCAGATCTATCATTGGTTTCTTTCCATTTAGTATTTCTAAATTGTAGATTTTTTCCTTTAATTAGTTATTGTTTTATTATTTTTCATTGTATGTAACATTTTTTTCTTGCTAAGGAATTTCAGTGGATGTAACCTTTTGATCTTTGTTTATTTTTAATTAATATTTTTTTATATTTATTCTATTGTAATTTTCAATTGAATTGGGATATCCTGAATCTGACATGTCTCTTGAGATGAGTAATATAAAACTCAGAATTATAAAAAATTATGAATGTACTGAATATTTCAAAAAAAAAAAGAGACAATTGGTCTATGGTTCTTGATACAAATAAATATGAATGAATTTTTAGCTGTATTTAGCTTTTGAAAGAAATAAATATTTTTTTATTTTGTGTTTTATTATCAGGATTTGATTAGGTTTTGAAATTTTTAATCAATTAAATAAGAGATGATTGTAGCTCTGTTTGCTTAATCAACCTATAAACTGAATATAATATTCTAAGAATTATATATTTTTAATCAATTATTTGATTAGAAAATTTGTTTATTTTTTATAGTTTTCTTAATTAATTATATTGTATCATCATTGAAAATAATAATTAAACAAAAGTATTTTTATGATTATTGATTAATAGTGGAATTAGAAGTTATTAAAAGATATTAACATAATTATTAAAAAATTGAGTCATAGAATAGATAATAAATCTACAACTTTAAATATTTATTGAATTTTACTTCTAAAAAAATTTAGAATAAAAATTAAGAAACAATTCATCCAGTACATAGCCAATGAGAAGAATAATATTGAATATTAAAAATATTTTTTTATTAACTCTTATGGATACATTTATATGAGCAGAAATCTAAAACATAGTATATAAGTAAAATAAAGAATGGACATTTATTTCATAAAAGTACGATAATATACTAAATAATTTAAAATCTTTTTAATATATATGTATGACCTTAAATAATAAAATAAAAATATGAAGAAAGTATAAGCATGAATTACTTTTGAACCATTGTTTAACAATTTCTCATGTTTAAACACAAATAATTTATTCAAAATTAAATGAAATATTAACTAGGAATAATGGTATTTTTATTAATGAAATAAATAAATAGATTGATTTTAGTATTATGAACATAAAATACTAAATAAAATTAATTGCAATAATGTAATAAGTTTTCTTCTTAAAAGGATAAAAAAATTAAATTTCAATCAAATTATAAAAAATTATTTTAATTGACTTAGAATGACCTTCTCTTAAAATTCGCATTTAAGTTTTAATACAGGTTGGGCCGACTTTATTTTACTATTCTTTGTGTTTATTACCCCTAATATATCCACCAAACGTCTTCATAATGGAATTAATACTTGAACATTATAATGATAATCATACTTGTATTTAAATGGTAAAAGTTATGTTCAAAGTATCTGAATGTGTGCTTTATTAATTACATCAAGGAATCCGAAAGTCAATTTAATAAATAAAAGTGTGTTGCTATGCTTAATATTTTTCTCATTTTATTATAATTAAAACTTTTTAATTTAATTATATCAATTTTTAATGTATTTTAAAGACATACAATAAAAAATAAAAATTATTATGAAAATTAAAATATTTAATTTTATTAATGTATTAAATCATGTAAATTTTAATAAAAATTATTATATATAAATTTTGGTTTTATGTGCTTATAGAGATACTGAAAAAACTATAATAATATTTATGATGATGTATCTAGTAATTTTTAATATTTATAAAGTTTTATAAATATGATATTTTAATGTTAAATATTTATAAAAAATTAATATTAAAATTAATTATAGATGCATATTAATTATAAATTTTTATTAGGTATGCTGGATAAATTAATATTTTTTTGATTAAAAAGAAAGAGAAAAAAATATGAAAAAATTAAATTATTTTAATTGATACGAATAGAAGAGGAATGGAATCAAAAAGTTTTTTTTTATGTTGAACGGATGAAAAAGAGAAAAATTAAATAAACATATATATATAATATAAATTTTATTTAATAAATTTAAAAAATTAAATTTTACTATATTTTATTAATATAAAATTTTATATTTTTAAAAAATTATATAATAATTTTAACAATTTAAAAAAATTAAGACAAAAATTTTAATTTTTCCTCTTTTTCTCTTATTTAAAAGAAATAAAATTATTATGATATTTATAAAAAATACTTCTTTCATAAATATACATAAAAAAAATTCTACACTCTTCTTCTTTCTTTCTCCTTTTCATTGCCTTTCTTTTTTTTTATCTAAACATATTAAAAATAAATATATTTACACAGAATACTGAAATCCACTTAAAGATTATAAATTTCAAAAAAACTAAAATAAAAAAATAATATCATATTAAAAAAATAATTTTCAATATACTATATTAAAATGATGATAATCCAGAAATATAATACTTTTAGCTTTTATTGTCAAAATTGAAAAATTATATATATATATATATATATATATATATATATATATGAGGAATCAAATTACTCCAATATAGTAACTCTGTTTAGAATTATTCTGCTTAATAACTTTCATATACAATTATTTTTTATCGATCTAGCCGTTGAATTAATAAATTATATTATATAGATCATCTTTGTAAAATTTTACAAAATTTAAAAAATATTTAATATACTATTAAATATATTTAAATTAATAAATATTATAAGAAGTATATTATCCGTTAATTTTAATTTATTTTTTGAGATATCAAACAATTTTCATATTTTATAAAAGTTTGCCGTGATGATCTATATAATATAATTTATTAATTCAACGGTTGAATTGATAAAATATAATTTTATATGATAGTTATTAAGCAAAATAATTTTAAACAAAGTTACTATATTGGAATAATTTGATTCCTCATATATATATATATATATATATATAATTCGTTTACGTGTTAAATTTTAATATTTATATCAATTTAATAATTTTATATAAATATAAAATATATTAATTTAATTGTCAATTTAAAAGATTTTATTAAATATATTATTTATATAAAATTTTATATAAATAATATTTAAACAATTAATATATTATTTAAATATAAATAATTGTCTGAATAATATAGTTACAAATATCCAAATTTTTTAAAATTTGATATACATGATCATAAAAATATTATAACATAATTAAATAGTTGAATTAGTAAATTTTATATTTTATGAATGGTAATTAAATTGGTGTAAATATTAAAGTTTGATATCCTATTTTAATGGATCTTAACTCATACCATTATCATCAAGTATCAAATTTTAACATTTATATCGACTTAATTACTTTATATAAAATATAAAAAACGTTGAATCATGTTATAATATATTTATGATGATATATATCAAATTTTTAAAAATTTGTAGATATATTATTCATATATATATATATATATATATATATATATATAATATGAACAATTAAAATAAAATTATAAAATAAATTATTTATTAATTTTTTTTTATAAAAAAATTTATACATAATTTATTTGATAAAAACTTTTAAATCAACAATTTAATCAATAAATTTTATATTTTATATAAAATTATTAATTTAATATAAATATTAAAATTTAATAATTAACATATTATATATATAAAAGAAGATAGGTTACCTAAATAATAACTTATTAAGGATATTTCATTCCATAACTATTTTAAACGGATTAAGAGAGGAACTCTTTTAAATGGATTAAGAGAGTAGTTCATTATTACAGGAGATAGAAACATTTATTTCAACTATATATTTATATATAAGTTGTTATTTCTTTTAAATTTATTTTAATTTGATGCTTTAATTTTAATTATTTATAATTAACTTAACAGTAAAATTTATTTCTTCTTACTCTAATTTGTTTTAATATATTTTCGATAAATATAAAATAAGTAAATATGAGCATAAGCAACATTGTTATAATGTCCAAGCCGGTAAGCTAAACAATAATGGTGGGCCTTAGGTTTCAATAACAATGGTATGAATGACAAATGCAGACGTGGATTTCAAACTGTTACATAATTATGTTTTGTTTTTAACAAGTTGTTGTTATTTGAAAAACATCAGAATTTTTAGTTTGAATTTAATTTATTATTTTTATAAAAAAATTTCAATTAATTAAACATTAAGATAGATATAAATTTTAAAATAATTATTAGAACTATAAAATATTTTGTTTACTTTTAATTTTTATATAATTTTATTTATTTTAAACTTATATTTAATAAAATCAAAAGTAATTGATTTTTTATTTTAATCACCACATTTGAAAGAAATAGCATAAGTTTAGTTTTTTTTTATCAAGACTAAATTCATGTGATTTTTGTAAGACTTAGGAATTAAAATTAAATCAATTTATATAAATTTAAATAAATATCATGATATTTTTAAAATTAATTAATTAACTAAGATGTATGTTTATTATGTAGAAATTTTTATTATGTAAATAATTGATTTTAAAATCATACTTTTTATTTCGTATCAAAATTATTTTTATTTTAAAGTGTATGTATCTAAAAAAATTAATTAATAATTGTTTATAAAATTAAATAAGTATTTTTAATTTTATATATTTTTTCTTAATAAATTTATTACATAAATTTTGATTTAGTAGAAAATGTTTTAGAAAATATAAATTATATTTTTATTCAATAAATTATATTTTTAAATTATATTTTTAAATTATAATTTATATTTTTAAATTATAATTTATATTTTTAATATAAATTAATTTAAATTGTAGATATTCTTAAATAGATAAAATATAGGTTTCAAAAAAAATTTATCCTTCATTTTATTTTTAGACTTTGTTTTAGTTTTTATTATCTTTTTTATCTGAATTGTCTCTTGATTTAAAAAAAATTAAATTTTGATTCTACTTTGTATTTTTTTAGTAAATTGATGATGTTGTTTAATTAAATAGCCTCTAAAATTTATATTATATTTATATTTAATTCTTAAAAATTTTATCATACACAATTTGATATTAATTTGATCATATATTTTTTATAAAATCTGAATAATGTATAAAAATTAAAAAACACAATACAAAATAACACATTAAGGATGAAAATACATAAATTAATATTTTTAAATCAAATAATCATTTAAAAAATAAAATATCAACAAATACATAAATTTTAAAAATCAAACTATTTATATTGATGTTTTAAAATTAAAATTATAAAAGGCAACACATAACAGTAAATATTAAAACTACAATTTTTTGTAAAATAAAATGAAATCATAAAAATTTAATAATAATATTGAATAATTAAAAATTTAACTAAAATTAAATTCCGTTATAAAATGATAAAGATAAAGTAGCCAGCACTCAAGCTCTGGCAGGATGGCAGCCCATAACACATATTTCTGATGTCAATCTGCAATTATACATCTACTCTTTTTCTTGTTTGTGTCAGATTTAGATTATTAATATATTGACTACTGAATTTTCATATACGAATTTTTAAAAAAATGCCAAGAATGAGTAACACAAAATAACACACCTTAAAGTTATTCTAATATGGACGGATAATTTAAACCTTATTATTTTAATTATATATAATTAAAATACAGGTTAATATGTAAATTAATCAATTGGCTTTATAAATTTTATTAAGTTTTTAATTAATCTTATATAATTTTAAAATATTGAAAATAAATTATTAAATAATAACATCATTCAAATTCTGTGATTTTGACATACTTTTATTATTTGTCTTAAAGTTTTTTTTATAAAAAATTATTTTCTTGTAATTATTTATATTCAATTCCTATATATGAAAGGTTAGGTGAATAATACAGATTGTTTTTATAGATACATGTATATTAATAATTGTTTCTTTAATTTAGTAATTCAAATTTTCTATCAGTATATAAAATTTGTTTTTAAATGATTTGATAGTTGATAAAAGAATAATCAGTTGTTTTTTTTTGGAGTTATGAATCATTTTTTACTTCTGTTGTTGATATGATTGTAATTTTTTTTTTACTATATATTATTGTTTTTCATGAATAGTTCAGCTACTAATATTGGTTGGTTTCAAAAGGAAAAATCTATTTATACTAATATTTGATGCTTCTCCTCATTGTCCTCTTTTGATAAATTTGTTTTTAAGAGGTACTTTTTTTAATGCAACGGTTTCTTGGCTGGTTTGTTAAGAGAGGTTCTATTGGAGTTGAGTTAATTTTATAGCATGTGCAACTTATGAATATTATGGAGAAATCAGATATCATATTTTATCTGGATGTTGCATAACAATTAAGATACTATGGATATGCGTAAATAGATGTATAGTATTAAAAAAAATCAAAAAATTTATAATTTATTAACATATTTAAAAATAAAAAATAGATAAATAATATTTTATTTGCAATAATCTAATTCTTTTATTTAGCACGAAATCATCTATTTTTTAGCTCATTATAAAATGATAAAATCATGATTTTGATTAAATTTATAGATCAAATGAAAACATGATACTTTCGATCATCTCGTAAAATGCTGGATTAATAATTTTCTAAACAATTTTTATTTTTATTGTAACGATTTATGTTTTGTAATTGGAGTTAGGTAATTTTTTTTTAAAGTGTGAAAAGCAAAGAAGATTCAAATTTGAATCTTCATTTAAAATTTTCAATCATCAGATCAATCTTAATTCTATATTTAGAATCCGGATAATTAATATGTTTTATAATTGAATTATGACGGCTTATTGAAAAGATAGGAATATATTAATCTTTTGTTTCAATTGAAAGAAAGTAGAAAAAAAATTATTTTATGAACTTTAATAAATATTTTATTTTTTATTTTACTTATTTACATTTATTTTGTATAAAATAAATAATTTAATTTTTATAAAATTTATGAAAATATTTTCTTCTCTCGACAGGAGAGAAAACAAAAGGATCAATCTTTTGTTTTTATTTATTTTAAATTATTACATAATTTAAAAAAAAATATAATACAAAATTATTTTTTTAAAAAGTTATATTTTGTATTTTAAAAATATATAAATTAAATTTATATTACTAATATTTATTTCTATTCAATTAATATAATTTATTTTTTATTTTTACTTTAATATTTATTATTCTACTTTTTAATTTTTTTATTTTTCAAATCATTTAAAAAAAAAATACCAACGTTAGCTGAATTTTTTTCTAATTTGTAAATAGGAATATTATGACATCATTTAAGTTTAGAAATATTAATCAAAACTGTTGTGTACTATTCCTTTTGAGTAATTTTAATATTTTTAAAAAATATATTTTTGATTATCATAAAAAATTTGCAAAGCAGATTGGATTGTATAGATTGTTATGTATGTGTGAATTAAAATTCTATATTATAAGATTTGAATAAAATAAAAATATAATTATTAAATATGTAATTATAAAAAAATTTAAATTATAAAATTCAATCAAAACATCTTAAATGATAAGAATTTAATTAAAATTTAATAAAATTATAAAACCTAATAGATTAAATTAACATAAAATATTATAGATTATGAAAAGAATAAATTTTTTATGAAAATGTATTTTTTTAACATGTGTATTTTAAATATTTTATTTTTAAAAAAAACTGAATTCCAATAAAAAAAAATTAAAAATATCATTTTCTTTTAAAAAAGTTCGCATAATTTAAACCGATTATGATTTTATAATAATATTTTTAAAATTAGACAAAAGAATGAATCGATTAAAATATCAATTTAAAATTAAATATTTGAATTATTATTAATTAAATATTTTAAAATATTTATAATATAAAATAATATAATATATTAATATTATAATTTTATATGATTAAAAGTTAAAAATTATATAATCTAAATTTAATTTATACATATAATATTAAATAAAATTTTATATTTTTATTTAAAATATTAAAATAATATTATTTTATATATAAATTAATTTTTTACTGATTTTATAATTTATTAATATTTTTTTACCAAAATAATTTTATAATTTAAATAATTTGAAGAAGAGATAAGCTCTCGATTCAACCAATTAATTTAATATGATTTTTAAAATAATATTTTAATATATTAAGATATATTTTTTATTGATAAACAAATATACTTTGTGAGTATAGAAATAGGTATTGAAAATTTTAGATAAATCCGATTGAGATTATGTTAATAATTTATAAATGATATTTAAATTTTAATTTTTAAATTTATAAAAAATATTGTGCAAATGAAAGAAACAAGAGTAAAAAAGTAAGTTTAAAGAAAAATAATCGTGTAAAGTTGTGAATAAGTATGAAATTTTAAATTTTTTTATAATTTTATCTATTTTTATCCCAAATTTTCTATAAATGATATACGCATCAATTGTTAATCATTCATTTTAATATAATTATAACATAAAAAATTATACAATAATAATAATCGTTTTCTTAAATATTATCCTTATCAATCATGGAAGGTAAATATTGAAGAGAGTTATAGAATATTTTAGATTTTTTAGATTAATAACCAACTAGAATTCATAAAATTTCAATTGATCTTTTGAAATTTTTAAACTTAATTTACTCTATAAATGAAAACATATAACCATTTATAAAAAATAAGATTTAAATACTTATATCACAGTGTTAATCAAAATCTTATAAATTGGTGTTAGTTACAAATAGAAAAAAAAATTAAATAAAAACAAACTAATCCGATAAAATTATTTATAATTCTAATTTTAAGATAAGAAATATAAAATATAATATTAATAAGACTGATAAATTTTTTTTCTACCAAGATCATATAAGATGATGTCATAATAAGAAAAGAAACAGGATAAATGAAAATGAAAATAAGAAATAAAAAGAAGGTAAGTCAAAGAATTCTCGAAATGTCGATATGTTTTACAAGACATAATTTTTTTTTTATTTGCAAATTAGGTTAACCTAAACTGCTCCTAACTAAAATTCTTTTTTATGTTATTAAGGTTGACTTAGATCATTTACAAGATCTTTAAAGGATGGCACCATTGTGGTCAAATGTAAACAATCTTGTCAAAACTCCAAAACATTCCTAGGTTGTGTTCAAGTTTACATAATCATGTAGTTCATCGATATGGCCGTGTTCAAGTATACATGGTCATCAAAAGATTTGATTGGTGATTCATTGTGAATGTGTTCTCTAGTCAACATAACCTGTGCTGAGTATCTTTTATGTCATAGTTTTAACACAAAATTTATCTAATTATTAATTCTATATTTGCATGATTATTTATAAAAAATAAAATATATTAAGTAAAATTATAATTTAACAATCATTAATTATATAATAATTATAACTATTTTTTTATTAATAAAATAATAATTTATCATCTATTATATATCATCATTTTAACATATTTAAAAGTTTATTACTATTTTTACGTGTTAAAATTTTATATAGATTTTATTGTACTTTTAGTTTTTTATTAATTTATATCTCTCATTAATTAATATTTTTATAAATAATGAGAAAATAATAGCAAACATAATCTTAAATTTATAAAATAATAATTTACTTTTTTTTAATTATAATAAATAAATAAAAAAATATGCAATTATATTTCTAATCATAACCTTTTAAAATTTTTGTTTTCAAAATATATTTATAAGAATAAATAATCTAAATAATATTAATTTTAAATTTATGCATTGTCATATATATATATATATATATATATATATATATATATGTATGTATGTATAACTAAATTTTACAAACTTAAAATATTTATATTTTATTTGAATAAATATAAAAAAATAAATAGAAATAAAATTAAAAGAAAAAAAGTTGTTTAGTTAACTAAACGTTGAAAAAAAATTCTATTATTTAGATAAATAAATAAAAAATTATTAATATTAATTTTGATTCATATAAATTTTTATTTTAGAAATATTTATTTTTTTTATATTTTTATTAATATAATATTTATTTTTTAAATATATTTAATAATTTTAAGAATTTAAAATAAATAAAAAATAAACAAAAATGGTCTCCTCGTTATCATATAAGTAAGCTGAAAAAATTTATCTGTAAATCTTAAAAATTTTAATTTTATATTTTTTATAAGATAAATATAAATAAAAAAATTTATTCAACTTTAAAAATAGATTATTTCTTTAAATTTTTCTCTGAACCATCAATGGTTAACTTATAGAAATAAAAATGAAGAAGACAACTATTAGTGTATGGAAAAGAGAGAAGACTCATTTTACCTTTTTTAAAAAATTGTACGTTAAATTTAATTGTAATTAAAATTTATTAATAATAACATACTAAATAATGTGCTGCCTGTAATGCCCCTTTTTTCAGAAACCATTTTCTTAATTTATGAAAGAGGTAAATTACGTTTTTAAATTAAATGATTCTTCATAAATAATTTTTATAAGTATTTTAAAATAGTTTTTTCAAAACAATCAATAAATAGTTAAAGATGTGATAAAAATTAATTTTTAAGTAAATATAATTCAAAAAATTATCTAATTTTTTAAAGTTTTAGATTTATTTTAAATATGTTTTAATAAAAAATTTAAGGAGAATTTTGTTTATATATTAATAAATATTTCATAATTCGTACTCTACACCAATATTTAATATTTTAAATAAACATCATTAAATATAAATAAAAAATATATAAGATAAACATCTAGAGAGATACTTAGTACCTAAAATTAACTGGGCGGCTAATTAGTTTTCTCCGAAAAAATCTACAAACATTCCGTTATATCTTTTTATTCGAAGAGCTACTTTTGGTAAAATTGAAAACAAAAATTAAAAAAGACAAGATCAAGTAGATTTTGAGAATTCAGAATGGCGGATTTTTTTTATTTTTGTTGTTGACTTTCTTTATCCTTCCTCTGTTTTTCTAAGGTCCTATGATGAAAATGAAACACATTTGATGGTTTAAATTTCACCCAGGAGAATCTGCGGATCAAACTAGAAAATTTGGTATAACAAAAATTTTCTGCAAAGACATTAATTATAATATGATGATAAGTTTCTTATATATTATATGGTTTTTTTAAATTTTGTTAAACTTAAAAGGTATAAATTAAAAAATAATTTTTTTTATAAAAAATATGAATGATTGAGTTAGGTTAAAGAAGCTTAAAATTTTAAAAATATATACGTATAAATTACTTTACAAAAAATTAAAATATTATGTATAATTCTTTAAGAGATGATAGATTAAAATTGGTCGTACTTCAAAAAAGATAACCTTAATATACAATAAAGATAGATAATGGGGCATTAGAATTTCTATCCAACTGAATGAATCCTTGTCCGAGTACTCGTTAAGTCCACCGTGACGGTATTTGGTAGAAACTCATTTAGAAATTTAAGCACATGTTTTGCTTTATTTTAGAGTTTGAATTAATTTTTAAATTTTATATTAAAATATTTGATAATTAAAATGTTTAGGCATAATATTATTTTTGGTTTTAGTTTTTTTTTTCTGATTAAAATTTAATTTTCATTAATAATCTATGTCGGTCTTTAACACTAACTTTTATTATATGGTTATCGCGCTTTAATTTTAATTAAAAATAAGAAAAAATTACGTACAGTGTTGCATAAAAAAATTATTTGTAGAAAAATAGCTTCAACAAATGGTGCGTATAGATTTATATAATCCCGCTCAAATTTTGGATGAGATGAAATCGGGCAAAAATCAACATAATTTTGATTGGTTAGTGTTGGATCGAGTTTTAGGTTAATTAATTTTATTTTTCTCTCGTTCACCTTTATCTGAATTTTTAATTTTAATTTTACAATTCTTTCACTTTTATATTTATTATAGTTAAAAGTAATTTTATTTTTAATATTAGTGGACAGTTTTGACAATCTCAACTCAGAAATTGAAGGCTATAATTTTCAAATTCAAAGGTGCAAAGAATACACAAAGTGTAAACAGAACCAATCCATTTGAAAATCAATGGAAACCATTGAAACAAAAAGCAGTTTTTTTCTTATACTTTGTCCAGGTACAAATAAGATGCAAAATATATGGTCTTAGTCAACAAATGAATATATGGATTCTCCTATTATTCCATTCCAATGACAATAGAAATACAAGCTAACTCATAGATTCCCCTCCAAGGAACCGTAGAATCCAGAATCTTATGAGTGTCTTTCCAAGAGCTTTCATATTCTTTCATTCTATTGAGGATGTATATATTGATAAAAATAAGAAAGGCAGAAAAAAGTAGAGAAAATACATATAATATATTATGTAATAAGATAGGAAGTATGAAAAAAAAAGTTAAGATGTAAATATTGTTGGTAAATATAATGATAATTTTTTGTTTCTGAAAATCACATCCTTTTACTTATTTGTTTATGTAAGATGAATTGGAAGAAAAGAAAATATTGAGAAAAAATTAGGATTGATAAAAATATTTTTAGTATATGTTTATAAGAAAGTAAGGAAATAATTTTTGGTGACCGGAGTCATAAAAAAAATAATCTTTCTTAAATAAAAGAGAATTAGGATGAAAAAGTTTCTCTTTTTTTTAATATTTAAATGTTTTAAAAAAAATTAAAATAAAATTTATTATATTAATAAAAAATAGCATAATGAAAAATTAAAATTTTAAAGTTTAATCTATTTTTTTAATTAATACAAAATAAAACTTTTATTATTAATTTATTTTTTTATTTTTATCAATCTAAATAATCTAATTTTTATTATATATTTATTCTATTTTTTCATCCTCTTATTTTTTAACCTTCTGTTTTTTTTTTTCTATTTTTTCAATCATCCAAACAAATCATTAAAATTGCACGATACGATACTCTTTTCATGTATTTGACCTCAATGCGCTTCCTGGATTTAATGAGTAGGGGTTTTTGTTTTTTTATAGGAAACTTAGAAATGGATCCTCTAGAGTGCTGGATGGTGCAGCCATGAGCCATTATACATAAACCATTCCCTCTCTCTCTTGACCAATTTATATTTTTCTTGACTTTTCTCAACCATTGGATTATAAAATCAAACGCTCACCTTGTGCTGGATGATGACCGATGAGGATTCAAGTTCAAATATATAATTGAATTTACTTCTAAAGCCATCCAGTTTAGAGTTTAGTATAAAGTTATCAATGGTGAGTTCTATTTTTGACGTTAAGATTACACTTAATACATAGGTTGGAACAACATATATAAGATGTATAAATTTTATTATATAAACTTTATTTACTGCTTGACATGTCTAAAAAAGGGAATGAAGTAAAAAAAATAAAAGTAAAAGAATGAAAGGTTTTACTTTTCTAAATAAAAGTAAAATCAGGTAAAATAAAATAAAATATTTTATTATTTTATTAACAAAATTACACTATTTACCAATTAGCACATTTTGGCTCCTTGATAATTTTGTTTCGGTCGTCTTTTTCAATATTTTGATGTTCAAAGTCTACACTAAAACTACCACTGACCCAGCCACCCTTACACATGTCAATGACACCCAATAATTCTGATCCCGCACGATCAATCCAAAAAATCACCTTAAAATGAATCTCATTCTCAAGTCACTATAGACATCATTGCTAATGATCTTCTCCATACATCATACTCTAATAGCCATAGTTAGTTTAAAAATTGTGATTTTACTTACAAGATTGTATGATTTTACAAATTTTTCCTACATAATTGATCGTGATCATGTTGGCTCATTCAATTGTAATTACTACGATGATGATTTAGATTTTCGATCCTATAGAATACTTAAAAAAAAAACTTAATAGTTTGAATTGATATATAGAAAGGAAAATTTCAAATGAAATGATTTGTTGTATGTTAGAATGAGAGAAATAAATATTGAATATTTCATCTTATCATGAATTATTAGATTTAACGTAGAAGTTACGTGAGTTTTAAAAAATTATGTAATTCTTTTAAATAATTGTGTAAGTTCAGAAATATTTTAATCTTAACCATTGGCAACACTAATTGTTGGATCATAATAAATACTTAAAATTAAAATATATAAATTATAGATAATTTAATAATATACATAAGACATTAGAATGAAAAGATTATTCTTATATAAGAATAATTGAAACAAGTCTTAACCATTATATCTTATATCATAAATACGTAAGATTAAAATATCAAAGTCTTGTAATTTTTTTTAAAAAGAGATATGATTTTGTAAGTGGTCATGTAGTTTTAAAAATATCTTAATTTTCACAATTCATATACAATTGTGCTATCTATATTTATTCATATTATTCTAATATAAAAATATTTTTCTCTCTCCATTTATGTATGTACTTAACAATAATTGTAAACCTTTAAATTTTATTGAATAGTTAAGATTAAAAGAATACTGTACATAACATATTAGCATTTTAAATGATCATGTGATCATTCAATAATTATTTATCTTGATCATTCATGTTTAGCACTATTAATTAGATTTATTATTTTTATTATAATCAAATATTCTCACCCAAAATTCGTTATATATGGCATGTAAAAATATTTACTTATAGTTACACATAAAAATAATAAATATAAAATTTTATATCTTATTTAAAAAATAAAATTAAAAAAATATACATAATATTTTTAATTGATCATGTAATTATTTGATAATTTTTAGTTTTAACAATATATATATATGATTATATAATTTTATTAAGTTCAAATAATCACTAATTTTTTTGTGATATTTTAATAAACTCATATATTTTTATATTTTAATATTAATTATTTATAATAAAATATATTATTAAGAATTTATTATTTTATTTTATACATTCTTTATATATATAATTGACACGTAATTTTTAAAAAAAATTATAATATATATAGATTGATTTGGATTAATTTTACAAATAAATTTAAAAAGGCTAGTTCAGTTAAAATCAAATAAAAAAATTTGTATTTTGTTTAATATTTTGATTTGAAGTGATATTTACAGTTTATATTAAATTAATTAGTTTATGAATGTTTCTAAATAAAATGTGTATTTAATTTTTTTAAGGCTAAATCAATCTATTAAAATCCAAATTATGTAAAATATGATTTGTAATATCAAAGGCAAAATACAATAAGTGATTAATTCAAATATTCTCTCTTATCAAAGTTTGCAATCCAATTTTGATGTCCATTATAAGCAAAGTGTATATGCTTTGTCCAATAAAATGGGACGTTGGCATGACTAGTGGATGAGGAGGAGTTCAGTGACTAAGAGGTGGGCATGGGTCTATATCACCATCATTTTAAAAATTAAAACAAGCATCATCCATTCTTTATACACCACTTTTAAAACTCTCATTGGACTGTGCCTTTTGGAGAGCTGGGGAGAAATCACATATAGTGGGTATGCCCAATTATGATAGAATCTTAAAACTAAAAAAATTCTTAGTGACTTATTTTCTTTTCATCATTAGGAACTTCATTTTATAATAATAGAATTTTAACAAATAGTTCCTTTCTTAATTTATTTATATTTTGTAATTTCAATATACCTTTTATTTTATTCTTAAATAATAATTGTGAAGAGAAAAATTATTATAAGTTGTTTGTGTATTTTTTTTGTTTGTATAAAACTATTTTTCAGTTTAAAATATCAAAAAGATATTAATTATTTGTGTTTTATACACTATTTCTATTTATTAAAAGTAATTCTTATCAATTAACAATTTTCATAACTCTATTTAGTGGATATAGAGAGATATTAAATAATAGAAAAGTAAGTACATGATAAAGTAATTAGTATTTTATTTTAGAAAAAGCTTAGTGTTTGAGTAGCTACTTAATATAATTTAACATATTTAATAAATATTTTTTTGATATATTTAATTTATTTTATTATGATAATTAATAAAAATAGTTATTTTTTAAAAGGTGCATGAATTAGTACTCAGTGATTTATAATATAAGACGAAAAGAGTATGAATTATGAGGAATATAATAAAAAAATTACATAATTAGTTTTATAAAAATAAAAGGTCATTTTTTTTCTTAATTTGTGTACCTTAATTTTAAATAAATATTATTGTAAATTGGAGATAATAATTATGAAGAAAAATTTATTTTAATTTTTTAGAATAATTAATTTTATTATTAATTACCAATAAAGACATTTATCATTATATTTTTTCTGTTCCTTTTTATAAGCTTATTATCTTGTAAGATCTCATATATTAAAAACATATGTAATAGTATTAATGAGTGTATTATTTTAAAAAAATAGTATAATGTTCCGAATTTATTCATCTTTCAAAAAAAATTTATTATATATTCATTATATTATTTGAAAGTTACAAAAGATAAATATAGAAAATAATTAATTATATTATAATAACTATTTCTAAATTTAAAAAATCTTATAAAAAAACTGAAAAGAATACTTATTTATTTTCAAGATTCATAATTTTATTATTAACATATAATAAAACAATAAAATTCTAACTATTGAATAGTAATAATATTTTTCTTACATACTTTTATTTTTAAAATGTATTCAAACTTAAATTATCCATATAATACACAGGAGACTTGTTAACTTACAAATTAATTGTAGTGAAACCTATCAATGGTGGATGACCACAGGATTAGATATTGACCTGATATTAAACTGATAAAAATTTATCTTATGAACGACATAATTCCGTTGCAGATTTTAAAGTGGATTAGTGTTATTATTTTTTAACAATATTTTTATTTTAATATTTTATATTATTTTTCTTCTAACTTAATACACTCCAAATAAAACATACACTTATTTTTTTTACTTAATTTTATGATAACAATTTGTGTAAGTTCAAAATAAATATTGGCTTATGTGGTTCCTAGGAGAGCAACCTGGATTGCGTGGCTATTGTCCTTTCGATATAGGACAAGAGTTGATATAAATACTGCTACTTGACTTGCACCAACCTGTAGGCAGTGGAGTAAAAAACAAGTAATTTCTACCATTATTTTTTTTATAAAATAAATAATTTATTTATTCAAATTAATAAAACATGTTTATAATAAATTAATATTCATAAGTTTAAATTTTATTTTAAAAATATCTATGATATTAAATATTTAATTTATCAATATGAGAAATAAATAAATATTTTTTAACATAAAATTTATAATAAATTAGTTTTTTTTAAAATTATAATTAATACGTTAGAAAATAATACTATATTTTTTATATTTAACACTAAAAAATATTAAAAACTGTTTCTTATAATGATACAAATGAATACTTTATTACCTCTTAGATCTTGTATCTACATTGGCAGCAGCGGCATCGGAGATCTGTGCATCTAAATTTGTATAACCTCCCTTGTGCGGGTAATCAAAGGTTGTTTGTTTGCAGATAAAAAATTTAATTCTTATTTTTTAATATAAAAATATTTTTAGTGAAAATATGTCGTTTATTTTAATTTAAATATATTGTTTTAAATATTTAATAAATTAAATTTTATTTTATTAAAGTTAATTCAACTCAGTTTTAAATCAAGCATACACTAATTAAGTTATTCGACTGAAACTTCGAGAAAGAATCGTATAAATTTCTCTTATTTTTCTGTTTTAATTCAGATAACTTATTCTATAATTTAGATTGTATAATCTAACATGTGGATTAAAACAAACAAGGGACTAGTGGGGTTCATTATCCGAAAGAAAATTATAAGTTTCTGCAACAATTAATTGATCAGTACGAATATAATTGGATAAGACTGTCTAAGTTGACTTCAGTTCAGAATGTGTTGAAATATAAAAAGGCAAGCAGGAAGGAGAAAGAAGAATAGTGATCTGAAAAATGATAGAGAGTATGTTAAAAAACCAAATACCTAAAAAATAGTCCTTTTATTTTAAATCAAATACATAAAAATAGGTTGGGTAGCGGCTTAGCGCCATTTAATCAAAACGAGTTTAACATCAGACGTATTTATTTATAATTACTAAACAATGGTATATATATAATACTTATTTAATATCTTTCATTCTCATTTTCATTATATTATTTATTATATTTATCGTTTTTTTAAAGATGTACCCACCAAACATTAATTTTTCAAATTAAAACTTCAAAACAGTAAGTTTATGAATCTTCTTATTAGGTTTGAGAAAAATTTTGAATTAGTTTATAGTTTATTTATTTATTCACTTGATAGTTTGATTGACTAAATTAAACCTATTTAATAAAAAAAGTTAATTTTAACGATGTGTAACATTTTAGTAGTATTTTTAAAAAATATTATTTTATATATTATTTAAACTTGTACACTTTCAGTTTTTTTATTTTATTATAATTTTTTATTTTTCTTTATAATATTTTATACTTATCAAATAATTTAACGATTAATATTATTAAATATTATTTAATTTTTTAATTAATTTGTAACTATTAATTAAATTATAAATTATTAACTAATTTATCTATTAATTTAATAAAATTCATTATTATTTTATTATATATATATAAATAAAGAAATAAGTTATTTTATAAATAACTTTAGTTAGAATTATTTTATTTAATAATTTTTATAAATAATTAAATTTTATCAATTTAATCATTAAATTAATAGATAATCTATTTTTTATAAAATCTGATAATTTAAATTTATTTAATAAAATATTAATTTTTAATTTTATAAAATATTATAAAAATAATCTATATAATATAATTTATTAATTTAATGATTAAATTAATAAAATTTAATTATTTATAAAAACTATTAAGTAAAATAATTTTAACTAAAATTATTTTTAAAAAAATGATTCATTATATATATATTCGACAACATGGATTAGGTTATTATAAAAAAATATTTATTAATAAATATAAAATGTCAGACATTAAAATAATTTTTGTTAATAATATAATTTAAATAAAATTATTAATATAAGTATTATAAATTTATATTATCAAAATAATATATTATATGAATATGTATATTCTTTTATACCAACAAAATTATCCATTAATACTATGTATTATATTGTCAACATAAATGTATATCTATACTAACAATTAATTATTATTAAATAAAAATTATACCAGTAAAAATTAATTAATCGAACGTCAGTTTGTAATATATTTTGTAGTTTAATGAACTTTAACTTGAACACTTCGACCAAACTGTTATCAGGCAACTATGGTTAAGGAAAAACAGGTATGCTACTATTTACTAGGTAGTTGTTAGGAGACGAATAGTGGAGAGACCTCAGCAATGATGTGAGAAACAAATCACAATAAGTTTGATATCCATAACAGATTTCATTACTAATAACTAACTGATTTAAATAGTATATATTTAATTCTTTTAAATATTTAAAATTTATATATATATATAAATTCTATTACAAAAATTAAATAAACATATTTATGTTATAAATTATATATGAAATAGGAGATTGAAACCGACTCTGACACGCTGCTAAAAGTGCAAGCTACGTGGATGGTAGAGAATTGTGAAATAAAGCTTCTTTCCGGTGAGGACAGAACAATCCCGTGAAGAATATGAATTAATCTCAGCGCCGCAAAATCGTCGCCATCCTTCATAGTTGATTAACATTACCATTTCGTGCATAAATTGGGTCTATACCTAACAGAACCAGAATATGCTCCCTTCGCATACATCTGTTCAGAAGGGTTAAGAAATTAGTGTTGCATTTTATTCATGCGACTCGTGTGCTTTTAGACTTTTGGAAAGAAACATTTATTAATTTAATTCCACACGCTCACCTATCCAAGAAGTCGTATACATATCATAGAGTTATTTTCAGAAGACTCATCAGTCTTCCTCTGCACGTTGCAACTTGCAACAATTGATGTGACAGTGTAGGGTCCCAAATTTTTACGGTAAATCCACCTTCCACATCTTCCATCAAACGATTTTTATTTTTTAAAATTTCTTTTACCGGTTTATATATCCTGATATAAATTACTGTTTATAGGTTAATTGATATTTTTTAAATAATTTATGTGCACATTTTAAGTGATGTTTTTAAAACATAAATCAACCACAAAAGTCATGTTGCAATGAATTCAATAGATTATAATTATAATTAAACTACAAAATTACAAGCTTACAGCGTAAGTGATTTAATTAACTAATCTGATCTAATTTATTTTAAAATATTAATTTTGAACAAAAAATGTGAATATAAGTGTAGGATAAGCGCAGAAACAAATAAAGAAGATTAAGCAATTCTAATAAATTAGCCATCTACCATCTTGTAATACACAACTTGTTAAAGTGATAGATTCTAGGTAAATTCTCTTTCCGCCCTCTCAGATAAAAAATTATTTAATCAAATGATGGATGATTTGGACCCCTCCCATCAATATTTTTTATTCCCATTAGTTTTTCCACATTTAAAATACGTCTAAAAGATTCAAAAGTTGACATGTTGGATAATATTTAATAAAAATACCATTGGAACATGGTGTATATATTTGAGATTGAGTCATATGTAATTGATATGAAGTTTTATTTTCCAGCATCATTGTCTGAGATGTATGACATAATTTAATTTCAGTACGACATAACTTTCCTTTTCAATATGAACCATAATAAATAATTAACCAAGAAAGAATTTATTAAAATTTCTAATATCTTAATTTATATTTACCTTTTATTATAATTTGTTTTTTATTCAAATTTTTTTATTAATTGTAATTTTTATTTTAAATTTTTTAAATAATATTATTATTTGAGTAAATATATATTTAAATTTTTAAAATTATACTTTACATACTTTTAATTTTAAAAAGTGTCAATGTGTACAACTTGATATTAAAATATCTAAAAATTAAGTATTGAAAAAATATATGAAAAAATAATCAACAAAGTTGGTATAATTAGGTATTAAAATGATATTTTATAAAAACTATATATTTTTAAAAATATTAAATTACAAATAAATAAATTTAAGAATTAAATTATATATTGATATTTTGAAAAATAAAAATATAGAAATTTTTACGTTAAAAATTAAACTAAATTTTTTTAAATAAGGGATGAAAAATATAAAAAATAAACAATGAAATTTAAATATAAGATAAAAATTTAAAGTTTAATTAAACCTTAGTAAAGTTTAAAGATTTTGTTTTCAAACAAGTGTTGTAACCCACAAACCTGACTGTGATCAACAAAAACAATTATAATGGCCTCAAATTTTAAAAAAATATTGAATTAAATATATTTTTAGTATCTCTAAAATATTTAAATTTTAGTTTTGGTTTTTTAAATTTAAAATATTTGGTTTAGGTCCTACATTTTTTAAAATACATTGATTATAGTTCCTATATTAACTTAAGTTATATTAAATCAAAATAGATTAATCATAATTTAAGGATTATAATCAAAATATTTCATAAATGATCAAAATTTTCTCTAATAATGATTGATTTTACTTGACTTAATGTAACTTAAATTAATATCAAAAATTATAATCATGATATTTTAGAAAATAAAAAACCTAAATCAAAGGTTTTAAAATCGATGAACCAAAACTAAAATTTAAGTATTTTATATGAACTAAAAACATATTTAACCCAAAAATATTTCATACTGAATGAATAATATTAAATTTGAAAACTAAAAAACACATAAAAAATACTTATATACTTAAATACGTAACATGATAGCAGTAATATATAATCTAAAATTTAACAAAATGTACATTAAAAATATTTAAAATCATAAAATATATACATTTAATTCCAAATATTTGATTTTTTTTTTGTAAATATTAAGAATGACATGAATGTGTTATTATTTAAAGAAAAAAAAAAGATTTAACTGCGTTTAAAGATTAAAAAAAAAAATTAAAAAAATATAAATAATTAAACTTTTAAGTAAAATATAAAAAATATGAGATTCGAAGTAAAAACCTTATATAAAACTATTCTAAATAATTAAATTTTGAAGATAAGGAAAGTTTTAATGTAAACAATAAAAGATAATTAGTTTTAAAAAATAAATTATTTAGATTTAGAAGGAAAAGGTAAAATTTTGTATAAAATGATAATCTATAAATACTTAATAGCTTAATTTAAAAAATTATAAATTATAAGTGATGATGAATTTATAAATTAAAAATAAATAAAATTAATCTGTCTTTTAAGATATTTATTTTATTTTCTTATATAACAATACATTAACGCAAGGTGTTTCACCATTTTTACACTGTACATTAACTTTTGCCTCCATAAATTTAGATTGGACTGCTCAAATATTTAAAAATAAAATTAGACAATTTACATTTTAAATATAGCTGAATGCAAACATATGTACATATATGTATGTTTAGTTTTTAGTTAACTAAATGTGTTGTTCTTTTTATTAACTGAATTATCGACTTCGTGAATATAAATCAATCAATATATATATATATATTATATATATATATATATATATATATATATATATATATATATATATAAATACCTTGATTATGGACTAATTTATTGGATGCAATTGATTATGGACTTAGACCCGTCGTGTAAAGATCTTCTAACACTTGTTTTATAAGATCCATCATCTTTCTTCATAAAAAAATAAAATAAAAATTCTAAAATATGTTCATCTTTAAAAAATATCAATATTCAAATTTTATAAACTAATGAATAAAATATATATTTATAATATTCATATTATAAATGGTATAAATTGGTAATATTATTTAATATTTTAATACTTTTAATTATTAAATAATTCTTACAATTTTTTATGATATTTAATAATTACATTTTGTAGTTTACAATTATACTAAATATATTTTATTTTTTATTTAATTAGTATTTTTAAGACGATATATTATTTATGGTTTTTAAGTTTTTTGCCAATTTTTTTTTTACAATAAAAAAGTTTTATATTGATAAATACTGTCTATAATTAGAAAATAATTTCTTCACTGCATCAAATTTTGAATAAATTATTTTATTATAATTTCAAGAATTGTAGTATTATTCCCGGATTAAACTTAGTTTTTTAATTTTTATATTTTTATGCTAATTTTATAATAAATGATTATTTTAAATAATAAATATTTCAAAATAATTAAATTTACATAAATTACAAAAAAAAATTCATAATAAATTTATAAAAAACTAATTTTATATAAATTTACATAAAAAATATCATTATTTTATTTAAATAATTATTTAAATTTTTATAACAATTTCAAAGATCATAATAGAAATTTCTATTCTAATGTTGTGAGAATGTTATGTATTCTATACATTTATTTTTTTTATAACAGTAAAATATAGTTAACTTTTATTTTTAAGATAGTAATCAAGTTTTAAAATATTAAAAATTGATGATTTTTAAAATTTTTATAATAATATTATTTAAGTATATTAATTTTTTTATTATATGTTTTAATTATATAATATTAATTTATTATTATTTATTTATATTATTATTAAAAAATTAATTTTTAACTGATATTTTATAATAATTATATAAATTGATATAAAATATATTAAATTTAGATAATTATATTATCTAAACCGCTATTAAAATACATTATTAACAAATAATTTTTTTTTAAAATCTAATAAAAATTAAAACCATCACAAAAAATATTTTTTATATTGTATATTGTCATTTTTTAGATAAAAATAAATGATTTGTTACTATATTTTATTTTTAACTGTTAAATTTTATTTTACATTATTGTAATATTATTTTTTTTATTTTTTTATATTTTTATATTTTAATACTTTTTATTTTTAACAACTTTGTAATATTGGGAACTTTTATATTAATTTAGTACAATGTTTTATTTTTAAATTATATATATATATTATGATAGATTTTTAGCTGGAAAATAATTATATTGTTTTAAATGTTGATAGATTTATATGTTTATATATATATATATATAATAGAATTATAAAAATAAATTAAGATTCTGAAATTTAAAATTTATTTATTTGAATTCTTATATAGATTAAATATATAAAAATATATTATAAATTCAAAATAAAAATAATGATATAGATTAATATATATATATATATATTAATTGGACTATAAAAAATGTCGATATTCAATTAAATGTGAAAGTACCGAGATAATCATCAAAATAAAAATCTATCGTCTTTTGATAAAAGTGTAAAGAACCACAAAATCACAAATAATAGATTATAAATTTATTTTATTTTTTTTGAGGAAAATTAGTATTTAACAGGGAAGAATATCGATAAACTGATCGATTGCTTTGAACTTGCGTGTGTTATTAAGAGGTGGTTTATTTCAGATTTCTTATATAAAATTTTATTATATGTTTTAATTAAATATATTTATTTAAGTTTTTAAAAATGAGAATCTAAAAAAAAAAATTATTTTTATAAATTCTTCGAGTAGAATTATAATTATAGTTAGTTATCTTTTAAAACAAAAAATGTTTTTTATAGTTATAATAAAAAACAAATTAGTTTTACATAAATATTATAAAATTATATTTTATATTTTTAGAAATTAATTTATTAAACGTGCAAACAAACGGCCTTTATTCTTCATTAAATGCATGCATAGATGGTTAAGGTTATTTTGCAGTATCTTTAGATTCTTTACTTTATACTGGATCATTGTATGCATTCTATTCTCCTCATAAAAAAATATTCTATACCTTGCCCCCCTTATCATAGTCATAGATAATTTAAATTATTATTTTTATCTGTAAGCATGATAAAGTCAGGATAAGAGAATGACAACACACTTAAAACTAAATAAAATTTTATTTCAATCTATATTATCACCCAAAATTTTATTAAAATTTTGACTTCCCTAGTCTATACGCTTGTATATTTCAAGGCCTGTGTTTTGACATAATGTTAATAATAAAAATCAAAAACTCATTTTTTTAATTTATGAAAAATAAATTTTAAAATACAGAAATTAAAATCAAAATCGTAACAAAAATGAATATCAACCAGCTGAAATTACGTGCGTTTGGTGTAAAGTTGATTGGTGGTGAGACAAATAATACAGCGAGGTGTGACTCGATCAACTCAAAATCATTTGATGTTTTATTTATGCGAGAGGAAAAAAATAAAAAAATATGTAAATACTTTTTTATTTGGTTAAAAACAAAGTAAAAAATTTAATTTTACAACGATAATTTATTTTTTATTTATTTTATATTCAATTAAAATAATTTTTTTTTATTTTCATTCTACTATATCAAACATAATATCGGATTATTGATAAAGATGAAAATAAGTTTAATTTGATAATGAATTAATTTATTTAAATTTTAAATTAATTTAATTTATTAAAAAAATTAAATAAATATGTTATATTTAGATTTATAGAAAATTCTGTTTAAGTTAATTAAAAATATATTTATTATATTTAATTTAATATTTTATTTTTATATAAAATTTATATATTTATATAATTTATCAAAATTTTTATTTCAAACAAAATAAATCTTAGATATGTTTTTTTATTAAAATAAAATCTTAAACGATTTGTTTAAATAATTTATATATATATATTTTATATCTATTTAATAATTAATTTTAAATTTAAAAATATTTTTATTAATTATTTATATACTTTAAGATTATTATTGATATATTTTATATTATAAATTTTTAAATATGTTTATAAATCTGGTAAACATTAAAAAAAATATTAGAAATAACATATTTATATCTCGATTTTAAAATAAAAAAAAAAACAAAACTTAAATATTAAAAATAACTTGATTTAATGTATTTTTATTCCGACCTTTTAATTTAAAACTACTTGAATAATTAGTCTAGATTCGATGGGACAACTGCCCAATAGTTATTAGTAATTAATATGTGTTTTAGTTCATACTTTACATGTAACACTAAGTAAATAACATATTCTGATGATTTTTGCTGTGATTTTAACCCATATTTTTAAAACTAATTTAATTTGGACATTTTTTTGTTATGATTTAATCGATTAAATAGCCTGTTTCCAAAATAAATCCACTTTATATTTAAAAAACAAATAAATAAACCCCTCTGTAAATTTGCAATTAAATCAAATAAATGCTGAGCTAATAAAAATTATAACTGGTTTTACGGCTTGATTCGTTCACGGTTATTCCAATCAGATTTAAAAACGTGAGTAATGTATGGTCTCTTAAGCATATATGGCTTAGGTAAGTTTGAACTTCGAAGTTTTAGGCTCGGCTTAGCCATATTTGATAGGCTCGAGATATTTATGTAAGAAAATAATATAATAATTTACTTTTAATACCATCTTGCTTTATAGGTAATAATACCACACTTTCTTTATTCTATTGTACCAAAAAAGTGCTCTCTCTTTTCTTTGAAAAAAAATGCTAAATCATGCCTTGTTTTCTTTACTTTTAAAACTGTTCTCACTTTCTTAATAGATAAAATATATTACAATTCAGTTCCTTTTTGTTAGGCCCATTAAGTTTTTTTATGATCATACTTTGTTACTGAGCTGGGAAACCATGATGCATTTAGATCGACAATGAATTTTAGGCGGCATATGTTTGGATTTTAGTTATTAGTTTTGTCAATAATTTTGTTGGTTAAGAAATTGATAAAATTATTGGTAAAGTTGCTCAAGTTTTTTTTTTATGTATGCATATTACGAATACTTTTTAATTGACAATTAAAAATTATTTTTTTAAGACATAAAAGTTATTGAAGTGGATTTTGTTTCTCTTAACAATTTTTTTTTTCATATATAATGTTATATTGTATACTTAGAATTTTATAGTTTTATAATCTTTTATTATTATCCAAGAGTAGCGGTGGTAAAAAACTTGTTCAAGCTTAAATAAAATCTTGGATTTAAGTCTTAAAAATAAAGAAATAATGTCAAATAATCTTTATTCCCTTAAAAACATCTATATGTTTTGACTCAAATTAATTAAATTCGAATGCTGTTTTTAACATTGATGGTCTAAAAAAAAAATACTTATACTCATTTGTAAATTGCTTAAAAAGAACACTGTTTACCACATTTATATTCCATCATTCCCTTTGTTTATCCTTTAATTCTCATGTGGCATTCCGTTTCTTGAATTTTTTTTGGTTCTGTAAACGTATTTATTACAACACTTGTTTATAATAACAAATAATATAAATGTTAAGCCTTATTCGAATAGCCAAGAATAACGAAAAAATACATGATATTTTAAAATATTTATGTAATTATTAATCAATTTTATTTTTTAATTATTTATAAATAATTATATTATTTAGATTTACTATTCTTATCCTAACTATAATAAAATATTTTAATGAAATATATTTTTAAATATTATAATATCAATCCCTACACCATTTGTAAGCAACTTTAATGTTCATCCTCGTGACCTACATTTCGACCAATAGTTGTATCGAAATCCATTACTCGTATTATAGTTAAATAAAAACATTATTCTAAGATTTAATAATAAAATATAACAACAAAATTAATTAAATGTAAGTCCAACGTAATAAATAAATTTAAAATCACTGGGTACATTTAATACGTGTCACAAATAAAAATTTAAATAAATTCAAATATAACATAACCGACTTATGAAATAATTAATTTATAAACTTAGAAAAATTGATTGTTATGCTCTCTGAAGTATGTAAAAGATATAT
This sequence comes from Canavalia gladiata, assembly GCA_037954105.1. Taxonomy (NCBI): domain Eukaryota; kingdom Viridiplantae; phylum Streptophyta; class Magnoliopsida; order Fabales; family Fabaceae; genus Canavalia; species Canavalia gladiata. The sequence goes on from CM075660.1 coordinate 13,665,005, forward strand.
TTAGGATAAAATATTTTTCTTCCACATAACCAAAATTTAAATTTCTATACAATTATCTAACAATTATGCTGAATTTTATCAGTAGAAATCATATATTAACATTGATCAGTAGTTATATATAATGATTAATGAAGTCGTAATATTTTTTATTATATAGTTTTTATAATATCATTAAAATAAAATAATTTGTTATATATAATGATTTGTAAGACATTAAGTTTTCAAAATCTAATATATTAAATATCATACGAGCATGAAAACAGATTGAATAGTAAGGTATTACCGTATTAGTATTCATCTTTATATGTTTTTCAAGTAAATATACAAAACTTAGACTCAAACCCATCCGACAAAAAAGTACCCTTTCCATTGTGCGCATAATAGATATTCATTGAATGTGGATTCAATTGTTCTCCTTGCAATCTATCCAAAGGGGAAAAGATATGAAAATCATTTTTTTCTTATTATATCTTACTTTTTTTCCCTAAGCTATCTAATTTTTTTATAACTACCATTTGTTTATAATAAAATTGAACTTTTTATATTTTAAATGACATAGCATTTATGTATACACTTCTTTTCTATGTAATTGCATTTTTTTTTTCTTCTTCTTCTATATATCACGTGTCTTTTAAATAAATGCATCAAATTAGATATAAATATTTTTATTAAATAATAAATTAATCATATTTTTCAATTTAATAATTAATCCCCATCAATTGTTTTTATTCTAAATAAGAATAACGTGATATTTTTAAATCACCAATGGTCCTTATTTTTTATATATGATACTAATTATAAAATATCATAGGTAAAAACTATATTTTATTTTATTTTTAAAATTTAATCAAATATAAATAAGACAATATTATATATGCAATTAAATACAATATTAATTCTATTTAAGAAGCATTAAATACAAGATAGAAAATATAAGTCAGTCTTGTTCTACGCCCATCAAATATAACACATAAGATATTATTATATTCAATTACTAAATACTACCTTGAATTAAATAATTAAGATCCCTGTACAGTGTCAATGATATCAGCTCCCACTAGAAAAATAAATTGATCTTAAAAAAAGGTGAAACTGTCTGGATAAAGAAAATTTCCTCTTCACTAATTCAGTTTTAAAGGTCTTTTATATGTGAGATGTTAAATATATGCCTTCTTTTTTGGATGTATGCTTTAATGTTTCGCATGACTGCTAGTGAATATTGATTTTGGGTACAATTCGTGAACCTAGTTTGGGCTAATGAATTTAAACATGTAAGATGATGTTGGACATGGTGTGTGTAGAAGAGTAATAATGGGCTCGGTTAATAAAAGAGTAAATTGGGCCTTGTCCGTCTTTTCGGTCTTATAATAACAAACCGTTGAAAAAAAATAAAAAAGAAAGTTAATAAAAGAGTTTTGCTATCTGAGTGTGAAAACTTGTGTGTTGGAACGAATAACTTAAATTAAGAGTTAAGTGTCATGTGGCACAGAAAATTCGGCCTGATAAATTAGTTTAACAAATTCAATTGGTGAAAAGGGTGAATTTAGTTTATTCTATTTGCAGGTAACATCTGGACAAGCCATTCTTCAGTAATATAGAATGTATGTGTATAGCTTGGACATTGTAAATGAAACAGCGTAATTGGTGAAAATTGACTGTTGACAACAGACAGTAACAATCTCGCATCTAAAGCCGGGTAAACGACTTTAAAGTTATAATATGGATAAAATTGAATAGTCAACTGTCACAACTTCGCAACTAAAGCCGGATAAAATTATAATATGAAAAAAATTCTAACATAGGGTACGTATATATGGTTATATATTCACATATAATTAATATGAATTTGGTTTGATTTATACATAGTCAGGTTTAATTATTAAAAATAATATTATATTTAACATAAAATTTTAAAATTACTTTTTGATTATAGTGCAATAAAATTATATATATATATATATATATATATTTAAATTTAAAGTATATAAAACATAATTATAAAAGAATATGTTTCCTAACTTTTTATTTTCAATAATAAAAATATAAAACAATATTACATAAATTACCTTTATATAATAAAATATGTTTAAAAGGATCTTCTTCATGTGATAAGACCAGTAACAAATTGTCATCACTATCTACTTTTGTATCTATCAAAAAATAGAAAAAATTTATTTTATAAACAAACTATATAATAAATAAACATGCATAATAATATAAATAGAAGGAGTAATACATAAATTTCATTCAATAATATAAGATAAAAAAATTAAAATTTAACATGATTATTATATTTATAATTCACAGTACTCAATATAATTCAATCATAATTAATAAATAGTGATATAAGATATGTAGGATCAACCATAAGTTGAATAAAATATTCTTTATGTAATGATTGATTAATGACTATCCTAAAATCTAATATGTCTCATACCATATTATATGATATGAACTGTGATACTACCTTACATAATTAAGTCAGTCTAAAAAATTATAATTTTAAAAAAAATTTCATTGAAAAAATGAAGGTTAACAAAAATAAGATCGTAACTTTTATAGATATAAACCAGGAAGATCTATACGAAAGAATTACAAGATTTAAGAATATATTTTATTTATTTTATTAGATTTAGTTTTTAACTTGTTAGGATTTGTTTAAAGTATATGATTAAGATTTAATTGAAGATTTGAATCCTATTATAAATAAATTTTACTAAAATTAATCATAATTTTCTTAGAGTAAAGAATTCTATTAGAATTTAATTCTAATTTCTTTATACTAGGAATTGTACAAATACAAATAGTTCTTATATGAGCAATAAAAGATGGGACATATCAGAATTTCCATTCATCAAAATAAAATTTTTTCTCTAACGTGAGAACTATATATTTTCTTTATTCTTATAAAATGTTATCTTGTTTAACTTTCTTACAAGATTGTTGATTTAAGTTAATAAAAGTCTTCTATTTGTACTTCAACTCAGGTGTATTGTTGTGTTAATCAGTTATTTCGTCATCGCAATGGGAAGGTTTATTTGTTCACGTCGGATCATTGAACAATTTATTTTATCCTTTTATATTATTTTATAATTCTTTGATTTACCCTAGTGTGAAGACCAAGATCTCATCAATTTATATCAATACGCTTTGTCAATTTTGACTCCATCATCTTTAACATATGTCAAGTATGAATATAATCACGTCAAACTACATTGTTAAGATCATTTTATACCAAAATATATGTAATGTATGATGTATAGCAATTTTTTTTTTCAGTTACTTTTATATATATATTCATAAGAACTATATAGATCATCATTTGTTCATCCACACTTTAGAAAATTTAACCTTTTCATACCATATAACTAATATAAATCATATTGATTAACAAAAATTTATCTCTCATTTTTATGATTGTATCAAAAATTTTAATAATAACAAATAACTATAATTTTGTTAAATAACATAATAATATTTAAAATGATTTATAAGTTACTTCTAATTAATAAATTTTTTTTTCTCAACAAAGTCTAAAAAATCCTATTATATATATATATATATATATATATATAAAACAAATATAAACTTGTATCTATATTTAAAATCTTTTAGGTTAATTATTAAGATATCAGCAATGTAGTTTAAAATTTAATATAAATAACAAACTATTTACGAATGAAATTAAATTTTACAAAAATTAATTTTTAAGAATTTAGAATTAAATTATTATATTTATAATTTTTAAAAAATTAAATAATAGGATTAAAATGTAATTTCTATATATTATATAATTAGAAAATAAAATTGACAAGCTAATTTATAAAATTTGTATAAAATTAATATTTATTCAAAATTATTTTATATTATTTATCCATACATATTGAGATTTACATAGAATTGTTTACATGAAATAGATCAATTAAATATTAACTTTGTTATGTTAAAATTTTACAATAAATAAAAAAAGGAAAAAATTGATAATTTTTTTAAAATAATAACACTGTTTGCCGAGAGCTCCTTCATTATCATATCAATACATTCAATTTCGTCTTACTGGTTTCGCTTTCGTCCCCATGACTACTTTTCGTCCCAGTACTTGACTACTTTCAAATGCATAACATGACAACAAAGGAGTTCGTAAAACGCGGATCAAAACTTTATAAACCCGTTCTGATATGCAGGATCCTCATAAGAGGCAAGCATAGAGCATACTTAGGTTAAGATCAGAGTATGATGCATTGCAATAATAGGACTTTCAGATCGAGAGAGAAAGATAAGAGATTTAGCTACTCATGATAGAAATAACACACAAAGATTTATTTCTTAAAATCTTTTTCTTCTTCCTACAACTGAAGAGAGATGCTCCTTATATAAGCATCAAAAGCTACTCTACTGGTTACCGGATATGAACCGGGAATCCAGACACACTTATCCTAAATACAACTCATTATTTAATAGTACAAACAACTTTAAGTAAAGCAAGCATTATTGAGATGCTCTGTCCATTGTCAGAGAATCTTTTGCTTTAGACAAACAACTTTTACTAAAGTGCCTTTAGAGTACTATTATTGAGATGCTCAGTCCTTGTTTCTAGTCAGAATGCACTCATGACTGGGAGACATATTCATTGCGTGATATTCTTGCTCATCCTCTTCCAATTGGATTTGGTCCAGCTGTGTCTCAATCTCGTATGGGTCTTGAGCGTTTTGCCATAAGATGCTTGCTGAATTTTCCATGTTAAGCTGTTCAGCCATCTTGGGAATGTTTGCCTTTGTTGTCCCTTCATGCCGATGCTCTTCAGGTATTTCCCATTCTGGGAAGCACATGACCTGAGGACTTTTGACATTTAGACAGGAATTTTCTGTGTTCTTGCTGCTGAGCTTATAATTATTTAATTCAAATAAGTAAAGAGCCAACTCCTCTTGGTACCGAGGGGCTTCCTTATTTTGAGAAAATAACTTTAATTCGGGAATAGTCATGTAGAAAGCAGCATTGTCCTGGGAATAGATATGGCCTGTGAGAGGGTGCTTGAAGTATGGCCGATGGAGTATCACTACCGATACGAATTTGTTGCACTGTTCTGTGTCAAGTTTCCAGATATTATAAGGGTAGAGATCCTGCTTTAAATATTTTATCCAATCTTGGATCGGACAGAACCATTTAAGACATTTCCACAGCAGAGTCTTTCTGTTTGTTTTTTCTTCTAAATAATCAACCATCTTAAAAGTTGGAAAGATAATTGAATATTTATAAAGGACTGTTACACACCAGAGGTACCATTGATCCATTTCAGTGAATGGGTGATTATCCATTAACATGGGATAAATGTTGAGGTACGGTGCCTGAGGATTAAACCATGTTGGTTTTGGAGTAACCCTTTTCTCTTGAAGCAAACTGGCCAGGTAATGAAACATGTGGGACCTAGCGAACTGTTTTATGTTTTCTGGGCTGAGTGTTTGCAGAGTTTTTATCTCCGGTGGAAAGTTTTCTGTTTCTGGTGATGGATTGGCAGGACTTGATGAAGATGCTTCTGTCATCATCATTATGATCGGACATTCATGGAAACTGGAGATTAAGGTTGCTGGTCTTGGCCTGGATAAATAATCGGGGATTAAGTTCTGGTTTCCTTTTATGTGCTTGACATTAAAGTTATACCTGGAGAACCATTCCTTAAGTCTAAGGATTTGTGGATTGGGAGGAACCCGATTCTTAAAATTCAACATTCCGGGGAATGAAGAATTGTCAAGTTGGACTTCGAAAGAATAAGCTCTAAGATGGAAGTCGAACTTCTGTATTCCATATTTTACGGCCAAAGTTTCTTTGAAGGTGGTGTGATACTGGTGCTCTGATGGTTTGAACTGACCACTAGCATGTCCACAGTAGTGTTTTTCACCTTCGATCTCTTCTATGAGGACAGCTCCCCAGTGATAGTCACTGGCATCCGTCTGTAAGATTCGTTTTCCTTCTCCGGGAATCTTCAGAGGTGGAGGATTTCTTGCTGCCTCTTTTAACTTCCTTACTGCTTCGGTTTGTTCTGGGCCCCATGCTGGAGCATTCTTTCTGAGCAGTAGTGAAAGCTTTGATGTTAACCTTGAGATGTTAGGGATGAAATCCCTGACATAATTGAGAATTCCCAAGAACTGTTGTATCTCTTTCTTTGTCATGTTTTCATCTGGGAATTCAGGGAGCCTTTCAACCAAGTGAGGTTGTGGCTTATACTTTCCTTGGGCAAACTTTGCTCCTAAGAAGTCAATTTCTGTGGTGCCAATCTGAGACTTCTTTGAGGAAAGCATGATGCCGTACTTGTTACAAATTTCATAGAATTTATCTAATAGAGACTTATGCTTTTCTATGGTTGGAGAGAACAAGAGTACGTCATCTATGTAGACCAGGGTTGTATCCAATATGGGCTCGAAAATTCGAGTCATGGCCTTTTGGAATAGTGATGGCGCTACCTTTAGTCCGAAAGGTAGTACAGTCCACTGGTAGTGTGCATTGGGTATGCAAAATGCTGTCTTGGGCCTTTCCGATGGTTCAAGCCCAAGCTGCCAGAAGCCCGACTTCATGTCGAACTTTGAGAAAATGTAGGCATTTTTAATGTAGGTGTAGAGGGTTCTCATGTTGGGCAATGGGAACTTGTCATCTTTTAGGAAATCATTGAGAGGCCTGTAATCGATGACTAGCCTTTTTTTTCCTCGAACCTTTTCTGATCTTTTCTCAACATAAAATGCCTGGCAAGCCCAATCTGATTTGGTGGGCTCAATCAACCCCTGTTTTAGTAATTGTTGGCATTCATCGTAAGCGGCTGCTCTGTCTGCCGGAGACATGCCAGGATGAACTGCTTTGGTTGGGTTGATATCTTCATTCATTTTAAATGGAAGTTTAACCTGAAAGTCAGGGTTCTTCCATAATGGCTTTGGATGTCTGAACACATCATGACTGTCTGCACATAGCTTCATGATTTTGTCCTGGTATTCTTCAAAATTTGGAGGTGTGTCTACTAGGTTAAAGATCTTCAGAATAGATACATATTCTTTGAAGAACCTCTTGTATTTCACCCCGCTTGGAAGTATTTGCAGTCGATCAGCCTTGGCATACGTGTCCATTCCGATCACTATGTCTTTGCCAGGAAGATCCGTTCCTATCACTTTCGTCCATACCACACAGTTTTGGAAGAACTTGATACCAATGCTCCTCTTGGTAATAAGTTCTGTGGTAAAGGTTTGGCCATCAGCAGCCTTGAAGTGATGGAATTCTCGCTCCCATGCAGAAGAAGGGAGGATAGCTGGATTCATGAGTGTTCTCTGTGCCCCCGTATCCATGTATGCAATTACTTTGATAGGGACATCGTACTTTGAGGGTAGAATGGAAACTTCGACATTTGGTAATATCGGAGAGGAAGATATAGCTGATTGTTCTTCTACCTTATCAACTTCTTCAAACGTCAGGATTGGGAAGTGAGGTTCGTCTTCCTCGTCGCTGCTTGATATTGCAAGTGCAAATGCAGTTTCCTCGTTGAACTCTTCCTGTTCACTGTACAGAGATTCAACGTCATCGTCCTCTGCAAGCTGTAAGCTGTGGACCAGCTTAGCTGCTTTGTCTCGCTTCTCAGGGCAGTTTCTGGAGAAGTGCCCTTTCCTTCCACAGATAAAGCATCTGTCTTTCCCTCGGGTTTTTCCTTTGTTTTTCTTTTTGCGGAAAAACTTCATCCTTTTTTCCTTTTTTCCCGGGGTTTTCTTTTTGAACTTCTTTGGGGATTTGCATACGCAGTTCTTTTGTTTGCATCCAATTTCTAGGGAATTTTGTTTGCATGCTTTTGAGAAATCTTTTTCTCCTTCAAGCATCTTTTTTAGCATTTGCTGCTGAGCGCAAATCTTCTTCCTACTTCCCATCGCGAATTGGTGAATCTGTCCAAGAGTTTTGGTGGAAAAATCTATTCCATCCTTGGTTGCACTTCTATACATCTCATCTTGGATTGCTTCTGGTAAAGAACTGATATATGTACTTTTGAGGCTGGCATCATTGAATCCGTTCAATCTATAATAGCATTGTCCCATCCTTAAGAAATGTCTGGACAGGTCTCCAAGTTTTAATGAACAGCATTTCATGCCATAGAACTTTTGTCGGTTTATCTGGTCTTCCACCTCTGCATCTCCAATGAACTCTCTGTGGATGATTGCAATGACTGCATCAGTTGACTCCAGAGAGTGGAGTTGGTCTTGGTTAACAGGGCCAAGACTTTGGTACCATTCTTTTAGTATGCCGACCATCCCGGCACAGAATTCTTCGATTACTTTGTATCGGTCCAAATCTTTGACCAATTTTTTATCCATCCATGCTTTGAACTCAAGAATTCTTTTAGGCCATTGCTGTGGATTAACGTCTTCCAGCGAGAAATATACTGCCTTTGATGGCGGTACTGGTGTTACTATTTCATCTGGGTGGAGCCTAGATGTAGAGGCTTCTCCTGTATGAGTTGCCATTAGCACGTTGGTTATGTCCGCATATTCCTCTTCTGATTCAAACAAGTCTGGAAGAGTTATTTTGGAGTTGTGCTCAATTATCGAGGCTGAGGCTGAGGCTGAGTTTGTGCTTGGTATATTCATGGTGTGTAAGACTCTCTCTCTCTCTCTCTTTCTTACTTATCTCTATTATTTCAATACATGCACCCTCTGTCTTAAGAAGACGGTTAAGACTAAATAGAGCTCGTAAGGCTCTGATACCACTGTTTGCCGAGAGCTCCTTCATTATCATATCAATACATTCAATTTCGTCTTACTGGTTTCGCTTTCGTCCCCATGACTACTTTTCGTCCCAGTACTTGACTACTTTCAAATGCATAACATGACAACAAAGGAGTTCGTAAAACGCGGATCAAAACTTTATAAACCCGTTCTGATATGCAGGATCCTCATAAGAGGCAAGCATAGAGCATACTTAGGTTAAGATCAGAGTATGATGCATTGCAATAATAGGACTTTCAGATCGAGAGAGAAAGATAAGAGATTTAGCTACTCATGATAGAAATAACACACAAAGATTTATTTCTTAAAATCTTTTTCTTCTGAATTGATTTGGACTGTCATCATTGCTTCGGGTTGTTTGTCAGTCCTTTGGGTCTTTTCCGGTGATGTTTGCGCGACAGATTCTTCTACTCTTCTTTTTTCTGTCATAGATTTTTCACCGAAAATTGTTGATTTGTGTGGCATGACCATCGGTAAGAGTGACGGCGGCTGCTGCTGTTGAGGTCTGTTAAACATCATCACTGGACCTATCTTCCTTGGTGGAATTTCATAGGGAGATATGGTGTCTGTAAACCTTTGGGTTTTTCTAAAATGTGTTTCAAATTCCTCAATTTTTTGACGGAGTTTTTGCAGCTCATTGTTTTTTGCCACTTTTTCATGAAAGCTGACTTTTTTGGAACCTTCTATCTCAGCTTCAAGCTGTTTGACCTTTTCTTTCAAGTCTTCATATTCCTTCTTCATTTTTTCTGCAAATCCAGTGATTCTTCCTCCAAAATTATCTACCTTCTTTTCTATTCTCTGGAGGACAGTATTCTGGGCAAGCGCGTTGTCCGTTTGCCAGTTCAGCACTTCCTCTGCCTGGGAAGTGGGCTTTGGGCCACCTTCAGGCGTGACCTCTGTAGGTTGTACATAAGGTCTGGTGGTTATTTTTCTGGTTTTGTCATCTCTCCTCTCGAGGGGCGGAAAATCTTCCTCGTTCATCATGCAAGGGACTATTGGTGTTGTAGATGCCTGTAATTTATCCCTGTATGAATTCGATCCTTCCTTCGGAGGTGGCCAGGTGATGAGATCCTCATCTTCTGGTGGAGATAGACTTTCTTGCTTTTCTACAAGCTTTAATCCCTTTCGATAGAGTGGTAAGGGCTTCTTTCTCCTTATTCCTACCCAGGGTCCATTCTCTGGGTTTGATCTCCTTCTGGGTGGAGGAGGAGGTTTGCAGGGCTTTGGTTTTGCCCACCATGGATTAGTGTCATCATCATCATCTGAGGAGGAGTCATCTTCACTATCTGTGTAGCCGTCTTCATCACAGCTACATCCATCGTCACAGTTTGAGGGATTCACGTCCCACATGAAATGTCCGTCTAACTTGTCTGAATAGATCACCTTTCCATCTGTTTCGAATCCCCAGATAGGGATCTTTTCTTCCTTTTCTCCAAGAGTGATCATCATGCTGTGGAAGATTGGGGGAGTTGTTGAACTTTCTTCCCCTGGTTTGTTGAATATAGTCCTGACAGTGCCGTCTACAGAATTTCTTCTGTAGTTGGCTTCAGTTGAGACCAGCTGTCTCTGACAAGACTTGAAGTTCTCGTAGTTGGTTATCCACTCAGTTGGAACCAACTTTTCAAGTTCCTTTCTGGAGATCTGCTTTGGAATCTAGATAATGGATGACACTTCGTTGCTGTCAGTAGCAATTACCATCAGTGCGTTCTCCTGAAAGTCTTTGTTAGAGGGGAGATCAAAGCAATGATCTTGGACCCTCCAGATAATTTGGTGGCAGAGCGAGGCTGCAAAGGCCTCTTCGTCCTGTTCTGCACCTACGATCTGAACTTGTACTTTGAAACGGTTGGGAAGTGTTGGATCTGAGAGTAGTACATTAAAGTTCGGAAAGATCGTAAAAACGGCTTGGCCGTTGTTGAGAGTGGTGATGCATGTCCCTAGGACAGCATGCTCATAGTCACGGTAGATAGTATCAAGCAACGTTACACGGGCAGTAATTGGGAGTCCCTTTCTGCCATGGTAACTGAGGACCAACCTGACAGCACCCATGTGGAGTGCTACGTACTTCTCTCTTCTCCAAAGACTTATAAGGTCTTTGCTTATGAGAAGGTTTACGTACTGCTCTTGGGAGGTGGCTTTCAAACCACACTGATCAAATTTGTTTGTTTGGATCTGCTCCTTGATATGTAACCTGGGAGTAGATACAAGTTTCTTTGCCGCAGATAGCCAGCGGTTTCCTGATCTCTGTCTTCGATATAAATTGTAAGGGCTCATCAGGGGAGGAATAGACTGGTCTATTCTCGCTTCTTCAGGGATGTACTGGTATTCAACAAGGTTATCTATTTTGTTTCCTAGAGTCTGTTTACAAAAGTCTGGAAGAGTTATTTTGGAGTTGTGCTCAATTATTGATATAAAAATATATCTGTTTAATTTAAAATCTATAAAATTATATTCTCTTTTAATAATGTTTTAAAATAATTTTAAATTTAAAAATCATAACTTTTAAAATGTATACAAAATTATATAATTTTTAATGTAAACATAATTTTAATATACACTTCATAAAATATATAAAATTTCATATTCAGAATTTTACATAAGAATAAAATTACATAAGTAAAATCTAAAATTTTACTATAATTTTAATATATTAATAAAATTTAATAATTTTTATAATTTAATTATATTATTAAATTTTTATTTTTAACCAATTTAACTATTAAAATTAATAATAACGTATAATATAATAATATTTTATTTTTAAACATATAACAAAAATATAAATATAAAATAATTTTTTTATATTCATTTATTTATCCAAATTAAATAGAAAAATTTCATTCCCTTTAATTAAATTGAAAAACAATGTAATGACGGACTATGCATGTCCCGATTGAAACTGTTAAAAAATATATAATTTAATCCTGTAAAATTATGTTTATGCTATTTTGCTTCTTAAAAACTTCTGGTTATACACATTACAAATTTATTCCATTGAAATTGCCAACGATAATGAGATCCTTTTTTAAAAAAATTCAATTTGTATAAATAGAGTATTTGAGTGATTAGAACAACGTAAATAGCACATTTCCAAAACTTAAATTATATAATTTCACAGAAAATGTATTATATATTTATTCGAATAATTAACAACTTCTAAAATGCATATTTTTTTAAAAATTATTTATATTCTTAAAAGAAAATATTTTAATTTGATTAGGATGTTATATTATTATTTGGTATTTATTTCCTCTGAAAAAAAGAAGATGTGTAAAAAAAGAAAATTAAATTGTATTTATTACTGATTCAAACTGCACCAGTTTTATCAGAATTCATAATAAATAAATTTTTTACTTTTTTACTTTAAACACTTTTTATGTTAAACACATTTAAATCCTTTATTTATTTGTAAATAAATAAATTATACTTTAATAACAATTTACATAACATATATCTATACGGATAAGGAATATTATAATTAGTAAATCATATTAATAAATACATATTTAATTTATTTTTTTTAAGTTTTAATTATTCTTTCTCAACTATTTTTGATATTTTTTTAAAGATATTATTATTTTTTATTTAACTTTACTAAATATGAAATGGTTATTATCTTTTTTATATTTATTAACTTAAACTTCGATCTTTTTTAATGAATACATAGGAAATTTAAATTTGACATATATAATTATGTTAAATATTTTTTTATCATCTTTAATAAATATAATTTAAATAAATTTTTTTGTATAGAAAATATTTAAATTTTGAGAATTTTTTTTTATCTCTATTTTTTTTTGCATTTTTTTTAATTTTTTATATATATTTTTTTCAACTATAACTTTTGACAAATATATTTTGTAAATTAATTTATGAAATATAAAATTTTATACTTTTTAAATTAGTTTATGAAATTTATTTTTATATTTTATAAATTAATTTTGAAATATATATATTTCTATTCTATAAATTAATTTATAAAATATAAAAAAAATATTCTGTAAATTAATTTATGAAATATAAAAATATATTTGACAAACTAATTTATAAAATATATTTTTTAATTTTATAATTAATTTATGAAATGTATATTAAAAAATAAAAATAAAATAAAAATATCAAAATTAAAAAAAAAAGTGAAAAAAAAAATAGGAGTGCAAATTTCCCTGAATAAAAAAGATAAAGGATGGGGCCGGCTGATGATGGATGACACATAATGGTATATTTCATTTTTATTTTTGAATTTTAATTTTCTGATATTCATGAATAAATGGCTGCGATCCGGATCAGGTTCCCATAGGCAAAAGGCCAAAACCCTAATCTCTCAAAACCCTAATCATATCTTACTCTTTCTGCAATGGCAAGGGCTATTTCCTCTTCTTGCGTACGCCTCACAATGCGTCTTCTCTCTGCTCCCACCACTTTACCCAAACCTCCGTTGATCTCATCGCGTCGCTTCCTCTTCCCTCTATCCCATGCCGTCGTCCCACCGCTCCCTTCCGCTGTCCGGTTTGCCGGCATTCGGTGCCGTGTGAACCGCGCCGGCGACTCAGCCTACTCGCCACTGAACTCGGGGTCATCGTTCAGCGATCGGCCTCCGACGGAGATGGCTCCTCTCTTCCCCGGCTGCGACTACCAGCACTGGCTCATCGTCATGGATAAGCCAGGCGGCGAGGGCGCTACCAAGCAACAGATGATCGATTGTTACATTCAAACCCTCGCCAAAGTTCTCGGCAGGTCCGTCTTATTTCCCTTTATCGTCTTCGATTGGAATGCGTTTTTTCAATAACCGTTTTCGGCTTTTGCTTTCTCTTTTGTTGATTTTCAGTGAAGAGGAAGCTAAGAAGAAGATTTACAATGTTTCCTGTGAGAGGTACTTCGGATTTGGATGTGAGATTGATGAGGAGACCTCTAATAAGCTCGATGGTATCTCTTCTGTTACTGTAATCGAAGCCATTGAATGAGTATTTTGTTTTTGTTTTTCTCACAGTTTGTGTTTATTTTTCTTTCGTTTCTATTTGAGTAGGGTTGCCTGGAGTTCTGTTTGTTCTCCCTGATTCATATGTTGATCCCGAGAACAAGGACTATGGCGGTGAGGATTTAACGTGTTTTTTTCTTCTTCAGCTGCTCTTTTTTCCTCACTGTCTTTTGATTGCTAAAGGAGATTGGTTTTTTGAAGCTAACTCGGGTTTTTCTGTTGTAGCGATTTGTGATGTTTTCTGTATGTTTTCAAATGGTGGTTCTCCTTAAGAATAGAATGATACATCTTATCCTTTTTGGTCATATTTACCTGGTCACATGTTTCTATGAACTTAGTTGTATCCTTCATGGGGATGCTTTTTACTGAAAAAACTTGGTTTGTTAATCTTATCAATGATTTGTGAAGTGTGCTTCCAAATCTGATTAATTTGTGCTTTTAAACTGTATGGTTTTTATCACTTCCATAATATACACTAATGCTTATTATATGATTATCTGTTTGACAAACGTATTTCATATTTGAACATGTGGCACAAACCTTGATGTTTCCTTTTACATTTGGTTTTTGTATTTTCCCAACAATGTCCACCTCTCAGTCAATGTTGAAAAAGCTAGAATATCCTCCTTATGAAGTTTGGCTTATATTATATGGACTTACATCAAATGTCTATCTGAACTGTTCTGTGCTTTGTATACTTTGTCGAGACTCAGATCAGTAGAGATGAAACATATATCTGTTTTCAGCTTTTGTGTAGAGTATTTATCATGCCTTCCTTTAACATATGGAGATGGATTGTCACTGATTATGAATATTAAAAAAAACTTCTGCATCTACATTTTGCTTAGTTTGTCTACATAATCTGCTCTATTCCGCTTGACATGTTTGACTCTTTTTATAAATTCAATAAAATAATTTATAAAGCATTCTGAGCACCTGACTTTGGTGTGTGGAATTGAATTATTTTTTAATGTTTAACTTGGTTTGTGAGCTTTCCTTCTTTTGCTGCTTTTCTTTGTTGGCAGTACATCTTGGTAAAGCTATAAACTCTTGATGGGTAATGGCTAGCTTTGAATGCTAATGGACTCACATAAAAACTCCCTTTTATTCTGTTTTGTTACTTCACAAATTTATGGAGTTTCAGAATCATTGGAATTGATACCTAAAACCATGCCATATGCCTCTTTTCTTGTCAAAGTTGTGCTATTTTTTTCCTTGCTTTAGTTTTTAATTTAGAAAGTTTATAAATTTTTATGCTGTTATTATTTAGCAACAATTTGTGGCAGTTCTTTCTTTATCTATGATTGAGCATTTCACATATTGTTATGTTGCACTTTCACTTGTTAACAATGCTGCAGACTTGTGCTGGTATGTTGAAAGAAAAGATTGTCATTTGTATCAGCAATTTCTTGTGAAATATTCTGTTCTAATGACTTGAAAGCACACACAAATGTAGTTGAATGTGTTAATTAGCAGTCCATCTTGGCAAAGCTAATAACTCCCTGAGTAATGTTTAGTTTTGAATGCTAATGGACTGAGATGGAATTTCCCTCCTCCTGTTCTGCCATTGCACTAATTTATTGAGTTGCAGAATCATTGGAGTTGATACATAAATTACTCAACATCGCCTATTCCCCAGACTGATAATCCCTTTTTTTAGGATAAATTAGGGTTTGAGTTGTTTTAATAAAATTTGACATTTCAGTTGCAAGCACACTTGAATGTAGTAGCGTTAAATAGCAGTCCATCTTGGCAAAGCTAATAACTCCCTGAGTAATGTTTAGTTTTGAATGCTAATGGACTGAGATGGAATTTCCCTCCTCCTGTTCTGTCATTGCACTAATTTATTGAGTTGCAGAATCATTGGAGTTGATACATTAATTACTCAACATTGCCCCTTCCCCAGAGACCTGTAATGGCTTTTATAGGACAAATTAGGGTTTTTGTTTTATTAAAATTTGACTATTCAGTTGTCAGCACACACAAAGTTAGTTGAGTGTGTTAAATAGCAGTCCATCTTGGCAAAGCTAATAACTCCCAGAGTAATGTTTAGTTTTGAATGCTTATGGACTGAGATGGAATTGCCCTCCTCCTGTTCTGTCATTGCACTAATTTATTGAGTTGCAGAATCATTGGAGTTGATACATTAATTACTCAACATTGCCCCTTCCCCAGAGACCTATAATGGCTTTTATAGGACAAATTAGGGTTTAAGTTGTTTTATTAAAATTTGACAATTCAGTTGTAAGCACACACAAATGTAGTTGAATGTGTTAATTAGCAGTCCATCTTGGCAAAGCTAATAACTCCCAGAGTAATGTTTAGTTTTGAATGCTAATGGACTGATATGGAATTTCCCTCCTCCTGTTCTGTCATTGCACTAATTTATTGAGTTGCAGAATCATTGGAGTTGATACATAAATTACTCAACATTGCCTCTTCCCCTGACTGATAATCCCTTTTTTTAGGATAAATTAGGGTTTGAGTTGTTTTAATAAAATTTGACATTTCAGTTGTAAGCACACATGAAAGTAGTAGAGTGTGTTAAATAGCAGTCCATCTTGGCAAAGCTAATCCCTGAGTAATGTTTAGTTTTGAATGCTAATGTACCGAGATAGTCCCTCCTCCTGTTCTGTCATTGCACTAATTTATTGAGTTGCAGAATCATTGGAGTTGATACATAAATTACTCAACATTGCCTCATCCCCAGACCCATAATGCCTTTTTGAGGACAAATTAGGGTTTGATTTAATTTAATAAAATTTGACAATTCTGTTATAACTTGTTACTGCCAATGCTAGTTAGCTAATTATTGGTTATTTATATTTTTATCTTCACGCAATGATTGGGGATTTTCCAGTTGTCTGGTGTTTGTATTACTTTTTATTTTATTTGCTCATTAATGATGCTTCCTGCTTGGATTGATTTGTAGGCACAGAAGATCCTGTGTTTGTTATCTTTTCTATAGGAATTTAGTTGGAGAAATCAATAATAATGTTCTTAGCCTGCACACAGCATCTTCAGCATTTGAAGCTAATAACTCCCTCTGGGAGATATCTAGCTTTGAATACTCTGATGATACCATTGGCTAATTATAGTGTTTAATCTGAGTTCATATTTTAAATAGGCTACTACCAGTGCTATATAACGACAATTCTTGGTCTCCAATTTTTTTCTTGACTCTGTTTTAAATGTTTTACAGTTTGTTACTTATTATCTTTTATTTCCTCTAGTTAGTTAAGACTGCCACTTTTTGTCCATTTTTAGTTTGTATGTTAGTATGAAAGGTAAATGGGTATCATGATTCTTGTTCTTGCTCACTTGCTAGCTTATTACAATGACATTAGTTCGTTCAGTAGGTCAATGGGCTAAGGTTAGAGCTGAGGCTATTTAAACACCATAGTGGTTCCATGTTCCCATGCCCTCTCGTGTTCTCCAAATTTTTGCAATTGTGAAATTTATTTTTAAACCTTTGTTTTATTATTCTTGGTTGTCAATGGTCCGTTTTCTTATAATACTTTTGAGTCAGATCGATAATTGTTTCCTATTTACATTGGTGCAGCTGAGTTATTTGTGAATGGGGAGATCGTCCAGAGGCCACCGGAAAGGCAGAGAAGAGTGGAGCCACAGCCCCAAAGGCATCAAGACAGACCAAGATACAATGACAGAACTAGGTATGTCAGACGCAGAGAAAACATGTAGTAAACTAAGGGAAGGACCTGTTTGTGGAAGGAGGGGGATGTGATGTATATACAATGGAAGTAGTGCTTACATGCACTATGTTAGTCTTGCGACATTAGTAAAACTTCTCGTGGGGGGTGTTAACTTAATATGTTTGTATTTGAACCTGTATCAGATCGTCATTTTTACGACGAACAGAATCTTGAACATATTATGGTTCTTGTTCTGCTACCGATAAATTGCACTAGCTGTTCTTCCCGACGTATAAGAAACATGGCTGCCCTATGACATTAGTTTTGGTGCTTTTGTCTTAGCTGATTTCTCAACTTGACAAGAAGAGTTCCGAAATTTTGTTCAATGGTTATGTTTTACTTAATCTGATAGTCTTCAACACTAAACGAACGATATAATTTATTAATTCTGTATAGAAGTGGTATGAAATGTTCCAATAAAAACCTTATCGTTTTAACCAGCTTTACCGTGCAAGACTTGTAGGATCATAGTTTTAACAGTTTCATGAGCTATTTTTAATATTGCTTAGGGAAATACCACATTCTATGGCCTAGAGATGTCGGAATTTGAATCAGGGGTGACGTTGGACGTGTTTGGAATATAAAATCTTCGATTGTCAAAAGTTGACTGTAACAAAAACATAATCTGATTTCGGTTTGGTATGTTGTATTAATCGGTAGTCATTTATTAATAGTGGCAAAAATATAGTCATGAAGTCCAAGAGAGAGAACCAAGACACTCAAGACATTGAGCACAAAAGTCAACCTACATGAATGAGATAGTGAGCACAAAAACAAACCCGGATGAAAAATAAAAAATTCGGCCGCAACAAAACTAATCTAGTATAACATATTCGAATTCTTTTAGACTCGACTTGCCTTACCTATTTTGTTCAAATCGTCTTCAAACGGGTTTATTACAATGTTGCTGCCCCCTAATTTGATTGAGGGATTATGGCTATGCTTGCATTTAACCAAACCATAGGGAAATTTTGCAGTGAGAAATCAGACTTGAAATACTTTGATCTTCAATAGTTGATCCAAGCCCCAATGTTGGATAAACCAGAGGATAATTACACGCTGAAGCGATGAAATCTCTGAGCAAAGTACTAGAAATTGGAATTTTAAATTTCAAATTCCTCATTGCAATTTTTAGGAAGAACTTCAGCTAGCGTGTATGTTCATGTTAAAGTTAAATATTCTAGCTCCTGAGGAAACCGACTAAGACAAATAATGGGCAAAGAGCTGTACTCAACTTTTAATCAACATGAAGGGAAGAAAATGGTTAATTACATCATGGCACAAAAAAGAAACATTTACCGGTGTTCTTTTTCCTCCTATTTCACATATAAAAAAGAAGTAACATACCAGGATATATGTCAACAAAAGTAAAATTGAAAGTGTGTGTGTGTGTGTGTTAGCTATCTAAAGGGTTCAATGGGAGAAGATTCTTCAAGAAGAGCCGCAGCTTCAAAGCATTCAACAGCTTCCATGGGTGATGTCCCCAAATCAGCTCTGTAGAGCAGTCCAAGATTGTACCAAGCAGATGGGTTTGTTCTGTCAATCCGTAGTGCATCAGTGAGAAGGCTTCTAACGATTGCAGATGATTGACCACCGAGGAGTCTGAGTACACAAGCTGTGGATATCAAACTTGGCACATGGTTGGGTTCAATATCTAATGCTTTCCTAAATGATTTCAGAGCTTCTTGATGAAGACCTCTGCCTTCAAAAAGTAAACCTACAAACACCAAACTTATCATTTCGCTATATGAAGAATGAAGCAAACTACCTTAACAAAATGTTACTCAAGGACTTGAAGGAAGTTCATGTTAAACGTCAATATAATTAAGATTCCATTTTATTTTCTTTCTAAGAAAATAATGTATATTTTATTAAGATACTTGCTTTAGGCAACAGCTTGAAAGATGACCAAGAGGCTAAAGAAAGAAAAGTATTCCCAACAAGTAATAGAAATGAGTTATTAGTATGACGAAAAATCACATTCTTCAGTCTACATCATCAGATTTACAAGTGTCGGCCATTTTTCAGGAACTGAGAATCTGTATCTTCAAATATCAATGACAAGAAAGAAACTGAACAAATATATTAGAATCTATTAAGTTTAGAGAGCAAAAATAGAGATATACCTGTTGAGTGCCATCTAGAAGCAGAATAGGGATTGATAGCCTTGGATTTCGCAAGACAAACTTCAGCATCCTGCCACCTTGATAAGGCTATGTACACATTGGCTAAATCATGCCATATTTCCATTTCCAGTTTTCTGTCACGGTTTCCCTTATTCTACAAAAGAGATGTCAATATATTATTCTACATATATAAGAAAGGTATAGTTTAAGTGAAGTTTCTAATCTTCCTTTCCAATTGATAATTTGAGTTATTAAAGAATCATAGTAATATATTCTACATATATCAACGAGGCATACCTTCACAACCTTACTTGCAGTGCCTAAACTTTTATTCTGGACTTGAAGAACAGCAAGAAGAAAAGTATATGTCTCCACTGCATTCTTCAACTTTCCCTGGGCAATCCGTAGTTTAGCTTTGGTTCTCAACAATTCTCCTTGATCCCATCTTCCACTTTGATCCAGAGCTGCATCAATAACAATCTCTGCATCTACAAACTTTTTTTGAGCTGATAAAATCCTTGCTAATAGTATATATCCACCAATACTAGACCCACCCTCAAGCTTAATCAATTTCTTTGCAAGATCAAAAGCAATGCTTAACTTCCTCTGCTCAGCATATTCTAGACATAGATGAAGGATGATGTAAGGATCGCTTTCCCTCATCATTCTCTCAGCAGCTTTTAGAGTACTGAGTGCTTCAGACTGCATCAAAACCTTCTCTGATTCAGAAGCAGCTGACCTGGATTTTGATGACTGTAGAGCACCTAGTAAGCAATTTGCAATAGCTGACATGTGCATGCATTTTCCATATAACTGAGAAATGGCTTTGCTGGAATATTTGATTCCATCTTCCACACAAACTTTGTGGTCTGCACAAATTTTTGAAGCTAGAAGTAATTCCCTTATGCGGTCTGAGTTCTCTCTATGATTCAAGGAATTCCTCAAAAGATCCAAAGCAATCATATATTCGCCTTCTCCACAGTAACAAAGAGCTAGAGTATAATACCTTTCTTTTCTCTCCATGTTTTCAGGAAGCAATTCCTCAACCTGTTGGGCCAAGGTCATGAATTCCCCAGAAACACTTAGAGCAAAAGAAAGGTGATCAATTATTGAAGGGTCCCATACAATGTTTCCAAGAATAGATTTTCTCAGCAGAATTAGAAGGAGTAGAACAGCTTCTTCAATGTTGTTTCTTGGTACAAAGGAACCATCCAACTGAGAGCGGAGTGCAGGAGGACTTGCTTCACAACCACTGTACAAAAGAAACAAAGCAAACTCCTTCTGTATTCTTGCAGTGGCTTCAATGTCAAGTTTCCAATGATAAAGCATGGCTCTCCTAAATGATGAGATAACATCTTGAGGAGAGCCTGCAAGCTTCCACAACTCTGGAAGCAGTTCTACAGCATTTGCTAGGGTCTCTTGTAATTTACAGTCTGAAACAAAGTTTTCAGGCCAGCCTTCTGGTAATGCAGATTCAACAGTGTCTAAAATAGTTTTGCATGACTGAGCAGCATCTGCAAATTAATAAATTTCAGTCATAAATAAATTATGATAATCTTCACAGAAACTAGAGACTCTGAAGATAAAGTGCAAGATAATTAAGATGATATGCATGGCCATATGGATATAGTTAAATAAGAAATAAGAACAGGACACAAGAAGTACCTTGAAACCTTCCAAGTGCTTGCAATGATTTAGCCTTGAGAAAAACAGCTTCAAGAATTAAGCTAACAGCATGCATGGACATAGGAGGCACTGCATCACTTTGTGAATGGCGTCTATTGGTTTCACATCTTCTGGATATAGACATTTTTATCTTGGGAATGATAACAGCAATATCTATTCCTTCAAATACATGAAGTGCAGCTTCAGTATTACCTTTCTGATACTCAAGTCTTCCTAACAAGGCTCTAGCTTCCTATGAGGAAAAGGTCGTTAATTTCATCTTATAATGAATAGGCTTCTAAAATGAATAAAATCAAATATTGGGATACGGCCCTAATTTCTAACCATAAAAGATCACACATTACAGCGTAATATGGAAGCATAAACAACCTAAAATATGATAGAAAAGCAGATAGGAGGTTTAACCAAATATAAGGCAGAAGAAATTTTATCTTATTAAGGTGTTAGTGAGGGTGCAATGTATCTTATCACTTCCCATTTGGGATGCTTCAAGTTTAATAACATTATAGCAAATTGCATAGGTTTAACAAAATTTTACCAAATATCACTTCCATTATTTACATCACTTTGATCTTCCTTATTCAATTAACTACATAATATGTAATTAGAAAAGTATGCAGTATTATACACTTGTCTAAATTAAAAAAAAAATGTGTATAAGGTCACAAATAAATAAGGTGAAATTTTGTTGAACTATAAAGGATGTGAGTGTAATTTGTCAATAATATTAAGGTGCATGCAACCCAAAAAAGGCAAAAGAAAACTTTTATCTAACCTCATAATTTAAATAACCACTTTCACGAAGAGACGATTCTGCTTCTTCAATGTTACTATTGTCCACCTTTGTTTCAACTTCACCAGGACGGGATGAATAACCACTTGCTGAATAGTCCCTGGTTGCCAGTGACTCTGATGAATAACTTACTTCATCTACCTTTAGCTGCTCCCCAGAACATATACACTTTATCATCTTTCTCACTCTCTCTCTTATTCTAAACTGCCTCTTACTTATCAAACTCTTGCCTCTCATACTGGAACATTCCACTTGATACGTGCCTGAAACATCATCAACATATAGCATACAACATAAGAAATACGCACTTCAAATTACCTCTTGAGATGCCTTACACCAGCTATACTCATACCGAGCAACACAAATATATATAACGTATGAAAATGGCCTTAAAGCTATATCAACTTTTAACATCAAATTTTGTGCATTTGCCTGCTTTGAAGTACATAACACAATTCAAGGTTTAGAATCATGATTTTTCAGAACTCAGAACCACACAGCTGTCAGGACTAAGTCAACCCACCGAAATCGAGGATTTGACCATAATTCACCATTTGCATACCCATATTGCTGATCAACAAAACTAAGAATCAAACAAGTTATTTTTTAAACATAAAAAATAAAAATCAGAAACGATCAAACAACCTACTTCATAAATATAGAATGAATGGCAAGTGTTGTAAAAGTAAAAGAGGATGATTTGCCTACCTAGAGTTGAATGTAAGGAACCCCTTTATGAGTATCATAGGAAGAAGAACAAATGGTAACAGAACATCAAAGAGGTAGAGAAGAGGGAAGAAAAAAATAAAAAAGTAGCTTTCCAATAACACAAAAGGGTATAGGCTAAGGCTGTGCCCACTAGACAAAGGAAAATGAGTGTGGAATTGCTATTAAATTCACCCATTAAGAAAAGTGTCCTGTGAAATGATTTTCTCTTGTCAAGCAAGAATCCAAAGCTGCAGACGCTTTCAACAACCTTTTGTCTGTTTTGGTAATTTTCTATGTTGTTCAGTTCCAAGTTCGAACAGTGTGTAACTCATGACAGTGCATTAAATTATGCATATCTAACTCTGAATTCTCAAGTTTGAATCTTCTAACAAACGGAGAAAGCGTGACTTGTTCAGTACATTTTCTCATTTCATTTTTTATTTATTATTCTTTTCTGCAAATGGATACCCTTAATGATGGGATGACTGAATCACTGATGACTGCACTTCAAACTAGCATATTTTTTGTTCAGTGATGAATAAAATTCCTGTAACCATGTTTATATAAAAATTTATCCCAATAACTTAATTGTCTATTTTTAATTCAATTAATAGGAAAGTTAACTAAAAAAAATTACTATTCTGTTAAATAAAACGATTTTTTTCAAATCCAATTTCCTACACCCCCTCGTATTCTTTTTTAAGCTTTCTCTTTATTTTCCATCACATCAGTGTATGTACTTATGAACGTCTCAAATAATCTTTAAAAATTTGTGAATTTCCTTTCAAATCTAATGTACCCCTGTCAAATTTATTGAATTCTAAAATCTATCATTTTCCTAAGTCATTATCAATTTTATTATTCGTGTACTTAAACTCATACACTATGATTTATTATTTTAATTTAATTAGAATACATTGATAATAAACTTTTTTATGTTATCATTTAATTATAAATTATCATATTATTAAAAATTATAAATTTTTATATAAATTTTTTTACATTAATAATATATCAAATTAATTATAGGCTAAACTATAAACATTAAACACATTGATAATGTATCAAAATTAAATTTTTAGTTATTATAAAAAATTAATTCAAAATCGTTCAACTCTTATCTTTTTGTTCTTTCTATTAATTCTTCATAAAAGGATATTAAAAGTCTGTTTGGCAAGATTTTTCAATTAGTTTCAAAATTATTTGATTATTTTAAAAGCCTAAAATTAATATTTAACACAACCTTTTTAAAGAAGAGTTATCTTATTTGTACAATATTTTTTACAGTATTTTCTATAAAAAAATAATAATTGATTATGTTAGAGTAAATATAATTTTAAAAGCAAAATTAATTTTAATATAGAGCATTCAAACATTAAAATTCTCTAAAAAAATTGTTATAATATAATAAACATAATTATCTGATATGTTAACACGAATCAAAAGATACCCACCCATGTTTTTCACTTTTATTAAAATGCGTATTCATATAGATTCATAGTGAATTACGCTAACCATTATTCGGTTAAAAAAAAATGGAGGGGCAAAGAATTTGTTTTAAAAATTTACATGAATTTTTTTTTTTATCATTTTGTTTGTTTACATTTGTTTTATATAAAATGAATGAATTAAATTTTTTGGAGTGCGCAAAAATATTTTCACCTTTTAAATTGAGAAAAAATTAAGGGGTTAATTTTTTTATTATAAATTACTAAATATTTTAAGAAATATTATATTAATAAAAATATAATAACAAAATTAATTTTTTTAAAATCTATATAAATAAAAAATTATATTATTAATATTTCTTTGTTTTGTCTTTTTCACTTATCAAATAATAATTTTTTTTCTTTTCTATTTTCATCTACCCAAATAATCTATTTTTCCATTTTACTTTCATTCTATTTTTTATCATTCCATTTTTCACCTTATTTCTTTTTATTTTTTAAATCATCTAAATAAAACATAAATAAATACAAAAACATCCTTCTCATGAGCACACCAACAACACTATTATTAATATAACTAGCATGTTGTCGGAATGTAAGTTCAAGGATTTAGATGCCATTAGTGGTCTCTATTATACTTGGCGTAAAAACAACATGCAGGGTACTCATGCAAAAACAACATGTAGGCTCAATATAATTCTATTTTAGCTTAGGAGTTAGGAGGAGTTGACTTGGTATCCTGAAAAATTTGTTATAAGAAGAAGGAGTATGATCTTCATGCTTTTCATTAATGCAGTTTGGTGTATTGTTGAAGATACAATAAATTTGCAGCTTAGACCTTTTTTCAAAATCTTTTTACTCATGATATGTGTTTTTCTCAGAGTTTGAATATTGGTCAAAGATAGTAAGGTAGTAATGAGATATTTTAAACCTCTGATACGGTTCTCAAAGAGACTGTCCAACAAGCATTGTAATTTTGACTTTGGACTTTTAAACTCGTTTAGAAGATAATTTTTTGCAAATTAACTTCAAAGATTTCAGTTATTGAAGCCCCTATCTCTCAGGATGAATGCTTCTTATACATGAAAATTTATTAAAGAAATCGGATGACATTTTAAATTGACTTTTTATTAAGGTAGCATATATTTAAAATAATTTGTTGATCATGTCAATAATTACAGTAATAATTTTTTTCAAAAAATCTTATTTATATGAAAATAAATTTAAAATAATATATATATTTTTTAAAAATAAAACATATTTAAAATAAAATAAAATATAAATATCATAACATAATTTACTATTATATAAAAAATTCTACACCAAAGCATTGATTTAGATGTGAAATTGAGGACTGATAATCCACCGAAGGGTCCCAGTTATTTATTTCCGTCTAATCATGAGGGGTACACTAGCTTTTCTCTTCTTTATATATGGAGATATAATCATATAACTGGAATGTGAAGCTTTTCTCTTCTTTATATATGGATACATAACTGGAATGTGAAGAATATCTGATAAGGTAATTGAAAGTGATTCTTATATATATAAATAGTATTATTTATTTATCCATTTTATTTAACGATTTGTAATTTTTTAAAATAAAAATAAAATAAATTTAACCATTATTTATATGTGTAAGAAATTTTTCTCTAAAGCATAAACTTGCTTCAATAAGGTTCAAATAAATGTTTCCATTTTAAAAAACAACTTTAAAGGAGTTTTTCATAGAGTTGCTTACATAAAAATGTGTAAAAAATATCCATTTGTCATCACTCTTATTTACTGAAGCAACCATGAAAGTAAGGTTCTTAATTATAATATTTTAGCAGCGTTGAAGTTGTTCAAAAAAATATTAACTATTGTTTTTAATATATTAATTAAAAAATAAAATAAAAAGTATTATTAATATATTTTTAGTTCTAGCATAATTTTTTTATTAATTAATATTATTAAAATATTGATTAACGATTTTTTAAATTGTGACAAAAAGAAAGAAAATCATGTGTATGTTTAGATCAGCATTGATGAAATTATATTTAAACAAACTTGATTTTATAAAATCAATTTTTTTAAAAATAATTGTAAAGTGATGTAATATATGTTTTAAAAAATATATATAAAAAATTTAATTTAACAATTACAATTTATCATATTAATCCATATATAAATTTAAAGGCAGATCAATTTTAACATAGAATAACCATTAACCAAATATTAAAACTTTTTATGAAATTATGTTGAAATAAAAGAAACATAATTCTATGATATGTTAACACATTTAAATATGCCCTGCTCTTCGTTTTAATTTTAAGTGCATATTCATAGACTCATAGATTCATAGTAAATCAATAATTAGTAAATTTATACTGAGTTATTTAATTATAATTTTTTTAATTTATTTAATATTATAAACTATTAAATATTTACATAAAAAAATAATTTAATTTTTTAAAATAGAAAAAATATCAACAAATAACTTAAATTTGTTTAATGTTAAATAAAAGGGCTTAATTTACTTAAGAAATTAAAATCATACATAATTTAAATAAAAAATTAAAACTTAATCTTAAAATCTTATATAATTTTAATATTTATATATTTATTATCCTACCATAATAATTATTAATGATTTTTTATTAGTTTTACCGTTAATCTAGGATTATTAGTGTATTAAATTATATTAATATTTTATTTTGCATGACATAGAAAATATTAAGAAAAACATAGAAGAATAAAAAAAACAAAAAGTATGATATAAAAAATAAATTATTTAAATGGATAGAAATAGAAAGAAAAAAATAAATAATTTTTTTATTTGAATGGATAAATAAAATAAAAAATTAATAATTTTTTTATTATATTATTTAAAAATATAATTAAGCTTAAAAAAAATTCTAAGTTTTATATTTTTATTTTATGAATATACTAGTTTTTATTTTTAATTTTAAAAATTTAATAATTTAGACATTAGAGAAACTCTTTCGTTCAATTTTCACTTCTTGAAGAAAGATTAAAAATTTATGGACTCTAAAAACATTTCTTTCTATTTTTATAATCAAGTAAATATATTTTTTTACATCCTCTCATTTTCTTTCCTTCAAATTCTTATTAAACGAACAAATCTTAAATAAAATTTCCATAATCACTAGTCATATGCATAATAATGTATATGATAATAAACATAAATTAAAAGTTTTATATAAATTTTTAAATAAACTAATACCTATACAATAAACAATTAATTTAAATTAAAAATAAAAGGAATTTATTTTATATTATTTTAAAATGATTTAATTTAATATTTACAAAAATTATTTTTCTCCATCAAATATGTATTATATGTTACAAAAATATTTTTTCTTTATTTTATATATATATATATATATTTCGCAATACTTCAACAATCAACATTATTTTAATCCAAATAAATTAAGACTTAAGAGTACATCAATCGTTCATTCTTTAAAAAGTATATTGCTATCTGTAAACAAATGTGAAATAAAAGCATATATATAATAATTAAAATTATGAAAATATTTAATTTTAATATGATGATTGAAATCATTATTAAAAATGACGTAAGAATACACAATATTACTTTATAGTTAAAGACAACTTCAATCTCGATTATTTATTATTAATTAAGTTTAAAAAAGATTAATTATCCATAAAGATCTTTATATTTGATCACATCAGCATGAGTCAACGTTCCTAGACGTCCCATTTGTCATAACTATCAAGCTTAAGTTAGGCAAACACAAAAATGCAGAAGATTAATATCAGTTATGAAGCTTGAAAGCGAATTTCTAGTCATTGATGACAAAACGAGTAGATATATCTCTCTGATTTTTTCATTCAACATTAATTATTACTTGAAAATGGAGTACATAAATATTAATTATTAATGACAACAATTTCTTCTTACTCTTACAATTTTGCAATAAACCAATTATCATGGTTAATGTAAGGACATTAATTAAAATACAAGTTCTTCATGCATGCAACATGGCCAACGCTCAATGGTGTCCAATTCCTCCACCGCCACCTCCTCCACCACCGCCGCCAAATCCACCTCCAGCTCCTCCACCAAACCCACCTCCAGCTCCTCCCCCAAATCCACCACCTGTACCTCCTCCAAAACCACCACCAGAGCCTCCTCCTACACCACCGCCAAACCCACCACCTTTGCCAAATCCACCACCACCACCAATGCCACCACCTTTGCCAAATCCACCACCACCACCAATGCCACCACCTTTGCCAAATCCACCACCACCACCAATGCCACCACCTTTGCCAAATCCACCACCACCACCAATGCCACCACCTTTCCCAAATCCTCCACCACCACCAATGCCACCACCTTTCCCAAATCCTCCACCACCACCAATGCCTCCTCCTTTACCTATTCCTCCTCCAATGCCACCACCTTTTCCAATTCCTCCACCGACACCGCCACCCAAACCTCCACCTTTGCCAATTCCACCTCCGATACCTCCACCTTTTCCAAAGCCGCCACCACCACCTAATCCTCCACCTTTGCCAATTCCACCTCCAATACCCCCACCTTTTCCAAAGCCGCCACCACCGCCTAATCCTCCACCTTTGCCGATTCCACCACCAATGCCACCGCCTTTCCCGAATCCACCACCGCCTCCTAAACCTCCACCTTTACCAATTCCACCACCAACACCACCACCTTTTCCAAAGCCACCACCACCACCTAAACCTCCACCTTTACCAATTCCTCCACCAACACCACCACCTTTTCCAAAGCCACCACCACCACCTAAACCTCCACCTTTACCAATTCCTCCACCAACACCACCACCTTTTCCAAAGCCACCACCACCACCTAAACCTCCACCTTTGCCAATTCCTCCACCAACACCACCACCTTTTCCAAAGCCGCCGCCACCACCCAAACCTCCACCTTTACCAATTCCACCACCTTTTCCAATACCGCCACCAACACCTCCACCACCGCCCTTTCCAAAGCCGCCACCTGCACCTCCTCCAATGCCACCTCCTTTTCCAAAACCTCCACCAGCACCACCACCAACTCCTCCACCTTTACCTATCCCACCACCAAGCCCTCCTCCTTTCCCAAATCCACCACCGGCTCCACCTCCAATCCCATGTCCTCCACCAGCACCACCTCCAAATCCACCACCTCCTCCACCTCCACCTCCACCCCCAAACCCACCTCCAGCACCAGCTCCTCCTCCCCCACCAAAACCACCTCCAAACCCTCCTCCCTTCCCAAACCCTACATTCTTTTCTTCCTCATTTTTCACATTTGCCACATTCCTTGCAACCACATTGGCCACAAAAACATGAGCACAAAACAGTAACACCAAAACTAGTCTTTTGTCCCCTACTACTAACATTTTTACTTATCAACTCACTCACTCTCTTCAATCTTCGGTTGCTGCACTTTGCATAAGCTTGAAGAGGTTTATATAATGCAGAGTAGCAGAGGATCACAATCACGATATGGCCCCTCAAACTCTTTAATCGCTTCCAACTACCAACTGCTTGCCACATTTAATATACACCGTTTTCCCACAATTATTCATCCCCTGTTTGGTATACCCGCCTTCCACACCAAATTAAAACAACTAAACTTTCCACTTCTCTCACACTATTTCCAACTTCCAACTTACATGCCAATAGCTAAATCCGTGTTTCATTTCTCATGAACCCTACTATTCTTTCCCCTTTTTCCCAACCTTACATTACCTATATGCTATATACAACTACTGTTGTCTCTTGACCAATGTCCCTCAATTTTGTTTTCGCATTCATCGTCCGTGCCATTATCATACGGTATTTTTTTGGACTATTTTGTAAATCTGGAGTAAGAAACCCCTTTGTCAATAGTTTTCGTGGTATCTTTGTAAATCAGGGTAGCAAACCCTTTTTGACGAAGAAGTAATTTAAAACTGACATGTCATATGTTTTATGTTTTATATGATGGTATACATTTAATGTTTATTAATTGTAATATATTGAAGTGAAAAGTTTGTATTTAATAATTTTTTTAAAAATTTTATTAAAAAGTTCTTAACTGTTTTTATTAAAATTAATGTTTATATTTCTTTTTTATAATTTTTTTAAAATATAAAAAAATATCTGAATCTAAAAATATCATAGAATTTTATTAAATATATTATTAAAAAATAAATCTAATTTATTTTTAAAAATTATAGAAGTATGTAAGACCTTTGAAATTTAATAATTATAAATAGATATAATTTATTTTTTAAATTTTAACTTATTTATTTTTTAAAATATTTTAATTATGATTATAATATTATTTTATTAGATTAGAGTAAATTATATTAATCATAATTAAAAAAAATCAATTATAATTTTACTTATTATTCAATTTTATTCAAAATATTTTTATTATAAAAATTAAATTCTTAAATATAAATTATTTATTTTAATAAAAATTTAAAAATATTTTACTTTTATTAAAAATTAAAAATTAAAAATAAAATATAAAATAATTTTAAAATATTTTGAATAAAGCAATTTTTTATATTTATAAAATATCCAATAATACAGTATCCATCCCATTTTTTTTTCAGATTTTTTTATAGATTACATAATATATCATCTAATTTTTATTTTTAAGTTATTTTTTAATTTCATCCATTTAATAAAAATAAAATAAAATAAAAATTAAATTATATTTTAAAAAATTGCAAACAAATTGTAAACATTAATTTTAATAAAAATAAATAAGGACCTTTTAATAAAATTTAAAAATTTTAATCATTAGTTACAAATTTTCTATCAAAATATATTATATTTGATCAAAATGTATAACTATCCTGTAAAATAATGTTAATTTTTCATTATTTCTTTGTAAAAAAAGATTTGCTATTCCAAATTTACAAGAATAGAAAAGAAAACACTCATATCATATACATTCCAATCTCTAAATAAAAAATCATCGCACGAATGTTACTCTAATTAATTTTGATAAAATTAAATTATCTATTACGTGCGTAATGTCATCACTCGAAGAATATGTGGTATCAAACGAGTGTCCTAATATTAATAGAAGTTTAAACTTAGGTATCATCATGAGTAATAGATTAACCATTCAAGCCGGTTGGTTGGGCTTTACTTTTCTTGCATGTAATTTTTAATTTGGTAATTGCATATCATTTGTGACTATGGATTAATGCAGTAGAATTTCTGGTTACGACGATTGAAAAATGTGAGACAAAATTTTGACGGATACTAATGAGAACGTTGCATCATAAAACCAATAATCTAAATATTGATTAACCAGTTAGGCAATGGTACATATAGTAAAGATCATGGGCCCAACCCAAGTGAGACATAAAAATTAAGTTCTATGAGATGACTCATCAAAGTTTGGGAAGAAAGAAGATGCTTTGGTAAACCATTGCATGTGCTTGACAGATGGAAAATTTATTGCTGATGGCATTTCGTTTTGTTCTTCAAATCTCTCGTCGGCATCCACATCCATCCCGACACATTAAGTAATCGGAAAATGGAAAGAAAGATCCACAAAATTACCCTCTACCGTTCACTTTGCCTTAAATTTCTTCAATTACTCGTCGTGAAAATTCCGAACATCGTACGTATCTAAGCCAAATCGTCAGTATCATGTTTCTCTCATTTGTTTTTATTTCTTATGGTTAAACAATATATATAAGGATGTTGATACGTGTTTTTCATGCCTTTTTTTGTAAATAAATCTTACATTATTACTATAGGATTAATCTGATTCTTGCAGAAGATCATGTCCCACTTAGAAACAATCCCCCATGGTTAATTTCTCCAGATTTTATTTGATTATATAGGTGTAATTAATTTTTTCAATTGATTAATGAATTGATTTTATAATATGGCTGGTTTTCTCTAATAGCATGACTTCTAGTATATTAAAACAAACAATTTGAGCTTCAATTGTTTAGGGGTACTTAATAACGGTTTTAAAATACGCAGCATGATTGTTTTCCTTATTATCTATACTTATATAATATTAATTACTGAAAATTTATTTTATTAGCTCTGTTTGATGAATGAGAAACAAAATTAATGGAAGAAAAATAGATCAGGGTAATAATGCTTATTTTTTTAATCACTTTTTAAAGTGTTGAACTCATCATTTCATGTTTCAATATTTAATAAACCTAACATTATTCTGCCAACAGTACTCATTTCATTTAAAAAAATATTCACTAACACAAAAAATTGTAAAGTTTTAGGATATATAGTCTCTGGTATAAATTTTATCAAAGACAAATAAAATTTTTAGTATAAATTTTGAAGATTTACACAAACAAAGAATATATTATATTGATATTTAAGGTATTGATAATATATATTAATATTTTTATTAATAAAATTATTTATTAGTATAAAATATATAATAATAGACTAAAATAATATTAAAATGCTAATAAATAGTATTTTTTAGTATGTATGTAAATTTTTATATGGATACATTAGCATTCAAGATTTTGTACATTTTTTAGAATTTTCTAAAAAAAATATATATATACCACTTTACAGTATTTATATTTTAATATAAATTATATATATATATATTTTTCATTATATCATATATCATATTAAATTTTTTTTCCTGACTATTTCTTTAAAGGTTTTCTTTACAGTATCTATATGTTGTTTGGAAGTTAGGAACGATTTTTGTTTTATGTTTAGATCCAATCCTGAATAGTCAACACATAGTATGAGAAAGTAATTTTCTTCCCTATAGGCATAAAGGACAAAAGTTAAATACAGATCTCAACGAAAATGAAATGGGAAAGTGGAGGTGGGTTTTGCAGACTTGCAGTTTAGAATTCGTTTTCCATATCCTCCGAATGCGACCAAGCTGTCCCAGCGTTGAATCAGAGATGGATTGGCTATCAAGAGTAAACGTTTGTTTTCATATATACCACCATCATCAAAGCAAACAAAGACCTGTCTCCTTTCTAAACTAAATAAAATTCATCTATGGGAGTTATTAGAATTTTTTAAAACAAATAATAAAGTTTGAAACTGTTTTTGTTCCCTTCAAATATTTTATTTTTACTTTTTACATTTGATAATAATTATGTGATTTTAGATCAATTATTTACCAGAAACTAAAAGCATATATTATAAAATTTTTTGGATTAAAAATGAAAAAGAATTACTTAGACAAATATAAAAGATCTAAAAATTAAAATTTTTTAAGTCAAACAAAAATTATATTTAAACATTTTACTGGTTGTCTCCTTTGCTTTTAGATGTATTTTTGGAATGCCTATCTACAAAAAGATATATGAAATGTAAGTGATAGATATAAATAATTGTGTATGGTTTTAATTTTTAATTGTTTAAATAATAGTAAGCCAAACAACAATTACTTGTTTCTTTTTTTTAAAAAAAAAATTTAGCAGAGAAAAAAGAGGGATTAGTTTTTCAATTTGGGGAAGCAATGAAAATTGAAGATGTCTTTTGTTTTTCAAATTTTATTTTAAATAAATTAAAATTAAATAAAGTATTATAAATTTTTATATTATTTTGAATTAATATTGAAGTCTTTATTTCAACAATGCACTCTAATATTTACTATAAAAATTTATCATTTACTAATAATTTTACGCTTGATTATCTTTCATTAGTACAAGTTTTTTTCTAAACAATGTAAACTATTAATAAAAGTATTATGAACTCGTATTAATATTATAATATGTTATAGTAACGAATAATTTTATTTGTATGAAATATCGATATACACTACTAATATATCAATTAATATTAATATAAAATGTTATTTGTTAGTATAAATTTTTAAAATTTATACTAATAAATTATTTTTTGGTTGGCAAAGATTAAACAAAGATTATCTTAACATTTGATCAATTTTATTTGTCAAACAATATTTTTATAGTAATCTAATTGCAATCATTATTATGAGTTGTAAAGATAAAATTTTAACTTTAATTAAAAACAATACTAAAAACATTTAGGAGTTGTTTGTATTTTATTTTTAAAAATATTTTTTTATTTTAAAAACTAAAAAATCAATAAACTGCTAGATGAATAAATTTTTAAAAACTATTTTTAACAATCATATATTTTTCAATTTTTTAACAAAAAATAAAATAATTGAAAGCTGTGGATTTTCTATCTTTACTTTTTTCTTATTTATATTCTTTCATATATTAATGTTTTTTCATTTACTCTCTTTTATTTTTAAAAATATTTTATAAAATTTTAAAAATCTAAACTAAAAATATAATCAAACACCTCCTTATAATACTAAGCTTAAATTTTATCCTTTTTAATATATCTAATAAAATAATTCATAAGATTATAAAAAATTATAATTTTTATATTCATTTTTTATTTTTAATAAATTTATAATATTTTTAAAATATTTTAATTTATTTCAATAAATTTGATATTCAAATTTACTAAATAAACTCTTAATTAATTTTTTAGTTAACCAATGTCAGTATAACATACATGAATACATGATCCAACAACTTTTAGATGTTGAGATATTTATGACTTGAAAAAAGTTCAACATCCAACGACTAAAATGTACTTTTAAGCACAATAATAGCTGTGTCGCAGTATTTATCAATAATTATATCCTCTCAGCTCTCAACAATCAACTCTGTTCCTATTCGTCATTCCCTAATCTGAACGTAGACCTGTAGGTTCTTTCCTCACTCACTACATATCCTTAACAGCAAAGTAAACTCTCATTTTGTTAGACATGGTCATGTTAATTTTTTAATAATAAAAGTTCTCCTTTTTATTTTTAAAATATAAAACCGTTATTATTTTCTAAAAATAAAATGATAAATTTTAATTAAAAAATAAAGCAATAACTTACAGTTTTTAAAATCAAAGTGATCAATCTCAATTTTTTTCAAAAATTAAAATGATATAATTTAGTCATAATCAAAATATACACTTATATTCTGCATTTATCTCTCTTTCACTTCATTTTTATATTTAGTTTTCCTTTTTATTTATCTTTCTCTCTCAATCTCTAAGTATGTGGAAAACATTTTCCTATCCTTTAATTCATAAATGTTTCGATAACTATTTGTTTTATAAATAGATTCCAATTTTAATTTCTAAAAAATTACAACCATCAATTAATCATCTTAATTTTTTATTTTATGAAATTTTCGTTCAGTCTCTAATTTTGAAAATTTTCATTTATTTTTAGTTATTTTTCCTTCATGTTTTACTATTATTTGGTAGTAAAAAAATGAACGACATTTTATAAAACTAGATATTCAGATTTAAAAAATTATGAAAACAGATATTATCTGATACTTTTAATCTCAAGATTAGCAATAATGGGGGGATTTACACTTTATTTTGTCTTAAACAAAAAGTACATACTCAGCCATAAAAATACAAAATAATTTGAACATGGATAATTCAGTATTGCAGTATGTTGTTAATATAATTCAAATTGAATATAAGAGAAAAAGGATTTTAAGATCTATGAAAATCGATAAAAAAAAAACGATCAACTAGTCTAACTCTAAAACAGGCGATACAGAATTAGTTCATACCAGGTTTTTTAATTGTTTTCAATTATTATTTTTTATTCAGCCATTTTTTTAACTACATAAAAGCTAGTGAATGTGAAGTTACAAAGGTCCAAAAATGAAGCTCACTTTTGAGATGTTATTATTTAGCCGTTTATTATAATTTTATATCTTATAAAAAATATAATTTTATATTAATTCTGTTTTATTTAACTTAAATTTTATTGTTTTGTGTTAGTTTATTATATAGTTATTATAATATTAAAAATATTTAGTTATTTATTACCTATTTAATCTCGATAAAACTAATAAATCATCAATCATATCTTTATCAATTTAATTATTGGTCTAATTTTTAAAACATTGTTTACAACATACTTTTTGTTCAAATTCAGGGGGAAATTTGGTAGATTATAAATTTTTATAGTGCATGAAAGGTCATTAACAATATTAAGTAAATGAGTTACCAATTTTAATAATTTCATATATACATTTTTACAAAAATATTTTTAAACTATAATTTCGTCTGTAATAATTTATAAGTGAAATAATTTGGTTTACTTATATATAAAATTTTTAATAAAAAATTATAAGAGTACGCAATAATACTAAAAAATAAGGCAAAATCTTTATAAAATTATAATTATTTGTCAAGCATTATAATGTTTTACTAACCCTATATGCATAGTAAAATCCTTGAGTAAACCATATTCATACATTCTATGTTCCATGATCAAAACTTTAGTGTCATTCTATTATTTTCATAGTAATCAGCTTTAGGCTCATCTAGGTTGCTCACCCAAACCATTACAAAAGGAGCGCTGGATTGGCCCACTAAAAGAAAGCTGCCCAAACCCACTAGCACGAGAACCAAGTGGGTGATAATCATGCTCATAATTAATGACCAAAAGTCAACCAGAAAAATTAATGACAAAAAAATTGAATAATTAATAAAATAATTATATAATTTTAAAATCTAAAAAATAAGACTATTGGTACTTTTTTATATTATTTTATAATTAAATTTTTCTATTATTTTTATTTTTATACAAATATTTTAAAAATACATCTCAATTTTTTATTATCTTGTTTTAATATTGAAAGAACATTTATAAAATCTCAAGCTTATAATTATTAAAACGGTAAAAAATAATAAAATATTATTTTAATTTTTATAAATATAATTATATTTAATTTTAAATTTCTTTTATTTTAATCCTCTAATGAGGTAGGATGCATGCAGATAGTGTTTTTTATGTGTCCATTTATATTAATAAGTATTTATATGAATAAATGGTATTTATGAATATTTATAAGTGTTTATAAACTTTAAAAATTAATTAAAATATATTGATGATATAAATATTTTTA
The DNA here is from genome assembly GCA_037954105.1 of Canavalia gladiata. Lineage (NCBI taxonomy): Eukaryota > Viridiplantae > Streptophyta > Magnoliopsida > Fabales > Fabaceae > Canavalia > Canavalia gladiata. The sequence continues at coordinate 13,702,133 of CM075660.1, forward strand.
CACTATTATATAACCATTGATTGTTATATCATTAAAAACTATTAATTTTTATAATAATTATTTTAAAAATGATATCAACTATGATTTTTTATTAGTTTACAATTTCAAATTTTTTACATTGATAATATATTAAAATTAAAATCATTTAAAAATTATAAAAATAAAAATAAAAAACATAATATCATGTTGTTATGTTATTTACTGTAAAGACATTGTAAAATAAGAAATAAATCTTTTATCTCATACCAAAATGAAGAAATTATAACATATATATATATATATATATATATATATATATATAATTTAATAGAAAAAGGCACTTTATAAAAAACGGATATCCATTTGTATAGCTATGTAACACACATGTACACATAAAGTATTATATCCCATCCAATTATGATATCCATATTGGTACTTATAGATGTGGATATTTTTAGCACTCCTGCTTATAGCATGCATCTAACTATAGTATATTAGCATTTTCTCTTAAATAATAAAACTTTGTGTCATGTTTAGATATATATTAAGTGTATATTGAATAATAATAGAAATTATTTTTAATTTTTTAAAAATATTTAAGGTCTAAGATTAATAAAAAATAAAGTTTAATCATATTTATTAAAACTAATTTCACAGTTTACCTTATAAATTGTATCAAAATGATTATATTTTGATACAATTTATAAGGTATTTTTATCTATATATAAATATTTTCACAAGGTATTAAGAGTGCATTTTGTTAATCTAGACCATATATATCCTTTATTTAAGACAATTTAATTTTAGTCAAAAACATAATAAGCCTAGCTATTCTACTAAATTTTTTATACATGTACAGGATAAAAACTCGAGAATGTGGCTAAGAAAAATTAAGCTTATTTGAACCAACTATTTATTAATCATTAAAAGTTCAGTTTTTTTTTACCACATGTACTCATTGTGGACAACAAAACTCTCCTTTTAAATTTTTAACATGGTTGCATATCTAATTCAAATTTAAAACATTTGATTAATCTAAATCAACTTTCTCTAATTGGTCCATCTCGTTAAAAGTATATCTAATTTATATTTTATGCGATTATGTTTCAAAGGATTAACATAAAAATATGTATGAGAATAACATTTAAAAAATATAATAAAAATAAATCACATTCAAATAGGAAATAAATTACTTTCAAGAGTAGATTATTCCCCATTTAATTAAGAGAATCATAGATTACATCTTTTTTCCTTTTTTTATAAAATAAACATTTTTTTTTCAAAAGATAAATATGTGTTATACTTTAATCCTTTTCAAAATAAATATTTTTTTTAATCATGATAAACAGTTATGATTGTATTTCTTAATAATACTTTTATCTTTTTGATAATTATTAGTATCATTTGCACTTAACTTTGAATGTTCTATTATTTAGAATTTTAGAACACGTAATAATATTTTAAATATTTTTATTATCATATATAATTTTTATCTAAATTTTTTACTTTACTATCTAAGCTAAGGTTCTCCATTTGAACTTCATTATTTTATATTGTAAAAAATAATATATATTCGTATTTTTAAAAAGCAGATGTTTAATATAAATATCTTTTAAAGAAAAATTATAATTGACTCTATTTTTAAAATATAAATATAAAAACATTTTTAAAACTTATATAATCCCACACTTAAAATTAATGTCACTCATAAAAAAAATAAGAGATGGTAGAGATTTGTTATATTCTTCTACTTATTTTCATATAAATGTTTTCTTATTTTATAAAGTAAGTACTTAATGAAAAGCCCTGTGTATTTATTATTAAAAATATTTAATTTTTTATTTAATAATTAAAAGAATTTATAAAATAAGTGATAGAAAAATTTAGAGTTATCATAAATTAAGATATTGTATTTATATTTTGTTTATTTAAAAAATAGAAAAAAAAATAAAGAAGATGCAAATAATTTTCAACAAACATATGATGGAAGGAAGTTATTTCTATGAATCTCATATTTTTTTATTCTTCCAACAGGTGTGAAAACAAGGGGAGAGATGTTTTTTGTTTTTAAATTTTTAAATTTGTATATATTTAAAAAATAAACATATAATATTAATAAAATAAATAAATTTTTAAGATATAATTTAATTTTTAATTAATATAAAACAAAATTTATCTAAATAAAAAAAAACATATATATATATATTTATCTAACACCTTTTTTTCTATTTATATTTTTTTATCCTTTTATTTCTTTCCGTCATCTTTTCTTTTATTTCTATCAATCACTCATTCAAACAAAATATTACTCTTATTTATTTTTTCAGCGCCATGATTTTGGTTTAAATCACATGTAGACATCAAATTTCGGGGGGAAATATGCATGCTTACATAATCTAACAGTGTGAGATATACTTTAACAAATGCATGTTAAATTATTGAACGTTAGTTAGTAGCATTATTTGAATTTGATTTTGCAAATTTATTTCCAAGATTCGTAATCCTAATATAGGTGGCAAATAACAATTTTTATGTGAATTACTTAAATTAATTAAAATTCACTAAAATTAATCAAAATGAGCTATTTAACCCATTAAATTTTAGAACAGTGAACCTAAACTAAACTAATAGGAACAAAAATCATTAAACTAACCCCACGAAAAACCTTTCAACATTAGAAAATATTTTTATTCTTCTTATGTCTGGATATTGTTATTAAAAATAGTTAATATATAATTTATATTTTAAAATGACAAGTAACTAAAATATAAAAAAGGTAAAATAACATTTAAAATAAGAGGTAATAAATAATAAATTCTTAATTCACCTTCTTTAAATGGTTCAAAACCTTTTGCACATTTTACATAATATATCTGATAAATATTTTATGCATCATACGGAGATATTTTTAGAGCTATTTTTATTCTTCTTAAGTCCTGCAGTTTTTTATACTATTTATTTTTTATTTTTTATTTTAATTTTTAAATATTCATTTAATTTAAAATTTAAATAAATACACACTATAAAATTTTTGAATATATCTATGAAAGGTAAAATCATAACGTTGTTATAATTTTATTGATCTTAATTTGAATTTATTTTTATTTTAAACATTGATATATGAAATCTAAAAAAATTATTATAATTTTAATATTTATTTTTTATTTTATTAATTTTATTCCATTAATTATAAATAAATATAATATAATATATATTATTAATAAAAAATATTTACCAATAATAAAAATATTTATTATTTATTATTTTAATAAATTTAAATTAATTTTAAAAACATTTATGCAGTGTACAAGTAATATATTAATTATACATAAATGTAAATGTAGTAAAATACTTCTAAATATTTATTTTATTTTAAAAATAAAGAAATTTAATTAAAATATAAATTGCATGTGTTTTAATTTTTTAAATATGATAAAATTATTGATTACTTTTAGAATTTTTTGCAATAAAATTATTTTAATTGATAAAAAATATTTAAATTATTTTAATTATGAGGAATTGTTTTATTAACCGTATATATTTTTAATTAAGATACTACTTATGTTTGAAATATAGAAAAAAAAATTATATATTATATGAGATAAAAATGAGTAAGTTTATTTGAAGGTTTATGATTTGAATTATTTAAAATTTAATTTCATTCGATTTGTATAATAAATATATAAATTTAAATTTGTTAAAAAAAATTAAATAAAAAATTTAAATATAAAATTATTAAAAAAATTATTTATCTTATTTAAAAATCTATTTATCTTTGTATATTTTATATTTATATTTATTATAATATATTATATTTATATAAAGATAATATATTTATACAATTTATTAAAAATTAAAAAAATTAAATTTAAAAAAAATCAACTTTATATTTATAAAAATTTTAAATATTTATTATAAGAATTGTGTAAGTTACTTTATTTTTAAAATAAATATTTATATTTTACTTTAATTTTTATGTATATATAAATTTGTTTGTATATATATATATATATGTACATATGTATATTATTTTTTTTATGTTATTATACTTACAAATAGTTAATGTTGAGGGTATATAGTTTAAAATTATATAGTTAGGATTATAAATATTTTATTTTATTAAATTTAAGATTTAAATTAATTATTTATATAAGTTTTTTAAAATATATTTATTGTTATTTTTGTATTATAAATTTTTAAATTTTATAAACTTTAAAATAAATTAAATATTAATAAAAATATAATAATTATAATAGATCAAATTTATAATTTAAAATTTTTAAATATATCAAACTAAAAAATTTGAAAGTGAGCGATATGCTATTTTTCCATTCATATATATATATATATATAAGTAATGGAAAACTTGAATTACCTAAAAAAATTATATTATCTAAATAATCAATTATATTACTACTATGATTAATTATATACCATAAATTTTATAATTAAATTTATTAAATAAAGATAATAAATTAAATATTTAAATATTAAATTATTTAAAATAATTGATTTTATGTTTAAATTAATTTTAAAAATAAAATAAATATTAAAAAATTAATATATTTTAATCATTAATTTATCTTAAATAAGTCATTTTATTTGAAAAAATAATAAAAAAGTATAAACTTATTTTTATTATTAAACAAGATTGAATAGTAATCTTCATAATTTTTTTTCAATAATTACCAAAATTAATATTTTCCAAAAATAAATTAAATAAAATATTAAGGTAATTGTTACACGGACCCATAAAAGTATTATCATATTTTAAATATATCTATAAAAATATTTAATCCATTTAATTATTTAAAAAATATTAAATAAATCTTATATTTTTATATAATAAACGTATTTTTTTTAAAAATTTAAATATTTGTTGTTAAAAACACCATTTAACACCTATCTTATTATATAAAACATGGTACTTAATCAAGAATGATTATTTTTTTAAAATTTTCATTATTTACTTAAAATAAAAACGCACTTATATTGCTAACTATCAAGTTTCTCTTAAATTGCACAAGTATTTTTTGAATTTATGTAAAATTTATAAATGAAATAAAATGAAAGAAATAATAAATATTGTTATTATTAATAGTAAATATTTTTTATATTTTAAATTGAATATTTAATAATTTTAAAATTATAAAATAACATATTTGAATTAAGATGTAATTTTATTGATATGGTGTATTAAAATTTTAAATTTTAAAATAATTTTAAATCAAAAAATAACTTTAAGCACTAATAATTAAAAACAAAAAAAATATTTTGAGATAAAAAAAGTATAACACTTAATTAAAAAACACTTTCTTTCAAAAATAAATATTCTTTGCCACGACAAATAAAACCCATTCCCTTTCCAGTTTGAGGATTGTTACGGTTGGTTTTTTATTGTTAAGGCAACAGCTATAAATTAAATATAATTATTATAAATCAAATAGTTTGATTTATTTTATTGTAAATATATAAAATATATATAAATATTAATAAATAATTAAAAATTATATTATTATTATTATTATAAAAATGATAATAATAAATTAGTGATGATATAGTTTGGTAGAATTAAGAATAAAAATATTTTTAAAAAAACAACAACAAAATTAAGAATTTATATTTTTTGTATTTATGTTAATTTAATAATTATATTTATAAAATATAGGATTTATCAATTTAATCATTAAATTATATAATAATATTTTTATAATTATATATATAAAATTTTACATAATGTTGATATATTATTTATCTATTGATATTTTTTATATTTAAATAATATAATAAATATTAAAATAAAATAATAAAATATTTATTAAATTTTGTTTTAAATAAAATTTGAGCATAATCTATTTGATAATTTTTTTTAGATGAATAATTGAATTTATAAATTTTATATTCTATAAAAAAATAATTAAAATTTCTTTCGATGATTGTGAATTTTTAAACTTTGATTTTTAAAAATAAAACCTATTTAACAGAATGATTCTGAATTTATTTTTAATATATTTTAAAAATAACTTTAACTTAAATCTTAAAACAAAAATCTTGATTTTTATTTTTAATTTTAAAATATTTTCATTTTAAATCTTATCAAATTATATTATCACCAAACTATTATCTTTATCATCTTATTATAACAACCACCATTAATATTATTTTTACTATTATTATTACAATAATAATAATATAATTATTTATTTATTTTTAGATATTCATAATAAAATGAATGGTATTATTTAATTTATATTATTTAATTTATATTATTAAAATATAATTTTATATTATATAAATATTTATAATATAATATTATATAAATTAATTTTTAAAAATTAATATTAAATAATATAAAAATATTATATTAATAATATATAAAATTATTTAACTTATATATTAATTATCAAATAATATACAAAATATAAAATTATATAATTATATAATATTTTTATAATATAATTATCATAATTGGTATAACCATCAAAATTATATCATATATTTACCACTATCATCATATAATAATAGTAATAATTTATTATTAAAATTTTTATTATTTTAAAAAAATATTTTTATTTATCTATAATAAAATAATTAATATTATTGAATATGTAAATATATTAAATTTATAATATTATATGATAATATCTATATTATTTTATATAAAATAAATATTAAAAAATATAAAAAATATTATAATAATAATATTTAAAATAAAAAATGTATAATTATATAATTTTTTTTATATTATAACTACTATATTATTATATTATCTCACAAATATTATTTTTATTATCATTATTATCATAATGATAATAATAATTTATACTTTTTATTATTATTTAATATTTTAATTTTTTATAACTTTTTAAACAAACATTCTGATTTATTTATTTTTTAAAGAACATAATAAAATAAAATGAGCTATTCACTTTTATAATAATTTTAAAAATTAAAAATTGAATATTAAAGTTTCAGCTAAGAGATCTCTACTCTTGTTATGTTATTATAAAAAAAACATTGTGTTTGAATTGTGTTTCTACCCAAAAATATATAAACAGTATTGATATTAGGGTCACAGCAGTTATATGATGGAAATTCAGGGACAAATGTGTAAAATAAATCAGTAGATAAATACATGATGATCCCTTTTTCTCTTCCTTCACACATTATTATTCATTCTCCCTCTCCCACTCAAATCCCAAATCACAAATACTCTTTCTCTCTGACTCTCAGCCATATCTATCCGCTTTCTCTATCCAACGTACGGAACGGTGATTATGGATCCTTTGCTTATCGTATAAATTCACCGCTTCTTGTTCCACCCAGGATCGCTTCCTCATCTTCCTTTTCCAATTTCCACAACCCTACTCACATCTTTTCTCTTTTTTATTTAATTATTATTATTATTATTATATAATTTATGTTTTCTTTGCTACCCTTGTCACTTTCATTATCTTCTAGGAATTTTTATTTTATTTTTAATTGCTTGTTCTAACCGCTTGTTGTGGACCCCGTTTATCATTCCTTGGTTAGCAACAAACGAATATTGAAGAATTCATCAATTTCACGATTTTACTCCTCCACACTAAAATAGCGTCGACGCTTGTTTCTTGCGTGGCATCGTCAGAGGCCATGATGTTGAGTCATCATCCCCGTAGGATGTTGCCATCTGGCAGTCCCAAAAAACGCAAGCACGCCGAAGCTGACAAGCCGGCTTCAACCAAAGCTGCTGAGCCAAAACCCTCCAATCGACTTCTAGCCGGCTACCTTGCTCACGAATTCTTGACCAAAGGGACGCTGTTGGGTCAGAAGTTTGAACCAGCCTCTGACATCTCCGTTTGCTCCACCTCAGCCGAGGGAAAGAGGAGCCAGCTGAGCTTTCAAGCCGCAGTTTCAGCTGTGGAGCCGACTCGACCAGACGTTAGAAAGGATCACGAGAGTTATAGTGAGGTAGCAAGCATAATGAAGACAGATGGGACCCACATAAAGGGAATTGTGAACCCCACACAGCTCTCCAGGTGGATTCACATGTAAGATTGTATGAGTATGATGACGTGGCGAGTTTTCATTGGATAATTTGTGCCTGCAGGTGCATGAATTGTATTGTGCACACTTCACTGATAGGTTAGTGTGAAGTTAGTGGGTTACGTAGCTGGCAAAGTATAATATTCGTGTGCTTGAGAAATAATGAATGTGTAGATCATCATGACCTATTACTTTTTGTTTTATTATTCTTCTATTTCTTTTTTGTGCATCATAGTTTGGTTGTGAAAATATTTTGTTTCTTATACTGATCAAGATGATTTAAAGTATACGTACGATTCGTATAATAAGCATTGATTGAAAAAATTGCAGAATCGAGTCTCATCAGTTAAACAAATTATATTTTAACAAAAATATAATAATACACTAATTATTAGGATTTTTTATTGACATAGATTTTATCTAATGCAAAGCACTCTATAAATAAACATTATGAATTTGTATTAATAATATAATACATTGATGATATTTTTTTATTTATAGAGAATTGATGTACAGTTATATGTCTTATAACATGGAGAGATTATATTATTGTTATTGATTTATAGATTGATTTTATTAGATAAAAATTATGTTAATAAAAGTAAATGCAGAATGCTAATATACATGAATTTATTACAATTAATTGAATATTGATAATGTGTTTTACTTTTGAAAGTACACCTTATGCTTTAAAACGATTGAAATTTATCATGGATTATATCAAATATAGCATAATGCTTTCATATTGCCTTACTTATCTTGTATCCCATTTAAATTGAAATTTTCATATCAAACTTTATGTTTAAATCATATTAATTGCTTACTATTATTTTATTTGAGTTTTTTAAGATAATTTATGTTAGCCATAATAATAGCATTAAAAATTGCAAGAGATTAATAACAAAGATAGTTAACGGGTAACAATGATAATTATTATACATATTAAAAATAATTAATGGTTTAATTTTAATAATTGTTTCAAAATAAGCAATAATGATAAAAATAATATTACTTAAAATCATAATTAGTTAAAAATATAACAAAGTAGATGATGATAAGATGGTAACAATAATGATTATGATAATAATAATAAAAATAGTAAAATTTTGTGTTAAATAAATTATTTTAAAAGAAAAAAATAATTTTTGAATGAATATAAAATTTTAAACATTGAAATATTTTTTATAATAAATTTAAAATATTAAAAAGTTATTTTAATAAATTAAAATAAAAAATTTAAAACTATTTTAAAATAGGTTAAATTTAAAACTTCTCAAATGTTTCTGAATCCATTTTTATGAGTAACAATTCTTTTGGTATAATTTTCTCTCATCTCTTTCATTTTTCTGTTTCTATTTCAACATAATATTTTTAATGATTATACAATGCAATTCTATTTTACTATCTCTTTTATTATGTATATTTGCTATATTATCCTTCTGTTTGAATATGTATAATACTTTTATAAAAAATTTATATATCTAAATCTTTTGTTGAATACAAAAATAAAATTAAACAAAATTTATGAATATTTAAAATTAAAATTTTTACCTATAATAAAATTAAATTACTTAATCAAAATAAAAAATTAAATTTTTTATTCAAACAAAATAAAATGAAAATTTTTAATTTTTCAAAATGTTTAAATTTTTTGTACAAACATAAAAAATAATTACTTTATCTAAACATAAAATAAGGGATGGCAATAATATATAAACTTATAAAAAAATTGCATGAAATGGATGATATAATTTTTCAATTTAAAATAAAAAATAAAAACAATCCTTTTTATTTCAACATTAAGGTAATTTTTTAAAATTAAAATAAAAACAAACTTAATTTTGTTTTATCTACATAATATTTTTTAAAACAGTACATTAAAAAACTAAAAACTTGAAACAATCTAAACAACTTCGGGTTGTCATCTTTTAGTTTCTAGGTTCACATTGAAAGCAAACTAATAAAAACTTTGGTTATGTTTGATTCAAGTGTCATTTTCATGATTCAAAATCCAATGACTCGATATGATATCATTTTGACTAAAATAAATTATATTCAAATCAATCGGCTTAAATCTTTTCCTTACTTTTATTTATATGTACAATATGACATTGTTTTAGTTAAAAAGAGATGATTATTGAGCCAATCAATTTATTTTAATATATATATAATTAGTTTTTACATAAAATTATCTATAATTATGTTTGGTAAAATTAATTATTGTAAAATAAAAAATAAAATATAATTAAATAATAAATTAGAACATGATAAGTATGATATATTTTTTTATAAAAAATATATTAAAATTTAATTAAATAAAATTATTTTTTAAAATTTTTATGTAAACATTTTAAATAAAAACTTTTTAAAATTAATTATTTTTAAAATTTTAATTTTTATCAAATGATTCAATATTTTTTAATAAAATAAAATAAAAAATATGATAATTAAAAATAACATATATTAATATAGTATTTTAAAATATAATATTTTATAATAATAAGCTATTTTATCAAGACTAAAACATCCTAACAAAATTTTTAACTAATAGTTTAAGTCTTCAGCAAGTCTTATCAAACATATTTTACTGATATGTTTAATAAATTAGTAGATAAATTATTAATTAAATAAAAAATATTCAGTAAAACTAATTGTTGAACTAATTGATAAATGTAAAAATGATAAATAAATAATAAATTTATATATTATAAGTATATTATATTTTTAATAAATAGTATATTAAATTTTAATGAAATAATTTTTTTAAAAATAAAAAATATTTTAATTTTAACATAAATAAATTTTAAATAAAAAAATTTTAAATCAATATTTTTATAATTTTAACTTTTTTTATCAAACAGTTTAATATTTTTAATAAAATAAAATAAAAAATATAATAATTAAAATAAATAGTATATATTAAAAATTAATTTAAAATATAATATTTTATAATAATATAAAAAATCTATCAAAATTAATAATATTATTATAAAAAAATCAAATAATATTTAACTTATAAAAATATGTTAAGAATAAAAATAAATAAAATATTTTGATTAGCTACTCCTAATAATTTTTTTAGAAATGCTAGTAACTATTAAAATAAATTATTTTATTAAAAAATTATAACACTTCAAACTTTTTAATTGCTCTATCTAAGATGAGATCACGGAAATATTTTAAGATGTTGATTTTTGGGTGATAAAAAAACCTTATTTTTTTCTAAAAAATTCTATAAGATGTTTTATAATGATGATTTTTTTTTTTATAAATAAATTTTTTGTAAGGTAATAAAAAAATGTTGCTCTAAATTATATTTATTTTACGGTTCTGTTTTAATTTTTTAATATAGATGTTCTCAAATAATAAAATATTAGTTCATCATAATTTATTCTCTTTTAAAGCTGGAAAGAAATATTTTCCCCTTCTACCTTATTCACATAAAAGTACATTGATATTTCTATAGTTAAAAATAACTATATATATTTTACTTTATTTTATACTATATTTTGCAAATCTTATTATAATAATAAGAGTGTTTGAAGTGTGAATTTATCTTTTATATATATATATATATATAATATAATATAATATATATATATATATATATAATCATAATAACTTCAAATATACTAATATTTAAAATGTTTTCTATTAAAATTTATCAATTAAAAATGTCTACTCATTTTTACTAAAAGAACAAGAAAAAATAACGCACAGGTCATCACACAATTTTTAATAAAATATTATAACAAATGAAATAGACTCGTTTGAAATATATAACCCATTGAGTTATTTTTACGAATTAAAAGTTCTCTAGAATTTAACGGGATCCCTTGATTTTGTCAAAGAAATAACAATTATCTATACATTTTTAATATTTTAAATAAATAAATTTAAAAATTAAAAATTAAATAATGTTATAATAAATATTTTATTATATTAAGTTAAAATGATCTGAACACTATTAAAAAATAATTTATTTCAATTTAAAATAAATATACTGAAACACGATTAAGTATTTAAATTTATATAATAAAAATAAATTTAAAAATTGCAAATAAATTTTCATAAAAAGAAGAGAGATAATATAAAAAATATTCTCTATATTAAATTTAGATCTATTCACATTATATGTTAAATTTAACACTTACATCAATTTTTATATTAAAATACAAAATTTATCAATTCAAGTATTAAATTATGTTATAATATCACTGTAACAATATATGTTAAATTTTAAACAATTTAAATATTTTTAAATATATTATCCAAATATTAACATTTACATAAACTTATATAACATATAAATATTAAAATAAAATTATGTTATAAAATATTTATTAACTTTTTTTTAATATAAAATTTTATAAACATAATCCATTTGATAAGAATTTTTAAATTAATAATTAAATTGATAAATATTATATTTTATAAAAAAATATTAAATTTAAATATAAATGAATCCTAATCCTCTTTCCATATATATAAAAAGAGAGAGTCAAGATTCTGATACTAAATATTAAATTTAATACTTATACCAACTTAAATAATTTTTTATAGAATATAAGATTTATCAATATATCCGTTAAATCATGTTATAATATATTTATAACCATGTATATCAAATTTTTAAAATTTTAGATATTTGCAGATATTTATTCAAATATTAATATTATATATTTTTAAATAACATATTATATATTAAAATAAATTATTTTATAAAATATCTATTAATTTTTGTTTTATATGAAATTTTATAAAAATAATTTACCATAAAAATTTTAAAATTAACAGTTGAATTAGTAAATCTTATACACTATAAAAAATTATTAAGTTGATATAAATATTAAAGTTTGATACTAATTAACATATCTCTCCACTCTCTCTCCCTCGCCAAAATATATATATATATATATATATATATATCTTAATTTGATATTAGCAACAAGTAAACTAAAATCTTATTTATTAATATTGGCAAGTGCACTTCCAAAAAAGTCATGGAAAATGAAAAGAATGGTCCAATATGGGAAATAGATTATCATGAAAGGTCTCCTATGAACTAAAGTGGTGGGAAGGTAATAGAAAATTACTCAAAAGTGAGAAATTTGTCCTAGACGGCCTTCTTAATTGCAGCCGACCTTGCTTTCAGATTCAGAAAGATTCCCCTGATACATGAAAGTAAATCAGAGGCCCATTAATTGTGAACTATTTCATGTTGCACGTTAGGAGATCATACACTAGTCTTATATTTCATTCAATCAAACTTAAAAGCAAGCAACAAAATTTCAATTCTTTTTTTATAATGAAAAAATAAATTAGAGGGAAAAGATTGAAGTACAACCAAGAGAGGATAACATGTCCTCCAAAATATTGAAACTAGATACAATTCAAAATGATAAATGCTAATGCCATTGCTGCACAAAAGGAATTGGTGATCAACCGTAATCATAGATCGGTACACCTACATCACTTGGCTTTGCCAAAATACATATTATTTTCAGCGGATGGAATAATCCAGTATGCTAAAGTGTTGTCAAAATATAACAAGTTAAGCACTTTATAGCATAATTCAAATTGAGGTAAACAAGAACAACACAATGTTTCCACATTGCATAGTGGATATGCAGAAAACAGAGCTATCAGCGTGTGTCACACAATGCCTTCATTGAAAACCTATTATATAACTTCAACCTAATGCTATGCTAAAATCATTTATCTTTTTTTGTGTTGTACAATAAAAGTAATGAGATTTAACCGGACGACTTCATATAAACTACTATAACCTCTCACCACTAAACTCATCTTAGTAGCTTTGAAATCATTTAATCCGACTCTAGGCATCTGGTTTTGGTACTTAAATCTTTAGAATATTTGATTAAAGGTCTGTTTGGTTGGCATTGCAGAACGAGGTTATACACTTTTTAAGTAAAAACTCACCTTTTAATGCACTTTCTTCCAAAGCAAAACATTTTTGCTTCCATTATACAGAGTTTTACTCCTCTAATACAAACAGTCCATATGTACTGATAGAATCCTGAGAGGAAGAAATCGGAAGGTATGATTTAGGTGTGATTCTAATTTTTTCAATTATTTGAATGGGGGAAAAGAAAAAAGGGGTGAGAAACATTGATGGATCCCACCACTCAAAAAGAATGTCACCAAAATGGTGGGAAAAGGAGGGAAGGTGGGAATGTGCCTTTTTTAATTTTTTTAATTTTAATACTTAAATTTTAAAAAATATTATAGTAATTTTTTATTAAATTAACTTAATTATTATTATAAATGTTTATATATTTCTTTCCATATTTTTTTTACTCATCCAAACATGATGATAATTTTTTTTCATTTCTTTTTATCATATTTTTATTAATCCAAACAATAAATCTTTTCTATCTTATTTCTACATTATTTTTCATCTTTCTACTTTTTCCTTCTTATTTCTTTTGTCCTAATTCACCTTCCATCCACACAAAGTGTAAGAATATGTTTCCTGAAAACCTCTAAATTATGGGCAGATAAAATGACTTTCCTTAAGATATGAAGATCTAGATTCCAGTATGAATTAAGCACAATCAACATTTATGAAATCCAGTATAAATGGGTTAGGTTTATTTCCTTTTATTATGGTCAAATTAGATTTAGTCTACATAACAAACAACCAAACTACAACAATATATTATGCTTGGTAGCATTTACTTGGCATACGCCTTATAGCTAGGAAATGTTAGCCAGTGCAAGTTACGTAGTCACAATGTCATGGTTGAAAGCAGGATTCAACAAGTATCAATAGTATTGTCTCCACTTAAAAGATATCCTCGCTTATAACCTTCTCCATTAAATCAAAACTGAACCTGCTTCTTATCACTTGATAAGAACCTTTTGTAGTTCACAATGCAATGCATATCTCTCACAATTATCAATTGATGATGCTTATTCATTAATATTGGAACAGATGAGAGCGAAATGAATTAATGATGGAAGAGTAATAGGCAAGTTGAAAGATGTATCTCACCAGCATGCACCAACACAGCTTTGAAATATAACACGGAACTGTAAAGGCATAAACTGGTAATTCACCCAAGCGACAATGGGCCAAAACTGCAAGTTAAAAACAATAACTTCAAAAAACCAACTTTTCAAACTGCTCCATCTGCCAAACAGAAGAAGATTGGCCTCATTGCCATACCTTCCATGCAGCCAACTGAACAGAAGGGTAATCGTTTCGAACTTTGTTCATGGCTGTATTCCAAGGTCTTCCTGCAAACCAACCTTTCACTTTCATTACCATGCAATGAAGAAGTATTAGTTAGGATATTTAATCTACGGTTGTTAATCATGTGATACTGTTCGTGTGATCGATAAGTCAGAAAATGTTTTGAAAGACTATTCTGTCATTTTTAAGTCAGGATTCATTAAATCTTCAAAATGTATCAGAACAGTTAACAGTGCCTGGAAGCTGCCTACATTTTGGCTTAGTCAATGAATAAAATCAGTGAGAAATATGAAGTGTGTTTTCTGAGAAGTTTAAATTGTATCCATCATTCAATATTTCAAAATATGCTAGTTCCTTAAAATTTACAATTTGTTTCACTGTGTTTTTTTTTCCCCATTTCAACTTTCCAGAATCTTCACTATTTCAATGTAACTTAGACACATACAAGCAGCGCCTTATATTACACTACTTCAAGTTTTAAATCCAATGTGAGATTTCATTTGCACAAGACAGTTTTGGGAAATAATAACATAGTTGTTAGACCCCTTTATGTGCTTTTGGGATAGGAATGATAAAATCATTGTTAGACCTTCCAAAAAAACCTTTTTTTGCCAATTATTGTTCTCAGTATCGCATTAGCTAAGGGCATACTCGATAAAACTGAAAAATTTTAGATTGAATCTTTAGTGATAAAAGGTTAAGCACTGAATTTATCCTATTTGGTTGAATATATTTAGTTTTAAGTGCCAAAACTGTATAAAAAGAAATTACTAGCATTCATGTCAAAGATAAGGCAATGAAATTATTATTCAGAAAATTAAATAATAATATAACTACTGCAGAATACATTTAGCATTGTCCAAGTGTTGAAATTCATTTTGTGTTATATCAGGAAACATAAAACTACACTGAGAAAATAAGTTGTGATAGAAGGCACAGAGAAATTCATTTTCCACGTAACAAATTCCAGAGCAAGACACCATATTGACATATAAATATTCATGATTTGAACTTACGAGGACATATCCTAACTTCAGCAATACAACAGTAACAGAATCAAAGTCAGGAATTTAAGCAACAAAAAGTGACCAACATCTTGCATCGGTGCAATAACCATGATATACATATAACGCAGGTATTTAAGGAAGGGGGCCTGGGGGGAAGAATGGTTTTTATTTAGGGGTAGGGAGGGGGGGGGGTGACAGCAGACAAGGCATTGACGACAAAAGTTGGCATTAATCTTTACATGTAAATGTTGCAAAATCACCATGTGCAAAGAGGTGTAACACACAAATACAAAAAATAATTATCAATAAGCATACCTTCTATGACCAAGCCATAGTACATCATGAAGAAAAAGTTGTTCCATGGGGAACTGGTTATCTGTTCAAGGATCACCTAATAACAGGATATTGCATTCATTAGAGCATCAGCTTAAAACTTAGCAGGACTGAAGCCTAAGATAACACAGAATAGTACTATCCCTATGAGTGAAAGGGCCTGAGGGCAGACTATTAATAACACAAGCTAACGATATACCTTCTTAGCAACAGTTTCATTGCCTTGCTTCCCCTTAAAGAGTTTATCCATCAATTTGTGGAGAAAATGTCCAAAGGGTCCTGCATAGGCGAAACCATAGAGCTGCAAAATAGTTTGATTTTAAATTTGTTCAGTCCTTTAAAATTCCGTTACAAACTTCAATTTTTCTGCTATACCTTTTGAGAAAAGTTGACACGGTTAGCAACGTGTGTAATTATTTTTATATGATCACTGGTTGAGTTGAGAGTCATGAAAAGAGTAATGGTAAAGATGATATTCTAGTTACCTTCATGGAAAATTCTGATTTTTCTGAAAATTACACGGATTCAGTCCAGATTGAAAATGAAACTGAAACAGACAGTGATTTCTGACATTGAATAATTAAGAAGAAGCATAGTAAAGTCAAATGGGCATACCATGAAAAGAAACAACCTTCTCAACTGAAGCTTCTTGGCCCCAGATATCTTCTGTGCCATTGCATCACTAAAACCAGCCAGAACTGCTGAAGTAATTGCCTACCAACCCACAAGTTGTTTTTTTTTTTCAAAAAAACCCATCACTCTCTTAAAAACCAAAATGATAAAAAAAGAATCTTTCAAGCAAATTAGTCTATTAGAAATTAAAATGAGAAAATTAAAAGAGAAAAATGAGGGGGTGAAAGGAGAGAATTGAAAATTGGATTTGCATATGGGGTAGGAAGCAGGAAGAGAAGAAGAAACCTTGGTTCTGAGAGGATGGACTTGAAGCTGTTGGAGATATTTCTTGCCAACATGGTTGACTATGTCAGACATGGTGCTTGATCAACCCACCCAAGATCTTCTGCGTCACCGAGTTTGTAGTTTCTGTGGGTAATTAGAATATATAAGATGGATGGAGATTGAGAGTGACAGAAACATAGAAAATGAAGAAAGAGAAAGCAAAGCAATTCGAATACAAAGAGGGGTTAGGTGGCAAAAACAAGCGAGGCTGCTTCACACGATTTACGCAAAGCACAAAAGAAGCCTAAACCAAACACCGAACCATAAATGTGATCTCTTGGTTAGCAATTCCTTGGTGTTAATTAATGTCTGCCATAGACATTTCAATGTAGAAAACAAACAACAGTGAAGGAATTTTTTCCTTCATGCAATATTGCCGAGAGTGAAATTTTGTTATTGGGGTTAAATTGTTTATAATTCTCGCAAATATATCGAATTTTGTAATTTTTTTTTAGTTATTGTTATTATTTTTTTATTAACAGATATTTAAGTAAATTTCATCGCATATATATCTACCAATTTGCTATATATTGATTTTTTATAAAAATAATATAAATTATGATTTTATCATTAAATTTTATTATTTTAATATTTTATCCAAATTAGTTATTCATTTGACATTTTGAATATATACAATGAAGTATTACATGTGAAAAATTTATTTCTAATATTTGTTAACGAGTAAATATTTAACTGTGAATTAAAGAAGGGATAAAAATAGAAAGTTAAAAAAATTTAAAAATAATAAAAAATTGCAGGAACTAATTTTTTTTTATATTTACAAAAAGTTTAAAAATATATATTTAAATTTTGTTATTTTATTTTTTAATTTGATAATTTTTTAACTTAACGAAGAATTTAGTTTCTCTATTTATATATATATATATATATATTTATTTTAGTTCTTCCTATATATTTTTATGATTTTAATATCTTATTGTACAAAAATTATTAATTTTAATTTATTTTATACTTTGTATAATAACATATTTTCAAATTAAAAATATAAAATACAAAATTTAATAACTAAATTATATGTTTATTTACATAATATTATCATATAATAATTTTTTTAATTATAAAGATCAAAATTAACATCTTTTATAAAAAGAAAGATTCAAACTATTAAAAAATATTAAAAAACCAAAATTAAATGTAAAATGAGAGATTAAAAATTTGATTACGTTTATTTTTAATTAATATATTATCTGTGCATTATGCAAATTTTTTAAAATTTTAATCAAATTTATAAATAAAAATAAATTAAAAATTAATCCTTTAATTATTAACAGTAATATTATATTATAATAAAAAATTATTAAATAGTAAAGTGAATTAAAATATTTAAAAAAAATAATTTATGATACATGTTTTTTATTGGCATGATATATTAAATTTAAAAAATTTAAAATTAAAATAAATTTTATAAATTGTAATATTTGATATATCTAAGAAAATAATGCCTTAAAATTTTTATTATAAATTAATATTTAAAATTTTAACTAAATTAGTGTTTAAAAAATAAAAAACTATTAAAAAATTAAATACTTAATAAAAATGAATGTAGTTTCTAAAAATATCCGTTCTAAAATGAACATTCTAATTTAAGAAATAAAAATTTAAGTGTCTTAAATTTAAGAAAGAAATATCTTATGAAAATAATTAAAATTTAAAAATTTAAAAATTGAATCAAAAAATTTAAATAACTAACATAAAATTTACAAATTCATCTATATATTTGACTTTTTCAAAATTCTATTATCATGAATGTTAACAACACTCTTATATCCTCTCTACAATGTAACAAATTTATTTATTTTTAAAATAAATTAAAAATTATTATAATTTTAATCAATTTTAACTGTGATTTAATTTCTAAATTTTAAATTAAATTTATAATAACAATAAAAATTGTGTGTCATAATTTTAATAACTTATTTTATCTTTAATTTTAAAAGTTTTATTTATTATTAATATAATATTTATTATGAAAAATATGTACTAATCTTTAAAAATTTTAATTTATAAATTTTATTTAAATTTAAAACTACCGGTACAATACATGAATGATATTAATTACAAATTTGTCAATATATCCAAAATTTAAATTTGTAATTTTATAATTTATTATTATTATTGCTATTATTGACAGATATTTAAGTAAATTATATTATATATACTAATTTATTAAATATTATTTTTTATAAAAAACTTATATTATAATTTTTATCATTAAATCTTATGAAGGATTATTTTTATATATGATTCAAATTATTTTTTTAATATATACAATAAATTACTACATATGATAAAGTTTGACCGAAAAATTGTTAGATAAAAATGTGTTTGGTAATTTAGTTTAGATAGCTAAAATTATTAGTTAATTTATTTAAAATATTTTATTCATGTTTAATAAAATAACCTAATAATTTAGAAGTTTTCAGAAAACATATTTTTACATTTTGGTGGATGAAAGGTGAATTAGGAATAAAATAAATTAGAAGAAAAAAATAGAAAGAGGAAAAAATAGAGTAAAAATAAGATTAAAAAAATTTGTTGTTTGAATTAATAGAAATATGATAAAAAGAAATAAAAAAAAAATTCTCATCATGTTTAGATGAGTAAAAAAATATGGAAAGAAATAATAAATATTTATAATAATAAAGTTAATTTAATAAAAAATTACTATAATATTTTTTAAATTTTAAAATATTAAAATTAAAAAAAGGCACATTCTCACCTTTTCCCACCATTTTGGTGGCATTCTTTTTGAGTGGTGGGATCCATCAATGTTTCTCACCCCTTCTTTCTTTTTGGTATTAAAAATATAAGGTGCAACTTTTAGAAATTAAATTATATATTTATTTGAACAATGTTATCACTTAATAAAATATTTTAATAACGGGGATAAAATTTGAATGATGGCTTGAATCTGAAAGCAAAGCTTGGGTTGTTCATAGAAAGTGAGATATGTATTTTCACAAAGTGCTTGATTTGGTGTGAAACGAGATCTGGAGATTGGGTTTTTCATGTATCACATTCTTTGTCCCACAAGAAATGGGTTTGGATTGTAGTTTTTGTTTAATGGTCATCAAACATATTGTGTGTTAGACTGGGTGTTAAGCGTGAGGTACTATTCTTTTATCTCAGTTGTTATTCATGTTAATTTTTCTGTTTCATTAAATAACCAGTTGTTATTCAATGTTATGACTCTGTTAACTTCGACTTGGATAAAAGCAATATCCTCCTATCTATATAGTACGAGTTAATTTTTGTTGTATTTTATTTTAGTTTAAATCAATTAAAAACTACAATTTTTTTAAATATTAAATTCTTTTTAATTTTTTGCAGGTCAATAAGTTGACTTATAAACCTACAAGTTCATCCTATTTAGCTGGTAGGTTATGTTGATAAATTCGCATAGACCTCCAATTAAACAAACTATTTATTTTTAAAAATTTAGGTCAACAAATTTATGAATTTTTACAGATTAATTCGTAACTCAAAGTTTACATATCCAATTTTATGTAGCAAAAGCTATAATGAATGGGTGGATTGCTTTTAGATATGTAGATATAATTTATTATTTTATCATGCAGTAGATTTATAATAATGTATTAATTTTTAACTAAAGAAATAAAAAAATATATGAATTTGATTCTTGTTTCAGACCCATTCATTGGGCCTGGCCCTTAGTAGACTATTTGAGTTAGCCCATCGTTTAACAAGATTAAAGGAAGCAAGGCCCAAAACAATAAGTTTCTTATACTGACATATTTGGACAAAAGCAATGCCCCGAGACTCAGATACACCTTTACTAGAAGTCATGTTGCTTATCATCAAGTGTGTATATGTACTATGTAGCCCGTTGGAAATTCATTTAACTTAACTAATGATTTTGAATTAACATTTTACATATGTAATTGTATTAAATATTCTTTTATTACAAAATTCGAATTTTAGAATATTCAAGTTTTAGAGCAATTACGATTACTGGATATGTTATAAATAAGTCTGTGACCATTCACATTAGGTATGTTATCATCTGTATATTATTACTTTAATTTATTAATACAACTATTGACTTTAACATCAGAATGTTTTTACAAAATCTCCTGCCACGTTTCTTAGCTAAAATAAGGTAGAACAAATTCAATAAATGGCTATGAAGAGTAAGTGATGCTAAATTAAACTCGCAGATTTTGGTGTTTCAATTGATAAAATAGATAGAACTATTTTATAATTTGTAGATAAAGGTAACTCTTATAAAATGATGAACCCACATGTTCAACCTTTCATTCTTGATTGTCTTTGTTGACCTACAAGAGAAAGAGAAACAGATCCACTAATCCATGACAAACTATTGTTTGGGAAGGGAAACTTTTGAAGCAAAGGAAAGACAGTACAAAATATTTATTTTTAAAAATTATATTTTAATTTAATATTTTAAAAACAATAAAATAAAATAAATTTAATATATTAATTATTTATTATTATAAATAATATATAATTTTTATTTTAAAATAAAACTATCATCTCTTATCTTTGTCCAAAAATCCTTTCCGAACTTGATGAACTCCAATACATTCATACTGTTGAGCATTAACGTTATGAAGTTCTTTCTTCTTCTTTTTTTCCACTTTTACTATCAAATCATTGTTTGAAATTAAATTTGTATTTAAATATAACTCAAATGAAAATAAGTTGTTGAGCACGTTATTGAGAATGAAAGTCAATACGATGTGATTTGTGTATGACAAACACCCAACCGAGCATGCTTTCAGTATTAAATTTTGTTGACAATTTTGTGTAAATAAAAAAATTCGCAATATGATGAGACTTTTAACAAAACATATTTCTATATATAAAATTTGAACCTATAATCTTTTATACAAAGAATTAATTATGTACTATTTTAACGAACTACTCGTTGGTTAGATAGATATAGAATTTAAAATAGAAGACAAAGAATTAGTTATGTACCATTTAAGCCAAGTATGCATTGATCACATAGATATAGAATTTAATAAAAGACATTGATTTATTTTGTAAAAAATCTCTCTCTCTCTCTCTCTATATATATATATATATTTTAAATTATATAAAATTTATGAATTTAACCTATTCCTATGGTAAGAAACTTTAATTCAACAAAAAAAATTTAAATATGGTTATTAATGAAATAAAGCAGTAGAAGTTACTTATCCGGATTTATTAATATAAATTTGTTTTAAGAATTTGCACAACACTGGTATCTATAACTAAATTGAGATACGTAGAAGCAATATGAATTATAACCACTAGAAAATTTATGTTAAAATTCATCGTCTTAATTCTCAATGATATTTCATAACTTTCCTATGCAATGGTTTCTAGGAAAAAAAAAACAGACAAGAAATTTCTTTATTAAAGATGAATTGGCGCAGATGCATCATTTTCTTTTGGGCCGAGGCAGATGGCTCATCTAAACATGGAGGGAGGCATTCTCGGATGAACAGTTGGTGGGCCAATCCAACCTGCATATATATATATTTGAGCAATATTGTCAACTTCAATTTGATTTTAGAAAAAGAACACCTGAATTTTAAAATTCATTTGGAAATGAAACTTTACATTTATAGTAAAAGAAAGTTAAAAAATTTTGCATAAGGGACAACATATTTGTTAATTACTATAATTTATCAAACTTGTGTAGAAGGGATTGCAGTATTTCCCCCAAGAGGTATTAATTGGCTTATTGATTGAATATATTACTTACTAGTTAACTAGATAGATGTATTTGTTTTTAAGTTAAATAAAATTAATTTTAAATTGTTAAACATCATAATAATATTTGGTAGATTTTTTTAGGATATAAAAATATGGATAGAAAGATTAAAATAATAATAAATATAACAGGTAATGGGGTGTGATAAGGAAAATAAAAATAAAAGTAAAAATAAAAATAAAAGAGATGTTAAATAAATACTAATAGAAATGTGTATAGATAAAAGATATATTCTCTTGGGGGTATAAAAGTGTATGTCTTCATTGGGAAACTTACAAAGAACAATTAACTCAAGATATGAAGGAATAGTAGTGTATATAATATACCTTTGGAAGGGTCAAAGCCTCTTGCTTTAAGCTCAGCATGTTCTTGGCATAAGGCACATAGCTCACAGCAACAATGAACACAGCAATCACAACAAGGTTCATCTGGTAACCCAAACTTTGTTCTCATTTTCTCTCTGTAAAGGCAAGAGTACAGCCAGTGACATGCAACCAACATAAGTAACCCATAGGCACACCCTTGTCCAGCGCAAGCTACATTCTCACGTTTTCAAAACCACCAAACATATTAGATATATATATCTCAAATTAATCAAACTAAATTATATCAACATTAATATATAGTAAAATAGACATCATATATAATATTCTGTTTATTTCCTCTTTTTATTGATCTTACAACTACGCCCTTCGTCCACAACTTCTGCGATTTGGCCAAAGGTGATGCACGGTAGACAGCAAGTTATCAAACCTGCATTATTAATTTCAAATTAATCATTGAATTATTTTCAAAATTGTAAGGATATTATTAAATAATCAGTGTCTTACACTATTCGATTGGTTTTTTTAGTACTATGTGCAAGAATGTGTGAAGGAAAATGGTTACCTCTATTAAAGTAACCCACACTCTAATGGTTATATACAGTATGAAATATTAATAATGAATATAATAAAGTATGCAATTTATAATGTAATGTTTTCATTTCATCAATGTGTCCGTTACTTATATCTATATATAAAACTTACATGTCTTAGGGTCTTCTCCACAGCTACAGAGCGCAGATGACCATTTGGGTGGGGAAGAACGACCTAACATGTTTGAGGTATGAAGAAAATGTTTAAGTTGTAAAGAGAAATTTGAGAGAAACAAATGAAATGATTAGAAGATTTTGAACTATTTCAACTTGGGTTGTTTATTTAAATACCCAGTCCACGGTCAACTATTTCTATTGGAAAAATCGATTAGGAAACAATTTGAAGTGGTTCATGCAATTGTCTTTGGGCAAAATACAACATGCTTATCGATAAGGAATGGTTATTTTATACATGCCATACTCCTTCAAACATCTGAATGCCAACTGGATTTCATACCTTACTCCTTTGTTTTGTTTGCTTTATATCCTGCCGTCTCATCAATCATGACTTCATTATTAATTACAATTTCATTTTAAGTATATATATTTTTATATTATTCATTAATTAAAATTTACAATGGGTATAATTTTTAAATATTTATTATAAAATTATTAATTTTTAATAATATAATGATTCAGGATTAGATACTGATATAAAAATTTTATACTGTAAATAAATTTTAACTAAATTTTATAAATTATTGTTTGAACATAATTTAGATACAATTTTTGTGTACAAATTTTCCAATCAAAATTAGTCAAGTGTTATTATTTTTTTAGTTTTTATCTGTAAATTTTTTATATATTTATTTATTTAAAATTTTAGGATAATATTAATTATTATTTTTAATTATAACTTTTTTCTATTCAATTTTTAAATTTTACTAATCAATATCCTAAAAAATTATGTTAAGAATTTTTTTTAAAATTTTTTAATTATGAGTATATTAGGAGGTTAAAATAAATTTACTATAAATGAGAACACTAATTATATTTTTAATTTGAGTGCTATATTTCAAATTGAACAAACTGAAAAAGGAGGAAACCGGGAAAGGAGTATATTTCATCTTGATAAGCACTCAACCTTCAATGTGATTATCAACTTCATCACGGCAACTAAAAGTGACGTTTTGGTAACAACACATTTCAAATTTTAAAATTTCTTGAAATATTCTCTTATTAAATGATGAAATTTTTGGATGTTTTTATATTTCTAATTAAAATATCAAATATAAAAATAGTACTGTAAGTATTTATATTATTGTATTATTTAAATTAATTAAAATGTGAATAATGAATATGAATATATAAATGAATAAGGATATAGGTATTAAAACTGTTTTTCACATGGATATCAGTTCAAATACAGTTTTTTTTTAAAATACAATTACGAATCTTACGTACAATTCAAAAAAATGTAATACGAAACCTTTTTTTTTTTTTTTTTTTTTTTTCTGAAAACAAATGTACTACATATCTTAAAATCGTGAGAAAGTGTTTAGTTAAACTTCAGAGTTTGGACAACTTAGGTTAGGCGGTATTTGAGTAAATAATTTATTTAAGCGGGTATTTAATAGGTTATTATTATTATTATTATATAAAAGCTTATGTTATAAATATTTAAGCTTTGAAAATAAAATATTTTACATAAATTTCATAAAAAAATTTGCATAAATTTATTTCAGCAGGTTTATATAATTAAGTCCAAATTAATTTTTGGAAATCATAAATATTTACTAAATAATTATTCAAATACTCATATAAATATTTATTATAAAATAATTTTAAATAAATTAAAAATAAACCTTCTCAATATGAACTCGTAAACAATTATTAATGACTTTAATTGGACCCAAATTTACCAGAAAAATACGAAACTTCTCTTTTGGGTCATTTGCAGCAGCGAGCCCAAACGTCTATTGGGGTAATCGAAGCAACTACAAATTCGGTTGGTCTATGGTTCCAAAGAATTTTTCATGTAATATTCTGTCGTTACGCCCAACCCAACCCAGAAATCAACCCTTCGTTAAACCCAAAAACAGAATTTAATCCTTTAGAGCAATAAAAATAAAAATAAATATCCCTTTTAACAACAAGAAACGGATGACAAGAAACAAAACAACAAAAAACATTTTTTTTCACTTATTTATAAGTATGTCATCTTTTTTCTTTTCATTTTCCAAAACTTAGAAAGAAAATATTGAAAAAACAATTATTTTTCAAATTTGGACATTTTTAAAAACATTTCCAAATGAAACGTCTCTTAAATCCTACCTAAACATATTTTCAATTTTTAATTAAAAATGGAAACAGGAAACACCTTATTTACCAAAATGAAGAAAATTGATTTTTAAAAAAATTTGATTACGAAGATTTTATTTGTTTCTTGTAATGATCTTTTGTATATAAGAAACGGCTTTCAACTATGTTGGCCAAAATTGTTTAGTTGGAATGGATTCTCGGTGTGGGTGCAAGAAAGAATTGATTTTTCTTACTTCAATATAATCTTGCTTCTTTTTTTTTTTTAATAAAACTTAATATATTTTTTAGGACACTGGTCACCAAGATTTTATTTTATTTTATTTTATTGAGGACATGGTTAGCAAGATTCTTAAATATATTATTTGTTTGTGTAAATATTTATTCCAATGATTAAGGGACAAAATATTATTTTAGTTGCGCTCAGTAACATATAAATCCCACAAGAATTACTATTTATAAGCCATGCATCATGGCGACCACAGGAGAGTCAGAAGGCTATGGGCTTTCAAGATTCTTATGAGTCCCTAATTCCCAATATCTATATCAAAGTGCTTTGTTGGGTCATGTTATCAGATATCTCATCCTAAACTAAACAAAATTTACAAGGTGTTAGACTAAAATAAAATTTTAATGTAATCGTACAATAAATCAATTCAAATTATCATATATTTTAACAATAATTTTTAATATATATTTTTATGTTATTCATTTTGATCATATCATATATATATTTTCTTTCTTTTTCTTTACTCTCCTTTCCGCTTATTATTTTTAGATGTGTAGTAAGATTATGAATGTACGATATGCTGATATTCAAGTCATGATATGACATCAATATCCTATCAATTGTTAATTTGGTGGCTGAGAATCATAGATGAATGTACAACATAATATGCCACTACCGTTTTATCAATTAGATTAGAAGAACTCCAAGCCTTAATAGTTTGATAAACCAAATAAAGCAGGATGTACTGTTTATATTCTTTCAGTGCAATGGATGATATGATAGTGTCCCCTAATGTGCATTTACTTGTCCTGTCCACACAGATTAAATATCCATTTATTGATTGGAAAGTAACAATTGATGCCAATTTCAGTGCTCTCACGGTGAATTCCATAATGGGTGTATTACATATTTTTCATTAACATTACTTACATATTATAAAGTTGTTGACAATTTTCTTTTGGTATCAATCAACCAATCTCACTAGGAATTATTGGAAGAACTTTCCAAATCATGGGCTGATGTTTTAGATCGAATTGTATTATATAACAAGAAAACTATTTTTGTCTGGAGTTAAAGGCTGGAGGAAGATGTATTGGAAATTGGAGTTAGGTTAAATTGATATCTGATTTATGATAATGGCACAAAATACGAATATGCCAAAGAACTGTGTTGTATATTTCACTTTCTTTTTTCTGAAAGTTACATTTCACTTTCTTCATTTTCTTTTAACTATTTTCTTTCTTTTATCCATTGGCTTGTTTGGTTTGGCTTAGCGGTAATGTCTCTGTCACTATTTTATTTTATACATTCTCCACTCAAAAAGCTTAGTGGTCTTTGCCTTTGCTTATTAGTATAAAATATTAAAGAAATTAATTTAATATTAAAAAAGGTTATATTTTGTTTTCTGCAATTGGATTGATTCCACCATGTGAAATCCAGCGGTGAAACCTTTGGTACGAAAATACGGTCCTTGAATCTCTAACCTGGGTACCCTACTGTTTTTCATCTTCTCCACAATTTTCACCAAAGAAAATGTTTCTGATACTGTGATACATTTCATTTGAATGAAATGTATGGAGTGGTAAAGAATAAAAAAATTAAAAAAATTATATGAAATATAATATACAATATGATAGAAGGAGAGATATAAATAAAAAAAGAAGATAAATTAGAGTATAAATATGGTAGGATGATATTTTATCATTTATCTTTCACTAAATCACAGTAATTTTTGAAGATTAATTAGTTGATCCCATATTCTAAGTTTTTGCTTGTTATGGGAAAAGAAATTAATAATTGCACATGTGCTGGTCCACATAGATAGGTAAAAAGATCATCCTTAAAATTTGATGGGGATATTAAGAATATGTGTATATAGGTTATTGAAACATGAAAGTATTGAAAAATTGATGGACCAATAGAACTGGTTTCAGGGCAATTAAAGAAGACATTCAACCATGAGAATGGCTACAAATTTTAATTGTTCATGCATTTGGCATTGAATTTAGAAAAGGAAATAGCAAGAGAAAAACAAATTGGACATAAAAGGTTAAAGATTTTAAGAGAAATAGATTCAATTGACACGGATCCTGATATAGTTGTTTTGTCCCCATAATGATTGGACAAGTTGACCAAAAAGTGAGACAAGTCCCTAAGTACTAGCTTGCACACCTGAAATGCGGATTGGGAAGGTAATGGTGGATTGTTAAATGTCTTTTTCATTTGGAAAGAAGAGATCCTTATGTGATAATTGTAACAAGCACAAGCACTCAATGGATAGATATGATTTTGGTTCCACTTTAAAAGTTTCTACGTAGAGTCATGTTCAAACTATGCAATTCAAGTACAAGCAACCTCTTCATACTTGTGATTGCCCTTTATTACTTACAACAACAAAAGCAACCACCCTCTTGTTTCATTCTTCTTTTTAACATTACTTGGTGGGGAGGTGATGCAGTTATGAGCTTCCTCTTAATTTTCTTCCTAAAAGATTAAAATTTCAAGGAGAATCACTAGTTTATTTGATCCCTAGAGCTTTTCATTCTCATACATGTCCTGTAATTCAATGAGTCCTTTTGCTTCTTAAGCATGTGGAGATAATGGATACAATTAATTAACAATGTTGTGCTTTTCTTAAAGGTATTTGCATGCGTGGAGCGCCTAGTATATGATTTGGTAGAGATGTTATATGAATAAAAAAACATTCAATCACCCCACTTAATCACTTCAACATTTTTCATGTTTTTTTGTTTTCATACACACGTTTCATATTTTTATGGCTTCAAATTTTCGATGTATGCGAATAACATTATATTATTTTGTTAATTAGACTATGAAAAACATAAATTTTCCTTGTCACCGCCTTTTTCTGCACTAAGCAAACTGAATCTGATATGATTTGAATTCTCGTTTTATTTTGCAAAATATCTTTCGCTCTTTAGTCCTGAGGTCAAATTAACCTCTAAAAACCATATTCTTTTGTCCTTTCACCCACAAAAAACAAAGTGGAACAGTAACCAAAAAACTTCTGATCATAATTATATAAACTCTATGTGTACATCAGATAAAAAAACTGCCACTACATCACAATACCTTTTTTCATCATCATAAAGCATTACTTGGTTATAGTATAATATTATAAATGATAATGGTTGGGCCGGTCAACCCACAAGTTCCGTGAATTGTACCTTATTATTGTATCTAACAGATGAAAAATAAACACTAAAGGAATATATAGTATATAAAAAAAAAAGAATAATCACGTTGACAAAGGGAGATATAACTAATTTTATCACAACAACAGGATTATATTTGCATTGATAAACCGTTGATGGTGTCAATTGTTATTTGCCTTGTGAGGAAAAAAGTCATATTCAGATTACACTACAAATGATACAATTAATAATCTGTCATTTAAAACATGGGCTCAAATAGAGCAGCCACACAATTTGACACATAACAAACTACCATTAAGCATTGACAAATCATAGATTTGGTTCTCTCATGTCAAACGGAGTGCGGTTACAATGTTGTATATGCACATGATGCGGATAATACCTACCTATATATGAATCATGATTCCAGCAACATTAAAAAATTAATAGTGTGTACTACTCCAATAGAAATCTACCCAAATTGCACTAATTTATATATTCCATGGAAATTTAGTCAGATTATGAGGAGGATAAGTAATTGATTATTCATCTTTAACAAATCAAGATTCAGGGGAAAAAGGGAACATGGATTAGGCTATCTCGTGTAAACCATTTCCTTGGCTATTTCAAATTAAACACGCATTCTGATATGTGCATATGAGGTTTATATGCTTGCCACTATATGTAATATGAGAGTTGCTAGTCAATGGCCATGCAGATAATGGATTACACATCTCTAAGTGACTT
This sequence comes from Canavalia gladiata, assembly GCA_037954105.1. Taxonomy (NCBI): domain Eukaryota; kingdom Viridiplantae; phylum Streptophyta; class Magnoliopsida; order Fabales; family Fabaceae; genus Canavalia; species Canavalia gladiata. The sequence goes on from CM075660.1 coordinate 13,732,726, forward strand.
CTCCATTGCCAAAGAATTACTCAGTTTAATACTAAAATATAGTTTGTGACAGTATTCGATATGGAGAAAAATGAAAAACATAGGAGAAGAAAATGGGGGAAAGTAGAATGAGTGGCTTACTGTAGAATGCACTATGTGGTTCTAATTACATTAAAATACACTTGGTTGAAAATGTGACCTATAGAAATGACTTGTTATTGCTATACAGATCAACAATGATTTATGCTCCATCATTGAAAGTGAGCACTTAGAGAATAAACTGTTATTTAGGATATCTTAATAAACATTCTCATATTGAAATTTGGTGAAATAGATAGGAACGACAAGCAGGTTGCATCGCATCCTGACTCTTATGGAAGGATAGGGTCGTTTTATTAAAGACACTAGAGAGAGACACAAATTAAAGAAAAATACCTTGGTTATTTAATTATTGTGATAAATTATAAGATTTTTTTAATGCATTTTTATTCCTATAACCATTGATGTGCTCAAGTTGAAGAATAAAGGAAAAAATGAAAATATTTTACAGAAAATATATGTTATGAATTTATATTAATAATAGATATATTATAATAATAAATAATTTTATTCATATAGAATTTTGAGATATAGTATGAGTATATAAAATACTAGTATAATATATAAAGCTATACTATTATTTTAATTAGTATAAAGACTATCCTAATGAAAATAATCTTAACATTTAACAAATTTTAGTTATTTATGAATGATACTTTTTATAATATTGTGAATTATTAATATAAACATTTATGATACGATGTGCTCCTTACCGTGTAGTTGTTGCTTAAGGAGAAGCTAATGTTAGAAGAATACAATGATGAAGAATAAAAGCTCTGCGACTGTGTAAGTGTGACGAGATGAATAGGGAAAATTGGTTGAACAATGCAATGGCAAGTGGAGTACCAAAAAAGAATTAGTCAAAGGATGATGGATTTATGATAAAGGAATCGTGAAATTGATTTAATTATGTGAAGAGAATTGCTATTTACACCACTTAAAATAACAACAGGAATTTGCATCCTTACCAAATTACACTCATGTTTTTACATTTAAATTTTTATTTTGAAATGTATTTTTCATTTAATTTTAAAACGTACAAAATATATTCTAAAATTAAAATTCTACAAATTTATTTACGGAAGGATAAACTTTAAAAAAATTAAAAGAAAGACATAAATACCAAAAACAGAGGATATGTAAAATATAATACCCTAAAGAAATTGTAGGAGCCCAAGTTCTCAAACCTTGCTATGCGTTGAGTAATGTCAATTTCCATTTTATCCTAAAAAAAAAGGTTCTCAAACGTTGCAGTCCACGTTATGCAAATAATCTAATTTCAATCTATAAATAGGAGTTGCAACCAGATGCACAGAACAGGGAGAATAATAAATATAGAAAATAACTATTTTATTTTTACTATTTTTTTTTCTAAAATCAAATGCTATCTAATTTTCTGTGATTTAAAATTTTCAACGAAGAGGAAGAAGAACTTAAAATTCTCAATGGAAACTAGCAATGAGACATATAGCTTTCTGTGATTAACATTACAAATATCCTTTAAAATAACATATTATTTTATAATAATTTTATATTACAATTTATATAATATATATTTTTATCATATTATCCATCATATTATTTTTTTATTATATTTTTTATTGTATATATGTGTAATATGGATATTATTTTTGTTAATCAATTTTTTTAATAAGATAATATCTTTTAAATGATAGATTTTTTTAAAGGTATTTGCTAAAACTAAAAAATAAAAATTGAAAGTTGAAAGCTAATAAATTATAAATTAATAATATTTGGTAAAATTAATTATTAAAATAATTAATAAATATAAAATAATAAATAAAAATATGGTTAAACAATAAATTAAATTATGATAAATATAATATATTTTTAAAAAAATTATCTTAAATTTAATTAAATAAAATTTTGTTTTTAAATAAAATGTTTATTTTTAATTTTTAAATAAATAAATTTTAAATAAAAACTTCTTTAAATTAATTATTTTTATAATTTTAATTTTTTATTAAGCAGTTCAATATTTTTAATAAAATAAAATAAATAATATAATAGTATATATTAAAATAATAATTTAAAATATAATATTTATAATAATATAAAAATAAATCTATTAAAATTAGTATTATTATTATGAAAGAATAAAATAATATTAATTTTAAAAAATAATTAGATAAATAAAAATTTAAATTATTATAAAAATATGTTAAAGATAAAAACAACGACATATTTCTGTTAAAAATTAAAAATATAAAAACTATCTAAAATATCTTTTTTAAAATGTTAATAATCGTATAAAAAATTAATAACTACTAAAATAAATTAATTTATTAAATAAATTTAAAATATTTTAATTAATAATTTAAATTTTAATTAACTAAAAAACCTTACTAAATATATTCTAAATAATTTAATTTGTTACTTATTTTATTCATTAACTTTTCTGTTTTGTCTTTACGTCTTTAATTTATTAATTGTGAGAATATATTAAGAAGAATTAACTAATTTTTTAAATTTAACTGTTAAGTATATGTGAGACTGAATTGACACTTGTTGAAATATATTTGATACCATTTATGCGATTAAAAGCATTTTAAAACTTCAAGAAGTCATTGCAAAGGATCATCTTTATTTTTATGCTATGATTCATTATTGATTTGACCTATAGCATCTGTTAGGATTCAGGTGGGCACTCATACACCAAAATGCAATAATTTAAAATCAATTTTTTTTTAACACCAATCTTATTAAAATATAAATCTATTAGGTATGAAAAAAATCCCACTAACCGTTTCAAGAACATTCATTGATTAAAAAATCAAAAATAATTTTGTTTATTAAAAATCATATTTAGATATATTTAAAATTATGACAAAATTATATTAATCATTTTTTATTATTTATTAATCAACATCCTTAACGAGATTTTTAATTTGCATAGCATTTTCCATTTTAAAGAATTATATTTTTTAAGAATCGTATTTTCTAAAAATTATAATTAAAAAGTATGATATATATATATATATATTTAAAATATTTTTAAAAAATCTTAAATTTTTACTTCTTTTCATACAAATATTTTATTAGAAAAGATAATTAAAAATTATTTTTAAAATATTTTTACTAAACATGGAAATATAAAAATTTAACTTAAAATTTTTAAAAGAATTTTAAAAAATTTATACCTAGCAGCAAGTAAAAAATAAATTCTCATTTTAGTAACTATATATTTATGATCCAGAGTATAAGAATCTTTTATCAAGCTCAGTTTGAGCTAAGAATTCTTTACATTAGGTGGAGAGATAGATTTGAAGAAAGAAAGAAATGGTAAATATGTATGTAAGACTAATATATATCTAAAAATTAAAGATTAAAAGAGAAAGATTAAAAAAAAATTAATTTTACTTGGGTATGAGAATTTTGAGGATGTGCCTTCAAAAGTTAAAAAAAAACTGGGTAGTATAGTGTTGTTGATCTAAAAGGGTGAGTTGCCAGCAGTAACCCACCCAGAAAAGTATTGTTGAAGCCCCAAGTAATGGGCAATTTAGAGTCTTTAAATTTGGCATTCACCAAAAGTCACCCTTTCACAATCCCATTATTAACTTAAAGAAATGTATCTAGGTGATACTGTCTTAGTGGGAGCAACATAATTTTGAATCCTTCCAACGTCATCCACACCCAAAACTAAAAGTGTTGGACTAATTGCCTCCACGATTACAATCCCACTAAATCAAGTTCCTTTGTCCCTTCCACTGTACACAATAACTCCCCAATAGTACAAGATCCTCTTCTTACTACAGGACCCAATTTCATAGTTGTATTTCGTAACTGGGGTTACACTCTGGCACGGAATCTTTACATGTGCTTCTGTAAGATACTCACCACTACTAGTGCCTTCCCTTACCATGTCAAGACTCAGTTCCTAATAGAGTGGTAAATATTTACCCAAAATAATTTCGTTATTCACTTTTTTATTTCTTTGAAAGAAAATTAGTTAAGGGTGTCCCTACCAATATGCCAATAAATTGGGGTTACCTGCTATCACAGGAGTGATATAAGCCAATAATGTGAAACTGAAAGCGCACATTAGGTTTGAAGAGAACGGCACATGAACACTTAACCCATACTGTTTCGAAAGCTTTGCTTTCAGCACACTGTGATTTGAAATCAACAGCATTTGACAATGACAGCTGCATATTTTTTAAGGAAAATGTCTTGTGTAGATAGGATAACAAAAGTTGTTTATTTTAATATCAAAAAATATTTTGATATACATGCACATTAAAAAAATAAAAGATAAATAAAAATAAAAATAATTATATACGATATTGTATGATATTAATGGACCCGTTTTATTTCTTTTTATAGAAGATAACTTAGCTATTTGGTATGAAACATTTTTTTTTTGTTTTTTCAGAAAACATTTCCTTTTAAATGTAATATATAATAACAGTAAACACAAAAAGAAAAATTATTAGGACCTTTTAGGTAAAGGAAGATTACTCTTTTGGACGGGATGGATAGTAAAACTAATGGATGTTGATTTTTAATTAAAAAACTAAAATATTGTTATATATTCGTATGCTAAATATTGAGAATATTTCAGTTTTATAAAAATATTTTATTCATAATTTAAAATTTGATTGTTAAATATAACTCATCTAACATAAGTAATAAATGCATTACAAAAGTTAAGGTAATTCTAATATTTTTCTTTAAAAAAATCACATCCTAAATGTACATACAACATATAATTTGAAAGTACATTTGTAAAGAAACGAATTGAAAGCATATTTAGTCATTCATGTTTCCTCCTCACCAAGAATTAGGACAAATTTAAATCTGAAAGAGATGCATACAAAAAAGTGAAAATTAATCTCAATTTTTCATCGTATTCAAATAAATCTGTGAGTAACCTACATCCTATTTTATTATTTTTTATGAATTATATTTATTTATCTATAAATATTTTGATTAACTCATAAATAAAATATATTTTCATTTAAATAATATAAAATTAGACATATAAATTAAAAATTAAAAAATTTCATAATAAAATTATATTTTAACAAAATATAGGAATTCAATATTATTATTATAATTATTAAGATGGATTCATAAGAAACAAGTCAAATATTTATATCCTAAAATGTAATTCTACTTTTATAAATTGGATTCAAGTTTAATTTTTTTTTAAATTTATTTTGAAATGAGTTTTTTTTTTCAAAATTAGATTAGGATTGAGTAAATATGTGTGAGTTCAAATTTAATTATCATATTTATTTGGAAGAAAAATAATAATAATAAATGTGATAAAAAACAAGAAGAGAGATAAAAAAATTTAAAAATAAATCTAAAAACTGTAGTGTAAAAAAATTAGGGTTATAGTTGTTGAAAAAATTTAAATATTATATCGCAGCAGAAGTATATAATAACAATGTTTTCAATAATTTGTATTTTTTTATGATTTTTTAAGATTCAACAAATAGAATTAACAATAATAATAAATCTGAAAATACAATAGAATTAGAATTAATAATTTTCAAGTATATTAATTATCTTAAAATAGAAAAAGCATATTCTTTTAAATAGTGATATTTTAAAAAAATATAATTTGTTAATAAATATAATCAAATAACAGTTAAATTTTTTAATTAAATCAATTTTAATTTTATCTGTAAATTTAAAATTAAAAATTAAAAAAATTAAATAAATATTTAAAATCGATAATTAATCAAACTTAATATATGTAATCATTTTAAAAGAAATAAAAATTAAATTGATAATAAAAGAATAGTTAAAAGTTATAATTAAAAATTTAATTATCATAATTTAAAAAGATAATTAGTAAATTATAATTATATTTTAAATTTTAAAATATCTATTTTTTACAATAATCTTTTATATATTTCAAAAAGTTTTAAGAAAACTTATAATAAAATAATTTTTTTTAGATTTATATCATAAATATAAATGGACCAAATCTAACATTTTTTGGACTATGAACCACATCTTAAATATATAAGCTTAAATTATAATATTTTGGTAAAACAGAATTTTTATGAATTAAAAATATTTTAAATTATAATGTTATTTTTGTTGGTTTTACACATATAGATCATGTGCATGCCTAATCATTCATGAATATTTTAGAAATTGTCTTGTACAAATGGTGTTACTTGATACTTATATATACATAATTTCATCAAATGTATTCTGCATTTTATATACTATTTATAATAGATATGATAGTCGCTAAAAGAATTAAACTTAACATGTCGTTCAATGCAAACTAATACTCTCATATCATAGGAATTGACAAAAAATTAATTGTACTAGAAGGATTAATAATAATTTGTTATTATTCATACGAACCTTCTTTGTAGAATCTTCAATCACAAAAGTTTTGTTTTTATTATTGTTGATTTTCATTGATAAAACCTTTATTCGTCTCAATGTTATTCATAAGTTTTTGTTTTATAAAAAATACGATCAAATTAATATTTAACTTCGCATTAATTATGATTTATAATTATTTAATAATTATTCACAAGACTACTTTGACATATATGATCATATCTCAGTTCATATTTGTCAATTATCTTTTAGGATTACTTATGAGAAATTATAGTATATTTATACAATACATATTACTAAGAATTTTTTCTCAGTATCCATCTTTAAATTTCTCCCATGTGAATAATACCAACTTAATCTTCTTAATATATTTTATTATTTATTTAAAAAATTTAAATCATGATATTATTTTAGATTAAAATAAATTTATTTATGATTTATTCTCATAAAATTAAATTTATTTATCATCAGCATATTATTTTAATATAGTAAAAAATCTATTAATACTATAGTTTATGGTATCTCTCAAATTTAATCAGTGTCACATGCATAAAAAAAATTTATTACAAACTTGTGATATGCATCATTGATGATCTTCTTAGATAGCTTACCATATTTATATTATATAACAAGATTATATATATATATAATGAATTAGCATCATAAGAGATTTTCAATAATATAAATTCAAGCCATCTAACTTGTTTATAATATTTTTGTGATAACAAATTTTCATATTTTCTTATAATTTTAACATTCAAAATTATATTCGTTACATCTCTATTTATTTATTTATTTTAATTATATATATATACTTTTATTTATTGCAATTATCATCCTAGATAAATAATAAAAGTTGAAAATTTATTATCCTTTTGTATAATTTATTCTTTAACTTACACATCCTACATAAATAGGTTTAAGCTACATGTAAAGACTTATGAATACGATTCATTCAATTAAACCTTTGCATGTTACAAAATAAATTTAAAATCAATTATAAAAACTTAAAAATAAAATAAAGTCTCACAGTAACAATAATAAATATTAGAAATTATCGGTAGAATAGTGTAATATCTAAGCAAATATTAAAAATAATCTAAAATTCGTCAAGCAGCATAAGAGTTTATTTAATGTCCTAAAAAATATTATAATAAAAAATATGTCAAAATAGATATAATTAAAATATATTATACCTTTTAATCATATAATATAATGATATGTATAATTTATCTCCTCAAATCAATTTTTACAACATTAAAATTTATGTAATAAAACAATTAAAAAGAAAAATAAAGTATAATTTTTTTTATTTTATTACCAGAAAGTTAGAATACAATGAACCTAAGTATTAATCTCAGCAACAATAATCAACACTTATTTTTCATAATTTTCTTTATTTTAATTTCTAAGTTTTCACTACTTTTGTAATTACTGTACTTGTAACTATAATATTCATATTAAAAAGAAAGGTCATGTTTTTCATATAAATATTTTTTATTTTATTTTAATTAAATTTCATCAATAAACTAAAATATGAAAATTTCTATAGTTACATATATTCATATGAAAAAGATTTTTTCAAAATATACATATCATATAATAAATGAAATATATTTTATTCATTTTTTTTATCATTGTTATTAAAAAATATAATATGTATGATATATAAAAAAATTTAGATTCACACACATATATATAGAGGTATTTAACCAATTTTTTTTTTAAAAAATAAACTCCAATTTAATAAAATAATATTAAATTTATATAAATTTAATAGAAGCTTATTTTTTAATAAAAAAATAACAAAGATACAATTATTAATCTCCAATATATATATATATATATAAAAACATGAAATATACAATAAAAGATTATACATATATATAATTAAATTTATATCACTAAACAAAATAAATTTATTAATATATGTACGGTAAAAATATAATATTAATCAAAACAATAAAATAAATAATATTATGAAACATTTATAAAGATAATATTAATAAATTTTTGAAATTATTAAAAAAATTTGGATATTATCTTATAAATTAAAATATTTGATAATATTCTATTTTAAAAACTTATAAGTTTATAGCATCATCCATCAGATTCAACAATAGTATTAGCGATTTTAAAATATTTCAAAAATATTAAATTAATTTTAATTTTAAATTTAAATAAAAATTAAATAAATATTTAAAATTGATAATTAGTTAATTTTTAATATATAAAGTTAGAAAGAAATACAAATTAAAACTAATAATAAAATGTTGGTTACCAATTTTATAATTAAAAATTTAATTCTTACAATTTAAATATATAATTAATAAATTATAATTATATTTTAAATAATAATTTAAATTTAAATTTAAAATTATTTTTTACAACAATAGTTTTTATTATCATAATATCATTCATCAAAATTTATATTATTGATTAAATTAACATGTATTACGATGAGTGAAAAGGTTAGATTATTGAAGTATATACATAAAAAAAAAAAATCAAACTTACAATATCAAAAGATAAGAAGAAATATAAAGAAAAGTCATAAATGCTTTATATATTTTTTAAAGTGACAGAGAACCGAACAATGTAATTTTCTAAAGAATTTCATTAATGAGGGTTAATTTTTACATGATATTAGGTAAAAATAAAATAAATATTTTTAAGAATATTAGATTGTATTTATCATTTTTCACAATATATATATATATATAATTTAATTAATCATGTAATTGTTGCTTTTGTACTTTTGAATATCCTATGCCAAAATAAAATTTTAAAAAAATGATAAATATTAAAAGGAATCATGACAAAAGTTTTATGATAGAGATAAGAAGATTTACCATTTGGGAAAGGTTATAGTTTAGATCGATAGCAGTGTAATAATAAGAAACATTAATAAACAAAAGGTTCTTTTAATAAATAAAGAAACATACTTAAAACAAAATTTGTAGATAAAGATAAACGAATTATCATAAAAAGATGAAACTAAACATCTGGTTTATTCTGGCTTGTATTGGTTGTTTTGGTTATTTGAAAGACACCCTTATCCCGATAACAATAATTTTAAATACTTCTTTACATTTTGCACTGTTATCTCCACTTCTTTCTTATTGTGGGATTAGTTTTCTTGTAAGTTTTTTGAAATTTTACCTTAATTGTGGATTTTTGTGGAATAAATTTTGTATTAGCATAAAGATTAATGGGCATTCCTTGATATATAGATAGTTAGATATATTGTAAGAAAAAAAAAAGAAAAAAAATATATGATGAGTGATATAATATATCAATAAGATAATACATAAATAATATTATTGAATATTCAAAAATTATATATATGGCATCAATTAACAAATTTTTATATAAAATATTTTTTATCAGCTTAATCAACAATTCATATTTAATTAATTATCACATTGATTGGACTTTAACCTTGGAAAGAAAATACAAAAGGGCATGTGAACAAATAGTTAAAGTTTGTCTGTTTCACATTAAAGCAGTTGTTTTACATAGTCTTTCCATTTTACTGTGTATAGTTGTGGATAAATTATCTCACTTAATCATTTACATAACATGTATTAGATTAATTTGATTTACATGCATACCCTGGTGATATGTTTGTTATTTATTTATTTTTTTCTACTTACACAAACTTGGGTAAACTGCCACCCCAAGCCCATGATTGTATGTTAAAATGAGAAAATCCAAAATAAACAGTTTCTATAAGACACTGCAAGTTGTCATAATATTACAATGTTAAAAAAAAAAATTAATTTGGGAAGTTCAACCTATGTTCCCTAACCAAGTTGCAGACTCAAATGATTCGTTAAACAGAATCAAACACAAAGCTTCAATGAAAACCAAATGTAAAGGTTGAGCAAAGAAAAGTTGCCTACCTCGAATCCCTCCACCCATCCTTTTTTTCTTTCATTATTCTTCTTAAGCTAAATGGATTATGCTTTTTTTGTGAAGTAGTATCTACTCAGAATATTCCAATATTCCAGACTCAATAAATTTATTAAGCAATGAAGTGAGGTGGGACAAGTTTGCAACATCATCTTTATGTAGTACCGTTTGTTATGCATTTTTTTTAAATAAAATATGTTTGATTTTAAAAAATATTTTTATTTTTTATTTATAAATATATTATATTATTTTATTTTATTTTTTATTTTCAAGATTTTATCCTAAAAATTATGAAAATAAAAATAAAAATATTTTTTTACTATTTTCTATACAAAATATTGAAAATTAAATACATTTCATAAACTAAACATTATCTAAATATTTTTTGAAAATTATGTTTTATGGGAATTTTAATGTTTATAAATATTAAAATATATTTGATGTATTTAGAAGATTTTTTAAAATATTTTTCTAAATGTAATTAATTTTTTTCTATTTTTTAAAAATTCTTAGATTATCTCATGTTTTTTTAAATATTTTGTTAAAAATCATAATATAAAAATATTCTAAGGAATATTTATTTTTTAAAAATATTTTCAAAGTATTTATATTAAATTTAAAATATAATATTTCTAAATAAATATTTGTAAACATTTTTAAAGAAAAAAAATAAAATTTATATTATAGATCCACTTTATCTTATATTTTAATTACAATTAAAAAATTTATTTTAATAATTAATAAAAATTAAAAATTAACATTAATTATTAAAATAAATCTTTAATTTTAATTGAAAAATAATATAAAAATAAACATGCTAAACTACCTCAATTTTATTCTTAAAAAAATTCCTATCAAGCACCTCCGACAAGTAATAAATTACGGTCAAAATTGAATCTAGGTCCCCAATTATTGATTCTTGTTCTTAACTGATCTTCAATTCCACGATCCATAGGAGTCCCAACTGTTGTGGTCACTGGTTGATATTATTGAAGTTGATGTTGTTTCTTTGAGTTGAAAATGTAAAAACCCTCATTTTAAATGATGTTTGTTTGTGTTTTAAATCTTTAGTTTTTAAAAATGTTTCTTTACATAAAATGAATAAAAAGTAGTTACCACATTAATATATATGGGGCTTGATATATAAAAGTTTATTTTAGTTTGTGATCAAAGCAAAATTTTGATACTTAGATTCATTATATTTTATGATGTAATTGTTTTATCTTTTCAATTTGTAGGGCAAATCCATATGCATTTTTTTTAATCTTCTCCTTTAATTTGTGAAGCCCACTGAATAGATTTTATAACCAGTTAATTTAATTAGTAATTTATTTTGTAATGAAAGTATACAAATTTAATATGGACTTCCTATCTTCATTCAAGAAAGATTAGAAGGGAAATAATAATAATAATGAGATATTTCCATTCTTTTATGGAAGATAAATTTTATTTATCAACTCTTGTTATATAATTAAATTTAAAAAAATAATTACTTCAATTGAGTGGTACTCTATTCCAATTCTCAAGGTGAAGATAGCCATAACTCTACCCCAAAAGGGAATTGAGCATTATAGCAAGAATCAATTTTCAACATGTTTAAAAAATTTGACAAATTTGTTGAAAGTTAACAAATTAGTTAATAAAATTAAATTTTTTTGATAAAATCAGTATTTTAAATTAATTGGTTAATGTAAAATAAGTATATATTTAATTACATTATTATAATTTTAAAATTTCAAATTATATTTATTTTTAAAATAATTATTTATTTTTAATTTATTTCCCTATAATTTATCATTTTAAAAATTAGAATAGTATTTTTTAATTTTATTTTATTTTCATATTAAATAATTTATTATTTAAATTTTACAATTTCAGAAAAATAATACATTTTAGTTAATAAACTTATATTTTATAAATTTTAAATATTTATTTCTTAATTTTAAATAAAATTTATATAAAATATTTTATAAATTACATTTTTTATAATTTAAAATTTCTATAAATTAATATTAAATATTTTATTAAAATTAAAATAAATAATACAATAATTAAAATAGTGAAATATTAAAATTAAAAATTAATCTACAGAATAATAATAAAAATCATTTAACAGAATAAAATAAAATAAAAATAAAAATAGAAGAAAATAAAAGAACAAGTTAAAAACTTACACTAAAAAAATATTATCATTTACTATATTGTTCTAATGTTAAAATAATTTTTATTAATATTTTAAAATATATAAATATAAATATAAATATAAATAGTATAATTTTATATTAACAGTAAAATATATATAAAAAAATTTACATTATACAATAACTTACACCTAAAAGTATTAGAGATAAACCATCTAATTTCATTATTTTTTTATAATTCAACCATGTACGAGCATGGTACAAGTGTAAAGATAGAAACATTCTAAAATATATTCCACTAACAAATAATATTGTTAATATAAAATATTAATATATATTATTAGTAGATTAAATATTAATATAATATATTATTTGATTGTATTAACTTCAAAGTTTTTATTAAATTAAAATAATATCAATATTTTTATAAATTTTTATTTATTAATAAGTAAATTTTTGTTATAGCGTTGTAAATGCAAACTCTACATGTTAAGTTTTAAAAAACTATTAGTATTATAAATTAATAAAATAAGTTAATTTTATCAAGTAAACTTATTTTTGTTAAAACTAATTAAATAAGTTAATAATGAGCTTAAATTATACAAAAATCATGTCAAATTAAATATATTAGCCTAATATTTACAAACAATCAATAAAATTATTAAAATTAATTTAATGATAAGAGATTATTATTTTTTAATATTTTAATATCTAAGTTTTATTATTTTTATTGTATAAAAGATAATCATAAAAAGATTAATTTTTTAGTTTAAATTAATTATTGTGTAAACTTTTTATGATAAAAATTAAGAAAAATACTAACTCGGTTCTTTTTAAATGTTCTAACAACATAAAAAAAAAAACTTGGTGGATATACGAAGACTTGAAAATCATGAACATATAAACTAAATAAAAATATTTTTATATATAAATATAAAAAAGTTTAAAATTTTAAAGTTTAAAATTGTTCTTAGGTTTTCTCCCAAATATACTAACATCCTTGAAGTATATCGATGTGTGTAAATTTGGCAACTACAGTTGTTATACAAATAATATAAAAAGTTGAATCTCAACCCAAGTGCTTAGGAGAGATATTGAGAAATAATTTAAATTAAAAATTATTTTATTTAATATAATTTTTTAAATAATTAAATTTAATTAATTTAATAATTAAGTTAATAAATTTTATTGTATAAATAATATATAAAATTTTATAAAATTTAAAAAATTTGATATTTTATTTTAATAGATAATATATACTTTTAATATATATTAATTTAAATTTATTTAATAAAAATATTAATTTTTTTAATTTTAAAAATATAATTTAATAATAAATTTTATTAGTTTAATATTTAATTAATAAATCTAACTATTTAAAAAATAATTGAATATAATATATATATATATATATATATATATATATATAAAGTTAAATTAATAAAGTAGAAAAAAATTAATTATTAAAATTATCCCAAACTTTACTTTCATTCGGCCAATAAGAGATATTTACTTTATCTACCGTTATGTATTATCCTATTAATTATCACTTACTTCTTATCTTATTACAATTAATGATCATAAGTTACTAAATTTGTTCTTGATCAAAACACTTAATTTATTCTTGATCAAAGTACTTAATTTGATCTTTGATAGTGACAAGAGAAAAAGGATACAATGAACCCAAAACTTATAAAAGTAATAATTGATTTGAAAGTTTAGTATTAAAATTTAGTATGCAACAATCCCAAATTCAATCTATTGACTAATTCTAAATAATACTCCACTAATTAATTAAAATCATATTAAGAGTAGCGAATTTTTATTATATTATTGATAAAATAAAAATAAATATAATTTAAAAAGAAAATACAACTAAGATTTAAATTGGATAAAATCTGGAGTGAAATAATAGTTTCACACTAATCCTAACTAGGGATTTATTTATTTGTGTTTAAAAAGAAATACAAAACCAAATCAGATTTTACAAAAAAATCTAAAAAATAAAGATAAAAAGTAAAAATATCTTTTAATAGCAAAGAATCTCAAAATGGTGCAAATCTGCAACCTTTATTAATTTCATTAAAGTTGTCTAGAATCAAAGAAGTGTCTTGAGAGTTTCAACAGGATTCAAGTTGCAAAATTCTAGGTGGGCCTCAAATAATAAAATGGGCCAAAAACTTTAAAGTAGGACAAAGAACACTAAAAATGGGCCTAAAGTTGCAACATATTATTTAAAAAAATTAATTTTAATATATTATCAGTATAATTTTTTTTCATTATCAACTAATTACAAATTATAGTATTATAAATTTAAAATTAATAATTTATAAATATGTAATAATTTCAAAAACCTTTTTTATTACTTTATTTTAATTAATTTTTTCTTTAAAACAAATTCTTTAACTAATTATCTGTGATTGATATATTTTTTAAATCAAAATAATTTTTATAATATTATTTATATTTAATATAAATATTTTAATTTAAAAAAATATAATTATAAAATTATATTAAAAATGTAATTAAAATAATGTATAATTGACATTTATCAAATTTGATTGATATCAATCAATATATATATATATATATATATATATATATATCATTATTAATAAAATGCATTTTCCTACTAGTATATACATATATATAATTAAAAGTAATTTTATAAAATATAAATTTATAGTTTATTCAAATAATAAATATATAAAATAAAATTGGCACATATTAATATATTTAGTTGTTATATTTATAATTTTTTACTGTTATATATTTTTTTATCCTTTTATTTTTATTCACTAAATAAATTTATATTGATATATTAAATAATTTAACAAATTTAATATATAATAATTATAAATTTATTAATATAATTTAACAAATTTTTATAAATATATATTAACAAATTTTTATTCACTTATTATATGATGTATCTAATAAAAGATTATTTTTATATAAAAATATTGGTTATGAAACCGTTCATAACTGTTAAGATTAATTATTTTAAATAAAATTTAATAGTCAATATATTTTTATTTTTATCTGAAAAGTATCTCACCTGATATATATATATATATATATATATATATATATATCATTATTAATACAATGCATTGCCTTACTAGTATATATATTAAAAAGAAAATAATTTTGTTTATAAAATAAAAATTTATAATTTATTTAAATAATGAATAATTAAAATAAAATAAAATAAAATTGACACATTTTAATGTATTTAATTGTTTTCATTTATAGTTTTTAATTGTTATATATTTTTTCATCCTTTTATTTTTATTCAACAAATAAATTTATATAGATAGATTAATAATTTAACATATTTTAATATATAATAATTAGAATTTTATTAATATTATCAATTATGAAGTAAGATTTTTTTATTAAAGTTAAATCTAAATACTTATAATTATAATTAGAGTTAACTTATGCACATATATATTATTATTATTATTAAATATGTCAAACAATTTAAAATATTTAGATATAAAAAAATTTAAAGGCTAATTAATACAAATAATAGCAAAGTCTAATTTTTATTTTTCATTTCAATTAAGTTTAAATATATTTAATTGAAGTTAACCATCAATAAATAAATATATATATATATATATATATATATATATAAAAGGTGATTAACGAAAAGAATGTTTCAATTTTAAAATTATTATAATATTATATTATGTAAACTTTTTATTTTTAAAATTTTTGTTTCGATTATTTATATTTTTCTAAAATAAAATATGTGTGATGCATACGACTAGAGAATCCATATAATAACTAAATTTAAATCTTGTGATTTGTATTTAAAAAAAGAAAAGAAAAGAAAAGAAATGTATATTGGTGCATAGCATATAGATGTTTACACACATATCCAAAAATGTTCTCCACACGGCTCGGCTGGGTCTATATATATAAAATCTCTATCAGATTGTATCATGACGCACCCACTTCAAATAACCTATTGTCCACCTTTAATTTCCTCTTTATCTAGCTCTCTTCACCTCCTTTCTCCCTTTCACCCAAGAAAAATAAATAAATGGTGAAGTTCTCAAAGCAGCTAGAAGCACAACTCATACCCGAATGGAAGGAGGCGTTTGTAAACTACTGGCAGTTGAAGAAGCAGATAAAGAGGATCAAGCTCTCAAGGCTTCCCAAGCCAATATCTCACCACGGACAAGGAGACTTTGGTCTTTCCATTTTTGATTCTTTTTCTTTCCTTCTCAGCAAACTCGTTCACAACTTCTCACGTTCAGACGATAATAACCTCAACATCATTAAGGTAAATTCCTCATATTTTCAGCTTCTTTTTGTATTTTCTGGTAATCAACTAACTATATATGAATTTCTGGCATGTACCCCAATTAATACCCTCTTGGCACCAAAATGTCACGCACACCTTCAAAGCTCGGTGCCATTTTTGCGTCTTTTGTCTTCTAGTGCTTCATCAATTTAATGTCTTAGTGCATAAATAGCTTTACTGCATGAAAATTGAGCTAAAGTAAATAGGATATCGTTTTCTGACAGTGATTTGTTTTGGAATTAATCAAGCTTGATCGAACTCTTTCATTAATGCATTTTTAACGAGCGGATTTTTTATTTCACTGTGATAACATTAACCGATATGATTTGCAAAAGAAAAAAACGACAAAAACAAAAAAAAAGTATTGACATCAATCCTTAAAACTAATATTAAGCATATAAAAAAAATAGTAAAATTTTATTTTAGAAATATTTATTATATTGAAAATATAAAGGTACAATATATACTTTTTTAATAAAATTTTATTAGTACTATTTTGTATATTTAAAATAAATTGTAAAAATATTATAAAAAACTACCATTTGCTAATGATTTAATGTTAAATTATCATTTGTTAGTAAATTTATATTAGTAAGAAAATATACTATATTAATAAATAATTTTGTTAATAGGTCAAATAATAGTATAAGGTATATTATTTGTTAATGTAAATATTTAAAATTTATATTAATAATTTAAATTTTGTTACACAAAAGCTATATTAATTTTGAAAATTTGAAAAATTATTATTCTTAGTAAATAAATTTTTTTATTCAGCTAGACTTACGTTTACAAAACTGGAAAAAAAATATTAAATCGAAAGTTTTATTAAAAATCATGGGATATGTTAAAAATCACGACGAAGTGTATTAGTAATATATCTTATAAAAAATCAAATTTTGATGTCATAATTAATATTGAAAGAATACTTATTATGATTTTCTTTGTTTACTTAGGTATTAATAAATGGTTGAAGAAACAAGTTTTGACTATAAAAATGAAAACGGTTAAAGGATTTAATTCTTTTAATGATGTGAAATACATGATAGAGTAAGTGTAAAATAGTAAAGTTTAAACGGAACAATAATATATGCATAAAGTTAAGTTCCTTTAATTCTGTGGTTTGATTTTTGCTATTTAAATGGCATCACTTAGACATCCATGAAATTGATATGTGTTGTTTTGAAAAGCGAGTGGTAACAATAAATTAGGAGTAAATACAATGAATGGTTATTAGAAAGGCAACATAAAAATTTGGAAAAGTTGGACTGGCGCGGAAAGAGATCTGAGAGAGGAGCAATGTAGCAAGATGAGTATGGTGTGGGGTTAAGTACTAAATAAAGTGGGTTTAGTGCCCTCCTTTCTTTTCTTCTTTCTTTTCCGGAGTTTCTCAATCTCTCACGAAACCAAGCAAAACGGTTGTGCCGTTTGCGGATCTATCTGTGCCACTACCTATCTATGCCCAAACGTACCATCGTCGCAACATTAAATGTTAAAATAAATTAAATGGAAATGTAAATGTAAATGTAATATAAGAGAAAAATAAATAATATATTCTGCCGCATACAGGTGAGAAAGAAAACCGCAAGGGGCGGCGAAGAAGAAATCTATGAAACAGAGCTTGCACAGTTATTTTCCGAAGAAGATGAGGTGAATTTCTTTGTTTTCTCTCTTCTAATTTAATTATGTATAATTGGATTTTCATCAATTATGTGACTGTTCAGGTGCGTGTGTTTTTTATGAGGCTGGATGAAGAGCTAAACAAGGTGAATCAATTTTATCGGAGACAAGAGAGCGAGTTCCTAGAGAGAGGAGAAACTCTCAACAAGCAGCTTCAGATTTTGCTTGAGCTCAAGCAAATTATCAGTGACCGTCGCCGGAAAAATTCCCCGTCAAAGGCATATAACACCGGTTTTTTCCCACATTCTCCAGCTCCGGATTCCGATTACTCTGGTTAGCAAACACCAACCAAATTATTAACTCCTTTATATATATAACAATCAAAATGAATTTCTCATAGCGTAACATATATTTTAAAGTAAATTAATTTTACTAAAATTTTAAAATAACATATATTTTAAAGAACTATGATTTTTTAAAAAATCAGATACAAATAGAGGTTATTGTCTTTTTTTTAACAAGACTACTGGAACGTACAATATTGATATTATTGTCTAGATTAATGTATACTAATAATAGTAGAAATAATAATTTTATTATAATATGAATACATACATTTAATTCAGTCTCTCAAAAAACAAAACTCTTTAATTCAAGCAATAAATTGAATCATGGATTAATTTGTGCTTAATAAAATTCCTTCTCTGAATTTGTGTATTTAAGTGCTTGCTGACATCATACAACATACAGAAATTGTATGTCTAAGTGGACTAGTGTGTGGAACTTTGTCGACCCACCACATACTTAAATATGCAGTAGATCTTAAATGCGAGATATTTATATATTAATTTTTACATTAATTATTTTAGATTATAATGAAAAGCCTCCTTCAACATATATTTTGTCTTCTATATTAAAAGAATGTTTGAAAGTTAAATTTTAAAGAAAAAAAGACAACTTAACCTTTTATTTTTAAATTAATACAGACTTTCATAATGTTATAAATCAATAACTAAATAATTAACATATTAAGTTTATAAAATTTTATTATGCTTTTTATTTGAAAACTTATGGAATTTAAAAATATAATTCTAAAGTAAATATCTAATGTTTTGTTTGGGCCTGGAAAACAAAAAAAAGAATGAAGGTGAGAAATAAGAGATTAAAAAATAAGTGAAAATAAGATAAAAGAAATAAATAATTTAGATGGAAAAAAAATAGAAAAAAAAGAATGTTTTATTTTGATAAATATAAAAAAATAAAAAATAAAATTAAAAATAATAAATTTAAATTTAAATTTTTTTAATTTTTATTATATATTATTATTTTATTATAATTATTTTTATTTTTTATTTTTAAAATTTTTAATAATTAAAAAATAAAATAGAGTTGTTATTCCTTCTAATTCTCTTCCAGAGAGAATATTTTTCTATGTATCTCATAAAAAGTAATTATTTTCCTTCTATTTCTATGATTAAATAAAAGTAAAAAAATATTTTTATCATTTCTATTTTTTCCCTTCTGATTCGTTCCAAACAAACAAAACACAAGTAAATAAAATGTAAGCACAGTAAAATAACTTAAATAATATTTTTCAATATATATATATATTTCTCATTGCTCTTTTTAACACAACAATGTGGAGGTGAAAAGCAAGAAGTAATGATACTAGTGAAAAGAAATATGTGTAGGTAACGGATTATTATTACAACATTAGGACGCCACTTTATTGGCGATTTTGTGTGTGTACAATTAATTATTTCTATATTCTGCATATATGGTTAAGTTGCATAAATATATTAGTTTGTGCAGAAAACTTCGGAGATTCGGATGAAACAAATTCAGAAATTTCACAAATGGATGAGGTAATCACAACATTAGAGAAAAATGGTATAAGTTTTGTTAATTCACCGACGAGGACAAAGACGAAGAATGGAAAGCCCAAAATGGCAATAAGAATTGATGTTCCAGCCACCAACCCAACTCGGGCTATTACGGCTGTGACTCGCATGCTGTGGGAGGATTTAGTGAACAATCCAACCGGAGACTCCGTTCCCAAGAGAAAGATTCAATGTGCCGAGAAAATGATTAGAAGTGCGTTTGTGGAACTCTATAAAGGCCTTAGCTTACTCAAAACTTACAGGTTTTTATTTATTTATATTCCCTCGTTACTAACACTTTACAATTAGATTAGAGGTTTTTTTAACTAAAATTAAATTCTTAGTATAAATATTATGAATTTATATTACTAAATAATTTTATTATTATAAAATATTAATATAATATATTTTTTCTTAGTATAGATTTTCAAAATTTATATTAATAAATTTAATTTTTATTATATAAAATTTGTACTAATATTTAGTAATGTTTTATCAATAAATAATTTTTTAATGTTAATATCATAGTTGCAAGTTAGATCCAAAATCAATTGAATCAGATGGCTATATCAATCATTCACCGAAAAAAATTAGCCGATTCTGTTTTTTTTTTAAAGTAAAAGACGTAATTAATATTTTACTAAAAAAATATTAATAACATAATCTTTAAGACCTCAATACTTTACCTGTTATAAGATGAAATTTTATGTAATTCCTATCACTAATAGAAAGTAAAGTTATTTAATGAGATTTATATAAAATATACTTAATAATAAAAATTAAAAATAATGTATTAAAATTGATCGTATCCAAATTAAAGGTTTAATTTAAGTGTTTGATTCAAACTAGTTAATTTAATTAGTTTTACTAAACACATTGATTTGACAGAAAAACCCAAATTACGGCTGATCCATTTTTTACTTTTTAGATATGAGTAGATAATTTTTGTTTTTTAGTTTGAATCTTTAAGTTGAAATATTCATTTAAGATTACGAATTTTTTTCATAATCTATTTTTTTTAATTTATAAAATTTGAATAATAGACTATACTTAAAAAAAATCAAAATTCTTACCATTTAATTCAAATTGACGTTAGTATTAATTATTTTAATTTAGTTGTTGTCAATACCGTACGTTATCATTATATCATTGCATGTATTGGTGTGAAATGAAAAAACCTTTGGGAAAAAGGGAATATTGATTTCGGGACTATCTTAGCCAAAATTGGAAAGAATATATGTAAGTGATAAGGAAGTTAATAAAAAGGCAAAATGCATGGCAGTTCAAAAACACCACGTAAGGGTTCGGCTAGAGAGAGTAAATGAAGGTTGGTGTGATAGTCACGTAAGAGTAGATCTATTCACACCATATATCATATCACCCTCTCTATATTTATATTCTTTTTAGCATTTAATTATAATTATATTCATATCTTTGGATGCATTATATGATTTGATTATACTTATATTCATATCTTTGGATGCATTATATGAAAATGGGGCAAGGCATTTCTACTATAAAGCTAACTTTTGCATACACTTCCAAATAGTGGCCAACAAAATCAAATTGCATTTCTTATCGTGAAAATTTGCTTTACTTTTTCATTTCGATTTCTTTCCAAAGTTTAAAAGTCCTTTTAAAATGTTTATTTATTTATCTGTAAATTTAATTTAGGATTTTACATATGGGTTTTGTTAAACAATACTTTTAGGATAATTAATAAATAATTTTTTAAAAAGTAATGTTGAAAAGTTCATTACAATCATGATAAAAATATATTAATAATATTTTTAATAAAAAAATTATTTTTCATATTTTAACCAATGTTCTAAAGATATTGGTTTTTTTTGTCTTTCTAGATCCTGGAGAGAGAGAGAGAGAGTATTTAATAAAAAATAAACAATTTTTCCTTGTTTACTTTTATGTATACATGAGAAACCGAAAAGAGAAATTCACACCCAAGTTTTAGCAAAGTTTCTAATTAATTATAATCAGTTTCGGAAATCCTAGTAAGGATATTTAATTCTTTATACTTCTAATATATTGGTTTCCAAAAGATTATAATTAGTGAGCTGAGGTGATAGGAATATTAATCACTAAAGTAAAATAATTTTTGTGTTTTTTGCGGTTGAACGAGAATTAGTTTTATGGGTGATTCAAACAGAGAAAGAGGGGGAGCGGTTCTTCACTCCATACTTAAATGACCTAATAGTAATAGAGCACACTCTAATATGCAAGAATTAAGGGTTCAAATTTACAGATTTTACAATTTTTTTTTTGACAAAATGAAATTTGGATTATCATCTTAAAAATAAATTAATAATTAATTAAATATTTTTGTTTAATAAAAAAATTATCAATCTTAATTAATCCAATTGAATATATAAATTAAACAAAAAAATATGTATACAAGAAAATAAAATAAAGTGACACTAAAATAAATCATCATATACTAATAGTTCGGAATTGATTTTATTATATTATTTATTTTACAAAAATTAATTTTTTGATATAGATATTATAAATTTATATTAATAATGTTATATATTATATTAATTAATAATTTTTTAATATAAAAATTAATTTATATTTTTAGCATATAAAATATTAATATATTACATTATATTATTAATATAGATTTACAATATTTATATTAACAATTTTTGTTAATGAAGATAATCTTAATGCTTGACACTTTTTGTAGAGTGAATAAGGCCAGTGACATGCTAGCATGTTACTTTACTTTAAAAGATTGAAGATAATACGAACTAATTACTAAAAAATGTATGTTATGATTATTTTCATAAATATAAATTTTGTCTAACATTAATAGAGTTAAACATTTTGAATCTACATAAATTAATACTAGTATTAATAAAACTTTCTCTGCTGATTTAATGTATTATATTTTTAACATAAAATTATAATATATTTATACCAACAATTTAATATTTGTTAATAAAAAACATACGAGTACAGACAAACACAACATCAAATCACACGCTTGAATTTTGTTCAGTAAATAATAATTATTACGTATGAATCGTGTGTCATTTCATCTTACATTTCTTTACGAAATATATTAGTATATTCATTAATTGGCGGTGGGTCACAGGCCATATGCATTTACTATAATAAGCACCTCTGATGAATGAGCAACTTCTAATATCAAATTCTTTTATTTTGGCAGCTCACTGAATATGGTAGCATTTTCAAAGATATTAAAGAAATTTGACAAAGTAAGGCTTTCAAATATCTCCTCCACATGACATGTGCAAATATCCTTTGGCAAACACGGGTTTGAACAGATATATTTTTTTTGATTCCTTAGTTATGTTTTTGCTATATGTGCATGACCCTTCTTTATATTCGGTGTTACTCTAGGGTCACATTCAATTACAGATTTTTGTGATAGTAAAGACAAATATGAAAAGAAGTTAAGTTTCCCAAGAAATAATCCTTTGTCTATTATTCATCATGCTTAATTGCACTTGAACATTATTCTCACAAAGGTTGTGAGAATCTTGAACTATCACCATGATGGGAAAAATAAATATGATTTCCCAAACCTCACTATCTGTTTGACTCACAGTACACATGATAGTGACAAAACCACTAAATTTGTCTTTTCCATTCTCCTTTTGAGTGATGGAGTCATATCTTATATTTTAGAAATGTAAATTTGCTTCATAGTACGTCTACCAAATTTTAATTAATAATAGTGAGAACAGCTGTTTGACACAATGTATGAACTTAGCATGTTTTTTTTTTTATGTAAGTCCGAGTGCATAAGAATATAATATTATGTAAAAGAATTTAAAATGTGTAAAATTAATTTAATGTCCAATCCTTGGCATTGATAAATTATTCTGCTACTGACTTTAATTAAGTTTGCATCTTTAATAATATGTTTAGTAATTTTAACATAAAGTCCTATGATATATAATTGAAACAAAATTATAATATTGTCATCTAATCGAGCAGGTGGCTTGTCAAAAAGCTTCTACAAATTATTTAAAAGAAGTGAAGAGATCCCATTTCGTTAGTTCTGATAAGGTACATTTTGATTTTTCCCGAATCCCTTCATTTTAAAATTTGGAGAAAAGAAAAAGGATAAGAAAAGAAGCATATCGCATTCAACTTTCAAAGTACCTTTTGATCTTGGTCTTCCCTAATTCTTGATGTGGAAAATGGGTTGTGTGGTATTCTGATAAGTGGTTATCATTATTATTATACTTGGTTTGGAAGGTTGTTAGACTAATGGACGAAGTGGAATCCATATTCACAAAGCACTTTGCCAACAATGATAGGAAACAGGCAATGAAATTTCTAAGACCCCAACAGCATAAAGATTCTCATATGGTCACCTTCTTTGTCGGTAATGCTTCTCTCTGTCTCTTCATACCGGCACTTAAACTTCTCTAACACTAGCAAAGTATTTTTATGCATAATGACATTAATATCACTTCAAATTGTACTGCAATATTTGAGGTGATTACTGCATGTACCACCAGACAAGCCAAATAAAATTTTGATTTACTGCTACAAGCTAATGCTCAGTGGCCACTAATTTGGGCACTATGTGGACCCACCAAGCTGATTGGTCAAATCTGTTTAGTTAAAATTTTGAGAGAAATGTCAAACAACATCATACACATTGTGGTACATGTTGGTTAAGGAATAAAAAATAAAAAGAAAATTATTATTAATGTATTTTTATAATGATTTTTAATATATTTTAACATGACTTTCAATGAAATTTTTTAGTTTTGATTATTTAACCATCGCTACAAAGATACCAATTAGCAAAATCCAAATTTGATTATGTAAAATAAAGTTTTTACTTCTCATATTAACACCTCATTATTTTGTTAATACTCCTTATTACTATCCCTGCAGGGTTGTCTACGGGTTGTTTTGTATCCTTGTTCTGTGTATACGCTATCTTGGCCCATTTGTGCGGTATATTCTCCCAAAGTAATGAGCCAACTTACATGGAAACAGTCTACCCCGTTTTCAGGTTACTTCACATTGTTCCAATTTAAACATAATCTTTTGGGTGCTACTCCATTCCACATCCTAACTCTATGACCAAAATAGTACATATCATGTAGGAATGTATTCTGTAATTTGAAAAATATGTTCAATTAGCTCTTACTAATTTATATCAATTAGATGCCCTTAAATTTTAATTTAATGCTAAGTTTTGATAAGGGTAAAAAATGAGATAAAAACTTCTAAGCAGATTTTTGAAGTCCTACCTTTTCTAACCCTCCTTCATAAATTATAAACCATGACATTAGATAAAAATACCTATGTTATAGGTGCACTGATGATTACAATGATTTTGTGCAGTGTGTTTACATTGTTAAGCCTTCACATGTTTATGTATGGATGCAACCTGTTCATGTGGAAGAAAACAAGAATCAATTACAATTTCATATTTGAATTCTCACCAAGCACGTCACTCAAGCACATAGATGCATTTCTAATGTGCACTACCTTAATGACAACTGTGAGTGGGGCAATGGTCATACATCTGCTTCTAAAGGCTGCAGGCTTTTCTCCTAGCCAAATTGATCCCATTCCTGGAGTTCTTCTTCTGGTTAGTTTAATGATTATTGCTTTTCCTTGTTATTTAAAAAATAAACTAGATTAGTTTTCTTGAAATTCTTAAGAGTAATTTGTAAAGTTCTATGCTGATTATGAAATTCCATTTTCAGTTTTTCATAGTGCTGCTCATTTGCCCATTTGACATTTTTTATCGCCCTACACGATACTGCTTCATCCGTGTTATTCGTAACATAGTATGCTCTCCATTTTATAAGGTGAACTTCCTTCAGTTAACTCCTTGGAACAATTGGTTACACTGCAATACCATATATGTATAAAATTGAAGTTGGCATTATTTCATTTTATCTTTTTTTCAGGTTCTGCTAGTAGACTTTTTTATGGCTGACCAACTAACTAGCCAGGTGATCTTATTATGGCCTATAAGTTGATTCTATTTTTGTCCTTTCTTCATCTCTTTATTATGCATCCTAAGTAACATTAAATTTTATGTTATGGTTTTGTGGATACAGATTCCTTTGCTAAGGTATTTGGAAACTACAGGTTGTGACATATTTGCTAGAGTTTTCAAAACACACCACCCTGAGGCATGCCATTCTGGAAGGCTATATATGGAAATAACTTATATCATCTCATTTTTGCCATATTATTGGCGTGCTTTGCAGGTAAGCCTTGGATGCTAATTGGTTTGTAGATTCTCTTTTGACATTGCAACCTAAGAAACTTATAAACTACTTCTAGAATTGTAGACATGCTATATTGTTAATTGAACTTTATATATATATATATATATTCCCATTATTTCTTCAACTAACACGTGCTTATTGAATGGCCTTACAAGTGTGCAAGACGGTGGTTTGATGATGGTGATGTGAACCATTTGGCTAACATGGGGAAGTATGTTTCGGCAATGGTGGCTGCTGGGGCTAGAGTAACATACAGCAGGCAAAATAACCATCTATGGTTTTCTATAGTCGTAGTCACTTCTGTGGTGGCCACAATTTATCAACTGTACTGGGATTTTATCAAGGACTGGGGATTTCTTAATCCCAACTCCAGAAATCCATGGCTCAGAGATGATTTGATTCTAAAGAATAAAAGCATATACTATATGTCTATTGTAAGTTTTCCTTATCTTCTTTTAACATCATCTCAATCAAAAACTTTTTCATATCATGAAGTGATATTGGATTGCAGGCCTTAAATGTCGTCCTAAGAGTGACATGGGTGGAGACTGTCATGCATTTCAAAGTAGGGCTAGTTCAATCACGACTGCTGGAATTTTTATTAGCTGCACTTGAGGTTATTCGAAGAGGCCATTGGAATTTCTACAGGTATATTTTATCATATTTAGAGAAGATGAATCAATTTTTTATTTTCCAGAATTTCCTTCTTGAATAGTACACTAAATTCACATCCAATGTAAGACAATCTATTAGTATTTGCCAATAAACAAGTCCTTTTAAAATCCCATAGGTACAGGCCTAGAAAGAGTTTTTGCCTCTTCTAACATGAAAATCATTTGAGTTTAAAGCATGGACAAAACATATGTCATGCCTACTTTGGGTCCAAACATTGATACCATAAGAATAGTTTGGCAATGACAGAACTCTTTAAAGTCTTAATAAATTGGTTTTATAAGCTTTGGTACCATATTTAAGACCAACCTATCTTAAATATTGGTCCTTAACAATTGTTAAATATTAAACAAAATCACATAATTACTCATGAACTTGATTACTTCTGTGAACAGGTTGGAAAATGAGCATCTAAATAACGTTGGTCATTACCGGGCAGTGAAGACAGTTCCATTACCATTTCGAGAGACAGACTCTGACTGATGAAGGTGATTTCTTACAACACAAAAAGATGTTCCAGTGACATGCTGACAAAACAGAGGCATGGAGTGTAAAGAACAAAAAAGGGGAGGAGAAAATAGACTTTTCTTGACATGTTTCTTGTTTCCCTGATTAAATTTCCGTACATAACATTGTCTCTTTTGTAGGCAAATGGACATGTTAAAATAATACAAAGAAGGAATTATCACTTATTCCTAACTTTTGTAAATATTGAATTTTAATGGAGTTTATAACTTCGATTGTCACGCGAAACAGATTTGAGTTGGCTATAATGTTTGCCAAGTGGTAAAAACAACTTTTCACTAGAAAGTTGTTGAATTCTTAAGTTGAGGGCATAATTAAGAGTTATTTGTTTTAAATTATAACCACTGTAAACAGAAGAATTGAAGTTCCCGTGACATGCGAGCTTTAAGCATGTCAGTATCCTTATGGATGAGGAAGCAAAGTAAGATTGTGTGGGGAATCAAATAAAATACATCTCCACAACTACAAGCTCCTGTGACTCACCTCTCTCTTTATTTTCAAATTATTGCCTTTTCCTTTGGACCTTTATTCGGTTCTATACTTCCAAACACTTGTTTTAGTCACTCCCTAAACGGTGCCCCCTGTCTCATTGTTGTAGTACTATAACTTGATCATGTTGACTGCCCCATCAAGACAATTAAGATATATATATATATATATATATATATATATTTCGTATAATGTAATACTTGCACTAATTCAACTTTGCTTAGGAATGAATCCAATTCATGGACAAGAAATCCATAACCTTAATGTAAACGAGTCTTTGTGTGGAAATAATGTCTTATACGAGCAACACAGTAGGCTAATACTGCAGGTAGAATCATCAAAATAAGATTACTATAGGTACAGCAATCAGTTTCTTCTTTAAATGAATTATCATTGTAGATCATATCCACAGAAGAAGAAAGAAGAGACTACAATAACAGAGAAAACTAGAGATATGATGAATAATGTAATGGGAAAAAGAAAATAATAAAAAGTAAAAAAATAAAAAATAAAATAGTTGAATGATAATTAGTGTTTTTTCCCCCATTCCTTTACAACAATCATGTATGATTTTTTTTCTTTGTCAAAACAGCCACTTTTTGGTCAACGGCAATAATGGATTTTTTAGAACAACAGTCAAAAGACTCAAAACAATCATATGGATTATGAATGATTGATTTTTAGCACACTCTTATTTTATTCTTTAAAGTTTTGTTGTTATAAGTAAGCTATTGTCTTTAAATTCATATTATTCAATTTTATCTAATTATATTATTTAAATTTCTTATAAAAGGAAAGAATAAATAAACAAGGATGTATAAAAAGTATAAATAAATAAATAAAATAAAAATACATAATATAAGATATGTAAAAAATAAAAAAGTTAAATATGTTTTTTCTTTTTAAAATACTTAAATTTTCATTTTCATTTTTTAATTTAAATATTTTATTTTTTAAAATATCTTGATTATAATCTTTGATATTAATTTAAGTTACATCAAATTAAAATAAATTAATCATAATAAAAAATTATAATTAAAATATTCTATAAAATAATCAAAATTTTCTCTTATAATAATTAATCTAATTTAATTTAATCTTACTTAAGTAAATACGAGAAATATAATAAACATATTTTAAAAAATGAAAAACATAAATTAAAGATTTTAAAATCGAAGAATCAAAATTATAATTTGATTATTTTAAAAAAATTAAAAATATATTTAATTATTTAACCTAAAATAAAAATAAATTAAATAATAAAAATATATGACATAGAATGTGAAAAAAATTTTAAAAAATTATCAAAAAGACTTGTGATAAAAGCAATCCCCCCATGTATTATGATATGAAAGAGCATAGGAGAAAGGATGGGCTGAAAATAATGAAAGCCCATAGACCTGTAGCTGGACAGAAAAAGCTAACCCTTGCTATTATTTTTTCTCAAGATGACTACTCTTTGAAGCCAGTGAAATTTCGACAAGACGAGCTTGCTTGAAATCACCTTTCTCATCCTTGCTTCATTATTTTGAAAAATAATTATTTATTGATTAGTTTCCTGTAAAATAATATTTACCCTAAGATGCCAGCTTGTCAGGTCAATCTTAACATACTCAAATATCAGCTGTTTTTGTTAGAGGACTCTAATAAGTTCATTAGGTTTGGGTAATTGACATACTAAAAAAATTTCGTCAATTAAAATTTCTTGACAATGTTTACATAACTAATTTATGAAAAAATTTCGTCCAACATCTTTTTGAAACATATAATTAAATGTAAGCCACGTTGTTTAATCTACTCACTCTTCCACAATGATCATGTTCCCTTTGTCAACTATATTATTGTTTTATATATAATATAATTGAAACAAAATCAAAAACCAATCTACACTTTACAGCAAATGAGTAGTAGTGCTTTAACATTAAAATGAAGTCTTTTAAAGTTTGTCGTTTTCAGAGATATCATTCTCATCAACATTATTCAAACCAGAACGATGATACTGCTGCCGAATAGTGCTGAAACCATATGTGACCAATTTGGAGTGAAGCATTTTGGCAATG
Source organism: Canavalia gladiata (assembly GCA_037954105.1). Classification (NCBI taxonomy): domain Eukaryota; kingdom Viridiplantae; phylum Streptophyta; class Magnoliopsida; order Fabales; family Fabaceae; genus Canavalia; species Canavalia gladiata. The sequence continues at coordinate 13,763,014 of CM075660.1, forward strand.
GAACAAATGGAGAGCATAGCATCTTACTATGAAGAGCCACTTCAAGATTCCTTACTACAACATATAGTGTTTCTCTATCCTTGGCGTTAGAAATGGGCTTTTGCCTTTTCATATTCGAATAATTTTCCACTCGCAAACATAAATAAGCAACATTTCTAAATCCAAAAAGTAGACACTAAACAGAAAAGTTGTTATAAAAATGTTTTTAATGTCTTTGCTAGAGTGGGGTGTTGTGTGTTGAGTTAAACCTTATTGTCTTTTTGTATTGTCACTCTGTCGTCTGCAGGCTTTATTTGAAAATTGAAAGCTATATATACTTGTTTGCTCAACTGAATAATCCTTTCAAATAAGAACAACAACGTTAATTGCTTACCATATAGCATAAAATATGAAATTTCCTAAAGTGGCTTCTAATTCCGTTCTCTTTTATCTCTTATTTTTAAATCATAAATTCCACATGTGCAATATGTTTGGAACCTTTTTCTTATCGTGTCAAAACTCCAACATGTTACCTTTCTCTGTACCAAAACTTGACTGGGAAAATGATTAACCGGTAAATTAAATTTGATCAAGCACATGGATTCTTTAGCTTTGACCCTTTGACGTTTTTTCGATTGGATTTGACATTTGGAAGCGTTCTTATCTTTGTAATCAGATAAAAGTTGTATAATTTTCTCTCACTATAAATTTTTATATATGTATGTGTAGATTTTATTTATCTAACGATAGTTTTTATAAATAATTTTCATTTAATGCAATCATTACTCCCTTTCCTATTTAAAACTTTAATTCTAACATTTACCATATTGCAATTGCTTTTTTTAAACAAATTTCCCCTAAAATTATTCCATTTTGAAGTGGAAAAGAAGGAAAGCATCAATGATCCCTTATATCTCAATCTCAATCCTGAATTTCTATTTGAACCACTTGTATATTTCTAGAAAAGATTCTTTATGTGGCAAAGAAAACTGAGCCATAAAAAAGAAATAAAAAAGAATTTCATTATCTAAATATAATATTATATCATGAGAATAAAATAATAATAATAATAAAAGAGTTTAATCACAATAATGACCCTATTCTCCTGTGCGTGTGGTGTTTTCTCCTAAGAAAGAATTTCTCGCCTCGTTTTCTACTTTCGAGTAAGGAAAAAGCTTCACCGCTTCGTTGTGCTTGATTCTCATGTATTCTATTCTCACGCTCTATTATTGTTATTCTTCTTCTTCTTAGCATTCGTTTCTTCATCTTCTTTATTTTGCTCTATCTCTTTCTCTCTCTCCGTATTGTTCGTCGCTCAGCATCAGCAGAACCAAACCAGGTTTCGTGCTTTTTGCCATCTAACTGTCCCTGATATATATACGTATATACAGATATACATATATATCCTGTTTATTTTTCACTTGCCATTCTTTCAAGTGTTTTTTTTGCTCTTTTATGGATTTAACTTGAAGGAACTGTTTCTGATTTTGAATCTGAAAGTCTTTTCATCTTCGAGATTCGTCACTGAAACGTTTTGCTTTCTAACTTCCCTTTTTAAGAGGAAATTTAGTTGTGCGCATTTGTACTTCGTAGAAAATCTTTGCATGCTTTAGCTTTGTGTAATTTGCGATTTTTTGGAGGGCGGAGGAGTTCATGAATAGGGTATGGAAATACGTTGACTGAACGGGAAATCGAGCGTGTGGAGTAGTAATGCAGCGTTATACTGCAAATGCCTGTTTGTTTATAGGGAAAAGTTGTGCGAGAGTGAGTTTTATTGAATTCATAGTGGACTACCTAGTTAGGTATCAATAGTTGTTGAAAATGTGTCATTCCTCAAAATTTGGATGTTATAGGAACAATTGAAGGCAACACCTCGGAGTTAGGGTTTTCATCAATTTCTGACTTTATTCTTGTAATATGCGATGGATAAGATCACATAGGAGCAAGTGCCCCTGGATAATACCAATTGACTACTACTTCTACTACTCTCTTCAACTGTGCCTCTACATTCATATTTAGTCATAAGTTATGCATTAATAGATTGAACCAATGTTGTCCATTCACTGATTCTGACAAAAGATGATAAATATGGGATTCAACATGTATTCCGTATAGAAGTTAATGTTGATTGGCTTTTGTGGTTAGATCTTACTGATAGATGTTTGTGTTTGGTTTTCTCTCTTGTTTTCATTATTTTTAGCAAAATGCTAGACGAAGACAAATTTTGCTCATGAGCTTGGGTGCGTGAAACAAAGGTGTTGAGGGATTTTTCTGTGGATGATTATGCTTTTAAAATAAAATAAACTACACGTATTAAGCATTTATTGTATGTTACATTATGTTTTACAATTCCAGAAGTAGTATACCTGATAAATGGTTCATAAAGCAGATGACTAATTATGAACTAAATAAAACTCATTAAACTGTATTTTTCCTGCAAAAACTAAAATGTTTTGTCAAGGATAAGGAATAGGGATAGGATTAGTAATGGCTAAAATAATGGAGAACCTTAACTGTATAAGAAGATCATGTAGGCATCCTAATGTAGAAGAAGATGATGATTTTTCCAGCTGGAGAATGAGAATTGATGATATGAGTAAATAGCATAGTGCACAGATGGCTATGGATACTGTAGTTATAGTGAAGTATACACTGTACCAATCTCTGTTGAATTGAATAAAAAAATGAATCACTTGTAAAATTCACTAAGCTAACCTTTCCCACTCAACATGCAAGTCTATATAGTTACCTTCATATACATTATGCTTTTTGACTTCTTATCCTCTAAGTTTCTGCTATATAAAGGAAGTTAATTTGTCTGGCTTCTTGCTTGGATGGTCTACAAATTGGATCATATGTGATAAGTGTGTTGATTATGCTTCATATATACAAAGTAGTATGTTTTATGTGATTTACTTTGCAGGTGTCTACTTTCTGGCTACACATGTGCATTGTCTGCCAATTGGGAGAAATCTGATTGAAGAGTGATGCAGAAGGATACTGGTACCGCTGCCCCATCAACCACAAGTGGTCGGATTAGGCACCGAAAACGCTCAAATGAGGTTAATTGTTTAATTTTAATCTATCTCTTTAAATTACTTGCTTTCATCTATTTAAAAAAGTTGTGCATTTTATGTTAAGATTGATTCAAGCTACTCTATGGGTGATCCTGAATTTGAAGAGAACATGAAACAGTGTGAAAAATATCTAATTATGGAAAACAAATAATTGGAAGCAATGTTAAATTCTCTTTTTTCTTTTTAAAGCTAAGTTTGTCTTCTTTTTTTTTAATTACTATTAGGTTTCTTCTTGTTGCTGTTGTTTCCATTGATGAATTTGGTGTAATAAGTTTAATGACATGGAACCCAGCAATGTTGAATTATGCTGTTTTTTATTACTATTTGAAGGTGATTTTATGATGCCTTTATCTTAGGTTATTCCGGAAGTTAACAAAACAAATGGAACCCGTTTACTTGTTGATGACAAAAGCAAATACAAATCCATGCTAATTCGGGCATATTCATCCGTATGGATGATCGGGGGCTTTGTGCTGATCATTTATATGGGTCACCTCTACATCACTGCAATGGTTGTTGTCATCCAAATCTTCATGGCAAAAGAGCTTTTCAATCTGCTCAGGAGAGCTCATGAAGATAGGCAGCTGCCAGGATTTAGGCTATTAAATTGGTACCTACACAAATTCATTACTCACACAGCAGTGCAGTCATTCTTTTCACAATAAACCAGAAACTAAATGGACAGAATCATTTATTTTTTGAAAAAATAAAATCCATTTAGTAATTTGTTTCATTTTTCATTGGTGTATACCATTTCAGGCATTTTTTCTTCACTGCAATGTTATTTGTTTACGGACGTATTCTGAGTCAATGCCTGGTTAACACAGTAACTTCAGACATGGTGTTATATCGGCTAGTGAGTAATCTTATAAAGTATCACATGGTTATCTGTTACTCCCTGTACATTGCAGGTAACTTATGCAAATCAATTTTGTCCTTTTAATGTTCATTAGCCAGTGCTTGTGAAATGTCTCTATCAGATGCCTGGCAAATTTCAAGCTAGTTTTATTAAGTTTGTGATCTTACTGGCTATTTTTAACATTGTGAGGGTACTAATACTTTGATTATCTTCCCTTTTATTGTTGGGTGCAGGATTTATGTGGTTCATTCTCACATTGAAGAAGAAGATGTATAAGTACCAATTTGGCCAGTATGCTTGGACACATATGATTCTAATTGTTGTATTTGGCCAGTCTTCCTTCACTGTGGCAAGCATTTTTGAAGGGATTTTCTGGTAATATAACCTGTAAAAGAAAATTATGATTGTTTAATAACTATACTAAAAAAATTTCTTGACTACTTTTTTGAGGATTCTCTTCTGTACATGATATCATACTTCATGATGCTGTTCCTCATACATCTGGACAACTTTTTAGGCCAGATTTTTAAAATTTTATTTCACAGGTATTTGATGCCATAATAATCACCTTAAAGAATGGTTGAATTATTTAGTGGGCTTGTTAGCTAAATTGCACAGGATGCCGAGGTCTTAGGATTGAAAAAATTAGGGATTGAGCCATGAGTGAAATTTTCTATTGTGTGAGAGGTGACCAAATAATTATATTCTCGTCTAAGAGGACTATTGGATAACCAATAAATCCATAAAACAGGATTACCTGCCACCTTTTCAGAGTGCAGGGAACTGAGCTTTAAAATGTCTTGCTCTTTAAATTGTGCAAATCTTAAAGCAAATGATCTTTGAAAGGCTGTTGAACTATCATATGCATAAACTAAACTACTTAAGTGAACAGCTAAACAAATGAGATGGGAGGTTTGAGTTTGTATCTTTAGGTCCAGTCTGTCTTTAGTGCCTTTTAGTATTTTCAATATTGTCACAAGTTTTCTTGAAGAACTGGTTTGCGAGTATACTGGACTTAGAAGTTAAAGATCTGTGCATGGAAATGGATGGAAAATGCTTGGTGGACACCTTTAGGTGTATCCACCTTCAGAGAGAAAGGAAGAGGAGAGAAATAATTGATGCGATAGGTGATATGACATGATAGAAAGAGAGAGACAGAGAGAAATGAGAGGTATTAAATGTGTTAGGATTTTATGGGTATCAGTGTATCATTGTTCTAAATGGATATAATGTTATAAACATAACGAAGCATGGGCAGATATCAGGTTGCTATTGCATATTGTTAGTGCTTATATCATTTTTCCTGCTAATTATTTTCTGCATATCAATGATTGTAATTGTATGGGTCACAACTGTGTAAGTGATCATATGATCAGAGTTCTTGCTCCAGTAGTCAAATATTTCAAGTTATTCTCATAGTCCTACTGCTTCTGTGTATTTATTCCAAAAAAATGTATGTATTTGTATCCAGCAATTGAGGTTATACTGAAGCATAATAAACCAATTGAACTTTGGAAGTTACCAGCTTTTGAAATATATGACAGCTTATATTTGGACAGCTATTTGTTTATTTTATTATCTGCAGGTAATTTCTTATTTAATATCAACCTAACCTCTTATTCACACCTCATTTATTTCTCCCATTTACTTTTGCTTGGGTTGATTGTTGAGGGTATTATTTTAATTCTTCTTCTCAATTAAATTTTTATTGTTTACCGATGATAATGGCATCATCTTAAACTGCTAAGATTTAAAGTGATTTTATGTGTATCTATATTAACTTTTTTAGAATCATTTTGTTTATATATTTATTATGTGGCCATTTTATATGAATAAGACATGTCCTGCACTGTTGCTTTTTAATTGCATTGATATTAATATCTTGCTTGTTTTCTTTAACACTTGGACTTACTGTACAGGTTTCTTCTTCCAGCAACACTTATTGTTATTAATGATATTGCTGCTTATTTCTTTGGTTTCTTCTTTGGAAGAACCCCTTTGATTAAAATATCTCCAAAGAAAACTTGGGAGGGTTTTATTGGGGCATCTATTACCACAATCATTTCTGCATTTATGGTGAGCACAATTTCAATTTGTTAACTAACATGCTACAGTTAGAATGGTGTTTTTCTTTTGGGGGTGGGGGTTTGCTTGTCATTGAACCAGAATCACTTAGTGATGTTTTATATTCTTATTATAGCATAATTAAATGGTTGCAACAGCCTAAATAAACTGAGAAAGCTTGATCAGATTCATGGAAATTAAGTTCTCGCTTAAGTCATTATACGGAAATCAAGTTATTCTGAAACAATATGCTGATATTATTGTACAAAACTCATCTTGTAGCTTGCTAGCATCATGGGTCGTTCTCAGTGGCTAACATGTCCAAGGAAGGTAGCTCTCTAACATACCATAACTGATTGATTATTGATATATTATAAGGCATTATTCAACAACAAATTGACTAATCTTCTCTGTGGGAATAAAATGCAGGATTTGTCTACTGGTTGGCTTTACTGTGATCCTGGTCCACTGTTTAAGCCTGAATCTTACACCTTACCAGGATGGATTCCTCACTGGGTAAGCACTTGAAATGCTGAACATTGAATCCTATGACCTACATCAATATCTACTTGACAGTGTAAGTGTGTGCATAGTGAAACTAGTTAAAAAAAGTTCACCAAAAACACAATTTGGAAGCCTCAAATAGCAAAAATGAAAAACCCTAAATATGGAACATGAAACTGAAAACAGGCTAAAACTGGGTGCAGATCAACTTGAAAACAATTGGGTTAATGACGCACTCAAATCGGCCCAGTCATTAACTTCGGAATTTTTTATCATGAATGTAAAGAAAGTCAAATTTGAACAATTCATTTTAGGCTTCATTCTTCTTATATTTGACATAGGATTGGAAAACCAAATTTTGTACCAGCCACTACATGTTCAGCTTATAAAATGTGACTATTCTGTAATCATATGAGATGCCGATCCTGATTCCTGGAACATCTGAAAATCATAATCTGCGACACTATATATTGTCCTATACAGTTTGCTTGGAAAGAGATATCAATCCTACCAATTCAATGGCATGCTTTATGTCTTGGCTTGTTTGCTTCAATTATTGCACCTTTTGGAGGCTTCTTTGCAAGTGGTTTCAAAAGGGCTTTTAAGATAAAGGTGTGCTCTCGGTATTTTTGTTCTTCTAATAAGGAAATGACCAAATATATTATTATCCATTAAACTGTGTTACGGTGTGTTCCCATTTTTGCAGGATTTTGGTGATAGTATTCCTGGGCATGGTGGAATTACTGACAGAATGGACTGCCAGGTAGACTATTGATGTTTAAATCTACAAAATTTATTTTAAAACGGTAATATTTGACTACTTGGGAATTCTATATGCTTGCTTGTCTGTGTGGGAAAATTTTAATCATCATAATACATAAACTAACCATGGTTTTCTCTCCCACATCTCTGCCCTGCTCCCAAAAAAGTTTAAAACGAGAAAAGGAACTCCTAGGAAAAAAATGATATAACAGTGAAGATGATCATGTACATTGAATATACAGATAGAAAATTTATATTCACTTAATTCAAGTGTGAAATCGAAAAAGGATCTTTAACAAACTCTCCAAGAGAAAGGATCTCCAAATAAACATGTGCAATGGGAATGTATGATGTCTTGGTGGTCCAGTCTAGTGAGTATGAAATATGAGTGTCAAATTAGTACTGTTCAGAACAAGGTCTGATTGAATATCATTGTGAAGGTGCTCAGGTATTTTGCATGAATGTATGTTTTTGTCACCTGTATTTTTGGTGCCTTTAGTATAAACATAGCAGACCAAAAATTTGCCTCTCTTCTCTCACCACTAGCTTTTCGCTCTCCTTTACATTCTTCTGCCTGTAAACTATTTATATCTTCAGTCTTGTTCATTTCATTAGTCGAGACTGGAAGTCGAAACCATCCTAGTAACCAACTTTGATGTATAAGTCGAGCAAAATTTGACCAATTTGTCCTGTTGTAGATGGTTATGGCTGTGTTCGCGTATATATATCATCAGTCATTTGTTGTGCCTCAAAGTTTCTCAGTTGAAATGATTTTGGACCAGGTATTATGTTTATTTTACTATGTATATTACTTCGTACTTTTATTAATCAACATTTTAAAAATGTTTAATTTATGGTACTACCGCTGCCACGTCAGATATTGATCAACCTAGCATTCGATGAACAAGAAGCTCTATATAGGAGGCTTGGGGAAATTTTGCAACAGGGGATTGAAGGAAAGTCTTAGATCCACGGCAAGGTGTATTTGTTCTCTCACCTTCTATTGTATTCCTTCAGCTAGCTACTGGAGGAAAGGAAAAGATACTCTGTACATGTGTGTTCTATCTTTTGATTGAAACGAATCGAAGGTTTAGGAAGGTGTCAAGATGTGTATAGTGTATCTTGACCGTTAGTTTTATTCTGTTTTTCTCATTCTTATTGAATATTTAATTGATGGCATTGCTTGAACAGCTATCGCTCACTCTCGATTTTAAATAATTCACATGGCCAATAACAGAAAGTGAACGCCAGTACTGTATTCAATTCCTTCAGGGGAGTGTTAACATTTTTCAATTAACTATAGTTTGAATCGCGTTTGATAATATATTCTAATACAATAAACAATTAATATTTGTACTATCAAATGTTGCAAATATTGTGGACAAGTTATATGATAGGATATAAATTGTTTTCCCTTGCTATGGTTCTTCCTCTCCAAAATAAAGATTACTGTGGGTGCAAATTTTTGTAATTCTTTTACAGTATTCAATTTGTGGCCCATCCATCACATCAAAAGCCTCCCTTAGTTTATGCGTAGAGAATAATTGGTTTCTAGGAAACCGAAGGACATTTTCAAGCATGCTACGGGTAAAGCAATATTTCTCCACGTGCATAAGCAGGCAGTAGGAATTTCCTTTGTATTTGTTGACATTTACACTGCGAACATAAGGCAGATTATTGCTAACATATTTTCATTAGCTTATTTTACTTCAAAAAATTATGATGAAAATGCTCCAGTGTAATCTAATTCATTTTAATCCAATCTAATCTAATTTAATCATACACTACGAAAAGCTAGTCCTTAGCTGTAAAGAAGAATAGGAACTATAACTATATTTTCAGTCGTACAGAACATAATTCCCAACTAGCTTTGAAAAGAATCATAACAAAGTGGCTCTAGCCAAAAGTTACAGGAAAAAGTCATCAAATAAAAAAAATGCCTACTTAAGGAAAATTCCCCAGTGAAAGCCACATCAAACTGAGTTGGACGTTTAAAGCTCCACAAATAAAAGTTAATAACATACTCAAAGTCACCTAGAAGGGGTTACACAAAATGTTACAATAAATATATAGGGTGATTCAACTGAGAATCGACCAACAACCAGTACTACAAAATTTTTGGTTGTCATAATAGTTTTGTCCAGGCTGGATCAAGCATCTATATAGCGGCACAGATATGGTACACATCCTACGTGTACAAAAAATATATAAAAAAATAAATCATCATTTAAGCCACTCCAAAGCAGAAAACAAAAGGCCGAGAATGCGTTTGCAAAATGTATCATGAAGGAAACTTTGATCTTGTATTATTTTCTCTTCGCTTTTGGCTTTGCAATCTTGGCATAGGGCAAAACACCCAGTAAACAGACAATTTTTGGAGACCAGCCACGTTGTTGAGCACGGCAAAACATCAAGAATGTGTTAGCAAAGTAGGCGTTGAAACCCAGGAAGAGATGCCACAAAGCATGACCTTGTGGATCAATTGGCCAACGAGATATCTCCTTGCAGAAAAGACGATCACATAACCAAAATAAACTTCCTAATACAAGAGTAGCTACATATAGCTTTGCAATCCGCTTGGCAGACACATCTTGAGTATAAATGTAATACTTGTACATTCTTGGAATGCAGAGAAGGCCCAGAATAACACAATGGACTTTGAAGCCAATACCAAAATGGACTAGTGAATGAACAATGGCAAAAAGAGCACCATATACAAATAGGAATATGGGCATTGTACACCGGTAATGCCAATCTGGGGAGTAGAGGACGTACATGTATAGCAGAATCTCCCACACCAAAGGAGTTTCATCGCTCTGCTGTTGCCTAAATTCAATTCAAGTGCAACAGCTCAAGTCACCCAAAACCAAAACATACACATATTCATTTACTATATTCTTTTTTAACAAAGATACAAAACTATAGATACTTTTGATATTATTCATTAATTAAAAACAAAGTTTCATCTTAATAATATATGACAACTTTTAATGTGAACCTTTATTAAATAAATTATCAAGGTGAAATTCTAAGTTTGATCAAAGAACACCATAAAAAACACGTGTAACTGCACTTAAGTTTTTGTGCTTAATTATAAAGGATCATTTATAAGCACAAACATCATTCTCCTATCTCATCACTAAATTAGCAAACATATGTCTGAAACGCTCTTGATATGACCACGTGGCTAATGTATAATGTATCTCTTGCAATCACCTTAAATCTGATTTCTTCAGTTATTCAACAAGCATTTGTATAAAACGCCAAACTCATTTTGTATAATGTAAAATAACTCAAAACAATATGAAAACCACCAACTACAAATTTATATAAATTATTGCAGAAAATGATAGAGATCAATACTTACACAGGTTGTAGTGTAGCATGGTACAACATGCTTCCAATGGCAAGTGTCATATTTGATATGTGAAGAACACATACTCTTTTCTCAAACCGTTGTCTAACAGCATTTATAAAACCAATAAGAGCCAAAAGAATGGTTGGAATGTTGGATATTGTGTTATAAAATTCTGCAATATAAGATGAATATGCATATTTCTTTTCGCAGTATCCTGTAGCTGACGTGACTGGACCCCAGAAACTATATATTGTTTCTGCCATTTTCCTCTACAGCCGGATGATATCTAATTATCTGTATTTAAAGCGGCAGAGTTCAGAAATTCCTACAAATCATGTATCAACAAGCTTACAATCAATCCCTCAACTTGTTTATAGGCATGCAAACAATTGGAGCAAACAGTATTCATAGATAACGAAACATCAAAATGTTAATTCACAATCAAATCATGATAGCCCCATATTAAATCAACACAACATGAAAAAGAAGAATAACAATGCAGATAAAACATAGGGAAGAGACCAAAATAATCCTAGCAATGGAAGCAGGAAAATAGCTATTGATGAATTCAAATTGACCAACAATGTCCAAATTCCATAGAGTCATTTCCATGACTCTGAATTCAGCAATGTCTAATACACCCTAACACACATACATTAAAAGGAAAAAAAAAAGGTTCCACTTTTAGCAACCCCAAAAGTCACTTCATGCCATCAATAACAAAGCCAATACAATATTCTTCCTTTCAAATAACAACTTCAACGCAAAAAGAACTGTAATTTTAGGTTCAAAAATATGATATTTGACTAATCCATTATAACCAAAGATAGAGATAACCAGATCCTGCAGGGATTAAGTTTTAAAAAGAAAAAAAGAAAGAAAAATCCTCAGAATAATAAACGACCAATAAATAATGAAACTTCATCATATGCAGCACCCCAATAGTACCAAATTTGCAAAGAAGATCCAATCTGAGCCTTTTTTGTTTGGCTTGAACAAAAGGGTCGGTCAAAAAGGAAAAAACATACACGCAAAAAATGTATATTATGAAACGCTGAATGTATATGTTAAAGCAATAAAAGAAGTGATAACAAAAAAGAAAAAGAAGCATACATGGAAAGATTAAGGAAGAAAAATAAAGGTGTTGTGTAGAAGTACTTAGATCTCATTCTGGCTTCCTCTCTCTCTCTCTCTCTCTCTTTCTCTCTCTAATATTCTGTCAGAAACAGAGGGATCACATGAGGCGGACAATCTCTGTTCCTCACACGGAGCGACCTTTCCAAATTCATTCTTTTCTCTGTTTTTTTTAAATGGTAAATAAATAATATTTATTTATAGTAGAATCTTTCTTTTTTCTAATAAATATTTTTAACAGAAACAAAAAAGAAAATGTAATCTGTTGGGATGATAGATAGAGGCAAAAACGTATGGTTAGTAGAAAGGTGAATTGGTTGGTGTGTGTGTGTATGATTATGAGAGAATTCGAAGCAGATGATGAAAAGAAGGGTCCACTTGTAAAGAAGATGAGAACCGTTATTACCGTTAGAAGCGTGATTGTGATTGGTGTTGGGAGCAGGAGAGGCAGAGAGTCATGGATTCGTGGACCCATTTCTTCTTCCACTTCCACTCTCACTCCCATCCATCCCTCCCTTAAGCTCAACCAACATAATTTTTGGAATAAATGTATAATTTAATCAGTAAAATTGGTATCTTATTATATTTTTTAAGAAAAATGATAAATACATGTTTTAATAGTATTTATATTTATATATATTTTTATTATATTATTATCATATTTTATTTTTATATTTTTTCTTTCTTCCTATCTATTTTTGTCAAAATTTTGGAATTGAAAAAACTTGCATAAAATACAAGTAACTTCAAGTTGGTGAGAAAAATCCTATATCTAAAAGAAAAAAAGAAAGATACCATAGAAATATTTTATTATATTATATAGATAAAAGATAAATATAGAATATGTGGAAGAATATATTTATAGAAAACTAAAAAATTAGAAAATGAAACTGTTGAAAAGTAACTGATCTACAATTAACTATATGTAAACTAACTAACTAATTATAACAAAATAAGAAGTTAAAACTATCTATTCTATTAATTTCTTTATTATCATTCAATATACTGAAAATAGATGTGCGAGTATCATTTTATTTTCTTTAAGTGTCATTATATACAGTCTAGTAAATTATGTACATATACTAATAAATGTTATATAATTTAATTTATAAAAATAATCACTTTTTTAGATTTGATTTTAAAAGTATATTGCGTATAAATTATATTTTATTTTTACATTTTCATCTTTTATTTATGAGTAATTGTATCATTGTTATTTGAATGCAATTTGAATGTGATTTTTTTTCTAATATTGTTATTGATCTTATTTATTTTCAACATGAAGGATTAGAATGTTAGACTAAGTAAAATAAATGATATACCAAATACATATGAACAATAAGCTTTAAAAAAGCTCTATTAAAAAGATCAACTTTGTTGAGTTGATCTTATAATAAATTAAAAATAGTTTCATATATAACTAATTTTAAAAATAATATAGGAAACAACTTCAAAGAGAAAAAAAATTAAACACATTTTGTTAAACTAAACAAATAAAGAAAGAGAAAATAGTGCACTTAATAAGATGAAAACATTCCTTGTTAACTTTTTTCTTTTTTAAAAAAGTTAAAAAATTAAAGATCACATCTTTGCTTCTTAAAAAAAGAGATTTACTTCCTTCTTAAAATAAGAAGTTATAGTCATTAATTAAAAAATAAAATATTAAGATTTATGCAATTTTATAATTTATTACACATGCATGCATTTAATTATAATTTTAACTTTTAATTTTTTAATTAATAATTATAACTCTTCAGTTTAAAAGGCTAAATTAATAAGAGGTTTTATTTTAATAAAAAGTATTTAATTAAATATAATAATATTATTTATCAAGTAATTATATTTTTAAAAAAATTTAAGTCCTAAAATAGGAGCTTTATTAGCCTCGCCGTTGCTCTGGCCCATATTTAAACTATTGTAATCTGTGATCAAGAAAGAAAGTGACAATTTAACTGGTTGCAATGAATGCAAAAAAGTTGTTGATAGGCTAATTACTAATGAAAGTGATATCACTAAACAAGTGAATAGTTGTATGAGGGCATTGCAGAAAGTTTGCTGGAACTTTTTAGAGTCATAAAATCTATGCTAAGAATTTAAATGGCTTTACTAATATAGAAAGAAGATGAATTCATCTTGGAAAATGTTTCTTATTCCACACTATATTATTGTTTCATTTTATCAGGATTTTTTCTTCTGTGCTTCAGGATGCATTCTTCATTTCACATCACCACCACTGATATGACAAGACACAACTTGTTACAAGATAGAGCAAAGCGAACTTTCAGGACTATAAAATATGATTTATAATTCGGATCATATTCTACCCCTGATAATCTAGAAAGCTATAATAATTTTTAATTCGAAGAAAAATCATGTTATCAATTAGCAAGATTTCACACACATGTATCAATTAAATTTTCTCTGCTCGCTATTTTCTTAGCATCTTGGATGAAAATAAGAAGTCATATGGTTGTATGTATTAAATTAAATATAGAATCAAGAGGCAGCCAGTTATTGTCCAGTGCTAAGAGGTTAGGTTATGAGTTTTTGCATGATATTCTCCATGTGGTATCAGCAATCAGGTTTTTCAAATATTGATAAATATTCTACAATTCATGTGTCAATAACAATCCCATGTATTTAATGTTGGTAAAATTTATATTTTAAAAAGATTAAATTTATATTGTTTGAAATAAAAATAAATATAAAATTTATATATTTAATTTCTTTTTAAATTTATAAAAAAGTTAGTATGAAAATAAGTCTCGCATGCATAAGATTGAAACATCATTCCTATATAAAAGATATATAATTCAAAATGGATTGTGAATTTTAAATAAAAATATATAAGATTAACAATTTTCATTCAAAAATATAAATTAAAAAAAATAAAAAATAATTATATTCATACATCCTATATATCTCTTTACCTATTTATTATTTTTTTTATCTTTTTCTTCATAATATATCACATCAATAATTATATTCATACATCCTATATTTTTTTTTATCTATTTATTATTTTTTTTTATCTTTTTCTTCATAATATATCACATCAAACCATCTATGTTATTTTATTGTTTTTCCTTGTCTCTTTCTATAATTGTATAAATCCCATCCGGAGAATGTACACAACTTTTTCCAATAATTATAATATTGCTAATCATATGTTTGATAGCATGAATGGCTTTTCAATTCAAAGTTTCAAACAACTTATGCAACTATTATAGGATGCTTGTGGCACCCTAATTTGTTCATCTACATTGGGAGGGGCATGCTTGCTTGAAAAATAAATAAATAAATAAATAAATAAGAAGAAGAAAGCAGCAAAATTTATCATGTTCTCAAAAAGGCTGCAATTCCCTTGGCAATACAATATGCAGTAGATTGGATAGTTATCATGGGATTAACACCAACTGCAGTTGGCAGCAAACTGGCATCACACACAAACAACCCCTCTGCTTCCCAACTATGTCCATTTTCATCCACTGCACCTTCCTTTTCAGTAATGCCCATCCTACAGCTCCCCATCTGGTGTGCAGAGCTATAGATACTCCATTTTTCTTCATGTGACATACACCCTCCTGTTGCATATATTGATTCCACAAATTTCTTCACTTCCTTTTCATTATTTTCATTACACTCAATTCTCTGTCCATCACTTCTGTGGGTACCTACTTCAACAGCTCCTGCTGCTATTAGAATCTTAAGTGCTTGCTGCAGTCCATCCTTGATGTTCTCTTTGTCTGATTCATCTAACTCATAATGTACTCTACCTTCTCTCCTAACCTCTCCACAACCCCTGTCTCGAATAATGGTGATCAATTGAACAGTCCTTGAATACTTGAGCATTCTTTCTTTGAAGTCAAGTCCTGAGTTCCAAGGAAACATTGTGGAAAAAGCTCCTGGTCCCATTGCTGGAGTTTCAACTATAGCTTTCACTTTGGAGTCCTCGGATAGCACCTTGTGGACAGAAGTGATTATTCCTCCCTCATAGATTTTACCTTTGAGATCACAAATTGAATCTGGAAAATATCCCCATGCCATTAGCACCGGATGGAGATGAAGGTTCTTGCCAATGTTCTTATTCTTTAATCCACTTGAGATCATTAAAGGGGGCGTGGAAAGAGCTCCACATGCTGAAACTGTCACTTTGGCCTCAATTTGAAGTCTCCATGTGATATTGTTTGCTGAAACATTTGCCATCACTCCTAAGCATTTCTTTCTTCTTACACTTCCTTCCTTGTTCTTTCCCAATATAAACCTTTCTGCTTTGCATCCTGTTAGTATTACTGCACCATGATCCACAGCATCAACTAGCCATGTGACTTCAGTTCCTTGTTTGTCTCCTCTTCTACAACCATAGTTGCAAGACCCACAGTAATGATGTTCTGATGAGTTTCTTGGCACATTATCAACTTGAAGACCAAGATTCTTACAACCTTTCCGGAGAACCTGATTCTGGAGCCCTTCCTCCACACATTTATCGGTTACTCCAATCCTTTTACACACCACATCCATGGCTGAAACATATTCATGGCTTGAAAAGAGAGGTAGTTTGTGGTTTTCTGCCCATTCCTTAAGCACATAAGCTGGTGTTCTAATAGATGCTGCCCAATTAACAGCAGAACCACCACCCACCGTTGACCCTGCCAGAATTGCCATTTTCCCATCCCATGATGCAAAAGTTCCTCCTAATTCATAAAGTTCACTCATAGAGGGTCCTTCTAGAGAAGAATAATCACTGGGAGTAAAGTAGTTACCCTTCTCCAGAACAAGCACCTTCTGGCCTGAACTTGCAAGAACAGCAGCTGCAACTCCTCCACCACAACCAGACCCAACAATTACTACATCACATTTGATTTTGAGGATCTTGTTCTTAGTATCTACACCAACTTCAAGACCTTTCTGAGAAAGACACTCTGGCAGACTCTTGTTATTCTCTTTAATACCTTCCACCATTCCCTTTTCAAGAGGCCTTTTTTTGTGAACATTGCTTGTGTTCACATCAGTGTCAACCTTATATCCCATAGCTTCCCATGCTAGGCTTTCACCATTGTCATCACACTGCACACAACCAAAGCCAATATTCCATTTGCACCCACAAGCGAGAGAGGGAAGAGAGATAAATATAAATGTTACATGTGGGTTTGTGAATCAAGAAAAGTGGCATTACCTGAGAGAAGAAAACATAATGGCAAAGGACTTTGATATAAATAAATGCAAGTCTAATAGGTGTGAGGAACCTATGCTTGAGCCATTTCTGCAGAACCTTTTCTCTGTTGTCCAAAGAAATGTTGGAGAAGTTATTGATGAAGGGCCATTTGTTACTGAGACAGAGAGACCCACATAGCAACAAAGTGCCCAACCTTGTTGACAGCATCCTTAGAATCACTCTCAGTAGTATCACTGCTTCTTTTAGAGCTCTTGTCATCAGTATCTCTACAATCTATGCACATTTCATATTATTACAGATTGTTCCATTTCACATATCCTGTATGCCCTGTATCTTCTTGTAGATTTTTTAAGTGTTTTATAAGAAATAATTAATCAAAATACATATTTTAATATATAAAATATCTTAAATTATTATTCTTTTAATATTAAGTAGATAAATCAATCAAAGGTTTGATTTTAATATAAATAAGAAGAGTATGATAAATGTCAATATTTTAGCGGAAATGACAAATAAAATTTAAAAACTTCAATGTTAATTTACCGTTCTTAATCAAAATGGGTAGTTTATAAATTCAGTGTGACATTTTATAGAAAAAGCCATGTAGGAGAGATCAGAAGAGGTGAAACATTGTTGAGAGTTGGAATATTAGGAGGTTCCGGATGCATTAAGTGGAGATGAGATCTACCTAATACCTTTTAAGGTATATAACATGAAGGAAAAAAAAATTATTAACTAATTTATTAATATCAAACGTGACATTTTTTTCTCGTAAAAAATGATTGTTGTTTAAACAAAAGTAATTTTTTACAAATATTAATAAAATTTAAAATACTTCCTAATATTAGTTTTTATGAAATAATAATGATTAAATAAATTAATAGAATTCTTCTACAATTTTATCAATATTCAGAGTAATGAGAAAATTGGTAAAAGTAATAATAATTATTCATTCATGTAGGGGATAAAAAATCTCCAGCTTGTCTTGAAACAATAAATTTATGGCTATTTAGTATTATTAAAAATCACAGACAAACTCAAATAATAAGAACTATATTGAAGTTTTGCATATAATTATAATTATAACATCATCTGTACATTCATTATGATTCCTGAAAGCTTCTGACAATAATAACTACGAATCGAAATTGCATTTATAACATCTGGATATGGAAAGATTATATACTCTTCACTTTTATATATATATATATATATATATATATAGAGAGAGAGAGAGAGAATTATTTTATTAAATATATTTTTTAATAGTTAAATTTTATTAATTTAATTTTTAAATTTATATATTTTATTATTTATATTATTTTTATATATTTTTTAAAATTTAATATTTTATTATATTATTTTAATAAATAATATACTTTTTAATATATATTAATTTAAATTTATTTAATAAAAAATTAATTTTTTTAAATTTTATAAATATAATTTATAAATTTAACACTTAAATTGATAAAAAAAATTTAAAAAAATATTGATCACAATAATCAACTGCAACGATAGGTTTATCCTCTCGTATATATCGAACTAAATTTTATAAAATTTATTCTGCTCTTTAAATTTAAGATTTAAATCTGGCTTCTTTAATCGATATATCATTTTTATAAAACTAGTTTAACATAAAGTTTATTTTATAATAAAATATTTTAAATAAATAAAATCATTTAAATAGATCAATAGATCTAAATTATATAAATAGATAAATTAAAAAAATTTTACAAATAAATATATAATCTTAAAACAATAATAATAATAATAATATTGTGAAGCTACATTTGAAAATTAACCAAATGAACTAAAGTTTTGATTTTAAAATGCTATTTACAAAAAGAAATGGAAAAAATATTATCAATGTCATTTACTAAATATTTTTTTCATATAGAACTATTTATTTTAGATAACTAAGCTTTGAGTACACTTGGAAGAACCATAAATTGATGCTAGCTCTTGTCTTTTATGTAGAATTAAGTTGGAGGCGTTAGATTATAGAACAATGAGAACGCCAAATTTCCCAGAAAAAAAAAAAAAAAAAAACTGTAGATGTTTGTCCACGTCAAGGGTTCCCAACGGCATCAAGAGTGTTAAAAGAATAAGATTTTCAGTCTTACTAGTTTCATGTAATTTCTAATCCATCTTCTTATTTTCTTTGATAATTATCCCAAACTTGCCGACAATGATCTCAGCCTCCTTCTTCTTAGTAGAAAATTATGAAGTTGAATATATATGATTCTGTGTTATGAATTAATAAATATTTTGTTGGATGGAAGCAAAACATATAAATAGAGAACATGACAAACCAAAAGACATGCAGTGAAAGAGTGAAAGTGGTACCGCGTCAAGGACAGAGAATTGGGAGCCAGAAGCATTCCAGAAAAATTGCACAGCTTTGTTTGTTGGGTTATTTTTGGGTGTATCCAACTGCAGAGGAGGCAATAGAGCCTCACATACGCTTCCAAGTGATTCCATCTCAGCTGAAGAAAAATAGTGCTTCTGTTTCCCTTCTCCTTTTCTTCCACCACTCAACAAAGGATGACACTTTCCTCTCATCTCTCTCTATCTCTCTTCACAAATTAAAAACAATCACTTTAGCAAGTTTATGCTATGTAATCAAATAATCAACAACAGTAGTGGTGTATTTATAGATTTGAAAGAGCAAACTTTTCTTCTAACAATAACTAAAGACAGGTATGAAAAGTGACCCACAAAATAGAGATTTTAATTCCCAAATATTAAACATTGCTCATATTATTAAAATAACTGAAATACTATTTTCATTTTTTTATATAGATTAAAATAATTTACTTTTTATCTTTTAAAATAAAATAATAAAATTTTCATTGTTAAAAGATTAATAGAACTATTTTTAATATTTTATAATTAAAAAATAAATACCATAATTTATGAATAAGCTGTGATTATCTTATAATAGATCATATTAATAACTTTTTAATTTTTTTAAATTATCGACTGATTCAATTATTTTTAGATATTAAATTAAATTATTTTATTTTTTAAAAAATATAAATAAAAAAATAATTTTTCATCGAGTAATACAAGATTAATATACATTGATTTACTTCATATAATATTATAGATACACATACACTCCGCTGTATCCAGAACAGTGTAGTAAGTGTGTTTGGATATGACATTATACAAACCCCAACAATCTTTTCTAGACTTGTCACTGCACCCATTTATAAACATATTTCCTTATTATATACTTTTCCATTATTTTGAACATTAATTTATACGTCATTTTCAATCATGAATTGTTTTCATCTGTATTCTATCTCTAAAAATTATTGTTTGTTTGTTCTTCCACGTATTGAAAATTTCTGTGATCTGTTCTGTTCTGTTAAGAAGACTCCTAATATTAAATAACGTATTTAATACTGCACATGTGCTGGCTGAGCTATTCAATTGTCAATTTTTTTTTATCAAGATTGAAATTCAATAAAATTAACAAACAAGCTCGTAATTAGTCTTAACATTCAAAACAACTTTATTTAAAACACTGGAATAAATTTTTATATTACAAGTGTTGCAAAAGAAAAGCTAATCCATAAGTTGAGACAAAGCGACTTAGATTGAACTAAAATAAAATAAATTTAAAAGAATCTTTTATATACTATGAACTATATTCTTATATAATTTTTAAAATAAATCAGTCAAATATCCATATCTTTCTATACACCAATCGTGAGATCTTGTCACGAAATAAGGGTTAAAATGGATAGGATTTCGGTGTAGAATATTATAATATTTATTTTCATATTTATATTTCATAATATTATTCTATCCGTTTTTATATTTATGTGGTTAATAATTTATTTTAATATTAATAGAATAGTTAACTTCTTGCACATATTTTTATATATTACTTGTATTTGATTAATTAAAATATAATTTTTATTTTTAAATATTTTAATAAATTGATCAAATATAAATATTATTATAAAATAAAAAAATTGATAATAATACAAATCTATCAGTATTTTTTATAAATAAATATAAGAGTCATTAATCATTATCATCTCAACAGCGGAGAAGTAGAGGGATTGGTTCTGCGAAAAACAAAAGGATGTTCCATTTCTTTTTGCAATTCTCTTTTAAATGAGAAGTTCCTATTTTACCTAAAACAAAATAATTACTACAGGCAGATGAAACCATGCCTAAAATCCTTACGAAAATCAAAATTATTTTGATTAGCTTTTCTAATATTTGATTTTATCCATGTACCTTCTTTTTTATGTCAGTCTTAACTACCTACAACTAATCTTATGCTGTAGGGTTGGCAAAAGGTTCAGAATGAGAAGACTTTAGTCACTTCCAGAGGGGTCCCTCCTTAATGGATGGGGCATGAACTGCAGCCTCTTCAGATTTGTCACTTCAGCCCTTGTCTCCATAGGCCACAGATCCTCTTCAATAAATGAAGAAATTAATTTTAAAAGAGAATATATATATATATATATATATATATATAATTTAGTATTATACGATAAAGATAAAAGTACAAAAAATTATACTAAATTTTAAAAATAATAAAAATTAAAAATTAAAAAAATAGTATTTATAATGATTTCTAATTATTTGCTGATAAATTAGAATGATTTATATTATTTTTATTAAATTTACAATTTTGATTAAATTTAAATTCAACCTAAATAAGATTTATCACTCCTGCCCCCTTGTTTTGGCAGGTTACGGATCCCATGGAAATGTCTATTTGAAGAACAATAAAATAAAAAAAATGTATATAAAATTTAATATATATATATATATATATATAATAAACATAACAAAAAATAGCAAATAAAATATAATAAAAAAATATATTTTTAAAAAATATTATCTATATTAGTAGAAAGGAGTTTTTAATATATATGAACAAGTTTAGAATAATTTATACTATTTTTTACTGAATGTAAATTTTGATTAAGTTCAAATTCAATCTAAATAAGATCCGACTAAATTCATCAAAACTATAACATTTAATACATAAAATAACAATGTAGATTAAGAGAATTATTTTTTCCTTACATTTTAAAATATAGATGAACAATTAATTAAGTTAATTTCAATATAAAAATAATAGTCATGGTATTTCATACTAATTTATAAGTCTTTCTTAATGTTTGAAAAAATATATCATCATGATTGCCACAAGTTCAGTGGTTGTAAAGAAAAGAAAAAATGAGGAGGGACGAACTGAAAAGAAGCAAAACATGATAAAAGAGTCCATGGCAAAATTTAAGTGTGCTCTACTCTATAAACAAAATGAATTAATATGAATCTCTTAAAACAAAGTGTGTTTATATATATATATATATATATATATATATATAATATATATATATATATATATATAAATTAAGAGTGTATTTAATAACATTGATTGATTACTCAGCTGAAAGCTAAAAAATAGAAATGAAAGCTGAAGGCTATATAAAAGCTAAAAAGTAATAAGTTGAAATTGAATTAGAAATATTTGGTAAAAAATTAATTATTAAATTAATTAATAAATATAAAATAATAAATAAAAATATAGTTAAATAATAAATTAAAATATAATAAATATAATTTTTAATAAAAAATATATTAAAATTTAATTAAATACATTTTTTATTTTTTAAAAATAAAATTTTTATTTTTATTTTAACATAAATCAAATTAAAAAAACTAATTAATTATATAATTTTAATCTCTGTTAAACAGTTCAATATTTTTTAATAAAATAAAATAAATAATAATTTAAAATATAATATTTTATAATAATATAAAAACAAATATTTTAAATTTAATAATATTCTATGAAAGAAATAATATTAAATTTATAAAAATAAAAAATTAAATTATAAAAATATATTAAAGATAAAAATAAAAATAATATTCTATCTAAAAACTGAAAAATATAAAAATTATTTGAAATAAATTTTATAAAAATATTAATAATCATCTAAAATATGTTAATAACTATTAAAATAAGTTTTTATATTAAATAGTTAAAATAATAATTTTGCACCTAATAATTTTTATTTTTAGCTAGTTAAAATTTTTTTATCAGATATATTTTAAGTTAGATTATATAATTATTAACCAAAATCTATTTCACCTAATATCGCATAATTTGAAACATTAAAAATATTTTTTTTTAGAAAGAAGATTAGATCAATCGAAAAATGATCAAAATCGATTTTTTTATTAACACCATTATGTTTATTATTAGATGATTGAATATAAAAAAAATGTCTAAGTGTACCAAATGATACTAATTAATAAGTAGTGAGTAGGAATATTCTTCTCACAAATATTACATTTTAATTAGTTACTAGCTCACAAAATTGTTGCTAGCTGGACTAAGTTTTAAAATGAAAGAATGAGGATTTATTTTAAAGAGTTGAAAGAATAACCAAGCACAGTACATAATAGAGCATAACATCCCCAACTTAAAAGAATTAACAATAAAGTAAAATCAATTAATCAAGGATTGAAAGGGTTAGATGCTCACAATTCTCTCTCTAAGCAATTGAATTCAATCCCAATTTATTCTTTTTTCCACCAAATTCTTTTAACTAGCGAGGCAACACACAAGTTAAAAGTCATAAACAGCAAGTCTAATCATTTCCTATGGCTACAATAGGTTTCTGCATCGCCATTGTACTAAACAAAACCTCACGTTCGCTAACAATTTTAGATGTGCTTACACTTGTGAACTATCCTCTAAATTAATTCAGAGCTTTGACAAATGTCCCTATAAATAATGGATATGGGAGGAATAGTGATTATACCCATCATTTTTAGGAGAAGGATTCTCACAAACTAATACAAGATTTACATGAAAATTAACTAAAATAAAAATCGAAGCTCCACAAAGTTTCTATAATTTATACTCTTAACATATTTTGAACCACACAAATCACTCCTTAGTTATCCTGAATCGTAATAAAATTAAATATGATGCTTTCAAAAAAAAAAAGAATAATAATAATAAAATACGACGCTTGCTGAATATTGTTTTACCTTTGTCTTGATAACAATGAATATGATTTCGTGCTTTGTATAATTTTTTTTTATAGAGATCAGTCAATAATTATAAAAAAAGGCTGAGATTCTAAATTTCTAATTTCCCTTTTGGGATTCTGATTTAATCTAACTAAAAACTAGTCTAAATTTTATTTCTAAAATTTTAAAATCATAAACACTCATTCAATCAAATATCTTAAGATATTTTGAGTGAGACTACCTTTATATTCAACCTATCACATTTTAATAGAAGAACAACTCTGCTTTATTTTGAATATACTTATGTCGCAACCGTAATTCCGACGAGACGACGAACTCGATAAAATTTTTGAAAATGGATTTTATTGGTTGTGTGTGGAGTCGCCACCAAATTTTTATTTAAGGGAAAAAGATTTGGAAAAACCCTAACTTGAAGATGAGATTCTAAGTTCGGGAGTCGGTTACGAGTGGGGAAGGTGTTAGGCACCCCACTCGCCCGTTCCGAAGAACGGTACCCTTAAACCGAGTGTGTGATTTCTGAAAATTGTTTGATCCCTTAGTTAACGTGAAAATAAATAGATTGATGGAGGTTAGCCTGACAGGACTTGATCCTGCTCCTACGTATTCCCCGGTGCAATGGGAAACTCAAGGCTTACGTAGTTCTGGTTTGATTTGACTTGAAGGCTTGACCTTCAAGAGTGTCTAAAGGAGTGTTTGAAAGGCACTCGAAGGCTTGACCTTCGATGCTACTTGGAAAGTAATATTCGAAAACGGCTTGATTATTTTGAAAGAGAAGGGCAATCCCTATCCACATATGCACAGGGCCCAAGACAGCTACGGCTGCACTTGGACCTATACGAATCTCTAAACAACGAACAACAGAAAAAGCTACCAGTTCGTGCTTAGAGCTCGTAGCATAAGATTAAGAATCGCAAAGCAAGATCTTTCTTTTTGAAAATCGATGAATAAAATGAGCAAGGTTTTTATTTTGAACAAGGAAAGGCAACCCTAATCCACATATGCACAAGGCCCAAGACAACTACGGCTGCACTTGGACCTATATGAATCTCTAACAACGAACAGCAGAAAAAGCTACCAGTTCGTGCTTAGAGCTCGTCGCGTAAGATTAAGAATTGTAAAACAAGATTTTTATTTTTTGAAAATCGATGAATAAAATGAGCAAGGTTTTTATTTTGTAAAAAGGAGAGGCAACCCTAATCCACATATGCACAAGGCCCAAGACAACTACGGCTGCACTTGGTCCTATACGAATCTCTAAACAACGAACAGCAGAAAAAGCTACCAGTTCGTGCTTAGAGCTCGTCGCGTGAGATTAAGAATTGCAAAACAAGATTTTTATTTTTTGAAAATCGATGAATAAAATGAGCAAGGTTTTTATTTTGTAAAAAGGAGAGGCAACCCTAATCCACATATGCACAAGGCCCAAGACAACTACGGCTGCACTTGGTCCTATACGAATCTCTAAATAACGAACAGCAGAAAAAGCTACCAGTTCGTGCTTAGAGCTCGTCGCGTGAGATTAAGAATTGCAAAACAAGATTTTTATTTTTTGAAAATCGATGAATAAAATGAGCAAGGTTTTTATTTTGAACAAGGAAAGGCAACCCTAATCCACATATGCACAAGGCCCAAGACAACTACGGCTGCACTTGGACCTATACGAATCTCTAAACAACAAACAGCAGAAAAAGCTACCAGTTCGTGCTTAGAGCTCGTCGCGTGAGATTAAGAATTGCAAAACGGGACTTGATTTAAAACAAAATGAAATTGATTTGAATTTAATGAAATAAAATTGGACTTGATTTAAAATAAAATAAACTTGATTTGAATTTTGGGCTTGAATTGAAATAAACTTGACTTGATTTGAAATTAAGGAAAAGAATTGCGAACATGCTTTAGTAATCAAGCGATGGAAATTTCATTTCAAATCTAAATTAGACAAATAATATCATTACAGAAATTAGAAAGAAAGAAAAATACAAAAAAACAAAAATCACCAAAATCAAAGATCATTTGACCAATTAAAAACGGAAATGAAAAACAGAGATGAAGATCAACCTTAAGAACACACAAGATTTTGGCGCCAAAAATTGAATTCAAATCTCAGAAGTTTTAAAAAATATTTTTGGTAGATCTGAAAAATTAAATCCGTAGATCTGAAAAATTAAATCCGATAAATTGAACGATATGGATTATAGGAATCAAACAAAACAAGTTTGACACAAATCCAATCAGAAATGAGCAAGTTATGCACAAATCAAACAGGCTAGGTTAATTTGTGCACCAAGATGAACATGCTTCGGTAATCAGGCGATTAAAATTTCATTTCAGATCCTAATTGGACAAATAATATCATTCCAGAAACTAGAAAGAAATATAAAGAAAAAGAAACAAAAATCACAGAAATTGGAGATCATTTGACCGATTAAAAACAAAAATGAAAAATAGAGATGAAGATCAAGTTCAAGAACACACAAGATTTTGGCGCCAAAATTTGAATTCAAATCTCAGAATTTTTAAAAAATATTTTTTGGTAGATCTGAAAAGTTAAAACCGATTAATTGAAAGATATGGATCATATGAATCAAACAAAACAAGTTTGACACAAATCCAATTAGAAATGAGCAAGTTATGAACAATTCAAGCAAGCTAGGTTCATTTGTGCACCAAGATGAACATGATTCGGTAATTAGGCGATTAAAATTTCATTTCAAATCCAAATTGGACATACAATATCATTCCAGAAACTAGAGAGAAATAAAAAGAGAATTCAACAAAAATCATCAAAATCGGATATCATTTGACCGATCAAAAATGAAAACGAAAACCAGAGACGAAAATGAGCTCGAAAATCCAAGAAGAAGCAAGAAACTTAAGCAGAATAAAAGTAGGATCTAACCTTGATTGGAAAGTGATGAAGAACTGGTTTGAAGGCAGAGGTAGAGAGTCTCCTAGGTCCTTCCTTCAAAAATTCTGAAAAAATATTCCCTCCCTCAAGTGCTCCTCCTCCCTCATTTTGATGAAGGATCTCTCCTTATATAGAAGGAGGAGAGATTGAAGAATCCCTTCTTATCCAATGTGGGACTTCTTTCCCACATAAGAGAATTTTTCCTTTTTTCTTTCCTCTTCTTTTTTCTTTTCTTATTTTTTTCTCTTTTTCTTTTTCCTCTTCTCTCTTTTTTTTATTCTTTTCTTTTTTGCTTTCTCTTTTCTGTATTTTCTGCTTTCTGTTTTATATCTTTTCAAATTTATAATTAACTTAATTTTTGGTTAATTTTAACGATTGGGGGCCTCGGACATAATTGAGTGTTTATAGTTTGCCCCTCTTTACTCATTTTCCTACCAGATAATGTGAGAAATGATTCTTTGATTTATCGTAGTAGGAAATGAGTAAAGATGTGAACACATTTTGTCCGAGGCAGGCCTTGAAGAAGTTCGACGAACAGGAGGAGCCTTGAACTTGAAATTGAACCTCATGGATGCCTGAAGAAGGACGATTGAATGACCTTACCGACTTTATGTACCAATAGGGTTTAAATATGTGAGGCTTAGTTGTATAGCCTGACTAGGCTAAGTGGAATGAATGAATGCTTGTTAGGACTGGCGTGGAATTCAACGGGATGGTTTGTTAGGACAAGCAAAATGAAATGAAAATGGCCTGTTAAAACAGGCAAAGCAGAAGAGGAATGGCCCGTTACGACGGACTCAGTAGAGTGAAAGTGACCTGTTTAAGACAGGAAAGCATGCAAGAACTAAAATGTAAGATATGTACAAGGTGGCCTGACAGCATAGGCCGAGGTATCTATCTAAGTTGGAGGCCTGACATCAAAGGCCCAGCTATGGAAAAACGAACTTGGTGAGGCCTGACATCGTAGGCCCAGAAGCAGAAAAGTAAACTTGAGAAGGCCTGACAACATATACCAAGGTGCGGAAAAATAAACTTGAGGAGGCCTGACAACATAGGCCAAGGTGCAGAAAAGTAAAGTTGAGGAGGCCTGACAACATAGGTCGAGGTGCAGAAAAGTAAACTTGAAGAGGCCTGACAAGATAGGCCAAGGTGAGGAAAAATAAACTTGATGAGGCCTGACAACATAGGCCAAGGTGCAGAAAAGTAAACTTGAGAAGGCCTGACAACATAGGCCGAGGTGCAGAAAAGTAAACTTGATGAGGCTTGACAACATAAGCCAAGGTGCGGAAAAGTAAACTTGAGGATGCCTGACAACATAGGCCGATGTGCAGAAAAGTAAACTTGAGGAGGCCTGACAACATAGGCCATGAATGCAGAAAAGTAAACTTGATGAAAATCTCGTTGTTGATGAGAAGATGCAAATGAGATCCTGCTGTTGCCAGGATAAATGCAAACCTGCTTGACAGGTGGACAGAAATTAAACATGCTTGACGTCTTACTTGACAAGAACATGCAAATGGGATCCGAGAGGATGAATGCAAAAATTTAGACATGAAATTTTGTTTGATAGGATGAATGCAAATAAAATCCTGCTTGACAGGATATGTGCAGAAATTTACACATGAAATCCTACTTGACAGGATAAATGCATATGAAATCCTGCTTGAAAAGATGTGTGCAGAAATTTAAACATGAAATCCTGCTTGACAAGATAGATGCAAATGAACTCCTGCTTGACAGGATGTAAGCGGAAATTTAAACATGAAATCCTTCTTGACAGGATGTATGCGAAAATTTAAACATGAAATCCTGCTTGACAGGATAAATGCAAACGAAATCCTGCTTGACAGGATGTATGCAGAAATTTAAACATGAAATCCTGCTTGACAGGATAAATGCAAATGAAATCCTGCTTGACAGGATGTATGCGGAAATTTAAACAGAAATCCTGCTTGACAGGATAAATGAAAAATGACCTGTTAAGACAGGTGGAATGCAGAAAAAGTCCTGTTGATGACAGAAAAGATGCAAGCCTGCTAGACAACCAAGAAAAGTGAAAATGACCTGTTAAGACAGGCAAAAATGTAAAAGTCCTGTTATTAACATGATGGAGGCAAAACACCTGTTAAGACAAGCAAAGCGAAACGAAAAGGACCTGTGAAGACAGAAAAGAAGCAAGCCTTGTGAAGGCAGGAAAAGTAAATGACGAAAACTATCCTGTTAAGACAGAATAAATGTAGATTGACTCCTATTGTTGACAGGAGAAATGCAAGCCTGCTAGACAGGCAAAGGTGAAAACATGTTAAGACAGGTAAAATATACAGGTCCTGTCAAGGTAGAGGTGTAACGTGTCATGTGGGGGCGGAACATGGACTTCGTCATCAGCTTCCTTGGACAAGCTATTTTGAAATTTGTTTTTCTTAAATTTAAATAAATTGCTTATTCTACCTTGAACTTGAAGGTTTTTAAGCACTTGATAATTATTCTCTTGAAGAAACTTGGGAAACCATTTTGCCCCAGTTTAGAAAATTCTTGATAATTAAGGGCTATCTTGATTAGAAGGAACTTTGGGCAAGTGTTTGCCCCAGTTTGGAAGATTTTTTGGCAGTTGCCCCCGTTTTGATTTTGATATTTTGAATTTAAATCTCTCTTGGGCAAACGCTTGCTCCAGTTTGAGCTTGACTCAGAATTTGAGGGTGACCTCAAATTGAATTTTTGTGGGCAAACGTTTGCCCCAGTTTGAGCTTAATTCAGAATTTGTAGGTGACCTCAAATTGAATTTTTGTGGGCGAGCATTTGCCCCAGTTTGAGCTTGACTCAGAATTTGAGGGTGACCTCATATTGAATTTTTATGGGAAAACGTTTTCCCCAGTTTGAGCTTGACTCAGAATTTGAGGGTGACCTCAAATTGAATTTTTGTGGGCAAATGTTTTCCCCTATTTGAGCTTGACTCAGAATTTGAGGGTGACCTCAAATTGAATTTTTGTGGGCAAACGTTTGCCCTAGTTTAAGCTTGACTCAGAATTTGAAGATGACCTCAAATTGAATTTTTGTGTAGGCAAGCATTTGCCCCAGTTTGAGCTTGACTTAGAATTTGAGGGTGACCTCAAATTGGATTTTTGTGTGGGCAAGTGTTTGCCCCAGTTTGAGCTTGACTCAGAATTTTGAGGATAACCTCAAATTGAATTTTTTTGTGGGCAAGCGTTTGCCCCAGTTTGAGCTTGACTCAGAATTTGAGGGTGACCTCAAATTGGATTTTTGTGTGGGAAAGTGTTTGCCCCATTTTGAGCTTGACTCAGAATTTTGAGGATGACCTCAAATAGAAATTTTTGTGGGCAAGTGTTTGCCCCAGTTTGATCTTGATTCAGCATTTGAGGATGACCTCAAATTGAATTTTTGTGGGCGAGCATCTACCCCAGTTTGAACTTGATTTGGCATTTGAGGTTGACCTCAAATAAGATTTTGTGGGCAAGAGTTTTCCCCAGTTTGAACTTGTTTTAGAATTCGAGGATGACCTCAAATTAAATTTTTGGGGGCAAGCGTTTGCCCCTGTTTGAACTTGTTTTAAAATTCGAGGATGACCTCAAATTAAATTTTTGGGGAAAAGCGTTTGCCCCTGTTTGGACTTGATCCAGAATTTGAGGGTGACCTCAAATTGGATTTTTGTATGGGCAAGAGTTTGCCCCAGTTTGAACTTGAGTCCTTTTTAATTATGATTGACTCGGGCAGCTTTACCCAGGTCTTGATTAGCTTCGAAAAATGAATTATGAGATGCTTGAATGACAAGACACTTATTTCGATGTTTGAATGAATGAAAAAGATGCGATGCTTGTGGTGTTTGAATAGAAAGAATGCGATGTTTTAATCTTATTGAATGCTTTTTTATGCTTGAAATAATTATTTGATGAAATGGATGCTATGGGATGAATGCAAACCATGAGATGGTGTTAAAACCTTTTGTTTCTCTTGATTTTTTATTTATTTATTTATTTTTACATATCCTTTCTCGACAACCTCATAGTGGGTGTGAAGGGAACCAAAAATCAAGACAAGCTGGATTGACTCAATTTAGGAGTTTTCTTGGTCAAGATCCTGGAGATCCAACAGCGGTTATTATTTGAATAAGACACACTTCTTTTGTCTTGGTGGCGTTATGTCTGATAGGAGGATGATCATTCGGGAACAATCATGTCATGTCGCGATGGTTGAGGATTCATCCGATTTGGCATGACTTTTCAAAATTAATCTTTTTATTTTTATTTTTTATATTTTTCACATTTCTCTGTGACACATGCATTTTTGAGGTGTGCAAAGTGATTTTGGATGGAAAGAAACAAGTGGTGTTTTGTTTAGCAGGAAAAGACGAAAGGTGTGGGTTTGATTGCCCAAATGGCACCTTTTGATGAAAAATGTCAATGCTGCTTTTTATAATCTTGATTGTCTAATTAAACAAAATTGAGAAGCGACAAAATTTTGCCCCAGTTCTAGGGAGATATGAGGTGCAGAAATGTCATGTTGTCTTGAGATTCCTGAATTGACCTTAATTTTTGCCTGGGTTGTTCTTTTGAGTTTTCAACCCAGCAGGTCTTTCGTTTCGCCCTAACTTTTGCCTAGGTCGCCCTTACGGGTTTTCGACCTAGCGGGCTTTTGTTTGATTATGCCCTAACTTTTGCCTAAGTCTCTTTTGAAGATTGTCGACCTAGTGGGCCTTCTGCTTGATTGCGCCCTAACTTTTGCCTAAGTCGCCCTTACGGGTTTTCGACCTTAGCGGGCCTTTTGCTTGGTTGTGCCCTAACTTTTTCCTAGGTCATTCTTGAGGATTGCTGACCTAGCGGGCATTTGTTTGATTGTGCCCTAACTTTTGCCTATGTCTTTTTTGAAGATTGTCGACCTAGCGGGCCTTCTACTTGATTGCGCCCTAACTTTTGCCTAGGTCGCCCTTACGGGTTTTCGACCTAACGGGCCTTCTGCTTGATTATGCCCTAACTTTTGCCTAGGTCTTCTTTAATGATTGTCGACCTAGCTGGCTTTTATATGATCCTGATTTTTGCCTGAATTGTTGTTGGAAACCGGTAAAACCTTTTTTGATCATGACTTTGTCGATTCATTATTTTGAACTTTAACCCTACTTTTGCGTGGATTATTTTTGGCTTTTAATCCAGCGGGTCTTCTCTTTTTTCTTGAATTTTGTGTAGTTGAATATTGATCTTGTCGGGATCATTTAAGGCTTCCAATTCAGCGGATCTTTTCTTCCATCCCTAATTTTGCCTGGATTTAAACTTGGTTCCAGCGGGATATTTTTACTTTGAATGGTGATCTAGAATCCCTGGTTGTTTATTCTACTTCCTCATTGGGTTTTTCTCTTTTGAGTTTGATTAATCCGACATTCAAGATTACTTATTACAGCACTGACATCTTTACCAATTGGTATTTATTATTTTTGGTATAGGAATAAGAAGTGGGCTAAATGACGAAAAGGATGATAAATTTTAGAAGTAAAGTCAAAATGTAAAGCACGTGCTCAAGTAATATGAAAAATGTAACTTTTCCATTATTTATTGAGATTTATTTACAAAATATTGATTTTGAAAAGTACGACAATTTTGGATGGATATCCTTGATGGCTTGATTTGTACAATGCAACATGTCGTGTTTCTCCCATCTTTTCAGCTGGTCGACGGGCTCTCGTGATTTGGCAACGGATTGTTTTCTGTGTTAGGAGCAAGCCTCCCAAAATCTAGTCACTTTGCATCAATCAAGTTTTGTACTTTACGCTCTAGTGCTAGGCAATCCTCTGTGGAATGGCCAATGAATCCTGCATGGTAATCGCATCAAATGTTTGCATCATACCATTTAGGATATGGTGGCTCTTGAGGTTTCAGAGGATAAGGAGCGACCAACGAGTTCTGAATCAGCCGTGGTAGTAACTCAGTGTAGGAGATTGGGATAGGGTCGAACTGGACAGGCTTCTTCTCCTTTTTTTGGCTTTGGTTGTTATTTTGACTCACGGCTTGTGTCTGGGCTGTATATGTTGCTGGTGGTCGGACTTGTGTCGGGTAATTGTAAGTAGGAGGGTATGGTGTTTGGTAGGTGGTGGCGACGTAAGGGTATGGTGTGTAAGGTGTGTATGGTGTATATGGCGGTGGTCGGAAGCCAGCTGGACCATACTGTGCCATTTGAGGAATGTATTGGCCTTGATTAGAAGCCACATTGCAGGTCTATCCTGTCTTTTTCTTCCTAGACCCATTGGAAGCATTGACTACGCTCGTGGGCTTTTGCACGATCTTTCTACGGCGCATGCTACCTTCGATCCTTTCTCCAATGATGACGACATCGGAGAAGCTAGAAGTTATACTGCCGACCAACTTGTCATAGAAAGGATCTTGGAGTGTGTCCATGAACATGCTGACCATCTCTTTTTCTGATAAAGGAGGTTGTACCTGAGCAGCTAACTCCCTCCATCTTTGAGCATACTGCTTGAAGGTCTCTTCCTCTTTCTTGGCCATATTTTGAAGCTGAGTTCGATCAGGGGCCATCTCTGTATTGTACTGATACTGTTTCATGAAAGCCTCAGCAAGGTCTCTCCATGAACGGATGTGTATCCGCTCAAGTTGAGTGTACCAGTTTGCAGCTGCCCCGGTTAAACTGTCTTGAAAGAAGTGGATGAGGAGCTTCTCATCGTAAGTACATACAGACATCTTCTTGCAGTACATAGTCAGGTGTTTCTTTGGACAGCTGGTTCCTTGATATTTCTCGAATTTAGGAATCTTGAATTTTGAAGGGATGACCACATCTGGGACCAAGCACAAATCAGATGCATCTTTGGCTTCATAAGCGTTTCCCTCAATTGTCCGGATCCTGTCCTCTAGACCCTTCCATTTTTCTGTATCCTCAGTTGAAGGATGGCTTGGGTATTCCTCAAGCATGTGGTGGGGATAAGAAGATGGTATGTATACAGGGCGAGGCCTTTGGGTGAACATAGGGTGCGTTCCCCCAACGGCTGCTTGGTAGGCTTGTGAAGTGGTATTTGGAGGTAGGTTGTTTGTTTGGGTTTGTGTTTGGGCTTGTGTTTGGGTTAATGTGTGTGTATGCCCATGAGGAAATCCATAATGAACCCCTTCGGTTTGCGGAGGTAAGGTCAATGGTGGGGTGAAGCCAGGAGGATGTATTGGGTCAGTTGGTTCTCTCGGTAGAGATTCCTTTTCCTCTTTTTGTTTGGATAGTTGCATGGCCTCCATCAGCTTGGTCATCTACTCTTTTAGAGTCTTAACCTCACTTCTCAACTCCTCGTTTTGTCTCTCCAGCTCATCCATGATTCTTGATTGTGCACGAGTCTTATAAGGATGTCGAGAAAATTGTCTTTTTCTAATTTTTCTGTTAAAGTTAAAAATTAATTTTTTGAGAAATAATTTGAATGCAAAAATCGTGAATGATAAAGATGCTAATGCAAATGAGTATGATGTGTAGAAAAAGTGTATGAGGTGATTTTGAAACTTTTCTTTTGATGGTAAATTTATGAATGGAAAAATGCATGCATGCTATGTGCAAATAATTTTAGAAATTGGAATAATTGAAAGTTGCTCTTTTCGATTCTTAGTAGTTTTGTATTTTTTGGTATTTTCATTTTGCTAGAAAACCCTTGGGTTTGTTTATAAAAACTCTTTAGTTTTCTAGAAAAATTCTTTAGGTTTTCAAAATTTTATTTTCTATCTATTGAATCTTTTTATTTTTTCAGTATTTTCAAAAGATTATTTTTCTAATTTTCTATTTCTAAAACATCCATTTTAAGTTTTCTTTTTTATATTTTCAAAATATTTTTCTAATTTTTCCTAGGAATTTTCTCCTTCTATTTTGGTTTTCTTGATGTTTATCTTGATTTGATTTTTGTATCTCTCCAATTGTAGCCTTCAAATTCCTTGTATCTTGAGAGGGGTGTGTGTGCCCTCTTTGCTTCTCATGCGGGTTACCTGTTCTAGGGATCTATGGCCTTTTATATGAACCTCTCAAAGGTGGTCTGTAATCCTTGGGTGTAGAGGTCACTAGAGCCAAGTTCCAGTCTGCAATGCTTGCCACAACAGCAGAAAAATCTACCAGTTGTGGGGCATTACAAATAGGACGCACTCTAGCCGGGATTTTCGTGATAGTCAAACAGGATGTAAGCCTCAAAGTGACACCACTAGATCCCTCTATTCCTAGGTTGCACTCAGACCCGGGTATAGGGCCCCACTCATGATAAATACATATGTAATGTATAAGGGCACACAAGAAATTGGGATACCTGCAATTGGGGAAATTGTACAGATATATATATAGTAATTTAATGTTCATCTATCCTAAGATTTGTACAAAGAATAAACAAACAGATAAAGTGATAAATGGATTGTGCAAATAAACAGAGAAGGGATCAAATATAATACACACTCAATTAAACAGACTTGACTCTCTAATGTCCCCAGTGGAGTCGTCATCTGTCGCAACCGTAATTCCGACGAGACGACGAACTCGCTAAATTTTTTAAAAATGGATTTTATTGGTTATGTGTGGAGTCGCCACCAAATTTTTATTTAAGGGAAAAAGATTTGGAAAAATCCTAACTTGAAGATGAGATTCTAAGTTCGAGAGTCGGTTACGAGTGGGGAAGGTGTTAGGCACCCCACTCGCCCGTTCCGAAGAACGGTACCCTTAAACTGAGTGTGTGATTTCTGAAAATTGTTTGATCCCTTAGTTAACGTGAAAATAAATAGATTGATGGAGGTTAGCCTGACAGGACTTGATCCTGCTCCAACGTATTCCCCGGTGCAATGGGAAACTCAAGGCTTACGTAGTTCTGGTTTGATTTGACTTGAAGGCTTGACCTTCAAGAGTGTCTAAAGGAGTGTTTGAAAGGCACTCGAAGGCTTGACCTTCGATGCTACTTGGAAAGTAATATTCGAAAACGGCTTGATTATTTTGAAAGAGAAGGGCAATCCCTATCCACATATGCACAGGGCCCAAGACAGCTACGGCTGCACTTGGACCTATACGAATCTCTAAACAACGAACAACAGAAAAAGCTACCAGTTCGTGCTTAGAGCTCGTCGCGTGAGATTAAGAATCGCAAAGCAAGATCTTTTTTTTTGAAAATCGATGAATAAAATGAGCAAGGTTTTTATTTTGAACAAGGAAAGACAACCCTAATCCACATATGCACAAGGCCCAAGACAACTACGGCTGCACTTGGACCTATATGAATCTCTAACAACGAACAGCAGAAAGAACTACCAGTTCGTTCTTAAAGCTCGTCGCGTGAGATTAAGAATTGCAAAACAAGATTTTTATTTTCAAAATCGATGAATAAAATGAGTAAGGTTTTTATTTTTGTAAAAAGGAAAGGCAACCTTAGTCCACATATGCACAAGACCCAAGACAACTACGGCTGCACTTGGACCTATACGAATCTCTAAACAACGAACAGCAGAAAAAGCTACCAGTTCGTGCTTAGAGCTCGTCGCGTGAGATTAAGAATTGCAAAACAAGATTTTTATTTTTTGAAAATCGATGAATAAAATGAGCAAGGTTTTTATTTTGTAAAAAGGAGAGGCAACCCTAATCCACATATGCACAAGGCCCAAGACAACTACGGCTGCACTTGGACCTATACGAATCTCTAAACAACGAACAGCAGAAAAAGCTACCAGTTCGTGCTTAGAGCTCGTCGCGTGAGATTAAGAATTGCAAAACAAGATTTTTATTTTTTGAAAATCGATGAATAAAATGAGCAAGGTTTTTATTTTGAACAAGGAAAGGCAACCCGAATCCACATATGCACAAGGCCCAAGACAACTACGGCTGCACTTGGACCTATACGAATCTCTAAACAATGAACAGCAGAAAAAACTACCAGTTCGTGCTTAGAGCTCGTCGCGTGAGATTAAGAATTGCAAAACGGGACTTGATTTAAAACAAAATGAAATTGATTTGAATTTAATGAAATAAAATTGGACTTGATTTAAAATAAAATAAACTTGATTTGAATTTTGGGCTTAAATTGAAATAAACTTGACTTGATTTGAAATTAAGGAAAAGAATTGGGAACATGCTTTAGTAATCAAGCGATGAAAATTTCATTTCAAATCCAAATTAGACAAATAATATCATTACAGAAACTAGAGAGAAAGAAAAATACAAAAAAACAAAAATCACAAAAATCAAAGATCATTTGACCAATTAAAAACGGAAATGAAAAACAGAGATGAAGATCAACCTCAAGAACACACAAGATTTTGGCGCCAAAAATTGAATTCAAATCTCAGAAGTTTTAAAAAATATTTTTGGTAGATCTGAAAAATTAAATCCGTAGATCTGAAAAATTAAATCCGATAAATTGAACGATATAGATTATAGGAATCAAACAAAACAAGTTTGACACAAATCCAATCAGAAATGAGCAAGTTATGCACAAATCAAACAGGCTAGGTTAATTTGTGCACCAAGATGAACATGCTTCGGTAATCAGGCGATTAAAATTTCATTTCAGATCCTAATTGGACAAATAATATCATTCCAGAAACTAGAAAGAAATATAAAGAAAAAGAAACAAAAATCACAGAAATTGGAGATCATTTGACCGATTAAAAACAAAAATGAAAAATAGAGATGAAGATCAAGTTCAAGAACACACAAGATTTTGGCGTCAAAATTTGAATTCAAATCTCAGAATTTTTAAAAAATATTTTTTGGTAGATCTGAAAAGTTAAAACCGATTAATTGAAAGATATGGATCATATGAATCAAACAAAACAAGTTTGACACAAATCCAATTAGAAATGAGCAAGTTATGAACAATTCAACCAAGCTAGGTTCATTTGTGTACCAGGATGAACATGATTCGGTAATTAGGCGATTAAAATTTCATTTCAAATCCAAATTGGACATATAATATCATTCCAGAAACTAGAGAGAAATAAGAAGAGAATGCAACAAAAATCATCAAAATCGGATATCATTTGACCGATCAAAAATGAAAACGAAAACCAGAATAAAAGTAGGATCTAACCTTGATTGGAAGGTGATGAAGAACTGGTTTGAAGGCAGAGGTAGAGAGTCTCCTAGGTCCTCCCTTCAAAAATTCTGAAAAAATATTCCCTCCCTCAAGTGCTCCTCCTCCCTCATTTTGGTGAAGGATCTCTCCTGATATAGAAGGAGGAGAGATTGAAGAATCCCTTCTTATCCAATGTGGGACTTCTTTCCCACATAAGAGAATTTTTCCTTTTTTCTTTCCTCTTCTTTTTTCTTTTCTTATTTTTTTCTCTTTTTCTTTTTCCTCTTCTCTCTTTCTCTAATTAACTTAAGTTTTGGTTAATTTTAACGATTGGAGACCTCGGACATAATTGAGTGTTTAGAACTTATTTATGATTTTTTTTCAAGGTATGCCATAAAATTTGGATGCATTGCATAGAGAGTATAACTATTATGTATCACTATGAAAAATAAAGGCATTCTTAACTTAAAGTGTTTCTCTTTTTTTTTCTGAATTAATATACATAATAAATGGAGATGCATATGGTTTTAAGAATTCTATTATTTCGACATCAAATTCTAAACAATGCATTTAAATAATATACATTTGATTTTATAAATAAGATGTCAAGTTCAAATATTTCATATAACAAAATATTTATTAAAAAATTAATTCTATCATGTTATAAATATTTTTATATAGAATAAAATTGATCCTTATAAAAAAAATAGTTGTAATTTAGTAAAAAATAAAATTCTAAATATTAAATCTGACATCATATCTATTTATTTATATTTTTTATACATGCACCTTAAAATTATTCCATAAAAATCTTGGGAATAAAAAACTGTTGCCCCAAAATTGCTATAAAAAATAATAGTTTTGAAAATTTATTGAGGTTTATAATTTTTTTTTATCTTTAGGTAGGTTTGATTGAATTAAAAATGTAGAAATAATTTAAATTTTTAACTATAAATATAATTATAAATTAAAAAATAAAAATTTACATATTCACATGAGTAAATTATATAATATATTTTTCAAATTATGTTCTATAATCTTAAAATATGGTCAGACCTTAAAGTAAGACAGTAAGAATCGTTCTTAACAGTATTTTCTCATATACATGAATCCAGGAATCATATACTTAAAAGGTTTGATTTCCATCCTTAGATCAACACATTTTGGTTATCCCATTTCTTCCTGAAGTACTACCAACTTTATTATGGTATATATACCAACAAAAAAAAAAACAACGTTATTTTGACATTGCATACGGCAGGTAACATTTTCAACTATGTACGAAAAAAAAGGTGCATTTAATTGATAGTACCATACAACAACTTTTCATATAAAATCTTTCATAAAGCAATAAATTGTGTGGCCCAAAAGAAAAAAATATTAATAAGCCACATATTGCATGACCCCATGCCCACG
This sequence comes from Canavalia gladiata, assembly GCA_037954105.1. NCBI lineage: Eukaryota > Viridiplantae > Streptophyta > Magnoliopsida > Fabales > Fabaceae > Canavalia > Canavalia gladiata. The sequence goes on from CM075660.1 coordinate 13,802,315, forward strand.
GTTCATTGGAACTTTTGGAGCTAATTAACTCCGCTCCAATTATATCTATATGGACCAAAAGGAAAATGAATAAATAAAATTGAAGGTTGTCAATATCAATATCATGATCTTATTATTGTATCTACTCCACTCCAGGTATGTCTATGGCCCAAAAGGAAAATCAATAAATAAAATTTAAGCTCGTCAATGTCATGATCTTATTACTGTATCTACTTCTCCTGTTTTATATTCAAAAGTCTCAACTAAATCAGTCGAGTATTTTATTTCTTTCAACAGATCTTGCTTTCACAATTCGTCCGTACTTTTCTTCTTAATATGAGCCGTTATATTAAAACTATAATTACCGAATTCATATGTAACCGCTATGTTTTTTCTCTCATCTTATAATATATATATATATATATTGATATTAAATATTAAATATAGATTTATTATTTAATAATTTTTTATATAATGCTAAATTTACAAATTAAAGTGTTAAATTTTGTGCTAATATTTTTATAATTATTCATTAATATAAAAATAATCTTTTATAACAGGATTTTGCATCAGTTGTCTATGAACTGATGTAAAAAAAGACGCTCACATTTTTGTAAATAAAGTTGATATTTTCTACATTAGTTACTTTACAATCAATGTAAAAAAGTAGACGGTGATATTTTTGTAAATAGAGTTCAAACTTTCTACATCGGTTCCTTTTACAACCGATGTAGAAAGTCCTTTTTTTAAAGTTATTTTACATCATTTAAGTAGAATAACTAATGTAATAAGTTATTTTTACGTAGATTCTTTATAACAACCGACATAAAATATTTTTTCCCTCTATAAACTTGATGTGATCGTTGTCTCTAAGCATAAGTCTAAAAACACCATCGTCCTCCTCCTTGCTAGCCCTAGTTTGTCATATCGGTCAGCACCGTCGTCCAAACATCATTGGCCATCATTCGAACATCATTGCGAAGCTCGACGTTGTCTGAAACAGGGGTAAAGCACGCTGTCGTCCATCACTCATGGAAGAAGAAAGTCTCGTATTAGTTGTTGCTAGCACCTTAAAGGCTAGTTTCTTAAACCTGTTTTACAGTGTTGAATGTTGTGTATAAAATGAGCTTGAATAGCAGTTTCTTAAACTAAGTTATATTGAATATAGGGCCAAAATTCTGCTCTCTTTGTTATGCTCTGATTTTCTTTACCTTGCTTGCTTTGTTTTCTATTCACCTCTACTTGGTTCACACCTCTATGAATGCCTAATCTGTTGGATTAATGTTCTAAAATTATTTATTAATAGTTATTAAAAGGAAAAAGTATCAAGTCAAAGTTGTTAAAGCTCTAAGGTAAAAGCATATTTGGAAAAGCTTCAACTTTACTACAAGCTAAAAGTTTAGTGTCAAGTATGAAAATAGGAAGGTTTGTTTTCCATGTTTTGTTTGAAAAATTGTCTTTGTATTTGGAGAGAGAGTGAGAAAGACAGAGATACCACTCACAGACGCATGCATAGTTATATGTGGGATAGGAAGACAATAGTTAATAGAAAAAAGGGGTTGGACAAGGGAGGGAGAGAAGAAAGAGCAGAGTAGTTGTGAGAGAGAGAGAGAGAGGGACAGTGGAAGAAAATTGAAGAGGGAAGAAGGGAAAAGAAGCTTTAGAACAATATTTTGGGGTTAACAAATTATACATTTATAGAGGGATTGGTTCTTTAATATATGAGCAACTTAGGGTAAAATTTAATGTATAAAATAAATACTTAGATAATGACTTTTGCATCTAATCATGTTCCTTTCTCCCTAAATATCATGATCGTAGCCACTTGACATGAAGGCACAAAATTATTGAATGTAGGTAGTTAATTATTTGAGAATGACAAGAGTTGAATATTTATTATTAAGCTGTAGTCTTGTTGGTTTCTTTTGCCCAAAGAAACCATATAGGATCTGAATTTTACAAAGGAGACCAGTATCTGTTCACCTATGGTTCGAGTGCATGGCTTCGCAGCTTGCTTTTCTTAGCTTAGAACCAATATCTTGTAAGTTATAGTAAGACCATAGGAGACCAGCTAAAAGATAGGTTCGAATATGCTACAATTTGGTAAAAGGTGTGTGTAATCTTAACTGTTAGAAATTTCTAGTTTTCTTAAACAAAATAGGAATTGAAAATGCATGTCATGTAGTGATTTGATTTACAGTGATTAATTATTGCTTTTAACAGGTACATGACTGACCCATCTGAGAACCCCCTTCCCAAAGTGGGTCTGAGAACCCTTCTTCTCGGCAGAAGAAGGGAAGACAAGCCACACGATTAAGGGAGTTAACCTTTAGTCAGAGTGGCGACCAGAGGATTCTCATAGAGTTTGATCAGACCACTGGGAGTCCATTAGGGCTAAACAATACAAAGTTTAAGAGTTATGTGGTCCTTCTTGGACAAAGCAAAGCTAGTATTTTAAAGAAGGATTATGATGATGTTGAGATACGAGCGAAGGATCAAATTTGGGAGACTATCATGGTATTTAACTTTAAAGCTTTAAGTTTCTTCATATATTTATCATTCACTAAATAATTAAATCTTCTTTTATGTAGCTTACATATGATGTACCAGACACTAACTTCTTGAAGAGAAAGTAGCTTTCATTTGCTGGTGAGCGCTGGAGGGGCTTCAAGACACATCTCACCAGCAAATATATATATATATATATATATATATATATATATATATATATAGGTCACTCAAGGATGTGTCTCCTTGTGAGGAGTACCAGTTCCTTGATGATGACACTTGGCGGACATTTGTTGAGTTTTGAATGGATCCTGCATTCGTTGTATGTATCTTTCTAAACTTATGTTTTTTAATTGACTAATATAAGCAATATTATGATTAATTGATTTGATTTTTTATAACAGGAGAAAAGAAAGAAGGCTCAACAAATTTCTTCTAATAACTATTATCCCCACATATTATCTCGTAAGGGTTATGAGTTGCTTCAAGAGAGGCTGATTGAGCAAAAATTAAAAGAACATCAGTAGTGGTCTGAAGCAGATCCCTCTACACTTCTCTCTCCACCCTCTCCACCTTCACGCCATGAGAAATGGAAGAGGACACGCTAAAAGGCATCTGGAAAGTACACATCAAATCCTTCTTGCATTGTTGCTGAGAAGATTGTAAGTAATTACACAATTTAACATTTTTTTATTTATCTTCAAACATGTACATTACTAATAACAATCATTTTTTGTTTTGTAGGATTCTTTGGGTGAACAAAGAAGGAATCTTTGTTCCAGCTGGTAGGGATGACATCCTGAGTACTGATATTGGCCAACTGGAGCATTCAGGTCGTGTTCGTGCAGTTGGACGAGGTGTTGGCCTCAGACAGTTCTTTGGATTATCTTCCAGACACACTTCCAAAGAAGGTCTAGTGTCTAGAGATGAGTTTGAGGCCATGCGAGAAGACATGAGGTAAGCACTGCGGCAAGAACTTTGAGAAGAGCTCAAACAGGAGTTTGCATCTTTGGGACTTTCCCAAATACAGACATAAGGTCACCATCCATCACCTTCTCCTAGGAGTGTGAGCACAAAGAAAAGTTATGCTCCGACAAAGGAGAAGAGAATGTGGACGATGCTACAGATGATTATGAGTTATATGTTGATGATCCATATCGTTTGGTAGTCATTAGGAAAGTTTACACCTTGGGTTCAACCATCCATCACCAGAAAATTGATGATGATCATGTTAGAGTGGTGGTTGAACGGGATGAAGAGGCAGATGCTCCTGTTCTTGTGCCTACTGAGGAGGTTCATGTCATGGGGCAAGCCCCCTATCATTTTATTCTATGGCCGAGGAGACTTGTGCAACGAGCTCAACCTCAAGTATTAAATAATTTTAGTTTATGTTACTAATTTTTTAATATATGCATTATATATATATAATGTAGGTTTATACGGAAGATTGTGGGAAGAAATTGATTTCAGTGGTAAAGAAGATCCTCCTAGGCCTCCTCAAAAGAAACATGAGGTTAATTTGTTCACACGTCTGTTTAATATTGTCATGAACTTGAGCAACAAAATTTTGTAAATAACAATGGAACCAGATATCATAGGGAAGCCTACACCTATCCCCTTTTATATTACTAAGAATGATATATTAGAGTTGGTTGTGGGTAACGATCTCCTATGTGTATCAGTTCTATAATTATGGTTGATGTAAGTAAATTTCTAAACCTTACTTGAGTTATTTGATTATCAAAATCTAACATATGAAAATTATTTGCAATACTAGGTACCTGTATTGTATCTGTACTCAAATAGGGAACTTACACTTCTATGGATTTCTGGACCCGATTCATATGTAGGAAATCGGGAACAAGGCAATTGAGATACAAGGATACCTTCAGAGTAGACTGCAGGTTGATAAAGACTGTTTACCTAACCCCTTATTTTTCAATCGTAAGTCAATACTTAAAAGTTTTATTTAACGAATTCATTTAAATTTCTAATTTTGGTTCATTGTCATCCATATTTTGGAGGGTTCATTGGCAATTAATCATTATTTATCCAAAATAGAATGTAGTTTTATTTTTATGATCTGTTTGGCAAAAACCAAAGAAAGACATAAAAGACATTATAAATTTGTAAGTTTTTAGGATTTTGGTCTTTATATTCATATAATTTTTTATTCTCAAAGGTATTCATTTGTTTTTTATTTTATTATAAAGCAATGAATACTCGACTTCAGTTAAAAGGGACGCATTCATCAAATATTAAAAAGCCTTTTTGGATAATTCCAAAAGTAAGTACTTTATTAAAAGTTATTAAATTATTTTATATTCTTTTATCAATATATCATCATCTCTAATTATATTTGATACTCTTTCTATTTTTTTGAAGTGTCTAAGACAATCTGGAGGAACCGAGTGTGGATATTATGTGATGAGACATATGTTTCACATTGTCTCAGGTTCTATTATTAATTCTTGAAACCAGGTAATTACAATTATCCTAATTTAATTATTTAATTTTAATACATAACATGACATTTTCTCTAATTTTATTCAAAAATATTGTGTAGATATTTGAAAATGCTCAACCTCTATTGGATGAAGAAATTGATGATATTAGAAGACGTTGGGGGCAATTTATGATAGAGGTCGCCAATTTGGATTAAATTGATGTAATTTTATGATATTTAGTTTGTTATTATTATATTTGATAATAAATATTGATGTATTTAGTTTAAATATATAAATTCTGTTATTTTTGTATTATCTGTTTGTATATGCAGGTATTATGAATAAATAATATGGTAGTTTTCCTAAAGAAAAAGAACATTAAAAAAAAGACTTTCTATATCGGTTGAGACCTTAAACGATGTAAAATGTGACTTTCTACATCGCTTGAAACCTTAACTGAAATAGAAAGTTTAACAAAAAAATGGACTTTCTACATTAGTTGTACATTAAACCGATGTAGAAAGTTTTTCTACATTGGTTCTACAACCGGTGTAGAAAGTCTTATTTTCTACATCATCTGCTTTATTATCGTTCAAATAACCAATATAAAAAGTGTATAACAACCGATGTAAAAAACTTATTTTCTATCAATGATTTATATTAAATTTTAAATAATTAAATTTTTATGTTTTTTATTTAATAATTAATATTTATTTATATTTTAATAACATATTATACATTAAAGTAAAATTATGTAATAAAATATTTATTAATTTTACTTTATATAAAATTTTATAAATATAACTTATTTGATAAAAAATCTTAAATTAACAGTTGAATTGATAATTTTTAAATTTTATAAAAACTTATTTAGTAGTATAAATATCATATGTGTGAAGGATAGATTTATATTAATAAAAATTACATTAATTTTTTATTTAGATTAAATAAATGTTGGAAGAAAATAAATATTTTTTTAAGTTAGATGAATTTAATTTTTATTTTATATTTATCTCATATAAAAGGAGATAATTAATTTTTGTAGAATTTATAGAAATATTTTATTTCTTCAAGAGAAGATAAAATATGGGAATCCAATTTTTTAATTTTAAATTATTAAAATTATTAAATAATTTAAAAAACTATATTAATAAAAAAAATTTAAAGTTAAATTTTATATTTTTAAAATATATAAATTAAAATTTATACTATCAATTTTTTTTCTATTTTATTTAAATAATTTATTTTTTATTCTATTTTTATGATCATATTTTTATCTCTTAATTATTTTCTTTATATTTGCAAATAATCTGAACAAAATATAAATATTATATTTTTTTAATAATTTTATATAAAGTATAATTTTTATTGATTTATATTAAATTATAATTATATATTATCTTAATTACCAGTATCAATTTTTATCAAAATTTAACAACTATAAATATATAACGTTTCTTATTTTTTATGTTTCAAATATATATATATATATATATATATATATATATATTGTGTTAAATTTAACGTATTTGAATATACTATCAAATAATTTACATTAATCTTAAATTGTACATATATATATTATAAAAATCTTTTAATTTAACTAATTAATTTTATGATAAAATTATTGAATAATATAACATGTGACATTTCTATAATAAAAATATTTTAATTCAACTAATTTATCTTTATGATAAAATTATTTAATAATATAATATTTTATGTTTATATAAGTTAATTTCTTTTATATATACATATTCTTAACATTGAAAGCATACAACAAAATGTTTGGTCCTGATCAGTGAATTTGAATAAATGAAATCATTTGCTAAAATATTATTGTAATTTTTTTACAAAATATGTTATTACTTATAATTTTATTCAAAATTTTTAAAATCAAACCGGTTATTAAATTTATTAAGGTACTTGTATTAGGTTTAATAATTTAATTATGGTTAAATCAATATTAATTAAATATTATTTTTAAAATATTTATAATATATATTATAATAAATATATTAGTATCATAATTTAGATTTATATGATTAAAAATTAAAAATTTAAAAATAAAATAAAATATAAAAAAAAATTATTTTTTAAATATAAAAATAATATTATTTTATATATATCAATTTTTTACCTATCATCAATTTACCGATTTTTTGTTAAAATTTTGTTTGGTTCAATTAGTTAAAAAAAGAACTTGTTTCGAGTTCAACTGGTCCAATCGGATAGTTTGCTCCGGTTTTGAAAATCATAATTTTATACGATTATATTTTGATCATATTGTTGTTTAATTTGATTATGAATATTATTATGATTTATATAATATTAAAATTATAAATTGATATGAAATAAATAAAAAATTCCACATAAAATAAACAAAATTGAGTATCTTTAACATTTAAATTTATATAAAATTGTAAATTACACGAGATGAATAAACTTAATATGTGTCCTTCACCGCAAAGCTCAACATTTAAGTTTGAATAATTGATCAAGATAGCAATCTAGGAAGTGCTTTGCTTAGATGTGATAATGAATGAATAATTGATCAAGATAGCAATCTAGGAAGTGCTTTGCTTAGATGTTATAATGAACTCCTCATCCTGCCAGCTGTATAATCCATACATGTGACACCCTTATTGTTTCGACCTCCAATAGCATAAAAAAAAAGCATTGTCAAAGGTTGCAGACTCCAATGACAACAACAATAACAAGAACGATAACAGAAGAAGAGAGTTTGAAAAGATGAGAAGAGGGATTAGGGATGTAAAAGACCGTTCCACACAAGTTCAATTCGTTTAAAGTCTAGTTAAGTTTAGCTCATTTAATAAATAAACAAGATCAAGCATGTTAAAAAGCTTTTTTAAATAAACAAGTCAGACTTAAACTTATAAAAAATCCTATTTAATTTATTCAGGAATCTATTTATATTTATATATTATATATTTATATTTATTTTAATATATTATATTTATGTAATATTTATTTTATATTTTATTTATATAATATTAACATATATATGGCCTTTTTATTTTATAAGCTTTAAGTTTGTAAGTTTTTTTAATTAATGATTTATATAGGCTTTATTGATTTTTTTGTAATGTAGGTTTTTAAACAGACTTGCAAGACTGAAAAAAAAAAAAAACTTTTAACAGATAGTTGATGCCTGCCTTGAAATTTTTAAACAAACCAGACTTAAACACTCAAACTTTAGCTCAGTTTCGCCTGTTTCCATCCCTAAAAAAGATGGAAATAAAAGAAGAAGAAAGAAGATTGCAGATACATGTTACCATTTTAACCACCTATTTCCATCCCTAAAAAAGATAGAAATAAAATAAGAAGAAAGAAGATGGCAGATACATGTTACCATTTTAACCATTAAAATGAATCGGTCACTAATTTTTTTTTTTAAATATGATGCCATTTAAAATATTAAATACCGAATAACTATTTTATTATTAAACCTTAAATTATTGATCAAAATAAATTGATAATTGTTTAATTATTTAATGACCAAATTTATAAGTGATTAATTCTTTAAATATTATTTATTAGCACTGAATAGTTATTTGGTCATCAAAATTCAAATTAGCAATCAAAATATACTGGTTATTTTTTTATTTATTATTATTAATTTTTTTTATAAAAAATAAACCTTGCAGTTTTAACTGATAAGCATGTAAATAAAAGTACTTTTGCCTAAAATTAATAAACAATTTGCTTCTAAAACTTTCTCTCTACAATAAAAAGTCTGTCACATTATAAAATAAAATATAAAAAAATTTAGGTTTGAAAATCTACCTCAAAATCTAATAAATATTCATTGATAATATTAACTTAAATAAGGCCTTATTTAAAATATAGTAGTATTAAATTAGTTTAAGTAAAATCATGAATTTAAATTAAACATGCTAATTTCCTATATCTAATTATCAGCTAGATCCAATTATGTAACAAGTAGAAAAATGATAAATTATATTTTTTTGTTAAATAAAATATCCAATTACTAATTTAAAATATCTCTATAAAAATCATATATTTTATATTTTATTTTTAAAACTATCATTAAAGTACACAGTATAAGATTATATATATATATATATATAAAGAAATTAAATTATTTTAAAAATAACTTTACTTAAAATTATTTTATTTAATAATTTTTATAAAAAATTAAATTTTATCAATCTTAAATTAATAAATTATATTATATATATTATCTTAAAATTTTTTATAAAAATTAAAAAAATTTAATATTTAAAAAAAAATTAAATTAATAAATAATATACCTCTTATAATATCTATTAACTTAAATTTGTTTAATAATTTTTTTTAAAATTTTATAAAAAAATTCCCAATAATTTATATAATATAATTTATTAATTTAATTATTTATAAAATTTATTAAGTAGAATAATTTTAAACAAAGTATATATATATATATCCAGATTATTTTAAAAATAATTTTAATTAGAGTTATTTTGCTTAATTATTTTTATATAGATATAAATTTGAGAATAATATATTTTTTTAATATTTATTAATTTGAGTTTATCTAATAAAATATTAATTTTTTTAAAATTTTATAAATATAATTTATATAATAAAATATATTAATATAACAGTTATATTTATAAAATTTAATCATTTATAAAAATTATTAAATGAAAAATATTAAATAATTTTCACATTTTCAAAATAATAAATATATGAACTTTTTATTTAATATTTATTTTATAAGATAATAAAAAGATAAATAAAAAATATGACAAAGCTATTAATTAATTAATTTTTATATAAAAAACTGGTGGAAATAATTCTTAAAAATACTCACTTTCTCTTGTTTAGGGAGAAAAAATTCACTTAACAAACATCAATATTCTTAAGCAAAATTCAGAATAAAATAGTAGTATTTTTATCGCAACGCATAAGTTGATTTCCCCACAAATTTAGTCCACGATTCGCACTGCAGAGGCATGGCTGGGAACAATAAAAGAAATGAGCCCAATGGCTATGTTCTTGTTGTATTGCAATAAAGTTGAGGAATTTTCTTTCTACATCTCCCATTTTTTAAAACTATCCCTCTTCCAATTTTGTTGGTATATTATTTTAAAATTACCTCTTTTATAATTTTGGACACTGATTTTTGAAACAGTATTTTGGAAGATATTTTTCACATTAAAAAACTAATTTTAAAAATATATAATTCATATTTTTTAAAATATTATTAGTATAAGAGGTATACCATCCAAAAAATAGTTTTGGAGATGCATATACTTTGATAAATTAATTTTTTTAAAAATATTTTTTTAAATTAGTTCGTGAAATATGTAAAAAAAAAAAAGTGTATTGCCGTTGAGAAAGGAGGAAAATTTTAGACCTAAAGTTGGTAATGAAATGTTAGTGGGTCATGTCTCGTGCACAGCCCCTGTAACATAGAAGATGTTCTGCTTCTTGAGTCTTGAACTTGATAGATTGATGATTCATTCACTCAGGAATGGGCTTATAGCTATGGGCCGAGTTGACTTTGTTCGAGACCTTTACTTTTTACACCTCTATTTTTGTTGTTTGCACATTTTTGTAATTTTTTAAATTATTCTTGTATACATATAAAATTTAGTTTCAAAATTTAAAATTTAAAAATAGATTCTTACACTAACATTGTTTTTTTATTAACGGTTACATCGAAGATCAAATTCTTCCATTCCCGTTCTTTGACATTTTCAATGATATTTTTATTTATGTAATTTTTGCATTTTCAACAAACCATTAAAAATAATTTTAAAATTAATTTATTAGTAAGAAGTTAAAAATTAAAATAATTACACAATATCTTAATTTAAATATTATTATTTTTTATATGTATTTAAAAAAATTTAACAATAACCAAGTTTATATCATCTTAGAACACTCAAACTATGAATTCATCGATTATCAAAATTTTAAATATAAAATTTAAAAATATATTTTATATTTTAAAATTTTAAAATATATTTTTACGTTTAAGTTTTGAAAATATAAAAAGTATTTATTTCAATATTTAAATTTTAAAATTTTAATTTAAAAAATAAAAATATATTTTTTACAATTTAAATGTTAAAATATATTTTATATTCTTAAAAGATTATTTCAAAAAATATAAAAAAAACACAAATAATAAAAATTGAAGTGCGTAAAAAAATTTAAAAAAAATCATAAATGTCATCAAGTGAAATTGACTTGGGACTCATTTCTAAAAATAATAAAAGTACCATGATATTATTCTCAATTAGAATTTTACTATGACGTTATTCTCCATCAGAATTTTTTAATGATGTTATTCTCAATTATAATTTTATCTAAATATTTAATATTAACCTCCAATCTTTAATATATTTTATTAATTGTATTTAAAACAATAAAAATCAGACTCTAATTTCAACTGAGAATAATAATAAAGATTCTGTTGTTATTAAATTAAAATTGATTTTTTTATGTTGAACCTTTAATGCTGATTGATCAATATTTTTTTATTAAAGGTAAATATTAAAAACAATAAAAATTAATATTAAAAAAGTAAAATTTTAATTTTAACCAAAAAATAACATCAACAACACTTATAATATACATAAATCTTGTTTTCTTAATTAATCTACCTCATACAATTTTTTAATTTAATATATATTATAAATTTAATTTTACATAAATCTTGTTTTCTTTATTAATCTACGTCATACAATTTTTTAATTTAATATATGTTATAAATTTTATTTTTTATTTTTGAGAGTATGATAAATTATATATTTTTAATTTTTTCATAATAATCATATTTTATTATTACACGTAATTTTTAAATTTTGATGTCAAATTAATATTTTTATCAATTAATCATTTAATTAAATTATATTTATTATAAATATTTCAATTAATATTAAAATAAATGATGAGATATTAGTTTGTTTAGTAAACATTTAAAAATTTTAATAACATTTATTTGAGGGTTATTACGTGGAGCTAAGAGGAGATCACAGAGTTTGAAGGAAGTCCCTGGTACGTGGCCATTGAATACTTGTTTCCCGTCTCATTCTCTGCTCTCCTCTCTGTCTTTGTCACTCAAATCTCAATCACACACTCCGTTTCCTTCTTTCTAGAAATAATCCCTTCTCTTCCAACGACTTCCACACTTAACCCACCCCTTATTGCATGTTCATGGCTTCCATCAATCTTCTTCCTCACTCTCTCCCATTTTCTTCTCCTTCCTTCCGCAGGGATTTCATTCCCTGCTCCAACCTCCATATTCTCACCCCAAACGCTTCTCAACGCAGGCCCCTCCTCGTTGTCAAATCAGCTGTGGGTGAGGCCTCTTTGGCTGACCCTCCTCCAACTTCCTCTGCTTACTCCTCCGATTCTGTCTCCTCTTTGAAGCTCAATCTTCTGGTCCGTTTTTTTCTTCTGCTTGCTTTATTTTACATTTTTTTTTACTTCCAGGCCTCTCTCTCTCTCTCTCTCTCTCTCTCTCTCTATATATATATATATATATATATATATATATATATATATATATATATTTCTTGGACCTACATATGGTGAAATGCTATACAATTTGAGGAATGTTTGCATATAGTTGTAGGTTTAGCAAAAAGCTGGTTGATATAGACAATTTTGTGGATTGGTCTCTTTATTTATGATTATGATTTTGGCTACGCTTTTGTTTTTAGTTGGTTATTATGGTTGGGTGATTAATGCAGAGTGCTGTTTCGGGGCTAAATAGAGGTCTTGCTGCAAATGAAGATGATATACGGAAGGCAGATGAAGCGGCTAAGGAACTAGAAGGTGCTGGAGGATTGGTAGATCTGTTAGTTGATGTTGATAAATTGCAAGGAAGATGGAAGCTGCTATATAGCAGTGCCTTCTCATCTCGTACTTTAGGTGGGAGCCGTCCTGGACCTCCCTTAGGAAGACTCCTTCCTATAACTCTTGGACAGGTCTATTACTCTCCAAACACTATTATATTATGCTACTTTTTTATTTTAATTGCATGTTCTCTAGATCAGGAAACCTTCCCGTTCCTAATTAAAAATGATGCACATTGGTAGAGCAAGCTACAGATTCCCAATAAAGTCTGTGTTCCTCCTATGATCATTCTCAAGTGTCACTTTAATGATAAACTGTTTGTGCTGAGAACTCGGGGGGTGTTATGCTACGCATGCGCTTTTGTTTCTATAATTTTCTTCAATAACAAGTTGCCAAGTGTGTAATATTTATTGCTTTTATGCTCTTTCCTGTTGATAGGTTTTTCAACGAATTGACATCTTAAGCAAAGATTTTGATAATATAGTGGAGCTTCAATTGGGTGCTCCATGGCCCCTACCACCTCTTGAAGTGACAGCTACATTAGCTCACAAATTTGAACTCGTTGGTTGGTTCTATGTTTCATGCCTTTGTTTTGTTATATCTGTATATGCATAGTAGATTTTGCATGATTGCTACTAATTGCCGGATATGAGAATTGTAGTGTTGTTCTACGGTACAGTCTTGAGACTGCCTTTTTATTTTGTCTGGGTTTGTAATATCCCAGGATCTTCAAAGATCAAGATAGTGTTTGAGAAAACCACTGTGAAGACAGCTGGGAATTTGTCACAGTTGCCACCATTAGAGGTGCCTCGAATTCCAGATGCATTAAGGCCCCCTTCTAATACAGGAAGTGGTGACTTTGAAGTTACATATCTTGACACGGATACCCGCATCACAAGAGGAGATAGAGGCGAGCTGAGGGTCTTTGTGATTTCTTGAGTTCCTGGTGATGCACGGCATTTCCTCTGTTGGATATAAAAATCTTTCAACTCCTGTGTCTTTCATCTTTTTGTTCTTTTGTTTTCCATCCGAGAGTGTGTTTATTATATGTTCTTCAATATTGTAAGCATGGATTTACAGATGGAGCTAAACCCCACTATGTTGCTCCAAGGGAACAGGGCACTTTTTGTTTAAATGTAGCATATTTCATCCTTAAGGAATAATTGCTTATAGATAGATCACTAGATATGGTCACTTGAACATACTGTTGAGAGAAATTGTTTTAGTTTTAGACTCAGTTCTCTTTGATATAAAGTTTCCTTTATGACAATCAAATTCAAATCCATTCTTTTGCCAGTTAAGGTTTTAAAGAAAATAATTTTAAAAGGAAAGACAAATTTAAGTATTAGTTTGCTATGTTAACAACCTGATGTTGCTGCACCTCTGTGCAACATTCTTCGTATACATTGTGCCCTTGACTCTGGCTTGGGCCATGTCTTTAAATTCATAATCATAATCTCTTTGCACTATTTCTCTCTTATTTAGAGGTAAGGACGCATTACATCTTAAATGTCTATATCCACACTTTGATTCTTTTTTATAGTCTAGTTTGCATTTTATCATTTTCATCTTAAATTGGTTGTTTATGTGATTCATCGAATCCTATAAAATTTGCTTGTTACTCTTTTTTTGGTCAAGAAACATGTGCCTTACACTCAGCTCCTTTTTCTTGTTGAATCAAGTTGGGTTTCTTGCTTAATGATCATGATTGTGTGAAATTCCTTGTTACTTCTTGAGCTGTGAAATATAGTTATGGAGAATATGCAAAACGAGAGTACTAGAATTATTGAATATTGACAATTTATAGCTATTATTTTCTCAGAGCTGCTGAATAATTTTACCCCTTCATGCATTAATGTTATTGGCTACTTCTAAACCTTTGACTATCATTATTAGCTTGCATCATTCTTATGCATTATTACCAAACACCCACCAACAAAAAGTAAAGGAATTTGTTTCTCTGTATTCTTAGTTTGCTACTAAATGCCATGTTGTTAATATATTTTGGCTTTTATTAAGAGGGTTGTAATGTGGTTCTTTAAATAGTTTATTTGATTGAAGGTTTTGAGTGCAGTTACACACAAAAAGTTTAGTATCCTTAAAATGCAACCTAGATGGGGATTGGTGGATTTCAACCACTGCTTTTGAACGAACTAACCTCTATCATTCTCAGGGAAGCACAAACATTCAGTTATTTTCTTTAATTGAAGATTACTTGAAAGCTTTTTTATAAAACGATCTTGATGAGAACTTGGGGGTTTGTTGGATCTGTAATATGTTAGGAACCCAAAATTATGGGAAGAGGGGGAGCCTCGTCAGTAAAGAGAGAATCCTCCAATTTAGAGAGTATATTCCATGAGAGAGAAAGAGTAAAGGAGGGATGTATATTGGGTTGTTATTAGTGGATGACGGGGAGAGAAAGGATCTTTTAGTTATGACATATTATAGGAAGTATTAAAAAGGTTGAGGGGGGACTGAGAGGGATTATTATTCTGATTCTGGTTGATATCTAGGGCAGAGGGTTCTTCCTTTGAGGAGTATTGTGCTCTGGATTGTTTGCTGTTCATTTCCTTTAAATAACAATATATATCTATGTCTCATCTTTTTCATTAATATATATCTATCAATTGGTCCAACCTGCCGGATTCAGGGATAAGGGAGCTAGCGTTAAGAAGGAAGAAAATGCCACCGAAAACGTTTGATCATATAGATGTTCTGGAAGAAAAGATGGGGTTCCTGGAGTCAAATTTGATGGAGTTGAAGTCTTTGGTGATTGAAGTACCGCAAGCTTTAGTGGAGTTTAGCCATACTAACCAGAAGAGGAGGATTCACCTAGTTAGAGTGGATTGAATACAAAGGGGGGACCCTTATCAACCTTTCAAGATCCCACAGAAGAACATAGTCTGGCTGCCTAAAGAGTAGAATTACCATTGTTTGATGGGGAGGACCCTGCTGAATGGATAACCCGCATGAAGATTTATTTTGATGTGTAGAATACTTCGGAGGAGCTAAAGGTGAACTTGTCCAGATTATGCATGGAAGGGCCCACAATCCATTGGTTTAACTTGTTAATGGAGACGGAAGCGATCTTGGTTAAGGATAAAATGAGCAATGTTAGAAAGATACGAAGGATGAGTTTATGACAATCCTTATGAAGAATTAGCAGCATTGAAACAGGTGGGGAGTGTGGAAGAATTATTACAGTCCTTTGAATTGCTCACTTCACAAGGTGCTCACTTCACAAGTAGGGCGCCTACCTGAGAAGCAATACATGAGTTATTTGTTAAATGGATTACAACCACAAATTCGCCAAAAGGGTGAGAGCCTTAGACCCAAAGTTAAGAATGCAATTGATGAGGGTGGCTAATACAGTAGAGGAGGAATTGTGGGACGATTCTGAAATCAGCTTGTATGGTTATTTAAAGGGTAGCACTTGGAATACAACAAAGAAGGAAAGGTCAATTGGATCAAATATGGGTAGTAGAGGCTCGTTGGGCGAAAGAGAGCCAGTTTTATTGAGCCCAAGTTCAAAAAATAGCCCAATGTTTTTTTCAGGCCATGGGCAAACAAACAAGGGACATGAAGTGAGAGATGGGTGGTCTTCGGGGACAGCTCACAGTTCAACCCACAATAGGGTTCCGTTGGCATCTTTCATGTTGAACGATCGTCGTCCCTATGGTGACAAATCTAGGGGAATCTGACACCTCTGCTACTCTAAGTTGTTGAAGAGACATTCAAAGGGGCTTTGCTTTAGATGTGGAGAGAAGTTTCATCTTTTACACCAATGCTTTGAGAAGCAACTACGACTTCTAGTATTGGATGATGATGGGACGATGAACGATGAAGGAGAAATTGTAGCCTTGCCAGTGAAGTCTGATGATGCCAAGGAAGTGGGGGAGTTTAAAACGATGGGATTATTCGGTATAATAGAAGAATCACAGTGTATGCACCACACAATGAGAATGGAAGGGGTTCTATGTGGGGTTAAAATTGTTGTGTTGGTTGATAGCAGGGCAACTCACAACTTTATTTCTCCTTATTTAGTGCACACATTGGGGCTTTAAGTATCTTCTATTAAACAGCTAGGAGTATGGCTGGGCGATGGTCATAAGGTGGTTGCGGAGAGGAAGTGTGAAGGATTAACAACGCAAATAGGAGACTATACTGCTCTGTTGGATGCCTATGTTTTGGAGCTTGGGGAAATGGATGTAATAATGGGAACTGAGTGGCCAAAGATACGGGGAAGAGTGGTCATGGATTGGAAGAACCTGGTCATGGAATTCTGGTTGGGAAAAAAGAAAGTGATTTTGCAAGGAAATATCCAAAGGACATGGAGACATAGGCAAGGGAAAGACAAAGAACAAATTCCCTAGCGAGTTTTATTAGGAGAGGGTCACATAATAATTGAGGGACTGTTATGGAATGTATCTTGTGTGAATACGCGGGAGGAGGACCTACTCTCAAATTAAAAAATGGGAGTTGCATAATTTATTACACCAGTATATGGATGTTTTTCACGAAATACAAGGGTTACCTCCAAAGAGGAGTCACGACCATTCCATTCCTATGCCGCCAAATCAAGGGCTTGTAAGTGTTAGGCCTTACAAGTATCCCCATCACCATAGGGAGGAGATTGAGAAGCAGGTTAAAGACATGCTTGAATTTGGAATTATTCGACCAAGCTCTAGTCCTTTTTGTAGCCCACTTCTCTTAGTGCGAAAGAAGGATGCTTCGTGGAGAATGTGTGTAGATTACAAAGTTGTTAATAAAGTTACTGTTCCAAATAAGTTTCCCATCCATGTGATAGATGAATTGCTGGATGAATTATTTGGAGCATGTTTTTTTTTTTCAAAACTTGATTTGAAGTCAGGGTATCACCGAATAAAGGTGAAAGAGGATGATGTGTCAATAACTGTTTTTTGGACACATAATGGACACTATGAATTTCTAGTAGTGCCTTTTGGTTTAACAAATGCTCCCGCTACCTTTCAAGCTACTATGAATGACATTTTCAGATCTTTTCTCTACAAGTTTGTCTGAGTGTTTTTTGATGATATTTTGATCTACACTAAGGATTGGATAAGCCATATGCTTCATTTGAGCACTATACTACATATTCTATCATCCAATCGGTTTGTTGCTAACAAAAAGAAATGCTATTTTGGGAGGCACTCAATGGAGTAATTAGGCCATGTTGTTTGAGCCTAAGGTGTGGTTGTTGATCCAACAAAGATCAAAGTTGTAGTGGAATGGCAATGTACGTGGAGTCAAAAGTTTTTGGGGTTGACTGGGTACTATAGAAAATTTTGTTCCTAGATATAGGAAGATCAAAGAAGGATAATTTCACTTAGGGAGAAGCTACCTTGGAAGCATTTAAGAAGCTTAAAGAGATTTTGACTAATGCTCTAGTATTAACTCTCCTTGATTTTAATAAGCAATTCGAGATAGAATGTGATGCTTCAGGGGTTGGTGCAAGGATTGTATTGCTGCAGAACAAAAGGCCTATTACTTACTTTAGTTAGGCATTTTCGATATTCTAAGTCAACCTATGAGAAGGAGTTGATGGCGATTGTTATGGTTGTACAACATTGGAGGCCTTATTTGTTAGGGAGGCCTTTCATTATTTACCCTGATCAAAAGAGGTTAAAACATTTGTTGCAGCAACGAAGAACGACTATGGACCAACAATGTTGGTTGGCTAAACTATTGGGGTATCAGTTTCAAGTCGTTTATAAGCTTGGCTTGGAAAACAAGGCGGCTGGTGCATTTTTGCAGGTAAGAGAAATAGGAGCATTTCAATCTTATATTTCTTGTCCTCTTTGAACAGAAGGCACACAATTAGCTACTGAAGTTAGAGATGGAAGTGGGCTGAGTCGAGTTAGGCTTTGAGTGTTTAAACATGGTCTGTTTATAAATTTTGAAGTCTGAGCATGCCTTAAAGGCTTTTTTCTAGGTCTGACCTGATTTAAAACCTACGAGCCTGTTTAAAAGTCTACATTCCAAAAAAAGCTAATAAATAGGCTTAAAGCTTATATAAATGATTGATTAAAAAGACTTGCAAGTTTAAAAGTTTACAAGATAAAAAAAATCATTAAATAGATCTAAAACATAT
This sequence comes from Canavalia gladiata, assembly GCA_037954105.1. Lineage (NCBI taxonomy): Eukaryota > Viridiplantae > Streptophyta > Magnoliopsida > Fabales > Fabaceae > Canavalia > Canavalia gladiata. Next base: position 13,821,200 of record CM075660.1, read on the forward strand.
ATATATATATATATTATGTAAATAAATATATTAAAATAAATATAAATATATAATATATGAAGATAAATAGGCTCCTGAATAGGTTAAATAGATTTTTTATAAGTCTAAGCGTGATTTATTTATCTAAAAAGACTTTTTAACAAGTCCGAGTTAATCTATTTATTAAACAAGCCGAGTCAAGTCAAGCTTTAAATGAGTCGAGGCTCTTGTCGAACAACCTTGTTCACTTCCATCCCTAACTGAGGTGCAACAGGATCCTTATTTACAACAAATAATCCATGATTTGCAGGCTAACATTGAGTCCAAACCTAGCTTCTCTTACAAATAGGGTGTCCTGTTGTATAAAGGGCGTCTTGTTATTCCATCTAAGTCTCCATTAATTCTTCTTTTCTGCAAGAATTTCACTCACCCCTTTAGGAGGTCATTCCGGTTTCTTCGAACATACAAGAGACTAGCTGGAAATCTTTATTGGAGAGGAATGAAGAATGATATTTAGAACTATGTCAAGGCTTGCACCATTTGCCAACAACAAAGATATGAAGCTATTTCTCCAAAAGGGTTGTTGCAGCCGTTGGAGATTCCTTTGCATATTTGGGAGGATATTAGTATGGATTTCATCATGGATCGCCTTGTTCCAAAGAATTTGATGTTATTTTAGTTGTTGTGGATTGTCTATCAAAGTATGCATACTTTTTGCTACTTAAACACCCCTATACAACTAAAACAATGACAGAGTTGTTTGTTAAGGAAGTGGTCAAATTGCATGGTATTCCCCAAACATAGTCAGCGACAGGGATCCTTTATTTCTTAGTCAATTTTGGAAGGAATTATTTCGACTACAAGACATTGTTCTAAAAATGAGTTCTTCTTATCACCCAGAAATGGATGGTCAAACAGAAGTTTTAAATAGGTTCTTGGAGACTTATTTAAGATGGTTAAACAGATGTTTTGCTTCAGGACAACCCAGAAATTGGGCCTATTGGATATCTTGGGCCAAATTGTGGTATAATACCTCTTATCAAGTTTCAGTAGGCACCACTCCCTTTGAATTGGTCTACGGCAGTAAGGCACCAACCATTATCAAATATTTGCGCAATGAAACAAAGGTGTAAGCAGTAGCTAATGAGTTGGTGGATAGGGATGAAGCTTTAAGACAACTTAAACATAATTTATCTAAGGCAAAAGAACTCATGAAGAGATTTGCTGATAAACACAGAACTGCTCAGTCTTTCGCAGTGGGTGAGTAGGTTTTTCTTAAACTACGTCCTCATAGGCAGCATTTGGTGCAAAGAAGAATCAGTCAAAAATTGGCTCCTCAATTTTATGGACCATTCCAGATTCTTAACAAGTATAATGATGTTTCTTACAAGCTTCAACTTTCTCCCAATTCCACAATCCATCCTATATTCCACATTTCTCAACTTAAGCGAGCTGTGGGAAATTCCTTTGTAGAACCCATACTGCCCGAAGGTCTAGAACTTGATGAGTTTGAGGAACCTGAAATTGTTATTGCTAATCGAACTGTTCACAGAGAAGGAGTGAACATTCAACAATGCTTGATTAAATGGAAGGGCAAGTCTATGGAAGACACCACTTGGGAGGGTAAGGAAGTACCCATTGCTCAGTTTCCAGATTTCAGCCTTGAGGACAAGGCTGCCATTTTAGAAGGTGGCAATGTTAGGAACCCAAAATTATGGGAAGAGGGGGAGCCTTGTCAGAGAGAATCCTCCAATTTGGAGAGTATATTCCAGGAGAGAGAGAAAGTAAAGGAGGGACGCATACTGGGTTGTTATTAGTGGATGATGGGGAGAGAAAGGATCTTTTAGTTAAGAACTTAAGATGTATTATCGAAAGTATTAAAAAGGTGGAGGTGGATTGAAAGGGATTATTATTTTGATTCTGGTTGATATCTAGGGCAGAGGGTTGTTCCTCTGAGGAGCATTGTGCTCTGGATTGTTTGCTGTTCATTTCTTTTACATAACAATATATATCTATGTCTCGTCTTTTTCATCAATATTACTGCACTAGTACAGAACCTGTGTTTCCTATTTGTTGACTTAAATTGATTGAACTCTCACAATATCTCCACCATCAAGGTTGGGCATTAACTATAAGTCTATAATCGTCTTAGTCCTGTATTCTGCTCTTGAAGATACCAATGTGTTCATGCATGTGCGGGGTGGATGGTCTTTGGTGTCACTTTTTGGGGTTTCTGCAATAGGTTACTTAGATACAACATTGGTAGCTTCTCTCCTTGCTTCTCTCATTTTCTTCTCTCTCTTCTTTGTAAGTGATGGAATGTGGCAACAGTTATTTCAAAATTACAAGTGGACAGTACTTTATTTGAGCATGGAATGCTTTTATATAATTTCTTGCATATAGTTTAGGGAGATTTTTATATTTTTACCTTTAATTTTTATGTATATGAGATTGAGGAATGCGTACCACCTAATGCATTCAGCAGCTTTATATTTGTCATAATCTTGGATCTCAATGCATTTTCCATATAATGCTTCTTTTAGTTTTGCAGATGTGATTTGTATTCCGTTTTCCATGAGGATAGTTTTGTTCTGAAACTGGTTATTGCTTTGGGCTATTTCATTGGTGTTTATGAGCTCTTGTATCTTTCGACGGAAAAATTCATGTAAGGCAAAAATCTTATACCTTGGATAGTAAATCATCAATATGTCACTAGATTAAGAATTGTAGTGTGGCCCGAATGTTGAACACATAATTATAGATGCAATTCAATTTCTCATGTTTCAGAGAATGTTGCATGTTGGTTTCCATTGGAATCCAGTCTTCTAAGTTTGTTTAAACCGAACTTTAGAATTTTGAATTATTCCTATGCTTTTTTCTGATTCTCTGATAAGAAGCGCCACCTAAGAGTGACAATATATGATCAACGTGTTCGCACCAAAGCAGAAATTGATTTATAATGGTCAGACTTATGATTTTATTAAAAATTTATCATCCTTTGCTTTTTTTTATTGTCTGAAGTTACATTATTTTGTCCTTTATTGCTTGTTGTTTTGTACATCACATTTGAAAGCATTTTAAATATAGGAAAGTAACCTAATATTTTTATATTGGATAATACAGTGATTGCAGTTCATGTGATGCATTTTTAGTTTGAAATCCTTGTAGATCTTGCTGTTCTATTGCTTGGTTAATTTTAACTTTTCATTCTGCTCTAACAATGACAAGTTTCAGGCTGGCAGCTTAATCATCAAAAGACATAACACTTAGGTCTTGCCCGGACCTATCTCCAACGGCCCTGAATGTCAACAGGCTGGACATCAGGTAGGTGAGAGATCTGGAGAAATGATAATAAAACTTTATCAAGAAAATGTATTAATGACTCTTTGGACTTATCATAATTAAGCTTTAATGACTGCATTAGCGATAGAGTATTTCCAGTTACTAATCAGTTACAATGATTCAAAGAACTGAACCTCGATGAAAATTAAAACATAAGCATTTAGTGGCATGATCTACATTATTTTTGGAAATCTGGTTTGTAGATCAGCCAACTGATTGCAGTGATGAGATTGTTGAAATTACAGAAGCTAAAGGAAGAAAATATAAGATATAAGATGAGGGAATTGCTATTTTTATAATGGTCCGATGCTCTTTTATAGGCTAATACATAACTAATCTAAGTAAAAGATTACACAAAGACACCACTTTTCCTCACTCTCTGCTATCAAACTGGTGGAGCCTATTTTGTGAAAGCTTAAAAGAAAAAGAAAAGAAAAAAATATATATATGCCTTCACATTACCATCTATTTGCGTGCGTGCATTACTAACGAGATGATTTTTGTTATGGGAAAATTTAGTTATGGATTTTACATGCACTGATAAATTTATCTGTGCGATAGATTGATTTTTGGCTTCAGTTTTTTTTTTTTAAGATTGCAGTTGCTTCTTCCCGAATTACCCAAAAAAATAAAAAATTACAATCTTTACGTTTGTTATTGATTTGAAAAAATGACAGCCATGATGTCCTACCTTGCAAAATCGATCTTGTTTCTTCTAATCATGATTTCAGGAGCAGTAACTGCTGAGAAGAATCTTTGAATTTCAGCACTTCCAGTCGAAATATGCCGGGGTTTTAGAAGTTTGATTTTTATCATTCAATAGCTAACAATAGGTTAGATTTGATACTGGAAATTTGGAGTCTACGAGAGAATCGTAATGTTGAGGAATTGCGAATAAAACTGAATTGATCAGTACTTAAATCTTCATGGGCTTATATTGGAACATTGTATCAGTTTTATATGGTCAAACCTTAAATTACTTTTAGGTATAAAATGAGTATTTATAATTCGTTTGATGTTTTATTCACCCCAAAGTTTTATCTATTTTAAGATGCCTGGCAATTGGCATTACTTCCTTAACCTTACAAGTAGTTGATTATTTTTTTGTTATTTGATCAAAATGTATGTGATCAGTTTTCTGTAAGTTAAAAGCTTAAAAAAAAAAGGAATAAATATATTTTTGTTGTCCTTTTAAAATTTTAGTTTTATTATCTCACGTTTAGTTTTTGTTCTTTATTTTTTAAAATAACATATTTTTAGTTTTTAAAGTAATCAATATTTGACATCATCTCAATAACGAGATATTAAAATTAATATATTTTTTAAAAAATAAGGATCAAAATTAATTATTTAAAAGTAAGAGATTAAAATTAAAATTTTAAATATTTTAAAAAAATTAAAAATATATTTAATAAAAGAAAATAACTAACTTAAGAGGTTTATGTTATAGCCGTATAAAGTTATCACTCCGAATTTTTATCCGAACTTTTGTCTTTTAATAGAAGACTGTAAAGTAAATTCTAAACAGATATAAATAGATGTAAAATAATCACTTTGTACTGTCCCAACTCACTGGCTTCTTTCAATTCCTTTGTGGAGTAGTCGAGCCTCTGTGAACTCTAGGTTCACTGGATCTATTTTTTAGTTAACACTTTGGATGATGAGATTCGAATCAAAAGCCAAGAAGGGGGATACTTGTAAAGATTTGTTAATGTTCAAATCAACATAAATTTTACTAGAATAATAACATGTAATGTAATGAGAGACTATTTAGTAAAATAGTACGCTTTTTATGTAGGTCTTGTATATGGGTAAGTCACAGGTAGAATATTATAATATTCCCATTCCGATAGAATAAATTTAGTGTGACATGGGCTTTGAAATTGCTAAATATTCTAAAAATTCATAGTGAGAGAAGTGTGAGCCACTAGTTATAATTATCTATTACCAAATATGGAGTTCTGTGGAGAGCAGACTAAGATGGAATTCAGATGACATACCCGATCCAGAATGTTGGTTGTATGTAGTCGAACCAAATTACTTGTTAGATTGGAGCTAATTGAGCACATCGAGAACATTAATTAAAAAATTATTTTAAATTCTTTTAATATATTTGAAATAAATAAATAATGTTGTTCTACCAAAAATAAATAAATAACATTGAATCAAGATGAAAGAAATATATTTGAGGATTAATTATAACTTAAGTTACTGAACATGAATTATGTTAAGAATTTATTAAAAATATTTTATTTGAACTTTTAATTTTTTTTATAACAATAATTAATTTTTATCATTTTTTATTGGTCAAAATTAAGTATGTATAATAATGCTTTTAATAATTTTTTTTTAAAAAAATTTCTTCTGAGGCAATTGTAATAATCCTGGGACAGTACAAAATTATTGATGCCGTTATTGCTAACATAAAGAAAAACTTGTATAAAATACACATTTATAATTTTCAAAAATTAAAGAATTTTCTTTCATAAACTTTAATTTCTGAAATGTTATACAGTTTAATTTTAAACAAATATTTATCTCATTAACAAAATTCTTAGCTAGAAGAATCAAACTCTAGTTCAGTATTTTGAATAAGCTTTATATTTAGTTAGATTTTCATACAAAAAAAAATGTTTTTTGGAATTTTGTTGTAATTGATCCTAAAAGTTATTAAATTGTTTCCATGTTTTTTCCCTAATAAGTTATGACAAGTCTTGAGGCGTCGCTACCTATTTATTTAGGATTAATTTATAACTTTGTTTAAATTATAAAATTAAAAAAGTTTAATTATATTTTTAATCTGTTTATTTTAAATTATGTATGGTTTTAATTTTTTTTTAAATTAATTGAGTTTTTTTAAATTAAACAAATTTTCCATGTTTCCAATTATTTTTCTACCTAAAATCCTCAAATTCTATTTTCAACTTAGAATCTTTACAATTTTTTTTAAGGAAAAATCTTTACAATTTGAATCAGTCGAATTGTTTAAATTCTTCAACTCAAAATTTACAATCCAAAACATTAAATTTTACTAAAAAAAGAAGTTAAAGCTTTTCCTTTTTTAAACTCTAATATCGCATTCTATATTTTTTTAAAAATAATTTTATCAATTTCTCATTAATTCTATAACTTTTAAATGTTTATAATTAGTTAATATCCAAAATTTATCATGAACTCTAAAATTTTTAGATAGAAAATAAGAATTTAAAGATTTTAAGTAAAAAATTTGATAGCAGGAACAATTTTTTAATTTTAAAATCATTTACAGCTTTATTTCATTTTTAAATCATATGCAGCTCCACCTTTTTAGTAATTTAAAAATTGATCTTTAATTATAGAAACTTAAGCACATTTCTTTTTTATTTTTGGTATAGCTTAAACACATCTCTTCAATGTAATTGGGGTTAAAATACATCATTGACCAATCATAAATTCAAACCCATAGTCATCATCCCAAATTTAAGCCAAATTTTATAATTTAGCAATGTTTATAATTAATTAGAAAACCCTTCCGAGTTAAAAAAAATTTAAATGCAAAAATATGATTTTTTTTCAAATCTATTATCAAGGTTTTTTTCGCTAAATATATTATTTATTTGCATTGCTTTTGTGGGTTATTGTCCTTTAAATGGAAGAGAATTTTATTTTCTCCCGTGAAAATATAAATTGAACACATAGAGACGTTAGAAACGTAACGGCTATATTTTGGTTGAAATTTCAAAACCCTTGTTTCTTTCTCTCTCTGTGGATCATCTTCATTTCTAGCTTTTCTTGCACTTTCTTCCTTCCCCCTCCGTTTTTCTCAATTGGGTCGTAGATTCAATCCAAAAGGTTCAATCTTTCATCGCATTTCTTTCTGGGTGTTCTTCACTTTCAATTATATGGCTCCCACCCCTTCTTCCAAATCAAACCACACCACTCAGGTGAAGACTCCACAGTCCAAACACCGCCTCAACTTCAATGGCTTCAAAGCACCACCACCGCCATCAACACACCCTTCTCCCAATCCCAATTCTATTGCCAACAAGGAATCCCCTCCTGAACACCCCATTGAAGTAATTGCCAGAATCCGTGACTACCCAGATCGAAAAGACAAGCCTTTATCGGTTCTTCAGACCAGTTCCAACTCCAGTTCCATCCGGGTTCGCGCAGATTTTGGGTACCGGGACTTCACCCTTGATGGGGTTTCTGTGTCTGAGGAAGAGGACTTGGATGTGTTCTACAAGAAATTTGTGGAATCAAGGATCAATGGAGTTAAGCTAGGGGACAAGTGCACCATCATGATGTACGGACCAACTGGTTCTGGCAAGAGTCACACCATGTTTGGGTGTTCAAAGCAGGCAGGGATTGTGTACAGGTCTTTGAGGGACATTCTTGGAGATGGGGATGCGGATGGTGATGGTGATTCAAAAGGAGACCATCTTGGGTTGGGCACTTTTGTTCAAGTCAGTGTTTTGGAGATTTACAATGAGGAGATTTATGATCTCTTGTCCACCAATGGAGGAGGTGGAGGAGGAGGGTTTGGATTTGGATGGCCTAAAGGCAGTGCTTCAAAGGTAATATAATAATCTATGTTGATTGATCACTTTATGTTGTTATCTGGCTCACTTTCATTGCCTACCCACGAAACTTGTGTCTGTCTGGCTATATTATTGATTTATGTTTTGGCTCACTTTGCCTTTCATTTTCATTTTTGGCTATATGATTATATGCTTTTCTCTGAATAAGGGATTGTAATATTTCTTACTTCAGAAAATGTCTTCACAAGTCACAACAGAAAGATGAGCCAGTCTTGAGAGGAAAAACATAAGTCAGCAAATGCTGTTTAAAATCCTTTCATAGAATTTTTTTGTGTTCCTTTTGAAAGCTTGTTTTGGAAGAGCATGGTTCAGCCGATTGCATTGCTTAATGGAATTTGGATTGAACCTCAATAATTAGTTAAACTGACCAATGTTTCTTTTATTTGTACTATACAATCATACATGATAACCTTACCAATTCTTCTAAAAAAAATTGTAGGTGTGGACTAATTTTACAGATCAATAATTTAAATCAGATTTAGTTTTGGAAGTATTAACTGAACAATTACTTTTTAATTTATTTGTCTGTCCTGGACATTTGGAAGGCATCACTTTCATACTTTTGCTATGTTTCTTATAGGTGAAACTTGAAGTGATGGGGAAAAAGGCCAAGAATGCAACCTATATATCTGGAAATGAAGCAGGGAAAATCTCAAAAGAAATTCAGAAAGTGGAGAAACGAAGGATTGTTAAAAGCACACTTTGTAATGACAGGAGTTCCAGAAGTCACTGCATGGTATGGTTTCTTTGGAAAGTGGTTCAGATTAAATTTATTAAGTTCCACTGATTAGTAACTGATTACATGTCTTCCATTCTGATCAGGTAATCCTTGATGTCCCTACTGTGGGAGGGCGCCTAATGCTTGTAGACATGGCAGGATCAGAAAATATTGAACAAGCTGGTCAAACTGGATTTGAGGCCAAAATGCAGGTAACTTCTTTGCCATTTTGATTTTCTTTCTTGAATCATGCAGTTCTCTGCTGATTATTATCAATGAAATTGTAGACAGCAAAAATCAATCAAGGAAATACAGCGCTGAAGAGAGTGGTGGAATCCATTGCAAACGGCGATTCTCATGTGCCTTTTAGGGACAGCAAACTTACCATGCTTCTGCAGGTAAATATTGTTACATGCGCCTTTAGTTGACTGAATTGCTGGATTCCTGTTCTGTTATTTGAAGTTTCACTGATGTGAGTACTTTTTCTGCTTTCCCTATTTAAGGATTCCTTTGAAGATGATAAGTCAAAAATTCTAATGATTCTGTGTGCAAGTCCTGACCCAAAGGAGATACACAAGACAATCTCTACACTTGAATATGGGGCAAAAGCAAAATGCATAGTCCGTGGCCCTCATACTCCAGTCAAGGATGACGACTCTTCTTCTGCTGTCATTTTGGGATCAAGAATTGCTGCAATGGATGAATTTATCTTAAAGCTACAAATGGAAAACAAGCAAAGAGAGAAAGAGCGGAATGAAGCACACAAAAAGCTTTTGAAGAAAGAGGAAGAAATTTCTGCATTACAAGCTAAACTGGACATGGCAGAAAGCAAAGGAACTCCTGCAAATGAGGAGGAGATTAACTTGAAGGTAAATGAACGAACCCAACTTCTGAGACAAGAGTTGGAAAAGAAGTTAGAAGAGTGTCAAAGAATGACTAATGAGTTTGTTGAACTGGAGAGAAAGAGAATGGAAGAGAGGATATTGCAGCAGCAGGAGGAAGTTGAAACTCTAAGAAAGAGACTGGAAGAAATTGAGTTGCAGCTTTGTTGTTCAAAGCATGGGTGTGGTGAGGAAAATGAATCCAAAGACATGGAGTCAAATGGGTTTATGAGAAGACTATTGCGAGTTTACAAAAGTGAGGAGGATCCTGGAATGGTGAAATCAATGGATTTGGACATGGATGATCAAGAACCCCTTGCCCGTGAAGTAAATATTGTTGGTGGAGTTATGTGCAGGGCTGATTACAATGTTAAGCAAGACTTTTCAAATCAGCCTTGTCCAAATACTTTGATGGGTGTACAAGAAGATGCTCATGTTTTTGCACCAAACTTTGGGCAAAGAGCATGCCTTAGTACAGTATATGAAGAAGAAGGAGAAGGGGAACAGGATCATGAAGAGAAAGGGGAAGATGAGGAAGTGGAGAAAGAGGTCATAGAAGAAAAGAGGGTATGCAGTATTGACAAGCCTAATGCTGCAGTCTCCTTGGCAACTTTAAACTCCAACAGAAGTCCAAAGAGAGAGGATAACTGTTTTAAGGTAAATTCAGAGGATAATTCTTCTAGACTGCTCAGAATTCAAAATATATTCACTCTTTGTGGAAACCAAAGAGAACTCTCCCAGCACATTGGAACCCCAATACCTACAAAGAAGAGGTCTGATGAAACTTTTGATCTCAGTTTTTCTACAGCAAAGACAAGTGAGAAGGATTCTGTTTTTAAAATCTCCAACAAGGAGAACCTGGAACCACACCATATTGTGGGAAACTAGCTCCAATTGTTTGTGCTGAAAAATGAAAAAAAAAATGTACAACATATGATGGTTCTATTTCCTTCTGGAAATGTGATTTGTAGACTATTTCATTATCTAACTACCTCAGTGTGAAACTGTGTCTTTAGGGGGCTTTCATTATGTATAGTTTTCATCCAATTTGTTCTTTGTACTTTGTTAAATATTTCTGTCTGCTCTTCTTTGTGCTATTTTAAACTAATTATGCAAAATCATCGTTACCTCCAACACTTCAAATTCAGCAAATTTCATTATCTAACTACCTCAGGGTTAACTTAACTATGTCTGTTGGGGGCTTTCTTTTTTATCATGTATAGTTTTCATCTGATTTGTTCTTTGTACTTTGTTAAATACTTCTGTCTGCTCTTCTTGTGCTATTAGAAACTAATTATGCACAAATCACCGTTACCAACAATTCAAATTCAGCAAATTTCACTTTTTATCAATAGGTGCAATTTAAACCAATTTAAAATTTTAATATATTTTACCAAAAATAAAACATACTAATATTGTATAAAAAAAATTACAGTATCATAGAATTATGAGCAGCCATATAATTAAAAAATAATTTTTATATAATTATTTCAAAAATCATATTGAGAATGATTTTTAATTGATTGACAATGTAAATTTTTACACTTGTCAGTACATCAAAATTAATCTCTCAAAAGAAAAAAGAATATCGAAAGGATTGAAGTCACAACACCAAGCAAGATTACACTGAAAGAGATGTAATCAAATAGTTAATAATAATTGGAAGAATAGTAAATTCTTGCCCCTGAATCTCGCTCTAAACTGAATCTGCTGATGGGATCTGCCTCTACTGGGAGGTAGGCCCAGGCCCAGAATCTGAAAAGGAAATATCAGTTAAGGATTCCCCCTTAGATTGCCTTCGAGTTCTTGATGACCTCTTTGTTGAACCTTCTTTCTCCTCCGAGCTTGTAGTCTTCGACTTTCTGCGACTCGAATGTTTGCTTGTTGGGGGTTTCTCTTCATCCGTTGAGCTACGGAGTTTTCTAGAAGATTCAGATGAATGATTTTTTCGACTGGTTTTCGACTTCTCAGTGGATCCTTCTTGGCTCGAAGAATTTGTTGTGGATTGACTCTCGCTAGAGCGAGGTTTTGCCTTACGAATATGACTTCGCTTCCCTTCACCTTTACTTGCAGTATTATTATCATTATTATTATTATTATTATTACTATTATTTTCTGCATTGTAATCATACCACAAACACTTTAGTATATAGTACTACTAATAATAATATACAATATGAAATTTATATGTTTGTGTTATAATATTATTATATAAGCTATGATCTAACCTTCCGGTGTCTTGCTGGGGTTTACTACCGCTCCCGGCGTAGGTTCTGTTGTTTCTTTAAACTCAGTCATCTGCACAATTTCTCATTAAGAAACAATCAAATTATATTGTATAGGTATTTTTGAATGAGAGAAAAGAGAGAGTGTGAAAACAGTACCCAGCTTGGTGCATTTGTCTGTGCATTTTCACATCCAATGTGTGCCAAATGCTTTACATCTGTTGGGAATCCAATTTGTATTTCCTTGTCATTCTCCTCCTCGTCTGCAAATTTATTATTCCTCAAATTAACACTTTAAGTTTTTTATTTTCAAATTTATTTCCTTCAATCAAACATCAATACACATATATATACATAAGGGCGTTGGAGATGAAGCATAAAATCAAAATTTGATTTAGAGAAGTTATTGGTAAATTCTATGCATAAAGTTATTTGGTACATGAAATCAATTGCATTGGTTATCCCGCAGAATTAAACTTGATTGAAATATAACATATACCTAAGCTCCTCGTCTTAATCAAATTTCTAAATAAATATCATTTTCTCCTTTCCCCGTGTGATCTTCTGCATGTTAATGGAAAAAAAATGGAATAATAGAAAATGAAATTCAGTTGTATTATGCTTACCAAATATTTGGGATATGTATCTAAGTCCCTTAAGGAGGCCTTTCATCTGGCCTTTCACTGCGGTTGACGACGACGACGACATTATTGAAGCTCAGATATATTGACACCCGAAACCCTCCACTTCAAAGGTGTTAGAACTTCCAATCTTCAATGGAATCAACTATAAAATTCTGAAAACCAAAATGGATCATGCAATAAATCTTAATTATTTGGCATCAATCCCATTACTACCTAATCACATTGACTCTTAACTAAACATTTCATAGAGGTATTCCTCGAATAACTTGAGGGACCACTTCTTAATCTTTGAAATCTATTTATTTTTGACCTGTGACAGTTTTTCATAGCTTTGTATATTTTTTTTTATTACCTTGATCTTTAAAAAAAAAAGAACAAAACAAAACTTTGACAAATTTATCATCATCATGATTGAAAATGAATGCCCAGTCCTTCCTTTCAAAATTTCATTCCTTAAACAAATAAATAAACAAAACGATATAGAATAGAAAACAGCTACCTGAATACCTTCAGGACGAATGTTCGAATCACCATAAGATGAAGAACAATTGTAGATGCCAAGAAAGCTTTGGAAGTATAGGAGTTCTTGGTTGGATGTTTTGGAATTAGTATCCAAATCCAAACCAAGAAGAGGGAGACTTCAGGTAGGAAATTCTTTAAATTGCTAAGAACCAAAAAGCACTGGATTTGATCTACCGCCCCCTGTCGGTGGCCAGACAAATCAAAACCAGTAACCCAAAATGTTTTTTGATGGAAGAACCAGAGAGGTTTCATGGTAAGTCTCATGACCATAGGCTAAATTTGGGATCAATGTTATAAACCTAATTTTAGTGAAAGTGCGAGACAAACGGGTTGAAAAGTATAATTGTATGGCATTTGTCAATTTAGTGAACCTAAATTAAAAAATTCATAAAAAAATTGTGCTATTAACGAAGAGATGAAAATCATTGGGAATTTCCAACCAGCATTTTTTTTATTTAAAATTATAAATCATGAATTGTGTCATACTCATGACTAAATGACATGTTACGGTGTGACCTCCCCTTTTAATTTGTAAATTTTCATGTAATTAACTTAATCCTTTTCATTAAAATGAGTGAATGTTTACATTGAAGTTGGCACGTGTGCTTGTGAACGCTTGCAAGTACAGAAGTTGCATACATTTTTGTCTAAAGGTAGGGTAATAATATCCAAAAAAGATTTTTCTCTATATGGACACTAAATTTTCTTTCTGCATCTAGCAAAATATCTTTTGATAATTATTTAATATAAATGGTGAACTAAAATATGATTTTTTTATGATAATTAATTACTATAAAAAAATATGATTAACTATTTAATATAAATAGTAAATTAAAATGTAATCATTAATCAATTAAGAAAATATAATAATTAATTATTTACGTAATTAATTAGGTAGAAACAAATATGAATCTTTATGGTTAATAAATCACGAAGAAAAATTAATAGATTTTAAAGTAAGAAGTAATCAATTTAAGGTTACTAAAATTTGGATAAAATATTAAAGTATATACCAATAGTAGCATTTATATACCCAAATTTATGAACGCAAATAACAATTTAGTGCTCATGTTTATACAACAGATGTCTATATACCATACTCAATCCATTAGTTGTGTTATTTTTGCTACATCAGAGAAGCCATTAACTTGTTTTAATTAAATGGATTGGCCTCTTCTTTTAACTTGACTTTCTTTTTATAAACTAACAAAATAAGAACACTACTGAGTTAATCTTAATTAATAATCACATAAAAACGATCCATATTATTTTAACAAGTATAATCTTAATAACCTTAGACCCATACTCATACCAACAACTTTTTATAAGTAATTATCCGAACTCAACCGCATATCTATTTAATGGATAAAAACTTACCAATTGCAAGTAAATTTTGAAAAGATTCCTCGTTTATCATATTCGACCTCGTGGGAGCATAATTGTTTGTTTTAACCGTTCCTAAATGGGTGATTTAATTTTTTAATTAGCTTAGTATGTTTTACTTTTTTAGACATGAGTTTTTTTTTTTAAATCCATCATATATGTTCATTCCAAAACTCAATTATAAAAGAAGAGAAGTACGTGCCTTTATATTGCTTTGAACCACAGAAAGAAATTGTTAAACAGAATTGAGAAAATTGTATTCAGCCTCCCTCTAAAGTGAGATATCTATAAAGTTTTAACTCTCATGTAATTTTGTTTATACAATGTATTAAATGTTAAACCCAGAATTTTTACGTAAAAAATTATTTTAATCCACAATCTCTCACCACTGAACCAATACTAATGGTTTTCTCTAATGTAATTAAAGTGTTACATGACAAATTCTCAACCGTTCATTCTTACAAGTAATTTCGAATCTCATTATTATGTTCGGTAACTTCATATTCTCAACCGTTATTAACAAGGGTGGTGTGGTGTGGTGTTCCATACACTGTGCATGTTAGGCAGTTAATCAGAACAGAAATAAAATGACCACAGAAAAGTGCATTCAGACCCCTCGGTACTTATTGCAGCACAAATGCACAAGCAACACGTTGAACAATATACTAAAAGAAGAACTGTCTTTGAGGCATTGACAGGTAAAAAATTTCTTGGTTAAATGCAGACCTAACACAAGATTTTATATCACCAAGCAGAAAACAAATAAATTGCGGTACATGATTGAAGTTAATGATTTTTTATCATGTTCATTGGTCTGGATGCCAATACAGAAGCATGGAGTTTAAAGCTCAACATAAAATGTGCGAGAAAATGTAAGAGTCATTCATCAGAAGACTTCTGATCCTGAAACCGTGCATCATGAAGCTTTCATGTCATCCAAGCCAAGACGAGCCTGTGCCAAAAAAAGTAAGCGTTTAAGTTCCTACATCCCTTTTAAACTACTATAAGCCAAAAAAAACTATACTTGTACGGGAAGGGGTTATCAATGGACTGCTATGATAATGAGATAATATATAGAGGTAAAGGATCCATTCACTCCAAGAGTAAGTCTGGGACACTTATTCCGCATACTAACTTTTTACAGAATACAAATTGCATAAATATATTTGTGGCGCACAAGTCAGAGATGAGAGTGCGACAGAAACAAATTTTAATCGTATAATTAAAAAAGGTGGTGAGTTAAAACTAAATAAAACAGAATCATCCATGCATGATTGCATGGCTAAGATTATCTCCTCCCTTCTCATGCTCTCGCTCTCTCTCTCACACACACACATACACACACACACACACACATATATATATATATTCTGACCATAGTAAGGGGCTTAACCTAGAACATGATAATGCATGCAGTTCAGTGTCCTTTTTTCAGGCCATTAAGATCAATTCCAGTTATGATCATCAGTAAGCTGAAAAACATATCCAAGACATCTTACAAGAAATTTGTGGTTCTCCTCCAGGAAAGGAGAAAAGGCAGTGCAGAATTTCCCTATATCAGCAATGACATCACCACTGCTAGTGCCTTGTATCACCTCCATGAATTTCTTCCTATCAGGAGCAAGCTTCATCGCTACCTGCATGTTAAGTATTGAATGTTATAGAAACACGTTGGATACCATGTACTACACTAGTCCAAAATATTCATGGGATGGAGAGAAAAGATTGTAGCAAATAGACAGCACAATGATGCAAATAGTAAACGATGCATTTCCTATGACAACTATTTTATTGTCCAAAATGTGACATTTGACACTTGACAGACTTCGGTCAACATGAAGCAAGATTTTTCAATTAAAAAGGTTCTGTTGCTATCAAGAAATTTCAAGATTAAAAGAAAAAAAAAAAATCAAAACATTACTGAGAAGCTTGAACTAGCCAGCCAGCCATGCCACTTCTTTAGAGTCTTGTTATAGGAATCTGTGCAGGCTTGTGACATTGACCAATCTTCATGCTCAATTAAGTTTTGGAACAATGCCACCAAGAAATCCATTGCTCTGAAAATTTTACGTGTCAGAGAAATAAATGTATCAAAATTTAAAATACAAAACCAAATGCTACTAATAACCATTTCTTGAGGTTGCTGAACACAAAATAAAAATTAGTAAACAATTATAATTATTGATAAATATCCCTCAATTACTAAGGTTTATATTGGAATAGCTAAAGGGAAGGTTAGAGTTAAACGTCCCCGAGAGCCAGAATGGGTAGGGGAAGGGAATTAGGGAGGAGGGACTGGCTCCAACATAATTGCCTGTACACATGGTGTACCAGTGAGGTGGGAATGATGGTGACATTCTGTTGTTGGAAGGGGGTCGATGTAATGATGAGAGCATTGGGTAGGCAAGAATCAAGTGGTAAGGTGTAGAAAGAAAGAGGCTCCTTGAATAACCTTTGTGCTTTTTTTCTTATGTTTCTGGTACCTATCATTATTCCAACACATAGGCCTAACACTTTGAGAAAGGTGAACCTCAAGTAGCAGAAGGTTCATAAGGTCAAAATAAATTAAAGAAAAACAGAAGGCTCTATAATTGTGATTAATTGAAGCCAGTGAAAAGGATCCATCATTGAGATGAAAGATAACAACAACATAGATCCTCCATATCACCTTGACAAAGTGACTCAACCAAAGCAGACAATAAATAAATTCAGGCTTTTGATCATTTAGAAGAATAAACCAGAATCAGATTTTGTTGATCCACAGCTAGAGTTACTGAAGAATCTCATGGCAGATTTTTTTATGATAAACATCCTTGCATAATAACCATTCATGCAATGCACATGTTTCTGTTGTTTATAGTATCCATATTCATTATGGTCAGGTTCATGTTACATGTTGGTGTCCCAAAATTTGGAAAGCACAAGTCCTGACAGGACTTTTATTTCTGAATTCCATGTATACCTCAATACCTTTTTCATTATAATCATTTTGCTTTTGGCTCTTTGTTCACCCATGGACAACAAGCCTGTGCTTGGAAAATTACAAATTAAAGAAATAATTCTCTAAGATGACAGATTTGGGAATGTCATACCAACATGAATTACAAGTTAAATGATAACTGCTTGACATTCTTTACCTTGTAAGCCAAAGAAGTCCATTGGCACAACTCGACGATGCCTTAGCCGTTTTAGTTTCAACCTCTACTTGCACCAAACTGTACAGGTAGTTGAATCTGGTTGGATTGGAGGAATATTTTGTTTCTAATCTCTGTCTTGAAATTCAACACAGTAGAGAGTGAGATCATATAGCATTTGCAGTCTTGAACCCAATATTATTCAGGTTTAAAAAGTATAGTACATACCAGAAAAAAAAAAGTGAAGTGTACGCATGTTTATAAAAGCCAATTACAAAAGAATTAAAAATGAATCAACATCCAAGTTATAATTCAGGTATGGTAAAGCCATATAACCATAGCATGTCATCTTAAGAAAAGATATATTGGTATTTCATGTAAAGATGAAAGCATACGATGATCCATATATAGCAAAAAAACAAAAAGAACATATAAAATAAAAACAGGTGACAAAACATACCGATATGTTACCACCTATGTCGGATTTAACAAGGGCCATAGCAGCTCCAAACTTATCTGCCAAAAGAAGACCATTAGTCCATATAATCATGGTCCAAGTATTCATATTGTCATACATTTGAGGCTTCCAAGCATCAAGTGAGAGAAAAAAAGGATAACCATCTATTTTCTGGCAGATGTTTAAGTGGTAAAGTTAGATTGTAACACACTGCTTCAACATATTAAAAGATATACACAAGTTTTTGATCCTGAAAGGTTCATGGTCCTCTTGTTTTTTACTCCATTTCCAAAATCGTTCCTTATAAATAAAAAGGCTACAAACACTTAAGTAACGTAGAAACATGTCAAAAGCATGTGTAGATACTAAGAGCTTGATGTAATATAGATTCCAAATTTGGTAGGTACTCTAAGATCAACTTTTCTTTTCCACTTTAGATATAACAATGCAAGTTTAGAATTAGATAACTTTTAAGTGAGATGGTGAAACTCAAGTGGCCAGGAGAACAGAACCCGCTATGGAGAAAAACACTTGTATGCACCTTATCTTGTTCAAAGAGAGAAAAATCCATACATATCCAACAAATATAATATTTTTTAACATGCTGTAGATTATTCAAAGGAGTAAAGGACCATTGATGTTCCTTTCACAAAATAAAACTTAGCAAATAAATGTAAAAAACACACTGAAAAATGTCAAAATCACATGTTTGCCTTTCTTTATCCTTGTCTTGCGACAACAATGGTTTAAGGGACCAAAAGCATGTACCTATAACAGGCAGTATATGCTTGCAGACATCCAAGAAAGGCTCGGTCAGGATTTCTTCTTGTTCCGACTTTACAAGCTTAATTCCTTCCAACGCAGGAGTGAAAACAGTCCCCTCCATTTTGTGCTTTGCTGCTCATAAAACGATCATAACCCAATAAGTTGACAAGCAATAGTTATAACAGATTGAATCTACATCTATGTCAGTACTATCAAAGTACATAAATATATCCCTTTTCTTTTCACTATATGATAAATTTCAGAATGTGAAATCAAGGGAAGACAAACACCGAATTTTCATCATAGTAGGCATGCATACTACTATAAGTCTGGGTTCAATTTAGGCAAATAATGGGGGAAATATACAAATTTCACACTAGTAAAGGCATGCAAAAAGAAGCGAATTTAACCGAACAAGAGATAAAAATTAAGAAAAGGACTTGTGGTGTGAGTAGTCCCTTTTTTCCATAACATTGCTAGTCGGCTATCTACATCTAACTTGTATCTGATCATCACAATTTGTTTGATTTACATACTTGAACTTCACTTTTGCTCGTCACCAAATGCAAAAGCAATAAAACACAACGAAATAGATGGATTCAGGTGGAAAATTCAGGGGCCAGATCAAATACGAACAAGAATTTGAGCTGCTTGGTTATTTAAAAATAAATAAAATAAAAAATAAAACTTTTCCGAACCAAGCAAGATGAAATTAAAATGTCAGATCTCGAATCAACACAGAAGACTCAAAAGTAGGAAAAACCCAGCAACTGAATTGAGTTCTGAAGAATCCCGGTTAACTATTTTTCCCGAAATCTCACAAATTTCAATGTTAATATTCGGGGCAAACAAAAAATAACAAACATTGATCTCTGAGCAGGAAGAAACAATCACAATTGAGATAGACGTACATTCAACGAGGAAGACACGGTGATCACGGTGAGGACAAGAACTGCAGGAGTAAAACAAAATTTATAGGTGAAAGTTTCTTTTTTCTCTCTTGCCTTTGGTGGCGATTTGGGATCAGAGATATTTAAACAAATGATGTAAATGGTTAAAGGAAATGTAAACGTAATTTCTTAAGAATAATTTTAAGAAATTTAAAATAAAAAAATATTTATTATATGTTTATCTTATACTTCTGTTGTATTTTTAAATAAATTTTATTATTTTTAATTACTTAAAATAATTCTAAAAAGTAATGTTATAATAATCAATAATTAAAAAAAAAAATCTGTGTAGTTTTGTAGGTTAATTATATTACCCGGTTTCAGTGTTTCAAGTTCAGATCTGTTGCATAGAGGAATCAGAGGATCCCATCCCTCCCAAAGGTGTTCGCACCCAAGTTGGATGCTTTGATTGACGGTAATAAATTTTTGGTGGTTATTATTATTATTATTATTATTATTATTATTATTATTATTAGTAATAAATTTTGGAGTGACCTGATCATGGGGGGCATTTTTGGTATTTTTGCTGGGAACAACTGAACAACTTACGATAGCAGTGAAATTGAGAAAGAGGACGGAAGTTTCAGTAGCAAGTCGCAACTATAGTGTTTAATTGTGTACTTCGATGTCTACAATTTAAAATTTTTAAAGTATATGAAAGTAAGAATAAATAATTATTAAAAAATTAGTCAAGTATAACAAATAAATTTTAAATATTTTTAAATTTTATCCTTTATTATTAAAACATATATAGTATAATAATTTAAAACTCTTCTTATAATTAGACATATCATTGATAACAGAAATTTTATTAATTGAGAAATATTCTTAGTAGATAAAATTAACTTTTTTTAATAAATTTTTATGTATGTAAAATTTGAATCACCCACCATCTCATAATAAATACTTTTCTTATATTAGTATAATGATTTTTTAATAATTAACTAAATGTTATAAAATTTAAATATTGAAAAATTAGATAAAAACTGAAAATTGATAAATTAATAATTAAATTAAATATATTTGATAAAAATAGTTATTGAACTAATTGATAAATATAAAATAAAAATGAAAATATAGTTAAATAATAAATTAAAATATGATATATTTTTAAACTTTAATATATTAAAACTTTAATTAAATAAAAAATAGTAAAATAAAAATATTTATTTTAAACTTCTAAAAATAAATTTTAAATAAAAACTTTTAAAAATAAAATTTTTTATAATTTTAAATTTTTTCAAACAATTTAATATTTTTAATAAAATAAAATAAATAATATAATAAATTAAATAAATAACATATACCAAAGTAGTAATTTGAAATATAATATTTAATAATAATATAAAAATAAATCTATCAAGTTAATGGTATTATTATAAAATAATTAAATAATATTAAATTTATAAAAATAAACAGATAAATAAAATATATTATAAAAATTATTTGAAATAATTTATTCATAAAATTACTTAAACTAACTTTTGTTTCAAAAATATTAACAACCATATAGTAGTTAATAAAATAAATTACTTATCAAACAAAATTAAAATAACTTAATAAACATTTTATTTTACCAACCAAATTTTTAAATTAAAATAATATCTATTATCTTGTTGTGTGTAATAAAATTTGCATGACTTCACTTTATAATTTATTTGATATCTGTTTTGTGCTATAATCTATATATTTATTATTTAATTTGATGTATTTGCATTATGATGTATGTGAATGTAATAAAATATATTTTTTAATATTTTATAACATAATTATTATCTTTTGAAATTGAGTAGAAAAGAAATATAAAAATAAAAATTATAAATTAAAAAATAATTTATATTAATAATATATATATATTATAATTTGTTGACATTTTATTAACTTAATAATTATATATAAAATATAAAATTTATTAATATAATTATTAATTTAAAAATTGTTATCATATAGATCATATATATATATATAATATTTTATTCAAAATAAAAATTGATAAAATTTTATTTTAATGATTAATGTATTATTTAAATATATGTTAACAGTTGAATAACATATTAACAAATTTTTAAATTATTTAAAATCTGATACATATAATCATAAAAATATTATAATATAATTTAAATAATTAGGTTGATAAATTTTGTATTTTATATAAGGTTATTAAGATAGTCTAGGTATCAAATTTTAACATTTACATCGACTTAATAACTTTATATAGAACACAAATTCAATTATTAATTTGAACATTTTTATTAAGTAAATCATGCATAAACAAATCCAAACTTGTTAAAAAACTTTTTTAGATAAACAAGTCATGTCTAAACTTATAAAAAAGTATATTTAACTTATTTAAGGACCTATTTGTATTTATATATTATATATTATATTTGTATAATATTTATTTTATATTTTATTTATATAATATTAATATATATATATATATGTTTTAGGTCTATTTAACGACATTTTTATCTTGTAAGTTTTATGTTTGTAATATTTTTAATCAATTATTTATATAGATTTTAAATCAATTTATTGATATTTTTTGTAATATAAACTTTTAAACTAACTTATAAACCTTGTAGGCTTTAACAAGTAACAGATCTAGACTTATGGTTCAAAATTTTAAAACAGACCCTAATAAGGAGTAACTTAAGGAAGGATTAAGTTACTTCAAAAGTAACTTTAATTAGAGTTACTACACTTAATAATTCTCATAAATAACTAAATTTCATCGATCTAACTATTAAATTAATAAATTATATTACATAGATCATTCTTATAAAAATTTTAAAAAATTAATACTTCAAAATATAAATTCAAATTAATGAATAATATATCTTTTATGATATACGTTAATTTTAATTTATTTAATAAAATATTAAATTTTTCTAAAATTTTATAAAATTTTGTAAAAATAATTTATATAATATAAATTATTAATAACAGTTAAATTGATAAAATCTAATTATTTATTAAAGTAAATAAACGGAACAGTTCTAACTAAAATTACTTCTACAATGCATTCATCCTTCTCTCTATGTATAATTTTAATTTTTAAATATTGTACTTTAATATTATTTTTCTTATTTTCAAAATAAAATAAAATAAAATAAATTACTAATCTTTTAAATGTTGAGGAAACCTTTCAACTAGATTTTTAATTTAGAAATAGTATTTTTTTTAAAATATATATTTAAATTTTTTAAATGAAATATTAATTTTTTTCTCACCAAAAATTCAATACAATAATAGTTAAAAACTTATCAATATTTTGATTATATATTTTAAAATATAAATAAATTAATTTTAATAAATGTTTAATCTCAAATTAACATAAATTAATTAGATTCAAATTTTAATAATTATTTTTATATTTAAGGATACTTAATTAATATTTGGTGAAAATGATTTCAAATATAATTATTTTTTAACATTTATGTTTTTTTAATTATTAGTTAATTTTTTAAATACAAAATTAACTAATAAAACCTAGAAAAAATAGCATGTAAATTTATATATTTTATAAAAATATAAATTTGGGCGTTGATTTTTTTAATATGATATTTATTACTACTGTCTAGTTTCTATTGATTTTTTCATTTTGTCTATTCTATAATTGCAAATGAGTTAATAAATTTTGTTGATAATAAATTTATTAACTTATTAAAAACTAAATGAATAAAAATTTATGTCCAATAAGATAATATTAAATTTTCATATCTTAATTAAAATTATTATTTTCTTCTTATAAAAGATGAAAAAATAAAATAAATTACTAATCTCTTAAAATTAACAAAACTCTCTCAACAAAATTATAACTTAAGAAAAGTAAATTTTTTTTAAAGAATTCATATATTAATTTTTCAAATAAAAATTTTAATTCTTTATTCTTTCACCAAAAAGTAATATAAAATCATAGTTAAAAAATTTATCAATATTTTTATCATATAATTTTTAAACTTCCAAGCATAAAATAAGTTAATTTTAACAATTACTTAATCTCAAATTAACATAAAACTATTTGATTATAATTATTAAGTTTTAAATATTTTAAGATACTTAATATATATTTATTTAATAACAATTATTTATAATATAATTATTTTTATTTTAACATTTATTTATTTATCATTTTTTTAACTACAAATTTAAATAATGAAATCTTAAAAATTAGCATATGAATTTATATATTATATGAAAAAAATGCATTGTTTTTTAATATGATATTTTTACTACTATTGACTATGAAATTATATATAAATTTTTCATTTTGTCTATTCTATAACGAATGAATTAATAAAATTTGTTGATTATAATTTGCAAACTTATCACATACTAAATCAGTAAAAATTATATATAATTAAAAAATATTTATTTTTATATTTGAATTAAAATTATTTTTTATATTAACCAAAGAAAATAAAAAAAATTAAAATAGGCTACTAATCTTTCAAGTGTTAACGAAGGTTTTTGAGCAAGATTCTCAAATTATAAAGAGTGTTTCTTTTAAAAAGTTATATCTTAATATTTCAAATAAAAAATTTAAATTTTTATTTTCTCATAAAAATATTATAAAATAATAGTTTTAAAAACTTATCAATATTTTGATTATATACTTTTAAATTTATAAATATAAAATAAAATAACTTTAATAAGCATTTAATCTCAATTTAACATAAACTTAATTTGATTGCATATTTGACAAAATTTTTATATTTAAGGATTTTTAATATATATATATATATATATATATATATGATAAAATTTATTTAGAATATTATTATTTTTTATTTTAAAATTTTGTTTCTTTAATTATTTGTTAATTTTTCAAAGTTACAATTATTTATTGTTGAAGTTTTTTTAATAATTTTAATATATTATTAATATAAACAAAATATTATTAATTTGATATATAAATTTTAAAATAATTATTAATAAATATTGATAATTTTTATTATATAATGATTTATAATTAAATGATAACCTGTACAATTTTATACTTTAGGTATATTTTAATTAAGTTTTTTTTAATGAATGATTATGAAAACTTTAGACGAGTTGATGATCCTTCTCCTTTAACTAATAAAGAATATTTTTTACTCAAAAATAAAAATCATATCATATATAATATTTAATATATCAAATGTAGTCTATAAATAAATAGATATCGTGAAATTAGTATTATATATATATATATATAATATTTATCTTTAAATCTATTGTGATAATAAATGTGAATATTTGCGGATATAAATGTTTTTTCATTTAAATTTATTTAAAAATGATATTTTTACATTTATATTTCATTTAACTATTTAAATTTTACTAATTTTTGGATCTTATTTAATGTTAATAATTAATTTATTTATTCACACATTTGTTGCATCAAACTTTAGGATGGCTTTTGAATTTTCCGTGTTAAACTTTAAAATGATACAATGAATATTAATAAAATTTCTTTTAATTAAAAATTTAAAATATTTCTTTGTGAAATGAAATATAAATATTAAAAATATAAGTAAAGTTATTAATTTAATATAACATATTTATTTTTTAATTTATCCTTTGTAAACTTTACTCTTATATTTATTTATTTATTATAATTTTAATTTTTTTATATTAATAGTGAAAATATAATATATAAAAATCTACTACAATTGATGATAAATAAATATACTGATATCTGTATGTATAGAAAAATTTAATATTCTATTGAAAATCAAAATGGATAGATAAGTATGAATAAATTATTATTCTCTTTTAAACATATAAAAATGAATGAAAAAAATATCAACTATTTTTAATTATTTTAATTAATCTGTGTGATTAAAAAAATTATAAATAAAAATATATATACAATAATTTCTACATCACATTTTTTATTATTCTTTTATTTTTAAAAGTTTCTTACAGAAAACACACTTAAAAAAAAAGTATATCCGTTTTCCAAAACATTTTATGTATAATTTTTTTTTCTAAAATCTGAGCATAATATATTATTATTATTTAGTTGTGGGAATGATAACGGGTTCAATGTCAATTATCCATAATTTTTTCAATGGATATGCATTTGATATATTTGGAAATGGATACAAATAAATATTTATAAAACCTTATAAGTACAAAAATAAACATGATAATACTTATAGCTATTTATCCACACATTTGTATATAAGTAATAAATATATAATTAAAATTAAAACTAAAATTATATAATTTTTTATTAACGAAAAATTTTAGACTTAATTTGATATTTTAAAATTTGATGATGAAAACTTAGACCTATAATTTTAATAAACACTCTATATTTTATAATAGTATTTATATTTTATTAATTTATAATAAGTATTAGAAAAAGATTAAAAATTATATTTTAACTAACCAAACTGAAATAATGGAAATAGATATAGAGATTTAGATGAGTAGCATGAAAATAAAAATTGTTATCTAGAATAGATAATATAATGCTTACCAAAACTTATCCATTGCCATCCTATTTTTTTAATAAATATATAAATTAAATAGATTCTAAACAAATCAAACCATATATATTAATAGTTATAATAGTATTCTTTTAAGAGTATTGGCTATGTTATATAATTTTGGAAAGTTTTATTATATAAGAAATATTTTGGGTTAAAAAAATAAATAAAAAATTATTAATAAAATATATAATATGATAAAAAAAAGAATGATTTATAAAAAAATACGTAAACATTATTTGTAATAACATAATATCTCTTCATGTAAGTTATATTCGGCACGCTACATTTGAGAACTATTAGCTCAAGATTTTTTTGGGTACAAATTTAAAGAGGTATTTAATTCGGTAATTTCATATGTACCACATTTGCAAACTATTGGATCAAGTTTTTCATTTTACAAATTTAAAAAGGTATTTAAGTCGGTAATCTCTTATACAAAGGTAAATATGTGCATAAATTTCATAAGAATTAACGTAAGGCATTGATTTATTGAAAAAGAAAAAAAGTAAGAGATCGAATTAAACAGAGAAGTAAATGAAGAAAATTAAATTTTAAATCTCCACCTTGGGAGCCGAATATACAAGAGAGAATTCGTTAAGAGGGAAAAGTTGGATGGTGTTTAACAAAAACGTTTTCTTTTTTTTATTTTATATTTTTATTTATAAAAATTAATATTTTTTATTTTTATATATTGTATAAAAAACATTAAAAATATTGTTTTATTTTAACTTTTTATTGTATAAAATTTTAAAAATAAAATAAAATAATATTTTTATAAATAAAAATACGAACAAAAAATAAAACAAAACATTTTCGTAAACTATACAGAAAACGTTCGGCTTTACGTTTGGGCCTAGCACCATCAGTAAATAATTTGGATGAATTTTTTAAAAGATAGAGTGAGAAGCGCGGTCCATTAAAACTGAATATGACGGTTTTACATTTGGGCCTAGCACCAGTAAAACCAAATCCACCCAGGCCGAAACGAATGACGGAGGCCCATATTAATGTGGATCCATGGTTCTTTATAATATTGGAAATAGAAGGGACACACTGAAAACCCTAGTTGTTAAGTAACGACTCAGCGTCTCTGCCTCTTGCAATCCAGAGCCGAAAATGGTGATTCCTGTTCTTCAACCTATTTTCTGCGCCACTTCTTCTCCATCTCCCTCTTATTCTAACCTATTCAAACTCTGTGTTCCCCTTTTCAGCCTTTCAAGAGGTACGTTGAGATCGGAAGGGTTGCTCTCGTCAACTACGGTAAGGAATATGGCAGGCTCGTTGTCATCGTCGACGTCATCGACCAGAACAGAGTAATCCTACAACCGTACCTCTTGCACCTTTGTTCACATTCACGCATTCTCATTTCCTTACTAACAGTATCGGTGTGTTAACAGGCTCTTGTTGATGCCCCTGATATGGTGAGGTCACCGGTCAATTTCAAGAGGCTTTCCCTCACCGACATTAAGGTTGACATCAAGAGGGTCCCTAAGAAGAAAGATCTTGTTAAAGCCATGGAGGCTGCTGGTTCGTTGCTTTTATTTATATCTATCAACTCATTAATAATAATAATAATAATATTATTATTATTATTATTATTATTATTACTACTACTACTACTCAATTTATGTATTATGAAATTGAAATTATTTTCCTTGTAATGAACAGATGTTAAGAACAAGTGGGAGAAAAGCTCCTGGGGCAGAAAACTAATCGTCAGAAAGAGAAGGGCTTCCCTCAACGATTTTGATAGGTTCAAGCTAATGTTGGCCAAGATCAAGGTATACCTGTTTCTCTTCTGATTATACTGCTTTAGTTAATAATACATTTATTGCACCTGGTGAAATTAAAATGTTGGATTTACTCTATTATTCTGTCAATGTGTATCTTGCTTATATTTATGCTAATGTTTGGAGTTATTCATTTGTGCAGAGGGCCGCTGTTGTTAGGCAAGAGCTTGCTAAGCTGAAAAAGACCTCATCTTAGGCATTACTATTCGATACAATCTTCAAATTTTCTTATGAATTTGTTTCCATTTGCTACATTTTGCTTGTTACGAGATTTTATGTATCATTCAGACATTTGGTAAAAAGTTTTATATTCAGATATTTATGTTAGTGGATTTTTATCAGTATCCAAGTTTCCCATACCTACTACCTTTGCTTTTGATTCCAAAATTTTAATATTTATTTCTAAGATATTCGAATAGTCTCTAGCAGGAATGAGGGCGGGAATTGCTATTCTTTTTTCCTTCGTAGTTTTATAATTGTTAGGTTGGCATTGTGATGTTTGGATACGTGCCTATAAAATTTGTTGTATATATTGAAGTCTATAATTT
The DNA here is from genome assembly GCA_037954105.1 of Canavalia gladiata. Classification (NCBI taxonomy): domain Eukaryota; kingdom Viridiplantae; phylum Streptophyta; class Magnoliopsida; order Fabales; family Fabaceae; genus Canavalia; species Canavalia gladiata. Next base: position 13,849,606 of record CM075660.1, read on the forward strand.
GTTGGTTAGGTTCTTTTTCTCTGCATGTTTACCTGACTATATTGTTTTCCAATTTGTCCAACTTGGAATTAGAAATGAACCAAGTTTGCATCATGGATGCTACCTATAAGTAAGCCTTTTGTTGTGTATGTATAAAGATTAAGCATGTGATTTCCATCACGTAATGCGCATCCTATTTGTTCAGTCTCTCAAGCTTAGCACGTAAGATTAAGTTTTGTTTGTTGTGATAGATGCCATGTGCTATGCTCCTGAAAAAATGTAGCTACGGATGGAGTTCTAGAAATAAAGATACGTGAGTAAATCACCGTTGATTCTTGGGGCTATAAGTAATATTCCCTCTTAAACCCATGTTTTATATGAATTTTATTTAGTCCTTGATTTTTACAAGTTGCAACGTTTTATTTATTTTAATCCTTAATGTTAAAAAAGGACTGAAGTGAATAAAATGGATAATATTTTATGAAGTGAATAATACTTGTAATTTTCGGATTAAACCGATGGCAAGTTATGAACCCGGTTATTCATTCAAGTTGCAAACATTTGTATCCGTTAAATTGTTATGTGGGTAAGGAATGGACATAACTCAATTGAAGGCTGCATTCTTAATTAGTCCTCCTTTATTCTTGATTGTTTTGGTAGTTCAACACGCAGATCAAATGTAGTGTGATTGAAGAACCAGATACCATAATTTGCTATCGGACATTTTTTCACATTCATCCAAATGTTTCAGTTTGTGGTGAATGAATCACTAGAATAAATATGATCCTTGGGTTTCGTTTTTAATTGGATATAAAATGTAGTCAACCGTTAAACTATTTGACCAGTATGATGGAACCAATTTTTCATAGATGGTACGAATAATCTCTGAACAAATTGTTTTAGAATGTAAATTATAATGAATTAGTTACTAATATAGAAGAATTTTCATATAAACCCTCCATTCGATTAATAATGAGTCAACTCGAATGATGTTGTTGCGTTCTCTAATTGCTACTTATGCAATTTGAGAGAATCCAATTACTAATTATGATAAATTGAAATGGACAATTTATCTTCAATATCTTAGATATTTTTCAAATAAAATTATAATTTTACTTCTATGATTGACATAAACTTTTAATATTAATTTTTATTTCATGATTACTAAAGTAAAACTCCAATTTTAATTAAAAATTATAAAAAATATTTTAAATCTGTATTTTTACCCGTACGAATTCTCTCTTACACTGGCATATACGGTTATTTAGTTGATTGCCATAGAAGGTAAATTGTAACCTCAAGCAAACTTGCAACCCGGTTCCACCATAATCCTGAAGTTGTACTTGTACCTCTGGAATATATTGTCAACTTAAAAAAACAAATCCTTTGCTTTTATTAGATTATTAATACACTCATGTATAATTATTAAACACGAGTTCCCATAAATTAGTTCATTTATTTATAAGTGAGTTTCACTAAATCGTATGAAATTTAAATTTCAAAACATTCACATTATAACCAAAGCATGAGTTACAAGTTATTTAACTAATGATTACTCTGATTCCTTTTGAGACCTTTTGATTTCAAGAAAGAAAGAACCTTTAGTTCTGTGCTGTGTGGCGCATGCCAAAATCTTTTTTCATATTTTTCAAAAATTATAATTGTCGAAAATGTTATAAAGATATTTGATATATTTAAAGAATTTATAAAATTATTATAGAAAATATAATTAAAAAAATATTTCTACAAATACTGATTTTCTAAAAGTATTTTTAAAACGTTCATACTAAACATATAAAATTTAACATTTTTAAGTTAAAATTTCTTGAAAACTCAAAAAGAACCCTTCTACTAAAATACCCCTAAGTGGAATCATAATTTACAATCCCCAGTGGTGGCTTTTGCTTTGTACAATCAAATAAACAACTTGTTTTAAATAAAACTGCCGGTTGATTTAAAAAATTGTGAATAGAAATGCACCAAGCTCTCCATCTTCCGGAAGGGTTTATAAAAAAATAAAAACCTAAAATCAGTATGATATATATTATTAGTTTTGTATTCGTTAAAATCAATATTTTTGTTTTAGTGACATTTATTTTCATTCGGTAGCTAACTTCGACTACGATAGTCAAAAAGAAAAGTTGATTTTAGTTAAAGAATAATCTCAATTATATCTAAGTTTTGTCATCTATATAATGTAAATTAACTCGCATCCAAGGTTTAGAAACACCTTCATGAAGCAACCAAAATAAATATTAACGTGCCATACGTCATTTCCCCACAAAATGGATATTGATATGCCATGTGCAATTTCTCCATGAAATTCTCTTCTTTCCTTTGCCGTTTTCCCATATTTAGTACTCTTCTTCTTCTTCTTCTCCTTGTTAACATTATTATTCCTCCTTCAAATTAATGTTTCTTGTGCGATCCCCATGGTTTTGCTAACTTTGAGCAGACTTTACCACATTGAGTAGATATTTTAATCATGGTCAACCTTTTTGTTTTGTTTTGTTTGTAACTATTAGAGGTTCAGTATAAATCAAAACTATAAATCCTGTAATATAGACTATCCGAAATATATACACATAGAAAAAGTCAACGGAGTCGTCTCTTGATAGTTAATGCTAAAGTCATTGATAAGAATATTTGGTACGTCCCCCCAATTAGTAGATTTGATTCTTTCTGTTGAATTCTAATTCTTCTTAATTCAAAATAATAGTGCTTGACTTACTTCTTATTCAAACTTTCCTCCTTACTTACAATTAACGCTAATTAAATTTCTCAACTAAGCAGTTTAATAATTCATGACTCTTCCGTGAGTTTCATCACTATTCGGTAGGGGTATCTTTAGAGTCTTAAGTTTTTTAGTATTTTTTTCTTCCTCTAGATTCTGGCTCTTGGTTGAACCGAAGTAGTCAAGGGAGAAACGCCTTCTTTTTTAGTTTCAATTACTAGACCAAGATCATTACTAAAGCATGATTGAATTTCATGTGAGTGGTGTGCACTGATTTTCAAACCTACTAGAAATACTTTGAAGGCAGTGCCTATATTGAATATGTATATATACTAACAGAAGCCAAATGAATTAAGGTCCATGTTATTTTCTATCTAGAAAACTTGGTTTACCAGTTTTTCTGGTCATCATCTCCCTCAAATGCTCAGATTTTCTCTCAAAATCTGATCAAACAATAGGGGAGAACATGGGATTCTATCTTCATCTCAAGCTCAAGGTATGCCAGTATTCTTTCCCATTTCCTGTTACATTGAGCTTCTCTACAATCCATTAGAAACAGATTAATGAATTTGTAAGTGTTGTTCTAGTTCTACATAATAGACCAAATGGAAAGGAAATGTTACTTTGAAACAAAAAAAAGGTCTTGACCCTTTTATGATTTTTGTTTTCCCTTGATGTTGCTAAATGTTAAATCATAGCAAGAATTGGTCATTTATAGCAAGCTAATCTATTCATTGATTTGGGTAGGCATTCCGGCTGAACCGGTTTCTGTTAGGACATGGAGGCAGAAGGAGAAAGCGCATGCTGGCAAAAAAACCTTTATGGATGATGCCAATAACATATGGTTATCATGTGGTGGAGAATAGTTTGACCAGAGATGGTTCTGATGACTCAGACTTTGATTCAGTTGTGGCAGAGAGAGAGCAAATGGATCATACAGAATTGTGGTATTTTGGAATCTCGGATGCACTAATTGGAGACAGGGTTATCAAGTACATGCAGTCTCATTTCTTCGACAAGAATCTTCAAGAGGTTATCATCATCAGTTACTTTCTCCCATATATTCTTTACTTTTTGCACTAAATTTGAGCATTTTGTGCTGAATCACTTTTGATTAGGTAATAAACTATACGGTATTGCCTTTAAGATGCTTTTGCTAGACAAATTCATCCCATATTGTTTACTATGCCTTGATATATTCTTAAACAAAGCATTATTATTCGTGGCTACTTAGTCCCCATTTTGGTATAACTTAAAAACTTTGAAGAAGGAAAAATAACATGGAAAGTAAGAAAAACATGTAACATATGGCAAGATAGTAATGATACTATGTTCAATAATGGCATACAAAAATTCCACCTCTTATTCCCTCACATAACCTTGACATGTATTGTCAAAGAGAGGTCAAGAATGAGCTGCTACGAATTAGTCATAAATTTCCTCTTTTCGCTGTATTTTAGCCTCTTCTTCCCTTCTAATGTTTTTATTTGTATGTTAGTCTCATGTAAGGAGAAAAGGCAAGGAAACGCTGAAGAGAGCTTACCTTGGTGTAAGAGCAAAGATTAGGGAGGAACAAAAATTAGAGGAGACATGTAGAATGGGTTCAGCATCTGTTATGGTGATCAATGGAGAAAAACTTGTAATAGCCAACATGGGAGATTACAGAACTGTTGTGTGCAGAAATGGCATAGCTCATCAGAGAACGGGCACATACCAACAATCAGCCCAAAGACATTGGTCTCGCAGACTCTTTGCAGGTATACAATACTAAATATTCTATTTGTCATTCTGAGAATGACTTTTCACTTTGGAAGGATGAAACTAATGCTAATTGGAAGTAAATACACTCTCATTCTCTGTTCCGGGGTCTTTAGAGATTAATATATCTTCTGTCACAAACACTTTATACCATGCATGTTTATAAATCCAACTGAGAACCCAAGAAGTTCCTACTCAAATGATGCTACATCAAAATAGCATTAACTGATAGAGAAAAGAAACCATAATACATGTTATCACAGTTTGTTTTTGCTCATCATTAAGTGGACACATCTTGTTTGATTCACACATCTGATTATATGTGTGCTATACATGTGTTCACAAAGTACACATGCTAGCATGTCAATCAGGAAATGCAGCAGGTGCAAAGTATTCTAGAGGCTCAGAATTTGTCATCAGAAGTGAAAGAATTGATTCTGATACGGAATTTTTGATATTAGCAAGCAATGGTATATGGGAGGTAAGCTGCAATATATAAACTATTACATATTACAGTACAAAATTCAAACTTGGCTCCATACAGAAACCCCAAATTTGCAATCCTTTTTATTTTGTTGTATCCATATAACGTTCATACTCCTTCGATTAAATTTAAAAAAAAAAGGGTATCATCTTGCTTATTAAATGTGAGATTTTCACTTAAGAGTACTACTAAATCATAGCCATTTCATGGAAAAAGAGAAGTAAATTAATAGCAAGTGAATTTCCATTTATATGTAGGTTATGAAAAACCAAGAGGCGGTGAATCTGATAAGTCACATAGAGGATCCACAAGAAGCAGCTGAATGTTTGGCAAAGGAAGCTTTAATTAGGATGAGCAAAAGCAACATCTCATGCTTAATCATTCGTTTTGACTGATACCACACATATACAATCCTAATGGCAGATAAAGATATTTCCTTGTAGAATGCGGTACATGCGTTAAAAACTTTGGAGACCAATCCTTCTTACAGCATTGACCCTTATCAACAATTTTAGAACAGAAAATAGTTATAATGATATTTTTGAAATGCATACAAGGTCAAAAACCTTTACCTGTAAATTTAAATGTATATTGATTGCATTTAGGTGCTTCAATAGGGTCGTCTTATTTACAGGCATAGTTTTTACATTAATTTCATAAACTCATCTCATTACCTTTCTTTCTTATCAACGGTTCTGACATGGTTTATGCGCTATCTGCCTTTGAAATGTTTGCATGAGTAACTTCTTGCTATCCCAAATTAAAAAGAAAAAAAAAAACCTTCAATACTAAAAATATTACTTTAATATTTTAACTCGTCCTGATTACATGTGTTCATATCAATTATTTCAATTATATCATAACACTGGTTAACACCTCAGAGTGTCATTAAACAATGGTTTCGTGGTTATTAATTTGATCATAAGTGGCTGTTCACCTTTCCGTAATTCGAGTTTGAGTACCAAATGTACAAAAATAAAAGGTTCAAGCTTCCCTCATAAAGATGACATGTGTTTAATTTCTGAATAATAATATGTTTGGTTCAACTTAATTTTTAAAAAATAATTAGATTTTGTTTCCGTACGGGTTTATATATATATATATATATATATATATATATATATATATATATATATATATGTATGTATAATTTAGAATGCATTAATACTAATATTAGATATATTTATATTCACATTATACTATATTATAAAAATAAATTATTGTGAATTATTTTTAAAAATATTAATTTAATATTCTAAAAAATTACTTAATACCAATTTAGATATTAAAACATGTTTTTTAATAACATTAAAATGATCATTCTAATAAATTATAAATAAAAAAACTTATTTTTATATTTTAAAATACTTTAAGCATTTGATAAAATAAATATTTAAAAATTAAATTAATATATAATATAAATCTTTGAATGACTAAAAACTAAAGTCTTAAAATCTAATTTATATTATAGTAACCATCAAATATATAACAATTAATTTATAAAAAAAATTATATTTATCTATCATTGCAAAATAATTAATTCATAACATATGGTTTTAAGTTTATATTAAAATTCAGTTAAAAATATCAAATCTAAAAAATATTTTATAATTTTAATCAAGTTTGTAGGTAATACCTTTTCTTCTATTTATAAAATTTAAAATTTTAACTGAATAAACATTTATTTCTAATTTTCTATTCACTGATTAATATCTTTTAAAAATTAAATATCTTAAAAATCTGAAATATTTTATATTTTTAACTTAAAATAAAAATATTTGATTAATTAAATTGTATATTTTATTAACTAAATGTAAAAATATAATAAAAATTATTTTGATATTATTTTTATGAAGTTATAGTGATAAATTTATATTTAAATAAAAATATAAAGTATTTTATTAATTTATATTTTTTATATTTAATACAAACATGGTAATTTTATGCCAAAAAATTGCATTTTTTTATATTTTTGGGGGATTTAAGAAGGTAATAACAAAATATTAAAATATAATTTAAAATATTAGAATATAAAAGAATTTAAAGACCTCTAGGTGAAATAAATGAAAAGTTAATACAAAAAATATAGGAAGTAATAAATTTTTTAAAAAATTGAAAAAATGTGATGTTGGATTTCAATTTAGAGGAAGATATGTAGAAGATTACTTAATTTCTAGAAATTATTTTTAAAAGATAAAAGAATAAATGATTAATTTTTTTAAAATAAATTATAACTGAACACGTCAAACCACGTATACCATTTTGCTATCAGCTTAGGTTTCCAAATTAGGGTGTGCTCAGGCCTCACCGATAATAATTGCACTCCCCAAAATTTCTTTTTGCACCCCCTCATGTGTGAAAAGATAAAAATACCCTTATTTATTAAACTTTTTTCTTCTTCCTTCTTTCTTCCCGTATTCCTTCTGCTCCTTTATTTTTTATTTTTTTTCTTTCTTTCTTATTTTTGTTTCCCATTATTACATCTTCTTGTTAATTGAATCCATATGTTCTGCTTTGGTGGAAGAAAAAGCTAAGAAAATAAACCTCGGAGAAACGTCGAAAAAGCATCGGAGAAGACGAACGGACTTTGTATTCCGCAAACTAATTTGCGGAACGTTAAACGCTTTCCACAAATTAGTTTACGGAATGCATCAGTGTATTCCGTAAATAAACTTGCGGAATGTAATTTTTTTGTTCCGCAAATTAGATTACGGAATGTAAAATGTAACCTTCCGTAAATTAATCTACTGAAAACAAAAAATTACATTCCGCAAATTAATTTACGAAATACATTTTGCATTCCGTAAATTAATTTGCGGAACAGACGAATACTTGCAGAAGAGAAAAAAAATTTGCGGAAGAGATGAGAAGGTGTTAAAGGTAAAATGGTAATAAAAAATTCCAAAAAATTAAAGGGGTGCAAAAAGAAAAAAGAAGGATGCGAAAAGTCAAGCCCTAAAAGAAGGGACAACCAATCAAATAGACAAACAACATGCATCCTTCAATTTTATCCTTGGTAAACTATCTCAATGTTTATATAGATGTTAATTATTGTTTTTGAATTATTTAACTTGGACCTAAATTGCTTATAATTAAGATTTTGAATGTACTTAATTATTTGTAAATAATCATATCCAAACATGTATTTATATTACTTACAATCTTTTCACAGCATAGCTGGTAATTATTTTCAGAGAAATGGTCCCTTATGGCCTTATCTGATAATTATTTTTAAAAAATAAACTAAACATAATTCACAGGAATTATCATTCATAATAAAAGTTGGTAAACCTCTTAACATTAATTCAAGTGGCATTAATTCCCTCAGGAGGTTTTATCCAATCAAATCTTATTTTCCACAAGAAAAATATTTCTTTCTTGTAGAGTAGGATTTCAAATGCAAGTGGAGAACCCTTTTTTTTTTTTTCAAAAAGAAACTATAAGGAATCCAAGACATGAAACTTGAAAGCTTATTAAAAGATTGGTAAAAGCTCAAAATATAGTAATTATTAAAATAAAAGTAGGATTATGTTTTACAACAAAAGCCGGATCAAAAGAAACTGCTGAAATCTTGTCGGATATAATAATTGAACCATCATGCTAAAGCAGAAGAGAGAGCATACTCCTTAATCCAGAGATATATAATGAGAAATGAAATCAGAAATGTGAAAAATATACAAGTTACATGGGGCATACGCACAACGAAACATAAATATACAAAGGCCAATTTCATAGCAACACATTACTCAGTCATCTTTTCCAGCTAGAGCTAGACAAATAACTCATGATACTTGAAAAAATGAAAAGAATCAACTAGAGGGACTAGCTTGTCGCTGCTTCAATCTTACCAATAACACATCCACTCTATCAAGCGATCGTTATATTTTTTTCACTACTCTTGCTTCGAAATGGTGATAACAAGAAGAAAGAGCGAGAAGCTGCACAAACAATGTTTACCAAGTCCATATTCAGAAAAGGAATAAAGATGATAATGTAGCAAAGGGGCAGGGCTAAATGAAGAAGTTAACTGAAGTAAATTGAACATGAGTGTGTGCTTACCCTTTTGTTGAGTTGCGCTGGCAGAGGGAGTTTCATCTTGAGAAATCAGATTCTTTAAGGTATGAACTGAAGATGACATGAGAAATATGATTGTGAGCTTGTTCATATATGTCATAATGGTGAACTTCTTTAAAACAATCTGTTAACAACATGCTCAAATCTTTGAACACTTGAAACCATAAAGCCAATTATGAAAAGGAACAAACACATGTATATGAAAAATCCAATAAGATCTCAAATGTTTGAACACTTTCGCTGGGCCATCACTTGCAAGTAAATGATTGAATGGTCTAGGCTATTGACATTTTTAATTATAGTTATATATGTTCATTTTACTCCCCAGACTCTAATGTACGCTTTGCAGTTCTAGTGAAACCAAAGTCATTCCAGAATGTTAGGATCCAGGTTGGTCAATTCAACACAGGAAGTATACCTTAAAAATCTAGAGAAATCAAATTCGTTTCTGAATGTTGGGACGCAGGTAAGGGACATGAACACAGGATCATTATGCTGTGGTAGGAGAGGGGAATGATATTGATGTACTCACATATAACACAGTTCAGGTAAATGTACTATCAGAGGATACTTTAATTGTATATTTAATTAATTACTCAAAAAAATAGATTAGTTGTATGAGATCTTAGACTGTAATTTCATAATCTTGATTAATCAAACGCAGGGCACAGTTCTGTTCACAAAAGCTCATACATAACCTTTTTTTTCTTTTTTAAATGTATATAGCCTTTAAATGGCTAACAAAGGAAAAAAAGAGTATACAAGGGTGAGGGTGTTGAGTTAGTGTAGGGTTGTCCCCAAACTCATTTAGTATTGTCAGCTTTAACCTAATGGACTGTGCTTCTGCACTCACAGTTTTGCCCTTCAGAAAACATGTGAAACTTGTGTGTTTTGTGGATAAGGGTATCAACATTCAGCACAATGACTACTGAACTTTAAGGCCCTAGAAGTGACAGGGTAGCATGTATCAGAAAGTGTTCCAGGGAAGTAGTAATCTCAGGATACTAATTTATTATGCTGATGTCTACAACGAGCAAAGTACCTTCATTCGAGGAACCGTTGGTTCCAACCTCATCTGCCTCAGAACCATCAATGCAGGCATTATCTGATTCCACATTGTGTTCAGCAGCTGAGCTATGACTCTTTTTCCCAAACTTCAGCAGTCGTCTGAACCCTTTGGATGAATCCTTTACTCGAGGCTTCTCAACTGTTTCAGGAATCTTCTCAAGTGTTGAGTTCCTGATGTCAGGAACATGTGCTTTAACAGTCTCTGTATCAATTGCTGAAGACTCCAAACTTGCGGAGGCTGCTTTACCATACTCACTATTTCTTGTACTAGGATCTTCCATAGAAGAAACTCGAGCATGTGGGGCACGAAATGTTTCCCCAGCAAGGCTGGATGATTTTGAAGGTTCTTTCTCTGTATTATCCAATTTGACCTGATTTTGGTAGATATTATATTCAATATTAGCTGATGAACAAAGAAGTCATCCCATCCAAGGAGAATTTGGACAAGCTAACTATATGAGCACATTTAAAATCAAATTATAATTTATTGCCCATACAGTTAAAGGTCTACAATAACACATCATTGCTGAAATTTAAAAATCAATTATCAGAAATTTTCTAATTATAATGGAATTGAACAGACTTACCTTCCACATATAATATTTTAACTTTATAAACTATAATGTGCAGGAAATGAAAGTTGTAGAAAGTATATGGTAGGACCAGATTAAATTTGACACAACAGTAAGGATGCTGCTCTGTGACCCAATGGTCATGGGTTGTACAAGTGGAAACACGAAACAAGGTCTACTAGTGTGAGTAAGGTTGCATATATACAACCCTTCCCAGAACCAACAATGGTGGGAGCCTCATGCCCTAGGTCATCCTTACATTGAGGACCAAATTTTGATTTAATAATGCAAATTTCACAATTTGCAATGTGGATGTAGAATTGAGAGTACATACATGTGCTCGGTGAAACATAGGTTATAGGAAACATAACATATTAGGTGCAGTTTTCAAGTTTCACATTTAATAACCAGGAATACAGACAACAGGAATAGGATCAGGTGATGGCAATATTCATATTTACTGTAATAGATTCAAAAGAGGATATGCTGTCAGTAGCTGAACATTTGTCATCATACTCATGCAATCATACTATCATGTTCGCATTAACGTTTTTTACGCAATTTACAAGAGTACAACCTACCAATCATCAAAGCTACTATAAGTTATGAACACATACTTCAGTAGGTGTGGGTTGCAGGTGTGATTGGCTCTCTGAGGTCTCTTTATCTATTATATCCATACTTAACGGTGAAACAGGAGCACGAATAGCAGCATAATTGGAAGCTGTCTCTGTTTTTTCTGTCACTCTATCATTATCAGATCGTTTCTTTGGTATCCCCAATTTTTCTTCTGACTTATGAATAGGAGAGGCATAGGGTTTCTCGCACTCAAGCATCACAACAGTCTTCTCAATTACAGGATTCTCATCTCCATCATCATTTGATGAAGTACCCACTCCATTTTTATTTGGCTTGGTACCTTCTGAATTCATAGAAGACTTGTTATCATTCAACTTATGTGCCTTCTCTTTGACTGATGATCTGTTCTGAGCAAAGTCACTTGCTTTGGATGTTCTGATTTTCAGTTCTGGAAGGGCTGCTGTTTTGCTTTTATCATGACTCACAATAGCAGAAATCTTTTTGCTCTCAGGTCCATCAGTGGCTTTAGTCTTTGATATTGTTCCACTGCTATGTGGTTTACCCGAGGAAATCTGATGAATGGCACTCATTTTGGGTTCTGACAGCCTTCTAATCCGTGCCATTGATGCCTTAGCATCAGTTGCATTATCACCCTTCTCTAGCTTAGATTCGGGCAAAGAAGACACTGATCGGCTTAATTTGTTGTCATCCAAATGGCTTCTAGAATTCAATCTGCCGGTTTTTAAGGCTTTCAAAGAATCATTAGATCCAACAGAAGCAGTTCTGACGGGGAATCTTTGAAGGGGTGAGGATGGTCCTGGCTCTGAATCACTAAATTTTGATCCTTTCTGAGAGCTTGCTGAAAGTTTTGTTGGAACTTGTTTCTTGGTTAGCTGTGATGGCGACTGTGTAGTCATTGAGCTACTCTTCGCAGCAATCCTCTTTTGCCTCTCCATCTTCAAAGCTTCTAGGCGTTTTCTGTCTTCCTCTTCCTAGTTTATGATAAATAAAAGGAAACAAAAAGTGTTGAATAACAGATGAATGGTCTTGATGACATGATTTTCCAATTAATCTAGATGTAAATGCATTTAAAACTATGTTAAGGTCCTGTATACAAGGTCACAGATCTTGACTAAACGTTTCACATCCATTTTAAGCTAATTGTATGAAATAGAAACATAAAAGTGGGAAGGAAGCTGCAAGCTATGGAAATAGAAGTGAGTACCTTCTCTTTCTTCATTTTCTGGAGATCAGCTTTGTAGTTCCGTAACCTCTCAGCGCGGACCCGAGCTTCATCCAAAGGACTAGGTTTAGATGTCTTTGCTTTCCTTATTGGTCCACTGGTCTTTCTTTTATCAGAACTATTTGGGGTAAGTTTTGATTTTGGCTCCTTCTCCAACCTCTTAGATCCTGGTTTGGTGTCAGCCAATACCTCTTTGTTCTTATTTTGTAAAGCACCACCAACCTGGGCCTGCATTTCATAGTCTAAAGCAGGGTCATAATTCATTGACCCCCTTTCAGCTCCTCGTTCAGGCAACATGCTTAATTCATCTGGCTCATAATTGATACGATGTATCTCATCAGAAGATTTTTCTTTCTTTTGATGCAAAGAGATCTCTGAATCTATGTCAATAGCTTTTCTCTCAACATTTCCTGCATCATTAACTTGGTCTGATCTATACTCCAATATGTAGGAATCATCGTTCATATCATGAAACAACTTCCTTTCTAGGTTGTTGTTTGAATAACCTAATCCACTGGTAGTTTCCATATCCAAGGAATGATAAGAATTACCAAACTGACTTTCTTGTTTGGGAATGATGAAACCATCATGAGCAGTCCTCCTATAACCACCCCTTCTTCCATTTGCTTCTAAAGATTGTACATCATCTACATACAAACCATCACCAGACTGTCCTGCCGATGCAGATAACAATAAATCATCATTGGATGCCCTAGGCATTGGAGTCAATCCTTTGCTAATGCTATGCATATCTATAGTAGAACTTCCTTGAACATCATGCATTTCCCGCTCATTAAAAACTAAAGGATCATTGACTGCACCATGTCTTTTTCTTCTCATGTTATTCACCTTTTCCTGATCAATTTGGTCTTGGTCAATGGCATGTCTATCTTCATCAACATCTCTTAGTAAACAATTTTGGAATGCTTGCCAGTGTCCTCCATCTGCATCCTTGCCATGGTCCATTTCTTCCTTATCAGATGAATCCAACTTCAAAGAATCTTTTCTGGATTCCCTTCTTTTTGAGGTCTTCACAGATTCCTGATTATCCTTATCTTCATCAGTTTCTGAGGCAGAATCTGAATGTGATCCACTGCCAGAAGAGTTTTCTGCCTTAGTTATGTAATTAATGTTCCGAATGACCACCATGCCAGATTTCTGTCTACCTGATCGGCTAGCCTTCTTCCGGCGCTCTCCTGTATGTGAGCCTTCCCTCTCCATATCCTCTTCGTCCTGCAACCTCAATTTCGAAGCATCTACATCCCATGTTTCTGATTCAGTATTGCTGTGTCTACTATCCATGGAATGCCTTCTGCGCCCCATATTTTGACCGGACATTAGTCTGGGGTCCTCCATAGGTGGATAATTTGGCTGCATAAATGGACTATTTCCGGGATATGCTTGATAGTAGGGTATGCCTTGTACTGGATAAGGCTGAAAGACTGGTACAGCACCTGGGGGAGAATGAACAGGCCAGGGAGGGAACATATGATGTGGAAATTGACCTTGACTGTTATCTTGGTTGCCTACAGATGGTTGGCCCATTGGAGGCATATCTGGAAATGAGTAAACAAGAATCTCAAGACATATTTCTAATTAAGAAAAAAGTCAGATAATGGCAACTGGAGATCATTTAAAAATCTCAGTTGAGGAACCAAACCAAGAAAAAGAAAGTAATGAGTCAGATAGCAAGACTTGACAATTTGAACATGTAGACTTGTCCAGTACTTTTCAAAACCTATTGCATAAATGAGTTGCAACCCATTTTTATCAAAGAAATAATTTGCACAGCCTATGACACCAAATCTACATACCGCTGTTCTCGACAGTTATCGTGCATAAACTTTTATCAGTGCTGTAATTCAGCTTTGTGAACAAAGAGAAGCCACCAAAACAAAAAAAAACCTTGCAGGATAGTCAAGTTTCTTATCTTGGAAGATATTCAATATGTGGTGCTAACATAAAATGCAGGAAAAATAGTTTTAGTTATACAAGTTGATATTATTTCCATCTCACAACTTTCAGTCTTTGAGAGATATATCACTGCCATTTATTCTATACCATTTTCTAGGGTTCACAAACAGGTAACTGACACAGGCAGTACCATCAAGGTCAAGAAGGCATAAGCTTAGTGATCAAAATACTTACTATTTTGGTTTATTTTTAATGGCCCAAGGTGTTACTGGGCCATTACTATTCAGAGATATAATTTTTTTTGGGGCATGTGACCGAGGGCCTATTAGTAAGCTTGGAAGCACACCATGCCAGGCTATGGCATAAACGGGGCAAGCAAGTTTTCCAAATTGTATATCTTTATTAGGATTATTATTTAGTATACTATTACTTTATTTTCGTTAATAATTTTTTAATAATCAAAGCAGTGAAATTTAAACCTAGAACCTCATGCCAACTATCTCAATCACTCATCACTAGGCTGACCTAGCGCGCTTTCATTTTAGTAATATTGTACATTCTAGTCTCCAAAAAAATATTATATTTTTTATTTCTCACAAAATATTTTTAATGTTATTGGTACTTCAGTAATTCCTTGTCAGTCTTATGTGCTTTTCCATCTTAAATTATCTGAGCTTCTAGACATGTTTATTAAAAGTTTGATATTCAAAGTTGTGAACTACTAGGTTCACAGACTTAGACTAGTCCTATTTAAATGATTTATGGTACTCAGCTATCAAAAATAGTGAGCGGTTAATTTTACAATTACAGCAGCAAGTAGCTCTTTTCTTGATTGTGTCAATCCTATATTAGTTTTCTTCTCTCAATTACCATTTCACGTTCTCTAATTTTTCTGACTAGCCCACATCTACTTTTATTGTTAGGCAGCATTAAAAATTTATTTCAACATAAACCCAGTTATTTCTTCTTCGTATTAACGGTAGAACCCATAAAAATTGACAAACCCTAAACAAATCTGTTGTTCCTATTCATAGCATCTAAATACCCACCCATTGATCCATTGAAATCTAGGGGTGTGACCACAGGTCTAATTTGGCCCAATGGCGCAAGCAATCCAACCCAAACCATATTCCATAAAATACAGGTTGGATTGCCGAACTGATGCTGCTTTAACCCATATCCACCTAAACCAAACCTTATTCGGTTTAGATATTGGATTTAACTATTTTTAACCCGATTAAATCTGATCCCAATCACTTTGATTAAAATATAAAAAGTCAACCTGATCAATTGACCCAGACCAACCCAACTATAGTCGGATCAGATTGGTTTGGGTTGATAAAAATCTTAACCCAACCCAACTTGAAATAACTAAATTTGATCGGTTCAATTTTTTGGCCAGAACCCAACCCAACCTATAATCCCCCTTATTAAAATCTAACCTATGACTTCCATTCCAAATCACCCTTGCTTTCCTACATCGCTAACATCAGAGTCCAAGATAAAAAGGATGAGGAAATCAAACACATATAGAAGGCTTATTAACATGAGCCATTCGGATAGATCAATATCATTGTGACCAAACAGGCCTCTAGATTCTTTGAAGTAGCAGCTCATTACATTAAAATAAATAAATGTGCATAGCACGTTAGATCCAAATATGTGTCAACTTGCGCATGTAAGAAAAAGTAATGAGTTTTTATAAACGTACACATTAAGTAAGGTACGTACCTGAACTTGCTTTCCCATTACTTTGAGAGTCCAATTCAGTGGGGGATGCAGAGGCCAAATGGGGAAGTATAATGCCAGAACCATTCAATGCAGAGAAGTCTGAGCGATGGGACATGATTTCAGCAGCTTCAATTTCAAGCCATTGTCCAGTTTCATGTTTTCTTCTCCAAAGATCCCTGAATTTTGTGCATGCATCCCTGACATGTGACAGAAATTAGCATTAGCAAGATTGTTCAGAATTCATGTGTATGTCACAGGTCAATGGGTTGCCAAGGTCTAAGGTCAAAATGGTCTATGAAAAAAATAAGTTTTCTTACATCAAGCGTGATGCTCCAAAGCATTCAGCAAATGACACCAAGGCTGGTATATAGTCAATGTCAAAACCAGCAGCAACAGCACGAGCAAATGCCATGCCTTGCTCTTTCTGCAGCACTGATTTCCGCGACTCTAGGACTTTCAGAAGATGAACTCTGATACAATATGTAGTAGAAGTGAATATAAAACAGGTGTTAACAATCTGTTTCACATGGTGCAAAGAAACTCAATGCATAAATAACAAAATTTGAGAAAAGAGCAGCTTTATCTTTTCATATTTATGTACAAGCAGCTCAATCCAACTGAGTGTTGGTTAAAAAATTATAACAATATAGAAACATTTGTCCCAAAAGCTTAAGCTATCATAGATACATTATAAAACCATCTCCATTTGATACCTGTTCAATAATCCTAAATAAACAGATAAATAAATAAAAGCACAGCCTTCCAAATGCTGCTTTTGATGCTGGTGGATAACCAATTACCCTCAAGAGGTAAATATCAAATTATGGGCAAGTTACATAATATTCACCATAAAATTCCTTTTTCTGCCTTACTCTTAACATAATTTATGGATACCGATGGAAAAAAAAGAAAATTATGTTTCATAATTTTAATTGGTTTTAAAAAATAACTCCAATGGGCAGTTTTCCATGTTGGTAACTTCAAGCATGCAAGTTCTGGACTGGACACTTAACAAATTTTATTATTAATCATAAGCGGCCCTTAATTTTAAATCAAAGCTTCTACTGTGAGAGATGGTCCTAGAAAAGGGCAAAAATCGAAGGCAATAGGAATTTACTTTGAGTTTCCTTCTGATGCGGTGCTTCCATTTGCTTGAGGTGGCTGTGAATCAGGCTGGCACATAACCATACACACTAATTAGAAAATGATAAAAAAAAAGTAGGGAATTAATTATTGAAGACCTACTACCTTGTAAAGTACAATTGCTCTCTCCTCATTGGTATCCTGTTGAGTTTTCTTGCCTGTGCAAAGCAGCAAGTTTGGTTAGTTGTAAACAATTATAAAATTTAGCATGGCTTTAAATACACCTATATTTGTTCAATATAAGTTAGTTGTACACAATGACAACTTGCAATAGTCATACTTGTTCTTTCAAAAGTACCTTCAGTGCTTTCAACATGTTTTACTTGATTTTCTTCCACCTGCAGAAATGCACGATTTTTTAAGCACTTTTAAGTGCTGTCAATGAATCCATAGTAATGCACTAACGCTAAATATTTACTTACAGGGCTAAACCCTAAAGAATTATTTCCTTGAATAGTAATTGCCTCTTCGATTTGTATGATTTCAGATTCTATAGTATACACACGTTCCAATATCTCAGGAGTGTTCACAAATCGAACAAACCTACATAAGCAGAGAAAATTAGTCCAGCAAGTTAATTTTTTTGTGAAAATAAAACGTAAACAAGAAACATTTGTACGAGGGGAAGCTTTAAGTCTCTAACCACACAGTAACAAGTCATAAATTTATGTTTAATTTCAAAGCATGGTTTCATTGCCATTTTCCCAGCACTCCCCATTACTTCGGAAAGAGCTAAGCAAAAGAGATATAACAGGAACCTTGGTCCTAAGATCACAGCAACTAGAAGATAGACTTTCACAATAGCATTAAAGATCCATGCTAAGCACTGGATACAATAATACCAATGATAATGTCTAAGAAGCACAGTTTAATCAATTCAATTTTCTACCGATGCTGAACTCAGGAAGAGACCAAAACATAAAAACTCAACCTTTCAACAGTTCCCTTGGTAAACCATGTGGTATCACCGCCACCCTCAGGCTCAAGAACAATAGAATAACCGCCCTTGGCCATCTGATCCTGAGCAGCCTTCAAATGGGAAAGAAAGGGGTTGAGCAAGCCTGAGGCAATTTTGTCCTTCTTTCCATTCACAGTTATAACCAAGTCAAACCTGATTTACAGAAGAGCAGGGAGGGTCAATCCACAAGTCAGGCTACAAACAATATGTCATTGTTTTGAATGAGCTTCCGCATAGATCAATCCATAACATAAAAATTACAAGGAGAAATTTTTTTTCCCAGAGTTAGTGCCCCTTTCTTAAACTTAAGTTCTACTACTTAAAAGTATGAACAAAAGTACTGTGACATCCATAAAACTTCAAATTTGACAACATATAGAATTCCCTACCCAAAGTTTAACTGGTGAAACCTTTGAAATCAAGCACAAAATTTATGACTAAACTGGCAGACCCACGTTGCAAAAGCCAGGTCATGTTGGTTCCAAATAAATCAGAAATTTGAGAATAAAATTGAACTGAACCACTTGCCTATTATAGAAATAAACTAAAAGCCCTTAAATGAATTCATGTACTCCAGGTGTAGCAAAAACCACCAAGTATTAACCAAAACTCAAAAAAAAAAAACTCAACATTTGTAGAGATCAAAGTCTCAAACTTATTCCATAGGTTCTTGATTTTATTCTGGCGTGAGAAATGGCACAACTGGAAGAAACCCAATCCAATTCAGTAATAAATGGGCATTGACTATTACCTTGTCCGAGTTGGTGTGAGCTGAAACACAACTGAATCCAACCTTGTTGAAGGGTTCATTGTTCTTCAAAAAAAAAAACACTGAAGCTGAAACCAATAATCTTGCAACTGGGTTCTCTCTGGTTCTGGAGCAGAGATTGCAAATCAGAAAGGGTGTCAAAAGAAATAACCACAGTCCCAAAACGGGTTCAGCGAAAAAGGACTAACTTTTCTGTATATACCTTTAAAATGTATAATAATAATAATAATAATAATAATCAGGATTGTATATATAAAAAGGGGCCTTTAACATGCAGGACTCGGAACAAATAAGAAAGAGAGTTGGAGAGAGAGAGAAAGAATCCAAAGATTGTTGTTGTTCTTCTTAGAATACCAACTCCAACCACAACTAGGGAGGGTGACTAGCGTTGATTTTACTGACGAAGTGGAAATAAGGGAAACAGTTGAGGGCATAATGGGAAATTAAGTAAGATTGACAAAAACTATTGGAGGCGCCGAGGTGTGACAGTGACAGTGACAGCGTCACACAGACCAGACGGATATCAATGTTCAACTTGCAGCGCATAATATTAACCGTTAGATAAATCTAACGGTGTTGACTAATTAAAAAGAAAAATTATTAAAGAGATAAATAGTGCTCATTCATTATTGGATTAATCTGACGCTTAGAAACTATAAATTTAAATAAATTCTGATATAACTCTTCTTTGCAATCACCATCCTCAACTGAATTTCTTTTCTCCCTTCAACCACCAATGTTTCCACTTATGAAAAATTTGCTTAAGAAATTATTTTTCTATTTTAAAGACATTTCTTACATTTACCTTTTCCTTTCACTTTATTTTTTTATTTCTCTTTAAAACCTGAAAAAAAAAGTTTGTTTCTTGTCATTATAATAGTTAAAACTGCTATCTTAAATATCTACTATTTTTCTTGGTTTTGTTCAGCACTTCCTTTTCATTTTTAATTATTTTTTCACACTGTTTGTTCATATATTTGGGTATGCTCAATCTCTTAATTTTGTTATTCATCGTAAAGAGTTTGGATGTGTGTTTAAAATTTTTAAAGACGATATTTTGTATTTATATAAAGTAGGAATACTTTTAACTTTTTTATTCTATATTGACATCAAAAAAAATTATTTACCTAATGTTTGAACATCTTAATCATATGTTTAAATTATACCACTACTTAGTTTGTTTTGTTAATCTTTAAGAAAACTAACTTATTGTACTAATTCAGTATTAGTGATGTGTAACCATCACTATCCTGCACATTATATTATCACAAAAGAATGTTTAAATTGACCACTTGTTTTGTGTATAATAAATAAATTTTTTAATTTATAGCTTATGATTTGTTTTCTATGGCTAATGTACCTTTACATTAGTCAATCTTAACTGTCACTGTGACTTATTGTATATATTTGTGTTGTTTAAAAAACATTATGCTGAGGTGCGAATTTCAAAAGCAGACAAGCTTGAAGTTGCAAGATTCAAGTGCAAAAAATGACTAAAATGAGATTTATACACTCCTTAAACATGTACTATTGAATTAATAGTTGAACATTGATATAAATTTAGTCCTGATTAAAATAAAATGATGTTTGGAATTCAAATCCTTCTATACATTGATATTTATTCGTAGCATCTTAGGGTTTGTCCTTGAAATGACCATTCTATCTTCTGCCTATTTTAATTCTCCACATTACCACTCTGCACTGTTTGGTAAGTGCCAAGTTGGCTACCTGTTCCAACCGTGCGTTCATTATTAAAGATTAATCACTTTCACTTGAAAACGCTTTCGCCTCAGTCTTGCTGGTGAAATTAAAAAAATAATAATAGGGTATTCTTGGAAGAAGTTGGACTGTTTGGATCACTAGTTTATTTGTTGGGACGGCTTCACTAATTTCCAATTTAATAATCTATAACTATATATTAAATTATAATTATAATTTTAATAAGAATGTATTTAAGATTTATTTTTACTTTTATAATATTATATAACTTCTTTTATTTTCAATGTTTATTTTTATATAATTTTTATTTATTAATTTAATTTAATTTTTAAGTATCAATTTACCATAATAAATTCAAAAATATTTTTTAGAATAAACAATATTAAATTATATATTTATTAATATTAATATAATATAAATTTTATTATTAATAGTAAAATTATTTAATAATTTCAAAGTATGAATGTAAATCTCATCTCTCTGGTTATTTAGATGAGATTGCAAATCAGAAAGAGTAAAATTATTTGAAATTATTTCTGCAATGAATGCATACCAAAAAATAAAAACCAACGGTTTCAGCAATGGGGTATGTTTGTTATGGGGACCCAAACCATTTTGTTTGACTTCAAACACCCGAATTGCTGACAATGATCCACTCAATAATTATATAACACATTAATGTTATAAGATTTTGTACACATGAGGTACACACACCCAGGTACTTACTTGAAATTTGTGTCTTCTCAATTTTCTTTTATCATCGATTTTATTTTTATTAATATTTTTTTGGTAACGAAAAATAAGGGGAAGTTTTATCTAATAATTCATTATTATCAAGAAAATATTAAAAATATAATATTAATTATGAGAGATAATTTAGTTACAATATTATTGAAATTTTGATTTTAAATATGGTTATTAAATTTAAAAGTATAAAAATGATCTTAAGAAAATAATAAAATATAATTTTAGTAAATAAATAGATCATGATTACCAAGTCTACACATAATTTTTTCTAAAAAAAGTATGCATTGTTAAATAATTTACTATGATACTTTTAATAATTTTAATCCGATTATTAATCATTGTGTATTGTTGAAAGCTTTAACCAAAGAAAAATATGAGGAAAGGAAATAGGGTAGGACTAAGCAAGTAGAAACATATGGTTGGCTAAGAACATTACAAAGGAAAAAGGGGACAAAATTATCAAAATATTTTGAAGCCAATTGGGAAGACAATATTCCCCACAAGTTGCCAATGGATTGATTTGCACTATCACCGGGTTTTTTTTCCCAGGTCTTTAGCAGAGACATTGAGGAGGAATCTATATTCTTAAGTTATGATGAAGAAACGGACCTTCATCACCGCCAACCCACCCAATCATTGAAAGTGAAGAGGAATCTATTCTTGAACAGCAAATGGCACATTTGTCTTTTCATATAAAATTGTATGCTTTTGCCTTGTTGCTTCCCACTCTCTGTATCTCTAAAGATATCTCATTATTATATTTTTCATAATAATTGTTTTTTAATAGGGTAACTGGAACTGCCTGATCATTATTATACTCTTTAGATACATGAAAAAATAATTAACTAAGGTATTATATTGTAAAATAATTTTGTCTCCAATGTAGACAAACTTGTGCATGCTTGTGAGATCACTTTAGATCCTCACATGACATAGTAACTCATTAATCAATACTTTTAGATCGATGATACTGTTTATGATTTGTGTGGATTATAGAAAGAAAAGAAAAAACTAAATTATTTGTATAAGTAAAAATATATAAAAATTATTATTTTTTTATTTGAATGGATGAAAAATATATATATATATATATTAATAGTATAAATTTATTTTGTATAAATTTATAAAAATAAGAATTAATTTTTTTAAAAAAATTTTATTATAATTTTTTATTTTTTAAATATATACAAATTAATAAATTAATATAAATAAAAAATAAATTTTTCCTCCTTATTTTTCATTTTAATGTTGTAAATACATTTGTTAAAAAATATTTAATATTTTATTAAAAATTTTAATTACTTAAATATAAATGCTAATCTTATGATATTAAATTTTATTATATGAAACTTTTGTATTTTTCGTAAATATACACCAATGTCGACATTGAAATGGATTGACATCGTATAAAAAAATGGCATAAGACTTACCTATTCTTAAAAAAATTAAATTAAAATTTATTAAAAAGTTATTTTATTGGGAACACAAAAAGTGTTTAATATTTAAAAAACACTAATAAAATACATTTAATATTTCTTAAATAATATATTAAGGTATTATTAGTTATTAAATTTTTGCTTATTAAATAATTTATATTTATAATATAATGAAATGTTTTATTATCGTTTTCAATTAATATCCTAAAATCATTAACATGGGCATTCTGACCACGAGGGGTTTGTTCCTGGACTAAGGTAAGGATGGAACTAGGCCAAAATAGATTTGTTAATTGTTAAAGGTGTTTTTTTTTTTTTCAAGACATAACTTAAAATATATATAAATAATTGATTAAAAAGACTTCTAAACTTAAAATCAACAAGATTAAAAAGTTATTAAATAGACATAAAATATATATATATATATTAATATTATGTAAAAAAAATATAAAATAAATATTATACAAATATAATATATTAAAATAAATATAAATAAAATATATATAAATATAAATAGTTCTCTAAATATATTAAATAGATTTTTTTATAAGCATAAAACTAACTTGTTTATTTAAAAAGGCTTTTTAACAGGTTTGAATCTGTTTATTTATTAAACGAGTCGAATCTATACTTTAAATGAGCTGAGCCGGTACGCCCTTTTAAATGGTCTTATTTACTTTCATCCCTAAACTAAAAACCTATCAAACTCCTGAAGACAAAGGATTCAGAACGAAAACATTCATGCTGAAAAATATATATATTAATGCACGTTAAAAATGATTGATTAATTTCAAAGTATTTATAAGTTATAAATTTTTTATAATAAATTTTTATAATATTTTACACCTTTTTATTTATTTATTATTTATATTTATATTTTATTTTATATATTTTTATTATACAAAATCACTGTATAAATTTAATTTTTTAAATTTAAACTCAAATTTACTAATTAAACTAAATTAACTTCTACAGACTACTGTACACGATGGATGGTACATAAAACGTTACTATGGGAAAGCCTTCATATGATTAATAATTAATTTGAGTATTTGATAGTAATTTTATAATTGTAGAAAATGAAATAAAAATTACAAATAAAGTTTAAAATTGATAATAAAGTACTAAAAATTTTATTCTATCTTCTAAAATGCTATAATTAATAACAAGATATTTAAAATTTTTTGTTTATTACAATGATTAAAAGTTGTAAAAAAAATAAAATATTATTAAAAGATACTTCCCTAATCATTCATTAAGATGTTTGTAAATATTAGAAGTACAAAAAAATAACTTGTATTCATCTCAAAAGAAAAAAGTGTATATTTCAAAAACGCATAATTTAAAAATCTTACATAAAAGGGTAAAATTTACTAAAAAAGCAATTATTAACAAAGTTAAAAAACAATTATAACAAAATAATTTTCAAATCTGGTTGCCATCGTTACCAAAAAACCAGTAACAAAATCCCTTCAAGTTACATATAAGGGGACATATATTTAACAATTTTTATATATTTAAAGAAAAATTAAGATTAATTATATTTTTAATCCTTCTACAATCCGAATATATTGATCATAATTAAAAAATTATAATAAAAACATTTTATAAATTAATTAAAATTTTATCTAATAACAATTAATCTATTTTTATTTAATTTTATTTAAGTTAATGTTTAGAAAATGAAATTTTTTTTAAAAATTTAAAATCAAAAGATCTAAATTAATTTTTAATTATTTTAAAAATTAAAAACATATTTAATTTAAAAATTTATATATAATATTGTTACATTCATTTTTTATCTTTAAAAAATAATAATTTTTTTCTATTTATTTATTTATCTGTTTTATTTTTTATAATAATATTAATTTTTTCACTATATTCTTATATATAATACTTCTTACATTATTTTTTATCTAAAAATATAAAAACTTATTTTTATTTATTTATCTGTTCACCCTATTTTTAAAAATAATATTAATTATTTTATTTCACAAGTATACTCTTATATATCTAGTTAATATTAATAGTAATAAATAAGAAAAAATAGAAGTAAATGATAAATTTAAAAAATAAATATTTTATAAAAATTTAATAACATTAATTATATTTTTTAAATAGATAAAAAATATTTTTATTAAAAATAATATAATTTAATATATTAAAAATATTAATTATTAAATATTATAATTTATTATTTTTTTATCAGTTTAATGATATTAAGAAATGTAATTAATGTTATTAATTTTAACAAAAATTATTTACTTTTATAGTTTATTTTTTATATATAATTTTTTTGTTTATTACAATTAATAAATATAAAATATATATAAATAATTAATTTATTATTATAAACTAAAATAAACCGATAAATAAAAACAATTTTTTTTCTTTAATTTTCACTTTCTTTTCGAAGGGAGTGTATTTTAACACATGCTAAAAAATTACATATTTAATAGCAAAATCAGTTATATATAAATAAAGATGCAACTGCATGTAAATTTGATTTGACCACTGAATTTTGCTGATAGACAATTACTCCAGCATTGGACTTAAATTAATGGGGATTAAATGGTGGTTGTTGACCTACTTTTTATATTTGCTGAGTTGGAGGCAGAGGTGAAAGCTTTAATATATTAATTTATTTTTATTGCAATCAAGTAGCTGATAGTGCTGTATTTATTTATTTTGCGAGAAATATAGGTAGAGATGAAAGCTTTAATATATTAATTTAACATAATCAAGGAATGCATTTAATATATTTTTAGTATATAATGAATGAATATAACATCTAATTGTATTATACATATTTAGTATAATTTTTTTATCAAAGTAATTATATATTCATACCACATTTAATAAATGTCACATTAAATGGGCAGACATTTTTGTAGCATATATTTTTAGGAATTAAATTTGTAGACATAACAAAGGAATGTATTTAATATATATTCTTAGTATATATTATAATTAATGAATATAATATTTTATTATAATGCAATATAATACTTTATATTAAATTATATATATATATAAAATACATGTGACATTAGGTATAATGCACAGTCTATTTTACTACAAAATGTTATAATATATATATATATTATATTCATTAACAATATTAAATGCATTTAGAGTTTTAAATTTTTATAATAAAAATATGCCCTTAAACTAAATTTATTCTGAATAATATTAATAATAATAATAATTTTTAGTATATATTTTCAGATATTATTTTTGTAAACTGAATTAAGGAAAAATGTTATTATATATATATATATATTTAGTATATACTAAAATTAATGAATATGATATTTTATTGTATTACACACATTTAATATAGTTTTTTATTGCATTACCTTTAATACGTGTTTTAAGTACCAATGTCCAGTCAATTTTACTAAAAAAGTGTTTAGTAATACAATTGAATATCATATTCATTAATTAAATTAAGATACATTCAGATATTATTTTTAAATGTTTAATAAACAATAAAAATATGTTTATAAACTAAATTTGTTTTAAATAATTTTAAAAATAATAAACTTTTTTAGTTTATATTTAGTATATATTTTTTGTTATTAAATTTGTAAACATATATGATTAAGGAATATAGTTAATAGATATTTTTAATATACATTATAAATCATTGGTATAATATTTTATTTTATTATAAATATTTAATATAACTTTTATTAAATTGTTTATATAAATATTATATCTGTAACATTAAATATCAATCTGTTGTCAATTTTACTAAAATGTATATTAAATGTTTATAATGCAGTAAAAACTTGTATTCATTAATTATATTAATATGAATTAAGGTTTTGTTTTTTAAAATGTTTCACAGAAAAAAATATTTTCTTAAACTAAATACATTCTAAATAATTTTACAAATACTAAATATTTTAATATATATTTTTAGATATTAAGTTTGTAGACATCGTATAGGAATATAGTTAATATATATTTTGTATTTGTTATAACGAATGATTATAAAATATTTTATTAGATTATATATATTTAATATATAATTTTTTATTAAATTATATGCATATATTATATTTAATAGACATAACATTAAATACTCATGTGCAGTTAGTTTTGCTAAAAAAATTATTTTAAATATTTATAATGCAATATATTTTGATATTCAGTAATTATATTAATATATTATAAAAAAATTAAAATTTTCGATTATATTTTATGATGATGGTATAAATAATGAATTTATAAAAAATATATTAAATTGATATAAATATATTAAATTTTGATTATATTATTTAAATTGTTGTTAAAATATTTTTAAAAAATAAATATTTGTTAAAAATGTTAAATAAAAATTAAAATTATTATTATTTATTATTTAAAATTATCACTAAAAATATTTTATTTGTAGTTATATGCATTTATATTTTGTCAAAATTAAATTAATGGTAAGACTTAAAAATTAAAAAATATTTACCATTTTATATTTATTAGGTTATGAATTTAAATTTTATTATTTTAAAATATCTACATAAATTATACTTATTTTAAATAATATAAAAATAATAAATTTTAGTATATATTTTAATACACTTTCGTAGGCATTAAATTTGTAAACATAATTAATGAATATATTTATCACATATTTTTAGGGCATATTATAATTTTTTATTATATTATTATGTTAAATTATAAACATTTAATATAATGTTTTTTATTAAATTAATTATACATCGCATTTAATACACGCCTATGACATTAAATATCAATGCACCGTTAAGTTTATTTATATATTTTGAAATAAAGTGGTAAGGTTAATAATATAATATAGAGAGATTGTGCGTGTGGGAGAGAGAACGTAACATTTTTTTTTTTGTTTTTATACGAGGATACAATTAGATCGTTTGATTTTAATATAAATAATTAGATTATAACGTAAAAATTATGTAATCTTTTTAGATGATTATGTGATTTAGATTTTTTCATTTTTATCATTTATATATAAAGTTATACTCTTTAAATTTATTATATTAATTCTTACATAAAATTGATATTTTTACTTTTTCTTTATATATAATTAAAACATTTAAAATATTTTTAAAATAATATTATCCCTTCAAAAATTACAAGTTTCTAAAAAAATTATATGATTTTTATGTTTTAATTCAAATTATGATTTATTTTTTATTATAACGTAAAAAATATTCTTACTTAATGCATGTTCATAAGGATAAAATCCTGTTTTTTAAGAAAAAAAATCAAATGTGTATTATAAATTTGAATCTTAACTTAAATATAATTTTAAAATTTTGATTCTAATATATTGTATCAATAGAAATATGTGTCATAGTTTTTTTAAAAATATTATGTAATAATTTTAATGATTTCATTTTTATTTTTGTATTTAATTTTTAAATTTTATTTCTTTAATTTTTGTTAATATAATATATTATTATTATTAATAAATTAAGATTATTAAACTTTTTATTTAAATTTAATAATATCCATAAAATACATAAATAATATACTAATATAATATCAAATATTTTCATAGCCAACATTGAAAATTTTATGCTATAAATAAGATGAAAATAATATTCTTAATTATTAAAATTAGTCTAATAATACAAATTAGAATAATTTATATGAGATTGTAATTTTAAATTTTATTATTTTTATTATTGTAAAAAATATTTTATTTTTTAATTAAAAACAAATTAATTAAATTAATACAAATAATATTTTTGTTTATCTACATAATAGATGTAGTGAATCAAATTTTAAAATTTATAATCAAAATTTAAATTGATATGAGTAGATTTTTTTCATCTAAGATCGTAGTTAGTATCCAAATATTATATTTGTTATCTAGATAATTGAGTTGAGCCAAGCAAGACTTAATATAAAGAGTAAGATTTTTTCAAAAAATAATACAATTACATGTTTAGATATTCAAACTTGGAATGCCTAACTCAAAACAATCTTTACCTGTAGTTTACACGCTTGGTGATAGATAGACCAGATTTAAAAATAATATTTAACTAAAACTGAAAAGTATATTCTAATACATGTTTTCTATTCAATATTGAAAAGTATAGAAAATATGATATATTCAATACATAAGAATGCACACGACTAGTCAAAAATAAAAATAAATACTCCAAATCCTCTTGTTGAAATGTAAGTATTTAAATTAATATATAAAAGAATAAAATTTTATCAAAAATTGAATTTTCTCATGTTATCAAACTATAAAAAAATATCAATAGCATATTCTTTTAGACACACTCCTTATATTAATTATTTTTTAAAAAGTTAGAGCACTTATTTTATAAATATTATTTTAATTTTAAAAGATTGATCAATCATAAAAAATATATTAATTTTTTTTTACTTAGACTACTGTATTATCAACTAGATAAAGAGAATCCTACAATCCTATTTGAATTAAGTAGAATGTGTTTTTTTAAATATATTTATTTGTGTTGCACATATTTCGAAAGTTAAACAACATAATTTGATCATACAAAAGAAATAAAAAATAATTTTTTTACCAAATTTAATTAGTAAATATTAGAGACAATTCATAATAGTTTGATAGAAATTATGCCTTTTCTTTCTAATATAATTAAATCATATTATTTTTTTAATATTATAACAGGATTCAAATCCTACTTCATTAAAAAGAAACAATGATAATAGAGGTGGTTCTCCCAAACTTAAAAGTTTTATTAAAATCAATTAAGTTTCAAAGTATATTTATTTTTCAAAAGGAATAAATTATTTTAACTTTTCTTCTATTTTATATTATTATATAAAATTTCGTTTATTTTTAAAAAATACACACAATATTCCATTTATTATAAATATATTACAATATAAACCTACACATTTATTTATTTAGTGTTATCAAAATAACAAATTTTTTTATGGAAAATATAAATGAAATACATAGAATTTCTCTTTTTTATGTAACATTACACAAACGTTCTTCTATTTTTTTTAGATATATTAGAGTTAGAAATTTAAAAATAATTTAAATTATTAAATAATTAAATGTAAAATAAATTATAATTTTTTTAATGATAAAATTTTTCTTAAATTTACTACAATAATTTTTTTTTTCAAAAAGAACTAATCGCATGAATGGTTATAAGTTTTTTTCAAAATTAATTTTATTTTTTGTTTTAAAATTTTTAAAAAATCTTTTATTTTATCTCCAATAATTCAAATGATTACTTTTTATTACAATTTTAAAATAAATTATATTATTTTAAAGATATGAACTATAATTTATTTTATTTTTATATTTTTAATTTAATATTATCTTAAAATTTTTATCTTTCAACTTTTTTATAAAGTTAATTATAATAGATTAAAAGATAGAAGTTTATATAATATTTGATATAAAAAAATTGTATAATATGTTAAATTTGTTATAAAGATATATTTTTATTAATATGATAAAAAAAAATTTAAGATCTAAATAAAAATTTAATATATTTATGATAAAAATGTATATAAAATTTTGATACAAATCAAAAACAGATAATAATAAAGAATAAAAGAAATAAAGAGGATGATTTTCAATAAAAGGTTTATAATAAGGTCGAAAGTAAAGAAAATCAAATAAATCTTAAACCACATAGTCATGACCTTGTTTATATTTTGAGTTAGAATTTTATGTTTATTTTAGTAATTAATAAAATAGGTTTAGTTTATTATGTTAATAAGTTTGTTTGTAATGGTTATTGAACCATTTTATGATTGGTTACTTTTATTTTGTTACATTAGTGAGACGAACCTTATTGACTACTAAACATATAATATTTTAGTTTTATTATGAATACTTGTGTAAATCTTCTTAGAAAAACAATTTTGAGGATAATAAGAATTGAAGTTTTCCTCTTGAGAGAACTTGTGTGAATTTCCTAAAAGAACTATTGTCTGCATCTTATAAAAAATTTCTCATATTTTTGTGATGATTTTACATGAGTTATCACTTTCCTTTCTTCATAAAATCGAGGGTACGACGTTTTCTCTCATTTTTTTTTTCATTTTTTTTACAATGATCGAAATTCTATTTTATTTGTTTTCATTTTAATCACAATTTTAATTTATTTTTATTATAATCCTAATTTTTATTTGGATGATTCAACTCAAGGAAAGATCTGTTTAATTCAAGTTTTAAAAATAAATGATTAATTAGATATTCCATAAGTACAATTCATAATAATGTATAAGCTTTATATCAAGCTTATAGAGTGCCAAAAGAAATCTTCTGATGAATATTATATTGGCCTCATTAGAGGTGTCCAGACCTTTACCTATGGATTAATCAATTTGACCCTAAGCTTTAGCCTTATATTTTGTAACTTATTTAGAATTAATTTTTTTTAAATCCTAACTCACATAATCATTAATTTAAAGGAGCTTAATATGAATTAACCCATGCACCAATCCATCTAAAGCTATTTTATTTCTGTTTATTTTATAATTTATCAAAAAGTAAAATTTTTAAATTCTAACTGGGGATGAAAGTAGGTTAAACTGATTTAAGTTTTGAATGTTCTGTCATTTTTAAAAATTTTGAGCTTAAGGTCAAGCCTGTTACTTGTTAAATTTTTTGTAAGGTTTAGTCTAATTTAAAGTTTACAAGACTTACAAATATGTTTAAAAATCAACATTCCAAAAAAAAATCAATAAATAAATTTAAAATTTATATAAATTATTGATTAAACTTATAAGCTTAAAGCTTATAAGATAAAAATATCATTAAAAAAGTTAATATATATATATTATAAATATAATAAAGATAAATATATAATATATAAAGATAAATAGACCCTTGACCACGTTAAACAGATTTTTTTAAAGTCTAAACCTGACTTATTTGTTTTAAAAAACCTGGTTTGGTGGTTTACTTCCATCCATAATCTCAACTTACGTAATTCTTAAGTTAAGTGAGATGAATACAAACTAACTCATTCAATCCTATCTTATCATTATTTATTTTGTCATTTGTTTAAATGTAAGATTTTATATATCTTAATTAATGTAAATATTAAATTAAGTAAAATGAACATGAGTTAACCTATCTAAACTTATCTTATAATATTTTATTTTGTAGTTAAAATAGAAGTAGACTTTTAAACCTGACCTCACATAACGCTCAAGTTAAATTGAATAGTGTGAACTAGTTTATATATTTTGTAGTTTGTCTAAAAATAAGATTTTTTAAATTTTAATTTATATAATTCTCGAATTAAATAAAATGAGTGTAGATTAACTTTTACGATACTATATTGTATTTAATTTTTTTCTTTAAAATTTATTCTCTCAATTTTTTTTTAAATTTTATCTTTAAAATTTTTATTATATTAAAATATTCTTTAATTTATTTATGTTTATTTTTTTCATTTTTATCTTTTTCTAAATATTTTTTTTCTTTATCTTTAGAATTTTCTTTCTCTTTAATTTTTTTCTCTTTCAACTTTTCTTAATTTTTATTTTTTATAAATACATTTAATTCTTTATTTTTAAAATTATCTTTTATCTTTGTTTTTCGTTTTTTCTCTAAATTTCCTTATTTATTTTAATTTTTGATTTCTATTTTATTTTGAAAGAGAAGAAAAATAGAGAAACAAAAAAATTTATAAAAAAAAGAAAAAAAAAGTAAGTTTATAAATTAATCCTAACTTTTAAAATTTAATAAATTTTTAATTTTATAAAATTTATAACTACACAATTTATAGATTATTTTGATCATAACCCACGTATATTAAGGTTAGCCTGGATTAGATGAACAAGTATCGACCTCATCATCGATAACAGTACAACTACCCAAAGACAACCAGTTTACTTTCTGTTGCTTGGGAAAGATTCGACTATTAGCCTTACTAACTGTTTCCTGCAAAATATATAATTTCTGAAGTTCTGATCTACAGATTGCAACCTCTCATACGAACTCTCATCCTTGCCCATGTCAAAACGCTTTTGTAAAGGGCAAAAGTGTATTGTGAATCTTTTGAATTGGACGCTCACAAAGCTTGTGAAAATATTTTTTATTTTTGTTTTTAATTTTTTTTATAAAATGATTTATTATTTTTATTTCAATATTTTGTACAGTAAAAATAAAATAAATTCATTTTCTATTTTTATTGTTTATTATATAAATAAAAATCATAGTATTTTTATAAATAAAAATCATAGTATTTTTATAAATAAAAATAAAAATATTTTCGCAATCTAAATACCTTATTAACTTTCATGGAATTTTGGGAAGGCTATACTTTCAAAGATGCTCTTAATTAGTCCAAAATTGGATTCATCTAATGATGCAGTGTGTGGCTACTGTGAGATCTCAAGTTACAATCCATTCCCGCATTCTTTATCCAAATGCTGCAATTCCATACTAAAATTGTCGAAATTGTACATATTTTTTTAAAAAAAAAATCCCAAAACTGAGATAAACCAATGATACTATTTACGACTACTCAGAATTTTGATTATTTTTCTTTAAATATGTATTGTGAGTTGTGATGTTATGCATAACTTGTATTTTGTCTTAAAATAATAACAATGCTGTTTTTCTCATCCACGACACTAATTTTTATTGTTTACGGAAACAGAAGTTGCTTATAACGTTTGTAACGTTCTTTTTTAAGAATAATTTTCTACCCACACTCCATGGGAAGTTATATTTATTGTATGCAATTGGTAATTTTTAAATAAAAATAGAAGTTGCATATGTCGCATGCAACTTCAATTTTTTTTTTCTATCTTTAAATTAAAATCATGCAAATTTATACATCTTCTGTGTAAGTTTTTTTTTTTTTTTTTCAAAGCATACAATGTAGTGAAAATATGTATTCTGTACAACTTGCATGAGTTGCTTTCTGTAAAAAAATATTATTAATCATATTTTTTATGTTATCATTTTTAGATTACAATTACAAGAGTTTTAACTTCTGATGATCTTGAAAAAAGTTTTTTTTTTTATTCAAATTTTGTACCAATTATCGACTCAATTTAAGCATTGAGTCAATGGATCTATAATCAGATCAGTAAATCATAATAAAACAAGTTAACTAATATATATTAAAACATAAAATAAAATACTAAAATATCATATATATTGTGTGAGATGCAACATTTTCACTATAAATATAAAAAGTTTCACATCAAATAATATATAAAAGACATACATGCATGTATATAAAAGACGCAACACACATGTCAAATTAAAAATATATTGTGATGAACCCTACATCAAACACTATCCTAAGAATAAAATTACAAGACTGAAGGTTAGCCTATGAGCAATTTTTGGTTTTGAGTCCCACCAGTTAATTTGAACCAATTTAATAATATTGAGAGTAATATTAGATTTCAGCTTTTTTTAAATCATGGGAGAAACATAAAAAAGCGTTTATAGACTTCTTTGTTTATTATTTTTTTAATAAAACAATATTAAAACTTTGTTTGAACACACCTTCTAAAAGTGTTATAATTTTTTTCTTAATTTTTAAAATTAAAATTTGAAAATAACTAAAAGACATTTTTGGTTTTAATTTTATGTTTTTAAAATTTATATTGCCTTTGATATAGAAAAAAGCAAAAAAATAATTTTTTAAAATAGTTTCTAAAAAATGATTTTAAATTCTTATTCCAATTTATTACATAATTTTTTTCTATTTTATAAAAACAATTTTAAAAATAATTTTAGAAAATAAATTATCAAATATTATAAATTTAAATTTTATTATTTTATTATAAAAAAAACCTTTATCCAATATTTGAATAAAGTAATTTAGAATTAATAGAATTTATGTATTTAAATAATATTTTTTTAAAATATTGTAGATTTTTATTTAAGTAGTTTTTATGTTAAACAATTTTTTAAAATAATTTTTATTATTATTTTAAATTATTATTTATAATTTCTTTTATATATTATTATTCTTTTAATAATTATTATTTTTACTTAAAAAATTTTAAAATTCTAAATTTTCTCACTAGCTACGTTTGAGGAGCCGATTGATATGAGCATACTTAAAAAGTTAAAATTTAAAACTACTGTTCATTGTCCAATGATAATTCATATTTGCAGGCTTTTTTAAAATTTTACGATGATTGGAGCGGTGAATCAACTGATGGAAGGGTTAATATTTTAATTGTGGTTAACTATTGATATTGATTAAATATTATTTTTATAATATTTATAATATATTATATAAAAAATATAAAATATATAATAATAAAATATATTAATATTATAATTTTATATGATTAAAATTAAAAATATGTATTTTAATTTTTTAAAATTTAAATTATACATATAAAATTAAATCAAATATAATGTAATTTTTTTAAAATATTAAAATAATATTATTTTATATATAAATATTTTTTACTTTTTCTATTAGTTCGATGTGAATTTACTAATTTATTATTAAAATAATTTTATGGTTAAATTAATTTAAAAAAAAAATCAAATTTCAATTAAACCAGTGCAAGTTTCAGTATAATTTTCATTATCATTCGTATTCGTTTAGAGAGAAGAGTGACATAATAAAAGTTGCTATGTTTCACTTTCATAGCACATTCATGGCAGGAACTTCTCTCTCAACTAGTAATTGCGTAACATGAAGAAAACAAAAACGGAATCATATTTTTGTAGTTTCACATTTAACAGACAAAAAGGAATTACAAAATAATATGAAAATTTGAGTTTGTGTTTCCATTAACATGTGACCGATGCATATGGCCTTTGGGTCTCCTATCATTAAAACCAAAGTGAATTTTGGCGATCAAATTTCTTTGTAGTGACCTTCCTGCCAACATCAGAGAGGGATCTGAATTCAATCTTCTCACGATTTCCTCCTCTTATGGGATTACTACCAATAATCTTTGAGCAGATTTCACTTACAAACCCTTTTGGTTTTTCCACATCTTCATCCTCATCAGAATCAATCAAAACAGTTTTCTCTTCACCTGCAAGACCCTTCCGAAGATAGTTTTTGTTAGCATGGTTTCCATTCTTTGGTGGGAACACTATGTTACTATCATTTCCTATGGAGGGTGATTGGTATTTGTTTAGCTGATCATTGGAATGAATTATGTAAGCAGGGTTATTTGTGGTAGAAAATGAATAAAATGATGCAGCGTCTGGTGATGCATCAGAAGATACTGAGCTAGGTGATGATGGAGAGTTCCACGAACTTCCAAAGCCTTGTATTTCATTTGTTATTTTAAGAGCCTTTAAACGTGCTTCTTTAAGAGCTTCTCCATCCTGTAAAAGTTTCAGTATTTGGTCTGATAGTTGTTGCATTCTACATCCCCAGTTAAACCTGAAATAAATAACAAGTTGATTTATGGTTAGGAATCAAAATCATGAGTCATGATACTAAAGAAAATTAAACTATAATAATTATGGTACCCATGTTTTCAATTTCTGATTTCATATCAAGGTAGTTCTACTATTCGTACCCCTACTCCTTCACCATTTGTTACACATATTCAAATAAATATTCAAAACTACTAAAATATTTTCAGGCCCTTTAAATTTAATTTTATTTACTACAGCAATTCAAAACCTCTCCATTTGCTATTTCTATCTAGCACTCCGACACTTGTGTAACTTGTCTTTCAGTTACCACCCTTCTGCCTCTTGCCCTTTTCCATATCTCTCTCAATTTTTAACCTTCATTGTAAAATAATGAAAATAAACAAATCATGATACTATTAACTAGGTTTACCACAAATTGATGTGCTCGGATTTAAAATTTTACTTACCCTTTTTCATCAATATGTGTAAAACTTCCTAAATCTTCAATAATCCCTGCATCACATTGAAATTCTCGAGCAAACTCTTGAGGACCATGGGTCAGCAGGAATTCCAGAAGAACTAGTACTTTGTAAGATTGCCTCCATACTTCCAAATCAGCGTTGTACAACCTGCACTTTGAATGATATAGTAAACGGCGAGGATTATAAAATCTAGAGGAGTGGCACATTTGCAAATCTGAAATATATAGTAATGTCAACTTAAAAAAAATTGACAAAAAGGTTACAGTGAACAAGCTTATACCTTGTATGAAGAACATCGGCAATTCTGCAATATTCATCTAT
This sequence comes from Canavalia gladiata, assembly GCA_037954105.1. Lineage (NCBI taxonomy): Eukaryota > Viridiplantae > Streptophyta > Magnoliopsida > Fabales > Fabaceae > Canavalia > Canavalia gladiata. The sequence goes on from CM075660.1 coordinate 13,886,638, forward strand.
GTCAAAGGATGCCTCGGCAATTCTAGTCATAGTTTTGGCATCAGGGCAGCAATCATCCTTATTTGTTGCTTCCTCAGCCAGCCTAATGATATAGTATTATATGTTAATGCCCCTTAATCCAGAGCTGCTATATCATTAAGAAACCATAAACATGAATTAACAATTTAAGTTACATTTATTTACTAGAAAGGTGAATACAACATATAATTTATTACTATCAGTGTAGTTCCTCTAATTAATTTCTTAACCAAAGCATTATACTTAGAGGGATGATATCCGTAAATACACACATAGCTTACATTCGGATTCATCCCTTATCTAATAACGGCTAAGCTTATTCATTGTTTTTCCTTATGTTTATATACATACAGTTGCCCTTACAATTCAGGTTCAGTAACATCAGTGAACGTCATCCTAGCAGATTTGTACTTTTCTTGAAGGAAAGTTGTTGTCTGCCTTTTGATTTGCTCTAGCAATATGCTACCCATTATTACTACTTTTTATGATTTGAATTGTAGCTTTTTGGTAGTAGTTGGTATAACAGCCAACACTATCCCTGGGAAACAATTTGAAACTGAACAAAAATGGCACCCAATGGCAAATGGGAAAAAGAGGATAAACCATAGAAGTGAATTAATTGCAGGCTATAACAACACATTATTTTACGGATAGCCAAAATTATAGCTCAGACATTGCAGGAAAAGAGCTCATTGAGGAAAGTAAAAAGGAGGAAACCAAACAAGAGAGAATGGACTAATAATAGAAAGTTGACTGAATATAAGTTATGAATTTGTCTATAGCCATAAGTTTTCTAAAACATTGTTTATACTGAAAACTAGGGTCTTTACCCAATAACAATTATTAAGATTCACTTTTTTAGTTTCAATTGGTACTACTTCCCATTTCCCACTATCCTTTTCTTCCTCTTATTTTTCCTTGTCCGTATTACTATCAAACATCAACACAGTTAAACTTTGAGTCTATGAAAATAATACAGCCAACAAATCTTGAGAATAATGATTAGACAAGTATTAATCCTCTGAATCTATAGCAGACTTTGGCCTTGCCATGAGATCAACATTTCGAACGCCGTTCACCTAGTTAAACTTCCATTATATTTGACGAAAAACCGTTAATATTAAAACTAAGTTTTCATTATTATTATTATTATTGGATATTGATTATTTTCTCAGATAAAAACAAAATAAAAGGTTATATGTATTTGACAGAAGTTAATTTCGATTTAAAACAGTTAAGGCAATTTATCAAATTAAAATTAAGTCTTGAACCACTTCATAAATATAAAAGAATAAGTTTATATATATATATATCATATAAATTCAATTTAGTTTTCCAGATAAAAATGTATTTTTATGCTATTACAGTTTTAATTTTTTAATTAATTTTGAACTGTTATGATTTTTATATGTAAAGATTAAATATTTTATTGAAAATAAAAATAAATAGTGTAAATAGTATAATAAATAAAACAAAATAGTGTAATATTAAAAGAAGATTTTATAATCATGTAGCATTACTAAATAAAGAATTTTATACAAATATTGAGGTAAAAAATAATAACAATAAACTATAAACTCATACACTGCATCTCTATTTTTGACTAAATAAGCTTATAAGCGAATGAAATAAATTACAACATAATTAAATGACTTTAACAATGCTCTCAAACTAATAAAACAGTACATACCTAAATTTTAGTTTTCCTCTGATTCAACAATAAAATAAATACATCAATAAATAAAGATATTATTTAAATTAAATTTCAAAATTTAATAATAAAATAAACAAATCAAAACATCATCTTTAAAAAAAACTATTATTAAATATAAGCTAAAATTGTAAAAAAAACACAAACTAAAATAAGTTCATTAAAATTAAAACAAGTCAAATCTAACACGTTATCAAATATTAAAACTATTTAGATAAGAATTATTAGTATGATTTTTTATCCACAAGCTCAATTTTATGTAAACAAATTTAATAAGATCTATACTAAAATTTAAAACATCTAAAATAACATGAATTAACAGGAACTATATATCTTTTAAAGATATATTAAAAACGTTGTTTTTCTTTGTGTTATATGTTAGGAACACAATCTTCCATTTGTACTCTTCTTCTTTTATAACTCTTATTTTGATGAAATCATGAGTTTTCAAAATGTGTCTAAAGATGAATGAAGATTTATAAAAAATACATTTAAACTAATTTTCCTCCATCATAACTATTAGACTCATTAGGTCTTACACAAAATTCTTAACACACTTATCAATTGGATTTAAACTTAATAAATACATATACATCGTTTTTTCCAAAACTCATAAATAGATTTCTTATAATTATAAGAACTTATAAAATAAATATCAAATTACCTGTCAATCTATTTTTATAAAATCAAAATCATTAATCAATAAAAATTTTAATAGATAATTTTCATCTCAATATTATATCATACTTGACATATCTTATATTATTTGATTCTCTTATAAATATATTTTCTTTAAAAATTTACAAAAAGAAAGTGTCAAGAAAATAAGGTATTTTTCCTTTATATTAGAGCTCCCTAGTTACCTGCTGAGTAGATTTTTCAGTTTAGTGTTTCAAATCTTGTTTATATATGTTGGCTTTAAAATAATTTTTAAGCTTCATTATAATATGCTCATGCATGTAGTTTTGAGAGAGTTGATTTATTTTAAATTAGAGATTATAAATATGTCTATATTTCTATCTTCTATTTTAGAATTGAATCGTATCGTCTCTAAGTTTGTTTTTATAATGAAAAAAATAGTTAACAAAATTGAGCATTTGACCATAATGAAATTATGATAAAACCTCTTTATTTTATTTTTTTAAAAGCATGGGTACACTCTCCTAATCATATAATTATTTTTATTTATTTATTTATCGGTAGTATAAAGAAAATTTTTAAAAGCATGGCACACTCTTCTAATCATATAATTGTTTTTATTTATTTATTTATTGGTAGTATAAAGAAGAAAAAAATAGAAAGAAATTATAACCCAAGAACTTGACATACGAGCCGCAACAACCACTCCAAAGTTGTCCTCTCTACGGCTTAAAGTCACTAACCAGATTCTCCATCATATCTTCACTGTTTTTAATCAATGAAGCAAGCCTATAGAAGGACTAATCACCCCTTATAAGAAAAATAACTTTCCTACATAATTATAGAAAATTCATTCACTTACACCTTACATAATTATAAAAAGTTCATTCATTTACACCTTACATTTTTTTTTAATAATTGATTATCATATATTAATAATTAATTTTAAAAATTATAATTAATAATATAAAAAATTATTATTAACTTAATTATATATATGATAAACAATTACTTACTTAAAAATATGTCATCGATCGATTATAATTTTATTTTAGATAATTATAAATATATAGCTGAATTAATTATATTTTTTATATTATTAATCATAATTTTTTTTCATAATTAATTATAAAAATTATATATATACACTATTTGTGTGTTTAATAATAGGCATATCTTATAATGAGGGAAACAGCATGAGAAAGAATCCGAGACACAATGAACAGTTTTGAACCCCTTCTCCTAGGCTAGAGCCCTTGCTCTTAAATGGAACCAACATAACGCATCACAGAACCCCAAAAACAGCAAGGCTTGGACCACCGAGGCAGCTTTCCGTTGGGGGAGATCAAGACACTGGCACATAATTCTTCAAAATTCAAAATTAAGAAAATTTTAAATTACCTTTTTTCTTAGGAGTGTATATTATTAAGTACTAATTTAGAGGGAGACGGACCGGGTTCGAAAAAAAATCAATATTTTTTAAGTATCATAAAGCTACAAAGAAGTAGCAATAACACTTATTTTTAAATGAAGGAAATAAAGTACATATTAGTATTTAGATGAAGTAGCAATAAATAACAATATTGCTACAAAATGATTAAGGCTTTCTTAATTTTTGTAAAGTAACAAATATTTGAACGGTTTTAATAACTGCCAATAGATAGCGGTTAAAAAATTAATAATTTTTTAAAATTATTATAATAATAATATATTGATATTGAATGATATTAAAATGTTATATTTTTTGGTAAAATATTTTATTTTTATTTTTATATATTATTTTTAAGAAGAGGTGTGAATAAGTCAAGGCTAGTATTTGATGTTTTGGTTTTACGGAAAAAATGTATATATATACTTTATTTAAACGAAATTTGAGCTTAATTTGGTCAAAATTTTTGTAACTTAAATTTATCTTATTAGTTTGTTTAAGATTTATTTATTAATTTTACCAAAATTCTCATTAAATATAACTTTGTTTATCAATTTAATATTTAATAGATATTTTTATTAAAATAAAATAAAATTTTATATTTATAAAGAATTTAAAATTAAAATAAATTGTTGCATAACAAAAATAATAGATTTATTTTTTAAAAAATACTATTATCATTTATTTTAAATATAATTTTTAAAAAATTAAATTAGATGAATGTTATATATAATAATAACAAACAGAACTATAATTTTTTAAATAAATATAAAAAATTATAATTATTTGACCATACACTATGTGTACGTATGATGCATGTATAACATAGGCCCACACATACGTCCAAACAATTTTATAATTATTAAAGTCAAGTTTATCAAGTTAATTTAGATTTCTTCAAATAAATTTAAATAAATATTTTAAAAAATCAAATCAAATAACATATAAATAACTTTCCATTTACACCTTATCCTATTATGTGCACATCATCACATGATATGAAATAAAAAATAGAAAGTTTTATATATAAAAATGTATTTATTATATTATAAGCTCAAGAATTATTTAGTGCATATTTTATAAATTAACTAAAAACATTTATTTTAAAAAGGAAATATTCAACCAATACTTTTCAAACAATAAAAATATATTCAACCAGTACTTTTCGGATACTTATTAGCAACCTTTAATTAATAGGAAATATTTTGTCTAAAACTAATAATATTTATTTTTTATAAGAAAGTAAATCCATTCAATTAACATATGAAAACCAAACCATATTAAAGAATTAATATTGAATTTATAGTTTTTTTTAAAAGAAACCATTAAATAAGATTTTTTTATTTTCTTAAGTTGCGTAAAAAAAATTAATTTCGTTAAATGCATCTAACATAAAAAGAAACGGAATATTAAATAATTTAACAATTTTAGTATATATTTATGATTAAAAAATGCATTGTTGAATATCCCATGTGTTGATTGGGTAGGGAAACCGTGGTCCAACTTTCAACCGTGGATTAGATTAATTGAGAAATGTACAAAAGTTTTGATTAGTTTAAGTGTTTGCTGAAACATTTGCATGTGTAGTCCACACATCTCTATTTTGGATTGCGATTAGGTGCGGTTAAAATGTAATTTAAAAAGTGCATCACGGGTATATTTAAATTTAAATAAACTTTAGAACAGAAATTAAAAATAAATTTTTCATCTATTTTTTAAATTTAAATAAAATTTATAACAATAAATAAATATAATAATATATTTTTATTATTAATAATAAATATTTTGTTATATTAATTGAGGTTAAATTAGAAGATAAAACTTTTTAAATTGATGAAAAAATTATTGAAAAATAATAAAATTAATATACAGCATTATCTTTATTAATATAACACAATAAAATTTAAATAATTTAAATTATTATATTAAGATTGTGATAATTGTAATTTATAATTTTTATATATAAATAATTAATTTTTATTTTATGTATCTAGTATATAGATTACAAAACTAAAAATAAAATATTTTTAACATAATTAATATGATGAATTGCAATTTTTTAAATTAAAATGATATTTTACTCATATTTATTATATAATGGTTAAATTAATAAAAATTTATTAATTTTGTTAGTATATATATATTTAAAAATTTTTTATTTTTTAAAAAAATATGAAAAAATTCCATTTAAACCTGTTTGGAATGATAAAATTTTTTTTTTATTTAGATCTATTTACAATGATAAAAAAAAGCTCCATTTAGATCTATTTAACAAAATTTGTGGATTTATTTGTATTCTTGTAATTATATATCATTATAGAAATAATAAATATATGAAAATAAAATGAATAAATTTATCATTTGTTTTATTTTGATATTATAAATTACTCTTTATAATTTAAAATTTTTTTCTATTAATCCTTCATTTATTAATTTATTTTTAAATTGGTGTCTTCTTTGGTGCTGATTTGGCACCTTAAATATTATATATATCACAAAATAATATTGTTTTGAATCTCTTTCCATTCCTCTCCATTTACCATAAGAGTGTATCACATAGATCATCGCCCAAGTTACAAAATAACATTGTTTTGAATCTCATCTTATTACCCTTCATCTATCCATCTATTGTAGGACGTTGTCCATGAACCATCTTTTTTCCTTAGTTAAGAATCAATCATTTCTCTCTTTCTCTCTTCATATAGCAAACATTACACCATTGTCACCTCCTTCTCCTTCACCACCATCATCTTTTCTCGTCACTTAATAAGCAATCATTCTTCTCTTTCTCTCTTCATATGACAAACATCACACCATTGTCACCTCCTTCCTCAGCTCCACCACCTACATCTCCACCTCCATCATGACTCACTCTGTCTCCATTGCAACAAATATCACATCTTCATTTTCAAGCTTAAGAATTTCATAAGTGTTGAATGTTGGAGCATTCATCACATTTCATAAGTAAACAAAAAACATGAGTTAAATATATTTCTCTTATAAAATTCTAATTATTATATTTAGGGGAAATCATTTTCTTAAAAGGAACACACTCAAGCGCATACAAGAGAAAGAGAAAAAACTAAAAATTTATCCAACATTGAATAAGTCAAAATAAATATAAAAAAAATAATAATTAATATGTTAATTTTTATAAATTTGTATAATATTTTAAATTTATATATATTTAAAGTAAAATTTTAATTATATATATTATGTCACTTTAAAAATGATTAAAATCATGAAAGATAAACTAAAAAAACAAATATTTTTAAAACTTTATAAATTTTTTTACATTAAATCCTAAAAAAATTATTGAAGGAATCTTATAAAAAGAATCCAAAAAAGTAATGAGTAATTATAAATTTTTTAATTTTATTATGTTTTAAGGTAATAAATATATAATTTTTTTATTTAATATTTACTTTATAAGATAGTTGGAGACTAAGTAGGATAAATTATATATAGATATTTTTAATAAAATAAATAAATAATTTAATGAAATTGAATAAAAAGTAATTATAACAATTAATATTTTATAATTAAAATAATCATAATATTAAACATTTAAATGGATATTATAGAAAATAAATAAATATTTCATTAATATAAATTTATATTAAAATAAAATTATAAAACTTAATAATTAATATACTAAAAAATTAAGCTATATTTTATATTTTAATAAATAATAATATTAAATTTTTTATAAAAATTTAAAATTCATAATTAATTCATTAAACTTGTTTGTTTAAATGTCTTGTTTATTCGAATTATTGTAACTTGTTCAAATATGTTGTTTGTGTGTGGAAAGAAGAGATATGAATCAAATCTTATTTTTATTTTTCATGATTTCATGGTGGAGGTTTTGTTGTGGAAGGAGTTGTAGGTGGTGAAATTTGAGGAGGAGAAGGAGGAAGAGATGGTGATGGCGGATTAGATGATGATTAAGGATATAGTAGAAGATTTAAAATTGATGGTAATGGAAGAAAAGGTAAAATTGATGTGTACTTGCTAGATGGAAAGGAGATAAAGAGAATGCTTGCTTATTAAGTGACAAAAAAGATGGTATTTAGATAGAACCATTGTTGTAAATAGAGGAGAAGGGAGTGAAGTACAAAATGATATCATTTTGACACTTTATATGATAAATTAACGTGTTGTTAGTCTCTAACTAATAAAATGATCAATCTAAAGGAAATTTTTTTTTAAAACTCAAAGACTAATTTATAAATCTAATAAAGTAAAAGATAAATTTGTTCCTTTACTCAATATATAAATTAAAATATTCTTTTACATATATTGAAATTTAGATTGTCTATTGCCTATATTTTTTTTATACATGTTAATGTTTCTAAAAATAAAAGATTGAATTGAAATAGAAAAAAGAGACAGATGAAAAAAATATTTATGATATAATACAAATAAAATTTTTTAAAAAAGTTGAAGGATAGATTCAAAGAAATATGTTAATCTTATAGAGAAGTATTTTCTATTGATTTTAAAAAATAAATATAATTTATTGTTTTTTAAAATGAAATTTTTTTTAAAAAAAATATATAAATTAAAATTTAAACTTAAAAATAGAATTAAAACATAAATTGAAAAGATTAGTATGAAAGATAAATAATGAAAAAATATATCTTATATATGATAGTGGTTTGGTGAAATATTTTAAATTAAAAATAACAATTTTTTATTTTATGAATATTTTTAAAGATATTTTAAAAATATATTAAAAAGTTAAAATTATTTAAGATAAAAAAATTATTTTAAATTTGATTTAAAAATAAAAAATAAAAAATATATGATCATATTAAATGATGTTTTAAATATGTGCAAGGTAAATTTTTTATTAACTATTTTTTTAAATTTATTAAAAATTTAATAAATTTTTTAAAAAAGTATCTAAAAAATTGCATTAATCAAAATTCTTTCTTTAAAATTATCTAGTTTTCTCTAATTTTTAAATTTAATTCCAAATTTATTTTCAATAAAAGTTTACTTTTGAAAAAAAAATTAAATAAATATCTCTCAAATTACTAATTAAAAAATAAAATATTTTAAAATAATAAAAATTTTAAATTTTAAAATTAAAATTTTTATTTTTATGATAACAATTATATTGAAGAAGATGTAGACACTGAATGTGATGATCGTAACAGTGTGGTAGTTATGATGATAGTAGTTGTAATATAAAAAATATTATACAATCATATATTTTTTATTTATATATTATTTGATAATTAATATATAAGATTAATAAATTTATATGGTATTATTATAATTTTTTAAATGTTTTAGTACTTGTTAAATAAAATATAGATATATATATATATATTAATATTATATTATAAATAATTATATTATAATATTATAAATTAATTAAATATATATTAAACAATATTATTTATTTTTTAAATTCATATAATAGATGAATAAATATTAATAATTAAAAAAGTTAATCAAAATATTTAATTTTTTAAAAATAATAAAAATTAAAATCCTATTTTTTTAATGGTGACAGCAATGATGATAATAATAATTTTAGTTATGATAATTATAATATAAAAATTTTATATAATTTTTTATTTTATATATTATTATTATAATATTTTCATATTATTAATAATTTATATAAAAATATATATAATAATTTATTATAAATATATAATATAAATTTATATTATATTATTATAAATTAAATATAATTTATATATTAAATAGTATTATTTAATTTATTATAAATATAAAAAATTATTAATTTAAAAATAAAAAATTTGTTATCTTAAAATAATTAAAATTAAATTTTTAAAATTATTATTTAAATTATTATAATGTGATTATGAGAATAGTAATGATATGGTAATTGGATAGTTATAAAAATGATAAAAATAGTAATTATAGTGATGATATAATTTAATAGAGTTGATATTAAAAATATTTTAAATTTAAAAATATTAATTAATAAATATTTTTTAAAAGTAATTTAAAAATATAATAAATAAATTTTATTTTAAAAATTAATTTAAAAACTAAAAATAAAAAATTTGCAATCATTTTTAAATGAGAAGATATTTTTTAAAATAAGTAGCTAACTTGTAAGAATTAAATATATCCGAAATTAAATACTAAATCTATATGTAGTTGCTTGACTAGTAAAAAGATCCTCAACCATTTAGGAACAGTTCCGGATGAGATAAATACCACGGAAGAACATAGTTTGTCACCACATTGGTTGTCTTCGTCCCGGGTGTCTTGAATGATATTTATAAACTCGAAATGTAGGTCACACCATCAAAGATCAACAGATAATATGAGCAATATTAAATGAACTAGGATGCATTTTGCTATACATTTTAATTAAACGTTTAATCTTTTTTATGAAAATTTATATTATAAATTTGACCATAAAAGTTATTAAAATAAGAATAAAAAAGTTTATTTTAATAAATTATATTAAAAATTTATAAAATTAAGGTCATAAAATATTATTATAATTATAAATTATTTTTATAAGCTTCCATAAATTTTCCGTAGATTCCTTTAATCAATGAAAGACCTTGATAAAGAGCTTAGAATTCTGCATAAAGACTATCTAAGGTTGGGATCGAACCCCAACACCTTGAGACCTGATCATCACCACAGAAATCTCAAATTATATAACCAAGTCTAGCTCCGTGCGACATGGAATAGAAGTTCCATCTATGTTTAATTTGAAGCAACCTTATTCAGACAACTTTTGCTTAGGCATGATTGTTGGTTGGGTGCGGATGCATTTGGGTGGATTAGTGCTCATCCATTGTTAATTGACGTTTAAAATAAAAGGATCCAATTTCATTCGATTGCCAAGTTAGATTGGGTGAAGGTTTAATTGGTTAATTTGTTAATCTTTATTGTTGTGTTGGGCCAATTTTTTTATCATAAAAAAAAATTTGTCCAACATTAAATATAAATGATTTTTTTATTTGTTAAATTTGTTTCAGATTTTTTTTAGGATCCATAAAAATAATAATCACTTGTTGTTGAAGATTATATTTTCCAAATTTTAACTAAAGAGTTTTTCTTATTTTTTTTAAAGCTATACTGAGACTTTTATATTGAATATAATGGGTACTTCTTAATTTAAGGACATCATCATTAATCTACACTGGAAACACAATATTAACATAGATGAGGATAATTAAATTAATAAATATATTTGTAAATTAAATTAAATCTAGATATTCAAACAATAAAAGCATGATTACATGAGAAAAAATTAAACTTCTAGTGGAACATCTAGAACTCTTCTAGTATCTACCACCATGTTCTAGAGACCTGCTTGATTAAGAATATGAGTAATTAGTGATATAAGATCTTTAACTTTGAAAAAAAAAAAACTTTTACATCCACCATCATGTTTTAGAGATCTTTTTAATTAAAAATATAAGTAACCAATGATATTAGATCCTCACCTTTAAAATCAAAACATGATATTTTCAACTAAAAGCTCAAAACACTTTTCTATTTCTTTTTTCTATATGAAACAGTGCATGTTGCTTGATATAAGAATTTGGTGTAATAATCATGACAATTTCTCCATGGCCTTGTAACAATACATAGACAAAATAAACCTTATAAATAATATTCTTAAAAATAAATTTAAAAAAAATTAAGCTTAGATAATACATATAACACATGTATATTTAATATTAATTGAGAAGAAAATTTTATAAAAAAAAAATGAGAGATGAGACTGGTCATCACAAATAGAGTCTCATAAAATCTTGTAACCACAACCAATGCTAAGAGAAAAGTTTGATGAAGGGACGATCCAAAGAGTTAGGGAAAGATCCTAAATATTGTAACGTTCATAAAAAAAATAAAATAAAAATTATTTATTTTTACATGAGAGATAGAATGCAAGGACAAAGCTCAAAATAAAAATAAAGGTGAGGGAGAAAGCTTACCTTGTTGATTACCACTTTACTTTTAAGTCTTTGAGATTGACATAGAGAAAGTTGATGAGGAGTTGAGAGAGAATCAAATAGATAGAGAAAAAGAAAAATACTGAGAGAAAATAAGAGATTAAGATAAAGTTAGAAAGAAAAAGTGAAATTCTTTATGAGAAAGCGAGATATAGTCTAAAAGATAAAGATAAAAGAAAGTAAAATGTAATACAGAAAACTCTAAAAGAGTAGGATAAATCATTATTTTCATGGTTAGTTCTTTCCCAAATCTTACCAGAGTAGCAACTCATACTTAAAAAAATAAATAAAAAATAAATGTGAATTTGAACAAATTAGGGAAGCCTTTGAAACTTAGAAGACTTATATTTCACATTACCAATAATATCTCAACAACATAAACAAATTTAATCCTAATACTTATTTGTCTGTGTCAATTGAGTTTTGATATGAATAAAAATTAAATTCATAAATTGAATCATGTACATCTACTTATATCTATTATCAATAATTTAAATAACCCGACATCTAATTCAAATTTATCTAACTTACAACTTTAAACCTTAGTTATAATATACCGTTGAACTTTTACCATTTGTCCATCTTTATTTCTACCATAATCCATAGGTAATTTAAGAATACACTAATATTAATTTATATTAACTGTATTATATAGTTTATTATCTAATTATCTAATTATTTTTATTTTTAAATTATTAATACTTGAATGGTTGAATAATAAATTGTACTTATAATTATTGTAGAAGATTGTATGTTATTCAAAATTTTTAAATATAAAATATTATTTTTAATTGCTTATTTTACAATTTGTTTATATTCCAACTTAAATTTGGTTTTTTTAATAATTAGTTTCTATTATTTTTTTTTAAAAAATTTCTATTAAAAAGTTACTTTTATTTTAATTTTTTTAAATAATATTTGACATAACTTCTCTTTTTAAATAGACCAAGCAAATCTATCTATTTAAAAGCTTATCTATGATTAAAATTAAAGTTTAGTTGTTAAATGATTGTTAAATTGTTTTATATTTTTAACCTTTCCAAATGGTAGTGTAATGAAAAGGGATGCTTCTCATCTCAAGAATGTATCTTAGAAAACTAAATTATTTCATTTAAAGCAACAACAAAAGAAAAAAGTTATAAATTATATCTATATCAATATTGTTCGTGTATCGCAATGGAGCAGCTGCTACAATGTAGAGTTTTTTATTACCACGGCTGATTTTGGTTTTCTTTCACAACTTGGATCATCAAAGTTGATAGATTTTTCTAGACACCAATTTTATCTTAACGTCTATTCTACCGTTTTTTTTTCTTTCTCTGCAACATTTTTATACCATATGTTTAATGGATTTCAAATTTAAATCTACATCTGCTCATAACTACAAATATCTTATATTTTTTAATCTGTCTGTGTTGAACGACATCAATGCACCTTAATTATGACAATGATTTCATTTTAAAACCTTGAATAAAAGTAAAAAAATAAAATAGAAAAAAGGTCAACTATACATGAAAAATTCAACAATAGAAAGTTCTAAACTAACTTTTTTTATTGTGTTTTTTTCTTCTCATATTTCCTGTATTAATAGCATCTTTAAGGTAAAAGTGAATCATAAATTTTCATTTGCATTTTAATCATAACCACAAATATCCTGTATTTGCAGATTGTATATGTATGTGTTGGTTCACACTGCACACCTATATTGTGTCTATAATTATAATTTAAAACATTGAATAAAAGCACAAATTAAACTTAGGAAAGAGGCAAATCACACATGAAACGTGAACCATAAAATTTTAAATTTTGGTTTGCACCTTAGCTGTAACAACAAATATCCTTCATTAATAAATTGTGTATGTTTGTGTCAGTTCACATTACTGCACCTTAATTGTGACAACAATTGCAATTTAAAACTTTAAATAAAAAGGTGAATTAAAATTCAGTGGGAAAATTTCAAATTTTGGTCTGCATCTTATCCGAAATTGCAAATACCCTACATGTATTATGTATGTTTGTGTTGGTTGACACTACTGCACCTCAATTGCGACGTTAATTGCAATTTAAAACCTTAAATAAAAAGGCAAATTTATATTCGAAAAGGAGGTAATTATAATTTTGGTCATCATCTTGGTTGTAGTCGCAAATATCCTGCAATTGTAAATTGCATATGCCTGTGTTGGTTAATCATTGTACCTCAATTGTAATGATAATTGCAACTTAAAACCTTGAGTAAAACGGCAAATTAAGATTCAATGAGGGAAAAATTCAAATTTTGGTTTGCATATTAGGTGAAACTACAAATACCTTACATTTGTAGCATACTCAACTATGATGATAAACGGTTTAAAACCTTGAATACAGGGGAAAGTTAATATTCAACGAGGGAGGGAAATTTTTAAATTTTGATTTGCATCTTGGTCATAATCACAAATATCCCGCATTTGTAAATTGCATATATCTATGTTGGTTCATATTGTTGCTCCTCAATTGTGATGATAATTGCAATTTAAAACCTTGAATAAAAGAAAAAACTAAAACTCAATAAAATAAAAAAATTCACACGAAAATTCAATTATATATTTGAATCACTAACATCTTTAAGCCCAAATGAGAATCATGAATTTCAAATTTTGGACCTCATCTTGATTGTAAGCACAAATATATTGCGTTTGCGGATTGCATACTATATCGCTATACCTCACCTGTGATTGTAATTACAGTTTAAAATATTGCATAAAAAAAAACAAGATTCACTAAAAAAAAGATAAATTATATATAGAAAATTCATTAATAAAAAACTCAAACTAACATTTCTATTCTTCATAAAAGTTTCTCATTCTCTAAATCATTAACGGTTTAAAGTCAGCAAAACAAAAATCAAACATAAAAAACAGTAATTAGACACAACTTTGATTTAAGCTAAAACATTGCATATGTGAATAATTATTTTCACACACACACAAAAAAAAAAAAAAAAACTTGATATATAACTCATAACACTAAATAGAAGGGAGAATGTTTGAAAGCTCTATAGCCTTAATGTGAGATCCAATTTGTCACCATTAAGGTCAGCCCAATTAATAAACTCGTTGTTGATGGGTTGCTCTAGTGTGTTGATATATGGCTTAGTTCCATCAATTGGAGAAACCTCCATCTCCTTTTGGTGGATTGGTGGAGCTGGTAACCGTGCCATTTCAGTATTAATACTCCTAGAAGAGGGCATAGCCTGTGGTGGAAGTTGGAGCGATCTAAGTGTCTGTGAAGCAGCAATCACCTGCTGGCTAGCATAGGAAAATAAGTTTGATCCTGGTTGAGACATCACCATAGATTGCTGCATCATTGGCCTAGGAATATTGGGTTGCAAAAGGCTACGAATCATTTCTCTTTGATAGTTGACATAGTTTGATGAATATATCCCTCTCATGGTATGGTTTTCTGGCGCAAGATGGGACTCAATATGGGCCATGAATGCTTGGAAGCTAGAAACTTCATGGTTGCATATTCGACATGCAATTATATTGCTATGGTTGTTTTGATGAGCACGTTGTCCATAGTTGAATGTACCAAGCTGATAATTGATGTTAAAAATATTATTGACCATGGTGATGGATGCTTGGGGTAGGCTTTAGTAGAAAGCACAATATGAACATTTTACTCACCTCAGATGTGTCTTTTTATAAGAGAAAATGTTTATGAATATTAAATGCATAAATTGGTATTTTAAATTTGTTTGGTTAAGGGGTAGTAATTTAATTAGAGTATTGTTAGAATATTTATTTCATTTCCAAAAAAAAAAACAAGAAAACGTTTGACTATGTGGACAGCAAATATTAAGGATAATGTATTAAAAAAGTTAAAATTATTTATTAAAAAGTATTCATTATATCAAAATTTTATTTTATATATAAGGTATATAAAATAAGGAATAAGAATTTAAAAATTATGATGTAACCTTGGATATAATAAATTCTTTTTTAAATAAAACTTTATATTTTTTACTTCTTCACATATACATCCGACGCACGGGGTTCAAAATTTATTATTATTATTATTATTATTATTATTATTATATTAAAAATACTAAAAATAATATTTTTTTTAATTAATTAAAAATATTTAATAAGGTGTATTAAATATTTCCTATTGTATCAATGGACAGTGAGTTGGACTATTATATGTTTAATTTTTTATAAATTATATAAATTTAAATTTTATATAAAAAAATGTAAAAAATAATTCCATTATACTATATATGATTCTAATTTGAACAAAATAGTCTCTCCTAAAAAATACATCCTCAAATTTTATAAATAAAATATTAAATAATAAAATTAATATATTTTTTATTATGAAAATATAAAAATATTTAGTATTTTTATTTAATAAATTATGGTATTGATAAAAACTATTGGCATTATTTAATTAATATAAAAGGTTTAAAAGGCCTATGATATGCACTATCATGTGCATTGTTAATAAACTGTCTATTAAGGCATTAAATTTTTTTAAGTAAACTGACTATTAAGGCATTAATATTTTTTTAAAAATAAACTGACTATTAAGGCATTAATATTTTTTTTATACTGATTCATTAACTTTCCAAAATATATTATCAAGTTTGGAAATGTGTTCCCTTTAAAATGTCAAAGTAATTATTTGTAATTATCTTATTTTTTCTTCATTTTTTATAATTATTTATTTTTCTTTCCCTAATGAAGATTTTAAAAAAGAAAAGAATACAAAACATTTCATATCAACAAGATTTTTCTTTCTCTAGGAGAGTCTTTTTATAACATGATAAAATCTATGAAAAATTGACTATTAAGGCATTGTTATTTTTTTATGCTGATTAATTAACTTTCAAAAATATATTATCAAGTTTGGAATCGTGTTTCCTTTAAAATGTTAAAGTCATTAATTGGAATTCTCTCTTCACCTAATTTAATGATCGTATTTTTTCATTTTTGATAATTATTTATTTTTTTATATGTAAGGTATTAATGAGTCAGTAAAAAATTAAAAAAAAAAGGAATATAAAACATTTTATATTATCAAGATATTATATTACTTTCAAATAAGTATACTTTATTTTCATATATTAAAGGAGAATTTGTAAGTAAAGAAAGTATAAACAACTTAGATTGTGGAGGAAAAAGAAAAATTAATGTAAAAAAATAATTTTAGAACACAAATAGTTGAGATTTCAAGAAAAAATAATTAATTAGGTAGATTTTAAAATACACAAAATATATTTTCCATGCTGAATGAAGTTTATAAAAAAAATACTCTAATCCTAAAAATTAAAGACCCTATCTTACTATGGAAGGATTTCATTGTTGTTATTGTTATTATTAACATGTTAATTGTTAATTGTCAATTGTCAATTTTTTTTATAATTTTTTTTTATCTTGATTGAATCTCCTTGAATTTGAGTCACTGCTTCCTTGGAGTCAATCCCAGTTAGTCGAGAGCTCTAACATTTTGCTTTCCGAATCCCAGTGCACCAATTAACCGCAATTCACTCAGAGCACTCAACACACTGCCTTCGTTCTTCTGATCTCTCAGAATGGGAGAAAACGTACCTAATTTCACGAACCCTAACTCATCTCGCCCCTATTTTTCATTTCGCAATCTCATTCATGTTTCCGATTCAATCATTCTCTGCTTTCTAATTTCTTCTTTCGCCTTGCAAATCGTTTAGTACGATTCTGATTCTCAATCATGTTTCTGATTTAATCATTCTGTTCTTCCTAATCTTAAACATGTTGTGATTTTGGTTCTTTTTGCTTATGTTTGCTGAATCGCAGAGTGTCACCTTGCTTTAGTTCACATCTGCTTCTCCGGTTCTTCTTTTGTGCGCTTGGTTTTCGTTGCAGGTCTGTTACCACATTCCTTTGAATCTCGTTGGTCTGTCTGCTTCTTCCTTTGCTTGGTTTTCATTTCTATTTTTTTAACCTTGTGATATTGATTTTCCTTTCAACTGGTGCAGAGGCTGAACATAGAAGGTGTTGGTTCTGCTATAGAACATAGCACGGTGGATAAACATTAAACAAGGCTACAGGACTCTCTTACAAGGTTTGAATGAAGTTTTTTTATATATGAAGTTTACAGATAAATCTCTATTGTCTTATCTATTCCTCCTGATCTTGAGCTTTAATTTATGAACTGGTGATGTTTCCATGTAATACAGATAAATCTATCTTATGAGCCTTCCTGCATTATGTTAAAATTTATGTTTGTGATTACAATTGTGATATGAAGAACATCCCCTTAACATTAGGATTTTTGGATTTAAGATATTGTCCAACCCCGGAGACTGTGCCTCAATGCCTATTCCCATAACAAACTTGTCAACTTGTCCGTTTTGTATCCTCCTATATCTCAGGACCAGTTGTTTTTAACCTGCTTCCCAATTTGAAGTCAATTAAAAATAAATTCACCATTACAAATGCCCAAGATTTCAGAACTATATCTAGTATTAAATTTAAGGGCTACCAAGCATTACACAAGTATAGCACAAGCATAATTTTATAGATTTTTTCTTAGTAAAAGATTTCAAACAGATATAGTAATTTAGGTTCATCTTGTTTTGTGGCCATTTTGTGTGACTCTGCTGTGATGGTTTTTCCTGTGTTTGTTGGGGGTATGGAGATGCTTTCGGGAAATTGAGCTTCTGCGAAGAAAGAGGGCAGGGTATTCTTTTAAAACTGATGATGTAGCCAAAGCCAAACATTGTGATACAAATGATATTTTACTAATTTAATTTATTTTATTTATGAGATATTAATCTTATCAACTTTGTATTCACTTTATTTCATTGCCTTACTGATTTATTTATTTATTCCTCTTTTTTTGTGCATCCAAGTGTTTTAAATATTATTGGCTCCCAGAACATGCATAAGTGTGAATCTTCCAGAATTTTCAAAAAAGTAAATATGGGATTCAAATTTGTGGTCCTGTAACATGCAAAGATGATGTTAGTGAGCATGTACTCATAGTTGAAGTTTCTTTTTTTCCTCTCTTTTCCCACTATGTATCTACCTTGAAGGCTAAATGATAGATGCAGCAGAGTTATCCCCACCAGATATCTGTCAAAATGGTAAAAAATAGAGAAGTGATAATCCTTAAAGTACCTTGTTGCTTTCACTATTCTTTTTCTTTTTTCTTTTTACTATTTCCCCTTTGTTTACAAGTTCAATCCATGCTGTAATTCTTACCTTTCCCTTGCTAGGTATTCTTTTTGTTTATTGACCGCTAAAAATTACTTTTAGAATAGTTAGTGTTTTGATACAAGGCAAGTTGTACTTAAGCTGACATGCGATTCAAATTCAGTCCCTAGAATGTATTGAAGTGGATACCATAATTAACCAAGCCATGTGTTAGATTAACACTTTCACTCTTCTATTGTCCTGTTTCATTTCAATTTGATATGTCAAGGTACAGGCTGAGAGTCTGCTACCCTCAGAGGAAGATGTTGACACTAACCTTGTTTTTATTGAGAATTTCAATGTAGCACTAAACCTTTCAAACATGACAAAATGAATTGAATGATTTATATGCTAGATTAAACCTAATGAGGATGCAGGTACATGATACATATACTAGGGAGATCTCAATGAAATGAATCTACATTCTGTCTTGTCTACATAGTTCTTTTGAAAGATTTAATTTATAGTTATACCAACATAAATGAGGCGAAAGAGCTTCTTTTTATTTCCTTCTTTAGAATTCATTATTATTATTATTTAACAAACTAGTTGTTATCATCAGTGCATGGTTACTTGCTGTGATATTTTTTTTTATAGGTCATTTGGTGTTTTTAAATTAATAAAATATAGCAATGTGGTTGGTGCAATATTTGGGAAGTTAGGAAATGGTGAAAAAGAACTTCTAGTTTTCTGGGGCTTCAAATTTAGAATTTTAGTGGGAAAGGGTTGGTAATTTTAGTAAAATGTACTTCAACCCATCACCTCTCTGCTGATTATTATTTTGGTTCCAACAAAACATGCTCTCTGTGGCAGGAGAGAGCAGGCCTCTCCTTTGCCCCTAATCATACTCATACTTGCTGATTGTGTGTCTACCTACACTCTGAACCATATCTATTTTTTTTTAAGTTGTGTATTAGAAATTATTTATTTTATAATTATATCCTTAATATTCGGCATCACTCTATTATTCCTCAATCCTCATTGGCAACCATGTTTCAGGTATCTTGTAAAAATGTTATTTTTCACAAAAGTTGACATTTTCCTATGTGAAAACTAGTTCCTGCCAACTATGAATACTACCACTTTGTTTGATACTATTATACTTTGGTCATTCTCTAATGTATGCTATTGATTACCTCCAAATTACAACAGGGTCTTTAAGTCAAGGATCTCACCATGCAAACAGCATCTTATTGTCATCCTCTATTCTATTTCTCTTGCAGGTACCTAATCTTTTCCCCTGATTTTATTATACAATGTCTCTTTTGTACAATTGATGTTAATTGATTGTAAAATGAAACTTAAACTGTATTGCAGAAACATCAGTACAAATGGGAAGACTAGTTCAATGAAATGTCGTGCACCATATCCCTCTCAACTATATCGGAAATGTGAATTCAATGGGAGACCTCCTGTTTATAATTCTCCCACTCCCATAAAGCCAAACAAATTGTTTGCACTTCCTAACACCGGTGATGGCCATCCATCTGCTCCTATGATAGATAATGAAATGAGCACAAACCATGCTCCTAATGGCACATCATCCACATTTCTCAGCAACTGGTCGCCCCCGAGGTACCTGTGGAGGGGGTTATCAGCTTTTATCCTGGCAGGGCAGGTAATTATCAAGACTCTAAAGGGAAAAATTCATTGGAGGAATACTCTACAACAATTGGAGAGAGTTGGTCCAAGATCTGTTGGTGTGTGTCTTTTAACTTCAGCCTTTGTGGGCATGGCCTTCACAATTCAATTTGTAAGAGAGTTCACTAGGTTGGGATTGAATAGATCTGTGGGTGGGGTTTTAGCTCTGGCTTTCTCAAGGGAGCTAAGTCCAGTGGTTACTGCGATTGTAGTTGCTGGGCGCATTGGAAGTGCTTTTGCTGCCGAGTTAGGAACCATGCAGGTTTCTGAGCAGACTGACACATTGAGAGTTCTCGGTTCAGACCCTGTTGATTATCTGGTGACGCCAAGAGTTATCGCCACTTGTATTGCACTACCTCTTTTGACCTTACTATGTTTTACATTAGGGATGGCATCTAGTGCCCTTCTTGCTGATGGTGTTTATGGGGTGAGTATTAACATTATATTAGATTCAGCTCAGAGAGCTCTCAGGTCATGGGATATTATTAGTGCGATGATCAAGTCTCAGGTTTTTGGTGCTATCATATCTATAGTAAGTTGTGCATGGGGAGTTACAACTTTGGGAGGTGCTAAAGGTGTTGGGGAATCAACAACGTCAGCTGTGGTTATTTCTCTTGTTGGCATCTTCATTGCTGATTTTGCTCTTTCTTATTGTTTCTTCCAAGGAGCAGGAGATCAGCTAAAGAATTGCATTTAAGCCTACCAATTTGTCTGCAATTTTGCTGCTATGTACAAAGTGAATGGTATGAATTTTCTGTTAGAGCTGCGATAAAATCTCAACTGTAGGTCCCCCATTTGCGTCGTCGAGATTCAGAGAAAATTTCAAGTTGTATAACCAGAGAAATTTGTTGTTCCCAACCTGTATGGCTCTTGCCAGAAGGGCATTCGATCAAAGTTTCATGGTTGCATTACATAGATTTCCATGCTTGGAACGTAGTTATGATAGCCTTCGAGTCTCAGCGTATTTTCCACATATTAACGTTCTCTTGCAAAATAAGGCGTCTAAGCAATCGATTGAGTGATTCCTAAGCTCATGATCGATTAATCGTTCCAATCTCTCCCCGTGATTAGATATATCTAGAATGGATTTGTGATTTATACAATTCAGTTCATGAATATGTACATGATACGGTGCCCTTTCAAGTCTGCACAATTGTAGAGATATGCATTTATACAGTGCCGTGCATAAACTTAAACATTGTCTTTTATTTTAAATTCGATAAAAAAAGTGATCACACTTCCTATTTGAGTTGCACTATTATACTAGAAGAAATTAATAATACATGAATTAAAATAAATTCTTGTGCATTAACTTAATCAATTAAGGTATAGTCTCTTTACACAAATTTCCGTGTATGTTGGACATAGATCATTGTGTTATTAAGGGCACATAAAAAACCAATTCAAAATTTCAGTTTATGATAATCTAATCATGACAAAATGTTAATATGTTAAACCTCACGTTTAACGTATTGCAGTACCATTTTCGTTCGTCGCTGTTGATATTCAAACTTTTCTAGAAATTAGCAAATATTGTTCTTGCTCGGGTATTTTTAAACTTAAATAAAATTTATAAATAATAAATTAAAATATAGTAAATATTTTTGTTAATAATAAAAATTATATTATGTTAATAATATAAAACTATTAAAATCAAGGAAATAAATTATTAAAATTATAACAAATTTTATTGATATGATATATCAAAATTTAAAAATTAAATTAAAATTAATTAAGGGCTTAATAATCTTAAGATTTAGTTTAAAGAAAAAATATATCTTCAAAGTTATTAAAACATAAATAAATATTTAAATTTAAATGAAATTAATATTTTAAAAATTATTAATAAAAAATTAAATTAAATTAAATACTTAATTTAAAAGAAGTCATATGAATTTTAAAATTATTTAATTTAAGAAAAAATTTAAATTTAAAATATAAAAATAATCTATGGTTCAACCTTTTAGATTTAATACATGTTATCATGTTTGAATAAAAGAAAAGATAATTCAACTGATAAATAACTAAATATTTTTAAAGGGAGAAATTTAAATGAAAACTTTTTTCACATATATAAATGATAACGTATATTTGTTTATATTTGGTTGTAAGTGGTTGAATTTATATATTTTTTTTTTAAAAAATCAATTATTGAATGAAAAATGTAAATGGATGAATGATAATTATTATTAATTTTGAATAGGAAAAATCAGGGGATGGATTTTGTAAATAGTTTTAAAAATCTCATCTCAATTCAGAAATCAAGTACAGGTGAAAAGGAAAATCTAACAAAACAAAAGATAAGTTGAGAAAACTGTGACCAATTCATATTGGAAAAGAGAGAATAACAACACACATGAAAATTCAAAATAAGGTAGGGACTTAAATCCTTCCATGCATGTTTATTATTTCATGAAATCCAATGCTACTTGTATCAGAAATAGCCAAATCTTCACGCAATCCTGTCAAGGATACATGATTCAAGTCCCAATTACAATTTTCAAAATTGGTAATCCTTCACACAATCTAATCAAGGACTGATCATGAACGGGTTAACTGATCCTGAACTCAACTAGCGATTAAACCAGTTTAACTTTTTTCCCCCATACAACCAGTTCAAACCCTTTTCCAATTGTATCTGTTTAGCCTGTCTGATCGCTAATTTATTAAAAAAAAAAATTCAACCTCCTCTTTTTTCACTTATTAAATTAGATACGAGTCAAATAAGAACACGTAACGCATTAATGATATATAAATTAAGGGCAGTCATTTCCAACTATATTTTTATATCATACATTATTAATAAACCGTTTATTTTATATTTTCCAAAATCCAAACCAGCCATAAAAGGAAGGAAGAGAATGATCCACATTTTACTGATGATGTGCTAATTCAACTAACTCGCATATAAACCGGCACTAAGTAAACTCTCTTAAATATTTTATTACGAAAATTTATTGTAAAAAATAATAAAATGGATACCCTAACAACCCTGACCCTATTGGGAAAATCCAAAATGAAAATGGTAGAATTAAGTAAAGTCCTCAATCTTATTGTGATTAAACTTAAATAATAAATAATGTGAGTGTGGGGCCAGGCAGCAGTCTCTCTCTACGGATGACACGCTTTTCTTTGAATTGTGGTATTTC
Organism: Canavalia gladiata; assembly: GCA_037954105.1. NCBI lineage: Eukaryota > Viridiplantae > Streptophyta > Magnoliopsida > Fabales > Fabaceae > Canavalia > Canavalia gladiata. Next base: position 13,910,406 of record CM075660.1, read on the forward strand.
CTCTTCCTTCCTTCCTTCCTTTCTAATTTTCCTTTTCTTAGCATCTCAGTTTTCAACCCACATTGTTGCCGTTTGACCCCTTTCATTCCAATCAATTGAAAAATCAATCACAATCACTTTCATCTTCCCTTACCCACACCAATTTTGCTTTTTCATTTTTCTTTTTCAAATGGGTCCCATCGTCTATCATTTCTATTGGACCCAATTTGGCCTTCTTTTTTGTTGATATCATTTCAAGTTTGCCTCTTTTTCTCTTTCGTCATTCTGGGTTCGCTTTGCATTAATTAACCGGTTTGGTTAATTGTAGGTTATTTTATTTTTATTTTCCAACAGTTGTTTTCAATTTGATCACTTTGCTTATAGCTGAGTTGAGCTTTGTCAAGTTTTAAGTGTTTGTTTATGCTTTTCTCCCACCATTTGCATGCATTCAGCTGTTTCTTCTAGAATCTGGATATGTAACTCTATCAGAGTTTCTTCTTTCTTACCTCATTCCACTCGGTTGCTTTTGTCTTTTCCCTTAAAATATTGTTTTCATTGATGTCTATGTTCTGTTTGAATTGTCATTTATTAATAAACAAAGAAGAAGAATTAGTCTCACTGTTTTTTGTTTCTTGTTTGGGGTGTTAAGGAATATGTCTTCAATAAGAATACCTTGTGTATTGGCTTCACAATTTTATTTTGGTTTGGTCATTCCTGGCATCTGTATTGTTTGTTCCTTTGCTACAATGTTAGGCAGTTAAGTTGTTTGGAATGTTTAAAAACATTCTCTTTTTTCTCTAATTTTTGTTGTGTTTAGGTTTCATCATTTTGAGTGAGCCAGCATACCTGCCAAGAATAGCAGTGGTATTTTTTTGGTGAAGATGGTTCTGGGAATAAGATCAAAGAGTAGAAAAAGTGTCTCAATCCAAGTTCACTATGTCATCCATGTTCAGGAGATCAAACCATGGCCCCCTTCACAATCATTGAGATCTGTTCAATATGTACTCCTGCAATGGGAAAATGGTGATCAAAATTCTGGCTCTCTGGCATCCGCTGCCGATAATGGAAAAATCGAATTTAATGAATCTTTCAGGCTTTCAGTACTTATGCGGAAAGAAACATCCAAAAAAGGCAAACACCGCGAAAGTTTCCATAAGAACTACTTAGAGTTTAACTTGTATGACAAGACAGTAAAGAGTCAACTATTGGGATCAGCCACAATAAACCTTGCAGATTTTGGAATTATTAAGGAAACTAAAGCCATAAGCATTGTGTTAAACTGCAAGAAGAGTTACAGGAGCTCAACACATCCATTTCTTTTTGTTAAAATTCAGCCATTTGATACAGAGTGTTCCAGCTCATCACCAAAGAGCAACTTGTCAAAAGAATTGTCAATAGACAGGGAAGAAAGTGAATCTGCATCGCAGTCAGTAAAAGATGATGATATTGAGATTGCCTCTTTTACTGATGATGACAATGATGACACCCCTTCAAATAGCTTCCAAACTGCCGGATCTGCTTCAGAGACAGCTGGAGGTATGCCCCTCTTAGTGAAAAAGTACTAAATTTTTCTTAATCATATAATTGTGCTTAATGCAAGTTGATCAAATCATGTCTCCTTCTCAAAGGGTTTTTTTTTTTCTATTTTTTATGGATATATCAAATCATTGTTATGATTTGTTAGTAATTGACCTCAAATTCTTGCTGTCTCCTTATTGAATTGGATTTTTCTCAAAAAAAAAAAAAACAAAAAACTGCTATGGTGCTTTACATTTTGGCTGTGTATTAACTGATTCTATGCCTCTTTAAATTTGGCATGCATATATGCGGTGATCATATTCATCAACATTGCTTGTTGTGTTTAGTTGTATGCTGAGGTAATTCATGCTGTTTTGATCTTACTATATCCAGGAGACGAGATGACATTATTATCGTAAATTTGTTTCATTGTAACACATCTGTATATCAATTACCTCTAAGGTTGGTTGGTAATTGTCAAGTTAGTTCCAACATAAAATGATCAAACATTTGAACTCTGAATTTGTTGACAGGTAACTCTTTTAAAATTGTAAGTAGATATATATAGTTAAGGAACTAGATAGATCTATGCCAATACATTACAGATAATGCAGTTTTTTTATTGAATATTTGATCTCTAGACCAATAATATTTTATACAGAAATGCAATTGTCTAGCTCTGCCATGTTAATAGCCCATTGCCATTTGATTTTCAGACAACATCAAAATCAGTGAAAGAGGTTCAGAAGGATCTAGTGGAGAATTTGTTCTACCCTCAGAAAATTCTACATATAGCTTACTTGAAAACACAGGGGATGAAGCATCCACACAGTTCAATGGCTTGAAATCCCCCTCTTCATCTACAATTCTGTGCTCAGATATGGGAAATACTGCAAATGGCAAGTCTTCACCTAAAATTTCAGAGGACAGTGTCAAAGTTGCTAATGCAAATGCTGAAATTCGAAAAAGCATTCAACAATCTTCAGCTTCATACTTTTCATCAAGTATGAAACGAAACTTTGAAAGATCTTCCCAATCTCAGGTGACTCAAGAAGATAGCATGACTCAAGAAGATATCACATGTGGTCAGAGATTTAATACAGATGCTCTGGAGAAAGACACTAGAGTTATGGAGGGCAAAGAGAAAGTTATGGACAAAGAGAAAATGGTTGAGAGAAGAAAAGGACAAGAACAGTTTACTATAAGGAATGAACTTTTAGAAAGTGAACTCATTAATAATTGTTCTGATACTGATGCTACAAAGAAAGGAAAATTAAATAGTGATACTCTTCTGTTAGACAAGAAATCACAAGAACGTCCAACAAGTATTTTGGGGAATGATAAAACAGAGGATGCAACAAATGTAAAATTTCCTTTACAATCTGGTGAGAAAAATCGGGTGTTCGTCAGCCGTCGGAACAAAAATCAAGCAGAGGAAATTAACGCTTTGAATGATAAAACAGAGGATGTGACAAATTTGAAGTTTCCTTTAAAATCTGGTGAAAAAAATCGGGTGTTCATCAGCAGTCAGAACAAAAATCAGGCAGAGGAAATTAATGCTTTGTATGATAAAACAGAGAATGTGACAGATGTAAAATTTCCTTTACAATCCGGTGAGAAAAATCGGGTGTTCATCAGCCGTTGGAACAAAGTTCAGCCAGAGGAAATTAATGCTTTGAATGATAAAACAGAGGATGTGACAAATGTAAAGTTTCCTTTACAATCTGGTGAGAAAAATCGGGTGTTCATCAGCCGCCGGAACAAAAATCAGGCAGAAGAAATTAATGCTTTGAATGATAAAACAGAGGATGTGACAAATGTAAAGTTTTCTTTACAATCTGGTGAGAACAATGGGGTGTTCATCAGCAGTCAGAACCAAAATCAAGCAGAGGAAATTAATGCTTTGTATGATAAAACAGAGGATGTGACAAATGTAAAGTTTCCTTTACAATCTGGTGAGAAAAATCGGGTGTTCATCAGCCGTCGGAACAAAAATCAGGCAGAGGAAATTAATGCTTTGAATGATAAAACAGAGGATGTATCAAATGTAAAGTTTCCTTTACAATCTGGTGAGAAAAATCGGGTGTTCATCAGCCGTCGGAACAAAAATCAGCCAGAGGAAATTAATGCTTTGAATGATAAAACAGAGGATGTGACAAATGTAAAGTTTCCTTTACAATCTGATGAGAACAATGGGGTGTTCATCAGCAGTCAGAACAAAAAGCAGCCAGAGGAAATTAATGCTTCGAATGATAAAACAGAGGATGTGACAAATGTAAAGTTTTCTTTACAATCTGGTGAGAACAATGGGGTGTTCGTTAGCAGTCAGAACAAAAATCATGCAAAGGAAATTAATGCTTTGAATGATGAAACGGAGGATGTGACAAATGTAAAGTTTCCTTTACAATCTGGTGGGAACAATGTCAACAATCAGAACAAAAATCAGGCAGAGGAAATTAATGCTTTGAATGATGTTCGTGTTGGTACTGCCTGTCATGAAGACATTAATGTAAATGGCAGTTTTCTTAATGCTAAAACTGATTTGAAGACTGAAGTTGAAAATCAGGCAGAGGAAATTAGTGCTTTGAATGACGTTCATGTTGGTACTGCTTGTCATGAAGACATTAATGTAAATGGAAGCTTTCTTAATGATAAAACTGAATTGAAGGCTAACATTGGAAATCAGGCAGAGGAAATTAATGTTTTGAATGATGTTCATGTTGATACTGCTTGTCATGAAGACATTAATGTGAATGGCTACTTTCTTAATGATAAAACTGAATTGAAGGCTGAAATTGAAAATCAGGCAGAGGAGATTAATGCTTTGAATGATGTTCATGTTGGTGCTGCTTGTCATGAAGACATTAATGTGAATGGCAGCTTTCTTAATGATAAAACTGATTTGAAGGCTGAAATTGAAAATCAGGCAGAGGAACTTAATGCTTTGAATGATGTTCATGTTGATACTGCTTGTCATGAAGACATCAACGTGAATGGCAGCTTTCTTAATGATAAAATTGAATTGAAGGCTGAAGTTGAAAATCAGGCAGAGGAAATTAATGCTTTGAATGATGTTCATGTTGATACTGCTTGTCATGAAGACATTAATGTAGATGGCAGCTTTCTTAGTGATAAAACTGAATTGAAGGCTGAAGTTGAAATGCTTCGAGAAGAGCTGAGGGAAGCTGCTGCTCTTGAAGTTTCAATGTACTCAGTTATTGCTGAACATGGTAGTTCATCAAACAAGGTCCATGCACCTGCTCGGCGCCTTTCTAGATTCTATTTTCATGCTTGCAGAGCTGGCTCCCCTGCTACAATAGCTCGTGCAGCCCAGAGTGCTGTCTCAGGATTTGTTTTGGTTTCTAAAGCATGTGGAAATGATGTTCCAAGGTATATAAAACTTGATTTCATAACTTTCTTAACCATCATGAAATGATATAGAAATTAAACTGGTATAGTATTTTCTTGTCTTTTAAGGTTTGGGCATGCAAAACAGTTAAACATGGAAATGAATGTATAAAAGAGAAAGTTGGGGAAGCACCAATTTAGGAGAAGATGATTGACTGATCTAAGGTGGCTTAGTTTTGTGAGTAGAATACCAACAAAAGATTCAATAAGAAAAATGGATTGAATGGACCAAGTTAAAAATTTAAAATAGGTAAAGGAAGAAAACATTAGAACAAATTGTTGAAGAAAACATTGAAATAAGATGCTAGATAGATTTTTTTGTTAAGTGAAAATTTGGCTTTTTTAGAACACAATAGCATCATTTAGTTCATGTAGCCAACCCCAACTAATGAGATATGGCTTGGTCGTTCTTGTGTCTACTGAAGCTTGGCTGAATTGACATCATTTTCATAAAGACCTGTGCATGCTTTCGTTTAAGGTCAAGCATTTTGTACCTGTTCTTAGTTTCCTGTTTCTTAAACATGAATAGGTTGACATTCTGGTTCTCAAATATAATATTGCTGAGAGCAATTGTGAGCAAACAAGTTGAATCTGATGGTCCATGCATCAGTAGTGAATGTGATGGAGCAGGTAACACTCTTCACGAAGAAGAAAGAGACAAAACAGATGAAGATTTTCATAGCTGGGAGGATCCAGAAACATTTTTATTTGCATTGGAAAAGGTTGAAGCTTGGATATTCTCTCGAATTGTTGAGTCTGTGTGGTGGCAGGTTGAATCTCAACCCTTCATTTTCTTCTCCTTTTTCTTCTGATTCTTCTGCTTCTTTATCTCCTCTCTGAAAACTTCGATCTGAAACTGAATGCCCTGGTACTTTTTGGTGTTTGTTTTCTCCAGACACTTACTCCATATATGCAGTCTGCAGCTGCTAAGAGCTCTAACACTAGGAAAACTTATGAGAGGAGACATCGTATAGGTGATCAAGATCAGGGAAGCTTTTCTATTGATTTATGGAAAAGAGCTTTCAAGGATGCATGTGAAAGGCTTTGTCCTCTTCGAACTGGAGGGCTTGAGTGTGGCTGCTTGCCTGTGATAGCTAGATTGGTACAATTTAACATTTATAATAAATTTTATATCTTGATGTAATGTATTGCAACACTGGATTTCATGATGCTTAGCTTTATACATGTGTATGGATGTAGTTGTATATGTAGTTATTAATATGACCAAACCTTGTGAAATGTTGAAAGTTACGGTCAATGGATATTTATTTAAAATCACAAAATAATTTATTCTCTCTGTTCTCCAAATTTTAAAAAGGGGAGCTGGGGTGGGCGGGGAGGGGATTTGATGTGCATGTGAAGATACTAGCATACATAAATTGAAAACTAAAGGTGATAGAAACCATGACCGGGGACTATACAAATCTAATGGGTAAGAGAAAACATCAAAACATTTGCCATTGCTTTATGAAGATGATTGTATCTTGGGCTTGCTACTGTCTTTCCTTCGTTATATCATTGTACTCTTTATAACTTGGCTACTCCAAACCTTGAAATATCTTAATTTTGTTTTTCCTTTTTTTTTTGACAATCAACATATGCAATATGGGTTTTCTAGCCATGGCTAGTTCTTTGCGTTGGATTATGTCAGTTTCTTATAGTTGACTATTTGCACTTATTGTATAGGCAGATGGTACTGATTACCTTTATAGACTGCACCAGCATCCTGTTGTCCTTGAAAGCTCTTGTTATTGTTAGAGAGAAATTAAAATAATAATAAACTTTTTGGTCAACACTTGACATCCTAAGCTTCTGGTTGATGTTTTTCACTTCCTTGTCCATGCCTCAGACTCGAAGGCCTTCGGTATGAAAGGTCCCTGCTTGTTAAGAGATAAAAACCATTCTTGCACCTGCTTTTGAGTTGACTTTATTCTTGACTGTTGAGTAAAATAGGCTTTTTTCCATCTGTTCATTTTTAATTATTTACTTCTGGTTAATATTGTGTATGTGGAATTCATTATATCATTGATTTATTCTTGAAAAGTTCCAAGCTGGATAAATCTACATGTTCTTGTTTTCTCTTAACGATAATATGGGCCCTTTGTTCTTATCTTTTTCTTAAAAAAAGAAACTTGAAATGCAGCCTCATTGAAATAGGGCTGCTCTTGTGGTTGTAGGTGATGGAGCAGTTGGTTATTAGACTTGATGTGGCAATGTTCAATGCTATTCTTCGTGAATCTGCTGAAGAGATGCCCACGGATCCTGTATCTGACCCCATCAGTGATTCTAAGGTTCTTCCTATTCCAGCTGGGAAATCAAGTTTTGGGGCCGGTGCACAACTGAAGAATGCTGTGAGTGATGAAAGTTTTTTGTCCATGCCCTCTTTCTTCTTTTAAAAAATGCAAGATTGATCATAATGTTCTTTGTAGTTTTTTACTGCAAGGCATGCTTCCTCTGTACCCACAGCAATATGCATTAGGATAACTTTGAGGAAGTTTGCTAGCTGATCAAGAATTTAAAGTATTTTATGATGTTTTGGTGCAGTTATTTAAAAAAACAAACACAATCTCTATTAGTTGTTGAGGCTTAACAAACAAATGCTTCTAGAATGTGGGAGTGGGTATTAGAGACAAACTATAATTTTATTTCTGTCAGAAATATTTTATAGCAACTTACAGAACAAATTTTATGTCTTGAGAGTATGATTTTGGATTCCTTAACCTCGTCCAAATATTAAAAGATATTTAAAATTCAAAGCTTTTGAATTTTGATACGAATATAATTAACATTAGTTTACAGTTACGAATTTCTATTTTCTGGGAAGCCTCTTTTCTTAAAACATGTCTTTTCCAAGTTTTGCATAAGCATACTTATGTTGTCCTTGTAAATTTGTTGAATGATGCCAAAAAATTGAATAAATTTTTAGTTATAAAATTATTGATGCTCGATGGTAGTGCATTTTGGACCATGAAGTTCTAATAAAAATAAAAATGAATGTAGCAGAAAGGAGCATGCTGAGGTGGATGAGTGTATACACAAGAAAAGAAAGAGTAGGAATAATATAATCCATGAGAAAGTAAGTTATAATAGCCTCAAGTGAAGAGAAGGTGAAGGAAACTTACTTTGATGATTTGATCGTGTTAGAAGAAGACCAATAAAAGTTTCATTGAGAGAAGTGGATCAAATGGAAGTTATTCCAATCAAAAAAGGTGGAGAAAGACCTAAAAATAATTGAGAAACCATTTAGAAAGACCTTCCACTTCCAGTGAATTTGGTTCTTGATAGAGCTTAATGTCATTGATTCATCTGTTTAGTCGACCTTGCTTAGTAAAACAAGCTTGATTGTAATTCCATGACGGATTTACTGTGTTTTTTCTCTTGGATAACTTCTCATTATCTTTGCTCAGATTGGTGACTGGTCAAGATGGCTTTCAGATTTATTTAGTATTGATGATAGTGACTCTCTTGAAGTTAGCAATGATAATGATGAATTCAAATGGGAATCATCCTTCAAACCTTTCCTTCTCCTTAACACATTAAGTGATCTAATGATGCTTCCTTGGGAAATGCTTGCAGATGGGTCTGCGAGAAAAGAGGTTCGATCAAATTTCTTATTTCTTGATTTGTGTGAGTTCTTTACTCTTTATTGGGAAACTAGTTTTGAATTTTTATCGTGTAAAAAATTCCTGTAGGTATGCCCAAGATTTGGTATATCATTGATAAAACAGGTTGTCAACAATTTTGTTCCAGATGAGTTCTCCCCAGGGCCTATCCCAGATACTGTTCTTGAGGCCTTGAACAAAGAGGTTGGTTAATTTTTGGCATGCGTTTGCTTCCTCTGAATATAAGCTATATGTATGGTGTAGCAACTGATTATTGCAATGCCTATATTCTATGTTTTTTTAGGATATTGAGGATGATATTGAAGGGTCCATCACAAGCTTCCCATGCTCTGCTGGTTCCACGTTCTATGGACCCCCTCCAGCTTCTTCAGTTGTGGGCATGCTGAAGGAAGTGGGAACTCAACCTTTACTAAAAAGGGGGTCATTTTTGCTCAAAAAATTATATACCAGTGATGATGAACTTGATGAATTAGATTCACCCTTTTCTGCTATTGGCATGGATGATTCTTCCCTTTCATCTACGGAGAAGTTTCTAGTTAAGGGAGACCGTAAAGTTATTCGGTATGAGCTTTTGCGAGAAGCATGGAAGAATAGTGAATGATGACTTTATGATTCTTTCGTTCTTGTGTATATGTATTTGAAATTTAGCCTAATATATTCTGTATTTGTTTTTTTTTTTTTGGTTCTTTTCTTTTTATTGATAGCCTTGGCCTTATAATCTTGTACCCTTTATTGTAATACAAGCAACGAAAGTGCCAATAATTTTTATTTGTAAATTATTGTAACCTTTCTTTTATTTTATATTTGTTATATGAAATTCTTTTTATTTTTAAAGTTTACACAAATTCTTATTTTATAAATTTTGATTAATTATATAAGATAGGCTATCTAATTGAATAATTGCATACTTAATGATTCAATGGTCAAGTAGGCCACTAGGCCATGCAACAACAATTCTTCCTTACTTTTGGGGTTGCTTTTTACCTTTCATTATTTTATTTTTATTTTTTATTATTTTATTTCTATTTTTTATTTAAAAAGATAAAATTATTTTTATAAATAAGTAATTTTTAGAAATATAAATTTAAAAGATTTAATTTTTTTTAAAAAAATATATATTTGAAAAACAAATTGTATAGTGTTTATTAAATTTAAAAAGGTGTATTCTGAATAAAAATATAAATTTTTAGATATTTGCTTTAAAAAATGATTGAAGTGAATTTTGGATAAATTATTTCAGAATATTATGAAAAAAGAGTATTAATATATGTTTTGAAAAAACATTTTTATTTTAAATGATTGAAGTGAATTTTGGATAAATTATCATAATATTATGAAAAAAGAGTATTAATATATGTTTTGAAAAAACATTTTTATAATGCAATGGATGAATTTTTGAAAATTTTTTGAAATATATTTAATTATTTTTTAAATAAATTTTTTTAAAAATTTATTAAATCTATTCTGAAAAAATATTTTTGAAAATTTATTAAATTTATTTTAAAAAATAAAAATAAAGGATAATTTTGATATTTAATTTTATAAAAATAAAAAGGATGCAAAAAATAACTTTCCTTATTTTTAATGGAGGATACAAAATATTCTTTTAATAGTTCTGGCTAGAGAATGGAGGTAAAAATAAATTCAAATTTAAATGATTTATCAATTTAATTAATCATAGATAAACCATTTAAATTATTACGGTTTTGTTTGATAGTTATTTTTTTTTAAAGTTTGATAATGTATTTTTTATTAACTATTGTAAAAATAAAAAATTAGAAATGACTTTCAGATGTTTTCGTTTTTATTTTAAGAAACAAGTGAAAAAGGAAAAACATTCTTACGTTTTCCAAAACTTGCAAAACATACTTTAAATTTTTTTATTTGCAAAACTTTCAATTAGTGATTGCATTAGAAAATGTAATAAAACTTAGGGTTTTAAAACATAAAGGAAATTACTAATATAGATAGATGTTAATTTTCAAAAATATATAAATATAATTCCAAAATCTAATTTTTAAAAATACATTTTATACTTGTACGAATAATACTTTCACATTAATTTTTGAAAGTCTGTTTCAGACATTTTTGAAAATTCCTTTACCCTATTTTCTTCTTGATATATCTCGTTACTGGAAATGTTATTCATTTGTCAAGACTACAGTACATTACGAAGTTTAAAAGGATCAAAATATTTAATAATTCCATAATACATCATTAAGTTACAAAATCTTTAAATATAAACTGAAATCTTTCAGATCAACGAATCTCTAGAAACAATTAGATATTTTTCAAAAGAAATACGAGGTCCAACTTTATCACCGTATTTTTCGGGTCTGAATAATCGTCGTTTTCTCAGCAGGACACAAACAAAAACAATTTATCAATGCAATACATAAGTTGAAGTTACGTAATTTAATCATACGAAGAATCGTTAATACTTTCTCCTCTAAATGTCATAATCTATTTAAAGGAGGATCAACTTGTGTTAATAAATCTTTCTTAATCTAAACTAAATGAAACACGACGGATCTTTAGACAAAGGGTGACATGACATTTCCTCTTCACTATATTGTAACAAACAAAAGAAAAACGTTGATAGTATGGTACAATTAATCGTGATAAAATTTGTAAATGAAAAAAATAACAAACGTGAAAACAAAGAAAACTAAAAAACAAAAAACTCCAGATTTTTTTTACAGAAATTTAATTTGATACGGATAATTGTAAGAAATATGTCTATGAACAAGAATAATAAATCTGGACTTGGTGGTACCCTGTCCGAGGCACTTTCTATTAGTTTCTTACTAAACAGAATTCAAGGGAACCTTTCTAGAGCACACTATAAGTAGACATTTACCGCAAACAAGGCCTCTTTCAATGCTTGCATATTCGGAGGCTAGATTCCAGAAGCATCCATATAGCCCTTTTGAATCACCTGCAATTATGATATCCACTTAGGTCTTAACACTAAATGCAAGAAATATCATATGCACTGTTATGTAATTGCTCAAGAATGGTTTTATATCCAACATTGACCCTCATGTAACAGGCCTTTAGGCTTGGTGTCTTATCTCAAACAAATATATTCAACTCCTGAACTATTTGAAGTTTTTTTAAAATAAGTCTATAATTAGATAGTTGAACTTATAAATCATTTTTAATTGGGTTCCGGGACTAGGGTTGAAGTCTAACATGTGAGTACTAACATTGATGCTTAATTAAAGAACACTAAAAGAGACATTGACATCCAGTTGCTTGTGTAAATCAAATTAATTAAATGAATAGGTAGCAGTATTGAACCTACTGAATTAACCTCAGAATGGGGCCTCAAGTGATTCTTCCCAGACATCTCCACTGGCATTTGACATATCTTCACCATCTTCTTCCATGGAAAGCCTAATATACTCTCTGTGTGCAAAACGATCCCACTCTGTCAAATTTGGATCCTCACGTTCCTAAACAAAATGCCCTCCTTGTAATCAGAACTCACCAACAAACAATGCTGAAGGACTTCTATAGAAACTAAAAATTGCTTCTACCTGACGAATGAGAAATGGATCCCGAGTCTCAAATGCAATAAACTTGTTGAGATTGAAAAGAATGTTGAAAACATTTCCAGAAAGTTTGCTGCCTTTAATATCTCGTAATGTGATATATCCCTCATTCTGCAAACACAGGACAGTTATGACTTGCCATATTGCAAAGGAATGAAACAGAAACGGAAGAAAAAGAACACGCAAGATGTAATTAAAGAACAAAGGAGACACCTCTGGTCCAATCATATCAACAATTTGACACAATATATCTTCAAATAGCACTGGCTCTTGGGCCATGCACTCCATCCGGTGTAACTGCTCATCATAGAAGAACTGCAATTCATTTGGTGTCAGCACACCATTTCCATCCAAATCAATGCACTTGAACCTACAACAATTTTTAAAAGGAAAAACTCGAGTTTCTATAAAATCCATGGAAGAGAGACAACAGGTGAATTTTTGAAAATCTGACAGAAAATAAGGAATCTACATTCTAGAATTATATTGAACCTCCACAAACCTTGACCAAGCAGTAAGCTCCAATCAAGAACGTAACCAGAGAAAATTAATGAGGGGGTGGGGGGTTGAAAATTTAACACATCTCAATTAAAATCAATAATGACATTTATTATAATAATTACCAACAATTTAGTTTAATGAAAAAACAAGGGACAATATGGAACTTTAACACGGTTTAAGCAAAATCAACAATAATTCTAGTTTCGGGTGGCTTATTAGGTAAGGTTATTAGCACTATATATTATTTTAGTTAATAAAATTTGATTTTCTGTTTTTTTTTTCTTTAGACATTTTAAAGTTAAAGAAAATGGTTATATGATCAAAATCTATTTGACTCTCCATGCAACAAAGGAATAGTTATACTATGACTTTTTTTTATTTGGGTACACCTAGTTCTGTCCCTCTTCAATAGTCTAAAACAGTAACTCAAGTCAAATTAGGAATGGGCAACACACTTATGCAAGTGAGATGTTGATTAAATTAAAAGCCGTAGCAGTTAGTGTGTAAATTGCTACATATGACTGTGCTGTTTATGCCTAGAAAAATATTAGCAATGTACCCTGTAATGCACTTTTTCTATACAATATTTACTATTAGTTCAAGTTTATTGGCTGGTGAAGTTATCAATGAGGTTTATTAAATAGGAAATGAGACTCACATCATTTTGTGTCTCTATAACTTTTAACCAATAACAGTCTGTTGAGAAAGGTGTTAAGAGTGTGTGTTAACATTCAGCCTGCTGATTGTTAACAAAATCCTTCTTTTAATGCTTGAAATAGACATGGGAATATTGTACTCCCAAGTTCACTTTATCAGAAATAATTCAAATATCCTTGAAACAAACACCCCATGACATGTGAACCACCAAAGACACCCATCAATTTTATATCCCACCATTGACTAAGCACAGAGCAATTATGTTCAACCTATATATGCATGCCATCAAACACTAGCTAATGGAATCTAAGGTTATAGGTGTTCATAGTTAGACAGGCTGCGGGCATGAAATTTTAAACCCCTAATAATTAGCATATACAACACAAATGGTACAGCATTTAATAACAACTTTGAAATTGATAATGATGAGTAGTGAAAACTGAAAAGAATGCTTGAAATCACACTAAGCACCATCTATATAGTAACAAAATCTGCTTAACATCATCTACAGAATTCTTGTCAGGTTATTTTTATCTATATATATATATATATATATATATATATGAGAAGGGATTAACTTATTCCAGAAGTAAATCTATCATGAGTTACTCCGTTCAATATTTCTTTCAAATGGTTGAATTCCATCAATCTAACCGTAAATTAACAAATTTTATTGTATATATCATGTTTACAAAATTTCATAAAATTTTGAAAAAAATTTCATATTTATTATATTACCTTATTTTAAGGGCTAATATACTTCTAATATTTGTCAATTTGAATTTATTTAATGAAATATAAATCTTTTTCAAATTTTATAAAATTTTGTAAAAATGATCTATACAATAAAATCTGTTAATTCAACAAATGAACTAATGAAATTCAAATTCATCCATTCAACAAAAGAGATATTGAGTGAAGTAGCTCATAATATTATTATAATATAATAATCAATATTATTATAAAATTACCTAAGCCAATAAAAAATTAAAAAAAATACAAAAACAAACTTGTTACTATTATATAAATAATTTTATAAAATTAATATTATCATTGTTTATCTAAAATAGTTGTTATAATTTTTTTACAATCAATATATTATTATTATTTCAACGTTACATATATGTGCATCTTAAGCATTTATTAAAAGTCTTATTTGATATCACAAATCTTTAAAGGATAAAATCAAAGTGATTGTTCACAAAACTAAATAAGTAGTTTGATTTTTTACAATAAATTATAACACTTTATTTATTATAAATATATAATAATTTAAACAATACCAATACAATTAATACTACCTAAAAGAGTCAAACAATTAATGTTATAATAATAGAAAAAATGTGTATGTTAAATCTCAAGAATCACGATTTAATAAAATTACCAATTGAACAATTACAATGTGGAAGACCTGTCAGCAACACAATCTTTTAAACATTCTTCAACACTATGTGATTGGTCCATTTTTTAAGATGTCAAAGCACTTGCCTAATAAATCGATCATTTTCAAAAATTACTTTGATTTTTCAAAATATAAACCAATCTCAAGGTATGTGTTGAAAAGTGTGTTAAAAAAATGTGCTAGTAGGGTTCCTCATGAAAGAAGAGCATAAAGAAAAATGAAGTAATGTAAGAAAAGAACTAAGAGAAAGAACCACTAACGAAGTACTTATTTCTGTAAAACAGCATGACAGGACACAAGGAAATGGTATATTTAGACCCAAAGAAACAAACAAAGTTTTTTCATATTATTATTATTAGAAAATTTTCAGTACAAGCCAAATGGTGATGAAAATAACTTGCTTTCTTTTATGATCCAAGTTGTCATGTATCATTCAAGATGTATTACTTTCTATGCTGCTAAAAGGATCTCCAGTATTTGTGAAGGGTAAGAAGTATACCAGTATTCCAGACTAGGTTCAGATGACTTATCTTCCTCAGCAAGTATAAAATAAACAAAATCTTCATAGTTCATCTTCCCTTCAACTTTACTGGTAAATTTCCATGGAACCTGGCACAGTTTGAGCATAAGTAAGAACAAAAATAAATTAAATACAGAACTGATTTGATTAAGTAATTAATTCTCATGTTTGGAAGTCATTATTCAAAAAAGAAAAAAATGAATTCATCTCAAATCAAATTCCATGTTTGGGATACCATACAAATGAATGGAACTGATTCTGTTTAAGTAATTTACTGTATTACCCTAGAATATACAGATTAGCTAAACTAACAAGGGCAAAATTATTATTACAAAATTAGACCTCACTCTTGAAAGCTATCTTGTGACGTGAGGATTATCCGACCTTCATAAGCTCTACTTTGCCCATACCTCTAATTGATGTAGGATCTCAACACATCCCCCACACACAAAATTGAACATTGGGGGTGTAGACAGCTACAACGAAGGTAGCATACAGTAACTACAACGAAGGTGGAATTGTGAGGTTGGTCACAATGAAGGCAATTAGTGGCCACATTGAAGATGGAATTTTGGACCCAATATCAAACTCAGCATAAACTTTGATACCATATTAGAAAATTTGACCTAATTCACTCTCAAAAGCTAGCTTGTGAAGTGAGGATTGTCAGACCTTTATAAGCTTTACTCTGTCCATATCTCTAGTCCATGTAGGATCTCGATAATTATCAATTCAAATAATGAAACTACAATGAAATTAAATGCAACCAAATTTGACTGGATTTCTTAATACACAACTTAAATCGAAAGGATTTCAAAGTCAAATCAATTTCTATCTTACAACTTTCCAAATAAAGAATTTGATTTATAAATCGAATCAGTTCATAAATTTGTTCCATGCACACTATCAATTTTCAGTATGAGGCTTTGCTATAGCAGTACACAGTGTAAGATGAAGTTGGCATATTCTAAAAGATATAAAATAACAACGGACCTGGGAAAAAATTCTATCAACAATCCGATATGTAAGAGAATGGTTCCCATATTTAATAAGGTTTTCTCTATCAATGAAAAAGTCATGATCTGTGTCGAGCTCCCAAAATTTGCAGTAAATGACATAAAAATGCTCATATGAGAAGTACCTGAAATTCCGCAAGAGTTAAAAAATAAACAAATGAAAATATGAATTCTATGAAGATAACTAAATTGGAAATAAAAGTCAATAGTGAACTTGCAACATCTTTGGGATCAAATGACTCAGTACTGAACATAGACCAAGCACAACATGTAAGAAGAATAGGGAGCGTGATTACATTTTAAAGGTTGTTTCTTTGTGCCCAATATTGAGCCCATTTGTTTAAGCTTAAAAAAAGAAGAGCTTTTAAGAATATATAAAAAAAAGTCATTTCTTTTTTAGATATGTATAATTAGTAAAAGCTATTCTTTTTCTTGGTTTCCACTACAAAAACACTTTTTGGACCTGTTGATTAAGCTTCTAAAAAAAGTGATTATTTTGCAGAGATTTTATAATGGGCAGATTTTTTTTGTTACAATTATAAAAAAACTTATTTTAAAAGGTATATAGCTAGAGCTTTTTTTCAGAGGTTACTCAAAACAGCTTCTGAAAATATTCACGGATCGGATTTTCCGGATTCAATTTTTTTTCAAAAGCTTAAAAAAATACTAAAAAATTCGAAAAGTGAATTACAATTTAAGAAAGCTGAAACAAGCAAGCTCTTTATTTTAAAAGGTAGTAATAATTACAACTTTTTTCAAAAGCTACATAAACAGCTTCTCAAAATATTTCAGATTTTTTATTTCTTTTCAAAAGCTTAAATAAACATGAAAAATTTCAAAAAGTGATTTTTCATAAAAGAAAAAGAAGAGGTAGTCCCAAAAAAGCTGAACATTCCTATGTTATTCCTCCAGCAGTTAGTACAAATAGAGATTTGAGCCTTTGAGGCATAAACTGGAGGCAATTGCTTGTTTTTCAATCTGAAATGTTTCTATATTATCTCTATCTAACTCTCTTCCAAACAGATTTTCAACTCTGCCCACCCAGTGTTCCTCCCACAGATATGCAGAGATTAGGCAGCATACTGCATTCATAATTTTCCCTGTTCTCACCTTTTTAGCCTTTCAAAATAAAAGGACAGGAAAAGAAATTCAATAAAAGCAAGAAGCAAGACCACTTGTAGCAAATCTAGTGATTTTTCAGCTAAAAGCCTTTACCTCAGAACTTTGTTGATGTCCTCTTCCTCATCTACATGCTGCATTGCATCAATTAGGTTCCCACGTTTCAACTCCCTCAGGGTAAGTCGGCCATTTCCTGATCTATTCATGTAGTAAAATATTCTATGTATGACAGTCTCAGCTGTATTAGGACAAAACGTGTAGCAGTGAGAAATACCCTCCACACTTTTTTTATAACAAATGTACAAAAAACAATAGTATACAAGAGAACATATTAAAAAAATGAAATTCTTCCATCGATTTTCAGCAAGACAAATTCTAGAGACATAAGATGCCTAATATGGCAATTCTATGGTCCTAATTATATATATAATGACAAACTGCTCAGAACATTGGTGAAATCCCTAATATAAACACTAACTCCAAATTATAATTATGTTAAATTCAGTTTCTCAGAGTATCCTCCCATTAGGTAGGTGAGATACTAATTTTATAGGGTAGAGTAAGGTACAAAAGTGCAGAGCCGTCACAACAGTAGTTTTCCATACCAATGGATCTAAGGATTGGATCCAAGACCACATGCTTAAGGGATCTAGGCCCCCCTTCTACTTGGACCAACACACATTGGTACATCATAATATGATACAAATATCCTAAAGATAATTCCCTTATAATAAATTAATACAAAGGGGGAGGGGGAGTATACAAGTAGTAGATATGGACATATGGTAACAAAGATTTAAAAAAAGAAATAGAAAAAAATGTTTCAGACATGAAAGAGACCTCTTGTTTCTGTAAACATTTTTTTTTATATACATAGTATGACTGAATCACATTATTAATGTATTATGAATAGCATTGTCTATTTTAAGTTATATTAGCAAGCCACAGGTCAGATTCATACTAATATAATCCTGTAACCCTAGTATATATTTGTGTGTACACACACCCACACACACAAATACAGGGAGCCTAATCTTTTAATCTGGTAACCCTAGTTCATATTTGATTCAGCTTTTCGTTGCTCTCCCTTTTTAGAGGGTATATAGAGCTGGTTTCTCAAAGGAATCCTAATCGTCATCAGCTGCAGTAAAAATAAATTTTAAAACAAAAAAAGAATCAGAAATCTCTTCAAAGAGGTCAAATACCCTCTCCCTAGCCTCTAGAGGATGGAGAATGGGTTGATTAGAAACAGGAGCAAATATCATGCATATCATGACAAAATGGTATTTTATGTTGACTCCAGGTGTTGATTTGTTTGTTTCTGCTCCATTTTTGGAGCTCTTGGACAGAATATAATTTCCTGATAATTGATGGCTGGTGAGTTGCTATTTAGTGTGGGCTGTTGATTTCTTGCCGTGAGGAAGCAGATTTGTTCTTGTAGTAAATGTTCAGTTCCAAAGAAGCAACAGTGTGGGAGAAAGTATATAAAGAATGGCTGGTATGATGCATTGGTATTTTTACTGAGATTTTCAGTTCCAAAGAAGCAACTGTGTGGGAGAAAGTATATAAACTGCAATGGGGTGATAACAACTTTTAGGACTCTGAATTCTCTAGATCAGAGGATTCAGGACTTGATCACTCATTATATAACTTAAGAAACTCTCAAACTTTTTGGCATTAATATATGGTGGGAGCAGCAACCTGAATCACATAACATCCTTGAACACAATGATAACTTTGGACCTAATTACTTTGACACCTGGTAAGCATACTAATAAGAGAAAGTGGGTCATGTTGTAAAAATGAATCTTGATGGTTCTACTGCAGCATTGCAATGTTGAAAGCCATTTAGTTGCAAAGAGTTAAGCACAAAATTATATTGCAGCCATACCAATGCATTTATCTTGTAGCCATGTCCACAGCAATGTCTTTTTAGTTGTTATTTCCTCGGTTTTCTAGTAATTGGTCATTTTACAAATAGCATGTAAAGAGTGCATTTATCATGGATGTTTTACAAGCATAATGTCAGACAGCCTGCATTCCATCAAGCCCACCCCAAAATGAGAAGGCGGGATGGAAAAGGAAAAATTAAGGAAAATCATATCTTAATCAGGAAGTCTTATTGTCAGATGTTCAACTAGAAATGAGTCCAAGAATAACATAGCAATACCAGACATTCCAACCAGGCCAATCAGAATTAAAAGAGCTCCAAAAATTTTAGGTGAGACTAGTGACTAAGATCTATTGATTGACCTAAAACAAATTTCAAGGAATAAAGACACTCAAAACACAACTATTAATCTAAATGATGTGATCATACCATATCTTTCCTGAAATTCAGGTGTGCTTTGCAAAAACTCCAATCCAGGATGTGTGGACAACAGTTCCCTCAGTACAGGTTTGAAATCATCCTACAACCAAAATAGAAAACGTACATGCAATTCTATTATATGCCCTTAGTAACTCATGATGAGAGAGATAGTAAATAAAGAAAATACTTAGGAATAAGGGTGTGACAGCTTATAAAACAAAGCAAACCTGTACAAGGTATGTTCGATATGGTTGCTTCAGTATGGTATATATTTGTGTGGCTAAATCCATAGCTAACATATTGCCCCGAATCCAATAGTCAATAAATTGGTCCCTACAGAATATGTTAAGAAACAGACGCAATATTCAATGGGGAGTATCATCAAAATCAAAGGTATGCTGACAGCTTCATATTAATTTATGACATCTAATTTGTTAACCTTCCATTTCTCTAGGAAAGTCTAACATGACTCATTAAGATAAAAATAAGACATTTCACACAAACGATAACTCATAATAAAAATCATGAGAAAACGGAGGATGATATCCCCCAGCTACATGTTGAAAATAGCAATTGCAATTCACCTGAAAAGATAGAGCTTGTTACAGGACAACTATCAAATTGATCTTACATGTGCATTCTACTTTTGACTAAATGATATCTAGTAGGCAAGGAATTTCACTCCTTAATATACTTTTGCATTATGGACGAGTTAGTGGTGATAAACATAACATAGACAGAGCATATCAAATGACTTCTAGAAGCACAATGAACTTCAGCCTCGAACAAATTAACAACAACTGAATCTTACACTCATCCAGTTATGCATGTTATAGTACTACATGGAGTTATCCAAAAGTATCACCAGGAAGTAATTCCTAACTTCAGTTGTGTAAATTCACTTCTACATTGAATTCAAAAACCAAAATGTGAATCCAGTTAAATGAGTCCTCCAAAAGAATTCTAAAACACCTATCACAAAACAGTTAAATCAACAACCAGGGTAGTTCTTTCTCTGGATTCAAGAAGCACAGATAAATTGTTATCTAACATAAACAATGTGATTTAGAATATAAGTGGTGGTTTGATCTAAGGTTAAAATACTTTTCCTTTCTTTGAGGGGTGGAAAGGATGGAAGCAGTAAAAAGCTAAAATTCATTAAACAGCCCCAAACCCCAAGAAGCATAACCCATTCAAAAGCTCATTCTCTGAAAACATCTGGAAGCTATATTTTTCTTATCCTTTATCTATCAAATGTAACAAAAAATATATATAAAAGATTTAGAGCTAAGAACTTTATTTGATGCAACAATCTATTTAGATGAAATGAGCCAACAAGAAATTTGGTACCTTGTTATGGATCCAGTAAAATTGACATCAATCTTTTTGAAAAGAGCTGTGGAGAAAAACGAGGGAAGTTTGCAGATCTCTTTTGTAACAGACCTAAATTCTGCAATTTAGAATACAAATTACCAACAAAAGTTGAAAAAAGAACTAGATTTTCTTCAGAAGAATCTGTCATAATTGAGAATAAAGAACTAATTAACCCACAAATACCATGTTCTCAGTGAGTACTTCTCACCATGTAACTGCAGGCCATCCAAATGACCATAAAATCGGTTATCAATTTGAAACAAGAAATGCTCTTTCATTTCATTTGGAGCTGGACGACCATTTTTGAAGTAGAACTGCAAGCATATTCAAATTAATGCTAGTAACAGTAAAAGAAGGAATTAATTCTTTCTAGATGTAACAAAAAGAAAAGTTTAGAGAAAAAATAACAAAGAATTAGTTAAGATATATACCTGAGGAATGACCTCCCTTACAGGTTCACTGGCTAATTTTAGTGGTGAACATAATGCAGACGGGCTAGTTCTCTGTTTCGTGGTACGTGGGGAGCCAGATGAACTGCGTGGTGAAAGTGGTGGTGTACTCCCAGCCGGAAACAAGGAAGGTAATGAGTTTATTGACAGAGCATTTGTATTTGTTGAGTTCTCAATTGCACTCAAAGGAGCTCCTGCCTTTGCATCAGCAAGCAATGACTTGACCTATATTCATAACGCGCCAATGAAAAAACTAAACAGATGTAGATGAAAGGAAGATATAAAAAATATAGCTAGAAGAATTTAAGAGGAAAAAAAAACAAACATAGAAAAAAAAATGATGTTTTGAAGATGGCAATTCGAAAAATAGAATACAACATCTTTAGTACTATAACTGCATTATGTCTCTAAAGTCTTGCTATTAAATTTACGCTATACATCAGACAGCTTATTCCTTTTATATGGCTATTTAAATTTTATAACACCTGTTTAATGCATATAAAATAAAGTGCCCTTTTCTGCTTTCAAGTGATTCTCCCAGAACATTTATTCTATAAAATCACATATTTCAAAATTCAGCCCTGCGTGGATCATGTTCCATTCCACCACAATGCATAAGAAAATTTAACAAAGAAAGCAAGAAGCAAGGGGAACAGAAGGTATAGTCATCCCCATAGACTGGAAAACAGTCTATTTTGATATAGAATTATTTATTTTATTAAAGAGAAATTTTTCCATTATTATTTAATCCAGGCCAGGCCTATCACTGTCTTTTAGGTAGCACATACAACTTGTGATTCATTTTCCAGATTAGTTTTTGGAGATGAGATAGTTAACTACAAAAAAATCCCCTTAACCTAATACAAATTAAGAGAATGGAAAATAAAAGAAAGCACCAATTTTTCAACCTTTTTCAACACTGCACTAAAAATGTCATATTTCAGAAAAATCATTTCATCCGTCATTGTTATGGCTCAAGAATCAGAGTATTGGTTTTCCTCTTTTTGTTGCTGACACTGCCCTTTCTCCTTTATGTTTCTAAAGGAAAAAAATGAACTCTCTTTTAATGTGTGCTGATTGCTCTTAAAAGTCAAAATTTAACTAAATTATGAATAGCTTACTCCTTGAGTATCCAGACAAAGTCCCAATCAAAACTTAATATTTAGCAACTCTTTAATTTCTCTTTACAGATTAGGAATGTAAATGCACTCTATTAGAGATAATTGGCATATACACCAAAGCATCATCACTAGGAAACCTCATAATAACATTATCTATTGGCATTCAATAAATGATAGTGCTTGAGTTGATTTATGATAAATTACAACGGTCAGGCTACAAAGTATTGATAGAACTTCAAACCAAAAGTTTTCTCCTCACATGATCTAGGAAAGCAGATCAGCACAAGATCTGTGCAATTCCTAAACTAGAACCCCTCTATTAGATGGAGATTAAAATGGGCACAAAAGAACAGTTGTTTGTCTATTGTCAGAACATGAAATATACTCAGCCATAGATGCACATGAAGTAACAAACTTAAAGCACAAAGCTTTTAAGAAAATGCCTCAAAAGTCATCTTGGAGGTGGAGTAAGCTGCCAGAACTTAGAATAATAGCCAGAGCTCTATCATTCAAAACATTGAAATGGAGACCACCTATTCTATGTTGGGTCATTGACTTCTTAAAGTTCCATTGAGGCATTAACGAGGAGATGGAAAGGGTCATTTATTGTGTTTAAATTTTAAATTATAAAAGCAAAACAGGATAGTACCAAGTCAGGATCAGAGAATCCAAAATATCTGTCCAGGGCGACGAACTTGAGGTTGGTACTTGGTATACTACACTATAAAGATACTTTATAAGGAAGGATAGAATGCTCAAACGACAAGTTATTCACAAAACTGCGTACCCAGAACAGGAGATGAATACAAATGATGTTTTAATTACAACCATGTAGCTCAAGCGATTCATAGAGTGCGGAAAGATATATAATTAGACATAATAAGTCTAAACAGATTAGGGATTAACACTTGATTATTTTGTAAAGGATTATTTTACTATTACAAAAGTTTTTTGTCTTTACAGTTGTTTTGATTTTTCCCTTTCAAATTTAAACATCTCCGGTCACACTTAGTTCAATTCTGCTTACTGAATCCCCCAAGTATAAAAGAAAAGCACTTTTAATTTGGGGATAAAAGCAAATCTAGTCAACACAGTTCTCTGCCCCATCTCCATTAGTCAAGTGAATAGCCAAAATCATTCATTCATAGAAAAGTATAACTGGTTCAGTTCAAATCAATTATGCATGTACCAGGCGACAGGTATCTGGAAGCGAAAGCCACTGTGAGAATAGCTCCTCGGCAACATAAGGACTCGATTTCAGTGCAAAAGGAGACACCTCCTGAAGCTGCAACATATCTGGGTCCAAAGACACCAACTCCCCAGTTTCCTCCACATCCATCACAACACAATTCTACCTTTCATGCACTCAACAACCCTAATTCAATCCCAAATTCACAGCCCCGCCAAAAACCCTAAACCCCACTTCTTCAATAATCACTCCGATTCTTCCCCTATCCTTTTTCCAGCACTTGGGTTAGCAAAACCCAGTAAGCAAGTTAGCAACTTTCAGCCGAAAACAATCATGGGTAGGCATGAACTATGAGAGGAGAGGAACACAAAGGGTCTTTTTACTTAGCTTCATTCGAACACTTCAAGAAAAAGAACGCGCCCCAGAACAGGAAATTCCAGGAAATTTAAATCCTCGGGAGAAAAATATGGTTTTGCTGGGAATCAGATATGAAAAAAAAATCGAAGGGACGAGAAAATTCGTGTGTGAAGTAGCCGAGAAAAGAAAAATTAGAGAGAGAGAGAGAGAGAGAGAGAGAGAGAGAGAGAGAGAGAAGGAAACCCTTGTTTGGTTTCGAGGTTTGAAAAAGGAATGAAGAGGTAATGGAAACGGTAGTGATGAATGAGCAAACACAAAAAGAGGTAAAACAGTAGAGAGTGGTATTTATCTGTTCTGTCTGTGTGCGGTGCACGCGCACTGTACCAACTGAAACTGCCGAGAGTGAGTGATTACTGATTGCAAAACCTTTCTTCACTTGGAGGAATAATTTTGAATTTTTTTCGGGTGGGAAAAAAGAAAACTATTTTTTTCAAGTTCGGATTAGTGTTTTCTTTAATAGAGTGGAAAATCTTATCATGATTTATTAATAACATGCAAATTAAATCTTTATGACTTTTATTAATAAGGGTTTTAAAAATATTACTAAAAAATAAATAAATAAAAATTATGGTAATGTTGTATTAAAAATTATGAAGAAAATATTGGTTATACTTTTCGTAAAAAAGTTATTTAATTAATATTTAAATAAAATTTGTTAGAATTTTTCAATATTTTTATTTTATTTTGAACTTAAAGAAATAAAATTTAATTAACAATTTTATTATGATTAAAGAAAAAGATTTGAATCATCTCATTATTAAATAACATGATATGATTATATTAGTAAAAGAAAAATATAATTTTTAGATTTAATTGTATTTTTGGTTTCTTTAATTTGATTTATGACAGTTTTAATTTTTCATTTATTTGATTTTTATAATTATAATTTATTTATTTAATTTTTATAAAATTAAAATAATTAAATTACTTTATATTGAAAATTTATCAACCAAAATACTAAATTAAACTCATAATAATAATAATAATAATAAATCTTAAAATTTTTGTTTCCAAAACTTAATCTCTAGTTTTATAAAATCAGTCAAATTTATTTAACTTTTTTCAAAAAAAAAAGATTATTTCTAAATGTTTAAATTATTTCATGTTTCAATATTATTATAATATTTTAAAAATGAATAAAAAATAATAATTTATGAATTTTAATTTAAAAAATTAATAAAAAGTCAAATTTGCTAAATTATAAAAATTAAAGGATCAAAACTACTTTAAAAAGGTTGAAAGCTCAAAATTACACATGAATTAAACTGAAGAGACAAAAATATAGCCTAACCTTTAATAAATTTAATTGGTAGATCCAATAAGTAATTAAAGTGGGCTTAACTTCTTATCTGACAAAAATAGTATATTTCTCTTATTAATACGATTATATTATATTATTTAACAACATGAAAGGATTTCAACTTTTAATACCTTTCATTATGTCATAAGTGAAAACACTTGCCCATAATTAAAAAAAAAAAAAACTTGCTCAGATCTATTTTAAATAAACTTTTGGAAGAAATATTTTTAGTTATATTTATTTATAATTTAATTGTTTAAAATAATATTAAACGTTTATCTTTATAATCACTTATTATAAATTTAAACATTAAGTTTTTAGAAAGTTCTAAGTTTAAAAGAAACCTAAAATAAAGTCTTTCTACATATCATATTCCACATACTTTTAATATTTCAATACATAAATAATAACCATAGTTGATAATTGAAAAGGAAATTTTAAGCAGTTTAAAAAATTAAATAAATAAGGATATCAAGTTTATTTTCTAATTTATGTGAAATTTGGCTTTTCGTCATGTAAAAAGAGAAAATAATATGTATATATCTTTAATTTGAACTAAAGTAAAATGTGCCGTTAACACATTTAAAGTAATTAAAAAAAAAAGAAATCTT
The DNA here is from genome assembly GCA_037954105.1 of Canavalia gladiata. NCBI lineage: Eukaryota > Viridiplantae > Streptophyta > Magnoliopsida > Fabales > Fabaceae > Canavalia > Canavalia gladiata. The sequence continues at coordinate 13,936,478 of CM075660.1, forward strand.
TACTTTTTTATTTTATCAATTTTTTCATTTTAATAAGACAAATTCAGCTTGGTGCTATATTATCTTTAGGGGTGTTTAGAATATAATTTTTTTTATTTTCATAAATAATATTTTCCAAGTATCATAATGGTTGGAAATGTGTTTGATATGTTTAAAAAAAATATGAAAATATTATAATAAGTATGGTTAAATTTTGGATTCTCATCCATTTTCATAAGAATATTTGATTGCAAAGTATTGTTAAAAAAAATTCTTGAGCACCAAATAATTTTTAAAGCATTCATACTAAATATAGGACATTAACATTTTTGAGAAATATTTAAAAATTATTCTACCAAATATTCCTTTAAAGATACCTAAAAAAGGAACAGAAGAAGGATGCAACCTAATGTTAACATGTTTGAGAAATTGTATTTTAAAAGAAATAATTATGTCTTCAAGAAGTCCTTTAAGCAAATACATAAAAATATTACAGAACAAATTAACCTAAATAAGAGCAATACATATTTAGATTTGATTCTTTTGGGACATATACTTACATTCTTTTAATATTTATCTTGATAAAAATTTGTTTATGAACTTCAAATATAAAATTAAAGTAATCCAAATATACTTAACACTATAATATCTTTAGTCAACAATCTATTTCAATCTTAAAAATTAGTACATCATTGATAATTAAATGACGTTATGTGTACATGATAAACAGATAATTTTTCAACATAAGTCTTATTTAATTCAACATCCTTCATTCACTTGGATAAATCTCTTGAATAGAAGAAGGATTCCAATACTCAATTTGATTTGGAGGCTTTGGGATGCAATTTGTTGCTACCTGCTACTAGTTTCTTTCCTATTCTACATCACAATTGTTGCATCTATGTTGGAACTTGATGCATGTTATCTCTATTTAAGAATCACGGAACATAATGATTCACTTAATTTTGTAACCTTTGATGATACATGCAAAAATAATCATTGATTTGATAATAAAATAAATGTCTGGTTGAGTTTGTTTCAACTTGTTGATTAGAATACCAGATAAAAAATTTAAAAAATTGTAAAATAATCCTCTCAATTATTATTAACATGCTTCTTGTCATTTCCATTCAATACGAAGGCTTTGAGGATGATGAATTAAGAGTGGTGAGGTTTCAAGGCTGGTGGTAACCGGTGGAACCTCGACCGGCGGTGGCAGCTGTAGATGCTTTGGGTGTGGTTGGATCATGGATGAGGCTAAGTAGTTTTGTATTATGAGTGAGGGCCACATTGCAATCTACCTAAGGAGTCTTGGACCACTGCTGGTCATAAACCTCAACGGGACCACTGAAGAAAATTCCATTAAAATTCATCAAATGTTGATTGGAGTGTCTCAACTTTAAAATATTGTTCACGAGACATAACTTTCCCCAGCAAGATCTTCAAATCCGTGTTCTCATGCATGGGGCATCGTGTATAAGGAAGCCTAGCTACTTTCTTTATCAATGACAAAATTATTGCACTATTTTTTCTTCTCATAATTTCGATATTAGCCGATCTTTTCTCTGGTGTAGAGTCAACACGACACTACTAAAACAGTTAACTGGACGTGGATCTTTCCCACTATCCTCTGCACCTACTCTTTCGAATCCAAGAGTTGGTTCAAACTTTCAAGCAATCAATTAACACACATAAAAATCAATCTGGCTAAAAGCATTTCTAGCTCATTTTTTTCTCTTATCCATAATTGGAGCCAACAATTTCATTCCCTCACAATGAACATTGGAACAAAATAATCAGGGTACGACAAATGCATAGAAAGGGTGCAAAAATTGCAAAAGTATTTTTTGCAGTCTCTTTTCCTTATCTTCAACAGGAAAATAGAGAATGTGTTTATTGCAAGTAACCATATATTAACAAATTCATTAAGTAACATCGTATCTCTTCATGAAGGGGTCCATGCTGAAAATAATCATGGAAGAACATCTGAAGAGGAGTAAGGGGAGTCTGCCAAAGCTTAATGAGGAAATTTCAATGAGCTTTGCCTTCGAATGGACCCAACATCGGATGGAAATATACAGAGTAATCAACAAGTGTGGACACCTCGAATGAAAGTATCAGGGCAGAACTAAGACCCTTGACACAAGTCTCCTGACCACACAGTTCTTTATTTCTTTTTTCCTGTACCAATTGACAGGAGTTCAAAGCTCCTGAGTGTATCATCACGACCACCTCTTGTCCCTGAAGCACGGGTAAAAGATGTTTTGGACTCAAAACCTGGTTGAGCCCTCTGAGTTGTAGATGGCCGGCCACTGCTGGAGACCAGCCGATTGGAACGGCTTTCACTAGGTTCACCTGAGGAGCTTGGTCGGCTGCTTGACAAGACAGGCTTTTTTGAAGAACTGCCATTGCGGGAAGAGCTACGAGGCCTCTCGGAATCAGCTTGCTGCACAGGACAAGTGTTAGTAGGTAACAAGGAAACTGGGAAAAGTATGGGCAGTCTTCTAACGAAGTTGCAAGGTAAACAATTAATGCACCATGAAAATAATGACAAAGGTACAAACCACATCTTTGGAAGACGGCACATCATCTGAAGACCTATGCCTAGAATGATCACTATGCAGACCAAGCCCAAAGCCATTCCTTCTTGCAAATGCCTCAACTGCACCTGAGAATCTCTCCCGAATCTCTGGTCCTCCTAAAATAGAAGTATAAAAATCCTTAGTTGATGAAACCTTTTTCAGGCAGTTTGTACTTCGTAGAACTGACATCGTTCACAATGTACAGACAATTTTTTTAAACAAGTGAAAATAATCAGTTTCAGAACAAATGATAAGGATAAAGCACATATACATAAAGAAAAAAATCAGCTTTTGCTGTAGAAGTAAAAAACCTGAGGGCCGTTCTATTCTCTCTCCTGATGGTCCTGGGTTTATGACTGGTTTCCCACTTGGCTGTTGAAAATATGGGTAAAATAAAAAAGATTAACAAGAACATTTACTTTTGCTAGAAAAGCAATGAAACCACAGTGTCTCTTTGCAGAAGATCACGGTTATTAAGAAGTACTCACTCGAGCTCTAGAACTGGATCCAATTTGTGGATACTTCAATATAGTCCAATCAAATATATAGTCAAACTGATAGCCTGTAAAAAGAAAGGTTTTCAGAGCCTTAAAGAATTTTCACCAGGAAACATTAAAGTTTGGCAAATGCTATAGCCAGTAGACCATTGGTTAAGGAATCAAAATAAAATATTTTATTAGAAAGTGTTATTAATGCACTCCTGCAGTGATTTCCAATAAAACTTTATACTATTGATTCCTTAACCCAGCATTGGTTAGCAAGACCCTTAAAGTTTATATATACAAAGTTGACCTTCTCGGATGAATAGGTCCCGAAAGAGTTTCTTAAGATAAGAATAATCAGGCTTATCTTCAAACCGCAACGATCGGCAGTAGTGGAAGTATGATGTGAATTCCAATGGATACGACTTGCATAAGACCTGTTCCGGAAACTCTTTACAATAAATTATTTGCAACAGATAAATTGGAAAAAGAATTTATGGCACAATAAGTTGTACATAGTTAAAGAAAATATATATATGATGCAGATAAATACTGGTAGTGAATAAATTCTACAGAATTAAAATTAAAATCAGTAAAAAAACCAGTATTCCTCCTTGTATGAATAAACAACAATTATTCTTATCATCAATACATTCACACACAAGCCGCTTGTGAGCAAGTAATAATACCTCTATTGGAGTAAGCATCTTCTTTTCACTAATCTTGTCATATTTTTGCTTTTTAGTGCCAGCTTTCAAGCCTTGCCATGGGAGACTGGAAAACAATTGCCAACCATGTTAAAATACAGTGAGAAAGATTATTGCAGAGATAAGAATCTCAACTTCTGTTTATCAAAAAGAATCTCAGCATTTCAATCAACCTTCCTCTCAGAAAGTACATCAGCACATAACCAAGCGATTCTAGATCATCTCTTCTGCTTTGTTCTGCAAAAATTATCAGAATAATACATATTATAAATTTACATCCATTTCAAATACAAAAAAAAATTAAGAAAATCTTATTGATCAGTAGCTGCAAGCCTGCAACCAATAGCCTCACTCACCAACTCCCAGGTGAGTATTAACACTTGCATACCGAGCAGTTCCAGTGAGGTTTTTGTTTTCCCTGGAAAAAGAGTACTGTGACCATTCACTAAAGGAAAGGAGAGGAATATGTAGGGCAATAAATATTTTTTAAACTAAAAGATATGGGTTCAAAGAATGAAACATGAAGATAGAAGATTAAAGATGAGATGGTTTTCATGAATAGTCAGGCAGCAGGTGCAGGTTCTAGTTTTGGAGTATTATTATGGAATTTGGTTTAGATTCAAAACTAGTAACTCATGTTGCATCCACCTGTTAAGCAATCCAAGGCCCAGAACTACAGTTATCATTATTGATGGAGGACAAGGTCACTCAAAATAACCCAAGGAATCCACACACAAAAGAAATATAGTACCATTTTATTTTAACCTAAATGAACTGGAAGACAGTTAAAAGCTGTAAACTTCCAAAAACAGTGTAAATAAAAGGGGGAACAATATATTCAGAGAATCACAACAACAAACTTTGAAAACTCCTGAAAATAACAAAGGAAAGATAATGTAGGAGCACATACTCAAGAAATGTAATGAAAACAAGCTGCGGAACCTGCCCAACTAAATTTCAAACAAGTTACCTGTATGGAATGTGCTTATGCGTTTGAAGATCCCGATACTTCTTTGCAAGGCCATAATCAATTATGTATACCTGCAATGTATAAAAAATCAGAAATTTCGACAATTTCAGTTATTGATATCAAACAACTTACAGCAAAAGCAACTTAGTTTTTAAATACATGATACCTATCTTGCACTAAGCAAACTCAAAGATAAATAGCAAATTGACCTCCTTTGCCTTAGTTACATCTTACAGACTTGTGAATTCATATCATCATATGACATTGTTTGGGTGTGAATTTGTTTGGTAACCTTAATACTTGACCTGATTTCAGGGAATGGCTTATAATGGTCTCACCATAATTTGAATGGGATAGTAAGTAGTTTGGCTCTTAGGCAATACCAGTAATACAATGTGGACTAATATAAACAATTAAATTATGGAAAAAAAAAAAATGACAAGAGTTAGATGTAAAAATAAAGGTGGAAGTGGTAGTGAGAAAGAAAATCAAACATATGCTGAAAAAAAAAATCCAATGAAAGTAAGAGAAATCAAAATAAAAGCAACAGAACTCAAGGAATCAAGGTTGAGTGGAAAATTCATGCAGTGGCTTAGAGGAAAAAGGAATAGAAAACTTCATCTCTCAAGTATAATTAACATCCAAGCCTCTCATTGTAGACTTGTAGTCCTTGGAATTTCATCTCTCAAGGTTATTCAACCTTTAAGAGCTTGTTTGTATAACTGTTGTCAGCATTAAAAGTTGATTCCCTGAAAATCAAAAAATAACCACCGCCATTGGACATGCTTGGTAAGTCATGAAATTACAGTCTTGTACTGTTAATTTTATTTGCATCATCGATTCTTGTCTTGGAAATGATTAAACAAATAAGCTATAAGTCTTAGCTCTTCATGAAGGTGGGGAACAGCTTTTATATTAAATTTTGGGAGGACCTATGGGTTTTACCTGTGTCTTTCCAAACCTGTAACATCTTTCTTCTTTACATAACCCTCTGATTCACTATTTTTACAGTGTCCAAATTTTGTCTTCTCACCCAGATAAAATGATTTGGTCCTTTGATCCTTCTAGGGAATTATCATGTAATCCTGTTTTCAGTTCCTCCTTCCCGGGATAGCAATATTTATTTGGTGATAAACAGTTGTGGAAATCCAAGGCTCCCTCTAAGTTCAAGTCTTTTATCTGGACTTTGGTACTCAGTAAAATTAATACCAATGACATGTTTCAGATTTGTAGGTCACACATGGTTCTTTCCTCTCATGTGTGTATCCATATAAATTAGCAAAGAATCTGTACTTTTGATCTTAAGTTGTTCTGCTTCCAACTGCCTGACCCTTCTTATTTCGCATCTTCAATGAATATTGAGTGTGCCCTAGGTCCCATGGACCAAATTTTGATGGTTAGCATTTGTGGTTTAAGTAGAAGACTTAAGAGGTAAAATTTTTGTGGCAGTATGCAATCTCTGCTTTAGTATAGGGTATCTGGTTGAGCAGAACTCTCAGGTTTCTTTGGCACATCACTGGACTTGGGATAAGATTAGGCAGTTGCCAGCTATTTGGTAATTGGTGCAAAGCTGATGACCTTTTTTATGGGGCTTCACTAACAAATATGTTAAGGGATTGGGAAGAATTGTTATGGTAATCTTCTCTTTTTCCATGTATATTTTATATATTGTTCTTTTGTTCAAGAGGATTCCTTATCCTCCCTGCTTTTTTCTCTCTCTCCATCTGAATAATTTTCTTTTCTTTTTTATAAAATAAGAAATGTTAGTATGATTAATTAAATAATCCCAAAATAAAAGCCATAATATACAAGTATTGGGCATGAAAAGGGAAGGTAAGCATATATAAACTTTTACAGCATTCAAGTTCTGAACAATAAATTACCTATCCTATTGCTCCTATACACTACAGATCATTAGAATTTTACAGTGACAGTGAAGTCTCCAATTCATATATCCACTAATACGAATAAAAATCTTTGATCATAATCTTGAATCACAACTGAAACTAGTTCAGAATACAAGTGAGATGCATAACCACTCAACCAGATAAGGCTGAATTCAAACAAAAGAAGGATACACAAGATACCTGATTTGCCTTACGGCCTAGACCCATTAAAAAGTTGTCAGGCTTTATATCACGATGCAGAAATCCCCGGGAGTGCATGTACTCAACTCTGTTAATCTAGGAGAATCAAATTGAAGAAAAGAGTCAAAATACAGCAGTTGACTGTTGAAAGTATAGTTTCCTTGAAACTAAAGTCATACTTACTAGCTGATCTGCAAGCATCAGAACTGTTTTCAGAGAGAATTTCCTACTGCAGTAGTTAAACAAGTCTTCAAGACTTGGTCCAAGAAGGTCAATAACCATGACATTGTAGTCACCCTCAACTCCAAACCATTTTAGATGGGGAATACCAGCTTCAAAAGTAACATAAAAAATAAAAATGAATACACTTATAAAACAAGCTCAATTTTACGTTATGATAGTAAAGTAAACAAATGCATGTCTTGCCTACAAGAAAAGAAGTTGAAGAAATATAAATTAGGAAGAAAAAGAAAAGAAGGAAAACTTACTTCCCCCTTGAAGAAGCATATACAATTTTGACTCATAATGAAGTTGGGGATGCTTGGTCTTTACAGATTCCTGATAAACAAAGGAAGAGAATGAAAAAAGGCAAAAGCTTCACTTTGAAACAGCTATGTAACATATTGTCACAAAACTCAGGTTGATTGAATACAGATCCAAATATCAATATTATGTTAAACTCTACAGAAAAGAATCTGAAAAAAATAAAAGTTACAAAGTACAATGCCAAGAGTTGCATTAAAGATTTAAAGCAAACTAGCTTTGAGACATCATCACAGCACCAATTGTTGGTCAAGCTAACAAGAAAAGATGCTGGCTCAACATATGTGCATTAATATCTGAAGCACAAAACAGCATGTCAAATAAAGTATGGAAATCAAATCTTTGAATCCAACTCTTTCATCCTTTTCCTCTTCTTAAATTTGGTTTGAGCCTAACTCAACCTCAAAAGCTAGCTCATGAGGTGAGGATAGCCCAAGCCCTTATAAGCTTTGCTTTAGCTCTTTAAGTGGTCAATATGGAATCCCAACACACACCCCTCATGCCCAAGATTGAGCACGTAGAGCATGACTTTTGTTTATATTTCATTGGCAAAGCCATGGGGGCAGGTAGATTAGACCAGGAAAGTCACGAGCACAGGTAAGTTACACTAAGAAATCCATGGGGCCATGTTAAATGCACTGGAAAATCCGTGGAATCAGGTTCATCTTTGGACAATTGAGGGTAACCCAATACCAGATCTATAATAGGCTCTAATACCATTTTAAATTTGGTTGGACCTAACTCAACCCTCAAAAGCTAAATCAGAAGGTAAGGACTGCCCAAACCTTCATAAACTTTACTTTGCTATACTTGAAGATGTGGGATTTCAACACCTTTTTTTGCCCATATGGTTTGATAATCATATAATATAACGCATAGTTTAGCCAGGGCTCTAGGTACATTATATACAATCATTGAAACAGTCTCTGATCAGGCCTACTAAAAGCATATGACCTTCCAATTTGTTGGCATATCTCTTCGAGATTTTCACAGTGGTCAGATGTCACAAAGGAATCTGCCAACCTCTTTTTAGGTTTCATGTCAACATTTCCAGCACGACAGTTATTCTAAAAATCCCTTATCTGCAAATATTCCCCTAGGCCCTAGATGAAGGTCAAGCAACCAGTAAACAAAAGCATAGTTACTAACATAGCCTTGGTGACATGCCTAATGTGTCAAAATAAGGAGATACCAATCACTTCAGTTCCACAACAATAATATCCATTTATGAACTAAGAAAACAAAATATTATATCAAACATTAAACATTTCCAAACACCCAAAGGAACTCAATAATTACACTCACCAGCTTGACAGCCACTTCCTCTCCACTTTGTACATTAACACCTGAAACAAACAAGAGCACCAGAAGACCAAAAGAGGTGTGAAATCCAAATCATTTGAAGTAAACAACTCTACTAATGTTACCAACACAAGACTTGATAGGTGCATACCCAAGTAAAGCTCTCCAAACGATCCACTCCCAATCTTCCTCCCAAGCTTGAATTTTCCACCAATAACATGATCCATGATTACAAACCCAATCTTTCGATCTTTGCTAAATTACAAAAACACTCTACTACACATATCAATTAAAAAAGCTTTTTCTAGCCTATTCCGAGTGTCTCATCAACGATTCATCTTTATTTACAGCACAATCTCAGATCCAACGAAATTTAATGTTAACACAAAGATCGGAAAGTATATTTAACAACTCAAAAATCCAGTCTATGCTAATCCCAATATCTCAAAAATCAACCAAAAAAGTTTATAAAAAACTTTTGATCAATGAAAATAAGATCAAGAACTAGAATCTATAAAACACTCATTGCTCGTTGAATCGAAGCACAATCGCGATTCTGGGGTCATTCAAAGAAACCCCCTTTCCCTCTTCTTTGAAGAAAAGAGCTAAAATACGGGTGGGACAAAAAATCGAAGTAATAGTTAGTGGAGAAACTATATCTTGCTCTATAATAGTGAATACAGTGATAAAATTGCAAAAATCTAGCAAAGGGATGATGATGAAGAAGAAGAAGAAGAAGAAAGAGGAATCTGATGGGTACTATATTCTCGGGCGGAGAAGGGAAATGGATTTGGTATCCCCTTTCGGATCTGTCTTTGAGGACACGGAGTGAATTTTGTAGGAAAAATTTGGGATTCCGAGAAAAGAAAGGAAAGTGGGATGAGAGAGAGAGAGAAAATAAAAGGAAAAAGTGATGTAAGGTTGGAGAACGAAGAAAATGGACGACTGTCCCAACTCCAAGCTAGTGTAACGATATTATATGATTTCTTATTTGTTTTACTTTTTAAATAAAAGGCCTTTGGCCATTAATTTCTTCAAAATATAATTATTAGTTGATTTAATAGTTATTAATTAATTTAGTTTTTTAAAATTTACATCAGTTAATTTGATTAATATTATATATAATTAATTAATTTAGTCCTTCAATGTAACAATTATTGTTAATATGGACTATCCATGAATTTGATTTTTAAGTTGGAGATTAACTTAAAACCAAAATAATTAACTGATGTGTGTTAAAGTTAAAACCAAAATAATTAATAGTTTATTAAAGTTACAAATTACATTAATAAATCCTTAATATTAAAAACTAGAATAATCTACTGTTACTGATTTTAAATACTATTTTTTAGACAAATTTGAACTAGAATAATTAATAATTATAATAAAATTAATTTCAATTAGGAGCAATTCTTAAATTTTTAAATTATATTAACAAAATGTTTTTATCTACTCACATATTTCATCCATTACTATTTATAAAAGTATATTATTATTATTATTATTATTATTATTATTATTATTATTATTATTATTATTATTATTATTATTATTATCTCAATCCTCTCCTTATTCAGCAAACAAAAAGATTTTCTCTCTTTTTTCAACACAATTAAGTAAGGATAATTTTTTTTTTAATTTTCTTCCTTTTCATTGAAATCTTTCTCCACACTCTGTTCCTTTTAACCATATGTTAATATTATCCACAAATTATTTTAATGTAACTAACGGCTAGAGGTATGTTCTTTTCTAGGCGTAATAGTTGCGGAGCTATCACTTTTCATGTTTTTATTGAGTTGTTAGATCTTTTATTTAGTCAATGTTAAATATATATATATATATATATATATATATATATATATCATTGTAAATTTGGGACAAAACAATAGAAATTGTGTGAATGATTATACATAACAAAGAATACAATAAATAACATTTTTAACAATCATGCAACTTATTTTAGATGATAGAAAATAACGTTACCGTCAATCAACTAAAGTTTAGCTATTATTGTAATAATAATTCTCCTAGTTAGTTTTATTGTACTTGAGAAGCATTCATCCACTCTTTTTCGTGAGTTTAAGGAGGGTAAATCCATCAATTACATATTTATAGTATTGGCCTAAACTTTTGTTCTCCTAAGTTTTTTTCTTATTTTCATTCCGTCTAAATTAACTAAAAACATAACGACAAATAGACAATTTTTTTTTTGTCTGTTTTCCATTCATACCCTTTGATCAAATACAAGTAAATCATGCTTTTTCTTTGTTACGCCTTTTGCGGTAGTTAAATAATTATTCAATTGATATAGTACAAAATCAATCAACTCGTCATAAACTTTTTATCGAAATATACAAAAAAAAAAAGAATAAAATAATATTAGTGCTACTATAAAGTAAGGATATATTATAATGAAAAAACAAAAGGATACATGGCAAACATTGAGCATGTAAAATTTAAGATTGAATGGAAGATTCTTTCTATATGAATAGTTTAATTCAATATATAAAGATAAAAGGAATACAAATATATCGTAAGCTATAATAAATAATTATTTTATTTGATCAAATAACATTGTATTTTATTAATTTTAAAATTATTTGAACAAATAGGCTTAAAAAAGGAAAATAGAAGAATAATATTAATATTATTGTATATAAATTCTATGTATTTTAAGGGCATGATTATTTATTTAATAAAAAAGTATTTTTTTTTCTCTCAACTTTTTTATAATCCAACCAGTAAAAAATAAAGGTGATGTTTAATTTGAAAAAATATTTTTTTTATTTTTATTTATAAAAATATCATATTATTTTTATTTTTTAACAGTAAAAAAAACTATTTTTTGTTTTAACATGTAAAAACACAAAATAAAAATACAAAATATTTTTGCAAATTAAATACCATTAATATCTTTTTTTTTTCAGATTTCTCTTATACTAAATAATTTAAAAATTTACTTATTTCGTGTCGCCACTTTTTTTCTAACAAGACTATTTATTTTTTATTTTTTTTCTAGACCAAATAAAGTGGGAAAGAGTTTATTTTTATCGACAAAAAAGATAATTTCTTTTTTAAACAACGTGAAACTTTATTTTCATAGAAAATAAAAACCTTTAAAGTACACATTTATTTTAGAATACGCATAACATAATTAAGAGATGCTTTCAAACCTCATTTACTTCCATTATATATAAAGAAAAATACGTATAAACTTTAAGTATGTTCTGTACTTCTGTTGCTCGCAGAGACTAAGAAAATTCTTTATCCCCGTTAAATTATTTGTTGCATAGTCGTTGTTAATGGGATCGTTAATTTCACAAATCTCAAGCTCAACTTGTTTAAACAATAAATATGATTCAGAACGTGTCAACTAAAAAATACAATTTATTTATTTATTTTATTTCACACTGGCTAATAACATATCGCTCGAGTCACCTTATACATGTTGGTTGACTTCAAGTGAAAACCAGTACACAATTGATGAAATATAAAATATTGAAATAAAATTATATAGTGCAAACTCAATAATCAAAGTCCAAATCACGATTATATATTCTACTTTAAAAGAAAAAATAATAATTATATAGTCCGTTACATAATCCAAATTTTCAACATAATTGACGATCAATATTTCTTCATGTTCTCACGGTTTGGCAAGTTATATGGTAAACAGAGCAAATAAAAAAAGCCACATATTTAAACCTCTCATCAATACAAAACTAGCATTATTTTTGCAACTAAACGTCTTAACATGTTAACTTTGAAATTTCAACAAGCATTGCGTACTCTTATTATTGGATTGAAATTTCTGTTTGCAAGCTTAGGGTCTAAAAAATCCAAGGGCTCTTTGATGCACATATTGGTTTTGTGATAAAGCCTTAATCACTATTTTAAATGACAGATGAATACCAAAAGTAATCTTTTTTCAGCACACAAAAAATAATACATAGATATGTTATGCACATAATTACTAATTATGTGATTGATAAAATTTGTACTGAAGAAAGCAAGTTAAATTTTTTATAGTCTCGTTTTTCACAATTTTGTGGTTTGTGCCAAAAAAAAACTGTGTCCGTACCATTGTTAATCTACAAATAATTATTAATAAGTATTCTAGCTTTCTCTTGTATGATCATGATCTAACAACTCTGAGCATTGATATTATATTATTGCTGGAATCTCATTAATGATGTGACTGAAAAAATTTCTTTAGAATTGTTCAAGCTTATCACTTCAAAATTATTGAGTTTGAGCCTAGATAGTGGACATATATTTGGGTGATCAGTTTCTCAACTTTACATGCATGTTAATATTTCTGGATTAATTTAAAATCTGATTATTTGAATTTAATTACTATCTCACCAAAAATAGACTAAGAATTTTAAAATAATTAATATACAGATTCTTTTAAAATAATAAATATAATTAATATATTTGCAAAACATCATGCAGAGTTGTTCTCCTCATGTTGTGTTTTAAAGTTTGGTTAGTGTTCTGCAATACTCTTTTAAACTATTTTATTAAAATGAGATAATTTAGAAAATAATAAAACTATTTCATTCAAAATATATTGTTAATTTTTTACTTAAAATATATTACATTTACATAACTTTTTATTTTATATATACTTGTAATTTAGTTGTTAAAAGAATAACAGTTCAACGGTTGTCAAAATAAAATTTGCTTTAAACTTTATGAATCATTTGGAAAATATAATATATAAGAAGTGATTAAAGAACCTCAAAAATTCCAAACAAAACTTGCTAATTTATCATAACCATTATGGGATTCAGTTTTCATTTTGGCGAAGATCAAGCCAATACTAATACTAGCAGAAAAATAGATGTAAAATGACTATTGACTATCCTATTTTATCATATAAATATTTGGATAGTTTTAATCAAGTATTTATGATTTTTTTTAAAGTTAATTTAAGCTTATTGTATAAGTTGTTTGGAAGTAGTTGACACGAATTATTGGCACATAAATAATTATGATATAAATTCTTATATAATAAACATTTATCAATCAAACAAATACTTAAGCTGTTTCTTCAAGCGATAGTTAACAGAGAAATTAACGTCAACAATCATCTTTATAAACGAGTAAAAAAATGATGGGAAGGAAAGAAAGAGTGTACCGGAACCGAAGCGGGTGACGATAAATAATAATAATAATAATAATAATAATAATAATAATAATAATAATAATAATAATAATAATAATAATAATAATAATAATAATTAAAAAAAAAGGAATTGAAACTTGGGGCAAATGTGATTTGCTGGTTGAGAGAAGTGAGACATACCAAACGGGAGTGATGACAGAAATAAAGTCGTGAGTTGATTTAAGATGTTTTTAGTAAAATTGCTTATCTTAGTTCAGAGATGGAAAGTTAAATGAGTACGTGTTTGTTAAAATTAATATATACACGAGCTGAAAATTGAAAGTTGAAATATTTATTAATTAAAATAAAAAATATTTAATAAAATTATCAGTTAAATTAGATAATAAAAATAAAAAATAATAATTAAATGTAAGTTTAAGTAGTATAATGTTTTTATTAATTATTAAATTTATCATTTAAAATAAATTTTTATACTAAAAATATTTTTTATTTATTATTATTTATATATATATATATATTAAAAATACATAAATAAATTTATAATTATTTTAATGATTATATATTATAAAATAAATAATTTGATGTTATTTATTATTATGATATATTTTATAATAAAATATATTTTTAAATAAATAAGTTTTCTTTAAAATAATTATTATTTTTATTTTATAAATATATTTTAAATAATATTCTATAAAAACATTTATTAATAAAGACTAAATAATTTAAATAAAATATTTTATAACTAAATTAAATACTATAATATTAAATAATAATATAAAAATATTTTATAACAAATGAAAAATGATCAAACATAGAAAAATTGAAACGGAATAACTTTCAATCAGTGGTCGAAATTTGAAAGTCAGCAGCAGTAAAAAAATTATTTATTTTATTTTATTACAAAAAATAACAGTCATAACAAATAAAGCTAAATTTATTTTAAAAAAATTTAACAAATTATTTTATCAATTATTTATTTAAAAATATTAAAAAATAAAATATTATTTATTTAAAAATAGATCATAAATAAATAAATATTTGTTTGAAATAACTAACGAATTTTTTAAATAATTTCAGTTCTATTTAATATAACAATTATTTTAATAATAAAATGAAATAAACAATTTTTTTAATACTATTTCTGCTAACTTTTAAGATTTTAAATATTATTTTAAAAGTTATCATTCCATTTTTAAGTTTAGTATATTTGATAGTTTCTTATTTATTATAAAATATTTTTATATTATTATTTAATGTTACAGTATTTAATTTAATTATTAAATATTTTATTTAAATTATTTATAATAAATTATTTAATTTTTATTGATAAAAATTTTAAAAATAAAAAAATATTTTTATAGAAATATTATTTAAAATATATTTATAAAAATTAGAAAAAATACAACAAAAATTATTTATTTAAAAATATTCTATTTAAAAAAATTTATATCATAAATAATTAAATAGATAAATAAATAAAATTATTAAACTTTATTTAATAATATATAATTATCAAAATAACTATAAATTTATTTATATAATATTTTAGTAAATATATATAAATTAAAAATATTATCTTATTTTTATATAATAATTTAATTTAAATAATAAAATTAATATAATTATAATATTTAAACCCTAATTCAATAATTATATTTTTATTTATTATTAATTTTATTAAATAATTTAACGGTTAATTTTATCAAATATTTTATATTTTAATTGATAAACTTTTTGACTTTTTTTATTTATTTTGTCAGCTTTCAGATAATTTATCAATTAATTTTAACAAATATATCTTTAAATTAACTTTTTTTTAAAATGTTTGTAATTATTTAAAAATATTATTAATTATTAAAATAAATTATTTTAACAATGTAAAAATGTTTTCATCAAACATATCTTAAAAAATAAATTTTAAAAAAATAAAAATTAAAGGATTAAAATAAACAAAATTATTAATTTAGAGTAAAAGACCATAAGTTATGCAGTCATATTTAGTGGAGTAAAAGAAGTTATAGGTAGAAATTATAGGAGGATATAACATTTCTCTTTTGTATATTTTTTTATTTCCAAATTTAATTTTGATTTTGATTTGATCTTTTAATTTAAGTTAATTTAATTTATAGTTTTAGTTCAATTTTAAATTTTATTTTAATTTATTTCTCTAAATTATTTTGTCATATTAAAAATTTTCTCTAGCTATGTTTCGTCTCATAATGAAAATTTTGAAAATATTGTAACTGAAATTTTTAACTCTCAAACCTCCGTTACAACTTACAAATCTACTTATTTTTTCACAAATAATTTCTAACTACTCATTTGTATTTTCTCTTTTAAATACTTAACATCGTAAACCATTTCTAACTAACCACTTATTCCTATTTTCTTTTTTAAATACCAAACAATCACCATAAAATCACCGTTATTGATCAAGTATCATATCTATTATTATTACTAATTATTTTCTATTATAAACACATATTTACATCAAATACCAAAATATCATCTAAATTGGTTTAAAAAGAAGAGAACAAAGTACACAAAAACTTTGGCTCAAAAAATAACTTAAAAGACCAAGTTAAACAAAAAAAAAATTAAGAGATTAAATTAAACCTAGAAGACAAAATTCATTTATGAAAAAGTTAGCAAAACAAACCGAAACTTAACTTAGAAAATAAGAAAACTAAAACCTTCCTTTGCCCACAAATCCTAATTCTAGTAATCCATACTCTTCCCATCTATTACTAATTATGTTGAAGTTATCAGCTTGTTAATAACTCCATACATAAGCTTTAATAGCCGCCGTAAACTTTAGGATTTTGTGCCAAATCTAATTTTTTTTAATATTAGAAGTTGGTTGATATGACCTTGAGTTTTGAAGAATTCATAATTTAAATTACGATAGGATTCACACAACAAAGCAAATTTATCGGACAATCTTGTTAATAGGATTCTTCCAATGGCACTGTTACACAAATATGAATATGATGTGTATTATATGTCAATTTTGGTAGAATATTTATTCATTTTACATTTTTACTAAAATAAAACTAGTAAGATGGGACATTCTCCTTCGTATGTTTGCCACATTGTTACGTGGTTAGAATTATAGTACCTTATTTGCAATTACAATTCACCTATCTTGGTACCAAACCAATCCGTAGGAGAAACCATTTTATGTTGAACAAATAAAAGAAAAAACCCAAAAATAAAATATGGCATGAAAAAAAGAAAACGAAAAGAAATTAAGGATAAGTAATGGATTTGTGAAAATTACTTTTGGGAGTCAGATAAGAAAGAAAATGTTACCTTACAAGCTAATGATCCTTACATGATAGTAAAAGAATGTGAGAATTGCACATCCCTGTCAGCACATCAGCAGTAACTTAATTACATGAAATAACTTGGATACTTAACACATTGCAACTTGATAAATGGTGAACAAAAGAATACACCACCAACCAAAAATGTAAAGAATATATACCTTCAAAGATTTTTCTACACAGACAAATATCCCAGTCAACCCAAAACCCAGCTATCCAAAACCACAAAGTTTCAGAGCCTTTGCTCCCACAACTATCCACGCCAAACTAACAAAAGAATGTGGGAAAGACAAACAATCAGTGTTTTCAACCCGGCGTTTGGTCATACCTCAATGGCCATCTAAAGATCTTGTGTAAAATACTATTAGTTTGGATCATTGTGATTCATTCTTTTCAGGAACTTCCTGTTGAGTAGGTAAGAGTTTTAAGAAGCTCCCTTGAACAGGTTGATTGGCAGCTGTAGCGGATTCATCATCTGCATCATGCAATTACCCAACTTATTAACCACAAGACAGTTAAAATATTCGATCTTTTGTGCCTCAATCTTAAGTAGCAGTTGTATCTATATGTAACACAAGAACCAAGATATCTTTGCCTTTTGCTCTTGAACTTGTCGTGTTCAACATCAATAATAATATGGATTTATTGTACTAAGCAACATGAATTCCCAATTTCAATAGTTCTGCATGGTTTTATCTTCGATCCTGGATCCAATGAGTGTTACCCTAAGTGGGTATTATATATATATATATATATATATCTATTTAATGCTGATCTATTACCTGAGAAAACCATATTAGCACTTCGCATTTTCAGTTAGTTTATTATCATCAATTACACTTTAAATTATCACCACATAAGAGATTTGGTCTTATTAATCTCAGAGATGTGAGAAGCTATGCATAAAAGTGAAGTGAACCACTATATCTTAAGCAAACCAATAATATTATATAAGGGTAAAAGGCACAAAACAATGAGCATGTGCTTACCAAATAGGGTCTTGATAGATGGCCGCTTAGTTTTTGTGCTCTTCTTCAATTCGGCTGATAAGGTAGCACATACCCAAATTACTTGTAAAGATCAGTGCAATGATGAAGCAAGTAGAAAAGAAACAATAAATTTGGGTTTTTTTAGGGGGAGAGGGGGGGGGGGGTAAAGACCACAAATGCATAGACTGTAATAAAAAAAGGTCCAGCAGCATGATCTTCAGTGAAATCACGGTTGATTGAAATTACAGTCAATTGATGCACCAACATCCAAAATTATTCACTAACATTAGTTTCCAAATATAACATGCTTCGTATGCATCAATAGAATAACTGCATAAGTGGTGTAAATGGAGATAAACAAAATTCACAACAGGTAGCATTAACATACATTTATTTCTTTAGAAGGCTGCACCAATTTTTTTTTTCAAAGGCATGTGGCATTAAAGGCCTTAATAAGATGGGTTTAAATAAATTGACAGCAGTTTATAAAACTTAAGAAAGCAAACACCAGTAGATTAGTTATTAGAAGGTAAAATATACTTGCACAAACTATACAAAGTATGTGCATGATCTGGAACATTCAAAATAAGTTACAGCTGAGGAGTGAGTAAGCTTATCCAAGTACATTGCTTAATAAGATTTTCCATCCTCTAGCGATAAAAAACCTCATGTTCAACCACATAAAACGAAGCTCAATTAGATAAAGGTTGAAGTGAAATAAAAACTTATAGAAGACAAGACCTTCAATTAGATCCACAAATGTCACTAGTGTAAAAGAATCTAAGAGTATTGAAGCAATATATTAAAGAAGGAACTTTCATATCATGGAAAATGATGAAAAATGAGATAAAAAAGGTTTTAACAAAACAGCAGCAAATCTATATATAAAAATGAAAATGTACAAACCAATTCCAGGTAGTTGATCTTCATTCACAATTTCAAAGTTTTTATATGTGTAGCCAACAAAGTTAACATCTTTAGATGACAGCATCTGCACAAAATAACACATGAAATTACAAACCCAGACTTAAACAAATACATATTCCTCATCAACACCAATGATCCATGAATTCTAATGAAAAGGTATTTGTATTCAGAGTTACTGTTACTAAAACATGGGTAAAATTCCAGTGTCATCTAAAGTAAATCAATTCATCTGCAAACTATAGGGTTCGATTAACAACATGCTACAAGCATCTCAAGAAAAGTCATCCAAAGACAACCAATTAGCCTAATGAAAGTTAGTCAAATTATTCAAAGGACCATACTTCATACTTATACACGGCATGTTCTATTTCCAAGATATTTTATTGTTTCATCAAAGACAGAAACCAATGCAGACAAGTAACAGATAAATTACTAGATAGACAGCATAAAACTGGGGGAGGGGGGGGGTGGAACAGAAACATAAAGGCACATATGACAGCATCTTTACTTTTGATATAGAACCCCAATAATCTCATAGCAGTTAAGCTTCAAAGAAGAGCAAATGGGCTAGTGAAGAGCCCACACAGCAAAAATCATGCCAATTAAATTAACACCACCACAAGTACAGCAACTATAATACACCGACAATATACAAAATTTCAATAACAAGAACTAACCTTTCTCCATGGGCCTGATTTAGAGGAAGGTTGAGTTTGGTTATCGACCTTTGCATCATTAGCAGATCAAGAGCATGAAACTGGTTAGGGCAACAACAGACAAAAACCTCTTCTATATCCTTGAAAATAAGCATATATAATATACCTCTTCAAACTTCTCAAAATTTTGAGTATCTAATTCATCATTGACCTCAGGAATAAAAGCAGCTTTCATTTGGTACAATTTGTCGCATTCAATACCTTTGAACCATGGGTGAGCCTGGAAATAATAGACCAGCCAGCCATCTGTTAATATGCAACTGTAACCCAAAGTAAATTATAGAATTCAGAAAAGAACACACCACAACACCTTTATTTCATCAGCCCCTTTGGTCCCAAGCCTCTGGTCTACATTACATAGGAGTCTACTAATAAGATCCTTTGCCTCTGCCGATAGTTTAGCTTCTTCTGGAAATTTTAAATGAGTTCTCCAGTTTACTATCTGCAAGTTCAAAAGGTATGAGACACAGCATGAGAATAATTGAAGATAAAAAAAATAAAAAGACAGTAAAAGGAGGAAAAACATGGAATCAAGATCGACATATTATCAAGTACTAATAACTAAGACATGCTGTCTATTACTATAAAATATCAATACTGATCAACAGGAAAATGGTATAAAATCATTGCAAACAACATGCTACTATATGAAGGGGGAAGAGTAGATTATATCATAGGAATAGAAAGATGCAATTCTTAGCAATGGTAAATTGGGAAAACACCACCCTTTTTTTCAGACAGCCAATAATTTTAAGCTTTTCAGAACTACCTGCAGGCAAAATATCAATGATAAGGTCATAAAGAATATTGGTAATTTATACTTAGTATTCTCTTCTAGTTTAGCAATATAGGCTTTCTCTAAGCACAGGAGCCTGCTAGAATTCAATGAACTCAAAAGTCCCACGCATGTTAAACCTCAATCCATACAATATTCATCCTGATTCATCACCAGTTGATCCAGACGTTACCTTTCTACAAGTCAACATTGGTTCATCAGAATAAAAGGGTGGATACCCTACTAGCATTTCATACATTATCGCTCCCAGAGACCACCTGGAAGCATTAACACAATCTGATCAGAATATATTGAAAGAGTAAGAATCAAGAGAACTTCAAGGTATTTTGAAAAGGAAAAGTAGACAAACACATTAGATAATACCAATCACATTCCATGCCATATCCTTTCTTCAGAAGAACTTCCGGGGCAATATAGTCAGGTGTTCCCACAGTAGAATAGGCCTGCAATATTGCAAAGAAAGAAAAGCTTCAAATGACATAAATCTTGAGTCATCATATGATCATTGGAAAAATTAAAATTAAAGAAATAAAAAATAAAGAACCTCACCAAAACAGAAGTCAGAACAATAGGTGACCAAATGTATATACAAACACAATGAAGAATATATACTAAGGAGGCGTTTGGAAGGGCTTATGGACAACTTGTGAAAATAACCTATGACTCCCATTATCCCATAAGCTTTTTTAGCTTATTTAAATAAGCTTCTTGATATGGTCAACCAAAATAAGTTCTTTCTAGCTTGTTCCAATAAGTTTCATCGCCAAATTTATGACATAAGCCTCCTTGTAGTAAGAGCTTATTGAATAAGCACTTAATTAAGTTGTTTACCCAAAAGCACCCTAAGAACAAGTCATCTAACACCTAGCAATATATAATATGCATAGTTTGTCAGTTAATAGGGAGAGAAGTAAAAAAGATGTCAACCTGAACATTCAAAAGGAATAAAGAAATCAAGGCTGTTTGTGTATATTGAGTGGCTTACAAGCATTCGCCTATTTTTCTGCCAATGCAGCAGTTGCTCCTGTTGGCTTCTTTTAGGAGCCACAGGTCGCCCATCACTCTGAAGGGCTCCACTTCTGTTGCTTCCAATAGAGAAGTCCTTCTCCTGAAGATTACTGCAGTCTAGTGGTTTACATAATCCAAAGTCTGATAGTTTCATGTGACCATTTCTATCTAACAGCAAGTTGTCAGGCTTGATATCTCTGGAATGCATGCCAAAATCAGAATATCATATATATTTTTTATGTGCAAGAAAACAAAACCACCATAAGTTTAATAGAACTTTCCACAGTATAACATTACTGTTAGCAACTTGAGCTTACCTATGAATATAATTATGTTTATGAATCGACTCTATAGCTAGGACAGTCTCCCCAACATAGAACCTGGCCTCATCTTCTGATAGTATATCCTTCCGCATGAGCAATGTCATCATATCACCACCAGGTAGATACTCCATTACGAGATATAAATACTCTTCATCTTGAAAGGAACAATAAAGCTTTACAATGCAATTGCTGTCAACTTCTGCAAGTAGGTTCCTCTCTGCTTTTACATGTTCAACCTAAACAAGGATAAAAAGAAAACAATGAGTACAACAAGACAGCATTTAATTTAACGAGTGAAAGTCCTGATGATTTTATTACCTGGCCTCTGCGAAGCATCTCTGATTTCTTAAGCTTCTTCATAGCATATACATGACCAGTTGCCTTCTCTCGGCAGACTCTGACCTATACGAAAAAATTGCAAAGTCAAATCATCTGAATTTTTTTGTATGACCTCGAAAATATAATAGTTACAGATGTTACTAGAACCGAGTTATTGCAGCAAGAGAATAAAAAAAATATCACTACCAGCCGAAGAGTTTATGCAATCAATATACTGACCTCCAATTAGACATCCTAATAAATAAAAGCTCCAATGATGGAAACAGCCAACACCAAAACAAGTAGTTGAGGTTTCTATACAAATGGGATCATTCATAAATACATTATGATAGTAGACAGCTTAACCAGTGACAAGAATCAAATACCAAGTTTATCCAGATTGTAAAAGTTAGCGATTATTAATGGTAAACGTCCATTACCACTGCCACTTTTAAAATGTAAACATTGACTGCCAGAAAAGATTGCTACTTCTCCCTAGCTGGCACACCCTAAGCTATATCTTGAAACTATATTTTTCCACCATAAGCATAGAATACATACTCCAACAGCTAAGGTGACATTACTCTTAATAAAATTAGAAAACTTAAGACCTCCATACTCATTAACAGCCTAGACAATTCAAAAAATGCAGGAATGATACAAATGCCAATAAAATGAAAAAAAAAATGAAGTTAGATATATGGTTTTGATCAACATCTCCATTCCCCACAAATACATATCATTTAATCCCTTTTACTTATTTGGGAAAATAGTAATTTTATCAGTATCATGAGAAACTGTGAGTAACGTTTAAGGTCAAAGTAACAGATGGGAAAGATCAGAAACATAGTTCTACTTAAATAAGAATAAAGGTAGACTATACCTCTCCAAATGCACCCTTCCCTATCATAGTCAGGAGCTCAAAATCATCAGCCCCCATCTTATGCCTCTGAAGGCGCATGTATTCCCTCTCCTTTTTCTCAAAATACTTAAGCAAGTTGTTCTGCTCTTCCTCAGAGACTTCAGCATCAGCCAATTTTTTTTCTAGCATATTACGTCTGCAAGAATAATGTGTTTAGCCTTATTAAGAACTTACAACAACTTCCATCTGCAGAATTGACTTGCAAATAATCTATAACAGCACATCACAGACAATATAGGAAGATGTGTCAAGGATATAATACAAGCTTATGTTCCAATGTCAAAGAATAGTAATTGGAACCTTATTTGGCTAGGACAACAAAAGGGAAGGACAGTAAAGAAATCTCTAATTTATACTTCCTTAGAGATTACTACAACTAAGCTAAAACAACTATTTTAAATGATAAAACTCATCAGTAACTTTCTATTGTACAATCATAATGGCCCAAAATATAAGATAAACATACCGTTCCTTCCTCTCCTGCAGGTCCTTCATCTGTTTCTTATAATGGTTTTCTATATACTGCTTTGCTGCTGCAACCTTCTGTTTGGTCACATTTGAAGGTGCTTCTTCATTTGTAGGGGGTTTTGACCCTTCTTTTGTAATGCTTGTAGTTTCCTTGTTTTTTAAAGACTGTGTTTTGTCCTTTGACTTGAACTTATTAAACCAGCACCTATCCATCTTGTAAAGCTCTTAGGCTTGCTGTATTATATGCTCTATTCACCAATGACTAAAGATTAGAAGTTTTCTCAACCAAGAATCTCATTTTTCCAGAAATGAAAATCAAGAAGCCGTTGTTCACCATACGAATCTAAGGAACATTAACTCTTCTGTTCAAACATGAAAATAAACAGCAATGAATCAACAAACTTAAGCTGTCCACCACATTATCTTAGCTGATCAGAAGCAAAACTTGAACAAGGAGTGTAAAATAGTCAAGAATCATTAAATTGGAAGTAAACAAATGGATACTAACAAATATAAATAAACAAAAAGAAACTTAAGAGCTCATCTGGAGTTAGAATAAAAAAATACAACACAAAGGGGAAAAGGGTGATGATAAATAATCCAAAGTCAACTAGATAAAATTGTTAGAGCAAATGTGCAAATGCAGTAATAAAAATATAATTAAATTTAAACATTGCAAAAGTGGAGCAATCTGCTAGAAAGTTCACAAAAAGCGAACCATTCACTTAGATCATGGGTTAGCGGTAAGTTTAGACTTCAAAAAGTTTAATCAAATTTGCAATGCTTGAAAACATCTGGAAATAAACTAATCATTTTCTGTTTAGTTCAAAACTGCTTAACCGCACAATCGAACCAGAGGTAAACTTTTAGATTTCCCAAAAGCCTAAAACAGCATAGAAACCATGGAATTGAAAGCTTCAGCAGCAATCTTCAGTCTAAACAGCGATCCCCACACGCTCATCAAACACACTCAATTGCACACAGTACAAGTCAAATCCCTTAAATGGGTACACAGAAACACGGTCAAATTACAATCTTGAACAATGAACAACCACAGTGACCCCATCACCATCACCAACGAAAAAAAATTGACTTTCACTTCACTTCTCATATGTCCTAACCGACCAAGCACAAACCCAAAAGACAAAAATTCAAATTGAAGATACCCTTCATCGAAATCGAAATCAAAACGAATCAACCAACACTTGCACAAGCAAACCACCATGAAACTTGGATTCAAAAAAGTAAAAGTGTTCGAAGAGAAAAAAAAAACCTGGAATTGAGAGGAATCAGGAGGTTGTGGCATGTGGGAGTGGAAAGAGTGAGTGAGATAGAGAAAGAAAGTGTAGAGAGAGAAATGAAATAGCCGAGATTATCGGTGTGAAGAAAGAAGGTGGACAGAGAGAGAGGAAGGACCACTTTGCGATCATCATTTCTATGCCCCATTCATTCCCTCGTTTACTCCTTTTTATTTTTTTAATTTTTTAATTACTAATGTTTAAAGTTGGAAACCACTTTTATTTTCTATTTAACAGTAACAAAGTAGGAAACCACTTCATCATCTCTCCTTCCTCGCTATTTTCCTAATAAAACCTTTCCCTCTTTGTTTGTTGTTCTCAAATTCAGATACTTTTTTAATTTTAGATTATATTTATTTATAACTGAATTTGTCTTTTCTTAATACCATTATAAATATATTAAATACAAATAATGCAATTCTAACAAGAGTTCAACAACGAACGCATCTAAACATACGTTCGTGTAAACCCAATATGTTGTAGCTTATTAACACGCATATAGTTTAGTTTCAAGACAATCATTTATTATTATGTTAACAGAAAAATATTCAACTTTTTAATTTTATGTAAAAAAATATCTGTTTTATTATTTCAATTATTACATATTAATTTTTCGGAGATTTTGGGATCTCTTCCCCCCACTCCTCATCTGATTTGGTAATTAGTGTATTTTTAACATTTCAATCAAAATTAATCTTACATACTAAAAATGTTACAAAACCAGATAAGAGGGGGGAAAATATAGATAACAACTATAATCACTTCCCATTACTTTTATAAGTAACTACTAGAAGGGTATGTTTCACAAAAGCAATTAATAAGTTAATTGAAAGTTTAAAAAATATATATAAATTAAAAATTAATTTAAAATTATAAATTTATTAATTAAAGTAGAAAATATTTGATAAAACTAGATATTAAATTAGTTAATAAAGATAAAATAATAAATAAGGATATAATTATTAGATTGAAATTTAAACATTATAAATTTTTATTAATTATAAATTTTAATATGTTATTATTTAAATTAAATTATTATATTAAAAATAAGGATAATATTTTTTAATTTATTTTTATTTTACATATTTTTATTAAAAATATTATATACATAAATTTATAATTATTTTAACGATTATATATTATAAAAAGTATTTGTTTGTTTATTTATTTATTTTATTATTTATAATGTGTTTTTAATAAAATTATATTTTTCAATAAATAATTTTTTATTTGAAATTAAAAATATTTTTTTCTTAATTTTTACTAACAAATTTTAAATAATATTTCTATAAATAAATATTTATTTTATTTTTAAGGTTTTTATCAATAAAATTTAAATATTTTTATAAAAAATTGAATTAAATGTTTAATAATTAAATTAAATATTATACCATAAATAATACAATAAAATAATATTTTATAATGCATAAAATATTATCAAAATATGTCAAATATAAAAATGGGAGGGTGACTTTCAGCTATTAGAAAATCTTAAAGTGAATGTAATAACATTTTAAAAAATGTTAATTATCTTATCTCATTGTCAAAATAATTATCATATTAAACAGAGATAAAATATTTTAAAAAAAATTAATTAATTATTTCATCTTTCATGTGATTAATATTAAAAAAACTGAAAATTTTAATTAATTCATACAAATACAAATTTAAGAAATACGATTGAAAATATTACTTAACTAAAAAATTAAGTTCTCTAAATTTAGTAATTCTGATTCATATCAATTTTAAACGATACTATTTCTCAATTTTTTATTTAAATGATTCTATATCTTAACTTATCTCAACTTGCATCTAAATTAAAATAACAATAGAGAAAATTGGTTATTTAATGAAAATCAACATTATTAAATAATGATTATTGCTCACCGATTCATCTGGATTTATTTTTATTTTTTCTTTCTTGTATATATAAAATACTATATATCCAAAAATTATATTTTTATATTGTTAAGTTAAACTTATTTGAAAAATACTACATTTTAGAATTCTACATGTAGGAAATTTATTATATATTAATTACCTTAATTGTTTTGATAACCTAAAATGATGATTAAAGTAATTTTCAAAAAAGTAAATTTATTTAAGTGCTTGTATTGATATTCTTAGTAAGATATAACGTGCATTATACCATACCCCACAAAAAGAAAATGTATAGTATTTATTTCACTACCTTCTTAGCACAATGCCACCTCATACTCCAATCTGTCACGTTTCCATAGGTCTACCAGCTTCATTCATTGGCTTTCTTTTGATCATATTTCCTCCAGGCCTACCATTAAAGGATACTTACTGACCATACTCTTATTCTTATTCTCCAAACGAGAAACAGTGGTCTTTGACCACAAAAAATAGTCCCAAGAACTACTTGGAGTGGGGTCAGGTTAGGCATGTTGTCAAAAGAATTATCATGTAGTGTATGACAGAAATGAATCTTTGCATGTCATATTTTTATGTAACATTGTCATGTAAAAGTCATAAATTTATTTATTTTTTAAAACGTTCACAAATTTGGATAGAAATTCATCTATTTAAAATTTATGAAGAGTGATAAACATAATTTTTGCATATGATAATGATAATATTATGTCAAATTTAAGATGAAAAGATCCATTTCCAAAATTATAATGATATAATCATGCATGAATCTCAAATCTCGAATCTCGAAAGACGATTTATGGATATGATCTCAAAGAATCATCTACGCTTGGCTAGCAACATTTTGTCTCTAACCTGCATTTACACTTCTCGCTTCTGAACAGCCATACTGAACTCAATAGCAAAAGAATATTACAGCAAAAAAAGAAAGAAGAAAGAAGAAATCCTGAGCAGAAAAGGCATGTATATATATTACATAACTTACTAAGTGACAAGTTGTTATCAATTTTATCAAGTCTGCTATGTCTTGATTATAAGTAGATTACATAATCCCCAAATGCAGGCAAAATTTTGAATAGCCTATAAAAGCGTGATGCCTATGTCTTAATCACATGAATCATTATCCCAAAAATGAGAATCAAAATAAGGTAAACAACTGAAAAGAGAACATTATTTAATGCTACAAAATGAAAGTTGTTTACTGCTTCACCACTTGGGGCCTGCTTTGCTCCCTTGTAGCAGCAGATAATATATATATGAAAGTGAAAGTGCAATGGTGGTCCTATTCTGTATCCCTAAAGCTTACACTAGTCAGCCACAGTTTCTTCTGGATGATAAGAACAACTTCATCACCACCCTGGACAGAGTCAGAACTGGAATCTGCAGTTGCAACTGCTTCCCAGTGCAAAGCACTTAGGTACTTTTTTACAAAATCAATCACGGGCTGTTTATCGTGGATGATCACAAAACCAGTAGGCCTAAGCACGCGATCCATCTCAATTAATAGATCCTCAGCACTGCAATCTTTCTTTTCTAGGTCAGAGAAGACAGTCCATGCATGAAGTAAATCATAAGTCCGGGGGTAGGTTGAAAATGCTTCACACCTGTTTAAGATGCATCACATCAAAACTCAAAATTCTTATTCTCATCATCCATGAATACTAATACTATTTTATATTTGATTAAATTACTTTTAAGATAAATTCCGTAAAGTGTTTATTAGGAATAAATATATATAAAAAATAGAACCATAATATTATGGGAAAAATAAAGGCCTAATTGAAAAATGAATTTAATGATCAAAAGTCAAAATAAAAAATAATTCTACCACATAACTACAGCAAATGCATTCATCTACATCCCAAATTTTACTTGTGGTAATCGATTACATATTTTCAATAATTGATTACTTAACCAAATACATAACTGAGTTAACCACCATTTTCTATATTATTAACCATTACATTTTTTAGTAATGAATTACATGGTTTTTTTGTAATTGATTACAAGTGGTAATTAATTAATAAAAAAGTGTAATCGATTACCAAATAATGTAATGGCTAACAATATAGAAAATTGTGATTAACTCAATTATGTGTGTGGTAAATAATCCATCACACATTGTTGGTAATCGATTACCAAGAGTAGAATTTGAGATGTAGATGAGTGAGTTTATTGTAGTTATGAGGGAGAATAATTACTGAGTCAAAATTAAGTCAGATCAGAAACTATAAGTTAATAAAAAAAATATTCAAATGTATGGAAAGTTATCAAAGAAGCAATAGGTTTATAATTCAAGTAATCTAGCTTCAATACCAGTCATGAGTTGTGCCTATGAGGCCTCTGTCATATATAAGCTTAAGTGTGTTTAGTCCATCCTGAGGTACAACATTCATCACCCAAACATCCTTGTCTCTAAGAGCAGCTGCAAATGAACCCATGCTTGCTTTCATATCCATAATATTCCTCAAAGTGTTTGATGTGATTTTTGGACCCAAGAGATTCCAGTAGTTCTCAACTCTCCTTTGCCATAGTTCCTGCACCACATGATAAAATTTAAGCCAACAGTTGGTTTATCTTAAAAGTATATTCTTATCATACAAAATTTCATGCTCACAGGGAAAAAAAGAGGAAGTGAAGTCATTAACAAACAAGAGATCAATTGTAATTTCCCATTACCGTGTCCTTTTCAAACATTTCATTTGAATAGCCAAAGTCAGCTAATCTAGGAGGAGGACTGGTCAATCTTGTGGGCCATGGAGCTAATCCACTACCCTTGGCTTTGTTGTCATCTGATAAAATCAACAAAAGTTTCAGTAGGTAAGTTTCATACCACAACTCTTTAAAATATTCTCTTATTTAAATAATTAAACAACAAAAAAATTAAAAATTAAAGCAGGGTTTTATCAGGTTAGGAGTTGGGATACAGGGTGCATGCACTTAAAGCAAATACATTTCTTCTGCTGCATCTAGCCAGCAACAAAAGGGCAGCATTAGGTTCCCATCACTTTAGGATCTGGAGAAGGTAAGATGTAATGTATCCAACCTTACCCTAGTGTGCGGAGAGGCTATTTCTACAGCTAGAACTTTTGACTACCAGGTCACAAGGCAGAACGGCTCACCCTTGCATCCATCCATTAGCATAAGATGGAAAATTATGTGTAGTTCATCTTGATCGATATTAAGGATTTTGCTAGGTGTACTCACAGGTCACAACAACAGTTCATAGCAGGCCATTTAAGGATGATATAAAGCATGAAGATTGGTTAATGATAAATGCAATTGTACTCATGAATCATGATGAACTGCATGCATATTCATATGGAAACTTATTTTCCTATTTTTCCTTAGAGAGAAAGGAGATAAAAAAGCCACTTCCTGTTTTTTAAAAAAAAAGGCAGATCTCTTAAGCTGGTATTGCTATATTGAGAGAAAGAATTAGTTCATGGATATAGTCTCAGTGCACTACCAAAGGAAAATAACTATTATTGTGAGAATGGTCTATAGAAACCATAGAATAAATATATGATTGACAGATGCACCAGAAATAGAGTGAGAAGCATGCTACAAATTGATAGTTACCAAGAAATTGCTAGAAGTCATTGAATGCAAAAACCATTAAACACAGAAAAGAAGTACTCACGATCACTGTAAGGTGTTATGCAAGCTTCCATATTTACTCCCCAAACTGCATCTGGGTCATCATCAGACTGGCAAAGAGGAGGGCGAGTACCAGGTTCTCTTTCCATATAGCAGTCATTTGTTAGAGGTTTTTGCCAGACAACAGTTTGATTCTTTTTTGAAGCTATTTTCCAACACATACGCCCCACAAGGTCACTCATTTCTCTCCATATCCTTAGATCCTCTTCATCCTGGGCATATGCTTCTGGAGATGAGTATGCAAAATAACCTCCTGGCCTGAGTAACCGATCCAGTTCAAGAAGTAGTATTCCATCTCTTTGAAGCCAATCAATTCGACAACGAGAACAATGAGCAAGTTCAAAAGATCTGCTTGGGTAAGGAAGTCTTTTAGTCCCCAAGACACCAAGATATGAAGGAATTCCTCTTTCTAGGGCAAATTGGATTTGATTTTGATGCACATCATTTGGTGCCAAGGACATTGCAATGATATCAGATGAAAGAAGATAAGCTCCAAAACTTGCAACTCCACAGCCAACATCAAGCACAGTTCGCAATCTTCCTTCATTGTTTAGATTGTTATTTGAAAAGTTAAGCATCTAGCAAAGCAAACTGGAATGTTAAGATACTGATTTATCTACAAAATACAAGCAAATCTAGATAAACAATATCAGACAACCAGCACTGTCAAACATAGTATCGATAGTGAAAGGCATAATAACTGAATTAAAGAATATGAGGGTATCATATCATTCAAGTATCAACATTTCTAAAACCTTAAGTTATCAGGTCATTCAGGTGGTTTTATCTCTCTAAATAACCCCCTCATACAAGAGTCTTTCGAGCTTGAAGCAAGTACAGTGCATAGGCCCACTTTTATATTGTGATCTAATTTAATTTATAATAATTAAGAATGGTTTAGCAATAATCAAACTCATGATCACTCAATAAAATGTAAAGGATAAATTTCAGCAGAGGCTTAAGCTGGAGACATGAATGGTTTACAATATCTATTTCTGTAGATAAAAGCATATTACTAAAACTAGATGCAAAGACACTACAAGTAGGTACAAATAAAAAATTTTTAAAAAATGAAATATTGATAAAACGAAAGAATAGGAATGAAATAAATAAAATGGGCATAGAATACAAGGTGCATTAATCTAAAATAAATTACTTTTAATATCATTTTAAATTAACCAATTATACTTAATACTTCAAATGATTCATTAATTTATCAAAACAATAAAAAATATAAATTTTTTAAAACTTTTAGGGCATCAAATGAAGGTGGAAAACTGGGGAAAAAATTCTCAGCATTAGTAGTAGGAATACTAATAGATAGATGCATAAACACAAAAAAAATCCATAGATGATAGAACGCCCAATCTAAAAACAATTGTATATATTTTCATATTTCTTACAGATGAAACCAGTGAAGTCAGACACAGACTTACATTTGCAATTGATGCAATGTACTTATCAGCTCCATAGTGAAAATGAGTTCCACCACCAGGAAACACGATCTTTTCACCTTTTACAACCATCCAATTTTGGTCAGACTTCTCATGCGCAAGGTGAGTATGTGGTATATTTGCTTTCCACACCTCATCTCTGCTTTGTGGCCACTTAATAGGAACCTGCAACATCAAAGGAAAAACAAATGTTGGAATAAAATAATATATAAGGATCAGAGGATATGTTGAAGATCACATCTACTTTTAGCAAATCTTCACCTTGTATCCAGATGGAGGAGGAATCAAGCAATTGTACCGCCTTTCAGCAGGAGGACAATGTCTCTCATAATGCTCCATCACAGACAGGTCCAGCTTCATCCTCATTTGATAGATAAGGTGTCTATCTAAGCAGGGAATCAACTCTGTATGGCGATCATCGCAAACCTTTCAAAAGCATAAAATTGTAAATATCATGAGATTGCTGATGAGCCAAAGTATAGACATATTTGGATGATGTACATGAACTTGTTTGAGTCCATTTATTTATCCATGAAACTAAGAATTTTATTTTCATTATGCAAACAAGACTCTAGTTACTTGATTTGGATATTATTGCGGATGTGAATGTGGAATTAGTTTTCAATTTTTTTTTTCATTTACAATATATTTTAAGCATCTTACATAACTCAAATTTATTATTTACTATAAATTTACTGAACAATGCTTGAATTTGAGTTTCACAACCTGAATTCAAACCACATAGTATATAAGAGAGTTCATACTTATTATCAATACAAAGACTGATTAAACCAAATAGCAAAAGCAAAAGCAAAAAAATGAAATATTAAAGCCATAATAAAGATGTTGCATGAAGGAATAGAGTGAATGTTACATATGTCTAAGCATACAACACAACTTACAGGGAAACTCTTTGGAACAATATCATCCTCCCCATATCCTTGCCTGAAATTTGATGAAGATTCATCTTGCTTGCCATCAGTGTCATCCTCTGCACCCAAATATGATGAGCCAAGCCTTTTCAATGACCTGCTGCCATATTCCAGAGCAGATGAACTACCATTCTGAGAACCAAAGATGGATCCACCATACACATACAGAAAACCAATAAAAATTGCCACAACACAAATAGAAGCAACTAAACGCTTCTTTTGTGATCCATCAGATCTTCCCCTCGACATTTATTAGTTGAAAGTAATACAAATCCAAATTGCAGCTTTCACTGTTCAGTTATGGACGAAAAGGATCTAGTTTCCCCACACATTCAGTGTTTAATTCACCACCTAAAACCCCACTTAGCACGGCAATTCCAATACTTCAAATTAGAAAAAATGATTCATAATACAGCTTCTTCACAATACTGATGTAATCATTAACCTGCAAACAAGAAAGGGAAGAGCAGTCAGCAAAAGACTATGTTATTATTGTTTTAACTTTTGATTAAATCGTAGTGCTTAAAGGAATGGAATAAAGACTAGGGAACCATAGATGCAGACCATTATTATATTTTTCCATCATGAAAACATTTAGATTAAGATAAGGAACACGGATCAAAATTTAGAAACCAATTTCAAACTTCTTTATGAGAATAGATCCATGTATAGAGACTTTAAACTTATTTATTCCCTGGTGGGACAAAGTTTAATGAGAGAAGTAAGCAGGGCAGCCAACCAGAAAAGAAAGCTTTATCACAGCACTGAGGATATTCAGAACCAAATAGAAGGATAATAGCAATCAATTGGCCTAGTGCACCCCGGATAAAGCAATCTCTATTAGTCCTAGTACTCTAGGTCAAACAAGAAACAAGTAGCCAATGAGAAATAACCAAATCACAAGGAAATCAAGACTTGTAGATTGATAATATTAAACCTATTACCTAATTTAAATGATGAACAAGCATGTAAAATGCTAGAGTGTAACTGAAGCTATTATAACAATTTAGTCCAACAATAAGTTACAACTCAATCCACAAGATTCGCTCCTAGTCTTCAACCGAATTCTTTGTACCAAACTTCCCGGGGGGATAATAAGAAATAAATTAATTAATTAAAATGAAAATAACAATGATAAAAATTATGCTACCTATCAAGCAAAGTAACAGCAAAACAGTGAAAGTGATGGATCCGAATCACCCCATTAAAAGAAACATGATCTCAAGTGACAAGTAAACGATTCCTTTGGCAAAAACATGATTCCGGAAACCTCAACCAATTTAAATCGAACAACATGAATCATCTTAATGACAAACATTAACCACGCAATTAAACTGAACTGGCAGATCTGGTCCAATGCGGAACTATCATTAGCATTGAACTGGGTAACACTCATTAATAACAAGGAATAAAAAAAATATGAGGTGCATTTAATGCATCAGTGGCAACAACTATCACCACCAAGGGCACTTAAACAACCAAATCAAACACAGTTGCAAATCGTTCCAGATCCATCACAATCCCCCAATAAAAAATGCAAAATGAACACAAAAGGGGGAAATGACAAAAAAAAAAAACTTACTGGGTTAGGATCAAAATCCACTTGGGTGTGAGAAAAGGAAATAAAAATCCCAACTTCGTCTCAAAAAAATAAAAAAAAAACAGCAATATGAAGATAAACAGAAATAAATAAGAAGAGGAACAGGGAGATGAGATCTCAGTGAGTATGTGAACTTTGTTATGTCCGTGACAGTGTTGCTGTTAAAGAAGATAGTGGGGTGTTACCAATCACCTAAAACTTAAAAAGTTTGTGCTTGGATGAGTTGCAGTGTATACAGCAGTGTTGAAGGTGGCACAAGACTTTTGTGGCGTTGGATGGGTTACCACTGAGATTCCATTTGGACAAAGTGGGTTTGCACTTAATATTTAACAATCATGTCATGCCATGGCACACGGCACACGGCACACGCCACAGCCTTTTCCAACTCGTCTCCAAGTCGGTGATCTTTATTTTATGCAACCATTTGAAAACAAGGTCAAATCGTGTAACAGGGTTGAATAAAAAAAAACAGAAAAAAAAAATTATCTTTATCTACTTGGGATCAGATGACGAAGTATTAACTGCTTTAGTATAGGAAATTGCAAAAAGAATCGGGATGGAATAAGTTGAAAACTGAACTGGCACTTAATTGTATGATTCGTTTGTGTTTGGATGTCATGATTTATAGGAGATTAAGTTTAAAACTTTAAAAGTTTTTTATTTACATGTGTTTTGGATATTACTACGTAAAAAAATTATATTTATTAGTTTTATAAAAAATATTCTCTCCCTTAGTTTTTATCAATTATTCCTTCTATTAGTTTTTATTTATCCAAAAAAATAGTGTAAAATTTGTTTCTTTCTAACTGTTTATTTTAGTTTTTAAATATTTTTAATTTTTTATTTATCCAAAACGATAACGTAAAATTATTATTTTTTAATTGTTTATTTTAGTTTTTAAAAAATATTAATTAATTATTTTTATATATATCCTTGTATCTATCAACTTCAATACATAAAAAAATATAAAAATAAAATTGATATATAAGGAATAAATTTAAAAAGTAAATAAAAATTTTAAAAAGTTAAAAATATTAATTGCATTCATTCATTTTTGTACATCATATATAAAAAAAATAAAAAGAATATTTTATTTATATATACACTTGTATTTATTATTTATAATAAATGAAAAAGAATAAAAATAAAAATTCGTATATAAATAATAAATTTAAAACATAATTAATTTTTAAAAAAATTAATAAAAATAATTACATTTCCTAACATATATACTTCTTCTCCTTCTTGATAGATATAAAAAATAAATGGAGGAAATATTTGTTATTTAATATAAATAAAATTTTAAAGTTTGTGATTAAAATTATTATTAGTTTATTTTTAGTCAATTTTTAATTTTATCTTCAATGAGTAATAATTTTAAATATTAAAAATAATTTTATTTTAAAAATAATTATTTATAAAATTCAAATCAAATAAATTATTTTAAATTATCTTCATTTAACATATTTAAACATATAATTAATTATAAATATAATCAATTATAGATATATTTAATTATTCAAATAATTTGTTTTTTACTACTAATTCAAACAGACATTTAGTTACCATCATGTTGATATTATATATAATATTTGTTTTATAAAATGAACCAAGTAGGTTTATATAATAAATTTATCCAAAAAAATTTATAAAAAAATATTCATTTTCACTAGCAAATGACCTTTTAAAATTTAAATTCATTTTTTGATAATTCCTTAATTTTAAATTAATAATTATTAGTTAAGTTAATTTTGAATTCCATTCTTTTACTTTTTTTCTGTTTATCAATCTTTTCTAGTGGCGGTCAATACATTTACTGTACCATAGATACATAATTTACGGTATGTTTTTCTACGGATAAAATTTTTATTTTTATAAAAATAAAGTTGGGATGGATTTACAAATATACTTTTTAATTTGAAGTAATTATAAGTAGAATTATATTAAATTTAAGAAAATAAAATTAATTTATTTATAATGATAATAATAATAACAATAATAATTATAATAATAAAATATCAAACAATAATATTAATTACAATAATAATAATATAAATTAGAATAATTTTTTTTTTATTTTAATATTTATGATCGAGTAATAATTTTATATTATATATAATTAATTAATTAAATAAGGCAAGCATAATACTCATGCAAATGTATGGTTGAAGGCTATCATCTTGAGGATAATAAAAAAATAAAAAAAAAATATAATAGAATATAAGAATTGAATAAAATAAAATATGATAAGAATATAAATTATTATCTTATAATAAAATAG
The DNA here is from genome assembly GCA_037954105.1 of Canavalia gladiata. Taxonomy (NCBI): domain Eukaryota; kingdom Viridiplantae; phylum Streptophyta; class Magnoliopsida; order Fabales; family Fabaceae; genus Canavalia; species Canavalia gladiata. The sequence goes on from CM075660.1 coordinate 13,973,178, forward strand.
TGAAATAGAAAACATAATATTATCTTATTTAAATTTTGAAATTATAATATAAAATATAAATTATATTAAAAAAATTATTTTTTTCAAAAATTAATAATTTTTAAAATAATTTTTAATTTAATTTTTAATTTTTCAATAAAAATATAAAAAATTTAAATTTTTTTTTATGTAAAAATAATATAAAAATTTAATAGAAAAATCATAATATTTTTCTAAAAATATATTTATTTAAAATTTAAAATGTTTTTCTAATAAATTAGAACTAAAAATAAATTATATTTTTTAAAATAAGTAGAATAATTTTATTATAAAAAAATACATATAATATTTTTATAAAAAATCTATTTTATAAATAATTCAAAAATTTTAAATATCAAAGAGATGGAATATAAAAGAACAATAAAGAAAGAAGAAAGTTATCCTGTTCTCATGATTTTTAACTCAATATCTCCAAGATGAGAATTTGAATCTTTTTGATGGGATATAAAATTTATATAACAGTTTACAAATATAAAATAGAATAAATTATCCTATCTTACATTTTATTTTATCCATTAAATTAATTGTTTATTTAAGTTTATAACAATATAATAATAATAAATAAAAAATACAGTGAAAGATGTAATAAAAAAATTAAAAGTGAGATAAAATTAAATATATATTATTCATTACTACTCAAATCATTGAAGGTGAAAAAAACCTGTGATAAGTGTTTAATTAATATGTGACCATGAATTCTATTGGCACCGTTTATAAGTAGTTTTGACACGAAAACATATACAGGATATGTTTAAATAATGTTTTTAAAAAGTTTAGTAATAAATTTTTTATTTAATCTTTTTAAAATCAGGTGAGAAAAATGGGTTTTCAAAAGAAAAAATTAAAACATAAAAATATTATAAAAAATGTTTTTTTTTTACATATTTATAATATAATTTAAATTTCAATGTTTTTAATTTTCTCGGGGACGAGGACAATAGATCCCACTAACATAAAAGGAACATAAGTAAAATTTGGTTGTAAATGTAATACATAATTTATTGATGTTAATTTTGAAAACTAGTTTCAAAATTAACATTAATCAAACAATTTTTTTTACTTATTTATCTACAAAATTATTTTAATTTAAAAAACTAAAAAAATATAAACAAATTTATACTTTTTAATAGTCTTTGTTACTGAAAAGAGAAATAATCGGATGTTAGATGGTTGGATGATTTTACATATTTTGGGATTATATCATCACATTTAACAAGCTGTGAGTTTAACTTTTGATTTAGTTTTCTATATCGTATTTGGATACCTAATAGAATTGAGGACAAAATAAATAAAAAATAATGATAAAAATTAAAAAATATTTATAATTGGCTACATAAAAATAGAAAAAGAAAAAATCTCTTAAATAATAGAAAAAAGTAAATGGATAATATATTAATTAAAAATTACATGAAACTTAAAATTTTTTAAAAAATTTATTATATTATTTTTGTTAATATAAAATTACTTTTTATTTTTAGTATTATGAAAAATAATTTTTTTAACACAATTAAAATAAAAAAAAATTCATCCATTTTTTATTTTTTCCGACATTTCATACATTATGTAGACTAAATTTTTATAAATTGATTCTATTTCCAGCTATAAATTATATTCAACCGAATAAATATGAATCTTTTGTTCATTGCATTTCAATAAAAAAAAATTGTTAAATACGTCAAATTTATTAAATAAAATTATAAAATATTTAATCTAATTAAATTTTTTATAATCATGATGAATTTTATTTATTAAAAAATCAATGAAATAAAATAATATGTTAAGACAAAATAAATATAAGTTTCATATCAAATATACTTCTTTAGTTAGAAGAATTTTTTTATTTTAAAATGAAACATAATTGTCATATCCAAAAATTTTAAATATTAAAAAAAATTATTTATTAAAATAATTAATGATCACTTATCATATCATATTAACTATTAAAAAATATTTTAAAATTTTTTTCAAAAATCATTTAGTATCAAGTAATATTAATGTTAATATAGTCTATTGACTTGTCTACAAATTATCCACGTTGAATAAAATTTTTATTTATCAAATCACTGTGATTTTAAATATAAGTAATTATTCATAAAAATTTGTACTCACACATACATATATAAATAGATATTTGTTATATATTCAAATTAAAAATTTTAAATCTTTTGTTTTTAAAAATTGTTATAATGAAAATATTTTTGTTTTGCTATATTCTCTTTTTAAAAACATGTACATTAAGATAATCTATTTTAATAAGGTGCAAGTAAAAAATTGAAGTATGGATATATAATTATTTATTTAATAAAGGTAGAACTATTAAAATTATAATTTGTAAGTTCAGATACAAATTTTGTTTTTAGAATACAAACATATATAAATTATTATAATTGATTTAAAGATTGAAGATTAAAGTAATTTAATTTATATAAATATTTTAAATTTTAATTTTATTATTTTGTTATAAAAATATAAAATTAAATACTTTAATATTAAACTCTAGTTAATTATTATTATTATTATTATTATTATTATTATTATTATTATATATCCAAAAATTTCAAAAAACATTTTATTGGTACGAATGCATAATGTTCAAATAAAAGACCAATTTTTATATGCCAGTTGAAGTAATGTAGTTAAAAAAATATGAAATGTCAATTAATCTAATGTAATTTTTTATTAAAAAATTAAGGAAAAGTTTGGTATGTCCATAGAAATTATGTTTTTCAAAAATTATATTTTTAAAATTTAATTTATTTGAAAAATGATCTTTGTAAAAGAATGAAAGATATGAAAATAATAATGTTCTTTTTTATGTTTGATAGGTTTCTTAAAAATATAAAAAAAGATTAAGATATTTTTAAAAAATTTAAACGTATTCACAAGCCTATATTTTTAAATTTTTTCAAATTACAAGTTTTTAAACATTCAAATTAGAAGAAAAAAAAATATCCTTCCTTCTTTTGGGTGAAGGTTGAGTTGTGAACTCTGAATGTAGACAGTTTTGATAATTGATCTCTATTTGCATGAATGATAAGCTACATTCTTATATATATGGTAGTACATTCTTATATATATGGTAGTACCGGAAAACGAAAGATAAGTTCAAACAGTTTTTTTTTTTTTTAACATATCATGGAAAAGTGGTAGAGTAAGGATTGGTTTATTGGTAGCTTAATTAGCATGAAAAAGGTACAACAACATAGTGGTTAGGCTAGATTGATCATGCACTTGTAACTAGATTAATTTTAATATTGCTCTCTAAAATTAACATTCTAATTCAATCAACGATCAAATATTAATATATAGTCAAAAGTTAAATTAATAAAACAAAAATTCAAATTATAATAATAAGAAATAATAATACAATAACAGCTTAATAATTTTTCAACAATCATAAAAATAAAGCTTGAATAACTACATAATAAATCTAAGTTACAGAATAAATTTAAATAATTATATAATAAAATAATATAATAATATTGTTATATTCTATTGTTATAAAATAAATTTTATAAACATAAATAATTATATTTGTAAGATATTTATCCAACAATATTTATTAATGAATTAAAATATAACCAGTTTTTAGTTATAAAAAGTTAATTCTACGTTTAAATGTCAATGTTCAAAGAATTGAATTAACACAGGTGAAATGAGGCAACAAATTTTATCCAAAAACAAAATTTTTCTTGAATGTTCAAAGAATTGAATTAACACAGGTGAAATGAGGCAACAAATTTTATCCAAAAACAAAATTTTTCTTGAATCTTTTTAAACTGTGATGGAACTCTCACTTTTCACTATACATTATAAGTTTTAATATGTAAAGACTTTACAATAATTTTAAAGTCATTTTCATGTTATTATAAAATTAACATGTTTTGGAAAGATTGGTAATTTTTCATATAAGACAATTTTCACTTCTCTCTTTCAAAATGGTTATGAATAAAGTTTTACCTCATAGTTTAGTTTAAATACATCTTAAATGCACTTTTATGTATCTTTTTTTTCAAGAAAAACATTGTCTCAAATGTGTGTTGCAAAAATACTATCATTAATGATTATATATTTTTGTCACATGTCTCTTATAGATATATTAGCTATGTTTCGAAAACACGGCTTCTAAGGCTATGTATACTGTTTAAGGAACATTACCTCATGTCATAGAATAATTATATGACTTACTTTAACCCATAATTGATTATCTAGTGTACTTTCCTCGTATTTAAATATTAAGGTTCATACATTTAACAAGTTAGAACCATTTTTCTTATTAAAATTCTTTAGTAAAAGGATTAACAAGGTTTTTTTTTATCACATTTTATATATTTTTCACTTTTTACATATTTCATTTTTCACACATTAAAAAAATACATCATTTTAATCAATCATATGTAAATATTATATCTAACACATAGTGTTTTTTTTTATTGCACATGTAGAACCACTCCAATGGCTGGTTATGAATGGTAGTGAATTAATGGTCCAAGAATGTTGCTTATTTGCTCATTTTCTTAAAAAAAAAAATCTCATACTTCATCTAAAACATGTTATACAAGTTAGTTTTTTATATTTCAAATAAATATAATAAATACCTCATCTATTTAAAGTAAAAACATATTTATTGATGGAACCTACCTTATCATTATTTGAAATTCAATTATCATATAAAAATTCTTATAATATTAAAAAAAAAATACAAACTTTAATCCATAATATATTTCAATTATTTAAAAAGATGATGCAAAACATCACATCTATCATTGAGATCATAAGTATAACGACTCAATCTATTCATAAAATATTCAATATTGAATCTCGTATACTTCATTAAAATTATATCACCACTTCAAATTGAGATACACCTATGTTATTATTCACTTTCAAAATAAATACTAACATCATATGAAATTTTAGCATATATCAAAATTTTAAATTTATTTGAAAAAATTTAAATATAATATAATTGATTTATAAAAATCTAATTTTTTATTTTTATTCTCATAATTCCATCATTCTTTTTCTAAATCTTTCATTCTAGATTTGAAATATAAATTTTATTATTTTATTTATCACATTCAAACTGATTTCAAATTCAGCATATCATTCACATATAACATATTACACAACAATAATTTTTAATAAATTATATATATATATATATATATATTAAAATCTATCAAAACACTATTATGTTTTCTAATTATTTTATTCAATTAAATTTATTAATTAAATATGAAAAAATGATCAATTAAAATTATAAAATATTATTGTTTTCATCATATTTCATAAACTATGAAAGTATCAAAGTTCAAATATAGTACAGTGCTTATACATAAAATCATATTTTCAATATTAATAAAAATATTTAAATTATATATTATTAAAAGAAGATTCATAAATAATATGTTTTAAAATATTTAAACCTTAAATATATAATGATCTTATGTGTATAATAGCATGCATTAAATATTCTGCAAGTAATTTCTTGAATCAAGTATGCGATACTCTCATATTTTATTTTTCACTAAATTAGTATAAATCATAATATTAAATTTAGATAATATTTTAATCTAAAATGATAAAGTTTATATCATAACTATGAAAGAATCTATTTTTTTTCATTATAGTATAATTATTTATAAAAGTCTCTTTATATTTAAAAGAAAAAAAAATTTAATCATCAATCAAACCGATATAATAGTATCACATATTTTCTCAAGTTATAAAAATATTTATATTTAATTTTTCATAAAATCTTATAGATCCAAAATGTAAGTAAAGATAACATTTGCTTCAAATTTTATAAATTTAATTTCATATTTATTATACACGGTATTAAACTAATTTTTAAATATTTAATTGTCTATTTATTTCTCAAAATTATACTCCTCTTCGTATAATTCTCAATATAATTCACTTGTTTTCAATTTCGACAATAAAATTTAATTTTTAAATCCTCTTGAAAGTGTGCCAAAATCATTAATAAGAATATCACACCAAATATAATAACTTCAATCATGCATATGGTTCTAATCAATCATAAAAAAATATTTTTCAAAGCAAATAATATCATTTGAAAATTATGAATTTTATAATATGGTCAATGTAATATTTTAATATATTTTAATACTAAGAAAAAAAATCATCACAAATTCTAATAACATGATATAATGCTTATAAAAATTTATAGAAATTATTTTTATTATAATATATTTTTTCACAATATATCAATTATTTTTTCCTATAATTTCTTTAGAGCTAGTTAAACTCAATATTTGTTACGAGAATAAAAAAGAATATATATATATATATATCATACTATTAATTTGTTTTTCTTATTTCAATTAATTTGTCTCTAATTAAATTTATTCAATTTCTTTATTTATTTTCTAAAAAACAAGAGAAAATTGTGGCTTAACTTTTTTTATATGGTCACATTATTTTACTCATGATAATTCTTTCTAAAGGAATATATTTTAAATTAAAAAAAATCACATAATCAATAATCTTAGATAAATTAAGTTGAAAATTTTAAACTTTTTTCTTATTTAAGTTATCTTAATTTTAATTATTAATCCATATATATTTAAGAAAGTTCAACAAAAAACATTTTTTTATTCATAAAAAATATCAATAATTAAATCATTCTTACAATTTATTTAATTACATGACATTAAATTATTTTTCATATTTTTCCTTTTACAAGGATAAGATACTTAACAAAAAAATTTATTTGAAATTGTTATAAATATAGAACTAAATATTTATTTAAAAAAATTTAGAATCACTAATTTATGTGTTGAAATCTCATACAATAATGTTTACAAAGAAATATTAAGAAGATAGAAGTTTGTATTCTTCTCTCAGTTACCTATACTAATAGTATTTATGGAAAATTTCAACTCAACAGATCAAATATTAATATTATAATAGTTAAAAATTAAATTCACAATGGATAAAATTTAAAACCATAACAATAAATTAATTTAAAATTATAATAATAAAAGATAATAGTATATGAATTTTCTAATAATTTCTCAAATGATTATATAAATAAAATTGTAATAATTTTTTAACAATTATATAATAAAATATGATATTGTTACTTTTTATTATTATAAAATAAACTTTATAAATATGAATAAATTATATTTACAGATTATCCAACATGTTTAATGCAAAAGTTTATAGTTTTATAGTTGTGTGAAGGAGATAGAATTTATTAAATAGCTGGTGGGATCGAAAACTTGATTTACATAGCAATGATGGATAAAATAAGTGTGTAATTCATAAATTAAAAGGCTCGAAATTGGTTAAGATGAAAGGTGAAGATATAATGATAATTATGTAGGGAAGATTTATGACTTTGGTTTTATATTTGGGGGGAGATTAGTTATTTTCCTTTTTCAAAATAATATTAAAAGAGCCATTACATTTAATTTTAATTGTTGATATAATTTTAAAAATCATATACCTTAAAATAATGTTAATTCATATAAGCTCTACAACAATAATAATGAGTATAATTTAAAAATTTGAATAATTTGAGATAAATTTTATATATGATAGAAATGATGTTGTTTTGTAATTTATATCAATTATAAGAATATCAATTATTATTTATATTGAAAAATTTAACAATATATAATATTGATAGAGATTAAAATGATGAATAATAAAAATATTAAAAAAATAAAAAGAATTTGAATATTTTTAAAGCCTAAATTGTTTAATACATAATTTAATTAATATTAAAATTTATTTAATTATATTTATTTGATAAATTTACATTATAAAAATTAAGATAGAACATAATTTGTCTATTTTTTTATTGATGCTGTATAAGCGTTTTTTTAATGAACAAATCTTGAAAAAAATATATTTAGGAAGGACGAAAAATATATGTTAAAAAATAACTCTTCCATATTTAGATTATTGAATGAAAATGGTGGAAAAAATAAAAAAATTTAGAAAAATCTGCCTAAAAAAAAGCATTTTCTCTTATACTAGACAAAAATGGGATGAGAAGGAGATGAGGAAAGGATGTGAGATTTTTTTATTTAAATAATATTTTGTAAATATACAAAATATTTTTAAAAATAATAAAAAATATTATAATAAGTTATTATAATATTTTTATATAATTAAATTATTTTTTTTATTCATTTAAATAAGTAATTTTTTGTTTTTTTTTTCTATTTTTAGTATTCTAAATAACATGTATTTATTTTATTTTCTTATTTTTTTTTATTTTATATCTCATCCAAACAAAATCTAAAAGTAAAATAATTGATAATACAGAATAGTGTCAAAACATTAATCCAAAAAGACACACATGAAACATAAGAAAATGATTTTGAAAAGTAAATTTTACTAAAGTGAAAAATAAAATAGATTATCTGCACATTCCATTATAAACATATATATATTCACAAAATTTTGAAAAAAAAAAACAATTTCCTATATTAATATACAAAGTAGGGTGTATTTAATTTATAAATCAAAATATTATTATAAAGCTACCATGTATTTCTCATGAGAAAAAATAAACAATTTCTTATATTAATATACAAAGTAAGGTGTATTTAGTTTATAAATTAAAATATTGTTATAAAGCTACCATGTTACTCATAAAAAACACTTTAATTATATAACATTTTTATTATAAAATATATAATAAATAAGGGAGATAATAATAAAATAATGAGTGATGTTGTAGAAAAAAAATGTTATATGTCATTGTATAATTTTGTACGATAAATTTTATAATTTCAAAAATATTAGTTTTACATTTCAATTAATAATATATATATATAAATATAAATGCTTGATGTTGTTTAGTTTAATAAAAAATTTAAAAATATGTAAAAACTATTATTTTCTAATATAATCCTTCTCGATAAATGAAAGGATCCATTTCTAAAAAAAGAAAAAAAGAAGCGTATAAAAACACTTAAGACAGAGTGGACGACTTCTGGTCACCAAATTGTTGCTAATTATTCCTAATAATGGATTATGAATAAAACTATGATCTTCAATAAATATTAAACATTAAATAAATACAAAGAATTTTGTGTGTGGTGATGTAAATAGATTGTTCGGATAACATGCATAACGTAAATAGTATTCATACGTTTGACAAAATAGTATTCATACGTTTGACAAAATAGTTCAACAGCGTAGCAAAGTTAAAAGAAAGTGTTATTGATAAAAAAACTTGATTATCGGTGGCCCAAACGCTAAGAATCCGTGAAAGAGAAATCTTTATTGTGAAAGATTGAGATCGATTATAAAGGTGATCGTTAGACTCATGTGCATACCTATTAAGTTGGGGGCAATGTTTTGCCTCTTCTTAATTGTTTCCTCTTCTGCAATTTGTCGTTGCTCAACCAACTAATAAATTAAACTTTATTTTCGCTTTTGATTATTTGAAAAATTTGTACTGTCTCCATGTTTATTTTTTTTATATTTTTATTCTAATTATTTTATAATTTATTAAATTATTATTATATTTTACTATTTTTAATCTAACTAATTCTTATAATTTAGCATATCATAATAAAATTAGAAATAAAGGTAGAATGAGTATCAATATCCTCATATCAGGTTGCCTTTCCACTTTAAAATATTAAGTTTCACTCGCATTGGTCTTGGACCCCAGATAAGTTTAATTTCTTCCATCAAAATTGGGATGAGACGACACAAATTTATTTGCCATATCTAACTCATGATGCTTGGTTGTGTCCTGTATCAAAGGAAGAGAGGCAAATGGGAAAATGTTGAATTTTCTCTGCAAGACTCAACGTTTTCTTCTCGCAACAACCGAGAAAATATAGGATTGCCTAAGTTTTTTTTATCAATTTATTTATTTTATATGATAATTTAGACAATCTTTAAAAGAGACTCATTTAAAATTATCCCTCTCCTTTCTTACAAGTACTAGAAAACTATTTTTTACAGACCAAATTCTTAAGTCAATCTATAAATTTGTATGGATAAGTTATTTTAGTTTCTAATTTTTTTTAAAAACTGTTAATATTTGATTTTGTAAAAAAATATATTTTTATAATCTATTATTTTCTATTATAAAACAAAATAAAAATATTTTTAGAAAATTAATAACTAATAAAATATTTTAATTTAAAATTTATAAAATTAAAACTATGCAAAAGAACATAATATTCACATTCAAGATATATTAATCAGTTATCCTATCTCTCGGAGAAAACCTTGAAGAATACCATTTAAGGAAAAATAGATTAAACATTGTACATTTATAATAATCAAATCATAAGATTTTTATTTTTTAAATTTTTACTTGTATTTTTTTTTGTTTTTTCCTATTAATTATAGCTATCATTCTTTCATAACAACTTATTGTTTGAAAGTGTATAGTTTGAAGAGACTGCGTTGAAAAAATATTTAAAATTTTAAGTTTAAAAAGGTTAATAAAAGACTAGCAAAAACCAATTATAGTATTTATTATTCTAAAACAAGTTTTTGGGATAATAAAGTTTTGACTCTACAATTTTGATAATTTGTTTTCAACTTCTCTATTGATATAATATATATATATATATATATATATATATATATATATAAAATAGTGAAGGATCAAACTCAATCCATTACTTTTAATTTCAATAAATTTATTGAATTTTTTTATTAATTGTTTGCCTTATATAACCATTAGGGGTTTTAAATTATGTAAAATAATTAATATTGTATAACAATTGAATATTAATAGCATTGGAGCAAGATGTTAACAATTGATAAAGGACACATAGGCTATAGAAAATTTGAATATATCATAATTATTAAATAGGTGAAGTTAGACGCTCTAATTAAGTTCATCCATAAATAATTGAACTCTTACTTACGCTAATCTTTAGCTTTTTAGTTGTTTTCTTTATCTTTTTAAAGTCTCTTCTTATTCACATCACACATTTTTTGGTTTTCTTAAATAGCCAAGGATTTAACCGAACTACTATTTGTTAACAATTCTCGTAAGAAGATATTGAGTTCTTTATATTCTAAACACAATACGCTTAATTTTATAAAATAAGAATCCATCTATTTAATTAACAACAGTTTTTAACCCAACCATGATGGATAAACGATTTAAAAAATTAAAAAAAAAATTGGGTTATTTTTGTGTGGTTAAAAGAATTTAAACATGTAAATCAACACGCTCCAATTGTGTAACTTTGAGCCCAGTCCAAGGTTGAGTCAAATCAATTTTCATAGTTTCTGACTTAAGTCGTTGTTCAATCCTGGACACAAGTGGTTATGTATATATTAATGGTTAGAAAAATCATTAAATCACAGTTGCACACATATACGTACATAATATACAAGTCATATTGAAAATGATAGATTGAGACTTTAATATTGTCTAGTAGCTAAGAAAGAAATTTGTTTAGGTATTATTATTACAAATTTTTATAAATTTTATTATTTTAAAGTAAACTATTGTCGGTCCTCTCTTTACATTTTCATTTTGTTTGTAGTTATTATTATTACAAATTTTTATAAATTTTATTATTTTTAAGTAAAATATTGTCGGTCCTCTCTTTACATTTTCATTTTGTTTGTTATACAAAACTTCTCTATTTATAAAAAAAAAAGATACAAATTTATTTATATTGATAATAAGCAAATAATTATTAAGTTTAAAATGATGATATATAGTATTAATGGGCGATAGTTCTTTAATTATTTATTAGCTTTTGAAGTTTTTGTGGTAATTAAAATGCCATCGGTGTAATAAATTCTTAATTATATATGTTCATTTTTTGTCATTGAATCAAAAAATTCTAATAGTCTGGCATTACAGGAAACATTTTATTCTACTCTATCAAATAATTTGACTATGTAAAACATCTATGAGAATTTAGAATGTTCTGGAGTTAATTGCAACAAATTTTGTGTTACTTTTATAGTATATACTAGACGAAATTTTTGTGAAATAAACAAAAAAATAGGGAGAAGAAGAATTTACACTTCATACATGTTTGCTATATGTACTAGAATCGAAGGAATTGGCGATGATGAAGATGGTGATGCATGCATTGATTTCTCAAGTTAATAAGGAAACCATTTTAATATAGCTTGGCTTGCATTTAATCCAGTAATCTTGGTCTTTATTAAATTTAAAATTTGTTAGGAGTTCATGCTCTATAGTGGGGAGGAAATTTTAAGAGATGGATTGGTTTTCAAAAATAATTTTTATTTTTGTTTTGTTTTTATTTTAATCATAAAATTATCCTTTTATTTATATATTTTTTAAATTTGTATAATAGATAATAAAAATAAATTTTTAATTATTTTTACTATATTTTATATAATTTTTTGAAAATAACGTAACAAATTTTCTCCTTAATAACCTTTTGGTTTTAAAAGATATATTTTATTTTATTTATAATTATAAAGTATCATCTTATTTTTATTTTTATTTTTCTTTCACTATTTTTGTATAAGATTTTAAAATAAAATAAAAAATAATAAATATTTTTTTCAAACCAAACTTCACATTAAATTCTTTTCCTGTTGCTCAATTCAACTATGTTGTTAGTAGTCTGTGAGTGGGTCCATTTAGAATGTTGAAAGTTTGAAACATATCTCATTTCTGCGTTTTTATATTCTGGAAAGAAATATATATTATATAATGACACTTTATACATCCATCATATGGTGTGGGTTTTTTTATCCAATTTGCATCAAACCTTGCCATCATCATCATCATCTGTTAACAAAAAGTGATGCAAAGAGAGGTGGATATGAAGCAATACGTCAGAGGGAGAAACCCACTGCAAATTAGAAAATTGCATAGCAACTCCACACACTTTGTGGTCAATATTCATGACCCCCCATTGGATCACGTTCCCTTTAACCGCTAGACTGAAACTATGATGAAATAATCGCCAATTAGACCAAAATTGTTATCATAGAAAGCAACTTGGGTTTCAACATAGCCATATATGAGTATATTTTCGGAGATGTTACCATTACCATATATTTAGTTCCTATATATATATATATATGAATAACTGATATTAAGGAATTTTTAAATTATGTACCAAATCTCTTTCCTAACTGACGGTTATAGATATAAGTGAATATTTTTTTACCAAAAAAAACCATACAAGCTGTCAAAAAAATCTAATAAATTTGTTTAAAGAATCAACTATCTATTGACTATAATAGGCTTGTATTCAGCTTACTATAACCTTCTTATACTCAAGTCTATTGTACTAAATTTACTTTGTTTTTCAAAAAAAGAAAACTATATTAGGCTTTATTGGTGAATGTCAAGAATTTAAAGTCCATTTATTTTTATCTGTTTATCATTGTAAACTGGGTTAAAATAAAGGGAAAAATATTTCTTTTCATCCAAATATATTAGGAATTCTAGCAAAAATCAACAAAAATGTAGAGCAAACAAGCTTTAGTTGACAGGATTGAAATTACTAGAATTAACTTAATGGTAAAATATTTAAATAATTTACAGGAGATTTTAAATTTAAATTTTATTATATATAAAAATATTATTGATATAGGATTGAGACAACAAACACACTCTTATCTTTTATGCACTATCATATCTTATTAATAATTCTTTAATATTTCAAACAAATTATCATGAAATATTTTTAAAATATATAAAATTATAAAATTTCTACATTCTTAATTAAATATATTTGGGGTGGGGAGCGGGGACAGAAATTGAAAGAGGAGAGGTTGTTATGTATTCAAATATGATAACAAAGATAGTTTATGAACTAAAAACAGCGAACTTCCATAATTGTAGAATCTAAATTCTGGTCAATGCTGTAATCATTTAACGTGTGTTTGGAATTTTCAAGTTCCTAAAACAAAATGAACAGTAAATCTATTTTGGACAAAATATATATTATGTTCGGTTTTATTTATTAAAAATAGATTATAACTCAATTATTTATGTTATACTTATATACTACTTTCATGAACAAAAAAGTTAGCACCAACTATTATACTTAAATATATTCAGGGTAACAATGCATGATTACTTTAAATTATATATGTTTAATTTTTAAAATAAAATAGTAAGTATGAGTTTTATTTATAAAAAAAATATTTATTTTATTAAAAATTTAATTTTATTATACTGTCAAGTTTCTAATTTAAGAAAAACTACCTTCTATAAGACATACCTATAATTTTTGATAAAAAAAAAATATCCAGTAATGTTTTCTTATTAATTCATTTTTCAAAAAATTATCACGTTTGTTTGATATTTTTATTACTTTCTAGAAATAAACTCAATTGAATATGTACTATGCTATATTTTTTATATAAATCAGCACACAATATATATATATTTTTTGGGAGTGTTAAAAAATATTTTTTAACTAACAATTAAAAACTAGTTATTTTTTAGACATATGGATATTATTTAAGTAAATTTTATTTTTTATCAAAATTTATTTTATCTATATAATTAAAAATTAAATATTAATTAACATATTAAGGAATCTAATTAACTATTAATTATGAACAAATTGTTACAAAATGAAACACAAACAAAAAATTATTCCCTTAATAGGACCCACATTATAATCCGGCCTAAAGGTAAAACTAATAAAATAAGCAGTAAATTGGGAAGAAGTAAGAAGTAAAGCCTGGCCCTCCCCTTACATGATTTGGCACAGTAAACCCACTACATAGAAAACTAATATAAAGACATTGCTTTAATAAATTCTTTCCACACCCTTTAACTTTTATAATTGAAAATGGAAACATTTCGACACACGTAGGGCATCTGTATGAATGATCAGCATTTAGTGCTAGTTGAGAATCCCAATTAAATCCTTCATCCCAAATGTATCTCTATGCCAAATTATGAATCACATCCTATATACATAATAAGACATGCAACCCATAAAAGCATTCATTCAATTTTTCACTTTTTGAAATGAATACTATTAATGAAACATAAAATAAATATTATTAACAAACAACGGTAATTATATAAGGGGACTGTTAATTTTCACCGTATCATCCATAGCTAACAATATCTACGTTTTGTTTTAAATAAAAACAATGTTTTTATCAACTAACTTAATTTTGGAGGCATTTTTAATTGTCTGAAATTATTTGATTCAATACAGAATTAAGAACAGTGAAAACTATGATGAAAGAGCTAGAACATTTGGGTTCAACACTTCCATTTCAATGAAAAAATCTTAAGTTTTTTTTATTAATTAGTATGTTATATATTCTTTAATATTAAAATATTGAACATGTAAATTTATTCATTAAATAAAAATAACAAAGATAAACAATAAGTATTTAATAGAATTAAAGAATAAAACTTTAAATGAAAAATTAAATGCCTTATACATAAGTTAATCATATGTAGTTCATTAAAAAAATAGCTAGTAATAAAGAAAAAAATAACAAATGAAATTTCTTCATCCTTTCAGTTTCTTTTTCAAACACTTTTTATTTAATTATTATTCTTCTCTTTCTTTCTGACTTTTTTGTATATTAATTTTTCTTTTAAATTCATTATATATTTTTCTTGCACAGACAAGTACGTTTAATAGCAGGAGTCATTCTTCTAGGGCTATCTACATGAACTCTTCTTTAATTTATTTATAAATGATACCAAGCCCAACCAATCATGTGTATGCTATTTAAAGCATTTGGAAATATATTAAAATTCAGAAGGAAATGTGCAATTTTCTTTCCCCATATAATGATACAATCAGCTGCACATAATAAGCAAGTAGCTGATGATAGAGTCTTAAAAGAGTACATTTTATTTGATAGGGCAAAAATGTTAGACATTTTGGATTTGTACACATGCTTTCAAAATAAACCAGCATGTCAGGTTTCGTGTGATCATGCATGCAGTCACATAAAACTTTTATACCATTAAGAAGTAACACTACTTGAGTACATAAATGTCCAAAAGGGGAAATAAATTAATCATTTTCAGGAAAAGAAAAAAAAAACGTCATCCTTCTCTACATGCATTACATATTACTGTCAAATCCCACTATACGGTTCTCCTCACTTATTATATATATCAAAATATAAACAGGATTTTAAAGCTGAATCAACACTGCATGGAGAAATGAAATGAACAACATGTATAAACATGGTTTTTGCATAGTATGTCTCCAGTACCAAGTTTCAAGCTTTGACCCAAAAGAAAATAAATAGAACCATTATAAGGTTATATATTTAAAATTGCGTAGCTAGCTATAGTGCAATCTCTTTTCTCCCACCGAAGTGGACAGACAGTATATGAGAATCAAATCAGAAAGAGTTCGTGTACACACACTCCAAAGCACCACTTACCTTATCATGCCCACCAATTGCATGACAGTTTGAAGCGTTGTGTAGACTCTCATTGTTAATTTCCACTGCATATATATATACATATTTACAAACGAAAGTATACATGAAACTACACGAAACTAACAGAACATAAAAGATAAAAACTAGCAAATTAAATTACCTGATATCCTTCAACTCAAAGCATAAATGAACAATACTATATATACATGTTAACAACATTAATATCGAGTGGCACATATTTTTGAAATCAAAGAAAAGTAATAAAAGGAAAAGAAAGAAACACTTTACATACCGCATCCAAGGGAAGAGATATATGGAAACGAATTCACCAACACGATCTGGAAACAATCCATTATTATTTTGGTCATAACATCTGCAAGAGTACATACATACATACACATATTTTTATTTCATTAATACAAATTGGACGATGTTTCAATATAGGTCTGTCACAGACACACAGACACTGCCCCCCCTCCCCACTTCTCTCTCTTTCTTTCTCTCTCCCCCTCTCTCTCTCTCTCCCCTTCTCCACAGTCTTTTCACTGCTACTACCCTTACTTAAATTAAGCTGCTTCTACCGAGAGTACTGCTATTTAGGTTTACATAATATTTTCTACTCAAATTGCAAAGAGTGTCCTCATAATGCAGCGTCAAATCACAACTTCTGCATACATAAGAAGCAAACACACAAGTATATAAAAACCAAAAATGTAACAAATTGAATTAATTAAAAGGAAAGAGAATAAATAGATGAAAAAAATGAATAGGGGTGAATATTTAATGAGGTTAGTAACTTGCATTGTTATTTGATGGAGGAGGACGCTTGCGCTTCTTTTTCTCGTAGCTAATTCCTCTGGCTTTGGCTTGTGAATCACGCACTTCACGGAGATAAAGCCTAACAGCACGAGCACCGAAAGGGTTAGCCTCTGGCTTCCCTCCATTTTCTTCAAAAGCAGCTCTAAGACGACCTATGAGAGCGTCAAGGCTTCCCCATGCTTGACGAAGAGGACAAGGACAAGGTGCAGGTGGGTTTGGGTGTCCAAAGAAGGGACAAAGCTGCGTGTGAACCTTCGTTTTCCCAAATTGGTCAAGGTACCTCAGAAATTCCAGCACGTGTGCGCCACTGCACCGAGAGAGACACAGAGGAGGTCTATGATTCCTAAGGTACTGACCGAACGTGTTCCAGTCTCGTCGCTTTTGGTTCTCGTAGCGGCTCAGAGTGGTGGAGGAAGACGATGGTGGTGATGATGATGATGATGACGGTGGTGGTTGAGGTAGTGGTGGTGACGGTGATGTGAAATTGGAGGTGTTATTAGGTGCTGTGTTGGTGAGGTTGATGACTTTGGTACTGTCTGTGTTTGATGAAGAGTCGAATTCTTGAAAGGAGTTCATCATCTTATTGGATCTCGATCTTCTTCTGTTTCTCTCACTGTTTGTGAAGGTTTACTTATTGGATCGATTATTGTAGAGAAGAGATTGAGAAGAAGGAAAAGAAAGATCTCTCTTAGGAAGGAAGGACACAGCAGGGTTTCAACTGTGGTTCAAGAGAGAGAGAGAGAGAGTTGAATTGATGGAGAATGGTAGAGATAACGTAACAGGAATGAGGGTAAAAGAATAGTAGTGAGAGAGAGAGAGAGAGAATACTATTATTATTTTTTTTGGGTACCTTGAAGTAAGTCCTTATGTTTTTTGATAACTCCTAGAATACTTGAAAGCGTAGTGATGGAGTGATGGTAGGTGCTTTTTGCTAACCCTGTTTTTATGAAACCATTTTTGGGTATTCACGGTGTGTGGTTTTTATTATTTTTTGGGAGAAAGAAAGGGTAGGAGCTACTAGTTAGCTACTTAGCTGGGTTGGTTTGACCTATGGCAGAGTGTGTGATAGAGCAGAGGGGCTTAATTGAGAAAGAAGCAGCGGTTTGGCCTTTAGGGCTTTTGTGGAAATAGAAATAGGTTGAAAATGACTGTGAGAGATGATTGATGCGGACACATAAAGCTAATGCCTCATTTTTTAAATAACTTTAATTCTCTTTCTTCCTTCTCTCTCTTCCCTTGATTGACAACACCTTTCATCAAATTACCCTTTTGCCCTTTTATGTCGAATCTGACTAACTTTTGTTTTTACAAACCTACAAAGAAATGAACAATGAATGAATGTGAGATTGGGCATTTGGGATCATCCATCCCCTTCTCCCATAGTTGCTTACAAGTAGACACTAGTAGGGCTTGTGAACTTCCCATCATTAGATTGTTACTTTTCAACAAGTGCTAATCCCTAGATATCTGTGTGCAGATTATAATGATTTCAATGATGAAAATCATTGACCTCAAAGGAATTCTATTAAACCACCTATTAAATTAAGGATAAAAACTCTATTTCCCAAAATTGCTTCATCATTTAATTTAAATTTTTTTAAAAATCATTACTTCATTGAACTAAAATTAATTATTATTAAACAATTTATAAAGTGAAAAATGATAGACAAAAATACTTCATCATAGTTTAAAATTTGATAATTGTAAATAATTATTTTAAATAATTTTTATTAAATAAGATATTAACATATAAATGTATTTATATTATAATTTTAATAATTTTATATTACAAAAAATAATAGAGATAAAGGTTAAAAGGAATGAGAGAGAATATTATGGATCACTAAATATGAAAAGAATAAAGAAAAGAATATAATGAGATAATAAACTAAATAAAAAATAATTATAAATTAGATATTCATAATTATAAATTAGGTATTCATAATTATAAATTAGGTATTCATAAGCTCAATTAATGTTACATAAAAGTGTTATAAATTAATTAAATAAAATTATTTATCATTCAATTTTATTTTGGTTAAATAAACTTTAAAATTAGTTAAATAAATTAAAAGTTAATTTATTTATTATACCAAACACACTTTAAAAAAGGTAACCAAAAACTAAGCAGTTTACTATTTTATTAGCAAAAATCTTAAGTTTCTCCTTTTTTATAATGTTAAATTAATGCTATATTGTCTTACAAAGAAAAGAATATGCATACGATCACTTTTATATTATTAGATTCATCTTTTTATATATACATTAAAAATTATGTCCTATATTTGATTTTTAAAGGAGTTCTTTAAGGAAAATGAGAATGGTGCTCTGGGGAATCAAATCCCCTAATAAAATCAGAAAAATAGCACTTTAAGATACGCTTCACTACTAATGATGGAATGGTGTCTATCTAAACTTTGCAATTACACAACTATACATGTTTATAGTTTTATTAAAAGGCTTAATTACAATTTTAATTCTGTTAGATTGACTTATGTATAAATATACTTTTTTACAATTTTTTAGTAGTTTTGATTTTTTTTCCATTTTTTTAAAAATTTAATAATTTTTAAAATTAAAGTAATGTTAAAATATGAAATCATTTTTAAAATTTTATAAAAAATTTAAATTAGATAAATTTCATAAAAATGAAATTTGAGTTTAAAAAAAATTGATATTCTTATTTTATTTTGGATGAAATTTAGTATTTTGATTAATAATTTTTTAAGTAAAAGATAATTTAATTTATTGATATTTTAAATAAAAACATTAAAAATAAAAATAAAAATTTAAAAGTAGAACAATTAAATATTTTAAAAAATTATATATAAATGAATTAAAAATATTATTAAATGTATGAAATAAGACCCGAGCCGCGCGTGTACATGATCTCTTGGATATTGAATATATTCATGCCACGCTTATTTGTCGAATCCAGTTGTATTGATTGTCGATCGTTTGGAAAATGTCACTTCCACTTATAGCATGCAAAATTTGTTGACGGGATAACTATATTTGTAAAGCATTTTACTTTTATAGGTGAATAATTTTTTCACTCTAAATGGCAATGCCATGCTCATATATTTATAACCTAACTCCACACCGATTAATTAAATAAAGAGTTGCTAGCTAGTGGGGCATTCATACAAATTAAAGAAACTGTTGTAAAGACACATCAAATCAAATTGAATGCATTGAAGAAATAGCCTGAGTTGACACCAACATTGTCTTCACATTTCATACGCTTAACTTCATGTATAACTCTATTTCCATAATGTTTTAAAACTTCAATTAATCAGTATCATAATATTGCTCTCGTTAGTTTAAGCTTGAAAGGAAGAAACATCTTTTAAGAAAGAATGCACGAATTTACAGAGCTATTTTATTTAAAATGATACTGCCAGAAAATAAATTCTAACAAAGTTGAAAGATTCCCATTAAACTACTTTGATTGATTAATTTAAATTATTATCTCATGAAAAATTCCGATGACTAAATCTATCTCAATTCTCAATTGGTTGAATAAAGTTATATATGTATGGGGTTTTTTTTTTTTCACGAATGCAAGCCATTCAGTAAAATCCAAGTGCCATTATAATTTTCTTCGGAATAAATTAAAAATTAGTGCCCTAAATGTCTGTGAGATGGTTAATTTGACCTGTATTAATTAGAGTGACTATATAGTCCTCGAATTTGGGCGTGTGATCGACGTTGACTTATGGTATGGCTTGAACAATTTTTATGCAAAAAACTTTATCTGAAATCTTTTGAATGAAAGGTGGAAAAAAAGGCAATGAACTCTTTATGAATATGTAACGAGAAAACATCAAACTCGCGTGCTTCATGTGATTCATCTTAACTCCCTTTACAATGATATCGGTGATCGCAGTAGAAGTAGGGGAAATTATGAATGCTAATAAGTAGGATTTAATAAGAATAAGACAATGCTAATTAGGATGTTGATTAAAAATAATTAAGGTGTAACTAATATATGTGTGCTTATATTATAGTTTTTAGGTTTAAATAAATTTTTGTTTTTATAAATATATTTAAATTTGATTTAAATTTTTTGTTAATTTTAATATTTATAAATTTTATTTTTTAACATATATATATTTGAGATATCATAAAAGTGATAACATAAGTTATTTTTAAAAATTTTAAAATTTATAAAAACTAAAGTTAATATAAAAATTAAATAAAAAATTATACTTACATAAAATAAAAATATATTTTAACATAACTTTTCAATCAATTTATTAATTAATGTTTTAAAATACCAGTTAATGGTCGATATTCATTATTATCATATTTATTTCCAAACTCATACTTTAAAAAAGGTATCATCAGACTAACAACTTTATATTGTCCATTATTTTTGGTACATCACTCTAATGAATATATTTTTCATTAAATATATCTTTTGGTTGGTAAACTAATAAAACAAAAAGAATTTGTAATTCTAAATTAACTACGAATAATTAACAAAACACATAGCTAGTTAAAAATGTTATATCGATTTGAATTCAAGAACGACTAAATGCTCTTCGAACTAATGAACAAAAAGCCATGCAAGTATTAGGTAACAGAGTTAAAACAATAAAACTTCAGATTTTGAAGCCATGAAATATATACAATTTATGAAGACTATGATCTATCTACCTTTTTGTATTATTACATAAATATAATATTTAAAATTTAATATCTCAATAATTATATATATATATATATATATATATATATATATATATATATATATAAAAGTATGAAATGGAATGATGTATATTTAAGTACCTAAATCGTATTTATTCCTATAAAGTTTTACAAGTAATAAATTAAATACCTTTATTTAGACTCGGAGTCATTTAATAAGTGATTTTCCTCTTCATCATAATTAACTTCTTTACAAGTACATGTTAAATTCAAATTTAATTACCACCTTTCTTGGAAGCGTGCGGAACTTGTCACTTATATACGCCAAAATTTTGTTATCCTGGAGCTAGGATTATTGTTGATTAAGACATTAACTTTTTCAATTTCGTTTAATTAATTATTTGATTACTTGTTCTTGTCCATGGCATCATTTTCTTTGTTTCGTGTGTTCACTCTTCCCCAAAGCCAATTTGTTCTCTCTACTTTACCCTTTTCCCAAAACTCATATTTCATATATTTGTATAATAAAAAATTTGAGTTTTTTTTAACTTGTAATTTATAATTTAGACTGCATGCGCTATAATTATGATAAAATATAATATTTAATTTTTTAATATTTATTATGTATTTAATTTTTTATTTAATAATGTTATCTTTTAAATTAAAAGAAATAGTTACTAAAAAATTATATATTAATTTGAAGATATCATTTATATTTTATTTGTTTGTTAATTAAAAATACATAATTATATCTTAAAAAATAAATTTAAATTAATCTATTTTTATAATTTAATCAGATAATTTTTTATTTTAAAATTCATTCAAAAACCAAATCATAAAACATCTCTAAAACTAGAGTTAAATAATGTGAAAGTGTTTTTTTTTAATTTTTAAATAAAATGAAAAAAATAATAATAATAAACCTTTGTTTTAAGATACTTAATCAGAATACCGGAAAAAACAAAAAGGTTAAGACTAACGAAAAAAAAAAAGAATAAATAATAAAATGAAAAAAATTAAAAGAGTAAAAATGAAAAATTATAAAAAGAAATTTGAAAAAAAAAATTATTAGAGTTTTCTTTTTTAAAAAAAACTTACAGAGCCTTATTTGTGTCCTAAGTATTTAACCGTTTCTCGTTTTACTTTTTATCATTTTCAAAAATAATCAATTTAAAGCGAGCCTTAACATGTTCAGTTCAAATTAATTTTTTATAATTTTTGTGCCCATCTTTTGCCGTTGTTTGTTTATAAAATGAATAAAATAAATATTTTCGAAGTATTTAAATTTACACGATTAACGTAAAGTAAATAAAGGTGTTATAAAACAAAATCTTTATCTTTGTCCGTGCATAATATACTATGCGTTTGATAAAATATTTCAATTAGATAAAAATTCAAATTATAAATTGAAAAGTTTGTTAAAATATTATAGTTTTATTTAATAAATTATTTTAATTTAATAAATACTAACATTTTTTATACTGTTATCAATATTTTCTTAAAATTATTTTAAATATTTTTTATATTTTTCAATTTTCAACTGAAATATTTTTTTTATTTTTATCTTTAATATATTTTTTACGATATAATCTTTTATTTATTTATTATAAATTTAATTTATTTGATTCTTTTTTAATAATATTATTAATTTAGATAAATTTATTTTTATATTATCGTAAAATGTTATATTTTAAATTATTATTTTAATATATTCTATTTATTTTAATTATTATATTATTTATTTTATTTTATTAAAAAATTGAATTATTTGATAAACATTAAAATTATAAAAAAATAATTTCAAAAAAATTATTTATGTAAAAATTAAAAATAAATATTTTTTATTTTAAAAAATAAAATTTATTTAATTAAATTTTAATATTTTTGTTAAAAAATATAATAATTATCATGTTTTAATTTATTATTTAATTATATTTTAATTTATTATTTTATATTTATCAGTTAATTCTATTTATTTTCATATAGTTTTTTAGTTTTTATCTAACTTTTTAGTTAATTTTATCAAACTCATTCTATGAATTGAATTCTTTGTACAAACTAATGTTTGGGATAATAATGAGTTTATTATTTATTGGATATCTATAAAAAAAATATTTATAATAAATAAAAAATATTTCCTTGATGGTTTTAGATACAGGTATGACTATGGATATGTATTTGCATAATATTATGGATTAAGGTACGAATATATTACAATAATACCCATAATTATTTACCTTATTTTATATATAACTAAAATAATAAATATATAATTAAAAACCTACATATATCTCATATGTATATAATAAATTTTTAAACTTTTTCTAATTAAAAATAACTTACAATTAAATTGATATTTTCAAATTCAATAAAAGAATTAAACTTGTAATTTTAATTAATGTTTTTTATTTTATAATGGTATTTATATTTTATTAGTTCATAAAAAAGTATTAAGAAAAATAAAAATAAAAATTATTAACTAAACCGTAAATAATAATAAGAACAGGTATGAAGATTTTGATATCTAGTTAATATGGTGATAAGGATCAATATAGAGACGAATACAAGTAAACTTTTAAAATACAGATATAGACATAAGTATAATATCCTATCTAAACTTTACCCAATATTCCCTAACTAATGTTTAAACTTTCCTAATTTTTTTAACTAAATTTAATAGTGACTCGCTAGAATTAATGATTCTTAGGCAGGTGTGAAGATATTGTAAATCTCTATATATAATTCCCTCCAAAATATATTAATTTTCATTTATTTATATTGTAAATTTATGTATATTTCAACTTTACACGTTGATTCTATTCTTTTAGTTTTCTTCGTAAAGTTTATCTCCCCATAATTAACTATATATTTGGACACATCAGAATAATTTCAAAGAAATTATGGTAACATTAATATTAAAAGAATTCTACCAAACTATATTCAATTTCTTGTGGCATTTTGTCTTCTCCGTAGATCGTCGTATGGTTCATTGTTTTTTGTTTTCTTTGTGAAAGTTATCTCTCCATAGTTTATATACAGATTTAAAAACGCACAATTTAATGACTCAATGCAAAAATTATGTACTCCTACCTTTCCTTTTATGTTTGATTAGAAAAAGAATAAAAAATCTGTCCCTATTTATCTATTAACTTTGATTTTTTTTTACATATTCTTATATATATCTAGTTATTATCCACTGTGATAAATGAAGAAATATAAAAATGAAAGATAAATTAAATAATTAAATAATTTTTTTAGATAATTAACAACATTAATTATATTTATTAATATTTAATCTTCTTATCTTCTGAACATATAAGAAGCAACAGAGGGAGTAGCATTTTTGGTAAAGAATATGTGTACTTCAACTAATGATCATGACATTTTCAACGCATCACCTAATTGAAATTAGTTTAATTACATTTTATATAGTTTTATTTCTAAAAATGAGTTTCTATTTTAATTTTATTTATTAAAATTTAAATTATAGTTAATTTCATAAAATTCATATTTTCAAGATTAAAATCATATATAAGCCTAATATTAAGGCGGGGGATACTAATTAAATTGCATTTACAAACACATGATACTAAAAAGAATGCATTCATTCGATGCAGTTCATAGGTTATATACACTAGCATGTTCTACAGCTATGTCATCGAAGTTAACCAGCAGCAGAGCTACAAAAAAACATAATTTTACAATTTATTACAAGATTGAGTAGGTGTGACAAATCCCAGAAACCTGAGACCAATGTATTTCATTTTAGTCTCTTAGAAGTAGAACCACAATTGGTCAATTGAGATCTATAACTCACTAGTTTCCCAGTAGACCTTGCAGAAGTGATAATTTGAACCCACAAGCATATAGAATGAAACATGTGAAAACATATTCACAAAGTCCCATGCGGGACTAGGATACTTCTAGTATACCATTTTTTCTGTTTGTCATTTCTAGCTGTAAATTTTCATATTTTTTTATATGGTAAACATTTATACTGCTACTTATGCCACAGGCACGAGCATTGCAAGCTTCTCTACACACTGAAATCTCAAACATGATATAGCTTTAAGACCTGGTTTATCTTAGCTCGACATACAGGGCAACCCCATTTCTTTGCTTTCACCTCGTTCAAGCAAGACATGCATCCAGCAACATGGCCACAGGGTATGCATGCCCCTTCTGCTGGAGCATCCAAGCATATCACACATGATGAAGAACCACCTCCACTAGCATTTGTTTCTTCTTCTTTAGGTAGTTTCTCACCAACTGAAGATGGCATATCAACAGGGCTTGAATCAATTGATGGATAATGAACGGGGCCATCTGTTGGAATCCCAACACCAATTGGAGGAGCAGATGGATTGAAATCCAAACCACCTTCAGAGACATTCTGGTGGCTACCCAAGTTAGCTTCATGTACTAACTCGCTATCGCTTGTATTTGCATTTGTTGTGCCCAGAAAACCTTGCTTGTCTGTATTCATTCCACTGCTTGAAGAGCTTGCTTCAAAGTTTGGCTGGGCATCAGGAAGTGGTGGTGTCTCCTGAATGGCAGACTGAAGGGATGCACTGATAGCCAAAGCCAGCTCCGTGTCTTCTGCAGCTGGCGGTGCTGTGGGTGGAGCTGTAGCCACATTAGCTTGCAAGAAGGCTGGATTTGCCTGAAAAGTTCAAAGAATAAAGCAATTGTGCAATGAGCATGGGAGTCATGCATCAGAAGTTCATTATCTGTAAACCTATGTAAACATTTAAGGGGCTGCAAATGAACTGAGGAGAAATAAAAGGGAAAAAGTCAGAATTATTTTTTTATTGATCACTTTGGAAAGCAACATGATACCCAGTTAGAAATCAAACAGTTTGCTAATTTAAAAGTTGTCTCAAAACACAAAATTTCAGCAGCACATCATTGATAATTTGTATTATAAACAAACTCTTGACCCTTCTGGGCTGTTTTTGAGCAAGATCTTTTTCCCCAATTACAAATTCATGTAGAACTTTAATAGGGCTACTTTTCCATCTAAATAAACCCTTTGAAAGACCAAAGCACTCACTAAGGTCAACTCTTTTTATTTGGAATGTGGTGTTTTATGGAATTAATATTTAATTTTAATGGCATGCTGCAGGCTTTCAAACCCTTTCATGCAGCTATGTATGGCACTTGCTCAGAAGCAGTCTCTTGTGTTCTCACAATGTTTCTCAATGAAACTCCCTTTTCACCATTTTTTATGAATGTTGGACATGCTTTAGATGTTAGATCTTTGTAGTATTTTTTTATAATTAGCTCTAAAGGTTTAGATAGAAGCAAAAGCTTAAATTGTGGCAATGTGCAATCTACACCACATTTTGGTGCATATGGTTGGAAAAGGAGATTTCTTTGGCCAAACAGCCGATTTGAGATTAGATACTTGGCTTTAATTTGGTGTAAAGCACATGGTCTTTTTTATGGGGTTTCCCTAGCTTTGAACCATTGATGTTTAGGTTTAGGCTTTTACATCAAAATAAGGATGATAAGAACCCTGGAAGAATCACATCACAAAAGCTACTTATTGTAGTTTGAGAGCTCAAGACCTTATAAACCTCCCACTAGAATCCCCTACTTTCACTATGGGGCTCAAGTCTCATGTTTAGCAATTGGATCCTAACATCCTATCACACTCTGCAGTCTCGATGCATATATGGGCTGGCTATGCACTAGCCCTTTGACTAATTCTGAGTGAACCCTGCAATGCCCATGTCATCATCAGCACCTGCACCACTTGATTGCAACTGAGAGATACGACGGAAAGCTCTGAAACCAATTGATAAGAACATCCGGAGAGCACCATACTGCAAAAGCTAGTTGTTATAGCTAGAATCGCATACTTTCAATATGTGACTCAAGCTCCATATCTTACAAATAGATCCTAACAAAAGATTTTTTATCCTCCAAATTCATTGTGAATTTTTCTCCTTATCTAAGCAACTTTCTTCATCTTTAAAAGGAAAAAAATTCAATACTCCTCCTTGGGGATCAGCATTTATGTTATATATAGAGAATTATCAAGCACTACATTCCAAAGAAAATTCTCAAAACAAAATACAGGAAAGAGTGATTTTCCCGTTACTGTTTATGTAAAGCAAAGGCTACAATCAGAATAGAATCAGTGTTCATAGCAATGTGAAATACCTGTGGAATTCCTTTGCAAGCATTAGAAAACCAAGTAAGTTGTTGCTTGTCATTCTCACTTGCAGGCCCAAGTCTAATACGTGTTTCTGGTTAGAAGCAGACAAAATTCAACAATGTCAAAGCCAGTCAAGAAGGAAGAAAGCATTTCCTGTATGGAAACTAAAATAGAGGCTGGGGAATGGTCTGAGTGGAGAGTAACATTTCACATTACAGATTACGAGATTTAGTATTTCGGGCTCATAGTGAAAGAGCAATTTCAATCTTCATTTATCATCAGAAAGTTTCTAAAATATCATTGACAGTTCAAATATTTGCCCAAAAAAAAGTAAAATTATATAATTATAAAAGAAAAAAAAAATATTAATTTAGGTTACTGAGTTACTAAATACTCACACCCCAATTCTTTCCCTCATCTTCCCTTAACTTTGACCACTCTTATCTCTACTAATTTTTCTTTTAAATACACATGTATATCTATCACTTTCTAGTAATATTAATAATAAAAATAAATACCAAAAAAGGATTGTGATAAGGGATGAGTGACCAAAACAACAATGAGGACAAACAGGAAAGGAGGGAGAACTCGGCAGAAGAGATTACTAGAAGTGTGTTCAACAATTGCCACTGATGGATCAGACTGGTGAAGCTTTGGTTCTTGTAAATTGGCCTTCCACAGAGCAATTACTGTACGTGGTCGTGCGTCCTGCTCATTTAATTATTTAGTTTAGAAAAGACACGCAAATACAGATGACAAGTAAAGAATATCCAGAAAAAAATAAATGTAATTAAACATTAACTCAAGTCTTGTGTATTAATTTTAAGTGCAACGTATACTGTTAATTAAAACCATTTCAATGTCCCTATTACAGTAAAATGCTTCGTTCAAATTGAAGAAAAATAAAATGATGTAGTAGCCAAAAGATCCTCCTACTGGTGAAAAATAAACATTATTTGTGTGTATGTTATGTGTGGAAGAATGATTAATTGGTCATGGAATACCTGCAAACTAGAATATATGGCAAGCTCCAATTTGTAAGGTTTGGTAAGATTTCGGGAGCCAACTGGTAAAACAACCACCCAACTGAAAAGAAAATTAATCAATAATGAGCATAATCACTGATTTTGAACTAAAGGTTACTCCCTAAAAAATTTAGAAAAATCTAATTTGCAGTTGTGCGAATCCAAACCCAGCCATCCAGCAATAAAGCTAGAATAGCTAGCCATAAAATAGCAAATGCAGAAGTGAACTTAGATGCTTCAACAATATGTTACATGATACCCACACTTTCTTCGATACCAACTGAGGAGCTACTACTTCTAGAAACCCAGGTCCATGAAACTCCCGTAACCAACCAGAGAATAAGCATAGATGAGCCTACAAATCAACAATCATCATTTGAAGAACTTAGATGCTTCAGGTATCACAATAAAGAGAAGAAAAAGAAAGCGGTGAGCCAGTTCAACTTCATAGAGCAACTAATTGACATTGTTACATTACAAAAGTTTTGTACCTCAATGGCACGAACAACATTGCTGTTTCCTTTGGCTCTGGCAACCTCGAGAGCAGTTAGACAATCATCATTCAACATTAAAGGATTGGCTGAAAAGTAGAATAAAAAATCCCATATAACATTTATTGGAGCTTATAAAATTCAAATGAATGGAAATAGTCATATCTTTGCTGCTTACAGACACTTGACCATACCTCCATGTGAAAGAAGTAACATAACAGTATTTTCAAGGCCCCTTTTAGCAGCATGATGCAATGGAGTCCCACCGTTGCGACCTACACAATAATAGAACATTGAAACCAATGGATGAAGCAAAAGGAAAACATAATCCTAGTTCATCTTTCAATTTCCACTGCTATACTAATTCAGAAAAATTAAGGATGGCAACACAAACAAGCAACCATCTCAACTAAGGAGTGTAAAGGCTCTGTAAACGTGTAAAACTAGACAACTCATGCTCCAAGACAGCATTATCTATCGTCAATGCCAGACAACTTTGAGGGTCACTTTCACCATCAAGTATCTAAGTTTCGTCAAATGGCAATTTGCCACAAAATTCCTGATTCCCAGAAACTGTAATCATTCAATTCTCAATCCTAGCAGTCAGCATCATTTCCCAATAAGCTAATTAATGAAATCAGACACCATAGTAAACCAAAAATTGACCAATACCTGGACGGTATGCATTGACATTGGCTCCAAGTTCTACCAGAGTTTTAGCAACATTATAAAGCTGTGGATTCAGACAAGCAACAATCAACGGGGTCTTTGCTTCTTTGTCCTTCCACTGCATCAAAGATCAACAAAATTATCATCAACAACAACAAAATGCAACGGATCCAAACCCAGAATCATCATCCCCTTAACCACCACCAATAATAATAAAAGTAATAAAAATAACATTTTGCAGGGAAATCTTGTCTGAGTCCCATTACCTCTAGGCCTGCACCTTCTCTATGAAGGGCTTTGATTCCTTCGGTGTTCGCATAACTAACTTGCTGGTAGAGCAACTCGTCTTTGGATTGCCCTTGCCCCATCGGATAAATTCGAAATCAGAAGCAAAATTGGCTTTTTAGATTTTTGGTTTATTCATGGATTTCGCAGAAATTCTGAAAAGGGTTTTTCGGTGTGAGGGCAAGGAAAACAGGGTTTGAATTGAATCAGAAAATTTTCCAGGAAAATTTTCAACTTTCCTGGAAAATGTATGCAGTAGTATAATGTAAAGAACAGTAACAAAAAAAAAATGAGAATAGAAGGTGAAGAATGATGATAATTATTGGGAAACAGGTGGGGCTAAAAGTGTAAATATCAAATTAGCAAAATACTCTTACATTTATAATCCTCTTACATTTCTTTTCTAATCTAAAGGTTAGGCATTTAAAAATAAATAAATTCAATGACTTGGCCGAATGTAACCCTCTTTTTGACATGTAGGAAACAACATATCATTGTAAATGTCTAAATGATAATGATATGTACATATTTCTGCCTCAAAACTAACCGCGTTTACGCTAATGATAGCGATTGATTTCTTAGGAAAGAAGGAAATAAAATGGACACTTTCTGAGAAGGAGCAGCCTGGAAGCACTCAATTCAATTGTAGAGATTATAATAGTACATTAATTTTATACGAATGAGAAAAAAATAAGTAGTTATACGACTGATAGATTTCAAAATAAGAATTTAATTAAAATAGAGATTAAATTTTATACTGTAATTATTGATTATTATAAATTAAAATTAATTATTTCTATAATAAATATTCTAAAAATTATATTTATAATAATTTTAATTAATTAATGATATAAAATTATATTAAAAATAAAATAAAATAAAAATTAAATTATAAAAATATTATACTTTTTTATCACAAAATTTTTATTATTCATTTATTTGTCAATCAAATTTAAGTAAAATAAATATTATTATCCATTCGATTTAATTTTTTATTGATGTTGATTGTATATTATTAACCATAATTAAGTTTAATTATAAAATTGGTCGAGTATTTATTTTAATTTAAATTATATATAATTATTATTATATTATATTAATTTTATTTAATTTTTAAATTTAAAAATATTTGTTATTTTTTTTTATAAATATTTTTTAATTTTATTTAATTTAATTTTAAATTAATTTAATTATAATTTTTTAAATATTTTATTATTATTTATTAGCTTTCAAAAGTGCTTCTTTTATATAAAGAATTAGATTATTCTCTCTTTTTTACTAATTAATCTGCTTCTCCTTCTTTTTTATAACAGATTTATTGAATCTTAAAAATATCAAATTAAATAAGTACATCTTTAAAAACAGTATTATTATATGTTTCAGACCGCTACTCTTACCAACATGTTAGTCTCTAGATATAATAATTTATTATATATTATTCATAAATTTATAAAAAAAAACAAATATATTACTTAAATTATATAGACCAACATCTTTCAGATTATAAAACTATATAGGATCTAACCTTTAATATATTAATTAACATAATATCGTTACTTAATAAAAAAAATCAAAATCAAAATCAACGATTTTTACAAAATAAGAAACTAAATACTCTCAAATAAATGGAATGTTGTATATAAAATCATAATAAAAATAAAATACATAATAAAAAAATTACAATACAAAATCAAGATAAATTTTTTTTTTATAATAAGTAAAATAATATATATATATATATATATATATATATATATTTAGCGTATGAGTATATATTTACTAGTTATTAAAGTTTGAATAAAAACAAATTATATATATAATTATATTTTTAAAAATATATTTTTTATTTTTTTATTTTTTATTCGATTTTATGATTTAGAATAGATTAGTTGAATTTTTAATCACTCTTAATTAACATTATATTTTAGTCTATATAAAATTAATATTATATTTTAGTACAAATAAAATTAACTATACATTTTAATTTTTATATAAAATTAACATGATATTTTACTTCTTATATGAAAGTAACATTATTTGATGCTTTATAGTATATTTTTTTTACAATATAAAAAATGATGAGATTTAAACTTAAATTTTTTATGTAAAATCTTCAACTTCTTATTACTAGAATAATTTTAATAACTTAATATTTATAATATTAAAAAATAATTAATAAGTATAAAAAATTAAAATAAATAGTTATTTATGTGAAGTTTTAATATAGAGTTAAAAAAAATTCTTTTTAATTAATTTAACAATTCTTTTACATTATTTTTTATTTATTTTTAAATAATATCATTATTCTATTTCTATAAAAACATATTATATTAATAAAAAATAATTAAATTAATAAAATTTAATTATTTAAAATAATCAAAAATAAAATAAATATATGTTAAAATTATTTCTAAAGCAACTTAAATCTTCTTTTATCATAAATAATAAATTATCAAACTCTATTTTTATAATATATAATCATTAAAATAATTAATTTATATAATTTTAATTTTAATAAACATATATAAACAAATAATTAAAAATATTATTCTTATTTTTAATTTAATAATTTAATTTAAATAAATAAAATATTTAAATTTATAACTAGTAAAAAGATTATAATATTAAAATTCTATTTTAATCTTATTTATTATTTATTTTTATCAATTAATTTAATAATTAGTCTCACAAATTATTTTCAATCTAATCAATGAATAATACTTTTTAACTTCTAACAAATTTGAAAAACATATCTTTAATTCTAATCAACGAATAATACTTTTTAACTTCTAACAAATTTGAAAAACATATTTTTAATCTATTTGCTAAATATAAAGTAGTGTTTAGTTTCAGAAAATATTTTTTATTTTTATTTTTTAAAATTTATTTTTATTTTCATATTTTTTAAAAATAAAAAATATATTTGTTTTACTATCTTGTTTTCTATTTTCAGAAAATGAAAATAATAAAAAATATGTTAGGAAAATCAATGGGTGATATTACAAAAAACAACAAGAAAAAGTAGTTTTTCTTTATCGTTTTTCTTATTCAACAGGAAAGCAGAGGAACTGAACCAAATTAAAATGGCATGAGCATGAACATTTGCAAAGCAAAGCGTTGAAGAATAAAACTTCAACAAAAAGTCACAAACATATATAAATGAAATCCAACCCAAAAAAAATAAAAAAAAAATTTGCAAGTTAATTCCTAATGCGATGATAGTTAGACTGTGAAACAAAATATCATAAACAAAAGCAAGAGAGGAACAACTCATATCTAACCATTATACCATTATATAAAAGCGTTTAAAACTTAAGAAATCGAATAGATTAACGAAATAGTATGAAAAAGAAGAAGTGGATTAAATTTAAAAATAATTACCAAATTACCATAATATTTTTACTGTTTTTTATTTTTAAAATGAAACACAGAAAATAAAAAAAATAATATTTTAATCATTTTTAATTTTAAGCTAATTTTAGAAAATATTTTTAATAAAAACATTTTGGAATAGTTAACCAAACATATTTTTAATATTATTTTCTATTTTTTAAAATGAAAATAGAATACAGTCAAAAGTAAACAGCCCTAAGCTTTCCAGTCTTTTTTAGAGCATGAATGGCACCTTTCTAACAAGATCACGGTAATTTAAAAAACAAGTAAAAGTGATCTTTTGATTCATTCTCAAATGGGTTCTACGATTTGTATACACGGTGGAAAAGGAATTCAAATAATATTTCAATTAATGTAATATAGAAAAATTTTAATTAACAATCACCGAAGATTTTTAAACCAAAATATGATTATATTGCATCTAGAACATGTCTTATTTAAAAAATCACGATAACCGTTAAGCGAATTTTGCATTAATTGGTTAATATATATTTTTACAATATAAAAATTACACATGGGTAGTTGATTTTTCCTTCATTTGTTTCAATTTTTCCTTTATTTTTTCTTGTTTATAACCTTTAACATTATTATTATTATCCAAGGTCAATAATAAACATCAAATAACAGTAGATATTAATTTCATACAAGAACTAAAATATAATGTTAATTCATTTAAAGACTAAAATACAATGCTAATTTCATAGAGAGACTAAAATATAACATTGATTTCATATAAAAATTACAATGTAATGTTAATTTTATGTAGGAACTAAAATGTAAACGTCATTTGATGATTCACGTCACGCTATCTAAGAGAATGAAAAATATCTATTCCTTTATAAATGACATAATTAGGGAAATGAATAATCACATTATTAATATGATAAAGTGATCAATAAAAATTTTAATTTTTATATGTTATTAATGATATAACAATATATAATTGAATGATAATATAATTTTTTTATGTCATCGATATATTTTAATTATATTTTTAATAAAATTATATATAAACTTAAACAAAATTACAAAAACAAGTGTTAACATAATCTCTATTTTGAATACACTATTAAGTGTGATAATAAAAATATAAAACTACATTAAAAGTATAATCTGTTGGTTTCAATTTGCAATAAAATGTTTGATAAACTGTTTCAATGTAATTATATATATTAAATGAGGTTTACGATGAACTATTGCAAATTAAATTGGACTCAATTAAGTTTGGTTTTGTTTTTGTTAAAATATAATTTGACTTGGCTTTCATTTTTATTTTATGTCAGAAGGGTTGCAACAGGACGATCATAAACAAAATTTTAACCTAAAATTTTGTTTAAAAAAATCATATGTATAAACTTGAACCCGCTACCCATTAATAATCATACACACATGTATATATATATTTTGTTTGTATATGATTAGATTTCAACTTGTTAC
The DNA here is from genome assembly GCA_037954105.1 of Canavalia gladiata. Classification (NCBI taxonomy): domain Eukaryota; kingdom Viridiplantae; phylum Streptophyta; class Magnoliopsida; order Fabales; family Fabaceae; genus Canavalia; species Canavalia gladiata. The sequence goes on from CM075660.1 coordinate 14,008,505, forward strand.
TAAGAAGAAATCTCTTTAGGCTAGTTTTATTTTATGGAACTTTTGATAATATTTTCAACACAAATTTTATCGTAGTGGATCGTTAAAAAGACAAGTTAAATTTGAGTTAGCTCAATTAAAAAAAAATAATCACAAATTGATTTGACTAAACCGATTAATTAAAATTATTTTAACCTGATTTTTTTTTCAAATAATTCGATTTGATTCTCTAATTAGAAAAAAAACCATTACATCTCAATTTGTGAAAAGCAAAAGGTTTAGTTCTAATAATTTTTTTTCTTCCGAAACTAACCTAAACCAAACGTTAAACATATTTAACATTATAAGTTACTTCTAAATAAAAATTAATAAATTTTAATTATACAATAATTTATAATTAATAATAGTATAATTTTTAATTTTAATAATACATTTTAATTAAATTCACACACACTAACACATGTTGGGAATAAAGTGAAAATGAAAACAACATAAAAACTTTCCAAAAGATTACACATTCTAATACTACTTTTATCCAACCATACTTAGCCTAAATTTGATGTATTAGTATTAAAATGATTATACTAAAAATATTTAAATTTTTCACAAACTTTTGAATAATTCATTTCGTTAGTCTAAATAATGACACCAATTATATATATTTTTCTTTAATTTGCATTAATCCAAACATATTAAGTGTAATGTTAAATTTTATACTTGATCTAGCCAAATCTTTAAAAGTTGCAAGCTTATTAAATTTGTCTTTTAAGCTGATATAAATATCATGGAGGCAATGATACTAATAAAGTCATTCTAACATTCTAAATTAATGTATATTTCAATATAATAATATAAATGAAATGAATGTATACCCAGTAGCATAAAGTATGTTCCTGTGTAAGACTCGTGGGAATGGATCACAATTATAATGCCAAAACATTTTGAACCATTTAATTTTTAAGAAAAATAACTATTGTTAAATAGTGTTCGGTTGATTACATATTAATCAATATTTAATTGATTGGTTCGATTTTATCAACAAAAGTAGTTGTTAGATTCAATATTTTGAAAGTCTATGATGTCTGAGATATAAACGAATGATTAAAACTCTATATGAAGTAACATAAAAGATAGGATAGAATGTTTATTAAATTTCCTATAGTCTCCCAACTTAATAACTATATGGACTGCACACAACCTAAATTGTGTTGGCTGTGCTTGATCAGATAGATCCAAAACAATACCGGTAACTTTATTTTTAACAAATAAGTTAAAAATAAATACTTTATATTATATATATATATATATATATATATATATATATATAATATGTTCAAGCCATGCAGAAAGTGTTTGAGTTATTTTATTAAAGTCCAAATGAAACTTGATTAATTGGGCCTGGTATGAATTAGGTCAAATTCAACCAATACATCAATGTGAATTGCTTTATGCTCCTTCCATTTTATTAAATGCACCTTTTTAAAAAAAAATTCTAAAAATATTACTATCACTTATTAAATACATACGTCTCTCACCTTCTTTTTTGGAATCCTCCCATTTCATTTCATAATTAAAAATTCTCAAACTATAAAACAATTTTAAATTCTTAATTTTGGAAGTGATACATATTCATTACGAAACTTAATTTTTGAAAAAACACTTAAAATATATTTTAAAATTAAAATTCTAAAAATTAAACTCAATTATTCAAAACTCAAGAATTTAGAAGAGTATATATGAATTCTAGAACTAAAGTATATCACTTCTGAAAGGAATAAATTATAGCACTAAATTTACATTATGTATACTATTAAGTTTAAAACTCGCATGCAGGGTGAAGAAAGGTTAAAGAAAAGAGGAAAAAAAAATGGGAGAACGAAGGAAGGCAAAGGAGTATGAAAAAAAAAATAAAAGAAAGAAAAAATAAATAAATAGTAAAAATAGAAGATACCAAAAGTTTTCATGAATATCAAAATAATAAAAAGAGAAATTATTTTTTACATTCTTTAATTTTTTTTATTCTTTAATATATGAAAAAGTTTAAAATATTTCTAATAACATTTTATTTTTTTTCTTTTTCATTCTTTATTTTTTTTTTATTGTTATTGTTGTGCTTGCTTTTTTATTAATTGAATTTATGTTAGGTTGTGTTGTTAATTTTGGTCGAAGGAAAAATTAAGAAAATGAGCATCGAAGAAATGTCGGAGAAACATAAAAAAAGACGAACGGACTTTATATTTCGTAAATTAATTTGTAGAATGATAAACATTTTTCATAAATTAATTTATAAAATATATTAATGTATACCGTAAATTAATTTAGGAAATGTAATTTTTTATGTTTCGTAAATTAGTTTATGTAACAAAAATGTAACCTTTTGTAAATTAATTTGCAGAACACAAAAAATTATATTCTATAAATTAATTTATGAAATACATTAATGCATTTTGTAAATTAGTTTACAGAAAAAATGAATATTTATAATTTTTTTTTAAAAAATAAGAGATATTAAAAGTGAAATGATAATAAAAAATTTAAAAAAATGCAAAAAAAAATAAGAAAGTACGAAAATGGTAAAGCCCAGATGGATATGCTCTCTTCATACCGTAACAAGGCTTTGGGCCTTTGAGAGTTCCTAAAGAAAGGAAAATGCTTAAAGGCAATCGCCACATAAACCCTTGAAATTATATGCATAATATATATTATATCCTTTAAATTTGTTGTTATCTTTTCCGAAGCAAAGTGGAAACAAGTGGCTGCTATACCTAATTATACTGTTTCCAGATCTGAAGGAGAAAATTGGATTTATATTTTAAAAAAGAAAGAACTAAAGTTCATTCCGGCACTCCACATCTGGTGGGGTTTACGGAATTGATCTTTCCTAATAAACTTAGCACACAAGGTAGCTTCAACGCTGCCATTATGCCGAAAGTGATATTCTTGGACTAGGAAATTGCATCCTTATGGATTATATTTCACACATTTCATCTTGACCAATATCAATGAACATATGGAGTTTATTCAATTTTATTTGATTCAGAAATTACTTATCGCATTTCAAATATATCTGAAAAGAAAATTAGGACTTGAATTTATTGGTAAGTCATTTTTTATGTTTAAAATATCCTATAAATAAAAGAAAATATTTTTAATAATTTTATTTTCTTAACCTTAACTAGAATAGGTAAATAAATAAGAATAAAATTATCAATTTATTCAAACTAAAATAAAATCAAAATTGACTGAATATCCAAATACATATGTTTTTTTTTTGTATTAAAATGATTTCAAAATGAAATTGTTTCATATTTTAAACTCCCAAATGAAAAGAAAACATTTATAAATCAAATCAATTCCTTTAATTAGTTATGCCAAACAGACTCTAGTATATTCCACATTAGATGCAATAGAATTATAGAAATCAAATAAATGGTGCTGAGTAATTCTCTTGACTGATGATGTGGCAATGTGACACCACTAAAGATAAGAAAGAAATTATATAAAACTAGTGTGCATCCAAGCTTCCCCCATCATAAGAACTATTTCTTAGTTCCAACTCTCACCTGCTTTAGAGAACCTTGTTCCAATCCATTCTTCCCTCTTCCAACTCTTTCTCTCAACCTCTTTCCAACCAAAAATCTTATTTGAGATGTCTAGTCTGAGGCTAAGAAAGAAGCTTCAACCTGCTAAGAAGGCTTGGAAGAGCTTCTCCAACACACTGCAATCAAAAGTCCACAAACTCAACATTCCAAAAGTCATCAAAGCCACCTTTAAACGCATCCTTGCCACCTTGCATTCCCTTCATCGCCTCATACCCTCCAATGGTCGTCGCTCTCTCATTAGTAATAGAAGACCATATGCAGCTTCTAACTACCATGCTCATACCAAGAACATATCTGCCATATGCATAGATGAACTCTTTGCTCAGTCTTCTTCTATGCACGTGCATGCCAACAAGACTCATGTACAAGGAGAAACAAGCAGAGGCAAAGAGGTGATTAGCAAGAAGAATTTAGCAAGAGGGAACAGTGGCATAAATACTATTGAAGATGCATGGAAGGCTGTGGTTGCTAAATCACCTCAACTGCAGGTGGATGAGAGGGCAGAAGAGTTCATTTCCAAGTTTCATGAGGATATGAGGCTTCAGAAAGAGAGGTCTCTGCTGGAATTTCAGGAAAGGGTAGCTCGAAGTGCCTGAAATTTATATCAACTATTTTTTTTTGTGTCACATAGTACAAGATTCATAGTGATCTATGGAACATGGTTGTTTGGGATTTGATTGTTCTTCATTTTGGATTCTGTTGAAGGTAGTCAGTCACATGAGTTGGTTTTTCAAAAGGCTGTGACAAGATGTATTGGTTCTCTCGTAAGGGTTTATTTTTCCTCTTTCCCTTCTTTTTATTCTTCATTCTCTCAGCTTACAGGAATTGTGTGATCAATTGTGCATTGAAATGTATATGATAAATATAGTTTGTATATCTTACCAAAAGAAAAAAAAAAGTTCGGATACGATGTATTAAAATAGAAAGCGCATTTTTGTTCTGATTTTTTACGACATGTACACCACCGCTTTTCCTCAAAATGTATCAATGTTGTTTCAGCCCTTACATTACTTTCCGTTGTTATATGCAGGAGGTAAAATGCAGAGTTCAGAAAACTCGCAAAAAATTAACGTTGTGTATTGACATAGGGGTTAAATGGAGTTGAGGAACCCACAATCCAAAAGGAGTCATTGCTAGTAATATACATTATTTTTGGGCGGTGCGTGCTTGTGCTTCCAACCCGTATACAAAATATTTGCAATTTCCTTTATTCCAGTTACATTCGAAATGGAAAGCTCTAAAATACAATAACCAAATTATCAGCCAGAAAAAATACATTGCATTCTCCTCACACGTTTCTTTGACATTTACACAGTAGGAAACACCAGCCAGTGTAAAAGACAAAACAATAACCTTAGACAGTTCCGCCATTATGTTTTACAACATTTTTCTAGCTCGTAGCAACCACCCCAAAGGAAAAGACACCTGACGCAGAAAATCTTTCATGGGGTCATCATGATGAATCTTTTTCATGCGATATGCCTCCACTTCCTCAGGAGTGATCTGGAAAAAGCATTATGGTGTCAAACAGAGAAAATAAATCTCCCCAATAGAGATGAGTGCATAATGAATTAACAAAAAACAATAGCACAATAGAAACATTACCTCATCATTCCATCTAACATTATACTTGCGTTTCCTTTCATCTTTCTCCTCCCTCTTCTTTCATCCTCATGACCAAACAAAAATGGTCCGCTTAGTAATTTAAGAAAATGAAAATCATTATTCATAACCACATTTTCAAAAAGTCAAGCTCCAAAACTTTAGGCAATGTAATTGAATTACATGATCTCTAAATAGAGGTCAAAACCTGAAAGGGAAAAGAAAGTTAAATAAGTTATTAAAAAAACAAAAAATGACCTTTTTAAGTGCTTCAGCAAGTTTTTTCTGGTCCAGGACCAGGTCATCAGGTACATCGGTTCCCCAAGTAGCAAGCCTTTTCTCCTCTGCCAGGGTAGGAGTATCTGCATTTATTTTTTGAAACACATGCATGAGAATACAAGCATTTGCTATTAATTAAATTACGTTTGATCATATGATACAGTGAGCACTTAGTATATTTGGGAGAGATATTTCTTACGGATATAAAACCAAAAAATCAACCGCCGGAAACCTTTTACTACCATTTGGCACACTATAATGATCAATGACAATTAAGAGTTAAAAATAATGGATAAATTTATCATAATAGAAAAACATGCACAAGTAAATTACAATAAAAAGCAATTAATACCACTTCACTTTTCAAAAAATGAGCACTGCATGGATAATGCATCCGTGAAGAGAAATCGACAGTTTACCAATTTGTTAGTTTAAAATGCATGCGAACTACAAAATCTGAATATAATGACTTATTAAATCCTCCAACAGAACTTTAAACTCTAATTTCAGAAAGCAAAGAAAAACAAGACAAGACCACCAAAATTCAAAAGATATCTAACTCTCCAATATTTCCTGACTGATGGTTCTAACAAGTGGAAAATAATATTTTACACCTGTAGTTAACTCAAGGCCAAATTTTAATAAAAAACATAGGAAGCACACAGAAATGAAAATAAATTTCTTTAATTCAGAAAAAGAAAAAAAATTCAACAAGGATTTAATATCAAATAATACCAGTCCTTTTATAATTCTTCCAGCACGATCATATTCCACTTGTCTCTCAGTTTGTCCCAACAGAAGCTCCTTTGGAAGCTCTTCTTGGGCTGCTACATTTCCATACTTCTCCGTTATAGCCTTTTTCATTTGTGACTTCAACTTCTCTTTTATTATCTTAAAATTCTTATACAGCAATTCAACTTGGGAAGGTGCAGCTTAAATGTGGATATCCTGGCCTTTCTCAAATGTTTCCCAAGCATGAATGTTAAGCTGCTTGAACTCCAAAGTTTGTCCATTCATTCTATATTGGTTGTCTCCCTGTCAAAAATAAATAAATAAATAAACGCATTCAATTACATAAGGATTTTTTGCATTTTTATGGATCTAAAAACTAAATAAATTTGTAGTTCTAACACGCTTCTCAACCTTGGTAAAGTCCACCTATTTGCTTTCATCAACCTTAGCCTCGTCAACCTTTAGAGCATCTTCATCTTCATCATCATCACTTAATTCATTTTCCTCTTTATGCTTATTGTTCTCCTCCAATTTCTTTAATTGCTGTTCTTTTAAGTACTTCCTCCGAACCTCAGCCCTTGCCTCATATCTTTCTCTGACACGAGCATAGGTTTCTGTATCATAACCGTTCCATCGATCTCGCTTGCCATTGTAGTCAAGTTCAAATGTTTCTGTTTTCTCATCAGGCGCAATATGCATGCTGGTCCATTTTGCTCCTATCTGTCGAGGCCTCTCCATGCATGACTTTGCATTATGTGTCATTGCCTCACAGCTCAAGGACAAATAAGCCAAAAGTCCGAGGATGGAAATAATGTCAATCACAACTAGTAATGAAATAAGTCAAATAACAAATCAAGAGAGCTCAAGTTTAACAGAAATTATTAATGAAAAAAACTACTCACACCATATGTAACAAAACCATCACATATTTAACTTTTATCAATGGATATTAGTAACCGCACAGCTTATTCAGAAAAGCAACCTTACCCAGAGAAAAAAGAAAGGAAAGAGGGACCATAAATAAGGCCAAGCTGCTTCTCTTTAAGAATCATTTCTTTGATTAACTTATTTGTAACTAATCCAAATTTTACAACATCAACTTCATTTCTTCATGTTTATAACATACCATAGATGCATTGGAGGAAAAGGTAACTATTAGAAACTTATCTTGAATGTTTCAAATTCTTGACTACAGAAATGAGAGATAGACACTAAATTATAATGATGACAAGATCATAATAATAATAATATATCAGAAACGCTACAAGGAAGAAGATCCTTAACTAAAGGTGAAGATTTCTATCTAAACCAACTACTTAGAACGTTATAACTATTTCACATTCTCATGAAATGATATAATAGATGCAAGCTTTGAAAGTGAATTCCACTAACAACACATTGATAGCAGACCCCCAACCATTATTTAGAGCTAGTTAGTTAGAGAAATAACATGATATATAAATAATAAGAGGAAAAGAATAGAGATGAATCTTGGGTTTTGGAATGGAAATTGGGCTGGAGAGAATTTCCAGCATATACATCTGTTATGATTTCAATTAAATCCGTCCAGGAAACCTCAACCAAAGATAAGATTATCTTTTATATATTAAATCCATAGAACCATTATAGAATAAACGACGCTACATCAGGCCAGGCCCACCATTTTGATTTAATTAGAATATTATTACAAAACTATGTATCAAGGGACAAAATGAAAATGAAAAAGAAAAGTTCTACCACTGAACATTAACAGTACATGAGTTTAATAATCAATAGAATAATACTTCCATATCTAGTTCATGCTTATGTGAATTCATTGCACCTCATTGCAACTAAAGAAGACAAAGCTTCATTTGGTTCAGTAAAAATTCTTCAGGTGGCGAGATGCCATTTCCAAAACAGAATTCAGCAACATACCAGAATTAGAAAATTTTGACAAAAGCAAAATATTCCACTTACTTTTCACAAGCTCCCTTCCTGTACTGGTCAGCCTGAAATATTTTTGCACCTCTATCATACCAAGATTTTGTATAATTTGGATCTGGTTTCCATTTTCTTTGATGTTTTAGACTCTAAACAAAAAGAAAAAAACTACCCAGAACACAGAGGTTCACCATCATAACAAATAGAGCCTAAAAAGAGAAATAGAATAAGGAAGTAGAAAGTTGGGAAGCTTAAAGGTTTCTCAGCATTCAAATACCACGGGGCAGAGGACATATACTGGGGGATGCGATGGTTAATCTCTTTTCCATCTTCATCTACCTCAGCTGGTGCAAGCCCAGCTTTACGTGCCTCCTCCAATTCAAGCTGTTTTCTATGGTCCTCCCTAGATTTGAAAGTTGCTGCAACATGAGAGCAGGTGTTTATAAGCATGTTTATTTTCTTAAGCATCATCAGATACCTTCCCATGCAAAGTCTATATAATCATTGTGAAGATCATAAATGAAATAGAGGTTGCCCGACGGCAGAACAAAATCAAGTTTTATTATTATTATTATTATTATTATTATTATTATTATCGCTTGAAAACATTTTTCATGTCACTAACAATGGTTCAGCATCATTCAGTTATCAACCTTCCGATGGTCTAGTGTCTTTCCACAATCTAATCAATCAATTCTGCCAATGAAATTTTTATTATTACTATTTTAATTTCTGTAGTGTTATTTTTGAAATAGTAAAAGAACATCATTTTGGGACTGAATTACTTAGTCATTTCTGAAATGTTTTTCCTTTGTAGCAATAAAATAAAAATTGCAGCCTTAACCCTTAGGAAAAATTACAGGGTAGCTAGACTTGCACAACTGATAACCTAAACATAAGTGCCTGCATTACAAGGTACAAAATGTTGCGGATTGACACAAGGATTATAACTTCAAATAGTTGTGACAATTTTAGGATACCAATTTCAATACTATCCAATGTTTATTTTTTAAAAATATTTTCAGTGGAAAGTGGATATAAGCTGGAACTCTCTGGTATTGCTTTGTACAGCCACACCCCCACCTTCTCCGGCAACATTTGCAGCATATTCTTGCTTTCTCCGGCCAACCCATTACAGTTTCTGGCCAGCCATTGATCTCTGTAGCCCTCTGCTCTGTTCTGTCCCCTGTTCTAACAGACCTCAATTACTGCCGCATACTTGCATCACTTTGTTCTCTCTGTTTCCCTTAGTCCTTTGCTGCAGCAGATTCCACATTCTGAAACGGACCTTTCAAGTTTCATCTCCAACTGTTGCATGTTCTCTTCCACAATTTTTTTTTTCAATTTCTAACCAGGGCATTCTTAAATTTTTAGCATTTGTATATTTTTTATATCTCATACCAAAAATTTCTGTAGTGCCCATCACATCATCCACTCTCCTACCATTGCATTTTTGGCCTGGCTACAACGCATTAATCTGAGATTGACAATCAGGTATGGTTTATAAAGAATTGAATACAAAATCTTATTATCTAACTATAAGATAGGATGTCCTTGCCTCTGAGGCTTTAATTGAGCTGCTCTTCCCGCAGAGCCAATCCAAATATCCAATGGAGTGTTTCTCAAGGTTATTCTGTCTTATTTTTGCTCTCTTGTTCTGTTAGCCGATGCTGATTTTTTCTCATTTATACCAATTAATACCAGATTAAAGACCATTGACAATTTGTTATAGGCATATGAAACTTATATTTTAAGTTTCCTTCAACAACTCTGTTCCAAATCTTATGTTTACTGATGATTTACATAGACCGATAGCAATTGCATTCAAACACCAGTTGCGGGTTTAGCTGTTATTGAATGAATAGGTTGAAGGATAACTTGATTTCCCGTATGACCATTTCACGAACCATCATTAACATAGAAACATATTTTCAATTTTCAACACCACACAACAGAAATCGTACACCGATTCAGGAAAATATTTTTAGACGAAATATTTAATTAGCCCCACCCAGTCCACAATGTAATTATCATCTAACAGGACTCGCCTGCATTTTCTTCAGTTAAATAATTAAACATTCCACGGCATTTGATAAAATCATTGTTCATGGAAATCTGAAGCATTAAAACGAAAGAGAAATGAATGAACACTTTGGAAATCAAATACCTGATGCAGTTGCCATGTCTGGTAGCCACAGAATGTGAGAATAGAACGAATGTGACCTTTGAAACTCTTTAATTAAATCATAATATAATCATCTTTAATACCAGAAAATTAAAACAAATCCAACGAGAATTTATCTAATCTTATAGAGTGTATCTATGTTATGATTCAAAATCTTAATATAATTCAAATTAAATCTAAACAAATCTTAGTGTGATATCTAAATAGTAGATTAAACCATAAACACTAGTTATTAATATCAAGTTAATGAATCATCATAAGAAAAATATCAAGTTAATGCAGGTTGAATAAACAAGAGTTCCTAAAAAGATTTTTTATTCGTAAGCAATAAGTTCAAAATTTTTAAAACTTTAAGTGTGTTAGGAAAACTATTTGAACTACATGAAAGTTAACATTATTACATAGAAAGAAAGTTTGGAAGTATGTTTTAGTTGTGTTTAGTAAAATAATTTATTTTAATAATTACTAATTTTTTTAGATTATTATTTTTTTAAAAAAATTACTTTAAGAAACTTTTACACATTTTAGTTTTTAGTTAATTTTTTATTTTTATCTTTAGTATATTTTATAATATAATATTTTATTTATCTATTTTTATAAATTTAATATTGTTTTATTTTTTCATAATAATATTATTAATTTTGATTAATTTATTTTTATATTATCATAAAATATTAGATTTTAAATTATTATTTTATATATTATTTATTTTCATTATTATATTATTTATTTTATTTTATTAAAAAATGTTGAACCGTTTAATAAAAAGAATTATACAAATAACTACTTTTTAAAAAATTGTTTAAAAATTAATTTATATAAAAATTAAAAAATATTTTTATTTAATTAGATTTTAATATATTTATTATTAAAAATATATCAAATTAATCATATTTTAATTTATTATTTAAAATTATATCTTTATTTATCATTTTATATTTATTAACTAATTTAACAATTAATTTTATCAAAAAATTTTAATTTAATTAATAATTTATCAACTTTAACTTTCAACTTTTAATTCTCATCTTTCAACTTTAAACTAATTTTATTAAACATATCCTTTCTGATTTTCTTACCTTTAAAAATTTCCGTTAAACCTTAATAAATAATAAGATGAATACCAAATCGATCGATAAAAGAAAAATGTCTAATACATTTTGTTTTTAAAAAAATTATTTTAGTCTTTGCAAATTATAATAATGAGAAACTTTAGTTCTTACCCTTAACGGATAAGATTAAAATATCTCAGAATAATATACTTGAGAGATTATTTGACGATTTCTTTAGACATTAAATTTGGGCCGATTTTTTTAAAAAATTGTTTGTATATTTATTTTAAAAAAAATTAAAATAATTTTATTTTTAACTAAAATTTTGGTTCAAGAGTATGTTTGTCAATGTATTTTAATTATTTAACAATTAAAATTATCAATTAGAAAGTTTATTTTAACATTCCAATCGTATTTAACAAAATAGTCAACGATTGATATTTTTTTATAGTACGAATATTTTTTAAAATACTATTTGAAATAACATTGAATATTTTCAAATTTAATTTAATTTTTTAATATATTTTCATAAGCCTAATATCCTTTTATTATTTTTAATAATATTATTAATTTTGATATATTTATTTTCTTTATCTTTATAGAATATTAACCATTAAATTATTATTTTAATATTACTTTATTTTTAAAACATAATGCTTGATCTTTATTGATAAAAAAATTAAAATTGTAAAGTTAATTATATTTTTATAAAAAAAATTATTTAAAATTTAATATATAAAAATTTTAAAAATGATATTTTTACTTTTAAAGAAATTAAAGATTATTTGATTAAAATCTAATATGCTTTTTATTGAAATATATATATATATATATATATATATATATATATATATATCACATGTTATAGATTTCTATTTCATTAATTGATTATTTTATTTATCATCAATATTTATTAACTAATTCTAATAATTAATTTGATAAAAAATTTCAATTTAATATTCTAATTTATTAACTTTCAGTTATTTCTTTTCATCTTTCAATTTGGGCTGATTTATTAAAAAAATTGCAATTTTTCAAAGTACTTACAAAAATGAGATTAAGTTAAAACTACTTAGTGGCTTTGGATAATTTTTGCAACGTGGTAATTTTTAGTTAATATTTCATGGAGAGGTAGTATCCCTTATATACGAGATGATACTTTCCTTTATTTCAATAAAAAAAGATCAATGCCGAATTAATAAGGGTGTGAAAAATGGAGTTGGTGGATGCTGCATTCTCCCTTGTTATATGTTAGGTGAACTATGTGGTTAACCATCTTTGGTTGTTTAAGTGATTCACAAGGTTATGTGAAATTATTGGTTTAAAGTGTTGTTGCAGCAACAGATATGGTTGAGGCATGCATTTAGACTTGGTAACGGGTCGGGTCGGGGGTTTCACATTTTTCGTCCTCGTCCCCGACATCCTGTGCCCATCTCCATCCCCATCCCCATTCTTATCCCCGCCCCCGTTCTTGCCGGGTTTAAAATATTAAACCCGGTCCCCGTCTGCTTTTGGGTTCGAGGAAATCCGCCCCGTACCCGTTCTCGGTATTTTATTTTTATTTTTATTTTTTTATCATTTATTAAATTATTATATATTTTTTTAAATTTATATAATTTATTATTTTATAAATTTATTAATTTTATATAATATTTTAAAATAATAAAAATATTTTAATAATTTTAAAGGGTGGGATGGGTCGGGAATGAGGGCGGAGCGGATATAAATATCCCCATACCCGCTTTCAAAATTCGGGTTTTACTCATCCCCATCCTCAACCCTGGTCAACTCGAATTTTTTCCGTCAAACTCAGATCGGGAACGGAGCGGAAACGGGTTAAATTGTCATCCCTACATGCATTGGATAACTAACTTTAATAAAGATAGGAAACAGAATAACAGAAACATAACTAAACTAAAATCTAACTCAACTAATCTTGACATATTTTGACTGGTAAAAACATAAAACAAACTAAAATCTAACTCAACTAATCTTGACATATTTTGACTGGTAAAAACATAAAACAAATACTTATTTTTTATATATATTTATTGGTATGTTTACAATTCTTTGGAGTTTAAACTCTCCTGTCATGCAGGTTCTGGTTGTTCCTAACCCAGCCAACACCAATGCCTTGATCTTGAAGGAATTCGATTTTTCATCGTTTTTTTAATTGTAAAAAAAAAAAAAAAAACTGTTGAGAAAGAGGTAGTATGTCAAATTCATTTTCTTTTTCTAGGGACTTGTATTTTATGTTCAAGTCTTTACATGTCTAATGATAGCTTTGATGTTTGTATCTAATTTTAACCCAGGACTCTCCTGCCTCTCCTAGACTGTTTATTTCTTTGAATAATGCTCCACTAAGATACAGAGAAAACATTGATGAATGGTTTACTTTTTACAGAAGTTACTTGTAAAGTCTAATCCTTTCTATCTTTACACATGGTAGTGCCTGCACCAGTTTTAAATTTGATATATTTGGAAATACACAGTACTTTTATTTCCTAAATTTACATTTCACAAGTAAATAAAAATAAGGAAAGTAAATAAATCTTGCGTGAACGTGAGTACGTGAAACTATTTTTTTGTGTGACAGATTTCTAACACCACACTAAAAAAAGAAAAGAAAAGCAAACAGGTATAGTCATGTGTCATTGTTATTTTCCCACAAAGGAGTAGAATATGTCGGCCGGATAAAATATAATCACCGTTATGTGAAACAATACTGACTCATACCCTTAAAACATGAATCGCTGTCTCCTTAATTTAAATTACAATATTTTGTGATTTTACTAAAATTTTAAAGAGTTATACACTTCAGAGTTGTGGAGTTCAAGTTTTTTTTTGTTAAATTAATCTGTGATTTTTAATTAGGTCCTTTGCAGTTTAATAAAATCTAATTATTGTTACTGCAATTTTAAAATTTTATAACTAAATCTTTAAAGTTAAACACCATTAAATTTTGGTTAAGAGTAGAGATGCAAAACAAGGCCAGAAAAAAAGATGGGACGGACGGGTAAAACTTATTTCAATGATGTGTATATTTTAAAAAAAGTTAATCTTGATAAAGAAGAATATCCTTAGTCTAAAAAGAAATAATTTATTTACAAAGAGGTCTCTCTTGCATTGCTGATGCATTGAACCTTTTGACTTCATTTCATTCAAAGAAAAAAGCAACAAAGCAACGATTTCATTCGGTCAATCAAAATAAAAGGATGTAGTCTTCCTTAAATATTTTTTTAATTTTGATATTTTTTTATATAAACAGTGTGGTGAATCAATCTACATCTTTTATTTAATAATTTTTAATTTAAAAAAAAAATAAAAAAAACAAATCCAACAACCTACATCTTAAATATAAAGAGATATATATTACTATATACATGTGTAACAATTTTTTTCATTATACCTTCTGCATAAACATCTCCTTTATTCAGATGACTTGTAATATCTGGTGACGGTTTTATTTTACTTTTTAACATTGACTCCATTTATAAAAGTTGGATTTCGTATAATGCTAATTTGAAAAGGAAAAAGTTTAGATATAAAATATTATGGGTATAGTTGATGTTATTCTCAATTAAAGTTGTTATTTATCTCAATAATTATTACTAATTTTAGTTATTAAAATGGAAGTAACAACTGTCAAAATAAAATGTTAGATTTTGATTAAAATAAAGAAATATTAATAGTATTATAATATTATATTTAAGTATATGTTTGGATTAGGTTTTTCCTATAAAAATAATCATTTTAAAAAAATTTCTCGCAAAATTAATAAAAGTAAATTATATTTTTTCAAAATAAATTCAACCGAATACGAACTAAATTTTATCCACACTTGGGATGGTATACTCCTTAATTGATACCATTTTTCTAATTCTTCTTAATTATATTGCATCATTATTTCATAGGACTATCCAAAATATATGGGAAGACTAAAAAGAAAATTATCAGTACCAGAAAGCACTAACAGCAGATGACTTGGAATATTTCAGGAAATTAAACCAGAAGAATTTTGTCAGCGTGCGGCACAAAAGATATTACTTTGTTTACAAAGAAACCTTTTTTCCACGATGACTAAGGACTAAGGAGCTTTATTTTTTCAAAGTTGAGTACTAACTATTTTACACTAACTTTTTTATAGAACATAAAAAGTTGAAAATGAGGTGACATTATTTGTTTTGATGCATACTTTTTTTAGTTTTCTTTCTTTTAAAGAAGTAATTTTTTCTTTCTTTCTATTAAAGAAGTATTTTTTTTGTTCAAGAGTTTTTTTTTAATAATTACTTTTTGAAAGTTAATCAATTCTCAAGCACACACTTATCTCAATTTTTTATTTATTTAGGACATAATAATCACCCTAATTATTGCCGCGTTGCTTCTAAAACATTTTTAAAATAAAATTACTTGTATTCTGTCTTTGTATGTCATTCTAATTTAAAAATTACTATCCTTCCATTTTAAAAACAACTCCTCATTATTTTTCCCTTTTAAATAGCAACGTTTTCATTCTTAGTTAATAGTTTTTTTTTTCTCAATTTAAGTGTGACCTTTATTATTAAAGGAACATGAAATGAGAATACAAAGAGAAAACTTGGCACTTCCCTTCCCCTGAGTTAATAGAATTGCATTTTTCATTGAAATAAAGATAGTGTATGTGGGAGAATTACAGTCGCATTATTATAATATAGTATTCTCACTTTTTTTTCTAGACCTAAGAAATCTTTTTTAATTTGAAAGTTCATTATTGTGCCTTGTCATTTTATAGTAGAGCACACAAGGCCCAAATGACAAGGATGAAACCGGTCATTTTTAATTGAATATTGCAACTAAAATTGTGCTCATATTTCTTTCATCACCCTCTAACAAAATTTTCCCTAAACTTGAAAGCACAATTAAATAGGAGAAATGGGATAGATGATAAATTCAATGAATTACACAGCATGGAGTGAGTAACAGAGCAAGTTGCAAACTTT
This sequence comes from Canavalia gladiata, assembly GCA_037954105.1. Taxonomy (NCBI): domain Eukaryota; kingdom Viridiplantae; phylum Streptophyta; class Magnoliopsida; order Fabales; family Fabaceae; genus Canavalia; species Canavalia gladiata. The sequence continues at coordinate 14,024,838 of CM075660.1, forward strand.
ATAGTCCAAAGATGTTCATGAAAGTTCTCCACAGGGAGAGTGAGGACTTAATATTAAAATGAAAAAAACAAAAATATAGTAGGTATGATACAACTAATTGATATTAGAATTTAGTGTACCTTCACCTACTTCTTTGTACAAAACTAAGATTCATATTAATATCATTTAACCTTAGCATCTTTCAAGCTAGACTATAAATATTATTTCCTCTAGCATAATCTTTTCAAGGTAGAAGGGTAGTCTTCTCAGTGAGAATCGGAAAGTGCCCATGAAAGCAAGTTGTGGAAAATCTTCACAGAATCGTAGTTTTCTATTTAGGATTGAAGAATATAAAAGTCGGTCTTTTGTGAAAAATCTATAAGTAAGACCTAAGTCAATGTAGAATGAAGAGATCTTTAAGGTTACACCTGTCTATATATGTCAATATGAAGAATGTTAGTAATATACTCATTTGAACATATTTTTTAACATGTTTTTTTTTTATTTATTGGTCAATTTTTAAAAAACACTTTTGAATGTTTTAACGTTTTTCAAATTGTACTAATCATAAAGTATATATTAAAAAGAATATATTATTAACACTTATCATGCCAATAAAGAAGAAGGGAGAATTAAAAGAAACATATATGTTATATATTGTGTGTTTAACATTTTAATCTCAACCTGCAACAGAGAATGCCAAGATTACATATAAAACTAAATAGACATCATCGTCTGTTAACAAGAACGATAACCATGTGAAACATCTTCATATTATAGATAATGGACAAAACAATAGTTGTAACTAATTTTATCTCTATTTTTAGTATTATTTTAAATAAAATTAATAATTGGTCAGAAATTCATTTTAAAATGAAGTGCTCATCTGCCGAGTTTGCTATACCAAAATGCCTAATTGATTTGGAAGTCTTCTAAACATAAAACAGGCACTTGGTCCTATCAAGAGAGAGACCAAATACTTGTCCAATAATATACCCTTAACTTGGTTTGGAAGCGTAAAAAGTGTCCATTTTCTATAGCAAATAATCAAATTATATATATTGAGTAGTCTAATTACAAAGTTGAATTTAAGAAACACTGAAATGGTCTCAACCAGATCACTTGGAAAACATTTTTCTTGGCCAACCATTAACTCACCACCCATACATATAAGTGGAACTCGTGTGAGATGTTATGAGATCTATATGTACATTAACATATGTAAGTGATGTGTGTGTGTAAACATTGTCAAGAAAAGATAGGATGAGCTCACTTGATCTCAGTCAATAGGTTTTCTTACACCTTGAATATTATTATTTTTTTGTCGTTGGAAGAATTAAGCTTATACCACCGCATATTTAATTATTTATTTTTCGCCGACTCTCTCTCTCTCTCTCTCCCCAACTCATTATTAATATTCCACACTGGAAGAGCTTAACCTTGCTAAGTAATTGACTCACCCTTTGTGAGTATACATTCAATAATACTCAATTTGTGCACTAAATTATTATCCAGTCTTTGTTTACTTAAAAATTATGATCCAGTTTGATACTCTTAAAATAATATCTAATCGCATTTTTATTTTCTATTGGTATGAAGGATGAAATTTTTGGTCCAAAATGTACGGCCACGGCCACATCCACTAGTCTAATGAACACTTACCTTGCCAACCCAAAATTTACTTTCCGTCATCTAATAAATCACTTGCAACTTGCAATAAAACAAAGTTCATGGTGGACTTTTTCCAAATTTGATCATGCATTTCAACATAAATTATTATTTTATGAAATAGAACGAAAATAAAGAAAGAAATTTACTCAACAGTGTCTTAAAAATAAAAAATTATTAAAAATATTTTTAATACATCCCAACATTGTTTTTAACATTGTTTAATCATAACCCTTAAGTACTAGTTAGCAAGATTTGTAAAAATAACCAAAAAAAATGGATAAACAATCTCTACAGGGCATAAAAGTTTTGCATAATTCACATACTTAGTACATCATTTATTGGTATTACAATAAAATAACTCTAACCTAATTAAATACTAATTTGTAAAAAGTACAAAAATGTTAGAGAATTGCTATTTTCCACTAAAAAAAGTCAGTGCTTCACTTGTAGATTACATATCATGAATCATCAGCCTTTCCCATTACTCTGTATTTGTCAATGGATGACTCTAGATCATGCAGGTGTCCCCACAGCAGAAATTAATATACCCTTCCATTCCTTTGTAACGGTCAAACTCAAGTTACAATGTCATTCAAACTACTCTATCTTCCAAATTTGATAATACCCTCACTTCAACGTGTCATATGAAAAATTCAGAACTCTGGCAATTCTAATGAATCCCCAGTTCTGGTGAATATGTCATACCAGAAATCCATGCCATCATCAAAGTTTGAATCATAACCATGACTCTGTTGGAAAGTTTCCTCATAATTAAAAGGGTATTGGTGGAGTGGCATTTCATTTGAGATTGTCAAAGATTTTGATGACATGGTGGGGGTTTCATTTTCATCCATTGCTGCTTCTGACCAAAAGCTCTCGTCAATTACAGGCATTGTCTCCAAAGATTCAATGACCTCACTCTTGATATTTTTGCTTTCACAACCTGTGACTGATGAAAAATCGCTAGAAGTAGCAGTGCATGCTGATGTAGTCTCCATTTCTCTAAAATTATGATTGACCGGTTCTGACTGAGTTATAATGCTGGAATTTGAATCAGATCGTTTGATTTTTGGTTTAGAGACCCTTTTGACATGTGAATTGGTTTGATTGGTTTGATGATCTGTTTTCAATAGCCTCTTCTTCAAATGTGTGTGCCACACATTTTTTATTTCATTGTCAGTTCTTCCTGGTAATTTTGCTGCAATTGCTGACCACCTGAAAATAAGGATCAAAGTATGGTTAATATTATATTCATGAAACAATTGCACGAGATTCGCGTTCAGTTTGTTTATTGTAGTGAATCAGAAAACAACAAACTTGGATATTGTCTTAATTGTAGATTACAGACAGTGAATCTCATGCACATATTGGTATGTACCTCTAACACATATATTATAGTTGCATGTGCCATAAACTGCCACACCAAGTTTCGTGCGAGGCAGATCTAATCAGAGATTCTTGCATTTGTAGCCCCACTTTTTTATTTATTGGTTCTGCTGTTTTATAGATTAGTTTTCTATCTTCTAATAATAACAAATTAATCTTACTATTAGTATAATTCTAGATGCACATCTTTAGTTATAGCTGCATGTATCATAGTCTCATACATACATCATTGTTTTCTCCTACACTCTTTGTATGATGAATTGCACCGTCAAAGGTGGGATTATACCTTGATTTCCTCCCACAATTAAAGGCTCTACTTGAGTCCCCATTACGGAATAAATATTAATTACTTAACACAACCTTTTCGTTTTAACTTTCTGTTAAGTTGACAATTATTGCCCCTGGTCCCCACCACTTCAGTGCTTATCAATCAGAGAAACTTAATTACAAAAAAAAAATAACACAATCGTCCATTTATATAATTTCAGCAAATTGAATTAGAAAAAAAAAGGTCATTGAACAGCATCATGTGTAAACTATGAATTTTGATAATCTTAATTAACCGACATTAATGTGAAAGGGATCCAAGGAAGGAAATGAGTGAATACCTGTTTCCCAGCATTTCATGGAGCTTAATGATAGATTCCTCTTCTTCAGTTGTGAAATTGCCTCTCTTGATATCAGGCCTCAAATAGTTAATCCAGCGCAATCTGCAGCTCTTCCCACATCTTAAAAGGCCTAAGCAATTGATGAGAGGAATGAGAAGAAGATAATTAGCAAACATTTTATAAAAATAAAAAGGGGTGTTATGTATGGTAAATTGAAGAAGAAGTAATTAAGTACCTGCTTGCTTTGGAAGGGCACGCCAGTTGGCATGGCCATGTTTTTGTATATAAGAAGTGAGGATTTGATCTTCCTCAGGAGCCCAAGGACCCTTCTTGAGTCCCATCTTTTGACAACAAGGAGCTCTAACCATGCTGAATTGAATGAATTGTTATGCAGTAGTTAGTAGTAGTAGTAGTAGTAGTAGTAGTATAAGTATATGGTGGTGTCACTCTCTCCTCTAATGGGATTCTTCAACTTCGTTTCCTAAGAGGCATGCTGGCTATTTATCCTTGGATATTCCGCACGCCAAGACTAGAATGGTCTAAGACAACAAAACCATATTTCTATATTCAAACATTTAGCAGTTTCCGCGAAGGAGGATCTCTCTCCTGCACACACACACACACTCAAATTATCACATCATCTATTATTTATTTTTATACCATTATTACTATATTCTTATTATTAATATAATAAAATTATATTATCATATTTATTCTACAAAATTAAATAGATTAAAACTTATAATAAAATAATTTATATAATATTGGTAGAAAAATTGTATTCGAACTTTTTATTGTTATTTATACATATTATAATTGATGAATCATCCCACAACCAATTTTGTAGCCCAATTTTTACGGCCAATTAACATATTTTTACTTATTCACGCACATATTATAATTGAATTACTTTTCACTCGTTTTTCACCTATATACATAATATTTTCCTCCTTTTCTTGCTCATTCACTTTTTCTTATTTAAATTTTTTTTTCACCCATTTGCATGATTTTTTTCTTGCTATTTCTTTTGCATGTTTGAATGTTTTTTCGTTCTTTTAATAATTTTTATTTTTCCATTTACATAATTTTTTATTATTTTTTAAAAAAATTTAACTATTTTTTTCTCTTTTATATAGTGATCTTCTTATTTTTCTTCATCTTTTGTATTGTTTTTCAGTTATCACTCACTTATTTTGTACGTTTTTTCGATCACATAAAATTGAGATTTTAATAATCATTTTATATGTATATAATCGTTGAAAAGGAATTATAAATATTTAGTTAATATTATTTTTTAAACAAAATTTTTACATATTATCCATGTTTTCTATTTAAAATCTTTGTAAAATAAAATAATTGTTAAACCTTCCATGTCACCAAAAATTAATTTAATATATATAAAAAATAATTGATTGATATTTTTAGGTATATCTATCTACCTTAAGAAATATTAATAATTTTAAAGTGACAAAAAAAAAATCATAACTCAATACAACCTTTGTGAAAGACATCGTTACCTTTCACGTTGTTGAGTGACTAAGAAAAAGTTTGGCACACATGAAAACATGGTCATTTGCTAACAATTGCTTACATTTCTATATATGACGTTCTTTAATGCCTCAATTAGTCAAGTCTTTATTAACGAAAGGGCGACTAATACAATACCTAATAATGTTATAATTAATTTATTCAAAATTTTACTCAAGTAACTTTTTTTTAAAAGAAAACTCAAATCAGCCAATATAATAGTTGTTGAGATAAATTGGGTAAATGGCATTTTTCTTGGCTTTGAGAGTGTAATATATCGTTTTCTGAATAGTTGGTTAGGTTTTCCTTAAATTGGTTTAAATTTATTTTGCAAAATATTAACATAAGTTTGGCTACTTATCTATCATATGATTTTTTTTTGGACTCGACCTGATCTAATTAGTGAAAAATAAAAAGTTGTCATAACCTAAAAACATATGTAAGGCCTTGCGATAAATTGGCTTTTAAATAAATTTTCAAATACAATTTTTTTTAGTTTGCGTATTTATATAAACTTCAATAAAATCAGTATATTTTGAATAAAAGTAACATCATATTAATCTATAATTAATAAATCGTGTAAATATTGTCATTTTTATTACATATTCAAATAATAAATAAATTAAGTAGGTTAATTAACGGTCTATTTAGTCAAAAAAGTATTTTCGAAAATGTGTTTATTAAATAGGTGAAATTAATTTAAATTAGGGTATAATATAGCTTTAGTGTCAATTGATTTAAGCTTTTTAAATATATTATTTTTAAAAAATTAAAAATTTAAGAAAAATAATGTATTCCCAAAGAGAAACTTAGTAAGTATACGAATAACATATAAAAAAAATCACACTACGATATGTTTTAATAATAAATCTGTAATATTGAGAAAAATTTAGATATATATCATAAATATATTTAATAATGTAAAAATAATCATATCAAAACAATCCTTATCAAGTTTTAAGCAATTTAGTTCTATATATTAAATTCATTTTCCTATATTAAATTTTTAATTTTTTATTCATTTTAATTATTGATTTAATTTAAGTTTTAAATATCAATATATTATAAAAAATTTAAAGATATATTTATTTTGTGCAGACTAAATCTTAAGATTATTATAATTTAATCATTTTAAAATTTAAATTTTAATGTATTAAATTAAAAAATATGTTATTATTTTAATAATTTATTTATAATTTTAGGAACTTTACTCCTATAATTTTTTATTAATTAATATAATAGATTTTTTCATTAATTAAAAAATGTTAAAAAAAAATATTTTATTTACTATTTTGAATTTATTTCTATTTATAAATTTTATTTAATTTAAAAATATCATTTGCAACATTTAAACGATAATATTTGTAGGAGTTATTTTCCTTTTTGTTAAGTTATGTTATGTTAAGCTTTTATTCTTATATTTGTGATTTTTATTTTTAAATATTATTTTGATTAAAATTTTAAATGTTGATGCATTGTGAAAAACTTAAATATATTTTTTCATATAACTAAATTTTAAAATTATATTATAATTTTAATAAATCAATTTAATTTGAATTTTTAAATTTTGATATATTATTAATAAAAAGTATATATTATTGTTTTATTAATTTTACTTTAATTTCAAGAGTAGTATTTCTTTAATTAATAATATTTACTATTTTTTACCAAAAATATATTTATTATTCTCTTTAATAATTTTGTTTGTAAATTTTATTTAAACTATATATATATATATATGTAATATACGAATAATGTGCTGGTTAGATACTTAATTTATAATTTTAAATTACTTAGAATAATATGATGGTAAGATACTTGATTTACATTTTTTAAAACACTAACTCTTTGAGAATAAAAACAGTACAATCGGCTATGTCCAAACAGTTTGCGGAAACATTGAGATTTATAAAAATATATTCTCATGATAATTTCTTTTAAAGGTGGTTTTTTAACGTTAAAAAAAGGTTAAAATCTATTTTTAATTATTAGATTTAAAAAAAAAAAACATCTCAATATCTCATGTCGCCAACTAACTACTTTAAAAAAATAATATTTTCAAAATAACAGAAATAGGTGCATTCTTAATTTAGGTTATTTAGCAAAAAATAGTTATTTAGGAGATATCAACATACATATAAATTATACCAAATATCATATTGTTGACTAAATTTTTATTAAATAATTTTATTTTAAAATTAATTATTAAATTAAAGATTTATATTTTCTTAATTTTTTATTTATTCAAAAAGAAATTTAAAATTTTAATTTCTATTTATTTTTTAAATTTTAAAAATAATTATTTTGTTAATATATATTCTTATATCTATCCATCATAATAAATAAAAAGAATAAAAATAAAGTTTATATATAATGATAAATTAAAAAATAAATAATTTTTAAAAAAAATTATTAATATTAATTTTTTTAAACAGATAAAAATGAAAGAAATATTATATAGATAATGCTTGTAAAATTTTACATTAATTTAAAATTATTTGATATATTATTTTCATATCAAAATAAATGTAATGTGTAATTTTAAAATATATGAAAACAAAAAAATCTTTAATCATAGTTTTATAGTTATTCAATTTTGATAAAATTTGAAATAAATAATTATAATTTAATAATTACAATAATAATAAATTTAAAAATTATTAATGATATAATATTTAATTTATGTATTTTTATATCACAATTTTAAATAAACTTATTATTATGGGTAATTTTGAAATAAAATTTAAATTTATAATATATTAATTTTTTTTATTTTAACAAATAAATTATTTTTTATTTATTATAAAAAATTAAGAAATATATTTTAAACAATGTCACGTCATAAAATATTTACCCAAAACAAATTGGTTGAAGATTAAATAGGCCTATTGAATGTGTTATGTAGAGACGAGATATCGGGCAATCCAATTTAAATATGTAAATTTAATTCATCTTTTAAGCTTTATTCAATTATATTTATCTTAAACTGTAAAATGTTATTGGTATATTAGTATGAATTAATATAAATTATATATATTAAATTATTTATTTAAAATAATTAAAATTTAATTTGTTAATTATAAAGTAAATAAACCACAAATGAGTTGAAAAAAATTAAAACAAATTAAGTCTTACATGTTTTATCAAATTTAATTAAACCATTTTATTTTTCATTTCAAATTAAACAAATATATATGATTTAATTAAAATTATAATTGAATATATTTAAAAAAATTAAATTAATTTAAAAATTAATAATTTTTTTTAAAATATTTTAATTATAATCTTTTAAATTAACTTAATTAAGATTAGATCATATTAAATTAATCATAATTAGAATTTTTTATTATTATAATATTTTTAATTGTATTTAATATTATTTAAATTAGCATTAAAAATTATAATTAAAATATTTTAAAAATAATTTAAACCAAAAATTAAAAATAAAGAACCTAAATTAAAATTATTTAAATAGGAAACAAAAATTAAAATTTATTTATTTTAAAAGAATTAAAAATTGTATTTAATTTTTAAAATATAATGGTAATATATATATATATATATATATATGCATATTATAAATTATTATTTTTTATAAAAATATTTTAAAAATTATATATATCGTGTATTTTATTTGAATTATTGTATAAAAATGTTTGGAGTTGTTTCTAATATATTAGATATATTTCTTTCGTACGACGTCACGGTTATGGATTACTTGGTTTCATCATCTGCTTTGTCTGCGCGAAAGGACAAATAGAAGAAAGCATTGCACTCCGAGTAACGTAGTATCAGCCACTTGTATCGTCACGTGCTTTGATTTCAACGAGTCTAAGATACCAAGTCGGCCATGCATTTTGTTTATAATAAAAAATTATGAGATTTAAATTTTAAAAATTTATAATAAATTTCATTATTTTTTTACTTTTTATTATTAAATCAATTGTAGTAACTTCTGACTTATGTTATAAAAATTGACTTTAATATTAATTTGATAAAAATATTGTTAATAATTATTAATCAAATTGGTTGATTATTGGTTATTAGTTAAATTAGTTGAATTAGCATAAATTAAAATTTATATTTAAAAATTTTATAAAAATAAAAATTTAAATTAATATTACTTATAAAATTAAATATTTAAATTTTGAAAATAAAATAATTATTATCATATAAATGTTTAATTAAATAAATAAGAATAAAGTTTTGTTACAAACATAAACTACAATATAAGTTTAAAATATAATTAAATAAATAAAAATTTAAATTTTATTAAAATATAAATTTACATATAAAAATATTAAGACAGTATATAATTCAGATTTAATAAATCAATGAGTTAGTAAAAAAAAATAATTTAGGATTATATATTTTTTACATGAAACTTCAGCTTCAAAATTAAATGGAGACTTAAAGATGTTCAACTTTATATTTTGAAGTTGATGGGAATTCTGTAAAATGAAGTTAAATGGTGATTGAGATAAGTTTAAAAAATAAAAAAAATAGTAATTAAGATAAAATAAAAAAGTTGATATTATGAAAATACATGATATTTTTATTTTTTTATTTAGAAGAAAGTTTTTTTTATTAATTTGTAAATCTTGACCAACTCAGATAAATTAATCAGTTCACCAAATTTTATCAAAAAAACAAAAAACTAACAAATCATATGAAGTGACACTGAACTTATAGCATATCTATCAAATATGCCACTCAAATCATTGATTGACCAACTTCAATCGAATTGGTTCTATCACCCAGATCAAAGTTAAGTTTTATAACATTGCATTTGACAATCCCTTTATTATCTCCATACATAAGGTTATTTTTATATAGGAAGAAAAAAACAATTTTAATATATTATTTTACTGTTTAATTAGAAATAATTATTTAAAGATATGTATATTTTTTTTACATTTTTTAATTTTAATTAATTTATTTATTTGTCATCTAAACATACCTTGTGAAAAATCAAAATAAAATAAAACTGAGATAATGATCGGCTAACCCACGTGTATAAAGACCACGTATTGCATGTTAGATATTTTAACCTGATGCTAATCCTTAAGGAAGGCCTTGTAGTTTTCATGGCAGGAGAATAAGTTGATTTCTTTTTTTTATCTAAAATTTTAATAGAATTTATTGTTTGAATTTAAATTTAATCTACTTCTAAAATAACACCGGATTAACATTTTATTAATATAATATATTATTTTTAATATGATATAATTAAAATATAAAATTAAATATATTTTAAAATAAATAATATCAATACCAATATAAATATAATATTATATTATATAAAATATTTTCTATCAAGTTCAAATATATTTTTATTAATATATAATTGTTAAAAATTTAAAATTTTAAAAATATCGGATATCCAATTAAATTAAAATAATTAATATTTTAAATCTATCTTCAAAGCACATTGGATATTTTTTTAAAAAAAATCTAAATCTATCAATATTAACATTAAACCGAAAAATATTAATAAATCAGGAAAATAAATATTATTTCTTTAATTTCGTGTTTAGATGAAAAATTTTAATCTTTTAAAAAATTTGAAATATTTAAATATTTAAATATTTTTAATTTAAACATTTTTATTTTAAAAATAGTTGAATAAAGAAATTTTAATTTATTATATTTAAAATTTTTTATTTAGATGGTAGATTTTAAATTCATTAAATTTTAAATTTTTATTTAAGTTAAATAATTTAAATTTTATTATATATAAAATTTTAAATTTAAATATTTATAAATTTATCTTTATTTTTTATATATTTTTTGTTCATAACAAAATTTAGATTCATAACATATTTAATCAGAATAATAATTCAACCAATATATATATATATAATTAAAATAATAAAAATATAAAATTATATTATTTAATATTAAAAATATTATATATAGATATAAGAGATGATGAAAAAATATGAAAGAACAAAAAATAAGAATAATAAAAAATAAAATAGTATAAATATAAAATAATAAGAGAAAGAAGAAATTTCAAATTCTATCTATTTTAAAGAAATTTAAAATTATTTTATTTTAATTGGTTAAAATACATTCAAAAAATTATTTTAATTTATTTTTTTTTCAAAACAATTAGCAAACAAGATATTTTAATTGCTAAAATTTTAAATTTTTTTTAAAAATTACTTTTCTTTTTTAGAATACCTCATCTAAATACAAAATAAATAATTAAAAATAAAGTAAATAAATAGTTTAAAAAATATAATAGCAAATAAAGAATCTATTAAACAAAACTAGAGTGTGAATATTTATCAATCTAAAAAAAAAATTAAATATGGATGCAAATATGAAAATTTCAATATGCACCGTGTCTTATATTAAAAAAATAGGTTTTTTTTTTTACAAATATCATTTTACGGTAATATAAATTAATACTAAATATATTAAATTTTGATAATTTTATCATTTAAATTATTAATAAATAATTAAAAATTTATAAAAAATGATCAATTTAAGATTAAAATATTATTATTTAGCTTCTAAAACAAACTCTAAAATAATTTTTTTCAGTAATGATTGAATTTTATTCTATATAATAAATTTTAAAAAAATTAAAACTACCGTATATAACTAAATATATTGTTTCAAATAATATTACACAATTCAAAATGTATACGAAATATTACCTAAATTATTATATAATTAGCCTATTGTCCATAAATTATACATATATTTTCAAATGTAAACAAATAAATTAATTTTAAATAATAAATATTTTTATTATTAATAAAAAATGTTTCATTATATTGAATAACAATAAATAAATAGATAAAGTTGGTAAAGCTAAAGATAATATTAAGAAAATGAATTATTAAAACATGACATATTATTATTAATGATATATGAAAATAAAAATAAAAGTTATTTAAATTGTAATAATTTTAAAATTCGGTTTATTTAAAAAATAACAACATCTTCAATTAAATACTGTTATAAGAAAATATATTTTAAAATAATTCTAAATATTCAAATTAATATTATTAATTTAATTTTAAATATTTAAATTAATTTAATTAATTATAATTATTAATTTTAAGATATTTAAAATTTATTATTAATTATTTTAAATTCAAATTCTGAATTAATTATTTAAATTATTATTTATTATATTTTAAAAGTTGACTGTTAAAATTTTATTATGGTTTTATTTTTTATTATTATTAATTTAATTTTTGATTGAAATGGTTAACTAATAAAAAAGAAAAATATTTTTTATTAATTCTGTTTTTAAACAGTTGGATGTAGGAGATAACGGGACGAACAAATGTTTAAAAGTAATATCATAATACGTCTCAGTTTAAGGTTAAGAGTTTACGAAACATTTTTAAATTTTTCTAACAAATATAACATATTAAATTTACAGTTTAAATCAAAATTAAATTAAAATTTTAAATATAATATTTAAAAAATTATGAATGGAAAAATAAAATGAAATATTTAATATAAAAAAATAGGTGGATTAAAAAAATAAAATAAATGATAAAAATTATCTCTTTTTCAAAATAAAGGTTCAAATTTATAATATAAAAATATATAAAAACTATTTAAATGATTTCAACTTCATAAGTTATTACATACAATTAATATTAATATATTTTGAAGAATCAAGAACAAATTTATTCATTTGTAAATTATTTTTTATTATTTTATTGTGATGAAATTAAAATTATTTAAATTATTATATTTTTCAAAGCATTTATCATATATTATATTTTATAATTAATTTATTATATTAAATTTAAATTTATATAAATTTTTTATTTGTTATATTTTATAATAAGGGGAATGGAATGACAGTTTTACTTAACTCCAGTGAAAATAAATCCAAATAATCAGTGTCAATCCCATAATTATAAGAAACAGAGATACAGTAATTAAAATTATTACCAATACAAGTATGAATTGGGACACAAATAGTTTTAAAAGTTCGAATATAAGGATAGATATTATAGTATTTTACTAATATCTTATCCATATTATTTTTATAAATAATAAGTATAAATATTAGAATAAATTTATGCTAATATCCATTGTATTTTATAAAATTACACATAATATTTCTATAGTTTTTACATTTATACAAATTTTCTTAATTATTTGAGACTTGTTACACCACATATCTTTAATAGTTTTTACACATATATAAACTTATTTAATTATTTGATACTTGTTACAATACATGCAATGTTAAATCTAACTGTTAGAATATATTTAAAAATACTATTTAATAAAATTTAACATTATAATAGTATTTTTTTATTGATTAGATCTTATATAGCGAAAGGATACAGTCCCTAAACCTTAAATATCATTGCAGACCTATAACCATTGTGGCATAGTTTTTCAATACAAAATCATCGGATCAAATCACTTAATTAGCGCATGATTTCCTACACGTTGGATGAAAGCTAAAAATTTTAACATGCACTTTAAATTGGTTCGGTTTGGCCATATGAAATGATAATACCAATTATATGGATAGGGAAATATTCAATCTACAAAAAATGATCATCTGTTCCTCCTGGTTCCCCCAACATTATTAGCACACATGCTTTAACCACTAACCCTTAATGGATGTAGAATAATATATAGTCAATCAAATAAATGCATTACATTCTTTTATTTATACATGAAATCAAACTCCAAGTAAAACTATGGATTGAATAAAAGAATTCAAATGAACCGTGAGAGGAAATTAATTTATTCACAACAATACTTAAAGATTAATCAAACCATATATTCACACGTGCGCGTGGTTTCATAAGCAAACAAGCAACTAGCGGAAGAAAATGGAAATTCAAATCATAATTATATTTACTTTAATAAGCACAATTGATAAATTCCAATATTTTTTTAGTAACAGTCCAACATGTTTGACTATAAATCTACAATTGGCCATGGTTTCATCGTTTTACTCATAAAACAATTTCATTGCCAGTGACATTGATGATGAGGGTATAATTAGTCATAGTCTATGGCCCATCATTAATTATTCATGTTTTGGTCGATGATCGGAAAATATTGTGTGCACATGTCATGCTTTCAAGTCTACGCTTTGAATGCACATTATTTCTTTTTATTTTTTAACATTACCGAGCAAGTCAAAATATGTGTACTTCATTATCAGTTTTGTATTCTATTTCCCCCCTTTAAGAGTAGTGCTAGCTGTAAATCGAATTCATCCCCTTATATTATACCATAATATTTTTTATTGGGTTGAATTATAGCTTATAAAATAAAACTTATTTCCTTATTTTCTTTCCATGTGTTCTTCCACTTCGTATAAAGAATTTCATTAATTAACAAGTGCTTAACTGATGTACCCTTTTTAAAATTCTTGTACAGTTGCCTCCCATTCGCGATTTGAAGGGCATGCATATAAGACATCTGTAGCTATGGTTAGTTTTGGCTATAGAGGGGCATACTTTATGTATTATAATTTACTTATATGATTTTTTTAATATGTTTTTATAGAAGCATAGTTTTTACTAAAAAAAATACAAGATTTAATATATTGATAATATTTTTAAATAAAAAATTATTATTTATTAATTTCTTATTATACATTACAAGACAGAAAAAAAAAAAAACCATTATCTACGTAATAACAATCCTGTATCACTCTTGGGATGATCTCATGGAGCCTCAGAATGCCCCCATGGCTTTGCTCAACCGTTGAACATTCATTCAATGGCAGAATTTTAATTCTGGTGATATAAGGGCGCTGTTGTTGTAAATCACCAAAATATTGAATACTGGAAATCTGATCCAACCCATCATTCCGTTAATATTACGTAGCTAGCCTTTGAAGGAACTTCGATATGAGATAAGGGCCACAATGACCCAAAGTGGATGAATGTGTCCAATAATATAAAGTAAATTTTTTAATAAATTACCCTACATTTCAATATGTTTAAATTTAACGGAAAATAAATCTTAATAATCGAACAACACTGACCAACCTCTAGAGTTGCTTAATTCGATTCTTCTTGGTGTAAAGGTGGGTTTGTTCAAACATATAATATGGCGGTTACACCAATATTCTGGCTTGATAAGTGCATGTCTCAAGTTATAAACCAAACGCTACGTAAAGACACATGAGGCTTCTCTGACATATGCGCTGTTTTGACTTATTAGGAACCTTTGAATTGACCATAGAATTTTGTAAGTAGGTAGGAATAAATAAGCACATATGGTATCTATTCTCCCTAACTCTGTTTTAAACATGTGCCTGTTTATATATATATATATATATATTGAAAGAAACCTGTAAATAAAATTTTCATCAAAATGCTTGTAAAGCTGATCATTTAATAGCACACGTACATTATATAGATTTTTTAAGTTTGCAAGTATATCTTACGTTATTATAATGAATTTTATATATAGTAACGGTCAAGATTTATTTCATATTATATAAAGTGTAGCAATGGGCTCCAACACCCTCATAAATAAACTATCAATTAACGTGGTTAGATTAACATTCGTGCTTTAAATTAAGTCATCAAATTGCATGTCAACATTGACAATTTCAGAATTGAAACAAAATATTAGCATGTCAATATTGACAAGTTCTTAATTGAAACACAATATCACCTTTTAGAAATTGATATGCATCCATACTCCTCTTCCATTTCTTTCAGGCCAGAAATTTTAATAATGCCGCGGAACCTAGACTTTCTTATTTTTCGATTAATCATGTATACAACCATCAAATATTGAAGGAAATTTAAAAGTGAAATATTATTTAAGGACCTTATGTGATAAGCTTTAAAGGTAAAGACTTCAATAGGTTATTATGGAAATTTTTAGATTCTTGGAGCATAGCCTTAAATTAGATTCAAGCTTATGATTAGTAATCGTTTAATTTAAAGTTTGGTAGATCTGATTTTAAACTATTAATTGTGATTGAAATATATTTTTAAATTAATCTGAATCATATGTTTTTATTAGAATGTATAATTTTATTAAAAATAAGATTTTTTTGAAAATTTTAAAATGAATAAAAGACTTTATTAATATTGCTCCTTATAAATTTATAGTTTAATTAGAATATATATATATATATATGAATATAATTATTTTGCTTAATTAATCAACCTTTATTTCATATAATTAAAAATTGTTTTTTATATGATTATTATTTTAAAAGTTATATATAAAATATTAGAGTAATTTTAGTGGAAAATTCTTTAAAATAGGAAATTATTTTGAAATGAGTTGAAAGGTTATAAATTTGTTAACGTAGAAGAAAGTGAAGAAAAGGAAGACTTATTTTATGCAAGCAACTGTTGCATATATATATAAAAAAAAAAGGAACGTGCATACTTATATATGAATTTTAAGTGAGAGAAAATTATATCATTATTCTCTAATTTGCAAAGATTAAACTTCCATTAGTTAATTGGTTGATAGTATAATTAGTAATTACTTAGAGTAGTTTTTGGATCCAACTCATGTTGAAGATAAATTAACGCCAGTTCAGATAGGCTTTCATAGTTGGAGGCAAATGTCCATTTGAAATGGGACTTGCAAAATAACAAACATACTTTAAGCTTCTATTTGGTATTAGTGAAAAAAGAAAAAAAAAATATATAGAGAGAGAAATTAAAGAAATGAAAATGAATGGTGGCATCTATCAACAGACCAAGGATATAGCCTATAGAAAATTGAAATGAGTAGAAAATAAAAAATAAATAATTATTTTGTTTTTAAAATTAAAAATTATTTATATAAATTTATGGATGATAATTATAATTTTTATATTTTATATATTAATATGATATATTTTTAATTTTTAATTTTTTAAAAATTAAAAATAATTGTTTATTTAAAATTAATATTTTAAAATTAGATCAATTATGAAATCAATAAAAATATTGATTCATAATTGCAGTTAAATCGAGATCAAATTAAAAATAATAAAAATTATATTTTTAATATTGTATAATATATAACTAATAAGTTAATAAAATTTATACATAAATATTATTTAAAAATCATTTTACAATAAAAATTTAGAAACCAATAAACATTATTTTAAAACTAGTTTAACTCTATTCTTAGTGTCGGTTTTAAAGGATTTCGTTCAATTTTTTATTTTTATAATTACGATAAAAAATTTAAAAATATTCCTCTTCTACTTTATTCTATCATCATTTAAAAAAATTATAAATTATTTACAAATTTTAAAATAATATTATTTCTACTATATATTTATCCTTTATAAATATATTAATTAATTAAAAATTATATAATAAAAATATTAATTAGTTTTTCAATTTATATAAAACAATTTTAAGGGAAAAAATATTGGAGAGAAATATTAATAATATATTTTTAAAAATAGTTTTTAATATATTTATAATTTTAGTAAATTTTAATAAATATTATAATTTTTAAAAAATCATTAAATAAATAAAAATTGTGTTCCTGAGATTCCTTTGTATATAAATGGATGATTAGTGGGAAAGACGGTTGTACTCATGCTCCATTTTCAGGCTGCCGCAAATTAAAAGTACAATGCATCGGCGTATGTTTCGATAAAAGTGCAATGAATCCTCATTTATTTATTTATTTATTTTCTTTGAACCATCTCTTGACTCACAGTGCTGATTTTGACCTTATCATCATTTGTAAAACAATTCAATTTTTGCTTCATACACGGAATTGGGGTGAGAGGGAGCTTTTGTCATTCAACAATGATTATTAACTATTATATATATATATATATATATATATATATATATATATATATATATTTATAATTTTTTTCACCTGCTTTTTTTTTCTCAATCATATTATTTATTACATGATTTTCGCTTTTCTTACTATCTTCCTTTCGCTTATTTATCACATATGAAATTTCATAACAGAATTATATATATATAAATAAGTGGAACTAGAAAAAAATAATTATTCAAAAAGTATAAAATTATTAAAAAATTAAGAAGCTTGAGAAGGTTTAAATTTTTTAAAAAGGTGTTTTGAGTCTTCGAAATCTAAGGCATGGCTCACGTTAAAAGTTAAGGGTTATAGGAGGTATATTAAATAAGAAAGATCAATTTACATAAAAATGATTAGCATAAATTTTAATTATTGGATGTTATCATAAATAATAAAAAATTATGTAATTTTTTTTAAAAAAAGTTACATGTCATTTAAAAAAAATAATCTTAATCATCCATATATAAATATGATCTAAAATTATTTTTATATAAAAATATATTTTTACTAAATATATCGTTCCTCTCCTCCCTCTCTATGTATACGTACGTATTATGATGTATAAATAATTCCATATAACTCTTAGATCTATTGACAAATTAGGTGTTACATATAACTCCTAGATCTACACTTAAATGTGCAAAAATTTATAAATATCGGATTCAGGTTTGGATTCATTCTTGATAAGTAAAAATCCTATTCAAAGTGCAATTATAATTCCTAATTAACGGATTGATTAATTTGACAGAGAAGACTTAGACTTGCAATTAATAAAGAAATCAGCTTAACGTTGGGGCTAATTTATTTATAGTGCAGGCTAACAAAGATTTTGTTTTACCTTGTATCCTATTAAATGCTATGATAATATCTTATTTTGTCTTGGGGACAAGTTACATTACCCTCTAATATGATATTTGAATTAAATTATGCGAACAATATTTTGTCCAATTTCTTTTCACGCCAATATCAGTTTGATTTTGATAAAATATTAATGCAATAATTTTTATACAGAGACATTAAAAAATTTATTTTAAAGTAATTATTATAAAATTTGATAGTTAATTATTGATGTTAGTGTACAAAATATATTTTAATTAAATTATAAAGAAAAATGTTATTTATTTTATGCTGGGACCAAACCAAACCTTTTACCCATGAGTTGGATAAAGTGGTTGAAAACTAGCATAATTTACTCACAGATAAATCTGAAGCGTGCAAACATTAATATAATCTCATGCAGTAGTCCTATGGTTATATGGGAAAAGGTGGAGAGAATGTTTTTATAGCCCCAAAAATAAAATAAAATAGCATTATGTTGTATTCTTTTAAATTTGCTTCACATGCAATAAATTTTGGAGATAGTGTAGAAACTCTTAGGATGGCATTTTCACCCAAGGAATCCTCAAACCAGCATAATTTTTATTACAAATAAAAATTGTAGATCATGATGATTGGTGACTAAAAAAATAGTTGGGTTAGAAAATTGATTTTCCAAGAAAGAGTTACGGAGTTAGGGTGATGAACAGAAAGTTATTTAAGGTAACTAAGAAGCCATTAATGGAATATGAGTATTATCTAGAAAAGTAGCTGTTTACTTGATAGGGCCCCTAGTTGAGTTTGGTAACCAACATATGCATTAATAGACAAGCATGATAGTTAACAGAAAATAGACATATTAGTCAAGATTATTACCAACCAAAGGGCATGATAGTTGATGCAAATATCTATCCAAAGCTAACTAATTGATGGATTATTAGTTGAGGAGCTTACTAATTAATAAACATATCGACTAATTAGATGCTTGTTACCCAATTAGGATTTTTTATTTATTTATTGGGCCGAATTTCCATTGCACCTTGAAGTGATCATATTGGGCTAAAAATATTCAGTTCCAGTGGAAAAATGAAAATAAGGACCTTTGGATCGCCGGAAAAGAATCTTATATATATATATATATAAGTTATCCGATATTTTTCTAAAATCCTAACCATTGAGTATGGGATTTAGGAGGTAAATGCACTGCTTGTATGGGTGAGAATTGGAACTCAAATACAATTTTAGGGATGATGATAACGATTTAGTTTGGAGTTAGGAGGTTGTTTGTTAATCAAATGTCAAATTTGAAGATGAACAGATTTCATGTTGTTGTGTATGTCACGAGTGCTTAAGAATTACTTATAAATAGGGATATAGTTGATGTGGTCAACTAATGCATTGGCGATGAGTGCACAACTTAGTTAATGGAGCAATTACCAATATTCTGGTCGTTAGTCAAGTTCTTTTATCATTAAATGTAATAATCATGCATTGGTTAGAAGTGGGAGATAGAGATGGAAATAAGTTAGTCATGTTAAATTGTAATCATCATGCATTGATTAATATTACATAATAATAATAATAATAGCAACAACAATAGTAATGATATTTATTTAAATAGTCTAAAATTTAAAAGGATTAAAATTTTGTTAATAAATCTAGTAAATTTTGTCTAATTCTCAGTAATTTCGTTGAAGTTACACATTAGTCTTCCAATTTGATTAGTAATAACTTACTGGAACTGTTTGTTTACCTTGGACTTCACCTCATGATAACGACCATAATAGTTTAGATTCTCATGAGGTATAAGAAGTACTAGGAATGCTACGATTTTTCTACGCTGCTATCATATATTATTATATTTGTCTCCTTTGATATAATCTGTTTCAAATTTCATCCACGATTTGTCTATTCATTAACCAGTTATTTTCAACCGCCAATTAATTAGTAATTTGCACGAAGATTAATTTTTACAATTATTGTTATTTCATTGACACTTTTTTGGCCGTTTCTTAGCGTTTATATTGCCTACGTAACTTTCTTTTTGACTAATCTAACAATTGCGACAGAATTTGGTCAGCTTTGCTAATATTGATAATTAAATTTAAATAATTGACTTAAACCTACTGGTCCATCTGGGATATTCTTTTGTGGTTGATTTGAAATATGAAAATATGCCTAATTTTTGTTTGCTAGCTACTGTGGAAACTTTCATCGTGGTGACGGAGATTATGCTTGTGTACTTAAGTTAGGACATGACTTAAAAGGGAATTTTACAGGAAAATGCTTTTGGTCCTTTGGCTCAAAGCTAGGAAATTGGTTCCAAGACTACACTGGTTTTCTGTTGCCAGTTCCAAAATTACTAAAGCTCCATTCGAGGTAATTTTTAATTTTCATTTTAAAATTTTTAAAAATTCAATTTCATTTTCATTTTTTAAAAAGTTGAAAAAGTAAGTTACTTCATTTTAAAATAATTTAAAACAAATAGTTCATAATTACTATAATTATTTATTGAAACTGTTATCTTTTATTTTTTTTAAAAAAAAACTGTTGTTATTATCTACGCTTTTGTGGGCCTTTCAATATACTGAGAAAAACAAAAAAAAATGGTTGAAGATCCTAGTAGGAGATGTTTATGTGGAGAGAAAAAAATATATAAAAAATGAATGTGTGAGAATTGATGTGTATGGGAGAGAAAAGAACAATATAAAAAATATATAAAAATGGAAAAATAGAAAAAAAAAATTTAAAAAAATTTATCTAAAAAAATTTGGACTTGTTTTACTCAGTTTTCAGAGTAGGAAAATACTAGATTTAGTTGGCCTTTAATTCTTTTCATCTTTCAAATTTTTACCATACTTTTTTAATTATTTATTTTCAGAATTTATATTTTAAAAATGTTATTATACGTTTTGAAAATATATTTTTACATTCCTAGAATTTAACTTTTAAAAAAATATTTTTATGCTTCTGAAATTTAAAATTTAAAAGTATTAATTTGTATAAAATAGGTTTTTAGAATTTAAATTTTAAAAATATATTTTATAGAAGATAAATTTAAAAATAAAAATTATAAAAAAGAAGAGAGTGTGATTAGTAGAAAAGGAAGGTCCAGAATAAACATAAATAGTTGTTAACTTTTTAAAATATTTTATTTATTTATTTTAATTTCTTTTATAATCTTTTTATCTTTTTTATTTTTGCAATTCAATTTTTCACATGAGAATAGTAAAATATTAGTAATAAAAAATAAATAAATAAATATAAAAAATAATTAATACTTTTTTAAGAATTAAAATAAACAAATAAATAAATAAATTTTATTCTCCTTCTTGAGAAATAAAAAATATCATAAAACAAGCTGCTCACATCCCAAAAAACATAGGTTTTATTTGGGCTGGACCATTAAAGGGACGTAGCCTATTTTGACGGGCAGCCCAGATTGTGAATTATTTGATTATGCATGCTGTGTAACTCTTTTCTCAAATTAATCCCAAATTGATTCACAAATCATTTTTGTATAACTCTTTTCTCAAGCTAAAGTAAGCTCAACATGGAAGTTTGTGATGCCACAACACCTACAAAAATTACATAATCAAGGATCAAACAGTTCCAAAAGAGGCCTCCAAAAGCCTTGTTTATACCATTATTTGAGACGTTAATATCATTTACCACCTTCCAATCGTCCCAAATCAACTCTTGAAAAATTTTAACATTCCTTTTCTTCCAAAGTATCCAACAAACTATGTCCTATGCGTGTTTGTTAAAATTCATCACCAATTAATTCAATCCCTAATATTGATACATGTCAATTTAGTCCCAAATTCTGATAACTATCAGTTAATTTGAATTTTGATTATAATAAGGACTAAATTAACTAATGCGTATTAAAGTCAATAACTAAATTGAATGATAATTGGTAAAGTTAATGATCAAATTAACATGCATAATATTAAAGAAAAAATACTTAACAATTATCAGTTTAGGGGTGACAGCCTGACATGATATATATTAGTCATTTTGCAACAAATCTGAAGGGTGAATGGGGTTCAGCTTGCGTGGGACAATGGGTATCCACACGTTATTCATTTATTGCAACAATAGCCGGGTAAATGGCACAGCTATGTTGGGGCTTTAATTTAATCAATTTTGGCTTTTTCTTCAGCGTGATTAAGAGGTTCAGAGAAGCCAAGTTTGTCACCTTGGATTCATCCTATGTTCAGATTCATCTTAGATTTTGAATCGATAGGATGACATTTCCTTCCTTTGTATCTTGCTTTTTCTGTTTATTTTATTTTCTTTTAGATGTATATGAATAAACAACATGTATAAATACAAACAATAAAACTTAACGCAATACTTTGTGTAATTTCGATATCATTCTTAAATTAAAATCAAATTTTTATCTCATTAATCAATGTTAATCTTAATATCAACCTTTTGTTATATGCAAATTACTGAGATATTTAATTTTGATTTTAGAATATTAATTTCACTTAATTTGATCAATATTGATCTTGATTTGACTGCACTTAATTTTTGTCTGGATACAAATGTGCTGTCATAGTGAGATTTCGAGTATAAAAGGAAGAGGATGACCTCAGAATAGATATTGAATAATACTGCAGGGAAAAATCAATACATAGTGAATATTTACATGTTGGAAATGTATGAATTTCAAAAAGTTTAACCCTCATTATTTGAAATAGAAATAGTTTTAAAATTTATAAATAAAAATGTGTTTTCAACTTGTAGATAATATAATAAAAAAGAATGTTGTGTACATTAGCTTGAACTAGGTTAATTTTTTTATTTTTCAGAATAAATTGTTAAATTCTAAAAATAACTAATTATACGTCTCAATCTACCCTTAACATTATATTAGTTTAGATTATTAAATTATTTAATATTATTTTTATTATTATGTATATAAAATTTTATATGGTTAAATTATTTAGATTTTTTTGAAAAAATTATTAAATAATATGTTTTTTTATAAAATAAAAATAATTAAAATTAAACTTTAAATTTTCATATTAAACTATTATAATTTTTAACTTTTTGTCATTAAATCAATTTTAATAGCTTAAATTTATTTATTTAATATATGAATAGTATATTTTGTTGTATTATAATGTTATTTGATATTATAATAAAACTTAAAATGTTTTTATTAAAAAAAATTAACTTATTTTAAAAATAATTTTAACATAAATTAATTTACTTACTAACTATTTGTAACATGTAAACTTAATGAATTGAATTACTAATTAAGATTTTTATTATATAAATTAATTTTATAATTTTTTAAATATTAATACTTCATTAGTTAATATTAACTTAATGTTTAATATATATTTTAAATTATAAATAAATGTTATTGCAGAATTATATGCCTGTGGATTTTTAAATTTTAAAATATAATATATATAATAATTATTATTATTCAATAATTAAATTTATTGAAATTTTATTTTATTAAAATTTTAAAATAAAGTAACTTGTGATAGAATTAATTTTAATTAGTTAACCCTGTTTTATTTATACTACCAGTTTTAACTAAACAAATAATGAAATCACAAAGCATTAAAAATATGGAAACTAATTGAATGAGATAATTTTTAAAATGCTTTTAAAATACTTGAATGCAACGGAAATATTATTAATTACTCTAAAGAATAAAATATAATATCAACATTACAAGGTATTCGAAGCGTAAATATTGCCATTACCAAGTTAAAAAATATTAAAATTAATTTTTTCGAATCCAATTCTTTACGACTCGAGCAGAGCATAACACAAATTTAATTTTTCCAACTATCTTTATATGTTCTTTAGTTATTCGAATATAACAATTTTTAATGTTAAAAAAAAATACATCACAAACAAGTTTTTAAAATAAAAAATTCAATACTATTCTATCTAAACAATAAAAACATTTTAAATTTATTTTATAAGATTAATTAAGGATTTTGACCTTAAAAATTTAAATTTTCCTAAATGGTTGTCTCTCTCTCTATTTCCCTTAAAATAAATTAGCAGTTGGTCCTTCCATTTGTTTGCTTAAATATTTTCTTATCTAGTTCTTCTAAATCTCACAATTTTTTTATTTAAGTCATAATTAAAAAGTTGTAATATTTTGAAAGATTAATTGAAAAAGTATGATAAAATAAAAAATGAAAACTATAGAAGAATGATGTGATAACTAATATTTTATATAATAAAATACTTATTTAAAAAACTAAAAAAATAAAATTTTGAAATATTCATTTTCTTTTCTATATTATAATTAAAGGTTTTTTCTCCGTTCTTTTTCTACGTTCTCTCCTAAGACTATTTCATTATATATTGTATTATGAATTTAATAATCAATATAATAATAATAATATTATTATTAGTATTATGGTTGTTATTATTATTGTTAGCTTTAATTTAAATCAGAGTAAGCTATTATTTCTTAGTTAATATGATAGATAATTTAGTATATTCATGCATTAATAATATATATATATATATATATAATATTATAGATTATTTTTATATACTTCGTAAATTTATAAAAAAAAATATTATGTTAACGAGATAAAAATTTAAAATTAGTAAAGAGTATTTATCATTATTTTATATAAAAATTTTGTTATAAATATTTTATTGTTGTCAATGTACATGTTTAAAAATCTATTTTTTATAGTTTTTTATTGGTTATATTTTTAATTTAAATATTTCTTTTACACCTTTTTATGTTCTCCTGTTTGTACGAATTTTTTACTAAATTGTTTTTTAGTCCATTTTCTAACCCATTTGTTGTTTTTCTTACTTATTTTTTCTCATTTATACATATGCACACTTATTCGAATGATTTTTATTTTATTTTGTTCTTCAATTTGAATGATTTTTATTTTATTTTGTTCATCAATTTGAATGATTTTCTATCACCTGTATAAAATATATTTTACATATATTTTCCATATTTTATATAAAAATTTATAATATAAATTTTAAATTGTGCTAGTATAGAAAAATAATATATATATATATATATTAAAGAATACAGAATAAATTTTATTATATAATTAAAATTATAAAAAATTATAAAATTTAATACATTAATAAAATAAAATATTTTAATTTTTAATAAAAATATATTTTAAACATATATTTAAAAATTTATTTAAACTTATTTTTATTTTTAATTTTTTAATATATTTTAAAAAATAGTAAATATTCAATAAATAATAAATTTTTAATAAAAATTATAAAATTTAATATTATCAATATATAAAATTATTTATTTGATAATAACTTCATATATAGAAAAATAAATTTTATATTTTTTAATTTTTAAAATTATATAGTCGTTTTGTTTAAAATAGTTATAATTTTACGGTCTCTTAATTTTTAAATAATTATAAAAAATATATTTAAATAATTTTTAATTATTTCTTTAATAATTTATATATAATTATTTTAAAAAATTAATTATTATTTTTAATTTTATAATATTTTAATTTAATTATTATCAAATTACATTATTACTATAATTATTATTATTAGTAGTATTATCATAACAACCATTACTATTATTAATATCATTAAATATCATTATTATTATTATTAAATTTTTATTATATTTAATATTATAATTAATTTTTTTTAATTATTATTATTATTTATATAATAATAATAATAATAATTATTTATATAATAATAATAATATTATTATATTTTTAAATTTTTTTAATATTTATTATTTGTTTATTAATTATTTAATAAATTTATATTTAAATATATAATATTATTTAATATATAAATTATAATATAAATTAATATCATATAATTATTTATAATTTAATATTATTTTATTTAAAATAAAAATTATAATATAAAAATATTATAATAAAAATAAATAAAATTATTTATATTTAAATTTCATATAAAATAAAAATTTATGCTGTTATATTATAATAATCATTATTATAACTATAATAATAATAATAATTTTTATTCTATTATTTTTTTAAAAAAAATTATTATTATTTTTAATTAATAATTATTTATTTATTTTATAAATTTATAATAAAATAATTTTATTTAATTTATAATAGATAATAATTATGTAAAATAAAATTATATAAAAAATATTTTAATAATAACTTATAAAATTATTATTTTATTTATTTATTATAATTAATATATAAAATAAATATTTTTATTATATTATTACTATTTATTATATTATTATTATAATAATAATAGTTATAGTAATTATTATTATTAATATTTATTTTTATTTTTATAAATTTATAATATAAAAGATTATTTAACCTATATTTTACTAAATTTTTAAAATAAGATTGAATTTAAATTTATTCTAAAAATAAAAACAAAAACAAAAACTAATTTAAATTTTAAAAATTTTAAAAATTAAAAATTAAAAATATCACAAACAAGTGTAAATTAATTAAAATATCAAGTTAAAATTGAACAATTTATGATGATGATAATAAAATGTTAATTAAAAATACTTATAATATATGATAGATTTAAAAAATATAATAATACAATATTATAATTTTATATTATTAAATTATTTAAAATTAATTATATAAAATATAATTATAATTTTAGAAAATTAAAATAATATTATTTTTTGAAAATTATTTTATTTTCTAATTTCAAATAATCCGAAAAATATCTGATTTTCGATCTCAAGGATCGGTATTTTCTGGCTGGTTTTATCACAACGTATACGTTCTTAAAAAAAATGGAAAAATATGTATACACTAGGCGGACCACATTTCTCTTTCTACTTTGCTGCCACTTTCTTGATTGTGGTAATTTTTTTAGACTGGCACACGCAAAACGACGATGCCCACTGTTTCTTAGTTGCGTTTCCCTTTTGTCTTTCTTTTCTCTTTCCTTTAGTTTTACTTTACCTCTTTCCCTTTCTTCCAGGAAAGTGATCAGAATATATACTTTTTTTTTCTTTACTCTTAATTCTTAAATGATGTTGAACTATTATTCTCACTTTTCCCCTTAGCTGCGTTTTCTCTCCTCTTCTGCCCTCCACACAATTTCTCTCTCCTCTCTCTACAAATCCTTGTTCTTTCTTCTCCTCGCTGATCACTAAGGTAGCCATGGCTTTCAGAATGGGAGTCGGAGGGGTAAACTTCCTTTTGCTCTTCCCCCACCGTGCTGCACCGTTTTTTTTTTTGTTTTTTTAATTTATATTTTACTTATTTTGACTGTGCTGTTGTCAGCTTGATTTCGTCGAACGTTATTTTTAGTTTTTTCTTTTTTGTTTGCTCCGTCGGATTTTGATTTTTTCTCACTACAAATTTTGGTTCTACCTATTAGGATTTTCCCCCCCATTTCATACATATCTTGTTTAATCGTGTGTTTTTAGTTTGTTACACTCCCTTGGCATTAAATCGAGGTTGATCTCCCAGCTATGAAGATATTGCAGATGATGTTTCTCACGAGTTTTTTTTTTAACTTTCTATTTGCGACTTCTTTCGTTTAGTTCGTTTAGTCCGTTGGTTTGGGTCTTGAATCGTAGTACTAGTATTTGATGCTTCTCGTTGATGCATTGGAACTGGACCTGCCATATGTGTATCATTGTTATGGATTTGGATATTGGATTTCTTTGATTTTTCCCTTGTTTGAATTTGAATTAGTTCGTGATACTAATGATCTTGTAAAAAGTTAAGAAATCAGACTGGATCATATACTGTCAGATGAAAGATTGTTGAATGCTTCATTCCTTCCTCATGCATGAAGTTGCATTTAGCTTTAGGGATGCCTATCTTCCAACTTAGTCTATTTATAAGAAAATTTTCATAATCCAGGGCACTGGATGCAAGACAAGTAAGCAGATGTTGTCAGTTTTGATGTATTTTTTACACACACACTCAACATGCATCTTGTGCCATGCAGTATATCTCCTATATGTTTGTTGATTAGTTTGTTTTTTTACATCCAAAGGAAGTAGCATTT
This sequence comes from Canavalia gladiata, assembly GCA_037954105.1. Lineage (NCBI taxonomy): Eukaryota > Viridiplantae > Streptophyta > Magnoliopsida > Fabales > Fabaceae > Canavalia > Canavalia gladiata. Next base: position 14,053,589 of record CM075660.1, read on the forward strand.
TTTTTATTTCCTGATTGCTAAGATCTTTTCACTGGAAGAACATTATTATTATTGTTGTTGTTATTGTTGGTGTTGGTGGTGATTTGGTTAGGTTATTGAATTTAAAATGGACTATAATTTTGAATTAATGTGGCTTCAATGTAGGGAAATGCCTCTTCTGGCATGGGTGTTGCCGAGCATAGCGTAAACACATTCCTGGAACTACAGAGGAAGAAAGTTCATCGCTATGTGATTTTTAAAATCGATGAGAAAAAGAAAGAGGTTGTGGTTGAAAAAACTGGAGGCCCTGCTGAGAGCTATGATGATTTCACTGCATCCTTGCCTGAAAATGATTGCCGATATGCTGTTTTTGACTTTGATTTTGTGACATCTGAGAACTGCCAAAAGAGCAAAATCTTTTTTATTGCATGGTCAGTCATATAGTTTCTTGTGCAATTATAGAAATTGCATATTAGCTCATTCAATTTTCTTATATTGATTTCGGTATACACTGCATTTCATATGTGGATATCACATTGTACTGGTGCATTTAAATATCTTGCACTCTAGTCTTAAAATACAGATATACGTTTTATTACTAAGGTTCTAGCTGCTCCATTGAAGCACTCATTCCAGTCCTCTGTTTTATTCTTTGCATTGTCTAACATTAGATCATTGCTTACTTACCTAGATCTTTACTAATTGCAGATTTTGCTAGAAAATTATCCAGAGAATAGTGCATAAATTCAAATAATTGAACTGTTTTCTCCCCACTTATTGGAATTACAAAATCTGAGATGAATTTCTTTTCTTGAAGTGACAGGATGGAATCTAGATCTTGGTAAAGCAATTAAGTTTCTCTTTGTTTAGGATTTGGGGAAAGAATAAATTTAGTATAAATCGAATGCTTCTGGTCATTGATTAGCATGAGAGGTTGGTTGTCTTGATGGTTTATTTTTTAAGGTAGAAGGACTTCTTAGTTCTTATCTTTTGGTTTGGGGTCTGAGTGATATTTGGAAAGACAATGTCCATTGTCAAACACAGATTTTGCTAGAAAATCTGAGAATAGTACATAAATTTGAAATTGGAATTCCAAAATCTCTGACGAATTTCTTTTCTGCAAATTGCAGGATGGAATCTAAATCTTGGTAAAGCAATTAAGTTTCTCTTTATCGAGAATTTGAAAAAAAATGAACTTAGTATGCTAGGAATGCTTCAAGTTATTGTGTTAGTATGAGAGTTAGGTTGTTTGAATGATTTATATTTAAAGTAAAGGGACTTCTAATCTTTTGGTTTGGGATCTGAGTTATATTTGGAACGGCAATATTCTTTGTTTGTTTATTTATATGTATTCTTAAAGCAACTTATGGTGCATGCAAGTTTTATCAGAGGGAAGAAAAACATATGTATCAGGTTATATTTTTAAATGGAGCAGGGTAAGTTGTAAAGGAATTGTTATATATGTGTGTATATATATATTATCAGGCCAAGTTGAGCTTCCATTACTATAATAGCTTGTTAAACTGGTGACCACATGGTAGATGATAAGTATGTTTCCAAGAATCACTTTAAAGTCCAGACATAATTAATAGGAATTTGAGGTTTCTGACTATGTTTTGCTAAGTGATAGAACTGTTTGTGTACATCCATAGCCTTTTTGGAGATGTGTTTTATTTGATGCACCCTTGCTATACTGTTGGCATAATCGACAACTGTAAATAACCTTCCTTTGGTTGGATGTCAATCTTGAACTGTTGAATATATTGAAAAGTGAAATTTCTCCTGTACTAAACTTTAACCATTGGTATGTTCTGTCATCTTTGACACCCCCCCCCCCCTCACCATTTTTTAAAATATTTCCAGTACTTGGTTATCTTTTCACTGAACTAGTGGTAGTTTTCTTTTACCTTTCTCTTCACATGAACTATTTTATCACATGTCTGCATATGGTTTCTTAAACGACCTTCTCTACCATTTCTTCATTTTTATGTTGATTAATTATTCTAGGTGTTTTGTTTATTTTATACTTTGAGCTTTGTCGTAAGATAGAAGGTCTTGAAAGAAATTTTGGGTCGGTGCCAATATATGATTCAGAGTTACTTTCTACTTGCACATTGCGAGCTTACCCCTCTTGACACATGCAGAGAAAATTTACCTTCTATTTACTGCTGTTGGACTAAACCAGAGGAAGTTTGACTGTTTTATAATTTGGCACATATGTTATTGCCTCGTGTTTTTGAGTTTATGAATTGATTATTTTACAGGTCTCCTTCAGTTGCCCGCATTCGCCCCAAGATGCTTTATGCAACATCCAAGGACAGGTTTAGAAGGGAGCTGCAGGGCATCCATTATGAGATTCAGGCAACAGACCCAACAGAGATGGATCTTGAAGTCCTCAGAGAGCGTGCAAACTGAGCACATACACCAGAGGGTTATATATAGGTGATGTAGTTAGGATATCTGGGGCCTAAGGGAATGATGATGTTGACTGATACCTTTGAGTTCTACTGTGGTCTTACTCTTTGGCTGTTCTGAAACATTTCACATAAGTATCTTACTTATCGTTTACCAAGTAAATAACCTACACCTGTGAAGGCTGATTAGGGGTTCCTGCCTAAGAAACCCCACTGCAGGGGAATTTGAGCTCTTCCTTATTGCCATGATGCTTCTCAGGTGTAGATTAATATAATTATGATTATTGAAAATTCAACTTCTTTTCTATGCAATTCAATGTCTTTCAACGGAAGCCTTTGCCGAATCTAGTTTATTGCATGTCAATTCTTGTATGGAATTATTTTTGTCCCAAGTCCCAACCTTGGAACATTTGCTTTCTGAAGCACTAGGCTTGGAAACTAATGAAAACGAGGCACGATTGATGGAAATACGCACTACAGACAACACATGAACTACAAAAGTATTTCCATAGATTTCACATATCTTTTCGTTTGTCTTTATTTTCACTCCAATTTTTCCAGATAAAAAATGTCAGCATGGAATTGATTTCTAAATAAGGATAGATGATCAACTGGCCTTGTAAGTGGCGCCCGTTGATATTATTATCCAACTACCTGTGGCTCCATGGTACCACTGGCATTGACACGCATTTCTTTAAAGATAGGTTGACATGCATGAAAGTATTTTATTAAAAAATAGGTATGCTTTTGCCATGGTTCCGACCATCTTATAAGGTGAACCGAACTGATTCTTGGTGTTAATATCGTCACATTATGCGATGTGTCAAAATAACATAATATGCAGAAACTCTACGTATCATTATAAATAATTATTTTTGCTCTGATCATTATACATCTTTCACTAAATAATTATGTCATTAGGCTTATTAACTATTTCTATATTATAGCACATTATATTTAATTCAATTGGGACATGTACAATTCTTTTTTGTAAAAGAAAAAGGTTTAATTATCTTTTTAATATTTTTTTGGTCAACATAAAGTGAAGATTACACGTACAATTATCTTTTTAAAGTTTTTTTTGTATAATTATCTTTTTAATAAATAGTGAAAGATAATAAAGTGAAGATGATATAGGTATAAATTCTCTGGTCCAATGTAGGTGTATTTTTTCTTTGAGTTAGTCATTCATCAGACAATTTAAGATGGAAATGAAATTATACTCATCAATAAAGTGATCTAATCTTTTATAGTTTGTATTTGTAAAAAAATATTTTTAGATAAATAAATTAAATTTAGATTTGTAAAATTTTTTTAACTTATTTAAAAATTTGTTTATATATATAAATTTATTATAATTTTATAATTTTTATAAAATTATTTTTATTTTTATATAATATAAATGTAAGATTACAATACATAATATATATAATATTTATGTTAATATATTAAATTTGTATATATTTTTAATTATATATATATATATATATGATTAGTTCTATTTATTGATCTTAAAAAAATTATGATAAATAATATATATAAATTTAAATTTAAAATATTTTAAATAAATAAAACATATAAACATTTAAAACTTAATATAACTTAACCTATTTTTATTTTTATTGATATGTATAACTATTGAATAAGTTTATCATATTAAAATACTTACAACAAACACTACACAATTACGTAATTATAATCGTTTTCAAATTAAAACTTAAAGGTTATATATTTTCTGTTGAGAATAATTTTTTATTTTAAAATTTTAAAATTTGTTTGGTCGATGAAATTTTTAATTTGAGTAAAGGATCAAATTAGTCCTTAAGTTAGTAATAAAATTATAAATTGGTCATTCACTTAAAAAAGTTATTATTTAGTTTTTGAATTTTTTATCAGTCATACAAATTTCGTCCTTCCATCAACTTTAGTCTAACGACGTGCTGAGTTAGAATGTTAAATGCTGAGATGAGTCGTTAAATATTACGTAAAGGTCATATAAGTTAATAAAACGACGTCGTTTTGTTGGGCAATTTCCTAATCTCCATACCCTCGTTTCCACTTACGTGTTTCTCCTCTGTGTTTTCCATTGGATAGTCGCTTCCAATTTATCAATTTTACATTCTGGATTGACGACGTCGTTTTATGCCTTGGCACAATGCTGGAACATTGTGGGAAGTGATGGATGAAGAGATTGCTTGGGGAAAGCTGGAAAAGAGGTGAAAGGATGCCTGTCAAAGAGGGAAGGGAGGACCTTGAATACTGGGTGTTATTTGATGTATTCTACACACAAGTTCTATAATGAAGAAGGTGCTGCAGGTGGTGGAATCGGTATGGAAGTGACTGTGTTGCTTTTAGTTGAAGGTTTTTCCTTCTTTTTTTTTCACATTGTTTTAGATGAATGGAAAATGGAATTGAAGCTCTCCTGAGATTTTCAAATATTTTGTGTTGATTATGCAATTTTACTATTACAATTCAATTTTTTTTTCAATATCCCTACACCGCTGAACTTAATTTGGTTTAGATAACAGATTTCAGATCTTAGTTCATAAATGAGACGGAGTTAGAAAATACTTTTATTTTATGAATTTTTTTCTGCAACCAACAGTCGATATTATGTTGATGTCATTACTTGTCTCAATTTTTTAGGGTCTTTAAGAAGTGGAGGCCCATAACAGCAGAAGTGTTAGTAGCAGCTGCAATTTTAATAATTGCTCTCTTTGACTCTTATGCAGTCTTCACAAGATTGTCAAAGATAAGAAAAAGTCAACATTCTGAAAATGGAATTATCATTATTGTACATATGTAAGATACATTAGTGATTTATTTTGTCTTCCCTTTCTGATACTGTGTTTCTTTTCTCCTGCATCATTCAGAAAACAATAGTCTTCGTCAAATTTTCTCTTTTATAAGCAAATTTAGCTTAAATTACAAATACGAGACTCTTGAGAAAGTCACAGATAAGATTGTTGTCATTAATATATTGATCTTTAATAATAGGCAATGGGTGGATGAGTTCTTCAATGAAGTAAATTTGATTAGCAGAATTGAACACAAGAACCTTGTCAAACTATTGGGTTGTAGTATTGAAGGCCTTAAGAACCTCCTTGTGTATAAATACTTACCCAAAAAGAGTTTAGACCAATTTATCTTTGGTAAGTTTTCTTTGCAGTAATTAATTTCTCCATTTCATAAAATTAGCATTCAGGAAGGTGACACATTAATTTGCTTTGTTTGCAGAAAAAAACAGAAATCAGATTCTAAACTGGAAGCAATGGTTTAATATCATTCTTGGAATAGCAGAAGAGCTTGCATATCTTCATGAAGGCTCTAAAATAAAAATCATCCATAGAGACATCAAAAGGAGCAATATTCTTCTCAACGAGAATCTTACTCTTAAGATTGCAGATTTCGTCCTTACCCGGTGTTTCAGTGGTGATAAGTCACATTTAAGCACTGGAATTGCTGGAACGCAGGAAGTATTTGGATAGTCGCTCCCTATTAAGGACTCACGTAAAACGACGTCGTTTTTAGTAACTTGTACTTGGATAGTCGCTTCCTATAAAAGATTTACGTGAGATGACGTCGTTTTATTAATTTACGTAACCTTTACATGACATTTAACGACCTACCTCAGCACTTAACGTTCTAACTCAACACGTCATCAGACCAAAGTTGATGGAGGGACGAATTTGCATGACTAATCAAAAAGTTAAGGACTAAATAATAATTTTTTTAAATGGAGGACCAATTTATAATTTTATTACTAACTTAGGGACTAATTTGACCTTTTACTCTTTTTAATTTTATTCATTAATATGAATTTAATTTTTAAAATATTAAATTTTTTAAAAATTTTATAATATTTTATAAAAATAATTTATATTATATAATTTATTAATTTAATAATTTTATTAATAAAATTTTATTTTATATGAAAGTTATTAAATAAAATAATTTTAACTAAAATTATTTCTAGAGTAATTTAATTTTTTTATTTATTATTCTCAATTTTTTTTACTTCCATCTCAAAAACAGTTTTTGAAAAATATTTTATAAAATAATTTTTAAAAACTAAAAATAAATCAAACTCCACTTACTGTTTGTTCTTTCTGTTCCTCATGTCACATTTAATATTAGAAAAGAGTGAGCCACCTTTTTTGGGGGCTCTCATCCATTGTAGGATCCTCCTTCCCTCCTTTATTCTTAACCTATATTTGGTGGATATTTTATTCTCTTGTGTGAGATTTTTCCCCCTTTTCTGTTTCTAGCATCCATATCTCTTCTTTAACCTTCATCTATTTCACACCACTTTATTCTATCATTTTTCCCCCTTGCAATGGCACCTATTAGAATTATGTCTCATCGCGTTGGAGCTATGCTCCATGTGGTCCTTTATTCTCCATCTAGCTAGATGTAACCACTTCTTTGTTGAGAGATGAAGATTCAAGCTACTCCTGGATTGTTGTTAGGTTTTGAACTAATCTCGAAGGATAAAGAAATAAAAAGTAGAGCCATGTTTATTTTGTAACTTTCTCAAGGTTCTTGGGAAACATGCTGTATTAAAACTTAATTTTAATTTTTCTTTTGTTGTATTTGTTTATTTTAATGAGTACTAAACTCTGTTGGATCTAAATATATGTACTTCGTTATTTTATGTTTATCTATTATGAATTTTTATAATATGCTCATGATTTAACATCTTTTACTTGTAAGTATTGTGCGACTTTTTTAATAAATGATTCTTGCCAAAAAAAAAAAAAACAAAACGTACACTTAACAATAGAAAAGTATTTTATTTTGACAAAGCCAATGCAATTTCTGTAATTTTTTAATAACATTTGACCAACATTTTTAGCATAAATTCTTACAACAAATATTTATAATATGTAAATTAAAGTTAATGAAAATTTAACTTAACTTTATATATTTCTAATACTTTTATATATTTTAAAAAATAATAAAGTGTAAGTTTTTATACTTTTATTCAATCATAAATAATCATATAATTAAAAAATTATTAATTTTTATAATAATTATTTTAAAATTTTATGCTTAAAATAATTTTTAACTAGTTAACAATGTAAACTTATTTACATTAATAATATATTAAAATTAAACTTTTAAAGATATATGTAACTTCTAAAGTAACAATTACCTCAAAATGGAATTCTAGTAAAGATATTTAATAATTCATTATGGTAAATATGATTAAATGCTATTTTTATAAAAGTTGTTTGTGACTTTTAATTTTTATAACTTTAAAATATTTTAAAATAAATTCGTTCATTATTTACTAGTGATATCACATACATGTAACAATGGTACATTAAAAAATATTTTAAAGTGATATATTATATATTAAATTTATAATATTATTAATAAATAGTAATAAAATTAATTTAATAAATTTTAAAATTTATGAAAATAAATTTACTAAAAATATTTACAAAGTTAAGATAAAATTAATTATATTCATAAGCATTAAAATTATATTTTACCGTAATATAGTCTTCATATGAAAAAAAAAACAAAAAACAAACAACTAACATAATACCCATACCCAAGAAAAAAAAATCTAGTTACCGTACCAACTTTATTGTGATCACTCATCGAAGTACATAATCTCATTGCATTTGCATTGATATACAATACAAGACAAGTCGATGTCATCATTATTTTTGTCACAAAGTTAGGATGTACAATTGTTGTTCTTACGCCTGTAAGGTTTTGGACTTTAGCAGGATATTTTTTTGATGTTGTGGTAAAAATTTCGTCCATTTGATGAAATTGTGGAAGCTGCTGGTAGCCCCTAGTGACATGTTCAACGTTCTTATCCTCACATCTCTGTTAATCATATGTGTCTGTCTCCCACTATCATCAGTGCACGTTCCATGTGATCTTCCACACGTGATAATCACACACTAATCACAACCCTCCCCAACACACTTCCATGATTCAATCACTGTTGCCTCCTCTATTGCCTGTATACACTGCATGCTAGCTAAGCCTCTAAGTTAGGTTAGGTAAATTTGATTTGATTTAGTGCTTGCTTGTCTCATCTTCAGCCAAACTTTGATGGTGTTGTTAATCCTAATATCTGGCTGTTGTGTATTTGATATCTTCCTAATATAGCTCAAGTTTGAGGCTGGAGTTGAAGAACTATTTTATTTTATCTTCTAGGGTTTATTTCATTATATAATTTTGAGTATTCCAGCTCTAGTTGTTTGGAGGATATTGTTCTTTATTACTTATGCTTTCTTAACCTTTTTTATTCTTTAGCCGCTTTTGTTTCTCAATTGGAGATTTTCCTTTTCCTTTTTCTTTTTTCTTTTGTTATTTTAAATGGTGGTCTTTAAATTGTGAGTGAGACATGTGGGGATGGGTTCTCTGAGTAGGATTTATTAGGTTGGATACCTCACGGAGGAAAGTGGCATGCAAGTTGGACATCCTGATAAGCTACCTGTTAGGTCTACTTTAGCAGTGATCTGAGGCTCTTATCCCATGCTGCTATAGATATCTTTATGTTTTTGGCAAAAATTGAGATCCCACCTTTGCATCCAATATATCTGGGCTATCAATCTTCATTCTTCGGATATTTTCTGTTGGTAAGGATCCTGATTAGGAGAACCATGAAGTTTTGAGGTGAACTCTTAACTGGGTATGAGAAACTTATGGAGAAGCTACTTGGAGCTATTGTATGAGGTTTAAACTTTAAAGCTTTGACTATGCCATGAAAAGTCTGAAGTATACAACATGGGTAGCAAGAGGACTATTGTTTGGTTTAGAAGGGACCTTAGAATTGAGGACAATCCTGCACTAGCTGCTGCTGCCAAAGAGGGTTCTGTATTCCCTGTGTATATATGGTGCCCTAAAGAGGAAGGACAATTTTATCCAGGACGAGTGTCAAGGTGGTGGCTGAAGCAGTCTCTTGATCACTTGGATCGGTCACTGAAATCTCTTGGAGCCAGACTTGAGCTGATCAAAACCCATAGTACTCTCACTGCTCTTTTGGAGTGTATAAAGGCCACTCAAGCAACAAAAGTAGTGTTCAACCATCTGTATGGTAAGTACTGCTGTCCAGAAGGTAGCTGTTATAGAATTGGCCTTCTGTTTTATATGTTTGAGCCAATTTTGAAATGCTTCCTATCATATATTGGTGTCTCAACTGAATTTGTATTTTGAGAAGATAAAATGTTTTTTCATCTTATTGCTATTTGCTGGTTCTTCGACAGCAAAGGAAAACTAAATTAATGAGTTTTTGAAAGTAAAATCATCTCTACCTTCAAATATTGAATTGTCAAAATTGATTCATACAGACTTGCATGAAGTGGAGTAGAAATTTTAATGGGCAAAAGCTGCATGCAATTACATGATATATTGAGCGTGATTTAATTCCAACAATCAAATTAAAGCCTATGCTTGAAGTATACAAAAATATCCTCTAGCGTCATCTGACTTTTATATAGGGTAACATCTCTGAACTGCCAAATGAATACTGTTTATTCTTCCAATCCAGACTTGGAAGGAAAATGGACTGTTCCTCTAAATGTCACAATAGTTCCTTACAGTGCTTCAACTAGCATATAAAATAGTTTATCTGTGGGAACATGAGAACGTCTTGACATGTTCACTGACCAACAATTACATGAGATGTTTACTTGTTGTAGGCATCATTCTCACCCTTACTACTTTTGTACCGAGTTTTAGTTTGATAATCTATTACTGCAAATGAAGAGTGCATGTATTATAAACCAATAATAGAAATGGGAAAATAAAAGAGATTTTATTGAATTGAATGAAAGAACAGAAGGTAGGAGAGAGAGATCTCCTCCAAGGGTTTCCGCTTTCTATAACTGAGCCACTGCCCAGTTAATAAAACTGAATGAATCTTCCTGCCCTTCTTCCCCCTATTTACATCTAATTAATCCTTCTAACTAACTAATATTCTAAATTTTCCCTTCCCTTTTTATATCCTAACAGCATCTCTGTCAAAGCTAGAGAATTCTAAAATGTAAGCAGTGATTCTTTAAATGCCAGAACACATTAAAAATCATCATATAACATGACATGAAATATTCATTAAACCTGTCTTTTTGCTTGTTGAGACTCAAATGCATGTAACTAAGCTTTACATGTTTTTGAGTATTCTTGCACTAACTTTTCTTCTGTTTGTCTAATTAATTATTTAGTTTTTTATATGGAAGCTTTAATCAGTTGAGAGATGAGACATGAGAATTAACTGGAACTAACAGGGTCGCTTAATAATGAACAGAATAACTTCCAGATAATTTCTTCATAGTTCAGTGCTAGTTAGCTGACCTGCATTTTCTTACCCTGATTGTTTTACCAGATCCAGTATCGCTTGTCCGCGATCACAACATCAAAGAAAAACTAGTGGAACTTGGCATATCTGTGCAAAGCTACAATGGGGATCTATTGTTTGAGCCATGGGAAGTATATGGTGAGAGTGGACATGCTTTTACCACCTTCTATCCTTTTTGGAAGAGATGCTTGCACATGCAAATGGATGCTGTTTCACTTATTCCTCCATGGCAATTAATTCCGGCTGAAGGTATGACATGAATGACTGTATGCATAATGCATGTTACTTTGATTTGATTATTTCTCGATGATATGATTGTTGAGATCAGGTTACTGCTAGAGGTTAAGAACTTGGAAGGTCTTTCTTTAAGACAGTTCTATTATGAAAACTAGCAGAAATCTGATCAACTTCTTCTGTGATTAGATCAATCAGTCTAAATTTGTCTCTTGTTTTTTAGTTTTGGGAGAGAGTACTACAAAACAGAAAAACAGATCAATTCAGAATTTGTTTCTCTTCCTCTGTGGATGACAGGAAAAGTTGAGAAATGTTCAATTGAAGAACTAGGTCTTGAAAATGAATCAGAAAAATCGAGCAATGCATTACTAGGACGCGCATGGTCACCAGGTTGGAGAAATGCTGACAAGGCTTTAACAGAATTTGTGGATCAACATCTACTTCACTACTCCAAGAATAGGCTAAAAGTTGGTGGAGACTCCACCTCACTCTTGTCTCCATATCTTCATTTTGGAGAATTGAGTGTGAGGAAAGTTTTTCAATTGGCACGCATGAAGCAAATATTATGGGCAAATGAAGGCAACAGTGTTGGTGAAGAGAGTGTAAATCTTTTCCTCAGGGCCATTGGACTTAGAGAGTATTCACGCTATCTTTGTTTCAATTTTCCCTTCACCCATGAGAGAGCACTTCTTGGCCACTTAAAATTTTTTCCTTGGAATGCTGATCCTGATATGTTTAAGTCTTGGAGACAAGGTAGGACTGGCTATCCTTTAGTTGATGCAGGAATGAGAGAACTTTGGGCTACAGGATGGATACACAACAGAATAAGAGTAATAGTTTCCAGTTTTGCCGTGAAAATGTTGCTTCTACCCTGGAAATGGGGAATGAAATATTTCTGGGACACACTCTTGGATGCAGACCTTGAGAGTGATATCTTGGGTTGGCAGTATATCTCAGGAGGTTTACCAGATGGTCACGAGCTTGAGCGCTTGGACAATCCCGAGGTTTGCCATGTTTTCCTCCATTGAAAGGATTTACAGTTTGCTTGGTATCAATCAGATGTGATTATTTACATTCTATAGTTTAATTTCTATACATTTTAAAGTTTATTTAATCAACATATCGTGTATAACATATCACCACCTAATATAGCATTTGATTTTACTGTAGCAAAAAATTCTTTTGTTTCCTTACCTCTGTCCTTGTGATACTTTTTTAGATCTGAGGAATATGATTACACTCAGCCTAATAGTAACACTGCATACGTTTGGAAGATATTAATTTATTGCAATGAAGCCAAAACTTTCTCAATCTAAGTTACCCTCATGCTGGTAGAAAAATTAGAGACTTACTTTTTCATATTTTCTTCAATTCATTTTATACCTGGTGAAATTTATCTGTTCATATTTATTTTACAAGTTTAAAAGGAATAATACCACAACACTCGAAGTATATTTCATTTGTATCTTGCATAGATAATTTGAAGTTCTGACCACGTATTAGTATGGGACATGCTAGTTTGTATTTTGAGATTTTACTTTTATGACTTATCTGATTGAATATCCATGACTTTCTTGATTCTATTTTCCTTTCTAAAGCTATGTAGATTAGTAGTCCTGAGCACAACTAAAGTATTTGAAAGAGATCTTTTTGCTAAGATGCATATCCCTCTTAACTGAGACTGGTATTACTTGCTTTTCCCCCTACAAAGAAAACAAACTCTATTAGGCTCCTTTACATTTATAAGGAGTAATTTCTACCTTTTCTGAGTGTTGAAAATAATCAATAGAAATAATCAGTCTCACTTCTCTAATTTTGGTCTCACTTTATGGGGCAGATTCAAGGAGCTAAATTTGATCCAGAAGGTGAATATGTAAGGCAATGGCTACCTGAATTGGCAAGAATGCCAACTGAGTGGATCCATCATCCTTGGGATGCACCACTTGGTGTGCTTAGAGCAGCAGGAGTTGAGCTGGGTCAAAATTATCCAAGGCCAATCATTGATGTAGATTTGGCCAGAGAAAGACTGACTGAAGCTATATTCAAGATGTGGGAATCTGAGGCAGCAGCAAAAGCTGCTAACTCTGAAGCAAGGAATGAAGTTGTTGTAGACAACTCCAACAATGTTGAAAATTTGGACACTCCAAAAGTCGTTGGCAGGACTCCATGTCCTACCATTTCAGCTAATGATCAGAAGGTGCCAGCACTTCAGAATCCCAAGAATGACCTGCCTATGCGGAAGAGACCAAAATGTATGGTAGAAGAGGGACAGAACCAGGATACTAATTCACAAAATCATAAAGATACTGGGGTGTCAGGCGTTGACCAAGAAATGTGCTCCACGGCTGATTCTTCATCATGTAAGAAGCAGTGTACCAGTACAAGCACATACTCATTTTCTGTTCCACAACAGTGTTCCTCATCTTCTAATTTGAAGTGGCCATGGCAAGAACAGATTGATATGGAACAGAGTTCAAGCAAAGATGGTGAGTGTTTTCTTATGTTTCCAATGGATAAAATAGATGAAAATAGTCTCAAACAAAAAGCATCTTTAGAAATAAACCTTTTAGATCATACTCAATCTAATTTAAGAAAACATCAGAACAGTATTCATTAATAGAATAATAGCTTAACTGTGAAGCCTCACATAAAACTGGTGATAGATATACATAGTTAAGTTTGTTAACTAGCAGTTAGTTAGTTAGTTAATTGTTAATTTCTGTTAGATGGGTGGGCTAAGATAGAGAAGAATTAAGGCGGATTGCCCTATAAATAATAGGAGAGGTTAAGAGAGAGGAGAGCTTGTCATTTAAAAGGAAGTTAGAACTTTTTGGCATTGGAAGGTGCAGAGCCTCGAAGTTATGGAATATGTTTTGTAATTTGGGAGTTACTCTCGGTCTTTTTATAATAAAGATACCAGGTTCCAATCAACTGGATACAAAGCTGAGATGAAATGGTTCAAAGAATTGGAATGCCTACAGAGATGAAACAACTGAGCAGAAGAAGAATAAGAAAAGAACATTGGTAAGGAAGAGAGAATTAAAGCTAAAAAAGGAGAGGAAGTATATCCAAATTCATTCATGCTTCCACACACACACTTTCTTCCTTCTTAAGTTCTCTTCCTTAACACATACTCATAACCAACCATCTTTCTTCTTTGTTGAGAGCCTTATGCCACACCTCGAATTGATCCCTTGATTCTTCAATTTGTTGCTCCTGCCTTTGGAACTGATCATGTTCATTAGTGCATAGCAGTTTCTAATTCATTGGGATTCATATTTTATTATTCAGAAATATGGATTTTAATTATTCTATTGACTGATTGAGAATTATTTTCTTTTGGCTTGGTTTGCTACTAACAAATAAGAAATTTCATGCAGGAGCTATGTGAGGATAATGCTGTTCTTATTCGTAGATCTGTAGCAGCTGCGTCACATGCGTTTAAAAAAAACAAAAAAAAAATGTACCATATTTAAATGCTGCAGTTTGTTTACTGTTTAGCCTATGCTATGCCTTTGATTCCGGGACCATATTCTCAATCAATGGTGTAAATGGTTTAGAAAAGAAAAGCACCGGATTGAAACTTAGCCAACATTGTATATTATTTGTGCTGGCAGCTCCATACATATTCTGACAATCTTGTATACAACTCTAAAAACAAGTAATTTATACAATAAATTACTCTAATATCGCTAGTATTTTATTCTTATTACATAAGTTTTTCAAATTTTCCTTTTTTAAATTACACAAATTTGTTTGAAAACAAAACAGATTTTGTGTAATTAAAAAAAGAAAGTTGCTCTTTTCGAATCATATTCGGCTAAAGAGCTTCCTTGTTTTTAATCCAAAAGCATGTGTTTCATTTTATGACCTTGTTTTCCGCTTGACTGAATATGTGCTTTTTGCATCTATTTTCCTTGTGCATGTTAGTGCACTGTTGTCTACTTCGTAATTTTGATTGTTTCATGTGTTTTTACGATTTTTTTGTGTGTAAAAGTACATATAATAAAAAATTAACAAAAAATGATTTTTTATTTAAAATTATAACATTTAATATTATTAGTGTGATGCATTGGATTATGAGATTTTATTATTGATTGAATTTTTATTAAATGTTATTGGACATATTAGAAAAAAAAATGTTTTGTATGAATATGTTATCTCAAACGCATAAAGCATGAACATTATTACACGGTAATTAGTTTGGTTTTAAATTCTAGTAAGAGATAAAGTCTGAAATTGGAGACTTAAAATCAAACACCGAAGAAGCAAAGTATGATTCATCAATAGCATATCTGTTCGAAGCTTGGAAAAACATTCTACAATTTCACAATCATGTTGATGTCTTTGAGCAGAAGGATTGCGACTATTTTATCTCCTTTATAATAAATTAACAGCAATTGAAGCTATAATCTCTTGGTTTTAATAAGGTAAGCGCTTTAGAATAGAATGGTTTCAAAAACTGTCATTCACTGATCACTGCAAAATTTTTCGTTTAGGTTGTGTTTGGATATAATAATTTTAAATTATTAAATTATGTGTATTTAATTATAAGAGAAAAAATATAAGAACATTGTAAAATTTTAATTAAGTAATTTTTATATCAAATAGAAAAAAGATTAAAAATTTATGTTATGTTTAACCTATTATCATTCACAATTTTTTATACTTAAATTTGAACACAAAAGCTTCATACCATAATTTTGCAAATATATGAATTCTAAAGGGAAAAGAAAAGAGGACCTAAATATTAACCAAAAAAAATCTGTTAGTCTTTTTTCAGACATCAAATAATTATGTTAGCAAGAATTGTGTTTGCTAGAATAAATAAACAAATGAAACCATAATATAGGTTTTTACTTGGGCTATCTATTGCTCTTTCAATTTACCGGATTATCCCCACTCAAGATATATCATTTCAGCAAAACTAAAATTAAAAAAATAATCAAATTATGCATAAAAATTGCACTTACATTTTATTGCAACATAACATTATTAAACGTACATCCATATAGGAATGTACATTATTTAGTACCAATAACAGGCAAAGCATGGCTTGATTCATCCTAGCTAGTAGCCAGAGCCTCTCAACACAAGGAATCTCATGCCTGCTTGTCCATAGAAGACAAAACAGGCGCACACACACACAAACATATTTATTTATATGCACATCAAGGACTATAATACTTCACCAAACTTGGAAATCAGAATGCATCCCATGGCAGCACTTGTAATTCACAAACTCAATCTCCATTTGCTTTTTGCATGAAGGATTAGGGCAAAGGGCAATATATGGTATGTGGGACCCCACTGCGAATGTTATTCACCTGTAATTTCACTTTTCTCAATGTTGTAGTAATCTATGAAAGCGCTTCCAAAGTCTTGTGACTCCACATTTTTCTTCCGATCATTGAACTTTTCCACCACATTCATCATCAACCCATTGTAACCCTGTAGCTCAAAAGAGCCCAACCCTTCTCACTTTTCATGGATAACAATGTCTCTATGTCGTTGAGTACCGACTCAAGCTCATAGTGATCATCATTTTGAATCTTGCTTAAAAAAGAGTTGCATATGTTAGTCCAGAACTTGGATTAAAGGGCTGGCTCAATCTTTCTCATGTTCAATTGCTCTATCAAAGTGTTTGTCCTCTTCATAATTGGATCTCTTTTAATGTGATCCACTACATTACCAAACTTGAGAGTCCATGCACTGCCTGTGCCTCCATAGAAGAACATGTGCATCCCCTCTTGCTTCTGCATGCATCATTCACATGTATTTATATTTTCTCAAATGCTAACCAATATTTTAACAACAATAGTTAAGAAAATTAAAAATATTATTAATACATTCTAACATTCTCAACAAAAGCTTTCAATATTTTTATTCTTTACCCGCTGCTTCAAAAGGCAAGACCTTTAATCTTTAATAAAATTTTAAATTTTAAATTTTAATTATCATACATTCTAACAATAATACAATTTTTTTTTATATTTTTTATCGTATCAAGATATATTTCACATCACATATCATATTTTTCTTTTTTTAATTTCTTTTATTTTTCCTTATTTTTCAGCTATGCAACCATAATATCTAAAAATAAAAAATATACATTCCTAGCACCAAATAACAAATTAAAGGATTCTGATTTCCAACCCCAATACATTTTTTTTAATTTTTTTTATCATATCATATTCCTTTTTTTATTTTATTTTTTCTTCTTTCTATCTCTCCCTTTTGTTTCCACCTAATACATGTATTTGGAATATAGATTTCTAATTTTTCCAAATTAAGATAGATGGATATATTGAAAGTTGTATGAATGTGCTTACCACCCAATTTTCAATGTGAGGACTAATGTTAAATGCTTGGTTCCATCATCATTTCCAGTGGGTGATGCTGGGATCATTATCAGGTCCAAAAGGAAAGGCTTGGATCTTCCACACTAAGATCATATGCATTGCATTTTTGTTTACACCTTACCACGAAGACTGGAGGGGTTTTTGAAACCTTTTATAAGTGAAAAGTAGTGAACCACGTACCATGCTGCCATCTTATTTTTCAACAACACATCAAACTTTTCTTTCTCTTTGTCCTTCCATTCTTCCACAACGGGAACCCACAAGATCTTATAATCTTCTTTGTCTTTCTCTGTTGTGAATGAGTTGTGAACAGATTTTAGAACCGAAATCTAATGCTCAATGTTGTCAAGACCAGAAATGAACAATAGTAGGTTCTTTCTCTTCAGCACTTCAGCCTTAACCAATTTGGACAGCCATCAAAATCAATATACAGGTTTACATTTTAGACTTGTAAATCCTTTTATTTGGAAATACTATATTTCGACATGATGGTGTAAACATTTTTTTCTATTCATGTGGTATTAATTAATTCAAATTTATCAATTATTATATTATAAAATTAATAGAGATTTAGTTAATTAGTTCTGCAAGATTTACTTCAAATTAATTCTATCATGCAAATATTTTTATATTAAATAGAAAAAAGTATTTGATCTTCTTAAACTTTACTCTCTTTATAAATAAACACCTTAAATTTTAATTTTATCTCATTTAATTTGTAAATTTTACTTCTCTTTTTTTTTATAACTAGATGACCTAAACTTTATTTTATTTCAATTGATGTTTAAATTTAACTTTACAGATAGATACTGTCAATTTTAATTCTATTCCAATTGATCTTTAAATTTTATATCTCTTTTATAAATTAAGTTGGAATTAAATTATGAGTGAAAATTTAATTAATTATTTATCTAAAATCTAATCAATATATATATATATATATATATATATATATATATATGTCAAAACATAGTAAAAATTTTGAATTCAGGAAAAAAAATGACAAAACGGAAGATAATAAAAAACACAAATAAAGTATATTATAAATAATAATAACAATTTTAAGAGGAAAAAAATTAATAAGTAAAGGTAAGACTCTTAAGTATAATATATTTCGTTTTAATATTTTTTATAAGAAAAATAATCAATTCACTAAAATCAATAAAAATAATTAAATATTATAAATTTAAATTATATTTTCAAAATACTTATAATATTAAATATTAGATTTGGTGGTAACATGAAAATTGAATAAGTATTTTATTAACAAATTTTAAAATAAGTTTAAGGGTATAAAAACGTAATAATTAATACACTAAAAAGTTTAAATTATGTTTTTATATGTAGGACCAAATAAATATTGACAATTGGCTTTTATTGAAAAAGAAAAAATGAAATGTGTGTATAAGATATATATATATATATATATATATATATATAGCAAGTATACAAAAAATGAAATTATATAAGATATATACAATAAAATATAATTATAAAAATTATAAAAATTTTAAATAATGAATATTACTACTAATTTTATATATTTTATACAATAATAATAATTAAAAATTACATATTTATTATTTATTAATTTATATAAAATATTAATATTTCTTCAAATATAATAATACTGTAAAATTTAGCTAAATAGTATCGAAGCTTCATGAGTTGGGAATGAGAAAGGAAAGAAAAGCGATTAGTCAAATGTAAGATAGGTTTGAGTAATCTCTTTTCTTTCTATTGTATCGTCTTTGTGCGTCTTTCTAGTGGTAGATGACATCCCCGCGCACCTGTTTTTTAAAAATTTAAATATAAAAATATTAACAAACATAATTATAATAAATTTATTTATTTATATTTTAAATTTTTTTAATAATTTATTAAAAAAATTATGCTTAACAGTATAAAAAACATAATTAATTTATATATATATATATATAATAAAGAATTGATTATTCTTCACATGTAATCTGTTGTTAATGATGTGTTTTTCCTAATGAACATAACTTCATTTCAGATAATTATAAAAATAAAAAAGTTAATCATATTTTTTATATTTTTAACTATAATTTTTTATTATAATTAATTATTAAAAGTTTATTTCAATTGTCAAAGGAAATTTTAAAATTTATTAAAAATTGATAATCAATTGTGAAGAGAAATTTTAGAATATGGAAAAATAAATTTAGTGTAGTGATGTAGAAAAATAAGATCCAACACCTAGATCTAAGCCTGTAACTGGATGTAAGCCAGAATTGGTTTTCCAATGTAAAAAGCTTATCGAAGGTACCGGAGAGAGAACATTAGTAAAGATGGATGATCTACACCGATGCAGCGACAGTGAAAGTGCCTAAAACGACATGCAATAGAAAAAATATTATAAATCACACGTACTTTCGAGCCAGCTGTTATTGCTTCAAGAACAGGTAGTTCTTTAACTATTTCAACAATTTTGGTCGCCTCATCTATTCTTCTCCATATATTACATCAACATGTTTTCTCAACCTACACACCAAAGTTGAGATAGATTCACTTTTTAAAAAAAATAATAATTTATTATAATATATTTTAACAGTATTTTTATTTTTAATAAATTTTATTTTTTATATATTTTCTATTATATCAGATTTTATATTATATTTTTCTTTTTTCTCTTTTTTGTCCCATTTATTTATTTTCAGATTTTTACGAATAATTTTTCTTTGTAAAAATGGACGTATATACGGTGTAAAATGTTGCCAGTTCTCACAAGAGACGAGGAGAGGAGACAAAAGTGTAAAATTATTGCTATTTTAACGGGTAAAATTTATAAGTGAATAGTAGTGCACCACGCACCATGGCATCTGAGATTTTAACTTCCCATACTTTTCCTCCTCTTTCTTATTCGAATATTTTTCCACAGAGGGATCCAGAACATCATTAATTCAATTCTAGATGTACGCATTCCTAAAAACATGAAGAGGGTGCACAAAATAGTAGATGACTTACATGAATATTGGGAACTCACAATCCAGTCATTCAATTAGAAGAAGTTACAAAGGCTAAGATTGTCCAATAAATGAAAAATCCATCTTAGATAACAGATTTTTTTTATTCTATTTTATTTTTGTCCAAACAAAGTTTAAGAGTAGCCAAATATTTAATAGAAACCAATAATTAAAGCTAGTTCAATCAAGACAAATTTTTCATTGGACCTTTTTTTCTAGAGCGCTAGCCGGAAAATTTTGATGGGAAATTCAATCAAGTCCACGTTTTCGTTAATTTGCTACTTGTTGGGCCTGGCTAAAGCTGAGCTAAGTGCCCAAAATAATATATGCAAAGGTACAAAAGACCAAAGAGGTGTGTTTCATTCTTTTCCTTGTTACTAAAAACAAAAACTATGAAACATTTTTTGTACATTTTTTAGAATTGTTGATAAAAAAATACTTATCAAATAACTTTTTTGTTTTTTTAAAAACTATTATCAAACAATCCCACATATCATTCTTCAATGTTCTGTGACTCACATTCTTGCCATGGTTGTTGGCAAGTCACTTATTATTTTTATCACGTTTTACATTGAAAATGAATAAAACCAAAAAAAAAAGTAAATGAAGAAGTAAAATGAACATGTCCAGCATTGTAGCTCCATCAAAAAGCTGTGCTGTTTATTTTGTAGATAACCCCCACTTATTCTCCACAGAGTCTACACATAGATCTTAAAATAGAAGACCTGTGCACTAAGTTTTGATTGGAGTAAAATAACAAAATTCTAAGCAGAAGAGGTAAAGTTAAAGTTGGCACAGTTGGTGTGCTCCAAGAAGAGGGAGCGAAACCCTAGCCTAGAGGTTGCTAAATCAAATTGTAGGAAGTTGTTCTCCAACTGATGTGCTCCAATTGTGATTGAAGTCATTGGGTTAGAACCACCTGCCACAAATCCAACTTGGGCTGAAGTTGGGCCTGATCCAGCATCCACAAAGCCCAAGCAAATTACATCATCAAACCTCACCATTGAGTTTGCACCAATGATAGGCCACACCACGTCCTTATTATGCAACACTAATTTTATGGAAGGCACATCCGGGCCCATTCTTGAAAAGCTAATATCTTTGGTAGCAAAGCAAGTCCCAAATGGAGGCAAAGGGGTAATTGTAGGGACTCCTAATGATTTCACAAAGGCCTCAGATATAGCTTTGTAAATTGTGGTCTCCAACACAGTGTAGGGATTAACAGTACTAATCTTAGTCCCACCAATGCCATTTCCATCTATAGATAAAAGGGTTGTATTCAAGGGTACCTTTTGGTCAGAGACTAGAATAGATTTGACTCCAATGAAGTATTCAACCGAGGGTTCCCCTAGGAAAGCACTTGGAGCAGTGCTAACAGGGTTGGTAAGGAGAGGGGTAAAAGTGAGAACCTTGGAAACATCCATGTTCAAATTATAAGGACCATCACCAAAGAATAATACACCATCTGTCATAGTGGAAGAACTCAAGCAAATGCCAAATTTTCTAGGGAAGCTGAAAGCTGAGGAAAATTGAGAAGGAAGTGAAACCTTAGTTCTGCCAAGACCGGCCATACCGGTAACACCGGTAGCAAGGCCTTTTTGGACAACATTTGATCCACAAATGAAGAGAAAATTAGGCACAGAAACAGTTCTACCGGGATTGTTTCCATTGGTGGAATTCACAGAAACAACATCTCCATGAATGTCACCATATGTGGAAACACCGGTCACAGTGTTGCTTGGAGAGCGACCACAAATTTTCTCTCCACTGCAACCGGTTAACCCGAAAAGTGAACACTGAGCCGAGCCACAACGTGCTGGTTTGGAAGTGGATGAGACATAACCGTGTTCACAGTTCACCCATAAGTAACCACCTCCAACATCAACGGTTAGCTTCACCGGCACAAGTGGTGTCCTTTGTTTGATTTGGGTTACATACTGAGGAGTAGAGGCAGAAACATCTTTGGTGACGGGAAGAACAAGTGCCTTTGGTCTGAAAGAAGTTTGGGCTATGGAAGAGGTGATGAACAATGAAAGAAAGGAGAAAAAAGTGAAGACTCTAACAGGGGCAATCATTGGAACAAGATGAAGATAAGAAGGAATGATGTGAATAATGGAGAAGGATAGGACCTACTTATATAGATTTGTAAATCTCATTATAGACTTTTCTTCTTCTTTTTTCTGGATTACCTTCACCACCATCAGCTCCAAGATTCAAACAAGGCAACTCAAGCAATGCCCAATCGCCAACTCAAACGTCTATTAAATTTTTTCGTCTTATACTTTTTGTCACTTTACAGCTATATTATTTATACATTTTTTTTTTGCTTTTAGTTTAATTAATTATCATATTTTAAATTTCTCTTTTCTTTTCTTAATTCTCTCTTTATTGCATAATAAAAAAATTATACAAATACACTTCTCTTATATCTATCTAACTTCAAACTTCTGGTGTATTGCTACTTCAAACAATCATATTTTTACATAAGTCTTTAAAATATATACATATTTCTTCATAAGAGTTTGTTTGATCAACAAATATATATAATTTTATTTTTTAATATTAGTTTGCTAACTTTATATCTTTCATCATATATATAATTTGAAATCTTTCTGTAACATTATCCTATTAATTCTTACTTATTAGATTGAAAATATTAAATGGTTTTATATTTCAATGACATTAAATACGCTTGGGAATATAACAAAAAACAGATTCGCTCATACTAGCAGCCTTTTGTGTTAAAAAATGCATGGGGGAGTCATATTTTTGCTAAAGAAGGAAAGATAAACACCATGATGGATTGATGATAAGCGCTTATAATGCAAACCGTGTTTGTTATTTTCCTGTGGTCAAATGCAGTCCAAAAGCTAAATTTTTATGCTTCCACTATTCATATCATTCGCTTTTGTACAATTTTACTTTGGAAAAATGTTTTCCAAAAGCTTCCTTTTTATTCTTCTACTATATGAATCATTCGTTTTTGTACAATTAACTTAAAAAAATGTTTTTTAATCCTCATATCCACCTCAGTACATCTAATATCATGGTTGTTTAATCTAAAAATCATCATAATATTTTTAGAATTTGCTATAATACTTTACAAAATTGTTAAAAAATAAAAAATTTAGATGTATCCCGCATAAGTATGTTTATGGTTTCTTAAATGGTTTTGTAACATAAAACTATACAATAAAATTTATTATTTTGAGATATATTTTTTAAATATATAATAAAAATTAAAACTAAGTATTTAGAAAATAATATATGATATAAAATTTTTAAATTTCAAATAATAAAACAGTTGATATTGATAGCATAAAATCTGTGCTGACAACAGAAATGTATGGCACCGACAAAATTTGTTAGACTTTGAAAATACTGTCCCCCATACATTTTGAAAATTATCAACCATTATTTTTAAAATATTATTTAAAAATTAAAGATAAAAATATTAAAAACATTATTAGTATATATTTTTTAATAATGATCAATATACGTATATGTGGTTTTTATGAAATTTAATATTTTATTAAATAAAATTAAATGTATATTATAAATATACTATTTATTCACTAGTACAAAAATAGGTTTCTATAACAGGATTTTACATCGGTTGTTTAGAAACCGATATAAAAAAAATGCGGTGGCATTTTTGTAAATAAATGTAAACTTTTTACATCGGTTCATAAAAGAACCGAGGTAGAAAGTACTTTCTACATCGGTTACAAAACAACCGATGTAGAAAGTACTTTCTACATCGGTTTTCTTTTGAACCGATGTAGAAAGTGGATTTTTTTTTAAACTTTCTACATCGGTTACATAACAACCGATGTAAAAAGTATTTTCTACATCGGTTGTTTTGTAACCGATGTAGAAAGTAGATTTTTTTTCAAACTTTCTACATCGGTTACAAAACAACCGATGTAGAAAGTACTTTCTACATCGGTTACATAACAACCGACGTAGAAAGTGAATTTTTTTTAAACTATCTACATTGGTTACAGAACAACCGATGTAGAAAATACTTTTTACATCGGTTCTAAGAAACAACCGATGTAGAATGTCTTCCCTTCTCAGTTATTTTTCGACTCTAGTCGTTTTTAACCTCATTCTCCAAAACCCTAGTTTCTCGTTTCGGCTTATTCTCTCTATTTTCGTTTACGTCTTAGCCATTGCCGTCGTCCCTGTTGTTCGTCGTTGCACTCCATTCTTACGTACGTGGTTGTCGTTGCCGTTGCAACCATTTCCTCCGTTCGAAGTCGTCGTCGTGCACCCTAAGGTTTGAAGTTATCTTTGTTGTTATTTATACATATCATTCTGTTATTATAATTGAAACTTACATTTGTTTTGGTTGTATTGTATAATTTTCAAACTTCTTATTTGGCTACCACTGTGCTGTGTTGTCGTTCGACTACCGTTGTACCTCCATTAGGACACCGTTTGGTCACCGCTCAACCATTTTTTCTCTGTTTTCAACATGTACATGACTGATTACGACATTTTTTTTTTTCAACTTTCAACACTTGCTTGACGTAATTTTAAGTTATTTCCTTTGTAAATTAAAATTTGATAATAAATAATGATGTATTTAGTTTAAATATATAGATTATGTGAATTCTGTATTATCTGTCTGGTGATTCTGTGAATAAATAATACGGTAGGATACCTAAACAAAACAAACATTAAAAAAAAAATGAACTTTCTACGTCGGTTAAGATTATAACCGATGTAAAAAGTACTCTTTTTACATTGGTTGGGCCTACAACCGATGTAAAAAGTACACTTTCTACATCGGTTATAAGTCCAACCGATGTAGAAAGTGTACTTTTTACATCGGTTCCAGAACCGATGTAAAAAATGTTATTTTCTATATCGCCCGCTTCAACACCGCCCAAATAACCGATGTAAAAAGTCCATAACAACCGATGTAAAAAGCTTATTTTCCACCCGTGATTAAAATAAAAATAATATAATAAACCATTTGATTTTATAAAATTTTATAAATATAATTTACATAATAAAATAGGTTAATCTAATGATTAGATAGTTAAAATTAATTATTTAAAATAAATATTAAAAAATAATTTATAATAAATTTATTTTTAAAATAAATTATATATATATATATATTAATAAGTTATAATTATCTCTTTTCAAACATAAAATAAAAAAAAATCCACTAAATGTCATATCAAACAAAAGGCTGGACGATAATAAAAGTATAAAGCTCGGAAATTTATTTTAGAATTAAATAAATTCAAAAGAATAGTTAATTATATATTTTTCCATTTTTATTTGCAAACTTTTAAATAACAGATGACATTGAATTTCTTTTATTTTTCTTAAGAGTGTAATTTTATACGGTTTTCTCAATAACTATTGGAAGAAACAACTACCTTTAGAATTTTTTTTCTTTCTTTTAATGTATTAAAAACAAAACTTCGGCGGCATTGTTTTTTTCATGATCAAGTGATCTATCCCTGATTTCTATGTGTGTTTTTTTTCTTCATGCATTTCTATAACCTAATAAATAGCAAAGTTTGGCAATTTCTTCTTTAGTTGGTGTGCATGGAGACGGTGAATTGATGTCGATCCATTTGCATTTCTTTTTGGTGATCTTATCCGTGTGACCGTGGTTTTTTTAAAATATATTTTTTAGCTTTTTAAAATTTTAATTTTAATCTTTCATTTTTAAATTTTTTTGTTTTTATTTTTATTTTAAAATAAATTAATTTTAATTTTTAAAATAACTCTTATTTGATACATGATATACATATACTCAATAACAAAGGAATAAAATCAATTTATTTTAATGAATAAGAAGCAAAAATTAAAAATTTTAAAAATGAAAAATTAAAATGAAAATTTTATAAAAACCAAAATATATTAAATTTTTTTATAAAATGAATTTTAAGTACAAATTTTACTTTTAATAATATTTTAAATTTAAATTAAATTTTAGTTTGACAAGCATTATTGGAATGTCATTTTTTTATTATATGGGTTATTAAGGTTAATCTTCAATTTTAATTAATAATTTTAAAAATATTTAAAACATTATAACTAAATTATGCTTCTCTAAGTTTCTTATTTTTTCTGAAATTATAAAAAATAATTCTAAATTTTCTTTACAATTTTTTATTAATTTTCTTACTTATTAGATGACGAAGGTTTTGATTTGTTTAAGTTTAAAAAAAATTTTCTATAATACTTTTTAGTTATATAAAATAATTAGAGAATAAAAGAGAATATAGCATTACTAAACTATAGTTAAGTCTTATTAGATCCCGAGAGCTTATTGTTCATAAGTTTTTCCCCCTTCAAGTATTATTGCATCTCTTGGATTGTCATAAAACATCATTAATTGATACACAACACAACATGCAAAGTGTAAAACAGTAACGCCAAGGTAGGTTAGCTATTGAATAGAAGACTTAGTCTTTTATTTTTTAAGGAATACAAAATTTAAATATTAAAATTTAATTTATAAACTTATATGTATATATTATATTTTTGTCTTTTATATTGTAATACATATTTAGAACTAATTAATAAAACAAATTATGTTTACTATCTTTTTTTTTTCATTCTTTATTTTTTTTTGCCCACCATATTTTACTTCGAATCTAAACAAAGGAGTTTACAGCTCATGGTATTCACTGGTCTGACTTCTGGGTGTTACATCTTAGAGCTATCTTAGCAATAGAGAATTGGTTGTAAGACTTGTGTTTTGACATTCGTGTGTTGCTGAACTTTTGTGTGTTGTTGAACTTTTGTGTATAACTGTAGACTTTGGTACTTCATGTATCCTCTTTTAAATAAAATATTTTCAATTATAAAAAAATGACTTTGATGTTTTTAATTTTTATTGTTAATTTAATTTTTGTATAATTTAATTTTTTAAAATGATTCTGATTTTTTTCTTTTAAAATTTATTAATTTTGACCTTTTGTCAAATTTTTTTATTTAAAATTTTACATTTTTTCACTTCTACTCAAAATCATGATAAAATAAATTAGTTAAGTTACTTTTCACTTAAAACACACTAACAAAAACATTAAATGTTATTCAAAATGAAATATTACACTTTTTTCTTTTCAAACGTTAATATCATATATTTTATAAAAAAAATTAATTTTTAATTTTAATTTTTAAAAAATTATTTTATACTTCAATATTATTATAATAAATGTGTTTGATAGAATATTTCAGCTAACTAAAAATTTAAATTATTAATTAAAAATTTTATTAAACATTTTAAATCTATTTGGTAAAATAACTTATTTTAATAGTTATTAAATTTTTTAAACAGTTATTAATTTTTTCAAAAATCTATTTAAAATGAATTTTATGTTTTCAATTATTCACTGAAATATTTTATTTATTTTTATCCTTAATATTTTTGTATAATTTAGTTTTTTATTTATCTATTTATTTTTATAAATTTACTATTATTTAATTTTTTTATAATAATATTACTAATTTTAATATATTTTTTATATTATTATAAAATATTATATTTTAAATTAATTTTTATATATTATTTATTTTAATTTATTAAATATTAAATCATTTGATAAAAAGTTAAAATAGTAAAAATATTACTTTAAATTTTTTTTATTTAAAATTTATTTATGTAAAAATTAAAAATAAATATTTTTATTTTAAATTATAAATTTTATTTAATTAATTTTTAATATATTTTTATTAAAAAAATAGTATACTTATTATATTTTAATTTATTATTTAATCATACCTTTATTTTTTATTTTTACATTTATTAATTAATTACAGTTAATTTTATTAAATGTTTTTTATTTAATTGATAATTTATCAGTTTTTAAATAATTTTTTATTTTTTAATTTTAAATTAATTTATCCATTAGTTTATGAAATATATCTAATATTTTAAAAAATTAAATAAAAATTAATAATAAATTTTAATTAAAAAATCATTGAAAGCGTATATTTGCTAAATTTAAAAAGTTGGAGAGTTAAATTATTTAAAAAAATGAAAATTCAAAATTAAACATAAATCAAATTAGAATAATAAAAAAATATAACTAAATCTTTTTGAAAATATAAATTGCTGACTTTTGTCACCATCTTGGTTTATTGAAACGTTTTGCTTTTCTCTTAATTGATATGCAACAATGAAACTTATGCTTTTTTATTTTATTTTATTTCTAAGTTGACGCGTGGCAAACGACGTTGAAGTTATTTCTTGACCGGTGAATGGATAACATAATTAGAAATAAATATTTTATCTTGATATTATAAATTCAATTTTTCTTCAAAATAGAATAATCTTTGTACTTACTTCCATTCTCTTCTATCCTTATTTTATAACTTCTAAGTTTTTATTTATGAAATAGAACAACATCAGTACCTACTCTGCTTCTTATACAAGCAAATATATTTTTCACTTTGCGATGTGTTTTGAATTTTTTACATACGAAGTTATACATTTCTTTTTTATTTATTTATTAAATTAAAAGATAGTTTCATTAAATATTAAAATCAATAGCTATTTTTTTTTCGTTAACATTAAATATACTAAATCATTTATAAATTATCATCAAAATGATATTCAATAAATAATATAATATTTAAATCCTTCTAAAATTAAAAGATTTAAATACTTTTAATTTTTAGTTTAGATTTTTCTTTTTATCTATTTATATTTTTTGTAATCTATATATTTATATCCATCAATGCTCATACCCATAAACAGAACGTGCGAAACTCGTTATAAATTTGACGTGGACAGTGGACTCTATTGATTTTATTTATTATTTGGGTCCATGGCCTGGCAATGGTTACTAAGGAGCGTGTGATAAAGGATCCAAAAACCCTCAAAAGGAAGGGGAATTTTCGTTCCCACCTTTTTTTTAATCTCATTTAAATCAATAGTTTTAAAACTATTCTTCCATTACTGCATAAAATACACTTTAAAAATAATTTAAAAAAATATCTTGTACATTAATGGAAACTAGTTTCCTATGCATATAACATTTTCAGAAGTTAATTTTACCGGTACAAATAATATTTTTGGAAATTAATTTTCAAAAATAGATAAAATATACTTTTAAAATATATTTGATGTTTGCCCAAATATTATTTCAGAAAATGAAAAATATGGCTGGGTTTCGGTTGAGGAAAGGATATTTTTGAAACCAATTTTTTTTAGAGAAAAGTGAGTGTTTAGAAAAAATGGGTTGTGGGAAAAGAAAAGGGCGGGGCATTGCTTTTTGCACCCCTGAATTTTTTTTGTACCCCATTGCTGGTGAAAAGTCAAAAATACTCCTGACACTATATGTTATTGGCATTCTCTTTTTTTTTTCATTTTTTAATTTCACTTTCCTCTTCATTTTGCATTTGTTAAATGAATAAAATTCTAACGAAAATTTGTTAATTGAATGTAAGTTGAGCTGTTGTTCTTTGTTGGACGAGGAAGTGAGCTGAAAACCGTCGGAGAAGACGAAGGTGAGCTAAACATCGAACTGCAGTTTACGTTCCGCAAATTAATTTGCGGAATATTAAAAACCTTCTGTAAATTAGTTTGCGAAATGTAAATTTTGTTCTCCGCAATTTAGTTTACGGAAGGCAAAAAATTACATTCCGCAAATTAGTTTACGGAACGTAATTTTTTATGTTCCGTAAACTAATTTACGGAATAGTAAAAAAGGAATACAACTGATCCATTCCGTAAACTAGTTTGCGGAATGCATCTGATACATTCTGTAAACTAGTTTGCGGAATACGTCTCTCATACATTCCGCAATCTATTTTACGGAATGCACCAAATGCATTTCGCAAACTAGTTTACGGAATGCAACTGATGCATTCCGCAAACTAGTTTGCGGAATGCATAGGGTCGTCTTCTACCTTAGAATTTCGCAGTAGCCTAAAACCTACATTTATCCTATCCAATGGACAATATCAAACGAGTTTAGGGTTCAGAGGTGCAGAAACTTTAAGCTTGGGTTGTTTCGTTTGGCTTGAGTGCAGAAGTGAAGCAGGAAAGCATTTACTGTTCTTGGCAAGCAGGCTTGAAGAGTAAAATGCAGAAGATGGTTGTTTTTTGCGGAAAAATTAATGGGTAAGGGAGGGGGTGTTAAGGGTAATTTTGGAATAAAAATTTAAAAAAAATTAAGGGATATAAAAAAAAAAAGAGATGCAAAAAATAAGGCCCAAAGGGCGAAAGAGAGCATTGCATAGAGGTTGATGATGATTGTAATTGGGCCTGATGAAGGCCCAATTATGAGAAATGGAAAAACGTGTAGAGTGGGGAGTGATGACAAGCGAGACGAGTGGGTGAGGTGAGAAATTTCGTCCTGGTTCCATTCCATTTCATCGACGACTCGACTCGTCTTGCTCCAAAATTGAATTGAAATTCCACATAAGAGAAAGAAGAACCCTACCTATCGTTGAGATTTGAGATTGTTGAGATTTGAGAATGTCGGAATTCCTATCGAATTTGAAGGAAGCAGGGCAAACGGTGATATCCACGCGCCGTCCTTGGAGTCAATTCCTCGACCTCTCCGCCCTCTCCCTCCCATCCTCACTCTCGGAAGCCACCACGCGCCTCTCCTACAACCTCACCTTCTTCATCTTTAACTACGCGCTCCTCCTTTTCCTCATCTTCCTCCTCAGCCTCATCTACCACCCCCTCACCATCGTCCTCTTCCTCATCGTCTTCGCCGCCTGGTACTTCCTCTACTTCTCCCGCGATAACGAACCCCTCAACTTCTTCAATCTCGTCACTCTCGACGACCGCATCCTCCTCCTCATACTCGGCGTGCTCTCCGTTGTGGTTCTGTTAAGCACCGGCGTGTTGCTGAACCTGGTTGTGTCGATGGCCGTTGGAGCCGCGGTGGTGTGCTTGCACGGGGCGTTGAGGAGCACGGAGGATCTGGTTGGGGACGATCAGGAATCCCCTTATGGCCCTATGCTTAGTGATACTTCTGCTGCTGCTGCCGGTGCCTACACCCGTGTTTGATGAGTTTCTTCTTTTCCATTCTTTAACTCTGCACTGTAGATTTAACTAACTTCCTCACTTTTATTCAATATAATTATACTTTTCTGCTAATTTCGCTCTGCTGCTTTTTTTTTTTTTTTTATGTCGTAAGTCATGACCTGCATAATTGAATTTTATTAGTGGTTGGTTATCTTCTACAAAAATCGACGAATACATATTACTGCATTCCACTGAGAATTGTTCAAGTAATCACCTAGAAACTATAGATTAGAATTAGATACAAATAGCTGCTGTTGATTGTAATATATATTCCCCTAAGCATGTGTGCCATTTCCTGACACTTGTGCGTCTCTTAGGATCACCTGATTATTGTGCTACTTTTGTATTTTTCATCGTTAACTTGTTTCTCCATTCACCATTATTAATTGTTATGTTACCATGTTCTTTAAACACTTGTCCTGAATTTCTTGCTTTCCAAAAGAATTCTTCCGATGCCATAACACTTTGGGTAGTTATCTGCTGAACTGACATAATATTAAATTGCATATTCAGCAAAATTTTCCCTTTCCTCAAGCATTCCACATTTTCTATTTGTATATTTCTCATGTCGAAATTCACGATCATTCAATTTGTATTAGAGTCTAGGTCATCTATTTGGATACATGTCCTAAACAGAGGCCCATATTAACTGTCGAAAGTAAATAAAAATTGATAGAAGGATCAAATTCTAATTCTCTAAGATGCACTTTATGTTCTGCGCATTTTCTTGAGAAAATAAATTGTTTGTACCATTTCTCCTTGTGATTTGGTTGGTATGCATATAATCTGATTTCGTTAGTCCGGCGCTTGATTTCTCTGATTTTTTGGCATGCATCATGTATTTTTGCATGGGCCTTCGGAACAGTAGCATCAGTGTTCTTTGACTGTGCAAATTTTGCTATCAAGGAATGCGATCATTCAACAAATAATTCCGTGGTTTAGAATCAAAGCCACTCGCTTTGTTGCAAACATTAATGTTGTTCTCCCTCTAAACATCTGAATAAATGAAAATGATATTTACAGTGACTACCCAAAATGAATAAGACGCCACTCGTTGGACTGTCCAACTACTCTTGAGGTGCCATGTGCCTATACTTTGATAATCTAATGTGTTGTGAAAAATTGACAAAGTTGAATGAACTAGAAGTCGTTTAAGAAACTTCAATGAAATACTTTTGTGAAAATATTACATTTTCTCTTTGGCAGTTGGTAACAAAACATTAACAAAAGCTAAATCAAACTTAAGAAGCCTTTTTTTTGTGTGGTTATCTTAACCACCGTTTTCGCTTGCCAGCAAGCTTTAGATTACTTGAATTCCTACCCCTTTGGGTTAGTCATCCATGAAGGAGCTACAATGTATAAACCTCGGATGTGGGGCCAAGCTATGTTGAGGAATTGGGAGAAACGAGAACGATTTTCTTGTGGAAGGCCGCAAGCAGTGTTCTTCTCAAATAAAGAATTATTTTCTTTGTTTGGCTGAACTAATAAAATTATTGCTGGAATTGGTGGTCGGATCGGGGATTCTTTTGGCTCTTTGATAACAGGTTTTATTGTCTTGTTTCATGGCAATGTTGCTTATTGTAACATTTGCTATTTTACTGGTTGTTTGGAGGTAGTTATGTTTGTTAATAGAGAGAATTTTACTTCATTTTATAAATATATTCATATCATTCTAAATATTCACAAGCTGCTAGGAAGAGATTGGATTATTTCTTTGTAACATTCTTTGAGGAAGGTAAATTATTGTATTATTTTATTTTATTTTTGGTTAAAATAGGTGTTTTTGAAGGTGAGCATTATGTTACTCTAACTTCTTCCATGGGGTTCAACAATTAGTTGTTAGAGAATGTCACAGATGTACCTCACTTCTCCTTCAATGGGATTGCACAATTGGTTGTTAACAAATGTCATAGATGTACCTCACTTCTCCAATGGGGTTCAATAATTGGTTGTTAGCGAATGTCATAGATATACCTCATTTACTTTGTAGTCTCCTTTTATTTTCTCATGTAACAAAAAAAAAAAAGAAGAGAATATTATATAACCAACGTAACATTTCTAAAAATACAAAAACAAACCTTCTCAGTTTAGGCTTCGTTTGAATGTTTCAGTTTTTGGTTTTAAAAATTATTTTATAAAATAACTTTTAAAAAATATTTTTTAAAAGAAAGTAAAAAAAGAGTAAGTAAGAAAAGATGAAATAGCATAAGGAAGAATGAATAATACAAAAATTGAGAATAGTAAATAAAAAATAACTTAAGGTGTGTCTGTTTTCTTTGTGTACACCTCTAGTTCAATTTCCACCGTTACTCGGATCTACGTAGCTTAATTTAAGTTGTGTTTGATTGTATAAAATAATTTTTATTTTTAAAAATTATTTTATAAAATAGTTTTTACCAAGGCGAAAGAGAATAAACGAAGAAAAAAAAAGATAATATATAAAAAACTAATAATAAAAAATTAAAAATAGAAAATAGGAGAGAGAGATTATTTTTGTAGTCAGAAACCATATTCATCAAATAAATTTTTTGATTTTTGATTTTAAAAAGTTGACTTTGAAAACAGAAAATGAACTAATCCTTAAAGATATTTTGGTTTTTTAATTTTAAAATTAATTTTTTTTATTTTTTATTTTTAAGAATAGAAAATAAATTTCAAAATGTAAAAACAAATAAGCCCAAATTCTTTCTTCCATTCCTAGCTCACACTTCCCTCCCAAGGTATATATTTTTCATATACAAATAAATAAATAAATGATTTATTGGCAAATACAACTATTGTGATTTACTTTATACTGCTAAAAGCTACCCCCTCTCGTTATTTTTATAAAAATTAAATAACTAATTCATCAAAATAAAATAATTTAAATTTTATTTCAAAAGTTCAGAATATTAAATGTTTAAATTAGTAGCATAAAGATTAAATCAGTTTTACAACACAAATTTTGTAATAAAACAAGCATATAAATAAATTTAGCAATTAATATATCTAAAAATTAAAATAAAAAAGTAGTTATTTTGTATAAAAAGGACCGGAAGTAGCAAATCAAATTGTCACCATCATTGGATGCCAGCAGCGATTTGTAATGTATAAAGATAAAACAATTTTGTTTTGTACAAAAAAAGGTGAGATATAAAAGGTTCATAACATAAAAGAAGAAAATCTGAGTTAATGAATCACAGGTATATACCACACATAAAGTCAATCAAGCATGTGTGGGGCTTCAGATAGACAGAAAGTTTATAAATAATTAAAAATCCTTTAAGAAAGCATAGCTGGGTAGTTTATATAGTTTCAAGCCTTTCGACCATATGAAAGGACCATAACAAAATCCTTGGCTGAGCTTCCAACAGATGTCTGAATTTCATTCCTTGGCACTGTTTGCATCCACAAGTCTACTAAGTTTTTCAATTGCCATGAAGATAAAACTGGCTGACCTCGTAACGAGATCTCCACCTTTAAGAGTAAATCACAAAACCAATTAGCTTCTCAATAATGGCTTCATTAAGCTGTTAATTTCAGAAAAGAGAGAACCAATTTACCTCAGCTTCGCTAGTAAGACCAAGCTTCTTCACGAGATATTTTTTAATAAAGGAAACAGGTAAACTACCATCCCTGTAATCAAGTGAAGATTGATTAGTGGAACTTATCAGTTATACCACTATATGCTAGACAATCATCACAGTTGAGTAATCTTTATTATATTTATGTATATTCATGAAATGTGTAGATAAGTGTATATTCATCCTTAATTTAAATAAAAATGTAACGAAATCTTTATTTACTAAAATTTAAGGTGGATATTCTCTTCCTTGCTTATTTAGAAGAACTTTTATCCTTTTTGTTATATTCTTCGAAAGATATTTGTAAACGAAAAGGCATAGTCTTTCTGTTACAATGGGACACCGAAACAAAACTTTCCAATTATTAAAACTTCAGAAATATGAAGAGATCATACATGCTTTGAAGGTGCGGCGAAGACGGAACTTAGGGAGGAACAAAATTTGTAAGCATATCTCAGAACAGGAACAGAAATCTTATGGTACTAATCTCAAAAGTCATGATAATCGATAAGTAAGAATGATATCATATGGTACAAACATAGAAGAAGTAGTTTTTAGACCAAGGAATGTGAGGAGGGCAATAAAAGTATGGTTTAGACTATATAAAAGTGAATATACAGAGACAGCTTGTTACTGAAGAAAAATCAGTGATATAAAACATATTATTTCATGCATGACATGTTCATTCAAGCATTGAAATAGAAAAGGAATGACCTAAGAACATAAGCCAACAAAAACAAACAGAAAATGAGAATATAAAACTCACTTGACCCTTAGGTAGCAGGAAGATATTTGTGGCAATCTTGCACTTATTTCCCTGTATCCAGAAATTCAAATATCAGATACTCAACATTTAATATAAATATCAAGATTAAAATAAGTCAGGAAATGTAATCGCACTTTTCTTCTGAAGCAACCAAGGAGAACCAGATTGGACCAAATCCTTTGATGCTTTCAGTGTTTGAACCAATCACAGGTTGTGCTGGAAGATTCAAGTCCTCAGAGATTTTGGGTGGTTTTTCTTGGGTGCTTTGCAGCCTTCGACGTTTTACTGAATCTGATTCTGAAGGAGTCAATTCATTTTGAACCCCCCTTGCTTTTATTATGCTGCAATGTTTGTTGACTTTGACCTTAGGCACCTGAGAGTCATTGCTATTAGAGTTCACCAGCATTGGAATGGCACCATTTTCTTGCATGGTGGACTTATTCCGGAACTTGTTTCTGTTTGCAGCTTCCACCAAGCAATTTAATGGTGCACATAAATCAACCTTTTCTTTCCATAACTGAGCACTGTCCCCTGAAATCTTGTTGGCCACTATTTGTTGATTTGAATGTGATTTTGAAGAATTCTGCTAATCATAGTAAACACACAGAAAATAGTCATACACTAAAGCATACATGTGAACATCTTTCGGATAAAAGTGAGAGACAAAAGGATTAAAAGAATATTAGCTTCCTGAAAGCAGAAACACAATAAATATTAAGAAAGAAGAAGCAGAAAAAGAATAAAGGACATGAGCTTTATCTCTTTTACCCGAACTCTTGTCTTGGAAGTTTCAAGCTGGGGATGATCCTCATCTTTCTTTTCTTCTCCTGTTACTTTGTCAAATTGCCAAGTAGGAGTTGCTTCAGTTCGAATAAATTTTATTCTTGCTACAGCTTTTGCTCTTCTTGCAGATGGAATCGTAGAAGCTCCTTCCAAAACTTCTATCCCACTGTTCTCTTCATCTTTCTTAGCATCTTCTTCTTTGTCAGGTTTAGGAGTAGAAAAATCTGATTCTTGTGCAATGAAAACTTTTCTTGCAGCAGTTTTGGCTATTTTTGCATTGGCTTTTAACGAAGCTAGAGATTTCTTTTTTCTTTTGGTTCGCAATGTAACTGGACGAACATTAGCAGCTGGCTTAGGATTTTGTCCTTCATAAGGGAAAACTTTCTCCCTCACATCTTGCAGATTGCGATCGGTCCTGCTCATTTTTAATACAAATCAGCAAAATTCAGCAAAAATCCACAAATGAAGAGAAAAAGAAAGAAATGAAATGATTTGTAACCATCATAAAGATCTATGAAAAGGGGAAAATGCAGAATTGGATACATCAATTTTCCTGCATGGTGCATGCAAGAAGCAAACAATCAAGAACTCAGATAGTTGTAAAAATATCATTTACTCGTTGGTAGTTACAACCCTGTATAGTTCTACTATAAAAATCTAGTATTTAAAAAAAAGTTATATCAAGATAATCATATAATGATATGAATGAGCATGGTATATTAAAGTGATTTGAGACCAATTACAGCAGCAGAGAAAGTAAAAGACCAATCTACCTACTGATCATTTCTGAAAGTATAGTAATGTTAATGGTGACTACCTTAATTTTTCGAGTGGAGAACAACCCAAGTCTGCATCGCATACTGGACAGTGCGTTAAATTCTCATCTATTAACTTTTTATCTATACATTCCCTGCAGACTGTTGTTCAACACATGATTTATGTTTGCATCAGAGATTTAGAAACATAAAGGTTGATGGAAAAGAAAGACAATGAATGATATTCATTACACAAAAAATAAAATCAGAAAGCAATGGGATGATGGAGATTGAGGCCTAGTTTCTGGTAGCACAATCATACCCAAGTCTTGGTCAGTGAATTTAACATAACTAAGCATAAGTACACGCTCAAAAAAAGAATGAAAATAGAGAAAATAAATAAATCAACAAGTAATTTATGTACAAGTCTCTAGATGCATATTTCATTTTCTACCTTTCCATGTTCATCCCACTTTTACCAAGCAGACGTTCATGTTCAATCATACCAAGACCCTATAAGTTTATCAAAGTAGTCAAATTATTTCATTAAAAATCAGTATAAAATAATGAATTTACTGACAATTGGAGAGAGACATTTGCTGATTGCACAGCGAGTAAGTCCGCATATCTTGTTCCTTATTGTTCGAAATAATGTAATAATGAAAACCTGTTTCATTTCAGTTAAGCCTATAAAATATAACTAAATTATTTTGATAAAAACATGCTGTTTGGAAAAATCTTCATGAAAAGATATCTGCATTTCAATTGAAACAAACAACTTAAAAGATTTACCATGCAGATTGCAGACAGTATCACATTTTGCTTACAAAGCACAGAATACTACAAAATGTTTGCCAGTTGGCACATTATGTGTAAATACCAAATAAGCAGAAATTTATTGTTAATTTTTTATCTGCATGGAAGCCAAATCAAGTTATAATTAACAAACGATTCCCATAAAGTCACTAGACAAGCTAACTAAAAATTAAAAAACAGAGTGATAAGACATCATGGTTTCAAAGCACATAAAAGGAAAAAAGAATTACAGATCACACATATCATGAGCTTCAACAACCAAGGTTGAAGAGAGTTTCTCAGCAACAAAAAACGTAGCAGGAGAAACATTTAAAGGTGAACAAGAAAAGGAAACACTTACAAGTATGCAAGCATTCTATGATTGTGGTGGCGTTTCTGAACCATTTGTTACACAAAAGACATGTCAAGCATGCCGAGAGCCTCGCCCTATTTACCTTCACCGTGAGGCCTTTCATTGTTATTGTCTTTATACCTGTCTCTGACAATGACACACTCGTAAACAAACACAAACAACAAAGAACACAAACACCTCCACACACTCACGTATTCCGCATGGTGCATGTCACCAAACAAAGGAGCAAGGAATAAAAACACGCCAGTTTTTCATCATTCTCAACGAGAAACCCGCGAGAATCACGAAGAAAATCCCTGACACTGCCAACAAAAACAAAGGGTTTCAAGAGTTGTGCACGATCCTAAGATGAGTCGATTCGTGATCAAGGATAGCGGTCGAGGAAAACGAAAAAGGGAGATTCTCGGTGTATCGAATGTATGTCTTGTTCGATTTGTACTATGCTAGTGCTGTTTTGGATTTATCTCATGGAGATTTAAAAAAAAAAACAAAACTTAATCAGGAATTAAAGAACCTATTTATCTATATGCTTCATTGTGTGTAAGAGAGAGAGAGAGAGAGAGAGAGAGTGCTGCAACGAAAGAGATGTTACTGTGAAAGAAGAAACGGCATGTGTGTATTAACACTAATCCTATTCTGCAATGGATCGTAATCGCTACATAAATCAACCTAAATGATCTTTTGGTATGCCTTGTTGCTTCTTCTTAATACTAGTTAATATAACTTTATTTTATTTTATTATTTTTTTCTTATCCGGTGCAAATGCATTTTGGGTATAAAATTAATCACGTTTGAGGTATATATAGCACGTCCTGGAGCAAATGCACGCATGATGATTCATGCTCACACACAATACATAGCTTGTGAGACTCGAAACTTTGGTAATGTTTGATATACATGTCAAATTGGGACAAACCATAACATCCGCATTTTGTGTTACATTAACAGGTTTTATGTCCATTCTAGAGTATTTTTAAATGATTTCATTAACGAGTATTCTATTTATTAAATATGAATAAATTCAATAAAAATGAACTATTTGAATCAAGACACGTATCTTTATTAATAAATTCAAAGTATGACAAAGTTAAATATTTTAAAAATCAATTTAGATTAAAGTATTTTAAAGTTTAATTTATAAAAAACATGTTGTTTTAACTTTTTTGTGAATTAACCTTTTTTATACACACTGATAATTTTAATTTAATATAATGTATCATGATTTAAAGTTGTATTAAAAAAATTACATTTAAGTAATAATGCTTAAGAGGAATAAAAATATATAAAAATAGAATTAAATTCTCTATAAGAGGAGTTGAACATATATAAAAATAAAATTAAATGCTCTATATAAAAGAAACACATAATTTAACAAGGATAAAATTCATTTTTGAAAATGCTCTCGTTTAAGACTGGAGATTGAAATTTATAATATATAGATTTCACCAAAATAATAATAATAATAAGGAGATAAATTTAGTGTCTTTTAAAAAGAGAATGAGATGTAAAATTTAAAATATGATAGATTCTAATTCTAATAAAATGGTGAACTTAAGGAAAGTATAACATACAAGATGATTTCATTCTATTCTGCTTGCATGTAAAGCGCTATATACAACCCGCTTTTACAATAGTTTTTAATGATATGAGCTGGCCATATAAACAAAGATGTATTTTGATTAGATTTATTTTGTGCCTCACCGGACCAAAACAAGTTTGGAAAAAAATTAATTGTTAAAATTATTTTTAAAATTTCACTTAGATGTTTATTTAGAATAAATAATTTACTAATTTTAAAATAATATTTTCATTTTAGATTTAAAAATACTTTCAACTATCAATTTTAACTTTTTTTCATACTTATTTTAACTGTAATCATCTAACTAAATAATGAAATGTTAATGAGCCTAAATTGTTTGAATAAGATTGGACAAGTCAGTCTAATTATTAATCTAAATTGTACCTTAATTTAATTTAACTTGTGTGTGATTCAATCTACATTGAATTAGCCTTACAATGACTAAGATGGTCTAAATTAACATTCTAGTTATGGGATAAACATTTTTTAAATTATATATTATGATTATTTTTATCAGGGTTAAAATTTCTAGTTTTAAAATATCACATTCTGGGACAAATGAAGGAAAGCATGAATGTGATATCATCAAATATGTAAAGAAGGGAAGGATTAAATTATATCCGATAAGTTGTTGGTCAAATAATTTTTTAAATTGTATGTTATGAGTTTGTTAATTATTAGTTGTAATTAATAATGAGTATACCTTCTCATTAAGTTACCTAGAAACTCGTAACAAATTACGTATGCGCTCTATGTTTTATGGTGCATATGAGATTATTCATAATTTTTTTATATTTTAGAATACATTGTAGACTCAATCTAATATATTATTTGGTTATTAAAAAAAGGAAGGGTATTAAATTTCTAAAAAAAAAGAGAGTGAAATTAAACAAATTTTTATGATTAAATATTTAATAGGTGTAGTTGCATCATTTAATAAGAATAAAACAATTTTTAAAAATATTTTTATTTAAAGTAGAAGATTCAAATTTATAATATAAAAATAAATTTATTATATTTTAAAGAGAATGATATGTAAAGTTAAAAAAATGGTAGATTTTAATTCTATTAAAAGGTGATGTAAGGAAAGTATAACATATTAGATTGGCGTTATCTTTAATATTTTCTATAATAGTTTTTAATGCTATGAGCTGACAATATAAAATAAAGATGTATTTTGATTTGACTTTTTTTTCTCACTGAAATTTATGAAATTTGAAAAATATTAAAATTATTAATTTTTAAAATATTTCATTTAAATGTTTATTTAGAATAAATATTTTTCGGATTTTAAAATTTTTAATAAAAATTTTAATTTTTTGTATGAATTAATGATATTTTTTTTTGTGAATAGCATGGGCTATGTCTTGAGACTACAAATCACCATTATTAAAAAAGAAAAGAAAAAAAAAACACTCCTATACTGTTTTTCACATTTATTTTAACTTTACTTTTCTAAATAAGGAATGAAATGTGAATGAAGGCAAATTATTTGAATGAGATTGGACAAAATCATCAATTATTAATCTAAATTATACCTTTAGCTTAATCTAGTGTGTATTTGACCAAATCCACACGAGTTAATTTTAAAATGATCGAGATGACCTAAATTAACATCCAAATTATGGTATAAATATTTTTCAAACTATATATTATGACTTTTTTGTTTTTGTTATGAAATATCACGCCTTGTGCCAAATTAAGAGAAGTAGAAAATACGAGCTCATCAAATAAGTATGAGAGTAAGGGAGGGGATATTAAAATTCAAAAGAAAAGGTGGAGTGAGATTAAACAAAATTTTAGAATTAAATACTTAATATAAAAATAATGATAATAGTAATTTTTAAAAATATTTTCTTTAAAAATTGAAACTCAATTTTATAATATAAAATAAATGTAGTGTATGTTAAAAAAAGAATAAAACGCAAAGTTAAAAAAAAATGCTAGATTTTAATTCTATTAAAAATGTGAAACTAAAGAAAGTATAACATACTAGATTGTTCCATTCTATTCTGCTTGCTTGCTGACAAGCGTTATCTTCAATTTTTTTCTGTATTAGTTTTTAATGCTATGAGTTGGCAATATAAAATAAAGAGCCATGTCGGTTTAACTTATTTTGTATCTCATTGGACCGACGCCAGATTGGAAAATATTAAAATTTAGTATTAAATTAAAAAGTAACTTCCAAAATTTCATTAAAATGTCTGTTTAGAATAAATATTTTCTCAATTTTAAAGTTATAATTTAATTTTTTTAAAAAAATAGTTTTAATTTTTGGATATGAGTTAATGAAAAAAAAAATAGATTAGTAAAAGGAGAAAAAACAAATCAACACAGTTAATTAGGGAAAAGGAGAAAAAAAAATACTATCTTGAAATAGATTAGTAAAATAGGAGGAAGAAAATGAATATGAAAAGCGAAGATCCGAGGTAAAATTATAAAAAATGAATTAGTTTAACGGAATATCCAATTAAATCTGTTAAAATATAGAAATTAAATTTTAAATTTTAGATCTAAATTAATTTTGAGTTTTTTATTCTACTCGTCTGGACTTTCTTTATTAAATTTGTATGATGAACTTGATTTATTTAAATATAAAATATGGTTTAAACTGGATTTAAATTTTTATTTTATGATAAAAATAATAGATATTTTTTTCCCACAATTTAACATCCGAAATAGACTATTTCTATATGGATAGGATCTGATAACTTTAACATAAAGATGTAGAATATCAAATAATTTTCTATCCAACTCTTTAACCACTCGACCAATTCTATAGTTTTCCGTTCCTATTTAACTGATTATATGATAATCTATCATATTCACGTTCAAATATTATTAAAAAGCAAACATAACTAAATCAATCACCCTCAACTTGCGAAATAAAATTAAGCGAAATTTTATTGGATAATATTTTGTATATTTTTTATAATTAAAGAAATAAAAAAAAAAGGAGTTTAGATAGACTTTCCGATAATAAAAAAAAAGTTTATAAAAATGCATATAAAAATAAATAAATAAATTTAAAATTAAATCAAAACAATGATTCAAGTAAAGGGAATATTAGAGTACCTGCCATTTTTTTTTGGTATTATTCTGATTATCTTCCCCTTAATCTTCGCTTGAATCAATTTCTTATCTGTGTCTAAATCCAAGACGCGTTTGTGGAGTCAACCGAGATTTCTGCAACTTCATCAGAAAAATTTATATAGATAAAAAAGAATCTTGCTATGTTTTGTGGAAGATAATTACTCCATCTAATTTTTTTAAAGAAAAAAAAAATCTAATTTGAGATCCCTTCATGAACAAGATCTTAAATCGCATACGTACACCCTTTTTCATTTACTTCAGCTTCTTTTAAAGAAAACAAAACAGAGGATGCAAATAAATAGCTTGAAAATTAAAGATTGCATAATTCAATTTTTTGTCACCAATACCTTTTTTTACCTAAATTTCAATTATCGAGAATCAATTTTTGTTTAGAATATAAAATTCAATGTCATGATGAATTAGGTGTGAGATAGAGATTAGAGAAAAAAGAGAGAGAAATACCTGATGAGATATAGCGTTGATAGAAATTGTGCTTAATTATGTTCTTCTATTAAAATTTAGATAATCTGCAATTCTGATAATCCGATTAGAAGATGTTGCGGCATATCCAATTGAGCTTTTTGGGCTATGCCCAAATGGAACTTGATATTAGTAATGAAAAGTGTAGAATGGTTTTGCCTTTTTAATTTGAAAAATATATTTTATTTTCTTATCGTTTCTGACAATTAGTTTACACGTTGTTGCCTTGCATGTCATGCATAAACCTTTTTAGTAGCCGTTACAAGACTCATCAAATGGGCCATTAGACTTTGCCCCAAAAAAAGAAAATAAAATAAAATACTGCCAACGAGGATATGAACATTATCACTATCCAAACTCCAAACAAAAGGATAAAAGTTGAAATTATTGTTAAAACCATCTTCATTTTGAATCAAAAGGTTCCAGTTCAAAAAATAAAATCTCACGTTCACATCTGTTATTCTTTTTAGAGAAATCCCTTTTAGTATGAAAAATTAGAAAGTTGATGAAATGATAATTACTAATTTCTAATAAGCAGACCTATATTTTTAATATAAAAAATAAATTAGCAAGTTATAATAGATATTTTTAAATTTAAATAATAATAAAGTGAGAATTATAAACATGTTTATTATCAATAATAAATATTTTATTATCTTACATATGAATAAATTAAAGATATATAAGACTTTTAGAATTGAAGATATTATGTAACAAATTAATAAAATCGAAATTATTAAAAATTTGATTTTATATATTATTAGTATAAAAAAATTTATAATACCAATAAATTAAATCATCACGAATATTATTTTTATGGTATCTTTGGATTATAAATAAAATATGAAATAAAAAAAATAGGAAAGTGTTAAATAAAGTACAAGTAAAATAAAAAAAAGGTAAATAGACGGATCAAAATAGAATTAATTTTTTTTTATTTGGATGAATAAAAAATATTAAAATAAATAAATTGTTGATATAAATTTTATTTTATATTAAAATTTTTAAATTAAACTA
Source organism: Canavalia gladiata (assembly GCA_037954105.1). Classification (NCBI taxonomy): domain Eukaryota; kingdom Viridiplantae; phylum Streptophyta; class Magnoliopsida; order Fabales; family Fabaceae; genus Canavalia; species Canavalia gladiata. Next base: position 14,098,115 of record CM075660.1, read on the forward strand.
AAAAAATATAAATTTTTATTAATATAATCTTATTTTTTAATAATTTAAATATTAAAAAATCATTTCCGCATTTAACGGCGGTTGGAGCGGGATATTTTTTCTTTGGACCCTACCATAAACAATTCTATCTATTTCAATTCTCATGATTATTTAAACAACAAAAAATTATTTCTACTATTGTTATTTTCTTCTTTTTCATTTCTATCAAAACAAACAAATTATTATAATAATTATTATCAAAATCAATAAATTTTAACTATATAGCAATCAATAATTGTATAATAATATTTAAAAACTTTTTACATTATCAGTTTATTTTAATTAAAAATTTTAATGTAATACTTTAAAATTTAAAATTTTTAAAAAATTTAAATTAATATTGATTAAAATTATAATAATCTAAAAAATTATTTTATTTTTAAAAAAATCTTTAATTTGATAGATTATATCTAGATATAAATTTAAAATTTTGTCGATATAAAAAACTAAAATAAATTTAAGAAATATTTTAAAAAATATGAATAAAAAATAAAATTAAATGTTTTTGTAACGTAAAAAAAGTCACGTAATGTAACAAGAATGTAAGCAAGTACCAAAAGCATATACCATTTCAACAAGAAGAACTCAGGTTTATACTATAATAGTAGATAATTGAAATTATGTCTATTGAACTCTGTAAATTATGCGAATATTACGTTAAAGGAGATTAATTTTATTCCATGCTTGCTTTGTGTATTGAACCACAAAATATTCGATAAAAGATCAATTAGCAAGAGCCAGTTGTTCATCTTCATTTCGAATCATACACAGTCTCATCTCGATTTCCAATGAGGCGTGAGCTCTAACTGACTATAATTGGAAACGCAAAGGAAATGTAAGTAAATGGCCATATTCAATATAATATAATTTAATTACACATGACGGCCATAAAATTATTTGAAATCAAGAATCCACTTTGAATCTGTAGAGTGTATTTACAGTTGTGCTTTAATGGTTGAATCCAGAGAACAAAATAGTTGAGGAAATAGCAGATTCTGCGAGCTAACACCCGCTGAATATATATATATATAATATTGATTATGAACTTAGAAAGCAGATCCTCTTATCAGATGTTGTTATTAAAGCATACCCAATAATTCAACATCTTTAATCAACTCCAATATCATGTGGGAGTCTATCACTTCATTCTCTGCATCCCTGCAATTGATTTGATTTTCACGATCCAACTAAACCCTTTTTGCGAGCATAGACTGTAATCACCACAAACATCAAAGCAGAAAATGCTCCCGAGACAATAACTACCTGCAACAAAACATGATATGGTTTATTCTTTATTCAGAATACCTATAGCTACTTCAAAATTTCGTTTATTCACAATACTTTGCGTACCCATTTGAACATGTAACCATGGTTGTCGTTCCAAGTATATGGAATATTCATGCCAAATATAGCAGCCACCAAGGAGTAGAAAGATAAACAAACAGTTCCAGAGCTAAGAAAGAGCTCTAACTGCACAAGTGTTCAAGGCCATTCAGAAAACTCATTGATAAAAAATTAAGAGTACTGATAGGTGACACGCATTGTGCAGAAACATAAAAGGCACCTGAATCAGCTGATTACGGTGGTTGTCAAGCTGCAAAACGGAAAAACTTTACTTGTATTACGTGTGTCATTCATCAGATACCAATAGATATTATTCATATATTGCTAGTTACTTACTTGAATATTAATATAATCTTCAGTATCATCGATGTACTCTCGAAGCTTTAAATGAAAAGAAAAAAAGAAATTAGACTTTATAGTGTGTGTGTGTGTGTATAACTCTCTGCTATGAGGTAAAACAATCTAGTACAGCAATTTCAGAGTTCAAATAAACCTATTTAAGTTAATAACACAGACCTTTAAAGATGCTAAGCAAATATCAAAAGAGTAGAATAGATTACAAAGTCTTTCTAGAATATCCTAATCTATTAGGTTTAGACTATAGAGTCTCTAACACATCTCACCATGAATAAATTCAGGGATCTTGAAAGCATGAATTAGACATAGAATCACCATTATCACAAACATATTCAAAGGCAAATGGGGAACAGCAAATATCCAAGTGTAGTCTATTTGATCCAAAAGGATAAATAGCATAAATTACTCAATCATAGACTAGAATGAATCCGACAAAGTAAGAGTATATCATGTCATAAAACTCTTATAACTAATAAGGAGATATTTAGAAAACAATTGCACAAAAAGACTTCCAAAACAAAATTCTGACTATCAACTATAAAGTTCAACTTTAAATAGCAGGGGAGGGAAGAAGGAAGAGAGCAAAATGCATATCTCCTTTGTTTTCCATTAATTTTGCAGTATTAGCACAGTAGACAGAGTGTAAACATTCAGAGTATCAAATTTTAAAATGCTTCCTAGTGTGAAACTAAAAGCGCCCAAAAGGCCAGGCCTTGAGTTCACTATCTAATAATTAGATTAAGATTTTTCTCCATTTTTACAGCTAAACAAAAATTAAAACTTTTCTCCATTTTTACAACTACACAATTTTTCAAATACTTCATATCTGGCATGTATCCGCCACACACCAAAATTAAGATTTACAGCTCTGTATTGCGCACATACACGAAGAGATGATTCTTACCGTTGTTAATTTGTTCAACGTGTGATCAATTTCACTGAAATAAGCCTGCAAAATGAACAAACACCATTTATAGCAGTGTTTTTCCACATTCAACAAAAAATGGTAGATCTTTCTGTTCCTAATATTTTTCAAAGCAAATAAAGTTTTAACCTCAAGTAACATTTCAAGATCTTCCACATCATTTTCTTCTAAACGAACTGTTGCCATGCTTGCTCTACTTGCTCTGGATATCTTTGATCCTATCGTGGGGGAAGCAGCAAACCAATTTGCAGCACCTGATCCACTAACTGGTGAGGAACTTGCTAACTTTCTTGACAGGTATAGGTCAGCCATATCATCATCATCATCTAGCAATTGTTCAAGCTCATCTCTGACCTGTACCAGAAAAAAGAACTGGTGATGAGAGATGAAATAGGGATATAAGTTGTTTTCTATTTAAAACTAATCAAGGTTTACAGTCACTTTGGGCTTTACAAAATCAGCTACCCACCATTGTACAAAATGTTGATTGATCTAGACACTCATAATTTCAGCATGGAGATCATAGAAGCTCCTTAAGATCACATTAAAGCAAAAGCAGCTGGTCTATAAGCAATCAGAGGTCTCAAGGATGGAAGAATATATCTTATGGATTATTCAGATATTAACAACCATATTTGATTTATATATTAAATTTCACAGTCATAAGGTCAATAGCCATCTGGATGTTGGACAGAGAAGGAAACAGTATTTAGGAATTATATCAGGGTTATGTTGTATAATAATGACTTTGCTAATGAGTGTACTTAGGACAATGGCTAAGGAATACAAAATAAGTAAAAAGTGAAAAGTAATGCACTTAACACATTGGAAACTCAAAGAACTTATTGCTTTCTTCTTCAAATAAATAGAAGCATAGTAGAGGGTATTAAATACTCCTGAACCAATGCCCTGTGAGAATTCATTAACAAGACCTTAAAGTTCCCAAGCAAGCACAGACATGAGATGTTAAGAAGAAATTGAAATGCAAAGGAAGAACACTTGATATTGAACTACTTCAAAACCAAGATATTCAATGAACTGAGTGATTAACTATTGTTTAGAATCAATTCAAATCTACATGTACAAAAATATGACAAACCCTCCTTATAAATCTCTTCAAATCATAAACATATGCAGCCTAAAACTGGTTTATGAACATGTAGAGGTCTTGGAAATGAAAATCATATAGATTATTCTGCCAGATGAAGATGGACTTCTACTGCCAACAGTTAGTCTTTCCTGCAAAACATAATTATTCTACAGGACCATTAAAAATTTAAAGTGGGAATATCAGCTTCCCATGTTTATAAATAAATCTTCACAAAATAACTGCTCAAACTGTCATCAATGGTTTAATGTGTGTATATATATATATATATATATATATATATATATCAAAATTTAAAGTGAGAACATCTGCCTCCCAAGTTTACAGATCTTTATAAAATAATTGCCCAAACTGGCATCAGTGGTTTTAAAAATAAACTTAAACACAAAAAATTCCATCAAGATTCATAAGTTACTAGATCCAGACACACAAAAGTTGTGGCATATTATTGAAGTAAACAAAATTTCAAAAACTGGTTCTAACTACAAAATGCAGGAGTGCAAGAGATTGGATACTTACATATTTCACTAAAGATGAAGAAAAATAAACTGAAGTTTAAACATGAAAACAGTCCAAATAACATTTCTAAATTCATAAATGTTTCAATGATTTACAATAAAGTAAAACTTTGGGACATACGAAAGTGAATGAAACTTTAAGTATACACCATGCCTTTTAGGAATAATTTCAAAAGGAAAGGAGGATCCACTTACACCAAAGTATTCTTGCTTTACACACTTACTCTCTTGAATAATTTTTATGAATGTTAAAATTCATCAATCCAATAGTTGAAATAATTAAATGGATCAAATTCATAAAATTACAGTTCAGCAACTAGGTGATGCTTCATTGAATATCCAAATTCTGACATGCATGTTCATCTAAATAGTGTTACATGATTCAACAAATGGATTGGTTAACTTCACAATCTAACAAAATGCACTCAACAGCTTAAATGTTCTAGACACAGAGAAGGGGTCCATACTTTTTCAAAAACCACAAAAGTACAATAAAAACTCCAATATCCACGCATATTTGTCAGAAAATAGCTCCATATAAGTTAGTGGAAATTGAATCTTATGATCTTGAAAATACACCTTCCAAATTTACAAACTCTAGCAAACTGTAAAAGTACAACAACGTAAGCCACTAAGTGACATCGCGCCTTCATGGAACACATGATGCCAATGGAAACTCTAGCAAACTGTATGATGGCATATTTTTAACAATGAATTTCTCATGCATCATCATAAATGAATAACCCTTCCCAGTTTAAAAAGGTCCAAAATATCCACAGCACTGAGAGGCAGAGGGTGCAGAATATATTCACATAAAGGAAATTGGTGTTTTTCGTGCACAAATTTTTCACTGGCATAGGAAAACTTGACATACCTTTTGAACCCTAGCAGTCAGTCTTGTCATTGCACTCTTCAGTTTACGAACTCTATCCAAATTACGACTACTAATCTGCAGATCACAATAGTTCTAACGGTCATAATTGAACTGGAAAAAGCCATAAAATGAAAGAAAAAAAAAAGGAGCAGAATTCTCAAGAAGGTTGAAACATGAAACTAGAGCTTCCACATTTTATGCAAACTAACAGAAATCTTCTTAAAGATAACAACCATAATTAGAATGAACACCTCAATGATGACAACTGTACAAAATCGAAAGGATAAGGGTATGGAACATGGGATCTCACATTTAAACCAAAAACAAGAGTGAAGAAACAAGAAGAGAAAGAATTCAATTATATATTTACCTTGGAGGTAAGTTCATCTAATGCAGGATAAGCAGCCATCTCCAATTCTGTTGTACGTGCTGCAAGGAAACTACAAATGGCTTCTAAAGCCACCTCCAGGGCCCGGAATTCAAAGGGTGACTCTACATTTCGTAATTTAGATCATTCAGATACAGGGGAGGGAATGTTTCAATTCTAATAAGTTCATCAACAAAGACAAGTGATGATGCAAATATAAAGACAGATTTGTAAGACGAACAGATGTCGTGAACATGGTTAATCTTTAATCTAACATACCATCTTCTTCAGCTGCTTCAGTATCATTTTGTCCACCGAGATACTCTTTACCATCCCCTTCTTGTTGATGAATGGCACTTACTCGAGGCAATCGCCTTTGCAACTCCTCCACAACAGGGACCACATTTTCATCTGTTGGATCTCGAAGCAATACCTGTACCACAATTTAGTTATGATCAGAATTTGGAAGCAAAGCCATCTCAAGCTATATAAACAACCATACATTTCGCAAAGTACCAAAGGTTGAATACAAGGATTCACAAATATGCAACTAGGTCAAGGTCAGAGAACATAGTTAATGGAACTTATTGAGGCCGACACAATGATATCCTAGTTATATCAAATTCTGTCCTTTGCTTTAGGCATCATAATAACATCAGCAACAAAATCCTGTAGTTATATTCTTGTACAACATGGTTAAGGTTCTGCACTGTGACATTGAGTAAGGCTCCGCACTATACTGGGCAGAACAGCCCAACAAGTATTTTACTGTCTTCATACCAGTTGTTTTCTTCAATGAATTTGATAACATAAATTTTGTTAACCTAAATCCAATCTTTCCTCCAATTAGTCATGTCATTAAATGCGTGAGTAGGATAGGATGCTCATAGACTGCCCCACCTACCATTCCTCCAATCCTCATTGCCAAATCAGTCTAAGTTTTTCAATTATGATTAGCCTAAAATAAAAATTCAAAGCTTGTTCCTCGCATTAGTTTCATAATGGTTCTCACTTATGTTTTCTTTCACGAAATAGGAAGCCATAATGGCATAATGTTTATAATCCCACTCCTTCAGAGATGGAGGCAGTCACACTAAGTATTTAAGGAAAAAAAAAACTTCATGATGATATCAACATCTGTTTTTAGACTCGTTTCTCTTTATTGTAAGACATAAAAAAAATACTAACAGAAATAAAACTTAATTCACCGTCAACAATCAACAACCAATTCTTGCGTACAGAGAAAAACTGACTAACCTCTTCAGCGGTGATAATTGCCTTGATATGCTGCAACTCAGAATAAAACGAAAATTAGAAATTGGTGAAACAAAAATGTGAAAATAATAAGAATAATAAAAAAGAAACGAATGAAACACCTCCAAGTTAAGAACAATGGCCTTCTCACGACCGAGAATGGTAGAGGGGTAAGAGAGCAAGGGATCAAGGATTCTGAGATCACGAGCGTGAATCTGAACCCGATGCATGATGGCATACTTGTCCACGTCAAGCAATGAACCTTGCCCCGTGGCATCAAACAGAATCCAACTCCTCGAAGACTGTGTCTTCTTCTTCACAACCGTCATTGCCTGCGGGTCTGCAGGAACAACGCTCCCATCCCTAGCCATCCCTCTTACCCTATCCCACAATTCCAATCACATGCCCCAACCTCAATTCAAAACTTCGCAATTCAGCTACAAACTCACTTCAATTCAATTCACCAATCCCCCCGAAAACACGAGAAGGAATATCTCTCACACCCCCTTTCGCGCATTTCATCGAACGCCAATTGGGTATCCCAGTCCCACCTCAAAAGGTATTTTTACTAACACAACGCTGGGGAATCAGATTCCCAGAACAAACCATAAATAGGTATTTTTCTATCCTCTTTTTTTCTTTAACCCTTTCCCCAAAAAGGAGCAAAGCTTTGTTTCCAGATATGATTTATAGTCTCTTTTGAATGTGAATTTTGTGACGGAGAATGAGAACTGAGGGCGAATAGGCAATGGCCAGAGAGAGAGAGAGAGGCAAGGGTGAAGATGAAGGTTTGATAAGAGCTTAAAAATATGAACGTCACGGCGTGATGAGGGTTTGGTGAGTGAGGGGCGGCTCAGGTTGTTAAGGTGAGGGCCCACAGTGTGAACCAATGAGGTGATGCCACGATAAGAAGACAGGGCTAAAATGGGAAATAAGAATTAGTGGTAAGTGGATGATCCAGTGGTTCAGTGGCCCACCTGACATATGGTACGGCGGATCCTTGTTGTTGGGTTTGGTTGTAACCTCTAGCGTTTGTTTCCCATGCTTTGTCTTTGCCTTCTCTCTCCTTTTCCTTTATTTTTGCAGCAACTAGTTAGATCACTTTCCAGAATCTTTAATTTTTTTGTTTTCTCATTATTAAATCGCATTGATTTTGAAACATATCCTCGAGTACATCTTTCTAATATATATATATTTTTCTTTATCAACAAATTGCGTGAATCTTTACGTTCAACTTTTAAAATTGTTAGTTTTAGTTTACATGTCATTTTTTTTAAATTTCTTCATAGCATTATCACATTAACCATTTATTTTTTTTTTTTCACAATACAGTATGAAATTTGTCTCATTTGAAAATTTAAAATTTTCATTGACACAATAAATAAAACATTTTAATGTCAAATTAAAATATATTCATTTGAAAATAATTTAATATTTTAAAATTTTTTCTATTTTATTTTACATGTAATCATTTTAAATTTTTTTATAGCATTATCACATTAACTATTTACATTTAAAAAAAACAGTATAACATCGATTTGTCTCATTTGGAAATTTAAAATTTCTGTTGATACAATAAAAGAATAAAAAAAAATTATATGTCAGATTAAAGTATATTCATTTGAAAATAATTTAATGTTGTTTTATTTGTTTTAGTTAGGTTTTATAAAACAAGGATGGAAAGGGGAAATCTGTTTTTCAAATAAAATAATTATAAACAAATAAAATTTAATATATTAATTTATACTATTTTTTTATTTCCATTATTTTAAAATAATGAAATTAAATAATACTTATTAAAAATATAAAAGTCGTCCTCTTTAGTTTTTTACTATAGATTTTAACTCTCGAACACATCCTTATTAGTTCCTAGTTTAATAAAATCGTATCTTTCTATTTTTATTGGTTTTTATAATAAGTGTCAAAGAATAGAGAATAAAAATTTAAAATTTGATAAATTTTTATTAAATACCATATGATTTAATACTTCGATAATTCAATTTTATAGTTTTTTTTTTAAAAAGTATAACCTTTTTATGATTTTTTTAGTAAGATTTATACTAAATAAATATTTATTAATTTCTCATACTATTCAATTTAAAGTTTAAACATTTAATGTTGTAAATAGTTTTAGAATAAAATTTAAATTATGCTATATTAACCGTTTCAATTATTTTTGATAAATTAATTATTTATTTCTTACAAAATAAATTAGAAGAAATATTTTATTACTTTCTTAATTTTTTTTATAAAATCATCCTTGTATAATCACATATATATTAGAAATCATGTATTAAAATTAATTAATATATTAATTTTTTAAAAATTACTCCCTGCATTTCATTTTACTAATATGTACAAATATTAAAAAATACGATGTTATTAATTTTAAAATATATAATTTTTTTATATTTTTAATTTATTATAATTGATAAATATAAAAATATATGTAAAAAATAATAAATATTTTTTGAAAATTAAAATAAATAAATAAATAAAATAGATTTGTTTTACTGGATAGATAGAAAAAAAAAACAGAAGAAGCATTACTTTATACATATTCAAAATAAAATTATTTTATCATATATTAGTTAAATACCTTTAAAATTATTAAAATTATTAAAATCATGAAAAATAAATATTTATTAAAACTTTAAAAAATATTATACTGAAATTGTCTACTTTTTTTTATAACATCTTATAAAAAATTTTAAAAAATTATTCCTTATTATATATATCTTTAAGTTCACGTGATATGATGCAATGGGGGCCCAACTACAATAGTCAACTCCAATTAAAACTTTATATTTTTTTCAAGGTGCATCTTCTGCATCCTTCTTCACTTGCTACGAGAAATTTAAGACTCCGTAGCTTCAAATATTGTTGTCACTTTGTTCATAAAATTATAATGCGATCATATCTTGTCAGTACTTTTTAATATTCTTTTCTCGGAAAAATAATTACTTATTTTTAATAAAATATTTAATTAAAAAATATTAACCAATATTTTTAAATTATTTAAAGAATAAAAAAATTAATTAAAAATACTTTTAACACACCTTTTCTCATAATTTCTAGTGCAGTTGAATATTATTTCTAAAATACTTTTAATTTCGTAACCAGTATTTTTAAAATATTGATTCATAAAATTAATTAATTTAGTTAATAACATTTAATTTTTTGTTATTTATATGATTTTTATAAAATTATCTTGAATAAAATACTTTAGCTTAATTTTTGTTCATTTAATTAACTATTTTTTAGTTAATAATTTCTCTTTACTTAATTAAGAGTTTTTTAAAAAAAAAATAACTAATGCAGCAATTATAATGAGTTAAATCTAATACAAATTAGGATAAAACTTATTTTATATTTTTATAAAATTTAGAAAAATATTTTTATTTCATTTATTATTTAACATATTATTTAATAAAATACACACTATTGATTATTAAGGATAAAATTTAAGAATTATTAATTATTTACTAATCTTATAAAATAATAATAAAATAAAAATATTAAAATATCAAATTTAAAAAAGGGAAAGAATATAATAATAAAAGATCTAAATTATTTATTCCTTTTGTTCCGTGACGCCATGATCTACCTTCTTTAATGATAATCATATATGGATTAAACGGTTGGAATTTAAAAAATAAAATAAAATTAAATGACTTTATACTTAGATATATTCAAATGTAAGTCATCATGCGAGTATAGGAAGATCTTTTCTGTTCTCAAATTATTATTTTTTTTCACTTTTTTTCTTACCCCTTCTCTCACCCACCTCTTAGCACATCTACGTCACCTCCTACTCAACATGTATGGCTGAATCCTCCTTGTACATTATTTCTTTTAGGTATTCTATTTTTTTTTTTAATGAGTCACATGATTCTGATTTTTTTAGCCGATAATTGTGCCTTCAATCTCAATTGTCTATCCTTTATTTATGCAACAAGTTAATTCAGTTTTCTGATTTTTTTTTATATTTTTAAGTGATTATCCTATTTTAAAGTAGTGATTGTCAAGAAAGATTTCACTCTAAATGTTCTGGGATTCTATGATTAATAATTTAAAAAGATATAAAATAAACAATTAATTATAAATATCTTTTTATAAACAAAATATGTATTAATAAAATATTAGAAATACTTAGCAAAATATAAGAAAATAGTAGTTTGATTATCACCTTTCTTTGATACTGATCTTTAACTGAGATATTTCCCATTTTGAGCAATTGTTCGTAACCCAGTAACAAAATAAAATAGATTACCAATTAAACACATAATACTTACTTCATGGGTTGTTGGACATACAAATAATCAAATAGAGGAAAGTGTTGTCCTTTTCTTTTCATCCATATCCATGATCTAAATTTTACTAATCCAAAATCTCATCAATAACTTTGAGTTGAAAATAAGCTCATTCTATCCTAATCATAAAGAACAAAATATTGCAAATTAAATGATGATCCAAACCACCTGCCTCTTACTTTTGTAGAGCATGTCGTTAGTCCATGCCATAGATGCTGTTTGCCAGCCCAAAAAAATGTTGTATGTGTTTTTCACCTGGTTTTCGCAAATTTTACATAGCCCATTAGTGGCAGTGTTAACATCCCTTTGTTATCATTTGAAACTATCTTATCAAACACCTCTATTAATCAAAACATGTTGAAGAAATGGTCTCTTATGCTGGATCTAACGTTCGTAATAAGGTTATATGCCAATTTATCAAAGTAGCATCTCAATAAATCAACTTCCTAAAGACATTTATCCTTTGTATTTTTTTAAAATGTACATATGAAATAATGTCTCCAAATATATTTGACTGGTCATTTTCATATTAAAAAACACTTTCTCTAACTCTAATTTCACTTCCATACGCACGTGATTGTTGGGGTGATTACCAAGGTGGAGAGTAATTTGATTACTTAACGGTTTTAAACATAAATAAATTAATTAAAGGATTTAAATTATAAGAATTTAAATAAAATCTTAAATTATGAAAACTTAATAATTAAATTAACTTACTAATTTAACCTTTTTAAACCATAATTTTTTAATATATGTATGTATGAATATTATCTTTCAATTTAAAATTTTTATATTTGACTCACATTCTTATCTTTTTATTATTATTTTTGTCTTCGTTCCATTTTTTAGTTTAGAGTAATTTTATTTCTCATTTTTAATATTCAAAATTTTTTGACGTTGGTATGATCCCAACATTGTAAAATATTTATAATAATAACTTTTTTTGGTAAAATAAATAAATACATTAATAGAGTACTAAAAACATTCATAAAAGAGTACTGAGCAGTTTGCATAGTCAAAGCTTACTTGCTAAATTTCTAAATCATCCGCCAACCAAAATTTATCATCACATTCTAAAAGACAGTAGCAAATTTGATTATTAATCTAACAAGGATAAGAGAATGGATATTTTCTTATTTTAATTTACCTTTATGATCTAAATTTAATTAAGTTAAAAATCTTTTCCTCTTATAAAATTTATGAATAAAAAATCATATAATTAATAATTAATTATAAATTTTAAATTAAATTATCATCCATCTATTTTTTTCAGTATTATTTAGAGTATATAATCAAATTATAAAATGTATAAAATATTTTTTAATATCATTATTGGAAAAGAGTTTCAACCTATTTTAGACACAATCTTATCATAGACTTTCATAATTCTCATTCTAATCATTTTTTTTTATGGTATTTTATCTTTCACTAGTTCTTAAGTAAAAGAATTCACTTTAAAATATATATTTTTTATTCAAAATTGAGTGAAGAATTACTTTCTAACCCAAAACACGTAAAAAGTTTGTATGCCAATTTAACAAATTAAATTTCAGATAATTTTCCTTATCATTTGTATTGATCTCTCTTATTTTCCTACAAATGTACAGAAGAAATAAAATCTTAAAATATTTTAAGTTGGTAAGTTTCATATTGAACAAATTCTTTCTCCACCTTTAACTTTTCACCCTTACTATCATTATCTCAACCTTATATGTATACAACAGTTGTTTCATTAAAGTTAAAAATACTAGAGCATCATCAATAAAAAATAAGATTCCAAACTTAAGTAACTGTTATTTAACAGAATGTTGTTGGATTGGAGAGTGCCGACGTGAATTTTTTTTTTTTACCAGTTGCTTATATAAGCAACTCACCTTAAAATTAATTAGTGCATCCAAAATTCAAAAGAAAACAGACAAGCAGAAAAAAAAAAGTAAAAATAAGATGAAGGAGAAAAAAGGCATCAGGCATGAAAAAGAATGACTTGTTTGATTGGAGTACAAAATTGGTTAAATATTTAAAGAAAAGTATAGAAAAAATTTTTTCTAGGTTGGAGTTGCTCTTATATATTCTAGAAAGACATATTACAAATTATGATCTCCTATCCACAAAAGAATGTGTTTTCCCAATTTTATCTTTTTCATGCATTTTAAATCACAACTATATTTATATTCTATATTATTTTTTCAGATATTTATAAGATCCATCACCTTGATGTATATTTATAAATTTACAATTTATCTTATATCTTGCATTTTATACTTTTTTTTTAAGATACTGCATAATAAATTTTTACTTATCAAATATCTATATATTTTTTTTCCAACAATGCTAAATTAAAATTCTTAACATCTCTCACCTTTCAAACTACCTACCTCTTTGTTTTTTTTTTTCGTGCAAACATCTTCTAAAACCACTCAATATAAACATAAATATATTTATTAAATAAATTTAACCCTTTTAAAACAAATATATAAACATATATAACTAATTTAATAATTAAATAAATGATTAAAAATATATTTATTATACTATTTACTAAAAAATTAAAATCATTTATATTTATATATACATATAATTGTATATAAAATTAAAAATAATTTATTTTTTAAAAAAAATATATTTTATGAGATAAAAAATATAACCTTCTATCATCATCTTTGAATTTCATCTCTTCAAATTTTTATCTTTATCTTTATCTTTTAAAAAAATATATATATATCTAAACATAAAGTTGTAATTAAGATATTTTTTGTCAATATCCTTAAATAATGGAAAAAATTATCATTATTAATATGCATTATTTTTTATTTTTTCTATTATATAAAGGTTTAATTTAGAAATGTGTAAACTTTAGAACTAACATTTAAAATATAATATATTATCATCTAACTTTATATTACACAATTTTAAATTTTTTTTATTACAAATATTATTTAAGAGGCCGTTTGATTCGTACAATATTTTTATTTATAAAATATTATTTTATATTTAAAAAATTAAATCAAACACTAAAAAAACTCTACTCAAATCTCATTGTCTAAATAAATCTATAAAAAACTCATGGTATTTTTTTAATAAATTCCTTTCACTGTTATATTTATATATATACATATATAATATAATATAATATAATATAAAGTATAAATTAAATATATTTTAATTTAATATTATTATTTTAATTGTTATTATAATTATTGAAATACGTTTAAAACAAAATAAGTATATATATTTCTAAATTTAATCTTACCTTTGTAAATCAGATTTAAATTTTTATTTAAATTTTTAATTTTTTATCAAAATTAAAATAATTATTTAACTAATTGTCTAATAAGATGAGTATTAAAAAATAGCATATGTAACACTCCTCTTATCAAGGATCAATTTTTTTTACAAGGTAAAAAAAAAATGTTTAAAATCAAAATTCTTATATAAATCTATTTTAATGTACCAATATTTTTTTTCACCAGACCAATCTTAATAATTTCAATTTAATATACCTCTAAAGTTCATAATAATAAAAAAATAAAAAAATATATTTTATTTAGAATATGTTGATCAATTTGATACATCTTTGTAGTTTATGACAAGAAAAATGTAAATGTTTATTTTATTAGATCTGTATCGGAATAAAAAAAAAGTGAGAGATAGATATAAAAACTAAAAATAAAATATATTAAGATAAAATGTTATTAATAAATGGTAATTAGATCTGCACCTGAAAACTGTTAATAAGTGTTTTCTTAAATAAGAAAGTAGCAAGAAATTTAATTTTAAAAAATAAAAGAATATATAAATTATAAATAAAAAATTATTACGTATAAAAAAAGTTAATATATAAATAACAAAACGTGAGACATATTGACAATCACGGTGAATCAAACTATAATTTTTTTAAAGATTTTTTTAATCTTTTAATCAATGTCTAACATTTTATTTTATTAAACGATATTTTTCATCTTCTTTTTTCATGTCTATGTTTTGTCTAGTAGACAAAAATATAATAATTAGTACTATTTCAATATTTACATAAATAACTAAATAAATAAATAATTATTTATTTTTCTGTCTCGGATTAAACAGGTAAATAAAAAATAAAATAATTTTGAAGATGCCACGAATTAGTTTTATATAATAATATTATAAAAGTTAGAAATTTTGGGTTGACCGGGGCATCTATAGATCACCCTTTCTCTCCACTGTTCCTAACCTTTGGAAAGTTTAAAGTTTTGGTACGTCCTATCTAAAAAAAGTTATGATTTCTTGCACCATGATACTTGGTGCATTAAAAGAGGAAGAAAAGGAATACGAGTGTTTGATATATATATTATTTTTGAGAATTATTTTTTATAAAATTTATATTTATAGAAGTTATAATTATTAAAAATGTTTTAATAAAAAAATATAGTTAAAAATTATTCCTACCAATATGATTTTGATTTTTTTTTTGAAAAATTCATAACAAATATATAAAATAATGCTTTTTAAATTAAAAATTTTGTGAGTCTTTTCAAAAAAATCTTACCAAACCCATCCTAAAAAAATAGGATATATAAAAAATATTCATATATAAATGTAAAAACGAATAATTAATGAGTGTACACTAATTTAAAATTATAAAAATATAAATTTAATATTATTAATGTTTTTCATTCTTATTTTTAATAAATATTTTTATTAATTTTTTAATCATTATAATTAAAATAATTGATAATAAAACCGTAAATATAATAACAAGAATGTTAAATAAAGACCAAAGTTTGCACATAACTGTAACTTTTGGTATTCAATTAATATTTCGGATGATCACATAATACACATTATTTAACAATTTTTTTCTACGTTGATTACTGGTGTAAGTATAATGTATAAATTTGTGGTGAATAACAAAGATGATAAGAATTGTAGGTTCAAATTAGGAAAATAGCCATGGTGGGAGGAGGCCGCATTGTGCTTCTCATTGTTGATTCAGGATTTCGTAATCAATTTAAATAAATAATTATCTCATTTTTTATACTCATTTTTGACATTTGTTGAAGATTTTAAGCCGCTATGAGACTATTTAACTACTACCAACTTTTAACAAAATTTTGAATAAAATTGAAATGTTGGTAATCAAGAAAATTTTAAACAAGTTAAACAGCCATAATATTTCTCAATAATTTTTTTAAAAAAAATTAATAACGTTTTTCTTAACATTTGCACTCTTTTTTAACATAAAAAGAAATAAAGAGTATTATTTTGTCCATCAATACTTTGTTTGAATAAATTAAAAATTAAAAAAAAAAAAGAAATAGAGCTAAAAAAAATAGAAAGATAAAAAATAGAATGAAAATAGAATAAAAAATACGTTATTTAAATTGATGAAAATATGAGAAAAATAAAAGAATTTTGTTTCTCTTATTTGGATGAATAAAAAAAATAAAAATATATATTAGTAGTATAAATTTTAATTTATATAAATTTAAAAAAATATATATATTTTTTTTAAATAATTGCTAAATTTTTTATTAATATATTTCTATTTTTAAAAAATTTAATAATTTAAAGAATTTAAAATAAAGAAATAAAAAAAATCCTCCACTCCCATTTTCATGGCAAACATGAGGAGATAAAATTTTCATAGTATGCAGAATTTAAGTTCATACTCTATATAATAAATGCAAATAAATAAATTAAAAATTCATCCTAAACTTTTGAAAACATATCCTTTTTTCCCTCATTCCTCTTTAACCGAATAAAGGATCATTTTGATTGCTTATCCATTTGGGCTTTACTGCCTCCTTATGATCCCCATCATAATGGAGCCTTATTTTAATTTGTCCAATTCCATCTTTACCAAATTGCTCAAGAGTAATAACCAGAACCCGAAATAAATGCCATACACTTGACAAAAAAAGAGAGTATTGAATAAAAATAAAATAAAATAAAATAAAAATAAAATAAAATAAAAATAAGTGTTTTTAAAATTTTTAAAAATAATATAATTACAAGAAATGATATATTTATTTTATATATTAAAAGTAATTTTATTTTACCATTATAATAAAATTAATACTTTTAAATGAAATTTCTAAATATAAAATTTTTTTTTGACATTAGCATTTTTGAAAATTAATTTTTGAATTAACGTTTATCCGACCAAAAAATAAAATAAATGGGCTGTTAGCAAGTGGGTTTTTGAAGAGGGAACGTGCACAGACTGGCCATCATCACTTGAGTTGGACCATGAGCACAATTTGATTGAATAAAAAAGGCCAGATTCGGATTCAGCATTTTCGTGGTCTGATTTGATTTTAAAAAATATTTAAATTAATTATAAAAATAATTGTTATTTAATGGAATTATGCTAAAATATATCATAAAAATTAAATTAAACCAAACTAAATTTAACAGTTTGCCTCGATTTAATTTTTTAATTTTATTTTTGTTTTAAAAATTCAAATAGCAAAAAGACTTTAAAATGAATGTAATATATTATGTTCACAATAAAAAAAAATGAAATCTATAATATAGAGAAGGTTTATAATTTATAACAAAAAGTAGGAAGATTCGTAGTAAATAAACAACGTATGCTTAAAATAAATATAATATGTAAATTATTTTAACATTAATTTTATTATAAAAGGCAAGGTCAAATCAAATTACATGTATAACTATGTGTAATTCGGTTAAATTTAGTTTGTTTTTGTATAGAAAAATCACAACGGTCCAGTTTAGTTTTTTTTTTTTTTTATAGAAAACTCACAAACCAAACTAAACGGCAAGAAAAATTATGATTTTTAAAAAAAAATTAATTTTTTGGTTTAATTATGTAATTTTGAATAGTTTGATTTGATTTGTAAATATTCTTAATTTAGGTTTAATAATTGATAGAAACAAAATATGTAATAACTAATTAATTTTTTTTTAAATTTTCTATTTAATTTTAAAAGGAATTGGGTTTGAAAAAAAAAAAACTCTTTAGCTTACTTATATGGCACGCAAGTGTGTGAAATATATAACTTTAATAAAAATTCATTGATATTTAAAGATGAAGCCTGGAATTTATAGGGGATACTAAATACAATCAATGTTAATTCTTGAAACCGGTTTTATAATAGGTGCAATAACAATTTTGTGGTATCATTTTTAGATTGATGTACAAATCCTACTTCTTGTATAAAAAATTTGTTGTTCAGTTTTAACTTTTAGATGTAAAAGAATTTGAATATCTCTTGTACTTGCACAATCAAATTCCTTTCCATGTTTCTTTATAAAAAAATTAGATTAAATGATTTAAATATTGTTTGACATGATGGCTTTAAAATTTAAAAATTACTTGAGTTGAAGTTAAAAATAAGAAACTTAAAACTTAATGTTACTTAATAATTCCATTTAAAAGTTATTTTTAAGTTAAAATTTAGATGTTGATGTATTTTTCTAATTTAGATATTTGAAATTAGATAGGAAAAGTGAGAAGGGAAAATTAGAAAATAAAACATTTTTGTTAAAGTTTTCTTTTCTAAATTTTTGTTAAAAAAGCTACTTTTAAAAGTTTTTTTTGTTTAAATTGTCTGGTTTAACTTCTCCTTAAAGAAAAAAGTTTAAGTGAACTATACCAAATATTATCCTGGTGTCATTTAACTAGAAAGTTGTAAAAATACTCTAATCATTTAATTATGCACTTTACTTGTAAGGGATATTTTATATGATGGTATACAATTCATGTATGATACCCAATATCTAGTGTGTTATGTAATATTCATATCATAATTTGAGGATATGCTGCAAATTTTCAACTAACATTGGTCTATGATAAACAGATTTTATAAGGTTAATATGAATTGTACAACAGCCAAGCCTCCTTTTTATTTTTCGATTAGAAACTTATACATGTTATTACTAGCAAGTATTCCTATATTGTATGAATATTTTAACTTAAATATAATCTTAAAAAATAGATATTTAAAATAATAAGATAGATATACACAGTTAAGTTTAATAAATAATTTAAAAATAGGTAGTTTAAATTTAGAGAGATACGAGTAATCTAAAATATAAATAGATGAAATTTGAGATAAAAAATTAAAAGGAAATTTATATATTAAAATAAAAACGGAAATAATTAAAGCTAATATTTAAGAGAAAAAATCTTTACATAAAAAAATAAAGCTTAAAACTAATTGATAATTCAATTTTAAAAGAATATAAAATAAGTGTTAAATTATGGTGAAATTATGTAAACAGCGTACAATAAAAATTCTTCATGTTTACAAATAAGGATTCAAAATTATAATATAAAGGTTAATATTAAAATTACCTTAGTAAAATATTCATGTAACATTTGAGAATGAATAAACAATTTATCTTAGATTGATTGTTGTAGCTCATTCCAACCCTTCCCCTAAATTGTTCAGATCTTACTTGGACATAAAATATATCTCAGAACAGATATTTTGATGTTCACTTTCGTTTATATGCATTTTATATCGACAGCAAATCCCTTAAAATAATGGATATTTTCCTCAAAAGCTAGGACATG
Organism: Canavalia gladiata; assembly: GCA_037954105.1. NCBI lineage: Eukaryota > Viridiplantae > Streptophyta > Magnoliopsida > Fabales > Fabaceae > Canavalia > Canavalia gladiata. Next base: position 14,117,738 of record CM075660.1, read on the forward strand.
AAGCTGTCATAGTGTCCGATCCAAGAATTCTTTTATGCTTCGTATACATTTATTGGGATATGTATGTATCATTGACCTGAATAATAATGTTACTGATCCCATTATATAAAATATATATATATATATATATATATATATATATATATATATATATATATATATATATATATATATATATATATATATATATATATATATATACACTAATGACATTAATATTCCAACCATGTTCACTCACCAACCCTACATTCACCCACCCAGTTAATACGCATTTGATCTTACAAAACTAAATGACAAGGACTATAAAACTAATGGCCATCAACGAAACTCCATCAACATGCACATGGGCTTGTTCCCCTGACTCACTTGTGAGCCATATAAAAATTGAATACCTTCCTCATCCAGCTGAGACATTGATCATTTTGCAGTACATATACAATTAATTAAAACACTAAAATAAAATAAATGATACATGGAGAATCTTTTGAGGGAATAAAGTATGCATTAAAATTCAAGGTATTTAGCACACAACAATCATGACAACATGTAAGGATCACATAAATAAACAAGCCAGACTAGTATATAGGTTAAGTTTATTGCTTCTTGTCCATTACAAATGCCCCATAGGCTCCTTAAAATTAAAGTTGAATCTATATACGAACAAAACAAAAACACAGAGACACATTCAAATTACTAACAACACTCCGCTCCATAGTCTCAGCAGAAGTGCTTCATATATCTTTCTTATAGGTCCACTTTGGTACGGGATTTCATATAGAACATGTACTAGGCCACCTTCAGCTTCTGCTTTTGCATTTTTCCATTGCTCTTGGCGCTGAAAGTACATAGAAAGATGCGCGCCAACACATTAAAATAGCCAGAAAATAGCACACACATATATATAGTGATCATTACTGATTGTGTTTCATATCAATGATTTCTATGAGTCATCAAATGAGTGAAAAGAAAAAGAAGGTTTAATTAATTAATTAATTAATTAAAATATAAGCTTATAAAAAAATTGATATGATATAATTATTCTTACCAAGTCCAATTGCTTCTGATCCTTTCATTATTCGCAGACGCTTGCATGATTCAACAAACATCCTGCAGAAAATTAAACAATTAAGGTTATTTTCATGGGTTTATAGAATTAAAAATAACATCCTAATGGTTCATGAAGCATGTTTCTAATCAATAGCTCCTCAAGAGTCATGACATTTTTTTTCTGGGCACCAATTAAAAAAATATTACTATATCAATATATATAGCATGCATGTAAGACATTATTGTAAATAATATATAGTTGCAGAAGAGGTTGTTGTTGGATGAAGAACTTACTCCCATGGGACATCACCCACGAGCATCCAGTCACCATCCTTATCTTCATAGGTTGGCACATACTCAGAACTGTTAAGAAGATCCATCAACTTGCTCTCATTCATGAAGTCTATCATTCCTTGGGCCCCATAGTTACCTTCAGTCCCAATATAAAACATAATTAAACAACACCAAAATAATTTAATACTTTTATATTTATAGTTAATCACAAGCAATAACTCACAATCATATAGCTGAATGTAACAATCCCAAGATGATTAATCCAACCCTTGCACGCATCATTAATAATTCCCATGCGTCAAGGATCTAAAACTTTATATATATAATATATAATAAAAAATTACTAATTTCACCTCACTTTTTTCTAAAACAAGATCTTCTTTTTATACTCCCGGTACATGTACATAAAATGTTAAAGTTTTGACATCCTTGAAAATATATACATCTATTAGAGAAGAAAGTGATGAGAAGAGAAGAAAAAAAAAATAGATGTAATGAGAAAGAAAGAGATGAGTGTAAGTTGAATAGCTGGAGTGTAAAAAAATTAATTTACTTTCTTTGGCATGATTATCTTGCTATCACTGTATATTATTATATATATTTGAGTCACATAATTGTGGTAAAAGTGGTTTAAATTGAGGGCAATATGATGTAGGTAGGAGGGTTTATCAGTTAATTTTGTACTAACCCATGGTGAAGGAGCTGAACATTTTGGCCAAAGCATCAGATAAGTCTTTGTAGCTTTTGTACATTGTGAGGTCAACCTTACGAAGGTAAGGTGCTCCATCCATAGAAACTTTGACAAATGCCCCAGAAGCAGTGGTGCTTGTTGTCTTCTCAGTCCCTTCCTCATTGTTAACCTTCTGCACTGCCATCATGTTCTTCCTGTATGACCTCACTGGTGGCCAACCCACTACCTGAGCCCTGCAATTAATAATATTATTATTCCAAATTAATTCCCATCAATCTTATATTTTCCTCTCTTTATTTGGACACAAATAATTATGTATACTGTTTTAGCTGAAAAAATTGAAGAGAAAGATGGTAATAACTAATAAGCACTAAGAAGTTGCATATATTATCAAATATCCAGAGGCCTTTAATTATGAAAGAAAAAAATAAGATAAGTGACTTACTTGGCTGGTGGCTTGGCAGGATCCTTAAGGAGGGTCTTCTCCTTTGAGACATTTTTCAGATTCTCATTCAGATCTTCCTTGGATTGAAGATTAAGCTTCAGATCAACAGTCTCAGAGAACCCTCTCTTCCCAGTGGCCTTTGGAGTTTCCACCTCAGAAGCACCACCACCTCCGCCGCCGCCGCCACCACCTCCACCTCCACCACCACCAGGTAAACCAAGGCAAAGCTCAGTCTCCTTCAGGTTGAGACCATGCTCCTTTGCCAACAAAGTTGCCATTTTTGGGTTGTCAATGAATACCACAGCTTAGCAGCAGAGTATATATAAAAAGGAAAAGAAAAACTCTTTTGCTTTCACCTCTCTCAAAGTGTTTCTCCTTATGGGTATAGCTTCCCTCTTTCTTGTGTCCTCTTCTAATATAATGCTGCTTGGTTTGTTTAGCTATATAGATTACAAGAGAGAGAGAGAGAGAAAGTGATAGCCCCTCAATAATATAGCTTTGAGGAACTTGTGCTTGTGGCTGCATGCGTATGTCATATCAGGTTTGGAACCAATTGCATGCTGACACGTGGATAAATGTGGAACGTTGATCATTGTGTAGCCTTAACCGACTCTGATAATTTTCATATGCAAACGGGATTTTGGGTACCTACTCAAATGGATTGACCTCCTACATGTCTCCCCAATATTCTAACCAGTCTTTGTTGTAATTTTCAAATCACATGCAGGGCACTTGGTCTTGTTAGTTTTCCATCTTCTATTGTCCTCTCCTTTCAGGACTAGTTACTTTGTTTAGTTATCTAAAATAGTATATCCTGTATTTCTGTCTTCACAACAAGGCAACCATACGTAACTTGCAAATTTTTATAGATACCCCTACCCGCCAACCATGCTTTCACCCCCCTCAAATTATTGCATCCTATTTTGTATCTTTGTCTACAATTTTATTAGCTCTTTCATTATACATCATATTTTCTTCTACACTTTGATGGATTTTTAATTTTCGTTTAAGCACATGTTTAATATGTGATATCTTATTAGACATCTTCAATTAGTCTTGTGAGGAACTTGAATTCAGGAATATGTTACATATGTTAGTGTAAGTACATGAAAATTACTTTATCCAAGTTGGTTGTTGAAGTCCTTTCAGTTTTTAATATTGCAATACATTTTTTCCTTTTAAAACTATCGTTGTTATATATTATTAGAACACTGATAGTGATAATATATATGGCAGCAGTGATGATACAATAATAATAGTAGTAAAGTAATAATGATGGTGAGTGATAGTAGCAACCGGCAATAGTGATGATAACTTTGACTTTCGTTGGATTAAAAATGTGGAAAAAAATCTGATTTATGATAGGAACTAATGAGATAATTTTGACGCAGGGAATAATTTATCAAAATTATGACTATATTTGGATTTGAGTAAGAGCAAAAGTTTTAGCTGAGGAAGTACAAATAGAGATGTTTAGTACGACAATGAAGAAAAGAATTTTGATATTAGTATTTAAACCATTTTTTTAATGCAGAAAGAGTATTTTCAGTTGATAGTCAAGTTTTTTTTTTTAATTGTAGAGATAGGACTAAAATAGAACTTGATTAATATACAGAATTAATTAGTTATTTACTGAATATGTTTAACTTCGAGTCTAAGTTAAAATAGAGGATTGTTTCATCCATCTTATAATTTTTAATAACTCTCTCTCTCTTTGATCATACTCGGAGCTTCTATATTGTTACTGTTGTCGGCGATTATTATTGTGGACGCTCTTCTGTTGGTATTGTATTCAATTCAATAATTTCTTTTTTCACCGTCCAATGAAAGTTAGTAGTGTATACCTTGAAAGGATACCGCAATGGAGTTTCGGCGAATCTGATGAATGGTGTAATTCAAAGGATGAGTGGTTTTTGAGGCTTAGAAATATAGATTTTGGAGTTAACATCTCAGTGCACTTTTCCTCCCGTGGAAACAATTCTTATTAAAGAATACAAACACAAAATCTTGAAAACATCTCTAACATACTGTTTGGTTTAAGAACATTGAAAGAGAGGAGAGATTTTTTTTTTTAAAGTTATCTTTTTAGTTTAAATTTTAAAAAATGAAAACAGGAAAAAAAAATTACCTTGATTTTATCTTCTCTTCATACATATGAGATATTTGGAGGGTAGGGAAATTTTCTTTAAATTAAATATTTTTTAAAAATTTAAAATGATTTTTTTTTAAAATAGGAATAATATAAATAAAATTATTTTAAAATTTCTTTCCTCTTCTCCCAAAACAAATAAAAAGTTATATTTTTCCATTTTTTATAACAAAACATAATAAAAATTAAAACTTCTCTCCCCTCTTTCCTAAATCCTTCTCCCCCTCTTCCTTGTAAACAGTACAATAAAAAATAAATAAAAGAATCAAATACATTATTAAACAAAAGACCCATAAAACATTTCAATACATGTTTAGTAAGGACCTTTTTTGGGAAAAATAATTTTTTTAAAAAAATTACTTACAACATTAACAATATAAGTATTTTTTAAAAAATAAATTGAACTAGATACGTAATTATGTTTAAATATTCTCAAACATATTTTTTTAATTATTATATAAAATTGATGCTAGACCAAGTGAAATTTATTAAATAAAAAATAAAATTCACATCATTTACACATTGTTTAATTAGAGGAAAATGAAAAGAAAAAAGAGGCAGAGAAATTTGTTTAGAATTCTTTTTGTTTTAATTTAGAGTATGAAGAACGAAGGAAGTTAAAGAGAGTTGTTTGATTTAAAAAAAGTATTTTATTTATTATTTTTATTTCTAAAGTTTTATATAAAAAATAATAAAAATAGTCTTTTTTTTTTGTTTTAAATGTTTATTGTACAAAATTTTACAAATAAAAAATAAAATAAAAATGATATGTCATTTATTAAATGTAAATAAAATAAAAAATTTAAAAAACAATCATTAAAATATCTCTTAAAATATAAGGATTGAGATGTACATCATTTTGCGAGTCTCATAAAATTTCAGCGTTTAAAAAATATTAGATACTGTATTACTAATATTTTTTATAATTAATGAAACCATATAAATTTTATCTAACTATAAAAAAATGTAGCATTAATATTGAGTGTTAGTTAATATTTCACACTTTAATAACTGTTTAAACATTGTGTAGGTAAATAACTAAATATAAAAAAAAAAGTTTATTGCAACAATTATCATCGTCGTTGCTACATACATCAACTACTATTTTTATCAAATTTTTTTAAATAAAAAAATAATAGATAATTTAAATTTAAAATTTAGCATTAAAGATTAAAAATAACAAAAATTAAATATAAAATATAAAATTAATTTTAATTTTAAAAAATTTTAAAATTTACAATAATCTCAAACATGATTTAAAATTTAAATAATCATATTGCATTCAAATACCTTATCTTTAAGTTTAGAAAGATATTAAAACAAATGAACTTAAAGGCATAATATTATTTTAATTTTTATATATAATTGAGTTTTTAAATAATAGATAGTGATAATTTTAATTTTTATCAACTTTTTTTAATAAATTTTTATTTAATAAAAATTATCTGTCAAAAAATATTTTAATAATAATTTAAATGGTATAATTATCAGAATTTACTATATTTTATATAAATTTATACAATCATTATAACATATCCATAAAAAAATTAATTTTTTTATAATGTTATATATTTCTTTATTTTTTATAACATCATTATTTATATATATGATTTTTATTTTATTTTTATTCTTATATATATATATATATATAAGTAATAGAACTAAGAACATATATAGATTAAAATATAAAAAATATTTTATTATATGTTAAATTTGTCTAAAATTAATGTGTTTATAAACAAATGGAGAAAGAAGGGGATAGGACAGATTTAGTATTATAGTTATTCGATTATATGTATAGACCAAAATTTATCATATACATAGATAAAAATTTTACTAATTATGATTTTTTTTTAAGGTGGGGTTGAATTATCATATTGTTAGTGTATATATATGCATGTGAGAAAGGATTAATTTACACTGCTATAAAATTTAATATTTTTAATTTTTAATAATTTTATATAAAATATAATTTTTATTAATTTAATCATCAAATTATAACTATTTATTATTTTAATTATTTTTAAAAATTTTATAATAATTAAGTAATAGTAAAAAATAAATAATTATTATTTATATATATATTAATAATATATTATATTAATTTTGATATATATACCAATAGTGAAAAAATAAGTTTCAATTCATATAAAAATAAATATTTATAATTTATATGATACAAATTTTATTTCAACAATAAATTTTAAAATAAATTTATCTAATAAAAAATTAATCAAGAATGTAAGGCTAATTTTATCACCAAACTTTTAGTCAATTTTTTCTCGATAATGTAAGATAATAATGTTGCCGTTTACTAAGGTTGCTTGCAGAAGCAATTGAAAATGTAAGTTATTTATATATTTTAATTTTTTTTATAGATTCAACCGCATCAAAGATATCCATCTCTAAAATATATATATATATATATATATAATTATTTTTGAGTAATTTATGTTTAGAGTTATATATAATTAACATTACATATAATTAATATACATAACTAGCATTATATATAATTATGAATAAAAAATTTATATGTTATATATAAACTTAATGATAGTATAAATTTTTTTATTATATTGATGTAAGTTGATTTTTTTAATTTTTTTATAATAATTATAACATTTTAAAAAATAAAGACAATATATTACAAGCGGCCTGTTTTATGACTTGGTTAACTATAAATTCAACAAGTTAGTTTGTCTTTTTAATTAAATAATTCTCCCTTTAAAATTACTTGGTATTATTCAAAGAGGTCAACCAAGTTTGACATAGGCCGTCTAAGCCGCCATTTTCATATGCGCTACTTGTTTTGTAATGCTCATGCCATTAATCTAGGGGCGCCAAGAGTAACATAATTGATTTTTTTTTTTCTTTTTGCTAATTTTAAAACTTTAAAATGTATTCAGGTCAAAATGTTAGATCTGGAGGAAGCTATTTAACGCTGAACAAAGTGTAAGATTTTTTTTTTATTTTTTTTAAAATGATGCCTTAGAGTTCAAGGGAACTCTTAAAAGGACTTGCGACCAGTTACAATTATATACTTGTTGAGCTACTGGAACATTGAGATCTACTATGAGAGAACGGGTGGCGTAGAGTGAAACTAGAGGCCATGTCCCCTCCATTTTTTGCAATTCCACTATTACATGCATGTATGTGATGTCTATGATTTTTTTAAAAAAAAACTTGGTCCACTAATCTTCCTCACTATATAGTCCCTCACAATATTCTTATGAATAGCTAGAGGAGACGCATAAAAGATTGTTTCTTAATTAACAATAATTGAGCCTGCAAAAGTGGGAAAAATCCTCTAAAATAAGTTTATTTTTAAAGTAATAGGATAATTTATGTTTAAGGTTTAGTTAGTTAAAATGGCAAGGCATTTAAAATTAAACTAAAAATAAATGTATCCTTTTTTGTTTGATCAAAGACAAATTAACTCAAAATAATCTTTATCCAAGTTAGTTGTTGGTTTTAGAAATTTAATAAAGAAATAATGGAAGGGATTTCCTCAAATGATCATAGATGATCGAAATCGTTTGATGTTAATGCATACTTCATTAGTACGTAGTGCTAGGCAACGGAGTGATGGATGATTCACGAAACCTAAAAGCTGAGTACAAAGTAATGTACTATACATAGTCTAGCGATCTGGGTACAGCAAGGTTGGTAGATGATTTAGATAGTACAAAGAGATCGATAGAAGTCAGCGTCACTTAGATGGTCTTAGTTCAATTTTTTTTTTTTCAAGTAGAGAGATTTAATTATTATCTCGTCATAAAGTTTTATGCCTAAGAATTTATCAGCATTTGGTACTTCACCAGCTTAATTGTTTTGGGAAGATCTAAGTTTCATCCAAAATAATTAATTCAAGCTTCGTGAAATTAGGCTCAAAAAGCATAAAAATGTCTTGTATCTACCGGGCCAGTATGAGTTATATCTAACATGTACCACAAGCTTTTAAAGAGAAACGTCCTTAATTATAGAATTTGAGGATAATTAATGATGAATTTGTATTCCATTTTTGGATTGTGTAAGAGGAAGAAGAGAAAGATAGAAAAGAGAGAGGGTGATAGAGAGAGAGCAAATAAGAAATGTGCTATCTAATTAATATGATAATAAAGGAAGAGAAAGATTAAAAAAAAACAAGTGATAAAAAAAAAAGAGACGAGAGGAAGGTGTATGGAAACTTTAATTTTGTAGGAAATGGTTAGATAGTACGAACCTTTTTCTTGGCAAAAATTGTACCATAGTATTAATTGCACCTTAATTATTGTTCTTTTCTTCTTCTTTCAATTTGATATTTAATCAATAGCATAATAACACGATGTTTCATAACAATTTCGTACATAAATCTTTTGTACTGCATGTATAGCAGTTTTCAACATTATAAATTGAATTAATGTTTAGAATTTAAGTGTATCTTTCTGGTGATCTATTCTTTATATCGATCCGTTGTGTATAATAAATGGAGTGAACACATCGTCCACCAGTCAATCTCATGAAGTCCTTGTTTCATTTATAAAATTCTTTCAAGACATAACAATAGCCACAAAAATGAAACACAGTATTTGAGTCTAAGAACTCCATTACGTTCTTTTCAGCCTAGCGATCCTTCCATTCCTTTTTTCTTTAATTAAACTCGTTGGGCGTTAGAAAGAGAATAATATATATGATCATCACCAAAGCACGACTAACGCATCTTGTTATATTTTTATCATTTTTTAAGATCTATTCACATTTCTATATAATTTAATTATGGTGAGATTCTTGAGGGAAGCTTCCATTGAAGCTATTAGCACATGCATTTCAACGAACATTTGTTACAGATTGTGAAGTAAATTATTGGCCTCAGATCTTAAATTAATAACCAAGGAATAAAAGCACATGAAATAATTATCTATCTCATATAGAAATTAAAAAAAATGGATGGGAAGATGAAATTATTAATTACTATAGAAGATGGAGGTAGCTAGCTAGATAGTAATTTAATTGAATTGAATTTGGTAAGGAAGAAAAAGGGATATGTTAGAGAAAATCCGCAGCAATGGAGCATGGCACATGATGATGATAAATCACAATATCAGTTAGCAATATCATAACTACTAAACTTTTAGAGCATGGCGATAACTTAGAGACAGGTCACATCCAAAAGAGAAGGAAACATCTCAAACCCTAGCTGTGCCCTTGCCCTGTCAACATCCCTTCTTAACCCCATCTTTGATTGTTTCTTTCTAACCTACCTCAATCATAACTATCCCTTGGATTCATGTCTTCTTGGCCACATATTCTCCCAGATGGACTTGTCCAAATAAAAACATACCCTTTTCGTCTTTTACACTTGATCTAGTCTTAATCACTAAACAAAACAAGAACCCAATTTTCGGTGCAGGCAAATCTCTTGCATATCCTTATCTAATATAGACAGTGACTCCAATTTTAGATAATCCCATAATCTAATTTTACCTTCAGATTTTAAGGCTGGTCCAATTTCATATATTTTCATGTAAGGTCAATAAATAAAACCAAGTCAAACTAAGTGGTCCTCTGCTCATAAACGTAAGTAATACCTGGAGATCACTGCCTCACAAAAGGGGAGGAATTCATAAGTGAAGTTTATTTTGTTTTTCCTAGAAAAGAATAATTTTAAAAATATATTACTGTTAATATTCAATAAAATTATCTTAAATTATTACTGTTTGTCAACTGACCCGGAAATTAACACGTCTTAGATTTTGTAAATAACAGATGATTTCTTTTGCTTTTAGTACAATATGAAATTATGGTAATTGTAGTTAAGATATCAGAAGTTTAATACTCCGTGTGGCTGTATAATTTGTGTGATTGAGTCCCCGCGTGATAAAAAAAATTATTAAAAGATCTTTCTCAATTAATTTACTGATATTATCTATCATACTTTCTTATATCTCTGCAGACTTGAATTAATTATGCGTATTCCCACATGTTGGGCTCGTTAATTTGAATTTTAATTGGAATTAACTGTTTCCCGTTTTGCCGTGAGAATAGGAGGGTTACGTACCCTTGAGTTCTTGACCTTTCTTAGGATTTGAATTCGAACTTCCATCCGAGATAGTCAAGATTATGTATTACATTGACCCACTTATTATGCGTTTTCTTTATCATTTTTCTAATGTATAGAATGCAGGCTTGTGGAGACAGAAATCCCACTTTAATTTTTTATTCATAAAGATTAATCTCATGAAACTAAACACAGCATAAAAAAAATACTAGGATTAAGTGTAATGGTAAGCAATATGTAATCTTATAGGGAAATAATCAAAATTAATAAATTAATTCAAACTCTTTTTATTATGATCTATAAGGCCTATTGCCGTTCTTTTGTGATTATTGTTATGCTTATTTAATTAACTTTTATTTAAAATATCTGTTTTCTTTGTTGATTAAATTACTAATAAAAGTATTTTTTTGGAAAAAAATTATTTGTTTAGAAGTGATAATAAATACATAAGATAGTAGCCACTTTTTTTTATCTTTCTACTATCCAATTATTTCACCAAATTTGCATCAGAAAGTATTTTTAAAAAAAGATTATTTCTTATAAAACATAAAGACATCTTTAAAGTATCCTTCCGATATCTAAGTATTCATTTCGGACCTTTCCAATTCACTTTTCAGGATTTGATAAGAACTTATTCAAAACTCTAACTTGGTGTGCTATATTAGGTTTAGCATATATTAAGATCCCTACTGCTAAGTGCTAATGGATATGGTATTTTTTATATGTGATTTTCTTCTACATTTGTTTATGAAGATTGTTTCTTCAAAAATTTTGAGTTCCTAAAGATATTCCTAGTTTTGACATCTTGTTCCCAAAGAAATTTTTCAAAATATTTCACCCAGTACAATTTTAGAATTTTCCTTGCTTTATTTCTAAGAATTCTTATACCCAAGAATTTATTTAGCTGGATCAATATTCTTTATAAAGTTTTCTATCAAATGCTAATTCAACATGTTAATTTTAATCATTTGCATATAAAATTCTCTTTGAAAATTTTAAAAATTTTAGGCTATATCATATAAATATTAGTCATCATATGGATTTCCATATGATAATAAAGTCTTAGCATTTAAACATTTCATGTGAATATTCTCTACAACAATAGTCATGATAACTCTAATAATAATCATCTTGATAATAAGAGAGAAAAATTTAACAAATTCAATATTTTACTTTTTATGATTTTTTTATCGTATATAGCTATACAGGTTAGATCCATATTTAATAAAATATTTTTTTTTTTAGTTTTGATGTTCAATTTATCTCTATTAGAAGAGTCCATATAAACATAAAAAAAAACAATAAAAAAAATTCTCAAACAAAAAATTTACATCCATTTTAAATCCAACCTCTTTAAGAAACTAATAATCCAAAGAAAATGATGATTGTGTTTATCATATAAGTTGTTATATTTATTGCATATACCTTGAACACTTACTAGGCAAGCCAAGTTGAATTTGCTTGGATCTAGATTTTTTCTTCAGCGCTTTATTCATTCTTTTTTGTGACATCATTTTACTTAGGTTTCACTAGTATTTTATTGATCATTCTAATTTCATTTTCTATAAAAATTCTTAAACTCTTGGTTAGATTCCACACGTTTAACCTTTAAACCTATTTGGCATTCAACTTCTACTTTTTATCTTTTAAACAGAACATATCAATATTTATTTCTAATAAAATAAAATCAACTTTCTTGTGAAGTCAAGGTCACTTAATAACATGAGTCTATAAGAAATTTTACTGGGGTAGCCTCTAAACATTTGTACTCACAAATTCTAACTCTTCCAACTTTTATGCCATTCTCAACTTTGAGAAATTAAATTTTATTTTACTTTCCAAAGATATAACGTTCATAAACATTAATATCAACATGTTTCAAATTTGACATCTTACCCTTTGATGCCATAATTTTCATTCCTTTTTCATTCATGTACCCAAACCTTTTGATGCCATAAGGATGAACTATTAGTTCTACCTTATCCTGTTCTCAAATCATATAAAAAGACTCTCATTTTTTCTTACAAGCTACAATCAAATTATCTTTTTTTACCTTCCAAGTCTCGTCTTCAAAAATGGTGTAATTTCCTTTATCATCCAATTGGTTTATGCATGTACAATTTTTAAGGCAAGGATGCGATCTTCTTGTTCACTATGTTGAACGTAACATTGTTGGCCAATGTCAATCTAATCATGCCAAAAGCTTGATTATTTAACAATTTTCAAGTTGTCTCCTACATGCTGTATGGCTTTTTCTTGGTTAAAGGTTAACACAACTTATTTTGGTACAAATAATTTTCTATCTGCATCTTCTAAAATTTAAAGTCTCTATCATCACATTTAATCTTCACCTTTTTTTTTAATATCATGTCTTCCACTACTTCCTCTAAATTGAGGACACTCCTACTACTTTCTTTAAACTATAAGCCTTAATAAAAATAAAATAAAATCAATAGTTCTTGATACTGGTTAGTGGAATCAGGAAGAAAAAATACAAAAATTTAATGTAGATCATATCTACATATGTCTATAGCTACACTAATAAAATAATTTTTAACACACAAAAAGATTACAAACCGTTGCACATATACAATAAAAATAAAGAAAAAAATCTCTTAAAAATAATATATATGAAACTAATCAGACTATATAAATTTAACACAAATTTTAAAAATAATCTATATTAAAAAAATAAATTAATTTAATTCTTAAATCAAAATCAAATTAAATTTAAAAATTATAAAATCTAATTTAACTTAATTTATTTTCATCTCTATGTACTAAAAAAATATCTACTTTCTTTCTTTTATTTCAATTTAGAATAGATTTTGAAAATAAATTTTAAAATAATCTATATTAAAAATAAATTAATTTAAATATTAAATAAAAATCAAATTAGATAAATAAGATATCTACTTCCTTTCTTTTATTTCAATTTAGAAAACATTTTTAATAATTTATAAAATAAATCTATAGTGTGAAGGCATACCTTCGTAATTTCTTATATTGACAAAGAATCCTTCAATTAAAACAAGTAGTTTTAGAATGATTCTTTCAAGTTTGTTCACACCCTACACTAATGGGACAGAATCCCAAGTTGATCCTCTCCTTGATGTAACTTACTGTGGAGACAAGTCATACTTAGTTATAAGCCTTTATTACTTAATTGATTTCATACTTAATTATCGTTACGTACTAATACAGTTGTTTAGTGTTGGGTCATACTTAGTTATAAGCCATTAATTACTCAATTGATTAAATGTTAATTAATTATCGTTACGTGCTAATTCAGTTGTTTAATGTTGGCCCAACCTCACATAAGGAAATATTTGAAGTATCTTCATCCACAATAATATTATTCCTAATGTTGGTTGAGTTTGGGACAGTGGACATCATGGTGGGGGCTGACCAAAGACTCTTTTCTTGGAATGTTTAGTCTAAACACAAAAAACGTATAGAATGCATAGACCATACAGAGCCTGTCCAATTTGCTCATTTCTATAAATCAACATTATCATTTCTACAACGTACGCGGTTTTTTGTTAAGCTATGATTAGCAAAGCTTCACATAAAGAACACTTTCTTAATTAAAGTAAAAGTATACGACACGTGCCCCTTATAAACAAAGAGAAATTCTTAGATATTTACAGCGCAATACTTTCACTAATTTAGATATTATCTAAATTTTATTTTATAATATTTAAAATCAATCTCTTGCGTGTATTGATATGTTTGTGCCATTTGTTGCATTTTTATTGGTACAGTTAAGGTACTTTGATAGTGCATGAATTTTTTTTAGATGAAGATTATGAATTCTGATTATTAATATATATTATTTTTATATTTATCTTTTTAAAAAATTATCTCTTTCTTCCTTTTATCCCATTTTATTTACTATCAGATATACACAATATTTATTCATATAATATTTATATATCACCTACTAAATAAGGTAAAACTTTTTAATGTTCTGTAAGAATCAAATCGATCCTTAAAGTAGTTGTACTTCGATCCTTGATTTTTTATGAACTTCTTGTATGAGAGGAGGTACACTCTTACCCATTCGTTATTATCTATAATAGATGAATGAGAGTCTGGATCTACAACACATGTTCATACTATCTTTTTCAGGAAATTTTGAAGCAAAAAATACATGTTGTAACATTAACATTTCTATGGTATATTTGGGCAAAAAGAAACAAAGAAAGAATAAATAAATAAATGAATTTTTTTTATGATATATTAGACGTTGAAATTAATTAACCTACATGATTCCTTTCATGCATATATATATAGGAATTTTGCATGAAATGCATAAGAAAGTATATAAGCCAGAGAAAAGTAAATTTGTGTAAAAGTTAAGTTGGTAGAAGGTACCAGAGGAAGAGAGTCTTACCTTTTTCTTGTGTGAAATTGAAGATATAAACAGTATAACCTTTGATGTATTTTACGACAATGATTCATGAGTATTCATATTATACTAATATTTATTTAATATTTAATTTTTTATATTATACATCTATTATATTTATTTTTATCCTTTATCTCTTTTTTTTTTCTAGATATATATTCCTTTAGGTGTCCACTACACCTTGATATCAGTTTATTTTTATATTGTATGACATGAACTGTGTCAACATATTACCTTGATACCACTTTTGATTTTTATATTAGATGACATGAATTGTGTTAAAAAAATAAATCAAATAACCTATGTTTATATATATAGAGAGAACTTAATTTTAATATACTGTTAATATTAATTCTTTTATATTATTAATCAATTAAAAAATATTTTAAATATAATTTTTAAAATAATTATTATAAAAAGAATTTTTAACATATGATAATTAATTTATGATTGAATGTCAGTTATAATTTTTTTATATTATTCATATATTCTTGTTATATATATATATATATATATATTAGCTTATTACATTATTTATTGTGATTTTTTACATTATTTTGAGGCATTGTATGAGTTTAATTATTATTTTTTAGTTTGCATTAACATATATGTATCTTTCAGATAAAATGTGTATTTATTTATTGTTCTCAACGGAACGGAACAAGTCCCATTACGTGCTTTATAATCTTTACTAAAATCAAAGGGGATACCGAATCAATTAGTGGCTGACAAAAGAATCACCATGCTTTTAGAAAAGAAGATTACATGAATAATTTTCTTGGTTAATATGTCCAAAAAGAGTAGTTTCTCCATCTCTCTTATATCTGTTTTAGGAGAAAAGGATAAAGAAACAAAACTTTGAAAGCTTCGTGTTAGAGACTAATATATATATATATATATATATATAGGCCTTAGCTATAGGGTATGAGAATGGGGACGAAGTATGTTGATTTAAAGAGATTCTGAAATGAGAGGAGTAATGTGGCACATGAAAGAAGCTTTGGGTGAGGATCCGAGGTGACCACCTAACTGCACAAGTACTTGTGGAGGATCTTCCCCTACTTCTTCATTGCAACTTCATGCCACATAGCCTCCACCTACCCAAAACTCCACATCATTTTCTCTAAATCAAATATTCTGTAATTTTTATTTAACAGTTCAAGATTTTTTATTTTTTAAATATTTCAACTGCTGGATGCTGGATGAGAAAGTCTAGGAAGGTAGAAACTACTTTTTTGCATATGTGACCTCATCACCTCTCTTTTTCTCTCTCATTACTTTACATTAGTTTCATATAAAACGAGTCAGATTATTCTAATTTCATAGGTAACATGCTTAGATATGTTAATAACTCTGATTTATTCTTTCATTTCCCTAAATAAATTTAATTTGATTTTTAAAAAATATTTATTAATTTTTTTTATAATTTTTTAATATAATTCTTGTTATCTCTCAATAGTAATGTGTTATATATTTAATCAGGTTAAATACAGTGACTAATTTAAATAATATATTTTTATAGGCAGATAGGAAGATTTATTTATTAAATGGAATTTAAATAATATATAATATTTTATTTATATACTCGACTTATTAATAATGAGGACCATTTTTAAAATAATTAAAATTTATAAATATGAAAACTAACAAAAAGTAATAGAATATAACTAAATTTATTCATATTTAAAAATTAAAAATATTTTTAATTTTTAAAAATATTTCATGTACGTTTTATTTGATAAGAATTTAATTAGAAGTTAATATAATTCTAAAAAATATTTATATAATATATTATTTATTAGTATAATTTTTAAAATTCATATTAATAATTTTTTATTAAATAAAATATATTAATAAATTCTGATACTTAACTGTTAATAATTTAATTTTATTATTTTTAAAATTTTAAATTTATATTTTGATATAATTCAATTTTTTAAATTAATATTTTTGTTTATATTTTGTTGTAAATTTAGAATAAATTAATAGAATAGGATGACTTGATTTATTTTTATAATAATTTTTTAAAATTAAAAATTAAAAAAAATTAAAATTTTTAAAACTGAAAAGTAAAAATTACTTAAAATGAGATCTTAAATGTTGAATTTATATTATTTTATATAATAATTATTTTAAATTTATATTTAAATTTAAATTTTGATCTGTTTTGATGAATGATATACACTATTTGTTACATTCAATTAATTTGAATTTATGTAGTTTTAATAAATTATGATAAATTTGTCTTTTTAATAAAAATAAAAATAGTAATGTAACATAATTTGAAGTATATCGATTTTATAAATTTTTAAAGAAAGTGGTTAAATGATATTAAAAAAATGAAATGAATAATGAACATTTTATCTTGAAAGATGTAAGGTAATTTGCAAACAGGTATTGTTGTCAGTGTGACAGATGAATTGAAAAGATTTAAAAGGGCGTTATATAGCCCATTATAGAGGAGCCCAGTCCGACATTAGAGGACAGTTTTGATAGACATGTCTGCTTCTTTGGAAATCTAATTAAACCCATTATCCCCTTTTCACCAAACCTACTCAACACTCCATTTCTCACTTTTTCTCCTTTATCATATCATACATCAGTTTCTTCTTAGAGCCCTGTGTGTACCTAAGAACCAGTTAATATTTTTTAAATTTAATCCCACCAAAGGAAAAAGGCCAATTGCTTTTAATAATTTCAAATTTCAGTTTTATGTGCATCTACTCAACACTAGGATTTTCCCCTTATTATTTATAATTTTTTTTTCAGACAGAAGACATGAAAATGGGAAGGAGATATTTTTTATTTTTTTATTAATTTTAAATTGTTAAAAAAATTTAAAAAATAAAAATTATATTAATAAAAATATATTAAAAATAAAAATTTTATATTTATTTTTTAAAAAAATTTTATATAAAATAAAATTTATATGTTTTAATTTATCCAAATAAAAAAAATTCTTTTTTATTTTTATCTATTTAATCAACTAATTTTTTTTCTATTTTTATTATTATAATATATTATATTTTTTATAACATTTTAAAATTTTATAAAAATATAAAAATATTACCTATTAATTTTAGTAACATTTTAAAAAATATTATATTTAATTTATGTTGTAAAATATTATTAATAATATTTAAAAAACATTATAAAAATATAAAAAATATTATTTATTAATTTTAATAACATTTTTAAAAAATATTATATCTAATCTATCTTAAAAAAATATAATATATTTCTTTTCTTTCTATTATAAATATCATCCAAACATATCATTACTTGAAAATAAAAATGATTAGTGAATTTATCAATCCAACTTTACATCATTTTAATCTTAATTATTTCATTCTCAAAAATATTTACTCATTTAATATGTTAGAAATTTATTTTTTAAATATTTATTTTAATATATTATTAGTATGAAATTTTTTAATTATTAATTAATTAAAAATTAGGATAGATATATTTTAAAAATAAATATAATAATTTATAATTATATATTAGTTAAAATTGTATATTATTAATTTATTTTAATAAAAATTTTAAATTAAAAATTTTAATTTTGATATATTATTAATATAAATTTTTTATAATATTGTTAAATTAAACATTACAATAGATATAATTTTTAATGGTTATTATAAAAATTAGTAATTTTTAATGATATAATATTTATAATTAGAGGATAATATAAAAATTATTTAATTATTATAAAAATTACTAATTAAAATATAAAAGTAATAATTTTTAATTGTATAACAATCAATAATTAGATATCAATATAAAAAATATATATTATGAACGTATTTTAATTAAATTCAATTAATTATACCTAGCTTTACAACAATTTGAGCCGGATTTACTCAAATATAACTTTGATCGTTCAATATCTATATTAAAGTTTATAAAACTCTAAATCATATATTAGTAAAACATGAGAATCCCCTCTAATTTTTGCTGATGTACCCTGTACTTTCATATTCGCAAATTAAGAAATGCTAACGGTACAGCATATGTTTTTTTAACAACACTTAATATTATATTGAGTAAAATTTATGTGATTCAACTAAATTATAAGTACGTTACCATTAAATTTGGGTGCAATACCCGTGTTATTTAGTGGATCTTGTATAAATTTTAATTGATGGTAAAAGGCGTATTAAGAAATGGTATTAAAAATAGGGATGATTTTATAATATTTTTTACATATTCGTGTTTTAAATATAAAAAAAAAAAAGACCTATCCCCAAACTGATATATATAGGCATGATTGACAAACTTATTAACTGTTTTTATATTTTATAGATATGTTGGTATTTAGACTCGAAGAAATTACTGAGACTTTAAGTCAACAAATTAGAATACTGTTTCATATCTTAATTATAAAGGTACAAAAGTTCATGGATTGACCAATAATGCTTATGAATTAACGAACTTGAAAAATGACTTTGCATAGCAATAATGCAACATATTCATAACATAAAAGATACATAAACGAGAATAGTAAGTAATTAGATTTGTGAGTTGGTGAGGGTGTAGGTGAAATATTCATTTTTATTATGAATTTGATGTATTAAAAATAGATTATTAGGATTTCTCTTTATAATTTACCTCGAGAACAGAATTGAGTAAAGTTATAGAAATGTAGAAACAGAAATATATAGCATTTAAGAAGTATTTGTAGCAATGGAAGAAGGTTGTTTTGATTTTGTCCGTTATAACTAATATTTTGTAGTTGAATAGAAGTGGTGGGTCCAAAGAAGGAAGGAACGATGAAATGAAGGAGGGAGCGCACGAATGGGATTGGATGCACAGACGTGCATGGATGCAGACCAAAAGGACAAACACAACAAAAGTGGGTTCCCGACTTTTAATTGGTCAAGTCTCTGTTTCTTTCTTTCTTTGCTCCGTCTCATCATAGTGGGACCATCGTGTGGATTGCGTTCCCACCCATCAAAGGGACACCACACGTGTATCTCTACTTCACCTTCATACCAGCTACCATCCGTTTCGATTAACACAAACCTTCATTTTCAAAATATATAAAAATAATTAAATTAAATCACTTTTATATATGGAATAAGCAGAGTTACTGTATTAACAGGGTGGTCATCTGACAAAAAAGTGCGTGTCTCTACCACAGGAATGAAGGGAAAGGAACAAGCAAGAGAACGTCCCAAGTCAGTGAATATATTGTTATACCTTGGAGGGTATCAATTACTACTATTAATAGGCATTGATTTAGTATGATTAGGTGTAAAACCCATCCTTACTGATGTAAAGGATTGGGTTATGGTTGTGATTAAGTGTTTTCATTAGGCGTGAGTATAGTTAAGTGGTGTAACTCTTGAAATTGCACGCTTAGAATTTGACATCGTCATCTTTAGGTGACAGTGATATTTGATGATAACACGTGTGTCCGACTCTATTTTGGTCCAAAGATTTTACCGATTCCATTTTGGTTAGCTAAAATATTAAAAGTTGAATTTAAATTTAATTTAATATTAAAACTAGTTCATATAATAATTGAATTTAACATCATATTATATATGTTATGATTATTTTATCTTTAATTAATATAAAATTTTTAATATAAGTATGTTAATATTTTTAATTAAAAAATATTGAACATAATTTTATGTGTAATTGATTTTGAAAAATTAAAATATTTTTCTTTAAATTTTCTAAAACAATTATATTTTAATAGATAGATGCTAGAAATGCACCTATAGAGAATGATTCATTTCATTAAGAGGAGTTGAATTATGGACGGAAATTGATTCACGGGGTATGGGAACTAATCTTAGGCCAATTTATTGTCAAATGTAGGGTTTGATGTAAAACAAAATGGTGGGATCACTCTGTTGGTATTGTCATTAGTCATTTTGGTCGGATATCATATCATTGTGAAATTATTGCCATGTCGCCAGCAGGGTTTGCAAACCATTTCAATCACATGTAATCCAATATCCAATCCAATTAATGTTTTTGGTACTTAGTACAACATTCATTGAACGCTAATTGCAAATACAGCAGTTACAAATATACAATTTTAAAATATAACAGTCATATCTTTCTCTTTATATATATAAATTTTGAATTTAGATGCTAAAGTTTTTTTCTGTGATTACTTAATTAATTACTAATTTTTTAATTTTGATTAACAAGTTAGTCATATGGTTCTGAGAACTTATGTGTACAAATTCATTATTGTATTATATGTAAATACAACTTTAAGATTCAGTAAATTTTTAATATTAATTAGTGTCTTTTGAATAAAAAAATATTTTCATCAGCTAGACAATTAAATATGGAAATAATATAGCTGCATTTTTTCCCTATAAAGTATAAACATCTTTTACACATAACTAACATTTCAACTCAATAAAAACTAGTACACAATTATTCATCGTGATACATTCAACATCACTTAATACTTCATGCCATTTTGTAGCATTGTAACAACACAAGTACTTGGATCTAATGGAGCCACGATGTCATCCTTGTTATCATTCGTCCTCCATCTGAAAGTTAATCTAACAAATATGTCGTTTTGCTAAGTGCATTAAAATTTCTCACTATTGTACATCACCTTCATTTTAATTAGCTTTATCTCTTTGTCTCCAAAGTTCTGCGACTCAAGCCGTTAAGCGACCATTATCAATTATGAATCCACAAATATGGTTGACTTTTGTCTCCAAAGTCCCCAAATATGTTTCATGTTTACATACGTATATGGATAAAATGATAATAGGCGTGTAAAATCTAGTGAAATAATATACTTAATATTTTAATTAAAAATGAGTATTTAATTTATAAATTTATAAATTTTTTATAATTAAAATTAATATATATTTTATTATCATACTTCATATTAATATTTAATATATTACCTAAAATATAACTAAATAATTATTATTAGATTACATATGTATAAAAATTTGTAGATATTCACTAAAAAAATAATTTTTGGTAACGATTAATTTTTTATCGTTTTATAAATTGATAAAAATCTAACTACTATCAAACTTTTACTAAAATATCTCCGCATGATTAATTTTTTGCAAAAATAAATTTATTAGAAAAATTTGGTGAAAATTAAAAATATTACTATTTATTTTTTTAAAATTTTAACTAAAATAACTTTTTTATAGTGATTTATTGACGATTAAGCAAGTCTTTACCAATAATTATTATGATAAAAATGTTAATAATATAACTTTATGATTGGTCTATTTTTAGAAATTAAAATATATTTACAATTATTCAATTTTTAAGAAACATTTTATATTTTTAAAAAATAATTTAATTATAAAAATATATTTAAAATAATATATTGCTAATATTTTTCTTACGGAAATCCTTTTACCGATCCCGATAGATTGATCATTATTTAATTGCGGTAAAAAGTTTTAATGGACAGTTATATTGCCGCTAAAGAGAATAATACTTACCATTCATAAGATTTTTTTTATTAGTTTTGATTTTGAAATTAAAAGAAAGGGCTGCAAGTTATTGTGAATTTTTTTATTTTCTCTTTTTTATTTCTGTATATGTTAGATCTTATGTCATAGTATTTAAGTTCAATTTCTCACACGGTTTAAGATCTAATTGAACAAGTTTAAAGGTATTTTGTGAACAATATATTAGAATTTAAAATTATAATCACGAATCCTTCTTAATAAATGGAGAGGTATGTCAATTAAAAAAAAAAGTGTGTAAAATCTTAGTTTATATAAGAGAAAAAATTGAAATTGAATGAAGATAAAAGAAAAAGAAAAAGAAAATAAAAAGATTATTACCTGAAAATTATGCCATTAGCTCAAATACATGAGTTGAAAACCGGTGACATTTTTCCCCCACCCCTTTCTCACCTGCGTAACTAGATGTGGAGGAAACTTAAAGAAAGAGTGGTATCACATTGTAAAAAAAATTAGAAGTCATTATCAAGCAAAAAAGCTTACCTATAAAAATAATTAAATACAAGTTATTTGAATTTATTTATTAATAATATTAGTAGTGGTACAGAAATATTAGAAGTTTGTAAATGAGGAATAGCTAGTACAATTGAACATGAACCTTTATTAGTGAGTATGACTGTAAACTCTCTTAGATGTGTGATACTGATATGTGAAAGGAAGAAAAAAAAAAACAGTAGAGGCTGAATGCAGAAAGCAGTAGTGGTCCTTTGGAGATTTGATGGAACAGGGAAGGGTCTTGCGAAGCAAAATCAGGATCCTGCTTCTGGTAGTGCTCTTGTTTTGATCGATACACTCTCCCCTTTGCCGCGTACGGTTTCGTAATAACATACTATGTATGTATTTATATGTTTGCATCATTTTCATTTGTGGTGAACCAAGTTATATATTCAAAATAAATTAAATTATACATTCATTTTTATGTGTTTATCCCTAAATGCCGCCACTTACGTCAAGCTAGCTAATTAATACTTTTTTGGTTATTTTTTGTTCATCTTAACCTAAAAAAATCTTACATTATTCTTATAAAACGTATATATATATATATATATATATATATATATATATATATATATATTCTTATAAAACGTATATATATATATATATTAGTTAATAAAAGTTCGTTGTATGCATGGCAAGAAAATTATACTTTTTTTTGGCATTCTTTTTAATATATTTTTTAAATAATTTATCATATTTAAAAGATATTTGATAATATTTTCTAACTAGTTAAAAAATAAATTATTAAGATAAAATAACTTTATTTAATATAATAAATTGTTTAAGTAACTGCTAGCTTTTTTTAAATAGCTATTAATATTATTTCTAATGCTACTTTAAGAAATGTTTGAATTTTTCAATTTTTAATTGAAAATATTTTATAATTTTTCTGTTTATTTATTTTTAAAAATTTAATATGTTTTTATTTTTATAATAATATTAATTTATCTTGAAATTTTATAGGTATATAATATTGTTAAGAAATGCTGCATTTTTATTATTATTTTAATATTGTGATATTTCTTATTTTTATTCTATTTTTTATTTTTAAATAAAAACATTTTATTTCATTGATAAAAATTAATAATATAAAAATAATTATTTTTTATATTAAAATTCATTCATACAATAATTTAGAAATAGTTTTAGTTTTAAAATAATAAAATTGGTTTAATTAAATTTTAATTTAAAAATAGAAAATATATCATTTTTATCAAAATTTAATTTAATCATTTTTATATTATTATTATTAAAGGCTCGAATATACGTTTGAACTTACCAAAATAGATGCAAATTTTTAAGTTATTCTTAATAATGTTAAAAAATTAAATTCAATAAAAATATTTATAAATCCAAACATATCTTCAATCAACTAATTTATCAACATTCTAATTCTAATTCTAATTAATTTTTTATTTTATTAATTTGTAGTTAATTTATTTATTAATTTTAATTTACCAAGTACATTTTTAGGGTTCATTTATTTTTCAAGTAAAAAAATCATTACTGTAATACATATTCTAATAAAAAAATTATTAAACTGTTGAAGTTAATTTTAACGAAATTAAAATGAATCCACAAACAATATAAATAACTCCATAAGCCGTAGTTATAATTTTGTTTCCGCACATAACTTATCTGTAGAAGTGATGAGTACTGACACCCTATGATGCTTTATGTCTGGCATATTTATTTGAATATTTCATGTGTGACCTGCATCACTTTTTTGGATTAAAGCGCAGTCCTAAGAAAATAATAAAATATAGGTAGCCACCATGGAAAAGGCATAGCACCGACTTGTGATTTAAGCTTATACCCAACAAATACAGCTTTTGACATCCTGTATAGGTATAGCCTCCTTATTGTTTGCGTTCCCAAACTTTCAATTTCATGTTTTTGTTCCGTTAAACAGCAGCATGTATTTCTCATGTTTGCTCCGTACTCTAAAATTATTTTCTTTAATCATCACCTAATCGGTAAAAGATTTCATTTTCCCCTTTAAATTATTTTTAATTTCAAACATTGTTTTTGCAAAGAAAAAAAAAAAACTTTAAGAGAGGCCTTTTGTTTTGTTTGAAATATCGTAAACATATTTCAAAAAGAAAACAAAGTGTGGACCCATATTAAAAATTAAAAAATCTTTTATAAACATCTTTCTCATTATACATATTTTGAAAAGAAAAAATAAATAAATAAATAATTTATAGTAACAGAGGGGAGAAAGATGAGAAAAAAATTTCTGTTACTACGTAATGTAATTATTTTTCTTAATTTGTCAAATACTTATTATCTTTAATTTAAAAATTTACAATAAAAAACTAACCATACAAAAGTTGATATTTTTATATATTTTAGAAAAAAAAATATGTATTTTTATAGTACTAAAAATATTAATATTATAATATATATATATCTTAAAAATTTCATCCTAGCAAAAACAAAAAGGAAAGATTACAAATTAGCCAAATTGTAAAAATATCATTATTTCAATTATATTTTGTTAATTTTTAAATGTTATGATGATTATTATTTTTAATTCAAATAATTAAATAAAAAATTATTTTTTTTTATTCAAACAAAATGTAAATAAACTATTCTTTAAATGAATTTGTTATACTATATTCACCAATAGAATTGCTTCCAACCATTTTGGAGGCTTTAAACATGCTTCTATTTCTATTTTTTTTAATATATATATATATATATATATATATATTATAAAATCTTAAATGGTTAAATTTATCAATTCAAGAATAATTTATGTTAAAAATTATTATATAAAAATTAAATTATTTTAAAAGTAACTCATATTAAAAATTATTTTATTTAATATTATTTTTAAATAATTAAATTTATCAATCTAATAATTAAATTAATAAATTATATATATTTTAATATATATTAATTTAAATTATTTTTAAATTTTTATAAAATTTTATAAATATAATTTATATAATAAAATATATTAATTTACCAGTTAAATTAATAAAAGTTAACTATTTAAAAAAATTATTAAATAAAATAAAAATATTTTTACAATAACTTTATCTCTTTATCTTTCTATATATATATATATATATATATATATATATATATATATATATATATATATATATCAACTTTTCAACAAAAATATACTATTTTAAAATGGTGGTTGAAAATTTTACAACAATGATGTTATTAGACATCTATAACTAAGCCTCTATTATTCTAAAATGGTGATCTTGCTTTTTATAATAGTGCTAGATTGAATTTTAAATCTTTCAAGATATAAGAGAAATAGATTTTTTTTTATAAAAAACTATACAACATCCAATTTACTCAAATTTTATTAAAATAATATGTATATAAATGGTGCAGATTTTCCTATTTAAATATTAATTAATTATAAAATGAGTAGAGAGTCTACCCCACCAATATCATAGAACCAATAGCATAGAAGAGACTATCTCATGTTATTGTCATATAATCATTTCTATAATCATACTCAACTGCTTTATAAGAAATGATAGAGGATGATAGAATTAAAAATTAGTTCTTGAAATACTATCTAATTTTAATTAGGACTCATCTCAACTATGATTTGAATGATTATGATACATAAGATTAAAGGGTTTAAAATGAAATACAAACCTAAATAAGAGACATAAATTAAAGTGAAAATAAAAAAAAATGTAGACTTAAGTAAAGAATATAATATCAAAGATGAGGAATCCAAACATAAATAAAAAACATAAGATTAAATGTCCTAATGGAAGAGTTTGTTATTTACTATTTAAACAAAGTATACTCTACATATATTTAATTAATATCCATAAATTTACACTATTCGTGTTTATTGAGAATACATTTTTTTTTTCTTAGTAGTTATTTATGTTGTTACGTAGAAGTTAAAAAATTATGTTTTATTTACATAAGAAGAAAGAAAATAAAAAAAATATAAATATAAATAATATATTTTTTATTTAGTTGAAGGAAAAATAAAATAAAAATTATTTTTAAAAATATAAACTTTCTTCCTTTTTATTTTTAATTTAAATTTAATTATATATATTATTGAAAAAATTATCTTTACTATTATAAATATTTTTAACTTAAATATCATTGTCTTTATGTGAAATTTTTTTTTCTCTTGATAACTTTACTTTATTTAGCTTAAATTAATTAGATGTTGAATACATTACTCAATTATTAATAATTCAAACAAAAATATCCTTATTCTACTAAAGAAATTAACTAATGCAGTTTTTTGCATAATATATATATATATATAAAAATTACTACCAAGTTTTTTTGCATAATATATATAAAATTACATCCAAAGTAAGGGATGGCATATAAATTATGGTAATTAAAAGCTGTTCATTTTAATTTTAATCAGTAATAGATCCTTCTTCATTCTGTGAAAGATGGGTTATGATGGTTCTTTAGGCTCTATTTATTTTTAAAAAATATTTTCTGCTTTTATTTTTTATTTTTATTCTATTTGTTGTTATTAAAATTTTGTACTGAAAAGTTAAAATTAAAATAAAAATAAAAAATATTTTTTTTACTGTTCTGTTTCCTGTACAAAATATAAAAACAAACAATAAAAATTTAAAACAGAAAATATTTTTTAAAATTAAATACCACCTTATATTGTTATTTTTTATTTTTCTATTAGATTTGTTAAATACATAAAAGGAAAGGTAATAGTGCACAAATAATAATTCTTCCTTGCATACATAAAATGTCTAATATCTCATTAATTTTTAAAATTTATTTGTTCTCATAAATTTTGATCATAATACTACAAAAACTAATACATTTCACTATTAACTTAATCGTACAGTATAATACCATTAAAAAGAAACTAAGCTTAATATTATTAAAATATACTTGATTATTTTTTATTTTAGAATTTATTAATTGTTAAATGGTAGAATATTATTTTAAAATCAATTTGTATGTTCATGAAAAAGTAAAAAAAAAAAAATTGCAAATGAAGAACTTTCGTGATCATTTTCCCCGTCATAAGCCGTGGATAAAGGTATATCCGATACCAAATGATAGGAATGCTAGGCACACATACATTATGTAGTGAATCACTTTATAACATCTTAATTTATAGATATTTTTCAACTCCTCCAAGCGCATAATCAATCACATACATATGTAAATCCGTCCATCCATATATAGTAAAAATAAATTTAGAGTAACATCAAATATTTCACTAAGATGACTAAGGTTATGTTTGGATGAAGAGAATTAGGAGAAGGGAAGAAAATAAAGAGAAAAATTACATTTCCTTTGTTTAGTACATTTTTTCTTTAGTGGAGGAAAAAAAATGTTCTACAGAACACACATATTTTTGTTCCTTATTCAGCGATGAAAACATGAGGGGGAAGTTTTTTTTTTAATTATTATTTATTTTTTAAAAAATTAAAAAAAAATTAATAATTATATTTATAAAAAAGATACCGTACAAAAAAATATATTTTCAAATTTTATATAAAATAAAATTTATCCGATTAATATTTTTTTTTTCTTTTTTTCATTTATTCAAACAAAAAAATAATTTTTTTTCTTTCCTTGTTTCTACTCATTCAACTAACTCACTTTTCTTTGTTATTTTCACTCTCTTTTTTTCCTTCCTATTTCCTACGTCACCTAAACAGAACATAAAAATATTAACATAAAGTTGTATGACATATTCATGATGATGCATATTCCTAATTTAACTGTGAATTTTGAATATTTATTTAATAAATTTTATTATCATAAAATCAATTTTAATCCGTATATGTATAAACGTATTATGTGTAATATCTATATTATTATAAAGGGAATTGTTACCTTAATTTGTAATTTTATTTTTTTAAAATTATTTTTACAAATTAATCATTTATTAATTATAGAAAATATATGAAAAATAAAGATGTGAATATATCTTATTATATTAATAAGTTTCAACATAAACGCAAAATTACAGAATAAAATCATAATAATCTTTTAAAGATTAATTTAATAATAAATATACAGGGAAACTGTAAATATTTATTTCTTTGCAAATGATTTATCTTTAAATACTTCTGCCTGGTTTATGATATAATTAAATTTTACTTAAAAAATTTTGATTATTATTTTTTTATGAGTAATGATTGATTTACATATAAAAATTATTCTACGTATATTTATATTTCAAATTTAACATATGATAATTTTTTATTTAAAAAATAAATAAAAATTTATACAGTAATAAATAAAATGAAAATGTATAATTGATCTAAATGTCAATTAATTAATACTAATATAATTAATGTTAATAATGAGGCTTTATTATTGAAAATTTAATATCCGATAATATATACTTGTTTGCAATGGCAATGCTAGCTAATAATGTAATTAATAGGAGAAGACAATATGCATTTCATGTGATAGGGCTTCCTTTTCTTCATTAATTTTCCGCAAGATTGTTAGTTGCCAAACATATATAATAAATTAGAATTTTTGTTAGCCACAATTGGATGCTAAGCAATTCAAGTCACTGAGATATAGCACCTAGCTAGTCGAAAACCTATCAACTAAGCAAACAATTAATTAATTCCAAATGAAGGGGAATTTTAGATCCATCATCATAGTCCTCCACATTAGACAGAACATTAAATTTCCACCAACTATTATATGAGTCTAGCCAGAAAAATCTTAAATAGAGATATTTTATCATTCCAAACATTCCATTCCCATTTCATGGTTGTAATGCGTTTTCCTCACCTCTCACAATAAATATATACCTATTTAATGCTCTCTCATAATAAATAATACCTTCTCTTCATATATATGCACGAGAAAATAAGACTAATTTGTGGAATGAGAAGATCGAATTCAACTTGGAAATGTTGTAGCTAGTGAACCAGAAATGAGGCAAGAAGAGATCTAAATCCGAACGGAATCATTAGTTGAGCATCACTGTCTGAGTGCTGTTTGGATTGTTGAAGTGCCAAGTGCCATGCCAAAGTCTCCAGAAATCAGAATAGGCCACCACAAGTCCTTGATTATTGCCAGCTTATTATACAGCCATGTCGTTGGATTTCATACCACAAATTCTAACTTGATTCATTAATCACCGATGGTGACAAAAATCCGACATACCCAGCAGCGAGAGCGAAATAATTTAAGTAGTGATAGTGTTTTCTTTTCAGTCCTTTGCCCAAGAGCTCCACCTGTTACAGATTTCATATTTGTTATAGCTTAATTAATGAGTCAGCATACGATCAGACGATATGTTGAATTTAACACGTTTACAAATTTAATAATTCTTTTATGTTATAATATTTTTATGATTATATATATTAAATTTTAAATAATTTAGATATTTATAAATATATTATCTAATTATTAATATTTATATATATTTAAATAAAGTTATATAATAAAATATATATTAATTTTTATTTTGTATAAAATTTTCTAAATATTTATTTAATAAAAAATTATAAATTAATAGTTAAATCGATAAATTTTATATTATATATAAATTATTAAATTAATATAAATATTAAATTTTAATTTTGATTCTAATTAATTAAAGTTTTTATAATTATATATGATATGAAAATTGGTATTATTTATTTAGCAGTAGGATTAAATGTTTCAAAATAAATAAATGAATTGTAGCGTCAATGTCATCTAATTGTTTGCCAAACTAGCCACCTTACAACTGAAAAGGAACTGGTCTTCAAGTCAGGTAGATAATTAGGAGTAATGGGTGCATTACAATTAATCAAATCATAACATGTCAACATTATATGAACATAAGTAAAACAATTTGAGTAATTAACTAGTCACATCAGTTGGCTTAATTATAACTTATTTGATTGTTATATATTCTTCTAGAATAAAGATGTTTATAAAACGAACTTATCCCAATTATTTATAGTAATTTTTGAAAATTACTTAAATTAGTATTTGTGCTTATATAACCTATAATTAATTTTTACTTCTTCAATTTTATTATCAACTATTTAATAAAATTTATCATATATGCTCTTATTTAACTATAAAATTATTTTTTATTTTAAAATTGATCCTTTAACATGTAGCAAAATATTCCTCTTTCAATGTTAATTTTTTTTAATTATTATGCAATTCACATTATTTTTATTTATTTCAAAATATATTTTATTTTAAACAAAATAATAATACTTTAAAAATTAATTAAAAATATATAAATGTATAATCACATAAAAATATTTTTTTTTCTATAGAATAAAATCAAATTTATATAAAAAAAACTATCTAAACACATTCATCTGGATTTATCAACTAATTTTACTAAATATTTTTAATTTAATATTTTTAAATATTTAAATTTTTTTTTTAATCTTCAATTAATTTATCAAATTTTTACTAAATATATTAATATGGTATTGCATATATTTAAAGACAAGTTTAATCATGCATGGAGCAATGCATACGAAACTGAGAAGAGAATGTGATTAATAATTTTTCTTTTTTACTATTTTAGAGAAACAATTTTTAATTTTGATTATTTTTAATAAACAAATCTAAATACACATTTGTTACTTTTTTTCTTGATTTTTTTTTTCTAATAAACAAATCTAAACCAGTCGTGTGAAGATTCTCCCGCGGTGTGTACAGTTCAACTATTTGAGCGACAATGCTAAACTGAAAAAAGGTGCACTTTAACGTTTTTCGTCAACGAAGAAAATGAAAGTAAATATACCTTTATCAGTTTATCTAACATAACTGGTATTAGCAAGTTTAGGATTATGTTCATAAACAGTACATAGTACGTAGATTTCCACTCAAATAATTATCCTTAGAAAACATCACACCAAAGAATAATATAGTGTACTATACTAATTAAAGAAGGATTTCCGAGCACTCCAGCTATACCATCAAGTATAATTCAACTGGTGAGATGATATTTTAACTTAATTATTAATCGAAAATTTAAATATTTAAATTTTATTATTATATTAAAAGTTTGATAAAGGAATTTTATCATTCATAATCAATCTTATTTGACTTAATTTGAATTAATTGAATAGCTAATAAAATATCTAAATACCGCTAAACTTAAAGAATAATAATACAGCACTCCGACCATATATTTTAGTCCTTGCAACATTGAAGGCTAAAGAAAATTAAAGCAAGAATGAAAGATGGCTAATAAGTTAAGGAGCATGAATACAAGAGACCAAAATTAGAATATGAACAATATATTAAAATCTGGCACATTTTCAGATGAATACTAGTATATT
Source organism: Canavalia gladiata (assembly GCA_037954105.1). NCBI lineage: Eukaryota > Viridiplantae > Streptophyta > Magnoliopsida > Fabales > Fabaceae > Canavalia > Canavalia gladiata. Next base: position 14,150,063 of record CM075660.1, read on the forward strand.
TTTTATAAATGAAATTGGTTGATTGTGTGTGTGTGCATCCTCTGGTGACTTTGTGGAAGTGGGATGGCCCCAATGTATCTTTGACTAAATTGTGGTGATGAAAGAAGGAAGGAAGTGATGAATTGGATCTCAGGTTTTCTGACAACTTTTGGTTTTGATTTTTGTAATTGGCATTGGAGAATGAGGGAAGGCTAGGTAGTGGTCCTCCACTGTTCAGGTGGGGATGTCACCATGAAAGTTTGCACAAAATGTAGTGCTCAACCACCAAATGCTCCTCATCAAAAATTAATGGCACTGCCTCCCCCATTATATGCTCTCCTCCACATTTGTAAATTTTTTCTACTATTTTTTAAATTAATTTAAGGAGTTAATAATAATTATGGCTATTTTATGGAGTGTCATTCTTATTGTTCAAACATAAAAACATATTTACAAAAAAGTCATTTTTTATTTTTATATATTCAGTATTATTTTTGTATTTAACACTATTTTTAAAAAAATTTAACCAGATTTTTTAAAATCATCAACCCGTAATTTTAATAAATCATATTAATGATGTGTGGTCAAAATAGTTAAACAAAGTGAACTAATACATCCGGATTAATATTCGGAATCTCCCTCTCATAGAATTTTATGATAAAAACATACCTGTTTTATGATACGAAACTTTTAGGTGATTAAATTTTTGTTTACTGTTGTTTGTATGAAAATTTAAGTCATTTTATTGTTTTTACTTTGATTTTGAGCGAGTTTATTATTAATCGTGCGTGTTATACAAAAGTCAATATAAGTTTGATCATGAATAAACAAAAAAAAAAAATCCTAGAAAAAATTTAATTTAATTTAATTAATTCTAGAGCTAAATTAGTACTTTTATATTGATGAATGATGAGGGAGGGTCCTCATGTCCCTGCTTGACCCTACTGTACGCGTCAACAAATTAAATACTAACTTTATGGTATTCAATTAACAAGATAAATCCTTAAGCAATCATCCTTTCCTTTATTCATACTTAGTACCTGGTCACCTAAACTTATAAAACAAGAAAAATAAAAATGTAAATCCGAAATTAATATATACTAACAAATAGGTGATTAGTTTTAATCATACATATTTGATTTTTTAAAGACAATTATCAAATTTAAATTATATATAATATTTATTAAAATAATCAGTCTCACCATATTGAAAATGTTCCTAATTTGAAAAAATAGTTGATTTTTATGAAAAATATATTAAAAAACAATTTTATCACTTAAAAGATAATATTTCTTCTTTCATGATTAATAATTTATTTTAATATTATAAATTTAAATACTTATTTTTAAATGAAGGATTTTTTAAGATCATTTTTCTTAATAAATCACATGATTTCTTATACATCAAGTATTTAACAAATTATTTCAATATCTCGCATAAATTAGTTACTTATATGATTTTTTTAATATATACCACAAGTTAGTACTTATGATAAATTTAGTTAATTATTTGTTAGCTAAATTTATAAATATTTAATTTTAAGTTAATGGAAAGAACCAATTTTTCTTATAAGAAAAGTAACTATGAAAATAAAAAATAATTAATTAATTAAACAATTGGTATATTCATAAAAATTTTAAACATATTTAAGTATATGTAATAAAATTAAATTCTCATTTTAAAATTTAATATGGGTTAAATTTAAAGAAAAAAAATGAGATTGAGTTGGTTATTAGGTCAATTTTTTTTTTAAAAAAATAACTAACTAATCCAACCTCATCCAACTTGAATTGGATGAGTTAAATCATCAAATTTCACATGTATAATTTTTTAAGGTAATAAAATAGTTAAATATTACAAGGAAAAAGTTATTAAAATGTTTATGGAGGATGAACTAAAATAATTTACATGAAGTTGTTAAAATTTTATTACTTTTGTTGTTATAAAATAAATTCGAAAAAAAATCAACAAATTAACAACCAAGCCTGTTGGTTTATAAACTAAAATATTTTGAGAAAAGTAAAATTTTTAATTTTTTTCTTTAAAACGATTGATTATCAATATGACATTTTCAATATATACACATCCATACGCGCACGTATTTAGAATTTATAAATATCATTATTTTATAATTTAAATAAGAATTTTAAACTCTTTTTAAAATGTTATTTATAAAAAAATATTTTTATTTTTTAAAAAAGTATTTCGTAATATCACATTAGTGTATCGATTTTTATTTGGATTTATTTTTAATATTACTTAATTCATCAACTTTTTATCTGATGAAAAAGTTTGTCGGAATTTTTATCTTTTTGTTTCGGGTCGAAATAGAGTTTTTATCCTAACAAAATCAAATAATCATGCAAGGATTTTTCAATTCGAGTCTTTGGGCTGCTTTTTACAATTATTTTATTTCACTAATATTCCTTCTGTCTCATAATATAATTTATTTAATCCTAATAAACATATTTTAAAAAATAAATTCTTTCACTCTCTATTATAATAAAATAACTTGATTCTATTAAAATATTCTAATTAAAAACATAATAACATACTAATCACTTATCCATATTTTAATTATTTTATTTCCATTTTTTACTTAAAAATAATAAGAAAGTTATAAAAAATTTACTAATTGATGAAAATTACTCATAAAAAAAGTATTTAAATATTATAAAAGAGAGGAAGTATTAGTTATATATGAATTTATGTATTGGCGTGTTAATTTATTTAGGTAGGGTTGGAGTGGAAGGAAAGTAAAGGAATGTATAGATAATATTTAAAAAGTGAAAATTAGAAATAGTGATAAGTAGAGGGGGGTCCCACAGGGCAGTGGAGCAATAAAAAGAAAAGAGGGTGTGGGCCCTACGATCACATGGGTATGTTCCCTTTGGCTTTCCTTAAAGCCAACGCTCCTGATTTATCTCCGAAACCGCATCTTGACCGTGTGTGTGTCCCACACTCCCACCCTTGTCCTCCAATTGTGGGGACATGATGCTTTAAACTTGCTGCAATGCTGCTCCTGCTACCCACACCTTAGCCTGTCTTTCTCTTTATCTTCATATATATAAAACTAAAACTATAACATAACCTTCTACACTTAGAGCATCACATCTCAAGTCTTTTCATTTCAACACTTCCTTTCCTTGTTTCTATTCAATTCAGAGGTATATTATTAGATATAGTTATTAGTTAGTTATCTGAATCACTTTGAAGATGGAAAGCAGTGTCACATATGAGAATGATCTCAACCTCAAGGCTACAGAACTTAGATTGGGATTGCCAGGGACAGAGGAGGCTGTTAGAACCAACAAAAGGCCATTCACTCAAACCTCTCTTCAAAACTCTGCTTCAAAGCCCTCTAATCCTCCCTCCAAGTAAGTTTCACAATTATATTATAAAGCCTTTTTGTATGAATGTGAGTGATATTGAATATTGATTGAATATTTTGATGAATGACATTAACAGGGCAAAGATAGTAGGGTGGCCACCAATCAGATCTTATAGGAAGAACAGCTTGGAAGAGAATGAAGGTACAGGGATTTATGTTAAAGTTAGCATGGATGGAGCTCCTTATCTCAGAAAGATAGACTTGAACCTCTATGCTGGCTACACACAACTCCTCAAAGCTCTAGAAAGCATGTTCAAGTTGACCATAGGTCAGAACAATTTTACTTTTTTATTTTTATTTGATGAATGAAAATGAAAATGAAAATGAAAATGACTTATTGAGTTTTGCCTTTTCAGGTGAGTACTCTGAAAAAGAAGGTTACAAGGGATCTGATTATGCACCTACATATGAAGACAAGGAAGGTGACTGGATGTTAGTTGGAGATGTTCCTTGGGAGTAAGTCTTACTGTTACCTCTCAATTTGTTTGTCTCACCTTTCATTTCATCAATCTTAACCTCACACAACCCTACTTTTTTCTGCAGCATGTTTGTCACTTCTTGCAAAAGGCTAAGAATCATGAAAGGATCTGAAGCCAGAGGTTTGGGTTATGGTGTATGACAAACAAGTAATTCAGATTATTATGACCACACCAGACATGCATTCAGCTTGGGTTCTCGGAACTAAAAGGCTTTTTCATTTGAATCTCTCTACTGTATGCTGTTATTAGCATACATGTATATCAAGTTGTTCTCTCAAGCAGGGACATGGAAAATACGCTGCAGTTTCTTTCCTCAAGTTTGGCAACATTAATTTCTTGTTATTTCAGCGTCTGTGGTGAGATGCTGTGCTATGCTATGCTGTTGTTTCAAATCAGAAATCTCTTCAGAGATTTCAGATCAACTTTGTGTAAAAGAGGGATAGAAAGAGGTCATATGTATTGTTTGTTCTCCAAGTTTTTTTTTTCTTTTGTATTGATACAAGAATACAGTGAAAATACCAAGTATTCGTATGTATAGATTTTCTCTGTTGTTGAATGAACGCAAAATTAAGTATGTGCGTGCCTCACCGTTTTCTTTCTGATTTTTTCTAATTAATGCCTCGTTCGTAATTCCAAATGCCTTTCTTAATTTGAAACTGGAAAATTCAGATAGATTGTAACGCTGTTTTGGAATCACATCTCATACAACATCTAATGACTAATATATTATGTTTTTGGTCATTTTCCATCTTCCCATTCAACATCACATGGTTAGGAGTTCAATCTTGCCACACCCTTGTATCTAAATTAAAATTCAAAACAGAAACAAAAACAAAATAGATTAATGAGTAAAAAAAATAAAAATAGAATGGAATGCTTTGTGGATGTCCTACTCTTGAAATGGAGGACCCTTTCCTCATAACTTTTTCCTCACAAAAAAAATAAAATAAAGTGTATTGGTCTAGCTTCAAGACCAAAAGTATGCTTGAATATCTAAGGATGAGTAAAGTGAAATAGAATAAAGTTACCATTCTATTATCAATTTTACTATTTATGCATTTAGGGTTTATCTCATAATATAATTACTTATCTCACAATAAGTTTAAATGAATAAAAATAAAAATATTACTATTCCCTTTATCTCATAATATAATTTACTTAAAATATTTTTATTTTACTCAAATTATTTATTATTTTAAAATATTAAAAATTATCAATTATTTATTTTTCTATGATATAATCATTGATTAAGAGTAATTTTTTCTAGCTAGAAACTGTTTTCATAATTCTATTATTATTTTTAAGATAAAAAATAAAAATAAAGTAATTAAAATGCAAATAATTACCTAATATATTATAATATATTTAACAAAAGTGTTTTAATAAAATCAATTTATTTTATTATTAGTTAATAAAATTATTTTTTTTCTTAAGATGTATGTATTAGTAATAAATCACTTACATTATGAGATAAATAAAATGCATTGGTACTATCCTGTCAATCCTTTCTTTCTCTCTGTGTAATGTAAAATTGTATTGACCAATATGAGATATGAAATTGATCAACTATAAATCCAATGGTTGATATCTTTGTTGCAAAGAAGAACCACTGTGGAAGATCCAAATGAGAGAGAGAGAGAGAGAGATTCCAAAAATAGAGGGAAAGAAAGAAAGAAAAAGTAGTGTTTAACTGTCTTCATTTTACATATGATTTTCAATTTTTTAAACGTTGAGTAGGTATTTCTAAAAACATAATCATGAGAGTCCAACATTAAAACCTTGAGATTACAGGTAATGGCGATTTAGAATTGAAAAGGAATAGAGATATGTTTGGGAAAAAATAAAATGAAGAGAGGTGAGGTGACCTAGGATAAATGTCCTTTATTTGATGTTAGTACAAATGGGTCCTCTCATGAATTCCACCTGCAGACAATGGCTACATATCCTGGCAATTGAGTCCTCACCCAAACCTGACCCAAAATTGTTGTGTATAAGGAATCTCGTTACCCTACAAATATGGACATTTAGACATCATACAGTGAGGTTAGGTAAGAAAATTATCTACTCCTCTTCTTTATATTCATCTTCAAACAATTAATCTCATCATATTTTATCAACAAAATAAAAAGTCAAGGACAAATAACGCGCTACACAGTATCATAAATTTAAATATCGACACTTATTGAAGATGTTGTTAGCAATAGAGTGACAAAAATCTATATTTAACAAATTTTGTGTTAGTCCATAGATATCATGCTCTGCAGTTAAGGAAGAAATGGTCGGTAGTTGTAAGAAATGTTTTTCTTTTTCCCTGATTTTTTATTAACATTAGGTGTTAGAATTAATTTTAGATATTTAAAATAGCAAGTTGTTTATAAAAAAATCTAAATGTTAAAAATATAATAAATATTTTTAATACAATTTATCACTTTTAAATATTTAAAACTAAGGATTAATGTTAATATTTTTCTTCTTACAGGAATCTTTATAGTGCTCTGATCTAAAGTTAACTTGGTAAAACAAAATAAAAGAAAAACATAAACAAACATGGGAATATTGCAGAAGACAGGAGTGACTGCAAATTATATTTGTATTGAAATATGAAAAAGGTTTAAGCAACTCAATTATTAATGTTTCACATGAAAAGTTTGTAGATCAAAAAGCAAAACTGCCTACAATTGAAAAAAAATGCAAAACTGCCAAAAGTTGTTGGTGGTTTAAGAAATAAATGTGTAATTTGATTAAATTCATCTGAGTTCTGCCACGTTTATGATAGAGTATGAATGAATAATGGAGTCAAAACTGTATTGATTATAATTTGAAACTGTGTCTGCTCATAACAATTATACAGAGTGGACTGTATGCAATTCAACTTATTAGCCTACTTTGCATCGATAAAAACATTAATGGCGGCCGCAATTTAATAATGCGACCCTATTTTTAAGGTAACAGTTCATGAACTTCATTAAAAAAAAATTTTTGTAATATTTCCATAAAACTTCTTTATAGTTCTCTTGTACTTACTATAAAGAAAATATCGAAAAATTTAAATATATTCAATATTTTGAGATGATGAAAAAGATAAAACGTTTATTGAATAATGAAGATATATAATATTTTTACTAAAAGTATTATAAGATGTGGAATGATTCTTATAATATACTTCTTCTGATCTTATATATATATATATATAAAAGGTTATCATGAAAAATATAAAACATTTTATTGAATAATTAAAAAGATTTAAAATATTTTTACTGAAAGTATTATAAAATGTGAAATAATTCTTATAATATACTCCTCTTATATATATATACATATATATATATATATATATATATATATAATGTTATCATGAAAAAGAATAAAAGATAGGACACTTTATTGAATAATTAAAAAGATATAGAATATTTTTTTACTAAAAAATGTTAAAAATATGAAAAGATTTTTATAATATTTTTAATTTTTTAATGTTTAAGATTATACATAAAATTAAGAAAGATGGTTAATATCTTATTTTTTATTATATTTTTTATTTTATTAATTATACAACACATTATAACAAAATATATATTAACTGTTACGGATATAATTAAAAATATTAATTATTTTATTAATCTTGTAAAATAATAATAATAAATAAAAATATTAAATCATCAAAGATAAAAGAAACCGGTGGAATTAAGTATATAGTAGAAGAAGAATACTCGTTTTAATAATATAACATGGTTCGTTTTTATTTTATATTCTACATCGATCTTTCTGCAAGTGAAATTACCTGGTGTTTTTTTTTTCCTCTTATTCATCTAATTAATTAAAAGATGAAAAATCATCTTTCTCATGATAATTAATTATAATTCAAATATATTTTTAATTTTATAAATGTAATTAAATTTTTATTAATTTGATGTTATAAGTATTAAAATTTTAACAATATTTATTATTGTATGACATGTATTTAATTATTTTTACTATTTTATGTTATTAATTATTTTGATATAACATAGTTTAGGTACATATTACAAAAATTTATTAAAAAAATAATAAATATTGTTTTAAAATTTAAAATTTTATAAAGTTAAATATTCATAAAAATTGTTTAAAAATTTAAAATTAAATATAATTATAAAGATTAAAAATATATTTAAATAATTAATTATTTTTTATTAAATTATTTTTTGTAATTAGAAAGAAAAAAGACAAAGATATTTTATGTGAGTCCATTCGAAGGAGCCTTCCTTAGTTAACCCTGTCCGATTGTTGGTAAGAAGTGTTGAAAAGTAATTATTGGCCTTGCATCAATTTTTAATAATAATAGATAAGATATGGATAAAATATTGTAATATTTATTTTTACATTTTTGTTTAAAAAATTATTTAAATTTGTTTTTATATTTATATGGATAATAACTTTTATCTTTATCTTCATTATTTATAGCTTAATTAATTGATATACAATTTTTTTATTTTTATAAATTAATAAAATATAAATACTATTATATAAAAATCATTCATTAAGAATACGTGACTAAATTTGTATTATTGTTTTTTAAAAAAATAAACTTAACTTTAAAATTTTTAGTTAAAAAAAATATAAAACTATCTTTTAGTTATGCTTCTCATTATCTATCATTAGTTAAAGAAAAAAAAGCAGCAAACTTAGGTGCAACATTAATATAGATATTATTTATGTCGCTTTCCAATTAAAATTGTTTTTTTACAATCATTACAGAGTTTAATTATTGAGATGAAAGAAGTGGGTGTTAAAATGTAATATCAATTTTGATTTAAAAGTAATATCAATAATAACTTTGTTATTATATCTAAGTTTTAAAAGAAAAAAATAAGAGCAACCTTTTCATCTTCACAATGTACACACATTTCCAAAACATAACACTACTCTGATTTTATAAAATTTTCACTTCAAGTTATAATTTTTGGAAACATAACGGAAATAACTTTTGTAAAGTTGAGTATGAAAATGAGAGTTCATTAATATTTTTTTTCTAAGTAATGTTTATACACACACCATTAAGTATGGATCAATTGATAAAAAATGGTTCATTTTAATTAGTAATGTCAAATTTTATATGTTAAATATGCAGCTGAATTAAATATTTAAATAAAGAAGGTTTCCACTCATAATAATTTTATATAAAGATATTTATGTGTTTTTAAATATAAATTTAAAAAATAAAGATAAATATTTTTTATTAACTATATTTTTAAAGATTAATTATATTTTAAAATTTTCAAAATATCATTATTTTTCATTCAGTTTTTCATTTTAAAAAATTAATCATTTGTCCTAAAAAAATTGTTCCCATGTAGTTTAGCTCTCTGATAGACTTTTGTTTGTTGTGTCTCTTGAATGCCTATGAGGCTGATATTAAATAGGGAATTTATAAAGATCAAAGTTAAACACAAATTTAATTTTTAATGGATAAACTAATAAAGTAAAAAAATTACATAAAATTTTTTAAAACTAAATTATAAATTTATAACTATTATAAAAAAAATCGATTTAATAAACCAAAATCATTATTTAGCGTTACACAAATTTTATAATATTATTTATTTTATTCAAGATTATCTTGTATTTTATTTTGGTATAATAAATATAATGGAATTATCTTATACAATTTATTCCTTTTTCAATGTACACTATAATATTTTCTTAATGTTAATGGTAAATTTACCTCTCCCCCCCCCCCCCCCTCTCCTGTTTCCTGTTGTAACCATGCTTATGCATAGTTAATCAGATAGATACCTTTGAGAACATGTCTGCAGTCTACCCATCAAATTTTTAACATTCAGACGAACAATTATTTCTTTTCTTAGAAAATCTTATTGATCAACGAGAAAATCTGTTAATCTTAGTAAACAATGTTTTGACTACTATTTTATTTTATTATTCCAATAAGGACCCTTGGCATACATGAATCTACATTACTTTAGGACCGTGTTTTAATTTGTTTGCCTTTATTATTTTCATAAGATGCAATAAAGTTATCTATATCGGTGTCAGCATACTGCTTCTTTTTAGAAAAGTTTTGGGTAATTAATGTGATTAAACACGCAAAAGGTTTGTTAAATAATATTCAGTAGACATAACTTCAGTTTTAACGCAAATTCATGGTATATTTTCGGCTTAGCCACTTCTCATATAAAAGAAATATAATTTATTATCCAAGTCTACCCAGGTTTGGCAATAACAAATTATATTACGTATGTGGCTAAGAAGTTTAGATCCCTCTTACCGGCAAAGTTTAAGGAAAGGTACTCTAAAGAAAGATAATGAAAATGTATGTACATTTCAATATTTTATTGATAGAGCAGAAATTGTCCTTACTATTGCTCTCTGTAGCAGGGGACAATGAGATTTTGGGCCTGTAAATGTGCACAAGTATAGAAAAATATCCTTCTACACTTTAAACATTGATGCTCAAAATGTTGTTGAAAAATGACCATGTGATGCTTACCCACAAAAAAAGAACATATGCTCCCACTCTCATGTGCTGCAAAATAACTAGACGACATGTAACAATGAGAGCCGATCAATGTCAGAAAAGACTGGTTCTAGCAAAATTAATGAAAAATATTATGCAAATTACTCTTGAAACAAAAGGAAGAGCTAGTAATGCATAAAGTTATTAAATTATTTGTGAATTTCTTTTTGAAAATTTATATAACTCAATACAAATTTGAAGGTAAATTTAGTAGCCAAAAATGTCAAAACGCACTCGTACATGAAATAACACATGTAATATGGAAGTCTTTTTCGCATCTTTGTTCATATCATGGGACAAAATTAAACCCTTTTCATCTCTTCAATTAAAGAAATGGTCACTCGGCTTTGACGTAAAGGCGACATCATGGAGCTGTCAAAGAGTTTTTCGGGGAATTCTAAGTTGCGTGTAGGTCTACTCTTACCTCAAGTACCTTCTCATTAAAAAATATATAAATTTTAATTTTTAACTTGGGAATTAGGTAGGGTAGGGTGACCCAGGTTTTCAAATGAGAAGCCACCGGTATGAACAAGTGCGCCCGCAAAATAATGGTAAGGGGTCATAGACTCTCGTGTCAAGTTTATATTCATATTTTTAAATCTTTGGAGATTTTCTTTTCTATGTTGTCCTCAAACTACCAGATTCTTTATAAGAGATACTAACTAATATTCTTAAGGAAAATGTTAATGAATAAAAATATAAAATATTAATATTTATACATATATTTATTATAATTTTTTTAACTAATATCTTAAAGATACTGGTTATAAAAGTGTAAAATCATCCTCTTTTTTTTAATACAGGATGCCTACTGGCCCAAGACCATTCTTACATGCTAAAAATGGTTTATATTTCCTACTCCTTAATCTAACGGCTGAAATTTTTTAAAAGAAAAAAAAGAAAAAAAAATCCAAAAGCTTACATGCGAATAAAATCACTTGGTACGTGGGAGAAAATTTTTCATCTATATATGATAGCCATTCATTATTATCTGGAGAAGAGCAAAACAACTTTTAACATAGCGAAGACTCATCCAAGTCTAAACCCTAAAATTTGTGAAGAGTTAAACCTAAGACCGAACCTAGGCCCGGTCCTGGGGTGCCTTTCGGCCTGTCAACTTTGAAAATACAAACTCTTGTTTTGTGTTGATTAACAGTGTTTGTTTTAGTAATATGTTGCCGCAAAAGTAAAATAAAACACGGCTCGAGACAAGGGAATACAAAAGGAAGAAATACTTCCTTCTACCAAAACTAGTTTGTATGCAGCGAAATGGTAAACCAAACATATGCGAAGTTCTAGATATGTTTGAATAATTAGTAAATACACAATTTTTGAGAAAAAAAATTCGTTTCAAGAAAAAAATGAATGATAATTTAGTCCAACATAAAATGAAGGCTGCCACAATAATAGAGTCCATTTCTCAGCACACGCCACTTATTTTTAAAATAAATCTTAAATACGTACTTCCACTCCATATTTCATTTTAGAATACAAATTAACAAAAAATTCATTTGACCAAGGAGATACATGAAGTGAAAATCTCATGTGCGGTTGTATGGTAAGGATGACTTATCTGTCAACTTTTCCACTATTAGACCCAACCAAATTTATGCATTAAATAATTCAATATTATCTCGATAGTGACGTACCAAAATTAAAACGAAGTAAAAAATCTATAAACATATATATATATATATATATATATATATATATATATCAAAACATAAATCAGGTATGTAATTATAAAGACATTTTTTCTTACAATTTAAAAAATAGTTATAATCAGTTAAAGTGAAGTTAAGAAATCAAAAACCAAACTTTTAAATTATATAAAATTTTATAAACTTCTCTACTTAATGAAAACTTTCATTTCAATCATTGAATTTATTCAATTAAATGTCCATAAAGGGTTCTTAAACAAAATAAATTTGCCAATATTAAGTCTGAAAGATAATCTTCGCCACATATATTACCCTTGATTTGATTTATATACCTGTCTTCCACCAACTAAAATTGCTTTATATAGCAACTTTCACCATTCCCCACGAACGAATCATATAAGTGAACAAAACGGATGATTGAGATTTGCTATTCTATCGGCAATTGAAACTACGATCTAATTTCCAGGATCTGATAAAAACTACCTCATGTACACTCACAAGACCTCTATGACGATAGGTTACAGGGACCATAGTTAAAATGATACAACAAAATGAATTACACATTACATTCTTTTACACGAGCCCAATGATTAGGGGGCAGGATAATGTCTCAGGCCTCCGGTAGCACAACACAAGAAGTACATCTAACGGGTCAGTTCATCCAAAATTTAACTCTTTCAGCTCCATGCTCACTGTATCAACAGTTGCCGAAATATTATCAAATGCAAACTTTCTCAATTATGGACAAATTAACAAAACTCAAATTTATATGTCAGGTGGGTGAGCCTGAAGAAGTTTGAGAAGCACAACCCTTTCAAGTTGAACAATATATTCTTCCCCACCAATCCTCTTGCGTAGCTGTGAACTTGTAATTCCGACGTTGTTTGGGATCAGCACCTTGGTTTCTATTAGCACCAGAAGTGCCCCTCACTTCATGGAGTAATGCCTGAGTCACGTGTCTGACTTTCATTATGATCACTGCGGTAGTTTGGTAGCAATTGATCAGAACTCTGGCCAGGAAGAAAAAATACCGAAGGGCTTTGCACAGTACTTGATTCTTTCTGTTGGACCCGGATGGTTTCAGAATCATGATGTTCATCAGTGGAATGCGCATATAATATACCAAACTTCTGTCCATGATTTAGTCCTGGGCAGAAACCCTGCAGAATTATAACAAAATACTCAAATGTGAACGAGTTGTTCCAAATTGAATTATAAAATAAAAGTTCCCAAAATGTACGCAAACACAAATCAGATTCTCCAGAACTATCTGATATTTATACTTTTTAAGTTATCCATTGGCATTTACTTGTCAGCTAAAATTTATGTCACTTCAAACCTATAAAGAAAGACTATGCTTGTGAGACATTGACCACGAGATGGCTGGTACAACGTGGGTGATGACATGATAAAATTACATGTTTGGTTCAGCTTATTTTTGTCAGATTTGTGAAAGAGCTTTTGAAAAAGAAAAGTATTTTTTCTTAAGATTTGATGATTTCCTACATGCTGAAAGTCTGAAAAGTGTTAGACCAATACTGAAGGTTTACACTTTCATTCCCTTTGGCATTAGGTTATCGTGTGTAAGGTTTATAAACCAAAACGGATGGGATGCTAATACCACAACCCAAGCGGTCTTATCAGCTCATAATGTCATAGACAAAATAAACAATTGTTTTATTTGACAAGCTACTGTAAGCACCTAAACACGGTCTGCAAGTTGTAGAAATTCCCAGCCCAGTGCCTGTCACAGTTGTCAAACACAACACTGTAGCCATATTGATGTCTCAAGTCTTAGCTAATTTTGAACTTTGAAGAGAGGGGTAAAAATTAAACCCTTTTTTATCTTCTGACAACATGCAGAATAAGAAATAGAAAAATATGCAGTGGAGCCAAATCTTAACGAGATGACTTGATTTTTAAACTTCTGATTTTTTAAACAAATGTGAAGAAATTTATCCATTGTATGTCCTACAGTTACTTAACACGAATGAAACAAGGGAAATAAAAGGTTCAAGAGTAATTGTTAGGATCCAATTGTAAGGTATGGGGACTTGAGTCCCACATTGAAAGTTGGGGTTCCAGTGTGGGATTTATAAAGTTTTGGGCTCTCCACCTACAACAACTGGCTTTTGTGGTGTGATTCTCTCAAGGTTCTTATCAATCGGTATCAAAGCTTTCTCATGTCTCTCTGCTACAATCAAGTGTCGTTGGATATTATGATCCAATTGCAAGGTACGAGACTTTAGTCCCATATTGGAAGTATGGGATTCTAGATCTAGTGTGAGGTTTATAAGGCTTTGGGCTCTCCAGCTACAACAGCTAGGTTTATGGTGTGGTTCTCCTAAAGTTCTTATTCGACATGAGTAATTTGAATACTGTGAAAGGAAGGAAAGAATGTACCCAAGAGTGATGGGAGGAGAGAGTACCAAATACCTTGATCAAACCTGAAACATCACTTGGCTCAAAAGTAGTGTAATCTGATGAATATGTTGTAGTTTTAGTCCAGCTTCCATAAAATCTACTATCGTTGGATTCATGCTCATCTTTGTCAGTCTCGGGCACAAAATAAGTTTTCCCCAAATTACCACTTCTACAGTAAGCCCCATGGTACAAACAATGTTCCCTCACTAGGGAGATTTGAGGTGTAGCAGGCAGTAAATGACCTTCAGTACTGAATATGTACCTGTTTCACGGAAAAATGTAGAAAAAAGAACTTAATTTTATTCTTAAAATGTTCAGCCACTAAATTGTAATTGCATAAGCTCACTCACTTGTATGGCCCATTCTCCACAAGGTTATCAGGACCCACAGCCAAATCAAATAGAAGCCACAGATACTTGACCTAATTGTAACAGGTTAGAAGCAGCATTTCTCTTTTAAACAAATAATAGAAAAAAGACATTATGAAAGGCAAATGTTAATGGTGTAGAAGGCACTGTCTATAAAGAAAGAAAAAGAGAAACTCAACAAAATGAAGTTGACAGAGACAAAAAACCATTCCAGGATTACCACTTTACAATATAAGCTTTTAGGAGAGTTAGTTCTTGATATATTATAAGAGTCTCATCTAAAATCTTAATCCCTCCCCTCACATTTCTTGATCCTATTAGAGACACCATTTGGAGCTCTAAATAATAATCAATCTACCTATATGGACCAATGATCTCCAGTAAAACATGACTTAAGAAATTATAAATTATGCTCTCAATTTTTGTTTTTTGGGTATGAAAAAATTTAGACAGAGGGCTTATTTCTCAAAATTAAGTCATGGAGAATTTATATTTACTGTTTCTGCTAAGAAGAAGCTCTCCATATGATCTTCCTGTTTGTGATGCTCAACATCTGAAATGTGACAATATCCACAAGGGCATCGAGTTCCATACTGTAAACTAGTTATCATGTCCCTCCCAGCATCAAGATATCTACAAAGAGACACAACGGACAGAATTAAACTTCAAGTCAAATTGTCAGTGTGATACAACTTGGGTCACAGCTATCAACAAAAAATTCATAGAAGTTCAACAAGAAAAAAACAAACCCAAATCCTATTTATTCTGAGAAAAAGGGAAAAAATATCTTAATAGACCACTTGATGAATGATTAGGCATCCACTAAAAGCAGAGGAAGTATAAAAACATAAAATCTACCACAATATGGATGGAAATCATCCATTCATAATGATTAGAAGGATTTTCCTGTCCAAAAGGCTACTTCAATAGATTTTCCTCGCTAGGAAAAATTGATTTTCTCACTATAGTTATTAATTTACCCTGAGAATTAATTCTCTTAAGTCAGAAGAAGAAAACATGAAGTCAATCTGTAGGAATATATGAAAAATAGGGTAAAAATGTTTTTTAATCGTTGTAGATATGACTAAATTTGATTTTAGTCCTCCATAATATTTTCAGTAATTTTGATCCTCATAAATTTTAAAACTTTTGAAAATAGTTTATTACCATTTAGTGATAATGTAACATGCATGTCATGATGTCATTTTCTACCTCTAAATGATCGCTGATGTGATATAGTTAAATACATGTCACATCATTATGAAGTAATAACAAGGACCATTTTAAAATATTTTAAACTTTATAAGAACCAAAATCAATTTTTTTAAAAGACTAAAATCAAATTTAGTCATATTTATAAGGATTAAGAACTAGTTAAGCTTAAAAAATATCTAAATATCTTGATTGTATAGTTATTTAGAAAATCTTGAATTGTATCTTAGGATTGGTTTCCATAATTTCATATATTTAATGATTAGTTTCCTTATTTAACTAAGATTATGAGTCTAGTATATATTAGAAATTAGGTAAATAATGTAATATTGTAATTAGGGTAATTAAGGGTTGTATGTATATTTTAAAATTATGGTAATTAGGGTAACGGTTAAATCCTTGTATTTGTCTCTCATTATAAATAATACGCTCTGTTGTGCACCTAAGACACATGGATTCTTGTCTGCGCATGGATTCTTGTACATGTCTCTCATTCCTTTTCTCTCTCAACAATATATATGAGAGTTGGTGCAGTGGTTCATATAACATTATGACACATCCTTCTCATTAATGTCCATATAATTATATTATTTTGAGTATTTGTTTTCCTCACTCTCTATACTTAAAATCCTATAATTTCAACAGTATAAAGTGATATCATCCTCCATGACCACCTATTTAGAGAAGGGGGGAGGAACGTGACACATAAGTGAAGAGTAATTTGTTGAATAATATTCTAAGAGAGTGTAACTTGAAATTATGCAAAACTGAAACTGAAAAACTAAAGTAAAAAAGAGGCTGTGCTAAATCTCCCAAATCATGCTTGTGAAGACGGCTTCAAACCATAACGAAAAGTAGGTAACAAACAAGTAAAGAGAGGATCTGGACAGAGAAAGCGTCTTTGGAACTTAACATTTTGTACGACCAATCTTATTTATACTAGTAAAAAAGGGTTATATACAGTAGTAGTACAATAAATAATACTCCCTCTGTTGTTTTTTATCCATTCAGAAAGAGAGTAAAATATTTGTTCCTAATTATTTATCCACCTTGGTTGTTACTAGAGTAATAATTATTTTTTTCCATATATACTGTTATATTTATCTAGTTATTATCAATGGTAATAAATGAAGAACGATAAAAGTCAAGGATAAATTAGGAAAGTACATAAAATTTATTAAAAAGTAAACATTAAAAGTTTTTTTGAACATTGGTGTTTCTTCTCTTTTTAGACATAAATAAAGGTACAGAAGGAGTACTAGAAAATCAGACATAAGAGCCAAATTTTATAATGACAACATAGTATGAAGGAATATATAAGCAGACCTAGGATCTCGGGTAGCTTTGTATAGCCAATAGGTGCTCTCAATTAACTCAGGCCGCAACGGATAACTCTTTTGGCCATGCTGATATAATGCGAAGAAAGACAAATGTAAACACTTCATAAATGTAGTAGAGATAATCAAGCAAAATTTTCCTAAAAATAAAAATGTAAGATACTTTCTGTTTGCATGAAAATATATTAGATTTGGTCAAATGTAAATAAAGATGAAGGACATCAGGTGAAAGGCGGGTTACATCTTAAAATTTCCCATAGTCAATCTGTCATTAACTGCTTGAATTGCTCAAAGATACAGCACCAACAAGACAACCAGTTATATCCATAGTAGATAAAACTAATGCTCTTCTTACGAGTAACTTTCATATCAACACTCGTTGCAAAGTTCTACACCTCAACTGCTTTCTCTCAATATTATGTTTAGATCTAACTTCAAAAGGTAGGGCACTTGTCCATGAATTACAAGGCAGCTAGCATTCCACATTCCTACAGAACAATGTTTTTGAGACTCTTGATAATCTTTGGATGTGTCTTGCTATGGAGTTTCTTATGGTTCATTTTAAATGCTTTGCAAGTTTGCCATCTAAGAAATTCTTTTGGGGCATTCAGTCAAAGCCAAGTACTTTGATCTGCAAGGATGACTCTTTGGCTTTAAACCTGTGAGATAGAATTTTGTTCATGACTTCTCTTTAGAGTCCCGCTCACACTGTTTAAAGAGTGTTGCCATTTCAGATATAGACTGCGCAGCCTTGCTGTGCAATTGTTTTTTCATGTTCCTCATTCTATCCTTAGCTTGTCTGTTTGGAGGATATCCCCAAACTGCCCTTTTCCTATTTTGTCTCTAATGATATTCAGTTTCAATAAAATGAGATTTATTTACAACATGAACAGAGATTTTGAGCTAGAAGTTGTTACGGGCCTGTACAAAGCCCAAAATTGCCAAAGTTTATGTAAGAAAGAATAGGAAGGGTGATGCACCAGATCAGACCCCAGAGAGAGAGAGAGAGAATAACTAATTGCTGAGGTGGCAAGGAGCAAGGGAAGGTCAGGGCAGTGTGGGTTGTTTGTTGTTGCTGCTCAGAGGGGTTGTACGGTTGGTTGGGTGCAGAGAATTTGGAGGGCAGGCTGGAATTTGGCTGTAACTTGGGAGAGCATACGCACTTTCAAATTTCCTATAATCATAGTTTTCTTTCTTTCTTTACCCATAAACACTGCTGTATTGAGGCTGTTGTGATAGCCAGATTTCTACATGACTAATATACAGATCTTGTTCTCCTTTGTTACCTTTATAAAGTTTCCGGTACCTTACAGAAATTTATTTAAGATGACATTTTTTAAATTTGGGTGCAACAGATCACCAATTACCCGAAAATGCAACCAATAGAAATAAGGTTCAAGCAAAAACTAAACATCATTTTAACAACTATATTGGCCCTCAGGGGTTAGAACTAACCTGAACACTGAGACTAGCAAGATTGAAGCCCTCTGGGGTAAAGCCATATCTTCTCCAGACACTCAAGAAGGCAGCATGGGTGCGAATTGCAGGATCGATATCTCCAGCTAAAACCTTGCAAAATCAATTAGCACTAACCATGATGCTATTATTTATCCAGGGTCAACTAAAAACAATATACAATATCAAAAACAAGAAAAATAAAAACCTGAAGGCCAGGCCAAAAGGCCTGGAGGCTGTTAAATAATGGCCAGACAATAGCAGCAGAATCCATATTCACTTCTACATACCTTGAAGCAAAAACACAAAACCAAGTATCAAACATGAAATACATTTTAAAATAAGCATATTTATGCATTTCAAAGAACTAAAGACTGCAAGTCAAGCATATTTACAGGGTGGCACACATAGCCACAAGCTTTTACCAAGGATCATGGTAAAGATAATGCATGGCAGCAGCATAAGCTTCTTGGAAAATATACAGGTATTCCTCATCTCCAAATAATAAATAAGCCTGAAAGGTCATGCATGGAAAACAAAATCAGAGAACCCAACATAATATCAACTAACAAAGTAATGCCACAAAAAAGGGAAAATAACAAAAAAGAAAAGGAACTATAGATAAAATTATTCCAACTGGTATATAATGTTCAAAAATTGGTTAATCAACAACTACTTAATTAACAATTTGGGCATATAAAAGTTCCTGAACTGAAAATATTTTAACCAATAATTTCATTTTTGCAATTTTTGTCAAAAAGGGTCTTAGAGCACCACATCTTTCCTATGTTGGATAATCATACCTCATATCAGCATAATATAAAAAGCTGAAAAGCATCAATAAGTTGGTAAACTAGCAGATTCACTTTATTATAGCCCTCTATGCTATCTCTTTTTTCCTAAAATTTCTTTATGTTAAAAAAAGTCCTTAATGCATAAAAGGAATTCTAAGGAAAACCTTTCTGCAGAATTCAAACAATTGGAAGAATAGCATGCTGAGCAATTTTGCTTGTTTGTTTATGGTCGATACAGAAAGAGAACTCAAAATAAAAGATGAACTAATTAATAGCTGAAGAAACCACAGAATAAGATTATAAGATTTTTCCCTAAATCAGATACAAGGGGGAAAAAAGGAAGAAAAAATTACAAATGGTACTAATATCAAATTAGATAGTAAAGCAGAAGCAAGTAAAACAAAAGCAAGTGTAATATATGTATACAAAATACCTAAAACATCATGAGCATATTTTGGTTTGTTAAATTAAATCAAACCGTAGTCCTTTGCATAATAATAAGAAATAGGAATTAATTCTTCAGGACAAATTGCTCCATGAAGGCTTCGTCACACTAAATTTGTGTAACTAACCTTCAACAGGTACTCATAGAAAGAGTCAATACTAGTTCCTATCCCAGCATCCTGCAAGAAGCCAAAGAAATAACTGTAGTTGCTGCTGATACACAAATGTAGGAAGAATATATGTTCTGATTGAAAAGTTAGGTACATTCAGGTAGAGAAAGTTCACTGCATTGGGACAAGGACAGATGAATGCAAAATATATAAACTTTAAAATAAAAGTAAATTCATATTCTGCATATTTTTTGCCTCTTCACAAATTAAAGCTAGGAGACAATAAATAACTGTTGAATATACACAACTCAAATATTTCAATAATAGGCTGAGCCAATATCTAGGGAAAGAGCAACACAAACAGCTCTATAAGAAAAGTAATTTACTTACCAAAGAAATGAAACAAATTAAGTAATTAACAGACAGATAAGTTAAAGAGCATGAAGAAAAGTCAACAACCATCAATAGCCACAACTATGTTTACAGCCACCATTAGTGTCTAAAATCATTATGCACATCTTATGTTCTCATCACCTTTTGTTGCAATATCTTCGCTGTTTCTAGAGAAATATTCTCTGCTATTATTTCCTATTTATTCTCCATTTATTTCCTAGTATATTATTTCCCTGTATGTTGTAGATTCCTTTCCTTATTTACATTAGTCAACTATCAATATATCATTATAAAGAGATCTGTCACCTTTATTTCAATAATCAATTCTCCTTAATTACTGGAGAATTTCAGCAGTACATCCAGTACATATTGAGGTAGTTTGCCTCTGATGAATAATAACACAAATATTATGTTTAGAGCCTTTATTGATCACCTTCATCATTTTTTTTTTCCACTCCAAGTGCCCTGGTTCGAGATAGCAGAAGGTTCACTTATTAAATACTTCGAATAGTTGTATAAACAGGCCAAATTAAACCTCTGCTATACAATAGAGTGAATGCATACTGACTCTTGTACTCTTCTTTGACTGTACTACAAGTAAATAATCACTAAACCATAAAAGCATATACTACATTCTTAACCCTCCTCCGCAAGCTGGAAGCCTACTAAGCTTTCAGCTGGTCAACAAAGAAAACCTAAGTTAAAATAAAGCCAAGAACGTCAAAACTTCAGTGAATGCTGATATTCAGTTTATTTTGCAGTGTTACAATATCCCCAAGATAGTAGGTACTCTTCAAGTTACTTGGTGCTTGAGGGGGGTAACTTGGTTTCATGGAGGACTGGAGGAGTAAGATGCAGAGTGCAGTGGCTAGATTGAGTGCAGTAGGAAGCACAGCTATTGCTCAAGCTACAAGTGAGTAGATATAGGTTTGTCAATACTTGGTGAGATTCTTCTAAGAGTGCAATGCTTATTCAGTTGTGTGGCAATCAAGCAACTCTCCACATTTTCTCTGATCCAGTCATCCATGACAAAACACGATGTTGAGGCTGACTGCAATTTTGTTCGTAAATAACTCCAGCAAGGACTTGTTTCTATGTCATGTGAAGATTAGGGAGAAGATCAACTTCTCTAAATAATGTTTGTTACCATACAAAAACTCCAAATGCTACAACAATTCCTTAACTATATCACAATGTTCAGTGACAGCATCAGTCAACAAATGTATGGTTTCATGAATTGGCTTGAAAACATATCATCCCCAAGTCTCTGCTATCTTGTCCTTCTGAGAGGATGGGTCATAGATGAGATGATTTTCTGTCAATGCTAGACATATACCATTGGATGATCCTTCTCCACTTACATTTCTCAATTATGTCAGTCTCACACTACTAATGAACTATTCATAAAGGAAAGACTCTTCTAAACAGTCATAAGTGATAACAGATAGGCAACGGGAAACATCAAAAGCAATTAACCCAGATGTACTGCAGCACAAAATTGGCCAAATCCAAACTTTGGTGGACTTGGTCACACTTGCCAAAGCATGGTAACTCACCTTCTAGCCAAGTTACACCCACCAAGAACTGAAATTCTCACAGCACAACCAGAAAAAAATACCACATACAACAGCTGAACAACCTGAAAATGCAGCAGACATGCTGAAATTGCACCACCCCTGCCTTAACCAGAAGCTCTGACCCAAGACAGAACCATGACAACTAAGTCATGCATAATCTATGGAAAAGAAAGAATCCATCAACTCACAGCACATTTGAAACCCATCTACAGAAAATTGAATCGTAAATTTGCAATCTTTTATAGAAGAAGGCTGAAAGAATATGATTTAAGTCAAAATTAAGAACCCAGCCATGATACCGTACAGAGGATGAGAGAGAAGAAGATGAAGAACATTATATGGAAATCACTAACAGCTCTAATTATTTAATTAGCACTTAGGAATTCCCATATATTTATTTCAACCCAAGGAAGAGGGCATGTGCAAGTGTTTTACAAGCTAGTACGCATTTAGATAAAACAGAAGTACAAATAAAAGGTGCTAAATTGGTAAAGAAGGTAAAGCGTCATATTCTGTATATTTCATGGCCTTATGTTAGTAACAGGAACAGACCTCCTATTAAAAAAATGTATGTAAGAAAGGGTAGAAGGGAAAAAGGCTTAGGCCCAAAAGATTAGCATAGCCTTGATAAAATTGATAGCTGTAATAACTGAATCACCTGTAAGGCTGTAATGGGAGCAGAATGTTAATAAATAGGGGAGGGAAAGGATAGGAAGGCAAGGAGGAATTAGTATTTGGTTGGGAGAGATCAGGCTCTCAAAACCCTGCATCCATTCTTGTAATTTCTTCTCAACTGCGCGATCTAATTTTCAGTTGAGGATTTCAATAAAACACTCAGTCTTCTTGTTGGTTCTTCTCTGTTTCTACTTTCTGTTCTGTTCTAAACCAGATCCTAACACTTTACCATTTTAAAAGTTTGTTCTCTAACAAAAAATAGATGAAATAATACCACAAAATAAATAAAAAATGGTAGATCATATATATATATATATATATAACAATGTAACTTTCAAAAAAATAAAATGCATTTTGTACCTTTTGTGTCCAGTCACCTGTAAAAACATTAATATGAGCACCAACCAGATTAAGCCTTGAACGCCGTGCCCAAAGTCCACGCACTGCATTCTTGGTGACTTGTTCAAAAACTGCATGCCAAAATTCAATTGGAAAGGACTATAAGTAATATGATCATGTTCCCCCTTTCCCAAGAGTGAAGAATATAAAAAATGATGATAGTGAAAAAAGGGCAAAACTCAAAGCATATAGTAAAACACTGGAAAGAGAAAACTGGCAACATTTAAGATGCAGCAGCGTGCAAACTAGACAATGACACAATGTTAATCTGCCAAGCAATAAATGGGAAGAGAAAAGTAAGCTGCTATTACAATAAAAAAAATCTAGGAACTGGAGGTGGAGAGATTAAAACATGTTGACATATCAACAATCTCCACTTGTATTGGTTACAAGCAAGAGGCAACATGTTAAAGATGAAATAAAGGTGTGGAGTGATTTGAATATAGAAGGAGATAAATTTGGTATAACATACAATAATTAAATAAAACACTCAAGTGTACTCATTATTTACTTGTGGCAATATCAATAAGTATCCGCAAAGAATTTTGGTTCTAGATGTGTAAGTTACAATAGGATAAAGACTAAAGCAGAAATGGTCAAGCTATAAACCCAAAGAAAGGATCATGTGGTAACAACTACAGGAAGGAAAACAATTGGTACTAAAGGGAAATATACTAGAGGAGGGGATCTAGGACACACAAAGGAATGCCAACCTCATATGGGAGGATATCCAAGGGGCATTGGAAGGTAAAGAATGTAGTTATTGGTGAATCAAAAGCAACTGACTGGACCTCAAAGTAAAGAATCATGCTGGAAGGAATTAAGAAAGGTTAAATTCAAAGAGTGCTTTAAAGTATTGCGTCTCAGCAAAAGTGCTGAAAACTCAGAAAAGTATCAAGTAGCTAAGAAAGTTATTAAGAAGAAAGTTGGCCAGGAGAGAGTCAAAGATCTTGATAGGTTAATTATATCAATCTTTGGGTACCAAATTTGAGGAATATGCTTGGAAAAGGGAAAGAAAGAGAGCAAGAGATTTGGGCCAAGTGAAATGCATCAAGAATGAGGATGGAAAATTCTTGTTGTCTGAGCACAATATCAAGGAATGATAAAGGAGCTATTTTTCTACATACAAAGGCCATGGAACAATAGGAGGATTTAACTACCAGAGATGAATACCAATATATGACTTTTACTGAAGAATTTCAGAGTTTGGGGAGAAGATTAAAAAAACTTCCCTAGGATGGTTTGGTTATGTAAGAGAACTGATAAGGCGCCAATAACAAAAGTTGAACAACCTCACTCTAAATGAATTTACTGAAATTTTAGTTTTGGATAAAGCCCAAACCAACACTGAAAGTCAGTCAGTGCAAGCAAAAAAGCGACAGAAAATGAGAGAAAGATATGATGGAGAGCAGAAAGAAAGTGAGATTCTGCAGTTGAGTCTAAACTAAATAATCTGAAAAGGTGAAAATTGGTGACTGCTCCTAAAGAGTTTACACACATATATATAGATAGCTATAAGCATACCTGCTCTAACAATATAATGGAATCTAACAACTGTATAAAAACAACTAAGAGTAATTGACTAATGGATATTATAACAGTTATACTACTCTAATGTTCCCCACTCAAACTCTAGGTGGATGAACTGATGGATAGTGATTCAACTGCTGAGTTTGTCACACAAGACAGAACCATTGGGCAAAGAGAGGGATTAGGTCTGGATATCAGCAGTCTAATCTTCAGCTCCTCTAGGACACTAAAGAAAAGCCATCAATATAACTCTATCACTTGTTGTACTACTTTAATCATTTTTCTTACTTGTGAATGATATCTTTGATAACTTCAAGTGTTATTTTCATAGTTGATACAAGATTGCACCTAGTCCTTATTTATTTAGAGCTTTAGTTCATATATCTTTTTAAAGACCAATGATTTTAAAACTGAACTGACCATTGAAATGGTAAAAGCACGGGTTCATGGTTTATTGGCTCAACCATAGTTAAATCAGGGTCAAACCAGTAATAATAAATAATATATTTTTAATATTAGAGAATATATTAAGTAATAAATTAATATAAAAATATAAAAAATCAATTTAACTAATATTTTAAATTAGCATAAAGAATTATACTACATGTCTTAAAAGATAAAAACTTATAATAAATAGTTGAATAATTATAATTTATATGCAGATATCATGTATGGGTCTTTATTCCTTTTTAAATTATTTTAGCATAATTTTTTTTAAAATAGAACAATTTTTTATGTTAAAATTGGTTCAAACTGATTCTTAGCCCCATTTCTTGCCTGGTTTTGATTGGTTCTCTGCTCCCCTAGTTTTTTGGATTGTACAGACCGGTGACCTGACTAGTTCCAAGTTCAACCAGTCGGTCTGGTTCAGTTTTCACAACTATGTTAAAGACTATAACTTGTGTTCCTTGCTTAATGTATGCTTACAATAGATCAAAAGGGAAAATGGTAAACTTACTAGGATCATTTGTCAAACGACTTAGAATTCCAAATTCAAGAGTCAAGGTCCCACCACCAGCTGTTGAAGTTATCTAAGCACAAAAAAGGTACTAATTTTTATCACAATATGAAAACAAGAAATAGGTTGAAAACATATAATAAACAAAAAAGACAAGGGAACTGATCTCAGGAAATATTCTTTATGAGTAGATTACCATTTTGGTGTGTAAATAATTTGGAATCAGTCATGTTAATCCCTGAAAGATGAAAATCACCATTATCGTCCCTGAAAGATGAAAAATAAATCATTTTGGTCTTTTAAAGATAAATCAGTCATTTTAGTTCTTTTGCAAAGACTAAAATGGACAATTGAAAGAACTAAAATGATTAACTATTTATGTTTCAAAGACCAAAATGATGATTTCATCATTCAAGGACTAATATGACTAACCCAGTGATTCGAACCCTTTCAAGGACCAAAATAACAATTTACTAATTCTTTATTTCTCAAGAAGAAAATAATGGAGCACAGATCAGTCTCTGAAACATCTCCTGCACTAATTTAAAACCAGTTGCCCATTTGTTTCTTATATATCAATTGACATCATTAGCCACTTTAGATCAAGGACTAAGAAACATTTGAAGACCTACATAATCTAACATAAAAGGAGGAAGCATAGGTGAAGATTTACCTTGCTTTCGTGCTTATCAACTCCATGTAACAAATTTACAGACCCAAATGGAATTCCTGCAATACAACATAGCATATGAAAGTCAACATGTGATGAACTATTAAGCTAAGCCAAAAATATGAGCAGTTCGGCATCACTATTAAATAAATATCTGGAATGGTGATTTCCAGATGTCTCTCTCTACTGCCTTTTTTCCTGACAGAGTGAATGGTGAACATCTTGGTTTCATGTACAGCAATAAGTTATGCAAGGAGAAGCTCCATCCCCTTTCTTGTTCTAAGTCAAATGCTTTCAAGAGGTGTTTATAAGGATCTCATTGGTGGTACTAGAGTCGGACCGGAACACTTTTGTTAGTGTTCTACTTTTTAGTTCATTGAGGCCATCCCTGGTGTGAAGAAATATGAGGGCTTTTCAATGGCATGGTGTGGATGAACAAAATAACAAATTTCTAGTTACAGGGAGGTTTGTTGTAGTTGTAGGTCACAGTAACAATGAAGCCAAAATCTTGACACCATGTGGTTTATGCAATTCTTTGGTGCATTAAATTAGAGCTGGATATTTAAGGGTGTCTCTACACAATTAAATTTGCCATGCTTTTAGCTTCTATTTGATGTTCTGCCCATGGCTGTTTCAAGGTGGTTGCCTCTCCAATTTGCACCGAGATAGGGCAACCATGTTGAATTAATAGTTTTCTTCTTTTTTTACTTTTAATGTTTGGAATATCCCTTATCCTCCCCCTTCAATGTACTTTCCCTCTTTTTCCCGGATTAAAATTTTCCCTAGTGAAAAAAAAGAAGCCAAAATTCAACTCTCAAAGTTTAAACATTCCAATATGAACTGCTTAGTGTTTTGTCATAAATGCACGATATCTTTCTTCACTGTGTATGCATCAGTCTCTGCCAACAGTATGACGGTATATAAATACATTAAAAGAGAAAATTAAAAAGATATATATTTCATTTTCAAAATGACACAATAAAATAATCCTTTCTAGATTTAAGAAAGATGATTACAAGAGCAAAGATACTAAAAGACAAGCATATTTTTGTATGAATCAAGTAAAACCTGTAGGAGTATCAAACGCAGGTAACAACCTCCTAGCAAGGTCTTCAGCTAAGTTCAGCAACTGATTATCATACAATGGAACTCTCATACCCTGCTTTGTGCAGACAATGAATGAGAAAGATAATCATTGTAGACATTAAAACTCTATATACAAATATATTCTAATATAAATTTATAAGAGAAATGAGATGCTAAATCAGTACAATGTGAATGCATACATGTTATAACAATAATGACCAAGCCTTCTGCCATTTGGTGGGGTCAGCTATATGAATCAACCGATGCCATAAAGTTCTATTGTGATTCATGTCTATAGACAAACCATTGACCTCTGACAGACTAACACCTTAATGGCTTCACCTATAGCTTTTTCTATTTCCCTTTACTTCAAGGTTCTAGTGATAGGGCTACCCTCCATCTAATCTACTCTCCTTACCACGGTTTCCACGACTCTTCTCCAAAAATCCTCAAACCACCTAAAGCAAGATTCTGCCATCTTTTCCATAATAGATGCTACCCCAACTTTCTCGCTATAATGCATTCATTCTTAATTCTATCTTGTCTAGTATGCCCAATCATACAATCTAACATTCTCATCTCTGCTATATTGAGTTTATTCTCTTGCTAGCCTATGACCGTCCAACACTCATCTCCATACAACATTTCAGGACGTACAGTTGTGTGATAAAATTTTCCCCTAAACTTGAGAGCAATTTCTTTTTGTCACATATAACTCTTTAAGAACTCCTCCATTTCATCCACCCCGCTTGAATCTTATGGTTTACATCATACCCTCTATTTCCCAAAAGAAAAGGAGAGAAACCAAGGCATAAGCTCATCTTATCCAATCCTACTAACTGAGATTCCTTTCAACACCATCCAACAGAGAACATGAATGACTTAATGTGTCCTGGAAACAAGTCTTTGGCTCACCATTCGCTTTAAAATTATTAAAAAATAAACCCATAAGTACGAGCATGTATGCGGGTATGCACGCAAATGTAACCATATGTAGTGTATAATAAGTGATACCGTGGCATAATCCGAGGCAATAAGATGAGCCGAGAGTAAACCTCCGAGGATCCTGATAGTAGTCTCAAACACGGAAACAGTTTTATTCTGCAATGCAACCCAACCCAACCCAACCGAAAGTAGAATAAATGAGAAGCCAATAAATACATAAATGTGCGAATGTAAGTAAGTAAAAGAATAAAAAAGAACAATTGTTGGCGGTTGATTTGATCAGATGACTACTCACTATATCAAAGCGAAGATTTTTACCAATCCATTCAACAGAAGCAGCAAAGCGTTGGCGGTCACCAAGTAAAGCCAAAGTGTCTAACGAGTCAATCTGTTTTAGGTTTGGGTTTTGGATTGGATTGAATTGAAATTAGAGTTAGAATTAGAATAAGAGAATAATTGAGATTGAAAGTGAAAGTTAGGAAAGGAAAACGAACCAAAGTTAAGGCATAACCACCAAGAGTATCGTGTCCAGCGCATGAGAGAGGTCTCAATTCATCGAGGGGAAAAGCGTGTTCCATGTATCCGTTAAAAGCGTGATAAAACATATCACCAACTTCATCTCTGAGTTGTTTCGCTTCCTCTCGAGTAACGCTATCGGCCACACCCAAAGTCAGAGAGGCTAATACCATCAGTACGCGGATCTGAATCCCCATTCTCCCACCTTCTCACTTCTCACTGCACTTCAAATCATCCTTTCCGTTTCTCTTCGCCCTTTTCACGTTTTGTTTCAAATATCATCTTCTCTAATCAAATAACGTATCAATTCCTTAATTATTATTTATTAGTCCTTTGTTTCATATTATTAGCTTTTTAAAAGGGTTTGTACTATTTTTTAAAAATATTAACTGTATAAATTATTATCATTAAAATATTTTTATCAAAAGAATTAGAATATACTTCTAATTAATTAAGTATTTGAGATATAATACCAAAAAATAAAGGTCTCACCAAAAATAATAATAATATTTTCTTAGTTTAAAAAAAATATTTGACAAATTAAATTTTTTAAAATAACAAATAATATAAGACAAAAAAAATATTAAAAACATCTCAAGTTTATCTTATTGAATACTTGACTAATCAATCAATCAGATCAATAAAAATTAATATTAAGGTTTTAAATTAAAAATATATACAAAGTTTATTTAAATTTGCAAAAGAAGATTATGAAATTTTTATATTTTTAATAATATTTTGATAATCTTTATATGTAAGCTTGTTAAAATAAATTGTTGTTTCAATAGGCATAATCAAATATGAATATTAAGTATGGTAGTTAGATATAACTAACAATAAAAAGAAGTCAAGTAAAAAATGCTAGTGTTTAATTAAATTGTTTATTTTTTTTATTCTTAAAATGATGTGCTTTTAACGTTCTTCTAAAGAGAGTTACAAATATTGCATGTTTTTTTACATCCTTCCAGGGTGCGAAATAAGCTACGAAAACGTTGTTAAAATTAGGGTTGAAGTTTAAGAAGATACTTAGTTGTCTGTATATAAATGTGATGGGTTCGAAGGAGGGAGGTATTGAATCTGTATTACTTGAGTGTTGTTTTTTAATATTTAAGTGAATATTTAAATGTTTGAGTGACTATACAAATCTAAGCTTTCGTAATATATAAATTATCTTATATATTGTAGTTAATTTTATTTTATTGTTAGATATCGTTATTATAATAGTGAGATTATTGAGTAATCTTCATAGTATTTGATAGTGGGAAGAAATTTGGATGCATTTATATTTTATAACATTATCTTTTCTCATAACGCTATTATTTAGTTTAGTTTAGGCTTTTTTTAAAATAAAAATTACATTAGCATAGGTATATAGCTAAGTAGATAATTTTGAAAAGTTTAGAGTTACAATTATTAATTTACAAAATAATAATTTATTTTAAAGATATTATTTTAAACATAAAATATTTTAAAATGATTTATAAATTAATTATATTATTTCTTTCAGAATATTTGAAATGAAAAATTATTTGATTCTGAACATGGGATATTTTCACACTCATAAAAAATGTTTTGCAATAAATTTTAAGTCAGAAATTTAAGGAGTGAGGAGTTATTTAATCCAACCTAATATCTTGCAACCATTATGATATGCAATATACCATAATTAAACCTGATACAAAATTAAAAATAAAAAATAAAAAATTGTAGTAAAACAACAATAAAAACTATAAAATATAAGCACATTAGATAAAAAAAATAAAACAATAAAACAATAAAAAATATAAAGTATAAACATCAATAAACAAATTACATTAAATCAAATAAGTTATCCATTCTAATTAAACAAATTATATGATAAAAATTAAACAATAAAAATGTAAAATATAAACATAAATAAAAAATTACGTTAAATCAAATAATTTATCTACTCTAACATATATTAAACAAATTACGTGATAAAAAAATTAAATGATAAAAATTAAAATATAAACATCAATAAATCAAATACATTAAATCAAATAATTTGTCTCCTCTAACATATTTTAAACAAGCTATGTGATAAAAATATTTTAAACAATAAAAATATAAAATAAAATATCAATAAAAAATTACATTAAATCAAATAATTTATGTCATCTAACATAATTTAAACAAATTATGTGATAAACAAATAAGACTATACAATATAAATAGCAATAAATAAATTAAATTAAATCAAATATTTTATCTACACTAAGATATTTTTATTTTTAAAATAAAAATTTATATGGTAAAAAAATTATAAGCTGTATCAACTAAAAAATATAAACTTCAACAAGCAAATTACAGTAAGTCAAATAGTTTATCAACTCTAACATATTTTAAACAAATTACGTGATAAAAAAATTAAACAATAAAGATTATACAATACAACTCAATAAACAAATTACATTAAATCAAATAATTTATCTACTCTAATATATTTTTTGTTTTCAAATAGCATAATTGGGTAATAAATAAATGTAAAAATATAGAAGATAAAAAATTTAAATTTTGCTAAACATAATATATTACATCAATTAATTTATGTACTCTAACATATTTCTAAATTATAAAACACAGAAATTATGTGATAAAAAATTCTACACAGAAACAACGATAAAATATAAACTTCAATAAATAATTTTAAATTAAATTAAATAATTTATCTACTCTAACATATTTTAATTATTTCAAACAACATAATTAGGTAATTAATAAATATACAAATGTAAAAAGTAAAAATTTAAAGTTTCCTAAACATAATATATTACATCAACAAATTTATGTAGTCTAACATTTTTATTTTTAAAATAAAAATTGTGATAAAAAATTCTATACAATACCAACTATAAAATATAAATATCAATAAACAAATTATATTAAATTAAATAATTTATCAAATCTATTATATATTTACTTTTTTTTCAAACAACATGATTAGGTAATGAATAAATATACAAATTTAAAGTTTACTAAACACAATTTATTATATCAAAAAATTTATGTAATCTAAATATTTGTATTTTAAATAAAAAATTATGTGATAAAAAATATTAAAAAATAACAAGTATAATTATAAATATTACTAACTGTGTAAATACTAAAATTATAAATAATCAAATATTATAAGTTCAATTTTAAAAAATTATCTGTAAGAAAAATTGTTTCACGTGGCAATAAGAAGAATTGTTTGGTTTTTTGTTTTTATTTTTTATTTTTAATATTTTGTAAAGATAATACAGTAAAAATAAAAAAAAATAGTTATTTTTAATTTTTATAAAATTTTAAAAATAAAAAATAAAATAAAATTAATATGATATTTTAAATCAATTTAAAAATAAAAATAAAAAATATTTTCTGAACAGCAATGTGTGGATGTGAAGTAGGAAGCAAGCCCTTTAGTAGCGGTTCCTAGAATAGGGTTATGACGTTGTGGTGACTCGCCGGAACAAGCCACATTATCTTGCCAGTGTGTCGTTTCTTCTTTCTTGAGGATGAGTAACAGAAATGCAACGACCGGACCAGACGCAATGGGTAGCGCGTCATGAGGGGTTCTCAAACTGCATATGACTCCGACTCAGGCGGTGGAGGAACATTAGAGGAAGGATGTAACGCACCACCACCTGTGTTTCTGGAATAAACAAACACTATTATTCATTAAAATAATCATCCACTTACATATAAAAATTATTTTATATTTATTTATATTTTAACTTTAATAATCAGGTAATTTTTTTATTTTTTAAAATATAAAAAAATATATAATTATAAATAAGATAAAATTAGATATAATATACTTTTAGTATTTATAACAAACTTTTCTTATTTATTATCATATTCTAGATATGTAAAATGTTCATGGACAGTATTATTTAGATAAAATGTTTAAATATTAATACTAGTGCAGTAAAAAATCCTACCTCGTATAAGTTTGGTTGTCTTTTCAATAAAAACATACTATATGCTAATTTTTATTATATACTTTTAATATACATCAGAAAAATTGTACAATAAAAAAGAAGAGTAATATAGATGATTTTTGCATTCTTTATCATAATTTTATTATTATAATAATAGATGAAAATGATATGTTGATCTGATTTTTCATTAATAATTGTAATAATAAATGATGAGATTAAATGAAAAGCATAATTAACTGTGAGGATTGAACTCTGCAAAGCTCAAAGAACTCTCTCTTCCTACTAACCAACTGAATGAGTGAATCCCTCCCTAAATTGTTAATTGTAGACAGCTCTAAATCTTAGGCCAACTCTTCTCCGACAAAGTCCCCTTTCCCTATTTGTGGTGGCTATGATTGCAAGCGACACTTGTGATGAAGGAAGGGAAGAGGTAAGATTTACGGGGGAAGAGAGGGAAGAGGAACAATGGTGCTTCGATGGCTACGACTTTTTGGCAATGTTCACCGAGGAACGAAGATGGTTGTTATATGTGGAATTTTGGTTGACTACAACTTTCCGACAAAAGAGTGAGAAGAAGATAACAAATATTATTTTAAATAATAAAAAAATCCACGAAACCCATAATAACATGTAATTTTATTTGGATCATCAATAGTTACACCTATTACATCATCATAGTCCCACTAAAAGTAAGGCCTATTTTGATGTAAGTGGTAATTTTTAAATTCAGAAGGTAAGAACCATTTTTGTTTAACTTAACGGTAACGCTATCCCTAAAATTTTACTTTACTTTTCATGGTATATCACATCTTTCAGAGTAAATTCATTCCAAAGCTTACTAACCCATAATATGGCTTTGGGTTCTCACCTCTATACTCACCCTCAATCAAATCTCTCCGCCCTAGGCAATCAAAGCAAGCTTAAGTCTTAACGCTTTGTTTCAATGACAGAAACATAAAGGAAAGAGAGAAAGAAAAAGATGAAAAAGAGTGAGTGAAAATTTAAAATAAAATAAAATTAAATAATTAAAAATAGAAAAAAATAAAACAAAAACATATTAGTAATATAAATTTTATTTTATATAAATTCAGAAAAATAAAATTTTATTTTAAAAAATTAATTTTTTTACTGTAAGTTTTATTAACATAATATTTATTTTTAAAATTTTTAAAATATATAATAATTTTAACAATTTAAAATTAAAAAAACGTTTTTCTACTTTTTTTTCTAATTTAAAAAAAAAATTCTTCCTATTTTTATATACAAACAAGCAAAAAATACGTTTCCATATCTCTTTTTTTTACTTTCATTTCCTTCCTTCCAACTTCTCCCATCCAAACAAATCATAAAAAAAGGAAAAATTGCTTCCAAAACAAAAACATCAACAACTAGATAAGAGATAAAGGAAGGAACATCTGATATTTGACGTCATTAACCGAGGTAGCAGCATTTTAGAATTTTTTCCTTCTTTGTCCTAATTTCTTATTTTGCCAAAAACAAAATTATCTTCAATGGATTTTAGTATAATTTGTACAGCCAAATGATAAAAGTAGAAAATAATAATTAAATAAAACAATCCTAAATTAACCAATTTAAAATGTGAACATACGATATTACGTATAAGTTCATCTTAAATCAGATAAAACTGCACACGTGCATTCAGCTCGGCTTAACCAGCCCTAAAAACCATTCTTGGGGATTTAATTATTAAATTCAGAGACATATATGTAAAAGTATACAATACATAGGCGAAAGAGGTATCATTCCATAAATTTAATTCTCGTAAACCGTAAGACTTAAAAATATATATTCTTAAAAAAAAAAGGCATATTTTTGTCTATAAAAAATTAATTTAACCTGATTTTATTGAAATAAATTTAGGCCAAGCTACGTCACAATGTCGCATAATTGAAAAAATAAAAAGTTTCGCTTTGTTAAGCCATACTACGTCACATTGTCAATGATGTGTTTGCCACGATACTTGATGAAACAAAAGTAGATAAGAGACTAATAATATGTATTTAACAGAATCAGAGATTAAAAAAAATTATAGGAATTCAAAATTTGCTATCATATAGTATCATCATTCACGCATCAATTTTGCTAACTATTTCATACCATAATTGCTGATGCGATGGTATTCCCTCCAAAAAAAAGGGTAGGATATCCCACAAACAAATCAGAAAAATCAATACAATTTACAGAAAGCGACGGTTAAACATGATGACCCCACAGTCAAAAAGTTAATCTACAATAACGAATTCTCAATCTAACCTAACAAGTCAGTACATATATAATAATCATCATATTGACCAGTGAAACAGGATACCAGTAGGTCCGCGGCAGCATATGACCCATCCAGGTAAGACAACTGTAAGAATCTCGAATGAATGTGAAGAAGCTAAATCCAATTGCTCATAGCACAGCTCAGTTTAGCCATCATGAAAGCTGGAGAACAAATATGCATTACAATTAGAGACAGAACAAGAGAAAGGAAAGTAAATATTGGACGACATTTGATGAACAAATAAATAATTCTTATTTCAAAATTACTTTAGGATTATTTCATAATAGAACCTAGTACTCAATCCAGGATGGCAGTAAAGAGTCGCCAACCCCACAACAATGCCGTGTAACAAGACAGCTGAAAGGCTGCTATTCCGAAGCATGTGGATACAAGAAAAACAATTTATACATCAAATAAAATGTTCAATAATAAAAACATAAATCAAAATTGAAGACATTTTCTTTAATAATCAAAAGCCATAGATTATACAAAAAATCATCGAATTACCATCAATCAAGAGCATAGTTAACAAGCTAATAACTGCAAAGGTCGAGATCATAACGGGGTAGAAAGGAAAACACAATGAAGGAGGTGATGGAATTAACAGAATAAAAAAACAGAGAGGCCAATGTTAATAATGAAATCATAAAACAAAATCAGGTAACTGCAATTTACACAACACAAAAAAAAAAAAAAAACATAGGCATGGGTGAATCAGACCTGTGATAAATAAGGGAGAAGATGAGTTATTGTCAGAACTAAACCAACAGAAAGCACATGCGATTCAGCAGAGGGTTGTTGGAAAATGCCAGGCTTGGCCTGTAAAAATGCTGCCTGACACTGACAGTCAGACAAGTGGACTTGGCCAGAAAACCACAGGGTCGCTGAGAGATCGTCAGAAGATCACTGGGCTGTTGGAAGTAGGAGGGTCTTTCTGCTAGAAGTTCAGAACGAGAGGCAGGAGAGTGGATTTTTTGTCAATGAGACATGACAGAAAGACTGACAAAGGGGGATTTTATACCCTGTGCAATAGTAACTGCAATTCCAGGGTTCATTGACCACTCGGTCATAATATGACAATGTGAAGGTGTGCAACACGCAGTCGCAGCTGGTTAGCCCAGTAGTTTCTCAATTGATTGTAACTCTCTTATGCTTTGTTTGTTTGAAGGGAATTAAGAGGGAAGGAAACAGGGTGATGGAAATAATTTTCTGTGTTTGCTTAGCCATAGAAACAGGAGGGAAGGAATTAGTGTCCTCTGGGGCCTACCACATTGTAATCCCCTCCAATAGGAGAAAATTGAGGAGGAAAGGTTGTTTTCTTTTGTTTTTTTAATGTTTACAAATGATTAATTATTTTTAATAAATTAAAAATTAAAAAACTATTATATTAATAAAAAAAGTCATATAATAAAAAATAAATTTTTAAGTTTAATTAATTTTTTAATTGATTTAAAAGAAACTTCTGCTATCAATGTATTTCTTTTCATTTTCTATTTCACTCATCCAAACAAAAGGAAAGAATTTTTTTTTTCCCTTCTATTTCTATCCATCCTAAGCCCTAACAACTCATTTTTTCATCCTATTTCCACTCTATTCTTATCCTCTTATTCTTTTCTTCTATTTCTCACATCATCCAAACAAAGCATTAGGGTGCAATTTGATAAGCTTTAAAAATGTACTTTTATGATTTAGCTGGCTTATGATGTCTCAAGTTTTTCCTAAAAAACAACTCCAAATACCTTTAAATTTTTTAAACATGTTTTTCATTGAAAAAATGTTTTTATCTAGAAAGGGGAAAAACTCAAACAAATTTTTGGGCCCTTAAACTCATGAATTGTGCTTCAACTCCCAGTTCACTACAGATTATTGACATTTATATTATGTGTGAGCAAAGAAACTAAACTGATAGACATGAAAAGATTAGAGAGGGTGCGTATAAAGATATTTCCAAACCTACCTATCAACAATAGAATTAGAGGAGACTCCAAATAATAATCAAGGCAGTTGAAATTATACAGCAAATATTAGAATAAAACCAAGACCAAGCTCAAGTAATAAACCTGCTTCTTTTTCTTCTTAGGTCTTCTCTTCCTCCGAGGCTTGTGAGCATCTGAGTTTGAGCTTAGACTGCTACCATGACCTGTTCCCGACCTAGAAGGTCCCCGTACTCTGAAGTCTGAGCTGCTTTTGCTATTTGATGTGTTGCTGGACGTGGACATCTCAGATCTCTGTATGGATGAATTTTGGCCAGAAGAGGACCCAAACCTTGACAACTTGTTGTTTGAAGGGCGAGGAGGAGGCATCAAAGCTCTAGCAGAAATCTGCCTCTATAAAATGGGTGAAGATATTTAAAATTGCAAAAATAATGTGAATATCTATTTGATATTTATATGGAAATTAAAATAATACAATTACTACTCATACAGCAGACCTGATTTTTTTCATCACTGGACATGCCAGACACAGCCTTCCCTGAAGCACTAGAAGCCTGCTCTCTGCAACCAATAGAAAATTATATATAGTATACTTCATCAAAATATAACAGGATATATGTTTACAACATCTTAAATGTTAATGTAATTCCAAAAATAGAAGCTTACTGGATATTTACCAAGTATACTTGTTAGACAAATCCCAGGAGTTTTGTAAGAGAAAACATGGCTTCCATTTCATAGTTACCAACATCACAAACACATGTTGATCCCACAACTCTTCTTTTAACATTATAATTTCCTTTTACCTTAATGCATGCAGGGTATATAAGAATTCTCATTGTTATAATAGCTGAACTATTAAAGCATCTGTCTACTAACCTTGTGCTTTTGTCTGTCCATTCATCATCTGCATCTGCTTCATCACTAGAACTTCCAGCAAGGAAAAAATCATCCTCGCTCAGATCCAAAAGGCCATCATCCTCACTACCAGTCTCTGCTACAGTAGCATGAAATCTTTATGTTTAATTGAACAGGAATGGGGCATAAATAATAATGCATCTTTGTAAATACAAAGCAGAACTTCAGGCACATCTTTTTGACAAACTCTACTCTACACAATGAATCCGTGATTCCATGTTAGAGTAGAAAACATGCTTCCTACTGTTTCTGATGATAGGTTAGATATTCTGCTAGGCATCAAGAGCTTTAGCAGAATAGCAGTAAACTAAGTGTCAACTAACTGAAAGCCTGGCAATATTATACTCATTGGTTAGTTAGTTTAGATTCCATTAGTCTGAAACATTTATATATAGATGTAATCATAAGTTCTAACTCATTAGGATCCAGGGAAATCATATTATTGTTATTCATGCAAGCATTTTCTTTCAAAATTTTATCTCAGTTTCTCCTTGGGCTCTCTCACTTTCTACCAGTTCCTGAATCCTAAGAACCAGGATCATGCCATCTATTTCAGAAAGGGTGTCACACAACAAAAACCAACCACTCAAAAATAAGCATAGCAAAGCAACATTCTAAACCCAAATGAATGATGGCGGGATAACATCAAAATTAATGAACCTTCTAAATCCTTGCCACTTGCAGCAGCTGCAATTAACCTGGCTTCAATCTGTTTTCGTAGCCCATTTCTCCTGTCAACTATCTCTGAGTCATCACCCCCAGTAAATAAGGGAACATATTTCTCATTTTTGGGAAAGTACTGCGCACCAAAAGTCAATAAAAATAACTTTTCACTCATTATTTATCGTCATGTCAATGCAACAACAAGCATAATATTTTTCTTATTTAAAAAAAAGGAAAAAGTAAATTAGAGACATACCATAACATATTGAAGATCTTGCTTAAGGGCGGAAAGCTGGTCAGAATGAGCTTGAGCAGAAGAAGAAGAAGAAGAAGAAGAAGCACGCTGAAGTTTCTCAAGACGTCTGATTCTTCTTTCGATTTTTCTCCTCTCGAAGAACTTAATCTTTCGGTCACGTAAGAAGATCTTGCGTTCGGCGGCAAGACGAATGTGAATCTCCTGCTGCTTCTTCAGTGCTTCCAGTTTTTGTTCTTGAGCCTCTCTCACCTCAGGTGGCAGATTCTGCTTTGCCAATTCCGAGAAATGAATCGTATCGAAATCAAACGGAATGAAGAAGATAAAATAGGGATAGAGATAGGGATAGGGATAGGGATAGGGATAGGGTTAGGGTTAGGGTTACCTTTCTAAGCATGCGCTCTATGGATCGAATCTGGTTTTTGAGGGAAACGGGGGGTTTGGGTTTCTTGGCGATACCCAAAGGCTTGGAGTTGGATCGACGGCTTGCGGGGTTGGGCCTGACGCGCCGCTTGTTGTAAGCCCCGTGAGCCATCACTCTCTGAAATCTGTCTCAGTGCCCCTATTTTGCTTAATTAGGTTTTCTCTTTTTCAGATTCTATTCTTCTTCACTTCTTCTTGTCGCCTCGCCTCTTATCTAACTCTGCCAATGCGGACCCAGACGGAGAAGGGGTTCGGTTTCAGGATTAAGATTGTCTAATATATATATATATATATATATAATATAATATAATATAATTATTTTTTTTACAAACTGTAAATATCCGGGCATATTTACACCCGTTCGATTTATCTTTTTTTCTTTAAAAAAAATCTTAACCAAATGCTAACCATTGATCTCAGGATGCAAAGGAATGTGCTGCACTATATCTATGTGCGAGTCTCGGAACTCTTTTACAAAATAGAGAGAAAGAAAAAAAATGTTTTTAAAATTTTATTAAAATTATAAGTATTAGTTAACTTAGTTTTTAAAATTATAAAATATTATTTTAATTATTAAAATTATTCAAAAATGTTTATATTAGTTTTTGATATTATAAAACAACAATCAATTTGATTTTTGAAATTACAATAATAAAGAATAAAATGATGTATATTTAATAATTTTAAAAACTAAAATGATATTTTTGTAATTTCAAATACTAAACTAACTAATTATTAATAATTTTAGGGATTAATTTGGTGCATTACTTTATTGAAATATTGCATTAAACATTCAACTAACTTAGTTGAGTTTGATAAAATTATCACGAACGATGAAGTTCTTATTTCTAGTAACCGAAAAAAAAAATAACTGTTACAAAATATATTTTTTTAGTGTGGGTAACATTGGCTTCAATTATGCAGGAAAGAAAGTGTTGTACCTGATATATTTTCAATTATCTCCATCAATTCAGCTTCTGAAGCTGTTAATATTGTGTTCCAAAGTTTGTTGAAAACCTGTTAATCAATTGGATAATGAAGGCAATTTTGCTCAAGGAGTTTTACTTTCAAACATGAAAGTACTTATGGACAGCATGTATGTGCTGTTTACTTGGAAGTGATGATGCAACAAAGAGGTATATTAGTTCTTTTTACTTGAGTTCTCCAAATTTTAGTTGCTGAATTATTATTTTAACCATGTGAGTTTGCATGTTGCCTCTGGCTCAATACTAAGTCTCTTCATTGGTTTTGGGAACTGTATTTTACTCTTCCATGAAATGAAGTTACCTCTTAGCAATGATACAAGGCCCTGTAGTTGTGTGCAAGAAAGAATTTTTACCGTGTAGTTGATAAGGGAGTTATGGCGAATGGTATCCATAATCAAGGTCAAATACAGGCATCTAGGAAGAGCTTTCAGACAGACCAAAATTGAAAATATAGAGCTGAATGAAAACTGACAACTGGTCATTGGTGTTTAAAGCATGTGGATGCATGTATCTGACTCTCCCTACTCCCCTAAAGCCACACTGGTAGGAGGCTCATGTATTGGGCTGTCTTCTGGTATTGATTAGAAACCATTTATAGATTTTTAATAAATAATATATTAAAAATTATATTATATTTTGCATTTGAGGTTTTACAAAATGACAAAGTTTTGCAAGTTTGGTTTTATCACAGTGATTTTAACATTCTTAAACCCTAAATCAAATACGTATTTTTTGAAACTTTTGGGTTTGATTTCAGTAACATCTAAAATACATTTTCATAAATTCAAGCAGACATATTTTTAACTCTATTTTTAATTTTCAG
This sequence comes from Canavalia gladiata, assembly GCA_037954105.1. Lineage (NCBI taxonomy): Eukaryota > Viridiplantae > Streptophyta > Magnoliopsida > Fabales > Fabaceae > Canavalia > Canavalia gladiata. The sequence goes on from CM075660.1 coordinate 14,191,205, forward strand.
TAAAAATAATGAAATAAAAATAAATAAATTAAATAGACTCCTAAAAAATTAATATTCTTTAGTTATATTACCTTATTCTTATAAAGGAAAATCTAATCCAATGTTATATTATAGCATATGATTATATAAGTGAATTTAAGAGAGACAACGAAATGTTATATTATAACATATGAATAAAAGAAAATTTGAGAGAGACCACGAAAGAGAATTTTTTGGATGTTAAAGAATTTAGAAAAGAAAAAAACTTTAAGTTTGTAGAAAACAATCTTTTTATAATAGGTAAATTTTTTATAACAATGAAAAATAAAATATAGTATTTTATTATTATTATCGAATTAGGATGTAAGTAGATCAGGTAGAACTAAAATTTGAATGTTTAAATTTGGCCAGTTTAAATTTTTTTAAGTCTGAATTTGGATCAGTTATTTGTTAAAAAAAAAAATTTCTATCAAAATCTGATTTAATTTAAAATCTATAAAAAATCAATAAATAAACTTAAAATCTATATAATATGTTTAATATATATATATATATATATATATATACGAACAACCTTATCTTTTTGTAAAGCTATTTATACATATTTATTATATTTTAACTTAAATATACTTTTAATTCCTATAAATATAACAATTTTTTTAATTCTTTTAAAATTTCTTTTTTTATTTTCATTCTTAACTTCTTAAAATTTTTATTTTTATCTCTTTCATTAACTCAATTAAATATTTACAAATATAACTAATTAATATTTAATTAAACTTTATTACATGTTTCAACTTATTATATATATTAAAAAAATTACATAAAAAATTAATTTAGATAAGATATCCAAATAAGTTTTATGTGACTCAACAAAATAAATTTAGAATTTTAATATATATTAAATTAGTATATATAATAAAATTTAGTTGAATATTTATTAACTAAATCAACAAATATTTATAAATTAGCAATGGAAACTAAAAAAAAAAATCATAAAGACTAAAACCAAAACTGACAATATCTATAAGAGTTAAAAACATTATTTATTTTTTCCTTTACTATTCAAACAATGAAGATGCTGCAAGTACATGTGTGATCCGAAAAAGTGTACCAATTTCAAGAGCTTTTACCTAAAAAAAAAACTTAGATAACATTTAATTTTAAAAAATATTTTTTATTTTTATTTTTAATAACAAAATTGACATCTTATTTTTATTCTATTTTCTATTTTTAAAATTTTGTACTAAAAATAGTAAAAATAGAAAATAAATATTTTTTTTTGTTTTTACTATTTTTGTACAAAATATTAAAAGTAAAAAAACACAATATTTTCTGAAATCTTAATTTATGTGGTTGATTAAAGAACATCCTTCGTGCATGAGAGAAAGAGAAGAGAGAGCATTCACAACTTATTCGGAATGATGAAAGAGTAACACATGAATATTCGATCATCCTAACTAGTAATCAATCACCTGGATGCAATCACCCAAATCAATGGCCCCAAATTTTGGGGTCGGAATTTTCCTAAATTTTTCTCAACAGATTAAAGCCTCAGCATTACAAAACGATGGGTTGTTCTCCTTCCAGCTCAGATATGACTATCAACGAGTCAGTCATTTCAAGAGAGAGGGGTTCCGACTTGGGAATTGGGTTGATTACCTGCAAATGGGAAAGGTGTGAGTAACATTTTCAAATGAAATACTCAAAATAAATTTGGACTGTCATTGGCATACATTCTTCTTGTTCTTCACATATCCTATGGCAACTTCTCTCCGTAAATATGCTCTTTCGGAAAGCTCAGAAAATGATGGATTCTCTCCTTCTCTCATGTAAAGGCCAATATCCTGTAATAAGAAAACATAGCTGAGTCAATTGCACTGCTACAACAACATGCATGGAAAGAAAGGTCCTCACTCCTCAGCATTGGTCGCCTGTTATGGTGCATGTTAACGCCCATGTTCTAATTTAAAGGCCATATTACAATATGCATAACATGTTTGGTACATAAGTTGATGTTAATATAGAGGGTGTTATAGGGAGAAATTCATACATTGGAATAAAATGGGATGGTAGGAAAAATAGAAAGCCATGATGATACCAATGATTGGTGGTGTTGCTAGGTCATAATGATTTATGTAATACTCTACCTTCACATGTATCACATTTCTTGGGATAATTGTTTACAAAATGAGTAGCTATTACCTTAACATATATTTCATCGCCCTCCGCATTTAGTACGTCTTTCCAAACTTCATTCAGTTCACTGTTCTCGGCCACTGTTTTTCAAGTTCGAAAATATTCACATTTACACAAAAAATAGACCACAACTAGTCAACTATTAAAGCTCATTCAAGAAGCGAACAAAGATTAATGACCTTGAGCTGTAACAAGGCTCATTATTTCCTCTGCTGCAATGTAGGTCACTGATGGCTTGATTCTAGTAATCTGAAGCATTTTATATACCATCATGAAAATATACCGCAATATAAAATTTGAAAGGTTAAACAAACCCAAAACAAGAGAATTACTTGTTTCCCCAATTTTGAATCAACAATTTCTGCAACTAGATTTTGCACCTACAAAACAGCCAATTCAATCCATCTATGCCTTTTCTCTCTATCTCATGAGAATAACTATTATTTCAAATGAACAATTCCTATCAGCAAAAGAGAGAGAGAAGGTAAAATTAACACCTTAACTCCAAGTTTGTTGCAGATATTTTCGGCAAGTAGGAGAGAATAAGCAGATAGCTTGTCTGCCTTAGCTGGATCTGGAAGAATAACAGTCAATCATAGGCCATTTTCAGTCACAAAAAAATCGTGCATAATTACCTCCTAGAAGCCATTCTCTGTCAGATATGACAGCAATTGACAGAGGAACATCTTCATTCTTCAAAGAACTCTGAATATTCAAGATGGTTTCCTTTAAGGTGTCATATTCCATGGGATTTCCAATCTGCCGAATTTACAAGTGAAAGTTGTAGCAAAAGCATGACCACACTAAAAGAAATTAGAATACATTAGTTTTTTTTAGTTGACTGAACGAAACAATACCCTATGAGAAACTCGGACATTCTTGAGTTTGCCATGACCACTGATGTTGCTTGCCCTAATAATCCTGTCATCTAATGGTGTGTCTGATAACACTTCCTGTATATGTTTATCGCTAGAGTTGATAAATATAGAACGTCCAAGTAAATGCATATATAATGTAGAAGAAGGGGGGAAAGAACTAACATGCAGTATCATAAACCCTAAACAATCTCCAATGTACGTAGGAAATAGTATGTGTATCATATGATGAAACGCACTTATATTCATGAGTATTAGTGTCTAGGAAGTTGCACTCAATTACTTTATATATGGATGATATGCAAAACCTATATACTACACATTCTCTTAAAAAAGAAAGCTTTTCATTCTCTAAATTTTCTCTAAAAGACTTTGTTGTCTCCCTAAAGTCCCCCTCTAAATTCAATATTTCAAATCACACTTACAAAAGTAAGTAGTCAACTCCTACCGAAACACGTCCAGCACCAACCAGGACTGGAGAATACTGGGTATTATAATTATTATTATTATAATAATAATTATTATTATTATTATTATTATAATAATAATAATTATTATTATTATTATAATTATTATTGGGGGTAAGGGGAATAATACTTAAGGTTTTTCCCCCCAGTCATACACTCTCAAAAGCACATACTACACAGATCAATGAAGATTCCAAGATAGATAGATAGATATAAGGACACACCAAAACACTTCCAGGACCAAGGTAGTTATCATATTCTTGAATCATTTCTACAACATCAGGTCGCCACCCAAGCAAAAGAATGCATTCTTTCGGTCCTAGATTCCCATCTGATGCCTGCATGATAATAAGCAATAAAGGTTGACATTTCAAATTAGTACGGCATGGTATAACATAACACATTCAAAACATCAATACAACATAGAACTGGAAGCCGTACCTTGGAACCTGATCTGTTAGGACGTTTTACAATATTAGCAAGTCTTAATTTACTCAATTTGATGGCATGTTCCACATCCTTTTCAGGTATTTCCTCATTATGAATTCCATGCTTTCTTTCTTTCCCATTTTGGGGTACAACTTCTGGCTTTTTAGTATCCCGAAGGGATCCAACGAACAATACCTAACAAGGAAAGCTGAGTGATATCAGAACATATGTTTGTAAGCTTTGAAAATTGACCCATGTTGTAAAATAGCATTTAATCACCATGCCATTGTCCAGTTGGACAACTACATGGCTGTGCTTCTGGCAGTGACCAGGTTAGATCCAGCCATTGACAAATTTTCCCTCACACAGCTTCTCTTCACTGTCCCCTTCCCCAGTTCACAGTATTTCAGCAAAGCAACAATACAAGTGCCAAATAATATTTGCAGCAAGCATTTTTGTTCAGGAAATCAATGAACATTAACTATCTAATTGGAACAACAAGAATCTAATGAATTAAGATTCAGCCTAAAGTTATGGAGAATTAAACAAAATAAAGTTAAGATAAAATCAATTATTTATACTTTTATACCTCATTAATGTACCCAAGAGAGAAAATTTTGTAGGAAAATATAACATGATCACAAAATCCGTTTCTAAAGCTACAAGACACACTAGGGTTTTATTATTCAACATTGGGCAATAGCTATATTATCCACCTAGAGCTGTCAGCCTTATAGTGAATATTTACTTTGGGTTCTTTTCCTGGAATCCTGCTCTTGTTATACATCAGGAGGATAATCGTACAATCTGATCAATGAGGATGGAGATAGGTTTATATATGTCATTTTTAAATGACTTTTTCATGTGTTAATAAATGTGTTCTATAGGCAACCAAATATTCTCATCTTAAAAATTTTCCATTGGAAATGAGAAAAAACTGTCATACACAGATGATTTAGGCATAATTGGACTTTAAGTCCCTCTAGTTTACAAAATGTTAAACTTTGATCCCTAGTTTTAATTTGCATGACGTTACTCTCTCATTTTCAATTGATTTTAATAATTTCCTCTGCCAAATGCCACTGAGGTGATATGAATGCCATAATTGGAGCTAGATATGTCTTGTGCACTGTGCCAATGAATGTGTACCGAATTAGCTATAAGTCTATAACATAAAAAATGTGCTTAAAGTGAGAGAAAGCCATGGCCTACATAGCTAAGGTGACACACATGAATGGTACAGAGCATGAGATTTCTCTTGCTATAGGAGCACCCAAGAATTTCTGAAGAAAAAAGGATTCACACAACAAAAGACTGTGCCATGTTAGCAATAAAACGAAGCAAAGAAAGTAAGACCTAATTGAATAGATTTGAGACCAGCAGTGCAACATAGTTAAATTGAAACTAGGCAAAATAAAATGAAAATTTTAAACTATTTAGGCAAACAGTACAATTAAGCCTACTATAAAAATGGGGACATCGTGACAGAATAGAAGTCAACCATCTTATTGATTATCAATTTTGCTTCCAGATCAGTAGATATAAAATAGCTGTAAAGGATATTCAAGCAGATATATGTTTCTATGTGCCCATAGTGGCATACATGTAAATATCATAGCATAATAAATGAATCAATACTTCCCCACTTCTTACATATTTAAGTAATATAAAAAGAGCAACTTTAATTTGTAATAAATATATCAACCCAGGTGAATCTTTAGTTCAAAGTTGTTGGATAAAAAAACCTCGAACAATAATCCACACCCTTTGTTGAAATTAAGGAGTTTTAGGGATAGAGGGAAGAAAAGGTAAGAATAGAGATTGAATATTATGAGAATGATATTGGCTTAATATGATGTGATGTATTACAAAGTGATGATACGATCATAAAACCTAGAGTATTAATGAGGAAACCAATCATGAGATAAGTAAATATGGTAAGCAATCCTAAGAGATAACGAGGAAATAGGAATATTAATCCTAAAGAATAATCTAAGATATGATCAAGATATATTGAATATTTTTATATATTCTAACATCCTTGTTTGTTCAAACGTCCATTTAGTGCTCAGTTGTTTAACATCTTTTTTAAAGAAAAAGTGGTCTTTCAATTAAAAGATATCTTTAAAAGTATTTAACTATTTATAAATTGTGCAAATTTTTCAAAAAATAAAAATAAAAAATATTAGGGGGGAAAAAACTGTTTAGTGTTTTCTCCCAAGTTAAAATTACATAAAGTTGTCTGATAAAATAACTTAAGCTTTTACAAACAGGTCCTTAATCATGAAACTCTGCTAAAATCCAAAAAGACATGAAGTAGACAGGATAGATATCATATAAATATGAATTAGACATAGGTATGCGTTAGTCTACATACTTTGTCAGTTTGCTGCAGAATTTCACCATCGTTTGGGTGGAAGTAAATTCTCCCACTCCGGTAAAGGCCACATACAACAGCCTGAAACAATATTAAAGTATAAAGCATTGATAGAAGTATATAAATGGAAAATTCAGTCAACAAATCCATTCAAAGAAAGTAGTTACTTCTTGAAATCTATGTCTTATTTGCCTATATGTCATTCCTTCTAGATTAGGCAAGCTGCAAAGATTGAATACATTTTCTGCAAGTGGAAATTAAAATTAGAATTCAGTAATAAATACATGTAGGTCAACAAAAAATTCTTAAAATGTTTAACCGGTTTCAAATGTAAGGCAAAATATGCAAGTCTACTTTAGTATAATGCCAACTAAACTAGGAAATGGAAATCAGTACCAAAATAAAGGTTAGACCAATAAAAAGATTAAAATGGAACACTTTAATATGTTTATTGACATTGATAACAACTAATTAAAAAATAGAAACCCACAAAATGAACAATTTGGTAGTTGCTAGCCACTAGCTCCAATTCACAAATTATCAAAAAACATTTGGAATTTATCTGAAATTTATTCTGAATTATTTGGGTAGAAAGTAGAACAAATATAAAATACCATTATATAAAATTTAAAAAATAGGAAAACAAGCAATTCTTACAAACATGACATGTATGACATGTAGAGAGCATAAATGCAGTACTTCGATAATTTAGCAAGTGCCTGTAGATCTTTATAAGCCCCTTCTGCCGAGAGCATTGAACAAATAATTTGGATGCAACATTTTCTACTGGCTCTACTTTCAATGCTGAGATTGACTTCAACAACTCACACGTCTTGGAACTTGAAACCTACATTCATTAAGAAATTTTCAAATATTTATTCTCTGCATTTCTTTTATTTTTGTCTTTAGTTTGACGCAAAGCGGCTCATAAGTAACAAACCTCAACTATGGTAGGGACAGAATCCATATTCGGAATTGGTTGAAGGGCTAAAACAGAAAGAAATGCATCTGTGTCAACTTCATACCTAACATATAAATGATCTAAATCAGTAAACTTTATTAAAGTGAAACAGCACGTGACAAAAGTCATATTTTAAGTAAAAACTAGTTACTCTGCTAAAACAACTCAATATATCTATGTGAACAACTGATCATTATGAGACTCATAATTGGTCTACATGGGAGGCGTAGAAAAGTCAGAGAAAAAGCTTTCCAACTACACAACAAATGTTTAACATTTGGAGAGAAAAAGTGTGTGCATTAAAAAAAGAGGAATGCCATTTAATGGGATGGGGTATGTAATATTTGTTTAAAAAAAGGGGGGGAGGGGGTGTTCGGTGGCAGCACGCCCGCTGCCACCTGGTGGACAATGCCACCACCACACACACAAATGCTATATAAAGAGGCAATAGCAGTTGAAATTGAGAGAGTGCATTTCCGAAAACAAAATTGTGTTCCTTGAACTGATCAAGCATCAAGCATACAGAGGCACAGGGGGTGTGGAAAACTCATCAGAAAAATAAAGAGTTATGTCTCCAAATTTCAGGTAAAGGCATAAGCCTCAAGTAGAGTGTAGGAATAGTTTTAGAGTCCGTTTGCTCTATAATGAAATTTATTAATTGTCTAATAAATTTAGAATTTGAATTTAATTATATCTAAATTTAGTTTTGGATGAAATTTAATTATTCATAGGGATAGTTCTAGAGCCCCTTACTCTATAATAAAATCTTATCTATGATTATATTCGAATTTAAATGTAGATAAAATATTATATGGTTATGGATTAATGATGGGACTGATTAGAAATTAAATTAATCAATTATAGGTAAAAGTGTGATATAAAATTTTATATGCTTAGGAATATATATTTATGGACTACGTTAATAAATTTTGTAGATATTATAAAATTGCATAGATTTATATAAATTATAGGGGTTATAATATTTAAACATAGAGCTGTTAGAAAAAAAAAGTTTTAAAAATAGAATCCTATATAATAAATTTTAAATTATACAAATATATTCTCACAAAATAAATATAGGAAAATACCCAATTAAAAAGTTTGGTGGAAAAATGAATTATTTATTATCTTATAAAAATGTTCAAAATCTAATACCTTATAATAGGCATTACTTTTTCCTCCAATATATTTTCATTGTATATAAAAATATAGTTAGCATTTAATTGACTTTATATATGTATATATACACACTTTTATATTAAAACCTTAGTATAAGAGGATAAAATATAAAAATATTAAAAAAAATTATATTAGAAGTTAATTTATAAGATGGTTGTAAGTTAATTTGCAAGATTGTCCTCTGACTAGACAGAGCAAGAATAATTAACTTTGTTCCCTCTAAACACTTTCCTAATAAATTAGAAAAATAAAATAAAATTATTAATAATTTAATTTTAAACTTTTTAAGAATAATTTTTATAAAATTATTGGTCTAAGTTTTAAGAGATATTTATTGAAGGTTGGGAACCTTGTTTAATTTGTTAGGAAGTATATAATTAAATGTGAAAAAAAAAATATATATATATATATAGTAGAATAATAAAATAATTGATTAAGGATTATGAGGTCTTGACTCTTGAGAAGAAGGCAAGGCCTTCAAGTACGATAGATATAGAAATTAGAATAATTAGTTGACATCATTTGTATAAAAGTGTTTTGTAAATTGTTACGGGGATAATCTGCGAGCCTTCTATGAAAGGGAGCTGGAAAATCTAAGGGTTGGTTCTAACCAAGTTCATGATAACGGGAACTTCCAAACCTAGGGGTAGTAAGCTAGGTTTGAGCCTCCCAATAACCTAGGATTGTTCCTTATAGCCGTGACTGTTATCGTCGGACTTAACCGTCTCAACAAGACCCGAAGACTATCATTACTGGTCAAGCAATTTCGAAACATTGTGAAATGAGGATGATGATGATTTTAGTATTGCCAAAGGCACACTAATTTGAAATTGAATCTCAGTACTCCTATTATTTTGATAAAACTATGAAGATGTTCGGGCTCACATATATTTGCATATTATAAGGATGACCAACTTTAAATTAGTGAAGATTATTGTGGTATAAGACGCAATAGTCCTGACTTATTTCTGGGTCTGTCATCATAGAAACTTAGGAAGAAGAAGATAGAATAATCTCATTCATACATTGCATAGGATGATTGTTTTTCTGATAATTTGTTGAGGAGGTTAAATAATTTATTTGTTTTTTATGTTAAAGTATAATTTAATACACTATTCCTATCCTTACTTTTACTTACTTGAATAGAGTGTCTTATTCCCTTCTATTGTATTTTGTATGTATCACTACGACCTCTTAGTGAATCTGCAACGTGGATCAACTTCCTTTTGACGTTAAGGTGATCATCGATGTAGAGAGTAGACAAGAAGTTCTCACTCTATGATCAAGGGCAACAACTATAATGCAAGAGTACCAATTCGAAGAAAAGAAATAGATCCGTGTAGTTTTTAGTTTAGATAGAATAACATAATGTTGTACGTATCTATCTTATCACTTAAGTCGTAGTATCCTGAACTACTTATATTATGGGAATGTGGAACTGATGTAACTTGAACGAGGATGTATATATGTATATATGTGTATATATATATATATATTTAAAAAGAGTTTGTTTATTCAAATATATGTATGATTGAAAAATGAAGTATATCATGAACGTACCACTATTTCGTACTAGTACGTATACGTAAGAAATGATGTGCGAGTAATGTTAAAAGAATATAGGTAATTTGGAGCTATGACAAGATAACTTGATAATTTAATAGGCTCCATAAGTGTACATATACTAATAAATGTTTAACTCAAAATGATAGTTAAAATTGTGTTCTCCTGCAAATTCTCATATAAATATTGTTTAATACAAGTACATATACAGCCCTATAAATTAGCTAAACTGCCATCTACAGCTAGACAATCGTAATTAAGAAGAAGGTAATAGTTTTAAATACAATATTTCAATTGTACAATGGCATAGAAATTGCTGCTTTAAATGCCTAGTCATGATATGAACTTGCTGGTTTTAAATGATCAGGGATCAGCAGCTTTGCCATAAATTTTTCTATGCAATCAATTCTTTTGACAATAAATAGGTGTAGTACAGGTCCAGGTAAGTATAACACAGCATTATTCTTTAGCAGTTCTGCAATATTTTCTTAATGATTAAAGTCCTTGGATCCATTGAGAAACACCTCAACAAAATTTGTGATTGTACTATGTATGAAGATAAAGAACAAATACCATCCTTATGTCACCTTGTTGAAATGTTTAGATGAACATAGCTTGTGAGATATTATCAACAGCACCATGTATGAACCTTACAGTAGCTGTTAGGGACACAGAAATACAGGAGGTTTGAGGAAAAATTGAGTTATTTGACAGTAATCTGGTCGGCCATAATTTTTCCAGTGAAAATTGTCAGTTTATGTCTTCATCAAATACCACCCACTTGATGGTATGACTTGCAAATAAAATATCCTATGCACCAAAAATTCAGTAATCGGTTTTGTGTTTTTGTTCAGGCTTCACCCAGCTTCATGGAAAATAAAGAAGAATGTAGCAACATGGTATCGTGTCAAAGATGAGTATCACGCTATGGTGCAAAGCTGCAAACAACTTGTGAGCCAATGAGGATTCAACACTTGCTGTCAGAAACCTTCCCAGCAAGATTATGAAGTGATAATCAGGCTGCCACACATATGTGGCAAGCAAGGCAACTGGAATATTTGCTTACAGAGGCTCCCTCTGAAGTTAGAACTATTTTAGTGTAACAAGCTGGGTTTCATCAATATTTATGATCTAGCTCGAGGAAAAGTGTTAAAATGAGTCCTTGTTTTATTGGGATGAGGGCTGGGCATAGCCTGATACACACTTGTAACCTTAGTTTTATGCATAAATACATACACATGGAACCTAATCATTCAGCCCCAACTTTCAGCTGTCTCTCTCCCTCTATCTGCTCTTTCTCGCCCTTGCTAAAATTGCCATAACAACTTTAGCAAATACTACCACAACAATAGCCTTATCTCACTAAATGAGGTCGACTCTATGGATCATAGACCCTAAATTTTAGCATACACTAATAATTAAAATTTGAACCAGTAACCATTATGCGTAAGATAATTATTGTAAAATTACAAACAGCAATTTTCCCTAACATCAGTATGTACCCTCATTCTCTTCAATAATAAATTCATGGAAATAAGTCAAGTGATTTCAATTTAAACTGCAATATAACCACTTGTACGTTAACAAGAAAAGTAGATAAATTCTCACCGATCCCCTTTTGTTGGCAGTATAATTATTGAGCGTGCCTTGTTGGCTGCTGCTCTTTCAAATGATTTTGTTAAATTAAGGCTGCAACTGTAAAACCAGGAATTTCAAGTGAGGCACACAAGAAAATTTTAAAGCAACAACATATGACAAAAACTCATTACATTTGCTTTTACATAGCACAAAAATAAACACCCACAGTTTTACATAGTTCTGCAGCCACATATGGACAAAGTTAGGAGCTTTTGTAAATATTGGGTTTGTGAAGTGTCCTTTGAATTGTTTAATGCAGTTCTTATTAGTGCAGTTTGAAAAGATTGGAAGGGCCGGAAAGGGAAAGTGTCAGCTTTTCTGTAGTTCTCTGGTGTATATGATTGGAGTAAAATTATTGCAATTTTTGGGGTGATTCATTGTCCTTAGTTTACTGCTGTTATGAGATTTATGATAATGTTGATAGCTTCTTTTGGTGCCCTGTCCGTGCTTTTTGGGGGAATCTCCCAATCATTTATCAGTGGAAATGTATAGCAGCACTTTATTGTGTCGATGACCTTGATTTCTTGATTTCTCTAATTAAAAGTGGAAGCTAAAGCAACTAAATTGCTCTCACATGCTAACAAGAGGGAAGCGCAATTAAACACAAACAATAATATCAAGATAGTATTAAACAAAGAAACAGACATACATACAGCAAGATGTTACCTCTATAACATGAAAGAGGATCCTTATATTGCAATATATATTTATGGGAAGTAAAGCTGGAAAACTAGCAATCCTTCATTTGTAATTTTATTGGTGAATGTAATCTCTTCACCCACTCTATTTTACATATTCTTAAAAGAACCTTCACCAAAATCAATTAAGTCGGTACAGAAAATCTCAGGGTTAAGCAAAGAAACAAAAATCATAATTCTAAGAAGGGCGCTTCCATGACTAAAAGAGGAAATTACCCAGCATTGATACCTCTTGGTAAGCACATCAATATGATATAAATCTTTTGCTATATTTTCAGCTATCCTATCAATCTGTTTTCTTGGAAGGTCAGACATAAGAAGGATTCTCTGCCTCCTGCATAGAAATGAAAAGGAATATTACAGAAGCCAGCAATCTGAACATAAGCCAAGGGCAATGAGCAAATACCTTGTCTGAACCATTTACCTAGCTGTAGCTGTGCCTAAGCGGACAGCAAATTCATGATACTTATTTAGCTGCTTTAAAATGAAGGGAAGATGACTATTCATCCCACAGATAATGATATGATCAGCCTCCAGAACTTGCATTTGGGCCCCCTCCCTGAGCCTTTGCATATTATTCTGTTGTGAAGACTGACAATTAATGGCACGCACAGAAAATATTGCTTAGTGAATGCTTAATGCTTCAGACTTTACCCTAAATTGTTCAGTCATCGTACTTAGAAGGCGAGAGTAAAACAATATACCCCATATTGCAAGAAGAAGACCAATAACACGCTCAACACGTGTTGATTGCTGTAGATCAAAAAGTATGTTAGTTGGTTACACAGCAAATGCTTACAAACAATGCGAAAAGAGTCAATAGAAAACCAGATTATGAAGTCCACAATAAGACCAACATACTTTTAAATGAGTAGATGATGAACAGAGACATGCCCAGGCTTCCCAGAGACAGTCTTCCAGCGAATTTTTATGACCCCTGGATAATTTAATATTGACCCAGATTAATAAACATATATAAGCACCACAGCAGTGAATTCAAGTATTAGTTCACTATAATTTTAAGTTGTCAATACCTAACTAGGTTGGTAGCAAAGGAGAGCCATAAAAATGAACTCATAATACTCTTAAAATAGTAAATTTATCTATGATTACCTGAATTTGAAGAACAGGAGACCACCAATGACAACAAATGAGAGGCATGCTATAAGAAGCACCACAAAGAACCTGAAAGAGTCCATACGATTATTTCAGACAAGAAGCATGCATCTCATTAATATTTTATACCAGGAAATAGTCTATAACATAAACAAGACTCACGAGCTCCATTCGTGGAATAAAGTCACTTAATTTACATATTTTTTACCAAGTGTTCAGACAAATTCTCAGTTCAGTTAGCCTTCTTGGCCTCAAATAAGTGAGCTTCCTGGTCCTTTAGAAGAACTGCTTTACTGTTCTAGAATCTAGCACCCAAGGAAGTAATGCATTGCAAAATTTTATATCCAAAGGTAACTCTAAAGAATGTATTGTTCCTTAAACATTTTTGTGTTCCTCTTTAACCATAGGCACTAAATCCCCAAAAAAGCGTCATGTTTCCAGAGAATCTTCCTGAAAACTCCAGAGATGAATCACAACAGCTTTTCCAAAAGGCTCCAACTGACTCATGTCTTATACTATAAACTAAACCATTTATTTCAAATCCATCAAATAAAAAATAATGCAAGAATAGATTGCCATAAATCCCAAATGTCGATTCTTTCAGAAAGAAAGTTGTTTTCTGTTCACAGTAAATTCATGAACATTATACACCAGAATTAATAATAAATGGCAACCAAATTATGAAATCATCTTCATACAACAAATAAACCATTTTAGCTTGAGATAATACACTAAAAGTGCACACTATCGCAGATCATTTGCAAGATGACATACAGAACATATTATTTGCCTTATAAAAATGTCATATTAACATATTGATGCTGCTAAACTGATATAAATATAATCTTCTGGTATCAAAATAAACACACTGAAAGGATAAAAGTAGAGCAATTAAAGAGGCTTCAGTCAAGTGAGGAGCTTAAAATTTATTAAATAACCAGGTGATAGAAAAATTCTCAGCCAAATAAATGAAGTGATTAACTTACGTGGCAACATTTCTCTCAAGCTGGATGTTAAATAAGTACAACAACCGTGCTAAGTTCCATCTAATGTCATGAAAAGAAGGCAGGGACACATCTAACTGAAGAGGCTTAGGTTTATTCAAGGCATTAGAAATACAAGCAAGAGGCAAGCTTGTTGAACTAAGAGTCTGTAACATGTCTGGAAGTATTTCTTGGACAACTTTTACCATCAGATCAAACAGCTTCTTATGTGTCAATTTCAGTATGATGTAGAATGACATAGACTGTATCATGCATTTTGCCTGTGGACCCTGCAGCAATATGATGTTTTGAGAGATTCGTACTGCAAAGTTTAGCAAGCCAAATCCTAACAGTACATCAATTCATCCAACATATTTGAGCATAATACAACCATGTTATTGGCATAGTCTGACGAAAACCAAGTTGCAAGGACAAGTTTATATTTGTTGACAAGCATATTTATTTCACTTTTATATAATAGTTAAAAGAGCCAACTGATAATATTTGATAAAAGAGCATAATAATATTTGATAAAGACACCTTCAAATCTGCAGTTAAGTCAGCTTTATAAACTTCTATAAGTTACAATTTGATGAGCACATCAAACCATATGCCACTATGATTCAGCAAATATTAGAATTCAAGTTGGGCATAGAAGTTATATTACAGAATTAGCCATAAATGACATACAAACTTCCATGTTTCCACAAAGTCAGGTTGACCTAGAGCTGATAAAATTTAACTTCATAGGTATAAAGATCACATCTTTAAGAGAGCTAATTCAAGTTTCAGAAATTGAAAGAGTATCATTATCAAAAGGAATAATTAAAACTTTAGAAAGTTGAGTAATAGCTGAGAAATCTTCCCATATAAGATTATCTTAGCATATCTTTTGTTATTCTCAAGCATCTAATTTAAAAGTAAACAAAGAAGTGACATCTGCCAAAGCTAAATATTGGTTTGTTGTTGTAACTCTTAAATCACATTAGATATTTTCAAAGTGTCCTCAAACCATCCCTTTTTATTGCCACAACTTCCAAGTTGCTACATGCCATGATACTTATTCCTGATCACCTTATAATTCTCAGCATCAACATTTATCATCATGTTATGCCATACAAATTATAGTCGGTATTTTTCCCCATTGGATATACTGGACTTGTTATGTCATGAGATTGAAAACTGTAACACCATTTCCAAAAGAAATCCTTACTTGTGTAAAGGAAACAGCAAAACTGGAATATATTTTGTAAGTGAACCTATGAGGAGTATTTAGTGCATTATTATAAGGAATATGCAAGGAGCATTTAGTGCTTAAAATATAGTTGCTTGCCTGCACAACAAGCTTCAAAATAAGGAATAAGGGGAAAAAAACTGCAATAATATTGATACTTTAACACTAAATAAGATCCATCATCAAATACAAGTTTGAAAATCCAAAATTTCAGGGTATAAATACCAAGTACCAAGGGGAGGAACAATGTGCACAGAATTTGAAGAAAATAAGATAGACACTACATATATTCTCAACAAATTTATACCATTTTCCAAATTTTCTCATACATTTCTTACCTGAGAACTATTATTATTTTTCTCCATCCTAACAAACTCAGTGCCCAAATTTTCTGAAAAGTGTTTGTAAGTGTTGGAATTTGAGTTAACTTCTGACCTGTGAGAATAAACCTCCCATCTCCCTACAGGGATTTCATCAATTCAGCTTTTAGTTTTAGGTAATAGCAGTCAATAAGATGGATAATCAAAAAAGCAAATATTAAAAAAAACAAAATAATCCATAGCAATTATCTCAAATCAAACAAGAAAGAGCATATACGATGGGAAACAATAAGATGGACAACAAAAGTAAATATTAAAAAACTAAAACAACAGAATTAAGTTCTCCCAACAGAAAAGGAGGATTAAAGAATAATCAAAGTTGATTAGAGATTAAAAAAAAAACAAACAAACCTCCACTAAGACAATATAGAAGCTCATGGAAAGAAAAGAAAAATTTCAGAAGAAAACAATTTTAAACCAAAAAAAGAAGACATAATTATTTCTAACCATCTGCAAAAGACAAATCCACTCATGAAGGCACCAAGATCTATGTAAAAAAATAAATAAATAAAACCAAAGATATGCTGCTATGCTGGAAGTGAAGTTTTATGATTATGACATTGTAAATCACTAATCAGCTTTTCACACTTCCTGAAGTTTCTTGGCATGTTATATGCATATATCAAGAGCCCAATCTGAAAGCAAGAGGAAGCAATCCTCTCCTTTCTTTCTTTTGAAGCTAGCATAGTTTAAAGAAAATAGGCTCAAACAGCAAATTTCAAGATATGTACTAGAAAGAGCAAAAATGGGCCTCTCATCATAAACTGGCAAACAGTCACAACCAATTAAAGCTTAAAGAACGACATAGTTGATGACTCAATTGAAACCACTGATAAAATAGAAATAAGAAATGGAAATACAAGATCTAATTAATGTAAACAATTTAAGCCTCATTGGATAACTCAATTTATAATTTCATAGACATGAGAAGGGGATAGGATCATGGGACTATAAGAGTATATAACACAATAAAATTAGCCAGAAAACAACTACAAACTTATGAAACTATATGCAATCAGCAATCGCCTTTACCCAAATAAAAAATATAGAAGATGAATAAGAAGCATGTCACAGAAAAGTAAGAAAAAAAACTAACTAAGCTTTTTATTGTATTCAATTATTAGACATGGTTCTGCCCCAACTCATACGCCTCAGAAAATTAACACCACATATTATCCAATTCACAGAATGACAAATGATGGTTCTTATTAATTTCAATGTTTGCAATCTCTTGGAAGTTGAAGTTACCCTCTTCAATGAAATATGAATATCACAATTATCAGTTTTTCAAAGGGGAAAAAAATGTGTCCATGTAACTTGATGTTTTTCTAATATCTGTTGACAAAAGATGTGACCAGGAGAAGATAATTATATGTGGCAGTCAATTAGAGAGCCAAATGATGATCCTAAGAGCTGAACACGGATAAAGAAAGTAAAAGAATCTCATTGAGCAATTATAAGAAATACAAATAAATTGAGGACACAGCAGAAATGTCAAAGCTGTAATCAAATTAATGGAAGTGGGTAAATCAATTAAGCAAGAGAAGTAAACAACAAAGTTATCAGAAACTCAAAAAATCACAGATAAACTCCAAATTTACAAGCTTGAGACAAGGCAGTCACTCATAAACTGGGAGAAATGATTTGCAGGCTAAGGCCATGTTAGCTGTAGCAAAGTGAAAAAAAAAAAAAAAAGTTTGGTTGAGGGAAATTTGGATTATATCATGATACTAATGCCAGGAATGATAGTTTAAGCAGGCGCATAAATCTCTTTACTCGGATTGATTATGAACAACAAGTCAAAAACATCTTACCCTAGAGAAACTCAACATTGACAAGTTTAGATCTTGCACGCTCAAAAAAAGCAGCATTATTTCCGTTGATAAAAACTGAACACAGAAACTCCATTATTGTTTTCTCGACTCATTGAGCTCACCTTCACCATGCCCTCTAAGACCATGCACTTGTAATGTTGACGATTTGATCCAGCTGAAGTGGCAGGGCATAAACCTCCTGTGAAATATCACGGGCAATCAAACAAAGAATCTTGCATACAATAAAACACACTCATCTAGAACCTATTTAATCAATTCATAGGTTATCCACCTTGAGGACATGCCAATCCATTGAAGACAACATGAAACTATCATATTCATAAGTAACTGAACCACTTCCACTATGGGCCTGTGACAATGCCTTTAACTTTAATTGAGGTCAAAGCCAATTCCAAATCCAATATACTAGTCAAAGCTTGAATTATATTCTTCACCGTCCATTTTAATTATAATTCACCCCTCTTCTCTCTCTCTCTCTCACACACACACACACACTCGCACACACACACACACATATATATATATATATATATATATATATATATGGTGAGAGAGGTAGGAGATGAAGGAATACCTGGAATTGTTGGTGATTGATGATGAGTGGATGTGGGTTGGAGGTAGAATCCATGGCTGACAGGTCTGCATGTGAAGGAGAAGCATAGTTCCTTGTTCCAGTGGAAGAGATCAGAAGGGCCTGGCAAATACAAAAAAATATGAGTTATCATTAATTAATATTGGAAGCGTTAAAGTCACAGTAACAAAATTAAAAACATCGTTGAAATGAACGAATTGAAAAGCAAGCATGACGTCACTAAAAAAACAAAAATACCGTGATTGGAAACGTGAACAATCCCTTTCTGGATTTTGGACATACTGTCCTTAATAATGGAGGTGTATGTTGATTCCTTGGTGGTCCATTGTTGTGTGATGAAGTGACGATTGAATCTGAATACAATTTCTGGCTACAAAAGAATAATCAATCTCCCACTAATTCTTTGATAAGCGCTTATAGCTGGAGTTGAATCTGAATACCAACAACTACTTGAAGTAATTATAATACCCACTTCTTCTTAAAATTATCATCATTACTCCTCCTCCTCTTCCTCATCTTTCAATACATCTTCATTATATCCATTTTTTTAATATATTTTCATCACAAACACATTTAAAATTTACTAAATGATTAAGCTACCTACCAAAATTGCTTACAAGTTACATTCTACATGGTTAGGTCTTATTTTACCAGTTTAGCACTTTTTTTTTACCTGATTCAATTATTCCTGTTCAAATTTGTATATAATAAATTATTATTATAAATTATATAATTTAATATATTACTAAATTATATACTATAATTTTTTATAAGAATTATATTTTTATTATATGATTAAATATATTAAAAATTCGTAATTATATTTATACACATGATCTTCATAAAAAAATAATATTTATATTTATTTATCAATTTCATTAACATAAATTTTAAATTAATTATAAATATATTCACTGAAATTAATATTTTTTATTTTATCAAATTTCGTGGTTAATGAAATCCATTTTTTTTAAAAAGCAAAAAAGTATTAAAATAGAATAAATATATAATTCATTGGAGAAGATGTAGTTTTAAAATGAAAGAAATTAAAATATATTTTTTAATTAATATATTTGTCTTAATAATTTAAATATTATTTTATTTTTATTTTGAAAAAGCATGTGAGTGAAATACAATATTTTCATATTATTTCTATTAATTTTTATAAATATTTTGAATGGATAAAAAAATTAAATTTTAACAAAAGTATATGAACTCAAAGTAAAAATAAACTAAATATACCTTAAAAATGGTGTGTATTGTTTTTGAAATAAAAAACACTTAATTATCATTTTTCTTCCTTTAAAAAACACTTAAGTTATCTTTAAAAGAGAATATTTCAATTTAAATATATTATAAATTAATTATTTGTATTTAATACATTACAATCAAATTAAAAAGTATATGAAATACAATGCAAGAAGTCAAAATATTTTAAAATATTTTTGTCAATATTATGCTAAAATAATACTTACTAATACTTACAAATGATTTTTCCCTTGAGAAAAAGATATAAGTTATGAACAGAAATCTTGCAAAATATGATTAATCAAAAGATGTGTGAATAAAATTATGAATAATGTTTGTCATAAAAAAATAAAAATAATGATATTTTGACATTTTTATATGTGTATATATCCATTAAAAAAATATAAAAAATATAAATTTAATAGATAATATAATAAAAAAAGATTAAAAAAAACAAAGAAAGTAGAAGATAAATATTAAAAAAAAGTTGAAAAACAATATTTATAGAAGAAAAATGATTCTTTCACATAATTGAAATAAATACATTTATCTACATCTTAAATTTTACTTGATTATATATTTTTAGTAATTAATTATTTAATTAAATATATAATTAATTTAACCATTATTTTTTATAGAATTAATTATATAATTTTTTGTAATTAATTATAAACGATAATTAATTAAACAATGTATAATCGATTATAAAATAAAAAAATTAATTCTATAAAAATAATATTTAACTTAATTATATAATTATTAAATAATCAATTACATATTTTATTAATTAATAATTATTTATAAAGGTAAAATTTAAAATACAGACGAGTTAATTTTCTATAATTAAGTTCGAGAATAATTATCGTTTGAAAAATCAATTTCGTATATAGGATAAAAAGTTGTTCTACACACAAGTTTCACTATCTTGAGTTGATGACATTTCCACGGGTCTGTTGCATCACAACAAACAAATGCCAATCCATATTTCAATTATTTATGGCTTCTACTTTTGTTTTATAGTTTTGCTTTGACGGTGACTCGTGAGTGTTCATACTTTACATAGACCACCGAGTTAGATGGGTCATGGTGGATAATCCGCACGTGCCCTGGCCCATTCCATTCATTGTACCTAACAATGGAGATAATTTTCAGTACAATTCTGGTATCTATTTTTTTACGGTTATTTTTTTTTATTTTTTAAAGGTTACAAATAAAAATTAATCATATAAAAATAGATGTTTCTATTTTAAGAGAAACAATATGTGCTCCTATATTATATAAAAAAATTCCCAACAAAGTAGTAAGCTCTCATAGCTTCATTTCCTCTAATAACTAGCTATCTTGTTTGGTCAACATCAACATCAAGCTCCACCTAAATGTGCCACCAGTAAGTGCACCCTGCAAAGTGCAAACCTAGTGCTCTGTTTCCGGGTGAAAACTGTAGTGAAATATTTTTATTTTATTATACAGGTTAAATAAAATTAAAAAATAATACACTGTCATCATTAGGAAAAGATTCTTTCCAGTTGAGAAAAACTAGAAAGTGTCCATTTAATCCTATTCAAATTTAGCATTAATGTTTGTAATGATTAAAAAATTAGATAAATTTAAATTATCCAATCTCTATTGAAATTACTTTAATTTTAAAACTATTCACTTTTTAGTTTGTTTAATTAGAGATGATTCTGATATGTTATTATTAAGAATTAGATAATTTCATGTATATTTTTTATTTTATTTGTTTAGTCTGTTTTTTTATTATAAATATTAGATTTAATGATTGAGAGCGTTGAATAATTAAAAGTAAATATATATATATATAGAGAGAGAGAAAAATATCCAAACTTGTGGTGATCAGATAAGTTATTTAATTTGTATAGCTTTATTTTATGAACAATTGGTATTTTTTTATTTATTTAACTAAGTTTATTGAAAAAAAAAACTCTAAAAACCGAAAGATGTTTAGAAATCGATGCTAGATAACCAGTAATGAATAAAGATTAGTAACTTTTCGGAAAAATAATAAGAAGTGCTTGAGATTATTTAATAATTAGTTTATTTTAAATAAGTAATTGTTGTATAACTTCTTAAAAAAGTAATTAAAAATAAGTATTTTTTAATAAAATAAAAACTAGATCAATTAAGCGTGTTATGATTTTCTTAAGATGAATAAACATGTTCATTGATAAATGTCTAAATAATACTCCTTTCTATTTTTTTAATAAAAAACTCAATATTTTTCCTTAAATATAAGAAATATAATCTTACTTTCAATAGATTAATTATGAAATTTATTTTATGTGCTTATTTTATTATAAATTTTGTCAATAAAGTTTAGTTCACTTTTTATCCCAACAATTTAAATATTTAATATTATGAAATATTCTTAAAATAAATCTTAAATATATAACATATATTATTTATTTTGACTATTTTTATTAATTATATTCTAATTAAGTCAAATAACCTTCCACTATGTTATGTATGCATTTGATGGTATAAGCAAAGCGGCATCTAATTCTAACATAATAATATCGGAAGAGGCTTTGATCTCTTTCATTATTTTCTTCAAAATCATATTTTACACGTTGTTTTTTCACCTTTAAGTGGCTGCTTCACCAACTCCAATTGTGAGTTGTGACCATTGACTAGTTGTTGCACAGTTCAATTATTGAGTTGGTGACCAACAGAATAGTCACGGATCGATCTTGAAGTAAACAATAATAAGATGGGACAAAAATTTAAGTTTTTGTTTCATAATGTAATTGCAGATTTTAGTAGCATTCCCAGGTTGTAATTTTGTACCAAGCCGAGTGACCTAATTACATATAGGTAATTAAACTTGATATTTCTTCACTGCTGAAAAAAAAAAAGGAAAAGAAGCCACAATAATGTTACTCATAAAAGAGTAAAAAATTCATATTTCGATACATTAATATGTTGGAAATTACATGTGGTGTTCTCATAGGATTTTGTGTTTGTGGTAGTAAACAAAAAATAATAATAATGTATCATAGAAAAGCCATCTTTCGAAAACTGTTATTAACAAAAAAGAAAATTGGTATTTTATAGGGTCTTTTACTTAACATCTGTGTAAATTGAACATACAACGTTATGTCGTATTCCACATATAAATCGAAGCAATACAAAATTTTACACCTCTCTTTAATAATATAATTTTTATATCATATCATACTAGTCTTGCATGAATCATGACAGCACTCAACTATCATGGTTCTATATCCATATAAGTTTGGTAACGTTTTACAGATGGAGGGATGAAATATCATTATTATAATTACATTTTTTTTTAGAAGTCTAAGCACATTAGAAAATATGAAAATAAAAATAGAATAAAGTAAAATAGAAATAAATAAAATATAAATAAAAATTTATTTTGTATTTAATTTAAATAATAATAAATATTTAAATACTAAATGAATTTTATATTATTATTATAAAATTTAGTTTAATACATTATTAATATAAAAATTTTTACATTATTAATTATTTAGAATTAATAATTTAAAATTATATAATAAATTATAATTAAAAAACATTAAAAATTATATTCTAAAGTACGTTTCAATTAATTCATTATTACAATATAATAATGGATAAATGATATATGAATAAATTTGTTGTTTAATAATGTGGTTTTATTTTCTTATTTTATTTTTTGGAATGTTTTTTCTAAGTTATTAGTTGGTTTTTTTTTTTCTTCATTTTCTTTCTCTAATCAAATAGAATGGGTGTAATTTCCTTTTCTATTTACGATCATCCATTCATTTGAAACTCAATCAAATCAATCATTAATGTAATCAATTATTTGAAAAAAAAAAAGTTAATGAGAAGGTAATTAATACATATTGACAAAGGAAAAATAAATGAAAGAAAACTATTCAAAATGATATATAATAATTTTAAAGTAAATAATTATTTTAACTCTATCAGAAATTAGAAATTAATTATATTAATTATTAAAATATAAAAGTGATTAAAAATTAATAAATCATTATTTATTTTTAAAAATTAACTAATCGGCTATTTATATATTTAAAAAAATGATAAATTTCTTTAAGGATCAATTTCTAATATTTCAGACACCAATTAGTTATTTACTAATAATCCTTTCTTCTATATTTACATTGACATGTTTTATTCAATAAAATGTTAAAAAAATATCTTTGACAGTTTTTTAATATTAATTTTATTATTAGGTGAAATTTACACGATTCTTGTTAAAAAAAAAAACCTGAGTTACTGTCATTTTAAAAAATTTAATTAATAATCAAAATCATGTCAAAATAATAATAATATATTATTATTAATGCAGCCAAAGTCAACTTTAGTTATTTGTTTTGTCGTAAGTGTGAAAAGTACTTGGCATTAGATTCGGAATCAGTCTTTCCGTTCAGATACGTCAGGCAATACCGCCGCAGGGTAAAACTTAAAGTTAAAACCAATATTTTCGTAATGGAATGTACAAGTTTTTTTTCTCACTGTTTTCACCCTTTTCAGTTATTTAAGAAGTTGATTTATAAAAATAATTTTTATTTTTAAATTTTATTTAGAAAGTAAATAATTTTTTATTTTACATATTTTTTAAAAATTTAAAAGAATAAAATAAAATAAAAATAAATGTTTTTTATAAATAAAAATAAAAAAACACTTACAAATGAAACTTTTTTTTTTTTTACCTTCACGTCTTTTTCACGATTCCATGGTTCTACTCCTAATTCTGGCTGAAAAGGCTTATGCATTCGGGAGTATCAAAACATTTTTGTCTCTTACAAAATTTAAATAAGATACTTTTATTTTGAGTATTATTTTTTAATTAAAAAAATTATTAATAATTAACATTTATATAATTATGTTTTAAAAAAATTTAATTAGATGAAAGTTAAAATTATTAGCTAAACATTTTGTTAATATATTTTTATTTTATTTAATGAAATAGTTTATTTTAATAATTACTAATTTTTTAGATAATTATTAAAACTTTTTAAAAATTTATTTTAAATAATTTTTATATATTTCATCAGTTAACTGAAATATTTTTTTATTTTTAACTTTAATATATTTTTATATTCAATATTATTTTATTTTTATAATAATATTATTAATGTTAGTTTATTTGTATAGTATCATCAAATATTATATTTTAAAAAATTATTATTTTTATATATATTATTTATTTTGATATTATTTGTTTTATTATATTAAAAATTTTGAACTGTTTAATAAAAAATAAAATTTATAAAAAAATTACTTTGAAAAAATTATATAAAATTTATTTTTAATTAAAGAATATTTTTATTTAATTAAATTTTAATATATTTATTATTAAAATATATATAATTTATCATATTTTAATTTGTTATATAATTATGTTTTTATTTATTATTTTTATATTTATAAAGTAATTTAATGGTTAATTTTATTAAATATTTTTAATTTAATTAATAATTTATAATTTTTCAACTTTTGATTAATTTTATCAAACAAATATATATATTTTTATATATATATATATATTGTTCACACTAGATCTTATCCATAAAAAATATATATATAATTAATCAAACGATTTTAAATTGCTAGTTGTGAAACGAAAAACTTATAAAAATGATACGAAATTAATGTTGCACGTGAAACATATCTCTTATGTGTCCGTTAGTTGATGATCTCGAATGATCGAGGCTTATGCGTGAGGTGGCTATTGGGTTTCGTCTTTTTCCAGAGGAGGGTTTAGGCTTCCACTTCTTATTTATCATCAAATTTTGTACCAAATTGACCATGAGATATTTTAGACCATCGTTGCCACTCTTTTTGTCAATTTATGCATACTTTTGGCTCATATTATTCTTGCTACGTTTTACAATATTTGTCTTTCCCAATTCATTTATAGCCATTGTTTTGGATGATAAATAAGATAGAAAAATAGAATAAAAATAAATAAAATAAAAAATTAGTTATTTGAATGTTAAATTTATAAATTATATTATTTAAAAAAAATTCACTTGTAAATTTTGTATAATTTAATTCCTGAATTATTTGATATTATCTCTACCATTATATATATAATTTTTTATATAATTTAAATATTTATAAATATATTATTTTATAATAAATATCTATTTATATTTTAATTAATATATTTTATATTAAATTAAATAATTAAATCAAATATTAATATTTTTTATTTATATGAAATTTGATGAACATGAATCATTTGTTAAAAAACTTTAATTTAATGGTCAGTTTTTTTTATAATATAAAAAAATAATAAAGATCAAATTTTAAATTCTTATATTAAATTATTTTAATTTATAATTTTTCATCGCTAGATCAATTTTATTGACTTAATTGTTAGATTATTTAAATTTGATTAAACTACTTATTTAATCTTTACATATGATATCAATTTTAATTTGATTTATATATTTAAAATTTTTTAATTAAATTTTTATATGTAAAAATTTTTGTAATTCGATCATCGCATCACGATTTATTATAATGTCATTTATTTTTTTCCTATGTAATTAAAAACTGGTATTTTTTTCCTATGTAATTAACAACTGCTAAGGTAACATTTACATATTTTTATTTAATTTAGTTTTTATACTTAAAAAGTTTGTAATTAAGTTTTTATACATGAAAAAGAATTTATGATTTAATTATATATGTGTCATGTATTTTTGATTAAGTTTCTCTATGCAAATTGTTTTGAATTTAATCCTTATATGTTAAAAGAGTTCAATATTAATTAAATAGAAAAATTTAAAATTTAACACATTAACTTTATAATAAAAGAATGTATCTGATACATATTATTATTAATCATTTACAGGTCTAAATTTTATTGTTATGACTAATAATAATATGCATTAAATATATTTTTGATTGTGTGAATCAACTTGTCAAGTTTTAAATATTTTTACTCATTTCCTAATTAAATTTTTTAATGTATAAAAATTAGATTAAAAAGAAATTACATGTATAAACTTAGCTAAACATTTATGACACACATTAGGAATTAAATTATAAAATTTTCATGTATAGAGATTTAATTACAAATTTTGTAAGTACACGAACCAAATTGAATAAAAATAGATAGCTATCACATGACACATTAGCGATAGTTAGTCATATCAACAAGTAAATAAACGTTGTAATGAACTGTAATACTAGGGATTGAATCATAAATGTTTTCATACATATGAATTTAATTACAAACTTTTCAAGTATAGGAGTCACATTAAATGCACCTATCATAGAAATTAAATAAATAATTTAATCTTAATTTATTTATTTATAAGAATTAAATTAAAAATTACAATTCAACTAAAAATATATAATACATATAAAAGTTAAATTAAAATTCTATAATATATATATATATAATTAAAATTTATTTAAATAATATATATTATTATCACATCACAGTCGTTTATCATGTTACTCAAAACATAAATAACATTATAACCTTCAAGATAAAATGACAAATTTTTTTATGTATAAAAGTTTACAATCTTATGGTGTGTATATGTGTAAGAACAAAAAGGCCGAACTTTCATTCACAAATCAACCCGTTGGTAATCAAGCCCATTATCTCTAATGTTCAATGCAGGGTATCCTACGTGTGATGAGGTTTGTTGGGCCTTCTCTTTTCATATTTATTTATTTTTTAATTACAACTTCTTGCTTTTTTTATTTTGTTTTCAAAATTATTTTCTGTAGGTGTATAAAATATACTTTCAAAAATAGTTTTTAAAAGTATTATTTGCACATACTTTCAAAAATTTAAAATTTATTTCCAGAAGTTACAACAACATGGATGATGAGTATACTGAATAGCAAAGTTGCATATTGACTACAAATGATGCACACTGCTTATACAAATGCATGGGTGTGGCACCAAATTGCTTACGAAAATTGCATATTAATTACTTACAAAAGTTCCGCCAAAATGCTTACGGAAGCATGTATAAGAAAATATGCTTTTAAAAAATAATTTTTAAAAATATATAAAATATATTTATAAAAATTAAGTTTTCAAAATATATAAAATACACTTTGAGAAATTAATTTCCACAAATGTGTGCAAATAATATTTTCATAAACTAAATTTTGAAAGTATGTTTTACACATTTTTCGAATAATTTTGAGATTCTTTTTTTCTGAACAAAAGAAGTGTGAATAAAAGAAAAAGAGGATGCCAACAGAATTTTTCGATTCGTTAATAGTAAAAAAAAAATTGCCATGAGATCCAATAGCGCACCTTAATCAATGAGTGTTTTGAGTGTCAAAATTCATTTTTTTATTTTTTTTAATTTAGATCTAATTTGAATCAATTTTATCACTTTAACTTTATTGTTTAAATGTTTCTAAAATGCAATACTGTGCTTTTAAATTTTAAAAAATAGTAACTTTTTTTACAAAACATAAAGAAAACTTGTGTAATTGTAGAAAAAGGTGCTGGAGTAACTAGTATGACTGAAAAAAGCTTTATTGATTGTGGATTTTTTAATACGAGAAAAATGTAGTTCTACTAGGAGTTTTTACAAGATTAAGAGGAGAGTGTCTACTATTTTACCTATGAAATTTTAAGTTTAACTATTTTATAATAAATAACTTTATTTTATTATTGGTTAATTTCTTTAATTATTATAGAAATGATTGCACATAATAAAAAAAGTGGTTTAATTATTATTTTTAGTTATTTTTTTAATAAAAAAATGTAATCATCATTTTCTTAACTTAGAGCTAAAGCAATAATAGTTTAAAAAGTGAGTGAAAATATCATAGAAGGCAAAAAGAATAGATTATACTTAAAA
Organism: Canavalia gladiata; assembly: GCA_037954105.1. Taxonomy (NCBI): domain Eukaryota; kingdom Viridiplantae; phylum Streptophyta; class Magnoliopsida; order Fabales; family Fabaceae; genus Canavalia; species Canavalia gladiata. The sequence goes on from CM075660.1 coordinate 14,219,798, forward strand.
GGTTGGATTTTGTAACCCTTTAAAATTAATGAACATGTCTTTACATCCGTATATAATGAAGTTAGAATTTTTTTGTTTTTTTTTTTTACAAAATCATGCAAACCTAGGTATGATTGTAAACTAATTACTAAGTATGCTCGTATAAGAGAAAAAATTCATGTGACGAAATTGATTTTTTTGACGATATCATGTAACTCTAACTACAAATATTTGTTTTTTCACTATCATTTTGTAACTTTTTCTTAACCTCTATAAAAAAGTTAAATAATTAAAATAAATATATACATATATACATGCATATATACACGCATCCATAAATATATTATATAAAAATATTAATTTATAATAAAGATGTTAAATCTAAATTATAAAATCATATATAAATAATTAAAATTATAAATTAGTTTAATAATCACATGATATTTTAAAATATCATACATATATTTTTTTAATCGATCATTTAAATAAAATTTAATGATCTATGTTAATTATTTTCACTTTTAGCAATAGCCAAATATTTTGGTAAAACATACTTTATATATATATATATATATATATATATAATTTAGCAAAAATTACAATAACCTAACATTCTAATTTTCACAGCTAATTTTTCAAACCAATTAATCCAATTTGAGGACTTATAAAATTTTTTTTAGAATTCCTTGAAACATTGTGTAGCTCACCATTTTACTTAAACTATAATACTGAGAATTTTTCAATTCTCACCCGAGACTATTTTTATGCATTTTGGTGCCATAAATTGGTAGGTTACGGTTATTAATTTCAACCTTTAAAAAAAATTAAGCTCTAAATAATATTAGGCCAACCACTACTGAAAGATGTGAGATATCAACCAATAAATCAAAGGTAGGGACTTGATATTTGCATAGCTTATAATTGCATCACTTTTTTTTATCTTTTATTTAAAAAAATTTCCTTTATAAATAAAAATCATAATAAATCTCATCTTCTCATGTCTTATTTTAGATTACATAACTTTTTTTTCTGTGTCATTCTTTAATGAATGAAACTTAATAAATTTCATTTCTTTTTTTCAACCCCATCTCTAAATAAAAATTCTACCAAGGATCATTATCTTATTTTCCACATTGCACCTCCTTTTTTTGTCTACTATCTCGATTATTTCGCAATAATTATAATCATACTACTTTGAATTCCCATCCTTTTGATCATTGCATTTTCCTTTGCATATTTCTGTATTGTCACACAATTATGAAATTTAAATTCTATAATTGTTTAAATTTAACTTTATGGAATCATATTTCCCGAAGTTAGCAATGGATTTTCAAAATTATGTTTCTAGAAACATGTCTAAAAGAGTGAAATGATCTTATGAAAACTCATTGCCGTAATATTTTTATTTCAATTACAAAATCATATTTCTATATGTTAGAGTCATTGTAAAGTTATCTTACACGCATATATTTCTATAATATTTATGTTGTCAATTGTGGAATTATATTTCCATATTGTTTGAGTCATATTAAAAAAGTTTATCGTGAAATTTGAGTTTCAGAAACATAAAAACAAGGAGGGATTATATTTCTGGTATAAAATAAAATTAACATTTTATTTTAATAGGATAATTTTGGAATGAAAACTAATAAAAATACAAGGATAATATATGTGGTGCAGATAACAACTACCCAAAAGGTATTTTCTACTTGGGCCTTTCTTGTATTTTCTTGGCCCATCCTTGGCCTTATTTATTTCAAAAACAAAAAATTATATGCTCTAAAATTTGTCTTCGGTTTTCGGCCTAGTAACTTCATGGCCCATTAATAAGCCATTTGCTCATACGTAAGGCTATGAGCTACTGCACTTGACAAAAATAAAAATAAAAATATATTGTTTTTTGCACTTTTTTTTTTCTGTTCGCAGTTCCTTTTTTTTTTGTTTTAATTTTATCCTTATATAAATATGTAAAAATAAATTTTTGAAATTTTAATTTTAAAGTGTATCTTTTTCATTTTAAAATTAAATTCTTGAAATAATTTTTTAGAATACATTCCGAAATATATTTTGTGTTCTAAAATTTTAATTTTAGAATGCATTTTTATATTTTAAAATTAAAGTTACAAAATTTATTTTTTATTCTTAAAAAGTAAATAAAATATATTCTAAAATATAAAAATATATTACAGAATCTTAATTCTAAAAGATAAAAAAATATAAAATATAAAATATAAACATAATTTTACATGAAGGTGAAAAACCCCGATCATTTCATAAGGGTGGGAAACGCAATATCCAAAATTAGGACTATGAGCCCCGTTTACCAAAAACAAAACACAAAAACAGGTCTATGAGCTCCATTCGTAAAAAAAAAAAAACTATGAACTCCAGAGGGCATGCTACACCTGATTCTCTCCACGTAATTTATAACGGCCTATTTTCAAGCACGATGAAGTAATAAGGATAATATTCTTAATTTTCAATATGATTTTATTTATTGTTTAAATAATAGTATACAATATTTTTTTAAATTTTATTTATATTTATTTAAAACTAGATAAACTTGTTTATTTCTCGATACAATGATTTTATAGTATACGCCAAAGTTATAGTATATTATTAAGGATAGAAATGAGTAAGTTCATCCAATAGTATCTACAACTCGGTTTGTTTAAAGCCTAACTTGATTCGGTTTGTTTAATAAATAGACAGGTTTAAGCTTGTAAAAAAATCTTTTTAGATAAACAAGTAAGGACTATGCTTATAAAAAAATCTATTTAACCCGTTCAAAAGTCTATTTATATTTATATATCATATATTTATATTTATATAATATTTATTTTATATTTTATTTACATAATATTAATATATATATTTATATATGTTTTAGACTTATTTAATAGTTTTTTTATTTTATTTGCAAACTTTTTAATCAATTATTTATATAAGTTTTAAATTTATTTATTAATTTTTTTATAATTTAAATTTTTAAACAGACTTGTAGATGTTCTAGACTTTAAATAAGATCGTATCTTAACCAAATAAACCTTTAACAGATAACAGATCCAGACTCAGGTTTCAAAATTTTAAAACAGAATTTGAACATTCAAAACTTAACTCACCTTAACCTATTTCCATTCCTATATACTATTTACTTATCATATTATTATATTTAAAATATATAAATATTTTGTTAATTTATAATAAAACTATACAATGTTACACTATAATCATTTCACATACTTTAAATAATTGATATCATAATACAATAATTTTATAATATAGGTCAAAGTTACAATATACTATTTTAATTTATAAAAAACCTATGCATGTTATACTATAATCATTTCATATACTTTGAATAATTGATACTATATTAAAAAATTTTGCATCTATTTGATAAATTTGAATTCTTATTCTTAAGAATTATAAAAAAAAATCTGTATCCTTTTAAGACAAATTATATATATATTATTAAATAATGACATGTGAATATATATTTTTTCTTAAATTGTTAGAACATATATTTGATGTAGATTGCCTAATGTTGAACAAAAATCCATCTATTTTTGTTTGATTTTAGAAGTTAGTGACGGGAGTATAACAATATAAGTTTTATCTTTTTATTTCAAATATAACCACATTTCTTTCTTATTCTATTATTCATCATTTTCAATGATTTGATATTACGATTAAAAAATTATTCTATTAAATAAATTAATATTTCTCTTAATTTATTTAAAACTTTATATTTATATATACTTAAATAAACTCATATAGTTTGTGGAATATTAGATAGTTTTAAAAATTAATAAGTATTTTATCTAGCTACTTTTCATTTAGATAAAATTTCAAAATATAAATTAAAACTTTGCTTTAAACAAATATTTAAAATTATCTTTAAAACATACATACTTAATTTAAATATATATAACACACACAAGGATGAGGGTAAATTTTATTAAAAAGACTGAAGTTAATTTAACAGTATAAGTAATTTAATTATATTTCAGATGAAAATATGATATTTAAAATATAAAAATTTAAAATTAAATTTTATTTGAACACCTAAAACTTGAGAAAAAATACTGCAAAATGAAATTTTAAAAAATAAGTAATAGTTAAGATTTTTTTTTAAAAAATATAGAATATTTTATCTAATGATAAAGCCACATGTCCTGAAAAAAAGTATGATGAGAAATGATTTTGTTATTTGGAATCCTATATTATATATATTAACAATTTCATTGTCCATTGCACAGATATTTTAAATTTTAGATAAAATTATTAGATATAAAAATTAAATTAAATAAATAAAGGAAAACATCTCTGTTGCTTTATTATAATAAATCACGTAAATTAATTATTAATTTAATATAATATGTTAAAATTTAAATTTACCAAATTAAGTATTTATATTAACAACTGCATAATTTTAGTTGGATTAAATTTGATCGATAATATTTGAGAAGTTAGGAACTTATGAAGTTATAGTATACTTGATGTAAAAGAAGTAATGTGTTCCATAATTAAATACGAAATGATAGCAAGGTATTAGTCTAATAATAAAATATTAGAATCTTTTCTATAATCTCGTTTTCGTTGTAAAAAAAAAAAAGACGAAAGGGTAGCCAACATTGACACGATGGACTAACTTATGGCTGTATTTAATAATAATCGACGAGTAAGTATAATCAAAATAAGATTTACAGCATTAAACAAAATATCCATACAAATAAAATACTATTCTTATTTTAAATTTAAAAAATTAATTTTATTTGCAGCATTGGTGCGTGACGAATAGCAAAGTACCAAGATCTAGCCTTTATAGAGTAAATTTTTCAAAAAAATGTTGGTTCCACAATTCATGTTGGATGTATTAAGGAAGATAAAAAAAATGATAGAATAATATATATATATATATATATATATATATTAAGATAAAAAATTGTTAAAAATAGAAATTTCTACTAACAAATTATATGTTCAACAAAAATAATTTATATATATATATATATATGATCTATTGAATTACTTCCATATATAATGAGAAGATTAAAATGATTCCAGCTAAGTTGTGTATAATAAGAACTTAATTAAAATATTTAAAAAAATTATATTATCATTTAATTTTTAATTATTATATAATAATAAACTTTAAATTTCATACAAAAATTTAAAAATCATAATCACCATACTATTTAACTGATTGATGTTACAAAAAAAGAAGAAGCTTATTATAACATTATATAAAAATTAGACATATAATAATAGAAAAAAGTGTCATCAAATCTTTGGTGTGAAGATGGGTCCTTGTGAATTAAAGCCATAATTAACGTTTAAGAGAAGTAATATTAGGAAAGAAAAAGGAACTTAACATCAATCTAATCCTGAAGAAATGGTTTGACATAAGTAATATAAAAAGATTGTTGTGTAAATATTTAAGTGGTGATGTCTTGAAATCACTAACACAAACAGACACATTCTTCTTTTTATCTCTTAATCTTCAATGTTGTGCCTATCTTGAAGTAGGGACAATCCTCAACTCGTCGCTTTCGGGGAAGCATTACAAGACGATTTCTTCTCTGTTCAAGGTCGGCACCGAACTCAACTGTGCCATTCCATGAACGTAGGATCGAAGCATTCAGAAACTACACCGAAAAGAAAAGTGTCTCATACATAGATTTTTATAGTTATCTGTAACAGATAGTTATATCTACTTATGAAAGCCAAAAATATCTACTACAAACACCAACTTCCAGAGTACTCCATTATCAATATAGTTTAAAACTCTTTGATTTAGGATGGGTGATATGGAAGAAACCATCGTTTATTTTTGTTATTTTTTTTAAATATTGAAATAAGAAATTATTTTTTTAAAAATATTTCAAATATATATTTATTTAATTTAAATTAAGATCAAATAATATTAAATATCAAATTTGATAAAAGTATATCTACATTAATTTTTATAAAAAATAATTCATCAAATTAATTAACCGATAATAATTATATTATCATGATAATGATTATATGTATAAAAGTTTATACAATTTAAACATTCATAAATATATACTTTATTAATATTATTTATTTATAAGATAATGAAATTAATTTTTAAATTATGTAAAATTTTATAAACATGATATATTATATACAAATTTTAAATTTAATAAATAAAATAATAAAATAATCTTTTAAAAGAAAGTACAATATTATTTTATTAAATTTGATATTTTTTATCATTTAATTTATGTTGAACAATTTAATTCACTTCCACCGGTGGGGTAGTGTAGAATGTTGCATGGCTTGCGTTTCATAACTAAAGAAATGCACTATTACGATGAAGATATAATTCAAATCATGTTATCTCAGAACGAAAATATTTAATATAGAAGAAGATATCAATTATCACGATATCCCTTCACAAATAATAACTTAATTTTAAGAGATGATATTTTTATTAAAAGTTTAAACAAAAATATTACATATAAATTATTGTATAATTATGTACATATTGAATATCAGAACTCTAATTTCAATGAAGTTTATTAATTTTAAGATATTATCAATATAAATTTTTATGCTATCAAGTAATTGAATAACATTTTACATATAATTTTAAAAGTGATTATTATAAAATTAATAGTTTATAATTAATTATCAGAGTAAAAAATTATGTTATCAATAAAATTTAATTGTTTTTTTTAATATGTTGAACTTTTGAAAAAATGAATTTTGAATTTTGACAAAATTAGTTATATCTCTTTTTTTAATTTTATCAACAAATATCTTTTCATTAAAAATTGTGTATCATGGATACTCATGAGTCATAATACAAGTGGAACAAAGAAGATACTGTTAGGACTTGACAGTAATAGTGCCTAGACAGAGTCCTAACTCCTATACCCAATTTCACAGTTTAATTCCTGACAACAAACACATAAACCAATTTCATGTAACCACCACTGTTACATGTTCATTTGATTTAAAAATAATAAAATTAATATTTTTTTGAAAATATTTATATATATTAATTTCAATTATATATTTTTCAAAATATGCATTTTATATTAAAATATAAAAATGACTATCCAATAATAAAACAAGCAAACCTTACGTGCATACTTGTGTGTATATATCATATACGCTAGTTCCAAAAAAGTTGTGCTAATTTTAGTTCACTGATGATGTTTAATTCGCTTGTATAGATAGAAAGAGCCATAAAATTTCTAACTTTACACTCGTTAATGTATTAATCATTCATAATTGATTGATTATATTATAATTGATTAATTACAATTATTAATTAATTATTTTTTTACATCATTAATTCTATAAATAAATAATTAATCATATACATAATAATAATCTTATTTGATTAATTAATTAGCACTTAATCATATTTTATTAATCATTACATATAATTTTTTTAAATTAGATTCTATTTATAAAAAATGCATTTATTCTTAAAATAAATAAAAGTATAATTCAACAACTTGATTTTTATAATAAAAAGTATATCTAAAAAATGTTACTATTTTATTTGACATTGGGTATTTTAAAAAATAAGGATTCTAAATTATTTTAATTTATAATTTTGATAAAAAAATAAAGAATGTTATATAGTTAAATATTTTAGATCTACTAATAATAGAAATTGGTTCATATATTATAAAAACAAAAATATGTCAGTAAACAGTAGAGATGGTGATTAAAATAAGTTAGATATCATTAAAATTTGAAGTTAATCATGTTAATTCTTAAAGGATGAAAATTATCTTTTTTTGTTATCTCTAAAAGATAACGACATGTTCATTTTAATCCTTTCACGTGAATTAAAAGGAACAATTAAATAATATTTAAAGGCATTAAAACGATAAAAAAAGGTCTTTTAAAACAAATTTGTTGAATTTTATAAATTATGGTACTGAACCTATATTGATAGTAGAGAAATATTGATAATTAGCCCATTGTAATTGATCCATTTTATAAAAGTATAAAAGTAAAATTTAAAACTAATTAATTTAAGAGATAAGTATTTTAATTTTTTAAACATCAACCAATCACAAGGAGGTTGTTTAAAAGAATGTGTTATTAATATTTCTCACTGTTAATATCTCACACTACCCTTTTTTAATTTAACTATATTTATTTATTTTTATTATTTTATTTCTTAACTTTTTGAACGTAGTAGATATTTTTTGGGGGCAAGATTTTCATATCTTCCCTATAAATCTTTTTTTCTTCCTTTGTGACATACATGAAAACCCTTCAAGTCTTGATTAAAGTGTAGAAACAAGCCTATCCAACTTTGTACTTCAATTTCCATGCAAGTCTTAAATAAGAAATTTTTTTTTTTGTATGTATAGATATTTATTTCACCTTGCTTTCATTTTGATGTAAAAAAAATTACGTTGATTATGATTAGATTGGATAAATTTGACTTTAAAAAGTGGGATTGGGGATAAAGACAAATGACACTCATGCCAACGTAAATTATAAAAAAGATTTCATTATTATAAAAAAATTTCATAAAATTAAAAAACTATAAATTTAAAAATATAATAATATAAAAAATTATAAAATAATTAAAATAAAAATATAGAAGAGGAAGATGTGTGGAACAATTTTTTTCATTTGAAAAAAAAAATCAATTTTTCAACTCTAAAAAGATGGAGATGGAATATGAAAAAAATATATATATAAAATTCATTCCTAATTTATTTTTTGTCGTGCCTAATATTATTTTTATTTAATCTAATATAAATTAGACTATTGCTTTTTTAAAAGAATCTAAAACTTAAAAATGTAATAATAGAATAGAAAAATAGAAATAGAGAGTTAATAAACTTGAGATTAACAATTAATTTTTCAAAATAGTAGAAATTATTTTAAAAAAATTTCATAATTTTAAAAATTAAAAATTACATATAACAATCAAATGAATTTGTAAAATATGTATAAGGACCAATTTATATTTCTTTTAAAATTTTAAATTTTAAAAGTTTCATAATAGAATAGAAAAATAAAAAAAAAATAGAAAGTTAGTGAACTTGAGATTACCAATGAATTTTTCAAAATATTAGAGACAATTTAAAAAAAATTTATGATTAAAATTTAAATTAAAAAATAAGCATAACAACCAAATTAAAATTGTACAATATGTACAAGGATCAATTTAAATTTAAAAAAAAAAAAGGTGTAATTATTAGGTGAATATTGGTTAGCCACATTAGTTAAGAAAGAACAGCATTTTCATAGATTCAAATGTGTAATACTATTTTAAATATTTTTACATATATAAAGATCAAATTAAAAAAATTTACTTATAAGGATGAAATTGAAAGTATACGACACATTGAAATTAAATTTTTATTTTAAAATAATTTTTATATTAAAACATTCTTTAAAATTCCAAATCTTAACTTCAATTATTTTAAAAATTTTCTTTCCATGGTTTTTTTTTTGTCTCAAATCTTATTTTTGTTTTTATTTTTAATTTTAACGTTTCCCCTTTCCAATAATAAGGAGAATAAGAAGGTGGCTAGCTGTAAAAAGCTAACCTGGCATTACAATTCTAAAGAAAAACTTAAATTAGAAAGTAATTTAATTTGGAGGACTATTCACATGGAGTATATATGTACCAATTATACAAACATGTTTTTCTCATATAAAATGTAATTAGGAGGGCGCTTCTTGGTGGATAGAAATTGATTAGTTTAGTTTTGCTATGTAATTGATTCAACCAAAGCATTGTTTTTTTAACAAGTTTCACATTCGAAAATGAAATTGAATAAAGTTATCTAATAGAAATTTATAATATCCATTTTTTTTATTTAATAAATAAATAAATTTATATTTATATTTATTAATTATTTTAAATAAATAGGTAAAATTTAAGTTTCAAAAAAATTTATTTAATTTATTTAAAAATTTATTTATCTTTATATATTATATATTTTTATTTATTATATTTATTTTAATATATTTTATTTATATAATATTAATATATTTATATAATTTATTAAAAATTAAAAATTTTAATTTTTAATTTAGAAAAAAATTAGATAACTTTTTTGTTTTTAAAATAAAATGTTTGTTTGCCGTTTTTGTTTATGACTCAATCTTTAATTCATATTAATGTGATATTATATAAGATTATATCGTATTGTATAAAATTATATTCAATGTAACAAATATTTAATATAATATTTTAAAATAAATAATTATTAATTTTTTAATGTTAAATAATTTTAATTTATATTTTATAAGTACTACTAATAAAAGTTGAATTAAAATGTTTTATGTACTAAAATATATTTTTATAAAAAAATTTAAATTTATAAATCTTTTAAATAATATATATATATATATATATATATATATAAATAGATAGATCAAATTATTTAAAAAGTAATTTTTTAATAATTTTTATAAATAATTAAATTTTATTAATCTAATCGTTAAATTAATAAATTATACTATATAAGTTATTTTGAAATTTTTTAAAAAATTTTAAAAATTTTAATATATTATTAAATAAATTAAAACTAATGGATATTATAAAAAATATATTATCTGTTAATTTAAATTTATTTTTTAAAGTATCAAATTTTTATCAAATTTTATAAAAAAATTTCAGGATAATTTATATAATATAATTTATTAATTTAAAAGTTGAATTAATAAAATTTATTTATTTATAAAAATTATTAAAAAATAATTTTAAACAAAATTATTTTTAAAATAATTTAATTCTATATATATATATATATTAAATCTATTTAATAATTTTTTTATTTTATAAAACAAACTGCTTGTAAATTTTATAGATTTTAAATTAAATTAAAAAAAAATTATAAACAATATACTGAAACTCAAACCTTAATTTTTCAACAAAACAAACTTAAATCCTCCAAACTTATAGCTGTTCGAGATACTTTTATACCAATGCACAACATATCTGTTTAAACTGCACTTCTTGATGTTGTTATTGTATTGCATCCAGGAGTAAGATCATGATGATAGTTTCTTTTAAATATTATATGATTATGAACAATAATTTGATCCTTAGGAGCGGTTGAAAGTTGCCAAGGCCATCAGAACCTTGCCACTTTACTGGTCCCAATAATATGCCGTTACATTGAATCGATTACAAGATCTTTCAAATCAAATATATAGATGCATGTCTCTTTTCATGTGATAACAAAACTTGATGGGTGTCCTTGGATAAGAATTTTTTCTTAATTTAAGTGCTGAAATGAACTTGGGACCAATAAATATATAAGTTCTATTTATATATACGAGAAAATATACACCATCATGAAATTTTGTTCATGATATGTTTAGTTTAAAGATCAATCCACACTCATTTTTTCCTTCAATGTTTGACAAATTTTTCTTTTGGGTACTTATTATTATACATTTATGACTTTATTATTTTACTAACTTTTAAATAGATACATTGATGAATATAGAATGGTAATTTTCATGTTCATTTTCTTTTTCAAAAAACTTCTTCATCTCTTTATTTATCTGAATCTTTGTTGAATGAGAGTTGCTAGCTAGACTTTTAATATATATATATATATATATATATATTATTTTGATATTAAATATTAAATTTAATAATTTTTATATGATATAACATTGATTTGGTTAATAAATTTTATTGAAAAATTATAGTTATAAAATTTTTAAAAAATAAAATTAATATATATTTATCAACATAATTTTATTTTAATATAATATATTATTGTTGAATAATTTACTTATAAATATTTAAATTATTTAAAATTTAATATATAATTTTATAAAAATATTAAATTCATAAATTTTGTATTATATAAAAAGTATAAAATTATCTAAGTGTTAAGTTTTCACCAAAATACCAACTATTAAATATTTATTGATATGATGTAATTCGTTTTTGCCTGCATAAGCATTCATCATATAGGCACCACGGGAATAAAGTTGATGAGAAATTTTCATACATAGTTGGGAACTAGAAAATTGTGCACAGCAGGACTGGGATCTAGTAAGATGATAATTAACTAATACTCAGCAATTTTTTTCTATGAACTCAAAAACAGAGAAGAGAGAACATTAGCTGGCATTCTCGGGTCCACAACAATAGTTTGTTAATATTATTATTATTTTTCAAAATACAAAGAGATGAAATTAACCAACAAAATCAATACACCTATGATGAAGCTACAACACCTAAAAACAAAACCTTTTCTTCTCACAAAACAAGCATGGACCTAATTGCTTCTTCTCATAGGAATGATATGTGTCATTGTTCAGTTGTGAATATATTGTAGATCCTTGACTTGAGAAGGAAAACAGCAGTGAGTGACTGTACAAGTTTACATCAGAAAAATGAGATATATCTCAGGAATCATTGTGCCAAGAAAGGACAAGATGTTGCAAGGCATCTTTCCAATCACCCCAATGAAGCTCCTCAAACTCCAACCCACCTTCTTCTACCTTAACTGCTACCAAAAGCAGTTGATCAGGCACAATCTCAAACACCTCAAACACCAAAGCTACCTTCCCTTTCACCAACCCAATTGCACTGTTATTCTTCCCAACCTCAACCTTAAACCCCAAAACCCCACCCACCTCTTTCACCTTTTCCTCTACCACCTCAACACTTGCACTCGAAGTGAACCTCTTTTCCCTCCTATTCCCTCCATTCGGCGTCGTTTCGAACAATCCCCTCAAATCCAAACCCGAAGACATTGATATTATATCAAACGCGTTCACGCCACCCGAGCCACCCTTCCCATAACCGTTCACATTATCCCGCCCGAACGCACTGTCTTCCGTCGTTTCCGCTCTCAAAGATTTCTTAAACCACGTGTTCCCCAACAGACCCTCCAGGCTCATTCGGGTTCCCGGGTTCGGGTCGAGCAACCGGTATATCACGAAACGGGCCGGCTTCGAAATATACTCCGGGAACTGGTAATCTCGCCGGGAAATCCTCTTGCACATCGCTGGAATGTTCGATTCGTCGAACGGAAGGTGCCCGACGAGGAGGACGTACAGGATGAGGCCGCAGGACCAGGCATCGGCCTTGGATCCGTCGTATCCGCCGCTCCGGCGAAGTATCTCCGGCGCGGTGTACGCCGGCGTGCCGCAGGCGGTGTGGAGGAGGCCGTCACTGAGCTGCTCCGGGAGTGCGGAGAGGCCGAAGTCGGAGACCTTGAGGTTGCCGTCGCCGTCGAGGAGGAGGTTCTGCGGCTTGAGGTCGCGGTGGGCGACGCCGTTGCGGTGGCAGAAGCGGAGCGCGGAGACGAGCTGCTGGAAGTAGCGGCGCGCCGTAGACTCCGAAAGCCGGCCACGCTTGGAGATTCGGGCGAAGAGTTCTCCGCCGGCGGCGAACTCAACGACGAGGTGGATCTTGGTCTTGGTGGCCATGACCTCGTGGATTCTAAGGATATTCGGGTGGTGGTGAAGGCGGCGCATGGCGTCGATCTCTCGGATTATGCGGGGTTCCATGGCGGCGTCCACGGTCTTGGATTTGTCGATGATTTTAACGGCGACGATGGTGTCGTCAATGAGTGAGCGAGCCTGGTAGACCTTGGCAAAGCTTCCGCGACCGAGGAGGCGCGTTAGTTGGTACTTTCCGAGGATGGTAGCGGTGCGAGGCGGCGGTTGCTGCAATAGCGGTTCCATGGCTTAGCGGAGAATAGCAAAAGAATCCCACGGGACAGAAAGTGTGAGAGAGAGGTGTTGGATTTATATAGAAATTTTGGTGAGCATTGTGATCTATCACTATCACGGTGATAGAAAAAGATGCACCGGGGTGGCTTCCACTTTAATATTCCATTTCGCAGTTCATCTCTGCAGCAAATTTTATGAATATTTAATTTGTTTTTTCTCCCCTTCAAAAAATCTTCTTGAAAACAAAAGGGTTTGAGATTGTAAATCAAAATCTAAAGTTAGAATTAGCGTTAATTAGTTGGTGGTAAGTCTATTTACCCACTGTTACCAGAAAAAGACTATTCATTTTGGGCCGTAGAAACAAAGGACCATAGTTTGACTCGCCTACTCCCCGCATTTGAACAAAGTAAACGACAAGGCTGAGTTACGCACAGTTCTTGTTGTTGTTGTCGTTCATTCAAAGATATTTAGCTCAACTTGCTCACCACGTCTCTCAAAATTAACTCAAATATCAGGACACAAATTTGTGTTCGAATAAATTTCTTATATTATCAATATCAACGTCAAAAATAATTAAGTATTCAGATACAAAGGATTCTCATCTTCTGCAATTTGTTTAGAACAACAAAATTAAATAAAAGTTTCTTTCCGTTTTGGGGTGAAGAAAATAAGGTATGGTTTTGTTAGAGTTTATTTTAAAATTTAATACTTTTATCTTATGATAAAAGGAATTATTTTTCATTCGTCTGAAAGACTTATTTGGTAATTTTCAATTTTTTTATAAGCATATTTTTTAAATAAAATAAAAACCCATAAATCGATGTTTATAAAATAATTTTGATAAAATAATTTTGATAAAATAAAATAAAAACCCATACATGTTTATAAAATGTATTAATTTTGATAAAAAAGGAAATATTTTAATTAAGAATAAGAATTTAATTATTATCACTAAGAAAATAAATATATAATATAATAATAAAATTGAATATAATAATTTCATAATAGTTATAAATTTTTTTTACACAAATTTATTAAATAGTTTTACAAAATAAAAAATCTATAATTTATAACTTAATTTAATAAAACCATGTTAATGTAGTACATAGATCTATGTTTTGTAAAATTTTTATTCAATTATTTATATGTTATATTTTTATTTTTATTCAGTAAACAATTTAAATTTTAAATATTTCATCACAAGTTTATGTAGTTTCGTATTTGAAAATTAATGAATTTTGTTATTCACGAAATTAAGTCCACTCTTTTTATTAAAAATTAGTTCATGTATTGTTTTTATTTAAATTTGATAATTTCTAAATTTTAAAATATTCATAAGATTAAATTATTCGTAAAGATATATTTTAGTTTTTTTAAAATAAAAGGTGAACATTATATTGAACCCAAAAAACAAATATCGAAGTTAACAGCCTCTCCTCTTGTAGAGATTTCAAATTCCCATAAATATATCCTGTCTAATTTAAACCTTACTTTATAAATCAAGTACAATAAAAAAATTGGTTTAGTTGGTAAAATTTAATTTGTATATTATAATATAAATTTAAATTTAAATTCAACTGTTAATATAAGAATTTCATTAATAAATATCTCTGTATAAAAAAATTATTTTGATAAAAACAAAAAATTTGTATGTAAAAATACACTTAAACTATGGTTTGAAGTAAGAAAAAATAGCTTGATATTGAGGTGAAATATTTAAAATTAAAATAATATTTTTGAAATAAAAAGGATTGTACTGGAGAAGTGGGAGTAAGTTGCATTGAAAAAGCAAAGGCACTAACACAAATTAATAACTACTAGCACATATAATGACTAATACGTTTATGCAACTAGCGACAATGTAAATGATACACAAAAATATCATCTGATCGCAATCTTTTTCAAGAAAAGATTATAAAGATTTAAGCTCTTTGGTACCGTTGATTGAGTCGTCGAATTTGATCTTTTTGCTTTTGCTTTTTTATTTTCCCTGATATTGTAGAGGCGTGTGTGTTTGGGTACAATCTGGAAACAGAATATGCAAAGCATATTAGTTAACTGGCAATCATTATATTTTACTTCACTTTCTCTCAACGCATCATCCAATCAAACCATCTTGATGCAAATGAAGAAGCAGACATTGAAGACCACCTCGCCAATTTTGGGTTCACTTTAATTTCCTTCAACGTTCACCGATTCGTCATGATTGAGGCTGTGTGAGCCTTCTATCACGTCCTTCTTTTCTTTTTAGTTTATACTAGAAATTTCATTTTTTTTAAGTATGAAATTAATCATTTTATATAATTCATATATTCAAATTCTTCTTGCTCACCAATATTTTTTTATATGCTTAAATATTTAATAGAAAATTGTTCTACAGTATGATTTATTTTTTTTTACAAAATTTAACTTACAAAAACTGACAGCTGATGAATTCTTGATCCAACCTATTCGTTCAGTCTAATTTTTTAAATCATGTAAAACAATATTTAATGGAATAAATAAACACGGTTTCATTTACAACAAAGAAAAAACTTAAGTTTGGTTTTTATTTAAATTTTAAAAAATATTTTTTTAAAAGTCTCAAAAAATTTAATGAAAAATACTTTTTATAAAATAATCTAAAATCAATATAAAATTCAGTTTTATTTATTTATAATAATAATAATAAATATTAAAAAAAATTATTTTCTATCATTTAGAAGAGAAGATGAGATGAGTAGAAGAAAAAATTACCGAGACAAAAAAAATATTCTTTATTTTGTTTAAAGAAATGCAATTTTTCGCCTTGCCTATACTACCTCGTATTTAAAATGAGACAAGAATTATATTTTATATATAAAAATAAAAATATATTTTATATATAATAATAAAAAATATATTAAAATATTTATATTTATTTTTTTATCTAATTAAATAATAAAAAAGATAATTCATTTTTTCTTTTATTATCTTTCTTACTTTAGATCTGAAGATAGCATAAGTCCAGCTCATTAAGTTTGGTGAGCACTTTCAAATGAAAATAATGGTAAATGCTTAAATTAGCTCCTAAAAAAATTCAAAACACTTTAAATTTATTTCATTAGTTACTTAGTTAAGACATTAACTATTTTATCTAATGGATGAAAAGGTTAAAATACCTCACATTTATATACTAAGTAACCGAATGAATATTTTATAAAGATAAAATATTGTAGTTATTTATCCAATGGAAGGCTTGGAAACTTTTTGAAGATTAAAATGGATGATTTAACATTTTTAAAAAATATTTATTAACAAATAAAGTTAATCTTTAAATTATTAGAATTGATTTAATGATAAAAAAATCGATTTAAAGGTAAAAAATAAAGATATTAATAGTTTCCATAAAATTTTAAGTTTAAATTCTTTTTCTCATTTTATAAAAACAAATAAAGTTAATCTTTCACTAAAAAAACAAATAATAATAATTATTATACTGTTAATTTAAAGTTTAAAGATTTACATTAACAGATATGTATTATATTAAATTTTAATATATTAACAATATATAAACTAATATTTTTATTAATAAAATTATTTATTAATAATATATATTTATATATATGTATATCAATCTTTTATTATAACTTATTAAGTTTATACTGATAATTTTTTATTAAAATTTATACTTCTGATAATTAATGAAATATTAAATAAATAATATATATTTTTAGTGGGTAGACGTTTATTCTAATGAAAGTTGCGTATAAAAACACTTCTCAACCTTAGCAACCGCTCCATATGAATTATTATCATATGGCCGAACAAACAAACAAAGTAGTTAGATTTTGTCTATGAAACCGTTTCATGAGAGAAAAACAAGCCAAACACAGAAAACAGGAAAATATAAATATGTGAGATAATTTACAAAGTTCATTCATTAAATTTTTAAAAATTATACCATTAAGAAAAGATGTTTGCTTTGAATTATAAAAAGTTAAAAAAGTGATTTATGATAACTTTTTCTTAATACAAAGTGATGTATCATAACATCATTTGTCAGTGATGTATCATAATATCATTAGTCACCATGATTAAAAAAGTTGATGCATGTGGTAATATCTTTTTAGGGTTTTATTAGATTTGACGAGAAACTTTTAATCAGTATGGTACAGAATAATTTTCACCCCTGTCGGCCAATGGTACAAAAAACATTTCAACATAATTGGGAATCAACAATAATACTTTTACACTTGGGTTGAATATTTTTTAAAAAGAAAAAAAAATCACAGAAATTATACTTATACTTAGAGTAATCATTGAAAAAGAAAATATTTCATTGGGAAATATACAACTCCAGACTCGAGGGAGGTATAGAGTCGGCACTGGGATAGGGGAGCTGTATTTAGGTGAAGCCCCCAAATACAGTTACGACAAATAGGGTAAGTCGGCTGCTTCATTTTGTTGAAAATTCTTAATCAATATTTTAAGAACATTAATTAAGAAATAAAAAAATTATTATTAATGATTTTTTTTAAAGAAATTTAATGTATTTTGATATTACTTATAAAAATTTTAAAATTTTTAATCAGTATCTGAAAAAAACTGGTTACAATATCTTATTTTGTATTCACAAGAATCATCATGTGTGTTTATGAAGAAATTCTGATAGGATAGTTAATACAATTAATTGAAAATTTTAAATATATTATAATAATAATACGTGTTAACATTATTTTAATGCTATATTAAATTTTTAAGTAGTTGTACGTATGTAAATATTATACTCGTAATTGTTCGGGTTTTTGTGTTCACGCTTGAAATATAATAACGAGGGTGACCTAGCTACCTGTTGCGAGGAGTATGAATAATGATCCAAACAATAAATCAATAATCATGAGAAGTCAGAGGCAAAAGAGGCACAAAACATGTATTCTTTAAAGTATAATGATCTGATGAAATGATTCAAGACAAATTCATTGGAAGAGGTAGATCAACTATGTGACTTGTGAGCAATGTTAATTGAATATATACAAAACTTATCAAGTTTTACTGCTTTATTGCTGCCTACTTACATCATGTCTATATTAATGTGAGTTTTTTTTTTGGTGTGGTTCACGAGGTTTTTTGAAAATTTGAATGAGTCAAGAGCTCATCACATAAAAATATATTTTAAAATTTTAAAAATATTTATAAATTATATATATGTTATTTATTAATAAAATTTGAATATGTAATCTTATAAGTATTTTTTACCATTAGAAAAAATATTTAAATAAGAAAACATTTATTAATATTTGCTGGAATTAAAGTCTTAAAAAATATAAAAAAAATCCATTTACTTGTATAATAAAATGTTCAATAATTGTGGTTGTAAGAAATCAACACTGATTTTTAGGCATAAGCTAGAAAGTTTACCCAATCTGAGCAAGTGACATTTTTGGCCTCTCAAAGTGCACACTTGTTATGTATATTTAGGAGAAGAGCTTTGTTTGAATATACCCACCAAATCAATTTCCTTAAAACGTGCGAGAACCTAGTTAAAAATAGCATATTATGAAATAATGCTATTCTGTTGTGGGAAGTACTTGCATGCCAGAAACTACATGTGTTCTTTAAGATTTTCCTTACCAACATAAAAGAGTAATAAATAATGGTGTACTGGTCAGATTTTATACACCCGAAATATTTTTTTTTTTCACATGAAACAACTTATTTATTAGATATTTTTTTTATATTAACATATGTGGATATAATAAATTTCCTTTTAATTAAAAATAATATATTTATTTTTGTTACCAATTTTTTAAAAAGATAATAATCAAAGATAAAAAAAGATTAAATAGTTCAATAAAGATGTATAATATGATTTGTTTAAAATTTAATTTAGTTTAACTTGTTTAATAAATATATAGGTTCAGATATATTAAAAATATTTTAAGATAAATAAATTAGATTTAGATTTATAAAAAAAAAATTAGTTCAGAATCTTATTTATCTTCATATATTATATATTTATTTTAATATAGTATATTGATATATTATTAATATATTTATATAATTTATTAAAAATTAAAATTTTTAATTTTAAAAAAACCTATAATAACTTTTTCTTTCTTCAAAATAAAACTTTTCTCTATCATCTTAATTTACTTTCATAATTTTAAAATTTTACTCTACATATTTTAATTTTGAGCAAAATAGATCTGTTTTCACTTAACTTATAATTATGAGATAATTTTATATAAAAAAAATGTATTATATATAACATATCATCTAATGTAATATTTTAAAATAATTATTTTAAAATTATCTTTCAGTTTAATAATCATTTGTTCCGTGTTTTGAAAGTGAATCAACTTGAAGATTTATATATTTGTTTAAAATATTATAAGTTTGTTATTTTTTTTTGTTTTACGATAATGATATTGAATATTTCTATAAATTTTGTAATTTTATTTTAATGTTATTTAATTTGTGTTACAAATTTTAGAAAATTGATTTATTACATATTGTATTTAGTAATTTTTATATTTTTAAAAAATTATATATATTTTGTTAATTTGTTTAATATTAAAAAAATTAAATTTTTATCAAATTTGTTATATATTACAAACAATATAATAATATAATATTTATATGCATATTTTTATTTTATATATTGTGTTTTGGTATATATATAATACAAGTTATAATATTATTTAAATTTAAAAGGATATATTGAATTTATTATTTATTAGATAATTTTAATTTTTTATAAATAATATTAGTATAAGTTTTACAATTTAAAAAATTATTAAAATATAGTTTTATAAAAGATTTTAAATCTATAATTTTTTAAAATTATTGTTATATATAAAAACTTTACACTTATTTAATATAGATATTTTTAATCAATTATTTGTATAAATTTTAATTTTATTTATTAATTTTTTTATTATAAACTTTTAAATAAATTTATAAATTTGGTGTATTTTGAAACAAGTTAAACTTTGATAAAAAAAATATATGACAAATAATAAATTTGTTTATATTTAAAAATTTTAAATAAATTAAATTTATATACTTATAATCTAATTTAAAATTAAGCTTAATTTATTGATGTTATGATATGAAAATATTTTTTTAATAATTGATTAATATCCAATTTTGTTTTTACAATTACTTATTAAGTAGAATGGTGAAATTAATAATAGTTTGTTAAATTTAGTTTGGGTTTGAAATGAGTTTTAGCGGATATACCTTCTTGTATATATGAAAAATTATCATGGAACATAATAAGGAATATTCACAGGAGAAAAATTAATCACCTTGCAGGCATATATTTACAGATTTGTACATAATATTATACAGACCGGTGCCTTCCAATTAATTTGATTTTATTTACCTATTATTGACAATACTTTTTTCTAGTTTAGAATTTGTTGGATTGAGGAAGTTCTTATTGATCTACAGCCTCTTATTCATCGTGATGTATTGCCTCTGTTCGCTTGATTTATCTAATAAAATGATTTATTTTCGGTAAACGAAAATATTGTTTTACCTTTCTCCCAACTTAAATGAATGTCTAGGAAATAAAAAAAAATATCATTCAAGTGTATTATGAAATGTTTTTCAGTTAGTTAAAAATTAAAATTATTAAAATAAAATAAATTTTATAATAAAATAATTTTTAATATTTACTAATATTGTTTAGAATGGTATTTTAAGTAGCATTCAAATTCCTAGTTAAAAATATTTATTTTTTTATTTATTATTTTATTTTCATAAGTTTAATATCTCTAATATTTTGTAATTAGAGATTAAAATAAACAAGATCGTCTGACAAACTCTGAGGTTCGGTTCGTTTGAAACCTAATTTGACTCGACTTGTTTAATAAATAGATAAATTCAGTATTGTTAAAAAGTCTTTCAAAGTAAACAAGTCAGACCTAAACTTATAAAAAAAATCTATTTAACCTATTCAGGATATATATATATATATATATTATATTTATATTTATTTTAATATATTATATTTGTATAATATTTATTTTATATTTTATTTATATAATATTAATATATATATATATATATATATATATGTTTTAGGTTTATTTAATGTCATTTTTATTTTATAAGTTTTAAGTTTGTAAGTTTTTTTAATCAATTATTTATATAAACTTTAGGTCTATTTATTAAATTTTTTATAATGTAAACTTTTAAACAGATTCACAGATTTAAAAAAAAAAACTTTAATAGCCTAGGTTTAGGCGTTAAAATCTTTAAACAAGCCTACGCCTAATTGGTCTCGACCTACTTCCATCCTTATTTATAATAAAATTTTTAATTTATTATAATATATTAGATGATATATATATTTTTTATAATTAAAGAATATATTTTTTGACTATTATTTTAATGTTATGTTATGCTATTTTAATTTTACAAAAAATTTATTTAAAAATTTACTTATACCAAATAAAAAATATATTTTATTTTAAACAAATAAAAAAAATTAATCAAAATTTAATGTATTTATTGTTGAAAAAAAATATGTTATACAATAAAAAAATGTTGCAATATTCATTACTTGGAAAAGTAATAGATTACTAATTTTTTTAAAAAATATTTTAAAAAATCATCAAATTTTATTTCTTTATATGTATGATTGTTAAAATATCATAAATTTATTTATATTATCTTATTTTTTAATTAAAATATTTATAAATAAAGATAAATTTTGATTTATTATTCTAATTTTTAAAATGATAAATTATTTTAAATAGAAAATTTATGATTACCAAATTTTTAGTTTTGTTCCGATAATGATTTTTATTATTTAGTTCAATATTAATTTTATCAAATATTTTAAATTTAAGTCATTTAGTTTGTTAATTTTTACTAGTTTTTCAAATTTTAATTAATTTTTACCTTTTAACTAATTTATACGTCAATTTTTTTCCAGATTTATCTTTGTCTAACCATAATTTGATATTGTGCAAATATAGATGCATCGAGCAAGATCCAAAACAGACTCACAAGTAGTTTCGGCTTGAATATTATCTTTCGTTGTTTTGGCTAACAATTTAAATACCCAAATTTAACTGAGACGAATTAAAAAAAAAATTAAAAATTTAGAATTTTCAATTCGTTAAGTAAAATTGATTTTGAGGGGACGTACTAAATTTTTAAAAATAGATGTATAATTATATTTTAAAGTAATTTAACTATTATTAAAAGATTTTTTGCCCTATATAGGCTCACTTTTTAAAAAAGTTCTTTCAACATCAATTCTTTTGAGATTTGTTATATTAAAATGTAATTCATATACATGGATCTTAAATTACTAATAAGATAAAATAATTTTACAGAAATCATACAACTTTAGTATAATTAATTATTAACAGAAAATCTATATAAATAAACATAAATAATTTGATTATAAGCTTTAAAACATTTTTATAATTTTTTAATATATATTCAAGAATGTATAACAAGAAATCAATAAATAATATATTTTTATTAAAAATTATAACATTTAATATTATCAATATATTGTATCATATGATTTTGATAAAAGGTTATTATATATAGAATTTTATCGTATATTTTTAATCACGCATGAGAAAAATATATATTAAAAATATCTAACATGCATGCATTAATTAATAATTTTTTTTTTCAAAATTCTAGAACAATTTCTCGTCCAATAAATGATAAAATAATCTAATTACATGTCTTGGACCAAAGGTAGGAACTCATTCAAACACTTCATTTTAAAATAGTGTTCTTCTAGTATGTTACATAAAAATTAAAAAAATTAATAAATTCCGCTAAAAGTTGGTAAAAGAAATGATCATGAGACTAAATAACCAAAGTATATGATGCTTTGAAGTAAACACAGCGACGAAAGATTTTTTTTTTAAAGAAAGTAATAAATATTTGATTTTTTACCTATTAAAATATCAAGTGGCGGCCAAGAAAATAAAGTTATGGTACAAAGCAATTACGTGCTGAGTGAATTGATTTTGATTTTTTAAAATCTTTTTATTGGACGAAAATGGTCATTGATGTGAAATTTTTTTTTTGAAACATAAATATTTTAAACTTTAAAATAAATTATAATCTATCATCTACAAAAAATAAATTTTTAAATTATCATTCTCAAATACAAATACGAAATTTTTTTACATATAGCTCCTTTTTAAAATCGACAAAATAAACTAAAAAATATTCAATTATAAACCTAATCACACTCGTACAATTTTCATTAAATTTAGTAATTATAGATACGAAATATGATATCCATAAAACATGCATAAATCACAAATGTCTTTATTTCTTTATTGAAAAATATCAGATATTTTCACTTTCTTATTATAGTTTGTAAAAATACCCCTATTTCTTTGCATTCACCTAAAAAACGTAAAAATTAGAAAGAGAGATTGTTTGCATCTTGCGAATATACACATGTCTCGTATGAATGAATTATTAGCATATGTGACTGTAGCAGGAGCATAATTTCATAAGAAACAACCCATTTTTCACGATCGTGTCATTATCCTGTATACACTAAAACAATGGACTAATTCTTCTTTTGTTTTTTTTAGGTCGAAAACAATGGTCTACATCTAAATTACTGTGCTGGATTATGTAATCTTGATTTGTTTGGTTCCTCCATTATGTTTTTCTCCAGTTTAGAGATGATTCACTTGGAAGTAACTATCATTTATTGGTTTCATATATAATGACCCAAAATCGAACCACTAACGAGAAGATTCATCACAAAGAGCCGTATTTGTTTTATTTTTAATTCAACGTCACTGTCCATCTTTTGTATAAAATGAGGTTTCTTTGTTTGGTACGTTGCATAAAATAAGCTTCATAGTACATAACATACACTTTTTTATTAATAACTTGCCAGCTAACAGCCGAAAAACATTATTACTACTTTATGATTGAGACCTTCCCTCTCGTTCCCACCGTCACTTTCGAATTAATTAATATATATAAATTATGTCTTGTTTATTTAAAAATAACTCTACTTCTATTTTATTATTATTATTATTATACACACAAAGCTAGCTAGTAAAACGTCTGAAGGTCAAATTGAAATCAACAACACAAATGATGGAGAGTTTGAAATGAGTGGAGGCAAATTTTGTGATATAAAGAAATGTTTGTGTATAACTCCTTAATTATATTTTAGGACCCTAGGAGCGGATATGCTATGAATATGATCTACAGAGACTAAACTCAAAAGCAAGTTTCATTAAATTGTTCAAGGATGTAAGGTAAGATATTTTTTTTCTCTCTAAAATCTGTGGGATATACATGGATGCTTTCCCTGGTTTCTTCTTGCTTTTGGAATATGTAAAAGTCCTTTTAAAATAAAAATTATCAATCACTATCCATTTATACAAAATAAAGATATGGTTTTATTGTATTATTTTCCATTTCAAAGTTGTAACTTTATCATTATTTAATAATTTTATGTTTTAAATCTCAAATTATTAATTATGTTAAAAAAGTTTTATATTTTTCATATCATTTCTCAAAACATTTTTTTTTATTTTTTTATAATCTTTAAAAACTTAATTATTTATAATCTCAAAGTTTTTTTCAACTCATAGCTATAAAAATATCTAATTCATATAATTGTGTTATTTTATTAATAAAATATAAATTTAAATTAAATAAACTATTTAATATAAATAATTAATAACTTGAATTTATATTTTTTATTTGTTTATAACTAAATCACTTTATTTTCTTGTGACAAATATTTTATTGAAGTATTTTTAAGTCTATAAATATCAATAGAATTCATATATATATATGATACAATATAAAGAAAAGTTTAGGAGATTAATATTAATAGGGAAGTGATAAATAATAAGAAATAAAATTATTATAATCCGACTAATGATATAAACAAACAAATTATTATCTTATAAATATACACATAAGTTTTTGAAGATTTTAATGTTAAGCATATAAAGATAACTTATTTATGTTATTAAGTCTAAATTTAAGATTTATTAATTAATTAATTAAGTTAAATTAAATTAAATATTTAACCAATCAAACTTACATAATTTATAAATAAATCATTTCGTTTATATCATTAATAAATTTTTCTTTTTAAATCTTTCTTTGCGCTGGTACCGCTCTCCTACTTTGGAACCATACCACTCTCGTCCTTTAGTAAGCTAAATTATTTAAGGTTCCACTATTTCACTAGATACCAAAAGACATATATATATATATATATATATATATATATATATCTACATTACTTTTTTCTAAAGTTTGTTTTCAATTTTCGATATTTTATTTTGTAATAGTATGGGCATGTATAAATTTAATATCAGTACATGAATATATTGGTAGACTTTATATTGTATAGTGATAAAATAATATCTTAAAATAAGCAAAAAGTTGCATTTTTTTGAAAAAAAAAGGGAGAGAAACACAACAAAATTAAAAGATAATAATATTCAGAATAACATAAAAAACAAAAGATAATGATATCCAGAATAACATTAAAAAAAGGATAATGATATACATGCAGGAGACAAGAAAAGAATTAGTAAATTGCATGTAAAATTGAGGAGACCGACCGATGTTATAGTCAATTCTAAATTTTAACCTATTTTTAATATATATATATATATATATATATATATATATATATATATATATAATATAATATAATATAAAAATTGAGGTACCTCCTAGAAAATTAATCCTTACAAAGTCTTTTATATCCCTTTTTGACTTCTTCTATAAATTAATTAATTGTTTACTTATTTACTTAAAAAAAACTGACTGCTAATAGAACGGTAAAACAAAAACGTTCCTCACCTCATTAGGCATACTTCTCTGTCGACACTGGTTATTGCTTGTTTGATCCTAACAATTCCCATAATAGCTCTAACAATGTCTCCAAAGACGAGTCACTAGAGGGCGTGAAGTTCCACTACAGCCTACACTCATGAAATTTATGTTTTTTCTTTTTAGAATGTTGCGTTTCTCTTCTTTTTATTGTCCTTTTGGTTTTTTAGTAATAGTTTGACCAATTTATTCTTTTTGGTTTTTCTAATGAAAAGTTTGGTTTTTTAATTATTTGATGTCTTGATTAGCCATGATGTTTAAGTGGGTTTGAGGTCTTTTTGAGAAAGAATAGCATTTTAAAGTTCGGAGGGATTGAGCATGGGACCAAAGATTTTATCATGGCTGATGCATATTGCTATAATGGACATGTAGAAAAAGGTGGTTGGTATCTTGGTTAAAAGGTTGAACATGAACGTTTAAGTGTGACACAAAGTTTTACTCCCACTCCCACTGCTAAAAATCTTCTTAACGCTATATCTGGATGCAAAGAGGAAATAGAAATAAAACAGAAAAAAAAAGTAAAATTAGTATTGTTGATAAGATGGAAAGAGGAAGGAATAAAATATAATATTTTTGTTCATGTGTTTAGTTGAGTGAAAAAAAAATTAGTGATATAAATTTGAAAAATAACCTTTTCATACATATCATATAGTATTTATAATATAAGAGATTTATAATAATTATTTATTTCCTTACTAAAGTTTCATCCAAAATCTCGTCAGCCGAAGTGAAATTATTTTAATGGGTTTCCACCATTGCCTTCTCTCCTTTTATACTATATTCCCATTAATCAAATGATGGAAGTTGGTGTTTTCCAGCCCAAATCATTCCACTCAACTTCTCTCCTTTCAAAATTGTTGCAAACAAATAGAGTATAAATAAGTAGTGCTAAAGTGAAATTTTCTTCCTTCATGTTTTGAATATTTTGATAAGTAAAAAGGTGAAAAAGTAAAATTATTTTGAATATATATTCATATTTTTTTAGGTTGAAAAATGTAAAAAAAGTAAAATTATTAACCCACCTTTTTAGAGAAAGAAGAAACACAACCTATACTAACTTCAAATTTTGCTACTAATGTTGAAAATGTTGAAGTTAACCTAAAGTGTTAAATATAACAGCAACTTGTCCAACGACCAGCTTCCAAGTTAATTTTCTTGGAATACAAAAGCTTTTTGGCTTTTTATCTTAAGAAAGGAGATAAAGTTGTCTTGGAAAATATCCTTCTCATATGCAAAATACACTCCATCTATGAAAAGGAGATTTTACATGCATTCCTTTGGGAATAAAACTTGAGAAGAAATTGTTAAAACAAAATTTTGCATGATTGTTGTTGAAACTCAAAATGAATCCAGAAGACGACAACTGTCTCTCTTGCTATTAGATTTGATTATAAGATAGAGTGGATGGGACAATCTATATAATTGAAGTGCGTTGCAACTTCAACACTTGGTTCTTCTTGGGAAGACCCAAAAAGCTTGATACCCTTTGGGTTACATAATACTAATTGACCCAATTATGAAAATAATTTTTTTAATGATTTACCAGTTAATGGTTTTAATAATAAAGAGTCTGAATCATACGGTTTGGATCAGTTTAATTACATATTTAATATCTTATCTCATTAATGATTCGAATTAGTAATATGATTGATTATCGATTTAACCGATTCAATCGGCTACTTAAGATTAATTGCCAAGACGTCCTTCCATCAAATTTGCGTTTCCCATCAAATTTTATTTTATTTTCCATAACGTATATTTCTCAAAGGGCCGCCTAACAAAGAAATTTTCAAAAAAATAAAATAAAAAATAAAAAACATACCAATTTAATTAAAAATAGCTTAGCCATCAATTTTATTGAACCATATTAATTTATAGTAATTTAAATGTATGTCTAATTTATTTAATAACTTGAACCAATTATATGATCAATTTTGGTTTGACCGACATTTGAATCAGTTTTAATAACACATACTATCATCTGGTTTAGGTAAGAGATTACTTCAATATTATCTCCTAACAATTTTAGCATTCAAAATACTTATGCTTAGTGATATGATATATAGGGGTAGTAATATATGTAGAAAATTAAATGGTTTACATGCTTAGATTTCTTAAGAGTGTCCATTTGCATATTGTGCATATTATTTGTCTCATCAATTACAGCTAGCTCTTACTGTTTTAATTGAATGAGTAGTTGATGTTGAAGCCTTCTTTGTTTCAAAACTTGAATTTGATTGTCAACATTATGTATTCGATCTTCTTGTGAACACAATGATCAGTTATAAATTGCTTATGGAATTGAAATTGTACAAAGATAGTGATTAATTAGAAGGAGAGCTAATCGGCATATTATAGAAACCTAGAGATATTAGATGGAGTTTTCATTTTGATTCCATATGCAACCTTTTAAACATGTATAATGTAACCATTTCCGTTGTTGAAGATTTAACTATTAAAGGATCTACCTATTCTCAATGAGGATGAAGTTATCTATGCTCTTAAAGGATTGATCTCTTCTAATTTTATTTTTATTTTACATATGATGAAAGATATTATGAGAATCACTCACAAACTTTGTGAAATTTTACAATAAAAATATCAACACATTTTGAATACCAAATGTATGGTTTCTAACATAAAATCAATATGAAAATTTAGTTAGGATATTACTTTTAAAAAAAGTTAGGTCTTTTTGTAACAAATACATTAGTCAAGTTTCTGATAAGTACCAATTACCTCTCTTACATAATGTGATCTCACCGTTACAAGTAACAGTTGAGAATCACTATGGGTTGAAAGAAATGAATAACACCTTTAGTGAGCAAGACCAATCAAATTCTTATTTTGAGCACAATTTTAGATCCTAAAGATGAATTCAAGCAATCATTTAATGTTGGTGACATATACAATCTTGTTTAAAAACTTTACTATTGAAAACTTTTTCTGACCAACGAAAGATAAATTGAAGTATGAATTGCAACATTACGGGCTTGATATGGCCAAAGATGTCAACTTTCACAATTTATCCTTTGTTAATCAATTATATAAAAAAATAGCTAAGATTCACAAATCAATTTTAATTTTTATCTTTTATTTAACATTATTATGTCTTGATTTGACTTTTGATCCTCCATGGATTTTATTTCATTCAAAATTTTAAAATTCTCAAGTTTTATAAATTAAATTAATCTTATTATTTTTTAAAATTGTTGAACTAAAATATTAAATTTTAATTAAAATAAAAAATATCAAATTTCCCTTTTCAACTCTACTTTCACATCTTATATATGAAATCCTTCTCATTTTTAAAAAGTTTATTACTTACAAATTCTTAAATTTATTTTATATTCTAATACCATTACATACTCCTCCAAAAAAAAAAATGAGATTAAAAATAATAATATGGAAACATAAATTTTAAAAAATTAAATTTATTAAAATTTGAAAATCAAAAGATTTATGTTACTTAAAAAATTAAAAAATTACATATAAATTAAGGTAGAGAAATTAAAAAATCAATTAAATCTTAAAATCTTAAACATATAATGAGATCTCTTACCTTTATATCCTTCAGATGCCCCTGCCTGTGGTCTCGTTCCCGTTAAAATTAAAAATTGAACCTATAAAATTATTTATTAATTCTTAAAAATTTATCAAATTTAGAAATACTTTATATTAAAATAGATTTTTTATCTAATAAAAGTAAAATATTAATCTAAACTTTGAAAATTTATTTAGCAAATAATATATTATATTAATATTTATATATTAATAGTATATATTAATATTTTATATTTAATAAAAATATTTGTTAACATAAAGTATTTTGGTATAAGTTTATGATGTTCATGCTAATAATTTAATTTTTGAGTAAAAATCTATGATAACAAAGATTAATATAATGTTAAAATATCAATAAATAGTCATTTTTATAGAATATATTTGAATAAAAATTGGAAGTCTATTACCCAAGCATTGGAATTTTATGTTTAATTATTTATCAGTTAAACATAATTTTATTTTCAAGCACACATTAAACTAAATACAAAATGTATGTTTATAACTAAAAATTTGTATTAAATTTTATTATAAATT
Organism: Canavalia gladiata; assembly: GCA_037954105.1. NCBI lineage: Eukaryota > Viridiplantae > Streptophyta > Magnoliopsida > Fabales > Fabaceae > Canavalia > Canavalia gladiata. The sequence goes on from CM075660.1 coordinate 14,250,386, forward strand.
TATTTTTATAATGATTTTTTAAAAGATAAATCATTCTATTTCAACTTTTAATTAATTTCTCTTTTATAAAATTAAATGTAGAAATACCTATGGAAACACGTAATAAAGTTAAAGAGAAAAATAGGCTGTAGTATAATTTACTGTTTCAACAAATTAAAAACGCTTGATTTTTTTTATTATGGTGTAAAAAAAGAAATACTCAAAATAAGGTTGGTTTAAAAATATTTTTATACAAAAGTTGATCATCTTATTTATTTTGTAATGTATAGTAAAATGTGTTATATCTATATGTATTAATAAATATGTCATATATAAAATATAAATATTATATTTAAAAAAATATAAACGTATTTATTATACTAATAAATATAATCTTAAACATTTAAAATATTTTTGTTTAAATTAAAAAATATAATAAAAATAAAAATTAACATCTTTAATTATTTTTATTTAAATTTATGTTAAAAATTAAAATAAATAATAAATAAAAATATAATAATAAAACTATTATCTAAATATATCAACTATCAAATATTTAAACAAAAGTTATTCTAATATTTTACAGATATAATAAAAAATAATAGTTAAATTTTTTTATTTAACTGTAAAAATTTAATTTATAAAATAATATTATTGTCTTAATTTTTAAATAATAAATTAAAATTTAAAAAAAGTTTAAATTTATATATTTTTTACCTTTCAAACTAAATTTTTTATCTAAAAAAATAATATAATAAAAATATAACTAAAATATAAAATTATTTAATTATATATTTTATAAATTTATATTAATTTAAATGATAAAATATTAATTTTTTAAGTAATAAATTTTAAATATAAATTTGGTAAATAAAAAATAAAATGAACTGATGTCTCTAAAATAAATTAACTTAATTAAATCAATTAATGATAATTATGAAAAATTATTATATTTAATTATTTATTATTTATTGTAATTTTTATCATATATTTTTTAATTTAATTAAAAATATATCAAATTTTTTAGAATCATATTTATCAATGAAATAAATATGTTCATACTTTTTATTTTTCATCCAATAGAACATATAATTTTTTATATTTTAAATGTAACATAATTATTAATATATTTTATCCATATTATGATATATAATAAAAAATATGTTATAGCATAAATCAAATATATTATTAAATGTATAACATATAAAATATAAAAAATTATTTATAATAAATATTTCTATAAAAATACTTTTAAACCAATTTTATTTTAAATATTATTATTTTTTACACCGAATGGAAAAAAAGCTATCGTCGAAAGTTATGATTTTTAAAAGCAATCATCACGTCATGAAAGCGAAAATATCTTGATTAAAGAATGTGTTTCCTTTCCCTACGTTGATTTATAAAAGATAAACACTAACTAACGTTTTGCAAAATAAAATATTAAAGATATTACTAATATCTTATTATTATTATTTTTAATATGCTTTTAATATAATTTTTAAAATTTTATTTATTTTTAATTAATATTCTTAAAAAGCTGTGATATTTTTATATTTTATTTTAAATATATAAAATGATAAAGATAAAAAATAAAAAATTAATTATAATATATAATATAATAAAAAATAAAATATATTTAGATATAAATAATATAAATATATGATTTATATATATGTTAAATATATATTAAAGTAAATTAATATTAATATATATATATATATAGATATAGATTTTAATTTTTTTAAAAAATTATTAATTATTAGATAATAAAAAATATAAATAAATGAATGATATGTGTTAGGGCTTATGAATCCTTTAAAAATCGTAAATGCTAAGAGTTTTGGGTTTGGCGTCGCTTTAGCGCTTAATGATTTGATTTGACGTTCTCATGAAGTTGGATCGCAGAGAAGATGTTATTTGGTTTGATGGGTATGTGCATGTCCACTAAAATAAGAGGAATAGATATTATGTCATTGTCATGTCTTATCTCACTACGCACTCCTCACAATACAATTATTTGGCTTAAGTATGGACATTAGATTAGACCAAACAAGACACCACATTCATTAATGCTAACGTCAAATGGGTTGAATTGTAAACGCCCAATACCAAAACAAAATGGCCTAGCCAGCTACATTTTCCATTGAGGATAGAACATCTTCAATTCTCGTTAATTTATCTATGTATATCTCAAAAAAATTATAATCCATTATTAAATTAGTAATTAATTATCATAAAAATTATACTTAATATTATAGAAATAATATAATTATTTAAAATAAAGTTGAAATTAATTATTCAAAATACATAATTGATAATAATTACATGTATGAGATATAATCAAATTAATTATAATTTTTTAATAATTGATTATAAAAAGAGTTAGATTGCAGATGAATGAGTTTTTTGAAATAATGTTTCTTAATTATTTTTAAGATAGAATCATATAATTACCAGATTAAGTTCATGACATTTAAGATTCTTTCAAAGAATAATTCAATGAGTTTATTTTCAATTTTTTTATACGTTGAAAAATAAAGGCTAAGAAAAAGGAAACTAATCTCTGTTAAAGCTTACACCTAATTTCTAGATATTCAGAGGATCCATAAGGTCAAGTAAACAATTTGCTTTGCGGAGGATGTGAACAAAAATTGACCAACTGCATCCTGTTGGCAGCTGTTTGATAATCTCATGTAATAATTTATATATTCCTGTGAAAAACATAGCTTTTTTCAGTAACAAAATAAAAATTTGGGAAGGGTTCAGACTAGTGAATTAATTAAACTGGTAAAAACTTTATTCGATGCAAATATTTTGTCTTAGAAGAAGAGAAAAAAAAAAAAAAAACTCTGATAGGATCAAGTTTAATAACTAGTCTAATGCCTACCGTTTTCCACCTTCCCTCCAATGATATGTTCATGAAGTATCTATCCCTCCAGCTCCAGGATATTTCCTTAAAGTGGAATTTTTGAAAAAATTATTTACAAAAATAGTATACTTCAAAAAGTAATTATTTACAAAAATATATAAAAACATATATATTAATATGTTTTGAATTGACGTTTAAACATAGAAGTATAAAAAGGTTTAAAATGCATAAATTGATGTGTTTTGATGGTTGAGATTTTGGAATATTTAGGCATATAAATTTGTGTTGTACAAGAAGGTAAAAATGCTTAAATTAATGCGATTCAGGAAAAAAAACACACCGATTTATGTGCTTGGGTTGCTAAAAAATTTGGATCTTTATGCGTCTAAATTGATACGATACAAGAAGGAAAAAATGTCAAAATTGTTCAGGGGGCAAAAACGCACTTACAATTTTTGGATTTTTGTGCGCCCAAATTGATGCGGTACATGAAGGCAAAAACATCTAAATTGGTGCGATTTAGGGGGTAAAAAGCACATATATTTTAATTGTTTTAGGCATTTATTTATACATTGTAAACATGTATAAAAGATGTGAGTTGATTGCATTCTAAGAGTAAATTCTGAAAATTTTTCAGTAAAAGAGAGTTTTATAGTTTTTATTTTATTTTATGGTGAATGTAATTTTGTTTGATATTTTAATAGTTTTAAAATTATTATAAATTATTTTTAAAATGATTTTTATGAAGTAGGAATTGGTTTAAAGTTTTTTTATTATTTTTTTAATCATGGATGAAATAATAATTATTATATATTTTAATGGAAAAATGTTTGAAGGTGGGGAAGGTTTAGCATTTGAGGAAAAAACAACCAATTCAGGTTTCAAAAAATGTTAGTTTTGATGAATTGAAAAAAAAAATTCAAAAAATTAAAATTGTCATCTGGACAAATTGTTTCGAACTTAACAAGAAGATTTTTAATCTCATCTAAAAAGGTTGAGTATAAAAGATTTTAAATTAGAGACACAGAAGATGTAAAATGCATGATGAATGCATTTAAGTAATTACCTCTGATGATTGTTCTTGAAGTATATGTCAATATTAATATTGTTAATGAAGAGAATGGATCTGTAATTTAAATTAAATGATACTTTTTATTTATTCTTCTTTAAGGTGATGTAAACGTCTCTGATGATAACGAAGAATATTATTTGTCTCTCGTACATGAGTTTATTGATGAAGAAAATGATGGTTTAAATGTAAATGAATTAGAATGGAAAAATTTAGCGAACATTGGTGGTGATTATGACGATGATGATAATAATGCTCATGAACAATTTATGGTGAGCTTGGATGTAGGTGTAGATGGAAGTTCATTTCACATTTCGCCTCCAGCATGCTAAACATCTGTCCAATGAAGAGATTAATTAGGTAAATAAGTTATGGTCAATATTGTTAATATTAATTTTTATATAAATTGTTTAACTTTTTTCCTTGTTTTGAAAAAAGAATTGCCATTTTGGAGTACCACTTCGCACCACAACAATATTAATTGGGAATATTCAGATGAAGACATTAACTTTTCAACAAATGTTGGACATGAAAAATAGGTGGTTGGTAATGATTTATATGTTGGTTTACAATTTGGAAGTAAAGAAGAACTGCAAACTGCATTGAAACATTATTGTATGAAGGTATATCAAAGTTTTGTTGTTGTTGAATTAAAACGAACATTTCTTTCTGTTCGTTGTTCTAGTTACAGAAGTGGTTGTCCATGGAGAATGAGAGCATGTTTATCAAAACGATCAAATGAATGGTATGTAACAAAATGAGGTGATCAATATAATTACGTGAATGCTTCTCTATCTCAAGACTATAGAAAGTTAGATTCTGATTTTATTTGTTCCTGCATATTGGGTATGTTCTTTCCACAAACTTAATGTCTGTTTTTCTATATTATATTCTACTGAATAAAATTTGCATTTATTTTTTATTGTTGATTGTTGATTAGGTATGGTAAATGAAAAACCATCTCTATCAATAGCCTTAATCTAAAAAAGAATACTACATAAAATGAAACTATCATAAATGTATTTATATTTTAATAAAAAATTTATCTAATATACTTTTTCTATTTCAATATTATTATTAATGATTTTTTTTTGATAATTTAATTTTACAAATTTTAATTTTACTATTTTTACTATAATTTAAATATATTTTTTACAAAAATATTTTATAAATTGTAAGTTTCTTATTTTATACAATTTTTTATATTTATTCCACAAACTCATTTTTTAAACTGTTTTTATTTTTATATTTCATATTTTTATTAAATTTGAAATATTAATTTCAATTAAATTATTTTTAAAGTCTATTATTCTTTTAGCTTTTTCTTAATTTTTTTGTAAACTGTTTTTTAATTTTTTTAATTTCAATTTTTTTAGTTTATCATTTTAATTATTATTTTAATATCAAATTTAATATAATTATTTCTTAAAGTCTAACTTTATTAATTTTTTTGGCTTTTTCCAATTTTTTGCACAAACTTATTTTTCAATTTAACTTTTACTTACTAATTAAATTTTATTTTTTTCCAGTTTTATTTAAAATTAAATATCTAATTTAATAATTTTTTTTAAAAAAATTCTAACTTTATTAATTTGTTATGTTTTTTTTCTACAAACTGTTTTTTAAAATAAATTTTAAATTTATATTTTCTAATTTATTTTAATTTTAAATTCAATTTTTAATTTTTAATTTTTTGTTATACTCTAACTTTATTTTTTATTTTTTTTATGATTAATTAAATTTTAATAAAAAATTTTAAAAACAGTCCCACTTTCTAAAATTTTTCCAATTTTTAAAATTGTTTAACAAACTAATTTTTTCAATAAAAAAGTGAATTTTAAAAAATTTATTTATTAATTTTAAAAAATTTATTTTAAAATATATTTTTTTACCACTTCTTCGTATTTTTTTTTATAAACTTCTACAATGATGTTTAACTCTAATACCCAATATTGAGTACGAGAATCCTAAACTCAAACTAAGTATCCAACTATTTAAACATTATCTTAAGAACATATCTTCTACATTTTACTAACATTCTATCTCTAACTTTCTGTGGTCCCATAGAGAAAATTTAAAACAGCAGAGAAACAAGAAGAAGAAAGAAGCGCAGGAACACATAGGCCAACAACCGGAACGGTTCCCATATGCCCACAAACTTAAATAGAGAAACCTTCCAACGGGCTGAAGATTGAATGTAAACCGCATAAATTTAGGTGGCACATTCAAATTTTAAATTTAAATTTTACATGCAAACCACACCAATTAAAACGGTATAGGTGGTGTGTAATTCGAGGTGAAAAAATGCAGCGAAATTGCATCAATTTATGCAAGATAGTCTGAATAGGGATAGACGAAAATTTTCACTAGAACCGCATCAATTTAGGTGGCATTGGCAAGTCAAGACGCACCAATTAAAACGACTTAGGGACAGGCGAAAAATTACACTAGAACCGCATCAATTTAGGTGGTTGAGTCAAGTCAAGACGCAAGAATTAAAACGGCTTAGGGTCATACGGAAAATTACATTGGAACCGCATCAATTTAAGCGGCATAGACTATTTTAAATGACACAATTAAAGTGGCACAGGGGTTCTGAAATGCCTATATTTAGGCTAGGCACCAATTCAAAACGCATCAATATATGCGTTTTTTACACTGTTCATGTCCCTGCCCGAGATTATTTTTTAAAGCATCCTATTTCTATAAATTTTTTTTTAAAGAATCCCGTTTTGGGAAAATAGCCTATCCCTCGATCAGTATTCTTATGAAGAATGAATTTTTAAGTTAAATAGTTTGACACGTGTCTTATGTTCAAGTTTTGATTTCATAATATTGTTCTTTAATTTAATATATTTTAAAAAAGATTATTTTAGTTGGGCAATCTGAATCTAACTATTTTCAATTATAATTTTAGCTACTTAAAGATTAAATAAAATTTTAGTTTTTTTATTAGCTAAGTAGTAGTACTAAATAAAAAAAAATATTAGTAACATTTTTTAAAATATTGAGTATTTTTAACATACATAAATATTTATCGTCAAGAAAAAAAAATACTATTTATTTTATTTTTTTTAAAATACATTAAATCGAACAATTATTTGTATCAGTAATTAAGAAAAGTAACAACTTTAAAACTTTTCATAATTTTTCTTATTTGATCTTAACTTTTGTCTCTTGTATACATTCCAATGGATAATTAATCCAACAAAAAATTGGACACATGAAGTTGTTGTCTTTTGTCTTTATCCATATCCATGCTCTAATTTTTACCGGCTCCATTGTATCATCTACATCCAAAAGCTTTGAGTTGAAAATCTTCTCATTTCTTGTTAACCAAATAGATAAAATCACTGCGAACCAAATTGTCATCCATCTCACTGTTGCTTTCTTGGAACCATTTAGTAAGCCACAAAATGGTAGAAAGTATTCTTTGGTGTTGTTTTGGAAGGGGTAATAGTAACCGGTCCAAATTAAGCACCTGTTCCAGATTTCTTTTACTGTTTTGCACGTTAAAAAGATATATTGCATGTCTTCTTGTTGATGACTACATGTTGTGCAAATGACAGAATTGTTGGGTAGGATTCCTCTTTTGATAAGATTTACAATAGAAGGTATTTTATCCCTTACCATCTTCCAAGTAAAAGCATTTACTATGATAGGAATTTGTTTGAGCCAGAAATAGTTAAAAGTCTCTTTATCACCATTTGAATCATTACTCCTTACTAGCTTATATGCTAATTTAATAGAATAGTTTTCTGATGAATCAATTTTCCAACACCATTTATTTTTTATTTTTTATTGCATAATAAAAAAAGTCTCTCATTTAGCCCAAATTTCACTCTTTCATACCACTTGATCAGTTTCCTACTTCTATTATCTTTGTTTCTTTAAAGTTTGAGATATTATGCAACCTTGGAAAATTTTTTGCTAACTTATCATCTCCTATCCACACATCGTTCCAAAAGAATATCTCTTCCTTGTTTCCCACTTTTTTACACATGTACTTGACCAACTATACGTTTAATCCATATTATTTCTCTATAAACCTATTAAGTCTAACCATCATTGTGATTCGTTTCTTGGATTTTCTCTTCATTTTGCATCTACATTTCCATATTTTTATCTTATAACCTTACACCACAAGCTACTATTCTCAGTTAAAATTTTCCATCTTCATTTTTCTAACAGTATTAAGTTAACAAATCTCATATCTTTAACTCCCAACCCAACTATCTCTTTATCTTTATAGACTTCCTCCCATGCCATCCAGTATATTTTTCTTTCTTCCTGAGATCCACCTCACAAAAAATGTTTGAAGAGGGTTTCAATGGAAGAGATGATACCTTTGGGGAGTTTGAAGAAAGAAAGAAAGTAGATTGGAAGGGAGTGTAGGATAAATTTAAGTAGGACAATTCTTCCATGTTGAAAACTTTTTTTTTAAACTTATTTAACACCAGCTACCATGTAGATTGACTTCTAGGATTTTCTCCAATAAATATCCCAAGGTAGCGGAAAAGCATGCTCCCAATTTGGCAATTTAGAAAACTGGTCATTGATTGTACTCATTGTTCTTATATGTTGATTCCTAAGATTTAGCTTTTTTCGAAATTGACCTTAAGGCTGGAGGTAAATTCAAAGAGTTGTAGTAGTGCTTTCATAGCCTTCACTTTTGTTAATTCCTTGAAATAGGTCAATTTCCTTTACTTTTGTTATCATCTTGCTCAATCCTTCTGCCATAATTAAGAATAAAAATAGTGACAATGGATCTCCTTGCCTTAGTCCTTTTCCTATATTGAACTCCTCGGTCGGACTTCCATTCACCAAAATCGACTCCCTGACATTTTTTAAGCACTCTTGCATCCAATCCTTCCATCTTTGTGGAAAGCCCATCCAACATGTAGAACAAGTATTCTCAACTTACCGAGTCGTAAGTCTTTTCAAAATCAACTTTGAAAATGATGCATTCCTTTCTTTTTCTTTTGTGCTTCCCACATTACTTCATTTGCTATAATAGCACCATCCATGATTTCCTTCCTCTTAAGAAAGTTGTTTGTGCATCAGATATTACCTTATTGATGATTTTTCTTAGCCTATTTTCCAGTAGTTTTGCTAGTAGTTTATACATGCATCCTAGCAGCGAAATCGATCTAAAGTCACCAATCTTTTGTCTACGCTCCTTTTTGGATATCAACACCACAAAAGAGTTATTGGACCATCGGACTAATTTGCCATTTTGGTGAAACAATGTTATGAAAACTATGAACTCCCTCTTTACCATCCCCTAAAATTCTTTAATAAAACCAAAATTCACCTCATTCAATCTTGGACTCTTATCACTATCATAGTCTAAAACTGTTGTTTATATTTCTTTCTTAGTAAAAGGAACCACAAGTTGTTTTGAATCCTCATTAGAAATTTGTTTGAATTTTATCCCTTGTAAAACCGGTCTTCTCTTATCTTGTGTCTTAAAATTTTTCTCAAAATGGGATTGTATCTCTTACCTTATATTTTGCATCTTAGACACCAAGCCATTATTATTTCTTAAGCACTCTATCTTTGGAAATTTTCTTTTTTTATTTATATATCTGTGGAAGAAATTTGTATTTGCATCTCCTTGTTATAGCCATTTTTATTTAGATTTTTTAAACAACAAATTATCTTTCATGTTTAGCAAGTTACAAAGAGAAATAATATTTTCTTTTCGAGTGTGCACCTCTTCTTCAAATAGACTTGATTCCTCCCCTTTTATATCCAGTTGTTGTATCTTTTCCTTTATTGACTTGATTTGTGAGTCTAGGTTCCCAAAGAATTCTTTGTTTCACACTTTGAGTTTCTTCTTGATGTATTTTAGTTTTTCTATTAGATGTAATTAACTTGTCCATCTACTTGTGTTTCCTCCCACGTGAGTTTCACAATATGTTTGAACTATAGATGTTGATTGCAATAGTTGAGAAATCTAAACGGATTTGACCCTCAATTGAGATCCCCATCTTTGATTAAAATTGCACAATGGTCGGATAATCCCCTGTTCGAACCCTATTAGGATGTGTTTCTCCATTTATCAATCTACCCATGTGATAGTAAAAAATGATCGAGTCGACTCAAAGATCGTCCATTCGCATGCGTTGTATAGTGTAAAGTTTCTTTCTTGCATTGGTAAGTCTAGTAGTTCAACATTTCTAATAAAATTTTCAAATACCGACATATCCTCTCTTCTTGACAACCTAGTGCTTTCTTTTCTTTCTTCTTCCAATTTTATGGAATTAAAATATCCTACCACACACCAAAGATCCACACTCTTATTTCTTTTCACTTATGAGGTTTCTTGTCACATGTCTTTTTCTTTGACAAGTCACATGGAGCATACATATTAATATGCACATCCTTGATTGGTCTTCTCCATATCTTTCCTTTACCTTGTGAAGTAATTTCCTTCAAAAGTTTCATTTAGAGTAAAGCTATTTTGATGCCATATAATCAATAATCATACTGAATTTCTTTATGATGGTTTACATGTCCAATGGAAATCGTCTCTTTCCATATTGTTGCACACGCTCTCTTGTCTATCGTCTCCTTTTTAGTTTATTGCAAGCATACCATGTCTACAGTTTCTTTTTGGACTATAGTCTTCACTTCCCATTTCTTCGTCCTCCCCCTCCCCCTCTAATATTAAGTGACATTATCTTTATACTAAGAATCTTATCCTCTAGTCATCACCATTTTCTTCCTTCATTTGTGTTTGTGATCCTCTCCCTAAATTTGTTTTCCTCTTATAGCCAATCTATCCCTCCTTTACATTTTTGTAAGATTGTGCACTATCTCCTCTTCCTGTCCAAGATTGACTATTCCAATTAGCTTTCATATGTTCCATCTCACGTGTCAGTTTCTCTCTTTTCCTTTCTATTCCACTCCCTTTAGATGAACTTAGAGAAGAGACAGTCAGATGATTTTGATTGTTATCTTTTGCAATGTTGCAGACGCTAATTGGAATTGCAATAGCTTCAAGAACATCATCTCCAATAACTTTTACCCCATTGTTGTCTTTGGTATGTGTTGGCCTTTCATATAGGATTTTCTTCCAACACTTTCTATGCATATTTCTAAGCAAAGATTTTACTTGCATGAGTCTACCCAAGCTTTCCCCCTCTGCATCTCCTCTCACATCCTTTTTTTTCCTTTAGCCCCAGTTATGTTGTACTGTAACTATTATGTTTCTATTGCCTGACAGTGTGTTTTCCTTTGGTGATGTTTGAAACCATAACGATTTTCTTAATTTGGTCGTGGGACACTGCTTGCTGATTTTTGGGTGAGAATCTTGGTTCCACTACCATATCATCATCCCAAACTTTCTCCTTGCTCTCTCCACCCATTTTTTGTATGTAAAATTTTCATATACTCTTTTGTTGCTTAATTTGTTCCTTTGTCTTTTTTTTTTTGTCTTCCATCCTTTTTTTTTCTAACATATGTCTTGCCTTTTTTTTTTCTGTTCCTTGTATATGGGCTATATAATTTTTATTTCTTATGCCAAGCTGGTCATTTTATTATTATTATTTCTATACTTGGTTTAAAGTTTTCACCTTGAGTTTATTTTCTTTATTTATGGATTTTTTTTCCCTTCCTTCCTACATTTTCATGTGCTCTAATTTACATTTTGAAATTTCTATTTGTTCAAAGATGTTGATAGATCTGTTGGACATGTGTTGATCCAATAAGTTCAACTTTTAGATAAAAAAAAAGAAGCTTAAATGTTATGTAAAAATTGTATAAACCACATCACTTTAATTGGCTCTAGAGATTTTCTAATATTTTTATAAGTATTTTAATATTTTTTTGTCTTCGTTTTTATACAAAAGAATTACTTTTTGCATTTTTTTTTTCATCCCTTCCATTTTTTTAAAACTTTTTTTTTCTTAAATTACAGTGTTTCGATGTGTTGAAATGGTGCCAAGCTTACTCTTGACACTAGCCTAGACATTATTATGAGTATTGATTTTTTATTTGACCTAGATTATATAAAAATAATAATTTAATTTGAATAAAAAATATTTATTATGATAGAATTAATTTTTATATTATAATTAAATAAAATTAAATATATATTAATTAAATTAATTTTGGTTGATTTTTATATTTAAAATTAAAATTTAATTTAAAAAAATTTAATATAAATCACTTAGAACTAATTTTTATTATCATTATGGATCATTCTTTTTGCACCATTCATTTTTTTTATTTACATTATTTTGTTTCATTTTTCCCTAAAATATATCAGTATATAACAATAATTTTCAGGAAATTTATTTGATAAACTTTTAAAAGTCTTTTCTATTATTTCCAGAAATTTATCTTCAAAACTTATTGGGGAACATTGTTTAACCCTTTCTAGAAATAAACTTCCAAAAGTATAATAAATAATATTTCTGGAGTTTATTTCTAAAAAATATCAGATAAATTTAAAAATTATTTGTGAAATGTATCAAATAATTTTAAAATGATAATGGGAGTCTTGTTTCTTGAAATAGCTTACGGAAACTTCATTCCTAATTGCTGAATAGTGAAAGGGCAGAAAAAAAAAAGGATGGTGTGGGCAGAAAAAAAAAAGATGTATAAAAAGAATGGAATGGACGGGGATTGTTGAATTTCCTTTGTATTTGAGCCTTGACTTTGTGGCCCATTTTCTTTCATCCTTTATTTTGATGACAAACAAAAGGGTTGGCAGCGATCTTATAGTTTGGTTTATAAGAAAATATCATTTGTAAAGAAATGTTAAAACCTGACAAAAAAAGTAATAATGTATTAAAATTAAACCGATATTTTTATTTTGAGATAAAATTCCACATGAATCGTTTTAATAAAGTGTACACTTTATGAATACTTTAAAAGTAACAGCCTTTTCTAACGAGTTGATATTAAATTTTTACATAAAAAAATGTATTAAAATTAATTCGACTATAATTTACTTGAGAAACGACTTTTGTGTTTCTGGGTTTTACTTTTACCAATCAAATATCTCTTTCATGGGAAACTTCCCTCAAAGTTCATAATCTCATTATGACACGACACGACCAAATCAACTGTCCGTATCCTCAGGACCGCGTTTAATGTAGGCAAATGTAATAAACGAGCTAACTTTAGAGAAAAAGAAAATCTACTGCATGAGAAAATTTGTGTCACTTTTTTTCCAAAACATATACGATGTTTTGAAACATAGAATTCTTGGAAAATGTAACTTTCCTGGTATTTTTCTGCAACCATTGACTTGCTTAAGTCTTCTCTGTCTCTCCCCTTATACCTTATGTGTCAAAAAAGATAACAGTAAACACTGCTTCTCATTCTGAGTTCTCTTACAAGTTTGGAACTGCTGTGAGGTATGTCTACTCCTCTCTTATCATCCTGTGAATGTCACTTGCAGTTTCTTGCTTGTTCCTTCAAACTAGGGACTTTTATTTGAAAATTTGTATAAATATAACATCTCTTCTTTAATTACTCATGGAATTCTCTTGATTTGCAATCTATTAGTCTACCTTAGTGTTAGTTGTTCAATTATGTCTCTTTAGCTTTTTTTTTCTCCTTTAAATTTTATTTTCGCATCTTGCAGTATGGTGAAGATTGTCTTCTTCGTGATATAATTATGACTACAGCAGCTTGTTACATTTTTTTATTTTTATTTTGGGTTTGTCAGTTGAGTATTCAAAAGTGAAAATAGAAAATAGTTTTACCTCAGGTATGCAAGAGTTTTTTATGTAGAAGAAAGAGAGATAAAATTATGGAATTTATGAGGAAATTGATTTTATCCTGGTTACAAGAAATTCTGAAAATCCACTCTACTCTTTAATTTTAGCATGATTGTAGCATATATAGACAAATTATTGTATCTTGGTCAATTTATTCTCTGATTTCAGTAGATATTGTCAAGGTCCAGTAAATTTTATCAGATTGTTCTTTATCTTGATAACTTGAATCTCCATCAATTTGTCCTTTTTATTGTAGCATTTGATCCCTTTTTGACAGCTTGGTTATTTGACTCTAAATCCTTACTTCCGTTATAAAAAAGAGAGAAACACCTATGGAAAATTGTTGCCCAATATTATGAATTAGGCACCCAAGCAATTTGCTTGAGATTGATATTTTTTATCTTCATCAGATGAGATAAGAATTTGTTGCCATCGTCTTTGTAAGCACAAACTACTATTTTCAATCAACTTCACCTATAAAAGTTTGAATTCAATATAGCATCTCATTATGGAATTTTCAAGTTAACAGCAACAAGTACCCAAGACCTCAACATTACAAGTTAAAATTACAAATATTCCTAATATGTTGAGCATGGTGTTTATTGCTTATAGAATGGTCTAGCTAGATATTGAATTAATATTCTTTTAGTCTATATCCTTTTCTTCTTTCTGTGAATTGCTTGTTCTAGAATTAATGGACTGATGCAGAATACTTTTTATTGATTTAGGGAATTTGATTTCAAGGAAGAAGAGATGCAATTTGCAGGTGCCACAGTTTCAACTTCTGGACATTAGAAGGAGTTCAGTTTATACTGTTTGAGCATTCAGTATAGACTTTTCACAATGATAGGATTGGAACTCATACCCATAGGTACTATTTTGACTGTGGTAACCAACCAGGTTCTGAAAACAGCTCACGCAGCATCTGATGTTCTTATTGGTAAAGAAAGTTTCAAGGCCCTTTCAAAACATCTATTTGATATTGAGCCAGTACTAAAGGAATTACAACTACAAGAACTAAATGAATCTCAAGCCGCAAGGGTTGCACTGGAGTCTCTTGAAGCAGATGTTAGGAAGGCAAATAATTTGGTTGAAAAGTATAGAAACCGTGGCCGTTTTTACTTGCTGGTTAAGTGCCGATCCATAGTTGAGGAGGTTGAACAAGTCACAAGGGATATTGGAAAGTCTCTGGCTGCATTGTCTATTGCAAATACTGAAGTCCTATCAAGAATTTCTGATCAGGTCAATAGACTACAAAATGAGATGCAAAGGGTGGAGTTTGAGGCTTCACAATCTCAGCTTCAAATTGTTGACAAGTTGAACCAAGGACTTAGAGAAGAGAAACTAGATCAGGCTTTTGCAAATGACATGCTAGAGCAGATAGCCAGGGCAGTTGGAGTGCCAGTGGAACCCTCAGAGATAAGCAAAGAGTTGGCCAGCATTAGGAGGGAAAAGGAAGAAGCTGCCAACAGAAAAGAAAGAGCTGAATGTGTTTTTTTGGAGCAGATCATTCAGTTACTCTCTCGAGCTGATGCGGCGAGGGATTATGAAGAAGTGGAGAGGCAATACTTTGAAAGGGTTAAAGTGATAGAGAGATATGATTCAAGGAAAAAATATATCCCTCCACTTAATTCTTTCCTTTGCTCCATAACTGAAACTGTTATGGTAGATCCTGTCAGCCTTTGCACTGGTACTACATGTGAGAGATCTGCTATTGAAGCTTGGTTTAATGATGGAAACAGGACAGACCCAGAAACCAAAGAGGCTCTTGAAAATACTATCTTGAGGTCTAACATTCCACTGAGACAATCCATTGAAGAGTGGAGAGAACTTAACTACTGTCTCATAATAGGGTCTATCAGGGAAAATTTATTATCAAATTCTGACCTGCAAGAGTCCTTGAGTCAAATGCAGGCTCTAATAAGAGAGAATTCTATTAACAAGGATTGGATTTCTATTGGAGAGCTTACTGATATTTCTATCTCTATCCTTGGGAGCTCCAATGACAGAGAAGTGAAGAGGAAGATTTTGATTGCTTTGAAGGATGCTGCAGAGGGGCATCCAAGAAACAAGGTAGGCAAACTTTTCCTTTTTCTTGCTTCAGACAAACCACACACTAGCAATTTATGATTTAGAGGGATGAATGGGAGGCACATAGGTACAATAAATGCAAAAATATTTTCTTGATTGTGCTATTGGTTATATCTTCTTGAACATTATGCTTTTTGAAAATGTCATCGGTTGCTCATTATGGCCCACTGCTCCATATTTACCATTTCTATTTCTCTCATTATGTTCCTGAATGGGAAGTGGAATAGTTTTACCATTGAGATATCCTGATTCCTTTTTATTATTGCCACACACACACTCACCAAACATGCAAACAAAAAGGTCAATTTAAATTCAGCCCATAAAATTTTGTAGGAGAAAGTGGTTGAATCTCAAGGATGGGTTCACATTATTTCCTGCTTAGGGAGTGACTCTAGCACTTCAAAGGCAGCAATTGATTTTCTATACGAGTTGCTTCAAGAAAGATCCGGTTGGAACCAATGTTTCTGCAAAAAACTTTCTGAAGATCGCACTGCAGTTGGTTTCCTTGTCACCCTTCTGAAGAATCCTGTTAACGAGTCTGCTGAGGTTGCAGAAAAGATTTTACTTAAGCTTTTTGAACTAAACGAGGAGGCCATCACCACTGCTGCTAATTTTGGCTGGTATAAACCAGTTGTTGATTGCATGATTCTAGGTAAGAAGATGGATTATTTTCAAGTTGTAACATGTATGTTGTGATAAGATGAATATTTTTCATTACACTAAACACATTATTGCCTAATTGGCATTACAATGGAAGAAAAGACAAGGGTGCAATGTCATCTAGCTAAGGAAACACAGAATTGTCTTAAATTGTTAACTATTGTACTTAAAGTTTTTTTGTTGGAAACTTTAAATGGAATCTCTTCCTATTGGAAACATCAAACAGTTTTTGATGACCCTCAGTGTTAATGGCAAAATACACCACCCTGTAATACCTATGAAAATCTTCATGTAGAGCTGTATTCCCTGTGAAAAATTTGACTTTTCAAAATCAGATGGTAGATGTTCATATACTTTCTTCTACTTATGGTGCACAATAATTCATCTATTTTGTTATGGACATGGTCAAATTAGGACCGTCTTTTTCCTTTAGTTTTGGATCCTATAGATATTTTTTGCATTGTGCCCCAAATAAAACAGTTGGTCCTGACTGATTACATTCCTTTACACAGAAAGTTACTAATAGTAAGTAGATCATAAAGAGTTATTTGTCCTTCTTTATCTTCTCAGGACCAGATTCAAGAATATCAATGGTAAAAACCATTGTGAATTTGGAGTTGAATGATTTGAACTTGAAACTTCTCGGTGAAGAAGGAATTATACCTCCTTTGCTAGAAATGCTGTCAGGCGGTATTGAATCAAAAAATTTGTCATTATCAGCCCTGGTCAAACTAGTAGGACCTTATGCCAATAAGGGAATCATTGCTGCATCTGGAGGCGTTCCTCTTATTCTAGAGTTAATGTTCTCTCCCCGGACAAGGACATTCATTATCATTAAATGCTCTGAAATCCTTGAGAAGCTTTCTTCTGATGGTGATGGAATTGATTTCTTTGTTGATGGAGAAGGGAAACAACTAGTGTTAGATTCCATCATCACTAATTTACTAGTTTTGCAGCAGAGTTCCAACTCAGGTCACAATTTCCGGAAGCCTGCTCTACGTGCTCTTCTTGGCATTTGCAAGTTTGAGACTGGTTTAGTTAAGAAAGCAATTCTTGCAGCCAATGGTGTGTCTCTAATTCTTCCACTTCTTGATGACCCTGACTCAGAAATCCGCGAGACGGCCATAAATCTACTCTTTATTTTCTCTCAACATGAGCCAGAAGGAGTAGTTGAATACCTCTTCAGGCCTAGAAGGCTGGAAGCTTTAATTGGATTCCTTGAGAATGAAGACAATGATGATGTACAAATGGCTGCTGCTGGCTTACTAGCTAACCTGCCAAAATCAGAAAGAGAACTCACTATGAAGTTGATTGAGTTGGGTGGACTTGATGCAATCATAAGCATCTTGAAAACTGGCAAAATGGAAGCAAAAGAAAATGCTCTCAGTGCACTCTTCAGGTTCACAGACCCTACAAATATTGAGTCACAGCGCGATTTGGTTAAACGTGGAATATATCCTTTGCTTGTAGATTTTCTTAATACCGGTTCGGTCACTGCAAAGGCAAGGGCAGCAGCTTTCATTGGTGATCTTTCTATGAGCACTCCAAAGCTCACAGTTATTTCCAAACCAACTGGTTGCTGGTTTTTCAAATCATCGCGTGTTCCTTTATGTTCAGCTCATGGGAGTGTTTGCAGTGTAAGTAGCACATTTTGTCTGTTGGAAGCAAATGCTTTGCCTGGCTTGATAAAGTTATTACATGGAGAGGTTCATGCAACTGCCTATGAAGCAATACAGACACTTTCCACATTGGTTTTGGAAGACTTTCCTCAAAGAGGAGCTCGTGTCTTGCATGAGTCAAATGCAATGAGACCCCTATTGGATATTTTGAATTGGGGAACTGATTCTCTCAAGGCAGAAGCTCTAGGACTGTTGGAGAAGGTGTTTGTGTCAAAGGAAATGGTAGAATACTATGGAACAACTGCTAGATCACGTCTAGTTGGTCTCACTGGCATGAATATATATGGAGATGGCCACCTCAGGAGAAAAGCTGCCAAGGTACTATCATTAATTGAACGCTATTCAAAGTCATCATCATCTGCAATCTCTGGAGTTCTGGAATGAAATTCTAGTCCTCAAGTAGTAACTATTTGCTTTAACTTGTAAATTAACCTACAGTACAGTTCTTCTTGGATATTGACCAAATGACTATTGTTCAATATAAAGTTCCTCTTGAAATTTCAAATAAATTCTCTGTAGTAAATCAGGAGTAGTTTGGCTCAACTTGAGCAGTGTAATTAGATTTCCAAAAATTTTAAAGTGTAACTCATTGATTCTCGCATCTGTTGCTCCCTTATGTTGAAATTTCCTGTCTTCAAAATTGATTCTAGATAACAGTTATCAAGAACTAGTTGGTTTATCTTGTTATTATCATTATTTGTTAAATAGGGACCATACCTCAACTTACATATGGACCCATATGAAAAGGGAGGATTCTATAACTTGATAAACCAAAACTCACCACTTTATCAGATTTTTTGAGGTCTTTGCGATTGGGGGACATATTGACCAGAGTCAATACCAAAGGTAGTAGTGAAAGGTGGAAGATGTCTTGAAATAACTGTCTTACCAACAGACCAAAGCTATAGTTGATGATTAAGTGCAACATTTTCTGCATCAACCTAAATGTCATGGCTTGATAAGCCACTTGGACTTGCTAAGGTAAGATGGTAACCCAATTCCAACACAAAACAGTGAGATGCTTTACAAACATGGATAGTTGGATAGTTCCCTAGGACTCTATGAAAAGTCAGCGTAAGACAGCTAGTATGTTATAGATTGCAGCTATGTACAAGTCAAGGTCCTTCATATATTTCACATTCATAATGGGGTGGGTCTCTACCAACGGGTTGCGCGTTATGTTGGACATTTAATGAGCTTAGAGATTTGGTCCAAAAACAAAATCTGACCCTTTTTTGTCTTTCGGTTAGTTGATAAAACAAGAGGACGCTCAAGTAGCTGATGAAAAAGATTGTACTAAAATTATTTGAAGGGAGAGGATATTGTAACTTTTTATCCGATTAAACCTTTTGCTTATCTTCTTAAATTATCAGTTTTATTATAAATAATACTTTTTCTCTTCCCTTTTTCTATTATGAACAAAAATATTAATGTTGAGAAATTAAATTAATATTATTAATTTTTTAACAAAATTTATATTTTTCTAATTTACCATTTATATATAAACTTTACTTTGATTTTTCTTCATTTATTACACTTTATTGATACAAGTAATAGAAAAAAAAATATTAATGTTAAGAAATAAAATTAATATTATTAAATTTTTTTTAAAAAATTATATTTTTATAATTTACCATTTATTTACTTTTATTTTTCTTCATTTATTACACTTTATTGATAAAAAAACTAAAAAAAACAAATCATAGAAACAAGATTTTGCCTCTCACTATATAATTAATACTCCTTCTATTTCTTTTATTTATTCAGAAAGAAAATAAAAAAATTTATTCTTATTTATTTGTTCATTTTAGTTTTTAAAAAAGTATTAATTTTTTTTCATATATACTTATAATAAGTGAAAAAAGATAAAAATAAAAATTTAATATAAAAATAAATTAAAAAAAAAAATAATATTTTTAAAAATTTAACACTATTAATTGCATTTATTAATATTTGTGTATTTTTTTTACTAGAACGTCGAAGGAAGAAAAGTAGATGCTAATTGTCTGCTTTAATTTTGAAAAAATATTAATTTATTATATACATATATATTTATATTTATCAATTATAATAAATAAAAAATAAAAATAAAATTTATATATATAAGATATATTAAAAAATAATTTTCAAAAAATTAATCTTAATTATATTTTTAATATATTTTTTTAAATAGGTAAAAAATATATAAGAAGAATTAAAAATAAGTAAACCATCACTTTTAATATTTAATTTTTCTAGGATCTTTCAAGATAATTTTTAAATTATTAAAATTAGATTCTTAATTTTTTATTTTATTATCTATTCAATTTAATCATTGTTTTCATTAATATAATTATTGTTTTATTTTTTATTAATAGTGCAGTTACATCTCATATTAAAAGAAATATTGACCACCATGTTAGATTCATTATGTTAAATCTAAATTTTATGATATTATATTATTGATGTTGTATACATGTTGTTTGATGAATTTTTGACATAAATGGTGTAACTTAAAAAAAGATTATTGTTATAGAACAAGTTAAAAACTAATTTCCTGTATAGGACAAGTACAGTTTATATATAATGCATAAATTTATATATTATATTTTTTCAAATTAATTACAGCATATATTAATTTTTTTAATAATTAACCTATTTTTATACTAATTATATATATACATTATATTTTTTAAATTAATAACAGCATATATTAATTTTATAAAAAATTTATTCATTTTTATTCTAATTATATATATATATTACATTTTTTAAAAATTAATTACAACATATTTTATATTTTTAAAAAATTAACACATTTTTATACTAATTATACTTTTTTAAATTAATTACAGCATATATTAATTTATTTATAATTAACTTATTTTAATACAATTATATATATATATATATATTTCCTTTTTTTAAGTAAATTCTGCAATTAATAATTTATTAAACCATATATATATATATATATATATATATATATCTTATTTTTATCTATTTTAATATTAAAATAGTTGCTATCATTTTTTAAATAAATTTTCAAATTTTTCTCTTTTTAAAATATTATTTTTTTATTTTTATTTTTTCTTATTTCATATTTTTTTTCTATTTTAAATTTTTTTATTAGAAAAATTAATATTTATTTTTTATAAAAAATTATATAATTTTTTAAATTTATATAACATTATTTTATATTCTGATTTTTATTAATTAAATTTTATGAAATAATTTTATATAAATTTTATTATTCTTATTTAATATTTTTTTTTAAAAATTCCATGTTCAGTCTTTAATTTTAAATAATTATTATTATTCAAATAAATTTTTATTTTTAAATTATTTTTAACGATATTTTTCTATTCATTCATTTGGTCTTCTTCTTTTTTGAACTTTTATTTTTTCTTTATTCTTTATCTCCTGTTCATATCCTCATTTCATAATCATAACTCGCCTAAAACACTTTTAAAATTAACTATTAGACTATATAACTCTATCTTAATAACATCATATTTACGTCATATGTAAACTAACTACTAATCTTTTTTCTTTAACTTATTTTATTTTCACAAGCTTCCAATTATGGTGTGATCCCAAATGCTTTTAGCAAAAAGAGTAAATAAAACATAAGAGAAAAGAGAAAACATATGAGGATCATAATTTTGATCTGAAAAGGTATGTAATATAAACCTGTGACGCATTTATTTATGCGTCACATTTCGACGGTCACAAATTTCAAATCTTTAACACATAAATAAATGCGTTAAAGACACTTATAACACATTTTTGTATGTGTTAAACTTTTAACAGTCAAAGATTTTAAACCTCTAATGTATAAATAATTGTCTTAAATATTGTGCCCCATCATTTTATGCGTTGCATGTCAACTCTTTTTCTATTCACTCACCATGCATAATTTATACGTAACAGACTATAACATATAAATTTATGCACTAAGGACGGTAGTTGTCCCTGCAAGTAAATAGCTTTTGATTTATTCTATAACTATAATTTTTTTAAAATTTTTTTGATTTACTCTATAACCATAATTTTTTAAAAAAATTACACCATTTATTGTCATTCCTCTTCCTTCTCCACCGACCATGCACAAGTACCCAACAGTGCACACATTTCAGCACACATTTCATGGAGCTCTAACACTGGCTCACCGTCTCTACGAGTTTTTGCACCTGACATTGCTAGAGTTCCACGCTCACTGCTACCACCAACAACTTTTCTGATCCCATTGCCAAAGTGTTTCCCAAACTAAGAATATTTTTTTATATTCATTTTTCCTCATCATTAACCCCTCTCTCTTCTTAGACAAATTCAAACTATGAATTTTCTGATTATATTAATCTCACCCCGAGCTTGGTCCATGTTCTTTTGTTGTAGATTGGTTTAGTTTTTAATATAAACGATCGTAATTTATATTTTGAGACATGGAGGGAGTTTGTTTCTGGACAAATTGCTACCAGCATCAGTTTTTTGCTTTTCAAGAAGTGCTTGATTGGCAATTTTTCACCGTTGGATATTTTCTTCTACTTTCCTTTGTTAATTGCATTTAGTGTTTTGCTCCCTCTTAATGATTACCACAGGGTACATGATGCTACTTTATTTCATTTTGATAGAGGTGCTACATCTCTGGTGAACTTGTACAAGAGCTTATTCTTATTGTTCTTTTCAAAACATCATTCTAAGAAGTAGTTTATATTGATAACTTTTCACTTGGTAGTGCATTGTTGACCCAACATTCAATTAAAATTTATGGCAAATCCTCTTTTTGGACAATATTTCTATCACAGAGAACCTTTATAACATCATTAACTGTTTTAATTTGCAAAAAATTAACTTGGCCTAGGTTTGCTTTTGCAGGGGTGAAGTGTCTAGATTGGTGACTGGATATTGAATTATGCTATTTATCTTTTGTGTTTTTTTTTTACATTTGTTGAATAAAGATAATGCTCCTTTGCGTTCCTGGGAAACAATGGAGAAGTAATTTTATTTTATTTTTGCAAAAGTTACTATTTCTTCCTTATTTACGGTTAAATTATTTAATATCTTTTTCCTATACTACAAGTTAATTAAGAAAGTTGGTGATGGAACGTTTGAGAATGTCTTGAGAGATATTAATAAACAAACTGGTGAAGTTGTAAGTATGTTTTAATTGACATGATGAAGGTGTTCTCTTCAAAGTTAGATGTTATCCTAATAAGCATAAAATTGCATGCTGTGATCAAGAAAATAAAGAAGAAATATTACTATTGGAAGGAATGTGTTAACATGAGAGAAGTCAAGGTTTCACATATTGCTGATTTTTCAAAAGCCTTATTTGCTATACATTGTTGAATTATTTGTGTATAATAATATTCTCTAATTTCACTAGTTGGTGGTGATTACAAAAAATTAATCATTTTACTGGTGTGTGAAGTTGAAGGAAGTTTATTCGAAAAAGTTATATTTTATATATTTTTTAAGTATATGTTGGATGGTTTAACATTCTGGTAGAGAGGGATTGAGTTAGTTAAAGTCTAATACACTAATTTTTTTGTCAATATTTGGATGATGTAAGAATGTAACTAATGCAAAGACATCACCATATAAGTGCATTGAATTCATCACTAGATCAAGAGTTAGGAAGCTGCAGAAGGAGGTGGAAGCTTTGTTGAGCATTCAGGAAGACCTTCCTCAAACCTCCACCTCTTCTATGGTTTTGCACATCTTAGTTTAGGACACTTGTAATTTTATATGTAATTAGGCTTAGTAAGCCCAATTTCTATAGACTTGGATATTATTTCTACTTGTATTTTCTTAGACCTAACATTATATACTTTGTTTTTTAGTATATGTTGGGTGACTCAACATTTTGGTCAAGAAGGGTTGAGTTAGCTGAAGCCTAATACGTTGATTTCTTTGTTAATGTTTGGATGATGTAAGAATGAAACTGACGTAGAGACATCATCAGGCAAAGATATTGTGTCCATCACCAGACTAAGAGATAGGAAGCTGCAGAAGGAGGTGGAAGCCTTGTTAAACCTTCAGAAAGACCTTTCTCAAGCCTCCACCTATTCCATGGTTCTACACATTTTAGTTTAAGACTCTTGTAATTTTATCTGTAACTATGTTTAGTGGTCCACTTTGTATAGGTTTGGACCTCATTTCTACTTGTATATTTTTAGGCTTATTTAGTCTTAATATTGTCTACTTTGTTTTTGAGAATATGTTGGATAACTCTACATTCTGGTAGAGAGGGGTTGAGTTAGATGAAACCTAATACATTAATTTCTTTATTAATATTTGGATGATGTAGGAATGTAACTGATGCAAAGACATCACCAAGCAAGGGCTTTGGACCCATCACCAGATCAAGAGTTAGGAAGTTGTAGAAGGAGGTGGAAGCCTTGCTGAACCTTTAGGAAGACCTTCCTCAAACTTCTACTTTTTCCATGGTTTTGCACATCTTAGTTTAGGACTCTTGTAATTTTATCTATAATTAGGCTTAGTAGGCCCACTTTGTATGACCTTGGACCCTATTTCTACTTGTATTTTCTTAATCCCTTTTAAATCCAATTAGAGATTACTTGAGGGAAGTTTAGAGCTACATAATTGGGCTTAAATCCTTTAGGCTAATGCGCCTACAAAGGGTGGATTTGAATCCGCCCAAAGTACCCCATTTTGGCATCTTCTCTTGGCATATATATAGATTTAAATATATTTATTTCACATCTTTGAATTCATTTGTGTAAAATTTATATTTAAGAGCATAAACTTCTTTCTTTTTTTCTCTTTTTTTGACCAAGTTTGATAGTGACCTTGACCTTTAAGATGATAGAGTAGGAGTTTATCTTCTTCATGAGTGGCATTCTAAGTTTAACACTATGTTTCTTCATCTTCATCTTCTTTGACACTGTATCTATAAGTATCCATCGATCTAATTTTTCTTCCATCCTTTAAAGAATCCATTAGCAACTTATACCAACTTACAAAAGACATGGATAAAATTTCACTGTGATTTAAAGTTTGGTAAATCTTATTTTTATAAATAATTTCTTATATATATATATAATGTGTGGCATATAATATATATATATATATATATATATATATTGTTACAATGTTAATTTTGTTCAACATAGTGGAAGTACACCATTTATTTATTTTCACTCTTTTGTGCATTTTATTTCACTCTTTTGTGCATTTTATTTAATCTTGTCAAAGTATGAGATTAGTGGTTGAAAAATCTCAAAAAAAAATATTAACAAAAAAGATCTTGTTGCAATGGAAAGAAAATAGAAAATAAATAAAACAAAATTTTATCACATCAAACATGTGTATAAATCTAATATAACATTTAGTTTAACATGTAAGTAAGTCATTAAAAAAAACAAAAAATTAAGTTAAATTTCAAATAATAAAATAAAAAATTAAAATTCAATTTTAATGACTTAAAAACTATTTTAAATAATGTTAACAAAATAAAAAATAAATAAAGTGATAGTGTAGCCAGCTACCACATGCCAACAAGTTAAAATTTTCCCCTTCACACGACATTTTGGTTATTTTTCATGATTGATAGGCATTTATAAATTTGTTTTTATCCACATTTTTCCTGCAAATCCATGAGTTTAAAACAATTTACATCCGAAATAGACTTCAGCTATTCCTCTTAAAACTTGTTTTTTATTTATCAATTGAACTTGTTTTTTCAAAGTTAGTTCTTGCAAATAAATCTCTATCAATTAAAGTAATCTTTGTATTAAAGTCCAGATTTAGACCTTTCTCTTGTTTTATTTTAAAAGATGACGAGAGTGCCCAAAAAAATCATATCTATAATGGTGAAATTAGATTTTTGTAAGTAATATATATTTACAATTTATCACAGGTCTATAAATATATGTTATCGATATCTATAATTCTACTAAGTGTCATTAAAAATTATCTGTGATATATGACAAATTTCTTATGGAAAAACTTTGCCCGTGCGTCGGCTATTCCATTTCCCGGGGTTATGCTCATGGACCCCTTCTCCATATTAAATGCAATGTCAAAGAATCTATTAACGAAACATTAAATGACATAATGAGAAATCAAGACTTCAAATATTTAGGTGGCAAGTAACAGATACTATATCTTCCCCAGTAATTTCAAGTTGCATTCAACATTTACAAATATTACAATTTATGATATGATATGATTGATACGTTGTAGGATTTTTTATTTTTTTTTAACGGATACTTCTTCCTTAATTAATGCCAAGAAGCATTTCAACATTCACGTATACATAATCTAATAATGATGAATATCCTTATTCTTCTTGGAATATGGAATGGAGGTCATTTCTAGTATAATCGACATATGTTAGAACTATGCAAACGTCAACGTGATATGTAATATCTCCATGTAGTCCTATGAGAGAAAGGCCATACATAGATGAAAAAGAAAAAAAAACTTACAGAAAACTTATATTGCTTAAAGAAATAAGTGAGAATTCAAACTTTCAACATGTCATATGCTAAATCTTGTTTTACTTCGTTTGACTAACCTTTTAAAGTTAAACAAAAATTAACTCGGTACCAAAAGAATATAAGATCACATTTTATTTTCGGTTTTTTAAGATTTTATAAAGAAAATAGTAAAAAAAAATTATTATTTTTTAGTATAAATTTAAAATAAAAATAATATAATTTTTAAAATAAAAAAATATTTTCTGAAATTAAACCTGACCTCAAATTTTTATGAAAAATCATCATATAGAAACTGTATATATACAAAAAAATAATATATAATTAACTTTATTTCTTTTCTTTGTATCTATTTTGACTTCACAAATTTACAAGCAGCTTCAAAGAAAAACACCTTAAATTTATTTTAATTCAAATAAAATAAAAGAAATACATGCAATTATCAAGTTTTGTACACCTAATATGTTTTAATCTAAAATTGTAAATACATGACCATTATTAAACGAAAAGACTTTTTTAGCTACTCTGATATTTTATATATTAATAGTTAAAATGCAAGGCGTATATACATACTTACACGCATACAGGCATAAAGATATATTATTTTCACCAACAAGTTTATATTAAATGAATTTTGTTATCCTTAATTTTTAGAGTTAATTTTATTATACTTAAAAATGATAATTAAAAAATGAGTATTTATTATATTTTTAATAAAAATATTTACTTTCAGAATATATTATTTTTTATTATAATTAAATAATGTGTATTACTAGCATTTATACACAAGCAAATATAAATAAAGTACAAATAGTTGCCATATAAATGGAAAAACTTTGTTAAGAAGAAAAATTGTTTGAGGTAATCTTTATACTTTTGAAAATTATTTAACTTTGATCATTAATAAAAATAACAGTAAATTATCATGGTTATTGTATTAACATTCTTCCATTCTTTTGGGTTTTAATAGTTAATGTTTTATAATTGAGTTTTATCTTTAGACAAAAATATTTTCTAGAATTTATCTATATTTTATCATCCAATTTGACCAAGATTTTATTTGTGACATGTGCATATAATTATATTAATTTATTTAAAATATAAATTTTAACTCGATTAGTTAACTAAGAAAAAGAAAAGGACAATATTATTCAACCCTTCAGAGCGCCTAAACACTTGGATGTGCTGAATTAAATGGGAAGAAGTGAAATCCAATTATTAAGATTGAACATGTACAGTTGTACACAAATAAGTGCTAATTTGGATCTGATAAAATTGGAGATTGAGAATGAATTGTTTCAGTGGCTTGGAGAATTTCCTTCTAATATGACCTGAAATTATCTTAGGGTAGTTAGTGCTTTCACTTTTTTTTTCTTCTTCAGTTTTAATTGTTTAAAAATAGAATTAATTATTCTACACCCCAAATGATTTAAAGAGTAATAAATAAATTTATATTAATAAAGTTCAGTTTATTTATAATAAAAGTTATAATTTAAGTTAAATTTATTTTTTAGTTAGTATAAAAATATATATCATCTATTTATTTTTATTTCTTTCATTTATATAAATATGTAGAATTTTTTTATTTTTCTTCTTATTTTAATTCATCTAAATAATATATCTTTCTTATTTTATATTTATTTTATTTACACCCTTCTAAGTTCATTTATTCTTATTTATTTTTTATTTTATCTCTCATAAAAAAACTAAAAAAGAATGCTTAAAAAAGATAAAATAAATAGAATAGTATAGGATAAATACTTAGGTTACTATTCAATTTTTTCATGTGGTTTGATGATTAATGTACAGTATAATAAAAATTTTATATATTATTTACAACAATATATTTTATGCTGCACAATATTTAGTTTATTTAAAATAATATAAAAATATATTATATCACATATATTTATGCATATTATATATTACTATATTATAATATAAATTACATATTATTTATTTATTAATTATATATTCATATGTTAAATATATAGTATATACAATATATTATACATTATATTTTAATGTTATAGAGAGAGAGAAAAAGAGAAAAGACGGAAAAAATAAATTGATTATTAAAATAAATAAATATTTTATTTTTAATATTTTTAAAATAAAAATATTAAATTTAATAGAGGATAAAATTTTAAAACGTTGCATTGTATTTTGAATTTTGTTTTATTCCTCAAACTATTTCTAACTCCAAATGTAAAATTATAAATTTTATACTATTTAGTATTCTCATTTCAAGAAAATCAAAAGGGTATGCGCAAAATATTTTAGCTGATGAATTAATTTAACTTACCTGATATGTGTGTTTTCTTCAAATTAAAAAAAAAAAAAAGAAATATCAAAAGCCAAATATAAGATCCGCTCTATATTTTGTTTTAAATTATAGATGATCTCAAGTTTTAAAATTTTTTTATCTCTCTACCCTTTTTTTTTATGATAGTCAAACTAATATAATAAATTTGCAGAACATAACTGAAAAAAAACATATTTGGTCAGTCTCAAACTTTATAAATAATTTTTTATGAATTCAAGTTTCGTGTATATAAAAAATTACTAAAAGAACTAATCTAATTCATACCGTAAATACTTTCGATTCAAATATAATTTACTTTTCATAAAAAATAAATCTATGATATAAATTAAATAATAACCTTTAATTCATCATTAATGTTAAATTATTATGGATAGAAAAGATGTCATGTTACAAACAAATGAGTTTTAGCCATTATCATGTAAACTAATATTTATAGGTAAATTAATTAATTGATATTCCTACAGAATTTTGATACCTTTGTCATCCTAAACAACTTTCAACTTATGATCCTAACAACTTAAGTAAACTTATTCAAATGAATAACCTCTAATAATTGAATATACATTAATTTGTACATAGCGTGAAACAACTGAGACTTTAAGGCCAAAAATTAAGTATTAGATAGTTCCATCTCAACTTTTTGATATTTTTGACTAATTTTCAATGATTTCTTTCTCAATCTATTTGACTAATCTTCAGCGACATATTTTTCTTCCATTAGTCTTCGATGATTTCTTGATCTATTCAATCTCCTTGTTTTAATAAAAAAATATTACATTCACCACTTTTTAAGCCAAAAAAATATATAAAATTTTTGCTACTACCAATACGATCTTGATATTACTTTCTTTTAATTTAGTATCTAAATAAGACATTTTGACTTTACCAAAAAAAATGTAAACATATCAATTCATATTGTTATAACATTGTTAGAAGGTTGCGGACTTATCTAATACTTGTCGTATATAGTTTGAATCATCATACTTCATACGTGAAGGATTAAAAAATTGTTAGATAGGTGATCCTCTAACAATGTTATGTTAAAATAATTAAGAGAAATGATAGAAAACTAACAATTCATTAATTTATTCTTTTGCATGCATAGACTGATTTTTTTTTATGCATATACTTATAAAAATTATATTTTTAATTATGTAAAATTGATTAATTATCTAAAGTATATATAAAGAGTAATTTTTTAATTTTTAACTATATTTTATTAATTATTGGTCATATGTAACTAATTTTTAAATTTTAATAATAAGACATTATTGACTAGTAAACATATGATAAACTCATTCTTTAATTTATTATACATAATTTCCATTATGTTATTATCCAGTAATTAAATAAAAGGTGTATTAAAAATTATAAACAATGAATATTCACATTTCACAGTATGAATTGGATTTCTAATAACTGATTTGGGTGTATATTGAAGAAATATTGTTAATTTCAAATAAAACATACATAAAACTAAATTATAAAATAGTAAATATTTTTATTACTAATAATAAATATTTTATGATATTAAACAATACTAAGTTAAATATAAATTTATTAAAATTGAAAAATTATAACTATAAATTATTAGAATTAAAATGTATTATTTTTTGTTGATATAATATATTAAATTTTATAAATTAAAATAAATTATAATATAATAATTTTAAAAATTAGTTGATCCAAAAATAATAATCTTGAATGTGATGTAGCAAATAAAAAATCAAATTAAATTAAAAATAATATTTAAAAATATATATAATTTAATGACGATTAAAATATGCCAATAAAATTTTTAAAATAATCTCATTTAAAAAATTTAAATCTCTGTGTATAAGTAGGTTGAAGTAGATATTTATCCGCACTTGCCGAGTTGCCGGTTGCCTAGAGCTTCCAATCCAAATAGAGTAGGGCATGCACATGGCTTCAAATCTAGGTTATGTAAGACGGTGGTTTTTTTTTTTTAATAATATATAAATATTAAAAGTGATGAGATTAAAATTTAAATTTTAATATAAAATTATTTTAATTTTAAAAAAATAATTATTCTTTCATATAATTATAAAACATTTATTTATCTATATTTTAAATTTTATTTTTAATAATAATAATGTGTAGTTAATTGCTTACAAGATTCATAACTAAGTACTGTTAATTATTATATTTTTATTATAATTATAAATCAATGTCACGTTATATTTTTATTATATTCCAATAATTATTGAGAAAAAATTGGAATGGAGGAAGAATTACTTTGAATAATTGAAAAACAAAGGTATCATTCATGATCTTAAATCAATAAAATTTGAGGTAAATACATTTGTTATTTTTGAAAGACCACAAAAAGTAAATTTAACATACTTTTTAAATTTATCACAAGGGTAAATCTTTAATAATTTTCTCGAAAGGAAACGCATACTTAACAAAAAGTTTTTATTAGTATGATAACTTTTGTCTAAAATAACCAGGAAATAACTGCTACATAGACGTTAATTGAAAAAAAAAATACACTTTCCATTAAATTATTTTATTTTTATGCAAAACAAAATAAAATTATTACGGATGCTTTTTTCAACGTTTCATCGAAACGGTAAAAGGATTGAATGTAAGAAGAAGGAAAGAGAAACAGTGACGTTTGGAAAATGTCAATCAACCAATTTAGCTACACAAGCATATTAAATTGCACTTTAAAACTTTAGAAGTTCTTTAAAAATAGAGCATAGCGAAATGGAAGTTGGTATTCCACGTAGAGAGATATGGTAGGTTGTTTCGTGTGAGGCATAATTTACGTCTAACATTGCTAACTCCCAATGGAAGCATGGAATGATCTTATGCCCAAAATTGCCTCTTTACTTGTGCAGTTTTTAAAGGCTATTGAGCAGAACGGGAAGTGTGGTTCACATGGTGCAACATGGCATTTGGGAAGGGAAAGAGTGTCAAATTGGGGGGTGTTTGGTGGGAAGTTGTAGCATTTAAGAAATAAATAGTTATGGGTTTGTTGGATGAACCTGTCTCAAAACCCCAAAGTAACATTAAACTTAGACACGTTTTCACAAGTCACGACAACAAATACATATACATACAGTTCGGGCGTGAGCGGTGACTTGTTTATTGGTCAACTCCTTTGGACGGTTACGCACTCACACTCATGCTTGTCACTATTTCAATCTCATCCACCGCTCCACTACAAATTCATTATTTATCTTTTGTTTTTATTTAATATATTTTTTACCACCATCAATAATAATAAATATTTTATATTTTTAATTTAATAGTTAAATATTTTTTAAAAAATCTAACTAAGTGTAAGTAATTTTATATGTAAGAGACTTTTTTTTTTCTATTTAGAATTGACATATTCACTTGCTACAATTATTTTAAGAAAATTTAATATTTTCTTATTTTCTATTTATAAGATCTTTTTATTATAATTATAATTATAAAATATTAATTTTAAAATTATTATAATATTTTATTTTAAAATATTTTTTATTTTAAAATATTAATGTTATTTATTAATCAA
Source organism: Canavalia gladiata (assembly GCA_037954105.1). NCBI lineage: Eukaryota > Viridiplantae > Streptophyta > Magnoliopsida > Fabales > Fabaceae > Canavalia > Canavalia gladiata. The sequence goes on from CM075660.1 coordinate 14,282,769, forward strand.
ATATGAAATTAAAAAAGTAAATATTAACAAAAGATAAATATAAAAATATATAATAAATATTTATAAAATTTTATCAATTCTATTAAGAAACATAAAAAAATTAATAACATAGTCTTATAAACAAGAGCAAAAAAATTAATGAATTAACTTGCTAATTACTCACATAATTTTGAACTAGGTTGACGTGCTTCTCAAGTTCTTCTAATTTGGTAGTAATTTACTTTTACTTAATGTTTCAATTAAAGAATGCTCGTCAATTTTTTTCATACAACGCTTTTAAAATGTTGTTCATTACGATATCACATTTAGCCTGCATATTTGGTTAAGTGAAATTTAGTTTAAAAAGTGGTATCAAGAACTATTAGTTAAGGATAAATATCAGTCGGATAGAAACGGATTTAGATGATAAAATTTATAATTGATATAATCTAATTACATTAAAACAGATATATTTTCAATTGTTATTATAGTCGGATTTTGAATTGAGTTAAGTGATTAATATCGGGTTGGATATAAATGTAGAAAAATCCGTGAATGGTAAATAAATGAAATGCTAACTAACTCTAACAAACACTTAACTAAATATGTAATAGAATAAACTAACCCTATCATCTAATAGTCTTTATATAGTTTTGCTGCTAGGATTAATATTTATATATTAAAAAATATATCAAATTAATTTAGTATTTAAAATTATAAAAAAATTGTTTTTGAAATTAATAATAAATTAATTCATTTGATTCTTAAACTTATATTACTAGTCAATTTAATTTCTAATATTAATATATATTAATTTAGTTTCTAAATTTAATAACTATAAGATAATTTGATCCTTGATGTAAAGGATCCAATAACTGATACACATGCATTGGGGAATAGATTGACCAATAATTATTAAAATTAAGCATCAAGTTGAGATGCTTTAATTTTAAAAATTAAAATAATTAATAAATATTAACTTCATAAGCCAAAATCTCGTTTTCGTCATTTGATAGACTAAATATTGATTAATATTTTTAATTTCCGGATAATTAATTACATTGTATATTGGTTTATTTTGCAATTTATAGAACCTAATATTTAATATTTTCTTTAGGTATATAAGTATTTATTTATTTTTTGACAATATTTAAAAGTTTAATTTTAATACGCTATTATTGTTATAAAAAATTATATTATCAATCAATTAAAAGTTATGATATATAATTTAAAAGTTATTATAATAATTACTATTTATTATTATCATTTATAAATGATAATATAATATATTATATGAAATTAAATTCTAATATAAATACTTAATTTGCACGCTTTTTGGAGTCAAATATTAAACATTTTCATTTTAATATTCAAGTTTAACATTATGAAGTTTAAAAACAAATCACGTGTTATCTTTGCATTTCATACTGTATTCTTTTTCCAAAAGTTTAATACAACGGAGAAAAAAACTAAAAATCAAGAGATTTTTTTTATAAATATTAATTTTTAAAGTAAAAAAAAATAGGGAGATGAAAAAAAAATAGAAAAACCGATTTCATGAGGTAAAATTCGTGCGTGCATGTGAGAAAAATACCAAGTTAATAAATTTTTTTATATATTTATATTATAAATAAAATTTATCAGTCTAACTATTAAATATATTATATTATTATAATCATCATAATATATAAGTTTATATAATTTAAATATATGTATTTATATAATAAAATAATTATATTGATTTATATTTTAAATAATATATTGTTTATTAAAATAAAATAAATATTGAGAAGATAAAATATCTAATTAACTTAATTTGTTAATATGTAAATGTTTATAAATTTAATTAATTTTATAAAATTTTAAATTTAATAATTAAATTGATAAAATTAAATTATAATAAAAATTAGAGCCGTCATTTTAATTATTAAATTTAATACTTATATATATATATATATATATATATATATATATATATATTTTCCAATATTGGAATCACTGATATACTTTCGAATATATACATTTGACTTCAAGTGCAAGTTTCCCACGACACCGCCTTAAAATGGATTTCGAAACATTAATTTGTAAATATTTTTGTTGACTTTTAAAATATGTTGCTGAAAATAATGAGGATTTATTTGACGAGGAAACTTTAGCTACCATTATTCAAATCCTAACATCTAAGCGCGTCATTGCAAGAGTTAATTATCATTAAAACCAATCATTAGAACAACTTACATGGATCAAACTGAGCTGCCCATCTTACACAAAGAATTTATGTGCTAAGACGATGAAACCTTGGGTAAAGAAACAAATTTCAGTTTTGTTAAGCTCATTTTTAAATACTCATTTTAAATATTTAAAAATTAATATTTATTAAAAATTTTATTTTTTATTGCTTAAATTTAATTTTAAAAGACGTATTAACATTTTTCAGAAAAAAAAAAAACTATACATCACGATATAGACCAACCTAAAACACAGACGTCACAGAAAATGAATGTATGCATAGATTAATCTTATAATACTATTTTTCAATTTTTTTAATATGAACTTAATATTTTTATTTGTATTAAAATTGTTATATAATTTTTAATTAATTAATGTTCTTATCAATGATACGGATATAATAAATACTTTTAAAATTTTACACTAATAAATATTTTAAAAAAATTATAATTGATAAAAAAATAATGGACAGGATATAATAAAAATTAAATATGATTTATACTCATGATGTTATTATTTCAAAGTCCATATGTATCAAAATAATGATTAAGTCGTTTCTTTCCGAGTTAAGTTACATAAATATGATGCTATAATATTTATTACTAGCCATGTCCATGAATAAACCATCTGAACTCTAAATTCTTCAAAAAGATTTTGAGTATACTTTTTTCACTCTCCTTCTGCCTCCATTGATTGATAAGGCTATTTTCTATTTGATTTACTAACCTAATTGAAATTTGTATTAGTTTTCTTCTCAAAGTTTAATCCAATTATCTTACAATCACTATAAAAAAATTTATTTTAATTATAATTTTAAAAATAAATAATTAGATTTTTTAATAAATTTATATTTATAAAAAATTATTTATTAAAAAATATTTTAATAATGATTTAAATAATATAACCATCAAAATTTAATATATTTTATATTGATTTATATATTTAGTATTAATTTATATAATTATTAAAAAATATTCGTTGAAAAAATAATTTTTTTAGTGAATATATGTTATTTAAATTTTTTAATATATATATTCTTAATTTTATAATGTGAGTATCTCTCTAAACATTCCCTGCAACATTTTTATTTATGCTACATTGATTCTTTTATTGAGATTTCACTGCTCAATAGTTAGTTTCATAACTGCAGCTCTGATGGTCGTGCAATAAATTTTTTAATTTTGATCAGCGATATATTTTTTTAATCATGGATAATATTTGTGAAATATCTTTAATTTTTTGAAATTCTTATAATTTACATATTTTCTGTGGAGTTGTTAAATTAGCTCTTGATCTCTCAATTGATCTATTTAACTTTAAGTTTTGATCTTAAATTATATAATTTATTTAAAAATAGGATTTTTTTAAGCCGTAACCTATATAACTCTTAATTTAAAAGAGTTTAGTATGGTTTAATCCATGAGCTAACTCATATAACTTTATTTTATTTTCTTATACTTTAAACTTATTTAAAAATAAAATTTTTAAATTCTAACTCATGTAACTTTCAAATTAAATTAAATTAAATGAATGTAAGTTAACTCATCTAATCATATCTTACCTCTTTTGTTTTGTAACTCATTTAAAAATAATATTTTATATATCTTAATTTATATAATCTTTAAATTAAATAAAACAAATATAAACTAATTCATATTATAACTTTCTATTTTGTAGTTAAGTTATAAGTAAGATTTTTAAATTCTAACTTACGTAACCTTCAAATTAAGTGGAATGGGTGTAGATTAGTTCATCTATTTTGTAGTTCGTCCAAAAATAAAAAATTTTAAATTTTAACCTACTTATTTTTCAACCTAAGTAATACACGTATAAATTAACTTTTATGATACTATCTTCTATTTAGCTTTTTTTTCTAAAATTTCTTCCTCTCAATTTTTTCTCTCTCTTAAAATTTTATCTTAAACATTTTTATTCTACTAAAATATTATTTAATTTATTTATATTTTTAGTTTTCTCTAAATATTTTTTCATTTATCTCTATAATTTTCTTCTATTCTAAATTTTTTTTATCTCTCAAATTTTCTCAATTTTTTTTATATTTTTATTTTTTAAAATATATTTGTCACTCCATCTTTAAAATTATATTTTCTTTCCATTTTTCCATTATGAAGTAGGCTGAGCTGAGTTAAGTTGTGAGTGTTTTTTGACTTGTTTAAAGATTTTAAGGTTTGAGTTTGAGCCTTTTATATTTTAAAAATACCTTCTTCTTTTTTGTAAGGTTTGACCGGATGTAAAACTTAGAAGGTCTACAAACCCGTTTACAAGCCTACATTCCAAAAAAGATCAATAAATAGGCTTAAAATTTATATAAATAATTTATTAAAAAGACTTATAATCTTAAAACCTACAAGTTAAAAAAGTCATTAAATAAGCCTAATATACATATATATATATATTAAAATAAATATTTTACAAATATAATATATTAAAAAAATATAATAAATATAAATATATAATATATAAAGATAAATAGGTTCTTCAATATGTTAATAAATTTAAACCTATGTATTTAGTAAACAAGTGTAGCCAAACTAGACTTTAAACAGTTCAAATTGTAGATTCTCTGTCGAGTAACCTTGTTCACTTTCATCCATATTCTAAAGTTTCTTACTTATTTTGATTTTTCATTTCTATTTTTATCTTGAGAAATGGAAAGAGAATAGAGAGGAAACAAATTATAGAAAAAAATTAAAAAATTGAAGAAAAAAATTAAGTTCATGTATTGAACCTAACCCTTAAGGCTTAATGAGCTTTTAGCCCAATCAACTTTACAAATGTGAATTTTTGTAGGTTTATGAACCACTTTAATCCTAACCCACATAAATTAGGATTGGATTGGATTGGATAAGCTAAATTAACATCTATAATCTTCTATTTTGATTTTTATTATTTTATACAATACACTCAAGATATTTAAATTATGCTTTCTAAAGTTCAGCTTGTATCGATCAAAGTATAGCATGTCACTTTAATATTATCCTTTATGTACACTAACATTTCCTTTTGTTTACGCTATACAATTTACAATGATAAGCATTAAAAATAGCTTATCTGACACAATACATGGTACGTAACTAAGGCAAAAGATGAATAATGTTTTGAACTAATTAAATCTGTCAAAATAATGTAGCCAATGATGTATCAGATGATTGTTTTGAAGTAAACTAGAGAAGTGATACGGCATGCTCTTGTACATGTTTGCACGAAAAAAATGCACATAAAACATTTTAATTCAAAATATTCATTGATAGAGTCAAATTAATACAAAAATGTCATTTGAAGGGAAAAAAATTAACGACATGGATGGACAATTTTCATCTATGTGTGTGTATAGATATGCTTGAAAAACAATGATGCTTGAGATCGTATTAACTTGATGCTAACATTAGTGAAGCACTAATTGAATGCGTGATTAGGTGTTTAAGAGCATTAATCAGGAAGCTGATATTAGAGATCATTAAATAATACAGATAAGAGATGTGACCTTATCATTGGTCCTTGAACGATTTTAGCTTTTGATTTAAAAAAATCACACAAATTAGCCTGCTTATGGATACAGTAAATGGCAATAATCAAATTGAATAATGTAAGGTACAGTGCTTAGGGCAAAAGCTAGCGAACATCCAGAATGATCGAGCATTTCCCCCAAAAATGCACAATTCCAAATTTAGGGGCCATTAAATTAAGAGTATATTTAATGAAACAAAAACGTGGTACTCTTACTAAAATTACTTAGTGGCTTAGATTTTGCACAATGAGATTTAGATAGTCTCATACTCATTGCACGGTTCAACAACCAACTATGTTCCAACCGTCATTTTAAATTAATTTCAATTCTTTTATGTGAGAAAGTTTTCATCATTTTAAACAGCCAAAAAAAGTATATATACACATGAAACATAAAAATTTAGGTACAATATTTGAAAGTGTGAAACTTTTATTGTATAGGATGGAGGCTTTCCTTTCTAAAAGGAAAGCGAAAAGAAAGAGACAAAAATAATAATAAACAGAAAGCAGAGAGGCGCATAAACATAATTTTATTTTATGAATATAGTTCAGCAGTCAATAACGTGTGATTTTGACCCAATCGTGAAACGATGGACTGTTCTACCGATCTAATTAACACGCATGCATGTGGTGTGGCAGTGTTGTACTCGTGTCTATAAATGAATGAGAAATGAGAATTGAAGTGGCAAAGTGGCAATAACAAGGGAAGAAGAAGGTTGAAAAAAGGTGAGAAAACCCATAGAAGAAGGGCTCTTTTCCCAGTTGGCTTATTCAATGCCCCCGCATGTAACAATTAAAAGTTCGTTGGGGTAGTTGTATCCACTATCCTCCTCCTCCTATCTTTCTCTTTCTACTCACACCCTTTAAAACCCTGTCATCTTTCATAATTTTGCAACCCATTAATCTTCTTTCCCTTTTGTTCTCATTCATATTCTTAGCCTAATATATACTCTCTTCAAAAGTTTAGTACTTCTCCAAGACAAATATTAATAATAATACTCCCATCAAGAGAGAAAACCCAAAGCCACACTCTTTTGATTCTAAACAGTGGTAATCTTTGTTTTCATCCATTTGGGGTATTCAATTCTCCCCTGGTTTATACAAAGCCAGTAGGTCCCTCCCCATCCTCATGGCAGATCACAAGAATCAAACCCAAGATTCAGGAAGCATTTCTGTTGAAGCTACACAAGAAAGAAGGAAACTTCCCAACTTTCTGCTATCTGTGAGACTTAAGTATGTGAAGCTTGGTTACCACTACTTAATCTCCAATGCTATGTACCTTTTGCTCATACCCCTCCTTGGGGTAGCTTCAGCTCATCTATCAACCATATCTTACCAAGATGTTGTCCAACTATGGGAAAACCTCAAGTTCAATCTTGTTGTGGTGACTCTATGTTCCAGTCTTATGGTTTTCCTTGTTACCCTCTATTTCATGAGCCGCCCGAGAGGTGTTTACTTGGTGGATTTTTCATGTTACAAGCCAGAGCCAGATTGCACTTGCACAAGGGAAACTTTCATGGAAAGGTCTGCGTTAGCTGGGTCCTTCTCAGAGGACAACTTGGCCTTTCAAAAGAAGATACTTGAGAGGTCTGGTTTGGGACAGAAGACTTATTTGCCTCCAGCAATCCTGAGTGTCCCATCAAACCCTTGTATGGCCGAAGCAAGGAAAGAAGCCGAGCAAGTGATGTTTGGTGCCATTGACCAGCTTCTGAATAAAACTGGAGTGAAGGCTAAGGATATTGGGATTTTGGTGGTGAATTGCAGTTTGTTCAATCCCACACCATCCCTCTCTGCAATGATTGTGAACCACTACAAGTTAAGAGGGAATATCCTAAGTTATAATCTCGGTGGCATGGGTTGCAGTGCTGGCCTTATCTCTATAGACCTTGCCAAGCAGCTCTTGCAGGTTTGCACTTGTGTTCTTTCAAAAAAAATTTATTATCCATTTCATGATTATTATTCAGCTATCAGTTCATCTACTGTAGCTGTCCGGCATGCATGTCTCTAGTCTATATCTTCATGTGGCCAAATTAAAAATGAAATGGAAGTAATAATATATAGGATCTTCTACATAAACATCATGTGGGGCCACAAGTTGGCCCTTCATGCATAGATGTTTCTTGTGTCAATTGCAGCACCAGTTATCCACATGTCAAGTTGCTCTATATGTTCTTTGTCCATGTTGCTGGCAGTTTTTGTTAGGTTAGCGGTTAGCCACCCTATTTAATTCCCTAAGATACGGACCCTTTTAGATGTGTTTATATGCCTTGCTAATGGTCCACCTGTTCAATTGGGGAAAATGAAATTAAATATACACTAAAGATTGGTCTACTACAAAATGTTAAGGGCTAACTATTCATTTTTATGTGTTAATTTATTAAATATAGGTTCATCCAAACTCATATGCCTTGGTGGTAAGCATGGAGAACATCACTCTCAACTGGTATTTTGGCAACAACCGGTCAATGCTAGTCTCAAATTGTCTGTTTAGAATGGGTGGAGCTGCAGTCCTCCTCTCCAATAGGCCTTCTGATCGCAGAAGAGCTAAATACCAACTGATCCATACAGTGCGTACTCACAAGGGTGCAGATGACAAATCTTATGGTTGTGTCTTTCAAGAAGAAGATGAGAACAAAACAATTGGTGTGTCACTCTCAAAGGACTTAATGGCTGTAGCTGGAGAAGCCCTTAAGACCAATATCACAACACTTGGTCCATTAGTCCTACCTATGTCAGAGCAACTCTTGTTTTTTGCAACTTTGGTTGCTAGAAAAGTGTTCAAGATGAAAATAAAACCATACATCCCAGATTTTAAGCTGGCTTTTGAACACTTTTGCATCCATGCTGGAGGAAGAGCAGTGTTGGATGAGTTGGAGAAAAATCTAGAGCTCACTGATTGGCATATGGAGCCTTCAAGAATGACTCTAAACAGGTTTGGTAACACTTCAAGCAGTTCCTTGTGGTATGAATTGGCCTACACTGAAGCTAAAGGGAGGATCAGAAAGGGTGACAGGACTTGGCAGATTGCATTTGGTTCTGGATTCAAGTGTAATAGTGCAGTGTGGCGTGCATTGAGGACCATTAATCCAGCAAAGGAGAAAAATCCTTGGATGGATGAGATTCATGAGTTTCCTGTTCATGTGCCTAAAGTCACAACCATTGGTTCCTAAGTTAAGCCTATTGATTTTTTTGGGGAGGCTATAAAAGGAAGAAATTTATTTAAGGTTTTCATAGTTAATCTTAGGAGGTGTGCAAAAATAGAACAAAATGATTACTTCCAGCATGTTTGCTGGTTTGGCAGCTTCTTTGATCCTGTATTAGTGTGCTGAAGTTGTAAAAGTGTGCATACACATTGTTGTCCAGTGAAACATTTGTTACATGATTTTTCATAAAATGTAATAATTGACCTTTCAAAGGTTTTAGAAAATTGATTTTTTAAGTTGATTATTCAACTGAGGAGCTACTATTGTTAACGTTTGACTAAAATTGTTTTTTAAATCAATCCTCGTTATTATATATCTTAACAATATTTTTACCTTAATATATTTTATTTTTTCTTTCTATCTCTATCATCTTATCACAACATATCTCTTTTCCTTTGCAACCAATATACTCTAAATGATGAATCAGCATTTTCCTTATTGTTGGATAAAATTGATAGTTCGGATTCATAATTAATGTTAAACAACCTTAATTAAGAGACACAACTTTGAAAGAAAATGTAAAACTAAAATTAGTGGATAGAAATTTTTTTAATCGATGCAAAGATTAACATTAATATGGTAATTATCCAGTCTAATCCCAAAATGTATACGACCTTAATTTGGTAATTAAATAAAATTGATATCAATGGTTCCTCAAAAATATTTAATGAAATTAATTTGGCCAATCGTAAAAATTAACATTAATTTTGTCTCTTAATTTAATTCCTCAAAAACAGAAATCATATTAATTTGATTAATTAAAAAAGTAACATTAATTTAAATCTAGATTTTCGAAGGCCCTAAATCTTTAATGCCCGCTATGTCTCAAGAAATTAATTTATTATTTATTAAATAAGAAGATATCCCAAAAAATTTAATAATATCTCAAGATATTATTTGTATTTTCCTGTTTTGCTAATCACCCCTGGCTCCTGCTCTTCTTCAATAGGTAGGACTGTATTGGGGTGGCCTTTCCCCTGCTCTCCTTTTTTGTTGGGCTTTTAATCCCTAGTTCTTGTCTAGTTCAAATAATAAAAAAATAAACAATATATAGATTGATGAATATTCTATTCGATCACTTTAACAAAAAAATATATGTTCCTTTTATAAGGAAATAAAATAAAAAATATTCAAGAAAAAAAATATTGATGGTGTCAACACTTAATTTTATTAATAAAGCAAATTATAAAATTAAAAAAATTAAAATCCTATAAAAAAAATTAATTAATTTGGATCATGAATCTCTTATCCACCGTTTTTATTTTATTTATGCATTTTTAAAGTAACCGGTACATGAATTAATTATAGATGTTGATCTACCTTAATCAAAAGCTTTAAATTTGAGTTCATTGTAGGTGGATGTGATAAAAAATTAGGGAGAAAAAAAATTGTTATTTATAATGATCTTATCTAATTTGAATAAAATAAATTTTAATGAAAAACACGTTATCTAAAAAATGACTAAATTTTAAAAATAAAATTTCTTTGAAATTGGTTTTTATTTTTAAAAAAAATTGTGTACTTTGAATTCTTAGTAAAAAGAACTAAAAAATGCACTTTAGAATTTAATAATAAAGATTAAAAATAAATAAAAACTAAAAAGAAGGAAGATGTTGTGAGTTTAAATTTTCTTTGATGGAGTTCTCTTTTCCCATTTACGGCCATGTTCCCTTGTACCTTTTCTCGCCACGCACGTTAGTGCCCAGACACTGCCATTCCACGACCACCACCAACAGACAGTGGAGATAACCCTTTTTCTTCTTATTCCTTTTTTATTTTTCTCAGCTTCCCACCATTTAACGTACATACTTTGTACGCTTAGGCACCATCACTTCCTCACCTAACATACGCCACATTTACATGAGTTACATCTAATTTTAACAACGCAAAGAACAAGTCCATGTTTCCTTTTCTTTTTACCCCAACTTGATTAAAAAACAAGCAAAAACATATAGAAAAACTAGTCATTGAAACTTAGAGGAAGAATACTAATTTACTCCAAATTTGATATTAGAGGAATAGCAAGCAGTGAAACTGAAAAGACCTAAATGCCAGAGATGATTTTTATATCATGCGCTTTACCTTTCACCTCTTTGTTAATTGGTTAGTGTAAGTCTTTTGGGCTTACTGTAGTTCACAATCATTCACGGCAACGCACGTGATTCATCGAACTGGAGTTGTAAAAATTCAATAGGGTTAAACATTTTTAATTCTTTTAAAATAGTTAAATTTTGGTTTTTATTTTTATTTTAAATTTATTATTTTCTAAAATATCTTAATTATGATTCCTAATGTTTACTCAAACTATATTAAATTAAAATAAATAAATCATAATTAGAATATTATAATAAAAAATATTTACAAAAATAATTAAATTTTTTTATAATAATTAATTAAATTTAATTTAATCTTACTTGAATTAATATTAAAGATTACAATTAAGGTATTTTAAAAAATGGAAAGCTAAATTAAATGTTTTAAAATTAAAAGATAAAAATAAAAATTAATTATTTTTAAAAAATTAAAAATATATTTAACCTAATTTAATATTTATTAAAAAAAAATCTTCAAACTCGATCTATTGGTTTAAGACAAGGGTTCTGGGCTTTAGCAACTTATATTGCTTGATTTTGCATTGGCTAATTTTGTACAAGAAGAAACTGCAAGAGACTTTACTGGACGAACCTCTGCTAATGGTGAATGACTTACTCTAATGATTGTTATAATTTTAAAAGGCTTTAAATATGTTTTCTCTCTTTGTAAATATGATTCAGTTTTTTAATTAGTTAACTTTAATTTCAAAATTTTAAAGAATTTTCATAAATTACTTTTATATGTGTTCTTAAAAGATTTTATATATATATATATATATATTTGAAATCCCTTTTTTAATAAATTAAACAGGTGGGGTCCATTAACTGTACTGTTAATATTTTGTTGCATTATTTAACGATATAAATACAATTTAAAAGTAAACCAAATATTTTTATAATAATTTTTTTAACTGACTTATCATATGATAATTTTACTGTAAGAAATAATACTGAACGAACATAAAGTCTCTCCTGTCCTGATTAAAGAGATAAAATTGTTTCATCTCTTTCATGTGGCCCTCGCAGGAAAGACCCATCCCCTCTCGAAAGATAAAGGGAGCACGAGAATCTGATGTTCTCCAAACTAAATGACATCTTGATGTATTTTTTCTTTTCAAAAGATTAACTTTTATATATATATGTAAAAAAGAAGAAGAAATGTTTTAAAATAATAATTAAATTAAATTAAATTTGTACTTTTATCATATAGTATAAAGTAGTTAATTGAATACCAAGTAGAAATAATGTGAAGCTAGCTTCCAAATCATAACAATTGACATAAATGTGAATCAATCTAATTCACAGGATGGGTTGTGGTTGTGTAATTGTATAGTGAGTGGGACATGTGATTAGCTGTGGACAACAAATTTTCCAATTGAAGTGGGCCTGAATTGGCTAGTTAGCACTTTTCAAACTTAGGTCTCTATTTTCCTTGCCCTCAGGATTCACATCTCTCTCCCATCCATCAACAAAAAAGGCACAAAATTTTTGCTCTGCATCTTTGATCTTTCAACCCATTCCATCCAATTGAATAATGTCAAAAGCAAAAGTAAACATGCCAAAACCTACAATCAAGGAACAGAAACAAACATAATTAATGCCATGATTACCATGTGCCTAAGCAGGGGGGTTGCTGGTTTTAGTAGCCTTTTTGCATTATTGACTTTACGTTTGCATGTGCCATTTTCAATACTACTAGCTCAAAATACTTGATTGGGTTGGTAGAAAGTGGAGAGTAGGAAAATCTATATCTAATCACTCACAAGATACTGTTGGAAAAATATAGTGCACGCTTGGCTTCTCCAATAAACTAATGAGCTTATGTTTAAATTAAATTTTGTTTATCTAATGGATATGGCTTTTCTAATTGACATTTTTATTAATCACTTGAGTTAGAGAACACTGTCAATGCATGATTTGTGACCCTGTTATAATGTTCACATAAAGCTCCTAATACTTAAAAATTAAAAATGATCTTGAACTATTTAGAATGGCTAAAAATTTCAAGTTGATCGATATTAAAGATCCACATGAGTTGAATATACTTTCAAAAATTCTTTGACGCTTAAGTCAAGTTCAAAGCATGGACAAAATTAAATAAAAAAAATATGATATCCTTAATGTATGTTTATATTAACATGTAATAAGCACTTATCTGATCAATTCTACATCTAAGCGGGAATGCTAAGATAATGATAATTAAAATGAATTTATAAGAATACGGATGTTGAAATTCGGACCAAATATTTTAAAATTATTAAGCTGAATGAGGAAAAACAATAATTTGATTAGATTGAGAAATAAAAATAATTACAGTTTTTATTGTTATTTAGTTTAATTTTTTTTATTTTTATTGTTAAAATCAAAGCACATCTACAATGTATTTATGTTACTTCTCATGAATTTTCTTATAAAAATTACATTTTTTTTCTTTCATGAACTTTCATATTTTCATCCTTTTTTCTTCTTTATTTATCATTCAATTATCAATAAAGTCTTATCTTTAATTATTATATCCTCTATATGTTATTTATTTTCTTAATAAATTTACTTTAATTTTTTTTGTCTCACGTTGGCATGGCACTAAAGCTCAAATTCATGAATATCCATCTCAGTTTTTTAACAAGAAAAACTTGTTTTTATAAGAATTAAGAAGAACTTGCACTTGAATTCACATTTGATTTGCAGATTAGGTGGAATTTAATAATTTAGATTCTTGTTTTTTCACCATTTTAAACTAACCTTTAACAAATATAATAACACGTAAATAAGAGTATGAAATTTTATATTTTGTTAAAACTTGTTATTTTATTATTAGTTTTTAAATTATATTTAATATTCATTTTATACACTATTTAAATTAAAATATATTTGATATTATTTATGTAAAATATAAATATAAATAAATAAATAAAAAGTTATACAAAATAAAGAATAAGGTACGAATTTTTTGCTATTTTATCCAAATTTGATAGAGTTGGATTTGGATTTTAAATTTCCATTCCCAATCTTTTGCGAAAATGAAGAAAGTAAAATCTATCCTTAACCTATACGTTATTATATATAGTCTCACCAAATCATCCACCTTGAATCTAATTTATAAGTTAACATAATAGTCATATAAAAATAAATAAATAAAATAAAAATTAAAAAAAATTCTAATAACCAATTCAAACTAAACTACAAAATAGATTTAATTTGTTTTTAATATTACACTAAAATTAAATAAAATCCTGTATTTTTTGTATGCTCAATGTAAATAATTTGTATAAAAATAAAATAAAATTCAATCGCTAACACCTATGTCTGAGAAAATTTTGATAGTCAAAGTCCTTTATTAGACGATTATAATGAATCTTTTTAGACCTCGGTTGATGAATAGTTAAGCAATAAAAATTACAATAAAAATATGCTAATTAGCAAGGAGAATATCCAATTTAAACTAACAAATAACAACAAAAAATTTATCATATTTAAGTGTCGTTCATATTAAAATGAGAATAATTTTTTGACCTTTCAAAAATTCCTTGAGAAAAAAGAAATTTCTTTATTAAAAGATTGAATTTAAAATAATAAATCAATTATTCTTTTATTCATTCAATGTACAAATTATATTTAAACAATTGTATTTTATTGAATTATTTTAAAAGTAATAAATGAAATTTATTATTATAATAAATTAGAGGCTGGTTTTCCTTTTCAAAAGTAATTGAAAGTAAACAACATTTAAGCAAGAGAGAAACTAAGATGGATAATGACATCGAATTCAAATTTTATAATTGAAAATGAAATAGAACCGCGGCAAATTTACATATGAATTAAATGAAAGTTTGGTAAGCATTTTTTATTTTCATAGAAATCATATTTTATAAGAATTATAATTGTTAGAAATATTATAAATATATTTAATAAATTTTAGAAATATATAAAAATTATAATGAATATGGTTAAAACTTTTTTATTTTTTAAAAAATTCCATTCTCTTCTACAAGAATTTTTATTAAATAATATTTGTAAATATATTATTTTATATAAATATTTTTAAAAATATTATACCAAACATAAAAATCTAAAATTTTCAGTTAATTTTTTTAAAATAAATATCCTACCAAGCACAATTGATCGTCACCTGACCAGAGTGCAGTTAACATTATTGATGGTATAACGATATTAATTAACTAACCTAACTTATAAAAGAAGTAAGAAAAAATTACTTTTACAATGACGCTATTAGACAAATTTTATTTTTTACGATAATACCTGATCCAATGTACTGCGGATAAAATCTTTTAAGAATCTTCCCCAGCGTAATCATAACAAGTTTTTAGCAGGTTTTAAACTAATAATGCAAACAAAATAATAGACCAGGAAAAAAACTGAGAGTAAACTGAGATTATTTATATTTACGAATTTAGTAATAATCATATTATTCAAGTCACGGATATTTGCATATTATTTTTTTTTTAAAGAAAAATATCTAGTTTGAAAACATATATTTTATGAATTCATGCAAGATTTTTTATAGTCTTCAGCAAGCATGATAGCCAGATAGCCTTCAATTAGAATATAGATGAGAAGTTGGAAGAGGAAAGGGTGGCAGAGGAGATGGAAATAGAAGTTTTGTTGGTTTGATTACAGAAGGAATTGTAACCAGCATTGCTCCAGAACAGAACTCAAATTGGCATTCTAATTAATTTAATTAATTGATTAGAATAAGGAATGAATTTGAATAAAAGATGTGGATGATGAAGGTGAAAAATAATATTAATGAATTTGGTGAAGCGGGGAGAATAAAAAAATAATAATAATAGAAGAGCATCATTAGATATGATACATATAGGATTTAAGTAAAGCTAAGATAGGAAAGGGGGAATGTGTTTTATGATTGGATTGAAGAGAGAGATGAATAGGAAATGTCAATCCAAAGCGTTGGGGCCAGCACAAGCCTTCAAAACTGGGCTCCAAATCCACTGCACCAAGAACTTCCTACCATTCCTACCGTTCAGGTTGAACGTTCTCCCATCCCTATCCTTCATAACGGACCCAATGTAACCGCCACCACCTCCCGTTCCGTATAGACCCTCGCATAGGTCACCGATCTCGGTCGGTGCGGTGGGGTCCTCACCTGCGTACCACGCGTTCACCAACGGATTCGATGATAGCTCAGCTAGCTCGTGCCCGATCACGCTCACCATGCCATCCACTCCAACGTCGCCGTTTGGAGGTGACAGCTGTCCTGGTCCCCCTCCTCCCATGTACCCTGGCACCGCGAACGGGTACGCGCATACTTCGGGACATTGTTTCCCTGAGTTCCCCACCCACGCGTATGGGAGCGTGTACCCTACTTTCGATGGGAAGGTGAAGTAGTGGAACCCGCACACCGCGCGGCAGAAGTCCTCCATCGTCACGTCCTCCGCCGTCAGGATCAGGTAGATCCCCTTCCGGTGGTCCACCGGGAATGGCTTGGCCTGCACAGCCGTGGCGATCACTTCCTGCACGGACAGGCGCGTGAGGTGGTTGCCGTGGGAGTATCGGCTGTCGGAGTACTCGCCGGCGATGGAGATGGAACGGGAGATGTTGGCGCCGGTCTGGTCCGTGTAGAGGGAGACGGTGCTCCACCAGTCGGAGACGGAGGGGGAGGGTGCGGCGCGGCGGTCTGCGGCGGAGATGGAGAGGAGGAAGTCCTTGATGAGAAGTTTCTTAGATTGAGGCCAGTTACCGTACCAGATGAGGTAGATGTTGATCGGAGAAGAGAGAACGGGTCCCATGTGGTATTTGAGCTTGACGAACTCAGAAGATCCCTCGAAGCGCTTTGAGGAAGAGAGGGTTCGGAGCGGTGGGACATTTGGGTTGAATTTGGAGTAGTAATGGGAAGGGTTTGTGTTTAGGGTTTGTACCTCTGCTTGTTGATCTTTTGCAGCTGATGCTGTGCATACGCCAAGCAGGGACAGGAGAAGCAGAAATTTGGGTAACATGGTGGGTGAAAATTGAGATACAAAGGGAGTTGAGTGAGTTGTGAGAGTGAAAAGGGTAGGAGATTGATATATAATGAAATTGAAGACTGCATTTCATTGGAGGGAAAATAGGCTGGAGACAGCTGCCATGTGTGGGCGCACTTTACTCATCAAAAACACTCATAAATATCTCTCTTTCTCTCTCTCTCTCTCTTCTTTTACTTTTTGTTTCTGTTTGTTTTTGAAAACCGAGACCCGTTTCCTTCTAATCATGTTGACTAACCCCCCCCCCCCAAGGGAATTTACCGTTTTACTTTTTCTAGTTCACATTCTCAACAGTGCGCATCTTACTTTACTTTACCACTACTTTTCACTTTTGTTTTGTTTACCCTGCGCTTGGCAGTGAAATCCGGATGCTGGGGGTGCTTTGCAGCTCAATTGTCAATGGTGTTGAAACTTGAAACCGTGCCCATGATGGAAAGTATTGCAAATTGGTTGGTGGGTGTGGAAAATTAGGAGGGGATGGTCGGTGGTGTTGGGGAAGAGCTGGGCATGTTGGGATGGTTGCAGTTGCAGATCGTCGCTATTAAATGAAATGCATGTAAAATGAGCCTCCAAGGTTTGTCATTTCAAGTTTTCCTGTTTTCTTCTCCCATTCTGGATTGTGTTTTATGATTATTAGGTTGTTGTTGGCAAATGTTGGATTCCGTGAACTGTGTTGTGCGCAAATTTACCTCTTGCTGGGAAGCTTTTTTGGGCACCATCACTCCGAGAGAACCCACAAGTATTTCTTTTTTGTAATGTTAAGAGTTCTCGTCGATTTCACATCCATCGGCCTGGGTGTCGATGTTTTTGGTTTTTTTTTAAACAAGAAATTTCAGTTTCCATATCAAATGTTCTCCACAACTTGCTTGAACAAAATCACTTTGACCTCACCTGTCACAACTCACAAATGTTGTTCAAGCCAATTTTTCCTTTTTCTGGCTGTTTCCTTCATAAGAAATTTTAAATTAACCTCAATTATGCGAGAAGATTGTGAAATTTATACGTGAAGATGAGGATAAAACATTATTTATTGAAAAATAATAATTGGACCATTATTTTTATCTTGAAAAAAAAAAAATCCCCTCCAATTTTCTGATGGAGTAGACACATTTGGGGAGGTGCCTATCGAGTGTGGTCTATATGTTCCGTTGAAATAATTTTAGGCGAAACCCAACAGTTCTTCAGGCTATTTTGTTTCAATCTGGGTGTGTATTTCAGAAATATGCCCAAAATCTCCCTAACATGTTAGTTTTCTGATGTGAGGATCTGAAGAGAGTGTGGTACGGTGAGGTTGCCGAGATAGCTAGGCGAACTTAAAGAAACCAAAAATTAAAGTTTCTTTTGGTGATTGTTCCATGAGGGATGCATCCAACGATGACCAGCTAATCCCATGCATTTGTTATTTCTTTCACCTTGTCTCTCAACTGCTGAAAATTGCCCTTCAGTCACGGCATGCAGCCTGTCTAAAAGAAATCATTTACTTATCTGAAATCAGTTAGTGCTGCCCACCAAGGTGGTTCCACTTGTCTCGAAATAATTAACTTCACTGTACATAAAGTTCCGAACAAGTTCTCTGGCCCATTTATTTTTTCCTGATTTGACATGGAGATTATAATTTATTAACTGAACTAAAATCCTATGTTAGTCTTCCAAACTAAACATACTAGTGTCATCACTTTATTTCTATAAATACTTTTGACATCAATTCAGGTCTTTAATCATGGAAAGTGACATTAAGATCGTTCTTCGGTATACAGACCGCAAGATTAAGGGACTAAATTGATGTTGTTTATAATGATCAAGAAAATAAATTGATATTAACTTTATATGATCGAGAGACTGAATTGATGTAAAAAACTTTTGAATAGCTAAAATAATGATACTTGACTTGTGACTTTAGAGGACTGAAGTAGGGGTTTACACTAATTTATTTTGACCTTTTCAGGGACAGCTAATCTAGTGTCGTCGTTTTAGTGCTTGTTGAGGCAAAACCACACAAAAATCCTGATTCATATCGAATCCGGTCTGAAATTATTGATCTTTCTCAATCACATCAATTGTTCATGCAATACAGCTATCGGTATTTTCCTAGGTTGCTATGCTATGTGGAATCCGTGCTAATAGCAGTTTTTTTATATATAAAAAAAAAAGAATACAAGGGAGAGATGATGCATTACAATACTCATACATAGAACTCCGTAGGGTCAAGGTTTTAGTTTGTAGGTCATCTTCTGATGTACAAGTGGTGAGCTTGCAGATTGCATAGGCAGTATGTGATATATAGGTCTTTGTATAGACTTGAAAAAGATGAAACTTCACGTATCCAACCTTGAATTTTTCTTTTTGTGCCTAGGCTATAGGTATCTTTAATTGGAATTAATCCTATTCAAAGTTGGGTAGAATCATTATGAACAAGAAAGTTTTGTTCTGAATTTTTAACACAATTGTACTTCAAAATCCGAGACCTGGTTAAGTTGGATCATCTTTATATCTAACCTTGAATCTGCTGATGCACTATTGCCTAAAAGCTTGTACCGAATTCAGACATAATTTTTTTATCGTAAGTTTGTTAATTTATCACTGGTGAGTGGTGATGCAAGTATAATTTCTTCCTAGTTACACTATTCATCTTTTTCTGCCCCGGTCCCACAATGCTTTGGCTTTTAGGCGAGACTTGTGCTTGTCAATGGTTTACAGGCTTATGATTAGAACCATGATATTTATATTACAATTTCATAAAACAATTCATATGACATATTTTAAATTTTTATCTTTTTATATCGTATCATCCATCATATCTCGTATATCTTTATTTTTTTATTTCTCACTTATTGTATTATACATTATTATACAAAATTGTAGTAAAAATAAATAAATCTACTTATCAACATATCAAATTTTATTCTTGGTATTACTAACCATGCATAATAGATTACTTATAAGGTAAATAATTAAGTTAACCATTTTATTTTATTTTTGTAATCGATTACCAGTTTTTGTTAATCGATTATCATCTGTAATTAATTAAAAAAATTGATAAATGTAATTGATTACTACAAATAAAATTTAAAATGTAAATAAGTGTATTTATTATAGTTATGTCAGAGTATATTTTTGTAAAAATAACATTATTGGCCAATGTTCAGATTCTAAGTAATTTGGGTGTCGATAACATTTTGAAATCAATTCACAATGAAGGAAATCTCTTAATATAGTCTTATTTTTCTATTCTTCTTTCCAGCAATATCATTCTCTTCTGCTAGCTAGTTAGCCTCAGGATTCTTATGCCAGGAGAATATTATCAATGAGGAGTTATTATTTAAATAAAAAGAGAAAGAATAATTTGGCTTTGTGTTTTATGTTGAGTGGTTCGACAACATATGTGGTCCTTCTGGAAATTGGAAGGTTGAGCATCCAGTTGTAGATTCTATAGCATATGCCACAGAATGTAAGATTCTTATACTTCATTTATTAATTATTGGATCATTATTTTGTCCAATGCAATAAGCGGTGTTGTTTTATTTAAATCCCTTAAACATGAACGCTGACAAAAATAATTTGTAGTATGTATCTGACTATGAAAATGCATTTGGAATTATCTGCTTATGAAGGTAACTTTTCTTTAAATTCTTCTGAAATCTTTTGACTGAAAAATGAAGACCATAAGATCTACGCTTCAGGAGCCAATGAATATTGGAAGTGATAAAGATAGTAAGCAACTAAGCATAGATGATGGATGATGAATGAGATAGATCTTGGTTTAGAGAACCAAAAACTCAGTTCCATCATATTCCTGCCAACATGCAGTGTATGGTTAAAACTCCAATAACGGTTGATTCCTCCAAATGTAAGGTACAAATGTGATGCAATCAGGACGTTGTTCTCGGCCCATAATGAATGATCTTAGGCAATTTCATCAAACAAAAATATTTTCTCCTTGCACCCAACGGTTCACTAAGGAAGATGTAATAAACTTTTATATACGTTTCCTTTGATCATGCACAATGGATAGTTTGAATCAAAGAAAAAATTGAAGTGAAAAGTTGAGGGTATTGTTGAATTTGAAGTTTACTACTTGGCTTATCAACGAAGAATGGTACTTTCAGCCAATAAATTATCCAAGTTGCATGGTTTGCGTTTTCGCAGAGAGGGATGAGCATGTCTCAGCCCTTCGTCCTTAACTATGTATATACAGGTGAATGAACTAAGGATATTCTTAAGCAGTAGCGGTATTGTACTAATAATAAACATGTATTTATCATTATATTAGACACAATGTAGACGTTTTGAATATTTCTGGATTTTGTATTTTTTTTTTTGCTTTTATTTTTAAACTTAAAACTAATATAAATTGGAATACCACAGTAGTATGATAAATTGTACCGAGCATATTATTCTCTATAATTACTAGCATTTATTTTCTAAATTATGAATTCTCTATTATGACTTCAATTTATATTATATATTAATTTTAGGTTGATTTTATATGATCTATTATAGTTATGTCATATCTTATCATTTTTAAAATTTGTTATGTTTGCATGTATTTCGTAGCATGTTTATATATTGCATTGTATTTTTATTTTCTAGGTAAAAGTTTATTTACTGTGGGCTAACTTCACATATTTTCTGATTCCGTCCCTATTCTTGTCACTTTCACTTTATTATTATTATTTTTTTAACTGGTGTAGCATAGATCTGAACTTTGCATTTGCAGTTTTTCCTTTTTGGTGGTCCTCTGACTAATTTAAGCCGTCTAAGTTTATAGATCAATGTTTCTCTAATAGGCGTTGTATGAACTAGTGGCTTTGAGGTAAGCATCGCATTGCTACAACTTGTGTTATCTGGAGCTTATTGATTTTATTATACTGTTTCAATAATAGACACTTTTTATTTTAATACAAGTGAGAAAGAAACGTTTTGTAGCCTGTTTTTGCTCGCGAGTTAAACATGGTTGTTTGAACTGGTAAAAGAAATTGTGAAGTGCCTATTTACCCATGAGGGAAGTATTAAGTATATCAAGTAAGAGCTAAAAGAAGCAAATTTAGGTGTACAAACAAAATAGATGGTTAAAAATAAATTTAAGTAAAATAATCTTGATTATTTATATATAATTATATAGTTAAGCACAACTCCTCTTGTTTCTCACTAGATATGCCCAATCCTAGAGTTTGTACTAAGGCCAACTTTTTTCTTTTCTGGTATAGTCAGTCTAACACGACTCTTTGTCCTAGTTCGTTTTTTTTCTTAAAAAGAAAAAAGATCAATCTCTTGTGCGAGTTAATGTCGTACGCAATACCTCTGTGGGTATTATTTTTTTTTTTTAAATGACCCTTGTACATGTGAAACAGTATATCTATTTGGATATATTCTGTTTTTTTAGTTTTATGATGGATTTAACTATAAAAAATTTCTTTATTTAGATTAAATATTTGTGATAGTTAAAATCGTTGTAAAATTAAAATAACGAGATATATTTAGGAGAATGCCTACGAATATCATATTTCATTCTTTCTTTCTTTTTTTGTGTGTGCAAGGCGTGGGTATCTCATTTGAAAGCAAAAGAATACCATATTTCTTGGTTATTACAACTTTTTTTCTCGTCAACCGCAATATGCATTCAAAGAACCTAGGCCCAAGCATGGACGCGGTACTAAAGATAAGGAAAAGCCCAAAGAGAAGCTATGCGGCAGGTCTTTAGGACACACAAAGCCCAAAGAGATTGTTGTCACCGTTAGGAAACATAGTCAGCAATCTTCTTATATATATATATGTCAATACAATTGTTCTTATATATAATGCAGGGATTTAAATTTTAGCCCAATGGCGGGTTCAAAATTGCATGCATCAGCTATCTATAGGGCATCACATTGGGCACATGAAAAAAAGGCTTTACGCCTAACATAACGGATCTTTGGGTCTCTTTATGGGTTTTCTAGGATCGAAACATTCCCAAGAAATAGAATGTAAGACCAAAAGAAGAAAGAAATCCAATGTGACATGAACCCTCCAGAACATTCATGCCACGAGACGAATATATGAAGTGTATGAGTGTATCAACCAAGTGGGTCTTGGGCTTCTTCAATTGCGCGGTTGTAGTTCGGTTTAAACTCAAGCAATGTATTCTACCTCTTTTATCTCTCCTTCCATTTTTTTTTATACTATGAAAATAATAAGATTTAAATCTGAGATTTCATACAAATTATTCAAATTCCTTATCTAAATTTGATGACTATTCTTCCTTAAAAAATTCATATTTGTTTCTATCATGATATCACGACCCACCTTAGTAATGAGACTTTCCTTAAACGACCTTAAGAAAAATACTTGGTTAAGTAAGTGAAAGGTAAAAATATACTTAAATACAATAAATGCAAGTTATATAATTATTCTTACATTGTCATCTTTCTTTTAGGTTTATAATTTCAAAATACACAGTTAACATACAGGGTTTTACCCAAGATATCTTATTTTCTGGGTACATATATGTCATATATTTTTTCATTAGGCTGTAACTGCACAATGTACAACATTTCACAAATTACATTGTGTAAATTGTCAGCACATTGTCAGGAATTACTGACCACCATTAAATTATATATGTCAAGAAATAAATTTTATTTGGAATCGGTTTAATTTATTATTTGAAGATGCTAATTTTTTTTCATCAATTTATTCATAAACAGTTGCTTCGAAAGTTAGGTAAAGTATGTGGCCGTCATTTCTTAGTAGAGTTTTAATTTTTAAATTATGAATACAACGAGAGTGAGAAGGATCTATTCTTTTTTGAATATTTTGTTTCAATACTTTGTTGAAAAAGTAAATATTATAAAGAATGCACAATATAGTACTTATAGACTACGATTTAAGACTTTTATAATACTTTGTTGAACAGTGCAATGGATATTTTTTTAAAAAAAAAAACTTCGCTTAAACCTTTTTGGAATATAATAGAAGCTAAATACTAAACATAATAAATCTACTGCCCTATTCTTTGGCTAAGTCACTGGTGGATTCTTTGGGTATTTTATTCAGACAAACTTTGTTTATTGGGGTTTTTATTACTTTAGTGCTTGATTCAAGGTTAGGTAATTTGATATCAATAGGCTTTGTTGTGTACTCTGATATTCTCAGGTGTGCTTGAGCTTAAAGCAGATACAGATGTACCAAGTTTTAAGTACTTCTTTTATTAACTCAGAAATGACAAAGTTGAACGACCAAAAATAAAAAAAGAAAAAGAGTTGGTGCACAGTATTAATGTCAGCTAGGGTGCAGGGTGTAAGCTATGCTTTTATGAATTGAGAAAAAGCACAATAAATTAACTGAGTCTCTACACACTCCTGCTTATTGCTCCAAGGTAAACTCATTATGGTTTTTACTCTAAATTTCAATGACTGGTCATCAGTTTTTAACCTTGTTAGATAGTCCTTAATTTTGAGTGAATAGGAATTCCATAAGTCATGAGAGAAATCATTAGAACTTTTTTTTTTTCATCTGTAGGTGCAATTACTAAGATAAGAAAAGAAAATAGGTGGCTCAAAGAAAATCTTTGTTTTTCTTTAATAGGTATAATTTTTATGTATAGATTCTTCAGATAAAATTAGATTATAATAATATAAAGCTGTTAATGTCTTTTAGCCCCTTAAAATATTTAGTCAAACTCAGCATTAGTGCTTTAAGACTGAGGCTAATGTCAGTATTAGCTTATTTTCTTTACTTTAGTGCTTTAACAATGTCTAATTACCTAAAAAGATATAAAACTGTATGCATAATAGTTAATAGAGTTTCTTCACATCATTTTCTTGACAGCAGGGCCCAGCCAGCTACTAACTATGGGAGTAAATGAGAGAAATAAAAGAAGGATAATCTTATCTGGACCACTTATCTGTTTGTTAATCATGAAACAGCTAAATGTAGTGTCATGCTTTATTCCTATCTTCTGCAATATTAATTATGCCAACGATATCTTCCTCTATCAGCTGGTTGATGAGTCAATAATGTATTATAACTTGTGCTTTTCAAACCATCTATTGCTGATATTGCTGATTAATGTTTCTGCAGTTGGTGCTTTCCTTGACCCCGCAAATCTTGTAGCATTGGCTGTTCCAAATATGCTAATTCATAGAGTAATCTTATTTGTATAAACTTATATTTGCACACTCTTTCCATATTCTTAAAATATTTATTAAATAACATTTCAATGTTACTGTTTCATAATGTTCTAGATTTTTCACATCACTCATATATAGTTTGTGATTTTCGCTAGCTTAAATATGTATATATTTGTAGTTTTAAAACCACAATGATGTGCTTTCCGTCACATCATTATTTTAAAGGGAATTCACATCTCTCTTGTCCTTATCCATATCTGTTTTCGTATGATGGTGGGGTACCATAGTAATTAGCTTTAATAATAGAGCTTAAGTTAATGTACTTCAAGGAAAAGTGGTTTTCATTTCAGAGGTATTAGTTGGGAGAAGAATTATTTTACTCCTCCCAGGTCTCTACTTATATAATTGAAAAGAAAAATGAAATGAGATGGTGAATTGGAATCAAATTTTATTGTTGACATTCCAATTACACTGATGGATAATTTAAGATGTAACTAAACAACACAAACTATTTACTTTGTACTGTATTATATTGGATTATTCAAATCCAAAATTGTGAGGTAAATCTAAATTTTATATTCTCCGAACCCCTCAAATTTAGTTGGCTTAGAGATAAATTACTTCTCAACGTTCCTCTACACTAATGACAATCAACTACAAAATCCATCTCCAATTAGTTATAACAAAAGAATAAAATTCTTATTATCATTCATAATATAATTTTATCAGCTCAAATAAAATTATTTCTAATAAAGAAATATCTCTAATCTAAAATAACGAAATCCTTTTGTTTCAGAATTTCATACTTTTTCCATGAAACTAAATTTTGGACGAAGTGGTTTGTGTGTTGATTCAAAATCCTTTTTGTCAAATCGCTTTCAATTCTATAAATAAAATAATGGTGCTGGTTTTCAAGTTTGAAAGAGGGTCTTTCTCAACAACGGGTCTCTCTTAGGAAATTCAACCCACCTAGGAAAATGGTTGGAGGCAAGTTTAATGTGGAATAATTGGCTGAACCACCTCACATAACATGTACTACTAATCAGATGGTAGATAAGTGAACCAATTAGATGTTAGTATCAGCTAAGCTAAGGTAAGTAGTAGTGTCTCAAAAGCATACTTTCCTAAATAAAGAATACCCACTACACTATGATATCCACCTTAGGACAAATTAGAATAAGCCATTGTAGAGTAGGTAATTGGTTTAATTCTATGTGCTCAACACTCCAAACTTTGCTATCTAATCAAATCTCAATAACACTGCGAGTACCCGACAGTGTAATCGCATAGTATAACATAACATAGTTGTAGCTGCAGAGCAATATTGTGGTCCGTGTCAATGTGACATGACTACTTTCTTTGGCACCTTCTCGGTAGTTGAAAATAGATCCTTCATAAGCCACAAGGAATTGGATAATCAAAAGGTAATAGACCTAAATTAGGAAAGTATTAATAAGATAATGTTCATTTCATTATGACAAAAAAATGTCACCACCAATGCAAACAAACAATCACAATGGAACCACTAATGCACAGCCTCCCCTTCAAATCTGTATACAACAATCAATCAAAGAGTTAAGATCTTTATTTCTTATGAGCCCTTGAATTTCATTTATTGTATTAAGATCAAACTAGTTTCTAGGAATCCTTGAGCTAGATAGGCAAAACTTAAAAGCCAAGCATTATATTGAGAAGTTCATGATCCAAGTAAGCCAAGGCTAATTCCATTGCTTTTTCTGGTTCTCTCTAATTCCTGTGATTTCCTTTCCTAAAGCATGGATGCAAGCTGTCCTCTACTCAATAAGTTAATCAATATTTTGCTATTTCCTCCTTCATGTTCATAATTATTGTTTCCCCACACAAAATAAACATAACAAAGGGGGTTTGTGTTTTAGCTATGCTTAGATAAGCAGACCCAAGGAGAAAAAGTGAGACATATAAATATATATATATATATATATATATAACAAATAAGCATTTAATTTCCTCAGACAATAAGCAATATCTGAAAACTCAGAAGTGAAAGAACCCATTTTCTCTGACAAATAATTACATGAAAAGAAAAAAAAGCATTTTCTGTCTTTCTCTCATTTATTGCATGCATTGAGAAAGCAATATTTTATCAAATGCATCTGATTGTTTGATTTAGCTAGCAAATATATAATGATGAACTAAATATTCAAAACAAAGAGAAAATAGAAAGGGAGAGTAACATTAATTTGATTGTCCTTGATGCTCAAAGAACCTGCACTGTCTTTTTTCTCCAATTTGTCATCAATCTTGTCACATATATGATTAAATGAGTCAGTCTTTGATTCCCATCCCCAATAACATTGATTGGACGATAGTGTTGCATCTTCAATGGGCTGTGGCCCAAGTAGCACCAAAGTGGACCAGTGAATGATTATTCATCTCCCCAACTCATAAAATGTTTAATAATATTGATTTTTTGTTAATGTTTTTTCTTTTTATTTGTTTAGTTTTTGAGAATAATTTATTTTTATTCATATATTTAGCTAGAAATTTTAGTTATCATTAATTTTATAATTTTATCATAAAGAATAAAAAATAACAATAAATGTCATATTAAAAGTTAAAATAGTTTTAATATGAATAAGAATATTAAATATATTTTTAATTTGTATGTTTGTATTTATTGATTCTTTAACTACTATTCCTTCCTTAATTTTTAATATAATATTTTTTAAAAAATTTTAAGAAAAATCAATAAATGGATTATCCCCTTTTATAAAATGATACATTAATTTATTTTAATGAAAATTGTACACAATTTGAGACTATAACAAGAAAGGGATCATGTTCCATCTCATTTTCAATATCAATGAATCATACAGTAATAGTTACATATAACTTAAAAATACAGGACCACAAATTTTCAACCGAAATCTTTTAATATTATTATCTATTAGAAAACAATCTTTCATGTGATTTTTTTCTTTAATTCACCCTCCTTCATAAAGTGGAAATCATTCTAAATTTGTAAGATTGTAAGAAATTGTGTGTAAGAGAGATTATGGGTATCTTATATAGAAAACAGTTGTATTTTTTTTTATCTGCGAAAACAATTATATTTTAAGTTTGGTATGATTGTTATAAAAAAAATTTTAATATAAGTAGATATTTAAATTTGAATTCAAAATTAATAGTTAAATTAGATCAATTTTTATTAGTTAATCTACACATTTAGTGATTGAAATAAAATTTTTAAAATTAGATATCTAATAACGATAATTCTTTTTTCAGGATATCTTCCCTCGTATTAGACAAGAGATTATTTTCTAATGATCCAATCACACATTCAAATAGGAATCCTCCTAATAACACTTTTTCACACACACAAATTTTTTATGGATTTAACTTCTCTAAGTACCTTAAAAAATAGAATATTAACTTGATTAAAACTTAACTATTAAATTTAATTTATTTTACATATCATGTATTTTATCACAATTTTATTCATTAATTTTTACTTATTGGAGGGCTAATATCCTATGCACTGAAAAAAAAAAGCTTTTAGTTTCCATATTTTTAGAGAAATATTGTTTGGAATTTAGGATTATTTGACACGCGTTAGCTGATAATTAATTCTTAGCTAGGAAGTATACTCTATATCATGATTATTTCGATTCAGATTTTGAATTTCTAATTAGAATATTTTTAAAAAATATTAATCTTACAAAAAAAAATTATCTAGCAATTTTTATATAAAAGAGAAAAAAATGTGAGATGAGACACATAATGCAATGAAAAAAATAAAAAATTGTTATATAACTTATTGTATAAATATAATAAAGTAAAAATAACTTATATCATTTTTAAAATATACTTCAATAATGTAAAAGAGTACACATATACTGATAAGGATATTAGCTTGAATTGACGGAAAAAAACGATGACTTCTTAAAATGTATCATACCTAATACAAAAGCGCACATGCATCGTGTAACACAATTTCATAAATAGCAACAGTTATTTCTTATAAGTAACTGACTTTCTATTAACATAAATTCAGCTCTATACTTCTATTTATGAAAATAGTGTCCAATGATTGCAACTAGATAATTTTTATTTTTTTTTACAAAATATATGAACAATAGTAATAATTTGTGTGACATTACTTGTTTAAAAAGCAATATAATAACTAATTTATATGTTTATATTGCAAATCGTTTCAATTTTGAAAAATGTAAATTTCAAGTTTAGCATGTGAGCATTATTCATGAATTACACGCAAACTCTCAATTATTTGACTTGTTATAAAGTGATTGAAATTTTATAAATCAATGAAATAGCTTTCTCTGTTTCGGTGACACAAGAAAAAAAAAAAAACTAGAAAAGTAACTACAGTGGCACATGTACTCAGTGGAAGAGGCACTAGTCCTATATGATCAACTTTGAAGGAAAGGTACCATAACATTAGGGGTATGAGGGTATGAGGAATATGATGAGAACCAATTTAAAAACCAAACGATGCCAAATCTCATATCCCTTTCAGGACACATTCAATAACATAAAGACTGAATAGTGAACCAAATTAACCAACACAAAGAGTGTGCAACAGAACAGAACCCCCATTACTTTTACGGATTCCAAAGCTGCACTTGAATTCCACTCTTAACCTTTCTAATGCTCAGACCTTTGGCAACACTCAAATAACCCTTTAGCATATAGATTATTGATCATTACATCATATTCATAACTTTCATGGCATGATGATGCAAACACTCATTTTCAACAAAGCCAATGCTACTACAATAATTTTGCACAAATTGATCAGTGCTGATATATCTAGGGAGGTTAGAGTGTATTAAATCATATCTTTGTACCTTTCCATTTAATAATTTAAGTAGTTGGGAGTTAATTCATGATATAATACCATATTCATTATAGTTAAATATGTAAAGTTATTCAATTTTGATCATTCTCATTTATTAATAAAAAAATTTAATACAAAATAAGTGAACATTAAATTTAAACAACTTTTACATAAAAAAATGTGTTAAAAATGTTATAGAGTCGTTCAGAAGTTTTTACCTAACAAGTTCTTAAAAGAATTGATTAATGACCAATAATGCAAATGTTACTGTTAAGAGAAATTAGAGTAAAAAAGAACTTGCTTGGAAGAAATTTTCTTTTTCGGTCGTTGGCTACGTACCATGATATTTTTTATCATATAAACAAACTCTTAAGTTAATATAATTAGGATGTGTTTGGATAACAACTTAATTAAGTGTTTATTTAATATTTTTTATATAAAAGTTTTATATCATAAGTTTTATTATAAAATTTATTAAAAAATTAAAAATATTTATTTTAATGAGTTGTATTAAAAAACTTATAAAAATAGGATAAAAAACATAAAAAAAATATAAGTTATTTTCATAAATTTTCTGTAAGCTCTTTCAACCAGAATCTTAATGTTAGTGTAACTACAAAAGTTTTAATTTTAATTTATGAAATCTTTTCAAATGTAAAATTTTACTGGTAAGATATTTCTAAAGTAGAAATATTGAGATTGTTAAGTTCACAAGTGCTTAGAGAGAGAGAGAGAGAGAGAGAGAGAGCCTTGTTATATACCTTTATGAATTTGATTGCATGTTGATTCTTGGTCTAGAAAGTTCCATTGCTCAGGAGTACATTGTGAATACAAAGTGAGCCTTGTAGAAATATAAATTAGAATATTAGTTGATGATCATCAAGTTTTAAACAAATTTTAGAAATATCTTATTCTTCAAACGGATACGTATACCGCTTATTTTGTTATTATTGATATAATCCAATTCCTCATGAATAAGTTACGTACATAGTGTTGGGTTATTTAATAATGTAACAAACACGTGTAAAGAATAATTTTCTTGAAATAATTATTTGTTTGGAACTTGTCTTGCGTATAGTTTATTTGGGCAACTGGGAAGAAGAAAGATAACTGTGAAATTAGGTTTTAGGATGATGAAGGGCACATGATAATGATACTATCCAATACACGTAACTAAAATGGCCACTTTTCTATAAGAATTAAAAAAAGTCATGTTCACCCATTTTTCCCTCTTATAGTTTCCTCTTTTTTCTATTCACTGCTTGCCTATTATAGTTTCCGTACAATTACTTTCATCACTTCCGTTGCCATATACTATTCTTCAATGTGCAAAATAAAACCAACTACCAAATAATTTATCTAACTTAATTTTCTAATTCCCTTTTGAATTAGCCTTTTTTCGGCCACCGGAATTTATATTCCATTAGAAGAAAGTTTATCGTTTATTTTATCGAATAATAATTATAATTTGCTGATAATTAAAAGATTAATTATAATGCCTTGTATATCGGGTTATTGAAAAAAATTAAGATGGTCTTTGGTTTTAGAAAATATTTTTTTGTTTTCTATTTTTATTATTTTGCAAATAAAATAGTAAAAAAATAATGGTTGTTTTTATTTTTATTTTCTATTTTATTTTTTAGTACAATTTTAAAAAATAGAAAATAGAATAAAAATAATATAATATTTTATAAATAAAAAAATATTTTCTGAAAGTAAATAGAATCTCTTCAACGTTTTCTTCTCAAATTGAAGTTCTCAAGGTAGGTTTTTCTTTTGTTATTTTTTCCCTCTTTAGATCTGATTGTTTATTTTGCAATTTGGATCCCAGTTCAGTGGTTGTGGTACGCATGCCTTGGATCCACTCATTCGAGGTTTTGTTTGGAGTTTATGCATATCATTTGTTTATCATATATGTCTGATAGTTTTTATTACATTACGAGCAATATGAACTAGTCTCATGGTTACTATAACCAATGTTTTTAATGTGCTCCTTTACACAAGAAAATAATTAATAATAATAATTTATATTAAAAGTTACAATATTATCAATATATTGAATCTTGCAATTTTCAATAAAATTTTACTACATATATTTTTTTATTGTGTGTTTCTCATCACTCATTACAAAGTGTCCAAGTAGTCTGCAGCTATTCCAAAATGTTTTCGTTATTTTTTTAACTTTAAAACAACTAAGACATCTTAAACAAGTTCATTATTATTTTTTGCAAACAAACAAGCATTTTTAACCTATCAATTTTGTGAACTGATTCATGAAGACCTACAATTAATTGAGTCATATTTTGTTTGGTTCAAACTAACACAAAGTACCAATTATTCGGCTCATACTTACCTCTAGTTACATAAAGCCTAATATATAATTATAATCTAACAGTTTAATTCAAAAAATATTATTTTATGTAAAATCATTGATGTTATAATATTTAATATAATATATAAAAAAATAAACTGAAAATATTTAAATTTTATGTTCGTCTTTTTTCATCATCAAGTATCATTCCTTTTTCTTCTACAGTAAAATGTTTATTTTAAAACATTTTTATTTTACACACTTCAGTATATTACTTGTTCTTCAAATTAACTTTTTATTATGAATTACTTTAATGTAAAAAAAAGGAATTGGCATCACCGAAACGAATGAGAGTAGAGTGGAGCCCACAGTTTTTGTTATAATGTTTCTGACAACTTTGTAATTAGCTTTACTCACTTTATAAAAAAATAATGAGTTAGTAACTTTTTGAAATTCTAGAAAATTGGGTTGTAGGGTATATATAGTATGTTTGCATAGCACGAAGGATTACATAGGCCCACGAAATGATTAAGAGTAATTTTACGACTCTGTTCACATACAAAGAAAAACATTAGTTGGATTATACTTTTCTGAAAGCCTTTTTCTTTCTTAAGTTCTACAACTCAGATTTATAATAATAATATAATATGATCAAAACGTTACATTGTTTTTCCTCGAACAAATGAAAACGTTACGTTTGTTTCCATAAATATTAACAGGAATCATGCAAAATAATAAAGCTCGGTTATCATCTAAAATTTTATTAAGCTTTTCTAAGATAAAACTAGTAAATAAAACCAAGGTTATTTAATGTTCAATTTGTTCATACTTTGAGTTTGATGATGCTTTTTAGATAATTAAAATTTAAAATTATAAGGTTAAAAAAATTATTAAAATATCTCCGTTTAATTTGATAAAATAGTTTTTTAAAAATTATTAATATTTTAAAATAATTACCAGTATTTTTTAAAAATATTTTAAATAATTTTTAAGTTTTTTATATTTATCTTTAATGTATTTTCATAATTTGATCTTTTATTTATCTATTTATTTTTATAAAGCTAATATTATATTATTCTTTCATATTAATATTATTAATTTTGATATATATATTTTTACATTATTATCAAATATTATATTTAAAATTAATATTTTAATGTAAATTATTTCTTTATTTTATTACAAAATATTGAATTTATTAATAAAAATTAATTATATAAAAAATTTTAAAATACACTTTTATTTAATTATAATTTAATATATTTTTATTAAAATTATGCAGTATTTATTAAAATTTAATTTATTATTTAATTGTATTTTTATTTTATTATTTTATATTTATAATTAATTAAACTATTAATTTTATCAAATATTTTTATTTTATTGCTAGTTTGTCTATTTTTTATTTTTATTTTTTAACTTTAAATTAAATTTTATCTTTTACTAAAAGATAAACTATATAAGATAACAACTAATTAGTGAGTTTTTTTTTTAAAAAAAAATAAATTAGACCTTAAAGTAGCACTTATATAAGAAAAATAAGTTAAATTTAAATATTTGATTTAGAGATTAAATTTGTTTTTCTAAGCAAATAAAAATGACGAATTTGTTAATCAAATATGAGAGATCCTTTATTGATAAAACTTATATTTTAAAAAAAATTACATTATTTAAAATAAAAATTGATATAAATTTTATATATTTGACTATTATTTAAATTTAAAGACAAGCTAATAAAAAATATGATTCATCTGAGGTGGAATCAATTAAGTTTAAATCAACAAAGTTTCGTGTGTGTTAAAAATTATAATTTTTCAATCTTGTACCTGCTTTTCTACCTTATATGTAGAATGATTCTTACACATATAAAAAATATGTTATATTAATTTTATTTTATTTATAATTATATAAATTTATTTTTTAAAAATAAAAATGTTACATTAAATTTAAAATATAAAACAATGTAAAATAATTTTTATATCTAATATATATATATATATATATAACCCTGCAACCCTTTTACAAAACAGAAACAATTGAACTTCTAGGAACAGGAAACGATCTATTTGAAAAGTAAATATTAATTAAAGTTAAATATGACACAGGCAACCCATTCCCATCTGGTCGCACAACAGAAGGTTGCATTGATCTGACTTTTAAAATGTCTACATATTTTAACCCACTTTATTTATGAGTGGTTAAAAAGTAATTAAAAAATAAAAAATTATGAAATTGAGAAATATCAAATATATATATTTAAACTCTTAATTAGTTACTAATTAGTAAGTATATTTTATTTAGACTTAATTATACTTTTTATTATTCTAATTTAATCTACTTGTAATTTGATCCTCCAAGTTGTTTTGCGAACAAATTTGATCTCCTTATTTTAAAACTTAACAAATTTAATTAATTGTTAACTTTTTATCTAAACATTATAATTATTATTATTTATTTAATTTTTTAACTAAAATTTATAATTATTATTTTATAAATTTTTAAAAATAATTTATTCAATTCAACCAAATTTATTATTTCTAAATATTTAAAATGATTTCATATTTCACTACCATTATAAATTTTTCTAAAAATTTAGATAAAAATAATATTTAAAATTTTTAATTTGAAAATTAATAAATAATCAAATTTATTAAATTTTAAAATAAAAAAATTACTCAAAAGTTTTAAAGAACCCAAATTGCATATAAATTAAATTGGTAAAATTAAAAATACAATTAAGCTTTTATTTATTTATTTTTAAATAAAAATTAGTTTGACGGGCCAATCCTTCCCAAAATACATTTTCGTCCAATAAATTTCATTTATAAAATCAATAATTTAAATAATAAATTATTATTTTAAAAATTTTATTTTAGTTATTTCTTTCAACTCAAAATCTAATATTTCAATTAGAACAAAAAAAACCATTTTTTTAAACTTATAGAATTCAACAACTCATTATAAAAATAGAAAATATAAGAAAAGAAATGAAGAGCTGCATTTTGGGAGCAAGAAAAATATGTACTTTATTTGTGAAATCCATGTATATAAAACTTATAAAGAAATGTAAGAATAAAAATATATAGAAGTTTTTTTATTTTTTAATTAATATATTTTAAATAATATTTTTTGAATTAAATATATTTTTAATTTTTCTAAAATATTTAAATTTTAATTTTGATTTTTCAAATTTAAAATTTTTAATTTAAGTCAATTAAAATATCTTAATTATAATTTTTAATATTAACTTAAATTATATTAAATTAAAATAAATTAATCATAATTAAAATATTATAACCAAAATATTTATACAACGGAAAAAAATATAGAAAAATATAGATAAAATATGATGAATAATATAATAAAAATAAAAATATATATTATATAAATTTATGGTTCAAATAATGTAGAATTTTCTATGATCACAACTCACAAGCAAATGTTTGAACAGAGAGTTCCATCGAAAAATTCTCCATGACCAGACCAATGACCAAGACCCAAAATAGAGTATAAATTTTGAGAGAAAAAAATTACAGAACTGTGTGGTCAGTGGTCAGAACTGAGATCTCAGAAGGGGTGGTGACATGTGAGAGTATCGGTCAGAATAAAGCATAAAAAATTAGAAAAACACCAAATTTGGTACAAAGCAAGCAGAGGATTTGTAAAGAAGCCATTACAGTCAAATATATATATATATATATATATATGTTCACTATTTTCAATCTTCCCAACCGCCACTACCAATCTTATGAGAAATCTAATGCCTCACACGTGTCATACATTTCAAGCCATCTTCACTCAGAGGAATAAGAGCCGTGATTCCCTACATACACAATGTATTACACTTCCTTACATCTGAGATCCAACGGCTGAAAAATTTTTTAAAAAACATATCCACCGTTGGTATGCAGGATTCCGTGGAATAATATGTCATTCCATTATTGCCTATACGAATGCTAACTAACAAGTTACGGCCCTCACTCACGGTCAAATCAGTTGCTAACACATTTTCATTTCCTTTTTTTTTTTTTTACCGTAGGTTAATTAATTTATACATGCATTTAAATTATATTTAATGATTAACAATAAATTTATTTAACTTGTTTAAACAGATTATATTTAATGATTAACAATAAATTTATTTAACTTGTTTAAACAGACACTCATTCCACTGCCGGGTGTTAATTTTACCAGCTGGGTTATAAATTCACACCATGTTATATTTGTAGTTTTATACCCTAAAATAGAGTAAATAAATTTAGGCATAGATTATAAAAATTTATAATTCTTGTTTCCTTTCAAGGGTTTTGGCGAGGAGACGGGGAGGGGCGATCTTCACTTTTTTCAGTATCTTTAGCAGCACAAAGGTTTTGAAAGATATTTCTTAGTCAAATTAATAAATAAAAATACTCGATTCTTTCAAATTTCATTTCTATTAATAAATAATTTTTTTTAATTCGGATCTAATTATTTTTAAATCTATTCTTTTATAAATAGATATTCTCAACCTTGATTGTATTTTTAATTGGCTCTTAATCTTTGTTTCTTTTTATAAATAAATGTTTTGAACTGCGATTTTATTCTAATTAATTCTTAAATTTCACTTCTTCTGTAAACAACTTCTTTTATTAAGTTTCAATAACCAATTAAAATGAAATTGACTATTTATTTATTGTGAATCTCAATCATTTATATATCTTATTAAAATTATTTCTCAACCATTAAAACATAATAAAATTGAAAAATAAAAATTAAATATTTTTTATAGTATTCCCCTTCTAATTAAATTTTTTTAGTATAATAGTTTTTGAAAAATGATTATAATAAAAAACTTAATAAATGATATAAATTTAAAATAAATAATTTCTATTTAAATCAATATTTTAACTCCAAGTTAATAGGGTGAGCTATTTGTGACCATAAAAAAAAAGTAAAGTTTAAAGATTAGTTGGAATAAAATTTAAAAAGTTGAGTTGGTGATTATTAATGTTGTGATCTTAAATAGTTTCTTTTTATTTGTTGAATTTTCAATAAGAGTGGTAAATTTTAATTGAAGTTGTTTTAAATGGTATATGTTTGACTCTTTAAGTAATGTATCATATTTGACTCTTGTGTATGAGTTGATCTTTCCATAATGTAGATGTATTTGTGGTTCACATAAAATTATCTTTTATAAAAGAATATATATATTATAAACTCCAAAAATAAAAAGGATAAAATGAATCCAACTTAATAAGTAGTTCTACATGACTTCCTATTTTTGCTTGATGGGTTCGTTTAAAATCTACTGCTTTACTTTAATTTATAATCTTAAAGTTAGGATTGAGTAAATTAAACCTATCAGGTTAGATTTTTTTTATATATATAAAAAGGTGGGGGGGGGGGGATTCACAATGTGAAACCTAGTGAACCGGTGAAATTTCAATTTAAAAATCATTAATTAAATTAAAACTAGGATTCATATCGTAAAATCTAGTGAATAGTGAAATTTTGATTTACATGTTGTCAATTAAATTCGTAATGCTTAAGTGAGACTTCGAATTTTTAATCATTTTAGTTTCTTTCTATTTGGATTTATAAATATCTTTTTTAAAAATTTTATGTGAGTCAATCCATCAACCCATGTTAAAAATCCAATGAATTATTAACTCTTTTTTTTTAGAAAAGGACAAATTAACCCAGCCTATTTTGGCAACTCAACAGCGTATCGGGATTAATTAACTTGTTTTATCATTCTTGACTTTTTAGATACTCGTTTATGGCATTTTTCTTATTTATATAGTAATAATAACAATGATTTCATTTTTCAGTTTTTTAATCACGAGTTTTGTTAATATCAATTTTAAGAAATGATTTAAATAATTAAAATACAAATATTTTAAATATTTATAACAAATATTTAACAAAACCATTTATTTATTAATTGAATTGAATTATTGTTCTGATAAATATAAATTATTATTTTGTTCGCTGTTGTTCTTCACGGATTTCCTGTTTTCGTTTATTTCGAGATAACATGAAGCTTCCTTCCTCTGCGTCGTCTGCTGGCGTCACTGATACCACCGCCACCCACCAGAATCAAGTTATATATAAAAAAATACTGAAAATAAAAATTTCAGTTATTAAGTATAATAATGTATATGATAAAATTTTAATAAAATCTTTAGTTTTTAATTTATATTTAATTTTTATGTTAATTTCTACCAATTATTTTTATCATTTTAATTTTTATTTTATAACTATTATTAAATTGTTTATTAAATAATATTATTATTTAAATAAATATATAATTTAATTTTTAGAAGATACATCGTAAAAATATTAGTATATATTATTTAATATTAACTTAGTTAGATTTAAATTTTTTTAAAATATGAATAATATATAAATAAATAAAATAAAATAAGATTAGTACATTTAAACACCAAATTAACATTTTTTAAAATTAAATCAATTTATATAAAATAAAATATAAGTAAATAAATAAATTTTAAACATTATATTATGCATACTGATTTTGAAGAATTAAAATATAAAAATTTAATTACAAAATAAAACATTAAGACTAAAAACAATAGAAATTTAAATAAATTTAAATATTAATTAAAAATTAAAATATTAATCAAACTTATTAAAATATTATTAGTTTTTAATCACCAATTTTTATAAAATAAATATTAAATTTATAAAAAATAATCAAAATATGAAATGAACTAAAATCTTAATTAAACCTAATAAAAATTAGTTTGTTTTTCTGCTTTTTTTTTCTGCACATTAAAAAAATTGTTGATTTCAAAATTTTTAAGTAATTTTGAAACTTCTAAAATTGATATATTTTTATTTATAAAACAAATATTTATTAAACAAAAAATAATAAATAATAAATACTTTAAAATAAAAATTACTATTTTCACATGCTTAAAAGTAAATATAAAATCAAGATTATCATTTTTTATTTAAAATACACAAATTGAATAGTATAGTTATATAGTTGTTGCTTTATTACATGAATAGTTACTTTTATTTGAATTTTTATTAATTTTTTTATCTTTGATACATGTATAAAGTACCTAAGAAATGAATAAAATAAAAACATAATTAAAATAATATTTAATGATATTTTAAACTTCAAAATTAAATAAGTAAAAAAAATAAATTTGTCTTTCAATAAACAAATAGAAAGAGTGTTTTCATAAAAAGATGCAAAAATTTTAAAAAAAGTTTCACCCCCTCTTTGTCCCCTTTCCCGGGACCGAAAGGTTGTAACTTCAGTTTCTAATGCACTCCCTCTCAGAAATCTACAGCCCACCAACAAATGATATTACACATCACATCACGTTTTATATATATATGTATACATATATATATGTATACATATATATATATATATGTGTGTAAACCTTCTTTTAAATACATGTAGATTAGGAAACAAATTTGATTGTTTTAAGCATTTTAAAAAATACTATAATCTGTTAGTACAAAAAAACTACAGTGGACTGTTTGTCACCTATGCACATAATAATTCATACAGAAACAAATATTATTCCTCATAATATAACAATGATAGAGAAACGTCTAATGTATGCATTCTCATGTGTTTCGCACTTTTTTTTTTAACTAAAACTAAATATTGCATTTAGTTTTACAGTTAGAATTTTGCAAATGTTTATTTTTTTTTCAGCTATTTTATTACATTGATCCCTCATATATATAGTTGCTTCTTACAGAGTCCCCCTTGCAAAGGAAAAACCGAAAAACAAAGGGAAACCAAAAAGAGTAATTTTTTATATTAAAAAAAGAGAAAAAAAATTGGGGTGAAAAACGTCTTTCCTCTTATCCAAATATTTTTGTTATATTTTTAATTAGCGACTTTTTTTTTTTAAAAAAATCTATGGCTTGTCCTTGAGAAGAGAGGCTAATCCGGTGACCACCTTCGCTCCTCTCTCAACACTCTTCACTTTCACCGCCGGCGGCTGCCACGTCGGCATCACCACCGGCGGCAGGCTTTTCTCGCTACCGGAAATAGTCATAGGCTCCGGCGTGGACGTTTTCTCGCCAAAGATCAGTTCCAACTCACCACAATCACTCTCAGCCGCAGCACCATCACCATCACCATCGGTCAGGTTCTCGGTCGAGTCAAGCACGGTGGAGGACGGCGGCGGAATCGCCCTGGTACAGGAGCTGGAGAGCCATTTGGCTAGCATGTACTCCGCTTTTCTCCAGGGCGGAACGTGCATACCTTTCTTCTTCAAGCTCTGCTTCGCCGCCTCCGACACCGCCGCGACAATCTGGCAGAGACGATCCGATTTACCGACAAATAAGTACGGCAGAGACTGCAGGATAGCCTTGTAGGTTCCCGTGGATCGAGCTATCTCAAACTCAGATCGGAAATCTATATCAACTATCAATCTTTCACCTTCCACAAACACATCTACATATTCATATTCACCTGAATCAAAGCCAAATCATTCACTTTTCCATAATTTCCGTTTCGAATGAGCGAAGAGAAAAAATTGGGGGAAAAAGGGAGTACCAGCAGGATAAGTTAGGGCTTTGTCCCATTTTGATTTACATATGGAAGAGTGATAACCGAGAGACGAAAGGCTCTCCGATACAATCTTTCTCAATTCGTCTTTTCGTTTGTAGACCTTGCTGTTCTTGTCAAGGATCTTGGATGTGTCAGCTAAAAGGTTTCTCTCGGCAACACTCACGCAAGGAATCAGGCTCTGCAAAAAGAGGAATACCCAATTTCAGTATATGGATGCTGAGAAACACACAGAAAAAAAGAAAATCCTCAATTAGATGGATAGCTAGCTTTAAGTCTAGTTTGACTGTTACCTTGACCACGTCACTAGCGTCACCGAATGAGCCAGAGGATGAAATTGATTCACCAAAGATGTCAAGTTCCTCATCGGAACTCTCGTTGCGGTTGCCATTAAAGCAGTTGCAGCGGTTGCGACCACGAAATGGTTGCTTCTCGTTACTCTCTTCAATGAAACTCTGTACCATTTTATCTAAGCAAACAGAACTTGGTTCAAAATCTGTCGCCGCTGTGCCACTTCCATCTCTGTTGTTGAACTGAGTCTCGCCGCCGGTGGCTATTTTCTCTAAGGAGAATGTGGAATTCCGCAATACATTAGGCAACTGCCGGTCGAACACAAAGAGTCTTTTCAACCGTGACTTCAAAACCGGCTTAACGGCGTCGTTTCGAACCACCGCTGTCGCTTCCTTCAGGTTCTGAGAATCAACATCGATCGGTTGGATCTTCATGGGAGGCATGTTTGACAAAAAAGAGAAAAAAAAAATTGGCAACAAAATTTCTCTGAAAATCTATGTATCTTTGTAACAAGTACTCTATCTTCTATATTCCATTTTCAGAGAAGAAGTATCGAATAACTTCTAGACTAAGCGACTAGAGAAGGAGTTCAAAAACGTTTCGAGATCAAGTTTCTCGCGGAAAACGTGACGAGGATGATCGGAAGCACGGGCATTGTTCATAGACAGGGAAGAAGGGTTGGCCGGAGTATTCATTTCCCCGGCAAGTTCCCTGTCACCGGCGGTGGTCACTGTTGAAGAAGGGAAATTGCTTGAGGAGCTTTCTTTTGTTGTTTTTTTTTTTTTAATAAAAAACTCGCTATTTTGTTTTTTAGCGTTCTGGATTAGGTGTAAGGAGGGGGAGAGATTGTATTTATAGCGGAGAGACTGAGTTGATGACGTGGAATGTAAATGCCATGAAGGATCCTAGGTGGCACGGATGATTTGTGTACCCAAGGAAATCACGGAGCATTTAGGTTGGTGACGCGTGTTGGGGAAGATTATCGTGCGCCATCCGCATTGGGTTTTGTTAGGGTTAAATTTACGGTTCTGCCCTTGCCACTACATAGAATATCGGGTAGATGCCCCTCGTGTTCTGGTGTTATTGAAAACCACCCACACCGCAGACTGATCGTGGCGATTGTGCATTACGTGCCTTTTTTAAAGAAAAATATTTATTGTTATTTTTGAGATTTTAAATTGAAAAGGTAAAAAAAGAATGAAATTTGAAACATGTGATATGAAACCAGAGGTGTGGATTTTTCATTTTTGTGTGAACACCATGTATGTAAATTGACCCCACGCTTTTGGAAACGTGTAAAAAGATAAAGTGTTTTATCTTCCAGAAATGTTTATTTTAAGAATAATTCTAAATTTTCTATCCTTAATTTTTATAACTTTTCTATTTACCCAATAAAAATACTAAATAATTTTATATTTTTAATATAATAAATTATTTATTTATTACTTTATAAAGTAATAAAATAATATATAGAAAAATTTGTACGAAAATATACAAAGCTCTTATTTTAATTTTCTAAAAGTACTTTTAGCAATACACGACATATGGATGAAAAGAGAGTTCAAATAATTCAAATAACTAAACCATAACGTATTTTCAGAATAATTTTTATATTTTCATATTTTTATTCTCAAAAACAGAGTTCAAATAACTCAATTACAATATCATATTTTAATCATTTTTATCAGTTTCTTTGATGTATGCTAATGGCATACAATAAAAAAATATATAGTAAATTTTATTTTAAAAATATAAAATTTAATATACTAACAATATTAAATGCTACAAATTTTAATGAAAAAATTATTTATTATTTTTTACCATCTATCTTTGAATGTATATTAAATTTTTTAATTAGTTTTTAAAAATATTCCAAGAAATTTTAAACACCAATTGAACACATTTTTAAATATATTCAAAATAATATACCTTGAAATAGTTATTTTTGAAAATAAAATTTTACCACTTCAAACAAACGCCTCTGGTTTTTTTTCTCACTAAAACTATTTTCACTTAAAATTATTTATAAGTACAACATATTTATCATATAAATTATAAATATAGGTATATTAATATGTTTAATTAAAAGTTGGGATGGAAATGCGTGATTTTAAAATTTTTTCTTGGGAATAATTCATTTTACTATTTTTAAATATGCTTCGGAAAAATCAAAAAAATAATGACAAAAAATACATAATCAATTTTTATGTAAATTTATTTGGCTAAAATTTGAATTTAATTCTTATCATGTAAAAATTTCTTTTAAAATTTTAGAATTTATTTCACACCAATTAAATATTAGGGAATCAGCAAAACCTATGTATACACATTTGTCTTCTTACTTGTAAATTTGATCCGGTTTAATTTTAAATTAATTAAAGTTAAAAATAATTTTGAAAATAAGAAGGTAAGTAAATATATTTTATTTTTAAAAATAGATGTGATATCATATTAATTTTTCGTTATTAAAAATATTAAATTTGTTTTTTTAATGATAATGAATGATATTTGTTTTTAATTTTAAGGGATAATTTAATTTATTAAAAAAGTGATATTACAATATTAATTATACATTACATACCCTTTTTAAAATCCTAATAAAATAATGCTAATTATATTTTTATATTATTGAAATTCATTTACTCAAGAATTATCAATTAAAGTAGAAAAAATTATAAAAATTAAGCAGATAAATTATATTGATATTCTTAAAATTTATTGAAAAGATAATTGATATTTTTTATATTATTTTAATTTTTTTATTCATATAGTATAATAAAAAATTAAAATATATTTATATGTATTTATATAATTAATAAATTAAGGTAGATATCTGTAAAATAAACAATAAAAAAGATATAAAGTAATTTTTGATAAATTTTAAAGTGTAAAATAAATAATAAAATAATATAAAATAATTTTTTATAAATCTTAGAAGGTATC
This sequence comes from Canavalia gladiata, assembly GCA_037954105.1. Lineage (NCBI taxonomy): Eukaryota > Viridiplantae > Streptophyta > Magnoliopsida > Fabales > Fabaceae > Canavalia > Canavalia gladiata. Next base: position 14,326,838 of record CM075660.1, read on the forward strand.
AATATAATTCTTTCCAATTAAACTTTGCACGAATTGAAAAGTATTAGAATGAATTTTAAAATTATTTTATTCATTTAAAATAAATCTAACTTAAAATTATTTTGATTGCCATGTTGATTGACACATAATGATATTTTTATATTAAATCTTATGGTTATTATAGTTTTTTTTTATCAAATTATAACCACTTAAATTTAATAATGTGATTAAAGAAAGGTATATAGAGGTTTAATTTTAAGTAAATTTTGGAAAGTACCAAAAAGATATTAAACTGCTTTTCACATTCTAAAATGGACTTAATCATATTTAAGTTAGTTGTCGTTGATATTTCAATATTTTCATGATTTTATTTGGATAAAATATTATGGTCAATTAAATTTGTGTAACATAGGTGTGGAGAATGTGCCCAGACATTGAACATTTTATGAGAAGAAGTGTCAAAATAGGAAATGAAACTATTTTAGACCCTTAAAAATGATCATAATCAAGTTTGTTCTAACTGTCACGTTGACTAGTTCGAGACAAACTTTTCATTGACATTTTACAATCCTAGTAACTCTGTTTGAATCTAAAAATTCTGATAAACCCAAGCTAATGATAAAGTCAAAGAAAGACGGATAGAGGTTAAGCCTTACACGAGTTGGAAAATGTGAGTATTAAAATTACTTTTAACATTAAAAAATGAACCTAACTATATTAAAGTCAAGTTACACAATAATTGATGATAAAAAAATATATACAGTTTTACGTTTGTAGATAGGAAGAACAACTATAAGTATCTTAAAATGTTTCGAAACGTTTTATGTCTTGATGAAAAAAAAAAGAAGTATTTTTCAAAATTTGTCTAGTGGATCCTACCTAGAAAAAAGCTATTTCTAGGCTACTAATTAACAAAATGAACAATTAGCTTCTACATTTATAGGAGACCTTGGCTCATAAAAGAAAGAGACTGTCCTGTTAGGAAAAGGAGACCTTGGCTCATAAAAGAAAGAGACTGTCCTGTTAGGAAAAGCAAAAGACAAAGATAAAAAGACATTTGATACATAAAACACATTTAATAAAAATAGTTTACTTTCTTCTGAACTAAGATCATGCATTCATTACACATATAAAAGATGTTGTAAAGTTCTCTCATCTCACAAATGACTATTTTGTCTCCTTTATAAACAAGAATCTTACAAAGAAAAGACAAGGAGCATTAATTCAAAAAATTTCTAAGTGTCTTACCTATTCATAATTTGTGTTGTACTTGTTGCATTTATCCTTGTTGTAATTTGGATATAAAAAATACTCTGTAGTTAGATAATAGACATCTGATTTGTATTTCTAGAAAAAAATAAGTTTGGAGAGACTTGTGCAAAAGTATTGAAATTTGTATTTTAAAGGTTCATGCTATTTTATCATATGGGATGCTATTTTACTGGATCTAACCCTTCATTTAATAAAAGTGAAACAATATAATGTATAATGGAAATCTTTCTCTCTTTAAACTTTGGGTTGATAATATCTTAATGTATAATTATTCTAAAAAAAATCTTTAATTTTTATTAAAACATCACATTAAATCCACCTTATGTGTTACCCCTTTTTTTACAAACCAAAATTGTGTTAATTATTACGATAACCAAGACAAAATATTTTTTAACATTTTACAGATTGTATAACTCCATTCAAAAAATATGGTTGATTAAGATTAATACCAAGACTCATTTTATTAATTATCTAAATTAATATAAAATTGTTTCACTTTCTACTGTCTTTGTGAAAATTATATGATTGTATAAGAGATATATAAAAAAATATCTTATAAAATAAATATTTAGATAAAATATTTTTTTAAATTATATACACAAAATTTAAGTAATATTAAAAATAAAACCAAATTATATTAGGTATCAAATTTTATAAAATGTCATCTTTAATAAATTTTTAAAAAAATAGTAATACAACTATTAAAGTTAAGATTTTTATACTATAAATCAATTTTATAAAATTTAAAAATTAATATTCTATTATTTTATTTTAATTTAATTTAAAATATAAGTAAATAATAATATTAAATTATATATTTACAAATATTTAAATTATGTAAATTTTACCATATATCAATAACAATTTTATAATATGAGTGAATGGTTGGATTGAAGAATTTATTTTTAATTAAAATTTATCGAAGATGTCATTTTATAAAATTTGATCTATGATATTAAAAATTTTTATTATATATTTAATTGAAGTTATTAATCAAATATGAAATATATTTTAAATTTTAATTTAATTTTGATAATATAAAAAATTATATTATTAATTAATTGAAAATCATAATACAACTTTTTAATTAATTATTATAAAAATTAATATTTTTAAAAAATATGATGATTTATAATTGAATAATAATATAAATAATTTTTATATTGTTAGTACATTTCAATTAAATTTTTTAAATTTTATAAAAAAATTTATATTTAGTTTATATAATAAAAATATTATTTAATGATTATATTTTTTAAATTCAAAATCTTAAATAAAATTATTAAATAAATTAACTGTGATATACATTATTTTTTATGTATGTTAATCTTTATTCTATTTTTTATTAATGCACTATTATGTAATGAAAATTACACTATTGATAAACATTGCAATTCTATATTAATAACGTAGTTTATCAATGTAACATTTAATATTGATAATATATTAATATTTTAGATCAATAAAATTATCTGTTATTATACTATAGCAAATCATTAGTATAATTTTTCAATGTTCATATTACTGTTTGCTATAGTAATAAAATTTGAATTCATGAATATTTACTTAGTTTTGCGTAAATTTTAAGAGAAAATTTTATTTTGATTGGGTTAAAAAAGAATTTATATATAAATTATAAAAACAAGGTTGTGTTTGGAAATATAGATAGATTAAAAAAAATTTAAGATAATTTTAAAAAATAAATAGTGATAATTTTAATTTTATTTAATTTTTTTAATAAATTTATATTCATCAAAAATATTTCAATAATGAGTAAAATAGTATAAATACTAAAATTAGTGTATATTTTTTCTAATTTAACATATTTTTTTATAATTTATACCATCGTCGCTACAAATCAATTATTTTGAGTGATATTCTTCGCACTCTGTACAAAAATCTGGTTTAATAAATATAATAACATTTAAATAAAAGTATAAATTTTATATTTTTTAAAAATATAATTTTATTGTTAAATTTTTCTTTGATTTTTATTTTTTTATATGTATTTTAAATATTGTTGAAACTAAAATATACTTATTTAAAGTATCTACATAAATAAATAAAAATGATAAAATATTAAAATGGAATGTGTGTTCTCTCCATATTTATTTGAATCCGATAAAGTTAAGATTAAATTTTAATTTTTCATTGTTATCTCTTCCAAAATCCAAGCTCATCTCAAACTATTGTGGAATGAAAATAAGAACAAAATCCATCCCTACCCCCATTTCATTATCATGCCTAATCACTGTTATAATTATTGTTAAACAAAGATCACGTTAACAAAAGTTAATTCAACTGCAAATCTTTATGACAAGACCTTTTAATTTTAACTTTTATATACATATATATAATATCAATTTTTTGAAAAAGAAAAAATTGAAATATCCATATGTTCCCTGATTAGCAATGGCGACAAAGTTAACAAAACAAGATATAGATTCTTAAAGTTTACAATAATTTTACGGAAGAAATTGGTTTGCTCCTCGCAAAAGCAGGGAAGAGATATGAAAGGACAGATATTAGAATTGCAGTACTAACTTGGAATCGCACCCGTAAGTATTGGGAGCAGTTGCCATGGCGTACACTGCACAGAAACATGTGTTCAATGTAAGCCAAAGACAAAGCATGCCAACCAACACTCCCAAACTTGTATGATCTATCAATGATCATCAACCACTTCCTGTAAGCCTTCATTTTTATTTTCACTCCTATAACTTCTTTTTGCCATAGATATCTTGTAAGTTCCTATTGAATTCTTTAATGTTAATAATAGAAAATTTCTTAAATCACATTAGAAAAGTTTTTAACTTCATTTTATTATATGTTTTCTCAAATCATATATAACAAAACAATAAACATAAAATTTAATAAAATTAAGCAAACATCTATTATGCTAGCTTTATCACTAAAAACTTTCTTCCTTAATTAGCTGTTCACTTTTTTTTTTTATTATTATTGCAACCATGCTTTAGATATGAGTAATAAGAAGGCCATCAAATTCAGAAAGGAAGGTGTTCAACTTGAGAGGGAGAATGGGTTAACGGATATGAGAGGGTGATGAAAGATAAAATGATGGAAGAGCAAAAAGTATATATAACGGCTAGAAAAGAAAATGGTAAAAATGAGAAGTTCTATTTCTATACTTGTAAAATGTTCTCATACCTACTTATATTCTAATTCAACGTTCAATATACGAAGGTAACTCAAATATATAATGTAAGTTAAATTTATTCCTAATTTTTTTTTATATATTTGAATCATGCAAAATGTAAGCAATATATTCATTTTTTTAATATACACATTTTGTAGAATTATTTATTTTTAAAAATTAAAATAATTTTAAAATGATTAATTTATCAAATAAGTATTTTAATTTTTTTTAAAAATGGACGAATTACAATATATGTTCATAAGAATGAATTATAACATTCCTCTTTTTTGTTTTAGTTTTAAAAGAATACTAACAATATTTTTTTAAAAAAAATTGGATTTATTTAGAGTGAAGTGTAAAAATTATTAAAATCAAACCTTTGAATCAATCTTAATTAATTAAAAAAATTAAGATATTTTTAGAAAACAAAACTTGTTATACATTTTCTGTATTTTAATATAATAAATATTTTTATCAATAAAATTTATAATTTTAAATATTTAAAATCGATGTTAATAAAATGCACAAACCATTTACATTTACGAGGTCACACTCTAAATAAAATTAAAATGTTGCACAACACAATATTTTATAAAATGATATCATTTAATAAAGTAGTATATGTGCATTTTACCAGGTAATTTTCTAAAAGATTTTTTCGCATTGCATTAAATTAATATTTTATTAGAGTATTGCAAACAATTTATCCATATTTTAATATTTAATTAAATTGTCAGTTATTATGCTCCCAGAGTCATATTTTAAATTTGCTGCATTATGTTAGCGACATGTAATTATCTCTATTTAATTACATGTATAAAACAAGTGAATCACTTATAGGAAAAAACTGAACAAAAACACTTAAGGTGAGTATAGACAAATGATTGAGTTAAATGTTTATTTAATAAAAAAATATTATATGAATTTATTCATAAACATTATAATAAATGAGAAAAAAACTTATCTCAATAAATTTTTACGTAGTCTTTGATTTATTTTATCTTCTATTTTTTTTAAAAGAAGAAACTAGGTCATATATAATTTGTAAAAAAAAGAATCTATTTTAATATTTATTTGAATTTTATAATTAAATATAAAACAGATATTTTATAAAACTGAAAATTAAAGTAAAAGTTTTGTAAAATTAAAATCAAAATAAAAAATTTACTTTTTTATTGTTTATTTTAAAAATAAAACGTATGTTTATTATAGTTTTGTGTTTATTTTCAACTTGATGACGTTGGCTTATGAAGGATCATGAGTGTGCCCTTATGGCGTTGGGAACTTTACCCAAATTTTCAATTATTGCACCCCACTTTTGGAGGAAAATAGAAAAGACAAAGAAAATAATATAATTACCAGTTACAATTCATCACCTTGATTGGGAAATTATCTTTTAAATATCCAATTTTTTTGGGTACATATCTAAACTAGAATTATGGGAATCATATCATATATTTAGCGTGTGACTACAATTAAACTATTAATAAAACTTCTAATAAGCATGGGATGACCTATGTGGCTCACTTAGAACATATAAAATCAAAATAAATATATGTGAAATGAAAAAAAGTGATTCAAACTTTTTCAACTTTAATTTGTGTTGGGAAAAGCATAAATAGTAACACAGTTTATATGAAAAAAAAAAAATTATTATATAAGGCAGCATTTGGCATAGAATTTCATTTTTAGACGTTGTTTCAAGATGTTCATGATATAGGTACAAACTAATAATTAACATGGTTGAGCTACATATTGCCAACCTTCTACCGGTTCAGATAGGCCATCTAAGATTTATTGGATGTTTTAACTTACTTTTCATAAATTTTCATATGCTAACAGTCAAAATTTACAAAGGATAACTCGTATTTCTAAAGCTAAAATCATGAGAGTACTATAATAAATATTCTAAATATGATTCACCTAAATTTGAACCCTATGTAAAAAATATATATCAGATGATCAATTTTCATTCTATATATTATTATTTAACTAAATTTTATATTAACTCAAATATTAAAATATCTTTTCAAGTATAATTTTATCTTCTCTTATGATTTTTAATCTCATTATTTAATTTCGCTATCATCTTGAAGTTAGATATTCAGTGGACCTATAATTCATAAAAGTTTGACTAGATAAAATGTTATTGAAAATTAAAGTTAAAATTAATATCTTAAAAATAAATTTAAAGTTAATTCATTATTTAATAATTTTATAATATTTTTAGTTTAAACCTCTGTTCAATCATACCTAACTCAAGTTACTGTGCACCATTCTTCCCAACTAGCCATTCAATTCGTTTAACTCAAACTCTTTCAATTTCACAGTTTGACAAATTTCTTAATATGCAAAATGTTAAAAATTCTTATCAAAGTCTAAAAATTTTATTGGTATCCCATTACTATTGCATATCAACTCTTTCTATCAAAACCTAGAAATTTCATCCATCAACACATAATTATAATAAAATCATTCTTATTTAAAATATGAAATTTTTTTACCACAAAATATAATATGTATATTAAAAATATGTTATATTCATTTTCATTTCATTTATAATTATACAATATTTTTTATATATTTTTTGAAAAAATTATCAGCAGTTAAATTTAAAATATAAATTGATGACTATTTTTTATATTTAAAGGAAGATACTTGGTTATTAATGACTATTTTTCTCAAATTTATTTTGAATTTAAAATGATAAAAATTTGCTAAATGACAAAAAGATAACTGTAGAATGACGAAAATTTGCTCCTGAACCACCTACAATTATCATGAACGACACATTTCCTTCCCCATCATAATCACTTGTTGGGGGAAGTTCAATCACTCCATATACACAAAGCTACTGCAGACGCAAGTTATAGTGCCATTGTGAGTTATAAATGACATTACTTCTTCCAAACTGGTTGCTACATTTAGAAGTTGTTTGGAGGCAAGATTGGAAAGCAAGGAGAAAGGTTATCTACCATGCATGTGTGTCAAAATACAGGATTAAAAGTTCCTTCAATCCGTTTATGAAAAACATTTTTTTTTTATTTAAGAATTTTTCTAAAATTATATTTTTAGCTCTCTTTTTATGGAGAAGATAAACATTAAAAAGCTTATATTTACACCTTGAACAAATTATAGCTTGGTTTCATCTTTATCTACTATGATACATTTAAAAATAAAAAATGGATATAAAATAAAAAATTTCATAATGAACTTTTTAAATTTCGAATCGTGTAAAACTGATTTCTCACATGGTGATTGAATTTTGGTATTTTTTACGTGAGTGCAACTTGCTTATTGTCTTATTTTTACCAGTTTTTTTTTATATTCCTGTTTATTTTTTAAATTATGATTATTTATATTAATTCTATTTTTAAATTCTGATGCGTGTATTATTTCTCCAATAAACTTGTAAACATTTTAAAGAGTCTTATTAACGAATGCTTAAAAAACTAATAAAGATATTCAATATGTTTTATTAATTATTTTGGAAAAAATATTAAATGAGTTTTATATTTGAATCTTTATTAAATTTTTTTTTTCTTCATCAATATTAAAGGCATTTATTTGCATTTTCTTATTTGAGGAAGCACAAGTTACAAATACATGCAAATTTTCTTTTAAATTTGAGTAAACATCTAAATCAGTTTCTAAAAAGATTTAGTATCCAATTTAGCTATTAAAAATATAAATTACTAAACTATTTATAATTTTTTATAAATATTTTAATTCCTCTATTTAAAAATTTTGTTTAAATTAATGGAATTACTTGCAAGATCTATTAATTAACTGATATGATGCTTGTATTCTTTATTTTTTTAAAATACTTTTTGAAAAAAATTAGTTTCCTATCAAAATCAATATAATTATTTGTAGTATATAAAACTATTAATGTAACAACTAACAAAGGACTAAAATAGTATGATGTTTCTTATCCATCTTCTTCCTTTATAAATAATGATATCGAAATCTTAATTTAAACATTTTCTTCTTTTATTGTCCATTTTCTTAATTTATTCAAATTCAAAAACACATTTAGATAATATGAAGATAGATATAATAATATTGTGAAATATAATTCTAAATAGGTATTTGAGACACGAATGTTATCTAAAAATAAATAATATGAATTTAACTTTGATAAAAAAATTGAACTTACATTAAAATATGTTGATTGGAACTAAACTATGTATGATTATACGATATTTCAAAAAATTAATAAAAATTTTAAAAAATATTTTATTGGATAGAAATTACATGAATTATATACTAATTGATAGACTTTATAAATAATTTCGCTATTTTAATGGAGGGACTAATCTGTCTTATGAACAAATTTTTCAAAAATTATGTGGTAACTTATATTTTTTTTATAATAAATTAGATTTAACAAATTTTTTCAAGGATCAATTTTGATGTTTACTCTTTTTTTTTTATTATTCTTTGACCACGTGATTGTGTATGTATAAGCCTTTTCTATTTTCATTACTAACTTTGATTAAAAAAAAAATCTTGAAACATAGCATTACTTTTATGACTTGAAACAAAATAAACAGGTTATTTCAGGTCATTGATTAAAAATATGTAAAATCCAATTAGTTTGATTGGTATCGAATTAGCCATCGTTCTATCCAACCTTAACAACCTTATTATTATTATTATTAGATAATTTAAATATTATTATATTTATTTTTTATATTAAAAATAAAATAACTTTAAATAAAAAAAATTTATGCTTGATTTGATCCATCTATTTTTAAAGAAGTTGATTCAAGTCGAATTGTAAACTAAAAATTAAATAAATCAAATCCGATCCAATTCATTCTATTTTAATTGATTCGAATAATTTTTTTTTTTTAAACTTTATCCCATCCAACATGTGAACAACTATTCTTGCTCCGGTTCAAATTTATGAATTAAAATTATTATAAACATCATATACTATTGATGTTAAATATAATTGATAATGTAATATGGGAACTTCATTGGTAATGTAATGATCATCTAGGTAGATCGTGAGTCATTTTATTAGTCAAACAATTTCATGAACTTAGAAAGTTAGATTGAGGACAATCACAATGATGGAATGAATTGTCGTTTATGGGAGTAAAATTAGTAAACAATATTTACAGAGTGGGAGAACTCTTCAATTGTACGCATGTCTGGTCAATTTTGTCATCAGATTTACAGTAAAGGCATATCCCTTGTTATAATTTTGTGTACGATTTTGTTTACACTTTTTCCAGCCACAAGAACTTGTCTCATATAGAGGATGCAACTATGCAGGACCCAAGTTAAAATCAATGGAAATTTGAACATGTATATAAGTTATTTATTTTCCAAATTATTTTGGGTTGCTTTAATTTTTCCATAATTTCATTTAAGTTAAAATTTACAGTATTGTAAATAACAATACGGCAATTAAATTTGTATTAGTCCATATATGGTTTTTAATTAGAAAAAATATCAATGGAATTTCTTGACCCAAAAGAAAAAAAGGGTAAGGGAGAAAGAAAAAGAGGAGGGGATGAAAGGGATCTTTCATTTCTTATTACACCACACCGACGTTGCATTTGGATGGGGAAAAGGAAACAAGAGGAGAATAAAATAGAGGACATAGTTGAACTTCATAGATTTCAATATGCATCTTTCACTTTCTTCCCCTCTCCTTCCTTTCTTTTTTTCCTAAAAAGAAAAAGAAAGAATTATTTGGTGAAGAAAGTCTTACCAGCAAGATACCAATATGTTGCGACAAGCAACTATAACCTTAAATTTTGATTTTGATAAAGGGTTATTACCTTTATATATATATATATATATATATATATTTTACGAGATTGATAAGCTCTTTCATTTCTATTTTTTTTAATTATTATATGAAAGTTTAGGGAGAAAATATGTAGACTTGCCATAAGGTCAAGACACTATAGGTCACAATAAAACAAAGATTTTGTAATAAAGAACTACCAACGAAAATCATATTCAAGTCCTTTTCAACTATTTGTAATTCGAATACGTATGCCTGTGAAGCTTCATCTCCTAAATTTAAGCAGTGCTTATTTATTAATAGTTAGATTATTTTTAAATAGTTTAATTTTGATACATTATTATTATTATTATAAATTTTTGTATTATTAATAAATTAAAATAATTATTAAAAAATGTTTAATGATTTTTAATTACATAATATTTTATAATTAGATAATAATATAAATTTTTATTTTATAATGTATTTAAGTTAAATTCTATTTTAAATTATAAATATTCTTATTGTACCAAAAAAAATACATACTTTATTTCACTGGATCGGCTTTAGACCGTTCAACAGCTTGTCAAAAATCTAAAATTAGAAGTTTATGAATTTTTTTATTATATAAAAAAATAAAGGAAGATGGCAAACGAAAGAGGATAAAGCAATAAAAATCTTAGCTTGAAAAACACCTATCTAAGCCAACAAAATTAACACAAATTAAATTTTGCCTCTCAAAAAATATTGCAAAGTAATTGTCCAATCTCTTCTTGAATATTTAAAATGATGTGAATGTATTTATAAAATGGAATAGAAATTTTTATTAACAAATATAATTACCTCTAAACAATATGTAAGATAATAAATATTGTGATAACTAAGAATCCAAGTAATGATAAGCCATGAAATAAGGCTAAAAATTTAACATTAAAATTATATACATAATTAATATTATCAATACTACCTATTATTTAAGAGTCAAAAGATTTTTGGATTAGTTTGTGAATCTGAACGATACCAAAGTTATCATAATCACTTTTATTAATGTAGGTAAAGTTAATTCTTTCGAAGAAATTATTCATTTTATTCATTTAGGATAAGTGTGTTATAATCAATGATTATGAATTTCACCTCTTTTAAAATTTTTAAAATTTAATTTTTAATTATTTACATATTTATAATTTTTTAATTAAATGTTTATTTTAATCTTTCTATATATTTTATAGATTAAAAATAAATAATTTTTGTTGAAAAGATTATTTTCTTTAATTTAAAGTAAATTCATTAATTTGTTTAAAAAATAATATATATATATATATATCATATCTCATAAAATTTTAAATTACTCTTGAGAAGAAAGACTATGCATTAATAATAATTCGTTAAAAAATTGTGCTTCATCATAAATAATTGCTTCATTGCAAATTAAGTCATCATTTTCTTATATAAAAATTATTGAAAATATACAAATATGTAAAATGAGATAAAAAAAAAGAGAAAGGAATGAAAAGAAAGAAAAAATATGATTAAAATATAATATAATAAAAATACTGATAAAATATATAATAATTAAAATTATGCATATATCAAGTTAACTAGATTTGCAAGTCTGCTCAAAGTCACTCATGCTCTTAATTGCAAGCCCCTTTTCAAAAAAATGGAGCAAATCTCTAAACTAATTTTTAAGAAATCTGTCATTTTAATATTTCAAATCATTTTTTAAGCACTAACTGTATAAAATATTTTTCAATTTAATATTTTTAAATGGCAAATAAAGTTAAAAATTCAAATAAATATTTTACAAATTTAAAAATCAATGAAGGATTTTTAAAATTTTAAAGTCAGAGTTTGTTTGATTTTGTTTTCAATTTTTTGTTTTAAAATTATTTTTCTAAATAAAATTTAAAACTTGTTTTAAAAACTGAGGAACTGATTTAAGGAAAATATGCTATTAGAGTTGTTTTTATTTTTAGATCTGTAAAAGACGAGTTTTGAAAACTGTTTACAAAATTCAGTAAAAAAAAACTCTTACCAATTAATTTTTTATTTTAATTTTTGAAATAAAAGTAGTTTTACAAAACAAAAATAAAACAAGGTCTAACCTCAAAAATAATTTAAGTGTTTAATAAAAAAAGTAAAAAGTCTCCAATTCTGTCTTATTTTTAAAATTTAACATATGCAATCTTGATGAGAATTCTATTTTCTAGCTCATTGCCCTTCCGATCCGAGTCAGTTTTTTATCTTGGGCAGTGAATTAGTTTTTCACACACACAATTAACATAAATATGATATATTATTTAAATAATTTATTTTCCATATTTTTAATTTTAATTTTTTTATTTTATTACTACGTATCATATTTTTTTAATATAGATAGATATCATATTTTTTTTAAAAAAATATTATTAAAATTAATAGATAATATTTTTTTATATTTTTATAAAAATTTTAAATGTTAATAATAATATTTTTCAATATAAATTAGATATAATATTTTTTAAATATTATTAAAATTAATAAATAATATTTTAATATTTTTATAATATTTTTTAAAATACTATCAAATGTGATATGATATAGTGTTTAATTTATTATTATCTAATAAAATAGATTTTTTATTGTTAACAAATAAAATTTTATGTGATTTAATAATATTCATACAATGTAAAAAAGCTTGTAGTATAGTATAAAATGGAATCATTATTCTTAAACATAATAACATCTCTTATTACACCATTTTTCTCTTTACGGCTTTACAATTATTTTATATATATATATATATATATATATATATATATTCAAATATCAATTATTTGTAAATGTTTGTTACGTTAATATTTTTTCTTATTAAATATCAACTTTAATTTTTTAATATATTTTTCTTAAATCTTAGTTATTTATACTTTAAAATAGTTAATTATTTTCAGAAAATTAAATTTTGTTCTTTCTCCCCCCAACAACTTGTTTATTTTTTTTTTACTTATTTGTGGATATTTGTTTTATAATTTTAAACATTTTTTGTGTATTTATTTAAATAAAGAAATCGTGTAAATTTACAGAATATAATTTACATTGAACGAGAAAGATGAACCCAACCGGCAAAGTTTAACACATCACTCAATCTGTAAAATTAAATATTCTTTTCTTTCGAGATAGATATTATCAGAGCGTTCATAAAATTGATGTACGTTTTACCATAAATGTATATATGAAACAAAGTGTTAAGCTGACAAACGACAATGTATTTTTTAAAAGGAAAAAAAGAATAGCAACTTCAATGAATAGTTCACCCGAAATCTTTTTATTTGAAAACATCAAACTTATAATAAGTGTGTGTGTGTTTTCCATTTGGATTGTTTATTATTAAAATAAAGTATCTTTCTGTTCTTTTATGATTAGGATGCCAAAAAGCCAAAGGGTTTGCAATTAGGGAAACACAATGATGTTGAATGTATTAGCTTATTTGTGATTAAACACTATTGAGTTTTATTTTGACATGTTAGAACTTTAATTTGGCTAGACTATTGATGGCGCTTTAGTGAACTTCTTTTGATGATGTTTATTGAAATTATTGAAATTTCTTTTGAAAAAAAAGGCCATCATTGCCTCTCTAAATCTTTTGGGAACACGGGATTGTTATTAGCTTTATAGATGCAAATGCTTTAATTATACTATGGCTTTGCTTTTGTGACTTGAGCAAAAGTTGCACTCTTTTGTTAGGTGACAAGTTTAAAGAATTTCATTAAGGAGGTCCTACCCTAATAATTTACAAGATCAACATCAGTTTTATTGTTTCGTACTTATTTCTTATTCCCTAGAAACCTATCCTTAAGCATCATATATATATATTATCATACTTTTCATTAACCTTGCCAAATCTAATAATCAGATTTAAGGGAGGAAACTAATTTTAAAAGGAAATTAAGTAGGCATGACAGATAAGGTATATATGTTTGGTATCCAATTCACGAGCAATCTAAAAAATATGAATAACGTATCTGGGGTAGAATACTTATGATCTAATCCATTCTACTAATCTAATTTAATTTGAAGATAATTTTGAGAAGTTTAGGTCTTAAAAGTTAGAATCCGCACATTTTAACAAGTTTTGACTTATACATAATAATATCATACCGATTCAACATGATATCTTTTAAGTCTAATTTTTATTTTTATTTTTACTTTTTGACACTTGTTTATTGATCATAAAATTTATTAACTTAATTGATAAATTTTCCAATAAAAAAATATTATATTTAGTTTTTAATTTTAAAACATATTATAAATTATTTTTTATTTTTATACTTTTTAATTATATAATATTAAAATTTATATATTATATTAGTAAATTATGTTAACCTGATAATCTTTGATCATATTTTAATTGGATTATATTGAAGTTTGATCAAATAATTTTATTAAAATTTAATTAAATAAGAATTAAAATAAATTTGATTCAACTTGTTTTATAAATATTTTTTATTGTTATGAATTGAAATTTATTTTGAAATTGTTTTTTTATCTATGTGTGTGTGAGAAATTGATGTGAAGAAATCTCAATTTAGATTTAACTTGGGAGAAAAGTATAAAACCAATGTTAAATCATGAACAGTAGCGCAATGGGCTATTGCTTATTGCTTTAAAATTTGAGTTTGATACGACCCAGATTTACTGGTTGAGGATTATTCCATAAATGGTGTTTTATATCCCTGTTTAAAAGGAAATTAAAAAGAAAATGTTGTAAAACTAAGTTAGGCCCAACTTTATAAGTGAAAATTTCATGGTGTTAAAACATATATTTGTCCTTATTAAAACAGACAAGAGTTATGTTGCTATCATTAAATATTGGTATAAGAACTAAATTGGCATGCTTCACCTTTTTACATTATTTTTTCATCTTACATCATTTTCATTTTTCAAAGCATACATTCAATTATTTCTAGAATTGGATTAGTGTGGTAACTAATTTAAATAATTTATATTTTATTTTAAATTTAAATATTATTATTATTATTTATATATAAAATATAAAAAACAAATTATTTAAAAAAATTCTAATATAAAATTACTTCATTTATAACTTTTTTAAATATTTAAATTTTATTAATTAAATTATTAAATTAATAGATTTTATTATATTAATATATATAATTTTATAAAATTTTAAAAATATTTAATATTTTATTATATAACTTTATTTTAATAGTTATTAAAAAAAATATATTATTCATTAAAATAAAATGTTAAATTTTTAGTTAATTTTTCTCCAATTCTTGTTTTCTTAGAAATAAAAAACACTAATTATTGGTGATCACACATGGAATTGCATTGGTGGCTAGTGGTGAAGGAAAAAGCAAAGCAAAGAAGTGAAGTAATTGCAATTGAAGCAGGCCTATAAATTAGGGGTTCATATAGTGGGACCTTCAATTTGTGTAATCTTTTCTACAAATCCCCCAAAATAATGCTACTGCCAAAATCAAAATATCTAACTACCAACTTCAATTTTTTTTTTATTCCTACCCTTTTAGTGCTGCGCTATTATAAATTGTCGTCACCATTTTTATTTTTTTTAATTTATGCTGTTGTTATAGCTTATGTTTGTTGAACAAATATGATTGGCATTAAGTCATTAACCACGCATTATAACCAAGTAAAGAATAGTTCAGGTTATTGAAGGTAGCTTTACATAGCGACGAAAAACACACAACATTTGTATGTTGGGCCATATATATATATATAATATACACATGTGTTAATATAATATAATATGTTTGATATAATTAACATAAAATTAAAAGTTAAAAATTAATTAATAAAGATAAAAATTAATAAGTGAATTAATTAGATCAAAACTGTTTAATAAAATTAATTGTTAAATTAGTTACTCAATAAAAATAATAGATAAGAATATAATTAATTACTAGATTAAAATCTATCAAATAAAAAATAAATTAAAATTCATCTAAATAAAAAATTTATTTTATTCAAGATTAAATAAAAATTTTAAAAACGTAATTATCGTTTTATATTTTAAAATTTTTACCAATAAAGATCATTTTTTTATCTTAAGAAATAAAATAAATACTATCATGATTATAACAGATTGCATAATATTAAAAAATATATATATCATTTAAATGTAACACCTCACAATAAATTAACAATATTACTTTAAAAATATTAAACTTATAAATAAACAAGTAAACAAGAGATTATAAAAAAATCAATTAAAATATTAAAATATTACCTAAAGTAACATTAAAATAATTATTATTTAAAAAATACTAAGTAATTATTAAAAAATACATTATTAAACAGAATTATTTTAATTTAATATTTTAACTTTCAACTAATTAAAAAATATTGAAGTCATAATTTTTCTAGAATTTTGGTTAATCTCTATTCTTGAATTCATAATTTTTTTCTTGGACTCATTAAACCATATAAATGTTACGCGCTTCCGTAATTACTTTATAGTATAACTAGCATTACGATGAATATACTTTATAGTATAAATGTTATGTTCATCCGTAGTATAATATTTGAGGCATCCAACGGACAAGGCCAATCACAATTTTCTTCTTTAAAGAAGGTTTTTAAAATTGGATTGACTCTTTCTTCATGAGTTCGAATGAATTGAGTATTTTGGTTTTTATTTAAGATTCCATTTGATGTAAACAGTATTAATTATTGAATATTGATCCATTCAACCTCCGAATTCGGCTTTGACATTTCAAATTGTAACATTGAAAATAAATCATAAACAAACAAACAAACAAAAATGCTTGAAACCATGGTCCCTAGCAGGACAGCATCCATTGTCTTTGAGGGACCATTCACGTTACCTTTAAATTTTCAAATTTTATTTTTCTACACTTTATAATATTCATTTTATATTATTTGAATAACTTACTAAAAATGAGATAAAACCGATCAGTTCAAGTGAATAAATAAATAAATAAATCATTCGGTAATCAACTCATTCAACTTTTAAAAAAATCAATTAATATGAAAACGCTTGAGAATCAGCAAAATCAGTACAAAAACTAGTAGAAAACCAATGATCAAAACGGTTTGAATATTTTTTTTAATTTTAATATAAATATAAATTTTTAAAACTAAATTAAGAATCCATATCAAACTATAAGAACTCACAAATTAATATTTTAAATTAGTTTTTTATTATTACTTTTTATGTTATAAAATATGATATTATCATTTTATGTTAATTATTAAAATATACTTAATTAACTTCTTAGGGTTTGATGTTAGTTTATTACGTATAAAATATTAAATGATATATATAATAATCATTGATTTGATTAAGATTGTATTAATTAATTGTAAATTAATAGTATTTTTTTAGCAGTTTAATGATCTATTAGGTTTTTAAAATATTGGTTTAGAAGCTATAAAATTTTAAATACTTTTGTTAAAATTATAGATTAGTCTTAGCCTTTTTCCTAATATTTTAATATATTCTGAATTTGCCTCTCTTCTTGTGGATTAATTTCAATGGATGTTACTGGAATAGAGAGGTGAAAAATGAATCAGTTCCTGTTTATTAACTAATAATGATTATTTATTAATGACAGAATCTTGGACATTCACTACTTTGAGAGGACGGAGTAAGGTTTACTAATTCAAAGTCTATAACCGATTAGTTATAATTAATTAAATTAAATATATTTCTTTTAATATTTGTAATAACTTGCATGTCAACATATATATGGAAAAACATGTGCCCTCGAAAGCAATGAGACGATTTTCTTTTGGAAAAACAAAATTTGGAAGCGTACATATATAGATGCATAATTAGAAAACACATATATTGAATTTTATACACACGCATAGATGATAGATCCAACTAAGAAAACCTTAAACATCTCAAATTAAAATGAAAGCAATGGTAAACTTTGATTAAAAGATTAAAAAACAGAAATAGATAAGAAAATATTGTGACTTTTTGTTAAAATAATGATTAAAAAAAGGAAGTATATAATATATATAACAGGCCATAGCAATTAACCACACCATTTTTTTATTTGTAGCAATTACCTTATGGAGTAAGCAAAACGTAAAATCTGAAGAATATACAAGAGAACGGTAATTTTGGTGCATCAATTTCATCTTGGGACCTTGTTTTCATTTTTCAATTCACTTAACCATAAGTAGGTTTAGGTTAATTTTCACTTAATGTTTTCGTTTCTTCCAATTTTCACTTTATTAACGTGCTCTTAACTTTTGGTGTAGGAATATCTTATGTCATATTTTGCAGTGAATGTCAAGATCAATCAAAGTAAACTAGCTAATTTGTTTTTACTTGATTACCAATTTATTATATGCAGAGTAAACTTATTTGACGCTTTCTTAAACTTAATAACTTTCACATGAACGGCAAGTTACGTATTTATGATTTATCAATGTGACTTTCATTGTCTAACAAAATTAAAAACACATAACACCTTACTTAGTACTTAATTACAAGATCACAATTACTTGAAATCTTTCTTCCTTTGAAAGTCGTTCTATGGCTAAGTTGACTTTCTCTAATAGGTAAACTAAAATTTTCCCCCACGTTTAAAAATGGGAAATCTGCAAATATATAGTGGTGCACAATTTCCCAAGTTTATAAACGAAATTAGAAAAATATAAATGAGCCTTATCTTTTTTATAAAAAAATATATAATATTATCCATACACTACACAAGTATTACCCTCTTCTTTGATACAGCTAACCAATGAGAACACAAAGTGATGTTCACAAATAAGTGGTGATCTAAAAGCATGTTCATGTAGAGAGTCAAAAATGTGGGTGACCACCCCACAGAAGCAACCGAAAACTAAAGAAGAGGTATCCACCATTTAACCACTTAGCCGAATAGAGAGGTTATTGTCAGACATTGTTGTCACTGTCCACATTCCCCTAAAGTACCTCAATTGTTGGCCTACCATTGCATCATTTAGTATTTACCCATATACCTAGTCAAGTGTATATCTTCCTCACCTAAGAGAACAATTTGCAATGTCATGTTTATACAATTTGAAACAATATGCCACATGAGAATGGACCCACTTTTGTTGATTGCAAAAAAAAAATTGATTTTCCAAATTTTTTCATGTATAAAATGAAAATATATATGCTTTGTTTGACCTTGTTAGTTCCACTAATTGATATGGAAATGGCAGCTAATGTCCAAAGACAATATTTATTAATACAAACCGTCTTTCTTATGAGTATATCTATAATGTTATTGTGGTGCCTTGCGGATATAAATTTGTGAAATAATGAATATAGGTAAGTTAATTAATTATATAATGGCTCTAATGCAATCATTCTGATTGTACTTGCTCAATCTTCTTAATCACGGGACGTCTGAACTCATCCAATGGCTTGATTTTCCTTATTTAATCAAATCAAATTAAAGATTATATTTCTTTTGAAGTGTATTTGTTGTGAAAATGATCAACACACCACATTCAAATGTGTGGCCTGTCATGATGATAAATGGCCGCTTCATGGTGGGTTATTGTAACTAGTAAGAGGTTTGCATTTGTTTGTATCAATTGCAACAAAAGTTGGTGTCTCAACAATATTAATTTTTCTTGGTAGATAAATAAAATAAAATGGAAGATGATGACTGATGAGGACACAAAGTGTTTGATAAGGAAGGCCAAACAGGACATGATGCTCAAGACCCAAGTCCATGCTCCTTGTCACCAAAACCATCTTTGGGATTCTCGTGGTAAGATTCTTGTTTGGGAATTTTGGTTTTCCCATGTCAAAAGCCAAATACACGGCTTCATACCAACGTTGCACCCTTTATTTCATTTGAGGTCTAGGTTATTGTGCTCAAATAATGACACATTTTAACTGTTCCATGATGATGTTACACACATGGGTTGAAAGAGTCATGGCTGATGATGAATCTATGAGCCACTTAATGGTTTTGTAAATGGGGGACCATTCATGATGATGCTAGGAATTTCACAAAATTATAAATCCATATAAAAAAAAAAGTTTTTTTATATGATTTAACTACCCGTTTGAATCAAGTAATTTTAACCTCAGCAAAGAATATCTTCTCACGTGTGATGATCAAATGTTCAGTTTGAATGATCCTTGTGTAGATATTTACTAACAAACCCAACTAGGGATTAAATTGAAGACTATATAGACCTTATGTCATTTGTCAGTGACCATAATAATGGGTAGTGTAGCAGGTGTTATATGGTGCTTTCAAGTTTTCACGTCACCTTCACATCTTTTTCCCCAACTTGTAATTTCAAATGTGGGTCCACTAAATTATGGAGTTGGAGTTTGATAGTTTGAGCCGAATCTGTTGGCCTTGTGTGGTAAGTTGATGGCCACTTTACTATGTGGTTTCAACTGAATGCACTAGGATACTTCTGACTCTCACATTAACACACCATTCTAGTTACTCTGGTATCAGAAAGAGAAATAATTTTTGCACTATTTACTGCATATTAGGTGCAGTGCAGCACATTTAAATTCATTAATATAATCTAGTTAAACAAACTCAAGTAAGTTCAGTCAAGCTCATGCTGTTACATATGACTGTGTTGCATGTTTGGATTGATTTTTTTTTAAAAGAAATAATTTTATTGAACTAAACATGCCTGTAATTTGTGTAATTGTAAACAATGTAACTGAAATGATGAGAGAAAAACATAAGGCACCTTATAGGTTGAGTCTTTAACTTGACAGACAGATATTGGTACATGGATGGGATGTATTGGATATACATGTGAAATTAATATGAAGATAAGCATCCTCTCTCCTTTCATTTTTAGGTTATTTAAATGGTGGGGCTCTCTTTTATTTATTTCATTTCTTCTTGCGTTTGTTCTATGTGTATCTTTATGTTCTTTCCAGGTTCAAGTTAAAGAGAAAAGAACAATAAAGAAGGAACAAAAAGAGCAGTTGTACCCCTATTCAAATTTTAATTGTATAAAGTTAAAGGGCTACATCTGGAGTTCTTGCATTGCTTTGTAGCAGCTTAAAAGACTTATAATACTGCACATATGACTTTTATCAATGTAGTTAAGGTCACTTACACATCCCATGTCTTTTTCTCACTCTTCCTTTTTGGCCCTTACCCCTTTCTGGGTGGGGTTGCCCTGGAAGACAAACAAGCCAAGGAAGGTACCTGTTCAAAGGATCATATAAGAATTTAAAAACATGACCCACTCCCAGTCAAAAAATTTAGTTACTGACCACAATTAAGTTCATTTACGAGGCAGATGACATTGAATAACTTCATTTATATTATAGGACTCACTACTGCACACAATTGATTAAGAAAATAGTACTTCACATTCAATGTAATATTTTACAATATTTTTAAAAGTTGTTATTTTTTTTTTTAAAATAAAAAATTACCACTTTTTTTGACAGAATTATTTTAACACTTACCAATAACAATAATATTATTTTTTTGTAATTTACTGAAAATATATTTACAAAAAAAATATAAAAAACTTCAAAAGAATCTATCTTTAACAATAACAACTGTCATAAATGCTATATTATCATTTTTTCCCAATAATGTACCAACCCATGCACCTTAATGAAATCTTTACAAGGACAATACATCTCCCAGTCAAATTTGATCATGGATTTGCATTATTTGTCGTTGAGTAGATCCTTTTATCTTCCCTTTTTAAATATGGAAAGAAAGCTCAACAACACCTTGCTTCCATTTTCAGGTTTCCAACTTATGAATAATAATAATAATAAATTATTATTATTATTATTATTAAGGGACAAATTCTGGTAGTAATGACATTATAGCCTCTTCTTAAGTTATCACTTATGGCATGATCTACTAAATTGATTTTTCATTTGTTATATATATTATGGTCGAATATACGAAAAAGAGAAACACTGCATAACTAAATTGATTTTTCATTTGTTATATATATTATGGTCGAATATACGAAAAAGAGAAACACTGCATAACACTTCGTTATCCAAATTATGCTTAACTGTACGGAAACCCTACTCGAATTTGAAAAGTAAAGAATGTTCTAAAGTGTGTATTACGTGGTGTAAGTATGGACCGTTTCTTGGAAGAAAAAAAAATTGTCAAACTCAAACCTTTAACAACAGTTTCTTTGCGAATGAGCTAACGCCTCAGGAATAAAAAGTTTAAGTATCCGTTAATGATTTAATCATTAAGTGACTATGTGGCGTGCAGTCTACTACATGATTTTGCCCACAAGGAACCAACTAAAGATAAAGGCGAAAGAAAAACTGAACTAAAAGAGCTACCACTCAAAGCCAATCTTAGACAACATGAACAATGACCACCTTTGGTAAAGCTGCTTATTTCCTTTCCTGAATCCAATTGAAGAAACTTAAATTCAGTAATATTGTCCAGCGAAGCAACTACAGAAATTGGCCACGAGGTGTATACAGAATTTGCAGCATGCATACATTCAGCATATCTGACACGGTTCCATACAGATTAGTGACTACTGACTACTGTAAAATCTTTATTGAAACTTCACATTTTACTCAATAGTGAAGAGGAGAGCTTATACAATGATACAAAAACAAAATGCAGAAACTTAAAAAGGTAAATATTGCACTATATTGCCTCACCCGACTAAAATAGATATCTAGACTCTAGAGCTTGAAGTTGTATGCACTAAAATAAAGAACTTCATGGGCATTAACACAAATTCTCCCAAACTTTGGGTGCATCCTTTAATTAAAATGACAGAACGACAGAATTCATTCATGCAGATTCTGCCCCCATTTTGGCATCATCCCAGGTTTTCAACAAACGGCAATGTTGGCTTTCAGAAGAAATGAGCATGTTCTCAAGGAACATTCATCACTTGTATGGACTGCAACATATCTGAGACAGCAATGACAAGGTCACCTGATTTGATCAGATTTCTGGCTTTGAGCAATGAAAAGGTTTTATTGAGATTGCTCTCCATATCATCTGAGAAGCTCAGACGGAAAGGTATCAAGCCCCACTGGAGGTTCAGACGCCTCCGCACAGATGGAGTGGTAGTAAAAGCAAATATTGGGCAGTCAGGACGACAACGTGACAATAGAGATGCCATATGCCCTGTCGTTGTGTAAACAAAAAGGGCGTCCACCTCCAAATTATTGGCTGTCAATGTTAAAACTCAAATTAGCATACACCATCAAACAACTCAATAGCAAACAAAATTGAAAATAAATAAATAAACAAAGAGCTTTTGGGTTCTGTTGAACATGTAAGAGACTGAAAATTATATAAGAGTGAAGCATGTTAACCACCCATCAATCATTACATTGTATTTCAAATATTTAAAACTATGAACTGAGAATTCCTCATAAAAAAAAAACAAGCCTCTTATAAGTCATCTAATAGTAAGAAGTAAAAGACAAACAATATTGAATTATTAAAAAAGACTTCCAACATATAAGTTTCATTAAACACATACATTCGTACAGAAACTTCATTGTTTTAGGCTTATTACCTTGATTATAAAACATAAAAATTGGAAAGTAGCACAGCAGCCAATGAAAAATATTTTAGCTTTGAACTTTTAAACAGTATGCGCTGATGTGACGAATCAAATATGCAATAGTGAAAGTAATAAAAAATGTAAATTTTAAGAACAAAATAAGGAAAATAAAGCAAGCTTAAGACTTCAAGATGGCTTACCCATCTTAGCAGCTGAATTGCAGATTTCTTCAGATATTTTTTCTGAAAAAGAAGTCCCAACTGATGGGAGTGACATAGCTTCATAGCGTTTCTCTTCCCTCCACCACCTCTCAATTCTCAAACTGACACTCCTTAAAACAGTTAAGGCCTTCTCAGGGTACTGGCCCATGGCTGATTCACCAGAAAGCATCAAAGCATCAGCCCGTTGCCTGACTGCTTCAGAAACATCTGCAACT
This sequence comes from Canavalia gladiata, assembly GCA_037954105.1. Lineage (NCBI taxonomy): Eukaryota > Viridiplantae > Streptophyta > Magnoliopsida > Fabales > Fabaceae > Canavalia > Canavalia gladiata. The sequence goes on from CM075660.1 coordinate 14,350,922, forward strand.
TCAGCTCTTGTAGGTGTAGGGTACTCTATCATGGACTCAAGTAGTTGAGAGGCAACAATGACAGGCTTATTCATCTGCCTGCAAACTTGAACAATCCTCTGTTGAGCAGATGGAACCTGTTCTAAAGGTATCTGAGCCCCCAAGTCTCCTCGTGCCACCATAGCTCCATCTGATGCTTGAATGATCTCCTCTAAGTTCTTCAATGAGTCAATACTTTCTATCTTTGCAATGACAGAAATATCACTGTATTACCAGATTCATGAAATTAACTACCTCAGTCTCAACTATCGATATATATTACAATAATATATAATAAAGGCAGCTTTGAAAACAGTGCACAAAATTATTTGGACTGCTGATCTTAACAGGATTAACACTGATGACATATTGTAGAAGTGCTTACTGCTTTGTACCCAACTTGTATGTTATGGGCAATTCTTGTTTGGAAACCAAGACCCATCATTTTATGCACAGCTCTACAGCTAAATTTCTTTAGAATAAGCTGTTCGAGATTTTTGGACAATATCAGGTCTGTCATAAGGGTTCACATCCGTTTCTCTGAATTAATTTAAGAGGTTTTGGCTTGTGCACTGCAAAGAGACTAAAATTTTGTAACATTGTCCTGTCCTCGCACTTTGTTGGTGTTTACGAAATGCTAGAATTTTAGGGGGACTTGTTCAGTTGTTTGAGACTAGATTTCATATGGGCTAGGGTTCATTCTTTTAGCCACCCATTCATGTTTGGGTCACAGTGATTTTAGAGATGTTTCTTTTTCTGACACACAGATTGGAAATGCTCCAATCCCTTAGGTTCTAGTTTCACTGTGTTTCGTTTTTGAGAGGATGTCTTATCCTCTTTCTTTGTACTCTTGTCCTCTTCCTTAATAAATTTATTTTTCTATTAAAAAATTAAAACAAACCCAAAAGAAAAAGAAAAAGCAATCCACAAAATAATGAAAAGATGATGAGTTTAGCAGTTCATACTTGTTACCAATGTAGTTAAAGGTGCCAGAAGGTATTATTACTAAGGAACCAAAATGAAGAAACAGATGAAGGGAAGGTCCTTTTAGTCAGTTGCGCTTCTTTAGCACCTTATGGTGTTTCCTTGTTCAGGGAAAGTGATAGCCTCTGGTGCCTCACAGAAATTCATATGGTGTTCAAACCAAAAAGGAAGTCTGATTAAGGATTCAAAAGTCATGCCTAAAGCCTTGAGGCAAGAGGCACCAGAAGGGTAAGAACCTCCAGTGTTTGAGGTGATACCCTTGAGTCAGGCACCCACCTATAGCACCTTTAGTTCCTTTTTGGTTCAGATGAATCACTTGCCAAAAATGCTAAATTAATATGAAGGTCCAGAGGAAAGGATCAGGTCATTTCCAAATATTGAGAAAGACAGAGACTTGGATGAGACAAAAAAAAGAGAATGATAAAAATCTAGCAAAGGAGATGAAACTGAATCTGATATAATTTGATAATCCATGGAGCTGTATTAATGGTGCAACTTGTTAATTATGATTCTTTATTCCTTAATCTAATAAAAGGGGTAAAAAGTAAAAGTGATACTTGTAATGGTGAAATAATAATAATACTAGAAAGGATATGCTGATACTCCCTCTAGTCCTTTTTATAAGACAACATTTAGAAGAATTTAGTAGTTCTTATTATAAGACAATTTACAATTCCTATGAAGTATTTCTTATTTTTCCCCTATTTGTCCTTACTAAATATAGGTGGGAACCTAAATTTAAACTAATAAAGGTAAATATTGATTATGGATTAAAATCAATGACATTAAATTAGGATAAAATTGACTAGTTATAATATTTCTTTAAAAGATAAGAAAAATAATTATCTTTAACTCCTTTATTGATTTGTGTAATTTAGTTAGAATAGTCTTTTAAAACAGACCAGGGAGGAGAAATAACATTTAAGAAACAAAAAAGTTCAGTATATACCTATCACGAGATCGTGCAGCAATATAGCTTTTAAGGTGCGTAATAACTTCAGCAGACTTGACAAATGAAATTGCAATGAAATCAACACCCTCAGAAATACCAAAATCGATGTCTAACCAATCCTGGATATAGAAAATCAGATGAACAAAAAATTACATCTGTTGTGGCTGATAGTCTTCTGATTAAAGGAAATTTATCATTACATGAATCATCTGAAATCCAACATGAACGTTAAAAGCATAAAACCCTAAAAATTTGCATGATAAATACTAGACATTAGAAATCACTACAGATCCACAATGCACCATCATAAATCACATCCTATCACACAATGCAAGGTTCAGAATTTTTAAGATCTTAAAATTGGCTCTCATCAACTTGAACCAAGATCAATATAATCATAATCCAAATGTTTCCCAAAAACCTACTTGGATGTGAATAGTGCAAAACTAAGTTGTCAATTTGCCCTTGCCAAAACTGTTAGGGCAGAAGGGAAGAGCAAACTGATTAAAGATAGTTAGGGCTGTTAGTTAGGGACAGTTAGAGCAGTTGGTTAGGCGATCAGTTAGACGAAAACGGAGGATATAGCCTAAATAAATCCTTGGAGGAATCAGGCAACACCGTTATGATGTTCTTCCCAAAACCATCAGACAGCCCAATTCTGGCTCTTCATCCAGCACACAGACTGGTGTATCTAGGTCATACTCAAGCAGGAATCGCTTAAGCACTACCTTCACAAACTCGAACTAAGTCACTTGAGCATTGTACAATTTCCACCAAAACCACCAGTTGAAAATACAAACTCTGACAGCCTTTACAGCCCTCAGTAGTCTCTTTATCTTAAGTTCTCCTGTCACAGCAAAGTACTCTCCACCTTGGTCAAACACCAACATGCTTTCCTTCAAATTCAGGAATCTTCAATCTTCTTGGGCACTCCTGTTCTTCTTTTGTCCAAGGCTCAAACATCTTTCAATAATTTTCAAGAATCTCAACATCCCAATGTTATTCCACATTTCTCATCATTGACTCCAGTACCATAGCTCCTGGATCAGAGCTCAGATACCAAATGATATGAAATTGAATTTGCTGCATATTAATAGAGAATACTACTCAGAGATCAGGGCTCAGATCACAAGGGAATATTGAAGAAAGTATAGAAACTTAGAATGAAAGAAGAACAGACAGAGAAGGAAAACTTCTCTGGGCAGAGGCAACAGCCATCCCGAAACTGCCCAAATGATTGCCTACCTCCTTCATCCCACTCAGCATCTAGCCTCACCATAATGCTTCCCACACTTGTTGCAATGTATGCAAAGCTGTTACCCCCCCCCCTTTTGCCCTTACCCATATCGGAATGCCTAACACATACATTTTTAAATCATCACAACCAACATGTACCTTCATCGTTAGACCATTGGCTCTGCATGATAATATATATTCTAAATTCCTAATCTCAAAAAATTTACTAATAAAAAAATTAAAAAGAAATCAGCAGTCCAGACAAATGACCTTAGGATGTCATTTCTACATATAATTTGTCAGAGATATGACCCACAGTACTAATCAACAACTTCATGCTTTGATTCAAGACAAAGAACACAATTTCAGGGTACCTAATCAAGAGAAGTGCAACTTATATATGGCATACCAGGAAACCCACAGAAGATTAAATAACAATGACACCAAAAAAAAGTGCTCAGGAAAAGGTTAAATTTAAAGCAGAGTGCTTTTAAAGTATTGCGCTCATAATAGTGCTGAATGTGAAAAATGGGAAGTATCTGATAGGAACTGTGTTTTACAGTGGAACTAAAAAAAAGAAAGCTCGGGATTGGGTGAGAATTCAAAGAGCCTCACAGTATTGAAAACAAAAGATAAGAAAAAGGTCTCAGCCTGCAGCCTAAGCCACTCCTCACCTTAGCCCCCCCTCCCCCTCCCCTTTCCCCCCCACTCCTTTCCGCATCCCCTCTTTCCCCCTCCGCCAGCCACATGTCCTGTTGGTTAGGATTTAGATTTTGCGTAACAGAATTTGCCACATTATTTCCTTTGCTGCCCTCCCTATTCCTTCTCCTCCTTCTGCCATACACTGTTATAGGAGGCCCATTAGGGAGCCCATCAGTATCAAATAGCTAAGATAAAAAAAGGAAGTTATTAAGGTGAAAGCCAATGCTTTTGAGGGGCCATATTGATCTTTAGGTATCAAAATGAAAAAAGTAATATATACAAACTTGATATGGTATATGAAAAGAAAGCAAGAGATCGGATCAAAGCAAAATTCATGAAGAATGAAGAAATGTTTTGGCAACTCAGCAAATCAGGGAGTTACTACTACAAGCTACTCAATCAGTAAGGTGCAACAACAAAAGACTTAAAGAGCTTGAAACTAGAGAATATCAAAGTTATACTATCATTTACATAAATAAAGAATTTGAGGTAAAGAGAGGATTAAAGAATATGGAGAATGGTAGCATAGTTGGAGATCATAACACATCTATGAAAGTCAGGAATTGTTTATTGATTAGAGGAGAAAAGCAAAAGTGGGCTTTTTCATAGAGATAATAAGGTCTAAAAAATGCTTCATGAGGGGAGAATCAGCACATATACTTCATTTCATGAGTCACACATGTACCTAGTACAGCTATACCGTACACCAAGGTATGCGCCAATTATTTTTTTTTTAAAAAAGGTATGTTGCTCAGGTACAGCCCTGAAGTGTTTGGCAGCTTGGGCAATAGCCAGGCCACTCTTTTTTGCCCAAAGGTGGCACTATTTTTCAATCAATATGGATTTTCTTCCTGTTTCCCATTGTCTCCCTACTGAATTAGATCCATTTATTATTACCTTCAATCTGTGAGCAGTGAGCAAAGAGTCTCAAGTAGCATGTAGTGGTGACAGTGAGTTGGGAGAACAACCCAGCTAGTACGACAATGTATGATTTGAAATGTTCACAATTCAAACACCAACATTAACTTAGGTTGACTTTAGTTTTTAATTTCCATTATAACAAATGTTTTCACAATAATATACAAATATTTTGCTCTGTTTAATAGCTATGTTATATTCTGAAATTTGTGTTTTTATCTTATATATAATTTGGTTATGTTTATTATATGAAATTCTACTTTCTTATATATGCTAACTTCTACAAAATAATTTATATCAGCATACCTGTAACTTGGATTTTTTTTAAGTGCTGTATCTTGCACTCATATCTGTACCAGGTATGGTATCAAACCCGCTTGCATGCAATATAGATAAGCATTTACAAGAATAAATGAACCACAATATGAAACTCTGGGAAGAGTGCAGGTGAGAATATATTACAAGAGGCATGCATTATGCATATCAGAAATCAATGTTTTATGCGATAGAGGTGAACAATGGAGGTTATATATATGCCTTGCTGTGCAAGATAGCAGAATACAAAAGGAAACAGGAGAAATAAATAAATAAAGTTAGACATAATCTTCACTGATCTAGAAAAAACCTGTGATAAAATGCCATGATAAATCATTTAATAGGACCAGGAAGGTATGGGAGTTTGTATCACATATAATATTTCCATAAAAGATATGCATGATCGGACAACTTTTGGGCATTCATGGAGATGTAACAAAAGAATTTCCTACAACAAAACTATAGGTGCAAGGTTTGTACCAACGGACAACTTGGGTCCACTCCCTTTTACCTCAGCATTGGCCATTGTCAATTAAGTTGGAATAATATGGAATACAAGTTCAACAAGATGCAAGTTAACAATGTTTTGGAAGTGAAATTAGGAAGCATATCATACCATAAGTTGCATGGTTTAGGTATCTTGGATCCACCATACAAAGTGGGAAAAATAGGGAATTGAAGCATGTTTTCTTCCTCTCACTGTTTCTGCAAGTCCCATTTCACCTCCAGCCTAGATGAAGCTTTTCATTTCTTAGAGTGTAGTTATGATGTTTCAAGACTTTGCTAGTGATAGACAATGATTGGATTCTACACTATCATTTCTATCTGATTTTCCTATTTTATTAGAGAACACAAGGATGCTAACTAGGCTCTTCCATTTGATCCTTATCTTTAATTATCTGCTTCTGGTTCTAGATTTTGGGATGGGAATATTTAAAAAAAAAAAAAAAAAGAGATACAATGTGATAAGAACCTTGGGAGAGTCACATCACAAAAGTTAGTTGTTGTAGTTGGAAAGTCCAAGGCCTCATAAACCCCACATTGGAATCCCATACTTTTAATGTGGGACTCGAATCTCATATCCTGCAAGTGGATCCTAAAATTCTGCCACACTCTGCAGCCTAGACACTCATGCAGGTTGGTTGTACATTAGAATAAACGATTCAAAGTCATTATAATTTTGTATCAATTAGCATTTTTGCCAATTTGAATAAACGGTTTCAAAATACATTAATTGGGCACAAGTAAAATTCATCGGAGTGACATTGGTAACAGTACAGCATCAGCAAGCTTTGGTTCTTTACTCATTACAAAAATAGATTTTATAGTCCGGCAAATAAACATGAAAGTGATGAAATAGAAGGAGTAAGAAAAAAAAGGAGGTGAGAACCTTGGAGGAAATTGTAGGGAGCATAGCATTCCTCTCTCGCACAAGACTGCCATTTCTCCAGAATGTGAGATTGGCTCTGGGCAGAAGCAAACCAGGATCAGTACAACGGCACTTCACATCGGGACCTATCTTTTCAATCACCTCAAACCTAACCATTCCTCCATCCACCAAAAGCTCATCCCCCACTTTCACATCTGCCACATCATACTCATTAGAACCCAGCCAATAAGAGAAAAACCAAAAAAGAAACTCTAATGAAATCAACCTTCAGCAAAACCATCATAGTTTACATTGATGGTGCGTTGAGGAAGAGCAGAATCGAAAGCTCTAACACTGAAAGTCCAAATCTCACCATCCTGCAATAGAGCAAACAATGCATTGAAGAAGCAAGAAACAAACAAGAAGTGAATAATTATGGGAAACGAAGGGGCAAAATGGGAAATACGTCCGCTTTGGCAGAAGAAGCGCCACCCAGATCACCCATGTGAATCTCACTGCCTTCAGTGTCCATCATTATGGCGACGGCGAAGCCCTTCTCGTCGTTGAGTCTTCGAACGTTGTCGATGACGGTCTTGTGCCACTCCCTAGTGCCGTGGCACATGTTGATTCGTGCTACGTTCATGCCTCCTACAGCGAGTGCCTCCAGCTGCTCGAAGCCGCACGTGGCTGGGCCCACAGTGCACACAAGCTTCGTGCGGCGCGTGCTGCGGAAGCCGTTCTCCTTGAGCTCGATCTCCGTGACGGCGTCGACCTCGATGGAACTCAGATCAGAGGGCATGGCGGGGGCACCGTTGTTGTCGGAGACCAAAACTTGGTGCGTTGAGGAGGAGACGCGAATGAATGGGAAGCGGGAGGTTGAACGAGGGAAGGAGAGCTTGGGAGTTGGTAGGTGGTGGGAGTGGGAAGTGATGGCGGTTTGGGGTGGGGTGAAGAGGTGGAGTTGGAGGGAATGGGAGACAGACATGGTGGCGGTTGTGGTTGCGGTGGCGAGTGGTGGTGTTAATGTTAGTTGGGGAGACGGAGAAAACGAAGTGAAGAGTGAAGTGCGTTTTGGATGTTATTATGTCCCCAAAGGCAACTGCGGAAAGCACGAGGATTGTGGTGTCCTCAAGCATATGTATTTCATTAGGGTAAATCTTATAACACCGCCCACTCTACCTGTAACGCGGACTTTTTTAAATTCTTTCAATTTTTAACTTTTTTTTTTTAATATATATAACAGATACTTTTTATATATAAAATTTAATTATGTGCCTATTAGACTATTCTCATGAAAAACTAGGAATTCATATTTTTAAAGCCGCAAAGTTTCGACCATACTTATAATCACATTTTTTAAAATCATTTAAATATATTAAATAATTATAATTTTTACAAATGTGATTTTTTGAAAAATATGATATCAAAAATGAAAAAATGCATACAAAATTTTAATAAAAATATGCCAATATAAATTAAATATTTATTTTAAAATATATAATTCATTTAAACTTTTCTTTGTGTGGAAATGATTGTATAGATTCATAATTCAAAATTTAATTTTCATATATTATTTTTTTAAAAAAATCGTATTATTAACCAATTTAAAATTATCATAAATATATTTTTTAAAATAATTATTATAAAATAAATCATTTTTATTGTATAATAACCATTAACTAAATTGTAATATAAAAATTATATTATCAATGTATTTGAATTAAATTTTATAGTTTATATCTTACAAGAATAAAATTAATATATTTGTATGCATATAATTTATTTTGGTACATGTTGTTTCTTTTCGAAAATATTACTCCATGATAAATAGGAAAATACTAATTTCTCATTAAATGTTAAAATAAATTTTTCTTAAAGTATCTGAATGGATTTGTTAATATCATATGGCTAATTGTAAACATTTTTTATTTATATTTAAGATATTTTTATTAAAAGTAATCTTGCCAGATAGGATTGTTATAGAATGTAAGTTTTTTCTAAATTTTGATACAAAATATATATATTCAGAACTTAAATCTAAAATATTTCCTTAGTTGGATGTGTCAATTGATTAATGTGTTTGATAAAAATTAATTTTAAATAACTAAAAATATTTTTTGAAATTAACAATATTTAGAATTACAATTAGAAGTTTAATAAATAAAGCTTTATTAAAAATTTAAAAAAGTGTATTGATAATACTTTTTATAAAGAAGTTGTTTTTATTTCCTAATTAGGGTGAATACAAAGAATATTATTAATATTTTTATATTTTTCTAATAATGTATCCAAAAATTATTTTTAAATGTAAATGTACCACTTTGAATACTTGAAATCTTTTTTTCAATTTTTAAATACACATAACTACATTTGGGTACGAGTTATTGAATCGTCAGAATACAATTTCCAATTGATGCATATTTATTTTTGTATAAAAACATAAATAATTATGGCAATGGGTAGGCACAGTCGCACAGAAAACATATTTGGCTTTTCTTTTCTCTACTTCGGTGAATATATGAAAGATTATAACGGGTTATATTAGTTTATGAAAAATATATATTATTATTTTGATTTTAGAAAACAAATAATTTAGTTATTTTAATTTTAAAAATAAATATTTGATCATTTTAATTTTTTAAATAAACTAAGATGATTAACTTTTATTTTTTAAGAGAGATATTAATTTTTTTTCAAAATTAATGTGGCCAATATTTAATTTTTGAAAAATTAAAGTAACTATTTATTTCTATTTATGTACGATACATTTTGCAAATTCCAACGAGGGTATCTGTTCTATGAGGAGAACAATAAAGAGCATATTCTTAATATTGAACTTCGTTTCCAAAGAAAGGGTGATTTGCATAATAATTTATATAATGCTTCATTTGTATCTTTTTATTTGTATAAAATATAAAAATTTTATTTTATTTATTTAAAAAAATATTAATTATTTTATATTTTTTATATTATCCATAGTAATAAATTGTTATATCAAATATTTTTATATTTTTCACATGAAAGATAAATAAAAATTATAATAAATGTAAAAAAAATAAGAATATAGTATACGAATAAATTAGAAGAGTAAATGATTTTTTAAAAAATTTAATAAAACTAATTATAGTTTTAATATTTATATTTTTTCTTTTTAAAAATAGTTATGAAAATTAAATTCAACCGACTAATTTATTTAGATGAAGCGGAAATTGGGTGTATTTCTAATTTATTTAAAATATAAAATTATTTTAACAATAAATTGATAAATTTATAAATTAATGAACCAAATGAATTGATAAAAAATTAATTTATATATAAAATAATATTATTTAAAAAAATTATTAAAATAAATTATTTTATATTTTGTTTAATTTGTATATATAATTTAAACTTTTTAAAATATACGTAGTTTTCAATTTTTTAATTATATAAAATTATAATATTAATATATTTTATTTTTAATATTTTTAATATAATATATCATAAATATTTAAAAATATATATTTCATTAATACAAGTTCAATTATGTTTAGAGAATTGAACTTTCTAAATTTTAAAATCTTGATATGTAATATTATGCTTATTTGCTGTATTCACTTGCAAATTTTAGAACATAAGACTTTTTTTTTCTTGATATCTTTTTATTTTTTAAAAAAGAAAAGAAAAGTAAAATTAGTTGAGATGATTGTATGCTATATGTCTAAAATTCGATGTTTGTAGGGTAGTTCTAAACTATCAACTTTAATAATTTGTTTGGGTACGAAAAGAAAGAAAATAAAAAGGAGGAGAATGTAAAAAATAGTAAATATTTTAAATTTGTTTGGATTAAGAATAAATGCAAAAAATAAAAGATATAAAATATCGTTTAGCTTTTAAAAAAATTATTTAAAAATATCATATTATTTTCAAAGTTTAATATTAAAAAGTGAAAACAGAAAAATAAAAAACAACTATTTTTTATTATTTTTTATAAAATCTTAAAAGTAAAAAATAAAAAATAAAAAAACATTTTTTGAAATCAAACATCATCTAATTTATTTTCAATGATTTAGTTGAGTACAATAGAGAAGAAATTATAACTAAAATTTAGTTAAAAAATAATTTTACCCTTTATTTTAAGTGTGTCATAAAAAATTAAAGACAAACCAAAAAAAAAAATTTAACTCTCATCTCATGTCCCAAAACGATGTAATTATGGTTTTTATAGAATTATATTCATTTCATCCACCGATAAACAGGACGATCAAATGAATGAAAATTTTTAATTTCTCTTGTAAATAATTCCTCCCAAAATTCTGTTTTTGGTAAATTGCTGCAAACAAAATGTAGTATCAGCATAAAAATTTTCGTTTTTGTTGTTCTTCGTAGCCTTCTTTCTCTAATGGTGGAGAGGAAAAAAACTTAAATACCGTAAATTGCATATAATGAAGTAAACTACATAAAACATGGAAATTGGTCAAGTAATTAAACTATATATTATGCAAGGATATTCATAAACCAATAAAGTCTAATGTAAATGGTAAAAATCGGGAAATAAAAAATAGCTAACCTAAAACTGCAAAAATCAAATTAAGATGAAATAAGTAAACATGTTATTTGATATTTATTAACTAGTTTATTAATAAATTTTACTAATTTTTTTAATTCAATCAATTGATTTATTAGTTTGTAGCATTCAATTTATAACTTTCATGTTTTAATTAATTTTAAAAAAATTTACTAGCTTTTCAATTATTAGCCATTTTATATGTTAACTGTGCTATCACCCCTATAATATCTTTAAAAGTAACAAAACAAAGAAAATTATATGAAGAGAGAGATAGAAGAGACATGAGATATCACAATATTAATTGAGAGAGAGAAAGAGATAGAAGAGACCAGAGAGATCATAATATTAATTAGGAACCAACAGATAACAACTATAAACATAATGCATATTCAATACAAGGAAGAGGTTCCTCCAACCATAACAAGTTTGGACTAAAGCAGAAATAGTGGCCAATAAATAAGCAGTCACATTATCACCTCTCCTTCTATGACTTTATAGAAAAACTACAAAACAAATGGTTAAGAGGCAAACAATGTTTAACAATCATAAAAAAAAAAAAAAGGCTTGTGAATAAAAATGTCTTTGAGGCCTCCACCAACTTAAGGCAATATGATTCAGCTTCTAAAGAAAGAAAGGATAGATCTAAGGCCCAAGAGAAAGCCGAATGCAAAACTAGGACTTTTGCTTCTCTGGCATAACATCCAATTTAAACCCTTTAGGTAGCAGCAGCCAAAATAACACCTTTAACATTAAAAAAAAAAAACAAAAACCACTACTCCAATGCCCATTCACCTTCAGCATTAATATTCAATTTGACCACAATATTTTTCCAGAAGTAAAGATTTCCTCTTATGTTTCTTGGATAAAATCATAGCCTGAGCTGACTTTGTAAAATCCGTCCTTTGTACCAGTCCAATGAAGAAAAATCCTAAACATCGTACCTAAAAACAATGTTCCGGAAAATCTAAGAAGCTTCAAAGGATAAAAAATAATTTAATGTTTAAACTGTTTATTTATTCTTACATATAGTATCCGTTTTTTAATTTCATCTTTATACTTAAATAATTTTGTGATTAAATCTTTACATGTGAAAAGATTTATGATTTGATCTCTACAATTCGTTGTAACATTGTTTATTTTTTTACTGACATATTTAACAATTTATATATTTTTATTTAAATATATTTTATTTTATATATATATTATGTAATTTTAATTTAATCTTTATATGTGTCATATAATGTTAGTTAAATTCATATATATAATTTTTTAAAAATTTATTCTTATACATTAAAAAAGTTAAATTAAAAAATTTTATATATAAAAATTTGACTGAAAATATATGATATATGTAGAAATTAAATTAAAAATATCTAATAAATATAAGAACTAAAATATATTTAAATAAAATATGTTATGTCACATCAATTTTTATTGACTACATTATTTAAAATATAAAAAATTTAAAAATCAAATCATAATTTTTTTATAAATATAAAATTTAATTATAAACTTTCTAATTAATAGATTAAATTGAAAATATATGTTAAATATTGAGATAAATAAGTAGTTTAACCTAATTTAATTATTATGTTTATATTCTCGCACATCAAGCTATGATCAACAAGGGAGAACGCACAAAATGGTTTTCACAATTAAGATGAATAGGACTCCAAATGTGATGGCCATCTTGTTTCTGGAGGCACCCATCTTTCCAAATCTTAATAGATTGATCATTGCCAACTTTTCATTGTCCCTTTTTCGTCATAACCTTGTAGCCTCATGGAAATAGCGGGTTTTAAGGCATTGAGCCATTAAGTATATGGGGAGTGAATAATATGAGGACCATATTAAAATCATGTATTTGCCATAATACTATGTTAACTTCTTATTCTTCTTCTTGCTTTTTTGGCTTGCACTGATGATATCACTTTACCCAATAAATTGTTCACTTACCATTTGTGCCATCTCACGGAAAGTTAATCATTTTTTCTGTATGTCCATATAGGCCAATTAAAAGCATACAATAATTCATAATATACGTAGAAAACAATTAAGTAACTAAAATTTAATAAGAACCTCCCTCCATGCTTGAAATATAAATTTATCCTCCATTCCAAATATGTTTAGAGATTTTTTAGATAATCTCCTTTTAAACTTTTCTTAGACAAAATCAAAACTTACTATTTAAACCTTTTTACAAAAGTTGACAAGCTCAAATATTTAGAATAATTTTCTGCTACTTTAATATGTGACCATTTTTGGATCAAGTTTTGCTTGATAATGGATATGTTTCGACTAAAGGATCCCTGAGTTATCCAAGTTAATTTTTTGGCCAAAAAATTTATGATAAATTAAAAAATATTTTATACAAAGCTTTCTAATCACACATATATATATAGTTTTTAAAAATATAAATACATTAGTAGTAACGACTTCAATATAACTATCCTCTTGTCATTTAATTCCAACCAAATAGCTGAATGTCACTTAATTTTCACATTTCTTCTTGGTCACTTGCATGTTGGGATTTTTACTTGATGCTCTTGACAAATTCTTTGCCATAGTTCCGAAATTAGAAATATTGTTATTGCGTTCAACCGTGTCATATATTTTTGTTCACTGTTATGACTACTACTCAATTGAATTTTGATCTTTTCTTTTTCTTTTTCTTTTTCTTTTCTATTAATAATTAACTTGAATAGTCATCTTTCAAGCTTTATTCTTTCATTATCCTCCCCATTTTTATGAAGATTATAAAAAAAGTAAGCATATATTTTGGAATATTTTAAAACATTTTTTAATATACTCATAATTAATAAAAATAATTAATTATTTTGTATATATAAGTTAAATTAAATACATAAAAACTCGAGTGGCATAATTTACCGTTGGTGCATTAAGCTATTTTTTCAAAATATATAATATTTTCAAATAAATATTAAAAAATGTAATAAATATTTTTAATAAAAAATTATTTCTTAAAATTAAAAAATAGTCTAAAAAATAATATTAACATTTTCAAAATTTATTTCACTAAAATAGATTTTATGAATACTTTTACATATTTTAAAAAATAAATTTTTATTAATTATTTTTTAATAAAAAATATTAAATATTTTTCCAAAATTCTGGGCGATCATCCACCACGCTGCCAGGAACAAGAATGCGTTCCACGTCATTAGTGTTAACCTCAATTTTATATACATATACGACGTAGTTCCTTTCTTCCATGGAAAACCAAATCACAATTGAAAATTCGTTCACTTATCGGAAATTGGGGTTCCTTCCCACACAGCAAATAACTCCGATTCTCTTTGCACTCTAATCAGAAACGACGGTGCCAGGTTAGATCCATTTTCTTCTTCATACTTTTTCCATATTTTATCGATCTGCAAAACTTGACATTTTGATCCAACGCAAGTTCGATGCTTTTTTGTTTGAAAATGAGGTTTTCCGATACCTTTTTGTTCCTAATTGTTGGGTTCGGTCTTTAGAAGTAGATAGAGGATGGGGGCAATAATGTCGAGGTTCTGGTTCATGCTATTCCCAGCAAAAGAGTATAAGATTGTGGTAGTTGGATTGGATAACGCAGGAAAAACCACGACGCTTTATAAGTTGCATCTGGGTGAGGTTGTCACTACCAACCCTACTGTTGGTAGCAACGTTGAAGAGCTCGTCTACAAGAATATACGATTTGAGGTCCTTTCACTCATCTCTTTACTGCTTTATTTATTTATTTATTTTGCTGTAATATGTTGATCTGGCTTCAAGGGTTTAATGTCATCTTTTATTGGTCTTTGTTAGTAAATGATAGGCTAAGCATTTAAATTCATTAGCACGCAAATTTAATTCTTTAGAGCATCCAACAATCTTAAAACATGCAGAAGATAGCCTTTTGACTCCTACCATGATGTCTGTTAGGTTTCCTTGAAAATTGTGTTTTGATGATCCTTGGACCAGACACAATTTTGTCCTGGACATTGTTTAGTTCTCTAGTTGTGTCTCTGTTTTGTAAGTGTGTGCTTGAGTGAGTATTTGCAAACTTGATTTTGGTTAATAGTGATTTTTAAGTGAAATGATTTTGATAAATATAATGTTTCTTGAATGTGGTGATGGAAATCACTTTTGGATGTATAATTATCAATAAAGATATGTAAAAACTGTTGAAGTAATATTATAATATTTAATTATGGAGATATTTTATCAATGCACATGCAAATGGGTTTTCTTTTCCACTAGAATGAACTTAGATGAATGCACAGCAAAATAAAATAAAAGCACGTAATTCACAAATATCATACAACTTTCATTCATATTCAAAGTAGTTTTTACAATACAACATACCTGGCTGAGTATGCCATTAAGCTAGAATTTTCTTTACTACTGGGAATTACACCATTGTGATAAGTAATTTCCATTAACTACAAGACTCCATCTGTGAGGATTCTATCCATCCTCACCAACGAGCTAACTGCTAAGGTTGCCCTTGCAATGCAGACATGCAGTTCAATCTCTATGTCAATCCATTGGGTATAAATACCCAAAACATTTAGAAGTTTCTTGAGTTGATCATCAATGAGACTGTTGATATTCGGAATCTGTATATTGAGACCTGTTGTGCTAAGAGGTGGCAAATGGGAAGTAAGAGATCCATTGGATGTTCATGTTATCGTGGAATTTGAGGCTGTACCTGAGGAATTATTCATTTAAAGACATCACATTAATAAGACTTTTGTGTCCATAAACAAATCATAGTTCTGCGGCTAATGTCATATCTTGTGATTCTGCTTTAACAAGTAGAATCCAAACAATAATAATAAGAACAATAAATAATCACAAAAACATTACAATATCCTCTAAGTGATGCATCTAACCTAACAAATACAAAAAAAATATTCAATACGTTCCATACCATATTGAATATCATCAAACAAGCTTATGAATGTTATAGAACCAAAATTAGTGAGGCTTAAATCTCTCAAAAGTGTCTGCAAGGCTCAGGTCCCTTGGAAACGTCTCCCTTTGCGCTTAACTGTATTGTGCCTATGCATGAAGGTAAGGATTCATAGCATCCATAAACCATGTATACTGTTTTACAATACAATATTAGGTATCTCATAGTAGGTAGTAGCATAGTATGTAAGTTTTAATTTCACATTTCTTTACCTGCATAGCAAATTTGATTCAAATGTCTTTATACACATGCACATATATATACCAAAATACTAAATCGGTTATGGTAAGAATTAAAGAAATAGAAGGTTAATAATTAGGGATATTAATAGGAAAATACTATTAAATAGTTAACTTATAGTTTGGTGTCTTGTAGACATATCTTAGCTTTTTTAAGCTAGAAATTTATCATGAGCTTGATAACTTTAGATCTTCACATATCTCATGACAGAGTCATGAATTTGGACTTTACATATATTAAGATATATACGAACAATATACACAATAGCAAAAAATGTTAAACAATCGGTAACTTAAAGTTTTTTAATTTTTTTAATCAACCTAACTTCAAAAGGGTTTGAAGTGCGAACATGTTGGCACATAAACAAGCATGCTGTTTTGGCACCCACTATTGTTGAATGCTTGATGTTTCTGAATGATCACATGAATTGCCCTTTGTTTTGTCTTAGGTAACAAGTGCTTTGGGAAAGTACAATGTCATTTTTAACCTTTTGAGTCCTTCGCTTGCTAATTTTTTTTTTTCCTTTTGTTGAAAGGATGGATCTGGTTTTAATAACAATGCTTATCAATGTTTTAAACTACATCTGTTGTGGAATATTAACAAGCTTTACTACTGTGCTGGTTAAAATATTACTTCACTTTGTGATTCATTTTTAGGTGTGGGATCTTGGCGGACAAGAAAGACTTCGGACATCATGGGCAACATATTACCGAGGAACTCATGCTGTAATTGCGGTGATAGACAGCAGTGATAGAGCCAGGATCTCTATGATGAAGGATGAACTTTTCAGGTTGCTGGGGCATGAAGATTTACAACATTCTGTCATTCTTGTCTTTGCTAATAAACAAGATATCAAGGATGCTATGACTCCTGCCGAGATCACGGATGCACTATCTCTTCACAGCATTAAGGATCATGATTGGCATATACAAGCTTGCTGTGCCCTCTCTGGGGAAGGCCTGTATGATGGTCTAGGATGGATTGCCCAGCGTGTTACTGGTAAAGCCCCAACATGATGTTAGGTTGCTGGAAACCATGGATGAAATTCATTTTTTATGTGCCTGAATTTATATGATGGGGGACAAAATCTATGTATCATTTATACTTCAAATAGCAAATTTTACGATTGTTGCAGTTTCAGTCTCTATACTGAGCATATCGTTTACCAAAGAATATGGCCATGCCTTATTGCACACGCTTTGCAATGGAAAAAAGATTATATACACATAAAGACTGCCATCAATAATGGTTGGTAATTATCGTCACATCAATTAAGCTGTGTATTCTGAAACATATAAACTACGTTATTTGCTGTAATTTCCATCTGCACATGGAAGCATTCATGAAAATTTGGAAATAATAATATTCTTTCAAAACTCAAAATTTCTAAGCCAATCTGGGATAAGGAGGGGGGAGGGGGTATAACTGGCAATCGGCATTGATCATCAGAGAATCCAGCATTTACAGCAATCTTTGGTGTCTTGGGGGCCTTCAAACCATCGATCCCATGTAGGACTTAGAGGACCAATTGTTCTGTCAAACCAAACAAAAACGATCTTTGGTTACAAAACCATATCAATGATAAGATACATAAATACAAGAAGTTGACATAAGAAATTTTACGATGGTAGTAATGGATCTGGTTTTGTTTCCACATTGCTGAGCATTCTGGCAAAACAAACACAGGATGAAATTCAAAGCTAAATCAACATCGATACATTATCAAAACATTTTTGCTTTTAAGCTTACACTTTGCACGGTGTAGAGGCTTTCTCCATCTTTTCAAGTTGTTCCAGCTCTTCCTGCATTCATTTTATAGCAAATATTGTAATACTTGCAGCACAAATTTGAAAACTAAAACTAAATATAACAAGTCATTGAAAAGAGATGCTAATTACCACAATAAGCCTCCCTATGAAAAGCTCACCAGATGGCTACCTAGATCTCCCATGTATTTTAACAAAAAAAACTAAGGAATTTAATCCCTCAGAAAGAGTGAAGATATGAGCAAAACATTAGTGAAAATGTGCAAATCTAAGAGCCATAGATCAAATGGCACTAAATCCTTTACTGCAAGTGCTAGATCCCGGGATGGAATCCTGGGCAGGCTGCTTTACCAGCACCCTAGCTTACCATCTTCCTTCCTTTGCAACATAACTACATAGGGGGAAAAACTGGAAAAAGGAAAAGGGTAATAATGTAAACAAGACCAGATTATCTGGAATGGCTGGACTACCCTTGTCTAGTGCTACAATTACCTTCCCTCTTTCTTTGTGAACCTATATCTAGTCATCCTAGCCAGAATACAATATTCAGTTTTGAGATTTAAAAAGTATGCATCATAGAGATTTCATGTCCCAAGAATATTCATATCACATCTCCTCAATGCTTTGTTTGGATAAACTGAAAAATAGGAAGAAAAAAAAAATAGGAGGAAAATAAATGAAAGGGTAAGAAATGGAGTGAAAATGGGATGGAAAAATAAGTTGTTTGGATAAATGGAAATAGATGAGAAAGAAAAGGAAACAATTTCCCTTCCATTGCTCAGATGGATGGAAAAGAGAGTGGAAAAAAATATTAGTATAAACTTTGAAATATTTTCTGTAGACCTCACAGAATTTAATTTCATCCCTCCATATGAAACAAATGCAATCAAACAAAAAGAAATAAAATTCATCCAACTCCAGGAAAATAACGAGAAATAGATGGAAAATAGTCAAATCATTTGTTATGACTTCAGCCTAATACAAGACTCCCAACAACAAGCTCGTGCCAACTGCTAGCTAGGGTATAAAATGGAACAAGAAGCAGTTTCACAGGAATGTCAAAAATAATTTTAATCCTCCCAGTCTACCAGTCCTAACCACTTACATAATTGGCCACTTAAAGCAATTTTTTTTTTTTTTAAAATGAACTTATACATCTGAGAAATTAATGCTTGCTTCTTTCTATCCTCCATGGATGAAAGGGCCGCAAGATGGATATATAATAATCTTCACTAGGTAAGGACTTGATAGCATACTGCAAAACTGCCATCAGACAATATAATAATATTTGAGACAGCTGATAACTAAAGAGTTAGAGGTGACCCATTTATCAACTTTACTCATCTTTGGCAACAGTATTTCACTTCTTGTATCCATTCTTTCAGATGAAGTTAATAAAACAGAGATTTTGTTAGTTCTCTGAACATTCAATAATGATTGCTTAATTGTATATCCTTATCCAAGCAGAACATAGCTAGAAAAGGTGTTGGCAACGATGTATTCAGTTAGACAAACCCCAATCTGATGTTTCTAGATTGTATTCAATACTTCACACCTAAATTTGAAGGTTTTAGGTTGGTAAGGATAAAAGAAGGAAGGTCTAATTTTGGTTTCTAATTGGTCACAGCACTTAGAATTCATGATCTAAACCTTCCCAGTCACATAAAAGAAGAGATCCCACAAGATTGGAAGGACTTTGGTAATAAATCATATTCCCTCTGTAGTCTGGTCTGTCCCATAATTTAAAAGATTGCTAGTTGAGAAATGGAACCACAATTTTTTCCAAAAAACAATAGAAACATTTGAGTTATTGACGTTCATAATTTTATCTAATGAATCAAAATGAGGAAGTAATAAATTAGTGATAGTTATTGGATAAGAATCAAATGAAAACTGTGCGACTTATATTGGAATGAATGGAGTTCATATTTCATGAAATTATTACCCCCAGTTCCAGTAAACGTTCTTCATTCACAGAATAACCAGACAAAGAAGTTACGTTCATTTATTA
Organism: Canavalia gladiata; assembly: GCA_037954105.1. NCBI lineage: Eukaryota > Viridiplantae > Streptophyta > Magnoliopsida > Fabales > Fabaceae > Canavalia > Canavalia gladiata. Next base: position 14,370,939 of record CM075660.1, read on the forward strand.
ACCCAATTGCAGTTATACCTACACTGAGGTAGATTAACTACTGTGCGGAAATATTATCAAAGCCAAAAACACTCGCACGTGCCCTAATTTTGTCCTAGAAAAAGAAAATACTAAAGTTGATGTGTGTGTAAACAAACATTAATAGAAACAGAATAGCTATCTAGTACAAAAACTTATTACGAAAAACGATAAAAAACCGCTTTAGACTAATTAAGGGTAAGCATGATCATACATAACAGTTAAAGTGATAAATTAGCTTCCAATAAAATTTCTGCACATCACAATTTGTCCTGTTTCGTCTTTGATCTTTTCTGACTAATTATCTTTTCTCTAATAGAAAATTTCATAAAAGTTTCAAACAGCACTCTGCTGATACGTTCAGGCATGGTGACCCATGTTAAGTTCTTAAGGCCCTGAACCTCTGATGATTGATATGACAATCAAGAGAAGGATTTTAATCTCTCTCTGGCTCTATATAGGCAACTCTCCAAATAAGCATAATGTCCCAAGTTTCAGCAAATCCCTAACTCCAATAAAATTCAAAAGTCAAAGTACATATTCCATTTTTGCATGATTATGATAATATAGTTTTTTTTTTAAATTTCTGCTGCCACTTTAAATAAAGCTGTCGCTGCCACTAGTACAAAGAGTGATAAAACAAATAGCCAATTTAGAGTCATCTCAAAGAAAATTCATGCCCCTTAAGGCAACTAAATGGACTTTCTGCTAGGTTCCTACAAATGAAAATGCAAAGTTGTCCAAACAACAATGCTTGTCTTGACAGTAAATGGGTTTAGTTATATAATTTCAATCACCAAGCTTTTTAGGCTGTAATGACAAATTTACAATGCATATAGACACATTTATCCACATATTATCAATCATAGTAAAATGGATCCTCCAAAGTGAAGACTCGGGGACCAGGATTGATGTTCTTTAGTAGAACGTTCACACATCTTTCTAAAGACAAAATTGCCAGCTAAAGACACATTTTGCTACCTAAGAATAATTGATAATAATCAAAATCCAAATATTTTCAACTATAATTGTGTAGTGTAAATGTACATTATGATTATCAAAAAATATTCATTGGGGATAACAGTAGCCAAACTACCATCTTGTCCTTCAAAGATAGATACATTTGGCATTAATCTGATTCTTCAGATTAGCAACACCAAATTTGTCTCCTTAGATTTAAAAATATATCAAAATGATCCTTATGTCAAACCTATGTATGACTTGAACCAATTTGGTAATTGATTTCACTTCAAATATTTATAAGACTGATGTGATGTCACAAATCTTTGGAGGACCAAATTTGATGAAAGTGTATATATAGAGATCGGAGAACCAAGCATAAAATAAAACAACTACCATTTTAACTATCAGGAAACCACCCCATATTGGAGGTTCATGGACCACAATAGCATGTACCTCTCTGCTATCTGAACATTAATTTCTGAATTTTGTCTTTCCAAAAGCGATACCCATAAATCCAGCTAATAGAAAAATACCCCAGCAATCAATTATATGAAAAAAATTGTTAATTTATATTCCAACATTGTTACCAACTTCACAGACGACATTGGTCTCTGACAATACCGACACAACACAAGCAAAGTTAAAAACTTCCCCAACCCATTTTACAATTTTCGTTAACATACAGAAGAACAAAAAGTAACAAATTAAAAAGCAAAAGGGCAATAAAAAAATAAAACGACACTGAGACAAAACAAAGAAAAAGAGAATCATTCCCCGCCAATGAAGAAAAGTCCAAAACATGATGAAGAAGGACCTACCTCCAAGAACCTTGTTTCTTGTACCAAGCGTTTGAGTTCAGCATGTATCCTGTGTTTCCCTCTCGTTTCAGCAGAAGACAAAGACTGAACCCTGTGGGTCGTCGGTTCAGGCCCATCCGATTCCATTTTCTGAGGCTCAAGTGGTGGCAATGGAAAATCCCTAGTTTGCACAGAGTTGACGAACCACAAAGCCTATGAAACAGAAGTGATTGAATGTAAAGACTCCATTTTTGAGGAAAACAAGGATGACCCAGAAATCTTCATGGACCCCATAAAGGGTTGGCCATGGAAGCAGAAGCAGAGGCAAAGTGGGTGAATTCTGAAAACAACAGGAGAAGAGGATCTGAGGTCGTACTGAAAACGCAGAGATAGAGACAGGTCACAACTGTGTTTGGTGAAGAATATGAAAGAAAGGCTCTGAGGTGTGTGCGTTGGATGTTTCAAGTTTGAAGTGTTATTATTATTGAGAGAGTGGAAAGTAATATGATGTGAAAAACAAAACTTGACCTCTTCCAGTGTGTAGGCTAAAGTTGTCGTTTTTGTGTTATGTGTTGGAAACAATACAAAGCTCGTCTTCTTTTTAGTTTCTCATTTTTTGTGTCTTTTTTGTCTCTTACTTTCAAACTTTAAGACTTTATTTGAGCAGACTCAGACGGTGAAGGTGTTGCTCTTTCCACTCTCTGCTCCTCACTCCTCTCCATATGCCTATTGCCTAATTCTATAATACCAATTTTATTTTTCCTAAAAGGAAACTCCTATACAAAACATTTCTTCTCTTAATTAATTAATATTTCTCACTGCCTAATTCATTTTTTTAAAATTAATTAATAATTTTTATGTTAAAGTTTATATAATTTTTATCATGTTCTTAATTTTTTTATTAATGTACTGTTTTATATTAATCAATCTTTTATAATAAAAATATTAATAAATATTATTTTAAATTTATAAATAATAATTTTTTAAATAATAATAAATGAGAAAATGAAAAAAGTATTAGGATTTTTATTTTATACCTACAAACAAAATAACTGCTGTTACTTTCCCATTTCCGTTTTGCTACAACAAAATAATAATTAATTTTTTAAACTTTTTATTTTTAAATTTTATTTAAATTAATATATATATATATATATATATATATAATGCACAAATTACTTGTTAAAGTAATTTATAACTATCATATTATCCGTAATCATGAATATTTTTAAAATTAAATAAAGTTTGTAAATAAAAATAAATAAACTAATAACAATAAATATTTTGTATTATAAATAAAAATAATATTAGAATTTAAAATTAAATAAAAACTAAATAATATTATAATAATTTTAAAAAATATTTTTAAATTTATTATAACGATCAGTATTTTATATTTAAATTAAATTATCATTTAAAAATAAAAAATTAACTGTTTTATTGAGAAGAAGTCATATCACTTAATAAAAAATTAAAAAACAATTACTCAAGAATCAGAACTGAAATTAAATGTAAAAAGGTAGATTAAAAGAAACAAAATTGCCGTATAAAATAAAGTATGTCGGATGCATAACTTTGTTTAATAAAAAATATGGGAAAAAAATAAAAAAGGATACCATTATTTTTACTATTTATTTGAATCTAAATTTTTAGAAAAAATATTTTTTAAGATATATATGGAAAAGGAGAATGGTCTTTTATTTATTTTTTAAAACTTTAAATTATTAAATATTTTTTATATATTTAAAAATTAATAAATATTTTTATATTTATGAACATTCAATTATGTTTAAAAATAATTTAAAAAAAAAATTCGTCACCTTCCAAGATGCTGTCAAGTGACATTTAGAACACATCAATGGAGGTTAAATTCAGTTTTTATTCCGCTTAATTTCCTTACTTCTTCTCGGATTTTTGAATTTATCCTTGTCTCTATTTTTTTGTTATCATTTTTTATCAGTCAAATGATCTTCAATTTCGGTGATTTTTATTGCGTTTTCTTCTTCTTTCTCTCTAGTTTTGGAATGATATTATTTGTCTAATTTGGATTTGAAATGAAGTTTCTATCGCTTGATTACTTAAGTATGTTCGTCTTGGCATGCAAATGAACCTAATTTGTTTGATTTGTACATAACTTGCTCATTTCTGGTCTGATCTTTGTCAAACATGTTTTGTTTGATTCCTATGATCCATATCTTTCAATTTATTAATTTTAATTTTTTAGATTTACCAAAAAATATTTTCAAAAAAATTCTAAGATTTGAATTCAAATTTTGGCACCAAAATCTCTTATGTTTTTAAAGTTCTTGTATAGATCTTGTTCTTTTAACCTTGTTTAGGTATTATTTTTCATATGATGATTATTCTATATGTATTCCTTTCTGATTTGTTTGTGTTTGTATGTCCTCCTTTGAAAAAAATTCCTAAAAATGCATGACCATGTGCATGCATCTTATATGTTAAGTCTAGCTTAAGGCATGCATGATTAAGTCATTGAACTTAAATAGTTAAGTGTATGTTTGAATCAAATTAAAGAACATTTAATTCTTACCTCTGAACCTTATGACCTGAGCTGGATTGGAGACAATTGAACAAGGAACATCAGCTTAGATCCAGCTTTTATTCCGCTTAATTTTTCTTGCTTCTTCTCAGATTTCTGAGTTCATCTTCGTCTCTGTTTTTCATTTTCATTTTTGATCGATCAAATGATCTTCGATTTTGGTGATTTTTGTTGCATTCTCTTCGCCTTTCTTTCTAGTTTTTGGAATGATATTATTTGTCTAATTTGGATCTGAAATGAAGTTTCTATCGCTTGATTATGAAGTTTGTTCGTCTTGGCGTGCAAATGAATCTAGCTTATATAATTTGTGCATAACTTGTTCATTTCTGGTCTAATCTTTGTCAAATTTATTTATTTTTATTTTTATGATCCATATCTTTCAATTGATTGGTATTAATTTTTCAGATCTACCAAAAAATATTTTTGAAAAATTTAGTATAATATTATCTACTTTCTACTCACACATGATCTATTAAGTGCAACATTTAAAATCAGATTTTGAAAAATTCCAAAGATGATGACCCTAGATGATATGATTCACCCTACGTGAATGAATCGGAATGCGGAAACGATAATGGAACGTCTTGAGAATTAGGATAAGATAAGATGGGTAAGATATGATAAGATAGGTAAAATAAAGGAACCCGACACAAACCGCGACCTGCCGGAGAGCACCGAAGTTATCAAGAGGAACGCGACCCTTACCGCGACCTGCCGGAAGAACCAACGTTATCAAAGGTAGTTCTTTGCCCAAGAACCAAGGGAATCAACTCACACAGAGATGAAAACTCTCAAAGAGAAAATATGATTAATGCTCAAAATCTGTCTTTTCACTGAATCCCTAACCCCTGTTTATAGTGAACCTAATCTAGTAAAAAAGATAATAAATTAGAAATCCTAATTAGATTGCAATTTGAATTGCAATCAATTTAAAACGAATAACTTCTAGATAAATATCAAATCCTAATATAATCTATAGTAAATCATAACTTTATCACTTAAGATCTTCAATGATATGACTACATAAATTAACCCATGTTGGGATTGGGCTTGGATCCACGTAGTCTTTTCCTTGAACTTCCTTGATAAGACCTTCAAGTGCTTGTTCCATACGTTTGGTCCTATTTCTCGTCATAGTATCTTCCATTCCTTGTAGATAATCTCCTAGATGATCTCTTTTGCTTATCGTGGGGCCCACATTCACATCATTCCCTCCTTCTCCAAGAGGATTCGTCCTCGAATCTTGATGGTCATCTGCATCAATTAAGGATAAATCAGAAATATTGAAAGTGGCACTCACATTACCATAGCTACTTGGAAGATCGATTTTATAAACATTATCGTTGATCCTTTCAATCACTTGAAATGGACCATCTCCTCTAGGATGTAATTTGGAACTTCTTTGATTTGGAAACCGCTCTTTTCGCAAGTGAACGCACACCAGTCACCAGGGTCAAAGACCACATTGGTGCGTCCTTTGTTTGCCTGCCGAGCATAATGTTCATTTTTCTTCTCAATATTTGCGCGAACCTTGGCATGTAATTTCTGCACAAATTCAGCCTTTTTCTTTCCATCAACATTAAGAGAGTCATTAGTATAAAATGGTAAGACATCTAAAAATCCATATACAATCTCAAAAGGTGAAAAGGAAGTAAATGTATGGACAACCCTATTATATGAAAATTCAACAAAAGGCAAACAATTCTCCCAATCCTTTAAATTCTTTGGTATTATAGCACGTAATAAGGTTCCTAATGTTCTATTCACAACTTCAGCTTATCCATCTATTTGTGGATGAGCCACAATAGAGAATAATAATTTAGTGTCCAACTTTGACACGCTCGTCGCAAACGCGCAAAAATAATTTCTAGATTTTCCCCAAACTATTGGTATAGTATAAGGTGTAACCTAGGTCATCTCCCAAAGACCATTTCAGATTCTTAAGCAAATAAGGAGAAAATTAGAACAATGGGATTTTTGAAAAGATGCAATATTGAGTTCTAAACACAAAATACAGAATGAAATTAATTTCACTTAACAATTATCAACTCAAGGAATTCAGAGGCTATTTTCTTAACTAATCATTGATCACTAAAATCATGCATTGTGTTTATCAACCTAGGATCATCTGGAACCCCTAAAATGATCCTTGAATTCTCTACTGAGAAACCTCTCAGAATTTAATTGATTATGATCAACAAGATTTAGTAACCACTTAATCTTTTATCTAAACCAATTTCACAATCAGAATTCAGTTGAAGTAAGTAATAAAATGAAAACCTTCAATTCAATTACTTAATTTCTACTCTTCAAACTTTTGGAAAATGATTTACCAATCAAAAACCAATTATAAATCAATTATGCATTAATCAAAATACGTCAACCGATCAAACTTTGATTAAAGAATAAAATTGAAGAATATAGTGAAGCAGAGTAGAAACCACTTAATAAGCATGTAAATAAAGATCAAGACCTCAAAGTTAAAATGAAAATAGCTTGAATCCTTGAATTGAAACTACAAACCTAGCCTTCCATGAAGGAGGCAAACTAACAACAAAGAAAAACTAAGCCTTCCATGAAGGAGGCAAACTAATAAGAAAGAAAACCTAAGCCTTCCATGAAGGAGGCAAACTAACAACAAATAAAACCTAAGCCTTCCATGAAGGAGGCAAACTAACAAGAAAGAAAGAAAGATGGAAAATGGTATTGAAGTTAATCTCCAAGTGGTGTGTTTCTCCTCTTGTAAACTCTTTTATTTATAGAGGATTTTTGAGGAATCATCTTCAGAAAGTCACCAACTAGGATATTACTTTTCTACCCTTTTATTGCTTTCACATGGGCTTTGTTGAAAATGCAAAACACTTTTGAATTTTTGTCACCAATGAGCACAACAATTTTGACTTTCTTGCACCGCAATTTCGGATGTTCAAATGTTCGAATTAGAGCTTGACTTTTGAACAAAAGTTGTAGCCCCGGATCTTATCTGTCCAACAGATTTGATTTCATCTCAATATGACTTCTGTATCTCAAGATATGGCCGGATCTTTGCACACTGTTCAAATTCCACGTCAGCAACACTATCTCATCTTTTGAGATAATTTCGGAGTCCTAAACATCCCATTTAGAGTCTTCTATTGCTTTGTAACTGTGGAAACTTCTTTAAGCTTTCATTCAAGATAGATTTCATGATTTTTGGATGTCTAAAACTCCTATTATGCTCAAAATACTATAATAGTGTCATTTTAATCGGGTAAGCAGAGAAATTCAATTAAACTTAATATGAACCCACTCATAAAATATGACAAAAACCACTTAATTGAACATATAAGAAGTCTTAATGAGATAAAAGTGAGAGATAATTATTTATGAAATTTATGCTTATCAAATTCCCCCACACTTATCTTTTGCACGTCTCGGGCAAACTTAAGTTAAGGATTGGTGACTATATTTTTTTTTTGAAAGAACATCAAAGTTTTGAGTTGATTTCTCAAGAATTCACAAAATTTCATGAAGCATTATTTCATCACATTTTTGAAAGTACTTAGGAAGGCAACTTTAATTTGAAAAACATAGATTGAGAAAGATAAAACCTCACATGATATACTCTGAATCTCTCAAGTGTTTGATTTGGTAAGTGTTTCTCTCAAATTCAATCCATGAAAGATGAACTATCATAGACTTGCATATCTTCTACTTCTCTACTACTATGTACACATGCAATGCACAAATCCAGAGGTCTTTATTTTGGTTATAACGGGATTAGAAAGATGAAATGATATATTGAAGAGATACAATGTTAGACCAAGGAAAATGGTGAGGATTGAGAACTGAGTCTAAGTGCAAGTGTGAGAAACAGATATCACTTCTTCATTCTTTTTTTTTCTTTTCTTTTTTTCAATATAATAGTTTATTTGTTAATTTATTGCTTCAGTTTTTTTTTTCAACCATGATATTGATGAACACAACAATAATCTCCCCCACACTTATTGAAACACTTATGGTATGATAAATCCAGTATTCCTCACCTTCTATGGTCAGACAAAGTTTTTTTTTTTTTTGATTTGTGGTGAGCTAAAAAGAAGAAAAGGCTAATCGGCTCAAAGGGCTGATCAAAGGATAAAATTATATGGTTTGGTTATTTGGCCAAGTGGTTTGTTCAAGAAAAACAGTGCCTCAATCATTTTTGTACAATTCATGTGAAAATGTAGCTTCAAAAAGAATCAATGCAAGTTCTGAAGTAACATATTCCATGGATGAAAATCACACAAGAAAGAAAATAATAATAAGGCTCAAAATCTCACAGGTAATATATTTATCAAATCTAATCTATCCAGTTCAAATATGTGTTGCCAAACTAATTAATCTCGAAATGTAAATCATTTTGCTTCAATTATTTTATGAAATCTAAAGAACAACAAACTTCCACATTCAAATTTTTTTTTAATCATAAGATGCGTATCAAGAGTTAAGTGTAACTCCTTACTCAGCCATCTTACTCAAAGCAAGTTTATGATTCTAACCTAATTTTTTTGTTTTCTTTGTTTTTTGTTTTTTGTTTTTTTTAGATATCGGACCATCCTCCCCCCAACTTATCCAAGACATTGTCCCCAATGTCTTAGATGGAATTTCATATAACAGGAAAAGAAATGTGAGAAAACCACCAAAGTAAGGAAAAGTTATAACCGAAGAGTGGTATCTGGTTCTCTTTTGTCTCTGCCATCCTGATTTGGTTGGTTCACCAGCTGCATTGCTTGACTGAGCTCAGATGTAGGATTTTGCAAAATCTCAAGTAGCTGTTCAACAGTTGAAGCAGATACTATGATGTTGCGCATGGATTGTGGCATGAACTCCTGCTCTACTTCATGATCTAAAAAGGATATCAAACCATTATAAAAGCCATTAATATTCAATAAGCCCAAAGGTTTTTTATGAAAATTCCGATAGGCCCAAAATATAATGGTAAAAATTTCTTCCATTGTTCCAAGACCACCAGGTAATGCAATAAATGCATTAGAATTAACCAACATGTGTCTCATATGGTCATGCATGGTTGCAACCTTCAATTCAGTACCCAGGGTCAAGTAGGAGGTGCTCCCATTTTTTAAGCCAACACCTAAGACGTTACATCCCTTTGTGAGTGCAGATCCTGCAACACATCCTTTTAAACCCTGAATCCCTCCCCCATAAACAAGATTGATTTTTCTTGCAGCTAATGCCTTACCAAGGGTATAAGCTGCATGTTGAAATTCTCCATCCTTTCCAAGGTTAGACCCACCAAAAACACAGATAGTATTGATCCTATCCATATACGGTGTTTCTATCTTTTTTGAAAAAATATGTCATACAGGTTGATAATTTATAGGGACTCAATATCAGACAAGGAGATCGCTTGAATAGTGCGGGATCAGGATATGGTAGCAAAAGTTTGAATTTTTGTTGCAAAAGTTTGAATTTTTTGTTCAAGGAAAAGGTGAATGTCAGAGGGGAAAGACTTTAAGCAGGGGTAAAAATTTCAAAAAAAATGGTGGCCCAATAAATTGAAAAGACAATGTAAATGACAAACATACACGCATGAGAATGAACAGTAGTTGTGATTGTGGCTCACATCTTCCTCTGGTTTTACGTTCAGTAACGGCTGAAACGCCTTCTAAGAGTCGAGGATGTGCTTCCCATTCAGTTTTCTTGTAAACTGACAACAGGGTCTTTTAAAGTCAGATTCCCAAGACTATAACGTGCTTTTTCCTTACGGAACAGTTCAAACAAATCAAGAAGGACTCCTTGTACATGCCCACTAGGATGCGTCTCAAGAGTCTGAATGATATCATCCAATGACTCCTTACTCAGTCCATCCTTTATGAATTGAATTTTGTCCTCTCGATTTCTTGAAACCATTCCAGGGTTCTTGCATCTTGTGTTACAGGTCCATCTTGCACACATGTAGCAAACTCCAATTCTTTTTGCCCTTCTCTTCTTTGCATAGGAACTTCTTCCCATACCTGGCATGTTTTTAACAAATGATTCTTGAAATTCACCTGCTAAACGTACCTTAGCTTCAATGATCCAACGGACATCTTCTGGAAGGCCTAAGAGTGTTAATGCCCTCAATCGTTCAAGTCTTCAATTGTAAATGTCTTTAAGAAAATTTCTGGGGAGAGTAGGGAACAAAATTTTGATCCTGGTGAGAGCTTTCTCCATTTTTTTCTTAAAACACTCAAGTTATTATTCCTGCAAGCTCAATGTGGTGTAATAGTTGGGATGATTTAAGAGGTGAAGAAGGAAGTTAAGAGATTAGTTGAAACTTATAAGCGAGGAATGTGAGAGAGGGGGAGAGAGAAAAAGAGAGAGAGAGAGAGGAAAGAGAGAGAGAGAGACTTCTCTTGAATTTATTGCAAGTATGTGGCATTGTACAAATGCACTTCTTCTACCGTGTGCTTTTGAAAACCTTCGAAAAATGGTTTAAGACGATGTCCATTCACCTTGAAGATTTTTGCAGTTACCTCATTTTTTATTTCCACTGCACCATAAGGAAAAACATTAGTAACTACAAATGGTCCTAACCATCTAGAGCGTAGCTTACCAGGCATAAGCTTTAGCCGAGAATTGAAAAGGAGAACTTTTTGTCCAATGGAAAACTCCTTTCTTACCAACTTTTTGTCATGAAGAGCTTTGACCTTTTCTTTGTAAATTTTGGAGTTTTTGTATGCTTCCAATCGAATTTCTTCAAGTTCCTGCAATTGAAGCTTCCTATGGATTCCTGCTTGGTCTAGATCCATGTTGCATTTCTTTACTGCCCAAAATGCTCTATGCTCTAATTCAACTGGAAGATGACATGCTTTACCAAAGACAATCCTGTAGGGAGACATGTCAATGGGTGACTTGTAGGCTGTCCTATATGCCCATAACACATCAACAAGGCGCAAGCTCCAATCCTTCCTGTTAGGCTGAACTGTTTTCTCTAAGATTTTCTTGATCTCTCGATTAGAAACTTCAGCTTGACCATTTGTTTGAGGATGATATGGGGTGGAGACTTTATGCATGACTCCATATCTGCGGAGTAGGGCTTCCATTGTGCGGTTGCAAAAATGAGTACCTTGGTCACTAATTAGAGCTCTAGGAATGCCAAACCTGCTAAAAATGTTAGACCTGATAAAATTTGCAACAACTCTAGCATCATCAGTACGAGTGGCTTTTGCCTCCACCCATTTTGAAACATAATCAACAGCTAGCAGAATGTAAACAAAACCAAAAGAGACAGGGAATGGACCCATAAAGTCTATACCCCATACATCAAATACCTCACAAAAGAGAAGTGGTTGTTGGGGCATCTCATTTCTGCGTGAAATACTCCCTATTCTTTAGCACTGCTCACAAGTTATGCATAATCTGTGTGCATCACGAAATATTGTAGGCCAATAAAAGCCTGAGTCTAGTACTTTTCTAGTTGTTCGTTGTGGCCCAAAGTGTCCACCACAAGCTAGGGAATGGCAAAAGGTAAGTACACACTGAACTTCATGATCTGGAACACATCTTCTAATGATTTGATCACTACATGTCTTCCAAAGGTATGGTTCATCCCATATGTAGTGTTTGGCATCACTTTTCAACTTGGCAATTTGCGATTTGGTGAAGTGTTTGGGTATTTCTTTAGCAACCAGATAGTTTACCAAATCTGCATACCAAGGATCCTTCCCGTGCAAATGATAGAGATGCTCTTCTGGGAATGAATCTGCAATTGAAGTTTCTTCACAAGGTTGCTAGATCCGACTTAAATGATCTGCTACAAGGTTCTCTGCACCACTCTTGTCTTTGATCTCTAAATCAAATTCTTGCAACAGAAGCATCCAACGAATTAGTCTTGGCTTAGCATCTGCCTTCTTCAGCAAGTATTTCAAAGCTGCATGGTCAGAGAAGACAATAACTTTAGATCCAAGCAAATAGGAGCGAAATTTATCTAATGCAAACACAATTGCTAAAAGCTCCTTCTCAGTAGTTGTGTAATTGGATTGGGTTGCATCAAGTGTGCGAGAGGCATATGCAATGACATGAGATCTCTTGCTAACTCTTTGAGACAGTACAACACCAAGGACATAATTAGATGCATCACACATTAATTCAAATGGAAGCGTCCAATTAGGTGGTTGAATAATGGGATTGGTTGTCAACCGCTTCTTTAGTTCATCAAATGAATCCTTGCATGCTTGATCAAACACAAATTTGGTATCTTTTTGTAGTAGTTTAGAAAGAGGTTGTGCAATCTTGCTAAAATCCTTGATGAATCTTCTGTAAAAACCTGCATGACCAAGTAAAGAACGTACTTCTCGCACAGAAGTGGGGTAAGGTAGAGAAGTAATAATGTCTATCTTGGCCTTATCAACCTCTAAACCTTTGCTAGATACCAAGTGTCCTAAGACTATACCTTCTATTACCATGAAATGACATTTTTCAAAATTCAAAACCAGGTTAGTCTCAATGCATCTGTCCAAAACTTTAGAGAGGCTTTCTAAGCATGCATCAAAAGAAGAACCATATACAGTGAAGTCATCCATAAACACTTCCATGCAACTTTCTAAGAGATCAGAGAAAATGCTTACCATGCATCTTTGAAAGGTTCCAGGGGCGTTGCATAGACCAAATGGCATCCTTCGATAGGCAAAAGTACCAAAAGGACAAGTGAAGGTGGTCTTATGCTGGTCTTCTGGGGCTATATGTATTTGAAAATAACCTGAAAAACCATCTAGAAAGCAATAGTGAGATTTTCCTGCTAATCTTTCCAAAATTTGGTCTATGAAGGGCAAAGGGAAGTGATCCTTGCGAGTAGCTTGGTTAAGCTTCCTATAATCTATGCACACTCTCCAACTGTTTTGTATTCTGGTAGGGATTAGTTCATCATTGTGATTTTTGACTACAGTCATGCCAGTCTTCTTAGGAACTACTTGCACCGGGCTTACCCAATCACTGTCTGAGATGAGATAGATGATACCAGCTTGCCAAAAGCTTACCTACTTCCTTCTTTACCACATCTAGGATGGTTGGATTCAAACGCCTTTGTGGTTGTCTAACAGGTCTGGTGTTTTCCTCCAGCAGTATCCTATGCATACAAGTAGATGGGTTAATGCCTGGAATATCAGTCAAAGTCCATCCAATTGCTTGTTTATAGCTTTTTAAAGTTTGCAGCAACCTTTCTTCCTGTTGTGGTAGAAGGTTCTTTGCTACAATGACAGGAAGCTTCTCATTTTCCCCCAAATAAGCATACTTTAGATGTTCAGGCAAAGGCTTCAATTCCAAAGGAGGTGGTTGTATTATGGAAGGAAGGGATCTATCTGAGATTGAAATGTCTGCAACACTTGCATCTAACATATCATCTTTCAACAAAGTTTGGTCTGCAGCATTAATCCTGGAACAGACAATACATGGATCAAATTCATCACATGTGCAAGTAAAATTATCTAAGTAATCTAAATCAAAATCAAAAAATTCAAAAAGTAGATTGTCAATAGAATAATCATTCGCAAGAAGATCTATGACATCAAGTTGAAAGAGTGAATGATTCTCTATGGGATGTTTCATGGCTTCAAATATGTTGAATTGGATGATATCATCTCCAAATTCCATAGAGAGAGTCCTCGTATGCACATCTATCTTTGTTTTTGCAGTTTTGAGGAAAGGTCTCCCTAGGATCAAGGTTGCTCTATTGATGGATGACTCGTCTTCCATATCCAAAATGTAGAAGTCAGCTGGAAAGATCAGCTTATTCACTTGAACTAGCACATCTTCAAGTACTCCGGCTGGATGTGTTGTACTTCTGTTGGCTAATTGAATCACCACACCAGTTGGCTTTAGTTCTCCCAGATTCAAAGATTTATAAACTGATGAGGGCATGACATTAATGGAAGCACCTAGATCCAGCAATGCATCACCAAATGTAGAGTTTCCTATTGTACAAGAAATGGTGAAAGTTCCTGGATCTTTACATTTCTGAGGGAGGCTAGGTTGAATTAAGGCAGAAACATTGCGTCCCACACTAATCTTCTCATCCCCTTTGAGTCTTCTCTTATGCGTGCACAAGTCCTTTAGAAATTTGGCATATTTGGGAATTTGCTTGATAGCATCTAGAAGTGGTATGTTGACTTCCACTTTCCTGAAGGTATCTAGAAGCTCCTCATCCAATTCTGCATGAACATTGGGCTTGGATTGGACCATTCTATTTGGAAAAGGTAAAGATACCTTCTGATCAGCACAATTTGGGGTTTTTGTCTCATCAGATGCTTCAAGTGCAAATCGTTTATGACAAGCTTCTTTTTGTTGATTATTCGATGTCTTATCGAAGGCTGGTGTACTTTTTTCATCAGACTTTCCCTCTGATTCAGATGGCTTATCAGAGATATCTCCAGGTGTAGAGATAAATGCTTCTTTTTGGTGTGGATTAGTCTGATTGAAGCTTTGTTGCTTTAAAAATGTAGGGTCTGTCTGCACTTTCTTCCCACTTCTCAAGGACATGACATTCACACTATTAGGATTTATGACAGGTTGAGAAGGTAGTTGACCAGAACCTTGAAATTTCAATTGGTTGACAGTGGTAGCCAACTGCCCAATTTGAGTTTGTAAATCCTGAATGGTAGAACTTACATTTTGTTGAAACTGAAGATTACTGGTAGCTAATTGCTTCATCAAATCATCAAGAGAGGGTTCAGAAGCATTAGAAGGTACAGATTGCTGCATATTCTGTTGTTGTTGTCTGAATGGCGGTGGTTGGTATTTATTTTGGGAGTTAGATGTTTGAATCCTTTGTTGTTGTGGAGGACCATATCTCAAGTTAGGATGGTTTCTCCAACTAGGATTGTATGATCCAGAAGGTGGTTCAAACTTCTGTTGCTGATAATGTTGAGGAGGCCTGTATTGTTGTCCTGTGCCAAAAATACCATTTACTGCAGCCTCAGGTGTCTCACTTTCTTGTAATGTTGGGCATGCATCAGTAGGATGATCTGCAGAAGTGCAGATGCCACATGTTTTGGTTTTGTCAACAACATTAAGTTGTTGTTGTTGTCCGATGGCCAACTGTCTTACGATGGAGGTTAGTTCTTCAATTCTGTTCTCCAATCGTGTATGGTCTGTCTTGGTGGTCATTTCATGGACTCCTTTAGACAAGGAATTAGTTCGAGAATTGAATTGTTGAGAATTTTCTGCCATGTTGGCAATCAAATCTCGAGCTGCTGTAGGAGTTTTGTCCATAAGTGCTCCACCACTAGCTGCATCAACCATGCTTCTGTCCATTGGCATGAGTCCTTCATAGAAATACTGAATCAGTAATTGATCACTGATTTGATGGTGTGGACAAGTGGCGCATAGTTTCTTGAATCTCTCCCAATACTCATAGAGAGTTTCTTGGGAGTTCTGTCTGATGCCGCAAATCTCTTTTCTGATAGCTGCTGTTCTGGATGCAGGGAAGAATTTCTCCAGGAATAATATCTTCATATCATTCCAGCTTGTGACATATGTTGGATGTAGATAGTACAACCAGTCCTTAGCTCCATCATTTAAGGAGAAAGGAAATGCCTTTAACTTGATATGATCTTCTGGAATTCCTTGTGGCCGCATTGTGGAACACACAATGTGAAATTCCTTCAAATGTTTATGAGGGTCCTCACCTGCAAGGCCATGAAACTTAGGTAGCAAATGTATTAGTCCAGACTTCAGTTCAAATGGTGCATCAACATCAGGGTATTAAATACACAACGGTTGATAAGCAACATCAGGTGCAGCTAATTCTTTAAGGGTTCTATAAGCCATGTTCTTAGCAGAATATTTGAAACTATCAAAATTTAAAGATGAAAAATCACTACTGTTACTTTCTTGGTTATTACTGAATGAATGCCTTCTATGTGCTCTTTTTAAATGGTGGAATGTTCTATCAATCTCAGGATCATATGCATATAAATTTTCAGGATTGGATCGGGTCATACACAAAAAGGTGAATTCATACAGAAAATCCAAGAATGATATACCTAAAGTAAAAACAATTGTTAGAAAGATTAAAATTTTTATACAAACTCCTAAATGAGCCTAGGAAACTAAAATGGTCTCCGGCAACGGCGCCAAATTTTTGACACGCTCGTCGCAAACGCGCAAAAATAATTTCTAGATTTCCCCCAAACTATTGGTATAGTATAAGGTGTAACCTAGGTCATCTCCCAAAGACCATTTCAGATTCTTAAGCAAATAAGGAGAAAATTAGAACAAGGGGATTTTTGAAAAGATGCAATATTGAGTTCTAAACACAAAATACAGAATGAAATTAATTTCACTTAACAATTATCAACTCAAGGAATTCAGAGGCTATTTTCTTAACTAATCATTGATCACTAAAATCATGCATTGTGTTTATCAACCTAGGATCATCTGGAACCCCTAAAATGATCCTTGAATTCTCTACTGAGAAACCTCTCAGAATTTAATTGATTATGATCAACAAGATTTAGTAACCACTTAATCTTTTATCTAAACCAATTTCACAATCAGAATTCAGTTGAAGTAAGTAATAAAATGAAAACCTTCAATTCAATTACTTAATTTCTACTCTTCAAACTTTTGGAAAATGATTTACCAATCAAAAACCAATTATAAATCAATTATGCATTAATCAAAATACGTCAACCGATCAAAACTTTGATTAAAGAATAAAATTGAAGAATATAGTGAAGCAGAGTAGAAACCACTTAATAAGCATGTAAATAAAGATCAAGACCTCAAAGTTAAAATGAAAATAGCTTGAATCCTTGAATTGAAACTACAAACCTAGCCTTCCATGAAGGAGGCAAACTAACAACAAAGAAAAACTAAGCCTTCCATGAAGGAGGCAAACTAACAAGAAAGAAAACCTAAGCCTTCCATGAAGGAGGCAAACTAACAACAAATAAAACCTAAACCTTCCATGAAGGAGGCAAACTAAAAAGAAAGAAAGAAAGATGGAAAATGGTATTGGAGTTAATCTCCAAGTGGTGTGTTTCTCCTCTTGTAAACCCTTCTATTTATAGAGGATTTTTGAGGAATCATCTTCAGAAAGTCACCAACTAGGATATTACTTTTCTACCCTTTTATTGCTTTCACATGGGCTTTGTTGAAAATACAAAACACTTTTGAATTTTTGTCACCAATGAGCTCAACAATTTTGACTTTCTTGCACCGCAATTTCGGATGTTCACATGTCCGAATTAGAACTTGACTTCTGAACAAAAGTTGTAGCCCCGGATCTTAGCTATCCAACAGATTTGATTTCATCTCAATATGACTTCTGTATCTTAAGATATGGCCGGATCTTTGCACACTGTTCAAATTCCATGTCAGCAACACTATCTCATCTTTTGAGATAATTTCGGAGTCCTAAACATCCCATTTAGAGTCTGCTCTTGCTTTTTAACTGTGGACACTTCTTTAAGCTTTCATTCAAGACAGATTTCATGATTTTTGGATGTCTAAAACTCCTATTATGCTCAAAATACTATAATAGTGTCATTTTAATCGGGTAAGCAGAGAAAATTCAATTAAATTTCATATGAACCCAAACTCATAAAATATGACAAAGACCACTTAATTGAACATATAAGAAGTCTTAATGAGATAAAAGTGAGAGATAATTATTTATGAAATTTATGCTTATCAAACTTACCACACAAGATTTTCCAAAAGTGACTAAGAAATTTAACATCTCGATCACCTATAATAGTTTTAGGTAAGCCATGCAAATATATAATCTCTTTGAAAAATAAACTAGCAATATGAGTGACATCATTAGTTTTAGAACAGGCAATAAAATGTACCATTTTGCTAAACCTATCTACAACGATAAAATTACTATCTTTTCCTTTTGAGGTTCTAGATAGCCTTAGTATAAAATCCACAGAAATTTCAGTCGAAGGATATTCAGGAATAGGTAAGGGTGTATACAAGCCATGATGCATTACCTTAGATTTTTCTTGTAAGAAAGTAATATATTTTTCACTAATAAGTTTAACATCATGCTTTATTTTTGGCCAAAAAAGATGTTCAATTAAAATATGATAAGATTTTTGAATACCAAAATGCCCAATTAATCTTCTCCCATGAGTCTCTTTAATAAACATTCCCCTTACGCTACACTTAGGTACATACAATTTTTTTTTATTAAACAAATATTCGTCTTGCCTAAAATATAATCAAAACCATGGTCAGAACACGCTTTCCATAATTGTCCAAATTCAATATCATCTGCATACATGATTTTTAGTATTTCAAATCCAAGTAATTTGGTCTGTAAAGTCATAACTAATACATACCTTCGTGACAGCACATCTACTACAATGTTTTCCTTTCCCTTTTTATACTTGATAACATAAGGAAACATCTTATCAAATTCTAGCCACTTTCCATGTCTTTTATTGAGCTTACCTTGGAACTTTAAAAACTTCAAGCTGAGTTTATCAGAATGGATGACAAATTCCATCGACCAAAGGTAATGTTGCCAAGTTTGTAAGGCGCCCACCAAGGCATAGAGCTCTTTGTCATAGGTTGGATAGTTAAGCATCGCTCCACTAAGTTTCTCACTAAAATATGTCATAGGTTTAGAGTCCTGCATTAAAACAACTCATATACCCATTCCAGAAGCATCACATTCAATCTTAAAAACTTTATCAAAATTAGGTAAATTTAACACAGGGTCATTAATTAACTTATCTTTTAACAGATTACAAGCTTGTTCATGTTTGTTATTCCATTTAAAATTAACATTCTTTTTAATAAGTTTATTTAAAGAGGTAGTTATAGAAATAAAATTTTGTACAAACCTCCCATAAAGACTTGCTAAACCATGGAAGCTTCTTCCTTCATTAGCATTTGTAGGCATGGGCCATCCTCTAGTTTCATTAACCTTTTCTTCATCAGCACTAACTTTCGTAATCTTGTTGATGACTCTACAATCGACGCACATGCGTCATGTTCCATCCTTCTTTGGTACTAAGATAACATGAACTGTACATGAACTAAGACTTTTCCTCACAAAGCCTTTCTACATCAACTCCTCTACTTGTCTTTGAATCTCCTTAGCCTCTTTTATAAGAAGTAAACTTCTTGGTGGTTCTCTAAGAAATACATCATCAAATTCCTGCAACAAATATTCAACCACACTAGGAAAAGAAGAGTTATGATAGTTAGTAAGATAAATATCCTTGTACATGAGTACAAGAACTTGTTCCTTTTCCCTCAAAACACTCTCAACCTCTCCTTTGTGAGCAAATACACAAACTTTATTTTCTTTGTCTTTATTTTTTGATTTTTCTTTCTTTTCACTTTCATTCTTTTTTTGACTTTCTACTTTTTCTTTACTCTCTATTTTATCTCTCTTTTTTCTTTCTTGATTTTCTAATTCTTTCTCATTCTTTTCTTAACTTTCTACTTTTTCTTCACTTTCAATTTTATCTCTCTTTTCTCTTTCTTGATTTTCTAATTCTTTTTCTCTCATTCTACATTCTTTTGAATTTTTCATTTGGTCGTAATAAACCTCCTTTGGTCTAGGATCTCCCTTCTCATTAGACCAATTAAACTTCGATGATGAACTAGAAGCATACTTAGGATATTTGCAAGTGCTCCTAGATTTGAGTTGTCTTTCCACTTGAATAGCTTTATGAAGCAATTCATCCATCTCCATATAATGTTGCTCCACCACATTAGCTATCTCTCTTTTAAGCCCTCTAATAAATCTTGTCATAGTGATTTCTCTGTCCTCCTCTACATTGGCTCTTATCATAGCAGTTTCCATCTCCTTATAATAATCTTCAACACTCATGGCGCCTTGAGTAAGACTTTGTAGTTGTTTCCAATGCAAGTCCCTATGATAGTGACTTGGCACAAATCTTCTTCTCATGGCTACTTTCATCTCTTCCCACGTTCGGATAGGTGTCTCTCTATATCTCCTCCTATTAAGGATAAATTGATCCCACCAAATATTAGCATAATCGATAAAAGAAAAATTGGCTAGTCGTACCTTTTTCTCCTCCGAGTAATTGTGACAATTAAACATATGCTCCGTTTTTCTCTCCCACTCTAGATAAGTTTCTGGTTCATTCTTTCCTTGGAATAGTGGAAGGGATAATTTAGTACTCCCCAAGTTGTTATCCTTTTCTCCTCGATATCGTCTTCTTTCCGTACAACATCCACCGTCTGATTCTAAGTTCTTCCCCCAATCCGTTTCTTTATCGCGGTGAAGTGATCTTTGAGGACTACTTCTACGAGACACCCGAGATCTCCTTCTCGAACAATCCTCCATGTCCTCCAACCTTCTGTTCAACTGTTGGAATTGATCTTGAATTGATTTCATGAATACTTTTAGATCCATCTCATTTTGATGGGGTTCACTACTCATGTTGGCAATGATGCAAATTGAACAAAATAAATAAATTAGAATAATAAGGTCTCACAAGTCACTCCCTTAGTGTTTGCCCTCAATATTGACGCTCTTCACTCGTGTTTACACTCGAATTGTCTTTTTTTATAATGCTCTAACCAACTCTTGCCTTTTACCTCTCAATTCTCCTTATAAATCCTTGAACTAAGAACTTCACAAGTTGATCTTCCCACAGATAACGAAAGAGTCACAGATACACAAGATGAATAAGGTAAGGAATATTGGTCAAGAATTAAGAACTTAAAGAAATTATATTAAATGAAGACTGATTTGTTTTTTTTTTTTTTCAATTGTCTTGAATTTCCTTTTTTTTTTCTATCACAACTTTTTTTTTTCTATCACAATTTTTTTTTGCTTCTTTTTTTTTGAATTTTTTTTATCAAAACTCCTTTTTTTTGGAATATTTGGTAGGTAACAACTTTAACACAAGAAAATAAAACAAAGGATATATGACACCTGATTCCAAGAGCCGAAGCTCTGATGCCAAATGATATGATTCACCCTACGCGAATGAATCGGAATGCGGAAACGATAATGGAACGTCTTGAGAATCAGGATAAGATAAGATAAGGATAAGATAAGATGGGTAAGATATGATAAGATAGGTAAAATAAAGGAACCCGACACAAACCGCGACCTGCCGGAGAGTACCGAAGTTATCAAGAGGAACGTGATCCTTACCGCGACCTGTCGGAAGAACCAACGTTATCAAAGGTAGTTCTTTGCCCAAGAACCAAGGGAATCAACTCACACAGAGATGAAAACTCTCAAAGAGAAAATATGATTAATGCTCAAAATCTGTCTTTTCACTGAATCCCTAACCCCTATTTATAGTGAACCTAATCTAGTAAAAAAGATAATAAATTAGAAATCCTAATTAGATTGCAATTTGAATTGCAATCAATTTAAAACGAATAACTTCTAGATAAATATCAAATCCCAATATAATCTATAGTAAATCATAACTTTATCACTTAAGATCTTCAATGATATGACTACATAAATTAACCCATGTTGGGATTGGGATTGGATCCACGTAGTCTTTTCCTTGAACTTCCTTGATAAGACCTCCAAGTGCTTGTTCCATACGTTTGGTCCTATTTCTCGTCATAGTATCTTCCATTCCTTGTAGATAATCTCCTAGATGATCTCTTTTGCTTATCGTGGGGCCCACATTCACATCACTAGATCTCACGCAATGAGCTTTGAATATGAAAGTGCAGCATACTGTATCGTTCAATATTTAGAGAGTCACATGAGTCGTAGTGCAACTCTCATTGCCTTCGGCTCTGTGCATATGTAGATCCAAGAGCATGCATAAAAACTAAATATGTTTTTAAATAATTCTAGATCTCACGCAATGAGTTTTGAATATGAAAGTGCAGCATATACTGTCTTTCAATATTTGGAGAGTCATATGGATCATAGTGCAATCCTTGCTTGCCTTTGCCTTTGTACATATGTGGGTTGAGGAGCACACGTAAAAACTAAATATGTTTTTAAATAATTATAAGTCTCACGTAATGAGTTCTGGATACAAACTGGTAACATACCCTACTACTTGATATTCAGAAATTATATAGATTCCAGTGCAGCCCTCATTTGCCTCGGATACTGTACATTTGTGAACTAAGGATTTTCTTTAAAATATTCAAAATAATCTGCTTTTTCAATCATTTTTAAAGGTCAAGCATTCAAACTAAAATTACGTAGTCTTGAATTTTCCATTACAACAGGAAATACGTAGAAGCAAGATCAAGTTCTGTCAGACTATTTTTTCGCAAACTTGTTTATTTTTACTTTATTTAAAGGGATCAAACAGTTTTCAAAAATATCAAAATCAAATAAGATCCCATTGCTCGGAACGGGTGAGTAGAATGTCTAATACCTTCCGTACTCGTAACCAATTCCCGATTCTAGAACTCGTTCTTTTTCAAATATTTTTTTTTAAAAAATAAAATTTGGTGATGGCTCTACAATTTGTTAAATTATTTTTTAAAATTTTAGTAAATTTATCATTTCATTGTGATTACGACTATAAATAAAATCTTAAAGAAAAAAAAAAGCAAGTGTTTAATGCTTAAAGAGAAAAGCTATTAACATAGAAAATTAGTATCCACTGCTAGCATTTGTTAGTACAAATTAATTTCATATCCTTTTAATATATTTTAAATAATTAGAAAATGAAAATAAAAATTTAAAAATAATTTATCATATATTTAATGTAAAATTATATTTTAAAAAATAAAACTATATAAAAAGGTAAAATAATTGATAAAAGAAATTAGTAACAACATATAAAAGAAAAAATAAAAATAAAAATATTTAAAATAAATTATATATATAATGATTTCATAATTTTACATAACAGATATCTTGGATGCAAGTAGCTCATTATCCACCCCAGTTATTACCTAGTAGAAAAAATCATTTATTTTAACCTTGAACACCCATAAACACAGTAAATTTTTATTTGCAAATTGTTGGTCTATATTAGCATTGTCCTCATCACAATTATGTATTAACTATCACACTTGAATGTGGGGCAGCTTCTATTTACTCGAGGTTACTTGTAATCATTATTCCCTTTCAACACATTTTCTTTACTATTCTCTTCCTTCCTTTTCTCTTCAATTTTTCTACATATGAAATCATACTTTCTTGAAAATTTTTGTCATTTACATTGCTACTATGGACTGGAGTTGCCTCATAACATGCTTTATCTATTCATTGCGTTATATTTTCTAACAACTTTCTCATTCTCATCATTCAGCATTGTATAAAAATGTACACATGGCAGCAGCTGATTGGGTTCCCTTTGAACCGCCTAATATTTTGTCCTTATTTATTCTAATTTTGTCGCAGTACACTAAGATCATGGATTTGCCCTACGCTTTTATATCTCTTTATTGTTGTTGCGTTTGACTAATGCGCCTGGGAACTCACCCTTTTGGGGTAGGATGGTGTTTCATGTTTGCTTTTTGTCATATGCTACAAAATATATTATAATACATTCTAATTTTCATCTTAATATTTTTTATATCATATTATATATTATATCATATTTTTTTACTTCCATCTTATTTTATCTATTTTCAATTATATAAATCATATAGAGCCAAGGGTGTTTAAATAAAATCATATAGAATCACGTTAGGGTAGCAGTGGAAATTCTGTTGTTTCCAAGGAGACCAAAGAGTGATAGAAACATATGAACCTCGCTCAACATCAAAAGGGGGTAATTATTACTTAATTTACTTTGTAGGGGAAATCTTAACCTCTTTTGCTGAATAGTGTTTTCCTTACTTCAAGTAAATTTTTAGGCATATTGTTTCAGTCACATACAAATACAATATGTTTTCTTTGTTGCTTAAGGCAACAATTTCTTGATCTGAAGTTATTGGATAATTGCATTACTTTCAATACCTAATTATTATCTTGTTCAATTGGTTTTTGTTTCTTCTTTATTTGTTTTTCGCAAACTATCTACTTTTCAAAAAGTTTCATCAGGCTATTCCCACGTAAATTGCTTCACAAATGGGAAATAAGTGTGGAATACTGTGTTGACAAAATGACCAACATTGTCATTATCTTCTTCGAACTTTTCAGATGTTATATGGTTGATATTTTCACACCTCACCTTTCCTACATTACCTTCTCACCTTCCATTTTATGGTTAAAAAAGACGAGATATGAGAGTAGAATAGGAAGAAAAAGAGGGTTGATAATATATAAAAAAAAATTTAAATAATAAATAATATATTAAAATTAAACTCATAAAACATTATAAATCTTCTACGAATTAAAAAAACTTGATCAAATATTTTTTAATGTAGAGTAATATTCTACAAAATTTGAAATCTCTATTAGACAAAAAATTTGAAGAAAATAAAATAGCTTGCATCTTTCACTTACATTTATGTTGGTTCGGGTAATAAAACACTAATTGTTATATTGGAGAAATAACACAAAATTATTATAATATTTTATAAATTAGGACTTTTTTATTTTTTATATATTCCCATTAATATTTTTATGCAAAAATTTACAATTTTTTAGATTTAACAATATTGATATCAATTGATTAAAAAATAATATTGATATAAATAGATATGACAATGAAATTTAAATTTATAATTACCTTCTTGACCTCATCTTAAATTTCATTTAATTTTTTTAACCGAATTTTAGAATAAGTCAAACCTAATTTGTAAAAGTAAGATTTGATTCAAGAGTATAAATATTCTTTTCCATCGCAAATCCTTTTCAATAATAATAATAATAATAACAGTATTTTATCTCACATTTTATTAAAAAATATTTTTATTTAACTTTTACTTTTTATTTTTTATTTATATTTATTTAAATTAATGTAAATTTAATATATATAATTTATTTAAAATAATAATAACTTGAATTTACAAAAATTAATAAAATTAAATTTTAGTTTTTTTATCCTTTTCTTCTTTATTTCAGCTGCCATACCTATCAACAATTTTTTTTATAATAAAATTTATGTAAATTTCAATATATACTATTTAAGAAATTACTACATTATATTATATTTTTTTAAAATATTTAAAAAAATGTTACATATTAATTTTAATAATATTTTAAAAAATATTATATTTTATCTATATCGTAAAATATTATTAGTAACATTTAAAAAATGTTACAAAATATGAAAAAATATTATTTATTGATTTCAATAAATTTTTTAAAAATATTATATCTAATATATGTTAAAAAAAATATAATATAATGTGTAATAGTGAGTGCACATGATTTAATAGGCCTGGTAAAATTGAAAAAAATTTAATCGTGTTTTCTTGCGGTATTCCTCAGTCATTTCTTAGTTGCACTAAAAATGAGTATGAGTACAAAAGAGTGTGTTTTTATACGATGGTGAATAGTACAAGAGAGTCAGAAGCATCAACTAGTACCGCTAGGAATAACTGATTCCGTGGTGCATATCCACTTATTTATTGCACCACCACCAAGTTCCTTCTCTTTATCTCTCACTACATAATCCTTACCATTTTCCAAATCAATTTCAATATCCAAACCATCCTTATAAACCATGGAACCATAGTTATTTCTGCAGTTTTTCTCATTGTTGTCACTTCATGGCCTATTTAATGTTCATTGGTGCGGAAAAACAAAGCTCATAAGTGGCGCAGCTCCATCCGGGTTAGGCGTAGTTGGTTTTAGCTTTCACAACAGTTGCTTAGATGCAGCATCTCATCTTTTAGGCCTGCTTCATGGCCTAGATACATCCAACACAAAAAGGAAGCATTTTGGTTCTACAGGTTTTTTCCTATCATGTATGATCATGTCATAAACCCTGGTCACTGGACTGAAGACATGAGAGATGATACATTGGAGTCTGTTGATCTCTATGACCGTAATATGAGAGTGGTGGATGTAGGGGGAGGAACTGGATTCACCACTCTTGGTATAGTGAAGCATGTGGATGATAAAAATGTTACAATTCTTGACCAGTTCCCTGGCCAGGTGGACTAGGCTAATCAAAGTAACCCGTGACAGAATGCACATAATTTAGGGTGATACAGAAGATCTTCCATTTCCAACTGATTATGCTGATCGATATGTTTCTGCTGGAAGGTAATTATGTGGTGACAATTTTTTTTTCTTTTGAAGGACTTTGTGCCATTCACTGTACTGTAATCAATATTTCTCAATGTTAGTGGGTTAAATTCACTGTTTTAAGTTAATGTTATGAGGTCTCTGCCATGTTTTTGGACTTTGGATCACCTTTAAGGCCTCATCATGGGTTGCTCCGCGATTGGTGCCAAGCCTTTATCTGGGGACCCTCTTCTATGGTTCTTTCTTTTATGTCAAAATTTATTGAACATTAGTTCTTTTGTGTTAGAGTTTCACACAACTAGAAATGTAGCTAACCTTGTATATAAAAGTAAGGATAATCAGGCTACAAGTATTCAACACTTTGCATGTTACAATTTCACGTTAACTAGAAATATGACAAACCAAGTATATATATATAAGATAAGAACAATTCTCACTCCATAAATTAGCTTTCTATCAAATACATGAACACATCTTACCATAAGCTCATGGGGATTTGAACTTTTGTTTAAGATGTTACTCAAGAGTTGAAATTTAAAACCTTGTTGAAGAGAATTGGTTTAGAAGCTTTAGGCTTATAGATTTGCAGCTAGATACATTTTGTTTGTGGGGCCTGTGTATGAAAGTATGGCTTGGTGGCTTCATGTTCTTGAATCGACCATATGCACTCTCAGATGTTATATACAAGGAATACTTTAAGTCAGTGTTCACCAAGAAGTATATTACTCTGGAAGCTTATTTTCTTGTAGTGTAATTTTGAAGTGTTGAGATCATGCATGTTTTTATGCAGCTTGGTCCTAAAGCAGAGGATGTAAAGAAGCCTGTGAATCCGCTGCTGTTTCTCTCTCGGTTCATTCTTGGTCCAATTGCTGCCATTTACTATGTACTGGTTCCAATTTATATGTGGATCAAAGACCAAATTGTTCCAAAGGGCATGTTCATCTAAGATTGGAGAATGAAGTTTGGGTAGAATGTGATTGTAGCTTACGATTCTTTCTTGCATCTTTCCATCTTGCCAACATATTAGGGTGTAGTTGCTTCAAAAACATGAGTTTTGCTTTGTGAAATGCTGGCTGCCCCCGTGATTCATGAGTCATGTTTGGAAGAACGAGCAAAATATTGCTTGTGTTTCTTTTGCTGTTTTTTGCCAAGAGACAACGTACACTAACTGCCACTACATTAGGCTTGTAAATGAAATTCGTATTTTGGATATCCACCTTACATGCATACAAACAGTTGATTTGGGATATAGACTGGTCGTTTATCACAAACCATCTCAATATTAATTTTTTCCTTTTGTAAAATTTTTAATGTTTATTTTATATATTATTTAAACCAAAATATATTCTATATATGATTTATTAATATATATATATATATAAATTAAATTTAAATAAAATTTTTAAAAATAGAATATAAATATTTTAATAAATTTACTTAAGAATAATAAGCTTAGGGTTAAATCTTAATTCTTTAAGTGTGTCTTCCTCTAAGTTACACTTAACTCTATCCTTATCTTTTATGAAACGTATGAGGGTAATTATGATCACTTCCACATATAATTATTTTAGTCCATATGTGTGGAATAATTTTTTTTAAAGTGCAATATAAAATGTTTATTTTAACTATATTTAAATGTTAATTTTTTTTCTATCTTTTATTTCTATAAATTCTTTTAATTATTAAATAAAGGAAGTATTAAATATTTCTTTTATATTTTTAAGCTAGTAAATATATACACTATTATTTAACATCTATTTTATAAGATAATAGAAGAATTAGAAGAAGGATGTAGTAAAGCTCCTAAATCTTTTAATTGATTTTGCATTTTAATAATCTCTAAATGTTTTTTTTTTTTGCCTCTGATTAGTTCCACCTTAATAACTGAGGTCTTTCTAGTGTTTTTAAATGTATACATGATAATTGTTGTAAAAGAGGAGCCAGCAAGATACAAAAGTTTGTTGTGACATAATTCTACACTAACTATGAGCTATAAATTCTTTCTTTGAATATAAATGTTAGTTTCAACCTTGTCACTAATATATAAAACGGAAACCAACGGTGCAGGGAATCACAAAGGGCCAAATAACAGGCTGAAGCGATTAGGGGAAGCAGCACCTGACAACTGCACCAAAGGCGCAGTGCAGAAGCTTCTTTTTGGATAAATTCCTTGTATTCTAACTAAACACCGACGGATGAATATTTTTTTTAAAAAAAAATAAAAATAGCCTCCATCAAGAAAATGCCTGAATTAGGAAGAAAAAAAGATCCACATGTCATTGTTGGACATCAGAACTTAATGATAATAATATAAATTTTATCCTCAGGAAAAATGTGAGTCTTGATTATTGAATAATCCTTTTTCTTCCCAGCAAATCAAATACACTATCTTGGCTTGGCTGTTTGAACTTTGAAGTATAAATGATACATAGATTTTGTCCCCCATCATGTAAATTCAATACATAAAAAATGAATTTCTTCCATGGTTTCCAGCAATCCAACATCATGTTGGGGCTTTGCCAGTAACACGCTGAGCAATCCACCCTAGACCATCATACAGGCCTTCCCCAGAGAGGGCACAGCAAGCTTGTATATGCCAATCATGATCCTTGATGCTGTGAAGAGATAGTGCATCCGTGATCTCGGCAGGAGTCATAGCATCCTTGATGTCTTGTTTATTAGCAAAGACAAGAATGACAGAATG
The DNA here is from genome assembly GCA_037954105.1 of Canavalia gladiata. Taxonomy (NCBI): domain Eukaryota; kingdom Viridiplantae; phylum Streptophyta; class Magnoliopsida; order Fabales; family Fabaceae; genus Canavalia; species Canavalia gladiata. Next base: position 14,400,020 of record CM075660.1, read on the forward strand.
TTGTAAATCTTCATGCCCCAGCAACCTGAAAAGTTCATCCTTCATCATAGAGATCCTGACTCTATCATTGCTGTCTATCACCGCAATTACAGCATGAGTTCCTCGGTAATATGTTGCCCATGATGTTCGAAGTCTTTCTTGTCCGCCAAGATCCCACACCTAAAATGAATCACAAAGTGAAGTGAGTAATACTTTAACCAGCACAGTAGTAAAGCTTGGAAATATTCCATACCAGATGTAGTTTAAAACATTGATAAGCATTGTTATGAAAACCAGATCCATCCCTTCATCAAAAGGAAAAAAAAATTAGCAAGCAAAGGACTCTGAGAAAGGTTAAAAATGTCATTGTACTTTCCCAAAGCACTTGTTACCTAAGACAAAGAAAAGGGCAATTCATGTGCTCATCCTGTGTTCATACAGTAAGACCAAGCCTTCAACAACAGTGAGTGCCAAAGCAGTGGATGGAATTGTGGAGAACCATGGATAGCCAAGCATTAAGTCTGTGCTTGGAAAAATGTTTACATCCAAACAAGCCCACTTAGTGGATGCAAACATGTTTTGTTTATGTGCCAACATGTTTAGTAAAACTTAAAAGAATCAATTTCGCACTCCAAACCATTTTGACATTTTGCTTTTGCAGTGGAAAACAAAACCCATTTGCATGTGCATTGATAAAAATACCTCCATAGTTAAATATTATAATATTACTTCAACAGTATTTATATATCTTTATTGATAATTACACACCCAAAAGTGATTTTCGTCACCACATTCAAACAACATTACATTTATTGAAATCATTGTTAAGCAAAATCAAGTTTGCAAATACTCACTCAAGCACAAACTTATAAAAAACATACAGGACAAGAGAACTAAACAATGTCCAGGACAAAATTGTGTGTCTGATACTAGGATCATCAAACCACAATTTTCAAGGAAACCTAACAGACATTATGGTAGAAGTCAAAAGGCTATCTTCTGCATGTTTTATGATTGTTGGATACTTCTAAAGAAATAAACGTGAGGGCTAATGAATTTAAATACTTAGCCTATCACTTACTACTAAAGACCAAAGAGGGTGTTTTTTTGGACATGATTTTGATCAGACCAATAAAAGCTCATGCTCATATATATATATATATATATATATATATATATATATATATATATATATATATATATATATATATATATATATATATATATATTAGGCAACAATAAGGATGACATTAAACCCTTGAAGCAAGATAACATATTACAACGAAATAAATAAAGCAGTAAAGAGATAAGTGAAAGGACCTCAAATCGTATATTCTTGTAGACGAGCTCTTCAACGTTGCTACCAACAGTAGGGTTGGTAGTGACAACCTCACCCAGATGCAATTTATAAAGGGTCGTCGTTTTTCCCGCGTTATCCAATCCAACTACCACAATCTTATACTCTTTTGCTGGGAACAACATGAACCAGAACCTCGAAATCATTGCCCCCATCCTCTATCTACTTCTAAATCAATCACCTATAAAATCACCAGACCCAACCCGATAATTAGGAACAAAAAAAGGGTATCTGAAAATCTAATTTTCAAACAATAAAGCACCGAACTTGCGTTGGATCAAAATGTCAAGTTTGCAGATCGATAAAACGAGGAAAAACATGAAGAACGAAATCGATCGAACCTGGCAACTTTGTTTGTGAGGAGAATCGGAATTCGTTGAGTATGGTAGGAGAAAAGGGTGAATTGAAATCGTAGAGCCCCAACTTGGAATTTTCAATTTTGTTTTTTAGTATTTTTCAGAATGGAGTAACTTATAACCGAACGAGCATGAACATTGAGGTTTCCAAGAATGAAAGACTGTGAGAAGCGGGCTAGCCACGTCAGCCATAAGCAATTTTTAATTAATTGATATTTATACTTAACAATTTATTTATTTGAAATTCATGTTTTATTTAATATAAAAAACATTAAAAAAGGTACAGAAATTAAAAATACTTTTAATAACAAATATTATCATTATTATATCTTGATTTCAAATGACCATGATGATTTTTCACAAATTTTTTTTATTAATTCTATTCTACGCTTAATTGTAAATTTGGTTTTTTTAACGTGAATTTTGTGTAATTCTGGCTAACTTTATTTTTTTAATCCAATTAATATTTTTTAACAAAAATTAAATTTGATTTTTTATTTTAAAATTATAATTTTTTTGGATTTTTCAGAAATTATAAATTGAATCAGAACATAAATAATTTAGATGTAAAAAAATTAGTAAAATTAATAATTTTAAAAATGTGAAATTAGGATTTTTAAAAAATATTTTTATTTTGATTAAAATTTAATATTTTTATCTAATAAAATTTAAATAAAACACAATTTAATCAATTTGATTTATAAAATTTAAATACAAAATTAAGAAATTTAAATAGAAAAAAATGACAATAGGTATCATTTACTAAAATTTGAAAAAAAAAATTAACTAACTTTAAAAAATTAAAGAAACAAACTTGTTTATATCTAAATTAAAGCAAAAAAATATACCCAAACATTAATTCTTTATTGGTTACTGTACCTTTAATTTTCTTAAGATGATGCTATCAGTTACCTTAAAAGTACTCTTTAATATATATGGTGAGGGTGGTAATAACATTTTTTCATGAAAGTTGATCACTTTGAATCTTTAGCTAAGATTCTGAACGATTGTTTGAAAAAAAATAAAAACAGAAGAAAAAAAGAAAGAATAGTTTTAAATTAAAATGATTATATATATGTATATACTTTTATAAGGAAAATAATTAATATATTAAACAATTATTAACTTATTATTTTGTATCTTTCATTTTAAAAGCTTACTAAATTAAAATATTTATTTAAAGAAAGAAATTGATAATATTTTATTTAATAAATATTGTTTCTTAAATGAAAATGTTATTAAAAAAATGTGTATTAAATTGAAATTTTATTATATTTTAATTATTTTCTAAAAAAAACTCTAAAAAGGACAAAAATTAAAACAATTAGTCCAATTTAAATATGTGCAAAATTTAATTGATTTAAATTAATATTTTTTGAATCAATTCAATCCGAGTTGTTGGTGCTTTTTATTATTATAATATTTTAAAATCAAACTAAAATAAATCACAAATTATTAGAATAATTTAGAAGTCGCAAGAATATTTTAAGTGATTATTTTGTAATAGAAAAATAAGGGAATTTTTGGACTACTAAATTTATTTATTGTTAAGCTTAAAATAAATTATGCATTTTACTAATTCGCATAAATTCAGAGTTATTATTCCATATTAAATAAGATGGATGAACTTATTTTACGAATAATTTTAGTAAAAATATTTATTATATTAATTTTTATAAAATATAAATTTAACAAATTTAATTTTTAAACTAAATTTTTTTATTATATAAATCAAACCTATAAATTTGATAAGTTTTAAAAAATATTTGGTACGTTATCAAAGCATACAATTTAATGTATAAAATTATATGTATGTGATTTTTTTAATTTTTTTAAAAATGTTTTGTAAGTAATCATCATATTAATGTTATATTTTTAACTGTTGAGTTTATAAAATTTATATTCTAAAAAATATCAATTTAAAAAAAATTTATTTTGATATGCATATTATATTATAAAATTTTAAAAAATGTTTGTTAATCTTCAAACATCTTAATATGTGAAAAGTTTAATATATATTATCAATATTATTAATGAACGTTACAATAAAATTTGTAATTATATCTAATAATTTATGATAAATTTTATAGAGTTATATTATTTATATAATGAATTTATATAAATTTTAATGTTTTTTTAGATTAATTATTTTATTTTACATCTGATCTTTTTTATCATTTTCTTTATTGTATTTATTTAATATTTTTCTTTAAAAAACACTTTTATTTTTTTAAATTTTTGAAATTGTTTATTTATGTTTTTTAAAATAAAAACTTGAAAAAATTATTATTTCAAGAAGTTGTTTTATTTTTTAAAAAATTGAAATTATAACTTATTTGAAATGAAAATACTTTTCATAACTAAAAAAACAAAATAATTTTTTTTATTAGAATATGTAAAATATATTTTTTATGTATTCATAAAATTTATTTTTAAAAAAGTTTAAAGAAACGGTCTCATAATTTTTATCGAAAATTTGTATATAAATTTAATGTAATGAAAGTTGAAAACACACTTTTTCTCTGTCAAACTAGGTTGAAATGACCATTTTGTGTATACTGAAAAATCTAAAAATCTTTTTACATACGTTAAAATTTTGAAGAATGTTTTATGTATTTTAAAATTAAAAAAGAAAATTTTTCCATTCAAAATAAAAGCCAGATCATTAAGTTTGAAGGATTCGTTAAGGAAAAGTCTTCTCATCATATTAATGGTCAAACATCTCCTCCTTAAGGAAATAAAAGTTCTCCCACTGTTCGTTTGAATAATATGAAAAATAGAAAGAAAAAGAATTGAAATAAAAATATAATAAAAAATTAAATTATTTAAATTAAATAAAAATATTAATAATATAAATTTTAAATTTTAAAAAATATATTTTTATTAATATAATACTTTTTAATTTTTTAAAAATTATTTAATGATTTAAAATAAAAAATTAATATTTTTCATTTTTTCTTTTATTAATGAACAAAATTGTAAGCTCCATAATTACGTCTTTTTATATAAAATAAATATAAACAAATAAAGATAGAAAAATAAAATTTATACAAATATTTTAAAAAAAATTATATAAATAAATAAAGCATAAAAAAATCACAAAATGTTTTCGATTTACATAAATTTAAATTTAGAAAAATAATTTCTTACATTTTTTTTATAAAAAAGGTAAGTTAGTTTCTAGAAAATAAATTTAACTAAATACCCAATTAAAAATCAATTTAAACCTTTTTACATTCAAACTTTAAATCATATATAAGTCATTTAAGTTTAAAGTGTTATAATGGAAAAAAATTATTCCAAAGATCACTTTGAGCAGGAAAGTGAAAGAAATTTCATCCTTTTTATATACATTATTTTGAAGAAAACAATGGACTATTCTTTAAAAACTAGAATGTAAATAACTATTTCTTGAACATAAATCAAACAATACAAAATTAAGAAAGAATCTGGTTTACAAAAATATTTTATATTTATGTTTATATTTTAAAAAATTTATTATGATATTTATTTTATCTTCATTTTAAAAAATCATAAAAAAATCTTATAAAAACTTAAAAAATAAATATAAATGGAAGCTTTATAATTAAAACTAAAAGCAGAAAATATTTTAATAAATCAAATCACTCCTAAAATTTTTCTCATTTAATTTTTGTTTGAATATTTTTTAGAAAAAACAATTGTTTTTAATTCTCATAAAACTAACAAACATGAACTTAACTAAGTTTGTACATAGATTTTGATTTGATAAAAACAACCAATTATTTTCTTAAAACAAACTTAGTCAAATATGAAAATGGACTTGGTTTTTATTTGTTTTAAATATCGCTAAAGATGTTTATTTATTTGATAGTTAAAAATTTGATTATATTTTTTAATATTATCCCAAATTTTGTTTGTTCTTTCCAGAAATAAAAATACACGAATTTAAAAAATTAATTATTTATAATTATTAAATGTTTTTAATTTAATTTGATGTATTTAATTACACACTTTTTTTTATCTTTTTCTTATTTGTATAAGTAAATGATATTGACTTTTATAAACCACTGTTCTAAATATTATTTTTTTTAGTAAAATAAAAAATTAATGAAATTTAAATTTTAAATTTTATGTAAGACTGTTCTAATTTTTATTTCTTACTATTCCACCAATTTTAATATTTACTAAAAATATTATTTAAAAAATAAAAGTGATTTTATTTCATAAAATTAAAATTAAAATTATATTGAAAGTTACAATATATGTGCAGTTATAATATTTTTTAATAATTTAACTTTTAGTTCTTTTACTAAAATTTTAAAGATGTTGATAATATTTTAAAAAATATTAATATCATGTTAAACTTTTAAAAAACAGGTAAATAAAAATAAAATTTATTTTTCAAGAGACAAACATAAATAAAATAATATATATATATATATATATTTACATTAATAATATAATAATGTTTAGAATTTAGATCTCAAATAAATTATCTAACTTCTTATCGTTATACTATTATAACTTATACATATATATTTTAGTCATTTTTTTTTGTACTTATTGGATAATTTTTTATTTATCTTTTGTGTACTCAATTACATACTTTTTACCTTTTTTTTTCCTTAACTTGTGATTTATCATTACAAATAATATCAAAATATATAAAAATTTACAATGATTGTGTATTTATAATATTTTTAATAAAAAGTTATATTTTTTATTTTTTAGCTACTATCTTAAAAATAATGGTTAATATTTTTTAAGAATATTAATAAAAAACAACATTTAATGTTATTTTTTATAAAAGTAAATAATAAAAATAAAAATTATCCTTTTTATTTAAGAGATAAACAGGAATAAAAATAGTATAAAATATATATTTAATAAAATAAATAATTGAAATTAATTTATAAACATATTTAGAAAAGTGTTTAACGATTAAAAAGTATTTTATAAACATTAATTTTTCTGAATCTAGAATTGAACAGGAGAAAAACAAGTGGTTGTATTTACAAGATGAATAAGACAATAATAAATAAGAAAATGAAAAACAAAGATAACTTTTTTGTTTAGTTGTAAACAGAGATAGTAAAAACGAGAGAAACAGTAAATGGAGTGAAACCTGCTCAAATGAAAGCCTCAAAGTTGGAAAGTAAGAGAGAGATGGAGACAAAAACTATACACCTGAAAGAAAAAGAAAAAAAACTTAAAAGAAAATCAACTTTCTTCCAAAAACACAACACAAAAACGACAGCTTTAACTTCCACAGTTGGAACCAAAGTTTTGTTTGAACCTTATTTTTATTCCATTCATTTCCCCTGTGAATATATACTTAAAAGTAAAACCCCAATTTCTCTCTCTCTCATATCCTTCTTCACCAAACACACCTGTGTTTTGACCTGTCTCTGTCTCTGTGATTTCAGTACGACCTTAGATCATCCTCTTCTGTTGTTTTCAGAACCCACCCACCTGCTTCTGTTTTCATGGCCAACACCCCATGGGGTCCATGAACATTTCTGGGTCATCATCGTTTTCTTAAAAAATGGAGTCTTTACACTCGATCATCTCTGTTTCATAGGCTTGGTGGTTCATCAACTTTGTGCAAACTAGGGATTTTTCATTGTCACCATTTGAGCCTCAGAAAATGGAATCCGGTGGGGCTGAATCCATGACCCTCAGGGTCCAGTCTTTGACTTCTCCGGAGACGCGAGGGAAGCATAGGATACATGCTGAACTCAAACGCTTGGACCAAGAAACAAGGTTCTTAGAGGTAGGTACTTCATCATCATCATTATCATCATCGTTTTTTGGATTTTTGTTCATTGGCTGTGGATGATTCTCTTTTTGTTTGTTCTGTCTCTGTGTCGTTTTATTATTGACCTTTTGCTTTTTTATAGGTAACATTTTGTTTTTCTATGAGTTAAGGAGAAATGGAAAAATGGGTTGGGAAAAATTTTCAACTTTTCTTCATTCTTGTGTCGTATTGATCATGTTGAGCCCGTCAATAGGACAACAATTTAACAGTTTTTTTTTTTTTTTTAATTTAGTGGATTGCGGGAGTGTTTCTCTGTCAGAAGGATTTATGAGTTTGGTTTATGAAATATGATGAGCAAAGACAAATTGAAAAGTTAATGTTCAGATAGCAGTGGTACATGTTGTTGTGGTCCATGATGTGTGAGGGTGACCTCCTGGTAGTTACAAGGGTACTTGTTTTATTGAATGGATGCCATATAGTTTTTTTTTTACTAAACTACCATTTTATTCCTCCAATGATTTGTGACATCAAATTAGGTTTCTAGCTATAAAGTGACATCAAAATGATTCAAACTGATGTTTCACACTGAGCTTGAGCAAGGACCATTTTGATGTTTCTTTAAATCTATGGAGAACTAATTTAATGTTACAAATCTTGGAGGACCAAATGGATATCAAACTGCATCTTTGGAAGACCAGAATGGTAGTTTGATCCTTTTCTTTTTCCCCAATTAATATTTCCAGTAATTATAATGCATTGGTACCTGAAGTTTGTACGCAGTTACATTCCCAACATTTGTGTTATTGGTTATGTTTACTGAACAAATTGTGTTTTTAGTTGGTAGTTTTGTCTTGAAATAAAACGTACAAACATTTCAGAGAATACATCCACTACAGTTCATGAGTCTTCGTTGAGGAAGCTTCATTTTACTATGATTGATGTATGCATGTTAATCTGTGTATGTGTTGTCAATTTGTGATTACAGAAATAGAAGCTTGATGATTTCATATATTGCATTTTTTACTTTAATTCTCATTGTTTCTTTCTTATATCAGTTGAGGGTTGAGATTTGAGACATATTGTTTGGAAAAGAAATCACCCTTTCATTTTGTAGGTTACCAGAAAATCCATTTATTTACATTAAGAGGCACAAATTTTCTTTGAGATGACTCAAATGCGCACTTTGTTTAATCACTCTTTTACTGGTGGCAGCTTTGTTTAAAACAGAAGTAGAATTAAAAAAAACATTATAATAATTATGAAAAAGTGGAATATACACCTTGACTTTGAACTTCATTAGAGGAAGGATGTGTTGAGATTACATAGTTGCACAATACTTCTTTGAATTTTAGGTGGTCTTTCCAAATGTTTACAGCACGCACACATCAAGTTGGGAATTGGCTAGTGTTTTAGGCTTTGATAATAATTCCATGGTCAGCATTAACAAGCAAGTTGGGGAAATTGACTAGCCTTCCTCAGTGTTGATATAATTGCAATTGACATAGTTGGCTTAATATATGATGAACGTATGCTCCCATCAGGATATCTTAAGATTTTTTACCAGAATTGGGGGTAGTTCTTATCTATGAATAATTTATTTCTTCAATGTTTTGATTCTTTTTATACAATTATATGGATCAACAACTCTAATGTTTGGAGTTTGTTTTGGAAAAAACTGAGTTTCTCCACTAGCAGCTTTAAATTGTGTCCTAAAGCAACACATTATGTTAGAGACTACGGAGTACAGAGTTGATATGATCTGTCACCAGTCCTTCAATCTTATAGCACCTCTTCTTTTAAGGAAGTGGGCAAAGGTTAAGATCGTGAATATAAATTGTAACCAATTTAAACCAAAATTAGACATTTTAGATCACTTACAAGAAGATACTCTTTGTTGAATTGGGAAGAGAGGGAATGTTGTAAGAATTTGATTTAAATCAAAATAATTAGACCCTCTTGCCTTCTTTGATCCTTGGCCTTACCAAACTAAAACCTTAAATTTAGGAGTGAAGGAATCTAGAAACATCAAATTGGGGGTTTGTCAAACTGAAGCTAACACCTGGTTTGAACTCCTGTTCTACTCAGTTAAGTATATGCAATTAACAATCATCATTGAATGCTCGTAGAACTAGAGAAACTATTATTTTCATCAACACCAATGGTGCCCTAGATCTTCTGGTGGGCCCCTTCTTTGGCACATTTGGATATTTGTCAATGGATGGGTGCACTACCAAATTTTTAGTTAACAGCTGTTTCAAATATAATTATCTTGTCTGACAACGGTTTCATTTTTGCAAATATGCTATCTAGGCCTTACCTAGTTGAAATATTCCATATTCATTACAAGGCTATTTAATCCATTGAGATCGAAGCAAGCATTTATATCTCAGATATATAGTTTGATTTTTGTATTGCTTTCAGAACATTCTTAATAAATGTGGCTGACTGTGTAGATTGATTTGAAGTGACTAGGAGGATTTAAAATTTTTTGGATGTGCGTGAGAAACTGCCTCTTGTTTCATTATATTCCCCAGCATTTCAGTTAAGCTTGTTATTCAGAGTCTTCTATAATCCTGCACACATGATTTGATTGTTTTCCCCCATGTTTCTTAGTTTGCAAATTTTCTGAACATGAAATCTCTTTACTGCACAATTTTAAGAAGAAATAAGTTTCAGAATACCATGTGGAAGTCAGCCTTTTATTCTAGACAGAACTAGGCATATATGCTGTTTGGGGGGGGGGGGGGGGGGGAGGCTATTGTAGCACCAGATGATGATCTTGTCCACATTGCCTTTTTCCTTCTTTTGGCAGCAAAGGTCTATGTTTTGTTGATGGGAGGAGAATGGTAGGCTTAACTCTAAAGTTTAAATAAATTTTGCTGTTATCTTGCTCATATTTTCACTATTTTGTGGGAGTAAATTCCTTAGTCTTTTTCTATTGCTGGTGCTATTGCTGTTTGCTGGCTCTTTTAAGGGTGATTTTTCAAACCCTGACTATTGAAAAAAAAAAGGGAGATATAGCTGTCATATTTTCATGGGGAGGCTGATTGTGGTTCTTAACCTTTGTCTTGGCACATAATTCTCATTTTCAAACTTATGAACATGTGTTTTAATATTCCATATAAAATGAATGCAGGAAGAGCTAGAACAACTTGAAAAGATGGAGAAAGCATCTACATCGTGTAAAGAGTAAGCTTAGGAGCAAACAGATGATTCGATCATGCATAATCAATGTTAATTTAATACATAATCAATACTAGCTAAACTTTGAATTTGCATCCGTTTGGTTATTTTGGCCAGAATTCTCAATATTATGGAGACAAGACCAGATCCTTTGCTATCATTGTAAAGTCTCTCAGAACCTCCCTTTATAGCTATGTTGCATCCATATTATCTTTGATATATTTTTCTAACATAAGATGCATCTTTCTGGTTTGACAGAACAAATGGTCCCTTAAATCCTTTATGGGATCGATGGTTTGAAGGCCCCCAGAATTCCAAAGACTGCTGCACATGTTGGATTCTCTAATAATCAATAATACTTGCCAGAGTTTTACCTTCCTTCCCCTCTCTTTTCTTAATCCCAATTTGGCCTAGAAAATTTGAGTTTGCAATTGATATTGTTATTGGCAATTTTTCATATTGACAATTACAGCAAATACATAGTTCTTATGTTTTCCTAGATGACAGCTTAATTGCGCACATGATAATTACCAACCTGTTGTTAATGATTGTCAATAGTCATATTAGATTTATTTATTTATATTTCATTGTAAAGTGTAGGGTAATCAAATATTGTGATCCATCTTTAAATGGACTCTTGGAGAGTATGGTCTTTCTCTGCCTTATATTTAACATTTTTTTAAGCCAAAAATGATGCACAAACTTTTGTTTTTATGCTTAATTTTTGGTTTAAAAAAGTTTGAAGACCTGATAAAGAATCAAATCCAGAATCAATGATCCTTTTTTTTTACTTTGTTTATTACGAGTTTGTTAGATGGTGGAACAGAATGAAAGAAGACCGGAATACAGAAGATTTTTTTTTAGCTTCCCTGTCGTTCTAATTAAATAATGACATTATTTAAAAATAAAAATTTTCATGGTTGTCATTTTTTCTTGATGTTACTTTTTAATTAGAAAACCAAGCAAGGAGACGAAAAATGGGCAGAGTTATTCTGAGTTCGTTTAAAAATTATTTAATAGAAAAAAAGGAGATGACATATTAAAGATTATAAATATGAAAAAAATACGAGATTATACTAGTTATGAAACTCCAATTATAATAATCTGGCCCCGTTCAAAGTGATTTTGATGTCAATAATTATTTTGGACATATTTGGTTATATTTTTCCCTTTAGCAAAAAGAATGATATTGTTATTATTGTTGATTCTAGCAATTTCTATAATATTTAATTAATACACAAATGGATGGATAATTCATGAATGACATGCTTATTTTTTAGATAGGAATTTAAATTCAAGTTTTGTATATAAAATTTATTTAATCAAGAGAGTTAAATTTTGTATAATGCAGATGTTTTGAATTAAGGATATTTTTGTAGTTGTTGATTGAAATTGATTTAATTAATACATTACCGAATCCTGTCCATGCTATAAATTGATTGGCTTATTTTTAAAGGATTTGATCTCACACCTTATGGGAAGACCAATTCTTTATATGTTACAGCCATTGTCCAGCTATTGCATAAGCAAACATGCCAGTTATGTAGCACCTGATAAAACAAGTGTAACTTCCCAATTGTTAAAGGTTATTATGGTTTTTTGAATCTGAATCTCTTAGTTGTTTTCATGCTCTTTTAATGCTAATATCGTATCTTCGTTGCCATAAATTACAGTAATCTTGCCTGGGGAAACATAATTAAATTCCTATACATTGAATATGCCAAACTTGTTGTTCTATTAGCTAGCTTCATGCATCCAACTCGTTTTTGTGGAGATATAAAACTAATAAGAAATTTAATTTCAATGCATTTCTTGAAGTTTGTAGATATGTGAGTGTATACATCTTGTATCTTTTCAACTATTAGCAAATTCCCTCGTTTACAAATTCAATTTTACACACATACATTCAATTTTATAAATAGTTTTGCTTATTTCATAATAAATGCAAAGCCATTATCAAAAGATATCATTGTGATTTTTTCAAAATAAATTGTTATTCTAAAGGTGAAACTTAAGTTGTAGGGGGAAGATATAGAGTAATTTATAGATATTTTTTCATTATCGATTTTTTTATTGTCAATTAAATAGCATATAATAAATAATAATTTTTTATTAAAAGTTATAATATTTAATATTATTGATATATTAAATTTTATAATATATATATATAAAAGAAAACGAATCAAATTCTTTAAAAATAACTTTATTTAAAAGTAGTCTTATTAATAATTCTTATAAACAATTAAATTTTACCAATTCGTTAAATTAATAAATTATATTATATAAATTATTTTTATAAAATTTAAAAATTTAATATTTTATTAAATAAATTTAAATTAATAAATATTATAAAAAATATATTATCTATTAATTTAAATTTAGTTATTGAAGTATCAAACTTTTTTAAAATTTATAAAATTTTAAAAAAATAATTTATATAATATAATTTATTAATTTAATCGTTAAATTGATAAAATTTAATTATTTATAAAAATTAATAAACAAAATATTTTTAAATTAAATTATTTTTCATAATAAATTAATTTTTCATATATATATATATATTATATCATTAGATATATGATAAAAAAAAATTTATTATGATGAGATGGTATTGGATTACCTTATTTACATTCTGACAAATTCATTTTTTTTGGTATGATCAAGGGCAATATAATATCTATATCGAGACTAAAAAAATTTTTAATTTGATCTCTAGTATATTTTATACTTTTGTAAGCTTCATAGCAATTTAAGTATTTTTTTTAACTATACCTACTCTTTTTTCCATGGATAATTCATGGATACGGATTAATTGTAGCTTAAATTATAACATTACGACTCGTTATTTGCTGGAGTACATTAATAGTATCTATTGTTTTGAAATATGAGATTTTATATATAAGAGAAGAAAAAAGCTAATACTTTGATTGTATTTAGGATATTATAGATTTATTGTTTGTTTTTATAAAAAATATTTTACTTTTTATAATAAAATTAATGAAACTTAAATTTTGAACTTCATTTAAATTATTCTAATTTTTCATTGTTAGGACGATTTTAATGGGTCAACAATTTATTTTAAAATTTTATACTGATTGAATATTTTTTTAAAAATAAAATCCATAAAAAGGTTTTGATATTTTTTATGATTATAAAAGAAATAACTTCTAAGCAAATTTCTCAAAAGAATGTTATAATTTATTTTTGTGAAGTAGTTATATCCTAACATGCATTTCTGAGACATAACCGTCTCAAATGAAGCGTATAGGATTTGAAATATTATGAAGAATTCATCCAAAAATAATATTATTATTGGGATGTTTGTGATTTATTTTGGATTAATTTGTAGATAAAAAATAATTTAATTTAATAAAAAAATGTATTATAATTTAATTTGGATTGGTTAGAAAAAATTTTAAATTATATTTAATCTGGTTAAAAAGAATTTGAATTAGATTGGTCAATTTGCTTTTTATATATATATATATATATTTTTACTTTATTAAAAAATAGTAAATAAAATTTAATTTTTAAATAAAAATGTATTTTTTATATAACATAAATTTTTATATAAAAATAATCTATAATGAATAAATTTATAAATATATCAAAATAATAAATGTATTATTAAAAAATTAATAATAAAATGTAATTTAAAAATAAAATTATAAAAATATATAATTAAAAATTATGATTTTATAAATATACAATTATATAAACGGCTATGGTTGATCTAATAATGATTGATGATGAGTTTATGATTAAATTAATTTTTACAATATTCTAAAATTGAATTTTTTATTGTATATAAAAGATATATAATTATATAAATATTAAGGAGAAGTTGATTTTATAAATAAAATATTAAATATGTGGGTGAATCCAAAATTCAATCTAATATGTAATTTTTTATTTTAGTTCAGTTTTTTTCCATTTCAATTAGTTTAATTTCCTTTCTCTATTATTTTTCAATTTACATTAATTTGGATTGGATTATAAAACGTCCATAATTATTATTAAGTAATAGTGTTTTTCTTATTTATATATGTTAAACCAATAATTAATTTCCACGATCTGAACAATTCAAAGTGTCAACTAGCAAAAGAAAATGAGGCAATCCCACAATAGATAGACTTGTATGGTACATTGGTACGGCCACCTCTCATTAGATTCTTTTTGGAAAAAAATAAAATAAAATAAAATTATTGTCTATCTTAGATATGCTTATCACTTTTTCATTAGCATCTGCCACACTCTTTCGCTCCTAATAACACGCTTCGTTCAGAGTAAATTAGAAATTAAATTCAGACTACCTTTGAGTTGCCACCCAACCCCCTTTGAATTCTTTGATGTTTCAATTCACAGTCTCAAAAGATAGATTTGTTTAAATTCAGCTTATTATTACGTAACATTTTAAAATTTATAATTATTTTAATAATTAGTACTTTAAAGTTTTTCTTACTCCGTGAATTAATACATTTGTATAATATCTTATTATATTTATATTGATATGATGTGTTGTATATATATATATATATTATAAATTTTTTTGGTTAATTTTATTTTTTTGTTTTTAAAATATTATATCTTGACTATGTATAATGTTCTTTTTGGTCCAGGACCATGCGTGTTGTCTAAATTAGTATATTTTATTAAAATATTAAATCAACTTAATTATTTATTTGTTATAATACGATTAAGTTAAGATTGAGGTCATAAAATTAGTTCATGGATCTTTCTCAGAACATCTCATAGAATTAGCCGCTAGGCGCTAATTAGAAAGAAAAAGGCAGCTCTTGATAATTATTACGAAATTAAGATTTTTATTTGTACACCTCCGAAGGTTATGTATTTATAAAAGTTTATTCCATGAAAATAAATGATTTTCTTTTTTTTTTCTTTATAAATTCAATTTGTCCTCCCAAATTTGGTTTGAACTCACAATATATATTATCACCTTTGATTTTTAGTTTATTAAGCAGGCCTCATCATTTACTTGCATTTTTCTTATATTGTTATTGTGTAAAATTCTTAACGTAGCAAGCACTTTTGTGAAAGAAACATTCAACACATTTTCATGGCGAAATGTCAAAGATTACATGGACGAGTTCCAAAAATGAATAGCGTAGACTAGGTGACACGCAAAAACGGAACATTACTCACCATCTTCAAAATTTAGAATTAAGAAGTTTGAGTATTGTATGCTGTTTAATAAATAAATAAATTTAAATATGTTAAAATTTTTATACATTTAAAGTTTATTTAATCTATTTAAAAGTTTATTTATTTTTATATATTATATATTTATATTTATTATATTTATTTAATATATTTTATTTATATAATATATATATATATATTAGATTTATTTAATAATTTTTTTATTTTATAAATTTTTAAAATCAATTTTTTATATAAATTTTAAGTTTATTTATTGATATTTTTAAAAAATTTAAATTTTTAATCAAATTTTTAAATTTTAAATTAGATCAAGCTTTAAGTTTGAAAATTTTTAAAAAGACAGAGCTTAAATACTTAGACTTAAAGTTTAATTTATTTTTTAAAAAAATTTAATAGTTAAATGAAAGATATAAATAAGTATAATATTATGAATATGACGATTAAACGGTGGTGAACGAGGGATGGAAAAAAAATATAAAAATGAAAGGAAGGTTGATGAGTAAGTGTAGTTTTGAGGAGAGTCCTGGGAATGGGAACACATTCTTCACACGTACAAGCCATTTTTCTTTGGAAAAAGGTACAAGACAACGCGTATGTATGTTTCTTTTGATTACTGAACCGCGTTGACAGTGTGATCTACACACACCCACACATTACACATAGCAGAAAGTGATGGTATTGCTATTGCTACTTGTGCAAGCAAACCAACCAGCGTGGTCTTTGGGTGGGTGGTGTGGAAATTGGAAATTGGAAATTCATGAAAAACTTATGCACACCTCCCCATACTCCATACACCATACCTTTTGTTTCTTACCCTTTCAAGTTTTGAATTAAGGCCCTTTCTTTTGTCCCCTAAACACCACACCCTTCCAGCTGTCAAGATTTTCACCACATTATATTAATCCATTAAATATCATTACATATTTTAAAATCATTCATAGCATTTAATTCATCATGCCCCACCCCCACCCATATGTACCACATTACAATTACAATGTGATTCTTTTTTCCACAATAAAGCCACCACCTTAACAACAAAATGCAGTCATAAACATATTTTGACTCATTAAATTACATTTTTAAAAGAAATCTTGCTAGACTAGCTAGCCTCATTCAAGTTCTACATATAGCCCAGCTAAGATTGAGCTATACTCAACACATTACTTTCCTTCCCTCTCTCTCTCTCTCTCTCTCTCTCTCTATCTTTATCTCTCTCTTCATTTCTGTGTCTCTTTCTGGTGGAAGTTTGAAAGACATATACACCATGACAGATATCCTGAGTGAAGAACAGATTGTTGACTTCAAAGAGGCTTTTGGCTTGTTTGACAAAGATGGAGATGGTGAGCAAGCTTTCTCCTTTATGCAGTGTCTATAGTTTTCATAAAATGGGTTTCTCTTAGTTAGTTTACTTCTTCTGCAGATTGATAGAATTCTTATCAATATCATATATAAGCTTATTATGGTGGTTGTTTATAATATGTGTGCATCTTGTTAGGGTGCATTACTGTGGAAGAACTGGCCACTGTCATTCGGTCTTTGGATCAGAATCCCACCGAAGAAGAGCTCCAAGATATGATAAGCGAAGTCGATGCAGATGGCAATGGAACCATTGAATTTGATGAGTTCTTGAGCTTGATGGCCAAGAAAGTGAAAGTAAGTTATGTCCATTATTTTCCATTCTGTGTTATTATACATTTCAACGAGTCTGCCAAAGCTACATATATATACCTTTTATCACATAATAACCAAACACTAAGTTCAGTTTTGGGTTCTTCTTCAATTAGGACACTGATGCAGAGGAGGAGCTCAAAGAGGCTTTCAAGGTTTTTGACAAAGATCAAAATGGCTATATATCAGCCAGTGAGGTATACATTTTATTCTTCTTTTTGGGAGTAATGCTCTTTCTTAGATGGCAATGTCATTTCAAACATTTCATAAACATCCATATCATATTTTCTAAAAATTTTAATAAATGAGATTTTTCTACAAACATGAATAAAGCAGCTATGGCCAAGATGTTGCAAATTGGTTAACAGCTCTTGCCAATTTTTTTTACCTCAATAATTATTGACAGAGTTTTCAATCCTCCCATTTTTTAAGTATATAATTTTAAATATTACAAATGCAAAAAAAACTGTAATTATTAGGAATTAAAGCTCATGCCATTTTTTACCAAATGATTATTCACATCTTTTACTTTTCCCCCGTTTTAAAATTATTTAATTTTCACTATTACTTACACCTAAAAATTTTGCAATTTTTATATGTAAAAATTGTGAATTATCTATTTTATATGTTCAACTAGGACAGTACACCGTACGTTTCCGCATGCAACAGTATTAGCTGTTATATTAGAAAATGCATTGGGTTTGACATTTGAGTGCTGTAGAGAATCTTACATTTCTCTCTCTACGTATAGAAGTATGTATACATATACAATACACATAGATACTCGTGTATGGTAGTAAAATAATTATTTTTGCGTTGTGCAGTTGAGACACGTAATGATCAATCTAGGTGAAAAATTAACTGATGAAGAGGTGGAACAGATGATTAAAGAAGCTGATTTGGATGGTGATGGTCAAGTTAACTATGATGAATTCGTGAAGATGATGATGACCGTTCGATGAAACACTCTCACCTAATTCGATTCCACACATTATTAGTTCTTCAAATTTATTGGCTTCCAACCTCATTCCCTCTCAACAAATAAGTGTTATTACTGTTGTTAGTTGTATTCTATTTGTACCTAGTGGTTCATCATGTGAACGACCAAGCATTAAAGTGCCTACTCGATCACACCCTTCAATTACATCCACTCCAACTCAAAATTAAATTATTATTCTTTTAATTTTACTTCAATATTATAACGTCGAGAGATTCTTCTAACTTACTTGCATTTTCAATATTTTCCGTTTGAATTGTGAGTAGTTTTAATTTTTCAAATTTGATCGTTTTATTAATTTTATTTAAATTTTGAAAAATTATAATAAAATTGGAGTATGAAATGATTGTAAGAGTTTAGTAAAAATTTGATAAAACTTCAAATATTTTAAAAAATGTACAATTAGAATTTTAAATTTTTATACTTTACTTTATGAATTTTAAACAAAAGATAACTTAGTTAATTAAATTTGTGAAAATTTTGAATAAAAAATAAGAATTTAAAATTTTTAAGTAGAAAAAAATTAATAAAGTATCAAATTTATTATATTTAAAAAATAAAAAAATTATTGACTTAAAAAATACTTAAGAAGTTAAAATTACACAAACTTTTACTGGGTGTACGAGTCTTATACTTGTAACAAATGGTGGGCGTGTTCCATGGAGGAAGAATGGAACTTTTCAAACGTGGACCTAGAAAATGGACTTGCATAATACATTAAAATTTATGGTAAAAGAGTGATTTTGGGTTTCCATAATCTGACTTGGAGGGAACACGTTAACGTTGAATATGAAATATCTAACACCCTTTCGGATTATACTTTTAGACTTTGAGCCATAACCAATGGTTGGACTTGACCGTGAGTCCGTGACTTAATTAGAAATTTCATTCTCAGTTTGTCATTTTCTTGACTTTAAAGAATTGCAGACTCATTCTTTTCAATCTTTATGTAGCGGCATATAAACAATTCTAATTATGGGTTGTTAATCAAACTTTATCTTGGGAAACAATGTCCAAAGATAACACCAACAACTCACAAACTGTCGTGGTTCTAATATTGTAATGCCATAATGGAAATACAAACTGTTGCTCTGAATTGAACTCCAGAAAGCTTGAAATTAGCTGTCTCTTGCTACGAAGACGGTGATTCTTCTTTTTAATATATTTCTTATGTTTAGTTTCACATGTTGTTAACAACCCAACCCAGCATGAAATCTTACTCTTAAATTTTAAGCCTTTTCATATTTTTTTGTTGTTGTTTTTTCAAGTACATTTTCTTTAAGTGTTGTTGGTTCCACATTTGGGCCCTTACTGAGCGAGTGATACAAATGTAGGTTCTTATAGGGTTTAGGGTTTACCCCTTTGACAAGACTAGGTTGTAATATGATACATACGGTTTGTGAATGAAGGAGTGTGATGGACTGGCACTATTAACTATTCTAAGACAATATTTTTGGGATCATAAACTATTAATTTGAAATTGGTTTTCGCAAAAGAAAGTTAAGTATTACCCACCTAGGAAAAAAATAAGAAAAATGGTGGTTCAGGAACAAGGCTCACCAGGCTTTTGTGGGCTGGAAGTGCAGCAGCTTGTAATCCCTCCACTGTTAAGAGCCAGTGGTTTTCGCTGCTCTGTGAAACCAGCCTCACGCAATACCCTCTTTTTTAGGAACCAAGATACCTGCGCTTTCGCTCAGATTCCATAGTTCAACTCTTAACTTGGAGCGGGCAAGCCAGCATGTTGCAGCCACCAACCCAACCCAGCGTAGCTAGTGCTCTATTCCACCACATTAATGCCCCCGCTTGGATCACAAGCTGGCGCTACCCAACTCGGCATGCTGTAATTTTGCACAAAGCATTTATAAAGAATAATTTGTGTCACATACCAGGCAATGTGGGACTTGCAAATGCTAAGACAAATAATGGATCCAAGGTTGTGCAGTCTAAGTTGGAATCTGGTTTGTTTCAACAGCTTTACTTGATCCTCCTGCACTGTCTTCTCAATGTTATAACACTGTATTTGACAAAAATTATTGCTGTTAACAAAACGGGTTTCTGCTTACAAGTAAATGACATGAAGATGCATCCTGAACATTTGAATCTGAAGTAGCAGTTTGTGGATACTAATGGAGTTGAATCAGAGTCTTCAGGTATATGTCTCAAACTGATGGTGAAAATTGTTGTGGGATGTGACGTTAGAATGGGTTTATATTCCATTTTATAGGGATGATTTAAAGGATAATTCGTTCAATTTGTAAGGGCGAGGGATGGTTAACAACTTACTCAACAAATATGCTACCAATTTGTACCCCTGCGCTTTGGGCTTCCACAGTGTGGTCTATATTATCCAATGAATTTAAACGAACAAAATTATAGTTATATTCAATAGTTTGAAGCAAATAATAAGAAAAATTTATTGTCCAAAAAGAATGAAATAGAGTAAAACATATTTCAAAATTAAACGTCGGGAATATCTATATTATACGCATTAAAGAACCATCTCCTCCAATTCTAATACTTTTGACAGATATACAATAATAGAGAAAGATAAATTACAAAGGTAAAAGAGAAAATATTTGAAACAATAGCCTAAGCCTCTGTATAGTTCAAGTAAGCTTGCATTCGGATTCCTTTGAGTTAACTTTGAACAATTTGAACTCAGTAATGAACATATATTAAACATCTTATAGAGAGGAAAAAAACACTTTAGTTAGAAATAGAACATAAATATTGTATAATATGAAAGAGACACACTTAAGTCCAATCTTCATAGGCCATTTAGCCTTCTCATGTTGCTCTTACCAGTAAGCTCCAAAGGAAAGACACAATAGAGTGTTATAGTTACATAAATTGTGATATTTGTACAAGAAAAGTTAACTCAAAAATAGTAACTTAGAATTCAAATGCACCAGTTCTGTTATATTGGAAATTTGATCCACTAGTATGTCACTCACTTACTTCTTTCATTCAACCCTTTCTAACATGCCAAGTATTTTTAAAAATAAATTCTATTTAGATTTTTGTAACCTCCCACATTCCCCAATTCAAAACCCAAAATAGTGTCTAATAATATGTGATTTTCATGATATAGATTAGAATAAGGCTTGAATAGCTATCATTGAAAATAGAAAATAGGGTTCATTTTTATGATTAATGTGCAGGATTAAGCAACTGAGACAGTAATTTGGCGATTAACCTTTCTATTGCACTTATATTATCAACATGCATGTACAAATGAGTAAGCATAGACAAAGACTAGATTAAACCATATTATGCAATATGCATGTAAATAACAAGAAAGTCTATCCCATAAACATTTATTCAGTCATAAATCAAATTCTTTTAAGGTTTCAAAATCAGCCTTACAAGATTTTCTTCTCTACGCATTCCCAATCTGCTGCTAAGCCACCGAAATAATAAGTAGGAAATTGAAACTCACGAGTTCAGGAAGGCTCAATTTCTTGATATTCCTCCAAATTCAAATGCTTCTTTGGGGTAGATTTGTCGACAGTGTTGGAGTCTTGGATTTAAAAGATAACTTAGAAAGATTATAAAGGAACCTTTATAAATCTTTCAAAGACGTCAAAAGGATTATTTGTTTTGAGAACGGAAATTGAAAAAAATAGTGAAAGATAAATAATTTAACGATTGAAGTTGGGTCATGAACAATAAAGACAACGCAAATTCTATGATATCTTTATATTTTGAAGGGTTTTGATACTTGCCTCATTTATTAAAACCAATAAAATATTACTATGTATGGATCATTATCTGTATTATGTATTACCAATTTAAATCTTCTTTGAATGGGGTAGGTTTTGTTTTAAATGTTACCTTCTTGTCTCTTTTAATTTATATTACTTTACTTAAGCTAGTTGGAGACAACGTGCATAATTTGAATCGTGCTTAAATCATCACGATTTGAAGCTGAACACAAATTTTTGATACAGCTCTTCTGAGCACAGTTAACCCAAAGGATATGAATTTCCTATCTAATCTTTATAGAGCCAAAACGAAATATAGGGATATTTTTATAAAAAAAAAATATTTTCTTTAAACAAACCCGTTTCAAATTTTACTAACTTTTCAAAAGGTGGCCACATAAAACAGTACATGTATGCAATCAAGTTGTCTTTTCGTTTTTGGCATATATATAAAACAGTAGCAATATTCTAACCCAATTATAGCTAACATTTCTCCAAATAATTTTTCTCCATGCAATTTCGCCCTAGTTTTGTTGCAGAATATAGTATACTTTCAAGAACACGTTAATCCAAACTCAATAGTGGCATTCAAATACAGGGATCGGTATCTTCTGTAAATTAAGTTCCATGACTAGAGCCAATTAGTCCCATATATATAAAGATGAGAATTTGCAATTTCATCCTTATCTTTAAGAAAAGAATATGAAATATACAGTAGAAAATTAAGGACCGTGTGTGCATTGAGAATATATTTTTTATTTTTAATTATAAAATTATTGTCTTATTTTTATTTTTATTTTTCTATATTTAAAATTTGTACAAAAAATAAAAATAATTATTTCTTATTTTATTATTTTCTATTCAAATTTTAAAAATAAAATAAAAATGATAATTTTATAATTAAAATAATGTTTTTTCAAAATCAAATAACCTCTAAAATTTCTTTAATGAGTTATTCCTTCAAAATATTATAATTTCATACTTAAATAAATAAATATTTTAGGTTAAATATACATTGTTGTATGTTTGGACATTAAAATCATACTCTATTTTATGCAAAACTCACTACAACATTATACGTGATAGATAAAAATTGTTATTTGATATAAAGAAGTCATATGTTCAAATAGATGGACCGTTGTTCTATTTTCTATCCATTATGTGTGACAAATAAATATACAAATTTAAATATTATTATAAATTATAGTTATAAATTTATACTTTTATCTATAGTTTGTTATGACGGTAGATAAAAACAATGAACTTTTGTCAACAATTCTGTTTGGTTGTAGATAAAAGTTTATATATATTTTTTTATAGATCTTTGCCTACAATTTTATACAGTTGTAACTAAAAGTTTTACGTGTTAACTTTTATCTATATGTTTATATATGTGAATAAAAGTTCATCCAAAAAATCATAAATTAATGTTGTTGCTAAATAATTTTTAACTAAACTAAATAATTCAATTTTCATATTAGACTGAAGTACCTTTGATTTAAACATACAAAATTATATATATTATATTTTTTATTTTAAAATTCTCGAATGAAATAATTAAATATAAATATATATATATTTAAATACTTAATATATGATGATTAGTTCAAATTTATTATGCATATATAAGAAGAAAAATTATATCAAATACAAATTAAAATTAATATATATTTAAACTATTAAAAAATTAATTATTAATCAATTCTTATTATAATATCTATAAGCAATATATAAAAAGTATTATTAATTAAACTCTATAATAAATAATAATACAAGCACTCCAACTAAATTATAACTAAATTAAATGTAATTTTTAATTAAAATATTAATGATCAGTTTAATTTACAAATGCATTACTTTCAATTTAATTACCCACAATTTTACAACATAAATTTTCAATATTAAAAAAAAGTTGAACCATCTTCTTGTTATAAATCTTCTATTTTAAACATTATTTAAAGTCGTATGCCAAGTGATGTTTGATAGTTATACATTGCCTTATAATACTTGGCTTAAAAAAATAATAAATTTTGAAAGATTATTCTCGCAAACAGAGGAAGGATGTAATTTGAAAATTAATAGTTAAGAACATGGACTTATTTTGATAAAGTAGTTAATTTAAACCTTTACAATATATTTTTGCAATTTAACTAAACAGAGAATAAAGTAAATTAAAAATTTTTAAAAAAAATTAACATCAATACTATAAAAGTAAAGGATATGAAAAAAATATGAATCTAGAATTATAACAGATGATGAAATCCTTATATGTGTTGTGCAAAATGATTATGCTTTTTTTATCAATGAATATTATTGAAGTGTACTGATCCATCATTTTCTTGTCATTCTCTGTATAAGACATATGTCGCAAAGACAACAAAGTAGTTAGAAAAAAATTAACAAAAAATAAATTGAAAAAAGTGGATGACATAAAATTTACCTTACAATATGGTTTGGATGTTCATCAAGCTTATAGAGGATGACATTGTTAACCATATCATCAACAATGAAATGCACAAATTGAGTGAAGTAATTTATCAAACACCCTATCTTCATTCTATCAAATGAACCGTAAAACATTCAAATAAAAAAAAAAAGTATCACAAATAAGACATAACATAAGATGAAACTGAAAACAAAATCAAATTAAAATAATAAAATAAAAATTTATACATGAAAACAAAAAAGTATTCAAAAACCTTCCCACTTTGTTAGTATCGTTAGCATTCTTTTTTTGCTTCCTCCGACACTAGCATCCCTATGCTTCATTCTAAACAACACATGGAAATAAAAAAAATAAAATAAAAAATCTTCACAAATTAAGAATTGAAGGAAGAAAATGCAATGTTTTATATTGATGAAATATGTGAGATTTTGACATGATGAGTATTAAATATGCATGGATCGTAATTAATTATAATTTGAGTCGTTTATTATAAGATGAAAAAAAATTGATTGAAAATTGAATGATCAAATGAAATGAAGATGAGAATATTTTTAATGTCTAATAGGAAAGAAGTCTTGAAATGCAAATCAAGAAAATATTAAAAACTGTGATAGGTAATTACAATGCTATACTCATTTTAAGTTTTCTATAAATATAACAACCAAGAATTAAAGTTGTTGACTGCTATGATATGAAAATTGTTGATTGTCAATTAAATGTTTCATTCACATTTTGACATGTGAGATGAATATTTTAATTATCAATTCGAGAATGTAGTATAGAAAATAATGCATACTTTTATAATATAAAATATTTCTTTTTTCATAAAAAATTATTTTATTAAAATATTTTTTAAAAAAATATATTTTTTAAAAATTATACAAATAATTTGCTCATTATATAAAATATTATTTTAAAATTTTCATATTTTATTTATTTAGTTATAATTTATTTTAAAAAGTTGAATTTTTATAATGTTATTACAAATTTTTAATATTATTTATAAATAAAATAATTATTAAATAAAATTTGCTAATTATATATATTTTATACCTTTTATCTAACTAATGATAAATTTTGATATTTATATGTATATAATGTGTTAGATATATAATATCTATGTTTATAGTTGAATAACAATTACTAGAATAATTATAACAAAATTCAACACATAGATATATGATAATTACATTAAGAGTTTTTTTTGTTAATAGATATAAAATACTTATATCTAGAGTTTAACTATCACTAAGATGATTAGTGACAGAATTTAATACTTGTTAGTATATAATATCTATACTTACATTGTAGCAAATGTAAATATAAGTAATTGTAGTTATATGGTAATTTTTTTTTTAATTATTATTATTATTATTATTATTATTATATATATATTATCACATAAAATATTCCAAAAACTGTCGACTACTTCAATTTAAATTAGATTTTGAATTCCATTGAATTAGATAAAAAAATATTCATTTTATATTTAAATCACAAAATAAAAAATAAAATACAATCAAAATTTATATTTTATATTTAGATATATATACCCACGTATACATATATTATATTTAAATCAAAAAATAAAAATTTAAAGTTAATTTATGTTTATATTTATATTTAAATAGATTGAACTCGAATTCAATTAAAAAAACTCAAAATTAAGTCAACTCTAAAATTTAAAACTCAAAGTATATATTTTAACAGACTTAATCGAGTTGAATCGGTCCGATCAACTCATTTTGCTATCATGGGTGTGCCCTTGAAAATTAGTATATATTCCTCCCTTTTAGCACTTTTTTCATTAATTGTTTTTACTATTACTTAGAACATGGAGAAAATGAAAGAATAAACACAGAGAAAGAGAGAGGGAGATTGGACAAAATTTAATTTTCATATGGACAAAAAAATATAAAGATTTCCTATAAACACAACTAATTAAAAATATGAAAAATCAGTCGCCATTAAATTTGTAATTTAAAAAAGTTACAAATGTAATGTCAATTTATTGAAAATGTGGCTAAAATGTGTGACAGATAGGAAACGAAAGGGAATGCCACTACTACTGGTTTGGTTTGATGCTTTGAGATATGAAAAGGGCATTCCAAATTGTGGATTCTACAATTCTCTGGACAAGCTCGTTACTAAGGATCCAATTGCACTTGCTTTGCACGTCATATATTAAGTTGCTAATCTTTTGGTCCACTTGAATTAATTTGCCACCACCGCATGCCGACAAATGCACTCAATTAAGGTCAAATACCTTGAGAACATCTTCTCATAGATAAGAGGTTCTCATTTTTTTCATTTTATTTCCGATGTTTACTTATATATTTACTTTATGACATACGCTTAAGGCGAAATAGAATATCTTATGTGGTTTTTTATATGATAATGCTGTGTAAAAAATACAAAATTTAAAATTGAGTCCTCTAAGTTTTAGCCGAGTCCATCTATGACTTCATATTTAAAAACTTTTTTTAATTTAATTTTCCCTTTACATGCATTATCGTGTAAGAAAAATTGCGTGAGATAATTCATTCTAATTTAAGAAAATTATTGAGACAAAAGAGAAAAAAAGAAAAATTATTAGAACATTAAATAATGTCATGTGCAATCGTTATTTTTATCAACTACTCATGTGTGGTCGTCTAGAAAGAGAATATGAAAATTGAGGTGGGGAAGCAAAAGGAAAGAGAGAGAGAAAGGGCATGGTAGATTATGTTTAGTAGGATCCTAAATTGTGCATGTGTGTATATATAAAATAAAAAATTAATTTATATTAAAATGAATTATATTTAATTATTTTATATTATTTAATAATGTTTTATAAGATGATTTTATTCTAAAATTTATATATCATATAAACTACATTAATAAAATTTTAAATCAATTTAAAATTATTAAATATACACTCATAACATTAATATAATATATTATTAAAATATACAAAGATAAGAATAATTTGATTACCTTATGTTGTTGTTAAAATTTTAAAAGATTTAAATTAAGATTCATCTAATGGTAAAATATGAGAATTATAGTAATTTTATATAAATTTTTAGATTTAAATTTTATTTTTTTATTATATCAATTTTTTAAATTTTTTTTTAACACAATCTTAAAAATATATAGTTATAATTAATAGTTGAATGAATAAAATTATACAAAATTATAACCGTAGAAAATAAATATAATTTATATTAATCTAAATTTATCTTTAAATAAAAGGTGATGACATTTATTAGATCTTGGACTAACTGAACTAATTGTTAGGTTGAGCTGTGTCTATTACTAAAAGGAACAAAGATCCCACATCGACCATGAAAGTATAAAGAAAGAGAACAATATATGGAAACTAAAAAAGCGTTAAAGGATATCAACCGGAGGATGGGGCTGCCCACTTTAATTACATGTTCTCATGATCTGAAATAATTTAATCAAATGATTTGATGCATATTGAATAACATTCCTTTTTAAATAATCATTTTCTAAGTTTTTTTCTGAGAAACTGATAAAAGATAATAAACTGTTTAAGTTGAGTTAAATATGCATTAGCTAGTTTGAATGACTTAATAATATTATTATAAATTAGGATGATTAAACTTATACAATAATTATAACTTCCTTCTTTTCCCTTTGGTTGATTTATTTTGATGTATATGGAAATCTTGAAAGTTCAGTTCACCTTGTTTGTTGACAAAGAAAAGAAAAATTAACAGTTTGTTCTATTACGCATGGAAAATTAGGAAATTCATAACCATACTTACAATTATATAATCATGAGTATATTTGGATAATTTTTTTAAAATAATATATATGTTATTTTTGTAAGTAATAATCTTTAAATTCAGATAGAACAACTAACAGTCTAAAACTACTCTTTGAATCCTTTATTTTTTTGAAAAAATATAAAAAGTTTTCCTTTTTTTTTCTAAAGAAAAAAAGTATACAAATGGCCGTATATAAAAGTGATAAGGAGAGCGCAAAAGTGTCCCTTCAATTCCACCATACTATATAACAATTGGGAAACAGTTTATCAATAATAAAATGGAATGACCAAAAGCTGTTCTTTTTAATTGAGGTATATTTTTACCGTGTCTTTATATTAAAAAATTAAAAGAGTATGATTTATACACAGGCATATATATGTGTAAACTGTCATCTAATCCTATATTATTATATAATTAAAAATTTATAGTCATATTAATATGCCAAAATTAAACTATTTATATTAATATAAACTTAAATATATCAACAATAGCGGCCCGTTCAGGTAGTTTAATTATATGAAATTAGTGCCTTTTCAGTTTTCAAGATATGAAAGGATCGAGTATAATTAGTAGATTATCACTTACCACATGAAGCGCATAGAGTTAAATCTTGAATTAGTGGTGCAGCCACAAAAAATTCTCCTAACAGCAGTAAATTCCGGCAACATAAATATGAGCAACACGTTTTATGGTCAAATTATAATTGAACACAAGGAATATTTTCTCATGATTGTGAAAGTACGAATGATGAAGCAGACGAATTCATTTGTTGAAGATTTGAGTAAAAAAAATCATAAATATGATTTACATAGTAGGATGATATTCGATTTACAGAGATGGGTTAAAGGAAAAGAAGGGGTGAAGGAGGTGAACTTAGTTCAATTTTATCTAAAATATTAAAGCATGAAGCATAGAATCGGAAGAGAGACAAAATTGGAAGGATTGAGGAGAGGAAAAGAAAAAGAAAAAGTAAGCATGTGATGTGATTACTTATTAACTGGGTTTGTGCAACTTTAAGAAGGCATTAGAATTGGCGCATTCAAAGAAAGCTTTAGCAGTCATTTCCCTCTCAAACCTCCAAATGTAGTTCAAGCCCACAAGCAATTCGGTGATGGCAGCCTCAGTCTTGTCTTTGTTTGCAAAGAACAAAGTCTGCAAGAGAAGCACATTGGTTTTGGGGACCAAGTTGTGATGCTCAAAGCTCCTCTCATTCTGCCACTTGATCATGTTATGTGCCAAAGGTGATAACCACCCCAATATCCTTCCCAACGCATCTCTCCATTCACCAGCCAGCACTGGATCACTTGCACAAAACCCCACCCCTTTCAATCTCCCCCTCAAAGCCCACCTTATGCTACTCGGCAACATACCATACAAATCATCCCTCGCATCCACACCAACCAAATGCGGTGACTTTATCATCTTCTCCATCACTATGATCAAATTTGCATAGTGCAAAGCCAGAGCCGCAGCACCCAAAGTACTAGGGGGTGGCCTCAAAAGCTTGGAGTTTGACTCAAAAAACCCACTTCCCAAATTACCCTCCTTATTACTGTTATCCTCATCAAGTTTATAACTTTCCAACGACTCAGAAACGATGTCGTTAGGGTTTTGATCCGAGGGGTAAACAGCGGCTGGAGCTGACAAAGTACGAGACAAACAAGGCACACAATGCCCAATTCCGAAGACAACCTTAATCCTCGCTAAAACAGTGAAACTGAACCTTACAAGCAATATAACAACGCTGTCGAAACTTCTAGACCACAGAGATCTTTCTTTCAGATCCTTCACCTCTTGTTTTTGCCAAAATATCTTCTGCTGAAGTTCGTAAACTTTCTGCTGATCTTTCCCAACGAAACAACCGTCGTTACCGTCACCGTTATTGCAATGACTCAAGGCTTTCCTGAACCCGGTTTCCAAAACCGAGAGCTCTTCCATTTCGCGGTATAAAGTTGCCGTGACCGTTACGTAACGCTCCATTTTCTTGAGTTTGGCTTCAGTCTCTTTTGGGCCCGAGAGGGCCCAGCCGTTTGGGTCGCGGCCCGAGTCCGTGAACTCGAGGAAGGCCCGGTGGAAGGAGCGCAAGTTGGGATCCTCGCAGCGCCCGCTGAGTCGGGATACCGAGTTAGAGACGAGTCGGAGGGACTCGGCGAACTCGGCGCAGGCGAGTCCGAGGAGGAAGGACTCGTCGTTGGAGATGATCTTCCTGACGCCCTCGAGGTTTACGGCGTCGTTTCGGATGCGGATGATGGTGGCGTCGGAGAGCGACTGCCAGAGGTGGAGGAGCTTTGACATGACGCCGGCGATCTCGAACGCCAAAACGCCGACGTTTTGTTTGGACTTGAAGGAAGGCTTCTTCTTCAGAAGCTTCGGTGGAACGGAGTCAAAGCTGCTTGATATGGCGGTTTTGACCTTGATGAGGAGCGTTTCGAGGGCCATGGTTGAGTTTAAGATGAGGTTCTTGGTTGGGTATAAATTATAATTGGATTGGAACTAGAGCGAAGTAAAGCTCAGCATGTGTTTGGGAAAATGTATATGAGAAAAAGGAGAGAAATAATTGAAGAGTGGGGAGGTTTTGGTGCAGAGCGATAAGGTCAAATGAGATGTGGATCGAAAATGTTGGGAGAGGCTCGTGGGGTGTTTGATGAATTGCGAGCGATACTGATACCAGAATATGTTTATTTAGAGTAAGAAACAGGAGAGAGAAAGAGAGGGGCAAGAGGTGAGGGAGTTTAAAGTATTTAAAACCACATGCAATGGCAGGGAGTGGTAGATTGTTGATGTTGGGTCTGTTTCTGGTTTAAGATTCAGTCGCTCCAGAAGCGCGTAGAAGGAGCTTAATTTGTGATTATGATGAACCTTGAAACTCTTCAAGTTGGGTGTTCGGATTTTATGCTTTGGTTTTTACTTACTTTGGTTTTTTAGATTAGGGGAAAATCTCTCTGGTTGTTGAATTATTGATATAGTTGTTGGTAAAGGAAACTTTTATGTTTGGATGCAAAGAAACACTTTTGTTTAAATGCTGTTATATTCTTTTAGGATTGGGGGCCATGTCATTATTGGTGCCTCCTTTTTTTTCCAAGTTTATTAAAGCAATTGGTTTTGTTGCTATTGATTTGTTTGTTTTTGTTTGGGAGATTAACTGCCCTAAAATTACGAACTTGGATTCTCTCTAATTAAGTTCTCACATTTAGTAGACATCGCCTATTAAAATAAGAAATAAAATGAAACTTGAGAGTGTAGTGATAATTAGCTGTAAAATCCTCTAGTCTAGTCTAGTGTTTAAATAAAAGTCGGTATTCATTGGTTTCAAAGATCCTTCATCAATTCCATTGACCGCTATTTCTTAGATCTTTATAATTAGAGGTCCAGGGTTCATTTTGTTATGGCAATTTCAATTATTTAAGATTGTGAAATCATCATTGAGAATAAAACCAGGTAGAGATATAGAGGTGTCTGATGATAATTTTGCTGGCATCATATATCATATTTAGTAATAATTAGTATAAAAACTGGAAATTTCTTTATAAAAAAAATTAGTTATAGCACCAAACGGAACATAATCATTTATATGTGATGATTATTCTACACTAAATGAACATAGAATATTCCTATAGCTAGCATGCATGTGCCTGTACATGAATTCTAGCTACTTTAATTACCATGAATGCCTCACAAAAAATATTGACACTACCAATTAATTTTCTTTCCCTCTTCTTACTTGTTTTAGTACATAAATTAATTTCCTGTAGTGTTTTCTTTGGAACTGTCATACGACCAAAAATGAAGTAGAAAAAGGAAAATTTTAATGACAACTACATTATACTATTTTTTCCCATTCTTTAATTTGTCATATATATGTACCCGTGACATAAACGTATCCAACTGATATACTTGGCGTGGAAAGAATTTTAACATCTAAAAAATTATAGTCAGAATGATATTTGTTTGGATTAATACTATTATGTGCATGCCAAACAAGTAATGTCAATTGCTAGAAACAGAAAGAAGTGGTTCTAAGTGCTTTATATGAATAATGGATCAAGTTTGACTGGGAATAGTAATGAGAGGAGCAGATATATGTGGATGAAGGTGATAGAAACATGTAGATAGTTATTGGCGTATACCTAAAATAACGATATATTCAAAATACCCCCCACCCAAACGGGGAACTAGGTCGCTCATTCACGTCAATTCACATCACATGGTTAGTGGTAAGAGTGAAGCCATCAAATGCTCTAAAGATTTTTCAACATATAAAGGGTACTTTTTATTAATTATACATTTTGGGACTCTTGGAAAGGAAAATCAATGGTGACAATATTTTATAAGATTAATTAGAATGAAGTGGGAGAAGAAGGGATTAGCTAGTTAGGAGGTAGCTATATGGTACTAAAATTAAATTAATGGAGTCCAAAAGGTTATTTTTAATTTCTCACCTTTGCCTTACCTTTAGCCAACCAATGGAAGGGAAATGAAGGATTTCTTTGTTGCATTGTCAGAAAATGAATAGCATCCATGAGCCCATCCTGCATTGATATTGGTGCCTTTAAAGAAAGCAAACTCATGCATTCCTTCACCCTTGCCCTCAGTTATTTTAACTTTGTAATAATTTTTCTCTTCTGCTCTTAGAACCACAGGCTCATACTTCCATTATTATAACCATTCATTCACACTTTTGCACATGGGGGAGAAATTTTTTAACATAAAAGGTAAAAATTAAAGAGCCTAGCTTATAGTATTCATTTTTCTTTTGGAGATATAATTGGTCTGTGTGCTCATCTAATTACATTTACAGTATTGTGTTCATCCAATTTGTCCATTTGCTTGAAACCAAGGTGGATAGATATATAGAGGCAAATACTAATAACAATGATATTTTTATATTTTTAATTTTCTCCAACTCATTATACCTAGCTAGTTTGTCTTTCGTTTTTTCTCTCTCCTTATCTCACTTATTTTTTTATTAGGTTTTGTAATGGAATGTACAAACATTGTTTCCAAATAAAGTAGGTTACATACAATTCTTATATGTTAATGTATGCAGAAGTTTAAGATAAATATTAACTATTACTTTTTATTAATATTTATTTATCTATATAGAGAAATAAATGAAGATAGCAAAATAAATAATGGATAAATTTAAAAGTTTATCATATATAATTCTAATAAAATAATTACATTCCTTAATTTATGTATTCTTTTTCTCAAAATAGATGAATAAATATGGAAATAGTAGCATTTTGAAGACAATTTCAGGGTACTAGCCGCAGCCGGAAGCACAGGGATATGCACTGAAGGAACCAAAAAAATTGACTTTGCTAAATCCTAGAGAAAATATATAGCTCTATAACAGAATTTTGGGGAACACTCCCATTGTTCTAGCATCCATTGACTGCAAGCTAGAGTGTGACACGTGTCATGCGATGAGTGGCTAATGAAGTCAATAGGCCTGTTCAGTTATCCTAAATTGATTTATTGCGATCATCTAGATAAATCCTATTAGTAACAATAATGAGAAAACGAAGGATTGAAGCTTGAGAAAATGTTTGAAAAGCAAAGAGCATGGATTTCACTTTGTCTTTTTGTATCTATACAACGAACCAGCATCTCATTTGCACAATCTAGGAAGATATTAGATTCTCTACCGATTATGCGAAGTACCCAAGTACATCTTTAATTACCATATTAATTTATGACAAACATTGCGAAACATATATAATTAATGGCCCATTAACAAAATAATGAGCATCAAATCCCACAAAAAGTAAAAAGGAAGCAAAAGAAATCGTCTTAAATGGGAGATTAACGAAAGAACATTTGTGACCCACCATTATCATTTTTCCTGAAACGTACTAATATAAATGTAGTAATATACAATTGAGGAAGTTTCCTAATTAGCTATGCCAATTTTCCCGATCGCGAATTGAGGACGAAATCACTTGTTGTTAGTAAAATAAAAATGAAAATAATTTTAGCAATTTTCTGAAATGACTAGATTTACATGCAAGTCATGCCAGGTTTTTTTAGATAACTTTGTTGTTATTTTTATAACCAAGTCATATATACTTTTCCCTTTACAATTGATCAGCATTGCATATAGAGATATGAAAATTAATCAATGGAGAATATGTTACACACACAGTAATTCCAGCTTCCAATTATATAGAAATAAATGTTACCCCATCGATTTTGATATTGAGATCACATTAGCAATTAGTGGAGGTTTCTGTGTTTTCATTATGCTTATCTTTTATGTTTTGCAATTAAGCACGTAAAACAGTCTCCCAAACCAACTTTTCGATGAACCAACAAAGTTTGAAAAGGGTACAAATTCATAATCATACAAAAGTGTGTGTGTATTCGTTGCACCATGCTACCATCCTAATCTGATTCCATGCGTGGGGCTATATAGCAAGCATGCATGCTGGCTTGCTTGCTTGCACGCAAGCATGCCACGAATATAACACCAATTTCTCAAACAAAAAATTATGGGGCAAAGTGCCTTTTTTTTTAGAGGTGGTACAATACCAGCTACTATGAGTTCATTACATCTATATAATGGTAAAGAAACTATGAAATTTGGTATCATACTTGTAAGAGGGTGATGATGCATGATGTCACTTTTGTTCCTAATGAAGAACATATAGCCTCTCTTGATTGCTATAATTTTTCAGAAGTTAAAAAGAGTAATGGATGATAAAGAGTGGGACAGGGAAACCGGTGTTTGGGAAAGTCACACATAATCAAAGCTCATATCAGTGTGAAAGATGTGGAAACATAACAATTAATTTGGGGCATGATGTGGGCTTTATATGGATGGATAAAGTCCTAGCTAGCCAGGACATGTTTTTAAGCATTTCTTCCATACTTTCGGCTCTAGGAAATCTCATTGATGACTGTATCTTCCACGCTGCGGATCAAAATTAGTTTATTAATTAATTAACCAATATCATTATATGGTTTGTTCAGGGTTTTTATATATGTAATTGATTTATTTCAACAATTGTCAAAGATGGTATTATTTCATAAGATCATAGGTTTATAGGTCAATAATCTTTCACAGTTAGCATTTCATACGGTATAATTTTTTATAGTAGTCCCACACACTGGTTAGTAAATATTCCATTATATATTGAAGGATTGTTTTGTATACTAATTGCATATATGAGATCTTGATAATTATAAATATTAATTGATAAGCGCATATCAAGTCTGTTTATAAACCAAATGCGTTGAAGAAAAAAATTAAACTCGTATTGAAGTTAACATATGTCAATCATATTGTTTGTTTATATATATAACCTTAATTATTGGGACGCTCTTGTGCGTGTACATTATGATTTTCTCCTCCTACATATATATTTTATTTATGAATATTAGTAAGGATTAACAAAGAAGGATGTTCACCAATAACGGTTAACAAAATTGATAGATAATAGAGTCATAAATTAGGTTGATAGTTGTTGTCAAAACACTGATATATTGAGTTAAAAATATTTTGATTGAAAATATATTGTTATTTTTTTTCAAAATTATATTTTGAAATTCTAGATAACTTTTAGTCTTAATATAGTTGACTATTAGCTTTAATGAGTATTATATTTTCAATAAGAATAAGTATTCATCTTTTTTTAATAACTATAATTAAGTCATTTAATATAGTAATTCATTATCATTTTTAATTAATAATTTATTTTGAATAAGAAAAATAAATTTTAAAAATATTTATTAATTGAACAACACTAAAAATCTAATGCAATCTCTGTTTAGGCCCGGCCTCAAATATTTGAGTTTGTCCAAAGATTAAAATTCAATTTCTAATCGTGTGTGAACAAAATTATTTAATAAAAATTGTATATTGTTAATCTTTCCATATTAAAAGAAGTTAATCTCTGATTCCATATTTGATTTATATAAAAATAAAAAACAAAAGAGTATTGAAAATTTCCTAAGAAATCATTTTTTGAAGGTTTTACTTAAGAAACTTTTAATTAGCTCATGCATATTGTTTCTTTATATATGCTTTTAATCATATATGGAAACGTTATTATGGCACTTGCATGTAGAGTGGAAGAATAAAGAAACATAAATGTACGTTTTAATCTATCCATTTGGAATATTAATAAGGAACACCATAAAAAGACTTCACTCCATCTTGGAGTTGAACTGATTGTCCATTTCGACTTTTATTTATACAAGAAATTATAAGGGTACAAGTTTGCAATATAGTACCCATTCTTTTTCTGTGAAATTAATTTAAACAAAGGCCAACGATACATTCATGCTTTTTTTTAGCATTTGAATGGAAAAGGAAATAGGGCCAAAACAGCGTAATACAAAAAGGAAAGAAAGAAAGAAAAAAAAACTGGGAGAAAGAAAAGATATATATCAAGTTTATTTATATTGTTCAAATTAAAACCTACCATTAATTGAAATTGAAAATGGAATCCACTGGTCACAATGGTCTTAGAGTGGACCCAGTGGCCATATGATAAAAGCATTTCAAAGTCATTTTTGAAGAAATGAAAGGCTCTCTTTTCATGTCAAAGAAAACACTCATTTTGCCCTCTCTTTTCTCTCTCTATCCCCATGTTTGATAGAGACCCAAGTGTGGCTTACTAAGAACCCACTATAAGTGCTTTAGGAAATTAAGGTTCAAAATGACCAGAGAAGTATGCTACGTTATGTCATGTGAGAATTATTATAATAAAATTAAAATAATGAACTATGGTATTTTTTTTTTTTGGGGTTAAATGCAGGATGCATTGTCCAATGGCCATGTTGAGAAGGCAGGGAAACAAGGTTATGAATTAATTATGGCCTCTCATTCATCAGAATTCAAGGAGTTTTGTTCCACTTTGGGTAGACATTCCTTTAATAAAATGGTCCCCAAACTAAAATAAAGGTCAATAAGCAAAAGAATGAAGAATGAAGAAACATGGCAAATGAGCTAGATGATGCATTACCCTTTCCTTTTTCTCTCTCCGTGGTTTTTTTTTTTTCTTTCCTCTTTTGCCCCCCATTGATGAACTATAATGTGCACGTGTGTCATCATCATTGTAGGCACGTGGTAGACCAAATTATTCTAGCCCACAACCACGTGGCTTAACCGGAACACACGCGGGACGATGCCAATTAGCTTAGCTTAATTAGCTATTGCTTAGCTAGTTGAAGATGCATTGTTTTTTAGTTCACATGATGCATTATTATTTTTTTGTTTTTAGAAGAATTGGGTTTAGGATCCTCTCTCTTATAGTCTCATTACTAGGTTATGGTCTTGGTCCACCTCTTACTGCTAGGCTTGGGTGGTGGTAAATAAAATAAAGATGTCCATACATATCGCTCACCATGCCCCTATATAATCAGTTTAGATTAGAAATAAAGTTCTGTATATTATAAATTGATAATAACCATTTTTTTAAGAGGCTGGTCACAATTGTCATTTAAGAGGTTAATACATTCATGACGCAGAAAAAATGAAAGAGGGTAATACACAATTGTCAATTGTTTGTGACTATATACCAGGTATAATGTGACATTGAAAAGTGTTTTAAGTTCCACTTCTATGAAAATGAGGTTTTGATAAAGTAGACACCTATGCTTCCATTAGTTCAAGAGTCACAGTTGTATGTGTGGAAGGAATTAGTGAAATAGGAAAAAGAAAAAAAAAAACGTTATTTGAATCAAAATGTTGGAAAAAGAATTAATTTATGTAAGATGTACATATTTTTAATCCTCAGCATAAGAAGAGAATTGAGGGAGGGAAGTATTTTTTTTAAAAAAATTAGTATTTTAATTATTAATTTACAAAATTAAATAAAAAATATAATATAAAAAAATTTAAATTATTTTAAAAAAATCTATAAGATAAAATTTATATAATTGACAAATATTTTTATTCTTTTTTATCCATTCAAATAAAACAAGAGAATTTTT
Organism: Canavalia gladiata; assembly: GCA_037954105.1. Lineage (NCBI taxonomy): Eukaryota > Viridiplantae > Streptophyta > Magnoliopsida > Fabales > Fabaceae > Canavalia > Canavalia gladiata. Next base: position 14,438,349 of record CM075660.1, read on the forward strand.
TTATCTATCCAAATAATTTATTTTTTTATCCTATTTTAATTTTTTTGTTTTTTTTTATATTTTTCTTTTATTTTTCACATCATAAAATAAAAGCATAAGAAATTGCTACCGGAAAGAAAAAAAAAACATGGATTCGAAAAACATACTTCCTCCATTTTTAAAATAAGTGTCGATTCAATAGTTTTGAAGACAGATAAACTAATAATGATATATACTTACAATGAAAAAGATTATTTAGCCTTGCATTATTTTTTCAAAAATATAAGATTCCTTACTTAGTAAAACGAAAAACAGAAAAGGAATCTAAGAATATCTTGAGTACATCATACTAAAAATATCTCCTAATAATATAGGGTTTAAACTCGATGGGGTATCATATTGTTGGGTTTGCCCTCTAAGTGTACAATATTTTGTTTATATATAATTAAAAAAGAGAAAAGGCAATATGGTATAAAAATAAAAGGAGAATTTATCTTTTTATTTCATGACATAGGTAGATAGATAGAGAAATTTCATGATAACATAATTTGACTTTTTGATTGTTTCCTATTTTATTCAATTATGGGAGGAAGTGTTTGCTCACGGATATTATTTTATTGAGCACTTATTTGTGCTCCGTTGTCGGTAAAATTTCAATCTATTCTTTGATACTTCGGGTGTTTATTTGGTATATCTCCAACACCAGTTTTATTCCTTTTGACATGATAATTCTTACCTTTTGTAGATTATTATAGAATATGTTGCATACGTACTTATCAATATTTTTTGGTAGCTAATAGGATACTTTTGAAATCTTTGATTGAACTTCTTTGTTATATCCTTGTATATTTTCATAGTAAAAATTCTTTGCTTGGTCTTGTGACTTTGTGTTCCTTATATTGGAGATTTTTCATTAAAATCTTTGGGATGATCTTCTATCCTTTATTTACTTATTTATTTTTAACACTTTTTGCAAAATATTTGGTTAAATTATTTTGCGACTATTTTGTTGAAATATTATTGTGTTCAATATATTAAACTTTTCACATGTTCTCTTAGAAGGATGTTTCGTTAGTCCATGTATTTGGTCATTTTTTCCAATAAAATCTGATAATAAAAAAAAGTTTCCTAACAAATTTGCATTATATGATAATATGAAAGATATAGAAAAAATAAGATATACTAAAATAAATATATTATTATAATATATAACAATTAAAATCTATACATGTTTATAATAAAATCCTCCAAATTTATGCGCCGATAATGTTCTAGATTTTCTTAACTTTTCTGCAGACACAAAAGTAGTATAAGGTAATTCTGCATTTGTTGTTACATTTTTAAGTATAAATATAAAAATGAATACTATAACTTTACTCAAACCTTATCTTTAGCAATTACTTTACCTCTTCATTCTTTAAGGATGCTCATTCATTCTTTAAGGCTGCTTGTGAGCATATTTTGTGGCTGATTGATTTGAAAAATTGTAATTGTCCATTTAAATGAGATCAGCACAACTTAAATAATTATAATAATAATAATAAAATATTAATATTTTTTGTTTCTTTTTATCGGTTGAGAAGAATATAAAATTTATTTTTATTTATCTATTTACTTTAATTTTTAATAAAGTATTAATTATTTTTTTCACATATATCTTTGTATCTGTTAATTATAATAAACAAATAAAGATAAAATTAAAGTGTATAATAAAAAATAAATTTTAAAAAAAAATAGATATATTAATTATAATTTTAAATATTTATATATTTTAAAAAAATAATAATAAATATAATAAATAAAATAAAAAGAATTATAAAAAAAATATCTTATAAAATATATTATTGATTAGTTATTACACTTGTTTTTTCCGGTTAAAACTAGATCCAGTTGGATTGCTTTTTTCTGTTGGGCCTACAGATATTGTGCCCGTAATGCTTAGGTATTGCTTTTTGCATCTCTATTTTTTTATTCACATCTTTTGGTTTTTTTGGTAAATTTTACTTTTAAATTTTTAATGTATAAGAATTTTTAAATTTAATTTTTAAAAGTATAAAAATATAATTTTAAAAATATTTTTTGGAAGTGTAAAAAAATACTTTTTCAAAATTATTATTTTATATAAATACTTTTAAAATTTAACTTTTGATTATATATTTTTATATTTTTGAAAATACACTTTTATATTTTTAGAAGTTAAATTTCAAAAATATAAAAATACACTTTTGAACATGGAATTTCGATAAACAATTTTAAAAAGAAAAAAGAAAAAATTAAAAAAGATACAAAATACAAAATATTGTAGAAATAAAAGGAATGAAAAAAATAATATCTTCATGCTTATTGGTTGAATTTTTTTTTTAATCTTAAAAGTAGAAAGGAGTATGTTAGCTCTAAAAAAATGAAAACATAAAGCCTTATGCTTTATTTTGGACGGAGGGAAGTTGAGTGTGAAAGAAATGAGAGGAAAGGAAATAAAGAAAAAAAAGTATCTTTCTCTTGTTTAGTCAAATTTATTTTAATGGAAGAAAAACTTTTTTTATGCGGAGTTCACATATTTTTATTTCCTCTCTTCAGCCGTAAAAATGTGAGGGGAGAATTTTTTTTATTTTTTTGATTTATTTTAAAATTTTAAAATTATTTTTTTAAAAAAAAAATTAAAAATTAATAAATTATATTTATAAAAAAGATAAAGTACAAAAAAAAATATTTTAAAATTTTATATAAAATAAAATTTATACTACTAATATGTTTCTTTCTCTTTTTTTTTTTCACTCATCCAAACGAAAAAAGAAAAATTTTTTCTTTTCTTTTCCTCCTATTTCTACTCATCCAAACAACTCACTCTTCCTTTTTGTTTCCATTCACTTTTTTTTTTTTTCTTTCTTTCCTTCCTACTTCTTACATAGCATTAATATCTTACACAAAAATTAATTCACTTATGCATCCAAAAAAGGTAATCTCACTCAAAATTACTAAAAAAAACCTGTAAGAATAAAATGAATCTAAAATTTTATTATGTTATAAACATCACAATTTTATCGTAGACTTTTATACGATACTTTAATAAAGTTAACCTTAACTTCTTAAATGAAAATCATTAATATTATACACATCGTAAGAATAAAATAAATCTAAAAATAATATTTTATTATATATGTTATATAATTTGCAATTTTATCTAGTTAATTTTAATTGAGTTGTCTATAATTTGACTATTTTTTACATCAAGAATGGGATCATATTTTATATAAATAATGAAATTCAATTGTTGTACTTGTGATCATAAAAAAGGATTCAAAATTTAAACTGCACGACGCTAATAAATATTTAGTGCATTTTATAACTATTAATAAATATAGCAAAGTATATATAAAAATATATAAATAAACACTAAATGAATAAATATTTTAAATTAATATATGGTTATTTGTCATAAATGAAAAGTAAGTTTAAATATAAATGTTTAACTTTTAAATTTAAAAAACAAAAAAAAATAATATTAAAATATTGATAAATAATTATTGATAAAAATATCTCATTAATTATGTCTACTCTTAATTTTTTCAAAAAAATATATGGAGTGAAAAAAAAAAGTTTAAATTGAATATTGTAAAATAAATAATTAATATAATTGATATTAAAACATAAAAGGCCATCCGTCAAAACATTAGAAAAATATGTGATAGGTGAAATTAAAAAACAAAGTACGTATAAATATTATAACATTTTAAAATTTTAACGACTTTTGTATTATATATATATATATATATATATATATATATGGATAAAATGTCTGTAAACATGAAATTCAAATGATAAATTTAATTTCGTTATCAAAAGATGTTTTGCAGATAAAAAAATATAAAAATATAAACTTTTGAAACTTTTAATTTTTGAAGTATTTAATTAATAGAATATTTTTATGATAATAATTTGTGAATACTTGATTATATTTAATTTTTATCGGTAAAAAATAATTATAAATATTCTTATTTTTAATTATTTAACCAATTTAATAAATCAGGGTGCTAATTACCAAAATCCTTAAACTAATCATTGATACACACTAAATTTATTTCCACTATTAATTCTTAATTTAAAATTTATTACTTCTTTAATTTAATCTTATATAATAAAATAAAATTTTTCATGATAACGAAGACATTTTTTATTAAAGATTAAGTTTCTTAATTATTTGTTGGTAAAATTATTTTTATATTATTATTTTAATTTATTATTTTTTAAGTAAATGTTTTAAAGACAACAAATTAATTTATTAATAAATTTAAAATTTTAACAATTTTATTTGAATATTTTTTATATGATAAATTTAAATTCTAAAAGTTTTAAAACGAAACTTTAATATATTAAAATTAAGAATGAAAATTAACAAACTCACATACATTCATGACTGGGTTCGTTAATTTAGATCGGCTTGTTTATCAAATTTGTTAAAAAAATTAAATAAATAAGTCAAGTTTAAGTTTACAAAAAAAAAAATTTAATTTATTTAGAGATCTATTTATCTTTATATATTATTTATTTATATTTATTTTAATATATTATATTTGTATAATATTTATTTTATTTACATTATGTATATATATACATATATATATATATATGTATTTTAAGTCTATTTAATAGTTTTTTTATCTTAAGGTTCCAAGATTACAAAATTTTTTAACCAATCATTTATATAGGCTTTAAGTTTACTTATTAATTTTTTTAAAATGTAGTAGGCTTTCAAACAGACTGATAGGTAGAAGTGTTAAATTGGCCCTTGGTTCATGGGTTGACCCATTTAGCCCTATGCTTTGGCCTATGGTTATATAACTCACCTAGAAGTAGGATTTTTTTAAGCTCTAACATACATAACCTTTAATTTAAGGAAATCTAATGTGGGCTAACTCATATAGCTCTTTTATTTTCTTCTATTTTGAACGTATTTAAAAGTAAAAATTTTAAATTCTCATTCAGGTAATCCTCAAGTTAAGTGAAAAGAATGTGAGCTAACCATCTAACTCTATCTTACATCAGTTGTTTTGTAACTCGTTTAAAAGTAATATTTTATATACCTTAATTTATATAATTTTTAAATTAAGTGAAATAAATATGATCTAATTCATCTTATAACGTTTTATTTTGTGAAGTTATAAGTTGGACTTTTAAGCTCTAAGCTACGTAATCTTTAAATTAAGTGAAATGGACGTGGATTAGTTCATCTAAAAATAAAATTTTAAAAATTTTAACCTACGTAATTCTCAAATTAAGTAAGTGTGTGTAAATTAATTTTTATGATACTATCTTATATTTAGTTTTTTTTTTCTCTAAAATTTCATACTCTCAATTTTTTTCTATCTTAAAATGTTATATTTAATATTTTTATTGTACTAAAATATTATTTAATTTATTTGTATTTATTTTTTATACTTTTTATCTTTCTTTAAATATTTTTTCATTTATCTTTAAAGTTTTCTTCCTTTTTAAATTTTTTCTTCATCTCTCAAATTTTCTCAATTTTTTTATACTTTTATCTTTTTTATTTTTTATAAATATATATGTCTCTCCATCTCTAAAATTATCCTTTCTTTCCATTTTTTCCTTCCATTCTCTAAATTAGGGAGAGGAGTAGGCTTAGCTGAGTCAAGCTCTAAGTATTTAAGTTTGATTTGTTTAAAAATTTTAAGTATTTAAGTTTGATTTATTTAAAAATTTTAAAACTTGAGCCTGGGTCTATTAAATGTTAACAATACTTTTTTTTTTGTCAAGGTTTTGCTTGATGTAAAACTTACAAGGCCTACAAATCTATTTACAAGTCTACATTTTAGGAAAAATGTCAATAAATATGCTTAAAGCATATAAGAATGATTGCTTAAAAAGACTTATAAGCTTAAAGACTCCAAGTTAAAAAAGTCATTAAATAAGTCTAATACATACATATATATATATATATATATATATATTATAAATATAATAAAAATAAAAATATAATATATAAAGATAAATAGGTTTCTTAACAGGTTAAATTGACTTTTTTTTTGTAAATTTAAATCTGACTTGTTTATCTAAAAAGATTTTTTAATAAATCTAAATCTATCTATTTATTAAACAAATCGAGTCAAACTAGATTTTAAACGAGTCAAGTCGTAGGCTCTTGTCGAACAATCTTATTTAGTTCTATCCTTATTTTAAACTTTCTTACTAATCTTAATTTTTCATCTCTATTTTATCTTGAGAGAGGAAAAAAAAAGTAGAGAGGAAAAAAATTATAGAAAAAAATTAAAAAAAAAATTTGAAGAAAAAAATTAAGTTCATAAATCGACCCTAACCCTTAAGACTTAATGAACTTTTAGCCATGTAACTTTACAAATATGTGCTTTGTGGGCTTGTAGACCATTTTAACCTAACTCATATGAGTTAGCATTGTATTGGTTGGATAGACCAAATTAACACCTATACTTGTAGATTTTGTTGCCTTTAAATCAGAACATGACAAAATAACAAATAACAGGACCAGATTCAAACCTTTGAATTTTTAAATAAACCAGACTTAAACATTCAAAACTTAGCTTAAATTCAACCAATACAGTGAAAATTTTAAAATTTTCTCATAACCTCTTCTATGTTACCATCCCTCGTACTTCTTATATTTTATATTTTAAAATTTTTAAAATTAAATTAAATTATTTTATAAAATATAATTTTAATATTTTTATAAAAATATCATATGAAAATTATTTTTACAATATTTATAAAAAATATTTATTCTTTTATAAAATATAATCTCTTTATATTTTTATTTCAATTATAATTTAATATGAAAATATTTTAAATTTTAATTATAATTTTAATATCAACTTTTAATACTATTTACACACAAAAATAATTTTAATTTTTTAATAATATTTTATAGATATTTCTATTTGAAATAAAAATAATTAAAAATTACATAAATTCTGTTAAAAAATATATTTCTAACTAATTTATAATTTATTCATATTTTAACAAAATAACATAATATTACCTTATCAAAAATAATATAAAATAATTATATAAAAAATCATTATACTCTTATTTTATCTTCTTCTTATCTAACGTTTATATTTATATTATTTAAATCAACAAACTAACTTTTAACTTATACTTATCTTTACTTATATTATTTAAATCAACAAACTAACTTTAAATTTTTATGATCGAAAATTTTATTTTAATTTATAAAATAAAACTATGAATAGATAAAATATAGTTAAATAATCATGAATTTAATACCTTTATGCGTAGATTTTGAATGTTTTATTTAAGCAATAAATTTAAATTATAAAAAATTTAAAATACAAAAAATTTAAATTTTTTACTTTATGAAATTTTTTATTTAAAATGTGATTTTTTCATCCAACTATTAGATTATAATTATATATTATCTTATTATCTATATTAAAATCAAACAAATATAAGTATATAATTAAAATGTTTTTATTTTTATATATTTATAAAATATCTACTACACTATTTTTGCCATATTTAAAAAAATATAAAATAATTTTAAATTAATCTTAGATTTTATCAAAATAATCTATATAATAAGAATATTTAACCTAATGGTTAATTTTAAGATAAAATTATTCCTTAACAAATTCTTAAAAGATGTAATGTTTAGTGCAATTTACATTGATTTAAGTTGGTCTTTAAAAAAAATTATATTTTATGTAAAATTATTATTAATGAAATATTTAATATATTTTATATGGACATAAATTAATTATTTTCTAATATACATACAATAAATATATATATATAATTTAAGATATGTTAATAGCAAATATTAAATTTTAATATTTATATTAATTCTATATTTTTATACAGAATATAAAATTTACTAATCTAATTGTTGAATTATATTATAATATATTTATGATTATGTATATTAAATTTAAAAATTTGTATGTATGTTATTCAACTATATATATATATATATAACATATAAATTGTTAAAATAAAATTATATATATATATATATAACTTATTAGTATATAATTATTTTAAAAAAAAGTTTGTTCTCACATACTTTCTAACTATATTTTCAAATTTATTACATACAATAATATTGTTGAAAACTTTATTTCTTGTAAATTTAATTTATGTTTATTTGATGATTTAAATATATAACTGATAAAACATCATTACGTTGATTTATCTGTGAAAAATTAGTTATAATTACAATATAATTTATGATTATTTAATTGCAATTCTATCTAATTTTTCTTATTTTTTTAGTAATTGTCACGCTAAGTTAAGAATACGAGAATAGACAAGTTTTGGACAAAAAAAAAATAAAAGAAACATAAAAAGATAATACATCTAATGTGACACACGCTAAAAGATAATACATATAAGAATATGATAATAGATCGATGAAGCAGGTAGGTCAAACTCAATCCACCTCATAATTGTCATTCTCTTTCTAAAATCATGATTTATGAATTGTTTTGTTGGATTAGTATGTTTTTGTTTGTCTTATCTTTTGACGTGTAATTAATTCCTAAATCATGAAACTTATAATATAACCAATTGAACCATCTTTTCTTTTTATGAATGAGTCCGTATTTCTATTCAATTGTGGTTTCCTTATTATGCATAATTAAATAATTAGAATTAATTTTTAAGGTAATTAGGAGATAGACTATCATACCATTGCCTAATTAATGGATAAACCGAATCTAAGGATTTTGGAGAATCAAATCGAAATATTTGGTATGTAACATGAGTAATAGAATGAGAAGGATGATTTTCATAAGAGAGATGAGGTGAAATTAAGTAAAATTACAAGGGAAATTAAAGTCTCTTATCTTTCTATAATTAAACTCGTATTTGTGCCTTTATATCTTTAAATTGTTTGCTCTTATTTTGTTCCATTTATCCATTCACTTCAGATATTTATAAACAAATCATTTGATGAAGTCAAAAATTAGAATTAAATAGTTTTTAAGACGGTTGAAATAGTTTATGTGAGAACGATATTAATGGTTTAAATACCCTTTTCTACATCGAAGGTACACTTGTCCGTGGATAAAACTTTATATGCACAGTAAGCGCACAACAATAAGAATATCTTCTTATTGAACTTACAAAAGTACATAAACCAATAACTAGAATAATAGTAAATATAGGAAATCATGGTCAATTGAGTACAAATTATAATATTAATAGTAAGTAATTAACATTGTATTGATAAAAATAATATTTTAATTATTTTTTATAATAATGTTATAATAAATTTTCAACAATCAAATAAATAAATAATTAAAAAATAAAATTTAAAATTTAAATAATAATTATAATTAATTTTAAATATTTAAATAATAATAATAATTAATTATAAATTTTAAAATCTTTTAAAAAATATTTTTACAATAATTGCTCATGTATTTTAGAAGAATCTATTTTTTATTGATAAAAACGTTAGCAAGAAAATTTACTTAAATTATTATAAAATAAATGTATGAAATCTACTATAAATTAAATGTTTATCATCTTATGTATCACACTTTCTTTTTTCTGTTCATGTTGCATAAATAGATATGCATGTATTTAATGATTTATAAGTATTTTATAGAATATACTTTAATTTTATACAAATAATTTTATATGACATTCATATAAGTGATCTAATTAAGTATATAATAGATTTTTTTATTTATCATATATAAAATCATAAGAGATATGATAATAATTAAAAATATTAAATTTAACATTTGATTAAATGTAGAGTAACCTTATCACATTATAATATTGAGAATATTACTAATATTAAAAAGATCAATAATAATTTATTATTATTTATATAAATATTTTTTTTAAGTCTCCAATTATAAAGGTTAAATTTTTATTATCGTTATTTTTATTTTATTTTTGGTTAAAATTTCATCTACATCAATTTTTATTTTATAAATTTTTGTTTTATTATAAATATTATCAAACTAATTTTGATATCCTATTAATTAGGAACAAAATTTAATAATAAATTTATAAATCTATAATAATTTAATTAGGTATTTTCAAAATTTTTAAAGTAAAAAATTATAATTTAATCTTGTATATTTAGATAATTAAAGTTATATTATCTTTTTTAAAATTAACAATAAATATATTTATAATTTATTTTTATATAATTAAATTAAATTAATATTAATATATTATTTTATTACAGTAAAAATCTTATTATTTTATGAACTTAACAATATATATATATATATATATATATATATACCATTTATATTTATTGATATCATCATATTAATATTATATTTTTTATTTTTTTAAAATATGATAATAAAATGTTTTTGCAGCAATGGAACTTAAAATATTAAATCTTTAAAAATAAAAAAACTCTCATAAATTAAAAAAAAAAAACTAGTAAATAATTAATATAAATAAAAAATAAAAATAATATATTAAATTTTTGTGTTCCAATCAATAAATAAAAATTAATATCATAAAAATTAGTAATTAAAATCACAAGATCAACATAAATGTTGTAATGACTTCTTAATTAAAGAAATAAAATTACAATAGATATTCAACGATTAAATAAATAAATAGTTTATAAATAAAAAATAAAAATTTACATAATAATTTTAATTAATTTTAAATATTTAAAATTATAATAATAATAATTAATTATAAAATTTAAAATCTTTAAATATATAATTTTGATAGCAATACGAAGTCATCTTTGCCATACAAGGATTAGTTCGTTTCTTCGTTCTAAAGACGTGAAACGGAAAACAACTTGATAGGTCATACTCTTTCGAAAGAATTAAACAACGTCGCATATAGGTTTCTCCAATGTATAGCACAAGTCATCATCCATAAAAAAACTGTTCAATTTTGACATTGTCCTTCCTTTTGAATCTTAGATAGCTTGAACATTAGGGATTGCCAAATATAGTATTGTATGTATAATTTCACCTTAGGTTGCTTATTGATTCTATTAACATCCTCGAACATGCCTCTAATAACCCCTACCGTGATATGTTTTATCTACCAAATTTCAGGAAAAAAAGAGAGGGTAAAAGGTAAATTTTATGATAAGGATATTGTATGCAAGTTTATTTAAAACATCAACAATCTCGAGAAGAATAGATCTTATTATATAATATATTATCACATAATTTAAGAAATTGAATTATAGCAAGAAATCACACTCTTTGAAAGTATTCCTACAATCCTATGGGATATGATACAACAACGTGCGTGTCATGTCATGAAAACATATATAATGTGAACAAATAATTACGTGTAACAATTAACATTGATTCATAAATTATTTCTGAAAAAACAAAGTGGGTGTAAGAAGAAACTCCTTAGCAGCAAGTAGCAAATAGCAACCCTCAACAACCAAAAAATCATTGATCATTCATAATATAAAAAAATAACATTTCCAAAAAGAACACTACCCTAAAAAAAAGTACCAAACTCATAGTCAATTTACATACCAAAGCTTAATTTAGCCGTAATGGAATATTGGAGGCAGTCAATCTTGATTATTTTCCTTTTGAGGTGTGTCTATTACCAAATTTTTGCTCCACAGATTCTTTATTTTTTTTAAAATGGAAACATTGTTAATAATAATAATAATAATAAAAAAAATACATACACGAGTAGGTGGCCATGAATTTGAGATGAGGCTCTGGTTAATACCTTGATACAGAAACACATCTGAGACCCTTTCTCTTGAATCACGTTCCATCCTTGCACAACGGGACAAGCATCAGAAACAGAGCCAAATCTCGTTGCCATTTCACCCAATTTCTGCCTCTTTTTAGAGCTTACGCCGTTTCCTCTATTCTAGTTTCAACATTTTCATCATTCCCTCTGCTCACAAAATATGTCACCCAGGTTTCTACTTTTCATTCATTCGGTGATGTAAATCTTTTTTTCCTCCTTCATTTTCTTTTCTAGGTATTTCAATTTAGTGGTAAAATAATATTATTTTTCTTGATGTGCACCTGAATTGAAAATAATAATAATAATAATAATAATAATAATTATTATTATTATTATAAAATTCTAGGTATTTCTGCTATTCACATTTTCATTCAGAATTTGTTATATACTGATTATTTGTGTATCTGTGGGTATATTAGGGTTGCTCTCGGGGATTGATCTCATCTCGGCACTAGTTACCTGAACCTCCTGTGCTATTTTTCATCACCGGAAGTTGTGTGTTATAATTAACATTTAGATGTTTTCTATGGTTTTGGGAGCTTTCGTGCTTCAGGGTTCAGTGTGTATTCAATGAAGGACATGAATTGGACTACCTCCAAAGGTTCTCCCAGAATGTCTTCTCATCCAAGGCCTCTTTCTTGGATTGTAGTGTTAGTGGGAGCACTTGCTGTTTTCTTAATCTACGCTTCCTGGGTTCTTGTATCATCCCCAATTGGTGCCACGGTTCATGGATACTTTTATAGTGTAGGTAGTTCAGAGAGGTTAGATTTGCCTGTCTCTCCGGTAAATGAAGCTCCTATTGATGATCACTCGAATAAAAGTTTAGATCTTGTTGATAATAAACCATCGTCTGATTCACAATCATCCACGGTTTCTTCTGAGGTGTCTAGTGTTAGCAAGGCAGCACGAACTGATACTACATCGAACTCCCAGGTAGACTCAAGTGAGTCTACTTCAGCGAATCTTCCACTGACCAAGGACGTGAATGCCGATGCGGTGGGTTCACAAGAATCGGTAACTTCATCTGGTGACAGTGCAGACAGTAGCTTGCCTACTCAAGCAAATTCACAAATTGATTTGACTCCAAGTGCAACTATACCAGTGGCAGGTACCGATTCTTCCAATGTGACAGGTAATATTATAATGGAGGGACCTACTTCTATGGCTTTCATCAATCAGTCTAGTGCTGTAATTACAACATCAAACGAGACCTCCGTGTCTCCAGATGGTTCCACATCAACAGCAGTTCCAGCATCGCTAGACAAGCCAAACACCACATCTTATACTGGTTCGGTTAATTCAGGTTACAGTTGTAACTACTTCACCTACTCTAGCCTTTTATCCATGTTATTTGCCATTCCTGTTGTATATAATTGATTATAACAAAAAGTCATAAAATTGTTTTTCTTAACTCTTCTCTTTTCGAAACACTTCGGAGCCATGGTGTCCGAGTTAGTTTCATTTTATTAATTTTGACCCAGCCGTTGCAACCTAACTTACTGTGACTTGGTTTATGTAACAATGTAACGCCCATTACATTATAAGTCCAGTTAATTTTTTACCAGAAAATAAGGGAGAGATGGATTTAGTTTTAGCGTTAGTTTATGTAACAATGTAACGCCCATTACATTATATGTCCAGTTAATTTTTTACCAGAAAATAAGGGAGAGATGGATTTAGTTTTAGCGCATGCATGTATATGTCCTGCCTTGGGCCTCACACACAGACATGGGTAGACAGAGATTTGACTTTTTGTCCAGCAAAAACATTTTTGGTGTGTACAATGATATAGCAGTTATGATGTTGCCGTCCATGCATTTCTGTGAGACAGGAATGAGGGCTTGAAATAAGATTCCTTGCTTCAACTAGTTTAGCTTGATTTTAGTATGATTGTTTAGTAATCTCCCTTTTACTTTGATCTTTGTTTAAATTTTCAATAGGGTTAGTTAATAGTTTTGACTTTTGAGAAAAATTAATTTCCTCTGGGATAGGGAGCATATAACTGATCATGTTGTGAGTCCAAATGTATGCCACTGCATCTTGCATCAGTGGAAGTAGCCTGAATCAGAGTGTTATGGAGCCCCAGCTGTCGATGACTTCACCATAGTTGTATTTGGTTATGCTGTTATCGGTTAGATTATGAGGTGATTATGAGGGTTTGCATTCAAATGCATCATATGCAAAAATGTTGAACTCTATGCCACTCAAGCAATCCCATGGAGATTCATTTTTTAGTTCCATCCAATTTTACCTTTTTGTGACTCCAATGTTCAATTTTAGGTGGATTTTTGTGTCTCATTCATTTTATTTGTCCCTTTTTGGAACCTCAAATATGTGCTTGATGCTCCCTACAGTAACTTCTTCATTATTAAAGGATCCAATCCAATTATACTTGGATGTGTCATTTCAATTTGAAGCAATATTTTATGGTCTGTCTGTGGGTTTAACTTGTTATCAGATAGGTTTACTCTAAAGACTTCCCTTTGGTGTTCTGTTCATTGTTACTTCGAGGGAATTTCCATTTCTATCATGCAGAAAAATTGGTAACTTTGCTGCTCTTATATTTTATTTTTCATTATGCTTCTCTAAAATGGGTAGCTTTGCTGCACTTTTATTTATTTATTCTATTATGTTTTTTTTTTCTCATAAGAAAATGAAACTCAGTATTTTCATGTTGTGAAAAAATCTCTGATTCTCCTGCTACCTACAAAGTTCATTCCTATAATCTATCCAGGTCTATGGATAACCGATTCCTACTTGAGCAATTTATGTTCCATTTTCATATTTTTCCTTGGACACCTCTTAATAGGTTTTTCTAAAATGGTTTTCTGTCTTGGACAAGTAAACTATCCTGCTACGCTTACAAATCTTTAATGAGCATTAACTTCACCACAAACCGATGAGTTGCTAATATGTCTCAGGAGAATGGAAAGGTTGATTTGGAGGAATTTTGTTCAGATGTCTAGTGTGTCTCTTTGTTAAATTTATAGAATAGTTTTGTACTTTTGTTTAAAACATTAACTCAGTAATAGATTGTTCTCTTGATGCTCCTGTAGTGCTAATGCTGCTTTTAGCTGGGTTTCATAGAATAACGATCTCATAAGGCGAAGCACCGGATGCTTACACTAAAAGGGCCCACAAAATGAAGGGTTTATTCTAGAAGGAATTAAGAGGGGCCCTGGATTGAGTCAGTTAGCTTAAGTGGCTGGTTATTAGGGAAGTAATTCACATGAGCAGGGGTGTGCATGGGAGAGGGAGTTATGAACATTTAGTTTGTTAGGATTGCAGCTGGGTAGAGAATATCTTTCCGTGAGGAGCACAGGCTCTGGTATTTCCTATGTCACTATAAAAGCTCTTTGAGCTTCCTTTTAATTCAATAAAGATCACTTCAGATGAGAATTCTATTCTGGGTTCCTATTAATTTAGCGATTATTTTTACCATATGGGCAAAAGTGAAAAATGAAAGGATCTGAATTTCATTGTCAAGAGAACTGAATGAACAGCTTAAAACAGAATTTTACTAGAATCCTTATAATATAATATATACAGAGTGAATAAATTAAAATATGAGACATTATTCTAATCTTAAAAAAGTTGAATTTACAGTAGTCTTGCTGTATGGACTGCTGAGTCAAATATGAAATATATAATTCAATTATTTTGTTTGAATTTCAGAAACATACTACAATTTTTAAACTCTCCTTTTTTTGGATTTGGTTGGTGAACAAGACAGACACTAATACATACACAGCCAGACACAGGCTGCTGAGTTTTGAATCAGTGATCTTGCTCTCAACTATTGTTTTTAAAAGAGACAAAATATCATTTGTGTTGCTGCATATTTTTAAATATTCTCAACATATGTAAATTGTTAGTAGTTGTATCTTGTTACTAAATTTCTCATACTAAATTTCTCATAATAACCTTTTTTTCTTAATAATATTGTTTGGCATTACTGTGTGAGTCAAGAGTTTTTTAATTGGTGTTTCCCATTCTTTTCTGTAGGCTGTGATCTGTACCATGGGAACTGGGTACATGATCCCTTGGGACCATTATACACAAACAATTCATGCCCTGTATTGACACAGATGCAGAATTGCCAGGGTAATGGGAGGCCTGACAAGGATTATGAAAATTGGCGATGGAAGCCCTTTCAGTGCGACATCCCACGATTTGATCCCAAGAAATTTTTGGAGCTGATGAGAGGGAAGACCTTGGCTTTCATTGGAGATTCAGTTGCTCGGAACCAGATGGAATCAATGCTGTGTATTCTCTGGCAGGTTATTCTTTTATTCCTGGTTATCTGATTTGCTTGGAAAATAAATGCTTCACAACATGATACAAATATCCTCTGTTTTGCTGACTTGCCAGTTGCCATTGTTAATATCTTCTCAAGTTCTCATGGTTGCTGCATGTTTTTTGTTATTATGATTTTTCTAGGAATAGGGATACATTTTAAATATTTGAATTTTGTATACTAGTTCCAATCAATTAGATTATCCATAAGACATAACTGAATCATAGCTCACTTTGTTCAACAGCAAATTATAGACAAAATCTAAAGGAAATTCCTGCTTCAAAGGAAGAAGGACTTCAACATGATAATTCTTTGAAGAAGCAGAAGGATAGCTTCTGACGTTACTTTCAGCATGTGAACATAGTTTTGAGTTTATATTTGTTTGATTTAGGATCACCTGAAGAAGTAAATTGTGTCTCTTATCACGATGGATGCTTAATTTATTAAGTAACATTTTTGTCAAAATTACATGGAATTCTAGCTTTGGTTTAAAATTTTTCAAAAAAATCCTCTTGGCACTTATCAAGTACATCCTTTTGGCATCTTGAAGCAGAGCCTTGTTTCTTATATTTGATATATCTATATATGATGTTTTTTTTCCTTAATAGTCATGTTTAGAAGGTAAAATCAAGCTCCAATTGAGATGAAGTATATTTATCTCTAGTTCTTTCTTAAAATTGTAGGAGATGGTCCTCCAGATCCTAACTTGGCTTTGATATTTCACACCATCCATAGCCTTTGTGATCCAAATTATATTAAAATTAAAAGAAAAATGCACCTTTTTGCACTGGGTCATGAATTGTCTTCATGTGATCTTGTCACCATCATACATTTGACTTCAATATTCACCTACACATAGGGTTCTGGCATTGTACATATGAGTACTTATGTGTGCTTGGTGCATGTGTTTGAGCATCCATTTTAACCAAAAATATGGCTCTTTCAGGTAGAGGTACCAAAGAATCGAGGAAACCGTAACATGCAACGATATTATTTTAGGTCCGCATCTGTTATGATTGTGAGGATATGGTCGTCGTGGCTTGTCAAACTAACATCTGAACCATTTGATTATGCTCCAGCTGGTGTGGATAAGCTCCATCTTGATGCTCCTGATGAGAAGTTGATGGAGTATCTCCCAAATTTTGATGTGGTTGTTCTTTCTTCTGGTCATTGGTTTGCCAAACAGTCTGTGTATATTCTGAACAATGAGATAGTGGGAGGACAGTTGTGGTGGCCAGACAAGCATCGGCAAATGAAGGTTAACGGTGATCAAGCATATGGCATATCTGTTGAAACAATTCTTACTGCCATTGCTACACTTCCAAATTACACAGGGATTGCAATTGTGCGATCCTATTCACCTGATCATTATGAGGGTGGGGCCTGGAATACAGGTGGATCATGCACTGGGAAGGTTAAGCCTCTTGCACTTGGTAAACTGGTGGAAAATGTGCACACAAATATAATGCATGAGCAACAGGTGACAGGTTTTAACCGTGCAATGAAAAAGGTAACAAATAGATCGAAGTTAAGGTTAATGGATATCACTGAAGCCTTTCAATATAGGCATGATGGTCATCCTGGCCCGTATAGAAGTCCCGACCCAAATAAGATTACGAAACGTGGCCCAGATGGGAGGCCACCACCTCAGGATTGCTTGCACTGGTGCATGCCAGGTCCTGTTGATACCTGGAATGAACTAGTGCTTGAAATCATTAAGAGAGAATATGAAGGTGGAAATGCATCATGAGATTTGTTTATTTAGTTTTTTTGACGATCAAGCTGCATGTTGTGCTTCTGCACTATAGAGGTGATTTGTGTAGAAATTGACTGTCTGGGGAGAGTTAAAAAATAGTCCTGTTGAATCTTTTTATAGCATAATATATTATAGAGAAATTAATTTTTTGTTCAGGATTTGGATGATAAGATGATAAATTATTCTTCCCCATCATTACTTTCACTATTATCATGGTGATTACATGTATATGATCAATGACAAATTCTGATGTTATCACCTTACATTGTCTAGTTTCTTGCATTTGGTTTTTAAGTTACCAGGGCGTTGGTGGCCATAACTCGCAAGCCAAATCAATTTATCAATGTCAAGGATGTTGTTTGGTATTTAAAATAAAATATTATTTCTCGTGCTTTTTTGAAGTTTAAGCTAAACATTGTTCTTTCTTGGATATATATATATATATATATATATATATATATATATATATATATATATATATATATATATATATATATGAAAAGGGGAGAGGAATGGATTTTCAACAATCTTTCAAAACAGAGAAATGGCAGCAAACTACTTTTAACACGCTTTTTTAATATATTTTTTTATTAATGAATGAAATTTATATAGATTCTTCTACTTAGAAAGTAGGTTTCAATCTTAATATTGAGATTTTGGGATCCATAGATATTTCATTTATATAAAGAGAAAACACGGCATATTTTTTTCTAATTATATAATTTTTATAATTTTTTTTATTTTATAGGTTTAAGATAAATTAAAATAATATAAAAAATAGATATCAAATGGTTTTTAATAAATAAGGTATGTTAATATAATTTATCCTATAATTTAATAAAACATATAAATTTTATCTAGTAATAAATATTATGTTTGAAAAACTGTATTAAAAAGTATGTTGTTAACATTTTTTTAAAAATATTTTGACATTTACCTTTCTAAGCTTATGAGATTTAGAAAATTTTGCTGAAAAATTAAAATAAATATTCTTATATCTCAACAATTTTTTATCTAATTCTTAAATTGTTTATTATTATTTTTTAATGTAATTTTTGTTATCATTAAAATATAATGAATAAAATATTTTATTAAAAATTAGTAAATTTATAAAAATAATTATTGTTATTTATGCCTTTAACTAGCTTTTATTTTAAGAATATATTTAATAAAATTAACGAAAAAATTAGATAAAAACTGAAAAGATAAGTAAAAACTTAAAAGTTAGTTAAAAGTTAAAAAAAAATATTTGTTAAAAATTAATTATGTTAAATTAGTTGATAAAAAAAGTAACAAATACAAAAATGAGGTTTAACTATTATAATTTTTTATTATTTAAATTAAATTATTATATTAAAAATAAGGATAATATTTTTAATTTATATATTTCCATCAAAAATATTATATAAATAATTTTATTGTTATTTTAATAATTATAAATTATAAAAAGAGAGAGTTTTATGATATTTATTTATTATATTAATTATGATATATTTTTAATAAAAATATTTTTAAATAAATAACTTTTTATTTGAAAAATTATTTTTTATAATTTTTATAAATAAATTATAAATAATATTTTTATCAAATAATATTATTTTATCTTTAAAATTTTTATAGATCAAAATTAAAAATTTATTTAAATAATAAAAATAAAATATTTAATAAATAAATAAACGCTATCATATTAAATAATAACATAAAAATAATATTTTATAATAAATAAAAATTATTAAAATATATCAAAAAACAAAAACTTTCAACTAGCAGATAAAATCTTGAACATCAAAGATAACATTAAAAAAATGTTAATAACCATCAAAATAATTATTATATTAAATAAATTTAAACATATTTTAATTTTTAATCAGATATTCCATCTTTTATATTAAAATATACTTTATAATTTTTGTTTCTCTTATTATTTCTTATTTTCTTTTTATCTTTTTATATATATTTTTATTCAATTTCTTTTATTTTTAATTAAAATAATAGATGTTAAGAAACAATTTATATTATATTTAAGTCAAATGATGTGCGTGTATAATTAAGTAGGAAATAAGTTGTGTGTATTTTTAAATATAATAATAATAATAATAATAATAATAATAAAATTTTAAAGTAAAATTTATTTATTTTTAATAGAAAATTTTAAATCATTAACTCTTTTTAAATATGCATTGTGAGTTTTTAATTTTAAAAAATTATCATCATATATATCAATAATATTTATATCTAAATATATCTATTTTTTATTTTTTATATCTCTTTTTTTATTATATCTAATCTTTCTAATTTTTTTAGATTCCTAATTTTTACCATTTTATATATTACAAAATAAAACATAAAAATATCAAAACTTCCAAAATTTTAGTTCGAGTTGACATGAAACTTACTATTTGTATTGAATTGTAATAACGTTGGAATCTAATTATACTTTAAGCATTGCTATGTTTGTCATCATGTTTAACAATTTTCTTTAAATGATATTTTAATTATTTTTTATAATTGATGGAATTTTAAAATTATGTTTTATGTGCATTTTTTGTGCAAAATCGTATTCTTGTACAAGTTGCTTTTTTAAAAACAAAATAACTCTTTTACTCACACTTCTCCTACTTATCAGCTCTTAGTTTTTTTATTTATTAATAATTTAATTATCCTGTCAATTCACATTTTAATTTGGATAGATTTATTATATATAGTTTCAGTGGTCAACATTACAGGGGATCCTCGAGGCACCTGCGCCCCCACCTCCCATAGTTTTCAACATCTATGCTATGTATATGATGCATTAAGAATCAAGAAAATGTATTTAGGATTTTGGGTTTATCATAACTAAATAAGAGTGATAGTGAAAGTTATGTAATTTTCAAGTTTTAAGCATTAATTTTTATTTAAGTTATGCATATGATGGAAAATATATTATTTTTGAAATTTTTTATTATTTTAACAAGTTATAAAAAATATTTAATTTTTAAAATAGATTAAATTAAACATACATTGTGAATGAAATTATGAGTTATTAATTGAGAATGATTATATATCTATTTGTTTTAAAATTAATTAATGTAGTAATTCTTTTTTAAAATAAAAAAGAAAAATGGTTAATATTGTTAACTATTATTATTCTTTACAGGTTCTAATATAAGATGAGATATTTTGACCTAATTAGGATTAATACTAAAATAATATATTATAATAATAATTTTAGAAAAATATTTCTCTTTAGGATTTGTATAGTAATTATATTTCATTTTTAAAAGATATCGTCAACTCTATAGAATATCACATTATTTGTGTGAGCTATCATTCACCTCAATAGGATACCACATTTGTGTGTGGAGCTTGAATTTTATCCACTTGAGACTAGCAAGATTTATGCTGGACTTCTTGCATCTCCATCATTGACAGATAGTGACTATGTATCAATACAAATATTTATAAGATAAGTATCGTTTTTGTCAAAAAGATGATAGGTTTACTAATATTAATAAAAAAAAATTAGATATTTTACCAAAATCAACATCATTATTCGAGTGAGCTTTAAATAAAATCAAATTTTATTATTACTTTTACTTATAATCTAACTTTAAATATTAAGTTAAATGTAATTTAATTTTTTAGTAATAAGTTTGGATAATCAAGTTAGTCTTCACTTCAAGTATTGAGTTAAATATAATTTAATTTTTTTTATAATAAATTTAGATATTTAAATTAATATAAACTTATGTTTGAATCAATCATTTAAGTAACAATGCAATTATATTATAAGT
The DNA here is from genome assembly GCA_037954105.1 of Canavalia gladiata. Taxonomy (NCBI): domain Eukaryota; kingdom Viridiplantae; phylum Streptophyta; class Magnoliopsida; order Fabales; family Fabaceae; genus Canavalia; species Canavalia gladiata. The sequence goes on from CM075660.1 coordinate 14,459,893, forward strand.
TAAAGAAATAAAATAAAAGTTTATAGATTTTCTAAAAAGTTAAAATAATATAAATTTTAATAGGTAAGTTAATAAAATAAATGAGATAAAATTATTAGTGGTTGTTCATTTTAATAAAATTTCTTTTTACTTTATCGAGTTTCATGTACCAGCGCATACAAAACTTTTACATGCAAGATTTATTGGTTTTATTCTCTTCATCCCATTTTTTTTTATTAGAAAATAACATAAAACAAATTTTGAACCAAACATAAATTAAAAGAATGTAATTCAATGTGAGATATAGTATAATATTAAAACTGAAAATTCAATTTTTAATATAACATTTGACTTTTAAATAAAAAATGTAATGTTAATATTTGGTTTCATATTTTTTTTATTCTTTTTTAAATATATATATATATATATATATATTTCATTCTTTAAGTTTTAATTTTTAAACTAGTTCATTTTTTTTTCTTTTTTTACTCCTCCTTCAAATTGATAAAGTTTTAAAAAATTAATTTTTTAAAAATTTTCTTACTATTCATTTTATAACCAATTATAACATCTCAATACCACATAAATATTAATATTCTCTTGTTAAATTTGTCCTTTTTCACATTACAATATTATGTTATGTCAATAAAAAATTCATAATCATCCATTGCAAGACCTATGTTGCATGTGGAGTTTTTGACTTAATAGGGTTCTTTATGAAAATATTTACCAAATTAGTGTTTTTTGAGAAATATTTACGGGTATGATGTTGTAACAGTACCTATTATGCATATCAAAGTTACAAAAATCTTGTCACGTACGTTGAAGAGGCAGAATTATCAAGTCTTCATAGTGTTGTTACATTTGTGAGAGGGATGTCATTGGTCATCACATGTTGTGTTGTGCCTAAAAGAGAGGTGTCATCGATTGTGTTGCACCTAATAGAGAAGCGTCACTATCTTAAAAAAATTAGAGAATAAAAAGAATTATGTAATCCCTAGTAGAAAAAGACCAATTAATTTTCTAAACAAACTCTTTTAACATATTTTCATAACCACTTCCTTGCCATCATCTGAAAGACATCCTTTGTAAACATGATTATTATCACCTTTGACAACCAAATTTTATAAAGATATAATTAAAAAAAAATACTATCAGAAGATATTCTAATAAAATAACTAGAATGAAAATCGAAAAATAGAAATTGAAGCTAACCGGGTAAGAAGATGACAATAACCAATACAAATTCCTACGAACTATATTTTTTGCATGAAGATGAATATTTCTCTGATTATTCCAACAATTCTTCAAGAAGGCTACTCAAGTCACTGCAAAAGGAGGAATGAATACAAGTCACTGCAAAAGGAGGAATGAATAAAGATAGTAATAGATTCAAATGGTATAATGACATCATGTTCCCATCTAGGAAGAAATCATCAATTTGCTTAATATTAATTTATTTATAATATGAATACATTACAAAAGCCAAGGAATGACAATGAGACTGTGGTAATGCACACTAAAAAAAACAAATTCATGTTTCTTTGAAAACTTGGAGTTATGCTTTTCCAAATGAAATACTTGATGCATTTCCAGGTTGCGACACAAGATGCACGTAGGCTCATAGTGACACCTCTAAGTTAGGTGCGACATAACCAATGGTGCTTTTTCTTTAGGTGCAACATGGCAGCTGCTAGGTAGTGGTATCACTTTGATAAGCACAACATCATGGAGACATAATAGTTCCATTTCTCTAATGTGCATAACAATGTTGTTGCAACTCTGGAATATGTAACATGTATGACTATGATCCTAGACATGTAAATATTTCTCAAATAATTCTAATTAGGTAAAGAATTTTTTTCAAAAGATTCTATTAGGATAAAAAACCTATTTCATGCGTAGCGCTTTACATAGGAAGAAACATGCAATATGACATGATAAGACAAGGACAAATATATGTTGTGCCCGTATGCTCTAAGTTACATACATGATGAGACAATCTTGTGACTATAACGCTTTCTTGTTGTAACACAATTGATATTTTTGTTGTAATATCATATACTTATGATTAGGAGTGGGTAATCGGATTGAGCCCGACCGAAAATTGTATAATCCAAAAGTCCAAATGAATTTAACAATTAAGACATGTTAGTCTGTGGTTGCATCAGGTGAATAAAACAAGTTGAGACGAGTAGGTGTGGATTTTATAATTCATTCCAATAGTGGCCAAACTTGAATACACATATTATAAGAGTGGGCTGGTTTCTTCAAGTTTCTCGTATGCCCATGACCATGGACCTTAGAGTGGAGAGCAAGAGTATGATTGTGTGAGTAGGGCGAAAGAAAAAATCCCAAGGTACATATTCTTACTCTTTGAGATTCTTTTGAGCTTCTTTTTTTATTTCTCCTCCCTCCTATCGTCTGTTGCAGTTTTTGCTGGGCTTTACTATTTTTGGAAATCCTAATCTCTTAGGTCACTTGTCTTCCATTTTCCAAGTCAGGTCTCTTCATTACTCGTTTTCTCTAGTCTTTACTTGTAATGTCTAGTTTGCTAATTTATTTATTTTCTATATATTTTTGTTTTATGTTATCATTGTTGTTCACTCCTCTCTTTTGTATCATTCTTACACCATTGTCTTCATCTTGGCTACCATTAGTCTCATTGTCACCAATTTTTGTTGTTCACCATTTACTTGTTTACATCAATCTCATTTTCGACTAAAGACTTTAACGTCACCACTTATCTATGTTTTAATTTCTATGTATATTTTTTTTACTTGTTTGAAATGTTCTTTATTTTTTTAGGATTTTTATGTTAGTTTTGGGGTTTTTTATTTCTATATTTCTTTTCCAGTGACACTAATATATCTAATCAAAACATTTTTTTACATTCATTATTTTACTGATTCAGAGAATTCTCTGTATATTTACTATTTTATTGATTTAGAACACTCTATGTACATTTACTATTTTGAAAATGAATGTCATAGAAATGTCATAATAATAATAATGATTATAAGTCACTCTATATTAAAATTTAAATTAGATATTATTTTGAGGTTCCTTAATTTTTTTTAAATTCTTTTGAATTTTACTTTTTGATAAATGCTTCTAACGATATTTGTTGAGCATATTTTTAAACCAGGTTAACTTATTTTCTATTTGTGTTTTGAAAGATACATTGACTTGCTGTTTGCTTTCTTTTGATATGATGCAGTATTGATGATGCTTTACATTCTCTCAAGTTTGAAAAGTTGAAGTTTAAAGAATCAAGTCAGCAACATTTAGAATAGTTCTGGAAAGTTCAGGAAACATTTGTTTTGACCTTGAAAGGCAGGTTAAATATTATTCCTATTTAAATTTAATTTTCAATCTTGGTTGTTAGGCGTTCAATTTTACATCTGATATAATGATGAATACCTTTTTTATTACTAAAACTAATTCTATAATGTTATAATTTTATTTCTTTTCATTTGTATATTTTGACATGACGATGTGTGTGCTATATATTTCTAAAATTCTGATTCTATAATATGATGATGTATATCTTTAAAAATTTTAAAATTTTTTGTTCTTATAAGATTATTCCCTTTAAATTTTCTAAAATTGATATGATCACATATGTCTTTTATATATATATATATATATATATAATTTGAATTGTAACTCTATAATCTTATAACTTTTAAAACCTGTTTTGATTATGCATGTCTTCTTATTTCTAAAACTGATTGTATGATCTTAGAATTTTAATTTTTTTTGTAATTTTTATATTGAGATATGACGATACATATGCTATATATTTATACATTCCGATTGTATGATATTTTAAGTTTTACATTTTTATACTATAGAGTCCATATTGTATACTTCTAAAACTGATCATATGATCTTGTAATTTTATTTTTTTTAATTTAAACATATGATCTAATGATGCATTTCTTTCTTAATTTTATAATTGATTTTGTATTTTTATACTTTTATAAATAATTATGTACTTTTATATTTTAATTTTTAAATATTAATGTGTTATTTGCATGTTTATTTTTTCTTTTATAATTTAGATTCTATGATATAATAATTTTAGTTCTTTTAAGTTTAAAAATTTGATTTGTTACTAATGTAATATAAAATGAATTCCTAAATATGATCTTTTTCCTTTTAAAGTAATCATTAAATTAAATATAAAATCAATTCCTAAATCTTATTATGTAGTTAAATAACATTAAAGAATATCATAAACAATAAAAAGTTTTAGGTTTAAATGTAGATAGTTTGTTGATCAGACTTTTTTATTTAACTAATATATGAAGCAATTTGGTCACGATTTACCCCCTTCTCAAACCCATCAATAAAAGTCATCCATATTATGTTTAGTAAATAATCAAGATCCTACACCTACATCTCCACCTCAACTTGAAATTGTGGGAGTGAATCTCACTCCTTATCTTCCTTAAACCACTAAGAAAAGAATGTCAAACACAAGTGGCTTCTGAAAAACTTCTTTTGCATGAGATCACTTTATTGGGTAACCTGTAATTAAGGGTAAAGAACCAGATGCAACATGTAATTATTGTAAGAATGCTTATTATTGGAATACCAAGAACCTCAAACATGTTGGCTCACCTTAAGATATGCTCCAAATATAGGTATGCAATTAGTGCTGATCTTCTTCAAAGTATCATTACCTTTGGTCGTAGTGGGAGTGTAGAGGCAACAAATTGCAGCAAAACACATATTTAATATAGAATGTTGAAGAAAAGCTCTTTTTATGTTTATCATTCTAGATGAATAACCTTTGAAATTAGTTAATGGTGAAGGTTTTAAATACTTTGCAAACATCTACAACCTCAGTTTGTTGTCTCTTCTAGACATATTATTGCTATGGACTATTTTCAACTCCACATTGATAAAAAGATAAGGTTGAAGACTTTGTTTATGACAAACAGCACTAAGGTGACCTTGACAATAGATTGCTAGACCTCCATTCAGAACATGAACTATCTAACTTTGACAGTCCACTTTATCAATAATGACTGGACCTACCAAAAAAGAATAATAAGTTTTTGTGTTGTGCCAGATCATAAAGAAGATATGATAGGTAGACAAGTTGAGGAAGTTTTGAGAGAATGAGGCTTAGAAATGTCTCCACAATAACCGTAGATAATGCCTCATTCAACGATGTGACAATTGTTTATTTAAAGAAGAGGTTGAATAGTTTCAATGGGTTGGTACGTAATGGAGAATTTTTGCATATGAGATATTGTGCGCGCATATTCTAAATCTAGTTGTTAGTGATGGGTTAAAAGATATGAATGTCTTTATAGCAACCGTAAGAAATGCTATTATATCTGTTCGATCTTCCTCTCAAAGGATGGCTAAATTTAAATAATGCATTGAGTTATACAAAATATCTTCTAGGAAACTTGTATGTCTTGATGTTCCCACAAGATGGAACTCTACTTATATGATGTTGGAGGTTGCTGAAAAGTTTCAACCAACATTTGAAAAGTTAGAGTTGAAGGATGATAGGTTTTCACCATGTTTTAGGACTGCTTCTCCCCTTTCCAGATTTGATTAGGACAATGTTAGGGCATTTGTAAAATTTCTGAAATCTTTTGTGATGCAACAAAATCCTTCTCAAATTCTATTTATGTAAGCATTCATGCAGTCTTTCATCAATTATCTTTTTTTTGTGAACTGAAATAATCTTCTATGAATTTGAATTCTATCTTGGCTGCCATGGGTCTTGAAATTGAAAAAAGTATGAGAAATATTAGGGGAATGTTGTTCACATTAATCAGCTTTTGTACTTTGGTGTAATTCTTAACCCTCGGTACAAGTTCAAGTAGATGGAATGATCTTTCAACGGTGTATGGTGAATATTTTTCAAAAGAACTGTTAACTATGAAACAAAATTTGAGCAAAATGTACAACTGATATGCTAATCAATATCAATAGACTAATAGCAGTGCACTCTCTCATTCTTCAAATCAAGGGGAATCTTGTATAGAAAATTTTCTTCCTCAAATTGCTATGCACTTAGTAAGGACAAATGCTTTTAAAGAGCATTTAAGGGAGAAGAATTCCATTGATAAAAAATTGAACTTGATAAGTATCTTTTTGAACCTTATGTTGATGAGGATGCTAACTTTGACATATTGGTATGGTGGAAACAAAATTCCTCATGTTTTCCCATACTTTCTTTTATGGTAAGAAATGTATTAACAACTCTTGTTTCCACTGTTGCTTCAGAAAGTGTATTCGACATAGAGGGTAGGATGCTAGACACATTTAGAATCTCTTTATCCCTAAAAATGATCGAGTCACTAATTTGCACTCAAAATTGGATCAAACCTTCAATATTTCAATTTAAAAATATGAACATTAATGAATATTTGGAGATTTCTAAAAAGGTCATATTAGGTGATTATTGTTGTTTTTCATTTTTAAAGTTTTTATTATGTATTGTTATGTATAACATTTAACTTTATATTTTTTCAATAAACATTATAAATTTAAGGAAGGACAAGGCCTGAAGTAGCAATTGTAGAAGTTGCATTTATCAGAGGACTTGCTATTTTAAGTGCTCCACCCCAGCTCAACCATTGCATATTGGTTGAAATCCCAAATTATACGGTTGTATTATGTCCTTACTTAATTTTTTTTTTTTCAAAATTTTAGTTATTTGATATTTTATTTTTATTTTCACACTAATTATTTGATGAATTTTAGTTATACTGTTACAACTTTTTTGTTTCAAGATATTGGACTCATGATTTTTTGAAATCATCATTAATATGGAGATGATAATTTTAGAATAGTTTATCCATTTAATTATGTTGTCTATTTTTTTTTTTTGGTTAGTTCTTTTTATTATGTGTGCTTACTTATTTTACTTATTTTTTGATTTAGGTTGCTAATTAACGGATTATATTTTTTAGCTATTCATTATGCAGTTTGCTTTTAAGTTTAAACTTTATGGAATGGGGATATGAGAAATTGTTTTTCGTATTTGACCAAATCTTTTATTTTGGTAAGACGTACCTTCAATTATTTTTGTAATCTAATCCTTTTGAAATACCAATTTTATGGTTAATAAATTTTCTTGTTAAGACTACAGTAAAACTCTAAAATTGATGTCAAATGCTACCTGTTATGAACATTTTTTTTATATGTGTCATCAATAGGTAACACATTTCATTTAAATTTTATGATGTAATTTTGAACTTTATTCCATTACTATTATTATCGTTAATCATTTTTGAATTCTAAAATTGACATCAAATGGTACCTACCATAATAATTTCTTCTATATGTGTCATCCAGAGATAACATATTTCATTTAAATTTTATGATGTAATTTTTAACTTTATTCCATTATTATATATTATCGTTAATCATTTTTTAATATTAATTTTATAGTGATTAAATTTCATTGTTAATACTGTTTTAAAATTTAAATTAATAAAAAATATTACTTAACTACATGTGATAAACCTTTTTTCACTATATGTTAGTAAAAAATTTTAATAAAATTCTTTGTTGCTATTTTTAACTTGATAATGATAAATTTTTAATTTTACTAAATTTATTTTACATTTTTTTATAAGAGGCCATAATTTTTTAATTCACCTTTATTATGATTATTGACAATTATATGTAATGTTGTCACTAGAAGAATAGAAAAATTGATGCATTGCTATCAATTTCAAGATTAATTTGTTAAAATACTTTCATTTCTATTGCCAATTTAATTATTAATTTTTTTTAAAATTTTATTTTCTTTCATTTTATATAGTTTAATTAACTTTTTTATTTAAAATACTATTTAAAATTTATATTTATTAATAATGTACTTATATTTAAATTTGTGTCATGTTTATAATTTATGAAGACAAATTTTGATGTTTTACAATTGGTATGGATTATTAAAGATTGATCAAATTATAAATATAAATTATTGATCATTAACAATTTAAAATTTATAATAATTTTTTTTAAAGTTAAATTATTTTACCATATAATTGGACAAAATTCTATTAACATATTATGTTATATCTATCGTAAAAATTTGATATCATGTGTTGAAATATTTTTACCTAATTTAACCCATTCACCTATAATATTTAATCAAAATTCAATATCTAAAAAAATTTGATATATTAAAAAGTTGGTTTTGAAGTTAATGTTGATTCTAGATTTAATAAATCAAATTCAACCTATTATCAGTTTTACTTATATTACATTTCAAGAACATTTCATACAGATATAACATTCTTTATCTTTCAAAAATATTTCACACACAAATATAAAATCATGCTAAAATAAATAATATGTGACATTAATAATATACCATCTTACATAGTATCTTTAAAAAATAAAATATAATAAATAAATAAATTTTTGTAATTACAATATTATGATATTTTATTTTAAAATTGATTCTAGTTAAGTCAAAATGTCCATAAGCATATTACACTAGTTTCATGGTACATAATTTTATATGAGACTTTTTTTTAATGTCAAAAGCTGTATTTAAAAATATTATTATTTAATTATATTACTTTAAAATAAATAAGTCAAACATTAGATTAAGGATAACTTTAACGGAGAATTTTTTAAGTTACTTTTGTGAAATTTGAATTAAATAATCGTGTCTTTAATAAATATTCATTACATGTAAAAATAAAATGGATTCAAAATTTTACTATTCTCTTTCGATAACGATTAATAAAAAAATAAAATAAAAATAAATTTAAAATTAAAGGATGTGACATAACTGATGATATTTATTTAATGTATATTTTAGAATTAAATTATTATACATTTATTTAAATTATACTATGAAGTAAGAAAATAATATGTATTGAATAAATAATTAAACCAATGAAATAGCTTAGCATTGCAGATTCGATAATAACAGTAATCAATCTTAAAATTAGAATTTTTTTTTTGCAAAATATACTAATAGTACATAATTAATTTCTTTTAAATAAAATATTAAATATAAGCTTCATGTATGGAAGTAATTTTTACTGTATGAGTTCATTTCATTATATTATAGATATTTTTAACTTTAATAATATTTTTTCTTGTAAAAAATATATATAATTTAAGATTTTACTTTTATACAATATAAATAAGTTAACTCGATTCAAATATGAGAAACTAGCGACCAAAAATTAACTAAACTTCCTAATCAGTATAAAATTATATCGCACAAAGTAACAACTAAACTGCTACAATAGAATTTATGTGATACAATTTAGTATTATTTTTAAAAAAAGGCAATTTGATATTTCGATTATTTGTTTCTAGTTTTCCAATTGATAAGAGTTGGGTTGCAAGAATTTAATACTACTATTAAATCCAAAACTTATGACTTTCTCTCTCTTCTGAGTTTGAAATTCAAAACATCTTTTTCTTTTTGACATACTCAAATAAAATCTTTTTCTTTTTTAGAATCCGAAGCCTCACACAGATACACACAAAATTGCTATTATTATTTTATATTTTAAAAAGCAGGTAGAGAGCAGAGGAATAATAATAAATCCAAATCCAAATCAAATTCACAACGAGCGCCCTTCAACGGTCCCTTTCACCAAAACGGCTACATTCTGTCTCTCCCTCTCTCTCTCTCTCTCTCTTAACAATTCAAACTTCAAACTCATTTTCCACGAAAACTCACTTTCATTTCTCGAGAAAATCTAGTCACTCCTCTTCTGGGCAGCGACGCAGGAAAATCTCAACTCGAAGCGATTCGCAGATCCCTTGTGTTGTTCAGGTCAGTTCTCACATAAAAAACGCTCTCTCAGTCGCTCTTCACGTTCCGAGGAAACTGAAACCAGCAAAATCCCTAACTGTGGGAAATTGAAACCTCTGTCTAAATATAGCAAATTTATATGTGCTTTATAGCGAGTCTCCATTTTTCTCATTGTGAAATCGGTTACTCTTTTTCTAGCCAGAGTGTTTGTGCTTTGTTTCTCGCTTTTTTGAAATTTTAATTGTGTAGCTACTTCCACATTCTTCTAGCTCAGATCGATATAGCGTTTCTCTGAATCAGATTAATCGCAACAAAGCTTTGTACTCGCCCCCTCCCGTTCCTCAAAATTGAGTTCTGATTGAATTCCCTGTTCAGTTAAGTTTTTATTTTTTTAATGTTGTTTATTTGTCTTCATTTTCACTTTTGAGACCATGAGAATGAGAAAATTAATGCACTAGGTCAGCATTATCGGTGATGTTACCCATGTAGTGTTTCTCTCAAGCTGTTTTGCCGGGCCCTTGGTGCCATCCTTGTGATGAAGGTGTGGGTTTTAGGTTATAGAGGTATTTGTTTGGTGAAGAGAACTGTTGGTGCAGTATATTTGGAATTCAGTGTTTAGCAACTATAAAGTTGTGTCATCGTTTCACTCGCAAACATATTGAATTGAGCCGTAAAATGATGGAAGTGTTGGCATCCTTTTGGGCATTGGCCACAAAATTTTGTTTTGGACCTCAATCAAAATTCAAAATCATTTTCTATACGGGCATCTCTTGAACGTAGGCTTCTTTGATTTTGAAATAAATGTCTTCTGTGCAAGTATTTTGTTAGTTTCTAAATCTATGATACGTTGATACATAAATTTCCGGTCAAATTAGATTCAAAGCTTTTTACTTGCTTTGGTCTTTCTAAATTTTGATGAGAATGTTCTTGGCAGATACAAGTGCTCCAAAATGTCCAAGCCTCAAAATGATCCCCTCTCGCAATTGGAAACAACTTGTGGAACACTTCTCTATGAACTTCAGGTATATATATTAAGTTTTGCTGCAGCTGTCTTTCCTACCACCTTTTCCCTCACCATCAGGTGGACTGAAGAATTTCTCATTGTTCCTCAACTTATTTACTAGATAATATGGAATGAAGTTGGGGAGTCTGAGACTGATAGAGATAGAATGCTGTTTGAACTTGAACAAGAGTGTCTAGAAGTGTACAGAAGGAAGGTAGATCAGGCAAATCGGTCTAGAGCTCAATTGAGGCAGGCAATTGCTGATTGCGAGGCAGAACTTGCAGCCATCTGTTCGGCAATGGGAGAGCGACCGGTGCATATTAGGCAGGTTAGATATTTAAAGAATTGCTATAATTTGCTTATTGATGTTTTAAGGTATGTCTGTGTTTTAGCCAACTGGGGTGGAAAAAAGTGCTAAAAGTAGACAATAATTTGCAGTGGTAAATCCACATAAAAAAAATCACATCCCTAAGCTTAAAAGACTAATTATTTGCTATTTTCTTGATTTTTGTTTCTGTCGAGATAATTTGTTATCCAGTTAGACTCCTGATAAGGTTCATCCTCTCTGTCTCTTTTTCTCATTTGTCTAGTCTGATCAAAATGCTGGAAGCCTGAAGGAAGAACACACAAGAATTCTTCCACAGTTGGAGGAGATGCAAAAGAGGAAGTCTGAGCGTAGAAATCAATTTATAGAAGTCCAGGAACAGATTCAAAGTATCTCAATTGAGATATATGGTCCCAGAGAGTATATTCCTGCTGTTGTAGATGAAACTGATTTATCCCTGAGAAAACTTGAAGAATTGCACAAACAGCTGCACGCACTTCAACTTGAGAAGGTCAATAATTTACTTCCCTTTTTGTTACTATTTTCATTAAACTACAACATTACTTTTTGTGCTCCTTGTTACTATTACTAATTATGCTTCTATCTTCTTTCCATGCAGAGTAGTCGCCTGAAAAAGGTTGAGGAACACCTGTATACATTAAATTCACTTTGTTTAGTGCTTGGTTTGGACTTCAAGCAGACAGTCAACGGAATTAATCCAAGTTTAGGAGACTCAGAAGGATCTAAGAGTGTAAGTAATGATACCATCCAGCAATTGGCTGTTGCTATACAAGAACTGCGAGAAGTTAAATTGCAGAGAATGCAGAAGGTAAAGAAAATTTTTGAAGTAAATTCTATCGCTTTGTATTTAGAATCTAGTGGTTTGTCCTCTGGTTAATAGTTTAAACAACTTATGGATTGGCAGCTCCAAGATCTTGCAACAACAATGTTGGAGCTCTGGAACTTGATGGATACACCTATTGAAGAGCAACAGATGTTTCAGAATGTTACTTGTAATATAGCTGCTTCAGAACATGAAGTAACCGAACCAAACACTTTATCTGTAGACTTCATCAATTGTGTAAGTTATAAGCTACTCTAGGATAACAGGGACTCTATTTCCTGATTTTTATGGTTCACAATTTATGGAGAAGTAATAATGTCATGCAGGTTGAGGCGGAAGTATCAAGGTTAGAAGAGTTAAAATCAAGCAAAATGAAAGAGCTTGTATTAAAAAAGAGAACAGAGCTGGAGGAGATTTGTCGCAAGACTCATTTGGTTCCAGAAATAGATAGTGCAGTTGAATATGCTGTTGAAGCTATAGAATCAGGTAACTTTCTACTTTCTACAGTAAGGTATTTCTTTGGTGATTGCTATTATTTTCTTTTGCAGAAACTTAAGAGTTTACCACTTTTTTGATGCAGGATCGGTGGACCCTGCTTATGTGCTTGAACAAATTGAACTTCAGATTGCTCAAGTCAAAGAAGAAGCTTTTAGCAGAAAAGAGATACTTGAAAAGGTTGAAAAATGGTTGGCAGCGTGTGATGAAGAGTCTTGGCTTGAGGAATACAACAGGGTTAGTTATTCGTATCCTCCTTTAACATTGCCATTTTGACTCACTTTTTAATCATATCTAGTTAGCTACAATCTAATTAACTGTTCATTTTATTTATCTTCCAGGATGATAATCGATATAATGCTGGGAGAGGCGCTCACCTTACTCTGAAGCGAGCTGAGAAAGCTCGTGCCTTAGTAAACAAAATTCCAGGTATTTATCGATCTTAATTGTTAGCCATATTTGTTATTAATTCGTTATTGAATCTTTACTGCTAGGACCCAATGATGTAACACACTGAATCTTGAAGCCTGCATTATAGTGGATTACATTATAGTGTACCATGATTCTGACTAAATTTTATATGGAGCTTCATTAAATGTACCTATTTGGATATGAAGTGATAATTCTTATTGTTCTGACTGTCCTTGTAAATTCCAAAAATCAATTAAGGAGTAATGACCTCTGGTTTCATTATTTTCTTGATTGATGTTGTTTTCTTCAGATCTTGTTCCATTACATTCATCTTTCAACTTCATTACTCTGCCAAGCCATCTGATTCTGCTTGTAGGACAAAACTTTTTTTTTTCTTCATCAGCGTTTCCATTTAATTTTAAAATGTCTCTGTTCTGCACGTAGCAATGGTGGATGCTTTGACTTCAAAAACTATAGCATGGGAAAAGGACAAAGGCATTGGGTTCACATATGATGGTGTAAGTACTCTCTACCTGAAGCTAGTCTTATGTATTTTCAGATTTTTTAAGGGTGGGTGTTGAATATTATTTAAGAGTCTGTTAGTTTGTTGTTAAAGTGAATCTACTTCAAAATGATTCCTTCTATGTGGGGCTTTCCAGATTCGTTTACTTTCTATGCTTGAAGAATACTCTGTATTACGCCAAGAGAAAGAGCAAGAACGTCGCAGGCAACGGGTACGGTCCTCTTACTGCATTTAAATATGCATCCCAAATATTTTTTCCAGATATAAAACACTTATTTTGTCTAGAGCTCTGGGTATTGGAATCCGGGCAACATTTTATTTGCCTTATGTCATTCAAGAAATAGATGTGTTATTCTTCCAAAACTTGTTAAATGTTTTTTTTTTTTTTTGTTTCAGGACCTGAAGAAACTTCAGGGACAAATGATAGCGGAACAGGAGGCACTATACGGGTCAAAACCAAGCCCTTCAAAGCCCCAGAGTGTTAAAAAGGCGCCTAGGATGTCAACCGGAGGTGCAGCTAGTAGAAGAGTCTCCCTTGGTGGCGCAATGCTTCAAACTCCAAAACCAGATTCAAAAGCTACTCATTCACGTGCTATGAAAAAGACAGACAAAGCACACCAATTTGAGCAACTGAATTACCTGGATGATGGCATTTCATGTTTATCATCAGGTAATTTCTTTAAACTCTATTATCCTCCCTTCCTTTTGGGTTCTACTTTAGGTGTTACAAATATGTCGCTTAGTAAGAGTTTATAATTGTTTCTTCCTGTTTGGCTGAAAAAAAAACTGGGATCAATCATGTCTCTTTGGTCCAAGTCTTGTGAAGCAAAAGAATTTTATATATTTTTTTGGTGAAAGCCATATTTTCTGTTCTTTTTTTTTTCTTTCTTTTCTTTGTTTGAGGAAGCATCGAAGCAAATGATTATGTCAGATTCCAGTATCTTTTTTTTTTTTCAATCCTGTAAACTTTCTTCTCAAAATGGATGGCACATGAGCCTTGGTTCTTGCAGTTAATGTGTCCAACTTGTCATAAAAATCCCTCCTCAAATGTTGTCAGATACCTGTTTATATTTTTCTCTGTTACAGTAGGAGATGCTCCAACGGGATTCTCCCAAGTACTTTTTTTGATGATGACTTTTTGGTCAGGTTATGTGGAACCAATGATCTTTTTATGCCTTTTATTTTTTGGTTTGATATTGAAGGAGGAAGTCAAAGCCACATTCCAGCTGGTAGATTTTCCCATAATTTCTTGCTGGTATATCTGGCATTGCCGTTTCCTTAATGTTTGTGTGTTTTCACATAAGTTGCTGTTGCACAAACATACTATAGATGTATTAGCCTGAAAACCCCATGGAATACGAATTCTGTGTACCATAAGGAGGCATTCAGAACTCTACCGAGTATATTTAATATTTTGTTTTCCTTATGTTTGTGCAGCTAGAAGAGGGCTGGATATTGCTGGTGTTCCTGTAAAAAAGTACTCATTTGGTGCTGGGACTCAAGGCATAGATTCTCCTCTGACCCGGCAACCTTTTTCTCCCATTTCTTCTAATGTATCTACAAAAGCAAATGTGGTAAATGCCACAGAAGAACTGAATAAACAGAGTGATAAGTTGCAGAAAACAATGACATTTGACAATGTGCCATTTCCTACTCCATCCAAGACCAGTCCTGTGGTAGATGAAGAGAATAGAACTCCAAAGGCAATGCCTATTCCTGTCCCAGCCACACCTTCGACAGTATCAGTTCCAATGAATATGGTCATGACTCCAGTTCCTTCATCAGTTTTGAAGAATATAAGCTTGAATCCAACTCCCACATCAGTTCCTTTTGGAAGTGACTTGGTTCAAGAGATTGAATATTCCTTTGAGGAAAAAAGGCTCGGTTTTATGTTAGCATGACCCTTTTGTTTGGCTTTTTCATTTTACCTGTAGTTACCTGTGATGGATAATCATAAGTCAATTGTAATTGGCTTCCTGATTGTGTACATTTCAAGGAGTGGACGTAGACTAGGATGTGGAACAAACTTACTAATGTGAGATTGCTGTCTAATGCGATTTAGTTTTC
Source organism: Canavalia gladiata (assembly GCA_037954105.1). Lineage (NCBI taxonomy): Eukaryota > Viridiplantae > Streptophyta > Magnoliopsida > Fabales > Fabaceae > Canavalia > Canavalia gladiata. Next base: position 14,475,309 of record CM075660.1, read on the forward strand.
TTCATTACTTTCCAATTATTTTATCTGGAAAAAGGTTTTGATGTATTGGATATCCACTTTTACAGAGAAGGATTATTAATATTTTGAATTCAAAGTATTTCATCATGAGATTTATACCTTGCCTTATTGTAGTTCTCCTCTAGTGATTATAATTGGCGATTGGCAAGATGTGTCCCGCACAAATTAAACTCTATCATCCTCTAGCTTTTTCTTTTGTTTTGCCACTTTCTCGACGATACAATTATTAATTATTAACTTTAATGTTGATTCTAGCGTCACCAAATATATTTGTTTTTCATGGGCTCTTGATTTTGTCACCTTGAAAGCAATATTTGTCAATGTGATGATATTAGACGGCTTTACAGAATTATTGAAAAAGAAATCATGCTATGTACATAAATGAAATTATAAATCTCGGTTTTGAGGAGCAGTGGATGGACTTCTTTACTGAGTTATTTTGACAAACACCGATTTTATTAATTAATTTAGGTTAAAAATACTCTTATGGAGTCTTACGAATTTTGCGACAAGCAATATTAGAAAAGCCTTGCACTTATTCATGGTGAGCATGTTTTGATTGCATTTCAATTCTTGAAAAGGGAAACTCTCCCAAAAGAAAGTTAAGAGCTTAATTATATTCTATTATTATAATTACTAAAACTTTGATTATGATAAAAAATGAATTTTTATTGATTTTTTCCTCCTTTCATGTCAAAATAACTTTATTTTCCCTGATTTGGCTGGTATTGACAACTGCGTATGCACGTTTATCAAAACAACAAGAAAGAAAAAATAAAAGAGGTGAATGTCAATATTATCATTTTATTCGCAATTAGGTTGATTAACATTACTTGGGCCAGGTCATATGAAATTTTGACTTCCCAAAAATTATTTTTTTCCCTAATTTTATTAACAGTTTAAATTATATATTTTATTAACATAAAAAATTGAAGTCATAAATACCCTAGATTTTGTTTTGGTCGGGTAAACAAATTTGCATATTTAAAATCATTTTCGTAAATCACAATAAAATTTAAAATTTATTACTTACACTTCGATCTATATAATAATTCATATAATATTTTTTCCATTTTTATTGACATTAATTTTAAGATTAATTTCAAATGTTTAAAAAATAATAAATTTTGTTAACAAATATTATAATTTTATGTAATTAAAAAATGTTATTTTTTAATTTTTTTATCTTTCTCTATCATATTATTTCGCATCATTTTCTTTTCTTTCTCTTTGTTGCATAACACAACACTTTGTATTACATCTGAAAATTTTCACAAAAAGTTTGGGCCCAGTATCTGCCTATTGACGGGTACATGTAGCAGAGTTTAAAAACCCTAACGTATTGCAACTGGTCCATAATATCAGTAACTTTACAGCAGTACCCAGAATTCTGAAGATACAAAGAACACTCATTTGGAGCATCATCATAAATTTTAAATATATATATATATATATATATATATATATATATATATATATATATATATATATATATATATCATGGCTTGCCAAACCTCAACAATTTTTCTGAGAAACATGATATTGTCTCTCTCTCTCCCTCTCTTTTCCTTTTTTTATTTTCTGATAAAGAGGGAAAAGTGGGTTTAAGGAAACGGTCTTTTTGGTCAACAGAAGCTGTGAATGAGGAGAAGAAAGCGGAAAAAAGAAGAAGCGGGAGAGCATGCGTTTACGGTGGCACTTGCAGTAGATTCACCAAACCAAGAGGGCATTTCAAATTTACAATTTTTTTTTTCTTTTAAATTCATCAATTTGAGTTTCTTGGTCAACTTTAATTTAATTTAACTGAAAAGACAAAGAACTCGTCAGTAGTTGGGAAAATGTAATGGCTCCTATCTTAGCTTTACAGCTTTGAATATTTTTTTTAAGAAAAGCTTTAAATAAATAAATGCCGGTTTTATTTTAAAAAAAGACAATTTCTTTCCTTTTCATAAATGTTACATATTTTTTAATGCATTCAAATTAAGTATCTGCATTCACAGTCATTTATTAAATCAGCTTTATTAAATTTCCAAGACGGACGTGAACCAATTTCTTAACCAAATTTTATACTTTGTATTTTACAATTAAAATATTAATTCATAATTAAATTCCCAATATTTAATTACTTTATTTTAAGTTTTATTTAATTTTTTAATTTTTTTATAACTTTATTTATTTACTCCACCTTTTCCTGCAAAACCCTAAATTCACATACCACTCTGGAGAATTTATGAACCGGAGTTTGTATTTTTTTTTTCTCTGTAATTGTAGAAATTTTTTTCTCAAAATTCTGTGTTAATTTTGAAGCTTTCTGTGTTCTCTGCAATGGTGCAGATTTGAGCTTACAGCACTGCGATTTTCTCGGAGACCAAGCTCAACTGTTCTAATTCAACTTCTGGGATTCATCTTTTCATCAGTTCGTACCATAAAATTTATGTTTTTGAAGTTTCCTGTTAGATTGTAAATTTTTCCTGCACTCAAATCTGTTCTCTTCTCAATAAAGTTAGCATTTTTCCCCCTTACATAAAATTTTGATTTTTTAATTATTTTTTTGGGTGATTGGGTGTGGAAGCGTTTGAATCTTAAATGGGTAGGGTTTAAGCAGCGTTTTGAGGTTTTGGGGTATCTTAGTTTTCCTTCGGTTCGGATAAAAATGGAGGAAAGAGAGAATTTTAGTATTGGGCATGCAGTGGTGGGTGATGAAGCCCCAGAGAGCTTCCACGTGGCCCCCAGAATTGAGAACAACTTGGACTTTTCCATGGCCACGGTGCCGGCCCCGGCTCCGGCGACGGAGATGAAGAAGAAGAGAGGGAGGCCTAGGAAGTATGGACCGGACGGCAAGGTGGCGTTTGGGGCGCTGCTTTCGCCGATGCCGATTTCATCATCGATTCCGTTGACCGGCGAGTTCTCCGCTTGGAAACGGGGTAGAGGGAAGCCTATTGATTCTATCAAGAAGTCATCATATAAATTTGAAGTTGAAAGTACAGGACCAGGTATTATATAGTTCTTTGATCTTTTGAAAATTTCAACTTTGAATTGAAGTCTTTAATCTTAGTTACTACTGATGTTTTTATTTTGTTTTGGGTTTTACTGTTTCATCTGTTGCTAAGATTGTATTTTTACTGTTACATTTGTTGTTTTTGAGATATGAGAGTGGGGGAGGATAATAAATGTGTGAATCCTTCTAACTTGGTTGCTCTTGTCATTTAGCTCTTTAATGGAGGAGTATCATTAATGTTTTTTTTTCCTGTTTTTTTGGGCTTTGGGTTCTAATTGATTTGGGGTAAGTCATTCGGACAGTTAGTTATTTACTCTGATCTGTGATGTAGTGTGCAGTGAACTTTTTGGTTTTGTTTTTGGCTTTTGTGAGAGAGTTTATATAGGGAAGGGGGGTATGAGTGGACCCTTAGCTCTGATTCCTTTTCAGATCTGAATACAATTTGTGAGGTGGATGAGGATATTTGTGGTTGAAAGTGAGGTTGGTTTTGGTTTCAGGTAGCACATGGTACTCTTTATTTTCCTTTATGAGGATAGGAGAGAATTGCAATATCTAACCATGAAAACAGTTCGAGTAAATGAAGGGACCGATTTATTTAGTAGGTTGAGTCCAATTGTTTGTTAGCTGATGTGCCACACTTGAACCAGTCTGAACTCTGCACTAATAATTATTTTTAACAGCTTCTAACTGCCTTGTGAATATTGGCTTGATTTGAAAAATGAGTGGCATGATAGGAATTTTGGTTAGAAATATTTTCAAATAGTTGAACTTATCCATTAAACGATGTTGAGAGTGGCTTCTTAAAATGATCGTTTATATAACATTCAAATGCAATGAAATGATTTATAAAGTTCTTGGAGGAGATTTGTGGTCTCCTGGGGTATGTTTGGATGGAGGAATACTGAAAGTTTAAGATAGACTGTCCCCTGTGTGGGGGTTTTATAAAAGGAAATTTACAAAACAAGAGATTTTCATTTGATTATTTTAAACTTTCCCTTCTTCATTTTTTTGAACATTAAAATTAAAATGTTCTCCTGATTTTGGAAGATTTTAAATATTGAAATAAATGGGAACTAAACAAAAAAAATACTTAATCTCTCATTCTCTTCCCTTTTCCTTTATTTTATTTATTTATTGGTTTCTTTCTCTGTTGACATCTGAACATAGCCCTACGCCCTGGGTACATTTCCACCTCATGACTAGGGGACATGTGAACGTTGAATTGCTTTGTATATGATGTTAGACATGTAGCTCAGCAGTGAATAACACTTCCATATCCAAACAGATCTGGGCTCATGAATTGTTTGAGGTTTGCTTCTCTGTCTTTGAAAGTTCTGAAGGAGGTCTAGAATTTCATAATGGACTTGATTAGTAGAGCAGAGTTCTATAGTTGGAACCGGTGTTATGGGGTTTCTTTTGTGGATACTGGATAGATCATATTATGGCGTAGCAGAGGTTTAGATTTTCATGAACAACTTGTAGAATGACAGATGCTTTAATTGACTTGACTAGTGACCCAGACCATATCCAGGGTAATGATGAATCTGAAATTAGTGTTTTAATAGAGTATCTTGTGCGGCTAATTCTCCCCACCATGTAATATTTTGATGTGTGAGGTTAAGTTTATTGTCCAATTAATATATGAATGAGGTGGAGTTAAGATAGAAGATGTGGCTTTGTTCCTTAAGAAGTCTCTTTGTCAGCATAACTTACAATTTTACCTTGTTCTTTTCTTTCAAAACTTATTTTCTGTAATTTCATGAATTGCATTTATATGATGAACTGATAATGACAATTTCTTTCTTTCTTTCTTTTGTAAACTATAAAGAACGTTCCTCTCTGGACCCATGTTAATACATTCTTTTATTTGCTGTCTGTGTCCATCTATTAATCTTCCCAAATATGTATTTTATAGGTGAGGGAATTGCATACTCAGTTGGTGCCAATTTTACACCACATGTGCTCACAGTAAATGCTGGCGAGGTATTTTGTTCATCCTTTTAGGTTTATATGCTGAATCTTACTTAGATTATAGCTTTAATTCAGTCAATTTGTGTATGAATGCCATATACAGTGGGAATGCAAAAGCAGTGTATTTTGCTTACAATTTAATGTATTTTTTTAATTGAATAAAGAAACAGGGACATTATCTTATCTCTAAAATGTAATAACTTCAGAACATGTATATTTTTCTTTGCCTGTTTATGTCCAAACCACTTACTTGTTTCTCTATTTAATGTGTGTTCATTGCTCATTCCTATAATTGTTTTTTTTTTTTCTTGTCCTTTAAATGTGCTAACCTATAATATTATTCCCTATGATTAAATCAATTCGTCTGTTTAGTAATAATTATAAGGAATTAGGATATGCAATTGGATACCAATTGTTTGATTCAAGTGATAATTGTTAGTTACAGCATTGGCTAGTCTTTTTAAAATAAATGCTGCACCAACTTGCAAGGCTGTGAGCTTCAATTGGTTGAGAGGAAGCTATAGAAAAGATGAATGAAATAACAACATAAACCTTATCCCACTAGGTGAGGTTGGCTATACATAGATTATAACGACATCATTGCGCTCAGTCAAAAATCAATTTTTCTGAAATATTAAGCTGAACGAATTAGGTTATGAATTTTTTCATTTTTTAATGAACTGTAAATTACAACTATATAATGTTTAAATTATCCATAAATTATGGACATAAACATTAGCATATTAACTTTGTTGTGATATAAAACTTTGTTTTTGAAATATGCGATACTGATATGACTAAGTTGTATGGATCATATATTGTGGTTGTTTATTATTAAAGTAAACTGTTGACTGCATTGTCATTTTTAATTTCATTATGGCAGTGTGATGTGCTTATTTGTATTTATGATTTTCTTATGGTCTATCTCAGGATGTTACCATGAAAATTATGTCCTTCTCTCAACAAGGATCACGAGCTATATGCATTCTCTCTGCGACAGGCATGATTTCAAATGTTACACTTTGTCAACCGACTTCCTGTGGGGGTACTTTAACTTATGAGGTGAGTTTGATCTTATGTCATCAGCACGAAAAGAACATAAGTTCAGTACTTGGTTTATATGAAGCTTTGTCTATCTGGCACTGTATGTTTTGATGCTAGAGATCAGGTGTTAATTTTTAGTTAATTGTTCTGTAAAACTGTCATTTATTTGCTGAGCTGTTCTACTTTAGAAGTGCACAGCTAGATGATATTAAGTGGAAATGGATGCTTCAAATGCTGATTGTTTGAATTATAACAAAAATAAATTAAAGAATCTGGGATTTGCTGGCTAAACATTTTCATTAGATTTGATTTGGCAAGTGTATATAGATTCTGACCTTTATTATGTGAATAAGCGTATCTTGCAAAACTATCTGTAACTGCAGATGTTATTAATTAAATTAAGTAGGCTGTCAGGTAATTGGTTACTATGATAATCTTGTTATTTATGAATTTTGAAATGACACGGATAGAAGGATTATTGTAACTGTTCTTCCTTTTTAACTATAAATTCTAGATTTGAGATGCTGTTTGTTTTCATATGTTCATGTTATTTTAGTTGCATTACCCATCTTGCTCAACACTTTTAACTTAGCTTTGACTCACTTATGAAGACTGTCGAAGAATCCCTTATATTGTGTTTGTTTTTGCATCCACATAGCTCAGATCTTCATTCTCTTCAATCCACCAAACCATGCTAACTTATAACCAAACACAATTAGTTTTATGTCCTTTTGCTTGTCTTGTCTCAAATACTGCTCAGGACCTCATTTTGTGCTACGACACATGTTAAACTTCTGATGGAGACTAATTATATATGGTTTCTGGATCAAACTTCCTTTGCTTTTAGCATCAGAGATTTGACACATAGCTAATTCACTAACTTCCTCAATAAAGTTAACTCATCCTTCTTTACCACTAATTCACTAATATAAATTGATGTTGCTGATATTTCCAGTTTCCTTGAGTCATGACCATAATGAATAGATTAAATATACTCACATTTGATTGTTGTTTTTATAGGGACGGTTTGAAATTCTTTCCTTGTCTGGTTCTTTTATGCCAACCGAGAATGGAGTTACAAAAAGCAGATCTGGTGGGATGAGTGTCTCTTTGGCTGGTCCAGATGGTCGAGTAATGGGGGGTGGACTTGCTGGTTTGTTGGTAGCTGCTGGTCCTGTGCAGGTAAACCTCATGCTATATATATATATATATATATATGTAAAGGGATATTTGATCAAATATTCAAGAACCTTACTAAAATTGCTAACATGAGATTTTATAACCTTTGGAAGGAAACAATATAATATCATATCAGTGCAAATGCTATTCCCTATAATAAAGGTAGTTTTAATTAGACATGCTATAAAGAACAAAATTTATGTATGAAGGGCACTTCAGTAGGCACTTTTCTCACTGTCTTCTGCATCAGGTTGTGGTGGGCAGTTTTCTTCCTGGCCACCATTTGGAGCATAAAACCAAAAAGCAGAGGGTGGAGCATATATCACCTATTAATCTCATCACTAATGAGGAAATAAAAGTCAGTTTTGGTGGAGTAAAGCCTATAATGACACCTGCTGCTTTTCAAGAAGAGAATATTGCTTCTTTTAACAATGTTCAAGATTCTAGGAACTCATCTGCTGATGATAAAGATCCTTTACCTGAAAAGGAACCTAACCTAAACCAATCAATTGCTGAGGCTGCATGCTAGACATGTTCCCTGTGAATTATTTGATATTATGCAGAGTCAACCTCATTTAGGCTCACTCATGCTTGACTGACAGCTGACAATTAACCTACAAAAACAACTCTGATAGTCAGATGAGTGTCACACGATGGTTTTGGCTCAATAGTTGCACTCTTTGGTACTAGGTCTTAGTTGGCAAATCTGTTTGTTAGGTTTTTCATGTGTCCGTTCTACAGATGTATCTCTAGTATTGTTTACACATTGTTGTAGCAATTAGATGTAGGATATATGTTGTGCCATTTTTTTTTCTTATTTATATTTTATATGGATGTTACATATGTGAGTGGATGTGAGTGTCTCTGAACTGTGACTCTTATTTGTTGTGAAGGAAGAAATTGCATATCAGCTTCTTAAGCTTGCCTTCTTTTGTTTATCATTCTTTCTCAATACATATCTCCAATTACTTTTAAGTTTATTTGTCAAACATTTGGGATTTTGGTCAAGTAAATTTGGGGTTTTGTTTCTAAATTTTATAGCCATGCAATGGCCAAAGGACAGTTGGGGTTTGATGCTCTCCATTTTCTATACAATTATCTTGCCATATAACTGTGGTAATATATAAATGTGTTTTTATCTTCTTTTTTTATTACGCCTAAACCAAGCTTAATGAAGACCATAATACAGCCTAAAATCTCAGCTTCCAGTTAATTACGATGTTAAAACCATCTTTCCACGACCATTAAAATTCATAGAATCAGTCCATTTAAACTTACGTTTTCACAATCACATTAACATGGATTGATTTCGAAGTATCATTAATTAGTCTAAAACATGTATCTTTTTCCATATCTAAATTTATTATATTATAATAGGTGCAACAAGTTCGCTGCATTTCTTGCAATTTTTATGGTGCCTTACACTTCTCAACATTTTTTCTATATTAATACCCAATTCCAATAAAGAAAAATTATAGCACCCTTCTTGGCTAGTGCACCAAGTATGAGGGGAAAAAAAAAGAAAAGGAATGTCTCTTGGAATTATTTCTTAATGACAAAATTTGAAAATAAGATGAAAAGGAATTTCCACATGCTGCTTGGTACTAGCATGCTTTTTATGCGTATTACCTTTTTTCTCCTTATCCATGTGACTGTCAGCACTCATCAACAATAAAGTTCCAAACAGAAAATTCTATATATCTTTATCACGGTGGAATTCACTCTCACTCACTCCATTTTAGCTTAGTCTCACATTTACCAAAGCACTATAATTCTCATTTTTAAGCAGAGTCATCTCCAAAACATGTAAGAAATAGTAAATTTCAGTCAGAACTCAGAACCATGGAAATTCAATATGCATTTCTAATTTAAACAACTTGTTTCTAAGATATTTAACTCCAAGATACAACAAAAAAGCTTCCCATTACAAATGTTTCAAGAATGAGGGGAACAGCCCAACAAACAGATAAGGGTCAAAATTCTCACTCCAAAAGTTCCTTATTATTGGAGTCCCGTAAGAAACTTGATGTGCTCAAATATTCTGCTTTCCATCCTTTATTAACTCTCTCTATGAATTCTTCCACTCTCCTCCTCAGCTCATCATCTTCCTCTCTGTTGCAATTACCATTACCTTCAGTTTCAACTTTGTCCACTGCCACTTCCTCCTTGGCTTGTGGAGATAATGTGTTATTGTTGACTAAACACTTGGAATTTGTTTCTTGCATACCTGTGTTTGTGAGCATGATCAGAGGGATTTCTCTTCCTAGATCAAAACTGAGCTTGGGCTTCAAGTCCACTAGGATAATGACTATGATCAGATTGCAGAAGCAGAAAATGAAAGCATAGCTGGAAGCTGCCTCAGTGATGTACTCCAACACAGAATCTAACATGGTTATGAAATCTGAAAAGGATGCAAACATAGAATAAGACTCAAGAGTGTTAGATGCAAGTTTAGGATTTTAGTTCTATTTAAAGTCCTGTTTGGATAGATGCAAACGTGGACAGAACCTTCTTTTTTGTAAAAAAATTTAAGGTGGTGATGGATGAATGCTATCAGAACAGAACAGTACAAAATACTTTTGTGTAACGGTTGATGAATAAATGTGTGTGGGATGTTTCATCCAACTGTACGTGGGGCTTTCATTTCATTAAATTAACCAAAAGTCTTTTGTACAACCTCACATGCAACTTTCTTAATTGGTCACAGCCACAGGCATCTATGTCATCAACTTGACTTCAACTACCAAAAATTTTAGGGGCCGTTTTCTATTTTTATTTATAAAAATATCACCTAATTTTTATTATATTTTATGTTTTTAAAATTTTGTAAAAACTAGTAAAAATAGAAAATATTTTTTTCTTATATTTATGCAAAATTTTAAAACACATAAAATAAAATAAAAATAATGTAATATTTTGTAAATAAAAGTAAAAATAGAAAAGTATTTTGCAAATTAAATGCCACCTTATGAATCTTATATTTTCTATCTCTGGATTCTTCCCCTTCCTGGCTTATTAAATTTCTTTCGTTAATAATCATGGGCAGTTAGGGTTAAGAAAAGTTCTACAGATGGATTATGATTTTCTGGGGTTGTTGAAGATTTTGAAAATTGGAAATGGCCCACTGAAAACGACCAAGGACCTAAGTAACTAACTAAACGATTTGGCTGCTGGCAAATTGTTTTGTTTGATTGAAAAATGTTACAGCTGATGCTCACAGCTTGTCTGTTATTGGTGTGATCTTTCTTTGAATATAAGCATAACTCAATCGAAGGGATGAAACGAAGAAAAGAGAAAAGAATTATGTAGTGGATTTAACTTGTGTAAGAAAAAAACATAATGGGTTAGAAGTTAAACCTATATTTGTCAGATATAACATTCTATCTCAATTTAAGAATGATAATTTAAAAATAAATTTACAAGTTAATTTTATTTATTTAATAAAGTAGAATTATTTGAAGCATAAATATAAGTACATTTTTAATCAATTCTATGCAACAAAAAAGGTAACAAAATTATTTTATCTGTCTTAATATTGATTTTTCATATCCTGATCTAACTTTTGCTCAATAAAAAAAATTATCAAAAATATTGAAGAAGAATATTTTCTTAGATTGTATTTGATTAAGTTATTTTAAAGAAAAAGTAATTTTTGAAAAAATTCAAAATTTTAAGTATTGAAATATTTTATTTAAATATTTTTTAAAATAATTTTAAACTTTATGAATTTTAAGATAATATTTTAATAAATTAAATTAAGATAATTTTAAAAATTTTAAAAGAGATGAAATTTAAATTTTTTTAAAATTTCTTATATCATATTAGGATGGATTATTTTAATATTTTTTAAGAAATTTGAATTAATTAAAAATTTAAATATTTTGTTTGGATAAATAATTTATATTTTTTATATTTAAACTTTTTTATTTGGATGATAAATTCTAAATTCTAAATTTTTTATTTAAATTAAACTATTTAACTTTTATCATATACAAAATTTTACATTTAAATATTCATAAATTTTTAATTTTACTTTTATTTTTTTTGTTTATCAAAATCTAAAAAATATTTTTATCATACAACCTATTTAAAATAATAATAATTTAATAAATATACATAATTAAATAAAAAGAAAATAGTACAAAAAGAAAACAAACACGAAAAAAAAAGTAACACACGTGTAATTGTTATTGGAGAGAATAAATTGAAAGATTTTCAAAATTTTCAAAATTTACATATTTTGAAAAAATTTTAAATTCTCTCATTTTAGTATGTTCAAATACTTTCTTAAATTTCATAAAATTTAAAATTCTTCATAAAAATTATCCAAACAAAATATTTCAATTCTTAGAATTTTAAATTTATTTAAAAATTACTTTCATTTCTTAAAATACTTCATCCAAATAGTTAATTCATCTTTATCAACACTCTCTTTCTAAGTTATCTTCTTTCTCATTATTTATTCTTTCTTTGTAATCTATCTAGTTGTTCTCTCATATCTTTCTTTTCCATATCTTTTATATTTAAATATAAATATATAGTAAAAAATTAAATTATTTAATTGAAATAATTTAAAATACAAAAATTTAAAACTTTCCTTATATTTGGATAAAATATTTTAATATTTTCAAAGAATTTGAAATATTTAGAAATTTAAATTCTTTTAATTTAAATACTTTCATCTAAAAATATTTTATTTGGATAAAAAAATTCAAATTTTCTAGATTTAAAATTCTTTATTTAAATGGTAAATTTTAAATTCATTGAATTTTAAATTTTTTATTTAGATTAAATAATTTAATTTTCAGTATATAAAATTTTTAAATGTGAATTTTTTTTATTGGATCCGTTTAATTTGTGGATTAAGTGGATTGGATATGTGGATAAATGGGATAGCTTCTAGACCAATTTTTTTAAATGAAAAAGTTAAATTTTTATATATTTTTATTAATTTTTCTATTTTCATAAATACTTTTAATTATTTTAATAATTAAATAATTTAATTGAACTGACTCACTAACTCGTGGATCAAGATGAGCCAAACATGGGCCACCACTTTTTTGACCCTATTTATTCTGTGAACAACTTGCTTCATTTAGTATTTATATTAACCAGATTCATTTAGTTGAGAGATTTTTAAAAATTTTAAATTTTCTCATCTTATTTTATTAAAATACTCTCTTAAAATTCATAAAATCTAGAATACTTGCAAACAAATATTTAAATAAAATCATTTAATTATTAAAATTTTAAATTTTTTTAAAAATTACTTTCTCTTCTTAAAATATTTCATGCTAACATAAGATTAATAAATTTAAAATCTACCATCCTAAAATATTTTAAATATAAAAAATTAAATAATTTTATCCAAACAATTTTTTTAAAATAAAATTATTTAAATTTTTAAATATTTTAAAATATTAAAATAATCCATCCAAATATAAAATTAAATATCTATTTTAACCAAAAATATAATTTATATAAAAAAAAATTCTTTACGTGCTAATTAAATTTTCATTTGCCCATTTTAGCGCATAAGCAACAAATTCCTTACATTATTACACTTTTATTAACATTAGTTTTTAGGGTGGATTTCAACATATAAGTTAATAAATTCTTTACATCAGCACACGTAAATTAAAATGAGATTTTACTGTTTTACTTTACAATATTGTTAACATTAATTTTACGATTGAATTTAAGTATTTAAAAATAATAAATTTTTTATTACACGTTCAATGTTTTGATATAACAAAATTTTTATTAATGCTTAACATTATATTAAAATTTAATATTTTCTTTCATTTTATACCATTTTCATTTTTCTGAAATAAATGAATGAAAAATTTCTCGGTTTCTCATGAATGATCCTATCCATCAAAAGTACTCTCAAATGGTGGACAGTTTTTAATTAGCTGAAAATCTCAAATTAATGTACACCAAAAGAAATGTTTTCACACCATTTCTTAGCAAAATTAAAAGACAAAAGAAATTGATCAAGAACACAAAGAGAGCTGAGGAATCCCAATCCAACAAACAGACACAAGAATAAAAACCAACTAGATCTGATACCATATGCAAATACATACAAATGCCTTGCCTAACATATGAACATGTGAGACCTCCCAATCTCTCTCTCTCTCTCTCTCTCTCTCTCTCTATGATAAGGTCATTAACAGCTTTAATGGGGATGCTCTAATATTTTAAAAGATTGTTTGTTCTTGTACTTGTTTGGGCGTTACTGTGTTTGTTCAAAGTTGATCTCATTTGTCACTTACATATATCAGAAGAAGCAATGGAGAGTACACGAATGTTTCAATTGATGGATTATATTACGGTTTGTGAATCTATGTATGTACTTTATGTTTGAGATATCATATAAATAAGTTATTAATGAATTTTCTTCTAACTTGAGCTTTTGAAATAATTGGTTGTTTTTAGCTACTAGAACCTGTATGACAAGTGGTCAAAAAGTTTGATGCATTCATTCTTCTAACTACAGGAAAAGTTAAAATTTCATCGCTTAGATTGGCTTAAGCATTGTCCATGCTTCAATCTTAAGGGGCTTTTATTGAAATAACAAAAAGAACCAACAGAGTTTGAGTATATATATTTCTTAAGCACTCTATGAAAAGCAATACTAATGTACCTGTTTTAGTGAAATGTGATTTGTATGTAATTGCAAGGATTCTATTATTTACACTTTTCTTGTTTACATCAACTTTTAGCTTTGATTTGGTACATACTGGAAGCGTGCTGAGAATCATACTTCTGTTCTTGATACTACAAATAAAGTTGAAAATTTTGCTCAAAGATGAGCTCTTACTACTCTTCTTTTTTTGGTATATGTCTAATTTCTCCCTTAGTGTTTTCTTTTATTTCTGTTTTGGAGGGGGTAGCTTCTATGCAGACTTCATGAGCAAGTCCTTAGAGAACTATAGGATTCAGAGATATCTTCAAGAAAGTCAAGTTAAGTTTACCTGTGAAATCTGGAGTTTTGTGTGCTAATGGCTAATACTATTTGGCTAAAATTTTGAAGAAAAGCATGTGTATGTCTAATTGAGTAATGATAATCATGCTATTATATATGTCCCATTTATTTTCCTATCTCTTCTTTTCTATCAAATCACATATCGCATTCTATGTTTCTCTATTTATTTTTCCTATCTCTCTATTCCATCCCATCCAATACATTCCATTTAAGATGTGCACCAAACATTTTTCTGCATGATTATAGAGGTTGACATATGTAACATCTTTCATTAATAGTATAGGAAAGTTTAATGGCATTCTTTTCATAATGTTGTTGGCTAGAGGTCTAATTTTATTAACCAAAGTTGAGGAATTTTTTCAGGGAATATTTTCATCTTGGTTGTGTCCAGGAAACTTGATTTTCTATATGTAATTTTGGTCACTGCTGGTTCACTAAAATAACCCCTACAAACTGTAAATGAGCTCCATTAAGGAATAGTAGCTGTAAAGTTACATATTAATAACAAAATGACCTTAATTACCTGACCTGAATGCCGGATCTTACTATCAAGTACCATCTCATTGACTAGAAGTATCTACTACCTTATAGTTTTTTTTTTCTTTCTATTTTTAGCATTTTTATTTTATTTTAGGAAATATTTAAATTAAGAAAAATAACTATAAATGTTAGATGATTTACTTTAAAAGGAAGGAAGTATATATTTTTGTAATACTAAAAATATTTCAGAGTGAGATGCCTAACACAATTAACAATCCAAAATTCCTAATGATTGGATAACTTAAACACCTCCAATAACCAATATTAATCTAATCCTTGAATGACCTAGTGTGCTCCCCAGAGAATAGATCCAATATTTATGCAGGCTAAATCAAACTTAAAAACCGGCCTTCTTAAGTATATAAAAAAAATCTTTTTAAAATTAATATTAATAATAATATAGACCTTTTTAAAAGAATGCAAAAAATTTATATAATTATTATAATTTTTTAAAATTTATCTTAATTTTTTTTAAAATGTAATTTTTTTATTAAAATAATAATAAATTTTATTTAACACTTTTAATCGATAAAAAGATCAATCCATTTAATATTTATTGAGATAGTCGATCTTTGAAAAATTTAATTAATTTTAGTTTATAAAATAATTAATAATATATGATATGATTGAGCTAATTATGATTAATTTATTTTTCTAATAATTAAATTTTTATCTAATATAATTTTTTAAATAAAATAAAAGTATCATAAAATAGACTGTTAGCTGATTTATATAATATAATCCATGTTCAGTATTTTTAAATCTAATATATTAATTTTTAGTTTATTAGTTATTATTTTAAGATACTTAATATGATGGATAGGCAAGGATATTACTAATTTTTTAATGTTAACATAATTACATATACAAGATCGAATTTTATTTTGCTGAAAAAATATTATAAAATATTGATGGAGGAGAATGTAGATCTGTTAAGAGCTAAAAGAAAATGGTTTATTTTTTAAAATAAATAAAAAATATTAATAGGATAAATAATATAAATGAAAATTTTTTAAATAATGTATAAATTATTATATTTTTTTAAAAAAAATAACATCTTTTAATCATAAAATAAACGATGTTATCTTAATTAAAAAATAGTTATTCATTTGTAATAGATTAACATTATTTACTAAATAATTATAATTATTTTCTAAAAATATTAGTTTTATTAGTCTTAACGTCTATGAATTTCCCAAAAATTGATATGAGTGAGCCCCTGACTTCGAATCCTATACATGTCCTTTTCGATTTTTTATTTTTATTTTCTGATTTCTAACAATCTCTTTACCATATCTGCCTCTCCTCTTCCTCTTCTTCTTTCTGGTCGAGCCTTCTCATGTGCATGCATGCTCCATATATTTTTTTTATACAGTGATGGTTGTAGGCATCATTTGTTTTAAGCTTTTAACGTCTGAGTGTTTATTATATGATAAGTATTTATTGAATAAGTGTTTAAATAAGTTGTGACAGCAACAAATGATCTCACTTAGCCTCAGACTTGGCATGTGATTTAGCTTCATTGATTACATGTCAGTAACTAAAACCTTGAGTCTTGAAACAAACTGGATTAGGCTACTTGTTCATACCAACATTGGTTTTACTTGCTTAATGTTCCATGTTGCTTGTACCAAACCCTTTATTACTCCACTTTCCTGTTGTTTGGTTTGGTTTTGTTACTCTTCAATATCAGCGTACATGGTGAGCCTAATGATGACAAGGATCCTTCACTTCCTCAATTGACATTTGGTAGTTGTTAGTGGCATTACCCATTCTCTGATCTATCATCTAAGTACACAACCACAGGCAGACAATGAGTAGAAAAGCTGATATAGTTCAAACCATGCCTCAAATTCAAACCATGACCTTGACACTTTCAAAGTGAAATGGAGTAAGAAGGCCAGTGTATGGCTACAGAAATATACAATTTTATGATGCCTTTTATATCTTATGTCATATTAATTGCAGAGTTACTGTCCTGATCAATCCCTTTATCATGGATTGTGGATGAATCCCTTATAGCCTGTTTGTTTTTGCATCCTCATAACTCAGATCTTCATTCTCTTCAATCCACCAAGACATGCTAACTTAAAACCAAACACAAAATTAGTTGTAAATGCTTTCATGCTTGTCTCATCTCAAATACTGCTTAGGACTAATGTATCTCTGCATGCTATACTTCATATGTAGACTAATTATATATGGTTTCAGGATAAAACTTCTCTTTCCCTTGCTTTTGGAATCAGAGATTTGACACATGGCTAATTCACTAACTTCCTAAACAAAGATAATTCATCCTTCTTTGACTAATTCACTAACATCAAACATAAAAGTTTCATTTGAGTTATGGCTGTACTGAATAGAATAAATATGTTCACCCTTAATTGTTGTTTATACGGGGACGGTTTGAGATCCTTTCCTTGTCTGGTTCCTTTATACCAACTGAGTGGGATGAGTGTCTCTTTGGATAATCCAGACTTGCAGGATTGTTGGTAGTTACTGGTTGTGGACATGTAAACCTCAAGCTTATATATATAAAGAGGGTCAAAATTTCTAATCTGAGATTTATAAGCTTTTGTATGGGAATAAGATAATATTATATCAGTGAAAATGCTGCTGTACAAATTATTCCCATTATCATAAAACAAGTTTTAATTTGTTAGGCTTATAGGTTGGATGACCAATGGTGTTATATGCATCCCAGTCACCAGTTCAGCATAAACCCGAGAACCAGAGGATGGAGTATATCGACTATTACCTCCACACTGTTAATCTCATAACATCAAAAATGGGGAAATAAAAGTCAGTTTTTGTGGAGTAAAGCCTATCATGCATCACACTGCCGCTTTTCAAGAACAGAATATTGCTTCTTTTAAGGTTAAAATAATAATTTTATTCCTATAAACTTTTAATTTAGATTATCGTTGAAACGTTTGTAATTAAGTTTTTATATATAAAAATATTAAGGTTTGAATGTCGTTTATTTTTTAACGACGTGGTTAATAATGGCTGATGTGATTGTTATGATTGTGATTTATATATGTTGTGTAATTTTAATTTGATTGTTATATATATATATATATATATATATATATTATATTTTTATTTAAATTTTTATATATAATTTTTTAATTTAAAATTTTTATATAAAAAATTGATTTAATTTTAAACTAATTAAAAACATTTAAAATTTGATTTATAATTTTTTAATTTAATTTTTATATGTAAAAAAAGTTAATTTAGTTTTAAATTTAATAAAAATATTTAAATTTTGATAAATTAAATCTTACAATAAAAATATATATTTAAAATATTACTATTGATTATAAGAATAAAATTCAAATATGCCATACATGTTAAGAAGAATACGAATCTATAATTTATAAATGGGATTGGGATATATAAAGATTTGTCTTCTATCTCAATTTGTTTTAATAATTATCATAATATTAGCTAAGAGTATTAATTTTTTTAATTTTATTATTATTATTATTTATTTAAAAATATATAAATGAATAAAAATTATAAAAAATTAAATATAAATTAAATATAAATTAAATATAAATTTTTCTAAAATCTATCTATATTGATGAATTAGGTACTTGCAACACACTTTCATACCATATTAAAAATTAGAAATGGATTCAATTTAATCTAAAAATTAGCTTATAAAATATGAAATATCCTTATATTATATATATACATAATTAATCTTCTATCTAATCAATGTAAGACTTGTTTTGATAATTAAATAAAATAAATAATATTTTTTTAACACTATCTTTATTAATTTTTAAGATTTTAATTATTAGATAAAAATTATCATTTTATTTTTATCCATCTTATATTTAATAATCTCTTATTTATTATAAAATATTATTCTTTTACATAATTTAATGTTATATTATTTAATTTATTTATTATATATTTATTTAAATTATTTATAATAAAATATTTAATTTTTATTCATAAAAGTTTTAAAAATAAAATAAATATTATTTTTATATAAAAATTATTTAAAATATATTTATAAAATTAAAAAAATTCAAACAAAAATTATTTGTTTAAAAATATATTTTTATTAAAAATATATCATAAGTAATAAAATAAATAAATAAATAAAATCATCAAATTCTCTTTTTTATAATATATAATTATCAAAATAATTATAAATTTATTTATAAAATATTTTTTAATAGAAATATATTTATAAATAAGAACTAATTAAAAAGTATTTTCTTATTTGAATATAATAATTTAATTTAAATAATAAAATAAAAAATAATAAATAATAAAAAACTATAATACTTAAACTCAAATCTAATAATTATGTTTTTATTTTTTATTTTATCTTTATAAGTTAATTTAACAGTTACTTTTATTAAATATTTTTTATTTTGATTAATAAATTTTTTAAATTTTAACTTTCAGTTTTTGCATATTTTTAAAATTTTTAACTAATTTATTAATTAGTTTTATTAAACACTTCCTCGGTTATTTATTTAATTTCATACTTAATATTTCATTATATCTAGCTAGGTGGATGTGCTAAACATCCAAAATTTTACTTAAGGATGTATAAATTTTGATTTTGTTTCTCTATTTTAGCCATACAAAAGACAATTGGAGACTTGATGCTCTCCGTTAGTCCATCTTCTATACAATTAATTATTTGCCTTTTATTTATTACTTATTACTTATTGCCTTAACTATGGTTGATGAAGACCGTAATCCAGCCTAAAATACCACAGCTTCCTATTAATTACGATGTAATAACCATCTCTCCAAGACCAAGCACACTTTAGGATCTGTCTGTTTCAAATTATATTTTCATAACCACATTAGCATTAATTGATGTGAAAGTATCGTTAATTTATCTAAGATATCTTTTTCCATATATAATTGTATATAATAGTAGCAACAATTTCTCTGCATTTCTGATAATTCACAATATCTTACTTTATGATGCCGTACGTCTCTCAACTTTTTTTTTCTATTAATATCCAATTCCAAGAAAGACAAATTAGAGGAAAAATATTGAATATACATCCGAATGAAATAGATAGATATTAAAAATATAGTAAAATAAAAAATATAATAAATTATGTAAAAAAGAGAATGTAAAGAAATTATAAAAGAAAATAAATGTATAAAAATTATTGTTATATCCTTCTTAGTAAACATATCAAGTATATGGAGAAAAAAAGAAGAAAATATTTTTTAATTTATATAAAATAATGAAATATATACTTACAAAGAGGAGACATAGGTGTGGCAATACTAATATTTCAAATTAGGGACCATCAAGAGTTGAGTTGAATTATATATATATATATATATAGCTAATTATAAAATTCAAATTAACTAATTTAATTACAATAAATTTAATTATATTTTTCAAAATATTTCAATTAACTTGAACTAATTTTATCAAATTCATTAGAGTAGGTTGGGTTATTGAGTTTGTGTGTATTAAATTTTTTTGAAGAAAATGTTTATAATCAAAATGAAAACATTTTTAAAAAAATAATAAAATTTTATATAATTCTTACTTACATAATATATATATAATAAAAAAAATTAAATTGAATCAACCTCATATAAACTACTTTAATCTTTTATCTTTTACCATTACATCAATTTTAATATTGATTTAAATTCTTTGAATTTGATAATGTACTATTTGCTAATACAATAATTATCGGTTTATATAATTTTATTTATTTTTATATAAACGATCCCTTTACCTGAACCAACCTACACTTTTTGTTTGGAATGGGTCAAATTAGTTTTGTTGACAGATTGAATTGGATATATAAAAATTTATTGTTATCATAAAAGAAATTCAATATTTCTATACATTTACCATTTAAGGGTAATCACGTGTCAAGGATTGGATCAGATGTGGAGGAAGAAAAGAAACCAATTAAATTTAATTAGATCATGTTGAGTAAGTTTTATTAATTTTTTTAATTAACCTAACTTAAACTGACACAAATAAATTCAAGCTGAATTAAGTTGGGTCGTGAGGTTTGTATGTGTGTATAGCATTAAATATTTGTAAAAAAAAAAGTATTATTTTTAAAAAACTAATATTTCATATATATAATAAAAATTTAAAGTAAAATGAAATGAATAATAAATGTTTTTTATTTAAAAAAGATAGTGGAGTTCATAGAACATAAAATGCATAGTTTGATAGGATCACATTATTTTTGTTCCAAATTAACCCAATTATCAGAATCAATTTGATTTTCTTTTTGATAGATTTGGGTTAGTTGGATTAACGAATTGGATTGGATCTATAAGGACTTTATGTCTTTCGTGTGAGATATTTATATACTCAAATCAGCATTTGAGTGCTTCCTGAAAAATATTAAACTTCTATTTTGTTCTAGAATCTAAATTAGATGTATTTTTTATTAAAAATAATTTTGTTTGAGTAGAATAAATAATTATAAATGAGAATCTTATATAACATAATTTCATATTTAAAATGATTTTAGTTAAATTAGATAAATTTTTACTAATTAATTCGTGTGCTGACTGCTAAAGTATTAAACTTTTTATTTGACTTTCACGTGTCGTTACATATAATTCCAATGATGATTCGTCCATGATAATTATACAAGTTTTTCTTACATTTCACAAACGACGTTTATCTTAAATTTAACATATCCTGCTAAAATCAATTTTAGATGGGTTAAAGTTAATTTGTCACTTGTCACGTGTGGACCTTGTGAGAATAAAGACTGTCAAGATTTGCCAAGCTTAAATTTTTTTTATTTTAATTAATAATTATAAAATAACACTTTGTTTCATATTTTATATTTTTATGCAAATCTTTAAAACATAAAATAAAGTAAAAAATAACATTAAATGATTATTAATGAAAACAAAAACGTATATATATCTCCCTCAAATTATGTTCCCTCTTTTCAAACTCGTACTGGTGGAATAAATTGCTATTGTCATTGCTATAGAGATGTGATTTACAAACCTTTATCATACTTGTTTCCTTTGACTCATGTTTTTTTTTTGGAAGAATGACACTGACATATTTCTTTTAATATATTTTTTAACATACTTTTTTTAATTGATCTATTTTTTAAAAAATTAAAATAATTTAAAAATGATCAATTGAAGAAGGGAATACTTGAACAGTTTTAAAAAATAAAAAAACCACAAAAATATATTTAAAAAAAGTATATCACTGAATTTCTTCTTTCTTTTCCCAAAAGTGACGGATACAATCCCTATCTGTGCAAAACTAAGCAAACTGAAAAGGAAGACAAATGCTTTCCAGTGTGTGTGCTTTAATAAACAGAATGAGACGTATTCCATAAGAAAATGGATTCGTCTAAAATGGCTATGATTAAAGCAAGATTCTACTTTTTCTATTTTAAGTTGCAATTTTTTTTCCCAAGCCCGTTCGACGTCGTTGGTAAGGAATGAGAATAGGGTAAATGGGCAAATTTATCTCTTGCCTATATATGTTTTGTAAATTAGATCTTAACTTAAAAAAATTATAAAAAAAAGTCTAACTTATTATTTTTTTTCATTCACATTCATTTTTTATTTTTTTAATAAAATAATTATTGATATAAAATATTAAGCGTGACATAAAATATTTATTAGATTCAAAATAATATTATTTTAAAATTAATATATCATATCGATTATTTCTTAGTCCTCAAATCTTTTTAAAATTATACAAATTAATCTTTAAAAATTTTAAAATATTTTATATTCATATTCATCTCACATTTATTCAAATTTTAAAAATATTCTTACGTCCTTCATTATCCTTCATATTTTGATATGATATCAAATTTGTATTTGATCGGTCTACCATCTCACAATGCTATATAATTTTTTTTTAAGTTTTTTTTTTTTTTTTAGGTTTGTGTTATCTCTTTGTTTTTAAAAACTCTTTTAAATATGGAAGATATTACTGTGGGTTAAAAACTCTTTCAAATATGGAAGATACTACTGTGGGATGAAAATGAATATTAAAAATTTTAAAAATTTTAAGAACCAATTTAAATAATTTTAAAAAATTTAAGGACTAATCAATGTTGTCATGGTATATTAATTCTAAAATGATGTTGTATTGGATCAACCAAATATTTTATGTAATATTTAATATTCTGTATCAGCAACCATTTAATAAAAAATAAATAAAATAATAAATTTAAATGATAGAATATAAGTTGATTTTTTTTTTAATTTCTTTAAATTATAAACTTATTTAAAGAAAATAAATAAATTAAAAATAAATCTATCCCTTTTTTCAATAAAAATATATCAAATTAATTATTAAAAAAGATTTATAATCTTAAAATTTAGGTCAATTTTTTTGAAAAAAATTATTTAGTTAACAAGTTGGAACTTATTTTAATTTTTCAGTAAATATAAGTAATATAATAATATTTTTATTTTTATTTTTTATGTCTTAAAATTATATACTTATTGACCCATTTAAAGAATTTAACTTGTTGGTTTGGATAAAAGCTTAGGCCTGATAATATATTCAGATGTAATTTTCTTAGTTATTTAAAAGACCTTGCTGCAGCCCATTAATACGTTTTGAAGTAATGGTATGCTTTTAAAAAGGTAGAGTTAGGACTTGTATAGGTTTTTTTTCTTGGATGATAGATATTCTTTAAGATAATATGGCGCAATTGGGAGCATTCACGCTATCATGTGGTGAGGTTAGTTTTTTTTTTTCGATTTTTAGTGTGTATTCAAAGTTATATAATAAAAATTTAATAATTTTTTATTAAAAATTATAACATTTAATATTATTAATTATGATTTAAAAGAAATTATGTAGATTTTTAATACGTATCCTTAAACACAATTAAAAAATTTAGTTTTTTTAGTGATTTTCTTTTATATGTATGTATTTATATATACATATAAAATTTGAGATACTGCTTCAGAAAATTTAAGTTAGTGTTCGGTTTGCAAAAATATTTTGTACTTCATTTTACTTTTATTTAGAAAATATCATATTATTTTTATTTTATTTTTAAAGTTTTGCATAAAAATAGTGAAAACAGAAAATAAAAATAAATTTTTTATTTTAATATTTTCTATAATTTTTTAAAAAAATAAAATTAAATAAAAAGGTGATAAATAAAAATAAAAAAACGTTTTTCTTTAATATAAATTCTTATTCATCTTTTTGACTTATTTTTATTTCTACTTTTAATTAAGTAGGATTTAATTCTATTTTTTTTTTGGGACTTGATGTTGTTATTTTCCAAGCTCAATTTTTTTTTATAAAAACTACGAATATTAGAAAAGTTTAGAATTAAGACTTTAAGAGCGTCCTATCCTCTACCTCTTGAGTTAAAAAATATTAGTGATTCATGAAATGGTGCTTTTATATTATCTAATCAAATAAATAATAAAAAATTAATATTTACTACCTAACGAATAACAAATGTTAAGTGTTAGAATATGACTGCATTTGTTTATATAGGCATTGGATCGCCATTAACAGTATATTATTTTTTATTCATAGAAAATAATTATGCAGGATGGTCATTGATCTTCTAAAAATGACACAGCAAAGTGAATTACAAAACGTTGTTATCAAATTGGTTCTTCTTCTTCTTCTTCTTTCAATGCAGAATTACAGGAATTTTGAAAGGGTTAGAAATTGCTTAAAAGAAGGAATATGCTAAAAATATATGTATTGAATATGAGAATTAATATTGTAGCTGATTATAATAGGATTATCATATCCCAGTTAGTTATTTTTTAGTTTTTTTTTTTTAACTTTTAGCCTTGTTTATTTTGATTATTTATCAAAATTAAAGATAAATTTAAGAATTAGACAATTAGTTAAACAATGTTAAGTTCAAAGGCCAATTAAAGTACTTGGTTTTAGAAAAATTGTTACGTATTTGAAAATATGTGAAATAACATAGAAGGAAAGGAGAAAAAAAAAAGAGATATGATGTAATAAAAGAAGAGGTAATAAAAATAAATAAAATATATTAGATAAAAATATGTGTTATATGAGAATTTTTGATAATTAGATATTTTGCCAATTAAGAAATCATAAAATGGCAATTTAAATAGCATAGCAGGTAGGTATTACCCTCTGTTCTTGTGTGGGGACCTTTTACTGATATTGGATGGGTGGTTCCCTCTGGTATGTGATGGAGCTAGTTTTAAAAATCTTAATTTGAGCTTAAACTTTTAGAATTGGTGGAATCCAATTCCCAAGACGCCAAAGAGGCAATTTTGGTGTTGAGCTCTTGATATCTTGTGAGACAGGTGGTTGTGGCATTCCAATTATTTGGTCCAAGGGCCCCCCAAAGCAAGTTTTTGAGTTTTTGTTTGAAACTTGGTTTTATAACAGATTGGCAGTACTTGAATTTGAAAAATATGCATACCCCACGAGTCCATGATGATGGTAGTTACCCTGCGTCCTTTTTTATGTTCAATCAATGCTTCACTGTTCCTTTTCTTTCTCCTAATTTTGGCATCCATTTTGGCATTTGGACATCATTTCATTCTACTTCTTTCTCCGGATGCTTGCTTGGACTTCCTGCTTTGCATATTGGACACTCAGGGGAGCCCAACAAAAGGGTTGTGCTAGTAATATAGAAATGGTTTCATGAAGTTTTTTATAATTTTGATTTCTTATTTTATAAAAGTTGATCATTTTAATTTTTATTATTAAATAATGATTTTATTTACATAAATATAATTTTATTTTTATACAAGTTACATTTTGTGTACTTTCTTAATATCAAAATATATCAATGTATAATTTCATATTAACTTAATTATTTTTTCATAAAAATCTAAATAATGTAAAAATTATATTTGGAAACTAAAATTTATAAATTGATATTTTTAAAATTAAATAATCCTCCAAATGATTAAAATATGAGTAAATAAATAAATTAATAAATCAAATTATATTATTTTGAGACTAAGTATAGAAAAATTTAATAAAAAATTAAAAAATCAAAACTATAAAAAATGTCAATAACTAAAATCAAACTTATTGAGAATTAAAGTCTTGATTAAGCTTATAAAACTTCATGTACCTTTCAGTGTTGAAGTAAGATTCATTTTAAAGTAGAAAATATATGAAAAAAAAATATAAATAAAAAACATATATGTTAATACTGATCAGAATAAAAAAGTATTTGGAGCAATAGAATATATGTTCCAAATACATTTTTATATTATTTTTTATAAAAAACAAATGATAATATTTTTTTTGGTTTTACATATAAGATATATAGTTTTTTTAGTGTATTAATTACTATTTTTTTATACTCTTATCTTAATGTAAATTTATGTTACTAGTTTCATACTAATAATTTAAACATTTAATAGTTTAGATATTTTAAAAATAAAATTTAAATTTAAAATATAGTAATTGTTTCATCTACTTTTTATTAAAATAAATTGGTTATTTATTTTTCATAAAAATGAATAGAAGAATAATTATCCTTGCTTAATCTAATTATAACTAATGTATATCAGTAAAAGTTAGTTCAGTTGATAAAGATTAAATTTATAATCTTTAACATTATAGATTCAAATCTTACGAATAATCCGTAAATATCTCAATATTTTTTTAAGCGCTAAAAATTTGAGGCACATTTTAGTGAGTTTATAAGATTCAACTCATCTAAACTTTTACTTTACCAAAAAAACATTATAACTAATATATTATTTTAGTACTGACACTTAAATTTATAAGTCAATTTTTTTAATGTGTATCTAATAGTACACAATAATAATCATAAATTTTTATTAAAATTTTATAATTCAATGTATTAATGATATTAAATATTATAATTATAATAAAAATTTACTATTTATTAATTTCAATTATATACCTTTAATTAGACACATATTAAAAAACTATTTTAAAAAATGCATGCTCTACAAAAGTTTGTACACTGAGTTTATACATGCTCACATAAATTTTAGATACGTTAACTAAACATTGATACTCACATTAATATGCTAGAGTTTCTCCGACAAATGTTTGCAAACGAAAAGCTTGAGTCATAGTCTGATTTTTTCTACTGCATGGAAAATTTGTAAATATTAAACTAATGATAATATTTGATACGTATATTTGCCATGAATTAAAATTTGGGGGCGCTGACGACAAAAGATTATTAATGATAGAGTAAACAGTATTTTTTTTTTCCGATAAAAAATGCTCAAATTTACCCTTTCCTCCCATTCCTCTTTTTAAAAAAATAAAGGTTTTAAATAAAATTTTATTCAATATTTATTCCATAATTTAAAATATTAAAACAATAATAAATATTTAAAATTAAATTTTAATGATGCTAAAAAGCTTAAAAAATAAAATAGATATATTTACAATTATTTATCATTCTTTACATGTTTGTTTATATTTAAAATAATCTCTTAGAAATTAAAGAGTATATATTTTAAAATAAAAAATAACAATCAAGTGTGATATAGACATTTCTAAAGAGAGGAGGGAAATTTAGTTATACATTTTTATTTAAATTAATGATATATGAAAAGCCAGTAAGAATACGTATTTTGTTAGTCCTGAAATCCTGTTTTTCTTTTATCTTGTTTTTCTCTCCCTTTCACTCATTACCCCTCCTAATTTCTTCTCTTTCCTTTTTGTAAGTGCTGTTTAAATTGTTGCATTTTCCTCTTTTACTATAATTGACTCTTTTTATTTCCCATATATGGATATATAATGAATGCAAAGATGGAATTTAACTCGTATAAATATACTTTTGCGCGTTAATGGGGGCATTATATATTCCATCAATCTATATTTTTATCTTTAATTAAAATAAAAAATTAATTAGAATATATTAATAGTATAATTTTTATTGTTATTTAATAATAAATAATTATATTATAAACATATTAATGTTTAAAATAATTACTTTAGAAATCATTTTTGTCATATTTTTTAACCAGTTGAAAATGTACATAATAAAATGTATCGAAATTAAACACAATTAAGAATAAGCAATAATTAATAAAAGTGCATAATCTAATGTAACAACAAAGTAGTGATTTCATTTATTTAAAAACACTATATTAATATATATATATATATATATATATATATATATATATAATATCCTCGTGAACGTTATCTCAAGCCTAAATCATATTAATCATTTCAATTTTCGCAAACAAAATCTCATAATTATTTGGTGTTTCGAGAATCTTCATAATGTAGCGACATCAAAAGAGATATGTGAGAAAAATGAGGATTTACGCCCATTCAGTGTTAGAGACCCAATTAATATATATGGAGCGTTTAGTGTTGTTAATTAAATGGAAATTTTATTTTTTGATGTATCAATAACTTTCACTTGGCATGCAATGTCGATAAGTGAAGTTATCGTAGAATTAAAGTCACTCTAATTATTACACTTTACATTACAAAGCCAAATTTCCGGACCAAACTATTATTGATTGAGTGTTTGAATTATTATCTGTACCTTTCTTGATGATAACAAATATAAGGCTAATATTTAAAAGATACATATGTGGTAATATGTATTGTGTAATCATTGACGATAATGATAATTAATCATAGCCACATATAATCCAGGAGAGGGGGGTATCTTACCTTTTTTCACCATGAATGATGGATATTGGTTAATCTTACTCAGGCTCCAAAAAATTGAAATGAGTTTCAAAAATATTATTTTTATTTTCTAATAACACGCATATCTAAATATTATATTTAGCATTCAATTAATTAAAATTGAACCTATTTCATCTAGTGTGGAAGAATGAGATAGTTTCCATCAAATTTTAAATTTAAATATTATTAATTTTTATTGTAGATAAAATAAAAAAATATTCAAAATAAAATTATTATAACAGAAAAATTGTTTCTTTAAATTTTTAATATAACTGTATTTTATAAATTCAAATTTAAAGAATTTAGTTAAGTCAAAAGAAAATTATTCCTTTTACTATTTAATCTATAAAGATAAAATAAAATATTTTTTATTGATCAAAGTAAACAAATTTCATTAACGTTTAAATTTTACTTTCATTAAAGTACAACTATATGTGTCTTTTATCATTTTGAAATTAATCAAATAGAATTGCATTTTAAGTTTGAAAAATATTAGATTATGCACAAAAACAACTACATTAGGCTTTCAATGTTTTAAAACATGTTAAATTATCACCAAGTAAAAAAGTCTTATATAAGTTGTTTAAGTATGTCATTTCAATAATAGATTATTTCATAAATAATTATGTTTATAATTAATTGTGTAAAATAAGTTTTATGTTTGAATATGTCATAACAAAATAATTTTAAAATAATTTATTTTATTTGGATAGCATAAAAGAATACTTTTTGTGTACAAAATTATAAAAATGGATATAAAACTATTTATAGCAATTGATTTTTTATTCGAAATAATTAATCAATAAAGATAAAATAAAAAATAAAACTAATTAGGAAAATAAGTATGTTTGGATTGACTGTAAAATTTAGATTATTTAATAATCAAATATATTTATAATTGATTATATAAAATAAGTTTTGTATTTGAATATGTTAGTTAAGAAATATTTTAAAATAATCCATTTTGTTTGAATTGTATAAATGATTTTATGTTTTACAGTAATTTTAAAAAAAATGTATATATATATATATAATTATTTATGATAGTTTATTTTATATTTAAAATAATTATTTATTAAGAGTAAAATAGGAAGATATTAAATTAAAAATAAGTTAATAACTTTTAGTTTCAAATTTAATTTTTTTTATCTTAAATAAGTTATTTTCCATGTAAAAAAAATAATCAATAAGCATAAGCATATTTTTTTAACTGTTAACAAATAAGATTGAACAATAAGGTTTACAGATTTTTTTAAATAACCATAAAAAAAATTATTTGTAAACATGCATTACAGATACTTTCTAATAATAAATTTTAAAATTTTATTTATCTTAAATAAGTTACAAAATTTTATAAACTAATTTTTGAAAAAAAAATTAAAAATAATATATTTCACAACTTTTTCTAAATAATCGCTCAGAATAATCTTTTCAAAACACACTAACCTTGTGTTTGGATGGAGTATTTTAACATTTCAAGGAATTTGAAATACTTGAAAATATAAATGCTTTCAATTTAAATACTTTTATTTTAAAAATATCTTGTTTGGATAAGAGAATTTTAATTTATTATATTTAAAATTTTTTATTTGGATGATAGAAAAATTCATTGAAATTTAAATTTTTGAATTTTTATTTAGATTACATAATTTAATTTTCACTATATACAAAATTTTATATTTAAATATTTATAGGTTTATCTTAATTTTTCTTTTACTTTTTTTTTCACAAGAGAATTTAAATATACAAGTATTTTTATTATACAATATATTTAATTAGAATAATAACTCAACAAATGTACATAATTAAAATGATAAAAACATATAATTATATCAATTGATATTAAAAGTATTATATCTAGAGATGAAAGATAAAGATGTAAGAGAACAAAAAATAATAATAATAAAAGATAAAGTAATACAAATATAAAACAATGAGATAAAAGAATTTCAAATTCCATCTATTTTGGAGGAATTTGAAATTCTCTCATCTTAGTTGGTTGAAATACTCTCTAAAAATGCCTACAATTTGAAATTTCTTGCCAAACAATATCCAAACAAGATATTTCAATTGTTAGAATTTTAAATTCTTTCAAAAATTAATTTCCCTCCTTAAAATACCCCATCCAAACATAAGGTAAATGTTTAAAAACGTTCCTTCCAAGTAACATTTAAAATTCTCATGAATATATTATATAAAATTCTCATTCCAAGTAACCTTTCATTATCATTTCAATCTTAATAACTAGCCTGATTTTTCTTATTTAATAACATATTTTTATAGGATGTAAGCAGAAACTTTATTTTAGTATAGATATCAACGCTTTGCTGAAAATATTTTGCCTAAAATAATGCCTTTCTTTCCACAGTCATGTATAGTAATAAACATGGCCCAGAAAATCAACAGAGATGAATATTCAACATATTAAATTGCTTTTTTTGCTTTTCAGTTTAAAGTGGACATCGCTATCTTATGCAGTATGATTTTGTTAGCTGATTTAGACACGGTTGCGTTAATGCTACCCTTATTCTTATATATTTATATATAATTATAATTTATTTTAAAAATAAGTTTATTATAAATTATTTTATTTAATATATTTTTTAAACAATTAAATTTTATCAATCTAATTGTTAAATTAATATATTTTATTTTATAAATTATATTTATAAAATTTTTTAATTTTTTTTTAAAAAATCAATACTTTATTATCTTATTTTACAACGTCTTGTTCCCAACCCCTTCCCTTCTTTTTCTTCTCTTTTAAAGGCGAATAAGACATTACGACTTATAATACTTGTAAAGTCTATGATTAACAACCACATGCTCTAGGAGGTGAGATTTTCTCCTCACTGGAAACCAAGTATTTATAGCTTTGACTTGTCATCTTCATCCTGCACCATACTCTCTCTTTTCTTCCTTCCTTCTTATAGATCTTATTAATTATTATTAATAACATTTTTAATCTAAGTTATATGTATTTTTTATTAAAAATAATTTTACTTGAATTGGATAGAACTATTATATTCAAGTTTTTAACAAAGTTACATATAAAAATTTGAATCCAAAATTTCTAGTTAAACTAAATTAATTTTCATCCGTTAATATATATGTTCAATAATTAATTAAAATAGATTACATATTTATGTCAACTAACTTGTTATATAAAATTTTATACTAAATATTATCATAAATCTTTATTAGAAAGTGTAACATTATTTAATGTCATTAATGCATTAAAATATGTAATTTTAATACTTTTTGTTTATTAATTCTTTAACCGTTGTTCTTAAAACAATGATCAACCAAATTAAACCTGATTTATTTCACCAAAAAAAAATTGTTTGTTTTACTTCAGCAAACAATATACAGAACAATGTTTTAGTTTTGATGATGGATAGTGATGATGAATGGCAAGAGAGCCAACAGTTCTTGATCCTCATATTCCATCACGATATGATTGACATACAACAGAGCATGCATTTAGAAATAAGAAAGATATACAGTGGCGGTAGTCGTAAAATAGGTCTGTGTTTTAATGACTTAATACTTTTCAGAATTTATTCAATAAATATAACATATAACTTAAAAAAATATTAACATTATATTCTTCATAAATCAAAATATGTAGCGACGGGTGATCGGTTATCCATGTATTTTTCATTATATCTTGCAACGTGAGGAATGCTAATCCAGACACAGGGCAAGTTTCACAAAAAGTAACATATAAACGTAAACTGTGATGATCTAATCAGTATGAACAAATATAAACTGTAGCAGTGTTAAATTCATAATAATCATATCAAATATTGTACAGAAATTTAATATATTCTTAGTTATATTTTTATAATTTTATATTTTACACTTGTAGTGCCACAAATTTAGATATATTTAACATTTTATTATATTTATATTGATTTATATTCATTTTTAAAACATGATTTCTTTTTCTTGTGATTTTAAAATTTTTTATTTTGTATTCCCATATCTTGTGACTTTTTTAAAATTTATTGTATATTCATATCTATGTCATAGTATATTTGTATCCTATATTATATTTGTATCCTATATCATATTTGTATTTAAGATGGTTCTAGTTTTGTTATTTTTATAGCCAAAGGAGAATATTATAAAAAAGGGACTACAATAGATATTTTTAATTCATATATAAATTACCCTTTGATATTACAAATAGATTTTAAACATAGAAACGGTTCAGCATGTCATTGAAAGAAAGCAACAAAATTTTTATATTTAAGTGACATACCATAGCATGAATTTAACCCAATCCATTTAATAATGGATTAACATAAATTAAATTTATGCACTTCCGACTGATTTGCATATTCACCTAATGACCGTGAACTATTGGATGATGACAATAATAATGAAAGATATTAAGCGGTAATAATAATATAAAAATATAATAATGAATTGAATACTGATCAATAAAAATAAAATAAAAATATTAATTAGATAATGATGATAGATAAAAATATATAATATTTTTAAAGCTAAAATTTATAATTAAAATTTTTATAATTTTAAAAATTAAGATAAAATTATTTTAAAATTAAATTTAAACATATTCCAACCCTATTTTATCTAAGCATATTTTATTTTAAAATTTATACTTAAAAACTTAAAGTTAAAACTCACATCAATTTTAAACAAGATCTATAGATCGCACTAACAAGTGTTTAAAAACATTTATTAAAACTAAGAAATAATGTTTAATTAGTATTTATGTATGAATATGATAATAACACTTTTTTTATAAAAATTTCTCACTTTAAACTACTTAATATCCTAAAGATATTTGTTTGTCTTTTCTATAATAATTGAATAAAATTTTTCATTATATATCTTTGAACAAATGATGTAAAAACATTAAATATATCTTATTAAATATTTTAATTTACTTAAAATTAAGTATTTAAAGACTTTTATATTTTTACTATAATAAATATTTGTTTAAAAAAATTTCTATTTTAAAATTTTTATCATGCGTTCATAGATACATACATACAATAATTGTACTAATTAAATTTATAAGGTTTTTTCCTTCACACATATAAGGTTATTTTAGTACAAGGGAACTAAACCTGACATCTATACAAATAAATTATACATCCTTTTATTTTAAATTATTTTTCATTTATGACAATGTATATATTTTGAGATATATTTATACACAAAATTATTATGACAAAATATTCTTCATTGACAATAATATATTCATACTAAAAAAATTATAATTATTTTTAATTTAATTAAAACATATTTAGGTAAGATACTAATAAATAAAGGTATTGCTGCAAAAATAGTTAACATTTTTAAAATTTGTAAAATGATAAATATTTTGAAAAAATAAAAAAAATCTCAAACAGTTATCTGAAATTCACATCATTTTGTAAAATAAAAAAGGTATTATTTAATATGATTTTATTATTGGTTAAAATTTATCAAGATTTATAAAATAATAAGTGATATTTGTTAAATATGAAATGAATCCACATAATTTTTTTAGTTTTAATAAATTTCAACCAATAATTAAAAATTTATGAAAAGAGTATAACAAAACCTAAACAATGTTATTATAATTTATTTATTCCTTTGTCCACAATACATCTCTCTATTCTTTCTGCATAATTAAATGTTACTTAAGTTAATATTACCGAAGAGATAAATTAAGATAGCTCCCACATGTATGTGCACATAATTGAATATTATTTAAATATTATAGAAGAGATTAAATTTTGAGAGGATTAATTTTTAGTTATCAATTAATGAGATATTCTTAATACACACTAAAATATAATTGAAATTAAAATATAAAATTATTAATAAGTTAATTATAAAATAAAAATTCAATTAAATTACATCAAATTATGTCATACATGAAATTATTTTTTAAATCATGTATGAAATTTGTATAAAAAGTAAATTAGAAGTTCATAAAAATATTGTTAAAAAATAAAAATAAAAATATAATTATTAAATTTTAAATATATATATATATATATATGTTAAAATATTAATATAAGTCTATGTAAACATGTTTCAAATCTTTAGCGGTAAGAAATGAAATATAGTTATAAATATAATATTAAAAACTACATGCTATATAAAAAAAAAACTTGTTATAAACGTAAAATGACTTTTCAACAAGAAGTAGTAGCACTTTTCCTTTAATTTGTTGCCATTGCATTACGAGTGAGACAAGAGAAGTTCATGCACCAAAGCTAATTAAGAAGAAATGAAAACAGAAAAAATGTCTTCGGCTTAATATTGAAATATAAAGAAAATGAATAATTAATTAACTTCAGGAATCCATGATTACTATCAAGATTGATCGACTTAAAATGTATCTCCTAAATTTGTCACTCTCAAAGAAGTTGAATAACGTTGAAAATTGAAAATTGAAAATTGAAAATCTCATTGCTTATGTTAAAAAGGGATATGCATATTACTGTACGTATGTATTGTACGGTATTAGACGTATTTTCTGTTTTCGAAAAGTAGACAAACTCAGAAGAATGACATTAGCTCATCAGCACCTGTGTACACGAACTTGGTTACGAGAGGGATATTTCGTTTAGAAAAGACAGAAATGACTAGAGAGAAAATGATTGCATACACATTGCTCTGGTTATACTTTCAAGATTATTACTGATGAGAAAAAATATTCATAGTTATTTATATGTATATATATATAATATAATTAAGATATTTATCTTATATAAACTTAGTTATTTATTTACAGACTAACATATATCTTTTTTATAATTTTTTCGTTTATTTTTTCTGAAAATAAACTATTGAATTTTTAGCTATCTATTTGGAAAATGTTTAAACGAATCTATTATCATTGATAGTTTGTACAGGGAATTGTTTGGTTTAGAATTTGTATGGTTTCGAATGAACATAATTTATCAAAATTGATTTTAATTAGAACTGTGTTCAAGTGAATTAATTTATATTTTAAAATATTTAAGTGAAAAATATTTTTGAAATAATAAATATTGTTTGGTTTTTCACTTGTAATTATTAATCTAGCCAAGTAATTAAACATTATTAAATTAATAATATAATATGAGTTTAATTTTAATACATTCTATTAATATAATTTTTTTATACAATCAATCAATTGAATTTGATAGATATATTTTTTAAATAATTATTATAAAATTTAATAATATTTAATGGTATAAAAATTTATGATTAGATGATAATATAAAAAAAATTACACTATAAATGTATTTGAATTAAATTTATTAATATTAAATTATAAAATACTTTTGTCAATACATTTGTAATTCTTTTAGATGCAAGTAATTGAAATTTTCCTTTAAATGCAAAAGCTACAAATTAAAAATCATGGTTTTAGTGAAGAATTTTGCTGAAAAAAATATTGTAAATTTTGGTTTCAATTTGAAATTAGTTCAACGCCAAAACTACAAGACCTATTGGAATGAATTTCAATTTTTATCCATAGTTCTAAATTTGCTCTATGTCTCAAACACCTATGTGATTCCAAAAAAAAAATAAAATTAATGGTATATTGTAATTAAAAAAACTGATAGTGTAGTAAAGTAATAAAGAATAATAGGATATACAAGAAGCTTAATAAATAAAGTAAAACCTATAGTTATTTTTAAAAAAAAAATACTATTGTTAAGTCTCAAAGCTATGATGTACAAAAATACTCTCTTCAAATGCTCCTCCAGAGATTCCTCCTAATGGATGAATTTAATTTCTCTAAAACAGATTATTCATTTTAAAGAAATGTAAAAACATAAGATTAAGACATGCCCCCTCGTCTCATTAAAAAAATATAATAAGCATAATTGTTTTCCAATTTCTTAAATTTTAATGATTAATTCTTTAATATTTTTTCTGTTGAATTAAGATATATCTTTTATCATTGATACAAGAAACTAACATCTCAACTATTGTCATAACTAGCCATTTATTTAGGGACAATATCACAATTTTCAAATTCCAAATTTCATGTTATCTTTACAGTTGATTCTCCATTTAGGAAAAAGACAAAATAAAAGCGAAAGCACCTGAAAAAAAATGATTTGTTTAAAATATACTTCTTAAAAGCCAACTTAAATAAATGTTACTTTTAATCAAATAATTAAATTAAAAACGTTTATTATCATTAGTGTGAAATCACTAAATTCATTATAAACTTAAATTTTACACAATTTTTTTATTAAAAATATTATATTTATTTTAGTAATTTTTCCATATTTATTTTATTGTATAATATTTTTAGTGCATTAAAAAATAAAAGAAAATTTATATAGAAATTTATAATTTTCAAGGTATTGACCATTTTCTATTTTTTGTCTTCTGAGTGAATATTTCTACCTATTTTTCTGTAGGATAATTAAATTACAATTAGTTTTTTTATCCATAATTCTTTAGTGAACTTGCGTTCGGTTAAAAAGTGAATGAGACCAATTTATATATATATATATATATATAAATTTTTAATTATTATAAATTTTAATATTTTTAAAATAATATTTAAAATTATTTTTTAATAATTAAATATATATTTATTTAATTATATTATATCAATGATTATTAATTCAATATATCTAAATATTATGATATATTGTGATTAAAATTATGATAATAATTATTTTTTTACAAACAATTTAAGATTTATGAGAATTAAATCAATTTTTTAAAATACTAAAATTAGAAAACTATATTTACAGAATTAAATATATGTGTTCACAGGTTATATTAGATCAGGATTAAAGAAAAAAATACCTAAACCAATTAAAATATAATAAGGTAGATTGGATTAAATAGTCAGATTTTAAAGAATTTTAAAATATATTTAGAATTATTTATTATATGTGTATATATATATATGTAAGTATATAAATAAATGTGTATAATAATAATAATAATTAAATTTATAAAATCAGGTTGGGTGGAGTGAATGATGATAAAAAAAATGATTGGATTTATCATTTCTTGCAGAATAAATGTAAAATCTAGAACTTATTTATTAATTTTACTTTAATATAGATTAAGTTGGTTGGATGGATAAAATGTATTTTTTGACAAATAAATTTGAATTCTAAAATCTTATATAAATTATTAATTTCTTACTTATTAAATTAATGGTAGCAATTTAGATGTATTCCATGTATGAATATCCTGAGAAGAAAAAGTATGACCCATTTAAGTCATGTGACTTAATTAAATTATGGAAGATAAATGAAAAATATTCCTTTAATATATGTAGTTGTTTCTTATTTTGTTTTGCTGTGTGTCCTTTGCTTCCCTTTGTAGGCTCCCCTATAAAAAGAGAAACATAGATTGAAGGGGTTTGATAGGAAATTAGAATCTATGAGTAGAAGATTGGAGTGTTGGTTTCACCTAATTGTAGACAAGAAAGGAAAAACACAAGTTAAAGGCATGCATGGGCATGTTTGTTGGTAAAAAATACAAATTTGGTTGACTCACGAGTCACCACTCTACTCTCCACCGAACACAAAAACTACACGTTATACACCCAGCCCAAGCCAGGCCCCTCTCCCCGTGTGCGGTGTGCCCCTTCTTTTCTTTTCTTTTCTTTTCTTCTCTTTTCTCAACTCATCCATGCCAATTCAATTCCCATGCATCTCTCTCTTCATCTCTTAAACTAACCAAGCTCTTCTTCCTTCTCATTCACACAATTCTTCAAACACCTTATATTAATAAAAAAAAAATATACTAATAATATCTTTCTCTGCATGGAACGCCCGCCACCCCTCTCACGCCATTAACCACAATGGCTTCCACCAACTCCACCTCCACCGAACCCGACCCTCTCGTCGAAGATGTCGCCGTTAGAGCCGTCAACAAACGGTACGAGGGCCTTCTTACGGTGCGCACGCGAGCCATCAAAGGCAAAGGCGCTTGGTACTGGGCCCACCTCGAGCCCATTCTTGTTCGCAACGCCGATTCTGGCGCGCCTAAGTCCGTGAAGCTCAAGTGCTCCCTCTGCGACTCTCTTTTCTCCGCTTCCAACCCTTCCCGAACCGCTTCCGAGCACCTTAAGCGAGGGACATGCCCCAATTTCACCCATTCCTCGTTGCCTTCTCCGTCGCCGATCTCCACCGTGCTCTCCGATTCCAAGAACCGGAAGAGAAGCTCCCCTAATCAGAACCACTCCTTTGCAATGGTTGAACAACTTGGTTACTCTCAGGTGGTGCAGGTTCGGGAGCAGTCTCTTGTTGTTGGTGTGAACCATCATCAGAGTCAGCAACAGCATTTGGTGTTGTCCGGTGGGAAAGATGATTTGTGTGCTTTGGCTGTGTTTGAAGACAGTGTGAAGAAGCTCAAGAGTCCTAAGAATTTGTCACCTGCTTCTCCTCCTGCTTTGACCAGGGAACAGGTTAACTCTGCTGTTGAATTGCTCGCAGATTGGTTCTTTGAGTCTTGTGGTTCTATGCCTCTTTCCACCCTTGAACACCCTAAGTTTCAAACCTTTCTTGCCCAACTGGGTTTGCCATCAGCTTTGTTGAGACGTGAGATATCAGGTTCCAGACTTGAGGATAGGTTCAGGGTGGTCAAGGCTGAGTCAGAAGATAGAATAAGAGATGCCATGTTTTTTCAAGTGGGATGTGAGGGTTGGAAGAGCAAGGATTGGTGTTGTGAGGGAGGGGATGGATGGGTGAAGTTTACAGTGAATCTTCCAAATGGGACCACTGTGTTCCAGAAGGTGGTGTTTACTGGTGGTGGGGGAGTGGTGTCGTCCAAGTATGCAGAGGAGATTTTGTGGGAGACGGTGACCGGTGTTTGTGGAAGTGTTGTGCAGAGGTGTGTTGGCATAGTTGCAGACAGGTTTAAGGCCAAAGCATTGAGGAACTTGGAGATTCAAAACCACTGGATGGTGAATATTTCTTGTCAGCTTCAGGGGTTTGGTGGTTTGATCAAGGATTTTAGCAAAGGACTCCCACTTTTCGGGGTTGTCACTGAGAATTGTCTCAAGGTTGCCAATTTTATAAACACTGAATCTCAGGTTAGGAGTAGTTTTCTCAGGTACCGGATGCAGGAGCTTGAGTGTGCTGGATTGGTTCGAGTTCCCTCACCAAAATGTGATGTGTTGAAGAACTTTGAATCTGTGGTCCCAATGCTGGAGGACATCCTGACCTGTGCCAGAGTGATCCAAATGGTGATGTTGGAGGAGACGTTTAAGTTGGCTTGCATGGAGGATCCACTAGCCAGAGAAGTTGCTGGGATCATTCAGAGTGAGGGGTTTTGGAATGAACTGGAGGCAGTTTATTCACTGGTAAAGCTTATTAGAGGAGTGGTTCAGGACATTGAGGCTGAGAGGCCATTGATTGGTCGGTGCCTAACACTTTGGGAGGAGGTTAGGACCGAAGTGAAGGAGTGGTGTGCCAAGTACAGTGT
Organism: Canavalia gladiata; assembly: GCA_037954105.1. Lineage (NCBI taxonomy): Eukaryota > Viridiplantae > Streptophyta > Magnoliopsida > Fabales > Fabaceae > Canavalia > Canavalia gladiata. Next base: position 14,515,125 of record CM075660.1, read on the forward strand.
TGTGGAAGAACCTGTGGAGAAAATATTTGAAAGACGATTCAGGAAAAACTATCACGCTGCATGGTCAGCTGCGTTTATACTTGATCCACTTTACTTGATTAAAGACACAAGTGGAAAGTACCTTCCCCCTTTCAAGTGTTTGACTCGTGAACAAGAGAAAGATGTGGATAAGTTATTGACAAGGCTAGCCTCCCGAGAAGAAGCTCATGTTGTGTTGATGGAGCTCATGAAATGGAGGTCAGAAGGGCTTGACCCACTTTATGCACAGGCTGTGCAGATGAAACAACGAGACCCGATTACAGGGAAGATGAAGGTTGCAAATCCACTGAGCAGTAGACTTGTTTGGGAAACTTGCCTTAGTGAGTTTAAATCCCTGGGGAAGCTTGCAGTGAGGCTCATTTTTCTGCATGCTACTTCATGTGGGTTTAAGAGTAATTGCTCTTTCATGAGGAAGATTTCTGCGCAAAAGCACTCGAGAACTTCCTTGGAAAGAGCTCAGAAAATGGTATATATTGCAGCTCATGCCAAGCTCGAAAGACGAGACTTTTCAAATGAGGAAGAAAAGGAAGCAGAACTGCTTGCCATGGCTGGTAGTGATGATGGCATGCTGGCTGAGGTTTTTGCTGATGCACCCCTAGTGTAATGTGCTTCTTTTCAACTCCTATAGAATTCTGTAATTTTAGGATTTTACCAGATTTTTTTATTTTTCCAGAACTGTTCTATTATTCCCCTATTCCTAGTGAAAAATATTTCGTGACTTGTAATTGAAACAAAAGGATATTGGAAGAGAACTAAAAAGCGTGTCTGTGACTGTTATATCATCTTTGATTCAACTGAGTCATCAGTAGTTTTTCCAGCCATTATTTGGATTTTTAGGTTTATAAAGGAGGAACCGTTGCTCATTTATTATTTTAACATAACAACAAGTCAAGAAGAGAGCTAGAAGAATACCATAAAACATCTGCTTGAATAATTTGTAATAAGAATTGTTTTGAGCCATACTCTAAATTAATTTATAACTTCATGATTTCTTAAAGGGCTGAGCTTCATCAGATCTTCTGAATAAATATATGAAATTGATCATAGTGAAGTAAGTCAATTTAGCTCTACCTTGACCGTGAAAAATTGAAGTTGTAATTGTCAGAAATACTCACTACAAAAACCTGAATTTAGTCCTACTCCTATTCCATAACATGTTCTTTTGTTTCACTTTGTGTAGATCAAATGCTAGACTAGAAGCGTCAGCATCTTTCTGTATTGATTAACATCGTTAAATTTCTGTGGATCGTTTAACTGTTGAAACTGATATGATGTTGACGCCAAGCACTGAAGCTAGATATTTAGAAATTTAAAGCAAAACTGAATTGATGGTCAGTATGAAAAATTATATAAACAGTAGGAAATAAAATATTGTGGCTGGAGCAGATTCCTTTTTTTACGTTAAAAGACATAAATTTTCTTTGGAGGGAACTATTAACTTAATGTCTTCACATGAAAGTGGAAAAAGCATCCTACAATAGTTGATGACTTTTGTATATGCATCTTCGTTGATACTTCATGTCTTGATATGACATAACACCGTGCATAGTGTAGATTCTGCTTGTCATGATCAGTTGTTTGAGTAGAACAAGATGAAATATCTTACTGTTTGACCAACTGACCTCCATCACATCCAAAGACCGTAGCATTCACGTTTAGTTCCAAACTCAGTTGACCAAAGAGCAAAAGGTCCAACTGCTTTGAGCAAACTACTTGATATAGGAGGTTGAGGTACTGATAGGTTCTTTACTAAAATTGAGTTTTCTTCGTGTTTCTCAAGTTTTGAACTTGACGCACTTGAACTTACCCCAAATGTTTTGCTTGACAAATAAGGGCATATATCAGCTATTAATCATATTTTGTTCTAATAACAAAGAATTAAGTTCTTACCGGCAGATGAAACGCTTAGCATTCAGTCACTGAGTTGTCTTTGGAAGTCATAAAGTTGCTGATAATTTCACCAGTCAACAGATATTAAGAACAGTCATGCTGTTGCAAACCGGTGAGCCAGTAACTAAGCATAAATCCACTTTCAGGAAATATTCAACTTCCAAGTTGCGAGTAGAAGAATTCTGAACACTGTCTGTTATTCCTTAGTTTCCTCTTTTCTGAGAAGACTATTCATGCATGTGATTGCCGTCCCTTTTTTGTGAAGTGGAGACTTATTTATTGGCAGGACAGTTTTTGGCTTCACTTTTTAAAATTGATTCCAATTTGGATTCTTTTGTTTCCAACAGTTCTCAACATTTTCACAATACCCTCCCCCTCTAATATATCTGTAGAAATACTGCCACTAATTTTTCATCAGTATGAGAGATTATTCGATTCTGTTATTTTATTTTGAAAGATAAATGGGAACAGTGGTCAAGAAATTTTTATTGGAATGCTCCGAAGACCAAAATCTATTAAATCTGGTGAAATTGATAATTTTATTTTGTAATGGAAACACTTCAAGTCGGAATGGAAACACATCTCAGAGAATAATATATGGTATACAGTTACACATGCCATTACATGCTCTGGCTGGATAAAATTTTCATGTAGAAGGAAACCACAAAATGACACCCAAGTAGCAGGCTCCCAAAAATTGAATGTTACTTTTTGCTGCAGAGTTGGAATTGCTTGAAGCAGTAGGGTGGGTGGGTGGCAAACCGGGCTTGTTAATGACGTGGGTCAACCTCGGAAGAACATGAGAAAGAATCTTTGTTGCTGAAGAAGCACTTCTTATAGATTAATCCGGCATATCTACTGGAGTGTTTGTTTCTGACAAAGGGTTAGGTCCACCATGGGGGAAGTGGCTGTCCATGTTACTGCTTTGGTTGTCATGGTCAAAGAAAGTGAGGTATGAGTGCCCTTCCTTTACATCAATCCACTCTCTATTTTTGTGCGTGTGTTTATTATTGTTTTTGGCTTAGCAAATGTCTCACAACCTTTATTTTTCAAAACCATTAATTTTTGTGATAGCATACTTTTTTAAGGGGGCCTGATGTAAACTGTTTATCTTAACGTTGAAAATTGTAGGTTTGCAGGGTGAACCGTTTGGCTTGCATGATTGCTAAAAAGTCTTGGGGAAAGTTGAAGAAAGGAGTGTAGGAAAAGAAAAACAAAGGGAAACCACGGGGACCTGTCGGCCTAAGGAGGTGCATAATATGGTTGAGGGATAAAATTGCAATATATGCTGCATCATAAATTTTTATTTTTTGCATGTATGTTCAGGGGATTATTCTTACTTTTAACCATGAACAGCGGGCCGGTAGTTCTAGACTTGTGGTGGTGATGACCTCATATCATTTTTTACTATTCTTGTCATAGCCTTATAACACATGACTCCCTTTGTGATGTCATACTTTTACAAACTTCTGAAATTGATGTAAACGTATTCTGACATATGACACATACTATCAATTTATTGCATGTATTCTCCACTCTACTTGTGAATATAATTAAATTATTTGCTACAATGTGGATGGAAATTAAACTATATTTGCCTCTCCATGCGTGCACTTTCAGAAATGTCGTGTGCATGCAACAATAATCCATAAAATAAAGAAATTGGCTGTTAGCATCTTGGATAGTACCACGGCAATTATCCCCCCCCCCCCCCCCCCCCTTCAACATTTCAGATTTTAATCTGAAAAAAGCCACATGTATCTGCACCGTCACGTGTAGTTTTTATGATAAAGGCAACTCCATTGTAGAATTCCTCCTTAGTACCGGTTTTAAGTTTCTGCACTCACCTCAAGGCCAGAAATTATGTAAGTTACTGCACCTCCTTAATAACATGTTTGGTAAAATTTAATTTTAAGTTTTTTTTTTCTAAAGCTTTTTTAATAAACTAAAAAAGAATAAACAATTATTTCTTCTAAATAAATTGATACAAATACACATAAAATCTCTGGCAAATAGTCAAGTAAAGATGGGAATGAAAAAGTTACGCGGGCTGACTTAACACATTAGTAGAGTAGAATGCTGTATTGTTGATTTGATAATTGATTTAACTTTGTAATCAATTTGGTGCAGTGACGGTGGATCATGTCGGCAAGGGCAAGCAATTCTGACTGCCTACCAACTCAAAGGTATTTGTGTTTTATTTTTTGGTGAGTTCTTAATATTCCTTTGCTTGTGTGGTATAATTTCATTTATCGTCCAGTCTGGTTCTTGTATAGGAGAGAAGAATGTGATGATTGGCTCAGGGACAAGGCTTTACAATAGTCTTCATATTTCATGTTCTCTCATGATTATTTTTCTTTTCCATGTCTCTTTCTTCTTCCTACTTAACACAATCCTTGTTTCAAAATTGGGTATGGAGCTAAGTGGGCCATGCTTATAAAAGGAGGACCAAAGTTCGTGATTGTTGGAACAGCTTCCTAGCTTGAGGAGTGAGAATATCTTGGTAAAAAAAGAAAAAGAAACAAAGATTCATGTATGAATTAGATAATTTCAGCTGTATGTTGTATTTTGAAACCAAAACATTGGAATTTTTTACTCCGTTGTTTCTCTTCATTACTAACGGAAAAAAGAGCTTTCTCCTTACCATGTTTCTGGTTGTCGTGTAAGTAGATCACGAAAAGGTTAACCATGGGAACAGTTAGAAACACGAACGACAGATTCAGAAAAATAGTGCCGTATTGCTTCAGGTTAGGCGATTCAACATTTTATATTTGATCATACTCTGAAGTAGCTGTTCTAGAGATGCAAAATTTATACTTTTAATCTTAAGTGTATATCTTGGTGTGTTTTAGATAAGATTATGTTCGTTGATTAAAAGCTTATTTTGTTAAAAAGAATTATTTATTTGGGTTATATTGTATGAGAAAACTTAAAATTAGATTATTTGTAATTATAAAGAAATTTTTTAATAATTTTTTTTAAAATTCATGATTAAAATTTATCAGCTTATTTTATTATAATTTTTATTTTGTCCATTTTATTCTCAATAAATAATTTTTTTAAATACAAAATTAATTATTATAAATAACTATATCTATTTGTTATAATTTTATTATAAAAATAATTATTTTTCATAATTAAAATATATTTCAAAATTATTTTTACATAACATTTCTAAATATAAAATTTATTTTATATAATTAATTATAACAGAAAATTAATTATAAATACAATCAATTATTAAAATAATTTATTTTTTCGACACACGCAATCTTTTTTGAAACCAAATGCATGTCATAATCTTGAAGGAATATTTAGGGGCTAACTTTAGGCTCACTTACTATTTCTTGCTTTTCTTTTTTAAATGAACTGGCTAAGAGTCTATTTGCACATAAAGATAGCAACGAGGCGAGTTTTATGTTAAACAACCTATGCCCGTTCCGTTTTCATGTCCGGTTTAAAAAATACCCATTTTCAAAAATCGAGTAAATTAGGTTTGGACGGAGCGAGTCAGATTTGTTTGCCATACCTATTTGTATATGCGTTTAACTGTTTTTTTACTTCTACTTTGTTGTAGCGAAAATAAATCGATGTCCCGCAACTGAGTTTCCAACGTTCTATATATTTGTGTAACCTTTGTTGCAATGTTAATCCAAACTTATGCTAATAAGGAGAATAAACTTTCAACCTATCTTAAGAATATTTATACATTTGAAATTAGAATGTGTTATGATTACAATGATTGCATTACATGCAAGTCAAATTCATCTCAGAAAACGGACAGGAGGTTTTGTTTGTCTATCAACCAACCTTGGCTCCCATTCCTCTTAAATGTGTTATATAAGTTCAAATGATACTAAGTATTTTAATTCAGTATAATGTATATTTGATAATTTGTATCATAAATATTTTATTAATTTTTATTAAATTATGTAATATTATTATGATAATTATGTATATATAATATTTATATAATTTAGACATTTATATATATAATTAACTAATATATTATAGTTAAAATAAAATATGATAATATATATAAATTTTATAAACTTAATATACTTTATAATATATATATATATATTTGAATCACGATATCAAATTTTAACATTTATAATAATTTAATAATTTTATTTATAATATAAAATTTATTAATCCAATCATTAATTTAAAATTTTTTATAAGTAGATTATATATATAAAATTTTATACAAAATAAAAATTGATAAATATTTCATCTCATAACTTTATTTTAATAATTTATATATTATTTAAATAAATATATATAAATATCAATAATTAAATAATATATTTACAAATTTTTAAATTTTTTAAAATTTAATATACATAATTATAAAAATATTATAACATAATTTAATAATTAAATTAATAAATCTTATATTTTATATAAAATTATTAAATTAATATAAATATTAAAATTTTACATCGACTGAGTTTTCATCATTTTATAAGTAAATTAAATTAAATTCAATCCACCAAGAGGTTGTTGCATTAACCTACTAATTTTGGTAAGATAGAGACTTAGAATTTACCAATCAGCTTAATCAATTTTGTCTAACCCTCCATTAAAATGAAGCCGGGTTTAGGTTTCTACGGTTGTTTTTTTTTTTAATGCAAAAATTTAGATAATAAAAATTAATTTCAATATTAGTTAAGTTAATCATTTAAGTAAAACTTCAATTTTTAACTTTTTTGTATTTTATTATATGTTTTTCCTCTTTTATTTAATTTATATTTTTATATTCTTTAGTTGGTCAACTTATCAAACCACTCCATAATAGAATTGATGTTTTCAAATCATTTTAAAAAACGGAATGAGTTGAACCCAGCATATTTTCCACAAATCATTAGTAGGATGGGATCGACTGAGAATGAATTCATTGACATGTTTATAAAATACGAACTCTTTGTACTCAAATGAACACTAGTTCCTAAAAGTTCCTGTCATTATCTTTCCTCTGGAGAATTTTAAAATAGGAAAATGTTTATTTTACATTATTTTGGGGTTACATCCTTGCTTATATTTGTACTAGTAGATGTCATGAAGTGTAATAAAAATTGGGTCTCTTTAAAATATTATTTATCACACACTTCTTTTCTACCCAGATATTTTTATACACTCCAACATACTACGAATTACATCAAAATTTTCCTTCATTTTTATTATGGTTCAGTGCCTTGTTTATTTTCTTATAGGCAGAATTTTCTCAACTCAATATTTTTTCCCTTTAACATTTTGTGCATTGGAAGCCAAATTTTGGTACTATTACGGTGAGAAACAAGTAAACAAAACATGTGCCACATTTGCAAATTAAGCTCTCATTTGAAATATTCTTTTAAGAAAAAAATTCAATAATAAAGGTACAAATATAGCATTCAAATGCGTAATTATTTTGACATGACATATGCTTTTAAATAGGCAAGGGCGTTGTCTTGAATTTGTTATTTTTTATCTTAACCCTACAGGTAATGTGATTGTTTAAAAGTAGGTTGAGTTTGTTCGAAGAAAAGTTGTTTTTTAAAATATATTTTATTTATATAAATATGACAAAAATTTTAATTTTAGTTTTTTAAATAATTTCTATTATTACTTCTATATTGTTTAGTTGGAAAGAGAAAATCGAATGAAATAAAAAAATTTCTCTTTACTGAATTTTGGTTCTCCTCAGATTTAGAAGAAATATAATTCAGTTAACTAAATTACACATTCAATATTTTAAAAATAAATATAATAAAAATAATTTTTAAAACTTTTTTTTCTTCAACCAAAAAAAAATAAAAAAAAATTCTCTTGCTTCTTCTTCCTTATGCAAAAAAGAAAATTTAAAATTTCTCTCCTTCCATCCTCTTCATTCAAATTCTCTCACCTCCCTTTTTAAAACCAGACAGTATATTACCCACTAGTTAAAAGTTAAAACATCATATTGAACCCGTACTAGTTACTAGAAGCTGGTTGTCTTTTGAGATTATTTGAATTCCAAAATTATTGTAATAAAAAATTGATAACAAATAAGTGAAATCGATTTATATATAAAATAATATTATTTTAATTTTTTAAATAAAATAAAATAAAACTACATTATATTATATTTAATATGTATAATAAAATTTTAAAATAATATATAATTTTTAATCATATAAAATTATAATGCTAATATATTTTATTATTATTATATATACTATATTTTTTTAAATATATTATATATTATAAATATTTTTATATTAATATTTAATTAATACCAGTTGAATTACAGTTCAATTATAATTAGATTATTACACCTTAATTTTAATCGGCTCAATAATCGTATGATTTTTAAAATCTTGGTTACGAATAATGTAGCATGTATTTAAACCTCATTATTTTAAAATAATCGCTAACACAATATAACTATATATATCAAAAGTAAAAGTATATTAGCTAACAATATTTTCTTCTGTTTTGTATAAATATTATTTTTTATCTAATTATTTCTATTAAAAATGTATTCTATAAAATTAATAAATAAATTAGTTAAAATTTAAAATTAAATAAAAATTAAAAATTCATAAATTATCGATTAAATTAAAAATATTTGATAAAACTAACTATTAAACTAATTGATAAATATAAAATGATAAATAAAGATAATTAAATAATTATTTGAAACATAATATATATAATATAATATATATTTTTAATAAAAATATATTAAAATGTCATTAAATAAAATTTATTTTTTTAAAAACAATATTTTTTAAAATTTTTACATAAATAAATTTTTAAAAAAAATTAATTGTATAATTTTAATTTTTATTAAATAGTTCAATATTTTTAAACAAAATAAAATAATTAAAATAATAATTTAAAATATAATATTTTATAATAATATAAAAATAAATCTATCAAAATTAATAATATTATCATAAAAAATCAAATAATATTAAATTCATAAAATTAAATAAATAAATAAAATATTAAAATTTAAAATATATTAAAAATAAAATAAATAAAATATTTTAATTAAGAGCTGAAAAATATAAAAATTACTTGAAATAAATTTTTTAACAAATTAATAGCATCTAAAATAAGCTATTTTATAAAGAATTTAAAATATTTTAACAAACTTTGTAGATAATAATTTTTAAATTTTAAACTAGTTAAAATGTTTTATTACTAAACATTAAAGGTGAGAAAATGATTATACTAAAATTTACTGAAAAAATGTATAATGTCTTATAAATTTATTGCACAATTTTTAAAAAATATTGTAAATAATATTTTCAAAAAATGTTATTGTTAACTTTTTTCTTTCATATTAAAAATATATTTAATAAAATGTTTAATTAGCTAATACTTGAAATTATTAATTAAAAAAATTGTTCAATATTTTAACTTTGTTTGACAAAATAATTTATTTTAATAACTATTTATTTATTTTAGATAATTAATATCATTTCTAGAAAAGTTATTTGAAGTAATTTTTATAATTTTCATTTTATAATTGAAATATTTTTTAGTTTTGTATAATATTATAAATTTTGATAGATTTGTTTTTATATTATAAAACTATTATTTTTTAAATTATTATTTTAATATATGCTATTTAACTTAAGTATTATATTTTTTATTTTATTTTATTAAAAATATTGAATGATTTCATAAAAGTTAAAATGATAAAAATAATTACTTATTTAAAAAATTTATTTATATAAATTTTAAAAATAAATATTTTTATTTTAAAGAAATAAATTTTCCATAGTCAAATTTTAATATTTTAAAAAAATATATATTATACTTATCAAAATTTAATCTATTATTTAAGTATTTCTTGATTTATTATTTTATATTTACCAATTTTTTTATTATATTATTTCTCTTATTTTATTAAAATCTTGAATTATTTTTTAAATATTAAAATTATAAAAATAATTATTTTTAAAAAAATTATTTGAAATTTATTTATGAAAAAAATTAAAAAAACATTTTTATTAAAAATAAATTTTATATAATTAATTTTTAATATATTAAAAAATTATATTTATCATGTTTTAATCTATTATTTAAATATATTTTTATTTGTCGGTTTATATTTTTTAATTAATTAAATAGATAATTTTAAAATTATTTTAAATTTAATAGGTAGTTAGAATGAAACATCCCAAAAAATTATGGATATTAGGTCATTAGAATAAAACATATCTATGTAATTTAGGATATTTATCCGATCTACATTTAGTTTGAGATTATTTTTTATTTTTTATTTTTTAATCACTAAAAAAATCGTCCAAGTTAATATTGTGAGTAAATGAAAACGCTTATATAGTTTTTTTAAGTTATCATAATTATTTTTTAAGAGTAAGTAAACATATTTAAATGGTTAACAAAAGTTATTCAGTTAATAAGGATTAAATTTATAATTTATGAGATTATGCGTTCAAACCTTATTATTAATGTGAAAATTTTGTGAATAAATAATTCATAATTATCTTTACATACGTGAACTTTGAGACATAGTGTGTTCTAATGAACTTTTAAGATTCAAATTTTTAAAACTTTTTGTAATAAAAAAATATATATTTAAACTGAAAATTATAGAAATGTTAGTTCTTTTATATATAATGAAATAGGTAATGTTATTTATACAATAATCTTTTACAATATTTTCATTAATATTATTTTTTATTATATCTCATATTTTTCTTTTTTTAATCTATGTAGTTGTAAAAAAGAAAAAAAAAATATGTAAGATTTTGGTGTTAGAAAATAGCTTCTCTAATTAAATCATATGTCAATTACAGATGAACAACTGTTGAGATCGCAAGACGTTAATAAATCCTTGAGTTGCAGGCTGTCCTTCATTTCAATGGTATATTTGGTATTTATAACTATTTTATTATAATTACAGAGAAATAAATTTAAGGGGAAAGACTAAATATTCATAAATATGTATCTTATGGTTGAAATTATTTTTTATTTTTTAAAAAATTGAACAGCTAAAATATAAAATATATCTAAATATATACACTATACAGATATTATTCAAAATATCGTTAATTATGATTAACTCGGTTGGTAATTCCTCTTGATCTTATGCAATTTTTATTTTACTTGATACACTTGTTAGGAGAGTTACTTTAAGTACAAGGCATTATGTGGCATTCGTATCACATGGTATGTTACTTTTGCAGTTCCCACTTAATGCTTCACCCTACAAACATTGCCAAGACAAATTCTCTCTGCATGAGATTTCTTTCTTTTCTCATCTTGTCTTCTCTCATTCTCTCACCAATCTATGGCATAATTGGCTCTTGTATAAGTGGCCCCAATTTAATTAAAAAAAAAAAGAAAAAAATAGAGGAAATAATTATAGTACTATACTATTATTAGTTTATTACACATAGAATGGGTCCTAGCATTAGACAATAGACAGACTATATATACATAAAGGGGAAAGAGTGGGGTGAGTGTTAACAATTTAAGAGTGCACATATCATATCTCCAATCAGTAATATTTTTATACTCAATTGGATTAGACTACTTTGGGAAAGTGACCAACCAATAATCATTCTCTCTTGAAACCTAACTCTTCCCTCAATCTCAAAGCAATGGATGGAGATCTTATTACAACATTTCATTATTCCAAGATAAAGACAAGTCTTTCAATTTTTATTTTTATTTCTCAGAAGCTCAAAGATAATTTTGTTTAGAAATGATTTTTTTGTCGTTTGAAGTGTAATACTAGTTAGAATAACTCTCAGAATAGAAAGAACAAAGCAATGCAGTCATCAAATTAGTTATTTCTATTATACCTTACCGATAATAAAACTAGATCGTGTTTACTAAGTGCACACATTACATGTGTAGAGTCTATTTATTTTCAAATTTTCTTCTAACTCCTTCTATAATGCTGCAATAAATTATTTTAATCTTTAATATTTTATTATTAGATAAATTTTAGTAGCTTAATTATAGAATATTTTAATAAAATATATGTATTTTTTAACACAACCACGACGAATTAATTTCAATATAAACATGTATTTTAATTAAAAAAAACACCTTCTTATGCAAACCCTTTTGAGCTCATTTTAAAAAATGTTGGAAATGTTTAATTTAAAATTTAAAATACTACTTTTCTCACACTTTTTATTTGTCATCAGAGTTAGGATTATTTAATATGTAAAGCCAAGTTAGCTGGCCAATTTTTATAGTTTTGTAATAGCTACAATATTAACATTATTTACTGAACTTTATGCTTTCTAGATTCTAAATTTAAATTGTTGTAGCATGGAGCTAGTCCGAAGTAGCACACACTCATGAAGATCACATGGAATTTCTCTTCTTTTTTTTCAACTTTTGCTTTTTTCATATATATATATATATATTAAGATTTTGCGAACAAATGCCGCAGTGTTTTGGTGCAAGTCTCACTGCTTTAACTCCAACTTCCAGTTGTCGAGTATTTGTATGATTAAGAGAAGAGATAATCACGGATCTTGTTTTTGATAGAAAAAATGCACTTTCAAGCATTGACCAAGCCCTGAGGCCCCACTTAAAGCTCAAAATCTGAAGCTTGATTTTAAAAATAAAAACTTTTTATAATAAAAATATATTATGAAAAAATATTAATGTATGATCTATGACAAGGAAAATTTGTTGATTGATTATGTGTGACCAAAGATGTTTGTATAGGAAATATATAAATAATTTTGTCATTCCAACAAGGGTCCGCAACATACTGAAAATTTAGAAAAGTCTGTATATAGCATTCCACAAACATACAGTTCATGCTTGAGATGATTACTGAGATCCTTGTAAACCAACATCAACACCTTGAGAACAAGCATTACTTCAACTAATACAATCAAAATTTAGATAGATGCATATATAAATAAATAAAAAGAAAAATAGATTGATATAATATATGTATATAAAAGATCAAATAAAATTATATGTGAAATGCAGTGAAGAGACTTCTTCAATATCTTTTTATTATAAGTAAAATTTATTAATAATTTAAATATTTTTAAATTAAAAATAAATATTTATTTATATTTAAATAACATACTCTATGTCAAAATAAAATAGAATGATATATAATATCACTTAAAGAGGTAAATGGGTAAGTAAAATTTGTAATTTTTTTTATCTGGTCCTTCACTTTTAAAAATTTGTAATTTAATTAATTTTCAAATTTTTCATATAATTTTTCTAGTTTTTGGTTTGTTTTATTTGTCAATTTATGTATCAAATAAAACTGAGAGATTAAATTAAAAAACATGATATTTAAAGAAACTAAATAAAATAATTGTGATATTTAAAGAGGTAAAATGGGTAAGTAAAAATGATAATTAATGGACAAAACAAATAAAAGACTAACAACAAATAATAATTACGGAAACAAAAAAGAAATATGAAAATTACATTACAACTTCTATAAATAAGAGATGAGAAAATCGTAATATTTAAAAAGATTGTAACATATTTAAGCTAACAATATTCTCTCATTTTGTTAAATTTCTATTTGCCAGAAGAAGAAGAAAAAAAAAGGCAAAACAAAACAACTCTCTAGCTATCATCCAATATATATAATATCCCCTCAAGCACATAGCATCAAATTACAACAAAAAGGACAAAACGAAACAAAGATAACCAGACAGAAACATAACACCGATAACTACAAACATATAAAAATGCATAACTAGCTAAGAGCTAATCGGCTATGCTCAATTTTTTTCATTTTAATTAGTTCAACAATTCAAGAAGCTCAGAGCTGAAGATAGTATAGTGTTAATAGTACTAAACATAAGTTTTATATTCGATGAAAATAAATATACTCTTTTTTTAAAAAATAAGTACCTTGAATAACACATAAATATATAACAATCATATATATGATATTTTAAGATAGAGAGATCTTCCTAATTTTTAGGCTTTTCTCATGATCCAACACATAAAAAAATGTATAAATAAAGGAATTTTTTATGTTAATAATTAATATTTTATTGTTTTAGTTAGAACTTAACTTTCAAAAAAGAAAGCAAATTATAGCAGTAATCAAATATTGAGTTTACCTTACCTAATAATGGTTATCGTGTATGATCATTACAACCTTTCTCTTTCCTTATTTCTTAATTTATTTGTATTTTTCTTATACTCCCAAACAATGCTTACAACTGGCCACCAAAACATATTATTATTATTGCACTCGAATTCGGAACAAAATAACATATATTCCATTGGACCACTTTAAACGGTTTAAATTAAAACTGCACCTAATCATATGCTAAATGTTCTTAGCCTTACTGGGTTCATTATATCCATCCATGCTTGCCATTTTTGTTAAGTACATAATACTTTAACTTATTCTATATATTCATGAACACATGTGCACATTTCCTTTTTTCAAAATTTATACCGACTAACTTCTTTCTCAAAATCTGAAATTTGATTTGAAAAATAATTTTTTTTCAAAATTAAGGACATTATATGATAAATTCTAATAAACTCATAGTTTTGCCCTCCTAGCTCCTTTTTCCTTTTCTAGATTTCTTTAGCTACAAATTTCTAGTTGTAAGAAAGCTGCATGATTAAAAGAAGACGTGGTCACGGATCATGTTTTTCGTTCAAAAAATGCATGTTGTGCAAGCATTATAGCCTAACTCTGCGGCCCCATTTAAAGTCCAAATTTTAGAACTAGTTTTAAAAAATAAGTACTTTTCATCATAAAAAGTGATATACAATTTACGACAAGAAAAATATTAATCATTTGAGACCAAAGATTTTGTATTTTTTTAAAATAAAAAAAATTGTCATCTTAAAACCGAGATAGCTACAAAGCTTTAGCAAAGGGCTACACTAAGTATTAATTGCTAAGCAACTTTACCTTTTTTTAAAACCTCTATGCATGTAGCAAGATTTACTATGCTTCGTTGCTATAATGGAAAATTTTGTTGTTTTATTTGTGTACCTACGATAATCAATAGGATCTTGTCAACGTATGTATTCTTCACTCAAGTGTAAAGGAGCAACAATACACCCCAATTTTATTTTTATTTTATTTTTTTTGAAGGAGGAAAGGGAAGGATGATTTTTTTCTAATAAAACATTAAAATTTAGGAGAAACATCTCATATTTCAACTAAGTTTAACTGAAAATTAAAAGCTAATTGTGAATTAAGAATATTTAAATTCACAGGCCAGATTAATTACATTTAAAATTTCATAGAATTTTTATTTTTGAACAATTAAACGTGATTTAATATTTATTTTTTCATATTATAATAAATTTAAGTTAAGTATAACTTAATCTTAATCGTTAGCTCATAAAATAAGAAACATTTATACATAATTTTATAAACTTATATTGTAATCAATATAAAATCTGATCATAATTAACTTATTAAAAAGTGAAACTCAAGACTAGTTAAAAACAATTCTACGCGGCATATAATTTATAATGGACAAATAACCATGACTCTATTAGAGATGGATATATAATATCCATTTGTTAATTCAGGATATCTAAACCGTTTTAAGTATATACTATATACCTACTTTGAATTTTCAACAAACAAATATCATCAATTTGATATAATATATATATATATACGTTAAAATAATCCTCCATTGTCAAATTTTAGTACCTTCTTTTATAAAAAATTAGTCCTTGATCCTCTAAAATAACCAATATTATTTTTTTAGACACCATATATTGATAACATTGTTTAAATAAGCAACATTCACACCATGATAGAATTAATTTTGTAGTGAATTTTTTTTTTACATGTGAAATCCAAGCCTAAAAATTTTACTTTAAAAAATTAAACATGTATCATTTGAAATAAAATCAACCTATGGTTAAAATTTAAATTCAAAAATGATTTTCAAACATTTATTATTATCAATTGTCACAATGTTGAGTAGATTTATCATATTTATAGAATAACCACTGATTTTATATTATAAAATAATTAAAAACAGTTTTTTAATATATTATCATTAAAAATGAGATTAAGTTCAGTAGTCTATATTCCAAGTACCAAAATTTTGATTTTTTAAGTACATTATATTTTAATTAATTTTTTTAAATCATATACATCCTTTCTAAAAATAATCATGCTAAAATTGAGAATATTTATATCATAACCAGAATAAGTCTCTTAATAGAATTTAAAGAAAATAAAGCATGTGCTATTTATTTAAAAAAACTTAATTAAATATATATCACTTAAACTAATCATGTTGATATTCTGATTAATCAGACAATCCGGACTAAACTAGTTGTACAAATTACTAAACACCTTAATATATTTATTTTACTCCTTTTAAGTAAAAGACTGATGAGTATAAAAGTTATGATTTGACTGTGATCTTAATTATTAAACAAACTTTTAGATTGTTTGTATATTTATTTAAAGCAAACAAATTCATGGTTACAAAGTGTTTAAGTTAGCAATTCAATTAGTTATCATAATTTAAATAACTTTTAGTTAGCACATGGCATGGCTATCATTGATCATTTAACAATAATTTTACCTAACAATTAGGATAAGGGAGCTAGCAAAAACAATTCTGTATGTTAATAAGAAATGATACTATTAAGTAAAAGAAATGGTGATTAAACAAAATAACAACATAATATAAACTGTTTCTAAATAATCCTGAAAATAAAATTCGACACTATTTTAATCTTGTCAACTTTTTTTTATCTCAAATTTCTTTTCTTAGGAGGGATAACTATTATTTATATTTATATTTTTTTTTCTTTCATCACAATCCTATTTATTTGACTAGTTTGTTTTTAAATTTTTATTTTAAAAAATAAGTTTAGTTCATTAAAAGATAAGATTAATTCCTTAATTACACTTTTTTATGAATTTTTAAAAAATATATAATTAAATTAATTATTCTTTTCCTTTTTTTTACCAAAAGATTATTTATTGGAAATGCTCGACAGCATTTAGAAGATAAAGAATGCTAAATAAAAGAGTAATACAGCAGTGCATTACAAATAAACAATAACAAACCAAGCATACATGTTCATAACGCTAAACAGTAACAAATCAAGCACGCATGCGATACAATTTAACAATGCTAAAAGATCAGATACCAACAAAACAATAAAGCATAGTCTCCTATAATAACATAACCTTGAAAAAATTATGGATTTTTTTTTTCTCTTTTCATATTATCACATAACTAACAACAACTTAAAGCAAGAAGATTCAAAATATCAACCAAAACAGAAAATCTAAGTAAATCAATGTTGCATGATAAAATTTTTGATGATAAAAAATGTAGAAAAAATCAGCAGATCTAGATAGAACAGTGTTGTATAATGGAGCTTAAATGATGAGGATTCACCCTTTTCCTAAATAGAGCTGATTCGACACAGGCTCAAGAGGGAAAGAATTTGGTTATGCGGAGTAACGGCCCTTAAAAGTGTCCCATTAACCTCTATAAGCCCAAATCGAAAAACTAAACAGAAAGTAAAAAGGCATTTTGAAACAATTTGGGCCTCCTTGACCGAGAAAAGATATATGGGCTCTGCCAACATAAAAACTTGGTCTTTTTTGTAACCTCTCTTTTAGTTAATTACACCATTCCTCAATTTTTATTTTTATTTTACAGAAACTCATATGACCTCATATAAAACTATCTCTATTTCTCACTGTTCCAAAATTATTTGTCTAAACAATATGAGTATGTTCTAATTTATTTTTTAAAAAATATTAATTCTGAAGTAATTTTTTAGAAAATAATTAAATTTTTGAAATAGTATTTAACACTACAAAAAAAATTATTTTGGTGAATTTTTAAAATACAAATAATAAATATTTTAATTTTTATTATATTTTTTCAATAAATATTTATTTAGAAAAAATGATTGGTCGAAAAATATTTTAGTGAAAATTCAGATGATATAACCATTAGAATCCAATATAGATTTTTGTTAATTTAATATTTTTTATCAATTTATGCAACCATAAAAAAATAACTGTCATAAAAAACTATTTTTTTTACAATGCATTCTAAAATTATAATTTCAGAAGAGATTTTAAATATTCTTTCAGAATTTTATTTATAAAATATATTAAATACACTTTCAAAACTAACTTTGGATAAAATTAAACAAGAGTAATTTTTAATGGTTAAAAAATAAAATATGATTCAAATAGAAAAAAAAAAGTAATTTTCGGATTCAAGCCCAAATGAGACAAAAAAGTAAACCACCAAATTGCAGTTTGTTGATTCAATGTATGATAAGGATATGCTGAATAGATTTCGATTTACAAGAGTACAAAACAATTATAGTAATATCTATCATTACTGTATAGGGTCAATTAATTTAATTTTTCTAATAACTAAAATATAGTATTTGTTCATAACAATAGCACTTAGGAAAGAAATGAGTTACACGAATTTTTTGTTTGATTTATTTAATGTTTAATTTATTTTAATATATTTAATAAATAGATATATTTAAAAATATAAAAAAAAATTATAAACATGTTAAATTTAGGTTTATAAAAAAATCTATTTAATTTGTTTAGAAATTTATTTATCTTTATATATCATATATTTATATTTATTTTAATATATTTATTTATATAATAATATATATTTACATAATTTGTTAAAAATTAAAATTTAATTTTAAATAAAAACAAATTTAGATAATTTTTTTATTTTCAAAATAAAATCTAAATAATTTGTTTAAATAATATATATATATATATATATTAAACTTATTTAATATATTTTTTTATTTTATAAATTTTTAATTAATAATTTATATAAATTTTAAATTTTTTTATTAATGTTTTTATATTATAAATTTTTAAATAAATTTATATATCTAATAAATATTAAAAAAGTCAGATCTTAACAATAAATTTAAAATTCAAATCTTAAAATTAAAAAAAAAATTAAATATTTAAAATCTAATTTAATTATAGTCGCTTGATTTGAGCAGAGTAAATGCCTTTGAATATGTTGTTTTCTTGGATCTTTCACCAGTTGCTCATCAATATAAATGCTTAAAATACTGTACATAAAGGGACCTGCATGCATGGTGCTTTTAGTGCCATGACTATGACTCGTGAGATATAGAAGAAGAATAAATTATCTTTTTGTTTTGTAAATTACTTTCCTTTCTTTAATTATAAAATTAAATATCACTAAAAATTAATAATTAAAAAAATATTATTATCATATCAAAGAAAAAATAAAACATGTTACATTTTAATTAAAGTGAATAATTTTCTTTAAAACTTTTTTTATATAAAATGTTGTTCTCTTAATTTTAATAAAAATAATGGTTTAGTATATTTTATTTTTTAAAAATTTATATTCCACCAATTTATTTAAAAATAATAAACAGACATAATTATAGTGTTTTTAACTTTTCATATCTATAAAATTTACTATTACTAATCGATTATTAAAAATGATAATTATTTATCATAAAAAATCATAGTTAAATCTCCTACACTTACAAATTTTATTTTTGATATTTGATTATCAAAATTAATAATCATTTATCATGAAAAATTATGATAACTAAC
This sequence comes from Canavalia gladiata, assembly GCA_037954105.1. Taxonomy (NCBI): domain Eukaryota; kingdom Viridiplantae; phylum Streptophyta; class Magnoliopsida; order Fabales; family Fabaceae; genus Canavalia; species Canavalia gladiata. Next base: position 14,534,623 of record CM075660.1, read on the forward strand.
TCTATAAAATGATGATTAATTCAATTATATATATGATTATTAGAAATCAGTTTGGTAATAATCATCAATTATCATTAATTGATGACCAAATTGTAATAATTGACTACATTGGTAATAATCAATTAATAATTAGATATGTAATTAAGCTAATCATTATATTGTATATTTAACCATGATATTTATAAATTATAAAAAAAAATAAGGTGTAGATAGATACATTTACGGTAATTATATTTGAGAATCATTAATACTAATGTATCAATAATGACTTTCTGTTGCATTAAGATTAGAAGCTTGTTTAAACATGGACGTAACTTAATGATAATCAAAATTAAAAATTTATTAATAGTAACCTTGTCTTATGAAAGTATTTATCTTTTCAAAATAATTTACCAACCTTGTAATTTAGATTAATATATCTTTCAAATTATATTATTATTTTTTATTTTAAATTAATATGTAAGGTGTCATAAAACTTTCAAAAAAGTGGTGAAGAGAATATTGAAAATTTTTCACTATGAAAGAGCTTCCTAAATTGTTAAAAAAATAAAATTATGATATTTTCTAAAGAATTCAAGGTTTTGATAAGTTATTAATTTTTATCAATTTATTTATAAAATTTTAAATAAATATTTAACTAATTAGTTGTCAATTTTTTTCTATTTTATTTGTCACATAAGGGGATATGAAAAATTTTAGAATGCAAAACTTAAAGTTTAGAGTACAACTACCTTAATTTAGCACATTAATTAATTGTACTTAATATATCTTATACAACTGTATAAAATCTAATACCTTTATATATTTTTCACCTTTTTCACATGATCATGTAAGATTATACATTAACATATTAATTTTGAGCATTTATATGTTTTATATTTTTCACCTTTTTCATATGATCATGTAAGATTATACATTAACATATTAATCTTGAGCATTTATATGTTTCCTTCTACATGTTTATGCTTAAGAAAAAGAAGAATTTTCAATAGAATGATTCTAAACATAGTTGTACTTAATTTTAATATTAAATTTTAATTAAATTTAATTTATTGTTAATAAAGATATTTTTATTCTATGGAAGAAAAAATATAATAGAGGAGATAAATCTTTCAACGTATTACTAACTAAATTTTTATTATTTTCTTTTTTTTTTTAACTAAATCTTTATTTAGAATGTTCAAAATCTATTGCATTTTGTGTTCAAATTTTTTTAATATGAAAAATAGTACACATGTTATAAGTTACCTTTCACCAGTTTTTTCTTTTTTTTAACACCAAATCTTTTTTTAAAATATTCAAAATCTATTGCATTTTGTGTTCAACTATTTCCAATATAAAAAATACAATTACTTATGATTATTTTTTAGTTTTATTTTACAATAGAATTATAAAATCTTTATGATATTTAATTTTTACTTTTATTATTACTTTGATTATGTGTAACTAATTTTATAGATAAGGGATCAAGATGAACTTGTAATGTAACTTATCTAATTTTTTTTTATCAATGAATATTTTTTTCAATTGTGTTCAGCCTCTTATTTTAATTTATACTGTGAATGGATTACTTTTGACATTTCCAGCTTAATTGTATAATAAATAATTATCATTGTCTAATTGATATATTCATAAGATTGAATTTAGAATTTGAAAGGTGAATCATAATTTTAGAATTCAATTGGTTATTAAATTAAACACGTCATTAATAAATTATACTTCTTTTACTTGCCAACTTGCATGATCATTTAAAAGAATAATTTTAAAAATAAAAATATTAATATTGAATGATCATTAAATATTAATAAAAATAAAACCTATAGTGACTAACAACTAGATAACATAATTCATAAGAAAAATAAAAGAAACATTAAATGAAACTTGAATGACTAATCATTAGATAACATAGTTTACAAGAAAAATAGAAGAAACATTAAGTAAAACTAGAATATGATATCTTTCCATATTTAAATTTTATATTTGATTATATTGTTTATTTTAGATATTTTACTATTTTATTTTCTTACTATTTTTATTTTTAATTAATTAAGTACAGTTAAAATTAATTTGTTTTTAATCTCAATAAAAAAATTTTAATATTTTTTGAATAATCTTCATGCAAACAATAAAAAAATTTTGTATGCTTTTTTTTTCATTTATTTTTATTCTCTACATATTCTATAATTTTCTTTTAATTTGATAAGTTCTATAGCTTCTTTTTTTTTTTTTTTTCATCCTGTTAGATCCCTGTCTTTCTTGGTGATATTATGATATGTGAAAATGAAAAAAAAAAACGGCATCCTGAGAGACTAAATTGATAATCCTTATATTTTCAAGGATGAATAATTTACTAAAAAAATGTTAATCACTAAACTTGTTTTTATTAGTATATATATTATTTATTTAACAGAAATTGATATGTTAATGTAGACAGTTTGATCCTTAATGTTAGCAATATGGTAAGGATTAAATTGATAATTCTTATATATAAGGAATAAATTTTTTTCTAAAAGGTAGCATATTTTTAAAGAAAAAATGTACTTGTGTTAAGATTATTTTTATTAGTACATTCTTTATCTAATAGAAGTTAATATATTACAATGTAAGTCTGTGTTAATAGTATATGATATCATTTATAATTATATTGTTAATATAAATTTACAATATATATATATATATATATATAAAAATTAAAAAAATTAATTTATGTTAAACGTGAATTATATTAATGGAGGAAATTTTAATGACATACATTTTCTTTTAATATATATAATTATATAACATCAAAATATTATAATAAAAAATTAGTATATAATAATAATAGAATAATATCATTATTATTATTTTATTTTATTTACGTATAAAATATTTTAAATGATTAAAAATTAAAATTTTTTAAGTACATAAGTTTTTTAAAAAATTATTAATCTTATTTATTTAGTAAACAAAGTTAATTAAAATGAATTATTTCATAAGCTTCCGACGAGTAATTAGGCTAATTAGATAAAGAATATGTTTTAAAATTATACGTAAAATTTAAAATTAAAATTTATATTATATTTTAAAAAATCACACGTTTATTATTAAATATATATATATAAGTTAAATACATTTTTACTTCTTTTAAAATAATTAAATTTAAAATTTTTTATTTTAAAATTTAAATTTAATTTTTTTATTTTAAAATTTTTAGTTTAAATTTTTTATTTTCTAAAATATAACCATGATTCTTATCATTAACTTAAATTTATTAAATTAACATAGTTTAACTATGATTAAAGAATTATAATTAAAATATTTTAAAAATTATAAAAAAATTTACAATAATTAATCAAACTTAAATTAATATTAACTATCATAATTAAAATATTTTAAAAAATATAAAACCTTGACAAAAAATTTTAAAATTGAAAGAAAAAAATAAAAATTTAATTATTTTATAAAAATTAAAAATATACTTAACCATATATATATATATAATATTTTTTTTAAAAAATACTATTTATAATCATACCCCACTTTAAATGAAACTACTATCTTTTTTGGGATTTATGTATAGTCTGTGTTACATGAAAGTAAAAATGAAAATAGTCACACATATTTAAATAGTTTGACTAATTTAAAAGTCACTGTTCATATAGATCAACCAGTCAATATAACTTACGATCAATTTGATAATAAAAAATTTAAAGAACATTAATAAAGTAAATCTTCCTTTGAAATTTTTAAAAATAAACTTTAACTTTTATATGAAATATTTTTTAAAATTTTTTAAAAAAATTCTTTTAAAATTTAAAGATATTTTATTTTTGAGATTATGTGAGATTAATAAAAAAAGATAGCTTTAAAAATATTGATTTAAATTTGAAAGAAAATTTTATTCTTTTATAAGTAAAATATTTTTTAAAATTTTTAGAAAAATTAATTTTGAAAAGATTACAAATATGCTCTTGCGAAGAGTTCAAATTAAAAAATAAATACTCAAAAAAATATTGTTTTAAATAATAATGAAATGTTATGTTTCAAATAGTATTAAAGATAGATGACATAAATTTTTATTCTTTCAATCGATAGTAAAATATTTAGTAAAAACTAAAGTTAAAAAAAAAATACCAAGTGTTCTAGAGTTGAAAAAAATATGAAGAAAATAAAATAATATAATAAAAAATAACAATAAAGATTAATTGTAACAAAATAAATATAATAAAAAGTTAGATATAGTTATTAGATGGACTTAAATATAATAAAAAGTTAGATATAGTTATTAGATGGACTTAGGCTTTAATGATTCATACTTTTTACTATAAATGTTCAAGTGCATTGTTTCTCTCAAAACTTGTGAAAAATAACCTCTTGCACTTGTAGGAGACATTGAAAAAGTTTTTGAAACTTGAAAATGCTACTTTTAGTTTTAAATTCTTTTTGATGTGTGATTTTTATTCTCCTCCTTTCATCTTTTATTTTTCATTTTATATTTTTTCAGTATTCCAGATCAAATTGAATATTGTTCAGACTCATAATAATACGTTCTCTCTTGACTTATGTATGAAAAGAAAAAATCAAAATCAAACTTTAGAATTCAATGTTATAAACAAATCGCAGAAATCATATTAATTAATCTCAAGGCAGAACATCGAAATAAGCTAGATTGACAAGAGAACATCCTAGAGATACATGCAGGCATAAAAATTAAATGAGGTACGTACATAAGAATGGTACCGGATAAGGTACCATACTTAGTTTATGAATGAGGTATGTTGACCCATAAGAACGTGTCCCCTTTATGGATACACCAAAAAACTATTGAATTAACCATAATTTATAGACCCACAACTTGTCTATATTTTGGTTCATTCTTGATTGTATATACATATGTTGAATTCGAGCGGCTCCATTTTACGTCCTTCTCAACCCCACGTTCTCTCACGCATTCAATATATTTTTATCCTATTAGATTAATCTTCGAATATAATATGAAATTGGAACAAACTAGGAAATTGGGGAATCAGTTTTGGAAAGTTGTATAGAGAAAAACAAAAGAAAATAATTACATGGAAGACTACACATGCGGTCCACCAATTATTTTTTGTATCATCCTCCCCAGCAGACTCAGACAAATTGAGGGGTATCATATAATGCAATGAAACTATAGACCACTAGACAGAAAATTTACTCATGGGGTTTCCCTCTTGTTAACAATGTTCTTGGTAGGGGAAGCAATTGAATGTGATCTAGATCTTTGTTTGTTTTCTATAATGCATAAAGAATCAAACAACGCTTCTTAAGTGCCATAGCCAGCTAATTCTATCTTCTAAAGAGTGTTTGGTGTTGGCATGTCTCTAGGGTCTACCAATTCCATATTTTGTTTAAATGTTGGTGTTTCTTTTCTTAATTTAATATAAACTTAAAAGATTTTGCCCAAAAAGTTGGTCCTTGGATGTGGAAAACAAGGCCAATTTAAGTTGGATGGACCAATGGCATTGCTTAATTAGGAGACAAAACTCAACTTCACAGAAGAAATCATACTCTTTGTTACTTGGATGAATTGTCTTCATGTTTTTGTATATATTTTATGTTTTATATAGATTTCATAGAGATTTGATATTTAATAAAACAGATACCACAATTTATTTAATTGATGTGGAAATCATTGTTTAATTAGGTATCTTGTTATTCTTTTTCCAAGTTGTCCTTATTTATAACATACTCCTATTAAAAGTATACTATATGTTTCATGAACGTGGAAACATTAAATCAGGTGTTTTTAATACGGTTGCTTACACTTATGTAAATTTATATCTAAATTTATATCTAATCTTTAATTTTGATAGATGAAATCAGTTTCCGTAGATTTTGATACTCCTTTGGATATAACATAACAATCTGTTGGATGATGTCTCGTAGGCTGAGGCGTGTGATTACACTGCCTTCAAAGATTTGTCCGTCCATGGCGTAACCCCCAGGATACAACAACCCCTTCTGAAATATTCAGGAACAGAACGCGCAATTAATTTCACATTCTCTTGTTTAACTCATCAGAAACAGTGGTATATATAGAAGATTGTTAGGGCAACCAACATGACTATAAATTAAATTTTCATCAGAAATTAAATTAAAAACGGCAAAAAATAATGTCGTAATAATTTCTCAACGGTCAACTTTTAAAACATAATGATCATTAATGGATAATTAAAATGATTGATTCATAATTTAAATTTAAAATAATTAGTAATAATTCTAAATATCTTAAAATCATAATGATAATTATTTAAATTAATTTGAATATTTAAAAATTAAATTAATAATATTAATTTAAATATTTAAAACTATTTTGAAATACACAATTTTTACAACAATCCCCCACTATTTCAAAAAGGTTTAAAAATAAAATAAATTAAAAGAAATATTTTCTTGGGTTAACGCAAGTGTAAATGCATCAGATCCGGTGACTTTTGGACTATGAACCAGACCCTAGACAAATAAACATAACTGACAGCGCTATGGTAAAGAAGAACTTCTATGAACCAAAAACACCTTGTTGTAAGACAGAGGTTTACATGTCACATTACACCCCACGATTCCTGGCCGGTTTTGCGCAAATAGGTCATGCGCGTACCTGGTCGATTCATGAGTGCTCTAGAGATTGTGCCTCAATCTCATACAAGCGGCCCCACTTGACACTCATATAGGTGACTTCATCAAATGTATTCTGCATTTCATACACCACCCATAAGGGATATGATAGTCATTAAACATAGAAATAACCTCTCGTTCAATGCAGCCTAACACTTCTCGCACCATAGGAATAAAGAATAAACAGTGCTAGAAAGACCAGCAATAATTTGTTATTACCCATATGAACCTTCTTCATGGGATCTCCAATCACAATAGTTTGGTTCCTGTTATTGTTGATTTTATTTTGGCTAAAACTTTATTCCCTCAATGTCATTCACTAAGCCTTTTGCTTTATGAGAAATAAGGTCAAATTTATTTTGACTTCACGTTAATTAGAATCACTAATTATTTAGTGATCATTCACAATACTTTGTGACATATAGGATTATATCTTGATTTATTAATTAATTTTTATTATTGCTCCTTAGCAATCATAAGTATGCTTACAATAAACATAGTAGTTTTTTTTTAATATTTCCTAAGAATTTTTCTTAGTACACGTTCTCCCAAATCAAAAATAATGATTTAGTCTCTATAATATATTTGGATAATCCAAATCACGATATTTTCTTCAAGATTAAAATAAATCTAATTTTGATTTATTCTTGTACAAATCAATTTTATCATCACTATCTTATTTTAATATCGTGGAAAACTTTTTCATACCATAATTAATGGTATCTCTTGAATATTTTAAATCTATTGCTACAAACTCAAAATATTTTCAATAATATCACTTTCTTAATAATTTAAATATACTCAATAAAATCAATTATATGATTTATTTTATTGCAATCACTAGCATTTGTACTCGTTACATTTGATTATATAATTTATTTTATTACAATAACCAACATTTGTTCACATCATATTTGATTATTTGTTCATATATCAAATATCAAGTAGGAATCAATAGAATAAAAATTGATATATAAAACAAATAACAAAATCTCATACAGCGTTATCAACCCAAGAGTTTTATTTTTTTTTTCATGTTCTCAGCATTCAAGATAAAAACAGGCACTCATTTGCCTAAACACGACATTTATTATTTGAAATTTAAATTAGATATCATACAAATTTATTATGATTTTGATTCAACAACAAATACCGTAAATGTATAACATTCCAATCTCACTCGATCCAATCATTAAATCAAACACAAAATTTATGATCGGTGAGAGCGAAGAAATAGAAGGAATTCCATAAAAGATTGGGGATAAACTACGTTCCAATTTTCGAGTCCCAATTAAATTTTAAGGAAGATCATACATAATGGCACTTACCCCATATTAAAATCCAATCATCACAAACAGAAAAAAAACAATATATGAACAAAAATTAATTATCATAACAATTTATGAATTTTATTGATAAAATTAAAATTAAAAATTATCACAAGATAATCATCAAATAGCAAGAGCAAGATCAATCACAATTAGGATTCAGAAGATAAATCACAGAATCAATTAAAATAATAATAAAGGTTGATTTTATTATTATTATTATTATTATTATTATTATTATTATTAATATTATTATTTAAAAAAAAATTCCTTTTAGTATGTTCCTTCTCTGCATCCCTCGACAACAGATCTATTCCATGATTCATAGATAGAACAGGACTTTTAAGCGGAGTACCTTAAACTTGCAAAAAGGCATAAAGATGATTAATGTAATAGATAAAAATTAAAAAAGAAAATCTAATTTATTGTAAAGAAAATATTATGGGTAAAATCATTGAGATTCTTGAATAATTTCGAAGATTGTTGGAGAAGGTTGACGGTGTCTCGTAGGCTGAGGCGTGTGATTACACTGACCTCAGGATTTGTCCGCCCATGGCGTAATCTCCTAAGATACAACAGCCCCTTCTGAAATATTCAGTAACAGAACTAGCAAGTAATTTCACATTCTCTTGTTTAACCCATCAGAAACATTAGTATATATAGAAGATTGTTAGGGCAACCAATATGACTATAAATTAAATTTTCATCAGAAATTAAATTAAAAACGACAAAAAATAATGTCGTAATAATTTATCAACGATCAACTTTTAAAACATAATGACCATTAATGAATAATTAAAATGATTAATTCATAATTTAAATTTAAAATAATTAGTAATAATTCTAAATATCTTAAAATCATAATGATAATTATTTAAATTAATTTAAATATTTAAAAATTAAATTAATAATATTAATTTAAATATTTAAAACTATTTTAAAATACACAATTTTTACAACACAATCCTCCTTAACGGATAACAAGAAAAAATATATACTGAAAGAGAATTGCATGATAAGAACTTATTATATTTATCACGATACCTGAGAGTTTTTAGTTTTTTTTTTATGACAACCTGAAATTAAGTTAAATTATATTCCCTCTTTTCATATTAAATTATTTTTTTGCTTACATTAATTACCATGTAATAATCGATCATGGTCATCGCACAGCATCAGACACAATGCTCGCTGTAATTGTAGATACTAATTTATTCTCGTTTTGTAGTTTATTTTTCATTACTAATATGTTCAAAATCAGGAAGACATTGTTGTTGAGCTTTTCGTTATATCCGTGATACAATATTCAAGTCATTAAACATATAGATCAGTCAATGCCAATTAGTCTAGTTTAATTAAAAAAAATTAATTTTTAATGATTTTATTTAATTCAAATGAAATTATCTTTAATATATAATATATATGATATTAAAAAAGGTGTAAATCTATAATATTTTAAAAAAAATTGTGAATTCTTATTAATTAATCCACTGTGATATTTTATGTATAGACAATCAGTGCAACAAAGACACTGTACATAATTAATACAGATGAATGTGCTTGTGTCTGCATGAAATAAGACTGTTGTTATTTTCTGCTTCACCAAACACGTGGGCCAGTTAATTAGTTGGTGCTCCAAGACATTAATAGGAACAAATTCGTTTAAATTAATCTTCATGTTATAGGGAATGCTTTATATTGTTCTTTCTAACGGTAAGACATCACTGCTAATGTAGTGATCAACATGTCCTGTCACTAAAAAAAATTGTCATTTACTAATTAACAACTTAATATTAGATTATCAAATAAATATTTTTTTAATAAAATTAAATTATTAACATAAATATTGTATATATTTATATTATAAAAGTGTAATATGTTATACAAATAAATAATTTTATTATTATAAAATGATACTATACAGTATCAATATATCAATATATCAGTATATCAAATATTAGTATAATATATTATTTATTTGTATAAATATTTAAAATTTATATTTAGATTTTAATTTTTATTAAATAAAAATTATACTAAAAAATATTATTTTAACATTTAATAAATTTTATTTGTTAAAAATATTCTTTTAGTCAAATATTAAATATGTGTTTTGCTGTACCCTGGAATTCTGACCTTAAAGATTGTAAGAATCAATGGTAAGTCTAGGCCAAGTGGTATGCCTATTTCTTATGTTTATGTTTTTTTGTTAATGCAAATTGAAGATTCTAATTTTAGATGAACTCATGAAATTGTTTTCGGAATCATTATCCAATACTGAAGATCGAAATAATGGTTATTTAATTCATTAATTTTGTCTTAACTAAATTGAAAATTTTAGATTTTACAAATGTAAATATTTAATTTTACCTGGTTACTTTATTTTATTTTATTTATTTCTTTTAATTATTTTAAACTAATTAAAATTTAAAAATGCAGAAATTGGATAAACTACTTTTGATATGTCATTTGTTTCTCTTCATCCAGGATTGGGGCAAAATGACAAAACTAATATGCATTTAAAAATTAGATGAAGTGAGAAAAATGAAGACTCTATTAGAATATTTTTACAAATAGATAGGAAAATTTATCATAGAAAAAATTTCACATAAACAATAAAAGGAAGTAAGTGATTTTGTGTATATAAATAATACACACATAAGAAAATCTAGGAAAAAATGAGAAAAAAAAAACTGTCTGACTGATAAAAAAAATGTAAATTAAAACCATCATTACTTTTTTATAAACTAAAAAAAAAAAGTGTAGAGGAAGGGATTTTTTTTTTGAGAAGAGAAGGTTTGAGTGAGTTATCTAATTAAGCACACACAAAGTACAAATCAGAGACCGTTTCATATCAATATTTTGGTAAAAAATAAGAGTTGAAAAATAAATTCTATTATTTTTAAATTTATTTTTAACCAAAAAATTTTCATTTTCAAACTAGTTTCTTCCCAAGAATATTTTTTTAAAATTAAAATCGATCTATAATCAATTTCTTTTTCAAAAATTTTATACGAGTATAATAAAAAAATCTGTTAGACCAAATTTATTTTAAATTTTCTTTCAATTTATCTATTTCTATGTTTATTTGTATTTAATTATTTATAATATTTATTATACAGTTTAACTAAGAGTATCTTTATTCTATAATATTGAAATGGTAACTTGGTAAGGTGTTTATATTTTTCTTACTTATAATCAACTTCCAAGTTCAGATTTTTCCAAAGACTTTTTTGCAGCTTTTTAAAAATAAATAAAAACATCGATAATAGCTTCTGTTTTCAAAAATTATTTTTTAAATTTTCATCTGTTGTTCTGTCATAATTTTCATTACACCACAAAGTTTATGATAAAAACAATTAAGTGTCAATTTTTTCAAAACATTTTAAATGTATTTTATTTATTTTTTATTCTTTTTTCTTCTATAACATCTTATATTATGTTTTATTTTATTTTTTTTACCAACCATAAATATATAATATGAAGGTAAATCTCATTTTATTTTCATATTTTTTCTGAATTTCTTTTCAAGATTAAAATTGTAAAATTCTTATATAAAAAGAATTAAGGAATCTGTATTTTGACCCATTAATCGTAGTGAAAGTGAACTACAAATGAGCTTTACAAGTAGTCACTTTAACCACAATTTTACTATCAATCATTCCACTCTGAAAATTAGTTTTATAAATATATTTTAGAAATACCCGATATCGAAAGAACAAAATAAAAGGATATATTATTCTATAACTAAATGAATAGCTATCAGCAAAAAAAGTTCAATAATAATAAAAATATTATTTATAAAACTCCCAACTTACAAGTGTCTTACCAATTATAATACCTCAATTCAAGTGACATTATTCTCCATCTTCCATCCTCTTCCTCAATTTTTTCATTTTAATTTTGTGAATTTTGAAGATTTCTTGTTGATTTCAACTTTGAGAATGATCTTTTGGGATATTCATGGAACCATAGGATCACATCAAATTATAATATCCCTGCATTTTGATATTTAATCCGTAACACGTAACACGGTCTAATATAAAATCTTAGAAATTCTTAACGGCTCCCTATGATATTAATATTATATAACCCGCACGACTTCTTGCTTAATAAAAAAAGGAATCTGAATGGGAAACTACTTCAGGATTTCCTAAATAAATAGGAATTTATATTAAACTCCTAAAGGATCGCAAGGTTATTATTTGATCTTTGCCTCCTTCTCAAAATTTTAGCAAAATATTTACTAGATAAAAATAAATTATATTTTAATTATGTATAAATTTACCATAGAGAAACATCCATAAAGTGTAATTAAACCTATATTACTTTCATGTCTATATCAGTACTACAAGTTTAGTTGTTTTCTGTTAGTACATAAAAATCTGGAATAATTTCTTCCATATTATTATTAAATATTTTGCAAATGCGCTGTCCCAATATCCAGGAAGCTCACCTAAGCTTCATGTGGTCAACTGAAAGATTGATGAAATCAATTAGTATTAAACCTACTTTGTTTCTATTCGCCATGGACTATATATGCATCATGTCTACATTGTCATTTTCGTTTCCAAATCTCTAATCATTTTTTCTTCAAAAATTTAGGTGGCGTTTCAAAATATTTTTTATTTTTATTTATAAAAATATTATCTTGCTTTTCTTCTTTTCTTTTTTTTTAAAAAAATTGTATTTAAAATAATAAAAACAAAAAATAATTATATTTTTTTTATTATTTCCTGTTTAAAATATTAAAAATAAAAAATAAATTTCTTAAAGTAAACATCACCTTATATTTTCTTCCGATTGATTAAATTTGTCAAACAGTAGAGAATTAGCAAAGGAAAAATTTTAGAATTTTTTGATTTATAAAAATATAGTTTTTTATTTTTTATATAAAAAATTGAAAAACAGAAATAAAATAAAAACAATATAATATTTTTGTAAAAAAATTTTAAAACTAAAAATGAAGAACCAAATGACCTCTTAAGTTGTGATGGAGATAATTACTAATTAAATAATAATTTTGTAAAGAAAAGGAACCTTTTTCAATATATATACCTACCCGAGAGTTGGTATATACTTAATACATGGAATGGAATAAGGTTTGTTTTTATCGGAATATACACATCATTTTGCATTATCATATATTTTTGTCTGTCCTGAGCTAGTTGGGATGACACATGACCCACCATGTCCAGCGAGGTCCCTTGGTTGCTCCTATATATTTAAGCGCAAGAACCAAAGCCAAGGCACTCATCATCATTTGCATCAAATCTCAGAAAATCCTCTTCCATCCAAAGAAGCCTCAGAGAAGTTTAAAAAGAATCAAGAAAGTGAATTATGGGTTGCTGGTCAGCAGAAAATGCCACTAAGGCTTACCTTAGCACTTTGAAAATGGTGAGTATTAATTATTCCTATCCAACTTCTTCAATTTCTCTAGTGGCCTATATCTTAAGAAATTTTACATAATAATTTTTTCTAATTTGCATTTTGGTTTGTTTAATTTCTTCAGGGTCAAAAGGGAAAAGAGCCAGATGTGGCTGAGTTTATATCAGCACTAGCTGCTGGAAACAATGCACAATTAATGGTTGTGGCATGTGCTACTGTAGCAGACTCCACCACACTAGCATTGGTTGCTGCTGCTAATCAAACTGGTGGCCAAGTCATTTGTGTTGTCCGTGGCTATGAGGAGTTAAATGCCTCCAAAATTGCATTGGGAATGGCTTCCAATCAAGTTCAATTTATTGTTGGAGAAGCTAAACAAGTGGTGTTAGACCAATATGAAGCAGCAGATTTTGTGCTTGTTGATTGTAACCTTGAGAACCATGAGGATATTCTTAAAGCAGTCCAAGAGGGTAGGAAGCAAAATGGCACAGTGGTTGTGGGATACAATGCATTTAGCTGCAGAGGGTCTTGTTTGTCATGTGGATCAAGAACACAGTTTTTGCCTATAGGAGAAGGGTTGTTGGTCACTAGATTTGGGGCTACTCATACTACTCCAAAATATGGAACCAGAATGAGGAAAATCAAAAGCCGTTGGGTTGTCAAAGTAGATAAATGCACAGGCGAGGAACATGTGTTTAGGGTCAGATTTCCTCACGGGAAAGTCATTCAAGCTTAATCATATGGTACATACAATATTAGCCTCCTCCAATCCCCCTCTCGGCTCTCTCCATATTAGCAAAATTGAGTGTTAAATTTTGCTTTTATTAAGCACTAGGAGTTTGTCTTATTTTGAAATGTATATACCAAATTATAAATATATTTTGATATATAATGGATAAATTGGTTATCAAGATTTGTTTCTTTTCGTATACATTCTAACAAAAAAAGAGAGTAAAAGCAATTATTTCTTAAGATTTAATTATGTCCAAACAAGCTAATATAGCTCTTGGTCAACTTATATTTTCCCTCTCTTCTTTGTGATCAATGGAAATATCCGTAACTGGTAAATATACCTTGGTCAAAAGTTCCTAAAGACATTTGAAGTCACGAGGATATGTATGTGGATCTTAGAAAATCTCTATTTGGGTTGTACTTTGACCATAAAGTCCATAAAAAAAGTGGAAATGAAGATTAAGGAAAATATTGATACTTAGAAAAAAGTTTGCATATTATTCACAATAGAACAATCAAATTATAGTTAGATATGTCAGAGTAACAAACATATACACATACATTGATTTACATTAAGAATCAAATTAAGATTATCTCAGTTTTCTTTCCCAACCAAAATATAATTAATTTATTGTACAAAATTTCTGAAAAAATAGCATTTGGTTTACCAAAAGAGCCCCTAGTAAGCAGCATCACCAAGGTACAGACAACAGGCTGTACAGATAACAGTAAGAGTACCTAAAAGGCATTGTTTTGTGGTATTCTCTAATTAAATTACAACCACCTGGGCCGGGATGCTTCCTTCTTGAACATGGGGCTAAAGTGGTTTTGTCTCTGAAAATTACAGCACAACCCTTGAAACTGTGCTGGCTGCGTAGTTGTGTATTAGCATTGGGCAAGAGTGTAATAACTCATTAGATAACAGATTAATTAGCACTCAACTACAGCTAATTGATGCCTACACGTTTTGGGAATCTCTGCCAGCATCAACATGTGTCATGTGAGCTTCACAAGTCTTGTCTTCAGATTTTATAACAATTGCTTCATATACTATTTTGCTGTGTGAAGCGTAGTTATAGGCTGTTGCAGTGTTCCTGTTTTCTAATCCTACCACTGCTTCTGCCTTATGGCCTATAATAAGTTAAATTATCAACTCCACCAACATCAATTCACGGAGATTAATAATTTGTCAAATCTAAATTAAAGATTTTTTTTTGGATGTAATAGATAGTTTTATTTTTAAAACATGTGTTACTTGTATTATGAATTTGTATAATAATTCTTATAACATTTTTTTTATCTCACATCTATCAAATCTTATATTTGTCTCTTTTATTTTTTTTTCTTTTTATTCTATGAATAACTATTGTATATAGTTATTATACAAATAATATTTCTCTTAAAAGATGATAGTTTTTCAATCTAGGTAGAGGAGACAAAAACAAAGAACAGAACATTTTTTTAAATATAAATAATATTGTATATTATCTGATGATTTTATAATTTTTTTAATGGTTTTTAATTTTTTAATTTTAGATTTTAGATTTTATCATTTTTTTTTATGATTTTGATCCTTTATTTTATAAAAATTGTTCATTTTAATTTCTATTATTAAAAATATCTATTAAATGATGATATTATTTGAATAATATAAACTTTAGTTTGTGAAATTTATCTTTTGTATATTTTTTTAGTTTTAAAAGAGGTATCCATGTGTACAATTTGATATTAATTTAGTTAAATATATTTTTTTACAAAAACATGAACAATATATAAATAAAATTAGTTTATTCAAATCAAAATTTATAAATATTTATAATAAAATAATCTTTTAAAAAATTAAAATAAGTAAATAAATAGATTAAGAAATCAAAGTGTACATATTATATGGTCAAAACCAACAATTTCAATAAAATAAAAATAAAATTATTAAAAAAATTAAAATCAAAATTAAATATAAAATCCTTTACTTTCTCTATGTGTACGTGATGTTTGTTATTCATCTTCATTACACCGAAATCGGATGGCTCACAATTTAATAAAAAAAACTTTTTTTTTCAGGGAAATTTTGTTTCGAACGGCCATTTCTTTTCAGGGAAATTGGGCACATAGTGATGACAGACCCACCATGTCATTGGGCTAGAGTGGGGTCTGCTGTACTACTTATTGGACCCAATGGACAAGAGGCTAAACCAAGGGAGGCAATTATTTTTTACACCATTTATTTTTGCTGTTCATATATTTTTTTTATTTCTAAAAAATTAATTTTCAAATAAGTTAAACATATTTTAAAAAATTAATTCCATAAATCATTTCTGAAATTAAATTTTTGACAGTATATTTAATATATTCTAGAATTAAATTTTCTGAAATAATTTACAAATGATTATCAAAATTAAGCTTTTAAAAATATTTAATATATACCTCAAAAAAATATTTACTATTTTATGAAAAATAAAAAACAAAAAAATTGGTACAAAAAAGAATTACCCAACTGAAGAAAGATCCTTCAACCACTAGTCAACCGAGCCCAATTACCCATAACATGTGAGAACATCCATCCTCTCTAGTCTCTAGTCTCATATAAACAAAAGTCTCTGCGTTTCTTATAAGAGATAAATATTTAATTTTTATCGAAAAATATTTTGTGAACATCAAATTTGAGATTAAAAAAAATTCTCTTAATTATTTTGAGATGTGCTTGCACCAAAAAGATAAAAATAAATGAGAAAAAATAATTGTTTACTATATTATATGTAAAGTCAAATTTTTTATGTTCACACTTCACATAATAAAATCGTTTCTTACACGGTAGCTTTTTTACTTATGGCTGAATTAATGGTTTTCAGCAAGAGTTATGGTTAGGTTTCAAAGACACGGATTGAGAAGTACGTTACAGTTTGACCCAAAAAAAAGTGGTACATTCCTTCTCCTTTGCTAATTATTTTTATGTGGGATTGTTTGCTGTTGCCTGGATATTTTTTGAAGTAGGAAACTTCAAAGTGGGTTTTATCAGTTTGATAATTCTAATTAAATTTTATCTTCAAATGCAGCATAGTCCAATGATTTTAAGTTTTTTAATTAAGGTTTAATTAAGTTTTTTGTTTTATATAATTTTGGTTCCTCATCTTATAAAAGTAGTTAGTTTTGGTTCTTGCTACCAAAACTTTCTATACTTTTAATCTCAAAAGTGTTTATATATACAATTTAATAATTTATTTATTTATTTATTTACTGATATTTGATCGTTTACGAAACTTTTATTTTTCAAAAATGTTAATTTGTACATTTTAGTCTCTTGAATGTTAATTTTGTTCATACTTATTCATATATTGTTCCTACTTTCATGAGAAAAAAATTAAAATATAGTAAAATTAATATTAAATTATATATATCAATATTTTTTAAGATTAAAAATATATAAAAGACAACTTTTAAAAATTAAAATATTATATCTATTTAAACAATCTCATTATTCAATTGAAACATTTTACAATAGAAAACAAAACTAGTAATTTTTATAAATTAAAGGATCAAATTTATACAAAAATAGTAGAAATTAAAAATTTTGTTAAAACTGTTATTGATATAAGTAATTTTCTATTTAATCATCAAATGCAACTTGAAGTTGCTTGGTGGTTGCGCAAGGAGTAAATAAATCTGTAAAAAGGCCTAATAAAATACTTCTTAAAATATTGTTGACATGCTTTAAATTGCAGTCTATACCGGGTAAGGGAAAATATAATTCTAGACATTGTAGAATAATTTACATCTGGTTACATCCGAATACAAGACGTCCAATATTTTTTTTATGTTTAGAAATATATAATTTAAACCCTTAACTGGTAACTGAAGTATACATATTTTTTATGATTTAATTTTTCTAAAGTATGTTTAGAAATATATAATAAATAAAATTTTATAAACTATAAATTTAATATTATCAACATATTAAATTCTGTAATTTTTAATAAATATTTATTATATGTTGTATATTTTTAAGCATACATTAAAAAAATAATTTATAATTTAGCAGCATTTTTTATAAGTTGATAAATTTCAAGTACACCGTAGTGCCAATCTATTAGCATATTTTAATGAGGTGAAAGGGACAAGAGCATTTGCCCAGTATTGGTCGTACACTCTGAAACTCTAGGAGCATTTACCATAGGTTACCCAATTTTTTAATAATTTACATAAAGGGTATTTTATGAATGTAAAATTTCATACCAGGTCTTCGATGGTTCAATAAAACAAGAATAGGTGCTTGCTTAAATAACTTACATGATAAATCATATTCTATTGGTTACTCTTTTGATGTTATAACGACATTAATGTTAGGCTAGATTAGTTTGAATTTCGATATACATGTGACATTCCAATTCTTGATCCATGGTCTGTACATAAATTTAAAATGATTATATATATTTTTTCCTTACGTATTGTAATGAGATAATGTAGAATTGTATCAATCAATTGATGTCTAAAACTTGTGTGGTTATTTACTCTGAAGCTTTGGGTTACCAAGGATACTACTTATTTGTATTTAAAGACAAAATTCTCTTTGTAAGCCTGCAAGGCTAACTACTTTGTGCTAACTACATTTTTCAAGTACTTTTAACAGTAGATTGAAGAATTCCCTTATCAATTGAGAAAAGCACTATTCTCGCTTTATTCCTCTCATTGACTTTGTCAATTTTTTATAATTGAAGCATATTTCAGCATTCTATGTACAGATTAGAATTTAATAAAGGTTTCACCAATGGTTACATTTCTTTGCACTGTCCACCCACGTTGGGTTGAAGAGCTTTGTTGTGTGATGAATTTGAAGACCTTATTGACATAGATGTTGGCATATGCTCTTGCCTCCTCAATGTGATACACCACAAACATTCACCCTTTTTTTTTTCTTTCAATGAAAGATGGTCATGATCAATTGATCCCTAGTTATTCACAAATCTATACAATTATGCAGGTTACTAGGCTTTGAAGGGGCACAATTTAAGGTCACCTACAAAATTGTGCTAGTTCTTCAAGATAGGATAGTTAAGATATTAGCAAAGGAAAGTTCTCACACAACATTTTGTCATTACTCAGTCTCTGACCATTGTTATAATGCAAAGGAAGTTCAAGTAACAGTTTAGCATGCAGCAGATGCCAACCAGAAAAACCAGTTAGGGAAAGGACACAACTCAAACATTCCAAAGGGCATTTGTGTTTTAAGTATTTGTTACCGACTGATAATTAAAGAGGCATTCACCTTGTACATTTAAGATACATTCAACAAAATTAGATGTAATCTGAGGAAAGAAATGCCCTTTCTCTAAGCTACACAACCTACTGTCCAAGGCATTCAGACAAAATCTAGTCCTTAGACAAGGACAAGAACAATGTTATATCCCTAAAAGGTCACCAACATGAGCAGTTAGCACTAAATTATCATCACTACCACTCACCGCATAGGTAAATGGGGATGGTTGAATCAGAGACAGCTACTACAATTGCCCAGTTCTTGAACAATGGCTTCCATGGATGGCCTCTCAAAAGGAGACTCATGGGCACAAAGCAAAGCTATTTTTGCTAGTTTAGCAGCCTCATATTCGAAGAATCTGCCATGGAGATTTGGGTCAATAAACTCTTGGAATCTGAAGGATTCTGCAGCAAGCCTTATTGTGTTAGTGATCTGGTGCTTCCCTGAAAGGATCTGGAAAAGCAGCACCCCAAAAGCATAAACATCACTTGTCTCAGCAAATCGGCCAGTAGTGGTGTATTCAGGAGCTAGGTAACCCTTTGCTGCACTACCCTTAAGTGCAGAGAAGACAATATCATTAGTAAGAAGCTTGTAGAGACCAGAATCTGCCAGCAATGGATTATACCGTTGATCAATAAGAACTTTGTCAGCTGAGATGTTTTGGTGAACCAGAACGGGTTTGTTTGCTTTGTATGCATGCAAATAGGCCATACCTGATTAAGAAAACAAGGTTTAGTATGGACTTTTGGAATGGAAGGCATGATAAAGTATGACTTCTAATTACATTCAGCAATAAAAAAATCACATTTCCAATTCTTGTCATTACCATTTTCTTATCATGATGTAGGTTTATGTCTTAGAAATTATAATATCTCAGAATGTCAAGAGATATAGGAAATTAATTTAGTAAAGGGTATGAAAGAAGGGTAACCTTTAGCAATCCCTTTCACAATAGAAACTCTAGTTGACCATTCAAGGACTTCTCCATCTCCTTCCTTAACATCAAGGAAGCGTGACAAGTTTCCATTAGAAACAAAATCATAAATCAGAAAGCATTCACCTCTTCCCTTTGAACAACAAAACCCTCTCAAATTCACTACATTATCATTCCTCAGTGAGGTCAAAATGTTCAATCCCTTCAAAAACTCAGCTTCATCCGATTTGCAACTGGTTTTACTGATCCTCTTCACAGCAACAACAGATCCATCTCTTAAAACCCCTTTATATGTTGCACTAAAGTTATTCTTACCCAACAAATTCAACTCAGAGAAATATTGAGTAGCTGACTCTACTTCTTCCAAGTTGAACTTGAAACTCTGGAACATAAATTGGCTATCCCCATTGAAATTCCTGCTATCAGCCAAAGGGTCCCATCCAGTAGAGTACTCAAGGCTGATCAAAGGAGATCCATTTTTCCTATATAAACCCTTGGCTTCATCAGTACTTAGACGGCCATCAGAGATATGCAAAGAATCTCCAAGCTTCTGCTTTCGCCTGCGATATAGCACGAATGTCAAAATACCAATTGCTAACATTGCAAATATAACCACAAATATGCCAACAGTAATTGCTGTGGCCTTATTGGATTTTGACGAATTGAGGCACCGAGTTCCATTGCAAGGTAACTTCACATTAGCAGTTTCTGGGATATCTCTTGTTGATGCTCCATAAGGTTCAGGTCTACTAGAATTGACATGATCCGAAGCATTGCAAGCTTTAATGGATGAAAAGCCAACTCCACATAACCCCAGATTGTATTCATACAGAAATCCATCATCCAGTCTCTTAAGAGCTTCATTGAACCAAGCAAAAGCAAACAAACACGTTTCAGATAAACAAAACATATTACTGAAGAAATCAAAAGCACAAATAAAATTAAATATGTGCAGTAACATCATTATTACCTGGAGGTACACTCCCAGAAAGGGTATTGTTGTGAACATCCAAAACTTTAAGTAAAGGAGCTTCAGCTAGGCTAGTGGGAATGGAACCAAAGAGATTATTAGAGCTCAAATCTAGCCGCGCCAGCCTACCCAAATCACCTAAACTAGCAGGGATTGCACCGGTTAACTGGTTTGACTGCAGAGCTACAACACTCAGCTTTTTCAAAGCACCAAGCTCTGTAGGTATGCTTCCTGTTAATTGATTATAACAAAGCTGCAAAACTGCAAATCAAGTGACAAGGGCAAAATGAGCACACAGCCAAATTTGAACCACCAATATAGAACAATATTTTTTTAAAAAAAAAAAAACTATTTCGGAACAAGTGTAAGAGAGTTCACTTCTCACCATTTGAGTACACAAAAGCAAACTTTTTTCAGAAAAAATAGCAAAAGCAAGTTCGAATCTTTCAGCTAAACTCACCACTAACAGCATTTAAAGACACAGGTAAAAAAAGAAACAAATTTTTAACATGGCTAAATTTGAAGAATAACAAAGACATGGAACAATAAAAGTCTGAATGTTATTGAACAGGATCACAACTACAAACCTTGCAAGTTGTCCATGCTGCTGATCTCACGAGGGATTTCCCCGGAGAGATGGTTCACATTCAAGTACAAATCAACAAGCTCAGTCAAGTTTGCAACTTCTCTTGGTATCTCCCCATACAAAGAGTTATAATGCAAGTAGAGTCCTGTCAAGTGTTTGAGGCCAGCAATGGCAGGTGAAAGCTTCCCTAAGAGACCCTTTCCCTGCAAAGAAACGTTTGCTACCTGACCCTTCTCATTGCATGCCACTCCCTCAAATCCATCACATGGGTTACCATTGATAGTCCAAGATGATAAATAACTGCTCTCTGGATCCAAGCTGGCTTTCATGTCCATCAGTGCTCTTAACTCAGCATTCCCACATACCCATGATGGGTTTAAGAGCAAAAACACGAGAGAAAAGAGTACTAGTAGTGCTGAAAACCCCATTTTCAGTTCTGAATGGAAGCAAACAAAAATTAAAAACAGAAAAGGATTGGGATTTTAGAACGGTTGGCTTTTCTCACTCTACAGCAGCAAGTTCTGGTTTTGAACTCAAAGCTTTGAAACGCTCTGTGTATACTCTGTCAAACTATGAGAGTTGGAGAAAGAAGTGGGAAAAGGGTTGAACAAGACAGGTGAACAGGTCAAGTACTACAGAGAAAGGGGGGAAAACCATGAACCAAAAGTAGTGAAAAAGTGGTTTCGTGGAATGGAACTTCTGAAGAAATGTTGGATCAATGCTGGCAATTTTCTCGTGTACTCTCATGCGTCATTATAAAACACTTTTTATATATCATAACGTAAGTTATTAAATAACACTTTATTAATAATCTTGTAAAAATAACTTTTTGAATGATTGACATTATGGACATAATTATCATCTTCCTTCTCAATGTTGGCTTAAGCAATGAGTGAGTGAGATGCATGTAAGATATACAGCAAAAAGGGGATAATGAATCTAGAAAGTGTGAGATAATAAAGGAAATAAATCATCAAAGCATGTATGTAAAGGTTTCTTTTTTTCTTTTTTAGATTCTGGGAGAGGGGGTCTTATGGCGTTTGTGTGCATTATTTAACACATGTTATGCTTAAATTTCCATTATCAACAAATAGTATAACTCATTTTTAGATACTCAAGCTACACTTGTGTTGCCCAATAATTCCTTGAACACTAGAATGAATTATTGCATTACAACAAAGTGCATGTGCACTTGGTTAATGTTTATTATTATTAGCAGCAGCAATGATCATAATATATTTTTAGCAATGCTATAATATACCCAGTTGCTTTTCATTCTTATTTCAAATTTTAGTAACGAATTGGAAACTAACTCAGCTTCCTTTCATTTGATTTGTGCTTGAAACTTTATTCTATGTTTACCTTCATGGAATGAAAATAGCATCCAGGTAAGATAATACAATATTGATAATATTGATACAAAAACCACAAAACCATGAATACTATAGGAAAAATGTACCAGTGTACAACAGACTTAGAAATAAAGTACATGTGTTTTGGAATTATTAGATGTTCAAATTTGAAATTTTCAAACTTCAGTTTTCTTCTCGTTTCAGTTGCCTTGAAAATTAATTTTTGGGATTTTTTTTCCACAGAAAAACTGGAAAAATGTACTAATTAATGGGTTGGGAAATTAATTTGCCTGGTTTATGGGCCCCACCACTAGGGATAACAGCGCTACTACGTCTGCCACGTGGATGGTTTGGGAGCAGTTGTGCCACGCACATAGCGCGTGGCGAGTCAAGTGCTTTTCAAAATTCAAATTTCCTGTTATCCGGCCAAACGCCACAGTAACTAAAGTGAGAGTGAGATATATCTTCCACTTTATTTTTATTGGTGCATAAAATTTATTCCTGTGTTAGAATCAATCATCATCATAATAATAAAAAGAAAAATGCTAGTTTCTTAAAAATACTGGTTAAAAAATTAAGAATACTGAGCTTTTATAATTAGTAAATTAATTTTTTATTTGATGCATGCATTGTAATTTTTTTTTAATTTTTAATTATTAAATATTTTATAAATTTTTTTTATAAAAGATTAATTTGTATTATTTTAAGTAAGTAAAGTATTAATGTATAATTTTTTAATAAATAAAAAAAATTATTTACTTTATTTTAAAAAAAATTTGCAATACATGCATGAGGGACTACACATGAACATTTACAAAGTTAGCATAATCTAAAATACTCATGAACATTTTCTTTGTCAAGTCAGCTATATGATCTTAAAATACTTGGGCAGATAGTGTAAAAATTATCATTTTAAAAAACTTCTGAACCATTAGATTTTTTTAAATATTATACGCCGAATTCCCGAAAACAAAGATAAAATAAGTAACTGTCAATTTGGTTGAACCAATTAATTTTCCGGAGAGTGAATTGGACCACTGAGGCATACACAATTCATTGAGTGTGGACATTGACGTTATTCAAGAAATGAAATGGGTGAATAAAAAATTATAAAGGGAAATATTAAATGTTACATTGCTTGTTCTACTCTCATAAAGTTACATGAGCCTGTGATTTATTTGACTAGAGTCCTCAGTAATTCTCAGAACACAACAAAACAATCTATTTGGGAAAAACACGATAATCAGCATTTGATCAAGACTTGAAGAAGTGTAAAAAGATTTTACCCAAAAGGAACATCGATAAAGTTCATCTATGTCATCTATCTTCTTTGTAAAAGTATAGTGCAGGACAGATTCTCCTACAAAGATAACAAAGTGGAATACAATGTCTAGTTAATTGTAAACTATGGGAAACTGTGTCTCTGTCTCCTTGGCTTGGTTAATTTCAGCCTCAACATTGGGTAATTAAGGAAGTTATCACACTCTCCCAAAAAGGACATTTGGCACAGTATTTAATATATTTTGAACAGTGCTGCTTTTGGGGCCTTGGACTTGCTTTGATTGGTCCCATCTTAATTAGGCCAACAGAGGGAATATCAAGTTATCTATTGGGTTTGTGCATGAAGCCTTGGTGGCAGCCAGGAGGTAAACAAGAAAAGAATTTTTAAAATAAATAAATAAATAAAGAAATCATACCTCAATTGTGTAAACAAAAATTGTAAAGAGTACTGTTCTATTTCTGTAGATAAGAGTTTTCTTTGGTTGATTGAATTTTTCATGTTCTACTTTTCTGTACTTCACAAGATTTATTCCATAGTCCTTTTCGCCAAATTTCACATGCTTTGCAGACGCACAAGGCATCTCTCTTACACGAATATAATGCTATGTACCACTTTTTTAACTCACTTTCCATTAAAAGGAAGGAGGAATGATATGCCATGCTTTCATTTTATGAGAAGAAAAGTTTTTTTATTTTGCCCCTCTTGAAAGTGAAATATTATAATGGTAAATTAACAGCAATTTGATTGGAAGCTGAACTGTACTGTTAACCCCACTTTAAATTTTAAAGGCCCTGGTTTCATTTGCATTTGCTCTTCAAACCTACTATACTAGGACAGCAACATCATGTTATTCCCAACCCCACCATTCTGTCATTTCTATTCAGTAATATTCAAGCAACCCACTAGCATACCAACTAAGAAGCAAACAGAAAAGTTAACTATGATATTGATAACCACTACCAATGAAATGCTATACTAGCAGGTTCTGTGGTTTATCCTCTCTGATTTAACATTCAAAGGTAACTAACTCTATATCACTAGACAAACTATGTGAAAAATCATGGTCACCTCTGATTTTAGGCACTTGTGCTTAGCTAATTAAGTATAAATTGGAAACAGTATTTTCATCATTTTGTAAGTTTTCATTTGTCTTTAAAGGCATTTGCATGTGTAGATGGTGAATACCACTTACAAGTATGTGATGGCTGTATTAGGAATTTGGGATGCTATGACTTGTTGGGGTCAACATCAACATGAAGAGCATCTCCTTTTATAGAATATGCAGAAAATTCAGACTGCCTAGTCACTAACATAATGCCCCAGAAAACAAGTGTGAAAAAGATAGGATGAAAAAAATAATTAAGAGGAAAATTAACCAAGATGCCAAACATAAAGTTGCAATGATGGTAATGGGCCCATGTACACAACTATGTGTAACTACCCCTCATCATGAGGTTTAATCAAATACCAAGCTAAAAAAAATTAGTTCCTTTACTTCGACCCAAAAAATAATATTATTTGGAGACTTGTTCTTCTATTAATTCCCTAATATAAGCTTAGTAATTAAATTTTACAAAGTGAACTCTCCCAAAAGCTTAGAAGTTGAATTTCTCAGGCTTTTTCTTTGTGGAATTCACGTGAGCTTCAAGAATTGAAAAGATTCATATATAGTTCTTCCCTGGTTATATTTTCTTTTTTATCTAATCAATACTCAAAATGTTTATTATGACAATTAACAGACACCAATTTCGACACATTGAAATTGTTTAACACCATGAGCCTTTTCATATTTCTTATATTGCTTATGCTGATGTCACTCCTGTGTAATGTTGTGAGTCATCAATACAGATAGTGGTTGGGTGGTGTGAGAAATAATGAAGGAGTGCAAATATCCGCAAGGTGTGTTTTGCCACCTTATTTCAGAAGCTGGTGCCACTTGTCGGTCCAAGTTAATTCAACTTCCAAATCATGAAAATAATAAAACTAATCAGATAGATGGTTACAAATGTTTAAGGAAGGTCACTGATTGATTTACAAACTGACTTTATTCATTAAAATTTTGAAAATAACACATTGCCTCTATATATTTTATTTTTTCCCTAAATCCTAACCTTCAAATTAAGCATTGATGAATTTTCAACTTTTCATTCTATGTTTAAATTGATAGTAGCCACTTCTACTAGTATCATGACTAGAAACATTAAAATGAATATATATATATATATATATATATATATATAATAAAAAATTAAAATATTTTAAAAATAATTTTAGTTAAAATTATTTTACTTAAATTTTTTTATAAATAATTAATTTTATTAATTTAATCATTAAATTAATAAATTATATTGTATAGATTATTCTTACAAAATTTTATAAAATTTAAAAAAGGTTTAATATATTATTTAATAGAATTAAATTAATAAATATTATAAAAGATATATTATTTATTATTTAAATTTATTTTTTGAAGTATCAAATTTTTTTTTAAAATTTTATAAAATTTTATAAAAATATTTATATAATATAATTTATTAATTTAATGGTTAGATCAATAAAATTTAATTGTTTATAAGAATTATTAAATAAAATAATTTTAGTTAAAATTACTTTTAAAATAACTTAATTCTTTCTCTTTCTTTTTTTTATATAAAATTCATAATACCATACTTAAATTTTAATATTAAATCAATTTAATAATTTTATATATAATATAAAATTTATCAATCTAACTATTGAATTATATTATGATATATTTATAATTATAAATATTAAATTTTAAAAATTTAAAAATTATAAGTATTTTATTTAATTATTAATATTTACATATATCTAAATAATATATAAACTGTTAAAATAAAATTATGAAATAAAATATTTATTAATTTTTATTTTATATAAAATTTATATACATAATTTATTTAATAAGAATTTTTAAATTAATAATTAAATTGATAAATTTTATATTTTATATAAAATTATTAAATTAATATATAAATGTGTGCTTGAGTTCGATTTTTAAAAAATCAGTTTCAGCATTAATTTAATCTAACCCAATACCGTCACAAAATTGCCTAACTTATCCACCATAATGGGTTGGGTTTAACATTTTTTATTTTTATAATCATTTAAGCAAGTAGTTAAAAGTTTGGAGTTGCGGGGTCCAAGAACAAAAATGAGATTCGATCTCCAGTAAATGCTCTTTACTCCCCGATATTATTTTTAGGGATGAAAGTGAACAAGTTCGTCAGATATGGGTCTACAGCAGCTCGGCTTGTTTAAAACCTAATTAGTCTCGACTCGTTTAATAAATAGACAAGCTCAGACAAGCTTGTAAAAAAGGCTCGGCTTGTTTAATAAATAGACAGGCTCAGGCTTGTAAAAAAGTCTTGTTGGATAAACAAGTCAGGTCTAAGCTTATAAAAAACCTACTTAACCTATTCAGGGACCTATTTATATTTATATATTATATATTTATATTTATTTTAATATATTATATTTATTTAATATTTATTTTATATTTTATTAACATAATATTAACATATATATGTTTTAAGCTTATTTAATGTTTTTTTTATCTTATAAGCTTTAAGTTTACAAACTTTTTTTAATTAATTATTTATATAGAATTTAAGTTTATTTATTGACTTCTTTTTGTAATATAGACTTTTAAACAGACTTGCAGATCTTGTAGGCTTTAAATCAGGTCAGGTCTTAACAGAAAAAAAAAAAGAATCTTTAACAGGTAACAGGTACAGGCTCAGACCTCAAAATTTTTAAACAAGTCAGACTTAAATATTTAAAGCCTAACTTGAATCGGTCTACTTCCATCCCTAGCCATGCTCTCCCATCCTAGATAAGATAAAATAAAATAACATTATCTATTTAGATTACTTTTTACGTGTAGGACTAGAGCTGAAAAGTAAACGACATTGGTCATAAACTCCTTATAAATTATATTGTAGGGTTGTTGTAAAAGTATAATAACGTTAAAGTATGATAGAAAAATGATAGTTTTGAATATATGTTTTGCTGGTACTTAAATACATGAATTATAATTTTTTTTATATGCAAAATAGAAATGATATATTTAAATCTAAAATTTCATATAAATTATCTAATTTTTCATTACAAAATAAATATTCGTTGATATTTCAATTATAATTTTTGTAACATTATTGTTAGGTGATAAAAAATGATCAACTTTATTCGGCCTTCAAAAAATAGATTAAACAAATTATTAGTGAAAAACTTAATTATCGAACCTAATTAAAATACATGAGCTAATATATGTTAGCCTATATTAATAGTTTCAATTGGCAAGTTTAGACTTTTGATCATTATAATTAATGTAGTATAGAGATAGAAAATCGTCATTAATTAAATTTTCCATCGTAGAATAAGAAACTAAAGGACCTTCGTGTTCGTTCTGATCAAAACATTTGACTTCTTGTCATTCAACGACGTTTTTCTTTGCTATCAATTTCAAAATCATCTTCAAGAATTCTTTGCGAAAAATCATTTGCTTATTAAAAGGTAATCAACAAAAAGTTAGTTACAATTTGCAACACTTATCAGTGTAACATTTATTAAAATGTTGTTATAACTAGTAAAATGATATCTATCTTAACACTTTTTTCTGACAAATGTTCCTATGTCATTGTTGTTTAGTTTATCAATGTAACAATAAAATATAGGTTTCAAACTCTCTTCATCGTGTTGAAAACTCCTACACAAATTATATCTTCAATTTCAACTCCACAATTAAAGTTTCGCTATAACTTCGTCCGTGTGAGTAAGTTTTGTGAGTTCTCTTTCTTTCTCTCGACTTAATTGTTTATCATTGTTTTTTTATTTGATGCTACATTCTAGATCTTCTTGTGTTCATGACTTTTAATCTTACAGTTTTTGAAAAGCAATCAAATCTCTTAAATTATAGCCTTAAATTTTTGCTTTTCTTCTTTTTTCTATATATATATATATTTATAAGACTCAAAATTTATGTGCTCATGCATTATTTGCAGCAACATCATAAATTTTCACTTCAGATTGTATACTTATGGGACACCTAGATGTAAGAAAAACTTTCCAAATAATGATAGATTACATCATATACAAGAGTGGTCATTCAAGTTTCAATTCCTGCTTGAGTTGTGAATCTTATTCTTGTTTTGGTTGATGTGTGCATATATTCTCTATAAATATTTTGCTCTGGTCCTGTTATTACTGCATAAATTAATAATTTTCTGGAGATTTATTACACCAAGGAGGCTACTAATGCAGAATTTGTCAAACTGTGAAGTAAAATTGTTGCAGGCAAATTCAAAGGGATCATTTATTTGTGATATTTATTGCACACGTACATAAATTTAAAATGGATTTTCCCATTCTTTTAATCTTGATATAGCTGTTAAGAGATAGAGATAGATATTTTACTCCCAGAAAGTTTAGTTGCAACTTTTATCATTCGATTATTTAAGGATCCAATGTTATGTGTTTATTATTAATTATGGTAAAATGTCGAAACATTTCCAATTATCTAGATTATGGTTGCTTGTTAAATAATAAATTCGTTTTAATAATATATTTTTTCTATCTTATAAATTTAGAATAAGTAAAGGGTATGTATTGCCATTTTTTTTTTATCATTTTTATATAATTTTTAGCAATCAAAGTTAAAGGCACGTTTTAACGTTCCTTTATATATATATATATATATATATATATATAATATTTAAAAGAATAAAAATATAAAAATGCTTGAGATTTTAGTATAAAAATCACTCCGCCAACTTTTTATAAAGTTTTAAATTTACTTTCAATTAATATAATTAATAACATATATTTAGTAAATTTTTAAAATGTAGTTCAAAATATATTTAACAACATTTTTAATATTTTGTAATATTTTATATAAATATTATTATTTATTATATAAATGTTACTAAAATAATATATTTAATATTTATTAAATGTTACTAAAAATTTGTTAAAATATTATTAATAAAATTTTATGACATAAATTAAATACAACATATATTAAAATATTATCAAAATTAATAGGTAATATTTTTATATTTTATATTTTTTAAATATCGTAAAAAGTAGTATACGGTGTAATGAATTGATTGTCCAAATTAAATTCATGCATAGATATATAGGAGTAGTCTTGGTTCATTAACAAATTTACTCTGATTATTAATCATACTTGTTGGTTTCACTCACCTGGAGATTGAATCAGATTGCAAGTTACTGATGTAGAATATAAATGCTGGTTGCAAGGATGACTCTTGAGTCTTGACTCATGATTCCCTGAGAGCTGAAGATATTGTGTGCATTTATTTAGCCACTTATTTCCAGTTTTGCTCTTTTCGTTTTATTGCTAGATTGGGTGATATGCTAGCACGTTCTATTGCAAGTTGTTGTTTTATGTTTTGTTTGGATTACAAAATAAATAGAATGAAAAAAAAAAGTGAAAACGAAAAAAAAAAGGTTATTTGGATGAATTAAAAAAATAAAAATAAAAATTTTAAAAAATCAAACTTAATTTTAAAAAATAATTTTTATTATGTTTTTTATAAATATAAATTTTTTAAAATATATAATAAATTTAATAATTTAAAATAAATAAATAAATAAAAATTTTAGGAGGGATTAACAATTTAGTAAATCTAAAAAAAAATATATTTTCTTCTCTTTTGTTTTTTCTACACAAACAAAGAATGATTTTTTTTTTTTCATATTCCTTTTTTCATCCTTCCGTAATCCATCCCTTAATCCAAACACACAGTTAGTCTCGATGACAATCCATCTTTGGATTGAGAAATTAGCACTGGGTATTAATTTGAACTCGATGGGGACCTCCTTCAACTTTTTTCTTTCCTAATTTTGAAATGAAATTCCCATTTAAAAAAAAATAATAAAATTGAAGAGAAACAAAACATCATGATGACGGAGAAACTATCGTTGTGGATGTGTTTCATTAGTTTATATTTCATCATGGGTTTACGCTAAGATGTACTAAGTTGTAATTTGAACTTCTCACTGAGAACTTAAATAGCAACATTATTAAAGAACTAGTGGCATCTCCTCTTATTTTAAGTGAACTAAAAAAGCCTTAGTGTAAGAATGGGAGTAAATTAGACTAAGTTAAGCTTTATAAAACCTAAAACCTAATTTAACTGTCAAACAAACGGTTAAGTCTTATTAAGATTTGACTTGGTGTGTAAATCTATTTAATTTTTTTTTTGTATAATCTTTTTAAATAAATTAAAAATTTATATTCAAGATAAATCATTAAACTTTTACATAAGTATATAATCTTAAAACAATACATTAATAATAATATATTATTTATATGTATTTAAATTGATCAATTTGTTAAATTTAAAAAGTTTTTTTAATGGTTTGAAATATGATTTTTTAACTAACGATTTTGTTATTGAAACTTGTAGGACTGATTTTAAACGTCTAAGACTAAAAAAATGGTATTGGAAAAGTAAGCATATATTTATTATACTTTTTGCAATTATGATGCAATAAATATTTATTTTTTAATAAAAATATACCATTTTTAAGTTATCAAAATTAACTTTAAAAGTTAAAATTAATATTTTTATTTAATTAAATAATTTTCTCATCTCACTTATTTAGTAAATAAATTTTGTGTAACTTCAGCCTTATATAAACTACGATATTATAACTCTCGGCAAGCGCGACACATTAACCAACTTCTATCCTTACTTAGTTGTAACTCTCGGCATTCATTCAGTCAACATCATATTCATATATAAATAAAATTTTGTATATACACAATCTACAAAATATTATAATACAATTTAATGATTAAATTATTAAATTTTATATTTTATATAACATTATTAAGTTAATATAAATATTAAAATTTAATATATATATATATATATATATATATATATATATATATATGCTAATATCCCTATTTAAACAATTTACGTACAGTAAGATATTAAATTCTAAATTTAGACGCAATTTCTCGTTGGACTTTGTTGCATGAAATTATATGAAACCATGACCAAGTTGGACGCAAGTTTGAAAGAAGGTCAAATTAAAGTCGTTCTGACTAAGGCTCTATAAATTAAGACTAAGTTGGGTTCCAAGGAATAAAGTGAAATGCCTTAATAATGTCTCAGTAAGACGTATTGTACATTTAAAGATGGGAGAAAAGCATGAAGATGATTAATTCACAGAGTTGGAGCTCTCTCAGCGGTGCCAGCAATCACAGTGAGGAGGTTGTTGCCAAAAGGGTCACTAAGATGTTTTGCCAAGTTCTCAACTGGACCTTCTCCAGTGACATAAGCTTGGAAGTAAAAACCAAGCATGGCAAACATAGCAAGTCTACCATTCTTAATTTCCTTCACCTTTAATATTGCAGCTTGGTCTGGATCCTTTGCTAGCCCCAATGGGTCAAATGGACCACCTGGATGAAGCTTGTCTTCGAAACCCTGTCACAATTAGTAAACAAACCGATTAGTTTCTGTCAAAAAAATCTTCAAATATATGAATAGAGTGGTAATATGCATTCCCATTATGCACTTAGGTCTTAATTAAGAGCTTTCTTTTTGAGTAAATAATAACCTTCCCTTGGTAATAATAATGCTTATGGATCTAAGAAAAGTTCAAATAAATGTATTAACAATGCCAGCAAAGGCATTTCTAAATTAAAATGTTACATACCAGGCCATTAGTAATTCTGTAGTACTCTGCACCACCCACAAGAACTACCTCAGAAACAACAGCAAGAATAAGATTGATGGGGATAGGCTTCCCGAAGTAGTTCAACGTACCCCCATCAAGAAGCAAAGCTCCGGTCTGCATTGATTCCACAAAGAAAATCAGCTCAATGTAAACAACATAATCACAATTTTTTAATCAGGCTCATTTTAAAATATGCTACATGCTAAAATCTCTATTGAAAATTGAAATTGATTATTACCCATTAATCACGATTAGTTTTGGACATGGTTAAAATAATGAAGGCAGAAAACGGAATGTGATATGAGTAAAATAAATGGACAGAATGCTCAATCTGAAGTCACTGGAATGGTATTTACTAATGGCATGAACTCGGTTAATTGTTGTTTTTCTAATGATTACAGAATATCTGCCAGCAGGCAGCAGCTTAACTTCAGGGCCAGCACATTGCAACCTTTTCCAATTTTACAGTTTGTAAGCAACATGAAGTTTGGAAATGCATAAGACCCAAACGTAATCGCACGCAACATTGGAACTTTCTTAGTGAACTAAGTGCAATGACCAATTAAAATTTTTAAATTTTTGCTTCATTAATCTATGCACACGGTACATTAAATAGGAAAATTGTTTATAAATTACGATTAAAAGATATTTAGCAAATTTGAGCTAAGGAAATTCACACAAGGAAACATCAACAAGATAATGTAAATACTAAATAGAGATATTCCTTTCCATGACCATCGGTTAACTACTTTTCAACAGATAGTATGCATAATTGCATGTTGTTTAACCAAAATTTAGTTTAAGATAATGTTATGAGGTTGATCTAAATAATTAATTTGTAGAGAGTCATAAAATTAATGTATTAATGAAAGGATCCTTATTACGGTAGATATTAACAGAGTTTTCATCCTAAGGCAGCAACTCCAATATATTTTAAGGAACTCAAAAAATTCAAGCAACTTTTTAAGAATTTCTAAGTAAATATATCTCATTTTTTTACTATCATAACACATCACATATGAAATCATATTTCTCTTTTTCCTCATATTTATCTTTTCTTTACATGTGTTCCATCAATATTTTTCCTTAACGAAATTGAAAGCAGCGACAGTTGAGAGAGGTTGCAAACCTTGAACCAAACAGCCTCAGGACCACAGTTAGCTCCAAATTTGTTAAAGGCCTCAGGAATAATGAATCCAGCAGCACCGAGCATTGCCCATCTGGCGTGAATCAACTCAAATGCCTGATATCTGCATCACACCATCAAGCACCCGCACAAATAATGTAACCATACATCAAAGAAATTCAACAATTAATAATATATAGATAGCAAATTTGTGAGTATTTGGCATACTTAGCAAAGTCCTCCGGCTTCTTGCTAAGACCAAACGGGTCATAACCATAACTGCAGACAACAGATCAATAAAGAATTAAACATTGATTTATTCATCAACTTCAATTAATTTAAATATTTGAAAAATGAAAGAAAAAGAGACACATACTCTCCGGGAACTTCTCCGGTCAAATACTCAGGGATCTCTGACCGGTCCAAGAGGCCATCCGGCAAGAAGATCCTTCTGTCAGGACCTGACACCAGAGACAGAGATAGAACAAATTAAAGAAACCCTAAAAATAGGGATATGAATGAGAAAGAGATAGAAAATGGAGACACTTACCATACCACTTGGCGAGTTCATCATTGACAGGGGATACAGGAGCAGGCTTTTGCTTTGAAGGAGCTGCCTTCTTTTTGGAGAAAAGTGCAACCGTTTTGAAGGTGGGAGGTGTAGAGAGTGATGGAGCACACCTGGTTGCGCTTCTCAGACTCACCGGGTTTCCTAGCATTTCAGACACGCCCAATGTTCTAGAAGCGCCCAGGGAAGCCATGTTCTCAGTTCTCTAAGGATGAGAGATGGAAGGGTGAGAAGACGAAGATACTATATGCATGCTTTCGTGGATGTGCACGTGCCACGTCGGATTCATATCATTGCCTATCATTTCTCTATTTGCAAAATTTGTAATCCATTGCACCAATTTCATTGGGTTTTGCCTCATACGTGGAAGATCATGGAGCTTACGTGGAATGCTCCTGGCCGTCTATGTTGCTTACCTCTGGATAATGTGTTTTATCCAATATAGTTAATTTTTTATTTTTTATTTTTAATTTTCTTCGCATTCGGGAGAAACAATGTCTGCCACATGATTATAGGAACTTCTCACACATCAATTTCAGATATACAATGCAAGGACCATTTCGGCCCAAGCTTTTCAGACCAAGTAATTTGTATTTTATTAACTTCTGAACCATTTTAGTCCACAATCTCCTCCCAATTACAATCCTAACTTCTCAAACATTTAAATCTGTTTGTTTTCAAATTCTACTTTGAAAAAAATTATACAAATAATTTAAGGTTTTTTTTAAAAGGTGTCATTGTTTTCAAAATAATCATACACAAACATCTCTATTTACTTTAGTTTTTTATTTCATGAAGAGACTTTTTTTATTGTGGAATAAAAATTGCAACATAAACCATCAGTTTACACTCGCATACTACTCTACATTTACATACATTCAATAATGGGCTCTCCGATCCCTTTTTAAAAAACAAAATAAAAATATTTATAGCCTTTAAATTTAAAATTCGTAAAAATGTGACTTATTATAACAACATACAAATTTCAATTTTATGCATGGTTGATACGAGGCCACTTTACTGTATAAATAGTAAAATAATTTAGATGACAATGAGCTTGCCAATAGGTTAGTATTTTAAAAAGTTTAATCTATATATCCACAGTTCTTTATATATATATATATATATATATATATATATATATATATATATATATATATATATATATATATATATATATATATATATACTCTTCGTTAGTTGATTATTAATTTTGTAAATATGATTAATAGTTAAAAAATATAGTTAATCATTTAATAGAGAGAGTGAATGAAGTTACTGTACGTAAGAAAATCACGGCCGATTGATATTGCAACTTATATTTAAATTTGGCGCTCAATTATGCTATACATTTCAAAATTATCAACTCACATTAACATATTTTATCTTTTTTTTTATTACTTGTAATACCTCTCATTCTCTTTTTCTATTTTTTTCTCTCAAGATATAGATACTCAAAAAATGTTTAACGATCAATTTTTTTAATACATAGGTGACAATTTTTCATGATCACTTATGGACAATGATATATTTAACATTATCTA
The DNA here is from genome assembly GCA_037954105.1 of Canavalia gladiata. Taxonomy (NCBI): domain Eukaryota; kingdom Viridiplantae; phylum Streptophyta; class Magnoliopsida; order Fabales; family Fabaceae; genus Canavalia; species Canavalia gladiata. The sequence goes on from CM075660.1 coordinate 14,571,050, forward strand.
AGTAAGTAAATATTTGAGAATATTATTCAAATAATCGAAAAACCAATTTCATAAATATAACACTTAAGATTATTTTATTATAAAAAAGTTTAGATAAATTGAATGGCAAATCTTAGTGTTCTAAATATTTTATTATGATAATTGGTCAAGATATTTGACAAAATTTAGACACACAGAACAATTCATGAATTTTATTCTCAAACTAAGGAGAGATTCACTTTCAATGAAGACGTACATTATACCGGTAAAAATTTTCTTCATTTCTTCTATTGCATGTACATTAGGTTCCACATAGATATTCCTTATTTTACTCTCTTGAGAATGAACCTCTCAAAAGGCTCAACTACAGGAGAGGATCCCTGTGCATACTGCACTTCCTGAATGCTAATATGAAAATTGGCATCTCGTGTAAAGCTACGAACCTAATCATGCTCCAAGATTGCGATGAACTATCATTTAGTTAGTAACTAGTAGTTGAATAAAATATACAGCTGGACAGATCTTGGTTTATACGAACACAATTTCCGTTCATCGTTTCATCATTCTTCGCTTCCCAATTTTGTCAAGTCCACAAATGTAGTAAATGGATGTGTTGAAATTCTCAAACTTTTGGTACCTTTGTGTTACTCTCGTCTTCCTGTTTGTTTTCTCTAGTTACAGATAGTGTTACTCTCCATAGCTTTCAGCTGTAACCACCAAACAACATAGTTGACAAAATGCAGCAGTGTTTCCTATTAATTTTAATTTATCTAAGGGGCACTAAATTCAAATTTTAATATTGCAGGATATGCAATTAACTTTCCCCGTCCAGAGCTACTTTGCAGCGCTGTTGGCTACGGCATTAGAAGCTACCACAGCATTCTTCTGATGGCTTCAGCCCCATTCACTTTTTTTTTTTTTCTTTTGAAAATTGCAACTCCATCTTAATGAACAACACGGTAACAAAACCTACTTGACAAGGGTTTTAGTGGTGATAATTGTTGAAAACCTATTTGAAATTTGCTCTTATTGCACATTCCCCCCAGGTATCACACTATATATGCTGAGTTTTTCATCGTGTGAAAAGCTACAGTGTATTGTTAGTTTTTTTTTTTTCATCGGGACATCTAATTTTTAATTTAAAATTAATTTCTTTTAAAACAAAATTTATCAAAATTAATTTTTTTATTTGATAAAATAATTTTTTTCCATAGACACAGTTGACATTAAATCGTAATTAATATTTTTAAGCAATTCAATGATCTCGAGCTTTATTGATATGTTGGTAAGTTTTAGTGCATATAACACCACACTTTGAGTTCAACAGCATCATGCCACTGTTAGTAATGTTGAAGAGTGGTGATTATCATATTATCACACGTTACGGTATATTTTAATTTTAAATTTTTTTACGACGATTTTTATAAAAAATAAAAAATTGATTTTTTTATTTTTTATGATAATTAAAATTATTATAGAATTTAAAAAAGTTAAAAATATTTAGGCATAGATACATTTACCGTTTATTAGATCATACCGATCAATAAAAGGAACCATTAGTTAATTCTTGGCAATTTATTAGATTGGACACACAAGGGAGTAAACGAATATTAATTTAACGAGATTAACCAATTTCATCTGACAAAATAGTGACAGTTTTGGATGTATCGATTTATCAAAAAATAAAAAATAGATGTAATAAGAATATAATATGATAAATTTTTGTATAAAGTTTTAAATAACAAACATTTAAGAATAAAAATAATAATATTTTGTGACCACAATCTTTCAGAATTCTTATTTATTGGCATTGGCAAAACAAATATATTATTTATTACTTTTTAGATTATTATATTATTATTTATTTATTCAATACCAGAAAAGGAAAAAACGGGGGGATAAGGGAGGAAACGAAAATGGTAGCTGCGACATGTTCAAGTTCATGTTCATGGTTGGCACTTCCATGGAATTTGAAGGCAACGAGGCCACTTTCACTGAGGCTGAACGCACTCAGATTGAAATGTCAATCATTTTCCGAACCCTCCTGTTCTCTCGTTCACAACGACGATCTTCAAGCTCTCTTACAGGTAGGTACCTACTTCCTCCTTAACCTGTTACTGTTACCCCTTCCATTGCTTCCTCACTCTTGTTCTCTCTTTCCAGATCCTTCCATCCGATTTGCATCACAATCTCCTCAATCAACCCAACCGTCCTCAACTTTTAGAGGTCACTCTTCAATTTCATCGCTATTTATTTATTTATTCATACCTCTTCTCTTCTCTTTCTTTCTAATCAAGCCTTGGTTATTGATTAGGTTATATTAGATTTAGGTCGTTTTCCAGAAGCGCGTTATCTAGGCAAACACGGAGGCCAATATCTAAGGAACACGGAGGTAAGCATAGCATCTGAATGTCATGCACTCTTCATTCAAGGTGATATCTTATAACTTGAGAAATGTGTTGTATAGCTAGGTAACGGTGAAGGAGTTGGAATATGCTCAACGAGCTGTTGGGGAATTTGGGAAGGACAATAGAGCAGGAATTGAAGGTACGTTGCACAGAATATCTGCAATAAGGAGTAGGAATGGTGGCATAGTCGGTTTGACATGTCGTGTTGGGAGGGCCGTCACTGGCCAGATTCACATGCTTTATGATCTGCTTCAATATGGGAAGAGCATTTTATTTGTTGGAAGGTACTTGTGAATAGTTCACATTTTAAGTGCTAACAGGCCCCATAAAATCAAATTAGTTATATTAGATAACAAATAGTTCTGACTTCTGATATCTTCTTTATCCTTATCTTCTTTTTGGTCTAAATATTACCATATTTGTTTTTTTTCTTAAATATAAATGGATTCCGTGTCAATTGTAATATATAATCTAATAGTCTGATTTTGTTCATTTGGAGGATTTTTTAAATTTATGTTAAGTATCAATCTAATAAATGCTAAAAGTCACGTATCCTGTGAGTTCACTTGCTAATCCGTAGGCATAATACAATGTCCAACTCAAAGGTTCAGGTGCATGATTTTTTTACGAAGATTTGATGGTGTGTTCTTTTTTCTTTTTCTTGGACCTCCTATACTTTGGATTCTCTCAGACCTGGGGTTGGCAAGACTACTGTTATGCGAGAGATTGCTCGTGTGCTGTCCGATGAACTTCACAAAAGAGTGGTATGCTGATTTTTGAGCATCTTGTAGCTTTCTTTCTTCCTCATAGTACTTTTACAGACCAGCTCGTGATAGAATAAATTCTTTCAAATTGGCAGGTGATTGTTGATACCAGCAATGAAATTGGAGGTGATGGCAATATTCCACATGCAGCAATAGGTGGTGCACGGAGAATGCAGGTGCCCGAGCCATCAATGCAACACAGAGTGATGATTGAGGCAGTTGAAAATCACATGCCTGAGGTGATTATAGTAGATGAGATTGGAACAGAAGCTGAAGCTCATGCTTGCCGGACAATTGCTGAGCGAGGCATCATGCTTATTGGGACTGCTCATGGACAGCAACTTGAGAATATCATCAAGAATCCTACCCTCTCTGACCTGGTTTGTTTTTATTATTTTTTTTATGGTTGTGCCAATAACATCTAAGACTTTTTAGTTTTTGCTCCTGTTCATTAACAAATTTAATTTTATATAATGACAGCTTTGAGAGGGGGGGGGGATGCAATTATTTACACTAATGTGGCTACTCTTTTGAGCTTGCTTTATGTTCCTCTTAAATAATGCTGTTTAGAAGAGGCTTCAAACCGAATCCTATTTTATGATGTAATAGAGTTTTCATCAGCATTTCAAATGTATCCTGAAAAATTATATCACTCATCCAGTTGAATACACGCTGAGTATATTAATATTTGATGTTAAAGGGATGCTTGATTTGTGGAACTGTGAATCATTGTGCAATATAATAAACTATAACATTCAAGATCCCCTTCCATTACCAGATTGGTGGAATAGAAACTGTTACTCTAGGAGATGCGGAAGCCAGAGCAAGAAATTGTCAGAAGACAGTTCTTGAGAGGAAAGCTCCTCCAACATTTGATTTCTTAATTGAGATGAGAGATAGACACTACTGGCTTACACATCAGGTATGTCAATGGAACATTTATTACAGTAGTTATGAGAAATTCCTATCTTGGAGAGTCTGAGTTCATTCAGTTGATTAATAAAAACTTGGTTCTTATTTTATTTTTTTATAATTCATCTTAGAAGATCCTATTTTATGGTCCATTCAGTTTAGGAAGTAATCAATAGAATTTTGTGTTCCTTTTTAGCTTTATTTTCATAGTGATCTTGTAATTCCAGTCAGAAGAGTTTGGACTTTAGACTCAACAAACTACATGTGAACATGTTTTTGACCATAATACTAGGCGAAGATAGAAGTACTATGCCTAGTACTGGAAAAATGTTGTGCAAGTGATTTATCCTATAGAACAAAACAGGTTTATCCTTCCTTCCTTAACATGTTTCACCGGTACAAGCTCCCATCAATTGTTTGACTGATCGCATGTATTCCTTTACATTTTAGTGACAGGATATTTCACACTTTTGCTTTAAAACAATTTTTATACAAGCTTTTCTCTGATAGCACTTAGCACTAGTTTATATATATAAAATAATTTTTAGGGCAGAATTACATTGACATCCCCTGCAATTCATTGAAAAAGCGTCCTACTTTTGAGTTTTGACCCTACACAAACCTCCCTTAATTTATATAAAGACATAACACCACGTACCCTTCTTAATTATACAACTCTATACAGACCTTTCCTAATTTCTTATAATATTATATGTATGAAGGAGCTCAAAGAAATATTAAAAACAAAGAGGTATCGGGTGCTTTTTCAATAAATCTTAGGAGGTGTTAATGTAATTTGCCCTAATTTTTGTTATTCATTTTAGCCTGTTTTCAAAATAACACCAGTCATATTATCCAGCCATTTGATTATGAAATTCACATAATACAATAATTGTACTGAAATTCATGAAAGAAAAGGTACTGTTAGAATGGACTGTCATCAATATTAGGCCACTTAGAAGGGCATATATGTTACTGGCTCAAAGCTGAATGTGATTTGAATCTCCTGCATCATACATTGTAGTGTTGTTTTATTGATCATTTGTTTTTCTTGCTGACAAATCACTCAAGCAGAGTTATTTGGGCCAATTAAAAGGCAAAGGACCGTAGTTTCTGCTAATCATTAAAGATGTTGATAAGGTAAAATGTGAATTGGTTTTAATTTTAACTTGTTTATATCATGTTTTCCTTTTGCAGACTGACAAAAGTGTAGATATGTTGCTTCGAGGAAAAAGTCCACAGGTTGAGGTAATTTTTTAGTATTATACTTCTTTTTCAGTTTATGTGATTGGAAGTCTTTACGCATAAGTGTGCCTTTTCTTTTATTACTATTTCTTTCTGCCTATACTCTATAGTCTATAGTACTGTTCATTTATATTGGTTGTAGTTGGACATTATGCATGATCTATTACTATAAATTTTCCAGATGCAAATGACTACTAGGTTTTTGGTTGAGGCCAGATGAAAAAGCATTTAATTTTAATATTCAGTTTCTTCAATATTTTCTGAAACTATTTAATAAAGAGCAAAAGAGGTTATTACCTTTTGAGTGGATAAATTTAAGTACCTATTATCATAGAAGTATAGGTTTACACCTGACTTTATTTTTCTTTTTCTTGTTGATTTCTTTCTTCTCACTTCTCCTTCCTGATTCAATTAGGACTAGATAAGTGTGAGGCAGTGTTTGTCGATCCATATATATTCCAGAAGCCCAAATTTGAAATAATTATATCTAAATTTTTTAGGCATGAATTTATTCTTAAAAGTTATCTTACTGGCATAATAAAAGTTACAAATACAACACACTTTTCTAGACCAAAAATATATGATATTGTTAGTGCTTTCTTCAATTTACTATATGTTCCAAATGTTTGGAATAACTATCTGTAGTTTGGAGATTTCTGTTCAAAGATAAACTTGGTGTATGTTAAGATGTCATGTGGATCTTATTTCTGTTCTAACTTTGGTCCATTATGCTCTGGTGCACATTATTTGTTTCTATTAACATATACTCAGAAAATGGGGCCATAATAAGATGTTATGTCTGATCAATGTATGTATGAGCTTCTTATGGACCTTAAGTTTGGGACCATTATAACATCTTTCCAGGATGTTTCATATTATGACTGATTGTGTCTTTAACTTTCTTGTAGGTAAGAAAAAGAGATGAAAAATGCAAGGTTGTGATAGAAAAGTCTAAAGCATATGATAAATGCCAAATATGATTTTCCCTTGTCCATAATATAATTCTTTTTGAAGCAATTTATGATTGTTAATTTGTTTACCAAAAAAATTATGATTTTAAAGATGTAAAATCTGTTCAGCATGTTGTAATTTATCTGTTCCATTGATATTATTACTATGTATATATCTTCACTTCGAAGTTACATCCATGTGCTGTTCTTTCTTAGCACTTTATGTTCCTGATATCAACAATTTACAACTTGGCATCTGATCAGAGTGTACCATGAAAACTCCCAATCTTGTTGGAATTAAATCATATCTCCCCCTAGTGTTATTGTCAAAAAGCATCTCATGACATTTACCTCCTGTCTGGAGAAAAAAATCTATTGATGAGGAATTTTAAGGAATGTAGATTTCAAGCCTTGTAGGTGCATTATCTCTTTGTTCTGATCATGAGGCTACGAACTTTTCTAGATTGATTGATGATTATAAAAGTAATATTAGCTTGGCTGTGTATTGCCTACAGGTACTATTTTCTTATTTTGCTGATGCATATTATGACTTTGTCCAGTTCGTAATGGGGCTGTACTGATGTTCTGACCCTTGGATTGTACTAATGTGCCATCCGATGCCTTTGTTCTGGACTTAAGTTTTCTGTCCTCTTTCCTTTTAATGTTTTCTACCTCTACTTTAGGAGTTCTATCTGATCTCTGGCTATCAATTTGAAAAGGATATACCACCATTCTTATGTTGTTGTTTGGTAATTACAAGGTCTAATCGTTATATGTAGCGGGCGGGTACTTCTAGAAAAATGCCAATGAGATGGAATATACCAATAGCATTAGCGTGTGGATAACATCCAACCAAGCAATTGTGTGGCTTCTAGTCCCACATATGAATATTGACAATTAGATTTTTATTTAATGTCAAAATCATGGTACAGAGCAGTTAGAGCTTTGGAGTGGGATTACTTTTTGCCTGGCATGAAATAATGATATTTATACTACCTGTTCTTTTTTTGATACATAATATTGCATCTAGTCTATTCATGCAAACGATTATTTCTAATCACATGTAAGGAGAAAATTTTGCTGGAAGATTCAGAACCTATTTCATTGATCTTTTATGTTCAGAAAGGAACTGATTCTCTGTTGTTGGGTGCAAAATATTCTTAGCGCATACCAAAAACATGTTCTAATGTACTAGTTCTGTTTCATTTTCTAATTTGTTGCTCTACCAAGTGTCGAGGTCTGACCATAAAATTCTCTTCGTTTTCACTCTTTTTTCAACAGTTGTAATGTTTGTTAAATTCATTACAGTTTCTTTTATAGCTTGCTGAAATTTTTGTTGCTTTTTCTTTAATGAAAACTTTTTCTAGTTTAAATAGATAAACTTAACCTTTTTTTTTTTTTTTTTGCATTCATAAGTTCTAACCAAATTTATTTATTTTAATACAATAACTTGTTACTTTCTTGTAACGAATGTTTATATTCACACATATATCATTATTCTTATTGTATTCCTTTTTATATGTTCAGAAGGAGAATAAAAAGTTTGTTTATGTTTATTTGTTCATCTTAATTTTCAAAACAACATTAATTATTTTTTTATATATATGCTTATATTTATTTAATTATTATCAACTGTAATAAAGATAAAAATAAAGAATAAATTAAAAAAATAAATAATTTTTAAAAAAATTAACATTAATTATATTTTTTAATATACATGTTCCCTCTCTCTTAATAGATAAAAAGGAAGACAAGAAGTACATTGAAAAGTCTTCACCATGGATGAATGGAGTAAAGACATGTATAATTAGTGTGAATAGGATTTCAACAGATGGCGTGAATTTAATTATGCCGCTCTGACATAATTTAAAAACAACAAATGTTTATTCTGGCCCATATCATTATTCCCATTGCATATAACTTCAAAAGCCTTCGGCCTTGCCCTAAAAAAAAGCCTTCAGCCTAGATGAATGAAGTAATGACAAATGTATAATTAGTTTGCACATGTTTTCAACAAATAGCATTAATTTAGTGATAAAACTCAGACGTGATTTAAAAACTCAGTGCGTCGATTATACATATCGCAGGCCATGGTTATTTAGCGCTGAAAATATTACCCATTTGAGTTGACATTCACTATTAAAAAATCAATTGGAAAAAAACAAACATAGCAGGCCATGGCAATTTATGTTCTTAACTCAGCCGGCAAACTCTTCTCTGTTTGCTAGTTATTCATCCTCATACGTAGCCACACTCACTCAAGCGAGTCAAGCCACCTAGACTTGTTTGGCAAGTCTTCCAAGTGTTCTTGACGTTAGTGTTTTGTAGTTTTTGTCTTCTATCAATGGGAGATTGATTCTATGGCAGTGTTCAAGTTCAATTCTGCCAACTTTCCAAATCCAATATTAAACTACGGCCGGCCACAACATATGCATGGTTGCTACGTATCTCCATCCTTTTGTCTTAAGTTACTGAAGTCATTCTCCAATGGCCATAAACTTGAACTTACTTTGCACCAATTACAGATCAGCTTGCTTCAAGCACCTCACAAGCTAAAGCCATGTTCAATTTCCTCAAAAGATTATGCCTTCTATGTTTCCTCTTGCTATCATTTGATGTTTCACTGTCATTATCTGCTTCACTCAGTTCCTTCACTTCTTGCTTGGATAATCACAAAATAAAAAACTTTACCACTTTCCCTTACAAAGAACATGATCAATCCTCTACCAACAATTACTTCAAAATTCTCAATTTTTCCATTCAAAACCTTCGGTTTGCAGAACCTGTGATTCCTAAGCCAATAGCCATTGTACTGCCTGAGAGTTTGGAGCAGCTACAGAAAAGTGTAGCATGCTGTACAGAAGGGTCCTTGGAAATCAGAGTAAGATGTGGTGGGCATAGCTATGAAGGGACTTCCTCTGCTGCTGATGATGGCACTCCTTTTGTCATTATTGACATGATGAATTTGAACCATGTTTGGGTGGATATGGAGACAGAGACAGCATGGGTTGAAGGAGGTGCAACACTAGGAGAAACTTACTATGCAATCTCTCAGGCAAGCAACATACATGGATTCTCAGCTGGGTCATGCCCAACTGTTGGAGTTGGAGGGCATATTGGTGGTGGTGGATTTGGGTTGTTGTCTAGAAAATATGGACTTGCAGCAGACAACGTGGTGGATGCCCTTCTTGTTGATGCCAACGGACAATTGTTTGACAGTGAATCCATGGGAGAAGATGTGTTTTGGGCTATTAGAGGAGGAGGTGGTGGTCTTTGGGGGATCGTTTATGCCTGGAAAATTCAGGTGTTGGAAGTGCCACAAGTTGTAACTAGTTTCACTGTATTTAGAACAGGTACAAAAAGTCATGTTGCTAAGCTTGTGGACAAATGGCAATATGTGGCACCCAATTTGGAAGATGACTTCTACTTGTCATGCTTTGTTGGTGCTGGTTTTCCCCAAGCTAAAACTAGAGGGTTATCAGCAAAATTTAATGGCTTTTATCTTGGTCCTAAGGCCAGTGCCATATCCATTTTAAACCATGCTTTTCCTGAATTGGGCATTGTAAAAGAAGAATGTGTAGAAATGAGTTGGATTCAGTCAATTGTTTTCTTCTCAGGCCTAAGTGATGGAGCCTCAGTCTCTGACTTGAAGAATAGGTATCTACAAGATAAAGAATATTTCAAGGCCAAATCAGATTTTGTAAAGAACCATGTTCCTCTTGTGGGCATAGAAACTGCACTGGACATCCTCGAAAAAGAGCCCAAGGGATATGTTATTCTGGACCCTTATGGTGGTATGATGCATAATATAAGCAGTGAATCTATTGCTTTTCCCCACAGAAGAGGAAACTTGTTTACAATTCAGTACCTGATCTATTGGAAAGAAGCTGACAATGATAAAAGCAGTGATTATATTGATTGGATAAGAAGGTTCTATGCCGCCATGACACCCTTTGTTTCATGGAGTCCAAGGGCTGCATATATTAATTACATGGACTTTGACCTTGGTGTAATGCAGCGGATTAGCAATGGTGCTAATATGAAAGATGCTGTGGAAAATGCAAGGCTTTGGGGTGAAAAGTATTTCTTGACTAACTATGACAGATTGGTAAGGGCCAAGACTCTGATTGATCCTTACAATGTTTTCACCAATGAACAAGGCATTCCTCCAATATCGTTGACCAGTCACATGTCAAAGCAGCGAACATATTAAAATGATTCCATATTTATAAAAGGAATTACCTCTCATAGTCATTTGAATTAAGTCATATCACTGTGATCCCCTGTATCTGTAAGGAAAAGGCATTCATTTTAGATTCAGCTTCAATCCACAGGTAGTAACTGCACCAATCTAGCACTCGCCAGATACAAGTTGAATATAGACCATGAGCAAACTACTCTAGATTCAGTTTATAGCACATTTGTGCGGGGTGGTTGAAATATGAAACGAAATAGCTCCCAACACCTTTTTTATTTGAGTAACTACATATAAACTTGCATATTGCACAAACAATCAATTCATGATCTAATAATATAATTTTAAAAACAAAAATAAAATTATAAATAATAAACCATTAAAACTATTATTTATTTTTTAGGAGGAGGGATAAAACTATTATGCTTTAATTGTTTGGAGGGAATTTAGGAGTAAATGAATTTGTTTCTAGAATTTACATGTATTTTATTTTTCTACTTCTATTTATTTGCATTTTTTTATATAATATCTTTATTTGTTTGTATTTATTTTATATGGAAGGAAAAAATTAAATTTCACAAAACTTGCAAAAATTATTTTTCCTTTCAAAAGAAAAAGAAAACGAGGAAAGATTAATTTTTTATTTTTTATTTATTTTAATTTTTTAAAAATTAAAAAATAAATACTATATCAATAAAAATATAATAACAAAATTAAATTTTTTTAAAATTAAAATTTATTTTTTTAAAATTAAAATTTATTTTTTTAAAATTGATATATATAAAACTTATATTACTAATATTTCTTTTCATTTTTTTTCATTCTATTTTTATTCTATTTCCACTCTAATTCTTATCTTTTTATTTTTTTATTTTTATTTTTTTTATGTCATCCAAACAAAATATTATTTTTTTTAGTATATGCAGATAAACTTAGAAGAAAATTTAACATCACTCATATATGATAAAGATAAAAATAAACATTAATTTATAAAAAAAATTTATTTTACGTTAAAAATTAAAATTTTTAACATAAATGCAAAGTATACATATATATATATATATATATATATATATATATATATATATAATAGAAGAAGAATAGAGAGAGTTATAATCTGTGATAGGAGATATTCATCAAAATGTTAATATAAAAAAAATGTAAATAGGATGAGTAATGTGCTACAATTTAAATTTCAAATTAATATATGTAAAGTTTTTTTTATTAGATAATAAAATTTTCATAAAAAATAAAAAACTACTATTTTTAATTTATCATTTGTATTAAATTTAATATTTTAATATCGCAAAGGAACGTTTTATCATGTGATTTTACTAATTAATAATTTAATACGACTATTTTGATTTTAATAAATTGGCTTATTAGTTTTTAAATTTTATTTGATTATTTTTGTTTTGAATTTGAATGTTATGGTGTTATTTATTAATAGCTATATTTTGTTTTTACAATATAGAATTTTTATATTAATAAATAATATATTTTATAGACTTGAAATTGAAATGCATAATCACAAAAGTAGAATGGAAGAAAAAGTTTGTATATTTTCTAGTATTTGATTGAAGTAGAAGGATGACCCCTGAACAAATATGTTGAAATGATAACTAATTTATAACATGATAACCTATTAACTTAGGTTTAGAATTTATATTTCATAAATAAATGTTACTCTTATAATAATTCTTTTACAACACCATCAATACAAGGGAGAAAGATGAGAAAAAATGGACATGAGATAAGATAAGCAATATAATAAAAAAAAATTTAAAAATGAATGTGCAATAATTATTATAAGAATAATATTGTTCTTTTTAATTTAGGTTATATCTAAACAATGCAACCAGTTACATTGTTACCACACCCAAAAAAACATGTCATCACCAATCATTTAAATAAATAGGTACCTAATAAAAAAAGATAAAATTAATATTTTAATTTCTAACTTTATTTATTATTTGGGGAATGTTTGATCTGACTTTTATTTGTTTCATTCTTATCTTCTAAATTTTACTCATCCAACAAATTGATATTTTTTAGTTTTATTTAATTCTATTAATAATAATAAAGGCAACTTCCACGGAGAAAAAAAATCCTATTTTTTCATAGAAAATTAAGATTAAATAAATTTTTTCTTTTAATACCACTAATCTTTTCATAAAAAATTATATTTTAATTTTACACGAAAAAATATTTACAAATTCATTTTGTTGTTTGTCGATATTATTATAATATTAGATTTGATTCTTATATTGGATAGCTTATTTCATTTTAGTCATTATATAAAAGATTTTATACTTTAGTTTAATCTTTATGAAAAAAATTTAATTTACTTCCACAAGAACATGTCTATTTGGTTTGTCTAGAAAGGCAGAAGATGAACAATGAATGGACGAAAAAAAAAAGGGATAAATCTATAATAATTGTCAGGAATCTAACTCAAAGGGATAAATATATAATAATTGTCAGGAATCTAACTCACCAAGGTAGCTGAAAAAAGTGTTCACTTAGTTACAATGGCATCATCATGTGTGGGTACTGTATCTCCCAACCACACTCAACTTTTCTCACAAACCAAACAGTCATCTATTCCTGTTTGTAGAAGTGCTTCCTGGGTACATTTTCCTTCAACTTCCACAAGGAGGAGATTAGGGGGGCGTTTGCACTCAGTGATAAGAGCAGAGAGTATGACTACTGTCACAGAGAAACTGGGTATCAAAATTGAGAGGAACCCTCCTGAGTCCAAGCTTACTCAACTTGGTGTTAGGCAATGGCCCAAGTAAAAGTTCTTTTCTTTATTATCTTTCTCTTTCCGTTTCCCTCTTTTTTTATTTTTTATTTTTTATTTTATTTTATTTTTTGCCTTTCCTTATGGTTTCTAGTATTCTAGTAGGTATTTCTTTTTTCCAACAGTTTTGCTTATGGTGTATGGATTAATTTTTATTTTTTTACAGTTTTTGATGAATGAATTATGCTATGTGCCTAGGTTTTCATGCCCTTCTCTGTGAGTTTTGCCTTGGAATTGAGGTTTGGGTTTGTTAATTTCTTTGTTGTATGACTGTGAAGCAATCATGGGAAATATTTGTATTTTAGGACCAGGCTGGAGCTTAGGTTCCATGGACCATATTGGTGATAGGTATTTGTCTGAACAAAAATCAACATTTTATTTCTCCTCAATTTGACAAAGCCTCACTAGAGTCTTTAAATTTGTGATGGAATTGATAGTGATAATTTTAATTCAGTTAGCACTTTCCCCCCTATTTCTTGTTAGTTATTACCCAATTTTTTTTCATAAAGATCACTATGAACTATAAAAAAAGAAGAAGATGAATATTGCTATTTGCTGGCAACTTGCTACAGCATCCCTAACTGAGTCTTTTGATGCCATTGTTAACAATGATAATGACAGTTTCTTAGCAAGCAGTAATTTACAATTAGTATCAAACATGGTGTTTTGATTAGTTATTGCAAAAAATGTTTTGCTGGGCTAGTTAACTGAATCAGGAATAATATTACTAAAGATGTCAGCTAGCCAATACCCATTTGTAGTTCGGTAGTTCTAAACGTCCTTGATTAAAAATATAATCTCAGTACCAATTATGGCCAGATGGGTATCTCAAATTCATGACATGTACAGTCAGTATGAACTGAAATCACTGGTCCTTCTTATAAGACATTTAACTCAATTCCATAAATCAATAAAAATAATTAAAGTTAGTTAGGTTTATTTATCTTTTAAAAAATATTACAACTTGTCAATTTTACTCTCATCTGACATTAGTGACTTTAATCCTACTATCAATATTTATCCTTATTAGTTTTGATTCAGCTTCTCAACAACATCAATTATTAAGAACAATGAAGGAAAAAAATAAAAAATATTTCATAGAAATTGCAAAGTACCTTATAAAAATGACTAGAAGCAGTAGTATAGATGGCATTTTAAATTTGAGATTAATGATCAAGATGGTAAATAAACTCATGAACAATTCTGTTTTAGTTTTTTTTTTTCAGTATCAATTTAAAATCATTTTTCTTTGCTAGTTATTCTTCCAAGTTCCAATTGGTTGCATCCAAATGTAATTAGAATGTAGCTATTTTTTTATTTGGCCAAATAAAAGCTTCAAGATACAAGCTTTCATTCTTAGCTGTAAATGTTTTCTATCAAATATGTTTTTTTTTTTTATCTCTTCTTTCAAATGCATCTGATCTCTCTCTGACTCTGTGACATACATTTGATGTATAACAGATGGGGTTGCCCTCCAAGCAAATTTCCATGGACATATGAAGCCAAAGAGACTTGCTATCTTCTGGAAGGAAAAGTGAAAGTCACTCCTAGTGGGGCAAATGAGGCTGTTGAAATTGCTGCTGGTGACTTGGTTGTGTTTCCTAATGGGATGAGTTGCACTTGGGATGTGTCTGTTGGTGTGGACAAGCACTATAACTTTGAATAAATCCTACAAGGGGTGTGCCTATTCAATGATGATACAGGACTTTCATGTATTCATTATTTACCATATTACTATGGAAAGTTGGATATAATAATATGCACTGTTGGACTGGTTTTTAGCTTTTGTGGCTAAACTTATTCTTTCCCTTCTGTTTCTCTCTTGTGCCTTTTGCTCCATTTCACATAGTCCCCATTAAAATAAGTAGGAATCCACAATTAACAATGGGTTTGGTTAGTTTCTAGTCTACTTAATATTGATTGGTTTCAAGTTGAATAAAATAATTTTAAACTATTAAGGCTCTATTCGAATGAGAATATAACTCCGTTCTCAAGAATTGATAAAATAATAATAATAATAATAATAATAATAATATTAATAATAATAATAATAATTCTGTTGGATGAGCTTGGGTTTGGATGGACTGTGAATATTGTTTTTGTAATATGCATTCCGTTGGACTAACTGAAATCCAAACAGGCACTAAACATGATTGAGATATGTGTACAACTTAATTTAAATTAGATATTTTCATTAAAATGTGTATTTTTTATTAAAAGGTGTAAAAATTGATTTTCTACTAATAAAACAAAAAAGGTCCAAGGCTTCAATCCGATCCAACTTTTAATTAATATTGATGAATATAGAAGTTCAGTTAGACAAGAATATTCTTGGATTAGAGCTCTTAGTAGCTCAAACAACTTCCTCCATGGAAGCAATATTTTCACATTCCATAGATATCTAAAGGTGGGTGTAGCAAAAAAATAGCATTTCCTACAGAAATGGGTTGAATATGAAGCCCCCCAAATTTAAGGGATTATTGCTACTTGGCAAGTCTGTGTGATGGTTTTTGTTGTTCCCTTTAAAAAGCAGCAATTCTCGGATCAAAATTATTTTGCTTTCCTTGTTGATGAGAGCGACTGCGGAGATTGGGTAAAGCACCAACTTTTTTCTTTGGTTTGTTGCTTGTTTTCTGGGAGCCACCTGAAAAAACAAAACTACAAGACTCTGTCAAACTTTTTTTGTTCTTTTTTCTTATTTTTTTTAAAAAATCTGAATCTGTTTGTATAGTGTACTAACAAAATATTCTTTCAGTAATTAAAAAATAAGGCTTAACTAATTAATCAGCAATCCAAGTGGAACTTAATTAGCACCTTTAAATCTTTATAACCTAGTAAAAAACTATTTCATTTCATTTAGTCTGGCTAATAAATAACATATAACTTCAAATTATAAGTGAAACCATTAAAATTATTATAACTAATAAAGTTCTTGGACATTGCTAATAATAATAATAATAATTCATCATAGAGTGACTAGAATAACACTAAGACTCCTAATCCTAAGTTGAATCATAAATATGCAACCTGTTGGATTGTTGAGTCACTGAAATTATTTTGTAAAACAAGAGACATCAACAAGAGAAAGAAAAAGGAGAAGATGACAAAACCATTAGTAATAGCATTCGGGGAGATGCTGATTGACTTTGTTCCTGACACATCTGGTGTATCCTTGGCAGAGTCTCGTGCTTTCATCAAAGCCCCTGGAGGTGCCCCTGCCAATGTTGCTTGTGCCATATCCAAACTTGGTGGTAACGCAGCCTTCATTGGCAAGGTTCTTATAATTTCCACAAACATGCATTCCCACATTTTGCATTAAGATAAGATCGTTGATTATTTTCTTATGTATCATTTAAACTTGATGATTGTAATGTGATGGATATAGGTGGGAGATGATGAGTTTGGAAAAATGCTAGTTGACATCTTGAAGAGTAATGGAGTGAATACAGATGGTGTTTGCTTTGATACGAATGCAAGGACTGCATTGGCTTTTGTGACATTGAGAAAGGATGGAGAGAGGGAGTTCATGTTTTATAGAAACCCCAGTGCAGATATGTTGCTCAAGGATTCTGAATTGGACCTGGGTTTGATTAAACAGGCCAAGATATTCCATTATGGATCTATTAGTCTCATATCTGAGCCATGTAGATCAGCTCACATGGCTGCCATGAAAGCTGCTAGAGAAGCTGGGGCATTGCTGTCCTATGATCCAAATGTCAGGCTCCCTTTGTGGCCTTCTCTTGAGGCTGCTAGGTCTGGGATCAAGAGCATTTGGTCTGAGGCTGACTTTATCAAGGTACAATTTCTTTTGTTTAATTGCAAGCCTAGAACATCACACCATGGGGCAATTTAGATCTTCAACCTGTTCTATTATTTCTTAATTTATGTGATGGGGCATTTAATACTGTTAGCAAACCAACAGATGGTTGGTATGGGTGATACATGTTTTTCTTTAAGTAAGATTTCAAGTTTGAGTCTTGTGTATGGAAAAGATGCATGTTGATATATCTAATCCTACCATCCACCGTATTGTGGATGTTCCTTATTTGAATAAGATCGCTTTTCATGAAGGATAAATATGGATTAGATTTTTTTAAAAGAAAAGTAGAATGGTCACTTCTCTTCTCAAAGCATGCAGTTTTTGATGTAATATTTCATAAGGTAAATAGTTCCATCTTAGGTAAATCAATAACATTATGATGTTGTATTTATTTTAATTTTTACAGATAAAATCTTGTTGGTCTATTCAGGATGAAGTTATTTACCCATGAAGTAGCTTAAACACCTCCATCCTTATAATGAAAAATAATTAATCATTTTCTATATAGGTAAGTGATGACGAAGTTCATTTTCTTACACAAGGAGACTCTGAGAAGGACGAGGTTGTTATGTCCCTGTGGCATGACAAGTTGAAGATGCTTCTTGTCACTGATGGAGAGAAGGGTTGCAGATATTTCACCAAGGTACTATCCAACCATGTTTTGAAAACAGTATAACTCAATGAAAGCATTATCTGAAGGAAACTAAGATAATAATACTTTTGATCATTATTGGTTGGATTCATTTATATAGTTTATGATTTTGACTAGAGTTTTGGATGCTTATTCCATGTATTTATACGAATTTGAAGTGCATGTGCTTTTATGGTGAGGTACTGTAATAAAAACATCTGTGGATATATTGTTTGAATGCAGAACTTCAAAGGCAGGGTTGCAGGATTCTCAGTGAAAGCAATTGACACAACTGGTGCTGGTGATTCGTTTGTTGGTGCATTTCTTACGGCTGTTTCCAGGGACACTTCCCTATTTGATGTAACTCTCTCTCTCTCTCTCTCTCTATAACACAACACACACACATATAGACATACAAGCATTCATTTTCAAGACTAAGCTTTATTAACTTCTCACTGGTTGACATCATTGTTTTTATTGGATGCAATATGAAGAACGAACCAAAATTGAGAGAGGCTTTGTCGTTTGCAAATGCTTGTGGAGCAATGTGCACAACACAGAAGGGAGCAATTCCTGCACTTCCAACCACCGCAGAAGCTGAAAAATTTATTTCCAGCTCTAAATCCAAATAGAGTCCCTTTCAAATTTGATAGTCCAGAGGACCAGTCACTCATTTTCATTTCAGAGTTTCATTTTATAAGCCTTTGATACAATGTCTTGAAAGTGTTGTTTCTGTTTATGAATAATAACCAACTTATTTTTTCCCCTTGCATTTTTAGCGATTGTATAACAAATTATAATATATAGGCAAAAACTTTTCAAAATAACACAAAATAAAATGTAAGCAGTAATAATAATAAATAGGAATAAAAATAGATTAAATCAGGTTAAATTTTGAGTATTTAATCTAATTTGTTTGAAAACTTTGAAAGTTAAATTTAGGTCTATTATTTTTTTTTTATATTTTTGTTTTTATTATCTAACTCTAATTTGTTTAAAGTTTATCATATCTATAAATTTGTTTAAAATCATACAATATAAAAGAAATTAATAAATATATATAATAATTAAAAAATATATAAATATACTTAAAATTTATATAAATAATAATAAATAAATCTAAAGCTTAAATATATAAATAATTAAAAATATTTAAAAATTTTATATTTTAAAATGAATAATATATATTTATATTTTATAAATTAATATTTATATATTATATTATATAATTATAATATATATTATATATCTAATATATTATATATCTTAAATATTATATTTTGTACATTTTATATCTTATATATTATAACTTAAAATAAATTATATATTTAAACATTTTTAAATAAATTAAATAGACTTTTAGAATAAAAGACTCTTAAGAAAAAATACCAACACAAAATTACACCCATATTTAAATTTAATAAAAATGATGAAGATAGAAATCATATCATCTAGATGGAGAAAAGGAAAAAAAAAAAAAAGGAGACGAATTTTTTTTTCTATTTTATTATTTTTAAAATAATATTTTATATAATATAAAAATATAAAATTGAAATAAATAGTTTTATTAAAAAA
This sequence comes from Canavalia gladiata, assembly GCA_037954105.1. NCBI lineage: Eukaryota > Viridiplantae > Streptophyta > Magnoliopsida > Fabales > Fabaceae > Canavalia > Canavalia gladiata. The sequence continues at coordinate 14,590,332 of CM075660.1, forward strand.
TTAAATATTTATAATTATAAATAGTTTTTATATCATTGACTTTTTTATTTTTATTTATCCAAATAATACATCTTTTCAATTATATTTTTATCTTTTTTTTCACCTCTTTTTTCTTTTCTTTTAATTTCTTTCTTTCCTAATTCCAAAATAATTTTAAGATTTTATATTGGAGAATTTTCGAATGGAATACGTTCATCAAATGTTGTAGAAACGGGTGAACTTTTCATAACCCAGTGGGATAAGTCACAGTCCAATGGGATAAATTGTTACATTTGTAAATAAGACCAACTTTTCATGTGAAACATTTAACTTAAGAACCTTCAAAATAAAAAAGAGGGGGAGGGGGGCTATGATATCATATAATCAACTGGTGCTTTTAAATATTGACCCTTAATATCAGCATGGAAGCATAAGAGAGATTTGTCTAAAATTTATCCTTCATCAAAATCAATTGAATTTTTGCATGATGGCTGCCTAAATTTAAATGCTACATCTGTCATTCTTCTATATCCTTCCTATCCAATGAACTAAATAGAAGCTATGCTGTTATACAAGGGATAATTACAGCAAATTATGAATGTGACTTTTACTAATAACAATGAGAATTATGAATTATACACTTTGATTATGGTAAATATAATATTACATGCTCATGGCTCTTGAAGAAACCTCTGGTTCCCCCTCGTGTAAGTCGGGTTCAGCTAAGTCACTGTTAACCTACAATACATGAAGCAAATTGGGTCAAAATCACCAACCACATTCTCATAGCTCATTATGAACAGGGACTTCACAAGGTAATTGGACAAGCAGCCAGCACAGAAAAATAAATCTAAAGCATTAGCAAGCATGCATTCAAATGAAATATCATACCACTGAACCCTTTGTCTTAGCTAGGTACAGCTCCAAAGCACTATCTCCTTGAAGAATTTTTCCTCCACACCCAGGTGCATTTACTGATCCTACTGACTCCTCATCAACAACAACTGCATCAATCAGTTCATTTCCTGCTTTAACATCTGGAATCTGGTGCATACAAAGCATTTGATGCATTAGTAGAAAATCAGAGAGACAAGCGATAGTCTTAGATGCTTGAAGACAGCAACATTTTTTAAAAATAAAAAGACTTTCTCATACCTCAAACATGGCTTCAATTAAAATGCTTTCCAGTAGTGCTCTTAAACCCCTCGCACCAGTATTTTTGGCCATTGCTTTCTTTGCAATTAATCTCAGAGCTTTGTCTGTGAAGTGTAACTTTACCTGAAGTTTAAGGGTAAAGTTTCAGACAAATAGACCTCTTGCTACCCAGACTCATACTCGCTTGCACCCATAATAAACACTAAACAGACCCATACAACTGAAATTGGTGGAAGGGTAGAAGGGAGAAGCTTGAATGATTTTTCAGAAGCTTAAACAAGCTGATCAGTTTTGACCTAGCAAAGACCAACACCAAATGATGCCAAAGATCATAAAAAACTAAATCACCCAAGGTTGGTTTGAGAAGACTTCTAAATCACGTTCTAGTGCAGAATGGTAAATATTATTACCGGGCAAATAACTTAAGAAAGCTAGAGTCAACATGAGCCAAATAGATGAAGGAAAAATGAAGGATACTCTAGTAGGCAGGTTTCATGGGAAAATAGGGAGAAAAAAACTGAGTAATTAATTATATAATTTGAAAGAAAAGACATTATGTCTGGGTCATTATTAGATTAGGTATACCATAGACAACCACTCCGATAATCCCTTCAATTCAACCAAGTTTGGATGATTTGCATCTACAAATACCCATATTAAGTTAGTTGGGAACTTGGGATGATCCAGATATAGCATCAGTTTGTTTGCGTTTTCGTATCACATACTCTCTAACCCAGAACCCCACACAAAAGACATGTTTGAGAAAGAGAGAATAAGGAATATCTGCTTACATCGTTCATGCTAAATAATTTCTTGTACTGCTTAGCTAGGGCATTTTTTGGTTCTGTGAGGACCTGTAAAACCAACATTTCAATAGTCATATGACCGGATATCTGCAAAATCTTAAAACTTGACTCTTCTAAATTCTGAAATAAGTTTATTCATATTCATTTAAAATTAAATATTTTACAAGACAAAAAGTCAGAATTTTAAACTAATACACTCATGCAAGCAGCACATTCAAGAAAGCATCAGATTTCTCAATGCCAGTTACACTTTTTTTTTATTCAATTATAGAATATACAGATGATAAATTATAGGTCCACTGGAAAGGATCTCACATGCTTCTTTTGAATATAAAAAAAAATCATAACAAAACCTACCCCTAAGTTACAAATCCATTCTGGGAATGCTCTATCCTTATCCAAATTTCTTATTTTCTAGTTCCTTTTGCATCCCATATACTAAATATGAACCAGGCACTTGCACATGTCAGATGGCCATATTGTTCTTTATATTATTTATTAAATCCAAAAGGCAATGGTCATATTAACATCTATAGCTTCTTAAAAAACATTTATTATTAAAAAAATCCCTGATACAACAGGAGATAATCATAGAAATTTAATGCCTTTATAAGGTTAAAAGACCAAAAGGTTTGTTGGGATTATGTGTGTCAAGAATGAATGAAAAATTGGAACGATCATCATTACTAGACAAGTGGAATTAGACCTTGGCACACTAAACTGCTAGAGAAAGAAGGAAAGGCTACAACAAAATCAAGATATGAACAACGAAAGAATACCTGCATAAGTTGGTCTTCGGTTAGAGCTAACAAGCTAATCAAGATTGGAAATCGTCCTATAAACTCTGGTATGAGACCGTATGCAATAAGATCAGCACTTTCCACCTGAAAATTACTAATGCTACTTTTAGATGCATTTGGAAGATTATAGGCGATAATAATAACTCTTGCATATGTTCCTTGAGGTAGAAGAACGAAATACAATGCAGAAAAGAAAAAGAAACTCTAGACAGTTAGAAAGTGTCTAGCCTCTCCCAAGATTCATCTCACTCAAATCCCAACCTCCCCCCCACCCCTCCCCTCACCCTATTTTCTCTCTCTCCTCAATACAATTCATTTCATCACACTTTTATTTTCTCAGGTTATCTTGTTTGGGCCTAACCAATTCAGGGGTCCTATTAACAGTCCCCTCCTCAAGATACATCTTGTCCTCAAGGTGTAAATATGGAAACCTGTCTCTGATGGTGGGTAAAGTTTCCCAAGAATTTTCAAACTCTGAAGATCCTGCCATTTGATAAGGACTTCTATTTCTCCCTGAGCATTCTTGAGGACTGCCAGAGCTTATGTTGGCTGGATTTTTAGTTCCCAATCTTCTGCTAAAATAGATGGTAATGGTTGACCGGTGGCTGCTGCTGAGATGGATTTCTTGAGCAAGGAAATGTGGAATTATCTTTTCCACAATTTCATAGGGACTTAGTTTTTGATTCACCCTTTTCATCAAGGATTTCAACTTGTAAAGCTGGATCTTCAAAAACACATCTCCAACCTAATATTTGACATCCCTCCTGTGTTTATTTGCTTAACTGCGCATTCTGTCTTGAGCCTTCAATAGTTGATCCTTTAACTCATCTAACATGTAATTCCTCTCTGCCATCAACCTGTTCACTCCTTCAACAGAGGATTCAGCAACATCTCCTCTAAGTAGTGCGAGTGGATCTCGTTCATACAAGGCTCTAAAAGGAGTCATTTTAGTAGCAGAAATGGTAGTTTGTGTTATACCAAAATTCGGCCCAGCTTAGCCATTTTGGCCATTGTTTTGGTACCAGTAAGGCATCTAAGATAGGTCTCCAAGCACCTACCAACAACTTCATTTCCCATCTAATTGGGGATGAAAAGGCTGAACAGTAATTCAATTTCGTTCCAGCCAATAAGAGCATTTCTCTCCAAAAAGTACTCATAAAGACCTTATCCCTGTTTGATACAATGGAGGAAGGGAAACCATTGAGCCGGACAATGTACTTAATAAAAATCTTAGCAATAGCATCCAGCCCATTGACCTAAGGTAACCTGCCTGTAAAATCCATGGAAATGTCTGCCCAAGCCTGTGTGGTATTCAAAGAGGCTGCAGCAAACCTGCAGTGCATAAAGCTTGGTGTTTGTTCCTCTGACAAACCTAAAACCTTACACGTACTGTGGTATCCTCTTTTTCATTCCTTCCCAGAATATCAGCCCTGAGATTCTCTTATATGTTCTGAAAAATGCAGACGTGTAACTAACCAATCCATTCCAAGAACCATTTCTGTCCCTCCTAGCTCAAATATAAAGAAATTTTGTTTTACGTCCACTCCTTGCACCTTAATTACCACTTCTCTACAGATTCCCTGATTCTTCACCTTTTCTCCTGTCCCCACCAGTTTAGGTTCAATCAAGCCTTTATTTCCTGGATTGGGCTTCTAGCATATACGTTTGGGTTTCCCAACATACTGTGGTATCCTCTACTCAGCATCTCTCCTTTCCCCCCCTGACACCTTGGAAGGAATAATCCCTTCCTTAATGCCCAGTTCTTCTCCTCCAACAACAGTACCCTATCCATTAAATCCGACATATCTGAATTATAGAGCTTCAATTCCACTTGTATTTCTTCGTAATCCATTCATGAAAATTTCTTTCAGCATCTCATTGTCCACATCCTTCATCAGAGTGGAGGTCAGCTTGAAATTCTCCCGATATTCCATCACACACCCTATTGTTTTAAACTCAGCAATGGTCCATACAAGTTTTGGATCAAACCAAGTTGAAAGTGCAGCAAAACAGCCTCCTTGAATTGTTTCCAGCTGGGAGATGGAGTTTGCTCTTCCCGCCTCTGAAACCAATTCAGTGCTTGATCTTCAAGAGCAACCATCACTGCTTCCAATTTCTCTGACTGGACCACCCCATTTAGTTTGAAGTACCTCTCAACCAACCAACCCTATTAATCCACCCATTTTCATCATCTCCCAAAAACACTGGAATCTCTAACTTTCTTCCTCCATGATCATGTGTCAAGGGATCGACTCCCCCTCGATGATCCAACATCTCGCTTGTTTGAAGGATTGAGAGCTCTGGACTGTGACCTTGAAACTTGTCCTGAGTATGTACAACTTCCATGCTCCTTGTCTCTTCGATTCAGGGACCACATTGGCCGAGAGTGTTCCTATGTCTCTCCTTGACAACTCTTTCAACAATCATTTGAGCTCGTCGCCTTGTACCTAACTCTCATTTATCCATTCAAGCACACTCTTCCCCAAACTTTCTAGTCTGGACTCCATAACAGATCACATGTTAACCATTAAGTGCTCCAAGCATCAAAGCTTTGATACCAATTGATAGGTATAAGAAAACAATAGCAGAGCAGATTGAGGTGAACACTGAATAGTGCTCTGTATTATTGTTGATGTCAAGCTTATATCAAGAAGATATAGTACTCGAGGTAGAAGAAGGAAATGCAATGGAGACAAGAAAAAGAAACTCTAGACAGTTCAAGAGTGTCTAACCTCTTCCAAGGTTCATCTTATCCAATCCCAACCTCATCCCCCCCTCTCCCCTCACCCACTAACATAAGCCTCTTCATGGCAGAGTCGCACATCTCACTCTCCCAACAGACTTGGCAGAGTTAGCAGCACTATTTTCCCTCTCTCTCCTTATTACAATTCATTGTTTTACGTTTCTTCTTCTTTTCTCTCACAAACACTGGTTTATCTTGGACTCATCTATTTTGGGCCTAACAAATTAATGGGCCCTATCACTCTACTGCTATAGAAGTAGAGGAAATGCAAAACAACATAATAGCTTAAGCACATCATTTATTAGCTATAATTGCTCAAAGTATCTATGTATCTATCTATCTAGTTTTACAGTATGAGGAATAAAAATTTTCCAGTCAAATAATTAGAGTCAATTCTCACCGACTCAAGTAAAGAGGATGTGACTGCAGCATTTGTTACTCCACCAGTTCTTATATTGGCACGAACTGGTGCTCCAAAACCAATTGAAGAATCTTGTCGTCTGGTTTATTTCACAAACAATTAAATTTGATACAAACTGTAGAAGACATGCAGAACATCTGTGAATAAATATTTTTGCAAGTTGCAAGACATAAAAAAAATTACCTCTCTGAAATGGTCTTTTCAAGATCAATAAATGCTCCACCACATATAAAAAGAATGTTCTTTGTGTCAATCTACATATCATAAAAATGAGGAAGGTTATGTAAAAAGCTAATGACTAATTGGTTTTAGAATCATATGCATATCACACTAGGTGGATAGGCGCCCATTGAAGCTGACTGACATTGACAAAATCTTGATAAGTACTTGCTAAAGGGATGAAAGAGTTTCTAAAGAACGAATGCATCTTGCATTTTCATCCTCCTAATTATCCTCCAACAACCTATAGCCTCTGATATGTCTATTCATTAAAGCTCATCAGCTAATTAGGTAAGCATATGCTCTTTAGAAAAAGATAAATAAACCAAATAATAAATGCATAATTCTAAAGTGTTCCAGGATTCAAAGCCAGCGCCCACAAACACAATAGGCAAGAAAATATTTAAATCACATCATATCCAAGTAAAAACTCGAAAAATGAATGACAGAAGATGTTACACTATCCCAACATACCTGTATGTTATCACCCCGTGGATGCTTCCTTGCTCCTTTCTCTGGAACATTTACAATCTACAGAATAAGAAATCATTCCAAGTTCAGGATACTGTTAGAATGGCACTAACCATTCAACATATTCTTTTTTCAGAAACATTTAGCACAAGCAATTGATGGATTTGTAAAAAATGACAATGTTTTAAGAAACAGACAGGTAATTTTACAACAATGTTATCTAATCACAGATTATGAGTCATAATATTATTGGATCTTATATGGCTATATGTATAAAAAATCCCAACTGAGAGTATTTTAAACACGGATGGTAGAGCAAGGCTTCAGAAAGCATACTTAAGAGTTTAGAATCTCAGAACAACAGGGAGCTTTCGTAGACTAACAATTTAATTTTAATCTTATGTTCTTTCAACCAAAGATAATTTCAAGGTTCACTAGATGCATAAGTAAATGTTTTGGTTGTGATTTGAACAATATAGGCATGTTTCCAGTTAAGAGCTCTTATTAGGGAGTAATTCGTGAAACACACTCACATTTCCCTTGGAGGTCAAGGCTAGAGGATGTTTGCTCATTTTCTATTTTCATTTTTAGTTGATGTGTTTTCATTAATAACTAAAAACTTTTGAAAATAGGAAACAGAAAGAAAACAAGGGGGCATTCTTATAACTATGAATGAAAACATAACAATTGAAATTAAAAAACAAAAAACAAACCAAACACTCTTTTACTTTCTTTATCTTGACAGCAGTTTAAAATCACATGAAAAACAATCAAAGGAAAAGAAACTAATATTGTTACTTGAGCAAAAAGAATGGTGAAAACATCAATCATCTACAACTGCAACAGAAAATATTTTATTGCAAGTCTTACAAATTGGGTTTGAGCCTAACTCAATTCCAAAAGCTAGCTTATAGGATGAGAATTGTTCTCACCTTACATACATTGGCTGGTCATTTCTCTAATCAATGTGGAACTTAAACACACCCCTTCATGCTCAAGACTGGACACTGCAGCGTGAACTTTTCAGGATCAGACATCTGCAAGTAGTCCAATGGCAGGACTAGACTTCTATGGATATTCCAATAATGGATCTAAGATAGATTCTAATACCATCTTACAAATTGCACTTGGACCTAACTCAACCTCAAAAGCTAGCTCATGGGGTGAGAATTGTTCTCACCTTATATACACTTAGTTGGTCATATCTCTAATCAATGTACTCTAACAATAAGTTAAGAAAGAAATAGCATTCTGATTTTTTAATAAACCCTATGACCAACACCATTGTGTCAACAATACGGAACTGGATCAGACAACCTTTATTGCAAAGTAAAAACCATAGGTCCTAGAATTTGGCTTTAGAATTGCATAATTTTGGCAGAAGATCCAATGATTACATTCATAATTTAGGATATTCAAGAGACACAAACTCTCCAACAGCATTCAACTTCAAAATAACAAAACATTCTCTGCACAACAGACTCCCTTCCCTATTTATTTATACTACAACAGTCAGCCTAACTCTAACTAACTCCTGTTCTATTACTAACAGGGATTATTCCCTGTTTTACAACTCAGCCCTGCAACTACTCCTAATTTCTCCTTGTATATACTTTTAAAATAGGAGGTTTATCAGTCAACTTATCTCGAAACCACTATTTCATGTCTGAACTACTCTACTCAGTCACCAAGATTGACTACATGGATCAAATGATGCCATAATGTTCTATTGTAAATCATGTCTATAGACAAACTGTTAGAGATATAATATTAAACCATTTATGTGTTTCACCTAACAACTCAAGTTTTTGGAATAATTAGTTCATGACATATAATTAGAGCCTCTATGATCAAGGGATCTAGAGTATGATCCTTGCTGCTCCCATTCTTCTAATAAAAAAGTTTAATTTCAGTGCAAGGTAGGTAGGCTAATGCATTGTCCATGCTTCAAACCCAAAAGGCTCTTGCATGAGAAGGCGAGTTACAGAATGATATAAAACCATTCACGTGTCTTCGCCTAACAACTTAAGCTTTTGGGATAATAGGTTCATGACGCAAATCACTAACCTCAAAGCCCTTCTTAATGGTTTCACTTATAGCTTTTCCTCAATCCCCCTCAGCCTCTAATGACTAGGCTACCCTCCATTTGATCTATTCTCCCGACAAAGGCATCTATAGGTTTTCAATTTCATCACACATGCACAAGCCACCTGAGGCAGCTTTCTACCTTTTTTTTTTCTACAATAGGTGCTACCCTGACTTTCTCTATAATGCATTCATTCCTACTACTATCTTGCATATTTTGTCCACTTATCCAATGTAATATTCTCATCCTTGCTACATTAGTTTATTTTCTTGTTAACTTTTTGCACCCAATGTCATACAGCATTTCAGGTCTAAGAGCTTAGCAGAAAAACATTCCCTTGATAATGTAAGCCAGCATCTTATAAATGAATAGTCTCCATAAACAGTTTGTCATTTGAATCTCAAAACTTGTATCCCACCAAGCAAAGGAATATACTGTTTTATGTTTAATATAATAGGAAATACCATTAATGCACCAATGATATGTTAATTAACCTTGCATATATAATGGAATAGAACATCAAAATGAAATTGCTGAGAGAATCTATGCAAAGAAATTACTTATCATATTGAAGAATTTGGGTGCAGAATAGACGAGATATTACCTTCTTATGGTCATGATTTAAGGGCTATTGACAGGATAAAAGTAGAGAGTACTCAATAAGTTTACTTAGCACTTCATTTACAAAGCATGTAAACAATTATCAACAACCACATTTTGGAATTATTTTACTTACAGTTCCTTCCAGCATTTTTAATAATGCCTGCTGAACACCCTCACCAGAAACATCCCGGCTAATATTCAAGCTCTCAGCCTGTAACATATAAAGATAACAGTTAAAAATTAAAAGCTGTAGTGGATGCACTTCTATGAACTTGGCCAATTAAATTAGCAAAAAACCTTCTTAGTTATCTTGTCCACTTCATCAATGTAAACAATCCCTTGTTGAGCGGCTTGAACATTGAACTCTGCTGCCTACATGGAAAAAATAAAAATCATAACAAACAGAAGGCAAGTAAACTAGAAACAAATAAGATATCTTTCTGAAAAGTCTAAAACAAATTTGACAAAGAAAAATGTAAAATTATATTGAAGTAGAGTTTAATGAGAAAGGTATTTCAACCATCATAAAGATAGAAAAGAAAGAAAATGTAATATGAATGTATCACTATTATATGACCAAAAAGTTTCTACTAAATGCATATGTATAGCAACACATCTTGAAAAAGACCATGGACAATCCTTTGCCACAATCAACAAGGAGCTTAAGTTAAATTATCACTAGCTTCCTGACATGTACATGAAAAGTATCTGTGGGTTGGGAGCCCATTTTACTTGTTTGAATCTTCTTTGATTTTTTCTGCAACTCTATTCCATGCATATGACCGGGGGATAATTCTAACAAAAGTTTTAAGCCCATAAAAGCAGCATGTCAAGGGGATTCCTTTAGTTTATTTATATATTTAAAATTTTATTTTATTAAACTAAATATTTTTGAAGAAATGATAAACTCCAAGTCTCTAAACCACCAAAACATAAGTTAGAAGATAGAACAAGCATCCGGGAACAAAAGTTTGCAGGGAATCTTGCCATGGATCACATAGTATTAATCTAACTATGTGCCATGGATCAAAACAAAAGCCCTAACCAATAAAACATAGGGCTTCAGATTCTAAAAGTTTATGTAAAGGACGTAGTGTCAAGGGCAAACACTGAACTCTCTGTAACATTTAAGCTATTAGCTTATAGCTCGTTAATGGCTTTATTACATCCCTGACATTTGACCACATTCAAGAGTTCCTTGAGCTTGATGCATGGACAATGTACAAACCCATTTTCACTAGGCACTGATGCTTAGACATGGATTGAATTAATTTTTCAAGTTAGGCTTTGATACCATCAGACAGACTAACTCTCCTGATGCAGAAAATACAGTTGTGAAAGAAAAAAGGCAGTCAATTCTCTGATTTGGGAAGCTAGACCAATGAAAATTACCTAGATTTTGAATATAAGATCATAAGCTTCTTTATCATTCAGCTTATCAAGGAGAGATAAACAATGGAAAAGTGAAAAACCCATGAAAATTTCAGAACAAGCCATGGCCAAAACCAGAAACAGGGGCATCATATAACTGATAAAAACAAGGAAATGCACCAAATATAGAGAACATCGTTAGACAAATCAGTGCAGAAACAAATATGGGAAGCATTGTGAAGTTAAAAAAAAAGTTGAGAAAGTTTGATATATATTTGTAAATGCTATGCAAACTTAGGAGGGTGAATGGCCACTTTTAAAGAAAAATAAAACTAGTTCATTTCAATGTCTCTTATTGTGACTTAAATAGAAGAACTAAATGCTTGTCTATATAAACTACCAAAAATGGAAGAAAGTCACAAAAATAAACATGAAAAGAGATGAGCAACCTAGAAGATGTATGAAAACATAAACCTATACTAAACAAAAATATTCACCAAGGATACACCAGTGAATTTTGTTCCAAGAACAACACAAGTAAACAGATATGGAGCACTGAACAAGCACAACGAAATGTAGAAATTAATGAAGGCACAAGCTAAACATTTCCTCTGTTCGGCTAATATGAAGTGGTAAGAGAATTGAGCAGGTTGACTTTTACAAATTTGATCTAAGCTTCCCAAGTGGTGAAGGTAAAAAGCTCTATTGATAGAGCTGCCATTAATCATTAACTACAGGAGTGACAAACAAAATGAAAAATATAGCTAAAAGTTGCCAGGATATTGGAAAGTCACAAACAGCCTCATTCCTAGAAAACAAAGAATTGATAATTTGTTCAAACAACATCATACTAATACAGAATAATTCACATACCGCAAGTAGTTTATACAATATTGATTCAACATCTTCTCCAACATAACCAGCCTGCAGATAAGAACATTTCCTCTTTTAGATCAATAATACTAAAATTTTTGTCCAAGGACAATGAAACCTTGACACAGATGGAATCAAAATTAGAAATAGCTAATACTATCTGATTTCCCATGTTCTGGAAGAAAAATTTGTATTCCAAATAGCATAATCTCTTATCACTCAATCACAAATTAGGCACAAACATTTGGATAGATTATTATCATTTAACTTGATCCTGCTCAACCCTTGCTCTGCCACATTCTAACGCTACATCATCAATGAATACATACTTGCCTGTGTTAGGGTAGTTGCATCAGCAATGACAAACGGGACATTCACAAAGCGAGCCAGTGTTTTTGCAAGTAATGTCTTCCCTATTTGATGGAAAGTTGATTAGTATAGTCATCATACAGTAGTTTCAGGTACTGAAAAGAAAAGAAGTAGCAATGTTGAAGGAGGGGGGAGGGAGGGTAGCTGTAATGAATGTCATACCTGAACCTGTTGGACCCATCAAGAGAACATTACTCTTTTCTAGCTCCACATGATCATCATCATCATCATCTAATCCTTCAGAATTTCCTGTCTCTGCCCCTGACCTAATATTAACATCAGTTACATCACCGGTTCCGTCAAAGAAAACAATTACTATAAAGGAATAAACTATGATACGAATCATATGAAGACACATGCACAGGTGCTTCAGAGAAGGAAGTAATACAGGAACAAGAGTTGGAGGACGAAGGAGCAGGAATTAAGAAAACGAAAGGGAAAGTGAAAGAACTAACCCTTTCTGCAAAGAGGCGTGGTATATTCTTTTATAGTGGTTATAAACAGCTACAGATAGCACCTTCAACACAAACATAAACCATTAATGGAATTACTGTCAAAGCCCTTTTTCTCAAGAATAACAAAAAGGAATGAAAGAAAATGAGAAGAAGGAATCTAAACATGCTAGATAAACAATTTATGCTGCTATTCCCATTTTGCAATTAAAAAGAGCAATGATGAGTCACTGCATCTCCTCTGCTCATATAACAGCAGTAAAGAGAAGCACATAAGCATAAACAAACATCATTACCATTAGCTCACTAAATAAAACAGTGGCATCAAGGTGAAATGAATTGAGAATATTATACCTTTTTGGCCCTCCGTTGGCCAATAACAAACTTATCAAGACCCTTGCAAATTTGCTTTGGAGTTGGGAAATCCGTACCCAAATGAGAACCTCCTACCCAGGCAGTGTTTTCAAGTGTGGGCCCAGAAGCCCGAATAACATTAACACCATGCATAGCATCACCATGAGGAGGCCAATCCTCCGGTGGCTCTCCATTGCTACCACTATTACTATATAACCTCCATAGACCATGGCCATGGATGATGCGATGAAAGTGAGAGGATGAAAGAGTGAAGTGAGAAGAAGAAGAAGAAGAAGAAAAAGGAAAGAGAGTGGGTATTAAGTTGAACTGCAATTTCTTCTTCGTCCATGAAGAGAAGATTCGAGACATAGAGATAGATAAAGAAGGAATTTACTTTGGGATTAAGATTAACAGAGACAGGGTTAGGAAGAAAGTAGGATAAAGAAAACAAAACCGCTTTGGGATCTGTTTGTGTTAATTCCATTTATTTATTATTTTATGCTTTTTCTGAAAAAGAGAACAACACGAAAAATAAAAAGGATAAGTTAGGTGAAGGAGAAAGATACAAAACTGCCAAACATACATAAATAAAACAAAGTCGGGGAAGATATAGTGTCAAGCTCTGGGCTTCGCTGCGCTGTTATAAACTTATAATTCAAAAGTTAATCAAATCATTTTAAAATCCTGTATTTTATTTTAAAAATTTATTAAAATATATTTAATATTTAAAAATACTCGATACTGTTATTTAATTATTAATTGTTATATAAGTAACAAATATGTTATAATAATAATTTAAAAAGATGTATAATAATTTTTTAACAAATTGATAATATAAAAACATTAATGCTAATAAATAAATTCTTTATCATATCAGTACACATATATTATATTTCATATATATACATATATATAAATTACTAATTAATCTCATATTATAAGTTTTATTTAAACTCCCAAAATGTTTAAAGTTTTTTAAGATATTAACTAGCTGATAAATATCCGGATATTTTTAAAAAATTTAGATAAAATGTATAAATTTAAAAATACATATCTAAGAAGATAAATTAAAATTAAGTATATATAATTTATTAGGATAAAATATACAATATACCAAAATATTTATAATATATATAGTTAATTTAAAGTCATTTTGAGAAAGACAATTTTTTTTTTGTTTCTCAACTAGGCTTAAAAGTCCAAAATATAGCAAACACTAACTATACACAACTTGGAAACCTGTCTCTGAATCGGCACAAATTAGTAGGGGCTTGATGTGAATTCCTGTGACCCATAAGAATGTTGTGAGCCTTATTTGCAAGAAAACGAGCTCATGAATTGGGTTATCCGAAGATATGCCATATATTATACTGCTACAAGAATGAAACAAGTTCTTGATGCCTCTTATTAAGGGAGTGGATGATTACACTATTAGGGTTGCTGATTTAATAATGAGGGATTGGTAGTTTTAACAAGGTTGTGGGTTCAAAATTTATTGCTTTTCTTGTTAAAAAGAAAAAAGGAAATGGATGATCACAAGCAAGTTGAATTGCCACCCTAGAGTTCTTTCTAATAAAGATTCTGTGAAGTTGCTCATTTTGATCCAATTTTGCTAAGGGGATAACAAAAGAAGCATTTATTCCATTTAAAATACCGAATAGTAACCACTAATAAAATCTGATAAAATAGTCGATGATTAAGTTCTTTAAACCTATTGATCATTATTTAATTTATGATCTTGTATATAAGGAAATTTTTATTGAAAATAAATAAAACTTACCTTAATAATTCGTACACATTAAAAAAATTAATCTATAATTTATAACCCTTATTTAATACACGAAAATATATCACAATAACTATTGCTTCTAAATTAATTATTAAAATTTTAATAACTCAAAAATTTATTTTACACCTTGCAATGTTGAATTAAAACTATGTATAAACCATTAGAATTGGTATAATATAATAGATAGGAGTTCAAATAATTTAGATAAGCAAGTTCAAAACTTTCAGATGGAAAAAAAAAAAAAAACATGTATGCCACTATAAATTGTGATGTCTCCGCCCTAATCTTGTTAAAGCATTTATTTGTTTTATGATCCAAAGAATTCTGCCATGAAAGGTGTTGGCTATAAACCTTGGACTGCGCCACCTTAACTACTGTCACATTCTCAAACGATGACTTTGGACATTTCATTAACTAAACTAGCTCTTCAAGAATCGGGATCATCGAATTTCGAGTGCTTCAGCAATGGGTAATTTCAAATTCGTTTAAAAGTATTGACTATTACTTTTGGTTATAATGTGACCTTTTGTGTATATTTTGAGTGGTGATTGTTGAAATAATTCGGTTTTGGTGCAGTAAAAAATCAGCAGCAATGACTCATTGAATTGCTAATTTGTATAAATGCAAATTACCGCTATTTTGCATTTGATTGTACCAACTACATTATTTTTTACTGTCGTGAATCTGGATTCCTATTGAAACTAGAAAAGTAGGACATTTTTGTTTTGTTTTCTTGTAGGCTGATTTCATCTCAACGTGCCAAAAATAAGAACATATTGCAACGCAATGCCATGCAACGAAATAACATCCAATTCTCGTGCCAAACTCCGAATTAGACCATTTCCATTTTCCATTCCAATCCTTTCCCATTCTAATTCAGCAAAGATGATAATATTATTGCCTTTACCCTTTTTTTAGTCTTGAATTCAAGTTATTTCCTTTGATTGATGATGATGATGATGATGATTTGCATTTGTAAATTACTTAACAGTGACACATGATTTTGCATATAGGGTTGTGTTGTTTTGTGATTGGGACTCAAATTGTGTAGAATTGTTTGAGATAGCACAATAATTTCGAATAAAGACAGATCACAAAAATGGAGTGCAATAAAGATGAGGCCACCAGAGCTAAGGAGATTGCTGAGAACAAGTTTGCTGCCAATGATTTTTTGGGTGCACTGAAGTTTGCTCAGAAGGCCCAAAAATTATTTCCTGAACTTGAAGGTATTTCTCAAATAATAACAACATTTGAAGTGCATGTTACCGCTGCAAACAAAATAAATGGTGAAGCAGATTGGTATGCTATACTTGGTGTGGATCCCCTGGCTGATGATGACACAGTGAGGAAAAAATATAGAGATAGAGCTCTAAGTCTTCATCCTGATAAGAACAAGTCCATTGGTGCAGATGGGGCCTTTAAACTGATTTCAGAGGCATGGAGATTACTATCAAATAAGGCCAAAAGGGTAGCATACAATGAGAAGATAAATGCAAAAGCAAATTCAATTATGTATAAAGCTTCATCAGCAACGAAAGTGGTTAATAGAAGTTACAATTTTGCTGAGACTGCTGCCTCAAGTGCGAGTACTCGGAAAAAAATTCCTAAAGAACATGCTTCAACTTCTGTCCATGAGTCAAAACCAAATACATTTTGGACTATGTGTCATCGATGCAAAGTGAAGTATGAGCATTTCAGAATCCATCTTAACCGTAGACTCATGTGCCTGAACTGCAAGATGGTGTTTATGGCGATAGAAATAGCTCCACCTCTAAGTGGTATTAGACGTGCAACCTCATGTAACTTTGCCCAGGATCAGCTAAATTCCAAGCAGCAAATACCTAGTGAAAGAAAATCTAATGCCCAAAAGAACATGGCAACCCTAAATGTTAGAGCAGGCTTTTCTAGTAAGCAGGATCCATTCTCAAGAACTTGGGGTTTTGCAGCAGCTGAGCTTGCAAATGTGGTTCAGCAGGCATATGAGAAAATGAAGCGAGAACGTGAGGAGGCACAAGCAGCTAAGAAAAGGCAAGAGACTTTACAAAGGAAGCAGCATATTGCTAGCAAAAGTTACTTTGATCCTGCTAAGAGAAGAAGGGGCATGGACGAGAATACATGCTTGAGAAGCTCTGGTAAGACAAGTATAAATGGAATCACCGAGACCAGCAGTGCAAAAGATGTATCCCAGGTTGAATCACAGAATCTTATGGAGAAAGTTGTAAAAGAAGTTAGCCAGAAAGTAAAGGAGATTCAGACAAATGCTGATGGTGAAACAGCAGTGAAAGAGAGTGGAAATGTCTACCAAAAAGTTAATGAGAAAGGAGAAAAATCTTTAAGAAACTCCGAGATTTGCGATCAAAATAGCATTTGGAAGTCAGAGGAAAAACTGAGGGGATTCCAAGGCATGAATTTATTTGCAGGCACTGGATCTTTGGAAATGATGTCAATAGAAGTCCCAGATCCTGATTTCCATGATTTTGACAAAGATAGAACTGAATGGTGTTTTGGTGAAAATCAAGTATGGGCTGCATATGATGCTGATGATGGGATGCCTCGACACTATGCAATGATTCACTCCGTCATTTCTGTGAATCCATTCAAGATGCAGTTAAGGTGGCTCAACCCAAAGACAAATGGTGAACTGGGCCCTCCAAATTGGGTTGCTTCAGGCTTGTCAAGAACTTGTGGGAATTACAATACAGGTGGATATGAAATCAGTAACTCAATCGATTATTTTTCTCATAAGGTGAGATGGAGAAAAGGTGCTGATGGAGCCATTTGTATATATCCCGGGAAAGGGGATGTTTGGGCCCTTTACAGAAACTGGTCCTCTAACTGGAATGAGCTTACACCTGATGAGGTGATACAAAAGTATGATATGGTTGAAGTACTTGAGGATTTCAGTGAAGAACATGGTGTTATTGTCACTCCTTTGGTCAAAGTGGCTGGTTTCAGGACAGTATTTCACCGTCACTCAGATTTGAGAGAAATAAGGATCATTCCAAAGGAGGAAATCGTACGGTTCTCACATCAGGTTCCTTCACAGTTGCTTAGTGGCTTGGAAGCTCCAAATACCCCAAAGGGTTGCAGGGAGTTGGACCCAGCAGCAACTCCATCTGATCTTCTTCAGGTAATAAAGATTGTGAAGGAGGAAGACATGGTTATGGTGAAGAATGAGGATACTATTATCAAAGAAACAGCAGATGATGACATGAAAGAAGCTAGTGCTGATGAATGATCGATGATATGGGAAAAACTAGTACCAGCTGGAAAGTGTAGTTTGTTGGATGCATTCAACTTTAGGACCATCTAAAAATTGTGGGTAGATTTCATTTCAGCTCCTGGCCATGCCAAACGAAGTTGTTATTCGTTTATCAAGGGGGGATGTTTGGCTCAGATAATCAAAGCCACCTTTTTTCCCTTTTAGTTTTATCGTTCTCAATCAATTTCTACCTTTGTGCATTTGACCGTTAAAAAATGGCTTTTTAGCTCTCATGATTGATTAATAAAACGGTTACAAGTGGATTCCATTTTCTCAATTCATATTTATGTTACTCACTTTTAATGGATTAATATGTTGGATCATTCTGATTTTTGCTGTTTGTTGTTTCTATTCCACTTTCTCTTCAGATCCCTCTGAAGTTTCCTTGCTTTAAAATGTCCCAGAGCTTGTTGGCATAAGTTTTACTATTGCTTGGAATTAGTTGTTTAAATAGTGTTGATAATCCCCGAGATTGGAAAGAATGCAAGAAGGGAAAGGAGTTGAAGGATTTTGCTATGAACACTGGTAGAGTGATCCCCCATTCTTTCTCACTATTTGTCGCCATAATTATTATTTTAGTCCTCACATTATTTTATTTTTGTTCACATGGATTGACCATGTTCCCTGCATTCCCTAATCCCTATGATCAAAATTGTTTTAAGCATATTTGACATACATACAATGTTTTGTTCGCTTAATTCATTTTTCTTTGTACAAGTTTTTATTTCATCTGAGTTTTTCTTCGCCTATTCAGTTATTCGCTAAATAATAATATGTATGTGTGTATTCCAGCAGAAATGCTTGTATGTTACAATGTTTTGTTATATTTAGAAGAAAAATAATTAGTCAGAAACTTGTGTTAGATAGATTCATCCCATATAATTGATAAAGCTCGTGATTGAAAAAATTATATTGTAAAACTCATGATTAATAAACTTTTAGGGCACCAGGGAAAACGAGAGAGACCGCAAGCATAACTCAAGCACACGAAAAAGGAACTTTTTTCTTATTATTTCATGCAATTTACATTAACATTCTAAAGATATGGTGAAATTAAATATAAAGTTGTTATTTGTGTTTCAAGCAACACTTATCAAAAATCAAAATACGTTTATCATATGTTAAATGTGGATAACTCAGAAAATTTAAGACAAAAATGGCCCTAACAGTTTTGAAAATATTTATATTAAGCCAAAATTTAAAATAACAGAAGTTAGTATAATTTTGAGAATATATGCAATTCATTACTCACTCTCTTCCACCTTAAATTTAAAAAACAATAATGAAAAATATATATTCAGTTTCTCTTCCATTTTTTAATTTTTATCTCTTTTTTCTTTTTTTTATCATATTATCTTTCATTTTATTATTATTACATCACTATTTTTGAATAAATTGGATGAACATTATCCAATTCAGTATGAAAATAAAATTCCAAGAAGACTGTATTAGGAGATGAGTAAAGCCCGTACATTACTGGACACACTCATCATATCAACAAATAATAAGCTACCCATTCCAGTTCACCAAAACAAGTTGTTGGTGAAACCCTTTTATTCACAGGATTAAAAAGCATTTTTTTTTCCTTTTCATCACTGATAGTGAGGGAATTAGAAAGAGTAGCATGAGCATGGACCAGTGATTCAAAGCTCCTGCTTGGTCCCATCATTGTCTTCCTCAGCAATGGTGACCATTCTGGGACCTTTGATCTTATCAGGTGACAACTTGTCAAGTGTCAAAGTAAGCACCCCATTATCCAACCTGGCCTTCACACTATCCAAGTCCACATTTTCTGGCAACCTGAACTGTCTCCAGAACCTTCCATAGGACCTCTCAACTCTGTGCCAGTGATCCCCTTTGTTCTCCTCCTCCTTCTTCCTCTCACCACTCACTCTCAACACCCTATTCTCTTCCACCTCTATCCTTATCTCATCTCTCCTTAACCCTGGCACATCCACCATTATCACATGTCCTTCTGCTGTCTCCTTCCAGTCCACTCTCGCAGGTGAAAGAGACATAGAAGATGGTTCATCTTTCACTACCCCAAATGGAATCTCTTCCAACACACGAAATGGATCCGGGAACCGATCGGACCAGAGATCATGCAAGAGAGTGCTGGGAGGATCTATGAATGGTAGCAGAGTCCCTTTTGCTTTGGAAGGAAAACCAGCAACAAAGAACAAGAAAAATGGGACCAGCAACAAGTTCAGGTGTTGTGGCCTCATTTCTATACGTGATAACTTGGTGACTATGGTGGTACAGTTTTGCGTCTTCAAACAGGTTGAAGACAGATTAATGAGAGTGGTGTATATATAGCATGTATAGAGACAAACGTGGGTAACTGGTGGTGTGGTTCTTGAAGTTTCCATGTCATTTGGAAGTGTTTTAGTTTTAGTAGAGAGGTGAAGAAAGTTCTAGCTTCATTAGGAATTATGATTTGGAAAATTGTTATGATAGGTGGAATGGGTGGAAAGAAGATTGAGATATGAAGAAAAAATAAATGATAAAAGGTAATATGATAGTAAAAAAAATATATAAAATATAAAAAATAAAATAAAATAGAATGAAACTAAAATATATATGATAATCAGAGAATCATTGTAGAATATGGGTTTTGTGGTAAAACAGGATGCCAAGAATTTTCCATCATGTTCCAGAGGCTTCAAGTGTTGACGTAGGGATGCCATAATTCTTTTATCCGGCTATAGGTTTTTACTTTGTTTCTAATTTTTGGGCACTTTCACACTATGTTGGGCCTAAGTCCAATATCAAATACCTCGTAAGGGTTTTATCTGGGGATTGCTTTTTACACCCTCCAAATTTCTTTTTGCACCTTTTTACACCCTCCAAATTTCTTTTTGCACCCCCCATTACATGTGAAAATACAAAAATGCCCCTGTGATTATATCTCATCAGCACCTCCCTCTTCTTTCTTCATTTTTTTTTTTTTCGTTCTCAGCTGCCATTGTTGTTCAATGAAGAGAACTCCAACCAAATTTTTTTAATTGAGTGTAAGTTGAGTTTGCGGAATGCATCAATCGTCTTGTACCTAGGGTGCACCAGAGAAACTAACCTAAACTCCTAATCCCTAAATCCCTACATCTGGCCTACCAATAAACTACAAAATGTTAATGGATACTAACATGAAACTTGGACCATGGAGGTTGGACCTTGAAGGTGCTTGCGGAGAAGACGAATGCACTTTGCGGAGAAGATGAATGCACCTTGCGGAAAAGAAGAGGTTGACTGGGGGAATGCACCTTGCTGGAAGAGAAGAGGTTGATTGCGGAAAAGAAGGGAGATGCTAAGGGTATAATTGAAATAAAAAAGTTATAAAAAAATTAAAGGGGGTGTAGAAAAAAAAAAAGGGGTGTGAAAAGTAAGCCCCGTTTTATTTTCGGGACTTGTTTTTTCACCTTTCAGTTTTTTCCATTCGCATCTCCTTCTGATTTTTTTTTTATTTTTTTAATTTTAAATCTATGTAAATATATAAAAATATGTTTTTAAAATATATTTATTATATTTTGAAATTAAATTTTTAGAATATTTTTGAAATTAAAATTAGAATATATATTTTTTGCATTCTAAAATTAAAATTTTTAAATATAAAAAATACATTCCAAAATTGTATTGTTGGAAAAAAAATATATATTTTAAAATATATTTTGAATTTTGAATTTAAAATATAAAAAATTATTTTAAAATTAAATTTTTAAAAGCTTATTTTCACATATTCACAGAAGGATAATATTAAAAATAAAATTAAAAAAAAAGTGATGCAAAAAAAAATATATATAAAAAGTATCGACTTATTTTTTCGGTGTTTTTTTTATAAAGATATATCAATAGGATGATTGGAATTCGGCCTTGGCCAAATTGTGTTAAGGATAAAAAAATTCTAAATTTCATATTTTTTATGTGCATGGCATGTTTTTAAAAATAAACCATATATTATTTATATTTTGAAATCAAATAATCCATAATATTTAATGATAAAAATATTAAAATTATTATGAATTAAATTATGTTATTGAAACATCATAGTTTAATATCACTAAGGATTATATATGTCACTTAAGATAATAACCTTTATTGATAGATGATAAAGGAGACTATTCTTAAATAAGTGATGAGTCAATTTGCAAGTTTACTTTCTTTGTCAAAAGGCTTATGAAAATTTATTATATTAAAAAAATGATTATTTGTATAAATAATCACTTTTTTAGGCTAATCTTTTTGAGTGGCAGGTCCACCATTATTGAATAAGTCCTTATACAACAAAAGTTTATTAAATAAATGTTTAATTAACTTGTTTATGCAAACACATAAGGATCTGTATCAGCTTGTGAGGGACTCTTAAGATAAACAGGATACAATAACAACTAATGACATTGAGTTATTGACCAAACTAACCAACCATGCAACTCTCTTGCAATGCATACAGCATCCTCAATAATGGCTTGGTGTAGCTTCATCCATATTGCCAGCCGCTAAGTCAATTATGCTTAATGCATTATGCTTGTAGTTATAGAAGGCATTAGGTGGTCACAAAGTTATTGCACACATTGTATGAACCTCGAGAGTAGTATGTAAGCTACCTTCCCCGTTCTGTAAAGTTTGATTTGATTCATTCAATTCATTTCAAGTTTCATATACTTTGTGGAAATAGTATGTAAGCTATTTCCATATTATTTGAACCTCCAAGTAGTACGTGAGCTACTTCTTGTTTAACACATTTGCAAAATTAGAGATTAAGTTAACATGAACCAAATATGAGAGAGATCAGCCATCGGCCACGTCTGAAATTTATGGCCATAAGGTGGAGATCTAATGTTGAATCTATACACCATGAGCAAGAAAGAGCGAATAAAATCAAAATTAGAATATAAAGTTATATATCCCACATCTAGCTAATAAAACTAGAATGTCCATGAGATTCAGGGATAGCGGCAAGATCGAAGCATAACTGCATCTAATAGCAAGATCAACTCCTGAAGAAAATAGAATATGGATAGTTTTTTAAGCGATCTTGTATAGATACAAAAGTAAATCTAATGGTACAAAAATAAATCATGAGTTCTTTTCTATTCCTAAATTTTGTTGGGATATAGCATTACCCTTTCTTATATAGTCCACAGATTTTTTGTATTTATCTCTGATGTTTTTGAAAAAGAGTCTCTAAACTATAAATATCACTCATCCTTTATCTGTTTAAATGAAAATAGTGGATGTAAATATTAAAGGATCATAAGAAAAAGCCTTAATAGCTGATTTATAATCTTTAACCATAAGAAAGCCTTAATTCCATGCATTTTGAACATAATCTATCTTTGAAGATAATTGGTGGTGTAAATAAGAAAACAAAATAAAATCATGAACATAATCTATACAGATGGAATATAGGTGACAGTTATAGATGATGGAGTCACCGATTAAACAATGAAAGGTTTCAATAACTGGATGCAGCTTGTGAGTGCTTCACACTCTGCTGTGAATTTGAAAGAGTGGCCAACCAGGGAAGCAATTTTTCATGCACTAAGTCAGGCCTGTCATCATGGGGGCAATGTCCAACACCTTCAAGTAAGAAGAGTTTAACATTTTCTTGTTGAGAAGGCAATGAAGAAAAGTACTTGCCAACAGGTCCATCAATTGGAGTAAAGGGATCTTGATCACCCCATAAAAGTAAAACAGGCAAGGAGATTTTTGGCATCAACTGCACTGGATTAGGCCCCGGTGGCCCCGTTACAATGGATACAAATGCTTCTAAGGCCCCTGAATCATTTGCTGGTTCTCTAATGATCTACACTTGCAGAATCAAAATGTAAATTCTAAATGCTGTCTAAGAAAGGAATACTAAGAACAAAACAAGTACACATAGTATTACCTCCACCAGTTCTTCATCCACAGACTCCTTATTTCCATACACTGAGCTCAAAATGTTTCTTAAATTCTCTCTGCATATAAGCAATACAATTTTAGGTGGACTCTTGAAACATTTGAGGGAAACTATGGCCTAACCTGAAGAGAATACCTTTGTTTAACACGCTCAAAAATTGCTGAGGCAATTCCGTTTTGGTTCAATAAAAAATCAAACAGCCAAAGCAAGGGTAATAGTAACTTGATCCTCCAGTCATCAACAATCGCTTTGTTGTTCATGCCACCAGCACAATTTAACAGCACAATTCCTCTGACGAGAGTTTGACTCGAATCTGGTTGGAGACTATAATTCACAGATAAGGCAAAAAAGAAAGTTTCTGACGCAAACTCTGTGTTCAACTGTTTGACACAAATTAGGGGATGAATCAAACATACCTGAGGCAGCAATGAGACAAGCTAGACTTCCAACAGAGTTTCCTATTAGTACAGTTGGCTTCTGAATAACTTCATTCAAGAAATCCAAGATCAACTGTTACAGTGAATACCGGGTACAAGATAAGTTTGTAACGCTGGAGAGTTGATCTCCAAGTAAAACCTCCACAAAAAGAATACCTGAGCCCATGTTTCCATGGTATATTGAAAGCCTGGAGGCTTATCTGAAGCCCCAAAACCAAGAAGATCAATAGCGTAAACAGTGTAATTCTCGGCTAGTGTCTTGATATTCCTGAAGAAAAAAAAAAATTTATCCAATAGTTCAATTCAATGACATTATTAAAGAGTAAATTGAAAGAAAAAAAAAATGAAGTGACTTTGGAGGATTTACCATGAAAGTAAACTTTATTCACTTAATGACATTACAAAAATAATTGAATTGAGTGGTCGTGTAAAAAATTTATGTTGAGTATGGAATTTATATCACAACAACTTAAGCCTTATCTAGTAACTACATGGATTATACAAAAGTAATTAGGCTTTTATCACACTAGGGAAAAAAGGAAAAACAGGTGTAGCCCAAAAGCTTGACTAGAATCTCACATTGACCGGGTAAGAACATTCATTTAGTGGGCATTGAATTTGCCAGAGGGTCAACGTCAAAGTTCAATACATGCTCAGATCACTACCAAGTACAATCGGCGATTCAGTATCGTTCCATCAATTCTAGTTCTACCAAGTACTATCTAGATTCTACTGCACCTTGTAAGGATTTAAGGTTTGGAATCTAAAAATATGCGCGACAAAATTAATGAATAAAATAGTTGAAAGTTAAAAACCAGTTAAAAGTTGAAAGATGGAAATTCAAAATTAAAAAAAAATAATTAAAAACTAATAAACTATCAATTGGATTTAAAATGTTTGATAAATTAATAGATCAACTAAATGATAAATGTAATTAGCTAATAAACTAAAACTTGATAAATATGATGTATTTTAAATAAGAAATATATTAAAACTTAAATAGAATTGTATTTCTTTTAAAAAATATTTACTTTTAAAATTTTCTAATAAATAAATTTTAAAAAAATAATTTTTTTATAATTTAATTTTTTTATTAAAAAGTTCAATATTTTATTTAAAAAGTAAAATAAACAATATATATTAAAATAATAATTCCAAATATAATATTTCATAACAATATAAAAAATTAATAATATTATTGTGAAAAAATTGATTGATAATAAATATATAAAAATAAATGAATAAATAAGGAGTGGCTTGGTTTGTGAAAATGGTTTTTTTTTAAGTGTCATCTTATTTTTTATTTTTTATTTTCAAAATATTTATATGAAACACTGAATTTTTTATCTTTAATATTTCTTGTACAAAATTTTAAAATATAAACTAAAATAAAAAAGATATTATTTTGTAAATAAAAAAATATTTTTATAAATCAATCAAGATCTAAAAAATTAAATTATAAAAATTTAAAAACTAATTAAAATAATTTTTCAAACAAGGCCAACCATCCAAAAATGTCAGTAGCTATTAAAAAAGCTGAAATATTTCAGCTTTTCAGTTCACCGGCAAACACACACTAAACATCCTGAATTGTATCCAACCAAAGATTTCCAAAAGCAATTTACATGCAAACTCATTCAAGAGCTTATAATTAATATGGTCACACTGATGTTCCTTTTTTTGTTAACCCTTTCTGCCTTGCAGATACCTGGAGTTGGCAATTTTCAATGGAATTGGAAAGGGGGGAAATGGTGGAAAAAGAGTGATTGATAATTCCAGTTAAAAACGCACTGACAGTCTGACACATATGCTAATATATTTAACTTCTAAATTCCGTAAGAAATTAATGTTACAGGTAATAAATTAAAGAGAGGGGTGGGAGGAGTGGGGGATATTAATATCATCATCTTCTTGACCCAATAATCCATAGCCGTACCTTTTATTTTATATGGCCAGCGAATACCATAGAAAAATGATAATAAAAAATAATAATAATATCCTAAAAAAAATGAATGGATGAGAAAACAGCAACGGCAGAAGAGATAAAATTTGGAGATATGAATAATTCACCTGCGCCAGTGAGGAATGGAAGCACCAAAGCCATGAACAAGTAACAGAGGAGGAGGAGAATCATCTGCATCAGAAGAAACAAAGTAGTTGATAGAATAGTGACCCTTCCACTGCCATGTAAGGCACTTCTGCTTTATGTTTTCCACCTCAGACAGGGATCCCTCAGCAGCAGTGGTAGCTGAAGTGGAGTTGACGATGACACTTGCTCTGTTAACGGTACAACCACCATTGCTTAAATGATTCGAAATTGGATGATGATGATGACGATGATAACGAGGAAGAGGAACCTTGACCTTCCTAGGTCTTGTGGAGAGGAAGAAAGGTCCAGCGCTGAGCCTTTCAAAATGCGTTTGTAAACGCAGAAACCCAACTACGGAGTGAACAGCACTTGCCACTTCCATCGCTTTGCTGTTTCTCTTCACTATCTTGTCAGTTTCGCGTTTTTTTATTCGTTAATGGCGAATTGGGCCTCTGGCCTAAATACGGAGCATTCTTGTGTGTACCCGGCCCAATATATGACATCGCATGCCTCACAAATGGACCGGGTCTGAATCTGCTCCATTTGTATTACCCCGACCCGGTCTGATTTCTAAATGCGGGTAGTTAGTGTTTGTATCATCCGATTTTGTTATTCACACCATGCTATTTCTTATCATTTCCGAAAATTTAACTTCGAAATATTTATAAATTAAGTTTTAAAAAAATGTTTAATATATTTCATAATTAAGTTCTGAAAATGAAAAAAAAAAAGTTGTGTAAAGAAATAATTCCCCTAAACGCCTCAACTGGTTTCACAAGCTAAATAAATAAGTTAAAACCATAAAAATATAAAATAATAATTCTCAGTAGGTATTGATAAGAAGAAGCATATAATATTTTAAGAAGAAATATAAAGTAATGATTATCACATCAATTTTTTATATAATCAATACTTTTTAATAAAAATATTTTTATATATTTTAAATCAGTTCTAAAAATTAAGATTGTCGTTTTTCTTAAATTAAATATTATCATCTATTAAATTTCTTCTGCCGATTAATAAATTTCAGTAGACTGTTGATTGTTATACATGTTTTTTTCCCTGTCTTCATCAATGATTATTTTGTCCAAGTTGAGCAAGTAACTAATCTCTGGTTAGATATCTAATTAAATACGCATTTCTGTATATATCCTAGTACACCACAAAAAATTGAATACTTGATTTTCTAAGGTTAATTACCATCAATTAAATATCTAAACATGCACTTTAAAAAAAAAAAAAAACTTTTCTTCATGTTTTAGTCTATTTTTATGGTTACGAGATAATATACCCATTTTTTATATTTCTTTTTTATCATATTAAATATTATATTTTTTATTATTTAATTTTTCTAAGTGTATCTACCCAAACTAAATCAATGACCACAATTTTCCTTTTATAAACTTTATATTCACTTGCGTGTTATGTAACATGAGTATTGAGACGTAATTGGGAGAAGGGAATACTAAGGACAAAATAAAAGACCAGTTTAGTATTTATTTGTGCCTATATTAAAAAGTTTTTCATAAATTTTTTGTATTTAACTTTCTAATACCATTAAATACACATTCATAATAGAAAGAGAGATAAATAGATAAGGTCAAAGATTTATTGATATGATGTCAATTTTAGAGACCTACACTATTTAATAATTCAGATTAATTATAAAATATGAAATTTATATTTCTCATTTATTTATTTATTTATATATATATATATATAATGATGATGAAAGTGTGTTTATGTATATCAACTTATGGTATACAAATATATATATATATATATATATATATATATATATATTAAAATTTAACTAATGCAAATTGACTTTCTTACCAAAAATATTTAAATCAATCAGAATAAATTTAATTTAATGAATAAGGCTTATTGATATGTAAAATTTTATTTGCAAAATATTTGTTTTATAGCATATATTATTTGTAAATCTTATTGATATTTTAATTTTTATTTATTTTTTATTTTTTTTATTTGATCATTGAGTTAAGGAAACATGCTCTGGAAGGCAGATACTTGACAATTAAAAAAAAACATATATGAATTTATTTACATGTAACTAGTTCATAAAATAATTAAAAAACACAAAATGATAATATTATATAAAAATAATTAAAATAATTAAAAAATATAAAATGTTAATATTATATCGAGAAACATATGCTTAAAATTGTATTAGCTAACATTGTTAATTTGTAAGCCGAAATAATTGAGGTTTTAAAATTTAGAATAATTATGTCTTTTAAGTTGGTAGTTAATATTTATTTATGTAATTTTAACTTTTAGAAATTAAAAATTGACATCCATTTTTCCGAAGGGAAATTGACAATATTCGAACATATTAGACAAATGATGTACTTAAAATTGTCTATTTATATTTTTGATGCATTACAAATATTTATATATTTAATTTTTTTATAATTACAGTTCTTTATACTTGTATTTTGTTCTGTTAGACTTAATATAATTTGGAGGTCTTTTGTATACTTATATCCTGTATAAGCATATAGATAAAGTTTGGGATAATTTATTTGCATCTACACGTTTTCTGACTGTCTTTGATTTTGTTATAGCTTTTGCCTTTTTCTATACTAGGAGGAGTTTAATGTGCAAATATTATATTTAAAAACATTTGTTTAGATTAATTGCAACTATAATCTATCTAAAAATTAATTTTATATATTAATTATGATTATAATTAATTTTAAAAATTAGAATTTTACATCAACTGCAATTATAAATAATATAAAAAGTTATTTTTATATTAATTAAACTTATAATCAATGTAAAAAATATTTTTTTAACATTACATTAGTTTAATAATTAATATAAAATTTTATTAATATTTATGATAATTATTTTTAAATTAGTTTAAAAACTGATTTAAAGAAAAGTTACCCCATTTAAAATGTGTATAATGCAGTAGTGGAGGTAGAAGTCTTTTAATGTCCATTTTTTTATTCATTAAACTCAAATCGCAACTTTACATAAAATAAATTATGCTTCATTTATTTTTAATAAGGATGGAAGTAGATCAAATCGAGTTAAATCGTGAGTGTTTAAAAATTTTGAGGCCTAATCAAGTATCACTTAAAAGCTTCTTCTTTTTTTTCTATCAAGGTCTGACATGATTTAAAGCTTGCAAGGCCTACAAGTATGTTTAAAAGCCTACGTTACTAAAAAGATCAGTAAATAGACTTAAAATCTATATAAATAATTAATTAAAAAAGCTTGCAAACTTGAAGCTTACAAAATAAAAATGTCATTAAATAGACTTAAAATATATATATATATATTAATATTATATAAATAAAATATAAAATAAATATTATACAAATATAATATTCTAAAATAAATATAAATATAAATAGGTCCATGAATATGTTAAATAAGTTTTTTTATAAGCTAGGTCTAATTTATTTATCTAAAAATACCTTTTAACAAGCTTGAGTCTGTTTATTAAATGAGCCGAGCATCCAAGCTTTAAAGGAGTCGAGTTGTAGATCCTGTCGAATAACCTTATTCATTTACATTCATAGTTTTTAGTTAGTTTTACTATGTTGTGTATTTCCTCAAAAAAAAAAAATTAAGATGAAACTAACTTTAGTAAAAAATATTTTAAAAATTTATCATTTATTAAAATTTCAATATTCAATTAATATTTAAAAATTAATAAAAATATATTAATAATGTAAAAAAAATTATGTTATCATCTAATTATAAATGATTATTACATTAAAAGTTAAAAGTAAATTATTTCAAAAATTATACCAATCATAAATTTTAATTAATTGATGGTGTAAGCAATTTTACACATTAAAATTAAATCTTAATTCTTGTTAGGATAAATGTTTTAAACAAAAATTAAATTTTTATTATAAATATCATAAATTCATATTAATATTAGAATATTTAATAGTATTTGATAATTTTTTATTTTTCAATAAATAATTTTTTTTAATAGTGTTTAAAATTCAACCTATTCAATCAAAATAAAAAGAAGAAAAACAAAAAAAAACATAACATGAGAGGATCATAAGTCTTTTATCTACTTTAGTCAAATTAAATTTATAAATAAGGGGAAAAGTAAAAACAAAATAAATAAGTTGCACCAGAAGGCTGGGTTTGAATGGCGGGGAAAGAAGAAAATAAAGAGGAAAAGTAACCTTTTGTTTGGCATGTGTTGTCTTTAGTAGAAGAAAAAAAAATTTGCGGAACCCACCTAATTTTAATCCCCTCTTCAGCTGTGAAAAGTGAGAAAAAATTCTTTTTTTATTTATTTATTTAAAAAAAAAGAAAAAAAACATAACATGAAATAACATAATTCTTTTATCTACTTTAGTCAAATTAAACTTGTAAATAGAAGGAAAAGTACAAAATCCAAATTCAAAACGTTGAACTTCGTTTGAAATATTCTTAAGCCGCGAAAATTTGGTCATGTCGTTTCGGTCATGCTCCTTTTTTGTTAGAGCGTGATAAATGTATTCATGTATTGTATACATACTCGGTTGTATATTTAATTGAGTTCGGAATTTTAAATTTTTGTGTCTGTTAAAAATATTGTAAAACATAAAAATAATTTTTTTAATTTTTACAATAATTTTAATTATTATAAAATTAAAAATTCAAATATAATTAAATGTACCGTAGTGTACATTTATTTTATTATTTTTATACATATGTTCCTCGATTTAAGAATTATACTGAATTAAATGTAAGGATATAGAATTTCTATTTCTTTTAAGATAATTTTATAATCATATTTAGAATACACATTAAAGAAAAATTTGATAAAAATTAATTGTATTAAAAATTATATTAATTTATTAAGTTATATTTTTAGATTTTTTTCATTTCATGTTTTTGAAATTTTCTTTTTTCTAAAATTTTAAACTTACAAATTCTTTTTTATCATTATAAATTATTTTGTGTATTCATTCCTAATCTAAAGTTAATTTTTATTTCTCATTTTTTTTAATCAATAGCAACTTGTTTTAGTATCATGTCATTAACTTAAAAAATTTATCAGATAATTATTTTATTATATTTTACAAATATATTTTTTTCAACCCGAATTTGAGATAAAATTTTTAATTCATCAAATAAATCTATTTACTAATAATAATTTGTTATTATCATCAATAAAGTTCTTCACCTTCCTAAAAGATTCTTTAATATTAGTTTGTACTAGTATCTTTATCCCTATAAGTTAGCTTGAAAGGAGTTTCTTTAATGGTAAAGTATGAGGTAGTTTTTATAAGCTTATAGGATATGCATTATGTGTTTGGTATGAACTCTTTTAACCTTAATTCTCCTTTTATTTTTTTTAAGATTACTTTATTTGTTATTTTAATCTAACCATTGTAATCCGAAAATGTTTCATAAAAGAAAATATTGCTTAATATGCGCATAATGTAATAAGAACAGAAAATTTTTATCAATAAGCTGGGTCTTATTATCTATAATCATAGATCTTGGAATTCCAACCCTGATAGTGATACTTCTATAAAAAGAACTTTTAGATATTTGCTAAGGAAATGGTGGTAATTAGTGCCTCGGTTTCAACCTTGATGAAATATAGTCAACTAACAAAATGATATACTTAACATGTACTAGGGAAGGCATGGAAGGTTCCAAGATGTCCAAGTTTCAAATATCAAGTTTTAATTATAAGTTTTTCAACGAAAGCTTTCAAAACTCCCAATCTTGAATAATCAAGAACAACAAGAACAATTGGATTCGTCCAAAAAAAACTTCTAAATAAGAAAGTGTTTCTCTTAATTATCAAAAATATAATAAACAAGCTAATTGCTAACTTAAGTTATCTTTTATCAAAAGTAGTTAACTACTTCCTAACATATCTATCTTTTATTTTTTTAAAATTATTTGATAAGATTTGCTAATGTATAATAAGATAAATTTCTGCATCTGTGTAGTACAATTCATGCTACAATATTAGTGTTTAGTGTGTATGAGATGTGTCAATACTCTCTTCTTGAAAAATGATCTTGTCCTTAAGATTTTTCTGGTATAAATTAATGTTTTTCAAGATTCTAAGGTGTAGCATTGTCATGTAATTTGACTTTTTATCTAAAAAAGATTATATTCTCTGATATTGAAACTAATATTATGCCAAAAAAAATGATATTATTTAATAAATTTTGTAATTATCCTTTAAAATTTTCTTTATCAAAATCGTCTTTTTTAAATATTGTACATAATAATATTCATATATCTTAAAATAAAAAAAATTATAT
This sequence comes from Canavalia gladiata, assembly GCA_037954105.1. Classification (NCBI taxonomy): domain Eukaryota; kingdom Viridiplantae; phylum Streptophyta; class Magnoliopsida; order Fabales; family Fabaceae; genus Canavalia; species Canavalia gladiata. The sequence goes on from CM075660.1 coordinate 14,622,779, forward strand.
AACTATTTTTATTATTCTCTTCATTTCATCTTTATAATAATTTCTAATAGAAATACTTCAATCTTTATTAATTAAATTTATTTAAAAGATTATTTTATTTTAAATTATGAATAATACAATTATTTCTTATTCTGTAAATGTTGGCTAACATTGATAAAACATTGGCCCAAAATTTTTTTTCTAGCCAACATACAATGAAACTTCATAATATCGTTATATATCTAACAACATTGTTATTTATCTTCACATAACAAAAATATAAAATTTTTTCTTTGATACCTTTGTATATTTAAATATACCAAACCTTGGCTGATGTGATTCAATATAAAGCTATCATGTGTCATTCTTTATTTAATATGTTCAATATTTTTTTTTATGAAAAAATTATTTATATGAATTTGGTAAGAATTTAATTTTTCAATTTGATCCTTACCATAATAAATAATAACATAATTATTTTTTAAAATTTTATTTATAGAATATAGTAAAAAATTATTTAATAATTTTTTTTAGTTTAGTAACAAAATCCTATTCTCCCTTTCTCACAAATTTTGGTCTTCTCTTCTCCTTTTTCCTTCCTCCATCTTCTAATTATTTCTTCAAGGCAGTAAAATGCGACATGACAATTAATTGATGAAAATCCTGTTGCACTTTAGGCCTATTTCATCATTTTTCAAGTTTTTCTCTATCGATGTATTACTCCACCAAGACCTCCTACCTCACACACATTTGAAGCCTCTCAAAGTTGTAGGATTACAAAAATGGGTAACCTTTGTAGATGAGGTTATGGTCATGTAATGGAGATTTACCACTTCCTCATCAAAGAAAAAGAAGATGAACTTGGCCTAATTTTTTAATTCTTTTATCTATTCAATCTTCCGCCATATATGTAAGTGAAATCCTTAATATAGTACTAGAAAGTATGCTGCTCCATGAGAATTCAAAATCATATTTTAAAAAGAAATCGAATAAATAATTTGAAAGGAAAAAGTAGCCAAAATGATGACTAATCATACGTGGCTTCTTTATATAAAGTTTTTTTCTTTCCAAAAAATAAAATATTACAAGCTAGCAACAAAGTAACTCAAAGTTCATTCATGCTTCTATCAAATCTAGACAATAAGGTAACGATCTAGGGTTGCCTATAAATAGGAGACCAACACCTTGAAGGAGTGGATGATATTAAGAAGGTGATGATCTCATCCTTTCATCAACAATTCCTAGACCCAAATCCAATTAGGATCTCCATAGATGATGTGCAACTTAGATCAATATCCCTTAGTCAAAAAGTTGGCTCACCCCACATTCATTATGCATAACAACAAAGAGGCACTCAACACTAGTGATGGGGACAAAAGCTCTAGCCCAAACAATTCACGTATGCCTTCTTCAAACAATTATGAAAGGTGTTGAAAGGAGATGTGAGCAACATGTTATGAGTTCCATGATCAGGAAAAGTTCCTAAAGGGTTCATATCCTACTTCCTAACTTTGATCCCTAAAATTCCTAATCCATAAAAACTCCAACACTTTCGGCCAATAATAACATTACTTTGTACCTTGTGCAAGTTGATATTGAATGGTACACTCACTAGTTCTAAAAAAGCAAACGACCTTCCTTCCGATCATACATATTCTGAGTAGGATTATGGTATTAAATGAAACTATCAATTGTGAATACCTAATTATGTTCAAGATTAATTTTTATTATTATTATTATTTAACAAAAATAAGAATTAATTAAATTTATCTGAAAAATTAAAAATAAAGAAAATATGAAGTTTGCTTAATGATCCTAATTAATAAAATTGAAAGAAAAATAGAAGGTTCAAATTAAAAATTATATTCAAACCCAAACTTAATAAAAAACATTTTGGTTCAAAATTAATTATTTTGAAAAAAATTAAAATAAAAATGAAATAAAAACAATAAAAATTCTAGAAATTTCAATTACAAAATAGTTAGAAATTAGTCAAGATAATTATTTAAATTAGTTAAATTTTGATAAAATTACTTAAAAAATTTGTTAAGTTAACTTTTTCTATAAATATTAATAAAACAAAAATGTGGAAGGGGACTATTCATTTTTCTAAAAAATCAAAGGAGTTAAAGTCAAAAATTCTCTCTGGACTTCACACTCGAAGATTCACGTCTCTGGTTCAATTTGGAGTTCTTGATGATTTTGAAGTTTTCTTTCTCTTTCTATAATGAATCTAAAATTTCATTAATTTGAATGTGAATTTTCCATTTTAGATACATATTTTAAATACTTTTATTAAATTATTCTATTAATCTTGATTTCCACTATTTCAATAAATTATCTTTGGATGTGAATTTATTTTACTAAAAATTAAAATTATGATTCTATTTGATTTCAAGTTACCCAATTTATTCTTATTGGTATCTTATGATTTTGTTAGATTTATAATTCTGTTAAATTTTAAATTATCTAATTTATTCTAATTGTTATTTATAATTTTGTTAGAAATTATGATTCCATTTAATTTCGAAGTACCTAATTCATTCTAGTTGTAATTTTATGATTTTGTTAGATATTATGATTCCATTTAATTTCAAATTACTTAATTTATTCTAATTATGATTGTGATTTTGCCATTCTTTTTAATTTTGAATTATCTTATTTATTTTGATCAATATTTCTTTAGAGATTAGGATATTGTTATTCTATTTTGCCTCTAATTTTCCAGTACATAAAGAATCTAAAAACATTGCAACCTATTTTTGCCAATTGTCTCAACATTGATCCTCAAACTCATACACATATATATTTTCATACCTTTATCTTTATACTTAGAATATACCACTCAAATAGGGATAAGCAAAGTTTCACACAAATAACACCACTCAAAACATACACATTTTAGCTTATATGTGAATCAATTTTGGTTTCCTTACTTATCAACACTTTCATATAAGTATAACATTTCCATGAAACACCAACATATAGTTTTCATCATCCTAAGATTTCAAACACATATCTCACATAAACAGTTCAAATATAATCCAAAATTATTAACAGTATAATTATGCTAAAAATAAGACACATAAATTAAAATAAATTAAATAGCAAAAAGAAATGAATCTTAGCTTTCTATTGTCATTGCTGATATGATGCCTTCCCCAAATTTGATCCTTCTTCCTATCTCCAACAGCGACACTAGCATCCTTTAGCCACCATGAATGGTGTTGTGAAAACCCTTCCATGAAGATTCCTTCAAATCATTACGTATGCACCAAGAGGGAAATAAAAAAATTTAATTATTTAACTCATAAAAATTTTCAAACTAATTTTTACATTCTTGATCCATTACGAAATACACATTACTGCTGGAAAATCACTAGGTCGGGTGATGTCTTTCCCCCAACCATAGAACCTTTTGGAGCTTTATTCTCCGTCCCCCAACAGAGATAGTGTTTCTCTCCTCACACTCGTTCTCTCTAACCATCATGATTCATGCATGTTGTCTCCATCATTGACAATGGCATTTGGTTCTCGACCTATTCCCTGGTGGTGGTGCTACCATCCTCTCTTCTCTTACTCTTGTTCTACTAATCGTCACCATCGTGGGTGGCAGTGTCCGTTTCTCATCCTCTCTACTCTTTCTTCACCCCCTCTCACCCACCTCTCATTTCACTCTCCTTCATTTGAGCACCGCTGCCGCTCTCACGTCACCTTTATAACCTCTTTTCTCTCTGAACCGCAATGGTGCCTCCTCTCCCTCTCTATCTCCTTATTCTTCTTTCTCCTATTATCACCTGGAAACCTTAATTTTACTCTTTAATTTAAGGTCCAATTTTCTATTCTAGCTAAATGAATAGAACAAGGGTCATTTGATTATTTGAAGCATGAGTGTTAAATTCTTTGTTGTAATTGAGATAAAAAACATATTAACTTAACGTTTGTGAAAATTAAGTCACAAGGTTACGTTCTAGTCTAAATGGCTAAGTTATTAGATATAACTGGCGTGCCTTAAGTTTGAATTTGATTAGGTTTGCCTTTCTTAAAACCAACACCTTTTTTTATTGTATAAATTGAATTGGATGCATATTAATCATAACATTGGGATTTGACTCAAATGGTTAGTTTACTTTTAGGTAAGTTGCAGTCATGATTTTGAAACTTTGAAGGATACTCTTCTTGTTTTATTTTATTTTCTGTTAATGGGCCCAAAACTAATTAATATAAAATAAGTTTGAAACTTGGTAGAAAATAGTCAAATTAATGAACAATGGCCTAATCTCACTTTTAAAATACAATATATATATATATATAGAGAGAGAGAGAGAGAGAGCATTTAACACTGCTAGCTCGTTTGTCAAATATAATTTTTTTAATAATAACATAGTGATGCCCAAACTCATTTTTTTTATGTCTAATTTGAATCTAGCCCATTTTTATTTTACATCTAACTTGGGTCAAGTTCAACATATCATATAAAACAAAATTAACCTTTTTTTAAGGTAAATTTGGTTTAAATTTAAATTAAAAAATGAAAATTTTCAAGGAGAAACATAAACAAAAACAAAATTCTATTTTCAAACAAATAATATGTTTCTTTTTCAACTTTCTTACCTATATCATACTTTAGTTATTTCTCATCTTTACTAAAATACGAATTTATTTCCTAATGAAACTAAAGCTCTTTTTTTATTAATAAATATTTTTTAAATAATGATATTTTAGATATCACACAATGATATTTTAACATAGATGTATAACATATCTTATCTTCTACTATTTTGAGAATCTTATAGGTCATAGTGCAATCATCGCTTATCTTTAATTTTGTGCATATGTTGGTTTGAAAGGTTATTATTTATCTTGATTTAAATTTTTAAAATAATGTTTTAAACTTTTAAATCTCTTGATCTCATGCAACGAGCTCCTAATACATTTGTGTAGCATACCCTATCATTTGCTATTTTGAGAATCGTATAATTCATGATGCAAGCTCTATTTATCTTAGACCTTGTGTATATATAAATTAAGAGTTTTATCTTGTTTGAATATTTAAGATACTTTCAAATGGTCTATTAGTTCTCTAAAATTCATATTTTTTCAATATCTTAAAAGATCAAATTTTTAACCAAAACTACATAGTTTTAAGTTTGTTACTAAATTGAGAAATATGTAGAAGCATGATCAAATTCTGTCAAATTATTTTTCATAAACCTATTTATTTTTATTCTATTTAAAGGATTAAATAATTTTAAAAATATTAAAATTACACATTCAATTTAAGGATACCATTCTTCAAACCGGACGAGTAGGGTGCCAATACTTTCCTTATTTGTAACCGGCTCCTGAACCTAGAACTCTTTCTTTCTTAGGATTTTTTTAAATGTTTTCCTTTTAAATAAAATTTGGTTGTGGCTCCATAATGTTAAACCTTTTTCTTTCTAATTTTTTCGGATTCGTCGTCATTTCGTTGTAATTTTGGTTGCAACATCAATTTTGTCTCCAAGCATAATGATATAAACCTTGATATCAAACTTACATGATTAAGACCACTTAGAAAAGAATGCAACTCAAATAGAAGACTCATTAAGAAGAGGAAGGTTAAAAGAGATAAAAAGGGTAATTTAGATCCACATAAATGTATTTTCAAGAAAAAAAAGGTAGATAAGATCGTGATTTTTATGGATGCAAATCAAGAAGATCTCCACGAGAAGACTATATGATTTAGGAATATATATTATTTATTTTATTATATTTAGATTCAATTTGTTAGGATCTGTTTAAATTATTTAATTAAGATTATGTTGAAGATTTGAATCATATTATAGGTAAATTCTATTAGGATTAATAATAATTTTCTCATACTAGAGATTGAAGAATTATATTAGGATTTAGTTATAGTTTCCTTATATTAGTAATTGTAAAGTATAAATAACTTTTCTATGAAAAATGGAAGACACATCAAATATTAGAATTTCTATTAACCAAAATAAAGATTTTTCTCTATTGTGAGAATCGTATCTTTTCTTTACTATCGTGAAACCTTGTCTTGTCAATCTTTCCTACAAGGTTGGTAATTCAAATTCATAATAACCCCTAATTTGTGCTTTAACTCAGGTGTGTTGTTGTGTGGGTCGATTATCTCATGTTCGTGGTTGGGGTAAGAGGTTTAAGTAATAAGTCATGTTATTTATAATGTTGGTTGGCTACTTGCTTATGCTAAGTCATTGAACCATTTACTTTATCTTTTTCTATTATTTTGTAATTTTCTAATTAAACCTACACTGTGAAGATCAGACCACCTCCTCAATTCATATCACATAAGCATTCAACTTTTGAGTTGAATGTTAACTTTCAATAAGCATACGATTCCGTAAAATGACCATGCTTACAATATATGTGAGGGGACGATGGGAATCCCTGAACAGTGCCAACAACAACTTAAGACATGCCTTTTCTTAGGGAGGCTGTCAATCCTAACTAATAACATAACAACTAGAGAAACCTATATTCAATGTGGCCTTAAACAAGATAACCCATTAGCCCTTTTAATGTTCAACCTAGTTGCAGAAGGCTTGCATGGTCTAATTGCAAATACAGTGAAATGAGACAATTTTACACTTGTCAACGTTGCAGGAGTATTTTTATCCATTTTGCAGTATGTAGACGATACAATAATCATGGGAGAAGAAAATTCAAAGAACTTATGGTGTGTGAAGGTGGTATTGTAGTGTTTTGAAATCGTGCTAGGGCCTAAGGTAAACTTTAAAAAGAGCTCTTTAAGTGGCATTCAAGTGATCCAAAATTTCCTAGCACAAGCAACAATTCTTCGAAATGTAGAATAGATTCTTTCTCGTTGACGTACTTAAGCATCCCCATTTGTTGAAAGGTCCATTAAGGATCATTGGCATAAATATCTTAATAGGATGAAGGAAAAATTATCTTCATGGAAAAATGGATACTTGTCTTTTGAAGGTCAAATTATGTTCTACTGAACTTAGTCCTTTCCTCCCCCATCTACACATTTTTCTTCTACTTACTTAAGAAGGTCTACAAAGAGATGTTGAAAATTCAACATTGTTTCCTTTGGAGAGGCTCTAAAGTTAGGAGAAAAATTGCATAGGTTCAGTGGGATGAAGTTTGTAAAGCAAAGGAGAAATGAGATTAAGGATGAGAGCTGAGAGATATGAAAATGTTCAATAAGACCTTACTCATGAAATGGAGGTGAAATATATTCACTGAGGCAAATTCTATTTGGTGTTGTATTTTGAAAGCTATATATAGTGAGATTGCTCTTAAAGATTTCATAGCTTAGGATAAAAAAAAGTTATCTATATGGTGACAAAAGTTATGCTCCATTGCCCATGATTAAATAAGCTCTTGGTTTGGCCAAGAACTCATAAAATATGTAGGTAATGGCTCGTAAACAAGCTTCTGGAAGGACCTTTGGTGCGATTAAGGAAAGCTAAGGAAGAGGTATCTGAAGCTATATAGCCTGGCATGGATATAGATGCGATAGTGGCAACATCTATACAACAAGAGGAAGATTGGATGATTGTGACATTGAGATAGAGATGAAGATTATTCGTATGTAGAGTTAGGTAAATGGGCCAAAGTTCATGAGCTAGTTCACAAATCTACAGATTAAGTAGGTTTGAGTTAATAAAATTATTGATCTATTTAAATGTGAGTTTTATTTACCTAATATGTTTAACTTGCGGGTTGATAATCTAGCTCGTGGACCAATTTTTTAAAAATAAATTTAATTTTTTTATATATTTTTATATATTTTTTATTTTTATAATATTTTTAATTATTTTAATAATTAAATAAGTTAATTATGTTTGTCTGCTAATTTGCAAATCAAAGTGAGTCAAACACAAATTATAATTTTTTTAATCTATTTATTTTGTAGGTCAATTCAACTTATCCTGCTTGTAACAGACTTATACGAATCGAGCTTAAATGAGTTGTGTTGATCTGTTTATCCATTTTTATTTGTATGGAAAACGATCAACTAACATTCCTCACAGAAAGTTTAAATAATGATTCTCAAACTAAAAATGATAGATAAACGAGATGGAAAGGAAATTGAGCTGGTTGGTATATATTGTTTAACGGGGTACAAAAGGATCGTGATAAGTAATTTAGGGTAACAAGAGGAGATGCAACAATGCACTCCAGCAATGATCTATGGAAATCGAAGGCCCCACGCAAAGTCTTAGGGTTTGGTTGGAAATTATGCAGAGACAAACTTCCTACCGTTACTAACTTAATTAGGAGAGAAGTAATTCAATCAGATTCCCATCACTTATGTAATAGTGGGTAAAAAACAATTGACTACCTATTTGCACAATGTCCATGTTTCTTTGTTGTAGACAAAAGTTACAACCTAACTAGATCAATCTATTGAAGACACTAATTTGATAGGATAACAACTCAAAAGATTCAATGATATGCTAAATGGAAAAGAAGGTAAAAAAAAACTTGGATCATGCTATGTTTAGTAATTATCTGAAAATTTTAATTAGATAGAAAAAGTTGTTTTAAAATAAAAAAAATAGAAGCGAATACCGGATTCCATAAAATTCATAGTATAAACATAGATAAAAGTAAAACATAATAAAAATAAAACAATGTAATATGATTTAAAGTATTCTTAATATTTTAATTATTAATAAATATATTTTTTAAAAAAAATAAAAAAAAACATTGTTAACATCATTAAATAAAATATGAGACATAAAAATCTTATATTCAACCAACATTGATACTTTTAAATAAGGAAAGAAGTAAGCCAAATCGAGCTAAGTTTTAAGTTTTCAAATATGATCTGTTTAAAAATTTTGAAATCTAAACTTATACTTGTTATCTGTGATTTTTTTTTATTAAGGTCTAATATGATTTAAAGCTTACAAAACCTACAAACTTGTTTAAAAGTCTTCATTACAAAAAAATATCAATAAATAAACTTAAAATTTATACAAATAATTGATTAAAAAAAATTTACAAACTTAAAATTTACAAGATAAAAGACTATTAAATAGATTTAAAATATATATATATACACTAATATTATGTAAATAAAATATAAAATAAATATTATATAAATATAATATATTAAAATAAATATAAATATATAATATATAAATATAAATAAGTTTCTGAATAAGTTAAAAATATTTTTTTATAGGTGTAGATATGTTTTGTTTATCAAAAAACTTTTTAATAAATATAAGCCTATATATTTATTAAACGAATCGAATCAAACTAAATTTGAACCAAACATAAATTGGTCGGACGGCCTTATTCATTTTCATATCTATTTTTAGATATTAAAAAATATCGTAAAAATCATAAAAATACAAAACCACAATTAAAATATAATTTAAAAATTGATGCAAAATGTATCCTAAACACTTTTACTTAACCAAAAATATTCATATTTTAATTTTTAAATTAATCCTATTTAACTGTAAAATACATCCTACTTTTTTTAAATATAATTTTTATTCAGATAAACTTTATCCAAAACTATGCGTTTGTTTTTTTTATTTTAATGAAAACTTGGTCTAATTTGCATGACCTTTGATGGCGGTAAACTCGCTTAACGGCCAAGATTTCGATCCATGAAATTCTCTCTTCTCTAATTTTTCCAAAAAGACTCTGTTTTCTCGCGAATTCCCAGAAAGAAAGATTATTTCTTTTTCTCTTTTTGATCTTTCCAAAACTATAAGAATAATTTATTGTGTTGTGTATATATATTAAAAAGTACTGAACCAAGATTAATCCAACGACGACCATCAAATCTCACCTTCCAAACAGAAAGCACACAACCAAACCCTAACCTAAACGACCGTTTCCCTCTCTCTCTCTCTCTCTCTCTCTCTCTCTCTCTCTCTCTCTCTCTCTCTCTCTCTCTCTCTCCTTCCACCGCCAATCTCCACCGTCCTACTCCCCTGTACCGCCACCCGATCCAGAAGTTTACAACTTTCTTCGGTGAGATCTAACCTCACGCGCCTCCCACACTGGACCACGCGCCTGTTACCACTTCCGTCATGGTTGTGAGCGGAGGGAAGACCTTGAAACGCATGAAGAGGAGAGTCACCGCCGATTACTTCGACTTCCTCTCGTTCCCCTCACCGTCCATCGCTATCTCGGAGAACTTCTCCGGCGGACCTTTCCGTTCCAACGTCCCCTCCTTTCTTACCAAGCACGCGCTCCTCCCGCCGCCGTCGGCGCTGTTCCCGCATCTGATGACGTGGCAGATCCTCTTCCGCGTCGGCGATCTCACCGACGGCCCCGAATCGGAACCGGCGGTGGTGTGCCTCGACGTCGTGGAGGAGGACGTGGCCAGATCCAGATCCATTTACTGCGATCAGTGCCGAGTTTTCGGTGAGTTGACTGGCCAGTAGTTGAGCCGGTTCTGTTTTGCATGAATCGCTTTGGTTTCATCGTTTTTCCCGGTTTCTCTTCGGTTGCCGGTTTCTGATCACCCACTCTGGTAGCGTAGGAGAAAACACGCAAAATGAAAAGTGAAACATGATTTATTACGATTCCCTGATATTATCGTGCTGATTTCGCGAGATGACGTTTATTATGATTATTTTATTATAATTACACTTTGCGAACCTAATCACCATAAATATAACGATGTTTATTACTATGATTAACAAGTGATTATACAGTAGAATAATATTCCGTTATTGAATTATTATTATTGAAAATGATTGATAAGTAACTCTTACTGATTGGAAGTGGAGGGTAATGTATCGCCGATATGGTGACGATAAGATCCTGAGATATATTGGAGAATCAAGGGAAAAGCAGGTTGTAGGCGGTTGGTGGGGCCCATAATGAATTGGACAGGTGGGAGGGCTTTGAAGTGCCACGTGTTAGTCTTAATTTTGATGGGACATGTTAAATGCCTTGTTGCGTGACAGCTATGATTATGTCGTCATCTGGTTAAAACAAATAAATATTTTCATTGTTGTGGTCCAACTTTGCTTCTGCCTTTGCTTAGTTGGTACTAACGTGTTTCTCAAGTCATGCTCCACGCATACTAATCTGGAAGCACGCTGTTCTTTTTCTTAAATCATAAAATTGACTGATAAGATAAAGATCAGTATCATAACAAACTCATCTTTATCTTGTCTATTACTAGATCGTGCTTTTCTTCTTATTGATAAACTTATGGTTAGTTTAATGTTCATTATTATTTACTATTTGAATATTAATAATAATCATAGTTTTCTTATTTTTTGTCATATGAGAATTGTTGATACTTTTTTTGCTTAAATAATTTTTTTTAGTATTTCTTTGCTTTTGTTTCTTTGATTTGAAACTTATATGTTGTTTGGTTGTTTAGGTTGGAGCGGCCACCCAGTGTGCGGTAAACGTTACCATTTTATAATTAAAGCTGATGGGAGCTCCATTGGTGGGTACCACAAGCCATGTATGTGCTGTGGGGACAAGTTGCGTTTGTCAGAATCCAAGTGAGTAACCTTCTGCCACCTAAGCATTTTGTTTTTCTGTTTCATTGAAATCTTTGTCATCTTTTGTATTTTTCTTCTTCTTAATTGATTGTTCAGTGTGTTTGATACTCGAATAATAAGTGGAATCTGTCTCTGCTGTTCTTTTTTGTCTATTGTTGTTAGCCATTTACTACCAATTCACGTATCGTTTCTTTGACTGTAGATTCAAATTTGGAAATCAAAGTCTCGAGAATTAGCAGTTCTCTATGTGAAAACATTGTAGCTACTGCGTTAATTTTCAAAGTTAATGTGGTTGATTGCTGAAATGGAATGCCTGTTTGTCCAAGCTCTAAATTTGTTAGGCTTTGTGTCTCCGGGCCTCTCCCGGTTAATTTCAATTTACCGGTGAATAGTTCAGTTCGTATGAAAATTCACCTTATGCTGAAGGAGAGGGTGGTTACATTTCGTTTGAGGCTCAGTGCATGTTTATTATTATTTGAAAGAGCTTATCATCAGAATGATGTTAAACAAAGTTTATTTGGAATCAGTGCAATGATGCAGGCCTTGACCTTATATTTTGGTAAATGCTTTCTATCTTCAGATGCAAGTCTTGCAACCATGTGACTACCACTGATGATGTTGAAGACTGGGTCTATCACCAACTAGAGAACACAACTCATCTTTTACATGGCGTAGTCCATGCCAACGGATATGGGCACCTTCTTCGGGTTAATGGCAAAGAAGGGGGCTCTAGATTTCTTTCTGGTTGTCATATTATGGATTTTTGGGATCGCCTATGCAAGACACTTGGAGTCAGGTTAGGATTCTTGGTTGTGATTACTAATTGGGATTCTTTTCCGACTTAATACTTCCAGTGTCTTGGAACTAATTCTTTCTATCATTTCTATTTTATGCTTGTCATTTATGATGACACTCCTGTCACCTAGTTGGCAACGAGATGGGGGAAGAATCATGAAATATTTCTTAAAATGTTAATCACTGTTTAAATTAACTTCATGTCACATAAGAATGTACCTATTATTTTAAAGATGAGAGACGCCTTACAGTACACTTAACTTTTGGGTATCTTGAAATACCTTAACCTTCTTGAAAGGAGAATATTTGTTTTGGTTATGAATTAAAGTATTAAACTTTCGTTTTCTTCACTTTTGTCGTGGGCAGAAAAGTTAGTGTGATGGATGTTTCAAAGAAATATGGCCTAGAGTACCGCTTGCTCCATGCCATTATGAAAGGACATCCATGGTATGGTGACTGGGGTTATAGATTTGGCTCTGGTAGCTATGGTCTCACACATGAAGCATACAAGTCTGCTGTTGAAAGCTTATCCAATCTACCCTTGTCCACCTTCTTTTCCCAGGGACAGATGCCCCACTCTCGTGTGCAGGAAATGATCTCGTATTACCAGTCTTTGTCAGAGCATGAGCTTGTAAATATTAGGGACCTCTTTTGTTTTTTGATGGGTTTGATTCATGATGCTCATAAGACCGCCTCTAATATTGATGACACAAAGAAGCGTAGATTTAATGCATCTGGGCTGTCAAGTTCTTGGGAGAAGAGTGATGTTGAGCGTGTGGAGGAAGCCATGGTCAGGGTGCTGCGTGCAGTGTCTGGGTCTAATTGGGTGAGCTGGCGTGCTCTTAGGGGTGCAGTCTGCAAGGTGGCCTCTCCAGAGCTGCTTGATTATTGCCTAGGTGAACTGGGAGGAAAATTGGTCTATGGTGGAATGGTTGTTAATAGCCGATGCAATCCTCAAACTGGAGTTTATGAGTTCAGGTCAGAGACTTCAATCTGATTCTTGTGGGGTGTTTATTTATCCTTCTGTCTTACACAGTTTAACTGCTTGGACGAAAGTGTCATAGATGGACACAACGATGCTTCACTTTTATGATTTTGTAAACGTGCTCCTTCACTTAGTTTGACAATTTTCAAGTCAAAAGTGAGGTTGAACTGATACTTGATCTAGGCATTATCATCATGCATAGCTTGGCTAAAGAATAATTTTAAGCATGTTAAGTTTGACTCTTGCTTGTGTCTTGTGTGTTCTCATTTGGATTATTACTAAAGGGTTTGCATACGAACTCCAATAACAATATCTTAATATTGTGGTTAGGTCTTGAAATATTGATCTTTTCAAAGCATTGGTGCTATATTTTTGTATTATCTGAAAGATTCTCTTCATGTTGCTTTTATGTGATGTGATCATGTGAATTGGTTCTAACATTATTGCATCTTATTTGCTTTAGACTCGAGGGCGCAAGTGGTTCTTGCTATGGAATTTTAGCGAAAAATACTTCTTCAGGCTCGAAGTACCCATCCGAAGAGAATCTCCTACAATGCTTGAGATATTTATACGACTCTCTGCTTCATCCTCGGATGATGCAAAACTATGTTGAAGGGACAAGGACACTTGCAACAAGCTCAGCTCAGAAACTTCTTGACTGCAAGCAGTTTGTAAAAGATTATAGTTCTGATATGTTACCAATGTCAGATTTGCATAAGTTACGCATCTCGTGTCATGTTGAACTTGTAGATGAATCTGAAGATTCTGCAGCTAGAATTCCACCAGAATTAATTGTGTTGCCCGTGGAAGCCACAGTGGGAGACCTCAAGGTTCAAGCAGCAAATGCTTTTCAAGATGTATATCTGATGTTCAGAAGATTTCAAGTTGATGAGCTACTTGGCTATAGTGGTGTAGACGATTCCACCCAGGTCAAGCTCTTGTTGGGGTCGAAAGATGTGGTTTGTGTCCGAGGAAGATGCATGGGGAAGAATGGGTTGAACAAGTTCCGAATGGAACGTGGACTTGAGAGGTGGACTGTAGATTGCACCTGTGGGGCTAAGGATGACGATGGTGAGAGAATGTTGGCTTGTGATATATGTGGAGTGTGGCGACACACTCGATGTTCTGACATCCGTGATGCTGATCCTGTTCCAGCACGTTTTGTTTGCCCGAGATGCCAAAACTGTGAATCAAAACCTAAATCTAGTGGGCACTGCAAAGATGAGACTGTGACTAACGTTAGTGCTAGTGGTAGTTGCTTTGGAAACGGCGTGCCAGTGCCATCTGATGTTCGTTAAGGCAATGTAATAGATGTGTATGAAAAGCTCTCGTTTCTCTTTATTTTGCTTTGGCCTGAAAGAACCTGTACATAACAGATAGGCCTTAGAGATGGCTTCAGGGACTGGGCATGTCTTGTTCATATTCCAGGTTCTACCTTCGTTTGTTTATTGTGTATATAATGACTGACGGAAACATATGGTGGAAAAAAAAAATAGAGAATATTCAACTTTTTTCTTTGGTTTTGGGGCCTTGGTTAGATCCATGCTAGCATAAAAGCAACTTTAATGATGTAACTCACAGAAGTTTGTTGAAGTTAGTTGATTGAGTTTCATCCATGAATCTTTTATTTTATTTTATATAATTTAAACAATTATTTTCTTTAACAGCGTAATTCTAGAGCTCTTGTAAGAATAAAGATGATATGATAAAATAATAATTATAACTAATTTTAGTTTATTGTTTGGTCAATCTAACTTTATTTTATTTGCTTATTTTACAATACTTCAAAAATTAATTCAAAGAAAAGTGTTAGGTTAGAAATAAATAGAATAGCATAATAATTTTTTCTTTCATTTTTGCTATTTTTTTGTTTTTATCATGATGTTATTATTAACTATTATTATTATTCTTATTCTTATTGTAATAGTTATTATTATTATTATTGTAATTATTATTATAATAGTTATTTAAGATGGTAACTATTACTATTGTTATCGTGGACATTATAATTATTATTAATATTGGTAATGTTGTCAGTATTATTGTAATAATTATAATTATTTTATTTGTCTTTATTATTATCTTTATTGATATTATTATTTTTATAAAAATAATTTTGTTATTTGTATACATTTTATACTGATAATCTGATCTGTGTACTAAATATAAGTTAAGAAAAGAGTTTATCTTATTTATCTTTTTTGTTTTTTTATTTTTTTATCTTATTAGGAATATCAAATAAGTTTTATGAAGTTAATTAATTGTTTGCTTTATACTAAAAATTAATTTTTCTCACAATGTATACATTCTAGTGTAAAATTAGTACCTAAATCAAATTTAAACATAATCTTAATTGTATTTAATAGTTAAAAATTAATTTTATCCTAGAATATTATGGGTAGAGATGTTCAAAAAATCTTAAACGATGGAATGGACTTCAGAAATGTGACTAGTGACTAAGACTTCCATCGCTCCCATAGCAAAAATTAATAAACCCTAATTTCCTGAAAGATGAGGCTGAAATGTGACACCCAATGCAATGTCCTCGTGCAAATAGTTACAAATACCATTATTAATAGGCTGAAATTAGTGTGTTCATAGATCATAGATGAGGGTCATAATGCCCTTGCAAAGGAGAGATTAATCAGAAATAATGCAATCAATGCTATTGAAAGTTTTCATTGGCTGCAGTAAATAACTACAGGTAACAAAAGGATGTTGACTTTACAATTCAATATGTTAAAAGCATATAACATAGAGAACTGATATGAACCTTTTTCCAAGTTGTCCTATGCACCATGGGCTTTCCTAGACACTTCGGAGCTGACTATGAGATGTGTACCTTTTGTTTCTTATTAGCTAGATTCTTTTAAATAGAAATCTTGATATTGAATTTGGGGTTGTAAGTTGTAAATTACTCTACAGGGGAATAACCTCATCTAAAATAGATCAATGAAATTAAAATATTATATTAAAGTCATACTTTTTTTTATTTAGATTATTACTAAAAAAAAAATTTAAATTTATTTAAAATAAGATTGTTTATTCTTGAAAGATAAATTAAACAAATCCCTTATAATAAAAGAAGTTTATGATAATGGTGACAAAATAAGAATATCAACCTTGGAAATATTTTATCTTTTCATTGTTTGCTAGTGATGCAAGTAAGTCGAGTCAAGTTAAGCTTTGAATGTTTAAGTCTCGTTTGTTTAAAAATTTTGAGGTCTAAGTATGGATCTGTTATTTGTTAAAGGTTTTTTTTTCTATCAAGAATTGAACTGATTTAAAGCCTACAAGGCCTACAAACCTGTTTAAAAACCTACATTACAATTTTTTTTTATAAATAAACTTAAAATCTATATAAATAATTGATTAAAAAGACTTGTAAACTTAAAGTTTATAAGATAAAAAGATCATTAAATAGACTTAAATATATATATATATATATATTAATATTATATAAATAAAATACAAAATAAATATTATATAAATATAATATATTAAAATAAATATAAATATATAATATATAAATATAAATAGGTTTCTGAATAGTTAAATAAATTTTTTTATAAGTCTAGACCTGATTTGTTTATCTAAAAAAGCTTTTTAACAAACCTGAGTCTATTTATTTATTAAACGACCTGAGCCAAGTTAAACTTTAAACGAGTCAGATTGTAAGTCTCTTTCGGACGACCTTGTTCACTTCCATCCCTATTTGCTATTTGCAAGGGCAACATGTGAAGACTAACCATGTTATGTCAATTCATCCTGTCTTAACTATAAGCTTGAGGAGAAATGTGCATGATAAAGTGAGAGAGAGATTATCCATAATAGAACGGGAGTAAAGATGATAGAAATTCATATATGATACATTGGTTTAACAGTAGACAAAAGGAAAAATACATTGGGTGAGCTGAAAGGATCCACGGTAGTAATTTTACACAGTAATGTGATAAGTGTCCAATACAACACTTATTTGGTACATATTTTGACATAATTACAAGCAATTGAAGGATAAAACACCACTAAAACATGAAAAAATGATAGAAAACTGAGTAACGTATACAAAACTTGAAAAATGCAGTTTTAAAGCCTTTTAGACGATAAATTCTCATAAATCTGATGTGTTTTAATTTCTACAGTTTGCCACAGGGTTTCGCATTGGAAACACAACCAGAATGCGTGGAGCACATGAAAGTATGAAAGACAGGAAGTATTCTGTTAGTCGCATTACGTTGGCAACGCAAGTATAACCGCGTTGGGCACGCGACGCAACAGAACAACACCTATAAAGGCCCAAAACAGAACGAAAATAGGGCACCAACCAACCAATCAATCAATCTATCCATCCATCTATCCAGTCTTGGAGTGCAAACACATATGAGAGAGTCTCTGCTCTCTTGAACGTTGGTTCTGTTCTGGGTGAAAGAGGAACCCTGGGGTGGAGGAAGAAAGACAACCACCGCGAGTCATCATGCGAATGACTTCCACCCTCTCCCCTATTTTCTTCTTTATTTTTATGTGTAACTAGAATTCTGTTAGGGAATGAGAAAACCATCGCTGAACCTATGTAATGTAGATATAATATATATTATATGCATTCACGATTATTTTTCATTAAATTTGATTATTCTTCTCTTCGCTTAACACTTCTATGACTTGACCACTTATAAATTGAATTCAAATTCTTCTTCACAGTTGAGAAATTGGTTTTAGAAGTGAAACTGAGATTGAATAACATAATTGTGAAGGTTCTAGGAATAGAGATTCGCGTGAGTCGTTTGAATTCTTGAACTCAAGGCTTACTCAAATTAGGAAATACTAAGGGATTAGGATTTCTAATTTGAGTGAAGTATTGATGAGTTAAGGGATTGATCTTCCATTAATATTTATGAATTCAATCTTCAATTACATTTTATCTTGAATGCACGTAATGATCTAAGGATACATAGGGAAAATTTTGGTGAAATCCAACCCTAACACCTTCCGTAAACTTATTTCATTCACATTCGTATCATCCACTGACTATTGGATAGTTCTGAATTTATTTTTATTAGTTTTATGCATGCTGGAGCAGCATTTCATTTTAATTAATAAAAACTAGTACTTGCAGTTATTTCACGTTTGTGTTGCCTACGTACGCATTCGCATTGCATACGTAGCTATGTAACTAAGTTCAACTAGTGTACTAGTGAGAATTTGACGGGAATTTGAATCAAATTCCTATAAAGATGATATTTTTTTTCAGTTTTTACTCAGTAAAATAACAAGGTACACTTGCTGGTTTTACATCAATACAATGTTAAGCAAAAAATGTTAAAATTTTTTTATCAATATAGAATGCTTAATGATCCATATTTCCCTTACACATGCTTAAAGCGAAGGAGTATTCTTGGAGCAAGAAAAGTCATTGAAGGAAACGGAAAAAATGTGAGAAATTGGAAGGACAAGTGGAATATCCCAAATTAGCCGGTTTCAAAGTTATGTTTGGATATCCCATGCATGCTAGCTCACCCCAATACCAAAAGGCCACATTAGTTAATTATGTGTTCTCGTTGATAATGATTCTAAGAGGGATTTGATTCATTTTTAATTTATTTATTTATACCTTTTGAAGCAACTTCAAGAAACACAGGATCATGAGCTTACCGTTCTTAGTTTCATCTTTATGGAGAGGAAGAAGAGTCTCTAGACCATATTTATTTTACATATGCAACACGATGTGACCTCCAATTAATTCTCAGGTTGCTCTTCACTTTATAAAGAGGATTAAAGCAAATAATTTGACTGATTTTATATAGGAAAATGGTGGGGCATATTGTATACTATGTACACAATATATATATGATTTTTTAATTGCACAATTTTTTATTTTAGAAAATAAAGAAAATTTTTACAGTGGCTGAATTGGAGTATATGAATAGGATGGTAATATATATAAATATCATTTCTGTGCAATTTTTTTTTTGTTTAAATATATTCCGTGTGATATCTTATGTTTTATTTATCTAAAAAAAAAATAGGAGGGAAGAGAATAGAAAAAATTGAGGGAAGGTTTTTTTAATGTTTAGATATTAAATATTAAAAAATAATAAAATAATTATATTAATAAAAATTTAAATTTTAAGTTTAAATTATTTTTTAATTAATTTAAAATAAAACTTTTATTATTAATTTATTTTTTATTATTTTTTTAGTCATTTAAATAAAAAAATTATTTTTATTTATTCAAATAATTCATCTTTTTTATTTTATTTTAACCTTTTTTTCTTCCTATTTTTCCATCTCCAAACAAAACCATAAACCTTGTACCAAAACAAAAACCCTAAACCTTGTTAATTGTTTGCCGTTCTTGCAATAGACCTGCCCTATCAATAACTTGCTTGTGATTGTGTCTGTAGGTGGCCAACTGCATCTGAAGTCAGCCACATCTTGGTCCCTTCAAGTAGTGTATTGGATGTTGGACTCCCTTGTTCTAGTTTGATTTCAAATCATCTTTTTACTCTAAAAATTAATTGTATCTAACTTTATATGTTTCTTTTTTTATTTGCTTTTATAGGAAGAGAACTTAACAATACAATAAGTGCTCGTAGAAGACAGGGTTGATTGATTTAAATTTCACATGAGATCGTACCATTCAATTATTTACATACAATACACTTAATGGAGTATACAATGTTCGATAAAGTTCTTTAATATTAATAATGATTTATCTATTTTATTTACAGGTGCAAAACTTATGGAGTATTGAATATACTTTCTTAGATGTGTTAATTACCTAAAAATGTAAACATTAACGCCCATAATATTTTTTTTATAATAAAAGTATATAGTATGATTTAAATTTATATTCTCATGTAAATTATTTAAATTTCATTATTAAATCAATCCTAATAACTTAACAGCCGTAATATTTGTGTTATAATAATAATAAAAAATTTTAACAAAACCTTTTTTTTTTAAATTTATACACCTGTACATGGAATATTTTAATAATAATAATAAATCCATGACTTAAGGATATTAATTTAAAAAGTAGTAAAAAAATTAATAAAATATAATTGATATCTTTACCATACTCGTTCACAGGAACTTGGTAATAATAATATAACGTGGTCACTGCCTAGCACTCTGCTTAATTTGCACGTAATTAAGCAAATGCTTTGCGAAGTAGGTTTGAATTGAGACCACCACCAACATAACAAATGTGTCTACAGCACTAACAAAAACAAGGGTATAAAAAATTCCTTCTTCATGCTGGATTCCTTTTTTTTTTTTTCATTATTAAGTTTCATCCCACTTTGACATAAAGATTGGATAGCACTCAAATTTTGTACTTTAGTCTCTCAAAAATATAAATGGTAACCAGCTAGCTGCCTGAACTTCCATAACGATCCCACTTAGTCAAGTTTTGACTTCTATTAGACACAATGGACAAATAGTCAGATGACAATACATGAGTTGATGAAGAACCTAAAGCATAAAGTTTGGATTTAAGTTTTGAAAGTTCAATGCATCTGTGACTTTATTGGTCCAATGATGTCAAAATACTTTGCTTGAGTTTATTAAATTATTTGTATGGGTTTAATTTTTCATATCACCTGTTTTATACACCTTTTTCTTTTCATATTAACCTTATGTTTGTCACTTTATTAAAAAACATTGACTTCATTTCATATCTAGTTTTGGATGTCTCCGTCATCGCTATTCATGTTTGAGTATTGAAATAATTTATTTAAGTGCACTATATTGATGTGAAAATATATTATTAAGATCTTGAGTGGTATTGTTAGGGATAGAAGAAAATTTTCAAAATGTTTTTTGTTAGTGTTTTCTAAATAATTTTTAATAAAAAAAATATACTTAAATGTTTTCTTAATAATTAAACATTTTTAACAAATACTGACAAAAAACTATCATAAAACTAAGGTAAAGGATGTTTACTTAATTAAATATATTATCATTACATAATTATAAGTTCACTCTTTTTAACATCCTATCAAGTATTTAAATATAAAAAACATGATAAAATAGAATAGATTAATTTTTTATATATACTAAAGATATTTTCTGATCAATAGTAAAAGACTAATTCTTTTTAAATATATTCTGTTTTGTTTCTAGTTCTCATTATCTTTTTCAGGTGATAATTTTATTTGACAATATAGGTGATAAAATCTCATTTTAAAGTTGGAAATAGAATTGCATTTTAAAAAATAAATTAATAAACAAGATGACTTTAACGGCTGGAGGACTTCCAGATAATATTTTGGTTTATGGAAGAGAGCTTTAGTAGCTACAACTTCTCATGAATAATTAGTCCCACGCCTAAAAAGAGTAATGACAACCTTTAAATAAAAAAAATATTTATTAAAATAGTTGATGGGCATGCTAGACCCCTAGTGCTTAAACTGCACATGTTTAATTACTTATAATTAACCTACTTAGTGCCTTCCAAATCAAAACATAACTTGATTATTTTACATTTTAGGTCTTGTGCAAGTGGTTTTAGTTACTCTTAATAAAATATCATTTTGATGATGATTTATAAATATTCCACTATACTTAATATTGTTTAAATAAATTTTAATTATTAATTAAATAAAAAACTAATTTTTTTGAATTAATAATTAAAATATATATTAATTTCATTTAATTTGATACAAAATAGATGTTATAAAATAAAATAAAACAATACATAATTACATAAATAATCAACTCTTGAATATTGAATCAACATGTTGTTACTATTCATTTAGTTGTTCACTAAAAAAATAAATGTCGTTATTAATTTTTATAGATAATTATACGATAAATATTTTTTTATAAGTTAAATAAATTAAAAGAGTATTAGAAATATTCAGCCGTGATTATATAAGTGTAATGAATAAGAGAGAGATACAATTAAAAGGATATAAATACCGGTCTCCAAAAAAATAAACAATGTTGACCTTACTTCTAAACTTAAATCAATGTCAAGAGGTGACTTTTTTACTCTGTCTACTATGACTCTGAAGAGTCTAATATCATTCCTGAAAATGCAAACATGGTAAATTATCCATAAATGTTCTTGGTTGAGCTTAGTAATATTTTCAACATTACATAGAGAGAACCTTTACTTAATATAAACTTTGTAATTATGGAAAAAAGAATTCCCAATAAAGATCTATATATAGATATAATTCATGATTGAAATTAATGGTATCAAAACTTTAGTGACCATCTTGTGATCTCGGTCATTTTCGACTCCACCTTTCTAATCTTAAGTTGACTTCCAATACCCTATGAATGTTCATTCGTAGTGCTCCAAAAAATATCTAGATGAAACCGATCTCATAGTTTTGGTTTGGACTCTTATCTCTTTTCTATTTGTCAATTTTTTCCACCTAATCTTATTTTGTTTGAGTTTCAACATCTTTCAAAGGTTTTAATCATTTTACGGTTTCAAGGTTCATTGTTACAATTACATGAGTGTGTGGATCTTGATATCTGGCTAACACACATTCGACAGTCACAGAATGTGAAACTCCTTACGTGTCAACTTACATGCAATCAACATTCATGTAATTTATTTAATCCATAACATTTATATTGACTAATATGATTAGGTAGGATTCGAGAAATTAAAAATTAAACATAATGCAAGGCTAAATAATGAAGTACAAAGCACTATTTTTAACTTTCTATTTCCTTTGGAAAATGTTCCTTTTTCAATTATTTCAATTTTTAAGTATAATAAAATGTATACTATTGCCTCCCCACTATGGAGGTTGCCAACTATTCCCCACTATATAAGGTTCTCAATATTTGGGGTCTCATGTCACAAACCAACTTCACTCATTTCACTACGTACACAGCATATATACAATTATCTTTGTAAAGATGCTGTACAAATCAGCATCTATGAGGCCTTTGAAGATGGTTATGGCTAATTTACTTACAGTGTTTTGGCTAATGGAGGTGTTTGCATATGGCTTCAGATTCGGAACAGATGGCTTAAGCATGAACTACTACTTGATGAGTTGTCCTTTTGTTGATCCAGTTGTTAAGAATATTGTCAACAGAGCTTTGGATAATGATCCTACCCTTGCAGCTGTTCTTATTAGAATGCATTTCCATGACTGCTTCATTCAGGTTCCCTCTCTCTCTCTCTCTCTCTCTCTCTCTCTCTCTCTCTCTCCCATAGAGTAGAGACACTAGATGATAGCTCACACCATGGATGTACTAGCACACTTGCATGAGTTTTAAAGGGAACTGTGATTTTATAATTTTTAATTAATTATAGTTGCATTAGATATACTTTATGTAGATTAATTAATAATTGATTATGACTAATAAAACTTGTTTTTGTTACTTTTTAAAAAGGAATATTAGAGTAATGAAAAGGTGGAAAACAAACTACTTTTGTTGTTAATTTTAGAAAAATATTTCTTATACATCCTAAAAAAATTGTATGAGATGGTAAGAAAAAAAAATTAAAGAAACATAAAATATTATATTTTATGTAATAAAAAAATAAAAATAATTTATGATCATAAATATAATATGTATACTCATATTCACACTAAATTATAATATTGGTAATTAATTGTCATCCCAAATTTTATGGTATATATATATATATATATAGATAATGTATCTGTGGCTGTAAATTATTTAAAAAATAAATAAAAATAAAAATATATATTGTAACATAAATACTATTAAAATATCCTTTCATCATTTCTGTTAATGTTACCACATGTAAAACTAAATCATGTGAAAAAAAAAATCTAAAATTTAATATCAAATTTATCTTTAATATTTAACAATATTTGAAACATAGCCTTTAATTTTTCCTTCTACTATTCCGCTCTCATAATAGCAATACTTACAAAGATTATCACAAATTTTAATGTAAGTCCTTAAATAATACTTTGGTTTCACTATAATGAGTGCACAACACAACTAGTGAAGAGAAAGTGCAAGTATCATTATTCTTTCAACTATGTTTACTAGCTATATTCTTATTTCCTAGAACGTGAAAGTGGTTACTCAACTATTCGTTGTCGCTAAAATGTTCACCACTGGAAGATGTAGTGCATGATGTCTTCCAAGAAAGGACAAAACTCACACCTAATTAGTTGCATCCATTTCACATTTCACAGTCTTATACATAAAAAATGTTTATTTTTGTCTACTAGGGATGTGATGGGTCAATTCTGATAGATTCCACTAAGGATAATACAGCAGAAAAGGATTCACCAGCAAATTTAAGTCTAAGAGGATTTGAAGTAATAGATGACATCAAAGAAGAGCTTGAAAGGCAATGCCCTGGTGTGGTTTCATGTGCTGATATTCTAGCCATGGCTGCTAGGGATGCAGTTTTCTATGTAAGATTTGAAGCTGCTATTTATTTTATTTTTATAACTCATTCCCCCTTTTTTTAATGTAATGAATCAATGAATGAACAGGCTGGAGGCCCTGTGTATGACATACAAAAGGGAAGAAAAGATGGAAGAAGATCCAAAATTGAGGATACCATCAATTTGCCATCCCCTACTTTCAATGCATCTGAGCTTATTAAGATGTTTGGACAACATGGTTTTTCTGCACAGGAGATGGTAGCTCTCTCCGGTAAGGCCACACAAACCCCTATAATTTAATCATTTTTGCTATCTTTTAATTTGTGCAATTTTATAGGAATTACTTCATTTCCCTGTTTGATTAACTTTATGGTTTTTTTTTTTCCTAGTTAATACATGTATGTTTGTTAGAATTTCCTTAGTAATTTCTTTGAATAGTATGTATGAAGAGATTTGAATACTGTTACCCTCATAATCCAACTTATATCTATAGTTATACTAACACACATCTAAAATATGTAAGAAAAATAATAGTAAACCAGACACAACATAAATTGTGAATTGTGAATTGTGTGTACATCATAAAGTATAATGAAATTTTCACAAGTTACTTAAATTAGTACATCCATCAAACATGGCCACTTCTGAGAACCCTGTATATCTGGTACCCATATACAAGATGCATGAAAAATTCCCCTGTAATAAAAACTTCATTAATTCGTTAGAAATTTAATTTGTGAAAAAATCTAAAAAAAATAAGATGAAAGGATGGAAATATGCTGTTGGGTTCTTAGCATATTACATATATATGCAGGGGCTCATACACTAGGAGTGGCAAGGTGTGCTTCTTTCAAGAACCGATTGAACCAAGTGGATCCAACTTTGGACAATGAATTTGCCAAGAGACTATCCAAAATTTGCAGTGCTGGAGACAACGCAGAGCAACAATTTGATGCAACAAGGAACGATTTTGACAATTTCTACTACAACGCTTTGTTAAGCAAAACTGGGGTTCTTACATCAGACCAAGCATTGTACACTAGCCCCAAAACCAGGAACTTTGTGAATGCTTATGCATTCAACCAAGCCATGTTCTTCCTTGATTTCCAACAAGCAATGGTGAAGATGGGGGAGCTTGATGTCAAATATAGTTCCAATGGTGAAGTAAGAGAAAATTGCCGCAAAATAAATTGAATAATAATCAATTGTGGGTTTGTGATTCTTTTTGCTTTAAGGCAAACTCTCAAACCTTGGCATTAGTAAAAAGTACATTATATGCATATTATATATATAAATGTGTATGGTTGATTAGCTTTATTTTGCTTCCGTTGGGTGTATTTACATTTATAGTAGTAATCCTTAATCATAAATATATGTCCTATTATATGTAGCGTGGAAGTAACTCAACATACTCGCTTAATTTCGAGATTGATAGATTTTCAAGTTTTTCTTTTGAAAAATAAAAAAAGCTGACAAATTAAGTGTCTTTTCTAAACATCAAAAGTTAATTTATTAACAACTTCTTTGTGATTTGTAGATTCAGATTTATAAATTGAAGAGAGTATAATTGTAACGAAAACAACAAATATGTAAGTTGCTTTTTTCAATATTCTCATATTTGAGAGGAGATTGATGTTCCTTCACTATTTTTTTTAACACCTTTACCATCAATATTTCATGTTGGCACAATTATTGCTTCCTTCTGGCCTTGTGCCAAAGGTTGAGCTCTTACGAAACTAGATGGCAGATCTTAATATCAGTAATGAAGGTTTATAATTAGAAATCGATTAATCTCTTCCACACTTGATTAATCACAATTCTCATTTATCAATTTTTTCTACAACTTTAATCACGTAGATAATTAATTAATCACATAAATAATCGATTATTCACGAACATAATCTATTAATCAGGTAAGCATTCAATTAACTATATTTCCATAATTTATTAACAATTTTGTTTACCATTTATAGTAAGCGGTTAACCCATTTTCCTATACCGTTAATAAGATTTTTCATAATAATTAATTGTGTAATTGATTACAAAATTGGTAATTGATTATCGAAAATTATTTTACCGAATATAATAGAATTTGGATGAAGTAGATACTATGTGTTGTGAAAGAATGATTTTTGTTATAATTATACAGTGGAAAGATAAAGTTGAGAAATTAATAAAAATTATGATAATGTATATAAATTTTTTGTAATATTAATTTTAAATATAAAATAAATAAATTAATGATGATAACTATTAAAAATATAATAAAAGTATCACTATTTTCTCAAATGTAGAATAAAGAAACTAATATATAATTATATAATAAGACATGTGCACAGAATTTTAAATTGTTTGATTTACATAACTAAGTTTTGTAGCTCCCAAAGCAAACTCATAAATTTATGATCTAATCCTCTAAAATGAGTCACTTTAAAAGATTAATTATACTTACATTTGTTGATTAAAAAATTGTAATAAAAGTTATACATATAAAGTTAATTATAATTTTAACTGATAAATTTTTAATATTATTAGTATATTTTATTTTTAAAATATAATATTTTTATTTTATAAGAACCAAATTCATAAATTTAATAAGATAATATATGCTATAGTTATAATTTTTTTAAATATTTTGTATATATATGATTCTTTATTTATCATTAATTTTATGATATAATTATATATATATATAAAAAGTTAATTATAATTTTAACTGATAAATTTTTAATATTATTAGTATATTTTATTTTTTAAAATATAATATTTTTATTTTATAAGAACCAAATTCATAAATTTAATAAGATAATATATGTTATAGTTATAATTTTTTTATAATATTTTGTATATATATGATTCTTTATTTATCATTAATTTTATGATATAATTTTTTTTTGTTTCTATCTCTTAGCGATTAGAGAATTATCCTAAACCCTTTTTCAAAATTTAATTAGTCTCTTCAAATTTTGCTGCTATTGTATGAAGATGGGCTTCTTCCGTAAGAATGATTTACTCAATTAATTCTATGGACATATTTTATGTGACATTTATTTGTAGAGTTAAAATTACACGGCAGCCAGTACTAAATAGAAGTATCTTTTTATGTCTCAGTAACATTAATGAAGAGGAAAATGGATGTTCTAAATCTCATTTCATTTAGATCTATTTAAAAAATATTGAAAAATAGAAATAAAATAGATAGTATGATAAAAAAAGAGAAAAAAAATTAAAATAGAAAAAATAAATATAAAATTATAAGTATTGTAATGAAAATTCAGCAATATATGACGTCAGTAGCTGTTTGTTTGAACGCTTTCATGATTCTATGATTCAAAGCGCTTCAGAACTTGACAAATGGCAAGCAAACCAAAAAATAAGTTGTTACTATATATTTGACAGTCCTTCTCGGTGTTATATAACGGATTTTTTATTATTATATATTTTAATAATATATTATTTTTATTATATTATATTTTCTATTTTTATCTTATTTTATCTATTTTCAAATATATAATAACAATTTTCTTATATACACTTTAGATCTTAGTTAACCAGACGTTCACATATGTATACAATTGTACAATTAGCTTTGCTGTCAATAAAGATGTATACAGACAAGGAGAATAATGCGTTGTGTCCCCCCCAACGTGATTCGTGTGGAAGTAAGGGACTGTTTGCTTTAATTTCAACATGTTTTAATGTAAAATCTATAACTAAAGTTAATTTAAACACGTATCTTAATTAAATTTAAAATTTTAAAATTTATTATATTAAAATAAATTTTATTTAAATGTAAAATAAACAAACTTTTAAAAAAATTCTTATGGCAATTAAACGTACATCAAAATTTAGTCCCCCTTTTTATAAACCGTTGATTTATGCCTTACTGATGAGGAAAATTAAGAGTAACCAAACAGTGTCTTCGTTTTGGCATTGGGCACATTTTGGACTTAACAAGTTTTTTTTGGGCTTTGACTTGCATTGGATGGATTTTTACTTGAACTGGAATTATTTGACTAAAAGGCTAAACAAATGGTTTCATTAGTCATTTCCAAGCTTATCGAATAATCAACATTCTCTAATTTTTATTCACATGTGTATTTATCTAACATTCTTCTTCATATGTGTATCTAAGTTCCTTGCTTTATTATTATTATTATTATTATTGAAACTATCCTTACCTTTATACATATATTGTTAGCTAGGCCTTTGCAAGCTTCTCATTCTCACTGTATAGAACATGTAGCCAGTAAACGAAGTAGTTAAATATATTTTGTCAATTAAGAAGATAAGACCATGCATGTAAGACTCTCATTTCTCAATATATTCGGTAGTGATTTATTTAACATGACTTGCGTTACAAAAATTAGGTTAGGTTTAAATTAGTTATTTATATTAAAAAAATATCATGATTTAAAATTATTTTTTTATAAAAAATGATATTAAAAATTAAAATATTTTTATAATATATTTGATAAATTATCTGAAAGTTGAAAAATTCATTTATTAAATTGAAAATATTTAATAAATTAACTGTTGAATAAGTATTACATAAAGATGTAATCGTTGAACTAGAAGTTAAGTATTATATTTTTTATTTTATTAAATTATTATGTTAAAAATTAGGATAATAATTTTTTATTTATATTTATATGTATTTTTTAAAACGAAACATGAAAGAAACTAGTTTAACATTCACGAGCATGAAAGAAACCACACGTATTTATTATTTTCAAAAAGTAAAGGATGGATTTCTTGTCCATGTAACTAAAACCTTCAAACAAGTATCTCTTTGTATGATGATAAAATCCAACCAATGTGTGAGAGAGCAACGATGACTTTTAGACTTTAGTTAGAGTGAGAGAGAATAATGACGATGACAGCATCTTTGAAGGGCTTGTGAGAATGGGATTTGCAAGAGATAAAAGAAAAAAATAAGAATAAGAATAAAAACTAATTTTAATTAGTAATTGAAAATTAAACATATTAGTAAAAATAATATTTACAAAAATACTAGTAATTATCTGTTTTAATTATTTACAAAGTAAAATTAAATATTAAAATGTTATAATAAAATTTTCAACTATTTACTTCATTGGAAGAAATTATAATTAACCAAACACATTCTCAAATTAATTGGGTATTTTCAACTTGAAGCATGTAATATGATCATTCAAATTCAATGTGTCTAGGCTTGATCAACATTCTTATGTAAGATCCATTCTAATGATCACGGTTGCTAATTACTTTGATACTAAATTTAGGTTATAGTCAAACTCTAGCATTCCCCCATATATATATAGGTAATAGAAATTGAACTCTAGCTAGATCCTAACCAGAAATGTATATATGAGAAAATGATAAGTTCCATGAGATTTTTTTTCCCTGTAAGTTCAATGAGATATTAATTTTTATGTAACTTCTCTAAACATCAACGTGATAAAATAGTTTCCATTCTGTCGCCCTATGGTTTATACTTTTTATAATTTTAGAAGAAAAAAAAATTGCTTAGCATTTATTTCCCCTTGTCTTTCTCTCTCACCTTTATCTTTGGTACCAAGTTCAATATAATTTGCCTTGATCAATGGGATCATCCTATTCTAAGTTTTTAATAATCAGCAGGTAATTGGTCTTAACAGTAATCATATCATCGTTTGACGAAAATATAGGAAAGAAATCAAGATTAGCCGCAAAGAAAATCCACCGCAGCCACCCTTATACAATAATCAACTCTTTAGTTTTTTCTTTGTAATTTAAGAGTTGAGATTAGTTTTAATACATAATATATATATATATATATAAGTAAATAAATTTTAATGTTATGATAATTTATAAATAAATGAGAGTATAAAAAATGTTTACACTTTCTATATATTATAATTAAATTCTTGAGAATATCTCTCAATATCAATTAGTGAAAACTAATTCTTTTAAAATATAAAATTTAACTAAATGAGTTTTATTTTTCCTAATAATTAATGTACACTATTATCTATTACTTACATTAAACATTGTTAAAATGAACATTCCAGTTATCAATTGCTGTGCTTTCCTGCCCCATACAAGAATCATGGAAACATCAATTAGTGCCTATGATTATCATAATTAAAACCTAATTGTATTTTAATGCCTCTTTTTATAATTGGTATCCTAAGCTCCAAGCTTAACGTTAATCTTACCTATGACATCTGCATTCCATTATGGGGCTCAAATTACGAAAGTTAATTTCTTTCTGCGCATGCGCCCCACTTCAAAGTATTATTATCAATGCTGTTTGTTGTTCCACTCAGTAAGATCTACAGGTCAAGGAAATGTAGCTAAAATCTCAAGTATTATAAGACCTTACATGCATTGTTTCATAATAAAAATCGCTTTTATATTTATCTTTAACTTTTTTTATGCCAATATTTATGATCTTTAAATATTGATATAGTAGAAACGCTTTTACGTACGGTACATTCAAAAAGTTAAGCCGTTTTTTTATAGTTTGACAAGGGATAAACACCAGAAGTGCTTGCCATAGCTATTCCCTATTTCAATAAGAACAACGTCGAAGCCTATTTACAAGCTTCCAACTAATAAGACATATACCACAAAAATGAAATGAAATAAAATAAGTCACATCAAATTATGCAAGAAATTACAATAGTATCAATTGAATTATATTTTTTATATAATATTATATTTTAATTTTTTTTATCACATTACTTATATTATCTTACATTTTAAAAACAATAAAAAAATTACAAATATAATTCTCATATCAGTATACCATCTCTGCACAAATTTTGAGGCAATTCGGTGGGGTTAAATGAATTTTGAGGATTTTTCATGTGTAAATGAACATGGTTATATGTTAATTCTTATTGATCATAATAAATGTCAATATAGAAATTCAGAAATATATTTAATATTTTTATTTATATTAAAATGATTATATAAATGTTATTATATCTACTATATTTTATAATTAATTTTTTTCACTTTAATAGTTTTATTTTTATAATTATTTAAAGAAAAATTTAAAAAAGATTAATTTTTCATTTAATTGTAAAGTGACAAATAAATTAAAAAAAAATAAAAACTTATAATCTGAACGGATTACATCCATATTTTTAAAAAAAATAAAATTGGCGTTTCTTCTCCTTATTTCTTGTTCTTAAAGGTATATTATTGGTCACGTTGCCTTCACGCCAGTTATACATTCAGGTGTCAAAGATCTAATTAAAATAAAAAAGTAAACCAATGTGATTTCACTTATAATAAAATAGGCTTAACACTAAATATAAATATTTCCATACATTTGCAATAAATTATATATATATATATATATATATATATATATATATATATATATATATATATATATATGTGTGTGTGTGTGTGTGTGTGAGAGAGAGAGAGAGGAGAGGAGAGGAGGTTTAAGTTTTTTTAAGAAAAAAAAATGTGTAAGCACTAACAATTTTTTCTATGCAAGGATTTTTCTTTTTATTTTTTTTTTAATCCAATATGCAAAGGGTGAGGAAGGCAGATGAAATACAAAAGAAAGTAATTGTCTCTTTGGCCTATTAAGTATTGAAATGGACTAGCTACATATGAGAATGAGGGCAATTACTATTAGTATTCTACTAATTAATATTAACTTAAATTATGTTTTACAAATTTTTAGTAACCCTTCAAGTTCCCTTTAACACTATTTTAACTTACCTTTTAACCTACCTTTCCTTTTGCTACACTAATCCTTAAACCTCATTCATAATTTAAAATAGTTTACGGCAAACATATTGTTATTTATTAATAATTTTATGTTAGATTAATCTTTTTTAATGTATATTTTTAATAAAAATTAAACTATTAATATTAATAAATTTATATTAATAATTTGATATGTCATACTAACAAATAATTTTTTATTATAAAATATTAACATATATTATACATACACTAAGTATTAGTATAAAAAATTATTCATTAATATAAATCTTTAAAAATCATATTAATAAGTTACTTTTTATTAGATAAAATCTATATTAACGAAGTTTATCCTCATACTTAATAAATTATTTTGTAAATGATAATTTATTAATAGTATTTATAAGTTATTCAAATTTCCTATCTTTAAATCATATCTAATTGATTACTTACATATTTCATCCATTCAGAATTATTTATCATTTAAGTCAAGGGTATACAAAACAAGAAATTATTCTCAGTTTTTCAAAATATATTACATTGATTATATTATCTATTATTGAAACACTTAAAATGTTTGGCAAAACAAACCTTTTAAATACCACAAATATTTTGAGATTAATGAAATATTATGCAATCTATCATCCACTGTATAATATAAATATAAAATTAAAATATGCATAAAACATCCAGATAAATTAATTTTATAATTTATTCAATATTTAGGTCGTATCCTCACATAATAGTTATAGAAATAATAGATAATAAAATAATTTTTGGCAAGATCCCCTTCACAAGCTACGCTTCATCTAAACATTAATAAGCTGTAGGACAAATAATTTTTTATCAATAGATAATAATGAAGAGACATAAAGAGTTTAAAAAAAAAAAACTAAATCTGTAGATTGGTATGAACATATAAACTAACCGTTTTGTAATCAATAGTAGGATAGATCAAACCCTCTAAACCCCAAGACATTATGCTCTCCAAATTAAACAAAGACCCAAAAATATTGAAATATTATATATTCCCTCTCTGAAAAAAAAGAAAAGAAACAAAATAGCTAGGAAGGACAATCTAGCAAAACACAGGGGAAAAAAATAGATCTTAATCAGATGGAAATAACATGAAATAGAAAAGATGTTGCCACATGCTAAGCTAACTAGTGGAGAGATTTCTCTTGGCAAAAGTGTTCTTGTTATTGTGCATCCACACTTTGAGGACTCTTCTCTTGATTCCAACCTCTTGGCAAAACTTCTGCACTGCAGATTCCTCTAGTTTCTGTATCCTCCACCCTGCCCTTTCTGCAAAACCCAGCATC
Source organism: Canavalia gladiata (assembly GCA_037954105.1). Classification (NCBI taxonomy): domain Eukaryota; kingdom Viridiplantae; phylum Streptophyta; class Magnoliopsida; order Fabales; family Fabaceae; genus Canavalia; species Canavalia gladiata. Next base: position 14,656,392 of record CM075660.1, read on the forward strand.
TTCTCCTTCTGTTCTTGTGTGAACTTGGTTCTGAACCTCTTCTTCACCTTTTCAGTTGGATTTTGTACCTCCTTATTAACCCCATCTTCATAGTCCTTCTCATCAGATTGATCAGAAGGACTAATGGACCCACTTTTGTTGGGAGATAATTGGGCCAAAATAGGCCTTATTACCTGAATAGTGTCAGGAATCTGAGGAGTGGAATTAAAATCACCAGACTCTATCTCTTTTCTGTGAAAGTTTCTGTGGCAATTGCAAGCTGAGCATTTGAGAGCCTCAAGTGTTCCTTCTTCTCCAGCTGGCATGAACTCACCACACCCATCAGTTGCATTGCCACCAATTGCAGCTGCATGGTTCTTCATACATTCCTTGTATCTTATTATCATCTTTTTCTCTGCCCTTTTGTCAACATCAAAATTGCTACACTCCATGCCTATATGTAGAGGAAGATTGCTACAAATGTATATGATTATAGATAAAAGAATGAACAAAGAAAAACCTTCTATATTGATGAGGAAGATGATGAGTAAAGAGGGTTATATATATTGGTCAAGAGATAGAGGAGCTAGCCTTATAAGGAAATTAGAATTGATGGAACAAGTATAAGAGGTCTTGATTGTGAAGTTTGCAAGTGAAGCAACAAAGGCATTGTATACTATATATAAATTCAGGTTTGTGAGAGGGAATTAAAGAAGTTAAGGATACCCATAATACTATTTTATTGATCACTTTTGCTAGAAAAGTAGCTCACAAGTTTATGGTTTCAGATATCTGTTATCTATAAGTGTAAGTGTGTGAGAAAGAAAGAGAGAACTTAATTACAATTAGATTTTTAAAATAAAAAAAAAAGCAGAAATTTTTATTAGACTAAAAAGTTGATAGTGCATGCTATTGCTTTGCTTTGCTTTGCGTACACTGTTTGACACCAAGCTTACGGTATTAAAAAGAGTTGTCCTTTTAAAAATATTTAGATTAAATTAATGAAAAGATTACCAAACAAAGATAAGAAAAGAACAAAAATTAAATAGATAAAAAGGGGAAGGAGAATATTTGTGGAGAACAGTCCACTTAGAAGAAAAGATTGTCCATTGCTTTGCAAGTTGCAATAAGTGCATTACTCTAAAGAGCGTTGGACTGTCCTAGATTTGGTTCCTTGTCCCCACTTCCCATTTCTATACCAACGTTCCATAAAGTATAAGTTACTATAAAAAGCTAGATACCATCATTTTCAATTGCAAACTCCAGTCAAGCTTGACACAAAAATATTCATTTTTTTCTGCATTTCTTTATACTACTTTTATAATTTTTTATAAGAGTAATTTAATTTTTATAAAAAAATTTGCACTTTTAATAAATATAGTATTACACTTTTAATAAAGATTGGTCCTATTTTGTAAAGAAACAACTCTAGGTGTGAGCTAGTCTCGTATTGCGTCCGGTGTTTAAATATAAGAGAATTAGCGAACATCATTAGTTGCTTAAATTAGTTATTTTATTAATAACTGTAGGTCTCACAATAACACATTATTCTTTGAATTTAATTAAAATATGTTATTATATTATTAAAAATTATTTTATAATAATTATTTCAAAATTTATATCTACAATAATTTTTAATTTTCAATTGGTCAGCCACAAAAAAATTAAACTCTCATTCTTTTTTCTTTATATAATTTAAGGTTTTTTTCTTATTGATTTCAACGATACAAAGTTTACTAACTAGACTCAATAAGACAATAAGTCATATATATACTACCTCTTTAATTCACATTACTATTTTATTTTTATTTTAAGGTAAACATTTTAACTTGTTTATATTTTAATTTTAAATAGGTTTGACAAATCAAATCAACCAATCTCAATTTGACATTAACCCATAAAAAAATAGATCAGGTCAATCCCTCCTATTTTGAAAAAATGATTATAAGAAGCAACAATTTACTCCATTTTAAAATGGATTAAAAAATATTAATTGTAAACAGTAAAAAAATTTAAAAGAAAAAAAGAGAGAAATATCAAGTCTCACACACTTAAAAAATAGAAATTTAATTTGATCTGCAAAAAAAAAAAAATACAAATTCAACTTCCAATTTAACTTGTTTCACCAAAATAAATAAGTTATGCAAATTCATCAATTAAACCTATTTTTCATTCCTAATTTTAAAACAATAAAATCATAATATATATATATATATATATATATATATATATATATATGTAACATACCTCTTATTTAATTCCAATGCAATGCATTTGATAATCCGCACATGCTCATTTATACTATCTACAAGTGATCCATATGTCATATTCAAATAGTAGAAGGACATTTTTGTAGCAGTGAAAGACTCATTCCACTAGTTACATCAATTCCTATTTGAAAATATTTATCATAATTGTCAAGGACTAGTAGAATGCATTGAAACTCATGCTTTGACACCCGGAACATTTATTTGGATTGTGCATCCATATATACTAATATTTTACGAAATAATCACTGTGTGTAGTGTGCGAAAACTTAGCTGTCAGATAGAGAGAAATTAACCCTCACTTGTTTCTCTACAACATCTCCACCGAGATCAAATTAAGAAATGGATTCAAACTCACCTCCATATATACTCATCCTTGTATGAATCTTATTATGAGAATGTGCTATGACAATGTATCATTATGTGAATATTAGATTGGAAATATTTTATATATTCAACAGTTGGTATCAAAGTATAATTATAACAAAAAGCTTAATAGTTTGAGTATTAAAAAAAATTCAAACTCATCATTTTCTTTTGTCTACAGCGAACCATTAAGAAATTGATTAAAGAATTTTACTTTATATCCTTGGTTTTTCCAAACCCTAAAAGTGTCTTTGGGAGTTTGAAGGAAAGAGAAAAGGATGAAATGAGAGGGGTTAGGAGGGGGAGTAGAAAAGGAGAGAAAAACAAAACATTATAAATCATATAAAGGGAGAATAATATTTAGAAAAGAGGAAAAAGTTTCTAATGTATCTTTCCATTTTTTTCACTTTCCTTTCAAAATTTAACTCAAACACATCTTAAAAAATCCTAACAAAACAGCAAAAAAAAAAAAAAGAATTTGTCAAATAAAGATATTACGAGTCATGGTAACCTAAAAACAAGTATTTAGGATAAATTAAGAATACCATTTAGTATTTTATTATAAATAAATTGTTTTTTGGATACCATACTTTCAGGGTTTCGGCCTAAAAACTTTTGTAATGATGCCTTGTTTCATATATAATATTCTCTCCGGTAAAGGTCTTTTTCTTACACCATTTTTTTTATTAAACATCATTTTTTAATTTTAATTTTTAAAAATATTCTTTCATTAGTTAACATATTTTTAGAAATTAATTCTTAAAAATATATAAACATATTTTTAAAATATATAAAATCTACTCCTAAAAATTGATTTCTAAAAATAGAATTTAAACTTATGCAAATAATATTTTCAAAAATTAATTTTCTAAAGGATGTTTCTATAAACTAGTTTTTGAAAGAAAAAAAAATTGTAAATCATTTTTTTTTAAAAAAAAGGATGTGTTCAATAAAAATAGATGGTAGTACTTGAACACTGATAATGCTTCTGTTACGGATTTAATTTTGGCCTTATTATGAAATTTACTTCATACAATATATATTTATTATATTCTGCATTTGTTTGTATACTGGCTGAGCAGTGAGCATAAAAGAAATCAATTTCACACACGTTGTTAGCATAATCAATTTACAAAATCATACGATATACAAGACACGTTTAATGATTTCAACTTTTTTTTTCACTTTTCAAAAAATTGATTTTTACTGTAAAACTAGTAAATAAACAGTGGTTTTTACTTTTTGCTGTGCGATTAACAGTCTGTTTGTTCGCTAATTACGTGCAGTACAAATTTATTCTGTAAAAAGCGAAAAAAACTCAAAACCATTAACGTGTCTTATATATCGTGTTATCTCAATTGTTAGCTGCTGATTTTGTAAATCGATTATGCTAACAACGAAATAAATAGGTAATATAACAAGTTGGCTGCAAAACAAAGTTACCGTATGGAAAATTAGGGAGCAAACACAAGCTCTCTGTTTAACATAGAAATTGATATTCTATATAGCTTTCAGCTCACCTATCATGGTATAATTATATAAAATTTGTTTGAAATTAAATAATGTGAAATTATTGTTGTTTATGATTAAAATTAAATTAATAATAATTATATTTTATTATTTTTTGTATATAAATATAATTTATTTCTCAATTTCCTGTGTCAATTATGTTAATTTTCAAAATTTTATTATTTGACCAATTACACCACGTAATGTATGATTATAGATCATTCAATTAAATTTTGATAATTTAATTTTTCAATAAATTAATAATTAATTAAAAATAATTCTTTTAAAAAAACATATATGGTATCCTCATTTTAATTAATTAAAATTATTATAAGCTATAAAGAAATTGTTATTTTGTTAATGTACCAAAAAAAATGATTAAATTAATTAAAAATGGGTCAATATATATTTGATTTATTTTCAAAAAGTAAATTAAGAAGTTAATATGCTAAGATGTTTACATTCAACAGGAACATAGCTAAAATATTTTTCTTTAACTAGTTTTTGTTTAAATAAAATTAAAATTTAGGAAGAGAAGAGAATAAAATGAGAATTACTCTTTTAATTGTCTTTGCGAATGGTTAAAACATTATTAAATTTGATATATTTTTAATGGATATTGATATAAGTTTAAAGTATATATTGTGAATCAGCGAGAGTTGGTAAATATAATTTATTTTATTAATTAATTATTATATTTAATAATTATCATAATATGAAAAAAATATAATATGTATAAATAAGTTTATAAATTTTTTATTATTATTTTGGATTCTGATAACCAGTTTTTTAAGAATACAGCTTAAAAAATTAAAAAAAGATTATTAAAAATTATGTTAAAATACATTCAAAGTCATAATTATTGATTTAATAATATTTTATTAAAAATTTATTTTTAATTTTTTAACTAATATGCAAAATAATAAAATTATATTTTTGTATATCAAAACTGTTACAATAGGCAGAATAAATAAAAATAAAAAAGAAATCAATTTTTACACTAATATCAATCTAAGATTCAAGAGATAAATTTTTTATAATAACAATAACTAGAAAATGAAAGAAAATATATTATATCTGTACAAATTATATTGTCCATAATTCTAATTTATCTTAATTGCTTAAGACAATCGCCAACGTTTCATTTCAATCTAGGTGATAAATATCTATCAAGCTTAGATTGGATTTTATATTCTCATATATGTGCCTTAAAAGAGTTTTAGTTAGGATGTTTGTTGTTTGGTTGCATGATGATACATGATTAATGCTTATGACACCATGATCAATATTTTCCTTTATGAAATGTCGATCAATTTTTACATGCTTCGTTCTATCATGGTGGATTGGATTTTTTGCAATGTCAATGGCTGATTTATTATCACACAGTAATCTCATTGTGTAATCAGTAGGAATCTTGAGTTCTTCTAGCATTCTCTTTAGCTAAATTCCTTCACAAATACCATGTGTAATGACTCTAAACTTGGCTTTAGCACCACTTCTTGCCACCATGGGTTGCTTTTTACTCCTCTAAGTGACCATGGTTTCCCATACAAATGAACAATATCCAGTGGTTGATTTTCTATCAAAGGAACAACTTGCCTAATCTAAGTATATGTAGACTTCAATGCCCTTATTTGAGCTTTTCTTGAAGTAGAGGCCTCGTCCTGGGTTCCTTTAAGGTACTAGAGGATTCTATTCACAGCCTTCGTGTGATTGTTAGTGAGGTTTGTCATGTATCAATTTGTCATGCTCACCACAAATCCAATGTCCGGTCTAGTGTGTGTTAGGTAGATCAATTTTCCAACTAGGCTTTGGTACCTATCCTTATTGGCTAGAGGACCTGTGTCTTTTGAACTACACCCTTTTGCTTATTCTATAGGAGTGAAAGTTTCCTTGCACCCTAGCATGTCAGTTTCTTGAAGTAGGTCCAAGGTGTACTTTCTTTGTGACACATAGATTCTATTCTTAGTCCAGGTTATTTCCATCCCTGGGAAGTACTTAAGTTTTTCTAAATCTTTAACCTCAAACTCTTTGGTCAATAGACCCTTTAAATGTCTAATTTGATCCTGGTCATCTCTGGTGATAACTATATCATCCACATAAACAATGAATAAAGTTATCTTCCCTTTCTAACGAATGTTTGATAAACACGGTATGGTCTGTTTGGCATTTAATGAATCCATCTTCCTTAACAACTCAGTCAGCCTATCAAACCAATCTCTTAGGGATTGTTTGAGGTCATACAAGGATTTTCGAAGTTTGCATACCTTGTTTGAGGTGCTGGATGACTCAAGTCCTAGTGGAATTTGCATGAACACTTCTTCTAACTCGTCATTTAGAAAGGCATTCTTGATGTCCAATTGGTGTAGTGGCCAATTCAAATTTGCAGCCAAAGGATAAAATGACTCTAACTGAATTAAATTTGGCTATTAGAGCAAATGTTTCTTCATAGTCCACACCATATGATTGGATTAACCCTTTTGCCACCAACTGAGCTTTGTATCAGTTTATATTCAAATCTGCATTGTATTTAATTGAAAATATCCATTTACGGCCAACAATCTTCTTCCTTTCTGGTATTGTAGTGATCTCCCAAGTGCTATTTTTACTAAAGCTTGGATCTCCTTTGTCACAGCTGCAGCCCATTTAGGTTGTTGGAGGGCTTCATGAATATTTTTGTAAATTTGGGTGTTGTCAAGTGAGGTTACAAATATCTTGTATCCCTGTGATAGCTTTCCATATGAGACATAATTTTCAATGGGGTGTTAGGTGCAGGTTCTCACCCATTTTCTCAAGGAAATATGTAAATCAAGGTCAATAATATTATGAGAGATAGATTCAGAATTGGGAACAGAATTACCCTAGGTGAGCCTCATTTTCTGTAGCCATGTTGATTTCATGGCTTTCCTTTGGAGTTGTGTTTGACCCTACTCCCTAAGTTTTGTTTTTCCTAAAGTAAATCTACAAGTTGTTGTCTTGGGTAGTTGGACCTTGGTTCGGTTCATGAGAGTTTGTTTTTCTTGGTTCTGTCAACAAGACTTTTTCTAGTGTTTCCAAAGCTACTGGATAGTTTCTAGAGGTTTTATAGTTCCTTCAAGTGTTGTAGATAAGGTAGATTTAGTTATCTTTATCTCTTCTCCCAAAAGATGAATTTGTCATTTCAGGTTTAGTTGTTTCTCCCCCTGAATTTCAACTTTGGGATAATAAGGCTGGTTTTTATGGAAGGTTACATCCATAGTATGGTAAAACTTTCTGGCTGAGGGAGAGTAACACTTATAACCCCTTTGGTGGGGCAAGTAGCCAAGAAAGATGCATTTAATGGCTTTTGGGTCAAGTTTGCTATAGTGGGGGTTAGTGTCATGAACAAAAGCTGAGCATCCAAATGTTTTAAAAGAGAGCAAGGAGAGTATGCGGCTGATTGGGTAAAAGGTTTCAAGGGTAGCATGTGGAGTGTTAAAGTTGAGAATGCAAGAAGGTAATCTATTTATGAGATAGATGGTAGATAGCACAACTTTTCCCCAGTACTGTTTTGGAATATTTGCAACTAGCATAAGTGACCTAGTTACTTCCAAAAGGTGTCAATTCTTCCTTTTCGCTATCCCATTTTGTTAGGGGTGTTTATGCACAAGTTTTGATGAATGATTCCATATTTTTGAAGATAAGAGTTTAACATGGAATTGTAATATTCATGACCATTGTTAGTCCTAAGAATCTTGATATTCGTCTGAAATTGTTTTTGTACCATGTTGTGGAAGATCTCAAATATTCTTCCAACTTTTGATTTCTCTTTCATGAGGAATACCCATGTGACTCTTGTATGGTTGTCAATAAAAGTGATGAACCATCTAGACCCAATGATGTTGCTAACCTTTGATGGTTCCCACACATCACTGTGAATTAAGGAGAATGGTTGTGTAGGTTTATATGGTTGAGCTGAATAAGTGTTGCGGGTATGCTTTGAAATTTGGCAAATTTCACATTGAAAATTCCTTTTATTTTTATTAAATAATGAGGGAAACATTTTCTCTAAATACATAAAGTTTGGGTGGCCTAATCTATAATGCCACAACATTACAGAACTCTCATGATTTGAAGGGACCATGGCACAAGAATGGAATTTTGGTTTACTCTCAGAATCTTCAACTTGAAGGAGGTAGAGTCCAGCACATTCTTTAGCATTGTCAATCGTCTTTCCCAACCCCAAAACCTGAAATTCACGTAGGTTAGGAAAAAATTTAGTGACACAATTCAAATCTTTGGCTAATTTTCTAACGTACAATAAATTGTAATCCAGCTAGGGAACATAGAGCACTGAATTCAAAGTAATATTCTTTGAGATATTGATTGAACCTTTACCAATAACCTTTGAGAGAGTACCATATGCTATGCGGACTGTTCATTGTAAGACAAGGAGTATAATTTCTAAATATCGTTATGTCACTAGTCATATGCTCAGAGGCTCCTGAATCTACAATCCATGATTTTGTATTTCCTATACAAGCACTCAAAGCATTCAAGAAATTACCTTTTTAGCTATAGTGGTTGTACTAACATTTTTTCCAACATCTAGCATGGTTTGTTTAAGGATTTTTTGTAGGAGATCCATTTGATCCTTGCTGAATGGAGTTGCATCAGAATGTGCTTCTGCACCTTGTGGATTATGGTAGGCTATATTTCCTTTGGTCTCTCGATTTTTTGAGAACTTTACATTAGTTGGTTTCTCATGTATGTCCCAACAATTATCCTTAGTATGTCAACCTTTCTGCAATGATCACACCAGGGACTATTCTTCTTTTGGGTCAATATTAGTTGCCTTTTGTTGCTAATGTTGAGCTTTCAATCAAGAAGACTGAGAGGAAACTTCCTAACATGAGTTTTCTTCTACTTTCTTCTCTTCTTACTTTAGAAAACACCTCTCTTATTTTTGGAAGAGGTTTGGTTCCAAGGATCCTCCCACATACTTCATCAAGGTCCTTGTTAAGTCCTAGTAGGAATTTGTAGATTCTATCCTTCTCAACCAATTCCTTGTAGTGCTTTTTATCTTCTTGGCATTTCCGTTCAATTTCTTCAAAAATGTCAAGTTGTTGCCAATATCGATTAAGGTTGTTGAAGTATTCAGTAACTGTGGATTCACCTTGTTGTAAATTATGGAGAATACTCTTGATCTTGAAGATGGAAGAGATGTTGTCAACATTGGAATATGTTTCTTTCACCATATCCCACATTTCTTTGGCAGTGTTATAATACATGAAGTTTTCTCCTTTCTCATTTTTCATGGTGTTGAGTAACCATGACATCACCAAACTATTTTCTAGTTGCCATTTTTGGAGGTTGGGATCTCTTTTCCTTGGCTGCTTGGAGTCACTTGTAATGTATCCTTCCTTCCCTTTTCCATAGAGGAAGATTCAAATTGATCTTACCCATTGGATGAAGTTTTGACCATTTAATTTGTGGCTTATAATGGAAAATGCAACTCTATCCATCAAGTTGGTACTGTTGATTGTACCCGTCTCTAACTTTAATGAGATTTCAAAATTTTCACCTTTCATGATTGGAACAGCTATAGGGTTAGTAATAGTTCAGATCAAACTCTAATATTATGCAGAATAATGAGATTTTATTTTTGTATATCAAAACTAATATTTTATTTTTGTATATCAAAACTAATACAATGGACAGAATAAATAAAAACAAAAAAAAATCAATATATATACTAATATCAACCTAAAATTTAGAAAACAAATTTTCTATAATAACTAATTTTAATGATCCTAATTATTCAGCAACATAGTATTTTTAGTATTTTTCTAAATTTTTTAGTATTTTTAAAAATTATATCTTTCATTAATTTAATCTTATAAATATTTATGATATTAAATATATTAAATATTAAATAATATTTTAATTTATGATGATAATGATTTTGATATTATTTAAGAGATTTATTTAACTAGTATCATAATTTTATAATATTTAAATTTAAAATAAAGGAATTTTTTAAATATTAGATAAATATTTTTATTTTTAAATACTTTATAATAATTTATTATTAAAATATGGTATTATATAAATAAAAAATTACTTAATTTATATTAAGATATTCTAAATAATTAATAATATAGAAATAAAATTACATATTTTATTATACCATGCGGATATGAAATGTGGGGAAGTATATTCATTCCTAACTAGTCATGTTCACTATGAGTTCTTTAGCATAAAAGAGTATGTCCATCATTTAAATCTACACTTATCATTTGAAAAGTAAACAAGTAATGGTCCTGCACGTTCACTGTTATAAATATATCGCTTTTGTATAACAATAATCACTATGACCTACAAGAAGCTGCTAATTGTCTTCTACCATATTATGGCTACCCAAATGATTAAGCCTTAAGCACAAGTGACAATTATAGGTTGCGGATAATAAGACCTCTCTATATGGCCGCTTGATCCAACACCTTCAATAATCATACTCTATGTTTATGATAAATTCATCATTAACTTGTTTACATGCAATGTATAGAGAGTATATAATATTAAAGCTTAATTATAAGCCATTATATCTGCTGTCAATTTTTGACCTCAAGAAATTAAAGTCTATAAAAGAAGAAAAAAAAAACAGGGGCAGCTGAAGGAAAGAGGATTCAGAATTGCAATCTATACCAAGATCAACATATTTTGCATCTTTTTCGGCTGGATCCACCTTTTATAGTCTTGAGAAGTAAAGGATAGGAGTTATATACCTGCGCTGATGGTATAAAATCAAAGATGAAGCAATTAATTCTGAATTTAATTTTTATTTATGTTAGTACGTATATAAAGAAGTTATACCTGTATTTCATAATATGTGATTATATTTTTTATTTAATAAATTTATACTACTACATATAACTATTAAGTGCATATTTAGTTTAGCTTACTTTTAGAAAATAATTGCTTATTTTTTTATAATTTTATGAAAAATTAAAAAAATAAATGTTTATTTTTATAAAAGAAGTTAAACACTAATACTTCATTATCAAATTTATTTTTAAAGTATTTAAACAAGGATCAAATTAATAAAATTAAATTATTTTTACATGTAAATATAAATCAAACTCATTAATTCTAAGAAAAAATCTCTAATGAACTTGTTTTGGCGTAGGAAGTTCTAAAAGAGGTAGTATTTTTTGGTGTGATGCAAAGGTAACAAGTGATTGGGTTATGTGGAGTTGTCCAGGGTAGTCGAGGTGATAAAAAGCTTTTGAATTGTGAAGGCTCTTAGTGGTCCAACCCACATATTAAAACATAATTAGGAACGCCACTTAATAATAACTAAGTTTTTCTTTGGTTATTATCAATGATCAGTGTTAACAAAAGGACACCCACCCTATTATAGGATTAATAATATGTGCATATGCCTTACTACCACTAACTCACTGGAGAAGTCAACGAAGATTATTAATACACATCACAAACGACATTAATGTTGTGTTGCATTAATTAAGGCTCATTGATATTAAATGAAAGAATACCTTCAACTTCTTCAATTTTTTACGAAATTCGAATCTAAAACTTAAAATTACCTTAATCTTCGATTCCTCATAGTTAAATTAATCCTAATAACTTCAACTTTTTCAAGTTAAAATTTATTACAAAGCCAAAAAAAAAAAATCTACTATTCAATTATAATATATAAATAATTTTTTAATATGTATATAAAGTTATATAACAAGTTTTTATTAAAAATATAAATTTTAATATATTAATAGTATTAAATATTGTATTTTTAATAAAAATTAAAAATATAATATTCAACTCAAATTATTTTTTAATCAATCTTTTAGTTTCTTAGAATTATCAATCATAACAAATATGAACATAAAAATTATAAAGTTTAATTTAAGCTCATTAATTATTATTACTTTCATCTTGAATTTAACTCTTTTTGTCCATAAATGAAATTCTAATATAAAAAAAACTTTATAACAATTGAAAATTATCGATAAATAATATATAAATACAATAACATAATTATAAATTTATAATTATTATATAGAAATGACCTAATTATAAATTTGTTATAATTTGAGTTACATATCTGTAACATTTTAAAAATAAATGAAAAATAAATTAAATAAAAAAACAAAATATTATTATGTATTTGTATATAATTAACTTATAATAATTTTCATAGAAACATTTTGAATTATGTATCATTTTTATACAAATTTTTAAAATAAACATAAATTTTTGTTTAAAATATTTATTATTATAGTTAATATATTTGATATTATAGTTTTCAATATCTTAAAAATTTTATAATTTATTTATTGCTTTTGAGTTCACGTCTTAAACTAAGTAGATGTATATTTCTAGTGTGTGCTATATGGAAAATTTCCTAATTCTCCATGAGCTTGGATTTTAGCAATTTCATAAAACACTCAATCACTTTTGTCTTTTAAGTACTATTTCCGATTTATAATAACTACTGTTTAGGATTATAGCATAAAATTTAAAATATATAATTAATATTCTTATAAAACATATTATAAATTTTTTATTATATTCCTTATATTACACAATTAACTTTTCTTATTTATTTTTTACTTAATTTATTTTTTATTTTTATAATAATTATTTAAGGATAAAATTTTAAAATTATTAAAACTGTAAAATTATAAAAAAAATTACTAAAATAACCGGAGAAAGTACTGAAAAACATAAATGAAAATTTTTTTTTCGCCCGTTTTCTTTACGCTTTTGAATTGTTCAACGTTGTAAAACATACTTTTTAGTGAGGTCTTCGGGCGGGAGCCCAATCGAGGGAAGACCGTTACGTTGAACAATTAAACAATTTTAAAATGCTTGTTTTATATTTTATTAAAAATATTATTAAATAGATTTCAAAATAAATAAATAAGAAAAATATATACCTACTCTAAAAACAATTTTTTAATTTAATTTATTAAATAAATGTTTTAAATATTTAATTATATTAATCAAATTATTAGATCGTGGTATGTCTAGATAATTACATTTCAGAATCATAAATAATAAAATATTAAATAATTTTAAAAAAATATATAAATTTTTTAAATTTATTTACCTGATCTAAACTCTTAATTTAACACTTAAATTAATTAAACTTAATTTATAAAAAATTTATTAATTATTAAATAGAATAAGTTAAATCTTCACTAAGTGAATTTCTCCCTAATAAAATACATCTTGCTTAACTTACTCCATTTAATAAATTTTTTTATATATTAAATATATATTGATTGATAAATCATAATAATTTAATTTTAATATATTATCGATATAATTTTTGTATAATATTAATTAATTAAAAATTATGATAAATATAATTTTTAAAATTAGTAATATAAAACTTATTAATTTTAGTAATATAAAAATATATATTTAAATGATAATATAAAAACGTTTATATTATTAATAAATTTCAATTAAATTCATGTCTTTATATATTAAATTAGACACTTAAATTTCTCATTATACTTTTTTTTACATCGCAGTGCATTCATTCGTCAAATTTTAAATTTATTTTTTTAATAATATAATATAATTTTTAAATTAATTATACAATTTTATAATGTTAAATATTTTTATTTTAATATATATTTTAAAAATTAAATATAATGTACACTTATTTATACTTTTATCTGTTGAAGTATTTTTAAAATTTTTTATTTATTTTCTAAATTTTTCTTAAATTTGAAAACAGTAATAAAATACACAGTTTACCGATAGGAGCTTTCATGAATCCATGACCATGATATAAGAACCCTGGATAAACCAGCTCATATCAAACACAATTGTTCATATTAATAAAACTAACTATAAAAAAAGGTAAATTTTAATTAGTATTTTTAAATATTATATATTCAAATGTAGTAATAAGTTAAATTAACCTAATAAAACGTTTTAAAAAACGCTGTAAGCCGTAAAAGATACTTTTTAAAAATATTTCCTATTAAAAACCTTGTAAAATGTGTATGTTTTACAATACTTTAATGATAAAGTTGTCAAAAATTTGCCTAACATGCTACATTTTAAAATGCTTACTAATATAAATATTATAAAAAAATATGTATATATTTTACATTGTTTGATGTAAAATTATGTAAAATATATTTTACTTTATTTTATTTCAACATATTTTTTTATTTATCAGTATTTAATAGGTTCAATTACATAGTATAAATCACTTTTATTTTAATTATTTAAAAAATAGCATTTATATCTAAAAATTACATAAAATTAAGAAAATAAAAATTAAAACAATTTCAATAGGATTGTTGTAACCATTAAAAAAAATTTAGCAATGAACTAGTTCAGGTATTTTTTGTTCTAGTAAAAGAATTTCATGTAGACAAAGGAGAAATCCCGTCGTAGATAAACATAGTTCTACCAAAATAAGATCAACCAAAAGAGAGAAAATAAACTAAAATTAAGGTTGACAACTTAGAAAATATCACAATGCAATTTCAATAAAATTACACAATTAATAATAAAAAAGCAATGGTAAGAAATAGTGGCTGAAAAACTTATAAAATACCACAACACAATTTTTGTTGGTGCAAAGCAATCGGCTACTAAAACCATAACGCATCTAGATTGGAAATTCCATCTCCTTTCAAGAATGTAACATCTATCAACTTAGAAAAATATAATTTCATATTAAAAATTACTTTAAGATTAGAACCTAAAAGGAAAGTAGAAATTTAGATTGATGAATTGAAACTACAGTCACCAAAAAATTTGTGAAATATAGAAAAAATAATAAAAAGATTACTTACACATTTAACGATGACAAGAATAGCTTAACAATAAAAGAGTATCTCAAGAGTAAAGAACAATCCTTCTTAAAAAAATTGGATGAGAGAAAATAAATTAGATTAAAATGAAAAGTACTTATCGGAGAGAATGTGATTGGTTTTCGAAGAGGCATTTGATGACAATGAAAATTAAAGGAGATAACTTGACGACAATTATTTTCCAAACATTATGTGCATATAAAGAAAATACAATTAATTAAAAATTAAACTTGAAGGATATCAAAACACTTTAAGAAAATGTAAAATTTGAATTTCTTCTAATTTTTTTTTATTTTGGACGTTTTAAAAGTAATTTTTGTACCGTTTTTGTTATTTTAAGTGTTGTAGAAAAATCTTATTTTTTGCTTTTTTTTATTAATATTTAAAATATTTAAATTTATAAATATTTTAATAATTATTTTCTTTTAAAATATTTTGTACAAATGTTATAATAGAAGTTTATTATTTTTAGAGCATTTTATAAAATAACCCCTGTAATAGGTAAATTTAGTTGTAATGAATCCGTTAAACAAACTGATAAGGCTTATATGGAGGTGCCATATTCTTAAAATTTTGACCAATATCGATAATTATTTAGTGCATGTTTGGTATATTAATGGTATGCAGATTAACCTGGTTAGGAAAAATCCCGCCCACAGAGATCCACCTCGGGGGAGCTGGTCCAAAATATAAACAGATACACAAAAATAATATTTGATCTATTTTTATCTAAAGATTATCAGGTTGGTATTTAAAATTATTTAACTATTAAAATATTTAAAAATTAAAATTAAAATTATTTGTAAAAAAATATTATATTTAAAAAAATTGATCCATTAATTCGCAAGTTAAACAAATTACAAAAAATCTACATTTAAATGAATATTTTTTTTATTAATTCTAATCTACTTAATTTATAGGTTATATAAAGTGACTTTGACTCATAAACGTAATCTCTTTTTGATACTTCATATGTAAACTTTGTACAATAATTAATGATCAAGTTATCATTTAAAATGTAAAGTAAAATTTTATTTATCTTGTTTAAGTAGTAAAAAATAATGTTATTATCACATTAATGTTTACATTATTTTTTACTATCTTTTTATTTTATTATAATATTTTATCTTTTATCTCTCTGTTTTCTTTTTCTATTTTTTATGTTTATTGTAAAAATTGTTTTAAAATTAGCATCACTCGTTCATAAAATGTATGGGGTTATCGATTGAAAAGAATTTTTTTTTATGTTTTACATATTATTTTAAATAAAAGATAGGTTAGGTTAAAATGGATATTATTTATTTAAAATTTAATTAAATAATTTGAAGAAAAAAACATAAAAAATTATAAATATGATAATTTAGTATAATTTTTTTATCACTACACTAATGTAGTATTTTGCATGTAGTGAAAGTTCAGATAGCCGTGTATTATAAGAAAATTTTTAATTTTTTTAAAAAAATTATAATAAAAGGTTTATTATTTTATTTTTACAAAAACTGTATGTTAGGGTATACAACTTTATTTATGAAAAATTTCTAAGTAATAATAAAAATATTTTAAAATATTTCATAAATGTAGGCAAGAATTGCAAATTGCAAAACCATTTTAGATTTGTATTTTTTTCTTCTTTCTTCCCTGTACTTCAGGGGACATAGTAGGTGTTATCTCTCTTTTTCCAACAAAACGATAGTAATACTTTACTTTTATAGAACATTTTATAAAAAATAAAAAAGTAGAGAAAAATATATAATAAGATAAGTGATGTGATGAAATGTCTTTTATAAGGGGGTCAATACGTGTTTTTGCTTTATACTCTTTTGTTGAAACTTTTGTAATGTTTTCAGCAATTTATATTTTGTTAATGATTTTTTTGTTTAGCCGAGTAAAGAAAAGATAAATGATATGATAAAAAAAAGCAAATAATAAAATAAAATAATGTTTTATAAGAACCTTTCCTAAGGTTCAATGAAGATAAGGTTAGTGTTTGTACACAGCTTAAATTTATGACTCATTTGTATTTTATTTTTTTTAATGGGAGTCTAAGAGACAACCACAAAATTCTTGGTCTTCTTTAAATAATAATATTATGAAATGTTAAGAATATAAGAATATTTAAATTTTGTAATAGTTCCTCCCCCTTCTTACTTAATCCAAACTGCAATATCTTAGTTGGCTAATAGTCAAGTTAACAAGTATGAATCACAAAAGAGAAAAACTAGAAGAAATTAATTAATATATAAAAGTTGAGTCACACACTACATGTCCTTGTAGATTATACAACACAATTTAATTTGAATACATAAAAGACAGGGAAAGAGAGAAGCTATATGATGTTTCAATTAGTAGCTGCTGTAAAAGCAAAAGAGGCATAAGAAACAGAACCTCCATCCCAACTATCATGAACAATCTTGGCCTTTGAGTTTTCACCTGCTTCCTCCATAGCCACATGCAATGGATAGAAGTGATCAAGCGAGGGATGAGCCATTTTTGCAAATGGGGCCTTCTCATCAAATTGATTTACGTCCTCATATCTACAAGACCCATATATACAGTAAGATGTATCACATACTTTTCAGTCAAAACTATGATAGTGATTGTTTAATTATTCACTACAAAATGTATCACATGAACAGCATTGCAAGCATTATATGCACATGCAGGGAAAAAAATGGATAAAATATATTTCTTATTTTTAAAACGGTAAATATATATTACTTTTAGTTCTTAAAATAAACTATGCTTAACAACATAACATATATAAAAGTTTGATATATTAATGATTAAGAATTTTAGACAGTTAATTTTAAAAAATAAGATATCAAAATCAATTATTTTAAAAATATATACTAAAATCAAAATTTTATAATTTTAAAAAATTAAAAAGATATTTTAGAGGTAACATTATACCTTCCTTGAACAAGAGAGTGTTTGACCCAGGAAGCAAATGCTAGAGCCCAAGGAGGGGTAGGGCTATGGAGGGGTCCAATGGCTCTCAAGTTATGGTGGTAAGTACCATCTTCTTCAGAGGCACCCATGCACTATATTCAACCCTGACACTTCGACTAGTTCCTTCACCCTCTTTGCCACGTGTGGAGCCCCTCGTGTTGGATACTCTTGCTGCCAACAGAGGAACAAGTTAATTCATCAGATAGCTGGATAAAAAACACTGATTCTCACATAAAATTGCATGACTTATATTCACATGTTATACCTATGTGACAGAAATTTTTTTGCTAGATAAATGAATCCAAAAAAATCTAGCATTTAGTTACATTCAGATCCAGATTGTCTGATATATATATATATTTTTAATAGAATATACTTTGTGTGTGAAATAGTAATATAACTATTTTGGTATTTTTAATTGAAATATAAATTTTACCTTAACAGTCGATATTAATTTTTACTATGTTGATCAATTAATTATTAAATAAAAATTTAATTTTAAATATTCATAACTGATTTTTTCTTTTTTGAATAAAATTTAGATGTGATAATATAAAGATTTTTGGTATATTTAATTAAAATTAAAATTTTACTTTAATAATTAATATCAATTTTAAATATTAATCTTTATTATTTTGATTGTATTAGTTATTGAAATAAAATTTTAATTCAAAGATAATATCAAAAATGTTTATGCTGTATACCTGAATTTTATTTTATTTCTTTGTTGGCTATTGCCATTTTCCAAGTCCAATATTCAAAAGACACATTCGTGGGATGAGAATATGTTGCCTTAGGCAATAATCATGATCCCTTTATTTACAAGTCTCTAATGTTTCTTTTATACAGAACTATTTACTACAGATAAAGACTGTGTAGATTTGTATATAATTCAGGAAAATACTAAGTACTAGCATCGATCCATAGGATTAAATTTAAGCAACTACCATGCGAATATCTAATTTTATTTAGATTATTTTATTTGTTTTTCTACCTTTTTATTGTTTATTTTTTACTCTCTTATTTGGTTAGTTTTTTTTATTTTCTATTTTTAGCTCTTAATCAAATTTAAAAAAAGAAAAAAGAGAACAAGCGGATAAAGACTACATTTCCGTCATGGCTAACTTTTATTTCACTATAAATATTATATTTGTAGTATCATATTTAACAACCATTAGATATTATATGATTCTTAATTTTGACTATATATACTATGGTAAATAGTTTAATAATTTTTTATAATAATTACCAGTCAATTAATATTTTCATGAATTATTTGATTTTATATATTACTTCAACATTACTATAATTTATTCATTTATTCCTAAAACCTCCCATTAATTACTTTCCTTTATTTTTTGTCTTTTTATCTTTAATTTGAATTTTTAAATTTAAATTCAGATTCACTTTTCATCTTATGTATAAAAATGTATTTCCATCTTTGTCTACATATTTTTTCTCTTTTTCCCATCATATTCCTTCTTCCTTGCCCTCAATCTCCATGGCATGTCCTTGCAACCTCAGTACTAATTAACAGCTTCCATATTATTTCTCTTCATTACCTTTTCTTCTGTGTTTTTTTTTTACGGGAATAATTTTAAAATTCCTTTAAATTTCCTATCACTATTAAAGAAATATTGGGACTTATCTTTAAATGTTATTACATGTCGTATGAACTGATTTTATCTTATTTTTCTAATTTTCGGTTATTTCTACAAGCTCCTATTGCATATTATTGAAAAGGCATGCATGACTGTACAATAATTACAATAAATTGCAATTTTGAAGTTTGCGTCTTTTTTATTTTAATGCAAATGGAAGTTCATAAAATTTAAATTAACGGTGCAAGATTTAAGTTACACATATTTTTTATTTAATAATAATTTTTTATATATAAACAATATTATTCATTTATTTATATCTTTCATTTAACATTTAACAAATTTTTTTATATTATAATAGAACTAATGATTTGTATATGTAAATAAATATACTTGATAGGATGTCAAGTAAGAAACTGATTTCTAGAAGAGATGATTGCACGCAGAATATCAAGAAGTCTATCAATTTGAGAAGTTAAGATTTCTTATCTTTTGACAAATCCGGTTTTCCATTTTACTATAAGCGTAAAAAATTGCAAAATATAATTAGAATTATGTCCTTATATTATAAAGCTACATTTTATCATTATACTGCGCAGGTCAAATATAAAGGAAATAAATGAATGTCAATTAAACCAATTGTCAATAAACCATACAACTAATTTAGGTTTCTTACAAAAGGTATGTTCCTTTTACTTTTGTTCCTTAGTTGTACAAAATAAAAAATTTACAAAAAGTCTCACAAATTTTATATTTATGAGGAATCTTTTGGATTTCCATTTTTGTTAAATTTTATTCTTTTCGAATCTCCTACTTATGAAAACAAGTATAATGTAGATGTAGTGACCATTAACGTTCTTCTAGGATATACTTCATTCTTTTAGCTTACATATTTGATTGATTTATATTTGTTATAATTTTTTTACGTGGTGTAAGTAGTTCATAAAGAAAAGAATTCGAACTCTATTTGATTTATAAAATATTTTATTAAGGAAATTGAAGTGAAATGTCTAATTTTATATTACACCTAACCTAACTTATTTTGATTGAAGTATGGTGTATTAGTATGAACATTTAAATTTTACGCGTTTGCAATCTTAATATGAAAGCTTCTCTTAGAAGTGTGTGAATATTGAAATCACAAGTATAAATATACACATCATAAAAGGAAAAAATTATATGAAAATATAATGATATCTAAATGACGTTGACAAATACTTAATTCAACGATAAAAGTTTAATATAAAAATATATGAATATTTAAATTAACTTTTCTAACATATACTTAAAGGTATATAATAAAAATGTATAATAAATTAATAAAAATTATAATATATAGTATATTAATAATATTAAATATTATAGTTTTTAATAAAAAATTATTTATTGTATTGTAAAATACATGTTATAAAAACTTTTTATATAAATATTCATTAATATTTAAAACATAAATATATAATATATATATATATCAATTTACTGTTTATTAATATTTTTATTTTATGATTATTATTATTGTAACATTTATTATTATTATAATCATTACCATCATTAATATTGTTATAAAATAATAATAATAAATAATTTTATTTTAAAAAAATTTTAAATTTATACTAGATTAATTAAAAATAAAATTAACTAACAAATTAGTTTGAGTAACCATATTTTTACGTGGCAACTTATACTCTTACATTCCTTATCTAACAAATATTTTAAAAAAAAATTCAAAGACTTACATCTGGTGTAAGCCACTTTAAATATAGAGGAGAAATTAATTTTTCTCAATTAGAACTCATCTTTATTATAAATCTGTTTCTCACTTTTAAAATAATATAAATTAGTTTTTTATTTTTAAAAATCTTGCAAAATTATTCTTGAAAAGATATTAGTTTACATTATTAGGAACTAATTTATAAATTTTTAAAATTAAAAGATTAATTTATATTATTTTAAAAATCAATCATAAATTTATAATAAATGCATAAAATGGAGGAGTAATTCAAACTATTAGAATTAATTTAATGATTAATGAAAAATTCAAGATTAAAATAAGTTTAAATAAAGATTTTGAATTCAAACTTTATCACTTTTCATATTGTAAAAAAAATAAACAACTAATTTACTAATTAAATTGTTAAAAATAATTTGATTTACAATTAAATTTACAATAATTATATATAATAATAGTTGAAAATTATTTTTTAAAATGATTATATAAGTACATTTATTTTATTAATAAATAATATTTTGTGTTCAATATGTTGAATTTTTAATATATCATATTTTTTGTCAAGTCAAAAATTTACATCATACAGCAAGCAAAAAATTTTGCACAAAAACATGTCAATAACTAAATTTTGAAAAAAAAAATTATAATAATTTTTCTTTTAATTATTTAACAAACCCGTGTAAAGTATGGGTCAATAAACATTGAGTTGTCGATCCAAGTTGTAACAGCATGAACAGTAATAATAATTTAAATTATATTATTTTATTAGGTATATATATTTATATTTAAATTAGGAGAATTAAATATTATATCACATGAAGATGAAAATTTTAGATAACATTAATTGTATTAATATTTAAATCATAAATATTAAGACATAATATAAGGATAGAAATTTTATACAAGAGTATGTTAATATATAAATCATATAAATAAATTATACGTAAAAATATTATAAATTAATTAATTGATTTTTATTAGTAAATTATATTGATAATTTTTATTTAAAAAATGGAAAAACTACCTGCCCTTAATAAAAATGTAAATTTTTTTGAAATATTTATTTTACGTATAAATGAAAAACTTACTGATATATTAGTGAACAATTTAAAATTTGTGAGAAATCTAGAATGAATATATTAAATTTTTATATAAATAATTTTCATTTGATAAAATTATTTGATTTAAAATTTTGTTGTTAATTTAACTAATATTCATTTTTTAATTAAATTTAATAAACCCTATTTATCATTTGTAGTTTGATGTAAAATATAAAATTGATATTATGTTTTTGTAAAGATGCATCTGCACATCATACGGGTCAAAATACTTGTTTAAGAGTAAATAAAGTGGAATTAAATATAATAAACTTAATTTTTTTTTTGTTTGAATATTTTATAATGGGATAAAATTTTATTTTAGCTTTATGATAAATTCTTAAATTGGGAGGTAATAAAAATTAGGATTTTCAATAAAATGGAACGGAATGGAATCTCTAATTTAACAAATGCAAACAATTCAACATATTAAATTTCATTCTGTTCAACTTTATTCTATCACTTTCTATTAATCCAAATATACATTTGAGTATCGCAATACGGCAAAGCCAAGTTTATTTCAAACTAGCGTTTTAGTGCACATGATAATGTTGCAAATTATATTTTCTATTATAATATTTTTAAATAAAATTTTATCTATCTATAACATAAAAGTTCTTGTTAAAGTCAGATGAACTTTGTTATTTTATTATTCAGTTTACTATTTTATTTACATGTATTAATTTTTCATATATTTTATGTATATTATCTTGCTTGACTTTTCGTGTTTTAAGCCTTTCGATTTTTTATTTTTTTAATTTAATAACATTGAAAATTTTTATAACATGAAAAATTAAAAAGGAATTTGAATATTATATTTGAAAGATTAACAGATACTAGGATTTACAAATAAATGAAAAATAAGAATTAATATATTTTAAATTTTTATTTAAAAATAATACATAATAAAGTAATATTTTCTAGACTTATTAAAAATTCATGTAATTTTAATTGCAATTATTTTTATAAATTTAATAAAATGACTAAAAAATTAAAATTTGAAAGGATACAAACGTGAAATACATGATAAGTTAATAAAATACAATAAGAGAAGTAATTAAATTAAAAATAAAATATCACGAGACAAGTTTAGTGGAGGAATTTTTTATATTAGATATAGATGAGAAGGAGAAAATTCTTCTAATAATCAAATTACAATCTGATGATTAAATTGTAATTAGTTGTATCATTCTGGAAATTTCATTAAGCGAGAATAACAGCTGGGAGTCTGAATCCGAAGACAAAGAAAAAACTTAGCTAAAGACATAAATTCCTATTCGTAGAAATAAAAATATTAAATGTTTAAAAAGATCATGTTCATAGATATTGTTTGAAATTTAGAAAAAAGAGGGGTAAAAAGAAAGAAAGGATAAAGCATCATACACATGATATACCACTGATGTTAATTTTAAAATAAATAAACAAATAAACTAAACATCACTTCAATCGAGTTCATGTTTATAAGGTTCTATATACTTATCTGGGTTCCTTGATTCCTTTTAATAAAAAGTAGGATTTTTTTTTGTTTATTAATGATTGAAAAGGTAGGAAGTTTTTGGTTGTCAAAAAATAGATTTAAAACTGATCAAACATCACATGAAGCATATTATCGTGATAGATTGCGTCACCTACGTGAAGTAGTCGATGTTATTAGACCTTACCCATAACTAAATTATCAACAAAATTATTTAATGCAACATCTTTTGTAATAGTTTACTTTGAAGTTTTCTTTCTTGTATTTTCTTCTTTCATGACCAAATGATTATAAAAGAAATTCCTTATCTTAACATCTGTGTTGGCCCTTCAATATCCAACATTACCCACCACAAAAGCATGTATATAACATCCTATAACTGACTTTAAACGCAATGTTATTTATTTTTAAAAAAAAAATCTAGTTAAAACCAAAATCAAACCCTAATGTGAGAATTTATTCTCTTGAAATTTAATTCTTACATCATTCAAATTCAAATTTCCCCTTTTGTTATCTCTCACGGGGATTAACGTAAAATGAGTTTCAATGTACACAGCATTAACAAGTGACCACATTGCGAGTGAATTATATTTTAGGGACCAAAATACCGTTTTTACTCAATCATTATTAATACCAAATAACAGTACTAAAGGAAAATACATCTACATAATGGCATGCAAGGAATATACAGATCGGGCATACAATACAAAAACGCAAATGGTACATTAAAAAACTACGGAAAACGGTACATGCATTTTTATTGCTGACCAAACATCAAATGGGACAAATGAGAGGTGGCTGTGCAACTTTGCATAGGCCGAGGAGGACTTGATACCCCAAAATATAAATAAAGCATAGAAGTTGCGGCATCTCATGGAAAAAAAATAAAAAATAAATAAATAAACATTAAAAAAGTCAAGTCTTCTTATTTGTTGTCCTTTTCAACTTCTTCCTCGCAGAACTGTAGTTAGCGACTTCAAATGACTGTGAAGCATAATCTCTGAGCTTTTGAAGGATCTTCCTTTCACTGATGCGCAGCATCAAAGAATGATACAGCTTTTTCTCCTCGACTAAACTACACCTTGCCAATGCCTCAATATCATCTTCTATTGATTCCAAACCATAGAGACTCTCCCTAATATCAGCAAGTGACGACAAGGCATCACAAACTTCTTTAGTCAGCAAGGATTTCTTGCACATATTGGATGTATTCTTTGGGAAGATATAATTATTCAAAAGAGTGGTTTCACTTGATTCATGACAATTTCCAGCAATTGATACTGAAAGGTCTAACTTATGGTAGGCATTATCTGGTAATAGTATGATGTATAATAAAATGAGGAGTTCAACCTGTGGTTCTCCATCAAATGAGATCTCAAAATATTCTGCGTTTTGGCTGCCACATGCAGAAGAGCCTAACCGTCTCCAAAGGGAGACTCTTGCTCTACTGTGGCGGTCAGAAAACAAAGAAGAACACCACTGAAGTACCAGTTCCAAATCAATGTTCACAATATCATAGGAATTGTCTTTCTCAGTAAATCCATATCTATGAAGCAAAGCAGCATTACCCATCAACCCGTAAGTATTAAATACCTGATAGGCAAGAGAACTTGTGAGTATTAAAGTACCTTTGAGCGAGGAATACGAGGTCACTACATAAAAGAAAGCTAATTCTAATATCTTGCATCAAAACTAGCAGTGACATTGGAAGTCATCAAATATTTCAAATTGAAATGAAAATCGTACTTGCAAAATTATCAGAACAAAAAAAAAACATATATCACATAACTGAAAGGAAAATTCTTACCTCAGTTCCATTGCTGACATCTTTTATCATAATCATCTCCAGCATCGAAGTATCACCCTCAGTAACTGAAGAACACTCCGATTCACTAACAATGCATTCCCCATCATGAGCAGTATTTAACTCAGTCGTATCTATGGAAGAATTTTGAGCCACTGCTTCATCAACGATACCCTCATCATTGTCATGGCTATCAACATCGGTGTCAGATTCATAATTAGAGGGCGTAGCAGTGAAATGCACATCCTCTGCACCCGTTTTATGATTGAATCTAGAGCAGAGCACAGTATAGACATTATTAGAATAGGAAAACCTCAGATCTGGATCACAAACCTAACAAGGAAACAGACACTTCAAAATAGTAGTTGCATCATGTTGGACATGAACGCTTTGAACACTCTAAGTTACATTTTATATTTTCTCAACTTAAATTTTTTAAACTTTTGTAGAAATACCAATGGGAATATCACAATAATTAGATAAACTGCAACATTTTGTTATGTATACAATGATTCATTTAAAAATTAAAGCAGCAATTGCATCTTTTGAATTAAGATTTGTATTCTTGTTTTATGGTAATCTCATATGTTATGTTGTATTACAAGCATGCTCTGTTTTATTATTTTTAAAATTTTCTGCATCCACATGTCAGAGCCATATGGAATTTGAATCAGGAGTGAAATTCGTACTTTCTATCACATAAATCACTTTATGCATATTAAACATACTCTCAGTATCTTTGGAATGTTTTGCTATGACTCTTGTTTAAATTAAAAACATCACAAGATACTGATGCACAATAGCAGTTCTTGGATACTAAATGAACACAAGCAAGGATTGCTTTCTAGATAAAATAAATCTCTCACTTCTCAACATCCACTAAACTAGAAAAGGCTTCATTGCTAGACCTCAAAACTATCATTCAACTGAGATTGAAGAACACACACATCCTTAAGGCTTAAAACCGCTTACTGATCTGAGTTAGAGAAAATTTAAAAGGTAAGAAACAGCAAATAACCGGGCACTCTGGGACTAGAAAAGAAAACCATGCTATTACCAGAGGCTTTACTTACAGATCTGCCAGGGGAACCATGCCAAAACCATGGTAATCATCAATCTCAAAAGATCGTGAAGATATAAGACTTTTTGCTGCAAAGTATTGTTCTATACCAAAGAATTCTGGGTTTAGCTTCGGAGGTGCCAAATCTAATAGGGGAAGAATATTCTCTTTCCAGTCCTCATAGATAAGAGCTTTGTCTTCCTGCACCGTCTGCCTACAATTGTAAGAGATCAGAAAATTTTCAAGACAAGTAAAGCACATAGTTTTGCATTACAAAACACCAGTTTGAAGCCAAGGACCAAAAGAACAGCCACAACTTATCCTAGAAATTTTTTAATGCTGTACAAATCATAATTCTTCATATATTTTTCAGTTTATTTCCCTTGTAACTTCACAGTTCACCAAGCAATCAGCATTATAAACCAACTAATAAGTATCCTTTTTCTCTTCTTTAACGTCTAAATAGCAAATAAAGAACATGAAAGAAACAAGTTTGACATCACTCTAAATATGAAGATTCCACTAGGAATCTAGTATGCATAAGTCAAAAAGAAAAACAAGCCATTCATAAAACGCCCGGTAAACTACGCTATCTAATAAGCAAAAAATGAAATAAAGAAACAAACAGGATTTTCACACAGGTAAGTAGAAATTGGAGCGCAGAAGAATTATGATTACTTGTATATGATGAATTTGAATATATATATATATATATAAGGTATACCTGGTGAAGCTCAGTGGCATGCAAGAGGTGGTTTACTTCATGGAGGGTCCAAACAATAGGGACGCATTCTTGGAAGGGCAAGAGGTGAAGGTAGCCAGCCCAAGGGGAGTGCTCACCAAGGCTTCTCTCGTACATGATGGCAAATGCTAGACCCAAATGACCATCGAAATCAGCATCTTCAATAATCTCATGTGCCCCGCTGGTCTTGATGGTAAGACAAGCTTCCTTTGGGATCTTGGCCACAACGTCACCTTCCTTTAATTGGCATAAAGCTCTCACAGATATTCCCTCCTCTGGAGAGTCCACAAATTCCAGTGCATCGCTCCATTCGAATCCCTTAGACTGCATCCACCGCTTGAATGCCCTCAAACGCCTGTGCACAGAAAGGGTTATTCAGAAACAGAAACACGTGCCTGTGTTTTCATGCAGCATTTGCAAATAAGAGAGAGAGAGAGAGAGAGAGAGAGAGAGAGAGAGAGAGAGACGCCGTACCTGGTGGCCATAGCTAGTCGGGGAAGGACGTGATTTCTCTCTCTCACAAGGGTTTTTGCCAATGCTGCACTGCGGTTTCAGCCTTTCTGGGTTTGGGCTTTTGGTGTTCAATAATTCAAAATGCTAATGGCCCAAGAAGTAACCTTCTCACTTTCTTTTTCACTTTTTTCATCTTCTCCATCTACCAGCGTCCAAAAGAATAACTTTTTCAAAATTTTTAAAGCCAATGCATAACTTTTTATTTTTCATTTTCATATCGAATAATACTGGTGTAAAATGTATCCTCCAAACATAATTTTTAGAATAGTTAACGGTTTTGAGTTAAAAAAAATTAAATTAAAATTTTAATTTTAAATTTAAGATTTTTTAAATTTTTGTAACTTTTAATTCTTAATTTTTCACATTAAATTTTCAAGTATGATACTTTCACATAATTATAGTATATATATTTATCTACGCCCTTTACATTTATTTTGATAATCAATAATCATCGAAAAATTATGATTAATAATATAAAAAATTATGTTTAATTTTTTATGTTTATAATTATTTAAAATAAAATGATAATCAATTAACGAAATGTATAATCGATTACTACTATGATAAGTGATAATTGATTACATGTCACATATAGAAAAAAATTAACCATCATATTTTACACTATTAATCATGATTTTTCACCAAAATCAATTGAAAGTAAAATCTAGAATTATAGATAGAGATAGTTACTATAATAATTATATTTGATAATTATTTTTGTTAAATTTTATACTTACATAATATAAATTATTGACTCATTTAGGATGATAATTGTTAACTAATAGTAGTAGCAATGATAATGATAATGATGGATTAATGTCCACAATAATGATAATATGATGAAAGTAGTAAAAATGGTAAATAATAAGAGTTGAAAATGAAAGGAATTGTAATGATAACTGATTGATACTAACGGTTATAGTATTAATGACGATAGTAGATTCTTACGGTCATAATAATGAGTTAAAAATGAAGTTACTTTAATGATAATTCTAACAACCCTTAAATCATTTATGAAAATTTCTACACAATCTATGTGAACGATCTAAGTTAGTGTTCCTAATATAGAAACATAAAGTTCACCTAGGTTGATTGTTTTTCTCTCTCTTATCATTAGTATGTTTGGCGTGTAGTTATTGCCTACAATCATAAAGTATGAAAATCAAAATTTAGCCTTTTACGTTAGTTGGTTGCCACTTCAACGTTCAGGATAAGACAATCCACATCATGACTCTACTATAAGATCCATAACCACGTACAAGAACATAGAATAGAAGAAGAGTGAGACATTTCATTCAAAAAAAATTCTATTAGGAGTAGTAGGTTAGATTACCATTTAACAACCAAGTATATAAGTTCTATGGACAATCACAAGAACTGTTACAAATTCGTCTTAGCACACATTGTATGCATAAGGTTTATTTCATCATTTTATTTTCTCTCCAAGTGGTACATATTCATAAACCCTGCACTCGAACACATGAGTCTCACTACCTCAAATCTGAACCTAATTCAAGGTCGAAATGTAACATATAAGTTCTTTGATATTTACAAAAAAACTATCATAAAAACAATTATCATATACAATATATGAATATGTTTACTATATCATCCTTTTTGGACATTTCTATGATGATATGTTCATGATTAGACTAAGATCTACTGTGTTCCATACCACAATAATCCTCGTTAATTTAAATTTGGTCATCCTTATTAAATGAAAATATATGTGAACCTAAAATATCATCATCATTTATCAAAACAATTGGTGTACTGGGATCAAATTTTCATAATAGTGTCCAGAACAACGCTCATCACAATAACAGTATGTCATCGACAGTAATCTTATAATCATCATCACTTTATAAGAATTAAAAAATTACTCGACCGATAATAATAATCGTCAATGTCTCGTCAAAATGACTAAGTCTAACTAGAGCAATCTCAGACCATTTGAGAGACTCAGACCTAGTTCACATAACCCTAAACTCAAATTTTATTTTCTCATGAAATGGTTCATTTCTATGTGATCTAACACTTAGATTTTCCAGTTGACAAATTATCCTTGCGTTGGTGATTTATAAAACAATTATTTTTATGTGTATAATGCATGATAGACATTTTATTTATCTACTTTATTCATCATTCACAACTAAAGGACACATATTCTTTTCAAAGTCAGGATCTTATTGTTCTCTTCCACTTATCATATGGATACTTAGTGAGTAACATTAAAATTTAAAATAAATCATTTTTTTTAAGAGATTCATAACTTTCACTTATCAATTCATTTTACTCAATAAACAATACACATTATTAATGTATGGACTTCTAATCAATTTAACATAGACATACAGTATCTATTCATCAATAAATTGCATGAACATCTAGATTTTCTATATGACTCTATAATCCTATTTTGTACATCCATATAGATTACTCATTAAATTTCAAACCAAAATTATATAGAAATTATTCTTTAAAAGTTTATAATCAAAATACCATTTTTCTAAATTTTTTAAAAAATAGTTTAAAAAATAAAAATTAAATATTTTAATGCTATCTATTTATGTGATAATTTGACAAAATCTATTTATAAATATTAATATAAAATTATTATAATTTTTTCATATTTTATATTCATATATATATATATATATAAAGGTTTAAATATAAAAGTTTTTATATATAAAATAGATGAATTATATATCAAATATATTTTTTTTAAATATTATAAAAAGATTGTAAGAAAAAAAAGAAATTTTTATAACATAACAGGTTCCCAACATTTTTATAAAATAAAAAATAATTCAAATTTTTTTACTAAACTTTTTAATCGAATACTTTTTTATATCTACTATATAAAAATATATTTGTATAATTTAAAAAATATTAAATGATTTTTTATTTTAAAAAAAAATTTCTAACAATTTTAAATTTAAATTTTATTATTTCTAAAATTTATATAAAATTTTATAAATTTATAAAATATATAAAAATTTGTAAAACATACATGATTAAGTATATAAAATTTTATGTTCAAAATTCAACCTATGAATAAGAATTAAATAATTTAAAATTTAAAATTTTAATATACTAATTTTTTTAAAATACTGTTTCACATTAATTTAAATAATTTTACAATTTAATTTTTAAGTACATCAATTAACAATCAATAATATTATAAATTTAATCTAATAATTAAATTTAAATATAATTAAATATAATTTTTAAATTTTAAATAATAAATAAAATTTTATTATAAAGTTAAAGAAAATCTAGAACAATTCCTACTAAATTAATCCATCTCCTTGCTCGATTTGATGACTTAGAATTTATAAAACTTCAATTGTTGTATAGTAAAACTTTGGGTGCAGAATAAAAATGAACAAAGAAGGAGAGAGAGAGAGTTTTCAATTTCTAAATTTTCGTTAGCATTCCTATTCTCATAAATAATTGCCATCATTTGTCAATTGTTGTTTGGCGACGCATAAACAATAACAAAATTAAAAAAATAATATGAAAAAGACGAAACCAATTGTAGAATATATTTGTTATTAAATATTATATTTTATTACTGTTTTAAGATGAGATAAATTAATTAATTATTATTCTATAATAAATTTTTAATAAATAAAGATATGATAAAATCATATGATATTTATTTATATTATATAATTTAAAATTATATTGATATTAATCATTATTTTTTAATATATATATATATATATATCCATAAATATTTGTATCAACAATTCAACGTATATTAATATAATTGAGCATTTATATAGGAGAAGCCCACTTTGCATCAATTATACTTTGATGATATTTATAAGTAATGGTAATTATTATTATGATAATTGTAAAAATAATAATAATAATATTTAATTAAAAATAGCAGTAAAAACAATAACATTAATCACTAATAGTAATAATATGTAAATCTTTTAGAGGGTGATAAAATAGAAAATTTTATAATCAAAATTATTTTATTTAGTTTGTAAAATTAAGTTAAAAATATTTCTAAATTATATTAAAAATCAATTTGGATTCATTTTAACTAAGCACATTTCATTTTAAAAACAAAGATTAAAAATTGTAATAGTTTAATGGTAAAAGATTATATAATGTACGAAAGTCATGAATTCAACCTCACTGTTTTTACTTTAAAAAAAATTGCAAAACTTTCAAATAGGCTTTTGTGAGTTTAGGCTTTGGGTATTGAATAATTCAAAATGATAATGGCCTAAAATCGTACAATTTTTTTACTGTTTCATTTTTTAACTCCAAAACACAAATATTTTATCTTTTTGAATTATACTAAGAATATACGTTTTTAAACATATTTTTTATTACAAAGTAAAATTTATATAAATATTATTAAATAAAAGATAGAGTTATGTGATTTAACATGACTTGCAAGAAACAATCATATTTATTAGACGTTGTTTGTTTTTTCATTAAAAAAGTAATTTTCATACTTTTTAATATAAAACATATTTCAATAAAAATATATA
This sequence comes from Canavalia gladiata, assembly GCA_037954105.1. Lineage (NCBI taxonomy): Eukaryota > Viridiplantae > Streptophyta > Magnoliopsida > Fabales > Fabaceae > Canavalia > Canavalia gladiata. The sequence continues at coordinate 14,688,822 of CM075660.1, forward strand.
ATTTAAATTAGTTAATTTACACATCTTAAAACTATTCAACAATTTAAAATCAAATCAAATTTCCTTAACTTCAAATCAAATTGGCATGTAATCTTTATATATGGTAAAATGGTCCAAAAATAAGTTATGTCATGGATTATTTATCATCCATTGTATTTTTTTTATGTGTGTATACATGGATACCATATGCAAATATTTATAAGCCTCCACATCAACTAATATCATTGTAGATACTACTATTCAATGGCTTAGTTTTTATCGGTAAAGTAACAACATTACTTCAATTTACTATAATTCAACTCTAATTGTTCTTAAGTTGTAATGAAATAAGTGAATCATTACCTTCTCACACACAATCTTTAAACTACTCTAGTATATACTTAATTTAAATTTAAATAAAAACAAATTTAATAAATAATTTTATATTGTTGATAATTTTTCAATACATGTTTAAATTAATTTGAGTTAAAACTATTAGGATTAATCTAATGTCCGAAAAGTTAAAAATTAATATAATTTTATATAAAAATTTTAAATTTAAATCTTATCATTTTTGCATTGTAAAAAAAAATTGAATCATATTTTAAAAAATATGTTAAGAAAATTAATTCTTCAATGTTAAAATAAATAGATGTTACCTATTTAATACAAGGCTTAATCTTTATCTTCCTCTTGTTTTTTATTTTTATTTTCTTATCTTAGTTTGGGTGCAATATTCTTTTAGAATTTTGAAAATATTTTAAATGATAAAATCAATGAGTTGATCAATGACTTTTGATTTGCGGTTGAACGAGGTAATATATTAACTTGCCTAACTGACTAACTAAGCCACCTATGCATGTCTTATTTGAGCCTTCAAATTGTATAATTTTAATCTACGACTAAGAAAGTTTGGACGATTTGTCTACTATTTAGGCTTAGGACATTAGATTGCTCCATTTCAAGAGGGAATGCTATATACTGCAAATGGATTTGATTTTGTTACTTAAACTCGCAAGTCGCATCTCAGTTTCTTTCCGCAAAATGTAACCAAATATATCAAGTTTACAAAAAAATAAAAAAGAAAATGCTGGAAGCAATGGATGATGATGATCCTAAATTTTGGAATAAATATAAGCTAAATTTAGAATTTAAACTATTTATGTACCACTTAACTTTAAAAATATGATGTTCCACTTTATTAAATTAAAAAAAATGCTATTAACACTTGTCATTTGCTCCTGATTTAAGTATATATATATATATATATAAACATATTTAGTAAGAGTATAAGAATAATAAATTTAAACTACACATATGGTTAAAATCTAAATTCTTTAGACTCATAATACTAATTTCTTATTTTGGTTAACACCATACATATTTTTACATGAGACAATTTTATTCAAATTTAATAAGTTTACATGTTAGAATTAGTTTTATATAATATATATATATATATATATATAAAAGATTCAAATTAAAAATTTTATTTAAGAAAAATCAAACATGTAACATATGAACTGATTATAATTAATTAATTTTTTTATTTACAAAATTGAAACTGAAATGTTATTTAAAAAGAATTAAATGAAAAATATTAATTAGTGACTTAGAAACATTAATTAAAAATAAAAAATATATTGTTCTTACAAAATCTATAAATTTTTTAAATAGTTCGAACATAATTTTTAAGAAATTTATTTATTTATTAATTAATAATTAAAGGATACTAGTTGTTAAGTTTTTATCTATTGTACTTTGGTGGTGTCAAGACATTTATTTTATACTAATACTAAGGTGGTGGCTTGGTGCAGCGGAACAGAAGCACTTGTGTTTTGCAACCTGTGGGTGGACACAATAACATAATAAATGTTAAGCGACAGCGAGGGAGAAACACACAGCCTCCTCAAGCATCACACAGAGGGAGACACATAACGTAGTAGAAAGGAAAAGGGCCTCTCCTCACTGTCGCGGTCGTTAATAACCAAGGTGAAATGAAACGGAAAAAAAGCACAATTTCTAGGGTTTTGTTTTTCAAATTCCACAATTGATCACTTTTTTTTTTTTGGCATTTCCCTCTGTGTCTTCCAAGTAACGATACCAGTAAGAGTAGGGTTGTTTCATGTTTTCATCTTCATTCCATTAGTTAGTATATAACGTTCAATTGGGTTTCATGTTCTTCTCATTGGGGAAAAAGTTGTTTCCTTTCTTCGAGGTTGTGCCTTTCTTTGTGTATGCTTTACTTCTTTTCGAGATCTATTACTGCTATTTTTCTAGTTTCCTCTAATCGCTAATTGTTATTTTCCACTTTCTCTTTTGCCAAGCTCATACGCTTGGACTTTATGTATGTATGTATGTAAGTGCTGTGTCTGAGAAACAAGTACAATTTTTCAAATTGGATTTTGCATTTGCTTTTGCATTTGCTTTTGTACGTTGTTAATTTGGTTTGGTGCTAACTATATCGAGGATGTTGCTTCATCAATTGCTGTCTCATCTCTTTGTAATCGTTTCTACTTTGAATGTTGTTGTTATGGGTTTCAATGTTGGCGATGTATTTGTTATACAATGATTTGGAATGCTTGTGCAAATTGTTGTGGCCTTGTGTAGTTTCCTAAACTTTTTTGTTGGCTTGCAGTTACTGACTTTGATATAACAAACAGACTGCAAAGGTAGGGATTCTTTTGGTTGTCAGAGTACTTCCTTTTGAGTTTTATGATTGTGTTGGATTGTCATTATGAGTGGTGCACCTAAGAGATCACACGAGGAGTCTGTTCATTCATCTTCCAAGCACCCACATGAAGATTCGGGTACATATTCCAAGTTGGTTTCATCGTCTGTTTCAAATGAGTACCATATGTCTTATGATATAAGTCAGGATTCTCGGGTCGCAAAAGCACCCCGAACTGAGTTTCGTGATGCAGATAGAAGATCTCCTCTTCATCCAGTGTATCGTATGCCATCATCTCTGGGCGACTCTCATACGGATCATCCTATTGGTACTGAGAACAGGATAGAATCAAGGGATTCCAAGGACAGTAGAGATGTCCGGTTTGAGAATCGTGATACAAAGACAGAGAAGAAGGAGGTGTATGGTGAAGCCAGAAGGGACCTTCAGAGTGCTAAGAGTGAAAAAGATTTGCGTGTTGAAGGTAGAGGAGATGACAACAAGGATGTTAGACATGATCGAGATAGCCATAATGATTCAAAAACTGACACCAAGACGGAAAAGGATGTTTACAGTGTGGTTAGCAGCCACTTGAATTGGAAGGATTCTAAAGAGTACCATAGGGGAAAAAGATATTCTGATGCCCCTAGTGGGAGTTTGGACACATGGCATATGTTACGTGGGAATACGCAAGGTTCAATTGAGGTTGGGAAGGAGAGTTCAACAGCAGAAGAAAGGGATTATGTTGAAGCTCATGAAGCTGTTGGAGAGAACAAAGTTGATCCTAAAGGTGATGATAGATCTAAAGAGAAAGATAGAAAGAGGAAGGATATGAAGCATCGGGACTGGGGGGAAAGGGAAAAAGAAAGAAGTGATCGTAGAAGCAGCACACAAGTTAGCAATGCAAGTGGTGACTGTAAAGAACCTGCCAAGGAAGATAGAGATGTAGAAAGGTTGGAGAGGGAGAAAAAAGATCTTCCAAAAGAAAAAGAAAATTTAAAAGAGAGGGAAAAGGATCAGATAAAGAGGGAATCATGGAATGGAATGGAGAAAGAGGTTTCAAATAACGAGAAGGAACCGATTGACGGATCAGTTAAACTGCCTGAACAAGAAATTTTGTTACCGGAGCAAAAGAAACAAAAAGATGTTGATATCTGGAAAAATGTTGATAGAGAAGCAAGAGAGAGGAGAAAAGAAAGGGATGCTGATTTAGAAGGGGAGAGGTCTGATAAGCGTAGTAGGTGTTTTGACAAGGAATCGGATGATGGATGTGCCGATGGAGAAGGGGCAACAGAGAAGGAGAGGGAAGTCTATAATTATAACAGTCAACACCGCAAGAGGATACAACGGCCTAGGGTGAGCCCTCAAGTGCCAAACCGGGAGCCTCGTTTCAGATCCCGTGCTCAAGACAATGAAGGGTACTTTCTTCCTCTACCTTGGATTTTCCATTACTTGCAAATTTGATGATTCAGCAAGTATCTTTTCATTCAATATTTCAAATATCTTGTGAGGAGTCTGTTGTTTTTTATTTTAATTTATATCATTTATTTTGGTTACAAAAGTTGAAGCTTCATAATTTCATTAATAGAAGCTTCTTTGTCTTAATTGATTGAATCCTACTTTTATGGTGTTCTTAGTGAAGGTCCTATATACTATATTTTTGTTTAGTAATTAGATCCAGCTATAAATTTTGCAGGTCTCAAGGTATGCTGTGATTATGTTTCACTGGCTTGATTTAACGTAAGATTACTGCATTTGTACCTTCACGAAGTAATGCAGGTTTCAGCTGAGATTGCTATTATTAGCCTGTTGCTTTATATTTTACAGAATCTTCTCTTTCATATTTATGCATCTCATTTACAGTTCCTTCTTAATTTGTTGGGTGATGTGGTCTTGCTATCATTTACTAATCAATTATTGGTGCTACTTGTGGATGGAATATTTAAGATTAGAGCTAGATATTTGTACTATCCTTTGCATTCCACTATATATAAGCTCTGGTATTTCAGGTAAAGTAGAAGTTTCTTCTGTTGTTTATAAAGTTGGTGAAAGCATGCAAGAACTGATAAAGTTGTGGAAGGAATATGAATCATCTCAATCTCAAATAGATAAAAATGGTGAAAGCTCTAATAATGGCCCCACTCTTGAAATTCGGATACCATCTGAGCATGTCACAGCTACAAACCGCCAAGTAAGATTTTTTTCCGGTTATTATAAAATTAATAAATCTGTGTCTTCAATTTTTCTTTCTGGGTGGGGGGGAGTGGGGACTGAGTTACTGGCTTTCTTTTTTATTACATTGACCATTTTCAAATCTTTCTTATTTGATGCTAATTAAGTCTGTGGTGCTTTTTTGTTTTTTCTTGATTTTTTTTTGCATTTTCTAATGTTTGTAAATTTTTACTTGCATGTTGCAACATGAAATATTTTTGTTAACTGGCAAAGACAAGTCAAGAAGGTGTGATAATCATTTTCTTTAAATGGTTTTGATGTTATTATTCTTATAAAATTATTTTGCATGACTATTCCCACTATTTTCTTTCATTTTCCCTTCACATTACTTATGCTTGTTGTTGATGCAGTAAATATATAGTCTACAGTCCATTTATAATTTTTTAAGTTCTTGTAGTTTCTTCCTTACCATTAACATAAATTTGGTGAAGTACTAAAATATGGATTTTAACATTTTTTTCTTGCAACACCTTTTAGATTACTATATGGGTTCCTGTAGCTGTAGCTTGGACAGTTCACCATTTTCCTTAATTCTCATGCACATTCTGGAAATCTACACAACCATCTGGCCATTATTTTGGTGTTTAGAAGCCTTGTTTAAATTTAGTTGTAAAATTGGGATTCCGAGTCCTCTAAGTACCCTAAGGTTGGAACATATTAGTTGTGCTTCTTCACAAATTTTGATGTCAAATTTTTCGAATAACGTTGATTTTATTTCTTTCATGATCTGATCTAGCCTTTATTGACCTTTAGAGTCGAATATTTTTAAAATGTTGTTTGTCTATTCATCCAGGATGCTCTGAGACTTCAATATCCATATTCTGGCAATTATCTGGTACCTTTTGATTTATTTGAATCTTCTGCTTCTTCCATAGTTTCCACCTGTATGTGAGACTGCATATTTTTTCTTTTGTCAAGTGGCAATACCCTATCTTATTGAGGTCCTTAGAGGATTAAGACCCTTGCTTATTAGAGTATTTTTACAACCAAACAACTATAGGTCTGTTCTTTTCAATTGATCTTGCTTTGTTTTCAATATGTAAACCTTCCTATACTTATGGCCTACGACAGATTTTTCACATTGAACAGATGAAATCAACTGGGTTAGTGGTGATTAGAATTAAGATACATGATTTTCAACTGTAGTAGTGCATTCCATAGCCTTAAAAATTAAACTTCCATTTTGGAGAAAGAAATTATTAATGCATGAAAACTGGAGAAGAATGGCTGGTCTGGCCCAACTAACCAGTTCTACTTCTACAGTCCTCCAGTCTGGTTATCTATGAATAGCTAGCTAGTGTGAGTCAATACGGTCGGAATTCCTTTGAACTAGTTGATAGGGTGGTGTTTGTCCATGGGGCTGAACTGGGTGAAAAGCATCTCATTTTTTTTGCTATTATTGAAATGGCTTCTGGTAGTGTTATTGAAAACTAATATAGACATTGTAGTTTGGAATGAAGATTATATTTTGAAAAATTTGCATCTTGATATAAGTCTTGTAAAAAATGAATGAATGGAATTTTTATTTAATAATGTTGTTAAAATGTTCCTATATTAGAAATGGGCTATGCTTAACTCGACCCTAAAATCTAAATCAAGGGTTGGGGGGTGCCAAAGCTGTATAAAGTGTACTTTGGCCATATTTCCAACTGATGTGGGACATATTAACACACTTCTTCATGCTTAGAATTGAACATCAGAAGCGTGAAGTTTGCATATACCATGTTAGAAATGGGTTATGTTTAATTCAACTCAAACGCTAGCTCAGCCGGGGATGGTTGTCCAAGTTATAAAGGAGTATTTTAACCATATTTCTAACGGATGTGGGATATCTTAACATTCTTTTTGTTTCAAGATATATTTTATTTTAGAGAAAAAATGTTTAATTTTATCTATTACTTTAGAAAACCAAGAAGTCGTTTATTATCTTCTCTTCAACTTTATCCTTGTCTCTTGATATGAGGGCTAGCTTTGGCACAACAGTAAAGTTGCTACCTTGTGACCTCGAGCTATTAGAGGTGACAAAATGGGCTACTCTTTCCCATTCAGGCCACAGGCTATAGCGGGCTGAGCCAAAAAAAAGTCCAGATTCAATTTGGACTTCTAAAATGATGTCCATGCTTAGTGAAAGTTGATTTTTTGGGCTTTTGTGAGTTAAGCCTGTATCGGATTTGATCACATAGGGCCAAAATAGGCTGGGTTTAATTCAGGTTTAAAATTTAATGCCCAAACCTTGCCTTTTTGGCAGGTGGGTTCGGGCTGGCCCAGTTGAGCTAACCCATTTTGTCAACTCTCAAATCCTGAAAACAACCTCTTTGTTTGTACAGGTAAGGCTGCATACACCCACTCTCCCTAGACCCCATTAGATGGGGAGCCTTATGCACTGGATTTCCCTTTTATCCTTGTCTCTTGATAACTTCACTATGTGGAATGAGAGAAAGCATCAATGGACTGAGGGTACTTTAGTCAAATGTAGTATTGGGGTATTCTATATTTTAACCCTTGTTCAAAAACATTAAATGGCTGATATTTTGAAATAGAGGTAGTATTCAATTTACCGTTTCAGTAAAATAAAAATAAAAATACACATGACTGATTTGTATTTTGGAAGTGGAAGAAGTCTTGTCTACTGTCTAGAGCTTTAACTAAACAATAGTAGGAGTTTTTTTTCTGCCTACGTGTCATCCCCTTTTCTTTTTCATCTGTTTTTGGGGTGTGGGCAGCATTTTGTTTGATGCTAATGTTTCAACAAGATGAAAGTTTTTATTTTCTTTTTGCCTTTTTCTCTTTATAACTTCAAATTTCAACCTAAACACAGGAAACTATTTAAATATGATTTTTCCTTTTGATGTTATACCATGTCTTGAGAATCACATTATTATATTCAGGTTAGAGGTGGCCAGCTTTGGGGAACTGATGTGTACACATATGACTCAGATCTTGTTGCTGGTACATGTCTTTACAAAAAGAATGAATTAATTTTTTCTTACACATTACAGGTCACATGTTTGATGATATTTATATTGCAATTTTGTTGCACAGTTCTCATGCATACAGGTTACTGTCGCCCAACAGCGTCTCCACCTCCTGCAGCCATACAAGAATTGCGTGCAACCATTCGGGTGCTACCTCCACAAGATTGTATGTCCATAGAGCTTGCCTTGCTTGTTCTAAATCTGATCAAGAACATCTAATTATCTCTAAGTTGTTGTGAAGTAACAACTGAGAATATATGTATAATATATTGTCATAGTTCTGGCTTTGGCGTATATGATATAACAAAATCTTTTTCCCACTAAGTGGGTGGGGTCAGCTACATGGATCAAAACCATTGTGTTTTGTCAAAAATAAGTTCAACAAAGCCATTAGATTTTGGCCTGTTCTTGTAATGATAATGACAAGATTTTGCTTACATGATGATTATTTAAAATCTCCCAGTTGAATTTTAGTTTCCCATTAAGCTATTTTAAAAGATTTGTGATTGATCACTTTTCAAATAATTAAGTATGGATCTAGAACAATCAAGTTGAGATTACCATTAACTAACTATGATGTAAGTTTTGAGTAAAAGGATAAGAAGTAATAATTTAAGAGGAACTGAAACTGTTATTGAGTTATTAAGTTTGTAGGTGCTAGCTTTGGAATTGTATTTGGGGTTGAAGGAAGTCGGGAAAAACAGGATGGGCACTTTGATGACTAACTATTTTTATCTTTGAGATATATTTGCAGGACCTATTTTAAATAATTAGGTTATTTAAAATATTATATGTAAAAACTCAACTGGTAGGAATCAAAAGAGTCAGGCACTTTTAAATCTAGAGGACCTTGCAATGGGAGTGGGAGCCTTGGTCTTGGGAGTTATATATATACACACACACACACACACACACACACACACACACACACGCATATACATATATATATTTGGTGTACGAATGGCAAAGGCCCAAAGGAGAAGAAATTACACCACTGAAGTAAGTCTACCTTGTGAATCAGCTTGGAGCAAAAATATGAGATCAGAATGGGGATCACTCCAGGTCTTTAATCCAAACTCTTGTTCAAAGCTTTTAGTTGGTGTACATATTGTCTATGGGATGAGAGAGAATGACTTGCCAGTCTTTGTTAAGCCAGGAAATTGAGACTGGTTGTTTGGCAGGGAATTGAGAGGGAATGACTATCCGTTGTTTGAAGACCCACCTATAATTTGGATTTAAGGGCACCAATTCTTTTGTAGAAACCAATGATCCAGGGTCCATCCTTTTTCCTAAGCACTCCTACATCCCCTCAAATTTTTCCTTGGGATCTTTTGAGCCTCCAATTTAAATCTGGAATGTCTCTGGGATTTTTCTAGGGTAGGACTTGACTCTTATGAACTGAGATCTACTACATGTACAATTGCTGAAAGAAGATGACAATACTTGTATCACACAGTCATGCCTACTGCGCTAAGCTCCCTCTTGAAACTTATTTTATTTATTTTCTTGGAATTTTATATATTTACTTATAGCAGGCAAATTAACCAATTGTTAGATCTGTTGGGTTCCCTTTTGCTTTTGCAGTTACTGTCTTGCTGATACTGTTTTCCTTTTGAAGCTTTATTTGGATAATCTAAAGATAATAATGCTATTTAATATTAGGCTATATTTCTATGCTGAGAAACAACGTACGTTCCCGTGCTTGGGGTGCTGCAATTGGTTGTAGTTATCGAGTTGAACGGTGTTGCATTGTGAAGGTAGTATCAGAATCCCTGCAAAATTTCCTCTTGTCCTTTGCAATTTTCACCTGTTGAAGTTATCTGATCTCTTCATTGCAGCTAGGGGTGTAAATGAGCTGGACTATTCATGAATTGTTCAAATTTGGCTCATTAAATGCTTGTTCAAGTTTGTTTGATTAGCTAAACTTACATGCTTGAGCTTGATGAAATGCTTGATTATTTAAATGAGTCGAGTCCAAGCTTTCTAAATGTGCATGCATGCATTTAACTATTGCAATTTTATTTACTTGAAGAATCATAATTTTGTTTATTATCATTATATATATATAACTTTTACTCAGAATTATATTTCAAATGAAATTTTTTTAAGAAATCTACCATTTTTATTATAAAAAATTCCATTTTTACTTTTAAGTCATCTTCATGAATATAAAATTATATTTTGTTACTATTTTACTTTACTTTTTAGTGTGAAGGTATATGTTAAATACTAAATTAATAAATAAAATTTATTCAAGGAAAAATTCAATAAAAAAAATCAGTTATAACAAGCTAATGAGTCAAGTCCAAGCCTTGGAATTTTTAATTACAAGTTTTATGCTTAATTTGTTTAAATAAACGAGTCAAGCTCGAAGATTCTCTGTTTTTTTTTTTCTACAAGGCAAGCTTGAACTTTAAGTTCTCAGCTTGTTTAAATTCCTAATTGTAGCTTCATATTCTTTAGATGTTGTTATATGAACTACATTATTTTCCATAACAAATGTAACAACCTTTTCTTCATTTTTGATATCAGAGAAGTTACTGGGTTTTACATAAATGCTTTAGTTATTTGTTTCATGACATGTTAAACTTCCTAATGAGGATATTATTATGTTTGGGGTGGAAGAAGTGCTTGTGCTTAAAATGGGTCTGTGCATCTGCCATTTAACATCTATGCACAAACATTTGTGCATACGTATAAATTTATATTGATTGAACCTGAAACTTTTCAATATTTGAAACTTAATATCTAACTGCTCATTTCGTTGATCTTCAGAAAGGAGGTGGAACTATTGATCTTGAACCTTGCCTTACACATACATCAACTATTGAGCCTACCCTTGCTCCAGTGGCTGTGGAGCGGACAATGACTACCAGGGCTGCTGCTTCGGTTTGTCCAGCATCTTATAATAAACAAAACATTGGCTGCAAAATTTAATCAATAATTATATAACTTTAGAATATGATCCATACCCACTTTATGTTGGTTAATTTTACTATAATATTTTTTTTTGTGTTTGCTTAACATTTTGTTTATGCTGTTTCATATACAAAACTTGCTGACCCCTGCATTTGTGCTTCTCAATAAATAAAGCATGTATTTTATTAATTTTTTTCCTCTTGTTATTTTTTAATGTTTTAGTGTTTGTAGTTGCTGTTCTATTTGGGCTGTTCAGTAAATTCATTTTCTGGCTTCAGAAAGTGTGCATTGGTTGCTTTGCTTTCTAATATTGATATATTGTTGTTTTTGCTTCTGAGAAGCAGGGGTAAACACAGCTGTTCTTATTTTTGTGCTGGATCTATTTTCTTTGCACCTTCCAGGAGTTAGCTTTCTATTGGTTGCCATATATTTATGTTACTAATCTCTATAAAAAATAAAGTGTTATTGATAAAAAAATCACCATTGTATTTGAGAAGAATTTTATGTTTCTCATGTGTTAAGGTCTCGGGTTTGCGTTGCTGTAGCTAGAAAGGCAGCTATTACATTCTTACTTGGTGGCTATTATTTTTCAGAATGCATTGCGGCAGCAAAGATTTGTTCGAGAAGTCACAATACAATACAATCTCTGCAATGAACCTTGGTATGCAAGTTTTTGTTGGCAAAGTGACTAATCTAATATTTTTTATGAAAAAAAGTAACTAATCTAATATTGTGCTAGTGCTAGATTACTAGAAACCAGTTTGTGATATTTTGGTAATATTTGAAATATCTCAACTTCTGGCAATGCAATGTGGATTGTGTTGCAGTATTTCTTATCCTAAATTTGATACCAGATGCAACACTTATTTTTCATCTTACCTTGATTATAGTTTATACACCTACTACTTGTACTCATGATTATAACATTTAATTTTCAGGATCAAATATAGTATAAGCATTGTTGCTGACAAGGGTTTAAAAAAGCCACTTTATACTTCTGCTCGTTTGAAGAAGGGAGAAGTGTTGTATTTGGAGACACACCTGTCCAGGTATTCATCACTGCATTAATTGTTCAAAGTCCCATGAAACAGGAATGTAAAACCAACATGAATAAAATTTCACTATTGTCGGTGTTATTTTCATTTATAATTCAATTTTTTAATCAAACTGCCTTGTTGCAAAATTGAAAAATCAATGATTATGATCTTGATTCTTGAAAAGTATAAGTCTGTTCCATGATATTCTTGAAGGTCTGAGATCTCGATGAAGTCATGAAGGAACTTTTTACCTGTGTTCTTTTAATTATGAATCATTTCATTGTAGATATGAGCTTTGTTTTACTGGAGAGAAAATGGTCAAGGCTACACCAACAACTCAGTTGCAGGACCCGGGCACAGAAAAATCTCAAAATCACCACTCACATTCGGCAAATGGAGAAAAACATGATTGTGACAATGTAATGATTGACACATTCCGATGGTCTCGTTGTAAGAAGCCTCTGCCACAGAAAGTGATGCGTACGATTGGCATCCCCTTGCCTCTTGACCATGTTGAGGTATTTTTAAATCACTTTTAATTTATTTTTAACCTGCATGATGAATAATGTCGAATCACCCGATTTGTTTGCAATGTTACTCAAATTACTTGCAGGATGCATATTTAAACTTCTGAATTTTTAGCTGTATCATAATCCAGGTGCTGGAGGAAAATTTGGACTGGGAAGATGTACAATGGTCGCAAACTGGTGTTTGGATTGCTGGAAAGGAATATACCCTGGCACGGGTGCATTTCTTGTCAATGAATTAATTAATTTGTTATTTGAAGAGAGAGGGGGAGAGAGGGGTGTTGAAAGAATTAGTTTCTAACCCCTTTTGTGTTTTGTTAGCCGTGATGGTGGGAGGAGATAATGCATTTATTGATAAACTTATTTAGAAAAATATTGTCTCATGTAACTCTAGCTGTTGTAGTTTATGGGGCATGGCTATTGGTCTTCAATAAAAAGTGTTTTACATTGTGTAATCTTTCAACTTTTGCTTGCCGGCTGCTATTGTTGCTCATGCTGTATCCTCAAGTTCAAGGGTTGAATTATTACACTGCAGAAGTCGGTACATGCCTTTAATAAATGAACGGAGAAAGATATCCTAGCCCATTGAAGTGCCAAGGCTAAATTAAAATCCAAAGCTGTGGTAGGACCTGGTGATACTTGTGTACAAAGTGACACGTTGACCTCGACAATTTTTTTGGATTTAATCTTGTACTTGACACTCATTTTTGGATTAATCTTATAAGAACAGAAAGATTAACATTTGATCTTAAGTTCAATGCTTTGTTTGTTTGCAGGAAGAAAGAAAATAAAGAGAAATATATATGTTTAATTGAAGAGCAAATAAAAAGAGAAGAGTTGAATTTTATGAATAAAAATTCCATTTTCTTTCTACTAAAAGCAGAGTAAAGGTTCGTCCATTTGTAGGAAGGAAATTTTGGACTCTCTTGACAGGCAACTCTTGCCCAACCGTAAATGAACAATACAAACATAGCTACACTATGTCTATTTATATTTAAAATTTTAAAATGTTGATTAATTACATCTAAGATATTTTTTATTTTTGGTAATTTATTATTGTTTATAAATAAGCAGTAATTGATTATAAAAATATTATAATTAAACTTATTTTATAATCGATTATGTATTCTTATTAATTGATTAATAAGGTAAAATTTAAGATGCAAATAAATAAATTTACTGTAGATATATTTATCGATAACTTTTTATTAAAATAAGCATAGACTAAGTGCAGCTACTTTGCTTCACCTTCGTCCTTACTGAATAGACTTTTATGCACTTGATCGGTATTTTGTTGTAAATGCATATAAGAATGGAAGCATTTTCAGACATATCATTATCAATATCATCATTGAAAAGTGAAATCCACCATTGCCATCAAACTCACAAAACTTCTTGCCAGTGGCAAATGTGCCACTGCCCACATAACCCCACCCCACCCCAAATAAGCTACCTTCACTGTGTAGTTGGAACCCATGGTTGGCATGACTGGTCTTCCATCCATGTAGGTTAAAAGTTCACTTTTTAAGACTCATGCCATATAGGTAACCCTTTCCCACATGCAGTTTTCGTCATAACAGGGGGAAACAATTAATAAAACATAATGTTAACCTTGTATAGAATCAACTATTAGAGCTATTTTACACTAATTAATCCGAAAATGATTGTCAAATATATAAACCAAATGATTATTTTAACCGTAATAATGTGAGTTAATCAATCATCTAGTCCAATACAAATTAACCAAAGCATCCTTCCCAATTACATTGCGACGAAGAGATTATTTGACAAAAATAAATGCGGGGGACAACACAATTTCATGCTTGCCACGCTCAAATTTTTTGTTGACCTGAGCATTACTTACCAAGGTTTGCCGTCGTCAGTCCCAGACGGATGATTATCAACAGATGAAATTAAACGTAACACGAATTAATGAATAACCAATGGCGATTTTGATCCTTCTAGAAACGGATCCCCAGTTAGATGGTCTTTTGCAACAAGCTGAATCAAGTCACCAGTACTAGGTATATTTCTCATCACTTATTCCATTGATTTAGGAAGCTACGCCACATAGCCGCAGCAATTCAACCCCATAATGAAAATACAATTTGCTGTATTGATGACAACTATGCATCAGGAAGTTCATCTATTTCTCGCAGTTCACTGATAGGTGCCCGTGATAAAATTATACAAAATAAATAAATAAATTAATGAAACACAGCCATGTCTGTTTCCTGCTAAATTTTGAAAGGCACATTGGACTCTCAGTAGCACTTCTCAGATAATAGAGCCAGTGATTGAACAGCTCCTTCGCATTTAAGTATAAACTCATTAGCACCTCTAATCATAATAATGCTGCAAGCCCCGTAGTGAACAACTTTAAAAGAGGGTAAACCCTCAAAATATTTGATTGTCCTCGTTAACAAGGCAATACTTTCCTTTCCTGTAAAATAAATTGAATCCAAATGAAATAAATAAAGGATAAGTTTAGTGTTGGTTGTGATACAGACAGATAATGAGTCCAAACAACAGGAATAATATTACTAGCAAAGCTATAGGTATTTGAGGGAAATTTGATCTTGGTCACCACTCATCAAGGACAACCTTAGTAATCGTGAGTCTAATGCAGAGCCTACCCAACCAAGATAAATGAGTATATAAACTGCATCTCAAATGTGCAAGTTACCGCTATAGTAATAGTCGACAGCAGCAGCTGGAATGAGTTCCAACATAAGCAATTACCGGTCAATGTCATCCATCCTGAACAGTGTATCTATAAAGATAAGAGTACAAATGTTGCAAAAAGCAGTATATCATTCTGATATATCTAGTTCATAGATTTAGATAGCACTTCATACTTCCAATCATGCATAAAACAGCAATCCTAACAACGACAAGGAAATTATGTGAAGGAGGAATTAGCATTAAAAATTTCAAGTCTATATACATCTCCTTTTCAACCTAATTGACTGTACAGCATAATCCAAGCATTTTCACAAACAATTTCAACTAGGGGAAACACTGAACTTGCATTGCAACCATGGCAATCTCTTTTCACCCCTGAGAGAGATGAAAATCTCGCGGGCACTCGAGTTATTCTCAAACAAATCCAAAGCAAGAAAGTAGACTCGTTCATCAACACCTTGTAACTCATCCAACACCTTAATGCACTTGCTTATGGAGAACCTGTCCTCATTCTTCGAAATTGCATTGGCCCTAATCTTTGAAGCAGCTGCTATCTCCAGCATGGCATCCACTATGGCATCGCCGTTAGCCTTCCGGCTTCGCTTCCGGGCACTGGAACTGGACGGCACAACAACAGGGTGACGCTTATGTCCATCCAACATATTCACATCTTCACCAGAGCCAGAAGAACCATCCTCATCCACGTAAGCCATTGCCACTGTAAGTAACATTAACATCGTTCAATGACCAAGTCCAATTGCCTCAAATTCTCAAGGCATGCAGCACAGTGCAGTTCATCAACAATGAAACCAATTAACACACGGAAATTTCAAAATCCAAGGAAGCCGAGAACCCGAAAACTAAAACTCACGAGGCACGCAGATATAAATAGATCCAGAATGAAAAGAGAGCGTTTTTCAACGTTAGTTTCGGTGTGCGATAATGGAAAAGGAACGAAACATCCTACCGTGTCGCACGAAGCTGTCGATTCCGCGAGTTAGGGTAACGAAACTTTGGGGGAATGGCGATATCCTTCAAGATTTGGTTGCTGAAAACGCATTAGCCGAAGCTCGTTTGATACGCGAACGCCGGTGAGTAAAAAATCAACAGAACACTACACCCTTGAAAACCCTAACGGGAGGACGATGGAGGAAGAAGACGGTAACGGAAGCAGTATCTTAAACGCATCGTTGCACTACAGTAAATGTCCTTATTATTATTATTATTATTATTATTATTATTATTATTATTATTATTATTATTATTATTATTATTATTATTATTATTATTATTATTATTAAAACAAGTTATACCAAATCTATTTTTTTCCTTTCATTTAATGTTTATGGCTCTTCACTTTAAAAAATATTTATTGTTCTTAACTTATTAAATATATTTTTTTGGTTTATTGAGAATAACTTTTATACAAATCCAATATTTATAAACTTAAATAATTAAATTTTCAAGATAATATTAAAATAAGTTAATTTTTTTATATTTTGATTGGTTGTATATAAAGGCACTATTTTTTGCAAATAATTATTCGTTTCTCAATTATTACAGAAGGTTTTTTTCTTGTTAGAATATTTTATACAAATTTTATATAGAATAAATTAATCAATTAATTAATCCTTATAATTTTATTCATTTTTAATTAAATTTTATAATTTTAAAATTTTAACTGAATTCTTTCTATTTAAATTCTTTAATCAAGCCTCTCAAATTTAACACTGTTAAATATTCGTTACTAGTAATACTTCTTTAACCAAAGCTCAATCATCTAACCTGAAACATTATCACAAAAAAAGAAAAAAAAAAAAAAAAAAAGGGGTAAAATATGGTCATGGTTCTTACAACTACCCGACAAACATAAGGGTTCCTCATTCATCATTATTCGGCATATTTTTTTTTCTATTTTCTACAACTATATTTCTTTTCACATTTGGACATGGTCTCAAAGTTAAGGTATCTATTCCTAATTCAAAAAGATTTCAATGTGAAGAAATAGGAAATAAAATAAATTTCTGCTTATATTTTTACTATAATCATTCTTGCTGATGAAAGTTCTCATGAGAATATATTTTGATAGTTCTTTACTATATTTGCAATCACTTATATATGTGTTATGAACTTATTTTATTATTTTGAATTGTAAGACCTGACTTTTTTACAATAACTATGATTTTGTATATTGAAATATATATAATTTACTAATGTTTATTGTAAGCAAACACAAATGAATCTGCTCCATGAAATAAAGTAACTTTGAAATAGTCTCTTTAATTATAATATAATACTCATTTACAAATAAAAATATGGAACAACAAAAAAAAAAGTGAAGATTTAATCATACTGTGCATGCTTATCTTATAGGTTAAAAAATGTTAATATTTTCACACACTAATTAATAACATTAAATAAAAAATATTATATAGTCATTTTTAACGAAGACACAACGGTGTTAATCATTAATATTTTAATTAAAAAATTAAACAATAAAAGTGAGTAAGTGAAAAATTATATATATATATATATAGTTTTAATTTTTTCAAATAATTTCAGTTTTTGAAAAAATTCATGTAATTAAAACTAATATTTCTATTCAAATTAGTAATACTGACGTTATAATATAGCTAATTTTTTTAATAAAATATAGTTTTTAATATATAAAATTTGAATCCTAATAAATATTTTTTATATATAAAGTTTGATCTCAAGAGATATTATTTAAAAAAAATTAAACATATATCACCTAAATCATTCACTTAAATGCTTAAAATTTAAAACAAGAAAAATATATAAAAGAGTTAATTACTATATTTATTTTTATTTTTTATATAATATATATATATATTTATGTATGAATAAATTTTGTTATATGTTAATAATATATTATTGATAGAATATAAAATTAAATAATGATAGTCAATAATATTGTAAGTTGTACTTTTTACTCTTTATAATTTTTTAATTATAAACTTTAATAATAATTTTATCTTAATATATATTTTTATTATATTATGTTTTACATATTTTTTTCTTATCTCATTTCATTGTACAACAATTTTTTTTATAAAGATAAAGTGTAGCAGAATAAATAATAATAATAAATGATTTACTATACTAAATTGATAAACATATAACATTAAAATTATATTTTTATAATATGTTTACTTTAATAAATATTTTTATATATTTTAACCATATTATTTTTCATCCTTTCATCTCATCATTTATGTTTAGATATAAAATATTATTTTATTTTTCCTTTAAGTCATATATGCTCTCCTACTGAAAGACGCTAATAGTTTAGTAATATGTGGACCCATAACCTCCAGTCGTAAACCCATTTCACTGGAAGTGTTACTTGATGGCCACAAATTCTCTTCACAACAGACTTGAATATATGTATAGATATTATAGAACATATGAAATTTAATAAATAACTGGCCTATTAGCTCAGTTGGTTAGAGCGTCGTGCTAATAACGCGAAGGTCGCAGGTTCGAGACCTGCATGGGCCAAATTTTTATTTTTGTTTACAATTTTATTTTTGTTTTGTTTGTTTTGTTTCTGACTAAAGTTGCTGAGTTGGTTTGCATAAAACAAAACAAAATTATGCATGAATGCACTTTGTTCTTGGCATTGTGTGAACCTGATTCCAATATATGCTTAAAAGTTCACTTCCCTTTCACTGGAGTTGGGAGTAAGGCCGTCACAAAAGATGCTCCACTCTTCAGCAACCTTATTTGTCAGAATATTAGCCCATGTGGACTTCAAGTGGAATGAATCTCTTTCTTAGTGAATATATCCTTCAGAAGTTGAAAACTTTTCTGTAAAGAACCATTCATGTTAATTTCTATATCCTGTCTCATTCATTATTTCTTTTATGGAACGAACAACTTTTATTCCTCTCTCCAAGCAACACACACCCACATAGGCGCCTTCAATTTCAATTATTTATATATTTATTTTTAGTTCGATATGTACATTTCATCACTGCTCTTTAGTTTACCAAAAGAAAAGAAAAAGTAGAAAAGTAACGCTCTTTAGACAATTTGAACCTTACAAGAATCATATGAAGTTCAATTAACCAATCAAGACATATTTGCGGTCCCTTTTGGCGTACAATAGTTGATTTCTCGGAGGCTTTAATCCCTCCTTTAACCAAAATGAAAATTATCCAATGAAGTGAGGCTTATAAACGAGCGGAAAAAAAATAAAATAATAATATTAATAATTGTTTTGTCATTTCCATACAAAACGCAACCACTCTTTTCCTTCTTTTATGTTGTCTTGTGGTTTCTATATATGAATTTGTTGTTCCTACTTTTTTGCACTTTCATTTTCCTATCTGTTCTCTTCAATTAAGTATACATTGTTACCTTTGAAAAGTCCAAATCTATTTGGTTCCAGAAAAAAATCAGAGATAAAGGATTTAAATAAAAATGGTGAGAAAATAAAAATAAAAAAAATTGTTTGGTACCAGAGAAATTTAAGGCATAATTTTCTCTTTATAATTTTCTTGAGAGTAAATACCTAATTCAATCTTTGAAAAATTTTCCCCAACCTAATTTAGCTTCTGAAATAAAAATCACTAAATAGCTCCTTAAAATTATAATTATAAGACACTTTAATCCTTTCATCTATTAAAATATGGATTAAAATAGTTTTAATTTATAATATTTAAAACTAAATTTTGTCAAATTAGTAAAATAATAATAATAATATTTTTTTTGACGGATCAAAGTGTCCTCAACATACCACTTTTCTTGACATAGACATGGCGACTAAAAACTTGGTGGGATCCATGCCTTTATTATTTTTTTCTGCTTCTCTCTAGTTTATACGTCAAACTAAACGTACGTAAGCGGAAAAATCTTATATCTAATTTTTATCTTAGCATTTTCCCTCTCTTCTTTCTCACATTAAATGGACAACATTAAGAGATTTAGATCCAATCAACTAAACAAGGAAGGTCCAATTAGCTTAACATCACATTTTAATTTCAAATTCTTAAAGCATTAAGTTTAATTATGAAATTATGCCAGACATAATCCTTACTTGTTCATTGTATTTAATGTAAACTTTTTTCACCCGCATCTCATAGAGACATTTGAATTTTAAATATAGATTATTTTGTTTATACCATAAATATGTTTTACTTAAAAACAATCTTACTTAAGCTAAATAAAATTATTATAAACGATAGTTTTTGTTTTCAAATTTTTAAATATTTATTATAACATAGGTTGTATATACATGTTTTGCTATAGTAATATAAGGTTTAAGAGTTATTTAAACTACGATTGGTAATGATTAATCAAGCATATTAGAAGTAATTGGGTTTACATAACATTAGGTAATGTCATCATGACCTTCTAATACAGATAATAAGTAACTAAACGTTAAGGAGATCATATCAATCTCAAAAAGTACAAAACAAGTATAGATAAGAAAAAGATTAAAACAATAAATTATGGGGATTGATAATAAATTATATTGTGAAATCTATACATGAGTGAGTTTCCTAAGCAAGCTATTCTAGCCAGATCTAAACACTGTACTATATAGACTGGGAAAGAATTCCCAACAAAGTCATTCTAACATGAATCAAACTTTTATACAAATTCTTCACTCTTTCCTCAACAATCTCAAGCCCATGTTCCAATTCCTTGCAACTTATCTTTAGTCTCTCAACAGCAAATTTAATTTCCTTTTCCCTTTTAGCCTTCATCTGTTCCTTCAATTCTCTAGCTGCAGTCACTGTCTGCTGCAACTCTGCCATCAACAAAGATGACCAATATCCCCTTCTATTCTTCTTACCACTTCCTTCTGCTTGCTTTGCCAACTCTTGCAACACTCTCACCCAAGAACAACTCGTAGGATGAGACAACTTCATTAAGGGTAATCCACGTTTTGAAGAATCAAATGCTAGACCAAGCTCAAGAAACCTACAACACATCAAGGCCATGGCCTTAGACCCACACATAACCTCACTAAGTTGTGTTTCATGGCATAGCTTTTGCCGCAACATTTTCTTCAAACAAGAGCCACCACTCTCCTTTGCTTTGCATCTTTTTAACATACTTTGACATGATTCCAATACTTCCAACGCACGTGTTTGCGCCAAGTCATTATTACGCTTGGTAACACTATTACCTCTATCAAGCAAATGAACAGCCACTCTCAATGAGTCCACATACTCATTGATAGTATCCATTCTGTCCACAAAGTAATTGCATGCATCAAGAATCTCAATGTTGTCTTCTAAGTACTTATCAACAGCCACTCGATCAGCATCATCTCTGTAAGAAATGTTCACAAGAAAATCCAAGGCAATTTTCTGTGTGGTGATGGCAGCATCAAGCAACCGAGCCAACCCAATTTCACCACTAGTAATGCCTTGTGACCGAAGCTCCGCCGTGAGTTCCCGGTCGAATCGGGTGCTTTCCGGCAAAGGAGTGACCGTCCTTGGCCGCAAGGGGAGGCTCCTTAGAATGGTTGGTGCTCTCATATTAATTTGGTATGCAAAGTTATGGAAGGAGTAAAATTAAGGCAAAATGCATAACATGAGGAATTGATAATGTGTATATATATAGAGAGAGGAAAGGACATGTGGCAAAATTGCATTGAATAGAAAGTGAATGTGACAAAATGTATATTATGATAATGAAATTGATAACATAAGGTGGGATGTAGCTGCAATTGGTGTGTAGGAAAGGGACAGTGTGGGGACCAAGTTTATGGCTTCGTTTGGATGCCGTTGAAAGGTGGGTCCCACGTGCCTTTTTGATTTGCGGTGAACCAAATTATTGGGTGACAGACAGTGCCTTTTTTGCTCAAACTGAGCTGTAATTGCTTCAACCATCTGGAATTGCTTCCAATTATTCGCACACACTTTTCCATTCTCATAATTCTCTTCATACAAATATCTAAATTATTTCTTTCTATTTATCTATTTATATCAATATTAAGATTATATTAACTTGTGCTTTTTTATAAATATTCTGTTATCTGCATATAAAAATATATTTAAATATAAAATAATAAAGAATAAATCAAATAATTATAATTTTTTTATAAAATAATTAATTTTTAAATTTTAATAATTTCTTCTCTCTTAATACATAAATAGAAACGGGAATGTAATCATCATAGAGTTGGGGCATGACCTTGATTGCATCATCTGATATTTAATGGTTTTTTCTTTTTAATGAAAGAAGTATATTTTAAAAAATAAAATGCAGTTATAGCTATTAAATAAAATTTAGGTATATGAAATAAATTGTGAAATCTTTAATTTTTAATTAAAAATTATTACAATTTTATTATTATATTTTCTTATTTTGGAGGAGTTATATCTTGGTTTATGATATAAGTTAAGTTTGAATAAATTTCTTAATGAGTAGTAAAGAAAATAAGAATGTAAAATAAATTTACGAGCTAGTTTTTTTAAAAAATAATTATTCAAAATTTCAAATATTTATATGTATGAGTTAATTAATTTTATTTTATAGAAAAAGTTTATTTTTATTTTTTATTTTTCTACTTTCATAAATATTTGCTGAATAAATTATTCTAATTGAGATGTAAAACGAATAAAAATAAATTGGGAAATAAATAAAAATTATAAGATTCAACGTACAGCTACATTAGTTTTTATGAGAGGTGATACATATTTACGATCATCACAAATTGAGAATATCTAAATATTCACAAGTTTTATTAGCATGTATCATTAGGATAGAAGTTAAGAATTGAAATAAAAACATATGTATTTAACATTTTTCTTTGAATAATGAATTAAATTTATTCCATATATGACTCACATGTGTACTAAACACAAATCTTTTATATTTAAATACCAACTATAAAATTTACTCAAAAAATCTTTAATCACTTAAAATCAAATGTCTCGTTTAAGTTTTCAACCAAAAATATCCAGATAATTAGAAACTTGGATCTATTAAATATAACTTGCTGAATTAACTCACCGAATTAGTATGGAAGACATGCATGTAGCCGCATAGAATATACTTTAGAATGGTGGGTAGGCACATAACAAAGTTTTACAGATGAATATAAATAGCTGAAGGGTCCTATTTTGCAGGATTTGGTTTAGGAAAATATCCACTCAATCATTGAGAAAGAGATTTACATATAGAAAATAAAGTAAACTATATGCTGTGATGACGACCACAAATATAGGGCTTTTTTGGAAATTTAAAGAGTTGGACACAGAGTTTGTATTGCTAAATGTTTACTCTTGATCCTTCCACATGGCAAGCACCACAAATCCAACATTTGCTTACATTGTCTCTCTGTTGGCCACGTTTGTAATGGGCCTATATTTTATGTTTAATCTTTTTTAAGGGAAGATTCACAACTAAAATAGGTTATGAGAAAGGAACTAAGAGTGTCATGCCCTTTGCACAATTCAAAGTCTCTTAAATATACACACACTTTTTACTATTTTCAGTTTTACACGCAAAGAAACAAATAAAAAACATCAGTTGTATTTTTCTATTCTAATCAAATTTTGTTTTCTCTATGATGATGTTTTGTGGGTATGTATTTGACTAATTGGTACTAATTTATAATTAATAAATATTTTGAAGGAGCAAATTAAATTATATTGTTTAACACAAATTAAAATAAATTACTCTGACATCTTTCACCTAAAAAAGACTTTATTAATCCACATGGATATAAAAAATATCGAGTTATACAACGTACTTTTCACAATAATGACCAGCATATATGGAATTATTAAAATAAAGACATGTACGATTAAGATCGGTGCTTCCTTTTCTTTCCTAAAAGAAAAAGAAAACAAAAAGATTAACGAAAGTTGTTGAAGGAAATCTATTTGCATATAATGTAGTGACAAGTAGAAGAAATAAAAGGAGAATAATATGTTCGATATCAGCATCATATATAATTGAAGTTATAACGCCTTTAAAGTACAACAATTTGTACCAACAGCCTTTACACGGGACTAATGCATGCATATGAATTCAAAAATAGTTTCTCAACATTTGGGATCTGAATTAAGATCCTCAAATCCATCAGCATAATATACTACTATTGACAAATCTTCTGAGCATTTATACATCGTATAACCTTTGTTTCAGCTTCGTGCTTTTGTGCCCTGGAGTTTGGTAGCAGCACAGGTGCAAGATTCCTCACTATGGTATTTTTTATAAAAAAATTTAAGGATAAGCTATCTCATTATGAATTATACAATTTTTAACAATTACATAAGGGGAATAATGCCTATACTTTCACTCTTTTGGGGGGGGGGGGGGTCAATGCATTTTATTTTACACTTTACATTATTTGGACCCATAAATTATAATTAAACGAGCCGAATATATTATCTCTTGTATCTTGAGATTCTAACGTTAACAATACATGGACTTTCTTATATTAAGATTGCCAAAATTAGTTTCACTATAATAAGAATAAACAATTGAGAAGAGGCCAGTAATTTGCAAAATAGATTCTTGGAAATCTTTTGTTTGTAAGTTATTATTAGAACTTAAAATATTGTAATCGATCAGATGCATGCTAATACAATCATTATTGTAATTGATTCAATGAACCTATCGTACAACAATATGTACTTAAAACTTAATGTATTATTACTAACAGGAGATGATGCATGTATGTGGAAATTTTAAATTGGCTCATGATGATGAATAATTATGAACCACATCATTGATTTTATTTGTGTTCTCTAAGGTTACGTACAGAATTTAACATAGAGGCGATGGAGGTCGGTCCTATAAATTTATAAGCATAAAACGAATTTAAAATAAGATTTTTAAATTAATAAAAATAATTTAATTTTGTTTAAAGTTAATTTTGAGCCTTTTGGTGATGTAAAGATTATTTGCCGAATTAAAATTATTAATTTTATATTATTTTTAATCAATAGTAAAGCTAATCTATGTAATATTTCTTAAACCATTATAGATCTTAAAAAAGATTTTATTAATTTCAATTTTAAAAGCTTCTTGCTGCTGAAGTAGCATCTATTGGAATTGTTAATATCATTCTATTATATATATATATTTGAAAAAAAATTCAAATCCTTTTATATAATTGAGTATGCCAATTGGTAGATTAAAATGGGCCTATTATAAATTATTTATTTTAAAACTATTTATTTATTTTTTTTAAAATTACTATAGTAAGTATAATTTTTTTAAGAAACCTAAAATGAGGTTGTTTTTTTTCCAAGGTTGGATCGGCCTTGCAGATGAAAGTCAAAGTTTATAGTTCTAATGTTACAACATTAGATCTACAACAACTTACGAGTTTTATATTGATTCATATATAGAACAATCTGAGACAAGTCTTTCCTATGTTTGTATCTTAGCTGTTTTTGTTAATTTGACAAGTTATTTTTTATCACTTTATAATTTTTTTATAAAAAAATTCAAACAACAAAAGACAATAGAAAATGATACATTTAACCATCTTCAAATTAATCAAGCTGGTCAACATAAACATATATATGTTTTATATTTTAGTTATTATTTTAGAAGCCTTTCTATATAAACCTCCTCCCCTTCAACATTCTTTCAAATAAATAAATAAATAGAATGATGTGATATGTATTATTATAAAATTCAAGAAAACAAATTTTTCAAAATGGCAAGATGATTATTTCTCTTTTGATGTAATATTTGTAAAAGTTCTTATCAAATATATTATCACATTCACAGATTAGTTCAACAATAACGTTCATAATTAGCTTTAAAATTTAGGCTAAATTGTCTGTTTATACTTTAAAGTTTTAAAATATTATGAAGTTGGGGACAAAGAGTCCCACCTCTTTCAGAAAGTAATGACCCAGACATCACCAGATCATGAACATCAAAGCCAATGAAAAACACTATCCATTCCATTCTTGGTTTAAGGAAAGTTGTCATGTAACCAACCTAAAGCAAAGGAATCCAGGGATATCACTATCTAATATCTATGTACAAAATTTACAAGGATTAAGTGTTTGGAATCCTAAGTTGGACTATTTACAATATTTTGAAGGTTCATTCCACCCTTCAAAGCATTTTTCTGTAACATGTATATACCCTAACCCAAACTTTTAAATGGTACTCTTACTATCCAGTGCTTCCTTAAGCTTTCTCCCTAATGCAAAAGCCAGAGGAGGAGGAACAGCATTACCAATTTGCCGATGTTTGTGTGTGATGTTACCTGAGAATTGGTACCTATCAGGGAAGCCCTGCATTTATTTATAAATAAAAAGGATGGTAAGCAAAGCTTACAGTAAATCAGATGATATCTAACTATTTCTAAAGCAAGCTACTGTTTTTTCATTAATGATTATTCATAACACTTAAGTTTATCATTTACAGCAACGTTCACAAGTTTATTTTATATACATTCCTAAAGAGGTCTTGATATTGGTACATCCCAAAATGGGATTTATTGGATTGGATGGTAAGAAGAGAGAGATAGGAAGAAAGGAGAATGCAGAGGGAGATAAGATTTGATATAGAAAGAAAAATAAGATGTATTCAAGTGTGTAAATAGTGTTGGAATGTATGTTTATTATTTTCATTCCTAAAAACTTACTTGAGATCGAGCACATTCACGAACAGTAAGAATCCTATCTTGGTCAGGATGAAAGCACATTCCAACCTTCCCCATTGGTTGAGGATCAGTAATTGATGTTGGGAAATTTCCTTCCCAATCCAACCTACCAAAAAGTCCCTTCCAATGATTATGCCGCATAGCAGTGTTTGGCAGGCACCATGGTATCAAATCAACTATTTCTCCTGTGGACAATTGTATCTGCATTTCATGGACACAATAAAACCAATGGTTAAGCCTAAAATATAAAAACTATTAAGCTCAAAAATCACTCAAGACTTAATTTTACCTTTTCATCAGGAAGATCACGCCAATCAGCACCTGGCCTTTTAGGAATTTTCTGACATCGAATCAAGTTCAATTCATTCATCTCCTTTGATATATGGTCAGTCAAGACAACCATGTCACCTCGAATCTTCTTTTGAAACCATGAGACAGGATTTTCTCCATACTGTGCAACATAAGATCAGACTAAGCTTTGGGCAACACATAATATATAATGCACATTTATTTTTTCTATTTTACATATACCGAAATGCTAGTATCAGAGTCTCCATTGTCCACAGGTGGGAGATCACCAATGGTATCTTGAACAGTTATTGCACGGAAAGGGGCTCCACGGGAAGTACTAGGAGCAGCAACATACTGAACATTTTCTGATAATGTGATTTTCAACTGAGGAGCAGCAAACACATGCATTGGCTCTGGCCACTCAGGGAGAACATCTTCTGGAGATGCTGCCCATATAAATGCACGTTTTCTTGACTGTGAAACACCGTAAGCTCCAGCCTCAAGGATACCAAACCTCACCTTTCAATAAGTAAAACAACTGAACTTCAGAGTGCAAATATTTGAAGCTAATAAATAAATAAATAAATGCCTTAGGATAATTTTACCTGATAACCAATCTCAACTAGTGAAGCCAAGGTTAAACGGAATGTCTGTCCTTTGTTATAAGACACAAAGTTCCTTACATTCTCTAACAGGAAATACCTTGGTCGGAAGTAATCAGCAAAAGATAAAAATGCTAATATCATCTCACACTGGACTTTACTCCAAGTGCTTTGGCTGAACCTATTCATCCCAGAGAAACCCTGGCATGGAGGCCCTCCACAAATGAAATCCACTTCCCCTGGCATTGGTAACCTACTAATTTCTTTCTTATTTAGTAAAGTGGCTAAGTTTGCAGCCTCTGATGTTGAGATACACTCATCTGTGTCCCCACACCTCTCCATTATAGCCCTACATTGCAAATGCACTTACACATGAGTTCCATTCTTTTTAGGATTCAGGAGAGATTTTATCAATGTGTTCATTTACCTAAGAATAACGTTGCAGTTGTTAATAAACACCAATGCTTTAGGATGATTAGCTTTAAATGCATCTCCAGCTGGTTCTTCATACTCAATAGCCCATTTAGTTACTGAACTGCCTGAAAGATTCAACTAGCAACTCTCAAATTTATACATGCATTGATAGTAGATATGGTTATGTTTCTTTCTATAATAGTGCATTTAGGATTACCTGACTGCTCCAATCCCTCTGATAAACCACCACAACCCGCAAAAATATCCAAGGTTGCTAAGCATTTCTCGCCCGGCTCTCTTGTGCTCTCTCCCGCCTTAGACTTTCCTTTACTTTCTCTAGATGAAGCATCATCATTATGTCCACCTGAGTATTTTACTTTGATAGAAGTTGGCAACTGTCAAGCAATTAGAAAAAGATAAAAAAAGAAGAAGAAAAGAAAAATGGTTAATCTTAGAAATCACACAATAGTTGAACAATATTGAATAAGAATATAATAATAAGTTTATCAAAACTATTAGAAGTTTAAATAATTAGTAGGAGCAATGAGGATATCCTTATAGTTTTTAGAGTATTGACATTTGGCTATAATTAAAATGAAATTTAATTTTGATTCCCTAACATTATAAAATGGTTTACAATGATGGTGAACTATGCGGTGCCTCCTGTTCACAAACAGTTTGAAAATTTTGACAACAGGTGGAAAACCTTAGTGAGTACAACGAAGTGGTGCTTTATTGTTTAATGATGGTGCAAAAAGTTTTTATTTAACAGTGAATCAAATTTAACTCTTAGAATTTTACTACAGAAAGTGTATATCAATATAAAAAAGAAACAAAAGTATGCTTCAATTAGACTTTGCACCATGCTTTAACACTCAACAGGGTGATCATTGATATCCAGAATTCAAGATGGCTTGTGAGAAGCAAATAAGTCACAAAGGAGATTCGAACAGAAAACAACTTACAGGATTATGACTAGATAAGGATCAGTTCAATGACACAAGTCCAGAGAGAACATAATCTAAAACAATGCTGATGCATTGACAGATTTATCTGATGGATTGACAAGCACAATGTACACTTGCTTGAAGGGGCAAAGTATAGAATACCTGCTTGAGTGATCCAGTTGCAGGATCATACAAGTGCTCACAGAAAAAGACATGTTGGAAGATTCCCGGTTCACTGCATGCAGGGATGTGACCCATCTTTCTGACTTCACATTTCCCTTCTATGGATTCTACGGAGACTGTACGTGTTTCTTCACTGTAATATACCTAAAAAATTTAAATCATGGAATCTAATTCAATATACAAGCTTAAGACACAATAAGCACCCAAATTAAAAACAAAAACTAGAACAATTACTCAAAAATGATGAAAAGAAGGCATACTCAAACTTGCCAGTTGCCAACATAAGCATACAGAGGAGCTCACTTAGCATATTTCATGAATTTGGCCAAAAATTTAAAAATAAGTAGTCAGTTACAATGTCATTTAGATTAGTATGTTAATCCAGCCATCTGGGCCTGGTACAACGGCTAGGTCGGTTTGGCATTTTCTTTCAATAAACCAATGCTTTCATGTTACATCTATCCATTCTTTTCTTAAGATCTAACTTTGGAATAGCCTTCACCTCTCGTATATCAGAGCAGTATGCCTTCTGATTTGATATATCTTCTGGTCTGAAAAACCTTCTGACATTGACCTTGGTGGATTTCATTTCTGCATGGCCTATATCTTTTTTGACTAATATTTCCAGAACTTGGCACACAACATAAGCTTTCAACCCTACATTCCTCCCACTCTTGTAAGTTCCCTGCTCTATCCTCTCCTCAAATTCAAATGGACTTACATAAACATAATCATGAAGAGAATATTCAGTTCTTCTGAGTAGGAAACCAGTTTGAGATGAATTTACTTCAAATCTATCCTTCTCCTTCTGTGCTTCCTTTAATTTGCAAGCGTCACAAAAGCCAGAGCCTATACCCAAAGTATCAAATGAAAGACTAACAAAAGCTCCTCTTTCAGGCCAGTACAAGCTTTTACAGTAATATTCAGTAGGTAGTCCTTTCTTTTTCCTCTCTTCTGCTCTAGCCCTATCAATTTTATCTGTGGCAATATTATCCTTTCGATGCTGATGTCCCCATTGCATTTTTCGAATATCTACAACAACTGTTTGCTTAACATCTTTCAGTCTCAAATCCTTGCAATCATTTGTCAAAAACACCTCTCTCTCATTAGCAGTGTTGCCAAGAACTGTATGGCATCCATGCTGCATTAGTCTGCCATGAAACATTTTGCTTCCATCCAGTGACTCACACATATACTCAACATAATAAATATCAGGATATTCATCGGTTTCATCAAATTCCACTAACACAGAGCTCCCCACAGAAATTACATCCCCATCAATAATTGCCCGTTTATAAAGAGCATATCCAGAATTTGTTTTCCCTGCTGACTCCCCATCCCATCTTATTTCAGCGTCTGCAGAAAATACTTTGGTTTGTTCTGAAACTGAAAATGATTTTTGCATTGCTTCTGGAAGTAAAGTTTCCTCCTCTGCATCATCCTCTTCATGTTCCTCCAGCTCCTCAACTTCATCCTCATCCTTCAATTCATTAGCAGTTCCCTCTTTTGAATCCTCTGGCAAGTGGTTTGAGCAATACTCTCCCCATATTCTATTGATCAGTCTTGTTGTTGTAGCTTGCATGGCTTTCTTCCTGGACGCAGGAGGAACCACGGCATCCCTAGGATTCATATTTGGTTCACCCTTTGGTGCATCTATATTTTTTTTCACTAACCATTTTGTGTGGTGTCGCTCTTCCATTTTGTTGGCAAGACCGGTCACAAATGCACACTTTCTAATCTCTTTATCAGGAAATTCTGCAAACAGTTGTAGAATGATCTGTCCATGGACAACAACATATCTCTCAGTGACTGATGGATCAGATGAAATGTAAGAGGAATGGTTCTGACTGTACTGAGATAATTTCCTGATGACATCTCCAAAAGAAAGTTTTGACACTCTGCTTTGTTCCTTTAATAAGGTGATAATGCTAATAGCAAGTCTTGCAGTTTTCAGTATTGTTTCATACCAAGGAGCATATTGCTTTGATGGCTTGCCAAGTCTATACCTGAAATTAATGAAGATTGAATGGAGCCAGACATTATTGACATATAGACTAGTAAAATATTCATAGATGTCATCCATAATATGCATTAACAATAAATACAAATAGCCTTTATTTTAAACAAGAGATGCCATACCAAGTCATGTCTGTCCTGATGGATATGAAAATCATTGATGACCCAAATTCAATCATCCATTCCTTTATTGCACTCAAATAAACTGGAATTCCATCACCGACCTCTGAATCATTAGAACAAGATTGACCAGCATCAGTATCCAAATGGAACCCACTTCCATCATCGGAAGTCATTCTTCCTGATCCAAAGATGGTAACATCAATCTCTGAACAAGGTTTCATAGGAAGAAGTTCCAAGGAAATCAATCTTGCATCTGAGTTGTATAAAGACCAATCATGCAGCATGCTTCTAGGAATATTGTCAATATCATACAGATGATAGTCATCATCAAAAATTACAAATTCATCAATTTCTTCTAAGGAAGTTTTATAATAAGCAGGAAGAGGGTAATCATTGGCAATCTCATTTTCATTTATTTTGATATAGTATTTGCCACGTGCAGCAGTTGATCTGTGTTTTTTCTTCTGCTTCATAGAATACCAATACTCTTCTTCCTGCAACAGTCTTGCTAATTTTGCATCCTCATCTTCCTCTGCTGAAGTCATAGAGCTCAATTTTTCTATATTCTTTTCTACTTCAATTCTTAAATCAATCCTATTATCTGAAGGCCCTGCTTGTTTATTTACATAGTTTCTAGGTTTCTTACTCTCATCTTTAAGAGCAGCAAGAACGGGAATATCTGCAAACATCCTATCATTTTTATCGGATGTCATATCTAATCCTATCAGTTGCTTATGAATAAACTCACCCTGAGAAATGACAAACTCCTTTACAGATGCAGTTCCAGAAAACCACTTGCTATCACTCATAGACCGTGCCATGCCAGCAAGCAACTCATCAAGACTTATATCAGGGTCCCCACCGGAAGATTTTACAAGTTTCTTGTATACTTGAATACATACACGGGCCTTTTCATAGAAAAGATCAAAATACCTTTTGTAATTTGCAGCCGGTTTCAAACACTCATAATCAGCATTATGAGTAGAAAGCCTTATCACAGGAGAGCCATCCTCATAACCAGATAGATTCCATGATTCAATGGGTCCCAATCCTTCACATCTAACACGTTTCTCTTCTTTCTTATCAGTACTTCCTTCAAGTGGCAAAATAAATCCAGAAATAAACAAATCATCCACTTCAAGCATCTCAAGAGGTTTTCCTTCACAACCTTCATCATGAAGAATAAAGTCTGTAAGTCTTCTATTTGGACGACCATCATCATGATCACAAGTCAGGCTAAGAGCGACAATTTCATCATCTATAACATCATCCTTCTCAGATATGGAAATGGATTTTCCCTTCAATTTTTCAGATGCTGCAGCTCGTTTTGGTATTTTTCGACTACTTGCGGGTTGCTTACCTCTCTCCAACAAGATTCGCTTTTTCTGTTCGTCTCCTGTCATAACTTCCTCTTGAACCGTGGAAATTGCAAATTTTTGTTTGTTCTTGTTACTCTTATCACCTAATTTGATGGTTGATACTTGATATAAATAAACAAACAGAAAACTAGTCAAGATATAGATTTGATAAGGAAACCAAGATAATGATTAAGAAAAAGATAAGTAGTATAATGGTCACAAGGCAACTGTTTGTAACATAAATTCGTATTCAATAACGGTATCCGTGTCTATGTAACATTGATGGGATAAAGGGAAAGAAAGATTAAAGATTTCATCAAAAAGAAGACTGAGAATTTTCAATAAACAAGAAAAATTCCATAAGAACCTGCCGACAAAGAAAAGAGCAAAAAACTTCTAAGGTGGAAGCTCTGGAATCATAGCCAAAGCTAGAACCAAGAAGAAAGGGGGTATCGGATTACAAAGATGAGTAAAGTAAAACCAAGAAGAAATAAATGAAATCTTAAATTGATGCATGTAATGTATACCTGATGAAGTAGGAGAGTGGGAGAAGAAGGAAGAGAAAAGGGGCGAATTTGAAAGAGAAAGATCTAGAATAGGGATAGAAAATTCAATGAAAGAAAGGATTGAAGAATCAAAGAAAGAAACAGAAGCCATTTATAATAAAATTTTTGCGTGAAAATGGTGACAAGAGGATACAGATGTTTCTGGAATCAAAACTGTCTCTTCAAACATTCCCTCTTTCTAACACAGTTTTGGCGCGTGCACTCTGAAACTCAACTGTCCCTTTTCCGTTAGTTTTTTTTTTTTTATGAAATTGGTATATTCTCGTTTTAAACTAATAAAAAGTTATATTATTCATCCAATCATAATTATTTTCTTTATTTTTTTTCAATTATAAATTATTTCATCCTATATTTTTTCTTCTTTTATAAAGTTAGACAAATTTACTAAACAAATATATGTATATATATATATTAATTAATATTATTTTAAACAACTTTACTTGTACTTATTAACAGTTTTCCTTAGATGGTAAATACAAAAAAAAACACCCTCAAGATTGTTTCTTATTGGTTGTAGCTACACTTATTGACTTGAATTCACATTTCTTTTGGTCTTATTTTTTTGATTGAGGAGAGTAATTAATCGGAGAGGATTCGGTATTATAAAAATAATATTTTCACATTTGAAACTGAAAGTTAGAAAACTAAGATAAAATTATAGCCGTAAAATATAAAATGATATGAAAAAAAAAACAAAAGATTGAAAAGAATGTAAAAAGTTGAATAAATATATCTGTTAGTCTTGTTAATTAAAAAACAAATTTATCCCTTAAAGAATCTTTTTCTATAGGACATAAAATTTGGGATTCTTTTTTTCTTTTAAGACAATTTCTAAAAACAAGAAATAAAAAAAAATATGACGATGTAAAATGTAATAGGTAAATTTTTTTATGTAAATAACTTGTTTAAGATGGGAATTATGTTTTAGAAGATAAAATATATGCTTTATCCATTGAAACAGAAAGTAATGAAATATATTTTAACAATTTCATAAGAAGTGCTTTAATCAAAACTTAAAAATTATTTAATGAAAAAATTAGCATATAAAAATTTATTCATGTTTGATTTAAAATATTATTAAAATAAATTAAAGTTAAATTAATCAGTTAATCTTTATAATTGTGTAAATTTTTAATTAAATTCTTATAATTTAATTTTTTTATTATATTTTAATAATTTTAAAATTATTTAATTAAATAATTTAAAAATTATTAAATATTCATAAACAATGATAATTTATTAATTTTGTATAATAAAATATAATATACCATATAAAAATAACTCCAACTAAAAATTTGTATTCATGATAAATAAAAAATCATAACATAAATCTACTATAACCAACAATATTATAAAAAAAAATTTCTACATATTAAAAGTAACTTATATCCAATTATATTTATATTCGAATATTTTTATTTTTTATGTAAAAATATAATTGTCTATCTTATAATTATTTTCTCTATTTATTAATATATATATATATATATTTATTTATCTCA
This sequence comes from Canavalia gladiata, assembly GCA_037954105.1. NCBI lineage: Eukaryota > Viridiplantae > Streptophyta > Magnoliopsida > Fabales > Fabaceae > Canavalia > Canavalia gladiata. The sequence continues at coordinate 14,723,469 of CM075660.1, forward strand.
TTAATTAAGTATAGAATAGCAAGAAAAAATAAATACCTATATCACAAGTTATAAAAAAAAAAAATATTGTCCGGTCAATCAATGACCAGATGTTTGGCTAATAACATACATGAGTATTGAGAAATTCAAAGAGAACATCTTTTAAAAAGAATTAAAAAAATAAAGCAAATTACCAATAAAGAATATCATATTATTCATAAGCAACGATGATATAATTGTATTAATTACTAAGAATTTAATTAAAAATTATTAAAATCATAAAAATTTAATTAAAATAATAATAAAAATTTAATTAAAAATCAACATACAAGACTATTAGAAACTGACTGATAAATTCAACCAAAACTGAAAAGGCTAACATAATGTTAAAGGACACATCCATAGATTCAGATAAATTTTGTAAAAACTGTTCTAAAAAGGCTTCCATAATTTAGTATAAATGTATAGATATTTTATCATAATTTTAAGCCTTAATTCCTCAAGTACAATCCTCAATTTTCAAATGAGTTAAATAATCAGACTTAATCTTAAAAGAAATAATGCTAAAATATTTGAGATTTAAAACTGATTTATATTTAAATTTAATTTTGAAAATAATATTAAATAAATTGATTTTAAAAAAAATTGATTTAAGCGGTACAAATTAACAAAAGTGTAGTTAGTATACATGGTTTGTTCAAAACGTGTGTTGTTTTCGGAATTGTGAGTGGCGCCGCAGGAGAACTAAGCGCTCTTCAACTCCAACATCGCCGTTTTCTTCTTCATCTGCCACCGTGAGAGATGCCTCGTACAACCACGGTGGAGTGCCCCGGTTGCCCTCCGCTTCGTGCTCTAACTTTTGACGCACTTGGTCTCATCAAAGGTGATGCTCATAGGTGACTTTTTTGCATACCCTAATTTCTATCAATTTATTTTTCTTATCTTTCTTTTTGGGTTTGGTTCGTGTTGTTAGTTGTGGAATGCCGTGTTAAGCAACGAGGAGTTCCCCAGGTGGTGGAGAGGTGGGGTGAGCCTCAATCATCCAAATGTGCCATGGCTGTTTCAATCATTGACCGCAACTCTAACCCTGTATGCTTTCTCTTCTCTTTCAATCAGCATCACCTTTTTTTCTTTTTCTGGCTATATTTATTGTTTGAGTACAGTTCCGTTTGTGTTTTCTGCCTTTTCTGGAGATTAGGTAAAGGTTGAAGTTATATATATATATATATATACGAAATAGGATTCTCATTATTTTCCTATCATTTCTGGTATTGCAGTTATTAGCTGTAGCAAGGAAAAGTGGCCAGGTAAGTTACTTCATGGTTTGGTTTTCAATATTTGCTATTAAACCTTTTGCGCTTAACTCTGTATATATTCACTCTACAGATTGAAGTTTTGAGCCCTGTAAATGGAGATATTCAGGCTACAATTTCAAATGTCAATGATTCAGATCTTCAGTCTGAGGAGAATGATATTGTTGGTTTGCATTTATTTGCAAAACAAAAATTGGAGTTGGCTTCTAGGTATATAAATTGCTTCTGTTTGACAGTTTTATTTTTGTTTTATTCCTGTCCTTGTTGTGTTCTGATTCTGTGCTCAATTTAGTTGAAGTCTTGAAGAGCAATAACAAAGTGCAGTTTGCTTTATGAATAATTGAATTGTTTTGACCTTGTCCGATGCAACCGTGTAAATGAAACAGGCTATACATGAAACTTCTGTGATATGTTTAGATTGCCTGTTAGATTCGCATGTAATCCTTCTTGGTAGCTGTTAGAATATTAGGGTTATTAATCTTTTTTTATTGGTGGTTTGGACTTGTATTACTAGTACTAATGCTTGATTTAATAGATAATGGCTTGAGAGGAGATAAAGAGAGGGAGAGGGAGAGTACATTGCCATGAACTCTAGAATAGCTCATTTTGTTTTTCAGTTGCACACCTTAACATGATTTGCTTTATGGAGCCTTTTTGGTAGGATTGGTTCTATCCATTCATTATATAGTTCTGGTATTTTTGGATGATTGCATGATTAGATTATCACAAAAAATACTCATAGTTCAAGCATATCATATGTATAGCAGTCAATCCCAAGTAGCCGAACAGAGTTGCTGACCCCGAAAACGCTATAGCGGTGTAGTGGATAGCAGAGTGATAGCAATTTTAAGAATTCTAATATCTAACACACACACACACACACACACAGATATATGTATATGTATATGTATATGTGTGTGTGTGTGTATATATATATATATAAAATACTTAAATTAAAGACATTCATTCATAATAAATTAAATATCAAGAGTTAAAGTTTGAGAACTCAACTCACATGTCCATAGACCATAACAACAAACTAAAAGAAACGAACCAGTTAAACCTCTAAGGATTAGTACAACTAATTATTAAAATTGATATACTAATTCTTTAATAGACATCATCATCTTCATTTCCTAGATCTTCCATCTCTTCCTCATTTTCACTTTCATCCCTACTTGTGTAAATCTCTTCCTCCTCCTCTTCAGTTTCTTCATCATAACACTGTTCATCTTGTTGTTGTATAACTTCCTTCCCTCTTCCCCTAAAGCTTGAAGGCCTAGAATAAGAAGCAGGTACAGACGTACTCTTTGTTCTTGTTTACCTCCTGGTGCATGTTAAAGGCTTGCCTGCCCAGTTGCACAGGTAGCAGTTCCCCAAGTCAATGTATCATCGTCAAACATCAGTTCATCTTCAGCACCTTCTTCATCAGGACCCATTTCTCCTAACAACCACTCATTACCATCATCAACATTCATTAGGAGAATGGGATCCACCACATCATTGCACTTTGCCACGTGCTATCTTACTACAGTGGTTTTGGGGTTGGCAGCTCTTCACCACTATCCGGGATTGATAACTATGGAATCAACTGGGTGCTTAGGCCCTGTTAGTTGAGATTATACTTTGTTAATAAAGTTGTTAGTCAATTAATTGGTTAGGTTGCTCTAAATATAGGCAGCGAATGAATGAATTAGTTAGTTGGTCAATTAGTTTTGGATTGGGGAGATCAGTCCTGCTCTTCTTCACCCTGGATGCTCATTGATACAGAGTTGGAGGAGGGTATCTAAAACAAATTTCCTTTTTTTTCTTTGGGTTAACCTCTATATTCTGAACTTGTATGTAGTAGTATTTATGTAGAAGCATATCTTCAGTCTATGAGTCCATGCACTTGTGCATTCATGTCCAAAATGCATTAATTGCTTGCATTATGCTCTTATGTATGTCTGCATTCTTATATGTGTGTGACTGTGCAGCTACTTGATTGTGTTTGCATACTTCCTAAATCATTTGGATGTTTTGATTGATTTTAGGTATTATACTTTACTTACATGCACAACCAAAGGAAATGCAAGTGTAAGGTCCATTGAAGTTGCGGATTCATCTACGGGATCTTCCTGTATTGGTTCTTCAAAGACATGGAATGTATGTTCTGGTGGTAACATCTTGTGTTGCAAGGTGGATGGAAATGAGAAGTTTGCTTTATTTGGAGGGTGAGTTTTTACAATTTACTTAAGTGTGACTTAGAAACTTGAAAGTTTAGTTGAATGTGAATGAGTATTGAATAGTTTGAATAAATTATTTATTCAACTTTGCTGATGGAACATTTTATGAACACAAAAGAGAGGAACAAAATATATGACAAGTAACCTAGCATGGTAAAAAATGGAAACCAACAAGAGGAAAGGACATTCAAATACTGTATTGCTCTGCTTTGAAGATCAAGTAGTTCCCTAAAGTAATGTTTAGCAAAGAAATGTCTTTTTTAAAAGACTGTCCTCTCCTACGCAGTGGCACAAACTTCATGATAATCCTGTCACTGGCCCATACAGTCTGCTTTGCTATACTCAAGAATGCTGTAATATTTCTGCAGAAACTACTGCCAACTTTGTGGGCAAAACCTGCCTGCTTAATATAATAAATTCTGAGCAATCTCCTCTTAATAGATAAATGTTGACTCAACCAAACTGTAAAAGACAAATAATTATTATCTTTGGAGTTTGGAGTTCTGAAATGTGTAATATTTGGAAATAAGGCCTTATGTGGCATCTGCCATCCCTGCTGCTTATCTGTGCTAGTGCAATTAAGTACTAGAGGCTATGCACAAGCTTGGACATTAAATGTTTTGACTTTTGATAGCTTGGCCTCTGTTTGGTGGATGCTATTTTCAAGTGACATTAGGGATGGCCTGCACAATCCAATTACTTAAATATATATAGAATTGAGTTCTTTATGAATTTGAGGAAGCCAAAGAATCTCCAATTGCACCTTTCATTATGGAAGAATCATAAAGTGAAAAACTTAAAAGAATACTGGACCTTCCTTACTGCAGAAACATGAATTAATAAATAGATTATGCCACAATTTCAAGCATGTTATAGCTGATGCAAACAACATGAAAGTAGGTTCCTGTTACCACAAATCTTGAGAATTTATGCAAGCTGTCACCAACATATGACTGTTATCTATAAATATGTGGAACTGATAAATGATGAATAAGTAATTTTCTGTAGGAAAGGTGTTGAAATAAATGTTTGGGATCTTGACAACTTCACTAAGATCTGGAATTCCAAACCTGTGAGTCTTTACTTCAACCCTCTACTTTTCATCTGTTATTAATTGCTAACTTATCTTCCCCAATTTATCTTTTATCAGTGCACATTCTTTTTATAGTGCTTGATTTTACTAGTCGATTTAATCTATGCAGCCTCCTAAGGATAGTCTCGGTATATTTACACCCACTTGGTTCACGTCTGCTACATTTCTCAAGAAAGATGATCATCGTAAATTTGTTGCTGGCACCAACAGTCATCAGGTAAATTTAATTAGTGGATTCTGCTCAAATTCTAAAATAAATGAACAAACTTACTTTTTTATGTCTAATAACACATGAAATATTCCTCTTTAATATCCTTGAACAAGGTGTAATAGAGACTCTTGAGAAGGATTAATAATTTGCTTTTAATCTAGTCTAGAATTCCAGAGGAATAGAAATGATATTCTTGAGTAACTTTTGTTTAAAGAGTAGTTGAGTACATGACCTTTAGTCATGTGGGATTTTTCCCATTTTATTAACAAATATAAGGTGATTATTATGTTTTGAAACTACGGATTTGTTTTTTACTTTGCAATTTAGAAAGGTAAAATTTTTTTGTTTCTGTTATTTGTTTTTCTCTGGAAGTTCTATGTAATTATAGATTTTCTCATGGCTCCTTATTTCCAACCTTGGTCTTCTGAACAGGTTCGCCTTTACGACATATCTGCTCAGAGGAGGCCTGTTCTCTCATTTGACTTCCGTGAGACACCAATTAAAGCACTGGCTGAGGATTTAGATGGCTATTCAATCTATGTAGGAAATGGGTCTGGTGACATGGCTTCTGTTGATATACGCACAGGTATCCCAAAAAGTCATGGGAAAGTGGTAATAGATAACAGTGATAATAGCGCAGTTTAACACTTTAACTTGCTTCCATATTGCACAGTGAACTAATTTTCCTTGATAATCTTTATCTTCTATTTGTGACCAATTTTTTGACAATATTTACTTGATTGAAGTCTTGTTTATTCCTGATATTGATTTTGATTCTATAAAATAACTTTTCTTTTTGACAATGATATAAATTAGTTATTCGTTGCCAACAATACTAGGATCGGGTCCGTTAAAAAATGCTCCTCACACCTAACACAGGAGAGCTAGATGCAATTTTTGTCGCTATTGATATAAAGTTGAAAGGTGTGATTTCCAAATGGTTGAGATTCACAACTTGATCCTTCATTTTTCTTTTTTTATTTCAAGGGAACAGCTTTATCTCTTCCTGAAATCTGGGTGATGAATCAAATTTACAATGTTGCACATCTCATATTTTAACCTGAATGAAACGAAATATAACCATGTCTGTATTTAGCTTCATTGGGGGCAAATTTTTGTTAAAATTTCTGTGGATTTTAGTTTAGGTTAAGCTTAAAATTTTAAAGCATCTATCTCAGAAACATAGCTTGCATTTTTGTGATTTTCAATTTATCTTCCTGAAGTGTCATTTTTATGCTGTGTAACCTCAGCTGGTGAATGTCATTTTTCCTTAAATTAAGCTTCTGTTATTTGTTCCAAGAAAAAGGGTTCTCGTGTGTGCTTGTGCAAGTTTGGCCACCCATTGGAACCCTACCATGAAACTATTCCCCATATTGCTTAAGCATGACTATGTATGTATCAATAAACACTAGGAGATGGGTTATAATTATTGCTTATGAACAGTTATAGTATTTTTCATTTCATTGATGAGAGGGAGGGGGAATCTTAAAATTTCAGAATATTCATACTAACAGTTCTCTCAAGATATGATACATATGTAAGTATGGTTAAGATGAGAAACTTCACTTGGTGTATTGGCTTTTCTATCACCGTGTTACTGCTATTTAAACAATTGGTTGTCAAATGGTATAATTATACTTACTGCTATGTAAGTATAATTATTTGTTGGAAACTCTTTTTCCTTTATTTTGCTTCTGTTGTCTTGGTTGGGTTTTACACTTATTGAAAAAAAACTGGTAGAAACTCACCTTGTGTGGTTTGGACATATGTGAAGAAAACCTTAGATGTCCTAATAAAGAGTTGATCAGATGGAGGGTAGCCCAATTGCTAGAGGCAGGGGCCCAGGGGGAGACTAGAAAATTTATGGACAAAACAATTAAGAAGGATTTAGAGGTCTATATTTTGTCCCTATACCTAATTATGGCAGAACATTATGGTGACATTTGATCCATATAGCCAACCCCATGTAGTTGGAAAAGGTTATTTTTGTTGTCGTGGTCCTTTTGTTTACCTATTGGAATGAGTTTTTTTTTTTTAAATTATTTTAACAAATAATTTTATTGCAGGAAAAATGATAGGATGTTTTTCTGGAAAATGCTCTGGAAGCATCAGATCCATAGTCAGGCACCCCGAGCTACCTGTGGTAGCTTCATGTGGTGAGCACTACTCTGTTTTCCCTTTGTTTGTTGCATATTCTTTTAATCATGAAGGTTCTCTGATGCAGTCCTTGGATCACTAAAATTCTTTTAGTTCTTTCTAAAATTATGTTTGTTTTTTGGGAACGAATTTATATCTTCTGTTATGTTATCTACCTTTTGCATGATTGCTCCTGAAGCTCATCCAAAAAGTACTGGGTGTGTAGTTACTGGATGACCTTTTTTTTCTGGATAAAAAGTGGTTAATTATTTGTCTAACAAAAATATAGAGTTGCTGTTTGTGGTGCCCACTCTAATGCTCATATCATGATCTTTATTTTCAGGACTGGACAGCTATTTGCGCCTTTGGGATACAAAGTCAAGACAGCTTCTTTCTGCAGTAGGTTTTATTATATACCTTATTTTGTCCTTCATCCATGGCAACATGCTATATAGTCCTTGTTGGAATATGTACCCTGGAAACTAAAATGATTTAGTGGTATTTGTCCATTATAATTTTTAACCTATCTGTTGGAATATCAAATAAAGTGACCTGTTATAAAGCCCATGAACCCGTGTTAAGATTAAACCTGTATTCTGATAGGGACTGTTTTGTATGTTTTTATGTATTCCTATGCTGATAATAGTTGTGAGGGTAAAAAGATGATATATGTGAAGAAGCCCATTTTCTTATAAGCTTTGATACAAAGCTTTGTCAAGGAAACCATAAACCTTTCTAAACTAGAAGTAGCCGGGTCCCCAGTGACTGTCAGAATTGTTTATTTTCTGCTTATAATTGTGGTTATCTGTAAAGTTAGTCAGTTTATAAATAATTCTGTATTCGTGTAGACTTGTAGTCAAAATCATTTATATATTTTTTATTTCTTGCAGGTTTTCCTTAAGCAACATATTATGCACGTTCTTTTTGATTCCAGCTTCATTGTTGAAGGTTAGTTTTTTTCTTCTTCTTTTTCAATACAGTATTTTAAGATCTTTAAAAAGAAAAAATTAAAGATGACATTGAAGATCATAGTGTCACTGGTTCTTGATGCCTGGAGTAATCCATTAGTGTCATACCTTAGCATTAGTTTGATGAACAGCAAAATCTAGAGTAACAAACAATAATTCAAGGGATACAGCTGTCATTTTTGTTCTGATATATTAGAATTATCAGGTTGACCAGAGAAACCTGTGGAATTAAATAAGAGGGGCTAAAAGGGGTTTATTGTTGAATATTGGAAACAGTGACACAGATTGAAACTTACTGTAGCATGTGAAAGGATCTGAAAATGATAACTCTGCTTTTAAAATTGGAATTAGTAAATACATATAGTATATTTGCAGCACTAAATGCAAGAATTACACAAAAATTTATGTTTAGGAGAGTTATAACAATTAATATTGTTTAAAATTTGTAAGTATGAGGAAAAGGAGTCGATGGACTAGACTGGCCTTGCATTGACAGTAGCCCTTAGGCAGAAGTAAAAGACAATAAATATATGTAATATATACCTTGGCATAATATAACTGTCAATCCTGATGAGCCTCGTGGATCAGATTTTAAGACCAGATATCTGCTATTCTGCTAGAATACAAGTTGTATTCTTGGGTCTTTTCCTTTTCTCAATATGATTCCAATTTGCAACTCCAAATATTCCTACCAGCAATGATTGACTATTTGAATCTTAAAAATACCCCGTAGACCGACCTCCTATCCTACATATGAATCACAATATTTTTTGGCTGGAATTCACTGATATCGGCTACAATGAAATGCTAAAAAGACTAATATATATATATATATATATATATTTCCTATTGTTACCATGATGTCTTTGGTGTTTGAAGTCCGGTAGGGCTGCCTATTCTACACCTCTAATTGTATATGAACATATATATCCTCAGGAACGGATTTGCAACCATGCAAGGAACAAACTCCAACTGAAATCATAGTTAGGGAAGAAGTTGATGCTTCACCTTTGAAAAGAAAAAAATCTTCTCGAAACAAAGAACATATACTAGATGGTAATGAAAGAAAGAAAAGATCTAAGCAGAATAAGGAACGCAAGTCTGAAGGAAATGATAGACATCAGAAGATTGCATCAAGAAATGAGAGAAGCAAGTCAGCATGCAAGAAAAGAAACAAGAGCTCAATTTCAGAGTTGTGATTTAGATGGATTAAATACCATGTGATATAAAGATGGTATCTAAACTAACATCGGGATGCACGGTGATGAAGGGGGAAAAGTCTAAACAGGCTTGAGTTTGTTTTTGGTAATTGGATCAGCTTGGAGGTGACTTTATGAGGAAGTGACTTAATTCATATGGCGGTGCTGATGTAAATTTGTTCAATTTTGTGAATTCTCTATGCATGAGATTAGTTGTTTGAAGTTATTCAATCTAGGAAGAGATTTTGGTTTAGGCATGTCTTGCGGTTCGTGGCAAAATGATCAGTATTTTGCAATTGCAGTTGCTGGCTTGCGATTAGTCCATTTTGCTTAGGTGACTGAAAGTGCTTCGCAATTCAATTTTTTTTTCTTAATTTATCAAAATTGTTTTAAAGTTAAGATGTCTTGTATGATTAAAAGATTATATGGGTTACGAATGGGAGTTAGTGTGTCTATGGAGTAATATAATAAAAAGATTTGAGCGATCTTTTGAATTTGATTACCTTTTTTTTTCCTATTTAGTTCCTCGTTTAATCCTGTCAATATTGTAGTTTCCATTCAATACAAGCCTTGTCTACCAATTGATACTTCAAAAGCTTGTCATAGGATAAAGCTTGAGATAATAACAAAACTACTACTAGTTGGAGAGCATTGTCAAATAAACTTGATTTTACAATCTTGATCTCATATTTCTAATGTATGATTCAGGTTATATCTTGTCCTTAAACCTCTGAAACATGGAAACTATTTTGCATTTACTATACCTCTAACTTCTGGAAGATGGAAACTATTTTGCATTTACTATTTCAGCTATCAAGACTTATTTTTGAATGGATTTGTTCTACCTGATCCAGTAAACTTATGTCTTATTATATAAGTTTTTTTTTTAAAAAAAATGTATTAAAATTTGAAGATTTGTACAATTACTTTATTAAATGTTTTGTTGTGAAATTTATTTTTTCAAATTTATTTATCGTTAAATTGATTTTTTAAAATATTATTATATAAGTGTTTGTTTCCATCTCTGTTGCAAGTAGAGTATGTGAAAAATAAATATTTCTTTTGCTTTGGAAAATTGGATTTCAAGTTTCAACCATGGTTTTATACATTGAAAAATGTATATTTTTTTTGTTTTATTTATGTCAACATAAATTGAGGATTTTCTTTGAAATAAGGTTAAATTGTATATAGGAATGAAAATAAGGTTAAATTGTATATAGGAATGAAAATAAGTTGAGTTAAGTTAAATTTTGAATTTAAATCTGATTTGATTATAAATTTTGAAGTTGAGTAGGAGATGTGTATTTTTTTTTTATCTTACTTTTTGTTTTAAAGCTTGTAAGATTTATAAACATACTTCAAAGTTACAATATAAAAAAATTAATAAAAAATTTAAAATTTATATAAATAGTTAATTAAAAGAATTTATAAAATAAAAGATTCACAAATTTAACTATGTATAAAATATAGATATTAAATACTAATTATACATAAACATAAATAAGTATATATATATATATTTACACATGCATATATATATATATATATATATATATTTAAATACATATAAAAATTAAAATAAAATATAGAAAATTTGTTTTAAAGTTGAAGTAATATATCAAATTCTTCTTATGATGAATATAATAGAAGGTTTTTTTGTTTAAAATTATAAATTTAAGTTTTTAATAAATTATATAAATATATATTAATGTTATATAAATATAATATATCAAAATAAATAGAATTTTAGATAGACTAAACAAATTTTTTATACATTTAAACATAGATTATTTTTTTAAAAAGATTTTTAAAATATATATATAGAGAGAGAGAGAAGAGATAAAGTTATTTCAAGAATAATTTTAGCTAGAATTTTAGTGTCTAATAACTCTTATAAATAATTAAATATTATTAATGCAACTATTAAATTAATAAATTATATTATATAGATTAATTTTTAAAAATTTCATAAAATTTAAAATAGATTTAATATTTTATTAAATAACTTTAAATTAATAAATTTTATAAAAATGATCAGAATATAATTAATTAATTTAACAGTTAGATTGATAAAATTTAATTTTTTTATAGAAATTATTAAATAAAATAACTCTAATTAAAGTTACTCTTTTAACTAAATGTATTTTTAGAATAATTTTATTCTTCCTCATATATATATATATATATATATATATATATATATATAAAAGAGAAAGTATCAAGTTAATCTATTTAATAATTTTTATAAAAATTAAATTTTAACTATTTAACTATTAAATTAATAATTTATATTATATAAATCATTCTTATAAAATTTAAAAAAAGTTTGATATTTTATTAAATAAATTTAAATTAACAGATATTATAAGAAGTATATTATCCATTAATTTAAATTTATTTATTCAAATATTAAATTTTTTTAAAATTTTATAAAATTTTATAAAGATAATCAATATAATGTAATTTATTAATTTAACAGTTAAATTGATAAAATTTAATTATTTATAAAAATTATTAAACGAAATAACTTTAAATAAAATTATTCCTTAAATAATTTAATTTTTTTATATAATATATATATATATATGATCTTATCTAAATTTTTTTATTAATGTTAAGAAGATAAAAAATGAAAATTTATATTTAAAAAATATTTATTATATTAAAAATATAAAAAAAAATATTTTTTTGAATTTTATTTTATTTACATAAAATTAATATTAACAAAATCAAATAATAATTTACAGTTATTCTATACATTTTAAAAGGATTCATTATTTAAAGTCGACTGGTGCTATTTGGACTTAATGTCTAATGAATTATAATTTAAAATTTAGAAAATAAAAAAGATGGTCACAGATATAAACGAGGAAAGATAGTGTGCATATTTGGTTCAATATTTCTGTTTAAAATTCAGTAAAATAAGTGAATAACATTTTCTCCAATCTTCAAAACGCAGCCTGTGCTAGGGTTTCTTGGATCATTCAACTTTTGGATTTATTTGCAAATATACTTGATTGTGAAATTTATAAATATGTTAAATATTATATCTAAAACCACTGCAACAGTTGAAATATAAAAAAAAAATTATATTAACAATTCTTTATATATATATATATATAATAATTGATATCCTATATTTTTAATATTTTTATCTACATAATATAATAAAAATTAAAAAAAAATATAAAATGATATAATTGATAGAGATGTATTTAAAAAAAGCATTAAGTATTTTTTTAATGAATCTTAAAAATATGAATTTAATTTCTTCAAATATAAATCATGATAATCATTAGCTTAAAAAATATCATATCTAACGGCTAATACTCACTTAGACCATGATTGAAAACACAAGCATATTTTATTTTATATTTAATATTTGTATTGTGAAATTGAATCGGTGCGGCGCTGTACCCTTCACTTTGTTGTGTTGCTTTCCCCGCGGGCGCTTTGATCCTCCCTCCGTCCAGGTTATCCTCGGTTTGGGGTTTTTGAGTGTAAATTTATAATCTTTTTGTTGAAATTGTGCTAGGTAGATGCTTAGCCTTGGTTCCAGCTCTTCCAGTTCTACTTTGCTTACAAAATCAGCAGTTTTTTTTTTTTTTTTGCAGCTTAGTAGGATAGACAGAGTACTAACATTAATACATATACTCTTCCCAGTCTATAGATATGAAACTTTTTGAAAATTGCATTTGAAATTTACCAGAATTAGGTGCTTATTGTTATCATTGCTACAATTTGTCCTCATATGAATCATGGTTCCTTTATTTTGTGTTCCTAATTAAATATCTAATGCTGCAGAGATTAAGTTGGTCAGAGGTTCCTGTTATCGCTTTCATGGCAACTAGTAAGTGATGAGACATTTAATTTTCCCTATTGTTTAACCTGCATTTTCTAAGGAAATTGTTCATACCAGTTATTTGTCTAATAACTAGTATATCTAATCTATTGCTACGTGGTTTTAAAAAATAATACACAATGATTGTGGGTTTCATGCAGGACTTCAGTTTGAAAATTCTTGTGAAGTTGGAGTTTTCTCCAAACTTACCAATGCTTATTGTTTGGTTGCCATTGGAGGTTCTGAAAACTTCTACAGGTTTTCATTCAGTTTGGACTAATGAAATTACTTTTCCCAATACATTTATTTTCGTTGGTTTCGAGTGTATTAAAATTGCCATAATAGTTCTCTTGATGAATAAATTAATTTTCGTTGTTATGCAGTACATTTGAGGCTGAGTTAGCAGATGTTATCCCTGTGGTCAAAACCTCCATTGGTGGCACTCGTATTGTTGGTCGTCTTTGTATTGGTAAAATATTTTTCCCTTGGTTTCTTAAATCTTAATAAGTATCAGTCCTTCCCTTGAACTGTATTAAGTCTGTTAAGAGATGGCTCCACATTCTTTAATTCCATCGGTGACAAAATTCCTTGTTTTTGTTATAGAATAAAGAGATGGTTAAATCAGTTTTTCTATTCATGGATTTATCTTTTATTAGATTTAGACTTGTTGCCTAATTAGCTTAGTTTCTATTGGTTTGCAGGAAATAAGAATGGGCTTCTCTTGCCCCATACCACAACTGATCAAGGTGATTCTTATTATTACATTGTTTGTTTTTATTGTAGTAAGGTTTGATACTACTCTAATATGATTTTGGTCATTGTTTGCCTCCACCCCCCCCCCCCCCCCAAAAAAAATACGCACACACAATATGAAGGCAAATTTTGAGTGTTGATGAATTAGGAGCTAATGGGTATTTAAAAAAATCTCCAGTTCCCATTTCTGTCTTAAATTTGATTCATTCATGCAAAGGAATTTTTTGAATGTTGCTCAGCATTGGTACAATGATGATGACTGTGGTTAGCACTAATGAGATAGGAAACAATGTCTTTCCATGGCTTCTGTATAAATACCAATTTAGACACCAATTATAACCCTGCTATGCTGGTTTCTAGAGTCTCTAGACGCTTATCCAATTATCCAGCATTCAAATAAGATTCTGAAAGTTTGTGTTTGCCTGCCTGTAAACATATGGGATCTTTGTCAACACCCTGGGTCTAAGTCTTTGAACTTTTTCTCATTTTCTTTCTGGGGTTTGATCAATTTATTTGTCTCTTTTAGTACAAAAATAAAAAATTAATTAGTGCTATTTTCCTCATATATACCATATCTATTGTTTCATCATTATTGATTACTTAGAACTCAGCTCCAGTTGTGATACTGTACTGACTTGTGGTACTTGATCTTTTTGCCATGACTATTGCTGAAGAACTTCAACACCTGAGAAACAGTCTACCTGATCAAGTTGTTGTTCAGCGCATTGAAGAAAGATTATCTGCTCTAGGAAATTGTATAGCATGTAATGACCATGTGGCCCTCACACACACTGACCTTGACAGGGTATTGTCTTATTATAGATTATAGTTTTTTCTTTCCTATGCCAATTTCTTATACTTATTTAGGACTGGGAATTGATTTGAGAAGATGCTCATATTTGCATAAATGGATGGTGAATATAGAAGTTTCCTAGCTGTCCTATATCCAGTGCTTGTCATTTTGAATCTGATCACTTAAAGCTTTTAGGTTATGACGACTACTCTTGTTAAACTGTAAATTGTTTCTGAAACAGCAGAACAATCTTGCAGTAAAAGTTTGATGGTAGTTTGACCACTATAATCTATGTGACCTGTAAAAGTCATTTTTATTTGAATGTGGATTTGGATTCCGGGTTATGTTCTCTCTATATAATCCAAATAGTTCAGCTTTTATCAGAAAGAAAAAGACACTTATTTGAATAGCTATCAAACTTTTTGTCCCTCTTGTTGGCATTGAATAAACAATGATAAGAAAAAATTGAAGATTATGTAGATAGGTAAGACAAGTAGTATTGGTTTGGTGAAATAAGCTAATCCTTACTTTAAACTTCAATTATAATTTAATACAATTCTCTTTATTAAGGGCCTTGCTTCAGGGCCACTGTTTGTCCTTCAAAACTGTTCTCTTATTGTGATACAAATAGAGTTTGTCTCGTATAAGTGTTATTATCAATACACTGCCCTTTATAAACAAAAAAGAAAGAAAGAACATATATTTTCTGTTTTTTTAATAAAATGATTCTTGACCAACTTAAATGTTCATTGTGAAATTTTGTTCAGGAAACTGAGGAGATGATTGCCGATGTTCTTGGAGTAGAAGTTTTTAGACAGACAATTGCCGGCAATATTCTTGTGGGCAGTTACTGTGCCTTCTCCAACAGAGGTGGTTTGGTAAGTACGCAAGATGTCATCTTCAATATCATGATTTAAATATATGTATGTTCCATCTTATGACCATACACTTGGTGCAGGTCCACCCTCATACTTCCATTGAAGACTTGGATGAACTTTCTACACTTCTTCAAGTTCCTTTGGTTGCTGGGACCGTCAATCGTGGCAGTGAAGTTATAGGTGCTGGGATGACAGTAAATGATTGGACAGCATTCTGTGGTTCAGACACCACAGCAACAGAGCTCTCTGTGATTGAGAGTGTTTTCAAGCTGAGGGAAGCCCAGCCAAGTGCCATAGTGGATGAGATGAGGAAATCGCTCATTGATAGCTATGTCTAAGTTTTGCTGATGGTATTCATTATTCATACCATGTTGGACTGGAAATTGCTAAGATCTTATAGTTCGGTGATAGTTTTTTTTCCTCCAGTAAACAATTTCTTTGATACTTTGTCTTCTAACGTATGAACACATAAGTCAATCAAGAGTTCTGGTTTTTCATTAATTGTACGTGATCATTTTTATAGCAAATTTTGGTTGTCATACAATAATCAAAGGCGAGATCTTGCATGGGCTCTCATGGTGGCATAAATTAACTGTTTTTAGTAAAGCCTCGGTTTAATTGGAAGTAACCATATACTTAGTAATATAAAAGATTAGCGTAGATGGATCTGTCTGTTTTTTTATGGACAGTTGATATACAATTTGGTAAAACTGAAGATTCGTGTTTTGGTCCCAAAAATTTTCATTTATTTAAATTATTAGCCTTTTAAGAGCTTAAATGGTTTACAAATTGACAACTTAGTAGAATAAACATTAGTATTTGTAGAGACTAAATTGTGTGTGGGGGTGCGTAAATTCGTTTTGAAAGATAAATTAACACAATTAAATGGTTTTCTCGAAAATAAAAATTAAAGCTTGATAACTTTTTGTTTTGAGATTTTCCTCTTAAAAAATGATTTCCATTTTGTCAATGAATGCATTTGATTATTATAATAATTACAATATGCAAGCAGAGTTATATTTTGTTGTGAATGCCAACGGATATTGCTTGCTAAGACAAGGTCCATCACGGACAATCGGGCATTCCTAATTTTAAAGGGAATTGCTTTTTCATTTTAAAATGAACAGTATTTCGCACCCTCCTTTAAAATTATTTTTATAGCCTTTCTTTTATTTTCGGAAATAAAATTTTGAAGGCAAAATAAATATACTTCCGGAAAGTTATTAATATATTCTAAAAATAAATTTCAGAAATTTATTTTCATAAATGTAATTCCGGAAATTTATTTTGGGAATGTATTAAAAGAATTTCGGAAATAAATTTCGGAATGAAACATAAGGTATTTTTGGTATAAAGTTTTTTACAAAAAAGAAGGAAGTGTAAAGGGGTCAAATAGCAAGGCCCATTTCAAATGAGTTCTTTTTTTAGGACATTCCTATACTAGTTTACAGACATAAAATCCTATCCTCGGTTGATGGGTAGAAGAATACAATTAAGAAGATCTTCATTATGTTTATGTTTCATGATAGAAGAATGTTACAAAAAACTGGTAAAACTTAAACATAGTACCATGAATGGTTTTTTATGTTCTCAAATTAAAATAAAAATTTAGCTGTGATAGCTCACAAGAAACATCTACGTTAAAGATCAATGTGGATTAACAAAGCGAAACTCTAATTTTAATTATATGGCATCACACTTAAATTTTATCCTTGTAAATAATCCAATTTTAGATGACAGAATTACCTTTCAAGAGTAGTGCCATGCACTGTGCGGCAACTGTTTCGAAATTGGCTTTTCAACATGTTAATTGGCATTGAGTAAAATTTTCCAATTATTAGAGTACATAAATCAAATTAAATATAAAAAATAAGGTGCATGGAATAATGTTATCTAGATCTTTACTGCTTAGATTATCACGATGGTTAAATGTTTGAAATTTGGATGCCAGTTTAGGAATGCTTGTTTGTTTAGATGGAATTTAAGAAAAAAAAAATTATTTTCAAAATTTGCATGACTTTAATTTTTTTTTAATTTTTATTTATTTGTATTTATCTTATATGAAAGAAAGAAATTAAATTTTGTAAAATCCGCAAAAATTATTTCCTTCTTTAAGAGAAAAGAAAGTGAACAGTTAAATTTTTTTTATTTTAAATTATTAAATAATTCTTAAAAAATTAAAAAAAAAATACTATATCAATAAAAAATTATAATAACAATTAATTTTTTAAGTTAAAATTTATATTTAAAAATTTATATATATAAGAATTTATACTAATTTTTTTTTTCATTTTATTCAAACAACTTATTTTTTCCTTCTATTTTCACTTTTATTTTTATCCTCCTAATTCTTTCATTCCTATTCTTTATATTATCCAAATAAAGCATGAATGAAATCATGGTACTCTGAGCCCGCATTGAGCGTGCCCATATAGAATCAATTGAGTCTTGCTAACTTTAGATTACTATTTAAAAAAAACTAAATTTAATTGAAAATATTATAGTGCACTGAAAAAAAACTTATCAACATTTTTTAATAAAAAAGTCACTTTTGATTCTTTAATCAATTCTGTAGTGGTTAACATTCTCCATGAAAAAAAAAAAAACACAATACTTTCGAGTGCTAGAGTTTCACAGATAAAAACCAACTTCAAAACCAAGAAGCCAAACAACATAACCTTCCAAATTATGACACCGAACAATCATACGTGGCATTTGCGCAAAGTTTCAAATACGGGCAGATAAATAATCAATAAAGCAAATGCTATCTGTACCATCGACAAACAGTTCACAATTACTATAGCAAACAGTTCAAACTACAAAACAACAGCCCAACCAAGGACCAAAAACATAAAGAATGGTGATTAGATTTAAAAGCTCACTTGGAACCTAGCACATCCTCAGCTCAATGTCAAAAAGCAATGTTAGTTGGGTTATATGTTCTCAGTCGGGAAGAATTTGCTCACTGTCAGCATCTGCCTCAGTCTCAACCTTAGGCTTTGAAGGAGCCTGGCCTGCTCCAGGAGCTTGCCTCTTCTTGATCCCACTCACTACATCATCAATCCGCAGAAGCATGCAAGCAGCTTCGATGGCAGTCTTAAACGTTTGTGCCTTCACATTGTATGCATCCCAGATCTAAAATCATATCAGGACAAAACATCTTTAGAGTTCATTTATTCAAATGTGCTTATCGGGAAACTGTACATCACTTTAATGAGGTATAGAGAATGTCAGAATGTAAAATCTTAGGTAAGTGGGAGAGGAAAACAAAGAGAAATAAAAAAAAGATTTTCTTCAGCGTGACTAACTGAAATGAGTTAGATTTAATTCTAAAATGATGTGACAATGGGGAGCAAAATGGTAATTGGAGGATTTTGGAATCTTTTGCATGATTTACAAATGAAAGAAAATGAAAGCACCTTGCACTCTTTCATGTCAGTGATAGCACCAGTATTTCCATCTATGCCAATCCATGCATTTTCCCCGTTTGCATGCTATAATTCCAAAAAAAAATAAAATGTTAACACAATCAGAGAAAGAATCTACAAATTGTAATTGTGAAATTCTTACTTTTCCTTGGAGCGCAGTCATAGTCCGGATGACATTTACTCCACAATTTTGAGCCAAAGTACGGGGTATCGCCTCAAAAGCAATGGCAGCAGCTTCATAAGGCCACTGTTAATCAACAAGAATATGAAAATGAGAATCAGAGTAATCAATTGCCATGAGATGAGAAATAGAACTAGACACCTTAGACAAAATTATATATAGTGACCCATTGAAACAATGACTATTACACTCACCTTCTCTATACCTTGAACAGATGAACTCTTCTGCTTCAAAGTTGCTGATACAGTCAACTCCGTAGCACCGCCTCCAGGAACAAGTTTTGGATTTTTTATAATGTTCCTTGCTACAGACATAGCATCCTGCCATGGGAAAAAACTTCAGGAAGTAGTGACCAAATCTGCAAGGTCTCAGTAGAAATAGACAGCTTACCTGGAGGTTTCTTTCAACTTCATTTAACAGATCCTTGCTAGGACCCCTCAATAGTACAGTACAGGCCTTAGGGTCTTCACATTCAACAATAAATGCAAAAAATTCATCTCCAATTTTCTTAACTTCAAATAGCCCCGCACCAGTACCAACATCAGACTCCTGTAGTTCATCTGGTCTGTTCACAATAACAGCACCACATGCTTTCGCAATTCTATTATTATCAGCTTTTCTCAGCCTTCTGATTGCACTAACTCCATGCTTACTCAGAAAATGGCATGCCAAATCACTAAGGCCCTTCTCTGTAATCACCAAATCCGGTTTAAACTTCAATATCTGCATGCAGAGCTCCTCAATGTATTCTTCTTCCATTTTCAACAAGAGACTCCAGTCTTCTTCTTTGAGCAGTTCAGCATTTGTTTGATTCTCACCTTTTTTATACTCAAGGGGACAATCAAGAAGAATGATACGTGGATTAACAATCTTTCTCTTCATTTTGCCAGGGGCAACCACATCCTTGTTTATCATAACTCCTTTAAGAACTCTCGAATCCTCCAGCTGCCCACCAGGGACCTTCTCAACCTTAATGTAATTTTTAATATCTACATCTCTCAAACCTTGGCCAAGATCAACGCCTACTGTGGTAGTAGCATCAATAGCTAAATCCTGGAAGTTAACCAAAGTAGAATATGTAAAATAGAATTCAAATAACATAATTGTTTACCTGTAGCATAAAAACTACAATAGTAATTCCCAAGGTTATAATCCTATTCACTGATATTGAAAATGACAAAACTGAAGATGAATAAGAGCAGAAATAGGGGAAACAATTTGATATTCCTTTATTTGCTACATTTGCATGTATCCAGACACATTTTATAGAGAAAGAACATACACTAGAGCTATAAATGCATAGATGAGGCAACTCAGTTACTCCGTAGGTCCACCTTGACAATCACAATCAGCAAACTAATTGCATTTATAAAAGCAACATATTAACTCAAGTTTGTGTAGAAATTTCATTTCAGATTAAAGAAACAGTATGCTTGACAACTTTTAATATTGTTACATTTCCTTTCAAGTAACATTAAAAGAATTGTGCCTATTTATTTAGGATTTTAAGAACTTGGGGTAAGGTTGTGTACACCTACCCTCCCTGGACCCTGCTAAGTGGGAGCCTTGTGTATTTTTAGGATTTTGAGACTTTTCATTAAGTCAGAAGAGTATAGCTAGAAGAACGACAAATTTGAAAATCTTGCCCAAGAATAGAGGATACTCACAGCAATTAAATCCCCAAATTGACTAGTAAATTTGGTGCCTATGCAGCTTTTGACTAGCGCCAGCATTGTACCTCCTGCAGTTCTATTCACATTAAGATTTTGTCTCAAAGAAGAAAAAAATATAGATAGTTCAAATCTTCTCTACAAGATAGATGAGTTCCATTAGATGAAATAGCCCCAATAAACTAAAAGCAAAGCTATCAAACATGAAATCAAGAAGCTCAATCTAGCAGCCCTCCACTGGTAGGTAAAAGGGATGCACAGATGTTTATCTACTTGTAAGCCTCATCAACTAATGCATTCTGCCATGCATGTATCATCTTAAATCAGAGTCAAAAAGTTGCCAAATCAACGGTAGAACAATTTGTTAACAGTGCAAATTTATTGTTTAGCCATAGCTTTCTCAAATTTTATTATCATGGTATTACAAATTGCTTCCAGCAAAACCAATTCCATAATGGAATTGTGAAGATCCGTCAAACTATCAGGTCCCAACTTTCACAAACTATTTAAACAACCTACTTAGACACTTCTACAAACCTGAGGGAGCAGGTTATTTCATTGAAAAGGCTCAGCACATTGTAAACTACTGCAAATCGTTAGGAATAAAAAAGGAAGTTACCCCCCTCCCCAAAAAAGCAACAGAACTTACGATCCTTGGCATCAATGGGCATTGCAATTTTGTCAAGAACAGCAATGGCATCCTCCAAAACTTTGTTATAAGCTGCACATAACATTATTGTAGAAGTCATCATATACAATCAGATATCCTTGTCGAAAAGAACCAAGAATTAACACCATAGATTACCTCGGCAAATAACTGTAGGATGATAATTCTTGTCTATAAATGCTTCAGCAACATGGAGCATCTCACCCGCTGCGAAAAAAGAAGGGGTGGGTGGGAAGGCAACATATAGCCCAATGCATCACAAATATCTGCTCCTCCATTAGGTACACAATAAAATCTAGAATTCACCAATATGATTCATGACTTGTTTACTAAATCATGCAAAATGCAGCTAAGTTCATCTTTGGAACATTCATCCTTCAGTTTCAATTTCATAATCACATTATCAACCTTAATGAAAGATTTCCAGAATAGGTTGACATGAAGTATAACATTAGATGAAGATTCAACATTAAAAAAGAAAGCATCTACCATATGCTCAAAAGTCAAAACATACCAAGAATGATGACAGATGTTGTTCCATCTCCAACTTCCTCATCTTGGGTGCGACTTAATTCAATCATAGACTGCAGCCATCCAAATAAGAGAACATTATTAGAAAATTATATCCAAACAGCAACTAAACCATAATTCAATGCAGAGAGAGAAAGTTAGGCTTTCACAAAAGAAATGGTGAGGAGAGCAATAAATAACATTATGTACACATGACAAGCAAATATCAATGAAGTGAAGTGCAAGTGATAAACCATACCTTTGCAGCTGGGTGAGCAAGATCTAATTCACGCAAGATAGCATTTCCATCATTTGTCACAACAATTCCTATTAATTACAAGAAAATTGGGAGTCAAACTAACGCATAGAAACACAATACATATAGATGAAAACCAATATGAAAAAGACTATTTAAAAGTCAATTTCTAAGTCAGAACCTATATTTAACAATGTTCCCACACAATTCATAAACAATGTTTCCTAACACACTGTAATGTTTCCTTACATAGTGTTTGGTTGGAGGAAAATGGAGGAATAGGGAAGGGAAGGATTCTTTTAAAAATCACTTGTTTGGTTCAAATATTGGGAGAGAAGAGGAGACAAAATTTCAATATTGAGGGCATTTGGAAAGGAGGGAAAATATTTAAGAGTTTTGAGTCCATGCTAGCTAAATTATCCTTAACTTGAATACTTGAGTTTAATCGCTTTGTTAGTCTTTGTAAGGGTGTAATGGTAAATTAATTTATTTTCCCTTCACTCCATTAAAATCCCTCCTCTCCCCTCTTTTAAACCAAACACTGTGTAAAGAAACAACTTTTCAGATTGCAAAAGAAAAAAAAAAAATTCTTAGGCATCATAGACATAAATGAGGAAATATTTTGCACTTCACATACAAGAATCAAGAGCACATTCTCTGAGAACACTTGATTATATTGAGAATGAGAGCAACAAATCTTGATCATACAACCAATAGTCAAGCTTAATGTAAGTTAATGATCACATGACCACTTTAAAATGTGGTATGCATTTCTCTTTTAATCCATTCAAATAAGATCTGATAGTCTATAAATTTCCTACAAGGATCATCGATGACTAAGTTATAAAATAATTTAAAATATTAATACACTAACCTCCACCAGCATCCAGTAGCATCTTTAACATGGACCTAGGTCCCAATGTTGTACGAATAATGTCAGCAACAGCCTGATAGACACCAATCAAATTAGAAAATCCAAATGAACAGCCCTAGAGAGTGGACAAGAAGATAAACTAGACAACTGAAAGCGTACAATATACTCACTGGTTTATAGTTTTACTTCAAAAATACATATATCACAATAGTTTACTGAATCCATGGCATATTTATGGACACACCACCCTCTCAAAAAAGAAGAAAACAAAAACATACCACAACTATTTTGGAACTTTGGAATTATACACACAAAACAGGAAGGGGTCATGCTAAATATATGGGCACTTCAAGAGCCTACAAATCTTTGAAACAGAACCCTGGAAAGGTAAACTAATAAAAGAAAATGAGGGCATTAAACACATTTTCCAATATACATTCAGAACAACTAGGAAATCAACCTGTCATGATTACAGTCACTTTTCTAAATGTGAGATACACTTGCATCATAAAATTTGTTTACGAAAGGCTAGTCATCTTGCTTCGTGAGTTTCTAAATTCTATTCTTCAATCAAGATGGTTACCTATAGATATAAGAAGTTAATTAAAAAGAAAGACCAAATATGACCAGCTCAGAAACTCTATAGGTACTTCAGAGTACGATGAAATTCATCTTTTTGAGATGAAAGATAATGCGGAGCTTCCGTATGCACCTAAGCAACTACCCCTTAAAGACGAAAGGTAGAAATCAAATCAATGTAGAAAGTGTGTCTTATGTGTGACCCCTAATATTAGAATTTAAATCTTCCTAAAAGGAAGAATCTCACAGAGGAAATGTCAAGCATATAATCATACAAAAATCTTAACCTGCAACAGTTGGTGAGTTGTGATATGTCGTACCTTTGATGCCTGAATATTAGCATGCTGCACCTTGCTTCCAGACTCACGTTTCAAGGAATCCTCTACCCAATGGCAACGTGCATTTGATGAGTGAAACAATACAAAAAAGACGAGCTAAAAACGCACCACAGAAAACCTATCTTAATTTAAAGAACACAAAACAGGTACAAGCATCGCATGAAACTTCGTGGATCGCAAATTGAAGAAAAAAAAAAAAAAGAGTTTACTGATTTCATACTAAAAGAAGAGCATCAAACTAAAAAAGACATTGCTTCCAAATTGAAGCCAAAATACAAACAGAGAAAAGGTCGAACAAAAAAACTAACAGTTTCGGGGAATTGTTATGTTCTGATTTGGATCATTGAAAACATTACAGTGCACACATGTAATGGTAGATAAAAGTGACAGTGTTGTGTTCATATGCAAAATAATACTATGTAAAACCATCTATGAACAAAGTAAAATCAGGAGTGAAAGAGAAAGGAGTTACTGAGAACTAGAACCGGCGCCTGCATGACTTGGAGCTTTAAGATTACGGAAGCAAGTTGTTAGACTGCAAGGACGCGATTTCAGATAGAAGATTCAAGTTTAGGCGAATATGTCGGAACGGAGAGAGGTGTTGAACAAATGAGATCAGAGAAAAGAATGCAGAGTTATGTTACCCGGCAGAGAACGTGCTAGGGCACGAAGAAGAGTGAGTGCTGGTATAGCTGGTATGTTTGTGTGTAACAGAGGGAGAGAGGTCTTCCGCCAAAATGTTAAATGGCCTCAACAAACAAACCTCAAAACCCTTTAAGCTGAAAAGCTTAAGCCTTTTTTCTTTCATTCTTTTTTGCTAAATTGATGACCATAGATTGCTTTCATATCATTTCATTTTGTTAGTGATCAACAAATATATTAAGTTATGATTGGTAGAGTGAAATTAAAGTAATTTTTATAAGATATTTTAGTTTCAAATTTCATTATTTTTCTTGTTATATACTAAAAATAATAATTTTTTATATTAAATTTAAATTCTTTTAAATTTTTATATATAATCTATGCTAAAATTATTTTATCCATATATTATCCAAAGATTTATAAATAAAACTTTATTTAACCGTTTCATAAGTTATAACATTAGTTATTCTTTTGACATGCAATGAATTAAAAACAAAACTCTACTATTAAGAAGGTATTTAATTTTTTTTAAAATATTATTTCACGAAATTATTTTTAGAATTTTTTTTGAAATGGAAATAAAAAAAATAAAAAAAAATAATACATAAAAAATACGAATAATAAAAATTAAAAATTATTTTTTTATTTTAAAAGATAAAAATATAATATATTAAAATAATTTTCAAAATTTTTATTCATTAAATTTTTGTTAAAACTAAAAATGAAAAATATCTTTTAAAAACAGGAAACAAATAAATACTAAATATCTAGGATCTTGTTAAAGAAGTATGCGTAGACAGAGCTAAGTTGTCTGCTCAAGTATACTAATTGAACAACAATAAATTCTGGATTGTACAGCTAAATTGGTTTTTTACTTCTTTTTTTCTTTTAATATTTGGCAAATCAGTTCTTTATTTTTTAAAATATTTTGTTAATACTTTATTTATTATTATGTTTTATAAATTGTTCATTCCTTTCATTTTTTATAAGTTAATTAAAAAATATGATATTTTGATACCCTCATTTTCTATCCAAAAAGCTAACAATATTTCTTTGACTCTTCCTTCGTCCTTTTCTCCATGCATGATATCATTCAAGTGGATCTACGATGTGTTCAAATTGAAATACAACCAACACAAACTCTAGCTACAACAATATCACATTCGAGTCTTGCAAAAACTTTCTTTCACTCATAACTTCACTTGAACAAATCACCCTTATATACAAATACAAAAGAATGTATAAATTGTTTTCTTAACGTACAAGTATCTTTTATTAAAAATTTTGCTCAAGTAAAATAAAACTATTATAAATTAATATATTTAAAAATAATATAATTATATATTTAAATTTAAATTTTTTAATTTAATTGTTAAACTGAGTTTATTTTATTAATTAATGTGTTCTTGTAACTTCTATCAAATAAGTTGGTAGCGCATTTTATTTAATAGCATGAGAATTATTAAAATAAAAATAGTTAGTTATTATGAAAAAAATATATCAGATATTATTTATAGACATTTCCAGCGAAACATTGCTTTGCCACATATCTTGAAAAAAAAAAAAAATCTATTATATCCTCAAAAGTCAAAACATGTGATAGACGTTGTTCCATCAACAACTTCGTTTTATGTGCGACTCAATTCAATCAGCCATTTAGATACGAGAGCAATATTAGAAAATTATACACCAAATAGCAACTAAACCTAAATTCAACGCAGAGACAAAAAGTTAGGCTTTCACAAAACAAATGGTCAAGATAGCAATAAATAACATTGTGTACACATGGCAAGCAAATATCAACGAAGTGAAGTGCAAATGATAAATCATACCTTTGCTGAGCAATATCTAATTCACCCAAGATAGCATTTCCATCATTTGTCACAACAATTCCTATTAATTACAAGAAAATTGGAGGAAAATGAAGGGAAAGGATTTTTTTTTTAAGGAGACAAAATTTAAATAAGAAGGACATTCGGAAGGGTTAAAAAATATTTAAGAGTTTTGAGCCTATATTAGCTAAATCATTTTTAACTTTAATATTTAGTTTAATCGTTTGATTAGTTTTGTAAAGTCATGATGGTAAATTAATCTATTTTCTTTCATTCCGTTAAAATCTCTTTTCTTCCCTCTTTTCAATCAAACATTGTGTAAAGAAATAATTTTTGAGATTGTAACAAAAATACACTTTTTTCTAGGCATCATAAACATAAATGAAGAAATATTTTACTCTTGACATGCCAGAATAAAAAACATATTCTATGAGAATACTTAATTACAGTGAAAATGAAAGCAAAAAATCTTGATCACACAACCAATAATCAAATTTAAAGTTAGTGATCACATGACCACTTGAAATGTCATATGTATTTCTCTTTTAATCTATTTAAAATAAGATATGATAGATTGTATTAATTGTTTTCGTTTTTTGTTACAATCAAAAGTTCTCTCAAATACATTTTCTACAAAAATCTTCGATAACTAAGTTATAAAATAATTTAAAATATGAATACATTAACTTTTACCTCCAACTTTTTAATGGTAAATGAAAAAATATACGTACTTTTTAAGATATCATAAATATAAATCATTATTATAATTACTTACACTTGATATGCTGAATCAACATGATATTAACAAAAAGTAAAAAAAATATAACTAATTTATAATACAGATCAATAAATAATAAATTAATTAAACATTTTAAAAAAAATAAAAATTAGCCTATCAAATGTTTTAAAAAATTGAAAGATCAATTTATCTATTTATCCATAAAACATATCATAAACTTTCTATTTTAATCATTTTACACTCTTACTTTACCAATAAAATTATGTTAAAAACTTTATAATTAATAAATTATAACCATTTTTTTAAATATTCTACTACATTTAACTTATATTTTTTTATTTCTTTTCCTCCTGACTAAATAAATAATAACCTATCAAATAAAATTAAAAATACTAATCATTCCAATCTTAATTTAAATTTATAAATTATTTACTTTTTACTTAAAAATTTAATTTTACAAAAGTTATTCAATTTTTTTACTTTTTTTTTATTTTATCTTTTAATTACAGCTTTGTATAAAAAAATTAACTTAAATATCATTTTATAAACTTCATGATTAAATAATTCTCCTTTTTTTTTGTAAATTAAGGGTTAAAATAACTATATTTAAAATTTAAAAGCTAAAATAAGAATTTATTCTTTTACTAAATAACGACAGCAATCCTCCTACAAGTTTTAAAAAAATGAAAATACAAGTGTTAAGATATTAGGATAAGACTGTGAAACAGTTGGAAGAAAATGTGTTAAATGGTCTCTTATTACATTAAACTTATAAAAAATATCATCTAATTGAAATCTAGGAAAAATTAATGGTGTTAATTATAAAGAATTTTGTTATAAACTTTTAAAATTATAATGATTTAATTATTTTTTGTTCTAAATTATAAAAATATAATTTAAAGTGTTTTGATACACTAATTAAATTTTCCTGATTTATTTTTAATTAAGAATATAAATTTTTAAAAAATATTATCTAAGCCATCCAAACACTTAAATTTTTTAGACTCAAACCAACTCACTATTTCAAAGAAGCATGTGTTTAGATAAAATAATGTTTTATTATACTTAATAACAATTCATCAACTTTGACTTAGCCGTAATTTTTTTTAAATCACAAAGTATTTTATGTCAATTATTTTTGCATAAGAAATGCTAATAATATATTATTTTAAAATATGTTTTATTATTAATTAAATTTTATCTTCATGCATAAAGTAATACAAAATTTATGTATTATTTAATGTTTTGCCCATAAATTTGTTATTTTCAACAAAATCTAATTAATAAAAAAATATATATAAAAATATGTTACTAATACTATTTTATTTATATATTTTGTTGTTTTCTTTTAATGATAAGATATTTTATTAGCAAAATTAAATATTATAAACTTTTTTATTATTTGAAAACTTCACTGTTAATATTTTTTTTATTATTATTGATATATTTTTTTATTATGGAATTGTCCATCTTTAGGAAAGATATTTTTCATCTTCAATCTTACAAGTTAAGATAAGTTAAATCTTTTATTTTCAAATATACTTTCAGAACACATTTTAATTATATTTTGACAACGGTAGCATATGTAGATTAACTTTAACGTAGAAGATAAGTCTTTATCCATTTTGATTAAATATTGTTGATTTTTTTATATAAAGTATTTATCAATATCTGGCCGAACAATTTAAATCATCCACAACGTATAGATTTAATTGTTGAAAATATTAGAACCCAAATAGTTTCATTAAACCTTTTACACTCTCTTAAATATTTTAAACAATAACATAATGATCATTAGCTTTATTTTTTGTACAGATAAATGTTAGTAAACATTGTAACTTTATTTTTTGTACAGATAAATATTAGTAAACAGATAATGTAATAACCTATGTGACTATGTGAGAACATTTGTTATGAAAGCTCTTTACGTAAGAGACAATATACAACCAATAAGTTACAATTATAACTAACAAACATCTATTTATAGTACAAATAATTTTTTAGAAAAAAAAATAATAATTTAATATTTATTCTAATTATCAATAAAATAAAAAATACTATTCTTAAAAAAAATGAACAAACATAAATATTTAATTAAAATTTAAGCACGCGCATGTAGTAAGCACGTAAAATTATAATAAATATTTATTTTAGTTTTTGTTATGAGATTTTTAATTTTAAACAGTGCAGAAATTAAATACTTATTGATGTTTTATTGATGAAAATTTGATTAATATATATATATATATTAAATTTTTTAATTTTTTTAATTTTTTACGATTCCACGATTCACTAAAAAAAAAGTTTTTTTCAACGGTTAATTTTTAGCAATTAGAAAAAACCGTCAGAAAAGTTACGATTTCTAGTATTTTATATAACTACAAAAAAAAAAAATATAATTCTATTTATTTTATCCTCTTTTTCAGATCTTCCCTTTTCTTTGTTTCACTCCTGCTATCGCGTATCTCATTTGCTCGCATGCGTGCTTCATCTTCGATGTATTTATCTCAAATTTATTTTGTTGACAATGTCTCTCACCTCATAGCTTGTTTTCAACTCTTCTTCATCCTTTGAGATACGGTACCCACTCAAAATCCCTAACTCAGTTTTTTGGATATTCTCTAATATTTCTCTTTCTATTTAGCTTGTTATCAACTATATGAACATGACTAAAAAGGAATTTGTTCTGATATTTTTTTATAATTGTTCTAATAATTATTGTTTAATGTTATTTACTCTTCAATTTATGACGTAAATTCAATGGAAAGGGGATGTCCTGTACAAGTTGTTCTTGTTGGTGTTGATTAAATTTTATTTATCAGATTTGGAAGTTGTCCATTTTTATCAGTTTTGAATGTTCCTTTTTATTTAGTAAATACTCATCACTATGTAGGTTTAACAGAGTTTTTTATGCGCAAGTACTTTGCAAGTAATATTATAGTTAAATCTTTAAATAAGCCCAAATGCACTCAAAGTATCAACAATTTTTTTTCTTTCTTGCACCTTTTGGAATTTATCCTTAAATTTTAAGGTGTGTGTTCTAATTTAAAAATTTGAATGCTAGCTGCTGATTTCAAAATACCTGTATTCTCGATTGCTTCAATTTCTCTCTAGGTAATTTCTCTTAAAAGAAAAAATGTTAAGCTATTTAGATCTGATATGCTGTTAAAAATAGTAGTAAGAAATTATTAAAATGTTGTTTATTTTTGCAGTATTTATTATGTATGATATGTTAATACTCCTTATCCTGTAATTATTTTGTACGACACTGTGTAATGCTCATTGTTTTAGTAATTTTTAATTTTGTAGTATGCATTTTGATTTCAAAAATAATATATTAAATATTGTTAATTTATTGATATAAAATGGTAAGTGTTAAATCTTGAGTGAGGTCAACATAGTAGCCTCAATTCTATAATCTTCAAATGTCTAACATTTCTTTGTTTTAGAAAGACCAACTCAAGTTAACCTTTTTGTTGACGCAGTACGTTAATATTCTAAGCAATTAGTGTTCTAAAGTTAGGCAATTAGCTCAATGTTCTAAAGTATTTCGTGATCATGAGAAGTTAGACTATATTAACCCATAAGCACCAGGAAGAATTAGTGTTAACATTCTATAAATTAGTGTTAACAATCAACTTATAATTAAATTTCTACAAAAGTAGTTGATACTGTTCACTTATAATTATTATTTTTAGTGAGTATGCAATTGTAAAATAGGTAAATTATTGTTTAGAACAGACATTTTGCCTTTGAAAAGTAATGTGGGCTGATCAAGCAACAATCAGGGCAGGTATTGGGAAATCTGCATGGAGCAGAATCAGGCAGCGTGCTCCTCCAACCAATGATTTATTGCTTTATGCAATAGTAGCTTGAGTTTTACAGAGGAGGAAATTAATTATTGAGAAATATAGTAGCATGGATGAGATCATTAAAGAATGCAATGACATGGCAAGACACCTTGATGTTTGGAAGCTGTTGGATGATGCCTATAACTTAGTGGTCACCTTTCATGACAAAATGAAAATAGAGGCATCATTCTGATGAGTACAGTTGATACTTAAGCAAACTAAAACATCTTCACTTTCAAGCGGCCAGATATTTTCCCCGTATCTAAAAGCACTGCAAATGTTGAGTTTATATTACCATGAAGCATGTTGCTTGCTGAAACTTTCCACTGCTTATTTATGAGGCTCAGTTTCAACAATGTTGCTGATGTGGGGATTGAAGTTGGCAAGATTTAGATGGCATCTTTGTTTTCCTCTTCTTTTCACGTTGGTTCCATCCTTTTCTCTTTTTATTTTTTTAATTCTGATTTGAGACACATATCAAGCACCTTTACGAAAAGCAGGGTCGGTAGGTGCATGTAACCATTAGAAGAGGCTGAGATATTGTTGACAATTATGAATGTTGTCCTTTTTTACTGAATCTAAACTTATGAGTCATTTTGATTCTGATGCAATGGTGTTTGAATTTCTTTTGGCATAACTGATTATGCAAAGAATCTATTTTATTTCGGAACTTTTTTAATACACATTGGTTATCTATTTTGAATGGTTGACTAAAGACACAGAAGAAGCAATCAGTAACAATTTTTTTAAAGTAGTGACTGAAATGTTTGTGTTCTAACAGTTAATTATTAATGTTACTTTCAAGTGTAGAGACTCCAATTGTTATAATTGAAGTTGGGCTTGACACACTTACTCCTCCAGAGCTTATAAAATAATTTGAGTAAGCCCTTGCTGCTAAACCGAAGGTTGGATGAATTCTTTTCTTTCTTTCTTTGTGTTCATTTATACCTTGATGATTTGCTTATGATATTATTTTGTGGTAACGGGTTACAATTTACAGTCACACATAATATTTGATCGATCCGCTGCTTAACATTGTTCTAACGTGTATAATTGTGCATTGGACCATTAGAATTGACAATTATTTTAACATTTTTTGGTTGGCTACCTATGTGTTGTATTTATCACCTATGTATCGATTTTTGTTTTGTACAATATGATAAAATCGTCTTGTTTTTATATTTTAGAATATAGATATACAGTTTTATATATATATATATATATATATATATATATATATATATATTGTCTTGTTTTGTAAAAAGTGTCACATGCTTAAGTAGTAATATTTAGATGAGATCTATATATAGTTACTTGTTTCTTGAAATATTTTTTGCTGAATTTTTTGTTTTCCTATGGAAAAGTTTATGACAATTGTTATGATATCAAATTTTGGTTATCAATTGGATATTTAATGGCATGTGAAATGGTAAAAAATGAGATAGAATTAAATGTAGTAGAGCATAATGAAATGAAATCAAAGATATTGAGTAAATTTTATTTTGCAAAATTTTAACAGGGGACAGAGTAGAGGATCATTTGAGCATATTTATATTATAATCTGTGCCTATTTTCTACCTTTTTGGCGGTTTAAAACTGTCAGTATGATGCAAGTTGTCAATTTTGGATCTACGGCTGTATATTGTGGCAGGTTTCTCTACTTTTCTGGCGGTTAAAATCGCCAATAAATTTTTCTATTATTTCTGGCGGTTCTGCCAGCGGTTAAAAAAAATTGCCACAAACAATTTGTGACATCTACAAAACCAGCAATTTTTTAAACCGCTGGTAATGATGTTTCTGGCGGTTCAAACTGCCAAAAATTATAATTTTAACCGCCACAAATAATAATTTTTTTGTAGTGATTACATGAATATTTTTTATGTTTTAGATTTATGCATATTTATATGATAATATAATGAATTAATATTTTAATAATATTGTGATTGAGATAAAATATATCATTTTAGATCTATATAGTATACGAATAGAATTCATTACTATAGATGTTAAATGTTAAATTTAGTAAAATTTTATAAATATTAAATTTATTTGTTCAATAGTTTTATTAATAAAATACGTATATATATATATATAATTATTAATGATGTTAGATGATTTATTAGCTTGATCAGAAAAATTTAACATTTATAAGTTAATAAAAAAAATCAGTTTACCAAGTTTAACATCTCATATAGTATAATAAATTTAAAAACATGAAAAGAATTAATTAATATTAAATATTATATAAAAAGAAATAATAATAATACATATTGAATCAAACTTTAAAAATAAATATATTATATCATTGTGTTTATTTTACATACCATTTTTCTTTCATTTAAACTTATATATACAAAAACGAAATGGTAATTTATTATGAATGTACCGAACATATAAATTTTAAAGAAGTAGAAATATTTTTTCTTATTAAAATTCGTATCATATTTTTATTTTCAAAATGATTGTAAACTATCTTTTATAGAATTATTCTCTTTAAAATTTAATTTTCATTAATTATTTTTAAAATTTGGAACATCATGTTCTTTTAAAAAATAAGCTATACAATCAATTGCTAAGTTTTTATTTTTGAAATGCATGATTCAATTTCTTTTTAAGATAAATTTATATATATAATAACAAGTTTTAAAAGCCGAAAGATTACACTAAAAAAGATTAAATCTTTTTAATCTTCCATAAACGACTGTAACAAAGAAGGAGGAGTCCCCAAAATCTGAATATGCCCCATCCTAGCTGAGAGGTATGCATATCTATTCTCCCTCTCTAAAGTAGTGGGTTAAATAACAACCCACTTCAATCTAATTATTTGTTTAATTTTTTGAATTATGTTGTAAAAATTATACGTGGAAGGACAATAATATTAAGATCGTTAAAATTTAACCGATATAAATACTGATAGATTGAAAATTTTATAGTTTAATCATTGAATTGATATTAATTATTTTTAAATATTTATAATATATAATATACTAAAAATTATATAATAATATAATATATTAATATTATAATTTTATATAATTAAAAATTATATATTGTTTTAAGTTTTTAAATATAAAATATATATGTAAGATTAATTAAAATATAATATAATTTAAATTTTATTTAAAAATTTATTAAAATAATATTATTTTATATATAAATTAAATTTTTAGTGATTTTGATAATTTATCAATTTTTTCAATTCTGTATCCATTCGTTATTTATTTTTTATTAAATTTTTTTTTTCAAATAATTTGAAGAGGATACCGATTCCCTTGTCAACCATTCTAATTTATCGATTCTATCCATTTTTATAAATATGGTAATATTTCACCAAATGAATCAGTAATTCCGAATCCACTTTCATAATAAGTTTTTGGATGGAAAGTATGCAAATCAAATATAGATTATGATACATTCTTTGGAACATGTATCCAAATTGCTATAAAAGCTTGAACGAAGATGCGATCTCTGTGTCTGTGGATCAAATCCTCAAAATAAGAAGTACATTGATTAATGGAGCATTAAATCTGATCATGTTTGTCAGGTTTTTTATTAAAAAATATTAATAAATATGTCAATTTAAGATACGTCCATATTAACTTTATGAAAATTATATTATATTTTTTAATCTATCACATGTGTTTATTATTGAAAGTAATATTTCTCAAAAAAGATAAGATTAATATAAATGTCAATATTTTCTTTAAATTTTAACATAATTATATAACTAAAAATTTAATTTAAAATATTTGTTTAAATAGGATTAATAAATTTAAAATTTTTGGTTAAATTGGATTAATATCTCATCAATTAATTTCCATATTTAATTTAATTTAATTTATACAACTTATAATAAATACTGATAATTTTTTCTATATATTGTATTTAACTAATGTCAAACTGGTATTTTAAGAAAAGTGGATTTAATTTTTATGATATTTTGTTCTCGTCTTCAGATTGTAATTTATTATTCTGTGAGAATTATTTTTTTTCAAATAAATTCAATTTTTGTTTGCGAATAGATAAAAATGTTTGCAATGTACGCATACATATACATATTAAAAATTATAATTGGGATAATAAAAAAATAAATCCATTTTTATTTGTGGTTTTCTATTTTTTAAATTTTTTCTCTAGATTAATAAACAAAACTTTAATAATTAACACACTTAAATATATTTTAATTTTATAAAAATAGTTAAAATTAATTTTATTCATTTTATTTTTTTATATTTTAATCTTCACAAATTTTAAAATTCTTGAAAATGATTTCCATTGCCATGTGACATACATATAGTCATATTACATTTAAAATTACACTCAGGTAACTTATGACATGACATGTTAAAATGTTTAACATGTTATAAAGGATGATGATAAAAATTATTTAAAAAATAAAATTTATAAAAATTAAAAATAAATTTAAATATATCTATAATTATTAAAAAAATATTTATACCTATTTAGTAAAATAAAAAACTATTTATAAGAATTAGATTAAAAACTAGTTATGAGAATTTTTTTTATTGTGCAACCAGCTTTGTAAAAACTTATTTATTAAAAAGTTTATAACACACATGTAAATATTTTTAAATTTTTTAATAAATTTAATAAATTTTATGGTATAATTCTATTATGTAATAAAAAAAATTCTTAAATAAGAGCTTAATAAAAATGTTTCTTTAAATACTTTTACATAATAAAATTTTTAAATTTAACAATAAGTTTTGAGATAAAATTATTCAATAATAAATTATAAAATTGTTTGAGTTGATATAGCTTATATGAGTGCGAATTAATCCTTTCTATTGATCAAAGAAAGATTGCATTGTCACAACTCAATTCAAAAAAAAAAAAAAAAAAAAAAGAGAAAACTTACTCCCGCCTAAAGGTCAACCAAAAGAGAACAAGACTTCCAAAACCCAAACTAAGAAGAAGACAACAGTCATACACCAGAAACACAAAAAAAAAAAAACAGAACAGAAAAAACAAAGAGCAAAATTCGAATAGAACAGAACATAATATTCTATTATGCGAATTATAAAAAACAGATCCAATTCTTAAAATAAGCCATGCATACATCGCGAATAATTTATAATTGCAAAAATAAACAAATTAATATTGTTTTATCTACCAATATACACTAAGAAACAATTATAAAAAATGGAATCATTTAAATAAAAAAAAAAAGAAAAGATAAATCTTGAATTCGTGGATTGTTTACTTCACTCCAAAGGAAGTATAATGATAATTTCCATCTATTAATTTGTGGAGAAAATCATTGAAGTGGAAATGTAATCACAAGAGAGAGAAGAAAAGGAAGGAGCCAATAGAGTTGAGCCAAAATACATGCATGCATCCATTAAGCAGACAAATAGAAAGATGAAAGAATATAGAAAGATTTAAAGAGGTATAGTAATTAAGAGTTATTTTTTTAAAATAATATATTTGTATTGTAAATTGTAAATATAGAAGAAGGCCAACTCAAACCTTTGGTTAAACTAAACTAATTCCAAACCAATCCCATGAATGAATCCTACGACCGAAGACCCACCACGCGCACTTGACCACACCACAGTGACCACACTCTTCTATTCTATCCTTCATATTCATAACCATCACATTCATCACTCTCCTCTTCATTTCCTCAACCCTTTTTGTTTTTTTGTGTCTTTATTCTTGCGGTTATACTTGTTTTAGGGTTTCAAAGTCTCCCATTCCTCTTTCCCTTCCAACTTCGATAGCAATTCAAACCCTCCTTTGATTCCCAATTCAATTTCCTCGCCTTCCTCTCCCGCGATTCCCAGTTCGAGATTTCGAGTCCCGCGATTGATTTTTGATGCAGCGATTTCAATTTGATTGGCGTTTGCGGGGGTTGGAATCGATTGTGGATAGCGAAGAGGGACAGTTTTTGTGACGGAGGAGGGGGTGCAGTTGTTGTGGGAGTGTTTCGAGGTTCAATAGTGAGTGGCTCGTGAAGTTATGATTTGGAAGTAACCCTAGCTAGCTGCGTAGGCATATGATATTTGGTGATTGATTTGGGAGTGTGATCCTTAGTTGGTTTTGCTTTTAAGGGGGGTGATTGGAGAAGAAGGGTATGGAGAATGGTCACGATGGGAAATTGGCCGAGAAATTCTCAGGCTTGAGCATTAACCAGCACGGTCAACAACATGTGCATGATCAATCTAACCTCTCTTCTAACAACAATGATAACTTGTATCAGGTCATGAAGGCTGTTGAAGCTGCTGAGGCCACTATTAAGCAACAGGTACTTTGGTTTCAACACCTGTTCTGTTATAAGTATGATTGATTTTGGGTGGTGCGTGTTCATTGTTTGCATATGAAGATTTTGTATTAATGCGGGCTGCCACGCGGCTGAAGGCTTCATTGTTTTCATTGTCTTATTTAATAGTATTATTTGTTATGGTGCTTGCTTGGCGCTTGTATTACTGACACGCATTTCGCTAATGAAAAGAGAAAGAGAATATACTTTTATGCTCGAATTTGGGTCCATGAGACATTTGGAACCTTTATCAATAGGGATAGAACTTGACTTGTATATGATAATATGATATATAGACCTGGTTGTGTGTCCTCTTTTTTTTTTTTTTTTTCTCTTCCCCTCTTCTGCTTTGATTGCTGTCACCTATGGGGTTTTAACATCTGCTCTGTTCTTAAAGAAAAAACGTGATTGTCACTCACAATTGTAGGTTCACTTTGATATAATGAAATGGTGGCTTCCTTCATGTCATGTCATTTTAGATAGGATGCTAATCATGCAACATGTTTCTTTTGGCAGGTAGAAGAGAATAACCGGCTTAGGTCTGAACTTCTGAATAAAGTTCAAGAACTAGAGAAATATGTAAGTTCTGTTAGGTCATTTGCTTGATTTATCACATATTGATTCTGTATAAGTTAAAATATATGAACTTATGAACCCCTTTTTTTTGTATTTTTTAAAACATTTGATTGCTTGGTTGTGTACACAATTCCTTGTCAGTTTCTGCTCTTTGAATTGGAATTTTGATTTGGTTTCTAGGTGTCCATGATCTAGATTCTGGGGCAAACTTACACTACTAGTATTAGGAAATGCAGATGCGAGCTTGAGAATAGTGCCAAGATTGTCCATGTGTGTGTGTTTTGCAATAAAAAAGTTTCATTAACTCAAGATGATTTCAAAGAGTTTGGAGGATAATTGATCCTAATTAATATTAAGAGAAAACATAAAAATGAAGAGGAAAAAAGAAAACTTCAATGGCACAAAGCTTCAAATCCCTCTATGTTTACCAGGATTATATTCTAATTTTATGGATATGTAGTTCCAACAACATAAGTGATTTTGAAAGTGAACATTTATACAACTATTCAGCTTATTAGCTTAACAATGGGCTCATCCTATACGAGAGGAAGTTGGAATATTCCCTTATTTTGGATACAGTTTATTCTACTCTTATCTTTTTTCTATGTCCACTTATCCCCTGATCCAAATTATCTTTCTTATCCACACTTCATTTATGTTCTTTCTATTTTTCTCTTGTTGGTGTGCTTCATTGCTTAAAATTTGTTTAGAGCATTGCTAGTGCTGGTCTTGTAGCCCTTTCATAGAATTTTACTTGGGAGTTTGGTAGGTGGTTTGTGATCACAAATTACATATGAACTCTGAAACATTTTTATATTTCATCCACCCAGCTTGAATCTTATGTGTGACATGACCATCAAAATCCTATTCACTTCATAAAATGGACCCAAGATGGGCAGTGATGATTTTTTGGAGCTTGTGTGGACTTCAGATATTTACTGTTGTAGACCAACAAGAGCAACAATCTTAGCTTGACAATAACTGTCTGGAACAAGGGGCAGAAACCAGAAACTGTTATCTTGTGGGAGTAGTTCTTGTGTTTGTAGAGGTGCTTATTTCCAAGCATATGCACTAATGAGATAAAGAAGATGAAAGGATTGAATTATGTGCTACATCTGCAAAATTGAGATGTGTTCGATAAAGTGATATTTTTCCATGAACTTAGATTTTTAAAACTTTGTCCTTCCTTCATTTTGATGAACATTTTATCCTCTGCCCATGATTTATGACATTGGGAAAATGTACATTCTTTTTTATAGAAAATGAAGTATTATTTGAAAGCTGGAGTATAGTAGGCTGTCTTGAGAAACAAAAATTAAAAAGAAAATACTAAAATCTCATTATGCAATTGATACTTTTTGACAGAGGCAAGGAGAATCAGTGGATCAAAAATCACATTTGGTTGCTCCATGGAGAGAGCAGGGTCATGGATCTTATGAAGCTCGTCAATCAGCACCATCGTCAGGTGATTGAGTATATATACTCCCTGTTACAGGGCCATTTTTCTAGCTGATCTAACTGGTAAACTACTCGCCCATCAATAACAAACTTCAAATGGATGCAGCCAGAGGCAATGCCGGTAACCATTCTGAGAACAGTCAAATAAATGGAACATTGAGAGTACAGCCAAATGATCAGCTGCCTATGGATAATACTGGACACTCACAGTTGTCTTCTCCATCTACAAGGTCAATCTCTCCAAGCAGGTATGTGATATCAAATATCAATTATAATGCTAGAGCTACAATGCGATGTCATATATTTTCTATATATATATATAAGTAATGTTGAAGAAGGATTGTGTAATTTTAGAAACCTGTATCTTTCATAGGCATCTACAAGAAGGAGACCTTGATCCCCGATTTAATTCACCTCGTCAAGTCTTGATGCCAATGGCTGAAACAAATAATAATACTACCTTGTTGAAGCAGGTACTACTTTTAATTCTAAAATGTTGTCTATAACCAGAGCTTGATATTTATGGAGTCATATGTATCTATTTAGGATCTGGCCATTAAGATTCGGGAACATGAAGAAGAGATCATTCTATTAAGGAAACATCTTGCTGATTATTCTGTGAAGGTAAAAGGTGTAAAATATTATTTTAAGTGGTGACCCACATATCTTTAGAGTATATTTTCCCTCAATGTCCATTTTAGGGACTGATGATTTTTCCATGATAGGAAGCACAAATACGCAACGAAAAATATGTCTTGGAAAAGCGCATTGCATATATGCGTCTGGTATGCACAAAATCTTTTTAAGTCCTTGTGAAATTCCCTAAGCGTCATTACATTTTGCATTTATTCTTGTATTTGATTGACATTATGCTCATAAATAAATTATTTGTAATATTGCTACTAGGCCTTTGATCAGCAGCAACAAGACCTTGTGGATGCTGCATCGAAAGCTTTATCATACCGACAAGATATAATTGAGGAAAATATACGTCTTACATATGCATTGCAGGTTATTTTTCCCACTTGTTTCCTTGTTATTGGTTTGGTGTGTTGAATTTTGCATGATAGTTTGGCTGCTTGGAATATTTTTCAATGATTCTCCGAGGGTAGCAACATGTTCTGTTGTGTTTTTCAGAATGACTTTTAAAGCTTTCACATTTTCTTTTCCTTGTCAGGATGCACAGCAAGAAAGATCAACATTTGTTTCATCTTTGCTGCCTCTTCTTGCAGAATACTCCCTGCAGCCACCTGTTCCTGATGCCCAGTCGATTGTTAGTAATGTCAAGGTTAGCTTTGATCTGTTTCCTGTTTGAAATAAATAATGCTGCTACCCTATGCTCTTACAAGTATAACCTATGGATATGATATGACACCTGGATGCATTTCAACATTTTCATCTGTCTCTCTCTTGTGAGGATGCTGCAAAGAGAAAAAATCTTTGAAACTAAACCAAGGTGAAATAAGGATTGTGAAGAGTAGACTGAGCAGTGAAAGATGTCTAATGAATCTCACTTTTCTTTTCCTCATTATATTTAATATATTTTGCTGACCTCTTTGTTCTTAATAAGATTATATATCAATAAAAGATGAATTTATTGAATTAGAGAAACAGATTAATGCAGGGCTTGAAGTTGGATCAGATATTCTCCTAGTACAATAGATGAGCTGTAAAATGGAATAAGAATTATTACTTTTGAATGGGAAGATATGTAATAAATTGATACATAGTTTGGAGAGCATAATATAAAAGACGCACATGCTTATGAAATAGAATGAAATACATAACATAGTGGTTTTAATCCAAATTTAAC
This sequence comes from Canavalia gladiata, assembly GCA_037954105.1. Classification (NCBI taxonomy): domain Eukaryota; kingdom Viridiplantae; phylum Streptophyta; class Magnoliopsida; order Fabales; family Fabaceae; genus Canavalia; species Canavalia gladiata. Next base: position 14,764,555 of record CM075660.1, read on the forward strand.
TATATCACTATCATATACGGCACTTCATATGATATTAATTTATGGTCTTTCTTTGGGGGTTTTCTAACATTTATACATATTCAGGGATTGGGATTTCAGAAGCTTTGTTCCACTAGTTTTCTACTTCTCTCTCTCTCTCTCTTCCTCTTTGTCGTTTGCTGTTTTTGTTCTTTTGTCTAGGAGTATTCCCTATCCTCCCTTCTATTTGTTTATTTCTCCTCTCTGTCTTTGGTGGTTGTTGTTGTCTTTATGCAATTATTTTTTATATATATAAAAAATACTACAAAAACTCAAAACTAATCATAAGTCTTACAATGTTAGGAACCAAAAAACAGAAATGAAAAAGAAAAGAGAAATTTTATTTAATTTAATGGAAAGAACATAAATAAGAGAGGGATTTCTCCTCAAGGGTTTTTGCTTCACTAAGGATTTTTCATTTGACAAAGAGCAAGTGCTCAATTTGCAATAGGATCCAAAACAGAATGAAACCCTATTCATTTAACCCACTGACTTTCTAACTAACTAACTAACTAACCACTCCAATAGTTACCTACTTTCTCTTCCTTCTCTCCGAACTCCTAATAGACATAAATCTTAGGTTCAGCGGAAATTAAGTTGAAAAGGATGAAAAAAATTCTCATGTGTATGTCCTGCAGAAGACAGGAGTGGGCAGTTGGTATTGTAGATTTGTAGTATCTTTCTGGTTTTTGATTAAGAAAAGGTCCTATTTTACATGTAGAGTAGCATTTTTCAGTACTAAAATCTGCCATATGATCTTTTATATCAAGCATTTAAGAAGAAACTCGGAAATTTGAAAATAATGTATTCCTATTTGACTTGCGGCATTGTGCAGATTTGAATTGATCTGTAACAACCTGACTGAAACTTGCTCAAATCTTCTACACAGAAGCATTTTGCGACTATAGAAGCTCCAATGTGACCTTCTGCTTCAAGCTTTTGAAGAAGAAAGTGCAAAAATTTAAAACTTTCATATCTTTTGCCATTTAGGTTGCTTACTGGTTTCTAGTAAACATATAAAAGATCTTATCGTCATGCCATTAAACTTCTCTCTTGAAAATTCTGGCAACATTCTGTTGCTCAAATTGATTTTAGCTTTTATAACAACAGTTACCAAATTTATGGGGATTGAGTTCTATATTCATTTTATATATAATTTAGTGTTATCAACATAGTGTGCTTTGCATGATTCAATTTAACTCAGGTGCCATACTACGAATCAAAGGGCGTGTTAGAATTTTTAGGTTGTTTTCTGTCAGGTTATGAAAGACCTATTTCAGATCTGTGTGAAACCCTAGTAGTCTATGGCAGAGCATGGTGAAGGATTGCTGCCCCAAGAATGCTATGGCACCTGCTGCAGCAAAGATAGTGATATAATAAAAAAATGGCTTAACTATGTTTTTTCCCCCTACATTTTCACTTTTTGATTTTAGTCTCTAAATTTTTTTTCTATGGTTCTGGTCCTTATATTTGTGCAACAAAGGAGGTTTGGTTCCTCTTACTATAATTAACATGTGGCAACCTCTTTGCTAGCCATGTTATCATTTACTGACCACTAGGGACTAAAACTGCTGAATTTGTAATAATTGGGGACTATGACCATAAAAAAAGTTGAGTGATTAAAATAGAAAACTCCTAAAAAGGGAGGGAGCAAAAACATATTTAAGTCTAAAAAATTCAAAGAATTGTAAAAATATATAATTAATGATATTAATAATTTAAACATTTTTACAATAAACAAATTTTCAATTCTCCAAATTTTAAAACACAATTATCTTATTCATAGTGTTATCAAAAGGTACCAATAACAGATGTCTAGAAAGCTTAACTAAATCAAGAAAAAATTGTTACCTAAAATTAAAAGCGGGATCGTTTACTGGAACACAAAAAGACAGTGATGAAAAATACTAAAAAATATATGCTAAAAAACAGTTTGTTAGGCTGAAAAGCTTCTGTTTGCAACTGCAAAATGAGATAATCCAAACTTCTACTCATTTGATTTATAAAACTCAATTTTACTGCTTGTAAGTGTTGGTTGGTAACTGCCATGCAAGGCAGTTCCCCCCCCCCCCCCCCCCTCTTCTGGTATTGTGACCTGTCATTTAAAATTAGTGTCATACACAGGGTGAGTGTGTTTTACTGGGAGCTATTTGTTTCAGTCTTCTCTATTGATTTGGGAATCTTGATGGAACAAATAAATTTTACAAAGCATTTGTTTTCTCTTCCATTATGGCATTATTTATTATGGGGTGTAAAAACTTTTAAATTGTGCCCCCACCTCTTTTCAAGCAGTTGCTTGTATCTCTCATAAAAGGTCATATTGATGAAACTGAAAGCTGTCCCTTTGTCTGTTTACTTCCAAATTTTAGGACCTCACGCGTCTTGCTTTTTGGCAGGTTTTGTTTAAACATTTACAGGAAAAACTTCTTCTCACTGAGGTATGTTGGATTGTGGACAGATACTTGGGTGCTTTGCGTTCCTGCATGTACTAATATGATTTGATATTTGGATGGATAATTGATAATTCAATGGGATTAGTGCTTAAGTTTCATTGGACTAGTATTGTCAAAATTTTGGAATGTTTACTTTCCCTTTTTGCTTGAGGAATTGGGTTTGTTTCATTATATTTGTTCTTTGTTACAGTCAAAGCTAAAGGAATCACAATATCAACTGACGCCATGGCGCTCAGATATAAACCATTCAAATGTTGCCGAGCAATCACCATCTCACTCAATTGGTGCACCTATGGTAACTTCAGTATGTTCATTTTGTGATCTTGTCCAATTTTCTTGTTATGCTTAAATAAATTTCTAAACAGTTGTATTTTATCAGCATAAAAATGGCCTTGAACTGGTACCTCAGCCTATGTATTCTCAAGTTAAAACTCAGGTCTCCAATGATGCCCCGACAGGCACTGATTGGGATATATTGAGTCGCCACCAGAATGGCTTGGGTGGTGGGTTGGCAATGAATGTTGATGCTGAAGATTCGGGGAGATATTCACCTCTTGCTAGCAGGTGAGCCTGATCAAATGGGGACTGCTACTCTGAACTGAATGTATTGGTGGGTTCTGTTTTCATGGAATCTTTGTTAAAGTGGTCCTCGTGCATGCAATGTTGTTCTCTTCCATATTGTTGGGCACTGATTTTTTTATTTAAATGTGGAGCCATGTCCTTTTAATCTGTTCCATAATGTGACACTGACATACATTTTTTTCATGGCTCCATCATTATCTAAATCAATGATATTACTGCCATTGCTATCATTGAATATTTAGGTCAACTAAAATTCGTGTTGCCCTTGATCTACTCTGGAACAGGTTGCTTATTTGATACTAACTTTGAATAGGAATGAGTGCTTAGGAAGGGATATTGTTCCAGTATAGATGAAATGAATTCTTTCTTGATTGAGATAAACTTGTTTATCTACTGTTGCTTATTTCATATCACTTGGGATTTGTTAGAATAAATGAAAATATCTAAATTATCTTATCATATCAGAAGATTATTCTTTAGGATTATTTTCCCTATTTTCTCATTATCTCCTAGGATTAGTTACCATATTTTCAAATCTTATCATGATTTGTTTTCGTAATTAATTAGGATTATGATCAGTATAAATAAAGGTTAGTACTCTACATTAAAATACATCAGAACATTTCATCATATTGTAATATGTCTTGAATAATGTTAATTCTTTTATATTGCTTTCTCCTTTATACCTAAATTACCATAATTTTAATATGGTATTAGATCTTATCTGGCCATAATGTTGGGTCATCTATTGATGTTTTTAATATGTTCTGTCCTAGGCTTGAGGGAGTGGGTTAAGATTCCCACATTGATGTAGGAATATAGCCAAAATACTCCTTATAAAAGTTGAGGCAAACCTCCTCTTGAACTAGGTTTTGGAAGTGAGTTAGACTCAATTTTCTAATAGGATCCATGTGGTCTCTTGCAGCTAGTTAAAATTTTATTAATGTTTCTCTTGGTTTTTGTTTCTTACAATTTGAGAATGCCTGAATCTATTAGTTGGTCTTTTATAAAAATATAAGTGGTAATTGATATGATTTCCCTCCCTTTTTTCATTAATCTGTTATGTCATCAATTCATTAAATTAAGCTAAGTTCAGAATGAGGAGGCTGAAAACATGAATTCTTTGGTTGATACTTTTAGTAATGGTAAAGGAGTGATAAAATTTGACATGTTTGGCCTGTTTGAAAATGACATCTTTGCTCAAATATATTGGCCTTGTCATAGGAATTCTTCAGCCCATGACGTATCCACGCACCTGGTGGTTAATCAGGCTGATACTCGTCCTACTCATTATGGGGAGGAGATGACTAACAAACAGGTCACATTTCGTGACCCCGTGAGCAACAGTGAAGTTGATGATTCTGATGGAGATGGAACCCAGAATGAGAGAGAAACATCTGCTAACTGGAATTCCGGAAACCCTCCTTATGCAACCCCCCTTGATGATCCAAGTTCTTCATATTCTCCTTATTTACCACCAGTTCTTGAAGAACCTTCATTTTCTGAGGGTAAGAATTAATCACGTTTTAGATTTACCATACTTTTGGAGCATTCCTGTTGGCTATTCCAAGTTCAATAGATCATGCTGCAGCTGCAGATGAAGATCCATTGCCAGCTATAGAGGGCCTTCAAATTTCAGGAGAAGCCTTTCCAGGAAGGGAACTTCAGGCATGTGGATACTCCATCAATGGCACTACTAGTTGTAATTTTGAGGTGCATTTTATTTGCATATAATTTGGAACTTGTTTTTTGTTGCTTCATATTCTTCATTTTAATGTGTTTTTCATTTTATGGTATTAATTTATGATTCTGTCCTAAGCATTTGATGTTGCCTTCTGTGTCCCTTCTGTTGGATTGCCAGTGGATTCGGCATTTGGAAGATGGTTCCTTTAATTATATCGATGGTATTGTCCTACTTCTGTCAAGATTATGTTCTCCCTTTTGTCCATCCCTAAGTTATGAACTCAATCATAAATTGTCCAAAATGTAGGGGCAAAGCAACCCAACTATCTTGTCAGTGCTGATGATGTTGATACATTACTTGCCATTGAAGTCCAGCCTCTGGATAACAGGAAACGCAAGGTACACTTTTCTTTTTTCACTCACTATAATGGCAGTTGTATAGAAGTATGCAAAAAATTGGTGAATTTTTATAAATTGGCTTGTATTTTGTTACCGGCTTTGTCAAATAACTTGTCCCAAAAAACCAGCAGCGCAAATCAACCAGGACTTAATAATTTTGAGGAGAATTATGATTGAAATTGGCAACTAGTCTTTGTAATCTTCATTGATCATACTGAGAATATGGGTATACTGGGATTAGGGATTGAGTATTGAATGACTTGACCTTGTAAACTTCATTGATCATAATGACTTCTATCTCTGTATATTGCCTGTAGTTCACTTTAGGTCAAACCACATAAAATTCCTTGCCCATTTAATTCTACTTGTTCTGTGAATGACTGAATGCACCTGGTTATAAAAGAAGAGTTATCAAATCTGTTTTTCTTTCAAAGAGCGTTGTACTTGATAATGCCTCTGAATCTTGTAGGTGAGGGTTAGGGGGTCATGAGAATTTGGCATGAAGAGACATTGAAGACTAGTGGGTTAGATTGTGATAGGAATAGGATTAGTCATTTAAAGTTGTCTATGTTAATGAGCATTACAAGTCCCTTGAAAGCAACATGAACATCAACTTGTATTATATTTTTGCATAGATGCATGAAAATTACTTTATTCATCAACTGACATAAGTTGATCTTTGGTTAAAATATGTTTTAAGTCCTTTTAAATCTGGCTAAATTTGGTTTTAGTCCAATATTTTTTTGTTGGTTTTGGTCCCTATAAAGTTAACTTTTGAAAATAGTATTTGTTACCACTTAATCATATCTCTTTGCCAAACACAGATGACAGAGGTTAAACTTTACTCTTCTGAAAACCATAGTTGTACAACTGCCATTGCATGTGGCAATGAGTGTCTGCAATCAATCCATCCTTCATTGAGCCTTCATCATACCCAGGTGTTGTGGATGCAATTTGCACAGTTCTATATTGTGCATTGGGGCAAATTTCTTGGTGAAAATCTAGTTTGAAGATGCAAAATGCTCAAAAGAAGAAAAAAAAAATAAAAAAATTTAGATAATCAACCCATTCATCCATCTGACACTCACAAGAAAAGTATATTGGTCAGTTCTGGCCAAAATTTGCTCCATTACTCGTCTGACTGCCTATGACCCTTCAGAGTTCAGACTGGGATTGTGGCTTTTTTACCTGTTTACTTAAATCATTCTTCTTGTTTTTATTTAATTCTTTGTTCCTTGCAAAATTGAGTTCAAGTGCATACCTAGTCATCAGATTTAGTGTTTAGGCTTGTGTTCATCTCCTATGCTTCTGTTGTCTTTGTGGAATTCAGTTTCCCTTTGTCATTCCCTGTTCCCTTTGTCAATAACCCCTCTGTTTCCCTTCACAAGCTCGTTGATATGTGAAAAATGGAAGTTGCTGAAATGTGTTACTGGAGACCCAGAGGGTAATAGGCTTGAGTCAAGACTCGGTCTATGTTTGGCTTTTACATGACTTATTCTTGACTCTTAGTTTCACTTAACAATTCCTATTTAGCTATTTTGCACTTTGAAATGTACTTTTGTTGAAGATTTTTTATTCTTTTGCAGAAATTGATGAAAGCACACTTTCAATTTGCCTACTTTTGGGAGTAGCTGTAGATAGTTGTATACCTATATTTTAGTTGCAAATGAAGTTTTTCTTAATTGTTAGTTTGTTAATATATTTGTTATTTTGAATTATATGAAATATTTTTAATGTTATATATGTTGTATTTTTTTTTAACAAAAAGAAAGTTCTGTATTTCAATTTTTTAATATTGCCCTGCAATGCAATGGCACATTGAGCCCTTTGCACAATAATGCATTGTGCTTAATGAGTAATTTCAGAAGAAGGAACTCAACTTTTGAATGTGTACTTAATAAAGTGAATTAGACCGAGTTTGGTTTTCTGGTAATGGTTATCTGTTGGGGATCCAGGATTATGGGAAGAGGGGGAGCCTCGCCAGCAGAGAGAGAATCCTCCAATTTGGAGAATGTATTCCAGGAGAGAGAAAAGTAAAGGAGGGGTGCATATAGGGTTGTTATTAGTGGATGACATTGAGAGAGGATCTTTCAGTTAAGATCTATTGTAGGGAGTATTAAAAAGGTGGAGAGGGATAGTGATAGGCAGGATTATGTTCCGACTCTGAATGATATCTAGGGCAGAGGTTCCATCCTCTAAGGAGTGTTGTGCTCTGGACTGTTTGCTGTTCTTTTTCCCTTAAAAATATCAATATATATATATATATATATATATATATATATCTATATCTTGTCTTCTTCAGCAATATTTTCTGCAGTTACAGAAGCTGTGATTTCCCTTTGTCTGACTTAATTGATAGAATCTATCATTATGACCTCTCTATTTTTTTTTACTGAATCTCATGCATTCTCTCTGATTGTAGGGAGAACCTGTAAAAGTTTTTGCCAATGATAGCAAAAAGATCACTTGTGGTGAGTAAATGTTTCATAATGTTTTTGCAGTTCAATTGTTGCACCTTCTGGTGTAACCTGTAATATTGACAACAAATAGTTTCAAGTTTGCAGTGAATTTTTCTGTGATTTTAAAGTTTTGTTGATAAGGGCAATTTATTGTAGTCTTTTTCTGATTAAGCTCCTTTCAGTTGTTACATCTTTGTTGTAGAAAAGGGCAAAAAATACAAAAGGACATGATGGTTGTTGTGACTTGTGAGAGAGAAATTGTTGTTATTTTAAGCCCACAAGGTATTTATAGAATGGTTGGGTATGTGTGTGAGTTGGGAAGTGAAGGGTGAACATTTGCCCTTATTCCAATGTTAACAATTTACAATATGGAGGAAATGGAGAGTTAGTTAAATTAAAATGATTTGCCATTCTTATAAAATAAACTACGATAATTAACCTAATATACTCCATCCCCAAACCTCCCTGGACTTGGGAGAACTCATAGAAGCACGTAAAGGAGGGTTAAAAAACAATCTCTATTCCCTTTCCCTTTAGAAGACACAAGGGAAAAACTAACCGTCAGTCTTTTCTTATTATTGATTTGTACAATATCAGATGTTCTTGGAAGGGATGTAGTGCTGTTAAGGTTGTTGGACAATTTTAAACTGCTAGCAAGTTTCTTATTAATTTATTGTATTGAGACAGATACAATAAAAAGGAAGGACATAGTTTCCAGTATTATGCATTCACTTGTGCCGAAGTTATCAAAAGTAAATAATTCAGTAAAAGAAAAAAAAATTGTTAGAAAGAACAATATTACAAACAAGGAGGATAAGATATTGTCCCAAGAGAATAGTTAAAAGTGAAAAAAACAAACTAACATAACCTATCCGCTTTGAATGTGCCATTGTTGTCTCGGTTTTAATAAAAATGCTTTAGCATTCCTCTTGTCTCCCTTCTTACTTTCCTTTATATGGCTGCAAATGTTGGTGAGTCCCCAAAATTGATTTATTTAGTTATTCTCTTTTGTTATTGTTCTCAGATCCTGAAATGCAGAGCCACATAGAGAAGACTTTTTATGCTGGACATGCTTCATATAAAGTTTCTCTTTCGGTAATTCAATGAAAGTAGTTTTCTTAATTGTCATGAGTTTCTTGAATATCATAGTGCCAAGATCTTATTTTACTAATTTGTCTTCTTTATGGAGAACTCCAAACTGTTTTATAAATATTTTTGGGTTTGATATTACAGGCTGGATTTCTTGATATATGGGAACCAGCCACATTGGCCATTAAGAAGGAAGGCTACAGTATCAAATGCAGTGTACCAAATGGAGTTGTGATCACACAGAAGTTTTCACCATCCACCACTGTATGATGTTTATTCTTTGATAGTCTGTGTGAAGATTTTGGCCAAATTTTTGTAGGTTTAAGGAAATAAAGTAAAACAAATTCTGGGAGTCATTCTAATCACAAATTTCTCCATTATTTCCTCTCATACCAAGATTCCTTATATTATATATTAGCTAAATCTTGGAAGAAACTAGTGGTCTAATGTCTGGCAGCATGGCCTAATGTTGAGGGTATATAATCATGGCATTGTGAAAGCAACACACCATGGTTATTGTCATGGCAATTGAGTTAGTTTGATGATATATATTAGTTTTATCAAACAATATTTTGTAAGATTATAATTACAGATTGCCTGTTAAGTTGTAAGAAACATGATATCGCAAAGTATGTAATAATCTGTCCAACTTTGAGTTGTGCTGGACAAACAGAGTTATCTCACTAGATAGGTCTGAGGAAAACCAAAAAGTGCTCATGAATTTGACAATTAGATCATTTCTGGAACTTGCTTATTTCTCAATAATATAACTTCTAATATATATTTAATTGAAATTCTAAGATGTATGATATTGCAAAATTATAGTCTGTTGAACTTTCAGAGCTTTGTTTAATGAAGTGAGTTAGCTCACCAGATAGATATTAGGAAAACCAGAGTTCTTGAAGTTGATGATAGATAATTTTGGGATCTTGTTTATTTCTTGATCACAGAACTTGTTAAATATTAAATAAAGAAATCACTGTGAGGACATATCATATTAAATTCAGTTATTTAACATCGTTGCTTGCAGGGTTCCATGAGATGCTTTGTTTGTATCTTTTGAAGTCTATAGAAGACTTGATCTTGAGTGGTTAGCTAATATTTTTTTCTCATCTGCATTTACTTCTGTAGGTTACGATTCCATATGGACATATTTCAGAATTTATTATAAGTGGTCCCAGTGACACTGAACATTTATTAAGAGCAGAAAACAACTCAACAGATGTCAGCTGGTAAGTATTCTTAAGTTGTTTTGTTGCACAAACTGACTGACAAAAGGAACTAAGTTGCACCTGTGAAAAATGTTTCGTGTAGAAAATTTTCAGCATCGAATGGAATAAGTCCTACGGGAGATCATTCCACTATATAGCTTGCTGGTGTCATTATGTGCTAATTAAAAACGTTCATATTAAATTGAAACCCTTTTTCTTTTTGTTTTATCTGAGTGTGTGTGAATATGAGTTTATGGATATTTAATAATTTTTCAGATGCATTCTTGGATGCTGTTGGGTTTTACATTGATGCGAGGGAGTGGCCTAAATTTGAGCTTAAGCTGATCTCAAACTTCAAAATTTTGAGCACTTCAAATACTTTTTCTTTTTAAACCTTGAATGTGACGGTTTATTATTTTTTTCTGCCAACTAATTGTGAAAATATTCTTTTATTAGAACAAATTTGAGGTTGTATTTCTTGATGGTTAGGAAATCTTTTGTTTTAAACAATACTGTTCAGGTTCCAACTTCCTTGTGTGGAACCTCAAGCAATAAATATTACTAGCGTAGAGAACTAGAGAAGCAGACAAACTTGTAATATATTAATTTGCTTACAATGCAACTGGAGTCATTATTTTTTAATCTCTAACCAGGAAAGAGAATTACCTTTCAAGGGAAGTACCTCATGTCAAGTTTTCAAGTGGTTGCAATTTGGACTAAATATTTGTAATCCGTCTATCTCTTATGTTTTTGTGTTTTAGCTTCTGCTTTTGATAATATTGTTTATGTTGTTCCTTTTGCAGTGCTAGAGACACGATTGTGCTCACTTTGAGATTATTCATCCTAAGGGTACAAAAATTTTCTCCTTACTGAGTAATTTAAATTTTGTGTAAGGTTATGGTTCTGATCTTTCCTTTAGTCTTGACTTATTGCTTCACTTGTTAAGATTGTGTTGAAAAGGCCAGAATACTATTCACTTCATTTGTTGTTCATGTATTCTGTTTATTTCTGTTTTTTTGTTCATCTGTATTTGTTTCTTAGAGTAAAATGTTGTATATTCTATATTGAGCCAATTCTGAGCAGTATATTCAAGGTTTCTTCTGATTTTTCTGCTTCTGCAGGCTGGGGAGAAAAGGAGAGTAAAGAAGAAAGGATTATTCTTTAACAAGTAAAGGAAACTTGGGTGCTTGGTGGAAAATCTCTGCTGTAAGTTGATTGTGCGCACCAGGATGGGGATTGGGAGTTGTGTGTTTTGTGTGCAACCTAAATTTTTGCTCCTTTTCATATTCTATAATAGGGCAGAATTAGCTTGAGCTGTAATTGTGAATTTATACAGTCATTTCTTATTTTTCTTCCATATTTAGTAATTCTTTTTAGCTCTTTTTCGTGCCATGTAAGTCCATTGTTGCACTGCATGCTGTTCTTCATCTTGTGCATCTATATGCACGTGCCCGTGTGCATCTATCTGCCTACTTACACAAGCTATGTTCCCTCACTTTCATTACCTAAAATGATTCACAGGAAAATGATCTAGTTGCCGTTTGAAATTAGTGGAACCTTACCCTATGTTAATAGTCAGGTTTTGTTTTTAAATAATAAAAAAATCCTCTTCAAATATTTTAAATGTTTCGAACGATGCTTTTTAATCGAATGTGTCATTAAATCAATGAATGGCACTAGTTTGCAGTTTATTAATTCAGTTGTTAATCTGTGATCGAAATTGTAATTATTAAAGGGGAGAAATCAATTTATATAAGAATGAGTTCTGTTAAATATTATATTATTTAATGTGATTAAAAAATGTTTAATATATATTATATAAAATTTAATGTTTTAATATTTAGCATAATTTACATTGATATAAGTTAACTTTTTCATAAATATATATATTTTTACTGTTATATAGTATATTAGCTGTTTAATGTTCCCCTAAGAACAACACAGTTTGAGGAACAGCTGCAATTTTTTGTTATGCCCACCGTTTGATGGTCAATGTATAACATTGATGATATAAATGTTAACATTACTATAATATCATGTGTTGTATAATATGTTATACCCTGAAATAAGATAGCAGTATAGAGTTTAAGTGTTATATGAGTATTTTAAAATTAAATAAAATTTATAAATAAAAAAGATTTTTAAAAGTAACCGATATTATTAATGGTGAGTATTATATTAATAAAATTAAAGAAATTAAAAATAAAATTAAGTAAATAAATTAAAATAATAAAACATAGTTTTTATTGATTTTAAATATTAAAATTGAAACTTTAATTAAGTTAAGATGATTAAGATTATAATAATTTTAAAATTTAGTTTATATGAAAAGAAACATTTTCTTTAAATTTGTTAAGTATATCAATAGTTATTTTGAAAAATAAATAAAAATTAAAAACTTAATATAGAAGAAGTCACTTGATTTACTTAAAATTAAAATAAGTCGTCAAACATTTTGATTCAACAATAAAAATTCTAATTTAATATATAGAAATATATCATATAAATTATACCATTTTGTTGAATGAAACCATTCCCAACCAGAACTTTTATATTTTGTACATACTGATAGAAGGCATTCAGCAAAGTTCTCTTTCTTTCTTTTGTTACAATGAAGTTCTGAAAATACAGTTTTCATTAAGAACAAATATTAAATGGAATAATTTACTAGGAAAAAAGAATTTCACAAAGCAGGAAACTGGCACCAAAAATCGGATACCTTCATATTTTAGATTTCTGAAAAAGATAAAAAGTTTTCAATTGTTTTTGACGACTTTATGTTATACCCATTAACCAAACCCCTATAATTGTACTGCGCCAAGTATCTTCCAACAGAGAAAGAGATTGCATTGTGAAAGTGAAGAAAAACAAGAAATAATTCCCATGTAAAAGATACTGGAGACGGTTGCGGTGTTGGGAGATGTGGAAAAAAGGGATGGATATTTTGATCTTTTAATAGGATGGTACGAGTAATAAAATTTTAAACTTTTGTAATGTGTTTTTTCCTTTCTTTTCCGATGTACCATTATGATTTTTACAAGAGCAAATTCCATTCACATATCATCTGACATTCGTAAAAAATATCCGATATATATATTTGTACCATTATTATTTATCTGATTAAATTAATATTTGTTTAACTAAATTAAATATTAATATTTCATAAAATATTAAAATTAGTTGTTTTTTTAATTTTCTAAACGATAATATATCCATCTTCTTAATTCATTTCTTTTCATTGGTATAAATCAGTCTTATTTATTAATGATATTATATTATAAAATAAATTCAAATCAATTATTAGAATATAATGAAATGAAACATTAAAATTAAAAATACACTCCATTTATACGTTAAATTTAAAAGATTAAATGTTTCATTTAGTTTCTTAATTTACACTAAATGAGAAAAATAAAATAGGAAAACTAATAATTTTTCAACAAATATTTTCACTTAATTTCTTCAATAGAATATACTATTTTAATTTATTTCATTGTATGAACTTTATTATTTATATAATATTGTTCTTTTAAAATTATTCCTGTAATACATAAAAACATGACTAATTTTTCCAAGTGAAAAGGTGAATTTTAAACTTAATCAACAATCTTTTCTTTTGGTTGTGAACAATTAACAATTAATATTGTAAATAAAAGATGCGAATTGTAATGAGAATGCATGACCCGAAATTGACATACTTGGGTTGGACCTGGATCCATAAGTGTCAATATATATAAGATCACACGAGTAATTAGTAGTAGTGCCCAAGAGAGAGACGCTACTGAGGCAAAACTCGCTTTGAGTTTTCGAACTTTGTGTCTGAGTGTTCTTTCGTATGTTACCGAGAGAAACAAAAGTGAAGATGACGTTCTCTCCTCCTCTTTCTCTTTCAATCTTTTGTTTTGTTTGTTTTTTTTAATCTTTGTATTTCTTTATAATTGATTTGATGAAAACAGAAAACAAAAGTGAAGATAAAGTTCTCTCTTCCTCTTTCTCTTTTGTTTTCTCTCATCTTTGTATTTCTTTACAATTGATTTGATGAAAACGGTAAAGCATTTTGTGTCGAACCGTGCTTGACACAAATTCAGTTACAACTCTCTTTCATTCTTTCTTTTCTTACCTTGATTTTGCGTCGATTTCTATGTTTGCTATGGTAATCCTATATCTTCTCATTCTTGATTAATTCAAGAACGATACGGATAGCGGAATCTACGATGATCCTTTATTTTATTTAAGATGAAATTTTTTATTCCGTACTTTGATGAGCAAATGCTCTTTGTCCCAAAATTGTGCTTGACACAAATGTTTTGCGACAGTAATCGAGTATTCTCTCATTTTTCATTGATTAAAGAACTTTATGAACGGTGGAAACCACGATGACCGTTAATTCTATTTAAGATGAATTCTTTATATTCGATAATCTTGAATTCTTTATGAGTTCAAAATGACCCTCGGTGATCCTATGATAATGGCAACTACAATATGAATTTTTTTATTCATAATTTCTAATCGGGATGGTCTCTTGAAGCTGCTAAAATCTCGATGGGATGGTTGAGGTGAGCCTTGTTGACGCTAAATAGAATTGTGCTTTGAATCTAAGCATAGGCCTCGATGGCTCTAATTCCAATTACAATGTGAATGCGAACATGAATTTTAGCATGTGCATTGATGGATTGCGCTATGAATCTAAGCATAGGCCTTGATGGCTCTAATTTCAATTACAATGTGAATGCAAACATGAATCTTAGCTTGTGCATTGATGGATGATCCTATGTGCAATTCATATTGTAAAATTTGGATGGAATGTATTGTGCCGTGGTGACTCTAAAGGTAACCGCTTGAGTTCTTGAATATGCTAAATAAATTTGGAAATATGAAGGCAAACATACGTGTGCTTTGATCGCTGACCCTAGATTCAATTCATATTGTTAAATAGGGATGGAATGTATTGTGGCTTAGTGACTTGAAAGCTGTTGTGCTTGAGGCTTTGATGACCTAGCATCTTAGCATTTGGCTAAATGCAACTACAAAATGAATGCACACATGAATCTGTGCATGTCTCTCGATGACCCAACTGCAATTTTGTTATTCATAATGTTGAATTGGCTGGGGTGGTTGGCTTCTGTGGCATGTGTCTTGATGATTCTCATGATCCCAAATGCAGTTTATTTTTTTAATCTTTTATTCATTATGTTGGAGCAGGATGGTTAGCATCAATAACAAGAATACAATTGCATAAGCATGGGACTTAATGGCTCTAAAATCGGGAGGGAATGCATTGTGCCTTGGCGACTTTGAATGCAACTGTGCTTGAGTGATGATGCTAAATACTATTGCAGAATGAATCTCAGCATGGGCCTTGATGGGCCTAACTGCAACTACAGAAATGAATGCAAGTGAAGAGATAGAAATGGTAGCAACCTAAAAATAAGAAAGCAGTCTCAGCAACCAAAGAATAATAGTTGATGAGTTTGTTTATGGGGAGCTTCTAGCTGATCTGTCTTGGAGAAAGACATTGAAGAGATAGAAATGGACTAAAGAGTTGCACCAAGTGACAACTTAGTGATCTCTAATGGTTAGTGAAGGTCAAGGACAAATAATTAAATACCTGGCAGTTTGCAAGGTTGCCAATTATTTAGTGTTTGGGATATTTAATGTGTTACTGATTTGAATATATATATGTACGTATAAATCACTGGGTAAACCAGATGCAAGGGCCTCTGTTTTTTTGTTTCCATAACAGGTGATGGGAAAACATCATCGGCTTCTTTGCTTAAACTGAATTTTTTGTTTCCACCTTTAAAAAATAAAATCTACTTTTCTCTAATATTCATTTTTATTCCCTTTCCTTGTATGTGCAGGAACCAAGTTCTATATACTGAAGCTCAAAAGGTGAAGGCGGTTCATAAGATTTTCATAAGCTTGATACAGAAAAATGAAATGATGTTATTCATTCATAACAGATATAGCTCATGTGAAAACCTTTTGGGTCACTTTAGTCTCTCAAATTACTTGATAATACTACTATACATAGTTGCTCTCAAAGGTTTGTGCAGATACAGTGTCCAGCAACTAAGTACAAGAGGAATATATCTGCAAGGACATCTTACCTTGAAATGACTAAGACTAAGACTGGTGGTAAGTCATTCATCTTTTTCCTTGTCATTGGATTTTGTATAAGAAATACTTATTTTTACACTTTTTTGATTTTTTTACATAAATTATACAACAGAAGTTTGGATAACGATGATAATATAAGAGTTGTATACCTGATAGCCTACATTTAAAGAAATATCTCGCCCCTTATGGCATTTAAAGAAATGTCATATTTTGTGTTTTATTTGTATTAACAACTTACATTTCTTTGCTTGTTTATAGAAACAAAAGCTGGTGGTAGGAAAAAGTTCTTTTGGGCAGAGTTCACAAGTTGGATGATATATTTGGTGCAAATTTAGAGGTTAGTTTTGAACAACTATCCTTTTTGAACCAAAGTGGGGCTTTCAAAAGCAACTGAGTTAATTGTTGGGCACTTACTGGTGAGTAATAGGGTTAATGATGCTTGATATGGGTCTGGTATTGCATCATGTGCCTCTAATTTGCTTGCATCAGTCTATGCCAACAGTTAATATGCGTGACTGAGAAAATTACAAATAGGTTGGTTGAAGGAAAAATATCAAAATGTCAAAATCTCAAAAAGGGTTTCTTTAGCACCAGCAAGTCAGCTTTCTCACCCCATCTTTATGCAATGGTATAGGGGGTGTGTTGATTGAGTTAAATGTTACTAAAATTCAAGTCCTTGTCTGAACTCAACAATTTTCAATGACTATTATGACAACTGGGATGTCCATTTTAACAGTATGTATTAGGCTAGCTTTAGCAAATATTTCATCTGATAGTTTGGGATTTCATATTCATATGTAGTTTCTGTCCCTGTATTTGGATGGTACAGGCTAGCACCTAGCCATCAGAGTTGTGGCATGACCAGTGTGCCCATTGCTTAAGAGATCATTGTTATACTTTTTGCAGTCACTGAGAACAATGAATTGTGAGCATATGTAAAAATTCTTGGTCTTTGAGCCTTGAATTGTAGATAGATTTAGATGGTGCTGTGATAGACTACATGTGGATTTGGGTAATATGTCATTATCAGTGATTTTGTATGAGGAAAGAAAAAAACTACCAGTGTTTCTTTCCCTTTTGGTAGTAATATGCAGGTCAATAGTAATATATTTTCTAAAGGATTTTAAAATCTTGACCCAGTTTTGTTGCAGAGGAGCATTTTACTGCTTAGATTATGTGTTTTAATCTAATTGTATTGTTCTTCTTGTGTGTTTTGTGTAAAATATAATTTAGAAGAGGGCTATACAAGGAATTTGGTGATAATGATGTTGATGATGAGGATGGCTTCAATGCCCTTAAGGAAGATGCAAAGTGCAGGAATGCCACAGAATATATGGAAACCTGCACATTGGGTTAAGGTATGTTTTGATTGCAACATAATTAGATATGATGATGATTGATCTTTGTGAAGGAGTTACTTGCTATAGATGTTCCTTAAAATGAAAGCAAAAAATATATATTATCATTATTCAAGTGATTTTACACCCTCCCACAGGCAATCAGTTCATTTTATTAGGATTTATGTCTCATAGGCTAAAAAAGGTGCAGCCTCAGAAATTTACCTAGAGCTTCTTTCTCAAAATGAAATACTTCATAGGTTTACCAAAAGCTTCTAGCTTACCATTCTTGACAGAAGTTCAATAAAGAGATTGAACAGGACTTAAGAATTGCACTGAAGCAACTGGACAATGATCCCTATGGTTTACCAAAAGCTTCTAGTTTATCATTCCTTTAGTATTTTTTTCATGTGTACATACTTTGGCAGCCATAATTTCTGGCACGAATTGACTGATTCCATTTAAACTGGAGGTCTTTGGCCACCATCTGTTCATCAACCTTGACCATCATCTTTTGCAGCTATGAATTCCTACACCAATGCTCCCATCATATCCATTTTTATTCTCCTGCTGCCGTATTTGACAACCTCCACGCCCTTTGCCTTTGATAAAATTTAAATTGACCTTGAATTGTGATTATATATTTTAATTATTTGCTTCTTCAAAATATAAAATTTAAGATTCTTAGTTAAATTTAGTTTTGATATACAATTACATTAAATAAATATTTAGAGGAAGGATTTTATCGTTTATAATAATTCTGTATAAGCTAAATATAATTATCCCTCTTAAAGGATATTTATGTTTTAAAAAAAAACACTGTAGTACATTTTACACTCAAAATTAGTTCCCCTGGTCCCCAATAGAAATGATTATTAAAGAGACGAAACTGAAAAGTAAACGAGGGAAAAACAAGTAAGATCTAATCAAATATGCCCTTTTGGCTGTTATGAACTTATGTTTATTAAATATGGTAAGTAATAAATAGCTACTATGTAATAATGGTATATTTTTTTACCAAACAGATTTACATCAAGAGGAAAAAACTGATTGTGGTGCTTGGATGCCAGCTTTTTCGCAATATAAAAATGTACTACAGTGTACTGAATATTCTTTATATTAAAGTTCATGGAGATTGTTGTCTTCTTTATTTGAAGCAATCAGTTTTGAAGTTGAAGAGAATTGGCTATGAGCCTCCTTTTCTGTTTGATCCTGTAATAACTTATATTCACCTTCAACCCAACCTAGAATACACAAATAAAAGTGCGATCATTTACTAGATTACAAAAAGACAGTGATGAAAAATACTAAAAAAATAGATGCTAAAAAACAGTTTTTTAGGCTGAAAGGCTTCTGTTTGCAGCTGCAAAATAAGATAATCCAAACTTCTATGCATTTGATTTCTAAAACTCAATTTTACTGCTCGTAAGAAAGTTTTGGTTGTTAACTGCCATGGAAGGCAGTTTTCTCTCCCTTCTGGTATCCTGACCTGTCATTTAAAATTAGTGTCACACACAGGGTGTGTGTGTTTTACTGGGAGCTATTTGTTTCAGTCTTCTCTATTGATAAAGATAAATGGACATGAGCAAATAGCTCACCAACGTAATAAGGAATGCGACCTGCTACTTAGATCTCTTGTCCAACCACGAACACAAGATAACCGATCCACACAACAAAGCACTTGGTTTAAAACACAAACTGGGAACTTTTATGAACTTGAATCACCAACCTTATAAGGAAATTAACAGGACAACGTTTCACAAAAACAAAAAAGAGATAATATTCTCATAATAGAGAGAAACCTCTATTTAGGTAAATAGAAATTTCGATCTCCCTCCATTACTCGTAAAAGAGCTATTTATACTTATGCAATTACTAATATAAGGAAATTAGAACTAAATTCTAATAGAATTCCTTAATCTCTAATATGAGAAAATTATGATTATTTCTAATTGAATCTATATATAATATGATTCAAATCTTTAATTAAATTTTAACAAATTTTAGTTATATACTTTAAACAAATCTTAATAATTTGAAAACTAAATTTAATAAAATAAATAAAATATCTTCTTAAATCTTGTAGTTCTTTTGTGGAAATCTTCCTGATTTACGTTCATAAAAATCATGATTTTATCTCTTTAAACCTTCCTCTTTTGAATGAATCTTCTCTTCGAGTTATATCTTTCTCTAGATTGGCTTGATCATGCAAGATGGTATTGTAGTTCATATCATTCTTCCCTTCTTGAAATAGAGTCGTCCTCGACTCTTCATTATTTTCTTTCCTGAGGATAAGTAATGTTGGAACTGTACAAGAATAAGATTTTCTCTCACATATTCTTTATCCTATCAATCTTGAACTTGTCTTTGAATTTCTTTAGTATCTTTTGGTTTGGTATAGTATTTTGGATGATTTGGTAACGATGCTCCTGATATAAAATCAATTTGATGTTTTATCCTTCAAACTAAATGTAAACTTGGCGGAACCATATTAAACCTGACATCTTCATACTTTTTTTCATTATTTATCTTCTCGGCATCCTTATTTTTTTCTTTTCCTTTAGTTTCTTCTACAACCATACTTATTTGTAATATTTCTTTATGTTCATTCTTTTGTTCCTCATTATCTATGGGATCTGCTTTGCCTTCTTACTTAATTCTTCCTTTATCACTAGGCTCTCTTGTATTTGGCCTTCTTTGTATCCTTTGACTATTTTTTCTATTTGTTGTGTAACTTTATTCACTATACGATCCAAACGTTAGATAAGTCCTGTTATATTCTTATCAAGTAACCTTTCAATTTGGCACATAAATTCTTGTACTTGAAAAACATTGAATACTTGTTAACTATGTTGATTTCTTGCCATAAACTTTTGTTTTGTTTTGTTTTTTTTTGCCTTTTTTTTTATCAAACTTTTTCCCACTTTTTTTTGTAGCTTTTTTTTTTCACAACTTTTTTTTTCAATATATCTATATTTTTTTTCTTTTTTATGGGTAAATATAAAATTATATAAAATACCTACTGTGTCAACCAATAGCTCTTGATACCAACTGATATGAATCGAAGAGGGTCTCGATCTTCATTACGCAGGTTAAATAAAAAAATTACAAGAAAATAGAAAACGATAGAGATAAATGGTTCAATGACTTAACATGAGCAAATAGTCAACCAACATTACAAGGAACGTGACCTGCTGCTTAGACCTTTTGCCCAACCATGAACACGAGATAACCGATCCACACACCAACACACTTGGGTTAAAGTACTAACCAGGGGTTTTTATGAACTTGTATCACCAACCTTATAAGGAAGATCGACAAGACAACGTTTCACAAGAGCAAAAGAAAGATAATATTCTCACAATAGAAAAAAATTCTATTTAAGTAAATAGAAATTCTGATCTCCCTCCATTCTTCATAGAAGAGGTATTTATACTTGTGCAATTACTCATATAAGGAAACTAGAACTAAATCCTAATAGAATTCCTCAATCTCTAATACGAGGAAATTATGATTAGTCTTAATAGAATTTATCTATAATATGATTCAAATCTTTAATTAAATCTTAACAAATTTTAGTTATATACTTTAAACAAATCTTAATAATTTGAAAACTAAATCTAATAAAACAAATAAAATATTTTTTAAAATTTTGTAGCTCTTTTGTGGATTAGTGAATTTTGCATTTTATATAAGATTATTAAATTTATGTAAGTGCTAAAGAAAGATCGACAACCTTATCAGGAAGATCGACAAGACAACGTTTCACAAGAGGAAAAGAAAGATAATATTCTCACAAAAGAAAGATAATATTCTCACAATAGAAAAAAATTTTATTTAAGTAAATAGAAATTCTGATCTCCCTCCATTCTTCATAGAAGAGGTATTTATACTTGTGCAATTACTCATATAAGGAAACTAGAACTAAATCCTAATAGAATTCCTCAATCTCTGATACGAGAAAATTATGATTAGTCTTAATAGAATTTATCTATAATATGATTCAAATCTTTAATTAAATCTTAACAAATTTTAGTTATATACTTTAAACAAATCTTAATAATTTGAAAACTAAATCTAATAAAACAAATAAAATATTTTTTTAAATTTTGTAGCTCTTTTGTGGATTAGTGAATTTTGCATTTTATATAAGATTATTAAATTTATGTAAGTGCTAAAGAAAGATCGACAACCTTACAAGGAAGATCGACAAGACAACGTTTCACAAGAGTAAAAGAAAGATAATATTCTCACAATAGAAAAAAATTCTATTTAAGTAAATAGAAATTCTGATCTCCCTCCATTCTTCATAGAAGAGGTATTTATACTTGTGCAATTACTCATATAAGGAAACTAGAACTAAATCCTAATAGAATTCCTCAATCTCTAATACGAGGAAATTATGATTAGTCTTAATAGAATTTATCTATAATATGATTCAAATCTTTAATTAAATCTTAACAAATTTTAGTTATATACTTTAAACAAATCTTAATAATTTGAAAACTAAATCTAATAAAACAAATAAAATATTTTTTAAAATTTTGTAGCTCTTTTGTGGATTAGTGAATTTTGCATTTTATATAAGATTATTAAATTTATGTAAGTGCTGAAGAAAGATCGACAACCTTATAAGCAAGATCGACAAGACAACGTTTTACAAGAGCAAAAGAAAGATAATATTCTCACCATAGAAAAAAATTCTATTTAAGTAAATAGAAATTCTGATCTCCCTTCATTCTTCATAGAAGAACTATTTATACTTGTACAATTACTCATATAACGAAACTAGAACTAAATCCTAATAGAATTTCTCAATCTCTAATACGAGGAAATTATGATTAATCTTAATAAAATTTATCTATAATATGATTCAAATTTTTAATTAAATCTTAATAATTTGAAAACTAAATCTAATAAAACAAATAAAATATCTTTTTAAATCTTGTGCTTCTTTTGTGGATTAGTAAATTTTGCATTTTATATAAGATTATTAAATTTATGTAAGTGCTAAAGTTTGATACCTGGTATCAAGAGATTCTGACTCTTATATATATATATATATTGTCTTCAGCAATATTTTCTACGTTATAGAAGCTGTGGTTTCCCTTTGTCTGACTTAAATGATAGAATCTATCATTATCTTGTCTCTATTTTTTTTTTTTTTTACTAATGCATTTTCTGTGATTGTAGGGAGAACCTGTAGAAGTTTTTGCCAATAATAGCAAAAGGATCACTTGTGGTGAGTAAATGTATCATAATTTTTCTGAAGTTCAATTGTTGCGCCTTTTTGTGTAACCTGTAATATTGACAGCAAATAGTTGCAAGTTTGCAGTGAATTTTTAGTGATTTTAAGTGTTGTTGGTAAGGGCAATTTATTGTAGTCCTTTTGTGATTAAGCTCCCATCTGTTGTTACATCTTTGTTGTAGAAATGGGCAAAAATACAAAAGGACATGATGGTTGTTGTGACTTGTGAGAGAGAAATTGTTGTTATTTTACGATTATAATTACAGATTGCCTGTTAAGTTGTAAGGAACATGATATTGCAAAGCATGTGATAATCTGTCCAACTTTGAGTTGTGCTGGACAAACCAATTATAATTACAGATTGCCTGTTAAGTTGTAAGAAACATGATATTGCAAAGCATGTGATAATCTGTCCAACTTTGAGTTGTGCTGGACAAACGGAGTTATCTCGCGAGATAGGTATGAAGAAAACCAAAATGAGTTCATGAATTTGGCAATTAAATCATTTCTGGAACTTGCTTATTTCTCAATAATATAATTTCTAATATATATTTAATTGAAATTCTTAGATGTATGACATTACAAAATTTGTGATAGTCTGTTGAACTTTCAGAGCTTTGTTTGATGAAGTGAGTTATCTCACCAGATAGATTAAGGAAAACCAATGAGTTCTTGAAGTTGATAATAGATAGTTTTGTGATCTTGTTTATTTCTTGATAACAGAACTTGTTAAATATTAACTAAAGAAATCACTGTCAGGACATATCATATTTAATGTCAGGTAAGTAACATCGTTGCCCTCAGGATTTGCCTGAGATACTTTGAAAAGTGCGTTTGTACCTTTTGAACTCCATAGAGGACTTGATCTTGAGTGGTTAGCTAATATTTTTTTCTAAATCTGCATTTACTTCTGTAGGTTATGATTCCATGTGGACATATTTCAGAATTTATTATAATTGGTCCCAGTGACACTGAACATATTTTAAGAGCAGAAAACAACTCAACAGATGTCAGTGGGTAAGTCTTCTTACAGTTGTTTTGTTACACAAGCTGACTGACAAAAGGAATTAAGCTGCACCTGTGAAAAATGTTTCATGTAGAAAATTTTCAGCATCGAATGGAATAATTCCTTCCGGAGATCATTCAACTATATATTAAATGGAAACCTTTTTTCTTTTTGCTTTATCTGAGTGTGTGTGAATATTAGTTTATGGATATGTAATAATTTTTCAGATGCATTCTTGGATGCAGTTGGGTTTTACTTTGATTGAGTAAAATATTACACAGATTTCGGTTGACTTGACATGAGGGGTGGCCTAATTTTAAGCTGAAACTGATCTCAAACTTTAAAATTTTTTAACACTTCAAATACTTTTCTTTTTAAACCTTGAATGTGATGGTTTATTATTTTTTTTGGCAAACAAATTGTGAAAATATCCTTTTATTAGAACAAATTTGATCTTGATGGTCAACAAATCTATTGTCTTAAACAATACTGTTCAGGTTCCAACTCCCTCATGTTGAACCTCAAGCAATAAATATTATTAGCGTAGAGAACTAGAGAAGCTAACAAACTTGTAATATATTAATTTGCTTACAATGCAACCGGAATCATTATTTTTTAATCTCTAACCACGAAAGAGAATATTGTTTTAGCTTCTGGTTTTGATAATATTGTTTTTTGTTGCTCCTTTTGCAAGCTAGAGACACTATTGTGCTCACTTTGAGATTATTCATCCTAAGGGTCTGGTTATGGTTGTGACCTTTCCTTTAGTCTTGACTTATTGCTTTTCACTTGTTAAGATTGTGTTGAAAAGGCCAGAATACTATTCACTTCATTTGTTGTTCAAGTATTCTGTTTATTTCTGTTTTTTCGTTCATCTGTATTTGTTTCTTAGAGTAAAATGTTGTATATTCTATATTGAGCCAGTTCTGAGCAGTGTATTCAAGGTTTCTTCTGATTTTTCTGCTTCTGCAGGCTGGGGAGAAAAGGAGAGTAAAGAAGAAAGGATTATTCTTTAACAAGTAAAGGGAACTTGGGTGCTTGGTGGAAAATCTCTGCTGTAAGTGGACGACAAAGATGATAGAGCCATTCCAATGGCTTCGCTCAAAATAAACCATAATCCCAACCTAGAAGTAGTTTTCAAATAAAGCCTTGAAATTGCCTTTTTGGGCACTGAATTCTTTCGTCATATGATGTGATGGATCCAACAAAAGGAAGCCTCCAACATCACCTTTTCTTCTTTAATTATGAACAATGGCCACCTGCTGATGATCGTTATCCCAAAACCCTGCCCAACATCCTTTTCTTGTCTCATAATTTATTTGTGAATGGAACGAATAGTTAATCTTTATCTACTTTAGATCCTTTTAAGTCTTTTTAACCCACCGCAAAGTTGATATACAGTACAATTTTCCTTTATATATTGTTTTGTAAATCAACTAATATATTTTTTGAAGATACAATATCCTAAAATTTTGAATCGTTAACTTTTCGGTAAAGAAAAAATTGACAACGAACTATTAGGTTAAGGTTCGACAGAATAATACCTTTTATCTTTTATTTCAATAATAAAAAATTATTTTTTTAATCAAATTTTAGTGTTATAGATAAAAATATAAATGTTAAATGCTCTGAATCTAAGTCATTTAGACCTCAGCCCGAAAAATCTAAACCGCATACTTAGATTCCTAGAACAAATTTGATTTGAACAAAGATAGTAGATTTGATAAAAAATATATACATCAAATATGCATTTGAATTTAATATATTAAGAGTAAGGAATTAACATTCATTGTTACATCAAATATTATATTGTTAATAACTTTGTATATAATATAATTTTTTAATTTAATCATTAAATTATAATTATATATTATTATATTTATTTATAAAATTTTATTAAAATTAAACAATTATAAATATATAATTAAAAGATTCATATTTTATATATTTTAAAAGTATATATTACTTTAATTTTAATATATTTAAATAAATATTAAAAAATTTAGGTTAATGTCAAATCTTGAAAATATAATCTATTTAAAAAGAATATTTAATTTCATGATTAGTTTTAAGATAAATTATTAAATAAAATAATATTTGTTATAACTCAAATGTAAGTTGATCTTTTTCTTTCCCTTGATATATATATATATATATATATATAAATATAATGTATAAAAAAGTTATTAGGAATATTAAATAGAAATAAAAATAATTAATTTGAATTAGAAGTTTAATAGATATAAATATCAGAGCATAATTAGTTTATATTTAAAGTACATATATTGATATAGGAAAAGTATGTTTTGATTTATAATATAGGATCTGAAAAATAAATAAAAATTATAATATATGATATAGAAAAGGTAATTTTGAAAAAAAAAAACAAAAAAATTTTGGGCTGTGTGACCAATAAACACATCGATGTGTTCAAAGTAATGGTCTCCCCACAATCTTTGCATTTGCGGTGCTGGATCTTATTTGAGGTTCCCTTAAGCCTCTGTACACAAACATGCTTAGTCATAGGATATTATTTCTCAAAGCTTACACACCCAATGCTATATTTGGTTTAAAATATTTTGTAATTATTAGCCTATTATTAAATTGGATATATCATGTAGATGTGCTGCTTCATTTTAGTGATTACTTACATATTTAAATCCTATACAAAGGATGTGCAAAATGTTAGCATAATATACATTGACTGCAGAGTGAAAATATTATTACATATAAATTATTAGGATTAATTGAATGATGAGGAATTAATAATTGTAATAATTTACATAAAATTTTATTTTGAAGTTTATCATTTTTTTATTGTACCAAAAAATATTGTTGTATATTTCGCATTTATTATTTAAGATTATAACAAATTACACTCCTAACACCAATCTTTGAATATTTTAAACCTTCTTTATAACCTTTATCATTAGAACACCACCAGATTATTAAAAAAAAATTTAATTGAGTCTATTCAACCTGATTAAAAAAGGTTAAAATAAAAGAAAGGATCACTAGATTAAACATCTATGTTGATGCGTATGTTTCTTGGAAGAATAATCTATGTTGAGAGTATATATTTTTTAATTACTAAAATTTCAACACCATATACCTGTTATTGATCGAGATTGCAGAATGTACCTTAAAGAATAAATTACCTTGAATTGGGTGTAAAATATTAGGTAAGGAAGAAAATAGTAAAAAGAGAGATGGATATGATTTATATGAGATGGGTAATAGAATCAAATGAAAGAAGAACGAAAGAGGTGGGAGAAAGGATAGAATCTTCAAAGATTTAAAGAGTGGAGTAGCTGCTTACATCCTCTCCCTTCCACTCATGGTGGTGGGATCTAGAATATATGTCCGTACCTTAAAACAATCTTTATTTCTCCATTAATCTTATTTGTGCATATATTTTAATATTATTTTTATATCACTTTTTCAATGGACAAAAGCCTCCTATCATAACATTTTTTTTCTTTTTAAATAAATTACTTTTCTACTTTTTAAGAGATGCTTATATATATTATATATTTTTATATCTTAGAATATAATTAAATTAAATTTTTTATTGCATTATTCTTTTATATAATTAGTAATTATTTTAAATGTCGACCATTAATTTTATAATTTTAGAAGATTAAATAAATATTTTAGATAAAATTTATTAAAATTTTATAATTATACCTCCAACATATTAAAACTAATAATAGAATGTTTAAATTTAGATTTTAGTGATATTTTAATAATTATAAGAAATATTAAATATAATTAAAATATACGTCCATAATTATTTACTATTTGTTAAGAGAATTGTTTATCTAAAAATATATTAAAATATAACTTAGATTTATCTATTATAAAATATAAAATTAATTAAAATATAAAAAAAAAACTTTACATTATGATTTAATCATAAATTAACATAACAATGTTAAATTTTATAATAATTATATTACCTTTAGAGAGAGAGAGAGAGAGAGAGAGAGAGAGAGAGAGAGAGAGAGAGAGAGAGAGAGAGAGAGAGAGAGAGAGAGGGAGGGTTGCTCAGTAAATAAAGATATAAGGATGAAGAGTGGCATACTCATTCGTGTCCCATCCCACAGGACCTTCGATTGGATTGGATGAATTAAAGGAACCAAAAAATGAAAACTCATCAAATGTATAGTTTATTTTATATATATTTTTTTATGAATTGCAACGTTAGTGGATTCCACAAGCATATGAAGATTCCAACAAATATTAATAACAATTCTTCAAAGACAACATAATTAATGAGACAATTTATCATTAGACTTGGTAACTTAACGGGAAATTGAGGCATGCCACTTCCTATTTATTCATTACTTCCAAGCTTAGATAATAAATAATGTATGATGCACCTTCGGATACATAGGGTAAAGATATTTTTAATATCTCGTTAGCAATAATTTTTATATTAAATAAAAATAATATATTTACTATTTAGAAGTAGATAAAAAATATACATACTTCTTTGTTCAGTACCTAAAAAGTATTATAAACTATTTAGACGAATTTAGAATTGTTTTATAGTAAAAGCTTTATTATTTTTAAAACTGGTTTGAAAAATTACAAACACAAAAGTGTTGGTTAATTAATTAGTTTTATAGAATAACTAGTATAAGTAACAAAATTTAAAATCATTTATAGAAAACAAAATAAAAATTGGAAATAATTAATAATTTATGATTTTTTTTTAAATTAGCAGTTAAAAACTATATGATAAGAGGGTTCTATTTTATTATGTAGAATAAATGTATTAAGTTAGCAGTAGATATAAACGTGTATGAAATTATATATATATATATATATATATATATATATATATATTCTGAATTATTTGTATATTTGCATCGATACTTTTAAAATTAAATAAATTTATAAAATAGTAAATATTTTTATTATTAATTAATATTTTATATTAAAAAATATTATATTATATTAATAATGAATTAAAATAGTAGAGTTCTTAAAATTAAAATAAATTATTAAAATTATAATAAATTTTTTATTGATTTAATATATAAAAATAATATTCATATTAATATTTTTTTAATATTATAATAATAGTATATTTATTTTAATTGCAACAAATAGAAATTTTTATGATACATTTTAGTTTGATTTTAAAAAAAAATTATTCAAATCTGATTATAAAAAAATACTTGCACTTTGATTTAGTTTAACTAAAATATATCATGACAATCAAACCAAACTAAATCAATCTTCTTTGACAGTTTAGTTTGATTTGATTTTTTACTTTATTTTCTTTTTAAAAAATTAACAATAATGAATTAAAATTCAGTAAATAAAAAATGATAAAACAATAATTCTGTAAAATCACATATCTTATAGTCCACAATGTTAAACTTTACAATATGAAGAAAAGATTAGGACTATTATTATAAAAATATATATAGTAATGAGTTTATATTTATTTTATTTTGCTTGCTGCTATAAAAAGAAAAACTAATAAGCTACTAAGCTATTATTTTCATACAATGTTTTATTATAAAATTATGTTAACTGTGTTTATTTTTTTTTTGAAAAAACTAAATCTGTTTTTATTAATGTTTACTTAAAAAAATATAGGAAGAAAGAATACTTGATCTTTTCATACTTTTCATAAGAGTTCAATAAAAGTTACAAATTGTTTAAAGTTTTATTTAAAAATCTTATTAAGTAAAATATTAATCAAATTTAAATATGTAACATTAATAGATAATAAAATTAATAAATTTTAATGAAATCTTTTAAAATAATATGACGATGAAAAACTACTTATTCAAAAATTAATTAATAAATATAAATAAAATAGAAAATATATGAAGTCATATCCAACTTAAGTTAGCTCAGTTCAATTTTACAAATGAAAATTGCAAACTGAGTCAACTCATATAAAAAATTTTATCAATTTTGAGTTAAATTGATTTTTTATTTAACTATAAAATTTAGATTAGACTGATTCAATTTTTAAATATTTTTATGTAAAAATAAAAATTTTCAAATTTGTTGCTATGTCTTAGTTTTAAAATTTTAAATTAAATTAAAAATTAAAATAAAATCAAATTTTAGAAATATAGATAATGTAGAAAAATAGATAGTAACTCTTGAATGAGGGCCTGATTTAATAAGTATAGATAGATTATTAGTTACTCGGATTTTTTTGTCTGGTATTTTGATTATATATATTTTTCCATTTTGATTGTTATTTTACAAAATTAACAAATTATTATATTTTTTTTCTATTATATCCTCAATTATTATTAATGTATATATTTTAAAATAAACTAATTAATATGAGAGATAAAAATGAAATAAAAAATCACAAAATATTTTTTTTTTATAAAATCTATAATATTAATTACATTTCTTATTTTATATTAAAATCTTAAATGTCAAATATAGTTGCACAGAGAGAGTATCATTTAGATTAATTTAGTCATCCTTATTATTGTGAGGTGTTTTATAAATTATAAAGTATTTTTTATTTAATATTTTTAAATTTTAAATTATTAATTATTTTAAATTTTATTTTATAAGTAAAAAATATTTAATCGAGTACAAGCAACTTCCAATTTTTCCTTTTTATATTAATATTCAATTCAATATAGATAATTAGTTTAAATGATGTAATTTCCTTTATATAAGATATCACGTTAAACTTTGAATATAAAAGAAAATTTCTACTAATAAAATTAATCTTATTATAACATGGATATCTTTAGATTTATTCTGAAATAACTTTTATAAATAATACATGTTATTTAGATTAAAAAATATCTTTACTCCAATAAAAGTCTTTAATAGTGATTGAAATTCTCAAATTGTGAGACTATTATTCTTTACAGAAAATAATTTTGCTTGAACTATTGTTGTGTAAGAAAAAATATGTTATCTTATGATAAAATCACTGCTAAAATAGGTCATGAGAAACGTTTTCAGAAAGTTTCACAGATAAAAGAAAAGAAAAAAATATTATATATATATATATATATATATATATATATATCAATTGTAAAAAAAAAATTAATTTTTAAATAAACTGTCCTTATGTCCTTAATTCACACCGATGAGCATTCAAAAATGAAAACAATAATGATTTTTCTAAACAAACTATTCTTCTATCTTAATTCAATGGATGGACATTTAAAAACGAAAAAAACTAATAAATGATTTTTTTAAACAAACTATTCTTATATCCTTAATTCAATGGTTGAAAATTTAAAAAGAAAAATCCAACTGGTTTTATCCGATTTGTAAGCCACTATTATATGTAAGATTATATTTCCAAAAAAAAAAAAAAAAAAGGAGTACATATCATGATGATTGATGACATGCACCATTCGATTCATTCCCCACTAAGAGAAACGTGCCTTGGGTGAACTTGTTTAATGGATATTAATATAAACCAATGCGGATCTGATTCACTTGACGTTATGGGTTCATGCCTAATTAATTAAGTTCAAATCAGACCTAATTAAAAAAAAGTAAATCTAACAACCTCTTAAACTAGAAAATATATTAATTCACAAATGACAAAATTAAACAGCGAATTATAATTCTCGTATGTCCTGTTATCTTGTCCACTCCTTTATTGTTTTTTTTTTCCGTGGTACAATTTTTAACACACCCTCGAATGTTTTTAATTTGGCGACAAGTTAGCTAAGCACGGTTTAGGATTTAACTAGTTTAAAAGAAGGAAAGTATTTTGGAAAATATAAAGTGAAAAAAATGTAACAGTTAACAATAATAATAATAATAATTAAAATGTAATTATTTTTATTAAAAATACTTCCATAATTATTATTAGAATTGTAAATAATATTTAATATTATTATTCATTCATAATATATATTTTTATTGAATTTAAATAAAATTGTAATATTTTATCAACTTATAGTCTAGAAATAAATAAAAGAAAATATAAAAAGAGGTGTGGTCATTGTAGGATATATAATTAGTTAGAATTTTATATATATATATATATATATATATATATATATATATATATTATATTTGTGTGTGTGTGTGTGGGGATACATGACCAAGTTCTTTTGTATTAACTCGACTCATTAGCATAATCCTTCAGTGACATTAATTAATAGATGCCTTGCTAAAGAAGTATTAATTGTGTTGACTTTAATTGAAAATTGAATTTTTTTTGGAGAAGCTATATATATGAATATGGAGTATATACAAACCTATTTTATTTATTAATTTGAATTAAATATATTTGACTATTTTCAAGCAAGGGATTTGCTTTAGAATAAAAAAACTAAAAACTTAAGATTAAGGTTACAATAAATATATATTATATCATAGTTAAATTCTTTAAATTTATTTATCGACGGATTATTCTTTTCTTTTTCTTTTAAAAAAGTCCAAAATAAAGGATACGCAGTACTGAATAAATTCTAAATGAAACAAATGGACTTGTGTTATGTAATTCTAGTTTGATTATTATTCTAAAATTTACAATATTTCGAAGCTGTTGCCAACTTCGAAATGAGATAAAGGCACATTGAAGTGAATAATATTATTTTATTACACACACGTGTATGACATTAGGAATATGAGAATAAATGTACATATGAAAGTTCTGGAAATTAATGTGAGAAGCACCCATTCATGGCAAATGCTATTCCATGCTAGGTTGCTAATAAAACACTTACCAGATTCCCACCAACACATAGTTTATAAATAAAAAATTAGAATTATACATCTCATCTCAACATTATTTATATTTTAATAAATTTTATTTTTTATATCTCTTTTTATATATCTATATATATATATATCATTTCTTTTCTTATATTTTTTTCATCTTTACCTTTCAATACATTTCATTTTAAAATTGTATGAGTATCATACACTCTTCATAAATATCCTAATACACAACTTGAGTGGATTTTTTTGATAAAATGAAGAGAGAAAAAAAAAACTAGAATCCACTTGGGAACAAAGTGACAATCTGATCCCAAAAAATAAAGGAGAGCACAAAATTACTATCTAATAGCTGAGAGAAGCTTTCCAGTGTTGCAGTCATGCTTTATTTACTTTAATGGAAAAAGATAGGGTAGAATACGCTATTAATTAGTTTTTCTAAACTTGATTTTAATTTCCTAAATTTTTTATTAAGTTTTGTTTTAACAATTTTAATTTTTTTTAAAAATGTAATCTATGTAAATATTTATTGATAATTTAATATATATATTTAAACATATTATATTATTTATCATTTTAAAATGGTTCTTTTTATGATATGATTAATTAGATATATGTTATTTCAAGAACATTTTTTTAAAAAAATAAATTTTATAAAAATTACAATCAATAAAAAAAATCGGAAGATTAAAATTAAATTAAATCGTACAAATTTAAAATATATTTAAACTAAAAAGTTATTAAGAGAAATTTATATATATGAGAATTTAATTTTTTCTATTAATTAATTAATTAATTCTACTTGACTTATGAAAATCAGGATCAACCAACAAAATTATCCACGCAATAATTAGATAATGTAATTTTAAGTATACGTGAGTGAAGATATTATATTTAATATTAGGACATCATCATGTAAGAAAGATATATAAACGTGGGTTTTCGAAAGATTCATTGAACCTAAATTCTTACCATTATTTCAAAAGATTCATTGAACATAAATTCTGTTATGGGAAAATGTTTAATTAAGCAAAACTTAAGGTGGTGTAAATTTTTGTTGTTAACTTAGAAGTTATGAATAACAATGTTCTCTTTTAGAGAAATAAAATTGTATATATATTTAGAATTTAAAATTAAAAATTTTAATTAAGTTAGAACCATTTTTATCAGTAATCTCTTATGATAAATTTTTTTATTAAAAGATAAATTTGATAATAATAATATTATATATATATATATATATATTTAAAATATGTTGGTATTAGATGTTAAATTTTAGTATTTACATCAATTTAATAATTTTATATAAAGTATAAAATTTATTAATCTAACCATTAAATTATATTATAATATTTAATAGATTATGTATATAATATTTTATAAAAAAATTGATAAATATTTTATTTCATAATTTTATTTTAATATTAGATATTATTTAAATATATATAAATATTAATAATTAAATAATATATCTATATATTTTTAAATTTTTTAAAATTTGATATAGATTATTAAATATTATAACATAATTCAATAGTTGAATTAATAAATTTTATATTTTATATAAAATTATTAAATTAATATAAATATTAAACATCTTGTATAAACAAATCATGACTTATCTATATTCTAAAAAAATATATATTATGAATTTGTTCAGAATGGAACTAAGGTAAATTAATTTAAATATATATTATTCTAAATTTTCCATTCGAAATAACAAAGAGGGGAGAAAGGGGGACAGTGCTAAAAAAAGCTACACAGCAAAAAATATGTAATCGTTCTAATCAAGAGGAAAGTAAATAACATGAAACTTTATTGGTGGAATAAAAATATATAATATATATTATAGGCTTTCTCATTGCAGAAACCCTGCGAGTTGTAACAATGAAACCATGGGGGTAAAGGAATATACACAGTAAATGTGGACAATGCTATTTGCTTAAATTACAATTAATCTATACTATTAATAATAAATTAACCAACTTAAGTTCTTCTTAACGGGTTCTTCCACGGTTTCTCTTCTCAGTTCTCATCACCCACCAAAAAAACAAAAAAAAAAGGACCCCTTTTAATTGTTTATATTCATAAACAAATGACAATAACTTAATCTCCATTAGCGCTACCACTAAGTAACCACGGGCATTAGATGATTATAATAGCATAGTTGCAAGCATCTTTTGCCATTTCATTGTTCCACTTAAGAGAAATTATTAGTCATGCATGGTTTATTATACTATTTCTCGCACTCAAATAATGTGAAAACATTTTTAAATAATAATAAATATACTTCTAATAATTTCCCGTATATTACATAATAAAAATCTCATTGTTTTTGCACGCCATGTTTACCAAAAAATTGCTCTCCACCCACGTGATTTTCCTTTATAAATGCCACTTCTTATAGTCCAAACACTGAGGAAACTTGTATTCTTGTGGGAGAAAAGAAGCCGAAGGTGATTGAAAAGAGAAGAAGTTTCAGCACCGAAGCTCACACACAACACAAATCCCTTTAACCTTGTTGAGACAGAGGAGAAAGAAGCACAAAATTAACATGGAATGGAAGAAATATTATTTGGATGTGATGTTGGTACCATTAGGATTTATGATAACCATTGGTTATCATGTTTGGTTATGGCATAAGGTTCGAACACAACCTTCTTCCACCATAATTGGAATCAATACTCATGGAAGACGCTCCTGGGTCCCTGCCATGCTCAAGGTATTTTCTCCTCCATTAAAACATTATTTTATCAAAAAATATATGGTAATTTAATTGTTTCCTCATTTCTGTCGCTAACTAATTTATTTGCTGAAAGCATGAATACAATATGGTCTCTATTAATAGTTAAAAAACTTTTTAATATCCAGTTTTTCCTTTCTATGATCTCATATTGGAGTATATATTTTTTGTAATAATATTTTGAGTATTTTCACAAACACAAGCTAAGTAGGGATTTTCTAATTTATACTACTCTTTTGTTAACTCCTTGGTGAAGAGTTTCTCTTTATCCAATATATGGAATGGAGCAAAGATTGAAAACATAATTGATCTTGTTGGCAAGGTTTTTGACGTATAATGAACCAATTATCCTAAGTTGTTTGATGAATATATCTATCTCTCTTTAATGTATAGACCTATGTAGCTACCAAGTATTAACCTTGATATATTTAAATTTTTTAATCATAGATCACTTGACCACTTTTCATATTCCATCTCCAACTGCGTGCATACCATATGAATTTGATGGATCAATTAATAATGAATCAATATGACCAAACGATTTTTGTTCATGATCTCTTCCTCTGTCTTAGATGTTTTAGTTACAAATTTTCTGTTTTGGCGTGATCAAACTTCAGTCTTCATTAATTATGTCAGCGAAAAAGGAATTGTGAAAAAGAGTACTTTTACAAATTAAACAAAACGTGTCCTTGGAATATTTTGTTCTATAAACGACTGTTTGGATCAAATTTTTAAAATAACTTTTCAAATTTGTATCAATTTCTTGGACTATTTTTTTAAGTTGGATTTTTAAGCTTGTGAATAAAGGTTCACCAAGATATTTCATCTTTATTCAATTTTCATAACCTTTGCTGTATTTGTAGTTTTTTTTTTATTTTTAAAATTACATTAAGGTTTGTGATATGTTCTGATTTTATTTGTATCTGCAATATTTTCTTATTTTATTGATATTCATTATTAAAATTTCAAGTGCTCAAATACTTCTTAGAATGTTTATTTAAACACTAAATAATCTATTTTAATTAGTATACCATTATAATTAAGTTATACTCCAATAAGTATTTCTTAAGGCTTGTGTTTTGAGTATTTTAATTATAAAAAATTGTTTGATTCATTAAATTTTGAATCACTTCATCATTAAAGTTGAAGTGTTCAAAAATTATATAATTACTTTTAGAATATTTTAACCATATGAGTTAGGCCCAGTTTCAAGCAAGCCACCACTTTAAATAGGGGTAAAAAGACTTTATGACATATGCTAATTTTTTTCTTTAAATCAGGCAGAGTGAAAGTGTAAGGTAAAATTACCAATAATTAATCAAAATGGCAATATCCAAAGATTTTGCTTTAACTAAATGGATTCAAGGGCCCGTGTCTTTGCCGTGATGTTAATCAGTTTAGAATCTTGAAATAACTAACATACAAAATTACAAATATGAATATTCCAGAGAATCTGCATACAATTGGCTGGCCTGGGTTTCAGGGAATTTTTTTTATGAGAATAAAGGGTCTTTTACAAAATATGGGCCATCACTTTCAATAAAAGTGGGTTAGTAACTTCATAGAAAAAAGTGGGTTAACGACTACTGCACTTTGTTTTTGTGGTCTTGTGTTGATTATAAATTAAAAATCTTAGTAAAAGCAAAGATGTCATTCATGCTCCTGATCACAATCCACACCGGAAAATATTATTATTGTTGCTGTTTTAACACTAAGTGGGTAAACTTTTTTAATAATTAATTCCTAGGAATATGGTTTTGTGGGTTTGATCATAAGATCATAGATATTTTGTAAATATTTTTCTTTGTATGTTCACTAACGAGTTAAGTCATTGGTTCTGCAAAGCATGGATATTCACTCTTTATATACTGCATAAATAGTGTAAAAGAAAAGAATTTCTAATTTGGAAACAGACAAAAAATTAGATGACGCTGAAATAAATAAAAAGGATCTTTACCAATAGAATCCAGCACAATTAGCATATAATTGATAAGTCTAGAACATTAGGGTTGACTTATATGAGAAATTAAAACAGTTTATATGAAATTTTAAGTTTAAAGTATAAACCTTATTATTTTATTATATGTTAAAAAAATTGATAAGTCTCTTAAATATATTGATTAGAAGTTGATTTTT
The DNA here is from genome assembly GCA_037954105.1 of Canavalia gladiata. Taxonomy (NCBI): domain Eukaryota; kingdom Viridiplantae; phylum Streptophyta; class Magnoliopsida; order Fabales; family Fabaceae; genus Canavalia; species Canavalia gladiata. The sequence goes on from CM075660.1 coordinate 14,801,727, forward strand.
AATTATTATATGATAGAAATAATAAAACCTGCTTCAACAATTTTTACACTTGGAAAAATGTTTTTCCTCAACGCATGTGTTTTGTTCTTATTCTTATCATGTTTCTAACAATGATATACGTGTCTACACATTATCTAAATCAGAAAATAGAAAGGGTATGGTGATATAGTGGTAGTAATGAATGTGACATAATGCTACTTAACAGAAACATTGAATTTGTTGATGACAGGACATTGAAAAGAAGAACATTCTAGCAGTTCAAACTCTACGTAATTTGATAATGGGATCAACTCTTATGGCCACTACCTCAATTCTCCTCTCTGCAGGTTTAGCAGCAGTAATAAGCAGCACTTACAGTGTGAAGAAGCCTCTAAATGATGTTGTGTATGGAGCTCACAGTGAATTTATGGTAGCACTTAAATATGTCACACTCCTAACCATATTCTTATTCTCATTTTTCTGTCACACTCTCTCAATTAGGTTTTTCAATCAAGTAAGCATCCTCATTTGCACACCCCAAGATGTGATGTCTATGGTGACCCCTCAATATTTGAGTGAGCTTTTGGAGAAGGGAACTATTTTGAACACTGTTGGAAACAGACTTTTCTACTCTGCACTTCCTTTTTTGCTTTGGATCTTTGGACCTGTGCTGGTTTTCTTGTCTTCTGTGGCAATGTTACCAGTGCTTTACAATCTAGACTTTGTTTGTGGTGATGCCAAAACAAACATAATCAAGAATGATAAAGGGGATGACTATGTTTGATGTATTAAGCTAAGATTAATTAAAAAAATATTATTAAATAGATAGGAAATATGTGTATACGTCATTAGGTGTATTATTTACAACTTTCAAGTTGTAAAGGTGTTTGTATTTTACTCACCAGCTTCCTAAAATAATTCAACTGCCTTTTCCAATTTGTCTTTCATTGTGGTTAACATTATTAACCTTTTAGCTGTTCCTAATGGAAAAACTTTTATCTTAATCTTATGCCACTAAAAGTACTTTCACCTTTCATAGCTAGATCAGGTTAGCCATTTTTAAATTAATTAGACCCTAGCCATCCACTTGGGTTCTGTTCTTTATTTCTGGTCTAGTTCACAGATTAGAAAGATTAGTAAGGGTTAATTTATTTGAACCACATGTTTAGATCGCCAAATCTTTGCTTAAGAGAATTAATATTCCCAACAAATAAACAAATAAAACTTTATTAATGTGTTTATATTTCTATTTTACTATAAAATTTGCAAATATATTAAATATTAAAAATAAATTTTTGTTGCAATTGAAATCATGATAAAAGGATCAATATAAAATAAAATAAATGTCAACAAATTTTATTAAAAAAATATTTAAAAAAATTTAGGAATTATCTTTAAAAATATATTTGGATTGAATAGAGACTAACTTTTAACTAATCATGCAAATTTTGATTAACCTTAAATATTTTATTTAAAAATATGTTTTTTTGTCTTGGTTATCTTAGTTATTTTAATTCTTAAAGTAAATTATTTATAAGAAATTTTAAATTTTCAATAGTTCTTTCTTGATTTTTTATAAAATAGAAGTAAACATAAAGTTGTGACCTTATTATGTTATTTGTTCTTAAATAATTATTTAATATTTATTTGGTATTTATCAAAATTTTCTATGTGATTTATGATTTTATTGCAGCACTATGGTTAATTTTCTTATGCTAGGTAACGTGTGACATAATCAAGTTATGTCATGTATTAATTAATTATTTATTATTATTATTACAATAAAAAATATGGAATTCAATATCGGATCTTATGTAAAGTATATTAATCTTTCATCTTCATATTTAAATCAATCTTAATAATTTTATTATGTGATTATCTAATGATACAAAATGAATACCAAAAATTAAAAATATCAACATTATTCTGTTAGTTAAAACTTTTGGTATGGAAAGAAATAAATATAAAAATAAAATTAAATATATTTTTATTTCTTTTAAAATTATAAAATTTTGGTTTTAAATTTTTTAAATAAATTATTTTTAATTTTTAAACTATTAATACATAACATATGTTATATATCAATATTAGATACATCAATAAAAAATTAAAAATAAATTATTTTAAAAATAAAATCTCAAAATTAATATTTTAAAAATAGAATCTAAAATTAAATTTTTATAATTTTAAAAATATTAAAAATATATTTAATTTATAAAAATATTAAGAGCATCATTAACCATATATAAAATTAATTAATTATAGTTGTAATGATTTTATTTTATATTTTATATTTTATGTTTTATATAAATTTGACTATCATGCATTTTTATTTTTATTTTTATAATTTAAATAATTCATTTTTAAAAATTTACTAACTAATCTTTTTAAAATTATTTCACATTTTTATATTTCATTAATACTGAAACCGTTAAGAGAAAACACTGAAGATGCTCTAAATACGATTTCATAAATTTGGACGACATTCTACCTATTTCGTAACTTTAAGTTTAAATATATTTGTTTTGTCTCTAAAAATTAGATAATGATGATTTTTAACTTTTTAATTTTCATTTAATCCCAGATTTTATTGAAATAAACATGAATAATCAAACAAGAATATCATAGCGACGTTATCTTTTCCCATCTTTCACGAATGCTTTACCAATGGTGAACTTTTTTTTTTTAAATAATAAAGAGGGCTTGGTCGGATATGATTTATGAGAAATGATAATAAACGCATCATTTTAAAATATTTAAATCTCAATATATTAAATATTATATATATATATATATATATTATTTTATTATATTTCATCACTTTATATTTTTCCTTTTTTCTTTTTTAATTATCTTTTTATCATTCCATGCATCCAATTTGAGATATATGAAAAACATGTTTTTTAATTAGATTTTAATGCACCCAAAAATTGGAGGAGATATTCATAGATTATACATGTCATATGTATCTTAAATTCTTATATATTTTAGAAGGACAAATGATAAATTATATTTTACATTTTTATTAATTTTTTTATATTTTGCTTTTATAGCATCACATATTATATTAATGATACTATTAGATACGAAAAGTAACTCGTATCTCTATCTTTATGTATCCTTAATCTAACGATTGAATATTTTTTGAAAAAAAAAAAAGATCCAATAAAACTATTTTTAATATGTAGATAGATTTTTTTTAATCTTTTTTCCTACCATCTTATATATTTCATTTGAGATTTATAAAAAATATTTTCCTTCAGAAAGCTTAATTTTATAACTCACTCTCATTGTTGATTAGGTTAGAATATGACTTAATGTTTAAATAAAAGAGTACATATACATATTTTAATGTAAATTAAAAATAATATAAAAAATAAAAAATTATAAAATTTATAACAAGCTGAAAACATAAAATTAGGCTTCATTCAAATATTTTTCGTAATTGATCTGACAGCCTAGAGCTCACCAACCATATGTCTCATAAGACAGGACGTTAATTCAGGTTGCATATAGCTTTGGTTTTTTCTACACTATTTTCTTACTTTTATCTATTTTTTTTATTTTTTATCATATTATATTCATATTTTTTATTATAAAATATTAGTAATTTTTTGTGCATTACATAAAAATTTTATAAATAAAATAAAATAAAAAAATAGATATTTTTATTATTTATAATAATTATCCTAGTACATTAAATATAAATAAATTAAAAAGATGAAACTTTTAAAATTAAGGAAAAATTATAAAAATAAAATATTAAAATTTTAAGACATTACTTTTATTAATAAGATCTGGCAAAAGTTAAAAATAAAATCTAAATAATTATTATTAATATTATAATAATCTTAAATTTTAATTCATTTAAAAAGGAATTGTATCTTCAATTTAATATAGTATATTAAGATTTAAATTTAAATTAAATATAATAAATAATATTCGAAGTAAATAAAAAATTCATAATGCATGTTGGATTTTATCTCTCTTCTCCTATTCTAATGATTGTTGTCTAATCTAATATCTTTAATGCAATGTTATCAGAAATATAAAAAAAAAAAAGATAATAAACAATATAAGAATAAAAAATAGATTAAAAGTAGAATGAAAAAAAATTATTTGGATAGATAAAAATAATAATAAAAAAATTTATTTAGACTGATAAAGTGAAAATAGAAACAAATAAATTAATAACAAAAATTTTATTTTATATTAATTTGAACTTAAAATTTTCTAATTTTTTATTATGTTATTATTTTTTAATATAACATTTATTTTTAATTTTAATTTTTAATAATTTAAGCATTAAAAGAAAAAAAAACAAATGGTTATTTCTCTTGATTATTCTCTTCTATTTGAAGGTTATTTTTTGGATTCCATAAAAAAAAAAACAATTCCTCTGCCCCTATTTTCTTGGTCAAATAATTTCTGTCAACCATATTTTCTTCTCTCCTAATTCAAAAAATAAACAAAGCGAAGGATAGGGTGGATCAGCGAAATGGCTGGCTACTTTTGAATCTTGACATTTGCTTCCCGCTGATCCCAACGTGTGATATAAATGAAAAATAAAAGGAATATTAAATATGAAAAATTGATTAATTTAAAGAGAATAAAAATAAATTTAAAAAATATGTTTATTCAAAAGTAATGACTAAATTTATAATATAAGAATAACTTTAAAATATTTAAATTATAAAATCTTTAAATTTAATTATTAAATTTTATGAGTATTGATCCATTACATTTTCCTTAACCGTAGAGTTTATTTTAATTGACTGATAATTATTCCCATACTCACTTCATTGATCCATTTAACAAATTAAGTATAAATAACATTCATGCAAAGATTTTAAATTTTCAATATTACCATTTTAAAAGGGGTTGTATTTATGATTATTTCACAATGTTCTCTCCTCTCCTATTTTCTTGTTTTGAACTGGATTTATGATGGGTTGAACTAGCCCAACAAGAGAGTGAAACAGTGAAGATCAAAATGTCTTTTCCTGTAGTGCCCCACATTGATTTATAGGAGGGGCATATGAGCAACAAGTTTATATATCCTAAGTCAAGGCTAATCAGACAAAAATCGTGGAAGGTTTGTATGATTGAATAAGCAATATTTGCAAATGAGTTATACTAAGGTCGAGTTTGATGGGGTTCTCAGCATAGATAGTATACCAAGTAGTTTTTAAAAGCATTTTTTATGCTTTAATATATACAATCAAACAGTTTACAAGTTAAAATATAAACTACAACCCATTAATCCAATTTTAAAAAATATTAATTTATAAGTTAAATATTTTAACTTTAAAAAAAAAATTGATCAATCAAACAAAATTTATGTTGAAAGGAATATGTTCTTGGTTAACATTTCTGAACGAGACAAACATATTCCCAAACCAAGCAAAACGACCACCGAAAGGGCAGGAGATATAATTAGAATCTTATGGGCTTTGAGGAGTGTAAATATGGTGCGGCTAGGGGATTGAATGATGGTTGGGAAGTAGTAGTATTAATTATGATTTAATGAGATGAGTCGATAACTATAGTATATATGCATGGTCCAGTGTTATGTTGATAACTTATGCTACCTCAGACTTTTTGGAGCACTATGAAAAGCAAGAAAGCAATTGGGTGATAAAGTAGATATGGATCAAGAAACAAGGGGACATAACTCACCTCTCCATCATGGCTACTCTCAGCACAAGGGATCAAAAACCACCCTAATGGGACCCTCAATATTTTCATTGATGGATGCCTATCATTAACATCACAAACACCTTTGCCTCATATGCAAGATTCCTTCATCTTTCCCTTTCTTCTGCAATCCTCCTGCCACAATTTTCAAATTCATATATTAGAGATTTGAGAGTTATAGCTGTGTGGAAACATTATAGTCCCTGATTGTTGGACCTGTTGTAGAGGAACTAATTGATTAACATACTCATTTAATCTACTTTGGTTACCATATTAGTATTAGTATTAGTAATGGTGATGACAATTGACAAGTAACGTCTAAAAGTTTATTAAAACTGAAAGATTAAGTAGGCGGGTCATGATAAATTATTAATCATAAAGGTTCCCTAAAGCTTAAACCAATAATTATGAGTCTAAATATTGTTTAATCTGTCTAGCAGACATTGAAACAACATAGATAAGAGAGGAAACATATGGCCTAACCCTTGTTTATTTAATTATATCATTCAATTTCTTGTCTTTTTCTTTTCACAAAAAAAGAAAAAAAAAAATTGCACCCAAGACATGAAATTTGTGGACTAATGTTGGTCAAAATGATAGCTTTCTCCCAACCTCCATACAGCAATGTTTATTGTTCAGGCACTTTATATGTGCACAGAGTTTTGCATGGACATCAAATTCCAAGCATAGGGAAGGGACTAGGTAGCTGCTACCATTGATGCCTAATTTCCTTGCAGCCCAGAGAAGAAACAGAAGGGAGGGGTGGTGCAACAAACACCTTGCTGACGCATACACTGTTGGACATGTTTCATCCTCGTTAATTAATTACTTAAAAAAAGTGTTGGAGGTTCATAACTCATTGATTAATTAATTTGTTAGGGAACATGTTCTAGACACGTCCATGTGGAGTTTGATTAGAGTAGCTTCAGAGAAGATCTACTTTGTTGACTTTCTTGTCATTTAATTTGCTGAGATGCCTTGAAAAAATAGTTTGTTTCATTAATGGAAGTAGAATTAGATATGCATGGCTCTGAAAATTACACGTTGTCTAAGTTCTTTCTAAATTTATGTATAAGAAGATAGAACTGTATTACATTACAGCTTGCACACACTCATATGCGATGTTACCTTGCTTTTCAAAATTGGCATCCTTCAAAAGCTCTATATTTCCACATATTTTACTTGCATATGATATATACTTACTTACACATACTAATCGTGCTATAAACAATTTTTCTAACTTTTCTTTGCATGGATGCTTTGTATAGAAGTGCTGGCATATTGCAAAAGTAGAGTAGTATTGCTCAATCATGAACCAGATGTCGAACCATATATGTCTCTCAAGTATTCACGTATACTTGAAAACGATTAAATATGAGTCAAAAACAAGTGACATTATAATAATGTTCTTTAAAAAAAGTTATCTAAAATCTAATTGAATTGCTGCAAATAAGTCCTTTTTGGTCTAAAACACAATTAATAAAGAAAGAAAAGTTCAAGCAATGATCTGAAAATGAAATCAAAAGTAAACGTCTTGTCATAAACTTTATCCATAATAAGATTAATTCACTTAATGCAGAATGCTATGTTTATAGCGCAAAACACTATATATGTTGCATATTATGTCCGACATTATATATGATCCTTTTGGCCAAGAGATTTAAATGCTCTCCACTATTAATCCTCACATCCCTTTATTTTAGGGATTCCAACTTGTCATAAGTCAATATCAAATATAGGCACCTAGCAATGAACAAGCTTGATGCCACACAAATGGAGATAGTATAAATGATCATCTTTACTCACACAAAGGCCAAAGAAAGATTCCTATCTTCCACTCTTGCATAACCTCCTGGATGATGGATGACACAAAAAGGGAAAAAGTGGGCCCAAAATTTCTTGACTTGGTCCCCTATCTGCTATACCCAATCAAGCAAGGTTTTTGGATGATTATGGAAATAAGGTAATCCGGCGAGGGTGACTTTTGCAGTATGGCTCTTGATTGATAGATAAGGCCACTTCTACTTTTAGAACTTAGGTAAATTCCTCATATAATATATATCACACATTACAACCTTATAAATACATATACAACCATAGTGAGTTAGCTGCATGATGCAGAGAAAAATGAAATGAGAAGCATAGCCACCTAAGAGGTACTTGCATGAAGAGGCAGAGAGTGTAGTGCAGCCAAGGATGACTTGCCGGCGTTATCCAAGTCAAACAATTTCATGCCGGCAAGTTGGCCTTGGCTATATTGGATTCTCTTCTTCTCATGTAAGTACCACAATTAGGCTCACTCATTGAAGAAGGAAGCATTTCCCCTGCTTTATATATAATATATATATGAGATAAGTGCATCTCTCTTTATAATTTATTTTCTGCTAAATAGCCATAGTATTGTTTATATGGAGTTTGAAAATGTTAACTGTCCCTTTCTTTTATTGTCATTTTCTTTGACCAATCCAAAATTAATTAACAGCTACATTTTGATGAGAGCTGAAATTCAAAGTTTGAGCTAATAGACAAGGAGGTGAAAAACATATCAAGTTATTATATTTGTGATTTTAATTTTTCCTTGTTGAAAAAACATTTATATGATGTCCATAGGGATGTGCAGCTAATATGCATGCATGATTGCATGAACATGTTTTGAACTTTTTTTACATGGGGAGCCATCGAAAGTGGACCAAGTAAGTATATGTCGGTTTCTTTGTGCATTCTGAGCCTTCCATATCTGTCCATCAATGTAACTTGTGCAGTCATGTCAATATGCCACACATTTTATGGATGCTTCAACAGATAATGGTTCATCACTAATTGAATATTCATAAACAAGCAACTCATTAAGCAAATTTTCTGTACACATACACATACACATACACTTGTGTTTTACATCTGAAAAGTTTCAAGCATAACTAATATTATTGGCCTAAATGGGGTACTTTGTTTTGTTCAGATATCTAGATCTAAGAAGTCTCACTAGATCCGCTACCATGTTTTTATCTTCATTGAGATTGTGTGTAACGTAAAATAATGTATGAGAGTATTTTATAAGGGTCCACACATTGGACCTACTATTACCCTCAAATAAAAGCGAAATGGGAGAAAAGGTGCGTGTGATATGATGGCTAAATCAGTGAAGGCCAAAGAAAAGAAAAGGGTTGAAAATGATGGCTAAATTTGTGTCTTCTCAAAGTCTGCTAGGCTTTCCTTTTTATGCAATGCAAATTAATATTCCTTGATATGATGTTAATTTGAAAAAGCTGAATGGAAGGGTTTGTGTGAGAGCTGGATTTTAGAGTCTCATGTGGAAGACCAAAGGGAATCCTTATATTATTTACATTATTTATGACACTTTTTTTTTTCTATTTCTTTCTTTTATATTAATTATTTTATTCCTTACTTCTCTCTTTTGTTTCTGGATTTTTGTCATACAAAAAATTATACAAATATGTAATGTAAATGCAATTTCTTTATATTTTAAAACTCTTCAAACATATCAACTCATTCAACTGTTTGTTTTTATATATTTAGAAGAAGAAAAAAAGTGTGTTAGGTCTAATAATCATGATCCATTCTCATTGTAATTCCTCTTGTTCTTAATAAGCAAAAGCTCTTAAACATAAAATTTTGACATTCGAAGTTAATGGTGGAACTACATTATTTTCATTGAGGTGATCTGACAGAAAAACTTTAAATATGTTTTTTCAATCGTTAATATATATATTTTTGCTTTAATCCCTATTCAAACATGTTTTTAGTCGTTTAAATATATTTGTTTTTAATATTTTTCTAAAGAAAAACATATAATTTATGTAATTTTAAAAATTAAACATAAACAAAATTTAAATAAGGACCAATTGAAGGGTGAAAAGAAAATACTCTTTAGGAATAAACGTATTTAAACTGAAAAAGTGATTAAGGAACGTTCGCTCAAGATTTCTCTCATTTTGAAAAAAAAAATATTGTGATTTACTCACTCTTCTACGTGAATTAATTTTATTGGTCTAAATTTTTAATATAAATATTAGAAATTTATTTTAACAGTAAGATATATTATAATAAAAATTACTTTTATTAGTGAAAAATATTAGTATATAGTATCAATATATGCTTCAAATATTAGTATAAATTTTTAAAATTTATGTTAATAATTTAATTTTTTAACAAAATTTATACTAATAGAAATTATATTTGACAATTTTTTGTTAATAAATGAAATATTTTTGTAATATCTTTTCTTAAAATAAAAAGTAGGACAGGAAAACACACAGTTTTAAGATAAGTTTTCAAAAATAAAAGTAGCCTTTTGAGAAGTAACCTTAACGAACATAAATCCAAAAAAAAATGAAAAAAAAAACCTAGATGAAACACTACTTTATCTTATTCTAAAAAGTATTATATATAAAATAAAGAAAAATAATTTCCCTCTCCTCCTCAATTACAGTACAGGTAGCTGAACTCCGCTCAAACAATTAATTTTTGGATACTTTGAATAATTAATTCTAGGTATGATTCATCTAAAAATTAGTAAATATAACATTCATGTAATTTTGCATTATTTTAATCCATCCCTGTCTTTTTTTTTATATTTTCGATTTCCAGAAAATATTTCACACAAAATTAATAACAGATGTCTTTATCTTTTTTATGAACATTTTCTATATATAAACAATGCTTTGTCGATCAAATCTAAATTGCATCAACTTCGTTTGCATATTTAGCTCTATGACAATCCTTTTAGGTATAGTTGGATATGTTAGTCAATTTGATCCGCATAAATCCTACTATTATTATTATTATTATTATTATTATTATTATTATTATTATTATTATTATTAATATTATTATTATTATTATTATTATTATTATTATTATTATATATATCACATCAACAATCACTGTAATATGATATGATATATTTTTTAATACATGATACATCATAAAAAAGAATAATAGAAATGATTTTAAAAAAACTAATAAGAGATATACATAATATCAGGCTTAATTATATTTTTATTTTTTAATTAATTAATCCCCTCTAGTTTAAAATTAAATAAACTTGATTTCTTATTTTCTTTTTTTTATTCTAAATTTTTATAATTTGAATCAAATAAATTATTTTTTTACTAAAATTTCTAACCAAAACACCAAATTACATCCAAAGTAAAAAAGAAAATTAATTTTTTTTTTCTCTAACCTTAATTTTATATCATATAAAAATCTTTAAATTTTTATCATATTTTGACTAAATTTATTAATTTATAATTGAATTTAATTGAAATACATTAACAGTGTAATTATTTTTATACAATTATCTAATTATAAATTATTATATGATTTAAAATTAATAACTTTTGTAATAATTATTTCAGAATTTATATGTACTCATTTTTAATGGGTTAACAATGTAAAAAAAATTCCGTTTACAATATATCAAAATTAAAATTTTTAAAATTATTAAAAATTTAAAATATATCAAAAAACTCTCAAGAAAGGAATCAAATTTAATTAATTTTAAAATTAAAAAAAAACTTTCTTAGCTTAGAAAATTTTGAAAAATTAAGATGAAATAGAATCCAAGTTAATAAAATTTAAGATATAGTTAAATCTAATTTTTTTTGGTAAAGGAAAGAGTTTTGCATGATAAATTATAAGATTTATTAATATATTTTTTTTTTTATTTTTTTAATATATATATATATCTTTTTATTTTTAATCAAAAGAAATTCTTAAATCAGGAGATATCATAGAAAACAAAACCCATACAATATTGTAATACTCAACATTTGTAGATATATTTAGATATAAGTTATCAGACGATATATTTTATTAATTCTCAATCATAAAATAAAAAATATAAATAATATTATTTATATAGATATAATAGAAGATGAAAAAAAATAAAATTAAACTAGATTTTCAGTATTTAAAATTTATATTTATTATTTATTTTAAAAAAATTTATTTAAAACCTGATTTATTTTAAAATTTATAAGATCTATAAATTTTTTAAAATTAATAATTGATTAAAAAAATTTAAAATTTATCATTAATAAAATAAAAATTCTTAATCTTAACTATATAATTTAAAAGTATATATATTAATTATTAACAATGTATAAATATAATAATATATAAAAGAAATATAACAAACGTATATATAAATTTAAATATATATAAAAATTAAAATATAAAATATTTATTTTAAATATTAAATAAATTTATAAATATAATATTTTTTAAAATTAAAAATTTTAATTTTTAATAAATTATGTAAATATATTAATATTATATAAATATAATTTATTAAGATAAATATATTAAATATAAATATATAATATATATAAAAGTAAATAGATTTTTATATATGTTAAATATATTTTTTAATAAACTTAGAAGTGATTTAATTATTAAAAAAATTTAACAAAATTTGTCTATTTATTAATTAAATTAAACTGTTGAATGCCATTTCCATCCTAGATATAACTGGAGCAAAAGAAGGAACCAAAATGATGATGAAGCAAATGTCTACTATCTTTGCTACAAAATGTTGTGCAGTGGGATTAGTTGGGTCAGATTCAGAGCAGCAGTGAATTAATTCATTATTGTGATGCGTGTTTCTGATTAAAGTTTTGAAGGCAAATGAGTGAGGGGCTTATGGGTAGACTCGAAAGAAAGGATTGCGAGTACCGGAGTACATACTTTTCTGTGTCTCATCCACTTCTTTTTCTTCTTGTAGGCAACTCAGCCTATTCACACCACCTATCTGTATTCTGTGCCATATGGAGGTTGTGCAACCAAAACTTTAATAACTAATTTATTATAAAAAATGGTTGGACTTTGTTGGATCCTAAAGAGAAATCAACAAATGGTATTTGATTACCATTTTATAAAAATAAATTAAGAGAAAAAAATATACATAGTATGATGGATGATATAACTTAAAAAATAGAAAATAATTGTATAAATTGTTATATAAATATGGATGTAATTTATTATTATTAGTGAATATATATATATATATAAATATAATTTTGATAGATTAATCTTTTATTTTACAATTAAAATTAATAAATTAAAAGATATATAAAAGGACAATAATAAATTAGAAAAAATACTAATAGTGAAAATAAATATTGTGACTAATAATAAAAAATTGATGATAATATTTTTTTCAAAAATATAGGAGTTTTATCAATAATTTTGTACTTCGTTGGTGTGTATTTTTTTATACAAGTATTTGTTTATATAATATATATTACATTGTTAGTATGAACATTTAATATTGATATCAACAAAATATATATATATATATATATATATATATATATATTATAGTATATACACATGCATATCTATCTATATCATATTAAGTGAAAGTATTTTTTTAATGTAAAAATGAGAAAAATGAAACTTAATTATTAAATTCCATAAATAATTAAAATTAAAATAGTAAGTTATATGATATTTAAAAATAATCATATATTTATTAAATAATTTTTAATTTTAATTATTCACATAATTGTATGATTTATATTAAATACTCTTATCTCTTGTCATAATAAATTTTTTGTCCTTAATATATATAATTATGTTAAAAATGTAAAAAGAAAGTATATCAATTACTTTATGTATGATTAAAAGTCTAAAATCCTTTAAGCTGAAAAAGTGATTTATTTTTACGTTCAAAATAAAAATATTGATTGAATAAATTCTTTGATACCAGATCAATAATTTATTTCAAAAGTTTAAGTTGTTATTAAATAAATAAAAAAAACGAATGATTTCAGATGTATTTATCATCGACAATACTTCAAAGAGTGCTTTGTCATCCCTATTCATGAAATCATCCTTCCGATTTCAACCCTTAGTAAAAAGACAGTGTGCGAAACAGGTAAAAACAGGAAGGTTAAGAGTGTATATGATTGTGTTCAGGTTCCAAAATGAATAATGATACCTTTCCAATAGTTTTTCACAATATTTTTTATAATTATTATTTATATTTCATCCATCATATTATCTATATCTTATATTTTTTATTTTATTAAAAAACTATCATGAAAAATTAAAAATAACATTGTCCTTGTTTTTTTGTTTTTGTCAAGAAATAACGCTTTTCTTTTTAAAAATATGATCTGTGAGACAATGAATCCGAAGCAACAGCGAATGGGCTGTTTTAGCAATGGGAATCTTCGTTCAGAAAAAGAATCAGAAAGTGATCACAAGCCTGTCAATTTTGGGTTGGGTAACTCAATGGTTTTCCTTAATTGGGTCAAAGGGCTTACCCTTTTTATCAGCTCAAAGGGCTTAGTTTAAGTACCATTCACAATGTCACCCAAAAAAAATACCATTCAATTATTATTATTATTATTAATTGATCTAAAAAATTATTATTATTATTATTATTGTTATTATAATAATAATAATTATTATTATTATTATTAAATATTTTATGTAATCCATGCAATACATGGGTTTTATTTTTTAAAAAGAAACTAATTTAAGATATTTTAATGGTTTAATATGTTTTTTTAAAATAAATTTTTTAAATTATAGTTAATTATAAAATTATTATCTATATAAATTTATATATAACATATAATATAATAAGTAAGTGTGTAAATTTTAAATAATAAATTATTTTTAAAATAAACTTATTGTAAATAGTTTTGCAAGAAATATTACTAAATATATAAGATACCTTCGTAAGTTATTATGACAACTTGTCATTTTTTTTCAATGTTTTGCAATTGTGTTGTTTGAATTTATTATAAAAAAGAAAAGTGATTCTTTTTTTTTATGGTTGTATATATGGAAGAAACATTATGAAAGAAGATGAAAAAAATGAAAGATTCAGGCTATTCATTTGCTTGATTTTAGCCTTACACTAGTCCTCTGAATAAAAATAGAATACATGAATAATAATAATAATAATAATAATAATAATAATAATAATAATAATAATGGTAATAATAATAATAATAATAATGTTATTATTATTATTATTAAATGAAATAATTCTATATTTGTTGATTTTTTAATATTTGAATATAGATTTAAAATATATTTTATAAATGTAAAATATCCAATATATATATATATAATTATAATATTAATAAAAATAAGAAGAAATATTATATATTTATGTGAATGTTTTAACTTTAATTTTTTATATAAATCATTAGTAACAATGGTGGTTATTTACTCTATTATAAATTATATATTTAATTTATATTTTTATAAATAAATAAAGATTTTTCTAACAAATAATAATTGTATGAATAATAAAATATTTAAATTTAAATTTTTCTTAATAATCAAAGTTCCTTCTACTATTCATAGTACGAACTACTTTTAATACATATATTAATAATATAATAAATATAAATGATTCTTATAATTTGTACGTTAATTTAAAATTAATATAAATTAACTTAATTATTCATACAGTTATAAATTTATAATAATATTTGAAAATTTTGTGCTAAATATTTTTAATAAATAATAAATTACCTAATTTTAGTTTTCAAAAGCCTCTTTGTAGACGACGTTTAAGGGAACATATAAATTTTCTCTTTTACTCTCATATATGGAAATCTTCAGTTCATTTTTATTAATTATCTCTAATATTGTAACATACAACTAACCATAAAAAATACTAGCCTATATAGCTAAATGCCAACATTTTTAAAAGGTTAAACACTATAACTTCATTGTCAACCGTCCTAAAGAGGATCCATGCATCTATCCTCTCGGCTAGGATTTAACATGTTCAAGTAAAAAAAAAAAAGATTTTTATTATTAATTTTTTCATTGATTATCTCACCTTTAAAAAAAACTAAAATTGTGAAATAAGTACTAAAATAGGAATAAATTTCTAAGTTTTTATGTTGTTTTCTAATTAAAAGGGGTAGAATGCACTTCCTCCATCTCATGGTTGTCACATCATTTCATAATCATTGTTTAAAAAATAAAAATTTAACAGATTTTTTTAATGCAATTTGATTGAGGTACAGTCAAATGCACAACTAACAGATAAATAAATTATGTTCAAAGTCATCACATATTCTAACTTATTATCCAAAATAATTAATGAATAAAAAAAGATAACTTAAAAGAAATGAGGCTGAGTGATCTAAACCTATGAATAGGAGTAATTTGTCATTTATCCAATGCTAAATTCTCTTTAATTACCTCCGTAATTTAAATGATAAATAATAATAAAAAAAACTAACAGTGATAATAGTATTAGAAAGGGATACATGTATTGATGATTCTTGCTATTCATTAGTAATAGGGAACAAGAAGAAGTAAGGTTTAGTGATAATATTGCCTTTGGCAATATTCAGTTTTCCTGGGATCCTATTGGAAAAATCACCCACTCAAAGTCCAACACTTTAGATGGAGCAATATAAAGATAGGAGAATTTGAAAAAGGAAATTACCCACAAGAGAAAGGTACAATGCTTCATCGAAAAATAATATGCTAATTTAACATAATTAGCACCCTCACTACAGACGAAGTTAATTAAAAGAAAAAATTAGAGAGAAGATTTTCTTCACAAGAAAGAAGGGTGAATTTTGTACTCGATTTTCAATTCCATGCATCAATATTTGACCATTTCTTAACACCATCTACTGAATCAAATTTATTTCAGAAGTAGAAAATAACATATTATATTTTACAAGACATTAAGCTTATTTTCACTCATCCAAACTGTAATTCTAAAACGGAGATTTTCTATCTCTAATTCTTGTTTCGTCAATCATCAAATAAGAATATTATTGCAATTATCTAAAGTTTTGACATTACTACACTCATAATTCATGAGCTAAAAAACTATTGATATCTATGTTGTTATCGATTTTTATGGCCTACTTCACAAAAAATATCTGTGTTGTTATCGATTTTTATGGCCTACTTCAAAAAAAAATCGTGAGTATCTTAATGACCTTTCCTAACATTTTAAAAAAGAAAAATAATTATTAGTAAAAAATAAATTTTTTATATTGATTGTAATGAATTTTTTACATTAATTATTTGAGTAGTATCGAAGCAAGGATATAAAAAATTAGACTTTAGACTTTTTACATCGATTGTAAAATAACTGAGGTAACCGATGTAGTGTTATGGTCTTAATCGATGTAAAAAGTAACTTTTTACATCGGTTATGACCATAACCAATGTAGAAGGTCATTTTTTACATCAGTTATAGTCACAACCGATGTAAAAGTTTAATTTTTTTTAAATGTTGTTTTTGTTTAGGAAAACTACCATATTATTTATTCACAATATTTGCATATACAGAAACAACAGAATCTATATATTTAAACTAAATACATCAATATTTATTATGAAATATAATAAAAACAAACTAAATATCTTAAAATTTCATGAATTCAACCCAAATTGACGACCTCTATTAGAAATTTCTCCCAACGTCTCCTGATATCATCAATTTCTTCATCTAATGGAGGTTAAGGATTTTCAAATATCTACAAAATGTTTTTGAATAAAATTAGAGAAAATGTCATGTTATGCATTAAAATTAAATAATTAAATTAGGACAATTGTAATTACTTGATTCCAAGAATTAACAATAGAAACTGAGATAATGAGAAACATATGTCTCATCACATAATATCCACACTCGGTTTCTTCGGATTGTCTTGGACACTTCAAAAAAATAGAAAAAGTATCAAATATAATTAGAGTGATGATATATTGATAAAAGAATATAAAATAATTGAATAACTTTTAATAAAGTACTTACCTTTAGAATTATCCATAAAGGCTTTTCAATATTTGATGAATGTGCCCCTTTTAATCGAAGTCAAGCATTCATTGCTCTACAGTAAAATTAAAAACAAATCAATATATTTGAGAATAAAAAATTATATGAATATAAATACCAAAATCCTAAAAACTTACAAATTTATAATGTTTTTTATGTCTTTCTTTGGTTTTTGTCAAGCAAAGTATAAAAATACAACTACATTTCACTTTGGACAAATAATGATTAATTGTCAATGGTCCTACAAAATATGGATGACAATGAACCAAAATTAGAAATTTAAATGAATTCTTTAAATAAAATTTTTAAGTATTAACTTACGATTGAAAATAAGGGGCTAGGTAATAGTCTTTATCAACCTGCAGTCTCCTCTGAAGGCATCCCTATATCTCAGCTGCCTTGTTCCCGATTTTTTGCATATGAACCGGGTCTAGGAATTCATAGAGGTGTAAGTTCCATCTTTGAGTAAAGATATGATACATGTACCTAATATTGCGAATAATTTTCATATGTTAGATTTTGATAATGAAATAATTTAAGTAAGGTATAGAAATTTACTTACATCAACCATAATTATAGAACTGATACACATAGAAGATCATTATTCATAATCAACTCCAATATATCCTTCTTAGTAATATAGAAGGGGATAGGTGTGAGCTTCTCTATGATATCTGATTCCATTGTTATTTGCAAAGTTTCGTCGTCCAAGTTCAAGGTAATACCAAATAGACGTATGAGCAAATCAACCTCATGTTTCTTTTAAGGAGGCTCAGGAAGATCTTTTTTAACATTGAAATCAATATTCTTTCCACGATCTTCCTTATAAATCTACAATAAATTCACAAAATAGTAAGAAATATATATATATATATATATATATATATATATATATATATAAACACACACACACAATGTATATATTAAAAAATTAGTAACATAGGCTAAAATTATTTAATACCTGAGGTTGAGCTCGTTGCATAAGTCTTCCCCACCATATAATAAAATGATTGAGGGCTTGCCCCACGACATGAACCTTCTCAGTAGGCACAAGAAAAGGAGCATATGCATCTTCAACCCGTTTAATCACCACTCTAACATGATCATCATCAATTTGCTGGTGATGGATGGTTGAATCCAAGGTGTATACTTTCCCAATAGCTACCAAACGATATGGATCATCAACATATAACTCATAATCATCTCTAGTTACATCCACATCCTCTTCTCCTAGAAGTTGCTCCTCCGTCGGAGCACAACTTCCCTTTGTGCTCACGCACCTAGGAGAAGGTGATGGATGGTGACCCTGTGTTTATGTTTGAGAAAGTCCTAAAGATGCAAGCTCCTGCCTAAGCTCATGTCTAAACTTCTATCTGAGCTCTTCTCGAAGTTCTTGTCGCAGTTCTTGCCTTATATCTTCGCGCATGACGTCCAACTCATCTATAGACACTAGACCTTCTTTGGAAGTGTGTCTAGAAGACAATCCAAAGAACTATCTAAGGCCAACACCTTACCCAAGTGCACGAACACGACCTGGATGCTCCGATTGGCCAATAATAGTACTCAAGATGTCATCTCGACCAGCTGGAGCAAAGAATCCTTGTGAGCTTTGTTCAATCAAAGAATCCTACAAAACAAAAAATGACTGTTATTAGTAATGTAAATGTTTGAAGATAAATAAAAAGAAAAGTCACAAAATTGTGTAATTACTTACAATCTTCTTAGCAACAATGCGAGAAGGCTCTGATGTGTACTCTCCAGATGTCTTTTGACGTGTCCTCTTCCATTTCTCATGGCGTGAAGGTGGAGAGGGTGGAGAAAGAAGTGTAGAGGGGTCTGCTTCAGACGACTGCTGACGTTCTTTTAATTTCTGCTCCATCAGCCTCTCTTGAAGCAACTCATAACCCCTATGAGATAATTTGTAGGGGTAATAGTTCTTGACAGAAATTTGTTGAACATTCT
Organism: Canavalia gladiata; assembly: GCA_037954105.1. Classification (NCBI taxonomy): domain Eukaryota; kingdom Viridiplantae; phylum Streptophyta; class Magnoliopsida; order Fabales; family Fabaceae; genus Canavalia; species Canavalia gladiata. The sequence continues at coordinate 14,821,165 of CM075660.1, forward strand.
TTCTTTTCTCATGTTATAAGAAATCAAATCAATTAATCATAATATTGCTTATATTAGTCAATTAAAAAACATAAGTTTAGAAAGATACATACAACGAATGCGGATTCATTCGAGACTCAAAAAATCTCTGGCAAGTGTTATTATCAAGGAACTGGTACTCCTCACAAGGAGACACATCCTTGAGTGACCCATAAATATATTTGGTGGTGAAATGTGTCTTGAAGCCCCTTCAACGCTCACAAGAAAATGAAAGTCAATTCCTCTTCAGGAAATTAGTGTTTGGTACATCATATGTAAGCTACATAAAAGAAGATGTAATTAGTTAGTGAATGATAAATATAAGGAGAAACTTAAAGCTTTAAAGTTAAATACCATGATAGTCTCCAAATTTGACCATTCACTCGCATCTCAACATTATCTCAATCCTTCTTCAAAATACTAGCTTTGCTTCGTCCAAGGAGGGTCACATAACTCTTAAACTTTATCTTGTTTGGCCGTAATAGATTCCCAACAGCCTGATCAAACTCTATGGAAATCCTCTACTCGTCGTTCCGGCTAAGGGTTAACTCTCTTAATCGTGTGGCTCGTCTTCCCTTCTTCTACCGAGAAGAAGGGTTCTCAGACCCACTTTGGGAAGGAGAAACCTCAGAAGGGTCAGTCACGTATCTGTTGAAAGCAGAAGAAAAGAAAACATGAAAACTAAATAAAAAAAAATAGTAAGTTATGAAGAAAGAACAGTAAGATATGAAACAAACTACAAGGCATGAAAACTAGCTACAAAAACAGCAAGTTATGAAGCAAAAACAACAAGTTATGAAACAAAATAGAAGACATGAAATAGACTTCAAGGCTGATTTTGTAGAATCTATTTAGGTTGAACTAAAGACTACTTTTAGACTCCCAAATTGGATGTCCTTAAGTTGATAAGAACAGAAGATTGAAGCATATCTATTGAAAGGTAGGAAAGCTTTCAAGTGCTCATTATTGACCAAAATCAAGCCTTCAATCTCAGGGTTTCAAATCAGAGAAGCAAAAAGTTTCTCCAGTCTGTTACAAACTAGAATCAAGTTTAGAAAATTAAATCAATTTTATCTTTGTTTAGATTGAACATGTAAAAGTTGAGAGGAGCCTACTTGTAAAAGTTGACAACAATTACATTCTAAAGCTTTATTGTTCCTTTCTAGATAAAGAATATTTATATCTCATAATGGAGTATCTACTTGGTGGTGATATGATGACATTGCTCATACAGAAAGATATACTATCAGAAGATGAGGCCAAGTTCTATGTTGGGGAGACTGTCCTAGCTATAGAGTCAATTCATAAACATAAATATATTTTTCAATCTAAAGTTAAATTTATCTTTTTCTTCTTGTTACTACTGGCATATGAGAAACCTTAATTAGCTTGGAGTTTAGGCATGCACATTTCAATATACCTTTCACCATCATGTTCTTGTTTATAAGGAAATTGTATGAAAACTCCATTCTGTTGTCCTGTTGGTTTGTGAAGGGGCTTTATTCATACACTGTTTTTTTAGTTTACTACAAACTAGTTTATGGATCTTCAATTTCATGTACCTTGAGTTAGTGGAACAAGTATAGGTGGAGGTTGAAGTTAAACACCTTTCTAATTTTCAGACCTCATTGGTGGGCCATGCTCACTGAATCTGAAAGGTCCCCTACAGAAACCATAAGCTTCCAGATGCACCACTAGCACAACTTCTACAAGCAATAAATCTAAAGTAGGCATATGAAGACTAGATGCAATGATACTAGTTTGTCAAATTTGCATACTAACACATAGAGAACAATAAGAGTAATACTTAAATTCATCCACACTAAGGAGGCTTTATATTAGAACCATGAAACTAGCTAGCAATCTGTTAAGTGTTGAGGAAAATAACAGTAATGGATTTAAAGTGCAGAAGACGACGACGACATGCTAGTCATTAAAGAAAGGTGCTACCTACCTTAGCGACGGAGGATAGACAACGGCGTGCGCTTCTCCCATATTTCAGACGACGGCGTGCTTCACAATGATGTTCGGACGACGACGTGCTTTGAGACGATGTTCAGACGACAACATAGGGACTTATGCTTAGAGACAACGACGTTCTTGGCAATGACGAAGGACTTATGCTAGGGCTAGCAGGGAGGAGGACAACAATGGAGTTTTTAAACTTATACTTAAAGACAACGGTCGCATTAGGTTTAGAAGAGGAAAAGGAGATTTTACGTCGCTTATTACAAAGAACTGACGTTGAAAGCACTTATTATATCGGTTACTCTACTTAACCGATGTAAAAAAGCTTAAAAATATATCACTTTCTACATCATTTTATAAAACAACTGATATAGAAAGTTTGAACTTTATTTGCAAAAATATCACCGTCTACTTTTTTTACGTCAGTTGTAGAGTAATCGATGTAGAAAATATCAACTTTATTTGCAAAAATACCATCCTCTCTTTTTTTACATCGATTCATGAACAATTAATATAAAATTTTGTTATAAAAAATGATTTTTTTACTAATAAATAAATAAGAAAGTTAATTAGAATAAAATTTAATAAGATGATCATGATGCATCTAATATAACTAATTCCATGCATTTTTAGGACAATAACTTAAATCACATTTTATCAATGCTAAGGTCAATGGTTTTGCTTCCTTGGAACATAGATGTGAAAGTATTTAAAAGGAATATCATCCAACCTGCAATTTAGGAAATTTGATGTGCTTCCAACAACCAAAAATCTTCCCCGTTGACGCCAATTAGATTGCATTTACGAATATTTAATTGTATCACCGGTTAAGATTTTCTAAGAATTTAAATAATTGATCGTTGATTTTTCAAGGAAGATTCACCAAGTAATATAACATCTCTACCTCGGTTTTATTCTCCCCCAGTTGATACCTTTAAATACATTTTGAGTGAGAACATCGAGACCATCAGCAACTATAAGAAAAAAAATGGCTAATAGGTCTACCTAACCTCCAAAATAATAAAATAATAAAATAAAAATTATACATAATAATAAAATAAGACAACATGTAAGATTAGTTAAATTTAAGTTTGATTGTCTAAATTTTTTTTAACTCAATTTGGTTTTGTAAATTTAATTTAATTATTTAACTTTATGTTGATTCAATTTAGTTCTTTAAATTATTTTTTCATGTCAACTTTTATCTTTATCTACTTTTATTTTTAATTTACTATTTTAAAATATATTTTGGTGGTTAAGGTAGATATAAATTTATAATAAAATGATAGGGGTAGAAATGTAATATTTGATAAATGATTATGACTTTATGATAGTTGTTAAGTGTTTAAAATGAAGGAAAAAGACAGAATGAGAGTAGTTAGAAATAATTTGATGAAAATTAAGAAAGTTCTTAGTGGAATATGAGAGTTTTACATTTGATTCACAGTAAAATGGAAAAAAAAAATTGTAGAGTAAGAAAAAATTTAGTCCAGAATACTGTTATTTGGAAAACTTTTATTAAAAATTGAAAGATAAAATAAAGATAGAAAATTTTTAATCTGAAAAATAACTTAAATCACTAAATTGAATTAACCAAAAGAGGCTATAAAGTAAAATCTAAATTAAATTTAAAGAACTAAATTGAGTAAAAAAAAAGTTAAAGATCATATTTAAATCTAAATTAAATTTAGAAGATAAAAAATATAATTTAACATAAAAAATAATGAATAAAATATTTTTATTTAACACGTCTTGTAGAAGTCAATTGATTTTAATTAATTATCTCTATATCGCTTCTTCTAACATATAAAAATAAAAGCTCGCTCGAAGAACCTTTATTATGAATACACATTTCTTATCTCAGATCTGACCTTAAGTTGGGGGAACATTGTTCCGGAAGATGTAAGACTGTGGCTATATTAGTGTAGATTGCTTTGATGTAGAAATGGTTTCTTGTCAGAAATATTATTTCAAGTTTAAAGAGGTATTTTTGCAGAGTTTTAACTATTGTTAGCATATACTTATTTGAGAATGGCTAAAGGAGAATGGAGTTTATTACTGCTCAGGTAAGCGGTATAACTTTTCTATACAAATTTAAATATGATTATTAGAGAGAAAAGTAAGTTGAATTAAATTAGATTTTAAATGTTATTAAGGATGGAAGTATATTAAGTTGAACTAGATTTTGAGTGTTTAAGTTTTATTTGTTTAACAATTTTGAAATATAAATTTAATATTATTATCTGCTAAAAATTATTTTTATAAATATATTTAAAAATATACATTATAAAAAAAATTTAAAATTTATATAAATAATTAATTAAAAAATTTACAAACTTAAAATTTATAAAATAAAAAAATTATTAAATTGATTTAAAAAATATATATTAATATTATATAAATAAAATATAAAATAAATATTATATAATATAATATATTAAAATAAATATAAATATAAATAAATTTTTAAATAGATTAAATAAACTTTTTTATAATTTTAAATTTGATTTATTTATTTAAAAATATTTTTTAACAAGTTTAAATTTATTTATTTATTAAATAAGTTAAAACAAGTTAAATTTTAAATAAATCAAATCATAATTTTCAATCAAATAATCTTATTTATTTTTATTTCTAATAATTGAAATGATGGTTAATTTTGTAATCATACATAATTACTTTAATTTGATTAAGTAAGTGAAAATAATGGACGATTTTTATTTTTATTTTTATTTTTTATAAAGTAAGATAATTATATAAAAATGTAGAATTTATTATACGTACCCGTAGAAGCTTCTGCCCATAATGGAATTTAAAACTGTAATGTAAACTTGGTAAAGATAAGGATAATTTGTTTGTATGCGACACAAAGACCAGATTTTTTATAATTACAAAAAGTTAATATATAGACCAAAATTAGTCAATTTAACTTAATATTTTTTATTGTTACAATGTAAAAAAGTGATGATGATCCAATCTTAAAATTTTATATTAAACTATTTTAATTTAAATTATTTATTATTAGATAATTTTAATAGCTTAATTTAATATTTTAAACTATTATTTAGTTCTCATCATTTACGTTATATCAAATTTACTATAAATCAAAGTTTATATTCAGGGAGAAAGATAATGTATGAAAGCGAAGCATAATAATATATTTTTTATGAATGATAATTTTTTAAAAAGTAATTATTTTAAATAATAAATATTTTAATTTTTAAAAATTAATTAATTATAATAAATATATTTAAATAATATAAAATAATACTTTTTGTATTTTTTAAATAAGAGGGAAGGGATGATTCGTATTGATATAAAAAATATTTTTTTTTATATATAAAAAATAAAAATATATTAAAAATATAAAAATATATATAATTTATTTTATAAATTATAATATAAAATTATTATAGAAACAATACATTGATCTGACGTACGGATGCCGATATCAGCGTTCGTCATCATTGCATTAATGGTTTGTGATGTCTGGTTTATGAAGTCGCTGTGACATATTGCAAAAAGGGCAAAGTTATCTGATTATCTGCCATTTAACATATGTCAAGTGTTACTATGTATCACCATATTATATATATATGGGGTCAGAAATGACATCCCTCGTCCCCACTTCAATTTTTTTAAAAGAAAAATATCTATAATATATTTTATTTAAAATATGTTGGATGTGAAGTAAAAAATAAGAAAATAAATAGTAAAAATAAAATAAAATATATTATAATAAAAAATAAAAATACATAAAATATATTAGAATGTAAAGAATAAAATATATATTAATATAAAAAGAAAAAATAAAATAAAATATAATGTGATAAAAAATTTAAAAATAGATTAAAATAAAAATATAGTTAAAATTATTAATAATAAAGATTGATTTAAATATTGTTGCACGATGGACACATGGGAGGATGGAGAGGTTTATTTATTAGAGAGGAACATGTTAAAAAAAATTATAAAAAAATAAAAGAAATTTGACCGAGAACATGTTGATGGTAAAAATATAATGAATTTTTTTATGTTAATTAAAACTAATTATAATGCATTTTATACTTAACATTGCAACATTATTATATATCATGATAATGAAGTTTATAATAATTTTATATCAATATCATTGGGTATTTTTAAGATTGATAACATATCTATAAATATGGTATCCCTTCAATCAAGCCATTTGCATACACAAATCAAGAAAAAAATATATTAACCTTAATCATATGCATGAATATATCATACACTATTAAGTACAACGTACTAAACATGATAAGAGAGCTTTTTATTTTATTGCAAAGTAGTGATACAAAAGTTATAACCTTCGTAAATTTGTGAAGTAGCATTAAATTATTTAAATTTAGCAATATATTTAAAAAAATAAAGTTTGATAAGGATTAATATTGATAGTATATCATACATTTTACCTTTTGTTAATCAAAACTAATTATTATGTATTATATCTTCATAAATATGCACTTGTTCACTAGTTAAATAGGAAGAAATATACTTTTTTTTTTCTTGGATTTGAGCAGAATATAGACTTTAGAAAACTTATTGTTGATGTTATTTTTGAATTGATTATAGAAAGATGATTAATGATATTCAATTTTTATAAAAAAAAAATTATATTTCTAAGTAGATTTTGTGTATATAAAATTAATTTTAAATTTTATAAAAATAGAAAATAAATTTTGAATATAGTTAGGCTTTAGAAAACTACTTTCTCGTAATTAGTTTTAAACTAAAAAACTTAACCAAAATTAATTTTAAAATCAGTTATTTCTTCTTTTATAAATTAGTTTTAAAATATTTATTTTAAAAATTCATTTATAAAAAGAAATTAGTTTTAAGATAGCTTTATTTTACTATTTATATATGTAAAATTTAGAAAAACTACTTTTTTTGCTTCTTACATCATGTATCTACATTATATATATATATATATGAAAAATATTAAATAAAAAACAAAGATATAATTGGAAGAAGTAAATTTTAATCATTAAATTACAATCAAAATTAAAATATTAAAATAATGTAATTTTTTAAAAAAATTGAATGATTATTTTAAATAATAGTGTGATTTTTTAAAAAAATTCTCTTAATTATTAACCCTAACCTTCCATAATGTATACTAAAATTTAAATTTAAAAATTTATGTAGCATATTTCATCTCATTACTCTTAGTAGTTTTAGTATATCTATATTTTAAATCCAAAGCTATTATATTTCATTATCTTCATCCAAATTATTTATTTCATAATATATACTTATCAAATTTAAATTTATGTATTTTATAATTTTAAACATTGTATGAATTAAATATTAACATATTAAATTTATATTAAAATATAATATAAGGATAAAAATATGTTATTTATGATATAGAACTTACATAAAATATTATATTTGGCTTTTGTTGAAAATTGATTTTTAGCAAAATCTGGTTTTAAAAACGATTTCATCTTAATCAAAAATAATTTTAAAATTAATTTTTTCATAAATTAATTTAATTATTTTTTATCAAAATCTATTTACAAATTTAAATTTTTACAAACATGTCCCCAACATAAAACTAATGGAGTTTAAATTAAAAATTCATATAAATTATTTAAACTTCCTACTATATATCGGTTTTCTCTATATATATATATATTAACATATATTTAAATTTTAAATATTTATATTAAATTTAAAAATACATCTCTTTTATTTTTAAATATTTTCTAAATTAAACATTAACATTAAATTTATATTAATATAAGGATAAATATATTTTAGCTTATGACATAAGATGTTAAAAAATATCAATCAATAAATAAAAATGCATGATATATAATAAAAAAAAATTAAAATAGAAAATAAAAATATAATATATAAAATTTATTTTATAAATTATAATATAAAATTATTATAGAAACAGTACATCGATCTGACGTAGGGATGCCGATATCAGCGTTTGTCATCATTGCATTAATGGTTTGTGATATCTGGTGGACGAAGTCGCTATGACATATTGCAAAAAGACAAAACGTTATCTGATTATCTGCCATTTAACATCGGTCAAGTGGCACTATGTATCACCATATTATATATATATATTTATGTCAAGTGCATGTAATATACATATATATATATATATATATATATATATGTGGGGTCAGAAATGACATCCCTCGTCCCCACTTCTATTTTTTTTAAAAAAAAAATATCCGTGATATTATTTTATTTAAAATATATTGGATGAGAAAGAAAAAAAAGTAAAAACGTAAATAGTAAAAAATAAAATAAATATATTATAATAAAAATAAAAAATACATAAAATATATTAGAATGTAAAGAATAAAATATATTAAGATAAAAAAATAAAATAAAATAACATATAATGTGATAAAAAATTTAAAAATAAATTAAAATAAAAATATAGTTAAAATAATTAATAATAAAGATTGATTTGAATATTGTTGCACGATGGACACATGGCAGGTTGGATCCCTGAGATGATGGAGAGGTTTATTTATTAGAAAGGAACATGTAAAAGAAAAGTGATATAGAAAAATAAAAGAAATTTGAGCGAGAACATGAATGGGTAGGTTGATGGTAAAAATATAATAAATAAATGAAAGAGCGTGATTACTGAGAAAATTGCTTAGACTTGTGGGTTTGTGTTGTATATATATATATATATATATATGTAGAAGGGAAGCAGAGTGATAGAAAGCGCAGAAAAAGTGTGAAGATGAGCTCTGAAACAAAGCAGAGCTTTAATCCTAAACAGTACAATGATAATGAGCAGTGGGTGTTGGACATTTGCCAAAGGCTTGAAAAGCTTTCGGATAAGGAGCTTGATTTGAAGAAATGTCGCGCAGTTTGCATCTGCGAAGTCCCTGAATCCTTGAGTTGCAGCAAGCGAGAAGCTTTCATTCCTCAGTTTGTGGGTCTGGGCCCATACCATCATTCCCGTGAGGGGCTCATCATGACGGTGGAAAAGAAGTTGGGTGCGGCCAAGAGGGTCCTCAAAGACGTCCACCCCAGTAACATGAAGGTATTCCAAAAACGCATGTCAAAATTTGGGCCAGATATTTTAACTTTCTACCATCCAGATGTTAACTCCCTATATAATGAATATGCCCTCTCCTACATTCTCACCATTGATGGATTGTTCTTGTTTGGTTTCATCATACTTCTCAACGGTCAAAATCTCGATGTAGGATTCTCTTACTTCTTAACCGGTAACCTTGGGGTTCCTCTCTTCAACGCTGCTGGTCTAGAATTGACCAAGAATGCTCTTGTCAGGGAAGTTTTCAAGCTTGAAAACCAGATCCCTTTCCATGTTCTTAACATCATTTGTGGGGTCCACGACCTAGAAATTCAATCAGATGGTAAAGATGATAACACCATTGGTTCTAACTTGGAAAATTTCTGTAAACAACACTGTCCATTCGTTCATTTCGAAAAACTTCCCCAAAATCAACCACCGGAAGCGTATGATCATTTGTTGGATCTCATGTACCATTTGATTGTACCTAAGCCTAATCTTCAACGCTCACTGTCTCAGCCTCCTCAGCCTCAGCCTCAGCCTCCGCCTCAGCCTCCGCCAGATCCTCAGCCAAAGACCGAACCCGAACCAGAGCCAGAACCAGAGCCAGAGCCCAAACCTCAACCTCAAACTCCACCTCCTAAACCCGATCAGCCTAATGGTGAGCCAAAGATTAAGGGTAACAGAACATGCCTGTTTTCATGTTGTACCATATGCTGTAACATAGTTATATATGTGGTGGCTACATGTTTTATTTTGGGAGTTATTGTACAGCTCATTCTGAAGCTGATTTGGTGGATCATATGTTCTTTATTTCGTTTGGTCAAATGGTTGGTACTTTGTGTATATCGTTTGGTTCAGAAGGCTTTACTCCCTTTACATGGCCTATTACTAATATTGGTGAAACACTTGAACCCTGCACTTCATAGCCTCCATAGTGCTCTAGCTCAAGCTGAAGGTAAATTTGGTAATCCATTCATCACATCCATGAAAGAAATGGTTGGACGTTTAATCGAAATCACAGATATGGTGCAATCAGCAGATTCCGACGACGGTATTTCCAAAGCTGTAATGATTCCTTCTGTGACAGAACTCCGCCAAGCTGGGATCTGCTTCCAACAGGCTAAAGGCGGCGTCTCAACCATTGATTTCGATGATGAAAAGTGTGTGTTTTCCCTGCCTTGTATCACAGTGAATTCGAACTCGGAAGTGATAATCAGAAACCTGGTGGCTTACGAGACACTAATTAAATCCATTCACCCCTTGAAGTTCACAAGGTACGTTGAATTAATGAGAGCTATTATAGACACTCCTCAGGATGTGAAGGTGTTAGTGGAAAATGAAATCATTAAGACAGAGCTTACGAATGAAGTGGTGGCAGATATTTTCAACGGAATGAGCAAATCGATCAGAGTGACAAATACTCAAGAGTTGGATAAAGTGATTGAGAAAGTAAACGCCAAGTTCAGAATTAATCGGAAGAGAAACAGGGTTGTGACCAAGTATACTTCTGGAACATTCCTCACCACTATTGGGGGTCTTATATTTTTGACTTTCACGGCTTTGCAAACGTATTGCACTGTTTATAATTGCTCTGGCAACTCCAAATTTGCCAAAATGCCTCAAGCTGGGGATTATGGTAGAAGTAGTTATTTCATAAGCTCTATGTAAGTTTCAGTCTTCCACTTTTTTTGTATTTTACTGTTTGACTGTGAGTATATGCTTCGTCTGCTACCGCTTATAATTCTTCTTATCTCAATATGTAATGTTTATTCAGGTTTCATGTAACTCGTTGCATGCATTCGCGCATGTGCAGGTTGTGTTGAATAAGAAAAGATTGTAAAATGTTTCTAAATTATCTCTCTCCAAAGTTTTAAATTTTTCTGGATTAAAAAAATAGTTTAATTAGAATACATTTATAGTATAAAAATTATTTACAATCTCATTTAAATTATAAATTATTTATATAAAGAAAAATTCATCACGACCTTACACTTATATATATATATATATATATATAGATCAGTTCATATAAATGTTAAACTTTAATATTTATATTAATTTAATAATTTTATATAAAAGATAAAATTTATCAATTTAAATTATTTTATAATTTTGTATATTAAATTTTAAAATATATAAATATATTTATATATATTTAAATAATATATAAATTATTAAAATAATATTATAAAATGAAGTATTTATTAATTTTTATTTTATATAAAATTATATATATAATCTATTAAATAATAATTTTTAAATTAACAATTAAATTAATTAATTTTATTATTTATATAAAATTATTAAATTAATATAAATGTTAAAATTCAATATTTATATCAACAAATTATATATATATATATATATATATATATATATATAAATTATGTAACTTGTTAGAAGGTTTGAAGTAGTATTTAGTACCGATGTAGAAATGAGATAAGATATGATTTATTTTTAATATATTTTTTTTGAAGAAAATAGAACATCATATAAAATTAAAAGAATAACATATTTTGTTCTAATGTTAAAATTTAATGTTTTATTTTTTAAGTTTAATTTTAAAATATTGATTAACCAATCAAAAATTATGACATATATATATATATATATATATATATATATATAAATTATGTAGCTTGTTAGAATGTTTGAAGTAGAATTTAGTATAGATATAGAAGTGAGATGAAATATGATTTATGAGTATTATTTAATGTTTTACATCTTTATAGAAGGAAATACATTTTTATAAAAGAAAATAGAACAGCATGTAAAATTAAAAGAATAATATATTTTGTTCTAATATTTAAATTTGATGTTTTAATTTTTAAGTAGTATTTAGTACAAATATAGAAATGGGATGAGGTATGATTTATGAGTACTATTTAATATTTTACATTTTTATAAAAGGAAATAGAACAACATAAAAAATTAAAAAAATAATATATTTTGTTCTAATATTAAAATTTGATGTTTTTTTTTAAGTTTAATTTTAAAATATTGATTAACCAGTCGAAAATCATGACAAGTATAATTTTTGAAGTATATATTATAACAGTTGGAAATTTTTAATAGATTCAATCCATTATGAATGTTAGAATTAATTAATAAGATGATTTGAAGACTTTAAAGTCTTTGTCCCTTTGAAAAGTCACAAACGGATAAAGCCAAAATAGTATTTAGACATGACAAAATAGTTGAAATCCGTTTAATTGTGATAAAGTCACTCTGGTAATAGCTTGTTTAGCAGTTGACAATTATAGTTGATGGAAGAAAATGTGATTATGATAAAAAAAAGGTTTAATTGTTTTAAATTAAAGTTAACTTTTATTTTTTAAAAGATATTTTTTACTGTAAATAAAATATATAATTTTTATAATAAACTGAAAATTTTAACATAAATTTTATTATAAACTAAATTTAAAGATAACAATTTTTAATTACAAATTGTTTTATTTAAATATATAATTGTTCACTCAAAAAACACTAAGGATTTGTTTAGTTTTAAAAAATATTTGCATTTATAAGTAATTATAAAATTATTATTTTATTTCTTTCATAAAAACAAATCTCAAACATGGTAGAATTATTATGAGAAAGTAAAGTTCTCTTTTCAAATTTTTAACATAATTGCATTACTCAAAATTTGAATTCAAAATATCTAATTAAGTTGAATTAAAACTTTATTAATAATTCATGTGCTCGATAATATATACAAAATATATGTAAATCAATTTCAGCAGCTTTTTTATGTTTATTTGAATATTTTGTAATTTTTTTTGTGAATTATAGACATCAATGTTGCATCATGAATTACATTTTCATTCATTATTATAAGAAATTTTAGATTAAAAAGAATGGATTCATCAATTAAGAAACTATGAAAATTAAATAAGTTATTCGATTTTTAAAAAAAAAATATTTTTATTTTTAATTACAAAAAATTATTTTATTTTTATATTATGTCCTGTTTTAAAAATTTGTGTAGAGTCTAAAATTTGAATCAGGTCGCGTACTTTATGTCATCTCTCTTCGGATAAAATAATTTTTTACACATAAATTTAACATTGATTTCTACAATGTGACGACAGAGAAAAGTTGACAATCAAGAAGAAAATATTTCAACATAAACAAAAATATCAAATTAATATATTTTAGAGAAGGAGAGATTTTCTCAAACAAATTATTCACAGTACATATCCAAATTTTTAATGATTATAAAAGGGGTGAAAATCTAATATTCATAGAAAAAAAGGAAAAACTTAACCCAAAATCATAATAACATTTTCATAACTTTTTAAAATATATTTATAATATTTCTAATAATTATAATTTTTAGGAAATATGATTTTTATAAATAAAAAATTATGAATATGAAATACCTATTAAGAACAACAATAATACATATTCACTTAATAGGTTGCCAACCATAAATAATTTTTAGATGATTTAAAAGGTTGAATAAAAAATTAAAAATTTTAACCTTACTAATTATTAATAAACTTAAAGGTAAGATTAGGCCTATTCTAAATTTTAAGGACAAGCAAAATATCATATTAAATTCATTTCATAAATATAATTAATAAATTTCAATTTCCATTTCCAATTATCATTTTTTACAAGCACTCACTAAATGTAAGATGAATTTTATCATGATATCTCATCTTATTTGATATATTGGGAGCATTAGAGACGTGAAGAAAAGTTATGATTGTGATTTTAGATTTTATTAAGTATTTGTAATAGAAAAATAATTCTTTTATATAATTAAGGAAAATTTATTTATTTATATTTAATTTTTTTAATTAATTATTTTTCATGATAATTATTTATTATATAACTGAGTTAATCATAATTTTTTTATATTATTAACTACATTTTTTTAGTTGATTACATAATTTTAATAATTAATTATATTATGTAATTAATTATATATTTTTAATAGTTAATTATAAAAAAATATGATTAATTGTATAAAAAAAATATAATTAACTCAATTATATAGATAATAGATAATTAATTATCTTATAGCTAAGTAATAATTATAAAAATATATAATCGATTAAAAAAATTGAGATAATTACGTAGAAGATCCTTATACTTTGTAATAAGGCATGTTTAACATCGATGAAAGGCAATTCCGTATGTTGGTCCCTGTTGGTGTAAATGATTGCTATATTTGAAAAATAACACAAGTGTTCTGTAAGCATTAAAAAAGACAATCGCAAAACTTAAATTTAATAATTATTCATAAAAAAGCCATACATGGCAATGGAAAGGGACAAATTATTCGATCCCATCATTATACGAATTACACAATCTCAAAACAAAGATAGCAAAAGCTAATTAAATGTTAATCATTTATTTTATAAATATTAATTACAAATTTTCAATTAATGCTGAATTATTTTGAATCTTCTTTCTAGTTTTTAATTTTTCTACTGGAACTTAGTAAATGTAAGATTGTTGACTTGGATATTCTGCAATTATAAAATAGTTCAGATCCTCTTCATTTTTTTAAGAAGTGAAGATCTCTGTTTTCTTCGATTAAAACCTACCATGTTATCAAAAAATTAACAGTTCAGATTTGTGCTCCTAATTTAAGGGAAAATAAAAAACTTAATTTTTAAATTTTACAATGATGATAATATTTTTCCATACTTGATGGATGTTGTTGGCTTTGCTTTTCGGCATCGACGACGAGAATTTTAATGTTTTTGATGATGAAGATTTCGATGTTACTAATGACAAAGCTTTCTGGTATATCTCCTTGCATGATTATGAATTTGCCATCGATGATGAGAAAGATTTTTTACGTCATTAATGACAAAGTTTTTGCTGGACACAAGAGCATAATAAAAACCAGTAATACTAGTACAAGTAATGATTAACAATGGATAGTGACTACGAAAATGAATTGCTTTCTTATAGTATATTGTTTTACCACGTATGAATTTATCACACAAATGTAACTATTCATAGAATTTAATGGCATCAAAGTATTTTAGAGCATTGAAATTTTTTTGTTTATGTAATTAAAGGGAAAAGTTTTTGAATTTTCAAGTTCATTGCCAATTATATATATTATGTTCTTATTTTGAATTTTGGCGATGATCATAATAGCAGTTAAAAATTAATAATGCTAAACGGTAAAAGTATTTGTATAAATCTGGGATCTTATTATTATTTGTGTATCTATACAATGAATATTGGCTTGGAACTTTTGGATTTATGAATATTGGCTTGGAACTTTTGGATTTAAGGGAGTGTAGATCTTTTTGTTTTTGGTTTTGTTTTTTTTTTAAATATATATATATATTTAAAGTTGGTTTTGATCGTAGATTGAAGTTGATGTTTTTATAATTAAAATATTTATGTAGTTTTTTTATTTGTTAGACTTTTAACAATGTCTTTGAAATTATTTGTATTATTTTTTTATTATGGTTTGAGATTTTGAAGCTTCCTGAATAATGAATTAGCGAGATTTTGAAGTTTAATATATCTGTTATCAAGTATAAAATAGTTTAATAAAATTTTATTATCATTGTATTATTTTTGTACTAAGCTGATTTTTTTTATTAGTTTTAATATTTTAAATTTTTTATTTTGAATAAATTATCAAATTTTAATAATTTAGATTTTTTATGTATTTAAAGTTGTCATAGCTATGGAAAAATAAGAATTTATATAAAATTTTTTAAAATTTAATATACAAAATTTATTGAATATTATAACATGATTGAATGATTAAATTAATAAATTTTACGGTTTATATAAAATTATTAAATTGATGTAAGTATCAAAGTTTGACATCTTGTGTCAACGGAATTCAAAATATATATATATATATATATATATATATTATAATTAAATTTATTAAATTTTTACATTTATTTAAATTTATTAAAACACATAATTATTTGATGAAAATGCATTCCAAATCTATCTAATTTTATAATTTAAGAAAATGGCATGTCAATTTTTTTTTTAAAAATTACTTTTTACGGTTTCATTTCATAATTTTATCTCTATATGTTTTAAAATTTTATAATTTTGATTCCTATATTATTTTTTTGTCAAATAATTAAATTAAATTAAACAAGTTCTTGTTAAAGATTAACTTAAATTAATAATTTATTAAAAAATATCTTTTAATAACACTTTTAAACAAAAAATAATAACAGTTTTAACTATTAACAGATGTTTTTATTAATTTTTATTTGTTAGAAATTAGTATTTTAGTGATGATTTAAATGTTATAACGTAATAATTTAATATATTTTATGTAAGTTTATATAATTATTGCAAAATATGTATAAAAAATTTAGTTTTTTTAATAATTTAACTTACAAACTTAAATATAAAATTAAAAAAATTAATAATTATTATTTTAAAAATTAATAAACATAATAAAATTTCAAAATACAAAATTAGGAGGATTAAAGAAAATATAAATAAATTAAAAAAATAAAAATTGTTAAATATCAACATTAAAGATTCTGAATGAACAAGGAAACTTGCTTACTTTTGAATAATTAATTAAAGTATATTAAACTATCTGTACATAAAGAAACAAAGTGAAGTAATTATATTATTTGTTGAATGATAATATAAGAGAAATAATTTTTGTTTAAAAGATAAAGTTTATTTTTATTGATATTTTTTAAATTTATTATGTTATTTTTGATATCGTTGTTTATTTATATTTGATCATTTTTAAATAGTTAAAATAAATATTTAATATTATAGACACTTATGTCGTAGAAAAATGGGATAAATAGAATTAGTGATAAAAAAATTTTGTTATACTTTTTTAACAAAACTTCAAGATGAAAAAAGAATTTATTTTTTAAACTTTGCCAACATTTTACGTATTCTTCTATCTTTAATGCTTTTTTTCATCTATTATATATTCTCACGTACTTAATACTTTTCTTCATTCTTTGGGTTTTCTTATATTTTAATCTAAATTTTTAACCTATAAAATGGTTAGTTATGTACATGATTTTCAAATGAAAAAATGGAGTGAAAGAGAAATTCACCCTTCATTGTTCCTTGTTAATTATTTGTGTATTTGAGTGAGTATTATAATTTTCTTTATCCGCAGTCCATTCTTTGCATATAAGCATATATTTTATTATATAACATTATACGGTATTGATATTAGTGATATCGCAAAATTGCAACAAACATGGAAAAATCTACACACCATGGAGCATTCGTGAAGAGATTCACTCTACAAGGAAATAAGTCACCTGATGCTCCTTTGCGCTCACTTATCTTTGCAGTGAAAGACATGTAAGTTCGATCATATTATAGTTAGTTACTCAAGATTCACTATATTAAAATAAATGATAATTTTTATGTTAATTAAGGTGAACTTAAATATGAGTAACTTATGAGTTTAACTCTATGCCACTTAAGTTTGAAGGAAGTGTGTGCAATCTTATGTCAAATAGGTTTGATTTCGAAGGATATGTGGCTACCTTTGGTAATCCTGATTGGAAAAGAACACATACAGAGGCTACATCCATTGCTCCAACCATTTTTGATCTCTTAGAAGCAGGAGCAACTTTTATTGGCACAACTATCATGGATGAATTAGCATATAGGTTTGTTGTTTCCTTATCCTTTTAAGGAATGATGGTAAAGTTTTTGCGCTTTTAACAAAATAATAAATTTTATAGACCTTGAGCATTATATTTTAGCTCACATTGACTACTTTCTTCTTACTAAAATTTAATGTGAAATGAAATGAAATCTATGATCACAACAATGGTATAAAAACATTCTTACTTTGAGAAATTAGCATATTATACAGAGATATAGAATATGATGGCATAAATATTTGTAATTTTATTTACCACCAACCGTAATCTTATTTTGATAAACTTATTTTCATAAACGATTCAAACAAATGTTCTACTTTGGCAGCATAAGGGGAGAGAACATACATTATGGCACACCGAGAAATCCTTGTGTAGGTGATCGGGTTCCTGGAGGATCTTCCAGTGGTTCTGCTGTTGTAGCCGGTGCAGATCATGTGGATTTCTCAATAGGTAAACTATTCTTTTATTTCATAAGTTATTTGACACTACATTTTATTGATTACTTAAAATGCTACTTTTTTTAGGAACCGACTGCCTAGGAAGTTCAAGAATTCCTGCATCATATTGTGGTGTATTTGGTATTCGTCCTTCTTACGGTGTTATCTCAGATAAAGGGGTTATTCATATGGCAAAAAGTTTTGATACTGTGGGTAAGAATATACTGACTTGGTAGATTTTTTAAATTTTTATCTTTAGACGATTTCATTATTTTAAAATGTAATAAAAATATCATGCAAATAAAAATGTTAAAAATATAAACTAAGATGAGAGTAGTTTTTCAAAATTAATATTTTAAAAAATAGAGTTATTCATGGTGAATTAAATATTTTTTTAATCCAAAACAATGAAACCTAAACATAAATAAATGTACATGTTTTCAATCATGGTTCTAATGTTATTGCATTACATTCTTCAATTTTAAATCATATATCTTTTTATTAGTGCAATTTATCTATCAATTTTCTTTACCTAGTTATAAACACACTTGTAATCTTCAAGTGCAATTTTTTCTGCACTTTCCCCCAAATATTTATATTTATATTTTTGTCTTGAAATACCATTTCCATAAGGCATGATACTCATTTTTTGGTGTTGAAATTATAGATTCACTCGATACATATTGTTAACCTTAACTTTTTTGAGATTTATTTTTACTTGCATCTTTACGTCTAGGATGGTTCGCTAAGGATCCAACGATTCTAAACAAAGTTGGTCGTGTTCTTATAAAATTACCACGGGCTGTACAACCTGTTAGACCTACTAAAGTTATTGTTGCACTCGATTGCTTCTTGCTTTCAAGCATTCCATACCATGTACTTACAAGAAAGGTTATCAAAGTAATAAAGAAGTTATATGGAGGTAAATACTTGATTAGAAAGATACATTACCATCAATTTTATGCAGTTATTTGTGTTTTAGAGAAAAGTAGATTTTAAATTTTAAACTCCAAATTACGAAGCATTTTTTTTCTTTTAATAATGGTTATAAATTCACCTGAATTTTTTTTTATACTTTTAAATTTGATGTTTTTAAAATATTTAATTTTTTTTTTCTAAATAACTTTTTTTTTGGCATCCAGAAAATATAATTAAGTATGACATCATTGGGAACTATGTGATGTCCAAAGTTCCAGAATTAATCCATTTTATGGATGAAGAACATATAGTTCCACTTGCTGCACTTTCAAATGCCATGCAATATCTTGAAAGGTGTAGCTTACCTATCAATCCTTAACCTTCACAAATTTATTTTATTTTTTATGGTGGATTTTGGTTGTCATTAATTGAAGTTTTTTTCTATTAATCTTTTTGGTTATTTTTAAAATGTAGGTGCGAATTCAAGAATACCCATGGTGAATGGATTCATAAAGTCAGACCTATTTTAGGTCCCGGAGTAAAACAAAATGTACAGAAAGCATTGGATACAGTTGAAGACCAAAAAAAAATTGACACATGTCACACTATAAGAAGGAAACTGCGTGAAGCTATTACTGACCTTCTTGGGGTATTATTTCTCTCCCACCAACATATAACCCTTGAATATAGGTCGTAATAAAATATTTGAAACACCCTTAAGCAATTGATAATATACTGTTAGTTACCTATAGATCAAATAGCATATATGTGTCCATGCAAGCACTCATGATCATAAGGAATTTTTCCTAATGCTATTTCTTTTTATAATGTTTACAAAAAAACCTAATTTCTTTCATGGAAAAATATATTCAAAATGCACTTGTTATTTATCCTAATAAACCTCGCTTTAACTTGATTATTGAGACGTTTATGTCAAAACTAACAATTATACTATATATTTTCATTTTCATTTTCTAATTCAACTACATTAGTCTAATTTTACAAACAAAGACTTTGTATATTCCTTACATATTAAAATAAGACTACATTTATTAATAGATCTTATCAAAACAATTATATTTGAACTAATTTCTATAATAAATTCTCTTTCAACTTTCAAAACTAAGAAGGAAAACAATTCTTTTAGATTTCTTTAATCTTCTTTCTTTTTGTTAGCATTTTTTCTTTTACTGTCTTACTAGCTCAAATTTTAAATAAAGATTGATGGATAAAATTTAAATAGAATAAAAAGTATTTATATCAATACTTGCATAGTAAAAAAGATTCTTACATAAACCAACACCCATGTGGTAAAAGTATTAAAAAGTACTATACCTAAGCTAGTAAAATTATTTCATGCCGTGAATAGTTTTTGTTTGGTAAAAGTATTAAAAGTTTATTACTATAATTAGATTTTGAACAATTTCAAGGGATATGGATTTGTATTTTTTTTTTTTGCATGCCTTTTGAAAAATTTCAGAAAACCAATAATTTTTAATATTTATTTTTCTTTAATCCTGTATGATAATTGAATCTATGAAAATTTTCAGGATTTTGGTGTTATCATGATGCCTACAGTTCCTGGACCTCCACCAAAACTTCATGCAAATGTATCAGAATTGAAAGATTTTTCTGAAATGACTTTCACCCTGATGTCTCTTTCAGGAGTATCTGGATGTTGCCAGGTAACCTTTGTATGCTTTTGTGTAGTTTTCAAATATTTGAGTTTTAATATTTTTCATACTGAATTATTTTAACTTTGTATGGTTATAATAATATGATTTCTTGACATTCTACAGGTAAGCATGCCATTAGGAATGTATCATAATCTTCCGATATCAATTTCTCTTTTAGCCAAACATGGAGCAGATGACTTCTTGCTTTCCATGATTGAAGATATTTATCCCAACATCAAGGAAAAGGAAGCACCGTATGTAAGAGTCTGAATATACTACATGAAGAATAAATAAGAAAAAGAGTTGTATCTTAAATCTTCAATTATTAATAAAATTGAGGAGAATAATAAATAAGATATATATTAAGGATTCCTTTATTGTTATCCATTGTAATAAAAGTTTGATATAACTAAATCTTTGTTCAAATACTCTTACTTTTGCGTTATAGCATACAAAAATATTAAGTATGACATCTATTCAAAATATGAACACTCCAATCAATAGCTTTGGGCCAAAAATTCTTTGGTATTTTGCTTCTTTGCAAAACATTTCGCACCATATTTAGGATTATGCTATTTTTTCTTTCATTTACGCCATTCTCCTAAGGAGAATTGCCTTTTTGATACCATGTGATTCACAAAAATGTGCAAATTCTTGTGAATTTTAGTCTCCTCCACAATTAATCCGCAAAGTCTTTATTGAACTTTCTACCTCAAATATTTTAAAGGCTTTAGATTTTTCCTGCAAAAAATAAACCTATGTTTTCCAGCTAAAGTCATCAATGAACGTTATAAAGTAACGTTTACTTCCATTAGACATTGGGTTTATAGGTCCACATATATCAGAGTGGACTAAATCTAGAAGTTATTTGCTTCTCCATGATTTTTCTTTTGGAAAGCTATCATGAGGTTGCTTTCCAACAACACAATCTTCACAAATTTCTGAAGGGGAGCTAAAGGAAGGAAGACCAGCTACTATCTTATTTTGTTGTAAAGTTTTTAATCCTCCAAAATTCAGGTGCCCATATCTATAATGCCATAACCATGTTAGGTCATTTTCTTTTATTGAAAAACAATACTCGCCTGTTAGTTGGAGATGTAGGGAAAACATTGTATTTACAGTCATATGAACTTTTGCAAATCAGTCCATGGGTAAAGTTGTGAATTCTACAAACTTCATCTTTAATAATATTCTCAAATCCTTTCTCTTGAAGCTAGCCCACACTAAGTAAATTTGATTTCAAATCTGGTACAAACAAAACATTAGAAATAGTATGGACAGATCTAGATTTGGTTTGTATTGATACCTTTCCTTTTTCCTTGACCGCAATTAAAGAATTATCACCAAACTTTACAGTTGATTAAAAGCTTTCATCTAACTCAGCAAACACCGATTTATCTCCACACATGTGATTGTTGCAGCCTGTGTCTAGGTACCACAAGTTCTTATGGTTTTATTCTTTTGCATTGCAAACCATTAATAAGGATGTCTCCTCCTCCTTCTCTTCTATTTCTACAAAATTAGACTTTTCTCTTCTCTATTTATTTAGATTTGTACGACATTCAGAACTATAACGGTCATACATGTGGCACCGATAACACTCAACTTTTGATTTCTGAAATAACTTGGATTTCCCATCAATTTGTTGCCAACAATCATGTTTACCTTACCTCCCTTCATTTGGTTTATTCTAATAACTTTTCCCTCTCCAATTGTCTTTTCCTCGTCCAACACCTTCCTTGTTAGTAGTTGCTTTCAAAGCTTGCTCCTCCATATTTTGTTGGGCTAATTTGTACTCATACACCTGTGAAGAACTTTGTAGCTCATCGATTGACAAATAATCAATATCTTTAGACTCCTCGATAGAGAAAATGATAAAATTAAATTTAGGCAACATGGAACGAAATTTTTTTTCAACAATAGTAATATCATTTATCTTGCCTCCATGAATCTGCATCTTATTTGTGATTGTCATTGTCCTGGAAAAATAATTTGCAACAGTCTCATCTATCTTCATGCGCAAGGTTTCAAACTCACTGTGGAGAGTTTGAAGTTGTGCCTGCTTTGCTCTTACATTCCCTTCATACTTCTTCTTCATGGAGTCCCAAATATACTTTGAGGTGTCTTTGCAAAGAATTATTTCCAAAACCGTACGATCAATAGCTTGGAAGAGATAATTTTTTGCCTTCAAATCCTTTAGCTTCAAACCTTCCAGCTTTGCTTTTTGGACGCCTGTCAATGGTGCAGCTGGTGCTACAGGTGTTGGTGCTGCTACAATTTCACTGATCATCTGCCAGTATTCTTTGGAGTGGAGGAAGTTTTCCATCAATATGCTCCAATGATCATAATGACCATTGAAATGTAGAATTGCTCCAATGATGATAATGACCATTGAAATGTAGAATTGGAGGCTGGACAAAACTATCAAAGATTATGATAAATTATCGTTGTTATTGTCTTTTTCAAGAGAACTCTGATATCATTGTTGAATTTAAAAAAATTAGAAAAAGAGATATACAAATTGAAAGAATTGTGTATTATTCAATAAGTCTGATATTTTTTAATAGACTAAATATACAACTAATTTAAATAATCAATTTTTTAAAAATTTATAACAAATAATAATAAACTAGAAACAACCTAATAACAAATTAGCAATTAAATTTTATTCAACAAATATATCATAAAAAAATTTGTTTAACTTTTACAAATATGAGAGAACAATGTCTAAAAAATAAGAAAGAGATCAATTTCTTAGCATTCTGGTCCACAATTTGAGCCTGCCTGAATTTAGTGTCAGTGCATGATAATTCTGAAACTTTAATGGATAACTTTTTCCCAAATAAGACAATAGTCAATAAACCAATGAGATGAGTCGTTTATGATGCTGGAAATTAAAGTACAAATAAAATATGCAAAGATACACACGGACTTGAGTGAGACCTTAATAGTTTTAAAATATTATTTAATTATTTTCATATGGCCTTGCAATCATCTAGGGGAAAAAACCTGACATTCAGTAAAAGTTTCACAACTATCACAATAGGAAAAAAAAAGAAGAAGAAGAAGAGAACACACAAAATAGGGTAAGTGTGCGCACACAAACAGAATAAAATTTGAAATTGAGCTAGGTTAACGTAAAAATATCAAATGGACAAGGTGATGTAATTATTATTATTATTATTATTATTATTATTATTATTATTATTATTATTATTATTATTATTATTATTATTATTATTATTATTATTATTATTATTATTATTATTATTATTATTATTATAAAATCGATCTGATCTGAGAGTGTTTGTGGAGAAAAAGGGGATTAGCCCTACGAGATAAGGCATTGGCAAGTGAAGCACCCCATCCATTATCTCGGAATGATTTATCTGTTAATGAATCTCCAAACAACACTTTCTTTTATCTCATCATCGTGCCAACGCGATTCTATGCGCTAATGCTACGTTCCACGTTTCTTTGCTCAAATGCAACTATGCAATGCAAGTCCCAATCGATCCAATGAGGGTCAAGTTTTCGGACTCACAGTTAGTGCATGTTTGCTATAAAGTTATTAAAAGTGTTTATATAATATTAATTTTAAATCGTTCAATGTGTAGTTAAATTAATTTGATTTTTAAATTTTATCAGTCCAATCCAATCTACAAAACTATTTTCATGTCTTTATAATATTATTTGAATTTTAAGTTATTTAAAAGTGGATAATGTATTTTAGAAAAAAAAAACAAATAATTTGTGTCCTTATTTCACCTTGAGGATCCAAATCGAACAAACTAGTTTCAGTCAAATCTTTTAGTTTGAATTGGATACAAATTTTCAAATAATTCAATTGAATTCTTTTATTGATTTGAATTTTTTCATCAAACGATCCCATGAACGCTCATAAAAGTTTACATAAGACATTAAATAAGCGTGTAGTAACTAATGCCATTTCTACCTCTAATTATAATTGGCCCTACTCACTAGTAGAACCCTAAATGCACATGCGGCTCTCTTTATTAACTTAAAATGATGAAAGAATAAACATATTAAAAAGTTAATAATTAGAAACTTTTCAATAACTGCTTTGTAAAAGAAATTGTTTATTGATCAAACTAAAATGGGTTGGGACCATATGTCAGTTTTGGCTATGGAAGAAGTGGGGTTGTGTTTTGGATATTGTTAAAGAGAAAATCACCTTAAACTTTAAATTTTTTAATATGAACTATTTAGTATCATAGTATTTAATATTTATTAATTTAAAATTAAAAATTGTATTATCCTTTAATTTAATATTCATAATATTTCTTAACAAATGAACGCATGGCGATGGTAATTACTTACTACAACCACCAATTTATATTTTGCAATGTTATTAACGGTGATTTTTTAAATAATTTGTATATATTATATTTTTTATTTTTTTAATTATCTCAATTCTCCTCCTCTTTTTTTATAATGAAAAAAAAAATCTTTTTTTCAAAGTAAACACATAACATCGTTAGGCCAAATATGAAATTATTCCTGTTAATGAATAATAATAATTTTTTATTTTCAAAATTAAAGATATTGAAAGAAGTATTATAGAAGAAATTAATAATCCAATTAAAATCTTAAACAGTATTAAAAGATTATATTTTTTTTTAAAATGCATGCAATTTTTACAAAATATTATTGACAACAAACAGTTGCTCATTGTTGAAAGAAATTTTTAATAAAATATTTTAAATCCTATTTGAAATCAGGAATATTACAAGATATAATGGAATAAATTAACCACTTTAGATATTAAGAATAAAATATTACAATTAGTTAAATATAAAGTTTAGTAAAATATTTTGCAACTTAAAGGGCTAAAAAAAAATCATATAAGGATATTGATCATTTATATCTTCATTTAATGAATTTGTTTAAGATCTCAAATTTTCTAGACACGGTCCTAGTTACTAGAGAAAAATATATAAGCTAATTATAGTAGAATAAAACATTACTTGTATAGGCTTCATTAATTTTATCTGTGTCTTTCTCCCTCATAGCATAACTTTATTATATTACTTGCTATGAGAAGATTCTAGTCCAACCAAAACTAACCCAATATTGAAATTGTTATTGTGGACACATCTAACTTCACAATTCTTGTATTTAAAACATGGAAACTACGTGAAAGCTACTGTTGATTGTTTCAATATCTCTATTTATGTAAATCTGGTAGACGATAACATTAATAGCCAAAGACGCATTTAGATTTAGATTATTTTTATCCCAAATTCATCTCATAAAATCTATAAAAAGTTGACGTAAAAATTAAAATAATGTATATGTAATTATGAGCGTTCTAACTTGAATAATAATTTACACGACGCCGTGCGATTTTTTTTCTTTGCTTTAAATGAATAAAAAAAATACAAGTTAAAAGGTTAGTAACTTATCAAGAGATAAACAAAAACTTTTGAAACGCAAAAAATGCATAATATTTTTTCGAAGCCCAAATTTCTATATTTCCTCATAATTTAAACTATAAAAATGAAAATCACAGCAATCGAATAATACTATGCATATGCTTTTAACATTTTACATCAACTTCTTACAGGTCTGTCTTACTAATATCAAATAACAAATGAGTAAATTTATTAGGAATTTGATAATTTCAGGTACTATTTATATTGCCGAACGAACAAAAACCAAGGTAATTAATGTAGTGATAGTTGCGCTGAGAGAGGGAACCTAGAAAAGTTTTGGTGACTGTCTACAATTGAATGGGTCAACTGGGACAAGGGTGGATGGAGATGGGAATTAATTAGTTTAGAATCTTGATAAATTTGTGGTCTAGCATTAAACAATTCAAATTTTGCAATGTACGCTTACTAAACACGGAAGTTTGAGCAGGATTAACATTTATTATGTATTAAGTTTGTGATTCTTTTATGTTAATCAAAATTAATTATTATGCATTTTTTATTTGGCATTGTAATATTATTATGTAACATGGTAATGAAGTTTATAATATTGGTACATCAATGTTATTATGCATTTCTAAGATATGATGAAGTATTCATGAATATGGTTCCACTTCAATCAAGCTTGTTGCATACACAAAATAAGGAAAGAAATATTTACTTCAATTGTATGTATGAATATCTCGTTGTATCTTAGAAATATATACTTTAAAAATAATATTATGACATATTAAGAAAACCCCTTATCTTATTGCAAAGTATTGTTACAAAGGATATAAATTTGTGAGGAAATATTAAATAATTCAAATGTTGTAATACCCTTGTTAAATATAGAGGTTTGAACATAATTGACATTTATAGTGTATTAAGTTTGTGATTCTTTTATGCTAATCAAAATTAAGTTTTATGCATTCTAGATTTAACTTTATAACACTATGATGTAACATGATAATGAAGCTTATAATATTGAAACATGAACATTACTATGCATTGCTAAGATACATAAAGTACCTATGAATATTATTTCACTTCAGCCAATCCCATTGCATATGTAGTTAAAGGAAGGAAATAAGGAGCTTAGTTATATGTATGAATATCTTATTGTATCTTAGAAATGCATTGCACAATATTGTGATAATGTTAAGAAAGTTCATTTTCTTTTTGTAAAGGGGTGATTTAAAGGTTAAAGTCTACATAGGTTTATGAGATAGCATTAAACAATTCAACTTCTACAATACCTTTATTAAACATAAAATTTTGATCTCGGTTAATACTTATAGGACATCAAGTTTGTGAATTTTTTTTTTATGTTAATTAAAACTAATTATGATGCATTTTGTATTTAACATTGCAACATTGTTCTATAACATGATAATGAAGCTTATAGTGATTTCATATCAACATCATTGTGTATTTTTAAGATATGATAAAATATCTGTAAATATGGTATCCTTTCAATCAAGCCATTTGCATACGCAAATCAAGGAAAAAAAATATTAACCTCAATCATTTGCATGCATATATCATACATTGTTTAAGTATAACGTCATAACCATGTTAAGAGAGCACTTTACTTTATTGTAAAGTAGTGGTGCAAAAGTTATAACCTCCATAAATTTGTGAGGTAGCATTAAATTATTTAAATTTAGCACTACATTTAACAAAAAATGAAAGTTTGATAAGGATTAATATTTATAGTATATCACATTTTTTACTTTTTGTTAATCAAAACTAATTATTACTAATTAATATGTACTATATATCTTCATAAATATACACTTGTTCACTAGATAAATAAGAAATATACTTTTTTTCTTGGATTTGTGCTGAATATGGACATTAGAAAACTTATTGTTGATGTCATTTTTGAATTGCTTATAGAAAGGTGATTAATGATATTCAATTTTTATAAAAGAAATTATATTTGTAGATTTTTTGGATATAAAATTAATTTTAAATTTTTAAAAAAATAGAAAATAAATTTTGAATATAGTTAGGCTTTAGAAAACTACTTTCTCGTAATTGGTTTTAAACTAAAAAAAACTTAACCTATATTAATTTTAAAATCATTTATTTATTCTTTTATAAATTATTTTTAAAATATTTATTTTAAAAAATTCATTTATAAAAAGAAATTAGTTTTAAAATAGCTTTATTTTACTATATTTATATATGTAAAATTTAGAAAAACTATTTTTTTCGCTTCTTACATCATATATCTTACATTATATATATATATATATATATATATATATATATATATATATATAATTGGAAGAAGTAAATTTTAACCATTAAATTACATATAAATGATCAAAATTATGTAATTTTTAAAAAATAATTGCATGATTATTTTAAATAATAATGTATTTTTTTTAAAAAGTTCTCTTAATTATTAACCTTAACCTTCTACAATGTATAATAAAATTTAAATTCAAAAAATTTATGTAGCATATTTCATCTCATTACTCTTAGTAGTTTTAGTATATCTATATTTTAAATCCAAAACTATTATATTTTATTATCTTCATCCAAATTATTTATTTCATAATATATACTTATCAAATTTAAATTTATGTATTTTATAATTTTAAACATTGTATGAATTAAATATTAACATATTAAATTAAAATTAAAATATTAATATAAGGATAAAGACATGTTATTTATGATATAGAATGTGCATAAAATATTACATTTGGCTTTTGTTGGAAATTGATTTTTAGCAAAATCTGGTTTTAAAAACGATTTCGTCTTAATAAAAAATAATTTTAAAATCAGTTTTTTTCAAAAATTAATATAATTGTTTTTTTTTTATCAAAATCTATTTACATATTTAAATTTTTACAAACATGTCCCCAACATAAAACTAATGGAGTTTATATCAAAAATTCATATAAATTATTTAAACTTCCTACTACTATATCAACCTTTGTAACTCTCTCTAAACTTTCTTCCACTATATCAACCTTCATAGCTCTCTCTATATATAGATTATCATATATTTAAATTTTAAATATTTTATATTAAATTTAAAAATATATGTCTTTTTATTTTAAATATTTTATGAATTAAACATTAACATATTAAATTTATATTAATATAAGGATAAATATGTTTTAAATTATGACATAAGATGTTAAAAAATATCAATCAATAAATAAAAATGCATGATATATAATATGAAAAAAAATGATAAATTTAAAATAGAAAATGAAAAATATATTTAAAGTGTCTTAAATAGTAAAATAAGGATGTGTTAAAAATAATTGTCTTATAAAAAAATAAAATGGATTCTTTGGAAGTTCAATCCTCGTAAGTGGCTTTTAAATGGATTTGGTTGGTATTTGTTTTTAGAAAATGTTTTTTTATTTTATTTTTTATTTTTTGTTATTAATATTTTATACAGAAATAGAGAAGACAAAAAAAATTCCTGTTTTCATTTTTTATTTTTATTATTTTTAACATAAAAATTTGAAAATAGAAAATAAAATAAAAATAATGTAATATTTTTGTAATTAAAAATGAAATACCAATCGCCACCTAATTTTCTTTCTCTAATATCGATTATGCATAGTTTCACAAGTTTGATGTGCTTGGTCTTTCCCTTTTTCATTCATAATATTCAGAACATCATTTTTCAGTTGAAATTCTTTTGGTTTTGAAAAGGTTGAATCTTCACTCATTCTGAATTGGTATTCTCTAACAAGTCTGTAATGAACCATTAAGGTAGTGACTACAATAATTGATTATAAAAATGAATTTAATTTGTTAATTGGAAAATATTTTACATATGTCCAGATTTATTTAGAGCCAAATATTGTGCCTTATTATGACAAGATTAACAGAGTGAATCATCAATAATTCACGTGAAACTGTTACAAATTTCTAACTGAATTCAATTTCTTATATAACTGTTAACTATATTTAGTTAATTTTTTCTTATTCGCATTGTTATTTTTATTATTTATAGATGATATAAAAGGATTTTATGTGATAAATAGAAGTAAAAAGATATTAATGGAATATATATATATAAGTAGAAATTATATAAGTAATTGAATTCAATTATTTTAGATAGAGAATTTTAACATTTTAAAAAATTTGAAATATTTAAAAATTTAAATATTTTTAATTTAAATATTTTTATTTTAAAGATATTTTGTTTAGATAAAGTAATTTTAATTTATCATATTTAAAATTTTTTATTTGGTTTGTAGAATTTAAATTTATTGAATTTTTAATTTTTAATTTAAATTAAATAATTTAATTTTTATTATATACAAAATTTTACATTTAAATATTTATAGATTTATTTTAATTTATTTTTAATTTTTTGTTCATAACAGAATTTAGATATACTAATATTTTTATTATACAATATATTTAATATAAGAATAATAATCCAACAACTGTATATAATTAAAATAATAGAAATATACAATTATATTATTTGATATTAAAAATATTATGTCTAAATATGAGAGATGAAAGAAAAAAATATAAGAGAACAAAAAAAGAATAATAAAAAATAAAGTAGCATAAATATAAAATAAGGGAAGAAAAAAATGTAAAAACATTTCAAATTCTATCTATTTTAAAAGAATTTAAAATTTTCTTATTTTAATTGGTTAAAATATCTTCTAAAAATTTATTCAGTTTAAAATTTTTTTGCAAAATAATATGCAAATAAAATATTTTAATTGTTAAAATTTTAAATTTTTTTAAAAATTAGTTTTTCTTCTTAAAATATCTCATCCAAATATAAAGTTAGAAATCTATATTAATTTCAAAGTGGATTGTGATGAAATGATTTATTATTGATCAAAGATTATACTCTACATATAAAATTGACAGATTGGCTTTCATTCAATATCCAGAATGCCCTAAAACTAATTAACAGGATAATGATTGGAGCAGTGCTTTTGATATGTAATTGTAGTATATATTTGTGTTTGTATTTAATAACGAGCCATAATCTAATAAAAGAATACGTTGTAGGAGTAATTAGCAGTTGTTTCACACTCGTTATTCAAATTGATAAAAGGGAAATAGTTTGTTTTGTTTACTCCCAAGTCAACAAAGATTGAATGTTACTTAATTTATGTGACTTAATCTCACTTTTAGTTTGATTGTAACATTTTATCACCGAAAAGCCTTAGAAATGAGTTTTCTCATGAAAGATCTCTTTACAAAGCTTTTAGGTTTCCGATAACAATTTTTTCACTTGAAATTTATTAGAAATATATTTTGTTTTCGAAGACTTTCAATAAGATAACGTAATGACTGGCCTAGTGATCTTTTGGAGATTAATATTGATATATTGAGCTCAAAATTTTTATTCTTGAACTTCTCATATTTTGAAACCATTGTTTAAAGGTTTTGATAAAATTAATTTTGGAAGAGAGGTTAAAAAAATTTATTTATATTTGAAAATAATAATTTTAAGATTAAATTAAAAGGAATTGATTTCATTTAAAAGATATAAAAAACTATTTTTAAAATATAATTGTAAATTGGAATGGAAGTAGGTCGACTCGAGTTAGGCTTTGAGTATTTAAGGTTTAAGAAATTTTGAGGTCTCATTACGAGCCTGTGATCTATTAAAGATTTTTTTTTCTGTTAAGACTTGATCTGATTTAAACCTACATTACAAATAAGATCAATAAATAGACTCAAAGTCTATATAAATAATTGATTAAAAAAGTTTGCTAACTTAAAGTTTACAAGATAAAATAATTATTAATATATATATATATATTAATATTAACATTATATAAATAAAATATAAAATAAATATTATACAAATATAATATATTAAAATAAATATAAATATATAATATATAAATATAAATAGACTCCTAAACAGATTAAATAGACTTTTTTATAAGTTAGGCTTGATTTGTTTATCTAAAAAAGCTTTTTAACATTTCTGAACCTGTCTATTTATTAAACAAGTAGAGTCAAGTTAAACTTTAAACGAATCAAGTCGTAGGCCTCTCTCGGACAGCCTTGTTCACTTCCATCCCTGATTGTAAATATATTCAATAAATTTTATGTTTCAGATTAACTATTGTTATAAGAAAAAGTAAAAATTTTATTTTTTTTTTTAAATTAATTCCATATAATGTTACTTTAGAATTAGCTTTTGAGAGAAAAAAAAATTAGTCCAAGACATTGAATATTGTAAAGATCGCCTCAGCCCAATGCAAATGGAATTTTTAAGGTAGTATTATTTTATTTTATTTTATTTTATAATTATATAAAATCAAAGTTATTTTTTATTAAAATCAATATAATTTCTAAAATTATTTTTAATTTAATATTTTATTTTCAGTAAAAATATATAGTTATAGTTATAAATAAATAAAATTATCTATTATAAAAATATTTTTCATATAATATTTTTTGAAAATTTATAAAATATTAAAATTATATTTTATAAAAAATTATTTTAATAAAAGATTAAAAAGGATATGAGATATGAACAAGAAGAAAAAGAAAAGTTATCTTATTTTCATAATTTTTAACTCAAAATATTTTTTAAGATAAAAAAAATTAAACTATAAGAATAGCATAAGATAAAATATATAAAGGTTTGAATTATAAGAATAGACTAAGATAAAATAGAATAGTTTAATATGATAAATTATTATATTTTGTTGGTTCGATAAATATTAAAAATGAAATATAAAAGAATAAATATCTCATTCTTTTATCTTCCTATCAAAAGAATCTTGAGTGTTTGATTGTTTTAAATTTTAGTATAATTAATTTTGTATTGTTAAATTAATATGATTGGGATGCATGTTTAAATTTTCATGGTGGAAAAATGTTCGTTAGTCAAATGTTATCGGACCAAAGCGTTTAATGTTTAAAAAATAGGACTTTTGACCTAACTAAGGTCTTTAATTAAATTAAATATCATAAAAATGTAGTTACAAAATAAATTTTTTGTCTGAGGTTAAAATAATAATGATTTCCCTATACATGCACAGTATCCTACATCCGGATGCATTTATAGATGTCGAGAAAAATAGAGCTGGATCCTTTTCAAAGTGTTGATTCTTTTCAACTCTATAGAGGTTTATTTATATTATATAAAAAAAAGGAGATAAAGGATGAATGTATAAAATTAAAAAATAAAGATAATTTTTACCAGCAAAAATAGGCCAAATAAAGCAAAGCAATACTTTTTCAAATTTAACTGTCATATTAACGATTCAGCTCTGCTATTTTGTTTTAAAGGCAAATTACAAAGCTGAAATTTATCCAAATTACATTTAATATTCATAGGAAATATCCTTGGAACAAACACCATTTGGTGATTGTAGCTATTATTGGTGGAAAGAAAAATTATCTCCAATGTTTTATGACAATCCTATGCTACCTTTATTTTGAAATTCTTTTGTTTTTTAGAAATTTTTTTCTAATTTTTTTTCTATTTTTTCATTTTCTCTTTTTTGCGTGTCTGTGTTAATTTCTTTTCACAAAGTTGCACTTTTACAAATATTTTTAATCTATATATATATAAACTGTCTATAATATATTGTAGAATTTCTAATAATAATATATTATATTAATATAATATATAATGATAATAACATCACACCATCAAACATTGTATAAATGATATGTTATTAAAATTTCTACACTGATACTTTTATCATCATGAACTAATATTATAACTTTAAAAAAATATTATAGAAATTATTTTAAAAATTAGATATATAATAATAAAACTAATAGGAAAAAATGAATGCATTTTTACATATGACAACATTGAATAAATGGATGTGTCGATTATGAATGGTGGTTCACATTCTTATACAAAATGGACTTGTACATTTTCTAGAAACATGGTTTGGGCTCTACCTCTTGAGATGCGAATATCAATTTCCATTCATCACTTTTTAGGCTTGCACTGTGCCTCGGGATGGAAAACACTGCCAAAGAATGTTTGATGTACAAAATTATTTTGTATTCTAATAAATTATGTCTTCTGAAAATTATAATTATTAAAATATCATAAATATATTTGATATATTTCATAAATTCTAAAAATATTATCATAAATATATTTTAAGATAATATTTTAAAAATTTTCACCTTTGTAAAAAATTTATATTACCACCCCTTCTATAAGAATGTCTTATTAAGAAACATAATTAAAATTTTTTAAAAATATTAATTTTCTGAAAATGTTTCTTTAAAATATTACATCACACATAAATCTAACATTTCCATTTTAAATTTTTGAAAGACTTAAAAAATTCACTTACCAAACATTACCCAAGGCTGGTTCCTGTATGTTAATCGAACAAGGATATTGAGTACAATTTGAACAAATCTCAATGACGCCGTCATTGTTATTTACCCTTATTTTATTGTAATTCCGCTTAGTGATTACCTAAATGTTCAACCAATTATCTCCGAGATCAAGGTCCTCCAGAAAGCAGGTACATTAGCCATCTCAGTAAGAGATGCAAATGCAAAGCATGCTAACAACTTGATTTATTATGTTCCAATTAGTTTTACAGCACATATTGATTCGTGTTGGTGTGTTAAAATAGTTTAAATCAGTCAAACATCCTTACTATCTCTGCTGTAACAATCAACATCAGTCATGACCCATATCAATTTTCATTTAGGCTACAATCACCTTATATATTCATAAAAATTTGCACCTACAACCAGCTACTCAATGTACTTCACAAGCCAGGCCATATGGAATTGTCAGCAATAACAACAAATTAGATGGAATTCTCAATTGCTATCAAGGACAAAGTAACAGCTCTGGTCATCGTTACTAAGATCCCTGCCCAAAACTTTTCCTCAAATCTGCAGGTTCTAAATGAAGAAAAAAAAGAGAATAAAATACCGAACCTGAGACTTTGGATCCAGTTTCTCACATTATTTGTTACTTTCTTTAATTGTGTTTCCTTCTTTCAACTTTCATCCCTTATGAGAACATGAACTGGCTAAGGAGGTCAATGCTGATAGCTGAAAAATGCAGCCTCTAGTAATGGACCAAATAGGGAAGACCTGCATTAAGTATTTTACTATGCAATCAGAATTCTTGTGATTCTTCAAGATCTATTTGTATGCATGAAAATAAAAACTGAAAACTACAATACCAACAGATAAAAGGAAATTTTCCTTCTAGCAAAAAAAATAATGTACAGAATATTTTGCAAGGTTGACAAGTATAATATACAGCCAAAACGCACAAAAGCATTGACCAGAGCCTATAACCCAATATTCATAAACAAGCCAATGTAAGCAAGAGCTTAAGTGAGAGATATTTGGGTCATTCATGAAGGTTAAAAAAATAAAAATTATAACATGCCTAACAAAATACAACAGGTTAATCAATTAAACACATGTGCAGAACAGAAGATAATTAAGTTAATAACATTTTGAAGCTCTGCCACTTAATGTTTTTTCTTTCATTTTCTTTATCATCTATCCTTTTCTCCAGGGTTGGGGGATCTGGGAAGTATAATGCAGCAGGGTTACCACCTACAATTTGTGTTGCAAAAAGTATGACCTCAACATCAAACAGAAACACATGTAACAATCTAGTATGTGCAGACTGAGTAATCCGGTAATGGTGCAGAACAAACCCTTTTCTCATCTAGGCTACTTGTTTGCATTGTAAGATGGAATGTATGACTCCAGAATTATTTGTGATGCAGAGGGTGCTCTAATCTCAACAATCAAGTAAGTAAACTTCCATTCATTGTCAGCAGGGCCTTTGAACATCTCAGAGAATACTTTTCCATGTCCATGGGGGCCCCGGATATAGAAATTAACCTGTGACCCAAATTGACATATTTGAGCGTAAATCATATTATCAATATAAATGATACAGCTACTAAACAATAAGTATCTTCCACCATAATAGAAATTTTAACAATTTGAAAACCATAAAGGAATAGTACAACAATGCATCCAATGAAATCTTCCTATACCTTGTCTCTTTTCTCTCCTTTCTTTTTCAACTTTGTCTCCTCCTCCCCAACCTTTCTTTTAAAGTTTTTTTTTCTCTTTTAATCCCAGGGGCGTATCAAAATAGTTCTCATAAAATGTGAATGAATCACCAAATAAATTTGTGTAAATGCTGATAAGTTTACCTCTACATGCTCGTTACCATCTTCATCGGTCCATACCCTGTGAGGAATTCTTTGACGAGCAGCACGGTTTCTGCTCTCCTGACCATAACCTGTAATTGGAGATCCAATCCTCACTCTTACCTGGTACAAAGTGAATTCAGTGCAAGTGAACATAAAAGCATCCAGCTGGTATACAATTAGCCTCTATTGGTTACCAAAAATTAATTTGCAAATCATTGTTTGATTTAGAGCTTTGGTATTTTTATTTTTATTTTTTGAAAAAAAAATTGAATTTGAAATAATTACAACCGGACCAAAAAAATGCATCCCCCTTCATTTACATATGTAAAACAGGTAGCAGCAATCATTGTTCACAGAATTGAATAAGGGTCAGCATCTTATTGTTTAACATAAAGTCATAAACTGCTCAAGCTGAACATGGAAATTGCTTTAACATATAAAAGTCCTTCACCCAACTCCAACCTATTGAGATGACACATGCACCTCACAATATGCTGTATATTGAAAGAATACGAAAATGACCGACCCAAATACACAGATGTCATCATGATTTATACATTAGATATCACAAGACTTCAACACATGCTATTTTCACTCCAACAACAGAGCATGGAGCAATAGCTTATTAAGTATTAACAAAACTAAAACAAAAGCTAGACATTGAAAGCCATCAAGATTAGTTTGAAAAGCATTCCATCAATCAATTTTGGTTATCATGTACTTCATAGCCTATCCTAATGGTGATCTAATAATGAGCATATGCACTTCACGCCCATGCCAACTGACACAAACTTAAGGATATTAACCAGACCCTTTGAAAAATCCCGAGTTCCTTTGCATCATGGAAAGGGTTTATTTTGGTTTTCTTTATATTATCAGGAAAGTGGATATGAAAGAAAAACTTGGCACCTGACCGTCATCTTGAATTCTTTTGAGAGCCTTATTATAGATCTTGTACCTGTTACAAGCATATAACAATCAGACTCGTTGAAAAACAAAGAATCATGACAGTTTATAGATTGAGGATTGGTACATAAGCACAAAATGAGGTTGAGTTAAAAGTGATTACTCCTTGGGTTGAAATATAAGCTCCTTGAAAACAGCATATCCAGCAGCGGCTGCAATTCCAAGGCCTGCGAGAATGACAACACTGTAGGATGCCCCTTCTACAAAGGTGACTGGTTTCTGCGGAATATTATAGGTAGGAGCGCTGAAGGGATCCTCAACATTTGCAATGTCCTTTTTGGCCTACAAAACAAAACGAATAGATCCTCAGCATTAATATTCCCCAAATTGAATTTGAAATCGGTAAGTCAATGAAGTCATTCACTCAGTCACTAACCTTATCGGTAGTTTCGCCATGTTGATGGGACGATTTTGAAGAAATGAGTCGTGCAAAGGAGGGGAGAGGGAAATCGGGGGCATGGCGGCGAGCGGTTTGAGGTGCATTGTGCGTCCAGGCTGAGGCTGAGACTGTACGAAGGGACAAAATTCGGCGAAACATAGCGAACGAGGGATCAACGATGGAGACTCGATTGGAATGAGTCCACAGTGATGAACGAAGGAAGGAGGGGTTTGATTCTAACAGTGACAACAGGGTTCACAAACAAGTGAAAGTGTGAAACAACGAACCTCCTTTCAAAACGGCGCCGCCTCCTATGTTATCCCTTCCTCAACGCTTCTTCGTTCAAGAAAAAAAGGACAAAAAGTGAAATTTTCTTAAAATTTAATTATAGATAAAATAATTCAAGAAAAAAATTAAAATATATATTTTTAGTTTTTTATTCTACTGGAAATATATTATTTATATTTTATTTTGTACTTATTAAATTAAGTAATTAAATGACTTTTATTTTATAAATTAAATTTAATATTTTAAAAAATTAAATGATTCCTCAACTTCATTCTTCGAATTGTGTATTTTTATATTTTTATTTTTTATGGAATATAATTTTATATTATGAAAATGATATTTTTTATAGTTTTTAACTTTTTATTAACAAAATAATAATTATTTTTATAATTTAAATTTAAATGTTTGATTATATATTAAATATTATTTTAAATTTAAACTAATCATTCTTTAATGTTTATTTTTAAATTTTATTTTATTTTAAATAATTTTTTATAACATTAATATATTATTAATTTAATATATAATAAATATTTATTATTATAATAAATATATTTATTATCCTTTCTAATTTTTACTTATAAATTTCATTTAAATTTAAAATATTCATAAAATATATGGACAACTTACTAGTTTTGACTAAAAAATTATGTTGGAAAATTTATTTAAATTATACAAATATTTTTAATATGTTTAATTTATTTTAATATTTACACAAATTATTATAATTTACTTTAATAATATTTAAAATATAACTTTTGTATAAAATTTCAGATAATTTATTAAATTATCCATTCAAACATGTTTGAAATTTATTATTTTTCTTATTAAAGAAAAGAAGTAAAAACTAAAAATTGGAGGTAACGAACCTCAAAACATCATTAAACAGAAGGGTTGAAAGAAATATATTGACCGAATGATAGTCTCAAATTTGTGATTTTAACCTATGACTTTAAGTTCTTAAGTTTGATTTGATAGTAAGTGATTTAAATATTTTATATAGAATATTATATTTAAATTTTATTATTTTTATTATTTTACAGTAAAAAAAATTTACACGAATTCATAACATAATCTGCTTTTCATTTGACGTTTGTTACAGTAAAAATTACTGGCTAACTTGGTTGGGATCAAGATTCTAGGCTTATTTTTGCATGAGGCCCCTCTAAGAATGTTACCATCGCTTACAAGACTCCTGTTCAGCTGTATTCTGTTCTTTGGGCTCTAGCTAGCCCTTTT
The DNA here is from genome assembly GCA_037954105.1 of Canavalia gladiata. Taxonomy (NCBI): domain Eukaryota; kingdom Viridiplantae; phylum Streptophyta; class Magnoliopsida; order Fabales; family Fabaceae; genus Canavalia; species Canavalia gladiata. Next base: position 14,860,303 of record CM075660.1, read on the forward strand.
CGTCCTAAAAAAAGGTTTCAAAGGTGTTTATGCAGTACTCAGATCAATAATAACAATAATAAAACGAGTTACGTAAAATTTATATTTATTTTGTTTAAAAAATAATAAATATTTTTATTATTAATAATAATTTAAAATATAACTATATAGATTAAAACAATAGTAATATAGGATAATTAGTAATAGATTTCTGAAAGAAAAAAATTATAAACAGATTTTGATGATTTCTTAAGAATTAGAATTTCATTTCAACTATCTCAGTTGCGAAAACTTAGAGGATGTCAACATTGTTAAAGACCACTTAGGTAACATAAAAATAAAATGGAAACTACTTTTATTTCATGCTAAAAGTTTCATTATTCATTCAAAATTAAACTTCGGAAGAATTATTAGAATATTGATCTACTTGTGAATTATCAAAAAGTGATATTTTACATGAGATTGAAGTTGTGATAATTTACTTGAATTTGTTAATTTAAATCTGATCGTTTTATTTGTAAACAAAAATAAAATTAAACTTTAAGAACAACATTTTATTAATTTTGTGAAGGCCAATCATCTTTTTTGTGACATTGATGGTTTTAATTCAAATAATAGATTATGTGAGATGAGGATTATGTGAGAAGTGAGAACATAGAGAAATAATTGTAATCTGGGTTCCATTTATTTGTTGCATTATTTTTCTTTTCATATAACTTCTAATCAATGGTATAAGTGCAACATCTACACTGATTTGATTTTGATCGTGATAAAATAATTCAGTGATAGCTTAAGAAACCATACTACATATATTCAACATTGTTAACAATGTAACAGTAAATGCAATCATTTAGTAGATTTTATGTTTTGCAAAGAAATTTAAGATTAAAATATAATGAAGTAAAATAGTTGAATTTTGGAGTAAAAATAAAAGCGATAAAACCGAAGGAACCACCAATTAACATGAAGGGTGACAAAATCAAAGATAAAATAGGCATAAGAACCCCTTATCCATGCCACATCAAGAAACAAAACACGAGAAAATTAATCACCAACCTCATCAAAAATCATTTTCCTGATTTGTTTAGAGCAATCTTATTGGAAGCAAACTATGTAATAGCAATACTAGAATTCTTTATATAATTTGTGCTAATGCAGAAAGTAATATAATTCATCATACGTGAATGAATCAGAATAAAAAAATAATAATGGAACATCTTGAGAATCAGAATATAATAAGATAAAAGAATTCGACACAAATCGTGACCTACTAGAGAGCATTGAAGCTATCAAAAGGAATGTGATTTTTACCGCGATCTACCATAAGAACCAACTTTATCAAAAGTAGTTCTTTATCCAAGAACCAAAAAAATCAACTTACATAAAAATGAAAACTCTTTAAAAAAATATTGTTATTGAACAAAATCTATTTTTACATTCAATCTCCAACTCTTGTTATATAGATAACTTAATTGACATAAATTGGTAGAAAACCTAGTAAAAAGATAACAAATATGAAATTCTAATTAGATTGCAATTTGATTAGCAATTTGATTAGCAATTTGATTAGCAATTGATTTAAAACAAATAACTTGTAAATAAATATCAAATTCTAATACAATTTATATCAAATCATAAATCTTCTCAATTAAGATCTTCAATAACATAACTATCTAAATTAATCCATGTTGGATTTTGGTTTGGATTCACGTAGTCCTTTTTCTTGAACTTCTTTGATGAGAAGTGTTTCTTCCATATGTTTGGTCCTATTTCTCTCATTACTTGTAAAAAATCATTTAAATGATCTCTTTTACTTAATGTGATATTTACGTTCACATCAGATAGTGAATACGATATAGATTATAACCTAAGTTAGTGGTATCCAAAATTTCTTGACATGTTTGTAAATGAGTACTTGGTTGGTTAAGGTGTGAGACTGCATTAAGAAAATAGCTTCATTTGCTCGTGCATAAGCATGGTTTCTTTCTGCAACTTGTTAGAATATATCTAACTTTTAGAAATACCAGATTCAAGACTAAAGAATTAACTTTAAAAAAAGTTATTATTATGGAACACATCATAGCTATATATTTTATGACAAGCAACCAATCACAACAAAACAACTTTCAACTTTGTATATATCTTATCCACTTTTAGCATTATAGGAATTGATATGAGTTCTCATGATAGCTTCAGTATGATAATGATATTGCACAATTTAGGCTTCATAAATATATTCAAGAGTGAGTTGTAGGATTGTTCTTAAATCTCAATGCATTACATATTTCATAGAATAACGGGGTGAAAAAAGTTTAGGTCAAAAGGAAAGTGAAAGCTTGAATTTTGGTTGAGGAAACCAAAATCAATAAACATAAATCAATGCATTCACCATGGTTGTTGTAACAGTAAGTAAAAACAGTAAGATTAAAGTTATTTAACATAAATTTATAAGTTTAAATCTCATATTACTAAGATTAAAGTTATTTAACATAAATTTATGAATTTAAATCTCATATTACTTCACTGTCTGTAAAAATAAATTGTTAAACAATCTTACATATAAAATATGTCAATAATTTAACTAATTATGAATATATTGGACTTGGACAAAGTTTAAATATAATAAGTATTTTTTATATTATTTTATAATTATAATTAAAAAAATTTCTAATTAATAATTGATATTAATTTTTATTAAATTTATTATTGAATTAAAATTATAATTTTAATTAAAAAAATCTAAAACATACATAATATTACTTTTAAAATTGTGTTCCAAAACAAGGGCTAATAAATAAAAGATGAAATATTGTTGGAACAACATTAATAATTTTATCTTATTTTTAGTAAATAAACCATTAATTTATAAGAAGGAAAGAAGTTATAACTTGTAAAAAACAAACTTTTTCAAAGTGAGAATTTTAAAAATTAAAATATCATTTTCATTTTTAAAATATTTAAAATCAACCATATTAATTTTTAAGTAAATTATTATTTTTAAAAAAAATAAAAAGTCTTTTATTTTGATCATTGTCATTTTTATTCAAACTTTAATTTAATTCTTTAAAAAATAATGATTATTTTTAACTTTAAAAAATAAATATTATTTATATCCTTAAAAAATTAAGATCAATTATATATACTTTCAAATATAAAATTTATTTTTTATTTTTAAAAAATATTATTCACTTTAATTCTTTCAATCATTTATGCTAAATTTAAAAACTTTTTTTAGGAACATAAATAATAATTTTTATTTTTATGTTTTTAAAATTATCTAGTTATTTGCATGTGTTGCAAAGGATACCTTCATATTCTAATAATAATATTATATGCTATTTATTTAAATTTTATTTTAAAATTGAAAATATAAAAGATTAATTAAAAATTGTATTAATATATTAAAATTTTAAATATAAATTTTTTAGTGAAAAATATCAATAATTATATGAAAGATGTGAATCTGTATAACAACCAAAAAAAATTAAAAATAACCATAAAAAAATATATCACTTATTGAAAAAATAAGTATGAAAATAATAATTTGTTAGATTAAAAATATAATTTTAATTTTAGAAATTAAAATAATAATTTATTTTTTAAAAATTGAAATGATGATTTAATTATTAATATATTATTTTTATTATAATATTTATATATTTTTATCATGTATTTTATCTTATTTTTTATTATTTAAAAATAGTAAAATAATTTACAACAATATATATTTTTTAAAATGTGATTTTTTATGTATATTAGTATAAAAAAATTAAAAAATTTAATGATGATTCTATGTCAATCTCTCATTCCATCTCTTTTAAAAGGGTTATTATCTATCATACTTGCTAAAAATGATTTTAACTTTTGAAAATGTTAGGATCTTTTATGTATATTAATATAGAAAAAAAAAGTTAAAAATTTAGTGATAACTCTGACATTAATTTGTGATAAACTGTTATTCTGTTGATTTATCTATGAAAAATTATTTATAATTATAAAATAATTTATGATTATTTAATTGTAATTCAATCTAACATTGGATAAAAAAAAGAATAAAAGAGGCATAAAATGATAAAGCATCTACTGCGACAATGTCACATTTAATGCGACAATGTCATGTCAGCCTGATAACACGACAATGTCATATTTTTTACAATGTCATGTCAGCCCTACAACATTACAAGATGACTTAGGATATCCCTACATACTTAATTGTTTGGAATGATAGTGAATTTATGGTTCAGAGATCTCTAATATTTTGTGGCAAATATTAATTGGATTTAATGAGGACATGGGAACTTTTGATGAAAATAATTGATAATTAGTCGTGTTACTTGTTATCTTGTCTCATACTAGAATAGCTATAATGAGGATTGGATCTAATTAGGTTGCACACAACCTCTCTTTTTGTTGAGTGATTTTCATTTGACTTATACACTCTAGAACTTACCTTGTAACCTTGTCAAGACTTATGTAAGTTGATTGCATAACAAGAAATGATAAAGGCAAAAGTTGATTGCATAACAAGAAATGATAAAGGTAAATTAGGTTTCTTTGATTAGACCCAGACTTAGATATCATTTAGTGCCCCTTTGAGCTTAACACCTTGAAAATTATATTCTTTGGTACCCTTATTTAATTGTGATAATTTCAAGTACCCTTAAATTATAACTAAAGCAAAGTAAATTCTTGGGAAAGTAAAGGTAAAAAAAAAAAAGGAAGAAGAAAAAGTATAAAAACAAAATAATGAAAAAAATAAAAATAAAAAAATTTTCAAATCATGAAAACCAAGGAAATTTGCTTAAAGTTCAAGGGTAAAAGTTGCTGAAAATATAACAAAAAAAAAACCTTTGTGTTTCCTTCCTTTTTATATCATACCTAATTATAGAATTCTCTTAACCACGTTACAACCTTGATGAAGTTCTCTTGATTCTTGTGTGCAATTTGGATTTGAGGTTTATAGGTAAGCCTATGATAGTGTACAATTGCGAGGAGTAGAGTGCTAATGATCTATATCCATATACATTTGAGAGATGGTGAGAAGAGTGACCATATCTATGTGTGATACTTGATTTCAAGGAACTAAGATCCTAATTGGATTATTATTAATTGCTCTCATGATGGTAATTATGCTTGGTTGCTGCATGCTTAATATGTGAGGTTTTCAGATTCTATACTTGCTACATTCCCATTCCTTGGGATATTGTTTGAGGACAAACAATGTTTAAGTTTGAGGATGTGATAAACCGCCATTCTGTTGATTTATCTACGGAAAATTAGTTATAATTATAATATAATTTATGATTATTTAATTGTAATTCTACCTAATTTTCCTTATTTTTGCAGGAATGGTCATGCAAGTAAGAAATATGAAAGTAGACCAGCTTTGGATCAAGAAAAGAGGGTAAAAAAGGATAGGGCATCTACTGCAACAATGTCACATTTAATGCGACAATGCCACGTCAGCCCTTATAACGCGACAATGTCATATCTTGGTGTGACAATGCCACGTAAGTCCTACAATATTGCAAGATGACTTAGAATAGTCACGACGATTAAGGGAGCGACTAGGTCAAGCCCGATCCACTACATTGAAACCCTAATCCGCGCATATAAAAAGAAGGCTTTACCACACTATTCAACACACCACTTTTAGTATCCCTCGATATTCTTCTGTGGGATTAGAGACAGAAGCTCTTCCACGTTATGAGTTGCAACGTCCTATTGTTAGCTCTGCTGACATTACGATTTTGTCATTCTCTTTCTAAAAATTAAGATTGTGGATTGTTTTGTTGGATTGGTATGTTTTTAGTTATCTTGTCTCTCGATGTGTAACTAATCCCCAAATCATGGACTTTGGTGAAACTTATAATGTAACAAATTGAACCCTTTTTTCCTTTTTATGAATGATTTCGTAGTTCTATTCAATTGTGTTTTCCTTATTATGCATAATTAATTAATGAGAATTAATTTATAAGTTAATTAGGGGATAGACGATCATACCATTGCCTAATTAACGGAACTATAAGGTAAACTGAATTTAAGGGTTTGAAGGATCAATCAGAATACTTGATTTCTAATAAATTATTAATTTAACAAATCTGCATGTTCTTTATACTTCTCTTAATTATATACCTTACATGATCATTGGGGATAGTAACTTGAGGGAAAGAACATTGCATGATTGGGTAGTAATAGAATGAAAACGGACGGTTAGCAATTGACTCAAATCATTCATAAAGGGGTTAGGGTAAAATTGGGTAAAATTAGAAGGGAAACCAAAGTTCCATGTCTCTCCATGATTAAACTCGTATCTGTGCTCTTTTGTCTTTAAATCGCTTACTCTCATTTTGTCCCATTTTACATTCACTTTAAATATTTCTAAACAAACCCTTTTCCGGTGAGCTCAAAAAAAGTCTCTGTGGGAACGATATAAAAGATTTTAAATACCCCTTTCTACATCGACAGGTGTCACTTTCCTGCGGGTAAAATTTTGTACGCATTATAAACGCACAATAATTTGTCATTCTATCTCATTTTGAAAAGGTTGTTATTTATCATGCTTATTAAAAATGATTTTGATTTGATGCACTTTTACCCAAATGATTAATGTTCTCAAAAGCAACTTTATTTGTAGTTGTGAGATTAAGTTTTATTTAGGATATATAAAATAATAATGATGAAAAGATAAAAATAAATATAATATATAATGTAATAAAATAAAAAAATAAAATATACTTGATATAAATACAATTAATATATAAATGATAATTTTTTAGTTTGTATATGACAAAGAGAAATGGTTTTTTTACTTTGATGGAACAAATTTTAAAATAAATTATTTAAATGGGATATTTTTAAAATTATTTTCCTTTCTGATATAGTAACAGTGACTACAATGCATCATGGGATGTGTCACAAGTGTGACACATTTTATAATAAGTTACATAGGACGTATAACACATTACAGAAGGTGTTACACGTTGATTATGAAACTGGACACATGTAATGCATTCTACAGTGTACCAAAATGAGGTGTAATGCTTAGTAGAATGCATTACACGTGAGACAATTTATACTATTGTTGGTGTGAAACCGTATGAAGGCAAGTGCACCTTATCGTTTTATGAAGTAAAGAATGAGTAGAGTATCGTCTCCACAGGGATTTGGTTCAAATACTGAATTCCTACTAGTCCACTAATTGAACTCAGTTATGGGATCACGTAGGCAACACAAATTTACGCGCGTAGGCAACGCAAACAGAAATCAACAAGAATTCACAGAATCTGTCACAAATCTGGAACTCTGTCCAGTACGCAAAGAATACTTCAAAATAATATCTAAACTATCAAACACTCAACAACTGATATAAATGTGTAAGAATTCAAATTATGGAAGATGTTAGGGTTGGATTTCACCAAAACTTCCCCTACGTAACCTTTGATCATTACGTATATTCAAGATAAGATGTGGTTGAAGATCGAATTCACAATTATTGATTGAAGGTCAATCCCTTGACTCATCAATTCTTCACTCAAATTAGGAATCCTAATCCCTTAGCAATTCCTAATTTGACGTGAGTCTTAAGTTCAAGAATTCAAATGATCTCACAATTGCAAACCTCTATCCCTAGAGCCTTCACAATTGTGTTATTCAATCTCAGTTCCAATTCTTAAACCAATTTTCCAATTGTGAAGAAGAATTTAGATTCAATTTATAAGTGGCCAAGTCATAAAAGCATTAAGCAAAGATATGAATAATCAACGTTAAAGGAAAAAAATCTTAAATAAATGAAAAATCTAGGTTACATAAGATCAGTTAAGGATTCATCCTTCCCCAACAGGGGCTCAGTTACACATAATGAAGAAGAAGAAAACAGAGGAAGAAGAGAAAGTCATGATCATGGCAGCACGTTGCAGATGCACTTCGTCTTTCGTCCTAGGGTTCCTCCTTCACCTAGAATAGAATCAGCGTATGGGGAAACGACGACTCTATCCTCTAGGTCTGCGCTCTGGAGATAGATTAGTGGATAGAGTGAATGATGCCCTGTTTTCGTTCTATTCTGGGCTTTTTATAGCTACTGGTCTGTAGCGTCGCATGTCCAACGCAGCCCAACTGCGTTGCCAACGCAGAACCCTGTAACAGATTGCAGAAATTAAAACACATCAGATTTATGATAATTTATCACCCAAAAGACTCTAAAACTGTATTTTCCAGATTGTGCATGGGTTATTCAGTTTTATGTCATTTTCTCATGTTTTAATGGTGTTTTATGCTTCAATTACTTGCAATTACATTGAATTATGTTCCAAATAAGTGTCTTATTGGACACTTATCAACTATGTATTTTTATTCACGTGAAACGCATTCTACCATGCGTCACCTTTTATCATGTTTACTATCATGCATCACATATATCAGTTACGTAGAGTTAAATACACTATTGACTTAAATATATTGTATAAATTTGGAGGATAAAGATGTTTAATGTTGCTAGTTTTCTCCACTTCTTCAATCTTTTCAAATTCTAATGCTTTTAAATTTTTTCAATATCCTGAAAGAGTAGTAGTATTTGTTTTAAATTATGGAAAATATTATTATTATTATTATTTATCATGATGGTAGAGTTTATGAAGGCGAATAAGGTGTTACTTTTAAAGAAAAAAAAACTCATTCAAGTTTGAAAAATATAAGTTTTAATGTATTAAAATAAAAATTCATAGAAAATTAAAATTATCATCAAATCAAGTAACTTCATCTTTGGTTAGCATATTTGTAGTTTCAATTAACAAATTAGAATATAGTAGATTTCAAATATATAAAACTGAAAATGTAAAATGCATGATTAATGCATTGGAGCAACAATCTTTGATGCATGTACTTGAAATATATGTTGAAGTTGATAAAGTTGAGAGTTCATCACAGCAATACTAAATGAAAATGATATAACTGTATTAATAGATATTAAAATAATACGATGTGTTATTAATTTTATGTTAAAATTTAAAAAAGTAATCATTACTTGAATAATTTGAAGGAGCTATTCCTTTAGTAGATGATGATGAACAAAATTACTATTTATCAGGAATTGATGAATGCAATGATGAGGATAATGGTCGTGATGATGGTTTAGATGAAAATGATTCTGATTGAAAAAATTTTGGGAACACGGATGATGATGATGATGAAGAAAATGAAGATTATATTTTATCTATTTTGAGACCAAGTTCATATAATGGACTGTCAGGATCACATGGTGCTCAAGTCGAACAATCAAATCAATTAGGTAATGAGTTTAAAAAATATATAATGAATAATATTTTTTATTAAGATATATAAAAATAAATAAGTTGTGTTTTATTTTGAATTAGATACTACATTTTGAAGTAACAGTTCTCACTACACCAGCATTTATTAGGAATATTTGGATGAAAATAGAAATATTTGTGCAAATGATGAGCTGCCTAATTGGGTGATTGGTGATGAATTGTATGTTGATTTATAGTTTGAAAACAAAGAATAGGTCTAGTTAGCAGTGAAACATTATTGGATGAAGGTATATCAAACATTTATTGTTATTGAATCAAAACTAACATTTTTTTTCATTTGTTGTCCAAATCATGTCATCGGTTGTCCATGGCGAATGAGGGCACCATTAAAAAAGAAATTAAATAGATGATGTATCACAAAATAGGATAGTCAACATAATTACGTCAATCCTGCTCTCAAGACCATAAAAAACTGGATTTAAATTTTGTTTGTGCATGCATATTAGGTATGTACACATAATGTGAAAAGTGTTATATCTTTTACATATATAGTCCATTTTTCTATGATCTGATATTTAAATGTGATTTGGTTACTTAGTCAATACGGGTATAAGATCTCATATAAGAAAGCGTAGAATGCAAAATAGAAAACGATTATCTGTGTGTTTGGTGATTAGAATGAATCATATGCTTTTATTACTAAGATGGTTGCATAAGATGGTTCAATATGCACCTGGATCCACATACAAACTTAAGACCGAAGATGTTATAATTGGTGATCAAGTTCATAATGGAACATGGAAATTTCTTCGAGTTTTTTAGAGTTTCAAGCAATGTTGTCATGCATTTAATTTTTACAAACAAGTCATACAAATTGATGAGACTTTCCTATATGGAAAATATAGAGCTACGCTCCTCATAGCTACTACTCAAGACGGTAATAACTCAAGTTTTACCTATTGTTTTTTCTATTGTTGAGTGTGAGACATTAAATGTATCGAGCTGATTTCTAGCTTTGTTAAGAAAGTGTGTAACACATAAGAGTGGATTGTATACAATATATTGTGTAATCAGCAGCTGAGTGGATTATACAAAACCAGTAGTTGGTAATCCTCATTTGAGATGACAGCCCACACATGCTTATCATGTGTATTGTATACAACATATTGAAAGCAACTTTAATCATTGATTCAAAACTCAAAAGTTAAAGCAAGAATTGTTGAAATTAGATAAGGTAAATTTGTACACTTGTTTTATTTGAAGTAATGATTTTGATGAAACTAACTATGAGAATGCATACATGACTAGGTTACACCACATCTAAAAACGTATTTGATCAAAAACCTGTAAATTTTAGACAAATTAGTTCGGATGTTGCTAGATGAATTGATAGTATATCAAAAGAAAAATGAAGTCTAGCATATGATGAATATGGAAGAGGATACAATCATATGATAACAAACTTGGCTAAGGCAGTAAATAAAGGTTTAAAAGGTGCAAATGTGTTTATGTCTATTTTCCAAGATCATTAAGAAAAGAGCGAACACACGAGACCAGTTCTCATTTTTCTTACCCTTCAAGGTCATGCCATGTACCTGTAAGGGTTGAAATGGACCTTGGAAGATGTGCTGGAACATCCCAAACTGTCTCATACAACGGTCAAGTTGGTGTCACTCCAAGATGTTGAAGCAAATCAGTGGCACCGCAGTTCTCCATATAACCATGTCCTGTGTACAAGCATCAGACAAGTCATCCATGACTTGCATGTGTGGCTGCCAAGTGATGTACATAATAAAAGACAAAACAATTAAAATCTTACTTAAAAGAAACTTGCATATAGTCATTATATATAATGAGTGTAAACACCCAATTATGTCCGAGGCTCATTTTAAGGCAATTAGTGGATAAACCTAAGTTAAAGATTCCAAGAAATTCAAAATGAACCATAATTAAACAATAAACAAAAAAGATAAAAATAGAAAAAGAAGAGAAAAATGTGAAAAATTGAAAGATTTCAAAAATCTAAAACAAAAATCAGAATAAGAATGAAAAAGAAAACTAAAAGAAAATTAAAGAAATTTTAAATAAAATCAGAAATAAAAAACTGAAGATAAATACAAATATAATTAAGTAAAAAAATTAAAAAAATAAAATCAGAAATTAAAAACTAAAAAATCAAAACGAAAAGAGAAAAAGACAAAACAATGAAAAATCAAAATAAAATAAAAAGGAAAGAAGATTAAATAAAAATTTTAATAAAAAAAAACAAAAAAAACTCTAATTAATTAAAATAAAATCTAATAAAAATCAAAAAATTAAAAATTAGAAAATTAAAAGAAAAACTGGGAAAAATGAAATAATAATAAATAATGAGAATAAAGTCAAAAAAATAATAAAAACAATTTTATAAAAATATGAAAAAACTAAAAAAAAACAAAAAACAAAAACGGTTTTTAACTGAAAAAACAAAAAACTAAAAAAAGGAAAAGAAAGGTTCATATAAAAGGCAAAAAAAAATATAACAGAGGGGGGGAACTCTTAAGAAAATCCCTCAGAATTCCACAGGGACTTGGGCTCGATTTTTGGAAGCATTTGGGAGCCTCTAGGAGTTGAGATTTCTAGTTTTGATTCTTGGCCTTAAAAACTTGGAGATTCGGTGGAATGGAGGCTTTCGGCGGAGCGTTCTAGTAGTTTCCTCTGGGTCTTGTTGATGATGGCTTCTCGGGAAAGATGGATTGATAGAGCTTGATAGAACTAGCATCCTCAAGATAAGCTTCGGGCGGAGACAGGTTGTTCAGAGGCTTCAATATCCAGGGTGAGCCTGAAGAAAGGAAGAGCAAGAGCGATTAGAGAGGAGAATTCTCAGAGGAAGAACAGAGCATGCGATAAAGCCAACCATGGCAAGCTTAGGAAAAGGTCTCTGCGTCTAGATTCTCCAGGTTTGTTTCCTTTCCATGCACTTCATGTCATGAATGAAATCCTGGATAAAACTGTCTTAGTTCTTGTTCTGGGTCACCTCCATATCTGCATACTCCACACTTGCATCCTGATTTATATGTTGAGCTATGTAAAGAAACCTAGGTTTGGTTCAGTCGTCGACACATTTTCTATTATTATACATCAAATGGGCGCATAGGTCACATTGAATGTACTTTGCTCGAGTGCGGTAGAGAGGCAATATAGATCTTGGAAATCTTGAATGGTTCTATGTGACCTTGCACCATCTAAGGACTATTAGCCATGCATGCATTGGAAGAAGGTTACAAAGCCTATTGAGGTTCGTATTTCTTGCATATAACTATGATTCCCACGTCTGATTAGCATGGCATAAGGCTACTGTGCAAGGAATGATCGCTTATGCTGCCTCTGATCCATGAGGTAGTAGCATGAGGTCTCGATACTCACTTTATATACACTGTATATGGCGTATTGACCCCCCTCCATATCATGCTAAACCACATGTAAACTACGTGTAATCCGAACAAGACGAAATCATGCATGCGCCATGGGAGTTCTGATTCGGGTCAAGGGTACCAGGTACGTACACAACCAGCAAAGGCCATGCTAGGTGCTCCTATGAAGCATACTTACCAACCCATTGAAAGCGAGCCATGCAAAGTTAAGGACGCCATCCTAGCCATACTCTGTTGTTGGTTTCTAAATGAGTCATGCAAAACATACCACTCTGTTTTGACCTCATTGATACAACTCTCAAGTGACATTGACATATCGTAGCAAGTAGAAGCCTTAGTCTCGAACAGAGTAGATATTCATCTTGTTGCCCATGGCAATGGGGAGTGCCTGCGATAATACATCTGTTCATGGCCACATGAGTTGGTGTCCTCGATGATAGAAACTTGCCTCAATTAGAAGCAAAATGCAGCCAGTGGTGGAGGATTACACGTTTGGACTCCAGTGCTCAAAAGACCATTTGTAGGTCGAGGTTTCATGGTGTAGGGGTGCCAAGTTTGATCAGGATCATGGGCAATCTGCATGAACCAGGGACGCAGTCTTACCTTGAATTCCAGGAAAGGTAGTAAGGTCTCTTTGACAATTATGTGGGGAGCAGCATGCAATCAAGGTCACGTGAATGTCACTGATGCGACCTCTCCCAATTCAAAACAGACGCTGGGAATTTGATGATTAAAACAGGAGCCCAGCTTAGTGTTTAATAGCATGCTCTTCATCGCCAAGTCTTCTGTTCGATTCCCAGTCCCTGCACATTTTGCTAATTTACTTTAAATCCTATACTCTCCTCGTGTGGGCTTTAAGTAAAAATAACAGTGCTGAATTCTTGATCACAAGCGTGGTCCAGTGGCACCACCTATGGTCCTAGACCAATGGAACCCCAGGTTCGAATCCCACATCCTGCATTTCTGTTTTAGTAACTCCTTGATCAAACTTTGTATAAATAATGGGTCCAGTGGCTAGCATGCCAAGCATGTTCTGGAGGCATTGGCTTCGAATCCTCCCAAAGGCACATTCTGATTTCTGCCTCCTAATTTTAAATTCCCCAAATCCCAAAATTACCAAACTATCCTTGAACATTTACACTAATACCAGTATTGTCCCCAAGCCACAAAATTACCATTCTGTCCCTAACATTTACACTAATACCAGTTCTGTCCCCAAGCCACAAAATTACCATTCTATCCCTAACATTTACACTGATACCCATTCTGTCCCTGGAAAATCCTATAATTCATAAAAATCCATAAAATTCATAAAAATTTAAAAATTCATGAAAATTCCAAAGCTCCTAAATAATTCATAAAAATTTTAAGATAAATTCCAAAATTTCTAATAATTACCAAATCATCCTAAATTTTCTAATAATTACAAAATTACACCAAAATTCTATTTAAAACCCCAATTACCCCTAGACTCAAAAAACGAAACTCTTCTCTCAAATTCAAGTTTTATTCAAAATCAATATTAATTGCAAATTATCTTTTTTCAAAAAACTTTAAAAATCTTTCTAAATATTTTAGGGTTTTTAAGTCTCACGCAATGGACTCTAAATGGGGAGCTAGCGGTTCACCTGCTGTTCAACATTTAGTAGTTCGTATAGCTTCCCGTGCTGCCTTAGCCGCCTCGGGCCTTGTGCATGAATGAGCTTGAGATCCTTCTAAAAAATGTCTTCCAAAACGACATGTTCATTTTCAAAATTCTTTTCTCTCAAGCTTTTTGAAGGTCAAGCCTTCACAAACTAAAACTACGTAAGCCTTAAGTTTCTCATTGCACTAGGGAATACGTAGGAGCAGGATCAAGTCCTGTCAGGCTAACCTCCGTCAAATTATTTTTCACATTAACTAAGGGATCAAATCATTTTCAAACAATCACACACTCAGTTTAAGGGTGCCATTCTTCGGAACGGGCAAGTGGAGTGCCTAACACCTTCCCCACTCGTAACCGACTCCCGAACTTTGAATCTCATATCCAAATTAGGGTTTTTCCAAATCTTTTTCCTAAATAAAAATTTGGTGGCGACTCCACTTAATCAAAATTAATCTTTTTCAAAATTTTAGCGAGTTCGTCGTCTCGTCGGAATTACGGTTGCAACAATGAGTTGTTTCTTACCTGCTCCTAATTCATAGTATCGAAAACATGTCTATAGAATGATATATCTTGCCTCGTAACCTTAACCAACTCCCTCTTCCATTTGTGGCAAGTTTTTGAATGCATGTTTTTATTTAAAAATGAACTTTGGAAGACATAAAAAGAATTACGAAAGTATTAATATGCACATAACATTTTAGAATACATCGCTCTATACATTAGCATGTTGTTAAAGTATCCCTGGTCTATTGGCCTCAACCTTAGGAATCACTCCCATGCTCACACATCTTCTTTTTATCGTAATATGTACAATCGCATAGTTTACGATAACGATATGTTAACACTGCAGCTTCCCAACTATACTGACTACAATAGTCAAAGTTAGTTAACATCGAGAGATACCTTAATGGAGTCCTCGAGTTCGAGTGGTCACAAAACACCACTTCTCCTATCAAGTGAAGTATATAAGCATTTAAATTCCAATAAATTCCTTCAGCTATAAAACACAGGAGGTTTTATAGCTCGAGTGGTCACAAAACACCACTATGTGCCACAATATTAAATTCAAATATTTGAACACGTGGTGCCTGGTAAGATACGTTAGTTGAGTTATAAGCATTTCATGATGCTTATATATACTTTATCCTTATAAAATTTTATAAAATTTAAAAAGGTTTGATATTTCAAAAAATAAATTTAAATTAATGGATAATATATCTCTTATAATATCCGTTAATTTGAATTTATTCAATAAAATATCAAACTTTTTTCAAAATTTGTAAAAGATTTGTAAGGATGATTTATATAATAATTTATTAATTTAACGGTTGGATTAATGAAATTTTATTATAATTTATAGTTGAATTAATGAAATTTAATTGTTTATGAGAATTATTAAGTAAGATAACTCTAGTTAAAGTTAGTCTTAAAATAACTTGATCCTTCCTTTTATATATATTACATTGTAGTTAATACTTTTATTATCTAACTATAATTAGTCTTTAACATTTTTTAATATGCTAAATTTTTTTACAATCTCATAAAATATATGGTTGATATAAACAATAATATATAAAAATATAAAGTAGGATACTCGTTGAATAGGTTTGGGTTGAAATATTTTCAACTGCGAGAAATTGAATTTTAAGATAATGTTTCCAATCTCGTTCGTTTATGTGTCGGGTTAATCAGGTGGTTAACATCAAGGTGGAGGATAAAAATGAAGTTTTTTAGATTTCTGCAACATCCATGAAATCTGCCGGAAGAAAGTTTGAAAAAGATGCAACCATAACGAAAACAATGATGAATGTTAGAATTTTGAAAAGATAAAAATACGTTTGGAAGCTTCAAAGGAAAGAAATCTTAAAATTCGGTAAAGAAATCATAAAATTCGGTAAAAAGGCCATAAAATCCGATAAATCTTATTGTTGTCGGTTGGATTTGATTTTTGATAAATAATAGTTACAAAATCCATCTCCAATTGATTAACTCACCAATAATCGTCCATCTTTACTTATTGCAATTCATTCATCTCTTTCATAATCGTCCATCTTTACTTATTGCAATTCATTCACCGCTTTCGTGAGTTTATTTAGATGTTCATTTTTATTTCATAATATTTTTTTAATACTAATTTTATTGACATCAAATATAAAAAATATATATTAATTTATATTATTATTTAAATTATTTAATACTTCATCCTTTCATCAAATAAAAAAAATTATAATACATATATTAATTTATATTATTTGACATCCGAATAGTCTATGGAATACAGGTGCAAGCCAAATATCGTTGAAAAGGTATGGAAATAAAATTTTGTAAACCCATATCCACAGTATAAATGTCTAATCTATCATAATGAATAAAAAGGTTTTAACAAAAGCAAGTGATAAACACGTGACCAAAGTAGAAGAGACTAGAATTTTATTGTTATTATTATTATTATTTTTGAAGAAGACAAAATAACTATAACCAAAACAAGAAGTTCTCCAAAATAAAAAAAAAAAAAAAATTAACGCAGAAACAAACAAAGGAAACACAAACACAAGGCTTATGGATAGGAACACTAATCACTGACACTGTCTTCCTCACACGCAGCGAAGCGAACTCGCACTCCCTCGCCACCAACCACTTCTCTTCTCACACTCTCTTCTTCCTCTCAGTTTTTTATTTTTCTTTCAGACTTAAAAAGTTCAAAACCTCACCAACCTTTATTTATTTCTCTCTCTAATCCCACAGCAACAGAAGTCCCCAAAACCCCCAGCAATAAATATTTGACTTATCCCTATCACAAAACTTCCTGTAAATTCCTTCAGCTATAAAACCTCCCACTTTCAGAATACCAGCATTTAAAAAGACACCATTATTTATGATTTGTCTTCTTGTTGATTGGGTGAGTTGTTTCCTTTTCTTCTTCTTTACCGCACGCTGAAACACTGTAATGCACATTCACATTTATTTTTTATTTTTAAAAACAATAATTACATGATTGACTTATCCGTAGCCTTTTTGAGAAATCAGTGCTTACAAGGAAATTCGTCAATTTGCAATTAACAGATCTTTATGTTCCATATTCTCATCTCCTATTGCTGCTCGATCACTGCGACTCGACTCAGAGCTGGGGGTTTCTGAGGATCTTTCCTCATTTTCTCGGGAAAATAATGTCCTCCGCGTCGTCGTCAATTATTCCTAATATTGAACGCTTTCTCCTATCGGTCACTCCGAATGTTCCTTCACGAACTCTTCTTCTTCAGGTATTTTCTTTTCCTTCATTGTTTATTTTTTTTTATTCGGCTTTTTCTTTTTTCTTTTATTTTTTAATTCCTCTCTCATCAAAATTATTTCATCTCATCGTTGGGTGCAAACTACTGATTCTGTTTTCCTTCGCCGTCGGGTGAAAACTGAAACGTGGATGATGGAATTTTTTTAATTGAAAAGATTCCTTTGTTTTTTATCGGATAGTTTTTGGATTTCTTGGAAATTTTTTTCATTTTTTTTATACTGAAAGTTGTATAATTATGAATGAATTTCGATATCCAATCTACCGGATAGAATCGAGTGACGTGATGAATAATCATGAAATATTTTTTATTCAAATTAATTTTGATCTATGCAAACAGTACGGTGGATTTGATTCTCTCTCATGGGAGAGTCCTTTGAGAGAGACTTTTACGTAAAAGATAGAGGTCGCAAAACTCGCAATAATGAAGTGAGTCAAACCATCCCAATTTGACCTTGAGAGTTGAGATAGTTACCCGCTTTAAGGCCCCTTTTCATTCGCATAAATAAATATTACATTATCAATAACTTAATCTGAAAAAAAATTGCTTTATCTTTCTTTTTAGTTGCGATTTTTAAATTAGCGTCCTCCCAATCTCTTTTTAAAAAATCTCTATTACTTTCTTTTCTAGATACCTTAAAAAGATATTAGTTAAAAATTGATAAATGTTTTTATTTAAATTGGGATTGGTTTATTTTTTAAATAATGATAAAAATCCAGTGATAAAAATAAGTAACATGGCTGTGTATTCTACCTCTAGTATGAATTTCTATTATCCTATACATGCTTCAGTGCAAACTTTCTTATTCAAATTAATTTAAATATACATTGCAACTATGATTAACGATTAAACATCAATTCAATTAAAATTATTTCTACCCATGACAAACTTAGTTTCGATTATTGCCTCATTGGGGCAGTTGCTTGAAGAAAGTAAGAAAGAAAAACCTAATTTTGTTTTTTGTGATTTCCCGATTTCAGCAGAATCAACAGAATTTTATTAACTGCTGAATTTTTTGACTTGGTCAAAAATGATTTGATTCTACTGATATTTGATCGTAGAGAGAAAATATTGGTTCGTGGAATTGTTCCTCAATTGGTCTGTGAGTTAGGACCGAGACTGGTTAAAAAGGATAGGCCTCCCAGTCTCTTTGAGAAGTTGCATGCCACGAGATTATCGTGGCTTCACCTTACCCCATGTGTGATGGTGACTACTGACTAGGGTTGGTAGTGTGTTGTGCAGGTTGGGAGTACCTCCCCTTCCCTTTTCCCGTTTCCTTATCATATGTTGAGAAACTTTATTTGTACTATAAAGAACGTAACATTTTATATAAACAAAAGAGCAAAAAGAAAGAAGTTTTAGATATAATGGGTAATATGATGAATAAAATATATTAATACATTATTATAAAATTTATAATATAAATAACATATTTATTTTATTTTTGGTCTTCGTTTTCCATCCGATCTTTCTAGATATTTCTTTTTCTTTTTCAGCTGATTCTTCATTCCCTGCAGGTTCCCCACAAGCATCTTGAAATCGTAAAAAGTATTAATAATTATTATTAGATTTTTAAAAGTAGTAAAATTAAGGTTAGACAACAATTTTCAGTCTATTCGACACTCCTATTTAATTTTTTATATAAAATATTTTTATCATTAATTTGGTTAAAAAAATATAATTTAGACAAAAATTACTTAAAGAAAAGTCACAATAGACATATTAAGATGACAATAAACATACCTGAGTACCTCAATCTTGAGTTTCTTTCAACAAAATTTTAAATTATTAAAGAAAAATTTAAAAAGGAATTTATATATTGTTTATTAAAAATAGAAAATTATATATAATTAATGAAAAATGTTAACATCAGTTCTCTGGAAAAATTTTAAACATCTAAAAAAGATAGAATTTTATTAGAAAAATAAGTATTATATAAAAATACAAGAGTGTAATAAATATTTTTTTTCTTTTAAAAACCAACTTTTTTGTATGCTTAAAATTAGTTTTAAAGGTTGAAGTTAAAAAAACTGATAATTCATTAAGAATATTTGTTATTTTAATAATATTAGAAGCTGAGATAGTATGATTCTCACCTAGCTTCACTTCGAAGAAAATTTCTTTCTTTATTTTTTGTATCTGTTTCACCTCCACATTAACTTTTGGACTAGGGGACTTTAAATGGGTTGGTCCCTCGAAAATTCTCATATGATGGAAAAAAATTACCATCTTAGGACTTGTTTGTATTAACTTTGAAAAGGTGAACACAATATCCAAAGCAATATCAATGATTAAAATTAAATATCATGCGGATCCATTGTGATGCCAACGGTGTTAATTGACTTGTGCTTGTTTAGTTACCAGTTAGAAGATTGATTCTCCCCCTTGCCAATAAAAAAACGCACATCCCAGTAAAAATGTATAGCTAACATTAATTTTGACACATCTCAATTGCGTTCAATGGTTTAAAATCAATTTCTCAAAGTTAGTTCTGCTCAACTTTATACCAAATGGGTCTAGAAAAAAATTGCTGCAGCCAAAATTGATTTATTTATCAAACAGCACTGGTGACTGGTGAGTAGAAATTGGTCACTCTATCTCTTACCACAAGGTTCTAGTGGCTTAATTAATAGCTAGTTATAAACAATATTGCTAGGATTAGTGTTATTCATTTTTTGTTTTGTGGTACCTTTTATTTGTTTGTTTTAAGTTACAAATTGCTACGTGGTTATGTGGTCGTAGTTGTTTTTTGTTAATTTTCTTTTAATGTATCAATCTTTGCTTATTTAGACAATGGTCAAGAGGAGGTAAATAAAGGAAATTTGGGTGCTATCGGCTAGCACCTTTGCTTGATATTGTTTATAGTAATGGGTAACGACCTTATCAACAGTTGATTATATTTTGGTAAGTCTCTTTGCCTATGCTTTTGCTATTTTATTGAGGGTTAAAACAAAGTAATAAAGTGTGTTTCTTGAATTTTGTATAACCACACTTGGGTGGTTTCTTGTAAGTAAGCTCTTTTGCAATATTTGACACAAATGCAATTACACTCTTGTGATCAACTATTTCTTATCTAGCCACATATAAAGTGGAAATAAAGTTGTGTTGGTGCTGCTAACAAGCAAGACCTTGTTCGAATGTTCAATCCCTCCCCAAGTAGCCTGTCCTACTCCGTCCATGTTTGCACCTCCAATGAACAAAAAACAAAAATAAAAATCTACTGTTCATTTGTTGCTTTTATCATGTATTTTGCAGAGCTGCAGTAGTGATCTAAATACACAATGGCTTCCTCCTGGCAAAAACACAATTGAATACTTCGCTCTGGAAGATCTTTGGGACTGCTATAATGAATGGAGTGCATATGGTGCTGGTACACCTCTGATGTTGGAGAGTGGTGACACTCTGACACAATACCATGTTCCTTATCTGTCTGCCATCCAAATCTACAGCAGTAAATCTTCTAGGTATGCAGAAAACAAAACTGTGTGCTAAAATACTAAATGTCTCAACAAAATGGTATGAGCCATCTTCTTCTTTTCTAGGACTCGGAGAGAGGATAGTGAAAGTGATTCCCTGAGCGAGGATAGTGGAAGTGATAACCTATCTAGATCATTAAGTAATAATTCTAGCAAAGCATGGGATGCGGTTTCTTTGGATTCAAGCTGTGACCAAGGGGGTTCATGGCCAACAAAGGATATGCTTGGCTACCTTTACTTACAATACATTGAGACATCTCCACCTTGCTGGAGGGTTCCATTTGCTGAGAAGGTCACCTCTACTTCTAAGAAGTATTCTTAACTTCTTTCCAGTGATAATGCAGATGAATGCATTTTTATGCTATCTCACACTGCATGTCTGCTGACATTTATTGTTTTAGATCCTTGAGCTAGCTACAAGCCATCCAGCATTGATGACATTGAAGAGTATGGATATTTCCCCAGCAAGTTGGATGGCTGTTGCTTGGTGAGTAGAATTAATTGTTGTACTGAAAATTTCTTGTTCTGGAAGATGAACATGCCAACTTGGAAATGGGTGCACCTGGTGATAAATTGGCCTTGTTTTCTTACCTGTAATTCATACTTCATAGACAAAGCTCTTAAGGAATGCTTTATAAGAACCATTCTCTGGATTAATGTGGCTGCAATTTTGATGTTATTCAAACATAGTTGATAAAAGTGGCTCTATATGAATTATCACAAATGCTAATTTATTTTTAATTTACTTCCAAGTTAAAGTGGTCTACGATTCTGTTTTCTTAGGCAAGGTTAAATCTATAGTAATGCTCCTAAATGATATAACTGAAGTTGGTGGAACAGTGTTTTCTTGCTCAATTATTGGTTCTCCCGTTTTTCGTAATTTATATAGAAATAACAATTTTTTCATAATTTCTTTTTATACTGTTAAGTTGATATTTACTTCTAATCTCTGATTTTATGAGAAAGATCTTATATTGACTTCTTTTCATTGGATAGGTACCCAATTTATGCCATACCAAGTCAGAAAAATGGAAAGGACCTGGCAGCATCCTTCCTCACTTACCATACATTGTCATCTTCTTTCCAAGGTATCTTGACGTTGTGATTTGTCCTTTTCTAGTCAAAGACGCGTATGATTTTCTAGAATCAGAAAATCATAAAATTGTTTGGACTTAGGAGTTCTTGCTATTTTTTTAGGAGATAGAGTGTACTATGTAGAATAGGTGTTCTGAGCTAATTTTGCTTTATTTTTCTCCTTTTATTATCTTTACTTGTATATCCCAAAAAACTTGTGTTATTCGTGCTTTTGAAGGCACCAACCGTTGTCCCATTTACGTTATGGAAGGCAGGAGTAGATTCCTTCATCATTTAGTTTCGAAGCATTATGATTTTTGAAATGATTGTATTAGATACGTTTCTTTTGGCACGCTACAATTGATCAGCTGCATATGCTTGACATTCTTTCATACATTAATCCAAAGAGTATTTGGTTTCAGAGGACATTGTATGACATTTATTCATCTTCTAACTACTACAATGAAGTCTGTTTATTTCTTTCTTGATTCTTTTTCAGGAGTATACATAGTCCAATGCATTCACCATTAGTACATAACAAATATTGGTGTAGCGTTCTGTTTTTTGCTTTTCTATATTGAATTTGTATTTTGATGTAGTTTCATGAAAATGGGGTGATGGTGTTTTTATAGGAGTGGAGAGTCCTTTTACTAAGGTATAGACATGTATGTAGTTTGCTAATCAATATGCAATACACATGCTAAAATGAAGGTTTTTGATATTTTTCTTCAAGCCCCAAGCAGCGAGTAGAATGTATTTCTTTACTTGTTTTAATATTTGCATCAAGGAAATAACATAATTATAATCTGGTTTGATAGGTTGGTACAGAAACTTACGTTGCTTAAATATTTGCTTCTGCCATGAGCAACTTATGCACTTTTACTACATACAAGCGATGTTATTTTACATTATGATACTGTCCTGCTGAGAAATCATTTGATTTGCCATGTGTTCCTTGTGTAACTTTGTCAACCGGCATGTGTTCCAGAAGAGGAATGTGAGAACAAAAACAGTGGCTGTATATCTCTGTCTCCATTTGGGCTAGCTACGTACAAAATGCGGAAAGATCTTTGGTTAAGTCCCTCCTCCGATAATCAAAAGGTGTTGGATCTGTATGGTGCTGCAGATTCGTGGTTGAAGCAGCTCAACTGTCACCACCATGACTTCAACTTCTTCACATTCAAATTTACCTTGTAAATTGGTTTGTGTTCATTCCTAACTGACCGCCTTTTGCTTAGTTTGGTACTCTGACTTCGGCATCAGTAAGTTTCCCTAGTTGCAAGTCAAAAGGATGATGTATAATACTTGACCAATGCTGACTTGTATTGATTGGGGTTTTGTGAAGTGAGATTTTCCTCCTCAATCTTTTTTTGGTTGGGCTACATTCCTAGACAGATAATAGTGCTTTGTAGGTGACTAAATTATTTTCTCGTTTGGTACTATAGTTGTTTTTTCTTCAAATAAATACCTTTGTATATCCTTCTCTTTCATTTTAATCTGGATTCAGGGCAGATGCAATTACTATTATCTTGATCAGAATTCTTAATCCGATCAACTTCTTAGCTTTTTCACCAGTTGGAGTTTTTGCCTCAAATATTGCATCGTATCATTAGTTGGCAAAGTTTCTCCATCAAGTGAGATTTTGAATGCTGCAATGCTAATCCAAAGACAAGATAAATTTGCTAGAATCACGCCAGTGATGGAATGATTGGATGGGAAAAAACGGAAAAGGAAAAAAGTGGAATGAAATTTTTTTTATTTGGATTATTTTGTTTAATATGAATCTTTTTTTCGATCTTTGTAGAAGGAAGAATTGTTTTTTTATTTTTTAAATTTTATTGTTTTAATTATTAATTTAAAAATAAAAAAGTTAAACAAAATTATAATATTAATAGAAAAATAATAGAATAAAAAATTAAATTTTTGTAATTTATATAAAATAAAATTTATATTATTAATATATTTTTTATTTTCTATCCTTTTAAATAAGAGAATATATTTTTTTCTTTTCTATTTCTATTCATCCAAAAATTTGCATGGAAACAGCGACGTACAAAATTTTGGTAAGGGCATGGTTGGGTGATCTATTAGTTGAGTTTATGCAGCGAGGACTATCACATTATTCAAATATTCACATGAATAAATAAATACATAAAATCCGTCAAATCATTGAGTTGGATTTGATAACAATTGAAATAGTAGCTTCTGACAAAGTCTCCTATACATCAACGCGCTTCCTTCCCCTCTCTCGAGCGCTCGTACCAGTTCATGTGAACCTTCTCATTTTCAAGTTTCAACCTTCTCCACCATCTTTTTTTTCCCTCGTTGCTGATCATATTCTCATCGATCTCAAATGACTACGGTTTTGGGTTTGATTCTGCTGGGGTTCGGTCTCGGGGTGGTGGCCGTTGTCGCTGCGGAGGCTGTGGGAGTGTTATGGATCATGAAACGGTTACGGCACAAAATAAAAAGTGACGAAGCCACTCTCAACTCCCAAACCCAAGTGGCTACTGCACTGCTTGATCCACAACAGTCTCTCCACTTTGCATCTAAAAAGCAGGTTTGCTCAATTTGATTCTCGCTTCTCTTCTGCCCCCTTCACTGACTGAAACCCGAAAACTGCCCAAACAGGACGCAACATAATGCCATTGCTCCCTTGGTTTTATAATGCTCAAATTCCCAAATGTAAATGTCTTTCAACTAATTCATACTTCAGGCTGTAGAGTGTTATGTTTTTAAAATAATTTATTTATGATGAAAAATATTAGTTAGTGAGCTTTAGAAGTGTAATTTTGGACTGCTGAAAGAAAGTCTGTGCTTGAGCCATGTATATTGATTATTACGCAATTAGTTACAACCATCTCACTGGAAGAATGGTTAAAAAACTAACTATTTGATTACGTCTGGTTTTTTTTTCTTTTTGTTACCTTAAATTTTCCAAATCTTTAACTCCTTAGCTTTCTTTCAGGGTGTGGTTTGGGTTCTAGAATCAGGGAAAATTTCAAAACCATCAGGAGAGCAAAAGAGAAAAAAGGAGCTCTTGGAAGTTTCTCCTGCTAAAATGTATGGACAAATCAAGGGGCAATCACTAATTCTGAGAGACTCTGATGGTTTGCACACAACTATTGAACTCAAGAGCTGCACAGTTCAAGCTGTGTCAGCATCAGTCCTTTCTTCAAGAAAATGGTAATGGGATCTGGAAGCCCCCTTTATTGGGTGCTATTATTTCATATGATGGATTGCTGGCAAGAATATTTTGACCACTGACCAGCTTTTGACTTTAAATGCTTATTATTATCAAGGCTCGATTCCACAAGTTCCCAAGAAGTGGCGGGGAGTATCTTATTTTCCATTTTCCCTTGTGACAAATGAAGAAACATACTCTTTCAAACACACACTTTGGTATTAGGCAAATCATGTGCATGCTTCTCTTCCTTTTTATATTTTTTCTCACCACTTTCCTAATGTTTTCTACTTCTGTTACCACCACTTTTTCTCTTAACCATGCATGCATATATGAATAACCCTTTCAACTAGGAATGTGAAGAAAAGAAGTGGCAAAATTCTATGACAAGTGGCAAGAATTACTATACCCTACTGCCTTGCTATTTTTAAAATTTCTTTAAATCTATTATGCATATAAAATCACCGCTAGCAGTATTACAATTTGCAGAAAACCAGATCCTAGATTGATTATGCTAGAGTCACTGTTCCTCTAATATATGACTCATGACTTAGACAATGTAAAAAATGGGTTTATTTTTTAGAGCTTCCCTGATATTTAATTTGACATGGAGAAAAATCTCATTTCCTTTGTGCCTTGCATACTTCTTAAAAAAGTAACTTGTGATAGGTTGGACTTTGGGTATCATAATAAGTCCGGTTGGAATGATAAAATTTTATTTTGACTATGGTCGATTATTGAGGATGCAATATGCTCTAAGTTCTTATTTGATTGGTGATGAATCTTATAGGGCAAAAAAGTTCCCCATCAAAGTGGAAAGCAAGACCTCTGTCATATACAATGGAAGCAAAACTGTGTACATATATCTTGAAACTTCATGGGAGAAAGAAGCATGGTGTAAGGCCCTCTATCTGGCTTCATGTGATCAAAAAGAAAAAATCAACTGGTATACCCAGTTGGATGAAGAGTTTCATAGTTATCTGTCATCCTTAAATTCTGTATACCATTCTTTTATGAAACAATCGGTAGGATCAAGTATGGAGGCAATAGAAAGGGCTGGTAAACCGGATGTTTCTTCCTCAAAGGTTCGTCAATTTTTGAAAAAGTTTGCTAAAAGAACGTCCCGAGTTGGTTTGGAAAATTTATCAACTTGGACTTCACTGTCAGGCCATGAAGGGAAAAAGAACTCTGAGAAGCTTCGTGCTTGCCAAGATGCAATTTTGGCCACTGGTTTGTTGAAGACTGCTTCTACATCAAAGGCTCCTAAAAATTCCTTGGTAGATGATGCACCAGCATTACCTTCAATGTTATCTCATCCAAAAAGCCAGAGTCTTCACGCTATCAGCTCTGAAGCGGATGCTGATGAGAAGTTTGGTATTGATGAAGGAACATTATGTTTGAATTTGTTGATTTCGCGGCTCTTTTTTGATGCCAAAGGCAACGAGCAGTTGAAGAGATCCATCCAAGCAAGGATTCAGGTTTAAGCTTTTTCCTTTCCCATTTGATGTTTACTCGTCTGAATGTTAAGTTTTATTATGTTTTTGTTAAGAAGCTTATCGTTGTCTAGGTATAAACTTGTAGCCCCTTTTTATATTATTTATTTTAATTGATAATATTTTCTTATTCATGCTGGAAATATGATAATAGATGTTATATCTTTCTGTAACCTTTTCCATTACTGCTAGTTCCTAAAACTCAGGTTTACTAGTGCAAGCTGGACTCTGTTAAGCTTAAAAATGTTAAGAATATAGAAGGTGCTATCCTTTCTAAGTCACTCAATAAAGTAATTTTGTAACTTTAACTGATATGGTAGATTTAATATCTCACTACATCACACAGTTCAAAGGAAGCCATCCCATTATAACATTGTTAATAGAAGAAAGAATTAGTTGATTCCAACATTTGTTTGAATTGGAGGGGTTATTATTTTTGAAAATATGATTTTCCCTCTGCCTGTATTTGTGAAGCCAACTTCATTCCATTATGGTTGTCATGAGATAAATATTGATTACTTCTGTTTGTTTACAGAGAACCCCCCCTCCTCCCCAGCACAGAAAAATTTATTTCATTGCTTTCTGTGAGATAAATGATTTTTTTATTTTTTTTACTTTTTGCAGAGAACATTGTCCAATATGAGAACTCCCAGTTATATTGGTGAGGTCATCTGTACCAACATCAATACTGGGAATGTTCCACCTTGTATTTCAGGAATGAGGGTTCTTCCAATGGAAATGAGTGAGGTGTGGGCCTTAGAAGTTGACATTGAATATTCTGGAGGTGCAGTATTAGAGATTGAAACAAGGCTTGAGGTTCGTGAACTAGAGCTCCATGCAGGGACAGAGGACTCAAATCCACAGTCAAACAATGCTGGAGCTGTCCCATCAGATCTTCTTGAAGGTTTTGAGTATTTTGGAAAACAATTGAATTTTGCAAAACGAACAAATGATTTACAAGAGCAAAAAGAAGATGGTGATTGGAACTCTGGTTAGTACATGAGTCCTATCAAATCCAGTTAATTATGCATTTTCTACATGAGTCCTATCAGTTCTAATTATTTATGAACTGTGTTTGACTTTTGAGTCCTATCAAACCCAATTGTTTGTGCTATTTGTCTTATTTCCTGAAATCCCACTTGAACTTAATTGGTGCCCAGAGGATGTCCAATGTGTGTTTCAGTTTCCACCTTTCCAAAGTTGTTAGCGCATCCATGTTTTATTCATTTACTACAAATCCTATAGTATGCCATCTTTGCTGCTGTTTGAGTTCTCAAATTTTTCCACTTACAAAAATAGCAAAGAAATTGCATGGTTTTCATTATCCCCCCCCCCCTCCTGTTTTCCCTTTTTCCCAAAGGATACCTTAATGGTTTTTCTACTTCTGCTTGTCTTCATAAATAGTAAATTTCCAAAATGTGGAGGGAGTATTTTCATACCTAGATAGTGTTATATAAAGTATTTAGATTGATATTGTGGTATGTATCTTGTTTTCTCTAAGCAGATTTCTCTAAGAGCTTTAAGAGCACTATGTCTTCCTTAAATCATGGATCAAGATGGAGATCTATATTAAATTCTGTTGCCAAACAGGTTTCACAGGTACCCTCTTTCATTCCATTTGTTCCTTCTTCCCACTAAACTTTTTGCAGTCTATCTTTTCATTATTGGAGTTTTACTATTTTAGTGATGTTGTGTGGTTGTCTTAAATGGATGCATCCCTCTCTTTTCCTTTTTCCTGGGTTAAATAGTACATATGACTTGCACACGTCATTTAATAATAGTTCAACTAACTTCTAAATTTTTGCTATCATATATATTGGTGTATAATTTTGTTGGATACTCGTATGGTTCTTATCTGTTTGTGGGCCATAACTTCTTCTTTGAGTAAATTACACTAAACCCCCCTGTGGCCCCTCCAGTGTTAAAAATTATACCAAATTTCTCTATTACAACTTCTTGTCAGACAAGTTATACCCTGGATAAATTTTTTTCATACACATATACCCCCCTGAAAAATCAACCTCAAGGACTAATGGAACATTTCTATTATAAAGTAAGCATGTGATTAAGAATTGCCCTCTGAACAGCTTATGTAAATTTGACTTCTGTTTTTTGATGAGTTTTGGTATATATATCTCTTTAAATTTCTTGATGATTAATCTAATTATCAATAAATGTTTTGACTTCTGCATGTGCAGTGTATAACAATTTTTTGAATTTATGACAATTTTTAAAGTCACTGTAAAGTCCAGGATATTGCAAATGTTGTCTTGGGGTATTTTCTCATTCATTCCTACATAGAGGCATATTGAAACATTTGATAATATGCAGATTTTTTGTTTCTATGTTTCTACTTTCTACATTCTATGTAGTCATCAGCTGATAAACAGTTGAAGTAGTTTTATTCTCAAAGTAATGGATCATTTCTTATCAAAAGGTTCCTCTTTCTTTGGCAATAAGAGTAGCTTCCCTCAGAGGGACATTGCGCTTGCATATAAAGCCACCTCCCTCTGATCAACTGTGGTATGGCTTCACATCAATGCCAGACATAGATTTCAACTTGGAGTCGTCTGTTGGAGAGCATAAGATAACTAATGGGCACTTTGCTTTGTTCATGGTCAATAGGCTAAAGGTACGATACCTCCCTTTCCATATGATATAACTTATGAATGAATTTGAGTTATATACTACTCTTTCCCTGTCATTTTTTTATTAGGAGTTACAAGTTTGAAATACTTTCTTCATTTGAATGTGGTTTTTTTTTTCAAATATTCAGAAATATTTTACAAATATCATCAACATCAGTATCATATACCAAGATTTTCAAATTTTCTTTTTCCTACATCTGTCAATTTATATGGACTTCTTTTTACATGACCAAACCATCTTGGGTGAGATTCTATAATCTTTCTTCAATAGTTGCTACTCCAAACTTGAATACATTTGGTTCTGATCTTATCTTGTATGTCCACTCATCCACTGCCATATTCTTGTTTTTGCAACTTATGTTATGCTCTTATTGGCTCTTAATTGCCCAACATTCTGTGTATGACAACACATATCATCTAAAGTACTTAAAAATAGAAACTATCTATATTCAACTATGAGTATGTTCAATCTAGAGTTTATTTGAAGAAAATAATATAGCTGCAGGTTACAACAGAGCTAATGCTCAGTTTACCAAAACGATACCAAAACAGAAAGCCCACTCTTCTACCCTCTCCTCCTATTTAAGCTAATGCCTGACCTAACTTTAACTGCCCAATTTCTAACTAATTAACCACTCTCTGGCCTATCATTATGTGGACATATAATCCAGGTAGTGAGGATAATGTGTGCTTTCAAAATTTGAAGAATGAAGATACCTTGTTTTCTTTTTCTTTGGAGTTTGCTTAGAGGAATAGAGTGACTTTCCTCTTTGCTATATCCTGTCTCTTCTTTAACAGAAACCTTTTGTCTCTTCGCTATATACAGTTCTGCATATTCAGAATTGTTGACATCCTTAATCTTGGGTACACTTATAACAGACTGAGATGTGTTTGAACTTCATATCTCTTTAGAAAGTATAATAGTAACAAAGTGAGAAAAGTGTTTAAACTTCTATATCTCTAGGAATGATAAGAGCAGCTTTCACTTGCAAACTGAATTTAATTTTGCTCCTCCAGACAGCAATTCGGGAAACTTTAGTGCTCCCAAATTGTGAAAGTGTATGCATCCCGTGGATGTTAGCAGAAAAGGATGATTGGGTTCCTCGGACTGTTGCTCCATTCATGTGGACTAACCAAGAATTTAGAAACGAAACTTCCACTTCAACTAATTCCAATAATCAACCTTCTGTTGGATTGAAAGCTGGGTTGGAAGCTAGTGCAAGCACCTCAAGTAATGATCCAGAGCACAAACAACAAAATCCTGAATCTAATCAAGAAGTAACTGGCAAATCATCAGATTCTCTAGAACTTCCATTATGTTCCACTAATTCAGTAACACTAGAAAGCAGCAGGAGTTTGGAAGAACTGACAACGCCTTTGTTAGAGAGTGACAAACCTCAGGAAACTAGAGATTTGAAAAAATTTAGGACATCATTGTTCCAGAATGACAAACAACTTGAAACTGATGAACAAAATATAGAGAATAATTCAGAGTTCCAATCACAACACAGAAGTGTGGTGATGGAGAAACGAAATCATTTTATTGAACAGGAAGATGAACCACCAAAGAAAATGGGGAGAAGGGAAAGGATGCTTGATTTGGGGAAGAAGATGAGTGAGAAATTAGAAGAGAAAAGGCGTCACATTGAAGAAAAGAGCAGGCACATTGTAGAGAAGATGCGAGGGCCTTAAGAAATATAAATCAAGTATATGACAGAATGCACATACGTTGTTTATAATCTGTTGATCATGTGAAAGACAGGTGCTGTTCACACAACAGCAAGCTGAGAGGTATTGTACGCTTTATGGGTGCTTTAGACAATCAAATGGAACTGGGTAATTATTATCATATATCTACTTTTTCTTCCATTTCAATTTTGTTTCTATTTATCTCATCCTTTCTATCTAATCATCTATTATATCTCTTTTCCTTTATTTAATTATATTTTGGGGTGGATCCACCCTATCTAGGTGGACAACAATATTTTTCCAATGGGAATATGCATACACGTATGATCCTAGTACCAAAAGATTGCCAATTTATGTTCTCTTGTAAATTTGCCGTAGGTACACGGAAAATTGATTTAATAGTGTTCTATATAGATTCATGCTCACTCTTATATTTGACTTTGAGGAGTGTTTATTTTTATTATTTAGTATGCTGTTTGTATTGACGCTTTTGTTATTAGCGAACTGGTCCAACTTGAATTATCAAATGGATTGTAGATTTAGGTTTAAGTTTAAACCATGAAATGGATATTCCTCTTACTTTGTCTTAATTATTTCGAGGGTTCTTCCCAGTCGTCTATGCTGGGGGTGCATGACAGGTCTAGATTCATAAACTGGCGTACAAAATGTTTTCTTATGTGACAATTTCGTTTGTAAGGCACCACACAATAAGGAGCTTGACCCGAAATAAAAAAGGAAAGAAAAAAAAATTCTTAATTGTTATAAAATTGCTGATATTCTTACACCATTTCAACCCTTAAGACTCGTTGTGTTGGACTTTGTGAAAGGAAGTACCTTTTATAAATCAAGTAGCATGCAAAAAAAAAAAGGTAAGAAAATAAGAAATATTTACTTTTTAAAGACAACTATACGATTAACACAATTCAAGCTCGGTTGAAACCAAGTTTTTAAGTGGATTGTATTCGGACAAAACTGTCTATCCAGTTGCAAGTTTTGTAATTGGGAGCTGCAGATGTGATATCAATTCTATCAGAAATCACAAAAGCACTCTGGCTATCAATGCACTTCATTTGGAAGTGCTTCCATCTCATACAGAACGCAGAATTGAAAAATGGTGCGCTTTTTTTTTATGTTCATACACATTCATTATTAAACATGGTAAAGAAATCCTGATGTTCTTGCCACTTCTTAGATCATCTTGAATTAGATTCAATTGTATAGGCCATAAGCCATTAGGATAGTCTAGGGGTGAGAAATTAAAAATTAGAATAGTTTAAATAAAATTTTAAATTTGAATATCGTCATTTTTCTCATTGTAAAAAAGTTTATATAAACTATAACAATTGACAGATTGTCTGATTTATTTTTCACCTTAATATTGCAATTCTACATCCTTTGTTTGTAAAATTTCTTTGAGAAGGGTAAATACTTTTTTTTAGCAAAATTACTATTATTTGGTATGAAGAATTTTGTAGAAACATTGCACAATGTCATAGATATTATTGGTGTTATTTTCAAATCAAAATTGGACTTTTAATTTGGTAACTAATACAATAAAGATCCACATTAGATATTGATATCAATTAGTTATTAAGGTGAAACTTGAATTTTAATTGAAGAATAATATCGAGAGTATTATGATATTATATCTAAATTTTAGCCTCTTTTAAAAGTTTATTTAGTTAGAAAAATT
The DNA here is from genome assembly GCA_037954105.1 of Canavalia gladiata. Lineage (NCBI taxonomy): Eukaryota > Viridiplantae > Streptophyta > Magnoliopsida > Fabales > Fabaceae > Canavalia > Canavalia gladiata. The sequence goes on from CM075660.1 coordinate 14,893,153, forward strand.
AAATTAAATTATTCAAAAAAAAAATTTAAACCTAATAGTTTGATTTATGAAAATAAATAATAATAATGATAATATTATTATTATGAAAAATATTAATTTCAACCTTTAAAACTAGTTTTAAGCATCTAAATGCAATAAGTTTTGTAAAAAAATATAAATAATTATTATATAAAAATATAAAAATATAATAAATACGTATTTTCAAATAAAAAATATCAATTTTAAAAGATTAAAATTAACTCCAATTTTAATTGAAGAAAAACACTAAAAATACAATTGCATTTAAATTTTGTCTTGGTTTAAAACCCTATTTAATAAAAAAGGTTAGATTCTAGACTATAAAAAATACTTTATAATTATTATTATTATTATTATTATTATAAATATTAACATCAACCTTTAGAACTAATTCTAACCATTTAAGTGTAATAAAATTTTATAAAAAAATTAAATATTTAATGCTTAAAAAATACAAAAATGTAAAAATATTTATTTTTCAATAAAAATATATCATTTTTGAATGTTTAAAAATCAACCATAAGAGTTAAGAATAAAAAAATTATTAATGTAATATTTTAAAAGTTTATATTTATTTTATTTAAAAATTTAAAATATGTTGCTTTATATTTATTAACCTATTTAAGGATTAAATTTTGACCTATTTAAAATTTTTATTATAAATTAAATTTTCAAATTAAAGTAGACTTTTAAAAGTTAGATCAAACCTTAAAACAACCGATTTTAAATAATAAATCCAACTTAAAACTTTGAATATAAAAATTAGATTAAATTTGAATGTTACAAAATTTAATTTGATTTGAACTATTTCCATCTTCAATTAGTATTCGATTTGATCTATCTCCATAATAAATAAAATGTATTACAATAATAATTAGTTGAAGGGGCTAATGTATTAAAAGTTTATTAATAAAGCTGCATGCCAAAATGAAAATGATCTAATAATGGTAGCTTTGGATATAAAAAATTTCAATATTTATGTTCACTTCCTTTATTCTTCAAAATCCAAACAAAGTGAAAAAGTTGGAAAGAAGAGAGAGTTTTAACTTTGAGATAAACTTAGGATTTTAGAGATAACCTCTTAATTTATTTATTTTTTGTTTTCTTATCAGACATCTATACTGTGAGAACCATCAATACATAAATTATGGGTATGTCTAAGATGCACGTGGAAAATATTGGTTCATCATGGTTTCAACGATTTATAGCCGTCAGATACAATCCAATGGTCAGGACCATTCAACTCTAACTTATTTTACTTAAAAAAGGGATAATGTAAAGAAATTTGCAAACTATATTTATTTTATTTTTTAAAAATATATTTTTAATCCTTCTAAAATATTTAAAATTTAATTTTAATCTTTCAAATTTAAATTTTTTTATTTTTTAAAATATTTTATAAAATAATCAAAATTTACTCTAATAATTATTCTAACTTATTTAATAAAAATTAAATTACTAATATTATTATTATTATAACTTAATTTAATATAATTAAATTAATATCAATGGTATTTTAGAATATATGGACTTAATAAAAATAACTTAAAAATATATTTAACAAATATATATATATATATATATATATATATATATATATATATATATATATACACCATTTCCCTTTACCTAATAACCATGGAGTGAGCAATTACGTTGAGCCGGAAAAAGAGCATATCACATTTAATGTTTAACATTTCATCACAAATTTTAAAACATTACACAAAGTAAAAGGGTAGGAGCAACACTTTATTCAAATATACCGATGACAACATCTACACACTCAACAAAAGGTGTGAGTATTGATACTGCAAAGCAGCATACAGAGACTCACAAGCTTTAAAGGTAACGACAAAAAACAGATAATACAGAAATGAACTAGTAATCTTCAGGAGCCAAAGGTTGGTGATGAGCATGAGGAGGCTCAGTTTGGACCATAACATATTCATATAACAGTGCTGCCAGGGCGGCCCCAATCAATGGACCCACCCAGAAGATCCAGTGGTAGTGCCATCTCCAGCCCACCAAGGCAGGCCCAAAAGCCCGAGCTGGGTTCATGCATGCTCCATCAAACGGCCCACCAACAAGGATGTTTGCCCCAACAACAAGTCCTATGGCTAAGGGCGAAATTGAACCAACGGTGCCCCTTTTAGGATCAAGAGCAGTAGCATACACCGTGTACATCAGACCAAATGTCAAGGCAATCTCAAGAATAAGGCTGTGAAACGCTCCAACACCCACAGACACACCGAACCCCTGTGGTCTCTGTAATAGGCAACCACAACACACTCATTACTTTGATTTTTCATATTCTCAGTTTCGACAAAACTTAAATACAATATCTATATCTATGTACTTTTCTTCAATTAAAAAATTTTAAAAAAATTATCTCAATAATTGTTATTAACTTTAATGCTAATCTTTACTAAAATTAATATTAATTATCAAAGCAAAATTTCATTTTAATTGAAGAAAAGTACCAACAACATTTATCATACTATATCTAAATTTGGTCCTTTCAGACTACCTGAAGGAAAGCTAAGTCTCATCTTGAATTATTCAAGTTTACATAAACAAAGTTTAAGTCTTATCTTGTATTATTCATGAATCCTTTCATACTACCTAGAGGAAGGATAAATCTTATCTTGTATTATTCATGTTTGCATAAACAAAGGTAAAATTTGTCTTAAATTATTAACGAATAAAAAAGGTAAAATTTCTCTCAATTTCTTCCCTCTATACTTTTTTTCTCTTACATGCAGTCAGATTCCATATATATGAAACGGATCCCAGAAAAATGAATTCCTCTAGTACTGGAGGAAATCCTGTCTGGAATCAAATAGCAGTAGAAGGGATTTAAGGTACCATATTGTTGGTGACAAGCCTCAACAAAAGGGCAGCGACTACAGAACCGAGAAGTTGAGCAACCCAATAGTAAACGGCTCTAAGGACAGAGATCTTGCCAGCAAGAAGAGAACCGAAAGTGACAGCAGGGTTGACATGTCCACCAGAGACATGCATGGTAGCAGAAATAGCAGCAAATAGAGCAAAAGCATGAGCTAGTGCAACAACCACTAGCTCACCAGCTGATGTACCTGTATCCTTGTAAATCTGGCCTGCAACCACACAATTGAATCACACACTCATCAACATAAAATACCATATTCATATACTATTTGATTAGTAGTTAAGCATGTAATGTAATGTTATGGTACGGACTCAAAGCAAGGGCAGAGCCTTCTCCAACAAACACAAAAATGCAAGTGGAGAGGAATTCAGCTAAGGTGGCTCTCATGGAATCAGGGTTGTTAGCCTCATCCAACCTTCCAATTGCATATCTTCGGTTTGTTGCCATACCAACTGAGATTGAGATTGTCAAAGATCTAGTTGGTCTTTCTACTACACCTTTGTGAATGTGATCACTCCGATCCAGTTTAAATTATAACCTTTAAGATTCCCATTCACTTCACATAATTCCCCCTTTTGCTATAAATTATATGGACCTTAATATGTAAAGTCACAATTTTTTTATGCTTACAGCAACCCTCATTTGCATTGCATGGCTCAAATCTACACTGCCACCGCTTATATGAGCCAGATACAGGTTGGACCTCACTCCGACACCTGGGTTCGTGAAATCCTCAATGCTTCCCACGTGGTGAAATGTGTTCACAAATTTTTTCAAATTCAGATCTTCTATTTCTTCTATACATCCGTCTATATCCGCACTATACCTCTTTCTGGTTGGTTCCATTTATTATGTTTATCCTTTTTTCCCAATAAGAACAAATTCCAACTTAATAGTTTGCACTCTAGCTGCGGTTACTTTCTATTAATGTTACACTCGTTAAAATCGGTGAAACAGTAATTCAATTATTTTTTAACTATATAATATAATTCATGTGCAATTCCAAATTAACTTTTCATACTAACTATATTATTTAATCTTTCAAAAAATATTTACCTATGCTCATGAGGTGTTTGGCCATGTGAAGGCAACCTTATTTAGCCTAAAATCTTTGGCATGGTCCAACTTCATAGAATGAAAACTCAAATTGGAGCTGAAAGGTCCTGTGACACCCACATGTTCTTTGTTCAAGGGTGATTTCCTGCTTGACCAAAGAAAAGGTGGTTTCCCGATGAAGTGAGAAAGGTAATGTGCCAAATTTATGGAAAGGAACCATTTGGGAGAAATATTGAAAAGGGGTATTCAAATTGTTTTGCTCATACATGACACGGTTAACTTACTATAAAATGATCATGATGAAAAATGAGACAACTAAAATAATTTCCTATCTATTGGATCAAGAGGTTATAAGATGATATCACAAAGATCCACATCCTTATATTATTTGGGCTGTTCTTTTATATACTGTATCAGCATTATATATATATATATATATATATATTTCTATCTAATACATAGTAAGTTACATAAAAATCGGATCAAATCCACATGTTGGACCGGTTGAACCGGTTTTTTTTTGTCATTTAAAAATCGGACCGTCAGATTTGTTGAATTTAGGAGCTAATTTTCTCTTTAGACTAATTAAACCATAAAATTATTTTAATAAAAAATTAGTAATAAACTTATAAATCGGCAGTCAACCGATTAAACCAGTTTTATATAAAATAATATTATTTTAATTTTTTAAATAAAAAAATTATTTTATTTTATTTTATTTATATAATTTAAATTTAAAATATTAAAATATATGTAATTTTTTTATTTTTAATCATATAAAATTATAATTTTAATATATTTATTATTATTATATATATTTAATATAATATATATTATAATATTTTAAAAATAATATTTAATTAATACCAATTTAATCACAATTTAATTAAACCATTCAATATTGACTAATCCAATTTTAAAAATATTAATCTGAACTATAAAACTGTTTTAGTAAAAAATTGGTAGCAAAACAATAAAATAAAAAACGGCAAATCAACATAATCGATTTATATATAAAATATTTTTTTATTTTTTAAAGAAAAGATAAAATTATATTTTATTTAATTTAGTTTTATATGTATAGATTAAATTTTAAAAATTTAAACTAATTTTTAATTTTTAATTACATAAAATTATGATATTAATATATTTTATATTTTTTAATATATTATATATTATAATATTTAAAAAATAATATTTAGTTAATATCGATTACGATTTAACTATAGTTAGATTATTGAATTTCAAACTAGAACAAAGGTTCAATGATTAGTCCAATTTAAGGATGGGAGTAGGCTGAACCGAGTTAGGTAGAGTGGTCTGTTACCTGTTAAAGATTTTTATTTTTTTTCTGTTTGGTCTGATTTAAAGCTACAAAAATTTGTTTAAAAGTTTACGTTACAAAAAAAATTAATATATAAATTTAAAGTCTATATAAATAATTAATTAAAAAAGCTTGCAAACTTAAAATTTACAAGATAAAAAGGTCATTAAATAGACCTAAAAATATATATATATATATATATTAATATTATATAAAATAAATATTATATAAATAATATATTAAAATAAATATAAATATATAATATATAAATATAAATAGGCCCATAAATATGTTAAATAAGATTTTTTATAAACGTAGGCTTGACTTGTTTATGTAAAAAAGTTTTTTAACAAACCTGAATCTATCTATTTATTAAAAGGCTTTTAAACGAGTCGTAGGCCCCACGACCTTATTCACTTCCATCTCTGGTTCAATCCTAAAAATCTTCTTTAAAATGAATTAACGTGACATCATTAAATCAAATATATACATTTCTTTTTATGTTAACCAAGCTCCATCTCATCGTTCTTTCAAATGAATGTGTACTTTAATGGAGACGAATTTTTTTAATTCATAGCTTAAATTATATGTGAATACTCAATTTTATCCGAGATATTAAAAATAAAAAATTAAAAAAAGATATAATAAAATGATAAAAAAAAATAAAAAGATTGAAATCTCACATCGAACATAATTAAAAGCTTAAATTTTTTTTGGAAGTCACATATCAAAAGAGCAAATTTTTTGAATCTCTTATTTTTCTATATACATAGCTCACACATTGGACGAGCAAACTGATTAAATATTTAGCTTTCTCTCTTTAAGAGGTTGATAATAAATGTAACTAACTTTTTTTATTTTTTGTTTAGATTTATTATTTTTTAAAAAAAAATTAAAAAAATATTTTAAATATATGCAATAGAAATGTATCAATTGAATGGTAAATTTATATTTGATATTGCTTGAAACATAAGGATTTATTAAGTAGTTATGTGTTAAAAATCAAGTTTTTTTTTAGATTACTCATCCTACAAAATTTAAAATATTTTTTTTCTTAAAAATTATAAAAAATAAAATAAATAAAATTTTTTAAATTTAAATTTTAATATTTTTAAAATTATTTTTTCTAAAAAATAAAAATTACAAAAATAATTTTTCTCTAACTTTTGAAATAAATAATTTTTTTTTCAAGAATTCAAAAATATTTTTTTACAAAATTTCAAGTTCAATATTTTTTAAAAAAATATAAATAAATTTTCGAACACTTTTTTTCACTTATTTCACAAAGATAAAAAAAATAAAAAAATAAGACTCTTTAAATACTTACATAAAATAAATTAGTAAAAAATAATTTTTTAGTGAAATAAATATTTTAAAACTTAATAATATTTTTCACAATTAATTAAAAAGTAATATTTTTTAACTGAGGCTAATATATTTTCTACGTATATCTAAACTAATTTTAAATATTATAATTTCTAAAAAATTTTAAAAAATTTTAATAAAATTTAAAGGAAACTTCTCTATTTTTATAAATTTTCTCCTTCATCGTTTCATTATAATTTTAATTCCAACAGTATCTAATTTATCTTTAAAGTCTCAAGATATGCAAAAAGTTATGAGTGAAAGAAAAAATATTAGGATAGATGGGATAAGATCCCAAATGATTTTGGCCAGGAAAATGTTAAATCTTAAAACTTTTGAGTTTGAAGAAAATATTTGAATTCTACTTGCCACAAATTCTATTGAACATATGATATTACAGCTAAATTGTAAGTGTTCTAATGAGATTATGAACTTTTTCGGAATACTCTTAATATGAAACATTCCGCAGCCTTCATTTGAATTTGTTTCATTGTTTTTCTGTAATTATGACTGTGTTCTCGTATTTCACTCATTTTTGGCCTTTTCTTTCATTTTGTACATATGTGAACTTTTTCGGAATACTCTTAATATGAAACATTCCGCAGCCTTCATTTGAATTTGTTTCATTGTTTTTCTGTAATTATGACTGTGTTCTCGTATTTCACTCATTTTTGGCCTTTTCTTTCATTTTGTACATATGTGTACTAGGACACAAATGTATTAGATTAGATCAAGCTTTAAAAGATTTGTGGATAATTTAATTTTAAAATTTAATTCATTTATCTAATATATACGATCTATTCCAAAAAAAAAAATTCTATTTTTTTAAAATTAACTTATCCTATAAATTTATTTAAAAAATTATAATAAAATTTTTAAATTAAAAAAAACTTTCCTCTAAATAAACTAACCACCTAGATGAAGATATATATATATATATATATATATATATATATATTGGCGTATTAAATCGTCATAGTTGCAATGCTCCAAAAGTAAGAAACATAGAGAAATTAGTTTTTCTGTACTTGAGTCAGTATGAGAAGTATTTTACTGTAGAAAAGTTCAAATTGTCTGATAAAATATTTAGTAAACTAAATTTATAATACATTTAAAATAAATTTAATCCTCTCTATAGTTTAAAATTTAAATAGATTTCACTGTACAATATTTAAAAATACAATTAAGAAACATTTTAAACAAAATAGCTGTGAGCAAAATTTAGATTATCAAAATATGTAGACAAGTTAAAACACTTTTAAATATTTAATTTGTTTATCCTGAAATACTCACTTTTAAAAATGAAATAACTTTTCTCTTTCTCACTCCACCGTCGCATATCTTCCAAGCTTTCAAACTATATTAATATTTTTCTTTATTGTTAGTTATTTAACAAAGGAAAGTTTTTCTTTTTTGTCAACTTTTTAATTAATGTTTAATTTTTCTCAATCAACATTAAATAAACATAATGAGATAATTAAAAATAAAAAATATAAATAATTTTCAATTAGTTAAATCGACTTTGAGATTTTCATAATTAAAATTTAAACAGGTGTACTTTAGATTAGTCTATATTTTTTATTGTTAAAGAAGTAATATTTTATTGTAGACATTTTTTTTGTATCACTCGTCTTTGTAACAAAAACTTGATGAGTTGTTGAAATGAAAATTATTTTCCCTAATTGTGAAGAGAAGTGCTCCATAGGTGGCTAGCTTAGTTTTCATATTCGTTTGTGTTCCAAATTCCAACACAAGAAGAAGCGAAGAGCAAGCTTATCTATGCCTATGTCTCTGGTTGTTAATTCTTCTCCTCTGCCACCAACACTGCCATGCACTCAGGTTCGTTACGATTCCACCTTAATTCTTCGTTTTCCCTCTAATTATGTATTAATTAGTTTAATTGACAGTGGAAATTGAAGCAACAAGGTAGGTTATTATCGCGAGGGCCAAGGATAATAGGCGGAATGAGGAGAAGCATGGGGAATAGGAACGGGGTTAAAGCGTTTTTCTATAATCCTGCACAAGACCCCATTGTCAAAGAAGCTCTTAAGGTATTCTATTCTTTTTACTCATCAATCGTTCTTTAATTATATCCATAACTTCTTTTGCTTTTGGAATGTTGAAACCATGATTGTCTCTAGCTGCATATTTTCAACCTTCTCTTAGATACAGAGTGACTGGAATTAAGACTGTTACTTTTTTCACAGCTTTAAGAAACCCAATTTCAGCTGCGTCTTTTTTATACTCTCTTCAGAAATTCTGGGTGCAACTGCAACTGCCACTGCAGAGGAGGAGAGTATCCACGGTTTATATATTTATGACAGTGAGATAGATACTCTCATTGGCATTATCTCATGACATTTACCACTCCTTAAGGTTTCATATGTAGCATCGCATGTATGCAAGGAAAAAACTTTTCTAAAGTGAAACTGTCTTTAAAGTGAGCCTGGGGTGTATCTACGCTTAAATTTCAGTGAGTTAAATCAAAATGAACTTTAAATTAAATCAAGGATGGGTGTTCACTTACTTGCTCATGTTACAGGAACCATGTTCCTGCAATTAACTTTACAAAAATGGCTGAGGAAGAGGAATATATGGTCTTAATTAAAAATCAAAGCTATACGAGATTTTTCAAATGAAGATGACATGTATCCATTAACATTATATGCTAACCCTGTAAAATATGATAGGGAGTTTGAAACTGTGCTTACATTGTACTATCTTGTCTCTTGGTGAAGCCCTAAGTGGTGGCTTACATAGTAGGGAAACTAGAATCCTAGATGCTCTTGCTACTTGGAATGCAAGAACCTCTATAGAAACTTAATCCCAATAGTTTAATCCAAAGTTAGCATTATTGCACAAATGAAATATATTGTTTCTTTGATCTCTCTTCCTTTTTCTTTTTTTTTTGGGGGGGGGGGAGGGGGTGGGATCCAAAGATCTTTGATATTTTTTAATGATTGTGATTGAGTTGTGGGACTGTATGGTATGATTGAAAGGCATTAGCATGCTGCTCCAGATAGTTGTGTCATGTGACCTTATGCCAACTTCAGAAGTCAACTTAAGCTTATTATCCATAGTTGAAACATTTTTACTACTGATTCATAAGCAAATGAGTTATCAACAGATAAAACTGCCCGTGGGAGATATTTTAGAAAAAAGTTTAGAACGAGTTTACACCAATCCACTAAAAATATGACATTAAGTTATTAGTTAAATAAATTTCTCTATACTACTGCTAAATGTGGTGGTTACATTTGATTAAAATATCTTCACAATGGTATGAAGTTATTGACAGTTGTTTCTCTATCATACAAGTATCTCATTTTCTGATTTTTAATTATGTAACCACTGAATGTGATGCAAAAATCATTTTTATTTTTAGGTTTTGGAGCATGATTGAAATCAACATTACTAATTTAATCATGAACATTGTGGATAGTAAAATATATGTCAAGAATATTCTGATGAGCATGCAAAATGATAATTTCTTTTAGAAATAAATATTTATTTGTCAAATTTGTTCATCTGTGAAAACACTTGTTTAAACTTTCCCTATTAATTACAGTTATCTTTTATCAATACTTGTGATCTTTAAATGTAGTTCTTCTGTTTTTTTATGTATGTCCAAAAGTAGAGGGCAAAGGCTTTTCAGTACTCAATTTTGTCATTTGTGTGCTTTTTAAAATAGTTACTCACTTCTGAACTAGCTATAATTTTAGTTTGTAATACTGCATATGTATGCTATGCCTCCATCGACTTGTCTCTTGTGCTTGAGTAAATTTTATGATGAAGCTGAAATGCAATTTATTAAGAAAGCAATGAGTTCTTGCTCAATTCATGGGTAAACATTTTAGGTTTTAGTCTAAACATTTTAGGGCTTTTACAATGTTTTTATCAAAAGAAAAAATTGTGCTGCTAACTTGAAACCTTGTTACTTTGTTAAATGCTTACCAATATTCCCAACTTGATGATTAGCTGAGTTACTAGCCCTTGAATCTCAAGATATAGTTAAATTAGATTGTGTTGCAATAATATAAGCTGAAAAGCATTCCGCCCTGCTCACAAGGATGTTCATCAGTTGCCATTGAAAATTTGGTGTGTTTTTCCCAACATATGTCATTGCTGCAATTGCAGGAACCAGTGGCATTCTTGGGTGGAGTGTTTGCGGGTATCTTAAGGCTTGATTTGAATGAGGAGCCCCTCAAGGAATGGGTTACTAGAACTGTGGAGGCTGCAGGTACCAGCGAAGAAGAAACCAATACAGAAGAGTCAGCAACTGAGGCAGCTCCACAAGAGATTAAGATTGAATAACAATTGCACTTGTTTGTTCTGTATACAGGTTTTAAGAAACTTGCTTAGGTTAGCTTGGCGACATAGCAATAAAATTTGGTTCAATTGGTTATGAACTATAATCTGTCTTACGGATGTAAAATGGAGAACAGCTCTGTTCCCGTTTCTTCTTCCTCTTAAAGATGGTAGCTTTTAGCATTTGTATTGGTTTAATAACTTGCTCGATTTGGTATCATTAAGTCTCTGTCTATTGCTATGTCAGCTAAATTTTCTCCTCAAGCATCTTATTTAGGAAATCAAAGACAAATGGTGCTTATCATCGTAGTTATTTGGACACCATTTGTTTTAATCTGCTATAAAACTTTCAAATTCTTTTATACTAAAGCTTTGTCTTGATATGTGTTGTTTTGTCTAAGAAACAGTTTCCACTGAAGGTGTACTTTATATTATTTAGAATTCTGTACACGAGGTCGGCATTTTAAGATTTATAAATTGGTGATACACACACGAAATTCTCAATACTGAAATCTGAAGTGGCCCCAGTTTAAGGCAATTATGGTCGACACAATAAATTCAAGCACAAGCGTAGTAGTTGTACTGTACTGAAATCTGAAGTACTGAATAATTCTTAATTAAGATGGGCATGCATTACAATTTATAAACCCTCAGTGGATTGGATTTGTAATTGTATACATTCTTTGTTTGGTTTCAATTTTAAGGAATGTCCTATCACCCAATTAAGTAAAAAAAATTGCTTGTTTATGTTTTTCTTAAGACCTAGTAGTATTTACCAGTGTACCATAACGTCTTGTTGTAAAGTATGCGAATCGTAGCCTTAATGTGCAAGTAAGGTTTCCTTTATTGCAAAGCAAGTTCAAGAATGTCAGTACATCTATCTCCTCATTTTATGTGAAGAATTACAGTCACTTGCCATGCAATTGTCATAGTTGAAATGACGATGCTTGGTGCTTAACGCATTGTTGTACATCATCTCACACGGGAGTGAAGTGGCAAAATCAGTAATATGTAAAATTTCTAGTAAGACTAATTATATAATTAAATAATAGAACTGTACAGATATGAAGTGTGTATAAGGATTAAGGAGCATTGTTCTCGTAGCTTAATGCCAACGATTCTGTCACACCGACATCACTCCAGGTGTCCTAGGCTCAACAAAGGAAAATGTAGAAAGGAACTCTTGTCTCTGACGCAATATAACAAAGTGTCAATATTTAGATGAACTACCACTCTCTATTTCGGTAAATTTACATGTTCTTTGTTGGTGGGGAAGGTAACCACACCACAGTACCTTTTGAGAGACCGAACGATCCATCTTCCAAATTTTTATTTTCACATTTAGAAGTCAAATAAGGAAAGTCTGAATATAGCAGCAAAATAAAAGGCCATTTATCACCACAAAATTTGAGAGGAGAGAGCACTCAGCAAATCACTTGTATTCATGGCAGATCATCAGAGACAAAGGATCCACCCTATGGAGGTAGGAGCACCACCACCACCAACCATCCCATTGGTACCTCCAGGTTCCTCAAGATCAGAAAAGGGTAACCCTTTACACCGTCCACCACAACTACATGCTAGGCCAGCAATATACCCTTCACCAAAAAAAGGAAACTGCTTTTGCAAGTGCATATGTTGGACTCTATGCTTGGTTTTCCTCCTGCTCATTATCTTGGCAGCAACTGTTGGAATCCTTTACCTAGTTTTCAAACCAAAACTTCCCAATTACTCAGTTGAAACACTGAGGATAAGTGATCTTAGGCTCAACTTTGATTTGAGTCTGTATGCAAAGTTTGATGTGAAGATCACAGCAAATAACCCAAATAAAAAGATTGGTATTTACTATGAGGAAGGTGGGAAATTGAGTGTGTGGTACAGAAAGACAAGACTTTGTGAAGGGTCATTACCAAAGTTCTACCAGGGTCATCAGAACAAAACAGTGCTGAATGTGTCCTTGACTGGTCAAGTGCAATCTGGAAGCACCTTAATGACGGCACTGCAGCAACAACAGCAAACAGGACGCATTCCATTGGATCTCAAAGTGCATGCACCAGTTGCCATCAAACTTGGGAGGTTCAAGCTGAGGAAGGTCAGAGTCTTGGGTGAATGCTTGTTGGTTGTGGATAGCTTATCATCTAATAATCTCATAACCATCAAGGCTAGCAACTGCAAATTCTCAATGAAACTTTAATTTCCATGCATCATGGGGGAGTTTCTCTTTGATCATGTAATTTTTTTTATTTTTTGTATTGGAGATTTATGAACAATACACTGCTATTGCTGCAGTTCCTTATAATATTTTTATACTTTCTTATATTTTATAATCCTTATTGATTTTGACAATCTGATAGCACAGTTTTGGTTGACCGAATCAATGTCTCAAGATTTATTGTCAAGAATGTGCGACTAATCACCATTTAGGGTGAAAAAGATATGTCGGGTGAAATTACATAGGTATTCGAGGACTTGATTCTTTCATGAATAATACAGCGCAATTGCAGTAGCTCCTAACATTATTTTTGTGTTTTTTTTTTATCATTATCGATTTACGACATTTAGATCCGATTGCCTGATTTTGATTGAGTGAATGAATAATACATCAACAATGTGTAATCAATCAGTAAACACCGATTTAAGTTAAATTAGAAATTTAACCCCTGTATTTAGATAACGTTTTTAAGGCTTAGTTTTACCTGAGGAAACATTATACTTTGAACTTATGGAAATAATATTTATAAATTAATTTCTACTTTTTATCAAAGTTGTAACAACTTCTGAATTTTTTTCACTCAAGGAAGAAACTAAAAAGAAAGTGTTAATAAGTTAAATTGTGGAATTTTTTTGTATATGAATCAATATTTTATGTATACCTCGTGGTTGAGTCCCTTGAGGATCACAGTTCAATGAACAAGATATCGTTCTCATGATGAGGATGGTGGTGGTGCCGGAATCTCGAGTTGTAAAGACGCTTCAATAATACTAAAGTTAGTATTTCAGTAGAATACCAGTGAAAAAACAATTTATGTAAATAGAAAAAGGATGGGATTCCTTTATATATAGAGTGTCAATGCTGGTAACTTACATGATCAAAACATCCTCACAAGGTAAAACCCAGGTTCATATGTGGTCCTAATTGTTGACTATTTCGAAATTTCTAGATGTGAATGGTGTGAACATTTAAGTTGTGATTATTTGTTGTTGAATATAGGAAATGTTGCTATGGGTAGGTGTTACTATTTGTTGGGTCATACCTCCTCACCCCAATAACCATATTTCGTTATGGGAAACCAATTTCATGAAAATGTGATATTGTTTGGATCTAACTATATAGATTTAAATTTAATAAAAAAATATTTAAAACTCGTAGCTTAGTCAAACTTTCTCCAATTAAGGGATTGAAAAAATACAACTAATTACTAGAGGGAATTTGAATAGTTGTTAAATAAATAGTGACCTAACACCTTCAATTAAATACCATAGCAAATTTTTAAATGTTAAAATAAAACATACAAATCCTCGTTACCAAACAAACATTTTTCTAAATGAATTTATAAGTTTTTTTTTTTTTCAAAAGGCCAACTTGCTTTTAATCTAGAGAAGATGAAGAAAAAATTATAGTTGTATTTGGTTAATAAAGTTGGCTAAACTTTTGATTTGTTAAATATAATTAAAATGTCTATCCAAATTAATTTTAACTATTGATTTTATATTAATATGCTATAATGAGAAGAGTTGATACTAGTTATTTGCTAAACAAACATTAAACATTTTTGTTAATTTTTTTATTTTAAAGATAAAAATAATACTTGCATCACATGTTTAGATCCATCTAGCAGCTAAATTTGAGCTGCAGTACAATTTTCTCTCATGCTCGTTCTTTCTAATTTGTATTCATTTTTTTTACAAATTCCTTTAGATTAGAAAAGTGAAAAGAAGAAAAGAAAATGAAATTGAAATTAAAAATAAATAAAATCAAATAAAAGATTTAATTTTTTTATTGTTATATATATATATATATTTAAATATAACTAAAATGGCGGGTGAAATAGAATGTGGTATAAACATACTTATAATGTTGCTAAATTATATATTTAATTAATTCAAATATATCATTAATATAAAATATTGTTGATATTTTGTTGAATTAGTTTGGTTATATAAATAATTATATACGATGTTAAACTCAGATGATAATATCAAGTTAAATATAAGTGTAATTTTTCAATATTGAAATATATGAAAATTAGATTTATTAATTATTATATAAGAATCAACAGAAAAGGACGCGAACTGCGCTGAACATATTGGGAAAGGATTGGGTAATTGAATTTGAATGAGAAGGAGGGGAAGTGTGGAGAAGGATTAGGGTTTGAGTACAGAGATAGAATAGAAGAAATTTAAGAAAAAATGAGTAGCGAAGATGAGTCGATTGAGCAAGCCGTTGCGTCCCGTCGTGAAAGATTGCTTGCTCTCAGAGCTGCTCAGGAATTGTCAAATGCTGCCGAGCCTGAACTCGATTCCGAACCCAAGGATAATAATGATCATGAAGATGAAGAACAAGAGTATCTACCTATCTATCTATCTATCTATCTATCTATCTATCTATCTATCTGTCTTTAATTTCTTTGATACGCAAACACAGTTACCGATTTTCACTCATCTGATATGGATTGTTTAATTTTTGTGGCAGAAATCCGAGCATGAAGTTCCGTAACTACGTTCCTCATGACAAGAACCTTCAGGAAGGGAAGCTGGCCCCTGCAGTGCTCCCAAAGTTCGAAGACCCTGTTGATGCAGCACCTCCACCCGAACCTGAGGCCAAGGAGGTACTGATACTACCTTCTACATTTGGTTGAAGTTTCAACTCCTATCCGTTCATTCTAATTTCTCTTTAATTTGTTAGGATCCATTTCTGAATATAGCTCCCAAGAAACCTAACTGGGACCTGCGGAGAGATGTGCAGAAGAAGCTTGATAAGCTCGAGAAGCGAACTCAAAAGGCTCTCTATCAACTAATGGGTATGTATATACCTCCTGTTTTCCATTTGGTTGACGCTCCTTTTTAATATTGCTGCTGCTTCATGGTTATGCTTATTTTCTCTTTGTTATGCTACTTATCGACTCCTTATTTCATGAACTGAATCTTAATTCTTCCTGCCAACACTGTTGAAAAACTATACTATTTATCCTTTAAGTTTGCTGAGTTTCCCTGTTGCCCCAAATCAGTAAATCATTTATTTGTCTCATCAGTCTTGCCCTAAATGCTAGTTCCTCTCTTCAAAGGTGTTGGCTACATTTAAGAAAAAGATTATAGTTCACTGCTGGGTATTTTTTTTACTTGGCCTTAATGGGTGGTCTAAATGGATTAGATTAGAGACTATTTTTTGTCTCCAAAACTAGCTAGAGTTTATGGAAGAGAAAGAAAGTAGGAAGAATAGAAATACAATTGCTGTCTTTTTTATTTTTAGCCAAATAGGATGACTCAAGTGTTTATCTGTCAGTTCTTGCCACTGATGCCATTGGTGTGTTATATAGGCAATTTATGTTTGTCCAAGAAACAGAATTAGTATTCATTTAGGGTGAAGTTGGTGACTTTATTGTTAGATATAAGCTGTTACTGGAACAAGTAAAAGTTTAGGATGGAATTAAACATAAGAGTTGAGACTAACTTTAAAGACCAAAAGTGCATTTGTGGAGAAGTGGGCTTATTCCATGCTTAAATTGTGATTATCACATTGCAATTCAAATTGCGAAGCACCAAATTAATATTTGAATTGTTTTTGTAATGGAAATTTGATTAAAATAGTACTTTCTAATAAACAATTTATCAAAAAAATATTTTAAAAAATTAAATAAATAGGGTTGTTTTGGTCAAGTGGGCAGATGATGATATGGCATGCAAGGTGCCATTCCATGTAGCTCCTAGCAAGGGGTCATGTTGAATAGAACCTTTGATGAGAATGCAACTCTTGGCACATGCATGTAATTTTTTATAATGATATATATTATTATTAAATCCATTATCTAACAAAGTAGAGTCCTTGCTCTTGAAAGTGAGATAGGGACCTAAACTAACCACAGAAAAATGAATGGTTTGGATTGGGTAAATAGGTGGTTTGGACACGAAGCTCAAACCTAATCATCATCTTGATCAGTCTCGGGTTAGTAAAAAAAACCTGATGAATGCAGCCTGGCCTGGGGTACTTTTAAAATTTTCTAGTTCTGAGGACTGAAATCACAATGGAAGGATTGTGTTTTGTTGTGACCTAACCCATTCCCAAATTGGTACCCAAAGCCTATTCCTTTCCATTCTGCTTCTGTGCTGCCATCAAGTCTGATCTCCCAAATCGTATTGGGTTTGGTTTGGTTCTATTTAAACTATTATACCCCCAAACTCAAGTTGAACTGATCACACCCATAGAGCAATAATGTCTACTAACACGTAATATTTATAAACTAACACAATCTATTTTAATACAAATGCCAAATTTAACTGAACACATGTATTAATTTAAAAAACAATATCTATAGCAGATGTTTTAGACAAATGAAAACATAGCAACAGAACAACCAACTAGTATGGATAGAATGACTGTGCTAAGTCCCTGTTTCAGAAGATTGAAAACAAAGTGACAGAATAAACTGATTAGGGTGTCCTTTGCAGTGTTCTTTCAATTTCTTTTCATTTAATTATTTAAACTTATATGTCATTTTAATTTGTTTGACAAGAATTGGTGAAAGAAAGGCAAAAACAGAAAAAGTGTTGAACTGTGCAATTCGTATCAAAGATATGGAGTCACATCAATTCATGCATGTATTGCATATTTGCATTATTCAAAGCCATTCGTGATTTGCCACGTGATATGAATTGCTGGTTGACGGAATCCTAATTGTACCATTTGAATCATGACTTGTAGGATTCTAATAATTTGAGCTTAAACTATCCTTCAATATTCTATTAATAAAATAAATGTGCTCAGATTTTTTTTACCAATTAGATGCTATGTGAATCTTATGAAGTTAAGGGACTAATAAATTTAGCATTGTTGGCAATTTCAAATCTCATAGGTTCTTTAGTTTCTGCTATATCATATGTATGTGGATTCTTTATCTATGTGGAACTGCTCTTTGTAAGTTTTCCATCATCAATATCTCTGCAGTTTTTCTTGAATACTACAATTCCATTTAAATTATTTGTGCTCCTTCTAATGAACCTGGATCCATTACGATGGCCTTGTGATTTTTATACAGTGGAACAAGAGAAGCAAAAGCAATTGGCTGAAGGAGATGATACAAATGGCACATCAGAGTAGATTCCAATTTGTTGCAGCAGCCGAAGGATATTAACTAATTAAAGCAATGCTGAAAACCCTTATCCCATTTAAGCCTACAAAATTGGGTTCTAATACACAAATCATTGAAAAATTAACACATGTTGTATTAGATCAGTTTTTAGAGGTTAATATCCCTGGATTCTGATAGGTGTATTAATTTTTCTTACATATATACAACACTGCTCAAGTGTCTGAGATGTAATTTCTTTTTTATTTTTCATTTTAATTTTCCTGGCCACTATGCCGAGACTGGAAAACGAATGCTTACGCTTAATTGATACGAGGGATTTATGATCTTTAGGGCACAGTACCCTACCCCCCAGTGAATTATGGGATAGGGTATAATCCTGGATATTTTCAGGAGAAATTACTTTAAACCAGTGTTATTAAATCCCAACCTGGGATCGATTAATAAGTTATTGGTACAACTGATTAAATTGAATATATAAAATAATAGAAGAGAATTTTTTTCTAATGCTTCTAAAACAAAGGTTCCCTAAAGCTTCACTACAAACGTTAAAAGTTTTCCTTATACGTAAACTTTTCACTACAAAGGTTACAACTTGGAACTGAAGCAAGAAGGAAAAAAAAAACTTATTCAAGCACAACTCGCCATCAGAAATTAAGAACTGCAGGAGCCAGCTCGTAACCTAGCACTCTACACGTGTTAAGTCTTTTAAAAAATGTTATTAGAAAAATATGATAAAAGGATATATTTATAAAGGACTTGGGACATTTGAAAGCGCTACCCTGCACTCTTTCTCCCCACTCTCCTTGTTTCTTTCTTCTTGTGCTGTTCTTTCTTGCTGTGTTTCTACGGTTTTGAATGGCTTAGCAGCGATGCCTCGATCTTGTTCAAGCCTCTGGAGAAGGAGTGGGGTGACTGGGCTATTCTGATTACATCTTTAAAGAAAGAGAACACTTTACCCACCGGGTTCATCCTTAACCGGTTCACTGGTTTAAGTCAAAACCGCCTGATTTACACCGGTTCATACCGGTTGGAATGTATTTCTCTAACTAGTTGATCCGACAGGTTACCGGGTGATTATTCATTTTGGGTGAAGTGGGTTTACTAGGGAATATCTTAAAGACTGTATATTTGACAGCAAGATCTGAAACTGATTTTATCAAACAATCAAGGGCTTTACTTTTTGCATCCTTTTTTCTTTTTGCACCCCCTTAAATTTTTTGAAATTTTTTTATTACCATTTTACCCTTAACACCTCTTCATCTTTTCCGCAATAAAATTTTTTCTTCCGCAAGTATTTCTCTATTCCGCAAATTAGTTTACGGAATGCATCAATGTATTCCGTAAATTAATTTACAGAATATATTTTTTTGTTCTCCGTAAACTAATTTACGGAAGGTTACATTTTTACGTTCCGTAAACTAATTTGCGGAAACAAACAAATTACATTCCGCAAATTAATTTACGGAATACACCAATGCATTCCGTAAACTAATTTGCGGAAAGTGTTTAAGCTTCCGCAAACTAGTTTGCGGAGTATAAAGTCCGTTCGTCTTCTCCGACGTTTCTTCGACGTTATTTTTTTAGTTTTTCTCCCACAAAAATCAAAACCTAACCTAGATTCGATTAACAAAGAAGGAAGTATAATAATTAATAAGGGCAAATACAGGAAGAAACGAGAAAGAAAAAAAAAGAAGAAGAAAAACGAAAGAACAGAAGGAGGTGGAGGAAGAAGAAGAAAGGTTAATAGGCAGGGGCAATTTTATCTTTTTACCTTTAAGGGGGTGTAAAAAGAAATTTTTGGGGTGCAAAAAGCAATCCCCAACAATCAAACATGAATTTAATCCTCCCTAATTGAGGGTCTTACTTTCTGCATCCCTTTTTTCTTTTTACACCCCCTAAATTTTTTGTAAAATTTTTATTCCAAAATTACCCTTAACACCTCCTTCCTTACCCGGTAACATTTCCGCAAAAAAAAAAAGTCATCTTCCGCATTTTGAACTCAAGTCTCCTCCTTGCTGCTTGCCTGCTACTGCTTCACTTCTGCAAAGCTAAACGAAACAATTCAAGGTCAAAGCTTTCACATTCAAGCTAACAATTCAAGGTCAAAGCTTTCACATTCAAGCTAGCACCTCTGAACCCTAAACTCGTTTGTTATTCTCCATTGGATAGGGTAAATGTAAGTTTTAGGCTACTGCGAAATCCTAAGGTAGAAGACAACCCCATGCATTCCGCAAATTAGTTTACAGAATGCATCAGTTGCATTCCGCAAATTAATTTACGGAATACACTTTTATATTCCGCAAATTAGTTTGCGGAATGTAATTTTTTACTATTCCGTAAATTAGTTTACGGAACATACAAAATTACATTCCGCAAACTAATTTGCGGAATGTAATTTTTTGCCTTCCGTAAACTAAATTGCGGAGAATAAAATTTACATTCCGCAAACTAATTTACGGAAGGTTTTTAACATTCCGCAAATTAATTTACGGAACGTAAACTGCAGTTCGACGTTATCTGATCTTCGTCTTCTCCGACTCTTCTCCAACGGTTTTCAGCTCACTTCCTCGCCCAACAAAGAATAACAACTCAACTTACACTCAATTAACAATTAATTAACAAGTTTTCTTTGGAATTTGATTCATTCAACAAATGCAAAATGAAGAGGAAAGTGAAATTGAAAAACGAAGAAAAATGGGATTCTGATAACATATAGTCCCAGAGATATTTTTGACTTTTCACCAGCTGGGGGCGCAAAAAGCAATGACCCTAATTGATCTAACGTTTGTGGCCCAGTGATTTTTCTTATTTAAAGCAGCATTTTTGTTTTCAGCAAAGATGTAAATCGGATTATTTTCAAGAGAAATTAATTTTGCATGTACCCATAGAAATGTACCAAAAAAATCTTGCATGAGAATGATGAGATCAATTTTTTCACTATGATGATAATATATCTGAAAAAAAAGAAACCATTAATTTGGACTTTTAGCCCCTTACTGTACCATATTATGGCAGTCATGGTCCAACATGCTTGCCCGATCAGGAGGCGAAACAAAAAAAAAATGTAAAAAAGTAATGAGTATTAATATTGTCATTTCAATTTTATCTTTTTATATTAATCAAAACAAAATACGGTATTTATATGGATGGTTTAACTGTCATGGCACCCTATTGTGTGATAATATGTCGACTTCATATTGTTAAATTGTCATAAATACTGTTAACATGTTGAGCTCACCTTGTTAGGATGTCAAATTCCTTCGCATTTCAAATTCTTTCGGAATTTTCACACAACCAAAAGGATATCATTCTTTCTCTGCAACGCACAAGTCAATTTTACACGCGATGACTTGTAAAACTTGGTTTAACAAATGGAGGATTTGATTGGCTTTACGCAGAAACACAGTAATAATCTTATTATTCGGGTATTGGCAAGGAAACCTTTCTTTTCCCTCCAAATAGACAATTTACATAGAACGCAGCTTGAAGCTCTATTTCCACCCACAGGCCTTTTTCTTTTCAGATATTGTGGAGGAAGGAAGGGAGGAAATCAATTTATGTAGAAAAGAAGGCAAAAGGTAGACACAAAATCAGAAATAGTTAATTTTCTTCTATTGACAAGCATTGAAAAATCACCCTTTCTGAGCTTGAAGTTGACTGTGATCCTTTTTTCTTCTCATAAGCTGATATTTCTGAGGTCTGCAAATTTATAAGGTCTTTATCATTTGTCATCCTCTGAGATGATTGGTGGCACCACTTTGTCCCCCTTTCACGTTTTCTGTTCTCCAAGATGGATCCACCTGAGGAAGTTGATATTCATCAGGTTTCAAAGCCAAGGCAAAATCAGGCAATGTTGGTGCAGTCTCCATGATTCTGCAATAAACATTGACAATAAAACACATCATTTTATCAGTCATTCCACTTCTTTTCATCTTGGAATAGTTATTATCAATTATGAAATTACATTTAGGCAACAATTTACGCATGCACTCTGCAAAGTTTACCTCTCATAAGAGTACAGATCGCGGTTTATTCGCACCTTGCTAGAAGTATCCTTGGGAATTTTCTCACACAGATATTTCATAGTCCCCCAAAGGGGTGGATTTCTGCACCATGACTGCCGGTTAGATGGACCATAAAAAAGCATATTACCACCAAAAGTACTATTTTTTTAAGAGAACTTAAAAGATGATTCAAAACCTCGGTCAGAGATCTCAATGATTAGATTTTATTCATAAATAGGGGCAATGAGAATGGTGCCTGAACAAAGCTCTAACAAACTATTGAATTCTGGTTTGATTTAAAGCTAAATATAATTGGTTTTGATGAAATATATTTTAAACCGTCGAATATTTTTGAAGAACATGCATAAACTACTCTGAACCACATTTATATTAAAATGCGTTTTGCATTAGAAACTATGGGAATTGATTATCCAACTATGAAACAAACAAGTCCTGAATTTTCATGTCAGAATTGAAGTACACAAAATGAACTCATTTGTGAGGACATTAGGCCTGCAGTCTAGTGGTGACCCTCTCTTTGGACAAGGAAAATGGGTGATTCCTGTGGGGCCGCATTACATTCTAGGGAAAGGAAGAGGGAATGGATAACTTCTATGAGAACCCTCCCTAAGTTTATTCAAATAATTAAATAAGTGTACCAGAAAGTATATAAAATAATGTAAGGTTCTTGTATATGTGCACTGGGTACTTCATTAAGATCTTCAACATATAACAAGAGATTATATTGAAGTTTCCAATTTTTATTCTTCAGTATCATTTTATTAAGTACATAATGAATCAGGGCAAAAAATCATTATACTTTCAGAGGTTAAACCAAGACCAAATTTATGAAGTTACTCAAGAATCACAAGGATGTCAAATTAAGGTGTTTCACAAATAAAATCAAAGGCACAGAAACTATCATGGACCAGGACAATAGTTTAATGTTCTTTGAAACTAAAAGTGACATTTAGTAGAATTCTAGCCAAAATAGTAAATGATCATTTCATGTGTTGCTTGATGACTAAATAGATAGCAATAAAACAAACACATACTGAACTCAGTGAGTCAAACCATGCCTAAAGTGGAAAAACATATCTACAGATTAGCTGTGCAAATAAACAGTCGGAACCAAACCCACCAATGACCCAAGCTTAGTACTAATTTATAAGCTGCTCAAAGTTTCAAACAGGCATAACTGTCACCGGCTAAGCAATTTTAGTAGAACACATTTGATTTGCTAAAGAACTTGACATGCCAAAAGTGCTGTGAGAAAAACTTGCGTCTCTCAAATGGAGGCATTGAGACTAAGATCATTTCATACAGAATCAGCACATACATAACATGTACTTATTACCAGTTCCAAACATGGGGTAAATATAATTAAGGTCTAAGGATATCATGTATAGAGGAACTTCTGAAAATTAAAGGTAAAGCTCTCTTTTCTGAGGAAGATAACACAACAGCATAACAACATATCAGTTTGTATAAAGGGAATATTATGGATAACCTGGACAATGGAGATGCTGCATTGAACACCTCACAGAACTTCTTACTTTCTTTGAAATACTCATCGGCAGCTTGCAAAGCAGCAACAGCCATCCCATGAGATTTCTCTGTGTTTCCCTCATCAAGAATCAAACCATGATAATAGTATGCTGCAGCCTGATAAATCATTACAATAAACATATCAATAACTTCACATTTTCTGCTGTAAGCATCTTCTCTACGTTCCTGAATTATGCATGATGAATATGCTCAAAGCAAAAGAAACCAGATAGACCAGTAGCCCTGCTGTTCTAGATCTAGTTAAGATTAAGGCAAAATATAAGAATAAATCAAATGGCTTCAGCATAATTTGCCAACACACACACACACAAATTGCAAAGAACATGTAAGGGGGAAACAAATAATACAGCAGAACAGTAGACCAAAGAAGAATGTAAAAGTTTTTTGCAATTATAATACTACAGTCCAGGGATATCATGTCATTTATTGTTTATCATTATAATTTACAAAAGATTTAATGATCCTCTTTTGTTCTTCAATGAATACATTACCATCAGTTTGAGCAAGTTTTTCAGATTTCAGACACTACCCAAAAATAGCTCAATAATGAACAATTAACCAAATGTCCCTATAACTCACTTCCAACTAAATTTGGTTCCCTAAGAAACATAAAGATTTAATCCCCTCAACTTCTCAAGTTTCAACACCAACTTCATATTTTATCTTGGACCATCCATTATTTGAATCAATTCATACTTCATCTGCATTTATAGGCATCGGGCAATCAATAAACCAGAAAATTCCACTCCAGTCGTATTACTATAAAGTAATACACAATAACTAAATAGCAAGATGCTAATAACTGAGGGGAGAAGAAGCACAAACCTTTGCTTCAGCATACTTCCATTTCACAAAATGACGATGCTTTTCACCCCAACCATTCCCTAATGGAAGGTTCATAATATTATCTTGAGCCTGCAAAATAAACAGTGTAAATAAAGTAATGTATGCCAGATAAAATACACTCATGTGGACATACTAATGCACAGAGATGCATGCAAATACACAATATATAGAATTGAAATAGAGATTTGTCTTAGGAGGAAAAGCTGTAAATTTAGAACCAAGAGAAACAAGTTAGAGATCCCATCATAAATTCGGGATAGAACAAATAAATCAAAGGATAAATTGAGAAAAGACCCGTTACTTGTTTTCGAAATCTTTTTAGAAAGACAAACAAATTCATCTACAGAACATAGATCATGCTAAAAAATCTAATGCAATGCAAATCTGGAAAAAAAATTGTTCCACGACAAAATGATACCCACTGCATCTGAAGTGAATAAGAGTTTATATACTTGAAACAAACTTCTCTTTTATTCTACAGATATCAAATTTGAAATTTATAAAAAAAGGTTTGGTTGGGGAGAGCATGTGGTTCTAAACCACAAGGTCACATGTTCAAGTACTACTTCTAGCATTGTTAACCCTGAAAAAAAAAAAAAAAAAAAAGGAATTTATCCAGAATATGAAATTTAGCAGTCAATATAGTGCTAAAAGCAAACAGAAGGATGCACCCCCAGTAAAATGACAGTTCTTGAAATTTCATTAGATACACCAATCAATAATTGCGAGCATTAATTATAACAATGAAAAACTTTGCAAGTGTACCTGTTGCCAATATTTCACCATCTCACATGCAAGTCTACGCTTCACTGCAAGAGTGGCTTTTGTACTATCAATTGCCATTCCAAGTTGGATATCTACACCCTATTAAACCAACAAATAAATAAACAAGTATAGCCAAAATAGATATGAAACAGGGGAAGTATCTATCTATCTATCTATATATATTCAATGGTCCCATTCACAGACAATGTTTTTAATATTTTACATGGCATTCCCCCAGGCCAGATATGCAAGTCCCATATACACAAGTCTAATGGTACTAAAGAATGTTTATTAAGATAAGTTGGTTACTGTTTGTTGTTATATTCTCTTTACACCAAGCATATTGATTCCCACAACATGAAATTAAAACCAATATTCATTTGAAAAAGATTCCCCGGAATGGTAGCATTATTAAGTTATCCAGTGTAGTGAACTTTAATACTAAACAAATAATGTGTGTAATTTTATGGTAGAAGTTAGCAATATAAAAAGTATAAAATCATTTAAGTATCTTCACCTAATTGCTTGAGCTTTTGGGATAGTTGGTTCATACTTCATAATATGGTATCTAAGCGTATCCCATTCCTAATGTTAGACCACCCATAACTGTCTAGTCTGACAAACTTCACACTTTAGATGTCATTGTCAGGGTTTGGACATCAAGAGTGTGTGTTAAGATCCAAAATTGGCTCAGTGCATGGGCAATCCTCATTTCTTTAGCTAGCTTTTGGGGTTAATCAAGAATAGTCCATTCTCAATCTAACATGGTTTAGGTCTTGGTTGACAAGATATTGTCAAAGCCTTCAATGACTAACTAGACTAGAGTTTGATCATACCCACCCACATCCTTTTAAATAAAGATTAAAAATTTCCAACCAAGGTAACACAGGGTTGCACATTGTCCACACTTCAAGACTAATGAGCTCTTGTTTGAAGGGGTGTGTTAGGGATAAAAAAAAAGTACAAAACTATTCAAATGTCTTCATTTAACTCAAGTTTTTAGATAATTGATTCATGGTATGGTATCCTAGTCTATCACATTCCTAAAATTAGGCTCTTGCAAAATCCACTTCTAGGCACAAGGAGAATGTGTTAAAATCCCACATTGTCCAGCTATATGAGCAAATATCACATATAATGACTTAAGCAATACTTTCCTTTGAGTTAGCTTTTTGGGATCAAGTTAGGCGGAATCCATTCTCAATTTTAATAGTAAGTACATAAATAAACCTTGACAGAGTTAATACTATTTATCATTTGCTTGA
The DNA here is from genome assembly GCA_037954105.1 of Canavalia gladiata. Classification (NCBI taxonomy): domain Eukaryota; kingdom Viridiplantae; phylum Streptophyta; class Magnoliopsida; order Fabales; family Fabaceae; genus Canavalia; species Canavalia gladiata. Next base: position 14,919,888 of record CM075660.1, read on the forward strand.
ATACACAACATAACTTTGTGAGAAGAATAATAACATACAAGAAGTTTGCCACATAAAATAGTTACAAGACACATTGTTTTTAGCCATTAAATGTTACAGGTTTTCATTTCATAATTCTCAGCTAGGTGTTCATAATTTGAGAATGCACAATGTGAAATGCATGAGAATTTATTCGGTAGGTACATACGAAATAAAACATTAATACCTGTCCCAATGCTTGCAGACAGAGTGCTCGAAGAACCCCTTCTGCAAGGTCTACTGGTAAATTTCTCCTAAAATCAGAACCAACAGTGAGAAGAGAATAAAAATAGAATATGGATGATGATTAGGTTACACAAAACAGTGTGACAGTTAATTGATAGTATTAGATAGGTACAAACCTGAGTTCTTCAGGCAACTGTGGAAGAACATGCCTGACAGCACAATCAAGATACCCAGCTGCCTTTAAGAAGATATCAACAGAAGCTCGTCTACTTTCTGTTAGTAATTAACCAAAAATTCAAACTTCCCAGTGGGAACAATAAACATAAAGGCATCGATGAAGCAACATCATTAGAAACAAAGTATTGCAGCATATGAGATAATAAAGAATATGTTTTCCAGTTAATCAGCCACCACAATATATAACTAACAGGTGAAAACAATTACAGCAAACTCTGTATTATTTCTGTCAATAAGAGGATAAAATGTCCATTCAAAATTATGACAGCTAGACAAACACAGAGAACTGCAATATTGCATAAGCAATGGATGTGTGTCAAGTCCTACTTATTGGAAGGATCCACCAACGTGACAAGACAAAGAACAAAAAAGAAGGAAGAGAAAATTATCTTTCTTCAAACATCGAATAGAAATGTGATTAATTAGCAAATACTAGTGTTTAAAACACATCTTTCTTGCCATATTTTTGGATTGCAAATCAAATATAATGGTAATTTAAATTACAAGTAATGAGTCTGCAGAACAAAATAACATACAAAGAAGAAACAAATTAGTTGAAAGCCTCAAGATATTCTACTTGTGTCTTTAATTGGAACTGTTTTGATCAAATGTATTTTGGTTGTTTGATGTATTAAGCAATAAGATTAATTGAAAGCTTCAAGATATTATACTTGTGTCTCAAGATCATATGTTGACATGTACCAAGAAATCTCATTACTCACCTTCTGATACTTTTGGCTGACCATCGGTGGATGTTCTTGGAAGAAGTAATAAATTAGCCTGTGATAGCAATAGCATTGCCATCAAGTGCAAAATTGACAACACTTCATACCAACCATTAGACATGGCTGTTTCCTGTAAAAAAATGTAAGTTGCACCCAAAGAAGAAAAAGAAAGTGGAGGAGAGAGAGACAAAAAAAAATTATCAGCATTCTTGTGCAAAGGAATAAACATTCAAATCAAAGCAGAAACACTTACACATTAAAAAAAAGGGATTACCTCTGTATCATCCTCCTGATTCACCCAAACAAATTGTACTTTGTATTGTAAGTGGCTTCCTGCACAACAAAGATAAGCAATTAATCAGGACACGTTATGAAGAGAACATGCATCAAGTACAAATGGGCCGAAACATGCTTTACCATCTTTGACTAATCCCAAAAGTACTGGCAAGTAGTCTTCAAGAGCCTGCTGAAGATCAGCCAGTGTCGAACCTCCTGAGGATGAAATTGTGTGATGCATTATTAAATTTGAGCAACTCATTCATTATAAAATGATTCATCCTTCCTAGCACTAACCATGTTGTGTAGCACTCTTCCTTTTTGTTCTTGTAATTGTAGGACCTTCTTGGCCAGCCATTACAACTATACGAGTTCTAAGAGCAGACAGGCGTTCCACTATATTCTTAGACAAGTAATCACCAAGTGACTGTGCAAAATCAACAGGTTTAGGAATCCTTAGACCGGGAACATAGACAGAAACTTCCCCAATACTCCCTGGCCTCCTTCTATTTCCACCAGAATCCTTTGGAGTGGACACGAAGCAGCCCATGTCCAGAGTACTATACCTGCTGATACAAAGTAGATACAGCAAATCACCACCAAGAATCTTGAGTTTATGTGCATACAAATTTCTATTATCTCTGACATCAAGCTGCACAGACTTAAGAACAAAGAGATAGAGATAGAGGTAACAGTCCCACAAATATATTCCAGAAACAAATATGATGATGATGATTTATCATTTAAAGTTCAAAAAGTTTAGAGAACACTTACGACTTACACCAAAATTAACAGTAAAAAACCATCAACATGAGTAATTAAATGTCAACCAACAAAGAAGTGGTAGTAGGTTACTCACGAGCAGCATTACATCTTAAGTTGTACTAGAACTCTCCATACTATTTTTAAAATTGACATATATTTTATTCATCAGCATTAATTTTTTTATATTTTTTATTTGGCCCTTTTTCAGCAGCATTAAAGGTTCTCACTTCTTTATTTTACTTCCCCATTTCATAATCTTAACCCATAATTAAAAATAAGCACCAAAGATTTATCCAACTAACCTTGTCCTTTGCCGTGGCAGTTCACTAATCAAGTCAAAAGTGCTTCTATTCTCTGCGCCAAAAATTCACAGGGAGAAACATGAGGTTGAGAAAAACCATAGACATAAAAAGCAACTAGATCACAAGAACCGCATGACTCATGACAAGTGTGCTCCGTGTCAATGTTAGATTGTGATGACAAGGAAAAGGTTTCAAAAGATTGCAACAGGTATGCATGGTGATAAAACTAAAAGGTAGCACTCTCCCCGTGCACCCCGTTACATCAATAATAAAACCCCAACGCAGGCAACAACCAGAATGAGAACTTCCACAAGGTAAAGCAGCTTCAAAGAAAAGGTTTCGAAGTCATAGAATTGAAGAAGCTAACAGCTGAAATTCAGCAAAGAATGAGGATTGTGACTTATGAGTAAAGGATTTTCAAAGAAATCCAAACAAGCAACAGTTGCAGAAACGCAAAGCAACACTTGCATTGTTTTGTCTCTTCTTTGTACTAATTGATGAAACAAAGTGTCTTGTGATGGCTTCAAACCACTCCAACTAAAGCCACCCATAAATTAGGAAAACGGTAATGCCCCAGAAAACCAATAATGTTCCTCATGTTCGAAGTTCAAAGTTTTTTGAAATTAAGGTAAAATTTGCTCCATTGGGTTGATGAAAATTCGCAAAGAACCTTAAATTTCAGAAGTGGGACTACCCCCCCTCCCCTCCTTTCCAAAAAAAGAAAAACCAGTGTCAGAATTCATTCCAATACACATGCTGAAGTGATTTTCCAACCTGTTATAATCCAAAACAACACCCAACCCATAAAATCACTTGCTTTGAAAAAGAACAATTTCCACACCTGAATTTATCATTTCCTAAAAAAAAGAAAAACCCCACCCAGATATCCAACTCAGAATCACATGCTGCTAAAGAAACTTACCATGAACAGATTGAGCAAAGTAGAGTGAGCCACTGAATTGTAATCCAATTCAGAATCAAAGGAACCCTAAAGGAAAATAAGCAGAGCCCAGAAGCACAGTGGCCCTGAAGCTGAAGATCGCAGAAGCAAAAAGTAAACTTAAGAATGTGATTCTAAGCGATTCCTTCAGAGAGACGAACAGAGACAGAGACACAGACAGAGACAGAGTCTTCTTTGAAAAACAAAATTATATCTATATTTTAATTATTGTGGAACATTGAGATATTGCTTCTTTTTATTTATTTTTATATATATATACAACGTATATGTATAACACTGACTACAAAGATGTAACACAAACACCTAGAAAATGGTATTAGCATTAGGTGGCTTCATATATTATTATTAATTATTGATATTTACAATATACTATATTAATATTAATTGCGTTTACATGGCGCCAATTTTGCAAAACCACATCTTTCTATAGCCTCCATTGATTCCCCCTCTGTGTTGTGTCTCACTCGTTACTCTCTTTTTTCCCCCCTTATTTTCTTTTTTTATGTCTAACTTTAATTTTTTTATAAGCAAAGCAAACAAACTAAAAATAGTACAAGGAATATTTGACCCCTAACATACATAACTTTAATTAGCGTGTGTCTTAAGATATATAACTTAAATATTGAAAATTTCCAAGAATTAAAAATACTACAATATTCTTGAAATTATTTAACAGATGAAAAAATATACCTTAACAAAAGGGTTGTTTTATTGGGCACTTGCAACGGCAAAGATTATATGTTGTGATGTGTGTGAGTGGCAAGTGACCATATTGGCAACTCCAACAGTATCATACACAATGGGATTACTTGCCGTCCCAGTCTTTTTTTTTCCCTTCTATATATAAAAATTAAATATTTAAATTTAAAACTTACAAGTTGGTACTATTTCTAAAGATTGGGTCTACAGAAATTTCAATTGCCTCTAAGTGTGAGGTCATAAAACTAAAACCTGATCCTCATCTCTTCCCAATTGCTGCATGTTTTTTAATATCAATGAGTTTTTTTTTTTTTTGTTTTCCTCATTGATATGTATTTTATGTAAAGGGTAAAAAGTGTGTTTAATAAAGGATTTCACTTGGTTCAAAAGTTAAATTAATAACTAAAAATTTTATTAAAATATTTTAATTATGTTTGATAAAATAATTTATTTTAGTAGTTATTTTTATTTTTAAAAAAATTGTTAATGTTTTTTAAAATTATTTTTCAATAGTTTTTATATTTTTATACTTTTAACCTAATTTTTTTTATTTTAATATATTTTAAAATCTCATTTTTATTTATTTATTTCTTATAAGTTTAATATCATTTAATTTTTTAATAATCTTATAAATTTTGATATAGTTATTTTTATAATATTATAAAATATTATATATTAAATTATTATTAGAATATATAATATTTATTTTTATTATTTTATTAAATAAAATACTATATTTTTTTATAAAAAATAAAATTATAAAGACAATTATTTTTTAAAATTTATTTACATGAAAATAAAATATATATTTTTATTTTATAGAAATAAATTTTATTAATTTAAATTTTAAAATTTTAAAATATATATATAATATTTATTATGTTTTAGTGTATTATTTCATTATATATTTATTTTTTATTTATTATTTATTAGTTAATTTAATCATTAATTTTATTAAAAATTTTAATTTAACCGATAATTTATTAATTTTTAATATTAAAATAAATTTTCAATTTTTAATTTTTATTTATTAGCTTTCAGCTACTTATATGATAATTTTACCCCACAATCATATTTTCCCTGTACTTAGTTAACGTATTTATCTATTTATTTTTTTTAGGTATGGAGAGAATACCTTGTAAAATGTAATATAAACGATAAGACGTAAATAGTCAATTAGGCATTTGCGGTAAAAATTATGGTAACGTGTATAAAATAAATTATTATAATTTGTATTAATTTTACAATTAATAATTATTATGTAGCATATAGTCATTAAAAAGAGTGACATTCAAAAGTCCTCATGAATAAATTGGTAAGTGGGGGTTGCGAGCATGGATCCATGTTTTGATTGCATTAAGAAACACGTTAGTCACTTCAGAATTAATTTAAGTGTTAAATATCATTTTAATAAATGCGTTTAAATTAATTCGAACTATATTCGAAGGAAAAATTGTAGTTTTTCTTATAATTTTACTTAATTTATCTCCTATAAATGATCTTCGTAAATTTATATAAATAAATTAATTTAAATTATATATTTATATTCAGATGTGCATTTTTTTATAAAAATAATTTCTAATTTAAAATGAATAAAAACCTAATCCTTGAGCTTAATGTGTGTTTAGAAATAATTCAACAGGTTATATTGGCTTCCTTGAATTGAAGTTAAATTATGCTTGATAACTTTTTTTTAAAATTGTTTCACAAATTCTTTTCTAATTGACAATTTGAAAAAAAAGTTATATTAACGGGAGATATGATGTAACGTTGGTATATGAATTAAGAAAATTTGTATAAAGTTAAAAAAAAGTATCGGACACAATTAATTCAGTTGAAAATTAAAGCACATCAATGTGATTTGTGTGAAATAATTTTATATTATATATTTCCTGAATCTGTTGGAATATATGATTCAATTATAAGTATCTTTCTATCTCTTTTTCTTCTTTAGTTTTGAATGTTTATAAATTTTTTTTATATGTTTAGGATTATTAGCCAGTATCAATTAAAATGCTATATTGGTCTTCCAACTAATTTTGTATCGAGTCAAGTATATATAACTATTATGGAAAAGCACTCCTTCAAGTTTTTTTTATTAATATATTTGCATTTTTAAAAGACTCAAATTTAAGAATTTTAGTTAAATTAGAACAACTTCTACCATTTGATCTTGACAGTAAATTATATATAATTCTCTGACATCCCAACAAATATATGTGGTAAAATCAAGTGAAAAAAAACATACACGTTTAAAGTCATCAATGTCAATATTATTTCATATATAAACATAATTAAATGGCTACTTAATTATGATGTGTGTTACCTTCTTATATGACAGACTGAGTAATGTGATTAAATGATTTATTACTTAATTGATTGCGTTTTTATGTCATTTGTGATAAAAATAAAACTTATGTGAAAGCTCATTAAAAATAAAAAATTAAGCTTCATAGTTAAACTTATTGTTGACAACCGGTGGCTTATATTCATAGGTGATTTTTTTTTCTTTCCTTAACCCAAAAGCCTTGAAGTGTGGTGATATTTTTGTTAAATGAGATATTATTCAATATTTTTTTTTTAAAAAATCCTTTAGCTTAATTTTATGTGTAATTTATTTCTCTGCTTCTGAATCAAACAATACCAACTCCCAAATTATATGAACATATAAATGTAAACAAAAACTATGTTATTAATCTATTTAAATAAAATTTCACAAAAACAGAACAAACAAAAAGTACAATTTTAAACAGAATCTCGCATTTGATTTACAATTACTAAGAAATGAATCTTTAAATATTTCTTAGAAAGTAGGTAAAACACAAAAATCTTAACAAGTAGAATGGTGGGTTCTCTGACGAAGCTTATGCCTCATTCATAATGATATAGCCACTAACATGACATGATAGATATTTGAGAAGATGGAAGAGCGAGAGGTAATAGTATTATGATGTATGTATCTATATATGTCCTTGGAAGTTATATCTGACGTGCCTTGATAGAAATGATATCCTAGTTTTCCTTACTCAAATGGGGATCCAATAGAATAGTGTTGAGAATTTGCAAATATCTCATAAGCAAGAATCTTGTACCTTTTTGCCACCACTTGAGAATGCCACCATTTTGATGCAAGTTCAACGTGCATATTCTGACTTCTGAGTAGTAATGTCACTCACCCCGAAGAAAATGCATGAATCAAATTGAACTATATTATTGAACTCACAATTCTTATGTCGGTGAATTAAAAGTGTTCAATCACTAATTACATTTTTCTCCCTACCTCTCCCATTTTATGATTGTTTCAAGTTAGTTAGATGATTGTAGGCCATCCTCACCCACACCAAGTACTATATACAATTCATCAATCTTCAAACTCAAATTACATTTTTATCCTTATCTTCTTATTTATACAATTATAATCTATACCAACTTTAACAAATATTATTTACTATGTAATTAAATTACTTAAGTTTTAAAATATTATAATTTTTATGATTGCAAAGAATAATGTGTATTAATTTTTTATATAATTCAAGAGTGAAATTGATAGTATTTTTAATTAATAGTTGAAAATTTGAAGTGTTATAAATTATTTAAAAAGAAAATAAGCATTATTGTACTGTGTATACAATTAATGTCATTTTTTTCTAAACCAAAACAATAATATTCGGAGGTTGGGTAAACTAAAAAATACTCTTGTTTTTAACAACCATTTTTTATATAAGAAAGCAATTTCTTGATTTTCCAACCATTTACTTTAATTAAAAATGACATGAGCTATGTAGTGTTAACTTAATTGTTTAGTAACCATTTTTTTATTATATGTTTATTTACATACTGTACAATACAAAATTTATATAAAATCATATTTATTCATGCTATATACAAAGGAGAAACTTTTACTTTTCACGTGTCAATCGTTTAGGAAGCTTTTCCTTCTAAAAATTGGACATTTTGGTTATTTATTATCTTACCTACTTGTTTACCTTCACAAAAATAGAAAAAAAAATGCTATTATTACGTAAGAAGTTAAGATACGCGTACAAGTACAACTTTTTGTAAGAAAAAAAAAAGTTGTATAATAAAATAATAGTATAATTTATAACACCAAAAATATCGATTTATATTTGAATAAATAACTTTAGAGTAAAAAAAATTGAGGTATATTTTATTTTAAGTAGCATATCTATAATTAATTCAGTTATTAAATAAAAAGATAATTATTTGCATTTTTTGAGTTGCTTAACTTTATATGATGTCATTTGTTAATAATAATTATAAATATATCATTATATTTTACTTCAAATCCACATTAGCTTTTAAAAACTATTCAAGTGAAGAACATACTACAAGTGGCAATAATTACGTTACATGTAATTTTTTTAAAATTTGCTGCAAAGTAAATTCCTACGAGTAATAATAAAACTTTTTAATTATAAATATTTTAATATAGCTTAAATATTAATGTAAGATATTAAAATTGAGTTTTTTTATGATAACATGTACATTTTTTCTTTTGAAGCACATACGTATTTTATTTTAAAATAATTATTTTTAATAAAATAAGTAAATCTTGTTATTATTCAAATCATTTTTAAAGGATTTTTCTAAGTTTTAAATTAAAATATATTATTCTTATATATTTTTTCAAATACATCTTTAATCTATATATATTACAGTAATCCTCCACAGCTAGTTATTCCAGTTGAATTAAGAGAGATGACTCTCCAATATAAATATTTTCTTATATAATATTTGAATGAAAAACCTTATTTAAATTAAAAGAAAATATGCATCTACTAATTGAATCAATCATCCGTTAACTTATGTAAATATATTTATATTATATATTTTTAAAAAAACTAAATATTATTTATCATTAATTGAAATATAAAATATTATTACCATTCCCTAAATGAAAAAATATAAAATTTTAAGAATAAAAAAATATAAATAAATCACAAATTATTTTTAACTTGTGTTGAAGAATTAAAAATATATAAAAGTTTTAAAAAATTTCAATTTATTAACCAAAATTAATTAATCCAAATCTGTAAATGTTATATAGCAATTGGAATTTTATATAACATTGTATGAATATTAAAATTAAGGGGTAAATATTTTCGGCACAGAAAAGTGAATACTTTATAATGAAATATTATAATTTTTTATTAAAAATATATATTTTAGAGATGATATTAAATAATAGATAGTGATAATTTTAATTTTAATAAAAAAATTGATAAATTTTTATATTAAAATTTATCTGTTAAAAAATATAATCATCAAAATTTAATATTTTTTGTGTAAATTTATAAAATTATTATAAAATATTTGTAAAAAGAATATTTTTTTTAATGTTTAAATCATAAAGGTAAATATTCTATCATTTTTTAATAATATATATATGTATATATATTACTGTATTTTACTTCAAAATAATATTTTCTTTAAAATTTATTAAAAATGAATAAAATAATACTTATAACAATAATTACATTATATGTAATCTTTATTGACAGATGCAGAAAGTAAATTTCTATAAATAATACGAAAGAACTTTTAAATTAGAGATACTAATATAGATTAAAAATGAACATTAAATTAAATAATCTTAACACCTAACTAGATTTTGTTATTATATGTCTTATTTTAGTGTATAATTATTATTTTATAACTAAGTAAGGGAAATAAAGCACTTGCCCATATTATCTATGAAATCTGAGTAACCTTGTAGTCACTTGTGCCCGCCTGTACTTTTAAAGTCTTAAATAACGAAACATAAAATTACACTCATTTTCAAAAGAAGAAAAAAAATTGACTCCATTAACAGAATTTCGAGTTGTTTTTTATAAGCAAGAAAAAACATTGAACAATATGAAGGGCATCTTACATATTTCTACTAGAGGAAAAAAAAAACATAAAACTCGAGTAATTATTATCTAATAGCCTAAAACATTTTTTTACAATATAAAATTTTAGTTTAAAATTATCATATAAAATCATTTTAATTTTTAAATTTTTATTACATTAATAGAAAGTTTTCAATTAATCTTGATTTTATATTTTTATATTTGATTTAATCGTATATATATATATATATATATATATATATATATAAACTGATACAGAATCGTAGTCAATTTTTTCTTAAAATAACATGTCTAATTTACAAATAATAGATATAAGAAGACATCAAATATAACTATATCTTCTAATTACATTCTCTGTTATTAATTATATACAGAATTAATATTATCTATATTTAGCTAAGTTATCCGTTAAAACCACTTCTTAAGGTGAAACATGTAAATCTTGAATGCCTAACTTGATCAAGATTGCCTCGAACTTTTTGACATTGACAGCTTTGGTGAAAACATCGGCCACCTGAATATGAGTTGAGGCATAAGATGGAAGAAGATGATTCTGCACAATTTCATCCCGAGCAAGATTACAATCTACTTCAATGTGCTTCGTATGTTTATGGAAGACGGGTTTTTTGCCAATATGAAAAGTCGTTTGACTGTCACAATAGGGAAAAATAGGTGCAGGGTGAGACACGTATAAAAAAGAAAGTATATCTTTAATCCACTTTAATTATTGGTTAGTCTTAACCATGATGCGATATTGAGTCTCGACGGAGGAGGCGGAGACTGTTTGTTGTTTTTGAGTTTTCCAACAAATTGGTGAGTTACCAAGTTGAATAAACTATACTATGAGTGATTTGCAACTAAGTGAACAACTAGTCCAATCAGAGTCACACTACCCATAGAGTTGTAAATCATTGGTACGAGGAAGAAGAATGTCTTATCCAGGGTATCCCTTTATATAACATACAAGCCGCAGAGTAGTTTTCCGGTGTTCAATGCGAGGTTATTGTATAAACTGGGATAAGACATGAACACTGTAGGCGAGATCAGGTCGAGTGAAGCACAAACAAATAAGTCTGTCAACAAGCCGACGATAGGGGCTAGGATTGGGTAGAGGATGTATGATAGCAAACCCCAACCAATGATTCTTTTCACACGGTGTAGATATTGGCTTAATACCAAGTAACCATGCTTTGGTGATGATGTCTAAAGTATACTTTCTTTGGCATAGGAAGATTTCAGTTGAAGATCATGCAACCTCAACTCCTAAAAAGTACTTCAATCAGCCCAAATATTTCAAATGAAAACAATTGTGCAAATACTCTTTGAAGCTTTAAATAACAATATCATCATTTCCTACAATTATAAGATCATCCGCATAGACCAAAACAATCAGTTGCATGTTATTGTTTCGAAGACTAAATAAGAAATGATCCTTTTAACATTTCTCAAAGTCATATTAAATAAAAGTAAAGGACAATTTTACAAACTAACAACAGGAGCCTTCGTATTTTTTTTCAAGCCGATAGATATGAACACTAACGAGAAACTATGTCTCGAAAAATTCATGTCCTTACAACCAATGATACTTGAAAACTCACATATCTACCTTCAAAAAAGAAAGCATTTGATATACGTGGATTTACAAATTCAAATCTAACTCTAATAGAACAACAAAACGGTTAAGAACAAGATTGGTAATTTTAAAAAATTATTAAGTGGAGAGTTTGGATTATTTCTAAAACTTTTTTTTTTATGACAAATATGGTAACCATGTAACTATATCATGGTATCAGAATCATAACTAATTCTTTTCTAAAATAACATACCTAATTTATAAATAATTGATATAAAAAGATACTACATATAATTATATTTTTTAATTATTTTTTTTATTAATTATATATAAAAATAATATTATATATATTTAACTAAACTTTTGGATAAAATAGCATCAATCCTAATAATTTATAAACTCCAACATCTATCAATCTTAATTTATATCAGAACAATTGTTTTAGAATTTTTTTAATTAATGTAAAAGGCACATTTGTTAAATATTAAGAATAGCGTTATAAATTAAAAATGCTAGATTTTGTTCAATATTACTTCAATTTTATTTGGACGTTGGAAATAAAGGAAAAAAATTGGATAGAAAAAATTATAAAAAAAATTATTTAGATTTTGTATGGAGAGAAATAAATTTTTATTAACCTTACATATTTTTTTTATTTTTCATATGAAAAAAGAATTAAATAAGTGAAGTGTTTTTTTTATTTTAATATTTGAATTATTAATTTAAAAATAATAAAATTATAATATGAATAATATAGTAAAAATAAAATTTAAACTTAAATTATTTTTTAATTTATAATATTAATATATATTTTTATTTTATTTTTTATCTATTTAAATAAAAAATTATTTATTTCTATCTATTTAAATAACTTTTTTATTTTATTTTATTTTTATTTCTCACATCATTCAAATAGAACATTAATTTATTTCAATTAAAATAATATGAGTTTATTTTTTAAAATTTAATAAAAATTAATAATCTTTTAAAAATAAGTGAGACTGAATAAATTTTTCAAAATTTTGAATATTGTGAACAATGGAGTCGCATCATCTCTGAAAAATATATAAAGGTTAGTTGTTAAGTGGTCCAATGGGTCCACCCCACCAACTAAATAAATTTGTCCTTTTGCTTCATTACTTTTAAATGTTTCTGCTTCGTCCACCATTCTTCACAAATATTTCGTTAGCTACGTGGCAGCTCCTACAATATTTCGGTCGGTCAAAAATATCATATTTAAATTTAAAATTTTATGTAAATTAATTTAATTATAAATTTCTTATCATTAGATTAATTCAATAGTTTGATCAGATATTTCATTTAATTATTTATACCAACAAACATAAGAGTAATACTTATTTTGATTTAAAAATTAGAGATCCGTTATATTAATTTTAAAATATAAATTTATTATTATTTTAAAATATAATGAATTAGATATTTTATTTTTATATAAATTAAAATGAATAATTTTTATTTTAATATTTAAAATAATTAAATACTTTTTTAGAGATTAAATTTATTTATTTATTTATCTTTTAGAAGTTAAAATAACAATTGATATTTTTCAAAATTTAATATAATTATTTTAAATTTTTTAGAATTAAAATAACTATTTATTCAAAAGCTAGTTCGCTTTTAATATGGGCTCATAAATTTACCATTAATGTTTAATCTTAAAATAGACTACGATACTATAGAGTTTCGGCGGGAGCATGTATGTTAATGTGGTTACACTTCATAAAGTTCAACAAGATGATAGTGTAGATGAGATATATACAACAACATTTATAGGGAGATGCATGAACTACAAGAGACTAAAACTAATTCCAACGGAATGTTCTCTTTCTAATTTTCCAACTAAACAATCAATCTTGCTAGCTAGCTATGTAATCAAGCTTATATTTTGAACATGAATCTGATATATATATATATTCAAGAATTATGTACCTCCAACTTCATTGGCACAATTATTTTTTATTGTCATTTAAAGCATAACTTAAAAATTTATGATTTGATAATGTTCATTCCTACGTAGAAACTTATCAAGCAATACATTTAGTTTATAGGAAAAAAAAAAGGAGGAGGATAATTTTTATTTTTATTTTAGGATAGTAGAAGGAGCTAGGGAAAGGACATGGTTCTTTTATTTAGTTTGATTTAATGAGAAGGGGAGGGAGTAAAGAATCCCTTTATTTGATTTGAGAGGTGGGAAGATATACTAGTATGTTGTTACATGCTAGAAAATATTAATGGAAGAAATGAAAAGTAAAATTAGACTTTAAGATAATTTAATTAGTATAGTCTAAAAATTATAAATATTTTTTTCATAATCTTTTCGATATCAAGAGTTCGAAAAAAAAAAGAAATTTAACCTCCCAGTTCTCATTCTTTCTCATTTATTTTGTTGAACAGACTAAATTAAAAAATAATTAAATAAAAAAATCTTTCCTCTCCTTTCTCTCATTTCCTTTCAACTAAATACTTGGTAAAAGTGAGTAGACATGTATGATGGCATTATTGTGATTTGCTTGGACTATAAACAAATAAATTAACTCTTAAATTTTCAAGTATATGTTATTTAGTGTACTGAAATAAAAAATAATAATTTATCCATGAAATTGTTAAGCATTAGTTACTTTATTTTATAATTTTATAAACTAAAAAGACATATTAAAGACTAAATTGATCAATATTCATAATTTTAAAAACTAATTTAATGTATCACTAATGCATGAATCACAAACGGTGCAATAATTAACATATTGCGTGTTTATCAAAGTATTAAGAAAACCAATAAATTCCAAGCGTTCACATAATATCTCTTTTTAATCTAAAAACACAAGTCTTGAAGTTTTATTTTGGTCGTTCCTTCTGTTATACATTGTACTTTCCCAACAATTTCATTATATCTGACTTAAATGTCAAGTTTAATTTATGTTTGCTTTGCATGTGTCTGTCCATATATACATATACATGCAAATGTGTGATAAAAATTAGTTATTTTTACTGTATATTTGATTTAATCTATTTAAAAAATATTTACTTATACCAAATTTTTTGTTAAATATTAAAAAATAATAAATTCATTCACATCACATGACGTTTAACCAAATTTTATTTAATTTTTTCTATTTTTAACAATATTTTAATTCTCTTATTATATAAATGTATAAAAATTAAAATTTTATTCAACGTTTTTATTTTTAACATTTTTTAATTATCTTAATCATATAAATGTAGATAGTTTATGTAATTAAAAATATATACAATATTATATTATTAAATATATAAAAACAATTTATGTAAGGTTAGAAAAAATATCCAGTCAAGAATATAAATATAATTTTTTTAAAATAAATGATTATTTTTTAAAATCTAAACTTTACCAAACTTCCACTTAATAATATGACTATATGAGAAAATAATGTATCTAGTTTGTCTTATAGATTTTACATTTTATCGCAATATTTACAATACGTTTGTTATTAGTGGTCAAAGTTTATAAAAAATTATAAAATTATAAGTGATACTTTTTTTAAAAAATAAGATTTAAATCTATAAGCTGATATAAATTATCTCGATTCTTTGTTATTAAAAAAACACTAATAATTTATAAGTGAGAATTATTTAATAAAGTACAGGATCCATATTATTTTATAAATTTTAATAAATCTTAATTAATAATAAAAAATGAGATTAAAAAATATGTTAAAAATATATTGTTATTATTAAAAATCTTAATTTCGTCAACAGATTGATATTTAGTTAATATAAAGAATTGATATTTATTTTTAATACATTAAATATTTGTATATTATTTTAAATTGTTAACATATATCTATGATTTATGTAATAATATTTTAATTTTTATTAAATAAAAAAGATAACTATGAAAACGGTCCTAAAATATATCAGTTTATGTTTCGTTAGTAGATGATATTTTTAATGAATTTTATTCATTTAAGAAATTTTTAATTTTTGACCAAAGAAATTTCACCAAAGAGGAGTTGCCGAGTTATATGGTCATATGTCATGCAAGTTTAAACAATAGTCTAGATACTAAAAAAGTTATATACACTAACAATTTAATATTAAATTAATCTTTATTTGTATAATTTTTAAGTAACAAAATAAATTGTATTAAATAATTATGATTTTCCTATTACGTAATAAAGTTCATCAAGGATATACTCTCATCCTGCATGGCCTTATCCATTTTTAGCTTTTATATAAAAAGCATTCATTACAAATTAAGATATGTCAAATTTGACATGTTTTTGTGCTTGAATAGCAAATGATTTTAGCCTTAGAATGTCATTACAGGGACTTCTAATCTTTTGTTCAAGAACTTTAAGGATGGTTCTGTATTGTTGTCTGAAAATAATGTTGTTGTACAACTTTTTTATTTTTAAAATATTTTAGCTTAACTTGTGAATCTTCTTAATCTGTTCAAAATTAATAATATATCACATTATTAATATAAATTTAATTTTTTAACATTTTTATTATATAAAATAACAGATGTAGCATTTGATATTATTTAATCGTCACCAAATAAATAACATGCTTTTGTTTGAAGTAATGATCAAACCTTTATTATAGATGGTAATAGATAAAGATTAGACCGGGTATTATCGTATATATTGCTATACACACATTTTAAAAATTTACCCACATCTATTTTCATAGTTCGACATGTAATAATTTTAATAATTTTAACTTTCATCATATTTGTTAAGTACTTAAATCATTATAGTTTAGTTAATTGAAATATGATCCCTTATCTTTCTTAATAATTTTCTTAACAAATAAAATATGAAAAAATCATAACTTTAAATTTAGATTTTAAGCATTTAAAAGTTTTTTATTTTTATTCAAATATAAGTATTTATTTCATAAAAAATTTATAAATATTTACTTTTAAACTTTTCTTTTTATCATGTTTGGATGCTTAAAAAAATAGTATTAGGATTGAGGTTAAAAAAATTAATAAAATATAGAGTATAATTTTGATACAATGTAAATGAAAATATATTTATATTATCAACCAAATAGAATTTATGGTAGATATAATTTTTAAAGTAACTATTTATAAAAAAAATAGTGATTCTTAAAGATATAGTAATATATGATTAGATAATAGTATAATTTTGTTTACAATATCAATATAATTCAATTAAATTCTATAATATAATACTATTATAAGATAAAAAGCATTGATAATAATCAATTTTGAAATGTTTACGATACTATTTGGATTGAATTTTAAGGAAGAAAATACATTAATTTCAGCTTGATTTGAGATAATCAAATTAAAAATGGATTGAATTAGATTGGATAATTTAGTTTTTTTATATGTTTTTTATTTTAGCTAAAAATGATAATAAATTTATTTTTAAATAAAACTTTATTTTTTTAACACAAAATTTATATAATTAAAAAATATAAGACAGAAGAATAACATCAAATTAATTTAAAACTAATAAATTTATTAATATATTAAAATAATAAGACGTATAATCCTTAACGAACTAATAAATATACAACATTAAAAATAAAATTATAAAAATAATTAAATAGTAAAATTTTATAAATATATAATTATATAAAGATGGATGATATTAATGTCGTAAATAAAATTATATATATACACACATAAATTCAATTTCTCTTGATTTTAAAAATTGGATCCAAAATCCAATCTATTCCATTTCAATAAAAAAATTATTTTTTTCAACTTTTGATTAGTTTAATTTTTAATTTTCAATTTGATTTATGTAGTTAATATTAAATTGGATCGGTTCATAAATATCTATAAAATTACATGGCTAGAATTTCATTATTAAAATTTGAAACATCAACTCAATTTTAAAAGTTTTATTTTAATTAAAAATTTAGTGTATATATATATATATATATATATGAATAAAATCAACTTATATTAGTATAAGTTCCACAAAATGTTTTATTATTAATGGTTGTAATTTATCAAAAATTATATTTTAAATAAAATTATTATGATATAAATTAACTCTTTCCATAAAATATGTATGAAAAGAAATGAAAATATTTATCACACACATGAGTATATTTATCTCTTCTCACACATATGCGTGCACACTGCATACCCAAATTTATTATATAGATATTTTTTAAAGCATTCAATAAATATTAAATCATTAGCATCCCCAATCATCTGACCATTTTGGCTAATTTATCGAAACAATATGAAAATATCTTTTGCACGTGAATAAATTTAAACATTATTAAGGATAGATAGACGTGAGAAATGTTTTCGGCTCAACAAAACCCCAGACAAGTTGCTTTCGTAGTTTCATAAGCATTGGCTGTTTATGTTTATATTGAATGATAAATATAATTTTTATTTTTTGGCTCTTTCTATTATATCTTACAATTTTTCATTTATATATCTATAATTTTCTTAGTCCCGAGTACAACGTTATTTTCGATGATATCTACAATTCGTCAAGTTCCTTCAAAGATCAAATAAAATTATGTATTAATAATGCCTCAAGATATATAAAAATCTCTTAAACGAGAGAAAGAGGAGAGTTAGGGAGTTAATGCATACAAAATAACTGTATATTTAACATATTTTTTATGAATTAAACTATTAAAAATATAAAAAAAATTATTTAAACTACATTATCAATTAGATGAGAGAAATAATTTTTTAATTTTTAATAAATTTGATCAATAATAAAGAACTAATCTCAATTACAAATTTTTTATATTACAAAATATATATACATATTATGGTATGGGAAATTGATTTTCTTATAAAGCAAGAATCATGATTTTCTAACAATAATTATATTAAATAAAATATTTTTTAATCAATTAATTTTTTATAATTATTTTCAATATATAATTGATTAATCATATTATTATATAATTGATTATCTTATACATTTAATCGATTTAATTACATAAGTAATTAATTATTATACTTTTTAATTAATTAATAATTATATTTTTATTTATTATTTATATTAAAAAGTTATTTATATTTTTATGCTGTTATAAATATATTTTTTATTATATAATTGATTCTTAATAATAAAAATATTAATAATTATTGAAAAGTATTTGTGTAAAAAAGTAAATTTATATAGAAAACCATAAAGAAAATGATGGATATGGAAAAAGAAACACAAACTAACGTAGATCTTGGGATATTGGAGAGTGCTATATAAACATTACCTGTCGTTAGCGTTTGAAAGTGCATGATGCATACTCCTCTTTGTGGGCAAGTGCTTCATCATTTAGTTTCTCATGCCAGCGTGAAACCTGGACCACACATTCACTGCCATCTTTTAAACTGCATCAATTTAAACCCTTCAAATAATATATTTTTATAATCAAATCTTGAAAGTGAAACTTGATTTAAAAAAATTAATAGTACACAGGATTTTTTGCAGTTATTTAAGAACTCTACAAAATCCTTATCGCAGTGGCAATGCTCCAAATCGGGGATATAAATTAACTAAATTATTCGTAACTTTTTTTTTTAGTTTGACTTATACATTCATTTATTTAGACAAATAAATAAGCTAAAATTAATTATTCAAATGAATCAAGTTTAAATTTTATTACTTTGATATTAATAATTTTTCAATAGTTCATATATTTATATATATATATAATCTAAATAGCGGTAGTTGTATATATTATATTTATCTGAAATTATAATTTTATTTATTATTTATATTAAAAATTCACTAATCGTTAAATCATGGATTATTGTATAATTAAAATAATTTAATTTTATGGTATTTACTTTAAAATTATGTTTATAATAATTTTTAATTAGTTAATAATATAAGAAAATTTTACGAATAAATATTAAAATTAAAATTTTTAATTATATTATTTTTTACAATGTTATATTTTAAATAAGTGATAGCAAATATTCTTAAAAAAAGAATATATCATTTTCATCATTAAATATTTAATTTTAAATCTATAGTCAATTTTATGAATTGAATTAAAAGGAAGACTATTCTCTATCCTTCTAACGTGGATTCTAGATTGAAAATAATCCAAAAAAAAAATCATTTTAAATTATAAATATCATACATCTTACATAGTTTTTATTTTAATATATTATTTTTTATTTCTATAATCATTTTTCTATTATATTTATATCACATTTTATTTTTTTATATGATTCTTCCTGTTTTAAAATTTGTAACAATATTTTATTTCTATTTTTAAGCGACTTACTGATATCGGATATTATAAGGCAAGACACCCTCCAATTTTCTTTTGGTTATAGGATCACTGCGTGCTTTTCTTGTTGAGATTATGTTGTGAAAATCCATGGAGTAAGCTCCAAACATTTGCTTTTGAAATATTATTAATTGTATGTCTTTTATGAATGTATAGATATTGTTTTTATTTGAAGATTGAAGTTGATATGTTGATATAGTGAGTGTATATATAAGATTGTTGTGTTGCTGTTTGGCCACCGACTAATCATGCAGCATCACCGTCCAAGCCTGCCAAATCTTCCACGTGCGCACTCACGTGACGTCATCCGAGCTCGTGATGATGTAATTAAGCCGCTCAGCCGTTGAGACTACCCTGGGCGGTGGTAACCACCACATAACACACTGAGCCAGAGAAGCGTGCCAATGTTTGAATTTGAGAAGGAGTAAAACGACGGGGACAGCACGTGATCTTGCCGTTTTCATTGCTGGGGCCAACCACTCTTTTTCCGACGCGTGGTTGACACAGTTGTTGAAGTTGGGAAGCTGACGTTGATTGTTGAATGGTGGAAAACTATGACACGTATTGATTGAGACTTTTTAAATACCTTTCTTTATTTTTATTTTTTTTATTTATTATGCTAAAGTCCTTTGTTTGGTCTTCAAACTTGGAGAAGATTCACGTACATAAAGGCATGGGAACAGTTGTTCTGGTCATGGAGAAGATCATTTTCGTTACACTTAGCATAACTGCATAAAAGCACTTGCGGTTGTAACAGATTCTGCTACATTGTCCTTTCTAGTTTCACTATGTAAGTTCAAGCGACTAGATGCTTCTGCAAGCTACGCCCTTTTGGGCTTGTTTAAGGGTCCAGCCCATTTGGTAAACACATCCAATCCTAGGCCCAATTTTCTTAAACCAAAAACTTGAATGAATAAATCAGGACCGCGGTACAAAACAAAAAAGTAAGTGTATTGAAAATTAGCAATGGCTACGCACAATAAATTGGAATTAATTTGGATGTGATTAAAGGAGGCAGAGTTAAAAATATAAAACATAATCCTAATTTTATTGAAACTTTAGATAAATGATAGTTCGGATTTTATTTTTAAAATTTTTTCAAATTATATTTATTTATGCATATATGTTAAATAAATAATATTAAATATATTTTAATTTAAAATAAAATATAAAATAGATAAAAAATTTAACAAAATTAAAAATAAAATCATTTTTAATAAAATATAGAAGCTCAATGCTACTATTTAACTGAATATAGTTTCTCCAATGGTCCAAGATAAAAACGAACAAGCATCTATATTTTCAAATTTGATTCTATTTTTAGAAATTGGGTTTGGATTCGAATTAATTTTTTAAAAATTTGATTAAAATATTTTTTCATCAAAATTAAATTGGATCAAGATGAATACCTATAGATTTAAGTTTAATTACCATGAGATTAGTTTAGAAAATATATAGAAAAATGTGTTTTCATTAAAAGAAAATCAAGGCTGTAGCCATGGACAGAGATTTGAAGACGCCACAACATGAAAAGATTATGTCCAAAGTATATGGTATAGTGTACCTTGTTTTCTGTTGTTTTTCTTTGTCTTATGCATTTGTTTTTAGGAGCATAATTGAGGCGGGATGTTATGTTGTGCCCCATCACCACTTTGAAAAACACTGAACACATCCTAAGGTATGTTAAACTCGGCACATGCTACATTTTGTTCTTCATTCTAACTCATCCACATATATATCACCTAACCTAAACTCTAGCGTCAACCAAGTTGAATCATCCTTAGCTTAATTATTATTATTATTATTTGCTTATTCAGATTTTTTTTTGGTCGCATGCTTATTGAGATTTTGAGTTTGGGCTTTTCGCTCTGTTGGGCTTATCTGGGAACTTAGGTTTTTTTTGTTTGATAGGAAATAAATGCAAATAAAATAAAAAATATATTATTTTTACTATTTATTTGAATTGAAATTCTGAGAGGAAACTATTTTTGAGGTGGGATTCATATAAAAAATATCTTCCCTCTTGTGAAATTGGAGGGAAGTGTTTGTTTTTTAGTTTTAAAGCCTCAAGTTATTAAATATTTTTTATTTAAAAAACTAATAAATAACTTTATATTAATAAAATAATACAATAATTTTTTAAAAAGTATAATCTAGTCTTTACTAATATAAATATTTTTTAAATTTTTTATTTTTCTACTCTCTATTTTACTTATCTAAATAAGTAAAAAAATATTTTTATTTTATTTTTTATAATCGTTCTTATTTTTTTATTTATATATTTTTCCTATTTTATTCATTATCCAAACATAGAATTAGTATGTTTTTTTTTATTTTTCTTGTGTGTTTTTATGCATGTGGGATAGAAGTTTAGCTTTATAATTTGATAATAAAAAATATTAAAAATTTATTTTTATGGAAGGAAAGATGTTTATATTTTTACATAATGACAAAAAAGTTAAGAAATATAAATTTCTAAAAATATAAATATTAAAAGTACCTAAAAAGGAGAAGAATTAGGACATTTAGTAACCAGATGAGAATAAATAAATTTAGGTAAGTAAATTATAAAAAAAAAAGGATTAGGAAGAATAATATATTTTTAAATAAAAATATAACTGATTTATTGTGTTTAATTCTCGTTTGACTTGTTATGTATTTGACTGTACTTAATAACATGTTATATTATTTTTAATCTTTTTTGTCTCTTGTGAATAATGACCTCTTTTATTAATAAAATTATAAATAAATATATGTATAATATTTTTATTTATTTATATTCATAAATTTTATTTTTCAAAATTGATTATCATTTTTAATAATTGATTCCTATAAAAAAATCGTGATTAACTTTATAAAAAATAATGATTAACTTTTTTATATAAATAATATTTTAAAATAAAGTTATAATCAATTAACAAAATATTATTAATTAATTATTAATGTAATTAAGTTGTAATTACATATATGGGAGAATCGGAATTTTTTATTATTGTTATTATGTAAAAATTTTAAAAAATAAATTATTTTTAAAGTGTTCGATTTACTTAAAAAAAATACCCATTCAAATTTATATAATGATTCACAGCATTAAATATATGTTAATTATTTTAAAATGTAATGCATATCATAAAAGCTTATGCATATAATCATACTATTTTAAGTCACATGTAGTACATTTTTTTTGATTGAAATTCTCTTAAATTTATGGAATAGTTTTCCTAATTATTAACAATATTACTTTAAAATATTTTAAATTTATACATTGATTGTATGTTGCTTATATCAAATAAATTTAAAGTTTAATTTTTTTAGTCTCTAACTTTATATAATATTTATTTTAATTTTTGTACAAAATTATATTGAATAAATGAAAATGTTTTTTGTGTAGTAAATAAAAGTTTTATTATTAATGCAGTGAGTTCTTATTATTTTAAATAAAAATGATTTACTAATATAATAAATATTTCATTTTTAGTCATTTTAATATATGAACTAAATGCTGATAAAAAAAACTATGAACCAAATGTATATAATAACAAGATCAATTGTTAGAAACTAACAAATATAAAATGCAAATAACCTGTTTAGGTTTTAATATATAAATATTATTATTATTTAAGTTCAATATTTTTTATTTTTAATTACTTATTTTTAAAAATTCAGATCATTTAGGCCTATGCTTGATTCACATAATGTTTCTCTTTTAATTACAGCAGTTAAATATGTTACTGGATCGTTGTCTAATTAAAGCATGATCAAACTTGCATCAACATAACACATTTCATACGTTTTCGACACATAAATTTATTATTTAATATTCACGTTACTTTTTCATTCATAATTTTAGAATATTTAATAATTAAGATTTTACAGTCATTTTGAATGTCTCATGCGAAAATATTCACATTTAAATCATCTATAAAAGATATGCAGACATCATACAAATAATCTATTATTTCACATACTATTTCTAGTCAAAACTTTAGCAAATAATAATATTTATCATCATCTTTAAAAACTTTATACCTTATTTATGAGCCCTAAAGATTACACAAGATCAGTAGATGCTAACAAATTTCTACGTCTAAAAACAACTTTAATGTTGTTATGTGAAGAGTTGTTGATCTTAAAATATGTAAAAGGATAAATTATATATGATTATTATTGTTTGTCAAAATAACTTTAAATTTATTTCTTTATTATATTTTCTTCATAAAAAATGAAAGCTACGTTTCACTGTTAAAAATGCTCTAATCCCCGGCTGCAACACAACCAATCACATGACAATCACTCTTTATTCTGAGAAACTGATGGGGTGGACCCATCACTTAGATTACAATTAACGATTATTTTAAGTTATATTTTTTAAATTTATTTATAATAAAATCTTTTTTATCAATTTCTTTGGATTAACATAAAATATTTTATTTATTATTATTTTATTAACATCAATTCCTTAGATTAACTTTAAATAAATAAAAACAGGAACATTTGACTTAGAAATAAAATATTTAATATAATTCTATATTTTAATATAATAAATGATTTAATAAAATAATTTTACTTTGATTATTAATATTTATTTTAAAATTTTATATTAATAAATAATTTTAATCTTTGTATTAAATAAAAAATATTAAATATTTTGATTTTAATTAATATTTATCTGTGAAGTTTTAAGAAGATCTTGTAAAATATTATAGGGAATTTACAATTTTTATAAATCTTTTTTTTTAGTTTTTTTATAAATAAAAAATAGATAAAAAAAAGTGGAAAGGATTAAGGGTTGGTAAAATAAATGATATAACAAAAATAAAAAGTTATAAAAACATATTGTTGAAATTTCACAACTCAAATATATATCATTGGTGAAAGTGCAGACTCTGATGCTTACTTTCTTTGTTTGTAATGTTTTGTGGTGAGGCCTACCTCCAAAGATTGATGCTCCGCGTCCAATCGACGGCTTCAAATCGCCGCCACTTCTGTTATAACTGTATAATTTTTTTAATATTTTAAAAAAATAAATTATAACCATTAAATTTTAAGTGTATATATATAGTTATAAATTATTTTTTATCTCTTATTCTGTTCCACAACCCTACTTATAACCTATATATGATTCCTTTGCTTATATTTGCTACATTTAGTTAAATTTGAGTAAAATTAAATTTGCACAGTTTTAATTGTGAAGAATGTGAAGAGAGTTGGTTAAAAAAACAAAAGTAGTAGTATTTATAAAATATAATTAATATTCTGAAGTAGTGGTGAAGAATTATTTATGGGAATTTCAACTGAACTGTTTTGAAATGAGAGGAAATTATTGATAAAATGTTGTCACGTGGTTACTAAGGTGAGCATCTATAATGGATTCATTTTTCTTTGGTGACAGATATTTGAAGAGATTAACTCTGACTTGCCCAATGTATTCCACTATGATGCTCAAAATGTGAGTCACCCATCTTCCACTTGTTATTGGGTGCTTCAATTATAACTTACTAAAATATATGCGCAAGAGCATATTTCATTTTGCATTCGCATCAATTCTCCATATTGCGGTTTCTATTTTTCTTGCCTCCAATAAACATTCATGTTTTCTTGATGGGACCACCCACGCCAGGTCTATATATCACTAGGAAAAGGTGCCCACCAATTAATAATACAGAAATCTTAACCAATTTTTTTAATTTATTGAATATATTTTAGTATTATTTTAATGAAATATATTTTTTTAAATAGTAATTAACTTAACTAGACGCTTCTTTAAATGAGTGTCCCAATTAAGATCAGTTTTGTTATTGAATCAACCCTTAAATTATGAAATTATAATTAATTTGATTTGATATGTTATGTTATGTTATGTTAAATTAAGTGACGACCCTTACCTTGGCTTCTTGCTGTATGAGACTATTTGTAACAAGGTTAGGTGAGTCGGTAATTATACTGCTGCAAAGAGGGACAGAGAGTGAGGAAACTGTAGAACAGTTTGTGCAAATTTAAGAAAAAAAATACCTACGTGGGTCCCATATGTAATTGTCACGAAGGTGGTGGTGAAGACGGAGGGTCCCATTTCATCAATGAAAGGCCATGATTACAAGGTGCTAGGAAACTGTCCCACTAAACTTAAGAGTGCGTTGGTTTCAAGGATTACAATTTCTTTTTAGGAAGATAATCATAATAGTATAATAAATATATTTTTTTAATGTCTGTTGAAGTATACATAATAAATATTAATTTTTTTTATTAAAGTATAATATTTAATATTATTGATCTGTTAAATTTTATAATTTTAATAAATATTTATTATATGTAGATAATATTTATGACATTTTTATCTTGAAAGATACTATTTTTAGAAGATATTCTTCTACATATTAATAAGATATATGGCTTGTGAATATTATTACAAAATTTTGAAAGGTTGAATTAAGTTACATAATTTTAGGATGATTTGAGAGAGTGAATGTGATATTGGGTATTACTGGAAAGCTAGCATGATGACACCGTGGGTAGTGGGCACTTCTTCTCCTCGTATCATAGACATATATACCTGCGCCATGTGATTGGTGACACAGAAACTGCTACGCATGTGAATGATTGTGGGGTGCACCCAATTCCATAATCGCAAAGGGGTTGGGGATTTTGGCCCATACAAGAACATTCATTCATCACTACTCCCTAGGTTCGATAAACAACTAATTATTTGGTCTTCAACTCAAGCAACAACCATTCCATTTTCTTGTCACTTTCATTCATTACAACCAATGCCATTCAAAAATCCATATGCTTAATTCAATAGCTCAACCAGCAATCCATGGTTCATTTTTACGACCACTGCTTCCTTCCACATCCACTCTCCACACCCTACTTGCCATTGTTTCGGAATATAAAAAGGGAATGTGCATATTCTCGATCCTGTGTATCGTTAATTATATTCCTTTATCTATGAACAGTGGTGTAGTGTATATATTATATTACTTATTCCAATTCCCATGCATGCATCCTTTGACTTGAGTTAGACATATAACGAACTAGATATCAGATCCAAAATTTCAATCTTTCCCTCAAATTTGAGTGATTCCATGCATGCATCATGTGTTTGCGCGTGCGTGTTTAATTGTCTATGAATATGATATATTATTAATATAAATTCATAATATTATAAAGCAATATATTAAGTGCGAGTACAAGTGGTATATTTGAATTGTGTATAAAAAAAATAATTACATCAATATTTGAATAAATGACTAACAAATGTAAGTATTTAAATTGTGTATATTCTAAAATCTTATATTGTTCAAATCCTATTCCTTTTAAATTTTTATATACCTTTCCTTTTTTTATATTAATTATCTTATATAATAAGTTATAGTTATGAAATTGTTAACTAACTCAAACATATGTGTATACCAGCCAGGTTAGGTTATCATAGCTAACCAAACATATTTAGTGTCTGTTTATCTTAAAGTTAAGTAGAATTAATTTATATATATATATATATATATATATATATATATATATATATATATATTTAGAATGTGTATTTTGTATTGAAAAGTATGACAATTGATTTATCAACTTTACAACAAACAAACCTCTAAACTAGGACCTAAATCCTCTACATATATCTAAATTAATTGAACATCAATAATTTTGACAATATAAATAGCTGAGTGGTTACAGAAAAAGGATCCTTATCCCATGAACAGGTAAGTTACTCTTAGGTTAATGCACATGTATTTTAAATTTTAAACAAAATTATAAATAATAATAGATAATGATAAATATTTTTATTATTAATAATTAATATTATATTATAATAAATAACATTTAATTAATGATATAATTTTAAAAATTAAAAAAACATTGTAAAAATTAATATTTAAATCAAGATACATAATCTTTGTTGATAGGAAAATGATCCTTAGACATCCCTCCAATGTATTTACACCTATTTACATTCCAATAAAATGGCTTATAAGTTTTAAAAAAAAATAAAAGAAGAGAGGGAGGATCGAACAGTTTATATCCTTTGCCAGTTTTTTTTTTTGTTAATATGATGTATCAAAATTTAAATTAAAAATAAATTTATAATATAAGAGTATATTTATTGTTAAAAATATCTTTAAAAATTAAAGTTAAAAAAAAAATTAAAATTAAAGTTAAGCCTGTTTAGTGATTTTATATATATATTTTTTAACTTAAAAGTTATTTTGAAGTTTAAAATTCTTGAATAATGTACGTTTGGATATTGATATTTTAAATAAAAAGGAAGAAAAAAAAATTCTTATAGTTATCTTGGCTTTTTTTTTCTATATCGAAAAAATCATTTTATTATTTTTTAGATTTTATAAAATTGTAAAAAACTTTTCTCTTAATTAGAAGAAAAGCTTAAAAAAAATTAGGTCAAATATTATTCTCTCTAATATTTTTAATTTATTGTTTTAAAAAGGAAGACTTATTTAATTATTATTTTTAGTTATACCTTTATTTAATTATTAGATCAAATATTATTCGGTTCAATCCTTTTATATTTTTATAAAAAGTAAGACTTATTTAATTATTGTTTTTTATTTATACTCTTATTTAATGATTATAGATAATTACATCTTTCATCAATCTTCTCATATTTTTTCCTATCACTTATTATTATTGTGGAAAGTTAAAAACAAAAATACATGGGGTGATTTATTTTTAAAATGTATAATTAATTATCCTAAATAAACTAATTACTAATATTATTTTGTAAATAATTATTAATTTTTAATATTTTTTATGAAAATATTAATACTTATTTTAAAGTCTGAAGTGATGCTCGGTTTGGGCAGGCAGGCAGCCATGTTAGAGTCTGTTTGGTTCATCATTCATTCAACGTAGTGCGATTTCTGAGATTGAAAGAATAGTTGAGCTTACGAATTGCACAGTCACCAAATAATTTTTTTAAATAAATTTAAATTAAAAGATATTATATAAGGTATATTATTATTAATTTAAATTTATTTTTTAAAATATTAATTTTTAAAAAAAATTATAAAATTTTATATAATACAATTTAATAATTAAATTGATAAAATTTAATTATTTATTAAAATTATTAAATAAAATTACTTTATACAAAATTACTTCTAAATAACTTAATTTTTCTTCTTAAAAAATAGTTACGGTTTAAATCAATCACACCTTAGTGTCTGTCAAACTTCTAACCCATAGGATTGTGTTTGTGGTAATTTGAACAGAGTTTTATACCAAATAATAAATACAAATATCTTTATTATTATTTAATAAAACAGGTACATCAACTTAGGAAGAAAAGTGAGAAATAAAATCGTATATCATTGATCTTGATTACATTATGTCCAATTACGTAATGGTAGCTGGAGAACCATTTAGTTTAAAAATTAGGCATAGTGTATTTAGAGGGTAAGTGAATCAATCTGGGGAATAATTTTGGCATCAGATTTCCAAATTCAATACTGATGAATGCACATTGGTCAGATCTTATAATATACGATTATATAATTAAATATGTTGAACCAGGAAAAACTTTGAAAAATATGCCCCGCATGAGAGTGGAAAAGACGCTCCTCTTGGACTTCAATAGCACCAAAGTCAATTAAAATGATCATTCCCACCCAATGACTACAAAATTAAAATCATTCCCACCTAATACCTATAAAACCTAGCTACTAACAGTTCTCTTTGATTTATATAATATTATTGTATATTTTTATTATTTTACATATCATTCTATTTCTTTCTTTTATTATAATTTTTTTAATTTATTTTCTATTATATATATATAAATTAAATTTATTAATATTATAGGTTAAATTTATCACCTATATTAATTTAATAATTTTTATAAGATATAATATTTATCAATTTAACTATTAAATTAAATATTATTACCAAATAAATTATATTTATAAAATAATATATAAAATAAAAATTAATAAATATTTTATTATTTAAATTTTATTTTTATGTTTAATATTATATATATAGAACAATATATTTGTAAATATTTAAATGATTTAAAATTTAATATATATAACTATGAAAATATTATTATATAATTTAATAGTTAAATTAATGAGTCTTATATTATATATAAAATTATTAAATTAATATACATATTAAATTTATATCTGACGTCAAGAAATACTAATATATATATATATATATATATAAATATATATATATATATATAAACAAGCACGATTAGATTAATAAAATAAAAATATTTTTCTAATTAATATTTTTAAGATATTAGTTAATCAGTAATGAATGATATTTTTATTAAAAAATATGGTTAAAATTATATTAAAAAACAAAGTAAATTTAGCATTTTTCTAAAGTAAAATAATAATAAAATTGAATAATAAATTAACAATGGAAATTTTGATAAATTATTAAATATTTTGTGAATAATATTTTTTTAAAATATAAAACTCAAATAATATAAAAAATAAATTTATATTTTTCTAATAATTATAACAAATAAACTAGATTTATTTAAAGTTTGATATAATTATATTTTAATATTTTTAAATATTTTGATATTTAATTCTGAAAAAAATAAAATATTGATAAGAAATTAACAAGTTAAGATTTTTATTCAGTTGAATAGTTAATCAAAAATTAATATTGATTTAATTTGGTATGAAAGCTCAAAACATGTGTTACCATATAAAAAAAAACATGTAATTTTATAAGAATTCATAAATTCAAATCTTCTTGAAACACGTCATACATTATAGATATGAACATTAAGAATACAACTTGATTTTATCCTACTTATTATTTAGTTTTACATTTGCTTTCTTTTTGTGTGGAAATAAAAATATTAAAATTTGATTTTACATGACCATTTAAAATCCTCAAATCTCATTAAGTTTAATTACTTTTAAAATCCACTTTTTATATTTTTTTTTCATTTCAAATACGTATTCTGTCATTAATTTTTTTAAATTAGTCCTTTTCACTAATTTTTTTTTTAAATTTTCTACTTAAATAAAAATCCATGCAATGTGGAAAATAATTTTAATATATTCACCTTTTATATATAATTGTCTGTGCGTGTATATGCATATAACTAATGAATTGTAAACTAATTACATCTACATTCCAACGTTATTCGATTCGAATAAAAGAAATTTAGAAAAGATGTACAATAGATCGTGTAATGTTCAGTATTATTACTAATATATTGATAATTTTATTCCAAAAAAAATATAAGATAAATTAATTTTTACGATTTAGACTTTTTACAATTTTCCTAATAAACTTTAATTGTAAAGTATTTCGATCAATTGATCTTAATTACAATTAAATTACAGTTTGTTTACAAATTTAATTAATTAAGATTATATTAAGTAATAATTTTAAAATTCACGGGTTTCAATATTCAACTTTATTATATTATACAATAAGATAGGCAGGGTTAGTGAGTAGTGACATAAAGCAAACGAATAAATTTAACCTATTTATCGTAACTTGAGGTCATGTGACAAAATACAGTTAACTAAATAATGTGATGTGATATAGTATAAAATATAGTTAATTACATTTATCAAACTGTTTTCTAATTTAAGTGGATATATAAAATAAAGAGGAAAAAACGATGTGATGAAGGAAAAAAAAATTAAAAAAATTGTAAGAAAAATGAAGTAAAAGATAATGATTAGTTAAAAGTAAATAATTAATTGAGCCACCCAATGTTTGGCTCCTATTGTGTCCGAGTGTATTAAACTGATAAAGTAAGAAAAGGTGTTCCATTGATTCATATGCACCGTCCCACACTCAGACCCAATTAAGTCTCTAAAAAAACATTCCCTTTTTCTGCTTCTGCAACTAAAATACAAAAGCTTCCATCATCGTTTCTCTTTCAACTTCATTTCACAACACTCACACTGCGAGTTGCTTTCAACTTCATCCTTTCATTATTCATTTTCTTCATCTTCATCCATCCATGGACACAGCTCACTGGCCACAGGTAAATTGCTGTTCCTTAATTCATCGCTACTTTTTTCTCACTCTCTGTTTAATTAATTTCATAGCTTCATTTTAATTATATAAACCTAATTAACACTCGTTGTTTATTGCTGCCTTTTGATTCCCTTTTTCTATCTGCTGCTGGTGAAACTATTCATATTTGTCAGATTTTTTCTTTAACCTACGTACCTTTCGCTTTCTCACTTTTTCATTTGCTTTTGCTTATAAACAAATTAAACAAGTTTCGATCTAACCTTTTATTTTATTCGAACCTCTCTTTTTTTTTTTAAATAAAAATAAAAATAAAAACCATAATTATATATGCATAATTTCCCCTCTCTTGATCCTGAAAAATAAAGCAAGTAGTAATCAACCTACTTAATTTGCTTGTTGTTAATTTTTTATTGATATTTGTTTCAGACCTGCATGCCTTAATTAATATGTTTGGGCATGATATTTATTTTATTTTGATTTGAAGGAGATGGTGATGAAACCAATAGAAGACATAGTGGTGACAAGTACATGTCCAAAGGGTGGAAGTGGTGTAGAGAGGAAAGGAAGGTCACAGAAAGAAGAAGCTCTGAACTGTCCAAGGTGTCATTCAATTAACACAAAGTTCTGTTACTACAACAACTACAGTCTCACACAGCCTCGATATTTCTGCAAGACTTGTAGAAGGTATTGGACTGAAGGTGGGTCCCTCAGAAACATCCCTGTAGGAGGTGGCTCAAGGAAGAACAGGAGATCTTCTTCTGTTTCTGTTTCTGTTTCTGCTTCTGCTTCGGCTTATGCTTCTTCTTCCTCACCCAATAATAATAAGCTTTCTCATCCACTCATCACACCTTCAGCTTTGTCACACACTCAAAACCCTAAGAATACTATTCATGATGGCCAAGATCTTAATTTGGCTTTCCCAGTTTCCTCCACCACCACCACCACCACAGATTTTAGAAACATCTCTGAATTGGTTCAACAAAATAACAACAGCAGCAGCAGCAGCAGCATGTCCAATTCTTCAACAATCACTACCACAAGTACTACTACAGCACCTTCAACTTCTCAACTTTCTGCTTTGGAACTTCTTACTGGGATCACTTCTTCAACTTCAAGGGGTTTGAATTCTTTCATGCCATTCCCAGTTCCAGCTGATCCTAGCACTGTTTACACTACTTGTGGGTTTCCTCTGCAAGATTTTAAACCGACCCTGAATTTCTCTTTAGATGGGATTGGAAACGGGTATGAAAGTCTTGAGAATGTTCAAGAGACAAATGGGAGGATTTTGTTTCCATTTGAGGATTTAAAACAGGTTTCTACCAGGACTACCACAATGGATCAGAATAATAAAGAGCAACAAGGTGGTGATTCTTCAACTGGGTATTGGACTGGGATGTTAGGTGGGGGATCATGGTAATTAATTCTTCTCATCTTGCTTTCTATCAATATTCAATTCTCTCAGTTTCCTTTTCAACTTTTTTTTTCTTTCTGGGTTTTAATGAGTTCCTTCAGATCACTTGTTTTGGATTTCTTCATAACTGGCTAACAGCTGATAGGATCGATCCATACATGGGTTTCTTTTCTCTTGTGTCAATTTCTTATGTATCTAGCTAGCTCCTCTTCTTTTCATCACCAAGGTGGGATATTGAGATGAAGCTTATTTTAGGCAGGCTTCGGTAGTACTCAGAAAATTAAACAAGAGTTACACTACATTTGATTATGTGCAAAGATACAAGAGATCAATATTAACCCCATTTTTTTAGGGTTAACAAGTAGCTAGAAGGGGGCCGAGTAAATTAAGTATATATTATTAGTATTGTCCATTTTATATTTCATGTAATATTTCTTCTATCACAGAAGCAGGGCAACCCACAGTACACTGTGCATCATCAAGGTTATTACCCAATTCGAAAAATGTATCATGTACAAGAATATATATTATATGAATTGGTATGTTATGTTACTTCTTAAAATGTCACATTGCAAATATTTAGCTGTGAATATCTATGTGATGCTTTTCCTTGCTTTATCTTCCCTTTCCCTTTCTTTCTTTTTGTGCTGTGCTGTGCTGTTTAGCTACGTTCAGGTTCGGAATTGGAGCTGTCAGTTGCAGTAAGATTCATACCTGCATTAAAATGTGTTATCATGAAGGCAAGTTACTTGTAGCTAGAGGAGAATAAAAGCCAGGTGAGACTTCTGATATCTTCACGTGACATTGCAATAAAGAAGTCTCGAAGATAAATGTTGATTAATTATAGCCATTATAACTACAAACTATAAAGCTGCCCCGGATTAAAAGGCCACCTACTGGCTTTTATAATAATAAAAATATGGGAATGGATAATTGGATATTCATGACACTCGTTGTATTAATTTACTTATTGAGAGGGAAGAGATTAGAACGAAACAGGAAAATGGTGATAATTAAGTGTAACAAATTAAAAAAGGAAAATAATAAAGAGAAATAAAATAAGTATACAAATTAAAATGTAAAAAAAAACTTTTATGCAGTAAAATTCTACTATTTTTAATGTGATAAATCATTTATTAGTTTGTATAAATAAATAATTATGCAACCTGTTATATTACATTTGAATAATTTTATTATATTTTCACGCAATAAATAAATTTTAAGATAAATTAAATTTGGTGTGATAAGATACTTGATTATTTATTTATATAGACCAATATTTTTTTTCTAAGGAGAGAAAGAAACACTCCATTGTAAAGAAAAAAGTAACATCAAAAGTAGCAGCTAATTTCGGTGGTGCATGATTTTACTATAACAAATAAATAACTATATATGAAATGTTATTATTTAGTTAACATTTTTTTTTATTATTATTATTATTATTATTATTATTATTATTATTATTTTCTCTCTTTCAAAATGTTACACTCCTGCCCTATCCACTAATCCTTATCCTACAAAATATTAATGGATCCGCTTCAAGGAGTCGAATCCTGTAAAAAAATTTTTTTTTCAAAAATATTGAGTTACGATAGAGGAGTGAGAATTCACAAATTGCCACCATTGACGCGAATCAATGATCATTGCTTGCGTTCCACCTCTTCTTTTGTGTATGACAAGACTCTGACACATGACATACCCTGTTATCTTTTATATTTTTTTTATTACGGTTTTTTTGAGCTGTTTAAATTTGCATACATTAAAAAATAGTTTTTATTAAAAATTATGATAATTACATATTAATGATATTTTTAATCGAATTTTTTAATTTATTAAATTATACAAATCTACACATGATAAAAAAATTATATATGTTAAATAATTTTCCTAATATAGACACAAAGATACACTAATAAACATAATAAATTTTAATAAAAAATTATACATGATAAAGTTTTATTAAAAATTATATAATTTAATATACTAATAATATAAATGTTACATTTTTAATCAAAATTAATATTTACTAATTTTTTATTATTTAATTTTAAATTTATATTAAAAAGTTTATATTTTAACTATTAACATAAGTTCCATTTAGATATATTTACCAAAAAATATAAAAAATAAAAATACATTCCATTTATATTCATTATTTTTTATTTTTTCTTATTATATGATAATAGTGATCATATCTATCTATCTTTTTTATTTCCATTAATATATAGATCTATGCACCTACAAGGAACATTTTCTTTTTTCTCTGGTGTTGAGGGGGCCCATAAACATTCCCCTAGGCATGTGTGCTAAATAAGAATAATTATACACTTGGTGGGTCCCATCAGCATCAGGTTCAGGGTTTCAGGCTGATCAATCCATCTTAGATCCCACACACTTTCCCTTCTCGTATAAACTTCCTTTGTCTTTTTCTGCTGATTCTGCGCTGTACACCACTTTTGGTAATCAAACTTATTAAATGAATTTTTCTTTAGATGATCAAATGTATTTTATGTGCAGTTTGGTTTAGTAAAAGGGGAAAAGAAAGATTTTAAAAGAAAAGACATATTTTATTTGATTTATAAGAGGAGGGTAAGAGAAATATATAAATATATAAATTTGTTACTGTATATTTAAAATATTAAAAAAATATATGCAATTAATCTTCTCTTTCTTTTAAATCGAAAAAAAATATATTTATATCAATTATTTATAATAAGAGATAGGGATGCTCAGAATTACGTGATCGATCGAAATTCAATAGTAATCGATGAATAAAATTATAAGCGGTGGATGAGAAAAGAGGCTACCTTGCGATAATTTTTTATGCTATGTTAAGGATAGATTAATTTGTCGACGGCAAGTTTAAAAGAAAATCTTCAGTAAAAGCTGAACTCAAATCGATGTGGTTTGATAATTATTTGTCGTGAATATTAAATTTTATAATTTTTAAATTTTTTACTGTTTGTTTTTTATTTTTGGTTATTTTTTTAAATTTTTTAATTATTTTTTTTTATTTTTCAATTATCTCTTATATCTATCTATCTATGTTTTTATTTTTTTACGTTACTTTTTTTTCTTTTTTTTTTATCTTCAATATCCATCTGATTAACACGCAACAACAGTAATTTAAAAAATATTATATTTTTATTAAAAATGATATTAAATAATATTTTTATATTATTATTATTATTTTTTATATAGTTAAAAATATTAAATTTTGTAATAATTAATTTTAAATTTATATTTAGAATAATTTTTAATTGATTGAGAATGTAAAATTTTTTATACTAACATAAAATAAAAATTAAACTCTAAATAATTAATGCATTAAATTTATGCTAATTGATCTAGAATTTAATTGGAGTGTTCAGTATAAATTTTATTTATATTGTTATTCAATAATGGACTATCTTATAATTAAAAATTATTATTTTTATATTAATAGTAAAAGTTAAATTTACCATAATTTTTAATTAATCAATAGTATAAATAATTATTCTATCATATTATATTTTTTATTTTAAAATTATTAAATTAAAATATATTTATTTAAATAATTTAATTGAAATATACTAAAAAATTTATACTATCATCTTATTTTAAATTGACATATTTTTATTGATTATTGATTTTTATAAAAATTATTTTAAAGTTATATCTATCGTAATTTTTATTTTATTAATAATATAAAAATATCAAAATTTAATTTTTATTTAAAATAAAAAAATTATCTTTTCGTTTATTTTCATTTAAAATTTTCTTTCCAAACAATCCCTAATATATAATATATATATATATATATATATATATATATGAGTGGATATGTTGGTGTTTGACCAAAGAATCTCCCAAAAAGCCACAATTATGTCCATAGTAGGAGGACAAAAATTTCTTTACCTAAGAATTCCATCCTTTTCTAATGTTCCAAATAAAAGTACCAAACCATGTATTATGACAGCAATATGATGGACAGGATATTCCTATACCAAATGCAGATATCACAGTTCCAATATTTAAATTAAATATGACAGACTGTGTTCCATAATTAATATTTATCTTTCAATATTTCCAATGAAAAAGATAAGGGCCAGGTAGCTGGATAGCATAACACTCATATATTACACTTTATAAGATTCTCACTGCCATTTTGCCCAACTCTTTGTAATGCAACCCCAAAGCAGCCTCTTCCTTTGCCTTCATTGTCTATTCTTGCATTTACTAATCAATAACACAAAATGTTTGAAATGCAAGCAACATATGTAATTAAACTGCCTCATGCAAGAGTATAGCCCCTCCAATAATAATGAAAGTTGTGTTTTAAAACTGGATCTAATTAATCAATGAGACCACCATTTTATGACTTAGCTAGTCCAATAATAATGTTGTTAAAGTCATGTTTAGTTTACATCATAACCTTTTTTTTTTTTTTAATACATTTTATCTGATGTACTCAACCGTCAAATTAATTGGGCTGGCTTAATGTAAAAATGGTGGCATCATTGCTTTGATGGATGTTTGATCCAGTTTTAAAACATTGCTTTTCAAATTTAGCTACCTTAAATAACTTTCATTTTTCTTTAATCAGCAATGCTAAATGGTGCAAAAAAAATTCATCACGAACGGAGGTACGAATTATGTCAAAGCATATATCTTAAATTTAATTTACAAAGAATAATAAAATCATTTTGGCATCAACATTAGTTTATATTAATTCGTACCAAATTTTACCAAAAAAAAATCATACCATCTTTTTCCTTCTAATTTAGGGTTCTTAAATCTATAGTTCTAATAAAAAAGTAACTTACTCTGATTATTTGATATTTCATTTAAAATAAATGTGATTAAAAAAGATTAAAATATTAAAATATAAATACTGGATTTGAATGATGGTTAACAACAATATTACGCATCTATGTTACTTAATCATGAATCATGCATCATATATCAAATAAATACCTATTAATATCGTAAAGTCCAATTCAAGTATAAAACATATATCACTGCAGTTTCGAAATGAAGCATCTCCATGGGAATTTGAATAACCGAAGATGGAGAGATATATTAGATCTCGGAGATTTATCCGCAACTAAACCTTGCTCTGTTTTCCCTTGTAGTGTTTTTTTTTTCTTACATAACTTAGTTGTAATATCATAAATATTTTTATATTGTTTTTCAATCAAAATTAAAAGTTAACATCATGTATCAAAACAAAACTTCAATTTTAATTAAAGAACAATGTTAAAATATTACATATTAAAATTTAACATGATAAGATTATTATGGATAGTAAAATTTTTATCCAAGTATTTAACATAACTATCTACACAGAATTGGAACTTAAAACCATGTTACATGTTTGCTTACCGGAATATTTATTTCAAAAGAATATTTTAAAATTCCCCTGCTTGTTTTTAAAATTTTATTATTAACTAGAAGAAATTAACGTTACACTATTGAACAAACACAGACCCAAATGTTATTGGCAACGGCCTTTAGTCCAAATAATGAGCCACTCCCATGCCATGGGTGATATTAATTAAAAGACTTATTACAAAACTTGATTATCTTGTTGTTTATTATCACTCAACTATAGTTTTCAGCTCTATGTGACTATTCGGTACAATGATTTTGGTACTAAATAACAGTTTTCAATATAAAATTAGTGACAGGTGAAGATAAAACGAAGTAAGTAACAAGAAGAAAGTAGAATAGTGATTGTTGGGCTCAAGTTGAATGTGTCACGCTAAACTAACCCAACTTCAAAACCATCCACCTCCACCTACCAACTAAATCTTAATTGTTTCCAAGCCCAAAGAACCTAGAGATTAAGGGGTTGTTCAATTTAAGAAATTTTTTATTTTTATTTATAAAAATATTATATTATACTGTTTTTGTTTTTTATTTTTAAATTTGTATAAAAATAAAAAGATTTTTTTTTAATTTCATGTATACAATTTTGAAAATAAGAAAAAATGAAAAATAATATAATATTTTTATAAAAATAAAAATACAAATATTTTTAAAAATTAAATGGCTCCTAAACGTATGTTAAATCAGTTTATTTTAGTAAAATAATTTTTTTTTTTACTTTGGTTTTTTTGACTTTTTTAAAGGAATAATTGTTTTTTATTTAAATTGTACCAAATATGCTATAAGTAATCAAAGATGAAAGATCTTTTTCTACTCTTCTAGTACTAGAAAATGATCCGAATCCCAAATATATAAGGCCTTTTTTGCTATGTAGAACAAATACACTTGTGCTTATTGTTAGAAGTTCTACAAGTATAGTGAACCATATGTGTATATATATAAAGTGAGAAGATTGAGTTAATTCTAAACCTAATTTTTATTATTTATCTATAAATATAAAAAGAACGTGGAAAACAATTAATAAAAAAAGCCTTTGGCTAAGATTACATCGGGGATTATGAAAAATATACATAAAGAATTGTTCCATGTCCAAGTCAAGTTTTAAAGTAAATAAGAGTTGTTCTTTTAGAAATAATTTAAGGACTCAGGCCTAGATTTTATAAAAAATAATTCTCCTAAATGTTAATTAAAGATTCCAACCCAAAGAATTAAGGGAAATACAACTTCTTTAATTATTAAGCCAAATTAATTAATCAATCATGGCACGAGCACGTTGAATCGTTGACAAGTCAATTAGATTAATTCACTAGCAACCTTCCTAATCTGCAGTTTAATAACTGAAAACAAAGGCCAATACTTCTGTGTAATGCCATCGAATCAAACTAGCTAATCATTCAAATATTAAACATAATCCACCTAAGAGAGAACTGTATGCAGTATGTGTTATTTACATTCTTGGGAGCTCTCGTTTGGAGACAGTGCAACACTAAATTAATCTTAATTAGATCCTATCATATTTGCTCCCCATATAAATTTTATATTATTTTTCGAAAGAAGAATATTTATTAAAATTTGTGTTAGAGATACGCTTAGTTCGTTAATTAGTTTTGTTAATGGTTAACTTGTTAGTTGGTTTGGTTGGTTAATTTTTTATTAGATATAATATTATAAATAGGATATCCTTTGTACTAGTTTGATATCTTTTTATAATAAATTTACATGATTTGTATTTTGACTATACATTAACCATCTTCAAATTTTAAGAATTTGTATTCTATTTTAATATTTTAAAAATTATATAAAAACATGCTAGAGAAATACATCCAACTATTATTATTAAATCTTATTCAAGTACTATGAGCAGTAATTTCATTTAGAAAAAGGTGGAATTAGTTCACTTTTAATTAGTGTTTCAGAAAATTTCAAATCCTTTTTAGTAAAAGGAGAGATCAATACGTGAGGGAAGAATAATTTATTTATTTTTAATATTTTCTTTTATATATACAAACGCTGTGTTTTAATATATATATATATATATAAATATAAATACAGAGGAAAAATGAAAAAAATAATCATTGAAAAAAAAAAAGAAGAAGAAAAGTACGTAAGTTAAGCTACTTTTGAAAATGTTTCACCCATATGTACACGTCAGTCCTGGTATCTTAATCCATGCACGAATGAAAGAGTTAAATTAGAAGAGAAATAATCGTTTTGCTTTTAATTTTTTTTATAGAAATTAAAAACTAACATGTCATTTCTTTATCTGCATGGTTTACAAATTGGGCTTTAATATGCCCTTCCTTTTTCATCGAAATTTAAAAGGTGAAAACACAATTAATGTTATTTGCATAGCAGACTCAACAAATTGTACTTAATTTTTTTTGTGTGTATTAGAAAAAGTTAGTACCACCATCTCTCAATTATAGATGTTGAGAATGGCAAAATGCCACTTTTCTTACAAATGGAAGAAGGATAGGGATTTTATATAGACCTAGACATAGCTTGTGAATGTTACCTTTCTATTGAGTTAACCGTACCATTTAAATTAGCATAACAAAATCTATGAAGAAGTAAAAAGGTTTGATTGGTAGGTATTGAGACTATAGGCGATAATGCTCCTTCCAATCCCAATCATGGTGGTAGCCTATGACTATGACCATCTCCTCCTTCAATTGCCAATGTCAATAACATATCTCATAATTATTTTTTCATGATAGAACATTACTATTTATCTATTTATATTTTTTTTACTTAATAGTTCATAAATTTATTTTTTTAAAAAAATTTAACAGATTCAACAACTTAAATAAATATGTATATATATAATAATTTTTTCCCCAATGAAGAGAGGAAAGCAATTAAAAGGATAATGGGGTTTGTAATCAATGCTCAATTATTTACCCTTTAGGCGGAAATTTAGAATGAACCTTTGACTATGAATACACAGTGAATCACAGCTGGAAAAAGTGATAGGACAAATCACAAAATTATTGAGTTGACTTTGTAAAGAACTGAGTCCTCAATTAATTCACCAAATGTTAGCATAATCATAACAAATATTTCAATCAATCTATTTATGTTTGAAGACACATTAGAGAAGCTTTTATGATTATTATTCTTGTCATCTTCTGTTTCACAACCTTTTATTTAGGTTTATCCACCCAGTTATGTAGATAGCTCGTTATAAATACTACGATTAATCGTTCAAGTTCAAGATTATGTTCTTCATTTTTCCCCCCTAGTTTTGATGCTTTTGATTAAAACGACGAAATTTAAACTCAAAATTTGTTTTAGTTTTAAATTTTTTATTATTAGATTAATTTTGACTTTTTGAATGGATTTATCTTCCTTAAAACGAGTAAATTTATAAAATGATATTGATTTAAACAAATACTATTTGTAAATTAAACTACTTCAAATTAATTAGAGACCATCATTTTTAATTATCTTTCCTCTCCGACTCTACCTCGCTTTTGTTTTTTAGCTCTTTATCTTTCGGATTTTGGTTAATTTTTATTATCTTTTGTAATTAAGATTATATTTTTTATATTTCCCTTCCCAACTAGCATGTTTTCTTTTATACACGTGCCGAGATTGAAACTTAGATAACATACATGAGAGATAATATTATTTACTCAAATTATAGATATAAATTATCAGTTAAACACAAATTATTATAAGGCATAAACATTTTTAAAAAAGTTTGTGAAAATTATAAAACGAGTGCAAAATAAGAGTTTAATCATCAAAAAAGTTACTTTTTACATTATCTCGAGTTGTTAAACACCAATTATTTTGTTGACTACACGTAAAATCGAATTCCATACTTTTAATCTATCATTTAGCCATGAAAATTAAATTTGAACCGGTGGGCATCCATCTAAATTCCATCTAATTTTAATGAAAACAAAATCGTTTTAACAAGGATTAAGAATATTAACTTGAAAAGGTCAGATTTTATATTTAAATTATTCTCGATAAATATAATAATGATTTTAAACTTTCAAATTTTATTAAATATAATTTTACCATTAATTTTTTTTAAGATTCTTATATTTATTTTGTATATTATTTATATTAAAATATATGTTATATATAATTCATTTAACATGTACATACATAACTGAATATAGTTTATAAAAGAAATTTTAAAACAGTAGAATTTAGAGTTCTTCAAAATTTATCCAAATTCAATAAAATTGAAGTTGGACTTTAATTATTTATTTTGTTTCTTTCGAATTTGTACTCACCCTATCCAGATTCTTCACAGGACAAGAAGGATAAACTTGATCTTGTTACTATGCAAGTTTAATTTAAATTAAAAAAATAAAAAATAATTAAATAATTATAACTATGTTTGAAAAATAATTTAAATTTTTAAAATATAAAACATCATGTATATAATTTTATAATATAAATAAATTAATTTTGTATTTTAATTAATTAATAAATATGTACTATTATTGATAGAATATATAATTATATATAAAATAATTACATTGTGTGTCACATGTCGCATTTTGGTGAAAAAGCTCTATTTTTTTCAAATAAAATGCACAATCATTTGGCATCTTACAAGGAGTCAGCAGGTTAAATGTCACCTTTGACCACGTTAACATACTAACATACTAGTTTGATATAAACTACCATACCAATAGACAAATTTTAAAAATAAGAAGAAAAATAAATGAGAGGTTAAAAATAGAGTAAAATTAAGATAAAAAAAATTGTTTAAATAGATAAAAATAAAAAGAATGAAAAGAAATTATTTTTATATTATTTGGATGGATGAAAAAAAATTAAAAAATATTAGTAGTATAAATTTTAAAAAATAAAATAAAATTTAAAATTTTTACTATATTTTCATTTTAAAAATATTTATTAATTTTAACAATTTTACATCCCAATTTTCAGGGCTGTTTAGGGGGAGAAAAATTTTGGTTATT
Source organism: Canavalia gladiata (assembly GCA_037954105.1). Lineage (NCBI taxonomy): Eukaryota > Viridiplantae > Streptophyta > Magnoliopsida > Fabales > Fabaceae > Canavalia > Canavalia gladiata. The sequence goes on from CM075660.1 coordinate 14,963,474, forward strand.
CCAAAAAATTAATTTTATTTTCATATCAGATAAATAAATAAAAATCCATCCAATTTTAAAAATAAAGTACTTCTCCGTGAAATCCAACATTGGATTCAATATTAGATTAACTGAATCTAATCAAGAAAAGATAGAAAAGCTAATAAAAAAATACATAATAATTCTAATATAAATAAAGATATCAATTAAATTTTTAAATATATGTGAAATAATGTTAAATAATGAATGAAAAAGTAATTAATAATTTTTAATAATTTTGAACTGTTAATAAAAAATACTAAAAAACGTAGTAGAGGAAGTAGTTTAACCTAGAGAAGCGAGGAGCAAAAAGAGAATATTTACTTGTTGGGTGAAACAAAGTAAGAACACAAATTTGAAGTTGGTGTGACCACAACATGGGAAAAGTTGGGAATGCAAGCATTAATGTCTCACTTTTGTGGACAACATTATTTACATATAAATCACTAAAGCCTGTGTTTATGTCGTCAAGCACCTTGCTTTAGTGGACCTGTCAGTCTCACTTTCTCTTTCCTTTCTATTTCCATTCTTATTTTCATTACCTTATTTCTCATCAATTCAAATACTTTATAACTGAAACTTTATCAAAGTAAAGTTTTTTTTTTTAATTAATGATTAGTTAATTTTTTAAAATAGTCAATTGAAAATTAATTTAATAAAAGTTCTAAATATATGTGATAATAATCTCAAGCAAGAACACCCAATTTCGGATACAAATGTAGTCATGCATGTTGTTTTAACAATCTCCCTCCATCTTCATCGTTTTAGGATTGAAGCTTATGCTCATTGCCCCTTTCACATTTAATAAAAATTTAAAAGATTTATTTTATCGGTTGGGAAGAATATTTATTATAATTTATAAAAATTAAAATATATTAATTATTTCTTAAATATTATCATTATGTTTTATTTTTTTCATATGCAGTTTAATGTATTTAAATATTTTCATAATTTTAAATTACTTAATTTTGTGATATTGGTATAGATATTATAAGGTTTACTGAATAAATTTTTTTTTTCCAATACAATTATACTATATTATTAAATAATAGAAAAATATTTAAACCTCCTCTCTACTTGCTTTAAAAATACTTTTTTTTATTATGGAATAAGTATGTATGACCCATAACATTGTAATAGGGGATCCATTAGATAAAAGTGTTCAAAACAATGTGTTCATTAAATTTCTTTTTATTTTATTATTATATCTGTGTTTTTAGTAAATCAAATCAGAAAAACAATATTTTAATTGAATATAATTATATTTTTAAATAAAAAATATTTAATAACTCTCTTATTTTGAAATTAAGAGAAATTAACATTAAGCCGAGTGCAACTGTTCATAGGTAAATCCATAAAAAAAGATCATGATTCAACCTCATTATGACTCTACCTCAACTTTGCCAATACAAGATGTTGGCCAACAACCAACACTTACAATACAAGCAAATCCCCTTTCAGATTTTCTAAACTTTGAACAAAACCCTGTGAATTATACTCTTGTCATTAAGTTTTGGTCAAATCTTGAGTGAGTGCAGTGACTATTCATGCAACTGATTTGAAGTTTTGAAAAATAATAAAATTCATACTATATATATATATATATATATATATAAAATGTTTTCATATTATCTTGAGTTTTTTTTTTTAATTAATTGTGCTTATCAATGTCATGATCATGAATACTTCATTTTGAGAATAGGACATGTATGCTATGGCAATCAATTCTCAATCTCACAAACTTCTTTTTAGCCAAAAAATTATGGATTTGAGACTAACTTTCATACGCTAAAAAAATATTTTTCTATAGAAGATGTATTATTTGTTTGGAAACTTTAGAAAATGAGTCGAAGATATATTAATTTTAGGTAACTCTTGAAAGTCCATATCAGACCCTTTTTTGTAATGACTATTTTATTTAAAAAAATCAATTTCAGACAAATTTTAGATAGATATTATTATTATTTATAATCAAAATTAATATTTTATTTAAATAAATATTGTTGCTTTAATTTTGGTAATTATGTATAACCAACCAGCAATGATTAGATTATTAAAAAAGCTATTATGTGTACAGCTTCATATTTAATATATTATCAAAATTAAAAAATTTATGTACCAATAAATTAAAATTTATATTGAATATATTTTAAAATAATGATTATAAAATAAAAAATTTTATTATATGACAATCTATAATTTGACAATATTAATAATTTATATTATCAATGTAATTTAATTAAGTTTTTATTTTAAAATCATAAATATTCTAAAAAAGGATAAGAGAAAGTTATATATTACGTACTTGTTTCCCAATTATGACTCACAAATATATAATTACGGTATTGAAACGAAGATAAAGCGCACAAAAAAGATGAATTATGAAGTTAAAAGCAAAAGAAAATTAGAAATAAGGAAGGAAGGAAATTTAAGAATGAGAAACACAATCACATGTGCCAGCATTGGAGAAGAGAACATGGCACGATAATAAGTAATAACTGAGAATAATAGTTTCTGTCTTATTCCCATAAAAAAGGATCTATCAACCTTTTCTCAAAGGACAAAGCATTTTGCTTTCCACAAAGAGATAAAAAGAGATAAAAACTAGAGATTATATAGCTAAGCTGCATTTGAATTTTTCACGTTATCATTCAATTGAAAGGCTCGACCAAATCTCCATAGTTATTTCAATTCATCATGTGTAGGACCTTACGTTGAATTGGCTGCAATATCACCAATCCCAATTCTTGGTTCTTGCATAATTAAGCATGCCTCTTTTTTTTTTTTATTAAATCAAAAGGACAAAGAAAAAAACATGTTTGTTTTAAGTTTTGGTGCCTATTTAATGAAAGAGAGTGTTATTAATTTTTCTGCTGCCACATTTAATTAAAATAGAACAAAACATAATGAAGTGTATTTGAAAATAAATCAATAAAATTTAAAATGACATTTAGATTGAAAGAGAGGAAGTATATATGTATGAAATTTTTATTTAGTTATTAAGATTGGGTTGAAATAAACGATGAAGTACACTCATTAGAATGATTACAATCTCAACAAACAAGCTAGAAAGCCATGGAAGTAGAAGAATATGGCTCCTATATATAAAATTGAGTGGTTATTAGCCTTTGCCAAAGGACACACATACGTTATATACAACTTTATGTATCAACCATGAATTGGTAAAAAAAAAAAATGACCCTTTTAGTTTCTGTTCATGTTGCTTTTGTTGATTCGGTGCTCTTCATTGATTGGAAATCATAGGGTCGTTGAACATACCAGTACATCTTTTCATATGCTCTCCTTAATAGCAACTTAGCAATTTCATTTTATTTTAGTGATCTTATTTATCATATTGACTAAAAAATTTGTTATAAAGTACAAGTTATATTAAAATTATAGTAGAATTTATTCATATTCCTTTTAGTTAATTAAAAATAATTATTTAACTAATACTTTAAACATTCTTATTAACTTTTTTCAATTTTGTTTTCTTTAGGCTTTTGGTGTTTGTGTCAGAAAAAGACAAGAAAGACAAAGAAAAGCCACAGAGTGATTGCAAAGTCTAAATGTGGTTGTTCTTCACATCGCAAATGAAAGGCTTCTTTTTTTAGTGAGTAAAGGATTATAATTTTGTCCCCTTTAGCCAGCACACGCTTCATCATAGCTGTTGAGTGCCAAGTTACGGCATCCATCTAAAAGTTATACTCATTTTACTATACTATGTCAAATTATTTATTAATATGTTACAGTGCTTATTTTATATTCACATCAATGGATCCCAATATAAAGAAATAAAACTAATGTGAAAGGTTATACACTCCAGTATTTTGTATTAAAAAATTTTAATTAATCAAATCACTAATTTTTCATTTTTCATCTTATAGTATTGTGTATTAATTTAAAAAAAATATAAGCATAGACATATTGTATTGTCATATATATATATATATATATATATATATATATTTGGGCTTACGAAGTTTGAGATATTTTGGTAAATACTAGGTGATTTTTCATTAATTTAATTTTTTATTGACGGGATATATTCGAATAAGAATTAATTAAAAATTTATCAGCTGGGCATATACTAAATACTTCTACACTCTCATCAGTAAATGATTATTAATATATGATTATGTGGTGACTTATATGTCGAGTGTCGTTGAAGAAGAAATGATATACATATATAGAAATGTTGCGATCTGCTTATTTCCTAGAGGTCTATTTGAAATATATAAAGTTAGAATTGTAACTTAGAATTGTAATTCTAATACTAGGTTGCGTTTGAATGAAATAATTTTAAAATATTAAATCAAAATTATTTAAGTAATAAGAAAAGAATTTAAGAATGTTAAAACATTTTAATGAGATAATTTTTATATAATATGAAAGAATTTTGAAATAATACCTTATTAGGGTATGGGCTATCAATGAGCATAAGTGTTTTAAAAAACATTATTACTAAGAAATGAAAAAATGAATGAAGGAGTAACAACCGGCTATAATATAATATTACATTATCTATATGTATATGTTATTGATTAATTAATATATAATAATAATTAATTTTGATATTTAAATATATCTATAATATTTATTCATATTTAAAATTTTGAAGTGTTAATTGGTTATACCAAATTATATAGTTGATTATAAAATTATTTATATAATTAAGTTAATTATTATTTTATATAGAATAATTATAATATTTTTATAATTGAATATATAGTTTTTTATAATTTATTATTGCTTGTAAATTAAGTAATGATCGATTAAAAAAATATTATAATTACTTTTATACAAAATGATAATTAACTTAATTATATAATTAATTTTTTAATTAATTATATTTATTAATTGATTAATTAAGATAAAATTTAATGTATAAATAATTGTATTTATTATTATATATATATATATATTTGTTAATAATTTTTGAATAATAATATATCAACCACATGCATAGTTAACAATAACTAATTAATAAATAATTGTTTAACTAAAAGTTAAATTTAATAGTCTAGCATTTTTTTTAATTAAGTTGGAAAATAAATGTTTAAAATTTTTAATTTAAATATATATAAATGTAATATTTTTTAAAAAATAGTTTGGTTAAAATATCGGCTAGTTGATGCTAAAAAGAAACATCAACCAGTTCAACTTGAACATATTTTTGTATGAAGTAATAGTCTATGTCCACATATTTAGATTTCGAGCATTTACAAGATGTTCAATGTTGAGCAAACAATTCATGAACTTAGATTTCTTTAATTTGTAGGCAATATAAAAGTGTCCTAAGAAGATACAATATTTAATTATGGATTTGTGACTAATTCTACAACCATCTACATAAAAGGTAAGATTGAGGTGAAAAGATGATAAGATGATGAGAATAAATAACATTGACCAAAAATGTTTTGAGGTATTGAAGAATTCGATTAAGACGATTTAACTCAGATAACAACAACAGTAATAATAAAAATGAATTAACATCTTGATTAACAAGCATAATGATGATAATAATAATAATAGAAATTATATTTTTATTATAATTATAATAATTTTTTTTATCATAAAAAATAAATAAATGTAATGAATACATAATTAAAAAAATAAAAATAAAATTTATTATATAAATTGTATTAATAGTTAGTATGAATTACATCTCTAATAATCTTAAAAAATAATAATAATAATAACAATGTATAAAAAATAATAATAATAATAATTAATTATAATATTCAATAATAATAATAAAAATATTAACAACAATAATTATAAAAATTAAAAAAATAATTCACATTAAAATTATAAAGAATTAACTTTAATTGTATTCCAAAACTAAGACATTAAAATTATATTCCTAATTTTAAAAAAATTGTCAAATATCATAATTAAAATTTCATGATTGAATTTCAATCCAAAACCTCAATTCTATACGTCGGATATATACTAATTATGAAAGATTACTTTTGATTCTTTAACTACTATATATATTTTTTAAAGTTTTATTAAAATGGAAAATTTAATTTTTTATATAAATGAAAAATAAATATTTACTATTTTCATTTATTTAATTATAAACTTTTTAACCTTATATTTAGATGAATGATTTTAATATTACAAAATTTAAAATTTTTAAAAATTTAAATATTTTTATATTTTAAAGTCTTTATTTAGATAAATTATTTTATATTTTTAAATTTTAAATTTTAAATTATTTATTTGAATTGAGTAATTTAATTTTTATTATATATAAAATTTTATTTTTAAATAATTTTTAAAAATATAAAAATAATATTAATGAATAAAAAATATTTAAAATAGCATAAGGTAAAATTTAAAATTTTACCTATTTTGGTAGACTTTTAAATTCTTTCATCCTGATTAAAATTTATTTAAAAAATTTTAAAATTATAAATATTTTATAAAAATTATCCAAATAAATTATTTTAAATTTTTAAAAAATTTATATATATTTTTTAAAATTTTTCATCCAAACATAGAATAAAATGAAAGAAAGAATCCTTTCATAATTATAAATATATTAATTTATAAGAATAAATTTTTTTACTGTAACACATTTTCAATCTAAAATATGTGGGTAAAATTATTTTAAATACACATTTGACTATTCAAAATTATTTATATTAATTAAAAATCATTCTGGGTATTAGTTTTTAAAACAGATAGACAGTTACATAATATTTGATTGACATTATTAAAAGGGCCAAGGCATATTATATATGTTTTATTTTAAATTAAATTATACTTACAAATTTTTATTTAATATTTTAATATTTAATTATTTTTATCTTTTTATGTATATAATTTTATAAAAAAAAATTATGTAGTTAAAAAATAAATATAATATTATATCTTTGTATATAAGACAAAAAATATCAGATAAAATTTTGTTAAATTTTAAAATAAATATAATATCTATTATTTTATGTTTGAAATATTTTATAAATAGAATAAAACTAGCCACCAAGTTAAATAGCAAAAAATATCATCTTATTTTATTTTTTCCTCCACCTCTTATTATCTTGAGTTCTTTTTTATCTTTACAATATTTTTCGGTTATATACTGAAGTGAGGAAAACATTGATGAACTCAATGACTGATCTTCAAATCCGTGGAGCAATACCACTAAATATTAAGATCAATATGAAGAGTGAATGTATAAGACAAGTAAAATAATCATTTGCAGAAAACAATGGCTGTTGTCACAATTGAGGGGCAATAGCATGAAACATTATGCAGATTCCGGTCATTTAGGTTCACATTTAGGTCTTCTTCTTCTTTAAATGATGGTTTTTTTATATTTAAGTATAATCGAGAAATTAATTTTTAAATTGAAAGTAGTGATTAAGAAAAATATTGATTATTAATTTTAGGGTTTGAATTCTTAACATTATATTTGCAAGTAAAATTTATCTAAAGCTCTTATTATTACAATTATCATTAAGTCTATTTTAAGTAATAATTTAAAAAATTAACTTAATTTACACTCAAAATAACACTGAAAAGAAATGTACATATTACTGATAAGTTTCCCGTGCCAGCACGGTATGTTTATAAAAAGTATAAAAATAAAATTAAAAATATTATATAAAATTAATTTAATTGATAAATAATTAATTTTCTAATGGTAAATAAAATATAGAGATATTTAAAACTTTTAAAATATTTTAAGTTATTTATATTAATAAAAATTTATTTTAATGATTATTTGCATACATTTATTATATTTAAAAATGATTGAATAAATTTAAATATTAATTAGTAAAATTATGAAAAATAATTTTTTATTTTTTTAATCACTAATTAATAAATAAATTAATGTTGATTTCATTTAATGCAAAAATTTGTAGCACATGTGACATTATAAGAGAGATACATGGTTTTACGAGAAAAATAACATAATGTAACTTCATAAAAATTAAGAACGAAGTTCAAAATTAAATATAAAGCTGTGAATCTGTCAGATATATTTTTAATACTTAAAAATATGGTGAATTATCTCCTTTTAATTTTTCTTACACTTAAAATAAAATAATATAATTTTAGTCCCTTTTAACAAAGTATTTATAGAAAGTAAAATAATATTAGATGTGTGAATATACAAAATTTAATTTCCTATTTATCACGTTTATCGCCTGAATCTAAAAAGGAAAAAAAATTGAAATTCTTTACCTAAACTAAGAATTTTTTCAATATTTTTTAATACATTTGAACAGAATATATTGATACGAGGCATTTTTAAGATTAAAAATTTTAAACAATGCTACAAATTTAAATAAAGATAACTATTTTTAATATCAAAAAGTTTCGAACACATATATATAATAATTTAAATTTAAATAATTTAAATGTAAATCGTTAATTTTAAAATATTTTTTTTTGAATAATTTCCAGCTATTCAATTAAAGTGTAAGAGAATGTATGCACATTTTTTTATATGAAAAAATTATTACTCTTTATAATAAAATTAATAATTAATTTACATATATCCTCTATACCTCAAATCCAATAACAAATAATTTTTTTTATTTTTTTAAATATAAAAAATATCATAAAATTAAATGTAAATCATTTAATTTTATTTTTTTAAATTTTTAACCATTAAATAAGAGATATAAATGAATAGAGTAATTATTTATTTCTTAATTAGAATTATTTAATAAAATATTTTTAAATTTTTTTATTTATCTTAAATATATTTAAACATAAATTATTAAATTTGATCATATTATTTAAATAATTATTTTTTTCAAATGTTATTTATTTATACTGCATTTTAAAACAAAATATTTGTGTTATAATTTTTAATACACAACGTTTTAAATAATGCAAAAGATAAAGATGAAATATTTTCATTTTTCAGAAATATTTTCATTTTTCAGAAATTTTTTCATATTTTTATTGTTTTTGAAAAAAATATTAAAGTTAAAACCTTTTAATTTTGAATTTCGAATGATTCCAATTGATCAAATTAAGATAAAAAATATTTTCAATGTAATCTGTTTTCAGATTTTTTTAAATTTTTTATTGTATGTTAACATTTTAATTTTTTAATACACAATATTTTAAATAATACTAAAATTATTATTAAGATAATTTTTTTTATTATTGTACTTTATTTTTATTGCATTTGAGAGTTTAAAAATGAATCAAATAACAAATAAAAAAGAAAAATAAAAGAAGAAAGGAGGAGATTGAACAGTATTGCATAATGTGAAGAAGTATCTAATCAAACATCTATTTTTATAAAGTGTATAGATAGATTTTTTAAATACTAAATAAATTTAAATGTAAAAAAATTAAAATAAATTTGCCTTACAAATGAGTAAGGATGCATGTCTTATTCTTCAAAATTTAATAAATTAAAATAAAATATTTTAAAATTAAAATAATAATTGATGTCATAACCTTATAGACGGTAAACTTATTTTAAATTAAAAAAAAATTATTCAAATATACATTATATTTCTTATACTTAAAATTGTTTATTTTGTCCAGATATTTTTTATTTTTGTTTTCAAAACTTGATATAGAAAATAATAAAAATAAAAAATTATTTTCATTATTTTATAGTTAAAAATATAAATAAAATAAAAATAAGTTAATTTTTTATAACTAAACAAAAAAATAAAAATATTTTCATAAAATAAATTCTAGATTTCTCAAATAAATAATATTTTTTTCATATACTTAAAAAACATATACTATACTCTCTCCATTTTAGGGACAAAATGATTTTCCGTTTCACTGTTTTTTTATAATTGTTTAAAATTTAACTTATACTTTTTTATAAAAATAACTTATTTGAAATAGATAAAAATTCAATTTTTTTTTACTGAAAACGATTTTTTCATTCTATTATACATAACTGATTGTTTTAATATAAAATTATCAACTATAGATAAATCTTTGTTTAATAATTTTACTATAAAAGTAATTATTCTATTCAATCTAAATGAAATAGATTATTTTAAAACAATTTTTACTCAATATATTTAAATATAAAACTTATTTTACATAATTAATTATAATAATAAATTACAATTATAATCAATTATTTAAATGATATAATTTTTATAACTAATCTAAACGCAAACTATCTTTTACAACTAACCCAAACACAACTAAAATTATAGAGATTCAAGTTATCTGTTCTTTTCTACTATCAGTGAAGATATCATAGAACATTTTGTGGTATTCTTCAACCTCGTTATAAACGGATAAAATTGTTTTTCATTTTCTTTCATCTATTTATTTTCTGTATCTTTGTATATTATTTTTTTTATAGATTTTACATACCAATTTATTTTATTATAAAAAAATTTATGCTTATTTAAAATTTTATTAAAATATAACTAAAAAAAATTAGATTGAATTGAGTTAAGTTTTAAATATTTAAATTTATTTTAATTAAAATTTTTGATATCTAAATTTATACATATTAATTATTAAAGATTAATTTTATTCTGTCAAGATCTAATTTGATTTAAAGGTGTACATATATAAATATGTTTAAAAATTTACATTTTAAAAAAATTAATAAATAAATTTGTAATATACATAAATAATTTTTTTTTTATTTTTTTATTAAAATTTATTTTTAATATACAACACAAAAATTTTACATTAATTTTTATTTTTTTTATCCGATTAATTCGATTTATTATCACTCTTCTAATCAACATGGAAAAATGTAAATATAGTGGTGACATTTTTAAGAAACGAAATGAAGAGAAATTAAAAGGTGATTAATTTTTCATTGAATAAAACATAATAAAAGTTTGTCCAAAAAATAAACCATTTTTACATTTCTCTTTCATAAGGTGTGCAACACCTTTACAAAATATAATCAAACATGATCTTTTAGAAGCCAATCCTTTTGTCTAGGAACTTGGAAATAGAGAGGATCCGTGTTACTAGTAAGATGATACCAAATTTTTTTTAGGAAACTTTTTTCTCTTTAAACACTGTCAGTTGGTTTGGGCGAATATTATTATAGTTATATTATTCTATTTTTTATTTTTAATTTCGAACAACTCTTGAAAACTAACATGACAGTATTTACAAATATAATTAATTAGATAAAAAATAGTAATTTTTATTGTTATACTTAATACTGTATTCAAAATAAATTAAATACATACATTTTATTGTTATTTTGACGTGTCTTAAAGTTTTAATTAATTATAACTGTAATACTATATATAGGCAAAAATACTCATTATTTCATGTAAGAGTTTGAATTTTGCAGCCAACTAAAAAACAAATACTTTCTTTGTTTCTATCTATCTATTAAAAAAAAGATAAAAATTACATATACTACCTTCCTTTATATTTATCTATCCAACAAAAAAAATTAAATTTATAATATTTTAACCATCTAAATAGAAGTTTAAAACAATATTGATTATTATTATTTTATTGATATATTTTTATCCATAAAAATAAATAAATAAATAAAATAAAAAATAAAAAATTAATATAAATAATTCAATAAATAAAAATGTTAACCAGCTGTTTAAGGAATCAAAAGTAATTTTTTTACAAATATTATCAATACACCTTCCCTTGTGATCAATGCATTCCAACATATTTTTTAATTAAAACTTTCATTTTTATTCCTTAATTAGTGTCTTAGGGTACAAATTAGCAAGATCCAATAAATAAAGAGTACATTAAAAAATTTACCCAATAATTACAATAAAGTAATTATTTTTTTTATAAGTATGATTTATTCTTTCTGAATAAATAAATAAAAATAAAGATATAATATTAAGAAATTCAATATAGTTCCTTTAAATCGATAAAGGAGTATTCATGAAAAATAACAATTATCTTAAACTTCTACATGATCTATAGATAAGTACAAATAATTTTTTAGATAGATAAAAAAAATAAAAATACAAAATACTTTCTCTAACTTTTGTGAATTATTTGAAATTATAGTACATAAATTAGTATAAACAAATATTTTTATTTTTAATTTTAATATACCTTTTTTCTCTTCTATTTTTTACTTTGACGTTTCTTGTACAATCATTTTTCTTTCGTTTTTAATAAAATATAACAAATAATAATAATAATGAATTATTATCTTAAAATTTTAAATAACAGATAAAAATAAATAATTTTCATATCTCAAAAATAAAAATATATGAAATGAAAATGTTAATAAATATTTTAAGAGTACTAATTAAAAAATAAAAAATAAATTTTTATATAAATAAGCGTCGTTAATGAATTTTTATTATACTCTTAACGTGATTTGCAATAAAGCTTTTTTATTACTCCCTCCATTATTTATGTTTGATACTTTAGTATTTTAATTTATTATGTTTAATAGTCATTTGATAAAATAAATGAAAAATTAATGTGTTTTTAATTTATCCTTAATAATTAATGTATATTTTATTAAAAAATTAATAAGATAAGAAGTATAATATAAAAATAAGTAATAATTTTTTTTAAAAAAAATCTAAGATATTTTGATGCATAATATTAAAAAAATATTTATAGAAAGCAGTATTATTATTATTTTTTATGCCAGGAGTATTAATTTTTCAAATAGTAATTTAGAAACACTGATTAGCATAATCGGAACAATAACTCAGGTATTACCATTCATGCTTGCAACTACTGTTTAGGACCAGAAGGCATCATAAGTTTGGTCCATGAAACTAGAGCGCGGGGCGCAAGATAAAAATAAAATAAAAAATACTATATGATATATCTACAATAACACATACAAACTATTAATTAATTATGATCTAGTATGCATGATATAGACACCTTTTCACAATAAGATAAGATTCTCAAATTCAATGCTTATAAATTATAATTATTCCCATCCATTAGTATTAATAATGAAGAATTATGATATGATCATGAGCATGGAACAAGAAAATATTTCTTCTAATCTAAATTTTCAATTCTACCATACATGAGTATCTGCTTGATAGAACTCCAATATACCAACCATAGCTCTTCTGCATTTAATATTTTTCATTTTCTATTACAATTAAAATTATAAATAAATAAATTAGTAGGTATAGGAAATACTAAAGACGGAGATGGAAACAGAGAGAGACAAAAATAGCATTAGATTAGGAAGGTTCATTAGGCTAAGTCCAATGATATATGAAAGTGTTGAATTGATGGGAGTTAAAATTTAATGGAATATATATATTTATGTTGGTATGAAAAAGGAAAGAAATGAGGCGTATTTGTTTTGGGTAATGAATGGGAATATTTGAAATAATGACATAAAGAATGAAAGTGAAGTTAGGGGAATATTTGTAGACGGTGAGAGTGGGACCAGTGGTGGGGAAGTTGATGCCGTAAGCTGTGTTGGAAATTGGAAGCTAGAGTACGGGTAATGGAAATTCCATGTTGGTTTTGTCTCTAAAGAATAACACCATCACCATCTCCATCTACATTACATTAAATAAATATATATGTCTATATTATGCTCTCATTTTTCATTCTAACTTCAACCCTTTTCTTTCTTCTGCTTCACACTTCACATTTCTCTCACTTTCTTAACTAAATTATTCACTCATACTGCCTTCAATTCACCATTTTCTCCTCTCTTCTGCTGTATACTCTATACTTGAACAACACACTCTCTCTCTCTTTCTCTCTCACATTCATGCATACATAATAACCGTTTAGTTTGTGGCAATTTCGCAAATGGCAATGCCTCTTACTCTGAGGAATAAACTCAAGACTCTTTGTGCTTATGGTGATGGCTGGTCTTATGCTGTTTTCTGGCGCTTTCATCCTAGGAATTCCTTGTAAGAAATTTTCACTTTTCTTCTCTTTTATTATGTTTTCTTTTCTCTTCTGTTTCCGTTTCTCCTCCTTCTTTTCTTTCCTGTTTGTGGATATAGAAAGGAGAAGCATTTCTGCTTCCATTGGTAAATTACTCCAAATTATTTAGTTGTTCAACTGTCACATTTTAGTGATAAATACTAGTTTTCAATTCTACTGCAGCGGGGAATATGTGAAGAATGCTTGCACATTTCACTGTTATTTGATTTTTCTCACTGTAGATTGCATGTTTGAAATTTCTGTAGGATGTTGGCTGTGGAAGAAGCATACTATGAAGAGCAATTGGGAGAAGAGATTGCTAACATGCTTCCACAGGTTCACTTGCTGGGTGAAGGGTAAGCTCAATTTTTTGTTGTTTTAGTTTCCATTTTTCCAAAACAACATAATTTTTCACTAAGCCAGTCGGATAAAAGTGGAGATTCATTTCAAGTAATGAGGGGCAAAAACCTAAATGTATATGAGTTTCAATGAAAGGCAAAGTGCTGATACAGTTACCATGTCCTATCTAGAATTGTTGGTGAAGCTGCTTTAACGGGCAAGCACAGTTGGGTGCACTCAGATGGTCCAACTCAAGAATGGAATATGACTGAGCAGAGTACTTGTGAGGATGATTGTAGATTGCATCAACAATTCTCCTCTGGGATAAAGGTACTACAAACTACAAAGAAAGGAAAATGTATATGATAGTTGAACTTCCAAGATCCATATGTAATTAGTGCCTCAAATATAATTATTTTGTTTAAATTACCAAGATCACATGTAATCAGTGTCTCAATACCATATGAAGTATGCTTATATGATTATCTTTTTTCTTCAAAGCTGTGTATATTCATGAACAATTCTGTTTTGTAGACTATTGTGGTCATACCTGTCAAAGCATGGGGAGTTGTACAGTTTGGATCCGGAAAGAAGGTTAGTATGGTGGAAGAACACAAATTTATGAAATCATGCATAAATGGATTTGTGTGGACAAATTTTATCATGACAAGATGAGATCATGCACATGACTTCCTGGTTTTTGTACTAACTTTGAATTGATAGAAACTGATTTACTATAGAGGTTAAGATATGATTTTTATTTTAAATAGGAAGCATGCTCGGGAGTCTGGATAGTTTAATAACTAATATTATATAGAAAATTAATAATTATTGCTTCAGAAACCGAGTATATTAAATCAGCCCCTGTACAAATTTATTTAGGTTTAACTATTTAAACCTCGTGAATCTCGTAACTGTAACCCAAATTATAACACTTCACAATTTAGAAGTTTGACCTGGTTGACAATAAGGTTGAATTCTTGTTTACAACTGTAGCTCTTTATCTGAAAGATAGGAAAGTAGAAGTTTAAACTCATGTTTCATCTGGATGAGTATTCTATCATGACAGAGAAATTTAGGACACCCAAAATTATAAAAACAGCATTGGATTTGGTATGATATGCCTGTCAGTCCTGTGCAATGCTTTGACTCATTCCACTATGTGCATTATGCTTTGAATGCAGAAATATTCTTGTGGAATAGCATTTTCTTAAATGAATGAGAGCTTCCACTTTGACGTACTATTTGACATTAGCTATTTCTTTGTTAAGTTAGGATGCCATTTGACATGTACAATTCATTCTATCTATTCAATTGGTTCAATACTTATCTGAATTATAACGTACCTTCTCAATCTTTACCAGCTCATATTTTGTTATCATCGTCATGGCTGATAATTAATTAATGGTCTTGAATATTTATCAACATTGATGCATATCTGAGTGCTAATGAATCATGTCATAATACTTCCATTGCTGCAGATTTTGGAGAGTGAGGAATTTTTGGAGCAAACGCAAAGCTTGCTCATGGAGATAGATGATGTTACGGACATGTTTGACGTGTCAAGAAATGCAGTTTTATCACTGGATTGTGAAAATAGTGATCTTAATGGGTTGTTGGCTTCCATTTCCTCTGAAAATTCATATGATTGGAATCTCAAATATGTTTGTGATGAAAACTCTAAAGAGCTACGGAGAAAGGGTTTATCTTCTTCAGCTCCTAGCGATCTCTTTTCTCCCCAATATACACCTTACGAAGAAGGGATGATTTCATTGCAAGGAGATTCTTCTTTTCTTGATGACCTGGCACAAGTTGTCCTATCAGATAGGGATAATACTGATTTTCTTTTGAAGCCCAACTCTTTCATGAACAACTTAGTTGCCAACAACCACTATTTTGGAACATGTAGTGGTGAATTATCTTCTTTTGATATGTTGGAGCAACAGTTGATATCTGAAATAAGGTCACAGGAAGCTACTGATGTGTTTCCTACAGAAGAAAATGCATTTTCTTGTAGCAAACTTGTAGCTCAGGATTCAGCAGTTACCTCATTGTGCAGTGTGGACAGAGGGTTATTTCAAGACAAACTACTGAGTTCACTGCATAATCAATATTCTTCTCAACCTAGTATTATGACAGACGTTAATTTCCAATCAAGTTCAAATACATTGCATGGATTCTCTGAGAACTTACAGCCAGTTGACATGTCAGAAGAAATTTTGAAGTTCAGCTCCATGGATGACCTTTGCCAGTGGTTTACTCCTTCTCCAGAGGATAGTATCTGCAAAACAGGAATTGCATTGGATAACACCCTTT
The DNA here is from genome assembly GCA_037954105.1 of Canavalia gladiata. NCBI lineage: Eukaryota > Viridiplantae > Streptophyta > Magnoliopsida > Fabales > Fabaceae > Canavalia > Canavalia gladiata. Next base: position 14,979,986 of record CM075660.1, read on the forward strand.
CTGAATCAATGGAATTTAATCCCACTTGCTTTGATCTGGTTGGAAGTAGCTATATAAATGATACTTCAGTGTCATACCTAGTTGAGCATCATTCCAACTCAGATGGGAAAGAAACATGTGTGGTTGCGCATAGCTCTGAAAATGGTCTTGTGGATAGCATGGTACTTGATTTTAGCTATGATCAAGCTGATGAATGGTGGAGGAGTATGCTTACACCAGCGGCCAGTGCTGCTAATGATACTGGCTTTTCTGAATGTATATCAGAGATGAATACTGATACACTGACTGGCACTCGGAAGAGATTATTCTCAGAGTTAGGAATTGAAGAGCTTTTGAGGGGAGGAGCAAATTACAATCCTTTTAATAGTTCTGATTTTGAGTTATCATCCAATAAAAGGCAGATGGTGGAATCTTCATCAGTGAATAGAAATCCAACACATTTCGCAAACCTTGCTAGAGCTGAGGCTGGAGCAGACTTGACCCTGCCTCTTTCTGACTTAAACAGCACAAACAATCTTCCTAGCAAGAAAGATTCACTAACAAAATTACAAGTAGGCATGTGGATTGATGATGGCCATAGCATAAATGTTGGGAGGGCTGCTCCGGTACATCCTCAGAAGCCAGATGAACACACAAAGCCCACCAAAAAGAGGGCTAGGCAAGGGGAGAGTACTCGACCACGACCAAAAGATCGTCAGCAGATCCAAGACTGTATCAAAGAATTGAGAGGAATCATCCCCAATGGAGGAAAGGTAAATTAAACTTTAACTGACCTATGCTAAGAATAAAGCTTCTACTGTTTTTTTATAAGGGATGGTAATTATAAGAACAACCTAATATTTCCTTTATATGTGATGTGAAAATTTCAATTTCATATTATAATTTGTGACATACATTAATTCATAATCTTAGCAACAACTTTTTTTCTTTTTTTCTGTAGACTATTTTGATAGTAAAATGTTGACAAATATTTTCCTGATTTGACAGTGTAGCATTGATTCTTTGTTAGACCGCACCATCAGATACATGCTTTTCTTACAAAGTGTCCTCAAGTATGCAGACAAGCTAAAGGAACCAGATGAGCCAAAGGTAACTGATCAAACTACTTTTATGCATTTTTATTTATTTTTTAAATAAATGCTTCTAATCTTCATCGGTCAGTATCAGATATGATTGGACTTGTTTGGATGTGTAGCTTATTGAACAGGCAAATGAAGTGGTTCTAAAAGACAATAATGTGGGAGATAGCAAAAACTGTGGCATTACATGGGCATTTGAAGTGGCACACCAAACTATGCTTTGCCCAATTATAGTTGAGGACATGAGCACACCTGGCCAAATGCTTATAGAGGTATGATAAAAATGAGGATGTATGCTTTACATGTCATCTTCTATCCTTTTGATTACCTATGCCACAGTGAATTCATTGCCATTGCTCTGATGCAGATGCTTTGTGAGGAGCAAGGTTTCTTCCTTGAGATAGTTGACATAATTCGGGGTTTCGGGTTGAACATCTTGAAAGCAAAGATGGAAATAAGGAAGAACAAACTATGGGCACGCTTTATTGTTGAGGTGAATCAGATGTTTCATTGAAATATTATAATACAACATTTAAATGGTGGCATTTGTGGTTGCAATTTTCTCTCATTTTTTTAACTTTTGTCAAAAATTAATACTTGTTTACTTTGTGGAACAGGCAAACAGGCATGTGACAAGGATAGATGTATTTTGGTCCCTTATCCATCTTACACAGCAAACAAACACCTCCAGCATTGAATCTGCTGATACTCGTTGCAATGTTATTGATGGCAATGTTTCTTTACCAGAGAGTTGCTAGAAAACATTGATGCCACTAATCATGACCATGATAGAAGCACTTCAGTGATTTGAGAAAAATCTTGAGCACATAATATCTAGGAAAGAAATGGATGTTACCATCCCATTTCCACAGGTACTAGAAATAGGGTCCGTGTCTGTACATAGATGATAGATTAGGATATACTTAGCAAAAACTGTAGGCGATGTTTGTGCCCAAGTTAGTTCCTAAAAAGAAACTGTGCAAAAGTGATGAAATCTAAGGTGCAAAATTATACATAACGAAATTGCTGAGTTCTATGTTGGGTTAATACATGGGAAATTCAAGAGATGCAACAACCAGCAAGACATGTTAATAGAATGAACCAAACAATCAAATTGGGCTAATCATTATTAATTCCTCCGGTGTTCATGTTCATGTCGTTTCCTTTTATAACTATAACATAAAAAGAATAGAAGATTATCTCGGCTTCTTGTTGAAACTGTACATTATTGGTTCTTTGTTATTTTGTTAACTGTGGCACCGTGGTAGCTTCTTGTCTTGAATTAAACTTTGTAATTCAAGGTTTATCTAGTCAACTTTTGTTTCTATGCGCCAAAAGGTGGTGTGATCAATTAGGAGCATCCACATAGGCCTATTTGGAGATGCATTTACATCTTCTAGAATTTACTGTTAGATTCCCATGTGTCCATGAAGATTACAAATAAAATAGTTAGAAGGGTATCTAAATTCTCAAATGCCAAATATACTAGATTTCATCAACATGTACCCAAAATAATTTCCTGATACAGTAACACTTCTTAGGTTGTAGCTAGGTTGATCTATAATCCTTCTCCTGCAGAAGTAGTAAACAATGGCGAACAAAAGATTATATAATTAGAGATATGGTCCTTGGTGTAGTCTTTCAATCCTTTTAGCAAAAACAAAACAATATGCAATGGTGAGATGGCGAGTCATACATACAAATTTGGACACATGCTTTACAAATAGTAAACTAAAACAGGCGGCATAGGTGTGTTGCATTGCAACAACAATGTTAAATCATTTTGGTTAAGAATTTAAGACCAAAGTTAGGAGTGGAAGAAAGTGGTGATCCAAAAAAGTATCTACAAAGCAACTTTTTGATAGTTGGTTTGGCTTTTCAGTAAGAATGGAAGTAGCCAAACAAGTGCTCGGTCCAAATGCTATAAGAAAAGACTATTATATGGCATTCCCAATTTAATTTTTACAACCTTCACTTATCTCAAAAAGTCCCCATAACCTAATTCAGTCAATGCATATGGTTCTCCTATGGAGTTACCAAGGGAAATTCAAGGTATATCCTGCTACATTATATTTCTATGTGGCATAAGTTAAGACTTATCATCAACGAGCATCCATATATAGAAGATTATTATTTCATTAATTTCACATCTCAATAAATCCGTGCAGAAATTTATTGTTACATTCATATATACGTCCGTAACATTATCATGACAAAACAAAATAGTTGGTATAATAAAATTCATCAGCACGCACCCCAAATTGATTTCCTGTTATGGTAGCAATTATTAGGTAGCAGTTTGTTTGTTTGTTTGCAATTCTTGTGCAGAAGAAGTTAAAAAAATGGGGAAGAATTAAAAGATTATATTAATCACAAATATGGTTCTTGCTAGCTGTACTCTTCCAATTCCTCTACCAAAAATTTAAAACAATATATATCTAACATGATGTGATATGATATGATCCATTCATATAAATCCGGACGCATGCTTTGTACGAATATTTAATAGGCAAAGTTGTATATATCTTTGTTGCAACTGTCAATTTAATTAAAACTTTGATTAAGGCATAAGTTAGGACTGAAAGAAAATGGTGACACAAGTAAGTAATATAAAGCAACTTTTGATGCTTGGATAGTTGGATTGGCTTTTCAGAAATAGTGGGTGAATACATAAAAGGAGTTAGATAAGGGCTATACCATTTCAAAATGCTAACAGAAGAGACCAATATGGAGTACCCATTATTGTAACAAATTCCACAACCCTCAAAAAATGTTTTAAGATTTAAAAAATAAAAAGGTCCTACTCATGACCTAATTGATTTCATTGTCTTTCCTAATTCCTAATTTTATTATCCATATTTAGACAGCATAGGAAGCATCTGATGAACGAGCCACTAAGAATAAGGTGACGGCATGTGTGTGCGGTACAACAGGCAAGCAACGTTAAGCATGGTGGACCAAGTCACCATGCTGCTATCAAATTGCATAAATTGTTGCCCCAATTCTGTTTTTAGGTCAACTAAAGAAAAAACTTAATGCATTGGCGTAAAATATATGCAAGTGTGTCTACATATATATAAAATAGGAGTGGAAGGTAATTGAAGTTTGCATGTTTTTAATTCATCCCAAAGTTGTTATGCATGCATGCCAGTAAAATCAAACACCAATAAAAATAGTCTTCTCTACTCTCTAGGATTTTATATCCCTTCCTTTTTGCAAATGATATTGAAATATATCATAACATATATACATATATAGATGGTTATATATTTTGTTTTCCATTTGTAGCTAAAAAGAAATACACACATTCCCAAAAGATATATTGCGTAAAACAAATTTCTGAATTTTTGTAATTTTTTTAAAACAGCCAAAAGGAAATATATATATATATATATATATATATATATATATATATTATACAGGTGTACATAAATATTTTAAAAAAGAAAAAAATATATATTTATCCTCGTTACAAATTATGAGATATCGAATTCCATTCATTCCTATCTTTTTTTAAAAATATTAAGACCCTCTTCAAAGTGGTTTTTAATTTTTAATTTTAAAAATTTTTAAAATTAAAACTAATTTTTGTTTTTATTTTTCAATTTTAATTTTTAATTTTTAAACATTGTTATAAAAAATTAAAATACTCTATTATATCATTTTATTATAAATTCATAAAAAATATATAAATAAAAATATTAATTTAAAAAATTAAAATATATTAAAATAATATAAATTTGAAATTTTAAAAAATAATAAAATTTAAAAAAAAAAATAATAATAATATTATTATTATGGTGATAATTATGATAATAGTATAGTAGTAGGAATAAATTAGTATTTATGAAATAATGGTAATGATGTGATGGTTATAATATAAAAAATATTATATAATTATAAATTTATATTTTACATATTATTTTATTATCAATATTTAAAATAAATAATTTTATATATATTATTATTATAATATTTTTTATTATTAAATATTTATTTTACATAAAAATAATGTATATTATAAAGTTATAAATTAAATATAATTTAGATATCAAATAATATTATTTATTTTTTAATATATAAAATTAGATAAATAAAAATTTAAAAATAATTTATTTTAAATTAATAAAATTAAATTATTATTATAATGATAATTTATTGATGATGTTGATTGTGACGGTCATGGTGATGGTAATATAAAAATATTATATAATTATACAGTTTTATATTTTATATATTATAATTATAATTTTTTATTAATATATATTATATTATAAAAATTATATAACATAAAATTATATTATAATATTATAAATTAAATATAATTTTAATATATCAAACAATATCATTCATTTATGAATTTAAAAAAAATATATAAATAATTAAATTCTTTTAAAATAATGAAAATAAAAATTTTAAAAATAAAATTTATTATTAATATTATTATTATAGTGATGATGGTGATACTAGTAGTGGTAAAAATAAAAATAATATTATGAGATAATAATAATGTTATAATAGTTATAATACTTTATATATTAATTATTATTATTTATTTTATTTTTAGTATATAATAATTAGATAAATAAAAAATTAATTTTATTTTAAAATAATAAAAAATATATTATTATTATTATTATAAAATGATGGATTAATGATGATGAAATTAGATAAATTTAAAAATAAAAATATTTTAAAACTAAAAACAACATTTAATAATTTTTTAAAAAAATTTGAGTTAAAACTGTTTTTAAAAATATATTAAAAATTATTTTAAAATTATTTTTATCAAACCAATCTTAATTTAAAAATTAACTTAAAAATTAAAAAATAAAAACTCACCACCATTCCAAACGGAACCTAACTTAATAGTACTTACAGAAGTTGAAAAATTATTTTGTACGAAACAAATTTTCTGAGAATGACTAGATTGCATATTACTGTAAAGAAAAAAAATAAAAATGATGCGTAAATATGTTTATGGCAGCATCTATGATTCAACAATTATATTTTATGTGGTAGCTATTTTTGTTTGCATTGACGCAACTTGCACTTGTGTGCTTCTATTTTTCTGCGCGCACATGGTTATTTGTATATACAAGATCTAACCATCTATTTATGCCCAACAAATTGAATTGGGAACATTTACCTACTCAAAAAGATAGCACAATCACTTGAGTGCTGTAGTGTGCTCTTACATCAGCTACGTCTAATAATAGAATAGACTTAACCGACTTATGAAAGTTAACTGGCACACTCTATAATATCCTTCCCGGGTGCATTGGAATATAAAATATTTAACATTAAGTATCCTCATATTTAGATATCAGACACTTGGCCTCTCTCTATAAATACAAGGATACTCCTCTAGCTTGGTTAAAGCTCCTGGCATTTAATTATTAGGGTCTTAGCCACAAATCTTGTTTAACAATATTTTCCAAAACAGCTTGCTAAATTCATATTCACATAAATACATTTAGATACATAGTTTTAGTAGTGAATTAAGAAGATGGGTCATGGCAAGGAAGGGGTAAAAGAAGTAGAATGGAGGATCAAGATAGAAGATAGGACATTGGAGAAAACAGTGATTGGTTCCATGTGGGCAGCTACAGCAGGGGTGGCCTTGAAGTTGTGTAAGTTTGTGAAGAAAGCATGGGAATTGGGTGTGAATGACCCAAGAAAATTCATCCATTGCTTGAAAGTAGGGATAGCACTTTCAGCTGTTTCACTTTTTTACTACTTCAAGCCTTTGTATGATGGTGTTGGAGGAAATGCTATGTGGGCAGTCATGACAGTGGTTGTAGTTTTTGAGTACACTGCTGGTAGGTCTTTTAAGAATAATGCTAACTGCACTCTCTTTTACACATGAAAATGTGGCATTCTATTAGCTATTGTATGAAATAAATAACCCAATCTTAAAATGAAATTTTATTTATAAAAATTAAATTAATAAGTGAATGCAGTTTTCAATACAATGTCTTAATTTCGTTGATTTACTTAGAATAATTTTGTTTATCTCATAAGATAACTTACACAATTATTTTTCATATATGAATTCTAACACATTCTTTATTATTAATTGATACATAGGACTCTATTACTGTCCATTTACCACGTTAATTTTGATTAATAATAAAAAATGTGGTTAGAGTGTGTGTGTCTCTTTTAATTATACAAGTAGATGAAACAAAGTAAACTGTCCTGATGAAGTTATGGCATATGAAATTGCAGGTGCTACAATAAGTAAAACTGTTAACAGAATGTGTGGAACTTCCCTGGCCGGGTTTCTAGGCATTGGTGTGCACTGGGTAGCAAGTAGAGCAGGGGAGCAATTGGAACCAATAATTGTTGGATTCTCACTCTTTCTGTTAGGTATATATATAAACATAAAAATTTATGTACCTATACAATATTTATGACATTATTTCATAACATTTTTTTATATGCATATTAATCATACACACTGTATTAATTCACTGATGATAGTTAAATTGATGTGTGTTTATGCAGCTTCTGCAGCAACATTCTCTAGATTCATCCCCACCATAAAGGCTCGTTTTGATTATGGTGCTATGATATTCATCCTCACTTTCAGCTTGGTTTCAATATCAGGCTATAGGGTTGAAGAATTGTTGGCTATGGCACAATACAGAATGTCCACAATTATAATTGGCAGTGTATTGTGCATAATTGTCAGCATGACCATTCGCCCCATTTGGGCGGGTCATGAACTCCATGTTTTAGTCACTGAGAACCTTGACAAATTGGCCAACTCTTTACAATGTAAGCTTTCAATGTTCATATATTTCATTGCATAGTTGAATCTTGTTATCATATTATTCTCTTACACTCGGAAAATTAAGTCCCAAGCATTAGTACTGTATGTTAATCTACATGTATATAATTAATTGTACACGTGTATTTCAGGTTGTGTGGCTCAGTACTTCGGTTGTAGTGAAGGCTCAGAAGCGGAAAGTGAAGAGAAGTCTAACAAAAAGTTACTAGGCTACAAATGTGTGCTAAGTTCAAAAGCAACAGAAGAAACTATGGTACATATTACCTACCAAGATATTCTAATTACCATGTAACACTTATTTTTACCTATGTATTTCAATTTATTCTATGTAGCTTGTGTTTGCATAAACATTATGTCAAATGAGTGATAAAAGAGAGGAAATTAATCATACTGGGAAATTATAGGGTCATGGTGCATAGCTGAAGGAATAAAATAAAACCTGTACAAACTTTAAATTATACCCTTGTTTTTATAGTGTGACTAAAATAATATTGTATATTATTGTAGGCTAATTTAGCTAGATGGGAACCAGCCCACGGCAACTTCAACTTCCGTCACCCATGGAGGCAATATGTGAAAATTGGGGCATCAATGCGTAGTTGTGCTTCCTGTATAGATGCTTTGATTGGATGTACAAATTCGGACAACAAGGTAATATTTGAATTTCTAAGCAATCTTACTGGCACACCATAACATTAATTGATTATTTGTAGGTACAGTTTTTAGATAGAAATCTATAAAGTTTATCTTCTATATTCCAATCAAACTGTTATCATTCTTTTTTAAAAAAATTAACAACTAAGATCCGGATACATTCGGATGAAAGCTACTCTGAAGCATGAACAAGTATCTTTTCTGTATATATAACTACTTTTAGGCTATATATATCTTCTTTGGCTTCAATCTGTTTTTTTTAATTGATTATGTACTTAATTAACTTAGATTGCCTTGTTAATGTACTAGTACAAATCTTTAATATATATATATATATACTCAAAGTCATGCAGTATTCTGAACTACTTCGAATTAATTTATATGCTTAATTTTGTGCAGGCTTGCAATGACATCCAAAAGAATATGAGCAGCCTCTCAATGAAAGTGGGTGGCAACTCAGCGAGTGTGATAAGAGAGTTAGCAAGTACAATAAGGAATATGACAAAATCATGTAAAGTTGATATTCTGGTGACAGAGATGAATGATGCAGCACAAGAGCTGAGGAATTTATTAAAATCTTATCCAAACATGGCTAACCCTCCTTCACATAATGCAAAAGGTACAGAAACAGAAGCAGGTGAAGTGGCTGCAAAAATCGAAATCTCACTTATGGAAATTATTCAAGTGGTAACTGTAGCTTCTTTGCTTACCGAAATTGTGACACGTGTGGAAGGCATTGTGAAAGCTGTTGAAGAACTATCAGATTTAGCTGAATTCCAACCACCTGTGTGTGTCAAATCCAAACAACATTCAGCGGATAGCAACATTTCTTCAAACCAACATAAAGATGAAGAAACCATTAGAACACTCCAAATGGTCTGAAGATATGAATGATAATATTTTATATGTTCTATTTTGTATATTATTTTCATGTGTTACATGCATATATATATATATATGATCATCAGTTACAAAAGGAAAACAAGGAATCACAAGCTGAAACCCCATCAACATGTGTGTACACTTTATTTTGGAACTCCTAATAAGTTTTACAGTTATACTTCAACTCTGTTCCTAACAATTATAGACCAGGATTGTTTTTACTACTAATGATTTATTTACTAAGGGCTAATGTTTTTATAAGCATTATTCTTGACATGTTCGGTGGATTTTTAATTTTTTTTCTGGTCATTATTTTCAGTATTCTGTCATTATAATTTGTACTGAACCCTTGTTATTTTAATATTATTAGTTATGAGTTTTCTTTTTTGTGCTTGTATCTTAAAAAAGAAGGTGGAACATGTCCGAATCATTCTAATATTATTTTTGCTTAAATATGTTTAACTGTAGAGTTTTGACGAGATTCCATATAATAATGTTTTGCATGATTCATGGGATTATAAATTAATTTAAAATTTCTTTCCATATCTAAATTTTTCATTGCATAAATATTTATGTTTTACATTATAAATAAGTTTTGAAAAGGCTGGATAAATGAAATAAAATAAAATAAGGCAAGATATTTTTTAACGAAACCATAAAATAAACTATAACAAAAATATACAAGCTTCATAAACAACAAAACAATAAACAAGTTATTAGTTGCGATGTTATAATGTAAGTTATTTAACGATAGTTTGAATACGAAGAGTTATATTGATTTTTTGCCTTGAAGCAATTGACTTAAGACATAAAATATTTGATATGTTAAAATAATTTTTATTATGTATTTTTGAAAACTTAAAAGATAATCAATATACACTGCATTGAATTAAATTATTGAATTGAATTTAAATGTCAAAAACTGTATCGCTTTCTTCTTTGCACACCATCATCCCCTTTATACACCAAAAAATCAATAGAATTGATTATATGATAGAATTAAAAAACTAAATATTGTTTTGCTCAAAATCAATTCAATTTTTCAACATTTTACTTCTATCTAAATTGAAGTGCACAGTTGGATAAATTTGATCAAGAAAGAGATGATAAGAAATCTACCATTATATTATAAACGTGTTTATTCTTAAACAAAACTATTTTAGAAGTTATTTAAGTCACATAAATTATTTTATATTGAACATTTAATTTTAATTTCTTTTTCAATACTTTTTAAATTCAATTTATTTTAAATTAATTTTTATATATTGTAATAAATTGGAAATATTTTCCTTTATATATAATTAATAATTTTGATGAATTTTATTTTTTTAATAAATATTCCTTTTAAATATAATTAATAATAATAATAATAATTTGATAAATTTAATTTTTATGTTATTTTTATACAATATAGAATCAAATCTTAAACTTTCATGTTAAACTATTCTAATTTCTAACTTTTCATTATTATATTAATTCTAATAACTTATTTAATTTTGATAATTTTATTTTTAATAAATTTCCTTTTAGAATATAAATAATAATAACAATATTAATTTAATAAATTTGTTTTTAAAATTTGACATGCTACATGTATATCAATAATGTATCATTATATCTCAATTGCAATGATTTATTAATTTAATTTACTATATAATGCATAAATATGTTATTGGATATGTTTAATAAAATTAACGGATAAATTAGTTAAAAATTAAAAAAGTATGTAAAAATTTAAAAATTAATTAGAAGTGTAAATTGAATAATTTAATAATTAAAGTAAAAAAAATATTTGGTAAAATTAATTTTTAAATTTGTATATAAATACAAAATAATAAATAAAGATATTATTATTAGATTAAAATCTAAGTATTATAATTTTATTAATTATAAATTTTAATATTTTATTATTTAAGTTACATTATTATATTAAAAATAAGGATAATAATTTTTAATTTATTGTTATTTATATATATTAAAAATAAATAAATATATAAATAAATAAATAAATTTATAGTTAGTTGATGATTATATTTTAAAAAAAGAGAGTTTGATGGTATTGTTTATTTATTTATTTTATTATTTGTGATGTATTTATATTAAATTTATAGTTACTTGAAAATTATATTTAATATATAATTTTTATAAATAAACTTCAAATATTATTTCTATAAAAAAGTTATTTTCATCTTAAAAAATTTTATCAACAAAAATTAAATATTTTATAATACATAATTTAAATAAAATATTCAATAGTTAAACCAAAGACTGTAATATTAAACAATGATATAAAAATGTTATGCATCAAATTTAATCAAAATCTAAACTTTTCTTGCACCAAAAAAACTTAATTAAAATAAACATTAATTAAATTAATAAAAAGACAACAATTGATATAAAAAAATTATATAAAATTTAATTTTAAAAATTATTTTAAAAATTTCACGAATTTTAAGTTGTTCACTAAACATATCATTTGGTTTTTTTTATCAATGTTTTGAATAAATATTTTTAAAAAGCCTGTTTTAGTGAAAAAGGTAATATGTCAAAGATGTAATAAAAATATTGATTTTATTTGATGATAAAATGAAAATTTATAAAAAAAATAAGATATTAATAAAAATGAATGAAAGATAAAAAATAAATATAACTGAAATAATTTAAAATTATTGCAATAATGATAGAAGGTATCTTTAAATGCATTTTGTGTACAAATTAAAAATCTAGTTGTAACAGAATTAAATTTATAGCAAATACCTTCTCAAGTTGACAAAATTTTATGATATACAATATTAGTTATATAATTAGCAAAGATGTTATCATTATTTTGTAACAAAATTTTTATGTTTTGATTATACTTATGAGAATAGGACTGAATCGGTCGATTCGAGAAGAAATTGATTCTTTTCAAATTATTTAAATTATAAAATTATTTTAATTAAACATTAGTAAATCAATAAATTAATAAAAAAGTATTTTATATATAAAAATAATATTATTTTAATTATTTAAAAATTAAAAATTATATTACATTTTATTTTATTTAATTATATATATATATAATTTAAATTTTAAAATACTATATAATTTTTAATTTTTAAACATTACTGTGATATAAATACATTATACCATTATATATTTATATTTTTTTAATATATTATATATTATAAAAAATTTTAAAATAATATTTAATTAATACAAATTTGATACAATTTAATTATAGTTAATCTTTAAATTTGAATAGGTATCTTAATCAATTCAATGATTAATTCGATTTTAAAAATTTTTAATGTTGATAATATACATGAGATTTATATAAGAAAAGTATTTTATATATTTTAATATTTAAACAAAAAATAATATAAAATTTTGCATAAAATTAATTATCACATTTATCAAAACTTATTTTTAAAATATATAAGGATAAAAAGTAATAATTATCGATTCAATTTATAAATAGTATATAAAAGAAAAGATGAGATGATGTTATTCTTGTATTATGATAGGATTCTATGAAAGAGATATCTTCGGAGAAGATGATAAAATCTTGCTTTTGTAGTGTAATAAAATTATTTTTATTTTTTTAAAATTTTGCATCATAACCTAAAATATATAAAATTTGCAAAATAATGTTACAAAGTAAATTTCATAAGCCAAATATTAAAAAAATTAAGAAATATATATTCAAACAAATTAAAAAAGGTAGGAATTTATCTTAGGAAAAGAATAAAAATAAAAAAAAAGTTTAATTTTTATAGTATTAATCAATTAAAATTATGATAAATATAATTTTTAAAATAATAAATTTTTGTTTTTCAATTTTTATCATTAAATTAATTTTAATAGTTTAATAATTTATGATTGGATGAAAATATAAAAAATTATAAAAAACAAGATCATTTCTACAAATCACAAAAAAAATAAAGGATAATACAACGTTAAAAAATAGAACTGAAAGAATAAAAAATAAAAAAGGTTGTAGATCAAATCAATCAATTAATTGTGAACGAGCACAAAAATATATGGTAAAAATTATATATAGTATAAATTTTTAACATATTTAGAGAATTATTTAAAATAATCATAATATATATATATATATATATATATATCAAATTTTTATTGTAATATATAAAACCAGAATCATATAATATATAATAATGTAAAATATAATAGTACAGATATAATATTTTTAGTGAAAATAAAAATTGATAGTCATAATATATAAAACTAAAATTCATATAATATTTAATAAATTTCCATAATAAAAATCATCAATGCAATGAGAAGAAAAATTTTGGAAGAAAAATCGAATTCAGGATAGAGTAACATGTAACATAATTTACTATGCAGAATTTATTATAATTTTATAAATTTCTCATTAATTCTAAAAGTCTTGTTTTTTTTTTTAAATTTTATTATATTAATAAAATAGAATAAACATTATAGTAATGAAAACTACATTACTTTTTTTATAAAATATTTAATTTTTGAAAAATTTTAGATATACCTTTAATTAGTAATTAAAAAAAACTTCTGAATTATAAAAATAGCCACCAAGTTTATGAAGGTTATGAAGAAAGGTGAGATGAGGAGGTAAATATCATATGAGTTGGAGTTGTAGATGCACACAAAAATGAGGATAGCTACAAAATCAAATATAAGAAACAACAATTATGATAGTCAGAGTTATCAATATTTAATTTTTTAATCTTTTATTTTGGTCTTATTATTATTATTATTATTATTATTTTAGTGTGAATGTCATCTTTTGAAAGATGATGGAAATGGAGCGGTAAAAGAGAGAGTTACCTTGAAGTGGTGCGAGATAAAAGAAGTAGAAAGGGGAGGGCATATGATATTGAGAAGCGAGACGAGACGAGAAGAGACGAGAAAACGAAGAAGTGGTGGCAGTGATTGTCTTCTCTTCTGTGGATTGAAACAAAGTGGGAAGGAGAAAGGAGAAGTGAACAAATAATCTCTGGTTGCGATTGAGACAAATCTGAAATGGCAGATGTAGCCGATAAATTGGCGTATTTTCAAGCGATCACCGGTTTAGAAGATCCCGACTTATGCACTGAAATTCTCGCTGCGCATGGTTGGGACCTTGAACTCGCTATCTCTTCATTCACCTCTTCATCTAACCCCACCGACACTCAACCTCACCGTAACGACCATGCTCCCTCCCTCAATCTACCATCCCAACCTCCTCCTCCTCCTCCTCCAGGTTTGGCTTGGAAACTCATCACGTTACCTGTTTCCGTTATTTCCGGCAGTTTAGGGTTAATTTCCGGCGCGATCGGTTTGGGCCTATGGGCCGCTGGTGGCGTCCTTTCTTACTCACTCGGTTTCATGGGCTTCGGCTCTTCCTCTTCCTCCTCCGCCTCCACTCCGTTGGTTTCCATTTCGGCGGCGACTTCCGAGGCCATGGATTTCGTGGCTGCGTTCGAGAGGGATTATGGGAGCACGAGGCCTAATTTCGTGAGTGAGGGATTTATGGACGCGCTTCAGCGTTCCAGGAATTCTTTCAAGCTTCTCTTTGTTTACTTGCATTCCCCTGATCATCCCGATACGCCGTCGTTTTGCCAGAGGACGCTCTGTTCCGATACCCTGGCTGCTTTTGTGAACGAGAATTTCGTGTGCTGGGGTGGGAGTATTCGTGCTAGCGAAGGGTTTAAGATGAGTAACAGCTTGAAGGCGTCGCGATTCCCCTTTTGTGCCCTTGTCATGGCTGCCACTAATCAGAGAATTGCGCTCCTTCAACAGGTTCTCTTTCTCCTTCTCACTCCCTCATTATTCTTGTAGATTTCGATTATGCGTCTGCTGCTTATTACTTTACCCAAATTGTGCTTTTACGCGCTTGTATTTAGTAGGGGAAAGAAATTGGATCTCACTATGGATTGGTTTAACCGGCTCTATCAATTTTGGTTGGATTTTTTAACACCCTTGGGTGGGTGATCGGCATTATTCAGAGGATAAAAATAGGGAGGGAGAGAGACTAAGAAAAAAAGGTGGAAGCCCTTTATCCCCAAGTTTGTTTTGTCGCCTTTTAGAGCCTTTGTTAGTGTGCTGTCCTTGTGCATGAGTAGGGAAGATGGGAAAAGGTAGTATCTTAAAACCCGAAATTTAGGAAGCTCTAGATAGCTAACCCTTTTGCATTATAGCGCCTTACTGGGATAAAACGAGAAAAGTAAGTCTGATGGTTTTAATTCTTATGAATTCTTCCTTTTGCAAATTGGAGTGAACTTAGAGGCTGAGCCAACTTATCAATACCTGAAGAGATAATTAAGACTCAATTTATTTTGATTTCACTAACATATAATGAAGTGAAAACATTTATATTTAATGACATAATTAGTCTTTGGATAAGTCATAGTTTCTTTGTGCTTCAGCTTGTATTTACTTTGCCCTGGCATGATTTAAGTTGTGAGCAGTGACTACATCCCTCCTTAATAATAGCTTTAACAAGTTACACAAATCACCTTTCCTTCAAGCAGATAGCTGCTGTTTTCACCCTAATTTCAGAATTTATTGATATTGAAATGTCATTCTCCACATTCAGCCTCTCATCCTCTCTTATTGACGATCATATGCTATTCTCTGGCTCCTCTCCTCTGTTCTAAAAAGTTTGGATTGACTGATCGATTCCCCCCCCCCCCTTTTCCTTTGCCACAGAAGTTCAGCCATCATGTTCTCCATCCTTTTGAACCTCTCCTTTAACTCCCTACATAACCCAATTTTCCCTTCCATTTCTTCCCCTCCCTTCAGTCCATCCATTCAGGTTTCCCATTTTGGGAGGTCTAACACCAAGTCTGAATAAGTCCTTGGCATTAGAAACAAGAAAATGGAGTGATCTCCTTACTACAAGCGAATTCTACCTCCCAGCATCAAGGTTCTGATTGCAAATCAGAATTGCTCAGAAAGAAATATAAACAGCACATACGAACAATCTCAGGAGCCAATATGCATGGGCCCTAGAGGAGTCACCTCTCCCAAACATTCTCTTGATATCTTTTGTGCTCACTCCCCCCTTGTTTTACTTCCACTTATTCTGCTCATTTCTTGAATGTTCCCCTCTATCATGGATTGCTACTTATCCAGTCTGTTACTAACAGCCTCCTCTCTCATTTTCTGCTATGATCCGCCCCTACGCTTTCTTTTGATGTGATAAATATAATTCCCCAGGGATTTGTACTTCTACTCAGTGTTTTTTAGATTATAAAAATTTTACCAAAATTACCCTTTTGTATAATGAATGAGCTTAACTTTCCTCAGCATATAATTCTAATGTTTTGGCATGCAAACTTTTTCCCAGACTGTATCAAATAATGTTTATTTCTCTCATTTATTTCTTATTATTCTACGCAAATAAAGTTTTTGTATATAATTTTCCTGAACCAGGATATGTTTATTCTGTCTTTGTAAGATGTGGTATTGTATTAGGAAGTATAGTTGTAATATTGCGTTTTAACCCCATTGTTAGGATTCAAAGCCTAAAGTTTGTTCTCTCTGTATGTATGTTGAGTTCTAGAGTATGATTTTTTGCTTCATGCATGATGAATTTGCCGGATGTAGCTCAATTATAAAGCCAATAATGAGTTTTTTCATGAAACCTATGTATTAATTTGCATAAAATAGATTAGTGATGAGAAAAATTTAGGGCATACATTACACTTGAACATGATTTTCTGTTTCTTTAGCTCAAATTTGAAGTCTTTTATGTTAATTTATGTGAAAAGTACATGCATGTGTCATGGGAACTGAGATCCATGTGGGTTAGAAAGGGATCCATTGATGAATTGGATGTAGCTAATTATTAGGAGCATATGTGATAGAAAATAACTTATCCTGTATTTGCAGTTCTGTATTAGAAACTGCATAATGGCAATTATTCATAGGAAATAATGGATGACAGTCATGTATTAGGAGTCTGTTAGTAAGGTGTCTAATTAGGCAAGTGTGTTGTCATTTGCAGTTTATGGGCATAGAATACTCTATGTGGGAGACCTTTGTCTTCTTTGAGACAGCAAGCGTATTACATAGCGTGTGATTTCAGTATTTAGTATTCAGTATTATATTTTATCAGTTTATCAATTGGTGTTCTGTCAGTGTTTTTGATAGGGACCGGTACCCAAGAATAGTAACAAGAATGATTCTTTATTGCTGAACCCCTAAGGTTCTGCCCCAGCCCCTATGTGAAACTGAAATGCAGAGTTAGGGATGAATTTTACAAGTAAACCCTCACTAATTCTGAGTTTTCGAGAGAGCCAATGCACTCCAATTACAAAATTCTTCTCACCATTTTCCACACCCTTACTCTATTCTCTTGCCTTCAATTTATAGGCTTAGCTTTTTCAAGCTAGCTATTTGTTACAGCAAGCTAGCAAGCTATCTAACTAACTAACTGTTATAGCCTTAATTCTGTTAGCTTTTATTTCTCTAGCTGGACACTTGTCTTATTGGGGTCTATCAGTTTTATATAACATAAGAGTATAGAAAAATAATGATAGACCATGCCTTGAAGTTGGCTTCATGAACATTATTGTGGTTTTGGTTTTTGGAGTTGATGAACTTGAAACATTTACATAAGTTTGACGTAAGGAAATGTTTACATACATAGTTAACATGCTTAAAATAGATAAAGTGATGATATATTTAGCCTTTCCTGTGAGATTTGCTCCTCACAAATCACAATAAGATAGTGTTCTTACCTAATATGCCCTTTGGGTGTGTGTCTTACCCAAGGTTGTTAAAATTGAGATTTTACATAGGATCGGATGAATGATAAATAATTGTAACTCGTAGACTCGTAAATCGGATCGTAAGATTCTATTAGCATGCACAATTAATATAAATAATGAAAAGGTGTCTCAAAATCATATAATTACTTAAACTTAAAACACTAATAATTCACAAGAAAACTAAAATATCCATAACTTAACTAAATAATGAAAGTAAAAGTGCAAAACAAGAAGTCAAAAACACACGAAAGTAGAAATAGTTCTTCAAAGTTTGAAATCCTAATCAAGCATTAAATCACTAATACGCCAAGCTTGAGGATCATCGTCAATGTGATGTTCATCTTCATTAACTTCATCATCAGCTACATTAGGAACTTCCAAATCATCCAAAGGTGCACCACCACTAACATTAGCATTAGCATTATCATCGTCTCCAACTTGAATCAAATTTGCCTCCTCCAACTCTAAATCTGAGTTTTGAATTTCATCATTCTCCATTATCCATTCATCATCAAAAGGAATATCCTCTACACCAAAGTTTTTTTCTTTCCTAAGTTGCTTTTTCTTATTTAGTCTTGAATTAGCCATGACAAATACAACATCATTCATTGTCTTTTGTTTGAGGCGATTCCTTCTCTTGGTATGGACCTAAGTAAACAATTATAAAATCATATTATGGTATCAAATTAATAATAGGTATTATTTTTTAGAAATGAAATATGCTTAGTACACTCACCATCTCAAAGGCACTCCAATTGTGCTCTCATCCAAAAGAAGTACATGTCAAACTCAAAACACGAATTACAAATTGACATAACTTTGGATGTTCATAACCATAAGATTCCCACCATTGTGTTGGAGTTTTGTTTCTAAGATCAAGTTGAGCCACTTCATTACCAAAATACTTCGATCTACTTTTGAAATTTTCAAGTTGGCCATCAATCTTATTTACTAGATGAATATCTCCTGACATCTGTTCAACACAGTCATAAAAGCCACGTTTCACTTCAAAATCAGCCTTAAAATTAGAACTGTAATGCAACATTGGGTTTAGATAGTAGCCAGTAGCGTGCAAAGGCCTAAGCAATTGGTTGCCCCACCTTTCATTAATAATTTCCCATAAAGGCATATAACTAAATAATAAGAAAACAAGAGTTTAATTAGTTTTCACTTTCTAATATAAGAGACTAAGAGCTATAGTCTATTTATATGTAGAGTAAAATTTAAATTATGTTATATATTATATAATTTAATCTATTATATACTATACCTTTTCTTTGTGCCATTGAAAGCTTTTTCTATCTTCTCCTTAGCTCGATCCATCTCTTCATAAATGAATCCCATTGAAGGCTTTTCATTTGAGTCCACCAAGTGCAACACTTTAATTAAGGGATAAGCACCCCTCAAACAATTCAAAATATTTTTCCAAAACTCCTTATCCATCACCAAGTTTTCAACATACTTCCCATCCTTAGTTTTTGCCAACTGACTAGATTTCCATTGATCAGATGTGAACATTCTTATCAATGCCCCTTTATTTTCATTTAAGCAACCCAAAGTCAAGTAAGAAGTAGCAAATCGGGTGACGACAGGTCTTATAAGATCTTTTCCATTAGTAAAACGATGCAATAAGAAAATCATAATACTCCTAGAATAAATGTAAGTTGTAACTCTTTTACCACTTGCTACTGTCTCTTTATAAACTGGTAACTTCTTCTTAAAATCCTCGAGCATTAAGTCAATGCAATGCACTGCACAAGGTGTCCAATAAAGTTTCTTCCTCTTCGCCATCAAGAGTTCATTAGTTGCATTGTCATTTGCAGCATTGTCTATGACAATTTGGATAACATTGTCCTCACCAACCTCTTCTACAATATCATCTATCATCTTGAAAATTTTATCAGCAGTCTTAGTAATATTAGATGCATCAAGGGATTTCAAGAAAACTGTCCCCTTAGGACTATTTACCAAGAAATTGATTATGGTCCTCCTACGCTTGTCGATCCATCCATCAGTCATGATAGTGCATCTAGTTTTTTGTTATTCAACTTTATGTTGTTCCAAAACTTGCTTGGTCAATTCTACCTTTTGCTTCAAATACTTCACCTTAACCTCATGGTAGGATGGTGGCTTGAATTCTATACCATGTCGGGAAATCATTTCACACATCTTGTGAAATTCTTCACTTTTTACCACATTAAAAGGAATTGCATTATTGTATAAAAATGATGCAACTTCTAGGCATGCCTCCTCCCTCAAACTTGCCTTGAAAATGAAATTGATAGTGACTTGAGAGCTTGCACCTCTTTTCTTGAAAAGTTCTGCAGGATTAGTTGTTTCTTGCCTTTTCCTTTTTTCGGTTTCATTTAGAGAAGCATCCATCTTGATGCCTCCTTCTAGTTCAAACTCTTTTGCATTTATCTTTTCAATAAGTTTCTCTTGCATTGAAGCAACAATGCCCCACATTTGCTTCTTAACATCATCAGGGACTCCAATGCAAACCCCAACATCCTTCTTTGTCCCAACCAAATGATGTTTGAGCCAATAAACCCCACCTGTGATCACTTCTTCACATTATTTACATTTGATTTTTTTTTGAATCTCTATCAACAGAAACACCATGCTTCCATCCCACATCTGTTGTCATTCTGACAGTATTCTTAGGATTTTTTGAAGCTTCATTAGTAAAGGAAATTGATGATGCATCAGTTTGCTTATATGCTTGCCTCCCTTGGCCAACTCCACCAACTGAGGAACCACCATCAGCCATATTTGTACTTTAATTATGAACTGGACAGAACCCAAAAACTTCAAAATAGAACAAAGAAGGTAAATTTAGAAGTGCAAAAAAAAGTGGTCGGTGGGTAAGGTTTAGAAACAAAGGTATGAGAGATTTAGGAACAAAGATATGAACTGTGAGGGGTAAGTGACTGATTCTGTGAAAGAGAGAAAGCTTATTATGAACTTAAATAAAGAGAAAGGTGACACTTAGAAACGGAACATAGTAAAGGTAGTAGGCTAGTGGCTGATTTTTATAAACTTACAACCATTAATTAACAATTAGGCTTTGAAAACATGCAAATAAGTGACATTACAGGTTGGTGGAACCTGTTTGTGTGTTCTCGAAGGGGCACAACCCATCTTTAGAGCTTACAACCTGTTTTGGAGCTCGTGACCCGTTTCTGGAGCTCGTAACCTGCTACTTACCCAATCCCGACCTGCTTCTTACCCATCCCCGTCCCGTTTGGTTAGGCACGACGCAGATTAAGGGTTATGCGCGACCCGAATTGTAAGTTATGCGCAACCCGATTTCTCTTTCCTGAACACGTACGAGTCTTTTTGTTCCCACGATCCAACACTCCGAATCGTCAATTCCTGTATGACCCTGCTAACTTGTGATTATGTTCACGTTTTGAATTGGCAAGGTATTCTTGAGTTGCAGAATCATTCGACTTTACAATGTTAGTCGCGATTTTGACAACATTGGTTTTACCCATTCCAAGTTCAGGCTGCCACTAACATATTGACATACTTCAATGCTACTTTGATTGGCAAAAGATTGCTTTAATTTTTTGTATATAAGATAAGATTTATGCATATATTGGGGTTAAAATCGATAACTTATGATAGATCAGGCAGTGAGATTGGCTTCATGACCATGATTTAAGATGAGGTTGTCTTGGGCTTTTAGCACTCAGTGTGACAATTATTTTTTTTAAACACTTAATGTGACAATTATGTTCATATTCTGTTAAAATATGGATGGAAAAAACACAATATTTCTGTCAACAAAAAAAATGTTGAGGTCATGTTTTTACTGAGTAAAACTTCAGGGCTTACGTATCACTTTTGATGTTGTTTGACCCCCTCTTGTCAAAGAGGAATAATGACGAGGAGCAAATAATCTTCCTTCTCACAATATTAAATATGGACAATGACAGTAAACGAAACATCCTTTGCAGAATCCTTTTCTTGGGATAACCACTTTCCCATATTGTAGTTGGTAATTTGGTATGCTATCTGTCTCCATAGCATTGAGATTGCTAAGAAGCTGATTAGAAGATCTACATGAATTCCATTTTTTTATTATATAGAATTTGATTTCCAGTCTAGAGCAAGAGTTCATGTTAATCACCATGAGAAGTACTTTCTTAGATCAAGTTTATTTTCTTTTATAATATGGTGAGAACTGATATTAGCTAGATTAAGTTTCACTTGATATGTAGAATAAGTTTTGGTCATTCATTGCCTTGAAATAGATAGCTTGATCCATGGGGCTGATCCCACCTAGTAGGATAAGGCTTGATTGTTATTGTTGTTGTGTTTTTCTTGTTTGTTGACTTGGTCTTTAGTCACTTGAAAATTTTTTCTTCCTCTTCAGTTGATATGAAATGCTTGGGCTTATGAAGAAGATTTTGATTGGTGGTGTCAAATGGCTATGCCACAAATGACCTCAAGATAACTGTATATAAGTTCAATTCCAAATTGTGCTGTTAGTAGATATGAATATATCATAAAATAGCATTGAACTGTGTCAATATGTCTTTGCTTATATATGTAGAAGTTAAATTCCTCAATGTACTCTTAAGTATATAAATTCAATTCCAATTGTGCTGTTAAAATATTGTATCTTAAAATATTTTAGATTATCTTAATTTATCTTTTAGGATTAATTTCCTATTTCCTTGGTTTCTTAGTCCCCTTATTGTCTCATGTTTTGTTTCTTTATTTAGTTAGGATTATGATCTAGCATTAGTATAAATAAGGGTCAGTTATTTATGTTATATATCACAATGTAAAAAACATCATGGGAAATCAAGTCAGTATTAATTTTATAGTATTCAATCTCTTTGATTGTATTTTCCTCCTCCTACAACTAAAACCCCATGATTTCAAGACAAGGCTATATATATATGTTTTACTATATTGAGTTCATATTCTTCACTGTCTTACTAAAATGGTGTGCCAAGTATTTTAGTTAGTAAAATATTCTGACTACTATGCTTTTATGGTCAATCTATCTAATGTAATCCAGGTTGAAGGTCCAAAATCCCCTGAGGAGATGCTTGTGACACTACAGAGAGTGCTTGAAGAAAGTTCACCTGTTCTTGTTGCAGCTAGGCTTGATGCTGAAGAAAGACGAAATAATATGCGCCTAAGGGAGGAGCAAGATGCTGCATACAGGGCTGCACTTGAAGCTGATCAAGTATGTTTTTTTTTTTTTGTGTGTGTGTGAATGGTTGTTTTGCTTGTTTTTTGTAATTTTTGTGTTGTCTCTACTCCATGGCTTGTCTTTTTTTTTTCTCCCTATCTCAAAAACTGTTGCAGAGGCCTTTATTTGGAAAGAATTGGCCTGTTACTCTTGCAGTGGATTAATGTTGTGTGTATGTCATTGTCCAGGCTAGGGAACGACAGAGGAGAGAAGAAGAAGAACGTCTTGCTAGGGAAGCTGCTGAAGCTGAGAGAAAGCGCAAGGAGGAAGAGGAGGCTCAGGAAAGAGCAGCGCAGGAAGCTGCAGAGAAACTAGCTGCATTGGCTAAAATGCGTCAAGAGAAAGCTGAGTCTCTTGGTGAAGAACCTGAAAAAGGACCTAATGTTACACAGGTACATTATCTCTTAGCTATGATTTTATTGCTCCTTTAGTGCCTTTACCCTGCTATTGGCTTTTGTTTTGTTAGTTCATACATCTGTTCAGCTGAAATAGTTTCACTTGTATTTGCGATCTTAACTTCAACTTGAATATGGTTTCACTTAAATTCATGCATGGTTTCACTTATGTGTAAGATCTTTACTTCTTCTATTGCTGTATGTTTCTGAAATGCTTTGGCCTCTGTCTTTAGTTTCTCTCTCCTTTTCAGTTCATTTTTTGTTTAATTCTATTATAATTTGCATGACATCTGTTTCATTTTTTCCACTTCCGGATCAAAATTCTTAGGTTTTGGTACGATTTCCAAATGGTGAACGCAAGGAAAGGAGGTTCAACAGCACAACCACAATTCAATCTTTATATGACTATGTTGACTCGTTGGGTTGTTTAGAAGCCGAGAGTTACAGTCTAGTCTCCAATTTTCCTCGTGTTGTTTATGGACAAGAAAAGTTGACGTTGTCATTGAAGGAAGCAGGATTACATCCTCAGGCCAGCTTGTTTGTGGAGCTCAGTTCATAAGAGAAAAACATGCCTAATAATCGAACTACGAATACATGAAGATGGGGCCTGCAAATTGGGAATTCTGCGGTGTTTCACTTTTCTGTTTTAAAAAAATTGACTTGATGAACAATTATAACGTTAGATATGATAGATTGTCGTGGTTTCTGTAGTTTATGTTCTTATTTTCCATTGAATCAATCAAGCAGATAGCGTTAAATGGAGATGATTTAGAATAATGATTTATATATATATAGCCGTTCATTTATTTAGGAAGGTCCCGTGTTAATTATCTGTACATTGCTTACAATCCAATATGTATTCCGGATTGTAGATCGATGGAATGGTCAGGTAAGAATTCTATTATTGGCTAGTTCTGTATTTTTACCACTCTTTTCCTGTGAGGGTGGTGGTGCTGTTGTGTGGATGTTGGTTATAATACAATGCCTATCTATATCTCATACTACTTGGACAGAGGGTAAGTGAAATTTTCTGGCTAAGAAATGTTAACTGTTTGTATATAAAAAATTTGACCAGGAATATCAAAGCTATGTATCAAGCTCAGATAAATTCTGAAGCTTATCAAACATTATTGGGAAGGAGATTAACCATCAACGTCGTTTCTGCCAAAATGCTTGTCGTCGCATGGCACCTGGAATCCTGATGCGCGTTTATTTGCTCTTGTATTTTCTTTTTCTCGAGGTACTTTATTGGACTTGGTGGTAATTTCAAGTGGCCCAAAGAGTGAAGACAACCAAACCGTGATGCGTTCAACTATTTATCGGAATTGGTTGAAAGGTCGCTGTTCTCTGAAAAAAGTGTCATAGTAGCCAACTGTACCACGATATCACATCTATTGATTCGATATATTTTCATCTATATGATACGATAAAAATTTCACCCACAAAAAAGGATTTCTTTTAGATTTAATTTTACTTTGAAACAGTTTGCTTTGTGGCAGAAGTGATCATTGCGTCACCAAGGTTCTCTAAGCTGGTCCAAGTTTAGATGCATAAAGCAATATATCCAATTGTTCCTTCCAGCTTGATATTCCTCAGCAATTGCCCAAAGGTGTGAAAATCTCCCAAGTCTTTTCAAAAGAGCAGATCTATTGTCTTTTAAATTGAAATTTCAAATGCTGCCTAATAAGAACTTATGATCATCCACAATTTATACAAAAATAAAATAAAATAAAATAAAACTTGACATTGGTTAGTGAGATAAAGCTTCAATTTTAATTGAAAAATAACAGCAAAAGTACTTATAATAAACTCAGGTGCGAGAGAAATATCCATACAAAATTAATGAGAATGCACATCAAATAACAAAAGTGAAAGGGTAAAATAAAGATGTAGGCAGGAAGACAGAAGAAGCAGTTTGGGATGATTGTTATTTATAAGATTAATGGGTGAGTGATAGAACTAGCAGTTTTCCCTGACAATTTTAGACTTCTCAAGAATATATTTGCCTTCCTTGTACTTCTGTGATTCCTCGTAGGCTCTTTCATACTTCCAACCAAGCACCTCACCGCAGTCACAACAATAGACATCAGCAACTGTGTGCAGACCAGTCATCAGTTGCCTGTCTTCTTTTGGCCCTACAGTAACATTCATTGCATGAGAGAACAGAAAACCTCTTCCACTTCTTCCCTGAAATCATCAATTTCCCCAACACATGTTGTTCAATCATATACAAAACATTTATCTTGCTTCTAAAACTATTTCTTATTCCACATGTACATGTTGAAAGTAAACTAAAATTCTTGTAAATCCAATCATATGAGATTGCTTATCATGATGGAAGAAAAGGTAGTAACCAGATCAAATTCAAAACAAAATAAAAGTTTATGGTGAAAAAGAGTGGTGTTGAGTGCTCACCTGAAAGGCTTTTGAAATCACATCATCATGAAAGGCAACAAGGTTTCTACAATTACTGCAACTGTACAATCTGGATACAATCAAATCCTCCATTATGTCAACTTTCACCCCCTTATGCTTGTCCTTCCCAAAGAAAAAGAGCTCAATCAATTAAGTAATCAGATCATGAACATAGCATTTTCAGTTTATGATTTTCATTTACAACTTGAAACTGAATTGTAGGTACCTGACCCCTGTAACCGTAGGAGATTGATTAATGATTGCCTATTTTCCTTATGCAACTTCTCTTTTTAGGGCTCTCTGCTTCCTGGGTAGCTCCACAATGTCCACTTTCACTGCTCTCTCTCTTTCATGTTAAACAAAGTACTCATGTCTTGTCGGATTTTATCAGTGCAGTGATTATAAATCCATTTTATTACAAAGTTAAAAACATTTTCCATCACTCAAATAGTACTCTCAAACCCTCTAGAATTTAAATGCTTGTTACTTTTTTTAAAAAATGGTCGGTTGCAGAGACTAATATCTTAACACGTGTAATTTTTTTCTATGTTATAGAAAAAAAAAATCTTTCTGGTTAACGTATTTAAAGAATAGAAAATAGATGGTTCTCTTTTTTTATTCGTTTTTGGGTCATTTTCTGTTTCCAATTTTGACAAGTAAAATTTAGTCCAGAAATATTAAAGAAAATTATTTTAAAATTTTAAGTTTGTTCGACAATGTATTAAGAAAAATCGCAATTAAATAATAAGTCTGATACATCTGATCACTTTTAAAAGTAAATTTATAGTTTTTTTTTTAATTTTTGAAAACCAGTAAATTTATAGTATTAATTGTAAGAATTTCTTAATAAAGAACAACGATAATTTCCCATAATTTTTTTTCCAATGCAAAAGTTAGGTCTGCCGATTCAGCAAACTGGGTTGTAAGCCAAAATTTGTGGTTGGAGTTGCACCACATTTGTGCCGAATTCCCCATAATAAATGAAGAATTGAAGATGATGTGTTACGGAAACCTCCAATTACAAGTAATACACATTGCTGAAAGAATTATAATATATATATATATAGGTAGACCCGTGTTCCAGACAAGGAAAGGGTAAATTTCAAAAAATAAATCAACATGAGGAATTATTGAGCATTGACAAAAGAATGCAAGAGGAAAAATAATGAACATTTCTGCCTTTACATTAAGGCAGAGAACAATGCGCAAATCAAGAATCCAATGATGAGGACTTGAAAAGTTGAAGTTATGTGAGGTGAGGCTGAGGAAGAAGGAGACATTGGAATGTTGCCAAATACTGTGTGATAAGAGGGCGCATATGCAGGCAATGAACTTGGAGCAGGTGCTGCATCCATATTTTCCATGCCTCCTCCTACACCACCCACAGATATATGAAGCTTTTGATTTTTTTGGCAATGACCAGCCACTCCACTAGTGAAGTAGAATTCCCCATTTGATGTTATGTTAAACAAAGAGTTACCATTGTTCATATACAATATGGGGTCTTTAAGGTTGCACCTCTTGTAGGATTCCTCTGTGACTTGAATCACTGAATCTTGACTTGGTGGGTATAAAAACACTGTAAGCATATAAAATAATAATAACAAATGAGCTCAGATATGCACCCTTTTGTTATTCTAGAAGGAAGGGTCATTGATGTGGTGTATATATAAATGAAATTGAAAACATATGATATAGTAA
The DNA here is from genome assembly GCA_037954105.1 of Canavalia gladiata. NCBI lineage: Eukaryota > Viridiplantae > Streptophyta > Magnoliopsida > Fabales > Fabaceae > Canavalia > Canavalia gladiata. Next base: position 15,007,861 of record CM075660.1, read on the forward strand.
ATATAGTATAAACTTACAAAGCGAGTCTCCAATTGTAAGATTGTGATATTTGGACCATTTGGCGTAGACCTGTGGATTTGCTAAAGTGGGTATCCCCCAAGCTTCTAGATCTCCAACTTTGTATTGGTAGCATAATACCTTGGTTTGGATTTGGACTAATGTGAGCAAGAGAGACACCAACAACTTGTTATGACTTAAAAGATTGGCCATCTTGGTTTTACCAAGAGTTTCACTCACACTAACTTCAACTCTTTTCTTAGATTTAGTGGCTTAGGTCCATGCGAGGAGGACTTCTTATTGTCTCAACTCTGGCCACTTTAGGGTTGATAATGAAATCAGAAAGGGGCCACCTAAAGAACAATTTACTTGAGTGCCCTATTCCTCTATAATTTCAAGGGTCAAAATTTTGATACTGTTATATAATTACTAGTATCATAGTTAATCTATAATATATTAATTAGTCTAGTTGGGTTGTCATTCATTATTTTCTTTCTTCTAAAGAGACCTAGATCTATAACAAAAATGGCTGGGGATACCCTTGGGGTGACACACTAATAATAATAATAATAATAATAATAATAATAATAATAATAATAATAATAATAATAATAATAATAATAATAATAATAATAATAATGTGCACATGGGCCAGTTGGCAGTCTATATTTGTTTATTAAATTTGGAATTTTGGACTGGGGTGGTGTATGTATGTGTATAATTGTATCACCATATTACATTGTCATGTGCGGCATAGAAGAAACACAAACTTTCTCCAGGCACATCACATGGTTAGCGAAATGGAATTATGTTATTTGCAGATGGAATAATAATACTAACAAGTTAGAGCAAATTAGAACTGAACAAAGACAATCCCACGTATGACACATTGATGGATTTCAATTATGAAAAAGTTTGCCTATGTGATTGTGGACTGTACCCGGTACCCGTTACCCGTTACTTTCCATCGTAATTTTAACCCAGCTTGAAGTAATGAATGCTTGAGACATAATCTCCAAACCTGAACATAATAATAATCCACCAACATCAAATTGCGTTTTAGGCTTAATTAATTGGTTAGAACATAATAATAATCCACCAACATAATAATTTCTTGTTGCACCTCAAACAAGAAAGTTAATATCAACGGAAACTGTATCACATCAGCCTGTATGGTGTACTTCAATAGAGGAATGACATATACGTTTCAAAAGCATTGCATAGCAATCCGGCAAATGTTAAATGCCATAGTTTCAGCACTTTGCAGCCATCTACCTTCGTATAAGAAGTATGATATTTTTCCGTAATAAAATAAAAAATAAATTAAAATTAATACTTCAGTGCAAACCGTTTAATCCGTCAACTTTCTTTTGTTGCATTTTGGTTTTATTTCTTTTTTTTTGTTTTAATTTAGTCTCTATTTTATTATATTATTGGTTTTATTGTGGGTCAAAAGTCACATGACAAAAAACGCTACTATTTTTTGTCAGCGTAATCAACAAAAATGACCAAAATAGAAAACAGACTAAAATAGACAAAAAGGTTAAAATAAAAAATCAAGTTAACAGATTAAAATATTATTTTTATCTTTAAAAAGAGGAAAGAAAAGTAACCTCACTTCAATATCCTTTCAATGATATCCATGAGTGACCTACCAATGAATAACTATCAATAAAATTTAATCCTAAAACCTTTATAGGAACATAATTTGATCTTAACTTATGAGAATTACAAGGTTGTGGATCCAGCAAGGCAAGTTAGACAATTATCCTTGGCCCTATTTATTTTGCAAGTTTGTTTTTCATAAATAACTATTTAAAGGATGAATGATGGTTAATTAATATAAGCGACTCTTTTTTATGAATGAATAGTTTTCAAACTCAATGGTTTATTGAACATTATTTCTAATTAACAATTTCAGCACATAATTATTTTCACAAAAATTTGATATCTATTCTCCATATTTTTTTTATTCTCTCTTCTTCTTTTTTCTATTCTATTTATCTCCACATTCTTTTGAATGTCTTAACTTATTTTCAAAATTGAAGATGTAAAAGAAATTAAAGCACTAATAAAAGTATTAAACTATTTCAAAAGATTATTTTATTTTCCAATTACATTACTTGTAAGGCAGTTAATTCTGGATATAATTTAAGTAATTTTAATTTTTAAAAATTTCTTTAAACAGTAGGAATTATGAGTATTGTCTATTAACTATGAAATTTTGGAATTACTTAATTAGAGAACAATGTTAAATGATTTCACAATTTAAAAAACTAAAAATGTTTATGAATGTTAATAATTTACATTACAATAAGCCCATCTAATAATTTTACCTCTCTTTTTTTGTCAAGTACAATAATTTTACATGATGCTCCAAAATTTCTAAACAAGCCCCAGTGTATAGACAATCAGATCTTACAAATTTAGATAATCCTCATTGACATACAATATCGTTTACAGTCTATACCAAACCTTGCTTAATTTTCTCAATATTCTAAAAAATGCAACTATTGAATCTGCATGTTTTTGGCAGCTTGTTCTTATCATTATCTCCCTAAATTGAAAGTGTTGACACTTATGATTAGACAGAGTACCCTAAATTTGGCACATCCAATTAATTGCAACGGGTTGATTATTCTTCATTTAATACATAATAACATATTACATAATATATGTAAAACATTCACATAATAAAGGTCCGCTTGTTTGACCATTTTTAAGAAAGAAGTATCTTTCAATTAAAAGATATATTTTGAAAACTTTGATAACTATATAAGTTTTTTTTCAAAAAAAAAAGGTCTAAAATTTTAATGCGTTTCTCAAACTAAAAATGATAACACATGAGAAAATCAGAAGGTAAGGTAATGTTAAATTCGATGCCATAACTAATTAAATTTGAAATAGCACGAAAATATTTTACTACATTGACTCATTTGGTACACAACCTATTATTCAGCTGGAAGAATACAATAAACCTATACAAGCTCAAATCCGATATAGTAATAATAATAACAGTCCATGTAGGGATATTATTTCTCCCCCGGGGTTGTGTCCCCGCAACTTTCATATTAGTTATCACGAGAATTCCTGATTAATCTGCAAACATAGCACGTTGCAGTACGATACAGTAGAACTTATTTACATCTGAATCTTGAATGAAATAAATAATGAGATTAACCTTGACAGATATCATCATTTTGCTCATTTGCACTAGCTGCCCTTTAGATCGCTACAAAGGCTTATTGAACAGGGGTAAGGCTGGATCAGAGAAGATATAAGACACTTATCAAGGACTATCAAGATCCAAAAAGCAGTTCTCCTTTAGCGAAGAGAAAGAATGGAGTTCAATGTATGATTGGTCACTCGCTTTGATGTACATGTGCTTCACTAAAGAAGATCATAATTATCAGCTTTCATGCAAATTCCTCTGTTTCCCCATTTTGTTCCTGGCTGTAGAGAGCAGCTAGCTGTTGTTGCAACTGTTCAAAGCGATAACCAAATTAATCACTAGTTTTACAGAAACCTTTAAAGCTTCATTTTAAACGGATTTGGGGTTGGACACAACATGCAGGAACCAAAAATGGATGGTAGGGGTAAAGATGACAATATAAAACCTTGTAAAGAAACTTACCTGCACGTATTTTAACTTCTCAAAAGTCAGTTCATCAGTCAAATTGATCATCCTGTTAAAACAAGACACAGAAGGTGCAGGTAAACTTTTTGAAGTCAAAGAGGAATGGTTACCAGGAGAGTATTTTACAAACTGATATTAACTTACCGAGACTGAAGTTCTGAAATTTTGGCCAGCAGAAGATGTTCCCTCTCTGAAGCAGCTGTATCAACCTATAGAACGGCTCAAATGTCAGAAGAAAAGCTGATGAAAAATCAGTGTAGGTTATACTACAGGTTTATGTCACTAAATATAGGTAACTAATTCTTAGCAGAAAATTGACATGAAGTAATAATTAAAATAATTATGCATACAAGTGTAAAGGACAAATCAAACAAAAAAGTGCTTACAGTTCCATTGTTCTCTGAACTGCGAGGTAATGGTGGCAACTTCCCATTTTGAGAAGCTGAAAAAATAGACTGTACTCATTATTTCATCCAATACTAAGAAAAGGATATCCTTAGACATAATCAATGGAAAATCCTTCACTCACCATCAATTGCCTCAGCTGTTTGCAAGCTATTCAACAGATTCATTATAAGATCCTGGAAAAAACAGAACTTTCCAGTATGATTATATATTGGTAAATGTTACATTCAAGATGATCAGTTTTCCCGTGGGCACACACAAGCAAATTATATGCCATTTCTCAACCGTGTTTCCCTCACCTGTTGAATAGATGTCTGCTGGAAAAGATTGTGAAGATGAGGCACCAAAAGTGATGCAGGAACATTTATATTGGCAGAATCACTGGAGGACTGACCAATTGGCTGAAGAGAAATACATGCAATGAAAGACAGACAAGCATTATACACCAAAGACAACTAAAATGAAACATCCTATATACTATGTAACCTATCACAGAATCCAGATATTTACAAAATAATAAACAAAGCTACATACAGAGCAAATGGTAAATGTACAAACCATTTGTTTGAAATCCACCATCCAATCACCAACACTGGCAGATTTCCTCATTGGTGATCCCTATATGTAAGGTATCAGAAAGAGTATCAAATGAAGGATAAGAAAAAGCATAAATATATAGATTAAAAACAATTAGATCGTCAACCAACCTGAGAAGATCGACGTGAAACTGAACTTACAGGAATATCCTATGCAATAATGTGAAGTCAGTTAATGTTGTTGATAGGAACGAGTTTATTAATAAGAAAAGACTCATACCTTAACCAGATCTAAATTCTCTGATGTCACTGAGAATCGTCCTTTAATTTGCACTAGATTAGCCTTGGACTTATCATCCAAGGATTCTCTGAATCCTAGCAAGAGTTGGGTGAACAAAATCAAAACCAAGTGTTTGAGATGGCTGGTTGAAATATTCTGGAAATTGCACACATAGCCTTATTGTGCACATGATGATTCAAATACCTCCAGAAGATTTTATTGGAGCTGATAAACTATTTGCTGAAGCTCGGTTTGGAAGCATCAATGGACCACTAAAGCTTGGAGCTCGTCGTATATCACGATTACTTTTCTCGCCTGATAACTGATTTTCATTCTCAAACCTAAAAGTAATGAAGCATTACCAATTTTAACAAGCATAAGATCAGGCTAGTGATAACAAGAAAACCTCAATCACCAAGAAGCATAAAGAAAGAAACTGGAAAGAGGCACAGGTACAGCATTGGATTTGTTTATTGAAACTTCAAAATATGCTTGTTATACATTTATAGACAATTGAAGAAATATGGAAAGGTAGATTTAGAATTTACTAGAGCTTAATAAAAATAAAATAAACTATTTGATTGCCTTGTTTACAGGTCAGTAAATGTACTTTCTAAATTAATAGATATGACATAACAATCACCATCAACCATTGAAATAAATTATACATTAATTATTTTTCAGTTACACACTAGTTGCTGCAATTCCAAATGAAGCCTGGACACTTCTCCTACATGAGGTATCAGAGTGATAGACATGTTTTCAATACTGGCACCTTGACACTGGTGTGGCATGTATCAAACATTTCTTGTTAGGATCCAATCAAAAAATTATTGTGTTGGTTTGAATACTTGTTCCCTGCAGTCAAATCTAATGTGTTCACAACATTTAATGAAATGATGCAACATAAACTGTGGGATAGATGAGCGTACGTTTAAGTAAGCTTTTGTTGCATCACATCATTAAATACAATGATGTTGACTACAGTGAATTCAAACATCTCCACATGGATGGACACTTTAAGGACACTAATATATATATATATATATATATATATATATATATATATATATATATGTGTGTGTGTGTGTGTATGTATGTATATGTATGAATTCAAATTTTTATGCATTTAAAAAAGTCAATATAAAATATAAAAAATAACATCTCTAATTTTTTTAAGGTTCATCATCATAGGAATTTGGTAAATATATAAGAATATACAAATTATGATTATGAGTCATACATACATACATACATACATACATACATACATACATACATACATACATACATACATACATACATACATACATACATACATATATATATATATATATATATATATATATCTGGAAGGAATTCATTTCCTCTAGAAGTCTTGTCTAACTTACCTCCTCAATAACTGCTGATAAACATTAAATTTCATTAATTCAATTGTTAGTTAAAGAGTTCTCATTAAGGGTGTCAACCTTACAAAATTTTAGATAGTTCAAAAATTATTTAATACTTAATCAATCAAATATTTTTAACGTCCAATATAATTTAAAAAAAAAAAAGTAGAAGTCAGTCATGAGATTATATACCTATGAATGTTTATCTAAAATTATATATACATTATCAATATCACATAATTTAATGGTTAAATTTTTAAAATCTGTATTCTAAATTAGGTTATTAAGGAGAACAGGTATCTAACACTTTTTCCTGGAGCAAGTGAATCAATTCATATATATATATATATTGAGGGGCATGTAAAGCAAGAGGAATTTGCACTTGTGAGAGGTGAGAACTGATCTTAATCATATAACCATATATAGATGGTCAAAATTAAAAGTTATTTACTAGTTACATGACTTTTTTAAAAAATATCATGACTCAATGTTTAAATTTTAATCATTCATGGTAAGATCTAATGGTTAAGATTTACTGTTCTTACTCTCATATTTGATACATTGTCATATATGTGTGCGCATGCAAGCATGCAATTTCATTCTCTTATTACTAAGATTTAAGGCAGGAGGTATGCTGAGCACTTGAAGCCACTGCTTCACTTGCAAAAAGAAATATTGTTTAGTTTGTTTCATTTATTTAAACAACACAAATTTAAAAACTTAGTTATTCGGATATGCAATCCTGGGCTTTGCTCAAACCAAGTCGCTATTGCCTTGTTTGCATTAATGATGAGTTTGCCTTGTTTAAGAATATGAAGCTTGAGTTTGATTTAATTAGCTTATTATAGATTTTGTTTTCTCTTTATCAAATCTTTTGTTTAAGTAAACCTTTAAGTTCATTAATATCATTTTTTAATAGGTATATTTATCCTAGAAGCTAGAGCAATTGTTATGTGAGCACAGCGCCTATATGAACAACAAATCAAAAGCTTTTATAACATTTAATATGTCCAGCACCAATATTAATATAAACTTTATTATTATTCTAATACACCCAAAGCTTTTGATTAGTTGTGTTGTGTCTACAATCATTATGCTCACACAAGAATTACTCTGGAAGATGAAATGATAATACGAAGAAAGTACAAGAATTTTTTAAGTTAGGTAACAAGTAGGAAGTAATAAATAAAACCACAATTCTCAAGATAGAATTATAATTTACTAAGTAATAATATATAAATTATCACTTTATTACTATGTATGCATCTTCTCATCTATAAGTAAAATATTTTGTCAATGATACACACAAACACAAGCTATTCATGAGTTTTTAATGTTAAGCCTACAAAATTATATAACAAATCTTAAATCAAACTTTAATTTTTTGTTTAGTTAAACAAACAAGTCCAATTGAGCATTTAATATCTTGAGCTCAAATACTTTATGAACAACTCAACTCCTTTACTACCCTACTTCTTATCTTCATTCCTTACGCATATGAAGGTGAATCACCTTAACAAAACTCACTAAATAAATCAAAATATTTTAGCCTCACTAAGTTCTACTATCTTCGATGACATCAACAATAACAACCAAGCCTTTTCCCACCAGTTCAAATTAATTAAATGAATCAAATGATGCCATAATATTCTATTGTGAATCATGTCTATAGACAAGCCATTAACCTCTGAATCCTTTTCTTAACAACTTTGTCCATTATTTTTTCTCAGTCTCTATCTGCCTCTAGCAATTGGATTAGCCTCTATCTGATTTACTCTCCTCACTAGAGCTTCTAACGATTTTCTCCACACATACCCAAACCAATAGAAAAATTTAGAAGTCAAATGCTTTCTCAAAGATAAAACAATATAACCAACTCATCTTCCACTATAATACTTTATTAGCCTTGTTATTTTTTTATCGGTTGCTATATTGATAATATTAGTCTGTTGTGAAAACTGGTAACTTTAAAATGTTACTTTTGTCCTTGGTGCTGAGAAATTGGTTTCCTTGATTTCTTGGCCCAGCACTTTCAACAAATATAGGAAGCACAAAACATTCCAGGTCTCAGAAGTCAGGACAAACCAAAGAGTAGCTCAAATGTGCAAATTAATTAAGCACCAGGTCATGAAACCCATATATTATATAAAGCAGTATATTTTCAGCACTAGTAAATACATCAAAACCTACCATTTCTCATGTTTCCTCAACTAAGAGCCTAATTGGAGAAGGGATAACATGTGGATGGAAAGGAAACAACCCCTGCGTATATAAAAAATATGAAGGCAAGGAAATGTGAGGGGAAATATTCCCCTTCTCAAAACTCATTTTTTATTCTCTCCAAATTTGGGTGGTGGGGGGTAACAAGGGAGAATAGATTTAATCTTATGTTAAAAACTAGCCTTATTTACTATTTTATGCCATAAATTGGGTAATTCCAGAAATTTTAGAAGGGTTTTATTGAAATTTTCACTTATAATTATAACTCTTTACCTCATTCTTTCTTGCAAGGGTGAGCCTTGGTACAGGGGTAAGGTTGCTGCTGTGTGACCTAGAGGTCTCAAGTTCAAAACCTAGAAACAACCTCCCCAGTTGTGGAGGTAAGACTGTATTATACATTTAGTCTCCCCAAACAGCACTAAGTGGGAGCCTCATGCACTGGGCCACTTTTTTTTTTACCTCACACCTCCTTTCATTGTTAATCATCCATACATGGGGATGGCAATTGTTTTCCATTTCATTCCCTCCTTCCCTTTTGTTTTTCATTCCATTCTCTCTAAAACTTCCAAGTTCCAAGTACAGCCTAATATAAGAATAACAACAAAGATATAATATGAAACTACAATTTACCTTTCAAATACACGCCCTCTATCAGGTATAGAATGACCAAGCGCTGATCCTGGCATCAGTGGCCCACTTTGGGTTTTACCTAGTTTTGCTGATTGAGTTTTACCCTTGCTTGTTCCCACATCCTTCTCTGAGGTAGATGGTGTTGCCTCAGCAATTGATCCATTTCTCTTCTCACTCTGTGGTATTTCGTTAGATGAACTGCCTACTTGTAATGTGAACTTGTCCTGTTGCAAGTTATCTGAATTCTTTTTGCCCATAATATATTGGTAATCTGGTGTATCCTGTCATGTCCAACAACAAAGATTTCAATAGATTACTCTTAAGGTAAAGAAAGCTTGGAACAGTTGAATCAACCTTATAAGAGTTGAAGAATTTGTTTTCATCTTCTTCCTTCATCTCTGCAATATCTTCATCGTCTTGCATCTAACAAAATTGGAAGACATTTGTTTAGACCAAAGCGAAAAAGTAGTCAAATAAATACAATCTGAAAATACAATAATCCATACCAATGAAGCTTGAGCTTTCAAATCATCAACATCAAAGTTCCATGCACTAACTCCTCGCTGATATTCACTCTAGAAAGGGAAATATACAAGTCAATTAGATTTCAGGGGTTATAAAAGCAGTAATACTTCTCATTTTCTGCAAGAAACGTGCACACGTTAATGGAACTTAATTGAAAACCTTCAAAATGCCAAGCTTCCAAAAGAAGATGGTTGTCTCTTTATCTCACTTGAAAACACTTTTTACAGAATTGGGACCAATTGCATAAAATCCCTCTCATTTGTAGAGACTATTTGGCAGAGCTTTGACATTAGCACAGAAGATTTTAGTTAAGAAAAACACTTTATTTATTAATAATTTTTTAACTGTTTGGCCAAAAAAATGGTAGGACTTTAAAGGGAGAGAAGAAGGAGAAAAACTTCTGTTAGAAAAATGTAAATAAGTGGAGATTTTCCAAAGAAACAATGCAAAATGAGGGGAAAAAAAATTGCAATACTTGTTTCATCATAATAAAAACTTTTATAGGAATGTTCTCCATGAAAGCACTTCGCAACAAAGAAAATTTTCACAAGGCAAATGGTTATAAAATCTTGGTGATTACAAACAAGTCTAGATACAGTCAGTTTTTTCTTTTGTGATCAAATTGACAAACACTGAAGTAACATCAACCAGAGGTGTATCATTTTACGTATGTAATGCACTGTTTCAATCAACCATATTTGAATAAGTTCTATAATCAAAGGTTTCAAGTAGAGAAGGAAACCAGAATCAATGGAAAGGAAAAAAAATGCAAACTTGGCTTACGCCAGCCATACATTAAAATACTCCTAGGAACCATTGACTGTATATAACATATAAACTTTAATTGTCTTACTTACTTGAGATATTGCTTCTTGTTCTGCAGAAGGCATTTTCTTTAGTGCTAGCTGAGCTGCGTCTCTAAGCTGCAAGATTTTGAGATGTCAAGCAAAAGTAACAAAACAGGTGAAATTATGGAAGAGGCAGGTGCAAAATCAAGCATGATATCCAACCTGGAGGGCTTTTACACGATTCCAAAGAGGCGGCAAATCAGCAAATAATTTCTTCACGGAAAGCTCGGGAGGTTTAGCTTGTTTGAAGAAGGAGTGTCTCAGCAACTTCTCCACAGTTGGCCTCTTTGTTTGATCTTTTACCAGGCACATAGCAACCATTTCCTTAAAAGACTGATCACAACTGGAAATACTTTAATTAGACTGCTACTACGTAATACCACTACTTCTATAATTATTATAAGAAACACATTTTAACTTCAATGGTCCCTCTTCAGTCTTCACTGTTACAAGCCATGAGCAGTAAACCAAATAAAACCATAAATGTATACAATAATGATGTATCTGTCCAGGCAGAAAGAACACCCATACCTTGGAGAACCTTCTATCACGATCATAATCAAGTCCTGGAGGGGCATTCTGAATGGTCATTAGAAGAACCTATACATAACACGAACCATAAGTCTCTATCTCACCCGCATATTATGAATTGTACAATCACTTAGAACTTAAACTTAAATTGAACCATTCTGAAGATAGCAAACAGATTAGACACCTTCATGGGAGGATATTTGGAGAAAGGCGCGTGACCATGAGCCAACTCCAGCGCCGTAATTCCGAAAGACCAAATATCAGCCCTGTTCAATACTCCAACATTTATCCAAAGAAGAAAACAAATTTGAATTGCAGGTAAATAAGCAGCAAGAAGAAAAAAGGCTAATGCACAAGTAGGAGTAACTGACTTGAAATTGTAACCAGTTCCAGGTTGCAGCACTTCGGGCGCCATCCTGCAAAATCAAGAACACCGAAACCACGTGACATATCACATAAGCATAAAATTAAAGAAAGATAATAACAGCAACAATAGAGAAGATGTAGTTAAGGGAATACCAGCAAGGAGTTCCGACGAAAGTGTTTCTGGAGCGCTGTCGATCGCCGGAGTCAAACATGCAAGCGGAGACGCCGAAGTCAGCGAGTTTGACTTGGCCGTTGGAATCGAGGAGAATGTTACCGGCCTTAACATCACGGTGAATGTGGCCGTGTCGGTGGAGGTACTCCAAGGCCTTGAGAGTTTCCTTGAGGATAGATCCGATAGCAGCCTCTTCGAATCCGTCGGGATACGCAGCTTTCATGAGGTGCAAGCAAGAACCCTGCGCCATGAATCCCATCACCACCCACAGGCTTCTGTCGACGACGAAGGAGCAATAAGCTCTCACCACGTTGGGATGGTCGATGAGACTCATAGTCTGCGCTTCCCTGCGTATATCGTCGAAGCTGGAGTTGCAGCGATCCAGATCCAGACACTTCACGGCCACCTCTTTGTTGTAAGGGAGATAGATTGCGCGGTACACCGTAGCGCTAGCTCCGTAACCGACTTCTTCTAGAAGCTTGTAATCGTTCGGATCAGCAGAGTAGCTTCTGCTTCCCATTTTTTTTTTTCAATTAATTAAATCAAATTAAGTTTGTTTGCTTGTTTCAAATTCAATTGACGGTCACGCTATGCTGCGTTGACCGGCGTGGATTTCATTTGAGTTATTTGGTGGAAAAGAAGAAAGGTGGAAGAGTTGCTGCTGCGTTAATAGCTAGAAAGAAAGAGTAGAGTAAAAGCATGAGGAGAAGGATGTGTGTATCGGGTGAGAGGGCACACTAACAAGAACAACGCCCATCTCTAACGGCTGACATGTTCCTTGTTCCTCGTTCTCTCCACTTCGGACGCTTCCACTGGGACCCCTTCCCTCTTTTCACTTTCTACTGCCCCAACTTTTCACAATAATTCAACTCTTTCTTCCACTCACTTCTATATATACTGCATTTACTTTTACCACATTTTATTAAATAACTATTACCCATCCTTCTCATTCTAAACATTTTTTTCTTTAGTTTAAGAAAATTAAAAAATATTTACATCAAAACTTTTGACTATTTTATGCCGAATTATACAAATATATGAAGCCATAAAATATAAATAATTCCTAATTTAGAAAAACTTTCATTTTTATAAAAATTACATGTCATTTCTTTAAGTAAGAGCATCATGAGGATTTAGCAAAAATTTAATGTACTAAATGAATATTTTAAAAACAAGTAAAATTTAAATAAATATATATATATATATAATTCTAAATAATAATAAATACTTTTAAAAAATTTTACAAAAATAAAAATTGAAGTTATTTTAATTTTTTATATAAGATTCAATCTACTTTATTTGTTGATTTATTTGCTTTTTATAAATATAATTCTAACTAAATAAAGATATAATAATTAATTAGGTAAAAATTTAAATATATATATATATATATCTTATTAATATTAAAAATAATTTTAACAGCTTTATATAAATTAATAATAAATTTAATATTACCAAATAAATAACTAAATGTCTTGTTTTTTATAAATTAGTTAATTAATTCTTATAAAAACTAAAAAAGTACATATCTATCATACAAGATGAAATGATGTGTTTTGAGAAATAGTAAAATATAAGGTAAAATATATTTTTAAATTATTAAAATTTTAATTTTTTTATTTGTAAATGAAAATTTTTGATCTTTCATTTTTTTTAAATAAATTAATTAAAGAAATAAATGTTGGACATATAACATATATTTGATACGTTAAAAATAAATAATTAAAACTAATTTATTTAAAATTAATTATTTTAAAAATAATAGATAAAACTAAAATTTTAAATTTTAAAATAGCTAAAAAATATATTTAACCCTAAAATATATTAAAATATATTAGTTTATAAGAATGGTCGCTGTATTTTATCATATAAAAAATATTAAAAAAATTGATAACATTTTTTATACTGATTAATTTAAAATAAAATATAAAAATTAAAAAATAGTCAATATTCATGTTTATATTAAAATTATTTTAATTTTCTAATATAATTTTCATTATTATTTTTCTTTCATTTATAATAATTTTATAAAATATTTTAAAAACTTAACAGAAATAAAAATATATAATTAAAAGGATAATAATTAATATATTTTAATGATTTCCTTTAAACAAGATCTTAGATACTAACCCTCATTAAAATATATTCTAATTCATTATGCAAATTTTAAAAATATATATTTAATTTAAGAGAATGAAATAATTTAATACAAATAAATTAATGAAAAATTAACATGAAAATAACTTCTAAAAAGCAAGTAATTTAATTTTAAAAGTATTAAAAGTAATCAACCATAAAATTACGTGTTTTTTTAAAATAATGAAGTGAGAAATTGTCTTTCTAAAAACAACTATTATTATAAATTTTAAATTTAAAAATACACTATATATCAAGACCTGATAATTTAAACTGTAAGTAACTTAATTTTCTTTTCACCAATTTTATGATTTCATTCACTTAAATCAAACAATTTGAGCTTGAAAGTAACTCTCATACATTAAGGATTAAACAATATGCACTTTTGTTATTTATATATATATATATATATATATATGAATTTTGATAATATAATTATTAAATTAAATGTTTTTAAAATAGATATATTTTATCAAACTTGATATAAATCACAAAGTAATTGATAATCTATTATACTATTTATTTTAACATATAAATATAATATTAAAATATAAGTAGATATTTAATGTTAGATAATATATTTAAAAATGATTAAATTATATATAATTGCAAAGACAATATCAAATAATTTAATAGATTAAATTTATATTTTAAAAAATTATTAAGTTATGTAAATTTATAATTTTGATATATATATATATATATATATATATATAAAGAGAAAATTTTATTCATATCAAAAAGTTTGTTTATTGTAAAAAATAAATATGAAATATTAAAAAATTATTTAAATAATCAAAATTAATTAAAAGATAGATTCATTTAAATGGCTATGTGACCATTATGTTTTTTTAATCAAATTAAATTTTTTTGATTTATTTTTAGGGATAAATTGATCCCTTTTGGCAATTCCTACATCTTATTTGTTAGTAAAAGTATAAACTGATTCAATCGAATCAAGTACTTATTTATTTAAATAAATAAAATTTTAAGTTTAAGTTTAACTTAATTAAAATTTCTAAAATTTGGACTTGGTTCATTAGTTTTATGGCTTTTTTCCTTTCAAAATTCTCTTTACATTAATTTTTTTATTAATTCAATATTTAACAAATATCTTTAATTCTTTATATTAAAAAGTAAAGTAAAGTGATAAGAAAATATATTTTTGGTAATTTAAAAATTATAATCATTGGATTAAAATATAAAATTTGAAAATTAGTATTAGGTAAATAATATATAAGATTATAATGTATAAAAAATATGATTTTTAAATTATTTATAAGAACTATCTATGTAATATTTTTTCAAAAAATAATATTAATGTAATACACAAACTGTTCATAAATTATAGTTATTATTATTAAGCTTAAAAAAGTGGATTTAATGTTTTTGAATAATTAAGCTTCACTTCATGTTTAAGCTTATTTATTTTGTTAAGTAAACAACTTTGATCAACTACTTATAAGTTAAATTCAAATAGTTCACAAATACATCAATTCATCTATATTCCTATTTATCATTTTTTTTCATTGATGTCTGTTTCAGGACACTTTGAAAAATATAATAATAAATTAATAATAAAGCTAGCCAAGTCATCATATAATAAGGAAGTGCGTTAAAGTTAGATGAATGGGACTTTACTTGTGCTTGGTTCAATGAAAATAGGCTTGATTTAGGCTTGGTTCATTTTAAATCAATTTTTCCTTCACTCGTGCTAATGATCATCTTGAGCCGTCCAAACTAAATGAGACGTTTGTTTGTATGCATATGAAGTTAGGATACGTTTACTTCAGTAACCACATTTTAATATTTATATCTATTTAATAATTTATTATAAAATATAAAATTTATTAATTTAATAATTAATTTTAAAAAATATCTAACAGATTATATATATATATATAATTTTTTATATAAAATAAAAATAAATAAATATTTTATTTTATAATTTTATTTAACATTTAATATATTATTTAAATATATATAAATATCAATATTAAATAATATATACATAAATATCAAAAAAATTTAAAAGATAATATATATAATTATATCATTTAACAATTAAATTAATAAAATTTATATTTTATAAAAATTATTAAATTAATATAAATATTAAATTTAATTTAATATCAACATATCTAAATCATATATATATATATATATATATTTCTCAAACCGATGTATTTATTCTCACTAAAATTATTTTCAGACACATGTGTTTATTGTTTTTCATATTGGATAAATAAGATTAAACTGAAGGCACATTTTCTAGAAAAACGTGTATTTAAAATTATTAAAAATACATAATTAAAAAAAAGTTTATTTAAATTAATGCATATATTTTTCTTTCCTCTAATTTACTTCGAAAAAAAAAATGCAATACATAGCTTGAAGCCTTTCTTTTAATTTTTTTCAAATGTGTCATACTTGTCTTGTCATATGCATGATACAGATATTAATAGTATGACAGATCATTTTTATCTGCCTATGCAATATAGCTAGAGAAGCTGTCTTTGGATTTGTTTTTTTGTGGAACATTGAAGTAAATGGAAACAATAAGAAAAATGGGACAAACTAGCCTTTGCTTATACTGAACGAGTAAATTCGTATATTTTAGGATTAGGATCTTTTATTAAAGTGTTGTGGCAGTAACGTTTATAATTAATAATAATAATCACGGAGAGTGCCGACCAAAAATAAAATCAAGAAAAAACAACCAACAAAATTTCATACAGATGTTAAATAATTGTATTTTTCGGATATATAGATAGGAGTCGAATATTTGTCATGTGTGTAGAAAAAAAACTATTGAAAAAGATTTTTTTTTAATGATAAAAGGAATACATTTTGAGGATAACTCTAAATTAGTTTATATTATTTTTAGAGTGCACCAAAATAGTTTTTGAATTGAGAAAAATAATTATAAATTTTAAGAATTAATATAATCGATAAAAATTTAAGAATAATTTGATGTATTCAAAAAAATGATAAGGAATAATTTAAAGGTCCACTCAATTAATATTTTACCGTCAATTTGATGATATTCTTAGTGTATATAAAAAACCAAAGAGAGTAAATCTCCATTTTACTTTATGACATTATAGATATCAATTATTTAATTTTTAATTACTAATATTTAATATTACAAAAAGGTTTTATTTTAATTTTTTATTTCATCTTGTATTTTCATCTCATATAAAAATAAAATAAATATCATTTTACAGAGTTAAAAATAATAAAATAAGTGATTTTGTAAAATTAATAACTAAAATAATTACCACTTAAGTAATGTTTGAAAACTAAATACAACAAAATATAATATAAAAAAAATCTTGTTTGACTACTAAATAGAACAAAATATAATAGAAAAAACTACCTTGTATACTGTAGTTGGTAGTTATAAAATAAAATTGGATCATATATTTTATTTTGGGTTTAAAACTAGTTAAATAGAATATTGATTTTAATTATATATATTATTTTTGTATTTAATTTCTTTTAAAAAATTAGATAAATTGGATCAAAGATCAAGCATGATTCAAGGTTTAATAAATGTTTGCAGAGGTTCTTACCAAGATCCTCATGTCAATAGCAGAAGATCCACCAAGGTCCTCTTATCAATCGTAAAATTTAAACATCATGTAGATTAAAAATTCAATTTTTACCAGAATATTTTTTTATATATATGTTACCTTATAACTAATATTATAAACTACAAATTTAATTTAAAAAATTCTGACATTTTTATTTAGACATTGAAGCATAAAGAAGACATCAGAAACAAACTTATCAAGAAATTAAACATGAAAAATTAGAATATAGTGGTAATTTTGTCACTAAGAAATAATTAGTAAAATATTTTGTTTTGTTTCACTTAGTTTACCCTTTTATTGAAAATAAAAAATATTCCACTCTTTTAATCGTATATCATATTTTATTTTTATAAAATATATTTAATATTGAATAAAATTCATATATAATTTTTCATCCCAATCTAACTTATATGTATATCCTTATAAATTTAAAAATTAAAATTAAAATTTATTCTTAACAGGAAGTATCAACTATAATTAAAATTTTTGATTTTTTAAAAAATTAAAAAAAAGGAAGAAAATAATTAAAATATTAATTGTTATAAAATAATGCTAATAAATAAAGAATAAAAAATATAAAGAAAGATAAGAGAGAAAAAAAAAACAATAAATAATCATATTTTATTTCATTTTTAAAAAGGATATTTATACCCGTAAATAAAGATAATTAAAAAATTTATGATTATACAACATATACTTAAAATCAAACCTTTTATTGAAGGAAATAAATAAATTTATATTAAATCTTGATAATCATCAACATATATGCATGATTCTGTTTAACATCTTTTATATAAAATTTTATTTTTAATTATTTTATATTATAAAAAATGAAAATTTTATTATATTTAAATTATCAACATAAATAGTAACTAGCTATTACAAATTTAAAATTTGTTCTTTTACGGATATATAAGAATAAATTATTTTTAACAAATATTTGCTTAAAGAATTAAAGCTATATATGTCATGATTACTTTAATTCATACAAATATTTGATAGAGTACATTTTTTGAGATTTGAAATCATATGTGTATGGCATCTTAAATCCTTTAAAAATTTTCATGTATATATTATTATCCAATAATTCATATAAGTCATTATTATATTTATTAGTCATATATTAAATAATGATTAAAAATCTTAAAGTAATTGCATCTACAATTATAGAATACGTCTTTTTATAATTTATTTATAACCTTTATAAAAAAATTTGTGCCTAGTATCTCACACCTCATTTCACTCTTTTTTTTTCATACAAAAAAACTACTTCTAACCAGTAGGTTTGACACATTTAGATATTTGGACTATTGATTCAAGTACATTATATTCAATTAATCATTCAACTCAGTTAGTATTTTTTATATGGCTAATAATTTTGATGTCAAAAATTATTTAAGAAACAACTAAATATGTAAAAATATTATGGACAACAACTTCATTTGACATCTTTTAATTTGTTGGTATTGAATTCTTAAGATAGCTTCATCATAAGTATAGGATTGTTGGTCTATATTGTCATTTAATTTTTATGGACAATCACTTAGTATCTTCTTAAATTTATTTTTTATTGAGAATTGTGTGTTTTGCACTAATAGGTATATCACACTTTTAGCTGACTTAGATTCATTAGTTGTCCTTCATGTAGGTTGTTCTTTTGGAAAATTAATGATGTAGATTTGTAGCCAGTATATATGATTTAATGACCTTATTGATGTCTATAAAAAAATATATTTGGTAATTAGGTTGCTACATTTGTAAATAAACTATTCTTTAAATTTTTAGTTTATATTATTTTGTAATTGTATTAATATTGAACAATATTGATGTGTTCTAGCTAATTTTTTGTGTTTTTTTTTATTTTTTTCTTCTTTTTTTTTAATGGAAAAATAAAATTATTCATCAAATTGAAAATCTAAAAAAAATTACTCAAAAAGATCATTCATTAATGGTTCAAGATATCTAATGATAAACGGAAAGTTAAAATTCACATAAATTTTAAGATAACATTAAAAATCCATTTTAGTTCATTGAGGAAGTGCAATAAGTGTATATATATTGCACAACCAAAATTTTTAAGAAAAGATAATTTGATTGATGATAAAAAATAAGTTATAATAAAAAAACTTGTAATGCGCAAATGGTCAAATACAAATTAATTATACAACATGTACTACGTAGCAAGTTTTCAAGTAGATGCGGAAGGTTTTGATTTCATAACCATAAGTCATAAATGTTCTATGAAAGATTGAAATAAACCATTTTAAATATGAAGATGTGAAATATAATGATCAACACTCATTCCTATTGACATGCAATAGTCTCATAAAATACTTTTGAAGTAAAATTACCTTTATTATCTAAAAGAATCATTTTAATTAGATGATTAAAAAAATTTAATTTTGACTTTATTAATTGAGTAACAATATTTCAAAAATACATTATTTTAATTTAAAAGTAAACAAATATAAAGCCATCTAATAAAAGCATCCATTAGAATCCTGAAATAGCAAAAAGGTTTATAAATTGGACCACAAATATTTCAAAGATATATTTAAAATTAGGATGTTTCACAATTAAATTATCTTATAATAAAAATATATAAATAATAATTAGGCAAAACAATTTTATGATCCTTTTAATAAATGTTAATATGTATTTCCTATAACAAATGGTATCATAATCTTACTAGAATGATAAAGATAATCGTCTCAAAGTATTAACATATTTTTGAACACTTTTGATGCAAGTAATTTGATTCAAAACATCTTTATTTTTTAAAAATATAATTACGATGACAAGCTTAAAAACTTTTTAAATATTAACTTTTAATTTAAAATTATTGAAATAATATAAATATATTCCAAATTTCTTTCAATTTTTTTATTCAATATAATATCTATTTCCACATATATCTTTAAAAATTAATAAATTTCTTCTCAATCTACTAGAAAATAATGCATTATCAGAGTATAATTTTTATTACATTTGAAAACATGAAATGTCCTCCTTAAAAACTTGAATTATATTTGATAGATATAGTATTAACATTAATTTTATTTAATATTAACTAAAAAACTATTTTTTATTTCAAAAAATTGTATTGATTATGTCCTTTTCATTAAACTTATGACATCTACTATATTATCAACTTTATTTAAAAATATCTAATAATAAAAATATTGTATAAAAATTACAAAATATAAAATAAGTAAGAAGTATGAAAATTACTACTAATAAACTTTAATTAAGTATAAAAGGAATCCTAAAATAAAAATATTTCAATAGCAAACATTTTTATTCTCATTCAAGTGTTCAATCTTGCCACTAAAATTTTTAAAAAAATTAAAAACATAAAAATCAATATCATCAATAGATTTAGGAAAATTCACTTCAACATTTTTACTTTTTTCTTTTATAGATAACTTGTAAAAATCAACAAGGTGACCTTTAGCCCACATCTTAGGAACATTGTTATTTTGAACTTTATTTTCATTTCTTTTTATCTATTTCTTTGAATTTTTTTAGCACATTTGCTTTCAACACCTAAAGGAATACAAATCCAATAATTTATTCTTCAACGGTCCATTTTGCCACCACAATCTCGTCTATCACCTCACAAAGATACCACATTCTCTACATGGAATGATGTTGAGTCACTTAGACAAAATTGATGGTTTTTTTTTTATATTGAAAGTTCATTTTTTTTCCACAATAAGTAAACAAAAAATTAGTTCAAAATATTTGGTAAATCTTTGTTTTCGATGTTTCTATTACAAATCACAATAAAAAACTTAAAAGTTAAATATGTCGGATTTAATAAATTTTACAATAATTTTTCAACACATAATTTTATTTTAAAGCTAATCTTAAATTATGCTAAATTGTATTTGCTTATAATTTTAAAATCTTGCAACTATAAATTTAATTAATCAAAATGAAATTTTGGAAAAATTCCTGTTTTTCATGTTCGTATTTTTTGTCAAAACTATTCTAAAGTGTTAATTAATGAATCCTTGCTAATAAGATACTGAATTTTCAACTTTTTCATATAAATTTTGAATAAAATTTATTACGTTTAGACAATTATTTATAAATGTGTAGTTTTTTTTATATAGTATTATCAAAATTATGAACATTAGTGTGAATCTCATGTCAATCCATGATAAATAATATTTTCCAAAAAATATCAAGAAAAAAAAATAAAAAATTTAACATTTTAGATGAAAAATAATAATGTCCAAAATTTAATAAACACTTAAAAAATATATTATATAACTTGTAAAGATAAATATTATAATAAAAAACTTATTCAAGTCAAAATTTTAACATTAATAAAGAATATAGAAACTTTATTGTAAAGTTAAATATTTGATCATACTAATAATATATTATAAAATAATGTTAATAAAAAAGGAAAAGTAGAGAGAAAAAAGGAAAAATAAAAAATAATTATATATTATTTTATTTTTAAATAATATTTATACAAATAAATAAAATTAATAAAAATAATTAAAAAATTTATAATTATATATTATTTATTCAAAATTAGACCGTTTATTTAAAAAATTAGATAAATTTATATTAAATTATGATAGTGGTCAATACATATATTTTAACAAATATATTGTTCTCTTTATTATTATTGTTTTTAAGATGAACAATTTAAATGTTTGAGAACAGTTTTAGATTAAAAGAAAAAAGAGGACATTTTTTCTTCTTGAATTAAAAGAATTATGTAATCTTTACATAAATAAATAAAATATTAAGATATTAAATTTATAATATTATATTTTTATTTTTTAAAAATATCAAATTAAAGAATATTTATTAAAAATATTATACTTTATTTATTTTCTCTAAATTTAAACTCTAAAACATATTAAGAGTGAAATAGGTCAAATTATATTAATAAAAAAATTAATATCAAATTGAGTCAATTTTATTTTATGGTAAAAAAAGTCAATTTAGATGAAATTAATTTATGATGTATTTAGTAAACTAGTAAATAAACTAGTTGAAAGCTAAAAATGTAGTTAAAAACTGAAAAGTTGAAAAATTAGTTGAAAGTTGAAAATTAATAAACTACTGATTAAATAAAAATATTTAATAAAACTAGTTAATAAATATTAAAATAATAAATAATGACAAGATTAAACAATAAATTAAAACATAATAAATATGTTATATTTTTTAAAAAAATATTAAAATTTAATTAAATAAACTTTTATTTTCAATTCTTATATAAATAAATTTTAAATAAAAATATTTTAAAGTAATATTTGATAATTTTTTCAAACGACTTAATATTTTTAATAAAATAAAATAATTAAAATCAATAGTATATATTAAAAAAGTAATTTAAAATAATATACAAATAAATTTATCAAAATTAATAATATTATTATAAAAAAATTAAATAATATTAAATTTAAATAATAAATAAAAATAAGATTAAATTGTAAAAATATATTAAGAATAAAATGAACAAAATATTTTAATTAAGAACTGAAAATATAAAAATTAATTAAAATAATTTTTTTTTAAAAAAATTAGTAATTATTAAAGTAAATTATTTTTTATTAAATATAATTAAAATGTTTAACAAAATTTTTAACTAATAATTTAAGCTTTCAATTAATTAAAATATTTTACTAAATACACTTTTAAACAAATTAGGTGGATACATGTAATTGTTTTCTCAATACAATATTGTATTATGTAAAAGTAAAATAAATAATAATAATAATAATAAGATTCTAATTCATGATTTTAAATCGATTGAATAAGACGTTTAGTACAAGTATCCGATTCAATCCGATCACGAATGATTGCATGAATTTATCCAAACCCAACCCATGACTCCTACGCAAGTAACTTGGATACCGAACCTATCCCAATTCTTTGTACTTCTAAGGCCTTGTCCACATTTTTTTATTTATCAAGTATATACATTTATAGGAATTAAAAGAAATCAGTTATCAATAACAAAGTTCAACGTAGTCAATAAATAATTATATCTTTTAAATACATTAATGTAAAAATTTAAATCTTGTCTGTATAAAAAATAATTTTGTTAAAAAAAGTTAAATTTATATAAATAATTTTTGTTTCAATAAAATTAATCTTTAATTATACAATTAAAAATATTTTTAATATATATATATATATGAAAAAAGATGAAAATATTGTAGAAGTAACTTAAATATTATTTTAAAATATTTTAATTTTATTAATTCAACCATTAAATTAATATAATTTATTTTTATAAGTTATACAAAATTTTGACAAATTTAAAATATATTAAATATTTTATGACATAATTTTATTTTATCAAATAATATATTTATTTTAACATATATTAATTTAAAATTATTTAATAAAATATTAAATATTTTAAAATTTTATAAATTTTTATAAAAATAATCTATAAAATAAAATTATTATAACAATTTAATCATTTAAAAGAATTATTGAAAGCATGAATAATTAAATTTATTTTTTTTCTTTTTTTTTTCTCTCTTTCTATATTATCAGATATCAAATTATATCACTTACATCAACTTAATAATTTTATATAAAAGATAATATTAATTAATCAAATCATTAAATTTTATTATAATATTTTATAATTATGTATATTAAATTTTAAATAATTTAAAAATATATAGACATACTATTCAACTATTAATATTTACATATATCTAAATAACATATGAGTTATTAAAATGAAATTATAAAATATAATATCTATCATTTTTGTTTTATATAAAATTTTATATATATAATCTATTTAATAATAAATTTTAAATTAATAATTAAATTTATAAATTTTTATTTTATATAAAATTATTAAATTAATATAAATATTAAAATTTGATGAATAAATTTCAACTCATTTATATATAATAAATTTGTGTATAAATATATTAATAAAATTTAATTTTATAATAACCATTTAATTCCATTTTAATTTTAAAAGAAAAAATATGTTATGAATATCGGTTCGAATATCAACTTCGATTAAAATACTTACATTAGTAAGTAATTGGTCAAACAATGGGTCATTGAGTAAATAAGTTATATATATATATATATATATATATATATATATATATATATATATATAATAATAATAATAATAATAATAATAATAATACTTACAAAATTTTTATTTTTATTTATAAAATTTTTTAAAAATACATTGATTAACATAATGTAAAAGAATGTTTACACTTACGGTTTAAATCTCAACACGATTAATATCATATAGATATCTAATTAAATTAGAATAATAAAAAATTGTTAACATGAAAAAAATAAAAAAATCATTACAAAACATACTTAGAATATAAATTTAAAATATAATTAAATAACCAAAATTTGACATGATATATAAATATTTAAATAAAATAATTATCAAAATAGTAAAAATACATGTTAACTAAAATATTTCTAATATATTATTAAATTAATTTTAAATTTAATTTTTATTGAATTTTATAATATAAAATTTACATTATTAATTTAATCCTAAATTTATAACTTTGTTAATAAATTTTTACACATTTAATTTTTATGTTTTATTTTTAATTTACTAATCTTAAAATGTTCATAATTTTTTTAAAAAATTATTATTTCAAAATATTTTAGTTTAATCTGTTGTAATAATATATATATATATATATATATATATATATATATATATATATATTCATCAAAGAACTGAGAATTTATTGCAGAGAGTCACTTACAGAAACTTTAATATGTAAAACGAAAAAACGAAAAATATACCCATAGTTTTATACAAATCTTTAGATAAGATCTTTTTTAGGTAGTTACTCAACATGAATGGTTTATTGAGTTAATGGATCATTCATATTTTTAAAAAATGTATCCGAATCATACCGGTTTAAACTGGTAACATTTTTAATCTAATAAATAGTTCGAATCAGTTAGGTAACTAATTTTACGGTCTAAACGATTAAACCGACCTATTCGAACCAATTTTAATAACATTATTAAAAACCTCAAAAATAAGAATTTTTTTTAAAAAAAAAACATATATGTATCCAAATCTAATTAGTAAAGATGGTGTGAATATAGATATCTACTCTATCTAATCTCAATACTTATAACAATATAAATAATAATATTAAATTCTCCTAATATGCTAAAAATTTATTTTATTATTACACTTTAATTTTCTTGATATTTTTACTATCTATTTTATATTTTTAAATTATGTTATATTTAATATATAATTTATTAAAAAAATATACATACATAAATAAAATTTATAACAAAATTATAGATTCCCTCAAATTTATTTAAACCTCATAAAATTAAAATTAAATTTCAAATTTTATCTTTAAATTTTTTTTTCAAATTTAAAACTAGTTTTTATCCTTCATAAAATAAAAACAAAAATAATAAAATTCACCCTTTATGAATCCCATTACCATGCCTATCAATAGCAAATTTCTTTGAACAAATATAGCCCACAGCTAAAACGGGGATGAACGGCCCATGAAAGTGCTTCCAACCAAATTCCCTGCTTCTGGATCTGCAGCAGAAGAATTGACCATAAAAAAAGAAAATATTATCTGTAGCATCACCAACCACTCAACTTCTTGTGGGAATCTCTCAATATCATTATCAGTATTTAATGATCCTATGTTGGTTGTTCCTCAGTTTTAAGACTTGGCATTTTTATGTAGGCAAATGCTAATTACTTCTTCTGTTTCTTTGTTCTTTTTTTCTTTTTGAAAGGTCCTTTGTTTCTTGTTAATGTTTAGATAGAAAATAGAAAATGTGTTCATTTATATCTGTTTATTTAAAAATAAAAGAAAATACTAATTATGTTTTTTAATAATAAATAAAAAATTTACTATAAAATTTATAAAAGTATAATAAATAATTATTTAAAAAATAGAATATAATTATATTTTATAATTTAGACATTTTTATCTAAATGGAAAAACAAAAAAGAAGAAGTAATAGTCTTAGTATAATGGTTAAGGGATAAAAATTTAAAAATTACTAAAAATTATTATTAATATATGCTTATCATAATTTTTAATATATGATCTCCAATGTAATTCTAAATAAAAATTTATAGTGTTAAGACACTGATTAATAACATCCTTGTATGTAATTAAGGTACATATATGATACATATATAAGTTGAGTTTATTTGATAACAAGTTGACAACTAACCCACCTTAAGAAAAGCAAAAAGACTTAACATGGGAGGTGAAATAATTGATTAATCTTATTATTTATGAATACTGAAAGGTGGAAGATGGGCGTGGTGTATGTAACTTGTAATAGGGAAGACAAGACACGTATTGAAAGGAAATGGTATTTTACTAATTTAGAAAATCTACGTGTTTGCTTATTTTTGTATTTGTTTAATAGTGACAGACACCAACATACATACATACATGTGTATTCAAGAAGTGTGGTCACCTATTTTGGAGCATCCATGCCCTCACCCAAACAACCTAGTATCACGGGCTACCATCCATTTACTGATTTTTTTTTAATATTTCATATTTATCTCTCAAAATTAATGCTAACAATAAATTTTCTAGTTTAATGTTAGTATGTTATTAGTATAAAAAAATTCTATATTATTATTTAATTAAAATTTATAATAACTATAATTTTAAAAGTAATTATAAAAATTAGTTTTTAATAATAATATTTTATAATTAAAATTTTACATTATTAAAATATTTTAGTTAAATTATAATTTTTTAGTTTTGATGGAAATAGAAACTCATTATTCAATCAAGAGAAAATTAGTCTTTCACTCTTCCATGGTATGAAAGATGGTTAACTTATATATACTTTTATTCTAAAATATATATTATTTGAAAAAATAAATATATATTATCTTTTAAATTTTTAATATAAATGAATTGATTAATTGTAGTAAATAATTAAGAGTATGTTTTCTGATTATATTTTTTTATGATTATTAGTATCATCAATAACTAGTTTTAAACATTTTATTGTTAATTTTAGTATTTTAGAAAGTATGATATTTTTATTATCATTTTTACTTTTATCTAAATTCTTTATTTTATCTTATAAAGTCATACAATTGATAAATATTTAAAACTACCTGCTAATTACATTGATAATTACTGTAACAGAAATATTTTTTAAGAAAATTATTTACATTTAAAATAAACTTAAATATAATATATATTCATCTTTTAAAGAAGAATAAGAAAAAATAAAAAATATAATATAAACATTTTTAAGAGAGAAGAATATTATTTACCATTTATAATTAACTGGAAAGTCATCTGTGTGGTGATAAATATTTTTAAATTTAAATAAAAATTTAAAGAAAATAATAAATATTTTTATCATTAACAATATATTATATTATATTATATTTAATTAAATATAAATTAATATTATTAATAGATAATTCATTTAAAGTAAAAGTTTAATTTGGATATAAATTTTAGAAAATAATTAATTTGAATTTAAAATACATTATTGATGTAAAAAAATTTATACTTTTATTCAATTATGAATTATTATATCTTTAAAAATATTAATTTTAAAATAAGTTATTTTAAAAATTATATCTATCGTAATTTTTAATTAATTGACAATATAAAATTACACCATCGATGTATTAAAATTAAAATTTTAGAATAAAATTACCTATATGTAATTAAATATTTAAATTTAAATTATAAAAATAGATTTCTTTAAAAGTAAAATTAATTTTTGTTAATCTTAACTCTTAGAACCGATTTATTTTCCATATAAAAAATATAATATTTTTATTGAAAAATATGTATTATATTTTAATTTTAATTTTTAAATATTTAAAATTAACTTTAAAGTATGAGGTTAATATTTATAAATAAAATTAAGAAACTAAGAAGAATCTCACTCTATTATGTATGAAAGTCATATTTTATAAAAAAAAATATGAAAAATTTGTTAATTGTTTTATTTTTTATAATTATGACGCTAATTTATATAATAAAAATTAATTAATAAATCCTAAAAGAAGTAAGATAAAAAACACTCACTAAAATTATAACTCCAATTTATGTAATAAAGATTAATTAATCTTAAGATATGCAGGATAAAACAATGTGGACCTGTAAATGACGATAAATCTATTTTGATATGACCTCAAACTTTGAATTAGGATTTTCTCAAACGAGAAAGAGAAAGACAGCTGCTCTCAATATGTTTAATGAAATAATGATTTATAATTCATTAGATAAAATTATGGACCTCGAACTCAACGAATTATCATAAGCGCAACATAATATCTTTTTATCATGTATAATGATTAAAATAATTGATATAAATTAATTTATTACAATTAATTAATGTTAATATATAAAATAATTTAACAAGTTTTCATAACTAAATTTGGAAGGGGGAGATTTGATGAGATTCCGATTTTTTCTATTTTTTAAAAAAGAGGACAATTTTAATCAGAAAAATAAATATATAAAAATTTAAAATAATAACAAAATTTAATAAACTCATATTTCTTCATTTCTTTAATATGTTTTTCACTTGATTACAAATGTAAATACTGAAAGTAATCTATTTTCCATTTTGAAACCATTTATAACATTTCTTTATTCTACCATATTTAAGATTCCGGCATAAAATGCATATATCATTTATGAAATTAAATTTTGTTTCAAATTAAAACAAAACATAACTAACTTTTTTAACAGTAGTTCTTTTTATATAAATTTAAACTTTAAAAATTTTATTTTAAAAAACTAAATATTTATATTATTATTTGAATCAGCCATCTATTAATATTTAAGATTGTAAGGTTAAGAACATAAACCATTGATAATTATTTGGCAAAATCTATTATGACAAATGCTCAAAGCATCGATGCTCTCGAGAATGATTGGAGCAATACTCCATGAGGAGGAAGTTTTCAATTCTCAAATCACACGAAACTAAAACACTTAGTAGAATACTTTTAATTTGACTTGTCAAATGTTAATTACAAGTTTTTTTGTGTTACCTCTCTAAAACTCTTTTGATCACTTAGAATATATATTATAATGGTCAAAATGTATTTGATTGCATCAATGTTTGGACGACATGTAAACGAGTCCCTTAAATTTGATTACATGCAAATAGGTCTCTGATGATTACAAAATGTGCAAAATAAATCCTATATGAAAAGTTGAAAAAAATTGTTATGTATTGACAGAAATAACCACTTGAAGTACACATGATCAAATTAATGAATAAAAATACCCTAACCTAATTGTTCCTAAACACTTCAACCACGATTTGATTTCACAAATTTGTAGTAATATGTGTTCAGTAGTTGAAACCCAAGACCATTAATTCTTCCACTGATAGAGACATCTGATAAGCATAAATTTCATAAATAATTATCTCTCACTTTTATCTCATTAAGACTTCTTATATGTTCAATTAAGTGGTCTTTGTCATATTTTATGAGTTTGGGTTCATATGAAGTTTAATTGAATTTCTTTGCTTACCCGATTAAAATGACACTATTATAGTATTTTGAGCATAATAGGAGTTTTAGACATCCAAAAATCATGAAATCTGTCTTGAATGAAAGCTTAAAGAAGTGTCCACAGTTACAAAGTAAGAGAAGACTCTAAATGGGATGTTTAGGACTCCGAAATTATCTTAAAAGATGAGATAGTGTTGCTGACATGGAATTTGAGCAGTGTGCAAAGATCCGGCCATATCTTGAGATACAGAAGTCATATTGAGATGAAATCAACTCTGTTGGACAGCTAAGATCCGGGGCTACAACTTTTGTTCAGAAGTCAAGCTCTAATTCGGACATGTGAACATACGAAATTGCGGTGCAAGAAAGTCAAAATTGTTGTGCTAATTGGTGACAAAAATTCAAAAGTGTTTTGCATTGTCAACAAAGTCCATGTGAAAGCAATAAAATGGTAGAAAAGTAATATCCTAGTTGGCGACTTTCTGAAAATGATGCCTCATAAATCCTCTATAAATAGAAGGGTTTACAAGAGGAGAAACACACCACCTTGGAGATTAACTCCAACACCATTTTCTTTCTTTCTTTCTTTCTTTCTTTCTTTCTTTCTTTCTTTCTTGTTAGTTTGCCTCCTTCATGGAAGGCTAGGTTTGTAGTTTCAATTCAAGGATTCAAGCTATTTTCATTTTAACTTTGAGGTCTTGATCTTTATTTACATGCTTATTAAGTGGTTTCTACTCTGCTTCACTATATTCTTCAATTTTATTCTTTAATCAAAGTTTGATCGGTTGACGTATTTTGATTAATGCATAATTGATTTATAATTGGTTTTTGATTGGTAAATCATTTTCCAAAAGTTTGAAGAGTAGAAATTAAGTAATTTAATTGAAGGTTTTCATTTTATTACTTACTTCAACTGAATTCTGATTATAAAATTGGTTTAGATGAAAGATTAAGTGGTTACTAAATCTTGTTGATCATAATCAATTGAATTCTGAGAGGTTTCTCAGTAGAGAATTCAAGGATCATTGTAGGGGTTCCAGATGATCCTAGGTTGATAAACACAATGCATGATTTTAGTGATCAATGATTAGTTATGAAAATAGTCTCTGAATTCCTTGAGTTGATAATTGTTAAGTCAAATTAATTTCATTCTGTATTTTGTATTTAGCACTTAATATCATATATTTACAAAACCTCATTTTTCTAACTTTCTCCTAATTTGCTTAAGAATATGAAATGGTCTTTGGGAGATGACCTAGGTTGCACCTTATACTATACCAATAGTTTGGGGAAAATCTAGAAATTATTTTTGCGCGTTTGCGACGAGTGTATCAACATCACCATTTTTCGTTGCACAAATCAAACAAAACAGGAGGCCATTGTTATACTTTAATGTTGGAGCAAATATAAATGTTTTGAAGTTTTAAAAAAAGAGCTAACCAAGTGCGAACCTCCATTTTAATCCTACTTCACCTTGGTAATCGAAGACTAAAGAAAGATCTTATCGAAACTTTACTCATCAAAATTCTATCAAAGTGATTGATGTTAATATTTATATAGCAACATATATCTTCTAATTAAATTTTCAGTGAGCCTTGTAAACTTTGGGTACAACTTATGAAAGATAGAGATATATGTCAATATTCCATTTTTTTTCAAACATTCGGGACTTTTCCTTACTGCACGATTCGTATATCAATCTTTTATTGCCCTTTCCAATATAGAAATATTTCTTGTATAAACATTTTGGAGCAACATTTATTGTTCCTTTAATTCTTATAAAGTATTTTTAGATGTCGGTATACAAAAAATTATATTATTCCTAGACTCATTTTCTATAGTTCTTTTTAACAACTTATTTTTTTCGTTTCAACTTTTTCTATTTCATTATCCATCTTATTTTACATTTTTTCCTTTTCTTTACCCTTTTAATCTTTTCCTAAATTGTAAAAATATTTATACAAATATTTTTTTCCAAATTAAGTAAAAAATGTAGGCAAAGACATATGGTGTCAAATATAATAATCAAACCAACTCATTTAATTTTTTTACCAAAAAAATACAATCATCAAAATCTAATGTTCAAACAATGGAATCCTTTTTTGGTACATGGTGCCAAATACGATAATCAAAATTTAATGTTCAAATAAATGAACCCTTTTTGCTAAGTATCATTTTGTTTAGTTTTTGAACTTCCTAAATATTAACCCTTTCCTATTTGATGGTTCTATGAATTATAAATTTTTTATTTGATCTCACTAAAATGGAAAATAAAAATCAAATTATGATATTAAAGAAATTTAAAATTAAAAAATTGTCATTTTATTAAAAATAAAACATATAAAAAATTATTTAATAAAGAAAAATGTCTCATAAAAATATTTAAAAATTAAAAATAGGATATCAAATAAAAAATTGTAAATTTCTAAAGACAAAATTTATTTAACAAAACTTAAACAATCATTTAATAATAAATATTTTTTTAAAAAAAATATATTGATAATAATTCTTAATTTCTCTACCATATCTAAAGTTATTAAATGGGTCAACTCTAACATATTTAGCCATATTCTTATGAATTAGGATCAAAAAAATTCATAGCACCAAAAAATCTAGATATAAAAAATTCATAGGATCAAGTAAGTTAGGGTCAACCCATGGATCAATCTTACATAAAAAATCATTATTATCTTAAATTACTAACTGTAAATTTTGATTTAAAAATAAAAAGGTAACCAGGTGGAATTATGAATATTTGTACTCTTAAAGATGGTTCTAATACTAAAAAGACTCCAAGCAAAATAAAAAATCTGTATTAAGTGGAAAGATATAGTCGATGCTATGTTTTATATTCTTTACTTCGTGAAAATTAGGGAAAGTAAATTCCAACAAACTACAAATGATAAATAATGTACAACAAGTTCAAAATAATTTACAATCTTAGAAAAGCATGATTTATATAATTCTACATGAAGAATCAAAACAAGTTTGTCACATGAAAATAATAACCAATGTTATAAGATCAATTCATCCTTAATAATTTTTCTTCCACCAACATGCTATATCTAATATAAGTCAACACTTACTTTGATTCTCTTTAATAACATGTTTTGTTATATCAGAAAGTTTAGGTAAAATCTATTTAACTTTGTAAACTTATATGATTATATTACTTACTTTATCTTTTTGCCCATTTATAAATTTTGGCCCTTTAAATCTTTGACTAACGATTGTTTCGAGTTGAAGTTATTTTTTCTTTACTATTTTGATAAGAGTTGTTACACTGCTAGCAAGGATATAAATGAACAACGCCGTCCAACAGAAATTTACAACTCGACTTGTTTAATAAATAGATAGACTCAAGCTTGTTAGAAAGCCTTTTTAGATAAACAAGTCAGAGCTAGACTTACAAAAAGTATTTTTTATTTATTTAAGAAGTCTATTTATTTTTATATATTATATATTTATATTTATTTTAATATATTTTATTTACATACTATTAATAGTAATATATATATACGTGTGTTTATGTTACAGACGTGCTTAATGACTTTCTTTAATAGGTAATAGGTCAAAACTTAGGCTTGAAAATTTTTAAATAGACTAGACTAGACTACGTTCAAAGTCTAACTCGACTCAATCTATTTTTATCATGTCAACTTATCCTATCCAATTCAACCCAATTCTAACCCACATGTGCTAAGGTCAAAATGACTCACAAACCCATGATATAAAGTCCATAGAATTAAAGGTCCATTAAATTCTATGGGTTACGACTAACCCATAGACTTCAGTTTTTTTCTTCAAATATTTTTCTTTATTTTTTATTTTTTTATAATTTTTTTACTCTCTAGTTTATTTTCCTCTCTTAAAATAAAATAGTAATAAAAAATTAAAATGAATAAGAAAATTGAGAGAGATGGAAGAAAAAATATGAAAAAAAGATAATTTTAGAAATATAAAAGCAAACATATTAGAAAAAAAAATAAAGAAAAGATAAAAATATAAAAAAATTGGAAAAAAATTTGAAAAAGAAATATAAAAATTAAAGAGGGAAAAAATTTTTGATACAAATAAAAAAATATTTATCAAAAATAAAAAATCTAAAAATAAAGATAAATAAATTAAATAATATTTTAATATAATAAAAAATATTGAAGAGAATATTTAAAGAAAAAAATAGAGAAACGAGAAAAAAAATAAAAATAAAATAATAAAATTTTATAGAAAAATAAATTAAATATAAAATAGGATTACATGAGTTAATTCATATCTATCCCACTTATTTTGATAATTATATAGATTAAAGTTTAAAAATTCTACTTGTAGATGGTTATAAAATAAAGATGGATGAGTTACCTTACATCCATTCCACTTAATTCGAGTATTATGTGAATTAGGGTTAAAAAATCCTACTTCTTCTGTATTAGCTACAAAACAAAAGGTTACAAAATAGAGTTAGATCAGTTAACTTATATTTGTACTACTTAAATTGAAGGTTACGTAAATTAAGATATAAAAAAATTTTATTTTTAAACGATTTACTAAACAAAGAGTTATAAAATAGGATCAGATGGGCTTACTCGTATTCATCCTACTTAATTTGAAGATTACATGTATTCAAATTTAAAAATTATATTTTGAGATAAATTATAAAATAAAAATAATAAAATAAAATAAAAATTTATTATAGAACTAATTTACACTAAGTCTACTTAAATTAAAAATTATGTAGATTACAACTTAAAATCATATTTTTAAATAGACTATATAATATAAAATTAAAACTTAGAATCAAATAAATTCGACCTAAGACTATAAACCCATTTGAGAGCTGTAACCATATCAACTTGAGTGGTTCCATCTTAAGGTTAAACATAAGTCAAGTTGAGGGGTTTAAGTTTTCTTTTTTGTTTGGGTAATGGTTTAAGGGTTTTAAACATCAGAACATGACAAAGTGGACATGCGGATATGGTATGGCCCAATAATCCGGGATAAGCCCACCAATATATTTCAAAGGCGAATACTTTACAGCTCCCTCACTACAATACAAATACAACTGATGCATCCAAAGTTGTTTCAACCATATCCCAAAAAACATCAAATAAATGTCCAACATGAATTATCAACATGGCAACGCTACAACTTCAGGCCCCTCTAGCTTGACTTGTTACTTGATTTAATGATGAATTTCGATCACTACCCAAGAACCTTAAAAGGGATGGTGCTTATCTAAACTAATCATTTATCATCCTCTAATTACTAAAGCTCATATATATGGTCCATATGACATCCCAGTTTGATTTTGCAGCCCTTGATTCACATTCTACGCACTGCATAACTAAATTAATGTTTTTATATCTTGATGTCTGTCTTTATTTTTAAAACAAACTAAAGATATTGTCAATGAAGTGCTCACATTGAGACTTGGTTTGATTTTAGAGAAAAAATTACTTCAATTGATTATAAAAAAATACTTATGATTTGACTCAGTTGATTAGAATATATTATAAAAATTAAATCAATCTTTTACGTTTTAGTTCAATTTAGTTATTTTGATCTTTCAATTTTATTTTAAAAAAATCTAGTAACAAAAAAATAAAACAATAAATTTAAAAATTAAAATTCAAAAAATTTAAAACCAACATTGATTAAAAATTGTATGAGAGATAACATTGTTCAAGTATTGATTAAATAATAAATACTAAAGATGTTGATAATATAAAGAATTCAACATAAACTTCAGAGCAACTATAAATCAAAACATTTTTTTAAAGTAACATTTATTATAATAAAAATACAAAGTATAATAAATATATTTTTAATCACTTAAAATGAATTCTAAAAATTGATATTAACAAAATAATAAAGACATCTATAGCGTGCTCAATATCCTAATCTCCATTTTTTTTCCCTTTATTTCTTTTATATCTTTCCTCTCTCACTATCTCCTTCTCTTAATTTCTTTTATCCGTATCATCCTATAATTTTGTGTCTTATACATAGAGCTCTCATCTTGAGGGTTGTGATTGTGGGGTTGAAAAAAGACAAAAACAAGTGTAGAGCAGAGGCACATGTCGACCACACTCCAGACTAGGTAGGAATTAGGATATTGTGATACGTGTCAATGTGATGTGTAAATTGATAATGGTAGCCACTAGAATCAAGTATCCTCTCTAGTGAATAGTGGCCCATGCCCATCATAAAAATCAAAACATAACCATTACTTTTTTCCCTACAACAATAGATGCGCATAAATTATCCTGCAGCTAGCCAGCCACAAATAATTTGCATTGATGCCAACACCAAAATAACACTTTCACTATTACCTTCTCTCCTTCTATCTACTTATTTTTCGACACCGAATTTGTGCATGATGTGATGTCTCCGGTAACTTTCAAACCCAACTAATGCCCATATTCAACGGTCCTAATGATGCAACTAAACCATCATCTTCTTCTTCAAATGGCATACAACAAATTTTACCATTTTTCAGCACCCGATTCATGACACTTCCATTAAGAGAGGTACATACAGAACAAGATGAAATCAGCACACATGACTAGAGTACAAGATTGGCACACTTATCTTTACTACCAAATGACATAACATATATATAAATATAAATGTATATATGTATATGTAAGATATGTTATTATCAATCATCAAATGAATTAACATAAATGTAAAAAAGGAAAAAGGCATCGATCCAATTTTATCTCGATGCATCCTTTTCAAACTCGATGCTGATTGTTGACCGACCAACCATCCATCCATCCACTAGGAGGTGCAATCAATGCATTTCAATGGTTCATCTTAGTCCCCTTATGGGAAGAGAATCTTTGCCACTAGAAAGGTTATGGGAACCTCATACGAGTGCTAACCAGGAAATTAAAGGGTAGGTCAATGGCAAGGAAAATTAGTCAAACCAATGCAAGTTAAAAAAGTTAAACCACCTTTGGCTACATCCTTCCTGATTCTACTCTCCTTATTGCAAGTGCATCAAATTCATTACGTTTGTGCGTGTGTCTATGTATATATTCTGATTCTTAACGCATATATATAATTACTTTTATTTGGACACGGATTCATTCTCCCAGATGAACCTTTTTGATTTTAAATATGCTATCTGCCATAGTTGGTGGCGTATCTGTAAAACTAACTTCAACGAAGAAAAGTGCAGTCCTATAGGCTGTAGTTAGTTTACAATATTTAGTGCTGTCTGGTTAACTATTAGATTCACTTATGCTTTTCAAGATTTAATTGAATGTTAGAATCTTTAATAAAGTTTGATTTTTCACTGATAGGTATAATTTGTTTATAAAATAAGATGAATGGATATGGCATAATATTTTTCCTTATAAATTAATGTTTATATTAACTGTATTCAAACTTGATTGGCAAGTGTGTTAAACGAGTAATAATATTATTAGGATATACATGTTTCATTATTTAGTGTGCTCTATGATTGGTGGACAACAATATTTTCAGAGGTATACTATGTTTACCAATTTTTTTGGTATTTTAAATCCGGTACATATGGGTCCTTTTTTAACACTAGAAGCCAACCATTAACGAATGATGGACCAAACGAATTCACAGAAACTTGTGAAAACAACCACCAAATTAAACACATCATCAATAATAATTTCCCGCATATACGTTAAACTTTATTGATTTTCAAAGAAGCAGCATTGTTATATTGTAGAACAGTTAGTAAAGGAAAGTTACGGCTTGTCCCGGCTAATACATCTCTATATATGTATGCCACATCAATCTATACAGTAGTTGTGCCTTTGCCAAAAGAAAGCATCTTAATATCTTTCATGGTCCATCCAATTGGTAAGGAAAAGGCTAAAGGAGAAAGAACAAATAAACTAAGGTGAGACATAGATAGTATATTATTATGCCACTTTTCATTATCTATGCACCATCACAAATAATATTAATATCAGAGTTTTCTCTGATGTATAAAGCTTGTGTTACATAGGCCATACAGGTGCTACGGTTAGAGATAATGTCTTCAACAAGTGGCCTTAACATGGAAGAAGAGAAGAAAATGGAAATAAGTGAAAGAGAAGAGGACTTGGAAAATCAGGTAGCAGCTGGTGGAATAGAGTCTCAATCATGGAGAGAACAGATAACAGTGAGAGGAGTGTTTGTGAGCATGATGATTGGAATCATATACAGCATAATAGCTATGAAGCTAAACCTTACAACTGGATTGGTTCCAAACTTAAATGTATCTGCTGCTCTCCTTGCTTTTGTGTTTGTACGAAGCTGGACCAAAGTGCTTCAGAAGGCTGGCTTTGTATCCAAGCCTTTTACTCGCCAGGAAAACACTATCATACAGACTTGTGCTGTTGCATGCTATAGCATTGCTGTTGGAGGTTAGAAGCTTTCCATTTTTCTTATTGAAACTATATATTATCCACATGACTTAATGAGTTTATTAGTCTCTACATATATGGAATTTGTTTTCAGAAGTTTGGTTTGTGTGTGTATTGCAGGAGGATTTGCTTCTTATTTGTTGGGATTAAACAGGACGACTTATGAGTTATCTGGAGTGGGCAACGAGGGTAATAACCCAAGTGCTATTAAAGAACCTGGATTTGGTTGGATGACTAGCTTCCTTTTTGTGGTTTGCTTTGTTGGTCTCTTTGTTTTGATTCCACTCAGAAAGGTACTAATTTCGTATCTTATTTTATGTAAAATTTTGATTGTCTTTGCTGCACATAATTCAAGCAAGAATTAATATTGGATGCATATGTGTATGTATAACTAGTTAAAATCACTCATCAACTGAATGGGACCCTGATTTTTGTTTCTCTAAATTTTCCAACTGGCCAAGAGGACTGAAGATAAGTTTGGGTTGCATGTTATGGAAACTCACACAATTAAACAAGACTCCACCAAAAACTCTACCTTACCGAACTTTTTTCTGTTACAGATCATGATAGTTGACCTCAAATTAACGTATCCCAGTGGCTTGGCAACAGCAGTTCTCATCAATGGTTTCCATACTCAGGGTGACAAAATGGCCAAGTACAAATACACTTTTCTCTTATTCATCAACTTTCATTTGTTGGAATTTGCTGACATAATATAATAATCAAATGTCATAAAAATTAAAAGCACCTTTTGATAATAAAAATGTTATTATAATATTACAGGAAGCAAGTACGGGGGTTCATGAAGTATTTTTCTATGAGTTTCTTATGGGGTTTCTTTAAGTGGTTCTTCTCTGGGATAGAGAACTGTGGCTTTGAACAGTTCCCTACCTTTGGATTGCGAGCTTGGAAGCAAACGTATGAATTTCATTAAGCATACTAATTAATTGCTTTGGAATTGGTGCTTCCATCTCACTTGTTACTTAGTGATCTTATTGTTTGAATTTAATATGCAGATTCTACTTCGATTTTAGTATGACTTTTGTGGGAGCAGGAATGATTTGCTCACACCTTGTGAACTTGTCTTTGCTCCTTGGAGCAGTGCTTTCTTTTGGACTCATGTATCCACTTATTGATCGACTTAAAGGAGATTGGTTCCCTGACAATTTAGAAGAAAGTAACATGAAGGGTTTATATGGTTACAAGGTTTTTCTATCAATTGCTCTAATCCTGGGTGATGGCATATACAATTTCACCAAGATTCTAGTTTCCACAATCCTCAACGTCCTTGACAGAATGAAGAACAAGAATCATAAAACTAGTAAGAGTGGTTCTATAGCTTCTTTTTATTTTATTTTTTCAAGAATAATATGCGATATCTAATGTTGAGGTTATTTTCTGACTGCAAGTAGCTGCGGATCGGCAGGGGAATCCGACCGGGGAACTTAAACAAACTGAAACATTTCTCAAGGAGAACATTCCCATGTGGATCGGAATCGTTGGATACGTTGTTTTCACAATCATTTCCATAATTATAATACCACACATGTTTCCTCAGCTGAAATGGTATTACATCGTGGTTGCTTACATATTTGCTCCATCTCTTGCATTCTGTAATGCTTATGGATCAGGTCTTACCGATATAAACATGGCATATAATTATGGGAAAGTTGCACTCTTTGTGCTGGCAGCTATTACAGGAAAAGAAAATGGTGTGGTGGCAGGACTTGTGGGTTGTGGTCTCGTTAAATCCATGGTCTCGGTGTCTTGTATTCTGATGCAAGATTTCAAAACTGCCCATTACACATACACCTCTCCCAGAGCAATGTTTATTTGCCAAGTAATCGGCACTGCAATGGGATGTGTAACAGCTCCTCTGAGCTTCTTCCTTTACTACAAGGCATTTGATGTGGGAAACCCCAATGGAGAATTCAAAGCTCCTTATGCGCTAATTTACAGAAACATGGCAATTATAGGTGTTGAAGGTTTCTCAGCATTACCCCACCATTGCTTGCAGCTTTGCTTTGGGTTTTTTGCTTTTGCCATAGTAGTAAACATGGTAAGAGATTTTTCACCCCAAAAGATAGGGAAATGGATGCCATTACCAATGGTCATGGCTGTACCATTTCTGGTTGGGGCATACTTCGCAATTGACATGTGCATGGGTAGTCTCATTGTGTTTGTGTGGCACAAACTCAACTCCAAGAACGCAGAGTCGATGGTTCCTGCAGCTGCCTCTGGACTAATTTGCGGGGAAGGACTATGGACTCTTCCTGCTGCGATTCTAGCTCTGGCAAAAATCAATCCCCCTATCTGCATGAAATTCGTTACTTCCTAGAACTTGACCAACCACATAAAGCATTTGAATGCCTCAACTCGTTCAATGACATAGGAATTAGCCACTCCACTCTTCTTTGTTTTTTTGGTCAACGGTAGTACACCGCGTATTGTTGGCACTGGAATACAGTTTGTAACATATCAAAATTCTCTGACAAAAATAAGATATGTTTCGGAGCGCAGCTTTTGCAGGTACATCCCCCCACCCCTCACATGTTGAGTAATCGGTGATGCTTCAGCATTACCAGAAAATGGGCCAAATAATGCATAACCGACGAAGTGTTACATCAAACAGAGGATCATACAACCAAAGTAGGCTCAAACGAATCGCAAGATAAATTCATACAAAATCCAAGTGGAGCTTTACTTTTTACATCTCCCCTTTTCTCTTTTTACACCTCCGCTAGCAGACTACTGATCTAGGGAAGATGACACTCGTGCATGCGAAAAGAAAGGGTTGATTCAACTGGGTAATTTTTCCAGACGTATTCTTTTTAAATTCCAAAACTTTAAGTGTTAATAACATCAGAAATTTAAATTTTGAAAGTATATTTTTACACTTTCAAAATTTAAATTTTCATAGTATAAAAAAAAAAATCACTTCCAGAATTTAAATTTTGAAGGTGTAAAATTTTAAATTCCAAAAGCATATTTTATACACTTGAGGAGGGATAATTTTAGAAACAAAAATTCTTAAAATAAATGAAAGAAAGGTGCAACTAGTCAAAAGGAGGGGTGTAAAGAGTACGCCCATGCAAATGTGGACAGGAACCAACAAAGTGCAGATTTCTGCAACTTTTGTAAAACATATATCGGTAAAAATTAGTTCAACAAACTGGTTAATGAGAAAACATAATTTTCAATTGTATGGAAATTATTTCATACATTACTCAATATTATACACAAGTTCGCGGAGAAGTGCAAAACGCTGGATGGTGCGTTCTTACTCAATTTTTGACATATCAAATTGGTGATACACTAAAAAC
Organism: Canavalia gladiata; assembly: GCA_037954105.1. Lineage (NCBI taxonomy): Eukaryota > Viridiplantae > Streptophyta > Magnoliopsida > Fabales > Fabaceae > Canavalia > Canavalia gladiata. The sequence continues at coordinate 15,049,355 of CM075660.1, forward strand.
TTATATTCAACCTGTTATTACACCAGCAAGTACATCACTTTTGCCTCGTACATAAATTGTGTAAACTAGACGAATTGCATCCAGCCAACCATCCAATGATTCCCAAGAGTCAGCAACCTTGATAATGCAAGAAGTAAAAATGAAGATTAGATCTGCATTTTCAAAAGCAAAAGATTCTTGTGTTTCTGGCTTGAGACAAGCACAATCAAAATCAAAAGATTTCATGGACCCTTAAATTTGGATTTGGCAGAACAAGTTTTAAAATACATCAGCAATGAGTGGGGGAGGGGTTTGTAAGGAAATACATGAATGAACGTTGCCCTTCTATGCAAATGCAGAGTGAGAACTACTGGAAGCATGGAGGTTAGGCCCTCTAGCTCTAGGTGCTGTGTTTGTTATTTCAAAACAGAATGGACAGCAATAGTCCAGATTTCAAGCAATTTGCCTTCTGCATTTAAAGCTAAAGATCTCATCACATAATCAGATGAGCTATCAACACAGAACAAGCCATCAAATAAAAAAAAAAACTCAGTTTTCAAAAGAAAGCAACAGGGTTGAGTAAGAAATAAAACTCAAATTATAGTGACAAGAAGTTGGAGGGACAATCAATTGTGCGGAAGTGATAATTTTATTATTAAATGTGGATAAGTCGTGGTTATTTTATTATGAAGAAGGTCATGGCTTTTTCAGTCCAAATTTGCTCTATGTTGTCTTCGATCAAAATTTGTTGTGTTATTGATTAAACAATCATTGATAAGTGTGAAGGAAAGAAGAAATAAATCTGGCCAATACGGACAAACTCAGGCCAATGAAAATGTTGCTTACCAGGAAAACTGATCCATGACTTGTATCTATGCACAGGCCAGCACCAGGTGGTAAGGTCAGATCAGCACATGCGGATACAGAGACAATATCTGCTATATCTACTTTGATAGTCTTCTTATCCCCATTCGCTGCATCTACTGATCTGCCTGACAGATTTTGCGGTGCTTGTCTCTGTTCACCTTTGGGTATCTGAATGAAGGGAGAACGTAAATTATTTAATTATAAATTAGAGTTTGTATCTTGTAGTGGTAGAGTGTAAAGGTTATTCAATGATTTTAAAATTAAATGCAAGCTGCCTGTTAAAAATTTCAAATTGTCAGCAACAGCTTACCTGTTGAAGCTTTTCATGATCCAATAGGAATTCTGATCGTTTCCAGTCATTATGAGGTGCAATAGTTGTCCCCACAGGAGGTGCAATTAAATATCCAACTTTAAGGTGTGGTAGTGGTAGCTGTGAAAATTGAGTTCTGTCAAAGTCAGTATATAAATAAATGATTCTATCAAGAGTCATTTGCATAGTAATGAAACAGTTGCAACAGATAGCGCATATAAATTCAAGTTGAAAGAGAAGTTCACTTCTAATAAAAAAGAAGATAGGTTGACTAACTATAAGTACTACTTAAGGGGATGAGATCCAATACAACAGCATGGTTACTTAACGTGAAACAATGTTCAGAAAGCTGGAAAGAGCAATTTTTTCAAGTCATTAAAATGTTTAGTTCTGCTGCATATTGCAATTTTGGTCCAGGTCAAAAGCTACTCCAAAAACAGGATTTAGGATAACATGTACTCACCATAGAACGCACCAACCGCAAGGCACTGCTATAAACCTGTTACATACCAATAATAATAATAATAATAATAATAATTGATTGCAATATTGCATGATTAAAATTGGAGGAAAAAATTAAAAGGATCAAAGGAAATAAAAAAAAGGGTAAATTTATATAAAAAAACATGTTACCTAGACTAAAAAGTTTTTCTAATCCAAAAAATGCATATGGCCAATAAATATTTACAATGGAAGACAAACAGACAGTGGCTTCTTACTGAATAATTTGGTTTTAATGCATGAGCAGCAGCAATATATATTGCAGACTGGCTGTACAATTCATTTGGTGAAACTTCTTGGGCACCCACTGCTCCACCAGTTCTTAACGTGTCCTCGGCTAATCCGTACTGCAAAGACATATGGTGAGTCAATTAAATACTCTTAATATCAATCCTAGATACCAAAGCATATTGTGCCATTAAATGTGTAAAATAAAGAAGCAATTTGACCAGAACAGTTCCAAGATTGTAAATTGCCCGATGGAAATCAAACTGCAATTGTATGGCTGCACGAAACTGCATCAAGAATATGGAAAAGTCAAAAGTGGAAAAGTAAATAAGTTATTTTCAAAGGACATAGCTGATATAAAACACTTGTTTGTCACTTCCAGCTGATTCCCACCAAAAACCTTTTGTACCTTGCTAATAGCAGTTCTCACAATCTTTTGCTTTTCTCGAGCTGGAACAATCGCACTGAGTTCCTAAATTGGAAACCATTTTTTTAAACAAAAAAACAACAAAGTAATTAATTGAGAAATTCTAATAAAGAAAATTATGAATACTATAACAGTATAAGTACAATGTAGACCAAAGAACTCTTGAGATATGGAGAAACATATTCTGAAGAAGAGAAGAGTTGGGTATGATTAGCAAATAAGAAGGCAACAAGTACGTAAGGCAGTTCGAATGGTAATTGAAGGTTTTATGCCTCTTTTTTTGTATCTATGGAAGCTTTCAAGGTAACCTTACCTAAATCGTGTTATTTTTTGCCAAATTTTACATAGCATGTCCCAAAGCCAAATAAAAGAGGGAAGATGTTAGACAATCCACAGTCAAGTAAAACTATGTTGACTCTTTTCTGACATGGATCAATGATTCAACTGTGCTAATGCTAGGTTGTTGTTACCTAAGTATTGCAGCTAGAGTAAAGCATTGAATGAGCTAGAAGTGCTATATCAGCACCCAAAAGAAATGCAAAATAGGCAAGGATTCTCATATTTACATCAACAGGTAAATCTATGGAAGTAGCTGATTATGAGATTAGGAGTATTGATTAGGTCAAACTTGAAAGAATAAAATGGTCAATGTTAGAAGAATTGAAGATAGGATCATATTCTTAAATCTGCCATCAAACAGGAAACATTGTGTGTATCCACCCTACGTAGGTCTAGAGGAACAACAAAAGGTGAACTTCTAGGAAATTTTGGAAGGGTCAAGAAATCTCAAGGAAGAAAAAAAATTCCCTATGAGGAAGTTTAATATATTGTAAGAGACATAAGGGCTTGGATGAGTTTCCATGGTGTACGAAGACCAGTAAAATATCCAATGAGAAAAGTATAGGTCAGATTGAAGATAGTTCAATTAAAACAGGTACATGTAGACCAAACAACTTCAGGAGAAATCAATAAAATCAGACTTTAATCAAAATTGTTTTACAGAATAATCAGTTTATGATAAAGCCAATGGCATCAACCAATTCATGTACCCAGCAGTGCTTAGGGGGATACAGATTGATGGTTTATAGAATAAAGTAAGTTTTCAAAATTTGACATTTTAAATTTGAGTCACAAGGTTCCAACTTCATTAAGAGACACATAGCTACATAACCAATCATATTCTGTCAATTATGAAAAGTAAAAAATCGTAAAACAGACTAGTAATGAAATATGACCATCTCTTGATACGTGTGAGGTATGCAGCATGTGCACACACATGATAACTTTCTCGGATAGGCAATCTTTACAAATTTTTAATTAATTTCTAGCAAACAATATGGTATGAATGGTAGATTACTTCGTTATTCCTTGTAATTTTACTTACATTATACTAATTATATAGTCTTCCAGTTAGAATTTTACACATTTGTAATTTATTAAGTATCATACATATATGAATCAGGTAATAGAAATAGAAGAAAAAATTCAATTAATTCTTTTTTTTCACACATGCAGATTATATCCATGGTTACAGTGTCCAAAATTATCTCCAAGTTCAAGCTTAGATTATTAAGAATAATACTTGAAAATGATATTTATGACTGCCGGTTTAGATGAGATTTATTCACAAGAGCCCAAAAGTGCTTTTGGTATAAAGAAAGCTTTTAGGAGAAGTAAAAAGCCCCAGGTTTTAGAGAAAGGTGAAACCACCTTTTTGAAGAGCCTTTAAAGAAACTTCTCCAAAAGTTCTATTATTATTCCTTGCAATATATATATATATATATATATATATATATATATATATATATATATATATATATTATAAGAGAAAGAGATTTTTTGAATGTGTTGTGTGTCTAAAGCAGATCGCACTCATAGTATTTATAGAGCCTTTAGAATAATTATACATGATTACAAATAATGATAATTAAGAAACCGTTATGATTCTTTGATATTCTATGGTTACTAACATATATATATATATATATATATACACACACAAATGTACACACACCTAAATGAGGGAAGAAACCCAAACATGCTGTTAGCAGCAATTTCATCATAAAAATACACATTCTTTTATTGCAGTTTGTATGAAGTAATGAAAAGCTTGTATACCAGCAAGTTAAATATACCTGAAGGGCAAGTCCCCAGTTATTAAGTGCCTGAAATAAATTCCATGAGAGTCAGTAACAAGGACTCAATAAGAAATAAGCATACTAGGGAAGAAAATCAAAAGTGTAGGAACAGAACAAGTACATGATGAAGCAAAATATATATCTAAGGAAACAAGAAAAAGCTGTTTCAAAATCATGTTCTGATACCATGAGAAATCGCAAGACAAACTTTTAACAATTAAATAAGAACCTGAGGACTGTTCCAGTTAAGTTGGACTGCTTTTTCATAGTTCCTTGTTGCCTGAGAAAAATGGTTAAATATTACAAAAATTAGATTGTGCAAAGATACACCTCTTTGTAACAACCAATGCTTAACAACCATAACCAAAACTGTGAAAAATTCTTCCACTCAAGTTCACTATGAATTCAATTCTGTATCAAACATTATCCAATATGCATCAAGGGATTGATATAAGAGCAGGAGCTTCCAAAATCATCATTTTCTCCAATGCTAAAATATGCATGAAACCATCACTATAAGGCAGCCTTTATTTTCGCTCACCTGTTTCCATAACTCTTCAGCTTCCTTGGTGCGGCCACGCATCTTTGCCCGATCAGAGATTGCTATGGCCCAATTATAGAAAGCCTGGATAAAATCAAATGGAGCGGGGGAAATGAAAAGAAAAAACATTCATTTTGCATATTAAAAAAAGCATAAAGGTGAATAGGAACAATGTGGACACTGGACAGGGTTGGTCAATAGACTTAAGACAAGAGGGCAACCCAGGTACATCACAACGTGGACAGCAATGATCCTGCAGATAGATTGGCCATCACTACTGCAGTGATTGTAAGATGGCAAGGTGGCTACTGCCCCCTAGGTAAGGATACTGATGTTTGGTAAAGCATGCCTGGTTATAAACTGTAGCTACATACAAGGGAATTGCGGGATGATATGACCATGAAATTCCAAAGGAAAGAGCTGAAAAATAAAATGGTAATGTATGAACAGCATTTTTTTTACTTTAATAGGAGGCTCAAATGGTGAAACAAAAAACAGATCTAGGAGCGTAATCAAACCAATTTTTTGGTGGGATCCACGATCTTGGCTCAATATGGGCTGACTGAGTACAGTTCTTTTAGATACTAGACCCATATATTAGCAGTTAGTTAGTTAGAGCAGACTTAATTAGTAGACAACTGTGTCAATTGATTAGAACAGCGAACTGTGTATGTAAATAATAGGTAGGAATTAATAGAGGGTAAGTTTTAGACTTGGAATGAAGAACTTGGGGGGTGAGGGGTCTGGGTCTCTTGAATACTCAGGAATGAGAAGTAAGAGAGAGAGAGAGAGAGAGAGAGAGAGAGAGAGAGAGAGAGAGAGAGAGAGAGAGAGAGAGAGAATATTTCATCATATCATTCTTGGCCACTTGCGCTGTATCACATTGATACTGATCAAGGCTGTTTCGTCAATAAAGTCCCTCAGTTCATCCAATTTCGTCAAGTTCACATTATTAATTAACCAAAAGAACTGAAACCAGTTAAATAAACTACGCAAGTTTGTTAAATTTTACTGCTTGGCACAGCTTGCTAATAGTTCACATAAGAATAAAATACTAAAAAATTTAATAATATACTCTAATAATATTTATAGCTTCTACACATGTGTGTGCTGCTTGTTTAAGTTTTTTTTAGTGGTATTTACATTTATATAGTCTCACTTACAGCTCAGGCTCATTTAGGCTTGATTGCTCTTAGCTGAGCCCAAGAATTCTAATATTCAACTTATTTACACCACTACACGGATCCTACGCAAAAATTTGCTACCCATTCATCTAAAACATCACAGAGGATTTATCGTTACATACATCATGTAGTGTGGGACAAAGGTGAGTGGCCTCATCATACTTCTTACAAGCCTCCTCGAGCAAAGCATCTTTAGAAGGTGAAGTAGAATCCGGACTAACATTATCTGCACTTTCCTGCATGGCAACAAAGATCGAATGAGTAATCTATGTACAGGTTGGACCAAGTATTGCATACTTACAATTCAAACCAATAGCATTGCGTTTGTAATGGATATCCAAGGTTTTGATCATGCAAAATAATCTGAAATCCCATTCATGAGATAATGCAAAATATAATTAGCCACAGAAGTCCATGCGGTGTACTTACTTATTCATACTAATAGAACAGCTTATGCCGGACAATAAATTGATAATGTACAAACCAAGCATCTAACCTAAAATTGGGGGAGGGGGCTGTCAATGGTTAAAATAAATAAATAAATAATACAAAAATCCTGCAGACTTCAGTATTACAAGAACAAAGCGAGACAGTGGCTCAGACCTGAAGCACCAATGCCCAATTGTATAGTGCATCATAATCTTCAGGGTTCCTCTCAATTGCAGTAGCATACCTAGAAAAGTAAGAAATTATAAGTTTGAATGAAAATAGACAACAGCAGACCCGACCACAGAGCCCCTGATATTTGCAAAAGATTACAAAACAGATTAATCAAGTTTTACAATAACATTTCTACGTGGTACATTCCTAGTAGCAAATAGAAGCGATCACGTTACCTCCTGGCAGCAAATGTAAGAATCCGTTGACGTGACCGACCCTCCTCATCAACACCTACAACGCTATTTATCAAATCCATTGCAGCGTTGTTCTGGTCTGTGTGATGCTGTTGCCCTTCTGGACTGAAAAGTTTGAAATAATAATACAATGTAAGTTGCATTTCATGCGCCCACAGAAGGAAAACACTCTCAAAGCCAAACCCCTAATTTGCATCACTTAGATTTACCATAGCTGTATAAAAAGAAAACAGGCTAACATGAGTAAAGGAATAGGACATTCCATAGCTATATAGATGCTAAAATTAGAACCATTTCTCAGTGACATATTCTCCAGGTCATTTACGATCTACAATTTGTGTGTTCTACTGGTTCCGTAGCAAAGCAAAAGAATGCAACAATAACCTGTAGAGAGAGTTGGCCTCTTCTCTCTCCGGCTCGGACTCATTTTTCAATCCATTTAGCAATTCTCTCATGGTGAAAGTTCGACTTCCTTCGTCTTTCCGGAGCTGAGGTTTGCAAGAAGGATTGGCATCGGCGTTATTAGAATGGATCGCGGTTTTCCTGAGATCTGCGTCGTTTACCGCTGGATCAGCTTCTGATCCAGATTTCGGCTGCAATTGCGCTTGTGCTTGGGTTTGCGTTTGTTCTGTTTGCACTGGTTCTATTGCTGGCTGCGGATTTGGTTCGGGTTGAGGCGCCGGTTGGAGTCCGTTCTGCGATTCCGGTTCGGGCATTTCGGGTCGTTAGAGGGAGTGAAACGGAGTATTGAGGACAGAGGAGAGTTTTGCTCCGATCCGACTAACGAACAGAGTCGACGAGAAGGGAACTGTAGGCAGAGGCAGAGCGAGTGCAGAAGGAGAAACCATAAATGGAAAGCACTGTTTTTAATTTTACATCATCAAATAACGAAATATAAAAAATTACACCAATTTTTTGCATTTATGTGTCTTATTGGTTTTTTCGGTCACTTCACTACAATTACTATGTGATTTTGATTTTTTAATAATTCTTTATTATGTTTTTTAATTAATACCAAAAAATATTAGTTTTTGTATATATATTAAATATTTTTATTTAAATTGAAAATAAGTTTAAAATATGAAAGAATTTAAAGATTTAAAATTATATATTTTATTTAGATCAAATAAAATAATTATTTTATGATAAATTTTTTCATTAAGTTATTATAATAATAATTGATTTTATATTTAATATAATAATTATTGAAGATAGAAAAATGAAAAAAATGATAATTTTTAATTTTAATCTTAAAAATTTTACTTATTTTAGATAAGTTATTTTTTAATGAATAGTACTTTTTGTAATTTCTCTTACTCAATATGAAAAAATAACTTTCCAAACATATATAATGTTGGTGAATGAAACGATATCAAGGAAGGAAAAGGTGAAAAACGACCAAGTTTTTTATATTGTTATAGTACTTATTTACTTGTAGTTGATCTGTTATATTTTTAAAAATTAAAATAAAATAAAATAACTATATAAAGATAGCTATTATTTTTCTTTAAGGAGAAAATATGTATTCCAGTAATAGAAAAAAACATATAGATAATGGGGGAATGAGGAAATGCAAGAAAGAAGTCAATAAAAAATCTTAGACCAATCTTGTTCTGCTTAGCAAAAAAAGATTTAAAGTAAAAAATATTAATAGAGAAAATAGTTAGAGATATATGTATCATGCGTGGGTTGAGTGACCCAGATCCATAGCTAGCCCAATTCTAAAATAAGTAAAGCACTTGTTTTATGTTTCAAAATATTAAATTAGAAAAACAAAAACATTTTCACTTAGTAATAATATTTTAAAAAATAAAAATATTTATTACTTAATCAATAATATTAATTATTATGAACAATTATTTTTTTTATAACGATCCCATCTTCTTATAAATTTTCTTTCTTAATAAATATTAATTATATTATAATATCTTATCAATGTTAATTTTTTCTTTACTCTACCCACACTTTCATATACTTTACTATTTTATTTCTACATCATTTTTTTGCGTCTTTTATTTACTACTGACAAAAAATTAAGATTTTTAATCAATATTAATTTTCACATAATTAGAATTGGACATGAAAATTTAAAATTCTAATTCTAATTATATCATCCGAACCAACCTTGAATAAAAATAAAGGTAACGAGAGAAATCAAGATTAAAAACAAATAACAAGCAAACTAAACTTAAGAAAAAAACTTACATAATCGTCAAAGACTTCTGTTTTTCTAAATCGGGATAGAAATGGAGAATTAAGGGTTGTGGGGTTTGAATTTTTTTTATTTTTTAAATTATAAACATAAAACTAACTAAAGTAATATATTTTTTAATTAAAATAAAAAATGTTATTTCAAAACAAATAGTTCTTTATTGTTACTTATATTAGCATTATAAGGAATTAAACTTTCAAATTGTAATTTTAATTTTAAAAAACTTCTAAATGTCATAGTTATAATTAAAAGTTCAACTTTGAGTATAAGTTCTAATGATATTCCCAATTCTATATGCATGCCGCAGGAACACTAAATTTTAGGGATCAAAGTAAGCATGTAAATATTTCAAGCAAGGAGATGTGTAACTTGGTTTCACTTACTCTCTTCTCCAGTTCAACACAGTTTTACGTCTATTTTGTTCCATTTATAATAAACAAAAATTCAAACAACGTATTATATATTGAAAAATGTTAAAATTTTCAAGCGTGACACTCTAACTACATGATTCATTTGGATGCGTTCTCTATTCCTCCTTTAATTTTATTCTTCAAAAATAGTTAAGTGTTGTTTGAGAAAAAAACAAAAATTTTTAATTAAAATAAGTGCCATATACGTATGCAAAAAAAAAAAAATTGGATATCAAAATAAGAAATACATGAAACAAAAAAATATAAAATAAGAAAAAATGTTCAATACCAATTGCACGAAACACAAACGAAAATATGTCATGGAAATTCTGTTTGAACAACTATTATTGTAAAGTTTAATGGTAACTTATTAAATATTTATTACAATAGAATTTTTTGGAACAATATTTTACCTTCTTAGTATCGATATTATTGCTATAAAATTTTGATTAGACTAGTTAATTCAACTAGAAATGTAACCGATCCAAATAACTAATTGGATGAGTAGAAATGTATGGTCACAAGAAAAATATACTTCATAAACCCGTGGTTGTTCCTTCATAAAAAAAACACCAAAGCTTCATTTGGTTTATGGGATGAATTGTTGTTCTTTGCTATTTTGCAAGAATATAAGAAAGAACACCATTAATATGTCTGTCCATTATTTTTGCTTTTTTTACTTTAATTAAAGCTTGAGCTGTGTAAGAAATAAATAAATAAATATATATATATATATATAAAGAAAGATGAAAGAGAAAAAAAAGTAAAGGATAACATTAGAAAAAGAAACAAAAAGAAAGAGAACCAAAAAAAAATTAAAGAAACTAAAGTAAAACATTGATTTGAATGTTCAAACTCCAAATCTATAGGTGTAAAAATTATTTTTTATTATATTGTTTTAATATATATTTTTTTTTTAAGAGGCTCAAAATCTATACAAGTGATAGACTATTAGCTAGCTCTAATAATTCAAAAGCTATCCGAGTTCAAAGTTGGATTTAGAAGTTTGTTTTGGAAGCTTTAGCGAAAAAAGCTAACATCTTATTTATTATTTTTATATTAATATATTTTGAAGTGACAAATAAATTATTATTTTATTTGATTTTAAAAATATAATCTTTATTAAATAAAAATATTATTTTATATATATGATTTAATCTTCAATTAATAGTTTATTGGTTAAATGGGTGATCCATTAACCTGATAATTTGGCCGAATCTACAACTGGTTTGAGTTTTATAGCCCCGATTAGCATCCTTATCAACAGTTCCAAGTCAAGAAGTAAAGAACTGTTTAAAATTTTAATCACAAACAAGGTAATTGCACAAGTCCACTTTGAGTTTTGTATACGTTTAAATACTTAATATGAGTATTAAATCAATACGAATTGAAATTTGGATAAGTATTAAAAGGGATTGCCACAACATAAAAAAGAACTGATCCTTTAAAAATTTTGTGCGCTTATCTCAATTTTTTTAATTAAAAAATTTTAAGAGGTTGATGAAAATATATTAAAATTTTTAGCTTTTTTCATGCTTCATATTTGTCAAAGATTTTATATTTTTAAAATTAAAAAAAATTATATGAAATGTATTTTTTTAACTCAACATACTATTTGAATTTTGCCAATATACTAGTTTAGTTGTAAATTTTAGGCTAATTATTGGAATTTTGCCAATATTTTCGCTGACACAAAATTCTTTTTATAATAAATGATAATAAATATTTTAATTGTTTCTCAAGTATTGTTTTACCATTATTTTTAAGTTTAAAATTTTAAATATTTTTTAAACGCGGCCTTGTCAAGTTACACATTTTTAATCAATAAGTTTGTTGTAAAATTAAATGAATGTTATTAGATTGATAATTACAACCAATGTGAAGATTACAAAGAAAATAATTGAAAGTTGGAAACAAAGAATGAAAATGTTCTCTTTTTTAGTCCTTTAATCTCTTCTTCTTTAAATAATATTCTTTAAACTATTTTTATGTATTTACACTTTGTAAAATTTTGAGGCTTGTGTGCCAATATCCTTATGCATATGATAAATGAAGACTTTCACTTACAGGATTCATATACTGATTTATTTATATTTTTTAACATTTAATTTGTCAAACATATTTTAAATAATATTTATCTCTCTATAGATGAAAGTGCATTTAATAAAAAAGGATAAAGGTGTAACGTTATTTTGACATAATGTGATCAACCATCTTTTCATGAATTGTCTTGAAGTGCCCTCTTTTCATGGTTACCCTCCATCATGGCATGAAGGGTTTAGAGATGGGTATTGTCTTGAAGTGCTTCACATTGTCAATTGTCATAACTACATTAGCTGTTACCAAGACATTCTTAAGCATGGACCATTGGGTCACACAATCTCTAGAAGTATATCACTACCCTTCCAATGAGTTACCATTTTTCTTTGTAATACTTTTTTTTTTTTTTTGCGCACTTTCTAGTTTTGTTATCATTCCGAAAAAAATACCACGTTCTAATAAACTTCTAAAGGTTTCCGGGTAAGATCAAATGTGCCACACGTCCATACAATTGTCATTATATAATATTCCGTTGAAAAGTATAAATAAAAGCAATTGAGATAGGCTTATCTAATTATGATTAAAAATTAGAGGATGAATATGGTAACATGAATGCAATAAAATTATTTAAAAGAACGTACATAATAAATGAAAGAGTAAGAGCAAACCATGGTCCAAAATAAATTCAACTCTCGCATTAAATTTTTAAAAAAAAAAAAACATAAATCTAGCATTTTGGGGAGGTGAGGGGGCATTGATTATCTACTTAAGGCCAATTCTTTTTCCATCACCCATCTTTTCCATTCACATCACCCTTTATATTTTTTGTCTTTTCTTTTTCCGAAAAGACCTCAGTCTGTTTCATTAAGTTTTATGGAATTATTTTATATACTTCCAAAAACAAATTTTCAAATTTTTATTTTTGAAATTATATCAAATAAATTATAGAAATAAATTTTCAAAAAAACACCGGAATCTTGTTTCGAGAAGCTATTACACTAGTTCCCAAAAACTTAATTCTGGAGGAAGAAAAATGACAAAAAAGAAAAGTGGTGTGGTAAAAAAAACGTGTTACAAAATGAATGGGCCCATACTTGAATATCTCGGCCTAGTAGTGACAAAAAAACCACTATGAAACAAAATGGATTTTACTTTTCGCATTCTTTTTTTTTTTCATCTCCTATATTTTTTGAAAATTTTTTATTATCATTTTACCCTTTACACTTCATTATCTCTTTTGAAAAAAAAAAATTTCCATAAGTATTCATCCTTTTTGCAAATTAATTTACGAAATGCATAAATATATTTCGTAAATTAAATTGTGAAATATAATTTTTTATGTTCCGTAAACATAAAAATATAATTTTCTGTAAATTAGTTTGCGAAATATAAAAAATTAAATTCTGCAAATTAATTTACGGAATATACTGATGCATTCCGTAAATTAATTTGCGGAATGTTCCGCAAATTAATTTGTAAAGTATAAAGTCTATTCGTCTTCTCCAATAATCTTCCAACGTTTGACGTTTATTTTCTTAGTTTTTCTTTCGACCAAAAGCAGCAACCTAACATAGATTCAATTAATAAAAAAAATAATGAATAAAAGAAAAAATAAAAATAAGAAGATAAAAGAAGAAAAAAAAAACAAAATTATTGTTGGCCCAATGGCTACAACATTGAGACAATGAGTAACAAGTAAAGGCTAATTTTACGCAGGAACTAAAAATAGCATAGGTGTGCGATTCCATATATTCATTGTAATGACCAATTTTGTTTGGTTGCCCAATTCGAACGAACCTTGGGCTAAGAACCAGTTGACTGGTTGAGGCTTATAGAGATAGAGATGTCCACTTTTTTCCAAGTCCTTCTCTTCTCTCTAGCCAGGATTATCTTTTCCACCCCATTCCAAATTCCAGTGTAGATTTATCTTTCAAATTTTAACTGTCCGAAATGTAAAAACACTTTTAAATTCTAAAAATATATTTTATATTTCAAAATTTTGAATTTTAAAAATATTTTCTTATATTTTTAAATTTAAAATTATTTTTTATCTTTGTATAAAATATTTCGGAATATATTTTTACACTTTCAAATTTTATATTTTGAAATTTTTTATATTATATAAATATATTTTTAAAATTTTTAAAACTTTAAAAATATTAATTTTTATTTTAAATTAAAATTCAAAACATATTTTATTCATTTATGAAAACAAATTTAAAAACAAAACTTATAAAAAAAAGGATGCGATTCATGCGAATAGAAAGTATGGCCCTGTCTACTCCTTGCACGGCACCCAACCCACTTCGCACCTTAGGTACTAAGGGTTATTGAAAGTTATATTAATGAAAAAAGAAAAACGTTCCAAAACATTTAATGGTTACAGAAATTCACAGTTGAATGATGAGATAGTATAACCTGATGGCTCTTGCGGTCACGTTTAAAATGAGTGACAATCAAGCTGGTTTTAATTTAATTATTAAAATAAAAATAGTAAGAATGGACCCTTTAATTATTACTTTCTTTGGTCCTATGTATAAATTTTATTTAATTTCATTAAAAAATTTATTAATTTATTTTTAAAATTTTATCTTTAATATTAATTAAATATATTTAGAATTTTATGTCTGTTATATAATTATTATACTTTTATTTCATATTTTTTATTTAATTCAACATATTTTTGTAAAATAATAGTGCAAGAAACATTATGAATTGGATCTTACAAAAATAGTTAATTTTTTTAAAAAAATTTAAAAAGAAACTAAGAAAGTAATTTAAATATGAACGTATATCATAGTAATTTTAATTTGTTGATTAAATTAATTAGTATTAAATTTATAATTTTATATCTTCACTTTATTTTTTTAAAAGTTATAATGATATTTTAAATTTTAAGAGACAAGTTTAATATTAAAAATATTTATAAATCAATATAGGGATACACTATTTTTGATTTAAAAGACAAATATGAATGTGAAAGACAGCTATAACACCATGTGGTGTATCTTCAATCCAAATAATATTTTAAAAGGCAAATATAAATATAAGGTTTTGTTTGAATAATATTCTTCTATCTTAAATAAATAAATAAATAAATAAAACTATAAAAAACATGAAGAGGGGAAAGACTAGTCAAAAGTTTACAAGTCTTCGTTGTTTAATCATGTCAAACATTTTAAACTCTAGTGTCTGGTTGTTTAGAGGAAATAAATAATGATAAACCCACATGGAATTTAGCCCATGATTTAAAGAAAGAGATAAGGCCATGTGACGTGTCAGTTGAGATTATTTATATGTTCGGTTTATTTAAAATCTTGTAAAAGATAATTTTTACTATTTTGTAGATCTAATTTTAGATTATAAAATAGTTATTATTTTATAATTTTAAAGTGAAAATGTGGGTTATTTGATAATTAAATTAAAATAATAGTTTCATTGATTTTAAGAACTTGCATATAATTGATGAGTGTTCATATATGATTTTAAAAACTAATTTAATGCATTACATGCACTTAATTTACAAGAGCAATACAAACACAATATATGTATAATTAGAAATAAAATAATATAAGTATATCCATCCATGCTTAAAGACCTACCAAATGAATAACATTTATAGTTAATCCTACTGAACCGATTCAATCCAATTTTGTCGTTAATTATTTGAGTTTTTAAAAATTAAACTAAAAAACACACTCATTACGTTCAACTTAGAGATCTTTTACATAAAGAGGTTAAATATAAGTGAATAATAATATCCTGTTTTTTTAAAGAACATTCTAAAATAAAAGAAACGCTTTTAAGATCAATTTTA
Source organism: Canavalia gladiata (assembly GCA_037954105.1). Taxonomy (NCBI): domain Eukaryota; kingdom Viridiplantae; phylum Streptophyta; class Magnoliopsida; order Fabales; family Fabaceae; genus Canavalia; species Canavalia gladiata. The sequence goes on from CM075660.1 coordinate 15,064,863, forward strand.
AATTTTAAAAATAATATTTCTTATTAAAAATTATTAGAAAAATATACTAAAAATTTGTACTTATTTAAATATTTAAATTATGCCTAAAAAATATTAGTTTGTATTATTATAGACATGAAATGACATACGTATCATGATGCAAATGTGTCTTGGATCCAATTCAAAATTTAACTGTATAGCTTATTATTATTATTAAAAAATAAAAAATTAAGAAAAATAAAATAAATATTAATTATTTATCTGAGTAAATTGGAGGAAGGAATTAGTTATTGCAAAAAAAAAGGAAGGAATTAGTTATTGCAAAAAAAAAAAGTATGTTTTTGAAAGGAAAGAAAATAGAGAGAAGAAAAAGGTGAATTCTTTTATTTTACTATTTTAAAAAATATATTATATAATATAAAAATTAAAAAATTATTTTTTAATCATTATAGAAATTTTTTATTAAATTTAAAAAATAATAGATAAAATTGACATGATAATAGAAAAATAATTTGGTCAATATCAAAAAAGTAAAAAATCTTGATTTTGACAATTTAGACAAATAGTTTTCATAATTTTAAAGAAAATAAAATATAAATAAATAAAATTTAGATAATAAATTGATGAAAAAATGTAATATAACTTATAATTAGTGTGCATGTTTCAATAATCAGGAAGAAAAATAAGGGACTGAATTTAATGTTAACAAAATTGTTTATTATAATAGTATTCTTAAGAAACTCAATATTTGTTATTAAAATAAGTAATAAACAAAAGTTTAAAGAACTGAAGTATCATTAAATAGTAATGGGTAACTATCCAAATCCAATAATTTGGTTTGTTTCGAGATCCGTTTCACCGTTCATAAAAATAAATAAAAGAAAATAAACACCAACCCAACCAAGCGATTTGTCACATATATTGATATAAAATCATTAAATATAAAGGTTGATACCGTAATTAAAGTTAATAATATTAATAAGTTATAATAATTTTAAAATAAATTTTAATATATATCTAAAAATATAATTTTTAGCATCACGAACTTATTAAATCTTGTAGTTTTAATAAAATTTTATTATATATTATTATGTATATTTTAACATATTTTAAAAATTAAAAAAATAGTTGAATTTTTATTACTTTTATAATTTTATATAATTTAATCAAATATAAAAAATATACAAAACACTTATGACCGTTAAAAAAATTGTGACCCAGAGCATGGAATAGTTTATTGGCAATGAGGATAACTTGGAAGGTATGGCAAAGTCACTTCCTTTTCAACTTTTAGCATCGATGGAAAATTAAGGATCTCTGCACTACACATTATAATGCATTTTCTGTCACATCCAATTATGACATTTTTGGCTATGCTTCACGTATGGGAAACTTTGTCAATTGGATCGAGATTTTATCCTCTATTATCTTATTTTTAAAATGTATAGAGTGGTAAAAAATTAATAAATAAATAAATATATAATATAATAAAAAATGAAATATATTAAAAATATAAATGTGTACCAAGAAGTTGCACATTAGTCTTTTCCACACGTATATATAAAACAAAATTAATTGATTTTACATGCTACATTGGTAAAATATGCTTTTATTGTTACTTTTTATTTATTAATATAAATTTTATATTGGAGGATTTTATGAAACAACATAAGTTTACAAATTTTAAATATTTTAAAATTATTAAATTTTTCATTAAGTTTATAAAACTTTAAATATTTTTATTTTTATTTTTATTTTTATGCAATTTTTTTTTACTTTTAATGCTCAGTTAATTCGTACTGGTTTTAAATAAATTAAGCATTCATAGTTATGGAATCTTATAATTAGTATGTGTTTATGCTTGGTTAAAAATACATTTGTGTTAAAATAAAATTAATTACAGAAGTATCAGAAATTATATAAATTTTTATATCAGTTATCCATGCGTCAGTGTCAGTTAGGTTGTTACTACATACTACTGATTTACCTACTCTGTAAGAAGTTGAACCATCTTGGATATAACCACCTCTAATTCCTTTGAGTTGAGTACAATAGACTCAATTGATATTTCTGAAATTTTCTTCTTTCTGCTATTTTTTTTTATTTCTACAAGATAAAATCCAGATCATTGGAAATAAATTTATGCACAAACTGTTACTGTGCAGAAATTTTTTAAAAAATTTAAGTGAAACCAAAACAATATTAATCATTATATATAATTATACAGTTAAAATCAACCTCTGTCTAGAAGCATCTACATATATAAGGCCAAAACTGGTAATTAATATTGGAAATGCATATGCATCCAAAAGGCCACATGTATGCAGAGTACATAGACATGTTAGATATTCCTTGTTGTTTAATCTGTTTCATGTCAGCTTTGTCTAATATTCCTCTTTATGGGCGTAATTATGCCAAAACAAAAGGAAGTTACGTTCCACAAAAATAATACACAATACACTTATAACGCTTGTTTTTCAAGTTTGGAAAATCTGTGATCACAGTTTGGGGATTCTAAGTTGGAAATTAAGCACACTATTAAATACTAATTATACTCACTAGATTCCAATCTGCATCTAATCTTATGTAAAGCAGTTTCAATAAAAGGAAAATGATTACTCATTTATTCATACAATCTTGAAGTTATTTTATTTAAAATATATATATATATATTGAAATATTCTTTATTTGTTTTTCTTCTTAAATATCAAATATATTTTATAAATGACCGTTGAAAACTATTTCCTTTAAACATTAAAATTATTAAAATAAGTTCCATCTCTTTCTGCAAAATTTTAATATTAAGTTGATGAATTTTCACCATCAAATATGTTATACATATGATATATATTTTGATAAAATCCAATAAATTATTTTTTTTGTGTAAAAAAAATGATAAAATTTAAAACTGATATAAATTATCATAATATATATATATATATATATCATTTTTATTATATATATATATATATTATTTGTTACAGTCTAATTATGATTTTTTAAAGCATTACATGTACTATATTTTATTAAAAACAACATAAAAAAGTATTATTTAATTTTTATTCTATGATAAGATCAGATGTTCTTTACGATCCAGATATGGTGTACGAATGTTAATAAGGACAATTTCCATTAAATCACCTATAAAAATATCAACAAAAAAAAATCCGTCTAGGATAATATAGTATACAATTTTTTAATATATATTTTAAAATGCATAATAAAAATTATAAACAATATTTTATTAAAATTATAATATTTAATAGGTATTTCAAAAAATTAACGTAAAAAAAGTATTTCAAAACAATTTTATTCAGTTTGTATTTATGTAGATACTAAATTTTAATGTTTTTACACATATTTAATGAATACTTAAATGTTTATATTAAAATATTCATATTTTAAGTAGATAATATATAATAATAACAACAATAATAATGTATTTTATATAAATTAGTAAAATAAAAATATTATTTTAATATAAAAAACTAATAAATAAAAATTGTTAGGTAAAAGTGTAATATTTAACTCAAAATATTAGTTTTTTAAATTCTTTTTAAAATATGATAAATATATTATGCCGTATAATTATATTTATCATATACTCCCTTTTTTTCTTATAAGAAATAAATACTATAATTTTTAATATTTTTAAAAAATATATTTCTAATTTGTAGTATAAATTATTAAGGTTTTATAATCTTATTCTATTATGAAAAATATAAATTTATAAAAAATTAATCATTTCAACTAATTTTTATTAATTTTGAAAATTTATTTATTTATTTTTATATTATATATATATATATAAGTTCAGATACAAAAATATATTTTTTTGTTATATAGAGCAAGTAGAAGAAATAAGATATAAAATTAATTAATTACTATAATATTTATATCTGTACATTTTTTAAATAACTATTTATTCTTAAATTCATTTATTAAATAAAAATATTACTGATTAGTATGAATGATTTTTTGAATGTGTATCCTACGATATATACTAAAATTTTATATCAAGTAAGTATTTATTAAAACATTAGGATTCCATTCATTAATAATAGTAAATAAAATTTTATCATTTATTCATTTTTATTATATATATTTAATTATATATTATAATTTTATTATAGGTAATAATAATCTGTACGTATTGCAAGAATGAATTTACACAAATACATTGCAACCTCATTTATTCCATTTATTGTGTCCATTAATCATATCAACGTCACGTGTACATAAGTTGTAATATGAAAACTTATATATTTTTCTTTTTTATTCTTACAGATCATTTTAATTATTAAATAAAATATTAAATATTTTTATATTCTAAATGTAAATACTAACGTTTCCATTTAATATTTTATTTCATAAGATAGTAAAAATGCTAATAGAAAAATATGTAAAAGGATATAACAAAACTTTGATAATATTTAGCTCATCGTAGCCATTATGCTGCCAACAGATTTATAATAGTAACACTAATATTTTGCATTTGAGTGTTTTGGTCATGCACTTTAGTGATAGTTTGCAGTGCTTATATGCATGGTTTGTATATTGAAGATAATTAACATTCCTTCAATTTTTACTCCCTAGATGATCAACATACATACAATTTTAATTTTTAAGATTTGATTCAATTTTTAACATACAGACATCCAATATTATTTACGAGTGTTATAAGCATATAATCAAATTCAATGTAAAATAATGACTGAAGAAAACAACATGGTTACTGGCCGATCCAGGCTTAAAGAGAATTATAAAATAATTTTTTAAAACTAATTAATATGTTTATAAGGATAAAAAATTTAGGAAATTAAGTGCCTATTTTTGAAAAAATTAAATATAGTAATAATAACCTGACGTCTGTATATATTTTTAAATATTTAATTTTAATTAATATTTATAGCAGTTAATAAAATTTTAAAAATATCTTTTTACATGAAGATAACACTAGTCAATATTATTTTAAAAATAAAAGTAATTTTTATTAATATTGTTCCGTTAGCGTTAGTTGCCCTCAATTGTGTGGTTGTATCCATGTATTAAACTTGAATACGATTTTATTATAATATATTATAATATGAGAAGATTGATTTATGCAAACATAAAACTATAAAAAAAAATTACATATAAAAAATAAGTTACATAATTATGTAATATTTATGTAACTGATGTAGAAAATGGATTTTTTTTAAACTTTTTACATCGGTTACAAAAACAACCAATGTAAAAAGTACTTTCTACATCAGTTACATAACAACCGATGTAGAATGTCTTCCCCTATCACTTATTTTCGACGCTAGTCGTCTTTAACCTCATTCTCCAAAACCCAAGTTTCTCGTTTTGGCTTGTTCTTTCTATTTTCGCTTATGTCTTAGTCATTGCCGTCGTCCCCTACTGTTCGTCGTTGCACTTCATTCTTACGTTTGTGGTCGTCGTCGTTGTTGCAACCATTTCCTCCGTTCAAAGTCATCGTCGTGCACCCTAATATTTGAAGTCGTCTTTGTCGTTATTTATACATCTCATTCTGTTATTATAATTGAAATTTACATTCGTTTTGGTTGTATTCTATAATTTAAAAGCTTCTTATTTGGCTACCGTGCTATGTCTCCGTTAGGACACCGTTTGATCACCTCTCAACCATTTTTTCTCTGCTTTCAACAGGTACATGGTTGATTATGACTCTTTTTTTTTTTCAATTTTAAATACTTGCGTGATGTAATTTTAAGTTATTTCATCTGTAAATTAAAATTTAATAATAAATAATGATGTATTTAGTTTAAATATATAAATTATGTGAAGTTTGTATTGTCTGTCTAGTAATTCTGTGTGTATATGCAAATATTGTAAATAAATAATAGGGTAGCATGCCTAAACAAAACGAACATTTAAAAAAAATGAACTTTCTACATCGGTTAAGATTATAACCGATGTAAAAAGTACACTTTCTACATCAGTTGTAACCTTAACCGATGTAGAAAATATGACTTTCTACATCGGTTATAGGTCTAAATAGAAAGTGTTTTTTTTACATCCGTTCCAAAACCGATATAAAAAGTCTTATTTTCTATATCGTCTGTTTCAACACCGCCCAAATAATCGATGTAAAAAATTCATAACAGCCGATGTAAAAAACTTATTTTCCATCCGTATATTTTTCATTCTTACATATCATTTTAGTTATTAAATAAGAATATAAAATATTTATGTTCTAAAATAATATAAATACTAACTTTTTCATTTAATATTTTATCTTATAAGACAATGAAAATGTTAATAGAAAAACATGTAAAAGGATATAGCCAAATTTTGATAATATTTAGTTCATCTTAGCCATTATACTGCCAACATATTTATAATAGTAACACCAATATTTTTCCTTTGAATGTTTTAGCCATGCACTTTAGTGAAGGTTTGCGGTGCTTATATACATGGTTTTTATCTCGAAAGTTTGGTGGCAAATATTGCATTGAAGGTTCCAGACTTTATACGGTAAGTGGTGCGAATAGAATAATTTTAAAATATAATTTCATTAAAATAGGTATTATTAAAAAGAATGACAATGTTTGTATATTCTGTAATAATTATGGAGATTATATAACATACTTTTTTGAACTGCAACACACGCTGGATGTCATGTTTAAAATGGGTGGAATATAATAGTATTTTAACACGACATTGCATGATAACTCTGTAGCTTGCTAGAAAGACCCAAGAAGAATAAAAGCATATGAAATACAATTTGATTTGTAGCTATTTGGTCTTCTTTGGTTGCCTCCAATCTATATACTTTTAATGCTTAGGTAAATATTAATTTACATATTATAGATTTAACAAAGTTTAGAACTTGGAATTGGATAAAATAAAGGATAATAATTTTATTTTTTCATTAGATTGTTGGTTCAACAACCTTTAGATCATATATTGGCACCTTGAGGTAGTTTATGCGTGGATCTCATTTGTTATTTTTTTAATCAAGTGCTCTTAAAACACTAACAGTTGAAGGAAAATGTCGTTGCCTTCCTTTCTATTAATGTATTTATTTTGAGTATTTTTTTTCCTTGGTTAATAAAATTATTGCTTATAAAAAATATATATATATTGAAGGCTGATAATTAGCATTACTTCAAATCTTTAGGTCCTAGGTGATAGACACACGTACGATTTAAATTTTTCAAATTTCATTCAAATTTTAACATAGACATCCAATATTATTATTTACCAGTGTCATAAACATATAATCAAAATCGACGCAAAATAATGATTGAAGAAAACAATATGGTTATTGGGCCGATCCACGCTTAAAGTGAATTATAAGATGATTTTTTAAAGCTAACTAATATGTTTATAAGAATATAACTTTTAAGAAATACAATAAAAAATTATATGAAAAATTGAATATAAATAAAATTTTAAATAATTTTTTTATATGTATAAAATAGTTTTAAATAGCAGATAAATATAAATAAAAAAAATATTTACAAGATGAGAATACCGAAAATAAATGTTGGTTACATTGGCATGAAGGGTTAACAGACTCGTACGTATTTAGTAGTCATGAATTGAATCCTAATTAACAATGAATCAATGATAAACAATTAGAGTCTTTTTATATAAAAGTCAATACGTACAACAGCTGTCTTATGTACAGGTGACGTATAGTACATGGACGTAAGATGATCTCCGCCATCACTTCATTTCCTCACACGTAAAACTGTAGTTTAGTAGTTTACGATATCCTTTGCAAGTGTATAACTTAGAGGAAAATTTAGTGTTGCAATATTTAAATAGGTAAAATAACATAGAAATAAAAAATAAAAAAATTATATAAAAATAACGTTAGATATATAATAATTAAAATTTTTATTTATAAATATCATCAACTAATTATTTAATACATTTTTTAAAAATATTCATTAATTTTTTTAAAATGTGTTAATGAATATTGTTTTTAATAAATTTTAACTAATAACTAAAAATATATTAAAAATATATTATTAATACTTTTTATTTTTAATAACAAACTAAAAAAAATTAAAATTCTATGATAAATTTATAAAAATCATAAATTAAAAATAGTCAGCTGAATTTAATTTTGTAATAAATATTTAAGTAAATTAAATTTTAGAAACTCATCAAAGTTCAGAAATATCTCAATATTTTAATATATTATTATGATATATTTATAAGAATGATAAAATTTAGAGTTGAATATATTTTTAGTTTATTTAAAATATTTTAATTTATTAATTATTATTTTTTAATATATTTTGATTATGATTTTTGATATTAAATTAAAACAGATAAATTATAATTAAAAAATCATAATCAAGATATTTTATAAAATATTAAAAAAATTTAAAAATAGTTAATTTAAATTAAAAATTTTAAAATTGATAGATCAAAATTAAAATTTAATTATTTTTTTAAAATTAAAAATATATTTAATTTTAAAATTAAAACTATAGTTTTATATAATATAAATTTAATTTTTTTATTTGGACCAATCATTATCGACAAGCTTATAAAATAATATATTGATAATTTTGGAAAGTAAATAAAATAAATGTTAAATGGCAATGATAATGTATACGAACTATTTAATAATTCTTACAATTATGGAAAAGTCAAGAAAGAACGGAAAGGTGTGTGTGTTTCAAAAAAATAATAATCAAAGAATTAATAGTGTTGTTTTATCGTCTGCTAATGCTAACGCAGGAATGAGGTGTCCGGTAGAGACAACGAAGGTGGAAGATTATGCATACAAGTCACACTCAAAACGGGTTTGTCTAGTAAGTATGCAAATTAAAATAGACAACATCTTGGACCAATGAAAAATAAAATTCACACTCCAATTTTTCAAATTTATCCTCTCCTTTAGAAACATATTTTATCAGTTAAAAATGGAAATTGTTAATGTCACTATAGGGATTTATTTTTAAACCAGAATGTTATTGAAAAATACTTATGATACCAAAATTTTAAATATGTAAAGGTGTAATAAATAATTAGAAATGTATTTGTTGAAGTAAAAAATTATTTTTTTTAAAATACATAAAAATATATTTATATAAATTTTTCTAAAAAATAAAATAATGTTTACAATTTAAAAAAAAATGGTTCCCTTAATTTTGAAAATATTATTTTTTTTTCGTTCTTATATAATATCTTTGTTAAATTTATGCTGTTGTATACTTATTTATTAAATGTATGCAATTCTAAAATGTGATAGAATAAACGAAAAATTATAATATTTTAAAGATAAAATAAAAATATATCTAAAAATTAAAAAATAAATGAAAAATAGTACTTAATATTTTAAAATGAATTTCATAAAAAATTATAAAATAAAATAAAAAGTAATTCTAGACGTATTAACATTAATACTTACAATCTATTTTAAATATTAAAAAATATTGATTATATTTGTAATATAATAAATATTTAATTTAATATTTGAAATAAATATATTTTTCAACTTTAAAATAAACAAGTTTTAACCTGCAATCTAAATACCCCACACGTAATCTAAAGAAAAAAGAGATAAGTACATATCTTATTAAATGAGATAAACATGAGGGTTATAATATAAGATGAATGATATTTGGAATGTATTTGGACGATAAGAGGTGAGATGATCAGAAAAGAAATATAAAATAAAAAGATAAAATGTAATGAGGTGTAAATGGTGGATGTAAATTTATTTATTTTTTATAGTGTGAAGACGCTGGGTACCCCACAGAAGTGAGAATGAGGGTGAGATGTCCCATGGAGACAAGATTAAGCGGAAGACATAACGTACAATTATTTGATCATAAATAGGAGATTAAGATCAAAATGGATTGTTCAATAAAGAGGAGCTTCCTAGCTAGCACTAGCACCTACACAGAAGTTAAACAAACCTTTTCTGTTTTATCTGTCACCTCTTTCCTTTCAACAAACATTAATCAGCCACAACCATGAGTGACACTTTCCTTTTGGCCACTCACAAACGCAACCGTTCTGATGACTTCAACGCCGCCGAACCAAAGAAAATCATGCCGCTCGGAAACGCCGACCCGGCGGCGGCGCTTGCCAGCGCGCGCCACGAGTTTGGGGAGCATGGCGGCGTCAACATGTCGATCGAGGCGTCGGCGACGTTCACGGTGATGGAGCCGGAGACGATGCGGCGCATGTTCGCCGGCGAGCTAGGTCCCGATCGTGACTTCTTCATCTACAGCCGCCACTTCAACCCCACCGTGCTCAACCTGAGTCGCATGATGGCGGCGCTGGAAGGCACGGAAGCGGCGTACTGTACCGCGAGCGGCATGTCGGCGATCGCTGCCGTGCTGTTTCAGCTGTGTAGTCACGGGGGACACGTTGTGGCTTCTAGAACACTCTACGGTGGGACCCACGCGCTCCTCTCGCACTTTCTTCCCAGGACATGCAACATAACGACAAGCTTCGTGGAGGTGGGGGATCTGGAGATGGTAGATGCAGCGATAGTGGAAGGGAAGACGAAGGTGCTTTACTTCGAGTCGATTTCGAACCCGACCCTGACGGTGGCGAACATACCGGAGCTGAGTCGATTGGCGCACCTGAAGGGGGTGACGGTGGTGGTGGACAACACTTTTGCTCCCATGGTGCTTTCGCCAACTCGTCTAGGTGCCGATGTTGTCGTTCACAGTATCTCCAAGTTCATTAGCGGTGGGGCCGATATCATCGCAGGTATCTTTGTCTGCTTTCGCTTCTCTCTTTCCCAATTTCTCGGTATTTTAATTATTTCATTAATAGTTTTGTTTTCTGTAAATTTTAAAAATAAAATAACGCTTTTTCTAGAATGTGTGTTGTATGTTTGAAGGATACATAATACATATATAATTTTTTATTAAAATTATAGTATAATTTAATTATTTATAATATTTAATACAAAAATGCTATATTTTTATTATTTCTATATATATTTTAAAACATCCATGTAATAAATGGATAAAATAATTAGAAAACGCTAGCACTTTTGTTTTTACTTATCACGAACCCAAAATCGATCGACAAGGCGACAACTTTTCCCCAAATTTATCCTGATATGATATCGTATCTCTTATCTGTCCATCTCCCGTTGTGTACTACAGATAATAATAGCCTGATAATTATTCCCTCAATTTCATATTGTATGTTTCTTTTATTGTTTTAATTTATCTTAAAACAGTTTTATTTTAAAAAATTAATCAAACATTAATTTTTCTATTAATATTCAAATTTATTAATATTTTATCTAAATACTTAAGTAAATTTACAAGGTATTTCAGTTAAAATATTTATATTATTTATCTTTTAAATTTAATATTTTCTAGATCTACATTGTCCTAACAAAAATTTTACAGCTTCAAAAAATTAATATTTTTTTATACTAACGAACTGAGATAAATTTAATTGGCTTTTATTTGACATGAAATATTTGATAACATTATTATTTAAATTTAAATATAATTTACTTAATATTAGATAATATCTATAGAAGATATAATCAAACCAATTCATGGTTTTTTCTAAGGTGAGAAAATTATTTTTTATAACATAATTTTAAAATTTAATTAAAATATATCAATGATATAATTTTTTATATTTTATTTAATTATTCATTGATATATTATTAAAAATTATTAATTTTATAATTATTATTTTAAAAATTATATCGATTATAATTTTAATATATTAATATGTAAAAAATATATACAAATGAACTATTAAAAATAAATTTTTAATTTTAAACTATTAAATGTAATTAAAATATGAATTCAAAAATGAATTTCAATAAAATTATTAAAATTAATCTAATAATAAAAAATTAAGATTAAAGTAATTTTATATAAAATTATTATTCAAATTTTGGTTTTTTCTAACCGTTAAAAAAATAATTTCATTAAAAAAGATAATTTTTTGTTTTTTAACAAATAATAAATCAGAAATATTAAGATTTAAATCTTAAAATTATTATGATTTAATTTAATTTAATTTATTTTTATTTTTTAACTTTATCTATTATATTAATAAAAGATATATATCATAATTTTAAAAATGTTTTTGGATTTCATTTTAATAAGAAGAGTTTCTTAATTATTTATGGTTATATTATATGTTTTTTAATATAAAAAATTATTTAGTCATATTATTTTTAAAAACAATAATTTAAATTTATAAAATTAAGTTCAATAGATAAATGCTAAATAATCATAAAAATTAGACTATAAGTTTTTTTCAGAAGAAAAAAGTAACTTTCCGCCAGAAAATGACTGTATGCCACGAACTTGTGAAAATGATTTTGGTTTTGGCAAGTGTAATTTGTCGTTACTTGTCTTTGTTTTGTAGCGGCATAGGAATTAAGCACGGTGACTGTTTATTTTATTATTATAAATTAATTACCCTAATTTTAATAAAATATTGAAATTAAGATAAATTTTAATACATTTAACAGTTGAATTTTATTTTATTAAAATTAAATTTTCAACTTAAAAAAGGACATTCATGTATTGGAGTGGTTGAACTTGGTTTTATCGACCAAAATTGTGATTGGCTGAATATTTTAGGTTTTAAATTATACTTAATTTTACATATAATTAGAATTTTCGTAAAATGTTACGTACAAGTTTTATATTAAGAAGAATAAAAAAATTAATATGATATTTAAATTATGAAACTCTCTCATTTAGTGAATTAATTATTTAAGTTAAAATTAATTAAAATGTAATATACCGATATATGAAATGTTGATAAGTGGGTAAAATTGTCAAAGAAAAAAAAAACTATTCTCAAGTCCATATCAATAAAGTGAAATTATCATAAACATTTCCCGGGGTGGTGGCATTTAAAAGAATGATAAATGATAGAAGCTTTATATTAAGTGAAAAAAAGTTTGATCATCACAGTATCAATGACAACTTTTAAGTTTTGTTTAAAAAATTAAATTTATTATAAGATCTTCAAAATATATCCGTATTTATATTATACAAAAATAAATTATTTTTAAAATATAAAATAACTATACCCCACAAATGTGTGCTTCGATACCTTTCTTAAAAATAAATTATCTAAATATTTTAATGAGTTTATGGTTTATAAAATTTTTGTTTTATTTATAATTTCATGTGATTACAATATTTTCCCCGACAAGTGACTAGTGATTACCACGTGAATAATAGTCGTCTTTTAGTCCCTTTCGCTTCTTTTTTTTATGTGTACACGTGTTACTTTATTTGCAGGGATGAGATAATATAAATTATTTTAGGTGATGTGACATTTACCCTTAAACGGCTTAAATTTTTAAAAATTTAATTTTTTTTATCAGAAGTTCTTAAGATATTAAATAAGAAATTATAACAAAAACTTTTTGTATTATATTATCTTATCCCAATAATTTTTTATTTTTTAATAATTTTCTATCGGTATTTATTTGCAAAAAATTAAACTTTATTAGTTGAGAAAACGAAATAATCATCTATCATCAAACACGCTCTTAGTTGACAGAAATTAATAATCGAGTGTTGAATTTCACGGGCATGAATCTGAACAAATAAATAAATAAGGTTTTGCTATGTCTTAACGACATTTTAATTTTTTTTTGGGATTAAAAAAGTAGAAATTTTAATTAAGAAATTAAATTGTAAGAAATTTTACTAACATATTATTATTATTATTTATACTATTTTACTATAATTTTTATTTTTAGTAGTTTTTATTTGTAATAATTTAAACTTTGATAATGGAGAAAAAATAACCGTATATTCCTTTCATGCTTTTATTCGTCAAAATTTATAGAAGATATTATTTTTTACATATCATTCTAAAAGTTAAAAATGATGTATTATTTTTTATTATACTTTTATATTTTATAATAATTTTAACCAATGAGAGAAACTAAATAATGAAAAACATGCGATGCAGAATAGGACATTAAATTTAACTTCTATAAAATAATTATACACTTTAAAGGATAAAGTATAATATTAATTGAAGATTAATGGTTGAAATTATACCTAATTTTTAAAGTTTATTATTGATATATTTAATTTTTATCATAATGTTTATCATTAATCTAAATTATAAGTATTTTATCTGCCAAGCATACCTTTCCATCTTAAAGCAAACAAATTTAGAATATTAATTAACTTTTTAATGTATATAAAATAATTTTAAATGATAGAAAAAATAATCAACTATAAAATTTTCATTAAACATTATACTAAAATTATTTAAAAAATATAGTATATTTTATAATTTTTTTATTTTTAAATCTTTAATCAGTCAGTATCATAAAATTATTAATTTATAACAAATTATAGAGAGAGAGAGGAGACAGTTTTTTTTAAATAAAATAAGGTAATAGTACGATCAATTTAAGCATTTTAACCTTTTCCTAAACAAAGGCATATGCATAAAAAGTGTAAGCAAATTATGATGTAGAAGAAACTTTATTTATTTATTTATTTGAGTATAATAAAATAGTTTATGTATGCAAATTTTTGTAAATGTCATACATTTTGACCATTTCATTGTGTGAATTTGTTATATTATACTAACCTTATTTACAGCTCCAATTTTAATTTATTTTCACTTGAAATTATCTTCAATCGTTTCTTTTGAGAATAAAGCGGATGTAGGATATAAGAGGAATATGATTCATAATTATACACATAAGAAGTTACAGATGATCATAAAGTTAATCCTGCATGAATGTATTGTTGACAAAAAATGTCAGGGGCTGTATGTGGGCCTGCAAGCCTGGTGAATTCAATGATGGATCTCCAACAAGGGGCTATAATGCTGTTAGGTCCAACGATGAACGCGAAGGTAGCATTTGAACTATCAGAGAGAATCCCTCACTTGGGGCTAAGAATGAAGGAACATAGCCACCGTGCATTGGAATTCGCAACAAGGCTGAAAAAATTAGGACTCAAAGTTATCTACCCTGGTCTTCAAGAGCATCCACACCATGAATTACTCAAGTCATTGCACAACAAGGATTATGGCTACGGTGGGCTTTTTTGCATTGATATGGAAACAGAGGAGAGGGCTAACCGTTTGATGAACCACTTGCAGAACCATGGTCAGTTTGGTTTCATGGCGGTTAGCTTGGGTTACTATGAGACTCTTATGTCATGCTCTGGCAGTAGCACCAGCAGTGAGTTGAATCCTGAGGAAAAGCTTCTTGCTGGAATTTCACCTGGTTTAGTCAGAATGTCTATTGGATACATTGGAACTTTGGAACAGAAGTGGAATCAGCTTGAAAAGGCACTCACTAGACTTCATGAATGTGCCTTCCCCAACAAGAACTGAATCAATCTCATTATCTTAATTCACTTTTTTAATCCTACTTTCTCTAATGCTCTCCCACTCTTGTTCTGCATTATGTATAATAAGTACTGTTTGTTTCTCTTTTAATGTATGCTCTATGTTATTACTCACTATCTATGTATTATGTTGCTCTCATGGATATGAGGACATTGAAAGAAATGCAATCAGCTTCAGATGCTTGCTTTTGTCCATAATTCTCTGTTTTCGTATAAACATTGCTGGCAATTTATATTTTTTAATGCGGGTCTTATTATTGGTTATTTTTGTAAAAAGTTAAAGTGGAAATTTTAGTATTTTTTTAAAAATAATCAATTGTAAAAAATATATTCAAAGCAGTAATGACATACCTTGTTTTAGCTTTAACATACCAAACACCTTAGTGCTTCAAGCTCAATACGGGAATATTTCAAATAGGATTACCAATTGTAAGGCAAACCGGTTTACTATCCCACTTAGATTTTGATTGACATATAGTTTTTCAAGAGAAAGGGAAGGGAATGAAAGAGTTATGACCATCTCTTTCTATGTTTTTGAAAGATTCTTATAAATAAGAAATTATTTTGCAATATTTTTAAAATTTCTTTTTATATTCATTTTTTGAATTCCTCAAATTAAATAAATGAAGTGTTTATTTTTCTTTCACCTTTTTAGCTAGGATTCAAATTCAATCTTATTTGTTGAGTGAATTTTTAATAAAAATAAGTTATTATTATTTTTACATTGGCGTTATGCATTATAATTTTGCATGTGGATGTTGAGATTTCATAACATTGTAGACTACATGTTTAGTGAGATTTAACTGTGTATAGACTTATATATTCATTGTATAATAAATTGTTATTTATGGTAATATTTTACAAATAATTTAGACAAAAATTAATTGAACGAGTCTATTTATCATTTATTCCTCTTCTTTAAGTATACATTACCTCATTTATCATTATTTTTAATTTTAATTTACTTTTTTACATAATTTTAATCAAATTTTATATCTAAACACTTTTGTTATAATTTAGAAACCTACAACTCAAAAATAGAAGCTCTTCGATAGTATAGTCATACGATCAATAAAAAGATTAATATATTTGTAATCAATAGGTTTATTTTTGATTAAGTAGCTAAGTTAGTTTGGTAAGATCAAATTTGAGATAAATAAATATTTTGGCATGTTTGTGCAATCTAAAGATTGCAAACAATTACTTTATCGGAAAGAAAAATAATGCATCTTAATCTTAATTGTTGAAATATAAACTTGATCATGTTCTTCTTAGTTGCATTAACCTTGTTTTTTTTATCTTCTTATCCGTATTATATAGGAGATTGTTAAAAAGTATCTTTAGTTTCACATTTTAAAGAGAGAAAAAGAAAGAGGAGGGATTCCAAAGAAAAAAAAAGCTTTTCTTACTTTATCAATTTAAAGAATACACAAAAATCACTATAATTAAAAATAAAAAATATTTATTTACATTCACATGACAATTTATCAATTAGGCATATTTGCAGATACAACCTATCATTTACCAAGCCACTTAACACCTCCCAACTATATTAGAATAACAATAATGTGCTAATTATTGAATTATGATACACATGTATGAACGAGAGAAGTTGATTTTCTTGATTTCTAATATTTAAGACACTAATTAAGAAGTAAAGTTGAAAAATATTTATTGAAAAATTTTATCCATTTAGCTTATGATTTTCAATACAACCTTAATTTGATTTTCAATAAAAAAATTTTTTTACTATTGATCTTTTAATATACTTTTAAGATTCTATTATATTTTCAATATAAAAAAAAACAAAAAAAAATTTTGGGTTTTATTTTTCTTGTAAAAGAAAGTTTAAGATAAAAAGGGTTTTTTAATTTTTTAAAAAATAAAATAAATTTATTTATTGAGGTCAATATCAAATGTGTTATATATAAATTTATACCATATAATGATCATGTACATGATAATGAATCCTGCCAGCAATTTATGTAACAATATAAAATTTTTTGTTTACTCTTACTTTTGACCCATCTCTATGATAATATTTTGACTCTTCTTACAATATAGTTGGCGTTCCACTTTGCCTTATTAATACCACTGCATTTTTTAGTATTCATATCTTCTAGACTTTTGCTTCCCATATCGTCACACAACATTTACTGCATAGTATCAATCGACAAGCCATCTACTATTTGTAACCATTGGAGGATTAACGCCAAATCTCTCATGTCCTTGAGCATGTGTAAAAATGTGCTTGATCGATTCGTTATATGCATGACATAGTTCCCATATGAGATCAATGAGGATCCTCTTTCAATCAATTTCGTTTTGAATGGAAGTCTATTATATAATAACTTCCAGCAAAAACCCCTACACCTTTCTAAGAGAGATTAACTTTCACACATTTTTATATAATAACATGAAATGGAAGTATCAAAGATATACCTTTATTTGTTGGAAGTGTCTGCCCTTGATCGTCTTTTCCATCAAACCCTTTATACCATCTGCAGCTAGCAATTATTTTTAAATTTAAAATACCCCTAAACCCTTTCTAAGTTTAATAATTTATATGTGATTTTGATTTTGTAATTTTAATTGTTTCATTTATTTTTTCTAATTTTTAATTATTAAACTTAAATGCTTTATCATAAACCATGTTCAATAATTAAAGAAATTATAACGAAAGTATAATCCGATAGTGATTTGTATAAATTACCAAAGAAAAAAAATATAGAAAACATATTAAATAAATTTTTTACAAACTATAATGGGTGTTATTTTTGGTTTTTAAATTTATTTAAATATTTTATACATTTAAAATTGTCAACGTTTATAAATAAATGTCATATTATACCTTATATTCCTATTAATTATTGATAAAAATTAAAGATGAGGAATTTAATTTTAATTAATAATTTAAAAACTTTTTATTAAATGAAAACAATTAAAATAAAATAAAAGACTAAAAGCCCTGGTAAGCTAAAAATATGTATATTAAAATTGTAACTAAACTAAAACTAAATCATCAACTTCGCCAGAAAATTATATAAACCCAATATCATCGGTGGAGGTCGACTAGATATATCAACTTAATTTGTTTATTGATATAAGATAAGTAGTGTACATATATTGAGTTGCATTATTCTTATATATATTATCTATATTTTTATATTTTTTTTTGTCATACTATTTATTTCATCTCACATCACTTACTTTTTTATTTTAAAAATAAATCATTGTATCCGAATGTGTGTATTTTCTCTCTCTCTTTTTGTAATATCTTTTCTAAAAATAAAAAAAAAATTTATGTGTTTACACATCATTCATTATTTTATATTAAATTTTTTTATCTAAATTTTTATATTTAAAATTTGTTAATATTTTATTTGGATGAATAATGAAAGAGAGAAAAAAAAAAGAAAAGATATAAAAAAAATTGTTTGTTTACATATAAAAATAAAAGAAAGAAAGTATTTTTTCAGGTTCACAGAATTTTTAATCTCCTCTTAGGAAAAAAAAGGTAAGAATATTTTTAATTTATTTTAAATTATTATAATTATTATATAATTTTTAAAAAATTAAAAATATATTTTTAAAATTTATATAATTAATTTTTTTTATTTATCTAGAAAAATTCAATTTTATCTTTTTATTTTTAATTATCTAAATAATTTTGTTTACGTGATCCAAACAATATATATATACGACCGTTTATAAAAAAATATAATTTTTTTAAATATCAAATAAATCTTAGTTTGGCAAGTTCCAAGGATCCTTTAAAATAATTTCGTTTTAAAAAAAAACCATCTTTGACTAACGAAATCCAACACGGATTATAATCCGGCTATTAATATAAAAACCCTCATAAGCTAAAATATGCATATTAAAAGTGTAATTAAACTAAAAATAAATCATCAACTTGGCCATGCATAAAACTGTATAAACCCAATATCTTTGAATTGTTATTATTACATATATATATATATATATATATAGTAAAAATTAAAATTAATTATAAACTTTCTGAACAAAAAATAAATTGAAGTTTCACAAGTTCCAATAATCCTTTAAAATAATTTCTTAAAAAAACCACTTTTGACGAACGAAATTAAAGCTGAAACGCGGATTATAAACAGGCTATAAGTAATTATACAAATTAGTTGTAAAAAAAATCTTTATATTTGATCACATGAACTCTCATATCCACAAGGAACTAACTTTATCAAACTACAGTTACCCACGTGAAAACCGTTGCACTCGTCACTTAACATTTTGAAGGAAATAATAATAACATATATTTTTTTGGATAATTTTTAAAAAATAAAATAAAATTTTAAAAATAATTATAAATATTTAATTTTAAAAAATAACTAATTATAAAAAATATTCAAAGAAAAATATATGTCACTAACATTTTTTATATTAAAAGAAAAAAAGAGCACCCGGTTGTATAGAAATCACTTTTGCTAGCTGCCAAAATATACAAGTCTACAAGTGGATGTAAAAAGTAGGATTATATTGTTAAATTTTCTCCCAACTTTTTCCTGTCTAACTTGCCTAATTGGGTCAATTTCTCGCGTGTTTGTCACTTAAATAATTATTATAATATAACTAACTACTAATAAAGTCACTGTTAGTCTATATTAAATAGATTTTTTTTTTAACAATAGTAAACTTTGCCATTTTAATACTTACTAATTTAAAACATTTGGATGCCACTATCAATGAGAATTTTGATAAATTAGCGCATTTTTCTTTTCATAATTAAAGTCATATAATGGTTGCTCCTATTATAATTATAATATTTCATCGACAATTTGAATAGCATGCGGGGAAAGGGAAAAATGTAATGAAAATTTCAAAATTTCTATTAATGATCATTACATTACCTGAAAATCGGAAAAGGTAGGGAAACATCACACATGCAAGCAGATAAATTTCTATTAATGATGCATGAATATTGAAAGACACGAAATAAACAGTAAACCTGGTATGGCAAATAGTAATTTTCCCCCAAACAATATCAATCTTTGTTAATTTATTAATATTTATTTTAAACATGATTAGAAATTGGATTTAAACTTAATTTAATTCAAAAAATTAATTTGTAAAATAAAATTTATCTTCATATTATATATATATATATATATGATTATCTAATTTCTAACTAATACAAGATTTTTAATATATTTTTTATATTTAAAATTAGATATTTTAAAATAAAAAATATATAAGACATTTGTAGATAATCTATTAATGAATTTAGATGAGATTGTCATACTATATTAAAAATTATTGAACATAAATATAACTCAACTTTATAAACTAATTTTTAATGTTCAATTAAGTTGGTATTTAATTTTTAACAAACATATCTTTGAATTAAATAAAATAGTATATTCATTCCAATATTGTAATAATGTTGGAAATGGTAGGGGCAGGACTGATTGGCAAGATAGGATTGATGAAAGTAATTAATGCTTTGGGGTGTCTCAGCTGCCATCAACTGTTTGATTTAAGAATGGTTTTGTAATTAATTTGCAAGAGCTCGAAATCTCCATTTTATTCTCATCATATACCCTCCCTCCCATAGAGGTTTGTGATCCTCTCCATTTTTTAAAAAATAATAACATTCTTATTAGAAAACATATAAACAAAATTTTAAAATAAATAAATAAATTTCTTTTATATTTATCTTTGTTCTACTTGTAAATATAATTGGCTTGTATGTGAGGATTAATTGGGCCACCACTTGGTGCATGTCCAAAGCCACCCGCAGGCCGGGCCTTAAGCCTATTTATCCTGTTGCAAAACAATTGTTCTTTACAAATATTTTAATATTTTTTATACACATTAAGAGTATTTTTTCTGTCAATAATCAAACATTAACTTTTTAAAGTGTAAAAATTATTAAAATAAAATTTATTTTTCTATATAAAATATTAAGATATAAATATTTGTCATCATATTTAATAATTACAACTATGTATCAATTATAATAGAATTTGTTTTTTTACCAAAGATTTAGTTCTGAATTTAACTTTGTTAGTATAATCTTGTTTTAATAAAAATTAAATTGTTTGTGTAGTTATTATGAGTTTATATATATATATATATATATATATATTTTATAATATTTAATAAACAAATAATATATATTATTTTTTTATTAATATAATATGAGTTAGGATTATAAATTATATTAACAAAAATTATTAATACAAAAATAATATATATATATATATATAAATCAGTATCTATTCATATTAGGTGTTAAATTTTAATAATTATACTAATTTAATAGTTTTATATAAAATATAAAATTTATCAATTTAACTGCTGATTTAAAAATGATTATTAGATAGGTTATATATATAAAATTTCATATAAAATAAAATTTGATAGATATTTAATATTATAATTTTATTTTAACAGCTCATGTATTATTTAAATATATGTAAATATTAATGTTGAATAATATATTTATAAATTTTAAATTTTTTAAAATTTGATATATATATAATTATAAAAATATTATAACATAATTTAACGATTGAATTAATAAATCTTATATTTTATATAAGATTATTAAGTTAATGTAGATATTAAAATTTGACACATTGAATTTATTTTAATGATTCATGTATTATTTAAATATAGGTAAATATTAATGGTTGAATAATATATTTACAAAATTTTTAATTTTTTAAAATTTGATATACATGACAATAAATATATTATAATATAATTCGATAGTTGAATTAATAAATTTTATATTTTATATAAGATTATTAAATTGATATAAATATTAAAATTTAAAATCTAATATTAATATATTTTTAAATATATATATATAAATAATTAAATATTTTAAAATTTTTTAAAATTCAATATACGTAATCTACTATATATTATAACATAATTTAACAATTAAATTAATAAATTTTATATTTTATATAAAATTATTAAATTAATATAAATAATAAAATTTAACATTTATATCATGATCTTATATATATATATATTCACGCGTCGGCACACACTGTTTATTCGGTTGTTAAGATTGCTTTTTGATTCATAATTTGTTTCTTTGAGCTTTCTCTCCTTATTATATAACTATGGTTAAAACACAACCAATCATTACTTTTAATAAACTGTTTGTAAAAGTTTTTATATCATTATCGAATCATATTTTATATATTATGACAATTAGTTTATCCATATTTCATATATATTTATATATAAATTAATGAATTTATAAAAATATTAAAATAATAATACATATTTCATATCATAAGACCATGAAAAAATTGAGATTTAAAATAATAAAATATTCTAATCAGTTATATGAATATTCTGTTTTGCTGTGATGATATTTGAATCCAGCTCTTTTAACGTAGACCAATTGATATCTAGCATTGATTAAAACTTAATAAAATGACAAATTTTCTCACTTTCCGTATTTGTTCAAATTAAATTAGGCAAATCCTCCATATTTGCATATAACAACACATATTCAAAACGAAGGGAAACAGTACACATGGGCGAATGAGTGGTGATGAAACGCGCAAGCCACTAACAACCATATGCTTTAATTATTGACCATGTTTTAGAACACTGTATTAACGACACGGTGGCTAGTGACACGTCCAGGACCCAGGTCAATGGTCGTAGCTTCACACCTCTTGTTTTAATGTTCATGCAATACATCGCAATTTGGAAGCGAGTTTAATACAACAAGGAAAAAGTCAACATTGGGCCAAGTCATTTCTTGAAGCACTACTCAGCAATGGTCACCAATGAAAGCATGAAACATGGTAGCATTTTGCTTGGAGAGCATTGGAAAGCCAAAATCTTAGGTGAGAGGAAATTGAAGGACCATACCATGATTTCTATGTTCGTTAGATTTCATAATTAAATTGTGTATTGAGGTCACAACAGGAAGCACCGAAATTGAGCTTCAATCTTAAATCTCACCCACAGTTCCATCCTATTCGCTTCAGCTACCATTAGGCTTTAATTGGATACATGCTTCTTCTTTATTTTCTAAGAAAAATATTTCTTGCATATTTTTAAAAATAAATGTATAGAAATAAAAATATATAATAATAAAAATTGGTTTTCTAATTAATTTTCGTGGAGTTCCCAAGTAGGTATTATTCATGTGGGGTGGTTTGACTTTTGCTCTGTAAAATTAAAGCTCTGCAAAAACAGTTGCTGGACCTTGCTCTCTCGTTGACCTTTAGCAATGTCATTCAACTCTCAATTAATGCTCTCTCTATAACCTTCCGCAAAAATATGAGCTAAACACAATTACCAATCCATTCACGCGTTCTTAGGAAAGATGTTTTCAGCATGCTTTTGTTAGTTATTGCAACAATGTTTTTCATAAGTATGTTTCAAAATTGTAGACTAAAGTTTTTAAAAAATAATTAATTACCTTTTCAACGGGCAAAAATTCTTATACTGGTAACTTAAACCATTGTTCATTAACTGTGCATATATATATATATATATATATATATATAGTTTTGTTTTAGAAAATATTTTTTATTTTTTATTTTTAATATATTTTATAAAAAACAATAAAAACAATAAAATAATAATTATTTTTTACTTCTTGGTAAAAATCTTAAAAGTAGAAAATAAAATAACATTTTTTAAATAAAAATAATTTTTTTTTTCTTCTCAAACTAAACTCCCTTCTTGTTTAAAATAGTTTTGATTTTATATGTATTATTATGATTTTTGGCACTTGTGGTTTGAATTTAGTCTCATGAATATTCTTATATATATCGATTGACAGGAATGAGTGGTTAGGAATAAACACTCCTATAAAGATGGTGTAGTATTGACATAATTTCACAAATTAAATAGATAAAAATAAATTAATTAAAATTTAGAAGCTGGAAATTAAAAATTTAATTAAAAATTAAAAGATAAAAATTGAAAATTAAAATATAACTTTTTGAATTAAATATATTTAATAAAATTAATGGTTAAACTAGTTAATAAATATAAATTGATGAATAAAAATAAAATTTAAAATTAAATAATTATATATTTTTAATTAATTATAAATTTTTATATTTTAATTTATTTAAAATTATTCATTATCTTAAACTATTAATTTTATAATTTTTTTAAAAATTTATCAATAAAATTCTAATATTTTATTAAAAATAAATGTGTAATAATTAAACTAAATAATGTCATATTTTACAATAATATACTAAAATCAGCATATAACAAATATATATATAATATAACATTTAACAATAAATTAATAATATTATTACTAAAAATAAAAATATTAATTAATCTTCTGAATTAAATAGATAAATAACAGATTATAAAAATATATTAAAAATAAAAATAAAAATATTTTTAACTATAAACTAAAATTTTAAACATTACATAGACTAATACTTTAAAAAAATACTATTAATCATAAAAAAATATTAATAATTATTTTACTTCAACAAACTTTTCGGCTAAATGGAAAAATCAATATTACCAAAGACTCTCTCACCATATGAAGAAAGCCTTATTCTGAATGGCATGCGGCATTTTCAAGAAGGAGTATTAGAATCGGATACAAATATGACATCAAGTTTATGACAGAATTCGTTGCATTCTGATAACCAAGTTTAACACAAACATGTCAATATCTAGTGTTAATGAGCAACGAAATAAATTGGTTAATAAAAGCATATTTCAACACAAATGATAGCAACATATTCTAAGTTTTTATTAGTATCCCATTTGGAAAATCAAACTGACCAAGAATGTTGGTTTCTGTATTCATAATGTGATCATATTCTTTCTATACTCATACATAAGTCATATAAACATACCAATAATATTATTTCTACAATTATTTTTTACATCATTTTTATAATAAATTTTATTTTTCTTTATCATATTATTTATGTTATTGTACATTTTCTCCCTCATTTTATTTTATTTTTATATAAATTTTGCTATGAAATATATATATATATAGCTTTTCTCTAATCAGATTGGCTAAGAATTTTTTTGGTCTTACTACATAGGAATTAACGAAACATCAACAGTTACGTATTAGTTAGGGAAAATGCTCATATATTTCAAGAATCACATTATCTAAAATAAAGTCATCTATAGAGAACACTAGTTTGAACCATTATTATACCTTTGTATTTCCATAGGCTGCAGATTGTTTTAGGTGTCTTACCTTACAAGATGACAAAAGATCAAACAAGGATAATATTTATAAGCATATGTTTCACATTACTCACGTATTAGTTATATTTATTTAACCATTAAAATCTTATTTTTTATAAAAAAATGATAAATTTGTTATCTTAATTATAAAATATATATTTAGATATATTAATTGTTAATATTTTGTTTTATTTTATTGTACAATTTATGTTATTAAAATAATTATTTTTCTCATATTATCAATTTAATTATTTAAAATTATATATATCTTGAAAATTAAATTTAAATTTATAATATATTAATTAATTGAACTTTATTTATTGATTCTAAACATTTATTTATAAAAAGTGGAAGTAGTATATATTAGGACATAGGTTCTTACTTGATGGCCGAAAATATCTTCGAAAATATGAATCATTGACATTTTTTAAACGAGAATACGTCAGAAATTAATATGTGCAATGACAGGAATTGGTTATGTTCTAATCACCGAAGCAAACGATTTGGGAAATAAATTTGACCCTATACTACTAATGTGGTACAAGTAATTAAGTTAGCTAGGAATATTTATGCATTTTGCTACCTAGGATTTAACGTCCAAATTAACCAACAATAACATTCAGGTCAACAATAATGTATTGAGAAGAAAGAAACGAACATTTTTAGGACTAATTAATTACCTGAAAATAAAACGAGGTGGGACCAATTATATTCAGATAGAGAAACTTGTTATAGGTGAGTTAATATATATTACAAGCAAAAGTATTTAAAATTCATGTATTAATTATATTGATGTAATTAAGCTTCTGGTTAAATTACTAATTTTGAATAGAGTATTTAAAATTATTAGATTTTATATATTTAGATAATAATTTTTTTAAAAAAATACTATAAATTTTTATTGAACAATTTTAATTTTAAATAAAAAATCTTAAATAATACTTATTTTAAAAGAAATTAAAATTTTTATTATACTATTTTTTAAAAATTATTTTTCATATTTTTTTATTAATTATTCATTCTTATCTAAAAATGACTAAAATTTTAAAACTTATCATACAAGATAATAGTATATTTTGGCATAGCTAGGTTCCTCTCATGCAAGGAACAGTGTCCCCAGCAAGGATCACTCGCATTTCTAATGTATGAACGAAAATCTAGTTAGAAAGACGTAATCCAATTTAGGAGTGTGAATATTGACGGAGCTAAAGCTTATTTACGTTAACTATGCTCCTCCAAGAGCTCACGTGTTTTGTGTTTTGCAACTTTTATAATATATTTTATAAGAAAATGAATCATTTTCTTTCAAAGGTTAGGACACAACTGTGGAGAGAAATAGATACTGTTTTTTTTTTTTTTTTGGGTTGTCGATTTAAGTAGGTATTAATGATGAAAAAAATCTCAATCATCAATTTTTTTTATCTAATGTCAAAAATATAAAGTTTTAAAGTTAGAATTCTTATGTAAAATTTCTTATCCTTTATCATTAGAATAATTGTAATAGCTTAATCATCATGTATTAATGTTCATATATACATAATTGACTCTCAATTATTATTTCATATATAATTCAATAATTACTTTCTCTAATTCTTATTATAAGTCATATTTTAATTTTTTTTATTTACTTTAATACAAATTATTTTAAAAATTCATAAAGTATTAGATACTTTATCAAGTTTTCCTAAAAATTTAGTAAACTATTTTTTATAAATTCACATTTTCTAATATATTTTTTTCAGTTTTCTAATAGTATTACCTATTTTAATTAAAAGAGGTAAGTTAAGTGAAAAGAGAAATTAAAGGAATAACTGAATTATTAAATAATAAATTTTTTAAAAAAAATAATGTAATTTTTGGATAATTAACTAAGTTTCTTAACAGGAATATATGAGTTTGATAAAGTCATCATGGATTACAATTTTTTTCTTCTGAGTTTTTTTACCCAAAACCTAAACCTTAATCAACCTTACAAGCTAAACCATAGATATAAATATTAATTAACTCTTAAATGTTTAAATTATAGATTATAGATATAGATATTGTTTATTTGTTATATACATTATGCGTGCTTTTCTTTACTTTGTTTTTAATTTTAACATTTAAATTAAGTTAATATTCACTAAATTTAATATTATATATATTTGACCTTGGCAACTATTTTAAAAAAGATGTGGTGTTATGTTTGGATGAAAAATTTAAACAAGAAAAATAAGTTAATAAAAAATTTAAATTCACAAAATATACATATTAAGTATACAAAGCTCTGACCTTGGTATCCAACCCTCTTCCTAAATGAACAAAACATATGCTTCCCAGATAACTTGAAAAAAAAAATAAACACCAAAATCATGTAAAACACAAATTCTGAAATGCAAGCCTAAAAAAAAACACTTATCTGAGCTATTCCACCAGCAAAAGAATGTGTGAGAAAATGATTGATCCTTAATTTGCTCTCAGCCATATATAGCCACAATATAAATTTAATCAGTTTTACTATTTCCTTTTTCTAATAATATTTTTGAATTGAACGGACACTTTTGATTTAAAATATTAAGAAAATATTTTACTATTTCCTTAATTTAATCAACTAAAGTGACCAAAGTGTTGTAAACCAAACAGAAAAAATTTTCAGAAATGAGAAATGTCTTGCCATTATTAAGAAATCCAAAAATGAACCCAGTATCAGCTAACTGGCCACGCTGCTTGTGCTCATTTTCTTTTCACAAGGGAAACAGTGGGTACCCATTCATGTTTTTAAAATAGTAATATATATAAAATTAAAAAATTGGTTTAAAATATTATAAGTGGATAAATCGTTGTTATTTGAAAAGAATTACAGTTAACAGAAACTTTTATTGTCTTAAAATTATATGCATTAATGGCGGCTAGTGGAATTGAACTAATAAGTATGTTGAACGATTAAATAATGGAAGAACCACCCACAGGCTGTGCCTTCAGTGATTAAATACATTTGATGATTTTTAACAATTAAAGCAACCGACAGGAGTTAGATCTAGTTTTAAAAAAATAATACATTGCAAAATAGTGAACAACAGCTTAAATTGCTATGTGTTCATATTTAGTATTTGTATGTGTTTTGTAAAATTGTCTCATATGAAAGATAAAAGTGAGAAACTAAAAAATTCAATATTATTAACGTTTTTTTTTGCATAAATAAAAATAATGAAATTTTAAAACATTATATAAATGATCTCAAATCTTATCACTAAGCTAATTTAAAATAACAATACTAACACATTTTTGGTTTTAAAGAAATACTAGCAACAAATTTTTTTCACACTTTTTTATATTTTTATTTCTATATAAATCCTATCAAATAATGAGTTTCTTTCTTTAGTGGATCTTATTCCCTGGATAGATTGATATAAACTACACCTAATACTAGATAATATATTATAATCATTCTTCTTCTTTTTGACACTCTATCTACTATATTGATTTATTAAAAAAAAAATAGTTGTCTCATAAGTAGGTGGTTGAATTTCTGTCCGGATTGCAGAATCAATTATGATGCAAGGATCGTGAATTCACACTGATTTAACGCTCATTGCTTAGGAACCCTTATTTGGTGTATTATTATATCCTAATGGTACATTCTATAGCTTGGTTGTTCTGTATCAGCATTAGTATCAATGGTGGGATTCTGTTAAATCGTGTAATGGGAATCTGTACTAGTTGAGTACCTTTGAAAATTTATTCGAATAAATTCTTTTTGTCAACAAAATATAGGTAAATAAATATTTTTTAAAATTAAGTATTAGCCTTCTAAAGAATGATCCAACAATAAAAGAAAACGTTAACGAGCACCATTTTAATTTGCACTTGTATTATGATTCTTGGTATAGCAAAAAATTGGCGATAAATGTAACTAATGCAGCCATAATTAATGTAATCACGATACGGTTGTGAAAATTATAAAAAACCTTGACGTTGCAGTCTTAATTGTAGTTGCAGAATGTAATTGAAAACACGATTCAAGGGTGTGTGACTTTCATTCTGAAATTATTCAGCCTTATACAAATAAGGATAAATTAATGTGTATTTAAAGGATATTTAGAAGAACTTATTACAAATTTTTAACTTTATAAAAAAGACTCGTTGCTTTACTACAAGTTTTTTCAACTTATCGTAGTAAGTTTTACAGGGAATTAATGTCTAATTAATTCAGAACACCTACCATTTATATATAACCTTTACTATTTATTGTTCATATCATGATGCAACAAAAAATCATGCTAGGATATATAAAATTCAATAGAAGAAGAAATTAAACAAACGGCGTTATTAATAATTGTTTGCAATTGCCAATTATATGTGCATGATTGGGTCATCATTCATCAATACATTGTGAGTGATTGCTTGAAATGGATTGCATAATGAACTGTCACAGATAAAAATAAGAACGGCATAAGCATGTGAATCCGTTTCTGACTAGAGGGTAAAAAGGAGTCGTTGTCTCAATGGATGAGTGTCTACAAACACAAAATCTCGAGAGGGGAAAGAAAGAGAAAGCAGAAACATAACCAATAAAGCAAATAACCATCAACTTTACAAATAAGGAATGCCCAAAAAATGACGCACAGTTATTTCGTTTGATTCATATACTCAACGGAAAAGATCAACTCACGTCTCAAACAAATGATATACGTTCGGATACATTAGAATTCTAAGCTGTTAGAATTATTTTTTCTTTATAAACGGCAACCATTTAATTAAAATGTAAAGGGTGAAATTTTGGAATGTGGAAAAATCGGAACTCTCTGTATCCAAATACACTACCAAAAGTTAGCTTTTAAAATAGCACTCACTGTCATTTATATTTATATATATCTTAAATTTAATGATTATAATTTCTTTATTTTAAAAAATATATAAAAAGGGATGATATATAAGTTATAAATAAATGTAATGTAATGTAATCTTGGTATAAATTAAAATCATTTCACTCTTTAAAACAAAAATATTGGGTGTTGAGTCATCTTGAGGTTTGGCGACAAAACGTTGAGACAAACACTGTTCGCATGGCCAGCCAAGGCAGGTAACCAAATCTTTGAGTATGTCCTCTCTCCTAAGCCTAGGGCCAGGTCCCCAATTATGAATAATATATTTGTCAGGAAGAAGTATTCATAAAATTTCGTTTTTTTAATGCATATTTAAGAAAGCATGATAAAAAATAAAAAGTATTGAAAATTAAATATTTAATACTATATATTAAATTTTATAATTTTTAATATAAATATATAATATGTAGATTTTTATTATATGTTCTTAGTTAACTAAATAAATTTATCAAGGAAAGGTTAACTTAAGTTTTTTTTTGCCTTAAAACTTCATTAATATATGATAAAAGCATATATTCAAATAAATAAAAACATCAACAAAACTTATGAAATGAATTATGTCAAGTTCTATAAAACTTTATATGTAATATCTAAATAAAAATTAGATATGTTTTAGCAGTTATATTAGTTTAAATATTTTTCAATCAAAAAGATCTTGTGAAATTGTTGATTCTTGTACAGGTAATAATTGATATATTGCAAAAAAAAAATGTTTGGATAATTATATACTAAATTCATAGATAATATTGTGTCTAAAGTTGATTTAACGATAAAGAGTTCGGATGGCTTGCAAATATTCAGTAGGTTCAATTTAGCAGTGAAGAGATTTAGATAATTTACATAAGACTTTAAACTCAAAACTCATTATTATACATTAGAGACACAGAAAATAAAATAAGCCATATAACAATAGAAGTCTAAAGACTTGCTTCACTGGTTAAATGCTTGTATAGTAATTAATAAATTATTTGTGTATGATATGGACATTTTAAATTTTATTAAATTTTATAAATAAAAATAAATTTAAAATTACAAATGTATTTATTATTAATTAATAAATATTTTATTACATCAAATGAAATTTAATTAAAGATATTAAATTATTAAATTTAAAGATATATTTATGTAAATAAATTATTAAAATTAAGATACATCATCTTGATATAATATATAAAATTTAAAAAATTAAAATTAAAATTAATATATTTTAAATTACAATAATTTTAAATTTTAATTTATCTAAAAATGTATATTTTTAATTTAATATAATATGTTAAATTTTAAAATAAAAATTATAATATAATAAAAAATAGTGTTTTAAAAAATAAAATTAAATAAAAAACTGAAAAAAATCATATTTTTTAATAAAAATTCAAATATGTCAATAATACAAATCCTTTCATTCAAGGACTACAGTCTACAAGCCAGATTTATTACGTAGGTGTAAATAGTTGAAAGAAATTGTCAAATTCAATATAATGAAAAAATTTAAGTTGAAAGTTAATACGAAGCGGGTACTTATCACATGGCATAATTAACTAGCTCATTATTTTTATATTTATGTTATGGGGATTATCTTAATGATCATTTATAATTACTAATTTATTTTAATGTTTGGTGTTTTTAACAAAAAAAAGTTAAATTTGAATTTTTTAATTTAATTATCTATATATTTTTAGGAATTTAATTTATTAATTTTACTCATTTAAAAAAATACATAAATTAATCTACATATTATACTTTTAATAATTTTTTATTTTTATTTTTATTTTTATTTTAAAAATTTAAAAAGTTTCATATGGTATACATGAAAACAAATCTAGTATAATATTATAAAGATATTTACAGAAATTCTTTGCTATTAATTAGTCTTTGGTGGTGGCTTCTTTATTGTGTTCAATTTAATGCTTCCTATTAAAAAAAGTAATTGGTCATGACCAGCTAACATCCGAAATGGCTATTATGTTTGATGCCTACCTTACATTAGAGTTTGTTTCAGCTCTTTTCATTTAAAATAAAAATGTATTTTTAATTAATAATAATCATAGTTTTAAAAAATATTGACTATATAAATTAATCGAAAAATATTAACACACGTAAATATTTTATATCCTATATCATTGTCGAAGGATTTTTTTTAAAGAGATCAGATGCCTTATATTTGGTATAAGTTATTTTGCCACATGTAACTCGCCTCATGTAACTCGGCTCATGTAACTCAGTTAGGATTCTAAATTAACTAACAAGAGATTGATTTAATTTGCTAAAGACTTCAAAATTGAATCTTAAATATATAACTGTATTAAAAATTAAGAATTTTGTTGTCTATAACAATTCTATCCTATCCAAGCAAAAATATCTATAATAAAAAATATTTATAAGTTAGAATGTGTTTGTTATAATATTTTATTTAGATATAAGATAAAATAAATAGTTAAATTTTTTTTATGATAATTTTAATTTTATTTATCATGATAATTATTTTGATGAAAGAAGAAACATTTTTTAAATGTTAGATCTACTAACATTAAATATTTCAGCTATTAATTAAAAATTATGATTTTATTTTATTTTTATATTTTATAATTTTTATTTATTATAAAATGTTATTTTTATATTATTATTTAATATTATAGTAGTTAATTTAGTTATAAAATATTTTATTTAAATTCTCTATAATAAATATTTAATTTTTATTGATAAAAATTTAAAAAAAATATATTTTTTATAGGAATATTATTTAAAATATATTTATAAAATTTAATAAAATATTTTTAATTTAAAAAATCATTTACTTAAAAATATATTTTTAAAACATATATTGTAAATAATAAATAAATAATTAAAATCATCACACTCTTTATTTTATAATATATAATTATCAAAATAACTGTAAATTTATTTATATAATATTTTTAATAAAAAAAATATATAAAAATAAAAATAAATTAAAAAATATTATTTTTTTAATATAATAATTTAATTTAAATTATAAAATTATAATATTTAAATTCAAATATAATGATCATATTCTTATTTTTATTTTATTTTTACTATTTAACAGCTAATTTTATAAAATATTTTTTATTTAAATTAGTAAATTTTTCAATTTTTAATTAATTAATTTTAATTTTAATTTTTTTAATTTTTAACCAATTTACCTATTAATTTTAAAACAGAAAATTACGTTGATACTTTCCTTTAGCAGCTAATTTTTTTTAAAAAAATTATATCACAATTCTTTTTTATGAAAAAAAAAAAACCCCCAAACAGTAGACGCCTTAATTTGTCAACCGTACTCTACGTTTTCATCTTTGAATTTAGAAACCTAGGTTTTACGTTGATCCTTCTAGTATAACTACATTTTATGACTATTTTGCTTAAGGTTTTGAGGGCCATAAATGAAAGTCGGTGGCAAAGATAACCACGTATATTTAGTTTGATATGAATAAAGTATTTAATTGATTGAAAAATTAGTTAATTTATTTTGATGTGAAATCTCATAAAATTTGTGTCATAAAATAATAAATTTATGTGAGGAGGAGAATGTATACAAAAATTGTCCTTTTCTGAAAATAAAGAGCTGAACTTGTTATGCAGAAGTTAATTAATTAACAATAGAAGAAATATAAAAGGGCAGACTCATGCATTCCAGAACAATAAGAGATAAGAGGAAAAATGAGATGAAAATGAGATTGCATAGATATTTTTTAGTTTTATTTTTTAAATAAATATAGAGAGAGAGGGAGAGAGAATTAGATTATATAGATATCAAATTTAGTAAAATAATATATATTAATCATTTTTTATGAAAAGTAAATTTTATTATTTTAACCATTAAATTTATAATTTTTATAAAATAAATAAATTTATAAAATTCCGTACAATTAAATTTTTTTGATATTTTTTATTTTATGTTATTTTAATTCATTAGAAATTATTAAAATATAAATAAATAATTACTATTGAATTATATATCTATAAACATAAAATTTTACATATCCGATCATCATAATAATAAGACAAAATTTAACAAACAGTTAGATTAATAAAAAAAAATATATTAGAAATATCATTTCTGCATCCGTTTCCATTTCATCCTAAGGTATGTAAGTAGTTAATGCATAAGCAAATTATTGAAATTATATTTGATATAAACAACAAAACGTAATTGATACGGGACATAATTATTCTTTCATGTTGAAGTTCTGAAACTAGGTTTGACAGGGTGTTGAAAACATTGTGATTGACGAGGGCTTGAGGACGGTGTTAAATTGGTACCTAATGGCATGGAGCTCCTGTGCCACAGGACAAAATGCATTAAATACGAGAGGTTTGGTCCGAATTAAACTAATATTACTATTTATGTATTTATTTATTGAGAATTATAAAACTGTACAAATTAATACGATACGATATTTTGACAGTAACCATACAATTAGTCACATTTAAATCAAATGGTTGAAAATTAAAAAATATATAACGAAATTGGTGTTTAGATAGAGTAGAATTTTATTCCCATAAAAATGGTTGAGTTTCTGAAACAGTGGTGTATGAGTGGAAGAGTGAGACACTAAGCGGGTGAGCAAAGTGAGAAAATGGGAGGCGATAATTTCGTATGGGCAAGAAAGTGACTAATTTCACAAAATTAGGCAAAGTGTAATTTATTGTTGTTATATATAGAAGATGGATTGTTTATGCTTGATGTAAAGCCGAGTGGTGAAGTTTTGGGTGAAGGGTGAATTGGTTCTTCCCTTGGGGGTTCAACAACCAACTACTTTTTTTTTCTTGGCCAACAAATGCTGTTAAATGAACAATCAATTCCATTTATCTGTTCTCTCTCTCCTTCTCTGCTCCTCTGGTTGTGTTGAAGTTTTAATTTAAGAGAGGCAATCTCACACGCTTTCATCAAACACCCTACCTTTAACATATGCCAACATCCAACTCCTTTTGCCTTTGCAAAATATAGCACCATAGTTGCCTCAACATTTCTTTCTAATGTCATTCTCTACTCTATTTAGGACACACACATGACCCTATTTTCACTTCATCATTCTCTCATTATTGTTTAATTTCTTCACTTTTGTGACACCATACATCATTTAATTTCCTCCTCCTCCCTTTTATTTGTGTGATGTGCATGCAAACAATGGGTGTAATGGGGAAAACTAGATCCGTTGTAACAATGTGTGGGAGAGTTGTGAATGAGGCAGTGAGTTTCATTGCGTTTTGTGCCCTTGACCTCATTGATTTTCTCCTATGCTTTGTTTTCAAAGCTGTGGATTTGTTTGTTGAAGCAGAGTTTTGTAGACCCTGCTATTGCTCTTCCACAAAGGAAGCAATAACAAGTAGCGGAAAGATCTTGGTTTCTGAGCAAGGTGGAGAATCAAAAATCGTTTCGCTTAGTTCAACCAAGCTTCAGTTAGAAGACATCTCCGATACTCTTTATTCAAGACCTTCTTTGCTCTCTGAGGTCTCAAGACAAACCGTGAATGAGTTTAAACGCTTCAAGTTGGAGGATGCTATTCTTCAATCCAATAGAGGTAACTCTCGTTGCTCCACATTCACCGTCAACACCACCATTGTTGAAATGCTTCAAGGCAAAATTCGAAAACAACAAGTGCATCCTATTCCTAGATGGTCTGATTGTGATTGCAAACTCTGCACAAGTTGGATCTCATCTTCATCTTCGTCTTCTCCAAATACCAATAACAAAGCCACTCTCTTCGTAAAAGCTCAATGCCCTACCACCGCAGGTACCAAAATTCTTCTTCATTAATTAATTAATTAACATATTATTCTTAACCTATCACTATTACTAACAACGTATCTTTAATTGATGGATCCAATTAATTGGATTCATACAATGCTCGTGATTGTGACTGTGTAGATGAAGCACGAGAGGATGTGCTGTTTATACATGGCTTCATTTCATCATCAGCATTTTGGACTGAGACGTTGTTCCCAAATTTCTCAAGAGCAGCGAAGTCAAGTTATAGGTTATTTGCGGTTGATCTACTTGGATTTGGGAGGAGTCCAAAACCGAGTGAATCACTCTACACATTAAGAGAACATTTAGAAATGATAGAGGCCTCTGTGATGGAGGCCCATAACGTTAAGTCCTTCCACATCGTGGCCCATTCCTTAGGATGCATTTTGGCACTTGCACTTGCCGTCAAGAACCCTCAATCTGTCAAGTCCCTTACCTTACTTGCCCCGGTACTTGTATTTTCTTATGTTATGCTTATCAATATTAATTGGATAATAATATAAAAATATTTTTTTAAAAAAAATTTAGAATTAAGTTTTATCCTTAATTTTATTGTGACTGAATTTATGAAATTGAACAGCCTTTCTATCCGGTACCAAAGGGGGAAGCACAGGCTACACAATATGTAATGAGGAAGGTTGCTCCAAGGCGCGTGTGGCCACCGATGGCATTTGGCGCGTCCTTAGTGTGTTGGTACGAGCACATAACTAGGGTCATTTGCTTGCTCATTTGCAAGAACCACCGTCTCTGGGAATTTCTAACCAAACTCCTCACTCGAAACAGGTAAACTTTTGTTTCATTCTCTTTCTCTTTATCTTTCTCTCTCTCTCTATATATATATATACACAGATATGTTTCACTTTTTGCACTCTTCTCAATCCTTCAACCGCCACAACAACTTACTTTCCATCTGTTTCATCATTCTTCCAAGTTTCGTTCATCCATGTTTAGTTGGCCAATTTTTCACCCTTCCTATTTTGACTATTTTCAAAGACTCACTATATAACGCCATTTTTACACTTTTCTTTTTTTTCCTTTGAGTATATAGGTAACTTAATCTATACAACTCCACTTCCGGTTTATTTTTTAAAATTTATTTATGTATACTAGATTATTTTTTAATTTGAAATACGTGGGTGCAGTATTTTACACAAGGTGATCGTATGAATTTCAAAATAGATTTTATAATTTTAAATATTGACATTATGTAGGTTAAATGAGATGAAAACACAGATCTTTCTTTTATATGAGCTTTGATATTGGATAAAAGTATAATCACAAACGGTCACACTTTCATGAAA
Organism: Canavalia gladiata; assembly: GCA_037954105.1. Classification (NCBI taxonomy): domain Eukaryota; kingdom Viridiplantae; phylum Streptophyta; class Magnoliopsida; order Fabales; family Fabaceae; genus Canavalia; species Canavalia gladiata. The sequence goes on from CM075660.1 coordinate 15,102,313, forward strand.
ATTGCTAGATTATGCATTGGTTATATTATAATTATTTAAAATTTTTAGGTTATGTTGATATAGTATTTGATTTTTGAAATTATCTTTAATTCACTTCTTACTCTTGTACTAATACAGCTATTGGAACTGTTCGTTTCTTCTAAAACAAGACAAATTTAGGTTGTGTTTATATAGTATTTAATTTATGGTATTATCATAAGATTTGGTAATAAAATAATATAACAATAAGTGCTTGATAACTCAGAATTAATACTAATATTCTTCAAAACAATGAATAATAGATCGATATTTTTTTTAAAAAAATTATTAAGGTGTTCCTGATAGTTAAGAGCCTAAAAAATACTTAATACTCACATTGAAGATTAAAAATGTTAAATAAATTTTAACCTTTTAAAATTTTACAATTTTTATTTTTATTTTTAAGAAATGTCATAAATGCGCGTGATAGCAATACCTTACCAAAATAACGTTGGGGACAGACGGCACCCCTACGTCATAAGATCGTAGTCGTATGTACTTTGAACCACATTTATTTTAAAAGAATAAAATAAAATTTCGTGCTGCCAAACTATAAAGTTTTAAGCCATAACTCATTTATACTTTAAATAAAATACTTATTTAAGTCATCACTCACAGTCACAAGTCACCTGCTGCGCTAGTGAGCTTGGACCATGAAAGAAATAATGAAAGGCAAAATAAAACGAGTGAAAAAAATATATTATTAAACAATTTAAATTATTTTTATTAGTTATATTAATTTTTTAATTTTTATTTACATTATTTTTTAAATTAATATGATCGATAAAAGTTTTAAGAATGAATTAGCATGTTCCCAAAATAATAAAAACTAATTTGAAGATTCAGTCAGTATTTGTATAAATAAAAATAAAATAAACAAATTTATTTTATAAATTTAGATAAATAAAAATTAAAAATAATTAAGTTGTACACAATAATAATAAATTAAATTTAACTAAAAAAATTTAAACTTTTCACTATAATATTTTATTTTTTTATGTTACATAAAAAATTAACATTAAAAGTAATTAAAATAAAAAAATAAAATCCCCCCACCAGAAAATTTTTGTCGGAAGAACCCTGTATCATTTATCCATTTGTCTTTGCTCTTTTTCTCACCAAACATGGAATAAACTTTCTTCCTTCCTCGCTTCTCTTCCCACGAGCAAGCAGACATCTTCAAATAATATTTTTCACATTTTATTTCAATCCTAAGATAAGCAATTATAAGTACTGACATCTATATTGTTACGATATTGATCTGTGTATAGTTATTTATAGAGATATACTCTTCATATATATTATATATCTCTACAACAATTCATATAACATGTATTATATCTCTACCAATCTATGATATCTCAAAATGGTAGAATGGCGTTGGAAGACATGGGTCCCTTAATGTTTTTGTACTATCTTTCTGTTGGAGTTTGACCTAAAACCATATTTGGGGTGCAATATTAGAGTAATTGAATACTCTTGCCCCACTGCTTGGGGAGCATACAAGTCAAAACTCAAACGCGTCAGAGAGACTGAGGTAGTGTACCAGATGGAATCAGATGGTTTTATGGTTGCATTAATTATTCGATTCTGGATTTGTTAGTCATCAATGAGATGCATTTCATGTGTGTTGATGATCAAGACTTTTTAACTAACCTCAACTTTCATATTAATATGCTCCCAACTTGTTACTTCTAACAGGGTGAGGACGTTCTTGCTTGAAGGATTCTTTTGCCACACACATAACGCCGCGTGGCATACACTGCATAACATTATTTGTGGAACCGCGGCAAAAATTGGATCCTATTTGGATGCAGTTAGAGAAAACCCCAATTGTAAGGTTACCATATTCCATGGCAAAAAGGATGAGGTGATCCCAGTTGAATGTAGCTATGAGGTTCAAAGGAGAATTCCACGCGCCAATGTTAGAGTTATTGACAACAAAGATCATATAACCATTGTTGTTGGAAGACAAAAAGCCTTTGCTCGAGAGTTGGAGGAGATTTGGAGCACTCCCAATAAGTAGATAATTTATGCTGCAATGCTACCATGTTGTGCCAATGCACTTATATATGTCCAAGTGTTCCCTCTCTCTACCAAAGTTGCTGTATCTTTTCTTATAACAAAAATGTTTATGTAACACTACTTTGGATAGTTAGACTACACCCCCCAAATGCAACCGCCTAAGAAGCAATCAGACACAAGTATGAATCAATTAAGTGTAATAAAAGTAATGCCAAAATATTCTGATTCTTCTTATAAATCACATATCACTTGCTTAAAAATAAAATAAAATTAGCACTTGCATAAACTTTGGTTCTCCAAAATAAATAGTAAGCAATGAGCTGTTCTAACTTTCACCTTGGAATTGGGAGGATTTCCTTATCCATAGCGAAGCTTATAAAAGAATTTGAATTCTTGACAACAAGTTAGGCTTCTACTTTTTCAACACAAATTATATTTGTACAATCAATATGAACGACAATATATATATATATATATGAAACAGTATAAATTTGTAGTAAAAATAAGATAGTTTTTTATAATAAAAAAAATTAGAATATAGATAATAGTATAAGTTACTTAAATTTTATTATTTTATTTGTTTATTCCCACATGATTTATTATCTTTTTTATTCTATAAAAAATTTAATCTATTAAATAAATTTTACAAACTATCCCACAAATAATTTGAGACTGCACACCATAAAAATGGTGAGTCAACTTGAATGGCAATGGATAATTTTCTCATTTAGCAAACTTCGTTTGTATCGAAAATCAGGTTTTTTGTCAATAAAATTAATTTTGCGTGGTAGCATATGTTTGATTGTAAAATTTCGATCGACAAAACAAATTTTATGTTAAACAAAATTGATTTAAAAATAGTAAAAAATGTTGGCTTCTCGATGAGTAAAAATGATGAACATAGGATTTAGAAACTATATACAATTTAGACTTCAAAAATTATTTGTGTTTTATCAAACAAACAACATTGATTCTTCTCAACTCGCTTATATCATATTTAAACACAAATTATTATTATTTAAATCAATTTAAGAATATAAAAAATAAACCGAGTTGAATTGGCATAAACTCAAATCAATCTCTAAGATTGAAATATGAAAATAATAATAATAAAACTACCTTAAGAATACAATATTTAATGCGATTTGGTATCTGTAACTTTATCCACGACTCTTCGCCTAGAAACGGAAAAAAAGTACTATCGTATTGGGATTCTCTTATAAGTGATACACAACATTTAATTAAATATAACACATTAAAATTTGGTCTGAGTTCGGTTCATGCATGAGAACATAACTCTTCATTCACTCGATAATCTTGTCCTTTTTTTTGGATAAAAAAAATCAAATGAGAATTTGAAACCATAAGTTTTTTCACTTGTTGTAACCAAATGAACCAGATTGTCTGATTCGCAAATCTTATTTTTTAACTAGGTGGTAATTAGTAATTGCAGCAAAAGGTCATCATAATCAGACATGCAAGGTTAAATGAGCTGATCCATGAAATTTTGACTCATTTTTACTCTTTTAGTTTAAATAAAGCTTTATTTACGTGTTCTTTGTACACATGTTAAAAAATTGATATCATTTAATATTATTGAGTAATTGTTAAAAAATACAAAATAAAATTTTAAAATTTTAAATATTTTATTTTATTTAACATTTTTAATTTTTTATATCCTAAGGATCTTAGAAAATAAAGTACAGCTTTTTTAAAAATAAATTACTACGTAGCCTTTTACGTGGGTGTGGTTTCAGCATGAATAGTCCTGAATTGTGATTTGAAGACAAACATGTCAAGTGTCTACTAGATTATGACCTGATTATGACCTGAGGATTTTTAATAATAATAATAATAATAATAATAATAACTGCGCAAAGCCCCGCCGCAATTAGTAGGTAATAGGTAGATATCGTTTACCCATAATGGCATGAAGCGGAAGGTTAGGTTTAGTAGTGTATTTGAGCTAATTCAAAATTAAAATTACTATTTAAAAAATTTGTTATGATGTTTTAATTTTATTTTATAAGATAATTTATTTTAAATAGATATTATAATTTTATAGATAATTATTAGTATTTTTAATTTTTTAATTTGATATTTGATTTTTATGTATTTATTTTTATAAATTTAATATTATTTAATGATAATATTACTAATTTTGATAGATTCATTTATTATTATTATTATAAAATATTATATTTTAAAGTATTATTTTAATATATTTTATTTATTTTAATTACTATATTATTTATTAAATAAAATATTAAACTATTTGATAAAAAAATTATTTGAATTTTATGTATGTAAAATTAAAAATATTTTTATTTTAAATAAATAAAATTTATTTTATTAAATTTTAATATATTTTTATTATAAAAATATATCATATTTTAACTTATTATTTAAATATATTTCTATTTATTATTTTATATTTGTTAATAATTTAATGACTACTTTTATCAAATATTTTTAATTTAATTGATAGTTTATCAGTTTTTATTTAATTTTTAAAATTTTAATTTTAATTTTTCAGCTTATATTTTTTATTTTTTAATTAATTTATCCGTTAATTTTATCAAACATACCAAAATTATTAATTTATTTAACATTCTTTCTGGATTGGATAGTATTAGTATAATTATATATTTATTTAAATTTAAAATTTAAATTAAACTAAATTAATTATGATGATTAATTTACGTGCTTAATGATAACTAATTAGTTAGTTAGATGATTTGTCTCTATATATGTGTGCGCATAAAGCCATAACTAGGTTCGAATATTAAAAGCCGCACATTTGACACATTCAACATACTATTTAGAAGCAAAATATTACGGCTCCTTTAATATGCTTATATCAGGATGATTTAAAAAAAAATTAAAAAGAGTCATTGATTCAAATTGAAACGATAAAAAAATAATATAAAGTTGATTTCTATTTACTTGTTAAAGGATAAGATAAAAGAAAAAGAAAAGGCACTGTGAAACTAATCTCATGTCATAAAAACATAAAAAAAAACATGAATAAATTGCACTTTAATTTCAGTTTTCCTATATTTTATGATAAAGATAATGTCATAAATTAAAAAAATTAAAAAAGTATAGATGTTGTCCAAGTAATAGTCTGTAAAGAGATTAGAATTGATTTTTCTCCCTTTTTTTCATCCTCACGTTTTTTAATTTTTTCTTTTAATAAATATATTTTATAAACTAATTTTTAAACATTTCGTAAATTAATTTGTAAAATATATATTTTTATATTTCATAAATTAATTTAAAAAAAATATTTTTATATTCTGTAACATTTTATAAAATATATTTTGTGAATTAGTTTACAAAATATAAAAATATAATTTATAAATTAATTTATGAAATATAAAAATACATTCTGCAAAATAGTTTATAAAATATATATAAAAAAACAAAAAAATTAAAAAAGAGAAAGAGAAAGGTGTCAAAAGAAAAAATAGGTGGTCCATTCAACATTTATAAAAAATAAGTAGCAGCATCTATTGCATCTGCAAAGCAGGTACAGCGCAAGTTCACATTTAAGATAAAAAATTAGAAGGTTTTTTCATTTTATAATTTTAGTGCCATTTAGTCACTGTTATATTAGCAACTCCTATTCCTGCAACTTTCCTCACCCCATCCACCAATTGTTTTCTTCTCCATTTTTTTTGTCAGTTCTTCACCCATAGATCAGTAATCCTCGTGGACTTGATGGTGGTTGGTAGATCGAAACAGGAGTAGGAGCAGTTATTCTTGATTTATGAATTTATTCATTTTTATATATATTTTTTAATTTTGATTATTAGGAAAATATCACCATTTTCTTGTGGTCCAATACACAGCTTTTCCTATTTACCAAGCACGGCCTTTTCGGTTGTGAGGTGTGCAGTTATTGGCTTAGGCGAGGAAGATGCCCTTAGACGTGGCGAACTGCATTATCGAAATCGAGCTCTAAATTCTCCAAAATTGGAATAAATTAATGGAGGTCAAAATGGAACACGAATTCGAAATGCCTAGTATCAGAGATTACTCAACACAGTTTGCACCTACTTTGTTAGCATCACGAATCTCCAGTTTCTCCGAAATCGAAGATAGGTGTGCCGATTGGGAACAATCTCACGTGTGTATAATCCTCAATTTTTTTTTTGACAAAAAATGGAATAAAGTATAATTGCCAAGAATAAAAATTGTGTTTAACAAACTAGCCATGTATCAACTGGATCACAGTTTTAATACCAAGACTTGGGAAGCTGGAAGAGTGAGAAATACGAAACCTAACTGTTATACAATGAGAGCTATTATAATCATCAATCCATAACAGCTGCCAATCAGTACTCGTCCTATACATTGTCCAACGCAAAGCTACCACAGCTGCTTATCCTTGTACGTACACCCATGCCCTCGACCACCAAGAGTGATAAACTAGATTATCGCATGCTATGTTCCCAGCGGTTTGGGTAGTTTCCAAATTAGTGTTTTCCTAAATCAAATCCAATTGTACATTCTTTTTTGCTCTCTAATCGAATCCTTAGTCACTTACAAATTCTACATTACCTATTCAATTCTGCCTCATGCATGAGAAAGATACATCATACTTACTACTGGTTGTATTTACATTACTGATACAATGTAACAAGCACCGGCAATCCATCCCCCCACTGGACAAACTCGCAAAGACTGCAAGACAAGAAGTCTAAATATATTCTAGCAAAACTAAATCTCTTGAAATATTTAGCCACCTCATGTTAGGCGCTACCTGCCTCATCTGATGTACTTCCTGCGGGACATATTCTGCCAACCTGAATTTCATCTTCACTAAACATGCTCTCTTCGCTAGAATTGGAGAATGGACCGGCATCTTCATCGGTTAGCGAGTCAGTTTTTTGTCTCCTCCTAACATCCTTTACTGCTCTTCCCTGAAGAGCAAGACGCCTGCGTTTCCGAGCTTTACGCTTGCCTTTAGGAAACTCTTCTTTCTGCAACTCAAAGTTCTTCCCTTCAACCTCTTTTGCAGCTCTTCCCTTGCCATATCCATTATCATCAGATTCTTCAGCATCCAGCTTACGCCTTTTCCGATTAGAATTTGTCTGAAACATTGACTCATTCAGATCAAAAGCTTTCTAGACAATAGTACATACTGCACCAATGTCACAGAAAGTAAACGAAGATAAAAGCAGGCCACCTTGTAAAGGAATGACAAAATGAAAAAAAGAATCATATTTCAGATGATTGCAATAGAATTAACGAATAGTTACAACTTCCCATAATATTTCAGTACCAGTAGCTCACAAATATCAACTCTTCCTCACCATCGGTACCTTGAGTTTCTAGGGTTCCTTAACAATTGAGACCATATATTTTATGGTACAGATTCTAAAGAAAAACTTTAGATCCAATCTAGGTCTAGAGGGTGTTGAAATCTTAACATTTCTTTTTCTGGACCATATAAATTCTGAGATTCCTGCCAAGGTCACCTAGACTATAGGTGCTGAGTCCAATAATGTTGTGTGCCAAAAAGAGGTTCAAATTCTAAGCCCTATCCTATAGATCATAGGATTTTGGCTAGGATGACTGTAGATATTTGTAAAAAGTAATAAGATAAATGTAACTTCCTATTTTTGGGGAACATAGACACCTATCTCCCTGATTCACGTCTTATTTCTTGTGTCACAGATACTTTGTATTCTATTTTTATGTAACAGATACATAAAAAATACAAATTATCTTCTTTCAAGCAATAGCAATCTGTCAAAAGGACCTGTCTATGATGAACTCAAATCATTCAATGAAGAAATGCAGGAGATATTCAAATTTGGTTGGTCACAGTATCACACAGCAAGTCACACATGGCATATATAGTTTAAGGTAGTATATCTGTTGGTCCCCTTTGGCCACTTCCTATAGTCAAAATTTATAATAATCTTAAGACAGACAATAAATGAGACACACAGAAAATGGAGGACAAATTGCCAGAGTATGATCAAATATGATCAACATATCAAATCATGGCAAAAGCCAAATGCTTCTTTATGCCATAACAACAAAAGCAAATGCAAGATTCCAATTATTCACAAATTAGTGTAACACAGAATTCTATGGAAAAATACAATAAGATAATTTGGTAAGTCACAGAATAATTCAATCCTCATTGACTGGGCGGGTTTTTGAAATGAAATCTTCATCATGATTCAAGAAGCAGTATATGGTTGAAGAGTGATAATGACAATTACATCAATATACCTTTGGACCACGATCAACCAACCTTGCCCATTCATGCCGGTTCCTCAAACAATCAAGAACAGCCTGGGAGTGACTTGAGTATGCATAACGCTCACCATTATGCTTCCTCAAGTTATGCCAGTGCTGAGACAACAAAAAAACAAACATGTTCACAAACAACTTATTTCAACACGTGGCAATAAAAAAATAAAAACAGCAACCACAAAAGCACCAACAAAGAATCATACCGGTAGCACAGCATTACAAAGTTCTTCGTATGTCATGCGCCTGCCTTTGCTCATAATATCATTGATTAAGCCTGCATGTGGATATATATGTATAGTAAGAAACTACAATAGACATGCCACTTATTTTTCTTTGTTTTCTCTTTTAGCAAAAAACTACAATGGAGGAATGCAACAGGATTTAAAAATAAAATAAAAAACCAAAAAAAATTCACTATTTCCCTGACAGGAAGCTACCAGGTAAGGTGCGATGAACTGGCCTTCCAGCACTTGCTGTATCATCGTCAGATATGTTCCTGGGTGAGTTTCGTATAGATGAAAAATTTTGATCCTCAGGAGGGGAGGCTGGATCACTGTTTGCAATTGCAGAGGTGGAAGAAACAGCATTGTTTGAGATGGAGTTTGTGGCTGTCATAGATACAAGGCCTTCTTCCTTTGCAGGAGCATCTTCCACATACGTCATATCCTGTTTCTTCTGATCAGAGGATGGACCCTTGTCCTTCTCTATCCTTTTGGCTTCATCTTCAAGTTCACGGGAACTCCCAGACCCATCTCTAGATGCATCCTTGTATTTTCGTCTAGATACCTATGCAATTTATAATGGAATTAGTCATCATTACAGAGCCAAATTGACCATTTTTATTGTGAAAGCTTGCAAAAGTTCTAGAAACAAAATTGGTGTATGTGGTCATATTTATCAATTTTAGTTGGCCCCAAATCCTACCAAATAGTGATCCTTTCCTCCACCTGATGTTGTTCGCTTCATTAGCATGCTTGTAGCACTAGCAGAAGTTAATTGTGGCAAGCTACCAGCATGGCGTGCTCGGGGTACACGAGGTACTCGAGGCGAACTATTCAGTTCTTGATGCAACAGCAGAGCAAGCTGCCAACAGAAAAACATGAAAGAATAAATTAAAAGAGAAAAAAGAAAGGATAATCTGTAAACAAACTTCTTTGGAACTTAATTAGCTAGAAGTCCAACTCAGACCTCCTCATCACTGAGCATTGAAGAATTTGTTGTTTGAGACGGATTCACGGATGGCATGTGACTTTGGTTCAACTTGGAGGAAGTTTGGATGTTTGTTTGGCTAAGTTTTTCAACTTTCTGTGGGGCTGAGGATGAAATCTTATTCTGTACTTGTACAGCCTTTTGATGGTGCAATGATGCATTAGTCTCACTGGAGCTTAAAATACTTGCAGTCTGATGTACCGAAGATTTAGAAGACGAACCATGAACAGAATCTCTCACATCTGAATTTACTTGCTTTGGAACAGAATTTTGTGTGCTCCTGCTTGAGTGCAATCCTTTTGAATTGGAATTTGAAGAGGATTTCGGTCGCTCTCTTACAGACTTCTTTGGATTTTCATCCCTGGCAGCATCACTTGGACAATTTTCATTCTTTATGTGACTGTTACAATCAGCCATCACTCCATGCTTTGTAAAAGAATTACGGATTTCAGTATCTTCAGATTTGAGGTCATGAGCAAATGATTTGGAGTTCATGGTTGATGAAGTTGGAGAAGACTTTCCAACACATGCTACCATTTTAGGCGGACATCCAAGTGCTTCAGATTTTGATGGATCTTTAGCAGAATCTGAACCATCTTTTGTTTCTGACAATCCCTTTTGGGTTTCCAAGAAACCTTCAGACCCCTCCAATTCTTGTTTTCCATGACTAAAACCACCAGATAATTCATTGGGTTTATTGGTATGATCATCTAGGACTACTTCTGAGGAAATATCAACATCACCCATCGTATTTTCACATGGTGGTAAACTGGGAACTGGAGGATCATTCCCTTTAACAATATCAGATTTGTGATCAGATGGTTTTTCATTGTTTCTAAGATCATTGATAGGAGATGAACGAAAATTTGCGGGCTTCCTAAAATTATCATCATCATCATCATCTCTCTTCACCTTAACTTTGCATTTTGCAGAGCCAAGATGCACATTTCCATCAAGATCTTGAGAAACTTGGTTATCCGTAAGATCTGGGGCAGAACCACAACGGGCATCTGTGTGAGAACTCACTGTGCTTCTTACTACTAAAGTATCATCAGCATTATCAGCTTCCAAGCAATCTCCATCCTTGTTTGTAGAAGCAAGAAATGTCATCACAATGCAGTGTGATATCAAGTCTAAAGGCATACAAGATAAGACAAATCACCCATAAAGTCAAGCACGTACAAAGCTAGTAAAATATTTGGATGATTAGAAATAAAATCTTCAGATGCTAGCAACTAATCTGAAGACTCCCAGGCTGAAATTTGAAATATCCCATATTTAGGCAAGATTACAAGCTCTGGGTACCAGAAACCATAAGAATTGATGTAAGATTCTATTCTTTGGGGCGAGGGGGAATAGAGGCCTAGCATTTTTAGTTACATAATATTTGGTTGGAGGGAAATGGAGGGGAGGGAAGGGATTTTTTAAAGTTTTCCCGTTTGGTTTAATTTTTTAGAGGGGAGAGGAATGGAGGAAGTTGAAACCCCCTCCTAACTCAATTTTGGCCTCCTTCCAAAAGTAGGAGAATTTGGAAGGGAAATAATTTAGTTAACTAAAATATCCTTTCATTCATTCCCTTCTTTGATCCAAACAAAGCATTAGCACTCATAAGATATAGAGCTTGTTGGTTTCCTAGTTGGAAAATCAACTTTTGCACTTCTAATGCAAAAGATATGTTCCAATAAAAATATATGATTCAGATTAATTTACACACACATTTCAAAAATATTCAAGGGTCAAAATCAATTTCATCAAAAATCAATTCTATTCAACTTCAAATCAAACAAGAACAAAATTTTTTCTTAAATTTTATATCCTAATTCATAGACCTGACTTTTTCACCTGTCTTTGTTCACAATTTAAGTCTCAAAAAACGCTAAAAAGGCAATGTATTGTCACATCTTGAAGACTAAGAAGCTTTTTGATATAATTGTTAATCTGGATATAAGGCTTATCATTAGTTTCAATGATGCATACACATCACCTAAAACCCTGACCTCAAATCTTCATCCTTGCAGACCCACTCCTCTTAATCCCTTTCAAAATTCCACTACCTTCTTTGAACTTAATGTTGATGGATGGAGTGGAAGACAAAAATCAGGAAATGCACACTGCATCATGCATAGTCTTACATCTTAAGCTCTCAAAATTTATCACTTTTTAGCTCATTATCATCTGCTACTGATCACACTATATCATGCACAGTCCTGTAGCTCATCAATCCTTTCCCTTTAGTTAATTATCATCATAAGCTGAGAAAGTGAGAAACAAGTAGTTGGACCTTTCCAATAATACAGGAACCGGGCAGTGCATAACCAATATCGATGCAACCATATTAAACACAGAATGGGCACAGACAAAGCATCACAAATTGACACATGTGGTAAGCACATAAAAGGCTTTCATTTGCCAAACTTTGATCATGGACATGTCAGTAATACATACCTTTTCTTCTTTAACTGAAGCATTTCCAACATAATTATGCTTTAAAACTGATGTAACAGCATCATCGGTCTTGGAAGACATCTCAACCAAATTAGGAGCTTTATGGCTAGGCTTCTCTTCTGCTAATACATCTCCAACAGAAAGACTCGGTCTAATCATGTCAGGATATAAGGGTTCTGAAGAGTCCTCGGTAGTTGTTAAGTTATTATTTGGCTCCTCCATAATGGTATCCGCAGCAAAATAATCATTAGAAATATGTTCTTGAACCACTATGTCTTTTAAGTTTTTATTCTTTATGCTCCGAGTATCAGACTTGAAAACCTTCAGACCTCTGTCTTCATAAAAGTCCAATTGTTTTGCATCACTGGTGGGTGTAAATGCTAGTAACCAAAATGAGAAGGAGGGGAAAAAAAGATAGAGTCAACAAGCGCATGTCAAGCATGGCAACATGTGAAGCACTACCATAGTTGATGTTCGCCCATGGGCACAAAGAAACAAGAACAGAGATAACGTTTTCCCTAGTAACCAGTAACAGATTAACAATAGCATCAGTTACAAGGATTTAGCTCCTCTAAAAGCCTGGAGATGTGAAAAGTAAGAAAGTAAAGGTGTTGTATGGAACGTTGATTTGAGCAATTGAACTAAAGTATCTCATAAACTAAGCAAACTTTGAATCAATGATAGACACACCTTTACTTTGTTACTAAACATATCCCCTCACATAGAGAAGTCAAACAGAGGTAACAAGAGGGAATCACCAAAACAAAATCTTGAAGAAAGTATCGACAGAAAAATCCATCACTAAAAGAATGCTATACCTACCAAAACATTGGCTTAACTAATTAATCAACCACATTTCATATTTCTTTTTTCAATTAACTCAGTGGTAGTGATCATATCCAGGCTAAGATAATTAGATTCTCCAAAATAACAAAAGCAAATAGCAGAGTTCAGAAATAAAAGCAGATGAAATAACCTGTTTTAGAAGAATGCGAAGTTCTCCTCTTGGGATCTACCTCTCTGTCAGAAGTCTTGACCCGCTTCTTCCCACTGCGGTCTTTGGAGTTAGAAGAGCCGAAATCCTCTTTCCTGCGCTTACTGGAATGAACAACAACAGGCCTGAGCAAGGTCCTCTCCTTCTTGATGCCACTGTGGACACGTGGCGGCATATCTTCGCTACCAAACTTTCCAATATCCTTGAAACAAGTAGTCTTGCCATCACGGGCGTGGCTAGATCTCATATCAACCAAAGCCGCAACAGGGGATGCCAAGACAGTGGTGGCAGTAGCAGTCTCTTTAGAAAGAGAGAAAAGAACCCCAGCCCCATTATTATCCCTGTCGTGTGCACCCTCCCAAGAAGGAAACTCCCTGTACTGAAAGTTAAACTTTTTGGGAACATAACCGGTGCATTTCCACAGCTGAGGGCTGAAAATGGAAGGGCCTGAAAAGAGGGAAGGGTCGCCGCCGGGGATTCCCTGAACGTGAACCCTCTCCTCCATGGGGATATCGGTCCAGAGTCTGAAAGGACGGCGCGTGTGAGAGGAAAAGGACTTGTTGTTGTTGTTGTTGTTATTGTTATTGTTATTGTCCATGGAGATGGTTTTGGTAGGGAGCTCCACCAGGAATTGAGCAACCTCGGTCTCCTCCGTGTTATTGTGCTTGGACTTGCATTTATCGCAGGCGAAGATGTCGTCGCCCTTGACGTACCGAGAGCAGCGCGTGTGGACCCAAACGCCGCACTCGTCGCATTTCACCATCTCTTCTCCGTCGTCGAAGTTGACGCCGCAGATGCAGTCCACCGTCCATGAACCGTCCACCCATTCGTCCGGTGGATCCGAACTCTGAGGGCGGTGTGATCGCCCTTTCATTATTGTGTTGCGATCTACTAAACCTAATTCGACACCTTCTTCTTCACCTTGTTGGAATTCAGAAATTGAAATAGAAAACGAAGAGCACCTGAGACTGAAACGGAATTGTGATTAAGAAGTTTGTGTTGCGTTGCATGCGCGAGTGTGGTGGATGGGAGGAGGATCTCCGGTCTCTCTATCCACACAGGGACAGGGGACACGCTCGGAGATGGCGAAGGTGAAAGCTAACGCGTTTTGGGGTTCTGATCTATTGGATTGGATTGGGTTGGGTTGGACTTGACCCAGTGATTATTACGGGGCCTTACTTTTCGCACCCTTTTTTCTTTTTTTGAAAATTTTTTATTACTATTTTACCTTTCATATCTTCTTATCTCTTTCGAAAAAAATTTTCTCTTCCACAAATATTTATGTTTTCCGCAAATTAATTTACGAAATGGATAAATGTATTCCGTAAATTAATTTACGGAATGTAATTTTTTATGTTCCGCAAATTAGTTTACGAAACGTAGAAAACGTAGAAATGTAACCTTCAGTAAACTAGTTTGCGGAATATAAAAAATTACATTCCGTAAATTAATTTACGGAATACACTGATGCATTCCGTAAACTAATTTGCGAAAAGTTTTTAAGTTCCGTAAACTAGTTTGCGGAGTATAAGTCCGCCGTTCGTCTTCTCTGATACTCCTCCGACGTCTTACGTTCGTTTTTTTGATTTTTTTCTCCAAGCAAAAGCAAAAGCAGAAACCTAATATAGATTTAGTTAATAAAAAAAAAACATAACAATGAAGAAATGAAAAAAAAAATGAGAAAAAAAAAAGACAGGAAGAAAAAGACGAAGGAGAAAGACGGAAAGAGAAAGAGGAAGGAGGAAGAAGAAAAGACAGGAACAATTTTGTCTTTTCCTATGTATGGAGGTGTAAAAAGAAATTTATAGGTGAAAAAACAATCCCCTTATTATGGATCCATGTTCCAAAACGATGCTTCCGTGTCTTGTTGAGAATCCAGCCCGTCATGGACAAAAAACCCCGAAGGCGAAAAAAGATGGATGTGGAATTGTAGAGCCGAAAAGGTAAAGACGATAGATATGGACTTCTATTTAATTTATTAAAATAAAATATTTATTTTAATTTTAAAACATGTGAGATATGTAGTATGTACAATGAGTAAATAGTAAGTGTAAATTTGTTAAATCCAGGAATTAAAAATACAATAGACAAAGATTCAATTAATTTTGGATAGATTTATAATTAAATAAGAAGTTAAAACCAAATTAATTTATATTTTATGATTTTCGATACACGAGTGAACCACTTATAAATAAAAATAAATAAAAAATAAAAAATCGAGTTGGCCCAATTTATTTTGACATAAATTTGTATATGAACTTGATATAATATTAAAATATTGCAATGATGATAAATTGAAATTGAATTAACAAATAATAATTTATGTACTTGATACCTTTCTTTCATGGTGTGGTAGTTCGGTCACTTTATTTTGTTGTACTCTTCCTTCATACCTAATACTATAAAAATTGGCGAGTGACCCGTGAACAACGAAGCTATCCTCAAGCACGAAAGGGTAATGAAGTCATCTGCAAGCATGAAAATTGAAAAGGGAGGAACAGTGTCTAAGAAGCAGCAAACTTCATTATGTGTAATCATTTTTTACTTTTCCTAACTTCATTACGAATTAAAAATAATAGCATTGCCTCTTCGTATAATTAATGGGTTAAAACACGGTGAATCGTTGAGCCCTACTTAACTTTTAATGTAAATCATTTTAAAATGTTATTTCTCCTATATTTTTATCTATTTACAGCAAACCATAATTATTTATTGGACCTTTTCCCCCCACTTGTCAACACAATTCGGAATTTTAAGAGTTGCGGTCTCCTAATAAATGTACATTATATATACATATATTATTATTTCAGTATGTATGTATATATAATGCATTAATTGATATCTATATGTGCTCTATCATTAATGTTGTTGTAAGTTTTTTTGCAATTGATAGATTGTTTGAATCGTAACTCACAAGAGATTGTGTTAAATTAAAAAATGGTTGGCTTGCAATTAAGTTGGCTTAGGTTGACTTTAAATAAATTTGTTTTCAATTGATTAAACAGTCTAATGTAACAACTTTGTGTTTAGAAGATAAATTAAAAGAGTTTTACGGATTAAAATAATAGAAAATTAAGGACAAATCGATGCAAGATAGGTGTTCAATTTCTGTTTCAAACGAAATGCAACGGATCATGATAGAAATCAGTTATGTTTCTAAATAGGTAAAATAATTATTTTTATAATTTATTTTTTACCAAACGATTCATAATTTTTAATAAAATAATTGAAATAAATAGTATATATTAAAATAATAATTTAAAATATAATATTTTATAATACTGTAAAAATAAATTTATTAAAATTAATGATATTATTATAAAAAATTAAATTTTTAAAAAATAAAATAAAATATTAATTATAAAAATATGTTAAAGATAAAAATAAATAAAATATTTCAATTAAGAGTTGAAAAATATAAAAATTATTTAAAATGAATTTTTTAAGCAATTAATAACCATACAAAAATGTTAATAATTATTAAACAAAGTTAAATTTTTCAATAAATTTTCAACTAATTATTTAAACTTTTAATTAATTAAAATATTTTATCAGATATATTCTAAATTTAAAGTCAGAGAATATTAAGTTTGATATATTAAATAATATATATATATATATATTGTTCTATTTAAATTGTATATTTTTATTTAAAGTATATATTAAATATTCAAAATATGATAATTAATTTTTAAGTATAAAATAAATAAATTCTAAATTACGTGGGAAAATGCTATGCCTATTTGTCGTTCAACGAGAAGGATTGTGGAATCGTTAGAAAAGTCAGACTCACATGTTAAGCGAGTTTGTGATGAACTCAACTCTGTTCAAAACTTCCCTCACCTACATATATATATATATATATATATATATATATATATATATATATATATATATATATATATATATATATATATATATATATATATATATAACTAACTAAATAATTAAATTTTAAATTGTATTAACAATTATACTATTAATTAATTATTTATTTTATGTTTTAACATGGATCATTATTCAAATAAAATGGTCAAATATATTTGTACTTTTTCTAATATATTTAAATTTTGATTTTGATTCTTTAAATTTAAAATCTTTTATTTAAATTTTTTAATTTTTTAAAATACATTAATCAAAATAGATTAATTATTATTATATATTTATAATCAAAATATTTTATAAATAATAAAAAAAATTAATAATAATTGTTCTAATTTGATTTAATATAATTTAAATTAACATTAAAGATTATAATCATTATATTTTAGAAAATAAAAAATTTAAACTAAAAATTTTTAAATTAAAAAATCAAAACTAAAATTTAAATATTTTAAAAAATTAAAAATATATTTAATCCAAATAAAATATAATTATTTATATATATTTTTTATTTCTTTTAATAATCAAATATTTTTAGAAGATCAATTCATATTAAATAATAATTTTTAAATTTACGTCATTTAATAACATTGTCTAGCATGCCGTTTTGAATATTTCAAATGCAAAATTATCTTACATTATATTTACAAAATATATATATACATACATATATATATATATATATATATATATATATATATATATATATGAAACTTGATAAAATTTAAATATTTATAAATATGTTGTTCAATAATAAATATCTATTTATGTTTTAAATAATAATTTTATATTAAAACAACTAATGTAACGAGATATTAATCAATA
The DNA here is from genome assembly GCA_037954105.1 of Canavalia gladiata. Lineage (NCBI taxonomy): Eukaryota > Viridiplantae > Streptophyta > Magnoliopsida > Fabales > Fabaceae > Canavalia > Canavalia gladiata. Next base: position 15,119,987 of record CM075660.1, read on the forward strand.
TTTTATTTTATTAAATCTGATAAACTTTATTTTTTTCTTTAAAATTCTTAGTTTAACTTTTAGATTATTCAAATTTACATATTAAAAAATGCTGTGAAGTAATGTAAGTTTATTGGTTTGATAATTGGCATTGATCATAAATGTATGTAAATGTATGATATGAATATTTAATGAGAACATTTTTTAATATAAGAATAAGATGAAAGAATCTTAACCATTAAATATAATTATAAATAGTTAAAATTAAAATATCAAGTTATGTGATATTTTAAATTAATCATGCAATACAATCACTCGATAACTTCTATTTTTTACCATTAATGTATAGTTATATAATTTATATTAAAGTATTTTTTTCTAAAATACAAATTAGATCATTCAATTACTAAATTAAGGCTTCTTAAAATGTAAAATAAATTTATTAAGATTCATACAAATAAAAAACAATTAATATTTTTTACACTCTTTTATTTTAATATAAAATATATTATCTAAAATATAAATAGATATCTTTTATTAGACAATATGTATATGAATATTTAAGTGATATAAAATTACACGATTATGAAAATAACATGAGACGATTTGAAAGTTAGATTACTCAAATGTACATTCTAGAAATTTATTAAATAATATAAATTTACACACACATATCTGTACACATTATTATCAGCAGAAGGAAATATGATTTCAAATGTTAATTATAAATCTACAATAACAATTTTCCTTAAATAATAGTCTACATTATTAATAATACAGAAAAACGCAATAATTTAATATGGATTTGAAAATTGAGTTTAATTTAACGAAAACAAAGAAACAAACTTCCATTCAAAACATAATTAATATTTGTATCATAAAGTAAGTAACTAAATATAGATTAGTCTCGCATATACATAAAAGCACAAAAGGACATGTGATTTCATTATGTAATGTTTTCACATAATTTTTAAAATGCATTTTAGGCTTATTAGGCAAGTTTATGGTTACGTTGCACGGGGAAGGCGACGGTGATGTAGATAGTCTCGTCATGGTTTCTCAAATGATCGATAGAACTTCTTTCACTGATTGTTCCAGTGGCATAAAGATTCAAAGTCTTAGACCTCAAAAACCGGAGACACAACAACCACGATGCTTGAAAACTATTAAATCTATTTTTTATTTTTTAAAACTATCAATCATTAGATGATGAATATAAATTGATAAATGATAATGTATATATTTAAGAATATTATAATTGGAAAATTAATAGGTATAGGTATGATTAAATGGGAAGAAAAGGTAAAAGATATTGTAGAATCGCGGTTTATTATTTTTTTAAAATTTAAATTTAAACTTTATTAATTTTCAATGGAACTTTCTTAATTTTTAACCGCACTTGTAGTCTCATGTAATATCCTATTTTTTGTAATTAAAATTTTTTACAATATTCAGTTGAATTAATTATAATTTTTAGATTGATATTAAACTATCTATATTTTAAGTTAATATATTTAATAATAAATTATTTAAATAATTATACATTGTCGAATCTTCGTTTAATAGCTATGAGTTGTTAAATTGAATAAATAAATAAATAATTAAACGAAGAGGATTCCCTCCCCTCTCTTTCTCAAATTCATACATGAAGTTGTTTGGTCAGTTAAACGTTAAGTATTACCAAGGTTTAAAATTGAAATTCACACATGATCACACTTATCGATATAAAATTGTTTTATTTTATTTGAATTTTACTCAACTCATTGAAGAGGATCTCTTTCCGTGTATATGTGTGTCTTTTCCCTCCTCTCTCTCTTTCGGATATACACATGAAGATGTTTGGTCACGTTGAGTACTATCAAAATTTAAAATTGAAATTCACATATAATTGCAATTATCTATATAAAATTATTCTTTATTTAAAATTTACCTAAAATTTGACTCGATTCACCCACTATAAAAATACAATACCCTTTTCGATTTTGACATTTTCACTTATCACCTTTATCCAACTGTAGCAGATTTTTTTAAAAAATTAACCACTTATTTCCAGCTCATTTTTACGGCAAGTGAGAATATACATGTCATGAAACATTTTTCCCCACAATTTCTCATGAAGCAATTTAATTTAAATAATATATTTTTGACTTTTCAATAATTTTACTGTAGCTAAACATAACATTTTTAATCTAACTTAACAATATATATTCCATTAGAAAATTATATTTAATAAGCTTCGGAGTATGTATATTAATTATGCATTTTTTATAAAAAAAGGTTTCTAGTTCTGATCTATTATAAACGTTTTTATCTTATATTTAAGAATGTTAATAATGTTATTCTCTTGTAGTTCTTATTTTGATGCTTGTAATTTCATATTTGAGGTGAGTTGTTTGTTTTTCAAAACCATACTTCTTTTTTACTCACAAATGATATTTAATTCAATACTTTTGTTCGTGAAAATCCCAGTTTGTTTTGTCTTATTGATTATGCTATATTATAACCATTTATTTGTGTATGGCCAACTTTTTATCTATTTTTTATAGTTTCTTTCTATTTTAACTACAAAAGGTCTTATTTGACTAATTTTGCATCCAAATAAAATGCAATCAATCTGCCTCTGCATGTTAAGTTTTACAAATAAATATGCAAATGAGGAATGCATTGAAAGGATGGTATACAAATTCTGTAGAAATTTAATTCACAGCACATTATTGTATATGGATAATTTTATATTATTTTTTTTTTATAATAAAACACATGTTAGAGGATGTGATTTATAGATGTTTTACAAACTTTTGAAAAAAAAAACTACATCTTTTCAATTTTTTATGGACACAATAACCTAATGTAACCCAATCCAATGCTAAAATACTAAAATAAATCAACTAAAAATCATCTTAGAAATCAATCATTTTTTATTTAATTAATAAATACCACTGTTCCAACTCTTAACTAAAATAACTGTGAATTAAATAAACCTTCTTTGTCATATATAAAAAATAGTCTAGAATAATGTTTTTCATTTTTAATTCTAATCCTACATCATTTTGATAATTTAGAATCTATTAAACTCAAATGATACCATATATCTTATTTTTGTGTTGGTTTTGTTTTATTTTTATGGTTAAAAATTTAATTTTTAATTATTTTTTATATTATTATTCAAATTTTCAAGATGATTTTGTTGAATCAGAGTTATATATATTTTTAAATTATTAAAATTTATTTAACAGTAAAAAATTAAAAATTAGAGTAATCTAACATAAATATTCAAAATTTGATTTTTATTATTTTTTATATTATATTAATAAAAAATTATGTATTTTTTAAAAATATATACAATATAAAAATAAGTAAAAAAAAATTAAATAGTGAATGATAGCATTGTCATTCTAAACTTATCAATATCAATATAAGTAAAAATTGGATATATTACTATACGAATTTTATAAATCATGCATAGATGGTGCTTATTTTGAGTAAATGGAGATTATCATAAATGATAAAAATCACCAGCAATCTCTATCAAGAAATTACCCGAGTAACCCACACTATTTTTACTTGAATGAAAATATATTTGCCATAAAACTAAGTATGTTTGGCTTAGACTATTTATTTTTAAATAATTTTTTTTATAAAATTTATTCTTACTTTCACTGAGCCGACGTCTTGTACACATTAAGTATTTTTTAAAAATTAAAATTTTTAAAAATATTAATTAAATTTTTTTGAATATCAATATATTATAATAAATTTTAAAATATTTACCTTTTTCAAATAAATAAAATATTAAAATTATAATAATTTTATCCTTAAGTTAAATTTTAAATTTTGATATATCAATTATGCTGTGATTATTATCCTTTTAATTTCATTTCAAGAATAAGAGTTTTATACCTTTATTTTTCATTAATTTAATAATAATATTATTATTTATTATTTTATAACTTATTTTTGTTTAAAAATTTTAATTTTAAAAATACTTGTACAAACATGAACAGTATGCTGGTTTCCATAAATCCAAAAGATGAAGTGGGGCTAATTAATTAGATAGATTTGGCATATATAATTAAACATACATAAAATCAAACTAATAAAACTCAGTCATTTTTTTTTCTGTTATTAGTGGTGTGATCTTGAAATTCAATAATTGAATTACACGAATCAATGTCCTAAAGCCACTCTATCGATTTTTCGTTTGTTTACGTGCTCAATGCAACGATAATGATTTGAACTTCAATGCAACCTATTTTTAGCATAAATAAAGACGATTATTTCAACCAATCAACACAACTCTTTTTTTATGAATTTTTTTTTTTCATTTATATGCATAATACAACATTATTTTAGTTGAAAATGATGATTATCTATATAGATCAACTCAACTATATTATTTTGAATGTAAAACATATATCAAACTTAATAAATTAAACTAAATCCATCTATTACTGTTTGGGTCGTTTTCATTTTCAGTTTCAATAAAAAAAAAGTTATAAAATTAAATTAAACCAAACTAATATACGAGTCTTTGAGATGAGTTAAATGTAAATTCTCACTTTTAGAATGTGAGACTTTTCTTATCTCAGAATATGTCATTATTCTTTCTCATAGATTTTTTATAACAGAAAAGTATATTCTAATATATTTTAATTATTTAATTTAATTTTGTCATCTTAACATCAAACCAACCTGACTAATTAATAATGATATCTTTAAAATATATTTGGGAGTTAAATTTCAAAGAAGGATAGGAGACATTTTTTTTTTTGATAATTTTTAAAACAAAATAATAAATTAATAATGAAACTGATAAATAATGAATTCAAATGATTTTATTTTTTTTTTACCTAAACAACAAATTCAGAAATAATTTTAATAAAATATGTTTTAAAAATGCCGTGCCATTGCAACAATTTCTACATTGGTCAAAAATAAACTTGAAGATGGGGAAATATAAGAGAGTGGGAGAGAAGCAGCCGTTGAAAAGACGGTAAAGGTTTGTGCAGTAGGATCATTTCGTTACATTGCACATTGCCCCCTTCCCTGTCCTTGTCTCCGTTTCAGTCCCTGCAATCTAGGGTTCTTCGGACATACTCCATCGTGTTTTAGCTTCTACATTTCTTTTTTCTTTGTTTGGTTTCTCCGTCACTGTTCCTCCTGTTCGATCTATTCAATTCAGGTACGTGCCGTGCTGCAATCTTCTTCGCCAATTGCTTTTCTATTTGAACATGCTCTTCAATTTAACGTTGATTTGAGCATTGACGCTGAACTAATTCCACGATTTAGGGCTTTAATTCTGGATCTTCATTGTGCTTCGCTTCGATAAAATTCACCATGACAATCGCCGATTCATCTTTTCCGATGGACAATGGGGCGAGTTGCTTACCGCTTCCACCGGAGGAAGAAAACCGGATCATATCCGAGTTGATCAAGGAATCGGAGCTTAATTTGAAAGAAGGCAACTTATACTACGTTATTTCTAATAGGTCTTTGTCTTATCTTACGTATGTTCTTTCAATTTTAACGAATCTATGCTATGCTATATTGTGCGTTATGGTTTTGGATGTAATTATCATGTGAACAATTGTACTAATTGGACCGTGCCTCTTGGACTTGGGGATTTTTTGTACAGTCTTTTAATTTGCTTCTCTATCATGAAGTGGATGGATCATGTGTTGTCCTAGACATACATAAGCATATAAATATTGTATCACTTGTGCTGTTTGCTGTGATATATTTTTATTTTCCTTTTCCCCAACCCTAGAAACAGCTAGGCTAGCTTCTTGTAAAATCTTATGAGAGAATTGCTATTGTGTCTGTAACGGTAACGTTACTATACCTGAGGTGAGTTCTCAAATATTTTTTGATTGCTGGTTTTATCATAATTGTTTGAGAATTCATTAAATATGATCAAGAAGCAATAAATGCCTGATATCTCATTGTGTACCAGTGCCATTAAAAACAGAGGACGGGTACTGGAGTAATCACCATCTTATTTTATTGTTGTTTATTGAATCCTTCTCAGAATAATGAATAGCATGCTGTATTGGCATGACAAATGGCCTGGCTGCCCTCGGAAGTAGCATTGTGTTGCAATTTTGTGGAGTGAATACTGCAGCTTGAATTGCTGACAAATAGTGGTCAAATTGCATTCATTAGATGGTTAACAAATCATTCGAGCCTTGTTTGCATAGCCCTCAGATTTTTCAGATGGTATTTGACATTTCATGTTTTCCCCCGTCAAAATGGAACTGGATTCAAAACCCCTCCATTCTTCAAGGAATGATGCAGTAGGTTGCTACTCCGTTCCTTTGCACCACCCATCCATGGTGGGTGATGCATTTTCCAGTTAAGCTCTTGATTTTCCGGCTAAGTTCTTGATTTTCCAGCAGTCCCCAACATGTTTTCTGGCAGCCCTTTAACGTCTGATAAGTCTGTTCATAGTTCATACTTGCAGACCTGCAGCCCTTCCATTGATTTGTTAACTATGCCTTTTGATTATTAACCATGTTATATTAATATATTTAATTTTGGTATTTTTTTTTTATTCTTGACTCTTGAACATTTGTAATTATATGTCTGTAGTATAAATCACATATTTCTTTTCTCCATTATCTTTGGTATAGTGGCCATCCTGCTATACTTGATTGACAACTATGATCCTTTGTAAATCACACAATGTTTCTCTCTCTCTCTCTCTCTCTCTCTCTCTCTCTCTCTCTCTCTATCTATCTATATATATATATAGTGTACCAATTATTCTATTAATGCATATCTGTGCATTTTTGTATTGCATCAATCAACTTTTTCAACTTGGTTATATGGGCTCATTTTTTTTTGTCTGCTTTTCAAGATAATTAGATATGTATTTTTTTAAAGTTAAAGCCCATAAGAAAAACAGTTTTAGTGTGTGTTCCGTTCAACTTTTGTTGGAGAAATAATTGTTTATTTTTGTTAATTTTTTGAGAAATCTTTCAAAAAATAGGCTACTATTTCTCAAAAAAAAAAAAAAATCCCCACCAACACTTGTACTTAATGCTTTTATCATAACTTGAAAGCTAGAATGAGTAGCTTCTGGAAAAGGCAATGAAGGAAAAAGCTATATCATAAAAGTACTTTTGTCAAAAGTTTATCAAATGCACCCTATATTGTATTAATTTTTGTTTGTATCCATTTTTAATTAAGCTTTATTGCCACCCATGCAGGTGGTTTTCAAAGTGGCAAAATTATGTTGGGCCTTGTGTTGGTGTGCTTTCAACTGACAATTCTGATGGTCAGCATGCCAACACGGTTCACACAGAGATTGCAGATAGACCTGGGCCAATTGATAATTCTGATATTATTTCAAATGGAAATAGTTATGACAGCAATAATTTGGATATTCATCGAATGTTGGAAGAGGGTACAGACTATGTTTTAGTTCCTGAAAAAGTGTGGGAAAGGCTGTTGGAATGGTAAATTTATTGTTATAAATATGATTGTTGTCTTTTGATCCAAAGAAGATTAATGATCCAATGATTTGTAGTTTAAAAGAGCCAGATAATCATATATAACCTAGATCCTATATTCTTTGAAGAAAGTGGCATAAAACCATCTTTAATACGTTTGATTAAGTATGCAGAGTGATATTTTGTAGACACAGCTTTAGTACTACAAATTAAGTTTCTGGAAGCAATTCTGTAATAGGTTATATGAACTGGTTTGGAATTTAATGAATGAACAGCCCAAAACAAGTTTAAGTTTAGTTTTTAAAATTTTGCCCCCAAATCCTCATAGGCAATATATACGCTTACTGTTTTGCAGTTCTGGAAAAAGTTATATGTTGCAGGGAAGCTGTTCTTGAACCTTTTACATGGCTAGGTTTAATATTTAAATTTCGAAGCTAAGCTATGTATGGATTATAGAATGTCTTGGGATATAGGCACAAATGCATGACATCAATTCAATTTGTCATAAGATGGTTAAAATGCTTGATTTGTTTAGTGTGTAAACAGATTTCTGTCTCATAATTGTCTAGGTACAAAGGTGGACCAGCATTACCAAGGAAGTTAATTTCTCAGGGTATTGAACATAAGCAATACAGTGTTGAGGTTTACCCACTTTGTCTAAAGGTGACTGATGCAAGAGATAACAGTCCATCAATTGTAAAATTAAGCAAAAAGGTACAAATTGAATTTTTTGCAGACTCTTCTGTTCTAGTTAGCTTTGCAGTAATGCCAATGCCTAGAAAAGGGAGCTGGTTTATCTATCTGTATCCACTGTATGATTGGCCTTTGATACTACAAAAGTGATTAAATTATTTACTTTGTATAAATGTTAATATTACTGCACGATATTTCAAAAGAAGTGTTTTTTATGTCCCCTAAGTCTATATTTAAATTAGGTCATCAAAATTGGGATTTCACTTGGAATAAGTGGAATGGAATATCAATATGCTTTCCTGTTTATTAGTTGAGGAATGCTCATAAAAATTTTAAAGTGAATTTTAAAATTAGGAATGCATACCATGCAATTAAATGACAAGATGTACATGTGTATACTTGCTTCTTGACAGATCACATTTCTAATCTAGATTAGCACTGGATTTGGTTGTAACATGATATGCTTTGATGATTGAATGTGAATGAACCATCATTCTTATTCTCGTCTTTCTATTTCTGGAATGTATTTTAGGCTACCATAGGTGAACTTTATGAGCTGGTATGCAAAATGAAAGGAGTAGAACAAAACAAGGTGCTGTTTTTTTTTTTTCTGGTTGGTTTTGTTTTTATTTTATTTTTTCATTTGTATAAAATCTTACACTTTTGCTTCTGTCCTTTTACTTTTTGTTGGTTGTAAATCATGATAGGCCTGTATTTGGGATTACTTCAATTTGAACAAACAGTCACTGCTGACAGTCTCAGACCAGACATTGGAGGAAGCAAACTTGACGATGGACCAAGATGTGAGTAACCTTGAGTTATATAGATCTTTTTAAGAATAATTGGTTCAAGCTTGAAATAGAACCAAGAAGCTTTCATAGGACCTTCTTTTGCCTACAAAGTGGATATTGTGAAGTTCTGTTATGTCCAATATATGGTAATGTAGATGTCTTTAAGTGGAGACATAAGCTGAATATTCTTGTGACATTCTTTTAAATTTATGTTTAGTTACCAAGTTATCCTATCTTTTTGATCGGTATTGGCTCTTCTATTGAAGCTTGATGATCCTGATTCATCTTTTGCTCACAGCTTCTTCTTGAAGTATCACTTGATAGAGATCGCTCTTCTCATTCTGGCATGGATTCAATGGGAAATGAATTAGCTCTGGTACCATTAGAACCTCCAAGGTCTTCTATGTCAATTGCGGGGGGACCTACCATGTCAAATGGTCACTCAACTGGGTCTAGTTTTAATTCGTATCAGGGAGGTTCTGTAAGTTCATCATTGACCAATATGGATGAGAAATATGATGTCTACAGAGGTGAAAGGGGTGGTTTGGCAGGACTGCAGAACTTGGGGAATACCTGCTTCATGAATAGTGCTATTCAATGTTTAGTCCATACTCCACCACTTGTTGAATATTTCTTACAGGATTACAGTGATGAGATCAACATGGACAATCCCTTAGGAATGCATGTACGTGACCATTTGGATTGGATTGGCTTTATGTATTTTTTCCATTGTTGTACAGTTTATGATATATTGGGTACCATGATGACTTTATTTTGAGAGCAATTTAAATTAATTTTGAAGTTGTAAATGTGCCTGATATGCAGGGTGAGTTAGCACTTGCATTTGGTGACTTGTTGAGGAAACTGTGGTCCTCAGGGCGGACTGCTATTGCACCCCGTTCATTCAAGACTAAGTTGGCTCGATTTGCTCCACAGTTCAGTGGTTATAACCAGCATGATTCTCAGGTTAGTTTCTACAAGTTGTCAAAGGTCTGAATTTTTGGAATTACTTCCAAGTGAATAAACCTAATGCTGTTTTACGTGATACAAGAACTTTAGGCATTCTTCCACCTATCATTCTGTAATATGAAATGCCCTCTATTCACTATTCATTGTTCCATATGTTTACTTAACACCATCTTTGATCACTTATTTCAACCCGCAGTTGAGAATTGGAATTTTGCTTTTGCTTAATTTGGATTTGTGGATGTAACAATCATACCTTGAGAGCATAGCTTGTATAAATTATTGAACTTGAGAAAATTTGATGATTACATGAATTTCTTTCTGTGACAGCTTTGCGGTTGTTTTAAAATTGGCCTTCTTCACTAAATTCTAGAAGTCATTGAACCTCTCCCTTTTGTGGTTGTTGTGTGTTCTTTGAGTAATGGATTACTTTCTTTAGGAATTACTTGCTTTTTTATTGGATGGACTGCATGAAGATTTGAACCGTGTGAAACAAAAGCCTTACATTGAAATGAAGGACTGGGATGGTAGGCCAGATGAGGAAGTTGCATCTGAGTGTTGGAAGAATCATATGGCTCGGAATGATTCACTGATTGTTGATGTATGCCAAGTGAGTATATGTCTTTGTTGTTTCATATTCACTTATTGCGTGGATTATAATTGATCTGCCATCGGTAAGCTGAAATTTCTGCTTTGTTATCTCTATGCTTCCCTCTCTCCATTTGGCATAAAAAATGGGTAAACAGAAGAATAGAAAAAGAAAAACCTGTAATTATGAATTACTATATTTATATTTGTTTTACTACTTAGCCTATTTCAGTTATAATTTGTTTGTATGCTTTTTTGAGTTTCCCCCCTTCTCAATAAGCCTTCTCTGATTGAAATTGGTTTTCTATAAAAGCTTGACAAAATAGACTTTCAACTTTCAAGCGCATACTGGTTATATTTACTGAGTGTGACAATTTGTTTTTTCAATGGTAAAATGCTCAGGGTCAATACAAGTCAACATTGGTTTGTCCAGTATGTGGCAAAATCTCAATTACTTTTGATCCATTCATGTACTTATCATTGCCACTGCCTTCCACTGTCACTCGTACAATGACAGTAACTGTCTTTTATTGTGATGGGAGTGGTCTTCCCATGCCATACACTGTGACAGTTCTGAAGCATGGTTGCTGTAGAGATCTTTGCCAAGCATTAGGCACTGCATGCTGCTTGAAGAGTGATGAAATGCTTTTGCTTGCAGAGGTAAGTGCTTCTCATAAAAGTTAGATATACTTGTTGCTTTTCTACTTGGTTTTTATTTCAGTAGTTGATGTTTTATATATCTCTATCTCCTAGGTTTATGAGCATAAGATTTATCGATATCTAGAGAATCCACTGGAACCATTAAGTTCAATAAAGGATGATGAACATATTGTGGCCTATCGAGTCAAAAGTGGAGCCAGGAAAACGAAACTAGAAATAATGCATCGATGGCTGGATAAGTAAGTTTGCCTTTTTGGTCTATGGTGTAGGTTATACACTTTACAGTAAAAAGGCACAAAGCTCTAATGTGTCGTGATTGCATATATATGTTAGTTTCCTTTTCTAAGATGACACTATGGTGGTGTTGGTCCTTAAATTTTTGGGAAATGTGTTCTACAGTTCTCTTTGACTAAAAGTATTCCTGTTGGTTAATTGAATTCTTATAACTTATAAAAAATTTTGATTAAATGATTTTCCCCCCTTCAAAGTAACTGATTAGGGACTGAAATTTTCCAAGCTTTTTGGTGTTGATAGTCATAGTTTTCATCTACCTGTTAATCTCTTCCAAAGTACAATGAGAATGAATCATCTGGAGATTGTTAATGGTGATTAGAGACTGAAATTTTCCCTAATTTTTTGGTGTCGATAGTCAGTTTTTATCTACCTGTTAATCGCTTCCAGAGTACGATGGGAATGAATCATCCGGAGATTGTTAATGGTGATTAATTCTGCCTGTCTCTGTGATATGCATCAACTCTGCTATTCAATCATTTTCTTATCATTGTTTTAATAAATTAAAATATTAGATCATGGTTTTCCTATAATTTTTCTGATACTTTGGTTATGTTCTCCATTATTGGCTGTTTCAAGTACTTCAGAATCATGTGGGTGCCATTCGTGTGTATATATATATATATATATATATATATGCCTGCTACTCTGGGTATTTCATAGGAATTTGAATAGTAATGCATAACCATTTGCTAATGTGGCTTAGTAAAGGGAAATCTGCCACAGCATGATTCCACAACTGATCATACAGACTTAACCAAATGTTCCTGGTGCACTGATGTAGAGCACGATAATGCTTCAATTTCTTTATTACCAGTTGATTTGATTTTTCAATTACCTTGATGTTCACTGGACAGTATGAAGGGCGGAGACAGGAAGCTCTTTGGAACCCCCTTGGTTATTTATTTGGTAGAAGATCCTCAATATGGGGCCAGCATTGAGGCATCTGTACATAAAATGTTGGCACCGTTAAGAAGAGCATATTCTTCAACTAAGTCTCATGATGGGAAGGAAAATGGTTTCATCTCAGCTGGAAGTGATGAGCAATCAAACATCTCCAATACTCATAGTGAATCAGAAAGTCTAACAGCTGGCAGCGAAGAACAAGAGGGGACATCCTCTGGGGAGTCATCTTTCCAACTTGTTTTAACTAATGAAAGTTCTTTGAGCTGTGAGCCCATTGAGAAGGCTTCTTCTATAAAACCCAGCCCACTTATAAGAATCTTTCTTGATTGGACTGACAAAGAACATGAATTATATGATGCTAACTACCTGAGGGATCTCCCAGAAGTTCACAAGACTGGATTCACTGTGAAGAAAACCCGGCAAGAAGCTATTTCTTTGTTTTCTTGCTTGGAGGCATTCTTGACTGAAGAACCTCTAGGACCTGATGACATGTGGTAAGATTGCTCTCATGTTTTTGAAATGGACTTGATACTAGGCTACTATGAGCTATGTGCTTTGGGAGATATTGTTGCTTTATTTATTTTATTTATTACATTAACTAGGTACTGCCCTAGATGCAAGGAACACAGACAAGCTACCAAGAAGCTAGACTTGTGGAAATTGCCGGAGATTCTTGTTTTTCACTTAAAACGATTCTCATACAGCAGATACCTAAAAAACAAACTTGACACTTTTGTGAATTTTCCCATTCACAATCTTGACTTGACCAAGTATGTGAAAACCAAGGACGGACAGTCCTATGTATATGACCTGTATGCAATCAGCAACCATTATGGTGGTCTAGGTGGTGGGCATTACACTGCATATTGTAAGGTAAATTAATAACAAGCACAATGATATTTAATTCTTCATGCTATCTGCTGTGGTTCCAAGTCTTGATTTTGTAATTTCTGAATTCTTTCTGCTGTTTGAGATGTTTTTGTTTTGAACTTTGTGTTCATTTGTTCTGCCAATTTAACAGTTGATCGATGACAATAAATGGTGCCATTTCGATGACAGCCATGTTACTCCTGTTACTGAAGCTGAAATTAAATCTTCAGCTGCATATGTGCTATTTTATCAGAGAGTTAGAAGTGAAGGCCAGATGGAAGGAGAGACATCACAGCTTCATACAGGTTCTTATAGACCATAATGAGGCATTTTGTTTTTCAATGCCTGGATTATATGCTTAGCGCAATGTGGAGCTTATGTCCTGGATAGTTATTTTACTTTGCAGAACAAAACTGCAAGGTAAAGTATGGAAGACAAAATGTTACCAGATAGTAGCACCAATTAAGCGAAAAAATGTTTTAGGTGAGGCTCTGGTAAACATGTTCATTGGGAGTATCGGTTATTAACCACTACATGAATGATATCATTTTTTGATAGAGAAATTTTGGCAGCCTATGAACATAGATATTTCTGTTATTTCATTTCATTCGAGGTTAAAACAGATCATCATCATTGCTGTTTGACAGTTGTGTGTATTCATAATGTGCTGATAGGGTGGTGCTTGCGTTTATGAAAGAATTCATTCTGTCTTTCCTTTATTATGTTGTTAAATGTTAGGATTCTTGGTCCCAATATTACATAGAATGTGTGGAAAAGATGGTGAACAGCAGCTGATTATATTTATTTATTCTTTTAAATAATCCCCCCTCCCACCTGTATTGTGTTTCTATTTCATATTTGGTCCATTGCCGAAAATGTTTATGACTTGGCTGCATCGCATCTTTTGGAGTATTTTTCAGATTTTTATCTGGTAGTCAAATTGAATCAATGCTGCATTTTATTTTGAACCAAAATAAAGCGAGTCCAATCAGTCCGAATCTCTGTTTTGTGCTTCTAGCTGGATTTGGTTCTTTCACTATTGTCAATTAACCTCAATTGGTCTGCGGTTGCTGTTTGGTTCTTATTGTTCTCCGTGGCTTCTGTCAAGCTTTAGTAACGTTTGCTAGATTTGTTGAAAACTATGTCTTCTTCTGTAGGCAACGAGTCGCAATGACCAAGTTGCCATTTAAAATTTTACCACTGGTAGAGTTGTTGAGTACAAATAGTATGGATAAATCTAGTGTAACCACAAATATATGGCATGAGATGTCACTTGCAGCATCTCTCATTTCAGCATGCATAAAGAGACTTCCGTGGTCCAGAATTTCGACAATAATTTCGATTTTCCAAGTATCAGACCACTTGCCAACTCTTTATAATCCATTTTAATATATATATATTTTTATCACATTACCTATGCTATTATTTTATTCGAACGATGGGCAGTCTTCTAAAGAAGGTCAAACGCCTGTTTTCTTGCCCTTAGGCTGGAACGAAACAATACTTCATCTGGAGGGGCTTCCCGTCAGTTTGGGGCCTTTTGGTGCAGACAGTTAAACAGTGCGGTTAGTTTGAGAGAAGTGGAGGAAAGGAGAGAAGTGAGAAAATTTTTCTAAATTTATTGGGCTAAATATTTTTTTAGTATTTATAATAAAATAATAAAATTTAAAATTTAAAAATTTTAATTTAGGTTCTTTATTTTCTGAAATACATTGATTATGATTTTTAATGTTAATTTAAGTTAAATTAACTATTATTAGTAAAAGTTTTGATTATTTTTTAAAATATTTTGATTATGCTCTTTTAATCATACTTAATTTATTTTGATTTAATGTAATCTGAATTAATGATATGGATTATAGTCTAAGTGTTTTAGAAAAGTATAAGAAATGTAAATCAGATTTTAAAATTAGGGATGAAAATTAAAATTTAATTATTTTAAAAAATTTAAATTATATTTAACTCAATTTTATTTCATTTGGTTCATATAGTTGGAGAAGCCATGAGGACAAAAAAATGAGAGGGTAAAAAACCCCCTCCTTTTTTCCTCTAGATCAGGAAAAAGACTCAATTGTTAGAATGTGTTAGATAAAATTCTTTCGGATTTTATTTGTGTTCTCCCTTTTAATACTTATAAGGATATATCAATCTTTTATTACTATTATTTTTTCTTCCTCTCTTTAGTAACCAAACAAGGTTAACCTTCCAATTTCTTCCAACCAAACCCTAAACAAGGTTAACCTTCCAATTTCTTCCAACCAAACCCTAAACAAGGTTAACCTTCCAATTTCTTCCAACCAAACTAAATAAGGGGACATTCTCTTCCCCCCACCCTCCCCTTTGAACCACTGTTGTAGGCGTTTATCTTCCCTTCCCTTAATAGTTGTGTTGTCTTTTTTATTTATTGTAACAGTAAAAATAATTGAATAACTGTTAAAATGATCACGTTCAACATATGCGAATTGATATGTGTAAGTTTCGTGTATGTGAGACATAGGACATTACTATATATGAATGAACCTTGTGGGGTGGTGTTGCGTCTGAGAATTGAATACAACAAATGCGAGTGGAGCTCGTTATTATGAAAGAATATCTCATAAGAATACCAATCAAATTGTATCTAATCCTGTAATACATAAATTGGCCCGGGAAGGGGTACAACGCTCCTGAAGTCCATGACAACTACCTTTCCTTCCTAGACGGCAAGCGACATGACACTCCCTGCAAAATTAAAAGAAACCGAGTAAAAGGTAACGGAAAAGTGTTACTTTCTTTTGTGCTGCCAACTAGCAAGTGGCCAGCCAACAAAAAAGTGGTAATAATGTGAAATTATGCTGCAAATTACTTAAGATCGTCACCGCTAATATAACCCAATCTTAATGATCATTTGTGTACCCCAATTATTTACTTTATGGAAGAAATTATTTTTAACGTAAAATATGCTAGGATCACTGCAAGAGACGTTCAAAAACTGTGTATTATAGATACTAGAATTAACTTGATGTAATCTACTATTTATTAATGTAAATACGTCTATAATAAAAATTATTACGCTAGGTGTCAATACTGAACTATAAATTTGTACGTTTTCAAATATCCTTAACTTTTTTTAAGAGTTTGTGTTGTGATTATATTAACTATTTTAATATAGTAATTTTAAAGATTTTTTTTTTATACAACATGTTTATATAAAAATATTCTCGGCAAATGGCAACCCCATTAGTGCTGGATGAACTGAGTTGGCCAGTCCACAAAAGATAATAAAAGCTTCTGGCTTCCATCCAAACGTAACTAATTCTTTTGATAAATTTTAAAATTTGAATGCAGACAATGGTGACGTTTGATATGCGCTTTATGAGGAGGATGATAATAAATTAATAATTCCAATAGTAACGGCCAAGCAAAGGGAAAAAAGAACAAATATTTAATTACGTAGCTTCTGTTATGGGTTTACCTTTACTCCTTATGCCTTTACTCTTCTCTCCATTGTCATGTCAAGGTGTCTTCTTTGGATTCTGCACTGAAAAATCCTCATAACTTCAAAATCATCAGCTCCATCGCCAACGGCAGCAGAAAGGATAGAGAAGGCCCTAGTAAACGATATCTCTCCTGAGTCAAACGAAACAAAACATTAACGCTATTATGGTCACAAACTGTTACATTTTAGAGATATTACTTTTTATCAAAGAAAAAACAGGTTTTTTATTAAAAAGTTCTTAAAAGTAGTCAACAATGGAAAAAAAAAAGAAACCCACACAAACTTGATAATTTTACCTAATAAAGGTAGAACCTGTAATACTAACAAATTTAACAAGGTGGAATCTATTACTAGTACTAACCCAGTAAAATACATAGCACAGTCAAATTCTGGATAAAAAACGCTATTTTTCCGATGCCTAAGTGAAACAAACAGTGTTATAGATCCATTATTATATGATGCATCATTTGAGAGAATTCATTAATCGGAGTCAGTCTCAGTCCACAGCTGTAAGGTCTGATACACCACATGGACAAAATTTAACTAAATCCACACATATCAAGATTTGTCATAAAACTTAAAGTGTCCTTGAACCAAGTTTACCAAAAACAACAACAATAATAAAGGATAATCAGGAACCTTCTTTGAGATTAGCAATAAGTTAGACTCTACTTGTTTTGAATTTCAATTATCTCTCTTACATGTTTTTTTTTTTTTTTAAATAAATGGTGACAACATGTAAGAATAATGTATAAAAATTATATATAAAATAAGAAATATAAGTATAATTTTTAAGTTAAGAAAGATTAAGTGAAATTATTCCTAATAACAATAATAATAATAATAATAATAATAATAATAATAATAAAAATAAAAATAAAAATAAAAATAATAATAAAAATAATAAAAATAAATGGTAGCAGCAGCAGCAAGGTTAGTGTAAGTAGTAACCAGAGAGGAAGCGGGGGAAATGGACAAATAGCCGGTGGAAGATGCGGGTGGCAGGGGCGGCGTGCCGGTGTTGGTAGTGTTGTTAAGGGCGTCGTTTGACGGAGGAGAAATAGCAGGAGACAAAGAGAAGGCAAGGGGATAAGCAGGAGTGCCATCGGGCTTGAAGAGCCCATAATTGCGTTCGGAAGTTGGGCCGGGTTTCATGTTTTCGTTGAATAGAGCAAAAACGTAAATATTCAAATCCGAGTTGGGCCTTAACGGTGTCCCCTTCTTGCTGCTGGTCATAGCCATCTTGATGAGATTCCCATTATACTTCTTGGCATTCTCAAGGTTAGCACCGGCTTCATCCTGGTCCCCCTTAGAAGGCCAACCGGTTTCGGAGATATGAACCGGTAACTTGGCGTAGCCCAACGAATCGAGTGCGGAGTACACAGCATCGATCTGAGCGAACAGCATGTTATCGTAGTGGAGATTCGTGGAAGGGTCCACCATCCCCTGGTTCGGTTGGAACAGCACGTAGTCCAACGAAACCTGCTTCGGATTCGCCTTGTACGCGAAGTAAGGGTACGCGTTTATCAGGAAAGGAGATCCGGTTTTGGCTTGGAAGCTCAGGATCGAAGCCAGGCACGGAGCCAGGTCCGGACGGAAGGCTCCAGCGGAGGGAGGGTATGAGGTTTGGAGAACGGCCAAGGAGTGAGTGGTTGTGACCGTTACTTGTTTGTCGAGACCGAGGTTCACGAGTGCGGTGTGCACGCTCTGCATGGCTGGGAGGAGGTTCGATGTGAGGCTCGTGTCGTTGAAGGTCAGAACCTCGTTCCCGACGAAGATTGAAGTGATTTTCGTGGCTGGGAGGTAGGGTTGGAGGTTGGATTTGATCCATGCTTGGGCCTTGTTTGGATCTCTCATTTTGGACAGGTACTCGTTCCCTAACCCTACCATTATTTCCACTTGTGTGTTAGCGAATGCTTTTAGAACCCGTGGATCTGCGTCGTACAGCTTCACTTTCGTTCCTCCGATCGATTTTACCAACGCCACCGCGTCGTCTGGTGTTGGTAGATTGTTCGCTATTTGACCGTAGTTTATCCCAATTGATCTCACGCTCGTTGCAAGTGCTGCAGCTGCAAGGATGTGACGACATTGTCAATTACGATTCACAACTAGGAAAACGTGAAACTAAGAAAAATGGTTGAGAATTGGCGTTACTTACCTGTAATAAAAATTATAATGAACAAACAAGAGCAGCGCCGTAATGTAGAATGACCCATGGGTCTTTCTTTCTTTAACTAAATCAGGAATATGAAGATAATCAATGAGTGAACGTCTCTCTCTCCTCTAGCGGAGAGTGCGCAGTGTTTAATGTTGAATCAATTGAGAACTATGCTTTCACGGTCACTTCTCTCCACACACACAACTGATTAAAAGACAGGGACACAGACAGAGACAGAGCAAGAGGGAGATAGGTTAGGATATTTTATTTTATACATAATATATAGGATAAAAAATGAAAAGTTTCTATTAAAAACATTGGTTAAAAATTAAAAATAATATTTAATATTTTTTTTTATTTTTAATCAATATTCTGAAAATACTGTTTAACATTTTAAAATATTAAATAGATAAAAAGAAAGATTCCCTAGAAAAGAATGGAAAACCAGACACGCGGAAAGATGGCCGCAACAAATTCCATTATCTTCATGACTAGACGAATGAGATGCTCCCTTACGGAATACTAACTAGGAAGGCTCCTGCTGATTTATCATTTACTTTTCTTAGAAACGAGAATATTATATTAAAGAAAAGAAGGAAAGGAAGTCAAGAAGAAACTACCTTATGTCAAATACATGTTTGTGCGTGTATAACAGCGTGAGAGGGACTGACTCAAAAAATATTTAAAAAAGTAATTTTTATACATTTATTTTTAATATTTTTTCTTCATCTTTTTTTACTTTTTCTGATTTTTTCATCGAAGTAGTTTATGAAGATATTTTTTTTCTTGATAATATTATCTGATATTTTTTGGGTTCCTATTTAGGTGGACAACTACAATTTTTCATATGCAATATGTTATGTTTACTCTTATACTTTATTTTTGGGAGGAAAAAAATATTTTGTTTAATATTTTTTATAAGAAAAAGTAAAGTGTGAATGCGAAAAGTAAAGCGTAAAAGTATCATTATTCACAACAATTTGCTTCTGCATGTGTGGGATCTTTTATAGGCGGCCTATACCAATAGCAGGGAAGTATCATTTGCTCACATCTTATTTTGGTTAAAAAGGATGAGGTTTTTTCGTTATTTTTAATAACGATTTATAATTATCTTGTTATTTTTATACGAATTTAAGAGCCTGGATTTAAATAATGAAAATAACTCAAATGACATTAAGTAAGTTACAGCCTAAATATTTTAACTTTAGGCCTCCCATGGTTTAGCTTTAGAATTTCAAAAAGAGTAAATGATTTCCTTAGACTTCACACACGCAAACCTTTTTTGTCAAGCAAGCTGTTAGGAAAATCATAAAAAAATCATGTGACTTGCATGTAAGCAATACCATTAAGAATGTGTTTTAACTTTTTAACAATTTGACAAGCACGAGTATACTAAGATTAAATCTATTAATATAAATGAATAAGTTCATAATTAG
Source organism: Canavalia gladiata (assembly GCA_037954105.1). NCBI lineage: Eukaryota > Viridiplantae > Streptophyta > Magnoliopsida > Fabales > Fabaceae > Canavalia > Canavalia gladiata. Next base: position 15,140,254 of record CM075660.1, read on the forward strand.
CTCATACTGAATTGACTTGTGATGACGGTGACACCGGATAATATATATGGGACCCAAACCCAAACAATCGTTCCCTGACCACTTTAACTACACATGATCAAATTTCTCAGACCCAACCACTTGGAGATAGACGCCTTTCATTTTGGATGCATACCTTTACAACCACGAAACTTGATCAACACTCATCTTTTTATCATTTGAAAACGAAAAAGCCTGCAGCTATTTGTCTGCTATTGCACAAAGAAATAAACGAATCACAAAAAAAGCTTAAAAAAATAGAAAAGTTATAAAAAATAATTAGTGTGATAAAAAAATTAAAGAGAGAATAAATCAGATAAAGTGTATAGGAAATATCATATTTATTATCATTAATTTGTTAAGAAAGCTTCATCATTTTTCCATTATTACTCTAGTCGTATTTATATAATGATCAACACTGGCCTTGAGAATCAACAGGGCCCAATTTACTTCTATTTTTTCGGCCCTATAAATTTTCTCATGCCATCTAGTTCAATTCAAAGTGTAAAGTTCTTTTATATATATTATGTATACAAGTTTAAAGAATATAATAAATTGTTCATTAATACAATTTTAACATTGATAATAGAATTTGAACCTGCAACTTCATACGATATGAATCTATTTTTTATCAATTAAACCAGTCGATTTTAAAGTTCATTTATGCAATTGCCTATATCAGTATAAAAATTAAAAACACTATAATTCATTTTTTCCTGGTCATATGCATTTTAGCTCTAAAACTTCAAAAATTTATAAAGCATAAATACGTTTATAATTTTTTAAATATGATTAAATTTAATTTTAGTTCTTTATTTGTTTCATTTTAATTCTTATAAATTTTAAGATTTTTAAAAATGATACATGTTATTTTATATCATATATCTAATTATGCTATATTAGTAACTATTTTGATATGATAAATAATGGAATATGTTTACATATAAGTCGTATTATCAATAAATGGTAACAAAGAACTTTTTAAAAAATTAAAGTTTATGAACATTAAATTTTTTTAATAAAATTAAAAGAATACAATGTGAATTTTCCCTTTGACTTCCGTTTATTATAGCATGTCTGATTGCGCGTCAAAAAGCATCAACTGCACACAATTTTGAAGTAATTTATATAGAATGTAAACGGACGAATCTGTATTTTTTAAAGAACAAATGTTGTTGCATATGTAAAAAAAGATAGAAAGGAAAAAAAAACGATAAGATATGAAATATGATTTAATAGAAAAAAATAAAAATAAAAATCTGTAGAATAAATGATAATCAGAATCTACTTTTTAACGTACAGCCAGACATGCTACTAATCTAAAGGAAGAGGCATGTTTCATGTCCACCCGAAGCACCCAAAAATCCAAACCAAAACCAAGATCCATCCTCCAAAGTTATAGATTAATTGGATCTTCATCCTTCGAACTTGTAATTTAGTAATAAAACATTAAAAATCAATGTATTTAATTTTTTTTGGGTAGTAGATGATAGCTACAGTGGTCATTTTCCCCCAAAAGTATACTCTTTTTTTGGTAAACAAAGATCTTAGTCTTTTAAAACTATAAATGTTCTTACTTTTTGATTTTGAATAATATAAAAAAGATATGAAATCATCCTTTTGGTGTATAAATGATAATATTAAAGGTTAAATTAAATCTATGTAAAAAAATTATCCGAAAAAAAATTGAGTTAATTAATGAGTAACTTGCTTGAAGTTACTAACTTAATAAGTTTTATATCTTTATGTATACTTTTTAACTTCTAAACTACCCATACAAAATTTATGGTCAAATTCTTTAGGGGCCATCCTAAAACAAACTGCGAAATCAACATATATGTGAATATGTTAATCTCGATGCTTACGTACAATTTATTTGATTTGCACTAGTCCGGATTGAACTTACGAAATGGTGTATATTTTTAAAACTTTTGTCTGAATACATATATAAAGACTGAGGCTAATGCCAATAACATCAGAAAATAGAATATGCCATGCTGTTTCCTCTGATTATGAAGCATGCATTTAGATTGACAACAGCGACTAAGCCTTTTATTCTCTTATACTGCATTTTAACTTAGTAGTAGTACACTCGGGTTCTTCAAATTTCATTGATTGCTTACAAGACCTCGCTCATAAAAAACCTTATATTTGTTTTAGTTTTATAAACATTGCTTGAAATCCAAGTTCCATTCCTTCGTTAGAACTCGTTGATCAAAATATGAGTAGGTGGGTGGCTACGTCTGTAATCAGACTGCAGGCGAGTATTAGAGAACGTTCTTGACCATGGGCATATTTGGAATGAAGATATCAATGGTGATGCTCAAGACCTGGCCACGCTTTCCTTTGCAAGAGGAGCAATCTCTTCACCATCAATTCCAGGTTCGTTGCCAGCAACCTCTAGGTTAAATAGCACCTTTTCCCATTGTTTGGCTGGTCCCTGCATCAGAAATCACCCAAATGATAAGATAAACTGCATTTCCCTCCATGGTTCATGCCTTGTAAGTGTAACATTTTCCGCAGTGTGCTATGAACAAACTAAACGTTTCACATAGCAAGCTGCATGCTTACCTTCCATGAAAAGTCTTGGGCCATGCAGTTCTGGATGATCTCTTTCAAGGCTGGGGTACCATAGGCTCGAAGGGCTCTCTTGATGGTAGTGGCTAACTTTTCCACATCAGCTGGATCGATAGCTTCACACTAAAGAACAACCCCAGTTATAATCTTAGTTTCACTCGATCAAAATGAAACAAGACTAGTTCTCTACTATACTTACTTCAGCACTGAATGCTCCCATGTGGAACCCAGTAAAACCTTCTTTTACAGTGTCAACAAGTCCGCCGGTTGAGGAAACTATTGGCACCTGTTGCAAGCATTTGATGTTTAAAAAGTTGTCAGGGAACACCAAGGTGTGGATAAGAAGGAAATAGAGAGATAAAAGGCCCATATTCTCTACCGTTCCATACGGCATGGAATGCAACTGAACTAGACCACAGGGTTCAAATCTACTTGGGATCACTACAAAATCAGCTCCAGCAATAATCTTGTGAGCCAAGGGACCGTTGAATTTTGCTATCCCTTTGGCCTTGTCAGGGTACATTTCCTCTAGTTGCTCAATTTGCTTCTCCATGACCTTTTTGCCGGTTCCCTGAAGAAAAAAGGATATGAACCATGAGCATAGCTTGGTTGTATGGACTAACAAGACAACAATCAAATCAAGACACTTACAAGAACTATAATCTGAACATTCTGATCAATGAACTTTGGGATAGCTTCTACAAGAATATCTGAACCTTTCTGCTCTTCAAGCCTACCAATGAAGCCTATCAGAGGGATATTCCTGTCAACAGGCAAGCCAACCTCTGCTTGAAGAGCTTCTTTCAGCAGAAATTTTGCTTCAGTGACCTAAGAATGACAGTTTTGATGAGCACGACCCATGTCAATGCGGAAACCAAATTTAACAGAGAAGGTACTGCTTACAGTTGTCGCATCGTAGTGTAAACCTATGAATTTATCCGTTCGCGGACTCCATTCTCGATTATCCATGCCATTCACAATACCAATGATGCCCTGTGAACGGATTATCCTGTCCATTTCCACACCTCTTTCCTCTCCGGAAACAAGTTCCTTGGCATAATATGGACTTACAGTGATTACTAGGTGCGATTCTATTATTCCTGCCTTCATCCAATTAATTTTCCTTCCCTTCACAGGCTTATTATGCCTGAAAATGAAACATGAGAAATATGACCATGGTTGGCTATGCAAAAGTCAAGTGTACAAACTAATAAACACTGGGCTTGGTACAAAGTTATTTTTAAACAAATAATGGTTTCATACCCATCAGTAAAGTCAAATGAGCTCTTGAATTCGTTAGGTAAATTGAGAAGAGAGAAGTCCCCAAAGGGATGCCTACCCTGGTAGGCTATGTTGTGGATACAAAATGCAACCTGCATGATTGACCATGGAAAGTTAAGTTTCCTAGAATGATGGAACCAAATATGCAAAATTGATTTCATACACCGAAAGAGTAAATAAATCCTCACCTTTGCGTTTTTGTAAATCCCCCTGGACTGGTACATTGATTTCAAGTAGCATGGAAGAAGGGCACTGTGCCAATCGTTGGCAATAAAGACAACATCTTCGCCTGCCCAAAGACAAATTTTAAGTTTTCTCATCCGAAGGATTTAAGATCTAAGGACTAAACCAGAGAGCCGTACCATAGGGTCCTGAGAAATTTTTGCTACTGTTTAAGTTCAAAATCCTTGGTGCCTCAAGTGCGGCCTGAAATTTGTTAACACATTGATAGTGTCACATCCACCGTCAATAATATAAAGGAGTTGTAATTCTCAGCTATCAACTTCAAACAAGTACTCTCAACAAACATTAAAGTCAATACAAATCCCAGCTCATACAAATGCAGTCATCAGTCATCAATCAAAACTGCAATGGTGGTTGAAAGGATTCAACTATGTCCAGAAAGTACAAGTTCCAAGTTCCATTTGTGGGTCATTATGATTCAGATGACATGGAAATTTGAGCAATTATTCAGGCATTGGCTTATGATCAACAGTTAGGAAAGAGAATGACCATGGTAAATATTAACACATGAGCTTTGTGCTATATACGTTACCATCAACAAAAAATTATATTGGGGAAACTACAGAGAAAATATAGAAGCAATAAGCTACCTGGCACAACAAGCTGAATCTAAGTTGGTTATCTGTATAATCCAGTCCAGCCCTGGGGCCATACAGTTTTGATCCGGTCTTGCCCCATACCTTCCAAAATCAAAATGCAAGAAAAAGTAAGTTTAACTTTAAGGTGTCAGTCACACTGTTTCCAATCCTATAAATTAACATTCCATTTTGTGAAATGGTTGATGACAACAAAAACATAACACCTTCTCAAGGAACATTGGATGATCCACAAAAACATGATCAACTCCTCGCTTGTAGCAGTGAAAGAAACGAACAGTTTCTATTCTATTTCCAACTTTGACCTACCAAAAAACGAACAGTTTCATTAAATGAACAGTCCCTATATTTATTCAGACCGACATATATGATGAGACCAAAAAAATTACCTCCGCCAGCACACAAGTGTCCCATGCATCCTGGTATTGGTCGTAACGTGGTGCCACTGTCATAACACGGTGCCCATGTCGCTGAATTAATTAGCACAAAACAGGGTCAAATAATAATAATAATAATAATAATATATAATAATAATAATAGTAATAAAATCACACTTTTTCTTTATAGTTTCACATTTTTTCAATCAGAAAAGATGGAGTCATACAAAAACAGTGATCTTTATCCGAGTATATTCGCCTCTGATTAAATTTTTTATTTTTTGAAAAAATTCCGACCCTTGATTTAGTGTGTAAAATGTGTATTGCGCTGTTTGCGTGTATGAATATAAAAACTTTTTTTTAATTTATACTTTTATTTATATATATATATATTAAATTTAATTAAAATACACTATTACAATATTTTTTTACAAATTACCATTTAAAATAAAATCGTTAATTTTTATGATAATTATTTTAAAAATTATATCTAACTTTTGCAATCGACTTATAATAAAAGATTGTATAAAATTAATTTTTTTTAATCTTTAAATTTTATGCTAAGGATAAAAGTGAATGAAATATTAAACAGAATTTCAACTCAATTTGTTTAAAAGTTAATTTAACTCAACTTGTTTACTAAACAGATAAATTTAAACTTATTTTAGATAAATAAGTTAGATTTAAATTTTAAAAAAATTATTTATTTTTATATATAATATATTTATATTTATTATATTTGTATAATATTTTTTTAATATATTATATTTATATAATATTAATATATTTACATAATTTATGAACTTTTTAAATAATATATATATATATATGTTTTAGATTTATTTATTAATTTTTTTAAACAGATCCAAATTCTAGATCTCAAAATTTTTAAACATGATAATTCAAAAAAAAATTTTAAAACAATAATATTACATATATTAAGTTTATAAATTTTCTTATTTTTGTTCATTAAATAATATTTTAATATTTTAAAATTATTTTAATTTATTAAATTAAAAATTATTATTCATTTTAATGTTTAATAATTCGTAACTGGATTTGGATGAATAATAATTTTCAATTTAAAAGACTATTCCTAAAGGACGTAACAAATTCTTAATTAAAGTTATAATATCTATTTAAATTTGATTAATTTCTTTTTTTTTTTCATTGTAATATTTTCTATTGTTAAACCGTCCTATTTAAAAACAATTAGATGATGACAAAATTATCAAAAATTTGACATATCTTATATTCAACAACATACGAATAGTTATGTGATTTTGATTAAATGATTATTAAATTTTTGCCTTAAAAAAATAGAAAAAAGTAAATTAATATAGATTTGATCCAACTTATTATCCAAGCTCAATCTTGAAATGAACGGATTATTTCTTTTTCTAATATATGAGATATAAGATTTCATTAAATCAATTCTTAGAAAACCTTTAATCAAACCATTTGTATTAATCTAACTCCATTTGGCCGGCTTCCATCTGTTCATTATTTTTTATTATTGGCCGATTTTTTTAAATGGTTATTCATTTTGCACTTTAATCCAGGTTGTAGGAGATTTATTTAGTGATAAAGAGGTATAAAATTAAAGGCGATTAATTGTAATTTAAGGTGATAACAATTAATAATGATGATCAAAGTAAAAAAGGTAACAGCATTAAGGCATGATTAACTTACGGCCAAAGCTGGTGGAAGTCCTCCAAGAACATCACCGAGTCCTCCAGTTTTGCTCCAAGGTGCCACCTCAGTTCCTACAAAGATCAACTTCATCCCATGCATAATCTTCTCCAAACCCTCGTCATTCCCGGTTTTGGAGGAAGTGCCTTCGATTGCATGTGTGGTTCGTACGTGCATCTTGTTGAGAGATCTGAACCCTTCATAACTCAGTGCCTGCTTCTTGTTCAGAGTTATCTGATGCGAATTCACCCTGGCCTCTGTTCTCGACGCTCCATGAGGGTTGAGGCACGCGATTCTTGACACCATGTAAGAGGCCGTTATAGTTGCCATTCTCTATGCCTTCAGTTCTGCATGTACACCAAAATGCGCTACTTAGATTCACAACGCTCATCGTTAGTGTTCATCAATGAGAAGCTAAAGAAATTAAAACAATACCGTTAGTTTCTATAGCGTAGGAGAGAAAATGCTTGTGATCTGAACAAATGAAGGAAGGTGAATCATATATGTAGTAGTATAAACTGTAAAGTAAATTAGATTTACGTCTTAAGAGCTAAATAAAAAAAAAAAGAGAAATTAAAGCGAGAAATCAGGATCGGTGGTGACGTGGGTTTTGAACGATCAAGGGAGAGGACAGCTAAGAGATTGTGATTTGTGAGTAACGGTAATTAGTTAGAGAGAATGTTACAGTTACTCACCGGTGACGGTGACGGTGACTTGTGAGTAACAATTGCCGGTGAAAGGAAACTGAACTGAAATGGCTGCTTATGCAGAGTGAGTAGTGTTGTGTTCGTTCCTGCGATCAACAAAATCATGTGAGTGGCATTTGTAGCAGGAGGTAGCCTCCCTCCTTGGCCTATGGTATCACGACACGTGGCAGTGAGAGAAGAATAATAGCAAGTGGGCCATGGTACATGAGATTCTGGTGAATATGATGTGACAAATTGCGTTTTAAGGTCAATAATTTCTTAAGAATTAGTACGAACATCTTTCCCCTTCTTGAAGAGTTGAACCCCACGTGTGTTGTACTCAAGTGAATTTTCTGATTGTAGAATTGATTGAACCTCACCAGAGATTGTTAACACACTTACGAGCCAGATGTGTAACATAGTAAAGAAGTTTATTGATGGAAGATTGATTAATTGAATGAACCAACGGCCTCTAATTTTCCATTATTATAATTAATATGTTGTGCAAGTTTGGTGGCTTAACGTGTATCGTGAAAAACAAAAATGATTTCAATATTCCTGTGCCGAGAAAAACATAATGTGGCAGGCAGAAAGGACCAACAAACGCCCCACCAGGCGATACAGATTCATCGGCTATCGAACAAATGGGTGGGTCCATCTTCTAGGAAACTGAAAGACATGCGCAGTACAAAGCTAATTAGTACTGAAATAATTGAAGTCTTGAAGGTGTATCCCATTATTTATAACTTTACAAATATACTTTCTTTCTATTTCAAATACTACAAGGACATGTTTGCAGTTAAGGTAACAGAACATGATATCATAATTTATTTTATCATATTTTATTTTTAATATTTGTAGATTAATAGAATAAGATAATTTATTTTGTTAAATTGTTTTATTTTATTTTAATAATTTACATTTTTATCATGAATAAGATGTCAATTAAAAATATTCATAACAGAATATTTTTTTATATTGTATCATTTTTAATATTTTATAAAATTTATTTTTTATAAAAAATATTATATGTAATTTTTTATAACAGTTTTTAAATGATTTTATAATTTATATTTTTAATTATAATTTATTACAAAAATATTTAAATTCTAAGTGTAACTTTTTAATTAAATATTATTTTTATATAAAAATAAATTTAAAACTTTTTAATAATTTTTAATATTTGTATATATTTCTATTGAAAAATAAAAAATAAAAAATTATATTAATTTTATAAAAAAATATTTTTATTTTAATATAATTCATACTTTATCATGTTATAATTTATTAATATTAAATATTAGATAATATAATATCATGCTGTTTCATTTATTATTCTAATATCCATAAAAAATAAGATAAAATAAGTCTACTAGAATTCATTTTTATCCGATTCTTGTATCTTATTCTATTTTATTATATTTTATCTACTAAACAGATACTAAGTATATGAAGTAATGTCATATCCTCTTATTATAAGTGTGTTTGACAAATATAATATAAATTCATAAGCTCATGCGCTCGTAAAATGACATTTTAAAAACATTACAAACTAATAAAATAATTTTATCTGTTTAACCAAACTTTTAAATTATTTATTTGCCACACGTTCTCTTAAAATTTTCTTTCTCTCTCGCTCTCTTCTGTATATGAAAACTAGTGTGGGGGATGATTGCTCCTGAAGAACAAGAAGCGCCGCTATTCCATTAGATTTTTAGTAATTAAAAAAAAACAAATTTATGCAAAAGGACAATGAAGAATTGCCAAACAACCCGACCAAAGTGTACGTGAAAATGAAATGGACTCTTCTGCAAAAATGAACGGTTGAGGAGGAAACACAATGAAAAGGCATCAGTTTGTTGGTGGTATATGCTTAAAGTATTCATTTCATTTTATAGTATCATTTCAAATTTGATTTAGGGTGTATTGAATAAAAATTTAATTAAATATTTATTTAATAAGTTTTTAGTTATATGAAAATTCATATCATAAATTAAATTATAAATTTTACTGAAATAAATTAAAAAGGATTTATAAAAATATTAAATTATAAAATTTACAATAAATTATAAATTTAAATTATATAATGATTATGAATGTAAAATCTTAAATAGTTTCAACATTTATAAATATATAATTTAATAATGAATATTTATTTATATTTTAAATACTATATTACACATTAAAATAAATTAATGTCATTAAACATTAATTAATTTTAAAATATAAAATTTATAAAAATAATTTAATGATTGAATAAATATCATTTATAAAATTTTATTAAAGATATAAGTTTTCCAAGGCTTACATTTAATGTCAATGAGTTCCATCTCAAATTATCATACTTTTACTTATTTTTTAAAGGAAAATACTAATAAGTTATAATCTTGGTTTAGTTAAAATACTGTTAAAGATGAAAATTGTTAACATACATCCAAGAAAAACAACATAAAACAGATATAATAAAAAAGTAAGTTTAATTTTGACATGTAATTAATATTAAGATTATATATTATAAATTAATTGAAAATTATATCAAGTGTAATTTTTAAAATAATTATTATGAGAAATAATTTTTAATAATATGATAATTTATAATTAATCTAATTAACTTTTAGAAAATGATCATTCCTATGGGACCCATAAAAAAACAAGAGCTACTTGTTTTGTTAAGCAACCGGTGCCATTATTATATGCAACAAAATTGGGTTTCTCTTTAATTAAACAAATCTATTTTCATAATTACCTTTTCAAGAACAATTAACAATAAAATTACTGAAAATAAATTATTTTCACTTTAAATAAAGAATAAACTCAAGCAATCAATCTATTGTTTGTAACTATGTATTATCAGTTGAAATCTTTGCTGACTATTGCATTTACACAACTTAAATATTTAACTTTTTGTTATTGAATTAAAACAAAACCTTTAACTATTCTATCTAAAATACAGAAACTGTTTCCCCAGCGAGTGTTTATGTTCATTCTCCCTTTTTATCAAAATACATTCCTTTCTTCACCTACCTAATCGCTCAGGATCTTTTTAATTGTCATCTTTAACATTTTTTTATCGATTCAAAGTGCGTGTATTTTGGTGTTTTTTTTTCTTCTTATTGAAATGTTGCTGATCTTATCATCATCTCTACCTTTTAGTCAGTTTAAGGCATTTTTCTCATTTTAATTTTTTTCATTATTTATGACATCACTTTTTGTTTTTCGTAAATTATGGCATATTACATTTAAGAATTTTAGACCTTTTACAAGGAAGGATGCATTTATGTGAATTAAATTGCAAAATTACATATACATGAATCAATTTTATTGAATTAAGAGAGATATGAATCAATTTTCAATTATTAGCTACTATTAGTTCACACACACACACACAAAAACAATAATACAACATTATAATCATTGAGGAAAAAAAATCAAAGAAATGAATCACCATATACGGACATTTTTATTTTCTCATAAAAACTCTGCACGTTATTTTTCAAAGACAACCCACCCTTTCTTCATTGTATCTGAGATTCCTTTTCCTATTCTGGAATAGGAACAAATCTTTATCCTCATGACCGCCATTACTGGCAGATTGCAGATAAGGAATTTTGTTCAGAAATTTTGTTGTTTTCATTTCATGTTAATAATTTTTCACCGTAATTAGCAAGACAAATAAGCTACCATCGAGTTTTTAATTTATTTGATCAACTTAAAGAATGGTTTAACTGAAGTGTATTTGACAGTATTTAACAAAACTTGTATTAATTTGATAACATTTTTTTAAATGCAATTTTATGTTGCTTTTGAACTTATAAACTTTTTTTTTTCATTTTTATCATCATTATTATATTATAATATATATATATATATATATTATTTTATATTTATCACCTAATTTTATCTAATATTTTTGTTCAGTTAGCTAACTTATCAGTTTTTAATTAAATTATTTATTAATTTTGTTAAATACATCCTAAATATTGTGACAAAAGAGCTTAATTTTACATCCACGCTTTTTAAAACACCACTATATGAAATATTTGAATTTATAAGTTCTTAATTTTTTTATTTTTGTATTTTGATTGTATTGAATGAGTCAATTAAAACCTTAATAAACTACTTAAAATGTGTTTAAATAAACAACTTAATTAATATTTATTAAATAATCTATTACTACATCAGGATTTATATGTCTTAAATTTGAATATAAAACTTACCAAAATAAATTAAAATATTTAATAAATTATGTAAGATTCGTTATAAAAGAACTTATAAAAGTTGTAAATTATTTTAAGAAGCTTCCAAACCTTTCTAAATATCTATCCAGCAGTTGAAACAATTTAAAAATAAATAAATAAATAGAGAATCGATTAAATCAACGAAAAACAATACTGGAAAACTGATTTAAATAGTTTTTTTTTTACTTTATTTCTTTTTATTTGAGACAAATAAAACACATGTATAAAAATTAAGTATAGATGACTGACTATATTAGCCTTTTGTTATTTTTTAATAAGACACATAACACCATACTCTTATGTTGCTTTACAATTTTATTACTTAATATATTATATAATTTAAAAAATATGGCATATAATATTAAAAATATATTTGATTATAATCATAATTGACCTAAAATTGGGCTAATGAGTTGTAAACTAGTAACTTTAATTTTTAAAAAGAAATGGGACTAAGGCCATCGAAGAAAGAAACTACAGAGAAATCATTCTTGGGGTAGCAACCCCCTATAGAATCCATCATCCAGCAGCATAAAACTGACTTCCTGAGGAGGATGCTTAGGCACAATCAACTCGGGCTCAGGCAAGCAGCCTGAATTAGCAAGTTTATTTTAACACACACATTGGCCTCTATAAATATATATGAACCACCCAAACAAGCCAATCTCTTTGTAGCATACTTCTAACACCGGACAAATAAGTTATACCCTGCATGACTACCAGCTGATGCACCCAGGATAATTTGAAAAATCGTTGTTTCATGTCAGGAGATAATAGAATGACATGCAAAGAAACAAGAAGAAATAAATAAATAAATATTATGTGAAATGTACCATAATTAGAAGAGAGATATAGTAAGAAGGTAAGATATATTAGAGAAGAAATACTATTAAATGTACCATAATCAGAATCCAGATAACTTCGACCACAACAGAAGATAGAAAAAAATACATTTTAAGAAGAAACTTAAAAAATGTACATAATAAAATTTTTAGGTTAAATTAATATATTAATAATATATTATTAGGTTAAATTAATATGTTAATTCCTATAATTTATTAAATTTTTTAAGTAAATCATCATTATTTTAAACTTTTTAATTAACTTTTCGTAATCTTAATATTTTATAATTGAATTCCTAATAATTAACTTCGTTAATCTTTGTTTAGAGCGTTAAACCATCTTCACCTTTTAAAACAAAATCCGCAAGCAACCACTAAATCGACACTAACCATCCCAATCCCTAGTAAAATGTTTGGGGGACTGTATTTAATCTTTGGATTTTTAAGATGATGCGATAGTGAAAGAATAAATAAGATAGTGAACCAAAATACACGGTGTGCAAATTCGTTGTAAAAAATGATAAATTTGATATAAAAATGATTTATAATATTCTTTATATCATTAACAATTAACTAACAAACCAATTACAAATTGAATAATTGCAACAAACTAATAACAATCTAGATCTGTAATATTTTGGTCAAATTTGGTTCCCCTATACATGTAATGGCTACTCTGTAACTTGGAAATGTTGATTATGTCTAAATATTTCGTCCTAGTTAAAGCATACTTGTTCACCCAGCGTCACCATGAATCTAAGGTCACAAACCATCATAGGCACCTGGCCACCCCTCTTTCTCTGTCAGGACACAACCCAATCGCACTTCGCAAGCCGCACAACTCCAACTGACAACAACCTTACCCCTTTTTCACTTCCTGGAAGCCTTTTCTCTTGTGGACGTCCTTGCTGTCTATTTCGTGTTAGCCATTGTCAACCGCTAAGCGAAATTATTGCGTTTGATTGTATCGGATTTGATGGATTCAAAGATTTGGACATCACTTTCTACATTCCTTAATATTTACTATCACAAACGGCAGATAATAATGATTTGGAGTACATCGTCTTAATTTTTTTAATAATTTTATTTTAAAAAATTTAAATTATAAGATCATTTTAAATCATAAAAATTTAATTAAAAAACAAAAAACTATAAGAACTTACATATTAATTTAATATTATTATTATTTAACCTCTTATCATTACTTTTTTTATAATCCAAGGCATATTGTAAGATGATATTTTAATAATTTAAAATTTTTCTTAACTTTAATTTTTAATAAATTCATGTAATTTCATCATTTAAATATTATTGAATATTAAAACAATTTTTTAATATATATTTAAATCTACATAATGAAAATTTATTAGGATATTTTTATTAAAAATTATGATTCAATAAATTAATAATATTAAATATCATAATTTTTAATAAAAAATTATTATTTATTAATTTTTATTATATATCTTTACACATTAAAAAGATCAATATTAAGAAAATATATCAATTCAGCTACAATTAAATATGCTGACAAAAGTTTAAATTTTGATTGTGTATGTAGACAAAACCTTGTTGAAAGATAACAAATTTCATTTGGCAATCTCTACGCTTTGAAAGAAATAATCTCCACCTGTTACAGTATTAAAAAATTTCAACTGCTATTAAATCACAGTTGAACCAACAAATTACGAATCGAAGTTAAACCACAGACCCAGTTAGAAATATGGAATTATACATCAAGTATCGGTCTTCTCATTTTATCTACAGAGACATGACAAACAGAATAAACATTCATGCAATGCAATTTTGAGAACTACCATGTTGTTCAACGTATTTTTCAAAATCTAACGCTGGAAAAAGATGATATACAAATCAAACAAAAGGGTAAAATGAAAAACCTGAATATTGATGTTATTCCTGCAGCACGAGAATCGTCAATGACTTAAAGATACAAAGTCCCTATTTCCTCTTAAAAGCTGCCTCATAGCTCAAACAAATGGAGAAAGAATAATACCATTCCTCTTGAACCATGGCTGGCTGCCAACTAGATCCAGAATAAACACTTGCTCGAAAGTAAGAATTGAGATCTCAGTTTCTAATTCTACGGCCAGAGAGAATTGGCTGGCAATTTCTCAAAAGCAAAAAGCATGGTGTATCACAATCTCCTTCCAATTTTTGCAAACCTTCGGGCTACTCCAAATATAACTGCCTTAGTCAGCAGTCCTTGATCAAGAGTGCAGGCAAGGGCAATGGCTCCACCAACAATGAGAATTTTAGGTATGTTTCTCCCAATAGGTTTGCCAGAAGAATCCTGATTTTCGGTCTCCAACAAGTCACTGGTCGTGTTTTCCAGAGACCTCAGATAGTCTGCAGTTACTTTAGTGTTGATTTTAGCAGCAGCTGCACATCGTGACAATGGAGCACCTGAATCCCTTTCTTTCTGATATGTACGTAGTCCAGGATCAAACTTCTTGACAGCTCCCCACATACCCTGTCGAACTCCAAGCTTAGCAATTTCCCAGGGTATGCCCATATCTTCGTGATGAAATAATAACACTTCACATGAAGTCAGTTGGCCATCTTTTCTTGATTTAACTGATCCACAGAGGCAACAGATGCACATAAGTCTCTATGGTCTATAACACAGCAATTAATGAAAACAATAAAGACTTTAAGGTGGGTTTCTCAGTTAAGAGCCCATGAGCTAATGATAAGAAGTTAAAAATAGAAAAATTAATAGAAAAGACAGGGTTTACAAATCAAAAATATTTAATAGAAAAGAACTATTTTTTTTAATTTTACACCATGCCTATGGACACACAAGAGAAAACCCTTTAAAGATTTCTTAGGCATCCCACACTATATCCTACTTTGAGGAAAATAAACAGAAGTTGATCACATTCCATAATTTATGACACCAAAATCACTTTAATTGAATCTCTGCTGGATTAGAAATTTTAGGAGAACTATCTCTAAATTGATAATTATGGGGGGTGAGAAAATTCTAAAATTGAGTCCTAGTTAAGTAGGAGCAGACAGAGAACATTTAATGCAAGTTAATAAGATGCAAGTTCGCAATATTTTGGAGATGAGAACTGAGGATCACATCAATGACATCATAACACAAATCACACATTTCAACTGTAATTTGAGAACAGTCTATCGAAACCCTCCTACATATCTATAAGACCAACATGCAGTGTGTCAAAGTTTAGAGACTTTTGGACCAGTCTACAAAAATTGTACTGCATATAGCAAATTCTGGCTGGTGAAATGTCCAGGAGAGAAAAATAATATATGCGGCAGAGATGAGGATGCTGAGCTGGATGAAAAAAAATACAAGATCAGATTAAGAATGATACGAATGTATCCAAGAGAGTTTAGGCAATGGCAAAAACTATCCTATGGCAGTTTTTGTCATTAAAGAAGACGACCAAGAGAAGCTCCAGAGAGAAAAGTGTAAAAAATGGAAGCTAACCCAATTAAAGATGGAGAAATACCTTGGGAAATTTTACAAGAAACTATTAAAAAAACATTGTTCTAAACAGTTTCACTCAAATTACAGTGTTTAACAGAGCTCAAAGGCATTGAATTGTCCATTTAAGGTGAGATGATCTGGATTGTTGACAAAATCACCGGGATAGCAAAGGGTAACAACCAAATGTCTGATCTTAACCATATGCCAATGGTTGAATGTGAACTTCAAGGTTCTGACATAGAACTATACTGTGTCTCTGATGAGATGCAAACCATTCCAAATAAAACGTTGAAATCCTACTAGAAGTTTGTTCTCAAAATAATAAGCTTAGAAATAGTATGTACACACATTAATAATTTCTTAACATGCGAAATTCCTGTTTTAAGAATTAAGTTCTACACTGTCTATTACCTGCACGAATACACCAGCTTGAATAATATAAATCAACCCGCTTAGGTTTGTTATGCCTTGGCATGGCGGTGCAAGGTACTCCCTGAAGAGCAAAATAAGCCACAAATTGAAATCGCAAACCAGAAGTATAACATATAAAAGATCCTTCTTGAAAGAAGGAGAAAATTATCATAATTACCTAACAGCTACTTTTTGAAATGGGAAATAGTTTGTTCAATTCCAAAAAGTTCAGTTTAATAAACACTGCTAGACTCAAGTCAAGTGTGAGACAACCATGCAGCTCCTCAAATACAAACTTCTACTAGTGTAACATTTAAGTCTTCCCATCATAACAATGCTGACGAAAAAGTTGCCAAAAACTACCTTGTTAACTCTTCATGGAAAGGACAAGAAAATAATATCTTACTATACACAGTCCCAGTAAACAAATTAGTATCTAAGACTCCAAAAGAACATATGTAAGTTGAAGAATTACACAATAAAGTAATTTCAAATTTTCAATGATCTAAACCTTGATTTCAAAATGGTAGTATAAACACTAAAAGAGTAAAATTCTTTGGACAAAAGAGAATGCATTTGCAACAACTTGCATACCAACCTTTGTTACGCAGTAGTACGCTTGTCCTGCATCCCAAATTCGCCGACCTATGATATACTCTCTATCACTGCAAAAGAAGGGAAACTGTAGCAAGCCAGAATTGCAGACTATGAGAGAATGCAATAACAGCTAAAGTTACAAACAAGTAACAGTACAAAGAGTACTAACTAACTATTAACTAACCTTGCGCACCCAGTGCACCATCATTGTTCCCGTGAGAGCACATTCTTGTATGGTTGAAGCATATATAAGCATGTCGTCCCACTTCAACCTGTACTCATCGTCCCAAAAGAAATCCCTCACCAACTCAGGATTCGCATCTTCGAATACCGTTCTGCTACGATACTGAGGAGGTCCACTCTAACAAACACACGCATTACATTAATTTAGCACATTACGCTTTCAATTCAAGTTCAATCAAATGCATACAAAGGTACCTCAGGGTCCCTACGCCAGGCTTGATAGCTCATGGTAGGGGTAGAACGGTCCATCATCTGAATCCACACGGGGCCACCGTCTTTTTCCTCAACCAACTTGGATAAGTGTAGCAAATCCTGTTCCGTGACAAGAGTATTCGCCGCCGCGTCTTTCTCAGTCTGTGACGAACTGGAACTGAAATGAACTTGACGGTTAGAAATTAGAACGAAATGAAATGAAATTAAAATTATGAAGCATTGGATGAAAGGGAGAAGGAACGAACCTGGTGGAGTAGGAAAAAGCGGTGTCGTTTTGAGGTTCTGAATTGGTAGGCCAAGGGAAGCGAAAGGTGAAGAGGTCATTGGGGAGGAAGGCCCATTTGGGCTTCCACGCCCACCCAACGAGGACGCCGATGATAACCGCAATCCATAGTGGAGTTATAAACATGACGAGGTCACCGAGTATATCCGCAATTGTATTTGTGGGTCTAAGTAAAATTCCGAACAGAGCCATAGGAATGAAAATGGTGTGTGGGCGTGGCGATTATTAGAATGGAGGTGGGAAGTGGAACCAATTCCCACCAGAATTTCAGGCAAAGAGAGAGATAAATAAGGGATGAGTCAGAAAAAGATATGGCAAGCTCTCTACAGATTGAACAACAAAACGGGACAATCAATTGCGGACCGATAGGGATAAGGATTACGAGATAAGCGGTCACTACACGTCTTGTGTGGATTATCGTAGGGCCCTCCTAAATAATAATAACATTAATTATTATTAATTTTGTATCATCAACCACTCAATTTGGACTTTTAAACCCCCTTGTTAAACAATTAAAAAAAGAACAGAAACATCAACGGTTTAATTAAGTTTATAAGGGTTAAGGAATAATGCGGTCGAATTTCGGAAAACAAATGAACCTAAACCGATTGAAAATATCGATTAAACCCATTGGCTTTTTATAGTGTGAAGCTTTATCTTCCTAGTGAAAATTTAAAAATCATTGACTGCATCGATCCGTATATATATATATCCAATTATGTTGAATATTTAAAAAAATTATCATTCTTAATAAGGTTTTTAAATATCATTTTTAAAATATTTATAATATATAATAATAAAATATATTAATATCATGATTAAAAATTAAAATTTACATATTATTTTAAAATTTTAAAATTTAATTTATATATGTAAAATAAAATAAAATATTTTAAAAAAATAATAATATTATTTTATATATAAATCGTTTTTTACCGGTTTATGTTGGTTTCCAATTTTTTACTAATTTCGCTAATTCATTCCTAATTTTTTGGTAAAACAATTTTATAGTTCAAAAGATTCAAAGAAATAACCAGTTGCGATTCAACTGGTTTAACAGGCCAGTTCGATTCAATTTTTAAAACAGTGATCTTTAATAATAAATTAGGATAATTTAAAAAAATTATATTTAATAAAAGTTATATATTATTTTCTACAAAATAAATAAAAGAAAATAGATTAAAATTTCTATAATCCTTTTTATAAGATATTATTCCATCATTCATTTGAGAGTCTGTAAAAGATTTATTAAAAATATTTAAGTATTTTTGTAAAAAAAAGTTATATTATTGTCCCTTAAAATAAATTTTAATTAAATTATGCTATAATATTCAAAAATTAATTCTTGTTAATAGTTAGTTGCGATAAGAAAAAAAATAACCATTAGATTTATATAAAAATAAAATAAAATGCATCACGTTAATCTATTATTAATAAAAAAATTACTGACAGTACATCATTGAATAAAAACATAGTACGGTTGATAGTTTTTAAAATAAAAATAAAATAAATTTAATAACTTATCTATTTATAGATATTTTTTATTTAACAATTAATAGTTTTTAAGATAGAAATAAAATAAATTTAATAACTTACTTCAATGTAAATAAATATATATATCAAAAGTTTTCCCCGTTTTTAGAATGATACATATAGATTTGAAACCTTTTATTGAATAATAATTATTATATGTCGAAAGATAGTCTCGTTACATTGCAGTTTTATTAATTTCGGCTCTAAGCTGATTATAAACATCTAAAATGAGAATAAAAATCTTAAAAAATATCCACATGGCAATCTTACCTATACATTTTGCTGATTTCTGTTATGACAAATGTACATAGCAGCAAAATAGAGGATTAGATGGCAATTGCGATCGTATATATTCACACCAAAAGGAAAAAAAAAACTGTTCTTCGACTGTTGTCCTGAACTAAACATAGTTTACATTCTCGAAAAGAAATTCAAAATAGTTTTTAAGCAAAGTAAAACACATTTGGCGTAGTCTACACTGTTAAGAATCGGGTTGTTGAAATAAAAAAACGTCATATCAAACACCTTCATAATTCAAAAAAGGGTTTAAAATAACCATAACATTTGTGCTTATCAAAATTTAAGAAAAAACTGGTACTAGAAAAACCAACATTGGCCCAAACTATATCCACACAATACAGTGAAAATTTACAGGAAAAAACAAAAATACATCTTAAAGCAGAACTTTCTGAAACCATTAAATGTAGTGTTGTCCTCTCCCATGTTGCACGGGACGGATCGACCCTCATTTGTTAAACATTTCTCCAACTGTCTTCATCTACCAGCTTGTAGACACTGAAGTGGCTGACCCTGATCTTCCACTCTCCCTTAGAGGGATCATATGATACAAACTCGGCACCTTGGTCCTCAGCTTTTCTCTTGAGCATCTCCTTGTACTTCTCGATCTTAGGCCCTTCTGTATACTGATGTCCGGTTTTTTTGTCAAAACATTTAATATTGAGGAGTGTTACCTCAGCAGGTTTATTCAGCCCTTGTCCAATAGGAGGTTTCTTAGCATCATCCATGTATACAATCACCTCCCGATTATTGAACTGAATGAGGGCCTCAAGATCAAGCCCTCGTACATCTGTCTCACCCAAAAATCTGATGCTGCCATAACCTTGCCTTCCAACCACGAAGTCCTTCACATGACTGCAGAAACCTGGTTCAGCTCTTTCCTTGGCCGCCAGTTCATGTATTCGAGGCAGCGTATAGTAATCAGAACGTCTCAGCTTTGGCATTAGTGCCTCAACATCAGCACCATGTTCATATACAATGGCGGCCTCACCAGCTCTGTGCCCACTGAGTGTCTTGTACGTATTGTCCGCCTTTTGTGGAGAATGATTTTCATAGCTCCCGTTGGATGCTTGCTTTGTTGTTAAAGGCTGAGATTGCTCCCTGACAAGACCATTTTCTGCTGCAGACTCTGGAAACATTCACAGAAATTATGGCACATGAATCAAAGCACAAAAATCTGGATAAGTGGGGGGAACATTTTATTGATTCATCCATTTGAAACTAGTTTAATCACAGTGACTTGATAAAGCATGCATTACCAACGGTAATCAGGGATATCATTGCAACAAAGGTCGAGCAACAATCAATGTCCAATAAATCCAAAAATTGTTATCACAAATCAATAAACTAGAGCTACCCTTTTATAATTAAATTAATGATCAGAATCTGGTAAATCTGTTACCATCCAATAACAAACTTAAAATTTATGCAAACCTAATAACTTTTTATAAAATATAAAATTTATCAACCTAATTATTGATTTAAAAAATTTTATTTTTATTAAATTTTATAAAAAATAATAAATTTTATTGTATGATTTTATTTTAATGTATAATGTCATTTTAAATATATAAATATTAATTGTTAAATAACATAAATATAAATGTAAAGATCCAGATTATTTAAAATTTACTAAATTATAATTATAAAAATATTATTCCATAACTTAGCAATTGAATTGATAAACATTATATTATATAAAAAATTATTAAATTAGTATAAATATTAAGTTTAATAGAAATTAAATAAAAGAAATTCAGGGGAACGTACTCTCTTTATCATTATCCTCTGAGCCGGTCCTATCAGGAGGTGTCATAGATGCTTCTTTATAGATAATTCCTGAACATGACAATTAAAAAATAAGGGCTTGTTTGTCTACACTTTTCGAGGTAAAAAGTTTCTATTTTTATTTAAAAATACGTATAAAAAATTAAGTAAACGGAGAGTTTTTTCGTACTTCTGTCATGTGTGAAAGCGTAGTTTTGAAAAGATATTTACACAAAAGTAATTTACAGAAGTACTTTCAAAGTTTTATTCAAATGTATCCAAAACAAAGCAGAATCTGCTTGTGCTGTTACTAATATCCAAGAACAGAAAATTGTGGAAAACAAAGTGTACAAGACAAGGACCACCAGCATAATACAAAATGTGAACCAACTACAGGAATGCAGTTTTTTTGTTTGAGAGGGGGGGGGGGATGTAAATATAATGCTTTGTTTGGATAAAAATAAAACAGGAAAATGAGAACTAAATAGAAATAGGATGAACAAGATGATTTGTTTGAATAGATAGAAATACAAAGGAAAAAAATTATCTCTACCTATTTGGATCAGGGAAAAAGAGAGTATAAAAATTAATGAATTGTATAAAAATTATTTATAATGATCATAACAAATAATTTGATAAAAAATATTTTTTTAATATAATATTTTTCTTAATAAAAAATATATTTATTTCTTATATTATATAAATATTCTTTAAAATAAAAATAAAAAAATGATTTCCACCACTTTTGGAAGGAATTTTTCCTAACAAAGGGTAAGGGTTTAGACGCTACTCAGCCAGAAGGTTTTCAAAAACCATTAGAACTGGTACCCAATGTCCCAGAGCAGAAATAGATTAATTCCATCATAGAAAAGACTGGAAATACAAACTTCTGGGGCAACCCTTATCACCTATATATTAAATGAATACTCTTATTCCTACAACTCAAGTATGAGTAGACTATAACACTAGGTCAAAATGCAATCAATCAAGAAAATATTACCATTCTCATTCACTGGGATGTATCTATCCTTAAAAGATGATGCCTTCTCGGAAGCCTTTCCAGGCCACTGCTCCATTGGACAAATGATCAACGCCCTTGGGTTTTCCCTAGGAATGAACAGAGCATCAGCCTTAGGTGTGGTTGGAGTATCCTCATCATCACTAAAGAATGGAACCTGCAAGAAAGCAGTGTTGTTAAGACACATACCACATCCAGCTCCACAAAAGACCACATTATTATAGAAAAACAATGATAATAAATAAAGCTAAAGCTACTCACCTTTGGACCATCATTCTTAGAATGATATTTCCTGACAGGAAACTTGATTCGTCTTTGTGAGAGATGCCGAGATGTCAATAAAGATGATATTCTAACAGGAGCAGGTTTGTCTAAGGCCTGAAATGAGGTGTCATCTTGAGACTCATTTGCTTTCACAAAAACTATAACCACTCAAAACTAGCATAAAAATTAACAAAGCAAAAGCTAAAATCAAGAAAGATCATTTTACAGGCATGCTAGAGATTCCGTATTGAATTGAAGGAGTGGTTCCAACTCGACCAATTGACATCTGAGGCAAAGCAGGAAGTGTTCCAAATGGATTTGTGTTTGGTACTGCTTGTACAACCACAGAACTCTGGGTAGAAGACCTGTGAAACAAAAAACCAAATAATGGGAAAAATATACAAAATCCAAACTCGTTCATAAACAATGAAAATGCCATTCCATCCCCTAGACAGATGAAATAATACGTTACATGCATGAGTATGTGAAAAGCTATGAAGTGCAGATACTCCAAAAATGGCAATATCCAGAACACATATCCATGGAGTATCCTCCAATTTTCTCTTTTTTGATATATAATTTTATTGACTGATACAATTTGGGATACAACTCCAACACTTTGAATAGGACTAAAATTACCTAGAGCTCTATCTTTTCCTCTGTATCCTTAAAGCTATAAGAAATAGTAACAGTTATATCTGGCCAACTTTTTTTAATATGACTAATGATGCTTTTGTGACAAAAAAATGTTGTGACATGAACATTGATAGGGGAGGGAATATATGTTATAAGAAAGGGAAATGTATGTAAGTACAATTTTTTTGTTATGATCACAAGCATTTTTCTCTAAATTATGATCATCGTCCATTGAGATAGTCATGTATTAATGAGTAATGATCAATATATCTTAACAAATATTGTGCATTTATGTAAAGCATTTTTTTTAATTCATGTCAACATATTTAGGCTGTATATATTGAAGTTTTAGGAATTTCCAATACACATGTCGTATTAAGTATGTGATCTTCATAGGTGAAAGAAAAGTCACCGCCCCTTGGTCACCCCAAAAGGTAAAAACAATTTGAACTAAATGCATGACTTAAAAATAGCTATAACTTACGGAAGTCCAAAATTATTCTGACCAAATATGCCAGGAGTACCACCGAAGCTACTTGCACCAACTATATAGTCATATATATTGAAACATCAGTCCTTCAATTATTGCAAGAAAGAAAATAAATAGTAGCATAAGCATAGATAATATATTGAACTGACCAGGTTGTGTCTGGGCAAAGTTGCTAAAGCCAAAAGCACCACTTGACTGAGCCGCTTGTGCGGGTTGGAAAGGTGTAGAAATGGATGGCTGCAGGTATAAAGTCAAACAAACATATTAGAAAGTCAAAATGCAGACAAACTTGAGAGTTTATTTTCTCACACAGATGCATGACACAAAGAAAACCTGAAAATGGACAAAAGATCATTAAACAAATTAATATACAGAGATGCTAAGGTAATCACAAATCTCCACAAAGTAAATTATTGTTTTAAAGGATCTCCAACTTTATAAGTTCAGATATCAATAACATCAATAATTCAACGAAGATGCAATGTGCTACTCTTAATGGTACAAATAATGCTCTATGCTGGTCCACAGGTGTAAATGAATCAAGTTGAAATATCCTTACAATTGAAGTTTGTCCATGTAATGGAGTATATAGCTGCTAGTAGAGACCTTGGAATGGTTTTATATCTCTAAGTTACTCTTACACATACCTCAAGCAAAAAAGCTTTAAATTGACATATCCACTTGTGCTGAAATTTATTTTTAATTCTGAACTCTTAATCACTTGGTCATATAGATTTTGATACCTTGTCAAGGTTTAATTCTCACCAAAGCTCAAGCAGTTGCACAGTGTCACGAGTATTGTTCTATATCTAACATGAACAGTTTGTTTGAATTGTAGTCATATTTCATACAGCAATTTGTTTACCTAGCAATAGCTTATTTAATATTTAACCACTAGTTGACAGATGGTTCTACCCTTGTACTGAAATTTTATAACTTTTATAGAGCCTTGGCATCAACAATCCATGTCACCAGCCCTGCTTAATGGGATAAGGCTTAGCTGTTGCTGCTGCACTAAATATCATTTATATGCAATATCTATAGATTATTAACATTATTGGATTAGTATAAACTACAAAGTTCAATACATTTGTAAGTAGAGCCCAAATACAAACAAAACTACTCACCACTGTTTATCTTGTCTTATAAACAAACTGTGATTTTAAAGGAAAATAAAAAGATTATACATGAAAAGCATTATCAAATACAAACAAAACTACTCACCGCTGTTTGACCAAAACCCGTCAGATTATTAGAAGTGAGTGATGCACTTGATGAGAAAATACTTCCAACAAGCCCAGAAGAAGGTGAGTTGAACAAGCTTGATTGACTAAAAGAAGGTGTAGTTTGCCCAAAGGGGGAGGTATTCTGTCCAAAAGCAGAACCTGTCTGTGCAATTGTAGGGACTGCAGAACTAAATAATGGGGATGACTGAGTGTTGCCAAAAATGCTTGAGCCAAATGGTGAAGATGTGCCCTGAGCAGGAGCAGCATTAAACAGGGATGCAGTTTGCCCAAAACTAGGTGTTGAAGAAGAGTTAGCTCCAAAAGGAGATGTGGATGATCCAAAAATAGAGGGTGCTGCTGCTGATGTTGAAGAACCAAAAGCTGGTGAACTGAAGGCAGGAGCAGCTGAAGTTCCAAATCCAGAAGAAAAAGGTGAACTCTTTGGTGCAAAAGGGTTAGAATTAGGAGTTGCGGTAGAGAAAGGATTGGCTGATGATTGACCAAAGACTGGTGCAGGAGAAAAGGCGTTTGTCTGAGTTGTAGATGAACTAAAGCCTGACAACCCTGTTGACTGAGCAGAGGGAAGAGATCCACCTAAATTTGAATTATATAAATAGATTAAGTCAGGGTCATCACTACTACACCGAAAGCAAGAATTATCAAATTATTCAATAATTAAAAAAAGGAACCTTTATCTCCCAATTGATAGTCCTCCCATCTTAGTTCCTCATGACTTTTGTCTTTGTAAATGGGCATAGCTGATATGGACTCCAATTTTGCAGTCTGCCCAGAGGTACCACTATCTGCTTCAGTTGTTGGTGTGTAATTAGCTACTCTACTACCACCCCGTTGACCTCCAAAACCTGACTGCCCCATACCAGTATTTCCAAAAGCTGATGTTGGAGTCTGGGATCCTGCATGAGATTATGTGAAGATGACTTTAATTACAGTTGCATAAGATACTGCAGTCCCTAGTATCTTGAAAGTAGATATAGACAAAGCAGTTGAAATTCTAATGGTTCCTGAACTCACCAAATGCTGAACTTTGCCCTCCAAAGGGTGAAGCTGTACTCCCAAACGGGCTACTGCTACCAAATGCAGAAGAAGACTGACCAAAAGCTTGAGTGGATCCAAAACTAAATGCTGGGGTACTAGAAGCACCAAAAGCAGGAGAACTGGAGGCCCCAAATGGAGTGCTCGAAGTGCCAAATGCAGATGTACTTGACGAACCAAACATAGGATTACTTGAAGCCCCAAATGCTCCCCCACCACCAAATACAGGAGAACTTGACACGCCAAATGCATTCCCTGTGCTACCAAAAGTTGGGGTTGAGGTTGAACCAAATGCAGGGGTGCTTGTTGCACCAAACGCAGGAGTGCTTGTAGCACCAAATGCAGGGGTACTAGTTGCACCAAATGCAGGGGTGCTTGTAGCACCAAATGCAGGGGTGCTCGTACCACCAAAAGCAGGAGAGCTTGAAGCACCAAATGCAGGACTGCTCGTAGCACCAAATGCTGGCTGAGATGATGCACCAAAAGGTGTTGAGGAACCAAATATGCTGCTTCCAAACGCTGGTTGTGATGGCTGAGTGGCACTTCCAAATGGACTTGATTGAGTGGGAGTAGATCCAAAGCCTCCAAAAACAGGTTTCTGACCAAAAACTGATGATCCTAAATAGCAAGAGAATCGGTACTTAGACTGAATTAGAAAACTGTCAGATGAATAATAATGAAAAAAGGCATTATGCAAGCCAAAAAATGCTAAGATTACCATTATTAGATGTAAAGAATTTAAGGATTCCATAAACTAACTACAGGAAACCTCAGTTGTTAAGCTGTGTAATTTTCGGTGGTCAAAGAGAAAAAAAAAATAGTAATGAATAGAGCATATACAGCTGAAAGGAATGTCATCCCTTCAAAATATTCTTATACCTACTGTTTCTTGTGGAATTTGCATTATACTGCGGTTCCAATGATATCAATGTACTGACATGCAAATTAAGCTCCAAAAAAACTGTACAGACATATAAATAAGAACAACTGGGAAGGGGTTGAAGGAACAAATCCATAAACAGGATGCAGTACTTCTGTATTATTATATATATAACACAACCAAACTTCAACAGCTCCCTTGCAAGTCTGACATTTTACAAAAATTATATATGCAGTAGCTTGGTGCCTATTGCCTATATTATATCTTCATCTGTGTATAAGCATTTACAGCCAAACCATTTCATAAATCACATTACCACCAGAAAAAACTAATATATATGAAGAAATTTTATTACACCAAGAAAGGATATACAAGCCAGCAGAAGAATAATGTATCATGGAAAATTAAACCAGAAAACCACGAAAGTGGTAAAATTTAGAGCAAACAAAGCTCGCCAGTTGTTTTGGAAGCCCACCATAAAATGCAACCCTTTCAAAAAGTAATCGCTGAGCTTTACAAAGAACCTCAGAAGACTGCTTTATCCCATGTTATATCTGAAAATTGGTATTTTGCTTCACAAAAATATCATGCTTTTCACACCACTACTAATAAACTGGCTTCCAAAGGCTCCAGGGAAGACAATCTAATGAATAAAAGAGATAAACAACCACAAAATGAAGTAATAAAAAAAGGGATTCCATGGCACACTTACCACCAAAAGATGATGATGAACTACCAAAAGCCGGAGTTGAAGATGACCCAAAAGCTGGCACTGAACTGCCAAAAGCTGGTGATGACGAAGCACCAAAAGTTGTAGTGGAAGAGAATGGAGAAGACGATTGAGCTGCACCAAATACACCAGTGGAAGTACCTCCAAATATGGAAGCACCTGTTTGCGAACCGAATGGAGTCGTACTACCAAATGGCTTAGGGGCAAAAGGATTACTACTTGAATTGGTCTGTCCAAAAACCGACTGTGAGCCAAATGGGCTCGATGATGACTGCCCAAAAGCTGTTACAAGAATTCCCATTTATTAATGATTCATTGAAGTAACCAGTAAACAAAGAAACATCATCTTCAGCCAACCACATTTACATAACAACAACAAAACACTAGAAAACAAAGCAAACATTATCCAATAAATGACAACTCATCAACAATATACATCCTATTCAACAAAGGAACCATAAAAAAAACCACAACACTTGAAGAACATCCAATTGGCCTGATAACAAGCAAATAAAGCAAAATAACGGACAGTATAACTTACGGTTCGTTGAGCCAAACATCCTTATAACTTTCCAAATTCAGTCGTAGCTTGTTGCTCCCTAACTGCAATCCGTGTTAAATACACATCAAATCATTAGTTATTCTTCTTAATTTTTGTTCACAATATGAATAAAAACAACAACACAATAAAGAAAAATCGCAAAACGCAGCTAGTCGTGAGATTTAGACGGATTCATCCTCGACATTATATCGTGTTAATCAGTTGAATTAAACGACGACACACGGGTGCTCGAAGACAATGAAACTTGAATAGATTAAGAGAGAAAAATAATAAAAATAATAATAATAAGCTTACAGTGAATTAGGGAAGATAGATCTCGGGTCCACGATTAGGGCAAGAGATGAAGTGTTCGGTAGTGAAAGGGTGAGGATGGGATGGGGTCAGGTTCAGCCACGGCGTTTTCTCTTGTGCCTTCAATCAAGCACACTGACACAGACTGGGCTTTAATCAAAAGCCTTTTCTTGTGTCGTGTTTATATATAAAACCCGCATAGCGTAAAATTTCCGTCAATACACAAATAGCGGGTTACCCTCGTCGGAAGGATTTTTTTTTTTTTTTTCCTATTGTTTTTCTTAGTCTAGTTGGCTTTTGATATTTTAATTCTTTTTTCTAATTTTAAACGAAAATGGTCCTATTACTCGATTTATTTTTTGATAACGTGACAAGGTATTTAATGGCAATCCCCAATCTGATTAATCTATTTATATAAAATTTTAGAATGCTTACACTTAATAACAGCTATTTCAACTTCTATTGATAGTGCAATAATACTTAATAATACCTCCTAATTTCTTAATTAAAAAAAAACTCCCATTTTATTTATACATATTTAGAATGTATAATTTAATTTTTTGTAATATACTAACATAAGCACCAATACTCCTGGCAATCTCGTATTTATACAGTTTATTTATTCACGTAAGTATATATATACCTTATTTTACTAAAATACATATATTAAATTAAGTTTATTGGAGAAAAAATAAAGTTATAGCTTTTTAATATTTTGTTGGGATAAGTGAAAGTATATTTGTATCATTGTATATATTTAATTCAAAATACATTTATAATCATTATTTAAAATAAAAACATAAATATAAATTAACTTGTATTTTTTTAAAAAAAAAAAAGTTAACAAGTAATGTTACTTCGTATACTTATAACAATTTTATATTAAATCCGCGTAGCTTAAAAATTCCGTTGATAAACCAACAAGGTTATCCTAGCGATTTTTTTTTTTTTAAGTCAACCCAGCTTTTGATATTTTTAATGTTCTTGTTTAAAACAAAAAAGTGTCTTCTGTTTTTTTAAGGTCACACAGTATTTATTATAAAATTCTTATTTTTTACGATATTAAAAATCCTTAATATGATATAATTTATTCATTTTTATATAATAAAATAGAATCCTTATTTTCTTTAAAACATATTTTTATTTTATTTTTCATAAAATTATAATTTTTATTATTTAACATTTTGTTATAATTTTTAAATCACAAGCTATCTTTAAATTTTCTTTTATATTAAAAACTATAGTTATATGCCATTCCCATCATTAAAATTATCACATGATATTTTAAAATTTATTACTTCATTTATTTTTAATAATTTTTTTTATCATTTTTCTAGTATGTATTAGAAGATACATAACAAAAATCTATATATAGTAAATACTATAATTTTTAACAAAAAAAACTCTATTTATTAATTTTATTAGATATTATACAAACAAATTAGAAAATCGATCTTTTATTATATTTATAGTCTTTTAATCTGTTGTATTTCAAAGTTTTAATTTTTAATATTTTTATGGTGAATTTTACAATTAAAAAACTATAATAAATACAATAATTTTTTGTATATTAAAAATATTATTTTATATTTAAATAAAGAAAATAAAACATATATTTATATACTAACCAATTATTTGGTATCTATGTATAAATTTGTTCTACTAAATTTTTAATAAAATAAAATTTATTTACTTTAAATTTTATACATTTTTTAATTAAATGATAGGATTTTATGAATAAAATATTTATATAGTTATGCGTTGGAAAATGTTAGATACTTTATTTTTATAATATTTTTTATTAGTAAACAGAAAGTAAATTTATTATAAATAAATACATTATTTGATTGAAATTTATAAATAGAAGCAAATTAAAATAAAAAATGATTACTTTCAAGTTTCAAACATTTTTACTTTTTTTATAAGATTAAAATTATACAAAATATAAGAATTTGCAATATATATTATGAAATATTTTTTCTTATAATTCCTTTTTTTTTTAACATCAGTTTAAACCTAGAATACGTATTATGAATTAATTTTTTTTATAAAAGTATATAAATATGAATTATTTTGTTAATCAATATATATATATATATATATATATATTAGGATTATCATAAAATAAAAAAATACGATATGAACAAATAAGTTATAAAATAGATTTGAAACACTAACTTTTTTTACTCTTTATAATACATTCATTTAATCTTCTAAACATTTGTGATATCAAATCCATCAAATATTGAATAATATAAAAAAATAAGTGCCATTTTAATTTATAAATTAACAAAATAACTATTTTGATGCCATTTAAAAAATTCATTTGATGTCATAACTTTTTTATATTAAATAAAATTTTTAATGTTAAATAGATATTTAATATTTTAAAATAATTTATAATATTTCATGTTTTAAAATATAATGTAATATAAATAAAAAAAACTTATTTTAAATAATCCAATATTGATTAAGGAACTATTTATTGATCAAGATAGATAGAATATAATAATATGTTTTATTTTGTTATATTTTCAATGTTTGGTGTGTCAGTACAATAGAATACTTTATCCTTTTATTCTATCATATATTTTCTTAGTTAAAATATTGTTTTGAAGAGGAACTTAAGTTAAATATATACATGGATTAAATAAATTTTAAAGAATATTTTGAAAGAATCATATTTACAATATGTAATTAAAAGTATTGTTATACTTAGTCTTTTATATAACACAGTTTTGAGAATCAAATATTTGTACGAGTTATGAGTTAAAAAGTAATGTTGAATATTCAATTCTACAGAAATAATGTTTACCGTGACGATGCTAACAAATAAATAGAAAAAATTAACCTAAATCAATCTTTTCTTTGATTAAAATTTTAAAAATCATTTAAATAGTATTGAAAATTTGAATAGAAGAGAATCGAATTAAAAAACATTTTGTTCAAACACATACTTAATTTTTTCCAAGAGATAATAATTATAAAAAAATTATTGAATTTAATACTTACTATTTTATTTGCTGAATATTACTACAAATTTATGCAAATATTTTAAATCAATATATGGTGTGTAGATAAATATAATTCATTTTATTATATAATAATTTTCTATAAATATTAAGTGATTAACATAACATAAAAATGTAATATGTATAAATAAGTTTTGTAAATTACATATTAATACCTTTTTTTAGACTTTCAAATATTTATAATATTAACATGACTACATGGAAAAGAATTAGATACATAAGCAATTATAATACGCATAACATAGAAAAATTAACATAAAACTCCATTAACTACATTATTTAAAGATACCCATAAGAACTTATTTATTTAAACATTTAAAAACCATTTTTTTCATTTTCCAATAAAAAAACTAATTTATTTATACACACCTCAAAATTGTTCAACAATTCAAAATTAATTTTTATCAAAATTGAAAATTTTCAACTTTAAATTAAAGGAATACTTCAAGCCAAAAGTAGGTTATTTCCAAAAAATGAGGTACGGAAAGCTGAACAAATAATTTTGGAGGGGCCAAAAGAAATCAATAATTTATAAAAGCTAAAAACATTAAACAAAAACTAACAAAAGTTTTCAATTATTAAAAAATTAACATTTGCATGTTAATTAACAGCAGATTGTAAGACAAAATCCTATGAATTGAACATAAAGAATCACTTTGACGAATAACGTTTTCAAAATATAAAATTATTAAAAATGTGGTTGAGGATAGAAGGATCCCCTCAAAAGCTTTCGAAATCATCAAAGGCAATAAAATAAACAACTTTTTATGCTTTTGGTGTAAAAAAAAGTTTGGTTTGGAAAAAAATAATCAAAAGCTTTTATGCTTTAACCCCAAGCATATGGACTTCAAGAGAAAACAGCTTAATTTGAAAAAAAAAAAAAACTTTTCTAAAATAATTAATCAAATCTAAACATGAACCTAAATGTTGTTTCAAACTATGTGTACAACATATGAACTAAAATCAATTATGAAGGCCAGTAGCCTCGCCTTTCAGATGAGACAGCCGAAGTGACACTTGATAACTTTCCATCCCAGCTGCTACTTGAAATAAGCAAAATTTTGAAGGGAAATAGGTCCTTTTTTTCTCTCCCTTTTTCCAATTTTATTTCCTTTTTTCTCCTTTTTCTTTCTCTATAACCTCCATTCGGGTGAAAAAAAAACAAAGATTAAGGTTGCATGAAATTGCATGGGCAACCTCAAGGAACTACAATTTACATGTCAAGGCAAGGTTAGGCGTATGAACAATTCCGTCCAAATAATCAATTACCTAGGGCGGTTGTGATTTGTGAATCTCTTCATTGAGAAGTTGCGCGATTAGGGTCCGTTCAGCCGCTGGCTTATTGTCACTGAGAATGCTGTACAATAAGTTCAATTCTTCTGCATTGACCTTTTTTAATAGGCTCCTTAATACTGCAACAACTCCAACTGGCATGTGCTGATTCATGAGAACTCCTTGACCATTTCCACCATTTGCATTGGTTTGGCAAGATTGTGAAATTTGTCCTTGCGGACGGGAATAGGGCCGGGAGTCCCAATATTCATTACATACTCGACTCCGATCCAGTGCCTCAATAGCCTGGCGAATAAAGGCGGACACATTATATCTTGAAGCTATCAAAACTAGGCTCGGAAAGAAAATCGAGTAGCACAGTACAAATACCAACAATTTAGATGAAAAACCCAAACATTATTAAAAAAAATAAGACTATTTAAAATCCAGTTGTAAAACAAGTGACAGGATTGAACACTGCATTACTTGATCTTCACGTTGTTTACTTCACCAAGGAAGCTGAAATATTTCTTTTTTTTTGTAAAAAATTTAGGGTCGACACACACCCACAGTGCCATTTGCCCTCTTGGTAAAAGAGATCAGCTAAGGGCATGTTTGCTTTGTGTTCCCTGTTATCATTTTCAACAAATCAGAAAAATGATTGGTCATGTTTTAATGAAAAATGTTGCTATTTATCTCCCTAAACTCCAATATTAAAAGGGGATCCCAAATCACTGTTAATCAACCTAAAAGAAGCTAGAAATATTTCTTATACACATAATTAATTGCTAGATATTCATTAATGGAAGGTAGAGAGAAACAAGAAGATGAATGGAATTTTCGTTCAGCACATGTCATACACAAATGAATCCCTATAACAGCTTGAATTATAAATGAGTAGTGAATGGTAAAATTACCTGCACTATTGCTGGTGAGGAAAACCCAAACATTTCAAAGCCATCAAGACTACCAGGAGGCTGTAAAGGAGGAAGACCCTTTCTTCCCAGCTTATGATGCTTTGTGATCTCTTGATTCACTCTCTCTCTTACCAGTTCCCAGCATCTTGCAGCTGACATATGAACGAAGACCTCACTTGGGCAATTTTCCAAAGAAACCTGAGGGGGAAAATAAGATTATAGTTATTTTACACATCACTTCTTGCCAATTCCAGCCAATTGAATTACCCACAGCAGTCCATTTCAATGCCCAAAGTATTTTTCAATTCTGATCTGACCACGTAGGGAAATAAGCTTCTTAATAGATTAAACATGACTAATCTGAATGAAGATTACACCAGACCAAAACAGCCTATTCTCATTTTCTCAATGACTCCATATATAAAATTAGATGCCAGAATAAAACATTAAATGGAGCGCGAACAACCTCTGAAAAACAAAACTTTGACTTAAACCTATGGTAGGGTATCAAAGTGCAAAGTGGAGGAGCCTGGGAATATTCCATCAAGTTTTTCCCCATGTAATAAGGAGTAAAACTCAGCAAGATATTAGCAACAAAAGGATTTAAATTCCAAGTACATAAACAAATTTAGTTCAGAAATATGAAAGACCTTTCTGGACATTTTAATAAAAAGTACATAATAATCTAAGGTCAAATGCATGACAGAAGCCTGTAATTAAAAATAAGGTGATGAAAGTACCATAAATAGAGGCCAACCACGTCCAGTATCAAGAATTTCTGAAATATAGTAACACATACTGGATGGATCTAAGACATTTATGTATCTGACACGGCTTCTAAATCCTGCATCAATTAATTTAATTTGCATAAATACACAGCACAATTATTCAATTAAACACTGTCACAGAAGCTGTATCCATTATAGACCAAGTATACATACCTTTTGGAAATATAGCCTGACTACTACACCATGACTTTCCAGAAAGTACCACTCCAAATTCTAATGGTTCAACATTGCAGTTGATACGCCGGACAACCTTTGCAATGCGAGGACCTTTCTGACGGTAATTGTTTGGACTGCAAGAAAAGTTACCATTACCAGCTCTTGTATTGTCTGCTACATTGGAAGTGGTGCATCCTCCAAACTTTTCATGATTATCCTCATTCTTAGCCTTGATAGTGCCAGAATTTTGTGGGTTCAGAGGACAAATCTCCAAACTTTCCAAACACTGATCACGGGCATCTCCTGTTGAAGAAGCTTGAATGTTTCTAGCTGATTCTGTACTGGTATGACCTATACAACAAGAAAGGTCTGTTGATGTAGAAGCTAGAACTGGCCCTGGGTGTTCATGACATTCTTGTTTCACATGCAAAAGCTGAGTTGAATCAGAACTAATATTTACACTGGGCAATGAAATAGCATCTTTTTCTATGTTGTTACACAGATTTGCTTTATCTCTAGAACCTGTAAGCATATAAGAAAGACCATTCCTTCTATTTGAGTCTGATATCTTCTTTTCATCATCTTCATCGTCACTAAGAAGTATAATATTGCTATTATGTCTGTAAAGAGAACTTTTCTCATCTCCATGTTGAGCTAGTGGAAGAGATAAAGCATTTGATCTGCAAATAACAGATTCTTCTTTAATACAAATCTTACGATTTGCCATCTCAAATGTAGGTTTTGTGCTTTTAAGTGTTAACAATTCCTTCATGGAACTCAAAGATGAAATAGCTTCAGCTGATTTCATCTGTTCAAAATAGCTCTGATCTTTGCTATTTGCTTGATTCTCTATTGGGACATCTATCAACTGAGAATCGTCAATAAATTTATTTGATGGATGCAAAGCCATCTCTTTATACACAGTAGCCCTGGAAGAATGAGACAAATTGGATGAATGTGATTTCAATTCCTTAAGTATTGTTTCCTTGTCTACAGAGACATAAGAAGAGAGTGCCAGCCCAAGATCCATTTTTGCCCATCTGTATATTGCACTTAATTTTCCTTCCAATGCCTCAACAAGAATATTTAGTTCACTAATATCATAACGGAAGAGGAAAAATTTGGAATCCCAAGAGCATGAACAAAACTGTTTTGCATGGTCCAAGCAAGCATATCTATCTGGAGAACAGCGACAACCACCTGCAGATAGGTGCAAATCAAAAAAGCAAATGTTGCATTCCCTTTCATTTGTAGCATCAAAACTACTCTCCATTTTTAATGCCTGTGAAGAACTGCCAAGAAATTCCCTTCTTACTCGCTCCATCTCAACACGCGTCTAGAGAGGAAAACATAAGAAAAACAGGGAGATTATTAACACTGAAATTCAATAGAAGTTTTTAGTGATGTATATTTATAGAATTTGGATTCACAAAGCATAGTTCATATGTCTTAGTTTCACATTTAATTTAATACTTTCAACCTTTTTCTTAATCTTGGCAGCAGGGATGGGGTGGACAGCCACTTACTAATCAGAAGAATCAATTTCAATTACTTTGAAATTGTAATTGACAGATAAAATTTGCTCTCCCATGAGAAGTTTTATACTAAACAGGATCCTCATATATTCAGCAAATAGAACAGAAGGTCCATCGTTTAGTTACAATATTCAGGAATTAGAATCTGTTGCCATTGCCCATTATTAAGATAGGTGTCATCCAGTACACCAAAGGATTGTTTTGATATTAACCAGGGATTTGCCACACCCAATGGAAGACAACAAGCATAAAATAATAAAGGACAATGACCCACACAAGCTGTGACCTCTAAATAACATGTAAAAAGTGCATGCCAACCAACATCACATAGTTTCCACATGGAAATCATGGAATAGGAAAGAGAAATGATACCATAAATTAGTTCAGCTGCAGATACACTAAAATATTTACAAGGCCAAAATAAAAAAATGGATATAAATTAGGTATCCAAATAATACTCTTCATTCCAGTTCCATTCTTTTATGGTGCATAGTGAACTTTTTGCAAGCAAATCCTTACCACTGAATATCTTAAAAGTTGTAAATTAAACTTCTTTAAAGATAATTGCTTTTAGAGATGTAAGATCATTCTTTGGCCCCCACCTACAACTTCAGCCTCCAGAAGAGTCGGTCTTCTAAATGATACCAACACCTTTATGAGGAAGTGGTTCAAACTTAGAAGTTTGATTCTTGCCACTTCCATATTTCCAATAAAGTTGAATTTCAAGCACAAGGTAAATAGCCTTGTGCATTGTCCACACTTCAAGTCCAAACTCCAGATGGCTCTTGCATGAGAGGCATATTAGAGACTAGAGAGTAGAGACACAATCATTCTTGGGTCTCCACCAAAAGCTTGGGCTTTTAGAACATTTCGTCCTTGACAATTGTAGACACTGATAATGTTAGATACATTCAGAACCAACCATAAGCCTTAACTAGAAGGCTTAAGATCTTCGGATAGTTAGTCCATGAAATAATATAAGGGCCAATTTGACCACATGGTCATGACTCATGAGTTTGATCCTTGGCACCCTATTTTTCTAAATTAAAATAGAATTTCATCAAAAGGAAAGCAGGCCAGTACATTGATTACACTTCAAGCCCTAAGGGCTTTAGACTAGAGTAAAGAGGCACATTACATATAAGCCTTCACTTAATAACCTAAAGTTTGAGGATAACTTGTCAATGACATATGGGAACAATTGAATATTTTATTTCCTTTTGTTTGTATTCCATTTTTGGTGAAAGGTCCTAGTTCACCTATACACAAATCTCTTTGTAGCTTCAAAAATAAATCTTCATCAAAGATCTTTTAAATTCAATTTAGCAAACTCAACAAATAACTAACATAATACAGAAGACAAGGTGAAGTAGCACAAAGGAATGAGCAGACAGAAAATATCCAAAATAGATAACATGCCTTATATGGTGGCTCAAACAAAGCTATTCAACTTTCAACCCCCTTATTATGGTCATGTCATAAGTTAATACACAATCATAAATATTATACCCTTTATACTGCATTATAAGAGAAGAAGAATTTACCTTGAGTGCTTTTGCCAAAAGGCCATCCTTTCCACAGACATCCTTCCATAGTAGATTATCTGAAGTATTCTTCTTCAGCAAATTAAGCTCCCATTGGGCTCGTACTGCTTCTCTTGCAGCTCCAAGCAATAGTTTATCATGGGATATAGAAGTCTTGCGCCCCTGCTCCTGGTACAGCTGTATGGCAATGTGCCCGTGTGGCAGCCAGTCAACAGGAGCAACATTAACAGCCTCAGCACAGTTGAAGCCACAATTAAACCCAGAGTGGTAGGCTCGAGGAAATGTCAGAACAAAGTCCCCAGGGTTTTGAACACACCTATAAACTGGCACTCCTTTAGACCTCAGGATAGAAGGAGAAAGCTGAGTGACCTGCAACCAAAAGTTAAAAAATTCAGGCATTGAATAAATATATGTCCAAAGAAATAAACATGATCATCCAACTTAACTATTTATCTGCTCAACAATAAAAAATAGACAGGTAAGGGAAATGAAGAGAGGTAAAAAAATGGAATATGGAACTTCGCTCCACCTGATGATAATGCAACTAACTTTAATCCTGTTTGTTACCTCTAACAGACAAAACAAAACATTATGATCAAATGACATTTGTGCAGTGGTAGAAAGTTTCTATTCACCAGCTTATGAAGCAAGTCAGGTTGTTCTTCAAAAAGTTCGGGTAAATGCCTTCTCATTGCCTCTTCCAATTTGCAGGCATCTTTTCCAGGGACACCATACCACATCTTTGGAGCTCCCCAATGCATGTAATTCAATGAATATAAATGGTGATCTTCCACATGCTGCACCCACAATCAAAGCATAAAGTAAATATAAAGCAGTTATAACAATTAACTAGCTAAGCACTCGCTCTCTCACATAAACCACACTCACACAAAACTTAAACAAATTGCCACTCAACACACAATAAATAGTTTTGATGATGTGGTTTACCAAACAAATCAGGGCGCAAAAAGATGTCAACTGTATGAGTCTCTTTCTCACACAAATACACACCTTTACATCCCCTCTCATCCTCAAAGGGCATGTGAAGAAACAACATCTATAGATAGAAAATAAAAACACATGCATATTGACATGCACAGGCTCCTATAAACAACAATAAATGGAAGGAACACAAATATATGCTGAAGACAGAGATATCCATATAATTGTAATGGTTATAAACACAAACTGGGTGAGGAATTCATTAAATACATAATAGAAAATGAGGGAAATAAGTAGTCCTTACCCAACAAAAGGAGGAAAAGCACATTCCTACATACAACCATGGCACTAAAACACCAGATATATCACTGCTTTCATAAGAGAGCAGAGATCCAGGTAGCCTTGCAAAGTTATTTAAATTCCACCCAGATTTTATGTACTGTTGATGCAAAGCGGAATCAACATGACTAGGCTTGTTGGGGAAACCACTCCCAAAAACCCCAGTTTCCAGATCAGCTCCATAAAGCACCTGAAAGTATAGAAAAAATGAAATGTAAGGAGAGCAGCATGTACTAAGGGTAATGAATAGGCAATGTTTCATGAAGCAGCAAATTATTGAAATTATATGGAAGCTTGGGAAGTGACCTCAATTTCTTCAGTAGGACTCTCAACCATCCGCCAATATTCACCTTCAATGTTCTCCACTGAAAGCTCCATGGTACCATTTAATATTGTTGAATTAGCACCCAAATGAGTTACATTCTCATTTTTTCTGAAGTATTTGACCTGAAAATCATCTGCATATTTCTGGAATGCTTCCAAGGTAAATTCTGGACCAGGTTCAAACCCAAACCTTTCAGCTTCAGAAAATCCAGCATTAATTCCTCTTCTAGTGTCATTATCCATCCCCATCCTTGTGCATCTTCTCCTTTTCTTCTTCATATTACTCTGAATCCTTGACATCTTTCTCACGGAATCACGATTCTGAAGTTTGTCAATCCTCTGAACACGAGTAGCAAATTTAGAACCCTCCCATATACCCTTTTCCTTGAGAGGACAAGGGGGTTTCCAAGAAGAGGGTGGAACAATACGACAAATTCCATATGGCTCAGCCCTGGAGCGAATGCTTGATATATATTTTAAAGTATCTTGAAACTCCTGGAAAAAAATTATGGACATGTCAAAGATCTGATTCTATGATGAAGCTAACTTAGTAAACAGATCAGTGACAGGAACAGAAGTGAATTCAAATGTGCCATAAGAACTGAACAAGACCTCTTCAGTGGGGTAGAAAACAGGAGCATCCTCAAGATTTGGCCTACGAGCATCTTCTGGTCGCCATCTGGCAACAACCTGCCAGAAATTTCAATTGTCAGTTACTAGTCATTCAAGAATAATGCCCTATAAGAGCTATTTTACGATGAGGTAACCTCTCTAATATACAGTAAAATTACAATTCAAGTCCAATGTTGTTATTACAATAATATGTCTGTTTGATGTCAAGGTAAACCAAGTCACTTCCGTTTTAACATTCAATAAGGGAACATCCCAATTCATAAAACTTGGTAATGCAAGTATCATTATGACTATATCATTATCCTCTTGCATTTGTATGTTTCTCTTCTTTCTTAATAGGTTCATCGTTTTTCAAAAAAAAAAATAATATTAACATAATAACAATAGTGAAATAAATAACAGTGCTAAGGAGAGAGAGAGAGAGAGAGGAGGTAACAGGTCAGAGTTGGTTGATTAATAATGAGGGCAATAAAGCATTATATTTTATAAATAGACCTTTTGGCAATTACTGCAATCTGGACATCCTCGGATGACTCCCCTAGGAAGACAAGTTCTTGAGGAGAAATTCTGCATTGACATTCATATGTAAGACTAACCAGAATTCTGTGCACAATTATACATAAGAACATCATGCAGTGTATTGACTATTGAAAATCAAGACATCTAAAACAAAAAGTGAAACAACATAAGACTCACTTGATCAAGCCGCTCACAGTCTGAGTCATCATCTGAACTGTTCTCATATTGTCCATAGTTAATCCATGGTCTTCGTCGAAGGGATCTAGGAACCTTTGCAGTATCACAAACTTGAACATCACTGTCCAGCTGAGTTGATTGTGATTCAGAAGCACTTGTAGAGGCTGAACAACTGGTCATATTTTTATCATTTTGTTTTTCATTGTCTTCTACCCTCTTCAGTGAGAAAGATGTATATGATTCAAAACCTGGTGGAACTGATGGAAAATCATCATTATCTTCTTTAACACAAATTCTCATGAGCTCTGTCCCCATCATAACCTCATGCATAAGGTAATAGGTACAATGTCTCTGATTTGTCTACCTGCACAAATTTAGGTTTCAGCATAAAGCTATACTCTACACACACATACACACAAGAAAGCATCTAATCTAGGTTTTATTAAACATAATTTGATAATAAGAGTACTTATAAAGTGAAAGATGTAGAATTTGTTGGCTCTCTGAACTTCCACTGCACATTAAAGCTAGAAGTCACATCAATAGAAGCTAATTCAAGGTCCCAGTAACTTCATAAATTGCCAGAGAGAATCAATCTGAAATATGTCACAATAAAAGGAGAGAGAGACAACTCAGATAAGGTAAGACATCTACATTCAACATAGTATCTTTAATATTCCATACTTTTCTTTTTCATTTAGTCAAAAATTGCTATCCATACTTCTGT
The DNA here is from genome assembly GCA_037954105.1 of Canavalia gladiata. Taxonomy (NCBI): domain Eukaryota; kingdom Viridiplantae; phylum Streptophyta; class Magnoliopsida; order Fabales; family Fabaceae; genus Canavalia; species Canavalia gladiata. The sequence continues at coordinate 15,181,681 of CM075660.1, forward strand.
CAGACTAAAATTATAATTATATCAATATGGCTATTGGCATTCATCCAACAAAATGGCAGATCAGAAAGCAAAGGCACATTGAACCTTCAATATGTTAATATTTGTTAATATTCTTGTTTAAGCAAATAAAACTAATAGATAAATGAAGGACAAAGTTTAATGTAGGAGAGTAAATCATCTAGATGCACGTGATGACCTATATTAATTATCCACTTCTCACTTATCTCGATTTTAAAATTTCTCTTCACCCTTTCTCAGGAGCAAATCCCTAGTTCATTACATTTCAACAACCAGATCATGACATAAAAATTTAAAATAATTCAGCAATCACTGATAGCATCCTAAAGATGACCTAAAAGATCCAGTAGAATTTGTAGAAAGGATCTTCATAAACTATAGTTATCATTATCTGTATATCTAACAATATAAATGTATAAAGCAAAGCACACATCATTATAATCTCACTACAATAATATTATTTAGAATTACCAAGTGGATGGAAACCAATCAAAAATTAATTAAGAAAAGAGAGAGAGAAAAAAAGAAACCTTAGTCAATTTTACTATAATCAAGCGATTTTGCAGTGATTAGTTGTAATCCTTACAAGGAACAAAAGGCATGCCCTATCAGGAGGTACTTAGATGAAATCGTGAAGGAATTGTGATTTTCTATTGTAAAGTTGATACATGGAAAAAATGGGTTAATACAATGGTGTATCGGTCAAAAATAAAGCAAAATTTCGAACTCCTATGGATTGCTGGAGGTAAGAACGATGAGCGTGAAGAATTGAAGACAAAGTACAAATTCTACAAACCCTAACAAGATGGAGGAAGAAGACGATTTAGGAAGCAACATAGACAAATCTGAATCCTCTTCATTAATGTCTAGACTAGATGATTTCTTCGTTTTTTTTTTTTCCTTTCTTTCTTTTGGGTTTCTTTTTTTTTTTTTGGTCAACTTTCTTTTGGGTGGAAACTTGCAATAGTGCAAGATGTATAAAGTTATTGAGCCCAAGGACATTTTCGGGTCTTTGTTGCTTTCCGGCTTCGGCAGGAAGGTCTAGACAAATCCCTATAATTACTACTTAGTGTTTGGACAATATTTTTTTAATTATATTCTTACAAAATTGTAATAAAATTAATAAATCAATTAGTGAAAATTTGAAAATTTAGTTACAAGTTAAAAAGTAAAAAACTAACAATCTAATCAATTAAATCAAAATGTTTAATAAAATTAATTGTTAAATTATTTAATAAATATAAAATAACAATAATTAATTGTTAAATTATTTAATAAATATAAAATAACAAGTAAGAACATAACTAATTAATGGATAATAAATAATAAATATAATATATTTTAAATACAAAATTATATTAAATTTTATTTAAATAAAGTTTTAATTTTAAAAAATAATTTTTACTTTTTATATTTTGACCTAGAAAGTAATATTGTTCAAATATTCGTTTTAGTTTATTCTAAAAGAAGAAGAGTAACAAACAAAAGATTTTATATAAAAAATGTAGTTATTTATATTGTATTAAAATATATTTTTCTCTATTTATAATTAATTTATGCAATAAAATATTTATGATTCATACAAATTAACTTATCTTTAATTTTTATTTGTTTTATAGATTTTAAAAGAATAAAATATTTAAATATAAAAGTATAAGATGATTTAAGATTTATCTATATTTAGGATTAATATAAATAATAAAATTATATTTTTTTATCTAATTTATTGAAAATTTATCTATTTTATTGAAGGAAGATCAACTTAGTATATAATTCCAAATTTATTTAAATATTTTAAAAAATTAGTTATACATTAAATTAAAGTTATTTTATAAAATATTTATACATAACATAATCATAATCAAATTCTTTCATCAAAATCTAGAAAAAAAAATAAAATAAAACCAACTCTACAATTTCATTTCTCTTCCAATATTATTTCACAAAATTATTTATGTGTACATTAATAAAAGTAAGTAATATATCGATAAGTCAATTGGAAAATATGCGAAGGAAAAAATTAACCAACTAATAATTTAAATGGATGTGACAAATTTTTTTAATATTTTGTTTTGTATACATTATAATTGGTGAACATTGTATTCTTAAGAATATGGATAATGATATTATTTTTATTTTTTTTAATAAAATATTTTATCTTACCAATACATGTAAACAAAGATATGAAGTGCCATAATGACTTCTTCCATTTTATATGGACACCATTTTCTTAAATTTTATTAACACTATTAGAAGAAGATTGTACCATTTTTTTTAAGTCTTCATTCCTACAAATCAAGTCATAACTGTATGAAAAATTCTTACTCAGACTTACTTTTGATATTATTTATTAAGGTTTGCTTTATAAAATAAATGATACAATCGTTATAGTATCATTGCAAAATTTTAATAATTATCTTATTTATTTAAGGACTATTATATGAAATCTCAACAAATAGGATATAACCAATTGAGAGGTAAAAGTTCAAGATTGATCTTTGACACTGTTATTTGACAAAATGTTTGACGATCTAAACTCATTAGAAACGAATTTATCTTAAAATTTATCTTTACTTTATGTCTCATCATTTGTTTATCTTCGAGTATTTAATATTCCTTGTCATTATACTTTGTTTTGCCATCAAGAAGTTACCTTTGAATGTTCTTAATGGATGATCTTTTCTTCTATATTTCCTTTTACATCCCTTCTTCAAAGGATTTTCTAACTTTGACTTTTTATACTTTAATCCCTTCACATGTTAGGATCGTTACCTTTAAACCCAAGAAACATATTCCTGACTCAACAAGTTTTCCTTAATCTTTTATATCTTAGGTTTGCTTTATTATGCACCACAACGTTTTTAACTTTAGATCATATTAAATATATCCAATAGTTAAAAAATTGTTGCCAAACCAGGGATTATTACTTTTTAGGAAACTGTTACTTATTCTTTTGTAATAACAGTTTATTAAATGATGACAAATTATGACTATAATTTTAAAATTATCATTATTTTACACCTCAAATAAGACTGTGGTCTTAAATACAAATATAAATGTAACTGCATATACAAAATTGTGAATCAAAAGATATAAAAATATGACTCCAAAGAGTAAAAAAAAAACCTGTAAATTGAGATTTTGTATGCTTTAAAAAATTAATTAATCGAAACTTCCTTCACAAACATCAAAACCTCTATCTTTTTCCTCTTTTTCTATCCTTGTCTCAGCACAGTTTACTGCATAATTATATTCTCTCAGTGCGAGCTGTACTCATTTACCTCTCTACCAACTTAACGAAACATGGAAGCAATTTTGTTTTCAACTTTAAATCAATGATTTTTTTCATAATTTATGCAATGTTATTTTCTCTTGTCTTCCCATTCTCTCAACTGACCAAAGCTTTCCCTATTTTTTCACTCTTTTTATGTATATGTAACCGTGTTTATTTAGAGAGTTGGTTATATTTACACTATAATTAAATATCAAGTTGTTATTGCGGTATAACAGTTATAATTAGACTTGTGGTGGACTATGGAGGTTATATTTGAGTATACAGTAAATTTAACGTTAGTGTTATCTATAAGTGATAAGTCTACATTTATTGTCATTGATTGATTAAAGTTCAAAGAAATATATAATGGTTGTAGAGACTAGCAATTTCATTACCTCCTATCACATTTTGTTCATTGCTTACCAATTACATTGATGGATGGATCAGACATACATAAATAGATAAATATAGATGTGTATTTTATATAGCTTTCAAGCTCAGATAGCCAAATTAGTTTGTCAAATTAAAGAGGATACATGCATTATAGGTCAAAAATATCAATTATTAATTGGACTAATGTGTTTCTTCGATACTTAAGACCAGAAGATAAAGTTTTTGCATGAGGGAGTCTAGTAGTAGTCGTATGATGAGGGTGCATCTCACATTTTAAACTTTTGAGTTAATTAAGTCCTTGATTACAAGCTTGAGAAATAAAATTTTGCAGCTGCATAAGGTTAGCAATTATATATATATATATATATATATATATATATATATATATATATTATTGAATATCAAATATCCCTTATATCTGCACAAAGAAAAAAGATCTTTTGTTCTATGTTCAGTTAGTAAATAATTGCATGGGGTTATATTTTCTCCTTCTCTTCTCTTTGGAAGACTTATTATAAACCTACTCGTGTAATAGATTTCATCTCATTTGATCCTATCATCTCTCTTTGTTCCTCTATTTTCGAGGTTATGTAATGGACTCAATATTATTTTATAAAGTATTCAACTAGAGAAGTGGTATATGCTTACATGGACTTGTGGTTTGTTTCTATTAGAATATGTTATATGCTTTGAAATGTTGTGATGTACTTACCCGTTGGTTTTTGCAAAACTTATAAGATAGATAGATGTATGCTTCCTTATCCCCACAAATAAAGAGGTTTCTAAGATTTGAACCTATGACCTCTAGTTCACAAGGCAACAACTTTACTTTTGCATCAAGGCTTGCCTATTGAGTACTAAGGACTATAGAAGTGTAATCTTGAATAATTTGTCATGTGATCACTTGAATCAATGATCCAAGACTTTAAGAAATTTTTTTAGTACTAAGAAGTGCCGATGTGAGATAAGTACCTTTTTGGGCTAAGGAACAATACAATTTTATTAATATTTTGGGAAGAAGGAATCTATGCAAGTGCTCCAATTTGTTCCTTTTTAAAAAGGGATGTCTCATAAGTGGTTGGCAGATCTAGTTTCCTCAATGGTTCTTTGAGAAGCATAACCTTTCCTGTTGGTTTTCACTGCTGTAGAAGTAAAAAGTTCAATGCACAAAGCTCAGATACATGCCAAATGAAAAAGGAGTTACAAATAATTTATGAAGTACTATATTTAATATTTTTCTTATTCTCACTTCATTGATTTGGGGCGTGTAATCCAACCACTAAATTAATGATTGGATATATTCTAGCAATGAAATTATGTTTGTTACTAATATGAATTGTCTCGTGTCTTAATTTTAAGAAAGTGTCGAGCATTAAATTTTGTTAACATATATTATTAAGCATGTAACTTTGGGTAAAATGTTGAATTGGTGGCTGGTGGTTCTTATATAACCTGCTGCAATATATCTTCTATGCTATTCTTAACAATATGAAACAATTGAAAGTAGAGAAGTTGGAAAAGAATATATTACATTTGATTTTTTATTTCATTTCTTCAAAATGGTTTGATTTATTGGTAAATGATCTGTAAACGAGAATAATCTACAATAATAATTTGTTATTATTGATCTTTATTTTCTAAGTTGCTATAACATTTGAACTTGCAGTATTTTAATCTGCTGCAGCTTCATATCTTTTAACATTTATCTTTTAGTCAGTTGTAACATTTGAATGTTGCAGTATTTGATCATATGTAACTTCATATTTTTTAACTTTTATCTTTACCAAGTTTCTTATCTTTTATCTCTCTATCTTTTATCTTTCTTAGCTATACTATATGTAGGACATGCTTCTAAGTATTCAACACGTATTTCTAAATTTTTCTATTCACTTTCTATTCTTTTTCTAATTTTGGACAACATTGTGCAAAGATTCTAGCACACATAAATTCTAAGATTGAAGAATAATACTATAATCAAATTGCATCATTGTTGAAAATTTTCTTTCAATGCATTGGTTCTTCCACAACGTAATGTCTACATTTTTCCAACCTAACTAACAATAATAAAGAAAAAATATATGTTTGGATTCTGATTATTTTTTTATACCTATTATAACTTTATCAAGAAAATGACGATAAATAAGAATTAAATAATAAACTACATATCTATCTATCTAGCTTGAGCTTTTATGAATGTTGCTAATAAAAGAAACAAATATATAAAATTATAATATAGTCTTCTATAATACAAAGTGAAAAAAATTGATCTTCAAATATTCTTGTACTCCATTTCATACCAATATAAGAAATTACTAGGACAAGGCAAGTGTATTATTTTTATGATTTGTTTTAAAACTGTACTACATTTACATGGTTTTGGTTGGCTAATTTTGCTAGAGTTTTCAGCTAAAATTTGAACTTGAAATAGATGTATTCCCGTGCTTGGAAAACATATGGGTATATTTGTGTTTCTTGTTAAATCTTTGACTTTGCTTTACAGGTCATTGCATTACTATTTTATATAAGGTATAAAATGGATTATCAATTTTATGATTGCAATACAATTTGTCATTAGTTAATTAGATAAATATTAATGATTGTAATTGGAATTATCATTCTCCCATGTTGAATCTGTTAATTTGAGTATTTTCTATTTTTTAGTTCTAAATTTATTGGAGTCCGTCGTAAGATTGATCACTCCTTTATTTTGTTATATTATCAAATTTTGTTTACATTAGTTCCACTCATGTTATGAAAAACTCACAAAATATGGAATTGCTGTTGATGTTTGTTTGATTTGAAAAAAAAAAAAATTCTGTCATAACACAAGGTTTAAAAGAGTAATTACTTTTCCCTTTTATGATGTATAAAATGCCGGGTAGTTGTTTCAATAATTGATAATGTAACTTAAATTTGTTTGAGATATTGAGGTCTTTTTCTTGCTTTTTCTAGGTCAAAATGTTGTTTGTTGTAGGAGATGCTTGCTAGGATGTTGGTAGAGAGTTAAGTAGCAATTATAATTTTTTATTTTAAAGATACATTTGAAATAACAGGTACTTCTTTTTATCTATTGTTATAGTTCATTGCCATGGAAAAAATGACATATATTTTCTTCTTAGAAAAAAATAAAGAAATTATAGTTATCAAAAAATAATATTTCAATGAAATGATAAATGTAAAAAAGAAGATGAAAGAATTAAAAACATTTATAAAGAATATGCTGAAATAAGATCCAAATTTAAATAAAGATGAGGTTGAGAAATATAATGATAATTCATTAAACTACAAAAATAATGCAGCATTTCTACATTATTTATATCTACTCAAATTTCTCGGTAGTAAAAGGTATGTTTTTATAATTCTAGCATGGACGCAGTAGAATTAAGTTTTATTATCATTGTTCTATGGCTGTTGGATGCATTTGATCAAGGTTCCTAAGAGGAACTTGTCTTATTAACTTTGTTTTAAATATTAGTAATATTATAAATTTTAATTATGTTATATATTCTTATTATTAATAATATTATACATGTATTATGTTATTTTAATTAGAATATGAGGATAAAAAATATTTTCATTAAACTATTGAAGAAAATAAATAACAAGAATAATGATATAAATGAGATGTATAAAAATAAATATATTTTATATATTTTGGATGATTTGTTTTAAATGGAGATATGACTATATATTTTTTTTAATCACCAAAAATTGGTGTAAAACTATACTAATATTTAATTTATATATAATTTTAAATTTTAAATGAATCAATTAAGTGATCTTAATTTTTTATTACTTATGATATTTTAGAATTAATTAAATAAAGGAATTAGTGGTGGTTTAAGGTTAATTTATTTTATTTTTATTAGTATTGGTATTATTGTTATCATTATTAAATTCAATACATTTTATTATTAAAAGATGGATAAAAAATATGATTATATAAAAGAATTATTATTTACATACTTTTAAAGATTCTTTTTATTTTAATTTTATTCTATATGATGAGAATTAAATTAAAGAATTTTGACAAAAAAGTTAAAAATCACAACTTATGGATAGTAACAAATAATAAAAGGTAATACATAAAAAAAATTTATTGTTTAAATAATAAACATGCAACAAAACAAAACTGTGATATAAACATAACACAAGATCACAGTTTTATATTCATTATCTAAAATTGACATAAAAATTGTTATCTATATCCAATCTAAAAATTCAAATAAAAACCTTTGCATATACCTGCTCCTAAAAATTGTGATCTATATCTAATTCATATATCCGTGACTTAAATTTTAACGAAAGAAAGAGAGTGGAAACAAGAAGGAAGAGAGTGAGTTATTTGGATGAGTAGAAATAAGAGGAAAAAGAAAAGAAAATTTTTTTCTTTTTTTGTTTGGATGAGTAAAAAAAAAGAACAAAAAATATATTAATAGAATAAATTTTATTTTATATAAAATTTTAAAATATTATTTTTTACTTATCTTTTTTACAAATATAATTTATTAACTTATTAATTTTTTTTAATTTTTTAAAAAATAAATAATAATTTTAATAATTTAAAATAAAACAAAAAACAAAAAAAAAACTTCCTCTCATGTTTTCATGGCTAAAGAGAAGAGAACAAAAATGTGTGGGCTCTGCGAATTTATTTATTTTTTTTCCACTAAAAACAAAGTGCACTCAATAAGAGAAATGTAGTTTTTTTCTTTATTTTCTACCCCTTCTTTCCTTTTCCTAATTTCCTTCATCCAAACAGAGCCTAAGTCACGTTGTTAAAATTATAGTATAAAATAAAAATTAAAAACCGTGCCTATAACTGTTTCATTATTCACTCTATAAAGACAACCATTTTTTTAAAAACGTGACAACAAACAAAAAATTGTAACGTACTGCAATATGCCAGTGACATAAACCATGTGATCGGAATTGTGGCCTACAAATGGCCTTAGCTTTAAAATCATAAAATTTTCACGAGGTCACAATTTTTGTTGTTGTCAAAAATAATAAATGCTGGAATGCTATAATAATATTACAATTATGCATGATTAATAAGATTATGATAACGAACAAAATAGACAAAACAAAAAAGAAAACGAGATAAGGGATAAATTAAAGTTACATTTATCAAGTTATCATATCATACAATATTTATAAGATAAAAAGAATTTGGATCAGCAAAGAATTTTTTTTAAATTATTAAAAATTTGTTTAATTTGTGAAAGTATTTATTTATTTTTATTTATAATTTTTTTTAATTTTTTTTAATTGTGTACACAAAATAGTAAAAACAAAAAAATATGTTCATCCTTGTATAAAATTTGAAAAAATATAACAAAATAAAATAAAATGATATTTTTATAAATAAAAATAAAAAGTATTTTCATAATTCAAACAATATTTGATTTAAGCAAATATTTTCTATTTTATTATTAATTTTTTAATTATAAAAATATTATTTTATTTACTATTTTTAAAAATATATATAAACAACAAAAATAATAAAATAAATTTTCATTATTTCTTAAATCCCAAAAGAGCTAATAAAATGTGGATGTCCACTGTTCGCTCGAGCTTTGAACAATTTTTTTTCCTAGATGAATTGCCCTTATTTTTTTTCATGTCAGTTTGTATTTAATCCAAAAAAAGTTTAAATTTTTTTCAGGGCTTTTCTTTAACGACCTTCCCTTAACATTCATAGAAATCAACCTTTCAGATTTTTTTTTTAATCAAGTGGACCTCATTTCTTTTATTATTTCGGGCGAAGTACTTTTTCACATTACCTAAAATAAGAAAAATAATAATATATTTTTCATTATTTTCTATGATTGGTTGATTTTTAAAAATTAAAATATTTATCTTATAAATTAATTAATTTTTAAAAGTTATTTTATTTACGTTTTCAAAAATATTGACTAATTATGATAAATATGTTAAAAAAATATTCCTACCATTCTCAAAACAATTATCCTAGGAATTTCTTTCAGTATTTAAGATCAACGCATTCTTTAAAAAAAAATTGCATGTGTTTATTATACATGAAATGAAAGTATAAGCTAGGATGAAAAGTTCTATTCTTATTTCTTCCTATTATTTTTTAATAGAACTGTTCATGATAGATAATTTCTCCTAGAGTTAGATCCTTTCCATTTTTTTTCTCTAAAAAATTAGTCATATATTTTTAAAAAATTTAACGATTTAGATTTAGTTATCTATATTTAAAAAAAATGAAAAACTAACATCAATTTTATTTTTTACAATTTTATTTTTCATGCTATTAAAACAGAATACAAATATATTAAAGAAAAAAAATATCTTTGTTGAGGAAAACATAGCAAAATTTTTTTTACGTAATGAAGAAAAATATGATACCATTTGTAATTTTTGCGTACATAAATAACATTATTGTCTTGTATAAAAAAATCTATTTTATTTAGTAAATTACTACACCAAACTCTTAAATTATAAATAAATAACATTATTGTTCTGTGTAAAAAAAATCTATTTTATTTAGTAAAGTACTACACCAAACTCTTAAATTGTAAGTAAGAAAATAGAGTTTTTCTTTCCACCTGTCTATGTGAATCTCATTCATTCTATTCAACAATACAAAAATTTGTTTGAACTTATATTTTTTTATAATATTTTAACATGTTCATTTTATTATTTTCCAGAAAAATACGAGCAAATCATCAACCAAAACAGTCAAGAGCGTAGAAAAATAAGTCAACAATATCCATGAAAATATTGTACAATATGATCAAGAGAATGTTCTTAACTATACATCACACTTGGAAATGTAATTTGAATTTGAGATAGCGGCTTATGAGTTTTATAATGAGTATAGTCGGAAAAATAGGTTTAGTATTCGTCAAGAATATGGAAATAAAAGCAAAGTAGATGGAATTTTGACATCAAGAAAATTTTGTGCTTTAAAGAAGGTAAACAAGATGTTGACAAACGGGGACCACTTAACAAAAGAACCTAGTGCAGAAATAAGAACAGAATGTGAAGCACACATGATTATTTCACTTGATAGAAATATCGAAAAATACAAGGTCATTGACTTTGTAACTCAAGATAATCACCATCTTCAACCCCCAGAATTCGTTCATATGATTCGTTCTCATAGATATATATATATCTGAGTCACAAGCATCACAAATTGTATTAGCCGATGAATTCGAACTAAGGCCAAAAGATTTTCATGAATATGTTTCCAAGCAAGCTGGAGGAATAGACACTTTTGGTTATACAAGACAAGACTATAAAAATTACATTTAAACCAAAAGGAAGAAATTGTTAAGGTATGGTGAAGTAGGTGCATTATTGATGTATTTCAAACAACAAACTAAAAATCTTTCATTCTTTTATGACTTTCAAATGGATGTTGATGAGCAAATAACGAACATATTTTGGGCGGATGTACAAATGGTAAATGAGTATAAGTATTTTGGTTATATCATCACTTTTGACACCACCTACAAAACAAATAAGGATTATTGTCCATTGGAAGTATTTGTTGGACTTAATAATCATAGGAAAACGATTGTTTTTGGAGCAACATTGCTATATGATGAAACAATTCCTTATTTTCAATGGTTATTTGGAACTTTTCTTAAAGCAATGGGTGGAGAAAAACCAAAAACCATTATAACAAATCAAGATGTAGTAATGAGTAAGACTATTTCTTTAGTTATGCCAGAAAAATTTCATGGATTATGCACTTGGCATATAAGAGAAAATGCCTTAAGACATGTGAACCATCTCTATAAAAAAAAGTTCACAATTTTGCTTAGAGTTTGAAGCATGCATTGATTTATATGAAGAAGAAGACGAATTTTTGAATGCATGGAATGCCTTACTTGTCGATCATCATGTTTCTAATGATTCATGGCTACATACCATTTTTCGAGTCAAGGAAAAATGGGCATGGACTTATGTTTGAAAAACATTCACTGCATGTATGTGATCTACTCTATTATGTGAAGATTTTACTTAATGCATGTGATACTTTATTTCTTGAACATAATGTTTAAAAAAATTTCCTTGTAGGTATGAGATCTACACAGTTAAATGAAGTTTTAATTTTGATTTGAAAACTCATTTGAAGTCAGATTTAAATTTGGTACAATTTTTTACATACCTTGGAAGAGTTGTCAATGAAAAAAAAAAAGAACAATGAATCAGAAGCTGATTATGAAAGTAGACATAAGTTTCCTAGATTAAAAATGAAGAAGGCCTCTATGCTTGTACAAGCCGAAAACATTTACACTCCCAAAATGTTTGAGGAATTCCAAGAGGAATATCAAGGCACTTGCATAAAGGAATTGAATGACAGTTTGTATGTTGTTACAAATTATGATGATAGTAAGGAGCAAATAGTAATGGAAAATGTTTCTGACCATAAGATTGCTTGTGATTGTCGTAAATTTGAGACACATGGCATTTTATGTAGTCATGCTTTTAAAGTTTTGAATATGACGAATATCAAGTTAATCCCTCCTCACTATATACTAAAACGATGGGTAAGAGATGCAAGATTAAGAAGTAACCAAGATTGGAAATGACACGTTGAGCTGGATATATAAAAGCTCATTTCATAAAGTGATATAATGAATTATGTCCTTGAATGGTTCAATTGACAAATAGAGTAGCTGAATCTCATGAAACTTACACCTTTCTATCCAAAGTTTATGAAGAGTCCAAAAAATTAATTAATGATATGTTGACTAAAGAGTTTGTAAATGGAGAATCAATTAAAAATTGTCAGGTATCCATATCATTTGAAAAGTCTATGAATGGAGAAACGATTAAGAACAATGAGAATATGATTGATTTTATTGGTGCAAAAGGCATTAAGAAACAAGATTGTGCGTACAAAGGTAAAAAATAGCCTAAATCTTGGGTTGAAAAATTGAATAAAAAGAAAAAACTATTACAAAAAAAAAGGTCTCAACATGCTTTGATAAGTTACTCTTTTTTTATTATTGACATTGAATATTTATTTGTTAATACTTTACAACCTATATTATCATCTCATATTTATAATGTCAATTCTACAAGAATCATCTAGACCAACAAGTGATGGTATACATATTTTTGATACAAGTCAAACTTTTACTTGTTAACGGTGAGAAAATTATATAATCATGTCAAATAGATAATTTTTCTATTTATTTTATAAAATTTTATCAAACTTTAATCATGATATGTAGCAACCGTTGGATTACAATGCATTTTCTCCATTTTTAAATTATCTAATTTTAAATGGAAGCGAATGTAAGAGTGAAAATCAAGTTAAAAGTGAAGGTCAACATGTGACTATAGATCAAATGACACAATCAAGTCAAGTTGACAATTAGAATATAATGGGGCTGTACAACTACTTTTAGGCATCATGGACTTATTTTTTAAATATAATTTTTTAAAATAAATATGTATATGTACTTGTGGTGGCATAAAAAACTCATTTTTTGGATATGGATTTTTGTCACAATATCTTTTAATTATAATGGACTCATTTTATTTGGTGTGTATAAAGTTTTCATTAGTGTGTATAAAGTTATCATTCCAAAAAATTTTGCATTATTCTGTTTAAAATTAAACTATTTTTGTATCTGTTTAACAATGTAATCATAAGAGCATGTAAATTTGTATAATCCAAAATTTCATTAAAAAAACATTTAGTACAATCTTAATTTACAACTCATCTCAATGAAATTTAAAATTTTCTTACCACTCAAACCAACTATATTAAACTTCGTTGCAACATCAATCACACCATAAGGTTTTTCATTATAACTACACAATTCACTATTATATTTTGTCTTTTTCAGATCAATTATGCATTGTTCCAAATGTACTGGAGTCTCTCAGGATAATTTTGTCATGATTTTAGGTATTCCTTTTCGCTCATTTGAGATAGTCCTTTTATTCACTAGAACAACATCCTTCATAGGCCTTGGTCATTATGACAATTAATCATTGCATGACTATGTTCGGACATTATTACTGCAATATCTCTATCAAAATTACTTAATACCATTTTTCAATTTAATAATATGATAGTCCAATGCACTTTTATGCAGCCATGTGTGCATTCGATATCTCAACCAGAATAGATAATGCTTGAGGAAGTACCTTTGACTCTGCAATTCTCTCCATATCCCAATATCACATAATAATCTCAAGTTAACAAAAACCTATAAATAAAATTATGAATTAATTTAACAAAAACTTTATTTATTTTAACTTAAATTTTAATGAATAACTATCTATTATCAAATCAGAGGATAAATATATTTAAAATAATCTTAAACTGGCTACTTTACTCGATGTTATATATATACTATAAAAAAATAATAGAAATTGAATAATCTTAAACTGGCTACTTTACTTGATATTATATATATACTATAAAAAAATAATAGAAATTGTTTAAAGGATAGTATCAACAACCGCTCTTGTGTAAAATTTTCTTTTTCTATGACAATACTTTATAATACTTTGATGTCACTAAATTTCATAAATAGTTACATATGTTGTCTATAAATTCATACACTATAAAATAATATACTATGAAAAAGTTAATTAATTTTTTCTTTTCAACCGTTACTATTTATAGTTAATATTATTTTTAACTGAATATCATTGAGTTTTATTGTACCTGTGTGCCCGATAAAAATTTTACCATTGATGACGCCGAAAAACTTTCTCATTTATAAAACTGAAATCCTCGTGGCAAAATCACAATCATACAAAGAAATATGCTAAAAAGCTTTATCATTAATAATGGTCAAACCCTAATGCAAAAAACAAAGACAACAACGCCTGTCAAGAAATAAAAAAATATTATTGGATTTTGAATTGTAAAACTTAAGAATTAAATTTTTTATTTTTTTAAAATTAAATACTCAAATGTAGACGTTGATTTTTTAAATTCCATGTGACACTTTTTTATAAAACGAAATGAAAATTTCAATTTGTTTGAGAAATGGAAAGAATCTGGACTCTTTCTCCTCAATCATAATTGTACTGCCCTAGTTCGTTCGGTCTAAATCACATCAACCTCTGTCGCTTCTAATTCAATTGGACAGTGTGTGCTGTCCAAGTGATAGTTTTTTTTTTTTTAAATTTCTTTTTTCAAAAATTATTTTAAAAATTTCAAATATAAATTTTGAAAGAATAAAAAAATATTTTTAAAATTCTTTTAAATATTATATAAAAGAATTAAAATTATAATTACTTTTTAAATATTTTTTTACAATTATAACTAAATTAAATACAACGTCTAATTTTTATGAAATCTCTAAAAATAAATCATGTTTTCATAAAATCTTTTAGAATTATTTTTTAAAAAAACTAAAATAGATAAACCTTAATCTCAATCTAAACATATTTAATATAGAATCCGAATATGTTCGACAAATAAACCAATATAAATGCGATTTTATCTTCACTTAGTTTATTAAGATGACAGGAAAGAAAATAAAAAGATGGTATAAATAACAATATATTATTATTTAATTAAAAAATAAAAGTTAATTTGGTAAAAAAAATTTTTTTTTTCTTTTTTTTATAAATTTAAATTTCTGTCTCTCACACACACGCATATGACCTCTGGACAGGCCATCCAACGGTAACCTGGTACTAAGTCATGAATACTACTTAACTTAAACCTTTGGGTCTAATAAATTTATATGCAAACTGTATTTTTGTAAAGTGTTTTTACAAATGAGTAAAATTATTAGTTATTATAGAATCAGTTATAACAGCCTAAGTCTTTTATTTTTTAAATAAAATAAATTATATTATTGCATATAAAACAATGATAAGAGAGGGATTTATATACAGGAAGATATAACAAACTAATAATGACATATAACTAGCTGCACTGATCTAATTAACTGAAAAAAAAAACTTGATTATTATAACAAATTTTATATTGACTAATGAAAATAGAAATAAAATAAGAAATTTGATGACAAAATAGGGATGAATTGTAGAAACTTTTGTGAAAAAATTTAAAAGAAATGTAAAATCCCAATTTATAAGTTCCATCACATTATAGGGTCCATGCACATGGCCTTTTTGGCATGACCACCAACATTAATCCGGTACAAAATGGTGAATGTCACCTAAGCCTCCTAGGTTTAATATCTTTTAGATCCGTCTTATCTTCTTTTGATATAATCAAAAAGTTATAAAATTTGAATTTAAGATTTCGGATACATTATTTTAATTTCCAATTTTTTAGTATATCACCAATTCTAATAGTTTAAGTTTGTCTTAAACTTGAATAGAATGAGTTATGAATCATTCATTAAATAAATTGTAATAAATAAAGAATATATAATAAATAATATTTTTATTATATTATTTTTAATATATTTAAAGATATATAATAAATATTATTTTTATTAAAAATTATATTTATATATTAAATCATATAATTTTTTATAAAAATTATTATATATAAACTTTTTTATTTATTCTTCAGTTCATATTAAAAAACCGTTTATTTTAGCACATATTTTTATTAGAAAGTATAAAAAATAATTTTCTCATTATTACCTTAGTTTCTATTTATTTATTTAAAGAAAAAAACTATACAGAGTAAAACATTTAATCTTTATGATGTAAACTTGTAGTGATTAAATAAACGTTATAATCTATCTTTATTTATTTTATTATACTATTTTTCTCTTTTAATTTATTTATTTATATGAATAAAAGGGTATTGTAATTTATAAATAGTAACGGAGCTAGATGACTCACCCGACAAAATCTTCCCAGGATCAACGCAAATCCAGCCATAATGTTGGTCTCCATCCTTCTGCAAATCTTTGCACGCCCTTAACAAAGAAGCACATTCACTTAGGATTCTTTGACTAGATTAGTAGTTCTGTCCACCCTCTAATATCCGACTTTAAGGAATTTCCTGTGAACAATAATTAATTTTTCAATTCCCATTCTTATACTAATTATAAATATATTGTAAGAAATAGTTTTACTTATACTGAAAATCTCCATTTTGATAGAAGTAGTCTTTCAATAAAAATATTTTTCAATTTTACCTCCATTACACCTGGGGAATTTCTGCTTCAAATGCTTTTATGTTACACATCAAGAAATAAAGTAATGGAGATATACGACAAGCATGCAATGTGGATGGCATCATATAGTTTAGGGAAAAGATAGCTTACACACACAGTAATTTATATTTGGTTACCATAAGTATAAATTGTTTGATTTTTTTAAATTAATCATTAAATAAAATATATAAATAAATAAAACTGTCACCTTATGTTCTATAATTTATTGTAAGTGATCATATTATCTGTCTCATACTATAATATATTATATTTTCTATAATATTTAAAAAATAAAAAAAAATATTATCAATTAATTTTAGTAATATTTTAAGTGACATTATATTTTATTTATGTTACAAATATTATTAATAATATTTTTACATAAAGCGTAATATGTTATAGTATCGGTATTTTTGAACGCTGTACCTTTATAATTCCATCCATTTTTAGCCTGTACAGTACTCAATTTATAATACTTGATCTTGAAAATTTTCTTAAAGCCACCAGATGTTGATACTATTTAGATTAGTAACATTATCTATAATGACCCTTTATGCCTAGTCATGTTTGTAAAGTATTTTTTTTACGGCGGAGCATATTTGCAGATAATGTTATTCTTTAAGAATTTTATAAATATGACTTTTACCTGTTTGATGAAGCAATTAATGGCCACTAGGATGAATCAATACCCGAAGCTTTGAGAGTGATTGAACCTAAGATATTGATGTCCTATAGCTATAGCAAAGACCCAATTGTCACCACAATGTGTAAACGAAATCAGAACTGTATCGATAAGGTCCGCACAAATTTCGCACTTATGCCTTCTAATAATATTCCACATTATAAATGATAATTTAATAATATTCATTTCTCACAGTTCAAGATAGAAGTTGAAATGAATTCACCTATCAGTAAACTATTAATTTGTGTTTGATTCATTTGACCTTCTATCAAATATGCTTATTTTAATAAAGAAATGATTTTAAATTATCCTTTAATTTTTTAATTATATAAATGAGTTAAACTTTATATTAAAAGTTCATAAATAACATGTTTGTATTTTTATATATTAGATAGAAAATATTGTTATTATTATATATAAGAGATATATGTTTAATAAATTATAATTTTATCTTAAAAATTATTATTACATTCTAATATTCTTTTATTCTTTTATTCTTTTTGCTTTTATCTCATATTCTTTATTTTTGTGATCAAATTTGACATTTATTTTGTGTTTTTCAGTTTTATCTCGTAATTTTAGAAATATTGTCAAACAAAAAAATACATAGAAAAAAAGTAAAAAGAATATTTTTTAATATTTTTGAATCTAAATGCAAGAGGTGTTTTTATATGTAAGGAAATGGGAGAGACTAAAAAAACTTTAAAAAGTAATGAAAGGATAACTATTTCTTTTAATTAACTTCCTAAAAAACTGCATTAATGATTGCAATATGTCCCCCTAATATGGGTAGTACAATTTTAGAAATTTCAACTTATATGCAAAGGATGTGAAGATAGGTTCAGGGAAAGCTATGGAAGTATATCCACTAGTGTTATGCATGATAGTTAATATGGCATGTGAATGTTTTTGAAACCACTGCTTTGATTCTTATCTCAATCCATATAGAGATTTGTTGAACTTGCAGGCTAGGTTTTGCCCCCTTAATTGAATACTTAAGAAAAATTTGCATATAAATAATTATTCCAAATTACTATTTAAGAAGACATTATTAATATCTAATCAAAGCGTAATCCAATTATTTTGGATAGCAAGAGTCAAAACTACCATTATTATAGTTAGTTTGACTATTCGGGAGAACATTTCAATGAAGTCAATGCCAGCTTGTTGGTAAAATCCTTGGTCAGAAGCTTGTATTTATACCAATTACATTATCATCAACTGTATATTTTATTTTATAAATTCATCTCTATAATCAACAAGTTCCTTTTTGGGAGGAAGAACCATGCTACAAGTATTGTTGGATTCTAAGACAGTAAGTTTTTCAGCCATGAGTTACCTTCATTCAAGAACCTTAATTGCTTGGTGATAGTATAAAAGCACACTAATCTTTAAAACTTGAAATACGTTGGATTTAGTTTATCATAGAGCATATGGTTTTGACAGGATGTTGGACATTACATGTGTAATATTGAAGGTATGCAAGTCAATTGTGAGGTTTGGATGATCATATGCTAGGAATTTGTAGGTTTTGCTTTTGTTCAGAGGGTAGATTGATTTCAATCTGTGGAGTTGGTGTTGAGGGGATAATCAAGTACATGCTCATACATATGCTTTGGAATAGAAAATAAATTATTTTAATAATTAATTATATCTTCAAACTGATTATATAAACTAAGTTGTGTATTTAGATTATAGATACAAAACAATTTTAAAATAGTCTATTTTGTTAAGGTTGTATAAAATAATAAATTTTTATAATCAACTTGTAAAAACAACATATGAAGTTATCTATAATAGTTTGTTTTATGTTTAAATTAATTAAATATCAAGAGTAAAATAAAAATAACTAAAAATAAGCTAGTTATTAAATTTTGAGTATAAATTATAGTTTATTTTAAATAAATTATTCTTTTATAAAAGATAATTATAAATTATAATTTTTCATACAAAATATATAAATAATTTATATATTTTTTAATTTAATCTGTTTAAAATAATCACATCCATTCATACTTGTTAATAACTTGGGACATTAACATAAATGTTTAAGAGCGTTATTAATTGAAGATGCTTGTTAGATAAACTTAAGTAATTAACAACAGTTTAATTGATTGTTCGATATTAGTGATGAGATAGACAAAAAGTTTAGTATCAGTTGCTAAGTAATGCATTTTAAGCTTTTGAAGGTTTGATGTTAGGGAAAAGTAGATGAAATTTCTAAAAATCATTACTAACGAAAATGAAAATTGATACGTGCAAAGGATGAAAAAAATAAGTTGAAGAAAAAGACGTTGAAATCATAAGATAAACATGTTAAGATTAAAGAAATAAATGTTTTTTTTAAAGATATAACTAGAATAAGAAACAGAAAACTTATACATCACGAAAATGATATTCCCAACAAATTAGAAAATACAAAATTACACAATGAAATTTTGTACGCAATATACTATTATGCTCAATCAATAAATTACTTTAAAAAATTTGTCACGTATTATAATCTTTTAATTACATGAATAATAAAATATAAAATTTACTTAAGACATACTTACAAAAATATAATTACATAAATTTATTTATGTTAACTTATCTAAAATATATTTTTTCAAATAAATTATTTTAAAATAAATATAAATATTTTTTACAATTTTAAATTATTAATATTGTACATTTTTATTATTCTAAAATAAAAATAAAATAATAAATGTAGGATAACTTGTGACATCTATTAAAAAATTATTGCTAATTTTTTTCATTATTGTGAATAGTTGATTAAATTATAAAAAAAAATAAAAAATATACATATATAAAGCATTAGGATTCATATAAAAATTATTAAAATAAAAATTAAGTAAATTGAGAAAGCTACTATAATAAAATACTTTAGGCCAAAAGGCCATCTCAAACGTAATTTGTTTATAAAGATCTTATGCTCAATGAACTTGTTAAGCCGCTTTGTTACCCTTTGAGAAAAGATGAGATAAATTTTTATTTTTGTAAAAGTTACTTAAACAAGTTATAAAAGTTTAAGAAAAAGTAAAATTAATTAAAATTTAAATAATGTTTTAAGTTAAGATATAATTAAAAATAATAAATATGTGATAGTTTATGAAATTTATTTAAAAGTTCTTATTAAATTTTTATTGAAATGAAAAATTATTTAACTTGTAAAAATTATAAAAATTGTATAAATATAAAATTTACATAAATTTATTAACTAATAAAATTTCAACAATTCTATCAAATTATTAGATTGTAAATGTTCTGGCCCGCAAATCTCTCTTCACGCGCATTCCCCTAATATGAGTCATATAGCATCCTTTGCATTAAGCGTCACAGGAAATACATTCATAAACACAAATGGTATACAACGTACATGCTAATGATTAATTATTCTCATTGTTGATGGGGAAAACAGAATAAACACTTTTTATTTTTTAAAATTAAAAAATCATATTTAAATTCAAAATTTTTATCTAAAATTATTTTAATTTTCAACTTTTTATCATTAAATCAATTATAATAGTTTAAATATTTTTTATTTTAAAAAAATAGTATTGTATATTAAAAATAAAAATATAATAAAATTAAATATATAATATATGATATAATAAAAAATAAAATATATTATATTATAACGTACCGTAATTAAAATTGATTCAAAAAATTAAAAATATGTGGAGTTCCTGTCCAGGAGAGTCAGCAATTTTCCGGCTGATTCAATCGGAGGAGATGCATTAATTTGAGAGGCTTTAACCTTTGTCGACTTTTCTTCCATGTATAGCATAAAGCAAACGTATATATGTTTGATAAAATTATTAGAATAAGCTGGTATTTAAAAGTTAAAAAAATAAATTTATCAAATTAAGAATGTTTAATAAATTTTATTATTTAACTAATTGATAAATATAAATAACATAAAAAATACATTTAATTATTCAGTCCTAGTTTAAGTTTTGTTAACTATATATATCAAATAATTTTTTTCGTATTTTAATTTATTTTAAATAATTTATTATTCTTAAAATTTAAATAATAATTTTTTAATTTTATTCAAATTTTTAAATATTTTTATTATGTGATAGAGATTTTGTATACTTAAAAAGGATGTTTCATAGGAGATTTTTTTAAAATATTAGTTTCCTATATGAATGTTTTAAAAAATATTTCCATAAAATTAAAGATTTTTTATTTTTTTGTTTTTTAAAACTAAAATATTAAAAATTTAAAATTTAAAATTTTTAATTTTTAATTTTTATATTTCTATTATTTATATTTTTCATGTATTACTTTTCTTTTCATTTATTTCTTTGAAAAAACAATTTCTAAAAATGTATTTACTAAATATTTTTTAAAAATTAAAAATAAAAAGCAAACCAAATATCTTCTAACATTTTAAAAATATTTTTTAATTATATTTTTCACTAAAACATCCTATGAAAAAAGTGAGAATTTAAGATTTTCATAAAAACAAAATTTGTAAACCATATTCATTTAACATTTCCTTAAATATTTTTAACTTTATAAAATTTATAGAATTTTCAGAAATTATTATTCTTAGAAAATATGATTCCCAAAAATAAAAAAATCTATATAAACATCTCCTGAAACTTTGTGAACATTAAAAGAGTAAAATTAAGAGGAATTGAATAAATAAGATAATAAACAAAAATAAAAAATATAATATAATATATACAATAACGTTTAAAAAAGTTATAAGCAAATATTAGCTATTAATAAAATAAATTATATGCTAAACAAATTTAATTTGATCTAACAATTAATTAAGCTATTAAATTAGTCAAAGAAGCTATAAATATGCTAGAAATTAACTTGTTTGCCTATGGTTTTAATTTTTTTTTTCTCTAAATATACTTATATATATATATATATATATATATATAGTGATTGATATCTACTTAATTTTGAGATTAAATTTGTTAAATACAACTGTTAAATTAAAAATTCTCATAATAAAATAGAATAAGTTCATAAAAATCTAACGCTAACTAGTACTTCACCATTTTTAACATATAACTATTTTAAAATATAAATAAAAACAAAGTTTAGATACAATAAATTTGATATATTTTTTCTGTTGTTTCAATAACCCATGCATTATAAAAGCCAGAGGTGAATATTGATATGAAGGTAAAAATTTAATTTTAATTTGACAACATTAAAAATCATTTAAAATATTGCACTCAAATTAATTTTGTCCGTATAAATAGTATTGATTAATAAATTATATACACGCATAAATGTCTTTATATATTTAAAACTTTGTAAACATACAAATTCCATTTATAAAAGAAAAAACTACTATTGTAAATGCATCAAGAGTTGTTGTTGTACAAGGCTCTCTAAAATATTGATGCAAGTTTCTGTGGCTATGAATGAACAATTAGCGAATAATGCCGTTATCAGTGGTTCTAATCAGCGTGAGCATCCACTTATATATATTAATCTAAAAAATAACTTAGAAATGAGTTATGTTTAAAACACGTACATGTCAGAAAGATTCTTTTATTCTCAGCTCCTGTAAAATATTGGAAACAACTATACGGTTAGCGTTGAAAGACTAAGTAATAATGAAATCTGGGAATAAACTTTGTTCAGCCTTCTAGATATTTAGTTCACATTGTTTAACGATTTTCAAAGATGGTGTCTAAAAGGAGATTATCAGAATATATTTTTCCTTTGCATCCAAATTCCGCTTTCATTTTTTTAAGCTCATCCATTATCCCACGAGACTTGTTATTCCAATTTCACCAACGATTTAGATACCATTCCTGTCTGAAAGGTTGTAACATCACTTGGTTTAGTTGACATAAATGCTATATAAATATCTACATCTATGTATAAAAAAGAATTGATACTCTTTTTCGTACCATTAGTTTTTCCTATGGGAAAGATAGAGTACTATATAACTTCAGGTTACAAAACATTATCATTTTAAGAGATGCAAATGGCACAGAAGAATATATTCTGTTGCCGGTTTCTTCCTTAGTTTGTTCTTCTTTCCTTCTTTATATCTACCATGGCTACCTTGCTAGAGAGAGTTTTCGGCTCTCAAGTCTCTTCATTTATATATCGTTGTTTTATCCATCAAGATCATCATCACAAACATATCAATAAGAACTTCAACATGACAAAGAAGGGTCGTCCACTTTCCTTACAGGTTTGCTTTCAATATGATTTAATTTGTTTTTTTTTTTCACGTTATATAACTTCAGAGTGGAATAGCCGTCATATATATATATATAAAACATTGAAATAATATTTTTTTTTGTTACTATTTTCTATATAAATTTTAAAAAATAAAAAATATTTTGGCAACTAAATATGATTTAATATTTTTCCTTTGTTAGTTGTTTCAATCTTTCCCCATCGATCATCGGTATAACTTATTGTTTTTCCTTCATTTTAGCTTATGTCGTTGAATTCAAATCATAATAAACTTTGGAATAAAAATGAAACTGAAAAATGAAAAGTCATATTTATGCATTTTAGTGAGATTTTTTTTTTGTGAAGATATGATTTAGTGTATGATTAATTACAAAAGGATTATTTTTTAAGATTTTTTTAATTTTTAAAGAATTTGATAAAATAAATAAATAATTATTTTTTTAATTAAACGATTGATGGAAGAGAAAGTGATGCCATATTTCATCTTAATTTTGAATAAAAAGTAAAATTGAAGGAAAAAAAAATGTAAGAATAAAATTTAGTTCCATGACAAGCTAATATATATATACTGACCTAATTATCAGACATGCACGGAAAAGAAGAGTGAAAAAAGTTACTTTTTGGATAAGTACGTATGATAATATTTGAAGATTGCCACTAATTAGATACCTAATAATTAAGTTGGTTCTATTTTGGGAGAATAGTCCATACCCAATTTTTTTCCTGGGCAAAATTATTTTAATTAGTTGTTTTTTAAAACCCTTTTAAAAATTACCTTCATTTCCATATAGCCCGCTTAAAATTTATAGAGGTTTTTGAAAAGGAATCAGAACATGAAGGATGGTATCATGGCAAATAGTTAGGGGAAAAAAGAAAAAAAACTTCATGCAAACTAACTCTCATGATACTTATTGATCGTTTCAGACCGTTGAGCTGAAAGTAAGGATGTGTTGCACAGGTTGCGAGAGAGTTGTGAAAAATGCCATTTACAAGCTCAAAGGTATGTCTATTTCTCTTTCTCTTCTCTCTCTCTCTCTTTGAAAGGCTAGGACTTACCAAGATATTAGTCTTATGGAGGGATATTTAGATGAAGTTTTCTTTCCTTTTTTTTTTTTGTTATGAATAGATGAAAGATATGTAAATTTCATTCTTGGAAAAAGTACTATGATTTTGGAAAAAAAAAATAAAAGAAAGTATTTTTAATTAATCAAGATAATTTATCTATAACTTATAAAAAGAAATAAGTAGAGATAATCAAAAGATTTCACAATAATCTATTTTTTTATTTAAAAGATTCTTAAATTGAAAATTATTTACATATAAATAAATAAAATGTTCTCTATTTCTCTCTGCCCCCTCAAAAATCTCCTGCCTCAGACATATCCTATATACGTGACTCAAATGGACCCTAAGGAAAATGATAGGAATAAGAGATAGGACAAAAGTTTTTTTTTTTTTTTGGAATCTAATCCAAATACTCTGATTACATATTCTCATAATTTCTCTTACCAACTCAACGATTAAAGGGTACGTATGTATATATTTTTATCTGTTCTACATAATTAATATATAGAAATAATATTCCATAAACCGCTCAATATATAAAAAGTGGTTTATAGGTTCCCCCTCTATCACAAATTAATGAAAATTTATTTTGACGAGTTTAATCGTTTTCATACATGCTGTGTATGTAACATTCTCACTTTATTATTAATTTCTAATGTAACAAAACTTGAAATTGAATATTTCTCATTTATACATTAAATGCGATGTTTCATCGTTAGGTAATTCAAAAATTCTTTTTTGGGCGGTTAGAATGTATACATATTTGTTTTTAATTTATATTTTAGGAGATCTACATTTTAAGTTCTCTAAATAAACATTATAGTTTTATTCGAAATAAGATCATTTAAAATGCACTTAATTAGAACTGTTCAATGAAGAATTTTTTATTATTTATTAATTACAAATTATTTTGGAAGGTTAATTGTGATTTAATACCTTTGTAATATTATACAAACAATTTATAGCTCATACGAATAATATTTCTTTGTAAGTTTTTGTTTCAAAAGGATTTAACTTTTCAAACGACCAAATTTGTAACTTAATTTACACAAATTAACATGTTAAGACAATGGTTTTCAAGATGAAGGTTCAACCTTCATTCTAAATAAAAGAATACTGTAAAGACATCCACACCATTGTTTCCTTTTTGCAAAAAGGATACATATATCCAGAAATTGAATCGTTACCTAAATCACATATATGAGAGCTGTTTAGTTAATGGTACGAAAAGAATTACGTACGAAATATGATAAAAACATGTCAATATTTTAATGGTTAAATACTAAATTAGAAAGCAAAAGAATGGTTTGGGTTTGATAGAAATTATGGTACTTTCACATTATTGTGGACAATTTTCGTCACTTTTTGTCGACTAAATTTAATTAGTACTATCCAGCATTATTATTATATGCATAATGCCAAGGAAACAGCTTGTTAAAACACGAACAAAAAATTCGTATCTAGGATGTGATTACAAACTTTCTCTTAATTATAAATTATTGCTAGATTATTTGATTTGTAAAAATATTTTTTATTTTTATTTATAAAAATATTATTTTATTTTATACTTTCAAAATTTATAAATTTTTTATTTTTACTATTTCTGTATAAAATTTAAAAAATAAAAAAATAAAAAATAATTTTACAAATAAAAAAAACAGAAAACATTTATTAATCACTTATCTTCATTAATTGATAAGTTCCAATTTCGTTAAATTCGTACATTACATTTTTGCACGAAATAACAATGCTACCATGATTTTATCAACTTTGATATTCTTACATTCTATTTTGAAATGTATAAAATGGTAAAAATAAGAAAAATAAAAAAAAATTAAATATAATATATGATTTATTAAAAAAATATATTTAAGTGTAAATACTATGAGGATATATAATAATAAATTTTTTCCTAATTTTATATATAGGCATTGATTCAGTAGAGGTTGATTTGGAGATGGAAAGAGTGACAGTTGGAGGATATATTGACCGAAACAAGGTGCTTAAGGCCGTGAGAAGGGCAGGGAAGAGGGCAGAATTCTGGCCTTATCCTAATCCACCACTTTATTTCACAACCACTGACCATTACTTCAAAGATACTGCCAATGAGTTCAAACAAAGCTACAATTACTATAGACATGGCTACAACCTCCCAGATTTACATGGCACTTTTCATGTCTCTCACCGTGGAGATGATAAAGTTAGTAACATGTTCAATGATGATAATGTCAATGCTTGCTCTATCATGTAGTTAAACCTTGTTATGTATTTGTATTGTTAATTGGGAAAACCTTCTATTACCATATGTAAATTTGCAGTAACTTCTGTGTATATTATGTATGAAACGTGGCTTGTGCTTTTGGGAATTTGTGAATTTGAATTTACTTTTTTTTTGGTTTTGATAACTAATCAAATCTTTTAAAAAAATGATTTTATATGGATCCTTGTTACATGTGCACATTTATTTTGTTAAGATGAAGAGTAAGATATGAAGAAAAAATTAAAAATGAAAAAATAAAGTAAAAATATGATGAAAAATTTATATGAACGGATAAATAATAGCATAACTTATTTATATGAATAAATAGAAAAAAAATTTAAAAAATAAGTATATTAAATAATATTTTACAATAGTAAATTTAAAAAACTAATATAATAAAAAACTTTACAATGTTTTTTTAAAATAAACAAATCTTTTTATATTTTGTATTTTATAAAATATTGTTTAAAATGAAATTATTGAATTTTAAGAAATAATAAAAATCTCATATTTTTGCCTTTCCAATTCCTTCAACTTTAAGAAGAAATATTCGACTAAATCCTATCTTTTACTTTTTTTTTTCTCATTCAAACACTCGTACTTTTTTTGTTTTTTGTTTTATTTTTTTCTTCACTTTTTTCCCATTCAAATGGACCATAGAATGCAGATTAATGATATGTATCATTCAATAAGAATACATAGGATTAGATAACATTGTATGGGGGGATCAGAAATTTGTATGAAAGTTAATTAATATTTTAATTTTAAAGTAGCTAAATATTTATCTCATGCAAATTTGAAAATTTTTTATAAAAAATATATTAATATCTAAATTAAATTGTATGGATATTTGGCATCTAATATATGAATACGATCCCTTTTTTAAGTTAAAACAATTTGCTCATACATTATGTTTCATTAAAATTTTATTTCTAAAGTTATTTAATAAAACTTCTTAGATTGGCGTTTAATTTATTGGATTATATCAATCCAATCAAACTTTTTTTACATGGTTTAAGTTAACATATTAGTTATACACTATACGTTATGTGTGTGTCGGATGGGAGATAAGAAAGGACGAATTAATTTATTATATAAAAAAATATATGCTAAAATTATTCTATATTACATTTATCAACTTCAATTATTAATATTATGATCATTCGTACTAAATTTTTAAAAATATTAAAATTTAAAAATATATAAATTTTAAAATAAATATTTCTTAATATTTTAAAAATATATTATATATTAAATTAATTTTATTTATAGAGTAAAAAAAATTATCTCTGATCTATTTAATTTTTGCAAATTAATCTTTAATTTAATTTTTTTAATTTAATATTTCATCATTTAAATTTGTTGTTTTGTTAAATTTTTATAAAATAATTATTAACATTGATTGTTAAATGTCATATGAGATGCTTAGTAAATTTAAATAAAATTATTTTAAGATTAATATATCACAAATGTTATATAAATTATTTTTTGGACCCAAAATGATGCGGTTTGAATTGTTTGGAAAACAAAAAATAATTAAAAAATGCTTCTAAAATTTTCTAGAATTTAAAAACTCAAGCATTCCAATAAGAGTTAAAGTAATGTGTATGTTTTCTGATAGATAAATTAAGTTTTGTTATTAATTTTTAATTTATGATTTCATTAAAGTAGTTTTTACATTTGATTCATTTATACTTTGTTTGCTAATATGAAATTAGGAAGAAAAAGATAGAAGATCTTAGATTTCAATCAATTAAATTTTTTAATACATGTTTGATTATATTATTTTCATGTGTAAAGATAAATTTTATTATTATGAATTTCATGAATTTTATTTTTCAAGAGATATGAAAATTTAATGGAACTTTACTTCAGAATAAAATAAACAAGTTTATCTCTATTATAACTGTTGTTCGTCCAAAAAAGTGTTGTCTTCTGTGCCTGTGTTGGTTGAAGAAAAAAGAGTTCATTTGTTTATTTCTTTTTAGTTCCACTCAATTTAAATAACTAAAATTTTCACATTACTCCTTCTACTTTTCTTTCTTTCCTATTCTTTTCTTTCTAGTTCATTTTTTTTTTCATTCTTTTCATCCATCCAAACAAAGCATTAAGTAAAGAATTTGGAAATAGAGTTTGCCACCCTTGATTCATTTAAGCAAACAGTGAAAGATTACATAATTCAACTTAGGAGAGAAATCATGAGTTAAGAATGATAAAATTAGAGTTAGGGACCAAATGTAAAAAGGAAACATGTGATCTAGAGATCTATTGTGCTTGTAATAATGTTGAACATTGTTTTCAAATCAAACCTTCAAATTAGAGCACATATGTGAAAGAGTGTTTAAAAACAAATAGAAAACGTATGCTTGGATTATAACTTATGTTGTTATCGATATCGAGAATAAAGATAATCGAAGGGGATTTTTGAAGCCGTTGCATGTTAACTTAAAAAATTACAAACAAAATAAATACAATTTTATTTTAGATATGTAGAAGATGTCGTGGGATAAATTTGAAATATTTTAAAATTTCAAAGAACTAATTTTCATGATTTTAAAAATCTTGAGGACTAACATGTATTATTAAAATGTTCAAATACTAATAGAGATATTCTCTTTTCAGGTTTAAGCACAACTTTATAGAAGAGTATGTCTAATACTTCTCATAAATTCTGTGTGATATATATATATATATATATATATATATATATATGATAGAAATACTCAATGAAAATCACAATGATAAAAATACTCAAACTAAAAAGTTATTACCTTCATTTTATGAACCCACAATAAAGTTTGTCAAGTTTCTTTTTGAACAGAGATTCTGATTACAATTTTATAGTTACACAAACACTTTACATCTTTAGTATTCATATTATATTGATGTGAGAAAGTAAAATCAATAGTTCGAATAACCTTTCGAATATTCTATAATTAGTCTTCAAATATCACTTTTAATAGATCACATAGTAGAATAAATAAGAACTACCAAGAAGCATCATTCTACCAAACAAAAAATAAGAAATGAAAATGAAGAACCACAACATATAAGATGGAAGAAATGATCATTACATCATTTTGAATGCAACACTTTTTAAATTTGTATTCATTTTAAAATAACACCATCTAATGTTATCATTTTGAATACAATACTTTCTAAACTTATATTCATTTTAAAATAGATAGCATTGTGTAAGATTAAACTAAAGATTTTACTTAATAATTAATGTTGTACCTCAACAGTTACTTGACAAAAATTAATAAAAAAATAAATTTGAATGATAAAGTGAAATGTTGTAATTTTTTTTAAATTTTTTAAGTAAGAAACTAATGGTAGAAATTAAATAAGGAATGAATTTATCAATTTACTATTTTTTATATAACAAAAATATATCATTTAATAATTAAATTTCTATTATAAAAACTTTATAAAATAAAATAATTTTAATATGATAAAAAATTTAACTTCCGCAAACATACAAGAGATATCAATGTTAATTAATTAAAATATAAAAACACAAAAATATATAATATCTTTATTTTTTAAATAAATGAGGCACATAAAAAATATTAAAATAATCAATACTGTTAACGTGCATATATTTTAAGACAAAAGTTTAAGAAATAACATTATAAATCTTGAGAATCATTCTAATCAATCACTTAACCCATTAAATATTCCAAATTTTCAATTAATAATTAACAGCACAAAACACTGGAAATATTAAAAAAATTAATCTTGTTAACGTGCATTTATTTTATTACAAAAGTTTAACAAATAACATTTATAAAAATTTCAGAAAATCATTCTAAGCAATTACTGAACCCATTAAATATTCCAAGATTTCAATTAATGATTAACAGCACAAAACTCTGGACAGAGTAAGGTGGTTCGTTCTAACGGGTTACGGGTAAGTTGTCTCAGCTGGAATGTTGTTTGTCCAAATGCTCCGTCTTTGTTGCTGACTGAATTCGCACTCCGTCCCTATTTCTCTCTCATCCAATCCAAC
Organism: Canavalia gladiata; assembly: GCA_037954105.1. NCBI lineage: Eukaryota > Viridiplantae > Streptophyta > Magnoliopsida > Fabales > Fabaceae > Canavalia > Canavalia gladiata. Next base: position 15,212,677 of record CM075660.1, read on the forward strand.
CACAACTACAAGTCAAATCACGATTAACATCGCAGACCATTCTCCCTAACAAAATTCACACACACACACGCCAAGACGCTAGATTCATTCCGAGTGTTCCGATCTCCGACGGCGGTTAACCCATTCAATTCAATGGATCCATCATCATTCTACCAAAACGACGACGCTTCCTCATCACCATCTCATTCTTACAGTCACCAATTCCCCTTCGATCACGAAACGCCCCCTATATATTTGCACTCTTCCTCTTCCGACGACGACGTTTCGCCGTCCAATTCCATCCAATCCACTAACCGACGCCTCGACTACATGCTCCAATTCCTCGACCGCAAGCTCTCCGCCGACCTCCGCCGCCACTCCTCCGGTTCTCGCCCCGCGCCGTTGCCGGAGTTTGTCGCCAGAGGAGGTGGCGCCGGCATCTTCAGACTCCCCCCTCGCGCGGCGGTGCATCCTTTGCGGCCTCCGACCCTTGAACTGAGGCCGCACCCACTGCGGGAGACGCAGATTGGGCGTTTCCTGAGGAATATTGTGGCCACCGAATCGCAGCTGTGGGCGGCTTCCGAGTGCGGGGTACGGTTCTGGAACTTTAAGGATCTCTACTCGTCGTGGTACGGCGTCGGAGAAGAAGGTGCTGCGAGAAGCGGCGACGCAGAGAGTGCGCCGTTTCAGGAGTCAGTGTGGACTTCACCTACGCTGTGTTTGGTTGCGGATGAGGGGAACAGGTTAATGTGGAGTGGACACAAGGATGGGAAGATTAGTTGCTGGCATATGGATGATCAGAATTTGGATGATAACAACTGCAACTGGAGCAATCACTTTAAAGAAAGCTTGTCTTGGCAGGCTCATCGTGGACCTGTTCTTTCCCTTACCATTACCTCTTATGGTCATCCTTCATTCTTCATTGTTTACTGCTTTCCTACTATACCTAGGGTGGCTTTGACTAAACAACTTAGGATGACTTTGGATGCACAACTTAATTAAGTTCTTATTCAACAAGCTCTTATTACATAAGAACTTATGTTGTAAGTTTGACCATGAGACTTGTTGATATAAGCAAAAAAAATAGCTTATTTTAATAAATTATATAAAAAAACATATTAAAGTAAACTAAAAAAAATTATTTCAGTTATAGATTTTATATGCTCTTCCAAATACATCTTTAAGTAGGTGTTTATTCATTTAGTAAACTCTTAATATAAGGAGGTTTGTGCTATAAATTTGACTATGAAACTTGTTGGAATAAGTTAAAAAAAATTATTTTGATAAGCTACATCAAGAAACTTACTACAATAAGCTAAAAAGAGTTTATGTGAAACATGAACTATTTTTATAAGCTCAAATAAGATCTCCATAAGCATTTCCAAACACTCCTTTAAGCTTTGTTTGGATTAGGATAATTTTTAGTGGCTATCTAGAACTGCAAGTAGTGTTTGGTTTGACTTTTTTTGGAGCGTAAAAGCTACTTTAAAGTGAAAGTTAAAAAACATGAGTTTTAAATTTGAAGTTAAAAGCTGTTGGCTAATTCTATACTTTTTCAAGTTTAAAAATTAATTTAAAGTTAAAATTTATTAGATAATATGCTTTTAGTTGAATAGTGTTGAAATTAAGAAGAAAAAGGAGAAGCAGAAACTAAAAATTCTTAAAACTAGTTTTTTTTTTTAAAAGATCCTTTTATGAAAGTTTGCTTTATTAAACAAAAAACTATTTTTGAAAGCTTTTTTTCTCAAAATTCTCTTTGGATCAGTTTCTCCTTTTAAGGAGAACTTAAGCCCAAATTAAGTTAGGCCAAATACTACTTATGGTTTTGGTTATAAGTCATTTTGAGTGTTTGGAAGAACTTCTGTATATTTGGATTTGTTTTATAAGCACTTGAACTAAAAGTTGTAGGTGTTTAGTTAAATTTGTGAAAGAAGCTTATGGTCTTTTTATGAGCATTTTTTCAATCTTATTTCAGTCAGTTTCACAGTAAAGTTTTTCTAGCACTTATCTGTGGCTTAAGCTCTCATGTGATAAGCTCTCTTTGAGTAAGCACTTAAGTAAGCTATTTGCTTAGATGTGTCCTAAGTTAATCCAAACTAATTGGATTACTTGCAGTACAAGTCTATGGAATTTAAGTGCTGATATTTAGGTTACTAATTCTATTAATATGATAGAAATTCTAATAAATTGCTTGCGGGATCCAATGTTCAGTGGTTGATTTATATGCTTGTTGTGAATGTGATACATATTTTTCTCTTTCTCTCTCCTTTCATTTTCTTAATCCAGGGGATCTTTGGTCGGGTTCAGAAGGAGGTGTTATAAAAATATGGCCTTGGGAGGCTGTTGAAAAATCTATTCATCTGACAAAGGAAGAAAGGCATAGAGCTGTCATATTCGTGGAGAGGTCCTATGTTGACTTAAGGAGCCAGCTATCTACAAATGGCTTCAATAACATGCTAACTTCTGATGTTAAGTTCTTAGTATCTGATAATTCAAGAGCAAAGGTGTGGAGTGGTGGTTATTTTTCATTTGCTTTGTGGTAAGATTTACTTTCCTAACCTCTCATGGTGTTAGTGTTGAACATTAGTATAGTTGATTCTGTTGTATTTCCTATCTTGTGGTCACAACTTACTTCTGTAAGAAGACAGTAAATTTATATTCTATTTGTATGTATGCGTGTGTGTCCATATATATATATATGTGTGTGTGTGTGTGTATGTATGTATGTATAGTCATATTAAGAATAATGCCATAACCTTCACAGTCTCTTTTTAATTTATCAACAAATATGCTTTTAAACTTCTAGGATCTGGCTTGCATCTTGCTAATAACAAGATAATGGTTCTATGATATAAATCCTTAAAAAATAAGCATATCTAATGGGTTAGATATTTACAAGTTCTTTACATTTATATATGGTATGCCATCCTAAATCCTGTATGTCCTGTTTTATTCTGATGGATTTCCCTTGATGGTGGTGCTCTATGTGCATGAGATGTATATAAAGAAATCATAACTAGACTGAAACTTCACTGGCATATGATCCTTATTCTTTTCTCTTTGCATTATTTGTGCTTAGACACTGCACATCATCAATGTTTGTGTCTGTATTCTTATCTGTCAAGTTAATGTATGCTAGTTCTTGTTAATTTACAGGGATGCTCGTACGAGAGAGCTACTGAAAGTTTTCAATTCAGATGGACAGGTTGAGAATCGGTTGGATTTATCCTCAATACAAGACTTTTCAGTTGAGCTTGTTTCAAGTTCAAGGAAAGACAAAACACAAAGTTCCATTGGCTTCTTTCAACGTTCACGTAATGCCATAATGGGGGCAGCTGATGCTGTTCGTCGAGTTGCCGCAAAGGGAGGCTTTGGGGATGATAATCGGAGAACTGAAGCACTTGTGGTAACAATAGATGGAATGATTTGGACAGGGTGTACAAGTGGCTTACTAGTGCAATGGGATGGAAATGGCAATCGTGTACAAGAATTTCTTCACCATTCTTTTGCCGTTCAGTGTTTTTGTACTTTTGGCATGCAAATTTGGGTAGGTTATGTAACTGGTACTGTCCAGGTATTGGACCTTAAGGGTAATCTGATCAGGGAATGGGTGGCTCATAGCAGTCCAATTGTAAAAATGACAGTTGGTGCTGGTTTCATATTTGCTTTGGCTAACCATGGTGGCATACGTGGATGGAACATAACCTCCCCAGGACCTCTTGATAGCATATTGTGTTCAGAACTGGGTGGCAAAGAATTTTTATATACTAAAATAGAAAATATGAAAATATTAAGTGGCACTTGGAATGTTGGACAAGGAAAAGCATCTCAAGATTCCCTTACTTCATGGCTAGGTTCTGTGGCATCAGATGTTGGCCTTGTTGTTGTTGGGTTGCAAGAGGTTGAAATGGGTGCTGGATTTCTTGCAATGTCTGCAGCAAAAGAAACTGTAAGTCATCATCTTCTGTAATAATACTAGAAAATCAGTGCTATGTTATTGCTAGACAAATTCAGCATTTGTAAGCAAAGTAGTTGCTGTGTGAATTATGTTTGGTCGTCTTATTTTTTATAAGATTTAACTTTCAATACATTTGAATTTACTAAATACTTGTGGGATATTAGGTTGGCAGTTATAGCTGATGACTAGCATGCATAGTTCTTATTATCTACTCTATTGCCACCACATTTTCATCTTTGGTAAATTTATCAAGAGCTGTAGTCGTAGTGATCCTCCTATTCAACTACTTCAACCATTTCCAAACACCTCATTGCATTCTAATTGAATGGTTTTAGTGGAAATCAGATTGGAATTGAAAAAGTAAAAGGACAAATTATATTTACACTTCTAAAGTTTCACAAAATTTCACCCAATACTCCTTCCATTTTTTACATTACTTTGACCTTTTCTACTCATATAATTGCATAATAAATCAGGAGGTTTGCATGATTGAGAAAGATATAGTGTTATGTTGTTAAATAAATTAAGGAAGGTTTGTGCAGTGTCAAGAGAAGGAAGTGTATCAGATGAAATTTTATTAAGTTTTAGGGATATGAGTGTAATTTGCCCAAAAGTAAAATGAATGTAATGTAATGAAAACACATTGAGCATTTCTATTTTCATCCTTTCTATGGTTCTGAATGAAATGGTGATTTTATGACATGCCTTGGACTGGTATGGCAGAATCATACAGAATGAAATGAAAGAACAATCTAGTGACTGTAATACCCTTGTGCTGTAAAAATTTTCTTTGAAGCTTATAGTTTATAAAATTGGCCTAGTTATCATCATAATTGCACTTTGAGAAAGAATAACTTTTATCTCATTGCCTTTTTTAAAACTTTTTAAGCTTTCACTTCCAAACAATTTCCTGTTAGATTATGTTCAAAAGGAAAAAAAGGGGTAAGAAAACAGGACCTTATTGAGGCCAAATAATCTACCCCTCTATGTCAGGTGGCTCACCTTTGTCATAAAATCTTCATATTTTCAAGTTTGAGCATATCAACGAGTCCATCACATTTGAGATAACTCAAGTATAAGATTGACCTGGTTATTATAACTGCACAAGAGAAAAGGACCAATTGGGGGGGGGGGGGGATTGGGAGAAAAGAAAAAGAATTCAGTCAGAGCTGCAACGACAGGTTTTTGAGTAGCAAGAGTGACAGCCAGTGGCTTAGAAGGGGAGACATGAAGGAACTCACAGGCTATGGCATTATATAGTAGTAATTTGGAAATTTTGATTTATCAGGTGTTTTAGACATTAAGAACATTTTTCTTATTCTATGGGAAAACTAAGGATAAAATACTTTTATTCCATTACCTTCTGTCTCTTTTAACTCTTTAAAATTTCATGAAACCGTCCAATGAGATCATTGCATCCCAAGCCTCCTTACATTTTTGGCCATGAACACCATTCACTGCTTCAACCTTCCCAATTATGCTGTATTAAATTCCTAATATTGTACCCATTCTTCTACTTGTAATCTGGTGCTTCTTCATTCTACAATTCTTCCAGTTGATCTTTAATCTGATATTGCATAAGGCACTCAAATGGTTGGGGAGTCCTTTATTGGATTGATCTATTATAATAGAGCTGGACACCAGAATGATTATGAATGCCTTGTGTTGAGTCTTTCTTCCTATTAGCATATGATTGCAAAATATCAGGATAGATTCTGTTGTGATTTTTATTCAATGAAAATTTTAAGGATGGTTGGATTGTTTGTGTGCCATTATCATCATCCTCTTGTGACAGTAATCATGTTATTATGCATATATATACATAATTACATATAATATAATTAGTGGTTTTGCATTGCTTTTCCTGTTCATAACCCTCTTCTATCCCCCTTCTCTCACGAACATATAGGTAGGATTGGAGGGAAGTTCTGCTGGGCAGTGGTGGCTGGATATGATAGATAAAACATTAGATGAAGGTTCAACATTTGAACGTATTGGATCCAGGCAACTTGCTGGTTTGGTCATTGCTGTGTGGTGAGTATCTATGAGTGGGAATACATGTGAGCTGGTGAAGCCTTTAATATGTCAGAAATAATGCCCCCATTGTTTGTTATATAAGACAATGTGATGTCTTTTAAATTGCTTGCTACATTATGTCAGATTATTGTCTGCTTTTCTTCCTACTAGTTACAAATGCTATTTTGGTTTGAAAGATATGGATTTGGATCACTAAAGGTTGGGTTCCCAATTGAATCCTGAATTGAAATATCAACTACTTTCCTTGTTCAACTTGAATTTATGTTATTGTTATCTAAGTTCTTCCTTGTTGCTCTCTTCACCTATAGTAGTTGAATTTTTCTTCTTCAGGGTTAAAACCAACATTAGACTTCATGTTGGGGATGTTGATGTGGCAGCAGTTCCCTGTGGTTTTGGACGTGCTATTGGCAATAAGGTGGGCCCACACCATCTGCTCTGCAGTTTTGTTTTGTATTATTAGTTTGGCTTATTTTCTTGTGTTTCTATCACTTGGTTCTTGCTAATAAGGGGTGTGTTATTATATGATAGTTTTTCTTCTAGGATTATTATAGTTCTAAGATGGTCATGATCATGAATCTCTTAATTGTCAGCTTTGGTTTCATTGAACAGTCTAACATGGATAGTTAAAAACCAGTCTGTTAGATTCTCTACTAGATTTTATGTTGTGCTGCAATTCCAAGTAAAAGCAAACACAGTCAGCAGTCTCCATTGTACAATTTCAATAATGCTAGCCCATGACATACTTTGCTTCTGTGTGGTCTGCAAATAACATATTGCTTAACTGTTAAAACTTTATCCCTAATTGTGTCTAATTAGAGATAACCAGTATGATATTAGCTTCTGACTTTGACTTGAATTTCATCATTTCATGCAACAGCAAATTTCAAGGTGTATATATATATATATATATATATATATATATATATATATATATATATATATATATATATATATATATATATATATATATATCAAGCAAACAGGATCTTATAAGTCTTCTCATAGATATTGGAAGTATTTGTTTCTGTTATGACATGACATGGCATGCTGTGGTGTACTTGTATAATTAATCTACTCCATAGTTTGAAAATCACCATTTAGCAATGCACTGCAGTGTTTTCCATGACATATGGAGGCCAATGCAGTAAATACCAAGAACACCACAGCACCTGGATTGTCTGCTACCATATTGAAGCATGGAATCCTTCTCATCCAAAAAGAAAAATAGAACTAGGCGAAACTGAATATAACCAAAGAACAGAGAAAGAGGGATGACAATAGCAGGAGGAAAAGAGAGAGACAGAGCACACAAGCAATTTTCTGTGATTTCAGCATAAAAAATCAAATAATTAAAAAAATATGGTGTGGAGCAGGTTTGATACTTTAATGATGATTCCGGCATTGTCAGTTAAGGTTTCTGTCCTTATGATTTTCAAAGGAAATATAGAACCAGGTGCCATCATAGCCATGGATGCCACAGCTAAGGTGGTGCCACATTAAACACCATGCAATATGGGTGGTTTTATTATAGATGCAACACCCCAAAAGTGCTGCCATGTTATGGTGGTGCTATCACCAACACTGGTTTACTGCTTTCTGTGGTGTGCAGTATTTCATTTTTATCCCAGCGAACAATATCTTTTTGAAGGTATCTTCTTTTTGTCTTGGTTTTGTTATTTCTGATCATTGACATAGGAAATGTTTGCTTCATCAGGGAGCTGTTGGTTTGAGGATTAGAGTGTATGATAGGATAATGTGCTTCGTCAATTGTCACTTTGCTGCACATTTAGATGCAGTTGGTCGCCGCAACGCAGATTTTGATCATGTATACCGAACAATGTCCTTCAGCCGGCCAACAAACCTCTTAAATACTACGGCTGGTACCTTGCTGTGCCTATTCCTGATCTTTTCACTTGTCTTATCCATGTATTTATTTTGGCCTGTTTATAGATCTGGCTTGCCATTGGTCCTTTCTGTTGCAGCTGGCACTTCATCTTCTGTTCCAATGTTTCGTGGTACAAATGTATGTACATGCTGTCTACTTTATTCTTCTAAGTAATGAATTATGATGCACTCAGATAGTTGGATGAAGCATTGATTCTTGAGATTGGTTTCCAGTCTGCAGAAGGGATGCCCGAGTTATCTGATGCAGACATGGTTGTGTTTCTTGGTGATTTTAATTATCGTCTAGATGACATTTCATATGATGAAGCAAGAGATTTTGTTTCTCAAAGATGCTTTGATTGGCTTAGAGAAAGGGATCAACTTCGAGCAGAAATGGAAGCTGGGAATGCCTTCCAAGGGATGCGTGAAGCAATTATAACATTTCCTCCCACATACAAGTTTGAACGGCACCAAGCTGGTTTGGCAGGTTGGTCTCCTCCGTCCCTTCCAACACACAAATGGTCTCAACTCTCAAGAACTTGAAAGGAACTTTAGCATTAAAAAGTGAGATGAAAATAATTGAGTGTAAAGGATGGGGTTGGGTTGCTACATTTCTCCTTTAATCATGGCTTCAGAGCAGAGCATTCTGCCAAAAATGCGGTTCCAACTACTAAGGCTTTTTATTTGTAGACCAACAACATACAGGATATAGTAAAGGAAAGGAAAAAGAACAAAATAAATCCAGATTTTTATAAACTACTAAGGCTTTTTATTTGTAGACCAACAACATACAGGATATAGTAAAGGAAAGGAAAAAGAACAAAATAAATCCAGATTTTTATAAAGTGACAAATTCCGGTCACACCTCATAAATAATGGTTTTCACAATCCTCTTTATGGATGACTTACATGAATTGTTAAAATTGTAGAGTTGAGATAGGGAAAAGGAAAAATGGATACCAGAGAATTTGAATAATATTATTTAAATTTTTCATCCTTTTTGGTGCTTGTTACTTCTAGAGTCTTGCTCTATAATATTAGTGTAAAGAGTGTAAGTGGGGTAAGAGAAATTTGTCATACTGTAATTGGATAACTGTATAGCACTGTCTCCCTATGCTTATATATTACTAGGTTAAGAGTACTGTACAATGCATTGCAGAGTACATCTAGGCCATGCCCATATATTCTCAATAACCTAATTCTACCACTTAACTCTTGACACAATCAATAACTCTCACAATTAGATATTGAAAGGTGAATCATTTCAAGTAATATTCACTGCTACTTATATTTGTAATCTACGTCATCAGTGCTTCAAGACTTTAGGGTATGACTTCATATTGTATTACATGTTTCTTGAAGGATATGATTCTGGTGAAAAGAAACGCATCCCTGCTTGGTGTGACAGAATTTTGTATCGTGATAGTCGCACTTCTACTGTGGCTGAATGCTGTTTAGAGTGTCCTGTTGTCTCTTCAGTATTACAGTGAGTGCTCTAGATTATATATTTATTCATTTTATTGCCATTTGGGTATATATGGATTAAGACACCCTGCCAGAAGGGGGTTGTGTATTCTCCTAGATAAGCTTCACTTGTTTGGCATGTTGTGCTTAACACACTTTACAGTCTCTTATCGCTGTACTGATGAGACATGTGAATCGAGTCAAAATTGAATTGCAGATTTCTGGCTAGGAAAATGCTAGATAGCTAAAACTAATTTTACTAGAATGAGTTGGTGTCATTATTGACTTATCCAACAACCACCTTGAATCATAATATATTTTGGTTGAATTTTATCATATTTTTCTTGTGGCTAAAACATATTTGCGGTGTCTATACATGATACTCATTTTTATTTTGGTCCACGTACCAAAAGGTTGTAATTTTTCCCCTATATGTGTAATTGTTTTCAATTTTGCCGTTGTCGTCTGTTGTTATAGTATTGTTGTTTTATAACACAACAAAATGTGGGGACCAATTAAAAGTATCATGTACAAGGACTGGAAATATTATATTTTTTGTACTTATACATGACTATCATTTTCTACTGGTCCCTACACTTCACAATGACTCCATGCTAATCTAAGTGTTACAACGGCAACAGATGTCAGGGATGACACTGAAAATGATAATTGTTGGAAGATAGGTAAATGACATAAACCAGCTAACCATATCTTGTATTTGTGGTACTTAGGATGTTTTATATTCTTAGAAGTATTACTTTATGTCAATATAATTTAGACACATGGAGCCAATATATCTCTCATTTTCTTCTTCCTCAATATGTTGTCTAGAACTTGATGAGAGGCATTCCTATTCCATGTATGCCTGGTGGAGCCATTGGCCAGTGGTGTTTCTTTTTTTCCTGATAACTGTGTTTCAACTCTGGTTTGGTGAGATTGTGGAAATGACTAATTTGTGATCTTCGAGCCACACTGCATTTTGCCTCCAGTCCCATGTTTCACCAGAAGACTAAATATTGAAATTGATTGTCATTTTATTCGAGAAAAAGTCTTATCCAGACACATGTAATGATCAGTTGGAAGATGTTTTTACCAAGTCTTTGAGAGACCTCTGGATAAGTTATATGTGCACCAAACTTGGTAAATATACACTCCGATTTAGGGCAAGTGTTAGAATATGTGTGTGCAGCAAATAGACTAACCATTCCTGTATGTACAGTAGGTAATTAGGATAATTTTTAATTCTTATAATTATTACTGTATCTATATACTAAAGCCTCTGATGTGTAATTTAGACTCCATTCAATCATGTCTCTGATTTTCTCCTTCCTCAACAATAAATTAAAACCTTTTTGCATTCAGGACCCAATTGAAATATGGGGCCAAAAAATATATATTTTAATATTTTCTGATTGTTTAGAATTAATCTCTAAAATATTAGAATAGCATGGGTGGAAGTCTTTCAATTTTTGTTGTGATTAATGTCTTGTCACCTTCATTAGGTATGAAGCTTGCATGGATGTCACGGACAGTGACCACAAGCCTGTCCGCTGCATGTTTTCAACCGATATTGCTCGAGTAGATGAATCAATTAGGAGACAGGAGTTTGGAGAAATTCTTGAGTCAAATGAGAAAATTAAATGTCTTATGAAAAATTTATGCAAGATTCCTGAAACTATCATTAGTACAAACAACATAATTCTTCAAAACCAGGACACATTAATTTTGCGTATTACAAATAAATGTGCAGAAGACAATGCTTTATTTGAAATAATCTGTGAAGGCCAGTCTACTGTTACGGGGGATCAGAAGGCTACTAACCATCAGTTGAGAGGTTCCTTTGGCTTCCCTAGGTGGCTTGAGGTGATATTCTTTATTTAAAAATAAATTCCTTTTTTATATATACAATATTTATGGTAATAGAAGGATTTCTTTTAGTACATTCTTTGGGGGGGGGGGGGGGGGTGACAGAAAAGAAGCAAGATGGCCACCATGCCAAAGTTTGCTTTATATGTATTTTGGCATACTTTTGCATGTATTAATTCTGAAGGATAAATATATGGTCAGAATAAATGATAGTCGTATTTTGGTATTTAATATACTGAAATAATTTAAACACTAACTAAATTATTCAAAATTTTATTTCTTCTAATGTTGGAAAGATATACAATATGGTATTTATGTCAATTGTTAATTGAGAGGAGTAGTTTGGTGTTATGTCATGAAGGCACTAACACCGGAGGCTATACACCTATTCAAGTTTGATGGAAAAGTGCTAATAAATAAATAAATAATACATAGATCCATCTTAAAAAGTTTTTGAAGATTAAGGAGGATGTCACTCATAGGATAGTGAATGAATTAGAGAAATACTTCAGGCCTAAATTTTGAAGGCTAATTTTATGATATTTATGACTATGAGATGTCCAAAGTTTTATGGTAGAAAAGAAAATGTTGGATTGTGAAGTTCCAACAAGAACAAAATGCAAGTGTAGTGGAGATAAGAATGCTAAGGTAGATGAGTGCACATATAAGAAAAAGATAAGATTAGGGAACAAACATATCTGGGAGAGATGAGAGACAAATTAAAACTTTGTATGTGAGAAGAAAACCACCAGAAGCTCTAGACTCTTGTGTGAAAAGTGGTTCAAATGTAAGATAGTCTGATTGAAAGAGGCAGAGCAAGACAACCTAAGAGAGCTTCAGGAGAAACCATTAAAAGAGACTTGGCTTTAAGGTTTACTGAAAATTTACTCTACAGGAAATTCGGTCCAACACCAAAAATTCAGACGGAAATTGAAATATCTTCTAACAAAGTAGAAGGAAATGTTTTAACCATTATATATTTACTTGATATCAATTTGTTTTCTCATGGGTGCATTATTCTAAGTTAGAGAAGCAATACCAATCCAAGTTTGGTCATATTAAAAAGATATTTTATATACCTGTTTGCTAGTTTTGAATTTTACTATATTAACCTGAAACATCAACCCAATTAGAGAAGCCATATAGGAATGCATTATTAGACAGTCCTTTCTAAACTAATATGTAGACACGAGAGCGCACAAAGCCTGTGAGATTAATCAATTGGCCCTGACCCAAGAAACTATATAGGAATGCATTATTAGACGGTCCATTCTAAACTAATATGTAGATGCAAGAGAGCACCAATCATTAAATGAAAAGGTGCATGGTATTTATTATCTTGAAAACATAAAAAACATTTATGACTTTATTTAATAATTAGGAGGATTTTTAGGAATATAAAGTAAAAGAATTTAAAATTATTTTTATTTATTTACTTTTCATTGAGTCAATGTGAAAGATCAAGGTTTTAAGTTGCAATCACGGGTTGACCCAGTCACAGTCATGTTGCAGCTGCTGTGCCCTATTCAATTTGCAATCAGTGTGATGCAGTTGCAGTGGCCACAGCACATGATATTACGACCACATCATGTGATGTAGTTTGCAATTTAAATCCTTGAGAAAGATAGCCAAATTCTCCCCCACAAAAAATTGGCTGACTATTCAATTTAGTACAAAAATGTTTAGTCCTAGAGCCTAATTCTATATGTGGATCAACATTATACGTTTTTTACTTAAACAAGACATCTCTCCTTTCCAATGCACCATACAACAATTACTTGTACATTTTATGATTCAGGTAAGTCCGGCAACTGGTATAATAAGACCAGATCAAATTGTTGAGGTATCAGTGCATCATGAGGAATTTCAGACTCTGGAAGAGTTTGTTGATGGTGTTGTACAAAATTCTTGGTGTGAAGACTCCAGAGACAAGGAAGCTATTCTGGTTGTTAAGGTGCATGGCAATTACACAATCGAGCCCAGAAATCACCGAGTCCGTGTTCACCACTGTTATTCATCCAAGAAAAACCAAATGATTGACCCTCATCCAGACAGCTCCAAGCATATCCAAGGAACTGTACTACACCGATCCGATTTCCAACGTTTCAGCAGTTCCTATGATGTGGTTGACCAGCTACAGAAATTGCATAGCCCTTAAAACAGCGGTTAATGTGAGTGCTTGTAACTATTTTATTTTATGGAAGAACAAAAAAATTTGATAGATGGTCGACCAGAAGTTTTTGTCTATACATGCTCCAATAAGCATCTTGATTATGTTTGGTAATGGTTTTTTTCCCCACAGGGAGCTTGTGGTCCAACTTGTAATCATCGAGCTGATTGAACTGTACAGAAAGCAAATGCAAGGCACAAAGTAGCGAGACAGCTTTTATTTGATCCATTATTTAATTTATTAAGAAATGAGCCTAATGTATTCTGTAAACGACTGTGTACCAACCAAACACAAGCTGCAATTTTAAGGGAAAATCCAGTGGCCTGTTGTTACTGCAGCTGAAGCTGCTACGAGTTGAGTGTCTTTTAAACGATAGTTGCTCCCAACAAATATTCTGATACTTTCTACTACCTCATTATTTGCCTGGAATTTTGTATAATGGTTTGTTAATCTACTTCCTGCTGTGTGACCTTAGTCAAATACAACGTACATATTAAAGCAGGATGGCTCATTTATTATTGAAAATTTTTCGTTTATAATTTGCAGTATATCACAAATTTAAACCTGAGCGGTAAAAAACAAAGTTATAAATGTAGTTATTCGAATAATCCTTAGCGAAATAGCTTGCAGATATTCATTTCAAACACTTCAAATGTTCTACAATAAAATAGTATACATAGATTATCTGAATCATTTTATATGCTTTTTAACACAAAATAAAAGGGGTTTTTGGACATTTTGGTGCCTTCTCATTCTGAGTAATTCTCCAATTTTCCTGTCTATAACTTTTTCCTGGGTGTTCATATGCGAGACACTTGCACTGCACAATTAAAAAACAAAAAAACTGTAATTCTTCCAACGCATTCATAATTTCTACTCCAAAATCTCTCAGTAAACATTTAAAGATAAATCTTGAATATCTGAGTGACATTTTCAGGATTGGTTGAATAACTTATAAAAACTGAGTTTTGGAGCGGACATATTATAAAAAACTAAGACGCACAACAACCCTTCTTGGGCTCCACATCTGCTGCCTCTTGTTCCGCTTCCCCTTCCCCTTGTAGTACAACAGTCTTTCCATTTTCGATTCGGGTAGTATCCTGTTTGCTGAGCTCCTGAGACATCATAACCTTCCGACTTAAGATGTTGTAGATCTCCTTTACAACTGTTTCAAAAGCAGCTGCTACATTGGATGAATCGAGAGCTGATGTCTCCATGAAGAACAAACCCTGTGCCTCGGCTAAGGTCTTGCCTTCGGCAGTAGACACCTCCCTTGCATCCTTAAGATCTGACTTGTTCCCAACAAGTATTGTAACAACGTTCATGTCAGAGTGAGCTGTAAAATAATAAACCATTCCACTTAATCCTCGTTTCATCAAATTCAAAACCAAAATATGTGAACGTATGTTTTTGAAGAAAGAAAAATATGCTTATGACTAAACCATAGTCACTTTATATTAAACCAAGTTTATTACAGGGTATATAATAGGATAATGTTTGTTTCAGAAAAGCTATAATTTTGTTTGTTTACATATAGGACCGTATTAAGTACCAATAGGCCATTAAATTTCAGTATCGAATTGTTTTCCTATGTTGTACCAATAATAAATTGATGGACAAGTTAACAATTTCCTAAATCAGTAAACTCAGAAAATAAACATGCGAAAAACTTTCAAGTCTTACGACAGTAAAGAAGGGCACAAACATATTGCAATTCTTACTGTGAAGTTCATTAAGCCATCGGCCAATGCTATCAAAAGTTTGGCGCCTGCTGATGTCATACACCAGAAGAGCCCCAACTGCACCCCTATAATATGCAGACGTAACAGCTCTGAACCTTTCCTGCCCAGCTGTGTCCCATATCTGTGCTTTAACTTCCTTTCCATTAATATCCATCTTTTGAGTTTGGAACTCTACTCCTATAGTTGACTTTGAATTAGGATAAAACTCATCCCTGGCAAATCGTGCAAGTAAATTTGATTTCCCAACAGCTGAATCACCAATTAAAACAATCTTGAAAAGGTAATCCTCAGTCTTCTCTTCTTCATTATTAAGAGCCATCTGTCAGACCTAAGGATTGCCAGTGTGTGGAAACAAATCAACAATAAATAATCATCATGGACTCTGGCCCTTTCGAAGATTAGAATGTCACCTAAGACGAGAACAGGGATCAGAAAACACAAGAACAGCTAACAAAGAATTCTGGAAGACAGGAAGGGTATATTAGTGACAGACGATGTAGTTTCACAATAATATTGAGATATATGATATATCTACCTTATGGAGCGACTGTTGACTGTTTCTAGCATATAGAATCGTATCCACCATTGGCATGAAGCCCCTCAACTCAAACAAATCAAAACTTTCTTGAGCACCTGAAAGCATCAATGCCCAATGCACTCCACAGTCAATGAAGTATTTTATTAATTTAATGACTTCCATGGTTTTATTCAAAGCAAGAGTGTTCCTAATCGTATATTTCCAGTTAGCTGCTTCTTAAGATGAAGGAATGCTACTATAAGCGAGAATCAAATCAAAATGATAACCTTGCCCAATGATACAGGAAATTTGTTTCCATAAATGGAAACAATTGTCCCAATAAACTGCAGATCTAGCAATACAACCAACAAGAGGAGACGTGATGGGTAAGTGTCCAGTATCAGAACTTCAGTCCCTGAGTGCTAAAATGTAATTCAAATATGACAACCATTGAACAGCTTTATTTTGGGAAAAAAAAACTCAGGTATTTTGAATTGTTCGGATATGATTTTTTAAAAATCAAAATCTATAAAAATCTTTTTTCAGGATTTTTTTTAGAAGCTGATAAGATGTTATGGTCTCCAATCAATCAAACTTGGACGCTAAAGTAGCACCTTTTGGTAAAGTTTATCGGCAAGGGCAAAGGAAGAATTGAAGAACCAATTGTCAATAATTACGCATAGATAATAAATAATTTAGTGCATTAGACTGATCCAGTCAAAGCAACTAGGGTTGGCATATTGATGAGGTGTTGAAATAGTTTACATGAGGTCTAAGATTCAAATCTCATTACTTTCATTGTACAACCAAAAAAAGACTGATCCCATCACCTGGTAGTATGACAGTTTCTTATGTTTGAATAACTCTGTAACTGCTATTTCTTAGGATAGGCAGTTTCCTATAAATGCTATTTATTAGATGGACAGTTTAGAGCAGTTTTCTTTTTGCAACCATATTAACTAGTTTGCAGAAAACATAATAGATTGTTACACAGAAAGTTCTTCAGTACTTCACCCAAACTTTACGAAAAAAATAAGACACCAAAGAAGTATGAATCTGGACCTTTACAACAAGGCTTCAAGGTCTCTTAACTAATCAAAGAAACTGGATCATAACATAGGAGTAGCCTTTAAAAAGATAATCACCATTGATTGATGAGAGAGAAAGTAGTGGGCATGATAGATAGTAGTTGTTTAGACAAAAATATCCTAAAATCTGATAGGAGCAGTTTTTAAATATCAGTACATTTTATAATTATAACCAAAAGTTAAAAATAGCTTTTACTTACCAAAAATCCCTCAAAAAAATAAGTTTTTTACACAAGCTTAAAATCACTTTTTTTAAAACTAAAACAAATGAACCCTAAATCTATCAGAATCATGTTCCAAAGGAGAGGGACATGGTTCCTTTTAGAGTTATCCTTTTTCTCCTAGGCATATGGATATGGTCATATGGCCCAAAAAAGATGTTAATGGATAACTTAGAACCCATGGTTCCTTGTGTGCCTTCCCACATAGACACATAGGGGTTGGCATATTTAAAAAAGGAAGAGCAGCAGTGTTAACTTTTTTAGGAAACCAGAAAACCTCCAACTAAAGTAATTGAACTCCCCAGAGCAATATTGATTTCATCACTTTGATTTTAGCCTTGATTAAACCCTGATAAAAGGTCTTATATATATCATGTTTGCTTCAGAGCTTAATAAAAGACAAAGCAGGGTGCTAAATCTTTTCATCCTAGCATAACAAAAGTGAAGGTATGGAGTGATAAATCTGTTAACTGAGATTAATGAGAACAGAAGGTATAAATGAGGTTGACGGTAATTTTTTGGCTTGCAAACAAGCACTTCCACAGCTCAACTATGGTTGGAACTTAGATTGGTAAAATAGCAAGTTTGATGCAAAGAGAAGTAAAATAAAAAAGAAGAGACTTCCTAAACATAATTCAAGTATTTTTTAACCCACAACCTTTTTACAGGGAACTTTTTTGATACCAGAAAATAACGGTTGGCAAATGACAGTCCATGTCATTGAGTTCTAATTTTTGAGGTAAAACTCTAAATCAGAGTTTTAAATCATTTGGAATAGTTATTTTTACAGATATCTAGATAGAAAATTATGCAGGAGGTAAAGTTAACAAATATAAATACCTCAACCTCCTTCTCTCCCTGTTTTTCCCCTCACCTCCTTCAATTCCAGCTTACCCTTTGACTCAGTCTTTACAATCTCAAACCCTGGTAATAGGTAGAAATGGATTAGATAATTCTTACCGAGATATAAGGTGATTCTTTTAAATGATACAAAAGGGTAAAACTTAAAACATTAAATCTGAAATGCCAGGTAGACCCATATCTATAAGCAAAAGTAATATGATTTCAAGAATCAATTAAGATTATTGTTATGGTGCTGTTTGATTCGGATAGAATATCATCTAATGGGATAAGGGATGGTATTTATTATTGTTGTTATTGTACCGAGTCTAATGACCAATTCATATCCTCAAATATTGTCACTTTTCAAACAATTGTGCTAAAGTTTAAAGGCTGCAGTAGCTTTATGGAGCACCAATTCTTTTTTTTTTGGGGGGGAGGGAGGGGGGGGGGGGGAGGGTGTGGAAGGACAAAGGAAGATATTATTAGAACAAAGAATGAAAGGAATGCAAAATCCATCAAAACAGAGGCACAATAAAGATAGAGAAGAAAAAGAAAGTTATCAATACAGTGTGTCCCTTCATACATTTGTTAGGAAGGCTCTCTTAAAGACGGAATGGACCAAATTCCAGAGAATGGCCACAAAAACACCCTGTCCCGAGGCAGATCTAAGGACTGAGATAAATTTTTCAAATTATTTTAATAAAGCAATATACACCAAAAAGTAGCATAGATGAAACAACCATTTTTTATAGTTATAACAAATAATATTCTCTGATGTTCACAAAAGCTTTATTTTTGTATCTTTTAAAATTATTCTCCAAAATAAAGTGATCCTCACATAACTAATTGAGACAAACCACTACTACCAACTAACTAACTACAACTCCTCTGGAATCTTTGAACACTTGGCAAAATGCAGGGAACTGTGTCGCTCTTAAACCCCCAACAATAACCATTTTCTAAACAAATCCTCACCTCATGATATTAAAGAAGACAGACTGATTTTTATTATTTCCATCTCCATATACTATATAGATAATATAATCCAAACACAGTAACAGGTTAGTAAATGGAGAAGACAGAGGACAACCACTTGTAAATTCAGAGAGATATTAACTTTAGTGAATGGAGTAGACATTCATAGAATCATAATCAACATTTATATTTTTCTCATGTCCCCAAAGCACATACACACACCTATTCAACAACCCTAGAATCTAACTGAATTGTAACACTACTCTAAATAAAAAGAATAAACTAAAAACTATAGGTTTAGGAGAAACCATTCATAATCAACATTATTATTTTAATTTAAAAAAAAAAAGCTAGTAACGATGACATGACATGTAACCTGCGCATCAATTCCAATTTCCAAACCTTGTGATCATGCTAATTGGCGCCGTTGCAGACTGTAGAAGATGACACGGCCACACTATATTTACCCAAGCAGCCACAGATAAAAACGCAGATGAAGACCACGAACATCAAACTATTACATTACATGTGCTCACAACAAGTTAGGCAAAGTATAAAACAAATAATAATAATAATCAGAATAATAATAACAAAAATTGAAGCATATAGAAAGCTGAATCCAGTTCAGACAAGTTCGCAATGTAAACTGAAATTTCACCGGATACGTGAATCAATCAAATTTGAGGCATAAAAGACGTAACAAGGAAAAAGGAAATGGAAAATTTACAGAGATAATAAGCATTTACATGCGAAGTTATTTATAATTATAATAGATAATAAATAATATATATCTAAGGGATGATTTAAGAAGAGGGGAGAGGAATTGCCTGGGAGAAGGAGATTGCAGCTGAAGAGAAAAGAAGAGAAGAGAAGAGAAGGGATCTACCGTTCTCGGCTCGGAGCGGATGTATTTGTTTTCAACGTTTGCGTCTGCGGGTTATTTTGGTGAAACTAGTAACCTCTCTGTATCAATTTTTTTTGTTCTTTTTTAAGTAAATTACACGTATATTTTTAGAAAACAGTTCACATGTGTTTTTAAGGTGTGACGTGTTATTATTGTTATTTTTATTGAGAAAATTATACACATATAAGAATGTATTTCGTGTATTATATATTGATATGTTTTAAGTTAAGTAAAAGTATAAATCAAAAGTAAAAACTATTAAAAATATTTAATTAATTTAAATAAATAACTACAAAATATGAGTAGCTTAACTTTAAGTAAAAAATAAATTAGAAAATAATTTAAGAGTATAAATAACTAAATTTTGGAACAATAAAATTAATATAAAAGGAAAATATTTTAAATAATTAATTCGACAAAGCTTAGATTTAAAGGAAAGCGTTTTTCCGCTAAAGACCAATTTAAAAGGAATTCATAATTTGAATTTTTTTTGACATAAAATACTTTTTAAATAATGGTAATATCATATGTCATAATATATATATATATATATATATAGAAGATGGTACATCATTAAAAAAGAAAAAAATGATCTTTTAAAAGTGAAAATTCCAATTAATACTAAAACTCTTCCATTCAAAAATCATATAGTATTTTTTAATAAAAAATCTTATATGATATTTCTCTGTAATTTTTATTTTCAAAAATTTGTTTACTTCATATTTATTTTATTTATATATTTCTCAACTTTTTAATATTTCATTTATTTGATTTATATTTTTTTTCTAATCTTTTACATTTCAATCTCTTAATTTTTATTTTAATATTATTTTACTTAATTATAAATGTCTTATAAGTTCCATCAAAAATAATATTTACATAAATTTTATTTAATTTAACTTTGTGTATTTTATTAATAAATGACATAACTTTATGAATCGTATATTTATGTAGTTATAAGTAAAAAAATATTAAATATTTAAACTTCATAAGAAATTTTTTTATTTTGATAATAGGAACTAGTGAATAGAAAAATAATATAAACTATTTTATTTAATTAAAAATTTAAAATTTATAAATAAAAAAGAATAAATTAATATATTTACCTTTATTTTGCTAATTTTCTTTATAAGTAATTGAAATTAGAGTATATATATATATATATATATATATATATATATATATATATATTATGTTTGGTATTTTAAAACTAGACATTATTTTGAATTTAAAACATATATTACAAATAATTTTTTCGTGAGATTTGGTAAAAGTAATTAATTTTGTTAATAAATTTATTATGTATATTTAATGATTATCATAGTAAGGAAGAAAATGACATGTTCGAATAAGTTTATAATTGAGTTTAATAGTTTAAATTCTTTTAATTCTTCAAATATTTATACTATGCAATAATTTAGTCTTTTAAATATTTATGATATTAAATCCTTTAAATATTAAAATAAATAAATAATAATTTAAATTTTGATTTATAACTTAATAAAATAACCATTTTAATATCATTTGATAAACTTATTTAATACAATAATTTTATATTATCTAAATTTGTATAAAATGTTTTTTAAAATTCTAAATAAATATTTTAGTATTTATTTTTAAATCATTTATAATATTTTTAATAAAATAGTATAATATAAATAAATATTTATTTAACATGTGAATATGTATGAAAGATGATAAACTTAAGATAATAATAACATAAGTTTGGAACTATAGTATTGTTAATATGAGTTAAGACCATTGTATTATTATTGTGAAGTTCATGGCTTTGTTATGATATTGTTATTGCTTTTAAACTAAAGTATATATCTAATTATTTAAATAGATGATGATGGAATTTTATTTCTAAAAATATTATTCAATTATTTTCTTAAATGATTATATACATAAAAATGATAATGAAAGGTAATTATACTTTTTCTTTTTCTTTTAAAGTGTAAAAAACATTAAAAACAACCTTAGGAAACTTATTTTAATCTAAATTCATTCTAAATAATATTCTTAAGCATTATGTTTGGTCAAGAAACTTTGATAAAGAAAATTTTCACCTTAGAAAGTAAGAAAATAATGAAATTTAATGAGTTATATTGCATTAGTCTCCAAAACATAAATTCTGACAAAGGTCCTTGAATGTCTAGGCAAAGCCTTGTTTGTTACATTTTAATTTTAGGTAAAGATTGCCCTTGAATAAATGCAAGATGACTATAGATGTGATAGCCATTAATTTGAGACTTAGCTTTCATTGCAGCCTACTTGAGTAACTCTTGTTCCATTATGCGAGCTAAGCTTTAGAAAATTCTGCTTGCTTTGCAGGTAGCTAAATAAGAAGGCTTCATTCTTTAATTATTGAGACATTCTAAAAGATGCAATTTGTTTCTTGGTGCTCGGTTATGGTCGGTCACATCCCTGTATCCATCTTGTTTAGGAAATCAATTTACTGTACACAGCCTTGAGGCTGTTATCCCACCACCAAACCTGCATCTTAATTTAAGATGAAATTTGGGTACTTTAAAAATTTTAGGGTCGTAAAATGAACCAATATATGTTTTCTAGGGTGTATTATTAAAGACGTGAGAATTGAAATAATAACCCAATAAGGTCCTACATGTGCTTCTCGTTGCCTTTCCTTTTTTACTCATTTTCACGAGTACTGTTTATCCGACATGGAACTGTTAGCGAGATTTGGCAGCACAAGAAATGTACATTCTTTTATGTAAAATGAAATTGTGGAAATCCACAGCAATCATCAAATTGGCATAAACCTGTCACAGGGTGACCATTTCCGAGACACCAACGATTTCAATACCCCATGATAGCTGCTAAACTTCAGTTACATATAACCTCATATATGATCGAACAATTTTTCTATCAATCTTGATTATCATCCGTATTAACAATATTTTATTTTAAATATATATTTATTTATTTTTTACCTATTTTTCTATCACATCATATCACTCTTCTTTCTATATCTCAAATAGAATGTTCACTCATCTGTGCTTTACTACACATGACCTGAGATATGATGAAATAACTCTTTATGTACTCAAGTGACTTACCCCAAGGGCTAAAAGGAAAATGTTTTTTGCATAGCTTTTTGAGAATAATTTTTAGTAGTCTCATTTACTTATGGAGATATTTTTTTGAATGCATGTCTACATAAAAGATAAAAAAATGAGATAAAAATAATCGTATACAATGTTACAGTACTAAATTTCAGTAGTTCAAATAACAGAACTGACTGTTAAAATAACTTACATCAATCTAACAGTTCAAATTTAACAGCATTGACATCGGTCACTATCTGTACGACCTGGAATAACTGGACTGGGTGCCGCGCGCAGGGTATACTACAATTTTCCAAATAAGATGCCTAGCCAAGATAGTAACTTCTTTCCTCCTATTTTCTTTTTTGTCTTTCCCAATTACATAAGGAAAACTAATATATCATAGCGAAACCGAGAAAAGTTATGACCTAGTAATCCAAAAGTTTCATCCATTTTGAAATATTCATAGGTCAGGACAAGTTGGGAACTGCAAATCTGGTGAAATATTATTTTCATTAACTCATTCACCTTCAAGTTCAGCACCAAACTGCTCCAGCCGAACGGCATCTTCTTCCAGATCTCGCACTAAGGCATGGTTAATTAAACCATCATCTTCACTGGCATGTATCTGTCTACCACCAAACCTGATAAAATAAATGAGGAAAAGTATGACCAGAGTTGATATCCCAGGGAAAAGGTATACGAAGATACAAAGATACAAATGAGAATAAAAGACAAAAGATAAAAGCCATTGCAAAAATAAGCTACTTTTTAACATTTTCAGCATATTTTAAATCCCAACATTTAAACACCAAAAGGAGAGTAAGAAGAGTTCAGACAATGTACTAAAAGAAGAAGATGAGTTCAGAAAACACTCTATGCTTCCCCACAATGAAAAATGTTTCACTACATTATCCCTTACTATCTGTGATTGATGCCTGACCTTAGACCATGTCTCAGAAGATATAGGAATAAATATAAGAAAAAAGAAAAAAAAACAAACTCCTGGTCTGAGATGAGCAAAGCCCTATGAGTTTTCAAGTTAATCTGGCAGACTGTTCCCAAATCTAATCAGAGGTTTGCAATGTGATTTTTTGTTCTTGATGTCTGATGGTCCTGTTCAAGGTTTCCTTGGCTTGACCATGCATGCGAGTATTTTGTAATGGATCTTCCTTTTGTGTTTCTCTAGTTTCTTAATTTCTTTTGGGGTTTTTTTCTGATTGGTGTTAGTGGGTGGTAAACTGGAGATTCTGGGTTAAGAAAAGGGTGCTGAGACGCAGACTCATAGGGAACTATTTTCATGACTATTTTACTAGGCAAACTTTCAAATTTTGGGGAACTATTTTTTTTTAAAAAAAATAAGGTTAGTCAGTAATTTTAATTGTTTCTAAGTTTAACAAAAAAAAAATTTAATCGAATAATCTATTAAACCAAATTATATGGTTCTTTATTATAACCACCTCAGATTCTGCCCCCAACGCTGGATGCTTTCAACTAATTCAACATTACCTTTCCTAATTGATGAGTGTCTAAAAACAGATTTGGAGATGCTCAACAACATACAGTCATAATGCTAGGTCAACTATGCTGCTTATACAACCCAGTAAGTTGTACAACATGAAGATTATGCATAAATTGCACAAGAAGAAAATGGATAAAAGAAGGATATAATTACCATCTTCCATTCATCAATTCTATGCACTTCTGAGCATCCTTCCTATCCTTGAATTTTACCAAAACAGCACCCTGAGGATGATTCTCACATACCTGCAGGAAAAATCAGGCAGGGAACAAGAAAAGGCAGACAAAATTTAAGAACACAAATACAATAGGTTGCATGAATACTACTAGCATGAGTAGTAACACCACTGCCAGTAAAACTATGGGATACAACAAAATTTCTAAAAACTAGAGTATGGGTATGGGAGTGAACATTATATAAAATTTTGAAAATATAAGCAATCAAGTAAATGAATCAGAATATAAATACAATTTCGATACCAATTTATCAACAGAACTGCATTTATTTAATAACAATACAATTTCTTCAATGGTTTATTTAACAACAATGTACATGTTTCCTTTTTTTTCTGCATTAATTTGCTATCTATTTAACTGATTATATGGTTGAATTCCTTCATTTATTTTCAACAAAATTTCTATCACCCTTTGATGCAGGGCCCACTGTGGAGCACCCTTCAGGGACCTCAGAGCACACCACTATTACAGAGGCCACTCCAATCAAGACCCTTGGGCCCATTGGGCCTATCACTAGGGTCAGTACCAAGAAGTTGCAGAAAGAGGTGGAGACCTTCCTGGACCTTTAGAAGGAGCACCTTCAGGCCCAACCAACCTCTTCCTTGGCCCTTCACATGGTAGAATAGGACTTAGGCATTTCTTGTATTTTAGGAACTAGTAGGCCCAAATATGTATAGGATTGGACCTATTTTCCTGTACTATTTAGCTGAGCTTTTTGGGCCTAACTTGGCCCATTTCTCAGGCTGCCTCAAGGAGGAATGAGGGACTCCATTTGGGCTCCATGAGAGGCCCAAATCCAAGGTCCATGCGACTCCTAAAGCTGCCCACACTCCATGCTCCTAGGCAGCGCCATTTTGGCCTATATATAGGCATGCTCGTGTAAATTGAACACTCTAAGTCATTTGTGAAATTCGCATTCAGAATTTAGAGAGAGTTCTCTCCTTCTTCCCTCCTATCTGAGTTTGAGGCTGAAGAACCTCCTTCTCCATGGCAGCTTCCATGATGGCAGAGAAGAGGCTCATCCTCCTCAAGAGGTGGCGCCTCCAAGCACTCCTTTGAAGATCAAGTTCTATCATCCATTCCTCCATTTCCTTGCGCCTCCATTGACTAGCACCTTCTCCTCCATCAACATCTGCATCACCTTTTCTTTGTTATCTTGAGAAGTTTCCTCTCACACTTTAAATAGGAAACAAATCTTTGCTCAGATACTGAGGTTGTCCCTTCTCACAAGTTCTTTCCCACAAGTTTGAACCCTTGACATTGCAGAGACCCCTAACCTCAGAGTTTAAGCTTGCATAACACTGGCATTCACCCCATGTGGGTAATTTTATATCACCCTTACCTGTTTTTCAAATCAACTTATTTGCTTCTTTCCTAAAACTACTTGAGATCTATCACTAAGGGTATATATACAATTCAAACTTAACAAAACAGGTAAGAACTGAATGATTGTAGTTGATCTGAAATACATTCAGCTCAGCTAATGCATACTGTTTGGGAAAAAAAAGGCATAAAATAAGAAAATTTTACTTCAGTTAATGTAGGCCCCAACCAGTTCATTAGCAATTCATTTCAACGTTTCTGCAGGAAGAATCAGCAAAATTGCCAGAAGATACAATTGTTGATATTCTGACACTTCTCTAGTGATTCAGAGCAATGTCACTCCCTAATTCCATTACAGAATCTAAATCACCAGAAACACAAAAGGCATTGGGAGTGTGTCAAGGTGGCAAATGTGAGTGTCTGCTTCTGATTCAACTGAGATGGTAAGAAGTTGGAGCTTTGCATCACCTCAGTACTGTGCCAAGGATATTTTTGCAGGTTACAAGGGAAAAAAATAGAAAGGATAAGGGAAGCCGAAACATGGAAGAAATAACAGAGGCTTCAAGAGTTACAAGATAAGTTGATAATATATCTATTTTTTTCTCCCTTCATTTTATAACACTCCCAAACAAGGCATAAGTTCATTTAAAACCTTCACCTCCCAAATCCACCATTCAAACATGGCTTCAGGCACACATCACAGATTTAGTGAGATCTAAATAAATTATAGAAACAAAGGGGAAAAAAAAAAGTTCAAGGAATAATAAGAGAAGAAAATATAAAAAAAAAATAGGTAAAGGAAAATTTGAGGTTGTCAAAAGTGATCGATCATTTTGGAAAATATTTATTCAATTTATCCTGTTTCCAATAATTTACTTACTGGACTCATGATGTTTGCTGTTTTCTAACTGTAATATTTATGTTTCTAATTGTCACAATTTTGGTAATATAAAAATATTATAAAATTAATATGATACATAAAACAACAACAACAACCAAGTGTATCCCATATTCTGATTAGGTATGGATGCCTACATGAATCAAACAATTTTACTAGGTTCCATCAAACCCAAATTTTCAATAAATCTGAGTAAGGTCTTTATGGTTCCCCCTCCAAAACACAAAAAAACAAAGACCTTCCTCTACCCCTTTTAATTGAACCATTTTCCATTAGTCGACTTTTCTCAGTAGAGCCTCTATTGGTTTCTCCTCAGTAGATTCTGTCATCTTACACTAGTCTTTTTAGCTCTTGTTGGCTCTTTACACTCTAACATCCACTACCATAGAGCATCACTAATTTTATGGCTATTCAGTACAATTTTCCCAACAGTTTGATAGGCAACCTGCCTCCAGCTTCAATGATTTGTGTCACATCCACTCAATCACCCTATCATTAATATAATGTATATAATTATGAAAAATACATTTATCTTTAAAAAATTATATGTTTTTAATTTTAAACATTTATGCATTGACCACTACAATAAAATAAACATGTTTTTCTCATCAGTTGATTTAACTGGTAACAAAGTTTTTACTAGAAGAGGGAAAGGATGAAAAACAGAGTACCAATTCTATTCATCTTTTCAGGCATACAGATCAACTACCTTGACTGAGTCCACAGGACCAAGCTTTGTACATTCCTCTTTAACATCTTCTTCTAGTTCTAAACGCAAATTTTCATCAGCCTGCACAGATTGGGTAATATCAGCAAATGCCCAACATGAGAAATGGCAACACCAAATTGAGTAAATTGAAATTTGACTGTCGTATGAGAAAAGCAAAAATCCTATCATTTAGAGCAGCATATGCTTAACCAATGTTGGACATCTAAACACCTTCCACACCCAAGACTAGACATTTAGAGTGTGAAATTGGAAAGACTATACATCTGCAGGTGGCCACACATCAAGACTAGATGCTTTGGTACTATATTAGAAGTAAACTAAACCTAACTCAACCCTTAAAGCTAGCTGAAGGGGGAGAATTGCCCAAAGCCTTATAAGGAGTACTTTGGTCATATTTCCAGCCAATATGGGACATCTCAGATTCTCAAATACAATACTAATCATTATCATCACAATAGAAAACAAAAAAGATAAATTGATGCATCACATAAAGTACTAATTCTAAATGTGTATGTGAGAACTTCTATAAACATGAAAAAAAAAACTTCAAAAGCAATTTGTTTTGATAACCTATATAACCATGTCCAAAATGATTGGCACATGTGGCCACTTGTATAGCAAGTTTCTACTGTGATACTTGTATCCAGAAAACAAGCAAAATTAAGTAACACCAACCCTCATTTCAGCCAGAGTGAACATATAACGAAGGATAACAGTTGCTGGAATTGAAACTTTTGCATCATCACGACCACCTGAGCCAGACATGAGAAACATTACTATGAGGGATGGATGGTAAGAAGAAAATCAACTCTGAAAATGAATCTAAAAATCTTAAGTCGGCCAAAAACGTCCTACTTCTCATACTTCTGAGATTGAAAAAAAATTGAATATGACAGTGAGCATGGCATGCTTTCTAGGTTCATCATCAAAAGCAGACCAGAAAACAGAAATACATTCTGGCACAATTTTTTTTATGATTCTCAATATTTGGCAATGCCTTCACCATTCAAAGACTAAGATATCACTGACTTCAACGAGACATTTGACCCATTTACACCATCTAATAACTTCTTGTAAAAATATTTACAGAAGGTAAATCAATATTGCACTTCAACATTAAATGAAAAAGGGAGTTAGGCTTAAAATAAAGATAGAATTGGGAATCAGCCAAATTTCAGAAACATCAACTTGAAAAAATTGGGAGGCCAAACATACCCCATCCAAGCATTTTATCTTCCACCTTTTTCAATTTCTTTTTCTTTTTACTGTCTACTTGCTTGGATACAAACTTGTCTCCTGCATGTTTAAAGAAAGCTCCATCAAGCAACAGCAGGCATAATAAATAACTAAATTATTAATTTAACAGATGGATTTGACGAATAGTCATATCCAACAACAATTATCAGAAATTCCCACATGAAATATTAAAAATTCAATAACAGTTACCTTTCTGCTCAAATTTTGCCTGGGTGACAGACATAGGAATCTTGCCACCAGGCCGAATAGGAGTTCCATCCAAAATTTGAATTGCCAGAGGCA
Organism: Canavalia gladiata; assembly: GCA_037954105.1. Taxonomy (NCBI): domain Eukaryota; kingdom Viridiplantae; phylum Streptophyta; class Magnoliopsida; order Fabales; family Fabaceae; genus Canavalia; species Canavalia gladiata. Next base: position 15,241,641 of record CM075660.1, read on the forward strand.
CAGATGGTTCCTAGTATATGCAAACATAATTGAAACCCTGCTAAATTCACAACTACAAGCCACAGGCAGAACAATCAAGTGAAAGAGTTACCTTAAGATATGTAACCAGAGCATCACCCTTTTTCCTTCCTGTCTCTTTATCAACATAGAGCTTCACACGAGGCTTTTTGGTTTCAGGGTCCTATTATAAACATAATCATGCATCCATATGAAGCCAATATGAACCACCATAGCCTCAAAAAGGTAGTCTTTCATTTTTATTAGCATCAACATCTTGTCACCCATGATGAACTTATTTGTAACTCATAAGGCATTATTAGTTAGAAGTTAGAACAAATTTGCTAAAGTTGCATGGCCTTTGTGAATTGGTTTTGGTATTGGCAAGTGCATGGGTTCAGAAAAGGGAAAGGCAGGTTCTCCAAATTTTCATTACATATAGAAGACTTGATATCAAAACCCACATGAAAGCATTAAAAAGGACAAACATTATGTGCAACATATTTTGCTCTTCCATGTGAAGAAATGTTAGTCCATACTTTTTTGACAGCATCATAGAGCCATTGTACCATTAATTTGTACAGTGTCAACAGTATTTCCCTAGTCTAACATAAATATGACACAAATTTTTAAGATAATTCTAAGCACAAAAAACTAAAATATGTTATGATTTATAGTTCAATTCTATATAATTTTACCATTGAATAAATTATATATAATATAGGAATAAAAATATACCTCCTTTATAATTCCACATTTGGAAAATACCTCCACAACCTACAGTATATTACCATGTTAATTATTGCAACAAGAAACATATTCAAGCAAATTGAGAGAAAAGCCAATGCTTACTTCATCAATGGTAACATCTTCAGGCAACCCAGTGACATAAACGTGTGTATTGATCTTTAATTCAAACCAACTATCAGGAGGTTTATTAGCTTCCTGAAACAGAATGAGATCAATGAAGGTGTCATTTGTCTACCAAAAGAGAGGGGGTATTGATATAGACAGAGATGGATTAGGGTGAAACCATTGATATAGACAAGATGGAAAGAGAGGACCAGAGGGGGCACCTTCTTCTCAGTTTGTTTATCTGAAAGCTTCCTCTTTCCATCTGCTACCTCATTGGTATTATTTGTTTCATTTGCTTCTTCCTTCAAGGAAGCCACAGAAACACTCAATTTTGAACTGTCTTCAAACTTTTCAGAGGCATCAGGATTAGCTATTGTCAAAAAAACTTCCTCTTCTTGCAAGAATGTCATCTCTTCAACCCCATACCCCCCACTGCTGCCAGTTGTATATTCCTATCAGATAACAATTACATTAATTCCACTCATTAAAAAAAAGACAACTCAATTAAAAATACATGATAAGTAGAACAGGCCTCAAGGTTGAACTGATATCTGAGTACTATAATTAAAAAGAGAATGAAAACATCGCATAATTCACAGAAAACAAAATTTGTTTGGCAGATACCAAACCAAAAGGAGAAGTAATCAAATCCAAGTGAAAAGAAAAATCAACTTCTAGAGAGTATCCAGAACAGAAACACTTCAGCTTAATTCAGTTTTTTAGAATACTTAGGTTTAACACTTCATAAAAACTGAAACTTATTGATGTATTATAAAACAGACAAAATATTTTACACTTGAGAAAAAATCATTCATGCTTGTATAGGGAGGTGGTTCTCAATAAATTTAGAGAGAAGAGGTATTAATTCCTCCTGAATCAAAAAAATTCCCAGAACTTGCCTTTAGGATCTAGTACCCAACAGAAGCCATGAAAATTTCATACCTAACACTCTCTTGGTTAATGTACAGCAGCCACAATCTACAGCAATGAAGCATTTAATAGATTCAAAGAAAAGATGAAAGGTGCATCCATTACTATTTAATACTCACACTCAATATAAAAACATATACAGAGTAAATCTCACAAGTAACAGCAGCTCCTTTGAATAAAGTAATTCTTAGTTTATCCATTGAAATTTTCATTATAAAATTGATAGAAAATTAAAAATATAAAATCATTCATATGGACTGGGCATCCATCGCCTTACAAAATTGTTTCAGATTCCATTGAAACTTTGAAGTTACAGATCAGTCTATATTTTTTACTACTGATTTAGGAAGTGCACACTTGTTTTAATATTCTAAAGCTACACAGTGCATTGTATTTATTGTGGAAGTGTACAGTGTCAAATTAATATTCTATTTTATCAATTTATTGGGATAACATATAAACCCAACAGCATGGCAGAAGCTTCATTTTTTTTGCTTCTGCTCAAGGGGATTGTACATACTTTATAGACTGTGAAGAATCAGTTCTGCTGGAAGCAAACATAAGCTATTACAGCAATAATTGATTTATGGAATTCAAATCCCCATTCCATTTGGCCTGAGCAGAATCTAAAAGAAAAAGACTATTGTTTCCAAAGCAATGTCAGTGTTATTGAGCTATCATGTTCAGATGCCAAAGTTGTTTAACAAGCAACACTAGTACGCCCAGAAAACGGAAATCATTACAAATGAACAATTTGACAAATGTAAAATTAGCCCTATGAAACCATGTAATCCTCAAGAAACAGTTAAAGTTTTAGAGTGACAACTTGCTTAAACCTAACCCAAAATCCTAGACAACAAAATTTAATGAAGCCTTTAGCCCATCTTTGTTTAATCATAATATAACGAAGAACATTATTGGTCGCAGGAAGTATGAAATTAAGAGAAGATGATGATGATAATAACAATAATAATAATAATAATAATAATAATAATAATAATAATAATGATGATGATGATGATAAACATGTGGTGCACCAACCTGGGGAACCCAAGCTCTGAGATTCCTGTCCCACTTATACTTAGTCCCATCGTCATCAGTAAATTCTTCTTCAGCTTCAGGTGGCGTCGAAGGTCTCTCAGAATCTACTCCTGCTACCGAACCTTCCACCTGTGCCTCTGCCTCCTGAATCTCCTTTTGCCATCTTTCAAACTCATCAACATCTTGGGCAGCCACTACATAACATGCCATTCTCTAAGTTCTACAAACATTAACAACAAAATAGGACAGGAAAGCCCTAATAGAAAGAGAAGAAAAGCGATACCTGCGGTTGAAGAATCAGGTCTCTGCTGATTAATTTCAGCCCAAAGGTCAGAAATCGAGGACAAGGGCTGCCACTCACTCCTTCCTTCAGACCATACAAATGTATTGTCGGAGAGGTATCCATTCACAAAATGCTCTGCCCATACCAATTGCCAAGTAAATATGACAAACATTTCAAAATGAAATGAGTGTCCTCTAAGTCTGAACTAGTGCTATCTGAGTATTCACTTATTATAAATTTGAGTTGAGAAACAAACGACAAAAATCAAAATACACAAGACTCAATCTTTGCTCCACTCCACTCAGTTCATTTGAAACACCAAAATATCCAGAAAAAAAAAAAAGAAGAAGGATAGCGGTTCAAGAACTCACCGCGCAACTCTGAGAAGACGTAAGGCCCAACCTGTTGTTGATCCTCACCAAGAACATACCATCCCACTTCGGTGACCTTGTCACCTGCGTAACCAAGCTCGCCAAATTATTATTGAAATAAAATCGAAGAAGGAGCTGAGTTTGATTAGTAGAGGTAATCCTCTTTTTTTCTGCGGAGAAAAGATGAAAAAAAAAAAAGATGAACGAAATCAAGTGGGCGTCGACCAGTACGTTGCGGTTGCGGCTGCGGTTGCTGGCTCTCGTGGCCATTTTGGGAGGTCATCGTTTCAGGCTCAAATTCGCGGTTTCTGCCTTTATGCTGTCTGCAATGCCGAGATTATGATGCAAATGCACTTTCCCCAGAGAAATTGAGTCAGGTCAAGAAACAATCCGTAAATTCACTAAAGAAACCTTGGCGAATTTTATATTAAATAATTGTCTTTTAAAATATTTTATTTTTTAATTTAAAAATTTTTAATTTTATTTTTTAAAATATCTTAATTATAATTTTGATATTAATTTAAGTTATATTAAATAAAAAAATTAACCATGATAATTAGAAGAAATTTTCATTATTTTATAAAATATTTTGATTATAATTTTTAATTATAATTAATCTATTTTAATTTAATACAATCTAAGTTAATATAAAAATTATAATTAATATATTTTAAAAAATCAAAAATTTTAAATTTAAAAGATTAAAACTAAAATTTAAATATTTTAAAAAATTTAAAATATATTTAACTTAATAATTAAATATGATTGAACAAAGAATTTTAAATCTACAAATTACTAAATAAAAAATAATCATCATAAAAAATATGTTTTTATTTGTATATAATAAATTTTAAAATTAATATTTTATATAAATTATCTTTATCTTATTTGTTATTGGATAAATTCTAATACTTAAAAATAATTAAATATAAGAAATTATCAATAAAAATTTTTAAAAATTAATATAATAAAAAAATTTAAAATTTTCACTAAATATATAAATGGTATGAAATCATTTTTATTTGATATAAAAAATATTTAAATTTAAATTTTACTATATATTTAAAAAAATTAATATACAAATATATGTAATTTAATAATTTAAATTTATTCTATCTAAACATCAGATTAAGAGTATGTTTGGTAGTTAAAAATTGGTAAGCTATTTATTTAATGAAAAATATTTAATAAAATTAATTAATAAATATAAAAATGATAAATAAAGACATGATTAAATAATAAATTAAAATATAATAAGTATGTTATATTTTTAATAAAAATATATTAAATTTTATTTAAATAAAATTTTATTTTTTAAAATAGAATAATTTATTTTAATTTTTACATAAATAAATTTTAAATAATTTTTTTAAAAGTAATATTTTTATAATTTTAACTTTTTATCAAATTTTTTAATATTTTTAATAAAATAAAATAAATAATACAATAATTAAAATAAATAGTATATATTAAAAAATAATTTTAAATATAATACTTTATAATAATATAAAATAAATCTACTAAAATTAGTAATATTATTATGAAAGAATCATATAATATTAAACTTATAAAAATAAATAGATAAACAAAAGATTAGATTATAAAGATATATTAAAAATAAAAAATAAAAAAAATATTTCAGCTAAAATTAAAAACATAAAAATTATTTGAAGTATTTCAAAAAATGCTAATGACAATATAGAAAAAGTTACTTTTTCAAATAGAATTGAAACGTTTAATAAACTTTTTAGTTAGTAATTTAAGTTTTAGCTAACTAAAATATTTTATCAAATACAGTTTAAAATAAATGAAAAATTAAACAATTTTTTAAAATTAAAAATATTAAATCCAAATAAATAAAACTCCACCATAGAATACTAGACATTACAATATATTATATAATACATTATAATATATAATACATTATAATAGTTGACATCTTTAAGTAACATCTCGGATTATCATATGAAAAACTTTACAATAAAATAATATAAATTAAAATATACAAAAACTATACAATCAACATGTGGTAGATAACAATATTGTATAATTTTAATTTGTTATGACATATTTACTTTTTTAATATTATATTTTAGTTAGCATGTTATTTTTTTACGTCGATTTTTTTTTATTTATGGTTAAATTAAATTTTTAGAAAATTTAGATTTGTTATTTTCTTAGCTATTATTATTTAATAAAAAAGTAAATATTTATTATTTTTTTAAACTTACAAATATTACTTAATAAAAATAAATTATATTATTATTATTTATACAAATAATAAAATTGTTGAATGAATAAAATAACTAAATTTTAAAAAAAATAAAAAAGTAATTTAAGTTAAACGAGATAAAAACTTAAACCAACTTAAGAAAAAAAATCACAGGTTAGATCAAATTATATAGTTTTATATTAATAGATAGGTATTTTTTTAACAAAATTAAATATAGTGAGTTTTAGATATGTGAATTTGAAGATATTAAACACAATAAATATTTTAAAATAATAATCATTAATTTAACTATTTAAAAAATATATTAATATTGATACGATAAGCAGTTGAATACTAATTGTACAACCAATTAATATTAATATCCATATTAAAGTTATACTATTCCAACAAACAAAATGTAATAAAATTTTAGAAATTTGTAAGTTATGAATGTGATTAAAGTTAATTTGATCACATGTTATTAATTGTATGCATATATTACTTCATTGAATATTTTTAAAAATTGTTTTACAGATGTAAAATTATTAAAGGATGATCTAAATTATTATTTATCACCTACATAGAAAAGTAGTAATAATAATAATATTTTTTTAAAAATGATGAATTTTTTTATAATAATCACATAAACATAATTGATAACAAGCAAATAAATAAGACATTGGTAGGATCCAGTCCAATCTTTTTTTATTGTCCAATTAACTTATTTGTTCATATATATCAATAACATATAAAAGAAGGTTAATATTAAAAAAATGTTGTGCATCAACATAAAATAATGAATGTTATATTTAATATATTTAATTTTAGATAGATGTATCATAAAGTATATTTTAAAATTTATTTCCTCATCATAATTATATTAATTGAAAATATTTAAATAAAGAAGTGAATTTTTTAAGATTAGATGTATCTTACAATTGATAAATCAATAAAATATATATTCAATTACAATTTGAAACAAATAATAATGCAGTTAGTAGTTAAGCATTACTAAATAAAGATACATAAATCTTTTACTACAATTGAATCAAAGATAATGTAACAATATGTTTAATGTTAAAATTTTGTAATAATTGTGTGTAATAAATGGGAACCATTTCATCAAATAAAACAAATGAATAGATTATAATTAAAATGGAACGGTTAATATAATTACAAAAATGATACACTTTTTTAAGATAAGCATAAATTAAATTCAAATTTCATATGTTTATACATATTAGGTATGAGGAAGAAAATATATATTATTTTATAATTTTTTTAAGAGTTGTTACATTATTTATTTATTTTTTTATATTTAGGGATGATTAATCAAGACTTTGTATGTATATATTGCTAATTCAAACAACAATACTAAGTCAATTTTAATACATAATTTTGAATAGAAAAACATGGAAGACAAAATAAAAGCAATTATGTGTGTTTTTGTTGATTAGGATGAGTCATATGCAACATTGCTACAATGGCTAGAAAACATGATAAAATTTTGCTCCTAAATTGACATACAAAGTTGAAAAGAATGATTTTATAGTTGGTTATCACGTACACAACTCATATGAAAGTTTTTTTTTTTCAGTGGTGTGAATATTTAAACAATGTTGCAATACTTTTAAGTATTACAAACCATTAATACAAATTGACAATATTTTTCTAAATAAAAAATATCTAGGTATATTACTTGGTACAACGACATAAGATGATACTGGATACTTGACGTTGATTTTTGCCTTTATAAAAGAAGTATGTGATTCAAAGACAATAAACTTGTCTCATATCATATCGGCATCAAAATATTGTTTCACATTGGAAACAATTTAACCCATAACTTCAAGAATAAAAAATAGAAACAATAATTATTAAAATTAGGAATGATAAATGTATGTTAACTTCATGTATAACTTTATCAATTTGAATTAATATTGTGTAACTTTATTTTTTATAAGCTACCTACGAAGTAACCATATGCTTGAGTAAAAAAAAAAACAAAATTGGTAAACAGGTTCTAACCATATTAGAGGGATTGACAACATTTTAAAGAAAAAATAAAACTTAACATACGATAAATAAAACTTATGGTAATGGATGCTATAAGAAGAAATTAAAAAAAAAACATATTCTCATCAAGATCTTATATATAACATATAATTCTCACATTTTAAAGTGCAGGAAACATTCAACCTGCAATCACGAGTGGATGGTCATTTATTATTAAATATTATCAACTTGAAAGATTCAACTAAAATATCTATGCTAACATGTTATTGTAGACGTGATTCGGTAAACATTAACTTTTATCAATGTGTGGACATGGTTTATACCTTGCAACATGTTAATGCATAGTCTGAATAATAGTTGTGGCCTATTGAAATTAATGTTGCACTTCCATCATTTCTAGACTGAAGGCTTATTGATGATGTTGCATTATGTTAAAAGCGAAGACCCAAATATTGTTAGACTCAGTTGAATACGTGTTTTACCAAAGGTAGAACCAATTCCAATTAAAGTTTCTAATTAAAATTTCAGTGCAAGTCCTATATAGATACCTGTCCTGCTATGATCAGGTGTTGTGTAAATGGCATTGCTATTTGTTCCCAAGAAAATTACCTTGACATCTTTTTGGAGGTTCTAATTTTGTGAATTTAACCCGAATCTGCCTCTTGCGGAAACGTCATGAATCATGAGTCTCATAACCTACATTTGATTCACAATAAACTTGTGTGGTCAAATATGGAGTGGCAATGACCTTATTAATCTTTTTTTATTGAATTTTTAGCAAATAAGATTCAGATGAACTGCAAGCTGCCATTTAGAAGCCAAATATTGTCTCTACAGAACAAATTCTTTCATCAATTGGGGCAGGCTGTATTTGTTACTTTACTTTATTATTACCATCATTTAGAATATTTGAGGCCTTTGGAATTGTCAATCAAATCTTGTAAACTGGATTTTCCCTCTATGGTCATGAAATTGTTCAGAGTCAAAGAAGTGATATTGTTAATGGATATCCTTGTTTTATTCCTCCATCAATGCGATTTCTTGCATAGCTGTAAAACCTGGGTACAGAGTTCAACTGGGGAGGGGACTGAATCACTGGTTCAATTGCTGATCCAGTGTCCAAATGGTAATGACTCCAAAGCATTTTGGGTAACTGAAAGAATATGAGCACGAGCAAGCAAATAAAGGTAAGTGTGGAGTGAAGGAGAGTGTAAAAATATTTGCACCTTCCACGAAGAGTAAATGAGAGGAAGTTAATTTTTTTATTTTTTATTTATTTTAAATTATTAAAATTATTTAATATTTTTAAAAAACAAAAAAAATATTATATTAATAACAAAATTATTTTTTTAAAATTATAAAATAACGTATGACTTTTAAACTTTTTTAAGATGTGTTTATTCATTAGGATAAGAGAACATAATAAAATAATTTATTTATTCTATTTTTAATGTATGTTAAATTAATCAGATATAATAATTTATTATATTGAACAATTATATTTTTTTTTTTTACAAAAGATATTATTTACTCATAGTTGAAGTATAAAGCATATCCTATTTCCATTCATAAACTTTTAAATTCTATTTCTATTCATAAACTTTTAAATTCTATTTCTATTCATAAACTTTTAAGCATTAAATTACATTATAATGAATTTATACATCAATATGAAAATTTTAAATTTTCACATTGGTTTAGCCTTGACCAAAAATCATATCAAGACATTACCTTAATTTTATTTATCATACTTAACATATCTCATCTTTGTTGTTGAAAAACCACTCTATTTCTTACAATCCAGCAATGCCATATTGTTGAGAAGCAGATCATAACTGCTCCCGCGTCGCACTTTCACAGTTTCTAAAATGTTTTGTGCTTAGGATGTATGTTGTGCTGAGCCCTATCATTTTCTTTTAATATTTGAGTATAATTTCATATTATTTATACTTTCATCAGAATAATTTTTATTTTTTTCTTTAAATATTTTATACAAAATTATAAAATATTACATTAAAATTATTTTTAATAAAAAAATTATGAAAAATATCTTCTTATTTTATGAAATAAAGTTTAACGTTTTCATAGTGTATTTTTGTTTTAGTTGTAACTTATCACTACAAAATTTAAATTCTAAGTGTTTAAATTTTTTTAAAAATATTATCATTTTAATCTTATTTTTAAATATGATTTGTACCTAAAAATTTATATTTTAAAATTTTTAATATATTTTATATATTCCTATTAAAAAGTTAAAAAGTAAACTATATTAATTTTGATAATAAAAAAATTCATCCTTTAATATAATTTTATTTTATTTTATACATTAAATATGCAAAATTAGTTCAAAACACCAAAATCACACATAGAAACCTAGGTAGGTTTACATAAGCTTCCGAAAAAGGATTTTTCTCTTTTTGTGTAGTTTTCTTAGCTGGTGGTCTATCTCAAATAAAAAATGGAAAATATAAAATAAAATTGTATTATTCTAATACATTAAGATTTTTTAAAATTATTTACAATTTATATAAATTTTTAGTAAATATTTTACAGAACTCATTAATAAACAAGGCATGCATGCAAGAGTAATAAGACTGTGGATGCTACACGGAAAGTGGTTCTCATTTTATCTCAAGTTAATCTATAATAATATAACGTTGAAAGGTTGATAGTTAAAGTGATGAGTTAGTGATAATTTTGGTATTTTTAATTTAATTATAATTTTTTGTATATTAAAGATATTTTTTAATGATAAAATTGTATTATTCTAATACATTAAGAATTTTTAAAATTATTTATAATTTTTAAAAATCCCTAGTAAATATCTTACAGAACTCATTAGTAAACAAAGCATGCATGCAAGAGAAATGAGATTGTGTATGTTACACAGAAAGTAGTTCTTGTTTCACCTCAAGTTAACATATAATGATATAATGTTGAAAGGTTGAGAGTTAAAGTGATGAGTTAGTGATAATTTTGGTATTTTTAATTTAGATTATATTTTTTGTGTATTAAAAATATTTTTTAGATGAAATTATGTATAACTTTTATTATCAATTTTTTGAGTAATTTAAGTTCTTAATTTTATAAGTTGAGTAAACTTGGTTTATCTTTCGAATTTTATATAAATTCTTATTTTTTATTTTTTTATCAAAATGTTTAAGGGTTTATGATAAATTTAAGATAATAAAACAAATTTAAAAGTTAAAAATTTAAAATTAAATTAAAAATATGATTAATTTTAATAACTTATAGAATGTGAGATTAATATTTGAAAAAAAATAATTTTTATTATAATTTTATATGGAATTTAATATTTAATTAAATAATTTTAATTTTAAAATGTTAAAATAATTTAATCGATTCATCCTGTGTATATTTTTTAATAGAAAATAAAAAATTTATGATTTTAAATATAAATAAATGAAAAAAAATAATTAATTTTATTCAATTTTAAAGTGGAGGAATTTAACTAGTTAACAAAAGAATTAAAATCACTCATAGTAAAAAATAACAGGGCCCAAAGTGAATTGAGCCTAAGAGAATCAAATCAAGCCTATACGGGAACTTGAGCTGCACATGGTTCCGGTTGTTGGCCCAAATAATTGCCTGAAGCCAGTCAAATGATTTTCCAGTGTCGCATACTTATATTGGTATGGCGTTCGGTCTCGCTGGGGCAAAGGTCTTGTTCTCGTCAACAGAATTTCTTAATTTAAATTCAAAATATTAAATTATTATAAGGCAAAAAATAAATTAAGTAAACTAATTACGTTTGCACCAATTTTATCTAGTTTTATATATCTTTTCCACTTTAATCATAAAAATGCTAAGTTTGTTGCTTATTATAGGTTCGTTACAGGCATGCACAGCAACTCAGCAGTGTTGTGCGTGGTTATAGTTGTTGTCTACTATTTTTTTTTTTTATTATTAATTATACTTGATACCTTGTTCTTCAGGGGAGGGGAGGAAGAGGATGGTATACAAACATGTAAACCAAGGTATTGGATTTGAGTTGTGAATATAGACGTGTGTTAAAATTTTAGAAAAAAAGTCAATATTATTGTAATGTTTATGAATTATTACATATAGTGAGAATATGAGACTTACTAACCGGTCAAATTTTTTTTTTCATTTTTTAATCGGTATTTTTATGATGCTAGCTAACATTTTTTAATATAATATTTTTATATTTAAGTGCTAAAATGTTTATTTAATTAAATATAGAGTCAAGAATATTCTTTAAAAAATTAGATAGTTCTTTTCTCTTTAATTAATTTTTGAAGGTGAGATGAAGTCTAATTTTTAAAATAAAAAAATAAAAAAAAATTATTTTAATTCTTAAAATATAAATAAATGATATTAATTTTGAGAAAAAATTATCATATTAATTTGTAAAATAAATAACTAATCATTTTAATGTTTAAAATAAAAAATAGGTCTAATTCTTCAAAAAATAAAATAATTATTTTTATTTTTTAAATACAATAATAATAACCTTTTTAAAAAAATAATATATCTCACCCATACTTTTTTAGAATCAAAATAACTGTTTATGATTAGAGGCCATGTGGTTTATTGTGTTTGATTCCTTTCTTAGTGGTCAAACTTACAGAATTGAATTGCAACCTTCGAGATGAATCTTCATCCGTCGTTATTCGGCCTCGGAGTTGGGGAAGTTAAATTTCTATTTGTCGAATGAACTGCACTATTTTGTTTCAAATTACGGTCTATTGAGTTTTATATTTCGTGACACATAGTTCAAGATAAAATTTAAAAGCAAAATTAATTTGAATACGTGTTTTAAGGATATTTAATAACTTAGATTTAATTTATTAATTTTTTTTTTTTACAAAAGCTCAAACTAAATGAACACTAAATTTAGATTTTAAACCTGGTTTTGACTCTAATGTAAAAATAATTTGCGTGCGGGTATTAATATAAACATGATTTTAGTTAAATATATTATAATTTTTCAATAATATTAAAAATACAAATCATATATTTTTAGTAATTATATACCTAAAAGTAATTTTATTAACGCTATTCAAATAAAAATTATTATGTCAAAATTATTTAAAATAAATTTTATACATAATCAATTTATTCAAATTTAATTTTAACTTATAATTACTTTATTTTTAAATTTAACGTCTCAGCACGTCATTGCTACCTCTCTCTCTTCTTTTATCGGATGGAATTTATTTTAGATACATTGTAACTTGTAAGTGCAAGTTATAGTTTTATTACAAATCATATTCGCTCTTAATTGGTAACTAGAAATAGAAATAATCAAAGGAGTTTAATAAAAATTTAGTATTTGGTTCATTTAAAATTTAATTTAACTTGTTTGATAAATAAACAGTTCAGATTTATTAAAAAAAATTTAGATAAATAAGTCAGATTTAAATTTATAAAAAAATTATTTAATTTATTTAAAGAATTATTTATATTTATATATTATATATTTATATTTATTTTAATATATTATATTTGTATAATATTTATTTTAATATATTTTATTTACATAATATTAATATATATATATATATTTAAAGTTTATTTAATGATTATTTTATCTTGTAAACTTTAAATTTGTAAATCTTTTTAATCAATTATTTATATAATATTTGAGTTTATTTATTAACTTTTGTTGAAATGTAGGTTTGTAGACTTTAAATCAAGTCACATATTGATAGAAATTTTTTTTTTTGTTCAACTTTAAAAATTTTAAACAGACTAAACTTAAATACTCAAAACCTAACTCAAGTCAATCTATTTTCATTTTTAACGATGAGGGTTGATTAATTTGATTAGTATATTTTTGTTTAAAAAATAAAAAATTTTGTACAAAACAAATTTTTATTTAAAAAAATTAAATAATGCATAATTGACTGTTATAGAATATAAAAATGTTATCTTTGATTTTTTTTAAAAAAAAATATGGAACCTTTTATTTAAATATAACATATATATATATATTTATTTATTTTTTAAATGTATTAATGGTTAAATTTTTGTATATTTTTCATTTTTATATGATTTTTTTTAATTAATATTTATTTTTATATTATTAATTCAATCATTTATTGTTACATGTATTTGTAAATAAAATTAAAATTTATAACATATTCATTAATTTAAATATTTTTATTGAAATATAATTAAAATACATATTCTCATCTAATTATAAAATAACATATCATTAAAATTATTTTATATAATAATTATATATGCTGTATTTTTAATTAATTAATGATATATTTATACTTGCAGTATATTAAAATTAAACTATATATATCATTACTACATCAAATTATTTTATAATAATAAAATATATTATATTAATAAACAATTTGTTTAGTACAAATAAAAATGCTAACAATATGTTTTTTAATATATTTCTTGTAATTTGTTAGTTATTTTAAAAATCAAAATATTTATAATGATTTTTAAAAACAATACTCTATTTTTTAAGGAACTAACCAATCACAAAAAATATGTTGAAAAATATATTTAAAATATTAGTGATAGTATTCATCTTAGTATAAAATATTAGAATATACTATTAAGACATTAAATACTGGTAATTTTCAAATTAGTCATCGTATTTTTTAAGACTCGTTAAATTAGTCTTTGAAAATAAATAAATAATGATCATATTTTAAATTATTTTATCAATTATATTAACCCTCAAACTATTTCTATTGATCATTTATTAGTCATCAACTTTTATTTTTCTATCATATTAGTTTATTTTGTGGATTCATATGGTGGATAAAAAAAATTGGACCCTTATTACTATTTTTAAATTTTAATGGAACATCTTTAAAATAATGGAGACTAATTAAGATGTATATTATATTATATTATTTATTAATATAAATTTATAAATTTTAAACCAGAAAAATGATTTTTAGATAATTTTTATACAAAAAATATCTATTTAATAATTTTTATTTGCTAATAAATAGATTTCCTTTGTATGAGGTGATAATTACAATTATTATTTTACTCAAATCATAAAAATGGCAGTGTCGTCATTTTTCTTTCTGAGAACTTTATGCATGCACTCCTTATTGATGTCTGAATATATTTTTAAAATTAAATTATTCTATATTAGCATAAAAATATATCAATGAAGTAAAGGAGATATTAAATTAACTTCAAATTTTACTGGCACGATTTATGCTATACAAACCTAAATCCAAAAAGAAATTGTGTGTACAAGTCAATATACACACAAAAATGATATTTTATTTAATATTTATTAAAGTATTTTGACAAATGCATGGTACGTGTGTAATGTGTATTACACCGTATCTAAAAAGTTCCATATTAGAAGCTTTAGAGTTAGATTGTCGTTGGATCTGTGTTCTCAGAAACTTGAAATAGTAACCCGCAATATTAGACTTTGTGTCCTCGCATAGGGGCGCAAGGTGCGAAATCCGTGTGCCCTATATATCTATTTTCTATTTTGTCTGTCTCGTTTTATGAGCATTATTTAGAAGGATTTAGTATTTTTAATTATAAGATATTTTATATAACCATGTTTTAATATGTATCAAAAATAAAAAATAAATAAAAATTATACATTATCAATATTTATTTAAAATTATAAAATTTAATATATTAAAAACAGTAATGATATAAAATAAAAAGTAAAAATAATTAATTAAAATATTATTTATTTTTATAATAGTAACCCCCATGATTAGGATTCATGTCCTCTCACAGGGCACAAGGTGCGAACTCCGCGCACCATACATATTTTCTGCTTTGTCTGACTGGTTTTATAAGCTTTATTTAGAAAGAAATTTTATATAATCGATTTTTTAATACGTGACCAAGACAAAATAAATAATAAGGTATATATAATAATTTTTATTAAAATTATAAAATTTAATAAACTGATAATATTAAATAATAACAAATAAAAACAATAAAAAAGTTATTTATAAAAATAATATTTATTTTATATATTAAATTATAGTTCTTATTAATTTTAAATAAATGCTCTTATCCTCATTTAGTTATATGATTTTCTCTCATAAGTATTTAGTTTTTACTTATTTTAAATACTGTTCTAATTTAAATTTTAATATCGATCATTATAATAATTTTTTGACACGTCTTTTTTTAAATAAGTTAAATAAAAAAATCATTATTTTTAATTAATTTAAATTTAAATTTTTAATTTTAATATAACAAATCAATAAAAAAAATTATGTTATGCTTTTTTATATTTTTTATATTTTAATAGTTTTATTTTTAAATTTTATTAATATAACATAACATTTATCATTAAAAATAAAAATATTTAATATTTTTAAAAAACATTTACTATTTTTAATTTATTAATTTTATTTTATTTAAAATATTCATGCAATGTACGAATAATATGCTATTTGAAATTTAATAGGGTATTAGACATCATTATAAATAATTTAAAATATTTAATATTTTCTAAATAAAATAATATAAGCCTGTATAATCAATATAGATTTGCTTAAGTGTACCTGGTTAATTTATTAATAATTTTTGTGTGTTCAAATTTTATATATGAAAAAAATATTTTCTATGAAACTTAGCCCTGCCATAGTATATATGTTATTATCTTGACATACTCTTATAAAAAAATACCCGTAATTTACATAAAAAAAAGTATAAATATAAAATTATTTTTAAATTTTATCATAAAAATTATAAGCATATAATCACAGCTGTAAAGAAGGGTGAATTTATATACGATTTTGTTTTTCCAAAAAGAAACATGTTTTCTTTTTTACTCTTTTCATACAATATTTTTTATAAAAAATAAAATATAATAGATGATATAATAAATGATAAAAATAAAAATATATTATATAAATTGTATAAATAAATTTTAAATTATTATACAACTTGTTTAAATAATATAAAATAAAATATATTTTAAATATTTTAAAATTTTAGTTTAATATTTAATTTATAAACCGATAAATTTTATTTTAATTTTAATTTTTTAAATAATTTAATTTTAATCTATAAAATAATCTATGTTTAACACATTACATACCAATATTTATATGTTAATAATGAATAATTAAAAATAATATATTTTAAAAAATGAAAAATTTAAATTAATCGTTTTAAAAATTAAAGACTAAAATAAAACTTTAAAATATTAAAAAAATAAAAAATATATTTCACCTAAAATATTATTTATATCATAAATTTTTTAATAATTTTGTTTTTTTTATCTATCATAGTGTTATAAATATTTATTTGTCTGTCATTTTAAAAGTTCAATCTAACATTTTTAATTTTTTTCATTGTACCCTATTTTTTCACAATGATATTAACTAATAAAAAATAATGAAAAAAACTAAAGGTATAATAGAAAATTATATAATAATTTTAATATAAATAAATATATTAATTGTTTTTTTAAAATATGTAAAACAATTTAAAATAAAAATTAAATGAAGTACAATTTATATAAAGAAAACTAGTAATATAATTTTTTAACATAATTTTTTTTTATAATTGGTTAAAATTTATGTATCACTGAATTATATAAATTTCACTTCTAATATGATAGAACCTAACTACTTATTTGGTAAAGTCCTCATATATTCAATTGTAGATAATATATATTAAAAAAGTGTATGTTAAAAGATATGTTAATATGACATTTTTCTTTGTATTATTTACTTTTTGTCGTGTCTCTACATTTTATCATCCATTACACTTTTTTATTTCTTTTTGTTGGGTATAAATTGTTGTTGTTAATAGAACAACAAACATGATTTGTATACAAAGAAAGGTGTAAGGCATGCATGGATTATTGTTTGTCCACATAAGAGAGAGAAAATTAAAGGATATCTATTCAGATAGCAATAGAAAGAGAGAGTCCCGTTGGTAGCGGGGGAGCAGATTAATGATTTGGACTGGGAGATAGCAATAGTTATTAAATCAATTGAGGGATATGGATGGAATGTGAGAAAGTTATGGGTGTTTGTTCGTGGCAGGGAAATTGACATGAAGAGCAGGAGAGGAGAGTCTGACATGATATGACTAATTAAATGGGTGTGGGGAGTACCTGCGTGTGCCTTTTTTTGTCACATTAGTTTGTCAGATATTATTATTTTCTCTTCTCCGACAGGTGTTTACTTATAGAGATGACTCAAATGTGTCATGTGTGTGTGTGAGAGAGAAACTTTCTGCATGTATTCTATTTCTATCTATTATTGTAGTGTAGTGTTTGTTGAAGGTGGTAGATAGTTCATAGTTCACCATTTTATTTGAATTCTAAAAAGGCTGATAATATTATTGACACCAAAGTATAGAGCCACGGTTGACCTACACGAAGAATCTTCCTTACATCCGCTTACATCTCCGGTTATATTAAAATGTAAATTGATTTTTTTAAATTTTTTAACGGTTAATTGTAAGATGTAGAAAAATATAAATTTTTCTGCAACATATATTATGTATAAAATAATAGAATAAAGTATGTTTTAATATTAAAAAATCACATAATATATATATAATTGTAGATCGTTGGATTTGTTTTTAATTTTTTTTTAAAATTTAATTATTAAATAAAATTTATAAATAGATATATAATATTATTTATATATAAAATTATTAGAAAACATTCATTTGTATATTATTTCTCACTGGGCATGTACTTAAATCACACATTTCCTCTTTGTAAGTTCTTATTCATATGGATTTTAAAGCATAAATTTTGACATCATGCTAACCAGTTAAATTGATCTCTATGTATTGTAGGAATATTTTTATTTTTTAAGTAAAGTTTTAAAAATTAATTTAAAAGAAATTAATCGTATAAAGCACAAGGAAAACATGTATACTTATTCTAAATAAACAGGTAAAAATATGATATAATAAACAAGCGGAAATTTTTAAGAAATTAAGAAAATAATTAAAAAGTAAAATTAACTAGCTGATATTTGAGAATAAAGAACTTTAACATAAAAATAAAACATTATAAATAATTAACTCTGAAACTTGAGAGAAAAATAAAGGTTAATGCAAAATAATTTATTAAAATAAATTATTTATTTGAGACTTGAAATAAACATTAAATAATGGTGAAATTACTTATCAAAAGAAAAGAAATGCAATAAAAAATTCTTTGACGCTCAAAAACAAAATCTTATATTTATCCAATTACTCTTTCTTAAATTTTCGTAAGTGGGTTGTACAATCTTTTGCTAAAGGAAGTAAGGAACAGACTTAATAATTATTTACTGTTTCCGATGTGCCTTTTGGTTTTTCTTTTTGGATACCGTGGACTGGTGTATTATATAAATCTATCATTTTTAGCTATCATTCATACAAAATAAAAAGAGAAATGAGAATATATATAATATGATTGGTGAAATAATAAAAGAAAATAAAGATAAAAATGTATGATATAAATTATTTTTAAATTTATAGTATAAATTATATGGTTCTTTCTATTTTATAGTTGTTAGTTTGCAACTTTTAATTAAAAAATGTATAGAAAAGTATAATAATTATTTGTAATTTTGTTTTCATAAACTGGTAGTTTCTAAAAAGTTTAAAAAATACTGTATTACAGAATCAATTCTTTAATGTTAAACAAATTGACAGGCCGTATATTATGTTTCTAATAGAGATTACATACTGATTCTGCAGGTAGAAAATTCGCATTTGTAAATTGCACATAAAGGAATTATCACCAATAGTTTTAAATAAGAAACGGTGTAAAATTCTTTCAAAAAAGAAAAGTAAAGAAACAATGTAAAGCTAATATGATTCTATTTGGATAAACAATTTATTTCAATGTTTATTTTATAAGTATTTAGTATATATAACTTTATATAATAAGAATTTAAGCTTCGGAAACTGAAAAAATTCTATATATATTAAGTTGCATAAAAAAATTTGTATAAACTTTTATAAGAAGTTGCTATAAATTTATATAAATTTAAATTATTTAAAAAAACTGTAAATATTTAATAGAAATTATCTAAATACTTCTATAAATATTTATGTTATAAGATAAATCTAAATAAATTTTAAAAAAGATCATCAAAAATAACTTACATCTATATATTAATCGTTGAATTTTTTTAAAATATTTGATAATTAAATTAAATGTGTAGAAGTGTAGATCACTTTTAAGATATAAAAAATATCATTGCTAAAATTAAAAATCCGTGTTCTCAAATGAGCCGTATATATTTATCCAAGTAGTCTGCCATGTTAGTTATATCGCCTTCGTTAATTAATTTAGGATTTAAGGAAGGAGTTCCTGTTATATCTCAAAGGAAAAAAACTCCTTTGCATAAATGAAAATTTGTATATTCTTGATTAAAATGTACAGATGCATTGCAATTTGAACCTAAAAATAAATAAATAAATATTAATGTTCTCCTATATAAACACTCTAAAAGTAAGTTTATTTTAATGAAAATTAGTGGTTAACATCAATTTTTTTTTGTACTTTAATCTTTAATATAAACAGTCAAGCAACGTGTATAAACTTGAGAGAGATTGTACTACTAGTAAGAACACCTTCCAATCTTCTTTTGAAAAGCAAGAGCGCCTTAATTTGATACATGATCTGATTTTATGTTTAAACTACCTCGTGGACCCAAAAGAAAAAAAAGACTACCCAATTATTTTAATTTTAAAAACTGGTTTTAAATATTTATAAAAAAAGTACATGTTCTTTACAGTTATTTGGTAAGAATTAAGTAATTATAATAATTATAAAATTTAGCTAACGCCTATTTATTTTAAATTGAAAATTAATTTTTGTATTTTTCAATGCAAAATGTATATTTTAAAAACACATAGTTCATATAAATTTACATACAATACTAAAAAATTGTTCAACAGATTAAAATTAATTTGTTGTTTAACTTTAAATAAGCGAATATCTAATTTATCTAATAGCATTAAATTTAGTATTAATTTTTCTCACAAATATCCTTAACATTAATTAAATATTTTAAGCTTCTATTTACGGAATTAATGTTTATATATTTTTCAAAAAAAATTTCACTTAATTAGAGATATTTTTATAAAAAAATTAGATAACAAATAATATATAGAATATTGAATTTTATAAAAAAAATTAAGATAAATATATTTTGTACTATTATAGAATAAACTAAAATAAATATTTGTTACATAGATAATATAAAAATAAAATTTTTTTTTAATAAAAAATATACTCTTTTCTATCTTTATATAAAATAATCATTTCTTGTTTTATTTTTTTATTTGTTTATAAAGAAAATATTTTTTTATTTTATTTATCTGTTCTTATTTTAAAAAAAATTTATCTATGTAATTTAATTTTTTTAAAAAATATTAATTACTTTTTATATATACATTATATCTATCCGTTTATTAGCAGTTATAATAAATATGTACATTTAATATTTTTACAAGAGAAAATTAAAATTACAATAAATGAAAAAATTTAAAATAAAGTTTACAAAAAATAAATTAATAAAATAAACAAATTTTTTAAAACGTTAATAATATTAATTATATTTTTAATATTTATAATTTTTAAACTAATAAAAAAACGGAAACAATAATATTTTATATTATTTAATGTAAGAAACATAATATCATGTTTGACTGTATTAATTAATTCAGTTTATTTTATATTATTATTTGTAGTGAGATTTATCATTTATGTTAGTAAAATATCCGTTTGTTCTCGATATTAATATTTAAATATTTATTACTATAAATAATTAAAAAAAATTAAAATGCAAAATATATTGTTTATTTTAATAATTTTTATTGATCTTAATAAATGAATTATTATTTTTTTTATAAAAAATTAAAAGGAATATCAATTTTTAGGTTTTTAAAATCAATGTCTAAAAATAAAACCGTCTTTTCATTTTTTCACAAATGGTGTCAAGCCCCTGCCCACCTTCTCAAATCTTGAAGCAATTCCGGATTCAAAGATCCCAATGTACCTTTGAATAAGAGGCGTCCCATTAATTAATTAATTTTGTGCGTGTAGGTGCATATATCCGCAAGAAGAAAAAGAAAATATCAAAGTTTGTGCACTATAAATGCTTTCTCACTTTCTCTACAAATACAAGAAAAATATTTTGAAATTTTATTCTCTTCATAAATTTGACCTTTCTTCTTCTTCTTTTTCCCTCACATAACTCAAATGAGGGGATCCATGGGCTTCTCCAATTAGCCGCAATTCCATTTCATGCATGAACTGCACTTACTCCTCTATATATACCTGTTACATACTAATTAAGTTATGTATATTTTAACTTGAAGGCTAGATCTGTTTCATTATCAGAGTGATTTAAACATATATAGTAGTTCATATATCATAGATAGATGGCGTCAATGAACTGGTTGGATTTCTCTCTCTCTCCTCAAGAACTTCCATCCCAACCTGTCACCAATGAAGACCACTCTCAAACGGTGGGCTTCAACTCTCACGGAATCTCAGCCTCCGATGTCTGCTTTGATCTCTCTTCAGACTCCACTCCTCACTCACTCAACCTTCCTCCTTCTTTTCCCTTATTTGAAGCACTCAACCCAAACAACACTCATCATCATCATACTCCTCTAGGTTCCATTTCTTCCTTCACAAAATCATATATAACTTACTTTTAATTCATCAATATTTTTGCTTAATTCCTTGAAAACACCTCACGAATCACCAATCAAGAAATTACATGCTCAACTCTCTCTCTCGATCTGTCTTTTTTTTTTTTTTACTTATATGCTTCGTGTTTGCTTAGAAATTAGAAGAAATATGTAGTTTCTTTTTTTTTTTTTTAATTTGTTATTTTTGGATAGATTGGAACACAAAGGGTCTGGGAAGCAAGATGAATTACCCGGAGGATAACTACAACAGCCAAAACTTGCTATTGGCCACTTCATGCAGCAGTAACCAAAGCATGGTTAACAGCAACCAACAACACCCAAAACTCGAGAACCTTCTCGGTCGACACTCTTTGGGGGAACCGGCAACCGGCGATGACGGTAGTCCAAAAAACTGTAACTCTATTGGGTTATCCATGATAAAGACATGGTTGAGGAACCAAACGCCACAGTCAGATGCTGTTTCTGCTGCAAATACATCACTTTCCATGAGTACTACTGTGTCACAGTCAAGCACGGTAGCATTGCCCCTTCTAACGGCAAGTGTGGATGGAGACAGTTCCTCGTCGGATAGCAAGCAACAACCCAATAATAACCAAAGTGAAGCTATTGTTGAGAATGTGCCTAGAAAGTCCGTTGACACGTTTGGACAGAGGACTTCCATATACCGTGGTGTAACCAGGTATATTTTCAATTAATTAATTTCGAAGCTTATTTACATATAAGCCGGTGCAAATATTAATTAATTTCATTTCTTCATTGCTGCTTAATGTTTTCTTTTTTAAATTTTTTGGTTATTAATCTCAGTTGCCATATTATTGTGTTTGCATTTATGTAATGTGAGATAATGAATTTAGGGTCTATTGATTTTGAAGGCATAGATGGACGGGTAGATATGAGGCTCATCTCTGGGACAATAGTTGTAGAAGAGAGGGGCAAACTCGGAAAGGAAGACAAGGTGCATTTTCTTAATTAGTGTTTTTGGTGCTTAAATTTCTAACATCCTTTTCTCCGGTTTCCTCTTCTTTTTATTAATATATAAACTCCATTTGTGACTATTAATTATTTTTCTTTGTTCTTTTTCTCTTGCGTTCCTGATCTCTCTTCGACGGGGCTTCGTCTTCTTCAACATTCATGTTTTTGCAGTTTACTTGGGTGAGTACAAAAGAAAATAGTATGGTTCTTTTCTCTTTTTTGTTCTCCCCAATTAGTAGGCTTTTATTGTTGATTTTATTTTAAAGACAACTTTTTTCCACACAAGAGAATAATTTCAATTAAGATTTGTTCAGGGAATGGATCATCCAATAAATGAGAAAATTTGATGTCTACTTCTATTTGAGTGACATTAAGTAAATAAATGACATACTATTTTAAAATTTGTGATTTTTTTTTAAAAAATAAATAGACAAATTTTACATTAGAAAAAATCATTAACACTTACTACTTTCCTATATATTTTTAGGAGGTTATGATAAAGAAGAAAAGGCAGCCAGAGCGTATGATTTGGCAGCGCTGAAATACTGGGGAACAGCAACAACAACAAATTTTCCAGTAAGCTCCACATTTGCCTCTCTCTCTCTCTCTCTCTCTCTCTCTCTCCCTTAAAGGTTGCACTGCATTACTGTATGCAATGTTGGCATTATAAATAACAATCAACAATGCGGAATAGGGAAGCATTCGCTTGTAGCTAAGCTGTCTACTACTGGGTATACACAATGTATATGGATCACAAAATGTAAATTGTGATAAATTTATTATTAATTATCACAATCTTAATCATTAAATTTTTAATAGTTATTATAACACTGCAGATTGCCTCCTTTAAATTCACGCACGCATTTTAACCCTAATGTATATTTATTTTGTCACAATGCTGCGATAAAGTTTCCTCATTTCATGGGATGTGTCTGTTTCACAGAAAAAAAAAAGATTTTTTGTCTTAAAATGCAAACTATACACGTGATTACTGATTCTGATGCTTCTAACATTGGATACTTTGTATCTTCATCAACAATCAATGAATTGTAGATTAGCAACTATGAAAAAGAATTAGAAGAAATGAAGCACATGACAAGGCAAGAGTATGTCGCGTCACTGAGAAGGTATTTACAAATATTACTATTCTGCATATAATAAGCTTAATCGTAAGTAAATATGGATATTAATTTGATTGTACATTACATAAATTATGTTGAGTCATGCAGGAAGAGCAGTGGGTTTTCTCGTGGTGCATCCATTTATCGAGGAGTGACTAGGTACAGTTGACTCACTATTGAATTTACATGTTCGTGTATGTAACTTGACACTCAGATTTCTTTTATATACTATATATTCTTCGTTTCGGTACATTAAGGTTTCATTTTTTATTCAGTGAAGTTAATTAGTCGGTCACCTAACTCTACTTATTTGGTAAAAACCCATGACTTTTATCTATGTTCTGATTAAAGTAGTGAGATTTTTGTTTTTGGCGATTAGGTATATGTGGAGATCATTCGTCCTAAAGACTCGTGGGTACAAGAAATGTGAAAGAATGTGAATTAATTAAGATAAATTTAGATTATATTTTATTTATATTCATCAATTAAATAATGATAGTGTGGATCTTTCTTTAAATATTAAATAATTATTAAGAATATAGTGTAGTATATTTTTTAAATCACATGTTATATATTACTTTGATTTCAGAATTTAATAGTAAGAATTAATATAAAAATCTTGATCTAAATTTTGTCCTATTAAATAATGTAACATAGCCACTATTAATATATGTCTTTGGTTTCTGCGTATTGCGCTTTTGTTTTATGTGATAAGTTACTTGTTTAGTGTTTCTTGTCTGTCTCTATGCTATGTATATTAATTTTGCATACAATATTGAAATCATGCATAATTATATGCACCCCTTGATTTTGGAAAGAGTTGCTTGTACGGTGGATTTGGAATGGGAATGGGAAGACTCTTGATCTAATTAAAATTGGTGCATACCAAATATTAGCTTCTCTTAGATTATTTTTGTGATATGATTGCAGGCATCACCAACATGGTAGATGGCAAGCTAGGATTGGAAGAGTTGCAGGCAACAAAGATCTCTACTTGGGAACTTTCAGTAAGAAATTCAGACCAGGCTCTTTTTTATACCTGCACATGCGTATGAATTATAATTTATACTATACATTTAATTCTCTATGGGCTAATCTCATTATCAAATTAAAGGTGGGAATAGCAGCAACTCTTTTCTTAGCTAACAAATCAGCAAAAATGTAACTAGCTAGTTTTAACAATGTGTACTTGGGGTAATAGACCGGGTCAGTTTTAATTATTTTAGTCACATCTAAATTAATGTTTTATTAATGAATAATGATATAGCTTAGAAATGTTAAATTTAAGAAAGTTGGTGGATGTTTATCAATTGCATGTTTTGTAGTATAAATTCAAAAAAGTTATCTAAGTCACTATGAGTTAAACTATCTTATTTTAAATAAATAAATTAGATTTTGTATACGAAAGATAACATAAAAAATAATTGTGATTCTAATATAACGTTTTGTAATATAATTGATCTATCTATTTATCTCATAACATAACATAACTCTTGTACAAACTCTAAATATAATTTCTATATGCATAATAAATTTGCAGTACTGCATCTGCATGCACATGACCATTGCCCAAAGAATTAATGAAGCAGGTGTGGTACATTAATTAATCTTGCAGGCACCCAAGAAGAGGCGGCAGAGGCATATGACATTGCAGCCATCAAATTCCGAGGACTGAAGGCAGTTACAAACTTCGACATGAGCAGATACGACGTTAGGAGCATACTTGAGAGCAGCACTTTACCCATTGGTGGCGCTTCCAAACGTTTGAAGGATGTTGACCATGTTGATCCCACCATCATCGATAATGCTCCAACCTCACACCTTCATTCCAATAACATTAATATTTACGGAGAAACCCACCATGGCTGGCCTTCATCTCTTGCATTCCGCCAAACTCATCCACATAGCCACTTCAATTACACCTACGGGCACAAGCTTTGGTGCAAGCATGATCAAGATTCTGATGTTCCTCAAAGTACCTTTCAAGATATTCATCAACTCCAATTGGGGAACACTCACAATTTCCTTCAGTCTAATGTCATGACCGTTGATTCTGCTTCCGTTGATAATAATAGCTCTGCAGCTTCTAACTCTCTCATTTATGGTGCTGGTGAAGATTACGTGATTCCCATGACTACAACTTCGTTCATTTCAGATGATGATGTTAATCAAAGTAACAATGATGTGAATGTCTTGTGCTCTACCACTACTGATGATCCTTTTCATGCAAGAAACTTGTGTTATCAAACATTTGGAGATAAGGGTAGTGCATATGATGCATGCAGTAGTTGGGTTCCAACTCTTGCATCAAGGCCAACCAATGTGACTCTCTGTCCCGGAGCTTCATCGTTCACATTGTTGCATGAATAATTGCAAAATTACTGCTAGAAAATTAAGTATGATATCATCTTAGGGTACGCTGCATGGCATTAATTAAGATGATGTATATTCATTTGCTTGCAATTTTGATTTTCATTCTTCTCTTGTAATTATCTCTTGGAGTTTACGTGCTTGAATATCCATATTTGATAAGGCTACATATGTTGTCTAGCCTCATAGCAGATCGTCTTGCTGTGAAATTTTGGGAATTAATTACTTGAGAATATAGATCCTCATTGGAAGTTTTATTTAACACCAGGTTTACAAGTTTTAGTTTTGGAATAACATGTTTCGAATTAAGGATGCTGCTTTTATGTTTGCTGGTCGTATTTACTATTTGCTTGTTTAATTTCCTTTAAACATGAAAACGAGCGATTTCATGCCGCAAGCTGACGTTACATAAAGAGAACTACATATTAGCATAATATTTTACACTATAGTGAAAGAGGAAAGAAACCGAGAAATAGAAAAATGAGAGATGATGATGTAATAGAAAAATAGAAGAAAATTTAATTAAATTATTATGAATATATAATATAAATAATATATATATATATATATATGTATATAATTACAGAGATAAAATGATGTTTGAACTTTAAACAATTTAAGTTCCTCTCTTGATTATTGTATTATACTTTTTAATGAAAATAATATTGAGAGAAACTATCATAAAAGAAATGCTGAGGAAATGTGTAATAGTTTAGTGAAAGTGTAATATTATAATTTTTTACGTATAAAAATAAAAATAATAGTTTAAACTTAAAATATTTCAACTTTTATTATTAAGCTAATTTTAATAGCTTTATGCAACATCATAGTTTGGACTTCTTGTAAATATTCTGTTTTGGATACTCACTATATTTATTAAAATTTTGACAATTAACTTTTCAATAAATTATTATAATTCATTAATTTCTTTTAAAATTCACTTTCATTTCAATATACCAAAAATCTGAATACATTAATTTTACATATTGCAATGTATGAGCACGATGAATTATTTATGTTATGATGCTTCGTTCATATGTTGAGTTGAGAAAACAACGAAGAACATTTTTTTATCTCTTTGATCGTTTGTTTGAGAGTTATTAATTTATGTTTTTACACTGGTAATCACTAGTAAAAAAATAAGATTATACTATTAATAATACTTTTAATATGTTGAAAAAATTTAATAAGAATGTAAATATTTATAATTTTTAAAATTTGTATTATATCTTCATAAAAATACGTTAGAAATTTATTAATAATTAATCAAAGTAGTCAAATAGACCAAAATGGGATGAAATCCGAGGAGAGTAAGATATTGAAAGAACTCCGGTGGGAACTGTGACGATATTGGAGAGAATCTTGCTAATCAATGTTGTAAGAGTATTGTTTAAAAAAGTAAAAGTAAAATAATTTATTAAAAATAATGTTAAAAATATATTAAAAATCACATTAATTGTATATTATAATATTTTTAATAAATCTTTTTACACTTATTATTAGCGTTTTTGTAACATCGGTTAGCATGTTTGTGTTGGAGAAATCAGCGGAGCACCCGTGCCTCCTCGGAAAGAATACCAACTAATTAATTAATGAATATTATTGACCAGCTCTCTCTCTCTCTCCCTCTCCCTCTCTCTCTCTCTCTGCGCATTTGCTTGGTTACAGTACTATTTTCACCCATATCCATGCACAAACTCTTCCTCATCAAGATTTCCAAGAAAAGTGAACTTTGTTAAAGCAAAGTAGCTTATGGCAGGGTCGCAATCTTTACCCTACCTTTTGTTCCCATGCTTTGTCTCTATATACATGTGGAAGTATACCAATTATTCTTTCAAATTATCTATCCATTTATGATTTTTTTTAATGACTGCTAAATTGTTTTAAAAAATAAAATAGATTAGGTTACAGTATATCAATTATTCTTTTAAATTATTTATTTATTTATATTATTTATTTAATAATTAATAAATTATTTTAAAAAATAAAATAAATTCAACCATCTATATCCAAATATAAATAACGTATGCTATTATAAGTGAATTTTTTTTTTTGTAATGTGCATACCATACTCTAGATAGAGTGTAAGTATTGCCTGCTGTATAACAACGCTTTACCAAGCCTTTAAGCCTACGGGAGATTATGTGTGCTAATTGCTAATTAAGCGCTTTAATTTTGGGTTTTAACCTACCTTGCTGCGTGCATCCAAGTGAAGTTGTGGAACCGCAATCCCGATATTACGGGCCTAGATATTCCTAGCTACTGGTGTCTCATGAGTACTCAAACATATATGATTATTATTTAATCTATCAGTTTAAAAATTTAATATATATTATTTTAAAATTAAATTTAAATGTATAATATATTATTATTATTTTATTTATTTACTAATTTTAATAAATTAATTAATTATTTGTATTAAAAACAAATTAAAATTATTCTATTAATATAAATTGGCAACTCTGAAAAATTTATATAAATTGATAATAAAATTAATATTAAACACTTAATTAACTAATTTTCTTAATCTTCATGAATTAGTTAAATAGATCTTATAAGTAACATTAGAACAAATAATAACTAAAATTTTAAGAATAGAATTAAAAAACTTAAATCTGTTTGTAATTTTTGTAAATATATTTAACTTTAATTTTAATCCTTTAACTTTTCTATCAATATTACTTTTTATAAAATTATTACTTTTTAAATATTTTTTATTATTTCTTTTGACATGTATTTAACCAAACTATTTCAACAATTATGCTAAAATAACAAGTGTAAGTGATGTCTACATGTTTCATATGGATAAAAAAATAATAGAAAATTTTAGATTTTATAAAAATTAAAAAATTATATATATATATATATATATATATATATATATATATTCCACGAAAGTATGATACATCATATTATTAATATAGACATAAGCAATATCTAATTATCAATTTGTATTAGATAACTAAGTCTATGTTAAAGGATGTTTCATAAATAATCATTATTATATAATTTTTTTATGGTTACATATATTTTTTATTTTTATAAAATTATAAAAAAAATTATTTTTTTATTTTTAAATATTTAATTTTGATTCTTCATTTTTTAAAATAGATTAATTTTAATTCTTCTTATTTAATATATATTATGTATTAAATATAAGTTACTTTAAAAACTAAAATTAAACTATTTTAAAAAATAGAAATTAAAATTAAAAATTAAAAATTAAAAATTAAAATCTTAAAAAACTAAACATATATTTAAATTTTTTTATAATAATCATTTCTACATATGTAAGACGAGGCTAATTTTTAAACCTTCTAAGGTGTTTTAAATAGATTATTATATGCTTGTATCGAAAAAAAAAATCTATTCACAAAAGATATAACTTACAATTCATAATCAACTTTAATGTAAATTTATAATGTGATCATATAGATCAATTAATATTTTTAAAGTCAAATTTTACCGTTAAATTGATAAAAATTCTGGTTCACAACTTACTAATTAAATTATGATTAAACTGATAATAATTAAATAGAATAGTATTAAATAATTTTCAGATTTTATAAAACTTTCAAAATGAAATTTTAGTCCTTTTTTATTTTTTTTATTCTGTACTTTATTATATATTTTTGTAATACTGTTATCATTTCTTATTATGAAATACATTAATAAGTAGATCCAGTCAAAACTCAAAGTTACTTATGTGAAAATTTGGGAATTTACTACATTGGTTTTCGTATAAAGGTGCTAGCACGTTACATCCGCCGTTCTTGCAAGCACTTCAAGAAATGAAATGCTTGTGTTTTCTATTTATTTTAACGGCATCAAAGTGAGGGTAAAAATGGATGCCACCGCTACAATTGCTCTTATGGAGAATTCTTAAAGCCCAGTATAAATAATGATGATATGCTCATGAAAGTAGAAGAAGAAGGATCCATCTTAAGAGGCTTGTGTTTTTTTATCAAATAACTCTTCATCAGCGGGATTATATTTTTCCCCGCTTTTGGGTACAAGGGACTATGTTTAAACCAATGGAAAAGAGCATTGTGAATCCCAATAAGGAAAAGGCTAATTCATTTTTTACCTTATTATTTACAATTTTTTTTATTTTTCTTAATTCCTTTAAATTTTTAAAAGTTTTCAAAATTTTAAAATATTTTTTTTTCTCTCAACTTTTTTATTTTTCTTTTGATCCTTTCCTTCATACATTAAGGATTTCGAATTTTTTTTTCTATTTGTGACTTTAATCTCCTCACTCATCTTTTATTTAATAAATAAAAATTTAATCTTAAATTTTTTTTTCTAAGCTAATATCCATGTATTAAATTGTTAAAATTAAGTTTTCAAATGTAGGTACAAGTTTCCAAAAATAAAATTTTATAATATAAAAATATAATTTTAGAATCTTATTTTTAAATGTTAAAATCTATTCCGTAATTACACTTTTATATTACATAATCTTATTTTTGAAAAGTAAATTAAGTTTTCAAATATAAGATTACATAATGTAGTATGTGTTGATTAAAAAAAAATAAGAATTTAAAACAAATTCATTCTTGTATTTTAGAAATAAATAAGATTTTGGAATGCAAGATAAATCTGTTTTGAATTTTTATTTTTCGAAGGCAACTTATAAATGTGAATACCGGTTTCTTATGCTAGTTTCTAGGTTTTTAAATGTTTAGTCATACCTCCAATAACTGGAGGTGGAAGAGGTAGAGGATGTGCATCAACACATAAGCACGTTCTACATATGCGGTCCACGAGGAATGATTAAGGTTAGCTGCTACATCTGTGTGGATGGGAGATCGTATTGGGGCATCAAAAGATTTTTTTGATGGTCTTGTCGATACTTCAATGTTGCGTTCCTATGGTCACCATATTGCTGCATCATTGTGGAATAAAGAGGTAGTATTTATTGATTTTTGTTTTAACTGATATTAAATAATAATTTTTAATTGAATGTACAATTTGTTGATTTAGGATTGTGGTTCATTAAAGATCATTTCACGTGGACGTAGGTTGAAAGAGTCACAAAATGATTATGTTTGTGACATTGTACAAGATGCTAGGTTAGCCCCGTTAGTTATTTGCAATCATGACATTGTGGATCGCGAGTTAGTGTCAGCTTTTACTGAAAGGTGGCATCGAGACAGATACACCTTTCATTTATCAGTAGAAGAGATGACCATCACGTTGGATGATGTGTCCTCCCTATTACATATATCAATAATATGTGAGTTGTTCTCTTTTCCTCCAATGCAGAGAGAGGTTTCATGTGACGTGTTACATGAGTTGTTACACATCTCCATAAGGGAAGCAAATATGGAGGCCCAATCCACTCGTGGTGCATTTATTCAATATAGTTGGATAAAGAATGTGTACGAGCATTTCATTTGGGAGGGCCAGTTGGATGCTGCTAGTAGGATATATTTACTTCGGCTAGTGGGTTGTACTATCTTTGTATATAAGAGTACAACCTTTGTTGGAGTTGTGTACCTGAAGTTGTTCCAGGATCTTCATAAAGTTGAGAGAGGTATGCATGGAGGATTGTTGTATTGACATACCTTTACAAATATCTCAGCAATGCAAATTTTAGTAACACTCGCTATATGAGAGCTTATATGATATTGCTGCAGGTATTAATATAGTTTATTCGTAGTTATTATATAATATTAATTGTTTTATGAAATTAATTATTTATATTTGATTCATGTATGAATTTTTGCACATTTTCCATGTATCAAGGCTCGTTAACTAAACATAGAGTTTCAGGAAGATATGCTTATATCAATGCAGTTAGCTGGGATCTATGGTTCAAGAGATGTCCATCCATATAAGGATACATTTGAACCTTTGCATGCAGATGACATCACTTGGACATCATATATGAGTTACAGAGCAT
This sequence comes from Canavalia gladiata, assembly GCA_037954105.1. Lineage (NCBI taxonomy): Eukaryota > Viridiplantae > Streptophyta > Magnoliopsida > Fabales > Fabaceae > Canavalia > Canavalia gladiata. The sequence goes on from CM075660.1 coordinate 15,274,360, forward strand.
TGACCCTTCAATGAGATATGTTGGTATGATTTATCCACACATTTAGGAGAGAGTATTGTGTCAATACGGTCATGTATAGGGCATACCTCCATCCCCATTTGGTCGGTTTAATATGGTTCTGAGTCCCGAAGATATCGATCAAACTTACCAATATTATAAGGAGTTAGGGGAGCTGAATAAGATCATAGGTGATGTATCTATTGAGGTCTGGTGCATTGACCGATACCTAGACTGGTTTCGTAGCATTTCATGTCCATACCTCATTCCTTCCTCTGATGATCATGTTAGTGTACAACCTTTCACAAAGACAAATGTATTGGGCAGCAGCAATCAAGAACAAGATGTTCTCTCATCACAAGTATGATTAAATGTCTCTCAAACCCTATGTAAATATCTTTTTTGTATTAATATGCTAATATCAATACATGTTCATATGCAAAAAAAAATAATAATTGAAAGGATTGTTCAACTAGTACAAGAAATGATTGACCTAAGATGTATGCTAGAGGATACATGAGGAGCAAACCTTGCACATTAGATATTAAATATAGCTTGTATAGATATTCAGGAAACCATCACATGTTGAAGGAGAAAAAGAATGCATGTAATTATCTTATTTTTACATTTATTTATAATATTATGTAAAATTATATAATAATATTTTAATATTAATGACAATTGACTTCTACATTCTATTTATTCAATTTTATTTATAGTTTTTCATTCTATTGTATTGTTTATTAATATATTAACATAGGAATAAGAAAAATGTAAATAAAATTAAATAAAATATTAATATAACTTTTTAAATTTAGTTTGCATTCTAAAATTATCTTTTCAGAAGTAAAATAAAAAATCTTATGAAAATAAAATTTTGGAGGTTAAATAAACATGCTTTCAAAAATAATTTTTCTGAATATATCTTATCTTCCGAAATCATTTTTATTTGGCCTCCAAAATTATACTTTAAAAAATAATATGTTATTTTTTTTCTTGAGTCTAACTTTGAAAATGTAAGAAAAAAAATATAAAAATAATTTTCCAAAAAAAGTATAAACTGCTATTCATACAAGGTGTGTGAATAACAATTCTCATTCATTTTATATGATAGGTGAGGTTAGAGGTCTATATTGAAAATAAAAGAATCCAAGAGCAAAGTAATTTGTATATTTGATCCAAAAGAACAAATATTTGTAATGCAGGGTTAAAGAAAATGAAATGTATGAATTAGTTATAGTTTTTGTTTCCTAATACTTAATTTTTGAGATTTGGATCCTCTAAAGCTGTGAGAAGTATGTTCATCTTCGTTATATAATAATTTAATTTTAAAAATAAATGAAGTGATAAAAATTTAAAAGTTAAAAATATAAATTTTATATAATTTTTAGTTAAAAAAATGTCATTAGAAAAAAATTAATAATTATATAAATAAAAAGTCACGTTATATTAAATTAGAAAGTATCCTTTATAATATGAAAGGGTGTTAGTATTTTTGTTAGTGCTTACACACTGATTCGACACACATCTTAAACTCTTCCATTGTAGAAAAATATTAATCACTCCTAATATTTGTTTCTATTCCTTTCTCCATTTTGATCCCGTCAGCTTCCTTCCTTCCTTTGTTTGCTATGGTCCACACTCAGCTTCCTCTAGAAATCATTTGCATCAACTTTCTCATAAAAGGCTATCTTTGTTGAAATGATTTACTTTATTTTAATCATTTGTAACTCTCTTCACCTTCAGCTTCCTTATCCTCTCCCTCTATCTACCATTTAAGCCATTTCCTTTTTATTTATTTACTTTTTCTATTTTGATCTGCTTAATGTGATTTGTTACTTTTTTTATGTTAATTTTTGGGTTTTATGAGTTATTAGTTTTGAAGCCTTACAGAGGAATGATAGATGGTTGGGGCTACTTCGTAAGAGGTGAAGGAGTTAGAACATTAATATATATGATTGATTTCTTAACAATATTTTTGTTTTGTATCTATGTTACATAGGAGGATCATCTTTGATTAAAGATTAATGAGTTCAAGTCAGATGTTGTTCTATCTATTACTCTCTTTACATTCTACTTCTCAATTCTCTTCCTTTATTTACTATTCAGGTCTCTTTCCCTTTTTTATCTTATTTTGATCTATTTAATGTGATCCACTATGCTTTCGTTTCTTATGTTAATTTTTGGGTTTTATGAGTTACCACGTTATAAACGTGTTCTTAGGTTCTAAAGTTATGACTTTTACGTTTTATTTAAAAATTTATCATCTGTTTGATCTTTCGCTCTTCTATTCCATGTTATTTATATTATTTGATTAATATTTAATCATTTATAATACGATGTGTTTTTTACTAACAACTTTTTTTTCTTTTTTCTTTTTCAATTTGTTGTGGATCGATTAAAAATGTTGTAGATTAAGGTAATTTTAAATAGATAGTTGTTTAACTTAATATTTTTATTTTTGACCATAATATTTTTCTAATTGTGTTTGTGCATATTTTGTTGTAGAAATAAGAGCTTGCTCATCAAAGTTTTTTCAAGTAATAAGTTGTTAATTATGAAAATTCTCATGTATTTTCTCTTGGTGACACTTCATCGATAGATGAAGATTGTGGAATCTCTTAATTTCCAAGTATCGTATTTTTCTCTTGCTTGATTATATTGGTTCTTACTTTCTCTTATTTGAGTTTTTTTACTTTTTCCTTTTCCATATGATGAATTTATGCATTCAAATCTTATATATTATTTTTTGCAGGTGACATCATCTCAACCCTCAAGTTTCTTTGTTCTTCCTCCTCATGCTTGATTATATTGGTTCTTTATTTTCTCTAATTTGAATATTTTTTTTTGCTTATGATTATATTTTTTATATGGTTAATATTATGCATCCAAATTGAGATATATTTTCATGGAAATTTTAATACATGGATCCTTTCTCTTAACTTTATATGATAAAAAGTTTCACTTCAATTCTATAACATATTGAGGAAAATAGAGAGACAAATAATATAAAATACAAGAGAAAGAGAAAAAAATGAAACAAAATAGGGATGGGTTGGATGGTTAGTGATGAAGAATTGAGATTGGAAAATAGGGATGGATTGGATAGTTAATGATGAAGAATTGAAAATGGGACAGCGAGTTCTCTTTTTTGAATGAAAATGAATCATGTGGAAAGGAGGAAATTTAGAATAGGAATGTCAAAGACACAACTCTTTATAATGGTGACAACAGAAGTTGTTGGTTTTTTTTGTTCTTTTTCACGTTTTTTTTATTGTCATCTTGGTTGGATTGCATTTCAAGATTACGAAAATAACTCTTTATTTTTTTAATAATACTTGCTATAAATTAGAAAGAATAAGCTATTCATACTAACTACTCGATTGATGTTTAATTGTTTATACTCTTTTTTTTATTCTTCATTATTCATATTAAATATTTGTTTAATGTTTAATTGTTTATATTACAGTGTATTTTTTACTAACAATATTTTTTTCATTTTTTTCTTCATGAATTTTTTGTGCATTGATTAAAAATGTTGCATATTGAGATAATTTTAAATAGATAGCTATTTATCTTTATATTTTTTTTTTATCTTTACTACAATTTTTGGTGGAAGGTATTTTAGTAAATGTACCATAACATATAAATTCAAAATGAAACGATACTTAGACACTATTTTATAAATATATTATTGCATTTCATCTCCTAAAATAAATCTATGTTACAACTGAAACGTCTTTTCACATGATGGAAACCATGACCTCCTTTCATGAAAATCAAGTACATAGGATAACATTTTGGTAGATGTTCCTATCCTCAACATTTTGTTCAAAATAGAATTGAAAGGTTTTTTTTTTCTTTGTGTTGGTCAAATAAATTTTTTTTTTATGGTAGTTCATTAATAATGCAATTAACATCTTTGTAGATGTTCTCATCCTTTGTATTTATTCAAAATCAACATGAAATATTTTCTTTTGTAAATATTTTTACTGATTTTTTAATCCTTCCATGTCCGTGTTGCTGAGGAGGATCCATCTTTGATTGGAGATTACTAAATAAAGGTAGGTGGTTTCATGTTACTCTCTTCACATTCTACTTCCCAATTTTTTCTTTTATTTACCCTTGAAGCCATTTTCCATTTCTTTTCCTATTTTGATCTACCTAGTATGGTTTCTTACATTTTTTTTTTCTATGATAATTTTTAGATTTCATGAGTTACCAGATTTTAAGTGCTCTTAAGGTATAAAATTATGACTTTTAGGTTCTCTTTGAAAATTTACCATATGATTGATCTTTCATTTTTCTATTATTCATTCTTTAAATTAAATATTTGGCTGATGTTTAATTGTTCATATTGCAGCGACATGTTTGATTATGGTGTTTTTTTCTTCATGAACTTGTTGTGGGTCTACTAGGAATATTGCATATTAAGATAATTTAAGTAGATATTTTTTTAGCTTTCTTAATGGTACTTGCGCTAAATTAGAAAATAAAAATTTGCCCAAAATTTGGTCTAATAAATTTAAAAAATAACAATGTAGACTTTTGTTTCATGTATTTTTCTTCTTACAATTTCTCACATGTTTGCTCTTTGCTAGCTACATGGCTAAGGTAACAACATGATCTCATTCCTCATATTTTTTTCCCATGTCTCCACTCTCCTTTTCAGTGAGAACTTGAAGAAGAATGAAAAGAAGATTTTTTTTATTTAAATTATTAATTTTGAATATGGTATAACAAAAAGAAGAATAGATTATAGCACTCAAGAGACAATAAAATCAGTTGTATATATATGTTATTATTGACACATTCATACTGGGTGGAATAAGAGATGAATATCTGGTATTTGATTAAGATAATATTTTCTTCCCAAATGCACCTCCATGTTGTCCTATAATTTCTTTACAAATGTCATACATAATACAATTTATTTTAATAATTATGTCTTCTAATGCAGTTTTTTCAAATATCTGTTAAACTTTTCCATTTTTCAATTGACACATGGTGCCTTTATTCTGCTTTGACTTACCATTATATATTTCTCATTTTTTCTTGATAATGTCCAATTACTTCTATCTATCTAATCCTTTATTATTTAAACATTGCAGTGTGAAAGGAAAAAAAAAACTCTCCAACGTAAAAGCTTTTCTCATCTTTAAATTTGTTTTAAAGCTTAAGTTCATAAAAGTGACATAGAGACATATGTAACCCCTAATTTTATGTTTTTTATTTCCTAATTTGTTTAGTAAACCTTTTATTTATTATTATCCTATTCTTTTCTATTCTCTTAGTAGAAAGTAGCTTCCACTTAGAGATTTAACTTTTTGGTTGGATAAAGATAACCATTTACTTAATTATATTTTATAAATATTTAATAATTTTTTGTTTTTTATCTCTTATTTTTGTTAAATAAGCCTTTGTTCACCTTTATCTTTGCTTTTCTCTTTATTCATTGGAATCAACTTCTACTCACATTTTCCATTTTTTAGTTGGACAAAGGTAACCATCTTACATTTGTTTATCACATGTTACTTATTTTGATCTTTTTTCATATATGAATTGAACTATATTTTAAAAATATTTATTATTTTTTTTAATTTTTTATTTTTTACTTAGTGACTCTAATTCCTTTTTATGTCTAAATTAAAATATTTTAAAGATATTTAATAGTTTTTTTATTTTTTATTTCCTATTTTGTTTAATAACTTCTTTATTTACTGTTACTTTTTTTTTTCTATTTCTATTGTAGGAATTGACTTCCATTCATGAATTTCACTTTCTAGTTGGACAAAGTTAATGACTTTCTCGACCATAGATTTCACTCTTTAGTTGGACAAAGATAACCATTTTTTTGTACTAAATGTAATTATATTTTCATAATGTTTTACTCTTTTTTATTTATTTGTTACGTTGGAATAATGTACATGTGAGTTTGTATTTATATACGTAAAAATAAATATAATCTTCATAGAAATTTGATTATAAAGTGAGCAAAGTTGGATATTTATGAAATTAGAAAAAATATTATACTCTTTTAACCTTGAATATACTAGGATAATCAACCATATGTTATCATCTTTGTTGTTGATCATATTTTAGGCTTGAAGTTTCTTAAAATTGTTACTTTAAAAAATAGATACTAATTTATAAATAAAATATTTTCTAAACTCATATAATAAGAGTTAATATAATGACTCTTTTAATATTTTTACGCATAACTTAATAAATTATAAATGATTATTGTCATATCAAATAATCTTAATTATGATAGAACTAATCCAATCATAACACATGATACTAACATATAATGTGCTTTTATATTTGGTATATAAAAATTTTAATGTAATCTTCAATTTAGTTAAAAATATGTTTTTAATCTTAAAATCACTAGAGTAATACTGATATAACATCTTTTACCTTCTAACAATTTTTAGATATAAGCATGATATAACATCTTTTGACTTCTGATAATTTTTAGATATACTTTAATAGAGAACTAAAGAATATGACCATACCAAGTAGCCTTGATTATGATAAAGATAATCCAACCATAACACTAACCTATACTATAAAAAATTTGTCTTAATTTTTGTAGTTTACTTGGTATTCTAGAAATGGTGCATATGTGAATTTGTACTTAATTAATGCAAAAACTTAATTTCAAATGGATAGATGTAGTCACATGACAAGAAAAGAACATAGACATGAGCAGTTATTAGGTTAAGTTATTAGGTTAAGTTATTACTATTTACTTTTACACCATACTTATATAATCTAATGTCTACAAGCCAAAAAAAAATAATCCATCCAAGAAAGTGACATTAGAAAACTAAATAAAGTAATTTATGAAAATGCATTGTATTTAAAACTCATGCAAAATATAATATTGTAGCATTATTTCCTAGAACAATAATTTTTTTAATATTTTATTTTTTAATAGAAATGATTAATAACTAATCCTAAAATTTTTCTTTTTTATTGCAAGTGGATAACACAACGTTGACTATACAAGTATATTTAAAAAAAAAATTATCTTTTATATTATTGTCATGAGTAAGAATATTTATGTGTTTGTATATGAACTTTGTCTGTACATATCTTAAGAAATTATGTATTCAAACTAGAATATGTTTTCATGAAAGTTTTTACTTAGATTATTTTTCTTAATTTTATATAATTTTTTTAACTCAAGTGGATGTTTCTTTTATTTTTCATTAGTTTTATATCTTTTCTTTTTTATTTTATTTTTAAAATATGGATGATAGCAACTTAGTACAAAGTTGTATTTGATATTACAACACTTTGTTATTCATATTTTGCATGCTAGATTTGAAAATTATGATATTTTATAGAGGATTTTATTTGAGTTAATTTAAATGTTTGGTTTACAACATTAGTTTGTTTGATATTTTGAAAAAAAATATAATAATGATATTGTTGTATTTTATAAAAGGTGTTGTTGATTGATTTGATTGTTAGAAAATGCATTCTACTTTAATGTTGTATAAACATTATTTATATGTTAAAGTGAGTTTGTTTGATTATTTATTTTTTTAAAAATATAATGTATTTTTATTATTATTTTTAGATATTATATTATTTTATTAAACAAGTGGTGTGATTATTGCTTACTATTTTTTATTTTAACTGCGTTAAGTAGGATATATTTATTATATAAGGTATTTATTTTTTATTTTCAATTATACATTATGTTTAATATATATACAGTGCTTAAAATTTGCTTACCCATGACATGAAATTTAAAAAACTAATAAAATTTTTTCCATATAAATGAATGTATCATAATAAAATCCTAACTCAATGATCATAAATGATCAATTGATGATAATGCTAAGACATTATTTTGTATTATTAAAATATTTATATTTAGTTGTTTACTAATATATTTTTTATGTGAATGATATAATAACAGAAATGGTTTGAACTAAAATTTAAAAAATTATAAAGTACATTGATCACCTAACAAACAATGCTTTTAAAGTTTGAGACATCCTCGTCTTTTTAACATATAAATGAATTTGATGTTGGTAGAAATTGAATAATATTTCTTTATTTCAATGGTTTAAATTTTAGATAAATTTTAAAGAATAAAAAATTAATTATTTTTATACAATATAAAAAAGATGAAGATTAAACTCTATATCCTTATATTAAATTATTCTAATTATTAACCTTTTATCATTATACCAATTTTAATAATTTGAATAGTATCTTTGTTTAAATAAAAAATTTATAATATAGTAAAATTATTAATTTTATCAAAATATACAAAATTTATTCTATATAAAAATTTTAAATTCAACATATTAAAATTGTTAAACACATTATTTGAATCAATAATTTGTTTATAAAATTGGTAAGATTTGAAATGAAAATAAAATTTTAGTATACAAAACTTTGAAAAGTATTTTGAAAAATGTGATGTAAAAAATATAAATATTTTATTTTAAAAAATTAACATTTATTTGATATATTTTTTAGTATTTATTTTAAAAAAATTTAAAAATTAAATCCAGTTTTAAAATATGTTTGACTTGTTTTTTATTTTATATTTAAAAACTATTTTATAAAATTATTTTTGAAAAATCTGAAAGATAAACAAGTAAAAAATGTGAATAATAAAAACTTAAAATAAAAAAATAAAATGTCTGAAAATTATTTTTATTTTTGTTTTAAAAGCTGATAAGTAAATATTACTTTTTAAATCAATTTTTAAAAATTTCATTCTTGAAACAAAATTTTTGAAAATCATCAAACAAAATTTTCAATTTTTAAAATGAAAAATACTTTCAAAAACAATTATCATAATCCTTGGATCCATTAAGAACGGTTGTTAGTTCTAAATATAATTTGAAAACAAAATTTGTTCATTTAATTAAAATAGTTTTAAATTAATTTTTAAAATTTTAATTCGATTTTTAAAATAAAAAATAATTACTATTTTTAGTTTTTAAAATTTCTTAATTTTAAATTTTAAATTATTTTTAAAATCTATATCAATCCCAATTAGATTATTATTATTCCTATAATTATTATAAACACTATTATTATTTTAATCATTATATTCCAATCTTTATCACATCTATAATAATAATAATAATAATAATAATAATAATAATAACTAATTTTTTTATTTTTTATATTAAAATTATTTTTATTTTCATTGTTTTTAAAATTATTATTTTATCAATTAATTTTTTTTTATTTTAATTAATAATTTTTATTTATTTATTTTTAAGTGAATTTAAAATAAAAAGGTAAGATAAATTCAATTTATTCATTTTATAATAAATTTTAAAAATTTAAAATTTAAAATTTAAATATAAAATCAAAATTAAATTTAAATTTTATTTTTAAAAATTTTAATATAAAAAATAAAAAACATACCAACATAATCTTAGTTTTGAGTTTTAAATTTAAATTTTAACATTTTAAAATTTGTTTTAAAAAAATAAACCCATTATATCCTGATCCTTAATTATAAACCCACTGAAAACATAAAGATAAAATTGATCAATTAAAAAAATTAACAAGAATTGATTCATGTTAAAATAATAAAAATATTTTTTAAAAAATTAAAAAATAATAATTATTTTATTATAATAACTTGATAATAATAATGATAAAAGTAAAATGAAGATGATTAAAGTATAATTATATTTTTATATTTTATAAATATAGAGTTGAAAATGACAAATTTTTAAAATTAAAATAATAATAATAAATTTATTCTAAGAATTAAGTTAAAATTGTTTTAAAAAAAAATAAAAATTAATTTAATACCTTTTTAATCAAACATATTTTTAAAAAATTAATTTAAAAATAAAATATTAATTTCCAAATGAGCCTAATTTTTAAAAAAAAAAAATTAAAATATAAACAAACATTGAAGAATATTGAAACATGGAAAGGAACGATGATCTAAGTGTTGTATTATTAATTTTAAAAAATGAAGGGCGATTTACAAACCGTTTTCCTTTTTTGTAATTAAATTTAAGATTTTATACTAATTATTTAAATATTTCGTTATTGGACCAATTTAGTAACAACCTTTTTTATGTTTAATTTTAAAAATTATTATAAAAATTAATAAAACTAAATATATCATTATTATTATTCAATAAACAACTAATTCATTATTTTACGCAAAATACTACCCAAAAATAAAAAAATGCATATCATTTTGTCTAAATTCATAAATATCAACAGGAAGAAAAACCCACCGATTAAATTGAACTTGTATCCAATGTAAACTTGGTTCACATTCATGGTGCTTCAACTACAAAATACTAAATAAAAATTGTGATATGATCCCACCACCTGTATTATATTTTTTTAACATACATAGACACACGTAAAGATATAGAGGCATAGAGCCATTCCACGATCACATAACAGAAGTTAACTATAATAATAGTAGTTTTTTTAGAAACAAATTTCTATTACTCTCTCCTTTTTTTATGTTACAATTTTCTTAAAATATTTATTTTTATTTATTATTTTAAAATTTAATATAATAATAAAAATAAATATTTTTATACCATTATTCTTTTACTTTTTATAAAATATTAATTGAAAAGAGAAGTTAATTTATCATAAAATTGAAAGTATAATGCAAAATTATAAAATAATTTAAAAATAAATAAATAAATTTTTAATATATAAAATAAAAATAATGTATAAAATAATCTTAAATAATAGAAAAAAAAATTATTTTAACATATAACACCGTGAACAAAAAACAAATGATGAGTTTGTATTCATGTTAATTATGATAATTTTCCGCTATAAAACAACCTGTCCTCTCCTTTAAACTTTTTAAAAGCCGAAACACAAAAAAAGGAAGGATTAGGAATACAGCTGAATACAAAAATAATCCTATTGCTACTTTTTATAACGGTGCATACATACATAGATCATATAAAAAAAAAAAACCAACAGAAAAGGAGGCGAAAATTGGGGACGCATCTGCAATTCCGAAATCCGTACCATTCCTTTATTTGCAAAAAAAATAATATTGCATGAAAGAAACTCGGTGATAATTAATAACTCAAAAAAGTCCAAAACCAAGAGAGTAAAGTTATAAAGGCGTTCTACTTGTCAAAACGAGTACAAGACGCGTCGTTTGGCGTTGAAATAGCAAAATATAATAATTCCCTCTGGGTTACTGTTAGTCTGTTTTTTTCTAGTTGGTTGTTCCTTTCCTTCATTCCCCAATTTCCAATCTATTGCCGTATTGAGCCTTTTTTTTATTTGAACTGGCAAACACGGCAACGGCAAGAGACTTTTACAGCAAAAGGCAATGCTAAAATCCTACCGTTGAATCGAGCTTGCATTGTGGTGGATCTGTTTCTTTCTATTCTTGTTATCACCGTTGCAATTATTTCTTTCAGTTGAATTGAAGGTAGTAAGGCTAGTGAATTAATGGATCTGAGAAGTTTAGTGATGTTAGTGGCCATTCTAGTTGTGGAAATTGATTCGGTTGCCAATGGAAATTTAGTGTTCCCGGTGGAGCGTCGGAAAACGAATTTAAGTGCTATCAAAGCACACGATGATCGCCGTCGGGGTAGATTTCTCTCTGCCATCGATCTCAACCTTGGCGGCAATGGTCTCGCTACTGAAACTGGGTTCGTTTTCAACTTCCTTTTAATTTAATTTAATTATGATATATGATATATGAAATATAAATGAATATAAAGGAAAATTATCTTATTTTCTTGCTTTTGTTATGTTGTTATTTATTTGGTTTAGTTTGTATTATACGAAAATTGGACTTGGTTCTCCTTCGAAGGACTACTATGTGCAAGTTGATACAGGGAGTGACATTCTATGGGTGAATTGTATTGAGTGCTCGAGATGTCCCAGGAAAAGTGATATCGGTGTATGTATCTACATTTTTCCCATACTTTTAAGCTTAAACTAAGAATCACTTAGAATGGAACTCCAAGTTACCCTGACTTGGCCCCTAATTGAATTTCCTGTTTTTGTTGTTATTGCAACAGATGGAGTTGACTCTCTTTGACCCGAAGGGCTCCAAAACTTCAAAGTTGGTTTCTTGTGACGAAGAGTTTTGCACTTCCGCTTTTGATCGACCAGTTCCTGGTTGCAGCTCTGAAACACCTTGCCCTTACAGCATAACTTATGGAGATGGAAGTGCAACCACTGGTTACTATGTCAAGGATTATCTTACTTTTAACCGTGTCACTGGGAATCTCCATACCGCACCACAAAATAGCAGCATCATTTTTGGGTGAGAATAATTTCAAATAATTACTATTACTAATGCTTTACCATTCACATCATATCATATATTCTTGACTTCAGATCACATCTACTGTTGATGTTGTTGAATTGGATTAGGGATATCTATTCCACGAGAGAATTATCTTGGTTGTAAAGGAAAGCTTCAGTCTTTTGAATCAACTGATTTTTGTAATGTGAATACTGAATGCTTTCCATTCAAGTGGGGAGTTTCAGTGTGTTTCTTTTATTTAGAAATATTTAGCTTCCTCGGTTGATAAAGAATTAAAGAAAAACGTTACTGTTTTAACTTTTTCACCCTGTTTAATATATTTCTGGTTATTCTCTTGCTGACAGGTGTGGGGCTGTACAATCTGGGACGTTGGGTTCATCTTCTGAAGAAGCCCTTGATGGAATAATTGGTTTTGGACAAGCAAATTCTTCTGCCCTTTCACAGCTTGCTGCATCTGGAAAGGTGAAAAAAATATTTTCACACTGCCTTGACAATATTCGTGGCGGTGGAATATTTGCCATTGGGGAAGTGGTGGAACCGAAAGTCAAAACAACTCCATTGGTACCAAGAATGTATGTGCTGTAACTTAGTCTTTCGTTCGCATGCCATGATATTGGTTGTCATATAAATCAAAGGGTAAATTTGGCGGTCACACTATACTGAAACTATGTAATGAAATATCTTTTGTATAACCTCGTTTCATGTTCACAAGATTTTTAGTTTTCTGGATTGTTCTGCAATTGAAGTAGGGATCAGTACTTAATATTAGTTAATAAAAGCAGAAAATTTGCTAGAGCACTGGATCTGCATGGTTTTTTCTCCATTTGGACAAGTTTATTACATTCAAACATTTAATGTAATACATTTATTTTACCATTCAAATGATTCAGAAAAGTAGTAGAGATCTTACTTTAAAGCCAATGTTGTAAATGCTTGATATGGGAGGAATAAGGCATTCACACAAATCATCTCTATTGGATTTTCATTTAATATTACCCTCAAATATATTGCTTTGTGTCAATGTCATTAGTACAGATATGTTGTACAAGGCCTTTTCAAGTTTCTTGTCTGCTTTTTTGCCCCCTTGCCCCCCCTCCCCCCCCCCCCCCCTTTTATCTTGTTGGGATTATTTTAAATTTTAAATTGTAAAAAGAATTTGGCATGTATGAAGTCCACTCTCTATCTCTCTTGCTAGGAGTTATATGTGTAATAAGTGATAACTCCCCTTGTTTTAATGGTCCACCAGAAGGTTAAATAATAAGTCAGTCGCATATGCCAAATAATGAAGGTGTCTTCTCTGTTTCTGATTTTTCTGTTTTTGTTGCTTTTAAGGTGTTTTTTTTTTATGAAGGCATATCCATCTGATGCCCCTGCTCTCTGGTTTAACCTGTGAAAATTTTTCATGAAATGTTCATATAGATTCTTATAATGTATTTGATATCGAGTTCAGATCTTGGGCTTGAAATTATGTCTTAACTGTTATCATTTAACTATTATAGGGCACACTACAATGTGGTTTTGAAAAATATTGAGGTCGATACAGATATTCTACAGCTTCCCTCAGATATATTTGATTCTGGAAATGGGAAGGGGACAGTAATAGATAGTGGGACAACCTTGGCTTATCTTCCAGAAATAGTTTATGACCAACTAATTCCAAAGGTAAGTGTATCTATAAAGATTAACTGAATCAATATTTCCACTTGAATATTCATGAATGTTCTTTATGATAGGTTTTGGCCCGGCAGCCTGGACTGAAATTATATCTTGTTGATCAACAATTTAGTTGTTTTCAATATACTGGAAAGTACGACACTTATCTTTGTGACATTCTTTTGTTGAAATTTTACATTTCTGTTATATTGGAATAAGTATTGTTTGATTCTTAATTGTTTGTAATTGACTTAGGATATCACATATTATCAGAGATACTTGAGGTTTATTTTCTTGGTTGTTTAGCCTGTAGGGTATGGGCAATAAAGATTGTGATAATATAAAGGACTTAAGACAGTAGTAAGTAGGACCAAAGTCTGCATAATATAATCTGTGTACTAGATCAAGCATGGAGCTTTCATATATATATATATATATATATATATTTGTTGACTTTAAAATTATCGATTAGCTTCTTGATAAAGTAAATGTATTGGGTCGTATTAAGACTTAGTTAAACAGAAAATGTATGCCAATTCCCCTTTTCAATCCTTTGAATTTTCAGTTTTGGGCTTTTGTGTTATGTTGTCCTTTTTTATTTGTTTGTGAGGGAAGCTGTTGAGTTGACTAGATGGTTATCTACAAATACTCTCATATTTGATTATTTTAAGTAGAATAGAAATGCATAGAATATTTGTTGCTACAGATTTACATAACTTTATATTACAAAACAGTCATCTGTTCAAGATGGTTTCCTTTGAAAATAGTAACTGGGTATGAATTATTCAAATGATGTTTTTTGTAACAAAAGCACTTTACCTTTTGAGAATTAAAATACATTTTATGTTTTCGCAACAAGTGCACTTTAACTATCTAGCATATGCAGGCTGCAGTGCTTATTTTGTTGATCATTGTAATCTTGCAGTATTGATCACGGGTTTCCAGTTATCAAACTTCATTTTGAGGATTCTCTTTCTCTGACCGTTTATCCTCACGACTATATATTCCAGTATAAGGTGAGTAGGAACTTTGTTTCATTATAGATGTACACAGCTTCTGATTTGAGAAGCTTTATAGATACTAGACACTAAACTACTCAAATGACAAATAAGTTTTTAAGGCTTGAATCTTAAGTTTAACCTATTGTCTGAACTGATTTCTCCATCTCTTGAATGTACTGAATGTTCTGTATGTTTTATCATACATGCTTAGTAAATGCCATATATAATCTCCATAGAAAAATTGTGTAATTGTAGGTCTGATTACCAATCTTGTGTTCATTGAAAACCATAAAAATGGTTTAAATTGCCATCTGGGGAATTTTCCTGATATATTATGTATCTTTTGAATTTATTTTAGAATACCTCAGTTTGATAAATTTGGTGCTAGTATTCAAATATGGTGTTTCTTCATATTAATTTGTCTTTGATTGTTCCTCAGGGTGGTATCTGGTGTATCGGGTGGCAGAAAAGTGTGGCACAAGCCAAGGATGGAAAGGACATGACTCTTCTTGGAGGTACAATTTAGAATTAAATAAATGTTACTTATAAACTAATCCAGTGATTTTGCTTGGTGTAAGTTTATAGAACACAATTTGTGCATGAAGTCACCAATCGATTCTGTTTCTGGTTGTTAATATCTAAATGTCATTAGATTATTAGTCTTATTGTCAGTGAACTTGGAGTTGGACTAGTAATACTAGTACTTGACCTGATTATTACTATTAATAGGAGAATTAGGTTAGGGTATTGTATCACATCCTATCAATAATATGTTCAGTCTTATTGGCTGTCTCTTTTTCTTTTCTTTCTTCCATAACCACAAACCTATAATTCTAACAATGGTGTTCATCTTATAGCTTCTAAACTATTCAGCTATTTATGTGGAATTAAGAACTTCCTTATACTTACTTTTGGACCTTTTGCTGACTCAATGTGTGTGATTGATGCTAGATTTATTCATTTTGGAAATCTTTTCCAGTTAGTGTTCGATATCAATATCATTTATTACCTTTTGAATTATTTTAAATTGCAGATTTGGTGCTATCAAATAAACTGGTGGTATATGATCTTGAAAATATGGCCATTGGATGGACTGACTACAATTGTGAGTACTAAGTAGCCTCTCTTATTTTTTATTTTTTTTTTCATTTCCTACTTAGTTGTATGGTTTGCTACTACCTCCATTCAATTTTATCTATCCACTTTTAGAAGAACAATTTGCTCAAATTTATCCTTCTTTTTAAAAGTTTAAGATAATAATATTATTATTTTTCCAATCATGCCCTTATCTCCACTTAATTCTTAAATGTTTTATATAGTTGTTATAAATTAGAGAGAAATAATAATGGAAGTTATATTATGGAGTTAAAAATAATGTTAATATAAATAAGGATTTTAATTACATTTCTTAATTTATATGCCATCTTTTTAAATGGATAGGTAAAAGGGAACGGTGGTAGAATAATCTCAGTCATATATTAATACCTAGATGTATAATCCAAGGTTGTCGCAAGTTCATATCACCTTCTAGTACTCTAATTTAAATCGATTTCATCATTCCTATCCCAAACCTACTCCTGCTTGAAATGTTTTTCAAGTTTATTTTTTGGGTGGATTACACGCCCATTGAGAGATATTTAAATTGCATTACCGTCTAATTTCAAAATATATACTCTCTTTCCCTGAGAATTGAAATGCGGTACACTCTAGTCTATTTTAATGTAGATGAGTTAAAGGTGGCAGGATAAATAAGTCTCTGGCATTTTTCTTCTCTGTGCAACTTTTAGTGTTACCCCTTGCTAATTTTGAACACCCTAATATCGATTTTAGGAATTAAAACTTGAGAAAATGAACTGAAATTTTAAACACTCCTATTATTTGTTTCGAAGCTTAGCCTAAATTTTATTTCACCTTCTAAAGTCCTAAATGCGGATAGTAGAGTTTCAAAATTAGTTTAAGATGATGCTGAGGGCAGCAAAGATTGAAAAGTTGTTCCTAAGAGGCTGATTTATATTTAAATGTTTTAAACTGTAATATATATATATATATATATATATATCACTAGGATATTGTAAATTTTTTTAAAATAAAGGGTGTAGAATTTGTCAAGTGGTATAATTTACTTTTTATTCAATAACCACTTTATTTTCATCTTTATAATGTAAGATTAATTATTTTAATGAGCTCGACCAAAAGAAACTTCGTTTGTTGTAGCTATCTTATCCATATAACACTCATGTTAATCTCTATGGTTCTTTAGGGTTGTTAAATTTGTAGATATGGTTGCATGCTAGAATAAGTTTCATAACATTGGGTTTTTGTTTCTTTAGGCTCTTCCAGCATTAAAGTGAAGGATGAAACGACTGGAATAGTACATACAGTGGGTGCACACAATATATCTTCAGCATCTACCTTTTTAATTGGAAGAATATTGACTTTCTTTTTGTTGCTAACTGCCATGTTAAACAGTTAAATTAACTTATGAGAGATGACATTCATTTGATTTTGTTGTACCATAATTCCTTGAATGATAAGGTGTGCAGTGTGCTTGATATGATATAATCATTATTACTACTCGTACAGATAGAATCGACAAAGGGGAGAATTTTTAAAGTTTTTTCATTAACTTTTTTCGTATTATTTTTTAAGTAAAGGTGTATGATTGGTTTTCTAATGAATGCATTGTCTTGCGGACTTTTTTCTTCACGAAGAATATTGCTATTCATGCCAAAGTTAGTTATAAAAATATAATTTTCTTGCAGCAATCAGCAATGTCATACAAATGTGAGTGCCACTAGTATTGATTTAGTGCATCTTTATCAGCTTCCAAAAGTAAAAGAAGCATATGGTATTTGTAATTAGATTTTGAATTAGAGTGATTATAATTTGTTGTCATTGAGGAAGCGGGTGTTACCAGTTGGATGGGATGTTGCGATGCGGTAATTCTTTTATGCCGGGAAAGCTCCTAAAATGAAACCCCTTTCATCATTTCGAGCTTAGTCCCAGGTGTGGGGTGGGATTTGAGCTACCTGCTATTCATTCGCATTAAAATTTATCACGCAATTTTAGACAATAAAAAAATAGATGTTTTAGGTAAAATTATTAAAACATTAATTTTCTGAAATCATGTGCACACAGAGTTTAAACCAACCCAAGCTGCACTTGAATTTATACGAGTTAAAATACAAAACAGTAAAAAATGCTATCCGTTTGTATTAAAATACGTAAATCGTGCTTGAATCTGTATGAATTAAAATACAAAACAACGGAGAACCTTATCCGTTAGACAGAATTTGTTTGAAACCATAATTTTCTAAAATTTACGTATTCAAAGAACTCAAACCGACATAAGTGGTGCTTAAAGATAGAGAATGTTATCCTGTCATGTTAGAACTCGTCACGCAAATTTTAGAAAATTCAAAAATAGTTGTTTTTGAAAATAATTTAATTAGAAGAGAAGAAAAAAAAAGTAAATATAAAGGGGATAGAATCTAAACAAAAATAAAGAAAATAAAATAATAAACGATAAAATAAAAATACCAATTAAAACAAAGTTAGCTACGCTTACTTGAAAAAAATTGCAAATTGACCCGTAAACTTTTTTCTTGAAAAGAGGACTATACGAGCTCATGCATTTACTCTTTCCCAAATATGAGCTTTTTGAGGGCTTGAAGAGATCTCTTTGTCTGATGTGGAACCTTTATTCTATGTCTGACTCACAAACTTCTCTCTTAAAATGAAGACTATATGAACTTATACATTTTTCTTCTACGTATCCTAAACTTAAAAACCATCCGCAATAAGAATAGAAAAAACAAATTATATAAGATGAGTTTACATTTTGATGCGTACCATAACCTTTCAACTTAAGTGTTCTACATCTTTTCTTGTGAAGAGCACCTCCTTTTATAGAAAAGATGAGAGGCTGAAGAAATCTCTCCTCTTCTGATGTGGGACGGACTTGTACCTTTTTATATAGAAAAATGAAAAATTAAAGGAGTTTCACTCTTTTGATGTAAAACTTCCAAAGTAAATTTTGATTTTTTAATTATATCCAATGTGAAATTTTTATTTCTCTTATTTTTTTTATTTATTTTTTTTATTTATTTTTTAATAAATCAGATAAAATTGGATACTCATAACTTTTAATGTATTTATACATATTGAATATCTCATTTATAATATATTTTTCATCATCATTCCAATAATATCATCCACCGTATAATTCATAACATCATTCATCGTATAATTCATAACATCATTATCTTCCATCTTTAAAGGTTCTAAACTACTTATTTATAAATCATCCTTAATTCATTCTCAACCAAATTAAGCTTAAGGTGCAAATTCTTATTCTTTTCTACCAATACATTAAGTTTGTTAACAAATTTTTCATACATCCACTGGACTGTTGCCAATTAAAAAATACAATCGGTGCAAACTCTAGTGTTTTAATAACTATTTCATATTGAATATTTGCATTTTTTTTATGTTAACAACAATCTAATATATTATAAATTAAATCTCATTAACATTATAATGAAAAGTGAAAACTGTCAATTTAAATCTTAAATAAAAAAATAATACACTTACAATATCAACAAAATCAATTTTTTTAATAAAATCATAGTTTAAATAATAAGCATCAAAATTTTAGCAACCTTAGTAACCATTTCAACATGCTTTCTTTTTTGCATTATCAAAAACAAACAAAATAAAATATTGTAATTATCTTAACTACATTCAAATAAAAATAAAAATAACCATTTCAACATGGTTTCTTTTTTGCATTATCGAATTCTTAACTACATTCAAATACCTAACTTCAAACTAACAAACAAGATATAAAATAAAATTTTAAATTGTTGTGATATAAGAGATTGAGAGAAAGAGGAATAGCTACAAGACCTACACGACAAAAGGCCAAACAAATAGAAGCTCGGGCTTTTTTAATTTCCTCAAATGCCATGAAGGGGAGAACATCTACTACTATACTCAGTAAACTCAGCAGTGACAAAGCTAATGAAAATGTAAAAAAGATCCTCAATTTTTTTTTTAAATAAATCTAAAATAGTAAATGAATGATAAAGTTAATAAAAATGGAAAAAAAAAACTCGATTTTAAAAAAATTAAAATAAATCTAAAATAGTAAATAAATGACAAAGCTAATGAAAATGGAAAAAAGTCTCAATTTTGTAAAAAATAAATTAAAATTAAATCTAAAATAATAAATGAATCTTGATAGTCATGTAAGAAGGATTTAAACATTATTCAATGTTTTTCAATCATTTCTGTTATTTGTATCAATACAATAATTTTGTCAACCAAATTAATAAAATTAATCCATTCCTTCCAAAGTCAGACCCAACCATTTCTCTCATCCCAAAATTAATGGAGGACTGGATCAGATCCGTATAATGTCGAGTTATATATATATATATATATATATATATATATATATATATATATATATATATATATATATATATATATATATATAATAATAGAATTATTAATAATAATATTAAATGAAATTAAACCTTAAACCCCAAGAACCGGGTTATTATAAATTATTTTTAAAAATATTAAATATCTATTTAATATTTTTTTAAAATTATCTAATATCAATTTAATTTTTAGAAAATTATGATATTAAATAATTTTTCAAATGATATTAGAAGAATCATTCTATTTAAATTATAAATTAAAATAAGTTATTTTTTAAATATTTTAAGAATTTAATATCTAAAAATATTTAGAAGTTTAATTGGAATAAGATGAATTTTTCTATAATAAAGAATTCCTATAAATGGCACATGATCTATGGCTCCTGTATCAATGATCTAAGGAACCTGAACATATAATTTTGGATAAAATGTTAATTGTAATTGCAAATTGTGTGGATGAATGAAGTTTATATATTTTAGTGATCTAATTCATAGTGTGATTGTTTTAACTTTTAATTGTTGCAAAAATGCAGGAAAGTCTTGTTCTACTTTGTAATGAATATTATAAGTGGATTATCAATTTGAATTATAGATAATCTCACAAGATTATTTTTTTTGAATTTGGGTTCAAAATATACGAAAATTGCATTACGTCAATTTTTTTTTGGATCGAATATTTTATGTCAATGTAAGTTTACCTTTTTATTATAAAAAAAAGATCTAAGTTTACCTTTTTCTTTTGTCAAGTCTTAGGCGTCTTATTCTTAAAAATAGAATAAATTTGTCTGAATTGATCCTTTATAGTTATATTTTTATTGAAACATGGTTGAAATAAAGTTTGAATCAGAAAAATCCATTTGAAAAAAAAAAAAGCGTCAAAGAATTAATTAGTATTTAATTACTCAACCTTTACACTTGGTATCTATCATCTAGGTTGGATACTCTTTTTGAATAGTTATTTGTAGAAGAAACAAAGTCAGCATACAACTTTCATAAGTAAAAATTAACGTATGAACATCAACTTTTAAAAAATCTTTGTATCTAATTTTTTTCAAAAAAAATTGATATGTATAAATTAATTTTAATTTATAGAAAAATTTTAATTTAATTTATTTTTTAAAAATATTTATTAAGAGACTTATCCAAACAAAACTGAATGAAAAAACAAGTCAACAATTGGTTAAGTTGAAAAAAAAACAAAAAAACTAGTAAAGACTAGTGATAATGTTTCGTTGGATTTTATTTTTTTTGTGATTAAACAACATTGTTTTAAATGTTATGCTTTTAACATAATTTTTTTACTAATTCTTATTGTGATGATCGAGTAAGAATGATGTGTTTACTATTAAGCTTGAATTCTTATTATTTTGTTAGTGTTTTAAATGTTATGTGTTTTTTTTATAATGATGTGTTATATATATATATATATATATATATATATATATATATATATATATATATATATAAGAGAAAGAATAAGTTACTGAACGAGTAATTAATGTTAGAATTATTCCGTTGAAAATTTTAAAAAATTTTGTAATATATTATTTTATTAATTAAATTATGTTTACAAAATTTTAAAAAATTAAATTTTATTAAATAAATTTAAATTAATATATATTAAAATAATATTATATAATAAAATATTAAATATTTTTTAAATTTTATAAATATAATTTATATAATAAAATTTATTAATTTAATAATTGAGTAAATAAATTTAACTATTTAAAAAAATTAATGAACAGAAACATTGTGTCCATAGTCAAGCCTCTCACTTCATTTAAATGTTTTTAGTCACGCTTGCCGTTCTGCAAAATTTTCTTTTCCTTTTCCTCGCTCATGATAACGCATTAATGCCAATTAAATATATTTTGAAAATAAATAAATCTGGTAGATTTGTATGTTTGGATTAGATATATAATTATCAAGTCATGGTTGATCTCTCTTGAAAACCAAATATTAGATATGTGATTTATCAACCTAACCAATGTTGTTCAATACTCAACCGCACCACAAATCAATTAAAAAAAGAATTATCATCGCAGCATGTAAATCAGGTGGGTAAATATAGGTTCATCTAACCTGTAAAATTTTAGGAAATTTTTTATTATTAATTTATTTTTAAAAATTCAATTTATCTTATAACTTGATAAATTTAAAACAATATTTTAAATTTTAGAAATACAAATTGATTACAAAAATAATATATTAAAAATATATTACTAATATTTTTATTTTTTATCTTATTTTAAGTATTACTTTAAAATTTTATATTTATTTAAATTATTGATCACTTTAGAATATTAAAAGGTCTAGATTATTTTTTCTAATAATATTCTTATTATTTATTAGGAATAAATCTTATCAATTAGCCACTTTAATAAATTTAATACTCTATGCAGAAAGATAGTAAAAATTTTGTTCTTATTTATTTGTTATTCTGTTTTTTAAAAAATATTAATTATTTTTATATATATCATTATATTTATCAAGTATAATAAATGAAGAAAGATAAATACAAAGTTTATATATAAAGAATAAATTAAAAATAATAATTTTTATAAAATTAATAATATTAATTAATTTTTTAATATTTATTTTTTTCTGGACAGATAAATAAAAAAAAAGAATATTATTTTCAAACTACGAGTGGATGGTTATTAAAGTCTACAGAATGAATAAAAATATTTTAGAAAAATAAATTTATTTTATCATAATAGTTAGTGAATCTAATTATTTTTAAGATGTGTGGATTAATATGAATATTCTGTTTGGAGAGAAGATTTAAATATTTTAAAATTTTAAAATACAAAATATTAATTACTTTTAATTAATTTTTTATCAAAATGTTTTATTTAAATAGAGAAATTAAATTTTAATATATTTTTAATTATTTTTAGGAAATATTAATTTAAATTTCTTATATTTAAATTTTTTATAATAATTAAATAAATTTATTTACATATTTAAATTTTAGATATATTGATAAATTAGCATGTTATTCGTGCATTGTACAGATATTTTAAATTCAAATAAAATTTATAAATAAAAATAAATAAATAAGTGGTAAATATTTCTCTCAATAAATATTACATAATATAAATTTTTTAATATATATTTAAATACATATAATAACAATGAAATAAAAAATAAAATTGTAACCTTTAGCATCTCAATGCATTGAATCATATATACCGCAAAATTAGTTATGTGTAATTAATTACACATTAGAAAATTTATATATTATATTATATTAATAAAAATTAAGATAAATTTTAAAATAAAAACAAAATTAAAGGAATAAATTATTATTATTCCACATAATTTTTGCTTGTATCATATATTAAATTTAAAATATAATTAATTAATATTCAATATATTAAAATTTTATTTTATTAAAATATATTAAAAAAATTTACAATATAAAAAGGGTATTAAAAATTATTTGAGTTCGCGAGGAGAACCTTTTCGAAATTTTATCTATTTATGTAAAATTATATTTTTTTTTCATATTTTAGTTTAGTATAATTTTTTATTTAAATTTCTAAATATTTTATTCAAAATAATATATTTTAATTTATAGTAATTTTAATTCTTTTATAAATTAATTTTTTCCTTGAAATCCTTACCACATGAATAGTAAGTGGCATTTAAAATTTAAACGAAAGGAATATATAAAAGGAATTATCTAATAATTCCTACGTGTGAGTTCTAACCTCTTGTCGTGGATTTAAAAATTGCTCGGTAATAATTTACATATTTATTAATTGTATCATTTAGAATTTTTAAATTTTGAAGGTCTTTATTGATCCTATTTTTTTATTTTTTAAAATATTACTTAAATTTTACCTCTTTCTTTATTTTTATTATATAATATATTATATCTATTATTTATCTTTCTTTGTCTTTCTATTTTTTTTCTTCTCTTTCGAAATATATATATTTATAACATGAAAACAAATATTTTTTTATAAATTTATTTAAGATTATATTTTACTTCAACAATTGACGGCAGATAATTACATTTATTTTTTACTACTAATAATAAAATTATATTTAAAAGGAAAAAACAATTTAAGAATTCATTAAAATATTTTCTTATGTACGCTAAAATAAATATTGGTAACATAATTTTTTTATCATTTTCATTAATACATAGAATAAATATAATAGTTTCTTCTACTACTTTAAGCAATATTTTTAAAATATCAAATTAAATAATTAGGAATACATGTGTACATGACAAATTTTATCCAACAAAAAAATTTAAGTTCCTTAAATAATGGAATACATATAAACATACACACCATAATTTAATTCATGAAAAAAAAATATTTATTTAGTATTTAGATAAAATTTAATCAATTTAATTTAATTTATATATTTCTATCTTATATATTTAATGCACAGTTAGAGGATATTAATAGAAACTTTTAAATAGATTTAATTGCTTAAAGTAAAGGTTAAGTAATTTGTTTTTAATATTATAAAGGCTTTTTAATAAAAATACTTTTATTTTATTAAGCTACACCCCTGATATATAAGGTAAAATATTATTAATGAACTTTGTCTATTATAAAAGTAAAAGTCATTTGAAATTTATGCGTACAAAGAGTTAAAATATTATATGATGATTTTTTATGTTAAAGTATAAGGTGAAATATTCAGCCCATAGTAATCAATACAAAAATTTATTAATTGGGATAAATTTATAATATTTATATTCATTAATTTAATAATATTATTTAACATATTTTTATTTTTAATCTAATTTCCGTACAACACATATGGTGATGTGTTAATTTATAAAAGAACAAAAGATTTAACAAATGCAAGAACAGACGGGTTCGGTAGTATAATGAGACATTAAGTATACACAAAAATATAATATGAAACATTAAATTGTTTGCGAATAAGACTTTTTTGTCTATAAAAAACCTATTGCCATGAATTTTATG
Source organism: Canavalia gladiata (assembly GCA_037954105.1). Classification (NCBI taxonomy): domain Eukaryota; kingdom Viridiplantae; phylum Streptophyta; class Magnoliopsida; order Fabales; family Fabaceae; genus Canavalia; species Canavalia gladiata. The sequence goes on from CM075660.1 coordinate 15,299,696, forward strand.
TTCTCTTTGAAGTCTTGGCCCATCGATAATAAATTATTAATTTTTTAACAATATATAATCAATTTAAATAATATAATTAAATGTTTTATTCATCGAAAAAAATATAGTCATTATATTTTTATGAGGTATTATAAATTTAAATACCAAAAATATGTATTAAAAACATTTATGACTTGTTATTATTGTTGAGAAATAAAGCTTATAAAATATATTTAAAAATAATAAATTCAAATATATATATATATATATATATAACTTAAAGTAGTTTATTTTAAATAAATTACTTTAAGTTATGAAAAAATATATATATATATATATTAAAATATTTATATTTATATGTATATTCTTTTATTTATACAACTATGTTGAAAAAAATTAAATACGTAAATATAATTTGAAAATTAATTTTTATATATTAATAATTTAATTTAAATATTACTTATTCATTGTAATTTTATTTTATATATTTAGTTATCATAAATTTAACTTTTTTATTAAATACAATTAAATAAAATCTTAAAATTATAAATAGTACATAAATTATGGGATTTTTTATATGTAAAATAAACTAAGTCATGTTATTTCATCTACAATAATTGAAACGAAAAAGGCGTATTTACAAATTTAATTAAGAATTTGATTTGATATATATTATCAGTAGAAAAATGTTAACACCGAAACCAAATATAACATATATAATTTTTTTATGTAATTATTACAAATTTTAAAATTTTAACGTATGATATTTTTATATTGGATGATGATTTATAAACTTCTATACTCTGAATTAAATCATAATTTCAAAATTAATTTAGTAAAAGTGAAGTTTTTCACAATTATAAATATTGCATTATTATATTTAGGATCTATAATAACGGCTTATAGTAGATGTCAAATCTTATTAGATATTTTCAAAGACAGTATATGCTTAAATAAATATTTACATGTTTAATATAGCTTATTTAATTAAAAATTGTTTTTTCTACCATTTTAGAGCACTTAAAATTTTAAAGTTCTCATTTGTTTAGCTATCATGATTAGTTTGGTGGTGAAAAATGAAGATTAAAACAATTTATATGTTTAAATAAATTTCATCATTTTTTTATTGTATTAAAAAAATTCATTTGTTTCAACATTTTCTCATGAAGTTTTGATATGTTATTCAAATCTTTCTTAGTGATAGATGTATTAATACTTATATTTTGTCAAGTATAAATAATTATATATTACATTGTTCAAAGTAATATTTGCAAAAATGTGATATTGTGTAGTAAAAAGAAAAAGAAAAATAATAATTATATTAAAATATAATCTATGATGAAGTGCTTAAAATTTTATTTCAATGTATTTGTATTCGTATATTTTATTTTTAATCATAACCTTGCTAAAACATTGATAATTAATTTATATATTTCTTATTATTATATATATATATGTATATATTGTAGGTATATTATATTGAAAATATTGTCAATATTAATCATTTATAATAAATCACAAATCTGTAAAAAAAATTAACATATGTTTTATATATTTAATTTTTTATATTTAAGTAAACTTTTATAACAAACAGTTATCATATCTAAGTTCGATTTTTATAATAAAATCTATTTTCACTGCTGTGAATTAGGGGGAAACTAAGACTTTTTAACTAAAAAAAATTATTAATAATTTCCATTTTTTATTTTAATATTATAATCGAATAATTAACTGCATGTTTAGATTTATTTAATTTCATTGATTGATGACTTCTTTTAACTTATCACTTTCTTTTTCTTAATTAACTTTCAGCTGTGTTTGCATTAAATTTTTGTTATAATTCTTTTTCTATTTTTTCATAAGTCGACATATATTTAACATCCTTAATATATATATATATATATATATATATATATATATATATATATATATATATATAAGGAAAGATAAATTATTCTATAATTAATTTTTTTTAATAATTTTTATAAAAAATTAAATTTCATCAATCCAACCATTAAATTAATAAATTATATTACATAGATGATTTTTATAAAATTTTTAAAAAATTAATATTTTATTAAATAAATATAAATTAACAGAAATCTTAAAATTTTCAAATTTACGTATTTATAATTTTTTGATAAATCATTTTCTATTTTATTATTAGTTTAAACGATGAAAGAAAGTAATTGCGCACCATATAACCAGCCCTAAATATAAAGTAGAATATATATATATATATATATATATATATATATATATATAACATAATAACTCTGAATAAAATATATAATTATAGTAATATAAAAGAAATCAAATTGGTTTCCATATATAGAAGTAAAACAAAAAAGGAAATAAAAATAGGATTTGTAAGACGCTGAATGGTGAATCCAAAAATATAGTTATGGTTATGGTAGAAATTAAATAAAGATAATATAAAAATATTTAGAAATGTCTGAATTTATTTTTCCTAAAATAGAAGTATAAGAGATTAAAAATGTTTAAAAAACAAATGGTCAAAAAATTTTGAGGACCTCTTACATGCTTGGCTGCTACACTTCCAAATACCAGCAGTTACTTTTTCCTCTCTTAATTTTCCCCATGTCATGCTTTACTGTTAAATAACGCATTCATCTGATTCTCGTGCAATGGATCATTTGAATATTCTCTAACATATTGTTTGAATTGAGGAGAGAGAAACATAGAAGCATGGGGAAATTTTTTTAATTATAAAAAATTATTGTTTGATTTGGAAGAGTTTAAGAGAAATAGAAGAAGTTAGATATGCTGATGGAATTAATTGAGTCACTTCCATAGATTATTATTATTATTATTATTTGGAAAAGGTTTATGGATGAAAAGATCAAAATCCAATGTCAAATCTAATAATACCGAGTTCTAAACTTTTAAATCCAATATAATAAACTAGTTATTTATTTAATTTAAATTGGATGTAATTATCTTTAGTCATAATTATAATAACTCTTGTCTTTTCAAGTACATAAAAGTAACATATATTTTTAAAATATATAAAAGTAAAAACTACATTATTTAAATTATACTAATTTAGTGTTTATAATTTTTCAAAATTTATTATTAAATTAGAAGAAATTATTAAATAGATTATATCTATAAAATTTTTATATTATTTAAATTTGTTTGATATATAATTACTTTATATTAAATTCAATGTTATATATTTTAAAAATATGTAAAAATAGAAAATATTTGATTACAAATTTATTATTATCTAAGTTTTATAAAATTTAACCTAAACAATCGTAATAATAAATAATTATAACTCAATAGTTAAATTATTAAAAATCATATTTTATTAAAAATTATAAATAATATAACTATGTTGGTATAATTTTATTTAACCCATAAATCCTAAAAATTTAAATTGTTTTAATTAATGCCTGTAAAAAATGTTTTATGCAAAGCTGGATTGAAGAACAACTCTAACTTATGTCAGTACATAAGTTGACTGATGTCTTCGTATTATTGTGTCATGCAAACAATTAATTTTGCACGAATTTTAAAAATTTGAGTTTTATTAATATATCTTATTATCAAATTTTGAAATTTGAATCTAAATATATTGTTTTTGGAAAATTTTCATTAATGTTTTTTTTCATATTTTTAATTTTTATTTATTGCAAACATATTCATTAATATTTTTATGGCAAGAAATTATTAATATTTTATCAGAAATTTGAGTTAATTATAAATATTTAATTATTATTTTATAATTCTGTGTATTTATTAAAAATATTCGTGTATTAAACAAATTTTTATTTTTGACATGCATGTATCAAAATTAAAAAGAATATATTATCTTTTAATATTAATTGAATCAATTTAAAGTATTATAATTTTACATAAATGTCAGTTAGAGACTATCTTTGGTATATACAAAAAAATAAATTTGTAATTTTATCTAATAAAAAATTTAATCATTTAATTTAATTTTTTTCGGATTACAGTTATTAATGCGGATTGACTAAATCGGGACAGCATAATCTAAAAGTTTTCATTTTAATTGCACCTTGTTACCAAAACAAAAAAGTCTGTTAATGATTTTTTATTATAAAAAATTCTCGTTCTAATAATCTTTTTACTGAGTATTTTGTATTGAATGCATTTATTTTATTTTTTAACTTATTAATTGCTAAGGACGAAGATTAATCGGCTTTGTTTAAATTGCTTTCCTCCTTTATTTTTCTTTCTTCCTCTTTTTTTGGTTAAAGAAACATTTTATTGAGAATGTCAAACAATGGAATAAAAACTCATCCGTTTGTTTTTGGTAAAATTGTTTTATGTAGATGAGGAGGTGTGATAAATATTTTTTAAATGAAGTCATAAATGATAAATTAGGAAAATAATTAAAAAATATCATGAGTTAGTTGACATGTAATATAAAGCAGAGTAAAGATCACAAAATGGGTAACAGGGGCTTGATGTGAAATGTAAGGAAACTAGAATGGATTGTTGGAAAGTTTATCTAAACTAATTTTAATCATGTGAAATTTACCAAAACGAAAAGGAATTTATCATGAGAGTATATTGGGATTTCTAACATGGCATTTAAGAAGTACTATAGTGTGCATAAAAAATGCTACCCTCCACAGATTAAAATAATTATATTAATGTGTGTTAAATTTATTCATTTTTAAATAATTGCTTATATTTTTAATTTTTTAAAATTTAAAATTAATTTTAACCAAGTATACACTTACATTTATCAGTTTAGTTAAATATAAATTGATTGTGAGTTTAATCTTCAACTCTAAAAAATTTAATTAAATTTAAAATTGATAAAAATTGACAAAAGTTAGTTCAAAATCTATATAAAAAAATATGACCAAAATAGGCTTAAACTAGTTATTATTCATTTTTAAATAATTTTTTATTTTTTATTCAATAATTTTTTAACCAAATAAAACTCAAATGTCAAGTTATAAAAGTTCACCTAAGATCTACTTATTAATTGTTTTTATTTAATATATTTTTACTCATTTTGTATATTACCTGACATATACATAATATAACCATTTTATATTAATATAAGTGTTTACTTAATTTAACTTTTCATAATTTTATTTTAATATATGATTTAAAATATAATTTAACACTAAAAATATATTTATTTATTATTCATTAAATTATAATTTAATTAAAATTGTATTAATAAATTACAAATTAATATTTTCATGGATTTGTTACCTACATGGCTTTATGTACATATAAATTTATGAAATTAATTGATAATATAATTTTTATATCAATATTCAATTATAGATTATCATGTAATTAAAAATAGTTAATTTTTATAATAATTATTTTAAAAAATTATATCCATCATTATTTTTAATTTTTTATAATATAAAAATTTTTATTTTTTATTTTTTATATAAAAAATTGATGATATTTTGAGTTAAAATTTATGTAAATATTTAAATTTATTAGATCAATCTTAATAGTTTAATTTTTTTTATACTAATAACATATTGAAACTAATCTCTAAATTTATATTTAAATATTTTTATTATTTAATTACTTTCATGTTCCATTAGTCTGCGAGATATTCGTAAAAATGACAAATAAATGCAAGAAGAAAATTTTCGTATGTATCCATTTCCTTAGGTGAGAAGGGAAGCAGGCTAGGCCATTATTTACCGAACATAGGGGTAATAAGAGAAATTATCCTGAAATCATTACTTGTTTATAATTTTAATCATTACATATTTATAATTATAATTAATTTTTAATTTACTGAAAAATAAAATTTAATAATATTTTATGAAGAGATTAGTTGGAATTGGTAGCATATAGCATCTTCAACCATATTACAATAAATTTAATTTTAATATGTAATTAATATAAAAAAATTTATATTATCAATCAATTTAAAATTATCATCGATCAATTTTAAAATACTTTTATAATAATTAAATGTAATATAAAAATAAATCTCAATTAATTTGTATAATAATTTTTTTAGGAAATAGAGGGTGCTGTATTTGGAAACAAAAATTAATGAACAACTTACAATAACACAATTCTATTATTTTTATTAAAAATAATTAAACATGCTAACGTTTATATAATTTTGATTTAATAATAATTAATTATACATACAGTTAATTAAATTCCATCTCCTCTACCTTCACCTTAATTCTAAAAGGTATGCCAGCTTTACATATGTGTAATAATCGCTTTCCTTTTATAATCAGTCCCTGCAGTGGCTGTAATACAGTAGTTAGTGGTGATGTCCTTCTTTCTTTTTAATTTAAATGGTCCATTTTCATTTTGTTCAACATTCTCTGTACCAAATCTAGCTTCAGCACAACTTTCGTTGGTTTAAGCTCCCCTGTTTTCTATACAGAAAGAGCTTATATCCTAATTTTCTAATTCTTTCATCATCACCACGACAGCTACCATGAAAAACAACGAGAATAAAAGTTCTGAAATCATGAAATCAAATTCAGCTGATGGAAAAGCCGTTCATAGTTTCTCTTCCAAACGGAAATCTAAGGAGACAAGGGATTTTGATTTAAACGAACCTTTTATCCATACAACCCCTGAGTCTTCTCCTTCTCGTATTCGCATCGATATACTTCCAAATATTCAGGTATACGTACGTTCCATATTTATTATCAATATGCTTATTAAATGTTAGCTTTTATAGTTGATCGATGACGCTATATATTTCTCACTCTCTGACGGTGATTGGTCTGAAGAATGAGGAGATTTTTATCGGCTTACAACTTGAAACATTTTTTATACCTATTTAATTAAATGCCCGATCAAGCTTATATCTAACTTGTTTTCATGAATTTTCCCTGATATAGAACTTGTAATTTATTATATTTGAATCGATCAGGTTCCAGTTCAAACACCATTGGATTTTCCATCTCCTGCTGAAGAACACGCTACAAAAGATAGTGAAAGAGTGCACTCGTCAAATGATGCAAAAAAGATGAAGTTAACAATTGATCTTAATGCTGAAATTGGTGATGAGACCCCGATTTCTTGTTCTGAAGTTGCACGTGAAATTCGATCTGTGCGTTCGATTGATTTGGAGGCCATTCCAGAAGATTTTCCTCCATCAGCTTCTAGTAACAAAATAGATAATGCAGATGAAACTACTGAAGGACCTCAAGAGAATGCTGATACTGCTGAAGATGATAGAGTTGGTTCGGAAGCAAGGTTTCATGCTCTCTAATATCTAATACTGTTTAGTTGTTGATGATAAAAAATAATTAAAGACGATTAAATTATAATTTTGTTAATTAATTATATGTATTAATTGATTTTGTGTTACAGGAAGAGAAAGAATTGTGAAGAAGATAATAAAATTAAAATACTTAGCAGGAGTATCCGTGAGTTAAGACCAAGAGTAGTGGTGCAAATTGAGAGCGAAGTGATGATACTTGATGATGGTTATCGCTGGCGTAAGTATGGACAGAAGGTCATCAAGGGAAATCTAAACCCTAGGTATATGTATATATTTTGCCTGCACATGGATTATATATGAACATATAATATTCGCGAGAGTCATTGCTTATTTCTTAGTTTGTTTATATTTCACTTATTTACTTGTGTTTACCACTGAGTATTGATTTTGATATGAATATCGGATATGATACGGATATTTTGATATAGTGGATATAAAAAATATATGTGTATGTCTGCACGCACTTGCATGCTTTATATTAATTTAATATAAATGGTATAATAAAATATAAAAAATATAGTTGATTTTTATATTTTATTAATTTATTTTCTTATGATAACAGGTCTTAAAAACATACTAAAAGATATAATTTTAATATTTTTATTATATTTTAAATTGAAATTTTTAAATATTTAGAAAAATATAATTATTTTTTTTATAATATCTATATTCAATATATAAAGGAATAGATTCAGGTGCTTGAATCATATAAAGTGTCAGTTTATATTTATAAATAAAAAATAATTTTTAAATAAATATGTAACAAGAAGTGTTTGACACAAGTTGGAAAAATGTCAAAACTGTTAGTATTGAACATGTATCAAGCATTCCAACACCTTAAATTAACAAGAGATCGAGGAATGTTTATGTCTCATATATCATCTTATTTCACATGATCTTTGTTGTTTTGTACATGCTCCAAGTAAAGTAACCGTTTATTTTTTAGATTATCTTTTTTAGGATGAGTTTTTTATAAGAAATTATTATAAGACAAAATAAAATAAAAGATATAGTATGAGGACAATTTGAAAAAATGTTGTTCAACAAATTAGGAAACAGTTTTTTCCATCTCACACATAATATCTAAGAGCATTTATTTATAATAGTTTATCCATGGGTTATTTACTTTTATGATCATCCAATAAAATGGAATAACAAACATATACAACTTACTTTTGAGTTAACTTCTACAAATAATTAGTAACATATATGGAAAAATTTACCACAAAACTTAATATATGTTTAAAGTTGGCAAAACAATAAATTATACCAAAGTTTTCCTTTATTAATTAGTAAAAGTCTTTTCCGATTCTTTTATCTTTCCATTCTTCACTTTTATTTTATTTTTTCTTTGTCTTGTCTATCTCAAAATTATCTGTCTTGCCTTCTGATCACTAAATCAAAGATAATAATAATACTAAAATAATTATTATTTATCCTATATTATTCTATTTATAAATTTTCATGCAACCTTCATTCTTTTTACTGTTTCATATTTTTTAATAATAATTATGAAAAAAATAAATTAATTTAAAAAATAAAACATAGGATAAAATTTTTTAAAATTCTTTACTCAATAAACCAGACCTTACTTTTTGTTCCACATATAACAATAACTCTTTTTTCCAAGTTTCCTTTTCTCTCACTCTATTCATTAACGAGTTTTGATGGAACTTTTGTAGGAGCTACTACAAGTGCACAAGTGCTGGATGTCCTGTGAGGAAGCACGTGGAAAGGGATTCACGCAATTTAAAATACGTGATTACTACTTACGAGGGAAAACATAATCATGAAGCGCCACCAACTGGAAGTAGAAACAAAAGTCAGATGCATCCTGATGGCGGTAATCCTGCTGCATTACCTAGTGCTCAACCTCCAACTCTTGCACCTCATTATCACACAAATCCGGTATTTAACAATGAGTTGTTGAGGCACGGTTTTGGAAGCTTCAACAGTTACATGAATTTTGGCTCTTCTTCCAGTCCCCAAATGCTCTATTCTTTCTTGAATAATAATAACAATCCCATTCCTTACAGCTCCTCTGGACTTAACCTTGACCGTTATGCTACCCCTCAAATGTTTCTTGAATCATTCAATGCTCCTTCTTTTGGACATAATTCCAATAGTGGGTCTAGTTCAGCGCTTTCTTTCAGGATAACAGGTGAAAGATATTGGGTTCCTCCTAGACCCTAAACTGGAACACGATTAATGATGATAAATTAATGTGAAGTATTGCTAGTGCTAACTGAATCATCTAGTGCTAACTGAATCATCGTCATCCAAATGCTTCACCTTACCTTCACCGTAGTCGTCAATTCATTGACGTCCCATGTTAACCTTCACCGTAGTTGTCAATTCATTGACGTCCCATGTTAAAATTAACTTTTTAAGTATTATTATCTTGTTTTTAATGTACAGCAGCTCTGGCAAATGAACAAATTCTCTTGGTTTTTATTTATTATTTAGTACTCTGATATGAGATGAAACTATTGTATGAGGAGGTGATGCTAATATTTAGAATCTTTGATTAAACTAAAAATCTAGTCTATACATGACACCATCTTCTGATTTAGATTTATATAGAAAAATTACAATTTAGTTTTATTTGAAAAAAATATTCATAAGTTAGTTCCTACTTGTCACGTGTTAAAATTTCAATGTATACTTCATGTTTGTTGAGTTGACAAATGTTTATCTTACATAACAGTGGGGTTCAAATCTCAGAAAATATTTGCTACTTTAATATATACACTTATACTTTTAACGGAAGAAAAAAAAAAGCTAATTCGTAAACATTTTTTATAATCAGAATAAAAATTATGATATTAAATTTTTTATTTAATCTCATATTTTTTAATTTATTTTTCATGATTTATTTTTGTCCTTTCTAACTAGAAAATATAGTATAAGATTTGTGAAATGGTTGATTGTTTTCTTGCCCTACAAACAACCTTATCCAATCTCCTTTTGGGTTGTGTTTAGATAAAGAATTTTTAATATTTTAAAAAATTAAATTGTTCTCAATTATTTTTTAAAAATATTTTTTTAATTAAATAATTTAAATTTTTGTATTTCATATTTTAATTTAAATAAATCAATTTAATACATAAATGATTTTTAAAAATGTGGGTAAAACAGTTAAAAGTAATAAATTTATTTTTGGTAATTCTAAACTATCATAAATGTAAGATAAGATTGTCATAATTTTTTATTAAAAATTAAAATGGTAAAATTACCTTGTAATTTACTCCCCATTAAAATTGTCACAAAATAAGTTATTTTTTTTTTATAAATTCAACCAAACGTTAATGGTTTTACATTGAATAAACCTAAAAGCATAAAAAATATCAACTAAAGTCTGTCAACTATGTTTTCTTCTTCTTGACTAGAAAACATCAACCAATGTTATAAAATTAAAAAAAAAATAAGTATATACAATTGATAGTTATTAAAAAAAAAACCTTTTTGTGATATTATAATAAATTTACTGAGAATTGAAAGCATTCTTTTGCTAGCATATAAAATAAAAAAAAAAAGAATAAAGCATCTTTAAAGCAGCATGAATAGAGTAAGTCAAACATTAAGCATTCATATAAACATCAAGAATAACTATTTAAGTATACATAAATAAACACGTCCTGTCATTTTTTCATTAATTTTTTAAATCTTACCAAATATATAAACTCTTCTAACATGTAATATATCCAAATTGATAAATTAATGCCTTTAACATAAAGGGCATAACTATAATTTATATATATATATATATATATATATATATAAATAAAGAAGATTAAATTATTTTGTTTAATAAATTTTATAAATAATTAAATTTTATTAATTTAATTATTAAATTAATAAATTATATTATATATATTATTCTTATAAAATTTTAAAATTTTTAATATTTATTAAATAAATTTAAATTATTAAATATTATAAAAAATATGTTATCTATTAATTTAAATTTATTTTTAAAAATATTAAATTTTTAAAAATTTTATATAAATAATTTATATAATATAATATATTAATTTAATAGTTAAATTAATAAAATTTAATTATTTATAAAATTATTAAATAGAATAATTTTAATTAAAATTACTTTTAAAATATATAGAAATATGTAAACATGCACGTGCATATACATATATGTATATATGTGCATAAAATAAAAAAATAAAAAAAATATATTTAAGAGAATTATAAATAAAGTAAGTCAAACATTAAGCATTTATTTTAAAATTATAGCCTTTACGAAATGCAACAAACATCCTTATGTAAGTATATATCATTAAACATGTCTTATCATTTCCCACATTAATATTTTAAATTTTTTTTAAATATATCAACTCTTCTAACCTGTAACATATCCAAATTGATAAATTAGTGCCGGCCTTTAACCTAAAAGGCATAACTATAGCTTATCTAATAGACATGCATAAATTAAAGACTTGACTTTTTATGTGTATAAATGATTATTAATATATATATATATATATATATATATATATCAAAATGTTGTTTTCTTATTATCAGTGGCACCAATTATCAAATACACAGCTTTCTAAACATAAAATGGTGACTTAGCATAATACAAAACTTGAAGCTTAAACCATCCCAAGCTCGAAAACCAACTTAACCATGGTCCATTGACCCAATATATATTTATTTGATTACTTAAATACAAAATCCTTTTTCAACGCTTGCTTTTCTTAATTTTGTATTCAACAGGTATCAAGATTGAGGAATTATGAAACAGAGTGAATGACAAAGAGTACCATACAAGAAAATATATAAGGAAAATCAATAGATTATATTTCAAAAAGAATAAAATAAATAAATGGAAGTGTACATGCAAAAATAAAAAGAATTTTTTCGTTGATTTGACACCCTACCACTTCCATAACATCACATACTTGTGTCCTTAATGGTAGACCCATATCTTCTTAAACCAGCTTTGTGTTTATCAAAAGTGATTACAGCACTGTTATCAGTATCCATACTCTTAAACATTTCTTTCAAACCATCAATCTCCTCTTCTGATAGACTTTCAGCAATTACCTAAAAAAGATAGTATAATAAGTACAAATATTAGTTTCAGACAGAAAGAGGAAAGCAATTTCTGGTGAAGGAGCTGCCACCCCAATGGTAACCAAAGCAAATCTAATTTCATAAAGGCAGTTCGAAACATGCTCATGCATTTCCCTATCCTCTACTAAAGTTAGTTTTCCAGAAGATTAGTCATAAATTACTCTAAGTAATTCTCAAATTATATTAACCAGGTAACATAGTAACAATGAAATGATTAAATAGATACCAATGATACTGTTAAATATTTTAAACAAGCCCATAAATTCACACTTCATTTATGAGAAGAAGGTTGTAAATTAAAGAGCGAGAAAAGACAAAGTGGTAGAGAAAGGTGAAAAGAGAGAAGGTACAACAAGTCATTAATGATACCATCACAAATAAACGAGGACAAATATTTAAATCATTCCAATCAACTGCACGTATGCTAAATAGACATTATCAACTAGCATCTTTTATGGAAGATATGAATAAAAAATTTGAAAAAATTATTTATTTTCATATTATATAAAGTAAATAAACAAAAAAAATCTACATATGTTTAAATTCAAATATCTAAGAAAAAATAAAATATTTGATGTAAGAAAAAGAAATTTGAAAGAATACTCAAGCTTAGATTTTGCATTAAGATCATATAAAAAAGGAAGAGTTTTTAAATTCTTTCATTTTGAAATTTTTTAATTTAAAAAGAAATTTTTTATAAAATTGTCATCATTTTAAAATTTATTTAAATTTAATATCCAACGAATAATTTTGATACAAAGTATTTTAAATTTATAAATTTTCTCATCCAAACTAAATTTTATTGATTTCATTGATTATTTATTAATGCTCTGCATTTCTACCCCTTCCAACTCAACTTACCAAATTTGTCTTTATTTTTTGTGGGGTGAAAATGAAAAAAGTTATGCAACTTTTTTCATAATAAAATGATTGGAGTGATGATTTTTATTTTTAATAAAAAATTATTAAAAATATCATTTTATTTAGTATTATTTGATTATACCTTATTGAATAAAATCAAATAATAGTAAATTTTAAATTTAATAAAACAATAACTTTAATAATTTTTTAGAGTATATTTGAATGTTTAAATTATATAAATTTTTTATACATAATAGTTATAATAATATTATAGGATTTAATAGTTGAATTAATAAAATATATTTATGGCAAAAATTTATTAGAAATATTATTCTATAAGTTTGTCACATAATTATTTAATTTTTTAACCAAACTTGATATGTTGTAGTAAAAGAAAAGAAGGAAAATAAATTTTATGGATTCCATTTATTAAGTGCATCTCATAAAATTTAAGTTTTTTTTCTCTCTTAAAACTGTTGCCACTTAGTTTTCAGGTACACATGTTTCTTGCTCTCTTTAAAGCTAATATATATTTTTTTTAAAAAAATCTAAATTCTCAATTATCTTTCAATTAATTGTAATTCCTAACTATCATAATATTTTGGAATTGTTTTGTAAAATATTTTATATTAACTTCATTAGTGAGATTCAAATGTAAGTTGTAAGCATGAATTCCTACAACATATTGCAATTGTTTGTTGATTGTATATTCCATTATTATCATTACACCAGAAAAATGTTTGGAAAGTAATGATTTAGAAAACGGTTGTAGCATAATAACCCTATAAGCTTCATTTGAAGAATGGTTCCTATATAATCCTTTTTATGTGATATTTAAAAAGAAGTTACTTGACAACTGTTATATAAGTGAGCCACTTAAAAATTGGTTAATTGGCCATTGTTCTTCAAGTGCAACTTAAACAACGGTTTTACCATAACTGCCCTCCAAGTGCTATTAACCTAAACTTATTGAGATTTCTCTTCTTTCTTATGCTTGCCTGCATTTCATCAACTTTATAAACTTTGGTCCAAGGATTGTCATGTATTTGCTTCAAATCAAAATCCAAATGCCACCTCTAATGGTGATGGTGGCTAGGGGTGGGAGAGAAATGAAAAAGTTGAAAGCAAGGAACAACCGCAAAACCAAAGAGAATGAGAAAGGGGGAAGGGAGGATGAGGTGGTTCTGTGAGGATATTATGATGGTGACTTGATATTTCCGGTAAGGTACATTAGTGGTTTGTGAGGGTGAGACATCAGATGAGGTTTGATGGTGAGAGAGGATTAAGGACAGACGCATGGTTATGTCAGAGTAGAGGTGAAGAGGTGTAGTGGTGGATGTTAGTGAGTTGTGATGGCTCTCTGTCAAATGATGATGGACATTGGTGGTTTTGCAGCGAAGCAAATGAGAGAGGAAAAGGAAGAAAAAGAAAGAAAGGGAAGGGTGAAAAAAAAAGGGTGAAACCGATGGTGAGGGAAAATCAATAGAGAAGAATAGAAAGCAGTTTGATGTCCAAAGGAAGGGGAAATATGAGTGTGGTTGTTGGGGGTTTATGATAGATTAATGCTTTATTTTGATAATGAGTGAAATAGAAAGAAAATAAATATTATAAAAAGATATAGTAAGAAGAGAAATATAATAGAAATAGAAGAAAGACGAAGGTGATATGATTAAAGAGATGAAGGTAATGTGCATAAATTCTAAGTAATTATATTAGAAATGTTGAAACAAAGAAAACATATGTTCTATTTTGGTTTAATATCCTATTTGTAAGTTATATATATCATGATATTTATGATATTTTTTATTTCCAGTTAATATGTCAGACCATTATTATTCTTTCATATGTTTTAAGTGTGAGCATTTTTTTCATATGAAATTCATATCTCAGAGTTGTATTTTTTTACTTGTTATTATTGTATATGATTTTTTATTTGTTAGTTATTATACTTTTATTTTTGTTTTACCTATCGAGACTAGATTGCCTTGGTTATGATGTTGTTTCATTCCTAGCTAACCACCTAAAAAAGTTTAGGTGTTCTTTTCAATTTATAACTTCTCATAATCATGTTTTTTAAGTCTCATCAGGTTTGAAGTTTTCTTTTAGACCTTTTGACTAAGTGTCATGTCAATGTTCTCTTTGTTGAGGATTTTATTGTTTTGGAAGCTTCTTTCAAGTTAAGATATAAGACAAAAGTTAAACACAGCTTTATGGTTAGAAATATTGGCAAGAAGCTTGAGATAATTCTTGTTAAGTATCTCTTATTACATGTTTCATTATCTAGGTTAAGAGGTCTCTCCTTGGTACTTGTTCATTTTGTTACATTATGTGAAAAATGACTTTTACATAGCTGAATTCATATTATTCACCTTTATTGGTATATATATCATAAAAAAAAATATCGAATGTAGAAGTTATATACTAGTTATAATATATTGCAACTTTTATCACTGGTATGACAACCATGAGGTTTTTTTACCTTTTAAGTTGGAATTATTGACCTACCTTAATTGCTTTTTGAGCTTAGTTGTCATAGTTGCTTATAATTTTTGTTTTGTCCTTTTATACTAAGGTGATGTTATCTTGATTTTTATCTTCCTCCAATTATTATTTATTTATCTTACATCATTTTGGCTTGTAGGATCTTTTCGGTTTGGTGGAGAAGCTTTTCTATCTCTAAAGATATCATTGAGATGACTCTTGGTGATGTGCCTTAGTAGACCAAGAGTAGAGGTTGATTCCAAAAAAAGAAAAGAATGAGATAAAGAGTATATGTATAGAAGCTAACGTGTATGTAAGACAAAGAAAGATACAGAGAGATGGAAATAAAAGAAAATGAGGAAAAATTTTATCCTGTTTTAGTATATCTTGCACCACCTCTCTTTATATAAAAAACGAAATGTAGATTAAAGTATGTTATACTTTTATTAAACTTTCTTGTTATCGATGTCATGTTTATGTTTACGACGTATAATTTGACTTACAATTTTTTTCTTTTATAGATTATTTAATATTTATGATACTGGCATACTGGATTAATAAGTATTTTTTGTATTTTAAAAATTAATAGCGGTTAAAGTTATCATAAAATTTTATAGTAATAGTTAAAGTCGTTGAAAATTTTGTACTTAAAAGAATGGTTCATAACCACTCATTAAATGATATCATTATTTAAAATACAGGATTTTAAAAAGCAATTAAAATCCATCCAATACAATGTTTTTAACCACTTTTCAAATACTTTTTTTGGTATAATATAATTTACTATATGCTTAATGCATTGAGCTATTGATTTACTTGGTATAAAAAAAAACTATTAATTCACCTGTTAAACAAATGATCTAGTGATTTAACACTGTGATTGTGATTGAGTTAATGAATATACTAAATTAACCAAATTCAATTTATAGTTCCCCATCTCGTATTGAAAGGTCTTATAATTTAGTCTAGATTCCTTAATTAATGTAAATTTAAATTTTTATGAACTTTTGTCAAAAGATATCAAACAATAATATATTTCTCAACTCAAAACAGCAAAAATGAGTTTGATTCATTTTTTTACAATAAAAAAATTAATCCACAATCTTTCATTTATTGATTTTAGTTTGATTCATCCAAATTGATCAATCCAACCTTTTTAGTATTATTATATTATTACGCTTTAAAAAAAGTTAATTCAAATTCAATTTTTTTTATACATAAATTTAAATTTAGAACATTATTTAATAGAAATTAAATATATACTATTTGAATTAATTATCTATTAAATATTTTTAAAAAATTATTAGCCATAATAATCTTATCTATCTTAACTAAAAAATTTCTATAAAAGAATATCTATGATCTCATATATAAAAAAAAAAACATTTCTTTATTTTTTAATCTTAATTCCCATTTTGACCTTTACCTTTTATGTCATTCAATTTTTTTATTTTTTATTTTTCTATTCAATTATTTAAATGGGTTTGATTATTAACTCTTTATAAATAGAGAAAATAGGATCTATTTGTTTTGTCTGTTTTTTTTTATTTTTGCTAAAACTAAAAATATAATTAAAAATATGTTCGCATCAATTTTTAAAAACATTTTTCCAGAAAATGTTTCTAAAGATAGACTTAAAAATTAAATAAAAAATTAAATATTTTCTTTTCAAAATTAATATGAACATTATATCTATCTTTATATTATTTGTATAATTTTTTTAATTTTTCTGCACTTATCTAAATAAAATTTAGTCTTAAATGTTTTTGGAGTTAGGAGTTTCAAATTTTAAAAGTTATATTTAATTTAAATATTTTTTATATTCCTGTTGACCAAATATCTAAAAGTAATAATTCTTTAATATATAAATACTATCATCCACTAATTTATATATTTTATTCAACGATTAACAAACTTTTTTAAAAAATAAAACAGATTCAACAGTATATATTATCTGAATATAAATAGATATATATATTTTTATTTTTATAAACGAAAAGTTTCTTTCACATTTAACACAATAATCAAGTAGGACATTAAAGGTTGGAATATTAATTATTTTTGTTAATTTTATTTTATGTTTCAAAATCCTTCTAAATCGGTCCCATACATGTGGAGGGTAGGCTTAAATGAGATGAACAATTTCCGTGAAATAAGTTCTCTTATGTGTAATGATGTGATCGGAGTAAGACACCTTCGTCTTTAGTTCATTTTTTATGTTTACTTGTATAAAAAAAATTAAAATTAAAATAATAATTTTGTATATTAATTTTATAAAATTATAAAATAAATATTTTAAGTTATTTAAAGTTCTTTGTCAATGTTATAAAAATTATAAATTTCTACTAGGAATTAGAAATAACAAAATAGGCTGAATACATGAGATTTTTTCTTTTTTTTTTCATGAATAAGATTAATTTAAATAACTCAAAAGTTTGATTGGGACTGAGCCATTAAAATTAAAGAAAAAAATTCTAACCAAACAAGGTCAAGGCTAATTTATCCCATCATGTTGGGCTGTGTCTCCACAAGCTCAAAACCTTCCTAATAAATTACTAGTATAAAAATTTCTAAATATATTTGCTAGTACACAACTTTATTAATTTTCTTAAATATATTTTAGGAACATTAATTTGCTCTTACACAGCTTTACGAAACTTATCACAATTCCTATAATATTAATTTTTTGGAATCTATTTCCTACTTTTTGAAAAAATATATAATATACTTTTAAAAAGAATTAAAAAATATAAAATGTATTTTTAAAAAATGTATTTGATATATTTTTTCCATATGTAACTTTGAAACCAGTTTAAAAAAAAATGCATGTAAAAAAAAATACTCGTTAATTAAGAATGAAAATAATCAAGATCATCCAACCAGGATCTATCTAAAGTATAGTTTAGCTCGATTTGTTTAAAAAATAAACAGGCCAAGGCATGTTAAAAAGTCTTTTTAGATAAATAAGTCAATCTTATAAAAAAGTTTATTTAACCTATTTAAAAGTCTATTTATATTTATTTTAATATATTATATCTGTATAATATTTATTTTAATATATTTTATTTACATAATATTAATATATATATATATTATATCTATTTAATAATTTTTTTATTTTATAGGTTTTAAGTTTATAAATTTTTTTAATCAATTATTTATATAGATTTTAAGTTTATTTATTAACTTTTTTAAAAAAAATTTAAGTTTATTTTATAAAGGATAAATCAGGTTAGATTTTAAAAAAAAAACTTCTTTAACATGATAAAATATTCAAAATTTATCTTAAGTCGACCTGCTTCTCTCTCTTCCTAACTCTATCTTGTCTAGATTCGTCAAATTCTGCAGATAAGCGTGCCTGGATTTTTATGCTTTTACTTTACCTCTGCTTTGTGTTCTGTTAGTGGGCAGGTTTTCTCCGCCCTTGGGCTTGTCTTCTAAGCTTCGGCCCTTTGCTTGTTTCCCAAGACCAAAAAAATATTTTATTTTTCTTACTTAAATATTATTTTAAGAATGTTCATTTATTTTAAATGATTTCAAATTTTAAATATATTAACGCAAAAAAAAAATTTCATTAAAAAATTAAATAAATTATTTTAAAAAAAATTTAAAAAACTTTATCTATATAAATAAACAAAGATTGTGAGATTTAAACGTGTTAGGGTGACTCAACAATTTCGAAATGTACTGGGTTCATTAAGACTCAATCCATAGTGGGTCAACCCAACATCTACACTAAAATCAAAATTATGATCAACCCAAAAAAATAATGTCTCTCTCAACTCTCACGCTTTTGCGGAGACATTCCATGGAACACTAGTGGATATATCAACGGTGGTAGGGCAGAAGTCATTGACATCAAAAAGAAATGAGAAGAATGCTAACAATATATTTTTTGTAATTTTTAATTTTCAAATTTTAAAATAATTTTTAGAAAATAATTAATTTATTCAATAAATATTTTAATTTTTTTAAGCAAAATAAAAATTATAGTTCCACACTTTAATTCTTTGAAAAAGTTAAATATAAAATTTATAATTCTAAATCAATTCCAATTATAATAAAATTAAAAATCAACAACAATTCTAATTCTATCAATCCAAACAAACCCTACTCGAAAATCATACAAAGAGTGAGCAACGGCACATGATCAACTGGATATCTTGAAATTTCACATAAAAAATGGATATCTAGAAATTATACATGGTAATGTTCATGGAAAAATTCTCTGTTTTCAACTTGGTTTTTTACAATTAGGAGAGATAAAAATAAAATAAAAAGAGAAAAGTGAAAGATAAAAAGAATCATTGAAGGAGAATCACAAAAAGAAAAAAAAAACAAATTGTACAAAAAATTATAAAAAAATGTTCAAAAATAAATATAACTATGGTCGATCAGCCCAAATTCCAATTAAGATCAAGGGCAAGCTACCTACAAACAACTAGAATGAAAAGTTAAACTGATGTCAATTGGGGCTTGAGTAAATTCTCGTCTTTATACAGCAATCGCGCCTTCCTTGAAGCATGTCCTAAGTACTGGTATATGATGCTGTTAAGACACTGCCTCAGGCTTAAGACGTTAAACGTTTCTAGGAACCTTAAATCTGTTATCCTTGATTTAGCACCAGCAAATCGCTCATACTCCTCAAACACAGAAGATAAACACCAATTCTGCAGTTTTCTTAAGCAACCAACAATGCAACCAGTTCGATGCTGCATAAAAGAAAGGCAAGATAAGATCTCCAACAGAAAATAAATTGGCAAATCAGTTAATGCGTGCTTGTATATACACACACATACCTTTCCTCGATTACAGTGGATCAAAACTGGGTGATTCCTCACATCTGAAACCGCAAAAAAATTAAGCATGTTAAAAAATATATGACAAGCAAGGAATACTACTTGAATCGGAGTGATAGAATAATTGAGTACCAATTAAAACTTTGACAGCCTCCAAGATAGTATCCTTGACGGCAGAGACAGAGAGATCCTGTAAATACCAAAGAGATTCGTTAAGTTTGTAATGCATTCATATATATCATATATAATATGATACGAGTTCATTAAGAAATCATCATATAACATTAAAAAAGCTTATTAAGCTTGCAAACAATTAATATGACCTCTCGGAATTAATCGAGTAAAGTAAGATAATATATTACATTTAATAGATTACATGTTCAAGTAATGCACATCCTAAGTTTTTCATATTTTGAATCAGGATACTAATCCCTTTCCTAATTTTTTTTAAAGCAATCAATTAATATATGAGAAAAGGATGCGTCAAATACCGTTTTGCCTTCGATACCAAATTGAAAGAGGCGAATATTGTGTGATCGAAGAAACTCCAAATTTTGTTGTGAATAAGGTTCGGGGCACAAATATCTGCACTCACCAATATGGAACCTCATGAGTTTTCATGTAACGGAAAAAGAATGAGAGAAAGCGTAAAGCAGTGGAAGAGGGAAAGTGTAACTGACATGATGGATCGAAGATTCAGAGTTTTGAGAAAAGCGAAATTGGAAGGCTGAGGGAAGCTGGAGCGATAAATGCCTTCTTCAACCATTGAAAAGTTCGTTGGAGCAACCATAACCTGATCTTCCTCCTCTATCATCACTCCCACCATCGTTAACAAACCTATTGTTTCAGCCTCGCCTCGCTGCTCAAAGAACTATAACCGTAAGGTGCAAGGCTTCTCCTTATATATTGAGAAATAAATGAAGATAAATAAAAAAATCAATTTTAACTACCGGATATTATCCTCGCACACTTCTTCGTAAATTTAAATTTAAAATAAAAGATAAATAAAAATTCAATTTCAGCACCGGATGTTAACCTCGCACAATTCTTCTTCACAGACTCAAATTTGAAAAAAAAATTATAAATAAAAAATCAATTTTATTAACCTTAGTACAGTGCTAAGTTGTATGGAGAAATAAAAATTTATTATAAAATTGACGATTTTATAATAAAAATTTCATAAAATTGTTGAATTTATGAAAATAAAATAATAATATTATAATTAAAAAATAGAAATAAATAAATAAAATAATTATAGTGACATTATAATTATAGTAATATTATAATTAATAAAATTATATCATTGCAATTAGATAACAAAATATATCTGTAATTAACTTCTCTATTGATAATTCTGGGATTTTACTGTATGGTTAAGATATGCATATGTATTTTATGTTTTTTCATTTTTTTAAAAATAAGATTAATATTTTCATAAAAGAAAATATCATATTATGATAGTCATTGTAGACCAAATCAAGTTGGAAAGTTTGAAAACGGTAGAGGCGGCTTACACTTTATTTATTTATTTTAAAAATTATACAGAATTATTGTGCTATATGAATCGTGGACATGGTTTGTTCAATATTTTCATGTTTGCTTATGGAGTCTTTTTATACAAATATCATTAATATAAAATTAATAATTTTAAAATATTGAATTAGTCCAAGATTCAAGTGGATTCGTTAAAGTAGCCTCCGTCAATTTTAAAAATAAATATAAAGATAAGGATTTGGACTAGCCTGATGATATCTTTCTTTAGGACTTGGAAGTTTCGCCCCTCCTTTCTCTGTAATGAAATTTTTAATTCATATATGTATTTTTATTTTTCTTTTATACAAGTTATTGGTTGATAATTAGACTCTAGTTAGTTCCTAATATAAACTAAATTTTTACAAAAAATAAAATAAAATGGTTTGCAATTTTTCACTTTTAACATGAAACATATATAGTATATGCTTATTTATTTATTTAATGGAACTGTTTATTTTTAATTTAAAAATTTACTAAATAGAAAAAATATGTTGAGAAGATTCCAGGCAAAAGATATGCGCCAAGAGCTGTGAAAGCAATATAATATTTTTATTTTCAAATTTCAACCAAGCATTTCATAGTCAAAATGAGTTCTAATGCAAGGTCAAGATCATGTGGTAAACACAAACGCGCGTGTACATTATTCTAAATTCAAAAGACAAAAAAATAAAATAAAATTGGAAGTTTCATCGACTTAAGGATCAAGTTTTGGACGACCTCTATCATCCCCGATTTTGACTGTGGTCAACTGTGAGTTTATATGTATATAAAATCCATTGAAGGAGAAGATTTTTATATGAAAATATAAAGATAAGTTTTTGTTATTAAAATTTATTATTAGTAGTTGATAATAGAATATAAAAATTATATAAAATTTTAAATGTTATATAATTTAAAAATTACTTAATCTTAAACATCTATATATCTTGTATAAAATTGTTTTTTTCACAAATATAATATATATATATATATTAAAAAAAATATTGTTCGGTAAAATTAAGCTTAGATTCTCTATTTTTTTTTAAGAAATGTTAGTTTCTATTAAAAAAGATAAAGATATAAAAATTTAATACACTTATATCTCTCTTCGTCTCTGTTTACAATTATTTTTCTCATACTTAAATGTAAATTATAAAAAAAAAAAATCTATTTCGATAAAAATAGAATGGTTGATACTTGTTATTGTTATATCTTTCGGTCTAAATCCATCCATTTAAATCATAGATTATGGTTCATAGATCATGTATCTACAATATTAATTATTTTTTACAAATATATTAATATTATATTTTAAAATTAATTTTAAACATCTAAATATTATAAATTTTGTATTAAAAAGTATGTATTTATTATTTTAAAATGTAATAAATATTTTTTAATAAAATTCTACAATTTTAAAATATTTAATTAGGACTCAAATTAAAAAAATTGTATTTTTATGCATGGAAAATGGTAAGTATTTGCCATGTATATTATTTTTATAAATAAATGAATAAGTGTGTTACAACACTATTTAAGGAAAGTAAAAAAATAATTATAAAAAAGTATAATTTTTGTTAACCAGCATTTTAAATATATTAGGTTAAAACTATTTAATATTTTTTTATTAAAAATCATATTTGATTATATAAAAAATTATGATAGATACATTAATATTTTAAAAAAATAAATTTCTTAATATAACATTGACTAGTATTTGCTAAGAATGTTGTTAATCATTATGCAATAATTTTTTAATACTATTATTATAATTATAATATTTTTATCTGTTAATTCTTTAATATATTAATCTTAAGGCATCAAGATCCTAATTTGTGTTTAACAAATAAATCTGTCATTATTCCTCCATTTATCAATATGAATAAGAAAAAAAGGCAATATTACATGAAATGTTTATGTACCTTTCAGTCAACGCATCAAGTCATTCAACCAATAAAATAAAAAGATGCTCTGGTAATTGGAAGCTTTAAAGTTAAAACACAAGTGACTGTGACATACAGGCTCCAGGTCATGGTACCTTTTCAATTTCTAGGAAGTGAGTCCAGCTACTTTTTGGGGTTCCAATTTCTAGGAAGTGAGTCCAGCTACTTTTTGGGGCGGTCATCGGTGGATGATGGACACATAGTGATATTGAGCATTTGCCTAACTATCTTATTTTGTAGGGATTTGATAAATATTTTTTATTTTAATATAAAATAAATTATATTGAATTATTTGAAATTTATCAAAAAATTATATAATTTTTATATTATTTTAATTTTATACGTATATAATATTATGAAAAACTAAAAAAAATTAATGTAAAATTTATAAATAAAAAAATATGAAAATAATATTTTATAAAATTAAAAAAAAAATGTGTATGATAAAAATTGAAAGTAATGTTGAATATTTTTTTATAATACATTTTTTTAATATATTATTAATTTTAATGATGTTTCTATTTTAATATAATTTTTGTATTATATATATTTTAAATATGTTGCAAGATTATGATGGAATGATAAATAAAATTTTTTTAATAAAAAATAAAGAAGTTACTATAAAAAATTTATTAAAAAATTTTAAATTACAATTTTTAAAATCAGTTTGAATTTAAAAATTATTTAAGTATAGAAAAGGAATTAATAAACGTACATCTAATAGATGATTATCTTTTAATTATTTATGTGTAGATGCAATTAAATTTTAAAAAAATTATTTCATTTAAATAAAAAAATTATTTTTATTAATTTATGTTGTTAATATAACATAAGTATTATATCATATATTAATTATATCATTTTAGAATTGTTAAAATTTTGATAGATAAATATAAAAATAATAATAATATAATTTTAAACTTTGAAAATAATTTTATATTAAAAATCATTAATTTATCTAGAGAATCTTAGAAAAAAAATCGAACAAAATAGTATCTTACTTAAATGGTTAATTACTTTATAATATACATAAAGTTCTTAAATAAAATAATAAAAATTATTTTATTGTAATTAAAAATTAATAAATTTTTAAAATATGTATGCTATCTTAAATAAAAAATAATTTAAAACAAAAGATTAGCAAAGTACGACACAGATGAAAGACAATTGAACCTCTTAAATAGATTTATATAGGTTTAAATTATAGTTAAGTATGAGAAAAATATTTTTTTAAAAGAGATAAATTTTATTCTAATGATGTTTATTTTTTAAAAGAATAACTTTTTATTATCAACTAAGAAAGAGTAAAAAGTTTATTCCCTATTTATTTATTTAAATATTTAAAAAGTACAAATTATTTATATATATATATGTTTAATTTATCTTATTATTATCAATTATGATAAATAAAAATAATGATTGGATATTAAAAAATAATTAAAATATTATAATTATAATTAATAAAAAAGATTAATTTTTTTTATAAATAATAAATATGATAATAAATAATAATTTTAAAATAATATAAATTATTATATATATATATATATATATTGTGTGAACAAATAAAAAGGAAAAGATACGTATTGTTTTGCTATACACAATTTACACAGTTTATTGAAAAATTATCTACCTTAAAAAATGATAAAGTTTAAATTTAAAATTTTATATAAAATTATTTAAATCTTCAACTTTTCTGATCATTTGACTAATTTTAATGAACTAAACTTGGTTAATTTGGAATCATTCATTTGTATTTATTTATTTTTGTTTTAAAAGACATTTTACGATATTACATGATTGTATATTTTCAAAGGAAATTTGGTTTCACACTATATTTACAATTTTCAAGAAGGAAAACTTCTCTGAAATAAAAATAAATAAATCAGTTTCTGCTAACTTCCGTTTACAACATTATAACAAACAGCCCTGTTTCAACATATTTCTTTATTCTTATTTCAATTGTTATTTATTTTAAAAATAACACACAAATTAATTAAGAAATATAGTTAATATTTTATTTATAATAAAATTATTTTTAAAAATTTTTAACATAATTTTTTATTATTTTCTATTTATGATAAATATATAAAATATTTAAAAATAAAACAAAAATAAGAATATAATTAAAATAATAATAATTAATATTTTTATTTTTTATAAAAATAGAAAACAAAAATTAAAAAATTCTCATAAAAATAAACAAAGAAGTAGTCTCTTCATATCAAAATATTGTCATTTAATTTTTTTTACAAAACGATAAAGAAAATAATAAATAAATCAAAAACAAAACTAATTTATTTAATTGTTTTTATTAAATAATCACATTCCGAGAAGAGAAATTTTGTTATAAAAAAAAATTAGGGCCAGAATTGAAAAAGGAAATCATGCTTTATTAAAATTCTAAAACAACGATCATTTGAAAAAAGAAATAATTGTTCAATGACAAATATTTTAAAATGGAGGGAATATTAACTCCTACTTGATTTACTCTGCCTGCACCAAGTAAAGACTTGGAACGAAGCACTAATTTAGGCTGTTTATTTTTTTTAGCTAAATATTGCTTCTTCTTCTTCTTTTTTTAATTTGAACTATGTGTAATTTTGGTTTTTAAAATATTTTGAGTTAATTAATTTTTATTTATAAAATTTAATAAATCTGATTATTTCATTTCTTTTATATAAATTCTTCAAATTATTATTTTTTATTTAATTTTTAGGGGTATATAATGAAATTGAGATATGAAATAATTTTAAAAATTTAGAAGTAATTAAGGAAATTGTTGAAAATTTAATAACTTTTAAAACTTTTTATAAAATGTGAGATTAGGATTTGGAGAGAAAAAAATAAGCTTTTTTAATTTGGATAAAAATTTCATATTTTAATTACTTTAATTTATTTAAAAAATGAGAATTTTTAAATTTTAGGTATAAATTATTTGACGGAATAACTTAATTGACTAAAAAAACTTGGGATGTCAAAATTTTATATAATCCAAAGTAAAAAATAAAAAAAAAATGCAACTTAGGCAACATTTTATAATATAACGACAATTTAAATTTTCTTTTATTATTATTTCTATCATTATTTATTTATTTATTTATTTAAAAAATTAAAATAAATTAAGATATATAATTCATTTTTATATTTATATTTATATTAAAATTATTTTAAAATTTTAATATGATTTTTATTATGATAAATATACAAATCATTAAAAATTAAAATATTATAATGAATATTTTAAATTTTAAAAAAGGCTTAAACAAAATATTGCAAATATATATATAAAAAACAAAGGAAGAAAGATTATTTTTAATTTAATCATTTTTTTAATAATCAAAAGTTTAGGTAAATTAGATCTTGAGATTTATCAAGCATCAACGTATGTCTTAAGATTTAAAGAAGACTTACAGAAATATTTACACATCATTTAATAATAAAATTTTCGCATTGACAATAAAATTTGATCTTATAATATCATAAAATACAAATTAAGTCTTTACCAACTAAATCAAACTTTAATGACCATTTATTTATTTTTCATTCATAAAATCAATAAATACATATACGTACGTATAATGCAAATATCCGTATATGTATGAGATAAATGGATACTAACTTCAGCATGGACGGACGTATTATGATTAATTTCAAATCGAAATTGTTGCACTTATCACACATTCAATGCCAATTCATGATGATAAATTATTATTCTACAACAGAATTAAACAAAAATGTATACAATCACAAGAAAAATAAAAAATATAATAATAAAGTAATAAAATTATATAGAAATATATTATTTAAATAATATAACTCATAATTAGATATATATTTTTTTATATCCTCTACAACGAAATCCTATTTAATGGGCGCGTCTGGTTTCACATATCTAATTAGGAAACATTGGTTCGAGGAAGATGATGATGATAATTTCACGGTTTTGGTTGAAAGCTCGTGATATTGTAAAGGGACAGACAAAAGAGACTCGAGGGTGTAAGATCCTCCTATCCCTTTATGGAATCTGTAGACGTTGCAATTGCTGCTCCAATACCATCCCAACCAATATGTGTCACATGTTGCACATTTGTTGGATGCCCAATTTCCATTTCCAGCTCCTCTTCTTTATCCACTGTATAGTACAAAGCAATAACATAATTAAGATACGGTGTTACTTTCACTCACTCACTCAAACAACGATTTGTTTAATTAACTTAATTAAGCTTATACTCACCAAACAACAGAGGAAAATTCTTGAAACCCTTGAACAGTCTATTGAAGGTGGGGGATGTGTTGGATTTTGGGACATCCTCATGAAACCTAATGTTTTCACCAGACAAGCTTTCTGAAATATTCTTGTCACTTTTGGGCCCTTCTGAATTTATTACATAATTAATAACTTATTTGATTGGAATGAAGTAGTGATTAACTGAATTAATTAAGCCTTGACCCTTGTACACTTATCATATATGAAACAAAAGAAATTAACTAAAAAATGTTGATCTGAAATTAAGAGACTAACTTATTGCCACAGCTGGTGACTTGGCGTTTGGTCTTGATCTTCTTGGATGTTGAGCACCTACAGCAACGGTAGTCTCAGAGACACAACCAAAGGAGAAAGGAAGAATGACAAGCCTTTCCATTCTGTCTCTCATTTGTTTCTGCTATCGGTTGCAGGGTATGAAGATCTATTGAAATTGGAACTGATTAAGCAAGCAAGTATGCAACCTTGAGTTTGATTTGACAAGTAGAATATACAGTATAGGTGACTTGTTATTGAAAAATAAGGATACAAATCGTAGTGGCACGACCTTTGCCTTCAGTTAATTGAATTTGTTGTTTCGCTTAGAAAATCAAGCTTCATTCATACTGAGGTGAAAATTGAAACAAACGGAAGGACATACATTACACATACTGGATCGAATGTGTATAATTGGACGTATATTATCATATTGATTCACCTCATTTATATATCTCTAACAAACATCACCTTCAACAAGTTGGTTGAGTAGTGAGTGACCAAAGACAAACACCTAAGTACCAAACTCCATGAACTAACTGGACCAGGATCACAATCATCTTTTTTTTAGTTCTAGTGTCCTTAGTGTCGTTTCCTTCACTTACCGGTCTCTCTTGTACAATAAGTCATCAATAATTTCTTTCTTTCTACTTTTATTCGTATATATCTTTGTTTTTTTGGTGGTTTATGTTTATACTTGTCGTTTATGTAAAACAAAAATAGCCCTTATTATGTTCCTTTTTGTTTACTTGTTTTGGACTCTACTAGAAGTTGTAAATCACAAGCGAACCTTGCGGTCCATCTTGTGGCGATGAGGACCAAATCCAATGTTTCTTGAATTCAAAGTAGATGGCAACAAGGCAAATGGATTCGCTGAAGACTGGTTGTTTAGTCTTCGACGACGTTACCCTCTATATATGATTTCTGCGTTAATTAACCAAATCTTATGGAAATGAACACGTTAAAAATAGATTTCTTTTATTCTAATTTTACAATTTACAGAAATTGATATTCATTATACTATCTTAAAGATGCATTTAGATAGTACCTGATACCCCTTATTTTTACATTATTTTAACTTTATATATATATATATATATATATATATATATAATATAAAAAATTAAAATAAAATTATGTAATTTTATTGATAAAAAATATACAATATTATTTCTTTATATAAATTAAATAAAATTTATAATATATATATGTGTGTATGACTAGTCTTTTAAAGGTGGAATTTTAAAATTTTAATTCTTAACATTAACATTAACGAGATTTTTGGTATGTAACATTTTTATTTTATTTTTGAGGATTATATTTTTTAAGAATTACATTATTATAAATATATTTGGTATGTATAAAATTTTATAAAAATTTCATTATGAGTATAATTATAATATTTTTATTTTTATAATGATAATTTTAAATTCAAACTTCCTTTTATGAAAATATTTTATTAAAAATATGATTATAAAAATATTTATGAGAATGTTAATTTTTTTAAAATATTGTTGAAAATATTTATACCAATGAGAATTTAGCATTTTTAATTTGTAATCTTTGAAAACATAAAAGTAATCCTTGAAGATTATGTTTCGTATGAATTATATTGTTGTAAATATATAAATATGTTTAGTATATTTAAAATATTTATGAAAATCTTATTATGAATATGATTGAAATCTTATTATCTTCATGTGATAATCTTGAATTCATACTCGCTTTTATGGGAATATTTTATTAAAAAATATTAGTATAAATTTTTAAAATTTTTATATTAAATATAAAAATTTAATGCTCACCGTGCCCAAATAATCTCCCTGTTGCTCTTTCGCATGTGAATGCATTGGCATTTTAACATATTGAGAGTAATAGCTGAAATTTTGGACACATTTAATGCTTCTGTCTGTCATTTTGTTCTACTGCTGTATAACTTGAAATATCATCAATCTTATTTGCAGCTATCTCATGGAAGCTCCCATGGAGATTCGGGAGTCAACAGTAGAGGAGGTATAAGTGTTGTAGGAAACAGAAATGTTGTTCCAGGATCAGAGTATCCCCAATTTTGGGAAATGCAGGTCCTCGTATCACAAGTTCTATGAGAAATATGGTTAGTGGGGGGAACATTGGGAGGATAAGCTCCGGGGGATTGTTTGTCCAGGTCTTATTCTCGTTTAAATTTAAGTGGAAACAATGGATCTTATTATTTTGGTGTACAAGGACAGAATCGATTGATGAGTGATGTTCTTATGTTGGGGTTTATCTAATGTTTACTTGAGATTTCTTTCTAAAGGGTTAGAATTAGATATTAAAGTAAAGCAAACTTTGTATATTACTTAGGGAAATTTATTCTACCCTCGTCTTCAAGGATGGACGTTTTATATCCTAATTTGATTATTTTGTATGCAGTTTTCTTTGTATAACCTTTATGGAATGACAAGTTACATAAGTGCGTTGAAATTTGTCACTTGTAACATTCATAGTTCAATATAAACAATGAAGATAAGGATATTTTAAAAAGAAAGTTACTAATGATATATGTACCTCACATGTTTATATATATATTTTTTATTAACAACATCAATTTTAGAGGAGTACCCAGTGCAATTAATTTCAAATAATTAAGAGAGATACATGCAGGGGTAAAAAAATAAAAATAGTGTAAAATTCCTTAAAAATAAAGAATGTATCATCATAATTTATTTTTTTTTATTAATGATCAAATTAAAAATTATTTATAAATTTAGTTGTTGAATTTAATGATGAATTTATAAAAATAGAAATAGTAATACTAATTAGGTAGTTATTCGATCAATTGTAATGATTATAGAGAAATAATAGTAATAAATTTTTTTGTTAAAATAATTAATAGCTATTCAATTATGAATATTTTAAATTATATAAAAATTAAAAATAAAATTTAACAACAAAATTAAAAACCAACTAATTTCAATCATTAAAATCGAAACGTATATTTGCGATCCATTTTATTTTTCTTCCCTTCTTCTTTCTCCTCCTTCTTTCCTCCCCACCCTTCCACTATTGTTATTACTATTAACTACCACCACTTTCCCGCTATGAAGGAATCTATACTCTTCTCTTCCTTTCCCTCAACCATCCTTGTTACCCCCAAACTCCTGTGTCACCCACTCCCACTGCCACCTCCCCACCCCAATTTTTTGGTAAATTGTATTTTTTAAAATTATATTTTGTTTATATTTATTTATTTTATTATTAATTAGTTTATTTATTTTACTAATATGTCGATTATTATTGATTAGTGTTAATTTTGGTTATTGATTGTTGTTAATTTAGATAAATTTCTTAATTTAGGTAATCTATTCATGTTGTTATTTTATTTTATTAGTTAGGTTAGTATTTTGTTATTGTTAATTTATGTTATTAGTTAATTTATGTTAGTAAATTAGTTAATTTTATTAATTATTAAGTTTAGGTAGATTAATTAATTAATTATTTTAATTTAAGTTAGTATATATTTCAAGTTAATAAATTTGTTATTTTTAATAACTTATTTTATTAAATAGTTAGTTTTTAATAATTTAGGTTAGTAAGTTAGATAATTTATTTTAATTTAGATTAGAAAATATTTTAGGGTAGTAAATTAGTTTTTTAAAACTTAGCTTAGTATATATTTTTGGTTATGAAACTAGTTATTTTTTAAAAACTTGGTTGGTTAATTTTTTTAGGGGTAGTAAAATATTCTTTTTTAATCTAGGATTATAAAATAGTTAATTTATTTTAGTTTAGGTTATAGAATAATTATTTTGTATTTATTTAATTAATATAAATAATTGTTTAATTTAACTATATTGTAGGTATTTGTGTCAACTAGTATGATACGTTGTAGGTATTATTCTGCACGTAATTGAGGTCAATTTAATTTTATAACAAAATATGAATCAGGGAAACGTGTGCAAAAATTTAATGTTTGTTGTATTACATATGTTATTTATTTAATTAAATCATTATATTTACATGCAATTTTTATCCTGTTTTAGTAATGATATTTTTATTTTATTTTATTATCATATACAAATTGTAATGTATATTTAATTTCTTATTTCGTAATTATATTGAAATGGTTTGTGTTTTTATAAATTCATGTGTAAAAGTTCAATGCTAAGATTTATGATGTTTAAACTTAATTTGCAGTACTTATTATAATGCATAAATTTGGCGTACAAATAAATTTTCTGGAACTAAATATTATCATATGAATAAAAGTAAAAGTTTAAAAGTAAAAAATTACTGTTTAGTGTGTAAGGAAATAACTAATAAGGCAAAAGTGAGATTGTAGAAATAATTAATTGTAATAAATATAGAAAAATTAATAATAATGAAAGTTTATGTTAAAATAAGATAGTTATAAAGCAGAGTATTGAAATAACATAAAAAAATATAGAAAAAGTTGATATTAGAATAATATAGAAAATGTGAATAGTAATGAATATAAATAGAAATGAATAGTGATCAACAACTATATTGGAACAGGGTAGAAAAAAAAGTTAACATTAAAATAAGATATATAAAATATTTAATATTAGAATAATATAGAAAAAATAAAAAAACGAATAAATAACGAATATCGAAAGAAAAATTTTAACAGTGAATAACAACGGAATTGGAATAAAATAAAAAATAGAAAATTTAAAATTAGAATATATATATATATATATATATATATATATATATATATATATATATATATATATATATATATATATTAGAATAAGATTGAGAAACGTAAAAAAAATTAAGGTGTAGAAAAAGAGAAAATAATTATGTCAGAAAAATAGAAAAAATAAATTGCTGAAATAATCTAAGATTTAATAGATAATAAATAAAATTTAAAGTTTTAAAAAAGTAATAACTAATTAAATTAATTAATTGTTGATTTAATTTGAGTTGGAATGTGATCTTCCTTTGAAAAGATATTCATCATGCCTTTTCTATATTGTATATGTACCTTGTTAACTTGATTTTCTATGTGCTTGTTTAATTCATTCTACGTTTATTCTTTATTAACAATTTTAATTTTTTATTTGAGATTTATTATCAAAGGTAATTTTTACCGGTTGAAAGTAACTTATTATTACATTAAATTTTAAATTATTTAAATTAGATAATTTAATTTTTTTCCTTTTAGATAGTAGTTGTTTTTTATCTATTGTTTTAAAAAATATTATTTTAATTTTAATTTATATTGATGGATAGTTTTGATTTTGTAAAACTTGATTAAATTGATAATTTGATAGTTTTTTTTAAAGTTTTAAGTGATTTTTTATGAATTTTAAAAAATATTATATATATATATATATATATATATTGGGTCTAAATTCAATTAATAGATGTGTTGAGGATTTTTATGTAAGATCTAATATTTATGATAAGAAAAAATTAGATTATATGTATTTTTCTATATGAGGATGAGATTTTTATTCGTCTCTATACATTTTTATTATTAACAGTTTATTAAATTAAGAGTTATAATAAAAGGAAAAGAGGATGTAAGATTATATTTTTTAATGTATATTTAGACATTAAAAAAGATAATATTTTTAAAAAGGTATGTAATTCATAATAATTTTTTTTTTGAATGTTCTAAATTTTAAGTATAAATCTTTTTTAATTTGTTTATAATCATATCTTATACTTATATATTAAATTTGCTTATAATTACCATTTAGTTATAATCCATACATGCACACTTAATTATAGTGTGAAATTACCATTGTCAAATTTTATATTTATAGATCGTAATAAAATTTTATCAAAATTTTATGAGATATGTGATGTGCAAGAAGTTAATGAATAACTATTATTGAAATATTGAAAAAAAAATTTCATTGAGTAAAATAAGTTTTTAATTTTTAAATGAAAAATGTGAAGGTTGTTTGATGTGCGCATATTTTCATGTAAAAATATTAAAAATTTTGTTATGATTCTTGAAATAATCATAGTAAGTATAAAGATTGATGAATAACAACAATGATAATAATAAACATGTAAGTGAATAGGTATTTAGAATTATTTCATTTATTAAATTTAAAATTAATTAAAAAAAAATTTAAATTTGTTCTAAGTTGAGGTGTGATCGTAAAAAATTAAGTTATAGATAGAATAATGTCACGGTACATTTGTACTAAGAGAGTTTTGTGAAAAAATTACTATTCCTAAACTAACAATTGAGACATGTCATGGTGTAGGTGATCAATGAACAGTTCAATTCCATCAAACAATGATAATGGATCATATTAATATTAAGAAAGGTGAAGTGATATAAAAAGGAGGGGATGAAGTTTTGAAAACTTAGAAGAAAATTTAAATTTCAAAATTAAAAAATTCTATAATATATTAACATTATGCATGCTATATTATGAGATGAATATTAAAATTACATAGAAATATTACTTATTTTGATGTTTTTGAGCATAAAATCTAAGTACAATTTATTTAAAAGATGTTTTAATTACATTGTTCAGTTTATAAAAGATGCATCGCCATTCATAAAAAGATAGTAATAAATTTTAGAATTAGATTGTATGAAAATTAACTATTATATAAATGAATATATGCTATTCTACGCAATTACTAATATAATTAATTGTTTAAAATTTTAAAGTAAACAATCTAATAATAAAAGAGTAACGTAAAAAAACTGTTTTTAAAAAATATGATATTTTTTAATTATTCACATACCTCCACGACTTTACTCTTAGAAAAATTTATTGTCCATAATAATTTTATACAACTTTAAAAAAATTATCTTAACATAAATAATATTTTTGATTTAAACAAAAAATATTTAAAAAATAAATCTGATATAAAAATAAAAAATAAGAACAATGCCATGCAATAATGATTATATATATATATATATATATTATACAATTGTTCTATTTTTCATTTTATTACATTACATAGATTTAATGAAAATTTTATGTTTTATTTTTTTAGTTTCTATTATTTGTTTATGACTTCTTTTTTATAGAAATTTTTGGTTTTGATATTTATTTTTAAAAATTTGTATTAAATAATAATGTTATTTTAGTAAATATAAGTTTAGCTCTTAAAAATAATATCGCATTATTTAGTTTTCAAAAAATTTATGTGCAATTTAATGTTAATTTTATCATATTTTAATTATATTTTTCTAAAAATATCAAAATATTTAAATAAATTAATATATTTAATAATTAAAATATATAAAATAATTGTTTATCTAATCAAATAGTTTTTTATAGGATGAAAATGTAAATAATACATTCAGCCATTGGATTCTAACACTTTTAAAATTAAAATTATAAAAATAATTAATAACAGCAATTAAATAATAAATTTTATAAAATATGAAATTAAAATTAAATATAAAATTTAAAATAATTTTTATTTTTTATATCTTTCATTTTATTATTTTTTAATCTTTTATTTTCTATTTGTTTAATATCTTTTTAAATAAATCTACCACGTCTGGATCATATACAGCCAACATTTTTCCGATTTCATGTACTGTATAAAAGTGTAAACCGTAGAAAAGCAGAAAGAAACGGGGGAGGGGAGAGTCTGTGGTTGGAGTTTGGCGGCAGCAATAAATGGGACAGGGAAAAGCAGCGCGTGCGAGTGAGGTGAGCACATATTAATTTATCAATTCAAAAAATATAAAAAATAAGTTGGTTTATTATTATGAAATGACCCGGAAGGAGAAAAGTCAAAAATAAACAATATAATAATAATAATAATGGATTAAAAAAGAAAGGGGAAAGAGATGGGACGCACGTGTGGAAGGAATAGAGAGAGAAAAAGAAAAGATGAGAGTTGTGGTGAGGTCAGGTTTGTGGAGAGGAGAAGTTTCTGTTTTTCCTTCTTCTCTTTTGGGGAATGGGGAGAGAAGAGAAGGTTGGAAATGAGAATTGAAGGCAATACACAGATAGATAGCATATGAATGGAGAAGCTCAATCTCATCGTCCCTAGTCCTCAACCTCATGGAACAATTCCACGCCGCAATTCCCATATCCCAACCACTCCTCACTCAATCTCAAGGTTCTTTTTATGTTCTTACCTTTCTCATTATTCTTATTTATTTATTTATTTAGTTTTCTCAATCCACGATCAATCTTCCTTGTTACTATTCCCCTTTTCTCCTTCTATTGCCTTCACCTTTCTCTTTAATTCATCGATTCCTTCAATGCGTGCAAGGCCAGAACCGGGAATTTATCGAGCATCTTAAGCGGAAATGAATAAACTATTGTTTTGAGCCATAACATAAAGCTTCTCTTCATCTTCCATTGTCGTGCCTTTGGACAAGGATCCGGATATATTACTTTTTCAATTCAGATCAATATCATTTCCTAATTTAAACTAATATGAGAATCAAGTCAATTTCAATCAAGTCTTATATATTTTTATTTATTTTTTATGTTTGCGGTGTCTGAGAAATTTTGAAAAGTAAAATAATTATTCTCATAATTTAAGCTTTCCCAAACGGCAGTTGTACAGATGGATATATTATTTTTGTGATTGAAGGTTTAGATTTTTGTAGGTTCATGAGCCAAATATTTTATTACATTGAGGGAAATAAGATCACAATAGAATATCAGATATTGGATACATCGATGATGTTATTACAGTTGTATTACTATCATGTAAAGGTTTAGATTAGATGGGTTTAGGTTACGAATCTTTTGAAAGCTTGGCTTATTCGAATGATGTTATTTCAGATTCACCGTGGATGATGGAATTGCGGTCTGGTGAAACAATGGAGTTTGGGCCTTATCCTGAGCGTCCAGGGGAGCCAGATTGTTCATATTACATCAGAACAGGCCTTTGTAGATTTGGTGCAACATGTCGATTTAATCATCCTCCTAACAGGCAGCTGGTACAGTTGCAATGTATTTGTACAAATTGTGAAATAAATTTATAATTTATGTGTTTAAATTAGATATTATCGATAAGTAATTCTCCTTGTTCTGAGATGGATTCATTGAATCATTCCTATTATCACCATAAAATATTAGTCTTCCTAGGTGATAGAAGCAATAAACTGTTGAAACTATTTGCAGTTGTCCTCTAACATTTTCTGTCCGACACATGTTCTTTGTTACTTTATTCCTATTCAAAACACATTCATTTCTATTATTGTGCTGGATTATGATAGCATTTTAACTAACCGAGAAAGATGCACATAGGCACCAAGGAGAATATCGCAGTTTTTTTTTTTTTTCCTTCCTTGATGCAACTCTCTTAATTAGCTTTGAGTGTGCAGGACACAATTTTTTTCTTTGAAGGTGTATAGCACATTTTTCATGCAGGTTCACATGTCAATATGCACATACATGCTCTTTTACATGGGTAAATTTCATGTAGCTGGGCTACATTATGTTTAATCTTGCTGCACTATTGGTGATTTTTATTTTGATATTACTCTATTATGTGGAGAATATAAATACCTGATATGTTTTTCTGTGAATACTATCAGGCTATGGCCACTGCAAGGATGATAGGCGAGTTCCCAGAAAGAATAGGGCAACAAGAATGTCAGGCATGTACTAGTTTTTCAATGTGTGCATAAGGTGCATATTGCTTATTTATGTGTTTATGTATGTATATAGGTATGTATTTATAACTCTTACTAGCTTGTACTAATTATTGATATCATCATGAGCTCTAGCTACAAAAGAGCAGGAAATGTTTTGTATTTGAATTTGTAATTTGTGATCTTTTTGAGTAATAACATAGGTGTTTACATCAATCTTGTACTGCCGAGCACCATTTTATATCTTTACATACATTTGTTATTTAAACATTTACCATAACAAAGAAATATCTTTTTTCTGTTTTCCAGTACTATCTGAAGACAGGAACTTGCAAATTTGGAGCCACATGCAAATTTCATCATCCTAGAGACCAGGCTGGGATTGCTGGAAGAGTTGCCTTAAATATTTTAGGCTATCCACTCCGCCCTGTTAGTTTTTAATATTTCCTTCTCTTTCATTTATAAGTATGAACTGATAGTAGTTCGTAAATTTGTGCTTCATTATTGTAACTTTGCTTATTCAGTAATCATTAACTTGTCAGACCCGCATTTAGACCTGAATAAATTCAGTCATTGCTCCTGTGTGTCATGTTTATATTTTCCATCATTTTGCATTCTTGCATGCAGATATTTAATATCTGACCCCTGAACCTTTTTGTAGATATTTCACGCTTTCTGGTTGATGTTAATGCTCATTTTCTTTGCTTCCTGCTTCTGCAGAATGAACCTGAATGCAGTTATTATTTGAGAACAGGACAATGTAAATTTGGGAACACTTGCAAATTCCATCATCCTCAACCAAGTAATATGATGCTTTCATTACGGGGTTCATCTGTTTACCCTACCATCCATTCCCCGACTACACCAGGACAGCAGTCATATGCTGGGGGAATTACAAATTGGTCAAGGGCATCTTATATTCCTAGTCCTCGCTGGCAAGGTCCTTCAAGTTATACACCCTTAATTGTACCTCAGGGAGTGGTTTCAGTATCTGGTTGGGGTGCATACAGTGTAAGTTCATCCATTCCTCTTAGAGGTCATTGACAAAAAATAAAAAACTGTTATTTTATGTTGTGGCTGATTTGAAGGCACACGATATAAGGATTATGTTAAGCATGTGTAGTGGGGCATTTGTGTCCATCATTTATGCTTCAATTGGATTTTGGACAGTCTTTGTTGCATCATGGCTGTAGACTAGATTCTTAACATTGTAGTGCCTGTAAGATGTGTTCCCATCCCATTTACCTGTCTCTAGTCTCATTATTCCTCTGTAAAATTGAAGTTGTACATGTGTTGATGTGAAATTATATGGTATGTCTTTCATTCAACAGAATACATTGGTGATCAATCCTTTAACTTTAGCAATAATGCAACATAGCACATGAGCATCCACCTGTTTTCCTAGACCCTGCCATTGTTGATACATGTCAACGTCCTAATGGGATATTTATTTTGCAGGGTCAAATGGGGTCCATCTCTACTTCAGACAGTTCACAGCAAACAATGGGAAGTGAGCAAACTTATGGAACTTCTCGCCAAGGTGAACTAACAAATGCTGGATCACAAGGGCCATATTCTCAATTTCGTTCTGGGACTGTTCCTGTAGGATTTTATGCAATGCAGAGGGAGAACATATTTCCTGAGAGACCTGGTCAACCTGAATGCCAATTCTATATGAAGACAGGAGATTGTAAGTTTGGTGCAGTCTGTCGGTTCCACCACCCACATGAGAGACTAATTCCTGCTCCTGACTGTGTCTTGAGTCCCATAGGCCTTCCTTTACGTCCTGTGAGTTGACATCTTGCTATGGAGTTCTATCTACCAAGTTGGGTTTTCATAGATTTAAATTGTTGTTTCTGAATTTATACTTCATTGTAGTTCCCATTGTAGTTCTCCTTAATTTTTCTTGTGATTTATATAATTGATTCTCAGTTATTCTTACATTATCTCTTATTTAGATCCCCTCCTTTTTTCTCCTAAAATGGCCTTGTTATTAGGAAGTG
The DNA here is from genome assembly GCA_037954105.1 of Canavalia gladiata. Lineage (NCBI taxonomy): Eukaryota > Viridiplantae > Streptophyta > Magnoliopsida > Fabales > Fabaceae > Canavalia > Canavalia gladiata. The sequence goes on from CM075660.1 coordinate 15,339,686, forward strand.
GCATGTCCTAGTTCTACAGATAACATTTTATAATATAAATGGCTTAAGTCATAGTCCACATTAAATTCTGTTTTGAGCTATGCATGTGGTATTATGCTGATGCTTGAACCCTTGAATGTAGGCATAGAAGACTTGTAGTTCTAAGTTTAACCATAATTTGAAGTTAACTTAAGTCTTAATGGTTTGAAGCAGTTATATAGATATGTGAGATGATGAAGACAATAGTAATCAGTTTGAATAGTTTGAAGTTGTTCCTTGTTATACACTATGATCTCTGACAGTATTAGACTTGCTCCCTATAGTTCTTGATTTATCGTATCATTCAGAACATGAAAATGTGCAAATGAGATTTTGATATTATTTATTTTTTAAAATGTGAGTTCTGTTGAGTATCTTTGTATATGCTTTTCTTTTCCTCTGATGAAGTGAACAAATGTATAAAAAAATATTTGTTTGTGGTAATTGGAGAAAATGGGAAGATCTGTAAATGTGTCATTATTCTCTTCACAATAGTTTGGTCTTGTGAGTTGTGATTGAATTTGTACAAACTGATAGAGGCGGTGTCCCATTTCTTACAGGGAGAGCCTTTGTGTGTCTTCTATTCACGTTATGGCATATGCAAATTTGGCCCCAGTTGCAAGTTTGACCACCCAATGGGAATTTTCACCTATAATGTCTCTGCATCACCTTCAGCTGATGCCCCAAGCAGGCGGATGGTAGGATCTTCATCAGGATCTGCTGCATTAAATTTATCGTCAGAAGGACTTGTTGAGTCAAGCTCAGCAAAGCCCAGGAGGCTTTCATTATCAGAGCCAAGACAGATTCCTTCTGACGATGATAACATTGATGATGATGGATGATGATGTATCTTGGAAATGGGTCATTTGGCATTTACAATTTTTTTTTAGGGGAGAAATGATTAATCTGTAAATTGATTTTCCCATTGCTGGAGATGTACAGAGGTCATGTCTGGTTGATTCTGTCAATCTGAAATTAAATGCAGTTGACAGATTCAATTGTTCTGAATTTTATGTTGCCTGTCTCATTGTATGAATTTTAGCAAATATTGTCACATTTGGTCAAAGCCAATGTGAACAATCCGTCTGTCCTTAAGCCACCAACCTTTCTAATTAACTTTTCCCATTATGTAAAAAATCTTTCTGGAAATCTGTAATGACCAAATTTTACCTCTGAATATTTGTTGGGTGCAGGTTTGAAATTTCAAAGCCTTTACTTTCTCACTGCAGTTGGGTTTATGCTGTATTCTGTGCATGTATAGAATTCATTTCATTGGCAAGACCCAGCAGTATCGTCAATACCTTCTACTTTTCATATTCTTGTATATTCTTACCAGAATTTAGCATAAGTCTTGTCCAATGAAATTAACTATGGTTTTGTATATTTATATAGATAACAACTGCTGGAATGTAATTTTAATCGGTACTTTATTTTCTCCTCCTGATTTATTTATGGTATCTGTAGTGATTGTCCTTGACAGACTTTGTTTTGCAGAAGTTGAGGGGTAGAAAAGTCTTGATTATGAGTGTTGGAGGCAGTGAAAGCGGATTCTTGTCGATATATTTTTCCCATATGTCAAGCCTCAACATACTATACTTTGATCATGTGGACGGTGCTCTGGGGTTCAAACTGTAAATTGCGTGCTCCTTTCTGCTCGGAGTTTGGTTTGCAGTTTCACGTGCATCAAATCATAATCTGGAATTTGTATTTATAATTGAGATTTTATGAAGTAGCATTGCTCTCGCTGAAGATAAAATGTATTGCTTATCAAATCGATGTTGAGTAAACTTATATGCAGCTACTGAGTCGATTCTTTCTTTCTTTCATAGTTTTCTGTTTTATAGATTAACATGGTCTTGAGAATTCACTTACTAGTTTACAGCGTATCTTAAAAGCATAAGTTATTGGATCCTACCCCACCCTTTATTTTATCCCTTGATTTTTATCATTTCCCAGTTGCATGCAGCACCATGTCTGTCATGCCGAGTGAGTAAAGGGAGGAATGGCCTCATTGTAGACTTTATGCTGCATTTCTTTTAGGCTACTGTTCTATGTAGCAATTGAAAATTTGAAATATGTAATTTATTATGTTAACAAAAAGCTCAACCCGCTTTCGATTGTTTGATGGGTTTTAGGCTTGAGTTGTTCTCGTGAGATAAACAATACAACCTCTCAAATATGTCCAAGTGTGTGCTGACGAAAATACATAAATGGAATAGGGTGCGGTGAAGAAAACAGGTCTAAGAGGATAAAATTTTTTGTATGGCCGACAATCTTCGTAACTCTAGTCAAAATGAAAATGAAAGCACATATTCACTAAAAAAGTAACAGACTATTATAAATTAACGTGAAAAAATAAAGAATAAGAATCTGAGCAAAATCAGTATTTATCTTCGAATGTTTTTTGAAAAATAAATCTTCTCTTATATTTGCATTTGTTAGTCGAAAAAATATAAATATAAATTAGAGATGAGTATATTTTTTTTTTGTTTTAAATTTTTGTATTAAATCTGTTTTAATAGAAATTATCCTTTAATGAAAAGAATCAGAACTCATGTTTTTTTAACATAAACCTTGATGTGGTATGAGAAGGAGAAGGAGCCTTAACTTACTGAAAATTGTAGTTCGGATATAATGTATTCGAATTTTATCAACTAAATTATATAAACTAATTAAATAAATTAATTTATTGTAATTTAAATACATTTTGATATATTTTTAGCATAAAAAAATAATGCTAGTCAAATAAAAATTATCTTACATATTTTTATAATTATTATTATAAAAATTAATAATTTTTAATTATATGATAACTTATGATTAAATAATATTATAATAATATAAAAAATATTCTGTTAATATATTTTATTATTTTTTGAAAATTTTTGTTATAATCATATTCTTATAGATGACAGTGAATATGTAATTGCTTATATGTAACTTACATAAACTGTCTATGAAAAAAAATTGCACCTACAGGCTACATGCAACTAATTGATCAAGAGTTTCTATCAACTAAAAATCATGACAAATACAATCTTATCATTTATAACAAATAGTATTATGCTGATAATTATTGTATTGTCCGAGTTTTTATTTATAAGTAGTATACAATTTTGTAAGGTGTAAGTGAATGATTATTATTTAAACTTGTATCAGGTTTAGAGATTTACAGGTAATAGGAAACTGATGACAGTTGTCCACTCTAACCTTAACTCTAGAGAGTAGAGAGCAGAGAATAGAGACAAGAGGGGTCACTCTCCCTGGTCTCTGATTTCAAAGGAAACACTTGTCCTTGTCCTTCTTCAGTCATTTTCATGTTTCCAACTCAGAGTGTTCAAAGGTAGCTATGTAATTTAGTTTTCGGCTAACAAATAAAACTCTCCACTCTCCATCAGCACCATCACCAACCTAAGAAGCACTTGTCAAGATGCCTGCTTCTTCTCATGCTCATGGCCTCATCATCTCTCTCATTTGTTTGTTCATTTCTTTAGCCAATGTGAACGTGAGTCTTCTCTCCTTTTCCCCAAAATACAAAAAAATTTGTAGAATTTTGTATCTCAGTTTTCTCAATTTTCATTATTAGGAGGCATATGGGGGTGCAGTTTCCATGCAGATGATGATGAATGAAAGTAGGAGGAAGTTGGGAAGCTTCCAGATATGTGCACTATGCACCTGCTGTGGTGGACCCAGAGGGATCTGCTTGCCCTCACCCTGTTGCTATGTCATCAATTGCAACATTCCCAATAGACCTTTTGGCTTCTGTTCCTTCACCCCTAAGACCTGTAATTGCTTTGAATGCAATCTTTAATTATTTCTGTTGCAACTTCCCTAGTGCCAATTCCAAATGTCAAGAATATTTAATCACAATCTTTCACCTTTTAATCAATACACTGATGCAGGTGTTGTGTTGGGTGGGGGTGGGAAATGGGGCAATCAAGCCTTAGTTACCATTACAAACTTGTTACATTTGTTATGTGTTTTGCTATTTGTTTCATGATGGATGGTGTATTAATGCAATAAGCCTTGTTCCGTGTATTATTCGCTCTTTTTTCAAGTTTTTTTGAATCGGTAAATTTGTGAGGCTCAGGCATTTGGCTGTAGGCTTTGGTTTAGAGAATTGCATCTTGACTCCTGAGAAGAGTGTTTGGGAAACTTTCTGACCTCATTTCGGCAACAATCCACCTGCTGTTGTAAGGATGATCCAATTGGATGGGCTATGTCAATTTTATCCTTCTACCTCCAATTTTCGGTAAGCTAGCTTGTTTATTTCATCTATGCTGATTTACGAGCCAGTGTGTAGCTATCTCTTAGCATCACACACTAAATTGTATCTATCTAGTAATTTCTACCAGATCATGTTAACGAGTGTCTTAAAGATATTGATGAAGGAGCAATTAATACACTTTATTAAATGCTTCTAATTATTTAAAAAAATAAGAAGTAAATACTTTTTCTGTGTATTTGTTTTTAATACAAAGAATAGTTTTATTTTCAATATTTTTCTTCTATATTTATTTCCTTAATCGCTGCCTTAATGACACTATACTCATGTTGCTATCTTACTGCAGTCATTCTTTAAGCTACTGAATACTTTTAATTTGAATATTTTATTATACTGCATAAAAATGCATCTCATGTTCCTATCTTTAGTCTTGCGTGTCATAAGATGGAGAGTCAAACCAGGTTTACAGGGAGCTTGGATTCAAGGATGAGAACAGACCAAGGACCACCCCAAATTTACACACACACCTTGGCTTGGTGTGAACAAACAAATTATTATTTATAATTTTTTTCCAACGGACCAAATGCCTTGGGCCCCTTGGCTACCTTTTGGTTCAAATGCACTTGGCATAAATTGTTTTTTCAAATCAAATTTCCAAAAAAAAAGAGTGTAAGATGTTTACTCAAGAAAAAGTGAAAAACAACTTAAAGAAGAGTAACTTGCAAGTTTATAACTTCTCTCTCATCATATATACTGTATTTTTATTTTATTTACCTTGAAAGCTGATCAATGAAAAAGGGGGGAAATTCCACTAAATTCATCCAGCTAATTAAGGTAAAACTTTATTCCGGAGTCATGCTGTCCTTGTGCTCCTCTAAGCTTTTTCTGTCTTACTAATGATCAGTACTTGATGTAGCTGCCAGTTGCATTTGCTTCTCATAACCTAAATGACGTATCATTTTCTTTTGTACAAAATTTACATCAAACTATATCATTCATTCCAATTCCTGCATTGGCTATTGAAATGGATCAACCCAACATGTATCCTCGCTAACTGCCTTTTCCCAACGTTTAGTAAAAACCTCTAATTCCTTGTAAGAAAGTCTCCTCACCTGCACTCCCCCCCCCCCCCCCCCAAAAAAATATATTAGTAACAACAGAAACAAAATCATTCAAATATAATTAAGAAAATGGCTAAGACACTTTAAAAATATATATAAACATTATTTGTGTGGCTGAAAATTTTCTCATGCAAGATTCTCAAATATACTAAGCCATGGAAAATGTCATTTATCACTTGGAGCTAACTGGCAAAGCGATTAGTCCCTTGACTCATTGTCATTGAAGGTGATATGTGTCCGCCTTATGAAACTTAAAAGATTGGAGCGTAATATAATAAACAGCAGAGGGTCCAGTAAAAAAAATGTTTTCTTTTCTATCAAAACAAACAGAACCTAGGTATTAGCCCATCTAGAAGCACATGTTATTAAAAGACTCAGACAGGCAGCAGACTATGATTCTGAATCGGACTGAATGAGTAATTATGAACAACAAAATGGAACATGTTTTTAACAGGGGTACATTCAGACAGTGACTTTAATTGACAAATAATGATAACATGGTAACTTACATCAGCTCTATGATCCTTTTCCTTAGGTGTAACCTGCAAGTCATAGATAAGTCTCAGTTTCAAGGCAGTTGGAATGAGAGATGTACATTTCAGATAAGAAGCATGTTATGAAATTATAATGTTAGAAAACTTAAAGCACGCATTTCTTCATTCTGACCATCTTCTCATTTATGCCTCCAAGGGTGGGACGATTGTAGTGGACAATGTATTCAGCATCCACAACACCAACATTTTTTGTTCGATCACCCTATCCACCAGAAATAAGGTCAGATTGAACTAGAAAGCAAAAATAAATGAAAAAAAGAAAAGAATTACAAAAGGACAAAATTTATTCTGTGCCATGGGTAATATTGTTAGTGAAGTTCTCCAATCCAAATCGACATTTCATCTAAAAAACCGATTTTGCTTGTGGAAATGTACCTACAATATCTTTGGTATTGTATATATGTAAATAAAAAGGAAATCACGAAATTGAAGCATAAGATATCTTAACTTGCCTGAGCACAGTAGCCAAGCTGCATGTCTAGACCCCATGCATGGATCAAGTCATTCTGTAAAACAAACCATGGATGATAAATAAATATGTAATCTTAACCCTTATAAAGCATTGCTTATGGTAATTCCCCGCAGCAGCATTAATAGAACATAGTGATGCACCTGGATCATATACCAAACACAACGCCATGCAGCTCTTGAGAAAACAGGGGCCATCATTTCTATCCACCTGAAACAAATTAGTTCATCTTTCTTTAACTGCATAAAATAAAAGAGAAATTCATATTAAATTGAGGAGGGGTTAACTTATTTCAAAAGCAAGAATATCTCTTCTAAAAACTTCAATTTCATTCCTCCAACATTTATTTTGACAGATTTTATTATATGGATCTTATTTATAAAATTTTATAAAATTAAAAAAAAAATTAATATTTTATTATATTATTTTATTTTAATCGATAATATATTTTTTCTAATATACGTTATTTTAAATTTATTTAATAAAGTATTAACTCTTTTGTAAATTTATAAAATTTTGTATAAATAATTTACACAATTTATTAATTTAACTATTAAATTGATGAAATTCAACCATTTAAAAAAATATTCATCACCGTATACCTTCTTTATTAAATTTGTTGTTAGCACAAAAAATTCTTACCCTGTACAAGGAGGAGCAGTGCTGCGTCCATTACATCCTTTACCATCGTTACTAGCTTTATATGTCCTCCTATAAACACAACCAAAAGCATGCACAGCATAGACTTGAACATAAGCATCCGATTTAAAGCACATCTATCTACTAACAAAATTATTAAGAGGAAAGCATAAGTAAAACTTGTCTTCTCTGTCTTACTTTAAACTTTTCAACAAATGCTCATTAATACAGATTTGGGGGATTTGAACTCGGAATCTCCTTCTAGGAGTGCTGTAGGGATACTATTTGGTAACTACCTTAACCGCAAAACCATAAGCGAACCTTAGAAAGAAAATGCATCAATGATTCGGTTATATTATATATAATTAAGTCTAACTTCAGAGGATTAAGTACTTATTTGCATAGTTCAGACAGCTAATGGTAACCCATGGTCTAACCAATGATATAAGAGATCATTTGTTCATACAACATACTATTTTTTTTCTCTATCTTCCTCTATCAAATCAATCATCTTATCCCAAAATCTTTCTCTTTTTTTTCTATCTCTCTCATTGTTGTATAACTTATACAAAATTTTTATACTGATATAATTTATCATGATACAATGCAAACCAGACAACATATTAATGACCACAACAAGAAAAGGGTATACGAGTGAACCTGTGAACTTTTGACCTCCTCGCGCGTGCAGTAATCTGATGATGCACTTCTGATTTTTTAGGATCCAGTGCTGGTTGTGATATCTCCAGCCCTTCATTTTTTATGATAGAAACGTACCTGAAAATCATTTAAGAAGAAATATGGTAAAAACAATGTGAGACAGGATATTCGAAGTGTATCAAACTATAATTGTAATTAACAAAAATTAGAAGGGTATTCCAACATACTTATCTGGGTGGAAATGATCAACTCCTAGGTCCTCGTCCCAAAGGAAAATATAATCATATTCTGCAACTATGTCGGGGTGTAAGAAACGTTTAGCAAACCACCTGATCGTTGAAAACATGTTCAGGACAACACATATTTATGATAAGTGAAACTAATTAAAATATGGGTCAGAATGGAATGTGAAGTCACCTAGGCACCTACCATTTGCTCTGATCCATTGCCGATACATGAATGACACGATCACTCCACTGAAAATCCTTCCATGCATCAACAACACCATCATAGTGGAAGAGTATGACCCTGTAGTTACTTGCTAGAAACTGTAATATGGTGTAGAAAGAGGGTTATGACCCATGGACAACATAGAGTATTTGCAATGAACAACGTGTACAAAACTCATTAAATGACCTTTGTGACCATTCTGTTCACAAGATCCTTCTGCTTTATCCCCGCTGTCATCGCAAACAAATTGGTTGATGATGCATTTCTCTTAACCTATACAAATTTAGGCAAGTTAGTATCCACCAAAATCAGAGAAAAATAACCAGGACCATTTCTCGACACAGTCTCAATTGAAGTTAGGTAAACAGCTTAATTGAACGCATATTCAATAAGCCCGTATCACATAAAAGACCTACAGCATAAATTTAATCATGAAACTTGTTGAGATAAGTTTTTAAAAACCGTTTATTTTGATGAAAGACACCAACATGCTTATTGTAGAAACGTACTTCTACATTGTTATTATGTCTATGCTTCTTGGGCATGGGAGGATCCCACAAAGGTCGCATTTCAAAACTGGAACTACTGGAGACTATGCCTGTAGGTAATGCCTCACTTCCATTAGGCCTGCACTGGTTCTACTAAACAAGACAAACAAATATAAGCACCAAAGTTGAGCATTGAAATAATACATGATTCAGAAAAAAAAAATGCATAATAAGATAATGAACCTTGCATGTATCAATTTTAACATTCTGATTCACATCCACGGTCCAGCGTGACCTTTTCTGCTTCATGAGATTTGGAATTCAAGGTCAAATTCATTGGTCTATCTGTTTGATATAAGGATTCTAACAAAATATACATATACCTCTTTGTAGCTTTGTGAGATGAGCGTGGTCATGAAAAATAAAGCAACACAAATTACAGAAGCTGCTGGGAAGACGGCATATAAACAAGATTTTCTACTCTTTGAATCAGCAACCGCCAATGCCTGGTTCAATATAAGACAAGGTAAGAAAAAAGCAATACACAATGTTGTAATAGCGTTGTAATTTCTTTTTCATATGCTAAGAAATTGTGATTTAATTTTTATTTTCATTCTGAATTCCTAAAATAACAAAACAGAAACGAAAAGAATTGAAAGGGAAAAGAATAGCGTATTTCTGAAACGAAATAAGATAAGAAACAGAAGAAAGAGCATGTATTAGAAAGAAGGAAAGGGTACACGAGAAGGAGACTTCATATCTGGCATTCAAGAGCAGAAAGAGAGGGTTGTGTTGTTTGTGCATCAAAATCAAAAGCAAAGTTCACAGAAAAAGCATTGGTTAGCAGCAAGAAATAGGAAATCTACAAAAGGAAAATTTACGGACAAGATAATGACGGTGATAATCGCAATTCATATTCGTTTGAGGTTTAAAATAAAATAAAAAATAAAGGGATAATTACCATTCCTTTAATTTTTAGATTTGAGATAGTTGACGTAAGGAGCGGGAACGTCACAAACAAACAAATTAACCAACAAATATTATCAAAAATAAAATTCATTTTTTGTTTATTAAGCAAAATTAAGGTTGTTCCAATACACATACTGTCCTTAATCAATATCAAACTGAAACCACCATTTCTCATCCTTTTTGTCTTGTGCCTTTCAGTCTACCCCAATAGTGCTGCTACCTTAGGAGTAAATAACATTTTTTAATTTAATTCAATAACATAAACTTTATAATAATTGTGTATATTACATAATTATAATTTTATTCAACTGACAATATTATTCTCTTGCTATATAAAGCTTTTCCTATTGGCGGGGTGTGGCGCAATATCTTGTCCTTAAATTTTAAGGCATTGACTAAAAGGTAAAACCAACACTCTGATTGCAGTTAACAAAGACAAGCACAAATGCAAAATGGCCATAATTGTTTTCCTCTCCATTTGGTTTTTGACTTTTTTTTTTCTTCTTTTGCAGAGTTATCGCTATCCAATATGTCCCATCATCATCCACCAATGCAGATTCGCGTTTTCAACTTGCATATATGATTAATTACAATAAATTATAATAAATAATGAGATTGCGGCAAATCAAATCATAAATAATTCTTTGAAAACTCAAGATATAGACGTAAGCAATTATAATTATAATTGTTATAATATAATATATTTCTCATCCTATTAATAAAATCTTTTACACACTATCAACATGCCTGACTTAATAAATAAGAATCTTCACCGTTAAGAATAAAATAATACTTGTACATATTCTTGCTTCCTTATTAAAAATTACCAATCATTTTACAATTTACTCAAACAGTTTTCACGTTTTCTCAAATAATTTTTTATTGTTTATTCCTTACCTATAGGCTTAATCAAATATCGAGGTTTTATTGATAAAATCAAGCAAATATCAGTTTTAAATGTTAGATAATTTTTATGTGATTCTTCTATTTATATGTTATATTCAAGCAACCAGCTTATCGCTCATGCAATGTACGAATATTTCAAAAATTAAATATATTTTATAAACAAAATTTTAAAATCACAAATATGTTTATTATTATAAATATATTGATTACAAGTAATAAATATTATATTAATAAGAAATTAAAGGGATAAAATTATTAAAATTAAAAGGATGAATTTTAAAATTAAAATAATAATAATAAAAATCATAATACAAAAATTTAATTAATTTAATATATAAAAATTTAAATTAAAATTAAAATGAATTAAGATTACAATAATCTTAAATTTAGTTTATCTAAAAATAAACATATCTTAAATTTATTATGATGTTTCATATTCACATTTTTAATTAAATTAGAATTTAAAAATAATAAAATTAAATAATTAAATAATTAATATAGGCGAATTACATGACTTCATGAAAAATATTATCAACTATTCAATTTTAAATCATTTTTTGCCTACAACTAAAAAAATATTTAATAACTTAACATATTCCAATCTTACATTGATATGTGGCTCTCCCATTCATTTTAAATTTTATTCTATATTTTCTCTAATATATACTAAAGATGTCTTTTTACCAACAACCGAAAACTAATTTCTTGGAAGCATAAAACTTTATCTCTCAACAAAACATTTTATATACATATAATCAGAATTCAAACACTTATAACTCATCATATCAACTTAGGAAATATTTCTTGGAAGCATAAAACTTTATCTCTCAACAAAACATTTTATATACATATAATCAGAATTCAAACACTTATAACTCATCATATCAATTTAGGAAATACAAATTATTTTACAGTTGTGTTAAATTTTATTAATAAAATTATTCTATATTTGACAGTGTATTAATTGAATGTTCTAAATACTTCCATGTTCTGCTCGTGTATAATGAATTGAAATCACCACCATTGGGGATATACTCGTACTTTTATTTATGTACTTGCATTTTTATTAAAGATCATCTATACTTTTACAATTTAATAAATCTTTTAGATAGTTATTTAATCATGTATGATTCAATTATTTATCCATCATTTATCTTCTCAATCAAATATTAAATTTTATTGATAGAATTCTGCGAACATTGGTGGATTTAATGTTAAATATTTGTAAGTAATTATTTCTTATAGTTTTAACTTTTAAATTTACATTTTTAAATGCTTACTTTTCAAATTTTCTTATAGTGGCTGCATGACTCTCCTATCGTCAACGGGAATCATATTTGGCAAACATTTGTGGTTCACTTGTCTACTTCAACAGCCAATATTGTTAATAATTTATTAATTTATTGGTGAATGATGCAAGCGTGGGTGCGTAAGATCGTCTTTTATTACCTACCATTTATTTCTTATCGTTTCTCCTTTTTCCCCTTTATTACATAATTTTTTTTACGTTAATTTAAATTTAGTGTGACAATACAAGTTGTTATATTATATATCAATTAGAATTTAAGATAAATATAATTTTAAAATAATTATTATAAAAAATATTAACTTGTAATAACATGTTAATAATAATTAAATGATGGTTTTAAACACTTTTACAATATTAATATATTTTATTTAAAATTATTTTTAAAATTTAATATTCTTTATAAAAATCTTGCTAACCAGTATTCTAAAAGCATTGTTTAAGCAGGTAAGAATAAAAAATTAAAAATAATGTTAGGACATATTAAAAATTATAATAATTTTTAATAAAAAATTACTTTTAACTGTTTAATCAGTGTTCTAATAATATTGACTGACATTTTCCTGATTATTTGACAAAATCAAATCAATCATCATTTATCAAATAAAAAGATGGATAAAACTTTAGATACATCATAGAATTTATTTTTGATATATTGATTATTACGGTAAATATGATTTTTTAAAATAATATAAATAAATAGTTTTCAATAAGATGATAATCTGTAATTTGATCACAATGTTATTTTAATGTATATTCAAATTAGACTCTATATTTTGTCACTTTTAGAAAATTAAACATGGAACTTCTTATTATATAACTATAATTATCTTTAAGCATTATGTATTTTTTCTTAAAAATAGTTATACAAAAAGTTGTTGGCTTTTTATTAATTATCGTGATAAGAGTTTGGCCCAGAGAAGAAAATAAGAGCGGGATTGGTTTTGGAATCGAATGTCAATGATGGACCTTAATTTTCTTACCCCTTTTTTTCTGTTTACACTTCTTCTTTTTTTTAAAAAAAAAAAATTATACCAAAAATAGTTTTATCACTAATATACAGTGTTTTTTTTATTTATTTTGTTTCATTCCATAAATTATTTAAAATTAAAATTTTAAATTCTGAAACGTTATTAATATATTTTTAAAATAAACTTCTAAAATTATATTTATGGAAATAAATTCTGAAAAATTATTTTTAAAATTCAAACTTTAAATTCTGAAAATATATTGTCAAATTTAAAATTTAAATTTTCATATATTTTTAGAAAATATATTAATAATTTTCAAAAAATAAATTTTTAAAAATATATTTATTTTACTTCCAAAATTTTATTTTTAAAAATAGTACGTATGTTTCAAAATTTAACTTTGGAAGTACATAAAAAATATTAAAAATATTTTTAAATGGAAATGCTAAACAATGTTCAGTGGCCGGGCTGCGAATAGCAGTTCCCGTCAATGAACATTCATCATCCTTCTTACTGGATTGACACAGAGAATAAGGTAAGGTCGAGCGTAATCTGTTCTTTTCTTTGTCATTATCTTCTTTCATTATTCACTTTATTTTTATTTATAAAACAAAAATATTTTTAATTTTTTTATTATTGTATAAAATTAAACTTCCATCCATGACAGATAAAAACTATATCACCACAATACTTATACTTATTGAGATATTTGATCTTTTAGTTTAAAACATATCAATTTAGTTTCTCAAGCTTTTTCTTACTTAATTAAATTTTTACTTTTAAAATTTAATAAATTTATTTTTATTAAATTTATTTTATGTAAAAAAATTAATTTTTTATTTAAAATATTCATAAACTAAATTATTATAAACCTTTGTTAGTTTTACATTTATCAATCAAATATTAGATTTTTATCTAAATTCAAGACTATTAAAAATTTTCTCTTTCAAACCCCAGTTTTACATCCTATAACTTATTTTTATTTATTAAAATACTTTATAATTTGTTCATCTATAAAATTTTAAAATCTAGCTTTATATATTAAATTATAATTCTCATTTTTTTAATAACTACTTTTATAGGTTATTCTTGTTAAGTCACATGTCTTCCTCTATATTAAATATTATTTTTTATTTATAATTTTTATTTTTAAAATATTAGTTTATTTACATTTTAAATATCACACATTATAACAAATTTTAAAATATTTTTTATATTTTACATAAATTAAATCTTAAAATTGTTATAATTTTAAATTAAATTTACTGTTTAAAATTTTTAAAAAAAGAGAGTTAAGTCCATAAATATTATGTCTTGTTATTTTTATAGTCTACCTTGAATTCTCATTATATTTAGAGTGGCATGACTTATTTTTATATTATTCTTTTAATATTTTTATATATTTTAAATAATAATTTGATTACAATTTTAAATATTATACATTATAACAAATATTAAAATAATTTTTTCTTAAATTAGTTAAATCTTAAGAATATTGAATCAATCTAAATTTGAGTTTAATTTTTTAAATTTAACCTTTGATTTATTAAATCAATAAACATATTTTATAATTCTAATAATGTATTCTTCAATTTAATCTTTATATTAAGAATTAAATCTATATTATTAATAATCTACTTCTATATATTAAATTATAATTTTTTTAGATAAAAATACTTTCGATGCGTATATTTAAACATCGAGCCAATTCATTGTAAATCATAAAATAATAAATCAGATATTTTAAAATACGGCTGATTTTAATGTGACTCGATTTAATTTAGCTTGTTTGTATATATTTTGAATATTATACATTATATTAAATATTAAAATGTGTTTCTTTCTTAAACAGTTTAAATCATGAAAACATTATTGTCTTAATTAATCTAAATTTGAATTTTATTTTTAAAGTTTAATTGATTTGTTAAATCGATAAAAATATATATGAATTTAATAATGTATTTCCTCAATTTAATCTTTAATTTAAAGAGTTTAAATCTTTAATTTCATAATAATATAATATTATGATTAATAATTTAATTTTAGTATTAAATTATACTTCTAATTTTTAAATAAGAGTAATTTGTATTTTTAAATTCTTTTTTATCCTTTTTAAATATTCAAGTTTATTTAAATTTAAAATAATGATCATTGTAATAAATATAAATATACATTTTTTTAATTTAGACACGCTAAATCCTACTAATTAATCTAAATTTAAACTTAATTTTTAAATTTACAATTTGATATATTACATCTCTATATTAGTATTTTAATTTTGTTTTCTAAATTTTATTTTAAATTTTCAAGATTTTAACTTTTTTTTTATCTTTTATTAATATAACAATATTTTTAAATAATTATAAAAATATTTTTATTTTAAGTTTTATTTAATTTTAAAACTATGAATACTATATCACTTTATTTTTATTTTTTACTTTCATATTTAATTTTAAGTGATTTATCATTTTAATTTTAATTAATATAATAAGATATTTATTATTAATAATAAAAAGATTCATTATAAATAATATTTTATAAAATATCTAAAAATAATGCATGGAAATACGTTGACTATTTTATATTTTAAATTCTTTGACATGATTAATAATTAAAAAGCTTTAAGTAGAGGATAATAAACAATAAGCCCAAATTCATAATAATTTTTGTTAAAAAATGAAATAAATTTAAATTAACTTCAAAAAACTTAAAAAAAAAACAAATTACATTCCATCCAAATTCCAACATATTAATACTGTAATTAATTTTTTTTATATAAATGTAATTTTTTAAGATTTTAGATATCTGGCAGACAAATTTTTTTCCTAATCAGAGAAAATTATTTTGTATAATAAAACCCTTTTTGTTTTTTGCAAAATTTTAATCTAATTATATACTTAAAGTTCAAATATGAGACCTCTACGTTTTTAAAACTTGGGTATATATCTGGTTCATCTTAATAAAAAAAAAATATGAATTATTTTTATCATTTTTGTATTTTGTTAAAGACAAATAATTATTTAAATTTAAACTATTTCAAAAATCAGTTCACATTATATTACTTGTCAAACAATACTTTTTGAATGAAGATACCAATCAGAATTTTTAAAAGAGAATTAAAAATTAAATATCTTTTATTAAAAATATTAATATATTTTTCTATAATTTTTAATAATTTTTTTCTGTTCGTACCTGATTGGTAACACCCTATTTTTTTAATTTTTAATTACTAAAGAAAAGAGTTATTGAATAATGGGAAGGTGTATAAACCCTCGATAGTGAAGGGTGGAAGAAAAGAGGAAACTGGAATTACAGTGCAGAAGCAAAACGTTAACCCGCAGATATCATCAGGTCAGGGAGAGGCCCAGGTACCTTTCTTTCTCTCTTTCTTGTCGTTTTATTGCGAAATAGTTTCATTTTTAAAGTCGTTTCGTGTTTTTATGGCTGGAATATTTCTGGTTGCTGTATAGAAGATTAAGAGTAAGTTGTTTATCTCTATGGGAACGAGAAAAACAAAAATCGATATTTTTCTAAATCACCCAGCCGAACCTGAGTTCTCGTTCCTTGTTCTCAGGTTGCTTCGTACAAATTGGAATCATGTCTTGGTGCACCATTGAGTCCGATCCCGGTATGCTCACTGAATGGTTTTCGTTTTTGACATGAATGTGTAGTTAGAGCTGTGGCTAGGGTTTAAGGCTTACAGAATGAGAGTATTTTTTTTTTATATAGATTTTGATTGCTACATTGTTTTAGACTTAGATTTTCCTGTTTTTTCATCCCAGCTGTATTTACGGAACTTATTCAGCAAATGCAAGTGAAAGGCGTGCAGGTATTTTTGTTAGAATATGTTTTTTTCTTCCCTCGGAGATTTTAGCTTGGTGTAGAATGTTGATTTTTGTTTCTTAATTTGACTTTTTGCTTCCCCTAAATGTATGTTTGGGACTTGGGTTTTAGGATGGAAGGGAAGCGAAGGGAGGGGATTTTTTTTTTTAAAATATAAATAGTTATATAATGTTTATAAAAGTAATTAGTAAATAAAATTTTAACACATTAAGTTTGTACTTATCTATTATTTTTTTTTAAAAATTCTGAAATTGGATATTGTTTATTGGAAATTAAAATTTGTCCTTCCCTTCTTTCCCCTTCAAAATTCATTTACCAAATATATCCTAAAAGATATCCCAACTTAACCTCTCTGACATGCTCAAGCAGAACTCTTCATATTAACATTATGTAGATATTTAACTGTAAAATTTTTCCATATGTTAGTATTATTATTTAAGTTGGTTATGTCAAGTCTTCACAGACTGGTGCATCCTAACATTCATAAAAAAGTGTAAATAGCCTGTTGAAGAGAAGAGAGGGAGAATACAACTAGAGGGAGGTAAAACTATCCAACAAGCCTGGAAAAAACAAGATAGAAGAAAGGAAGTGAAGAAAATAAAGAATTCCTAAAAGACCAAAGTTGCTTAGTCTCTATGCAGATGGTAACTCCCTTGAAGTGAACACTGATAAGAAAAAATAAACACAACCTATCCTGTACTAATTTTAGTAGAAAAGAGACTTTCATAAAGATGCAAGTATTCAATCCATCCAAATTCACCCAAGAACTACATAGACTACATACACTGCCTTGAAAATGTTGGCCTCCTTGTTTCTCAAAAGCCTTTTAAAATGAAGTGATGAGCCATCAGAAGCCCCTCCAGACCCCTCCAAAGTAAAAGGATACTCTCTGTGCTAACAAAAAATCATAAAAGATTGTTCCATGGTGCATGAACATAAAATAGCAAGAAAAAGGGTGTAGGTCAGCTTAATAGTGCCAAAAAGTGGTGAAGTTAAAGAAGCTTTACCACCCTTTTAAATTGAAGGGCTTTAGGAGGCAAAATACCTTCATCTGAAATGAGATTTCTCATAGCAGTGCTATAGGCTGGGGATTTCCTCTTCGAACAAGGAAGCACGAACCATAGAAAATGAAAAATTATAATGTGAAAGGGCATCTCTTTCCCTTTACATCCCTTCAGGAAAAGCTTGTACCTTGTGCCAAAGGGGTTGCTGTTCCTGGGCATGAGTTGAGCATATTGTTGATTACTACTTCTTGCCAATCTAGAGCACTATTTGGATCCAATCTGGGTCTGTCTCAACCAGACTGGAAAACTATCAGAAAATTATGGACTTGAATTGTTCAACTTACTAATCTGTTCATTCTTCAATTTAATAACCAAAGAAATTGTTATATTTTGTTATCCAAAATAAATCTGAAAATTCCAGGGCTCAGCAAAATCAATTCTTTCCTTCTGGTCCCAGCTAGAATGTTTTTCTGTGCATGCTAACCTCATGCCTAGATATTGGCAGGTTGAGGAGCTTTATTCATTGGACCTTGACTCTCTCAACAGTCTTAGGTTGGTGTACCATCTCAGCTAGTCTTGAACTTATAATGACAGTTGCAGGTCATGATAATTAAATTGTGAACATTTGCCTTCTCTCTGTTTTTGTGGGGATTTTATCCTCTATTTCAGGCCTGTTTATGGGTTGATTTTTCTTTTCAAATGGCGTCCAGGAGAAAAGGATGATCGAGTTGTAATCAAAGATCCCAACCCTAACTTGTTTTTTGCCAGCCAGGTTATTTTTATAATAATGAAAAGCCAATGTCATAATTGTTGTCATTTTATGGTTTTACTGATCTGGCGGTGCATTTGTAGGTAATTAATAATGCTTGTGCAACCCAAGCAATACTGTCTATTCTTATGAATTCACCAGATATTGACATTGGTCCGGAGTTGACGAAATTGAAAGAATTTACCAAGAACTTTCCTCCTGAACTCAAAGGTTTAGCTATCAATAATAGTGAAGCCATACGTACAGCACATAATAGCTTTGCAAGGCCAGAACCTTTTGTTCCTGAAGAGCAAAAGATTGCTGGCAAAGATGATGACGTTTACCATTTTATAAGCTATCTACCTGTTGATGGGGTACTATACGAGCTTGATGGATTAAAGGAGGGTCCTATCAGTCTTGGTCAGTGCTCTGGTGGGCAAGCTGATATGGAATGGCTGAAGATGGTGCAGCCTGTGATCCAGGAACGCATTGATAGGTATTCCCAAAGTGAGATAAGATTTAATCTCCTTGCAGTCATCAAGAACAGGAAAGAGATATATACCGCTGAGCTGAAGGAACTTCAGAAGAGAAGGGAGCGTATTTTGCAGCAGCTAGCAGCATCTAAGTCAGACAGACTGGTGGACAATAGCAGTTATGAGGTACTGAACAATTCTCTATCTGAAGTGAATGCTGGGATTGAAGCTGCTACTGAGAAGATCTTAATGGAGGAAGAAAAATTCAAAAAATGGAGAACAGAAAATATTCGTAGGAAACACAACTACATACCTTTTTTATTTAACTTTCTAAAGATTCTTGCTGAGAAGAAGCAGTTGAAGCCCCTCATTGAAAAGGCCAAGCAGAAGACAAGCAGCCCCAGGTGAAGAATGTTGTCAGTTTATACAACCTTTTGTGTGGATTTTCCCCCTCAGATATGACTATTGCCCATATGTATAACTTTGCACTTAAATTATTTTTAGCTGTCTGTTAAGTACTGATGCACAAGCTTCTTCTGATACAAGGTTAACTCTGCCCTGCTTGGTAAAGATTCATGAGTTATCTTACTGGAGAATCTGGGTTAATAATATACTTTGTTAGGATATGAATTTGATCTTCAAAGCAATCTTTAGGCCCCCGTTCCCCCTTCTCCCGGTTTCTCACTGCAGGTGAAAGGTGAGATGGTGTTGAAGTTGCGGTTGGTGTAATCGTCATTTGCTGCTACCCTTCAAAAGCCAATGTAGGCCACAATTTTATCTGTTGGAAATGATGCAGTTGCTGTACCAACTATGAACCATATGCTGTTACCTCCTCGTTCATACAACTTAAAAAAAAACTTATGATATAAAACTGAACAAGGAAGTGCTATGAAATGACTCACAATGTTTAAAAAACACTGACGAAACTCCGATCTTATTGATTTTATTTTATATAGGAATCGTAGACAGTTTCTGCATCATTAAGTGGGAAAGAAAACATGAATGCCTACCGTGAAAATTTGATTTGAGAGATGCTAGCTCTAATTTAAAGACCACCAAAAACTGGGGTCTTGATTCTCTTCACAGCTGAATTGGGTATATACTAGTGGACCCAGCATTCCTCGGTGTTTGGTTCACTCTTTCGGTAAGAATGCAAATTGGTTGTTGCTCCCATTTTGGATGCATCATATCTCGTGTCATTTATGATCAGTTCCGGGTCAGCATGGAACATACCTGATGCCTTGTTATGGTTAAAAACTGATCCTTGTAATCAAATTGCAGATTTGCAAACGCACGTTTGCATGAAGCCCTTTGCTTTCAAAGAGAACGTGTATGAAGTGTACATAATTCTACACTGCACTAACCTTGCTCTTATTAGGGGGGATTTGGAATTTTGGGGTCGGTATGTCTTGGTATTTACTATGATTAAAAATGATGTTCGATCTTTTTTACGCCGATTAAAATTGATATCTTCTCTGAAACTTTCGTTGCCAAACTTCTTTCTTCAATACAAATAATAATAGTGTAATACATATTCGATTAAGGGGATTTGATGCTCTTTCCAGAGGAAAGAGTAAACAACCAAGATGGCGGGGAGAGTTCAAATAAGCGAAACGCTCAGTTTGTGGTCTGCAAAGAATATCCATAATCAGGAAGCAGATTTATCAAATGTGTAAAGGAACTTTTTACAATAGAAAAACTAGCACGTATATGGAGTACAAGGAAAGGAATATTATATATTAGCACCCCCTTTAAGAGTAAGGCGAACATTTTTTTAAAATTTATTTATAAAATCTATACATGTACTACTAACCAAATGCAAAAATGGGATCATGGTATAATTCTAATTCCAATAAGATAAATATCAAAATGGAAAGAAAGAACGACTAGCCAACGGTGGTTGTTTTACTAGAATTTATTTAAACATGGGTTAAAAATTCGTAAAAACAAAAATGTTTTCTACAGCGAAATTGAACACGGATTAATGACTTTAATTATATTGTATTTAATAATAATTACAAAAAAAGAAAAACCGACGAAGTTAACATTTGTAAATGGGAAGATAAGAAACTAAAAAAAAAAAGCACGGTAAAGCTAGGGTGGCCTTTCCCTCCTCCTTGTTGGTTGCTTGATTTGGAACTCGGTTGATGAGGAATTCAATTTTTCCTGTGAGTATTGTATGGTATTGATTTGCGTCGAGGAAGAGTGAATCAGATCCCGAACCGTACCTCCAGTAATAGTTATTGCAAGTATATATAGGCAGCGTAGCTGGTTAATCAGTGATCAGATCAGAATAGTCATCGTGGATCCAAACAATGTTAAAATTCTTGAAAGAGGTGGTGGGTGGATCTGGAACGGGCCTCAAAGATCTCCCATACAACATCGGCGAACCTTATCCTTCTGCTTGGGGCTCTTGGCTTCATTTTCGCGGCACCTCCAAGGTAGTCATCTCACTCTTACTTCTAATTATTCCTAAACTGAATCCCAATTATATATATATGTGTAGTATGTATGTCAATGTTAGCTTCAATTTGAAATTAGACCTTGCTAATTTCACGTTGATTTGGTTTTGGTTTCAGGATGATGGTTCTCCGGTGTCAATATTTTCTTTATCTGGGAGCAATGCTCAGGATGGACACTTAGCTGCGGGTCGTAATGGTGTCAAGCGTCTACGCACTGTAAGTTTAGCTTATCTTATGTTGCTGCGGGATTTCAATTTTTTTTGGATGATTTCCCCTTTTAATGGTGCACCTTTTCAGGTTAGGCATCCAAATATTTTGTCATTTCTTCACAGCACTGAGATCGAAACTGTTGATGGCGGTTCTTCCAAGGTTACAATTTATATTGTGACTGAACCGGTGATGCCGTTGTCAGACAAGATTAAGGAGTTAGGTCTTGAAGGCACACAAAGGTATCAATGGAGTTCCTCCTTCATATAATGTATTTCTGTTGCTAAAGTATTCTATGTTAGTCGGCTAGATTCAATCATTTTTCTCGTTGCCTTCCATTGCACATGATTTCAAGTGCAATATTATATGGAAATTATGCAACATGAGAGCACTGACTTTGCTTTTACTCTAAACCATTAATTGGTTTATGAATTGAGTTACTTGGTAGTATGCATTTATTATTTTTCATTCCTTATTGGGTTGTAGGGATGAATATTATGCTTGGGGCCTGCATCAAATAGCAAAAGCTGTGAGCTTCTTAAATAATGATTGTAAACTTGTGAGTACCCATTACCTGAATATGGTTTTTATGCTCACCAGTTTCTTTTTTTCAGTTTTTCCTTGACAAACTTTGTGTTTTGCAGGTTCATGGTAATGTTTGTTTGGCTAGTGTTGTTGTCACACAAACTTTGGACTGGAAACTCCATGCTTTTGATGTTCTATCAGAATTTGATGGGAGTAATGAAACTTCCTCTGGGCAAATGCTGGTAAAACATTACTTTTGTGTTAGCTTTAGTGTTTCACCTTGAATATTTATTTTGCCTTTTTCTTGAAGTTTGGATATTAGCAATTCATCCATGACAAAGTTGCTTGGTACATGGTTAAAAAGTCATGGCCCTTTATATTTTTGGCTGACTGAAGTGTGATTTCAGAACTTGTTCTCAAGTTTGAGCTATGTGTTGCTTCATTTTACTGGTCTTTTATAGTATTTGAGCATCTACCTTTGTAATATTTTTGCAAAAAATCATAATCGTTATGGATGCCCTCTTGAAAGGAGGGTTGGGGGGGGGGATAGTGTGGACATATGTGATCAGGCCTTTTATTGTATTAAAAAATGAAAAAGATGTCAAGCAGTGAAACCTAATATATATTCCTCATATGTTTTCCATTCAGCAATATGCATGGCTTGTTGGATCGCAATACAAACCAATGGAGATGGCAAAATCTGACTGGGCTTTAATTAAGAAGTCTCCTCCATGGGCCATTGATTCTTGGGGCATGGGTATGTTAATTTCAATTCCTTTGAATTATAGTGCATTATGATGGCAATTTGAAATATTAGGTGAAATGGAACAAAGGAGCATTCTGAGATTGTAGCATTTTTGCTTGCTTGCTGATGATGATTTCATGTCCTCTTATTGTCTAGCCTAGTCAATACGGTTGTAGCATGTGGCACACACTTATATTTTGGAAATTGTTCTCATTTATAATTGGCTGCGTGAATAAATAAAAAGAAACAAATTTTATAATTTTTGAAATTACATTAATTTTCTTACAATTAAACATATAAAAACCAATATTGAACCTTCACCGAACATCTTAAACTTTTGTGAGAGTTGGTCCTTGACATGGTGTCAAAGTTTCTATGATAAAGTGGTCAGGAATTTGATCCTCCACCCTACCCCCTTCTTCTAAATAAAGTTGAATTTCAGCAGAGGCAGATTGACCTTTACAATATCTACGCCTATGGCGGCCCAAAAGGCTTATTTGTGAGGGGTATGTTAGTGATATAAAAACCAATCCTGAACCATCACCGCTTAAGCTTTTGGGAGAGTTGGTCCTTTACACTTGCTTATAAAATGAAGTGCTATTGGTGAAACTCCATGGTCCATTCATTCTTGGGGCTTGGTTATGTTTCTACTTGCTTTTTTGCTATGTAAGTATCATAATATTAATTTAGTTCTTAAGGAAGAAGGAAAGAACTACAAATAAAATATCTTATTGTTAAGTCTATATTTGCATAATGTTGCTGATAGTGGCCAATCCGCTTATTTCCATACCTAATAAATTGTATGTATTTAGGAACATAATGTTTACATATTTTGTTTAAGCTTTTTTCTCATATAAATCTTCTTTAAGAATATGTTCATATATTAGAAGATATTTGTTACCTTTTTTGTTTGTACGTTGGTAATATTAGTTTAAATCATGTAAACTTGCACAGATGCTGCAGGTTCACAGAATAATTTTTATGCTGTCTTTTTTAATTTTCCTCCCAAATCAACCTCTCTCAAGGTCAATAAAATTTCTTATTTTATAGGTTGTTTAATCTACGAGCTATTCTCTGGTATAAAGTTGGTCAAAACAGAGGAGTTACGCAACACTGTCTCCATTCCCAAGGTCAGCCTGCTTGAATTTAATCTTGATTCGTTTTTGTAGTTATTACTGCATATAAAAGATTAAGTGATGTTTTACTCTGTTGGTTGCTTTTATATCTCATTCTAATGAAATATTCATTCTTCATCTCTGTATGTCTTTTTTTTCTGTCTCAGTCTCTGCTTCCAGATTACCAGCGGTTACTAAGTTCTATGCCTTCTCGTAGATTAAATACATCCAAGCTTATAGAAAACAGTGGTGAGTGTGTCTTGATACAATTGTAGGTGTCATTTATTAAATCTTTGTTAACTTAGCATTGTTGTACTTTTGCTAGTTTGTCTGAAGGATTCATGTGTGTTTTGTTGGTTTTATCTAATTAGCTATATAGGATCCAATAGGTACTTAAAATTTTGGTTTTTGATATCTAGGTATTTGGGGTCATTGTTACCGGCTTTAGGATTGTTGTAAACTGTTGCTGAGAATTGCATGAAAATAAATTGGTATTTGGATGCTTGGCATTAGATTTTGGAAAGAGGTTGTGTTTAACTTAATGAGTTCAAATAAAGCTTTTTAGTTTATCAGAATGCAGTTAAATATGAAAATGTGCTGCATAATTCTAACTTCCTGATTAGGTTGTGTGTAGGATAATCAGAGAGTTTTGATGGCTTTTCTTGAAAAGAGGATTGATCGGAGACCTGGGGGGGGGAGTGGGAGAGAGAGAATATTACATGCATACAGAGGGTTATGGTTTATATGATAC
The DNA here is from genome assembly GCA_037954105.1 of Canavalia gladiata. Taxonomy (NCBI): domain Eukaryota; kingdom Viridiplantae; phylum Streptophyta; class Magnoliopsida; order Fabales; family Fabaceae; genus Canavalia; species Canavalia gladiata. The sequence continues at coordinate 15,364,335 of CM075660.1, forward strand.
AATGATGTATTGTGAACATATTCTAATGTATTGATTTTAGCTTTTCCAGATTTAAGAAGGAATTCTTCTGCTTTGTTATCTGATGAAAAGTGAAAACAAGCAAAAATAAAATTTGCATCAACAATCTATACCACATTAATGCTTGCCTTTCTTGTTTTGAACTTTTAATAGTTATCATCTTTGTAGTCCCAATATAGTTCTCTTCGTTTCTGTGTATTTATTTTGAGCTTGTTGGTAATGGATGTGCAGAGTATTTTCAAAATAAGTTGGTAGACACAATACATTTCATGGAAATTCTTAGTTTGAAAGATAGTATTGAGAAAGACACCTTCTTCCGCAAGCTTCCAAATTTAGCAGAGCAGCTTCCTCGTCAAATTGTGTTGAAAAAAGTATGTCTCTATTGAAGTTGTAATTTTAATCTTACTAACATGATCAACATTTTATCCCAATTGATTATGTCAGAATTTTGGTTTTCACAGTTACTTCCTTTATTAGCTTCTGCACTTGAATTTGGTTCAGCTGCTGCCCCTGCTTTGACTGCATTGTTGAAAATGGGTTCCTGGCTTTCAGCTGAGGAGTTCCGTGTCAAGGTGTATAAATAATTTTAATACATTTATGATGCCTTTTTCTTCTTTCTTTCACAATGCTTCATTCTCTCATCTCTCTCTAATCAGAATTCATCTCATGCTTATATTGGATTTCAATATATAATACATAGGTGCTTCCAACGATTGTTAAACTCTTTGCCTCAAATGATCGAGCTATTCGAGTTGGTCTTCTTCAACATATAGATCAATATGGGGAGTCATTATCAGCTCAAGTGGTTGATGAGCAGGTATGTAGTTAGGATAAGATTGTTTAATTTCTTTTCTTTCCTTTTTTTTTTCTGTCATACAGTAGGCAAAGTTCTATGTTAACAATGTGGATACTTTGCATTTATTGTTGACACTTATGATCAGGTTTACCCGCATGTTGCTACTGGGTTTTCTGATACATCTGCTTTTCTGAGGGAACTTACTCTCAAGTCTATGCTAGTTCTGGCTCCAAAGGTATGCCTATTTGTAGTCCTGTTAGCAAGTTTTTCTTTCCTTTTGGTTTGACTTTAAAAATGAGAGATGTTATTGGTGTAATTAGAACTTTGGACACGTCAAATGTGTCATGAGTGTTATAATGCTAGGACTGGTCTTTTGGTGTTTGCAAAGAAATTCAATGAAACAAAGCTACCCAATCCCTCAATATATGTGTTAGTGAACCCTGTTAAGAATGTCATTTGCTTGAAAGTTTAGTTCCTTTATCTTTACTGTTCCTTGTCTTCCTTTTCCCCCTCCCTAATTTTCTCTTCTATTTGATGAATCTTTAGTAGTTTATTTTTTTTATTTGTTAAGATGTTGTCTCATAATTGCAGCTGTCTCAAAGGACCATTTCCGGGTCATTATTAAAGCATCTGTCAAAATTACAGGTACTGCATCAACCATTAATGTGTGGGGAATTAAATCTGGCTGACGAAGTGGATAGTTTATACTCTCTTTTACCTCTTAAAATTACAGATAACCTGATTGCCAATTTGAATCGTTTTGATTGAAATGGAGAGATTTGACATTTTTTTCCTGGAGGGGGGGGGGTGTGGAGGTCAGGTTAATAAAAAAAATCTTCTTTCCTGGTTCTTTCTTTTCTAAATTTAAAAAATCTGCAATTTTCTTTTGTAGGTTGACGAAGAACCAGCTATACGAACAAATACCACCATCTTATTGGGAAATATTGCAAGCCACTTAAATGAAGGGGTATGATCAAATGATATCTACAATTTTGAATAGTCTGCTATATTTTATTTAATGTTGGTAGTATGTTCAATGGTTTATTAACTCTTCAGAGTTATTTTTTCAGACAAGAAAAAGAGTGTTGATTAATGCGTTTACAGTCCGTGCTTTACGTGATACCTTTCCACCTGCTAGAGGAGCAGGTATTTGGGTCACGCCCCTCTATCTGTTGCTCTTTTTCTTCAGTTTTGCAGTTGATTATGCAAACGGTATATGCTCACCAGTTTAAATTTTGATTTTTTAGGCATTATGGCTTTATGTGCCACCAGTTCTTACTATGACATCACTGAAATTGCAACTCGGATTCTTCCTAATGTTGTTGTACTCACAATTGATCCTGACAGGTTATATCCTGCTGATGGTTACTATTTTCTAATACTCCCTTTGCATTTGTGGATGAGGAGTTCTCTAGTAGATTGATTTCCCACTAATATTTTTTAGTGGATTAAATCTTTCTTTTTTGCAAAAAGAATATCTGTTTTGCTGCTTAATTCCTTTCTTTTATGTTTTTAATTTTTTACATTAGATTATTAGAATCTTTAATAAGGGATGTTCTTTTTAATGAGCATTTATATTTATATTTATGCTATGTGATGATACTTTGGTTGTTTTGCCAATCTTCAGATTCTAAATAGAGATCATTCTTGCTGTTGTGCCTTTGAATGTTTCTCATTTTTTGAGGCAGTAATCATATGTTTTTCTTGCATGGTTCAAACAGTGATGTTCGAACTAAGGCATTTCAAGCTGTTGATCAATTTTTACAGATGGCGAAGCAATATTATGAAAAGGTATACTGTGGAATTCTTTTCGGCTGTTACTCAAATGCATACTATGGTTCTTAAAACTGGGTTACATCTTTGACAAGAACTAGATGTAAGTTTAGAATTGATATTTTTTTTTAAAACACAACTTCTGATTTCAGATAAATCCACTCCCTTATATATTAATTTAGCATTTCTATACACACTCTTGGGAGTGGCTTAGAAACTACGTTTAGATTGAGGAAAGGAATGAAGTGATACTCATTAGAAATTGGACTTGGACCTAACTTATTCCCAAAAGCTAGCTCATAGGATGAGGTTTGTCTTTACTTTATATATCCATAGTTGGCCTTACCTCTAGGCAGTGTGGGACTGCTAATAATACTAGGTTCCAATATTTAGATGTTTAAAATAAAATGGAACAAACCTGATGTAATGCATTCAGATGTTTAAAATAAGATGGAACAGAACCTGATGCAATGCATCAATTTCATTTCATCTAATACCCCTCTTTTTCTTCCCCACCAATTTGAGGATATGGGATGGTAACTTTATTCCGTTACATTCCCTTCTATCTCATTCTATTCCACTCTACTCACCATTAGATATCCAAAAACATACTCTCCCTTAAAGAGTAACACATGTCATTCTTAATTCTCTTTTAAATTCTTTTGTATTATCAACTTTATAATTTTATGAGGGCAATGATAAGGTTGTTGCCTTGTGATCTAAAGGTCATGGGTTCAAATCTTGGAAACAAACTCGCTCTGCTTGCAGGGTAGGGGTGTGTACACTTTCCCTAGATCCCTCTAGGTGGGAATCTCATGCATGAGGTTGCCATTTTATTCTCTACCTAAGTATTAGTTTTGCATATCTCCCTTATAATATTAAATATTTTTTTAATTTATATTTTTTAGATTTTACCTAAATCTAGAAAATAGAAATAACTATGCAATGTAGGAGATACTTACTAGGTCCCCTTTGTCCTTTCCACGCTCTCTCCAATTATACTTTTTTACTAATAATGCCCTTTGTTAGATTTTTAAAATTAAAAAACACATTTATCTGTGGGAAACTTTGTGTGATGAAAGCACAATTATTCCACATGTTTTATGGGTCCTCCCCTGTCCTGCTTCCTCATGATATAATATAACAAAATTTGGGATGATCTTTGTGGCCAACAACAACTGAAACTTGAAGATACATACATAGCTAATGTATATACAGACTGAGTAATTTTTTGCTTAAGCATTGTCATGGCCCTGACTGTAGCAGTATATTTGCAAGAATAAAGTATGAAGCCAGAGGAAATTATTGGGTGTTTAACAAACATTATCTGTGTCAGACAAATACAAGAAAAACCTAATATTAAAAGTTACAACTTATAGAATTTAGCATTGCACTAAATTTAAAAAAGCCCATCTTATGTAGAAGACCAATTTTCTGAGTTTTGTAGATCAGCTGTAGTTTAACTAATTGTCTTTAATGGTGTCAATTTGTTGCCCCCTTTAATGATGATTTATGATGCTGATGTCCATGCTCTTATCTGTCTCTGTTATAGACTAGTACAGCAGAGGCTACAGAGGATGCAGGTTTGGGAATCTCATCAATTCCAGGAAATGCTAGTTTACTTGGGTAAGTCAGTCCAAACTGTGTGCCCAGCATTTCACATGTTAAGCAATAAAGAGAGAAACAGCAGTAGTATGAGTTTTTTTTTTTAATATTATATTAAGTACTTTAAATTACAACATTATGATGAAGTTCTACTTTTTTCTGTTGTAATTTATGTCAATTAAAAATATAGAGAATAATAGCTAATTCTTGATATCTTGTCTGCATACATAGAACAATAGCAGTAACAACAATAATAAAAACTTGATTTGGGGCCATATATAAATGGGGGGCAAGTAGTGCTGAGGAATAGAGTGGTTAGCAATGCTCAACCTCAGAAACTTGCAGTTCTGACTACTTATTGGCAGTAGTCGTGAATGCAGGCATACATATTTGTGTATGTTTTTAATATGATGGTAAAGTACAACATCAGAAATCGTCTTTGGTTTGGGACTTTGGGAAGGTTTTGAATTTGTATATATTGCAAGTTTACAGCATATAAACTAGTTAAATGATGCTATTTTTTGGTGCATGCCACTTTCAGTAAGGTACTTAATTAGTTGTCTTATCTCACCAATCTTAAGGAGCTCTCCAACGCAATAGGGTGCCTGTTTTTTCTGGTTGAGCTTCAGTCTCTTTAAATGCACCTGTGCTGCTGAGCTGTTTCTTCACATTTAACTTATGGGTTCTGACTTATTTCTCATCACGGTGTAGATGGGCTATGAGCTCCTTGACTCTGAAGGGTAAATCTTCTGATCATGCTCCAGTTGCCTCTGTGAGTTCGAGTGTGCTTACTCCAACATCTTCTAACGGCAGTTCAGGTATGCCAAATGATCAGTCTCTTGGTTATTTTAAATGTGATTTGATTATTGCATATTTCTCTGATATGTGATTAAATCTTCCCCTCCCCATTTTGGCCTGCTTAGCATCAAGCTTTTGATTAATCTTTGTTTACATAACTGAGCAGCTAAAGGGTGTTGCATGATCTTACAAATAACTTCAAATCCTAGTAATGCTTTTGTAACTAACTTCAGTCACTCTCATACTTCACCTTTGATATGCATTTGAGAGGCATATATGAAAGCAATTTAGAAATGAGGAGTGTATGTGTTAAGCGAGTAGAATCCTCCTCTTGAATATGAAATTGCAAGAGTAAAAGTGCTTAATAAAATTTCTTTCTCTTGTTTCTTAGGGGTAAGCAGAAAATTGAGCAGAAGCTCCTATTATGAGATGATATTAGCAATGTGGTGCATCAATCTTTGGTCCTTGTTCCTTTCTTATCAATTGTGACAGAACGGCCTTTTTTCTTTGTGGGTTAAGGAGTTTCATTTTGAAATGGGCCAAATAGCTTCTCAACATATTGAGGCCCAAATAAATCAAACTAATTAATACTCAGGTGTGATTGTCTTATTTTTATAGGAAGAAAAATAAGGGAAGAAAACTGAGAAACTGTAAGGGGAAGGGACGGCTGAAAATCTCATCCCTTCCGTATCTACCTTTGACACAAAGCTATTCTATCTGCTCCCTTATCTGATTCTTTGATGCTCCGATACTTTGTTCTGCCTCATTCTGATGACTTCCTTCTGAGTAATTCTTTTACCATTTAACACGTTTATTTCTCTTCTTTTTTAGGTATTCTAGCTGTAGATACTCCTTCAACAGCACCTGTTCGTGTAACCTCCACAACAGATTTCTCTGAACCCCCTGTCCCTACATCTCCAACATCAACAGATGGCTGGGGAGAACTAGAGAATGGAATTGATGAAGAGCGTGAAAATGACAAGGATGGGTGGGATGATCTGGAACCTCTTGAAGAAATAAAGCCAACTCCAGTTCTTGCAAACATTCAAGCCGCTCAAAGGCGGCCAGTTTCTCAACCTGTTTCACAGACAAAACAAGGTATTAATTATTCAACTATTATTGTTTTGGTTGGGATATCCTCATTTCCATGACTGCTAGTTACTATTAATAATTTTAGAATATCTGATTGAATTGAAAGTTATTTTTCTATATACTAGCGTTAAAAAGTTCATACCTTTAATTAACGACAATATCCTCACAAAGTGATTGATGTGGGTGCATTTAACTAGTTCAGGTTTGCACTTAACGATTGGATTGGCATTTAGTGAATTTTAGTCAACTTTCACTAAAAAGTGAACTGAGACTTTGTTATGGTAGGGTTGGTGTTTAGTGAATTAGTTTAGTCAACTTTCACTGAAAAATGAACTTTGAGATTTTCTTATGCTAGCATAGTATTAATATGATAATTATTACTGAAAAATTAGTTATGTTTTGGAGATGTTGCTGCCATTTTATATATAGCCTTTGATCTGTGCTTAAAAATTTAAAGTTTGAAAGTGTTCCTAAATTCAAAAGAAATATTCCCTAGCTAGTTAATCACTTAATCCATTTACTTATCTGGTGAGTTTTAAGTACTCATGTACTAACTGGAAGGTTATTTATTTTAGCCTCACATTTGCGATCCAAAAGTACACCAAAGTTGAACAAGGATGAAGATGATGATTTGTGGGGTTCCATAGCAGCTCCTGCTCCAAAAACAGCAAAACCTTTAAATTTGAAATCAACTGGAACTGATGATGATGATCCTTGGGCTGCCATTGCTGCTCCTGCACCCACTACCAGGGCCAAGCCCTTATCAGCTGGCAGAGGTCGGGCTGCTAAACCCGCTGCTCCAAAGTTAGGTGCTCAGAGGATAAACCGGACGTCATCCGGGATGTAAACCAAATTGCCTCTTGCCAGAGAACAAAAGGAACAAGGAAATATTAAATCTATACGTTGCCTTTTTATTCTGGTGGCTGGTGATCGATCGTGTTAAAATACAGGAACCCATTTAATATATAAATTACATTTGTGCTTTCCGGTAGCATAATTGAATTTGTATTATTCTTCTTTAAGTGTCATGTTTTTTGTTTGAAGGGAAGTCTTACGGGTAGTAAGTAGTAACAGTTGCATAAATATTCCAAGGCAACAAAGGTGGTACTTACTATATATTTTGGGGGGATGTTTTTTTTTTTCGAACGATTAACATTTTACTTGCAATGTAATTAGTTTCTTATTTTGATAGAGGAAAGGTTTTGGTTGAATTATTTGCCTATACCTATTCTATCCTGAATGTTTTTATTACTCTACACTTGCTTGTGTATTTCGTGGTGCTATAATTATGCATATGCACGTCAAATGAAAGCCTCTTAAAAAGGCAAGAAAAACATCTTAGATGAGCTCTTGGTAAGAATGCGCCCCGAGTTAAGCATTTATGCCATTTTTTTTTTATCAATAGCCTCAGCTTGCGCTAGGCTCACTTCAACTTGGTTTATCTCTTAGTAAATGAATGAAAAATATTAGTATTGGTATAAATCATGCATATCAGTGGATGATTATAATTCGATTTGATATAATTTTATTTTATTTAATAAAATATATGATTCAGAATAGATATTATATATATTATAAGTTTTAATTATTTTTATTGATCTTATTATTTGTAAAAATATTTTTTAGAAAAAATAAGATATAATTATTTTTTATTTCTTATCTTTTTTCTGCTTTTTTAACATTATTTTATAACACATTATTAGTGTGATGAAGTTAGTAATTATGTAATAAATTTTTCATATTTTTATCAAGGTTAAGATTTTGATTTGAATAATTTTTGTTTTAATATTTTTTGTTATATAATATATTGTTTACATTTTTAGTTTTTATTTAATTTTAAATTTTTTATTCTTTTTAAGTATCTTTAGGGTGTCAAATCTCTTTTCAAATTAGAAGTTCTAGATATGAACTGTTTTACTTTTTTGTTGTAAAAAAAATGTCAAATCTCATAATAGTTAAAGTTCTTGTTTTTGATATTTCAAGAAGAAATTATTTATCATAAATATTTATAATTTTATTTTAAATTCATTCTAATGCTAATAATTTTGAAAATATTCTTAAAAGAGAATCTAATTTACTAGCAAGATTGTGTAAAAGCAATTTGTTTTTAACATCATTTATTTGAAATCAGATATCTTTTGCTAGAGAACTGTTCTCATTTTAGAATAATTTGAAGGAGAGATGCAAATACCAAAAATAGTAATCCTTCCAAAAGCTTGCTTTGATCGTTAAAATTGTAATTGCAAATACCAAAAATAGTAATCCTTCCAAAAGCTTGCTTTGATCGTTAAAATTGTAATTGCAAGATTTCAAGATTGTAAATGAATATAATTCAATATTGTTTAAGATTAACTTTTAAAATAAAATTATTTGATGAAAAAATTATCAATTAAAATTATTAGAAAACACAATCAACTTTTCACCTCCAAAATATATTTTTACAATAATATTAAGAATGTAGATTCATAAATCTTCTGAACTAATTTCTTATTTGCTTGTTACTGAATAAAACAATAAACTTTTAATGAAAAGTTATTAATTTCGTGACCAACACCATTCCCTGAAGTGAATTTAGTATCTTCTCAAGACCATAGTAATAAAAGGAGTTGTGAAAGAAAAAATTATGGGATTTGTACTCTTTCAAGTTTTGAAAGTAAATATGTTAAAAAATTTAAAGAAATAGATAAATTTAATAAAAATAAAGTTAGAATAATGTCAATTCTTAAGATCATTGATCTTATTTATGTTGTACTTCTAAATACAATGTTGATCTTTATAAAGTATTTTAAAATAAAAAGATAAAAATATTGAAGTATTTTTCTTTTAATTCATTGATCATGTTACTTTTGATGTTTTTGATTGTTTTTAAAATTTAGTGACAAGATTGAACACTTGATTAAGGATGAAAATATTTATTATACAAATATTTTTATTTTTTAAAAAATATATATATATTTAAATAATAAAAATAACTTCAATAATATGGAAGATGCCATATGTTTAGTGGATAGTGGTATAATCTATATAACTGGTTGAATAAAAATATTTTTTGTGATTAATATCAAATAAAATTAATGTTAGTAATATATAATTAAAGATTGATACTTAGAGTTTTTTAGAATATATATATATATATATATATATATATATATATATATATATATATATATATGTGTGTGTGTGAGACAATAGGTATTATGTTAAATAAAAAAAAAATAAATTTTGAAATATCTCTATATTATCTCATCATTTTAACTAAAAGTTAATATAAGTAAAAATTTTAAACTTTTTTTTTATCAAGATTAAATTTTACAAAATAAGAATGATTGAATCAAAATGTATACTAAAAGTGTATAGATACAAAAATACTAATCCTATAGCATCAATGTTGATCATTTTAATGAGATTATGACATGACTTATTAATGAAAATACACATGGATATCAATGAAAAATAAAAAATTGTTTTGTTTTAATTATCTATGCACTTATTGTACTGAAAATAAATTAATTATGAAACTTTTTCCATTTAAATTACCAATGAATCTTCCTACTCTTTTGCAAAGAATATAAGAAGACATTTATAGTCCAATTCATCCATCCTATGAAACTTTTTCGCAATTTTATAGTTTTAATTAATGTTACGTTTAGTTATTTTTAACTGAAAACAATATATTTAATAAATTTATGCTCAAATAATAAGGTTAAAATTAAGTTTTACCGTTCACTATTTAATTTTTTATTAGTATTATTTTATAACAAATATTAGTTTTTAAAATTAATTTTAAGCACTAAAAATTTTAAATTTGTTTTACATGAAACATGAAGTCACGAGTAAACTGAAGCTTGGTATATTAACTTATTACTGTTTCTAAAAAATTTTAAAACACACATACAGGGTTACATGATAAATATTTTTATTTAAATAAAAATTGATAAACGATGTCTTGAAAACTGTAAAGTGTAATTCATTTTTAAGATAGTTAAATATATAATTAAATATCTGAATTATATTATAGCTACTAAATATTTGCTTTTCATTTTAGTAATTGATACCGTGTTGCTTAACATTTACCCTAGTGCCAATGAACGCCGGGAAAAAGTAAGTGAAAAAAAAAACTAATTTTCCAAAAATAATTGCGACACGTGCAAAGATCATTATAATACAAAGAATTAAAATAAATAAGTTGTTACCAATTGAAGAAGACTTTAAATAATTCATTCATCAATAAACTTTGATATTTCATTAACTAATAAACATACCTATTTATAATATTCTCACACATTAGTGTGCATGTGTTTGAATATTGTCTTTTAGCTACAAAGTTATAATCGGAAAATTTTCATTTAAAATCACACAGTTATAATAAAAAAAACAATTATAGTACTTTTCCTCCAAAATTAAGTCCCTTATCCTCGCTAATTTTCATAAGTTAACTTATAAAATACTAACTAAAAATATATAAATGTTAACGTTTGCATGCATATCCAGTGAAAGTGTCTTTATAATATATGGTGCAACGAGATCATGATGAATTCCGATATTTTAAATTGGGAAGTCAACTTATAGTATAAAATTGTGTCATTAATAAATATTATGGATAGTGAAAGTATTTTTCAAATATTAGAGAATATATATATATAATAGAACATGTTTAGATTTAATAATATATTTTTTAATTTTCTCTTGTAATTAATGCATAATTTTTAACTTCTTTGATAGTATATTATTTTTTTAATCACTCCAATAAAATTGATTATATATATTATTAAAAAATTTAAAAAGCTATAGGACCCCAAATAAACAACACGGGTCCATCCTTGATGACTTCTATAAAAGAGTTAGTTCTTTCATTTTTAAGAAAGAGTCAGTGATGATTCTAAATGACTAGAATATTAAATGTTTACAGGTTGAGTTTTCTTCTGTGGACTAAATTTATTCATTATTTATGATTTAAAAGAATAAATTCCATGATTAATAAAAAGGTTGTTAACAAAATATGAAGAAAAATATTATTTCTATTTTTTTTTTACAGTTATAACAAGGGGATAAATAAAACAATCTAAAGAAAAAGAAAAAATATAATTGAAATAGGCAAAAGGATATATTTACGTTTGAGATAAAATAATAAGAGAGAAAAGTGGTGGGCAGCTCAAACCTGCAGTCATCGATTGATGAAATCTGAAGCTGAAGTGCAAAGTTGGAGGTTTCAACTTTCGAAATTGGGAACCCTAAACCCTAAAAGCCTTTGACTTTGTTCAATCGTTCAATATGAGTATGACCCAATTCGCCATGGTATGCCTTTTCTATTCCCCTTCTTTCTCTCGATATTCACGAGTCATGCTTTGATCAATTTCAACTTCGTGCTGCCATAACCTCTCTCGTTCTAAGTATGATGTTGCTTTAGTCGTAGCGAATTGCATTGTTTAATGCAAAGTTACAAATTTCAGAACCCTAGGATAAGTTTTAGCACCAAGCTTGTTCCTTTTTTCTTTCTTTTTTTTTCATGTTAATTGAAGGATTTTACTGAGGAGCATGCTTGCGTGATAAAATTCAATGTTGTGTCAATTTAATATCATGTCTGATGATTTTGCATTGCCCTGAAGTTATTAACTGGCATGGCACTGAGGATTATGTCTTTTGAAGGACTGAGATGCCATTGGTCTAAACTTTTAACTGGATTTTAACACTGATGTTTTTTGTTTTTCAGGTTGAGGAGTTGGCTTTTCTTGTCAAGGACAATCTTCCTTGCAAGCATCTAGTTCTCACAATGGAAGAAGCCTTGGTTAACTTTCTTCAGGATGATGACACTAGGTAACATTTATGAGACAGTTTCTAAGTGGTGTTTAACCAGAGTATTTGTATTAGTCCAAGCCATCACTATGGCCCATGGAAGTTAAAAGTCTAGTTAATGAAACTAGTGATGTTGTACTTGTCTCAAGCATGGTTACAGACAAAGCTGAACCCTCAACCCCTACACTTTGTTTCAAAGGGACATGGGAGGGATGATTTTAAACAATTTTATGCTTTTTCTGAGTTTCTCTCTTCAATTAGCTGAACTTATAAATTATTAGGAACTCCCCATGTACTTGTGACACCTAAAAGAAAAGAAAGCTGTTTAATATATTAGAAGTTAGAAAATAAAATGTTGCAATGGAATCTAAAGGGTTTCAAATTCAATGTAATGATTTTCAATTTAATTGTATAATTCTTGTGTGCAAAATGAAAGTGTTCATTTATTATATGCTTCGAAAACTATGACAAACATTTTTGCATGACAGTTAACTTATTAATTTCAAAACTGTATGGTACATCTCTCACTTGGTTTCACTTGGAATTTGAATTCTCTTAAAGGTATGTTGATTAATGAGTAAAGAAGGGGCTTTTGAAGTACGGCTCTAAGTTCTGTTGGTCATCTATGGCATCTGATTGTAGCTGATTTTTGTGGCTGTTGAGCATATTTATGTTGTGTTAAATAGTTGTTTTACTGTGGTTGGAAGTTTTTTTTCCCTGGTATGCTATAATATGCTTCTTAATATCTGTTTTGATTGACTATAGTTCAGATGGGATTTTGGAATTGGAGCCAATGAACTCTTACAACCGTCTTCTCTTGCACCGCCTTGCTGAGATATTTGGGTATTTTTCTCATGAATTTTATTTTGTTCAATTCAATTTCAAAGTTCCTGTCTGGTTCCATGTTGATTCTGCATCAACTTTTCTTTTATTTGATAGTTTCATAACTGGTGCCAGGTTTGCACATGAATCTGTTGGTGAAGGTGATGATCGCCATTTGATTCTGGAAAGATGTCCAGATACAACTATGTAAATGAACTTCCCTCTTTTATCTCTCTCGGCTTCTTTTTATATCAAGCATAATTTGGAATTTTGGATTACTTTATTTTATGAGTATTTCAGCAATTATCACAAGGTTTCTTTATGAAATAACCTTTACATATGGATGGGTTGCAGACCTCCAGTCCTTGTCAGTGATATCCTATGGAAGCATGATGAACCTCAATCTTTGATTACATCCCACCAAATATTAAGGAGAAAAGAAACCTCTCCAGGTAATACATACTTACTGATTCTTCTCTCTGTCACTGACTCACCATAGTACTTCATGTACCATATTTATCCTACCTACCTGTAAAATCTTCAATGATAAAAGAGATAACATGCAAAACATGTAGTGAATGAGATTTTACCATTGACTCTTTTATTTAAAACTTGGAAAAACTGTAGGAAAATTTTTGTATGCTAAAATTAGTTTATTTTTGTGTAACTTGTTATAATTTTTATATTGGAGATTATTGTTATTGTATTACAGAAGTATATGTTTCTATTTTTTATTTATCATATCATCATTAGTATTTTGTAGTATAACATGCATATTTATGTACGTGGCTGAATATTATTTCCTATAATGACTTGGAAGCATGGATATGATGTAGAACGTGGATTTGTTGATGTAGATTAAGAACAAAGCTAATGCAGGTTACACAAATTCATGAATAAAAGAGAAGGATGTACTGTTGGTGGTATGCAGGTTACACAAATTCATAAAAAAAAAAGATTTGTAAAAATAGCATATAAATAATCATGCTTAACTAGTAAAGAAATAGAAATAGAAATAGATTATGATGGTAAAGCTAGAAAAGACTGATGGATATGACAACTTGGAAGCCAGAAGTATCCATGAGTGTTCCACATACCTATAAATGACTGTTTTGTTTGCAGATGTATGTAGGAATGGCAACTTGTTTATAATAATTAATAAACTTAACAAGTTCATATGGAAAATAGTATTTTTCTTAATGACTTCTTAGTTCTTACCATTACATTGACTACGTGTTTTTCCCTATGATGTGCATTCTTGCCTCTGTTTTATGGGCCTTAATTTGTGTGTGGCATTTTTTAGTCTCGCAGACAAATACACCTTCCTTTTCACAGTCACTGGAGGAGAGAAAAGCTGCTTATTTAATTGCTCGTGAGCGAATATTCTCTATGAATTTGGAAGAGGTAAAAGAGCCTGGGGAGCAAAAGCCACGAAGTGTCCCTGTGGTGGCCCGCAGAATGATTGCACATGCATTAGGTCAAAGAATACATACAAAGAATCAGAATGACCTGGCTAGTGATAGTATGAAGGATAGAGTGCTCACAGATGAATTGAATACTCAAGATAAGAATAGTGAAGATTACAATATCACCAAAGGTTCTGATGAGTCTTTACACTTAAGAAGGAACCCAAACAACAGAATAAGAAACACTAGCAGTTCTAATGCTGCCTCACTTGATAAAAGCAATGATCAAACACCAGTTGACAAAGATTTGCCACAATTCTCTCAAGATGGAAAACCAGGGCAAAGAGTAAGTAAAGATTACATGAAAAAGGAGCACTTAGGAGCTGCAAAGAGAATGTTTGCTCATGCTTTAGGAGTGCATTCTGGGAAGGATGGTTCTGTTCCTAAAAGTAGAGGTGGAGAAATAAAAAAGACTTAACAGAGAAGGTTGTGAAATCTTTTAAAGAGAGTGGTATTCTGTTGCTCCAAACGGATCTTGGCTGTTGCTCCCGGGGATTTGATCACAATCACGAAGGTGAGTAATGAACAAACTTTACTCAAAAATCTGATACTTGATTCTCAGGAGATTCGTACAAAAGACTATCATAGTATCCTGTTGACTAGCAGCCAAGTCAACAGACATCGTCAAAGAACAATCCAGAATCATGTTTGACCTGTTTTTGCTGGTGGAAGCGCGGTGAACAGATTATGGTGTTTTGGCCCGTCTTCTAAATGTTGTAAGACATGCAGTTCCATTTTCACTGTGTTTGTTTTTTTGTCTGTGTCAACGTGTTGGCTTTCATTTTGGCTGCACCCAGGGCCACGGGCAAGTGCATGATTTCCTTATCATAGAGGGTGTTATGTATATAATATATAGGACAAATTTGTTGAGGGTGTAATATTATAAATTCCAAACTTCTTTTCCTTTCCCATCTTCGGTGACAACTGGCGACTAACGTTATTTTTTACAGAATTTAAGGGGGTAGTGAATTTTTTCTGCTGTAACTCGATGAGCAAAAGCTAACCGAAGCAGCTTTCAAGGATGCCCATGGGACTTGGATCAGCTTAGTATTTACAACAGAGTACAGAAGTAAACATTATACAATCGAGTTTTTATGTTTTATATTTCTTTTTTATTTAATAATTAATGATATTATAATTAAAACTACGGCCTTCTGCAAAATAGCTGAAAATTCTCATCATTCATTGAATCTTAAACGATTGTATTTGACCTTGATGTGTTGTGTAATCATGATAAATTGAGAATTTGACTGTTATACAACTGTTGAACCCGAGTGAGGAGAAAGAAGTGTGCCCACCAAAGGGGTAAACAGTTGAGTGGAACACTTACAAGCGTGCAATCTTTACATGCTTACCCACCTGGGAAGTCAATTATTGGATTAACATGGACGTTAGTTTTGGAAAGCGAGCAACCAGAAATGCACCGAGAAATACGGAGCTTGCGACGGATCGTGGCAGAGGGGGGCGATTACTAACATAATTTAATAGATACTCACTTTGTTGAGACTTTGCTATGAGGAGGTAAATAACTCAGCAGATTCATATACATGGGAATTTGGAAAGTATCAACTTCAACATATAAATACCAAGGAGCACAGGTGCTCACCCCAAAATATAGACCACTCCGCTTTGAATATCTTGCAACTATTAATTAGCATTGCTTGATTTATAATACAAGTCCCTTGCTCAGCTTATCCAGCAACTAACTCTAGGAGTAGGGACTGTTGCAACATCAGCCGTTGTTTAAGAATAGCATAAAACAGATATGAGCCATGGCCAACACCAGCTTGCTTGACCAACATTGTCCATCACATCTCAATGTCTTCAAGATCAGGGAGGGGAAACCGAAGAATTGCAGCGATGCCACTTATCTGTGCTAGTTCTGTCCATCAATATAAAATTGGCAAATTAAATTTATAACAAACAGAAAACTATAACAAAAATGGTTGTGCACAAATTACATTCACTTCGTGCAGCTGCTCTAATAACAAGAGGAAGGAAGAAAAACCAAGAGAATCTTTTGGTTAATATACTTTTACGGTTTTACCTTCTTTTCAATTTTTCACTGTTCTCAGTTCATGGAGTTCAAAGATAAATATCCCACACTCCACCCACCCAGAAATAAAGAATAATAGAAGTGATAAAACTTACGTTCTCCAGAGACATGCATGGAGGAAAATACATGGACAGAGCCTCCTGAATCCTTAACTGAGTTGACCAATTTGACAAATTTTTGTCTTGCTGTTATATCTGAATTCCTATAACCAAAAGCAAGTACTGAAGTCAAAATTATCTATCACAATTCACAATATCAAAAGGAGCATTTCAGAATTGCAGCCCAAATCTCAAGCTAACAAATATGATGGTAAAGAAAATGCAAAGATAGTTCAGTTATCACAATGCCATAATGGCCCAGAACCAAAATATAATTCTAGAAAACAGATTGTGAAGTTAGCGGTAGTTAACAAAGAAGTTTGATCTAAACCATTTCCAAAGATGGAACAGAGATACATAAGATTTATGTCTGATTTGAACAAAGTAAGCATCGGATAGAAAAATCCAGCATGCTGTCTTTGATTTGGGAATATCTTAGAGCTATATCAAACAAACCTGAAAAGATCATCTGTAATGAGAAGAGTTTGCACAGCTAGTCGTTCATTTGCTACCTCAACATGTTTTATTCCATAGCAAGCTCGTGATGGATCCTGTTTCACATCAAAGATATTATTTAATCAGGATTTCCTAGATTTCTGAAAATGCAAAGTTTAGGTAAGCCATTTTCACAGTTTTGAAGAGCCACTCAGTTTAAGGGAGAGATGTGATACTCTTTTTCTGCTAAGGAGGTACTTCCCTAGGGATTTTTAATTCTCTTTTTGCAAAAGACTATGTACAGACAGGATATTATTAATACTTGTGCCCAAGAAAGAATAGTCATTATGGCACAGACAGAACAATGGGGGTTTCCCACAATAAATCCTCTGGAAGATAATTTTTTAGCTTATCCAGTGTCCAGCCAGTAACATTCTTAACCCTTGACTGTATTCAACCAAGAACAGTCCTTGTATAACAAGGGTTTCTTCAATAATGAGCTTCACATCTCTAACATATACATTATGAAATTAAGCAATTTAGGACAACAAATAAAATCATCTGATATCATGTTTCCAAGCATATGATAAAGCTGGAACCTAGGAGGCAGATACTTTAAAATGTTCAATGTACTGGCCTTTGATATGTATAAGATACTGACACCATACCTGATACGAATACTGGATAAAGGTTAATTTATATTGTATTTGCAATGAATAAACTGATGATAAAAATCTTTTTCTCCTCTTTTTCCTTCAATCATGGAGTTGCCTATCTATATGTTTAATGAGGTCTTATGATGCTTTCATATGTTTTTTGATGTTTCATGAAATACTATACATAATTCCATATCATCTTGACTTGATTCTATCTCTTTTTTTAAGAATACTGAGTCAGGTTCTAGTCTTATGGAATAGAAGCCAAATCTTTGTAAGCAAAAACCTATTTTATTTAGATTCGGAAAATCATACAATTTAACAAAATCAGGTGCCATTTTTAAAATATGGTATGTCATATCCTATCATACATGTATCCTAGTTTTAAAATAAAAAAGTTGTATCCTTGTATCATCCTCGTGTTGAATCCAATGCCTATATCTGTACATCTGTACTTTTATCCATGTAACATGCAGCTAAACAATTATATCTCACATTCAAAATAAACAATTACATGTACTTGAAGCAGCTCTCCCATGGTGGTGAAGGAAAAAATTGCCTCCATGTAGTTTTGAGATAATTTTTTCCTTTGATTAAAAAAGTGTAATTTGATTTTTAAATACAAAAATAATTAAAATTAAAAACAAAAAGGAAATTTCATGGATGATGTACTTTTAGACGCATGACTGTGAGCAAATAAAAGTTATGCAAAGACCTTATTGATCCACCTAAATTTGGCGTCTCTCATCTTATCAAATTCTTAAAAATGAACTAATTTTCAAATCTTCAGTAACAGGAATTCAAAGTAGGGTTATGATGTAAACATAGGCAAAGTAAACAAAGGCATCTCAAAAATAGAACCTGACATTTGAAAGCATGTCGTAGAAATCCTTCAACACTCGAACCTAAAGAAAAAGAGAAAGAATAAAGTTTATTCCAGGCTCAAAAGAAAATAAGTAAACAGGATAAGGAAATTATTTAGGCCAAATATTGAAGTAAAAGATGTGTGCTGCTTCAGTTACCTCTTGAGCTGCTTTAGTATCTTTTATCAAATTCATGACATTGGGAGCATCCAGAACCTCCCTTAAACTATGCCTACAGATAATAAATACTAATGTTAAAGAGATACAATAAAATCAATGACTACAGTTTCCATAAGCAATTGAACAGCAAAGTTAATCCCTAAAACAGGTGTCTTAATCTATGCTTGCTGCCATATTCTTTTTTTTTCACTCTTCAAATTCTAAATAATGGATGTCTCCAATAGGCATACATATGAGACTCGGTATTCCCTTAAAACCTTATATATGGAGCAAATATAATGACATAACACATTTTAGTCACCAGCCTCAAACAATATGGATACAACTTTGTTAAATCAAATGTTAAAGACCAGTGTTGTTAAATGACAGTTATGGCAGTGTCATGGCCGAATGGTGTGGTGGTCACCATCCACCATTTTCAGTTTGGTGGCCATCATAGCCATGGAGTTAGTGGATACGTGGTTTTTTTTTTCTCTTTCTTTTGGGTCAGGTTTTAAGGCCCAAAGTAGGGTTTTTAGACCCTTTTCTCAGCTAGTGCTATGCCCAATCCCACCTCCAGCCAGCAACCTTAACTCCCGCAGCTCCAGTTACCTGAACTCTGGTGGCTTCCAGCAAACCCCATTGAGGTATTTTTCTTTGTTTTGTCTGCTTTAATTCCATCCCTTTGTGTTCTCTTCTTCCCAACCTCCTCTTTTATTTTCTTCCATTTTTTTAATGTTCACATCATTCTTCTCTGTTTCTGTTTCTTCTGTTTTTTTTCCAATTCCTCATCCTTTCCTCTCTTTTTTTCTGTTCCCTAGTTGCTCTCCTCCTCCTCCTCTCTTTCTCTCTCTCTCTCTCTCTCTCTCTCTCTCTCTGTTCTCATCCTCTCCTCTGTATTTCTTCCCTTCTCTTTGATTGTTATTTCTTGATCCTTTATTTATTTTTCTATTGATCATCTCCTTCTCACTGCAATTGTTCAATTTCTTACATTCAGTAACACTGGGACAATGGTGAGTAATAACCAAAGCCAAGCATTTTCAAACATCACTGCAAGGAGTGATAGGAATGACATGGTGTGGAAATTCTGCAGTTTTTTTAATATATTTTAGTGTATATAATATATATGATACATGATTTTATTATGGCTGCCATGCATCCACATAAGCCACCATTGCATCTGCCATAATTTTATGGCAGTTTTTTGGCTTTCCACCATGGCCTGTCATCCACCATTGATAACATTGTTAAAGATGGCACATTATAGCAGCATATCACATCAGAAAAATTGTGTAAGTCAACCTTTTCTAATTGACTACAATGACCTTCATATGTTACTTAATTATACTTGACCCAGCTTTCATGAAGTCCTAGAAAAGAAGGAACAGAGAAAATGCAAATAGAGAAAGCAACCATACTTGTATCCTGAATTTGTGTGCACAAGAATGATGCGTGATTTGTTTTCAATAATAGGCCGCAGCTGTCTACGTTCTGCCTCCAAAAATAAATGACGATGAAACTGATCCTGAAACAGAAAGAGACATATAACATAAATATAATAAACATTTCGATACCAAAATCTTGTCTACACTTGTGCATGTACAAATCATTAAAGATACATAACACATTGACATACATACTGAGTATTGAATTTGTAAGTACTCCCCAAGAATGAAGCCCAAGTAAAACAAATGGAATAATTACATACCTTTGTAAATCCTGGACTTGCAATTACAGCACAACGAACCACATTGAAATCTATATGTTTCAAGAAAGCCTAAAACAGATTTGTAGAATCCATTAAATGTGTTGGTGCCCTTCTTGCACCTTTGTTGGATAGAAGTAGATATATATTACTAAAGATAAGAAAGAAAGAAAGAAAGACTAGCAAAAAACATGATAAGATATCCTCTTAACCAAGGAGGAAAGAACATACAAGAGATAAATTCGTTCCTACAATAAGGAGATATTTGATAGACGGGCATCCTCATCCAAGCATCCAATATTACTGGATATATTGGATTCAGGAGCAAGATGCCATGTTTGGTACAGGTATATGGTTATAGATTTTTGAGGGGCATTTGAATTTGCAGCATATCATTAGCATTAATTCTATAAATTAAATAAATGCATGTTTGGATAAATTTTTTCTGGAAAATAATTGCTTATTTTTCAAAAACTCTCTCATAAAGCTGACAAACATAAGCAATTATTTTCTGAAAATAAGTCGAACCAAACATGAATTAAATGCCCTCTATTAAATTGTGTATATAGAATGAGAATAAATGCTAAACATAAGAAATCTAAGTTTTTGGGCAGAAATTACCTGCAAAACATTCTCAAAGAACTTATCCAAAGCCTACAAAAGAGAGGAGGATGCTTTAGAATCATATCATTCAAGTTATTGAATTCATTCACTGACATCATGTAATAGAGAAAGGATATACTTTCTCATAACCAGCAATAGCAGGCCCATGTTTTCGAGGAATTGAAGTTTCTATCCGTGAACGAGTAACTGTCATACTGTTATATGGTCAAAATAAGATGAAACAATTACATGTCAATAGTTAACACAAGAAGAATATATATTTAATTTTCAGTATTTGTGGTTATCCACAGAAATCAATAAATCTGACACCTATCATTTTTACTAGTATAGAGTGCTGATGAAAATATCTTCTACACACAGATATTATAATTTATAAATAAACCTATTCAAATGAAAGTTAACCTTCTACCAACAAGGAGGATATGGGCTAATCCTTCTTGCATCAACACCACAGCCAGATCAGCACTTGCACCAGGATCTGCAAAATATGCATGGAATTTTTATTCATCACATTGATTACTGAGATTTACACCATCAATCATACTACAGAGGACAGACTAACCATATGAGGATTATGACTTTCATTCATTTTGCTTGACAAATATGATTGTGATTCCATAAGAAACTTTATTTTACTTTTTCCACCATTTTCCCCAAAATGCCTTAATTGGGTTCAGTATTTAAGACATCAGATAAAGTAGGCTCAACATTTTGACCATTATTCCTTGGTATATTTATCCAATTTACTGTCAGGAAAAATGAATATACAAGCTAAAATTTGCACTGTTATATCTTCATTCTTCAAGTTAGTAGTTTCCATAATTTCCATGCATGCAAATTATAAAATTGGCAGATTCAGATAACTGAAAATATACCAGAGGCCTGCTCTAGTACCTCCAAAGCCACAGAATCCCAAACATCCTACAAAAGGCAAAATGTAATCTTCAGCAATAATGATTTTTCAAAAGAGGAAAAAAAAACTATCACAAAATGATTTTCTTAAATATCCCCTCCCCCCTCCCCCCCCCCCCCTCCCCACACACACACACACCAATTTTCTTTTGTCACATTCATACCTCTAACCATAATGGCATAATGAAATATCCAAGCAAAAGAACTAGCTCGCATGTATGTGTAGCACATACTTAACAATATAAAAAGGAACAGTATCAGGGAGCATAGTGACTTAAGAGAAACACCTTTCTGAGCACAAAAGGTCGCTGCAGTTCAAGTTCTAAAGTATGGAATGCTCCTATCTGCAGTGAGTTGCAGAAATGAGAAGTTAAGTTTAACGGTAACAGTTGGTAGTTAAAATGCAGATGGATGACAGCTGCAGTTAAACTACCTTGACATGTTCATTCTCTAAAATGTTCCTTCCGCGAACACGCAAAATAGAACCTTCTTTATCATAATCCGCAACCTGGAAAAGAGAGAGATATAACAAAACTGAAAAACTAACTTGAAATTCTATTGTTAGATGACGCAAGAGAAGTGGCGAAGTACGTCTTCGACTTTAATTTCCAATTTGAGCTTGACACGATCCGCATCTCGCCTTCCATGAGTAGCTTCTCTAAGAACCTTCCTATTACCATTGCAACAAGTACCAAGACAAAAAAAAAAATGAAAATGAGAATCTCCAACAAAGCAAGCAATAATTGATAGAAAGAGAGTACCTGACAGTAACGGCCATGACAGAGTCTCCAGGAGCTATCAAGTTATATGCGAACCATAGATCATCCGAATCCACAGGCACCATCTGCATGACAGAAACGTAAACAACAAATTCTACGAAATACGGAATCAATCAAAGTAAAGAGAATTGGAATTGCACCTTAACGCTACCAGGTCCATCGGGTATGAGGTTTTTCCGAACGATCCTCATGCCTATTGTTATTGCTTCTTACACTTCTCTTCCCCTCTCCCTTTTATTCAAAGTAAACTGCAGCCAAGAGTGACCAAATAGCAAGGGTCCATACGTTTTACTCCCCTGTTTTCTTTTTTGCTATTCGCATCCCCACTTTTTTTTTTTTTTAAGTTTTATTTTTCAAAATTATCCTTACTACACTATAAAATATATGTTTTAGAAATTTAAATTATGAAAATATAAAAATATATTTTAAATTTTAAGTATTCAAAAATATAAAAGTATAAAAATATATTTTTAAAATTTAAATTTCAGCATATTTTATATAAATATAGAATAATTTTTTTCTTTCAAAATTTAAATTTTTAATTTTATATTTTTGAAAGTTAAATTCAAAATGAAAAAATGAAAAAAAAAATAAATTGAAAAGGAGGGGTGCAGTAAGTATACTGCAGTGTTAGAGGGTATAAAAAGTAATTCCCAACGGCAAGCACCGGCATGCATCACTGTTACCAAACCAATGGCCTTCGTAGGCCCAATACATTTTGCTAGAAACACCCAACTAAAAGTGGCCCATAGCCTAAAAGGAAAGTTAACTTTAACCATTTTATATAAAATTGAATTTTTATTTGAAAGAATTATTAACATTGAATACATATTTAAATGAGATAAATAATTATTTAATTTTTAATTATTTATGAAATTAAAAAACAATTATTTTTTAAAAATAAACTGAGCATATTCTAACTTTTTATTTGTGTGCAATTCTTTCTTTTATAAAAATTCTCTTTTTATATATACGGCTCACATATGTTTTTAATTTTTACACATATAGTTCATTTAAATTTTAAAATTATTTATTTAAATTTTATTATTACCTGACATATATTTAATTATGTCATATTAATAATTATGCTAAAAATATATATTTAAAGATTTAATGCATTATTAAAATATAATGATAAAAATGATTTAAATTTTTTTAAGTAAATTATATGTAAAATATTTAATAAAATGAAATAATATAATATTTAAATATTTATAAAAATATATATATATATTTAAAATTTATATTATACACAAGAAAATAAATAAATTAGATTATTAATTTTAAAAAATAAATTTTAAACATATATACACAACAATTATAGTTATATATATATATATATATATATATATTCTAAATTTTAAAATATTAATGAATTAATAAGATACATAACTAATTATACAACCAGTTATATATTTAAATTAATCATAATTTTGTATAAAGATAATTAAAATATTTTTTATAATTAATTACATATTTTTTTAATTAATTATCATTTATCAATAGAATAATAATCGATTACAAAAAATATTTAACTAAATAAAAAAAATTATTACTAAAATAATTAAAATATAATTAATGTAATTAATTATATAATTAATTATAAATATTTAATAATTAATTAAAATTTAAAATTTAGTATAAAATGGATAATTATTGTGGATATATTTTATAATATTTCGTAATTTAAATCTATTCGAAGTAGTTCCAAAAATTTTAAAAATAAAAATTAATTTTTAATTTTTAAAATTTACTGAAAAATAAATTAGTCATTTTTATTATAAATTTATAAAAATATATTAATTTAAAAAACTAAATTATAATAAAATAATATAAATTTTAAAATTTAAAATTAATAAATTAATAAATTAAATATTATTATTGTTACTATTATTATAGTTATAATAATTATGAGATAATGACAACGATAAAATATAAATAATATTTATTTTATAATAGTAATGATATAATAGTTATAATATAAAAATATTATATAAATTTATATTTTATATATTATTTGATTATTAATATTTTAAATAAAAAATTATATATCTTATTATTATAATATTTAATATTAATTATATAAAATAATATTTATTTTAATGTTATATTATAAATAATTATATAATATATAATTATATTACAATATGAGAAATTTAATATAATTTATAATTTTAATTAATATTATTTATTTTTTAATAAATATAAATATTAAATTAATAAAAAAATAAATTATTATTATAATAATAATAATGATTATAAATAAATAAAATATTATATAATTATAATATTTTATATTTTATATATTATTTGATAATTAATAAATAAAATAAATAATTTTGTATAATATTATAATAATTTTTTTATATTATTTAATATTTATTTAATAAAATAATATAAATTATACAGAAAAAATTATGTAATATAAAATATATTATAGTATCATAAATTAAATATAATTTTTATATTTTAAATAATATTATTTATTTATAAATATATAAAAATAAATAAATAAATAATTTTTATTGATTTTATTTAAAATAATAAAAATAAAAATTTTAAAAATAAAATTTATTATTATTATTATTATAATGATAATGATACTGATAGTTATAAAAAATATAAAATAATATAAATAATTTTATATTTTATTATTATAATTTTTTATGTTATTTAATATTTATTCAATGAAATAATAAATATTATATTAAAAAATTATATAATATAAAATATATTATAATATTATAAATTAAATATAATTTTACATTAAATAATATTATTTATTTATAAATATTTAAAATAAATAAATTATTAATTATTAATTAAATTTATTTAAAATAATAAAAATAAAAATTTTAAAAATAAAATTTATTATTATTACTATTATAATGATACTGATAATTATAAAAAATATTATATAATTATATAAATTTTTATTTTATATATTATTTAATTACTAATATTTAATTTAAATAATTTTATATATTATTATAAAAATTTTATATTATTTAATATTTATTTTATATAAAATAGTATATATTATAATAATTATATAATATAATTTATGTATTAAATATTATTTTTTATTTTATTATTATTATATAAAAATAAATAAATAAAAAATTATATTATTTTAAAATAAAAATATTATTATTATGATTATTATTATTATTATAATCATTGTTATTTTGAAGTCATTGGATCCGTTTTTTTTTTTGGTAATTTTTTCCTGTTTTGAAAAAAAATTATTCTTTTTATTATTATTATTATTATTATTATAAGATAATAAAATAATAATAATGAAATTGAATAAATTTAAAATTAAAAATATTTTAAAAAGAAATAATATTTAATAATTTTTTTAAAATTTAAATTAAAATTATTTTTAACAAACAAATTTTATTTTAAAATTAATTTTACAATTAATAATTAAAAACTTACTACCACCCCTTAATTGTATGTGTGAAATAAACTTTAAATTTATAAAACTCTCATCAAGTTATTCTTAACTCGATCGTTCAAGATTTAAGTAAATTATAAACAAAATTAAGTTGATAGATGTGAAAAAAATTCCATATTACTGATTTACGAAGTATATAATATATTATTTAGATTTTACATGATTAATTCCAGGATACATATTTGAATTCTGCATGCAAAAAGAAATGAGGTGGCATACTCCTTATTCTGCAGCTGTCATCATTCTCTTTCTAGCACGTGTCATCAACAGCCACATGCGAACGATGAATCAGACATTCTTTCATTTCCACCAAAATACATCAAGGAATTTGGCCCTGCGCCTGAGAGTCAGACAGTGAAGATGAAGCACAACAGCATATTAGCTCTTAGAGGTTAGAATAGAAGTTTCAAGCTTATTATCTTACATTCAGTTCAGGTACATCTCTCTTCCTGATTTCATTATTCTCTTATAAGGCAATTTTCACTCTATTCACTTAACCAATTAGTGATCCTGCAGTATTTTAATATCTATATGTATACATAGAGAAAGCGTCTTTAATTTCAAGATATACTAAAAGTTTTTGTTTCAACTTTCAATGATGTAAATCGGTATATATAGGATGGGATTGGAAGAGGCTGAAGATGAAGAATGGGATACTAATCAATACTACTACTTGTCTGAACCTAATGCTAAAAGTGGTAGCAAGATGAGGTGGGTATTCAACAAGGGACTCAAGCTGGGAAAGCAGGTCTTAGTGGCTGGTTTTGTAGCTTCTTCTGCCCCACTGCTTCTTCCACCTCTTCTCGTTACTTCTGCTATTGGCCTTGCTGTTTCTATGCCTTATGCATTTTTCTTGGCTAGCCATGCTTGCTCTCAATGTTTAATGAGTAAATTGCTCCCTATGCCTACTTCTAAGCACCCCCCGCTGCTTGAAGAGGTGTGTTTTCGGCCAGATAGTGATATTATGTATACATACGAAGAGGAACAAGCTCTTGCAGATGAAACAAAGAGAGACATTGAAATGGTTGATGTTCAATACATGAAGAATGGCTGTTGTCCACAAGAAGAAAACAATGGTTCTAAGAAAGAGAACAGTGGATTTTTCTATGCGGAGGAGGAGGAGAAAGCATTGCCACAGAAGCGTAATGATGTGGAACTTGGAGCTAAGGTAGATGATGGAATGGAAGGACACTTAAGGGGAGAAAGTAATGGGGTGCAACCAATGAGTGGGGACCATGGAGTGGTAACAATGATTGAGGGTCTTGATAAGACTGGCAATGTAGTTGAAGAATTGAAGACACAATTTGAGGTAACAATGATAGAGGAATTACAGGATCAGGGCATAGAAGATGGTGACATAGAGGAAGAAGAATTACAAAGGGAAACAAAGGGGTTGTTAGAAAAAATTAGGGATGAGGGAAGAACTGATAGCACTTATAGGAGAGGAGAATATGCAGAAGGAATATGTGGAGGGACAAATGAAAGTGATAAAAAAATTGGCTCGGTTGTTGAGGATATGGAGGTAGTGCAGGAAGACAAACACGGTTGTATCATTGGGGGGACTGAAGGAGACTTGGGAAATGAAGAAGATCCAAAAGTATGTGAGGAGATATTTCAGTCAAGAAATGATGAAAGAAAGGATACAATAAGCAATGAAGTAGAATCTGATGAACCTGCAAGAGGTTTGGTGGAAGGAAAAGAAGTGGATGCTACAAATGACTCAGAGAAGCCAATGGCTGAATCTTCTAAGACAATTCCATCTGAAACAATGGAAACGCAGGTTTATAATATTTCAGTAGCTGAGGACTCACCTGAGGTTAACAGTGGAAAAACTGATATACATTTAGTTGTTGAAGAGGAACCGAAGCCTTTACCAGATGGCTGTACTATACTGCAAAAAGGGAAATTAGATAATAACACTTCTGAATTTGAAAATCAAGAATCTCAGCTGCATGAATATAATGAAATGATGGAGTCGTCCAATGCAGATGCTAGAGACATTGCACTTGATTTGTTTGATGAAAAAAGAATAGAGCTTGACAGGCATGATTATACAATTCATTTGCATGAAGGTTAGACCATAGAATATGTTTTTGCCATTTCCATTTTGTATTCATGTACTGGGCCTAGAGGTTTACCATTTATTTTGATCCCTGATATCTGAATTAATCTATATGTTTGCAGAGTCCTTAAATGGGGATGAGCACACAGATTCTACGGAGGTTCTTGTTTCATCTGTAGAACAAGAGTCTGGGCCATCTGAATGTTCCTCTGGGAAAAACATTATTTACCCTTCTCAAGAGGTCAACGCCTAATTTCTGTGTATTTTCAGACATTCTTCTTGTTACTACATGATGAAGTGAACATCTAATTATACCTTAGTGAAAACTGTTTTGATATTATTTATGGCTTTTTGAATTCTAAATAATTTGCTCTGGACTATAACTTTGCTTTTGATAGTTACTATATTTCAGGTGGTCATGGAAATTATTATACCAATTGCATGGTTAAACTTGTCTTACAGTCTAATATAGGTCCATCAAGTAACAATCATAGTCCAGCAATTGAAAATAGGATGAATTCTGATTATTATACATCTCAATTGTATTTTCACCTTAACACATTTTATTTTTTCTTCTATATCCCTTTTTATCACATCACATTTCATATCATATCTTTCACTCTTCTTTTTTTCTATCTCTCTTTTCTTTCTATCCCATTCCACCTATTTTCATTTATGCAATAATAATTTTCCTATTAAATAACATGAAACTAAAGCTAATCCAGCAATAGTAGAGACATCTAAACAAGTAAAATGCATAATCATTTGTGGTGACTGGCAAAGTGCTATCCATTATAACTTTGTCCCCTAAATTTGTTTATCTGCAGATTACCAGATGAATTAGGATATATACCTAAGCTTAATGCTTTATTCCTACATATTATGTAATCATCAGACTATTCACTCTAGCTTTTGCAGGTTGCATTGGATGAGGAGAACATATGGAAACAGATTCATGTGGTTCAGAAGATAGTAGGATATGAAGACACAACCCAAGCATCATGTGAAGAGGAATTGAAGGCCCTCTACATCTTCACCGGAGTTGAGCCTCCCACTTTTCACAATGAGAACTCCAACGACCCTGCTGAACTCAAGGAAAAACTCCACTTTCTCATGTCCATACTTGGAATTAAGTGGGATATGGCCTAGACTGTGACACATGTTTATATTGTTTTCACCATACTCCGGTAGCATGTGTTTTTTTCTGTGAATAAGTTAAAAATTAAATGCAAGATGCATAGCATGACGGTGGATTTTTCCTTTTCATTTTACTCGTGTGTGGATGAGTTTATGGTTATCGGTTGATTGATGTGATTTATTCGTAAATCAAGATTTTTCTTTTTCTTGATTGCATGACAGTCTGATTCACCTTGGCATCAATAGTGATTTATCATGACAAATGAAAACACAAATATGATGCAAGATGGAGATAGGAATACCATAAATTTAAAAATTACAGGACACCAAATGTTTATAATACAGTTTAAATTTTTGCATAGCAAAAGAGAATTTAAATTTTAGCATGAGTCATTTTAGATATGATGAAATGGTATTATTTATCAAATTATTATAGTATTCTTATTTTTATTGGTATAGAAGTTTTAGAAAATAAATCAAATTAAAAAATAAGTAGAAGTATCTGTCTGGGATAAGTATACGTTTGGTATGATGACATACGGAAACAATTACTATTTTGAAGTGTTAAACTTTTGAGATGTGGGTGACAAAAGTTCCAAGACAAGGTTAGTCCATTACTGAATATTTAATCCAATTATTCATATGACCCTGCCTATACATTCACACATGTTCGTATATGATTATTGTATATTTAATTTATAAACTAGATAGCTTTATATACGCTGCAAAAATTTCTAAATCAACATTAAAATTCATGCATATGAGTAATAAATAATAGGACAAAGAACATGGCTGGTCAAATGTCAGCTATTGCCCATAACATTATTGAGATGGCTAACCAAACAATGTTGGGAGAAGCTTAAGACTCGGTTGAGTCAAAGATAATGCAGAAACTACTGGGACGAGAAAGAACTGATCCAAGCACCACTTAATCATATATTGAGTAAAATATATTTTTAATTATTGTAAATATGGTTAAATTTTATTCTATTTTTCAGAAAAAAAATGTTTAGTTTTAGATTTTACAGATGTTATTATTTTTTAAAACAGTTTTATTATCATTTATTAATGATATGTTGTACATTTAATTATATCACATAATTTGCTAATTTGAAATGATCACTAATGTAATATAATTGTGTATATTTTTTTGTCATAAAGTGACAAATAGAAATTATTTTAAAATAAAATTTAATCATTTTAAAAATTCAAAATATACTTAAATCTTATATATTATACTTGGATCAGTCTTAATCCTTATATCTTTTATGTTAGGTTTTTTTAATATGTGGCCTTATATATATTATTGAATAATATATTATGTATCATCTATAAAGTTTTATTTTATTAGAGATTTTATAAGGATAAATGTATTGAAATTCATAATATTTTATTTTTATATATATACAAACTTTATAATAAGTCATATTTTTTATCTATGATGAGATAAAATAAAAATGGTTTAAGTATCATTATTCTTTATGGAAAAGTAAAAAGCACTATTATTTATTAAAGGGTATTTGACTATTATATAAAATGTTATGCTCCTCAACTTCAAGTCCTATACACAGGGAACAAAAGCTTGAAATTCAAGAGTTTCTCCTTCAAATTATTATTATTTTTTATAGATTTAGGAATGCTTCCATTCAGGTTTTTCTATTGATTTTGTTATTATTTGACTAAAAATATGCATTGTTTATCTAATATTGGACGGGTGTTTAAACTTCCTTATATGTTCGCAAATTCCCTTTTATATGAGATCTCTTTATAAGTGCGATGTCAAGAGAAAATTATCTTTTTGATCATAGCAATTTAACGGTTATTTGACTGCCATAGATAATATGATTAGTTTAAAAGATGCTTAATTTTTGTAGATATTCAGGATTTTTAGATAAAATTATTTTAATATTTAACCTTTCACTATTAAATTAATTATATTTAAAAATTTTAAATAAAATTATTTTATTCAACATCTCATTAGTAAATCAATTCTAATAATGTAAAAGCTCCTTAATTAATGTAGATCATAAATATTTTAACTATTTAAAAAAAATCCTTTTCTTTTTAACGTGTCATTTATAATTTAATTTTTTTTATTTTTAATTTGTTATCCATTGTATTATGTCTGTTCCATATATGCACATCATAGATATGAAACAAGTTTCAATGGTCAAAGAATATTTAGTTTCAGTTTGTGAAAATCCATTATAAAATGGAATAACTAAGAAGAAGAAATAAGATAGCCGCTAAAAATCGCTTCTTAATTATAATTATACAATATTAACATAAGCTGTATGGTTAGCTTTTGAACAATTTAAGATTTTATTTGGAGGGAGGGAGAGATGAAATGAAAAAAAAAAGAGAAAAAAAAAGAATGAAATAATGAGTGGAATGAGAAATATGATAAGAAAGAAGAGAAAAAAAAATTGTTTTTTGAATGAGTTGAAATAGAAAAATAAAAATTCTTTTTTAAACTTTGAATGAATGAAAAAGAGAGTAAAATAAATAAATAAATTATATAAATACTAATTTAGTAAAAAAGATTATAATATTTTCTTAATAAATGTTATTTTTAATTTTTTATTATTTTTATTTATAAAAATTTATTTATAATCAAAATATTAGAGAAAAAAAATTAAAAAACCAGCAAACCCTTCCCCCCTCTCCCAAAGTCTCTCCAAGAGTGGTGAGAAATTACAAATGTGAGATCCATTTAAAATTAATCTAGTCCTTCTATTTATTCAACCAAAACAAATATATCATTTCAAATTATCTGTATTTTTTTTTTAAAGTAGGGGGAAAAAATCAAAATAATAGAAATATTTTTTTATTTTTTAAATGAACAAAAAAAATAAAACATTTTTTTAAAATCCATATAGAAGATAATCTTTTTTTTCCTTTCTTTCTTCCCCTCCCAACACCTTGAAATGTGAGGGAGGAGTTGCTGAATTTTTTTTAAATGTTTAAATTGTTAATTTTTATAAAAAAAATAAAAAATAAAAAATTTTATATTAATAAAAATTAATATAATAAAATTTTAAATTTAAGTTCAATTTTTTAATTAATATAAAATAAAATTATATTATTAATTTATTTTTTTATCCATCAAATTCAAACAAATTTTTAATTAATTTAAATTATTCATTTTTTATTTTATTTTTAATTTGTTTTCCATCATTCTATTTCTCTTATCATTCGAACAAAACATAAAGTTTCTAAAGATGAGTTCACGAGGGCAATTGGATGTCTTAAATTGATATC
This sequence comes from Canavalia gladiata, assembly GCA_037954105.1. NCBI lineage: Eukaryota > Viridiplantae > Streptophyta > Magnoliopsida > Fabales > Fabaceae > Canavalia > Canavalia gladiata. Next base: position 15,396,705 of record CM075660.1, read on the forward strand.
AATGACTGTCATTTGAAAAAAAAGCAAGATTTTTTGTTTTTTATATAAAAAATATTACTTACTTTTTTAATAATTTTTTAAATTTAATTATATATCGACATACATATAATAAAATACTCCTTAAGTATTTAATGTGTAGACATCTTTTTTTCGTTTCAAATTTAAAAAAAAATATATAATTAAACAGGTTCTTGTTGTTAGTGGAAGTTATAACGGTGTTAAAAATGCTGAGTTGGCTAATGTTTATCCTACGCGCAATAATATTTTGCACCTAGCATTAAGAACATTAATAGGTTAGATGAAGTTAGTTTTGTAAGATTTGATTTTCAAGTTTAAAATTTAGATTTAATTATTTATTTGATATAAGTTATTTTTTAAGTTCAACGTGATTTTTTAAAAAGTTTGACTAGGTTGTAAGTTTTAATTAAAAAAAATTTTAAATTTGTCAAAATTTTATTTTTAAATAAAATAAAAATTAAACATATATATATAATTCATTAAAATTAAATTTTTAAATAAAATAAATATATAATTTTAAAATATTAAAATAACAACCATAATAATATTAAAATCTCTTTCCAAAAAAGAAAAAATTACTTTTCAATCTCAGAAAATAATCAGAACCTACATACAACAATACCCACACACCCATGAATGTGAATCTCAAGAGTGGATGGCTGACCGTGAGAGGCTCTACAACACCCTTGATCTTCTGGCTGGCAATGATGGTAATGGTCTTCTCCCTTAAGAATCCTAACCAGGGATGATAAACCCATACTTGCATACTTTAATTTTGATGAACAGAATTTAAGTTGATTGGAATTAAGGATGTGTTTGGGTAAAATTAAAATTTTGAAAATTAAGATATTAGAGATATTATTCTGTCTTCAAATTTATTTATTTATAAAATTATTAAAATATTTTTATTATTTTAAAAAATATTATATAAAATTAATAAGATTAAAAAAATAATAAACTATATAAATTTAAAAAATATATAATAATTTAATAAATTATAAAAAATTAAAATAAAAATATTAAAAAAATTTGAAAACTGATGTAAGATAGATTTTTCTATGAATCAAAATGAAATTTAATATTTTAATTCTAATAAAGACAGATACAGGTGTTACTTGTTAGGAATAGAAACGGAAATAATGAAACTTACCTCCAATCTGTTTTGTTATCATACTTAATTCTAACGGCAAATTCTAGTGGTGATTGAGAGTGAAAATATAAAAAAAAATAGATAAATCTAAAACTTGTAAAAAAAGAGAAAACTAATTAAATTAATTAAAGGTTGATGAAAAAATTTAATGCATTAGAGATGAGAAGGATGCTCATGTTAAGACTTTTTTGTGTACACCTAAATTATAAGAATAGATTAAAAGTGAAAGATGTAACTATCTCATATTATTAATAATAAGATAGAAAAACATTAAATTAGTGGTATTTAGTTGAATTTAAATTTTTCAAAGTTTACTATGAACTATTTATGAAAAGTTAGGATTATATAAATTTTATTTTTTAAGAATGTTTATAAATTAAAAAAAATAAGAAGAATGATAGTTTAAAAAAAATTATAAACATTATGTTAAAGATTACATGTTAATTTTTTTTATTAAGTTAATAAATCAAATTTTTGTAAAAGCACATGCTAAGATCATCAAATAATTAAAAGAATATTTTCCATAAATTTTAAAAAAATAATAATCATACATTTTTTTATGAATATTGTCAATATAAATTATCCTTAAGTGAGTATGTTAGATTTTAAAAAAATAAAATAATATAAAAATATTGTTAACTAAATAATAGACTTTAAAAAAATCTTAAACTAACCTATTTTATAAACTACTCTAACTTTATATAAATTAGATCGTAAACTTTTAATTAACAACTTAAATTATTTTTATCCTTACCTATCACTATCACTCTATGTAAATCATTAATCCTTCTTCAAATATGAAGATCGAAACGAAAGATAGTTTAAGAAGCAAACCACGAACTCAAGTTTTCCTCTTTATGTATTACCATTTTCATCTTTCATATCTTGCTGCAACAGTTATCACCAAAACCACACCTCCAATAAAATTAAAAGAGGGGAGGGGTTATTATTCCTTCCACATGAAATATTAAAAATATGAATAATTATATAAAATTTTGAACATGTCGTTAATCTTAAAAATATTTGAAAAGATAGTCATTACTATCAAAATACAAAAGAAATATCACGTTATGTATAAAATAAAAAATATTATAATTAAGTAACATTATAATAAATACAATAAAATTAAATTAAAATAATTAAGAATATTAAATAATTGTCTAAGTGCTGAAAATTGTTAATCAAGCAGAATTTTAGACAAAGAAAAATGTGAAATATTTAAGAAAAATTTAAAGAAAAAAATTGAATAAGGAAAATGGCTCGTTGGAAATATGTGTTAAGAGTTTTAAAAGGATTTTTTTAGTGAATTTTATTTTTATTTGTTAATTCGTAGTTTTTAGAAGTTTAAATGTTTGTTTGAGTAATTTATTTAAGGGTTAAATATGTTTTTAGTTCCTCTAAAATATTCAAATTTTGATTTTAGTCCTTTAAATTTAAAATCTTTGATTTAGATTCTTTATTTTTTAAAATACATTAATTATAGTTCCTATATTAACTTAAGTTATAATAAATTAAAATAGATTAATCATAATTTAAGGATTATAATCAAAATATTCTATAAATGATCAAAAAAATTTTAATAATGATTAATTTAACTTGACTTAATGTAATTTAAATTAATATTAAGAATTATAATCATGATATTTTAAAAAATAAGAAATTTAAACCAAAAATTTTAAAATTGAGAGACCAAAACTAAAATTTAAATATTTTAAAAGGACTAAAAATATATTTAATCTTTTATTTAATAATGTTTCATGTAAAACTTTAATGTCATTTTGACATATTTCTAAACATCTTTTAATGTCTTGGTATTGGAGTATTTACAAAACAATATTTAAAAGGAAACAACATTTGAGAAGGAGGAGCATGAGAAGTGAACACTGAACAGTCACCATTTTGAAGTAGAGAACAAAACATCTTAGGAAAATAAGGATAGAGGAAGATTTTTAAATTCATTTTCAACTGAAAATCATGGATAAGAGATTTTCTTCTTCTTTTATATTTTCTATCTGTATTATGAGTTGTTAGAGTTTGTAGGCTAAGGTTTGATGGATCTTATAGAATTGTGCCATATGATGCAAGTTCAAGTTTTCTTTTAATGTTTAGCTTGTGAATCTGTACTTAATGTTTAACATAATTGACTACTCATGTTTTATTTTGATGAACTTTTTTAATATTGAAAAATGGAAAGAATAACTATGCTTAATGATATATGAGTCTTATTACACTTTATAATATATGAGTTTCATTCATTAAATCACGTTGAAACGTTTTCTCAGCCATTGAAAACCTTTCCACTAGTTAAATCAGATTTAACACATCTCTTGAGGGATCAAATCAATTCAATTTTTATATATAATAACATAACCGCATTCTAAATTCTGTTTTATGAGTATAATATTATGAAAAAAAATTATTTTGATTATTTTTATAAATTGAATGAATTAATGTTTTTCACACATTAAATAAAAAAACCGTTTTATTCATAGAGATAAGTACAACTTTTCAGCTTTTGACCTTTTAATGTTTTAATTTGTTCACGTTATAAACCCTACCGCCTGTATGATTAAGATGGCTAAATCAATCTGGAAGATAACGATGCAAAAATTAAATCAATATTTCAAATCAGATGTGCTTTACTATAATTATTTGTACCAAAAAATAGATTAAAAAATTGAGAGATACTTTAATTATATATATTCTTTAATTTGTACAATAATTATTTGTAAATTAAATCTTAAGCTTTTGTGATCTTAATTTAAATTCAGTGACTAAAATTTTAAATTTTAAGATATCAAATCAATAAAAATTTTATGTTGTAATTTTAATAATTTATTTCTTTAACATTAAGAACTTTATATTTTTAACTTGTTAATATATTATTACTAATAAAATAATAATCAATAATAATTATATGTGCTATTCTTTAATTTCTTTATTTATGAATTTTATATAGTTTTAAAGGTAATCTCACAATGCACGGATAGATTTGTAAATAATTTATTTTTTGATAAATGCACCTCCTATCCTATATGTACTAACATATTTTCTTATGCTGATGTTTCTCAGTCAAGCTATATTTGCTATTTAAAATAAAATATTTTTATGAATATATTGTTAGTGTAAATTTGTATAGTCAACCAATTAAAAATTATAATAAATAATATAATTTTTAAGTAATTATAATAAAAATTAATAATTTTAAATATTATAATATCATATATGATTGAATGACAGTTTAAATTTTTTTTATCCCATCAACACATTTCAATTAAATTTAATAAAACATATCTACTATAGTATTTAACTTTTCAAATTCAATTGATATATTAAATTATCCAAAGATACAATACAGTTAAATATAGAATTTGTACAGAAAAAAAAAGTTATAAGATCTAAATAGAAATAAATAAAGATAGAAAATATACATGAGTTTAAAATAATATATATATATATACATTAAATATTTGTGAAAAATAATAGTTTTCGATTTTAACATAAATTAGCATGTATCTCAAATTTGTGTCACACGTTATCATTATAAAAAAATTATTAACATTTTACCATTAGATTAACTTTTATCAATATAATTTTTTATAATAAAAATAAAATTTAGTATAAATATTGTGATTTATATTAACAACATGGTATATTATACTACTATGAAATAATTATGTAAATAGAGAATATTAATATTTATTATAAATATATTAAATATTAGTATAATATATTATTTATTAATACATAATTTTAAAATTTATATTAATAATTTAATTTTTGTTAGATAGAATATATATATATATAATCATTTTAACATATAATTTTATTATTATTAATAAATAAACTTCTTTTTTCGGGATATCCATTATCTCATAGCAATACAAAATAAACTAATAAACGTCCCTGAACTTAATATTTTTTCAAATAATTTAATAAGAAAACATTAAAAGTCAAAATTTTCATATTTAGAAACATTTATTGCAATATATATATATATATATAATATAATATTATGTGACAACATTTGATTAGTAAAAATGAAAACATTTAATTATGACCATACAATTATATATAAATGGTCAAAGTTATAAGTTAGTTAATATTTATATAGCCCTCTTAAAAAGTCATATGCATTCTACATTACTTTTTTTTTTTTTTACTGTAACAAATTGTTCTCTCGTTCTCAAACGATAACATTTAATAATTTGAGGGTCTATATTAGCAAATAATTCATATATATACTATACTACATTTGATATATTAATAACATATTAATATAATTATTTGTTAATATAATATATTTTACTGTTAATATAAATTCTGAATTTATATTAACAGTTTAATTTTTATTATAAAAATTTATACCAACAATGATTATTTTAACAAGTCAATGATAATTTTGTAAGGTTATCAAGATATATACAGAGGGGGAGAGATTTTTGTGAATATTGACATGTTTTCCAGTTTTTTTTTTTTTTAATTTTTAATTTTCTTGTTTTTAAATAAAATATGTATAGTATATAATGTTTAACATTTAAACTCCAAAAGATCTATTGAATTATTTTAAAATTTAATAATTTTAAAAAATTATTCAATTCTTATTATAATATATTTTTACAATATCTTTTAACAAATTATTTACTTTTTATGTCTCTTCATTATTTCAACCCCTTCTTTAACATTTTTATATATTTATTTTAATTATAAAAACATGCATACAAAGAATAATTATAATTTTAAAAATAGTATTAATACAATTGTTTTACTATTTTATCATTTTTTCCGTTTGTACCTTTGAATGAAGCATGTCTAAACTCTCAAAATATCCTAAATGTGACGAAATTAGAACAATTTTTTTTATAATGTTTATTTGTTTATTACTTATCATAATACTTTAATATTCTTACATCCTTGTTTTTTCTATATATAAGATTGGCATAATAGAATAGTGAGAAAGATAATTAACATTTTTACCACCAAGGTTTCTATCTTTTATTTTTTTCGGATTTACTACATCTTTTTGCTAAATAATATAGTTAATGTTATTCTTCTATTATTTTAATTAGATATGATAATAAAATTTAGATAAATAAAACCTTAATTTTAATAAAAAATTATTTTAAATTAGATTTAAAAAAATCTACATCCATTTCATACCTAATTTTAAAAAATAATAATAATAAATTTTAAAATATAAATAAATATTCTGTTTCAACTTCAAATTCATTATAATAATTATAATATTATTTAAATAAGTTTATTTAACTATTATATTTTGATAAAAAATTATGATATTAATATTTAATTTTTAATAACTATTTTATATATTATTTAAATTAAAATATATTGATATATTATTTATTTAAATATATATTATAAAAAAATAAAAAATAAGATATAAATTTTCCGTATAATTATCCGATGGACTTGAAATTAAATTTATTTTAAAATTTTATTTTTATTTTTTAAAATTCATACCATCCTACGTTTTGATTTTTAGTAGAATGGAAAAGAGCAAATTTCACTTCACCCTTTGCGTTGACATACTCTTAGTGTTCATCTTTAATTTAGATTATTTGAGAAGTGAGAAGTGTTAATCTTCTAGCTTAGATTATTTGAGAAGTGAGAAAGTATTAGTCCGCTCACAATTTTTATGAAGACTCGCTTTTGGTAATTAATTCTTTCAGTAATAACAAACTACTAGTTCTTTCATGTTGTAAATTTTAGTGTTTATGTTAAAACTGAATTTTATTTTCCTCTCCGATTCATTTCGAACAGAAAATAGAGATTTTTTCAATCAGCTATAAAATTTTTAATTCCAAATCAGTTATTAAATACTAAAAGATATATATATATATATTAAAAATTATTTTTATAATTATTCAAATATACTATTTTTGAGGAAATTATTCATTTTAAAAAATTAGTGTAATTTATATTATTGAAAAATGATATTTTAAAATAAAAATAAGAGTATAAACATTAAAAATAATAGTTCAAAAATCCGAGGTTTGGAATTTAGAAATAGATTGGTATGTGTCAGACAAACTGACTGGCACATGACATATACCCAATAACAATGTGAAGATTAAAAGAATTTTTTTTTATAAAAAAGGTTAGAAAGTTGTAAACACTAGAATTAATTTTTGCACATAACTTATTGAGAGAATAAAATCAATTATTTTCATCTCTTATATCCTCACCTAGCAAACATTTAATATATATATATATATATATATATATATATATATATATATATATATATATATATATATATTAGATTTCTGCACAACCTTAACGCAGCAAATTTTGATAATTTACTATTTCTTTAAAATTAAATCAAAAAATAAACACATAAACTTAATTAAGTGTCTATAAAAAATATTTAGAAGAATTTATCTTTATATTTAAGTTAAGATTCTCATTCGTTCACTGAGAGTATTTTTAGATATTATTATCTTTCTTATTCATCAAGTTACATTATGTTACGTGGTTTTTTATATTATTTTTTTTAAATTTTTATTTGAAATGCTAGTATGATTTAAAATTTGAACATTAACATATTATAATAAATTTAAAATATATTTATTTTCTATACGAAATAAATTTTAATTTCTGTATTGTTAATTAATCTTAATTTAAAATTTATTTTAGATATTAAATTTATATAAATCAAATTAATAAATATTTTGTTTTAAAATTATAATAATTATTTATTTCAATTTTTTTATAATTTTAATAATCGTATCATTTTATATTTTTATTAATAAAATATATTATTTATTATACTAAAAAAGATTTATCAATTAAAAAAATTTAATTTTTTAATTATTTTTATTTATAAGTTTTTTAAATTTTAAAAATATTCATACATTGGATGAATAATATACTAGTTGAAATATTTTATCCTTGTCTAATACACATCTTATATATACTAACATATCTATGGATGCTGATGTTTCTTCTAATTTATTTGCTTTTATATTTTATATTTTAAAATAAAAATAATTTTATTTTGATACATTATAAATATAAATTTATATTATTCACTAATTAAAAATTATACTAAATAATTTATTTTTAAATATTATTATAAAATCAATAGATTTTAATAATATAAGAATACATGATTGGATGACAATATTAAAGATTTTCACACTTTCAATGCATGTCAATTAAATTCAATAAAATATGTCTATTATAGTATTTATTTTTCAACTTCAAGAGATATATTAAATTATTCAAAGATTTAAAAAGATAAAGATGTTCATTTATAAAAAAGTTAAATATGGAATTTGTAAAAAAATGTTAAATATATAATTTTTACTCCTAATTGGAAATAAATAAAGATAAAAATGTACATTTATATTTAAAATACTATATGCACACATTAAATATTTGTAAAAAAATATAAGAATTAAAAATTCCTAAGTTTAGCTTTTAATATAAAATTGGTATGTATCTAAAAACTGTCACACTTCATCATTACAAAAAAATATTATTTATTAATATTTTATTATTAAACTAACCTTTATCAATATAACTTTTCTAATTTTTTTTAACTATTAGTATAAATATTGTAAATTTATACTAATGATATCATACGTTATAGTAACAAATAATTTTATTAGTAAAAAAATAAATATTTAGTATAATATACCAAATATTAATATAATATATTATCTATTAGTTATATATTTAAAATCTATATTAATAATTTAGTTTTTATAAATAAAATTTATATTAATAGAGTTTTCTAAAACTTCAATTATTTATTGTTAATGAGTAATTTTTTTTGCAATATACATTACCTAATACCAATACAAAAAATAAAAATTAATTTTCTTTTTCAATGAAAAAGAAAGTGATCAACAACCCTGCACTTAATTTTTTTTTGACGTATTTATTGATAAAACATGAAAATTCAATTTTTTTTATTTTTTAAAAATTAATTTCAGAATATATATATATATTATGTAAAATTAATTAATTAAAATAAAAACGTTAAATTTAAAATATAATAATATATAAATAATCAATATTATAAACTAATAAGTAATTATATAACCACTTTTAAAAGTTGTATATATATTTATTTTATTTTTAACTATTTAAATGAGATTCTACATTAATTGTTCTTATTTTTTATTATAACTAAATGTGACTTACATAATATCTTCTTCTTTTATATATATATATATATATATATATATATATATATATATATATATATATATTTATATTATAACTATATTTATATATATATATAGATTATTTTATCTTTAAAAAAATTATCAAATGTTAGAATAATTTTTATTAGTTTTATTTTTTTCTAATAAAAATTTAGCTATTAGTATATATAATTTAAAGTTCTATACTACCACACTCACATTTAATATCTTCATATTATATATAAATATTCTATACTAATAAAATTATTTATTAGTATAATATTAAGTATAAATTTATAATAGTTTATTTTTATTAACATTTTATTAATAATATTCAACTTTAAAAAGTTCGTAAAAGATAATTTTTTTTATAATATTAGCAATATATATAGAGAAAGAAAGATATACTTAAGAATATTGACATGCCTATCAGTTTTCAATTTTATATTTTGTGGTTGTGAAATAAAATATGTATATTATAATATTTAACATTTAAATTCAAAGAGATATATGAATTATTCTAAAATTTAATCATTTGAAAAATAATTATTCTATTTTTATATATTATAATATGTTTTTTATAATATTTTCTAACATTTTTATTTCTATATTTCTCCATTATATTATTTCCTTACTTAACAATTTGTTTTTCTCTTTTTAGCTCTCTTAGTTGTAAAAAAATTATAAAAATATGTGTAGGAAAAATATAATTTAAAAATAGTATTAATATAATTGTTTTACTATTTTGTCATTTTCCTTTTATATTTTAATATGAAGTATGTTAAAATTCTATGAATAACCAGAATGTGATTAAATTAGAACATTTTACTTTATATTATTTATTTATTTATTATTTGCCATAATTATTTAATATATAATCTTTGTTATTCTATATATAAGGTTGGCATAAAAAAGAGTAGTGAGGAAGACATCTAACATTTTTAGCACACAAGGTTTTTATCCTATCTCTCTTTCTTTCTCTCTGTGCGTTGCTGAATATGTAGCTAGCATTTTAACCTTTGACTGTCTTAATCTTTACCTTAAACTTCTTCAATAATGACAAGCTATTAGCTCCCAATTTTATGAACACATACTATCTGTAATTATCAATTAGTTTCATCACATGTTTATTCATATGGTTAATTTCAGTGTTCTTCTTAAACTTCCCCCCAATCCATTGTGTGCAGGAAAATGAAGACTTTGTTGTTCAATTAGAAGATTTCTTCGTGATATAAGGTGATAAGATTCTCTTATTTGTTAACTTTTAGTTGTAATCTGTGTTTTACAGTTAACATGCAAGTGCATTTGACTCTTGAACTAGATAATAATAAACGAAAAAGAAAACAAAACACAATGGGATTGGTTTACTTTATCAAACTTCTACTTATGATAGAATAAGAGGTAGTTCAAATTCTAAACTACGTTGATAGACAATTTACGTTAATAAATATTTAGAAAAATGTTACTGCAAATATCAAAATAAGTATAATGAAGTGAGGAAAGAAAAGATATAATATAAAATATATGATATAATAGGATAAAAAATAAAAGAAAATAGAAAATTGTTAGATGTATAATAACCAAAATTCTAAATTTTTATAGCTGTTAATGTTTTACTTTATTTTGGAATAAGGAGAATTTTAAGAATTTATTTAGTTTACGAAAATGTTTTTTACTTTTAATTTTTTATCTTTATTTATAAAAATATTTTTTTTTAATTTTGAATATTTTGTATAGGAAATAAAATAATAAAAACAACTTTTTTTTAAACCGTATCATATTAAAATTTGAATCTAAAATTTCACATAATATTCTAATTTTTATTTTTTATCATTCAACCAATTCTAGCTTATTAACTCGTTGTTTATAGTTTATTCTGCTAACGTAAAGAACTTTTATTTTATGTGTGTTTTAATTTAAATATGATATTTGTATTCATCCTTAAGAGATCTTATGGAGTTATTTTTTGTCTTACGGCAAAACAGACCCTACTTTTCACATAACAACAAGAATTATATTATAGCGGTAAGTTTGTCTCCGTTTCAACTTTATATTTCTTCAAATTTTCATTTAATCTGTGTAATCTTCCTCTAGCCCCAGTAGATAAAACTCGGTCGTTTTCATAAACAAGTTAAAACTGCTCATTTCTTATTTTACATCACCTTTTTTCAGATTCATCTAGCCCATGTATATATTTATTATATTTATGGAAACAGTCGTTTAAGTTTTTAAGAAAGCGATTTTAATGATTTATAAAATAACAGGTGATTAATTTTGTAGATATTTTTTTGAAAATGTAGAAGTTACTTTTTGTTTGGTTATAATTATAAAAATATTTATGTTAAAAATTTGCTTTTTTATTGCATAAATTTAAACAAACATACTAAAAATTTATGAAAGTATTTTTTAAAAATAATATTTTGTGAAGAAAAATTACAATGATCGGAGAAGACTTGATCTATATAGCATCGCATAATCTCTTACTTTTATATATATATATATATATATATATATATAATGAGATTTAAATTTAATATTTTATATAAATTATTTAAATCTTATTTAACCGACTAGCTAGATTATAATCTCTCATTATAAAAAAATCTATTGTATATAAAATTATTTATCATCACCATATTATCCTTAACAAAAAAATAGTTGTTAATTTGTAAGTACCAGCTTGCTAATGGAAACATGTCAACCAAAATAACATTTTAAAATAAAAGAGTGCATCACATAAAAACTGTCTAGTATTTTATGCAAGTAGTCTAAGTGAAAGAACCTTATTGTTTGTGTAAGCAAGTGGTTTTGTAGTTGATCATTATTTTTTACAAGGAACGGGATAAAATATGCTCTTTGTCAATAAGAGGAGGGTGGAGAGTAATTTTGAAATAAATGTTTCGTGAGGTCTTCTTCTGTATTTGTGTTATGTGGAAGAAGATAGCCTAATTTTGGATAACAGGAGGATTTGGCACCAGTAAAATGGTCAATGCACTTCTTAAAAGATAAAATAAGGAGTTATATTTATTAATTAAAGATTTTAAAATTATTATTATTATAATCAAATTTATTAATATAAATAATAATTCAAATTTAATAAATAATTTGTCAATTAATGACTAATTGGTAAATTTGACTATAAGAATGCTATTAATAGTTACAAAAATGACTTTTGTCAGAAAAGCGTTATGATTGACTTTTAACCAACTTGGAGAGATACATGTATGAGCGGAGAGAGAAGTTTTGCTTTAAAGAGAGAAAAGTGTTAAAAGAGAAAAAAAAATATACTTTCATATATTTTACAAAATCTGTTTTGAAAAATTTTTCGTATATAAGATAAAATGAACTAATATGATTTGTCTACAATGAAATTATTTTTAAAGTCTGTTAGTATTTACTTATACTATAGTGTAATTTTAATTATATACTATATGCACAAAACAAAACTTATTATGTTTTAGCTCAAGAATGTTTTGATCATTGTTCAATCTCTTTGGTAGATCAGTATTGAGATGCATTATTTGTATTACGAAATTATATTGTGTTTTATATAATACATATTTTTTTGTTTGTATTATACATTTTATATTTTTTTCTCTTTATCATATAATTTGTTATATTGTAGTATAAATATGACTTATTTTTATCATACAAATATACTATTTGTATGACAAATTTATACTGCATTCTATATAATATTTTTTTATTCTTTCATTATATTTCATATTTTTGTTTTTTAATAAATTTTTGTTGGATTGTACTACAAATATGATTTATCTTTAGAATGGAGTTTTATATTATATATATTTCAAATTTAAATTTATGATTGGAACTAAGAATAATGCTTTTTTATAGTGGTTTAGAGCCCCTTTGTGTGAATACTTTTATCTAAATGTCTACACAGAGTTTCTTCAAAGTAAACATATCTTCAATTAACGAAAATTGGGAGCGTGCACATAAAAATGTTCTTTGATGGTTGTTACTTGGATCCAGATCTTTTACGGTTAAAATTTTCTGTAATAGACAGTTAAATTAATTGTTGGATTAATGTTAAACTATTTATATTTTAAATTAATATTTTTAATAATAAAAAATCAAACAATCATATATCATCAAATTTTTATTTAACGATTATAATTTGTTAAATTGAATAAATAAAAAAAATTTAAATAAAAACAAGCTGTTTCTTATTAGGTTTATTAAATAAGAATAGATATGTGACATATTTTATAATGTTCCTTTCAAATATAACATAAACCTTTCTAGACATTTTTATAGCACAATAATTACAAGAATCTATATTTCTCAAAAAAGCACAAATTATACAAAATTTGTGAAGTGTAAAATACATAGAAATTGAATCTTCAAACATCATTAACTATTAATGGATATCAACTTTCTTTTATGTGTCAATATGTAGCTATTCAAACTTTTATATTTAATAAGTTTGAATTTGTAAAGTCAATAATATGTTTACATATTTCTAGTAAAAGAAGTACAGTTAAAGAAACAATAAAATCAAATACTACTAGTTTTTTTATTCATATTTATTTTGTAACAGAGAAAATGCTATTAGTTTGATATAGTGAGTGAAACTGATCAACTAATATTAATATTCTGCGCATGTTTCAGGAAATTTCAGCTGCTTACTCAGTTCATTATGTCAAACGAAGGAGCTAATGTACGTGGCATGTTATCTTGTTTAATTATTTTATGTGTGTGATTACAAATAACCTTGAATGAGTGAAGTATTTGCATTTGAGTTTAGTTAATATACTATAATAATTTCAAGAAATATTCATATATAATAATATTACTAGTCCTATTATATATGTCTGAGTAGATTTTTATATATCTAATTAACTTTTTAGTTACCTTACTTTTACAACTGTGTTTTTCTCTCATTCTGTTTTGACACCCAGCATCAACCATATGGAGGAAATTTTGGTTCGAGGGCGCAAGTGAGATGAGAATTAGATGTATCATATATGCATTAATTAATTGCTTTACATATAAAGTACATGCATTGCACACATGAACTAAATCGATCATAAATATTTTGTTTAATTTTGGTACAAGGAGCTGCGTTTGGATCAAGGATTAGCCACAGGAATAACAACCTCCAATCGTTCATTAGGTATAGTACCTAGTGGTTTTGGTCTTGATGAAGTAATCTCAAACGCTACAGCATCTTCTGTTAGAAGAAGGTATTGATATAATCACACATATAACAGCATATATTTATATATATACATAAGTTATCACTCTTCTAGTTAATTTTAGTGCTTGCTCTAATTTATAGAAGTGGTAGACCGCGACATGTATTTGAACTTGATGGTGGAGACCCTTTGGTTATTAATAATGCTTTACATCACCAACAAGAAAGAGCTTCAGCAGTACCGCATATTCTTCCTCCTTTTGTCGTATGTATTTCCTAAATATTATATATAAATATAGCTCCTATATATGATGCAAATGTATGTTATAGATTATTACTTTAATGATTTATTTATATCTATATAAGTTTGCCTTTTTCAATTAAAACTAGCAGGGAGAATTAGAGAGAGTTTTCCAGGCTCCAAATTCTGAGCAACCGAGTATGTTCAATATGTCTCAAAATGCTCTTCAGCCTCAACAGTTTTTGCGGTAAGTTTTAGTTAGCTTTTTCAGAATTTCCGCAAGTTTATAGGCTTGGTATACATCATTTTGTTTGACAAATTCATATATGGATTATGATGCACATTACCATGTACGTTACAAGAAAGAAAAATGGCACAACTATAATAAGATTTGTCATTATATGTATCTCATTAATTAATTTTTTTTGTATCTATATATTCTTCATAGCATGACAGGTCACCTTATTTATTACATCCTATTTATGATAAAAGAATAATAAAAATATAATTTAAGTATATAGCATAATTGGGGTACCCTTTGTGTGTGTCAAATTCAATTCAGACTCAGAACGATGGAAATGGGACCAAACTATGGAGGTTCGTATTCTGCTGCTCCATCAGTTGCTCAAGGCAGTGGAAATTATCATCAGCCAGCATCTAACTTGACAGCACAATTGCACAGAGAATCTTCTTCAAGTGTTCAACCTTCAATTCCGCAACCATGTCCTCAAGTATGTATGAAATGAATCATATCCAAACCTAAGTCGATCATAGCTTCCTATACTATTTTTCTAAAAAAATTAGTACTTTCTTCTTCTAAATTTAATTTTGCCTTTCTTTTTTTCTTTTAATTTCTCTTTTCATATTATTTTAGTCTATCTATTGGAATGATGTTAAATTTTATGGGAAATTAAATTCTTCTTTTAATGATTTTTTAAATTAATTGAATTATATATATATATATTGGATTCCGACCAACATATAAAAATTTTAAGTAATTTCGTCCGCTAGAATAATAGATTGAAGTTTGAGTATACCAAACCCTAATTTTGAATTCATATTTTTTCTACTCTTTTGTTTTAGTGAATATTGAAATTGATTGAGGGGTTTATTTAGATATTGAGTTGCAACCAAAACATGGAAATTTTGTGTGATTTTATTTTCTAAAATGAGAAAATAAATTAAATTTTTTGCATAATTAATGTTATATAAATTTTTTTGAAAAATTATGATAAAATCTAATATTATTATAATAAAAAGATATTATGTTTGCCTTACTTTTAAATAGAATGGTATTGCAAAAAAATATTATGTTTGCCTTACTTTTAAATAGAATGGTATTGCAAAAACTTATTTCTTAATTCCTTCTCACAATATCTTTTTATAAGAATCAGCTCTTTTAAAACTTTTAAGTTGTCAAGTAAAGTTTATGTTAAGTGAAATCTAATGTAACACGAATTAAAAAATAAAAGTAAATAATAATTAAATTATATGTTGTCAATAAAAACTTTATGTCCATATGCCATATAAAAAATCAACTATTCTAAAATATAAGGTGTTAAGTGAAATCTCACTCACATTTTAATAACCATTGTTTGTCATTCAGAATTCACTTGGAGGAGCAATTGGTGCACCCCTACCATACTACTTTCCATCAACACAGTGGAACAATAATCCCCATTTGCATCATCCATATTCGCAGGACACTGGCCTAGGGTAATTACAATGATCAATATTATTCATTATATACTATATATCATTCTTTCTCCAATAAGAATCATATCAGATATATATATATATATATATATATATATATATATATATATATATATATATATATATATATATATATATATGAAGTTAACAAATTGCAATTTTTCAATATATATTTAAAGTAGGTTGACGCCGGAGAGGGTACAGTATGGAGGGTTAAGTAACTTCTTTCCCGGTGGAAGGTCCTCCACTAATGAAATTCTATCATCGAACACTCAACAGGTACGGCTATTTTTTTTTTTTTAAGTTAAAAAATTCCTTTAAGTTGCAACAGTGATTTCATGAAAATCTATGTTCTGTATTTAACTATATATATATACACACGTTTGATTGATTTTATACTTTAATAAAAGGTATCCTTTAATTAATATTTATTGGTGTAAATAATCAGAGTTCAATTTTCTTCAAATAAATTTTAAGGTTTAAAATTTTGTAATAGAAAAAAGAGATAAGAAAAGAACATAATTTTTTAAAATAAATCTGACCATCATCGATTGTTTGAAATTTGATACGATTTTTAAATATTGAATGGTTTGAATAAAATAAATAAATAAAATATTATCTTATTTATTTTTAATTATTTGATTGAATTTAATATCAAATGAAATAGTTTTAGTTTTCCTCTTTTCTTAATTAAAACATATATGGTAAGGATAACGATTCTATTTGATTACATGATATTCATAAATTAACGGTTAGGTTGTGGATTTAGTTACATATAGTGTTCGATTTAAATATATAAATTTTTTGAGTAAGACTTTACAACAGAAGAAAATTCAGCTGCGAAATCAACACAAAATATAAGGGACAAAAAAACTAATTTATTGAACAAACTTCTATTTGTGTTTTGCTTATTTATGATTACGATTCATATGGATTCATATATACGATATAGAAAGATTTGTAGCAAGCTAAGTTATAAATAAAACTTGTTATTCCTATGTTAATAACCATTGTTATACAAAGTCATCCAACATGAACATGGACAATTAATTAATAATGTCACATAAACAAGAAGAAAATTTAGGGATGAAGTATATGTGCATGACACCTATCTCCAAACCAGCTTCATTAGTATCATCATATGCAGTTAAATTACTGAAAATCTATAAATGCTTCTGCTGTTTTTTCTTTTAATTTTCTTTCAATGTCTTTCATTCCTTTCCCATTTTATTATCAATAGCAGGGACTCATGGACAATATCCATTCTATTCCCAACCCGCGTGAAATAGGAGACTCATCATCAAGGAATGCCAGGGTACGTGTTGCGTGATATGATCCTTTGTTTTTTTGTTGGCAGTCACTTGTTATTGATTGATCCTGCAATTTATTTTTTAAGATAAAAACAAAGAAATATTATTATTATTTGAATTACAAGGAGTACATAAACCCATATACACTATACACACAAGAGTTTGAACCATAGTTTTACTCATCAACACCAAACATATGTAGTTCTTTAAACATATCAAAGGATTTGAGAGATCCATTCACTGAAAGACATGCAATAACATTTATGACAATGTTCTTATTTTAATCCATGACTAAGTCATTAATTAATTCATTGAGGTGTCTTGGAGTTGAATATCGTAATGTCATTCCTATACAACCAAATTGACCAGGTGATTAATTACCAATTGGAGAGAGTTCCAAGTTTTTCATACCTTTTGTTTGAGATAGAGTCCTGCATGTGAAAGAAAGTGATCTACATATGCATGTGTCCTGAGCAATGAGTAACATTTTTGCCATATATTGTGAGAATGATTACATGAGAATAAAACATTTTCCAAATATTGATGGATCCTGCATGCTAGCTAGCTTCAAATTTACTTTTCTTCTTTAATTTCTTTGAACATATAAAGATGAGGGTCCCTTTGCCAAGCAACAGTCAACAATCAACTGAGCTTCAGGCGGGTAGTTTGCTTAATCCAACTGCTCAAGGCATTGCAAACCACCCTGCTCTACCGCTAAGGTAGAGTGATCATAATTAATTATAATTATAATAATTTTTTATTCTTAATTTTATTTTCTTATTCATTATAATAAGGCCAGAATGTTTTGTATCCTATAGGGCTATGGGATACTTAGTTTATGATCCAAGGTATGAACAAATGGGCCTTCCTGTAGATCCCCATTTGAGGATGTTCCAAGCTGAGAAGCGTAGACAAGGTATGTCAGTTATGACTCTAATGCTGATTCTTAAGATATGTATATATTTTTAATTATATAGTATATTGTAGTGCTGGGCGTTGATCTTTGTGTTGTGTATATTCATGTCTGCAGGTAACGCGTAGGATAGCGTTGATCCTGTTCAAGGGAGAGCTGCTATATGCTATGTTAAAAATAATTTACTGAGATTTCAGTATGCTTTAATTATATATTTCTATATAATTTGGTACTTGGCCATCAAACTTTGGACATGGTATACCGGGATGTATGTTCGAGATTTTGTTTGGTATTAAAACTTATAGACTTGGTTTATGCTTTGTATGTTTTTACTTGATTGTTAAATTTTATCAAATTCCGAAGTGCTGGTGCATGGGTTTGGACAGGGAAAATGTTTGTTACAAATTTTAATTTTTATGTATTGGGTAAGATGGAAGAGGAAGATAGAAAAAAAGAAAAACATTATGAGATGAATTATATAATGTGATAATATAAGAAAAATAAGACATATTGAAATAAAAATATTATGCAAATATATAATTATCATTATTTTTTGAACTATTTTAATTTATAGTGACATATATTTTGTATACTTTCTAATAGTATTTCTATCTCAATAGATATATTTTTTATACATTCTAATAGCATTTCTAAATAGATCTCATATCATATCTTATATATATTTTTATTTTTTTTATTTTTCAATTAATATATGTTAAATGAGATGTAATACGGTCATTTTTTCTTTTTATCACTTCTACCGTAAGCATGTGATGATTCTACGGGAGAAAAAGTTGACTAGAGCCTCAGATTTTCGATAATATATCTGGTGACACGGTCCTGATCAAGATATGTTCATGGACTTCAAGTAGATGAGATATTACAGTTAAAAATCCTACTTCTGTATATATTGCCCGTTATGCTCGACGAATCAAAGCCAATTAAATAAATGGATGTGACCAAGTGTACAGGGATTTTTATTGGGGGTTCAGGTTAATTTGTCTGCGGGAAAAGAGAGGATTTGAGAATTTTAGAATTAAAAAAAGTAGATCACCATCAGGGTAGGTTTGCATTTTCCAAAAACGAGAGAATCTGTATCCACCAAAATTGGATGAGACAGATTTTGGTTGAGTAATCGACTGAGTGTGATATTGAAAAAAAAAACAAACTCCTGTCACACTATAATATATTAGTTTTAATAATATTTAAAAAATATAAAATAATATTACCTATTAATTATAAAATATTTTTAATAAATATTATATATAATCTATGCTGTAAAATGTAATTTTTTTTCATATTTTTAGTAACATTTAATACATGTTAGAATATATTATTTTATAAACACTTATATAATAAATAATAATATTTATATAAATGTTAATAAATATAATTTAAACATTTTAAAAATGTTCCTAATTCTAAAATATGTTACCAAATAGTATTGTTAATATTTTTTTTAAAATACAACTAATTGTAAATAAAATGTCGTAAAATATAGTCTAATTTTTTAAGTGTTTATTTTTTCTTCTATATTTAATTTTCAAAAGCTTAAAATAATATTTTTTATTGAATTTTATCTTTAATAATATTAATTATAAAATTTTAAAAATATAATAAAAAGTTATATAACAATTTTAATATAAAGGATCTTGTTTCAAGCGATATTCAAATAAATTTAAATTTGTTGATACATAAATAGCTTGTGATAACTCATATGATTCCACAAGTAGAATGATAATTCAATTATTAACCTGATAAAAGTATATACTCTACTTATAGCCCACCAACTATAGGTGTCAATTTGGCCCATCCAACCCAATCCTAGTTCATATGGACTAGGGGGCTAAAGTGGTTCACAAGCCTATAAAAGCCCATATTTATAAAGTTTATAGGGCTAAAAACTCATTAAACCCTAAAGGTTAGGGTTAATCCATGAGCTTAATTTTTTTCTTCAAATTTTCTTTTTTAATTTTTTTATATAATTTGTTTTCTCTTTACTTTCTTTTTAAATTTTTTTATGTAAAGAGAGATGAAAAATTAAAATTAGCAAGAAAATTTAGAACAGGGATGGAAGTGAATAAGGTTGTCCAACAGGATTTGTTTAAAGTCTAGTTTGGTTATGCTTGTTTAATAAATAGATATGTTTAGACTTATTAACCCATTGAAAAACCTATTTATCTTTATATATTATGTATTTATATTTATTATATTTATTTTAATGTATTATATTTGTAAAGTATTTATTTTAATATATATTAGGCTTATTTAATAACTTTTAACTTATAGATTTTAAACTTATATACCTTTTTAATCAATTATTTATATAGGTTTTAAATCTATTTATTAACCTTTTTTTAAATGTAGTAGGTCTGGTAAATTTTACATGCATTTTTAAAGTAATAGATTCAGACTCAAAGCTTAAAATTTTTAAACAAGTCAAACTTAAATACCTAAAGCTTGACTCGACTCAACCTACTTCCATCCTAATTTAAAGAAAGGATGAGAGAATAGAAAGAAAATATAATTTTAGAGATGGAAAGACAAATATATTTATAAAAAATAAAGAAAAAGATAAAAATATAAAAAAATTAAAAAAAGTTGAGATAAAAAAAATTTAGAATGGAAGAAAATTCTAGAAATAAATAAAAAAATATTTAGAAAAAGATAAAAAAATATAAAAAATAAATATAAATAAATTAAATAATATTTTAGTACAATAAAAATATTAAAGATAAAATTTAAGAGAGAAAAAAAAAATTGAAAGGAAGAAATTTTAGAAAAAAAGAGCGAAATATAAGATAATATTGTAAAAGTTAATTTACATGCGTCTTATTTAATTTGTGAATTACGTGAGTTAAAATTAAAAAAAATAAATTAGACGAGATACAAAAATAGATGAGCTAGTCCACGTCCATTCTACTTAGTTTGGAGGTTACGTAAATTAGAACTTAAAAGTTTTATTTATAACTTAGCTACAAAATAGAAGGTTACAAGATGAATTAGCTCATATTTATTTCACTTAATTTAAGGATTATATAAAGTAAGGTATATAAAATATTATTTTTAAACAAATTACAAAACAAAGGAGATAGATAGGGTTATATGAGTTAACTCACGTTCATTTTATTTAATTTGAGGATTACGTGATTTAGGATTTAAAAATTTTACTTTGAAATAAGTTTAAAATAGAAGAAAATAAAATAGAATTATATGAATTAGTTCATAGGCTAGCCTGGACTAAGCCCCCTTAAATGAAAGGTTATATGGATTAGGGCTTAAAAAAACCCTACTTCTAAGTGGGTAATATAACCTAGGACCAAAACTTAGGGTCAAGTTGGTCAACTCATGTAACAAGGGCCAAATTGACACCTCTACCACCAACATCAAGTTCCCAAGTCCATGCATCCCCAACCCACCCATCACCTTTTTTGGTGGGATAGCCATACTCAGCCCATTTAGGATGAGGCAGCAACTAAACTATTTTCTATGCCAGAGGATTGCTATAAGGATCACAAGTGCTCAAAGCTTGTTCCAAGTGTTGGGCATTGCCAAGAGCACAGTAGTAGTGATAAGCCGAGTAGGGGAAATTAGCTGTGTCATTTTTTTATAGATCTTTTTGTTGTTGGAGTGATATGAAATGGTGGACAATTGACCAAACCTTTGGGACTGCACCAAGCTGGGGTTTCAGGGTTGATTATCATCCCACTAGATCTAGTGACATCCGTGAGCACATCTCCATCACAAGGAGCACCATTGTTCTTCCAGCAGTTTCCCATGTCTAAAAGGTAGAACTAGGTCTTGAATCCTCTCCCTTTCTTGATATCTAAGCTCAACCTGACCTTGAAATTTGGTGACTAGGGAAGTTGAATCATCAACCCAAATCATCACAGCATCCAACAGGAGCGGTGCTGTGAAATGCAAAAAAAAATAATGCTTATTGATTAGAGCAAAATTTATTATTCTACGATGTTTAGAGCTTAATTTTAATTATTTTACCATAAAAGTTTTCAGAATTAATCTTTTCTAAACGTGCAATAAACAAATTAAAAATGGATCATGGACTGTTCAAAATAAGAAAAGAACAAGAACAAAAGCCAACTATAACGTGAAGAGGAATACTATAAACAAGTAACAAAGTATAATGAAAACAATTAAGGAATTTAATATGCACCAATTGCAATTTCAATATATATAGAACAACCGAGGAATGCTATGAAAGCATTATATTTGATATTAAAAGGAAACAAATTAAGCAGGCTTATTATATTACACTTATTCCAATCGATGTAAAAGGAAAAAAATTAAAAAAGAGACAAAGAAAGACTTGGTACAAAGCTAGAACCAACCTAAGAAAATCTATCCATAATCTCGGGAAGCATTGAATAACTAGTAATCTTTGAAGTTAAATGCGAAACTGAAGTTCAGTGATCCGAACACAGATTGTGGAACAACAGAAGATTCATACTTCCACAGTTTAATGAAAAGAATTCTTTAGTTATAAATAAGAAAGAATTAGATTCATGGGAGGGAACTTCGTCATCAAAAGCTGTTTAAGGAGCTAGGTCCCTCTTAATGAATTCCTCTTTTTCCACCTGTCTTTTTGTACATAAATCCTGCATGGGATTTGCGGTATGGATGAGGTGCTAATTATTTATCTGGGGAAGTAGCAAATGTGATTTGTGAGGATTTTCTTTTCCTTTGACCAATAAGCAATTGTTCATATGAAATTACACACTTGAAACGGTGGAAGACACAGTCATATAAAACATAAATGATCTTGCCTGCCTCTTGCCTTGATTCTGTGGTTCTGTTAGTTGCCCCCGAAATAATGAGCATATGGTTATCAAGACATGACAGTGATATAACAACTTGTGTGCTAAAATGTAAAATAGGAAGACAAACACGTAGATACCAATCTTTTGTGGACTTACTCAAGCAGAACAAGGAGCAACATAGAATCATACATAATTATGGAATAGAAGGAAGAATTACATTTTTTTTATTTAAAAGTAATAAAACATAAATTAATTAGAGGGTTCCAGTCCTACATAGCATGACACCTATTTTATGGCTACTATATAGAGCATTTCAACATTTTTTTTTGGTCAACAATTTTTAAAAAAATTACCTTTTATTGATGAGCACAAACTTGCATCCTTACCTATTGTTTGAGGGGCACCTTTTGTTTGTCCGAAAGTGAAGTAGTCTCAAAACAGGCCCAGGATTTGCTCCTGTTTTTTTTTTAGAAAAAAATTAAAATGAAGACTGTGAGAAACTGTATAATATGGAGAGGAAATATTATGTGCAATTGTAATTATACTTTAATATCATAATATTAGTTAATAAATAATTGTTACATCAATGTGTGTAACGGTGCATGCGTTTCCTATATTTTTTTATCAGCACGAGAATTTTATTGATTTATGGAGTACTAGGGGTACTCCAACCCTATACACAATCTAATTAGGACATAATGCAAGTAAGGGGATTAATACACCAATTGGTATTTGCATATTGAACATCATAGTTATTAATTGACGGGTCAAAAACTCTTCCTTATAGTAGTACAATTGGTATTTGCACTTAATTGAATTTGCATTTAATTTAGAAGGAGCACAGGTTGTGGTAAATTAGTTGTTTCAGAAGAGGTTGTTGGTGTTACCAAAAACATGGTTAGCGTGAGTGACATGGCAAACTTGCAGGAAACTGAAGCTGAAGATATAAACAAGAATGTGACATGTTTGAGAAAGAGAAGCAATGGTTGCAATCTATGCTTAAGTGTAGGCAATCAGAAACAGAATCAGAGAGGTTGATGATCCTAAGAGAAAAGCTCAGTGCTGAAGTGGCCAATGAAGAGGCACAGGTGCTGAATTTTGAAGGACTTTAAGAATTTGATGAAACCATTAGTATTAGGAGATAAAACAAAACAGTTAAATAACACATGCAGAAACAGTAGAAAGATTGCCCACCTCTTTATCATCTTCAAGATCCTCAACAGGAAAGCAGTCCAGAACAAGCTTACAGCTGCAAGTAAATCAAGCATACAAAAGAGCCTGCACAAAAGACCAAGAATATAAGCCTCTGGAATATCATAGGTTCCAAAGAATCAGTACTTATCCTTATCAAAGTCACTTGAATAAGGAAAATAATACTCAATACATGCCCAAAGCCATAAAAAATAATCTTATGTGAAGTATTATATGCATTGTAAGGAATAAAAGTTCCCTGTCTTATCCTCACAATAAATATTACATCCTTTTACATGGAGAGGAGAAAGAAACACTGACAATAAAAGCAAACAAGCTAATCTAAGAACCTAGTCATGAAGAAATATATATATTCCATGGGGGAAGATAAAAGGTTAACATGAAAAACTTTCCTTGGTGCTTTTACTCAAGTAAATCTTTAAATCTTTTGATTTTGCTTAGCTATTGACATAAAGCATGGAGTTACAAGGAAAATGAGAGAGAGAGAGAGAGAGAGCAGAGCAGAAGAACAACAATTCAACATCTTTTATGTTTGATGCATAATTAATCATATGTTAGGACTCCCTATCACTTTTGAGAATCTAATGCTTCATTTAGGAAATAACAAATTTCTCCCATTATTTTTCTACTTTAGTTATTTCTCCTGGTGCTGCTTTATGCCAGAGGCTACCCAATCCTTTCTCAAGATTGTGAGAGTAACACTATGGCCATACACTTACATAAATATCCATCACTGTTTAAACAATATTAAAAAATTCCTAATATCAATCATGGCAATTCACCCTGAAATTTGCATAAAATTCAGGTTTGCATGCATGCAGACCAGCCATCCTGAGAGTATCTATGCTAGAGATAATAGAATCAACACCAAAAAGGATAAACCAATGATTAAACTCTTATAAAAGCTAACAGAATAAAGGAAACTATTAAAATGCAAGTTTCAGAGATTACAAATCAGGAATGAACTAGGGAGAGGAATCAACACAATTATTTTAAAACAAGACAAAAAACATAGATGAATCCAAAAAGAAAAAAGTAAGATGAAGCTACATTATCAGGCTCTAACTGTAAGACACAACATTCGTATCCTTAATAGTGTTGCCAGCTGCAATAAACTAGAAAGAAAACAAAGAGCAATATACTATTTTAAAATTGCAAAACAAAGAGCAGCCACCTCGGGGATCTTGTACAGTTCATCTCCAGCACGTTTCAGCTTGATCTGCAGCATCAATTTTCCTGCCTCTCTTCTTCGCTAACTCGTACTTAGTATACTTCAACCTGTTCAAGCAACAAGTTTCACCAATATCAACAACTACATCCAAATTCAAAAACCTCAGCACAAGCACAACATCATCATATATATATAGTCTTCACCCATGACAGCGGTCTCTTGAGCGAAGGTGTCTCGAAGAGCAAGCTCATCCTTGTCGCCACCGTCTCCGTCATTCATTCGGCGGGTTTCGCCGATGAGCCACCGCCAATTCCATTCTGCGCTTGCAAACTAGGATTTGAAGGAATTCCCGATTTGTAATATCTGCGGAGAGGAAAGAAACCTGTCAGCCCCTAAATCTTTTTCTGTTATTAAATATAAAAAATTTAGCAAATATAATATAATATAATATTTGGTAGGTAAAATTTATTTTAAAAATATTAATTAATAAAAATTAATAATTAATATTTTTATCTATCTACAAAATGAATGCTATAAATCTAGTAATATAATACGTGTATTAATAATTAATAATTAATATTTTTATCTATCACTAATAATCTCATACAAACATTGTTACCTGTTCTTTTACATTTCTTTTTTAATAACGGATAAATTTTAAAAATAATAAAACAGATTAAACGACATAAATGTAAATGAAGTATGTTTCTATTTATATATGTAAAAAAAATTAATTAGATAATTTTTTTAATATATTATCATTTATTATATATATATATATATATATAAAATAAGAATGTGTTATTTCCTTTAGAAGGTTCTTGCAAAATCTGTTTACTGGTTTATCAGAAATTTAGATAATATTTAGTTTGTGAAAAATAATTATTTTTAATATTTTGTATAAAAAATAATAAAAATATAAAATAGTTTAATAAAGATTTTTTTCATAAAATCCAATATTTACATAAGATAATGAAATTGTGGAAAACAATAGAATTTATAGAAGATGAAAAGAATGAGATCTACATTTATTTATCTCAAGATCCAAACCCACCTAATGATCGTATATCCCTGACTTTTACGGGGGAAACATCGGACATAGGAAAGCTTTAATATTAAAGCCTTCAAAGCCATTATTTTGGCACTTTTGAAGACTAAAAAAGGAGTTGAATTACGGAACTGGGGAAGAATCTATTCACTTTTAGATTTTTCCAGGAGAGAGACCTAGAAGCTATTTTCCGAGGGAGATCCTGGTTCTTTGATAAGAATGTACTTGTTTTGCAAAACTTAGAAGCTAACCAACCATCGTAGCCTTGTTGATTCACACATGTCCTTTTTGGGTGCAAATCTATAATGATACGAACAATGAATCACAAACACAGACTAGGATGCCAAAACAACAGAAGGTATGGCGCAAAAGGAATCGAGTTGCTATAGCCACTTAAGAGGACCAGGAGAACCCATCATATGCTCCCCAAATACTAGGAAAACAAAAGGGAAGGGAGATCAACAAATGATATCAAATGAAGAAAACAGGCCCATCCAGTAAAAAAGCACAAAATTATGATCCTTCAGAAAAGGCAGTGTTAGGAGACCAACATTGCCTAACACAATGAAAATGCTTAGTTGAAATTGTAGAGGGCTTGGGAACCCTGTGTAGTTAGAGCTTTGTCAAGGCTCACCAAAAGACAAGCTCCCAACATGATTTTCCTCATGGAAACCAGATGAAAAAGACTAGAAATGGAAGTTATCCAAAGAAAATTACAATATCCAAATATGATCACAGTGAATTGCCAAGGGGTTGGACGCAGCAGAGCATGAGGATTGGCACTGATGTGGGCATTTGATATCAACTCACTCAACTCAGAATCCCTTCATCATATTCAAGGAATCATAGAAAACCTTGGTAAAGGCAGGTGGATGATCACTGGAGTCTACAAATACCCTTAAGATTCAAGTAAAAGATTGACATAGCAATTATTGAAAAATTTACACCTAGTGGCCACACAAAAATGGCTATACTTTGGAGATTTTAATGTCATCCTTTCAACAGAAGAAAGGAGGTCAAACTCTGCATATGTCACTTTTTAAAGGAATTCAAAGAGTGCTTGGAAAATTATGAGCTTTTTGACCTTGGGTACAGTGGATATCCATTTACTTGGAAAAACAGGAGAGAAGGCCCTCACAGTATAAAAGAAAGGCTAGATAAAAGCCTAGCCACACCAATTTTCCACAATTAGTTTACAGGTACACATGTAACCCATCTGGGTAAATATGGATCAGATCGTGCCGCTTTACTTATTATAATGTCCAAAGAAGCTAGTCCTCCAAGATAATGCGAAAGTTAGCCATTCCATTTTGAAAAATATTAGATTGTGGATAGTGCCTGCACAACACTAGTTGAGGAATCTTGGAAATGACTACGTGATAGTTGCATTGATAGAATAGAAGCAACCAACGAAGTATTCACTTTACACAACAAGAGAAAGTCAAGCCTGAGAAAACAAGTAAGCTCTAAAGAGAAAAGGCTAACAAAAGTGGAGATATAGACCTCCTCAGAAGCCAACATTTTGTACCGCAAGAAAATACAACATGAGTTATGGAATTTGCTAGAACTGAATGAAATGTTTTGGCAACAACGATCCAGAGCAGTATGGTTAAAGGAAGGAGACAGAAATACTCGTTTTTTTCCACAGGAAAGCCTCTGCAGGCAAAAAGCAAATACGATCAAAACGAACAAGGGGAATGAGTCTTTGGGGGAAATGGAATCGCTAAAGTGCTACAAAAGTATTTTGTAGATATCTTCTCAACCTCAAACCCTCAAGGGATCGAAAAAGCTTGCACTGCAATCCATAACAAGGTCTCACCCCTCAACCTACAACATCTCTTATAGAACTCTTTACTGAAGAATAAGTCAACAACAATCTTCAACATGCACCCTTTCAAATCCCCTGGCCGAGATGGATTCCTAGCATTATTCTTCCAAAAGCACTGGTCCATAGTTGGTGAAGATATAACCAAATATATGTTGGAGATTTTAAACAATGGGGAAAATCCAGCTAAAATCAGCAATACATTCATATGCCTTATCCCATAAATGAAACGTCCAACAAGGCACAGGAATTTAGACCAATCAGCCTCTGCAATGTTATCATAAAATAATCACCATAGCTAATCGAATGAAGCTTATACTTGATGAAGTTGTGGGAGTCCACCGAAGTGCATTTGTCCCTGGAAGATTAATCACCGGCAATGCTTTAATTGGCTTCAAGTTATTCCACTACATGAAAAAGAGATGAACAGGCAAGCATGGAGAGATGACATTGAAGTTGGACATGTCAAAGGCATACCAAATGGAATCATGGTCACATTTCCTAAAATCCTTCTCATGGTGTAACTTGCTACTATCAAAATTGCCTAACTACATACAACTTACTCAAGTATCAAGTATGGAATGGCTAAAGCACATAGTGGCAAGCCATACAAAAATGACTTAGAAAAAACGATGATGTTGTTGTTGCCTATATGAAAAATGAGAAATGATGTAATATTCAACCGCTCTAACCAAAGTTTAAGCTCAATCTGAGACCTGGCAGTAAATACTTGGAACCAATGAAGCTCCCTCAACCCACCAGTAAACAAGCCAGCAAAGAACCGCCAAACCTGTTGGAGTCCACCACTAGAGGGGATATTAAAAATCAATGTGGATGCAGGATGGGCAGTGGAAACAGGAACTGACTTTGGTCTGATAATGAGCGATACAAATGGTGAAACACAAGTTACAGCAAGTTATTACCAGAAGTATCGACTAGAAAGTACAATGGCAGAATGCATGGCCATTAGGTGGGGCCTTGTTATGACATTAAGTTGGGAGCTTACAAATGTTGTTGTGGAAATAGATTCTAAAGTACTCAAACAAACAATGGACAATGAAACTCCTCAGTTCAGATTATTGGTTATCATCCCGAATCGCAAAGTATTTGCTAATAACTTTAATTGTATTTTATTTTCTTTCATGTATCGTGAAAGTAATGATGTTAGTCATGTTTTAGCAGCGCACGTCTTTCAATTTCCGAACCATACATGGTGGGGTTATATCCTTTCTCATGCGTTGGACTTAAATGTACTCATCATCAGTTAATCTATAAAACTCCTATGTTTGATTAAAAGAAACCCTTATCATGTTGAGTGCTGACTTATCTGAATCATACTTAGTTAAAAACTTGTGAAAGTATCTTGCACCCATTAACGTGCTTATTGCTTTCTTTTAGCAGGTAATTTTGGACCTTTTTTTCCCTTCAAAGTTTAGTTTGTTTAAGAGAAACATTATCTCAAGTCAAAAGATTTTGTTGTGCTCCTTTTATCAATCTCAGTTTGATTATTCGCAACATTTTCTATCTTCTTATTTAGTGTCATATAAGGTTTGGTAGTATGTGTATCACTGGTTTGAATACCTTAGTGTGTTTCCTTATGTCTAAAATTCATTATTTAGAACATGTTAGTTTGGTCAAGGGAAGAAAATATAAATGACTTAGGAGTGTGGCATATATGCTCTAGTGTGCTCTCTCTTCCTGTTGAAAAATAAGTTGATTTTTAAAGGATATTAATAATCATACATTTCAATAATGTTTATAGTATATATATTTTTTACTTTTTTTTTCTATTACATCAATTTTTTTTCTTTTTTCATTTCTACATGTTAAATATATATTG
Source organism: Canavalia gladiata (assembly GCA_037954105.1). NCBI lineage: Eukaryota > Viridiplantae > Streptophyta > Magnoliopsida > Fabales > Fabaceae > Canavalia > Canavalia gladiata. The sequence continues at coordinate 15,427,259 of CM075660.1, forward strand.
ATTATATATAAATGTAATTTTAATTTTAAATATTGGTCAATATGGATAGATATTAATGAATCAATTCGAATCAAGTAATTGATTAAAATTTAAATAAGGTTTAAATTTTAAATTTTGAATCCAAATAAAATTTCAACCAATCCAATCAAATTTGATTCAAGTTTTATTGCAAAAATTTTAAAAAAAAAATCAAACTTTTATCAAATTTAAACATCATTTTAAAAAAATCAAATTAAATCTGAATTTTTTTTTCTTTTTAAACCATTAAAACTTGTAACTCATCAAATTTATTCAATAACTCATTTTACGATATGATATATACTTTCAACCACCTGTAATTTTTTATGTTTAGATTATATTTGTAATAGATCTACACGTGCTCATTATAAAAATACTAATACCATATTTTCTGTTTTTATTATTTGATAAATTCTCATGTTAAACCTCACATAATTATAAAAAAGATATTAAAAAATGACAAAAAAAATTATTATTAGTATCTTTCGTTGAGCTATGTTATACATATAGACTTCTCTCACTTCTCGACACCACAAAAATTCATAAGTCTCATCATCCACAAACTAAGCAAGTAATCTTTAAGTTTCATTGATCCCTAATTAATAGTCCTCCCTTGAGATTTACATTGATTTAAATAAATATAAAATAAAAAGTGGACATCATTGAATTTTAATCAATTACTTGACTTGAATAATGATGTAAAGGTAAATGAGGTGGTTCTTCTAAATTAATGGAGATTGCACTTTGGAGAATGATGGAGGTAGAGTGGAGCTGAATTCAAGCTTAATTTGAAAGAACCACCTTTGGAGGAGGATGAGCTTCTTCTCTGCCACCATAAGTTGTCATAGATGAGAAGGTTTCTCAATCCAAGTTTGATTTTAGGAAAAAAAGAGAGAGAGAGAGAAACTCTCAAAATTTTGAATGGATAACCCTTAATTCATTGAAATAAATCATCATATCCAAAATAATATAAGTGGAGTTTCTATATAGGCAAAATAAAGGAGGTGCAAAGTAGAAAGAAAGAGGGACAGATTTGAATTTTAATTGGATTTGGATTTCAGCCTAATAATGATATTTTTTTTACTTCTCAACGCAGCTTCAAATTAGATTAGAAAAAACTTAAAAAAAATCTAAGCTAAAATATAGAAAAATTGGATCAGATCCTATATATATTAGGTCTGTTAATTCCTAAAATATAAAAAATATATTTAAATCCTATTCTATAATATTTAGAGCCAATAGATTAAACATAAAGATAACTTTCTTAGAGGCCAAAAAAAAATTCTACTTTATCTACAGCTTCTTGATGCTAGCGTTAATAATAAGCAAGAATCCTGTTAAAAAAAATGAGAATACTATAATATAGGTTTAGATGCCTCTAAAAATGCTCTACATGAAATAATCTCTCAGCTATTAATTAATCTCGGATGTGTGTCGGTAATATAGTCAATTTGGATGGGAAGAAATCATGCAGTTGTTAATGATTCTAAATTTGTAGCACATGACGTGGTGGACAATATAAAAGTGAGATCTTACTTGTGGCTCAAAGACAAATATGCACAAGAAAGGATGTCTTCTGCTAAATCTAGTTCAAATCCAATGTCTTATTTTCAATCTTTTTTATAAATCAATTACAAAAGTCTGTCGAATAATGTATTAAAAAATATTGCTAATATTATTTCTAAGCATGTGCAAAGACAATTAATTACTACCAAACACTAAAAATGTTACATTCCCAGCCTTTTGATACAAGTAACTCTTTTTAACATATTATCTAATATATTTATTTTGATTGCTTAGTTTTTTAAAAGTTAAACTAAATTTTAAATACTGGACATGGTGAAAATAAAATATTCAAAAAAGTATCTTGTAACTTCAATTTAATAAAATCTTGTCTTGAAAAAAATTATCGGGTGTGGATTTTAATAGGGCATGGTGCATGACTGGCTCGGTGGTGAGATGGTTTATTCGCTGAAAATGCAGGCTTGTGTGAATTGGTAATTCTTAAGTTCTTTTGAAGTTTGAGTGGCTTGGACGATAGTTACATAGGTTTTGGGTTTCAGTGAAATGAGTCTATTTTATAGGTTCTGGAATGCTTTTTTTACATGTTTGGCTAATTGAATTCCTCCTTAAAAATTACCCGGCTAATGCAACTTTTGAAAAAAGAAAATATATGAAAACAGAGTAAGTTGTGTGTTTTATCCAATTTTTCTTTTTTAAAATTGTAGCTGTTTCAAAAATATTTGGGACAATTAAAAACTGTTAAAAATTATGTAAAAAACTACCATAAGCTTTTTATGTAAAGAATATTGAATGTTTTGGTAAATTTTTCAAAGCTTGTACTATTTGAATAATTTGTTGGGAGAATTAACCCAGTATCTAATAAAAAAACCATTATGAAAAGCTTTTGGTTTTCTTTCTGGATTGGTTGATGAAGGTTTAGGCTAGCTTTGCGCAGACCAAGGTATATATTCGGTCAGCGATGTTAAGTGTGTGTTGTGTTGAGTAAAAATACATTTTTGTATTTCAAATTTTTAAGATAATTGGTTCATAACATGATATGTGAATTTCTATGATGAAGTAAAGTTCAATCTTTGTTATTTCTATTATTTTAATAAAAAAGTTCAATTTTTCAGTGGGTAAGGTAATGTATTATCTATTCTTCAAGTTTAAAGGAGTTTTAGGTAAAAGAATCGTGCATGCATAAATATAATACAAAATTATTCATGCATCCTTACTTAATATCTCAAATCTTTCAGCACAACTGATACTTTTCTTTTTGTTTTCTATCGCCGGCATTTGACAAAATTTAACTAGTGAGAGATGAAATGTCTCGAATTCAATTCCCAGGCTTCTTTCAGTAACAGGAATTAGATGAGCCAGAATAAGGTATAGAAGAAGTAGCCCTCACTAATGAAGTTCATTGTCATTTCATAGTTCCAAGTTAAGTCTCTGAAGAGATTAGTTCTGCAACAGCACTATACAGTGTAGGCAAGGGGCTGCGATGGAGTAAATAGGCTCGAGCAGGCTCAAAATCATCAGTGGGAGCGAGAGTCAAGAAACTTCTTAGCATGAGCGGACTAATCTCCAAAAAACAAACATGGGGATATGAATTATAGGCTTGGGGCCTATTAAATGTGACCCTATCATCATATATAAATACAACTCATTAAAATTAAAGCAAATGTTAATATATGTAGTAAATAAAAAATTTAATATGTTATCTATCACATTTATCTAAAAAACCTTTAATTAAAAAAGTAATAAAAAACATACTAGAAAGAATGCAGTAGAGAATTTAGTGTTAACACTCCTCATCCAGACAATATTTAAGACTGTCAAGAAAAGAAAAGAAGAAGAAAGGGGGAGAATAAGTGTTTTGTGCGTATGTAACACTAACTCGTGGAAGGGAAAAGGAAAAAACAAAAATAAAAGTCAGAGAAAGAAGAAACCGTGGAGACAAAAACAAAAAAAATAAAATTCGTAGGTATAGGATTTTTTTTAGTTTAAATTATTAACTTTTTATTAAAAATAGTTTTATTTGAATAAAATATTTACATCATTAAACTAGTTTTTTAGCTATATTTTTTTTATACACAAGATTTCAAGCTAAAACAAAGATAAAAATATAAAGCTTGATAATTAAAATTAAAATAATGAAACATTGTACATTCGAAAATTTTCTATTTAAGTACTTGTGTCAAACCCTACATTTAATATAATTAATAACTATGATTCAAAATAATTACAATAATGAAGCATATAACTTGAAGAGTTCCATTTAAATTAATTTTGTTGTGCTTTGGATTTAATAAAAGAAATTGATTTTGATTACTTAAAAACTTTTACATTATTAACCAATTAAGAATTATGGTAAGTATGATTTTTAAAATAATTATTTATAAAAATTAACAATTTAGTAATTTATGAATAAATAATAATATAAATTTTTTACATTAACAATATATTTTAGTTAAATTAATAATTAAAATTGTAAATTTTTCATGGTTAAAAAATTAAATATATTGAGAGGGTCATACACAAACATAGAAACAATATATCCATCATGTACCTTCTAACTCAATAACCAAGAATGACTTAAAAAAAAATTGCTCTCGATGCAGATAAAAGTACTATGCATATGCATGTGTGTATAAGAGTAGTTTTCAAAATATATTGAGGGATTTACACTTAATGGAATAAACTTACATAATATATATATATATACTCATGTAATTCATAAGCTAACATATTATTTTATACACCGCCTTATTATAATTTAAATTGGCTTAATTAAATTTTTAGTTTCTTATATTATATTTAATTTTGATTTAATTTTTACTTTTTTTTTAATATTTTTTCACTATTATTAAAGATTCTGTACTTTTAATTTCTAACATATTAGTATATATAATTTAATTCATAAATTATTTGTTTTCTAATATTATTTTTTAAAATTATTTATTTTTAAAAAAATCATTTAATATTTTATTTTCTGAATTAATATACTTTGTTCATATTTTGTTTATAAAAATTGTTCACACTTTTATGAAAAAAACAAGAATGTGATTGAGTTAATAAAAAATTCATTTATACCTTTTACAACTAAAAATATATAGATCCAAAATTTAAGAACTATTTATTTAAAAAATATCATAATTTAGTAGATATTTTTAATAATCAAAATCAAAATCAAAATTTTAAAATGAGACACTAAAATTAAAAAATATAGCAAAACTAAAACTAAGAAAGTATAAAATGAGAGACCAAAAATTTCATTAACCTATTAAAAATAATATGATGTGAATTGAAGCTTTAGAAAATAACATTTTTATAATATAAAATGAATTTGAAACAAAAACATTAATAATAATAAAATGTAAAATGATAAAATATATATAAATTTACGTTTGAATTTAATATTAAAAAACGTTTGTGGAGAGAATTAGTTTGAATTATAAATAAAAATTTAATTTAAATTTAGATATTGAAGAATAATAACATATTTACTTTTATATATTAAACTATAATTAATTATTAGTTTAAATGGGAATACTTTAAAGAATTATATTCATTTTCTTTATGTTATGTGACTTATTTTATATTAACTATTTATTTTTAATTTTTAATTTGATTTAAAATTTAAATATTTGTATACTATATTTATTTTTTAAATAAATAAATTTTTTATTATTATAATATTAATTTGAATTTAAATTTAAAATTTTAATATATTATTATTTTTGTTAACATAATATGATACTTATTTTTATAATAAAAAATAATAATTTAAAATTATTTTATTTAAAATTAAATCCATTTCTATATTCATGGTTAATATAATAATTTGTTTAATTTTTACTATTTTCATCAATTATGCATGAAGTTGGCTACAAAATTAGATAAGAAAGAAAATAGGTTAAAACGATCATTAGATTCTTAAATTTAATCAATTTAAAATTAAATTAATTTTTTACTTATTCTTAAAAACAAAATTATTATTAAAATAAAATAAAAAAATAAATTATTAAATTGATATTGGATTAGGAAAAGTAATTATAATAATAAGAAATAATCAATAAAATTTGATAAATAAAATAAAATAAAGAAGCATTGTTTATATAAAAAATTATAAATTATAGGAACATAGAATAATAATAATAATAATTAAATAAAATATTAATTAAAACATAGATAAAATTTATTGTACTAATTTTTTATATCATTTTTTAAAATTTTATTTTATTACTATTTGTATTAAACATTATAAAAAAAATTAAATTAAGAAAGAAAAGATAAAAAAAATTTAAATTTTTTATAAAAATAATAATATTTATTATAATACTTAAAATAATAGAAATAGAATAAATCAGTGAAACAAGTAAATAACAAAAATGATATATAGAGTTTAGTAATAAAATCTATTTCTATTAATTATTTAGCTGAATTTTCAATATTTTAATTTTTTATTTGATATTCTAATAAATTAAAGTAAAGTAAAATAAAATAAAGTCAGCATTTAGAATTATATCAAAAACAATAATCATAACAAAAATAATAAAAAATAGTTAAAAATAAAGTATGAAAAAATTTTACTTAAATTTTTTCATTTTTTTAGTTAATTTTTTTTATATTTTGATTTTTATTATTTATCAAAATAAAAAATATATTATAAATTATAACATTTAATTAAAAAAAAAATGACATACAAATATCATATGTGAACATAGATAACATTCAGCACCGACCCAAACAAAGCATCCCTCCCCCTGTAACCCGAATGAATAAAACAAGGAATAGGAAATGTCATTAGTTTTTACAAATTTTTTGACAAGGAGAAAAGATTTAAACAAGGAGTTGAGTAATTATATAATTTTTTATTTTATAATAAAATTTTATTTATTTTTAAAAAAATTTAAAAATTATATTAATTATATTTAAATTTAATTGTTAAATTGAAATAATTTTATTATCAATTAATATTTAATTGATTAAAGATATACATAAAATAAAAAAATTAAATTAAATAAATATTTAAATTAATATAAAATAATATATTGAAAAATAATATACTTAATCTGTAAATTTTATTTATATGATTTTATATAAATTTTAAAATTTATAATACTTAAATTTAGAATTAATTAAAATATGATCATAAAAAGAAATATTATTTAATAATTTTTAAATTATACAGATATATTTTTATATAATTATTATAAAAAATTAATTAGTTAAAAAATTGAATGAAACAAATTAAATTATTTTTTATTTTATAAAAATGTTAAAAATCTATTATTTTATAATTTTTTTTTCAATCTTTTTATAATATCTTAAATATATATATATATATATGTAATTTAATTAGTCTATTTTATATATAGAAAACTTTATATTTAAATTTTAATATCTGAAAATAAAAATATAAAATAATTAAAATAATTTTATGTTAATATTTATAAATTAATTTATTAAATTGTTTTATAATTAAATAATGCTAAAATATTTAACTTTTTATTTTTTAAAAAAAATTTTAAAATTTAGAAAAAAAAAATAATTTGATTATAAATTTTTAAAAATTATTTCTATGTAATTTTGATTTGAAATTTAATGAGATTCTAAAATTTTAATAACTATTAGTTAAAATATATGAATTGAGCAAATATATATATAATGATTATAAATTCTGTTTAATGTTTGCATTGAAATGAAAAAAATTGAAGAAATTAAAAAAAAATACATATACAATAAAAATAAACAAAGTTATAAAATAATACAAACGTACAAGATAATAAAAATAAAGATGAAACAAGAGGAATATCAACACAAATGTTTATGTTAAATGAATTAAAAGTTCATGTTTATGTTAAATGAATTAAAAGTTCATACATGAGATGTATATTGTTTATTAAGTAAAATGAATTGTTAAGTGAAAGTTGTGAATCTTTTCCAATAAAAAAAATGGTATTAAACTTTAATATTATTAAAATTGCTCCCCACATAATAAATAAAAGAGGAGTGATCGTTCAAGAAACTAGTATATTTAGTTATTAAATGTAATGGAACTAACTACGTCTAACGAAATTCTACTTATTTCTTTCTCCATCATCTCTCTCTTTTTTTATGTGGTTATGAATTTTATACTAAAGTTAAGACATGAATTATCTTTTTCTCAACATTTTTTTTATGTGGTAATGAATTTTATAGTAAAGTTGCAACATGAATTATCTCATTCTCGACATTTAAGCACGTGGATGATAAAGAAAAGAAGACAAAAAATCAATCCAAATAAACTATAAATTTATATTTTAATAACAATAACAACTCGATTATGTAGAAATTCTCATACGTAATTTCTAATATAGCTATATAGGTTAAAAAAATATTTATACAATAATAAATAAATAAATAAATGATAAAATATAATAGACAAAATTTAATTAAAAGATGAAACAAAACTAATCCAAATAAATAAAATAAACCTGTTTAAAATAAAAAAATATTTATGCAATAAATAAATAGATAATAAAATATGATAAATTTAATTTAATTTACAAAATAAGAAAATTAGTTTAAATAAATAGAATAAATATGCATAGGTTGAGAAAATATTTTAAACAATAATAAATAAATAAATAGATGATAAAATATGATAAAGAAAAAAATTAATGTTCAAAATTTTTTAAATATTTTTTATTATCACATTTTTTTATTTAATTTCTTTAGATTCTAAATTTATTATTTATGATATTTCAATAAAATAAATAAAATTTAAAAATATAATAAATAAAATAAATACAATGAAATTGTAAAACGGGAATAATATATAAAAAGGAAGAATAAGTCAAATAAAAAAATAAAATAAAAACAAAAAAATTAAGGATAAACAAAATATAGTATTTACAGCTACTTAAACATTTTATTGATTTTATTTGATAAGTATTTACTATAAAATATATTGCATAAATAAACTTTGAAGGCAAGATGTTCCAAAAGCTCATAAAAGCTTGTAAAAGGCCTCTGCCTAAGGTTCTCCCAAAGTTTATACAAATAAATCAGATGGGCTTATACTAATATTTCTTATAAATAAATAGCTATGTTAGAAATAGATTGATAAATTATGAACTTCCAACTGTGGTAGGTAGAATTGTAATTTAGAATTGTTGTTTTTGTTTTTAATATTTGCGTTCTAACAAATTAATAGTAAACTAAAGAAGTTTTTTCATAAAAAAGATTGTGCTAACCTCAGCTACAAATTAGTAATAAAACTGATTGGAAATAAAGGTAAAAACAGGGTAATAACTTGTAAGGGTTGATGTATATTAATCGGAACCTAATTTATTTATTAAAAAATCAAATTTACACATTTTAAGAATTATTTAAATATTTTATTGATTAAAAAAACTATTTAAATATAAAAATCAAACTTTAAACTTTTGAACATATTAAATGATCATATCATAGTATAATATATATAGTTAAGATTTATTAATATTATAAATTTAATTTAATTTTTATATTAATTTAATAATTTTTATAAAATATAAGATTTTTTAACTTAATTATTAAATTAATTTATAATATTTTTATAATCATATATTAATCTTTAAATAATTTAGATATTTATAGGTACAATATTTCAATATTAATATTTATATATATTTAAATCTTAATTAGATATTAAAATAAATTTCTATGATAAAGTATCCATTAATTTTTATTTTAAAAATTTTATATAAATAAATTATTTGATAAAAAAATTTAAATTAACATTTAAATTAATGAATCTTGTAATTTATAAAAAAGTATTAAATTTGATATGAATATTAAAATTTGACATCTAATATCAACTATAATATATATATATATATATATATATATATATATAAAAGAAAGGATTAAATACTTCAAAAGTAAATCTAATATGAGATACTTTACTTAATATATATTTTAAATGATTAAATATTATCAATCTAACAATTAAATTAATAGATTTTATTATATAAATCATATATTATTTTATTTTAATAAAAAATATTTTTTTTTCAAATATATTAATTTAAATTTAATTAATGAAGTATCAAATTTTTTTAAAAAAATTTATATAATTTTATATATATAATGTATATAATAAAATATATTAATATAACAATTTGATTGATGAAATTTAACTATTTAAAAAAGAAATTAAATATAATAATTTATGATAAATTTTATTAATTTCTCTTTATATATATATATATATATATATTAAAAAATGGCTTAGTCATAAATAAAAATGTTATTGACTTTTTTCTTTATAAACAAATAGTTCTATTTGATGGGCAAATTATAACCTTCCAAAAGTATATGTAGAATTATAATTCATAATTATTGATTTTTTAAATATATATATTTTAAAAATAATGATAAATTAAGATTTTTTATTAAAATTAATGGATTAACTGTATTCACAATATTTATGTGAGCTTTCTGATTTTATAAATTTATTCACCTTGATTATTTAAGTTAGAGTGAGAGATGAAAAAAATGTATAGCTATATTGATTTTAAAAAACATGAAGTGTACGAATATAGGGATATTGATATCCTTCTACCACATTCTATCCCAATATATAAAATTACTAAAATATATTTATTTATTTTTTATAAAAATATTATATAAAATCAATGAAATTAAAAAATAATAAAATATATAAATTATAAAAATAATATAAATATAAAAAATAAAAGATGAGACGAATTTTCTAAACTCATCCAATAATAAGGATGAAAGTTGATTTTTTAAAACTCATAAAAACAAAAACAAGAATGAGAATTAATCAAAATCACTTATAAGTTGATGTATATAAAATCTAACTTAATCTATTAATTGAAAAAATTAAATTTATATTTTTTTTATAAAATCTATTTAAATAGTTCTTTTGATTAATTTTTTATTTAAATACAAAGGTTAAATTTTAAATTTTTAAACCTTTCAAACCATTATATATATATATATATATATATATTATTTTAGTTGTATAATTATATAAATTTTATAAGTGTATAAAATTTTTAAAAATCTATCCAATGATAAAAATTATGTTAAAAAAATATTATTAACATTCCTCGTAAACAAATAAGTTATATTAAAATTAGGTTAATTTTTTAATTAGAACGGTAGAATTGTGCTATACAATTATTATATTTTTTAAAATATAATGATAAATTAAAAAAATTATTTTTAAAAAAATAATGGTTTAATCTGATCTAAATATGTGGACTTTTATAATTTTTAATGATGAAAATGAGTCTAATAATTTGTTAATGGTTGTATAAATTTTAGTTTAATTTTTTTTTATTAAAAAGCTAAATTTATACTTTTTAAAAATTTATTTAAATATTTTTAAAAAAATATATTTAAGTATAAAGGTAAATTTTTAAGCTTTTAGACCTATTAGATAATCTTATATAGATATGTATATTATAATAATAATAATAATAATAATATGATTTTATAGGCATTTTAATTTTTTTAAATTAACTAATCATATAAATATGTTAAAGAGTATATTAAAAAATATATATTATTGACAATTTTTTTAAGTAAACAGTTATATTAGAAATAAATTGTCAAATTATAGCCTTCTAACTATGTTAGGAAGAATCGTAGTTTATAATTGTTATATTTTTCAAATATCTATTTTTTACAAAATACTGATAAATTAATTTGTTTATAATTTAATTCGCTAGCTTCAGTCATAAAATTTGTGTGAAATTTTAAATTTTATAAATTTTTAAAAATATAATTTGTGTTAAAGTTAAATGTATAAATAGATCAAATATTTTGTCTTGATCTATATAAAATTTGACATAACTTATTTATTAAAAACATAAAAATTCATATTTTAATAATAATAATAATAATAATAATAATATTATTATTATTATTATTATTTTATCATATAACCACATTATACAATAATAACAACAACTTTTTAGTTAAAACATTTTATTTATCAAAATCTGAAAAATATTCAAAATTCCTAACCCTAACCTATCTGTTTATTGTTGCCTCGCTGCCGCCTCACCTCACGATCCCTCTTCCGCTGTTGAGTGTCTTTTTTTGCCTCACTCCATCTCTCTCACCATAACATCCCTAACCTTGCCTTCATCTTTGTCGTCGCACGGCCATTCTCGAAGCTCCATTTTCGTTCGACCATTTGTTCGCATAGCTTCACCTTCGCTGGTCTCCATCTCTGTCCGTTGCACTGCGTCTCTGTTCGCAGTAGGTTCTCTATCTTTGTTCAATGCCTTTCTTCCCAATTCTGTCCTTGATTTTTGTTTTTATTTTACGGATTTATGTTGAAGAGGCTTTAGCCTATTAGAGACGCCCTTCTCGGTCCTCGCTCATAGTCGCAAATCTATGTTCTTTTGATTTCCATTTGTCTTTTCTTTTAAATTATATGTGCTATTGAATCTTCTAATTGGCCTGGATATTAATTTTCTTCATTAATTTCAATTGTTTGATTTTACTTCGACTGGGAAGAGTTTCTTCTTTGCTTCTGGGTCTCTTCATACGAAGGACCATGTAAAATCTAGCTTTCAGATGTTATCCAATAGTGAAATAGATTTCTTCTTGCCTCTTATTGACGTATTAGTACATGGTAATTAGATATGCACAAAGCCTGGATGATTTAGTTGTAATTGTAGTTGTTCTGTCGAGTCCTCACAACTTTGGTTTCTTATACTTTTTCAGCGACAGCCTATTTTTTGCGATATTGTTGCTTATGCAGTGAGTATACTACTTATGCACTGGAGACTCTTGAATTGAAGACACTAAAGAATTACAAACACTGCTACTCAACTAGATGGATTACTTGTAATTTTGATTTCTTTTCTATTGGTTTGTTTCATTTCAATATCCTTCTATAATATATTACAGGTTTTATTTTCTCTAATTTAAACCTGAGCGGGTTGGGCCGGTCTACATTGATGGAATATGTGATCTTCCTATATAGTCACTTCTCAATTGATGACTATGCACTAACACTATAAGGGGACTGTTGCTTTTCTCCTACACTTTGATATTCTTATTTAACACTGTATCATCTAACAATTTTAAGTGTGTAAATGTGATCTTTTTTACTTGTAGAAATTATAATTTATATCTATTTTTTCTTTGTTTTCTTTTTGTTTTTCCAGATCTGCTTTGGGGGTATTACCTATAATAATACTAATCTCATGGATGAGAAAGTCAAGAAGAAAAGGTCTAAGATTGACATAAGTGATTTGGGAAATAGTTTTGATTTGGATCCAAATCAAGGAGAGAAAAAGAAGCAAGAGAGGAAGAAAAAACATGCATCTGATAAAATACTCAATCCAAATGAAACCCTTGAAGAAAATTGCACTGGTGAAGCAGCTGACAAACAAACTTCCTCTATTGAAGGGAATATTACATTGTTGAGGAATAAAGATGAGAGTCATGAGAATAAGAGAGACAAGAAAAAGGGGAGAAAAGATGTTGAAGCAACTAATAGTAATATTGTTAATGATAGAGAAGTGCAATTCTTGGATGAAAACCGAGAAAGCAAGATGAAGAAAAGAAAAAAAGGAGATTATTCATCAAATGAAGTGCAAGAATTGGGTTTATCAAAACCAAGAAAAAAAGGAAAAATGACCGAGGATCATGAGTTAAAAAACAATGAAGGTGAAGACAATGACCAAGGGAAGCAGAGGAAGAAAAATAAAAAAGGTGAAGAAAGCCAACGAGAAGAGTACAACAAGTTTAAAGGTCAACATAAAGGTGATGACCTGGATAAAAAGAAGAAGAAAGAAGAGAAGAAAAAAAAGAAAAAAGAGGAGAAGAAAAGGAAGAAAAGAATGAGTGAAGAAAGCAAAAATAAGGAGAATAGTGAGATCCATAGCAATGAAGCAGATCAACCTCTGGCTAGAATCAAGTCAGGCATTGTTACTGAAACTGATGATCAAGGCAAGAAAATGAAGATTAAGAAGAAAACCAAGGCATTTTCTGATGAAACTTCAAAATCATCCAAACCCAAGCGAGTAACTTTCTCAGACCAAGTGGATATTTGTTGTGATGGCTTAGTGCGTGGGAAACGGTTTTCACAAGAAGAAGATGAGAAGATTAAAGCTTCTGTTTTTAACTATATAGAGTCTCATGGTTTGGGAGATGAAGGTCTAGATAAGATTCTCCATTGTGGATCTCATCCTGAAGTTAGAGATTGTTGGAAGGAAATTGCAGCAGCCTTACCTGAGAGGCCTACTCAAGGTGTGTATTATCGTGCTCATATTTTGTTTGAAAGAGATGAGAAGCGAAAATGGACACCTGAAGAGCTTGATTTTTTACGAAAGGTCCAGGAACAGCATGGATCTGATTGGAAATCGGTGGCTGAAGCATTGGGCAAACATCGATTTCATGTGAAGGATACATGGCGTAGAATAAAATTAACCAATACAAACAAAGGACGATGGACCCAAGAGGAATATCAAAATTTATTTGATTTAGTAAACCTGGATCTGCGGACCAGAGCTTCAGAGGGTCAGAGAAAAACAAAACATGGTATGTTGCGAGATAATATTGGTTGGGAGGCAATTGGTGACAAACTGGCCACTAGAACTAGTGCACGGTGCTGTAAAAAGTGGTATGAGCAATTAACATCACCTATGGTTGCTAGTGGTGCATGGAGTGATACTGATGACTATCGCCTGTTAGATGCTTTATTTACATTGGATGCTTGCAGCATGCAGGAGGTTGATTGGGACTGTCTGCTTGAGCATAGGCCTGGTGATGTATGTAGAAAACGTTGGAATCAAATGGTCCAATATATTGGAGAGCATGGGGGAAAGTCATTTGCTGAGCAGGTTGAAATTCTTGCAAAAAGATTTTGTCCCGACTTATTGGAAGCAAGAGAGGCTTTTGATGAGAAACCTGTGGTTTGTTGAGGTTATTATCCTAGGATCAGGTGATTTTTGTGAAAACAGAATGTATCAATTTGTGACTATAATGTTCTTGTGGGATCATCCAACATCTCAGAAACTGGATTCTGAATAGCAGTTTGAGTGTAGTTTATAGTAGTGTTTTCATGTAATGAATGTTACCTCTGTTCTTTTGTCCCTATTTAGTCATAACTTGGAAGTTTGTTGAAAATAGTTTTGATTGTACTGTATGTGAAAGTTTGATGCCACATATTGCTGCTTGTTGGATTTTGGTGTATTAGTCTTGTTAACACCAATGTGAACTTCATTTGGTGAGAAATAAAATCTTTTGGGGGCCTATTTGTTGGTTAACCATTGATGGTTTCTGATAATTGTCTCCATTTTTTTGAGATAGGAGGTTATGCGTTTGGAGATGGAAGTTGAGCATGTTCTTTGCTGACTATGCAGAATGTAGATATTTTATTTTACCGCATTTCTGATTGAACAAGCGTGGAAGATTTGCGTATTCACATGGGTTTTCATGCTCAATTAACGATGCGCCTGTATGTTTATTGTGATTTTGTCCTGAAACGTGTGAACAGAAGAATGAGTCGCTGCTGTATTGCGATGGGAAATTGTGGCAAAAATTTAATGTTCCAATTACCCTCTGACAGTTATAACCTTGCCTTCTCTTCACTGCCTTCTACTCCCTAACCTCTTAGGATGCCCGGATAACCTGCTTACAGGCTTTTGGCCTTTTTCATAGGTCCATGATGTTCCATTCTCTTTCGTTAGTGCGGCTTCCAGCTTGTAGCCACTCCCAGCTACAGCCCTTGCGCAAAGGTAATGCGTACCATATGATTGACTTCAGTGTTCATGCCAATTTCTAGGCTATTTACTATTTGACTGAAACCCATGTGCATTTTTACTATATTCTATTCAGTGCTAGTTTGAGTGTTCACGGTAAGACTGGCAATGAAACCCAGAAATAGTGAGATTTAATTCATCAATTAACTTGTTGAATTTACTTCATAAATTAAGGAAACTGAGGTTAAGCTAAAAGTTGAGTCCATTCAATAAATGAGTTGATGTTGAATCATTTATAATTTAAGTTGTTTAATTTATGAATTTTAACATAAGAAATAAATATTTGTGTATAGTATAAAACAATATTATATAACTATTTTATACATATAAAATTTTAAACTAAATTACTTATATATATATTGTTAAATTTATATTATTAATTTTTAAAATTATACTCAGTACTATTATGGTATAATTATAATTATATGAAATTTATTTTATTTTAAAGTTAAATAAATACAAAACATATAGTATCTTAAAATAATGATATTGAACGCATTTGTTTAAATGGTTATTCGAGCCCGTTGTGAACCAATGGGAAAAGGAGAAAGTGTAAAACGGGAAAAGGAGAAAGTGTAAAACAGTAAAAAATCGCCGTTGCCGGGGATCGAATCCGGGTCGTCCGCGTGACAGGCGGAAATACTCACCACTATACTACAACGACATTGATGACAAAGTTTTAGTAATAAAATTAAATAAATCGTTACCAAAAACTCATTGCACCTAAATGCATGGTGTATTATTTTCTCTCGTATATTTTATAAAATAATGTTGTATTGCTTGGTAGAAAATAAGTGGTCCTCTCTTATTTTAGTTATTTAATTTTTTATACTCCGTCCAATTTTTATTTTGAGTATTTAATATAACTATGTATCTCTGGTTTAAATTTAAAATTATTGATTAAATTAAATTAACTTTGCTAATTAATCTATATATTTGATGGTTTATTATTTTATTTTACAGGTTAGTAAATTAATATTTTTCATTTTAATTATAAAAATGTTTTTTAAAAATGGAAAAAGTAAAAAGATGGTAAAAGTATCAAATGATAAAAAAATTCCAAAAAAAGTATTAAAAAATAAAAATTTAGAAAAATCTATCTTCTTTTATTGATTTATAGGTTATCTTTATTTTTGTACTAATAGGCATGCTTAATTAAAATTAATTTATTTGTGCACAATTTTCTATAATCAATTAAAAATAACTATAGCTAGTGTTTTAAAAAATTACATGATTTTCATTTCTATTACACTTGTAAAAAAGTCAACTCAAGTCTAAGATATAAAGTTTCATTTTTTTATGAATTATTATTATTTAATTTGTAAATATTTAGTTTATATCTGAAGGTTTAGTTCTTTTTTTATTATTTGTTAGCTTCGGTCATTCTTTTATTTATGAGATAAATAGAAATATAATGATTTACATAATTAACTTTTATAGAAGACGAATGTATAAAAATGTAATGGACTTCAATTTTCGCCTTACAAAGTTTTCTAGCTTTCTAATTTTTTAACTAACCAAATGAAATTGCTGATAACAACTTTTAATATTTATTTTCGTATTTAAATTTTCGGTTTTCTCCTGTTGCCCTGAATCACTTGACACTATAATATGAATTCATTGTAATCTATTATGGAAAGTTAACAAGTGAAAGTGAACTAAAATCAGACAACATCCGATCCCTCCTTTACTTTATCTATGAAAAATCAAGATATAGAAGTTATTACCAAAACTTTTAAACGAAAACTGTATTTTATAATTATTAAATCTTTATGTAAAGTTAAATATGGTGATCATGAAATTTAAATTGTATATTTTAATATTATTACCTTTTAAAAATTATAAGAAAATCAAAGAATAAAAGTGTTGCATTATCATAGATAATGTTGATAATATTTTAAAAGAAATAAAGTTTCCTATTATTTGAAATAATCCATTATTGTATACTTTATATATTAGGATATTCATTAAGTTTATGTATATTTTAATTTTAATAATTATTTTTAAAATTTTAAAAAAATTACTTATCCAAAAAATCTTATATTTAAAGGTATTAGTTTTCGTTATCATTCATCACAGATTTCGACTATTCATTTTAATTAAACCATATATTATTATACACTATTAATTTTTATTCGCATTTCATAATATGTCTAAATTTATTTTATTTCGATTGTTTTGTTTTAATACTAATTAATTTTTATTTTAAATTTAAATTTTAAATAGATTTAATTATTATTTTTAATATGTTTTATTATTATTTATTAATTATCAAAATTGTTTCAAACTTCGCTCCTATATAAATAAGGTATAATTTATCTTTTTATATTAATTTTTTTTATCCTTCTTCAACTGGATTATTTTTCTTCTGTGCTAATTCTGTTTCTACTTTTTATTTGTAGATAGTTTTGAATTCTGCGAATATTACGTATCAAGCCACAAATATCCTTCTATCCAACTACTACAACAATTTTTTTCTAAGTTACAATCCCTTTTCCTAGAACTTCCAGGATCCGAGTTATTCATTGTTACTGTGAAATGTGAATGCCAAAAACAACTTTCATTTCTCTGTAACATGCTCATGTCATTAGTTTACACGATTGACTATTTGCCTGTCAAAATAAAAAAAAATAATATATAGACGAGGTAGGTTGAATATTGTAATTCTAAATAAGATTAGAACAAAGAATAATGACAGGGAATAATACTAAAATGAAGTTGCTCACAAATTTTCTTTGTATTGTTCTATTTATAGACAATAAATCCAATGTTTTCCTGCATCCCTAGAATGACTTTTTAATATAGCTTGATAATCTATTCAGTGCATCTTAGCCAAAAAACAAGTGTTTTCTTTCAGTTTAGTTTTCAGTACCATTTTGAAATAAATAGTTAGACAGGTTATTATCATCAGAACAGGTGGTAAAAAAGGTCAGCTCATTTCAGAGGGTGAGACAACAATATGGACCTCAAGAATGTTTAAAAAACACATACCAGTGCTACAAATTGGGTGTTTGATAAAGCTCAACAACATCAATTGATCTAAGTTACCAAACTCAATTAGTGGCATAAAGCTTGGTGTGAGACTTCAGTAATTTCATGATAGAGGAAAAAGAATTCTGGGTTTGTTAACATTACCAATGATATGCAGGTTGGAACAGATGCACTCTTATTCTTTCTTAACTCTAGTGATTCCAATAAGCTGTCTATATCCACTTCTTCTGTGGAGGGGACCTGTTGCCAGAAAAAGTAAATGAAAATCAGTTTACATGAAAAGTAAATACAACATAAAGTGACTAATATAAATTTTATGTTGAGCAACCTTAAAAGCATAGAAAGAAACAAGTGCTTGCGGAACAGTTGATGCCTCTGTCCATGCCTGTCAGCAGAAAAAGGTACATCATGAGTGTAACATATGATGCTTGAAATAAACTTACCGCACAGAGTAAAGTAAAAATAAAGTTTTTAGTAAAATAAATTGAAAAAAATGTATCTGAAATAAAAAATTTATAGCATCAAGAAAAGGAAATGATGCGTAGTATTTACCATTGGCATAAAGAAAGCAATGCCCCTTTCCCATCATAAAAAGAATATAGCATATAAATAAGATAGCTGAAATAACATGCAAATAGACATATCACAATGTAAGCAGGCCACACAAAATAAAAAAAGAATATAGTCTTTTCTTTTCTTTTCTTGTGATGCTGAGACAGCATATATTTTATTCAGTGACTAATACATTTACTGATAGACGGATAGAATAGAAAAGTGGAATGTTAGAATCAATTCAAATTTCTGCTCATGAATTCTAGCATTACACATTTCTTATGACAGCACTCAGATAAAACAATGCATTTACCTTTGGAAATTTTGCTGAGCATACAACATAATCAGCTAATTTCAGGAGATCATCCAATCCTTCCCTCGGCCTTCCTCCATCAATTAAGATGGGTATATTCTCTATAGCTTCCTGCGTTGGAAAAGCTATGAGATTTTGTTTGCTTTGCTTCTCTTTCTCCACACCAACCTCCTTTATTAGCAGGAGAAAAGGGGAAAAAATAAAAAAAGGCATAAAAGACACCTAGGAAAATAACATAAAAGTTGCTTGTAGCATTCACAATGCTAATAAAAATTAAGCACATAAGATACACAATGATTAAAGAAAAAGAATGAAAGTTAGGATGAGAACTAGAAACAACAAAAGGAAAAATAACTTGACTTTACTGCTTGATGGACTTGCAATATCCTCTGTGCATCACAGTTACATTTTTTGAAATATGATCATCTTCTCACACTTCTCCATCATTTAAGTTAGCGCTATTTTATTTTGAACCATTGCTTTTGGTGGGATGACAGGGTATTCTTTTAATAAAAAATATCGGTAGTAATTAACGTAGGCATTATACTAAATACTGAATAAAAGAATATGCTTCTTAGCAGTTTTGTATGATTCAACTTCTATTTTACTAATTGTAGCTTCAACTTTGAAATATGACCAGACACTTGTAGTTTGCACCAGAATTGCAAGTAAATTATATAGGTTATAACCTCGTGAGCAATAACTAGACCAGTTTCATACAACCTCCTATCAAAAAATGTACAATGCTTGCTCCATCCAATGCAGATGATTCAGGAAGGTCACCTGGTGTCAATTGGAGGATATCCTCGGGAATGAGTTTAAGTTACAATTAAAATTTTCAACAGTTTCACCAGCAGATAAAGCATTAAAGGTCTTAATATTATGAATGATGATAGAACACAATTTTTGTTTTATTTTCTCCTTTTCATTCATGCATTGACAACTGGTTGAAACAGGCCACAGGTATTGGTCCAACTATGATAAACGTAAGAAAGTGGAGACAAGCAAGAGTCAGAATAGACATGAGTGCAGGTACAAAGAGAAGACAGAAACTGACCACTGTACTTGTTACTGTGCTTAACAACAAAATTTATATTTACCTTTCATCATAAAAGAATTGTCTATTTCTATTGTTACAGTAGTTCATGTACCTAGCTAACTAGAAAATAATAAAGATACAAGAATTGAAATCCTTTGTTTTTTTATATTGAATAATACTATTTTCATAATTTGCACAATCTTTTTTCACCTTGTTTCTATCACATTATCAGTCTTATCCTAATTTCTTTTATTCTTTTCTCTCTTTAAAGTAAGTATTATTCTAAAAAATATGCATGAAATTAGTATTATTTTTTTTCCTTTTGCTATCAGTATCTTTTACTTCAAGTCGTCATCTATCATCTTATTAGTTGGAGAATTCCAAATCAAATTTGTTAGCAAATCAAACTTGACGTAGAAATACATGTTAAAACTTTACCATTGCTAGCTAACAGACCAACAAATTTTATCCTTAGAGGTTAAAAATGTTGATGCAAATGGAATATGGAAGATGATATCCACTTGCTAGCTACAGTAATGGAAGGTTCAACCTGGTTTAAGAGCCACTCAATGAGTCTAGTAACCTCATTTGCTAGTGAGTTGGAAAACACCCGTCATGTGCCATTCAGTGTCCAACCCGTTATACTTCTCTTTCTTTCTTCTTCTTTTTTTCCGATAGAAGAAGTACTTGTTATCTCTTCCTTTGGACACTTCATTCTAACACATCATGCTCATCATATATAGGCGTGTCAATTCCTTCATTTGCTTCAACTCTTTTTTATTCCCATTCTAGGTCTTTGTTTGGTACATTAAAAAGGATATCCATCTCAAATAAATTTCTTAATCCCATCTTTTTAAGTTTTTCTAAAATAAAAGAATTACAATTCAATCAACATTATAATCGTTACATACATATAAATAAAATAATATATAACATAATTTAAACATATGAAATTATCTTAATCCTAACCTTTCATTGCTCTCCACCTTGCGAAATAGTTTGTTTAATCTAATTCAAAATAGGTCTCATTTTTCAACAAGTTTTGCATGAGATGGTTATGCTTTTAGAAAAAAAAAATCTTAAAAAGAATATTTTTCATAGTAAAAAATCACATCTAACTGCTGTGGATCACATATATTTTATAATATAGATTTTAATTTTTTTTTCCTCCCTTTTGACTTACATTTATTTTTGTGTATTTTCCTTTCTTTTTATCATATGATCAATTATATCTTTTACTTTTTTTCATCCATTTCACACCTTTTCATGGGATGTGAAATAAACATCATCATCATTATTATTATATGTGCACACATTGCTGACCAGAGATGCCACAGCTACTTGGTTGCTTTTAAATATGTGAAGGAAGAAGACTAACCGGCAATACACATGTTTGATGCATAAAATCAGCCAAATTAATTCACTGATTCCCAAGCGTTTGTCTTTAATAATTATTGTAAAACTGGCTACAAATCCTTGTCGATCACATTATACAACAACAATAATATATAACCTATCCTTTGGCATTAGCTGGCATTAGCTAGAAGCAATTATAGTATTGGACCAATACAAAATTACAAACTAATAATTTTTTTTTTTTTGTGGCTGTGATGGTTACCATGCCACAAGATGACAAGAAAGAACAAAAATTAAACTTGAATTTCCCTGGGTGCCACTACAATGGGGCTCCTAACCGTGCGTGCACCACCATCTTCAACCCAAACAATGTCCCCAAAGGAGATGTTTTCCTTCTTGTGCCTCGTGTACCTTATAACAACAGAGTAACTCTGCTTCTCATTCTTGTAACCAAATGTTAGTGTCTGAGGTGACACCGTAACTAGAGACCCCTTGGGTTGTGCCACCTTGACTTTGTATGAAGCAGCACCATCTCCAACATTGGTCACTGTCCTCTTAAATTCTTGAACAATGGATCTTGTTTTGTTACCGTACAAAACTATAAACGAAGGGTAGTTAAGATCAGGTGAAGGGTTAGAACAGTTATAAGAATTTGATCTGGTAATAGTTACTATTTGGTTTTGTGTGTAGCGCAAAGCACAAAGGAGGTTAACATAGTCCTGAGGGGTGGCATCATATATGAAACCCGGATTAAGTGCTCTATTGGGATCAATCTCACCAGCTCCCATGACAAGAGGAGAAGCAAATTGAAAAGGGTTACCATTGTCCTTAATTGGATTTTGGGTATTATCAAGTGGATTGGCAGTGGTGATCATTGCAGACCTTATAGCAGCTGCACTCCAATCTGGGTGTGCAGCTTTCAAAAGAGCAACAACACCAGATGCATGAGGACATGCCATGGATGTTCCAGATAAAAAATTGTAATCACTGGATAAAAGTATATTTGTGCCAATTCTAGCTGCTGGTTTATTTGGGACAAAAGCAGCTAGCACATTACTACCTGGTGCCATTACATCAGGCTTTAAGACCCCAGGGTAGCTTGGTGAAGGACCTCTTGAACTGTAATAGGCAGCATTTGGTGCTGGCTTTATTCCAACAAATGTTTCTTGAAATTTGATGCTGGCACTGGCTGTTTTAACACTTTTTGCATAGTTGATCACGGATGGTGCATCACTTGGGCTGATTACAATACTTGGAGAGTACAAACGTCCTGTTTCAATTAGTTGTGGATCCTCAGTGATAAACACAGCCCCTATCACATTGGCCTGAGTAATAGAATTGATTTGGTCAAACACAGTAACTGATTCTGAGCCTGAGACATCATCACATATGATGATCCCGTTGGTGGCTACTGGGGTTAACAGCTTCACCGAGTTGCATGTTGATAGAGTCTTGTTGTAGATAAGTGGATAATTTTCCACTATTGCCTTTGCTGCAAACAAGGTCCAACCCACAATGGTTTTGCCATTTCCTAGTGTCAAACTGCCAAATGTACGGTCTATGGTGCCTGCTGCCACTGTTAAGACCCAAGGGATTCCATTGTGCAAGTTGCCAAGTCTAGGACCTTCATTACCTGCTGAAGATGAAACCAACACCCCTTTTTCCATTGCTGCAAAAGCAGCTATTGCTACAGGGTCCTCATAGAGTGGAACACTGTCAAAACCCAAAGAGATGGAAATGACATCAACCCCATCAGCAATAGCTTGGTCCATTCCTGCAAGAACATCAGAGGCTTGACGTCCCTCTTCCCAAAGGACTTTGTACATGGCAAGACTAGCTCTTGGGGCAATCCCTCTTGCTACCCCTTCAGCATAGCCAAAGAAAGAGGCATCATTCACATAGTTGCCAGCAACAGTGGATGATGTATGACTCCCATGCCCCTCAGTATCTCTAGCTGAATTCATGCTTATTGTGATGTTGGGATTCGCTGCTTTCACACCCTTGTTGAAGTATCTAGCTCCAATCAGCTTGAAGTTACACATTGAGGTGTTGAATTCTTGTCCTGGCTCACATGTTCCCTTCCATTTAGATGGAATTTTCTTGGTCATGCCATCATCTTTGAAACTCTCACTTTCAGGCCAGATTCCAGTGTCAATCATACCCACAATCACACCCTCCCCAAAATTTGAAGCATTCCATAACCCATTAGGGGAATCAAGAGAGAGAAACTCATAGGTGTGAGTGGTATCTATAGTGGCAGACCTGTCAGGGTAAGCTGTGACAAAACCACGAGCTTTCTTTAGATTCTCCAACTCATCTGATGATAGCATTGCACTGAATCCATGCATGGCATTATCATAGATGTACATTAATTTCTGTGATTGTTGCTCAGATGTTTGATCAGGAGTTGCCGAGTTTATTGAATCCATGGTGGACTCATACCAATCATTATGGCTTGCAAAAACCTGAGGCATGAAGGACTTGTCCATATGAACAATATATGTGGAACTTTCAGCATTGGCATAGAAAGCCAATAAAAACCAAGTAAAAATTAGGAACATTAATGGAAGCCGAACCACAAAGTGAGGCTCCATTATTTGTTTCAAGGCTTTTAGAAACTAGATGAGATTTTTTACTTTGAACAAAGAAGAAGATAGCTTATTATAGTTATATAGGCTCCTCATGACTTCGTAAGGCACATGATTGATGCTGACATATATAATTATGTAAAAATTATAAAATATTATTTATACATGTAAATATATTCAGATGTGAACAACGAGGGACAGTTACTGTAAAATATTTTAAGGATGAAAGGATTCAGAGCGCGGAAACAAAAGCATATGGAAGATATATACATATATATATATATATATATATATATATATATATATATATATATATATATATATATATATATATATATATACATATATATATATATACACACATCTGAGTCTGGCTTCGAAATGGTCAACAATTAGTTAGACTTAAATATATTGATTAAGATTTAATTTTTAATTGTGTATATATAAAAAAATCTGTTGGGACTTGGGAGAGATAAAATTTATTTTCGTGAACTTTTTACCCTTCAAAAGATTAAAAAAAGAAAGAAAGACTATATCTGGCAGGTTAATAATGTTAAGGACTCGAAAATTTACTCCTATTTTGGATTCATTTCGTAGTTACCAATAGTATATAGTGTTCTTAGTTTCGATTGATGGAAGCAAACTTTATTAACTAACTTTTTGGAAGCAAATCACGCACAGCTGTTTATGATAAACAAAATAAAAATGTGTGCATATATCTATATCCCCATACATTAATTGGCACTTGAGATTGACAATTTTTGTAAATGTCAATTTTAAAATTTTTTTAAAAATATTTTCACATCCAAAAGAGTGACACTACAAACTAGATTTAATGTGACACTACAAACTAGATTTAATAAAATGCAATGTGTGAGATTTTTTTCCATGATTAAATGTAGCGCGATATCACATATTAAATGCATGTTTAGTTGAACATATTTTTTTTAAAGATATTTATTTTTATCAATTTTTTGAAATAATTTTTAAAAATAAACAGTTATTATTCTTTAAAAAAAAAAACTCATCTAAAGCACTAAATCTAGTATGTGATATCACAGTCTTACATTTAAAGTGTGCAGGAATAATAACATCAACAAGATATGAGAATATTTTCTTTTCTCCGTATATTTCTGATCAGAAAATTTCTTTATGAGAATATTTAATCACAGATAAGGGAAAGAACAATTTCTTGAGAAATGGTTCGATACCGAAATCCATTTCAGTAATATTTTCGTATATAAATCTTGATATCGAACCAAACGTTACATACTAAAGAAAATTTAAACTCTCTTTAACGTGAAAGGATAAATTATATAATGTGATAAAATTATAAATTAATGAAATGGATATCCGAGTATCTAATTCCCATATTGATATAGGGAATATAAAATATTAATCTCCTTAATCCAATGAAAGACTAACCTTTCAATGGAAGAAAAAAAGGGGGAAACTATGTTATTCTTTATTTGCTGCTAGGTTACATGCATAAGCTGTTAGTTTACACTATTTTCTCCGTAGGACTTCATACATATATATGTACGATACATGCAACACTTAGTAAATTTCGCTACCCTAATGAAAACTTTTTGAGAGTGTAGCCATTTCTATCATCCTTGTTACATACGTATTTGTATCTATATGATTTAGTGTAAGGATAGTTATTAAATTTGTATGTTTATATTATTTAATCATTTTTATAAAATATAAATTTTATTAATTTAATTTTTTTATTAAATAAATTGTTAATAAAATTTTATATAAAATAAAATTTAATGAGTATTTTATCTGTAATTTTTAATGTATAATACGTGATTAAATTATAAATAAACATCAATTGATAAATTACATGTTTATAAATACTTAATTTATTTAAAATTTAATATATATTTATAAAAATATTAATATATGGTTGAAACGGTGCGTTGAATTGGAGTATCTTAAGGAGAGGCGAAGACAGGAGAGAAGGGGACACAAGCATTAATTGAAGTTCACAGATAAAGCCAAAATTTATTAGCGAAATGAATCATAAAGAGACATCTTGCTGTTTATTGGCCGCCACTTGCACTTGTTTGGGTTGTTATGTCGCGTTAATTTCTAGATGAATATCCAACCATATCTATGAAGTATTATTAAGACCGGTTCTAGTTAATTGTGTCTTAATTAAGAATAGGGAAATGATTTTCATTCAAAATTATATCATATTTATCCACATTTTATTTATGATACCACCATTTTTTATATTTTAAAAAATAAAAAATTATAATTATTATTTATAGGTAAAAGTATCAATTCTCTTAAAAATATTTATGGAGAAGATAAATTTTTTTTTATTAAAAATAATATTAAGATATATTAAAATTATAATATTTATATATTAATAATTTTTTATTTATTAAGTTATGCCATTAGTTAATAATTTTTATTTAGATTTATATATACAAAATATTTTTTTAATATATGTTCATTTTACATAATAAAATAGCAAAAGTAATAAAATTTATTAAACTTATATATTTAATATTATCAATATATTGAATTTTATAATATTTAATAAATATTTGTTATATATATATTTTTATTGTATGCCTTAGAAAGACATTAAAAAAACTGTAAAAAAAACTGATTAAGCATAAAAAACTATTTAATATACAATTTTTTTGTATATAAAAAATATATGCTAACAAAAGATGAAAAATAAAATAAAAAAAAGTTAATAACACATTATATTATAATTTTTAACTTAACCCTATTATAATTTTTAATAGGATCAAATATGTTTTTTATTTTTTAAAATTTTAATTTTAGTCTTTAATTTTAAAATTTTTTATTTTTTATTTTTAAAATATTTAAATTTAATCTCTTATTTTTAAAATAAATTAGTTTTAATTCTTAAAATAACTAATGTTTGATACATCAAAATAAAAAATTAAAATTAATCTATTTTAAAAAATAAAAAGTTAAAATCAAAAATTTTAAATTTTAAATTTAGAAAGATAAAAAATATATTTAACTTTTTTGATATATTGATATCTTAAAATTATGAGTATTGATTTAATAGATTTTTTTTTAAAATAATTAGATCTATGATAAATTCAATTAATAAAATTTTAATTACTTATAATAATTAAAATAATGAATCAATCAAATAGTTAAGATATATTTAACAAAATTAATAGGTAAATTAATTAAAAATAGGTAAACTAACTAAAAATAAAAAAAATTAAATTTAAAAAGTAGTTAAAAATTAAAAATTAATAAGATAATATTAAAATTAATTTTTTATAAAACTAATTTTTCAATTAATTGATAAATATAAAAGGATAAATAAAGATATAATTAAATAATAAATAAAAATATATTAAATTTAATTAAATAAAAATTATTTTTTAAAATAAAATATATATTTTTTATTTTTAAATCAATAAATATTAAATAATATATTTTTAAAAATTTATTATTTTTAGAATTTTATTTATTTATTATAATTTTTAGTATTTTTTAAAAAAAATAAATAATATAATAATTAAAATAAATAGTCCATATTAAAACAATAATTTAAAATCATTTCATAACAGTATAAAAATAAATGTAAAAAAATTAATAATATTATTGTAAAAATTATATAATATTAAAATTATGAAAATAAATAAAAAATAAAATAAGATATTAATAAAATTTTTAACTTATAATTTTAACTTTCACAGTCATATAAATATATATTGAAATGCACTCTTAATAATTCACTTCAACTATTTAATCATATAAGCACCATGCAAATTTTGTAACATTTGACAAATCATTTTATCCAAAATAATTTCAAGAATATTAATTAATTTTAAGTTTTATGTATAAAAAAAAGTTACAACATAATGTAAATATTTTTAACTTAAACAAGTTGCTTTTGATAAAAGTTTTAAGTATTATTTAGACTAAAAAAATTTATCCAGACAAATATTAGTTTGTAATTAAGAAGGTGCTTGATGCATAATATTTATTTGAAGTTATTGTCTAACCAACTAAAATTGATAGTGTAAGAAATTAAAAATTAAAATAATTTTACATAAAAATCTAGATTTCAACCTCGTTAATTTCTACTTACAAAAAAAAATTGAATCTTGTCTCGCATCATTACTTCAATAAAAAACATTTTGCATTATTAATTGCATCTATCCCCCGCTACCTTAATCTACTGTCTTATGAATTACGAGGGAAACAAAAAATTCAAGATCACATGCATGCTGCTAATGCGCTACAGTAATTTTTTTATTGATTAAAAAAATTATGTTTTGTTATTTTATTAGTTTTGTAAAACGTGGCTGGTGAGAACACATTGAAGATTACATATGGTATTTATTTTTCATTAAATTATTTTTAAAAGTATTATTTGTTTTAAAATAATAAATAATTGTAATTTTGTTTAAAAATATATTTAACTTCAAAAATATTCTCGATCGTAATTACTATCACCCCCCACTGCATGCCACGTCGCCACGACAAGAGTCCACGTCCACAATCTTAAGATTGCTTATTAGTTTCATGTTTTGTATTGGCTTTAGGGAATAGATATTTCAGAATAAGGTATTCATTCTTTAATCTTTCATAAAAAGTGGTGGCGAATAAATATTATCACTTTAGCTTTATATATCTTTATTGGAGAATTAGTTTCTTATTTCATAATATCGTAAAAATATTTGCATTTAAATCTAATATTTGATAGTTAAGATAAATAATTTTATTTACTGACGTTAAGAGGCACAAGTATTCGCAGTATAGTTTGATTTAATTTTTAAAAAAGTTATCAAAATTGATTATAAACTTTTTTCAATGTTATTTAATTTGATAGAAATACATTATAAAATTAAATTAAATAAAACTAATTTTTATAATTTGATTTTGATTCGATTATTTATTTTTTAATTTTGTTTTTAAAAGTCAATAATAAAAATGCTATAAAATGAACATATATACTAAAAAATGAAATTATGAAAAAAATTATAATTTATAACAATAAAAAAATTTATAATAAATAAAAAATACATATTTATAATAAATATAACAATTTAAATATTTTATTATTAGTTTTTTTCTAAAATATATTATTAAAATAGAATATATATATATATATAATTATATATATTCAGTTCAACTTAATTCAGTTTTACAAAAAGAAATAACAAATCAAATCGAACGTAACAAAATTATAATTTTTAATTTTTAATTCAATTACACAATTTAAAATGAATTAGTTTAATTTTTAAATATTCCTATTAAGATCCGCAAACTTTAGTTTTGCAAGATTTGACACTTGTGCTGGGCAGAGAATTTTTTTTTACATGTGTGGAAACACTTCCCCACATAATATCCATTCAAAAGCGAATCCTGCTAGTAATGTGTTATTAAACTATACAGGTAAAGGATAAAACTGATAAATATTTAAAAGATGTAGATCTTTTGTGAAAAAAAGAAAGAAAAATAAATGTAATAGGTTATATAATATATATTAAAGAAAACAAATAAAAAAAGATGAAAAACATGTTAAATGAGAGTTAAGATTATTGAACACACGTATCTATCATTGTTCGAAAATATAAAATGCAAATATACTTAAAAGTGAAAAAGAAGAAGAGAGGAGATAAAGAAGAGATGGGTGTTATTACATTCGCATTAAGTACAAGTAAATGAAAGAGTCTTGATAAAAAAACCCAAGAAACTCTCATTTTATAATTGTTTACAATATTTTCTCGACATTATATAGTTTTTGAAGGCAATTGATTACATCATATTTTTATCAGGACAAGTCAAATCATATTTAATAAATTATGGACATTACCCAAATAATTATATGCATAATATTTTATGAATATATTAAAACACAGATAAATAAAATTAAGAATTAATTTGTTTAATAAAAATACCAAAATAATTATTTTACAGTTAGTACACAGATTTTTTATTTTTATATTTATATAAAACCCCTTCTATTTTATAAATATATTATATTTTAATCATAAACTTTTATTTTTTATTATATTAACCGAAATATTTTTATAGCAAATTTAAACACATTATACAAAAATCTATTCTATCTATAAAAACTGGATAAACATCTTTTTATTTTTTAATATTAAAATTAAATCTAATTTTTTTTATTAATATTTAAATATAAATATTTTAAAATAAAGTTAGAGTAATATAAGAAAACTAATAATAAAATAAATTATAATTTTATATATTTAAAATGATAATAAATATTTTAAGTTTACTAAAATAATAAATTTCAAAAGTATTTAATCACATGAACTTTTTTAGAAAAATGATTTAATATTTTTTGTTTTAAAATTTTAAAAAAATATTTTAATAAGTTAATTTTATTTTCTATCTTTATAATTCAAGTAATTAATTTTTTATTAACTTTATATTACGAATTTTTTAAACTACTTTTTTATTAGTTTTAAGATATAAACTATAGTTTTTATTTTTATTTGTATTTTAATATTTAATAATTTTTTATATTTAATTATAATATATTTAAAAAGATAAAAGAGATTTATGTAGTGTTTAACATATAAATTTTTTATATATATACGTCAACATTTATTATAAAGATATCTTTACAAATATAATTTAAAAAATAAAAAATTAAAATTTAGATATAATATATTTATAAAATAAAAAATATATAATTTTTTAAAAAATTGTATGAAAAATACAGAATAATGTAAGAATTTAAAAATTACTCCAAAGTAACCTAATTTTTTTTCATGTTAAGTTTAAAATAAAAATCATAATTGTTAAATGAAAATTCAATGTTTGAATTTTTATTATTAAAAATTTAAATTATTTAATATCAATTCAATAATTATAATTAATTCAATAAATACTATGAAAAATTTAACCGTAGAAAATTCGGATCCATTGCAAAGGGGCCTATGTCCGGCAACCCATTATTTAATTATTTACTATTATTTTACATGAACCTGATCTGCATCCAACTTAGCATCATACATGTTAGCTTCTGATTTAAACAAGCTAGCCGGCAAAGAATTTAAAATTAATTGTCGCCGATAATTTCATGCTGCAAGCGATGTAATTGGAAATCCAACCATTGAAACAAAGAATAACTTTTGGTGGACCAGAGAGGGATAAGAAGGAAATTAAATATGATAGATAATATGATACGATAAAAATAAAAGGGTAAAAAATAAAAATATTAATATTATTTAAGTGGATTTGAATTATTGTTGTAGAACAAAATCCTGTATCTCCTGCATGTACTTAAAAATCACCATATGTATTTACAAATTGCAGAATCCAATTAACAAAAACAAAACATCATTTGCCGTGCATTAAATTGTCAAATATTTCGAGTAATTTGTTCAAAACTGCAAACAGGATCTTTAGTTCAGTTAAGAGGCGTTAATTTATTTGGTAAGGATGGAAGCATATATTTTGCCTGCAAAATTTAGGTTTAAGAATTGTAATTTATTGTACGTTTGTTTCCCACTTAGGATCAACTTATATTAATTCTTTATGAATTTCAATGCATGTCGGATGGCATAAAGTTTTTCTAAGATGAAAAAAAGGGAAAGGGAGTTAAGCTGATGCCCACCGGTGTAGCAAACAAGTACCTACATGTGAATTTTCTAATAAATCATCTCTGATGTTGTAATTAGTTAGGATATATAAATTAGAATTATTATTTTAAAAAGAGGTAATTAATACATATTATTTTCTTAATTATTGTACTTAATTTTTATAATCTTTCTCTTTTATGAAAGAAATTCTACACATTTTATAAGAAGTTTTTTTTTCATAATTTTTAGTTTTATTTTTAAAATAATTATTATATTTGTAATTTAAATTTAACTATTTAAATTATATTAACATTTTTAAAATTAAACTAATTACTTTTTAATATTCATATCCCAATTAAATTCATATTTATACAAGTTATATTATAATAATATTTTTAAATGATTTTAATTTAATATATTATAAATATTAAGTTTAACAAAATACCCATTCATTATTAATAATAATAAAATTTATTATTATTTTATTCAAATTTATAAATATTTATATTTTAACTCACTAGTATTTTGTATGTTAGTTTCCAATTAAAAGTAAGTTTTTTTAATCACAACAATTCAAATTTTAGAATAATTTATCAAAACAATACACTTTAAATTTGTTTACCACTGTCTATGTGTGAAATAAACCAATTCAATATTACCCATTTGAAACTATCACATGACAGTTTCAAGTATGTAACGACAAGTCACTTCAATAATATTAAAATAAAGAAAATATAATTTTAGTTAAAAATTGCTTGATCAACAATTTAAATAGGTTAAATAAATAAATAAATTAATAAGTATATTTAAATTTAATCAATAAAATAATTATTATTGTAATACTATTAAGCAATATTAAGTTCATCTTATAGCAAATAGTATTAAATTTTGTTTAAAATCAAAATATTGATTTTGTAAAATAATATTTAAGAAAAATATTATTATGAAAAATAATATTTTAAAAAATATTTTGACATAATAATATTAATTTTACAAATTAATATTTTAAAAAATATTTTAATGTAAATATCTTCAAAAAAAACTATTACTTATTTTTTTATATAAATAATATTTTTTGATTTAATTATAATTTATTAAATTTAATTATTAATTTTTATTTTATTAGTTTAAATAATTTTTTTAATTTTAACCATGAATCTAATATTAAAGAAAACTTAAAATTTTGATCATTCAAAGAAAAAAGTTTTACTAAAGATATAGATCACCAAATTACTCTTTAAAAAAATTAAATTGTCGCCATATTAATATTTTAAAACTTGTTATTAAATTTATATTTTTTATAATAATTTAATTAATTTGATAAAAAATTATATCTTTAAAAATTTAATTAGCGATAATTAAATTTTTTAAAAATTAATTTGATGATAAAAATATTTAAAATTAACATAATTTAAATGATTTCGAATCATATTTTTAGAAATTGACTCATGACAACTTTTGGCATCCCATGTTAAATCACTTGACTTTACACATATTGATAGTGATATAATTAGTTTTTAAAAAAAAATATATTATAGTAGTAAAAAAACCATTAGAAGTATTTGTTTCGAAACCTTCCTCTCTGCATGGATATTTATATGCAGTGGTTGAACTTGATTGATTATTTTGTGGGTGGCAGAAGAGTTAAGCGGTATAGTGAAATTTAAACCACATAATTGTAAAATTCTCATATTCTCACACACACACACACATATATATATAGTTAAAATATGTTATATTAGATATTAAACTGTAATATTATATTAATATTAAATAATTTTATATTAAATATAAAATTTATCAATTCATTCAATAATTTAAAATTTTTTATCAAATAAATTATGTATATATAATTTTATACAAAATAAAAATTAAAAAAACTTTATTTTATAATTTTATTTTAATACTTATATATTATTTAAATACGTATAAATATTAATACTTAAATAACATATTTACAAATTTATAAATTCTTTAAAATTTGATATATGATCATAAAAATATTACAATATAATTAATTAAATTAATAAATTTTGTATAACTATTAAATTTAATATAAATATTAAAATTTAAATATCAAAAAATTTTCTTTTATATATATATATATATAAGTCGCCAAAGTACCTAAAAAATGAAATATAAAAATGGGAGAGGCACAATCTTGCAAAGTAGCCACAGACAACAACAAGGCCCAACACTCCAACAGGAAGCAGAGAAGGGGGTAGAGTGCTTGAGGCTTCCTTTCTTTCTTTCATAAGCAAAGATAGCTTCACTTTGTTTACTTTTTTTTTTTCTCTCTATGATTTTAACTTTTTGGTTGATAATTGGCTTGGCAGCTTGGATTTAAAGCATTGGACTGTGGAATGTAGAAACTTAAACGTAAAATTGGTACGGATTGAAAAAAATTGATCTCTCTATATTATTGAGGGAGGGGGACATTAACAAAATATTCTAAATAATTATTAGAATTTTTATTTCAATTGGGGGTTCCCTGGAGAAATGATGGTAAAAGTAAAATAAGGTGAGACTATAATGGGCTATAGAGACAAACATATCATCATAAATTGTTCTTGGTTCTTCGTCCTTTCAACTTGATTTTGTGGAAAACTTGGAAGCCTACTTAATGATTAAAGAGATAATTCCTCAAAGATAAATTTTCCAGAGGATGATGCACAAGTACAGTGGTTACAACTTTCAAGTTATAACACTAACACCAAAGGATTATTGTACCGTAACATGCTAATTGGTTCTGTCCAAGAACCAACTATTTAACATTGTGGCAATTAGCCTATTCTTGTTGTCGTTTCACTCGTCAAGTATTCAAATTCATGGCAAACGAAGAAGGACTAGTACTAAAGTTGTGTCTATATATGAATCAAGAAATGAGCTTATGGGGCTTTATTCTCCCATCAAATCTGGGTTATCTTCAGTGAAAATGTCTCTGTGAAAGTGAAAGTGAAAGTGAAAGCAAGTAGGGAACAAA
This sequence comes from Canavalia gladiata, assembly GCA_037954105.1. NCBI lineage: Eukaryota > Viridiplantae > Streptophyta > Magnoliopsida > Fabales > Fabaceae > Canavalia > Canavalia gladiata. Next base: position 15,461,963 of record CM075660.1, read on the forward strand.
TAGCAATGACATTGGCGACCTAGGTTGAAATTCAGCATCAAACTAGAGAATACTCGCGGCGGATCCAAATTCGGAAATTTCAATTTCAATTTTGGAAAAGATGATGACGGAATTGGGTTTCCCATGGCAAATCAACTTATTCTGTATTGATTTCGTTATGATCATATAAAAAAAATTGAGACAACCAAAAAGTTCTTCACGCGAAGTTAATAAAGAAATTAAAAGGAGAAGAAGAAAGGAAAGAAGGAGCAAATGATATGGACCATTGTCTGCAAATAATAATGTGCACCTTATCTGATCTAAAAGCTTTTTCATTTTCCTCCTTTTTTTGCTTCACTTTTCATCTCTTAAAAAAAATAATTGTTACAAAATATGTGAAAGTAATGTAACTTGATAAAAGAAAGATGAAAAAAATAAGAGGGATCAAGATTTTTAACTTTTCATTTCTAAAAGAAAAATGATTGTTACAAAATATGTTACAATTTTTTTAAACAGGTAAATGTCATTAATCTATCCATTTAGTTTATAATTTTTTAAAAAATTAATATTTATTATAAAATTTTATGTAGATAGATAATTTTTTTTTTTAATATCCATTTTTATTGATATTCCAGATTTCTTAGATTTACAAAATTACAGACAAAACATTTTAAGAAGTTAGAATAGAATTTGTAAACATTTGCTTTATAAAGAAAGAGCTATAATAGGTTTTTTAAAATTTCAAAATCTATGGATTTAATATTTACCTTTTTTATTATAATTTTATACAAGGATATTCTCTATGAATAAGGAACTAGAATACGATTTTTAAAGTTTTGCTCCATAGATAAGGAGCAAGAATAGGAATTTTAAAATTTCAAAATCTAATAATTTAATATTTCTTTTTTAATATAAATTTTGACAAAATCTCACCTGCTCCATCTTATTTTAAAAATAAAGTTAACATAATCCATTATTCATAAAGTAAGCTTTAATTTCTTTTCTTTTTTTTTTTAAAAAAAACTAAAAAAAAACTAATCCCTTTAAAAAGTAAGAATGTAAGATCATGTATTTCAGAGTTTGAAATTTTAAAAATCCTCATCTAGCGACCGACTTTAGAGATATATAAAAGATATTCCTTAATTAATAATTAAAAATTATTCAAAAAAACATAAAAAATCATTATCTGTTCCCTACATGCATCAAATTTTAACAATCTCAACTCATTCACTGATTCTTTTTGAAAAGTAAAAATCAACAAAATAATTTTTTTAGGCACAGACTTCTTTAAAAAAAATACTTATTTTATTTTATTTTTCTTATCATTTTAAAAAAGACTAAATAATTCACATTTTCTAAATTTAAAAACTATTTTTTAAAATTCACAGTAAAATACAAAGTTTCAAAGATCAATTCGAGACTTTTTAATAGAACCTGACTCTTTGCAGTTTATCTTTCCGTATAAGAAATCGGCGTGCAGAGAGTCCATACTCGAACAATGATGACATAAACCTACATGGAAAGAGTCCAAACTAAATAATATTTTATTGATAAGGCAACAATTTGGTTCACTGATGGAAGCTTCAAAAATTGAACAACCAGTGAAGAAGAACATGGCACCACGACAAGCAAAACAAAAACAGCTATTGAAATTAATTTAGGGGTAAAGTCTTGGGCCTTATTTCGATTCCTTGAATAAGAAGGCCACCTTTCCAATCACCACTCCTAATCTCATAAACACCCATTTCCACATCCCTCTCCTCACCCCCTTCGCTGAAGAACTCTCCCAATTCCATTTCCAACCACCCATCTCCTCTCTGTTTTGGATACTCAAGATCAACACTACTACTACTATTATTATTATTATTTTCGGTACTCGGTGCTGCAGGTTGCGCATCAATGGTGGCCATAAAACGTGCACGATTGAACATCCCAACACGGCGAGGAACAATCTGGTACCTTAGCCTCCGTCCTCTTTCAGCATCCAAGAAAACGGTTCGCTTGCCAGTTTCAACTCCACTAATTCCAATAGTCACTTCAACTGATTGGTAATCGAAGCCATAGCTTCCAGCAGGACTTGGCTTAAACACAAGGTATGCCCCATACATTGTTGCTGGGGAAAGCATCCCAGTGTTGATCCAGCCACGGATTTCCAACCAACACACACTCACAAGTTCAGCCACTTCAGAAAACCTGCAGTTTTATTAATTAATTGCTTAAATTAAACTACTTACTAATATAATTAATCAAATAATTCGGATGCTAAATGTAACACTTTAATTTAATTAAATTACCTGGAATCTTCAAGAGAAGTCCACCTCCAATACCTGGGAGTGTCTCCCCAAACAATGAAGAGAATTCTCGGTGATAACATGTAGCATTTCTTCCCGTTTACTTTATCCAGTTGAAAACTCTGTATTATTCCATTTCCCACATAATACAACGGAATACATATTACATTAGGATTATAATTTTAAGACTTTGATCCAAAAATTGACAAAATTAATTAAACGTTTGATGTATTCAATCCATAAACATAAAATTAAATCAACAAAAAAAAAGTAAAAAAAATCGGTTTAAAACATGTGAATAGAGACACAAATCAAACAGAAAAAGGCTATGGACTAGTATTTTATTTCATTTGTAAGAGTTATGCCGTGAAACAATAATAATTGTAATAAGAATAGCATATATATAATAAAAAGAATAAAAAATTAAAAAAAGAAAGAAAAGGAATTAGATACCTTTTTACCGTCATCTATGAGGAGCGGTTTTTGAGAGAGATTGAGATAGAGGTGCTTCTTAGAATGGTTACATAAGGATTGGGATTCAGAAATGATGGTATTGCAATCGGAGGGCAAAAACTTATCCCAAACAGCATCAGATTCAGCGGCGGATCTGAAAGTGGAGGAAACGGAAGAGAGTCTGCAGACATCACGAGGAGTTGTGAAGGAAAGAACGTTTGCTATGCAACCTTCAGGGAGGTTGTTGAAGTCGAATCCTTCTACCATGATAGCAATTAGCAACCACAAAATTGCGGTGGCGATTCTGTTTAAGAGGCGAGGGTGTCTCCGTATATAAAGGGGTAGTGAGAGAGAGGAAGGGAAGCTTAGCGGTTAAGCCTCTTCTCTCTGTCATGTGTATTTGCCGCACGATCTGAACCCTAAAAGTGAGATTATGCCAAAAGGGGTATTTATATTTATCGGATTTTAACATGTGTACATATCGTGTCAACCATCTCTTTCATTCTCACTATATTAAAATATTTTCTAATCATAAAAGAATTAATATTTGGTTGCATATTTCTTTTTTTTTTATGGAAATACATGTATCATTTTAACGTGGTTTTTTATTATCATTCTTATCTTAATATTTTTATTTTTATTTTTTTCTATCTCATTTCATCTTATATTTTTATTTTTTATTTGTATAGTTCTTCTTGTGTTTCATATTTTCTTGTGTCTTGTCATGTATTTCTGATGCGAAAATGTATGTGTTTTCTTGATGTATCAAAATAATTGATTTTTTTTACATAAAGAGGATTTATTCTTTAATAAATATCTTGCTTGACGTTTTCCTTATGTACAAATAAATGAAGCTTCTCTGTATCAATCCACAATTTGACTATTTGCTTCATTCTTGTTCTGACACAATATCCTCAGGTTGTTTTTTAAAAGTTTGACCGTGTGATCTTTTTAATTTAATTTTGACTAAAGAAATTTTAAAAATATTAACTTCTACTTTTAAAATTAATTTTAAATACTAAAAATTAATAAATTTATATTAAAAATAAATGTTAAATGTAACATCCTATTTTGAAAAAATTGTTTTGTAAAAAAACAAAAAAAGAAGTAACCTGCTACTATGGCTGCATTACTTACTGCCACGATTGAAGCCACTAAGGCAGGTGGCAAATACGTGAAACACAGCCAAATAAATTGGCCTCTACGTTAAAGGAGATCTCAAAAGTTTGATAACAAAACAAAATGGACGAACGAAAATAGGAAGAAGGAAGAAGAGGAAGAACTTTTGTGAAATTATGGGAAAATTGGACAGGAATTTAAAGGAAGATTTAGAAAAAATAAAAATTACAACGGTCTTTAGATAAGACGAAGAGATTTAACTAGAGTGAGAGTAGTTTTAAAACATCATTAATTTTAAAATAAAATTTTATTTATTACATAAAAATTAGATATTTTATTTAATTATATACAAATTTAATTTTTGGTTAATATTTAATTAATAAAATATATAGATAGGATAATAAAATTAAATTAAATAATGATTTAAATTAATATAAAATAATATATTAAAAAAATAATATACTGAAATTTTAAATTTTATTTATATAATTTTTATTTATAAGTAAGATTTTCAATGTAAAATTTTAAATGCTCAAACTATATGTATTTATGAATTATGTTTATAAATTTTTATAATTATTATAAATTTATATAATTCTATATAAATTTTAGAAGTTATATATTTAAATTTAAAATTATTAAAAATATATTTTTAAAAAATATTGTTTAATATTTGTTAAAATATATAAATATATTTTCATATATAAAGTTTAAGAAAATATTTAATTAAAAAATTTGGTAAAAGATATAATTAAATTATTTTTTATTTTATAAAAAGGAAATACTCAATTAAAAAAAGTTTGATAAAAAAATAATTAATTATTTTTTATTTTATAAAAATAAAATATTTAGTTAAAAAAAGTTTAATAAAAAAATAATTAAATTATCTTTTATTTTATAAAAATGTTAAAAATCTATTATCTTATAAAAATTATCTTTTTCTTTTAATTTTTGACAATATTTTAAAAATATACATTGAACATTTAATTGACCTATTTTATATACAAAAAATTTTATATTTAAATATTAATACATGAAAATAAAATATGAAAATGTTAAAATAAATTTATATTAATATTTATTTTATAAAATTTTTATAAATTAATTTATTACAAGGTCCTATCTAATAATTTTTATTTTTTTAAATTTTTGTAAAAATTTAGAAAAATAGTAATTTGGTTATATACTCTTAAAAAATAATTTTTATACAATTTTGGTTTGAAATTTAATAAGATTTTAAAAATATAATAAATATCAATCAAAATATTTAAATTGAAATATATATATATATATATATAAATTATTTTTTTCTTTCAATTTTTCACAATATTTTAAAAATACACATTGAACATTTAATTAACCTATTTTATATAAAAAAAATTTACATTTAAATATTAATACATGAGAATAAAATATGAAAATGTTAAAGTAAATTTATATTAATATTTATTTTATAAAATTTTTATAAATTAATTTATTACACGGTCTTATCTAATAATTTTTTTTTAACTTTTATAAAAATTTAGAAAAATAGTAGTTTGGTTATAAACTCTTAAAAAATAATTTTTATACAATTTTGGTTTGAAATTTAATAAGATTTTAAAAATATAATAAATATCAATAAAAATATTTGAATTGAAATATATATATATATATATATATATATATATATATATATATATCTGTATATATATTAGAAACATCCTTTAACATTTCTCTATAATTAAAGGGATAATGAAAAAAATTTTAAAAAAGTGTGTATAAGATGAGAATAGACGGAGCCAAAGAAATGTACAAATATACTAGATGATAAAAATAAAAATTAGGGAGACGAATATTACTATATGATAAAGATAAAAATTAGGGAGACGAATATCAACATAGGTGTACCAAGTATATAGAGCACAATTATATTGAGGGATCTACATGAATGTACAAAATAGGACTATGCAGTCATATAAAGAATATACCTAATTCATTTAACTTATTAACGAATGTATATCGTGTGTTTATATTGAATGAACTAGAAGTATAAATACCGACAATATGTATTGTTGGTAGATAAAATAAATTGATAAGTGGAAGTTAAGATCTTTTCTGATGAAAAGAGATGATATATTTAAGTTTTAATGTTACTTAGATAAGTACCAACGTGATAAGTAGAAGAGGATAGTGAGGTCCTGTATTTTGAGAAGAAAGTGTTGCTTTTAGTTTAGAATGATGAATAACATAAACAAATAAAATGTCGATCATGAATTATATGCATAAAAATTTTTTGTTTTGTAAATCATCAATGTGGAGATAATCTGCAAGTCCTTTTGTGAAAAGAAGTTGAGAAATCTGAGAGTTAGTTCACATGGAAATAAATCATTTCATGAGAAATGAGAATTTCTAAGCCTAGGAGATACGTGAGCTAAGTTTGAGCGTCTCCAATGACCTAGGCTTGCTCTGTGTAACCGAGAGTGTTCTGGTCGAACTTAACTACCTCGACGAAACCTTTTTGATTATCATTACTGGTTGAGAAATTTCTTTGTTCTTGTGAAATGATGATGATTATATAAGCATTACCGAGGGCATGTTGTTATTATGATGAATATTACTGTTGGCACATTGTTATAGAATTGGATCTTGGTACCTTTATTGTTTTGATAAATAATGATGATATTTTAGATCCATATGCATTTGCATATAGTAGGACCAACTCTAGATCAATGAATGTTATTATGGCATGAGACATAATGGACCACAGTCTAATCTTGAGTCTGTCATCATAGAAATATCCAAAGAGAATAATATGGTTGACACATGAATACATTCCATATGATGATTGTTTTTGTGAGTCATGTTTATGATATTTCTTTGTAAACATCAAAGAACTTATATGTTACATGTCTGGATCTTGAACTAGGTTGGGATTTGAGGTAATGAGATCGCGTGTTCAAGGATGAGGTTTATGAATGTATATGACCTGTAAAGAAAATAAGATGATGAAATAAACCTTATGCATACAATGTATACTAACACAAATTTGTAATAGTTTCCTGTGATTATCTAAGGAACTTGTATGTTTGGTTTATTAAATGATAATGTAACATACTACTCTTAGTTGAATTCTACCTAAATGAAATGTTTTACTCCCTCTCTACTTCATTTTCTTGTATGTGGTTATGAAACTTGTAGTAAACCATGATGTGAATCATCTTCTCCTTAGCATTAAGGTGACCTCTAATGCAGGTGTTGGTTCGTAGTTTTCATACTATGTAACTATGAGCAACGACTATAAACCAACTATAAAATGATAGAAGAGAAGATAAAAAAGTTAACTTAGGTAATTATATCTTAGGAATACAAATATAGATCATTTAGAATTTTATTGAATTAAAATCTACATAAATGATTTAGGAGATTGTTTAATTAAATATATAAAAATTAAAACAAAAAATTATCAAATTTAAATATTAAAAATCAATCTATAAATTTAAAATAATAAAATTTATAATTTTTTTATTTTTAAAATGGTAAAACATAATTATTATTTTAAAATAAATCAAGTTAAATATATATTAATTTCAACTCAAAAATTTATTTTTAAAATATGTATATTAATTATAATTTTAATTCTTATCATTTAAAATAGTTATAAATATTTAAAATAAAAAAAATTATTATTTTTAAACTTGACTGTCATATTAACAAACTTCAAATGATAAAATGTAATCCATTTTTTATTCTATCTAGTTACTATATTATATAATTATTGTTTTGTTACCTTTAAAAAAAACAAGCGTGAAAAAGAATATTGTTTGTGAAATTTTTTTTGCACAATTAATAATTATTTTGAATAATTATCAATTAATAATATTTTATTTTAATTTTTATCATCATTTTATATCATAAAAAATCAAAATATATATTGTTTTTATAAAATTAAAATCTAATAAAAAATTTAAAAACTAAAATTATTAATTTTAAAAATAAATTTAGATTTTCTTCTAAAAGTAAACATTTCAAACATACTCACTTTCACACATTTAACTTAAAATTACATATTTAATGTTTAATTAATCATACCTTATTTAATATCTAACACACAACACATTCTTTATCTAATATAATTCAAAATAATGGCATATATAACTAAAGTTATGTTAGTCTATCTATTTTGTATTTTGATCTTCTGTTTTATAGATTATCAAAAAGTAACATTTTAAATTATAATTTTTTAATTAAATATATTTTGATCTTCTGTTTTATAAATTATCAAAAAGTAAATTTTTAAATTATAATTTATATAAATTTTTAATTAAATATTTTAAATGAAAGTTGACTTATGAACCAATTTATGTGATCTTATATTTTGATCATTTATTTGTTAGTACATCTTCAAATAGGAATTTGTACACTTATATTTTGATCATTTATTTGTTAGTACATCTTGAAATAGGAATTTATACACTGTAATCTATGTAATTCTCAGTTTAAATGAATAGTATGAGATAACTTATATAATTTTATATTATTATTTTCTATTTTGTAGCTTTTTTAAAAATAAATTATTTTAAATTTTAACTTACAACTCAAATAATTACTAAATTAAGTGGCTTAAATAAGTCTAATTCATAAATCAAATAATATATTTTTTTAAAAAAAATTTAATTAATTTTTTCTAAGTTTTTTTCTATATCAAAATATTATTTCTCTTTTAAATTCTCTTTTTCTCTAAATTTTATCACTCTATCTAAAATATCTTTTTTTTCTTTCTCAATTTTTTTAAATTTTTTCTTTTAAATTCTCTCTTTAAATATTTTTTGTTACTCTTTCTATATATATATTTTCTATCTTTTCTATTCTTATTTATTTATTTTTTTTTAATTTTTCTCTATGTTTTCTAAAATAATTTTTTTATATTTTTTTACATGTATTTTATCTCTTTATCTTTAAAATAAAAATTTTCTCTAACTTTTTTATTTTTTTTATTTAAATTTTTGTCTCTAATTTATTTAAAAAAAAGTAAGAAGAAATTTTTTTTCAAAAAAAATATAAAAAATGATTTAAAAAAAGAAAAATTTGAATAATAAAAAGATTTTTATATAAATAAGTCCGAGTTTAAAAATGTTTAAGTAGATAAAAGAAGAGTTAAAAAGTTAAATAAAATGTAAAATTTTTATATTTAGTATAAAAATATTAAACTTGATTTTTATTTATATTTTTCTTTTTTCACCATCCTAAATACTAGTTATGAATTTAATTAAAGGTCTTTAATATATATGAAGTGGATCAATTAGCTCATGTAATGAGTTGATCCATGCAATAAATTTGGCTACTTATTTAAATTGTATTAAAAAATTTATTTAATTTTAAATTTATATACGAGTCGGTCTGTAGATTTTTTAAGCTTATAAATTTTAAAATTTTATAGATGTTATCATTATAAACTTATATTATTTTGATCCTAACTTATATAAAAAATAGGATAAAATTAATTTGATAAAAAATTAACATCTTTATATACATTAATTTTTTTTAATCAAATTACTATATCTTATAATATAATATTAATTTCTTAACTCAAGAAGGATTATTGTTATATTTATGAGATTTATAAATTTATGGGGTAAATAAAATAATTTTTTTAAAAAAATTTAAATAATATTTTTTTATAATGATTAAAAATTTTAATAAATTAATAATTTTTACTAATTTTTATTAGTTATAGTTCTAATCCTGTTATATTCATTTAGCGGTTTGTATTCTTAAGCATTAGTTCTATTATCATAAATAAATAATCTTACAACTTACGGTAATTAGAATATTGATTTTAGGAATCAAAACTCCTTCACTTATCAAGTTCTTGTACCGATGTTTATAGTTTTAGCCTTTAAAATTTTTAGAAGTTAAATTTAATTTTAGTTTTTAACATTAAAAAACTATTATAAAGGTGATTTAATTAACTCTTTTTACCTTCCTTATAAATCCATAAAAATATATAAATAAAAATTATTAATTAAAAAATTTAACAAAAAATAAACTATTCTAAATAATAAAAATATTTTTTTTAAATTAATAAAATAAATTATTACCATTATTATTTTTGATAATAATAGTAGTAATTTGATAATAATAAGAATAATTATAATGATAATAATTTAACAATAATAAAATTTCATAATAATAATAATGTGAGATAATAATGATAGAAATCATGTTTAATGATGATAGTTTCATAATGATGTAATTAAAATAAACTTAAATTTTAAAAAATATATTTTAAAAACTAAATCAAAACCATTTTAACAATGTTATTTTTTAATTTAATTTAAAAATAAAACATCAAAATCTCATAACTATCCCAATCAAAACAAAGCCTACGAGAAATTGAAACCAAAACCGGAACAAATCAGTATAAAATTAATATCTAAAAACAAATTATATAAACAAAATCTAAAATGGATAAATATTTTGACAAAATTCATATTTAAACCAAGCAATGGGCAACCGGCTAGCATGACACAACACGTAATCCGGTCAATGCATATATTTCGCATAATCCAGAGTTATGTTCTCTCCTCAGTTCCTTCTTCACTCGCAAGTCGATCAAAGGTCAAGTACCACGCGTTCATAATTGAGAGCTCCACAACAATTTCATAAATGCATCACAATAAATAGTTGGCAGTTCATCCACCAGTGGTGGACAACCAACATGCAAATAATTACCCCACTAATCAGTCATAAGAATTACGACAAGCAATATAACTTTCGCATATACTTCATGAAGAAAATAACAGTTTGGCACAAAATACATAACAAAATATGTTCAAAGGTTGAAGGTTCGAATCTGCGAGCCGTATTCAGCCACCTAAGACGCAAGACTCATGCATATATAGTTCAGTGAATTAAATTAAACAAGAACTTTTGGTTGCTTAATTGCCTTCCTTAGGCCTAATTTCTATTCCTTCAACAAAGAGACCCTTCTTCCAATTACCACCTTTTATCTCGGTGACAGCCATCTGCACTTTTTCTAGGCCTGTATTGAAGAACTCGCCCATCTCAATCTCCAACCACCCATCGCTTCTTTCATTTGGATGCTGCAATCCCACTACTCTGTTGTTTGGCCTACCTTCATAGTTTGGATCTAAACAGACATCTTTGGTACTACTATGGCTACCAAAGATACCTACTGATAACTCCACCGGACGGTTAAATCCATAGGCATCAATCATCTGGAAAACAAGATAAGAAGCATACCTGGTATTTGGGGACAAGGCAAGGGTATTTATCACCCCTCGAATTTCAAGCCAACACACATCAATAAGTTCAGCAACTTCAGGGAACCTGTTCAAAAGTTTTACACAGAAGTTGTAAAGATAGGTGTTGAAGTGTATTACAGAAAGACAAAACATTCACAATCAGTACAGTAGTTATTGAAACAAGAGACGGAGAAATGCTGAAGGATTCATGGATTAACACTAACAGTAAGTGCTGAATCATTAACTATGTTACTTGGAACCTGTAACTAAGCTAACTAACAAATAACAAGCTATAACTAATCATAACAGACTTATCAAAAGGTCAGTTAATAAGTAAGATTGGCTGGTTATTGGTAACACTCCCCCCACAAGATGGGAGGAAAATATTGGGATGAATTCCATCATGGACAACGCTAACCTTATGTTTGAATAGAGTAATTTTAAATTACTAGACTATATGTATTTGGATTAGAAGGAAAAGAGTTTTAAAAACATTGCAAACTTTTATTTAAATAGGTTTTATGTAAAATACGAATTTCAAATGACACCTATTTAAAAAAGATTTAAAAAATCTTTTATTATGCTGCTTAATTCTTTTTAGATTATTATTCATTACTCTTCTCATACTTCACTCTTCTTTTAAGGATCACTCTTTTTTATTTAACAATCCTTGAAATTTTAAGGTGGTGTTTGATTTATAAAAATATTTTCTATTTTCATTTTTATTTATAAAAATGTCACTTTGTTTTCATTTTATTTTGTTTTCAACATTTGTACAAGAAATAGTGAAAACAGAATAAAGTTGTTTTCTATTTTCACTTTTAATTACAAAAGTAAAAATAAAAAATAAAAATAGAAAACGTTTTTCAAACCAAACACCACCTAAAATTCTCCATCCAACACAGGGGAAAGTAGATTGTCAAATTGAGATGGAGGAAAAGCTTTGGTAAGTAGGTTAGTCAGCTGATGATGACTGTAAACATGAACCAGTTTGAGAACTCCGGCATACATCTCCCTCACAAAAATGTTGGTCAATGTCTACATGCTTCATCCTCTTATCATAAGAGGAGTTAGAAACAATATAGACAGCTGCTATTGTTACAATAGTCAAATAAGGGCTAGAGTTGGAGAATGCCAAAATTATGTGGGAAATACAATAGACAGGTTAATTCACTTGCCACAGCTGCTAAGGACCTACACTCAACCTCTGCAGATGAATGGCTGACAGTAGATTGCTTATTTGGTTTCCAGGAGGCAATTAAATTCCCTTATAAAAACAGGGTAACCTTTAGTGGATCTACAGGTGTCCACAAACATGGCCTAGTCAGCATCTGCATAGGCCTGCAAGTGTAAGGATGAAGTTGCAGAAAATAGGAGACCCTGGCTAGGACTGCATTTCAAATATCTGAGCAGACAATGGACTGCATCAAGGGGAGGACTGTGAGGCTTGGATACATACTGACTCAGTTTGTTGACAAAATAACGGATTTTATGTCTAAAAATTGTCAAGTATGATAATAGTCCACCTCTAAAAATTGTCAAGTATGATAATAGTCCACCTGCCAATCGTCTATAACGAGAATTATCAGCAGTGGATCACCATCACTATTATTGAGCTTCAGATTTGAGTCCATAGGCAACTATGCAGCCTTGTTACTACTTCTTGGAGATAATAAGATTATTTTCCTTGACCTTGCTATTTCCATGCCAAGGACATGTTGCAAGCCTCCCAAGATCCTTTGAGTTTGAACTGAGATTACAAATAAACCTTGATTCCCTCCATGATAGTTGGGTTAGAATTTAGATCCTACTATGATGATTGATGTCATCAACACAAACCATGAGAGCAATAAAGGTAAAGGGAAGATTAAGTTTGGGTAGGAATGGATCAACAAGGGTTTGAGGAAGCGAGAGAAACTAGAAAAGGTTTTGATCTGGTCATTACAAGTATGTTCACCAAGGAAGAAATGGTATATCTATATATATGTATGTACTCTAGACCATTGAGACCTAGTAATATATCAAGAATGTAAGCATGATGAATTTTATGTTTATGTATGAAAAGAGTATGACTCTTGTGTACTGAAGAATGATGATCAGAAACAGATGATTGGTTGGAATATAATAGTCTTATGAACTGATGTGAAAGAATAAGCCATGAATGTCTACTAGCAAGTTGATAATTTATAGTTCTGTGAAAGTAATGAAAATGTGTAGAGTGGCTACCATGAATCAATGTGGAGGGCTTGGACCTTGTTCATGAGAGAAAGAGAGGTTCCTATCTGCGATGCTAATAATTCTAAGAGTTTAGTAGATATCGATGCAAGGGATGACCTGCATAATTATGATAATGGAGGGAATGTTGAAAGTGATAATCCAACTAGTCTCATTAATGTCGTAAAGATAATTTATCTTCCCCACCCTCTTTCTTGTCTTTATGCATGCATCCTTCAGCAGCATTAGTAATAGCTTGATTCCACCACAATATCAAGAACAAGCACAAGTCCAAAATGGTCATGCATTTAGTGAAACCTTGCCTGTCAAAATCATGACCTTGAGAAAGACTCATCAATTCCCAGCGCTGTTGAAAAATCCTAAGACCCCTATTTTTCAGTAGAATCATTCCTCGCAGTCTAGCCAGATATCAGTGGCAATTTCAGAATACAGGATACTTGCAATGATTTCCTTCGAGACAAAGCTGAATATCCAAGAAATTACAACATAGCCGTTGTGAGTCCAAGCCCTCAACAATTGACGATCGGTATCATCAGACTTGGACCATCGATAAACTCTAGATTACTTTTCAATGATAAAGTCGCCAGCGTAGCTCAACTCGAGGTAATGTAGCTGTCACCAGTTAGGGGTAAAGAACGGCGCGGAATCAAAGAAGGGAGAAGCTAAATAAACAGAGATGGTGGGGGAAAATGAAGGGAAGTGTGAAAGGAGATCAAATGAACGAGAAAAAGAACAGAATCATGAGAGAGATGGCTAATCCCAAATTGAAGTAGAAATTGGATTTTTCATTGATTCTCATGAATTATTAATACAAGTGTAGATCCACTAACAAAATGTTAACTAAGCATTAACTAATCTTTTTTTTTTTTTTGGTTCAGTTGGAAAAGCAAAACTCACCTGGACTCTGGTAGGGTTGTCCAGTTCCAGTACTCAGGAGTATCTCCCCAAGTAATGGCGAGAGATCTGGCAGCAAGCATGTAACACTTCTTCCCACTCTTTCTCTCCAATTGAAAGCTCTGCATTCCAATAATTATACAATCGACAACATAACATGTCAACATATTCATCTTCCTTCTAAGAATTGTTGTGTTTCAAGGTTGGATGAGTAAATACAGTAGTACCTTTCTGCCCTCGTCGATGATGATAGGGTGATCGGAGAGAGCGAAATAGAGTTCCTTCGTGGAAGGATAATTGGGAAGCGGAGAAGAAGACTGGGAAATGATGGAACGGTAATCGGGAGGTAGAAAACGTTCCCAGACAGCATTGGATTCGGCGGCGGAACGGAAAATCTTAGAAACAAGGGAAAGCCTGCACACATCCGCAGGCGTGGTGCGAGAGAGGATGCTAGCGATGCATCCTTCCTGCAAAGCCTGAAACCCCATTCTCTTCTCTCTTCACTTCTTCTTTCTCAGTTTCTCACCAACGATTTGATTCTATTTAACTATGCCTCTCCGCTCCACTAATGCTTTTATTTTCTATGCGTTTTCCACCTTTTTGCTGTCCGTGTCGTGGAAGGAACCTCAACATTTATTATTTATAATTCTTTTTTGCGACACCTGTCTTATCCACTATTTATTACTTTTAGTTATACTTTTTATTCCAATGTATTAAATTAAATAAAGTATTTAATTTATTTCTATATATTAAATTATATTTTATTCTATAAAAATTTAGAAATAATTTTATTTTTATTAAATTACATAATTTTTATTTATAATTTTTTCTTTTAAAATTCTATTTTAAGTTAAATATTAAATATTAATAAATTTTAAAATATTTTTTATTTTATAAAAACTAAATTTAATCTTTATAATTTAAAATAATCTTTATAAAATTTAATTTTTAATCTATCACATAAATAAAGATTATGTATCAGACTTTTAATAATTAATTTTTTAATCTTACTTTTAATTTTAAAAATTTATTTCTTTAAAATTTTATTACTATAATATTCAATATTAATAATTTATTATTCTTTGAAATTAATTTTATTTATAAATTGAAAGATGTCTGAGAAATACCATATCAATATCAAATATTAAATTTTTCCTATTATAATTATTAAATTATATTCTTAATTTTTCAAAAAATATATTTATTAATATTTTTTTGAAATTTTACATTTTTACCATGAAATTTTTTATATTATAATAATTTTTTTCAAAAAATATAGTATAAATTTTTTATAAATTAAAAATAAATAAAAATATTACTGTATATATAATCTTAAATATATATAAAAATACATCATTTTAATATTTTAAATTTTATGTTATACTTACTTTTTTAAAAATTTACAAATAAAGCAATAATTAAATGTACAACAATTCTTAATAAGTCATAAAAATTTATTTTTATTACTTATAATGGTAAAAGTAGAAAATAAAAATACATTAATAAAAATAAAATAATTATGATTTCAGTTTATTTATACAAATTTTACCATTTGATTTTATCTTTAAAATTTTAATGAAGAAAATGTTTGAATATTATTTATTTACTTTAAACTTTACATGCATATTTAATAATATGTTTGGAAAAATATACATTATTTTATTTTTTATATTTTCAATATTTTATATATTTAATTTTATAACTTTATAATCAAACGGGAATTAAAAGTACATTACAAAACAAATAAAAGTGCGTATATTCTTAATAATTAGTAAAAATATATTTTAATCATAAATCGAGAAAAATTAAAATACATCTTAATAACTTTCTATGTAAAAAAATACATTAACTAACATAATGTAAGAAATTATGATTTTAGCTTATTTAGATATGTCATTGCCTTTTAATATTAAATTTTTCTAATTTGGAAAAGCAAATCACAATAAAAAAATATCAATTTTTCGTAAATAAAAAAAATGTTATCTTATTGATTATATTAGTTCTATATGGAAGAAAAAATATACATTACAGAACAAATAAAAGTATGTATATTCTTAATGAGTAATAGAAATATATTGGTCATAAATCGAGAAAAATAAAGAATATATCTTAATGATACTTAACATAATATAAGAAATTATGATTTTAACTTATTTAAATATGCCATTTCCTTTTAATAGTTAATTTTCTAAGTTGAAAAAACAAATTAAATAAAATAATATCAGTTTCTTTTAAATTAAAAAATACCATTTTATTGATTATATTAGTTCTATATAGAAAAATAAAAATATAAATTAACATAATTCAAGTAATTACTAGAATTATTAAAATTGAATTAATTATTAAATCAATCACAATATTCATTTAAAGTTTAATGGTTTAACAGTAATTAAAATAATATTTAATAAAAATAATATTATTAATAAATATTATTTAGTGTAATATATATATATATATATATATATATATATATATATATATATATATATATATATATTGTGACTGGTTTCTTACTTTGAAATTTCCAACATCTATATTAGATTATTTTATTCTGTTCGTGCAGCTCGTTACACTCTTTTTCATTTAAATATAGGATAGTAATGTCTCAAGTCTCGACAATTTCAGCTTCGATGGGTGGTGATGGAAATAAAATAATTCATATATCTTAATTTGAAATAAATCAATGAAAATAGGAACATAAAAATTGTTAAGAAAAATTTCTCCAAATTCTTCTGTAGCGTCAGATTTGTGGAAGTAAAAAGAAAATAGAATGCAGAATATTTGCACACACAAATTAATAACGGAGTTCGGCCAATACTGCCTACGTCTCCGGATTGCTGCAGATAATTTGATAGCAGAAAATTGTACACTGTGTTTACAAAAAAAACACTCACAACCTCACACTACCCACAACCCAATTACACCCAAGAATCCTAAATTTTTCTCTCTTAGAAAAATCTCTCTTTCACAATGGTGTGATACATAACTTCCTATGACTATATATAGCAACTTCTCACATGCTATCACTAATTAAGTCAAGCCTTGCATTTATTACGCAATGACTTATAACCACTTCTCACATGCTATCACTAATTAAGTCAAGCCTTGCATTTATTACGCAATGACTTATAACCACTTCTCACATGCTATCACTAATTAAGTCAAGCCTTGCATTTATTACGTAATGACTTATAACCACTTCTCACATGCTATCACTAATTTTGTCAAGATCTTTGACTTTTCAAATCAACAATCTCCCACTTGAAGACTGATTTCAATCTGTCTTCACACTTTGATCACTACAGCAGTCTTCTTTGGTCTGTTATTCTAGCAGGCCGACTGAAGTTGAACACAACTTCAGTTTGTCAATGGTCACCACCTTTGTTAGCATGTCTGCTGGGTTCTTGCTTCCTGTAATCTTTTCCAATGTCAGCACCTCATCCTCAAGCAGAGATCTGATGAAGTGATAACGTATATCAATGTGCTTAGTTCTAGAGTGAAATGCTGAATTCTTTGCCAGATGTATTGCACTCTGACTATCACTGTGTAAAACACTCTTCTCTTGGATGAATCCCATCTCTGTTAACAATCCTTGAAGCCATATCAACTCTTTACTAGCCTCTGTTACTGCTACATACTCAGCCTCTGTAGTGGATAATGTAACGATCTTCTGTATCCGTGACATCCAACTGACAGCTGTAGTGCCAACAGTAAAAATATAACCGGTGGTACTTCTTCGGTGATCAACTTCACCTCCGAAGTCTGCATCTACATAGCCTTGTACTTTTAATTCTCCTTTGCCAAAGTACAGACACCTTTTTATGGTGCCTCGTAGATACCTTAAAATCCATTTGACTGCTTCCCAATGAGCTTTTCCTGGATTTGCCATAAACCTGCTTAAAACTCCCACTGCATGGCCAATGTCTGGTCGAGTACAGACCATTGCATACATCAAACTTCCTATGGCTGAAGCATATGGAATCTTAGCCATAAAGTCTTTTTCTTCCTCCGTCTGAGGGGACTGATCCTTAGATAAGCGAAAATGACTAGCCAAAGGTGTGCTAACTGGTTTGGCCTTGTCCATATTGAATCTTTGCAAGATACGGTTGATGTACTCTGCCTGAGATAACTGCAAAATTCCTCTTTTCTTATCTCTCGTGATTTGCATTCCAAGAATCTTCTTTGCTATACCCAAGTCCTTCATGTCAAATTCTTTTGACAACTGCATCTTGAGATTTTTAATCTCGTTCATATCTGAACCTGCTACTAACATATCATCGACATAAAGTAGCAATATGATATAACAGGACTTATATCTCTTGAAGAAACAACAGTGGTCAGCATTGCACTTCTGGAAGTCCTCCTTGTGCATGAAGCTTTCAAACTTTCTATACCACTGTCTTGGAGCTTGTTTCAGGCCGTACAAGCTCTTCTTTAATCTGCACACCATATTATCCTTTCCTTTTTCTGAGAATCCTTCAGGTTGGTGCATGTAAATCTCTTCCTCTAAATCTCCATGAAGAAACGCCGTCTTCACGTCCAATTGCTCAAGATAGAGCTCTTCACTGGCAACAATACTTAAGACAGACCTGATAGTATTGAGCTTCACAACTGGAGCAAAGATTTCAGTGTAATCAACTCCTTCCTTTTGCTGAAATCCTTTGACAACTAGTCGGGCTTTGTATCTCTTTGAGCCATCATAGTCCTCCTTCACCCGATACACCCATTTGTTGTGAAGTGCCTTCTTTCCCATGGGTAATTCAGCTAATTCCCATGTCTGATTGGAGATCAAAGAATTCATCTCTTCTATCATAGCAAGTTTCCACTTGTTTGCATCTGTGGTCTGACATGCTTCTATGTAATCTTCAGGCTCTCCTCCATCAGTCAACAACATGTAGTTCATGTATCTCCTGTTGGGCACATGAGGTCGAGAAGACCTTCTCAACACGGGAGTTGGAGTAGGAGGCTCTGATGTGTCAAACTGTTGTTCACTACTTTCTTTAGTTGAATTCTCTGACCGAGGATTCGCAACTATGGGACTTTCTGGGATATCTTCAACTTCTACATATGTTGGCTTAATCTGCTCTGAATTGTTGGCGCTTGTGTTAAGCTTGTCTTTATACATCACTCTTTCATTGAAGATTACATCTCTGCTGCGGATCATCTTTCTGTTTTCATCATCCCAAAGACGATAGCCAAATTCATCTTCACCATAACCGATGAAAGTGCACTTCTTCGATTTGGGATCGAGTTTATTTCTACCTTGATCACTGATGTGCACATATGCTACACAGCCGAAAACTCTAAGATGTGAGAGTTTTATCTCTTTTCCGCTCCATACCTCTTTTGGTATTTTGTGCCCCAATGGTACCGATGGACTTCGGTTGATCAAGTAAGCTGCTGTGTTGACTGCTTCTGCCCAGAACTGCTTCGGTAAGCCTGACTGCACACGCAAGCTTCTGGCTCTTTCAGTCAACGTTCGATTCATACGCTCAGCTACACCATTGTGTTGAGGCGTACGAGGCACGGTCCTCTCCATTCTGATCCCGTGCTCATAGCAGAATTTCTTGAATTTGGTGTCTTCATATTCACCACCATTGTCGGTTCTGAGCTTTTTAATCTTCAACCCTGTTTCATTTTCTACCATAGCTTTCCATATCTTGAAAGCCTCAAATACATCGGACTTATGTTTCAGAAAGTATACCCATACCTTCCTAGAGTGATCATCAATAAAAGTCACGAAGTAATGTTTCCCACCAAGTGATGGGACGGTAGTTGGACCCCAAACATCTGAGTGAACTAGCTCAAGTTTCTCCTTCTTTGGGGGTCTTCCAGCTTTCTGAAAGCTGACTCGTTTCTGCTTTCCAAGTATACAGTCTTCACACATGTCAATTTCTACTGACTGAAGACTTGGTAGCTTGCCGTTTGAGTGCATGATTTTCATCCCTTTCTCACTCATATGGCCTAGCCTCTGGTGCCATAGATTGGAATTTTCATTTGCTGCAACTGCAATCAAATGACATGCTCCTGCTGTTTTGTAAAGAGTGCCACTCTTTTTACCCCGAGCAATTGTCATCGCACCCTTTGAAATCTTCCAATCGTCTCCATGGAAGACAGTTGTGTAGCCATCACTGCTCAACTGGCTTATTGATATTAAGTTCTTTGTCAGGTCGGGAATATGTCTGACATTTTTCAATTCCCATACAGACCCGTTCAACTTAACCTTCACTACACCTTTGCCAACTATCTCACATGATTGGTTGTTACCAAGGTAAACTTTACCAAGGTTTCCGGGAACATAGTTCTCGAAGAATTCCCTTTGTGAAGTGGCATGAAAAGATGCTCCAGAATCTAACACCCAAGACTCCTCCTTGCTTTCTAAAGAACATATCAATGCATCATCTCCTTCAGGGGTGGAAGTAACATTTGCCTCGTCCTTGGTCTCCTGATGCTTTCGTGCACTCTTGCACTGATTTTTGTAGTGCCCAGACTTCCCGCAATTCCAACACTCGATATTCTTCTTAGATTGAAAGTGACGATTTTTGGATTTGGACCTCCTGTCCTTTGATTTGCCACGTCCATTTCCTTTAGTTGAGCTTCTTCCTCTTGACTCTGTTTGCAATATCGAAGATGATGAAGATTCACCCGACTCCTTCCGTCGGATCTCTTCGTTGAGAACTAGATCACGAACATCATCACATTTCAATTTTTGGCTTCCCGTTGAGCCACTCACAGCCGTGACAATGGCATTCCAACTTTCTGGTAAGGAAGACAAAATTATTAATGCTCGTACCTCATCATCAAATTCGATTCCAACAGAACTCAACTGGGTTGTGATTAAGCTGAGTTCATTGAGATGTTGTGCTACTGATGCACCTTCTGTCATCCGAGAGTTAAACAACCGCCTCATCAAGTGAACTTTATTTGCGGCTGACGGCTTTTCATACATTCTGGAAAGAGCTGCCATAAGATCTGCTGTGGTCTTTTCTTTTGCAATGTTAAAAGCAACATTACGTGACAACGTCAGACGGATGACTCCAAGGGCTTGCCTGTCAAGAAGAACCCAATCCTCGTCCTTCATTTCAGTCGGCTTTGTACCTGTGAGAGGTTGATACATATTTTTCTGGTACAAATAATCTTCGATCTGCATTTTCCAGAAACCAAAGTCCGCACCATCGAACTTTTCAATTTTCACCTTTCCTTCATCTACAGCCATCACTCCCACTCAAATCTGACTTCTTCTTTGGATCGTTTCGTTTCTAACAATTTTTAAAAAATTGTAGAATTTCAAACCCGCTCTGATACCAGTTGTTAAGAAAAATTTCTCCAAATTCTTCTGTAGCGTCAGATTTGTGGAAGTAAGAAGAAAATAGAATGCAGAATATTTGCACACACAAATTAATAACGGAGTTCGGCCAATACTGCCTACGTCTCCGGATTGCTGCAGATAATTTGATAGCAGAAAATTGTACACTGTGTTTACAAAAAAAACACTCACAACCTCACACTACCCACAACCCAATTACACCCAAGAATCCTAAATTTTTCTCTCTTAGAAAAATCTCTCTTTCACAATGGTGTGATACATAACTTCCTATGACTATATATAGCAACTTCTCACATGCTATCACTAATTAAGTCAAGCCTTGCATTTATTACGCAATGACTTATAACCACTTCTCACATGCTATCACTAATTAAGTCAAGCCTTGCATTTATTACGCAATGACTTATAACCACTTCTCACATGCTATCACTAATTAAGTCAAGCCTTGCATTTATTACGTAATGACTTATAACCACTTCTCACATGCTATCACTAATTTTGTCAAGATCTTTGACTTTTCAAATTAACAAAAATATGTCTCTCTTCCTTAACTACTGGACGAATATAAAAGTTGGAGCAACCTTAGTGTTGGATGGAGATACATAAGTTCCGAATTGCATAAATCTACCGCAGCAAACATCGGATATGCGTCAACTTGTGAGTAACTAAATAAGTACTTTATTTTTCAACAATAAGTAACTAATTAACCCATCAACATTTTAGAGTAATATGCGTCAACATTGTGAGTAACTATGACTTTCTCTTGATTTTGTTATCTACATTCCAGGGTAGTGTTTTGGGGAAGATAGGCCAATTTGGAAATTTTCCAAATGGATCTTTTAGTTAAAAAGTCAGCGTATTTTCTCTCTCTAGAGAGGTGGATTAAGATATTAGTAATCAGATTTGAAAGAGATTTGGGAATGGCCAGCTCCTCATAGAAACCGTGTGTTCATTTGGAAGGTGGTTAAGGAACGGTGTTAACTAATTTAAAGAGAAGAGAGATGCATATAACTCTAACCAGCATTTGTCTTTTGTGTAGTAGTCTTGAAGAGTCACAGCATCATTGCTTACTCATTGACTATGTGCCCACAACACTGGTTTCAAAGTGTAGTCAATGATATTTGGAGAAATTGTAGGGAAATGCAAAGTAATATTTTTATGATAAGTGGAATTTCTTATTTTCCAATAAAGTGGCTTATGTTGTTATTTGTTGGTCTGTGAGGATGGATGTTTACTCAACTGGGTGCAGACGCGTTTTTAGGGATCATACAGGGCGATGGATTCGTGGTCTTGTAAGAAATTTATGTGTGATTTGATTCAAAATTTATAAAAATATTATTTATTTTATTTTTTACCAATATGTTGTATGGAAAATAATAAAAATAGAACAAAATTATCTTTTTTTTTATTTTTCAGTATAAAATTTTGAAATTAAATAATAAAATAAAAATAATATGGTATTTTTATAAAATAAAATAAAAAAATGTTTTCATAAATCAAATGCCACATTGGAATTTACTAATTGGTAATGTCAAAATTATGGGGTATTTTTGCTGTGCTTAGCATTGCTAGGGGCAGGGATTTTCGTAAATTATGAGTGCAACTTGATTCTTACCTTATGATCCAGTTGATTTTTAAAGGTGTCTTTAGTCATATCCTTGTGCATTTATTATTAGTGGTATTGTCAATTTAAAAAGAAATAACTGATACATGGTTATATCTCATTGTTATAGTTATAGGGAAGATAACAAAGTGGCAGGTTGGCTTTCGGATTTATCTCATCAGATTAATTTTGGGTATCATATGCATCTAAACCCTCTTGTTTATGGAAATTTGGTGGGTACTTTTTCTTAGAGGATTGTAACTAGTTAGTGTCTATATTAGGATTTTGCACGTCCTTTCCATAAAAAAAAAAAAGAATACGAAGGTGAGAAAACAGAGATTGTTCTCTTCCTGATTTTGGGTTCTTTCTAATTCAAAAGGAGAAAAACAATTTTTTAAGGCAAAATGGTGTCATTCTCTATGTTAACGGTGTAATTCTGTAAACCAATTTGAACCGGTAAGCATTCGTTAATCAATTTTTGATTGGTTTAACAAGATTTTAACTGATTTTTATTTTTCTAGTCAAGTTCTCTACATTAATTGGATCGGACAACACGCCGATTTTCAATTTGACCAATCGGTATCGTTTGGTTTTCATAATATTGGTAATTATTATCTTAAATTTTTAAAATTTTAATTTTTTTATAAATTTAAACAAAAAATATTTAAATATTTTTTCTTCTTTTAATTTAACAAGTTTAACTAATAATATATTCAACAAATATAATTTATCTTAAATTTTTGCAAATAAAATTATTTTTCTTAAAATTTGCAAAGCACGGATAAATTACGAGTGTGTTAATTCTTATTAAATTATAAAAGTAAGTTTAATCAAGTATACTAAACACAAATACATCTTATAATTATATAAGAAATTATGATTAATTTATTTATAAATTTGGTTATCTTTTAAATTATTATTTTTCCCTAAACTTAAAAAACAAATAAAAATTAAAAGTATATTAGTTTATTTTTAAATTATAAATTGAGATGAAAATAAGTGAAATTATGCTAGATTTATTAATGTTTAAATTTAATTTATTAATTTTTTTAAAATTTAAAAACTTTTGTTTGTGGTCAAAGTTTGTGATCTAACAATCTATTTAAAAGTATAATATAAATAAATATATAAATAAACTTAAAATTTATATATATATATATAAATAATTATAAAACCTACATATTTAATATATTAAAATATATAATATATATTACTTATTTATTTATATCTTATGTCTAATATGTTATATATAATATAGTATAATATATTAAAATAAATTATAAAATTATAATAATTTTAAATATTTAAACAGAATCCTAAATAAGTTAAGCATATTTATTTACAAATTTAAATTTTTTTATTAATAATCTTTGATCTGTTGATTTGTTAAACGGATCTAATTTAATTTTAAAATAAATTAAATTGTAATTTTTTTTAAAAGATTTATTTATTTCTATCTTTAATTATGAATTTAAATTTTTATTTTTAAATAAAATATCATTATAATATTTTTATTGCATCATATGAATTTTCTTGTATTAAGCATTTATTTTTATTATTTATTATTTATTATTTTTATGTTAATTTTTATTTTTTAAAATATTATTTATTATTCATTAATTTTAAATTTAATTCAAATTTATATTATACATTATTTTAAATGAAAACTATATTTTATTTTAGATAAATTAAAATTTAAAATTATAAACTAAATATAGATTAATATATCATATCCATAAAAATAATATATTTTAATTTTCATAAATTAATTTCAAATTTTTCTTCTAAATTTTAATATATATATATATATATATACGGAAGCTATATAAATAACCCCACTTGCTTATATATAATTAAGGATAAAAATAAATAAAATTAGTTATATTTAATTAAGAAAAAAAATAAGTAAGATTATCAATAAAAATTTACGATGTAACTTGATTAGAGATTAATTTAATTTAATTTATTTAATAAATAGATAGGATTGCATTTGTTAAAAAAATTAAATCAACAATTTAAATTTATATTTATAAAAAATTATTTTTAAATTATTTATATATATATATATATATTATATTATATAATATTAATATATTTATATAATTTGTTAAAATTTTAAATTTTAAATTTTAAATAAAAAAAATCTTAAAAGATTTTTTTTTCGAAATAGAACCCTCTTTTATTATCTTTGTTTATAGCGATCATAACTTTCCTTGAGACACTTCCAATTTTGAATAAGATACAATTCAAATTATCTATCTCTATTATTTTTTAAGTTATTTTATATAAAAAAAATATGTCATATATGATGCATCACTTAATTTACAATATTCTAAAATATATAGTTGTAAAATTATCCTTATTAAAAGATTCAATATTTATTATAAATGCTATGTATGTTACTTTAATATTAGAATAAATATTTTAATTTTTATATGTATTTAAATTTGTTTATATGTATGTATATTATATTTTTTACATGTTATTATATTTATATATAATAAGCATTCAATACATATACTCTAAAATTGTTTAATTTATAATTACATGAATCTTTCAAATATCTTCTTCATTTAAGAACAATAAAATTATTTATTCTTCTCATACAACTTAAAAAAAATATCATAATATATTTTCATAAAAAAATTTAAATTTATAAACTTTTAAATTATATTTATATATATGCTTATTTATTAAATTTTTATTTTATAAGTTTTAAATTACAAATTTTTTAATTATTTATTTATATAAACTTTAAATTTATTTATTTATTTTTTATATTATAAATATTTAAACAAGATTATAAAATTAAAATTTTTAAAACATATGCTACCTTTAACAATTAAAAAGATGTATAATATATAAGAAACTAAATTTAAATATTTAAAACCTATCCAACTTCATCTATTTTTAACTCAACATCTAATACAAGTAGCTCCATGCATAAACACTGGATTCTATACCACCTATAAGAAGACCATCACGTTGCATTAAAGGAGCCGAAGCAAGCAACAATAGTGGCCAATTATCCCAGTGAAATTGAAGCCATTTCGATCAAAATAACGTGCCTATATTAAAAGCTTGGCTTACGAGTTTTTTCATAGTTGAGTTACAAGAAAACCTTAAATCTAAACTTGTACCAGCTTAACTACTTTATATTCCCAAGCCATGGCCCTTGCAAGATTACATGCATGAACAAATATATTTCCTACTTCACAATATCTGCATAGCCAATTAAACCTACTCCCATCTCACCTATACATAACCAATTAAACCTACGTTTAAAGGGTAACTAATTGACGTTGTGAGTAATTGTTGATGAGCCATTAACGGCATGGCTTAGACAGTTGCAAAGTTGTTGCCTGTCTAGAATGAATATTAGATATAGATATATGTATAAATTGGGAACACCCACTTATGTTTGTGTAGCTGCATTTTTTTCTCTGTGAAAATATATTATTTATTAATACACAAAAAAATGTTAAAATAGTTTTTATTAATATAATATTTATTTAATAAATATTAAATTATTAATATAAAGTTTAAAACTTTATTCTTATATACAGTATATTATACTATAATATTTAAAGTGTTGATCATATATATTAATATTATAAATTAATAAATTTATTTATAAGTATAATATATTTTACTGTTAGTATAAATTTATGATACTCATATTAATAATTTAATTTTTGTAAAAATGTATTATCATAACTAAATTTAATAAAAAATATTAATAGTGATTATTCCTCCAACCTTTCAAGTTTCTGTCTCTTTCCATTATTTTCTTGATATAAATTTGTATCATACTTTATTATAATTAATTCATTATAGTTTAGTGTAATCAATTAAAAATTAATTAAACTAATTTTGATAATAATTAAGTTTAAATAAAGAAGAATTAACTAATATAAAAATAAATAATAATATAATTTTTTTAAAAAATCAATAGTAATTAGTATATTTTTAAAAGTTTGAAAAATCTTTAAATTTCAAAAAAGTTGTAAAAAAAATACAAAATGTCACCTAGTGGATTCTGGTTGGATAAAAAATTTAAAGAACTTTTTTAATTAGTTAAAAATTCTGTAAGATAAATATGCATATAAAAAAAATCTTAAAATAGTAAAATTAGATTGAAATTACCTTTTTTTCATTATTATTATTATGTGAATGACATGATTTTATGTGTAAGATGAAATTTGCTTTTAAACGTAGAATAAGATTTTCTCAAATATCTTCCGAGCATTCAAATTCGTTCTAGATAGAATATTATGTTATGTTTGTTTTACGTTTAAAATTTTTTGATGAATAAGTATTTAGAAATATTTTTTTAATAAAAAAAAATTTCGATGGTAATGGCTAAGATCATAAATATATGGAAGGAAAATTACAAACCATTACCAGAAAATGAAACTGCTCCACAACTGTTAATAGACAATTCCAATCCATAAATATTCAGTTTGCACATATAGTTAACAGTCACCAACTTGATCTATATACTTTTAATAAAAATCCCATAAACTTGTGTACTTTAGAATCATAATACATAAATCATGACAATATTTTTTTAAAAAAAAATTAAGTAGTATCTTGCATGTATCACTATATATCTTGTTTCTAAATCTTACCTAATTTACTTAATGGATAAACCTAATGTTTATTATAAGTTTATCTTGTAGTAACATTTTTTAAATTCACGAACGTGTATACACAAATATTGGATATGAGAAATGAAAGTAAAGTTTTATTAACATTTGTTTTAACAACAATTTACCAAGTAGGATCAAGCCTCGTAGTGACTACATGATCCTTAAATTTATATGGTGGTATGTCCTTAATCAAAGGATCAACTAATATTAGCTTAGTGTTAATGTGTTCAATGATCACTTTCATATCCTTGACACATTCTCTAATAGCCAAACACTTAATGTCGATGTGTTTACTTTAACTTCTGTTTTTATTATTTTTAGTCATAAACACTGCAGCTAAATTATCATAATATATCTTTATTGGCCTAAAAATAGAATCCAGAAGTCTAAGCCCAAAAATGAAACTCTTCAACCATATTCCATCTGAGAAACCTCAAAACATGAAATGAATTCAGCCTCCATTGTAGAGATAGTAGTCAAATTTTACTTGACATTCTTCCAAGATATGGCTTCACCAGCTAATATGAAAATGTAACCCGACGTTGATTTTCATGAATCAACACAATTAGTAAAGTCAGTATCGAAGAATCAAATCACCTCCAAACAATCTGAGCATCTATACATAATCATGTAATCTTTCGTTCCTTAAAGGTACCTTATGACTTTATTTGCAACTCTTCAGTGATTAATACCTGAATTACTTTAATATCTTCCTAGTATCTCTACTACAAATGCAATGATAGAGGATTTGTTTAGACCTAAGCATATATTGAGCTTCCAACAATAGAAGCATACAAAATTCTCTTCATTTGTTCCTGCTTAAATTCATTCTTAGAGCATTGATTCAAATTGAATTTATCACCTTTGTAGCAGGTGCCACACTTACTGAAAATCCTTTATTTGAAATCTTTCCAAAACTTTGTTGATATAAGTCTTTTAAGATAGATGTAAAATACATCCATGTCTATCACGGTGAATCTTAATGTCAAAGACATAAGATGCATCACGTATATCCTTCATATCAAAGTTTTAAGAAATAAATTGTTTCACATCATGCAATATGCATGTGTCATTTGTTGCAAGAAAGATATCATCCACGTACATAAGGAAACAAATTTTGCTCTCACTAACCTTCTAATATATATATTAGTGCATAATATTCTCAACAAAACCAAACGAAGATATAACATTGTTGAATCTCAAATATCATTGACGGGATCCTTGTTGTAGGTCATATATGGATTTTTTATCCTATATACCAAGTGCTCATCGTTACTAGAAGAGAATGCTTCAGATTATCTCATGTGAATCTTCTCCTCTATATTACCATTAAGGAAAGTTATTTTTACAGCCCTTTGTTGCAACTCAAGATTAAAATGAGCCACCAATGTTAACGTGATGCATAAGGAATCTTTCTTAAATACAAGACTAAAAGCCTCTGTGTAATTGATTCTTTCTTGCTGAGTGAACCCTTTTACAACAAGTCTAACATTATACCTTTCTATGTTGCTTAATGAGTCCCTTTTGATTTTATAGACTCATTTGCACCCAATAATTTTTACATCTTCAGGGAACAAGACAAGATCTCAAACATTGGTACTTTTCGTAGAGTTCATCTCTTCCTTCATGATATTGTACCATAATTCTGACTCATTGCAACTAATGGCTTGTGAAAAAGATTTAGGATCATTTTTGACTCCAATATCATACTCACATTCTTGTAGATACACTATATAGTCATTTGAAATAACTGATTTCTTTGCTCTAGTAGATTTTCTTAATGTTAAATCAACATATTTTTGAGGAACATGTTGTTCAACTGGATGTTCATCAATTTCTATCATTTGTTGAACTGGATCTAGTAGATTATCACCAACAACTTATGAAGCTTTAGGAACACGTTGTTCAACATGCACTTGAATTGAATGAGTGTGATGAATTATTATAGTTCGACTATGATATGATATGAAAGGTTGTAGGTTAGATTCCACTACTCAAATCTTTCACTTAATGATCTAATGCTCCCACTAATCAAGTCATTTTTAAGAAATTTGACATTTTTTGACTTCATAATCCTAGTACTATAAGATGGATAATAAAATTTATACCCTTTAAAACTTTTAACACATCTAATGAAATGTCTGCTAATGATCCTTGAATCTAGTTTCTTTTCTTATAGATTGTGAACCCTCACCTCAATGAGCATCCTTATACGCACATATGTTGCAAACTTGATTTTCATCTTTTAAACAACTCAAATGGTGTCTTAGAGACAACCTGAATTGGAACCCAGTTCAATATATACATAGCCATTTTGAAAGATTCAACCCATAATGACTTGGTAGTTTCGAATTGCTAATCATACTACGAATCATGTCCATTAAGGTTCAGTTTCTTCTTTCTATTGCACCATTCTGATCAAGATAACACGACAAGGTCCATTAAGCAACTATCCCATTTTCTTGAAAAAACTTTGCAAATGAACTTAGTGTTTGTCCATCTTTAGTGTATCTACCATAATACTCATCACCTCTATCAATTCTCACAATTTTAATTTATTCACCGCATTGTTTCTCTACTTTTGTCTTGAAAACTTTAAAGGCTTTCAATGTTTCTTTTTTGTTATAAAGTATGTAGAGATACATGTATTATGAGTAATCATCTATAAAAGTGATGAAGTAATTTTGTCCATAAGCATCCATATTTGGGCAACATATATTAAAATTGATGATTTCTAATACAATTGAATTTTTTTGACATCTTTCTTAAACTTGTTAGGTTGCTTTCTCTTTATGCAATCTACACAAGTATTAAAATTACTAAAATCTAGAGTACTAAGTACTTCATCATTCACTAACCGTTGAATTCTCTCGATGGAGATATGTCCTAACCTCCAATGTCATAAGGTAGAAGAATCCTCATTTATAACATATTGTTTGGTACCAGTTTGAACTGCAAAACATTATAAGTGATGTTATTTTGTAAATTAAGGGAATAAAGATCATCGCATAAAACACGATTATTAATATGTTTATATTTAAAATATAAATTGAAATGAGTGTTCATGAAATTGAAGTTATATTCTAGAGGAACAAGTCTTGACATAGAAACTAAATTTCTAGAAAAACTCGAAATATAAAAGGTCTTTTCTAAAATTAAAACAAAGTCACTCCTATGTATTAATTTGCAAATTCTAATAGCTTCTACATGCGACTACATCTTGTTTCCTGAATAGATACATCGCTTAGCTTCTACTAGTTTCCTCAAGTTTTTCATATCTTGTAAGGTATTTGTAACATGAATTGTAGATCCAAAATCAATCTATTTTGTGTTATTACAAATATCAATCATATTAGATTCATAGCAGATAAGTGAGAATATGTTACCATTATTTTTAAGCCAGGATTGAAACTTAAAACAATCTTTTTTCAAGTGCCTTTTCTTTTTGTAGAAAAAGCATTTGGATTCCTTCTTTATGTCTCCTTTGAGAAGTAACTTCTCCTTTTCTCTCTTTTTGACTTAGTCATTTTTTCCCCTTCCTTGAGTTGTCAAATGCATACTATCACTGCCTTCCACAAATAAACTTCATTCTTCTTGCACACACAGGATCATCAATTTATTGATAGACCATCTGTCCTTGTCTGTGTTATAAGAAATCTTGAAAAATTCATATTGTTGTGACAGAAAGTTCAATATATAGTGCACAAGCAAGAACTCTAACATGATAACCTCAAGAGTCTTAAGTTGAACCGTTATATCTCTCATATGCATGGTGTGTTCACTCAGTCCCTTAATACTAGTGAGCTTTGCAATAGAGATTTCATAATTAAAGTGCTTGGTAAAAATTTATCTAAAGTTGCAAATTTCTTATCAATTACCTTTAGTAAGACTTGAATATTGTGGTACTGCTCAATGGAACTCCAAATGCCAAAAGAGACAGTCTTTATAAACATAACACACAAGACAATTAGATTGCTTCCACTTTTCATAAAGATCAACATTGTCAAGCTCACAAACCTCTGTAATCAAAGGTGGTTCATCCTTATGAATAAAATAATAAGTATCCATCCAACCTAAATGAAGAAGAATTCTCTCCTTTCACACTTTATAATTATCGTCCTTGAGTTTAAAAATTTTAAATTCCATATTAGATATATTCACAAATTAAACAATTGTAAAAAAAATATTTATTTTAATATGCTTATAAAACAAGACAACAAAATATCTGTTTTAGCAATGTAAAACATACAAAAATAAAATAAAAATTTATGACATATAAATTGTGTGTGGGTTAAATTTTTAATACAAATAAACTTATACATTTATATTGATAAAATTATTAAATAATATTTTCCTTCCTTAATTTTTATGGATAATTAAATAAATAATTTAATATTTTATTTTAATTAATTTATAATATAATATAATAATATCTTATAAAATAAATTTATTATATTAAAAATGAAACAATTGTAAACAATATCTTTAATTACACATGACTTATGTATAATTTTTTTTTAATTTAAAAATATTGTCACTATTCTTAAAAATTATACTAATCATAAGATATTATTTTTTAAAATTTTATGACATTTTATGTGATTATAAAATAATTTTATTTAATTAAACCTGTTATTACTAAATAATAATTAAATAAATTATTTCAATAACTATATATTAAATTAATATTTTTTATTAATTATTTTATATAATAAATTTAAATTTTATATACCTAAAAATTATATATATAAATTATCCTAAAAATACATAAAATTATAAAATCAATTTGAATATAAAATAATTATTTTTAAATAAGGTTAAAATTTGATAAATATATAAAAGTAAATTCTTTAAAAGTATGTAATTATAAAACTCATTTCCTGTAAAATGCCAAAAAAAGGTACGTGGTAGGTACAATTAAAACGTCCAAGATCACTATGCTACCAACTTTTATTTGAGAATTAGTAACAAATTTAATCTATTTAAATTACCTTTTCAATACAACTTTCATCATTTTTTCATCCGTATGCAACCAAATAGGTTGGTATGACCAGGCTAAAAGTTCAAACGAAAATCATATTTTTGAATTAAAAAATTACATGAAATCATACAAACAAATTTTATAATAATTTAAACTTTGATTTTCGTTCAAAATAAACCAAATGAAATGAACCAAAAATTTTAAAAATACATTCATACAACAAGGTAAGAAATTATAAAGTTTGATATCAAAATGTAATATATATATATATATATATTATTTAACTTTAAAAAACAGTAAAATTAGATTGAAATTATCTTGCTATTGTTATGTGAATTGTTTGATTTTATATGCAAGATAAAACTTGCTTCCGGATCCGGATCATGGTTTTATCAAAATCTTCCAAGCATCCACATCATTCTAGATAAAATTGAGTTTATAAATATTTTTTTCATAAAAAAAATATTTATAATAATAGGTATGATCATGAACATATAAAAAAGTTATGGATTATTATCAAAAAATAAAATTGTTCCATAAATATTAGTAGACAGTTTCATTCCATGAATATGCATTTTGCATAGTTAACAAATTATATAACTCATATTGTTTATTTTTCTTTCAATTGTAAAAAGAAATATGTATAAGAATAGTAGAAGATTTCATACAAGTTTATTTTAGCTCAAACAAACAATGTAAATAAACAGTTTATTTGAGGTGAAAATAGGGAAGGAAAATGCATATAGTTGCATATTATTTTTTGTTTCTCCCCGATTTTCGCAAGAGGCGTCCAGGACGAGGACGAGGACGAGTGTTTTTGCATCGACGAATAGATAATTTTGGTCTAAATTCTACTCCTTCAAGAACGAAACCTCGTTTCCACCAATTACTGGTTATCTCTTTAACACGAAAATCTACCTGTCTATCTTCTACACCCGAATTGAAAAACTTTCCCATCTCAATCTCCAACCACCCATCATTTCTCACATTTGGACGTTGTAGTCCTTTAAATCTATCGTCTACTTCACTCTCATCTAAGTTTGGGTCCAAACAAACTTTTTTGGCGTAAGTATCTCCTCCAACTATATCCATTGATATCTCCACAGGATCGTAGTCAAATCCATGAGCATCGATCATCTTGTACACAAGAAAACCCGTATACTCCGTGTTTGAGGACAACACACATGTATTTATTCTCCCGAACATATCGAACCAACACACACTAACAAGCTTTGCGCATTCTCCGAACCTATTCAAATATTTGTACACAAGAACCATTAATTACTAATTAATAAATAAATTAAGATCAGGGGAGCATATATTAATAACGGCTAATTTTTAATTTTATTGTTTTTATGATAAAAATTAATTATATAATTAAGCTGACCTGGAATCCAGCATGGGTGTCCAATTCCAATATTGAGGATCTCCACTCCAAATAATGGAGATATCTCTTGCGCCAACCATGTAAGACTTCTTCCCCGTCCGTTTGTCCAATTCAAAACTCTGCGTTTCAATTTTAGCTATTGAACTCAATAGAAATTTTCATGAAGCTGAGAAGTTGGAGATGTACAAGGTTAAAAAAATTTCTACATATCAAAAATGATTTTGACCTGTTTATTCCAGATGTATCATTTTTTTTTTCTAAAAAATATCCAAATGTTAAAATAGGGATGTAAAAAGGTGCAAATTACTTTTTGGATAAACAAATATGATAAGGGTTGAGATATGGGAATAGGAATGAATAGGTAGGATGATAAAGCAACAAGACGAAGGAGAAATATGAATGATATATAATTACCCTTCTACCCTGGTCAACGATAATAGGATGGTCACATAGAGCAAGATATTGAGCCTTCTTAGAGGAAGAGGAAGAGGGAATGAAAGAAGTGAAATCAGAAGGGATAAAACGATCCCACACAATGTCAGATTGAGCAGCAGAACAAAAGGACTTGGAAACAAGGGAGAGCCTGCATGCATCCAAAGGAGTGGTGTGGGACAATACGTGGGCAATGCATCTTTCTATTCTTCTCTTTCTTTCTTCTTCCATTTCCCTAAACTATCAACAACCTCAAGCTCAAGCACCTACGGTTGCTTCTTTTTCTTTATCTTTATTTCCTCTTACACTTCATCAACTCATCATTTATTCGGTTGTAACGAGAATATAAATAAAAATATTTTACCATTATATATGAAATAAAAAAAGGAAAAATAAAATGTTCTTTATGGATCTCGCATGAGGGGAGAAAAAGAAATCAGAGAAATATCTTCCCGTAAAAACACAAATTTCCCTTGAGTTTAAAGCAAAATTCATGGATTTCTATCAAAACAGACATTAGATAAAGTCTTCGTCAACTATCCAATTATTGGATAAGGCTGAAGTTTTCATCGGTTTATGTTTGCAGGCAATATAGTCTTGGAAGAGGCTACTAATCAAAGTCTTCGTTCAATTATTACTTTCTTACAAAATATCTTCCAAGAACATAAATAGGAACATGGAATGGATTGGATTTGGATCTAACACGTTTTTCACCAAGTGTATTGACGTGATTTTACAAACAATTTTGAGGGAATTTTTTTTTTGCTCCAAACTCCATTTGTAACCCTTGGTGACACTAAAATAAGCACACTTTAAGCAAGGATTAAGTAACCTGTCACATGGTTGCATGAACTTATTATCTATTCGTTATATGATATAAAAAGTATATTAATATATTTGTATTTAAATATATTAATTTATTTATAATTTATTTATTCTGTTTTCTAAATTTTTTTATTCAAAATTATCTTTTGAATAAAATTTAAAATGTGCTTCATATATCATATGTAAAATGAAAAATTGTAAAAAATAAAATAAAATATATGTGATACATTTATTTTTATTTACATAAAAATCTGTATAATGTTATTAATACGATTTGATTGATGACAAACTTTCAATAGCGTGACCAATAAATAAAATTTAAATTTAATTATCACGTCATAAAATTAACCTCAAGAAAAAACAATATTTCATTTGTAAAAACATGTAATTTTGAAAATAAAATAAAAACATAAGTAATAGAACAAAACCCAAGGAAGAAGAGGGAAGCGTATTTCTTCTATTTTTGGTTTGACTATTAACTTAATTAGTAATTTATTTATATAAATATAAATATAAATATAAATATTAAGAAATTTAATTTATTTAGGATAAGTAGAAGAGAAAATAAAAAATATAAATAACTATATTTTTTAACTTTACTTTTGTTTAGATCACAAACATTTTTTATTGAAGGCAATTTTATTCAAATCAGATAAGCTTATTATACACAGCAAAACTTTCCCTCGGAATTTTCAACCATACCTCAAATCATAATTTGAGATTTTGTATGAAATGAATCAACTCTTGCCAATTAATTCATTTGATCAATGATACATTTTATCCCTATATAAGGGGAAAATAAAAAATTAAAGAATGAAAATAAATATGATGTATAAAATGGAAAATCATAGAATAAAAATAAAAATGGGTAATGGCCCCATCCCATAGTGGAAAGAAAAGAATGGGAGGGTTTTACCTTCTTAACTTTTATGGAAAAGTTGTATTTCTAAAACTATATAGGATTATTCTTTTACAGATAAAATAAAAATAAAAAGAGAAAAATATTAATAAGATAAATTATATAATAAAAAATAAAAAAAAATTAATTGTAAAAATTTATTATAGAAGTAACATGTCGCATTTATATATCATGTAAAACGATTAAACGTCATTTTTTCATGTAGAATGGAGTTAAACTCACAGGAAATCAAAATTTTACTAATCTTAAAACAATTGTATACCTTTAATTTTATTTTAATTTCTGCAAATCAAATTTCAGTAAACCCAACAAAAAAAGATACACATAGCATGAAACTGCTTATTTTTACCCAATCTTTATCTTCAAATGTAAATAATTTAGATCTCTCAATGAATCCAACACGGCACCGACACTGCAAGCATAATTGCAGGGTCAACGGTGAAGCCACGAATTCGCTTCCGGGACAGCGCGTGGGATGACCACTAGTACTAGATTTTTTTTTAAAATTTATAAATAAATAATATTTTTAATATATTAAAATTATATTTAATTTATAATATTATAATATAATTTTATGTTATATAATTTTTTATAATATAATACATATTAATAAAAAAATTATAATAATTATATATAAAAATATTTATCTTATATATTAATTATCAAATAATATATAAAATATAAAATTTTATAATTATATAATATTTTTTATATTATAACTATTATCAATGTCATAATCAGCATTAATAATATTATAATAATAATAATAATAATATTTTATTTTTATTATTTTAAAATTTATTATTTATTAAATTTTTATATTAAAAATTAAATAATATTATTTAATATATTATAACTTTATAATATATATTATTTTTAAATAAAATAAATATTAAATAATATAAAAATATTATAATAATATAAATATAATTATTTATTTTAAATATTAATAATCAAATAATATATAAAATATAAATTTATACTTATATAATATTTTTTATATTATATTATTATTATTTTATAAATATTAATTTATTTTTATCACTTTTACTATTATTATAATTATTACCATAATAATAATAATATTTAATTTTTTATTTTTTTAAATTTAAAATTTATATTATTTTAATATATTTAAATTTTTTAAATTAATAATTTTATTTAAATATCTTTTGTAAATTTATAACAAAGTAATATAATAGAATGTTTTAATTTTTTAATAATTTTTAAAAATTAAAAAACTGAATATAAAAACTAATTTTAGTTTTTAAAATTAAAAATTAAAAATCATCCTAATTAATCTTAAATATATTAAACTTAAATTTACAAAATAAAAAATAAATAATTGATATTAAAATATAAAAAGAAATATTTTTTTATTTATTATTATCGTCTCATCATATTTTGCTGATGAGATGAAAAAATAATATTATTTTATTTTTAAATATTTATTATTTATATTAAACTTATTTAAATTCATGATAAATATTACTTAATGCATTGATGCACCGTTTTATGATTGATTCATATTGTATCAATTATAATTTTTTATATACTTGATTGGATTATACTTTTGGCACATGTTTAATTTTATTATTTATATTTTGAAAATAAATGATTAAGAAAAACACTCAAAATAATAAAATAAAAAACTCACTTAAACACACATTTAATAAGGAAACAATACAATAAGTCCATCTTATCTTAAAGCTAAAACGAAAGAACAATTTATTGGGGATAGTTGTATATTTTATTTCTAGTTTCTTCCTACATGGCAAAGACATATTTATTTGGGCCTAATCTCTATTCCTTCAAGAAAGAAACCGTGCTTCCACCAACCACTCGTTGTCTCCGTAACTTTCATCTCAACTTCATCTTCTATGCCTGAATTAAAGAACTCCCCCATCTCAATCTCTAACCATCCATCGCTTCTCACAATTGGGCGTTGCAGTCCTTGGAATCTCTCATGCAGCTGATGGTCATCTAAATTTGGGTCCAAACAAACATTTTTGGAACTGCTATTGCCTCCAAAAATACCCACCGATAACACTGCAGGATCGTAATGAAATCCATGGGCATTGATCATCTTGAACACAAGAAAAGCTGCATAATGAGTATTTGGGGACAAGGCAAAGGTTTTTATTCTCCCACTAATGTCAAAATTGCACACAGCAACAAGCCTAGCAACTTCTTCGAACCTGCTCAATAGTTTTATGTACACAACGAAGTAAAGCAACGCAGTTCCCAAAATTCAATCAATCAATTAGTAAAAAATGAAGGCTATATACGGGAACTGTTTGCAACTTTTTGTTGTATTTCAGAAGAAAAATGATAAACAAATATTTCAACTAATATATTTCATTTTTTATATATTTTTTCCTGTGATAACATATGTCACATTTAATTTTTTATTTTTTTATTTATCATCCAATATATTTCAAATAAAATGTATAACAAATATTTTCATTTATAAAAATAATATTCTTTTTCTAAAAAAGTTCCTTTTATCTACAATCTATTTTACATAATATTCAGATATATTCTTAAATATGGGTTAGAAATAAATTCTGAAATTTTATTATTCACTCTCTCAGTTTGGATACAAAATCCTCAAATATGTGCGGTGTGTTGGTAGCTGGATTTAGACACTTGTACATATGTTAGAATATCCATTGTATCTTGATTTAATTGAATTTTTTTTATAAAAAAAATGTATATGGAAATAGGATGTATTTATCCTAAAAAAAGTTAATATAATAATAAAAAATAGAGATGTAATAAATGTTATAATAAAAATAAACTAAATAAATAAACTGAAATGTGAAATAGAAATGAAGGTGTGATTAACATTACACGCTGAAAACAAAATTGAAAACTTAAAAAAAAAGCTGACCTGGACTCCGGAAGGTTGGTCCGCCGCCAATATTGAGGAGTATCACCCCATAAAATGGAGAGATCTTTTGCGGAAAGCATATAACACTTTTTCCCAGTCCGTTTGTCCAATTGAAAGCTCTGCATTTCAATGACACAACACAATATTCATTTCATATGTTCTAGATCATTTTTGAACCAGTAATGATTAGTTAATTCTGGATTAATTACCACCACATGTATCGATCAACACATTAAAAATTTAAAACCATCACTTTTGGATTCCACGTAACTCAAGAAAGAAAATGCTTTGGTTTTGACTTACGAATTCAGAGATATAATTATTAATAAGGTTTTACTAACTAAGTTTTAAAGCCAAGAAGAAAGCACTTAAAATGGATAAGTGTGGATGGTTGAAGATTAAGTGGATTATATATACCGATGAAACAGTATGAAGAGGGAGAAATATGAATGATGTATAATTATTACCTTTTTACCCTGGTCGATGATGATGGGATGGTCGGAGAGAGCGAGATATTGAGCCTTCTTTGAAGAAGAGGAAAAGGAAGAGGTGAAATCGGAGGGGAGAAAACGTTCCCACACAGTGTCGGATTCAGCTGCAGAAAGAAAGAGCTTGGAAACCAGCGAGTGTGTGCATACATCCACAGGAGTGGCGCAGAACGACAATATCTTTGCTATGCATCCTTCTGGCAACCCTCCATACTCCATCCTGCTTTAGTTTTCTTGGTTAGATGATATCATATATTATTTAAACTCATCCTCCAGTGTCAAAGCCATGCATTCATAAAATTACACTCCAACAACTATTCTTTATTTTCTCTTTTGAATCATACAAATCAACATCAAGTGATGAAGTTATATTGACAGAAAATATACATTTCTTGTATGTAATAAGTTCCAATTCTTGTTTACGTAATATGTGTGTATAATATGTAATTTTTAAAGAAAAATAGTAGTATTAAATTAAACATTTTCGTTTTTATTTTTTAACTTGACATTTAAAAACATTCATGTTCGTTTCGAATCATATCCACGGTGAGCATGCTCTGTAGTGATACTGATCATGGTTTTCTCCATGTTTTACTTTTAATTTTTAAAAACATGAGTGGATATATTTACCTTGAATAGTTATAATATGATGTTGAGTGTCTGACTTACCTGGACAGAAAATGTTGTGTTAGGAAGTTTAGTTGTCAAACGCTCCTCAAGACAACTTTTCGCCCCATCCAACTGTAGTTGAAAGTAACATAACACAATATTAGGTTCATAATTCATTATAACTATAGCCTTCCTTAAATTTATTTAGACTCATTAGAACATTATTATAAAAAAGTAAAAATCCAAATTTATTTTGATTACAGACAGATTAGATTGCTTCTATATTAGGAAACATAGGTGATTCGTTGAAAAGGAGAAAAATCTGAATTTATTTAAGCTTTACGGATACTATAATTAACACAAATCAAACACTATAGCAAAGGATTTGAATTTGTCAAAGTTTTCTGAAGAGGAAATATACCTACCTCTTCCAATTAATCAACCATGACTATGCAACTGAAAGTTCTACTATTACATGCCTCTAATAAATACAAATTATCAGGGACTAGTCTCCCACATTGATTGAAAAACATTGAACGTTCCATAAATATCAACCCGTAGACTTGACCATGGTGGATAATGTTGTCAATCAAATTTTTGTTGATAGTGTTTATCATGAATTAATTATTCCAAAAGTTTAAATTATTATGTGCATAATAGCATAATTATACTATATTATTAATGTTGAAATTCCAACATTTAACTAGAAGAATAAAGATGATAAGAAATCAGTTAGTTGTAAAAGGTTTCGACATTATATCATAAGTTAATTATTCTAACAATTTGAATTATTAGACAAATTTAAGAATGTTTAATTTTTATATTATATATATGTAATATATTTTACTAATAAATTGTTTATAAATATCACTATATAAGTGCTTATAAATAATTTCTTTTCTAAAATTTTGACCATTAGAAAAGTAAAGGAATAAAATAATCCCAAGCTTCCGATTAAAAGACAAGTTTCAGTATAATTTTAAAATCCTAGCTAGTACTAGTGAACTAATGAAAAAAGACAGCATAAAAAGGTGGACTCAAAGACCAAGGTTCTAAAAGTATATGTTAGGAAGGATGGATTAATTTTGGCAAATTCCAATTGTATCTATGTTAACTGATAGTAGTGACTATATGATCTAATCTACTTTTGCAACGTGTACGCTAAAGCCTCGTTTTGGAATTTTCTTTTCTTTTCGGTCCACCCTTTTAGATTTCAAAGGTTGGCTTCAGAGCCGGAAGAAGCACAAAGCGGATTTCTACCCAGCTGATGATATATGTTTTTATCATCTTTTCTAAACCCACAAAATAAATTCTAAAAATATTTTAACTCATTTAAAAAAAATTCTAAAAATGTTTTATCTCTTTAAAGTTTTCTAAAACAACCTTTATTTAAAAACTAAAATTAGCAATATATAAACAGAAGGCTAGTTAAGCCAGTTGAAGAAAAAGAGTTTGGAACTTGGACTAAACAGGTAGAAGAAGATACTATTTTTCTTCTTTAAAAGGACAAATTAAACAAACAGTTGGTAGGCTTGATTTTTTATGACAATTTATATCAAATAAACTCAAAAATATTTTGATATTTCTAAGCAACTAAATATCGCAACGACATACGTTCCATATAGTTAAACAACATGATTGCTTGCTACAATTTTAACCGAATGTTAAGAATTGAAAGGTCTCCAACCACAACCCCTCCCTGCCAATTAACAGATACGACTGCATGCTTTGACTGTGATGATAATAATAACACTAACCACAAACCAAGTAACAAAACATGAGGCCACTAATTGACGACCCCCACTTTCACAACATGGGATAAACATCACCTACAGAACCTTAATTCTTTTTTACTCCAATATCTCTATTCACTTCTGCGTTCTCATTTCGATTTCATCAAACTTAATTGAATTAATATGGTGACATTGAATTCATAATGTGCGGTAATGACGATAACTACTGCTAATCAATGGCTATGAGAACACATGTTAAGGTCACTTCAATCTATCAAGCAATTAATAGTCGCGTTTTCACAGGGATAGGTTAATACCAATTAACAGGTTATAAATCTACTACATGAAAGGTTAAGAAAGAAAGGTCAATGCTTCATGGTTGAGGGGTGCAAACTTGAGAAATTGATGAATCAGGAAAAGGAAGTTTGTGGGACTTTTC
The DNA here is from genome assembly GCA_037954105.1 of Canavalia gladiata. NCBI lineage: Eukaryota > Viridiplantae > Streptophyta > Magnoliopsida > Fabales > Fabaceae > Canavalia > Canavalia gladiata. Next base: position 15,504,469 of record CM075660.1, read on the forward strand.
CTTATAACAGAATTGGCAAACAAAGAAAGCTTTATTTGTACTCTCCTATATAGGTAGGTATCTCATGAAACACTTGTTTTGCATCAGTCACAGACTCACACTTCATATATATATCCAACACAGCATTACACACCGCCAACCTCCATCCTCTTCCCCCAAATTTAAACAACCCAATTTCCCACAAGCTCCAAGCATGCTAACAAAGGTTGCCACATTAGTCTTCAAATCCATTCTCAAAAACAATTCAATGGCATCATTGAACAAACCTGCTTTCACATATCCAGATATCAAACCAGTTCAAGAGACCACATCTCTCACAAGCATATCATCAAACACCTTACCAGCACCAGGAGTGACAAAAGGCAAAAGTATATCCTAAAATGCTTCCCGCCCAAAAAACAGAGTAATGATTAAAAAAGGCAAAAGAGCATAAAGATAACGGAATATATATATATATATTAATATTATGTAAATAAAATATGTTAAAATAAATATATATATATTAATATTATATAAATAAAATATGTTAAAATAAATATAAATATATATATTAATATTATATAAATAAAATATATTAAAATAAATATAAATGTATAATATATATAAATATAAATAGATGTCTATTGAATAGGTTAAATAGATTTTTTTTATATGCTTAAGTCTGTCTTATTTATCTAAAATGATTTTTTAACATATCTAAGCATGTCTATTTATTAAATAACCCGAGACAAGTTAGATTTTAGATGAATTGAGTCGTAGGATATTGTCAGATAATCTTGTTTATTTCCATCCCTAGTCTTTCCTTGATCACATTTTATTTGCACAAAAAAGAAGAGACACTTTAGCCTTCTAAAGTGAAGCAAGCAAACATGGAACTATGTGAATCAGCTTAACACAAATTAGTTTGGCACAAATACCTTGAATCTACAATATCTTTAGCAATGATACAACCAATTTGTGATAAGATCTTTAATTATAGATTGAAAAATTCAATATTTATAAGCATTTTGAAAAGGATTAAACTTTTCTAACATAAATTTGCAACTCCAAGCAAAAGAAAAAAAAAAAAAAAAGAAGAAAGAAGAAAGATATTAAAAAAATGAAAGAAAAAAAAAACAAAGAAGAAAGATAATGTGAACCTTTTGAAAATAAAGATGAAGCTTTGAGTATGTTTGTACTAAAAACAAAGACAAATTTAATGAGTCATTAAAGCTAAAGTGTATAGTTGTCAAATGGGTTAATTCCAGCCTATTTAGCCTTAACCTATGTGTTAGGATAAAAAAAGTTTACAAGATAAATTTTTTTCAAATATATAAAATCTTTAGGTCAAAAAGTCTTTAGAATCAAATAGATTAGGATAAGCCCTTACAAAAAAATTATCACTATCTCAAACTATGTAAATTTTAGTTCAAAAATAAAAAAGTTATCACATGAAATTATAAACGTTTTATATTTGAATATGATTCTAATCAAGGCTGGTAATAAATTGAAATAACTCGAAAGTAGTCCAAGATTCGATTCAACTATTAATTTGTTGAATTTGGTTCATGAACTAAATGAACCAAACTTGAGTTAAAAATTAAACTCATTAACTAAACAAGTTGAAAATAAGTCATGTATAACTCTACTTGTTTGGTTCATGAGCCACCTTATTTTATTTATATATAGATATATATTAAAAATATATAATTTTATTATTTTTGTATAAAATAGATAAAATAAATAATGTAATCATAATATATATTATTATAAGTTATATGTCTAAAAAAAATTTAATTTTAAAATTGATAACATAGTATAAATTTAAAATGTCCAATGTACAAATTAGTTATTTGATCTATTAATTATTAATAATAATTTAAATATAAATATTTATTTATTTTATATAGACTATAATTATATTTTTATAATTTTTAATTAGACAATCATTTTATCAAAAATATATTAGTAAATTGCAAATTTTAAATGTTTTGCATTTAATTTATTTTAACTTTTATTTTATATGACTTGAGTTAACAAACTAGCGAGTCGAACCAAATCGTTCCTGAACTTGAATCGAGTCAAGTCAAGTTAAAAAAAATATTTCTATCGAACTCAAGTTAAATAAATTCTTATCAAGTCAAATAGAATTGAACTTATCTGGACTTGACTCAACTTATTTCTACCTTGATTCTAATAATGAAAAATATTTTAAATAAAATAAAAAAATTTGTATTAAGTGAAAAAATATAGTTGATGTCATGTCTTATAGATCATAAAGATTAGAAAAAGTAAACTCTAAAGAACTCAAATTATAAATAATTTACCGAAAGTTCAAAACAATTTATAATCTTAAAAAAATATTACTCACGTAATTACATGTAAAGGATTAAAACAAATTTGTCGTACAGAAACAATCACCAATATTATAAGATCAATTCATTTTTAACAATTTTTTTAACTATGATGTTATATTTAATATATGTGGGCACTCACTTAAATTCTCTTTAACAATAAGTTCTGTTATATTAGAAAGTTTAGATAAAATTTGTTTAACTTTATAAACTTATATGATTATATTTCCTATTTATTTTTTCATTTAAAAATTTTGACCTTTGAAAATTTTGATTAAAGATTGCTTCAGCTTGAAGTTGTTTTTTCTTTGCTAATCTAATGAAAAATGTTCTTTTTGATAGAAGTGTCAATTTGATCCATTCAACTCAACTCAACTCTAACTTACGTGACCTAAGGTCAAAATAACTCACATGTCCACACTAAAAATTCCATTAAATTCTATGGGTCACGATTATCTATAAGCTTCATTTTTTTCTCTTCAAAATTTTTATTTTTTTTTTTATAATTTTTTTTCCTCTCTAGTTTATTTTCCTCTCTTAAAATAAAATAGTAATAAAAAATTAAAATAAATAAGAAAGCTTAGAAAGAGAAGAAAAGGGAAATATGGAAAAAGAATAATTTTAGAGATAGAAAGGTAATTATATTAAAAAAATAAATAAGTAAAAGATAAAAGTATAAAAAGGTTGAGAAAGAAAGAAAAATTAGAGAGAAAAAAATTATAGAAACAAATAAAAAAATATTTAAATAAAAATAGAAAATCTAAAAAAAAAGATAAATAAATTAAAAAATATTTTAGTATAATAAAAAATATTAAAGATATTATTTAAAGAGAAAAATAATAAAATGAGAGAAAATTAAGAAAAAAAATAAAATTTTAGAAAAAAAGAGTCCATATAAATTATGATTACAAAGATTAGCTTACATGTATCTTACTTATATTGATTAGAGTTTAAAAAATTATACTTTTTAAACATGTTACAAAATAGATGGTTACAAGATAGAAATAAAAGAGTTAATTCATATTTAAATTAGTTACAAAACAAAAAGATGATAAGATAAAATTAGATGAATTAATTTATATTCATCCTATTTAAATTGAAGGTTATATAAATTAAACTATAAAAAATCTTATTTTTAAATAAATTAAAAAATAAAAAATTATAATAGAAAATCAGCTAAACCAATTTACATTTATCACACTTAATTTAAAAATTATATAAATTTAAATTTAAAAATTAATTTTAAAATAAATTATAAAAAATAGAGTTAAGACTAACCTTACTATCAATTCTATCTAAACCTTTTAAATTGATGATTATATAGATTAAAATTTTAAAAAAATTATTTTAAAATAAATTATATAATATAAAATTTAATTTTAAAATTATATAAATTCAACCAAGACCTAATTTCATACATGATGGAGTAAGCAAAGAGCAAAGACAGTCGTGGAAAAAGTTGAAAGTGTTTTTTGACTTTATGCAAACTGATTTATTATGTTTATCCAACTAGCTAGCTGGTGGAGACTAGGAATGTATTTTTTTTATATAAAAAATACATTATATTATTGAGATTTCCCGTATCAATTTGTTTATTATTTTTATTAGTAGAATGCGGAAAGGAACATATTCCAACCGAAACTTTCATGTAAAATTTTTAATTTATTGTTTAAAATGCTGTAAAAATTATTTAGAATTATATTTTTTATACATTTATTTCTATTTTTATATTTAAAATATTTAAATTTAAAAATATTATAGTAATTATTTTATTTTATAATTTTTTTGCAAATATTTTAAAAGATGGTGCACCGATGCACCAAATGAATTGCATTAATGCAAATGAATTTAATAAAAATATTGAATGGCTGAGGTTAAAATAGAACCCAAAAAAAAATCACCTTCCCACTTTACTATCATCCTCTCATTATAACTTAAGAAGTCGTTCTTTGTTAAATATATTTGATAATATATTTTAATTAGTTAAAAATTCAAAAATTATTAAATTTATCTGATAATATATTTAATTAATTAAAAAAATAAATTTTTTAGTTAAAAAATTTATTAAAATACTTTTAATAATTGTTTGTATTTTTTTAACTATTAACGTTTAACTAAAATATTTTTTAATTTTTAATATATTTTGATAACTTAATTCTTTATTTATTTACTTATTTTATAAATTGAATATTATTTGACTCTTTCTTAATAATATGATTAATTTTAATATATTTATTTTTATATTATCATAAAATATATTTTAAATTATTATTTATTTTATTTTAAAATGAAATATTAAATTTTTTGACAAAAATATTAAAATAATTATTTTTTATATTACTATTTAAACTTTATTTATTTAAAAATTAAAAAAGTAATTATTTTTGTTTTTAAAAATTATTTATTAAATTTTAATATATTTATTTTAAAAATATACCATACTGATTATATATTTTTATTAATTAATTTTAACAAATATTTTTAATTTAATTACTAATTTATCAAATTTTTAATTTTATGCCAATCTGTCTATTAATTTTATAGAGCACATCAACTTCCTTTTTTTCTTGTGGGGACTTCTTTTGAGTTCCATCATGTGACATTATCTGATCAGTCACCATCAAAGCTTCTAGATCTGATGGTCCAAACTACCACCGGATATACTATGGATGAATTATTAAGTGTCTTTCTGTTAATTTATTAATAGATTGTTCTAGAATTTGATTCTCAATAATTACCGCACTTGTCTTTTAAACATTCAGATTTTTTTTATGTACATATAGTAATTTTTGTTACGCTGAATTTGAAAATATGGGAGAATAAGATATTCAATTTAAGTGAGGATGGTGTAAGACATAATTGGAAAATGGAAAAATTGATATTTTATTTTTTATTTTGTTTTAATAACACTCATTCATTATTTTATTAAATTTATTTGAATTAATGATAAATATTACTGAGTGCATTGACGCACCGCTTTATGTTTGTTGCATAATTATATTTTTTATATATGGGATTGGATTATACTTTTGGCACATGTTTAACTTAATTACTCAAAAAATTAAAACAAAAAACTTACTTAAACACACATTCAATAAGCAAACAATACAATAAGTTGTATATTTTATTTCTAGTTTCTTCCTACACTTTGGCAAAGACATATTTAGGCCTAATCTCTATTCCTTCAAGACCGAAACCGTGCTTCCACCAATTACTCGTTGTCTCCGTAACTTTCATCTCAACTTCATCTTCCAGGCCTGAATTAAAGAACTCCCCCATCTCAATCTCTAACCATCCATCGCTTCTCATAGTAGGCCTTTGCAGTCCTTGGAATCTCTCATCCACTTCATGGTCTTCCAAGTTTGGATCCAAACAAACATTTTTGGAACTGCTATTGCCTCCAAAAATACCCACCGATAACACTGCAGGAGCGTGATGAAATCCACGAGCATTGATCATCTTGAACACAAGAAAAGCTGCATAACGAGTATTTGGGGACAAGGCAAGAGTGTTTATCCTCCCACTAATTTCAAACCAGCACACAGCATCAAGCACAGCAACTTGTTGGAACCTGCTCAATAGTTATACGTACACAAAACAAAGTAAAGTCGGCAACACAAGAATATATGGCATGTGGCACCAAAAGACAAAAACAGTTCGCTAAACTCAATCAATCAATTAGTAAAACAAAAGAAAAGTTGAAGGATGTATATGGGAACTGTTTGCATCATTTTGGTGTATCTGAATTCATAAAAGAGAAATGATAAACAAATATTTCAATATATTTCTTTTTCTATATTCTTTTTTGTCATAACATATATCCGATCATGTTTTTCTATCTTTTTCTTTATTTTTATTTTTATTTTTATTTTACCTATCATCGAATACATCTAAAATAAAATGTTCGACAAATATTTTCATTCATAGAAACAATTTTCTTTTTAGAGAAAGCTCTTTTTATGTACATTCTATTTTCCATAATATTCAGATATATTCTTGAATATGGACTAGAAATAAAGTACAACAATTCATTCACAGAATCCTCAAATATGTGCACTGCTTGGTAGCTGGATTTAGTCACATGTATATAGGTTAGGATATCTATTGTACATTGATTTAATTTAAATTATTCTTCTTATGAAAAAAAGACGAATATGGAAATGTAATGTATTCATTCCCAAAAATTAATATGATAATAGAAAAATAGAAACGTAATAAATGTTATAATAAAAAAATTAAATATATTTTTAGTTTCTATAAAATTATAAATTTTAATTTTATATTTTTAAAATAATAAGTTTTTAGTTTCTAAAATAATTGATGGTTAAGAGGTGAGGATTAAATACGGTAAATTTTAAAAATAAATCAAAATTAATTATTTTAAACATTAAAATTAAAACTTTATAATTTTAAAAATAAAAAATATATTTAATCTAAAATAAAATAAAATAAAACGTAAGATGAAATAGAAATAAGATATGATTAACAATAGATACCGAAAACAAAATTGAAAACTTAAAAAAAGCTGACCTGGACTCGGGCAGGTTGGTCCATTGCCAATATTGAGGACTATTACCCCATATAAGGGAGAGATCTCTAGCAGAAAGCATATAACACTTTTTCCCAGTAAGTTTGTCCAATTGAAAGCTCTGCATTTCAATGACACAACATAATATTCATTTCATAGTAATTACCACCAAATCTACCGATCAACACATTAAAATCATCATCACTTTTGGATTCCACGTACCTCAAGAAAGAAAATGCTTCGGTTTTGCTCACTAATTTTTAAAACCAAAAAGGAAGCACTTAAAACTAATAGTTGTGTATGGTTAAAGGTTAGTGAGATGAAGATTTAAGTGGATTATATAATTACCTTTTTACCCTGGTCGATGAGGATGGGATGGTCAGAGAGAGCGAGATATTGAGCCTTCTTTGAAGGAGAGGGAAAGAAAGAGGTGAAATCGGAGGGGATAAAACGTTCCCAAACAGTGTCGGATTCAGCAGCAGAAAGAAAGGCCTTTGAAAGGAGGGAGTGTTGGCACACATCCACAGGAGTGTCGCAGCAGAAGCACAGTATGTTTGCTATGCATCCTTCTGGGAAGCTTTCCCCCATTGATTTCGGCTTTGGATTTGGAGGTGTGGGTTGTATATAATCGAAGAATGCGAAACCCACGTTTTTATCTTTGGGTTGCGTTGCGTATCTTGCCTCGTTCTTGTAGCTCCCTAAAGTCTTGGTCAATTATTTAAAAATATAAAAATTTGATATTGTATGTTGCATTTTATATAATTCATTTTATTTCTCACTTTGTTTTCGTATAAAAACATACCCTCAAGTCAATAGGAACAATTGTCTCATTTTTGTGTTGATAAAACATTTTTTAAATTGCTTGGAAGTTCGCAGGACGCGTCGGATGTACCCTATTCTTATTAGTTAAGGAACCTTCACGTTTGTTACGAATATTTATTAGGTAATGCCATTTTTATTTTTTTTTAATGATAATTGATATAATAAAGAAAAGAAATAGAAAAAAGAAGAGAAAAGTATGAGATAAAACGCTTAATATTAAATAAGGAAAAGAAAAAGTAATTGTAAAAGAATGATTAAAAATAATATGATACTAATTTTAAAATATTATCAATTTTAAAAAATTTATATCATCAATTAATTATAAATGATTCAAAAGTATAAATTATTACAAATATAAATATAATTTTTTCTATTAATATATTTTAATTAAATTAAAATATTATTATTTCTTTCAATTCTAACTTCAAAAGATGTTATCAATCATAATTTTAGAATCTTTTTTTTTTTTAAATAGGTAATTTCTTTTTATCTCCTAATCTAGTGTTAGAAGAATTTGGATCTCATTACTTTTTTTTATTCAATTTCAATCCTCTATATTTTAAAATAGAACAATATAATTTATCGTTAAATTTTTTATCAAATTATTAAAGTAAAGTATTGATTTAAATCTTTTTATTTAATTATAATGCAAAATATTGACTCGAATAATGATATTTTAATATTATTAAATTATTATAAACTATGTGAAAATCTTATTTAATTACATTCTATTCTGAAATTATAAAATTAATATTTAAAATTTTAAATAAAATTATGTTTAATATATTTTTTAAAATAATTAACATTTTAAAATTAAAAATATATAATAATAAACTTATTTATTATAAAATATAGTGTATAAATTATCAAGTTTTTATCCTAAAATTTTAATCCAGTATAATGATTATAAAATATATTTTAAAACTTTTCTACTCTTCATGCTAAATTTGCAATTTATAATTGATGATACAAAATATGGGTTAAGATCATAGTTATAAAAACTGGATTCAACTAATTGATCCGATCAGTGAAACTGAAAAATCGAATTTTTTTATCAGTTTAACAAAAAATATCAAGTAAAATTAGTAAAAAATTAATAAATCATTATCAAAACGATAGAATTGATAAAAAAAATCAATACATATATAAAATAATATTATTTTGATATTTTTTAAAAATAAAATAAAATAATGTTACATTTTATTTTAGTTTTATATGTAATTTAAATTTTAAAAATTAAAAAATATATAATTTTTTAATTCTTAATCATATAAAACTATAATATTAATATATTTTAATATTATATTTATTTTTAATATTTTTAATATAATATATATTATTAATATTTAATTAATACCAATTTAACTACGTTTTAACTTATAATTAAATTATTAAATCTTTAATAAGTATCTTAACCAAGTTAATGATCTTTTCAATTTTAAAAAATTTTATTAGGATAATAAAGTATCATGATCCAAAAAAATTAAATTTATTTGAGTAATATAATTTTGCACCCAACATGGTTCCAGTTAAAATTCAGCATCAATGTTCTTATATCCAAATCTCTGATAATAAATCTAGTCGCATTACATAAAAAAGGAAATTGCTTGTAGAAGTTGAGATATTTGGAAAAGTAATTCCTAAATATTCTGCACAAATTAGTTTTCCTTCATTTTTGACATGACATAACCCATACCAATCAATTTTTCTTTCTAAAAAGGCTCATAATTTCAATATAGTACTAATAGGGTGAAATCGTGTTGTAGATGCATTAGGAGTTTTTATTTCTTTTTTAGTCTAATAACTATAATTATTGCAAAACATAATATAATGTATATAATGTGGTAATAAAATACACTAAAATAAAAACAATGTTGTAATACAATCAAAATCCATAATTATTTCACGGATCAAATATGTTTAGGCCTAACATCAATTCCTTCAAGATAGAAACCGTGCTTCCACCAAGTATTCGTGGTCTCCATAACCTTCATCTCCACTTCATCTTCTAGGTCTGAATTAAAGAATTCCCCCATCTCAATCTCCAACCATCCATCTCTTCTCACTGTAGGACGTTGCAGTCCATGGAATCTCTCATCCAGCTCACAGTCTTCTAAGTTTGGGTCCAAACAAACATTTTTGGAACTACTATTGCCTCCAAAAATGCCCACCGATAACACTGCAGGATCATGATGAAATCCACTGGCATTGACCATATTGAACACAAGAAAAATTGCATAATGAGTATTTGGGGACAAGGAAAGGGTGTTTATCCTCCCCCTAATGTCAAACCAGCACACAGCAACAAGTCTAGCAACTTCTTCGAACCTGCTCAATAGTTGTGTGTACACAAAACAGAGTAAAGTCCGCAACACAAGAATACATGGCATGTGGCACAAAAAGACAAAAACCGTTTGCAAAAGTCGATCTTTCAACCAATGAGGTTGTTGATAACCTAACTCATTTTATGCTGTAAATTTTATATTAAAAATTATATGTTTATAGATAAAATTTTATTAATTTATTTAGAATAAAAGTTTGATTTTTTTTATAGCTATAAAATTAATTTTATATTTTTTAATTAAAATATATATTGCAAAAAAAATATGTGATTCAGATTGATTTATATATCTTAAAAATATTTAAGAGTTCAAAATAAATTTTATTTAAATTTAAATCAAACAAGTATTAAAATTATTTGTAAAACTTGGATAATCTCTCAATCGATTATAAAATAAGGGATTGTTTAAGTTACATACAGAGTAAAAAATATTTGTAGGTAAATTATTAAAATTAAGATATTATATAAATATTATACTTATTTTATTTAATTTTTAATAAATAAATTTCTATTGATTTATTTTATGAGATAATTTAGACAAGAAAAATTTTATTTCGAAAAAATAATTTTAAATTTTTTAGGACTACAAAATAAAAATACTAGTTAAAAAATTAATTATACAATTTTTATTCAAATATTATTAATGTATATTTATTATATTTTTTAATAAAATATTTTAATGCATCTCAATGTTATTTTTAATAATTATTTTATTTTATTTCTTTAATTAATATGTTTAATATACTAGTTAGCAACATTTAATGACATAAATTTAAAAACAAATATTGATAAAATAAGTAATATAATAAAAATATAAAAATAAATAATTTTTATGAAAAAAATTATAAACATTAAGAAACCCCGTACAACAAAAGGAAATTGAACTGAATAAAAACTGACCTGGACTCTGACGGGTTTGTCCAATTCCAATATTGAGAAGTATTACCCCATACGATGGAAAGATCTCTAGCGGAAAGCATGCAACACTTCTTCCCAGTGCGTTTCTCGATTTGAAAGCTCTGCATTTCCGAGACAAAATCACAAATTATTTCAGATCGATGTTCAATAACATTAATTCTGAATCAGCAATGATTAATTTTGGACAAACCACCACATGCATTTATCGATCAACACATTACCCCGCACCTCAAAAAAGAAAATGCATTGATTTTGTTTTAAGGGGTGAAACGTTCCGAGAATAAGCATAATTTTACTGAATTTAAAAACAAAGTGAGAAGGCTTAAAAATTATTAGGTGGTTCAAGGTTAATCTGATCATGATTTAAAAGAGGATTATTATATAGTAATACAGAAGATAAGCACAAATTACATATGTTAATTACCTTTTTACCCTGGTCGACGATAATGGGATGATCGGAGAGAGTGAAATAGAGAGCCCTCTTAGAGGAAGAGGAAATGAGAGAGGTGAAATCGGAGGGGAGAAAACGTTCCCACACTGTGTCAGATTCGGCGGCAGAACGAAAGAGCTTGGAAACGAGAGAGAGCCTGCATGCGTCGAAAGGAGTGGTGTATGAGATTATGTTGGCGATGCATCCTTCCGGCAAGGCTTCCAACTCCATCCTGCTTCTTCTTTTCTTTGATTTCCGTTTCAGTCCCTTCCCACAATATCAACTATATATGGAAATGTGAAGCCAAAGCTTGAAAGGTGTAGCTTGCTTCGCTTATCTTCTCTCATTAACTTTTACACTATCCTCATTTTTAGAAGGATATCAATATCCTTTTTATATGAACAAATAATTAATATATATATATATATGTGATAATTATCTCATTAATGTATAAAATTAATAGCATAATTTATTATTTTAAAGTACTAAATAATTCTTATAATTACTTTATATTTATAATTTTATGATATTGAATAATTATATTTTATGATATATATAATTATTATTTTTATAATATATTTAATGAAGGAAAGTTTTACAATATCCTTATGTCTAAAAGGAAATTAATATCCTTTTTCAATTAAATAAATAATTAATAAATACATGTATGTATAATAACTACTTTATGAATAATATAAAATTAATAGTATAATTTATTATTTGGGATTTTGATAGTTTTAGTTGCTAAATGGTTTTCATTATCATTTTATATTTATAATTTTAATAGTATTTAATAATTATATTTTTATGACATATAAATATTAGGTATATTTTTTATATTTTTTACAATGTGATTTATTTTATTGGTATTTTTAAGATGATTTACTTTTTTATTTTTAAATTATTTTGTCATATTTTTACCTTTTTATCATAAAAATTATATAAAATTAATAAATGTTTCTTCAACATAAATTTTTAAAAATTATTTTATTATAATGTTAATATTATAATATTATTTAACTACTATTCTTAACGTTTAATCATTTTATTATTATTCTAATGCTTTTTATAAAAATAAATTATTTTATATAATAAAATTTTTGTATATTATTTTATATAACGAATTATTTTATTTAGTAAACATATGATGAACGGCACAGGAAGAAGGTAAGGAAAAAAGAAAGAAAAAGAAATTAAGGAGAGTGGTGAGAGTTCAGAAAAGCAAGGTCTGTTTGTCGTGGAAGGGTGAATGAAAATCATGCATGGTAGTGGGTGCTTCTCTAGGTAGTTGAAGTTTCATGGTCTCCGCGGTTCACGACGAAATGGAGCATGAACATTAACGGCGGGTGGAGATTGGCCGTTCAAACAACAACACGAGACCTATTCCTTTTATTTTTTATGTTTTAATCTTGTATAATTTTGGAACTGCTGTATTTCTCACTTCTCTACTGTTTCTAAAAGTTGACAGGTGTCTTGAATTGTGATGAGAGTGATAGGTATCTACTATTTTTTTTATAAAATAATTTAGATATCTAAATATTTTTATTATGTAACATAGAATAATAATTTAATAAATATATATATAATTAAAAAATATGATTAAATTATTTGATATTAAAATATTATATAAACAAAAATAATAATAATAAGTTATTTATAAAAATAAATTGAAAATTTTTTAAAATTTTAAAATTTTATCTATTTTAAAAAAAAATATTTTATATGTTTATTAAAATATTATTTTAAAATATATAAAATTTAAAATTTTTTAAAAATATTTAAACAAGATATTTTAATTTTTTTTTAAAATTATTTTCATTTTTTAAAATATCTCATCTTAACATAAAGTAAAAAAAAAAACTAAAAATATTTAATTAGATGAAAATGATCTTTCCAATCAAGATAGATTCTTCTCTGCCCTCTTTATTCATTGCTTTTGTAAATTTTCCTCCACTTCTTCCTCAAGCTTTCGTGTTCCTATGATTATTTTTATTATTTTTTTTATATTTTTGAATCAAAGAGAAAGTTAAAAACTCCTTTTTTATTGTTGTTGTTCTTTCTCAATTATGAAGGAAATAAATTTTCTTATTTTTATAAAAAAATGGCTTTTCCTGCTCGCAAGAGTTTCATTGCAACCGTGCTAGGTAACTGCTCTACTATCTAGTTTCAGTTATTCTATATATTTTTTAATTTAAAATCAATTTTCTATTTTATTTTAATAAAAATTAATAATTAATTAATATTATATTTAAAATACAATACTTAATTAAAAAAAAATAGAGATGAATTAAACCAGTATTCACGTAACATATAATTGACCATAAAAAAACAGATCAGGATAATGAAGTACCGTGATAAGAAAGCATAAAATTTATTCGAGTTATATAAAATTTGCACCCAAAATGGTTCCAAGTTACAATTTAGTTTCAATGGTATTTATAACCAAATCTTTAACAATAAATCTAGTTTGATCATATAAGGAGTTTTTTAGTAGAACTTATACTAGGAACAATAATTACTAAATATTCTACACAGATTAGTTTTCGTTTATTTTTTGAACATAACATAGCCTATGCCAACATATATATATATATATATATATATATATATATATATATATATATTTAAAAAAAAAACTCACAATTTCAATCTAAAACTTACAGGTATTAGATATATTACAATGAATTCGTGTTCCACACCGATCAGGAGTTCTTTACGTATTCCCTAGGCCTAATAACTATAATTAATGAAAATTTTTTATTGCATATCTAATAATAAGTAAAAAAAAAAAAAAAGAAGAAACAATATTAAAATAAAAATAGTATTAAGATGCAATAAGAATCCATAATTACTTGGGTAATCAAATATGTTTAGGCCTAACTTCAATTCCTTCAAGAAAGAAACCATACCTGCAGTCGTGAGGTATTTCTGCGGCATGTATGGCCCCTTCATTTAGGTCTGAATTAAAAAGCTCTCTGATCTCAATTTCCAAACATCCATCGGTTCTCAAAGTAGAAGGACGTGGCCGTCCTTGGAATCTCTCATCCAGATGACCATTTTTTAAATTTGGTTCCAAACAAACATATACGATATTGTTTTTGTCTCCAAAAATACTCACCAATAACGTTGGAAGTGCGTTATAATTATATTATAAAAAAATTTAATTTTTGATAAAATAAATACAACGAATGAGATATAATTTTATCATAAAAAAATTCATTAATCAGTCATCACTCAAAGTATATAAGTGCGTTAAGATTTAAAATTTCTAGTACAATTAAAAATTATAAACTTGTAATTTTCTAGTTTAAAAATCAAAATCAAAATTATAAATATAGATTGCCTATGTTTTTCCTTATATATTGTAAACAAATTACAAAGGAATGAACATATGAAAAAAAAATACACTATTATAACCATGTTACTTTGTTCTCTTCTCCTTTTACTATTTTTTATTTTATTTTTTGTTTTATTACTTCGCATTCATATGATACTATACACATATTTTTATAATAGCATATATAGTATTCTATTACATTTACAATAATTTTTTTTACTTGAACTTTCCATTCTCAAGACAACATTTACCATTTCTTTTAAACATGTAATATTATTTTTGTATAGTAATATATTATATTATTTTTATATTTCTTAAAAATAATTCTAACTTTAAATATTAGATATTTGGTAATTGGTAAATTGTTGCAGACAAATTACAACTGAAGCATATGAAAAAAGTACACTATTATAGCTATATTACTTTGTTCTCTTCTCCTTTTACTATTTCTGATTTTATTTTTTGCTTTCTTACACAGCATTCATATAATATTTTTTCAAATTTATTTTATATAGTATTTATATAATACTATACACATATTTTACAATAACATATATAATATCATATTATATTTACATATTTTTTCTAATTTTTTTCATTCTTAAGACAACATTTAACATTTCTTTTAAATATGTAATATATTTGCATATGTAATATCATATTATAAACTATTTTTATATTTATTAAATATAATTGTAACTTTAAATATTATATATTTGGTAATTAGTAAATTGTTGCCAAAAAAAATACACTATGTTACGTTGTTCTCTTCTCCTTTTATTATTACAAATGAATGAACATACATGATAATTTTAAATTTAATTTTTTAGTTTTTTATTTATTCTAAATATTTCTTATATTTAATTAGATTTAAATTGGAATACATTTGATCAACTTAAAGATATTTCTGTAAAAAAAAAATTAAAATATTTTTATAAAATAACTAAATTATAAGATTATTGCAATCATAATAATTTATTTTTTAAATTTTACATTGTCTATCTATAAAATATGATATATTTTGATTGTAATAATTTTTTTTATAATTTTATCTACAAGTTTAAAATATTTTTAAATCTATTTATATTTAATATATTAAAAGATTTATTATTAGTAACAAACATTTAATATTTATAAATTTTATTTAAATTTTGGAAAAACCATGAATGCCCTTACATTTTTTATTTATAAATTTATCGAAATGTAAAAATATCCATGCAAATACTTGTTAGTAATAAAGGATTCAGAACTGTTGTCGTTGAGGAATAAGATACAAAGTGTAATTAATAAAATTAATAAATAAGTTAATTGAAAAATATAATAAATAAAAGTTTTAAAAAATAGTTAAAAATTAAAAATAATAAGTTAATTAATTAAATTAAAAATATCTGATAAATTATAAGCTAGCTGATAACTATAAAATGATAGACAAGAACATAATTAATTGCTTTACTATAACTTTATAAATGTGATATATTTTTAATAAAAGATATATTAAAATTTAATAAAAAGTTTTTATTCCTTATAAATTTAAAATTCTCAATGTTCTAAAAATTATTAATAACTATTGAAAATTGTTAATAGTTACTAAAAAAAACTATTTTTCAAAATAGAACTATTTCGCTTTCATGATTTTTTCAATTAATTATTTCAGGTTTTACCTAACTAAAAAAATATTTTCAAAGACATTCATAGTTATTAGCTACACTGGGAGAAAAAGAAAATATATGTTTTGATAAATAATGATAAATATGCAGGGCTCATTATTTAATTAATAAAAAATGAAAAAGTTTTATATCATTTCCAAAATGAGATCAATAATAAAAGAGATGATCTGAATTAAAAGATAAATTACTCTAATATAATATTTTAAAGAACAAAATAAACGTAAATTAAATTTAGCCTAATTCTTGAAACACATGTCGATTCAAATACGCACAGGCTAAAGAGAGAAACTGCTCTCTGATTGTTGTAAATGGGTGGAAGTCGACCTCAAAAAAAGAAAAAGAAAAATGGTGAAAGTCAAAATTAACAAAATGAAAGCAAAGGAAACGGTTGGATGGGATTCATGTACGGTCAGGAAGATATAATCACATTTGAAGTAACTGATTTTAACCCAAAAACTGGAAATGGAATTCCACATTTTTTGGAATCCATCTAAAACGACACCTCGTGATTAAGTCCACTCATATCTCTCCCCTTTCTCTCGGAGGAAATTAACCTCATCGTTATTTTCATGCATTCCTTCCTCTTCCTGTTAATCATTTTGCCATTCGAGTAGCTTCTGTGTTCCCCTCCTTCGGGGGTTCTTCAATATCGTTTGATTTGAGGGACCCTCGTCCTTTAATTTTGTAAATTAATTAATCAATTTAATTCAAGATCAAATTTGCCATATACTTGAGAGAATTGATTGATTTTGTTGTCATTGTCGTTTCTGGATTAAAATTATTGTTTAGGACAAACACTAAATAAACTTCTTGGAGGTTTTCTTATTTAATATATATAATATAATATCCCGGAAAGGTTGGTAGCATGAATTGCTTCCCGTGTTGTCCCGCCAAGAAATGCCATAGCAAGAGGGAGCCTGGTTCTCCACCACCGGAACCTGTTCAAGCAAAACCACCAGGTAAGTATATTGTTCCTAATTATATCCATGCATATATATATAATGGACATTATTATTTTTGTTTTTAAAACTGAATTAATTAGTTGGTTCTGCTACATTTTTTTTTTATGATCAAATCATACAATTCATACGCAAAATTTGTCAAGAGAAATATATAAAATTTGATTTATTTATTTGATGAATCTCCATAAAGATTAATTGATAAATCATAATAAGAAAGAGTGACAAATCTAATTAATCTTCGTAAACGGAGCTTCAGATATATGGAAGGCAATTTTATGAATGCATGAGTGGTTTACGTGCAGAAATTAAGAAACAAAAGGCAGAGGATCAGCCAGCCCCGGTTGAGAATGCAACCATTAATGCACAGACTTTCACTTTCCGTGAGCTTGCAACTGCAACGAAGAATTTCCGTCAGGATTGCGTCATGGATGAAGGAGGTTTTGGCAGATTATACAAAGGGATAATTCCTGCCACAGGCCAGGTCACAATGCCTTCACTTTTTTTCTTTTATTTTTGTAAAAGGCACATTAAGAATTTCAATAATTTCTCTCTCTCTTTTTTGTTTCACTTTGTTTTCTTTGGATCATTCCAGCATGTGGCCGTGAAGCAACTTGACCGAAATGGGATGCAAGGCAGTAAGGAATTTCTGAACGAGGTTGCGACACTAAGTCTCTTGCACCATGAAAATCTGGTTGATCTCATTGGTTATTGTGCTGATGGAGATCAACGTCTATTGGTGTATGAGCTGTTTCAAAGCCGTACTCTGGAAGACCGTCTTTTTGGTAGTTATCCTTTCCTTCGTTATACATTCTTTCATCAAAATTTTTTTGAGTATGAGCCATGAACACCTCTCTTATTTGAACTTCTACAATGTGATATTTATTACTTTTAATATTGACCTTTATTTAATGCTTATCTTTATTAAAGGTTAGTATTAAAAATTGATATCAAAATTAACTACATGAACTCCAATATTAAATGGAATAAAATAGAAAAAACATATATGATATTGCATCTAAGTTTTGTCCTTTATATAAAAGGGACTCCTATGAGGTTTGGTGTACGCATTGTGCTCCCCATTTGTTCCTGGTTAGGTGTACCCCATATATGCATGTTCAAATATTGTTGTTGCACATAGGAATATGTATGATAACCAATATATATATATTTACCTTGTGTCTTAGTTTTGGCAAGAGTTTGAATCTTAAAATAAAACACTTGTGTGACAGAGAACAAACCGGACGAGCCTCTATTGAGTTGGTTTGACAGAATGAAAGTGGCAGCTGGTGCTTCTAAAGGACTACAGTACTTGCACGAGAATTGCAATCCTCCAGTTATATTCCGGGACATGAAAGCCTCTAACATCTTGGTGGACACTGAATTCAATGCAAAACTTCGTGATTTTGGAATGAACAAGCTTTCTGGTGGAGAAAAGTTGAATCCAAGAGTTATGGGTACCTATGGTTACAGTGCTCCAGAGTATGCAAGATCCGGTCAACTCACCATGAAATCAGATGTATACAGTTTCGGAGTTGTCTTGCTGGAACTCATAACTGGACGACGAGCCGTTGATACCACAAAACCAAATGACGAACAAAATCTAGTTTCATGGGTAAAATAAACCATACTCTTTTGGATATTGCTTATGAGAATTATCATACTACTTGTCTAATAGATTCACTGATTGATGTTATAATATATGTGACTGAGCAGGCACAACCCTTATTCAGGGACCCAAAAAGATATCCGGATATGGCAGATCCAAATCTCAAAAAGAATTTCCCTGAAAAGGATCTCAATCAAGTTGTTGCAATAGCATCAATGTGTTTACAGGAGGAAGCAGAAGCACGTCCTTTGATCAGTGATGTTGTAACTGCATTGGCTTTTCTTTCCACTGCTCCTACACCCTCTCTTCCTCCTGCTTCTTCTAAGAAGAGTGATGCTGGTCAAAGTGAGAGTGGAAGTGAAGCAGGTTCTGGTAAGAAGAGCCACAAGAGTAAATCAGGCCGCAAAAGCGGCAGCAGATCAAGGAAGGGATCAATTAGTTCAGATTCAGGAGATGGAAGCGTTTCTTCCAGCAAAAAAGGCAGCAAGAAATCTTCTATGAAAGATTTGACCCAGAAGATCAGCAAAAAATCTTCTTCCATCAAAGATTTTGCCAAAAAGAGCAGCAAAAAATCTTCTAGCAAAAAAGGTTCAGGCCATAAGAGTAGCAAGGCATCAGATGATGGAAGCGTTTCCTCAAGCTGCCG
This sequence comes from Canavalia gladiata, assembly GCA_037954105.1. Taxonomy (NCBI): domain Eukaryota; kingdom Viridiplantae; phylum Streptophyta; class Magnoliopsida; order Fabales; family Fabaceae; genus Canavalia; species Canavalia gladiata. The sequence goes on from CM075660.1 coordinate 15,524,059, forward strand.
TAGCAGCAGTGTGGCGTCAGATGATGTTGGGTCAGAGCGTAGCAGCATGAGCATATCACAAAGGAACATGTCTTTTGGCCTTGCCAGCAGTGCCAGTGCTCATTCACATTTAGACCATGCAAGCAGCATGGGATCTCATGATGGAAGTGCTCACTCTTTTGAAAGTGGATCAGATGAAGGAAGTGTTCATTCACAATGAAATCATCAACCTCTCCTTCCCACTTCTCATGATCAATAGCCATGCTCCTTCTTTGACATGTTCCTCTATTTTTTTGTCTCCAATTTCGATTGTCTTCATCACCCTTCATTTACACATGTTGGATTCTTCTCGCAACTGACACTTGAAAATTGACCATTCTTTATATTCATTTGTTTTGTTTGGTAGGTGTCATGTAAATTTATTCCTTATCTAACTTTGGTTCAAGAACTAGAGTGAAGATCACCAAGGAATTTCCATAGGGCAACTTTTGCCATTATCTGAAAAGTAATCCCTATTTGTTTTGTCATGACAGCAATTCTAAATGCTGTTATGTGTGTGTGTGTGACAATCGATGCTATTTAAGACAATTTTTTGTGTCAGTTATTAACTGAAGTATATTCACTTGTGTTACATTTTAAAATAAATAGAACAGGTAGGCATGGATTTTTCTTGTCTTTGAGCTTAGGTCCCGTACTATTACAAATAAAGAAAACAGACTATTGGCACGGACAAAAAACTCATTTTTTTTCCAAATTGAGTTACAAGTTGGTATTTTTTTCAAGGAATAATACCGTTCCTACAATAATTTTTCCCACCAAATTTTCATAATATATTTTTTTCTCTCAATCACATAATTTATCTTATGTTATATTTCTCTCTCTTATCTTCCTATCCCTTTCCTTGATGTAAGTATTGTCGTGAGAAACACATGTGGACATGGCATTACTCTTGTTCAAGCTATAGGGAGATGCACTTATCTTCTAGCAATATGAACCGACCCAATATTAAAATTAAATTATATAAATTTACCGACTAATCTTTTGACAATGAAGCTTTAGATTCTCGGGATAGCTGTAAGAATGCCAACATCGAAAATCCAACGTATCTTTTGGACGGTCGTTGAGTTCAGATAAAAGAATATGCAGCCGCACGAAAGCCTCCCGAGCCAACGAATATATAGCCTATATGATAATGTTCTAACAAAACGTGACATGCAACTTTGGTTTTTACCTCGGATTTATAAATATCATATTTGAAGGCAAATGGCTCCATTCCTTGTTGCATCATGCTGGGAAATGGATAGCAATTACGTAATGGAATGTTACGTTGAAAGGTTCAAAACTCGAAAGGCTTCTCTATGAGATGGATAAAGAAACCATATTTCCTACCAAAAGCAAACACACATGACAAGAGCATTTCAAAGTACTTGTCCAATTTTGCTTGCATCATCCTAATGATTCGTTCTCTCGGTTTCTGCAGCTAAAACTTGTTTTTACTCTTGGTACATTCTATGTAACCATCGCACTCTTAAAAACAAGATACTAAACAATATGACAGCATATTCTTTGACCAAATCATGTACCTTATAAGCCTATTCATTTCCTACTTTAAGAGAATACTCAGTATTTAAACAAAGCTAAAGTACTTCGTTGTAGAAAGTTGCCACTATTTCTCCTTTCTCAGCAAGTCTTTAAAATGGGGAGGGAGGTAATACTAGTTGCTGTTGATGCTAGCAAAGAAATAAGTAGCGATCATGCATTGGAATGGACAGTACAAAATGTTATTAAAGCTGAGGACATCTTAATACTGCTTGCTATTCTTCCTTCTTGTGAACGTCCTACACCAATTTTATATCAAAGGATTCAATCTCTGGCATGTAATTTTCTTCGTTGTAAGTATTCACCAATCTATAAGGGTCCAATTTCTTTTTCTTTATCTAGCTTTTGGCCGGGTAAAACTATGGTTTTTCCTTCTTGATGACAGGTGGCACGAGGAAAATTGAAGGAAGAAGCACTTTTGATCAAGTTGATCAAAGTAAAAGGGATATCTCCCGCAAAATAAACTATTTATACGCCCATAAGATGCAGAAGCTGTGGTTAGCCAACAATCTGATTCCGGTATTATGTTTAAAACTTGTATTTCTTCATCACATAGCTGAAAATTTGATAGGTTCTTTTCAATTTCTAACTCTTGTGTTGTAATAGGTACATTACCAAGTGAAAGTTATTCTTGATGCTAGCCTGGGCTCAGTATCCACAAAAGCCAAAGAACTTAGAGCCTCTTGGGTGATACTTGATAGGTGCTATGTCAATTGCTTTTATCATATTAATTATTTCTCGCTGAATAGTTATAAATACGAGCAAGTTGATCTGCCAAAAGAGAATTTCCATTTGAAGGCATTGATTTGAGTAATAAAATGCCAATACTAACACGTTTTTAAAATTACAGATTCTTGAATAAGGAAGCTGATCACTGCATAAAACAATTGAACTGCAATGTTGTGCTCATAGGTCATGCTATTCCTAGAATCCTTAAAACGGTAAACCCATTAGGAGGGGAAGAATTCAGTGAGAGCAGGAGAAATATGGAACCAACAGAAAGAAACTCGGTTCATATGGTTCCTAATATCTTGGATTACAAAAGTGTAACAACTCCAAGCACTTCTGATATCAGAAGTTCCACTTTGGGAACTTACTCTTTCTCATTGCCCAGCACGGATAAAGAATACCAGTGTAAAATCAGCCCTTGCACTATCAATGATTCTCATACTTTTCTTCATCTAAACTTTGACTATTTCGATGATGATGTTAAGTACCTGGAAGCATTCAGCCTTTCACCTTCAGAAATCAAGTACAGACAATTAAATAAGATATCTAGCGGCAGTAATGATGAATTGAATCTTGAAGCAGCTGAGAGAAAGCATCACTTTGAAAGAACAGACAATTTAGCTAGAAGATTAACAGACTCATCATGCATATGGCGTGAACAAGATAGTCCAATTCAGCAGAAAAAACCGAAAAATAGAAGAGACTCCATGACTTATTCGCACCAAAACTCAATCATTGAAAGCCATTCCGTTCTTTGCTCCATGTGCATGAACAAGACCCCTATTTTCAGAAGTGTGCCAAGGAGATTTACCTTCAGAGAGATAGAAAATGCAACTGGTGGATTCTCAGACTGTAACTTGATGACAGAAGGTGGGAATGATTGCGTGTATAGAGGGGAATTGCCAGATGGACAGATAATTGCAGTGAAGCAGTGTAAGAAACTGAAGGCTTTTGCAGCATTAGATTTCTGCTTGGAAGTTGAAACACTTAGCTGTGCGCAGAACAGGAATCTGCTTAGGTTAGTTGGCTACTGCATTGACACAGAATGGCTTCTAATATACGAATTTGCTTGCAATGGTTCCTTAGACAAGCACCTCTACGGTAAGATTGAGATTGGTGTCAAAGATGTTGATAAATTTATCTGCAATTATCAACCTATGCAGATTTTGTTATAAAACTTAAATTAGGAAGTTTATTTTGTTTGGTATTCCTAGAATGGTATTAAAGGTTTTAGGCATGAGTGGGAGACAAACCTTTTAAATAGGCACTATGATTTATTTTTGGCATTTGAAGAGGCAAATTCCGTGCCTATAAATTCTTGTAACAACTCTTTTGAAATACGACAGAGAGAATAAAGGAAATATAGAGAGATTAGAAAGAGAACAAAGTGTTGCCAACATCTCTTTCTGCCAATTTGTTACCAACAAATTGGTATCAGAGCGAGTGTGTGTGAGGTGAGCGTGAGAGAACCTACCATCCTCAAAGAAAGACACCGCGGTGTGCGCTGGCCGAGAGAGAGAGGAGCGACCGAGAGCTTTGTGAGGTGTGTGAGTTGAGTGTAAACACTTGAGAGAAATGGCAGGTTTAACAAATGGTCTTCCACTACCCAAGTTGACGAAAGGCGCCAACTATGACAACTGGAAGGTACAAATGAAAGCCCTTCTCGGCTCCCAAGATAACTGGGATGTGGTCAAGACCGGGTATGAGGAACCGGCGAACACAAATGGGTATTCAAATGCCCAGATGAACGCGTTGAAGGCTGTTAGAGCTAAAGACAAGGCAGCTCTGTATCTGCTATACCGAGCCATCGACGAATCCAACTTTGAGAAGATAGCCAACGCAAAATCTTCCAAAGTAGCATGGGATACACTCAAAAAGGCAAATAAAGGAGACAAAAGGGTGAAGCAAGTCCGACTTCAAACCCTTAGGGGCGAGCTGGAAAACATGAGGATGAAAGAGTCTGAAAGTGTATCCGAGTTTATTACTCGGGTGGAGATCGTGGTGAACAAGCTGAATCGGAATGGTGAGAGTATTTCATCAAACCGAGTCGTTGAAAAGATTTTGAGGTCATTGACGGATGATTTCGAGAATATTGTGTGCGCAATAGAAGAGTCCAAGGACCTATCAACACTCACTCTTGAAGAGCTTGCCGGGTCCCTGGAAGCGCATGAGCAGAGAAGGAAAAACAAGAAAGGGGAGTCCCTTGAACAGGCTCTCCAGGCGAAGGCGACAATTGAAGGGGAGAAGGTGCTCTATGCTCAGAGTACCAGAGGCCGAGGAAGAGGCAGAGGTCAAGGTGGTAGAGGAAGAGGAGGAAGAGGAGGACGAAGAAATGAGCAAGTCGGCCAACAGAACTGGCGTGGCCGAGGTCAGGCTCGGGGTGGCCGAACAAACACAAACAATATTGAATGCTATAACTGTGGGAAGTATGGGCATGTTGCCAAGGATTGTTACTCGGTAAAATGCTACAACTGTGGAAGGCTGGGTCATATTTCCAAAGATTGTAGGTCCGAGAAGAAAAGGGAGGAACCAACAAACTTCCTTGCCGAGGAAGAAGATGAAGGATTGCTGTTGGTGACAAACATTCCAGAAACTGAGGTCAAACCGAGCTGTTCAAATAACTCGGTTTGGTACTTGGACACCGGTGCAAGCAACCACATGTGTGGTGACGAGCGCTTATTCAAAATACTTTCAAAGGCGGAGTCCGGATCCGTTTCTTTCGGAGATGCTTCGAAAGTAGCTGTCAAAGGCCGAGGAACGATCTGGTATCAACAGAGAAATGGGCGAATCGGAGAGATCAGAGATATTTACTACGTACCTGATCTCAAAAGCAACATACTGAGCATGGGACAGTTAATGGAGAAGGGGTACTCGGTTCTGATGAAGGACCGAGAACTACAACTGAAGGATAAACTCGGGAGGCTCGTTGCTCGGGTAGAAATGAAGAAAAATCGCATGTACAAACTTGAGCTGAAAATAGTTCAAGATAAATGCATGCAACTTGATACGGAGGACGAGGCCATGAAGTGGCATTTCCGGTTCGGTCATCTTCATTTCGGCGGGTTGACCGAGCTGGTGAAAAAGAAGATGGTGTTCGGGCTGCCTAAAATGGAATTCGAAAAAAGGTTCTGTGAAGAATGTGTGATCGGAAAGCAAGCAAGGACTTCTTTCCCAAGGAGTTCTGAGTGCCGAACAAAGGAGCAACTCGGACTAATCCATACCGATGTGTGTGGACCGATAACTCCAGAATCATTCAGTGGTAAGAGATACTTCGTCTCTTTCATTGATGATTTCTCGAGAAAAGCGTGGGTTTATTTTCTGAAGGAGAAGTCAGAAGTGTTTGAAACTTTCAAGAAATTCAAAGTGAAGGTGGAAAAAGAAACGAGCAAAGTCATCAAAGCAGTCCGATCTGACAGAGGAGGCGAGTTCACTTCGGCCGAGTTCAACAAATACTGCGAGGAACATGGGATCAAGCGTTTCTTGACTGCTCCATATTCTCCTCAGCAAAATGGTGTAGCGGAACGAAAGAACCGAACCATTCTCGATACGGTTCGATCTATGTTGAAAGGGAAGAATATGCCGAAGAAGTTTTGGGCCGAGGCGGTGCAATGTGCAGTCTATGTGCAAAATAGATGTCCACATGCGAAGCTAGGCGAGAGGACGCCTCAGGAGATCTGGAGTGGTATGAAGCCGAGTGTCTCTCATCTAAAGGTGTTCGGTAGCGTGGCCTATGGGCAAGTACCAAGTCAACACAGGACAAAATTAGAAGATCGGAGCAAGAAGTACATATTTATCGGGTATGATGAAAAATCTAAAGCATATAAATTGTTTGATCCTGTTAACAAGAAAGTGGTGGTGAGCCGAGATGTTCACGTAGAGGAATCAAAGCAATGGTGCTGGAGTAACCCGACTGAAGAAGGAACTAGCTCGGAAATTATTGTGCCTTCAACAGCAACAACCACCGAGTTCTCAGATGAAGAAACCGAGCCACAACAGCCCAGGATGAGAAGTCTGCAGGAAATATACGACACTACAAATGAAGTTCATGTTGTATGTCTTTTGGCCGACTCTGAAGACTTGAGTTTTGAGAAAGCTATCCAAGATGAGAAGTGGAGAACAGCCATGGATGAGGAGATTGGGGCGATTGAACGCAACAAAACTTGGGAGCTGACCGACCTTCCTGAAGGGGCTCGACCCATCGGAGTAAAATGGGTATACAAAAAGAAGATGAATGTTGAGGGAGAGGTTGAGCGTTATAAAGCTCGACTTGTGGTGAAGGGCTATAGACAAAAGGAGGGAATCGACTATGATGAAGTATTTGCTCCAGTCACGAGAATGGAGTCAATCCGACTTCTGATCTCATTAGCTGCTCAAAACCAATGGCCGATTCTACAGATGGATGTGAAGTCGGCCTTTCTAAATGGAGTGCTGAAGGAGGAGGTGTACGTCGAGCAACCACTCGGGTACATGAAGAGAGGGGATGAGAAGAAGGTGCTGAGATTGAGAAAAGCCCTTTACGGGCTGAAGCAGGCTCCTCGTGCCTGGAATGAGAAAATTGACGGGTATTTCAAGAAAAATGGGTACGAGCAATGTCCATACGAGCATGCCTTGTACACAAAGAAATCAGAAAAGGATATGATGGTAGTCGCTCTCTATGTCGACGATCTCATATTCACCGGAAGCAACGCGAAGCTGGTTAAGGAGTTCAAGGAGATAATGAAGAAAGAGTTCGAGATGACAGACTTAGGCCTGATGAAATATTTTCTTGGCCTAGAAGTGAAGCAGTCGGAAGAAGGGATTTTTATATCCCAAGAGAGGTACGCGCTTGAAATTTTAAAGAAATTTAAAATGGAGGATTGCAACCCGGCTTCTACCCCAATGGAACTAGGCACTAAACTCTCAAAGTTTGATGGAGGAGAACGAGCTGATTCTGGGAGATATCGAAGCTTAATCGGAAGTTTGAGGTACCTTACAAACACGAGACCCGACTTAATGCTAAGTGTTGGGATAACGAGCAGATTCATGGAGAATCCAAGCTACACACATTGGAAGGCCTTGAAGAGAATTCTGAGATATGTTCGAGGAACCTTATCACTTGGTCTTTTCTATTCAAAATCGGATGACTACCGACTAGTAGGTTACTCGGATAGTGATTGGTGCGGTGATGTTGATGACCGGAAAAGTACTTCGGGTTATGTATTCCTACTCGGGAAAACGGCTTTTACTTGGCTGTCAAAGAAGCAGCCCATTGTAACATTGTCGACCTGTGAGGCCGAGTATGTGGCGGCCTCTTGGAGCGTTTGTCATGCAGTCTGGCTTTCGAATCTACTAAGGCATCTGGGAGTGATCCGAGGTGAAGGGACTGTGATCCGAGTTGATAACAAGTCGGCGATCGAGTTGGCAAAGAACCCAGTTAATCATGGAAGAAGCAAGCACATCGACGTTCGATTTCATTTCATCCGAGAACAAGTTAGAAAAGGAAAGGTCGAGCTGGAGCATGTTGAAAGCCGAGCTCAAGCCGCGGACATGTTCACCAAGCCATTGCCGACCACATTGCTGGAGAGTTGTAAAAGGTTGATTGGAATGAGAGATGGGAAGAGTATTTAAGTTTAAGGGGGAGATTTGTTATAAAACTTAAATTAGGAAGTTTATTTTGTTTGGTATTCCTAGAATGGTATTAAAGGTTTTAGGCATGAGTGGGAGACAAACCTTTTAAATAGGCACTATGATTTATTTTTGGCATTTGAAGAGGCAAATTCCGTGCCTATAAATTCTTGTAACAACTCTTTTGAAATACGACAGAGAGAATAAAGGAAATATAGAGAGATTAGAAAGAGAACAAAGTGTTGCCAACATCTCTTTCTGCCAATTTGTTACCAACAGATTTTGCATTCCACTGCTTGGAATGCAAAATTTGCATATGTATGTAAGTATATGATAGACCACCAATTTTTATATGTATATATTTATATGTAGGAACAGAAACAAACCAGGTGATGAGTTGGCATGATAGAATGAAGGTTGCAGTAGGCACTGCAAGAGGCTTGAGATACCTACATGAAGATTGCAGAGCGGGTTGCATTATACATAGAGACTTGAGACCTAGCAACATTCTCCTCACTCATGACTTTGAGCCCATGGTCTGTATAAATTTGAGTTTTTCATTTTATGTTTCATTTTAGGATTTGGACAATCTATGCTGAGTAGTTGAAGTCAGTATTAGTATTAACTAAATGGAGAAAATATGATCCTAACAATTTCGTGTCATTTCATGAAGATTGGAGATTTTGGTCTGGCAAGATGGCAACTTAATGCCCAATTAGCTAAGGATACACATCTAATTGGTACATTTGGGTACGACCAACCATTAACTCCATCTAATGACAAGATTTTTAGTATATGCATAATAAGTACATGTCTTTGCAGAAATAGAAGGTATTATTATAAGTTTATGTATTATATTTATGCAGTTACTTGGCTCCTGAATACATACAAACCGGCCAAGTCTCAGAGAAAGGTGATGTCTATGCATTTGGAGTTATTTTATTGGAGATTTTAAGTGGATTTAAAGCCATGGAATTCTCTGGAAAAACAAGCAACCAATCTCTATCAGAATGGGTGAGTTTCCTCCTCCAATAATCAAGACAAGGGTTAGATAAAGGTATTTAAAATTTTAACTCAAGTTAGCAAAACGTTGGCTTGGCCTTGAATATTGCAGGGTAATACCATGCTTGAGAAGAAAAAACTAAACGAGTTAATAGATTATAGATTGCATAATAACTATGTGAAAAGAGAAGCAGAGTCCATGATGCATGCTGCTTATTTATGTATTTCACCTCAGCCAGAACAGCGACCAAGGATGTCCCAGGTTCTATGTCCTTTACCAAATTTTACCATATATTTTGAAAATTCTCCTAACTGATCATTATAATTTCACTTGCAACCACTTATCAAGTTTTGTTTAATTAACAGGTACTGAAAATACTTGAAGGAGATTTACCCTGTGCTTCCATGTATCAAAGCTCAAAAAGCTCTAACAAGGGATCAGTTGAATGAATGAAATGTACAAAGGATTATAGGAAGCTTAATCAAAATAATAAGACAAATTTGCATGCAAACAGAGTCTTAGATTGTGCTTCCAATATAGAAGGATTGTCTAGTCAAGTTGAAAAGAATATATGGCATGACTTTGGAATCTGAAAATGGTAGCAGTCTAGATTATGAAAGTTACTTAAGAGGATCCCTCGCCAAATTTGTTCAAAACTTTAGTTGACATCATCGGGCCGTAAAATATTCTTTTGTAAGGAAGCATTTTGTATGTGTAGTTAAATTCTTTTAAATTTATCTCTCCCAAATAATAGTTGGATGGATGCTGCAAGCTAACGGATTCCGTCATTCTAATGCAATGACACATTCAACTTACCACAAATTCATGAATTATTGGTTTATCTGTTCAGATTTCTTTTAAGTAAAAAGTTATAACATACTTTCAGCGATTAAAAATTCTTTACATTTCTCAATTTTCATTTCTTTCTCTCTATTTCCTTTATTCTTATTTTTCTATATATTTCTTTTATCTTTTATATATGCTTTTTCTCTCTCCAAAGGAACCTCTCCATTAAATGGATCCTTGACCACCTCAACCATGATTTGAGATCCACCAATAAAGTTTGAGATAGGTAAAAGGAATAATAAAAAAATATAAAAAATACAAAAGAAAAGAGAAAATTAGTATGTTATCGGCAACATGGTAGAAAAGAAAATTAAAACTTCATTGCTACTTAATCACAATGTTAATTTTGATAATAATTTAATGGATAATATTTTTCTATTTTTTTATGAGATTTGAAATAGACTAAAGAAATAGAAAAATAAAAAGAAAATAAATTAAAAGAGAAAGAAAGATAGAAAAAATTATAGATAATATAAGAAAAAAATATTAAAAAATAAAAGAAAGAATAGGTGTAAAAAAATTTACATCTTAATTCAATCTTAGAAAGAGTCAATAATAGATAGATTATGCTTTATGCTTTGTAGCACTATGCATATTAAACTTACATAAATTTTTTTTTTAATTTTTTTAAGGAGTAAAGAGATCAATTCATTCCCAACTTATTTAGTATTTGCAAATCAGTTCTTAACTTAAAGAAATATAAAAAAAAATTTCCTAACTTTTAATTTCATCATTTATATTAGTCATTTCATCCATTCTTTGTTAAATTTTTGTTAATGCGTAATATTAAGTGTTAAATTGGATACTTTGTTGGACCAAATCGATGTGGTTTTGATATTAAAATTTTAGGTTAGCTTTTCTTGCACCTAAAACGATGTTGTTTTAGGATTAAATTGAATATGGGTCTAGAGGTTCATTCAAAACGATATCATTCTAATTATTTTAGAATTTTATTATTTTCGTTTTAAAAGATGGATGCTAGTTAATGCTTCTTCATTATTTATCTTTCTCCATATGATAATATGATTGAACTTCTATACATCAGCCACAAATCTAACATTTTACAATCAATGATTATCTAATCCTATTGAATTGATTTAGAGTAGTCGATTTCACATATTTCCATGATAAGTTTTTCAACTTTTTATTCTTTTATTATTTGTGAGGTGGACCAAACATAACGCTTGTCGATCTATTAATAATTAACATTTTAATAATATACGTAAGTTTTTAAAATTTTTAAAATTATGCAAATTAGTTCTTAAAAATTTTAAAATCCTTCAAATTCATTCTCATACTATCTTTTGCATATATAGGATAAATTCATATTTATAGCAGTTACCTCTATGGTCATCTATCACAAAAAGCACTATCAAACTCAAAGAGTTGCCTTCAAATCCTAAAAAATTGTAGAAGCGATTTCCAATTGCAATATATATATATATATATATATATATATATATATATTACTCTAGTTTAAAATTAATTTTAAAATTTAATTTAGCTATAAAAAATGAAAATTGGTATTGTAATAACTTAGTAACTCTAAAAAATTGTAGGAGAAGTTTCTAATTGCATAAGTACTTTTTCATTTTTTTAAATAAAACACAACTTTTTTTTTAATATGATTGTTGTTTAATCAAAATCACTGATGAACATAGAAAGATGAAGATAAATGATGAAAAAAAATAAATAAATTATATTAAATAATAAACTAGAAAGATGAAGATAAATGATGAAGAAAAAAAAATAAATTGTATTAAATAATAAACTATTCAAATTTATTTATGCAAAATTTTATATAACATATTTTTCAAAATAACGTTGTTTTAAATCAAATCAAACATCTTATATAATAGTCAATGTTTTACATTAGGGAAAACCTTAATAGAATATAAACGAAATGATAAATTTGAATAATAAAATTAAAAATTAAAAATATTTTTTTATATTTTTTTAAGTCAAAAATTGTTTTGTAAAAATTAAATAAATTAAAAACAAATTTTTTCTTTACTCTTTTTCTAAGGTAAAAGAAAAAAAAAATCTCTCTCACTAAAACCTTATACACATGAATGGTTCCTTTTTTCCAGATGCAACCATTACTTTTCAAATAATTTTCTTTTATATGTACAATCATCTCTTCTGCTTTATCAACTCTAACTGCAGCATTAGTACAAATTACTTATTTTTTATACATTTTATACTAGAGTTCCTCTAACGAAGTAAACAATTTCTGTAGACTATAGATCCATCCATTCCTCCTCATTCACGTGCTGATGGAATTGGCAATTTAGCTTCATACTCTTCTAGTTGACTCTTTGCTCCATCTCCTTTGACAATGGTTTCGTCATGATTTTGAATTATTGTCCTGTAACTATTGAAATTATAAAAATTCCAAAAATAAAAAATCAGTCACAATTATAGTTGCAGTATGGTTACCTGCTAAAATATAATATTAAAGCCAAACTGTAATATTAAAGACAAAGTTGCAATTGCAAGTATAAAAAAATACAATCTTGGAATAAATTGAAAACAATTCTAAATTAATATTAAAACGCATTTTCACTTGTAGGACACCGTTTTGTTGTTGACTTAGTGTGTCTCTGTATTAAATAAAAAATATTTTCATAAAATGGAAAAAAATTACTTTCAAAAATAAAATTTTTAAATTGATATACACATCTACGTCTAAACATATCATTAATGTTTCGTTTAATGATGTAATAAATAAAAAGATAAAAAATAAAGTATAAATAAAATAAAAAATAAATTTTTTAGATTAATAAAAATAAAAATGAAATAAAAAGAAAAAAAGTTCTTTTTTTGAATAGGTAGATGAAAAAGAAAATAAAAATAGAGTAGGAAAAAAATAAATTAAACTTTAAAATAATTTTAATTTTTTATTATATTATTCTTTTATTGATATAATAATTTTTCACTTTGATTTATTTATTTTTTGTTTTTTATAATATTTTTAACAATTTAAAAAATAAAATAATCTTTCTTCTCTAATTCTCTCCTATTTAAAAGATTATTTTTCTATGAATTCCAAAAAAAATAATTAATTTCCTTCCATTTCTCAGCCCAATGTCGACCATTTCTTGTTTCTCCTCCGCTTTAAAGTAATGTTTGATGGATTAGGTTAAAAGAGTTCAAATTTAAACTTTAAAAATTGTTTTCAAGTCTGCCAAAACTTTAGCTTTTGTAAGTTCTTCTTACAAATTTTTAGATTTGAATTAAATTTGATTGGATTGTATTAAAAAAGTTTAAGTTTAATTTAAATTTAAAATTTAAACCTCAAGTCTTATGTTTTATCTAATAAATTTGGATCAATTTGGTTAGGATAAATTTGAACATAAATTACTTTCGAAATTGCTTTTAATAATAGATTTATAAGAATTTAATTAAAATATATTAATATTATAAAATATACACGGTCATATAATTATAAATTAATATATTATTAATAATAATTAATTTTTGTAATATTTATTTTAAAAACCATAGATCCATCACATTTTTAATTGATAGACAATAAAAAATTATACTCACGTTATATCAAAATTAAACACAATTTATAAACCTTGAAACAACCACAATCTCAGATCAACGTCATCTGTTTCCAATATCATTTTATATGCAACTTTTTGCCATTTTTTATCCATTCCTTTCTTAATGAAAAATACTTCAAATCCTTTATGTATTTGTTAATAAATTAAGATGGTAGCGTCTTGGTGATGTTAGTTCACCATGTAAATATTAATAGCTAGTTAATTTAAGTGGTATATGTCTAATTTTTAAATAAAGTTTTTAGTTCAAATTTTGTGTATTAAGAAAAGTTTTGTTAGGAAAGTTAAATTCAACATGATGTGTATATTTTTCACTTAAATAAAATTATCTCATAATAAATATATGTAGTTTAAACCAAAAAAAAAAAATCATTAAAATTACTTTGGGCAGCCTATGTGTTTAACTATTTTTGTAAAACCATTTTTGCTTCTATATCTGATATGTTTAACAAAATTATCATCAGGTATCTCATATGTTCACCAATCATGTATTAATGTAGTTAAAAGTTAGACAAAAATAAATAAAATAATTAAAATATAAATTTGAATATAAATATTTTAATTAAAATATAATATAATATACTAATTAAATTTTCTTAATTTTATGCATAACCTTATACAATAAAATTTAAAGAATAAATAAGTATTAATTTTTCTCATATTAATCCTTTATTTTCATTTTATTATTTCTGATCATGTTAACCTTCTTTAAAAATCAATATGGTTTAAAATAATAAATTAATTATTATTATTTTAAATTTAAACATCAGTTTAATATATGATGAGTAGTATAAGAATAAATCTAAAAACTATCTCTTGAATTAAAAATAAATCTAAAAACTATCTCTTGAATTAAAAAATGGTGTCTGCTCCGATACCTTTGTAAATATGAGGTATACTAGATTCTTTCTTATAAAGGATCAATGAAAAGTTGACATTTGTCAAATATAATTGTAGACATTTAATGTGTCAAACATAACATGTTTTAATGGAAAATTTGTAATTAAGGTAAAAAAATTTCTACATTTTATTAAAACGTCCCTCTTTTACATTACTTTATTTATGATTTTAAAAAAATTATTTTAATTTAATGTATTTTATTTTATTATTTTTATTTAATTTTGATTTACACATGAACATGATAAAAAAATTATTAAAAAATTTGTTTAGATCATGACTTTTATAAAAATTTGTTTATATCAATTAAAATTTATTATTTTTATAATAATTATTTTAAAAATCATCTTCATTGTAAATTTAATTGATTGATAATATAAATATTTATATTAACAATTTATCAAAATCTAACTTTTAATATCATATTTTACTATTTTATATTAATAAAATTATTTATTATATGAAAAATACTAATAATATATTTTTATATAATTGATTAATTTTTAAAAATTAAAATACTGATTTCATAATTAATTAATTTAAAAATATATTAATTTTTAAAATTTAACAATAAAAAATTATTATTAATATTTCTATAATTGTTAATATAATACATCATCCTATAAAAATAAAATTATAATATTTATGTTAATATTTTAAAATTTATTAAAGATTAATCTAACATAATATTGGATGTTATTAATTAAATATAAATTAAAAATTCTATTTTATTTTTCTAAAAGAATTATTCTTGCATCTTTTAATTCCTATAGGTTATTAATCAATTAAGATTTATGACGAGAATAATTTTTAAAATATTTTATTATAAAAGTAATAAATTTTAATGGTGTAAAAAAGTTTTTTAAAACAAGTTATGACTTAAAAAAAATTTAAATTTTTTTTACCATGTTCATATGTAAATCAAGGTTAAATAAAAAATAATACAACAGAATACATTAAATAAAAATAATTTTTTTTAAATTATAAATAAAGCTTGTTAATTTTTAAAAACTAATATATTTTTTAAATTAATCAATTTTGGAATAAGTATCTTAACTTTTAAAAAATAATCAATTATGTAAAAATATATTATTAGTATTTCTCATATAATAAATAATTTTATTAATATAAAATATTAAAATATGATATTAAAAATTAGATTTTGATAAATTGTTAATATAAATATTTACATTATTAATCAACTAAAATTTATGATGAGGATGATTTTTGAAATAGTTATTATAAAAATAATAAATTTTAATAATATAAATAAATTTTCTGAAAAAAGCCATGACCTAAATAAATTTTTTTAAGATTTTTTTATTATGTTTAGGTTTAAATCAAGGTTAAGTAAAAAATAATAAAATAAAATATATTAAAATAAAAAAATTTTAAAAATTATAAATAAAGTTTGTTAATTTTTAAAAAGTAATATATCTTTTAAATTAATCAATTATGTAATCAGTATTTTAATTTTTAAAAATTAATCAATTGTGTAAAAATATATTTTAAAAATATATTATTAGTATTTCTCATATAATAAATAATTTTATTAATATAAAATATTTAAATATGTTATTAAAAGTTAGATTTTGATAAAATATCAATATAATATTTACAATATTAATTAATTAACATTTATGATAAGGATGATTTTTGAAATAGTTATTATAAAAATAATAAATTTTAATGATATAAACAAATTTATGAAAAAAAATTATGACCTAAATAATTTTTTTTAAAATTTTTTTATTAGGATGAGATGTAAGGTTAAATAAAAATAATAAAATAAAAATGACTATTTTAAAATTATAAATAAAGTATTTTAAAAGAATGACGTTTTAATAAAATGTAGAAAATTTCTGATCTTAATTACAAAGTTTTTATTAAACTATGTTATGTTTTACCATATTAAATGTATTAAATCTAGACAATTATATTAAACACATATCAACTCTGTATTGATCCTTTGTAAGAAAAGGTTTGGTATCCTAGATTTAGAAGGATACGGAGCACACACCTTAAAAAAAATTGTCAACTTTATACTTAATGGAGGTAAATTTACTTAAAAGAAAGTTAAATAATAATAAAATAATAAATATAATAAATAATATAATAATAATAATAAGATAAAAAAATAAATATATTATTAAAATATTTGTTTGGATAAAAATTACTTTAGAAAGTGGGTTCGGCAGGACCCGTATGGTTTGTTTTAATTTAAAGGATGAGATCCTGCAATTCTCTCAATGAAATCAAATCAATGTCCCACTGGGTCCCGTTCAAAAAGTTGGCCATCTTTATTATTATTACAGAAATGACACTTATCAATTAAAATATACAATAATAAATTAATACAAGAAAACAAAATAAATATAAAATATAGTTAGTGATACAATAAAAAATTTATTGTATAAATTATAATAAAAATTATATTGTATTATTATATTTATTATTGTTATTGACTTTATTATTATTTATATTTTTAATATATTATATAATATATAATAAAAATTGATAAATAATTTTTTATTAAAATTATAATATTTAATATTATATTAAATACTAAAATTTTTAATATATAATTAAAATAATTTTTAAAATTTAATTAAAATATATTAATAATATACAATTTTTTATATAATAATTGTTTTGATACCTCTACACGTTTAGTCGAATATTGGTATCTTTTTTATATGTTCTAGTTAACGTTTAATATGTATTTTTTATTTTAAAAAATTAATATATTGTCATATATTTTTTATTTATATAATAATTTATATAATAAAGTTTCTCATCTCAAAATCGTAAATTTATTTTTACAAATCTACTACATATATAAATCTATTTACATTCAAAACAAGATATTACCTATCAGCTTTCCTTCAATAATAATATACTGAATTCAAAATAAAATTTTTAACTAAAATAATATATAAATCCAAAATATTGTCAAAATTGGGAAAATATTAACATTATAAATAATATAAAAACGATGTAAATAAAACAATATCTAAAAATAAAATAAGCTATTAAATAATTTATTTAAGTTAAAAATAATAATAAAATACATAAATTATGCTCACATCTTCTATATTTTTACAAAATTTTGTTTAATTTCACTATCTGTTTTATCATTATAAAAACCCGATCTTAAGTAAGTCATTTGATTGCAACATTAAAATTTTTTGTAAAGACAAACTTATCTTTCATTTCAATACTTTTTTTGAAGACTAGCTCAACATATTACTAAAATGTAGTACTTTTAGGTTTGAGAGTAAATGAACTAGATTTTTATAATTCAAATGTAAACTCTTTGCACAAAACATTTATAAAATTTGATGTATCTCTCGCCATCACTTCAAAAGTTATGGTCACAGCTACTTGATCAGGTTTAAAATGAAATTTTCAATTTGTCTATTTCACCGAGTGCCCATCAATTGTGAAGCTTGAACGTTTGAACGTTTGGATTGTTGCAAAGATATTGGATTAAATAGCCTCAACTCTTCATTCAACTTCTAATGGAGTGAACGGTAATTAGTGTTGATGCCATAGGTATGTTCTGAGTATTGTCTAAAATAGCAAGAACTTTTTTCTCTCTGTCAACAAGGACAGTGACACCTTTATTAAGTTTCATGCAAAAGTTCATGGAGCCTTTATTGAAATAGCACTGCACCATAAAGTTCACAATGTTTTTCCTGGAATAGCACTGTAGGAGGACCATGGAGAGATTGGTGTAGAAATTATTGAATTTTTGGATGGTTAAAAGTGTGTTGAGGAATTTGGAATTCACAGTGGTTGATAAGTGAAAAATGGTAGTTTTTTTATTACATTAGACTTTGTGTAGAAACAGTTCTTTGAAGTGTCCCATTAAAGGTAAAACTTGCAAATTAGAACCTTTTTATTTGAAGTTTTGCAGTAAAAAATAAATATTTTTAAAAATTTAAAATAAATTATTATTTAAAATATAATAATAATTCACTTATTTTTATTTCAATTATAATAATTAAATATTTGATTATAATTTTGTAATCATATTTTTTATTATCAATTTTAATTAAATTTTTTTTAAAACGTAATTAAATATATTTACATATTGAATTGAATTAATTATTAATTTTAAATATTTATTTAAAATTTTATTTAAATTTTAAATTGATTTAATTAAAAATTATAAAAAATATTTATTTATATCTATTGACATATTAATTTTTTGAAAAATCTTACTCTATGAGATTAGCTTTTTTATTTTAAAATATTCAACATACTTAAAAATCACCAATATGATTAAATTTTTTTATTTTATCAATTTTATTAATTCTGTTATATTTTAGCATCCTACGAGATAATATCTAAATTTTTTAACAGTTAAAAAGTGAAAGGAAATGAAAAAAAAAATTAGTGTTATATAAATTAAAAGAATTAAAAAGAACAAGTTAAACTCTTGGATGTTCAAAATAGCGTTATTAATAAACATGTGCACATCACATGTTCATGCTTTGTTTAATATATTGGCATTTGTCAGCATCAAATGGATAAGGATACACATAATATAATAAGACTCAAACATTTAGAATTTTCTAATAAAGTTATGATTTTGTTAAAATATAAAGAATGTAAATGTAATTTATCTTAATAAAATAATATCTAACGATAAAATAAAATAATATTATAAAAACTAAAATTAATTAGTTAAAAATAAATTTAGAATAAATAATTAAATAATATTATTATAAAAATTTAAAATTATAAACTCTTAGTATTTTAAGAAAATATTATTATTTTAAGAATTAGAAATAGCTACACTTCACTGTCGTAAAAGAAAAATACGATTGCATAAAAATGTATTAAATATTAAAAAAAATTACATTGTCGCTACATATTAGAATAATAACTAATATTGTGAATTTTATGAAATTATTATAAATATTTAATAATAATAATAATAATTTAAAATAAATAAATACAACATCCTTTTATTAAAATTTGGGTAAAAATAAAATGTTTTATTATAAAATATATATTGTTTATCTACATAAATTTTATCATTTATATAGATATTTATTATTATAAAAATTAAAATAATCTGTTGATATAAAAAATATATAAAATCCAATGATTATAAAAATAATATTATATATAATATTTAGAAACTATAATAAAATAATTTATTAAAAATAATATTTACTGGTTATAAATAATATCATGTAACTCTTATCATAAAACGAAAATTTGGCAAAGAAAACAAACTTAAAAAATCATCTTAAAAATGTTAATGAAGCAAATAAATTTATAATATAAATAAAATATATTTAATATTATTATATTTATAAATTTAGTTGTTAAATATCATAAGAAGTATAGTCATAAAAGGGAATGATACACGCGTAGAAATAATGTATCCCACCTTCTGTATTCCTTGTATTCCAAAAGGAGTCCATTGCGGGATTTACATTTATAAAACGAACACTGTACTTATGTATGGGTATGTATTCCAATTACAAAATGAACATAAGATAATCTAACAACTAAAAAATATTAAAAATTTGAACAATAAATTATACTGTTACTTCACATCAGCCATGAGATGGTTATTATAAGTAAAAATGTTCATTATCTTTTCATTCACACAAAGTGGGTATCGATATCAAATACGAAGGTATGATAGAAGCTATCCGTTTATGTTGTCATTTAATCTTCTCGTTATATTATTAAAAATATTAAATAGTTATGCTGATATAAAATTTAAACTCTAACTTTTAATATATTCCAAAATTATTTTGAATAAAAATTTTATCATTTTACTAGCTATTATTGTAAACAGAGTAGAGTGTTAAGGAAGAATGTTATTATATTTTAAAGTTAGCAGAAGAAAAGAGTGAAGAGTGGCAGTTTGGGAGCAGCCATAAGCATTGAAGTTGGAAGCTTTTTCAGATTGGTGATAGCTCCCACAGTCACACGACACACTCACTTTTCTGCAACACTCTCTCATTTACTAAATGCCCCAAATCTAACCATTTTACATGGAGGGGTCTCTATCTCTTACCTGTACTTCGCTGTTACCTCATTGAATTGGCCGCTTCATTCAACATCAACCATTCAATCCACAGCTTAAGCAAAAGCAAGAACAACCATTCATTCCTGCTTATCATTTATCAATACTCCACTCAAACTGTCTCTGCACAAACTGATTCATGTTCAAAATTATCTGTGATGGCAGAGGCCAGGCCCATTAATATAATTATTAGTGGAATTCTGTATCTGTATTCTATCCTTCTTCTGCTACCATTTATTCTCTGTCATAATAATCATAATTCAAACAAGTAAAAAGGCTTTTACCCATTCCATTCCTCCACTTTACTTTTTCACTTTTCAGATTAAACTGTCTGAGGTTTTATTAGGAAACGCATTCCTTCCTTACTTTCCCTAACCTTTTTGCTCCTAACTTGGATGCCAAAAATGGATGTAAGCTTCTTTTGTTGGTGGTTACTGGCTAGGGATATGTTATATACAGTTAACTAATGATTGGTGTTTGATTATGATATTATATAGGAATGCAAGAGAAGAACACAAATTCCAGCGTTTGGCAATTGGGATTTCACCAATGAGTTACCAATCACTCGCTATTTCGAGTGTGCCAGACATGCCGGTTTGGTTCGTTACAGTTGTTCCTCCAACGAAACTCCTAATTCTCACCTTAACAAACCTCTTCCACTGCATAATCAGGTTTCCCTAATTTCATCCTCAATTTTAAAATTAAATTGTTTGCGTGCACTTGCAATTGGTGAAACAAGTTTTGAAGTAGTTAGTGTGATTGTGGATATAGGAGAAGAGGAACAGGGAGAGGCATGTTATTGTTAATGGTAGAAAGAAAGGAAAATCAGGGAAATTGTACGACGTAAGGGAACAACAAGGAAGGAACCCAATTAGAGTAAACAAGCTGTTGCAACAAAACGACACCGTTCCACCAACTCCCAAATCTGTTGACGAAGATCTCTATAAGATCCCTCCCCAACTCCTCCACAAAACCACCAAACGGGTGCCTCACCAAACTTTACTTTTTCTCTTTTTATTTATTTATTTATTTTTATTACCATACTAATATGACTTTATAGTATATTAATTTTTAACATAGTAAAAATTTATCAAATGAATTTTTGGTTATAAATTAATCTAATTAAAATTTTAAAGCTGCTATATTAACGTGATAAAACAAGTAAATATTAGAGACAAAATGAGAGATTTATTGTGTTTGTGTTATATCCCATTTATATACCAAACTTATTTTTTTTGACTTAATTTATGAATTTGTAGAAGAGAATGCTGGGTTTCATTTCCAAGTGTCTTGTACCTGCTTCTTGTGTGTCATGAGCAATGAATGGATGCTAAGCTGGAACTCGTATCCAATCCCTAAGGCCATCACCGTAGCATGCACGAATGTATTTTCATTTTTATTTCTCCTTTTATTGGACATGTTTTCCTTCTTGCAATTCCTGTCTGTTTGTAACAAGTCGGAAAGTATGACGTTAATAGTGAAGGTGGTGAACTTCCGTTTGGTAATTTTCATTTTTGGAATTATACGTTTGCCAGTTTTGTGGATTAACGCATTGATGCGTTGACTACTCATCAATCCATTGTCACTTTTGAGCCAAGACAATATTATTGTTTAAATGTGTTAAAATTTTTATAAATATTTTGAAATTTATTTTAGGCTTTTTTTTTAAAAAAAAATGTTGGTTTAAGTTTTTATAAAATTTTAAAAATTTAAAACTAATATCTATTATTAATTTTTATGATATATCAAATATGTATATATATCATGTCAAATATGGCTTTAAATAATTATTGATGTAAAATGATTAAATATATATCAAATTATACCAAAAAATTATTTTTTAAAATTTTAAAACTTATAAGAATTAAAATTAATAAATTTTTAACTATATTTATCAAATTAAAATATATTTAAACATATTATTTTATTTTTACCCAATTCATATGATATGTATGTCACTAAAAAATTATTTACTAGAAAAAATGTTAAAAATAATGATAACTTCTACTAATATAAACCTTTTAAGGTTCATATTAATAAATAATATATTAAATTAATATTTGATGTATTGATAGTATATATTAAATTTATATTAATGAAATTATTTATTAAATATATTTTAATATTAGTATAAATTATGATATTTATATTAATAATTTAATTTTTTTAAAAATTATATTAACGATATGTATAGCTTCGCACTGATGGGAGATGCTACACTAACACTAGACATATGGGATAATCCAGTCTAATCAGTAGTTTCAAGTTAAAAATATTTGTATAAATTTTGTTAAATATTCAAAGAAATTTTTTTATCATCTATACTAGTGTTATTTAACCAAAATAATATTATCTTTTATAAAATAAATTTTTAATTTTATGAGAGAAAAAGAGCTGCCACCTACATGAGTTGAAAGAAAGTCTTCCTACTCTTACCGGTTTTTACCTTATTAAACAAAAAATTGCTGTAAAAAAATCTTAAAAAACTAAAATAATATCTTCCAATTTGTATACATATACATAAAATTAAGGTTTAGGAATTCACAAGAAGGAAAATACGATCATTATTCCAATTTTTAAATTTATGTTAAGGTAATTTTTATCCTCATCCCAATTCCCATAAGAAAAAAAAATCCAAACTAAATTTCAAGTATTTTTTTAAAAAACATATACATGATTTAATTTTAGATAATCATAATAAAATTTAATAGTAAATATTTATTTGTCTTACTCCGAGATAAAAGATTCTTTCATTTTGATATATATATATATATATACAAATATACAAGTAGTTAGAGTTTTATTAAAAAATGTTATAATAGTTAATTAATTATATTGAATTTACATATTCTATTACAAATATTATTATATTTTTATATTTAATATAATTATATATTTAAAATAAATAATTAAGTTAGATCAATTTTCGTTAATTAATCCATAAATTTATTTGTAAGAAATTTTCACCTATATTTAGGTTAAGGTGTAACATGCATGACCGAAGTCTATTTTTTTTAACTCAGCAGTTAAAATGTGTTATTTTTAATTTTTTTTACTGGCTACATCATAAGAGTATTTTTGGGCCTCAATATACTTTTTGGTCTCCAGTATCATGTACGCTTTTAAGCTTAAAACTAACTACCAAAAACACTTGAAACTAAGTGGCCTCCGGAACATGTTCGAATTACAATTTTTTTTGTTCCGTATTATTGAGCCACGCATCTCTCTTCTCTAATTAAAACCTGAATAGAGGTCAGCATGAGCCTAAATTGTGAACATATAACATGATATTGGTAAGTGTATAGTTGAACCCAAAACAAGTGGTCACCAAGATATTTTAACTTTGTAAATCAATTCAATTAATAGACATTTTTTTTCTTATATTTTATTAGCGGTATACTGCCTCAGCCAAGGGCCAACAAGAACGGTGCATTGGTGCTCAATGTTTACTTCCGAATCGGCGGTGGAGCCCACCAAGAAATCGAACTTGAGCATGGCTTTTTGTCTACACTACAGTGTTTATGTTTTTATAATGCCCACAAAAGGGACCTTGGGAATTCCTCGGCATTTGAAATTGTCTGGTTCGTAACTTTACTTTCTTCACCAATTAAATTTGTCTTGTTTGCACTTTCTTCACCAATGATTTTATCTCGTTTGTACTTCCATCTCCAATTTTGATCATCCATCTCAAGCCTAAACTGAAAAGGTAAACAAAAAGGGCCAGTTTCCTGTGGTCCTCTGAATTGAATTATATAACGCCATAAGTCGCCAACCTTTAGCAACAAGCATATTCTAATAATTAGTAATAGTGTTGGTTGGATGGTTATTATTTATTACGACCGATGAATCAAACTAAAGCTCGATAAATCTTGTTCTATTTTGTATAAACTTGAAATATAAATAAGGTGTTTTGGATCCAAACTAATTGGGCTGTAGTGCAAAGATTTTAATCACACATGCTAATATTCTAATGGTAATCATATCAATTGGGTTATTTTACTATCGAAATTTAATTAAATCTACATACACAAAATATATTGCAATTATTTGCTAGGATGAAACGTCATCTCAGACCCATTTAATATTGCTAGCAAATGGGCCCCTACTGTACTGCATAGGACTCGAACTCAGAAACTTTACATCTAATGGGCCTGAAGCTGGGTTAGGGTTAGGTGACCTAAAAGACCCCTACATTGTAGAGTAATAAATAAAAACATATGCGATGGAGTAAGGAATCAGCACTTTATTAAGCCTCTCAAAGGATCTGACTAGCTGCACTTTCTGTTTTGATTTCATTCTATTTTTTCATCCTCTTTTATGTTGGAACCAGTAATGGATGCTTTCTTTGTAATTAGTTTTTTTTTTTGTATATATAAGTTCATAATTTTTTAACATTTTACTAAATATTTTTAATGATAAAATTGTTAGAAAAATAAATAATACTTGATAAAAATAAATTCCTCATTTAACATTTTTAATATTATATTATTTATTTTAATAAATTTATTTTTTAATATCATACTACTTATTTTTATTTTTAACAAATATTTTATTTTTAAAAATAATCAGAGATCTAATTTAAATAAAAAATTTAAAACTATAATTATCTAAAATTATTTTTATCTATAAGATAAATTTTTTTATAAGAAATTAATTAAATCGGTTTATTTTATATTTATCAATTATTTTAATCATTAAATTTATTAAACATTTTTAATTAATGAATTAATTAAAGCTTTCAGAAAATTATTTTGAACTTTTAGATATCTCTTAAGAGATCTTGATCTCTTTCTTAAGACACCGACAATAAAAAATAACACATAACAATCCAATGCATCAATGATAAAGTACAACACATAACGTTTGAGCGTTTAAAAGTTATCTAAGTACCAAAAATAATCATAAACTTAAGTTGAACGTCAAAACAACAATTACCAGGATAGTCTCAACAATATCTATTCTTATATTTATATTTTATTTTTTCATTTTTATACCTACGTAAGAAATAATTTTTATCTTCATTCATATATATATTGGATATCTAGATCTTCATACTCATATTCGTTATCCATAATTTAATCAACCAAAGTATAATATTTTATCTCTTCTAATATATTTTTATGAGCTAATAAAGTATAACCACTATCATAAAATAAGAACTACTCATGACAAAATATAAGTTTTTACTATTAAATTTTAAAATATTAACTTAAAATTTTTTCTATGGTTTAAAATGTATAAATTTTAGTTTTAATTTTATTTATATCTTTATTATTTTAATATTTTTCTTTAAATAAAATTTTGCTGATATTTTCTACGGACATCTAATAAGTATATATATATATATATATATATATATATATATATATATATATATATATATATATATATATATATTTGTTTACATAAAATTTTTCTGATATTTCTTACGGACATCTAACAAGTAAAGGATCCACAGGCATGCCTATAAATGAAGAGCAACATCATAACTGCAACCTTTTCGAACAGGAAGAAAAATATGATTCAATTGATATGGGTTATTGTTACCCAACATTTCTCAGTTGTCTGTACAGAACACAAAGAATTCATTTACAAAGAGGTGATTTGGTATTTTGTAGGCCTAATCTCAGTAAGGAATTAGCTTTGGCATACACTAAAAATGGGAGGCGGAAAATTGAGGGATTATTTTGTTGTACAATGCTTAAACACAAAAGCTGTTGAAATGGATAGGAAACAGACACTAGGGGCTTGGCGATGGTGGTGAGGATTCAACTATTTTGATCTTTTCAAGAATAGATTTAGCTTTGATTTTGACCTTTTCAGTTGAAATGGTGGATTGTGCAAGACCGGAGAGTGTATCGTGGATTAATTCATCCTCTCTAATTGCTTTCCGCTTTGATTTATCAGTTCCACAGATTATATGGAGAATTCGAAGACAGTTTTCCTTGCTGATTTCTGAGGCGTTTGATCTTAACATATGAAGCAAGAAAGGCACACCACCATGATTCCCCAATACTTTAACACCCTTGGAATGGTTAGCGAGGTTTGCAAGTAGACTCAACATCTCATCAACTAAAATGTCACTGCTGATCTTTCCAAGAATTATCTGCATTGCCCCTTCTCTTACAGCCTTCCCTTTATTTTCATATTTAGTGCATAAGGCGTATAAGGCTGAAGCAGCATCTTTCACCACTGATATTTGTTTTGCCTCTTCTATTAGGCTCACCAAATTTCTGATAGCTCCTTCACTGTTTCCAATTATGCCTCTATTGTCATCAAGTGCTGATAATGAGAAAATGACTGTAGCTGCATTGGTTCTTGCTTCCATAGTTCCTGATTTCACGGAATCAACGATTAAGGATATCAACTTGTCATCCGATCCAAATATTATCTTGTTAGGTTGATGAATGGAGGCATTTAGAACGGTTGTGATGAGGTCCTCTTGGAGGCGGGGATCAACACTACCAATGGAATCTGATATTGGAGCGAGTAATCGATGAATGACTTCTTTGTCCCCAAAAAGTGCTCTATATGCAGGCATTTGCTTTGTTAGCTGCCGAAGCTCTTTTGCAGCTTGTTTCTGTTCAGAAACAGATTTTGACAACTTCTGAAGCAAAGAACTCACCCGCTGCCTGTGTTCATCAGTTATTTGTCCTTCATCAAGGTCTTCAGGCTTTGATGACTCAGTTCTATGCTCCTTGCACCACTGTGTAATCATTTCATGGACCAAACTATTAGGAGTAAGGACAGAGTCAGAAAGAACTTGCTCCGTCTGAGCGCATATTCTTTTCACATCATTCACCCACCGCTCAATGAATGGCCGATCAAAAGTCTGCACCATCAACACAATTATTATTTTAGTACTACACCAATCCAAATCTTCTCTTCATATTTTCTTGATTAATTAGAAGAAAATGTTTCTTGTTTTCTTGTCATGCAAAGAAACCATGAGGAAAAACCTTTCGAACATAAAATCTCAATGAAAGCAGCAATTGAATTGTTGAGATACATTAAATGGTGATATAAGAGAAGCGATGTTCATGAAGGAGAAACCTGTCCGGTGGCGAAGATAACAGGATCAGTCATCAAGTGTCCAGAGAGGGGGCATAGAAAGTTTGGAGGAACGGTTGTGTTTTCGAATTTGGTTTTCAATTTCAAATCCTTGAGAGCGGAAAGAGCGTCGATAGCGTGGTCGGCGTCGTGCACGGTGAACTCATCGGCCTCGACGATACTGTTCACCAATTCCCGTAACTTCTCCTTCAATGCACCTGCTGCGTCCCTCGTCGCCATTATTACTGAACGTGAGATGAATGAATCCCAGCAACACAGAATGCTATACAAGCGATAAATGGAGATCTCTATTTCTCACTTTAAATATATAGCCACGTGGTAATAACCAATCCAAGACATTCAAACAGATTTTTATTTAATTTAAACTTTAAAAAGGACGGCTTTGTGTATCTCTTCTATCTTTCATGAACCCCATCCACATTGTTCATATGTTCATATGTTGCTCCCTGTTTCTTGCATCATAGTTTGTTACTATTATCGACTTTAAATTCGTATACAAAATTGTGTTGCTACGTGCTGAATTCCACCATGCTTTATTCCTGTACACAATTGAAGTATCTTGAATCTCAATGTAAGTTTTATTGTAAGAAATAATACTACTCTTTAACATCTGTGTTTATTATTGTGAATAATGATGTATTGGGAAGAACAATGAAAAATAATTAATATACACATATGGAATGTGGATAAATTTAATCATTTACATTTGTCCCAGATGCACCCAACCTAAGCAAAGTAAGCTTTGTATTTTTTGCATACTTCAGGAAGACGGTCAATGCATTATTAGATAAACGTATTTGTTATTCGTGGTCTTACTATTTATCAGTCTAGCAATGTGTAAAGGTAAATGAGAATTGAGTAGTTGAAAGTGAAATAGTTTAAGCTACTTGTATTTTGAGCATTTATTTCTTCTTGTAATTTCTTGGAGTTGTATAAATTTATTGTTAAGAAATTATAACACACTATATTTTAAAATTTTATAGCATTAACGTAGGTAATTATTTTCTCCAATGGTACATGCCATTAGATGAACACTATTACTCATCTTTTTCTACCAAATGAACTCTACACATCACTTATATTTTAGATAAGCGAAGATTGCTATACGTTCAACCGTAGGCGTTTAGTTGTAGGATAAAAAGTTAGTTAAGAGTTATCTATTAGTTATTATTGAAGTAACGGAATAACCAATCCTTCAACTAATTAAAGTTTAGGTATAAATTGGATTAAAGAAACTTGCCAATGAGAGAACAAGGGAATTTCACAAAAGAAAAGAACAGTTACAGGTACTACCAATATGTTTGGAGTCTTCTTTTTTAACGAAGAAAAACCGCCATCGATGTTTTCAACTCTTCAAGAATGTTTTGAAGACAAAAACTTTTAAAATAAAGGAATTAATTTAAAACAAAACTGTGTCTTTTCTCATTAACATCATTGAATGCTTATCATAAAATTTATTTTGTCTCCCTCAACATAAAAAATATATATATATATTCCTCCTACATATTAAAAATGACTTACATCAAGATCTAAGGCATTAGATTTTTTTTTTAAAATATACAACCATTAGATTGATGACGTGGGAGAGTGTAAGTTCCTATTTATATATAAGAGCATCATTGCAAAAAAAATTAGTGTACCAACTTACTCCTAAAATTCACATAACTGGTCTAAGATCACAAATAATATTTTCTATGTACATATCTAAGGATGACACCTTTCAATCATCTAGGGATTCTCATTTAAGATTCAATTCGATTCAACTTAATAATGTTAGCCCAAAGCTAATTTTAACAAATTCAAATTTTAAAAATTAAACTTAATTAACTTGTTGTTGAAATATGTTAAAGTCATCCAACTAAACCTAATATACTATATTATTTTAAAACATATTTTTTAATAAGTGTATATATATATATATATATTAATAATAAGGTCTTTTAACTTAATTTATTATATTTTACATAACATGATCTTATATTTATATCAATATTATTTATTTTAAGATATATACTATAAAATATATATGAATTTTAGTTTTAATTTTTAAAATTTTATAATTTAAGCATGATGTTAAAATTTATATATTATATCAATAAAACATATAAACACAGCCTTATTTCATTATACATTGTTGGGTCTAGGTCAAGTTGAATCTAAATCCAAGCAAATCAATGGCATCTTTAAAATTTTAAATTGGATAAGAATAAAGCTAATCACATTCAAACTTATCTTATGAATGAATGCCCTTACCTGCAGGAAATTGCACTCTTTGGAGACATTTTCCTATAGGAATTGAGACAGACAATATTTTCCCAAGTAAATTTGTAAATAAGGGTCGTATACCCCTGCTTCCTTTCTATCATTCCAAACTAATGGTAACCTTGAGAGGTTTGAATTCTAGGGTTAGAAGTTCTGACAGATGATGTAAGAAAAACAGCCAACAAATTATCTCTCGTGATATATACACATATATACACAAAATTACTCCAATAAAAATATTTTATTATAATAAATAAAAACATTGAAAATAGAGTATTAAATTTGATTTGAATAATTAAAAAATATATATATCATTTTTACTTTTAATTATTTATATTTAAATATTTCTTTTAAATACATTATATATATATATACTAATACTTTTTAATCTAACCATTAAATTAATAAATTATATTACATAGATTATTTTCATAAAATTTTGAAAAAATTTAATACTTCAAAAGATAAATTTAAATTAGCAGATAATATACCTCTTATAATATCCGTTAATTTAAATTTATCTTTTTAAGTAGATTTTTTTTAAAATTTTATAAAAATAATCTATATAATATAATTTATTAATTTAATAATTAAATTAATAAAATTTAAATTATTTATAAAAATTATTAAACAGAATAATTTTAAATAAAATTATTCTTCAAATAATTTAATCCCTCCTTATATTAAATAATTTAAATTCAATTCTTCTAAATCCTACATTGCAATTTAATGCTTAGTTTGTTTAATTATTCCATTCAGTTATCAAATTATTTCATAACAACAAATCGCTTTATTATACGAATTCTAAATGATTTCCGCATAATTTATAAAGTAACTCGCACTTTTTAAAGTCAAGTGCTATACATATTTTCAGGGAGTAAAATACCAGTTTGGTCAGTTTGAAAATGCGAAGTTGGCACATTGACAAACATGAAAATATGCGATGTGTTTATTTATTATTATGGAATAATTAAATAAACCAGACATTAATCGCAATGCAATGCTTGGAAGCATTAATTTTGAATTATTAAATAATTTTATGGAATATGTATAAATAATTAATGTCATTCAAATTATTTCATAACAAATCGCTTTATTATACGATTCTTCAACGATTTTGCATAATTTAAAAAGTAAATCACACCTTTTTAACGTGAAGTACTAAATAACAGATTTTCAGGGGATTAAAATAGCACTTCAATCAGTTTGAAAAAGTGAAGTTGGCACATTAACAAGCATGAAGCACTGTTGTCAGTTGAGTTTCCAAAGTTTATAATTGTTCTTGTTCCCACACCACAGACAGAATTCTGGTATATCTTTGGAAGGAAAAGTATTTATCGCACATCCTATTTAAAGTGTATAGTGTCATTTGTGTGAGACGGAAGAAAAAGATAAGAAAAAAAAAGATAGAAAAATGAAATGTGTCATGTGATAAGATATAGAGAGACAAAGAAAAATGAAAAATCACATTACAAAAGCATGAGGACAAATAAAATCATATTACCACAGATAATTTTAGACTGGGAAAGTACATTTCAGAATCCGTCTTTTGACATACAAGGCGGCTCAGTTCTGGTGTAAGACAGGGACTGAAGTAGCTTCTTTGCAAAATTAAATTGGTCCAGCATTCTCGTCTTCTTCCGAGCCAAGGCCCCATCCGTCGTCATCATGGTTGCAATCTGTAGTTATGAATAAGCACAGCCAGAGAACGGAGACATCAGCAATTTTCAGTAAATGCAAACAGTTATACTGGCATATAATATGACTCGTACCCATATAGTTATTTCCCTTGCACCTACCCTCCTCTTTCTATTATTACTCCCAAATATCTAGATATACAAACATTGCCCGGAGGGGTTTACTTATCTGACCTTGATATCATTTTTGTTGCAGTCAATCCATCATAGCTGCATCTCTTCTACTATAACAATGAATAAACCCGGTGAAACTAATTGAAGAATCTATCATTCTCAAGTAACCAATATGACAAAAAGAAGTAGAGGGAATTCACGCAGAAAATTGAGAGATTCTGATGTTTCTAGCCAGTCTGAAATTAAGGCACAAGAGATTAGCAGAGCCAAAAGCACTTTGATCTCAGATCACAATGAAAGAATCAATACATTTTCTCACAATAAATAAATGGCTAAATTGTGATAAAGCAACCTTTGCATATTCTAAGCTAAGGTTAGGAGCAAGTGCTCTGTGCTCGGGAGAGAACACAACAGGGGAGTTGTTACTTGAAGTTCAAAGATTTTAAATCCAATCACATATTCTATGCTAAGGTTCAGGTGCCATTACAGATGCTTCACCATAATACCTAAAGCCTGTATATAAGATATCAGAACCTACATAATTGTTCTCAGTAGTTGAATGATTCAATATCCTAAATAGAGTGTCATCCAAATCTGTCTCATAAGCCCTCGCACTCACACTGGCACATAGCCACACATATAACA
Organism: Canavalia gladiata; assembly: GCA_037954105.1. NCBI lineage: Eukaryota > Viridiplantae > Streptophyta > Magnoliopsida > Fabales > Fabaceae > Canavalia > Canavalia gladiata. The sequence goes on from CM075660.1 coordinate 15,556,129, forward strand.
TGGTTGATTCAAAAAAATAGCCAACGTATCGGATATTATCATGGTTCCCATAACTGGCACTTTATTGCTTTTTTTCAGGAGAGGAAAAATAACGAAAACTAATAATAATAACAGCAACAGCAGCAGTAATGATAATAATAAAAATCACTCCAAATAAAGCTTGCTTGGAAGCACTTTCACAATTAAGGATACAAAGGAGGATACAATGATAAAATCGCTGAAGCTTGACAAATTAGTACTGCAAAGTTATGCAAAGAAACCTCGTTAAAAGTAGAGCTTCATATTCAAATTTATATATAACATCTAAATAGGAAATGTAATTAGCGATAACTTACCCACTGGCCACTGTAGAAGAGTGTCTTGAAAGTTCTAATGAAGTTTCTTATCATAAAATTTGTCCGACTTGATATATTTAGCATCAGAAGAAATATCATCCTCACAGATGTCATGAGATTCCGAAGGATTATATCGATCTGAAAAAGCATTGTTCAAGAAAGAATCTGAAATGTGATTCCTGTGAGTGTCCTTTTGCCTCCTATCCTTGGTTCTTGACGAGGTATCATACTTCTTTCTATTTGAGTAATCTTGTTTCTTATGATGAATGCTATATTCTTGTGATCGACTATGACTTACGTGTCTTTCAGGACTTGTAGAAGCATGAACTCTATGATATTTTCCTTGATCAGCATTCTGTTGATCTTCCCCATAATAATGGCTCCTATAATATCCATGTTTGTGTTGTTCATAGTCTCTAGGAAAAGCATCCTCTGCAGCTTTGCTTTTGTCACTAAAGTTAGAGTGCGATTGGTGCTCATAATAACTTGTGTTACTGACAGTCACTGCAGGTGAGTCACGGCCAACTTTTCTTGAATTATTAGCCTCCATAGAAATGTCATGGCCAGGAGGCTTAGACGGAAACCGCCCACTCTTTTCAAATGCCTTCACAGGACTCTCAATACCTCCAGCCTGCTTTATTTCCTCCATGAATTCCTCTATCATGTATCTCATCACCTTCAAGAAAGAGTTTAAAATAAAGAATAAAAATTTGTTAAGATTAAGATATTAAATAAAAAATCAAAATTTCTTTTCAAATAATTTATGTCAAAATAGTTTTGTAAGACGTGAGCCAAAACAAGTCTCCACCACCTATGATACTATAGTGGCACCAACTAGAACAACTATATGATGATTGAACCATGCTCGTGACTATTCCGCTTCAACAAAGTAAAGGAGCAACTGGAAATCAAACCATGATGGAGTACGTAAAGCTACCATGACTCAACAACATAAGTAGAAAATTTCAGCAACTACTTCAGTACTTCTAACCTGTAAAGGTGATTGATTTGTCTTCTTGCCACGGTAAGACATTCTTCGACGTTTGTAATCCCTTTCTTCAGCTAGCAACTCCTCTTGTGTCTTTTCTCTAGATGTTTCCTATAATTGATAGCATACAGAAATTTGTTAATTATAGGTAAAGGAAAATAGAATATTCACTTCCATGACCAGGATGGCTTATATATAACAGGAACCTAGGAATAAATTTAGAAAAAATTGCTCCCATGTTATTGATGTGAGGACTGATTCAGTAAGGAAAACAGATAGGATGTGGAATGAGCAGTCATCCGATGCCATACTATTCTCCAACATAAAATATAAGCAAACTAATTCCCTATTAGGTAATATGTTGGGTATTTCAGTGTTATAAACAAAGGGGAACAAAAAGGAGTCAAATGGTTAGAGTAGTTTAAAGAAACGCAACACAGGAACTGAAATACCTGGTTAGATAATACCCTAAACCCTAAAACTTATGAAAATAATTTGAGATTAGAAATACCTGGTTAGATGATTGTTGCGGATGAAGGCTATCATGATCAATTAGAGGTCTATAATCAAGGCGCTTGTTCCGCTCTTCATTTGCTTTCTCAGTCAAATAAGAATGCTCAGCAGCCCTGGAGAAATAAGGTGCATATATTCAGATGAGGCTCATGCCATATTCAGTTGATTGAAAATTATCAAAGTCAAAAATAAAAGACACAGCTCATTTGGGAAGGAATACACAGAATTTAATCACAAGCAATACTTGCAGAGTAAATACAACATACAGCTGATAGTTACTTGGCCTCTGAGAAAACCACAATCCCTTAATTTTATGTTCAAGCAAAGATCGCTCATGCAAAGCAGCAACAGCTGCTCCAACTTGAGACACAAAAATCTTCTTATTCAGTATGCAGTGTGTTTTTTCTTTACCATGATCACCAGATTCAGCATCCTTTACGTCCCCATTGTCGGTATATAAATGCTTCGAAGCAGGTACCTCATCCCCTAAAGGAAACAATAACAGAACCGACGCACCAACCATGATACATTTTTTCACGAAATCAAGAACAAACCGCTTTCCGTTTGTTTCACCGTACAGAATCGTAACCTGAGATGCTAACCACGTGAATGCCTGGTTGAAAACGGGGCAATCAAAGTGCGAATTTTGCTTGTCCATGGAAACAGAAGCTTCTCTTAGAACAGACTTGAGGCACAAACAGCATAGTAAAAATATATGCTGCTGCATAGCCGTATCAATAACGACGCCGTATCGAGGAGAATTTGCTATGATCCAGTTCGTTAAGTCAGGGTGGTTGGAAATTCCAAGACCAGAAACGGCACGAAGAATGGCGTTGGAGTAGGTAGTAGAAAAATGGTTCCAGGATTCAAGTTCACGCGTGATAGCCCAGAACTCAGAAGGCAGAATAGGCGCGTGGTGACACGCTTGCTCGGGATTCAAATAGTTTAAATGCGTATCTGTATCTGCGCATTCGAGGGATAAAAAAGAGGGAAGAGCGAGGGTGGTGGGATGCGGTGGGGAGAATGTAACGACGGAAGGACAATTTCGGTAGAAGAAGTTGGAGAGGGAATCGAAATAGGAAGAGGGTTGATGAGAGTGAGAGTTATTGAGGGTTTTGGGGTAAGAGAGATACAGAGATAGATTGAGGTCGGAAAGAGGGTGAGGAGAGGAAGGGCAACGGAGATGGTGAAGGAAGAGAGAGTGAGGGGGAACGAGGTGGTGCGGATTAAAGGGGCATTCTACTAGATTCGTGTTTAGGGTTGGTGGAATTGGTGAAATTGGGAGAACATGATTTGAGAGAGCAATTAGATTGTTGAGGGAAGAGAGCGTCGAAGAGAGGCCAGGGTTTGAAGATGGAGCACATGGATTCATCGATGCTGTTGTGGTGTTTTTACTATCTCAATCTCAAACTCATCATCATCTTCAAATTTTTAAATTCGACTCTGACGTTAAGCCTATGCAAATACTCGTGTCAGTCGTCAAGGGGAAAAGCTCCCCTCTACTATTTGTTTTTTGGACCACTCTGGTTTATGAAATGAAACTACTCCAAGTATAGCCCATCATATACTGAAGGTAGCCCAATTCTTCTCCGGGATTTGTTTTTTTTATTTGGACCCGAATAGCATGCGAGATCCAGCCTGTATTCACATATATGGCCCAATAACAAAAACATTTCTCGGCTCACAACATTAAGGCCCGTTTCATTACAGGACCAAGAAAATTAGTTCGTTTGATTTGACAAAAATACTATTTCAAAACATTACAAATTATGACAAAAAATAACTATTTTTTTGCTTTAATTTTAAAAGTTAGTCATGAAATAGTAAAAAAAATCTAAAATATAGAAAAAATTAACTTTTTACTTATTAACTCAATAGATACTAATTAATAAAACAATAAAAATATTTAACTCACTTTCTCGTTATCCTAACTTTTTTCACATCAAAATTACAAACATCACATCTGTCTCTTACCCAGTTACCCTGCAATCATCGTTACCACTATCACTTTTTATAAGGATAGCTGAATTATTTTTAGAAAATTTATATTATTATCTACCAAGTTATTTGGTATACATAAAATACTGAATAAGATAAAGATAATATAGAAAATTTTATATTATTTTATCCAATACTCATGCATGTCAAATACCATACAGTACAAAATTATTTGTCTTATACCCCAATTACCAAATAATAAACCAAACAAAAAGTTGGGTTAATTATCCTAAACTAATTTAATTATACTATACTATTCAACTTGTACTGTCTCTCAATAAGCAGGCACCATTAGTTTAGAGATGTGGATTAAATTTTCGTATTCGCCTAAGATTCCAGAGAAGAAAAAGTATGCACACCGTGTTTGTTTGCCCAACTGCCAACTGGCGAGTGCGTACATATTTGTCCAAAAGGAAAGAAATAAAATAGTTGAATTCTGGGCCTTAATGGTTTTGCAATTGTTAAAGAGAACAGGGGTCCAGAATAATCACAACCCTTCCATTGAATATTCCAAGTTTCTAAAACTAACTCGGTTTCAAAATATTTGAAGTCGTTGTCATGAAAATTTTTTAATTACCGGCCTTATAACAACTCTTCTTTTCGGTACAAGTCCAGACTTATTCTATTCATTTTTCTACTAATCTAACATCTTTTTTGGGTATGACTCATTCATTTACATCACATTTCTGAGTTATATTGTAAGTAATATTCAGACACTGTCGTGTGTTTGAAATTCTTTGGTTGTGCAAGTCTACGAAAACAAACTAAGGAAGCAACTTATCTATTTCCCGGATAGATACCAGAGACTTTGTTGACAAGATAAATATGAAATTTGACTCTTCTTTGAGAATAGATATCAGTAACTATTGCGTGTTGATTCTATGATGAAAATTTAATCCATTCTTTACACGATACCTTAAAATTTTACTATTATCTTCAAGATATCTAAAACGTAACATGTATGAGAAATTAAATAGGTTAGGAAAAAAATGAAACAATTAATGCATGGACTTGGTGCTTGAATTCTAGAAGTGATCGGAAAATTTAGCCGCCGGGTCTTAAAACTAACTACTCTAAATCTTTAATAGACCAGTTCCTATTATAAAAGTAATATTTCAAGCACAGGTAGTGGGTGCAATGCTAAATTTACAAGGTAATACTGAAACATTTGTCATGACGTTGATGTGGAGCATCTTAATCAAATATTTTGACAAGCGTGTCCTCGTTAGAGAATGCTTCAACCATCCAATAGTTAACTTAATTCCAAGCTCCGTCCTATAAATAGCTAGCTTCCCATGCAACAAAATTCAAGTCTCCAAAACACTCTCTCACACAAACAATCATTAGAGGTAAGTGGTGAGGGAGAAAATGAAAGTTGTTTGCTTCTTTGTTGTGTTCTTGGCTTTGGCATCCTCTGTTGCCTTTGCTTATGATCCAAGTCCCTTGCAAGACTTTTGTGTGGCTATCAATGATACCAAAAATGGTGGTATGTATTCTTACATAACTTTTGTTGCTCAAATTTTGTGTTAGGTACTTAATGTCAAGAATCACCATAAATGTTATTTTGTGATTTGGTTTTTTAATTTTGCAGTGTTCGTGAATGGAAAATTTTGCAAAGATCCAAAGCTTGCTAAAGCTGAAGATTTCTTCTATCCTGGATTGGGACCTGGAAACACCTCAAATGCATTAGGTTCAAAAGTGACACCTGTCGCTGTTAATGAAATATTAGGACTGAACACACTTGGTATATCCTTGGCTCGCATAGATTTTGCCCCTAAGGGTCTAAATCCTCCCCACACTCATCCTCGAGGGACAGAGATTCTTGTAGTCATAGAAGGCACCCTCTATGTTGGCTTTGTCTCATCCAATCAAGACAATAATCGTCTCTTCACCAAAGTGCTGAACAAGGGTGATGTGTTTGTGTTCCCAATTGGTCTCATTCACTTCCAGCTTAACGTGGGTTATGGAAATGCTGTGGCCATTGCTGGTCTTAGTAGCCAAAACCCAGGAGTTATTACCATTGCAAATGCTGTGTTTGGATCTAAACCACCCATCTCTCCAGAAGTTCTCACCAAAGCTTTTCAAGTGGACAAGAACGTAATCGACTACCTTCAGAAGCAATTCTGGTACAACAATAGTTAAGATGGGAACATGAACTGTGACACCATCATTCATGCTTGGAACTTGGATAAACGATTTTCTTAATTTTGCCTCATGCAATTGAATCTATCAAACAATTAGTACAATATTGATTAAATAAAATGCATGGGGCTATTATGTGTAACGTAGTTCATTTGTGTGTACTTAAACTTGTTTGATATATTGCAAGTTTAATAAATAACAATAATAGGCCTATCTCTTTCTTGGACTCTCCTGTCCCTGTAGTTGAAATGAGAGAAAAACATAAGAAAATACGACTGAAGATATTATTTGGAAAGATCACCTGTCTATATTTCGTTGAATGCTTTTGCATGGTATGAAGAAGTTTTATCTGAATTAAGCACCAGGCGTGTCTTTGGTCTAGTTGATGAAAAATAAATTACTCCGTTGATCTCATTATACAACTCAAGAGTAATGTATACATCTGAAAAAAATATATATTTGATCTTACTGACTGTTGTATTAAAATAAATAAATTTTACTAAATCCTAAATCCCCTGATAAAAAATGTTAGACAATAATAACCGACTATCTACAGTTTAGTTACTTCCTTTAGTTTTATATCATTCAACAATTCTCTAAATAAGGATATTGTAGAAAAATAAATGCTTAATATTTTAACGTTATATATAATTGAAAATAAACCCTCAAATAATTTATAATAAAAAATGGAGAACGTAAAAAGCAAAAAAGAAAAAAACGAATAAAAAAATATTTGACAGTATAAAAAAATGATAATTAATTTTTTTATGTACATAATATACTCGATTATTACTTACGAATTTTTATAATAAATTACAACTTTATTTTGCATCATCACATACATAAAAAAATCTACTACTATTTCTACAATAATAATTTATTAAAAATTAATAATCAATTATTAAAAGATTTTAAAATTGATAATTGTCAAAAAAAATTAAAAATATTAAAATATAAATAGATAAATTTATTATAATTATAATTAAATAAAAATTATATTCTAATCTTTATATATGGATCGATGTTTGTATGTTAAATTATTATAGAATATATTAAATTCGTTTTTAGATTAATTTTCTTATTTTTTATTATTTCATGATATATATATATATATATATATATATATATATGCGTTGGCGCGCATAAGTAAAAAAATTATTGATCAATTTAAAGAAGTTAAAATCCGTTAACATTATCAACTTATAATAAAATGTTAAATATAAAATTTAACATATCATAGAAGGTAAAATTTAACAATTTAAAAGTTATTATCAAATAAATTATATATATAACTTTATAAAAAATAAAAATTAATAAATATCATTTTATAATAATTTTATTTTAATAATTTATATATTATTTAAATTAAATAATATATCTATATATTTTTAAATTCTTTAAAAATATTATAAAATAATTCAACAACAAATTAATAAATTTTACATTTCATATAAAATTATTAAATTAATATAAATGCTAAAATTTATCTTGTAACCTATTTTAAAATATTTTTTGAAATGCAGGATATTTGCACAATTATCCGCTATAGTTGCTGTGGCATTTCCTCGTCTTGTTTCTTAGCTTTGTTTTCGGCCGTATTAAAAAGTAATTACACAAACAAAGATTACAGTTTGTTAAAACCCATGGCGCTAATATACTCCAACAGGACAGAAAAGGCAGAATTCAGAAGGCAAACCTTTTCTATTATAAATAAAAGTACACCACATTTCTTTACTTACTAATACAGTAGTAATACGGGGTTCTCCACCACCATTGAGTTCGCCACAATTTTTTCTCTTTTTACTAATACAAGGTGATCCATCAATAATTGAGTAACTAAATAACCCATCAACATTTTAGAGTAAGTATGCGTCAACATTGTGGGTAACTACGACTTTCTCTTGATTTTTTATCTACATTCCCGTCTAATTCCTACGTCATCTGTCATAAGGGCATTCGAGATCATTTTCAGTGACCTTAAAATGCTGTGGACGTTGACCAGAGCAGTGCAGATTCCACATTTTAAAATATGCTCTCTCGAGATTCTTAACCTGCAACATTCGGCGTAACTTAGGAATATTTAACCGTATCAGGGAATGCAATTAGACTGTATAGAATATTATTTTGAACTCACCCAGCGGGTTGTGTCAAACAGAGGGCAAGTCATGCGTACAGCTTTGAGCTTATTAGTTAGAGCTTGAAGCTTCGGGCGATTCAGAGCCAGTGAAACTGCTCTATCTTCGTACTCTTTCATGCTACACGGAAGACGGTTCCACACAAGTTAAAAATTTAATAAAGCAAGCAATTAACAGAAACAGTTGCCATGAGGCATAAAGTACACTTGCACTGCCTAATCTCTGAAAGGTTGAGGGAAGTCAGGCAGCATAAGACAAAAATTGAATTGAAAATTATTACTAACCTGCTAACAATCATCTCATCCCCCAGTCCAGTGGCAAGACACAGTGATCCAGCAACCCTGGTAGCCATTTTCTCAAGAGGCAGAGTAACCATCGGCAAGCCAGCCCATAGTATATCTGTTCCTGTTGTATGTGCATTGCACAAGGGCCTAAAAAAAATACATAGCATATGTAAGACAGAAAAACTCTGAAACAGACAAATGCCACGTAGAACAGGAAGAGTATCAACTGGATGCAAACAGAAAACCGAAGTGTAGGAGATTACGTGTCAAGGAATAAGTCTGCTAAAGAACTCCGTCTGATGTGTTCATTCTTCATAGCAACATCTGTGAAAATGATTTGATCTGGCTGTACCCCTTGGGCAGCAGCATCTGAAAGAAGTCCATTCATTAGAAACAGCGAATACAAATAGGACAGCAAAAAATAAAAAAGACCCAAGTGTACTGACATGACAATGCCCATTGGAGAATTACTAAAAATGGATCAGACACTACTGATCAGTGTTTGAAAAATATATAAATCAAACAACACATACATGCTCTCAGTCTCATTTCGCCTGCTGCAGGAAATCTCAGGAGCCAAAGTGCACTGTTGGGTACACGTTTAAGAATATTGCACCTAAAATAATACAAGCATAGTCAGACATGTAAAGGCATGAATCGAGGGACCTTATCTTTTATCTATACAAGCAATAAAGAACATTCTGGCATTACCATGTATTAAATATTTCAGGATCCATCTTGTAAAGCTGATTGAAGCAGGCAAATATAAATTTATCCTCAGGTAGACCATAATCTGATCGTTTGTGCTGGCAGTTTGGATCTAACACATCCTGATTTTTCTGAGCAAACGCATTTATGCAGGACAACAAGGATATTCAATGCCATGTACATAAATAGACAACACACACAAACATATAATTGAATTAAATCCAAGGTTCTCCATTAAAAGATAGTAAAATAACCTGTTTATAATCATTTACAAAGTAGCAATGGGGGAGATGGACGATCTTTTCAGAATAAATATGTGCATACCGTAGTGGTGAAACAAACTGCAATTCATAAGAAATCAGGAAGCATGTAAGATGAGTTGATAAAAATCCATGACCTCTCTTATTTATCTGCCTGGAAACATCCAGAATCTCACCTCATCTGTGACTAAGTAATCAATGTAAGTAGCCCCAGTTGTTCCAGGAAATCCCATATATGAAACTTGAATTGGTGCAGGTTGCATTGCAAATATCTCATTTCTGGCACCCTGCAAAATAACAGTGTTATATCATGCAATAAAAAATAATTAGAGACTTAGAAAAAATGACCTTCAGAAACCAAGCATACACATTACCAAGCCAGGATCTAATTATAGTTTAAAAAAGAGACTTAGAGAAACCCAATCATACACAATTCATCACACCAGGATCGTTTCATACAACAGCTAGAAAAGAATGGTCATTAAAAACTATAGTAAACAAGCATAATAAAACCAACTTTGATATAGCATAACCTGCATCAACTGTGAACTTTGATTATGTAAAAGACCAAAAAATTACTTCCCACCTTTGTATAACCATTAAGGTTTATAAGGATCTGTATCTTATCCTCGTTTATCATTTTTGCTATTGTATCTGATGACATGGCAGATACATCCACAAAGTGCTCAGCTTCAGACTGAATACGTTGTCTCCATTCAGTACCATCATTTGGACTCAAGGCATAGCAGAACACCTACATATATAGATTGTCAATAATATATGGACAACAGAAGGAACAACATTTGGAAGACAAACAAGTTGAATAAAACCAAGTTAAATACCTCAACATTCTTCCTGTTGTGCATGCCAAAAACAGATCCCATAAGATGAGACAAGGGATGATTACCAAAGTCACTACTCACATACCTGCAACTCAAAAGTTTCCCATAGTTAATAAAACAAAACAAAAGAAGGTACAAATAGAACAAAAGTAAAGGGGAGAAAAATTATTAAGATATTTAGCCCATTATGTCATACCCAATCCTTAGTCTCTCATATCCCCCCTCCTGCTTAATTGGATTAGGAGCAGCATGGCTGAATGGAGGAAGAGCAAATCGAGATGCAATTACAGAGCAATGGGATGCATATTTACGGCTGCAAAGAGTAAAAAGAAAGAGCATTATAAACTGAAATAAAGCAAACTGAAACATATTATACAACATTTCATTTTTTGTATTGGTTATGTCTCTTGTGAACAGCAATAGTCATACCTAATTTCCAGAGCAAGCATTGGGTCAAGTGGATATGCTATTGCATGGAAAGGCTGGACACTAGGAAGAACTGACATCTGAAAAACAGAAAAGATAATCAGCAAAGGTTACTCACACAAGCATGCTTGCATCATATCATATATTTATTTAATAATAGGAAAACAAAAAGGAGTATTGATTGCTCCTGACATTGATCTGCCTCCTGATTATCCCTTCAACTTCCTTGAACATTTTATCACGATCCTCCCAACAGCAGACACACTGCAATATGACAAAAGATTACATTGACTGATGCCAAATAAAATTACAAACTACACTAAATTTTAGTACAACTAATACTCAGTTCATGAAATTAGCAGAGCTAAACATCGTGAAAACCAGACAACAGAGAAATAACATTTAGATATATTAAACCAACAGAATTAAATATAAACATCTTGATTCCTTTTGGGCAGGTGGGAAGGGTCAGAAGCAATATCACAAGGCAGTGCTAAAAAAAGCAAGTAGCAATAAATGAGAAAGAACCTCAGTGCATTATAACATGTAGTGCGTCATTTAAATCATTGCTTTAATCAATTATACTGGAAATTATATCCAATACCAAGATGAACAATATCGTACAGTCCAATCAGGTTTAACATACAACAGCAGAGTACACTTATAATTCATTCCAAGTTCCAACCACATGACCTGGCCAAGATCATCTAAATGAAGGCAAGCAACATAATGGCCACTTACATGTATGGATGGTGCATTGGGACAGAAAAAATCAATATTAAACTCATGTAAGGCATAAGTGACAGGATTATATAAAAAGGTGCTCCACCGACCTCACTGAGAATAAGTTATAAAAATGAATGGACAAACCTGAAGTGTATGTAGGAGATTGCACGTCGCTTCAGGGAAGTCAGACCGAAGAATCAATGCCTGTCTGTAGCTCTTTACAGCAGCCTCTACATGTCCACTGAAATAATTAACATAATTTATGAGATTACAGCTATTGACCACGTATCTAGAGATCATATTGTTTACCAAGTCACTGACAGGTGTTGCAATGGCCAAGGGAGGATACAAAGTCTAGACAACATAAGAAACTTAAAACTGAAGATGCAACTAACTAGAGTAGAAGATGTAACTTCACGGTAAAATTCAATACCAGGCTAAAAGATACTTATATTTCAAGCTCACAATGCAATGAAATTGCAGTTTCCTTTACTTTCTAAGGTTAGGACCATAAAGCAAAATTAAAAATTAGCATACCTATCTTTATAAGCTGAAGCCAAATTAGCATGTGCTTCAGCCATAGTGGGTCTGACAGTAATTGCACGTATATAATCCTGGATAGCTTCACTGACTCTACCAATCTCCTTATATGTATTGCCTCTATTTACAAGCCCATCAGCTGCCAAGGGATCAATACGGAGGACCTCATTGTAACAAGATATGGCATCTGCATAATTCCCCTGAAACAGTATGTCCAAGAAAACACAAATTAGATTAGTGACTATATTTTTTAACAGCAATTCTTTGTAAAAATTTCAAACTCTGCCTCCCCCCCCCCTCCAAATAAAAATGTTTTATCAAGCCCAACCTTTACCCAACTAGTGCATTAACAATTAAATCATCCCCAACACCACAAGCAAGAGTCATATGTCATATCAGAGATGCAACAGGACAGTATCAATACCTGCTGCTTATAAATAATGGCAAGGTTGTTATAAGGAGCAGACAATCCAGTGGTTACACTCAGTGTAGCTTTATAATATGAAGCAGCAGCAGCCACCATGTTCCTGCATCACAAGAATTTTAACCAAGAAAAATCATATTTTATCATGTATAAACAAATTACTACTGCTCTTTAACATGAAGATACAAGGAGTAAGGACCACATACCATTCCATGTATATATTTCCAAGATTGGTCAATGCTTGAGGGTGGTTGGGCTGCAATGAAAGGCATTGCTTCACATCACAAAAAGAAATTGTTTAGTAGGGATTTAAATGGCATGAAAGCATAGCGACTAGAAATATATGTAGCATAAGGCAGACAAGAAAAAACATACATTATAACACTGGATTGCTTCTTCCACTCTGCCAACATCTTTAAGAGCATTACCCTATAAGAAAATCAAAGAATATTATATAACTGCATATAAAATTACAGTCAGGTTTTTCAAACAAAACTGTGACACACAAACAAGAAACCAACCAAATTGTTGTAAGCTTCCAAAAATCTGGGGTCACATGCAACAGCATGTTTGTAGTGTAGAATTGCCATGTCCAGTTGACCTTGCTCATAATATATACTGGCCAAATTACCTGTGTACCATTTAAGTGATTAGCATATTGGGTTCACTATGTCAGAAATAGTAACATAGCATAATTTGACTAAATGAAGAGCAAGTTTAGATTTTCCATGGGGTAATTTTACAATTTTGAATTAGTTATTTTCCATGTGCAACAAATAATGTATAGCTAGAACCAGCTGGAGTCATTTATATTCAATAAAGGAGGCCATAAGATGTGGCTGCAAAAAGTTTGAACCTCTTTCTGGCATTAGTAATGATAAGGTCATCAAAGGATGAACAAGCTTTTAAAAAAACAAGCAGAAGTCAAAAACAAAATAACAAGATATATATAAACCAATTATGGCACAATATACCAATGGTCATTCAAGATATGCCATCGTTATGGATTTTAGAAAATAGATAGCCCATTAATTACACAATACTATATCACAATTACGCAATGATTATACAATTGATAATAACTTTTTCTAAAAAATTGATTGTTCAAAACATGATTGTTTGCAGCATTAAATAAACCGTTGGGACCAAGGCTATCAATACTCAGAACATCATAAATCATAATCAGGCTTCTAAAAGAACAAAAACAAAAAGAGCTTTAAATCTTCATTAATTACTATCCAAAATCTTTGCACTGATATTTTACATAGGAAATAAAACTAGCAACAAACAGAAAGAAATAAAGCAGCAAAACCCACCATAAGCCATGCCATAGTTTGGCCGTGTCTGAAGAGCATGCTGATAACATGCAATAGCTTCTTGAGGCATCCCTAAAGCCTGAAAAGCAAAAAAGAAAACTTTCAACTTTCCACAAATAATAATTTTAAGTACTAGTTGCATTCAACCAATAATCCTTAACACCATACCTTGTACACATTACCAAGGTTCAGATATGCATCAGGGAAGGAGGGTTTTAGTTTCACTGCTTCCTGAAATAATTTTCAGGAGAAAATAGTAAGATGAGAATATATAACTAGCAGAATTGTATGAGCAGCATCAGACATAAATCTAAATTTTAATTATATTAGGACTTCGCAAGCCACAGCTCAAATATAAGGGAGACTAATGAATACTACTTATGTATGATATGGGTAAATTTGACAAATTTAATTAAATATTCTGATGCACCACCTACTTCTGTCAAAAGTTGAAGAATTCTACTCAAGCATGTGATGTAGAAAAGAGACATACCTTGTAATACTGAAGGGCTCTGTTGAAATCACCAGACTCCATGAACAGACCAGCAAGATTTGACCATGCTATAGCAAAGGTAGGTTGAATGCGCAATGCCTCAAGGTAACAACTGTATGCCTGCACAAAATGTTAGATTCTGACTATTTGCAGTCTGGGTGATGCAAGTTACAACAAGACCAACCATCATCTGAGTCCTGGCTTGAAGACAACAACTTGATATCTGTATCGAACTGTGATTTTGAACACAGTTCCACGCATGAATTATTTAAATCAGTAACTAAAATGTAAACAAAAGATGTAGGGTATAAAATACTAAGCAGTGAAGAAGCCCTCCAGGCTTCCAAGGTCTGCACACAGCCATTTTTGGCTGCCTATGTAGAAAATGGGAGAGAATGACCAGCAGAATACACAATGGTGTCACTCATTCTGAGGAATCCAGTAGAGAATCATCTCAGACTGGAAGCTAAAGTAGGGTAAAGAAACTGTATTGGCTTGGTCAGCAAGATGTGGTGTGCCAAGATCTGGGTAAGTAACATTGTGGCAGAGAAGGTCTTAACTAATCTCCCACATAAAAAGACTAATCCAATAGGATCAGGAAGGAGTATCACTCATACTGGTGAATCAAGTAGAGCATAATCTCAAACTGGTAGGCCCTATTCCTCTTAAGAGAACTGTCTGGCTATAGAAGGAGGATCAAGAAATCCAGGTACAGATATGTTGCACTGAGGCAGAAAAGGTCGCGAAGAAAAGACTAATCTCCTAAGTGATGAGATTTAATAGTTCAAAAAAGCATAGGCTGCAGAAAATCTTAAAAAGAATACCACTTCAAACAAGAAAACGCATGTCAAATGTTAGGACTTACTTCTTGCACCAAGCCTTGAGCTTTCATCAGATTACCCAAGTTGCTGTGGGCATCAACCTGTTCATAGACAACAATCACATAAACAACAAATTACATGGTAAAATGGAAAGCAGAAGGAAAACATTACACCCTATGCCTCCTAAATAACTATATAGCATGAGAAGCAATTGATCATCAAACAAGCAAAAAATACCATTAGAGGATTAATAGCAAGTGCTTGGCGACAACACTGGGCTGCTTCAGTAAGTCTTCCTTTACGCATGTATGCACTAGCTAGATTTGACCATGCATCAGCAAAATTGGGACGAAGCTACAGCAGAAAAACCAAGAAAAGGAAAAACGTTAAACAAGCCAATCAATATTTGCACAAAAACATACAGGAAAGTATGTAAGAAAAAATTGCATCAAATGAGAAAAAATCCTACAAGCCATTGCAAGAGACACATATGACATAAACAACACTAAAGCACCATAGAAGCAGAAAATTCATGACCTATCATTATTATTGATACTAAACAGCAAAGAAAAAATATGATAGCCAACCAAAATTACTCAACGGGATGAGATCCATATATTAGGATTGCATTTATATGACATGCCATCACCATATATCTGGTTTTGAGTTGCAGGAGACAGAATGGGAACATTCTTTCAAAAGTACAGGAATTGAACTACCATATTTGAGGGGAGTAATAATACCAAAAAATAAGAGAAAACTAAACCAAAGCAACAGACAAGCTCATAAACCAATGACAAAACATAGTACAGTTATTTGTCCAGAGCAGACCTCTATGGCAATCAAATAGTAGCGAATTGCAAGATCAATGTTTCCTTTTTCCTGCACAAAATAAAGCTCTATTAATTATGGAAAATGAATGAAATGCGCCTACTTCACACAAAATGGTATTATCAAGTTCCATTGCAGTCACACAAGATTAGCAGCAGTTACTTGCCTTCCATGCATTTGCCATATTCCCGTAACACTCAGCAAAGTGTGGCTCAATCCTAAGTGCTTCTTCATTTTTTGCAACACACATATCAAAATCATGCAGCTGCAAAGATAAATAATATCAAGTGTTCAGAATGCAGCACAAAAGGAAAAAGCAATCGGTGTCAAAGATTACAAATAAAGTATCCTGTGAATGATAGATAAAACAGAGAAAATAGAAGAAAAAGAAACCTGATAATAAATTGCACCGAGGAGTAGCAAGTTGTCAGTACGGAGCGGATTTCTCTCATAGACAGTGTTGCTATGTTCTAGCGCTTGCTTATAACTGCCAGCCTTGTACATTTGATGTGCAAGAGACAAATGCAAATCTTCATCAACTGCATCAAGTAGAATTTTTTTTTCAAAGTACAAATAATTAGAACAAATTATTTCATGAAATGCTCAGGATAAATAATATGCCACTCATATTAACCATAAGATTCGGTCACAGTCGCAAAACCTGCGACTTTTCACCATACGTCCACAGTTTACCAATTAAAAAAGCAAAAATACACCAAAACAAGCTACATAGGACGGAAATAACAGATTAAAAAACAATACAAAGTACTACCATCTAAAAATCCCCTATTAAACCCTAATTATGAGATCAATAAAGCAAGAACAGAATCAAAATTAATCTCCAATATTTTAGGCACACAGGTGCAAAATCTCCTGGAGAATCCGCCTCCGGCTGGATTAACGACATCAAAACAATTAAAAAAATAACTCAGTTGAATTAACGAGAAGGTAAAACCAAAAAAAAAAAAGCTTTGATACAGCATCAATAAATAACAGGACTTTCAGAGAACAGAGATAATAACCAAACCTTCACTAGAATCATGACCGCGTAACGGCAAAAGAGTGAGCGATGCGGGTTCCTGCTTGACGGAGAACGGCTCCACACGATCCCCGGTGAACGGCGGCCGAGAAGTGTCGGCGGAGCCAGGAAGCTGCGGCTGATGGTGGTAGTGATGGCGGTGATGGTGGTCTCCCTGCACGGAGATCATGGTGCCGGAGGAGATGCACAGAGGGATCGATCAGGACCGATTCAGAGGTCGTCAAAGAAGACGATCATCAAAGCTGTTGCGATCGGAATGAGATCGTGCTAGAAGAAATGACGGAGAAAGAAGATTGCTCGAAAAATCAAAACCCTATTAGAGAAATTTCTCGAGTATTTCTTCTTCTTTCTCTTCTCTTTGTGGCTTCTTTTCTGGTAAAAATTGGTAATGACGCGACGGAGAAAGTGTTTTATATGTGATGAGGATCTCGGTCTTGAGAGATTTGGGCCGTTGATGTGAGACACAAAAGAAAAGCCACCGTTCGGTAAAGTGAGATTTCATTATACACTGACACGTAAGTTATATAGTATTTAATTTTATTTGAAGTTCTTTTTTTTTTTTTTTTTTCTCTTCCGAGGGGGAGGGGAACCTTCTTTCTTTCTGCTTTCCAGAGCCATGGTTATTGTTTAAAAAAAAATGTAAATGTTTTACAAATATAATTTTTATATATTATTAATATAAATCTTTTAAAGCGTGTTTATTAATATATTTTAACTAATTTAAAGTTAAAATTATTAAAAAATAATTTTAAATATTTTATTTTTTCGGTTAAATAATTTTGTTAATAGCTAATAATATTTAAAATAGTTATCAATATTTTTAAAAATTTATTATTTAACCTTCGAATTTTTTAAATCTTCATTAAAATATCATTATGTTTTTATAATTTAATCTATTATTTATCCATTTAACTTTTATAAATTTAGTATTATTAATATTAATATATTTAGTATTTATATTATATAAATATTTCATTTAAAATAATTATTTTAGTATAAGCATTTATTTTAGTTATTATATTATTTTTAAATAAATAAACTTTTAATAAAATTTAAAAATTATAAAATTTATTTGATTTTATTTATATAAAAAAATGATTTATTATTTTAAAAGATAATTAATTTAATTTTAGTATATTTTTATTCTATAAATATGTTGCAGTTATCGAGTATTAATTAACAAATTAATTATCTTATTTATTGTTTTTATTTATCAGTTAATTTTTAATAAATATTTTTAATTTAATTCTTAACTTATCAATTTTTTATTTTTCTATTTTAATTTTCAATTTTCAATTAATTTTTAAAATACATCATTATATTACAATCAATTAAAAATAACTACAAACATACATTTTATAATAAATATCATAAAATTAACTATTTTTAATTTATAACAATCCAAATTAAATAATAATGTTAACAATTTTTACAGTATAGTTTTATTAAAATTATATCTTATTACTTTTAAAATTTTCAATAAAAAATTACAACATTTAATACATTAAAGAGTAATTTTTTTTCTTTAAAATGTTTTAAATTCAAAAAAATATTCTTTAATTGTTTTTTGTTATATAAAAATGAAATGTGATTATTTAATTAAAAATTTCCTTTATTATATTTAAAATAAATATATATATATAATTATATTTCAGTAATTAAAACTATTCAACAAGTGTTAAATATTCTTTAATTAATATTCTTAAATTTTAAAATTTTAATGAATTTCATAAAAAATTCCATTGAATATAAAACATATTCACATGATTTAGTTGGTACTGTTGTGCTTGTATTGATGCCGTGATAAAGGGCCTGCTGCAAGATATTGTTGGCTCGGTAGGGGGCATATTTTCTGGAACACAACAACTTCCTATACTCACTTCTGTCCAACTCTTTCGCTCTGACTTGTTCCATATTATCCCCTTTATGTATATTTCTATGATCGCTGATATCATGAATTTTGATTGTGTTGTTCTGAGGTAATTTTTGGGATTTTGCCACTTAGTTTACAGTATATAATTTTAACCATTTTATATAGTTTTAAGTAAGAAACAAAGTATATTATTAACAATAAATTAATTATGATAATTTTGAAAAATAAAGTAGCAAATTTTCCTTGTCAATACTCAATATATATTAGATATAAATAAACAAATAGAAGAAATGAGACTAATCAACCCAAAAGTTATGAAACTAGAACAGATAAATTATTTCCTTTGGGCGTGGAACTGAATTTATTTTTACAATTATAATTTTATCTTGATAAAATTAGTTTGTTAATTTTCCTCTAATTTATTTTTTTTGCTTTTAAGTATCTATTTTTTAAAAAAATTAAATACTTTTTATCTTTCAAACAAGTTTCAACTAAACATTTAACTATTTTAACTTCATTAATAAAATACTAACGTGTTTTCATTATTACTTTAACAAATGTTATTTAATATTTTTTTTTGAAAAATAAATAAATAAACAGATAACAATTTCCTTTTCTTTCTACATTTTGATTATGTTTTCCTCCGGTCTCTTCGCTTTCTTTCTTTTTTTTCACCTTTTTTTTCTCCTTTTTCTATTATCCTTTTTTTAAATTTAAGCTTTAAACCTTTCAAAAAAAAAATCACCGCTTTCTCTCATTGTCGGTGTACACACAAATATTGTACAATCCACTCTTCCTATGTTTTTTATTTGCGACAAATTATGGATTTTCGTTGATTTTTTGTTGAGTGGCTGAAAGTTTTTTTAAACTTTGATCTTCGGTGGAGTTGTGAAAATGAGGAGGCGTTGGATGTCCATTATACGAATGTGGGTGGTGGCTGCATTTGTGGGTTGAATTGGAAGAGATTGAGAAGGTGCATATGAAATCTCATTTGGTTTTATGCTTGGAGAAAGGGAGAAGAATAAGTCAGATGGGGGTAAATATGGGTGAGTTTAAATGGTTTTCCTTTTGTGAGAAAAAAAATTTAAATCTAAGATGATGTTTAATTTGTCAAAACATTATTTGTTTATATTTTTATTTTTTATTGATAAAAATATCATTAATTTTCACTTGATATTTTCACTCGATATTTTCACTAACCGTAAAAAAATGCATCAAGATCATGAAATAAAAAATATGAAGAGGAAAACAGCAAACAATATAAAATCATTTTACACATACATCCAATTAAATTATTATCCAATATCCGTGCATCAAGATCAATTATGTCGTACCCTTGTTTTTCATCTGCTTCCCACAATCAACCAAATTACTACAAACTCAAACAACTAAAATTTGTTATTAGTTCCCCGGGTTGTCTCGTTTGGTTTCTCTGTTTCTAGTTTTTTATTTCATTGTTTTTTGTATTTCATTAATAAAATGGCCATAAAGGATACATGCAAAAAAATTCCAGACTGGGACCACTTTTTGCACTGAGCAAGAAATACCACAATGGCTGTTCCAATAAAAAAATTTGAAGCAAATATTTAATAAAAAATTATTATAAAAGTAAGTCAAATTATTTTATCCTATACCTTCATTACGAGTTTATAAAAAAATAAATAATTTAAAATTATTAATAAAAAATAAAAAATAAACTATTTTAAAATAATAAAAAATATTTTAAAAATATAAATTTTATTATTATTATAATAATAATAATAATAGTTATATAATAATAGTAATATAATAAAAATAAGGATAACAATTTTTAAAATACAGTTCATTCAAAGATATTGTGAACTAAAGGTTTTTAAATTTTAAAAAAATAAAATAAAATTAAAATTATTTTAAAAACTAATTCAATATTCTTTTCAGTTAAATAAATTATTTTAAATTTTGATTTAAAGATAAAAATAAAAATTCACCATCATCTCACCTCAATTAATGTTTTAGTTGAGTTAAATAAGTTATTTTTAAAATTTAATTTAGAAATAAAAATAAAAAATTTACTCTCATCTCATCTAGATTAATGTTTTAGTTGATTAAAATTATTATGTTTGTAATTGATTCTGAAATATTTAGGTTTATTTAGGGTTAATTTTTTGTAAATTTAAATTTTAGAATTTTTAAAAATTAAATATATTTTTTTATTTTTAAAATTTTGTTTTTAATTTCTAAGAATTATTAAAAAATAATTCAAATTATTTATTTTATTCATCCATGTTAAATCTAAAAGAAAATAAAATTTTAAAAAAATTATTTTAAAATAGTATAAAATAGAATTTATTTTATCATTATTGTTAGGGATAATTTATATTTGGAGGTTTCGTATCAAAAAAGCTTAAATCAAAGTAAATCAAAGGCTACCATAAAGATCAAATAATGGGTTATAGGTTGAGGTAGCTATTGGTGGTTTAAGTGAGTTCAAACGGATGAATTGTTTGCTGTCCTCTAAATTTTGATGAAGAGTCTTTCTTCGACCACCGTAATTTCTGTAAGAGGAAGAAGCATAGTTGAAAAAGAAGAATAAGAAGTAGCCGGAAGAAGAACCTGATAATCGTAAAAGAAAAAAAAAATTAATGCACAAGGGTAGAGATTGAAACAGGCCGAACCAAACTAAAATTTAAATATTTAAATATAATTTTTAAAAATTTTGTCTGAATTTAGGTTTGTTATTCGTTAAAGATTTTTTTTATTAAATCTAATTTAATTTAAAATTTATAAAGCTTGTGAATTTATTTAAAAATTTACGTTTCAAAAAAAATTTAATAAATAAACTTAAAATTTATACAAATAATTAATTAAAAAAGTTATAAATTTAAAATTTACAATATAAAAAAATTATTAAATAGATCTAATATATATATATATATTAAAATAAATATAAATATATAATATATAAAAATAAATTGAATTTAAATAGATTAAACAATCTTTTTTAAAGTTTAAATTCAACTTATTTATATAAAAGTATTTTTAACAAATCCATTTATTAAATAAGTTGAATTTTAAACCATTCAAATTGTAAAATCTTATCACACGTCATATTCATTTCCATTTGTAATTTGGAGGAGGAAGAGACATATACATGCTCATTGTGCAGGAAGAAGAAGAACAACCAAAACTAATATGTCCTAAGAAGAAGAAAGCTCACATTGCAGGTCAGTTCGGTTAATGATGTATTCCATTTTAGCATTTTCTGATCCACATCTGACCACTATAAGTCATGTTAAACCAAAATTGCCTATTTTTCATGTGAAAATTTATCCAATCGGTTTGAATCATCTTCGATCTTTATTCATGATAGATTTTGTTGAAGTAGTATTTTGTTCATCCCTAATTATTATTATTATATTAATAATATAATAGTAATAATAACTATCATAATAATAATATTATTATTGATGATGATAATAATAATAATAATAATTAAAATAAATTATAATTTTTATGTTTTTAAAGATTGAAATTGAAATATTTTTAAAATTTAAAATGATAATATTTTTTAATAATTAAATTAATATTATTTTAAAAATAATTCAACATCCTTCTAAATAAATAAATTTTATTTCTAAGATTTAATTATAAAAATAACTTACAACCTAGCCCTGAATAATTAGAACTTTGCACCTAGGTGTGTTTTCGCACTGGGAGCAAGGCAACCGTTATAGGAAGCAATTTCAGAATTTCAGGTTTATTTTTGTAAAAGTTCAATAGAATAAAATTAATTTATTTAATTATTTTAATATTAAAGAAGAGGTGTCAAAATTTGATTTAATATCAGCATAAAATAATTTTACAATAATCAATGTTGGATGTAAGAGACATTTTTTTCATACTCTAAAATCGTTTTGATATTAGAATTTATTTGTATGAAATAATTTAAATTAGATTCATAGTTTACTCTTTATTTAAAATTTACGAAGAAAAATATTTTTATATTTTTTTACTTTAAAAAAAATCAGAGTCCAAAAGCAAATAATGTAAGAAAATATAGTTTGTTAAGTTTAAATAACTATTTTTTTCTAAAAAATATATAAAAAATAATAAAATTTGAATACACGGTTTTCATATAAAATTACTTTAATATATAATCTTTATTACTAGACATATCTATCTTCTGAATTTTATTTTCAATTTTATTATGTTATTACCTTATTTAAAAAAAAAACTTTGGATAGAAAATAAAAAAATTATATTATTTTAAACAAACTTTTAAAATTAATGAATTTGAAAATAAGATGATATTTTATAGTTAAAATAGAAAAATATGTTGGAGAATAAATCAAGTATTGATGGATTAAAAATAAATAAGAATGTATATAATAAAAAAAATCACGAATCTAAAATTTCAAGAGAGATCAAAATTGGAAAGTGTTGGAAGATAAATCTTTTGCTCATGAATAACAATAATATATATATATATATATATATATATATATATATATATATATATATTCGGTAAAAGTAAGCGTGAAAATTTTAATAATTTTTTATAAATATAAAATTTAAATTTTTTTATCAAGTAAATTATATTTATAAAATTTTATATAAAATAAAAATAAATGTTTTATCATATAATTTTATTTTAATAATTAATATATTATTTAAATATATATATATATATACATATAATAAACACATACATATAAATATTTAAATTATTTAAAATTTAATATAATACATAATTATAAAAATATTATAATATAATTTTAGTATAAATGTTAATAGATTTTAATTTATATATTTTATAAATATAATTTATATAATAAAATTTGTTAATTTAACATATTATTGCTAATGTTAGAGTTTGAATGATGAAGTTATCAATTTGAAAATGTTTTTATATAGCTAATATTCTCAATTCATCAGAATAGTATGAGCAATTTAATTTGCTCCAAAAACTTACGGATATATATATATATATATATATATATATATATATATATTACCTTAATTAATTTGTAGAACCGTAGTTATCAATCACAACAATTGTCAACACCTCATAATCAGCTATAATTGAAAAATTAAATTTAAAATAGTAAATTAGTGATTGAAGAAATAAAACCCTTTTTTAATTTCTCATTTTCGTAAGTTGTTTGGATATTTCTATCAATTATTATCAACTCTACATGTTTTGAACTGCACTGAGTTTTAGCATTAGACTTATTTTCCCCTCTCCTATTAGGTTGGGGCAATTAGATCTTACATTTGATGGGATGCAATGATTGGTTTCTACCAGAAATGCAAAAAATGTAAAACAAACAATTAAAGAGATTATGGGTACAGGCTAGTTGTTTCCATTGGTTATTAGGTTTTAGGTGGAACATAATTATCATTTCCACAATAAGATATAGACAAAAACTAAGCCAAATAGGATAATAGGCAACAACTAATGTAGTGCATATTTATTTATTAGGCAAATTTTACGGTAACTTCATATTTAAAGGATACAGGTATTTTTTAAAATGAATTAATACATAATAAATATGTATATTTATAATAGTTATCTTATACTTATTATTCATAATTTTAATCATTTTTAATTGCTAAATGACTCTTATAATAATCTTATATTTCTGAATTTTATTATGTTTTATAATTAAATTTTGTGATTATAACTATACTAAATATAGTTTTAAAGTTTTTATTTGCTTCGTATTTTTAAGATAATTTATTATTTTTTGTCAATTTTTTATGATAAAAAAATTATATAAAAATTATTTATAATTAGTAAATAGTTTTCTCATTACATAATGTTTTTCTTAAACTATTTTATTATAATTTATATATATCACGATGCTATTTCAGTGCTAATTTTTATTTGTAATCATTGTATTATTATTATTATATTATATTTTATAATAATAACTATCTATAAAAATAATTAAATTTGGATAGATACTAATAAGTATTTTATAATAAAATTATAAAATTTAAATTTTATACATTTTTTAAAAGTATTTAAAATTATAATAAGTATTTCATAAAATTTATAACAATAATTTTATTCTAATGAAGTTCATAAATATTTTGATAAGATAAATAACAATGAGTATAACTAGTGTCAAAGAAATCTTACTAAGAAGACTATAACTATAGAAAAAGATTATCATATATACCAATAATAATAAACATATATCGATAATAATATGCATATGTTTATATTTAGTTGTAAATTGTTGAATTTATTTTTTATGTTTATTTGTTTAAAAAAATTGTTAGATAAAAAAATAAAAATAGATAGATAACCGTATTTGTACTATAACTATTATAATTGTTGTAGCTATAACCAGAAGTTTGCTTGGTTTACTTGGAGGGGATGGTGAGGTTGAATTTGGACAATGACCAAGCTATCCTCCATGGTCCTTTGTTTGGAGAAAAGTAGCTAAATGTGGAGTTTTGAAAGAGCTATAAGGAAGGTAAAGTGGACTATTTACTCCTAATGTTTGATGAATGGTACCACTTAATTAGCTTGTTCTGGAAGACAAGAAGCAATTGAAAAGGCTGTTATCTTAAACAACTTAATTTGGTTTATCTTCTACCAGCAGGTTCTCTGAAAGATCAATCTCTGTTGCATGAGAAATTGTTCTCAATCTCCCTTGGAATGTTTCAGGTCATATGTCAACTCATTTAGTTTAGGTATAATCTCTTAAGAAGATCAAGGTTTCAGAGTTTTGGGAATTGCTTTCACCAGATTATTCTGATACAAAGCAAGAATCTCCAAATTGCAAGCAAGTCAAGAGACTCCACCATTGGATTGCTGCAGTTGACAACCTTTCAAACACATGGTGTGGAATCACTTGACATGTCAATCAATCTCCTTTTCTTGTCCAAAAGGTTTTACCCTCTTCATTGACCCCTTAAAATGGATAGACAAAACATGGTAGTTGAAAGAGTAAATATTAGCAACAACTGCAATGCATTCAAGACACCAAGGACCACTTGCACATGCTAATTATGTACAATGTTCTATTACAGGTGCTTACTCTCTGTCTCTCTCTCTTTTCTTGGAAGAAAAGAGAACTAAAGCAATGGAAGAATCATAATCTGCCAGCAATTTTTAATGAACATTGACAAAAGGAATGATACTTCCCATAACAAGAAGGTACATAGTGTGATGGTATGGCTATTAATTGGCAACTTGCCTAATTGATAATGGTAAAGAATGGATAGCATATTAATAATTGTTGACCAAATGAAGGATTCAATATCCCACTTTCTCTCAATGACTAGTTCATCAAATAGAAGAGGAAATCCTTGTGATTTGTTTTTGTTAGGCACTCTTGATAGTGGACAAAGGATGAATGGTTTCTGTTACTTTTTCAATCTTTCCTTACACTTCATGATAATATATATAAACCTTCACCCCAATAGGCTCTTCAATTTCAGAAACTCAGATGTAACCTCTAAAATAAAATAAAAAATAAAAAAGGAAGAAATAATGAATAATAATAATAATAACTCGATTGACTCTGGCAATGATTGTTAACGATTTAATTGCAATTTTGAACCCACTTTAAGTTTTCAAAATTTATGTGATGGAATGACATAAACTCCACATAGTTGAAATGGAATCTGTACACCAATTGACGTTAAGATAAGTGGAATTCTAGCTAGAACCACATACACTTGATTGAATTTATCCGTGTTATCACAACTTGAAGAATTTTCAACTTATATTCTTCTTAAGGTTGCTAGTGGATACATGTTTATTAAATCACAATGTTTGAAAATCTAATTTTTTCCTCTTTGTTATGTCCAACTTCTTTTCGAATTCTTCCTCCTTCACATAATGTCTACAATAGCCAAACGAGCTAGGAGGCTCCTAGAAACATTTGTTATGAATTAAGGGTGCAAAAAGATCTTCGCGTGAAGATTATTTGTTTTATTTTCCTGTTTATATTTTTCATTGTAATTTCTCTAAATTTATAGTTTTTACAAATTTGTTAATAAAATAGCCATACTTCAATCCCTCAAATTATACACCGATAAATCATAAAATATTAATTCGTAACTATATCCGACGTGTGTGACAGATTTTTATGTTTTACTTCAATACTAGATTTGGTATGAAAGACTTCTACACAAAAATAAGGCTGAAGAAGCAGTAAACTTTTTGGGATTTTCTGTATTTATGAATTTATGTATAAAAATATATTCATGCTATTTAATAATTTTTATATTTTATTGTACTTGCAGTTGCACAAAAAGAATAAAATTAACAAGCGTTACATAAAAAAATTATGTGCTTAATCACTTTTAATCTTATTAATTCACAATTGTATCTTGTTTTACTTTGAATTATTTAGTAAGCACATGCAATAACTGGTCATCCATAGTACGTTGCACATATTTTTTTGAGTTCAAGTAAAACTTTAAAAATATATTAAAATTAATAATAATAATAATATTTAATTTAATATTAACAAGGTGAAATCACAAGTCTTAAGGAAAAGATAAAAATAATAGGAAATATCTTTGTAGTTAATAAAGAACATTCTATCTTATTATGTAAAATAAATTAAAAAAAATAATACTTTTAAAATTATGAAAAAATTATTTAGGCTGATAATATTTATCTAATAATAAAAAGTATATTAAAAAATGTTATACATTAAGTCCATGATTACGAGTAAGGGTAGTTTTTTAAGCTCAGATTTAGTCCGTGCGCAATATATACCTTTTGAAAATTTATATTAGGAAAGACAGTGTACAGATTCATTTAATTTAGGAATCTTTTCTTGAATGAGTGGTGATAATATCTGCCAAGAACTCAATAACTAGTGCTTATAACTTTGTTTTCAATGTATGCTTTCCCTATACAACACCTGTCCCCGAATATATTCCATGCCAATGGTGATGGATGTGGAATTTTGGTTGCTTTTATCTACAAATAATATTGTCTTAGGCTTTTTCTACATAAACATTAGACCAACTACTATCAGCAAATTAAATATAGGGTTAATATATTTTTAGATTTTTTAAAATAATTAAATTTTAATTTTGGTTCTTCTATTTTAAAATTTTTACTTTATATTTTTTATTTTGTAAAATATCTTGATTATAGTTGTGATGTTAATTTAAGTAAGATTAAATTAAATTAGATTAATTATTATTAAATTTTTTAAATTATTTTATAAAATATATTAATTACATTTCTTTAATTATGATTAATATATTTTAATTTAATATAATTTGAATTAATATCAAAAACCATAATTAAGATATTTTAAAAAATAAAAGATTTTAAAATTGAGGAATGAAAATTAAAATTTAATTATTTTAAAAAAATTAAAAATATATTTCACCATTGATTAAATTATTGCAAAAGTGGAGGTTAAGCAAAGGCTTTGCTTCAATACTATATGAGGATATCTATTTCACTTTTCACTCAATTAAGCGACTTCAACTTTTGTTTCTTTTGGGCTGTGGGTATTATCTCGATATTGTAGCTTGATAAATTGCTTGTAATTACTCCTATGTCTGGTCTGGTTACTGTCGAGTGACTTGCGGGGAAAAAAAAATGAAATAAGAACATAAATTATGGATGTTAGCATCTTTATTCATATTTGAACGAAAGGTTCAGTAAGACTATCTTTGACACAAATGTTTATACAGATTCTTATATTAATTTGTGTTTTAGCTTTTAATATGTAGGTGCTGTTGTTTTTACAAACAATTCAAAAAGTGAAATGTTTGTATTTTTTTATCCATTTTAATGATGAGAGAAAATGACCGGTAACATGGTTATTGTTGTTCTAAGTATTTATAAATGGTATAGGCACATACATTTGAAAATACAAGTGAAAACATAGAAAAGTTAAGTGCAACTATACGTAAATCTTTGAAGTCAACTTCATTTAAACTTAAATGGTACTTATTATCCATAAAAATTACTTATTACTATGTTTTTTATTGTCACCTATCATGCATATGGAATTAAATCACTTATCTCTAATTTGTATCTTTTTTCCTGATTAAACAGCGACACACGAACAAAAATAATAATAATTAGGATAGGAGAGATAATATTAATTTTCGACCACGTTCATTTTTAATTGAAAAATAGGAAAACAGACAAGAAATATGAGGATTTTAATTTAATGTGTGTGTGAATTGTAGTAGCACAATCAATAAATATAGTAATAGAATGGTGCAATAACAAAATGGAGTTTACTGTAAACTCTACATATGGTAATATATTTATGTGAATATTTAACTTTAAATTATCTTTTGAAAAATTGAAATATTCACATGTGTAATATCTAATATGAATTTTAAATTTATAGTAACATAAACTCTACATATGGTAATGTATTTATGTAAATATTTAACTTTAAATTGTCTTTTGAATAATTGAAATATTCACATGTGTAATATCTAATATGAATTTTAAATTTATAGTAACATAACTCATCAATTTAACCAATTATTTTGCGGTTACTGTTTCTTTATGAAAAAAGCTCAAAATTACTCTCCGATATTCAAACTATTATCTATATTATTATAAGTTATATTTTCTTATTCTCCACTTCGATGATATATTTATTAATTTTAAAGTTTCGATATATTTTATAGGAAAACAGAAAAAGGTATAATAAAATAGTTACATCATTACTGTTTTCAAATTATAAGGGAGTGTAACAATGACATTCTCGGATCCGTCCTTGTGAGAATTGGATCCATCATTACTAAATACACCCTTGTTTTTTCTTTTCAATTAATGATAGAAAACCTCTACTTTTCATTTAAAAGACGGAGTTCACTTTAAAATAGTTAATTTAATAAAAGCACAAAATGTATGGAAATTTTAGTGGGACAAGTTATAATTAAAAGATATGTGAAATAGTAGGTGTAGCAGTGTGGACAAGTAGCATTACTAAATGTTAATCAGATTCCGTGCCGTTCATGTCAAAGGAAAGTTTAATGACTTGTCAACTTATAAAATACAAAATCAAAGTCAACAAAGAAAAAGAGGCATGCTTTTAGGGAGAAGAATTACGAGTGCCTCTGTTAGTGGCTGCTGTACATTCACGTTGATAATGCTTTCATGTGGAGGTGGCAATATTTTACAGATACAAATGATAAGTGTGAAACCATACAAACTTTAAAATATGCATTTGTAACCAGTGATCCAGGATGCTTGAGTGCGACGCGTCAACCACTGTTTGGCCACAGATTTTTCACCGCTTATTGTTGTGTATGTTGTAAACACATACACCAATCAATTCTCGTTCCTTCTAACAAAAAAAGAAGAAAAAGCC
The DNA here is from genome assembly GCA_037954105.1 of Canavalia gladiata. Lineage (NCBI taxonomy): Eukaryota > Viridiplantae > Streptophyta > Magnoliopsida > Fabales > Fabaceae > Canavalia > Canavalia gladiata. The sequence goes on from CM075660.1 coordinate 15,586,132, forward strand.
TGAACTTTATGTCTAGTGACCGACTTCAACTCCTTGTAAAAAGGGGAAATTGACCTTTGACTCAACTCTCCCTCTTGATTAAGGGCATTCTGTGTTTGTCTTAGGATTAGCCAATTGATGTCCATAGTCAGAGACATTGAAATAATATCATCTGAAGAAAAGCTTTAACGATAAAAATGGCGCGCGAGCAGCATCACTCACTATACTCTAAAAAGAGGATACCATGTAGGTGAAGGGTAATTCCAAGTTAGATACCATGTGATGTAACTCGCCGGAGCTCCAAGTTGGTCGGCCATGGTGATCCAACCGTCGGATTAGATGGCATGTTATGTGTATCGATGATGAATTTGCATGGTCCAAGGATTATATGGACCGCGGAAACAAATTGAGGTGCGAGTTGTTTGCGAAGCAAGTACCTTCAAAGGAATGAACTGAAATTGCTTCATTCCGTTTTGCTGGTTTGCATTTTGCATTTGCAAGACGGAGTTTAATTTCCGTAGCCAACTAGAATGCCTTACTTTGGACCCCAGAGACGAAAAAAAAATGCTTTCCTTCAATACTATTTTATGGACCTCAACAAATAACTATGGGTCCTTACTTTCTTCAATAAATGTATTAATCAGCCAATGAAGCGGACTGAGTTTTAACATCATAATCACATCATTATCTATCGTGAATTCCTCATTTATTGGTTGGTGGTGTTAGTTTTTCACCAGCATCATTTCGTGTTATAGAAAGAAAAAGCATTGCCGCTGCAACAGTGGGAGGCTGCTGTCGCTTCATTTTCGAAACACCCTGTTCAAAACAATATATTGTGGTGGAGTCAAAGAAAACCGAAAAACTAGGGAGAGAAGAACACGCAGGACGACAATACTACTAACTTTGGTAAATTTTGAAGGCCTGATACTACACATTAGGGTCAGCACAAAATTTACATAGTGTGCAATGATGATATATTAAACCACGACCGCTAGCTACGCCGGTGCAAAACCTTACAAACATCAAAACATTAAGGTATAATTCTACAATCCTGCATTCCTAGATGTATTTTCAATCCTCTGTTTAGCAGAAATCACCCTATCCAAAGTCTGGTCTGAAAGTGAGATCCCTGCGGTTTCCAAGTCTGCAACTACAGCAACAGCTGCATCCAGTTCCCCAAGATCAACACAGAGAGAGATGATCTCATCGTAAAGTGGTCTGCAACATGGGGGGAAAATTGGGAAACAGTAAGCTGAAAAGCAGTGGGATGGCAGACAACCAAAGGTTGTCTTCATTTTGAAGTTTTTAATCATAGTGAATAAAAACACCACATAATCTAATCCAACCCAGTTAAACAGTTACGCCTTCGTGATAGGAATTCCAAAAACCAAAGTGCACAAAAGTTAAATACAACATCTCATTTTTTAAACTCAGCAGTAATAGACAATTATTTCCTTTTCACTCCAACCAGGAATGAGCAGTCCATTATGCTTTAGGTATATAGGAACCATGATGATTAAGCCATCCCAACCTTAAAATCTAAAACCACAAACCGGAAAAGAGAGTTTCCTGAAATGTAAAAGACAGATGCCAGAGAGTGCCCTCAGGTACAGTTCTTTGAAGTACTCGTATGGCACTCATTATCAGAACCCAATGTAGAAAAAATAGTGAACTTGTACAAATTAAAGTGAAACTGTAAATTCAAGTGACTTTGAAGAAATTTATGTTACAAGTAGTAAGGGTGCAACAGTTCAAGGTGCCAATTTTAGAAGTGGTAATTCTTTCCTTGGAAATCTCGGTTTGGCTATTTTTCTTTTGCCTTGGTTAAGCACATAAAATGTCTACATTTTTTTTGCTGGGTTGGGTAACACTTGAGAATCACACGACTCATGCTATATAAAGAAAATGGAGTTACCTCCCAAACTTATAACCAAGACCATGTGTTGTCTGCAAAATTGTCAAGAAAGCTGAAGGCAGAGGTGCCCTTATAGCTGCCCGCAAGATCATGGCACAATCTCCTATAGTTGGTGTCCCTCCCAATTCCATGACCTGTATAATATAGCCCACAATCTCATCCAACAAAAACGTATATATCTCATTTTGATAAGTTAGGTTACAAGGATGATGAATATTTATCACCTACATTGTAATATGCAAGCAAAAATTTAAAATTGAATGAAATATTACACTATGCCTGAACAAGAATCTACAAGCAGATAGGTAGACATCAATGCAGTCTTTTTCTTTCTTCTTTAATGAAAACAAATAATTTCACCACTCAGTATTTAAAAATTCGTATAAGACAAACCAAGAATGTTTAACATGCCATTAAAGGGAGGAATGAATCAAACAGCTTAAAAAAAAATAAGAGTAACTGATCCCATGTGCCATTGTGAAAGTCCAAGAGTAACTTGTCACCAAAAAGACCGCCAACCAGCATGTTCTAGTAAATTATTTTCACAATTGATAATATGAAAACATAATCTGAAGAGTATTCCATGAAACACTGATTGTACCTAGGATATATTTAAGAAGCAACAAATGTAAAAGGATATCCTTAATGTGCCAGTATCCAGTACATAAAGGGTAGGGGTGCTCTGATTAAATATTTCTCACAATATATTACCATAGAAATTCCTTTAGTTTTATGGCCTTCACCATTAAGTGAATTAATAAACTCAGAAATTGGAGGCATGCGTTGAAACTAAAAATAGTTTACAGATTAAGCAATTTCAACCAAGCTCTAAACTATTGGCCTTTATACCTCCACTAGTAGAAAGGGGAGAAGATACAAGAACAGAGGATACAATATCCCCCAGATGTGGGTGTCAAACAAAGAAAGACAATTGCTCAACAAAAATACAAAATATAATAGAATAAAGCACTCCACTCAAAACAGGCTCATATATAGAACTAAAATAGATCTCTTAATATAAGTGCATGTCAATCATAAATACAAGATAATTAACATTATCAAATCAAAATAAAAAATTTAACGTCATCCTACACCATTTTGGATCTAAGTTACTCTCAAGTGGAGTGTTATAAAGGATGGTTTGTATTTTGTACACATGAAGAGGCATTGAGGCAGTAATTCTGTTGTATTTCTACAAGAAACCAAGCCATTTGACCATTTAAAACTAGCTCAACAAGAAACAGGTTTGCAGTAAAAAAATAAGAGAAAAAAGGGTCAAGGTTTAGTTATTTACCTTCTGCATAACTTTGATTGCCAACTCAACTTCCCATTCCTGTGACCATTTACGGGGAGGTTTGTTCTTCAGTTCTCTCTCCCATGTCCATCCCCAAGCATCTGCTATGGTATACATGTCTGACACATCAAAAATTTTCCGCTCCCTCATTTCCTTAAATGCCTCAAATGGATCCAGAGGAAACCAATCCTCATCGTCGTCATACTGCAAGGAAGCAACATTAGATTCTCAAACATCAAAATGTTCAAAATACAAGAACCTCAACAAAGAACGTAATGTCAAGTGTCAACAATAAATGTGGGTTCAAGGTCCAGACATGGCTCTCAGACTCTCATGAATTATCATTCTCCCAAAATCCCAGGCTCCTATATCAGTTTTCTTGTTAGTTGTTACATCCCAAAAATTTTAGGATCTTCTGCACAAATTTTTTTTGCCTAATACTGGTTGTGGAACCTCACTCTCCCACTCAAACTTAGAAAGGAAAAGAAGAACACCAAGGAATTATCATACCTCAACCTGCAACTTAGCAGATCGTTTTTTAAACTTTTTAGATGTGGCAGTAGGTTGATCAGAATCTTTCAACAACTGGACTCCAATCATTTGAAGAGGCTTTTTAGCTTCAACTTCCTTGTCCTTTATCCTGTGTACATCTTGGTTCTCTACTGGTTCTACTTCCTCTTCTGTCTGTTCTGTCTCCTCCTCCTCATCATCATCAGCTTCATCATCATCAACATCTTTTACAGCATCTTCGACAGCAACAACATCATCTGGAACTTCAGGGAACTCTGATTCACTTGCATCCATTGGTGTTTCTCGATCACCGGTCAGGCCTTCTCCTAAGAAGCGACGTTTCCAAAACTCTGTATTTCCTTCCTCCAGCTTTATTCGTGAAATTAAGGGATCTAGCTCTTCATCCACCTGGAACATGAATCACATTTAAGTTTAGCATTATATATTAAAGATCGAGATGGGGAGAAAAGAAAAAGGTGTTTAAATAAAACAAATAAAGAATCAACCTCCTCTTCCTCTTCTTCCACAGGAGGAACCCAAAGGGGCCTTCCACGAGATCGATTTATTCTCCTTGCCTTCTGTACACGCTGGTAAAGAACATTTCTAGTTCCATCAGTAGGTAAACCTTGTGCTTCTAATTCTTCCTTCAATTCAAGCACAAGCATTTTACTAGCAGCCTTAGGCTTTAAAACATTCTGTTCAGGCCCCTTTATGATTTTCTTTAGCCTTTCCTGCACTCTAATATAATCAGATTCAGATACACCATCCCCTAAAGCTGCAAGTCCTTCATTCTGCAAAGTCTTCAGAAGCTTTCTATGGTACAATTTCAAATCCTCCAGGCATCTTTGTTTGAAGGAGGTCTCTATTGGATTTGAATATATAAATCCATGAGCATCAGGATCAAGAGGTGTTTTACCTCTTCGAGGCACCCACCGCTTCCGCTCTCCAGTAAGGCCACCCTCTGCAATATATCTGTTTCAATTAACAGCAATCAACACATCAACAGAAAAACACATAATAATACGCATTAGGTCTTAAAGCCTACTTACTAACATACTAGATCAGTGATAAAACATGCCTGCATTAAATAGAAAGGAAACCAACAAGAAAAGGCTAGAAAGTTTTCTAAATAGAAAAATTATAGGAGGTTCTTTGGACCATTGCTTAGATTTTGGTTTGCCTATTCTGCCAATATTGGCTAGTGGCTACTACTAGGATTTCAGAATATTAAAGTTACCTCTGGCGAGTAAACTAGGTGACACACAAACATGAAAACCAATAACATGCATTTGGTGTGCAGACTATCTTTAAACAGCATAAAAACAAGTGAGATGAAAAGCCAATTAAAAACAAAGAAGAAGACAAGTCAATTCATTATTTTTCAATTTGGGATTCAGTTCCCCGGCTGAGAATAAACAATAATCATATATGCGAACATAAATAAAATAAATAAATTAGACCAAAATAATAGTAATAATAATAACAAAAAAACAGCCACTGTTGCTGAAGTAGAAAAAATACCTAGCAATATAGTCAATTTCATAGCCAAGTTCAGCCTCTTCTTGTAAAGGTTCAATCCATGAGCTCACTAATGTCCGGTATTTTCTGCTCAAGATCATTGCCCGTGGGGGGATCACCTGGTTATCTTTGGCCATAGCTTCTAAAGCTTCAAGCATTTCAACAATTCTTCCTGAATTTAAAAATCACCACCAGGTTGAGGCAAAGCATTCCGAGACAATTTTGGTCATAAATTTCTATGAAAAACTAAGCAGACTATATATTGAACTCAACAGAGAATTGTTTTACCATGATGATTATCTTAAGTTACAAAGTTCTTGGTTTCACAAGGGCAAAAAAATATAAGCAAATAACTTTTAGTGCAATGGTTGTATCTTATGGAACCAGATCTTCTATATATAATGGCATTGCAGATTACCCATCAACTACTCCCTTGAAATTTCTTCTTTGAGCGGAAATTTTATTACAACTGTAGAATACATGCTTCAAATCTCCTAACATTTCATACATTTTTCTACAAAAAACTTTAGAGTAAGGGGATGGTGCCCCAATTCAAGGCAAGAAAAGCCCTTGGGCTTAAAGAAAACTTATGGAAGACTTACATTTACCTCACCCCAAGGGATGAGTAGGGGTTTGAACCTGTGACTTGACAAATGCTAGATCATGTCTTGCTCCATTGACCAACCCTTTGGGGTTGATTGAGTGAAAATTTAAATTCTTTAATAACAAGAAAACATATTTAAGGATGAGAAAACTAAAAAACATCAAAGAAGATAATCATACCTTCCCGACATAATGCTCGAAGGTACAAAGAAAGTGGATCTCCATTGCTCCCTTCATTATGTAGAACTTTTGTACCTTGCTCAAAGTTTTTAAGGGCACGGAAATGCCTAATAGCTTCTCGTACTACACAGTACTTGGTAAAACACTCCACTAACAGCCTAAAGAGACAATACAAGACCAACCAAGTCAAGATGATATTTCACAGTCATATATTACAAAATCCTTCATCAATAGGAAATGATTTTTTATTTAAATAAACCAGTTTAATGAGAATCTATCTTCCCCCAAAACTACAGGCCATTACTCAGTATATGTGATAATCCAAGGATCCTTCAGAAAATAGAAGGAAAACTTCAAATTAAATAATAGCATAAAAGCACTTAAAGAGTCAACATATAGGTGAGTGGAGACTGCTTTATTGTTGGTGCAAAGTTAACTCCTTTGTACTAGGCAGTATCAATAAAATCTACATATTAAATCAGGACTTGAAAGGGCTTATGACCTTCTGAATTTAAACTCCTGCATTTTTTTTGTCCAATAATGAGAGTTCGGTGTTGGCAGACTAGCAGTATGCAATTTTTGTGCTTCTCTGGTGTATTTGATTTGAGGAATGACCATGTTTTCAAGGGGTCTATTAGACCACACAATTGTGAGATGTTTATCTAGGGTGCTAAGCTAGATGTTGTTTAAAGGGAAATTTCATAACTGATATGCAGACAGCTTTATTGCATTTTACAGCTTCATTACTGTGTTTTTACCCTTGGTTTGGGAGAAACCTCATGTCTCCTGGCTCTCGGGAGCTGTATTTCTCTCTTTACTCTTTAGTAATGTTTCTTCTTTTTACACGCACAGACTCACAAAAGCTTCTTTGCAATCTGTTGTTTTGTCACAGGTCTTGGGACAAGTTTCAGCTCATTAAAACGGCTACCATTTTTTTAAAAATAAAAGGCTATTTTATAGACTAATCAATTCAAATAAGGAGATCCAATAAGTTAAGATGATCATGTTAGTAAAAGTATAGATAACATGTCTTACGCATGGGTCTTCACATTTGGCTGTATGCGTTTGTGATCTTCAACCATCATGCCAAGTAACTCAGCAACATCTTGTACTCTATAAGCCATACAGACAAATTTAATTGGACCACATCACATAATAATGAATCTAACTCAATCCATGAAATATTCAAGTTAAGAATTCCAATTGGGGACTTTGCACATATTCAAATATCTAACCTGTCGTAAGATTCAGCTCTAGTATAAGCTTGAATAACCCAATTGTATGTCTCTGTATTAGGCTTCATATAATCTGCTAAGTAAGAAATTAAATATTCAACAATTTAGAGCAGAGCCCCTCGCCTCGGACAACATACAGAGAAACAAAGAAATGAAAAAGAAGACGATACCATGAGAATGGAAAAAATAAGTGTGACACAAGTAAGAGTATAAAAAACAGAAACAAGCTCACCTTCAAACGGTAAATGAAAATCTATATGAGGGAACAAATATAAGCATCAGAAAAAGAAGAAAAACAAAGAGATAGGAGATGAGGAGTGCGAACCTTCTCCATATTTCATGTTCTCAAATGTTGCAAAAGCTATTTCAGGTATTCCGCATGTGGCCTAAATAATTTGAAGGAAATAATATTAAAAAAAATATAATACAAACAGCCTAAGATCAAACAAGCTTGCAAAATGCTTTTTCACAGCTATTTGAAAAACTCAGCATTGCTCACCTGAGACATGTAAAAGTGAAGTAACATTGTGTCATATTACATATAGTTCCATTCACATATTTTACAGTCACAAGATAGGAGTCACTTAATGAACACCAACCATAATAGTTAGAAAAAGAACCACCTTGATCTTGCTTCCACTATTTCCATTGAAAATTCTTGAAAATAAGAAACAATGCAAAAACAACGTGACATTTTTTATAATTAAAAATGAAAACATATCATCTAAAAATGAAAACAAAAAACAATCCAAAAGTTGCCGAAATGTTTTCACCATCTTTAAGGTGATAGGAGCACAAAAGCTAGATTGAGGAAGGTGACCTGCACACTGAGGAGGCAGTTGAAATGAAATGTGGTTGCCATCCGGCCAGCAGCCTCCATCTCGTAAGCAATGTCTAAGGCATTAGAATGGTCCCCTGCTTTGCAGTCTTCCTGAATTAAACAATCATAAAGCTCATCAGTAGCTCTGAGGCCACCCTTGGAACCCTTCATAAACACCTTGTTCGCATCTTCCAAATGCTTGTTCCGAACAAGTTCCTCTGCATCACATGCCAATGAAAACATATTAGACCAAAAGAAATGAATTAAATAATAACCAATTGGCAGGAAAATGATAAATGAGTATAGTCAATATACCAATAAGAACAACCCAAGCTTGGCGAATATCATAATCTAGCTTTTCCATAGCTGCAAGTATTTCTAGACCTCTAGTGGCGCGACCTTTAGATCCAAATAACCTTACCAATGCCATAAACGTCTCGTGAACCGGGCGAAACCCCGCAGCCAACTCTCTTCTTAGCGATTCCATCTGCATAACAACAATAATCGGTTTAATTCAATTCGCGGAAACTGCTATTGGTGTCGTCGTGGAGAAAATGGTATACCGCGGATTCTTCGTCGCCGTTTAGAGCGTGCGACACTACCAAGCCATGAAACGACCTGGGGCCAGGACTCAGGCCTGCGGCGATCATGTCGTATATGACTTCCGACACGCCGGCCGAGTCACGGTTCCTGGCCCGGTCCATGAGCTCCTCCATGAAACTGAACCGGAGGCCGTTCTCGAGCGCGCTTTCGTCATCCTTGGGCTGCTTCTTTTTTCTGGTTCGCTTATCCGGAGATGAAACCGCCGCGCGGACCGTCACGGTTCGGGGAGAGAACCGATTCAATTTGAAAGGGACAGAGTTGTAACCGTAGGTGTAGGTGTAAGGCAAGATAACGAAGGACATGAATGTATATATAGATTTGTATTTGTGAGCGCCAATGGGTTCAGGTTTGAGGAAGTGACCCAGTGAGAGCGTCCAGGTGAGTGAACCAACAGCGCAGTAACTGACGATGCACTGATGATAAGGCAGACCGCGAATTGAAAAAAATAAATTAATTCATGCTACCGAAATCAACTTAAACCGAATCAATTACCGAATCCGACCCCACTTCTATTTTTGGGCCTTGCCCTTGGGCTCACCTATATGACTTGGATATTACTTGCTTTTTTCACTTTTTTTTTTTACATCCCTATTCCGTTTTCAAAAAATTTTAAAGATAAAAAATTCAGTAAACGTAATTTTATACGAGGGTGGAAAAATTCTATTCATTTCAAGGCATGAAAAAAGCAATACCCCTTACTTCTTACATTTTTTTTTTTCTATTTGCACCTTCTCTCTTTTTTAATAAAATTTTATTCTTGTGAATATGTAAAAATAAATTTTTAAAATTTAAATTTTCAAAGTCACTTATAAAAATTTAAAATTAAATTTTAGGAATAATTTTTTATAATATTTTCTAAAATTTTAATTTTTAAATATAAAAGATATATTTTAAAATTAAAATTTTGAAAAATATTTTAAAAAATTATTCCTAAAATTTAATTTTAAAATGTAAAAATATATTTTAAAATTTTAATTTTAAAATATAAAAAATATCTTCAGAAAATTTAATTTAAAAAATACTTTTTTATTCTGAAATTAAATTATAGAATACATTATTAACAAAATAATGAAGGTGTAAGGATATATTCAAGAGAAAAAAAAAAACATAATGTAAAACTCATAAAATTGTTATTGCAATGGAGGTGAAAAAAATAATTCCCCATAAGACAGTGACTCGTACTCAACAAACTGTATTTCAACCATTTTAAAAAACTCGAAAGTCTTAATTCCTCATAAATTACTTTCATCCATCTCTTGAAAAACTCCCACCTGTCAGCTTTAAATCGCCTGTTATTCTTAAAATATATTTGAGTACCTCAATTTAATTTAATTTTTAATTTTTAATTTAAATCCAAATGTTTTTCATTGTCTTCCAAATTTGCTTATACCAATCCTAAAATCGTGAGTTAAGGAAGTAACCAAGTCTATTTCAGTGGCTACCACTCTAGGCATTTGTCCTACTTATACTGAGTGATAAATTCAAATGATTTGTCCTTGTCAACAAGAAAAAAAACTTTACAAATAAGTATTTCTTTCATGAGTTGCCATTATCAATCCAGTTATTATCATCTCCTAAAAAAATCTTATATATTACTATCCACCCTTGCTTTATCATATTTTATTTTTATATTCTTTCTTTATCATCATATTATAATTATCTTTTATATATATTAAGTTATTGTAGAAATAATTTTAATTAAAATTACTTTATTTAATAATTTTTATAAACGGTTGAATTTTATTATGAACTAAATCACTTCACATAAATTGTAATAATGTGCAAATGGATCATTATTTGTATTAGTGCCCCTAATCAGTTTCTTTAGACTGTGATTATTTACCTTTGATTTGTGATTTTTCTGAAACTATAATATTAATTAAAAATGGGCAGACATTCTTTTCTAAAGACATCATTGTATAATATAAAATTAATTTCTCAAACACTTCTCACAAGTAATATATTTTCACAAACTCAATCCTCTAATAAGAAGACGATAAAGTCATGTATAGTATACAACTCAAAATTTGCCTGCATAAGCGTGCCAGATGAAATTAAAAAACAAGAAAATATTGAAGACCCAAAAAACACCACTTATTCTGCGGTTTTTCTATGCAATTCTATAGATAATCAGAAGAAAGAAAGATACTCATCCAACCGGGACAACAAGTATACTAGCTAGGATATATGTAGTCAAGCTCAAAGAGTACTTGAGTTGAGCTAGCTCCAAATCAATTTCTGGACATTCCAACACGGAAATAACACATAAATTAATAATAAGCTATAGGATTACACAAATGGCAGTTCATTGACGCAGCTTTTCTGTAACTATGTAGAAGACTTATGATTGATGATTGATTGGTAGCTAATTAGCTATTTTTTGGAATCCAAGGCCAAAATAGTGCTGAGATTCATTGGGTTCATGTACTTTGTAGTTCCTGACATAATCTGCTGAACAATCAACTTGTTGGCCTTTTCCGATGGATGGAATGGATCCCAAAATGCATAGGCATCGCGGTTTGGGCATAAGTTTGATGCCACCGTGCACAGTCCAAGACCATTAAAGGGTCCTTGACCGCAACATGCTACTTTCGATGTCACAAATCCTGCATGCACAAATTGATTAATTAAGCCTCATTTAATTGTTAGTTCATATTCAGATTGTAAAAATATAATTAAGTTATTTCATGTAGTGTATTAAAATTTAAAATTTACATGTTGACTAAATTTAAGTAAATAATTTTGAAAAGAATAAAAAAAAAAGGTGAGATATTTTATGTAAGATTTTTCTTTAAAAAAAAATAGACCTTGGTTGAGTGAGTCTTTTATTGATGTACTCCTACTCTTTGCTATGCTCAATAATGCAAAGCATAGGGTATGTAGGAGGTTAATAAATATGTTAATTTACTCGAATTAATTACCATATGCCTGAGGATCAGTGACGAAATCATCGTGCATGAGTTGTGTGTTGGCTGCAATGAAGACATTGGAACCAACTTTCTTGTTGAGTTGTTGGATGATCTTAACAAGTTGTGGGTTGAACAAGGACGCCGCACGCTGCAGCTCCTCTGAGCATTCCCCATTTGTTCCTCGCAGCGCTAATTCTGCTGGAACACAACCCAATGGACCAGTACCTGTTACCAACACCCTTCGTGCTCCAAGATCATATAGCCTCTGAAAATGTTTATATATATATATATATGAAAATGATTGTGACATCACCTCATAAAAGTTTTAATGCGGTCAACTATAATAATTAATTAAGATGGTCAACAGGCAATATATGTGCGGACAAAATTACTCATTAACAATTATAATTATGTTGATTTGTCTAGGAAATTAATTACGGTGATTGACTTAGAGTATGAGAAAAGAGAATTAATTAATAAGGATAAGGAATTACCTGTAGAATGTTTTTGTACTCAGAGATGACATACTTGACATAATCTGGTAAAGGGAATTGGCGGGATCTTGCAGAATTGGGTACCAAGTAATAGTTATTCACAAAATCGTTACCGCCACAGGTGATTAGGACTAGTGCTCCATTTACTAATTGTTTTGTTTTTTCAGTTCCGATAACAGCACTCACCCTTTGCTGGTATTCTTGGAAGTAATCTAGTTGTCTCCCGATTCTGATTATGTTTACCTGCAATTGCAACAACATGCACACGCGTTAAACCCAATCGCAGTGCACCACTATATATATACATTGTACAATAAAAACATACAAATTGGATTCCAGTGTCATTGAGGATTCCAATGCCAGCAGAAGCAAAGTTGGCACCAACAAGCAATTTTTGCCCGTTTAATTCAGGACTTAAATATGGCAACGTGGACTCTGACCCAAGTTCTTGACCTACAAAAATCACAAACATAATTAGTTAATTTAGTTACACTTAGCATAAGTTTTATTATCTTAATTAAACAACACAAAATTAGAGATGTTAACCCAACTGATAAAATCAGGAATGTTGAAGCCATTGGAGAAACGGCCAGTGGGTCTGCCAGTTGGAAAATCAATGCCATAAGGTGGAGCGTCTGCTCGAGCTGTGGTGGCTAAGTAGTTATTGTTACCATTGTCAACCAGAGAATCCCCAAACACAAAGAAAGCACGAGCTGCCTCTGCCCCATTCAAACCTCTAATTGCTAGTGCCATGACCACACCAAAAACAATGTAAGATGTGAAAACCAGAAATCTAGCCATGATTTTGGAATTGGATGAAAATTGGCTAATATTGTGATTGGTGCCTCTCAACTCTGCAAATGTAGATTTTGATGTGTCAGGTGCAAGCATGGGAATAGGCCTTTATATAGTTCCCATTCCGCGTTTGTGCCATTAATTTTAAAAATGAATGGCCCACAAGTTAATTACCATAGGTAGTTGCATTTTGCATATATGGTTATGAATAACATTGTTGTATAGGAAATTGAAATCGCGATTTGTGAGGTTATACCAGTTAGGCGTCATCTAACAAATTCATGCAAACATATGCTTCATATATTGTGAATAGATTTGACCCTCTTTTAGAACCTATGATTGAGTCTTTGCATAATAACTAAACAAGAGGAAGCATTGGCAGTTTGGTTCCATGCATACTTCTGCTGGAATTTCCCACATCTAATTAAAGGAAGAAAAATTGGATATTTGTAGCATGTTTTGTACATCCCTTATTTCTAGCTTAAAGAAACGTTTAGAATTATTTTTCTGAAAAATACTATTTTCAACCTTCATTACACATCTTCTCTTCTGCATTTTCTTATACTTCCTCCTATCGTTATCTAATTTATATAATAAATATGGAGCTCTACTTCTAAGATTAGTATTCTTTCTTTCTAGAAGCATGTAGTTTTTTCATTAACTTTTTTCTAAAAACTCAAATTATTTTAGTTTTTTATGTTAACATTCTGTCTCCCTAATCTTTACTAATTACTACACATAATTTGAAATCAATTAGTTTTAATTTTTTATTCTGTTTTTACATTGAAACTTTATCTTTCTTTTAAAATTTTAGTTATTTATACACTCAAGTCAATTACTTTCAAGTACTCATTTATATATTAAATTAGATTAATCTCTTCATGCATTCTTCCCTAAAGAACAATGCGTGTTATTTATTTTTTAAAATTTTTAATTAATAATTATGTTTTTACAATCTTAAATGTTTATTTTAATATTTTTAAACTTGTATATAAATTAATCATGAATATTTTTTAAACAAGTAAGTATTTTACTTTTAATTTATATTTCAAAAAATGTATTTGAATTTAACAAATACTCATACAATACAAAAAGATTATTTGTTAATTAGCACATTTTACTAACTTATAATATGTATTGAATGTTCAAATTGTAGATGCAAAATGGTTTTCAACTTAGAGTAAGAAGGTACAGTCAATTCAAGCATAAATTACTAGCTACCCCTGTTAGTGGTCAATGTTCAAATTGTGGATGCAAAATGGTTATCAACGTAGACTAAGAAGGTACTATCAAGCTGATTATATAAATTACTAGATAGCTAGTTTGTTAATGGTCTTGCATAGCTTAGTGGGTACAATTTCTTTAAGAAGTACATGATGTTAGGTTAATTTTTAAATGAGTCTAAAAGCCTGCACCATACTCACATCTCTCTACTTCTTTACCCCCCCCCCCCCCCCCCCCCACCCTCCGCAATTATATCCCTCTTCAAATAAAAATAGGTCTTCGTGACTATGTGACATTTATAAAAGGAAATGTGAAAGTAAAATCAGACCCATTAAAATTTGATGACCTGTGACCATACAATATAAATAAGAAAGAATACAAGTAACCGTTAAGAAAGGGTTTGGATAAAAAATAATAATAACTAATTTTTTTATGTAAACAAAAAGCAATAGAGTTTAAATTTAAGATCTTATATAAATTATTTCAACTTTTTATTATTAGGTTAGTTTTAGTGGATAAAAAATAATAAACATTAAATATAAATATTAAACATATTAGTATATAGTTTTAAAATGTTTCATATTTTGTAAATAGTTAAGACAGACGCTACATACATTTTTTTTCTTTAATATTGCATGCACATATAAACACAAGCCAACAAAACCTTTAAAGGGAGAGTTTAGAGTGGAATGTCAATTCATTTGAAAATGTAAAAGTAATACATCCTAAATAAAGTTTCAATCTGGTCATTAAAAAAAAAGCTAAAAACTTTCAATATGAATTTTACATGTCTCGTTGTGAGTAGTTTAAACAACATTTTTTTTTAAAAAGAAGAAAAGGAAAAATGAGTCACTTTAGTTTTTTTTTCTTTTTCGTATATTTATTTTAGAAATTTTTTAGAATGAATTATAATGAATAATATAACATCACTCATTTTTGCACAACTCCTTTTGTAAATGAAAACCAATCCTATTTCAATTTTTTCACCTCCTTTCTTTAAATAAAAATTTTAAATTTCATTCCCTTTATGCATCACATCATTCTTACTTTATACTTCTTCCATCGTTATCTAGTTCAGGACTTTTACATCACTGTGTCAATCAAGACATTAATAGTTACTTTTACTAGCATTCATCATTTGTACATTTTCGAAAATTTATTACATATTTAGGAAATTTAAATTTTATATTTATAAAATCATATTTCGGGAAGTTATCAACCAAGTTCTTGAAAACGATCTCTCATCTTCGGAATCATGTCTCCAAAAGTATATTGAAATATATCTTTCAGAATTTGGAAACATATTTCTAAAAACCATGTGAGGGATGAATGATCACTAACTTGGTATATACAGGTTTGCACGCTACTCTTTTTTGTATGCTTTGAAGCTCGCACAATTTCCTAAGTTATTAAATAAAGTGAAAATTAGATTTAAAAAAGAGAGAAAACAATGGAAATAAATCTATGTATAAAACGACTGAGAAATTTGATTAAATAATTAAAATTTTTCAGCCGTTAGATGGAAAAGTGTAGAAAGGTGGAAGATACTATTTATATATAGCTCCATCATCCTCAAAGAAAAAGAATAAGATTTTATGTGCATGTTCTGGTTTAAAAAAATAATCATATAATTTTTATAATTTTTTTATAAAATTAAAAAATAAATAATTGTTTTCTCAAAATAAATTAAACCAAATCTATACACTTGGTTTTCAAAACTTAAAATGAGAAGGATTGAAAGGGATAAAAAGAAAAGAAAAAAAATTTCTGAAACTTTAAAAATTATAAGGAAAAATATTGTATTTTTGGAAGAAATAAAGAGGATTGTAGTTTTTTTTTTAAATAAAAATAAGATTATCTTGAAGAAATAATTGTGAGAGATAAAAATTTAAAAATAAAATAAAATGGTATAATTAGTAAAACTAAATTATGCAAAAATATAACAATTTTGTTCAAACCCGTTTAAAAGTGCAACTTCATCTGAAATCCTATTTAAAGGTGTATTTTGGATTAAGATCTGTAATTAAACAGGCTAATAAAACTATAAGTCCAAATAGGTCAAGGGTACATCAACATATAATTCCTTATCCTTGGTGACCTCTATTCTTGTCAATAATGATATACTTTCTTCGTCTTATTTTACGTGTTATTTAAATATTTTTTATTTAGCTTAAATATTTTATATTTTAAAATATCAAGGTTTATTTAAATATTTTTAGTTATCTTAAATTATTTGAATTTTAAATGTATTAGTTAATTATATTTCAATGATATTCTTATTTATTAAAAAGTTTTTATCAATTAATCACTATAATAACTTTAGTATGACTTTTAACAAAAGAGTATTTTAGTTAAATAAACTTATTTTTATAATCATTAGTAAAATATTTATTTTTGTAATGTGTGTATTAATATTAAATAATATCTAAAATGAGATTGAGGGAGTAATCCTATAGATTGAAGCTAAGTCCCACGCTTGGACATTTTACAGAGGTTTTATTGCCAGAAATTAATGCTCAGTATTAGAAGTTACGATAAACACACATATCGGTACTCGACATTACAAAAAAAAATCTTATTTATTAATATTTAAATATTATATTAATTTTTGTTAATATAACTTATTTTAGTAAAAAAAAAGTTATTAATATAGATATTATGAGTTTATATCAAAAATAAAATATTTTTGTTAATGTAATATATATAATCGATATATTAAATACTAATATAATACTATATTTATAAGAAAATTATCAAAAATTAAAATGTTAACTGCAAGACTACAAGAGTATCAAAATATTGTTCAAGATATGAACACTGTAACATTAAAGTAGCAAAATGAGCTGTATAGACCATAGTACCAACTACTCTGACTCACACTTAGCTAATATATATATCTTTTACATAACATAATTTTGTTGGAGAAACAGTTCAACTACCATCTCTTTACCCACGAAGTGTTAAGTTGATCTATAATTGATTCCCTCAACTTTTAATTCAACCAACTTTTCAGGCAATTCAATTATAAAAATATTAAGCCATAAACTTGAATTGAAACCAGCTCTTACGCACTTTCTGGAACCCGTAATGCGCTACTGAATAACCTAGCTAGCAAAAAACTATCCTCCTTAATTTACTCCCCGATATGGTAAGAATTACTGCATAATTGGTAGTAAATAGTGTATAGCAGGATTGATTAACCTGATTTATAATCATATAGATTGATTATATGGATTAGATAGTACTCTTTACAAAAATTGATGTTACATATTCCCCATTCATTTCCGGTTTGCTTGTAAAGCAGAAAATGAAATGAGGTCAAATTAGCAAATGAGTCTGTAATTTACCACCTATATGCATTTGCATCTGCCGGCTAGGAAGATAACAAAGAGAAACCATGAAATATAGGTAATAATTTTAGGCAAATGTTAATTAATAACCTTTTAAAGAATAAAAAATATTTATAAGAATGTTATTAATGCATTTTTATGATGATTTTTAATGCCTTACATGGTTTTCAAAAAGTAAGAATCATTAATGCATTTTTATGATGATTTTTAATATGTCTTACACGGTTCTCAAAAAGAAATATTTTATTTGTTATAAGATCCACAATTTTATTATTAAATATTAAAAAATCATAATATATTTTTATTTATATTTGACCTAATTTTATATTTTTCATATATACCTATTCCAAATTGTTGCCTTTAAATTAAAGAAAATGACAAAAGGGAACCTAATTGGGAAAAAAGAAAAACATGTTTTGTGGAGGTAAACAAGAAAATACATAAGAGATTGAAGCGAGGCCTAAGCCAACATATTTGGGGGCGGAATTAATGTGACAGTTTGAGAATGACGAGTCTTGTGTTGGCCCCTACTTCTTTATTGTGAACTACATTTTTTAGGTAACTACCACCTAAGCTTGGTACGTTCTTAAATGCGTTTGCAGTATTTTAATTTTCTATTACATTTTTCTTTCATTCCCTCATCCTTTTTTCTGCCCATAAAGCCTTATTTTACAAGTCTTGTTATTGTTAACAAGAATTTTAAGAATATTAGTTTAAAAAGTTAAAATATCATTAATTATAGAATAAATAAATATATATTTTTAATTAAAATTTATAATATTATTATATTTAAAATTATAATATAAATATTTTGGTAACATTTTTTATATAGAAGTTATTTTTAATTCTTTACTTAATGTCTTAAAATATTTATTAACATTCTCTTATTTTAGATTAAATTTAATTAGAATATATTGATAGTGTAAAAAAAAGTATATTATTTTTAATTATAAATTGTCATGTCTTTAAACATTATTTTTTTAATAAGTATAATAAAAATTATATTTATTATAATTTTTAATTAATTGATAGGGTAAAATTTGTTACACTAAGAATATTAGAATTTTTACACGCATATATTTTGATTCTACTCCGTTTTTTTTTAATTGATGAATTAAATTTGAATATGTGAATATTTATCTAACTCTAACTTAATTTTAATGGTAAAAATTTATTTTTATTAGATTTAAAATTTTCATAATTTGCAAAGGGAAGAACATGTGCCGATTTTGGGAATGTGAATGATCCACCTTGAACTCAAACTTGTTTCATAATTATAAAATCGTATGAGTGAATGTTATTATTAAAAATTAAAGAATTTTATTTCCATTCTCATTTCTCATATAATTACTAAAAAATAAATCAGTTAAATAATTTAAATTATAATATATAAACGAGTTAAATAATAAAGTCAAAAACACATATTTTGCTAGAAATTAATATAGTTGGGAAGTTTTTTATTCTTTCAGATTTTTTTGTTTATCTTTATATATTAGTTAATTAGAATGTATTTGATTCGCGGTCTATTTAAAATTATATAAGTTAACTGAATTAAGGAAAAAAAAAACTGTAATAGAACAGGTTCTTGCGAATTTCACAAACTTTTATAAAAATAGATTGAGTTTAATTTTTTTTTCCTTCTATTTTTATCTTCTAATCTAATCTGACTTCCAACTCATCCACGTCGTGACAGAGATTGAGACGTCACGCTTAATAATTTTTTAAAATTTAATCTGTGTTTTTTAAAAAGATTAAAATATGTGTCTATATATAAACAGCTGTGGATATGACTAAAATTGAATACAATCGATTTTTTAAAAGTTGGGGTTGGGCTTAGTTAGTTTAAAATTATAGGAGTAAGCGACAAATATAAAACCTTGAAATTTGGATGCAGTAACTTAAAAAATATAAAAACAATAGGATTAAAATAATAAAAAACTTAAAATATTTGCTTGTAATTTTATCAAAATAAGAGAATGCATTTGCAAATAGGTAATAGAATGAAATATGGATTTGATTCACACATATTAAGAGTAGTTTACATTCGATCACATTGTCCCATTTTTATTTTTATAATTTGGACCGTCTATCTAAATATGCAGAAGATATATTTTTCCATGTATATGTATGAATATCAAAATCCATACATATATAAACAATTTTTTTATTTTTAATTATTGTTATTCATAAAACATTTTAAATTAACAAAATTAAATGCATATCAATAAATTTTTAAAATTATTTAAAAATTTTCCGTATATGTCAACAATTTAATAATAGCCTTTTTTATTCATCATACTTTTATTTTACTTAAGTATAATAAATTAAATTTGATTTACAAGAAATAATTAAATAAAAATTAACATCAACCATAAGATATAATTTATAAGATCTTTTGTACATTAAATAAATGAAGTCACGTTAGTCTTTATATTATAAATAAAAGTACAGGATTGAAAAAATAATTTAGAAACCAATCTCAAGTGTATTATTTAATCATAATATTTTGAAAGTAACGAGTAACTTTGATATTTTTTGAACCCGCATGAGAATGGTTTCAGCAATCCTTGGGAAAGTTTCATTGTTCGTGACACATCCCTATGCGATCTTTACACTTTCGAAAACTTCACTGGCCGTTAGTCACGTGCATTATCCACCGTTAAACTCAACAGTGGTTTACTCAGTTGATTTTTAGGAAGCACATAAAGTTTGAGCCATGATCACAGTTAATATTCTCGAGTAAAAAAGATTCTCACAACGATACAATCAAAGATACGACATTTTATTACTGGCAATTTGCCAATAGCAATTTAAAGGACAAGCCAGCATGCTTTGAACCACAAAATACACTACCTAGGGGATCATCATCATCATCATTATCAGATGGCTTCACATACATACATGTCTTGTGGTAACCATTTGGGAGAGAGAGCTAGAATCGAAGATTGTAATGTATCAATCAAATTCAAACCCTGGAATCCAAGGCCATGATGGTGCTAAGATTCATGGGATGCATGTACTGGGCGGAGCCAGTGAGCATCTGTTGAACTATGATTCTGTTAGCTTTCTCCGATGGGTGAAATGAATCCCAAAACGCGAATAGGTCCCGATTTGGACACAAGTTGGAAAGGGCTGTGCATAGCCCAATTCCATTGTATGGGCCTTGCCCACAGCAAGCTATCTTTGCTGTAACAAATCCTGTCGGCCCAAAACCATAGTGAAGGGTTAAAAAGTGAAATAGGTCTTTGTTCTTAAATAATAATTTAGCAATATAAACGTACCAAAAGCTTGAGGGTTGACAACGAAATCCATGTGCATTTGATATGCATTTGCAGCAATGAAGACTTCAGCGCCAATCTCTTGGTTGAGTCCTTTGATCATTTGAACAAGTTGTGGATTGTATAAGGACGCAGCTCTCTCAAGTTCCACGTCACATTCACCATTTCTGCTTCTCATTGCTAACTCTGCCGGTACACACCCCATTGGTCCCGTACCCGTTACAAGAACCCTACGTCCTCCCAAATCATAAACCCTCTGCATCCATTATATCTATGTACATTAACAACTTTTGTAAAATCGGGTATTCTATAATTTCAGAAATGTTAGTATCATCATACTTTTTAAACACATCCTTTAACTACCATTCTTATAACATTCTTTTTACATATCTTTCTAATCACTAAATGAAAGAGGAATTGAATGCACTTTATGTTTTCAACATATTAAATACATTTATCTTGTTATTTAATACTTTTTTTTTATAAAACAATAAAAACATTATTGAGAAGATACAGTATTACTCTTTAGTAATACTTTTGTATGTCTTTTTTACAAGATAAATAATCTTATCTTAACTGAACCTATGGAATTTTATCTATACAAAAATTAAATAATAAAAGGTAAGTATCATTTCTAATATTAATTTTATTAACTCGTTTAGGATAAGGTCATTTATCTCATGAACTAACTTAGACAACCTCATGAAAATTAAATAAATAATAAGTGTTATTTTTAATACAATGCTTAGTCTCATTGATCCACTAATAATGGGATTATTTATTCCTATAGGATAGCTTAGCAAATTCCATAAAAATCAAATAAAAAGTTACAAGATAAAATAAAAATATCTTTATTTCTGAAATTCATCAAGTGTTGCAATACCATTCCCTGAGTAAGCAGTTGTTACATATTATTACATTCAAATGAGTTCAATTTAAGGGTATCATTGTTTAACAAACGGTTACTTAACAATACGAAATTTCCTTTAAAGTTTCTCTAATATCATGATAAAGAAAGATTAATAAAAAAAAGTTATATTAAAAAGTGTACGTAAAGAATAATATAACCCAAGAAGCAAATAATTTAATTTATAGGTCATTTAGCTAAGCTGATGGCGTAATTAATGAATATCTCTTGGAGACTGCATTGAATAATTAAGACGTCAAAGCAACGAAAAACAAGTTGGTATGATTGAGCAAACAATTTTATGTGTCCTCCATGAACACACTCATTCCCTTGTGACATTTCCATGACCATTAATTTAATAGGTCCGCTACCCTTTAAACTAACTAAGATCACAGTGTTATTTTTGTTAATAAACTGTAATCTCAAATTGTTTGTAATTGAAGTATATGTATATATAGATGAAACATAGAGGGAGTAATAAGAAAAGGCAAGGTTGAAAGATATATAGTATTTATTGGGAAATGAATACCCTGAGGATTTGGCGGTACTCGGATATGAGATAGGTCACGTAGTCTGGGAGAGAAAACTGGCGAGATCTTGGTGAATAGGGGACCAGATAATAATTGTTCACAAAATCGTTGCCTCCAAGAGTGATGAGGACCAATGCTCTGTTCACAACTATCCTAGCCCCCTCTTCACCAATATGTGCACTTAACCTTTGCTGGTAATGTGCGAATAGCTTCAATTGCTTGTAGATGTGAATGATGTGCAGCTGCCAAAACAATTAATTACATAATTAATAAGCTATTACCACCTTTTCAGTATACACACATGTCACAATTTTATTTTATATATCTCCATTATGGATAAAAACTTAAACCATTTGGCAATTTGTTCATTTGAACATATAAATTAAATAAAATTAACTAATTGAACTTACAAACTGAAATCCTGTATCATTGAGAATCCCAATCCCGGCCGAAGCAAA
This sequence comes from Canavalia gladiata, assembly GCA_037954105.1. Classification (NCBI taxonomy): domain Eukaryota; kingdom Viridiplantae; phylum Streptophyta; class Magnoliopsida; order Fabales; family Fabaceae; genus Canavalia; species Canavalia gladiata. The sequence continues at coordinate 15,608,734 of CM075660.1, forward strand.
ATTGGCACCAACCAGGAGCTTCTCTCCTACTAGTAAAGGGCTCAAATATGGCATAGTAGGCTCTAAACCAAGCTGCTCACCTGCAATTAATTAACCATCATCATACACATGAAACAAGCACAACTTTACCCCATGCATGCAAATGCCAATGTCAAACTAGAACAAACAAGAATTAATATATTCTTTTTTATAATGAAACGAGAAAAAAAAATTGTTTTTACTCTACAAATTCTTAAAAACAGAAAAATGAAATAAAAATTATAAGATGATATTTTTTTAATAAAAATGAAAACATATTTTGACAAGCCTAATAATCCCTTAAGTACTAATTAAACTTGTTGACCAGTTAATTAGCAAATGTATGCTACAAATTCATACTGATTATGTCAGGGATGTTTAGGCCATTGGAGAAGCGTCCAGTGGGTCTGTGAGTTGGGAAATCAATGCCATAAGGGGGAGCATCTGCGCGTGCAGTGGTAGCCAAGAAATCATTGTTGCCACTGTCTACAAGTGAATCACCAAAAACGAAGAAAGCCCTTGTTGATTGAGCACAAGAAAAACTTAGAGACATAAACAAGCTTGTTACTATTGCACAACACTCAAACACTGAAGAACGAGTCATGGCTATGTATGGATATATTGTTGGTACTATACTGATTTAATTAACACTTGATATGAAAAATCTCAGTGTGACATTGGTGGTTTGGGAAGGGGTATATATATATAAAGGTGTGGGAGGTTGATCTAAAGATCTTTGAAAACCACATTCATAAATGCCCTTTGTCTACCACCTCTCCAAAGTTTAAAGCAACCGCCAAATGAAGAAGAGCAAGTACCTCAAATAATTGATGGGGTTGATTGTTTAAGCAAATTTGTGATTTTTTTCCTCAGATTCCAAAACATATCATTCTTTGTCATTACTAAGTCGTCTATATAGCATGGTAAAAAAAATGAGACAGTGATGCATCATTAAAACCACAAGCACCCAATTGAAGTAACATAATTTTACCCCCACTTCTTGGCATAATGCTTCTCTTGTCCATGCCATCTATGTTTCATCCCCGTGTGTTTAGGTCACACTATATATGTTACTGTAGCATGCTATTTATCATTGTTGCTAGAATTGACAATTTATTAATTAATCATCGTTAAATGAATACTAATATAAGGAGACATGAGAGATAGCCACATAATTAAATTAGGGTCTTGACATAAAGATATTTGTTAAAGAATCAATAAATATAAAGTATTGGTTAAAAAAATGAGAATGAGTTAGTAATATCTTCCTAAAAGAATTTTCTATTTTTTAATATTTAATTAGTGTTCTAAGAACTTTTGTTAACATTCTCCATTAAATTATACTTTCTCTGTCTCATCGTTTGTCCTTCAAGTTAATATATATATTTTTTAAGAATTATTAATTGCACAAATTGCTATGATGAAAATATTTGTTTTGAAAAAAAAATATTTATTAAGATGAGATCCCAATAAATGAAAGTATTCTTGAAAAAAGAATGATACTTTCTTGGTTTTGTAAAATAAACAAATATTTAGAAACAAATTAAAATAATAAAAAAAGCGTATAATATGAGACAGAAAATAATTAATATTATTGAGGCAGATTCAAAGCAACTAACGTCAAAACATGTTAATGTATATAATTCCAGGCAGATAGATTGCCATTATGCTAGAGTTATTCTCTACCAGCTTTGATGTAAAGTTAGATATATCTGGAACTTTTTTGTTGTGATATCATTTGAAATTGAAATTCACCCCATTACTGTATATACGCTGTGTGTCTCGAGCTATAACTTGTTTGTCTAGCAATTAAAACGTATTTGTTTAGATCCTAAAACTTCATTGGATAGCTAAGGTGTCGTTTAATTTGCAAAAATATTTTTAATTTTCAATTTTATTTTTTATTTACAAAAATATCATTATTTTTTTTCAGTTTTTACATTTTTATATGAAAAGTAAAAAAGTTCTTTTTATTATTATAGTTATAAAATTTTAAAAACAAAAAAGAAAGTAAAAATAATATGACATTTTTAAATAAAAATTAAAAATGAGAACTAAAAATATTTTTCAATCAAAAGGCCTTTAATATTTTTATTCAAATTCCGCTGTTAAAACAATCATACATTTATTTGAATATTGTGATTTGCTTTTAGGTTTTAATTATTTCGAGAGTGTTGTTAACCTTTCTCTCAAACATTAGTTAACGTACTTATTAGCATTAGGGTAGGAGATGTTGATGACATTTTTCATAATTTTTTTTATTGTTAATTTATAATCACTGTTTTGAAAATATTTATAAATAATATTCGCCATTATTTAATCTCACAAGGACAATTTGCCATTTCAGACTGATTATGATAAGTTTCAATATGAAGTTTACTTCGATAGCTATATTTTTCATATAACACTCTTTCATAATTTTTTTTTTCATTTTATCTTTACTTTTAAAAGGAAAATTTATTTTTATTTATTTATCTATTTAATACTCTAAACTATTAATTTTTACTTTTATCATTTTTAACTTTGACCTAATTTTTGAATATTTTACATATTAAAAAATAATAAAATTTATACTAGGAAGTTAACAAATAATTTTGATATAAAAATAATTTTAATTATATTTTTAAACTTCTATATTATCTTTTTAAATGGACAGATAAAAAATAAGGGAATGTTATTCTTTGAGAAATTGTATTAATACAATAAATTTGTACTTTTTTTATACAATAAAAAAATGAAGATGTGATGGAGAGAAATGGAGAAAATTAATCAAAACAACGATGTACATAACAAAATCATATTAGTTTGTTTAATTTATTTTTTCATATCTTTAAAAATTATATTATTCATTTTATTTCATATATTTTTTATATTTTAATTTTATTGTAAAAATTTAGTGTTAGAGTATCATTACTCAAAACTTGTAAGGAGAAAAAAATTATACATATATATATATTGTAAAAATATTTAATAAAAATTATTAGATGTTATTTAATTCATAAAAAATGAAATTAAAATCTATATGACTTTTAAATTGATTATATGTTTGTTAATTAATTTATAATTCTTGATATCATATATAGTTGTATATTTCACATTTAAGTTTCTCATTCTCATCATTATAATGTTATAAATATTCTTTTATTATGATTTATAATAAAAATATATATTGATTCTTTAACTATTATCTTAAAACAATGGATAGTAAAACTAAATAAAAATACTAGTCAATCAAATAGAGATGATAAAACGAGTTACCTAAATTTAGACCGGATAAAAAAATTAAATTAAATATGTACTCCTAAAATAATATTTGGATATTTTAAAGCCATTTACTTGTTAAAGTCACATCAAATATACCTGGACTTGACTAAAAAATTAGATTTAATTAAAAATATAAATATAAATCCTATGTTTTATTAAGTGGATTGTAGATCCATTTTACTACATTTATTATCAAATCCCGATATATTCTAATTCAATTATAAATTATGGATAATCAATAATCATTGAATTTTCAATTAAAAATTCTATCATCACCCTCTAATCATTATTTATTTGGACCAATATTAATGATATATATGATAAATTCGAAAAAAAGTTATAGTAATAATAATTAAAAATTAACTACATTAAATGAAAAAATGATTGATAAAGTAATATTTGATCTAGGTAATAAACATATTTAATTACTTAGCCATAATTAACTTGAATGTTAATAACTATCTACATAATTCTAATAGAGTCAAGTATAATTGTAGTTACTGTAAGTATGAATTAATTTAATTTTAAAAAATATTTATTAATTTTAATATTTTTAAAAAATAGTTCCAACCACCAAGCTGTGATAAAATTTATTTTAATCTTTTTAAAAATTATAAAAATCAATACTAATAAAAAATTCAGAAAACTGATCCAAATTTGATCATATTTGTAGAAATTAACAATATATTTAATTTTATTAAATAATTATTAATTTTTATCATTTAATTTATTTTAAATAATTTATCATCTTTTAAATTAAGATAATACTTTTAATTTTAATCTATTTTATTAAATAAAATAAGACAATATAAATAGATTTATATTATAATTTTAATGTTTTATATTGTAAACAAATATGTTTGCTAATAGTAAAAGTATTACGAATTTTTCAACAGCCAAGAGATAAACTAGTAATTATAATAAAATATTAGAGATAAAAAGATAAATTAAGAATTTATATTCTCAAATATCACACAAAATAGGGTTTAAAAAAATATTATAAAATAATGAAATGGACTTTATTAAATAATTCTATTTTAATCAAATACTGTTTTAAAACTAATTAAAATAAGCTAAAATTTAGCTGATTTACTTTGTGAAATACACTCCAAATAGTCAAATCTCTCTTTTGAACTGACTACTAGCTAAAGAAATTCCTGAGCTAGGTGCTTAATTTTCTTCTATGTAGGAAGGATTTAATATGTGTTGGGATAAGATTATTTTTTTTACTATTAACAGATAATTTTATTTAAAATATTAGAAAAAAGGCTATATAAACATGTTTGGAATATTATATTATATAAAGAGCTTAAAATAAAATATTTCTAATTATATAAATTTTTAATAAATAAATTTTTAAAATTTATTATTAAAAGCTATCAGTTTATTGTTAATAAACTTTTACATTCTTATTTATTTTTAATAATTAATTATTTTAAATATACAATTAATTAGTATAAATAGTTTTATATCCATTTTGTATAATTTTATCATACAAAGTTATTCTTTGATATAATATAAATAAAATAATTATTTTAAAAATATTTTTCATTTAATATATTTAACATAAAACTTATTGTACATAACTAAATATGAAATAACCAATCATAAACATTTTAAAATGATTTATTTGTTTTAGCTAATCCAAACATATAGTTAGTGAAGAAGCGGGGACCAAAAGGAAATATATGTACATGTGATCAACATAAACAAGGTGGTGTTTGGTTACAGCAACCTCCTCCAGAGAATTCTGCATTTTCTTTTAGTTAAAACATAACATCATTTACAAAGCAGAACTTCGCAAAAAAAAAAAAAAAAACACGTGAAACCCTCGCCTAAAGAATGCACATAGGATCTTGGCAAAACCACTCTGCAGAGCTTTCTCTTCTTCTTCTTCTTCTTTTTTTTCTTTTCGTCTACTATGCATATATCTTAACAGTAGAAGTTCAAACGGCTACCAGACCCCGGTTACATAAAAAAACCACATGTACATTGTATATTTAAAATTTTAATTCAAAATTTAACCTTTTCATCAGTTTATTCAGTAATTCCGCTTTATAATCTTAATTATGTCCTTTATTTTTATCAGAGTTTTACACGGTCTGAAAAAGGAAATAAAAAAATAGAATAAAAGAATTTAATAAAAGTAAGTAAATTTTAAATTATTTAATATGCGAGAAATATGAGAGAGGGGAAAGTAAAAAGAAGCATAATGATTGGTTGATAGCTCTCAAATTAAACTGTGTATCACCTGCCTTGGCCCCTTGGCTCACATCATCATAGGCTGGCTTCGCAAAGATTAAGGTTTTGTTGGGATGATATGTAAAATAAAAATAAAATGAATAGAAAGATAAAATAAGATAAAAATAAATTATTTATATAGATAGAAATAGATTTTTTAGTTAGATAAATAAAAAAATAAAAAAAAATTTGATAATAAAATTTTTATTTTGTATTAATTTAAAAATTAAATTAAAATTATAAAATTTTAAATTTTTATTATATTATTTTTGTATCAACATAATAATTTTTATTTTACTTTTTAAATAATTTGAACATTAAAAATAAAAAATATACTATTTTTTTTTTCTTCTTAATTTTTTTCTATTTGAGAAGCATATTTTTTTTATCTCCTAAAAAACAATCTCTTCCATCTTATATTCATAATTAAACAAATATAAAAGATATTTTTATCAATCCTATTCTCTTCTACTCTGTTTCTACCACTGCAGGGGCACCATTTTGTGCCAACATTGATAATTGATTAATTTTGTTGGGTAAACGTACTTTAACGAAAATTGAAAATTCGTTATAGTTATCCATGAAGAAATTAAAAGTATATTGGATATAATCGAAGATGCTTTCACAGAAAGCTGTATCATTTTTTTCCCTTGTCTTTTCATTTTCATTCTTTATCCTCAACGTAAAATTAATGCTTTATTTTTTACTTTTATTATAGATTATGAACATATCTTAAAATTAATTCTTCTATTATAATAAAATTAAATTTTATTAATTTAATAAAAATCATTTTTCACTCAATAGTTATTAAATTTAAATATATTTAATTTCAATTAATATATTAAAATTTTATATAATTTTATCAGTTAAAATAAAATATTAAAGTATGAATATAAAGATTACTTTCAACAAATCATATTTTTAAATATTTTTTATTTTTTATTTTAATAATTATTAAAATTGATTGAAATTCTTCAAGTTATAATCAACATATCAAAGTTTTATATGATTATATTAGTTAAAATGAAAAATTGAACCAAAACATTTTTTCATAACTTATTTTGCTTTAAATATAATTGCTTTATATTTAAAAATAATTGATTAAATTTTTTTAAAAATTTTATCAAATTTTGTAATATTTTATAATCTAAAGATAAAGAATTAAATAAGTTAAGATGATTCAATTTTAAAAATTTTAATTTTGACAAAATTTTAACCAACTTTAATATTTTATAATGAAACAGTTAATTTAAAATTAAAATTAAAAATTTAATATTAAATTAAATAAAAAATTAGAATGAATTTAAAAATCTAAAATAAAGTTAAATAACAAAATCGTTAATTTTGCCAATATGCCATATTACTGAACCTTTTTTTCACACAGAATAATTTCATCACCAAAAAGCAGTATGTGACGTGGATTGTACGGAGGTTTAAAAAACAATTTATATAAAAAGAATGTATTTTTAAAATATTTTATTTATAAATATAATTTTGATATTTTTATACAAATAAAATGTTTGATAAATTAAAGATATAGAAGACTGATAATAAGATATTAAAAAAATGAAGAATATTTAATAAGCTTGATCTTATAATGTTTGAATGAAAGAAGAGGCTAAGAAGAAGTTAAAGAATATTTAAAAGAAATTGCATGGGGACTACACACCTATATCCTGAAATGGTTCCCGAAACCCATTTCTGCATCATTTAAGTACCAGACAGACACCAAAGGAATAGTTTGATTTGTCTCTGGAATCAATTATAGAGTTTTCAAATTTGATTTTTGGAGAATTAATTTTGTTTACTAACTTGTTTGCGTAATTTTACCGTGGAAAAAATTAATTTTGTAATGAATAGTATTGAATATGGAAAAAGCAAAAATTTCAACTTTTATATTAGGTAAAACTCGTTTTAAGTACAAGACTTACAAATTATATGTTATGTACACTTCGTAATTTTACTTTACAAATTAAACAAAGTCAATTCTTTTCAGCCCATTTTAAAAATATCATACCTAAATATTAATTTTTTTGTTAAAGTTAACTCTACAAAAATTGATTAGTATTTTAATTTTTTACCAAAAATGATTTTATAAAAATATAAAACAAGCGAACACAAATAGTCCAACAAATGGCTCTATGCAGAACGGTGGGTGAATAGAAGAAAACTCGCTCCAGCGAATGGCTCTATATATACGTGGAATGGTGGATTTATGGGGAACTGAAGAAACATGTTGCTTTCCATGTTAAAGTCAGGGACCAAAATTTTCAATTTTTTTCTTTTTCAATTTTTTTAAAATTTTTATCTCTATATTTTTTATTTTTTAAATACATATTAGAATTCACAGATACACTTTCTATTTATTTATTTTTCGAAATGGACTTCTCCAATCTTCATTTACGAGAGAATCTTGGCTCATCTCCTTGGACCTAAGAGATTATTAAAGGTGGGATTTTCACCTAAACTGGTTAGTAATTAAATTTCTACAATAAAGTTTCATAACTTTTTTCATAATTATGAAGGAAAAAATAGTATGATAAAAAGTAGATAATAAATATTAATTACTAAAATATAGTAAAAATTCTGTTGGAATCTAGATTGTTTGTGGTAAAAAAAATGAACTGCATAGGATACAATTCTTCAGTCCTTTATAATAAAAAAATGATATTTATAATATTTAAAATTTATTTAAAATATACTATCAATATAATTTTTTTTGCAATATTAACCAATTATAAATTATCATACATTAAAAAAGTAAAAAAAAAACGTTTTTATAATGAAATTTATGTTCAATTTTTTTAAAAAAGTATAAGCAATTCAAATATAAGGTACGAGTAAAATTTTGACAAATTTTCATGTTAGAGTTATGCTTTTTTCTTAAAACTATGTTGAATGTTTATATTAAAATTCTCTTGGTCATAACAAAAATTGACTAATACAGAAAAAATTATTTTATCTCTGAAAATATTTGTAATGTAGCAAAAGATAATATACTACGTACAAATGCTGTTGCGAGACTGAGAGACACGACTTCACAACTCATAAATAAATTAGTTTTATTTTTAAAAAAAAAAATTCTTTTCAAAAACTTTAAAAATTATACTTAAAAAAATTATTGTTCCAGATAAGTTAATTTGAAAAAGTGCTTGTTACGTTTATGCCTTGCCTCTGGGGTTTGGCTTTCCATGTCACCAATGTCTTGCCTAGAACTCTAAGCGAATACACATGGCGATGGACATATTCATATAGTATTGATATATAGTTAATACAGTGTACTGAAGGAAAGACAAATTGGAGCTAAACTGGAAATAGATAAATAGATATATAGCTAGCTAGAGGTACATCACATGCATATATATAAGATACAAGGGTAAGGATGATAGCAAGTAACTGACCCTAATAAATTAAATTAAATTAAATGTGTAGTAATATGGATCCCAATCTTTAAGGCCTTGACCCATTGATGTATCATTGAGTTGAAGAAAATCATCTCTGACGAAGTTACTAGTACTCCAGGGATCACTGTCCCAATTATTGCTCATGTCCTCAAGGAACACCGTAACATCGTTTCTGAGACTAAGCTAGGAGCAGCAGGTTCTGGAGGAAAGATCAAACTCTGAGCAACTTGTATACTACTAGAAGAGTCATTACTTGAAGAGGGAGGAGGAGCCAAATTGAGTTTGGCCGATGCACCATAGAGCCTTATTGCAGCTTGATCGTAGGCAATCGCAGCTTCGAGGGAAGTGTTGAAAGTGCCAAGCCAAAGCCTAACACCGCGTTTGGGTTCTCGTATTTCAGCAACCCATTTTCCCCAAGTCCTGTGCCTCACTCCTGTGTACGTGCACATGGCATTTTGGGGTCCACCTTTTCCTTTCATGCACCCTTTTCGGGAGCGTGGCAGTTTTGTTGCCCTTACTTGTGCTTTCAATTCCTTGTACATTGTACTTGATGGCTTCGTGGGCTGTAATTATTATGGGTCTTTGTTAAACAGGGAGGATTGAAGAAGATAGATACTGAGTGGGTGAGAGACAGAGTTGGATATTGGATAGTGAGAGTGACTCGTGGCAATGAAGAGGGAACAGCTGTCTGTGTGGTTGTAAACTACTTTGGTCATAAGAATTTGCATTCGTCAAACAAAGAAAATACAATCTGCTTATGTCATGTGGGCTTATAGTTTTCTTCAATCTCATATAAGTAAATGTTAAGATGTATCTTTAGAATAATCTATTACAAAAATTGAAAGTAATAAAAAATATTTATTAATAAATATCATTAATCCTCATTTATCATTTTTTTTATAAATATTTTTATATTACTTTAAATCATAAATTTTATTTTCATAATCAATAAAAATTAATATTAATTATCAAAATAAAACTTTGAGTTTAATTCAAAAACTATAAAAAAATGTTTATATCATCACTTGTTAAGAGATGATATATATATATATATATATTATTAATAAAAAAATATTTTAAAAATAAAAAAAAAATATTTTAAAATTTTAACTAATAACTTTAAAGTACTTATTAGTATTCTGTAATGAAATAGTGTTAAACTTGTCATTTAAAGGATTTTTATTTTTGCATAGATGCTTCTATTATATTTATTTTTTTATCTTTTTCTTTTACATTTATGTATGGAATGTAAAATAAATATTATTGTTATTCAAAATTTTAAATAAAATAAAAATATAAAAAAATATTTAATGTTAAGTTATTTAATATTATTTTTATTTCAAATAAAAACTAAAAATTTTAATTTTAATTTAAAAATTTTACATAATAAAATGAAAGACGCATCCCAGATATGAGGGGACTTCCGGAAGTAAAAAGTATGAATACAGCATAAATAAAAAAGTTGTACAAACATATAAATATAAGAAGCTTTAAAAATTATAAACAGAATATAACTATGCTAGGATTATGAAATTAATTTAAATTTAACATATAATATTAAATTAGAATAGAAAATATAATTTAAAAAGAAATATAAATATTTTTACAATCATTTTATACAAAATAAAATATTTAATGAAAATATTGATAGATTTACGGTAAAATTTTAGAAAACAGAAATAAAAAATAAAAATATTATTAATAATATGCAAAGTATTTTTATAATATTCAACACAGCTACAAAATAACATGATTATTATGTAAAAGAATTATTTATTTTCTACGTATATAATTATTAAAATAATTTTAAAATTATAAATTAAAAAAATTAAATATCTTTATACATGTATAAGAAAAGAGCTCAACTAGTTACTTCTTACCTCTATCCTTAATAAAATAACAGTTATTTTTTATTTTATTATTTTACAGTATTAAATTTATTGGATATATTTTATTTTTTTTTAAATTTATTTATTCTATTGATTAAATAGTCAAATACTTAAATCTAAAAAAATTGAAAATATATTAGTATCATCACTGTTGCAATGATAATGGAATGGTAAATAATTTTTTTTTAATAAAAATAGAGGAGTCATTATAAGTAACTATTAAAAATATTTATTTTTACTCTAAAAAAATATTACTTTTAATGATTTATTTTAGTTTATTAAAGTTATTTAAAGAATTTTTTTGATTTTTTATCTTCAAAAAATAAGAGAAAAAAATGACCCAAAAATTTATTTAGGTTTAACATATCTGATTCCTGCCCATACGTATATATTCAGGTACGTAATTCTTTTAAAAAGAGTTTCGATGCAGTTTAAATTTATAAAAAATATTATGATACTTTTAGATTTTTTAAAAAAGATTATCCTTGATTTTTGTAAAAAAGTATTTTTGAAAAATTAGTTTTGTTATCTTTATTTCTTAGAAATATGTACTTAAAAAGTATTAAAACTTGAATTTAAAAATTTGATTATTTATTTTATTTTTTCAAAATTCTTTTGAAGAGAAACATTTTTTAGAACGAATAATTTAAGATAGCAGATGATTACTCAATAAATTTTTATGTTTCAAGTAATATCAAAGGTGGATCCATCACTTAATTGATCTTATTGCACAAACTTGAATATTTTTTTTTAATTTCTCTTTTTAGAAAGAATAACAAGATAACAAAAAAATGACAAATATAAACCAAAAACAAATATATAAATAGAATAATAAAAAAAATAAAGATATAAAATAAAAAATAAGAAAAAAAATAATAAACAATAGAAATTTAAAAAAATGAAAAAAGGTTAGTTGTACTTACCTGAATAAAGATAGTGACTCATAAACTTTCCTCTTGAAATGAGAACGATATAGATGCTCTTCTTCTGCGACTATATGAGTTTACACATTTCTCTTCTGCGACTATATGAGTTTACACATTTATAAAAAAATTTATATATGATAAGTTTACACTTTAATGCGTACTCCCAAATACGAGCTTTGCAGCTCAAGTCTTTCCTTTTTTCTCTTGTGAAAGGCGTCTCCTTATATAGGAGAATGAGAAACTTCCGAAATCTACCTTGTTCGATGTGAGACTTGCAGCTCTACAGTAGAATGAATGACTAAAAAAGTCTTACTCTTCCGATGTGAGACTATCAAAATGACTTTTAAACTTAATTCTGTTCATTGTGAGACTTCTATTTTTCTATTTTTTTTATTTTGTTATGCAGTTTTTGGTTTTTTTGTTTTTAATACTCAAAAAAATTGGGTATTCACAATTAATCACTGTATGATTACCACATGTTAATGGTTTGAACATTCAGGCTTTTATACTAATTTGATCTAGTTTTTAAAATTATTTATCTAAACGGTCTAAACGGTGTAAAAATAAATTATTTTCTAGTAAAAATAGAAACAATATTTATTATGCATAATTTTTCATATTTTATGTGTAATTTATTTATTAATGTGTCTTACATATGCTATAACGCATTTTATTATGTGTTACAATATGGGTAATGTACGTTAATAAATGCTTATGGGTCATATTTGTGTAAAAAACAAAAAATGCAAATGCATTTATTCTATTGATAAACATAATCTTAAAAGCTCAAAATGTTTTCATTTAAATTTTTATTAAATTTAAAAACACATTGTGAAAATTAAAATAAATAATAATGGAAAAAATGTAATAATAAATAAAAAATAACATCTATGATCTATTTAAATTTTAAAATACGCGGTACAAATTAAAATAAATAAATAAATAATATAATAATGAAATTATTATCCAAATATATCTATAATCTGAGCATGAGTTATTATCAAATACTCGTACAAAATCAACTCCAGGAATATATGTGATGGTTTTGCATACAGTTCTTTTATATAATATTGAATTTCAGGAAACAGCAATAATAGTACCTATTGAAGTTGTAGATGAATTATTGGCATCCATGGTACGATAATGGTTTTTTTTTTATCATATTTATTTATGTTATTTAATTTAAATTGCATACTATGAAGGTGATGTTGTTAGTATGGTGGAAGATGTTGACATGCATACAACATGATATTATTTGTAATCTAAGTGCAGATTAATAACTATTTAATACTTTATTTTTATTGTATTTGCTACAGTTATGGTATTTTATTTAAATAATAATATGTTTACACATGTACTTATATTTGATAGATTATTGGAACATCGGTGACTAGTCATCGGAATGTCAACATTACGGTATTTTAATGTGGTATTCAAAAAGATTGGAGAAAATGTATAATTTAGCTACCTCAAGGTTTGCAAGGTGTTGTGGACAAGGAAAAGTTCAAATATCATACCTTGATCACGCTCCATTGAAGTTGGTAAATATCTTGCGTAATAATAGTAGTCACAGCAAATATTTCATACAAAATATACGTTCATTAAAAATGATGTTTTCTTTTAGATCAATGAGTGGAACTATTGATATAAAGGTTAATGATGGAAATGACCTCCCATCTTTGTTACGAATGGAGAAAATTACCACCGAATTGAGAGTTTGCTGATTTTTCCAAGTGAAATACCAAAGTTTCTACCATTATACATTTATGATACTAAGAATGAAGTAACAAATATGATGTCTACTGTAAGGTTGGTCTTAAGTGATTATCTATAGCTTTAGACCCTATAGAAGAATATACAATGGTTATTAAATATTCTAGAAGGTAGATTTACTTTTTTGTACAATTTTTTATGGAGCATAAAGAGTGATGAATTTTCATTAAATGAATCAATTGTGCAAGATATGAAGGAAATGTTTGATGGTTGTAACTCATATGCAAAAGTATATAGCATCTGAAGTTGCAGCATTGATTATTGGTGATTTTGATTATGAACAAATCAAAAGAGATGTGATTGTTGAAACTCAAACACATTCTCTTTGCATGTGTCAATTTTAAATGTTGCATACCTTCGTATGTAATATCTTTTTCTCTTCCCTCGAGGTAAAGATGGTTACTTTAAAGACATTCTTCTTAAGCACCATAGATCAAGGAAAAAGAAAATATTGTCCAACATAGAAGAAGAATGTAATGAAAGAAAAAAGTTTTCTACGAGGGAATTCATTGCTTTCAGGACAGTTGAAAGAAGCAGTGGGAGTCTCGTTATTTTTATGTTAATAATATTTTTTCAATAATTTCTAGTGGACACTTATACCATGACAGAGTCATCATGTTTTTCATACATAAGAACTCACAAAAAATAATTGAGAGCTGAACTTTAAATTGTATCCCTGAGGCTATTCTAAAAGGGCTAAATAATCCTTCATTTCTAGATAAAAGAATTATGCTGCCCTCTACTTTTACTAGTGGTGCTCACTATATATTCTAAAACTATCAAGATGTAATAACTATTTGTAGATGAACAAGATACCTTGACTTATTTATTACATTTACATGCAACCAAATATGATGTTGTTGAACAAATATGGTTTAAATGCAGAAGATAGATTAGACACGTTTTGTCGCATATTTAAGATAAAGCTTGATGAACTAATAATAGAAATAAAGTAAGGAAATGTATTTGAAAAACTTGTATAAGATATTGTACGTGTATCTTATTTATTATCATTATTATTTTTTTATGTTAATTGTTTGTGTTAAACCTATAATTGTAAATAAAGTACCCTAATATGCTAAATCTGATGTAGTCTTATTTTTCGTTGAAGCAATTGTTTACATAATTGAATTTGAAAAATAAGGTTTACCTCATGCTTATATTTTGGTATTCTTTCATTCAGCAAGCAAGTATGTGACACATGATGACATTGATAAGATAATAAGTACTAAAATTCCTGATGAGAAAGTCAAACCAATCATGAGAAAAATTGTTGAAATGTTAGTGATTCATACACCATATGGTGCCCAAAATAAAAAGTTTCCATAAGTGTAGAATGGGAAATGCATAAGATATTTTCCAAAAAAATATGTTGAAAAAACAACCATTGACAATGATAGATATCGACTATACCAAAGACAGGACAATGTTCAAACCATTCAAAAGGATAAAGTCAGTGTTGATAACACATATGTTGTCTCAGACAATAAGTACCTGTTGCCGAATACAATGCATACATTAATGTTGAGTGGTGCAATCAATCAAGATCTATAAAGTACCTCTTCAAATATATAAATAATTGGCATGATTGTGTCACAAATTTTTACCAAAATGGTCAAACTGCTAATAACAAAAATAGTGTTGATGCGATAAAATTATACTATAACTGTAGGTATTTGTCATTATATGAGGTAATATGAAGCATATTTATTTTTTACATTCATTTTCGTGAGCCAGCTATTGAAAGATTATCTTTTCACCTACCTGACCAACATTTAGTTATTTTTTATGATGATGATACACTGCAACAAATTTCTAATAAGAAATTTGAGGAAGGAAGAACATTGACATATGCAGAGTTTCCTACAAAATTTTGTGGAAACAACCCCAACATGAATGGATCATCAAGAAAAGAGGATTTTTAGTTAGTAAACTTCATTTTGTTCCTCCTGTAAATAATGAGTTATATTATTTGAAACTTCAATTGAATAGAGCTAGAGGTTTTTAGTTATACACTAATATCCATGAAGTTAATGACATTACATATCCAATATTTAAGGATGCTTGCTACTCGTTGGGTTTATTATAAGATGATAAAGAATATACAGATACTATTAAGTAAGTCACTTACTAGGAGACAAATTTTTTTAGGAAATTATTTTCCACTCTAGTTTTATCCAACTCGATTGAAAGACCAGAATTTATATGGAACAATACATGCACATATCTGAGTGACAACATTGTATACAAACAGACTTTTACTGCAACAACCTAGTAAGTTTATTGTTGTTGTTGTTATATTTGTGTGTTCATTTTTTTATGTTGCATTTAGGGTTGTTAAGATATATGCATGTCTTTTTTAACTTTAGATTTGGAAATTAACGAATAAAGAAACTCATAATTTGGCTTTGTACAAGATCCATAAATTGTTTGAGAGCAATAATTGAAGGTTATCTCAATATCCAACTATGTCTGAGCTTGACATAGATTTGGTATCTAATTCTAATAATAGACTTGTTATGGGTGAGCTTTAGTATGACAAGGACCAACTGACATTATAACATACAATTTTTTTGGGAAAAATGACAAGAGTAAAATAACATTTACAACAAAATCGTTGAAGTTATTTCTGTTGGGAGCAGCACAATCTTTTTCCTCTATGGTTATGGAAGAACTAGGAAAGCCTTTTTACGGAGGTCTATATTTGCTGCTATTAGATCAAAAGGAAAGATAATTCTAAAGGTGGCATTAAGTGGAAAAGCAACATTATTACTTCCAAGTGGCAAGACAACTCACTAATGCTCTGTTTGAGTGACGTAGAAAATAGGAAGGAAAGAAAGGGAAAGGAAATAAAGAGAGCGGAAATAAGAAGGCAGAGTGAGTTGTTTGGATGAGTAGAAATAAGAAGGAAAAAAAAGAAAAAAAAATTCTTTTTTCGTTTGGATGAGTGGAAAAAAGAAGGGAAAGAAATATATTAATAGGATAAATTTTATTTTATATAAAATTTTAAAATATGTTTTCTTGCATTGTATCTTTTTTACAAATATAATTTATTAATTTTTAATTTTTTTAATTTTTAAAAAATAAATAATAATTTTAATAATTTAAAATAAATAAAAAATAAATAAAAAAAACCCCTCATGTTTTCACGGCTGAAGAGGGGGAACAAAATTATGTGTGCCCCATGGAAAAAAAAACTTTCCCTCCACTAAAGACAAAACACACCAAATAAGGGAAAGGAAGTTTTTCTCTTTATTTCCTTCCCTCCCCTTTCCTTCCCCCTAATTCCCTTCATCCAAACAGAGCATAAAAGTTTGTCATTCTAATTATGATTAATGAGGATTCAACATGCAACATAAAACGAAGGCAGTCTAGTGGCTGAATTAATAGTTAAAAGTAAAATTTATTATTTGGGATAAGGTACCAATGATACACAAATATTGTTTTGAGGCTACCAATAGAACCTCCAGGGATATTCTACATTTCTCAAATCCAGTTGAAGGAAAAGTGATTGTGTTTGATGGTGACTTTATGCTTTGTTTGGTTGGAGGGAAAGGAGAAGGAAGGAAAATGAAGTATGAAAATATTTTCCGTCATTTGTTTGCGTATGGAAATAAGAGAAAAGGAACTAATTTCCACGGATTCCACCAAATTTTGTTCCTCCCCCCAAATTGGTGAGAGAAGAAGGATAAAAAACTTGTATTTTTTTTTAAATTTTAAATTATTAAAGTTATTATATATTTTTTAAAATAAAAATAAATGTTATATTAAAATAAAAACATAATAAAAAATTAAATTTTTTAAAGTTAACTTTTATACTACAATATACTTTTTCCTTTTCTTTTCCACACATCCAAACAAAAAAAGCCATTTTCTTCCTTTTTATTTTAACACATCCAAACAATTCATTTTTTCTTTTACTTTCACTCTTTTATTTCCCTTCCCTTTCTTTCCTTTAAATTTGCCATGTGATCCAAACAAAACACTAAGCAAACCTTCTTGTAATTTCAAAAGGATCTAGGCAAGATGTTGTTCATACATATATTAACTCATCATATCTTAGGAAATTTTGTCAAGTTTTCAAATGATTGAAAACATGAGGTTGAAAAATGGATGATGTGATATTGAAAAAGAAGAACTAAATTTTTTTTCTAATTGGACATTAAGGATTGGTGATAGGAGTATTGGTGATGAAAATGAGGAGAGCATCAATGAAGATATTCCTCATGAATTGCTCATAACCAAACCAAGTAATCCAATTTTTTGCATCATTGAAAACACATATCCAATTTTTGTACAGAATATGAATGCTCCAAATTTTTTTAGAATCATGCTATATTAGCCCCCACAAATAAGATTATAAATAATGTGAATGATTATGTGTTTTTATTGATGCCGAGAGAAAGTCAAACATATCTTAGTTTTAACAATCCCTACAACATGAATGAACATTCTCTTATAGAAAATAACATTTATACTTCTGAGTTCCTCAACACAATAAATTGCTCAAGTCTACTGAATCTTGAAATAACACTTAAAATTGGTGTTCCAATTATACTATTAAGCAACATAGATTAGAGTTCTGGAATGTGTAACGGTACTTGCTTAGTCATCATTAAAATAGGTAATTACATTTTAGAAGTAAAGGTCCTTTCCGAAAACAATGCAGGATAGAAAGTATTTATTTTGAGGTTGTCATTAACTCCATCAGATACCATAATTCCATTTAAATTCCAATGAAAATCAATAAAAGCCAAGGCTAGTCATTGACAAATGTTGAAATTTACATTCCAAAGTCACTTTTATCTCATGGTCAACTTTATGTTGCTGTGTCATGAGAAACCAACAAAAATGAATTGAAGTTACTTATAATTGATGAAAAGGGACATATTAGTGCTAATATATGTAATGTTGTTTACAAAGAAGTTTTCTAAAGTGTTTGATATAGTAAATGACATCAGGTGCTTATAAGACTTCATTCCTGATTCAGAGATGGAAGGAAGTGGTTGTACTTGATCAATAAGTTTATTCTCCACAATTTATTTTCAAACAATTAAATTTATAGAATTACATTGGTTTGAATTTCTCATCGCATTCAGGAGTATGTAGGAGTAGAATATAAGATTTTATCAAGTTATTATTTGTACATAGTTATATATTTTTTCATGTATGTAAACAAATATTTTCTTATTTTTTGTTATATTCTATTGATTTATTTTCATTCATAAATTTTCTTTCACTTTATTGATTTGTATGCTTGGACTTTGTTATTGGTTTAAATTTATGATCAATTTGTTGGACAATTTAACTATAGACACTGTTCTTTAAACAGGTGAGTGAGGTACTAACACCTTTCTTACTTGAAATCGATTCTCGAATCTAAATTTTTTTCAAAGGGTTTTTCCATAATTTTTCTTTTAAAATAAATTTAAAAAATTTGGTGGCAACTTCACTTTCTTGAAAATATTTTCACTTTCCAAACCAAACCACACTTTCATTCTTCATTCATCGTGATCCCATTTGTGACACATATGCATAGTGCAGTGATGACTAACTCCAAATTAATGAATATGAGAGTGGTATGGGATGCACTTAACCTTAACCTAATCTCAAGTTTATCATCATAGGTACTTAAGGAAAAAATCCTGAAACAATTCATATCCATTTAATATAATTTTCTTAATCTTGAACTAGGTTTGTGTGTTTGCATATAATGTTTATGTCAATGTCAGTGATGTTAATGGAAATATATAAATATTTAATTACTACTCCTTATAAATTATACTTGAATGAAACATCTTAATTCCTCTCTCAATCATATTTTTTTATACGCAACTATAAATTTTATAGTGGAACCACTACTGGATTACTCTCTTTTTGATGTTGAGGTAAACATCAACCTAGAGATGAATTAGAGGTTCTCTCCCATTGTAACTATAAACAATCACTACAATACTAGAGTATTTATTAAAAAAAAAAGATATAAAAATAAAAAAAAATTGTAATTATTAACTTAAGTGTGATGATTGAACTTTATATACACAAATGTATAAATGGAGTTTAACTATTTAGATATATATGTGATTTAAACATCCAATAGATGATAATTATGTAGTTACTTTTAATTAATTAATTAATATATATATTTAAAAAATAATATATAAGTGAAATATGGTGAAAGTAAGTAATGTGAAGATGTTATAGTTTGTAGTGTGTATATATATTATTTTAAATTCATTTTAATAATTATAATATTTAAGTATTAATATTAAATTTTTATATTTTATTAAAAATATTTTTATTATATATTATACAAATTAAATTTTATTTTATAATTTATTTTAAGATATATACATAAGTAAATTAAATTTATTAAAAAATTAAAAGTAATATATATATATATATATTAAGATTGAGTTTTAATATTTTATTTTACCTCTTTAAAATTCTTTCTGATCTTTTGTGGATATAAAGAGGACAGAATTTGTATCCAACATATCTCATTATCATGCTATATACGCAACTAGTTAATAAAAAATGTTAGTCTTGATAAATTTTTTTGAAAAAATGTGTATTTATTTTATTGAAATATAAAAGCGTGATAAATTATTTGTTTTTCAATAAAATTTTACTATTTTTAGATACTGAAAAAATCTGTTAATTAATTATAGAAAAATATTAAGGATTAATTTTAAGTATTTAAAAGTTATATTTAATAGATGATTTATTTTTAATAAAAATATTATTTTTAGTAACAAATCTAAAAGTTAATAATAACAAAACCGTTAATTATAATTCGTGGGAATTAATGTCTTTTGCGACCTTGCAAATGCCCATGCCCCGTACCAGTTGCCAAGCCCTAATACCCAAAGTGTAAACTCTATACGTAATGAAGGCGTCGAAGACCTAAAAGCCCATCAAAACTATTGGGCTAGTAGAGGTACCCAAGGCTAACGTATTGTTAAATTTCTAGAGCAAAAACCAAACCTATTGCTAATTTTCTTTAATAACTCGAATCCTTGTTCATTTAAATTAAAAACATTTTAGACTCAAAACAAAACAATGGAAAATGGAGAATTTGGTGCAAAAGTAATTGCATGGTAGAAAGGCAAAGAAATGAAGGAAAGGATTCCATGCATCTTTAGTTTGTTACGATATTTGGAAATGGAAATAATTTGGACTTCGGAGGAGATAATAATTTCGCACAAGTCTTATTATCTTTATCCTTTTCTAAGACAAAAAGGAAATTATTTACGTGTATTTATATAAGTGAATTTATTATTTTTCTGGAGCAAATCATTTGGTTAATATATAAAAAGGACTTTTGTTGGTGAGAATATTCATTCACAGTATCACTCCTTGCTATTTAGATATGTAAATGAAAGACATATATTTCATTAACTGTACTAATTTTTTCTTTTTCTTTGACAAATAAACAACTCTGAGAAGATTATATTATGATTTTTGCTTTGGATGAATTTTCACTTTCAACTCTTCTATTGAGTACTGAGAAGGATACTGGTGGGGTTGTTATTTTTCCTTCGGGAAAATGATTGATCAATAGTTTTATACATGTAGGATCAGACAACTGACCTTTTAATTATTTTGCAAAGATCGCTTGTAGTTTTTTCCATATTTATTTCTTGTCTCCGTATTAAAAAATTTTACGTATAAATAAACAACTTTCAATTTACTCAAAAAAAGAAAACAACTTTCACTGTATTTCCGACTTTTGGACTAATCCTCTCTAATACTGTGCAGATAATATGATAAGAAGGAAGATGATGAATGCATATTCGTACAGCATATCTCTATCCCCATGCACATCTGGTTAAAAAGCTGTTTGATTTTCTTTTTTCTTAAATATAACTGTTAAATTGAAATATATTAAAATAAATAATACTAAATGAATGCCCAGACATCTGTTTCATTGCTCCCAACCAATAATATGCAATGAAATAATACAACAACTTATTTAACTTTATTTTTCATCAAATAATATAAAATAGGGTTATTTAATTTTAATCACAAAAAAAAAAACGTGAGAATGAAATAAATGAAGTATATGTATTTTGTAATTTGTAGTAGGTGAATAAAATTATTAGTTTCCTAAAACAGCGGTAACGATATGAACGGGTGGAAAGCAGATGAGAGGTGAAGTTGGTGAGTGTTGAGGTTTTCACGATTAACTTTCCTTAGCCGTCAAAGCATATGAG
The DNA here is from genome assembly GCA_037954105.1 of Canavalia gladiata. Classification (NCBI taxonomy): domain Eukaryota; kingdom Viridiplantae; phylum Streptophyta; class Magnoliopsida; order Fabales; family Fabaceae; genus Canavalia; species Canavalia gladiata. The sequence continues at coordinate 15,630,465 of CM075660.1, forward strand.
TGACAGTTGGTGCGAGTTGTGAGATGAAGCCACGTCTCACTGAAGGGAGAAAGAAAGAACCTTCTGAAAGCATTTTGAGTAATATCATCCAAAATACGTATAGTTAGTTAGGTGTCGCTAACTAATCTATTTTCTCTTCACTTACAAACACGATAGGAACTCACGTCACCCATCACCATTATTCCTAAAATCGCCTTGCCTTTAAAGCGATCAACCTCTCTTTATATTCATAATTACTAGATTGCCCTCACCCAACGTTGACTTCCATTCTGCAGCAACCATCAAATCTAATCTAACAAGTCACAACTCAGATGTATGATAAAATAATTAAGTGAAATGGCCTTCATTTTTTCTTTTCTTTTATTAAAGAAATAGAAGTAAGATGAAACAAAAAAAATAAAAATAAAAGTAAGGATTATAGCTAAGATGTGTGTACATGTGATCGTTAACATTTTCCTGTTAGTTTTCATTGAATTTATTTCTGCTCCCTACATTTTGTTGCTTACTGAATCAGTTTAATGATCGAAAGCAAATTTAGGTTGAGACACAGTGGTGGGAAATAATTTGGGAATTTTAATCAATATTCCAATGTGCCTTAAGTAATTAGTAATTAAAAGGGTAGAGTCACAAGTCAGAATCGGAAGATGCAAAGGTGACTATTACCATGTTAACTAAGCAATACAATTTCTTCCACATTTAAGCAAAACGTTTTGTTCTGTAACTCCAATCAACGTACAAGTTGGTAGAAAGAATCTTTATTGATGATTTCTTAACATAAGCCACACTTTTTTCTCACTGATATACCGAACTTTATTAATAGTTATAATATAAAAAATTGCCTAAGTATAAATAAATAATTATAGATACATACTTCATATATAACTGTTTTAAGTTGCCAAGTTTACCAATAATATTCAAGTATTTTCCGGAGTTCCACCAGCAAAGTAACCTGCATGCGCTCCCAAAATTTATGCCTTCAGTGTAGAATAAGTCAAGATTTGACAATATATATTTAGAAGTTCTCCGTGTTTACAAATGCATTATGTAACTAAAAAATGCTATTCACTAATATTTTAATATTATATTATTCATTTTTAATATAATTTTTTATTAATAAAAAATAAATTATTAATATAGATATTATAAATTTATATTAACAGCAAAATATTTTATATTAATAAATAATTTTATCAGTATAAATATTAGTATATACTATCAATATTTTAAATATTAATATAATATATTATTTATTATTATAAACTTTCAAATCTATACTAACAACTAAATTTTTGTTAAATAAAGCTTATATTAACCGAAACTATCCTAATACTTTTCAAATTTTAATGTTTTAATAAATAAATTTATTTTTATAGTGTGTTAAAGTATTAAATAAATCTTATTGAATTTCCTAACTTCTTGTCCATTTTTATACAAAAAAATATTTTGAAAATTTTATCTTCTTCTTTTTTTACTTTTTATAAACCTTCCTCTAAATTATCTATTGAAATGCTTCTTTAAAAATAAAATATCATTAGATATTCAAAAAAAAATTAATTACGTAATAAACAATAAGTGAAATAAATAAATTTCTTAAAAAAAATTCACTCTTATAATGATAGGGGGAGATTACTATTTACTTATATTTAGAATCCCCGTCGATGACGATTTTTCGAATAAATTTTGTTAAGAATAAATCTAATTTTATTTTTTAATTTTTAAAATTTGTTATAAAATTAAATCAATCTATTCTATTTTATTACTTCATTTACTTTATAATAATTCTACAATAAATAGATAAATAAAATTATTTATTAAAAATTTAAACAAATTGTTTTTATTAAAATAATAAAATAATTAAATTTTAAAATAATAATAATTATTATAATTTAATATAATGATAATAATAAATAAAATATTCATAAGAAAACATTAAAAATATGATAGTTATAATTATGGTAGTTATTATATAAAAAATGAAATATAATTATACAAATTTTTATTTTCTATAAAATTTGATAACCGATATATAAAATAAATAATTTTATATATTATTATTATAATATTTTTATTTTATTCAATATTTATTTTATATAAAATAATATATATATTTTAATATTATGTTATCAATATTATATAATATAAAAATATATTATAATATTATAATTAAATATAATTTACATATAAAATAATGTTATTAACCCATTATTATTAATATGATGTTACAATAATAATTATAATGAAAAATATTATATAATAAAATAATTATTTTTAGTATCTATTTATAATTAATATAAAATACAAATAATTTTATATGTTGTTATTATTATAATATTCTTTATGTTATATAGTTTTTATTTTATATAAAATGTAATATATATATATATATGTATATAGTAAAATTATATTATGAATAATTATATAATATAACATTAAATTATAGTTTTATAAATTAAATATAATTTATTTTTTAAATAATATTATATATTTTATTAAGAATTTATAAAATTAAATATATAAAAATTATTGATTAAAATTTATAAATAAATAAAATATCTTAGAATAATAAAAAAATAAATTTAAAATTTAAAAAATTATTATTAGTGTGACAATAATACTAATAATAATAGTAATGATAATAGGATAATAAATTTTTATTTTATTTTTTTAATTGGTTTATATTTATTTTTATATCTATTTTTATTTTTATTATATATATATATATATTAAATTTCATGCATTTATTTTATATCCCTTCTTTTATTTAAAATAAATATTTTAATAATAGATAATTTTAGTTTATAATAGCTACGATGAATATCATTATTGTTGTAATTTAGTTTAGAGTTAAAAATATAAATATTTTAAAAATAAAGATAATAAAAAATATTTTTTAAATTTAAAAATTGACTTAAAAATATTTTTAAAATATATTAAAAATTATTTTAATTATTAAATTTTATTTTTAAAATTAATTTAAAAAACAAAAATAAAAATTTATAATTATCGTGGTGGAACTTTAGTAACATAGTGATACAATTTGAAATTAAAATAAATTTTTTTAATGTTAATTAAATTAAAAAAAAATTTTTGTAAAAAATCGATAAAAAATATGAATCGATAAATCAATAAAAATAATAAAAAAATTAATTAATATATAAAATAATAATATTTTGATATTTTAAAAAAATAAAAATAAGTTATATTATATTTTATTAAGATTGTATGTATATCTTAAATTTTAAAATAAAATAAAATATTTAAACAGATTAAATTTAAATATCCAAAATATAACTCGCTTCAGCCTACTTCCAACCTTAAGGTAAATATATACTAACTAATAATACCGTACATTAATATATTAATATACATTAATATATTAATATATATTAATTTTCTATTCAATAAAATTATATGAATGATCATAATGTTAGTATATATTTGCAGTAGTTATATTAAAATTTTAATTTTTATTAAATACAAATAATATTAATGAAAACAAATTTAAGGTTAAATTGTTAGTAAGTTAAATTACATTTTTTTAACAATGATTATCATCTATTTAATTTTTTAGGCATGTCTTCTATGCATTATATATATATATATATATATATATTTTGATATACACACACAAACACTGATAATTTTTTAGAAATCTACCAAAGGGGATTTTTCCTAACTTCCATATAGTCAATATATCAAATTAATATATATTTATTTTATAAATACTATTTATAAGAAAAAAATTATGAAATTTTCAGCCAATACTTTTAAATTATACGTCACTTGGATAATAGTGCGTTTTGTAGCAAAATTTCGAAGAGAGCTCTGAACTCAAATCCACAAACAACTAGCAGAGAAGTCTGTCCAATGATTATACGCTGAGCACACGTCTCTTCTGGTTCTGATTTAGTCATTTATGTGTCTAATTTTCACAGAAGGTAGTTTGATTTGGAACACTAGTTAAAACTGTGGCAAGTTTATCGTATCTGTTCATTTTATAGTTTCAAGTTAAGGAGTTGCTTTTAGGACTCTAATTAAAGAAACAACAGAGGTTATTACCATTTTTATATGGTTATTCTCGGTTTTATGCAAGTGACTTTTTAAAATATTTTAATTATTAATTTGATCAAGAAAAAATATTTAAGTAAAATTGAGTTAAATACAAGTGAATATATGAAAAGGAAAATAGACATTTTCAAGAAATAAATGTAATAATTATTTAATAATTTCTTTAAACATAACTATTCAATTAATTAAATTAAATTATTAATAATTTAAATCTCGTTGCATAATTAGTCATATAAAAGTTAGCTAGCTCGTTCAAAAAAATAAAAAATTAAAACCTGTCAATAGCAAGCTCCATTGGCAAAGATATATAATGTCACGATGTGTTATCTTCAATAATGAATCTTTTGTCCTTTTTCCCCTTCAAGGAGACAGAGAACAAGTTGGCCAAATGTGTATTTGATAAAATATAGCAATAATTAAATTGATTGGTATATTCATACCATGGTTATCATGATGGGAAAAAATTAGTAAACCAGCCAAGGAATATTTTGTTCACGGTCAGTCCCTATGTTTCTTTGTGTGAATTAGAAATGTAGCATGTTGAATCGATATATTTATACTTTTGATATGTGTGATTATGATACTTAAACATAATAAAAATGAAAATTATTATTCAGAAAAATAATAGAAAATTCATAAATGTTAGATTTGAAATATTTACGCATGTAAGTATAAATGTCGATACTTTTGTTGAATTTAGATTTTGATAATTGTATGGAAAATGAATTACAAAAATAATAAATTTACACGAGAACAATTAATCATGATTCATGGGAATTCTCTCACATCATTTCGGAGAAGTGTGAGACGGGTATAAGGAAAAAAAACATATAAAAAGAAAAAAGAACTTAAAAATAATAAATAATATATAATGCAAAAGAAATAAAAAAAAATGTATTGAAATTTTTATATGAACTAATTTTACTATAATGTACATTGTTTGGGCTCAAAGTAAAAATATTTTTGGTGAAGAATATGTACAATTTAAAAAAATAAAAAAAAAAGTGAGATAATTAGAGTTGCATTTGTTTACATAAATTGGGATATAGGTAGAGCGATATAGGCGATGAAATTGAGAAGTAGGGTCGGGGCACGTGGAAAAACGAAAAGGTTAAAAGCAGAGAATTATGAATGAATTGAGTAGTATTTAATTTGTCAGAGTTTAAAAAAAGGTTAAGCAAAGGAATGGAGAGACTGTGAAGGAAAGCAAGCTATAGCGAGGGAGGGAGGGAAGGTGTGCTTCAAGCCTAATATTAATGGCAAAGTGTATGGTGGCAGATACACATTCAACTAGTGCAATTAAAAGGGGATTGTTTCTGTTGGTTAGGTCTCAGTTTTTATAATGCTTCCATAAAGACTCACCCTCCTAATTCTTTTCTTTGCACTCATCCCAAACAACACCACATATCTTCAAACTTCATCTCTAGTGCTGCTTCATCAATCATCATCCACCATCACCATTTTATATGAATCAAATGCAGCCAATCATCATGTTGATGCTGAAGCTTCAACACCCACTCTGAGCAGCAGCTTAATTCATCTCACCCATTTCCCTCTCTACCATTAATATTATTAAATACACACACACACAGAGAGAGAGAGAGAGAGAGAGAGAGAGAGCTTCAATTCCTACCTTTCTTCCTCCTAACAAGTCCTTTTCCAACTTTTTTTTTCTTGTTTTTGTTAGTGTGTGGGCATGGAAATGCCAATGAAAGTCAAATAATTTTTTGTCTGTGATGTTAGCTTTGCCAGTAATGGTTTCCTAGCTTTTATGTTTCTGTTTTACCCATTTTCTTTGTTGGAGGTGAAAGAAAGATGGGTATTGTTGTGAGAAACAGAAGGTGTTCCTCTTCCGCTCCTTTTGACCACCATCTTCTTCTGACTTTCTTTGTGGCTATACTTCTACAAAGGACAGTGGTTGAATCCAGTATGTTGAATTACACCAAGTATAGGCAAGTTAGTAGTGTGAGACTTGAAAGGATTAGGAGGCACTTGAACAAGATCAACAAGCCTCCTGTTTTTACCATACAGGTACTATATATTATTATTATTAATAATATCATATACTATAGTTTGCGGTGTAGTTGATGGGTGGTTGAGATTTTAATCACAACATAAATGCTGCTTTTCCCTTCTTTATTGTTTAACAGTAAGTTCTTTTGCCATCATATTACAGAGTCCAGATGGAGATGTTATAGATTGTGTTCACAAAAGAAAACAACTAGCTTTAGATCACCCTCTTTTAAAGAATCACAAGATCCAGGTACATACACCTACCTACCAACCTAATTAATTAATTAATTTCCATATACTTTACTCATTTTCTTTTATTTAATTCCCGATGAAAAATTGTTTAATTAATTATAAGTGGTGGAATGAGGTTGATTTGAGTAATTAAATTGAAGATGTGATTGGTGTAACAGAAAGCGCCAACGGAGATGCCGAGAGGGATGAATGTGAAGAGAGATGGTAGAAATGAAATGGAAAGTGAAGAAGGAAGAGGGAAAGTGAGAGAAGAGGGATGGCAAATGTGGCATTTAAATGGGACACGGTGTCCCAAAGGAACGATTCCTATACGGCGGAACACAGTGCATGATGTGCTGAGAGCAAAGTCATTGTATGAATTTGGAAAGAAACCGTCACGTGTCGTTCCACTGTCTCGCCGCAGTGATGCGCCCGATGTTCTTAGCGCCAATGGCCATGAGGTGCGTCCCTCCAATATTCTTTCCTATTTCAAATATATTATTACACCTTCCCACTCAATATAATCATAATAACTGCACCGGTCACGCTATACAATAATCATTTCTAGCTTAATTTCAACTAAATAAATATCACATTAATTGTTTCTTCAATTTTGAAAACAATAAATTAAGGGAACTAACTGTATATGCAAGACTGTATCGATCATCTGTCCTTTATTTTCAACTAAGAGAACATTTAAATAGTATTTTGTTTTAATATATATATAAATTCAACAAATTACCTTTAATATTTTTTATAATGTTTTAGTTAATTTTGAATGATATAAATAATAATTTTTACTTCTTTTTCACTCTACCTAAACGAGAAAACAAACAAGGAAGAAATTGTAAAACTCTTGATATACTCTCTGGTAGTATTTCCACGAAATTCCGATTTTTATTATACTTGTGCAATGTGAATATTATTTGCGAACAAAGCTACCTAAGCCAGCAGGTCTATGTGAAGTACTGTACTAATATACCATATTGATGATTAGGGATATACGATTGATTTACATCCTTTTATTTTTTTACATGATTTTCCATGTGAAGATCAATTTTTATTAATAAAGATTAACAGATAAAGAGAAATCCTCTGTGAAGAGGTGGAAATGGTATACTTTTTTACTCTACAAAAAAAATGTAGTTTTCGCAAATAGATTTGTCAAATGTCTTTTTTTTATCCCTTTATTTCTATTAAGCTTCAATTTGTCCCCCCCACCCCCACCCCAATTATATACGGTCACTTTGGTATTCTTTAAAAAATAATAAGATCATTATTTATTATTTAATTTGCGATTCTCATGCTATAGCTGTAATTCACAGACACCGAATCCTTTTAAATAATATTACTTAATTTCAAGACTGAAAGACGAAAAGTTATCAAGATTGCTTTGTTCGCACTTCAACTTATGTTCTGTTTCTCATACTAAATCTCAAGTTATTTCTATTATGATTAATAAAAAGTGTTTGGTCACCAGAATGAGTAATTAATTTCTAATTACAAAGTTGTGGTGTAAATATACAGCATGCGATCGCATACACGGGATCATCGCAAGAGATGTACGGGGCTAAGGCAACAATCAACGTGTGGGATCCATCGATTCAAGTGATGAACGAGTTTAGCCTCTCACAAATATGGATCCTTTCAGGATCCTTCGATGGCCCTGATCTTAACAGCATCGAAGCTGGATGGCAGGTACTCCTTCCAATTCCAACAACAACTCTCTTGTATAATAATAAAATTGAAGAAGTCTATTCTCTGTTCAATGTTAGAAAGAACATGAACTCCCATTAAAAAAAGTTCGGATAAAATTTATTGCATGACGGTGGATTTCAACCTTGAATCACGTTGGAACTTTTATTTATTATTTCAAACTTCATTTTCAGTTCAGTTGATTCCTTGAAATAACCGAATATTTCATGAATGCATGTGGGACATGGCACATTACATTGCATTGAATGTAATTTTATTTGTTGAAATAGTTTCTGAAGCTTTGATTATTCTACTAGTCAGGTCAGTCCGGAGCTCTATGGTGACAGCAGACCCAGATTGTTCACTTATTGGACGGTACATATATCATTTCTTTCTCCTTTCCTCCTCTCATACAACACAAAACCATCAACAACAAGTTTATTTGCAATGTGTTGGTTTGTGTGTGGTGTAAATTAGTGTTGACTTTTATGACATTAAATACTAGAGCAGTCCTTACATTTATACTTTGAGGCTTTGGTAATAATGTGATGTAATTAGAAGGTTAATTGGTAATGTTGTATAGATGGAAATAATAATCAGATTTCAATGTCTTCTTTTACCCCCCAAAAAAAGAGCTGGTTGGAGGAAAGTATAGTTGAAGAAGTTTAGTGTAACCGTATAGCAAATTGCAAAGGTGCTGTGTTTTTTAATTGTGTGAAGGTTTTATTGATGATGCAGAGTGACTCGTATAGAGCAACGGGATGTTACAACCTTCTTTGTGCTGGTTTTATTCAAACCAATAGTAGGATAGCCATTGGAGCTGCCATTTCTCCCGTCTCTTCCTATGCTGGCAACCAGTACGACATTACCATCCTCATTTGGAAGGTATGCCAAACCCAAACAGGATTCAGTTAATCAACTCTATTTTTAAAATATTTTTTAATTTTATTCTTTTCTTTAAAACATTAGTTCTTCTATTTGTTAAAATATTTTGATTATAATTTTTAAGATTGGAGGAACTATAATCATAATAATTATATATAGTTAAGATATTTTAAAAAATAATCAATTTTTTAATTATAATTAATTTAATTTAACTTATACTAACGTTGGATATCACAATCAAATTATTAAAATAAATTAAATTAAATGCAAACACAAAAATTTGATTAATTTTATATTTTTTTAGATATCTTATTTTTAAAATATTTTAACTATGATTTAGATATTAATCTAAATTAGATTAATTATAGTTAAAGATATTATATTTAAAATAAAATAATTAATCATAATTAATTTAATTTGAGATAATATCAAGAATTATAATAAGATATTTTAAAAAATTAGAAATTTAAATAAAAAATTAGTTATTTTTAAAAAGAATAAAAATATGCTTAAATTAGTTTTACATTATAAGGACTTTTTCATATATATATTTTGGTGGTGTTGTGAACATGAAAATATAGGATCCAAAAGTGGGGAACTGGTGGATGAGTTTTGGTGAGAAGACATTGGTAGGGTATTGGCCGGCGGAGATATTCACACACTTAGCAGATCACGCGACGATGGTGGAATGGGGTGGAGAAGTGGTGAACTCAAGGACGAACGGACAACACACCTTTACCCAAATGGGGTCTGGACACTTTGCAGAAGATGGTTTTGGAAAAGCAAGCTATTTCCGTAACCTTGAGATTGTGGATATGGATAATAGTCTTAGCTCTGTGCAAGCCATCTCAACCTTAGCGGAAAACACTAACTGTTACGATATCAAGAGCTACTACACCAACCAATGGGGCACTTACTTCTACTATGGTGGGCCAGGGAACAATCCACTGTGTCCATGATTATTTACACTCATCTTCCTTTTCCAATTACTCCATCCTCAACTAATATCTTTCTTCTGTTACATTCTTTATTTGTACCTACTTATACAATTATTGTTGTGCTTCCTGCCTATTTCCATTCTTGTTTCTACTCTTTTTTTTTTTTTTGCGGTCCATGGAAATTGGAAAGCAAGGGAAAAGAAATTTGAGTTGTAGTCCATAATAAATCAAGGAATTTTGAAGATATATGAATGCAAAAACATGATTGAAAATGACAAGTTTTCAACTGCTTATAACTTGATGTCTTACATTTTGTGCATGCTTTTCTTTTTCTTTTTCACAATTTTTTAATACACGAGGAATGCTTATATTGTATACTCTTTTCATCAATATTACATGAATTAATATTGCACATCTCAAAGTAGATGTAACGAGACAGAAAAAAAAATAAAAAAATGTATATAATATAATATGATAGAACAAATATAAAAAAATAATATATATATATATATAAAGGTAAATATATTATTAAAATATATGATAAAAAAATATGATTATTAGCAATACTTAAAATTTATATAACTGTCATCAATAAAGTTTATAACTAATAGATAATTGAGTCTTTTAAATATGCTGACCATAGTTAAAGACTTGTTTTTGATTGATGGTTAAATAATATGCTTGGTTCATACGAAAAAAATTGAAAAATACTGTCAATACATTTTTTTTTTTCTTGTAACACTTTCATTACTAAAATAGAATCATATATTAATGATTTAATGACACTCGCACAAATTTTAGCAAATTGTAAAAGATTCATCTTAAACAGTATCAGAGAGTTAATGGGTCACTATAATTCCTCTATACAATTTTACAATTCAGCTAGCTACCATAGCCGGGAGCGAGGGAAGGAGGCCAGGAGGGGGGAGGGGGATTTACATTATAGAAAGACTATTCTTTATTATTATTTTAATGTCGGATTAAGTTTTGTAATTTAGTATAATTTTTTAAGAAAAATTAAATTATTAACTTAAATTAATATATCATAAATTTATATTAACAGGAAAATATATTATATTAATAAAAATATTAATATATTATATTATTTATTAGTAAGGTTCTTAAACTTTATATTAATAATTTCATTTTTATTAAATAAAATTTATACTAATTAAAATTATTTAATAATTTACAAATTTTTATTCATTAATAACCTTTTTCTCTTCGTGTGAGTAGGTTGACCGAATGTTAGAATGGGCGCAGTCCGTTATTTGATTATAGAAAGCCCAACTGTAAACAATTTCGGTTTTTGGTTGGTTTCAATAACAAAATAACCCTTAACGAGTTTGCTGAGTATTCCATTGATTTTTCATCATTTGTTAATTTAATTAGAGAAATGCTATTCATACTAATACCTGAGTTATAAAAATGGCGAAATTGAAATTAATGAAAAATTATCTCGCATAAACATACATGCCGGATAAAAAATGAATCAAATTTTCTTAATTTATGTTAATAACTAATCTTGTACAAAATTCACATCTCATATTTTTCGTACTAATATCTTTTTTTTTTTAACTTAACGCAGATATCCTGAATTCCCGATGGAGATTAATCATATACTTTTGTTTGGATTGGACCAAATTAATGAGTTCACGAGGTAAATTAGTACCATGATTTCACATGTACATATATGTGCATACTAAATTACTAAACATTCATGTAGAGATTAATTTCCTCCATGTTTACATTAATTAATGTTTTAATTTTAAAACTTTTCTCTCTATTACTTCAATTATATTCTATTTTTTCACGAAGTATTGAGGCAGTTGTGAAAGAGAATTTTTGTGTTTGTAAAGTTATAACTTTAATATATGTCCAAATATGCAATTTACTAAAATATACAACTTTAGTATATGTCCAAATATGTAATTTACTAAAATATTCCTTAAAAAGGTAGGAACATATGTATACACCAGTAATTGAGAACAATGATAAACTTGGAATAAAATCATGTGGTCTGCTAACTGTGCAACTATTATGAGAAGTGGAAACTGTTAGTCCAAGGCTTTTATCTGATCAAATTTTAATAAGAAGTGTGGTTTTTACATAACAGGAGCGTCCCTGTTACTGTTAATATTTTTGGCCTGAAAGTTGAAACGACTAGGTTATCATGTTGACATTTTGGCAGAGTATGCAGAACAAGTGGAAGCTATTTATATTAACATTACATTTTCAATTTTAAACCATGTCCTTTTATATCGTTTTCGTTGCACCATATTCTTACATTATTATGTGATAATAAAATAAGAAAAATACATCACCATGCTTTTTTCGTCATCACTCGTGTGTTAGAGACATTTTCTTAAGAATGTTGACCGCCACTCAATTTTTGTGGCATGCATCTCATCTCATGCTTAAGAAAAGTGGGGTTTTGACTGGTCTTTCCCGTAGCTATACACGAGTATGAAACTAGAGAGGTAGCTTTAAGATCGATAACCTTAAAATAAGCCATAAAACTTAATTAATTAACAAATGAATCACCAAGTAGGATTGACGTCACACGTGTGGTTCAGTGGTGGGAGAGGGAGATGTACTGGCGGGCTCTATTTTACGCATCATGAATCCTGCTCCCTTACTGGAACCATCATAATCCTCATCATGGTACGCATAAGCGAACCCACCATGCCTCGTCAAATCCATCCCTGCAGTTTCATCATCCCTCGATATCCTCAAAAGATTCATCTTATGAAGACCATAGAATAACGGTGCCATGGTCGCCGTAACCCATCCACAAACCACCAATATCTGAATCACCTGCGCCGCTAGCAACTTACCACCGCCACCCATAAACGCCCCGTACGGCCTCCCAACACCGTAAACCTCATCCACATACTCGCCCTTCGCGAACAAACCCGTGAACAACACCCCCCACGCGCCGCACCCGCCGTGGAGTTGCGCTGCCTCCAGCGGGTCGTCGTACTCCACTTTGGCCGCCAGCATGTTGAGCCCAATGAGAACCCAGGCCGCCACAAACCCACACACGATTGCGGCCCATGGTTCTACGACGGAACAGCCGGACGTTATAGCAGCGAAACCGCCAAGCAGGCCGTTACACACGTCAATCACGTTCCAGTGGCCCACCAATAACCGTTTACTGAACAGAGTTGTTAGAGCCGCAGTGCTTCCTGCCAATGTTGTGGTGACAGCTGTCCTCCCTATTGCACTCCATTGACCATAATACCCCCCGCCTCCTCCGCTGTTCCCATAGCCTTTCGCTATGGTCAGAAATGAACCGGGATTGAACCCGTACCATCCGAACCATAATAAAAACGAACCCAGCACCACTAACGACGCGCTGTGTCCGCGTAATGCCACGGACCTGCCGGTTCGGTCGAACCGGCCAATTCTTGGGCCTTCAATAAAAGCTCCCCACAATCCTGCTATGCCGCCAACCATATGAACCACTCCTGAACCGGCAAAGTCTATGACTCCTGAACCGAATAAGAGGTTTCCGCTGGTTCGGGTCGGGCTGGCCCATCCGTCAGAGGACCAGAACCAATGCGAAACGATGGGATAAACGAAGCCGGTTAGGAAAGAGGAGTAAATTAAGTATGCAACGAATTGAGTCCTCTCGGCTATAGAGCCGCTGGTGATTCCAGCGGCGGCTATGGCGAAGGCCCACTGGTAGAGGAAAAAGCTATAATCTCCGGAGAGGGAAGGGTAATCCCTGAGGCCGAAGAAGTGGCGGCCGATGAAGCCGTTGGAGGGGGCTCCGAAGGCGAATGCGAAACCGAAGAGGTAGTAGGAGAGGCCACCGGCGGCGGCGTCAAGGACGTTGGTGAGCATGATGTTCATGGTATTCTTGGCTCGGACGGAGCCGGCGCATAGCATAGCGAAACCAAGCTGCATGGCGAAGACAAGATAGGCTGAGAAGAGAAGATAGGTGTTGTCGACGGCAAAGGTTGTGTCGGTGAGTTTTTTTGAGATGGCATCGAATTGGGTGCAGATGTAAGTGGCGGCGGCGGTGTCATTTACGAGTGAGGCAAGGTGATTGGGTGAGCAAGAGAGAGAAGCCATATGTGTGTGTAGTGTGTTATTAGAATGAGTGAATATGAATAGATACGATATGTATTATGGAGTGGAGGGCATTGTTTTATATAGAGTTAATGAGGGCCACTTCCAATTATTTTATCTGTTGGATTTGAGGTATTGTGGTGGTGGTTTTTAGAGCTGCAGAAAGAATCTTGGAATTGGATGAATTATGAATGATATTCGGGAATAGATCCTCCTCAAATTTTGTGTTTAAATCTTCCAAATCCAATGCTTCATTCGTTGGCTTCTCCTCAGCCCCACGACTTTTGACACCTTTCCTCAATTTCTTGTACTTTACTCAACTACTACCGTTTGTTTTTACTTGTCCATTTTATAAAAAAAAAAAATTCATTTTACATATATGCTCAAACCAATGTGTAAGGAAAAAAATATATTATATAAAATAAAATATATGATATATAAAATTATTTAAATAAATCTATTTTTTAACGTGTAAGTAAATCGGAAAAATTATTAAAATAGTTTTTTAATTTTTTACAAAAAATAATTATCACTATTTTTAAGTTATATATAAAAATATAATTATCTTTTACTATATTAGTTACATTCTTATTTTATTGAGATTTAACTGTTTATTAAAAACTTTAATATTTGATATTATTAGCAATATATTATATTTTAAAGAAAAAATCAATTATACAGATGGAAGTTATATGAAATAATATACCATAAAAAGATTTACATGCAATAAAACTAAACTTTTGTTGATCATGCATATGATTATAGTTTGAATCACATACATCATGTTTATAAAATTTTAGATTAATTTAAAATTATTTGATAATTTATTTAAATATTTAAAATCAACATATTATATATATTTAAATATAAAAATAATAATTTCTTAATTATATAACTGTTTAATTTTAATAAAATTTGACATTGATAATTAAGATAATATAGAATCATAATTTAATAATTTTATCAATAAAAATTATATTTTATGTATAAAATTATTAACGATATAATATTTCATATAGCTTACAAATTACAATGGTATAAATTAAATTTATATATTTATATTAAAATTTATTAATATTAATTATCAAATTTAAATTAACTTAATAATTTTAAAAAAAATACAAACTTCTTTAATTTAATTATTAAATTATATAATGATATTTTTATAATTATATATTAATTTTAAATCATTTAAATATTTTAAGGTATATTATTCAATAATTGATATATATATATATATATTATATTTAAATAATATATTATATATTAAAATAAAGTTATATAATAAAATATTTATTATTCTTTATTTTATACAAATTTTATAATCATAATCTACTTAATAAAAAATTTTAAATTAACAAATTAAATTTATAAATTTATATTTTATAAAATTTGTTAAGTTAATATAAATAATAAACTTAACATCTATTATAAATATATATATATATATATATATTAAGCAATATTTTATTGCTTAAATAAAAAAATGATTTTCAAGGAAAAAACACTTATTTGAGGGAAAAAATTCTTCTTTCAGCCAAACTTTATTTCAGCAGTAATACAACAGGACTAATTACTTAGTGATAATAAAATATCTATATCAAAAATATTTTTAAACATAATTACAGTAAATATTTACATCTTATTTTTATTTAATAATCAATTATTAAAATTTGATAATTAATTATAAAATAATATTATAATTAATAATTAAAAAATATAGTTAATTTAATTATATAAAATTAATTTGATAATTAATTATTAAAATAAATTTTAAGATATGGATAAGTAAATTTAATATATCTACGTGTATGTGAATATTATTTCTGTGTACTAATTAGCATGAACAGTATGTTAGACGCTGCCAATACCCGCAGGCCACCAATGACTCCATTATTGTTTGCATCACGACATTCTTGTTCTGTTATATTCTTTATTTAGATTATTCAATTGTAAGTATTCAAATTGTATGTTATATATATATTGAGAGGAGTTTGTTATTATAGAAAATAAAAACATTTAATTTTATTATATAATCATATATATATATATAATTAAAAATAAGTTAAATAATAATTAAATATAATTGGTTAAAATTTATCTTCTGTCATTCTCATATTAAAAATTTAAGTAAAATTGATTAATAATTTAATAATTTTAAAATTTATTGAACTGATATATATATATATATTAAACTTATTAATATTTAATATTTAAATTAATATTAAAAAATAAAATTAAAATTTTATTAAATAAAATAAAATTGCTAGATTTAATAAAATAAAAGTAGCTTTAATTATAATATATATATATATATATATAAAGAAGGATAATTTATTTGAAAAATAAGTTTATTATAATTTATTTTGTTTAATAACTTTTTAAACGGTACCGTTAAATTAAAAAATTTATAGATAATGTTTACAAAATTTTAGTTTGTTTTAATATTTTAAAAATAAATTTAAATTCATGTATATTAAAATATATATGTTATTTGTTAAAATAATATAATATATAATATTTTTGATAATACAATCATTAATTATATATGAAAAATAAATTGATTAGTATGCAGACATTCTTTGTTTTTTTGTCAACGGTATCATTACATTGTTGTACAACTATACATTTATATAATTATTTTTGTATAAACAGATAAATATATAATTGTTAGTTAAAGTTTTTGTTAGAATACCGTTAATATAGATATTTACGTTAACAAAATAGTTTTCGTTAAACAAAATTGATGCCATTAAAAATAAGTCTTGACGAGACTGTCATTTTCTTCCATTAATTAGTATATGTAGAATTCTTTTTAATAGTCAATGGTCATTCCAGAACTACATCATCACATATACAGTTTTATCTAGTCATATTCTTTAAAGTTGACTTTAAAATTTAAAGTAATAAAATTAAATATCTATATTTTAAAGTTACAAAAATGTAAGAAAATGTTTTAATTTTACTAAAATTTATCGTAATTTTATTACATATTTTTTCCATTATTTATTATATTTTATGTATTTTTCTCTTTTTATTGTATATTTGTTGTTGATATTGGTTATCCAAATATAATTTATCTAAAAAAATTAAGATTTATTATTTAGTTTTAAAATTAATGACAAACTGTTCTTTGAAAATATATCTAACACTTAAAAAAGTAGTTAATAATAAAAGATAAAATAATATTTTTTAAGTAAACTCTTAAGTTAGTCTTCAATATTATATAAGTTGGACACTTTAATTCTCAAAAAAATTTTAAAAAATTATTTAGTCTCTAACTTTATAAAAGTCATTTATTTGAATTATTTTTTATTAAAAGTAATAATGAATATTATTTTATAAAACAGATATTAACAAAAAAATTCAAATTCAAAAATAAAAATATATAATATATAAAATCTTCAAAACTAATTTAAAGAATTACTTAATATTTTTCAGTGTGTCATATGACATATATTAATTGACGAAAATATGTGCATGACTTAATCCGAAAGAGAAATATGCAACCTTTAGCGATTAATATATTTATTGTAGGGTTTATACTATAGTGTAGAATTGTCCTCTCAATGAAGCTACAGCCATTGAATCAATTAAATATTCTCCATAAGAGAAGCAGGGACAAGCATCATCAGGCCTTTCCTTTCCAATAAGTTAAAGCTGAATTTATGTTTTAATTAAGATAAATAAAATATCGTTTGTTTAAAAAAAATTGACATTGAACATATTTTAGAATTAAGAAATGAACTTAGAGTTTACTTAGACTTCATAAAAAAAAATAAAAATAAACCATTAGAATAAGTATCAAGTATTAGATAAAGGTAACATTAGAATATAAGTATAATTAAATATAATTTAATTCAGTTAGAACCAAACCGTAGATCAAACTATATAAAAAATACAATTTTATAAATTTTAATTTTATGATTGTCAAATTCTTTGTTTGATTTTTCGATTTGTTAAAACAAATTAGTTTGATTTCTGAACTTTTCTAAATCTAACTTAATTGTTTATCAGTTTAAAAGCATTGAAATTCTATTTTTTTCAAATGAATATACATCTTATTTAAATTTCATTAGAATAAAAGAAATAGAAAAAAATATATGATATACTAAAAAATAATATACACTACAAAAATTTATATTTTTATATAGATATTTTTTTGCAGTTATATAAATTGATATAAAATATATTAAATTATAGCGATTATATTATTTAAATTGTTATTAAAATAATTTTTTATATAGTAATTAGAAATAGAAATGAATAAATTATGATTTGATTTATTTAAAATTTAGCTTAATCTTATCTTTCTTAATAAATAGATAAATATTGATTTGTTAAATTTTTTATTTATAAATAAGTTAAATTTAAATTTATTAAAAAATTTATTTAACCTATTTAAGAACATATTTATCTTTATATATATTATATATTTATATTTATTATATTTATTTTAATATATTATATTTATATAATACTAATATATTTACATAATTTATTAAAATTTAAAATTTTTAATTTTTAACTTCAAAACAAAAGAAATTATATATTTATAAAATTTTCTAATATTTATTATAAAATTTGTGTACAATTATTTTAATTTTAAAATAAATATTTTATTTTATTTTAATTTTAATGTGTATCTAAATTTGTATATATCATTATATTTGTATATAGTGCTAAAATTATATAACCAAGATTATATACTTTTTATTTTATTAATTTAAAAGTTTAAATTTTTTAATTATTTATTTATATAAATTTTAAATTTATTTATTGATTTTTTTATTTTAAATTTTTAAAAAATTTTGTAAACTTTAAAATAAATAACAAAAATAGTCTATTACAAATAACAAGATAACAAATTCAGACTTTAAAATTTTTAAATAAAATAAATTTAAATATTTAAATTAAATAAATTGATTCAACCTTTTTTTAATTTAGTAATAATATGAAAATAAATTAATTTTTTTCAATAAAATGTAGAATATGCATTCCTCTCGACAAATAATTATAAGTAAAAAATAATGAGTATTATAATGAAAAGGTATAACAGCATACTATTTTTAATATATCTTTTAAAATATGCTGTCAGTAATTTTTAAATATAATAATTAGAAATAAATAAATAAATTTTATAACTAAAATTTAAAATAATAATATATTAAAAATATTTTAATATAAAAGTATTTTAAGACATTTTTAATATTCGCCTTTTGTTATAATTAAGTATTTGGTTGATCAGTTGTCATTATTAGGGCAACAAAACACGACCATCGATGATTGGTTCAAGAAAGAAAATCACACACGCAAGAGCAGAGAGTAACAAGAGTGGACTTTGTAAAATATACAAATCCAAAATCCAAATTATGACACTAGGAATCTGTCGGTATATTCCCAAAAGAATCTTTAAGTATCGAAATATTAAAACAAGAATCTTGAAGTAAGCGGCGTCGTGCCTGATCAATTTGTTACCGGTAACTATCGTTAATGAATTATAATTTCTCTAGTTGAAAATAAAATAAAGCAATTTGGCCATGTCATCGAGCATGGGTACTTAATGAACAATTTGCCGCATAATCTCTTCACAAAATGCTGTAATGTGGAAAAGGACGAGTGAAATTCGCACTAATCACGGAACTTTACAAGTATTCAACAGTTATTAAATTACAAGGTGTAACATCTACAATAGTTTTCACCTAATGCAAATAAATAGATAATGCAGTAAGTTCCAAATCGCTGAGGTATGCTATCACCTTAACCTAATTGATAACTAGCCAATCCTACACGATCAACATTTTTTATATTATATAATTATCATTGATGAGATTGTACTACTTTCTTCAATTTAAAATAATAATCAATTTAACTATTTCTTTTTTTTTAAATATTTCACTTTATAATTTTAATACGGATTTATTTTTTCTTTCAATTTCACCTTTAAGTTTATTATTATAAAATTATTGTATATTATTTTCTCAACAACAACCTTCTCTCTATATTTACACGATTCAGTGTCTCAAATAAACTTTGTCAATCCTTTATTTCGATCCTCGTTATATGTATTACATTGTGCTCCAGCAGTAACAAAAATTAATGGGAAGCAATAATATAATAGAAGTCAATGTAACCTACTAGCATGGGAAGAAAATAGATGAGTTATTATTGCAGAGAAAGAAATTAAAGTAAAATTCTACAGATGGTATAATAAAATATTAAATTATATTTTTTATAAGATTAAGATAATTAAATATATTTTTTAGTTTTGATATCAAAATTTTAAAAACAACTATTATTTTAAACCAGAGAGAGTACAATTTTACTTAAGAATCTAACCTCTCATTGTGTTCTCACGTACATAGAAGCGTGTAAGATTCCAAAACATTACTTATCTAATTATTTATTTTTGGATGTATTTTGGATGTATCTGTCCAATTCTAGAAAAAAAAAACATTATTTTTCAGTTTAAAGTAATAATCATTTAAAATTTTAATTTAAAAAATTAAGAAATATATTTAATTTTTAAGAAAAAATAAATTTTTATTATATTTTATATAATTTTTCCTTTTTATTTTTGTGTAATAATTATCTAAAGGTCAAATTAGAAGAAAAAATAATGTTATATTAAAATTGTAAAATGATTATGCATAAAGAAATAAAACTAATTAAAATAACCGTTATTTTGTATCGGAAAGAAGGAATAGTAGATTAAATTTTACTCTTAGAGATGATGGAGAAGCAGTAATGTCGCAAAAACCAATTTGCTGTATAATACTCAGTGGATGTCCTTTATGTTCCCAACATACGCCACCGGGATATGGGTCCTCCTATGTTCCAATTTATGTAACGTATTATTAGCTAAAGAAAAATATTGGTTGTAAATCTCATTTGAGATATATTCTGATAAAAAAAAAAGAAAAAAAAAAGATTTTAAATATGATATGATAAAAAGAAACATATAAAAAATTAAATATATTAAATATAAACATTTAAAATATATGATAATTATTAACTAAATTTTCTGACACCAAGATATGGGCTATAGAATTTAGATAGTCGATTAGAATAATGAGTTGCCTCAACTTTGTTGTGTTTTCTTAAAGCTTCCAAATGCAACTACACATAAATAAATCCGTCTAAATTAGTCAGTGATTGATCCATTTCAATCCAAAAAAAAAAACTTGATTGATCTCAGTATTAAATAGAAAACCATTCAAATCAGTCCAAAATCAGCGATAAAGAATCATTTTGAATGGGTCATTATTTATATTTTATTTCTTAATATTCTAAGTTTTTTATTCAACCAACTCCTCTTATATAATTATACTAAATTTGGATGTCAAACTAAAAAGGTTATTATTACGTATGCCTACAGATTGTCATTATTTAATATAGAAATAAATATATTTTAGGTTTTTTAAAATTATAAATTTTAATTTTAATCTTTTAAACATCATTATTTTATAAATTAAAAATAATTATTTTAAAAAATAGTGTAAAACCAATCATTTTAAAAATAAAAGATTAAAATTAAAATTTTATAATTTTAGAGAAATAAAAACATATTTAATATTTTGATATATTATTAATTTTTTATTGGCTTAATTAAATTTTTAATTCTTCGTTTTATATTCAAGTTCAGTTTTAGTTTCTATCATTTTTTATGGTTTTAATTCTTTATTTTATAAAACTTATTGATTTTGGTTTTTTCATTAAATTTTTCTATAATGTTAATCCTAAAAATATTATCATGTACAACTTGATTCCTACATTTGTTTATTTTCTCATATTTTAGCCTTTTAAAAACCTAGTTGATTAAAAAAGGTCAATTTATATATTTTAATCAATTACTGTGCTAATTTTATTTACATTTTTTATACATTGTTTATATTTATATAAAAAATTAAAATATAATCAAATTGTACATGTCAAAAGCTTTTAGAAACTAAAAATATTTATGAAATAGTTTTCAAAAACTAAATTACATATTTACTTAAAAAACATCATTATTTAATAGATCTTTTTAAAAGTGAAGGTCAAAATTAACAAATTTTATAAAATAGGAAACGAAAACCATAAAAAAAATACAAAAATTAAAACCAAAGCTTTCATTAAACCTCCCCTCCCCCCCCCCCCCCCGTTTTCTACAAAATATATAACTTAGTTATCAACGGAGAAACATAGAATAAAATTACCTTTTACGAAGAATATTTGTAAAAAAACCTAAAAAGACAAAATAGCTATTTTATACTATTTAAAATTCTATCTTATTTTTTTTTTTTATAATTTCATCTTAGCTTGCAACTTAATGTATTATATCATTTAAAACAGTACATTCGATTATTATCGAGATAAATACAATTGTGCTGTGGTTAATCCAAAGAGTCATTAAACATTTTTTTTACCAATTCAATTAACAGCCTGAGTTGAAAAAATTGATTGTAACGGATCGAAGTTTATCATATGTGCTTGTGGAAATATATCTAGTGAAAGTAGTTAATATTGATTGTGCATTAAATTATTTTAATATAGTCGAATATTAACCAACCATTTTAATTGTACGGTGAAATTTTGTTTCGCCCCGGTCTGGATGCATATGCTCACATATTTGGAAAACTGCAATTTAGATTGGACTTTCAACAGCTGCAGAAAGGTTTACTCACACCAGTCACAAAGTTATTGACATGAGTCTCGCAAAAAGTTTTACTACTTTCTAGGAGCGTTTCATACAATTTCAGAACAAGTGCAGTTGCTCTGGCTAGATAGAAGATAAAATGGCTTTTTAATTTTTATTACCATCGATTCATGAGAAAGCAAGGACAAAATGACTGGAGGTACAAGGGGAAACAGATACATTGAACACGTTTACGAAATTCTAGCACAAGCTGAACCACAATCATATCACTCAGCAAGTTTAGCAGGCTTCCCATGTCTTGGCACAGTCATAAATCTCAACACAAGTATTTATTCATTAGGCAAACCATGACGGTGTAACGAATGTATTCCGATTTGTTCCTAAGAGGAAACAATAGAAATCGTGACGTATACATATCATTCCGTTCATATGAAATAAAATAAATGGAATCTAAAACTGAATGTCAGTTTTAACAGCATAATATAAGTTTTCACTTTAGAAAATTGGCAGGAAAGATGAAGAAAAATCAACCTAATCTAGATGCTTAGGGCCGCATTGGACAATAGTATGGCTACTATGTATTATTTTACAATGATGTGATGAGTTTAATACTTTACAGTGATTGTATACCATTATTACTCATAATCATTTACCGTACATCTACACCATTTACAAACAAAAGTGAGGGACGGGAGCACCAAAAGCTCATTCTTTCTTTGATTTGAGCTGTATCCCAAGTAGAACGAGTCCCATTGATGTAAATGCAGACAAGAATGTTGAGGAGTAGAAAAGAGCAAGCAACGCTCCCCTTAAAGACTGCAGGCAGATATTTACAAATTTTGATCATAAGAAATCAGTGGTCAACAGAAACAAGTTGAAGTGATGTAAGTGAGTTCTTGTTTCAAACCACCTTAGCAAGCAGCAAAGCATTGTCATTTGCATACTGCATAGAACTATCAGGAATGTTTTGAACTCCCTGAGCTATTTCCCATGAAAGAATCCTATGTTCCAAATTTAAACAAGAATTGAGTTTTCCCAGTCTCAAGCCTCTTCTTACAAAAGTCAGGTTCAACTTGGAACACTTACCCAAAAACAATTCCAATTACAGCCCCGATATTGGCCTTATCTGGTGTTATTTCAACCTGCAAGTCTCCAAACTGCAGTTGGCAACCGTGTTAGGAATTTTGCAGTTTCATAGTAATAGTTTCTTATTACAGGAAACTTTCCATGGCCAGAAACATAAAAATTACAGACCTTCAGCGTCCGAGTTTCATTTTTGGGTTGTTCATCTATCACTGCAGACATTGAACTAGCGGATAGAGCTCTCCCAGCTGCAATCATTGCTGTTGCAATCTATGATGATTAAACATTGCCACATATCAGAGCTACTTTGAAAAAAATCACTGTTTGAAATATGTTAACATGGATTCTGTGTACTTATATAATTTGTTTAGCAATTTTATTTTGTGTAGAGTTGATCTAATTGGATTCCTAACCTGGTGTGTTTAATTTCTCATACCTGGCAATCTTATTAGTCTTAAAGAAAATTGCTAGAACATGCTGACAGATAGCCATAAAATTGATTTGCACTTTGTTTGCAATTAGTTATTGCAGAAGCATGTTATATTTGGCGTGTATGACCAAGCAATGAAAAAAGTGTTTATACAAAGTTAAGGCCTCAATTAAACAATGTAAACTTCAGTTTGCATCAGTTTTAGCTATCATAGAATGGGCCCAAACGGTTGGGTAGCAAATAGTAAACATTAACCCTAATCTGTTTTTTGGTTGCCTTATGAAAACCAACAACTCTCATCTGAAGTCAATACACTTCCATGAAAGAAATTTTGTTGATGTCCTGAGACTAGCTAGTGTTTGACCAGCTTTTTTGGGCTTCTCTTCCCTTAAAAATAGAAGCTTTTATAAAGCACCTATTTTTTTAGGCTTTAGTTCATTGAGAAAAAAAAAAGTTACTTTTAGTTTTAAGAGTTTTTCTAAATCTGTACATGTCCCCAACTTCTCCTTTTAAGCAGAAGGCTAAAACAAGCGGGCCAAATGCTGCCTAAGTAATCACACTTTAAGCCGCGAAGCAAAGATAATACCCGGAAAGTGATTAAAGGAAGTACTTTTTAGTTCCCTCACTTCCTCGTTTGGCCTTAGTAATAGCTTGATATCCTAAATTTGTTTCAATCCAATTTATGGTTTCAAAGTGGAAAAATAATTTTTAAAAGAAATTAAAATTGTATCATATGGAGGGTAAATGACCCCATAGATATTAACAAACAAAAAAAAAGAGCAGAACCTTTCATTCTGAATGGATATCAGTTAGTTATTCCCCCAAAGTTTTCAATCATTTTTTCATTGTATCTACTTCACAGAAACCAGAAAACCACCAGCATGGATGGAGTAGAGTAAATACCTTTTGTGGCTCACCTTGGCCATACTGTCCCATTGATTGAAACCTTCTTCCAGCAGATACTAAACGCTTGCCCAGTGCTAAGCAACAAAGATAACAAAAACATCTTAAGTTAAATCCTTTTATAATTTTGGGGGAGGGGGTTGTTTGGAGGAGTGTTCAACTAAAAGGTCGTTGATTATTTTGTCACAGGTTTACCTGATTTTGCGGAACCTGACAACTTGGCCTCTATCAAAGGAAGCTTCTTCACTAAAGAGTGGGAGGTTGATGTGTCAGCAAGTTCCCAGGCTCGAGAGAGGTTCAGCAATGTCTCTCCCAATTCTTGGCCACACTGAGAGTGAGAAAGTATATTCATTCCCATTAAACTAATATATCCATTATATTTTAGAAAGGGATATACCCCAGACACAGTATATACAATCAAAAGATTAGCACCAAGTTACAATCTTGTTTGTCTTATAGTTACTGAATCAATTCCTATACTTCCGAATACAAAATACACATTCCAATAAATATATATGATTCAGATTAATTTATGCATGTTTCTTAAAAATACTAAATGATTCAATATCAATTCTACTCAACTTTGCATGCACGTGAACCTCAAAGGCTTCGAGATAATTTTCCATGAGTTTATTGATTGTGATGAAAAAGAGTTATTACATGAAACCGCTGGAGCAGGGACCATTAGCATTATAAGTTGTAACACTCAATTGGAATCTGATCTGAATTGTGCTTGCAAATTGTAGGCAATAATAAGTACCAACCTCATCCAAAATAGGTCCGTTGGAAAGGTCGAAAGCCGCGTCATTTAGCTTCACAAAAGACAAACATGATTCAAAGAGCAAAGGACAATGTTTAATTGCGACTGATTAGTGATGGAAACGACTGCATGAAAATGTTGAGTGTGGACACAGCAAAGAATGCACTGCACTTA
This sequence comes from Canavalia gladiata, assembly GCA_037954105.1. NCBI lineage: Eukaryota > Viridiplantae > Streptophyta > Magnoliopsida > Fabales > Fabaceae > Canavalia > Canavalia gladiata. The sequence continues at coordinate 15,656,360 of CM075660.1, forward strand.
CGTCTAATTGAAGATCACGGGGAAGCTGCCGAAAGTAATCAGGAGGAAGATCAAAACTGTCCTGCAACGTAAACGCGCATGAGCTCCTAAATCACGAAATTTGCAATAAAGGGATTTTTATTATTTATTTTTTAAGTTGAAATTTGAAACCCGCCCAGAATATTTAAAGAAGATAGCGTTAGATTTGAAGCATGGGAAATGAAATAATGAACGGCTTACAGCAATTTTTTGGAGAAGAGCTTGAGGGTCAGGTTCTAGGGATTTGGGCGAGTCGGATTCTGTTAGAGCAAAACGCACAACGAGCGGCTTTGAAGGAAGAAAAATGGTACTGGTAGCAGAACTAGTGGTGGCGAATTTGAGTGAGGTTAGGGAAGAGAACTGATGGGGGTGATGGTGGGATAGAGGGGCTATCGAAAACCAGAATTTGGACAGAGGCGAAAGGAATTGAAGCGAAGCTGAAGCCATTGTTTTCTTTCCCACTAGGATAATTGGATTGAAGCTTTGCAACGCTCGGTGTAAGCCACTGAAATTCCGACAGAAATTTTCAAATTTGCTTGTGACTTATCTGTTAGTGGATAACGAGTCTTTTATTATTTGTCAGAAATTAATTTAGGGACGTTTATATTTAACTATCACATCAAATAAGATATAATCATCTCTAATAATTGAAAGTAACTAAAATATGGACAATTTTCCATTTTTATTGGTGTGCAGCTTTCTGGTGTATAACTGAACCTAATTTATCGACGACTCTGGCAATACATTTTTCATCCAAAAATAATAGGTCTAAACAGATTGGCATAAGGATGGAAATAAATGTTAATAAGACATTCCTGGACTCTCCCACTAGATTAGTGATCATTAATGGATGTGCTACGCATAGTAAACAGGGCCAGGAGTGGAGTCGTTCTGCTTGGTGAAATAAGAAATAAAATAGATGTGATAAAAAAAATTGAAAAAATAGTAAAGTCTTGTAAAATTTTTAATAGTATTACTCGTGACTCGGTAGAGTGAGACTAGACTCGAGCTCAAATGTTGCCACAAAATTTGGAGCACGACAGGCGGCTAGGAATTTTAATCCACCAGAAATTGACTAGTAGCTGTTACATGCCCATAGTATTATAATAAAGAGCGGATGGGAAGTCAAAATATATACAAACTTGAGCAGAAATTTATCTAATAAAAAATTGTATGTATAAAATGATATTGATTTAAAACACTGTCCATTCCTGTGAGTGTGTGTGAAAAGTTAAGATATACATCTCATCTTTCAGCCTTGTAAGCTTCAGTTATAGAATAGGTGTGGCTGAAGTCGGATATGTCCCTACCAAGACATGTTTGGTGTGGTCAAGAATCAAGATATGAAATAAGCAGCATTTAGAAAAAAACAAAATCAAAGGTCCTAATAGACCTAAAGCGTAATGGGGAATGCGAGATTTGAATATGAAAATTCAAACTTCCACTGCATAATCTGTCCCTTAAAATGACCAGCAGACAGACCAGTTGAGCTACATTACATCAGATCACCAATGCAATAAGCAACATTCTTTTATAGACATCATTTTCCTAAGCATTAGAAGTAAGCACAATATGGGCTCTTCGAATACTGATAACATGAGACCCAAAATAAACAAAAAAGCTGTCATCAAAGATAGGGCTCAATCCTGCTAGGATCATGATTCAAGTATCTTCTGTCGTGAGCCCTTCTTTTCTGTTTCCTTTACAACGAAAAAATATTTCAGTAGGAAGAAAAAGGATACCCAATAAGATGCAGCAGCAATCCAACGAACAAGGCCCTAAATCTTGAGGGGTTCTTGCGACACATGGGAACATTGAATTTGAGAATATTTTTGAAAGAATACAAAACTAGTTCCACTCCAAGTTGAAAATTAAACAATGTCTTACAATGATAGTAAACCATAGCCTCAAATTATAAAAATAAAATCAAAATCCTGCTCACAACCCAAGCGAATTAAATCATGTGTTTTGCTACTTTGTAAGTAAAACACCTAGCAATGTAAAATACAATTGCATTCTTGTATGGCCAAAAAAAGACTGCTTAGATATAATTCCTCACCCTAACAACAACGCATGTTAGTACATTTCTACAAGACCTTTCAGGTGAAACAGAGAACAGAATCCAGCTCGGTGTTTAGTATTTCTAGTCAGCTTGCAACCTTTGCAACCTTTCTTTGCTCAATTTGACCAGTTAATGGGCATTGCATCTCTGTCCAACTTACTGGAACCATAGTTGCACCTAAACAGAAATAATGACACAATGATTCGATCAGGTCTTTTCTAGGAGAAAACAAAATGAAATGTAAAACATCATTCCACAATGTGCACAGTCACATAAGCTTAAATGAAACAATCCGTTTCAATATTGCCCAGCATCTATGAAAATCCCTACCTGATAGGTGCTCAACCCCTGCAAGGATAACGACTTACAATGCAATTATTAGATTTTACTTTCGTGCTTGTGATAAATAAGATAAAACAGCATTAAGCACATAAAACATCAATAGCAACTGATGTGAGAATGCATGAATCGCTAAACTTCATGCTGTTCATTAGACTAAGGTTGAAGTAGAATTAAAACATTTCCAATATCATTTATAGTTGTATCCTTTTAATCATAGCCAACTCAGATTCCAATTCAAATCATCACCAGTCCCAAGCCCTAATAAGGTCAAACCTACAGACATCACTAACCTATTCCCACATACCCAACGATAACTGTTACTGTACATAACTACCTATATTACTAACTGATAAATTGAAGCAATTTATTCATATCTGAGAAACAAAAGGGGCAGGAAAGAAGGGAAACAAAAAGAAATCTGCCACATAACCACCTAGACTTAGGTAACACCAACAAGCTACATAAACAAGCAGTCACTAACATAAACTAGAGGGAACCTGCTACAAAGTACAACCACTTATGAGGGTTCAACTCCCCAGAGAAGAGCAAAATCTCACCAGCTGTGCTTTCTGCAGAAACAACACCAAGTTCATTCTTAGCAGTTGACAGAAAGTATGCCCGTGCATCCCCAAGAGAAAGCTGACAAAAACGTGTTGAGTTAAGGTGCAATTCAAGTAGCAACCAAATGATTTAAGAGCGATCTGGAGATCAAGTTATTAACACTCTTAGAACAGTAATAATACCACAAGAGCTCTAACTATGTCACCAGGACGAAAAGATATGTGCATGTCTACTTTATCAATCTCAGTTGCTCTAACATCTTGCTGCCTGTCAAAACAAGAATTATAAATACTTGGATATCTTTAAACATAAATACTCTTATCAGAACTCCAAAAGTCAAACAAAATGAAATTCACAATATAGTGATAACTATTATAAAAAGTACACCTAACCGAAAGATGAATTGACTCTAAGACTACAAGATTTTTAACGACTGCAATTCGTCCAACCCTTTTCTTCCTTTTCTTTTCATGTAATTGCTATAGTCACTCAAAAGCTATAAGATAACATGGAGGTAAAAGTATAGCATACCTAATGATGCCAGTAAAATTTTCTCGAACAGACTTTGGTCCAACACACATAATATCAGCTGAAGCTGTCCGAGCCATCACTTTGGTGACCTATCGAAGCAAAAGGTATGCAGTTGAAGACAAAGATCGTAACAAAGGGTATGTTAAACGACGACGTAACCATAGACATAGTCATACCCGTGCAATGACAACAGATCCAGGCTCTGGAACAGGTCCATGAGCCTTGTGACCAGTTACTTCAACGGTCGATCTCTGTTTGTTAGAAACAAATAGTATAACTGTATAATTTCAGTTCAGCTTCAAAATAAACCAACAAAGAAAGCAGTTAGACAGTTAGTAAATGAAAACCCTACCTGGTCCGGAGAGTCCGGTGATGGAGGTATGGTACGGCGGAAACCGGTGAGTGAGGCGTAAACGGTGTTGTTGTGAAGCGCCGCGTATGCTCCTCTGCCAGCTTTAATATCTGAGGTTCTACCCAATACTTCCCCTGGCGTTACCATCACTGCTTCTTTCTCTTCTCCCATTAGCGCGCTTCGCCGCTCTTCACTCCCACCTAATTGCCGACCTTCCACTAATTTCTGGGCTATGCTGCACCAAATTAATTACTTCATGGCCCGGCCCTTTTTTGAAGGTTTATTAATTAATATAAATAAATATAATTTGATTCAATTAGGGCTATTTCGTTTGGGACAATATTTCTTTTAAATGAGATTTGTATTTAATCGTTTTAATTTAAAATGAAACTATATTGTAATTTTTGATTTACTAAAAACTATGGATCATTATACTAGTGTTTGGTTACAAATAATTTGAGAAGTTTTTTAAGTAAATAGTTACATTCACCATTGAAGTATATGAAGCCAATCATATTACTCCATAAATATAAAAATTAATTTTGAACTTCTTGAAACTGCAATTTGTTATCCTTGTGTCGGTAAGCATTAGTTTACATTAGCAACGATACGTGTTTACATATTAAGTATCACATTAGATTAGATGCAGAGGAAATGCTCACTCTTCCACAATTTCACACCAATTTTTCCACGTTAGGATTAAAAATATGTTTTCTTTGCTCCATTCTCATTTTTCCTGATAAGAAAAATGTTCTTACCCGAATTTTCTTGAAAGGGAAATTGACTTTAATCAAGAAAGTAATCATTTTCAAAAATATCAAGGGGTAATAAAGTATCTTCAAATAATAAAGCATTAATTTTAAAAATAGTTACAGAAAGTTCTTAAGTAAGAAAGCAACAAAATCCTTAAGTGATATAATCTTCAGTTTTAAATGTTTCATCAGATGAGAAAATATCAAATTAATTTCATGTTCATTTCTTTTATTTAGTTATTTATTGATATCTAGTTCTTTATATTTAAAACTAGCAAAATGGATTACTTTGTTCACATTAGCTTACTTTGGGGTATGCTGTAAAATTTAATGATAAAAATAATAATAATAATTTAAACTTTTAAAATGATATTTAAATTTTATTAACCTTATGTTTGAAATAATATTTTAGGAAGAAAGGTAATTTTTTAAAAGATAATAATTTAAATATTAAAATATTTTTTTGGATATTTAAAAAAAATTAAATTCTAAATATTTTAAAAATTATCTTAACAAATTAAAATAAAAAATTTTAATATTTTTTTAAATTAATAAAATTTAAAATTTATTAAATTCTGCCTAACTTACTTTTACATCTCTTTCTTAGTATTATTTTATCTTTCATTAATTTTTTTAAATATCTTTTTATTTAATTTTTTTTTATCTTTTTTTATATTTTTTTCTGACATTCAAAAATAATATATTTAATTATAAAATAATATAATTATATTTTATTATTTTTTTATGATGTACATTTGTTGAATTATTATTTTGTTTGTATATTTTACACAATATTTAATATAAATGTTTGTATAATAAAAATAAAATTAATGAAAATTTATAAACATTTAAAAATAAAATTTTATACATGATAAAAATAAATTATTTATTTAAATAAAAATTTTAAATTTAATAAATTTAAATTAATCTTAAATAAAATATATTTTTTATCTAATTTAAATAGTTTAAAAATAAAAATGTTTAAATTTTCAAAATTTTAAAAATATTAAAATATTTTATCTAAATACAAGGAAAGCTTCCTCCATTTAATTGAAAGGACTAAAATCAATTTTTTGTTTAAGTTCACTAGTGCTTATTAATTTTATAAATATGATAACTTTAAAAAATAACTTCACATACTACATATAAGAGGTCTTATTCTAAAAGATGACAAAAATTTTAAATATTATATTTATAAAAAATATTAATCTATACTTTAAAAATAATAATTAAGAAGCTAAAATTATTTTAAAAAAAATACTATTAACTCACAACACTCTAATATTTAATATATTTTAACATTACTTTTACTTTTTTAGCTGATGGTAATATTGGTTAGAAAATTTTGTATATTTAAAATATAAGGATCTTTTCCCATGTTAAAAGATAAAAGAGATTAAAAATATACGTATAGAATTTAATATGCATTTAAAAGATAAAATATAAAAAATTAGAGATAAAAAAATAAAAACAATAAAAAAGAAATAAAGATAATATTTACCCATACTCAGATTTTGATTAAAAATAATAAAAATATCTATACCTATTAATATTTATAATAATTATCTACATATTCATAAAATTGATAAAAATAAACATTATATTACATTTAAATAAATAATATATATCATCTCCAAAATAAATATTTCAAGATACAAATAACACTTTCATATATATATATATATATAAGGACACGTTGTTTTCCTACTTTTCTCTCTAGCTGCTAATAATGCATGACTCATTTTGCCAACTGGTTATTTTTCTGGCTTATTAATACAAATACTCTTTTAGTTTTGGGTAGCTTACAATAAAGAACAAATTCCATCTCGGAAGCTTTAATTTTCAATATATATATATATATATATATAAAGAACAAATTCCATCTCGGAAGCTTTAATTTTCAATATATATATATATATATATATATTATATATATAATATATATATATATATTCTGATTTATATATATGATAGTACAAATAATATTCTTAATATTAGTTTTTTATAAATTATTTTTTTTATATTTTATTTGATGATTTATAGGATAATAAGAATTAAAGTAAAAATAGAATGAAATTTTATTTATTGAATGAAAAAAATATTAATAGTATAAATTAAAATTTATATATATTTTAGAAATATTAAATTAAATTAATTTTTTTATTATATTTTATTATTTTAAAATATTTAATAATTTAAAATAAAAAATAAAAAAATAAATTTCTTAATTTTTCTTCTCTTCAAAAAATAAAATATTTCCATAAACTTAACGAAAATTAATTTTTTTATTTCATATAAAATAATAGTAAACAAATAGATGAATAAAAATAACATTTATTGGTTTTAACTTTTAAATTAACCGGTAAGAAACTTAATTTTATTTGGATTATTGAAAAAATAATAATAATAAAAATTAAAAAATATATTTAAATAGATAAAAATAAAAAAATAATGAAATTTTTTTTATTTTATTTTAATAGATGGATGAAAAAAAAAGACAAAAGAAGTATATTAGTAGTATAAATTTTGTTTTATATAAATTTAAAAATAAATTAACTTTAAAATTTTAATTTTTTTATCAAATTTTTTATTAACATAATATTTTTTACTTTTTTAAATCATATAATAATGTTGATAATTTAAAATAAAAGATAAAAAATAAAAATTTTTTCTCCTACCTTCCCTTCCCAAATTTTGGTGGAGCACATGAAAAATGTTTCATTCTTATATTTTTATGTGGAAAACTCTCATATATTTTTTTTTTCTATCTAAATAAATTATAAAAAAGATTTTTTTTTTTTGAAGTTCAATTTCGTCCATTATGCTTTATTTGAATCGTGTAAAAAATAAAAATAAAAATGAATGAAAAAAAAAGAATAAAAATATAAAATTAAATTAAATTGTTTGTATGATTAAAAAAGAAAGAAAGGAAAAGATAAAAATTATTATTTTTATTTAGATAAGTGAAATATAGATAAAAAATATATTTTAATAATATATATTTTATTTTTATAAATTTTAAAAAATAAAATTTAACAAAAAAATAATTTTTTACTATTTTTATTAATATAATATTTATTTATTTTTAAATATATATAAATTTAGCAACTTAAAATGAATAAAAATAAATAAATTATTCTTATGTAAAAAATATTTGCTTTTTTCCTATTTTGGTAATTAGATAAATGATAAAAAATCCTGTCAATATCCCTCATCAAAATAAATTATTAATTATATATTTGAATGGAAGGAAGAAAGAAAGGTATAAAAAAAATTTCTATCATTTATTTGTACATAAAAAATAGAAGTAAAAAAAAAACTTTTATGAAACCTATAAGAAATCAATCTCCTTCTCAAGAGAAAGTGTGAGAGAAAATTTTATTTTTTTCTTTTTTTTTATGTTAAATTGTCAAAAATTGTATGTATATTTTAAAAAATAAAAAATATATTAATAAAATGTATGGTAAAAAAAATTAAAATCTTTAAAGTTATATTTTATTTTTTTTAAATTTATATAAAATAAAATTTATATTATTAATATATATATATTTATTTTTTTCACTATCTAAATAAAAAATTAATTTTTTTATCTTTCTTTTATATTTTTTATCTATTTAAACAACTTAATTGTTTTTATTTCTCACGTATTTCAGACAAATTATAAATAGAATTAGAAAGACTAATCTGCCTGTCCACTTGGGAAGGAAGAGACCCTATGCAAAAGCGGATTTTAAAAATTGAACGATAATTTATTTAAAAAATATTTTTTTATAGATTTTTAAAAATAAAAGTAATTTATAAAAAAAATTATTAATTGTATTAAATGTACATACGCATATTATGTACAGTTTAATTTGAATTTATTATCCACAAATTTACAAAATTTTCAGAGAAAAGATATAAAAAATATGCCTTATAACATTACTGTATATATGCACAATATAATGAGTAAAACATGCGTGAAAGATATGATGTATGTTAAACAGTGCTATTGATTAATATATCTAATTTTAAAAATATACTAGACAGATCACATAAAAGTTGAAATAAGCTTGTCTCCATATCAGAGTTGGGGTCATGAAAGAACCCCATCTTACAATATATACAAATCAAAAGAAGGATAATCACAGGACAGAGATAACAACGCCCATGCCTCCCTGTCCCTGTGCTCCAACCCCACACTTACGCTTGTTGAGGGGAATTAAAAAACAAAAAGAAAAGAATTAAAAACAAAAAGAATATGAAGGTAAAAAATAAAATAAAAAAATGTTTTAAAAAAATAAAAAATAGAAGAGAAATAATTTTTTATATTATTTAAATAGATAAAAAAATATTTTATATAAATTAAAAAATAAAATTTAACTTTAAATTTGTTAATATTTTTATTAATATAATTTAAAAAAAAATTAAATATTTATCATAATTTAAAATAAATAAAAAATAAAAATATACATCCCTTCATTTTTCTATCTAATGAGAGGAGAAATATTTTTTACGAATATGATAAAATTTAATATCATCCTACGTTTATACAAACAGAAACAGAAATACAATCCATTCCATTCAACTTTAAAAAAGAAACAATTTTCTTTCTGTTTTCCATTCAACCAAAAGAGATAATGGCCTCTATCTATATCCTTGGATCGTCCCTTTCCCTCTTCCTCCGTATTTGTGTGTGTTTTTCCTATCGGGTTGAAATTGAACATACTAAGCGAAAATTTTCAACTCCCATAATAACTGAAATTCTTTCAATTATTGATGGTAATGACTATTGAAACATGATCGAGCTTAGCGGTATGATTTACTTTCATTGGTTATGCACACATGAGTGACATGATTATTAAATTCAAAATCTTTTACATTGGTCAATAATACCATTATATAAGAAGAGTATCACAAAGAAATCAACTTTGGAAGATTAATGTTCGGACGTGAACTTGGCAGCTCGTAGAAGGATTGTTATTCGGAAGCACCAGCTCCATCTTCTAACGCCTTTCTTTTATTCTTACTGATTTTTATTTCTTTTAATTCAGGAAGTAAAATAAATAAATAATTAAATAACAGAAAACTGATTTAAAAAATAAAAAATGAATTCAACCATTAAGATTAAATAATATAAGTGAGGTGAGAACTTGTTTACCATTATTTATTTAATCCTACTTCAGAGAAGGTTTATTAAGATGATTTAAATATTTAAGCATTAATTAAGATGAATTAAAAGTTAAAGTGTTTACTTATAAAAAAATCTTCTTCTACTATTATAACCACTGTTATTATTACTACTAATAAAATGTTATTATTAAATAAATTGACTAATTGAATTAAAAAACTATAAATTATTTAAAATATAATAATTTTATTAAATTAGTTTTCTGTAAAAAAATCTAAGCCAAACTTATTTAATAAATAGATTTTTTTATACATAAATTTTTGTAAATAAATCTATTCTCATCTAAACTTAATTAATATGTAAAATAAGTAATGTTTTTTTTAACAAAGAAGCTAACTTATCCCCACCTCTAGTTATAAGCCTGTGATCATCTCCATTCCTTTTCAAAATTAAGAGCTAGTAAATTTTTGGATAGACATATGATATTATTAAAAAAAAGTTATACCATAATTTATATAATTTTAATTTTTCTTTATATCTTTTCATTACATCGCTTATTTTATCAATATTTTTTTCTTTACTTTCTATCTTAGTTTAGTTGTAACAAACGTTATACAACAAAAATTATAAGAACATAATTTCCCTTTTAAAATATAAAGAATCAGACGTGATAAATTTGAACTTATCTTGACACTTCTTCCAAAGTCATATAATAATTTAGGTGCAAAATTTTAATATTTGCCCAAACGAATTTATCTCCATAAACCTTTTTTCAATGTTTGAATTTCTTATATGAGCTTACTTATTTCTGAAATTATCATTTGTAAATATAATATTGTTTTGTTGATGCCCCGCCATTAGATTTTTCACTCGTTGATGAGAAAAAATGACAATGTTTTTAATCAAATGTTCTATTTTTTATTTATTTTTATTGTCAACTTGTGACTACTTATCCATGTGAAAGGATGACCACTGCTAGAGTTAATTTTGACGTTTGTTTATGAGAAGATAGTGAAAATGATTTTTTAATGAAATTATTTATTTATTTTTGCAAACTTGTGAATCAGTGACCACTTATCAACGTGAAAGGATATGATCAAAGGATGGCCTATATATATTGGATAATATATTTTTTGTTCGTTGTGTCTCAAACTTTATCGGTCTCATAGTTAAATGTTAATTTACTTTAAAAATGAATATAATTAATTTTGATAAATTTATTTTTAAATCATTAAATATTTTAAGATATATAAGTTAATTTAAAATATATATATTTTATATTAAAAAATAAATCTATTAGGATCAATTCAATAGTAAAAATTAAAGTAGTTTATATAAACTCTCATGTTTAAAATTTATTATTTTTATTATACATAAAAGTAAATTACAAACTTAATTCTCCAACCGATAAACAAACAAACCTTCGGAATTTGTCAAATAAATTTGAATACAACCAGAAATTTTTTGCTTTGAGTAAAGTAAGCCGGGATGGGAGTGTCTTTATGTTTTTGCCGTTTGTGGGAACTAATAAACTCAAATAGACGCTTTAAAATTAGAAAAGAAAACAGCACAAACCATTTAAAGTTCACAGCTGCTTGAATTTTCCCATTAACTTCAGAGGGCATCAAGGTTCCATCATTTCTGATATGCTTGCAGCATATAGATGCATAGACAAAACGCATTTTTAATTCCTATTTCCTATAGCTATAGGTATGACATCGTTGAAATTGAAGACACATTTTATATAGCAGCAAATGACAAATAAGCTCAAAGATGCATATAGATATTCCCTTTCCCCAGCAAGTGCAAAAATAATGTATTGGGGGTAACCCTTTATTCGGTGCTAAAGGCCAAAGTTTAACATCAACGGTGTAAAATCTGGCTGAGTGCATCGTTTCGTAAATTTTGAGCATCAATTCCTAATGAACAAAGAAGAGGCGCGCGCAGCACCTTGCCTCGTATATTTGCACATGTCAAAAAGCCTGAGATTTTTTAGGCCATGCTTGTGGGATCACATGGAAAAAGATCAAAACTAATTAAAGGAAGAGAATCGTTATACAGTTCCAAAGCATCTAGTTCTAATAGACTACAGTAGTAGGATTAAATCACAAATCACATGTGACCGAACCTCACCACTGTTGAAGGATTAATAAGAAAAATAGTGAATCACATCCGCATAAGCATAATGCATCCATTTGTATAAAAATCTCATATTATGATTTTGATTATATAATATTTTTAAAAAATTGTAACCATTAAATTAAGATATATTAAAAGCTGACCAGTCAAATCAAGCATTCTCAACATGGAAACTTAAAGTGCATGCATCCTGAAACTCACAAGATGCAAATGCATGCTCCTTCTTTAATTTCTTTCCTAGCTAACTACACATTTTTTTTTTTTTGCTTTTAACATTGAACAAGAAATTTTATAGCCCTTGTGTATATTTGTTTAAAAATCTATCCCTCCAGAAACAGCAGTAAGCAGTACTAATAGCAAGTAACTATTATTAGAGTTAATTTATTTTTCTTATGAATGTTTAATTATAAGGACGATATATAAACAATAAAAAATTATTATCTCTAGCTGTTCTTAATCATTTGGAGGAGGGTGTAGGTCTGGAAGAAGATTCGAACTTGTAATGTTTGTCAACTGCAACAGAAACGTCCCATGTGCAACTAAGTCCCTTGGGTATGGTGACAAGGTCACCAGCACCAAACTGAACATACTCAGATGAGTCTTTTGGGTAAACCTTCACTTTCCCTCTCAGCAAATAACACGTCTCTTGTGCGTCAAATTTGAGCATGTACTTCCCAGGAGGACAACCCCATCTAGAATACACACGAAATTTCATTGGATCAATTGAAAAATCATTGCATAGTCAACAAAAAATACCTCTTCCAAAAATATTATCCCTAAGGAAAAATCTTGTAACTAATAAAGGAAAAGGGAAAAAGAAAAACACAACTCTATCAATAATCTATTAAATCGATTATCTTGTTCACTCACTTGGGCCATGAATTTATACCCAGCTCTGATAACCGTGATTTGGAAGGTTTGCTTTCAACTTTGACAGTTAGCTCTGATGATGACACTGAAGTGGACGTTGATGCCATGGATATATAAGAAATTGAACAGAGGAAAATAAAAGAATTGAAGAAGAGAAAGAATAAAGGAGTTCAGATTATAAGCTGATTAAAGGAGTGGTTGGTTTGGTACTTATATTTTTTTATGTATACAGTAAAAGGGATCTGGTCAGAGGTAGAGAAATGGAATTTTTATAGATCAGAGTTATACAATGAAAGAAGAATTCTTTTTTGGTCGGGTTCTTATAATTATATACAGACATAATACCTTTCTGTACAACACTGATAAATTGAATGGATTCGTTAATTACTATTTGAGAGGTTAACAATTTTACTTCTTACTTCAAAACCAGTGCATGTACTTCATATTTATATTATATTCACAAGTGTGCATTTATTGAATAAGAATTAAATAATTTGTTTGGATAATTTAAAAAAATATATTTTCTTTGGTACTTTGTAAATTTAAAATACCGTACCATAAATAATAAAAAATATATATGTACAAAATTATTAATGGCAGTCAACTTTAATAAATTTGGAATACCGTACCATAAATAATAAAAAATAAATATATGTATAAAATTATTAATTGTAGTCAATTTTAGTATACAAATTGTTATAGTTATTCAAAAGAGATAAAAATTTTAATATTTATAATTTGTTTCCTATTTTATAAATTCAATTATCACACAAGTTTGTTGTTCTAAGCGGTTGTTGACAAAAAAACAAGCAGAAGAATTGTCTAAAACTCGCAAAAGTTAGCGTTAATAATTCCTTGATTTTGCTATGATATTAAGGTGGCATGTTTCTGTTGGTTAATCAAACAGGAATTAAGATAACTAGTGAAATCGTTGAAATTCTCACAAACCTAGCAGGGTCGAATAGGATAAGTTCGATGGATGAGGTGAAGAATGCCTTGGTGGATGAAAAAGAGATTCCAGTGCTGACGAAAATTGTGAAGGTAGGATCGCAGACGGAAAAAAAAAAAATAATAGTGTCAAGAAGGCATTTACTTCCCCATACCGTAGGTCCAACAACCCTGCATCTATGTCGAAGAAGTTGCATTTGAAACGAGCTTTGTAGCGTCACGCCCTCTCTTGTTGCACCTACAATCGTAGTCCTTAGTTCCTATTCAGCCTTTATAACAACAAATTTAGATCTTTCAATCTCTTGCTGCGTCATCTAATTTTCATGATAATGGTGTTTCTTTTCATCAATAGACTAAGATTCAAGATGAAGAAAAACCAACTGACAAATAAAAAATAGAAAACAAAATCAGGTGAAATCTTTAAATGTTAAAAAGATTAAACTAAAAATATCATAAAATATATTTTTAATAAAAATAGGATTGAAATATAAATATTTTAATTTTAATTTTTTAATGTAAATTTTGTGAATATATTTATTTTTAATTTAAAAAGTACGGAAAATACAATCTTAAAAAATAAGATAAAGTAAAAATAATATGAAATAGGATGAAATAGCATGGCAGCTAAGGATTCCGGTCAAGGATTGACTTAGTAGGGACAAAACACGGGTCAGTGACTGTGAATGAGAATGTTCCGAAATGGAAATATCACAAACTCCAATGGCGACCAACTTGTACCCACATTCATGCCTTTTGTCTTGCTTGGAGACTCGCATCATTATGAAAAATTATAAATGGTACTTTAACGTGTCACTAAAGAATTTATATATAATAAATTTTTAAATTTTTTAAATAATTTATTAAAATCAATAAAAATTGAAATGATAAATAGATTATAATTTAAATTCCATTCTAAAAATATTTATAATTTAAAATATTTGAATCGGTAATAAAAAATAGATAATTATTTTTAATAAAGCAAAAACATAAAAATAATAATTAATACACTAAAAACAAAATCATACTTTTATATTTAGAATAAAAAATATTAGTAGTTATTTTTATAAAAAATTGAAAAAATATTAAAAATTACATAGTCTAAGATATTGATTGTATTAAAAGTTATAATTCTTTAAAAAAATTATTATTTATGTATTATTTTATGTTATTGAATATATATTAAAAAATAAATTATAAATATATATCTATTTTGGATAGATACATCTAAAAAAAATTTAAATAATAAACAGCTTTAGATTTGTTTGTTTTATTTTATTAATTCCGTTTGCATGATTTCCCAAGTAAAAATGCTCCGGTGTTTAAAGAGTGAAATATTTTAATTTTGCGTATAACTCTGTTTGAGAGTCTATACAAATAAGCACTTTGTCTTTACTTATTTTCTGATTAAATGAAAGGTTTAACATAAACCAAAAAAAAATGAAATGTTTAACTGAGTTAAATCTTAGGATTGGTTAGAAGTTGTGAGTTTAAAGGATATTTATATATAAATTACCAATAAAGTTATTGTAAAAAGTAAAATTTAAATGTATCACTTTATAAAATATGAATATAATTCATATTAATTGGATCAATTTAATTTATTGATAGCTTAAATTCAAGCTTTTATCTTTATTTTATCTCTCCCAATGTTGTTATAAGCTTTTTTACTTTATCATGTCATCGTTTATGAAGTTCGGGGAGTCCGGGATCAGGATTCTTTGTTGACAAAACAACATTAATAATAACAATTTATAGATCAAGAGGTTGCACTTGTACACAGTAATTAAATCTCTACCAGCATCCCCCTCTTTCAAAAAAAAAAAAACAAGGTATAATTTTGTTTGATTATCTTATCCCTTCAGTTTCTTTTTATTCTTTGTCATTTCAAAAAAATATTTTTTTAATTATTATTTTAAAAGTCTAAGATAATATTTATTATTTATTATTTATAAAATATTAATTGAAGAAGAAGTAAAATAATAAAATAAATTAAAACTATAATAAAATAATAATAATTTAATATAAATAAAAACATTAATTATCTTTCTTAATATGTATAAATTAATCTTAGATAATATATAAAATTAAAAATGAAGGAAGCATGATGACTACAAAAATGCCATACAATACAAATATAAAGGATGTAATAAAATAAAATTCTAAATCTTTAAACATTTAATGAGAAAATTCTCACTCCTTGTTTGAAAATTCTAGTAAAAATGAAATTGTTTTAATTAAACACACTAAACCTTCATATTAAAGGCAAAATTGTAATTCGTAGGTACATAATTCTTTCCCTTTTGATCTTAATTTTACTTTATTCCATTCTATCTTTAAACATGAAGTTGTTTTAAACATACTAAACCTTCAGATTAAATACAAAAATGTAATTCATAAGTAGTTATTTTCCTTTTTGAACTTAATTATACTTCATTCCAATCTATTTTTAAAAACCAAAACAATAACACTCTGTCATTCCATCTCACTTAACTCCTTCAATTTAAAACAAAATCAAAATCAGTATACTATGAATAACTGAGACATGGGGCGACATTTGATCAATCATCCTCCGCATATCTTTTGCTTAAAAAAAAAAAATCCAAGTTGTGTTCCCACGTAAATCTCTTGTTCGATTTTACAGTAATATATAAAATGGCAATGCAGTACAAGCAAGAAACCACTTCATATTTTCAACGCAGCAATTCCTTCATCAAATTGAGAATTTCCAAATTTGCATTATAGCACAAAGAAGGATCCACTTCACGTTGTTTTGTTTCAAAAAAATATTATTTTTTCCTTTTCATTGAATCTGTTTTGAAAAAAAAAAAAAACACGTGTTTTGGAGATTTATGTCTTTTTTATTACTCTTTTTATTTATTTTTTTCTAAATACTGGGAGCTAAAAAATTTGTTTGATGTTTTATATATTTTTTGAAAATTCAGTTTTTAAAAACAATTTTTTTAAACAACTTGTAAACACTTTACAAAAGAATAAGTTTAAATCACTGTTTTTTATATTTTAAAAACAATAAATACATATATTTTTATTTAATAGTCTATTTATAAAATAGTGGGAGAATTATTAGAAAGATATGAATACAACACTTTACAAAATGAAGGTATATTGTTTTCAAAACTCGGAACTCCATTTCTAACCCCAGCTTCAACTCCATTTCAATACTAGACTTGGTCTTGCATCTCTCCTTCAGAATGATGCCTCTTTGTTGCAGGACAAACGCTAACTTCTTCGTTGCCCAAGGGGCCTTATTTTCTGCTGGAGGGGAGTTACCCTCTTCTTCCTCATCATTCTCGGGTGTATATAAGTGCTATGATGGGACTTTTTCCATTGAGTTTTCATCAGAATAATGGGTCTTCTTCTAGTGGCACAACCATGTTAAGCTTGTAAGTGAAAGGGAAGAGTTACAAATTTCATGAACATAATTTTTTTAGTTTAATTGTATTTTTATCATTTTATTTTGATTTATCTGCAGTTTTATTTTATTTTTCAAAATTTTTGATATCTTTTTATTTTCAAGATTTAGTATATTTGAAGTTTTATTAATTTTTTACTTAAAATTTTATGATTTTTATTTTTCTACTAAAAAAAATCTATAAATAAAATTATTTTTTATTTAAAATTTATAAATCAAAATATTAAATTTTATCACAAATAAAATAAAATTTTAAATTTTCTCCTCTTTAAATCATAATCTTTTAAAAGTTTTAAAATTTTATCAAAATTCAACAATTTTTTTATTTGTAAACTTTAAAAATTATTTTATATTCTAATACTATTACAGATACTTCTAAAAATTTGGATAAAAGTAATAATTTTAAATTTTAATTTTAAATGATAAATTAAGATCAAATTTGTTAAATTTGGAAAAAATTAAAATTTTAAAAAAAATTAAAATTACACATAGAGATTAAACAAAAAAATGCAATTAAATCCTTTTTAAATAACCAAATGATTCTTTCTTCTATTTTTAAAAAGAAGTTTTTGAAAAATACATTTTGAAAAAAAAAATAAGAAAACGCAATCAAACGGACTGCTAAATGTTTTTTTTTTGCCCATAAAAATATCATTAAAATAAATGTTAGAAAACTTTCAAGAACGGAATTAATAAAAAGGAGTAATGCAAATAATATATGATTTTTAAGTATGAATAAAAATGTTTAGGTTGAACTCCCATCCACCTTAAAATGTCACAAAATCATGTTCACTTTAATATAAGGTGACTATAAAAAATTACGATGTTTAGTTTTTCTCAACTAAATTCTTTTTATCTTTAAACTTACATTTAAGTTAATTTAACAAATGATAATTTTTACATTTAATTTAAAATTTTTATACTAAATTTATTATAAATTTTCTTTAAAAAAATTAAGCATAAATCATATTATTTAAACCTGCTGAGATACAGGCACGGAAATCTCAATTGCCACTTCTCTCCCAAGTCTCGTTTCAATACTGGTGAATGCCGATCATGCCATCAATGTGTATCTGATTCTTGCTCAGATGCGCTTCTCATTCTAATCTCATCCTTTCATTTTTTGTTCATTACCCTTTTTTTGCAAACGCAAGATAACCAATGTTGCGGAAAGCATAGTGGTATACATTATAGCACAGTCATCTACTCTTGCTTCTTCATTTCGTCATTACACTGCCACTGCTTCTATTATCAACAGTTTGTTGGAAAGAGCATTTCATCGAGTGTTTGGTGGTGTGCAGAGCCCTTCTCATGCATTCCATTTGAGGGCATTCGTTGGGGACTTAACCGTCGAAGCGGATCGAAGCAGGTCAGTGCTCTCGCTTCTATTACCACTCTTCCAAGTTCTAGATAATTTTTTGGTTATTGTTGCTATTTGTTTCAGTTTATAGTGAATTTCATAATGGAGATTGTTAGTTATAAATGCTTTTGTTAACTTGCTTTGCAGCGATGATATATCACTGGAAGGACTACAACAGGAGCTCGAAGAAAGTGAAGAAAGATGATGTGAGTTATTATTTCATCCTTGTGTTGGAAATGGAAACTTTGCTGTTTTAGATGCTGTTGAAATACCTAATTGATGTTAGCTAATGGTTTGTATCCAAATTTCCTCACAACGCATTGCAATGTTCTAATGCTTGTTCTCAGTAACTATCTATTTATCAAGATCACCATTATCTAGTTATTTGAGAAACTATCTCTTCTTGTCATGAATGAAATCTTATCCCTCGTTGGGCATTTCTATTTAATCTATCACAGAATTAGCTTCTCTTGTTTTGTTTCTCTTGGCTACATAGGGTAATGATTTTTAAGCAAGATATAAACACTTCAAAGAATGTTTCAACGGGAGGCCGTTGCACCAACTAGTTTCATGTTAAGCGCAGGATTGCACTCTTAATAACTTCACCCATGTTAACATTTTATGCTTGTAGAATTTAAAGGAAAAAATTTAAGATGGAGAAGATACTTTAGAGAGAAATTGTGAATGAAAAGGCTTGCTCATTCAATTCAACTTAGTATGTAAAAGATCCATATACATAGACTCTTACTAGATTTAGTAGGAACTATTTCCTAGATAGTGAGTAAATGGGTGCAACTTCCTAAACACAAATTCCTGGGAATATTAAATTCAATTTACCATGTGATACATGAACCTCACACTATATTCTATGTCTAACATTCCCCTTCACTGAAGCTTAGTAAGCTATAAACTCGTTAAAGATAAATCTTTTTATTTTCAATATTACAGATTCCACCGAGCATGGCTGTGTATAAAACATAGGGCTTGATTAAACCAAAAGTTGACCACTGGACTTTATTAAACCAAAGTTTGACCATTGGAGTCTCTAACTGCAGCTGGAGATTGAGACAGTCACGAAGCTGGAAATTGATGTATTTGGAGATTGCATAGCTGGAGATGTTGGAGAGATTTGGCCCACACTGTGATTGTAACAAATTAGAGCCAGTGTGCCTGGCAAAGCTGCAGGGCCAGACGCCTTCAACATTTCTCCCCTTTAGTGATATGACAGCAAAAACAGCCCAATAAAAAGCCAAGCAGTCATTGAAAAGTGGCGAACATAGACAAACTGAAGGATGGGGATATATTTGAATAGAGGAAAGCAGAGTGATTCAATAGCCAAAAACAATGGGTTGACATGCTGCAGTTGCTGGAAGTTGATAAAAGGAATTAGAAATAGGAGAAACAAAAAGGAGAAATGGAATCACCACAGAAAAAGGAGCAAAAACAGTTTAGGTTGCAGCAGCGGCCAATGGCAGAGGCCAGTGATGGCTGGCAGAAATGCTTGCTAGATCCAGGTTGTTGGAAAATGGCAACTGCAATGAGAAAAGTGGCGACAACACATGCGCACCAGAAAAGGTAGCATCATAGAAAGATGACTGCAATTGTGATAGTAGTGAGAGTTGCTGGAACAGAAGCTGGATAACTGTTGGAAGGCTGCTTGCTAAAAAAGTTACCGGCAGTTGGAGTTGCTGGAAGGTCACCAGAAGTTTTCTGGAAAGTTGAGGAAAGTTTTCCAGAAACATTGTTTGTAAGGTCTCTGGAAGGTCATTGAATATGTTTGCCAAAAGGTTGCAGTAGAAGTTGCCGGAATAGTTTTGATAGAGGTGATAGTGATGATGAAAAATGAAGATGGGAATAGGCTGGACAGCCAACTACTTAGAATTAGAAAAAAAAATCTAACAAAAACAAAAAGGTTCCATATTATTAGGAACATGCCAGCAAAACTGTGATAGACAAGTCATGATAGATGGCACCACTCTGATACAATGTTGAATTTAGAGGGGGAGATTTAAGATGAAGTTGCTTGATGGAGAAGAAAATAATTTGGAGAGAAATTCTGAAAGGAATACTTTACATAGGAACATCTTATATAGACTAAATAGAAACTGTTTCCTATATTACAAGTAAATGCGTGCTGCTTCTTAAATACCAATTCCTAAGAGTATTAAATGCAATTAACCCTGTGATACATGAACCTCATGCTATTCTAACAATGCACAGTGATCTTTTCTTTCCCTTCATAGTCATTGGTCACAAATCACATTCTCTATAGTCCTGTTTCCCATCTGATTAGACACATTTTAGTCACTAAATTGTTTTTGATTGTGTAGGTGGTTGCAAACATACTATTACAGTACTGAAGGAATATACAAAGGGAGGTGAGAATGATTTGCACAAAGTCGATTTGGATCCAATTCAGGTTTGATGATAATTATGTAAAAGCTTTTATCCATTTGGTATGCTTTGCTAGATTCAGTGACTAGTATGGACGTCTGATCACTGTCTGGTTGTAGTACTGATCTTAGATATAGGCTATATAGGCTTGGCTTTATGGATTTTGCCATTATATATGCCAAAAAATGATAATGACCATTTCTTCTACTTCTAGGAGAATGCTATCCTAGAAGTACAATTCTCTTATTTCTTTCTACTCTCATTTCTACTTATCCAAAAAAATGAAGAGAATTTTTTCTCCTTCTTTTCATCCTATTTTTATCTATCTTGTTAGAGTTCCACTTTGTCTAGAGATATGACCAACCAAGTATATATAAGGTGAGGACAATCCTCACCTCATGAACTAGCTTTTGAGGTTGAATTAGGTCCAAGTCTGAATTTTAATATGGTATCAGAGCCCATCCTAGATCTGTTACTGGGATGTCTGCAGATGTTCATGTTCATTCCTGTTGTATGGTCTCACTTTGTCTAAAATATGGCCAACAAGTATATATAAGGTGGAATAATCCTCACTTCATGAGCTAACTTTTTGTGGTTGAGTTAGGCTCAAGCTGGAATTTTAACACAACCAAACAAGTTATTGTTCCATCCTATTTCTACTCTGTTTTCACCCTCTTATTATTTTGCTTCATATTTCTTTCCTCTCTATTTCATCTTTCATCCAATCAAAGCATGAAATTATACTATCATTGGCATCAATAGGTCTTTTGCAAGCAGTGAAGAGTGAAGACTGGTCAAGATAAGGATAAAGAGAAAGAAGCATTTTTTTGGCAGGAATATATTTCAGGCTGTTGGAGCTTTTTGCTTGATTTGCAAATTAATGATTGTTTGATACCTTGAATTTCTTTCAAAAAAGAAATAAAAATCCTTACTTTGAAAGCATTTGCTATGCTTTTTGTGATTTTTCTCTTGAACTTTGTCATGATATAGGAAATTATCTGTCAGTTGATGAGTCTGATCTGTACATATCATACAGAATTTTGAGTTTGGATAACTGTCTTTGATTTGACAGCATATTTAATGTCACATTGGTAGCTGGAAATTGATGAACCAGCATTGACTCCTCACATTGCTAAAGTCAACTTTCTCAAAATATCCATGAGGTTCTGTTCAGGAGCATGCAGAAACTGCTTATGGATACTGCTACTTCAAAGTACACTACAGTTTGAGATGCTATTAAATATTATCATATAAAATGCTAATATGCATAAAATCCCTAGTGATATGCATGTTGACATTATTTTTTTCATATGTAGATAAATTTCTGCATTGATTTTTTTGGAGAAGAACATATATTCCATGAAAATTTATCAGGTACATGTGATCAACTTTTCTTCATTTTCAAGAGTATTTTCATTAATCATTTAAAAACAGGTGGTAAACAGAAGGAACAGCTTGTTAGATAATAGTTAGTTAGTTATCTACTCTTTACTTGTTAGTTGAAAATAACTAATTAGGTTGAGTTAGTTAAACTGTTGGAGGTCTGTAAAGTGTTAAATAAAGGGCAAGAAGTAGGGGAATAGCTGGTCAATTTGTGAGAGGATTGGAGACCTTTAGGCATAGGGAGAAAACTAGGTCTCTTGAATACTTAGACTGTACTGCTCTTTTCTATTAATAAAGAGTGTCTTTCTTGTAATTCTGATCTAGTTCCTTACAAGTGGTATTAGAGTTCAAGATCCTGGGCAACCATTCATGGTGAACACCAAGATGGAAGGCCGATTGGAAAGCTTAGAAAGGGGTTTTGAAAATCTCCTAAAGAAGCTTGAGGAAGATAAGCAAGGATCCAAGAAAAGGTACGAGGAACTGCAGGAGAACCTCAATTGTAACACCTAGAAGGATGGACATTCTAATAATGTTCCTGGAGGCAGTCTTAATGAAGTTAAAGGAAACTGTAGAACAAAAGCAGAATTAACTCCTGACTTAACTAAAGATCGATAGAGGAAATTAGAAATTTCCTTATTTTTTGGAGAGGATGCATATGGTTGGATTAATTGAGCAGAGAGATATTTTGATTTAAAAAAGATCTCAGAGCAAGAAAGGTTGCAAGTGGCAATGGCAGCTATGGAAGGTAGAGCCCTCACATGGTTCCAATGATGGGAATTTTGCACCAAGAATTGTTCTTGGGAAGATTTTCGAATAGCTGTGATAAGGAGGTTTCAACCGTCTATGATGCAAAACCCATATGAATTGTTGATGGGGCTTAAACAAACAGCCTCAATGGAGGAATTTAGAGAACAATTTGAATTATATGCAGGACCACTCAAGGGGACAGACCCTGAATACTTAACGGATATTTTTTTGAATGGGTTGAAAGATATAATTAGAATAGATTTAAGGTTGCATCAGCTAGGTACCCTGTCAAAATTAATGGATTATGCTCAAAGAATTGATGAGAAGAATCAGTTACCGGAAAAAGGGGTTTCTTGGAGTAATATGGGGAGCAATCCTTCTAGAAATTATCCTTCTTCAAGAACTGTGACATAGGAATAGGGGCAAGAAAAACAGAACATACAGGAGATGTAAAGGGATCTGTTGCGGAGTCCAACAACATTGGAACAATGGAATCTTACAGAGGCAAGGGATTTGAGAAGTTAATAGATGAAGAATTTCAAGAAAGATCAAGAAAAGAGTTGTGCCATCGATGTGATGAAAAATTTGGACCAGGTCATGTTTGCAAAAACAAGAAACTTAAGGTTCTAATAATCAATAAAGACATAGACGAGGACGGAGAAGAGGAGTGGGATTCTGTTGGAATTTTGTCATCAACCGTTCGGATCAAACCTTCACCTTGAGGATAAGGCGAATCTTCAGGGGGGGGGGGAGTAATGTTAGATAATAGTTAGTTAGATAATAGTTAAATTGTTAGAGGTCTGTAAAATGCATAAATAAAGGGCAAGGAGCAGGGAATAGCAGGTCAATTTGTGAGAGGATTGGGGGCCTTTAGGCATTGAAAGAGAACTAGGTCTCTCAAATACCTGGACTGTCCTACTGTTTTCTATTAATAAAGGGTGTCTTTCTTGTACTTATGATCCAGTTCCTTACACAGTTCTAGCTATAATTGATATATAAGAGGAGCCTTGTTGGATTTGCTATACATTTGCTAATTAGCTTGTGTATTATAAATTTTAAGACATGCAACTTGGGAGCTAAAAGATCATAATCATACAGAACATTAGAAAAAACACTGTTAACTAAGGATGCTTGATAAAATCGAATAATTTAGCATTGATTTTATTGATGAAAAATTAGTCATTGAATGTGTAGCGTTTGCATGTGATTTTATTTGAAGTGCTGAAATTCAGAATTGATTATAGAACTTGTAACATTGATTTTATTTGCTCTTCAGTATTCTCAGGTCCTTGTCATGTCATTGATGAGCAATTCAATTCAATACTTCCAAATTGCTATCTAATGCTTATGATTCGCATAATAAACCAGCATCAGGTAATCTTCCAACTTTTAGGCCTTTGATTTCAGTCGGTGATTAGGACAACCTATCAAAGCAAACTCCATAATGATGCTGAGTTGACTATTTTAGCCTAACGAAGTTATAATGCCATTGACTGATTTGCTGCAATTCTATCATTTTGTTCCAAGAATCTGAAATCCTGGCCTCCTTGCTTAAATTCCCAATAAAAATGGACTCACTGGGTTAGTGACAGAAACCATTTCTTGTGAAGGAAATACCAAATAAATGAATAACATAATACAACGTTGTGACACTAATACTGATGACTGTCTCCTCCTGTAGTTGTACTTATACATCGACTGTAAACTGTAATGTGAATGTTGATAAAGAATTATGCTTTTACAAAGGGTTCACTTTTTAAGCAATTATTTGTAACTAACATACCTGTTCATTTCAGCTCATTATGTCTCAGATGGATTCCATACTTGGATTCTGATTTAGACAAGATCAGTTACTATGCAATACACTACTTAGACAAGATTAGTCTTTTCTTGATAGTGGACTTATGCTGGGAGACCTTCATAGTATTCTAAGATGAACAAACATTGCTATTCACTGAGTAGCCTTAGAATTCCTGTCAGCTTCCCCCCCGCGGGGCTTACTTCCTGGATTTGTCCTTGATAATTCAGTCATTTTATACTAAGTTAAAATTTTACTTAACCTTTTTTTGGGTAAAGAAAAAAATTATATTTGACCATTACTAGTTTGACTATGCATACAATTGAATTACAACCAGACCAAATAAATTGTGGTTGTATGTCTATACCATTTCAATACAACAACAATAACGTAAGTCTTATCCCACTAGGTCAGGGTCGACTACACAGATCACACAACGCTATTGGACTATATCAAAAATCAAATTTTCTGCAATATCATTTATCATGAGATCTCTTCTAATAATTAGACTTATTTTTAAAACTTTGTTTACAATTATTTATTAATGATTGAGAGACACATTTTGAGGTGTGTCTTAATTTGTTGGATGATGGGAAAACTAGAGCGTGGGGCATGCTTTTTCTTTTGAACTTTTCCTCCCATTTTCTTTGCTACCCTTCCTCTCCGCCCCTTCTCATTTTCCTTCATACTTCGTTGTCTTCATTACCTCTTTTATGTATGTATTATACCTTTCCCTCACTTGCAATATGTCTAGTGTCGTTTATGAACTCCTCAGAGTTGAAAAGACTGCAATTATGATGGCTTAAATGGATAAAGCTAGCAATATTAAGTCAATTGGCATGCGCAGCATATAGAGTTTACTTATCTTGAGCCATATTTGAAGCTAGTTCATAATTTTGGCAGGTCAATATTTCCCTATGGCTTTGATTTAAGATGGTATTTGACATGCACCTCAACAGTTTGAGCAATGCAAATGGGAAGACATTATGTTCATCCTCATTATCTCATGAAGCATTATGCTGAGTTTACTGCTTCATTTATTCGCTCAAACCCAGGGTATGCAGATGGTCAGGTCAGCATAATAAAAATGTTAATCATCAACTTGAGTTGTAAATTTGTAATATGGTCAATCTTCTTATTAATTGCAGTTTGAATTGAATTTGGAACAACTTAAAATGGCTGTTGATTGCCAAGAATTTTACAAAACCAAAACTACAGATTACGATATTACAATTGTTGTTCTGGAGGTAGGAATCTACAAGCAGTCTCTTCAGCTTTAGAATTACATATTTGCATCAATTGAAAGGTCAAGGATGTTACGTGACAATAAAGTACTTGGATATGATACCACTTTAAATTTGAAAATAGAAAGAAAAAGGATGAGTTACCTTAAATTGTGGTGTCGTTCGTGTGAATATTGTTTATCATAGTTCACTATCAATTTGGAATGTCATTGGGAATTGAAATTTTGAACATGCTTGATTCCAGGAAGCAGGTTCCAAAGGTGGGGAAATTCAAATGCACTTTGAGGAACTATGAAGAGCAATACAGCATAATTTGTGGTAACTTCAATCATTTCTTTTATGCTTTGATCGTTACATGAGAAATTGGAAAGGGAGAAAGAAGGGATAGTGAAAATCAAGTGATAACAAAATCTTCATTTGTTTGGAAATTTTGTCTATTAGTGGAGGGAAAGAAAATGAGAATGTAGCTAATAATATTTTGAATAATAGAAAATAAAAATTAAATATTTATTTTAAAAATATTATAATAAAAATTTACTTTTTTTATTAAATAAATTATTATTATTATTATTCAAATAATTTTTATATATTCTACTTATATTTTCACTTTCTTTTTTCATTCATCCAAATAAAATAAGAGTTTTTTTAATTTCTATCTCTTTATTTCTATCCATTCAAATAACACATCTTTTTCATTTTATTTTATTTTTCATCCTACTTCACTTCTCATTTAAAAAGTGCATATTTGGTTCTGACACAAACTTTACTAAAGTTTGTTTTTTATCTTGCAGGCAAAGAACCAAGAGCATCAAATTTTTCAGTTGCTTGTGATTATGTAAAATCTTCCCTTTTAAAGTTGTAGTGTTTGCTGTCCTGCTATAAGAAAGAAAATAACTTCCAGTATGACTAGCTGGCTGAGCGGTTCCATGTCCAATTAAATCGGGGAGAACTTCATGTATCAATTGTTGAGAACAAACTATTTATGCTAAAACCTCATAAATCTGAAGTCTGATTTCCATCTTAAGGAAAGAACCTACAAAAATTGTGTACTTATGTCATTTCCAGAGAGAAGAATAAGTTAACTGTATCAATAGATTATATTGCGGAATAACTTAATTTACCCCCTTAGCTTTCATTTGCTTGTCTTAACAATATTGATTTTCAATCCTTGAAGAAAGAACTGCTTCAAGAGCATTTTAATGATTAAAGCAATTTTGTAGAGGCCGAAGCCTTTAAGTATAAAAAAAGATGACACAACTGTATTATCTTATCCACGTTTTAAATTTGTGAAAATATGGGGCTTGATTGCTTTTAATTTATCAGCTGAGGACCAAACATCGAATCCTAATAAGCCCGTAACTGTTGCCGAATAGAAGTCATATACCTATATATTTATAGTAATTTACATCTATATACATCCAAAATCTAACAGTTATAACTTCTTTTTTATTTTTCTAAAATAATATAAAAGAGATGGATATAGATATAACGTCTTATGTGTACGTAGAACTTCCGGTTGCCAAAGTAGAGCCACTAGTGAAGGATTTTACTTGTAGGTGGAAGGCTGCAATAGAGCCGATGCACAAGGATGTCATCACTTCTTTCAACAATATGGAGATCTTAAGAGCTGCGTTGACCCAATTGTTGCTTTATTATACCAGACCCTCATATTACATCAAGAAGATCGTTGGTGGGTCAGCATTGAACAAGGATCTTGTTTCCATATCTTCAACCATGTATGAGATTAGGAAATACTCAAGGATTTTCTAATTTGATTTATTGGTGGAGTCATAGTTATCTACTGGATCTATTTCCCAATCCATGATATTCGATTAATATTATGTAAAAAAAAAAAATCCTTTTTGGATCTCGAAAGTCAGATGTTTGGCATCTTGCGGGTGCACTTTGGTTCCTGAATTAGTGCCATTACATGCCATTGTTGAAGAATGGTGATTGCTTCAGTTATAGATAGTATTTAGGTGATATAAGTATCAAATCCATTGATTTACAAAATGTGAAAATGTATACATGCAATATGTGCATGATAATTTTGCATTGTCTTCTTCATAGAATTTTCGCTCAGGTTATGGACTTGGTTGATGAAATTGTTCTCGTTTACTATGTTTTGGTAGAATCTGTTGCAAAATTATTAGTTAACAATTTTTTCGGGTATAAAAAAAGTATAATAATATACTAGACACACACCAAACTTCATACGAAAAAAAATAGTCATTCTTTCAAAATTACCTCATGATTTACGCATTATTAAAATGTCATTAAGTGAAAATTAAATTAACGACAAGTTGACTCCTGCCACCAGGGGCTTGTGTGCTTTGAAGTTTAAACAATCAATTCATGTATTTTTTTTAAAATAAAATATATTTTTTAATAAAATTATATGGTTTAGATTTATTTATGAACACATCTTAAAATTATTTAATAATTAAAATAAATTATTTCTAATTTTAAATTATTTTTGTTTTTCTTTCTTTCCATTCCTTGCATCGATGAAAATGCTTGTCTTCTTCGAAACCCTTCATCTTTCTCTTTGACTTCACTAGCATTACTCTCTACCTTTGGGTGACAATTTCCATTTTCACACGCTTTGCTAACCTCTTTCCTCTCTTCACTCATACGCTGACCCACCCTGCTTGCAAAAGTAAAATACTACCCGTCAGGTCGTAACAAAATAATTAAAAAAATTAATAAAAAAATTGCAGCAGCTGGCCTTGCAGAGTCTCGTGTCTTTGTGTACTAAATGGAAGGGAATGAGAACGAACTGAGCTCCTTCTTCGAGCAGCAGAGCAACACCGCGACCGTAACGGCCTCGCCAACGAAGGGGTTATTTGGAAGCAGTGATGGCTCATTGTCTCAGTCACAATCACACATGGCGTACCCTCATTCCCAAGTACAGGCGGAGACGGCGAAGAAGAAACGAGGGAGACCAAGAAAGTACGACTCCCCTGAGCAAGCTCTCGCCGCCAAGAAGGCTGCTGCCACGTCGTCGTTTTCATCTTCCAAGAAATCCCTCTCCTCTCTTCCAGGTCCAATTTCCAGGGTTTCATTTCTTTCCAATTTTCAAGTTCTTTTCACTTTTTTTTTTGTGTTTACGACACCGTTTTTATCAACTAACCAGCGATTACCAAGTGCATATAGAATTTTTGAATTTGAATTTGACGCTTCCGCTGATGCAGGTAGTGTAGGAGGACAAGGCTTCACCCCACACGTCATTACTGTTGCTGCTGGTGAGGTAAGCATTATTCCTGATCTTGAATACAGTTTCTTAATTTAGATGTCTTATCTACTTGTAGAATCTAGTAAGGTGTTTAGTGACCTGTGCTTATTCACATACCAACACAATTAGAATCCCAAGTGTTTGATTTATATTCTTTACGCATATCTACCAAATAGTGTACTAACGGGCTTGCTTCAGAATCTAATTCAGTTTAATGTGCATCCATACTGTTGACCGATTGGTATTGCTATATTGTCATATTCCTAAGAGATGTTGAAGTACAATTAGTATAGGCAAAGCCATGCATAATGCGCCAACTATATTACTTTATGAACCTGCTTAAAGGGCCTATAATGGGTTTGGTGAGGCACAATGGTGTGTCTCATAGCTATAACACCTTTGGACAAGTGATGTGATGTGAACTGATAGAGTCGGAGTAATATGTTTTGATTCGTCTTCTGCATCTCTGCAAATGATGATTTATTGTCTGAATGAGAACATATATATATGCTTATGTGCATCTTTTTTCTTTTTTTTTTTAATTTAGCCCTTTTCTTTTTGGAATTTACGGTCAAAATGGTTTTTGATCTTTTCATCTTTAAAAAGCTTGAATTTTTGTTCTTCTATGATATTTCAATATATTACATTTGGCATTTGCTTAATGTTATTAAACTCTTCAGCTTTTTTTTTGTCTATCTGTTACTTCCATAATTATTTGAGCTTGCATTCATTAGGATGTCAGCCAAAAAATTATGTCATTCATGCAACAAAGTAGACAAGCGATGTGCATTCTGTCTGCTTCTGGTTCCATTTCTAATGCCTCACTTCGACAGCCAGCAACCTCAGGAGGCAATATTACATATGAGGTAAAAAGTTGATTACTTTTTAATGTCTTTTGTGCTTTATTTTGATCCAGGAAATGGGACTTTCGCAACCTTTGGTCAAAATCTGCTCTTATAGGATCTGAATAAACCGGGCCCAAAATCTTATCCTTTTATTTCTTTTCTTTTTTTCTTTTTGATTATCTGTTTATTTATCTCTACTATTACTAAAATGAACAAGGTTCTATCTTCACTTTTTTCCCTCATGCACTCCTAAATATGTCCTTTCCTTATTAACTTGTTCCTCAAATAATTTTTTTTTTTTAAAAAACACAGTAAGTGTAAATATACGAGTTATAATGAATACCTCAACAGAATTTTCTCTGTCCATTTTACTCATATTTGTCAAATAATTTTTCTGTCTCATTGAATTTTCTCTCCATCTCTTTAATTTTAAACCAAAATGTGTGTGCTCACAACTAGTGTGTATTGCAAAAATGATGATCTAGTGCACCAGGCTTCCAGCATTGTGGGTTTTAGAAGGTTTAGATGCTCTGAACCTTACCCATGTGGTCAGACTTTGGCTGTTAAAAGTTGGAAATGGTACTTAGAGGTTTAAACAAAATAGTATGTCTTTTTATGTACATATCTCTTGCACTCTACAACTACAAAATTTTTGGTCTTCACTCTACAGTCACCTTCAAGAGCACAACAGTAAAAGGAGCCTTTATCAAAATTCCATCTATATATAAATTATGACTTCTGACTTGAAGTTAGTGCCAAGCAGTCATAATGTAATTTTCTTATGTTATCTCACCATAGAATGATTATTATGATGAGTAGTTCTACAACTCCCCAGAAACATGGCTAATTACTGAAAATTGTCATTATCAATGTGTATCATTTCCTCCTTTTTTTGTCTTTGTAATGGAAACTATTAACATCAGCTTGTAGGGCTGATTTTAAGCAATTAAAAATGGTAAAATTTTATTGAAAAAGAAAGTATTTATTACACTTTTGTACTTTTCATATAATAAATACTTTCTTTTTAATAAATATTTACCTCTCATAAATGCTTAAGATCAGTCTTAAGGATTGATGTTAATAAAACTATTTTTTATTGAGACTTATGAATTTCTATTTTCATCCGTGCTGAAACTCCTTCAATGTGGAGAGTTGTCTGTCTTATGTTGGTGTTTAACTATCTTTTTTGCTTTTTTATCAGGGTCAGTTTGAGATCGTTTCTCTTTCTGGCTCCTATGTCTTTAACGAACGTGGAAATCGGACTGGTGGTCTGAGTGTATGCTTGTCTAACACAGATGGGCAATTCATAGGTGGAGGCATTGTTGGGCCCCTTAAAGCCGCTGGTCCAGTTCAGGTAATTTCGTAATGATTAATAAAACCTTGGTTGAACCTGAACTTATGGTTGGAGATATGAGCTGTGTCCTACATGCTTCCTTTTCTTGATGAACCCTTAATATTACTTTTTTAAGGAAATTTACAAATACAGAAAATCAATCAGATAATATATAATTTTTTTTATTGAATTAAAAGTAAAATAAAAACTGAAATTTAAAATCAAATTCAAATGAGGCAACAGCTAACCAGACACAGGCAATATCAATTAAAACTAGGGTATTGATTAAAAGCAAACCAATCCTATTTAAACTTGATTGGTAATCCAATTTTACTCATCTCATACACGATGTGGTGAATCCTAAATTATTTAATATTCTTTGCAAAATATTCTAAACATATTGAAGAATCAAGAATACCTATTTTCTATTTTCTATTTTCCAATAGTAATAATAAGTATTAATCAACTCATTAATATCTATGATTAATTAATACAATCCCTTATACTAAGACTGAAGTGATATTAGAAACTGGATTGTTTTAAAATTAATAAAATAGGAAGATAAAAATTTAGGAACTTGATCCTAACCATAATTTACCAGTAAAATCAGAATTATCACTAAAGCATGATTTTAATAAAGTAGTTCTTAACTTAAGAACAAAAGGAAAACTCTCACAAATGAGAAAATTCAATTTTGATTCATATTCAATTTATGGATTTTGATTTACACACTTTCAATTTATAGGAAAAAATATAGTAGAAAAATAAGTAATAAAAAAACAAATCCTAATGATAGGAAACAAATAACAAATCTGAATAAATTAAAAAAAAATCCTAATCAATTGTAAATCAATCTCAAATCCTAATTCAATTTGCAAATAGTAAATCCAAATCCTTGGCAATAAAAATAATGATTTGATGAGACTAATTCTTTGGGCTACACTCTTATTTTTTATCTTTATTTATTTGAGTTTGCACAAATAAAACCAGTTTATTTGCTATTTCTTGGGTCAAAATTGCTTTTCCCTTGAGTTGCTTAATTAGGTCTTGTAAAGCTTGTTGCATTCTTTTAATCCTTGCCCTTGTCATTGGTCTCCCTACACCATGTAAAATATACAATTAGTTTAAAGTCCTTACAAACCATATTCCAACAGTAGAAACATCACATTCAATTTTGAAAGTTTATCAAAATTAGGCAAACAAAGCCAAGGTGCATTGGTCAACTTATCTTTCAAAAGGCTAAAAGCTTTTTCATACACATCATCCTACTTAAACACAACATTCTTTTTTATAAGTTCATTTAAAGGTGTAATAATAGAACTAAAATTCTTCACAAATCTTCTATAAAATCTTGCTAAACCATGAAAACTAGTTATCTCATTTGCATTTCTAGATGTAGGTCATTCTCTAATTGTCTTTACCCCGTCTCTTCATTTAAAGTCCTTTGAAATTTACAATAAAACTAAGGAATATAACAAATTTCATATAAAATGAACACTTTTAAAGATCGACATGTAACTTGTTTTCTCTGAAAACACCAAAGATGCAAATGTCTATCAAGGTATGTAATATGTTCCGCAATCAATAATCATGTTACACATTGATAAACCCCCAATAAGACAGGTGTACATTAAGGGAAATAAGTGTTGTAACAGAAAGGAACTAGTAACAAACAATTAATGTCATAACAGACAGTTAGTTAGTAGGGAAAACTAAGCCTGTAAATAGATGATAAGAGAGAATAGGGTGTGGATAATTTTGAAAAAAAATTATGTAATTTGAGTGCATTGGTCTCTTGAAAACTCAAAACTTGTGAGGATTACTTGTAAATTTCTTCACTAACTCTATATTTTAGTTTCACATTGGGATTAGGATCAAAATCTTGGGTGTTCAATAATAAAGAATCATTCTTTTTCAGCTTTCTTGGGTACCAGTCCCTATCACATGCCTTGTTATTTATGTGACACCTTATATGAAAAATATTCTCACACTTCTTTACATCACTATCTTTTAGGCTGTATACTAAGAGCACGTCTAGTAACAACTATATTTCCATGCACAGATTTAGCAACTTCAACATCACTGCAATCTTTTAATGGTGATATTTCATCATCACTTGAGCATACACTTTCTATGTCATCATTATGCTGCAAAATCATTGCTCCCTTCTTTGGACCTCCAAAGGCAATATATGCAACTTCTTGATACCAAAAACATTTAATATCACATGATTGTGAAGATAAATTAGTTTTAATTTTATTTTTAGGAACAACAATGAATTGTTTGACCTTTACTTTTTCTTTAGGATTTGGAACAGCCTTATTGTTTTTCCAATTTAATTTCCAAGTGCTTGAAGATGAAGAAAATTTGGAAGAGTTTTGAAACTTTGGTTATCTCTCCAGCTAAATTGCTTTGTGTAACAAATCCTTCGTCTTCACATAATGTTATAATTCCAACATATCAACAACCTTTTTCTTCAAACCTCCAATAAACTTAGCTATAATTGCTTCACGGTCTTCTTTTACATTCATTCCCATCATGACTATCTCCTTTTCCTTGAAATAATCCTCCACACTCTTATAACCTTGAATTGGACTTTGCAATTTTCGATGCAAGTTTTTATGCTAATGTCTTGGTACAAATATTCTTTTCATAATAGTTTTCATCTCTTCCTATGATTGAATGGGTCTCTCCCCATTTCTATGGCATTTCATCGCAAATTGGTCCCACCAAATATTAGCATGACCCATAATCAGTAAATTCAATTACTATTAGTTTTACCTTTTTCTCCTTCGAGTAGTTATCAAACATATGCTCAACTTTTCTCTCTACTCCAAGTACTGTTTAGGATCATTCTTTCCTTGATATGCAAGAATTGTCATCTTAATATTACCTAGGTTATTGTTACCTCTTAGTTCATCTTTTATTTTCCTTTCATAGTTTCTTCCATTTGGATACTCTTCCTCTTCTTCTTTGAGTAGTTTGGTAGACTGATTGAATTTCTATCAATTCTCTAAAGGCAAATCTTTACTATTATTCTGATTATATGCTTGTGAGGTATATTACCTATGACAAATCAAGGAATTTTTCTTCTGATGTGATTCCAACTTCCAAGATGCAAAATCAATAAAAATTAAGAGCACTAGTAAAACCTTGCATAAGTGAGGAAAACTAATTCAAATAAATATTAATAGTCTGCTTATCAGTATATATGTAAATATAAAGAGTCATAGATTCTACAAAATCCTAACAAAGTTTTGTTCATGATAGAATTAACTATATTCACAGAAAATTGAATCATGCTTGTAAAAAGCAATAGAGGGAAATGGATTAAAATTTGGTGAAGTTGAAAGGGTTTGATGAAGTGTACCTCATTGTTAAGAGATGCAGAGGTAGTCCAAAACCTGTTTTCTGGTTCTTTTTTTAAAAAAAAAAATGTTTGACAGAACTGTTCTCAGAGGCAGATTTTGAAAATAGTAACTGTTTTTTAGTTTTTTAAACTTGAATTTCAAAGCAACTTCATGATTTTCTCAAAATCTGTTTTATAGTTTTCATGGTGGTAGTTTTGTAAATAAGGTATTTAAAAAAGTGTTTAAAAAATTGTTTTATATAACAGTTTTGAAAAACTAAAAAATCAGAAGAGAATTAAACACACCTTAAGAAGGAATGGGCAAGGAGGGTAAGGCCCATTCATCTGTGTCTATTTTTCCTCTACACTGCCATTTTGGTATGAATGTGGAGACAAATGATTCTTTGTAAAATGCCAAGGTCAATGAAAAATTTGGAGAAGGATTTGGACTAACTTAATTTTCTTGGAAAATTGGATCTCCTCTGTAATTTTGAGCTACTGAAAAACAGTTAGTGCTTTGGACTTGAGCTTAAGTGGATAAATCCAGATACACCTAGAGCGAGCTGCAACAAATGTAAAGTTTATTTGCAAATCTTCAGGGTTTAACTGGAATTAAACAAAAAATGCTTTGTAAAACTTGCTTCAGAATGTGGTTTTTCTTCCTTGATAAAACTCCATTTAGGTAGTTAAACAAACATGGTAGTCCGAGAATACAGTAGTGGCAGGACCCCACAAATTGCTAAAAGTTAGCTCAAGAGGCTCAGTATAGTTAGTAAGAGGATGAAGAGGGCAGGTGATGAGCTTTGTCCAAACAAGCAGAATAAAAGTTAACATCAATTTTATTATTGAAATGTATATTGCAATGATGAACAGTTTTAGGAACTGCTAGGTGAGGGTTACCTAATCTGCAGTGTCATGTGGTTTAGGAAGTGTGGGCCGTTATTTCAGGAGCTAAAGAGGTATGTACATTAGTGGAAGAAACTTCAGAGACTTAAGTAATAGGTCATATGCTTAAGTGCAATTTCAGTACAGACACACTTGCTTGAGACAGTGAAAGATTGTGAAACCCGTAGAGGTCATCTGCACCAAGATATCCCTCCAACAGGACTTCATGAGAGAGACCTGTGATTTACCAAAGCAATGATGAGGGTGAAATTCATATTACACAGAACCCTAGGAGACTGACTGATGCTGGCTATGTTTTTTTATAGTAGAGGGAACATGTTGTAGATTACAAAGGACCAGGTTGGTGTGTGGAGTGGTGCCAACAGACTTAATGGATACACCTGACTTTTGCATGTTCAAATATGGTGAAGATTGAATATGATAACCTTGAGGTGAAGGGGAATAGCCACATCCTGGAGAACTGGGAAGAAGCTGGTGACTGTTTTGGTAGAGGTAAGGATATTGACGGGTGAAATTATGGTCAAATCAGTGGTAGCATGATAAGTCATCATGTACAGGTTTTTGGCAAACCTGACCGGCAGTGAAATTACATAAATTACATTAACCTGAATGGCCACTTATGCACCAGAAGAGACCAAATATTCCTCTTCCACCTCTTCCAAAACTGCAGAGCCAAACAGAGGAGAGCGTAGTCACTGGTGACAATTGATCAGAATCATATCCAAAGGATGGAAATTGTGGAATCGATTGCACAGACTCAGCTTAAATGAGTGGGTGAGCAGTGGAGCCAAAACTTTGGTGTCATTTGGTGGAGCCTTGCCCATATTGATAGAAAAGGCCTTTGAAAGTGTAGATTGGCAATTTTCTCAATCTGAGCTTCTTGTGCAAGTAGCAATGCTGCAATTTCACTCACATTATATGGTCCCAATCAACTGTTAATGGAGGTCATGAATGCATGATATTCCTCCAAAAGACCTTCAAGGATGACATCAGGCTAGTCACGAGTGGAAATAGGATTGCTGATGGGGATTAGTGGGTCAATGATTGATTTGATGCGAAGGAGATACTCAACATTAAGCATCCTCCTTTCTCCATGTTGCAGAGCTCAGATTGGAGCTGCTTAACCTTACCGTGAGTATGCGAATAAATTAATGATTGTGGAATTCTTCCCAGATTTGCAATGAATGTACACGTCCAACAACTATGGTCAAAATCAATTCTGATAATGATGAGAAGAACTACAAAAAAAGGTAATTGATCGTTATTCCCACTGTGGATAAGCTGTGCTAACTTTTCCAAGCTCATGATCTTCCTCTGTATTGAAACTAAGTGGAATTTCAGGATTCACCCTAAATCTTGTATAAGGTGCCCCGTGATCACTGCTTCAATCTGCTATTTCTAAAGAAAAAATTCTTCTTGACCCAACACAGATCAAATGTGAAAAGGTGATAGGAGTTGTAGACAGAGTCGCAGGTGAGACTGAATTTTGGAACGGATTGCTGTGGGAAGCCGTGGCTCAAGATCGAACAGAAGCCCTTCATACCATATTAGTTTCCAGGAATCAAAGAGAAAATGTAAGAAAGAGAAAGAAAATGCGAAGTGTGAGAGACATTAATGAAGTATATTCTCTGAATATGTGACTTACAAAACTAATTTGAACATACTATAGTTCGGGAGTCTATAGTGGTTAGAAGCTAAGCTAACCACCTGATTAACTACTGTGAGCTGGCATTACCTTTTAGTTAATGAATAGAATAGCTACTTTTTAACAGACTTTGGAGAGTATGCATAGTATTATTTTGATACACTCTTAACAAAAGTAAACTCAGGTTTTGTCTTCTTGCTCGACCTTCCCCATGTCAATTCTACCTGCTACAGAATCGTGGTTGTCTATCTTCTTTTTCTTCTTAGTATTCGTAGAAGATGTGTCCGGTCGTTAAATTTGGTCTAATAGGTCTGAATCTTGTTTTCTGTTTTTCTTGGTCTTATGGTCCTTAATGGCCTTATGACTCATTTTTGTTGGATTATGTCTCTAACGTATTTGGTTCAAAGTAAGGGAGAGGAAGAATCTTAATGGAGGGGAGGAATTTTAATTCTTATCATGTTTGGTTCAGGAGAGGAGGGAAGGAGTTTTAAAACAAAATTACTTCTATTAACTATACTCTTGAAACATCATTTTAAACTTAGAAGAGGATAAAAATATATTTTCCTCCAAATCCTCCCACTTTTAGAGAGGTGGCAAAATTGAATTAGGAGGAATATGGGCTCCCTTCACTGCCCTCCCCTCCTCTCAAAATATTTGAACCAAATGAGATAAATTTTTAAAAAATCCTTCCCTCCAATTTCCTTAAACCAAACAATAAGTAAATTTTTTAGTTTCAAGATATCTTCAGATTAAAATACACAAGCAAATTCAAATTAAACTTGAAAATGATAAAGATAACTAATTTGTTCAAAATCTAAATAAATCTAATTAAATCAAATAAGATTAAATGAAAATTATTTTAAAATCCAAATACATAAAAACCAAGGATATGTATAATTTGTAGCACATCAACGTTAACTAAATATATTGTCAAATTTTACTATTCTAATTTTCATTTTCCTATTTTTTCACTTATACAAAACACAGCCTGGTATGATGTACACAGGTCATTATTGGTACATTTTTTATTGTCCCCAAGGACACTAGTGCTGGAATAAAAGGTGATGTTTCTACCTGCAAGTTGCCACCACCAGTTGGTGAACCAGTATCAAATTTAAGTTTCCGCTCAGCAGTTGACACTTCCGGCGGGAATCCAATTCGGGGAAATGAGGAGCATCAAGCTATTGGGGGAAGTCATTTCATGTTTCAACAATGTGGTCTGCATACGACTTCTTCTCATCCATCAGACTGGGGAGGTCATCCGGATTCAAGAAATCCTGGCTTTGAACTGACAGGTATTAACTTCAGTGGTTTTGGAAATCCCTCAAACCCTCCCCTCTTTAGCGGTGGATTTGATTTAGAAGAGAGGGAGACGACAGAAGACTGAAGTGAGGTTTTGTGTGCAGGAAGGTCATGGAGCACACCAGTCTCCTGAGAATGGGGACTATGAACAAATTTCTGATTAAGATGGCTTTTGGGTTATGAAAAGACCAATCTATGGTAGATAGATTTATGATAGTTATACGTACTAGCAGTCTTTGACCCGTGATGCCCTTTATAGTTTGAGAAATGCTAAATCATCCTAAAAAATCTGCTTAACAGTTCTCCTATTCCTATGGGGGGAAGATATTTAATGCTTTCTAAGTTTTGAGAGTTCTAAAACGTTCTTTCTATTTTTCCTCTTCAGAAATTAGATTATAGTTAGGATGAATTTTTAGGAGAATTTAGCATTTCTCTAATTTTCTTTGCACCGAACATTTAATGGTCGTAGCTTCAGAAAATCAATACTCATGCTTGTCCTTGAAAGATTCTTTTACGTCCTTTATTCATGGCCCATTTATAAATCAGGGCCTCTTCCTTTCTACGGGCCTATATAGTAAGATAAATAGTTCTTTCGAATTTCAATTAGCTTCTGGGCAACATTTTCGTCTGAACTTTCAAGGCGAAGTCCTGCTGGGAAGTATACAAAGCATAGGTTATTAGAGTTCTTTTTGTTATAAGTAATGAGTTCTTTGTGTCCCTCCTGTCTTTTTTCCTAGTAGCCATGTGGTAGAAATACTGTAAAAAAAAGACGGAGCCAAACCAGATGGGTTCGCTGTAAAACACGATTTCACTGCAGTCAAAACCCCAACATTTGATTTTTCCATCCAAATGATTAGATGTGCTTAAAGGAGATTAAAAAAAGTTTTATAGCACGAATGACTTTTTAAGAAAAAAGGGGAAAATAAAGTTTTTTTTGTTTTTCTTTTCCTCCAAACGGACCATGATTGATCATTATATATTCATGATAATTTCGTAATATATTATATATATATATATATATATATATATATTATCAATAAATATTACTAGAGAAGAAAATCCTGATTTACTGTATCAAAATATAAACAAACACTACCGGAATTGTAAAGTAGTAACTTGGAATTTGGAAACCCATAAAATCTTAAAAGGCTTTTTGTAATTCAGTTGACTGAATTTGACCTTCACAGTAAACAAAGATGAGTTTATTTGCTGATGGTAATTTTCTGCGAACAAACCAAAGAGGGATAGAGAATATAGAGTATAAATATTGTAGATACCTAATGTACTTCATCAATGTTTTTAAATCTAGTTAATTTTTTAAAAAAATATTAAATAAATTATAGAAAATGCATCATTAATGGGATAAAACTTTAAAAAAATAGAAGAAAAGAAAAAAGGCTTATGATTATAACAATAAATGAATAATTTATTTAAATATTATAACACGTTAAAAATGACATAAAAAGTAAAGATTATAATTTATTATATAAAAATTTATAACATTTAATTATTGCTTTAGAAAGATAGTATTGCTTGTTAGAATTCTTTTCACATGCCATGTTCAACTTCCGAAAGTCATTCAACCAACCAATTTGTTGTCTTGTCCCCTTCTTGAAATTGCTGCCATCTTTTTATTATTTAATTGTTTGCAATAGAACATAATGGAGACAACAATGTCTATTCATATTTTTACGTTACCTGTCAAGAGAAATTGTATTTATCCAAAAAAAAACGAGAAAGAAAGAAAATAAAGAAGCATATAATGTAACCAATAATGTCATTGAAAAAGATTAATTAAATATATTATATAAATTATTATATAATTTTATAATATAAATAATATATTTAGAAATATAAATTCATTATAGATTAATTTTGGATATGTGTGTAGAGAGAGAATATTTATATATTATATTGTGAAATTGTCGGGTAGATATAGAATCAGAAGTTAGAAATAAATAAAAAAGTATTACGAAACATGATGAGTCATTCAATTAATTTTTAAAATATATAATCAATATATTAAATCCTTTAACATCATATAATTATAATATTTTTAAGCTATATTTAAAAAATATTCAATACAATATTTACCATTATTTTATTTTTTATCTGTTAAAAGACGTAATTAATGTTATTACTTTTTTTAAAAATTATTTATTTTTCTAAAACTTTTTTTATTATAATACTAATTTTTTATATATAAATAATAAAAATATTAGGTGTAATAATTTATTATCGTTAATAATAACTAAAATTTATAAATATATATATAATAATTAATTTTTAAAAAGAATAACAGATAGCCAAAAATAAACTTTATATCTTTTTCAACAGATAAAAGTGAACGGAAGAAGTATTGTTTTTTAAAGAGTAACTTTTGGACTTAATAACATGGTAATCTTAAATAAACTCATAAAAATAAATTTTTTAAGATCTTACCTAAAAAAAAAAATTACAATATTCAAACTATCACAGTTAGTTTAATTTGAATTCTCAAATTTATAAGATTAGTTTAACCGGATAAAATCTCCTGTTCAAACAAACAAAATAATAGTACAAAAAATTATTATGTGAAAATGAGGGCGGGATCTTAATTCTTAAGGAAGCTCAACCCTATTTATAATATTACTTAGGCATTATAAGGAGTTGTGGTGGCTTTTTTGAAGTCTAAAATAATCTCTTTCATATGGTTACATCTGTAGGATTAGTTTTATAATAAATGTTTAAAAATAGTAAAAATATCAATTCGGTGAAAGTTTTCAAAATACTGTTTATTAAGGAATTAAAATTAAAATAATCAATATATTAACAACTGAAATAATATTTATTATTTTAATTAATTAAAAGTGTTTAACAAATACAGTTAATCATTTTAAATACAATTAATAATTAATGAAAAATACTTTCTTGTACATTTTTCTGTACGCACTCATGCGGTATGAATTGTTAAATATTTTATTAATTGGTAATTATATTGGTAAGCTTATAAATATTTGTTAAAAAAATTAATAACTAATAAATAAATTAATTACTTATTGATGAATTTGAACCTGTCAAATAAATAAATATACAAAATAAAAATATTTAATTAATTTGCATTCAAATCAATAATATTTAATATCATATTTCACATTTATAGTTTGTTTGACGAATAATATAAGAGTTGAATAATGATAGGATATGTTAAGAATATGATAGATTATTATTTTATTTTATTATATATGTAATGTATATCGTAATAAATTAAGATTTGATGTTATTCTATCTAATATTTTATTCAACAAATAATGATAAAATAAAATATAAGTTATATTAAAATAATGTTTTTTTTATCGAAGTTTATATAAATTTTGATTTAATATTTTAATTTTTCAATGAATATATATATATATATACTTATAATTATTTAAAATTGATTTTCCTATACAAATGATATTAAAATTATAACATTTTCTTAAAAAAAATTTACACTTAATTTTTTTTATAATAAACTGTAATTATAAAATGATGCTAAAATATTAGAGTTTATAAAATGATTAAAATACTTTATATATTTTTTATTAAAAATTTTATATAATATTTTAATAAAAAATAAGTTTTATTAGTAATAAAATTATTTCTATAAAATATTAAAGATTGAACAAAATAAAGAATAATAAAATTATCTATCCTAGTTATTTTTCACCCAACATATTCTTAGAATCAAAATTTAAACTATTAAAATAAGATAGTATACCATGATAAAATAAGTTATTGAATATGCTAATTTTACAAATTCTGAAAATAAAACAAAATAAATTATGGTATCTTATTATTTTATTTTAATGGCCAAACATACTCTTATTCTTTTTAAACATCTTACACAATTCTGAAAACTGAAAAAAAAAAAACTTAGATACGTATATTTTTAAACACCAATTTTACTTAGGAGCGTTACGTAGATTGGATTAACTTAATAAATACGATGAACCAAATTGAATTGATTCACGTTGCTTTACGCAATTGGATTTATCCCAAACCAAATTAATGAACCCGGTTTTACATGGATAACTTTTTTTTTTTCTATCCATTTATTTTTTTTCTATTTCATTTTATATTGTTTTGTTTCTTGAATTTATGCTATTAAAGATTAACCTATTTTTATATTTTATATTTTGGTAGGATTTGGAAAATTTTTCTTCCTTTAATAAATATCTTTAAAAGTTTAATTAAAATTATCTAATAATAAAATATTATAATAGTTGTTTGAATTTCATTATTATTATTATTATTATTATACATAAAAAATATCACATAACCTCAATTAAAAAACCAATTTTATGAAATTAGTTTAATTAAATCTAAGTTTAATAAAATATTTTTTTAATTGAAAATAAAATCCAACAAATTAATTTTAATTTGTTTAAACTTTAGAATCAAACTAAACCATAGTTGCACACCTTTAAGTCCATTAGTTGAACATTAACCAATTGAAACAGTGTATAACTTCATACATGATTATGTTTATTTTACTTTTTCCGGTATACACACACACACATGTGTAGAGAATAGGTGGTGAGAGTGACTTTAACGATGAGGATTGAGGAGAAAGGGGGAAATATGGAAAATGGGAACCACACCGACCTTACATAGAACATAAGTATGTAAAGTTGTGGGATGGTCTTAAGGTGTAGTGGAACATGTTTGACGACGAGGATGCAATTAGTGAAACAGTAGGGTTCTTCTAAATTATAAATCTATATACATGGGTCCCACCCTCTCTCTATTTTCTTCTTTAAAACTATACAGTTTCCTTTTGTATTTCTTTCCCGTTGTTTTCTTCCGTGTCGTTCTCTTCCCTTTTGGAAGAGAGCAAAAGAAAACAACTTGGTTTTTTTTTTTTATTGATTCCGCGGAGAGTTCATAGTGAAAGCCTTCAAATTTGTTGAAATACAGATTAATTAACTGTGTGGGGGCTGGGAAGAGGGTGAGGAAGATCTTAATCTGCTTTTGTGGGTGATCTCTTATCTTTGATTTTTGCAGATTGGGGTCAGGTTTGGTATGGTCGGTGAAGATTTCTTTGTTTTGACTCATGTTATAGGGATAAATTTTTTGGGTGGTTTTGAAAACCACTGATTTGGGAGCCATGGAAAATCCTCTTCTGTTGTTGTTGCTTTGTTTTCTTGTTCTATGTGCTTCTGCCATCGATGCTGAATATGATAACTGCAACTGTGATGATGAGGAAGGGATTTGGAGCATAAATAGCATACTTGTTGGGCAAAAAGTCAGTGATTTTTTCATTGCAGTTGCGTATTTTTCCATACCAATTGAACTGCTTTATTTTGTTACTCGTTCAAATGTTCCATTCAAATTGCTATTCCTTCAATTTACTGCCTTCATAGTACTGTGTGGCTTGACCCATTTGCTCAATGCATATTCCTATCATGGCCCTCCCTCCTTCCAGTTGTTGCTCTCTCTTACTGTTGCTAAATTCCTCACTGCTCTTGTTTCCGTTGCAACTGCTTTGACCCTTCCCCCTCACATCCCTCTTCTTCT
Organism: Canavalia gladiata; assembly: GCA_037954105.1. Lineage (NCBI taxonomy): Eukaryota > Viridiplantae > Streptophyta > Magnoliopsida > Fabales > Fabaceae > Canavalia > Canavalia gladiata. The sequence continues at coordinate 15,700,554 of CM075660.1, forward strand.
CAAAATCAAAGTGAGGGAGCTCTTCCTGAGGCAGAATGTGATGGAGTTAGGGCAAGAGGTTGGGATGATGAAGAAACAGAAGGAAGCAAGTTGGCATGTTAGGATGCTCACAAGGGAAATTAGGAAGTCTCTTGATAAGCATACCATTTTGTACACCACCCTTGTTGAGCTTTCAAAGGCATTGGATTTGCATAATTGTGCAGTTTGGATGCCCAACGAGGACAGACGAGAAATGCACTTGACTCATGAATTGAAAACAAACTCTGCCAAGAATTTTCAGAATTCTATTCCTGTAAGTGATCCCGATGTCTTGGAGATAAGAAAAACTAAGGGGGTGAGGATTTTGAGGCCTGATTCCGCTCTAGGAGCTGCAAGTGGTGGTGGCTCTGGGGAGTTGGGTGCTGTAGCAGCTATTCGCATGCCATTGCTTCATGTGTCGAATTTCAAAGGAGGGACGCCGGAGTTGGTTGAGACGTGTTATGCAATACTGGTTTTGGTTCTTCCAAGTTCAAGCTCTAGGGTTTGGACCATTCATGAGATGGGGATAGTTGAAGTGGTTGCTGATCAGGTGGCTGTTGCCCTGTCTCATGCTTCTGTTCTTGAAGAGTCTCAGATAATGAGGCAGAAACTGGAAGAGCGAAACCGAGCTTTGCAGCATGCTAAAAGGAATGCCATGATGGCCAGCCAGGCAAGGAAGTCATTTCAGAAAGTGATGAGCCATGGAATGCGGAGGCCTATGCATTCTGTTCTGGGGATGCTTTCATTGTTTCAAGAGGATAATATGAGATCTGAACAGAAGATTATTGGTGACACAATGTTGAAAGTTGGCCATGTGCTCTCAAGTTTGATTAATGATGTAATGGAGATATCAGAGAATGAGAAGGGAGGCTTCCGGTTAGAGATGAAACCTTTCCCTCTGCATTCGATGATGAAGGAAGCTGCTTGCATTGCCAAGTGCTTGTGTGTATATGAAGGCTTTGGTTTTGAAATTGATGTCCAGAGGTCGTTGCCTGAACAGGTTGTAGGTGATGAGGCAAGGACTTTTCAAGTAATTTTACATATGGTTGGCTACTTATTGAGTATGTATGACAAAGGGAATTTCAATTTTCGAGTTTTTCTAGAAAGTGGTGGTGGAGATAAGGATGATAAAAATTTTGGAATATGGAGATCAAGCAGTCAAAATGAGTATGTACATATAAAATTTGATTTGCAGATCACCGGTAGTTCTCAGTTAGATAAATCAATTTCAACAAAACATTATACTGGTAGGAGGCAGTACTACAACATTGAACCAAAGGCGGGCCTGAGCTTCAACATGTGCAAAAAATTGGTACAGGTAAGTACATTATTATCTAAATCAAATTTATGTATCATCATCTACTTGATTATAGTCATATGTATAATTTCCATGTTAATTTTTTAACATTTACTTATAGAGGACACAGGCTCCCTCCTCTCTAGAGAATTTATGCATTCGTCCATTAACTGTGTAAGTTGTTAGCAGTTTGATTTAGACCTTAGAGCTACATTTTATGCTTAAAGGATGATGCTTGGTTTGACAAATTTACTGCTTGACCTGTATTTTCAAGATAGGTGAATGGTCCAATGTGGAATTGTTTATGATGTTGCAAATGGGTGGTCCAACTTAGGAAGCTGTTAATTTAGTCAATGCTGCAACAAATTTTGTCCTTGATTTTGTTGGGATTTGGGACCAATATGCATAATAGGATGGCTGCTTGCATGTTAGACAACCACAAGTTTGGTTTTATTAGCCTTGTGTCAGATAATACCACTTGTAAAATGGCTATTGGCATCTGATGTTCAACTTCAATGATTTTTGGTGCCCACACGACCTTTTTCCCCTCTAGATGAACTTGAGTTTCAATACATTGAAATTTGAACCCAGAAGAAATAAATATCACAAATTCAAAGTCAGCAAATAGTTGTATGCAATATTTTCGAATTCAGTTTCTACATGCCTTGAAATTTTTGGTTATCCTTATCACATTAGGAGTTATATATAGGGCATGGTGTTCAGTAGAGGAGTCGCCATTCCTTGTTTTGCAAGTTTTCACTAAGCTTAATTTGCCTCGTATGCTGCTGAATAATAGTGGCACCCTCAGATGCTCAAAGGAGATCTTCTGTTCTGTTCCAAATTGACTATGCATCGCTCTGTCACTTTTACAGTCATTTTTTTCATTAAAATTTTATGAATTAATATGATGACTCCAACTATAGTGAAAATATTTGTTTCTTCCAACTACTTGCTAAGAATGTCAAATTATGGGTAGCCTGTTTATACAAAATTGCTGATTGCTTAAATTTGACACAATTTTGCTTACATTCCACTCTCTACGGGTTTCATCTAAAAGCTGACATGCTGTTTCTGTTATGATCTAGCTCCTTTTAAGAAAAAAAAAAGTAAAAGAATTTAATCATGAATCATGATGTCTTTTTGGCTTAGCATCATTGCAGAGTAACTATTTTCCCCTATATTGGAAAGATCCTTTCTTGTTTACATCATATACATGTGACATCATTTATCCTTCTTTGGGAACTTATCCTAGACTACTGAAAATATGGATTCTGACTGGCTGACTGCACAGTCAAAACATGAAGATTATAATAGCAGAAAGAAATGACAATGATTAACATGTCTTTTTGAATTGTAAGATCATCCGGTGAACTAGACTAGAAAAAATGTCTTTTCCCTTCACCAATTTGATTAGGAGACCAATAAGAAGGTTCATGCATTTTGGGGTTATGTGGGTGTGTAGCAAGCAAAATGGTTATAAGTGAGATCTTGTGTGCCTTTGGAATCTGGCAAAGTAGGAGCCTGCTTTATATACATTTACACTAATATCCGTTTAAATTATACAATTCTTTTACTAAAGCATTATAACTTCTGTGTTTTTTGGCAAACCTAAATTTCCTGCTTCGCTCCTGCATGTCTGTTAATATGTTCAGAGAATGAACTTTATGTAAATATGTTTCAATTTATCATAGTATGATTTTTTCTTCATAATTCTGACTTTACAATGTGGAATCATATGCAGATGATGCAAGGTAACATATGGATATCACCAAACTCCCTTGGTTTGGTGCAAGGCATGACGCTTCTTCTCAAGTTTTGGATAGGACCATCGCGGGAAAAATCCATACTTGCACCTAAAGATTCTTCATACTCGCAGTTTAGAGGTCTTAAGGTTGTGTTAGCCGAGGATGATGGCATAAACAGGACCGTGACCAAGAAGCTACTTGAGAAGCTTGGTTGTCAAGTAACTGCGGTTTCATCAGGGTTTGAGTGCCTTAGTGTTGTAAGTGGTTCAGGCAACTCCTTCAGAATCATCCTGTTGGATCTTCACATGCATGAAATGGATGGTTTTGAAGTGGCGAAGAGGATTCGGAAATTTCATGGCCATAATTGGCCCTTGATCATAGCTCTAGTAGCTAGTGCAGAAGACCAAGTGAAGGAGAAATGCCTACTTGCGGGAATGAATGGATTGATCCAAAAACCAATTGTCCTTCATCAGATAGCAGATGAAATTAGAACAGTCCTGCAAAGAGCTGGTGAAAAACTGTGAGAACAATTCTGAAAAGCATGCTTGGTTTTAGAAAATATGATCTTATTAATAATTATAAAAATTGTCTTTTTTATTTTATTTCTTATTTTCAAGGATTTGTAGGTCATGCTTTTATTACTTTATGAACAAATTCTTGAAAAATAATAAACAAAATAAAAAATACCGTGTCTTTTTTGTAACTATTAACGAAAACAGCAAATATTTTCTAAATTCAAATATGCATGTCTCAATTTTCATTGAGGAATAATTGGTTATATACAAAAGTTATTCTATGTCTATCTACATTCTAAATTTAATGGTAGATAATTTTTCTATTTTTAAAAAAATATACGAGGATTCATATGATTATAAATGTAATAGATTTTTATATATACGATAATATTTCATAATTTTTTTAAGTTCCTCAAAATGACATTGAGAACCTGGGAGGATTTGTAACAATACACCAAATAATAAAAAAGCTTCTTTTGCTAATTATTGCTGTGATTGAGCTCGTTTGGCCCACAATATGTTATGGATTTGTGCGCAGTGAATCCTGCGGCTTACCTCCATCGACCAGAAAGAGACGATATTACAGAGAAAAATAAAAAATCATTTTACTATATCTTCTTATATGTCCTTTTCATAACTTTTTATATTATTTATAAAATGATATTAAAGAGAAATGCATGTATTTTTCATCTTGAAAACTTAAAATGTTTAATATTTTATTTATTTAATAGTTAGGAGAATTTATAAAGATAAAAATTTAGAAAAATTTAAATCAAAATATGGATGGGTCTAGAGTATTTTAAACTTTTTCAGAATTTCAAATTATGTTTGACTATTTTTAATTTATAGCAATAGTCAATCAAGTGGAAACAATTTTCGGGTGAATTTTTTATATGATAACGTCACGTAAAGTGAAGTGAATACAACATCTGTTTTTATTTTTTTCTTTTTCTCTTTTTAGGTAGAATACAAATATACAGCGACACCAAACATACCAAAAAGGTGACATTCGCCCTATTTGTTTGTGGTGTACTGCTCAAGCTGTTTTCTACTTTAAAATCTAACTGATCCTTCCAATATACGGGTAAAAAGAAACCAGATTATGTTAGGTTTTATAAAAATTGAATCTGACCAAATCCTTAATTTTAACATCTAAACCTAGTTTGTTTATTTAACAGACCTTTTTTTTTTATACCTAGCTTTTTTTTTAAAAATGTGCAACTTTTTGAAAGCTTATTTAAAAGTTTTATTTTATAATAACAGATTTTAAAAAGTTTAAAAAACAATTATTTTTGAGAATCTATTTGAGAAGATTTGTTTTTAACTTAATTGAATTTATCTTATGCAAGTGTTTGAAACTTTGAATAATTTTTTTACCAAATATTTATTATCTTTTCAAGAATTTTTATCAAGCTTATTTCTATGCTCATCTTCAAAGTTTAAAAGTTAATGGTATATGTTTCCATATGAAAACACTTATCAAATGAACGTTTAAATAATTTGCTTATTCAAATAAAATCTAAATAGGCTTATCAACATCACCTTATATGTAGATAATTTAATGCTATTATATATTCACGTAATCATCATTATTCATAAATTATAATTATAATTTGGACAGATGTAAATTTTTAATTTTTGTTGGTTCAAATAAAATTTAAAAACAAAATATATTTTTGATTAAAATGGTTTTGAATTATTTTTATATTTTAAAATAATTTTAAATTAATTCTTTTAAAAAAATAATTTTAAAATCTTTTATTTTTAACTTTAAGTTCAAGTTTATCTCAAAAAATATTATCACAGCACCTTTCCTCATATGTAATTTTAACCATTATCTTTATCAAATCATTATTATTATAATTTTTATTATTATTTTGTTAAATTTTATTTTTTTTTATAAATTTATAATGAAGGAATGAGATAAATTAAATTGACTCGTTTTTATAAATTTTTTAAAAATTGTTAAAAATTTTAAATCCAAAAATTAAAAATCAGTGGAATGAAATCTAAAGTTTTAAAATTTTATTAAAACACATGTTTACATATTAATAAATGTAATTAAAAAATTGCAGAATTTATATTTAAGGAAGCAATGGTAAAACGATAATTTTGGTTTGGAGCCAAGGTGGTGCTTTTTATGTGGAGCTTTCACATCGAGGTTCAACAAAGGGAAGTTTAACTTTGCCCATTGGGGTTGAAATTTTGAAAATTTTCTAATGATAAATTTGAGCGAAATTAAATTAAAAGCTGAGATAGAATTTTGAAACATAAAAAACTAGACTTTGATAATTGAAATGGAATTAAAAATTTGAAATTATAAAACGATGGATATTCTTATTATTTGGGGTTGAAATTATGTTTCTAATTTTAAATTTTTATTATTAACCTCAAATAATATATTTTAGAAGAAATTTTTTATAATTTTTTATTAATTTTCTAATCGGATGAAACCGAATTTATAAAACATCCCATCCAATAACCCCGCTTACCGGGTTTTATAATTGAGGTCACAACGAGAGGTAGCCATGGCGAATATGAGTTGCGAAGGTGAAGCAGAAGCAGAAGCAGAAGCAGAAGCAGAAGCACAGTACTTCTGCAAGGACTTCAACTGGGAAGATTTACGAGCAGAGGTTGAATCAAACCCTTCCTTTCGCTACCACTTTGAATCCGTTACGTCTCCGTCTCAATCACCCCAATCAGACGTCCAAGCTTGGAAGCAATTTCACCTCCGTCACTCCTCCGGCAAATTCTTCAAGGTTCCCTCTCTTTTCCCTTTCACATCATCGCATTCACTTTCCCTAACTAACCGATTCGTTTCATTCAGGAGAGGCGCTATTTGTTAAAGGAGTTCCCAGAATTACTTTCCTGTCCCCCAAACACTAAACTCTTGGAAGTTGGTTGCGGCAATGGCAGTACACTTCTTCCTATTCTACGGTTCACTCTTCTCTTTCTCTTTCCTCTTTTCTATCCTAATTAAGCTTTCCACAATTGCGATTTCATTCATCAATCATCAGAAACTGTGACAAGAAACCTAACTTTTCATGAAATTGGTTTTCGCATTCCACATTTTCACACTTTCACTACTTTTACTGTGTAGGGCCAATAAAGATGTGATTGTTTATGCATGCGACTGTAGCGAGGAGACTCTTCAGAGGGCTAAAGATATTATTATAAATGCCACCACTGTTTCCTCTGTTAAGCATCGTTTCTCGACATTCTGTTGTGATCTTTCCACCAATGGTTTCCCAAATTGGTTAGCATGCAACTCTGGCCAAGATAAATGTTTACCAAAACAACCATGCTGCTTGTCAGGTTACCTTGCTTTACCTTTATGTTTCTGATTTATATTATTTTATGCAATGGCTTCTTCATATAAAGTTAGACTTGGTTCTTTCTGTTTCCCTTTAGATGTTGGAGAGGATAATGGACTTTATCTTACTGATCCATATTCATCGGAAGAATTTGGCTGCTGTGTTGGTGGAGTAGATTTTGTAACATTGGTCCGAGCTTTTCTCCTCTAAAGTTATCCTAAGTTCAATGATATGGTGCTTCCGGACCTTGAGCATATGTTATAGCCATAATCAGCACCTTGATTTTTTTTTCTTTTTAAATTATATTTATTATTTCGCATCTTTTTCTTTGCAAGTCATATTCCTAAAACGTATTTTAAGGGATATACTCCCCTATTCAAAATATTTTCTTTTGAAAACTTTGTGTTCTGTTTTCAATTTGTCTGTCATTTTAGAAATTTAAAGTTTTAACCTTTTTGTCCCAACTATATCTTTGTCTCTCTGCTTCTCTACTAAATGGAATGTGAGAGGTCAATAACATTAATGGAGTGACAATAGATTTTGCTATCTATTGGGATTTTCTAAGCTGTAGAACCATAACACTTTTGCATTAGTGATGTTTAATCTTTCTATGTCAGCTCTCAGAATTTTTCCTCGTTTCATTTTGGTGCATAGCATTCCTTGTCTCTACATCACTATAATTTGGAATGTACATGCATTCATATTTAATTTAATCTCAGTGGTTTTCATACATAGGTTATAATCTCTACTTGTGGCTCTTATTTATCAATTGCGTTAATGTTTGATACAGCTTTCTGAGTACTTATATTGTTTATGATTGTTTTGCATGATGTCTAATCTTTCTGTATTAGCTCTCTGAATTCTTCAACATATACAACAATTTTATCTCCAATCTTAAAAATAAATCATAGACTTGTTGATAACCTCTCATTGTGTAAGTTGCTTGTTTTGACATGTCATGTCAGATATTCACTCTATCGGCTGTACCACCACAAAGAATGCCAAGGTCCATCAAGGAATGTTATAGTGTGTTAAAGCCAGGAGGCATGGTTTTCTTTAGGGACTATGGTAATAAACAGACTATCCAGCTTATTCTGTCCAGAGCTTTTGGGAAAATAAATGTGTAGCTTTATTTAATCCTTTATGTCATACCTGTTCTCAAGAAACCTAAATTGCTGGCCATAACTGAACCCATGTAATCAGGCCTCTATGATATGACTATGCTTCGATTTGAGCTGGACAAGAGAGTGGGATTCAGGGAATACATGAGGTCAGATGGAACAAGATCATATTTCTTTTGTTTGGATACTGTCCGAGACCTATTTTTGGGTGCAGGCTTTATTGAGGTACTTTTCTTTTTTTGATTGGAAGGCAAAAATTTTGGGAGTTGATATAACTGATGGATCTCTAATCATTTTCAAATAGAAACATAAGTTGATTTATGTTCCTGCATAAAGGTTAACAAAATTTCATCCGATACTCTTGTCTTTTTGACATCTACAGAAAACTCCCTAATTGTTTAACTCTTATTACATCATGTACTTCTGTGTGTTTGACAGTGTTAACAGACTAAACAGAGTGTGGTCATGTGACATGCACATGCCCGTTAGTAACTTTTTGTTCCAAAAATGCTCCTATCTTCAACCTTGAGCATTTAAATACATTTATGGCTTTTGTGACACTTATGGAACCTGTGATTCGAACAATTCACCAATTTGTAGTTGTTTGAGAGGTTTTGAACCAAAAAACCATGACGAATGGAAAGACAAAGCCAGGTAGGTGAATGCGTGAGATGGGTGGGTGTGAAGAGGAGATAATAAATGTGTCACGGTGGGTGTGAAGTGAAGATCCATCTCAAGTTCAAGCTTTGTCATTAATCCATTGCTTTACCTATTCATGGGATTCCATAATTGGTTTTTGTGCTTTGTATGCCATGGCTAAAATCATATCTGCCTTCATGTTTCCATTATCATATTCATTGGGCTTTGTCATAGCCTCAATAGTAGTATCTCAGTACATCAAAGAGTCTGAAACTCTAAGCTCCAATAACAGTAGGTTTGAATTAGAATTGTTCAAACCTCAAAATTCAAACAACTGCTACGTGAGGATTTGGTACATGTCTGAAACTGCTGTTGTATGGGTAGCTAGCTAACAGGAACAACCCACTCGTGGATTCTTCTAGGGTTATAACAGAATCTGATGATGTCAATTTTGTTGTACTGAATGGAAAGAAGCAAGTTGTTTGGTCATCAAATGTGCAAACAGCACACCCTATTCTATTCTGCAGATCAAAAGGGTAATTTTGTCTTTACAAAAAAATTTAACATAACCGAACGACGCCACATAAGGGGTGGTTTCTATTATGGTAAAAACTGAAGGGATATCCAACAAAATTTTGTTGAAATACAGGAGGTGAGTATAATTTGCCATACTTTTTTGGTAGTTCTTCTATGTGTGAATTGAGCCTAAAATCTGTTGACTGGTATAGTGTTGGTTCATGATACAGAATCTTCCTGTAAAATTTTGGGTCTCCAATTTCTTTGGAGTGTTTCTGACATTGTTTTCTGCTTATTACTGCTAATTTGATAGTTTATGAATTGTGCAGCTTGAGCTTGATTATTGTTGTGTTAAGTCTGTAAATCGCCGGAAAGGGAAGTGCATGCGAAGAGTGTGGGTACACGGGAAGTTCCAGAAGCCTGCACTGAGTTGTCAATAATTTCTGTTGGTGTACTGTGTGAAGTCAGATGAAACGTAACTTGTTCAAGTATATCACCGATTGCTTTCAGCTATCCTGAAGAATATAAAAGAGAAAACAGGTAGAAAATATAAGTGAAGAACTCTGATGTTTCTGTATCCATTTATTTTCTCCTAAATTTTGGTATGCTGAGAATCTGAAATGGTTATTTTAGGAAAAACAAATGTAGATCTCATGCACTACAGTTAGCTCATCTATTTATGAACTGTTTACATTTGTTCTTTAATGTGAATTCTGGAGGCTACAATTCTTTCATTGCTTTCATAAAATTTTGTTAATCTGGACATTACAGCCAGCTACATGCTAACTTGCATGCTAGTTGGGCACTAGATTACAAATAACTAAATGAACACTAGATTATGCAGTAGCTGTTTTAGTGTTAGCCTGTTAGATGGAGAACCAGGAATAAGATAAGCGTGTCTTGGTGAGCCGTCAGGAGCACTTACTGAGAGAAGTTCCATGGATAATGGACAGCGATGTGGTTATTAAGAAACAATGTGCTACTGCTTGCATCCTGCGACATGCAACCAGCTTGACTTTGAGAGCATAACCAGTCAATATCATTTTGTTGTGCAAGCTGCAGAGGATGTGCGACCCATGCTCCTCTACATTATTAGTTTAATACGCTCCATCTTAAGTCTTAGCATGCATCTTTCGAAGATAAGGCGCATACAAAAAAAGCAATGGCTATAAGGATGACTTGCAACCTGTTCAACGGGTAAGGTGTGACACTGGCTCGTTATATGGTTTCCCTTAAAATAATGAAAATCATATTAGGAAGATTTGCCAGCAAATCTCCCACCATGTCAACTTTACATGTAAATCCTAGACACCCCCAAACAACCCTATGACACGAAAGAGAAGGAAAGAATGCTTGGAATATATACTTTTATTTTGTAAGAAACACAAAATTAAATTTCAGAGAATTTGGTTGAGCTTTACATGCTTCTGAACCTGCCATTCTTGTGGAGTTGTGGTTGGTTCGTCTTTTTCCTCGATGTTTATTTGGTTCATTACCAAGTTATTTTGCAGTGAGCTTAAAGGAAAAAAAGCCAAACATTTTTTTTCTAATTTGTTGTTCAAAGAAATCATTCCCTGCTCGATGTTAGGGTTGTTCACAATCCATCACATCTCATTAGGTCCACTCAATCCAAATTTAATTTTGATTTCAAAAACTAGAGTCGCTATTTTTTTATGATGGATTTAGGTTGTATTTTACCTGGTCTCAACTTGGTTTGGTGTTTTATATATATATATAATATTAAATTTAACCTTTTTATATATTAAGAGGATTTCATGACTTAATTGAGTTAATAAATAACATTTTGCGTAACAAATTAATAACACAACGTATATATGGAATGAATGTGAAAAGTATAGCAAAAGAAAAGAGAGTATAGGAAAGAGTTGTCTAATTTCATGTGAGGTTTTGAATGTTTGTTTGCATATTCTTCTTTTAAAGTATACAACATGTATATATATAAAGTTGTAATATAACCGAATAAATGGATCAACTTAATCTGTTTAAGTTCGGTTCACATAGATCCACTATAAATGGAATGAGTCAAGTTGATCAGCAAAATAAATAAATCGAAAAAGGTAATGATCCATATTTGGTTCACCTGGTTTGTAGATTAGCGGATTAATTCACTTATTTAATTAAGAAAATGATTAAAAATATTTATAAAAAAAATATATAAAAAAATTAATTTCTTATTTTTTTAAAAAAAAAAACTATACTACAAGCTGGCATGTTAACATACAAGTCCAATTTACTTAACCCACAAAGTTAATCAGATCGAAATTAAAAAATTTATATTTAAATGAATCAAAATTCCATTGATCCAAACTTACTTAATCTAAAAGTTTGCAAACCAACTTGTAAGTTTTGCCTCATATACCTAACTCTAATTATAAAGAACTTAACTAACTAAGAAACTAACTATCTATTGCTAGTTAATAATAAATTCTTACAATAATACTTTAATAATTAATTAAATAATAATTCAAGTATATATATATATGTATATATATATATATGTATATATATATATATGTATATATATATGTATATATATATATATATATATATTTAAACAATGTACAAATATTCTTCATTTAAAAATTAAATACGAATAAATTATAATTAAGGTTGAGACTTACCCTCACATAATACATTTTATATGGAAAATATCCTTACTTTGAATGTCAATAGAATGTTAATTGTATAAAATATATTTTTATTAATGAGTCTTAACTAAGAGTTTATCCAAATATTTAGTTAATAATTATGGTTAGAAATATATATGATACGAATATTAAAGTTTTTAGTAGGTTGAAATGTATGATTATATTGTTTTTAAAAATTTATGTACTTTAAATTTAAATTTTAAATGATAATTAATTAGATTTAAATGTATAATCAATTTGATAGAGAGGTAATTATGTAATTAGGTAAATTTTAAAATTAAATCACGTTTAAATCTAAAATTAGAATTAAAGTCAATAATTATGTAACCGGGTAAATTATAAATTAAATCACGTTTAAATAAAAAATTAAAATTAAAATCAATACTAAAAAGTTGATTATAAAAATTTTAATCCAGCAAGTTGTGGGTTTGAAGGGGAGTGAACCAACCTCGGGTTAGTAAAGCCTTTTTCCTTTCCTGGTTGTGTAGTAGCCCCACACTCATCTTTTAATATAAAGGCTGAAGATACTCTAGTACCAACCAATGTTGGACTAAGACTTTTTGAAATACAAATTTTCAAACAATAAGTTTCAATTAGTCTGAATCATAACAATATGGGGACATTTTAAAATACACTTAAAATTCAAATCAGACAATATTTTATTGGCTCACTTTAATGTTTACGAAACATTTTACTAAATGAATTATATAAAGAGATTTCAGTTTCACCGTGATTCCATGAAGGTGACGTCAGTAGAGGAATTTTACCACTTATACGTACAGTACAGTGCTGAATTGAATTGTTAATAATTACTCAAACTTGAAGTTATTCGAGTTGTGCCCTTCGAGTTGTGCCCTTGTAAAATATTTATCAATTGATTGTGTTACAATCCTTCAAGTACAACAGGAAGTGGTGAAGCATTCGCTCAACCAATTTTGATTTGTGTTGACAAAATGGTTTAAACCTCTGGTCAACGAAATAATTGGCTGCCAATAGGCTTTTCTAAAATAAATCATATATTGTTTGGACATTTCCTTGAAATAATTATCCATGTTTATTTAGCCAGAAAGTATGGCTTAACACAATCGTGATTATTTATAAAGTTGTGTTGTATTGCTTCACTTTCAAGGCATTAACAGCTTCTACCTTAATGTTAAACCATGAACAATATAGGGTTCATATCCTTATCCAGTAGATTACGTAATCCCGTCATGATCAAACAGTGGAAGGATGCACATGATTGGTTTAGCTACTCAAATTATTGCCTCTAATGTAGAATATGTCGGCATGCACTGAGTTTTTGCAATACTTTCGTGACATATACTAATAAAAGAAAAACATATTAGGTGTTTGGGATTATTTTTATTGATATAAAATTTATTTAACAGAAATTAAACTGTTAATTAATATAGACATTGTACTGTTAAGAAAAACAAAATATAGACATACATTGTGAGTATCATGTACATCATACTAATTGTATGGAATATTAATAGCGTGTATCAATTTTCTATATTGATAATTTAACTTTATATATTTTTTATGCATAAAGAAATAATTTTTTATGATCGTTTCTTGAAGATATTTTAAATTAAATTATATAAACTATTAAAATATTTAAAATTATTATAACTTATCAAATTTAATCTTATTTAATTTCATTATATTTAATATCACAATCAGTATTTATTTTTATTAATTTTGATTTAATTTCCTACAAACTTCAATTATTAAAGATATAAAAAAATATAATTTTCATAAGTAATTTTGTAATAACAACCATCAAAATCTTTTAGATAGACTTATAGTATAAATAAAAATAAATATATAACTCATTATTATTAGTATATGATTTTTTTAATGATTTTTAATACTAATATTTTGTGTATGTCTATATATATATATAGAAAGAAGAGGAAATCTTTTAGATAGACTTATAGTATAAATAAAAATAAATATATAACTCATTATTATTAGTATATGATTTTTTTAATGATTTTTAATACTAATATTTTGTGTATGTCTATATATATATATAGAAAGAAGAGGAATCAAGTTACTTTATAACTTTATTTAAAGTTATTCTATTTAATAATTTTTATATATAATTATATTTTATTAATCCAACCGTTAAATAAATAAATTATATTATATAGATCATTTTTACAAAATTTTATAAAATTTAAAAAATGTTTAATATTTTAAAAATTAAATTTAAATTAACGGATAATATAACTTTTATAATATTCATTAATTTAAATTTATTTAATAAAATATCAAATATTTTTTAAATTTTATAAAAATAATTTATATAATATAATTTATTAATTTAATGGTTGGATTGATAAAATATAATTATATATAAAAATTATTAAACAACTCTAAGCAAAATTGCTATTAGAATAATTTCATCCTATTTTATATATATATATATATATATATATATAAAAGTAATAAAAAAAATTTACAGAAAAAAAAATTGCTTTGACTACTAAGTAATTTGGAAAAGCATTGAACTAATTCATCCAGCACCATTTTTGAGATACAAATAAATGTATTAGAATGTTAGATATATGTTATTGGAGTTGAAAAGGAAAGATTGAAAAATAATACTAACATATTTTAACTAATGATTCTTAGCTTAATTAGAAGACTGTTGATTTGACGTTATTAATATATGATTACAATTTTATTCTAAATTTTTTGTTATTAATAAATGATTATAATTGGATGATTTGTTTATTATTTATAATTGTTGTGATAAGTTATACTTATTTAATTTTCTATAGTTATATATATATATATTAAATATAGAAGAAATAATATTATTATTTTTTTTATTTTTCTTTATCTTAACTTCAAAATAATACTAGTAGTAACATCTGCGTGATTTTTTTCATAATTATTTTGTTGTCTAGTTCTATCTCTAAATTTTTGTCATTAAATTTCATCAATTTTATCTAATCATTGTTGTTTCTCTAATCAATTTGATTGAAAATATTAAGTATACATAAAAAGATCAATTGTCACTTCATACATTTTTTGAAAAGTTATTTATGGATATTCTCAAATAAATGGAAGATATATATTCACAAAAGCTTATTATAAAAAGAAGGTATGAAAACAAGCTAAATAATGAATGTTATTGAATATATCTTCCACCTAATCAAAAGTACCAATAAAGATAAGATGAAGAACTTTTCAAAAAATGTATTGAAGAATAAAATAACGATTAGTGACTTTATACTTAGTTTGTTCACGGAAAATGTCATCATGGGAAATAAGGGATCAGATCATAAATTTATCAGAGGCAAGTGCTAATCAAAGGCTTGTGCTGACAAAATAGTGATGAAATACGTCACTCCTTTTATACCATATTGAAATTAAGAAGAAAAAATTAAGGAATAATGTATATTAATAATATTATTAATTGATCTGCATTTATAGAAAGCTAATCACATTTATACATACAAAACTATTTATAAAAAACAAAAATAAAATAAGAAATTAATTAATAAAATTATAATCTATCATAGTAATTATAAATAATAAATAAATATTCTAATTAGATTAAAAGAACCATCTATCTATTAACGAAAACAAGTTACAATTTTTTAATTAAGCTAAAAAATATCAATGGAAATTTGTCGATCATATGTTTCTAGTGAAAGACTATAAATTAACTTAAGGTTCTAAAAAAACTATACTTTTAATTTTTGATATCATTGATTGAAATTATTAGATAATAAATTTTACTATAGTAGAATATATTATTAATGTTAATTTCATTAATTACATTGTGTTATTCAATCTAAATGCATGCATATAAATATTACCATCAATCATTTTAAGGTTTTATTTAAAAAATTATATAAAAAAAATTCATTTACTGTGTACTTCGCATAAAACTATATATTAAAATGGCTTTATATCTTAAAAAAATGTATGATCTGCATACAAATTCATTTTAATGAAAGCGTTAGCAATAAAAATATATATATTTAGCATATATATATATATATATATATATATATAGATATAGATAGATAGATGATCACCTTTATTCAGAATCAATTTGAATAATTTTTAACATATAAAATGATGTTTGATTTTTTATTTTAATATCAAATTTTAAAACTTAATTTGGATGAGAATGAATTGAAAAATCTTATATTTATCTTGAAAATTTTGAATTTTAATAAACATTTTAATATTGATGATCTTAATTTATTTTCAAAAATTAAAAGTGTTTATAAGAAGTAATTAAAATATTAAATTATATCAAACGATTATATTGTTTTTTAAATATATGTTTTGCTTATAGAATATAAATGATGCCAATAATTATTGTCACTATTAAAAGAAGATTTTCAAAATTAAAATTGCATGAATCTTACTTGAGATCAGTTAAAACATAAATTAAATTAATTATTTATATAATGCATTAAGAGTGGAATTAGTGTAAGAATCACTTAATGACAAAAGTTTGATAAGGATCGCGCACAAAAAGCTTACAACTCTTATAATATACACAACATTACAATTACATGGCGACAAGCTTCATTCATAATTAATATAATTATTTGATATATTAAAGAGAATAAACACACCAATTTAAGAATG
The DNA here is from genome assembly GCA_037954105.1 of Canavalia gladiata. NCBI lineage: Eukaryota > Viridiplantae > Streptophyta > Magnoliopsida > Fabales > Fabaceae > Canavalia > Canavalia gladiata. The sequence goes on from CM075660.1 coordinate 15,717,011, forward strand.
AAAAAAATTATCATATCATTAATGTTACATAAATATAATAATATAATTTAAACAAAACGATAATTATTATTATTTTAAAAAAATTATAATCTTTTTTAATAACAAAACATATATGCATATACACATGCATAAAGCTGACATCCGAATGTAAGTGGTGTATTCTTTTTAAAATAAATTTTTTTTAACCGTTCTACGTTGTTGATTTAAAAGATGTAGAAGGTAGATATATCATTTGTATGCTTGTATTATCCTTTTTAATAATTAACAGTTAAATGGATCATTATAAATTTTAATAATATTAATAACGAAAGATATATGATGTGATATGTGATTTATTTCAAAATATGAAATAATAGATTATAAATATTTTATTATGAATGAGTTAACGTTATTTGTTTCGGTTAAATTTGAGCGAAAGAAAATAGGAGTGAAAGAGAGTAGAAAGAAAAAATATGATTTTATTATTGAAAATGGATGAAAATATAAGTAGAGAAAACTAAGTCATGCCGCTGCTTCATAAAACATAATCCTTACCTTTTTGCTAAGATTTTGTGAAGAGAAACTTGTATTTTGTTTTTCAACATTACACCTCACAAAAAAATAGGTAATTTTTTTATTAACAAAAAATAGGTGTAAATTGTTTATTACTTTTTTTTTATGTCAAAAATATCTTTACAACATTATATTAATTGCTTTTCTTTCCGCTTCTTCACTTAATTAAACCAAAAAAGGAAATTAAATTTTTTTCTCCTATTCTTCTTTTCCTTTTTTCTTTCATACAAACAACCAAAAAATCTATCTATTTTTTCATTTTATTTTTACTTCTTCTTACATAATGTAAAAATTTTAACCAATTTATTGAATACCCAAACTTAAATTTTTACACATTCCCCTTAGTGATTGGACATAGACCTTATTTATTGCATATCTCATGAAAGCAACTCCATTTACATGTCCGTAAATTGCTTATAGGTTGATAGCCGTATTAATCCAGCTAGAGCCGTGTACTTCACGGCTACTTCATGTTGTCAATAAAAAAATGTTGAAGCTTCAAATACTTTGACAATGAACTACGGGCATGCACTCAATTTTCAATTCCTGATTAATGACTTCCTTTAATTATTGATGTTCATTGAGCACTATCAATTTTTTACAGTATATTATAAACATACCACTCTTGTGCTCTATCAAATGGTTCATGTTTTCTTAATGTTTGTTCAATGAATTCCTATTAAAGTATTAGTAATAATTTGGTTTTTAGACTTTCACATATCACCATGTACTTGATGAGATCCTGTTGGCGAAACTCCACCTGAAAAGAGCTACAATTTGGACGAAAAGAATAGGATAAAGCATTCGTTGGTATGTCTTTATTGAAATGTTATTGTTACTTTAAGCAATTTGAATGCAGCCAAGTGGGCTCCAACACCGCATAACCACTTTACCTTAGAATGTTGCAAAGGAGTATGCAGCTCAATAATGAATTAGGGTTTCATGAACATTGGCATGTGACTCCTTGTGAATTGGATTCTCCATGTTCTCTTCTCTACCATCCTTTGAGTCAAGAAAAACATCCCTTCAAATTAATTAAGCACATTTATCCTCAACGTAAAGATTTTACGTTTAGCTTCTTCTTTTTTTCCACATACAAATTTATACAAATATTAAATAAAGTAATGACTAATATCACATTCCTTTACAAATATATATATATATATAATATTATATTTATAACAAATTTTAACAATATCACATTACCTATTTTATATTTATTTCTCTTCTATTTCTTTGTGTCTCTCTCTCAAATTATAATAATTGTAGTAAATAATAATAGGAATTACTCTAAAGTAAATTATATATACATGCATATGTTCAACAGATTTTTGTATTGACTTTAAAAAATAGTTAGCCGCCACGCTATTGAGGTATCAACCCCGGTAGGCACATCTGAACAAAGAAGCATTCAACTGTGGTGTCCCGTACAAGAAGAGGCACTGTATAGAATTATGGCGTTGCATGTAATCCTTATCACTATCATCACTATAGATTGGGAAGTATATGCTGGCGAAATTTTGTTCTGCAGCAATTTGTTAAACAGCTGCGTTATTCTGGTGCAGTTGTGTTACGAAAGCCATAAATAGCCTCTAATTTGTATGAAGTATGAACATGATTAATTTTAATTTTTCCTTAATCACCGTTGCATCAAAGTAAAATTAATGATTAGCTGTAACTTTAACAAGTTTTTCTCTAGAGGAGTGTCTGCTGATGAATATAGTATTAATTTACCCCAAGAATCAACGTCAAGAGGAGAAATAGCATCTTCGAGACAAAAAAAACTGAACTTATCCATAAATAAATATTAAAAGAAAATCCTTGTCGGTCCCGAACTACTTCGCTGTGACGGATTAATAATCTGTTTGTTTTAGATTAATTTAGAACATCTCAAACAGTTGTTTGGACAATGGAAAAATCTTTATTGAAAGATCATGTCCCGTGACGTGTATGAGTTTTACAGTTTACAGTGAAAAGACCTTGATTTATATAAATATTTTAATTTTAGACCGGCAATGTTCTATGTTACGAAACTCCTTTGTACAAATTTCGGGAATTGACACATGTTGACACATATTTTAATTTGAGGGGTTAAATAATAAAATAAAATTGAAAATAAATTCAAAGGATTTGACAAAAATAACTGGTTCAGAGTTTTTTTTTAATTTTTTATAATTTATATATATATATTAAATATGTTGATATTAAATATTAAATTTTAAATAATTTAATAAATTATATAAAATATAATATTTATTAATTTAATTATTAATTAAATAAAATTTATCAATTTTTAAATAATTTGAAGACTTGTAAGTATATTATTTAACAAATAATATTTATTTATATTTTAATAATATATTATATGTTAAAATAAAATTATATAATAAAATATTTATAAATTTTTATTTTGTACAAAAGTTTATAAATATAATTTATTTAATAAAAAATTTCAAACTAACAATTAAGTTAATAAATTTTACATTTTATAAAAATATTAAATAATATAAATAACCATATTTAACATTAAATATTCAACAAACTCTTGAATAAGGGATTCATTGACAATTCCGCGCTTGCTGGCGTATATACATTAATTAATTATGATTTAATGGAAACTACTATATTAATTATTGAGATGACAGCTGAGGTTCACTCATAATCACTATCACCGAAATAAAAATTTGGACTTTGGGGATGCAGACAATACTGGATTTGGATCCTACTTAAGTGTATATATTAGAAAATTATATAAATAAATATAAAGATAGTAGACTTTCATTTTTCAGAAGAAAATAAATAAAAATCCACATCCTCATAAGCATATAAAGAATCCTTTCCTTTACAGAACAATTATATTTTAAATTTTTTCCATATATGGAAAGTTCAAAGTTCAAAGTTCAAACCTTCATCCCCTTTAAAAGCACATTCGTTAATTAATCAATACGCCAACCCTTCCTGAGTATATAATATAGAGAATGGGAGATGCTACCTACCTATCAAGCTTTTACACGGTCCATAATTTCAGCCATTGGATGATTTTTTATTTTTTATATTTTGGGAGGTGATGGGTTTCTTGAATAAACAAACTATTCCAACCTTCCACAGTTATAACCATCATATGATTTTTCTAGACATTAACAAAAAAATTTCTTTTTTATTTAAAGCTTTAAATTTCTTACACAAAATTTTCAAGCGTTTTTTAACTTTTCAAGCATTTGATAGCAATATTATACCTTTTCATTTAAATTGTAAAATTTAAAGTTGAACTCTATCAAACTACTTGGGCAATGGAAAATTTTCAAGTGTTTCTTTTAACATTAAAGGGGGGAATGGATTAATTAGATCCAATTTTAATAAATTTGACTTATTTTTTAAATTTAAGAGTTAAATTTGGTGTTTTCTCAACAAATTTTTTTTTATAAAATTTGATCTGCATGACACCCGAGGAACAGGTGATCCAGGGACTCATTGTATTTGTTTTACTAAACTTTCTATTTTCGTGTACTATTTTCTACATAGGAGATTACCTATCTATCTCACATTGTTTATTTTTAAAATTTTATATCACAGAATTGACTATGTATTTGTGTTTGTTTTGTTTATCCTTTCTTCCCCTTTCGTTTGTATTGTTATATTTTTTATGTTTATTTTGGCTTAAACTTTTGATGAATTTTGTTTACTTTCTCGGCAATTAATATTGGTTGTTGCAAGCATAGGAGATGAAACAAATCTTATATTTGTTGTTTAAAATTTTTCTAATCTTTATTTATTTTCAATTTTTCTCATTCTTATATTAATTTTTTTCTTATTTTTTATATCTATTTTGATATTTTTAAATAAAAATAAAAAATAAGAAAAAAAATAAAATAATATTCAAGATAAATTAAAAATAAATAAATAATAATAATAATATAGATCTAGATAGAGAGACGTTTTAGAAACCATAGGCAAATAAAATTAAAGATAAATTAATATAACTTATTTCAAAATAAATAAATAAGAGAAAATAAATATTTATTAAATTAAAATAGGATATTAGCCAGATATAAAATATAGCTAAAGATAAATAAATGACATAAAAATGAAAAATAAGTAAAATTTAATATTCATACTTTTCCACGTTAGTTTATTATAATGTATAATATATTATTAAAAATATAAGTAAATTTTTATCATTAAATTATATATATACAAATGTTTAAATTCTTTTAAAATTAAATATATATGATCATTAAGATAATATAAAATTATTTAATAATTAAATTAATAAAATTTAATATATATTTAAAGTTATTAAATATATTATTTTACTAAATCGAACCATTAGTGTTAATTAATTTTATTCCTACAAAAACAATTGAATATTGAGTTTGACACCATAATTTTTGTCTAACAAAAAGTGATTTATTAACTAATATAGGCATGAATCTACCTTCAAGAAAAAATATTACATTTAGAAACAATTTTCTTAGTATAAAAAATTGATTTCCTTAAAAAAATTAATATTTTATATTATTGGTACATCCTACTAATTAAATATTTAACAATATAAATTATTAAAATTAGTCTAATGATGAATAATGAAAGATTTAAAATTAAAATTAAAATAGTTTAACCTGAAAATGTGAGATTGAACTTCATTATTTTTTATATTATAAAAAATCAACAATATATTAATAATAATTTAAGTTTTATTAAATAAAAGTTATACATTCAAAAATAAGTCCAATGCTTAATGTACCCTTAGGATCATAATAGCCAGAGTCATACTCGGTGGATCACTCAAAACTATTAAGCTTCCAGACTAGTAATAGCTCATAATTTGAGGGGTTATGTACCCTTGTGTTAACCAAGGTTCGACTTATACTCCACCATATCTTCAATAATTAGGGCTGTGTACAGTGGAAGTATAGATGATTAACTCCATTGTCCGTATTTAATTTAATATGAGATATTTAAGCTCCTTACTAAAATGATATGGGAAATAAAAAATTTAGTTAGTAATTAATACTACTTTGTAAGTTTTGACATAAAATTAAAAAATTTAATTAATATTCTATATAAAAATTATTAAATAGTTTTTATTATATTCTTTATATATTTCTCAAATTAATTAGGATATTTCAAAAGATTATATCAAAAGATAGACCTACTGATAGTTAAAAGTATAATAAAAAGATATTTAATACTGTAAAACGACAATAAAATTTTGTTTTATTTTTTTTACAATAAAAAAAGAGTAAGGTTCGAACTTATAATTTTTATGTAAAATTACTATAATTTTCAATTTATTATCATAAAATAAATTTTAGTAGCTTTTATTTTATTTTATTTGATGTTTAACGTTTTAACGCATGAATTAAAAAATGTAAGTAATATTCTGAATTTTGTAAAAATTATTATATAATTTTATAGTATATGTCTTACCTTTCATATTAATTAGATTATTTTAAAAAACACACGTTAATAATTATTAAAGATAGAGTAAAAAATTACTATTTCATTAATATTATAAAATAATAATTAAAATTTAAAAAAAAAATTAGAATTGAGCGTCAACACTTAACATTTCTTTTCCGTTAATTACACGACTTTTGTTGTTCTTTTAGTGATGTTTAAGCCAGTATAAAAGTAATATATAAGCCTAAAATATATAGAACCAAAATAGATATTTTTGTAATTTTATATAAAGGACAATGTTCATCTGAATAAAATTTAATTAACAAATAATATTAGCGAATGATTAGGTTCAATATATTATAACAATCCATCAGCACGTGGACAAATATTATTAAGAAATGTACATGTGCTGTCTTAATTAAACAACTATATATGGAAAACATATCAAATAAGAATGTTTTTTTTTATATAAGAATATAAAAATAATTTTTTATTAATTATTAAATATTATCATAAATAATTATTATTAAAATATAAAAATTATGTGAGTTATTTGAAAAATTACACAATTTTTTAAATATTATATAATTTAAAATTATTTAATTCTAATCATTCATATATAATTATACAATTCAAAATTATTATTTTATAACATAATTAAAATTAACATTCCACTAAACATATCCCTTATATGCATGTGTTCATTTTTATTCCCCTTTTTGTTACAAGAAAATAAAAATGGGAATTGAAGTCTCATTGAAGAACACTAGGTGCATGAGGTAGTGACAAATTAGAAATATTAAGAGGAGGAACTGTGGTGAGTAGGAAAGGATGATTTTGTGTAGCCCCCCATCTTAGCAAAAGCATTTACACACGAATTCCCTTCTATAATAAGAGTGTGACTCAATTTTACATACCATTCCTACTACATCATAATTTGAATGTTTGTAATGACTGGACCATATACATTAAACTGTGGGGAACGAAGAAGTTGTCACCAAATTGAAAACCTCCTCACAATCAAATGTACAAAACTACAAATCATCCATCCTTCCAAAGGCTTCATATTCCAAGTGGTTAGGAGAGCATGACATATATATAGCCAAACATCTGAGCATCAATACTGAGAGACCCCAATAATGCCAATGAAACCACATAACCATTTGCCACATTCATCTTCTAAGGAGCCACCCAAGCCTACTGCCCCTTATCTGTCAAAAGAAAAATAATAATAAATTAATATACATTTTAATAATATTTACATCTTATTATATTTTTTTTATTATATATATATTATTTTATTTTCCCTGTTTTCTTTTTCTTTCTTCCTATACCCCTCATTACCACTTATATGATAAGCATTCTACGCTGCCAAAGCCATTCCTTTCCACGTTCAAGCTAACAACACCATCAGGTGGACAATGCCAAGCAAGAGCATCCATATCATCAGTCCCGAGGATAGCTTCTGATTTCCTTCCATTTTATTCACAGCATCTACTATATTAAAATATTAAATGTTATAATTTTAATAAAAATTATTGTTTATAAATTTTTTATTATATATCTTTAGATATGTATTAAAAATTCATTTAACCAATTATAAGAGAATGAGTTGAAATGCTGATACTAGCTATATCAAAATTCAGAGAAAAAAGAAAAGAAAAACCTAGCTTCTTATGTTATATATATATATATATATATATATATATATATATATACCAAAAAATATATATATTCAAACTGAATAATGAATGAATTATTTAATATTACCAATATGATTGATGAGTAATCAATTGAATCATATAGGTTCTTGAATTCCATGTCCTCAATTCTCTTTATTAATATACTTTTTTTATAATTTTTATTAAAAAATTATGTTTAGTTTCTTAAACAACATTCTTACTACACCAATTAACATAAACCTATTAGTATTGGAGCATGAATCCATAGTTCGAGTGACAACTAAAAAGTCATTCGGGTAAAGTTGAAGAAATTACAGATAGAAGCAACAGCATGGTCACTGTCCAGGTTGCTTATTAAAACGAGGAGAAGAGAAGTGGTAGCAGTAAAATAAATAGAAAGATACAAGAGATTATTAAATCTAATATCTACCTAATCATGCAACTTACTCAATTAAGGAAAATTCATCCTTCTATATAACATATGGTTGCTGCGATGTTCCTCTCTAGTACGTTGAATTAGAAGGTTGGTCTACCATGATGAGAATGAGCCCAAGGAGAATTATAAGCTTCATGGTTCAGTTGTTGCCCATTTTGAACACCCAAATTCGGAGGAACATTATTATTATTATTATTACTATTGTTATTATACACTGGAATCGACGACGACGGTTCTCCGGGACCGCCACCCATTCCCGGCGGAGAACCATCACCGTGTCCCTGACCTTCCTGATCATCATCCTCCAACGGCAATCTCTCGTATGTCGCATTCGAAAATGTAGCCGCCATTACCAAAACCGGTCCCGCCGCCACCAGCGGGCCAACCACCCCACCGCCGACGATCTGTCCCTGGCCTCCAGCGAGGTAAATGGTTAACCCGGTGGCGCCGGGCGGAGACGGTCCAGGCAAAAACGAACCGGTTAAGGAGAGAATATCGAAGCGGCCGTGAAGAGCCATGACGGCGCCGGGACCCGTGGGTTGCCGAAGAGTGACGTTGACGACGGTGCCGCTGCCGTTGAGAATAGAAACGCCTCGTTGACGCCTTCTTGCGAACTGAAGAACGCAATCGGCGATATCGGCTCCGGTGGCTATCTCCATGACGTGGCTTCGCAGCGCGTTAGGGCTGTCTCTGGTGACAAATATTGGTGGTTTTGGCTTGTTCTTGGATCCCGGTGGACGACCCCTCGGGCGGCGCGTGGTGGCCACTTCAATCGCTCCCTCTTTGGGTTCATCGCTATTCTCTTTCTCCTCTTCTTCTTCCCCTACTCCCACGCTCTCGTTCATGGAAAATCCCAGATCCGGTTTTTTCATCGAGTCGCCAGAGTTTTCCAGACCCACAGACCCGGTCCACCACCGGTTCGCCATAACTCTTAGAAAAAAGACCAAACCAAACCAAAACCGAAAATTGAAATTTGTATTTATGTAGAACTTAGATCTATATATCTAGCTAGGAAGAAAATTAAAAAATTTGTAGAATTAGAAGGAAGATCGGAGAGAGGGTTACTAGTAAGAGTGATATAGTATCGTTTTTGTGGGTAGGAAGAGGTGAAGGGTCAACAGAGAAAAAATTAAAAAGGAGATAGAAATATAATAGAAGAAGAGATGGATATGACGTTGGTTTGTGAATTGTGATTAGGGTTTGGTTTGTAATATATATATATATTATATACATATTATATATTTGGGGTGGGAGAGATGGTGGGGTGCACGACCTTGCTCGCATCCCGACAATATTGATATATACGATGGACACACTGATGGAGAAGAAAACTACTTCCCATTCACTTCTTACCAATACATACACTACAACACAACTTCACTTTGATGTTTGACCATTTTTCCATTCTTATACGCTTAATTTGCTACAAACATAAATACACAAAATAAATAAATATAATAGATCATATGTTTGATTTTATGTTAGAAAAAATGTGATTTATAGTAAAAATTAACTAATTGAACACACATTATGATGTATGATAATAAATTAACATTATATTTATTACATGTTTTAGAGGATTTTGTTAAGCGTATACTTTTTGAAGAATGAAATTAAATAAGAAGTATTAAATCATTAGTATTTTTAAAATATATTAAATATTGTAAATTTTTTATTTAATATTTTTTATGTTGATTCTTTAACTAAAGTTCTGATCAGTACTTATTAACAAAAGAGGCATCCTGATTTAAAATACAATATAACTAGACAAAACGTTCAATCCATGTATGCTTCAATAATCAAATGACCCAAGGATATTAATTTGTTTCTTGTTTCACGCGACAACAAGCACTTTATCCGCTTAAGGATAAGAGTTAGAGTAATGATGGATGTTTAATTAATTCTATTTTAGTGTGGATTAATTTGATGTTTTGGTGTTCAACGCAATGGCAAGAAGAATCTAATCAATTAAACTGAGTAAAGTAGTAGCAATTTGGCCTCCACTTATAATATATAGTGAGATTTTAACGGATCAGAAAATAATGGTGTGCTAGCGCTGGGGCAAAACTGCATTGGCTGAACTAACTGACTCAAGAAAGACGAAATAAAAGGCGGTGGAAAGAAATATATATATATATATATAATAGAGGCCACTCACCATCTTTTGATTGTTGCGTTGCTAGTAATTTGGGTGCGAGTATGATTCCTTGCTTTGCGACTCGCTCTAGTTGTGGGGTGTCATGTCATATATATGTGGATCATTATATATTATTATTTAATTAATTAACTCCACCATCTTTTTATTTTCCGGTGGATTCTATTCTCTCTGTGCTCTTCACTCATAATTTTCCACCCACTTCTGACGTCAACGATTAACCCAGAACGAATCTGCATTTATTATTATTATTATATAGTTCAATACGTTGCTGAAATATACAAGTCTGGCATTTTTTTGGTTACCCTAAAACATTTTCTAATATACATTTCAAGGTTTGATCAAATGGTTGTATTCTTTGAGTGAAATGTTCCATGCGACACGCGATCATTGTGTGGCGACTTTGATAATTCAAACTGAACATATCCGATTTCATTCACATCAAATATTCAATATGTAGACAAAAATAGCCACTTCAGTTGATAAGGGTTCAAGGGTGGTTGAACCTCTAGTCTTGTTTTGTTTTGCCTTTTCTTTCGTTTTCTTTTATTTGTAAACCGATTAAAACTTAATAACTTTCTAGTCTATCTTCTATATGTATTAACCAATTAAATTAACCAATGATCTGTATATTTCAATTATATCTGTTAAACTTTATTTTCAAAAGGGATCTAGAGACTAGAGAGGGATATAGTAAGGTTGTGTAGTCTTTGCTAACGAGTGCTTCAGGAATTTCTTTTCCCCCTTTTTGAATAAATATATATATCCAAATAGTAGTTTTTGCTTGCGAGAAGAAAATTAACTTGGAAAGTGGAAAGAGAAGGGCTCTAATATATTGACATTTTCAATTGATCTTAGTATTGACTGTGAGTAGTTTTAAAAGTTATTTTAACTAAATTATTATGTATCTTCTTTTATGACGATAATCTATTTTATTTGTAACTTTTGCTTTATTTTAAATATTGTTTTTTAAAAAATTAATTAAATTTAAAATTTAAATCTTCTTTTAGAGTAGCGGACGAATTGCTTACATTGATTTTTTTAAAATATATATATTCCACGTATCAAAATAATTGTTCCTAGATAAAAGTTCAAAACTAAATTACTTGTACGTATTCTTTTTATTGAAGCGGAAACTAAATCCCGATTACACGGTGACCAAAAAAATGAATCACAATTACACCGTTATTGGTGCTTTCACTGCTTAAATTTTGAAATCATGAAGTGTCAGTTTAGTGTTTGGTTTGTTTTTCATAACATTGTCGCAAAGAGCCTAGCAATTCCTCATAGACTTCGAAATCTGTGGGTTTCCCAATAACCAAATCCCGTTTATTTTGGATTGTTGTTCACCAAACCTTACACTGACACTTCTTTTATGAATTGTTTGAACCGACACAACAAAGGAAGGAAAGAATTAGAGAAAAGAGAGAAGGTGAAAATTTTGTTTGTTTTTTAATTTAAATTAATTTGTTTTAAATAAAAAATTACTTTTTAATAAGAGAAAAATAAGGAAAGAAATATATTTTATTTTAATAATTAAATTTTTAAAAATAATTAATTAATTATAATTTTAGTAACAAAATAATATAATAAAAAATTAAAATTTATATTTAAAATAATTTTTAATTCATAATATCATTAATTTGTTTTTTTCTTTCATTTCTATTAATTTAAATATATGTTTTTAAAATTTTTACTTTATTTTTTAACTTTTATTTCTTTCGATCTTTTTTTTTACACATCATATAAATAAAACACAATATCTATGTATTAAAAAAAGTCACATATTCTTAAAAAAAGTTAACATGCTAAAGAATTGTTTTTACTCTTTTATATACAAATTTTTAAAAAATAAAAATAAATCAAATAAATATTTTGTAATTTAAAATTTGATTCTTTATGATTACTTCTTTTCGTTCTGATGATTTATAGGATTTAAAATAAGAAAGAAATATTCTACTGTTTTTTTTCTATTTTTATTTATTTGAATAATTTATTTTTTTATACTTTAATTTTGTTAACACCATTCAAATAAAAGCATTAAAAACAATTTATAGATTAATTAAAAAAATAGATTGATATATTGTATTTTTTTTATTACTCTCTATTTAAAAATGGTTTTTATTTTCTTAATGTTCTCTATTTAAAATATCGTTCGTATAAATTTTTTACTCTATTAAATTATATTTATTAATTAATAATATTTTAAAAAATATTTAAATATGATCAAAATTAAGGATAAATTTTTAAAAAATATTTTATTAAAAACTTAAAATGAGAATCAATTTTAAACAGGGAGACGGAATTGATTTGCTTCAATTAAGAAAATTAAAGATGTTTATTAATTTCGAGTTGGGTTCAAATAATATATAATTTTATATATTTTTAACTTTATAATTGAATGATAATATATATTTTTTTATCTTATCAATATATTTTAATTACAATTTTATTAAATTTAAAATATAAATATTTTATATTATCAATTAATTAAAAATTATAATATATATGACTTTTAAATTATTATTATAAAAATAATAAATTTATAATTAGATAATAGTATAAAAAATATTTTACACGATCGCTAAATAAATTTTTACACTTTTTCTTAAGTAAAAGTTATTATATAAATTAATAATCAATAATTTATAATGACATAATAAACTATATTTAAATTACAATGGAAATTTTTTTTACATTATTAATATATTTAATTAATTTTTATTTTTATTTTATTTTTTTTAAATTTAAATACGTGAGAAGATAAATAGTGTCATGTCTATAAAAAATAGTTAACTATAAAAAATATTTGATAAAATTAATTTTTAAACTAGTTAATAAATATATAAATAATAAATAAAGAAATGGTTAAATAATTAATTAAAATACAATAAATATGTTATATTTTTTTAAAAAATATATTAAAATTTAATTAAATAAAATTTTAATTTTAATTTTTATATAATTTTTTAAATTAATACTTTATAATTTTAATTTTTATTAAATCATTTAATATTTTTAATAAATTAAAATAAATAAATAGATTAAAAAATAATTTAAAATATAATATTTTATGATAATATAAAAATAAATCTATTAAAATGAATAATATTATTATGAAAAATTAAATAATATTAAATTTTTAAAAATAAATTAATAAATAAAATATTAAATTATAAAAATATATTAAAAAATACAAATAATTAAATAAAATATTTTAATTAAAAACTGAAAACATAAAAATTGTTCGAAATTATTTTTAAAAAAAGTTAATAATTATTTTTAAAAAATTAATAATTATTAAAATAAACTATTTTATTAAATATAACTAAAAATTTTTATAGATTTTTTAGTTGATAATATAAATTTTTAGCTAAATAAAATATCTTATCAAATGTATTTAAAATTTTAAAGTAAAAAAAATTTCGTATACCAAATTATTTCATTCGAAAATTTTAATTTATCCTAAAATCAATTTACTGAGTGATAATAATATGTTTCCAATAAACAAATTTCTTCTTATTAACTGATTACCTCTAATACTTTTATTTTGATGTGTAAAAAAATGTTTCATCTAAGGTTGATGTTATTTAAAGTATATATTCATATTCTTTTCAGTATATATATTCATATTATTTAGTAAATTTGTATATAATATAATCCCCCACAAGACACGATTGAATTAATTAATATATTTAAAAATAAAAAGAACCGACAATATAATTAAAAAAAAGTAATTTACGAAATGAAGCAGACGACGGAAGACGACAAATATGTAGCGCGTTTGGGATAGTTTGAGCCTTTGAGGGCAGAGTTTTCCGTTGGCGAAGCGGTGAGAGAGAGAAGATCTGTAATGGCTGACGATCTGTTTGAAGGATTGCCCCCTCCTTCCTCAAACACTCTTCTTTCTCAACATCAACATCAACATCAACATCAACCCCAACCTCAACCAATTCTTCTTCCTACAAACAACAATACTCAACCCTCATCCTCTGCACTTCCGCCTCCTAAGCCAATTCTCAAAAGTTCCCTCAAACGCCCCAACCCTACTCAACCCGATATCCAAGGTCAATTCTTCTTTTTCCCTTTCTCTATCTCACTCGCTTCTTTCAAGTTATGTTTTCAACCGATTATTGTTGCACTTTTTCTAAATACCGCACCTAGGGTTACTTATTCAAACAATTAATTCTATTCAACTCATACACTCTTTCTTTTTTGTTTACCTCTCTTGCTTACAACCCTAAGGTAGATACTAGGTTTTACGTTTTCCATTCGTCTCTTCTGCTGTTTACTCTTTAACATGATACAAATTCAAAGGAGCGCGATTTTATTCAATACTCTGATTTTATTTTTCACACTGCAAACTTAAGTAATTCCAGTCTTTAATGGTTGGTGGCATGAAGCTTTGTCGTTGTTCTAGTTATTGTTATTAATGAGAACTTGAGTTGATTATCAGAATTATCTTAATTTTAAGGATTCGTTACATTATTTTATCGAACAAAGAACTCTATTTGAGCTTGCCTTGGTTTATAATGTTCCAATCTAAATAGCAAGGGGATAACATTTTGTTTTACTTTTCTCCGGGTTTTAAGGATGCTGGTACGTTGTGCTGATATTGCTTTCACCCCTGTTTCAAATGATGGAGTCTGTATTTTTCTGTTGAATTTTTGAATTATCTATTGCAATTTCTGCTACAGCGCCTAAAAAATGTTTGAAGTTCAAAATGATGACGGATGCTTCTGAAGCACAAGTTATAGAGGCCATGCAGAAGATATCTTCGCACATCAAGAACCCTGCAAAGTTCAGCAAGGCTGCAAAGCTTGCTATACAACTGATTCAAGCAGGAAGTGTAAAGTCAGAAATTAGTGATTATTTTTTTGCCATATTAGAAGCTGCAATGTCATCGTCCATAACTTGTACAGATCCTTCGGTTCGGGCAGATTATCATTCTCTGTTCTCAGCAGCACAAAGCACCAAAGAAGTAAGATTAACATTTTGTTCAATATATTCATTGTTAGCATTTATTTATATATTTATTTAGTGAGAGTACTTTGCGTATTTCTTGACCCTCACCCTATCCTTTAATTGTAGCACCTCAATAAGAAGCAAAAGAATCAACTGGCAACATGGACAATTAATGCTGTGGTGGCAAACGATTTATATACGGATGATAGCTTTGTGGTATGATTCTCACTGAACTTTTATCTAAACTTGTTGATGACAACTACTGCAATTTTCTTCCTAATTGAGGCAGCGAGAAACATATTGGAGTAATATGTGACTGGTTTTAAGTTTTAACATGTAATGCTGTTCCAATCATCAGAGAATGAAAAGTAGGCTGTCATAGATGTAGTGTCCTTTTCTATGTACTAATTCTTAATATTCATGCACCGTTGTAATTGCTTTGATGTAGCTATCCTTGAAGTGGTCATTTCACTTATCAATTCATTTGTTTTCATGTTCATTAATTGTGACCTGGGATGGATCTTAGTCCATCAAATGTCAATGTAGTCTTTTTAAAGATTTGATTTTACAGGCAGAAGTCAGGATAGATCGGAAAGAACAAATTTTCTGGAGGGATACTAGAATTAGTTGTATAGTGGGTTAAGCATCATTACTCCCAATGCAGCCATCCACAATGTTCACCCATGCCATACTTTTTTCTAACACATGCGTTGTGGGGCATGGGAGTGCTTTCGTGCATGACATGTGCTATCTCATTAGTGTTCACTGATAGAATGACACCAGTGGCAAAGAATTTTTGTTTTGGGGTAGTGGAAATTTGTCTTATTTGCAAATTACAAGATTTTTTGTTTAAGTGAACTGTTGAATTCCTGGCTTGGCACTCTGCTAGCTGATACTTCTTCTTTTGGTTCAAGGGGTGGGTCATGGTAGGCTAAGGGGGAGGAGAGGGGATAAGGGAACGAGAAAGGAGAGTAGCACGTTGCGGGGGGTTGAACCTACACCCTCAGAATTTATATCCCATAGCTTAACTAACTGAGTTGGCCTGAGGAGATTGCTGGCTGATACTTTGACTTCTTATATTTGTGAGGGACCATTGATGCATCAAATTAATTGCTGTACAAAAATTGTCTGGATTTTTATTGTGTGTAATGTGGTTATCTTTTACTTAGTATGTGGAATAGTGCTTGAACGCATGAACCCATAGGATTATCTGTTTGTTGCTCATTGCTTTATTTCCTAATTTTTATCCAGTTTTCTAAAGCAGCCGGGCAAATCAAGGAAACTATATCTAATCTTCCAGTTGCAACAGAGGAGGATGATGCAGAGGAAGCAAAGTCGTTGAATGATAGCACAGTTACGACAGATGAAGGTGGTCAAACACCTGCTATGGATAAGGTTAATGATGGGGAGGAAGCTGACCCATTTGGACTTGATTCTTTGATTCCCGGATCCACCAAGAAAGGTGAGAAATCGAAGGCAAAGAATGAGGCAGCCGTGAAAATAAGGAAGGATGATGAGGAAGAAACCAAGAGATTCCTCAAGTCACAAAGAGAATCCCTGATAACCTGTTTAGAGATTGCTGCTCGACGTTATAAAATACCCTGGTAAATGCTCCTGGGAGTGTTTTCTGCTGTCTTTGTCTTTTATATTTGTTTTATCATGTTGTCACTATTTGTACTTTCTCTATCCAGGTGTCAAACAGTAATTGATATTTTAGTGAAGCATGCCTTCGATAATGTGTCAAGATTTACAGCTCGTCAGAGGGATGCCGTTGGGAAATTGTGGGCATCCATACGGGAGCAACAAACTCGTCGGAAGCAAGGAAAGTCAGTTAATGGAAAACTCGATGTAAATGCTTTTGAATGGCTTCAACAAAAATACGCTAACGAGAAGATTAGCATTAGACATTCTGTTGGAGCTAGCGGAGATCGTCGTGCCCAACAATGGCTTGGTTAACTTTTCTTGCGATATTTCTGTGAGTAACATAGAGGAATGGCGACTGCAAAACGGTCTAAAGGAGGGGAGAGGATGCGTCCTCGGCATTTCACCGTGGTAGATGTTTGACATCTCTCCTGATTGAATATCCACTAAACATATTGGTAGTAAGCAACTTCATAAAATGTGATTTCTTTGCCCTTTTCTATTCGTGTGGATACAAGTTTTTCATTTGTTTTCAAAACACGAAATCATGTTGTAAAGTGTGCTCCAGCATCTCTTAACTACCACAGTCTAATGGGATTTGATTCCAAAATCATGTAGGAGGTAAAAAACTATTACATGTCATTGATACCTTCAAGACATTAAGTTAAATATCTTTGGTTTAAATTAAATAGAATTTATTTTGATCAAAAGATTTTAAATTGTGACTAATTGAAATGTATATTAAATATATAAAAATTAGTTTAAATTTTATTAGTTTACTAAAGAATATGCTTTTTGCATTGAAAAATATGTAAATTATTTTACTTGGACTGGAAAACTAACTATCTAATTTTAATACTCGATCTAAGAAAAGGAAGTGTCGTCAGAAGGATTTCAATTTTATTGTGATAACCAATTAAGAATTTCAGCTTCGAAGTTTATGGATGAAGGACTTAAAACTTTATTTCGATTATTAATTGAGGACCTCAATTTTTATTTAAATAACTTATTAATAAAATATTTTTTTACGTGTGTCTAAGGGTATATAAAAAATATTTTACTGCATGCAGTAAATTTTTATTATAAATTATGAGATTCAAAATAATGATAATATTAAATGTTTCAATTTTTTTTTATAAAAAGGTACTGCGATTTATTCTTTTATTATATCTTTTTAAATGCTCAATTAAATTTTTTTTAATAAAATTGAGATCTTTTATTTTTTATTTAAAAAAATCAATTCCTTACTTGGTTAATTATAAAAAATTAAGATATGAAAAAGAATGGTTTGCCTAAATTAAAATGACATGATAATAATGTACTCTAAATTTTGTTCACTCGAGTGGATTTATTTGATTTAATTCAGATTAGTTGAGATATAATGTGATTTTCTGACAAGGAGAAAAAAAATTTCCCCCTTTTTATACCATTTTGAACCATGATTATTGATTTGTACACAAACATAAACAATGTTAAGACTGAAGTAATCAAATGTGCATTTGAATAAATAACTTAATTAAATATTTATTCAAAGATATAAAAAAAATCACTCACAAATAAAATTAAGAATAAATTCATAATATCATATTATTTATATTTTAGATTTGTTATATTCAAAATTTTACATGTAACATCTGTAAATTATATTTTTTTTCAATTTTATAATTTATTTATTATATATAAAATAGTGTGATTTAGTTTATTTAATATATAACAATTCTATAAGTTGTATAACATAAATAAAATTTAATTTATCATAGCAATTGTATAAAATAAAACTGTAACAATAAATAGTTTATGTTAAATTGTTAAAATGTAAAAATTAAATAATTTAAAATTATGTTAACATACATTTAAATTTTGGTAGTTTTAAATGTCTTATAAATAATAATGATTAAAAAATTACTTTTATATTATATATTTAAGTTTCAAAGTTAGTCATTAATTTGTTTAAAATAGTAAGTAAACTTAAAATTTAAGAAATAAATTGAGATAACTATATACATGTTAATTCTTTTTAAAATGTTTATAAACTAAAATTATTCTAAGTAATAAAAAATTCTTTTAATATATACTTTAGATACTAAATTTATAATATTTATTTTTTATATAGAAATAACTTTTTGCAGTAAATTTCAGTAATACGAAAAGGCACACCACTTAAACATATTATAATAAATACATTATTTAAATTGATTATATATCATATTATAATTAATAAATATAACATTAAATATCAAAGTACGGTCAATTTGTTTACCAAATTAAAAAAGGAGGTCAATTTTATTTATATATATCGATTTCGATTAATTTTTATATTGAGAAGGAAAACCCTAATCCTGCATAGCTGCGGTGAGTATATTATTGAGCTTACGCCGTTATCGCTCTTAGAAGAAGCGTTTTTTTCATTCAACGATAAAAATCTGCCTCCGACCAAGGTACTATCTCCTCCGTCTAACGTCTGAATCAATTTGCCTTTTCCCCCATTCTCCCACTGCTGTGTTAAATTTTTTCTAATACCATATACTTTTTTATGAATGCATGCTTCTTGTTTTCATTTAGGATTTGAACTCTGTATTATTCCTCATCTGATATCTGCGGACTTCATGTTGATGTTATCCCCTTATATGATAGAAGAACTTGATTTTGGTCATATTATATGAAGCATTTGTAGAAACAAAGTTTTAAATTATCTTCCAAGTTTATTCTGAAGCTTTTGAGATTACATGTACGCAATGAAGCTGCTTACATTCTTGTTCTGAAATCAATTAGGCTTCCTATGTTTATGTTGTGTTGAACTGCATTAACCTTTTATCTTACGGTACCATGTTTTGGATTGCATTTGTGGTCTGAATGATTTCTATTCACATTATAATTGAATTGATAATCTCATAGGTTGATTTTTATATTGATTTCACCTAACCCAGGAACTTAATTTCATTTTAGTCTAAATGGTTTTTGTTTTTCGACTCCTCTGTTCAATTTGATGTTGTTATCAGTTGTTGGATGCGATCAAAGGAATTTGTATTCAAGTGATGTAATTTGTATTTGTATTTGTGTGGCTTATATATGTTGTTCCACTCTTTTCTCTTTCATACAGATGTAATGTCCGCGATCTTGTCCTTAACCTTGTAAATGTTGCCTTTGTTTGAGCAGGATGGAATCTCAGGCGAAGCATGCTGTTGTTGTCAAAGTTATGGGTCGTACTGGGTCTAGAGGGCAGGTGACTCAGGTTAGAGTGAAGTTTTTGGATGATCAGAACCGTCACATCATGAGGAATGTGAAGGGACCAGTGAGAGAAGGAGACATTCTCACCCTACTTGAGTCTGAAAGAGAAGCAAGAAGGTTGCGCTAGAGGATCTCCGGATGGTCTTAGGATTATGTGAAACAGTGCTGTTTTTGTGGTAGTTAGCAGGTGCCATGTTTTATGTCCTGGATCTATATTATGCTCGTGTTCTGACATGAGTTTTGGTGTTATTGAGATGATTTATTTTTTAGTAAAAGTGTGTTTTGACTTCTATATAATGCTCTTCCTTCTCTATTGGTCATTTTGAAATGTATTTAGTGATTGATTTGGTATAATTTTCCTTCTCTGTGCTCATGGACGGTCTTGTTCTGAAAACTTCTTACATCAGTACATAACATAAACACAAGCTACATCTACTGTTGCCACCTTGTTTTCTTGTTTTCAGCAAAAAGCTCAGCTTTTCTGAGGAAAACACGGTTACATCGTAGCAGACATTGCAACTCCTACCTGTATCTTAAGCACAGAAAATTCCAAAGAATATGCATTCGGCCAGAAGTTTTATAGAAATAATCAATAATATGACAGTTATCAACATAATGCATCCATGTAGGAAATTTTAGATTTCATAGCAGAGGGGTGATTGGTATGTTAAATCCAAAAGTTTTCTTTGACATTCTATTTGGAATTGTGAAAGCTGGGCTGAGAATTGTTTGCTGCTGTCACTCCAAAAACAGCCGCAAACTTCACAGCTTGGTGCACCGGGGAAAAGGGGATTGGAGTAAATCCTTGTGTTAGTCTTTGAAATTGAAGGGGATGCATTTTAGTACCTCAGATTTGTACAACGAAGACATGGAGGTGGCTTGATGGAAAACATGTCTGATTGGGAAAGTTGTTGATGGATAGAGTATAGTGAAGGAGAAGGAGTCATAGACAGTCGTGACAATAGATTGTAGGCTGCTAAGCATTGAGTTGATGCTAGAATAATATTGGTAGGATATGATGAACTTGTATGATTCACTGTTGAGTGAACAGTCACCTTCATCCTTCATTTTGTTAATACATTTTATTTTTATATGACTTGAAAAAGTTAAATTATTAATTTCTCATTTACATTAGTTTCTAAGATTAATTTTCATAAATGAAATGCTAATTTATGATGTTAAATATCATGATGTTAAGTCAAATATATCTAAAGGATCGTAGAAAAAAAATTAAAGAAGTTTCAATTGTAAAGATGGAGCATTTGATGTTTTATTTATCAGAACCATGAGAATAATAATGATAGGTATAGGAGAAAAGTCTAATAATGATAGGTATAGGAGAAAAGTCTAATAATGATAGGTATAGGAGAAAAGTCTTTAATGTATTATATGATGTTGTTTAAGCATATTTGGATATTTAAAACTAACAGTTCATTCAATTATGAATTATAAGTCAGTCAGATGTGATGAACACATCCTCTTAAGATATAGTGTAGTCTTGGCTGGAAAATATTATGTTAAAAGGGAGATGCGGGGAGTGTAGGAAAGCTGTAGATACTCGCCTGTAGATGATTCAATCATGTTAGTCACTCCAAAAATCAAATGTTAATGGTTACTGATCCAATAGATAACAGGATATGGCTAGCATCCCAGAGTAAATCGATTGATCTTACACCAAGGACGTGGAGCACAGATTCAGTTCTTGATGATTTCGTAATATCTCTCTCATGTAGTACATGCATAGTGCATTGACTTACCTGTTCCACAAATTAATGAAATGAACATAATCAAAGATCTGAAAGAACGAAGATATAAACACCAAAGAATTCGAAGCTCCGTCTCTCCGTTTTGTTTTAAAGTGCCATGATGTATTAAATTATTTAATTCAATCATCAGGGAACGAAAGAGAAACAGTCGCAAGAAACCTTGGCAGCCAGACATGCATACAGAGGTAGACTGAATAAAGAAGTAGAAGCATATTGAAGACGGCACAAAAAGATATGTAGATCACCATAAATAATACACATTTAAGATAGGTTAACAAAATGAGAGAAATTGTAAGATTAAGGAGAAGGTGTAGATGTTTAGTGCGATGGGCTATATTATTTATCCTTAACCATGTGAAGGTAACTTACAAGAGAAAACAAAAACGACCAAATCCTTCTAGGAAGTATGGAAAAAGAAAAGAAAATTGCATCTAATTCCAATTTAATAATATTTTGCATCACAAAAAATGCAGGCAAGGCCCGAAGCCTGGTTGAGTGAACTTGGGAATGTTGAATTTAGAGAAGCATAGAATAGAATGCCGTGTAGCAATAAATGAATCTCCATTTTGAAGTTGCAACAAGAATTGGCAACCTGGAACCCATTCCCCCCCATTGCGTGTTCACTTCACTCCCAATCTTCATCACTCAATTGATCATCATCATCTTCTTTGGGCGGTCTAACAACCAAGAGTACAGTTCCTAAACTCTCATTGACACCCATTTGCTTCAATGCTGAACCTCTCTGTACCTTTAAACCACCATCAGCATCCAGTTTAACCAGATAAAAGCCATCATCGGCACCCACTTCCCTATTACTTCTATCGGCCACCACCAATATAGGCTCCTCCTTATACCACCTATTGGCCTTCCACGGCAACGCCCTCGCGTCCCCAAACGACACCACAACAGCCCCTTTTCCCAAACCCACCACAGGCTCCCACCCTGGCAACACCACCCACCTCTCCCACCCTTTCTCCGCCACCACCACACCAAACTGCCCAACATTTCTACACTCAAACGGCGCCTCCAAAACCCCCCTATCCCCCTCCTCCGCCTTACAAACCGGCAAAACCACCACAGAACTCGCCTGCGCCACCTCACCAATCTTCAACCTGACCACCGGAACAAGCACCGCTCTCTTCACATCATCCACTTTCTCTCCCTCCTCATCACCTTTCCCTTTCAACTCCTCCAAAACCACGTTCTTAGCTTTCTCCGTCTCCGCAACGCGAAGCGCCTGCTGTAACGCCGAAGTTCTCTTATCAGAAGGGTTCTTATGTTCCCTGCCCTGTCTATAATACATGAAAGAGAGGCAATCCCCGGGGAGAGTGTAATCGAAGCACTCCCAACCCTTCTCCCCGCGTCTGCTCGGGAAATCCTTCATAGCGCGTGCAACTTCCTGCGCGCCCTTGCCATCGAACCTGTTTTCCAGAATGAAACGCGCGGCGGCCACGCGCTGCGACGCGCTGAGAAGGCGAATCTCGTAGAGAAGCTCAGCGCCGCCGGTGTCGAAGGCGGAGAGGAGGTCGGGGTCGGCGTTGGACTGTATGAGAGAGTCGCGAACCTGAGAGGCGACGATGAGGCGGTTCTGTTCGACGCCGGAGATGCCAGTGGCTTCTTCAATGGAAGGATGGGAGAAACCATCGCGAATGAGGGAAGGGATAAGAGGCGCGTACTCGTACCAGAGGCCGAGGCGGTTGGCGAGGATCTCGATGCGGCCAGGGATATCGAGCGTGCCGTATTGCGAAGGGAGAGGCGCAGGGGGTGGCCTGAATGGTTGGTACACCTGCTGCTGTGGCTGTGAACTCCGGGATGAAGGGTTAATGATGGCGGAAACGGGTTTCAGGAAGTGGCGACGCTGTTTTATCATAGGCTTGAGATTGAGAGTGTTTGCAGTGACGCATGGTGAGGGTGAGAGTGAGAGCATGGTGTGGTGCAGTGTCGAGTGAATGAGGTCAAGCGCCTTACCTTATCTCATTCCAGTTTCTAAGATTTTTTTCCTCTTCTCCTCTATTCATCTCCTTCCTTCCTTTTCACCTCGAAATATCCTAAACTACCCTTTCATCTATCAATCTAATTGTTCATTTTTTTTTTTGGTCTTTAATAATTCAACCACTTATAACTCCATTATTTTCTTCCCCTTTTCTAATCACCTTCGTTATTACAGTTATAACTTTACTCTCTCATAGATACATTCTTCTTTATAAGGTTCACAATTTGGATTAAATTCATCCATTTGAGCTTGACTAATAATGCGATAACATTTCATTCCGGTTCCTCTAGATCATTTTTTTTTGTTACATTCACAATTGGTTTTAACACATCCTATTTCCGATTTATGATTTTAAAAGATTTTTGTATTATGATCTTATTAAAAAAAATTAAATTATTTTAAAATTTATATTTATTATAAATTCTAATTAATTCACGGTATAACAATTTTTATATTAACAATATATTAAAATTAAATTTTTTTCTTTTACATACTAATATTAGAAGTATTTATAAGTCGATTCAATTTAATATATAAAATTAATTTAATTACATGCAAAAAGCATTTAAATTTGATTGGAAGTTATTAATTTTTTTAAAATAAAATTTAACGATTTACATCCAAATGTAGTTAAATATAAATTATTTTTCTATATGATTCAATTATTTTGTTTAAATATAAATTATTAAAATAAAAAAGTTAAAAATCACAAAAAATATTATTTAATAAATTTGATTTTGGTTTCAAATTTAAAAAACGATTTAATCCAAATTGAACTTTGATATATATATATATATATATATATATTAAATTTTTATTTATAATTATATACTTAATGAAATTATAATATTTAATTTTTTTTTATAATTTTATCCTCAAAATTATATTTTACTATTAATTTTATAGGGATACATCTTATTATTTTAATTTGTTTATAATTTTATTAATTTTAAACTAACTTATAGTTATTTTGTGTGTCATGTTTCTTATTATATAAATTTTATGCTATATAGAAATATGTTTTGATTAAAAATAGTATTATTTATTGTTTTCAAATTAAACTAAAAATAAGAAAATAAAAAACCAAATTACCTAATTGAATCTAAACAATTTTAATTAAACTAATCCAAATCAAATAACAATATATTTTTATGGCTATATTAGATAACTTTTTTTTTTCTAAAAATTGATCCAAATCAAATTTTGCGAACATACTACCCTATATCAATCCCAATTAAACATGGCTTCATGGATATTTGCACGATCTTGACTTTGTTATGAAAAAATAAGTTTTAATCATGTTTAAAAAAATCAAATCTATTTTATAAAGATAAGATTGATTTAAAAATACAAATAAATGATTTATTTCTATTTTAAACATACTTCAATAACTATAATGATACTTGGATAATAATATTGAAGTTTTTGTTAAAATTATAATTTTATTACTAAACTCTTTAATTTATTTATATTCTAATATTTATTTTATATATTATTTAATTTTAAAATATATGTGATATGTGATTTGTTATATATACATATAAGTAAATAATATATGAAAAAAAAAGGAAAATTGAGATATTAACTTTCCACTAATTTATCAAAATCTAATAAGATTATGATTAAATTTTAAATTTTTATCCTTACCTCTTTTAAATATGTACTTAAACTTGTGATTCTTTGGAGGATGGATGAGGAGAGTAAAATCATCCCTACCTATATCATATACTTATGTATTTTTCACCCTTTATATATTTATATTACATATCTTCATTTATTTACCATGATTGGTATCTAATTTTGATTTTTTAATATTTTTAAATTAAAATGAATATTTTTATTTTTTAATTTTTATGGTTGTATTTTTCAATCACTTCCTTTTTTTTTTACATAAAATGATTATATTTTTATTTTCAACTTAGATAATTTAAGAATTTTAGATAAAACAATATATATTTAAAACGTTTACAAAGCAATATATATATATATGAAATTTGAAGAAAAATATAAGATGTGATGTTAAAATTTTAAGAAGAACATAAATATAAGTAGCATAAATTTATGATAAAATAAAAAATTAAGAGAAAATTTTTAAAATATTTGTAATCAATATATTTGATTAAAAAATAGGTTAAAAAATAATTAACAATTTTATTAAACATTTTGAAAATATTAATATAAATTTTTAAAAAATAATTAATCATTCAATTTTTAAAAAACAAATATACTAAATAATGTTGAAAGTAAATGTTATAAAGGGAAAAATATAAAAAGAATTATCCTTATGTTGAAAAGTAAGGTCTCGAATTTATAGAAATTTATTAGATTATTTTTTACTCTCTACGTATTTTATTTTATTTTTATTTTTAATTATTATTTTTATATATCCCATATAAGATATTTTGTTTATATATATATATATATATATATATATTAAATATCACACATATATAATTATTCATTTTTACACGTGCCACATCATAAAAATCTGTTTCTTCATTTATTTATTTATACTAAATATTTAAAGTGAAAAATCATATATTTAACATATAAATTAATAAATTTATATAAATTTGACACCTTAATTTTTAACATAAGATAATTCTTTTGATATTTGTCCCCTTATAACATTTACTTGCTACATTATTTAGTATTTTTTAAAATTTAATTATTAATTATTTTATATTAATATTTTTCAAAATGCTTAAATCAAAATGTTAATTATTTTTTAAACTGTTTTTTAATCAATATACTGATTACACATATTTTAAAAATTCTCTCTTTTATTATAAAAAATAATTATTATTAAAACCAATATATAAAAATATATATTAACAAACATTTTGATAAATAAAAAAAATCTATATATATATAATATTACATTTTAAGATAAATATTAAAATTTAAGCATCTTAAGATACTTTAAGTATCTTATATCTCAACAGAAACGAAATACATAGCATAATATAAATTCAATTGAGACTAAGTAAAGATAATTTTTTTTTAAATAATTATTCATTAAAAGAGATTATTAGATCCTATTATATCAAAATTAAAAGCTAAAAAAATAAATAAATCAAACGTATTAAGAAAGATTTTAGCAAAAAAAAAATGTTAAAAAGGTATCTTATATCTCAACAGAAACGAAATATATAACATAATATAAATCCAATTGACACTAAGTAAAGATAAATTTTCTTTAAAAAATAATTTATTAAAAGAGATAGCATAATATAAATCCAATTGACACTAAGTAAAGATAAATTTTCTTTAAAAAATGATTCATTAAAAGAGATTATTAGACCCATTACATCAAAATTAAAAGCTCACAAAAATAAATAAATTAGACGTATTAAAAAAAGCGTTAGAAAAAAAAAAACATGTTAAAAAATAATTCTTATGTATAAAGTAGTTTAAACGAAAAAGAGTAATATATTTTTTCTTAATCCAATGTCATGTTTTCAATGGTCATTCAAAAAATGTTGTAAATTCCATTGTCTCATAGTAATTATTTTATTTTATTTTTATACAATAATTGAAATTTATGAGTAAAAAACAACAAGTATTAACTATTAACTAAGTATTATACATTGAAAATATCTGTTGAGTAATAATAAAGAGTGAACATGATCTTTAGATTGAAAATGATAAATTAATATAAACTTTTGGTGTATTTACCTCTATCATTCTCTCCATAAGCTTAAGTATCTTAAAAATACCTAATATTTTATAACCTTTTTTATTTGTAAAAAAATTTAAAATTTTCCTACAAAATAACATTCAATCCCTTTCGATGTGTTGCCTTTTTTTTTAATAATAACTAAAATATAATCTTATGTAAGATGTGAATCTATACTACTTATATTAGAATAAAATTTTAACTTTTACATAAATTATTAGAAATTAAAAAATCTTTTAAAAATATAAAATACATATTATTCTTAAAAATAAGTCAAGCTATTAAATTATTTACATGAAGAAAAAAAAGTAATTCTACAAAATACCAATTATTAAACTAAAATTAATAAAATTAATAATTGGGTAAAAAAATAAAAGATTGAGAAAATAAAGAAAACATGAAAATTTAAATTATTCAAAGCATAATATAAGAGTATGAAGTCTACAAAGCAAAAATATATTGCTAATTTTCAATAGTAAATCCCGTTTAATGTTACACAAATTTAATTAATACTCATCGGCAGTGAAACAATATTTTTATAAAAATATAAAATAAAATAAAACTTTAAAAGGTACAAAACAATGTAAAATGGCCATCAAAGTATTTTACACAAAATACATTAATTAAGTATTTTGTAAACTTTAATAATAAAAACTACTTCAATCAATTCCATCCAAGTTTAAATTTTAACAATGTGAATCTTTTTAATAAAGTTTGATATCTTCCAGAGTAATGGCTTTCTTTTCATTATCATTGTTATTTTTAAAAATTATTAACTATGTTAATAATTTAAAAAAAAAAAAACTACAAAGGACAATTTTTTTTAAAATAACTTACTTACAAGGGCACGTGTCAACTATGTGTGCACAACAAGTGTTCTTGTTCCTGGGTGTGTTAGGAAGAAGAAATTGGAAGTTAACAATTTTAGGATGAGGATTAAAAAGACCAATAACATCGTTTAACAGTATTAAGAGAAAAAAAAAAAAACATTGGCGATCCAAACACGTATAGCCCAACCTTCACTAAGCTCACACAAGTGACAAAACAAAGTGGGTCAAGTAAAAAATAATTCGAGTTATATTCAGTCTTTAAGATTGAAAGTACAAACCTTTAAATTTTATAAAAAACTTCAGATCGACCCATTTTACCGGCTCTGAATTGAGCAAAGCATCCCATAATCTCACTTCCCCCCTTTTTAAAAAAAAAATATTTAGCTTTAATTTTTATTCTTCAACAATAAGAAATATATTGCATTTTAACTTTGTAAAACTTCAAATTTACAAATTTTAACTTATTTTGTTAATTTTGTCCTAAATCTTAAGACTTATCTCTAAATAATAAATAACTTAAATATATATATAAAATAGTATAAAAATATAAATGAATTAAAACGCATTAATTATGTACATTTATTATATTATTAATAATTATATCATTAAAATTATTAATATTTTTAATAGTTATTTTAAAAATTATATCTACCATAAATTTTAATTAATTGATAATGTAAATCTTTTTACTATAATAATATATTATTAAACTCATAAAAATAAATAAATAATAACGGGTTGATAGGCTTACTTAACTTATTGTGAAACTTTGTATTGAGTCACCTAAAATTCAAGCTGTGCAGGAGTGGACTAAAATTAAGTTTGACCAAAATTTTCCATATTCAATCTATGCATTACGATAAGATAAATAAGTTGATTTATTGAGCTTGACTCTTCCTTTTTTGTTGCATAAGCATTTTTTTTTTGTTAAAATGTGATTTTAATGTGTCATATGACTTTATTTTGGTTTTTATAGATAATTTTCTAATCTAGTCCTTGTATATATAAAAAATTTGAAACAATTCTTAATTTTTGAATCCATCAAAATGTCGTTCTTTGTAGCTAATGTGGTAACATATATTGTTTTTAATTTTCTAAATGTTACATAATTTTAAATTAATTTATATATATATATATATATTTATTTGATCCCTAATTGATCACAAATTTCAAAATAATTATTAATATTTTTTAAAAAAAGTTGATAAGTATTGATGGATATGATAAATTTTTTATTTCTTCTTATTTTATTCTATTTTAAAATTTAAATTTTAGGATAAATTTATCTTGAAAATAATAATATAAATTATATTTGATTAAATAAAAAATTATTAAAATAAAGTTGGATAAACTTTCTCTTCTACTTAAGTCATAGTTTAAAATTTTTATTTGTATCGTAGAAAAATTGAATTTGAAACAAAGATACATAAATCTTGTAAAAAAATACCTAACAAACTTAAAAGGTTAAGTAGATAATTAAAACAAATAAATTAAGTTAAGTTGAAGAGATAGAGAAAAATTTGACAACTAATCAGATTAAAATAAGTATAAAATATAATATTGTGTATCTTTTAAAAATTTTAAAAAATAATTTGGTAAAATTCTTGGTTAAAAAAAATGAGAAGTTTTTATTTTATTTTTGATAAAATTAAAATCAATAATATTAAAAACTGATTAAATTATTAATTTAATTCACAAGAGAAATTAACATAAGTTAAAAATATATTTTTTATACAAATTTTAATTTTTGTCTGAATTGAATTTAATCAAGTAACCACCAATTAAATTCGTAATTTCTTTTCATTAAGATAACATTTAAAATTTAAATTAATTTATATTTAAATAATTAAGCATCACTTAAAGTTATTAAATTAATTTTAAAAAATTAAAATCACCAAATTTTAAAAGAAAGTCCTAATTTTTATTTAGTTTGAATTTAATCAAACAATCACTAATTAAACTTATGATTTTTTTTAAATAATATTTAGGATTTAAATTAATTCATATTTATATAATTAAGCATCATTTAAAATTTTCAAATTAATTCTTAAAAATTAAAATTTACAAATCTTATAAAAAAACATCTTGTTGCCCCTTTTAATTTTTACAAACAAATTAAAAAATTAAACAACTTTTAATTTTAGAATTACAACATACAAAATAAAATAAAAATAAATATTCAATTTCATAATTACAAACAACAAATGCAATGTGTTAAAAGGTAAGAAGAAAAAATCGTAATAGAAAGTCAAATAACACCCAAATCTCAAATTTCTTATTTATGGAATTAAAATCAACAAGTTAATCAAAGAAATTAGTCTCACATAAATTTTTTTATAAAAGGAATAAGAAGAGAAAAATAAGAATTAAAATTTTACTAAGAAATTAGAATAAGTTTTGATATCTCTATAATGTGTTGGGATTTTCTTTTTTATAAACCAAGTTTGTCTATTAAAAGTAAAAAATTCAAATTTAAAATTTAGATAAAAATTGAATTATTTATTTTAAATGAAAAATAAACATTCTTTTAAAAATTGATTCATTTGTCTCTTTAGGATTACAATTGAATTTTTCATTTATTTTTTTAATTTAAATTATACACAAAATATAAATTCTTGTTGATGTTAATATTTGTAAATTTTTATGAACACGTCGGATGCTGAATTAGAATTTTTGCTTTAAATAATTGTTGAAGAAAATTTTTGTCCTTAAATTGCAGAAATTGAGTTCATCTAAAAATAGCTTTTATAGTCTTAAATATATTTATTTTATTGTAACATATTTTGATTGTTTAGACAGAAGTTGAGTCGGAGTTCAATTTAAATAATTTTATGATCAGTTTTGGTTAAATTATATAGAAATAAATATAATTTTAAGCTTGTTTTAATGCCTTTAAAATTATTTCAATCTTAATTTTATAATTCAAAATATAAACTGCACAATAAATAAAATTTTAAAAAATATAAAAATATAAAAATTAACTAATTTGATGACTTTAGTTCAAAGAAATTCAATAATATAAAAATTACACAAAAAAAATAGGATTAAACATAATACAAACTCAATTAAAGTCAATATAAAATAAAAATAAATATATAAAAATTCATTCATCAAAATAAAAAATACTATTAATATATTTTTTAAACAATTTTTTATTAATCCTTCTCTTAAAAATCTATATATTTGTTTTGTAATTTGATAATTTTTTTATAAAATATATTATTTGCAAAATTTCAAAAAATATATTTAAATTCTTTCAATGTCATGAGGTAAATAATTTTATAAAATATATTATTCTTTCAATGTTCTTTTACAAATTTTCATTCCTTTTTCATTATATCATTTATTTATTCAAAAATCATATAATATAGTTATGAAAACATGATTTGTCTAACTCTACAATTTACCTGTTTATTTATTTTATTACTATCGATCAAAACGAATCGTATCAAGCTGAGCGTGCCGTCTGCGCGACGATATTGCTTCCTAGTTCCTGATCTTCTTCCTCCATCTCGAAATTTAGGGTTCGCAGAGTTCCACCCTGTCATCGATTTTTCACATTCACCCAGCAACATTCACACAAACTAATGCGTTTTTTCGGCTGATTTTTCTCTGTCAGGCATCGCAATTCTTCAGTAGTTTCGTTTTGGTAAAACGCGAAACCGAATCAAATAGTGCGATCCAGTAAGTTCCTCGTTTCCAACTTCAAATTCAATAGCCAAAGCCAAATAATACAGAATTCTTAGTATTTTGCCTCAAAAGTTTTGAACAAAGTCTGGAAAAAAACGATATCCTTCTTGTCTCTTTCTGCATACTTTGAAATTCATGGCATTCCGAAATTTTGAAAATTTATCATGCTTGTTCATGTATGGATTTTTAAGCAGCTTTTATTATCTGTGTTGATACTCCATTCATGATTGCTTGTAGGTATTGGAACTATGGCGGAAGATCTGGTGCTGGATACTGCAATCAGAGATTGGGTGTTGATCCCTCTCTCTGTAGTTATGGTTCTCATTGGTGTGCTTCGTTATTTTGTTTCTAAGCTCATGCGCTCTTCCCAAACTCCTGATGCCAAAATTGTTAAAGAGGGGTATACCCCGACCTTTATTCAATAGTTGATATGTAGCTGCTTTTGTTTTGTCTTTTTTTTTTTAAGTTAATTTGATCATAAAGGGGTGCTTTGGTGATATTGATCCAGGCAAGTGGTCGTTAGAGCTCGGAATTTACGTGCTGGAGCAAATTTTATTCCTTCCAAGGCTTTTCGTTCACGCAAAATTTATTTTTGCAATGAGGTTTGTTTGCTTAGTTTATAATCAACTTTTGCAGAAGGTTTATAGTTTAAGCGTTTGGTTCTTAATTGGGAGAACATTGAAGTTTCATTTTACTGTTTGTTGTGGGTGATGACTTATATGCTTGTTTGTGATCAAACCTTGTTTTGCTTGGTCCTTTACAAGATAGTTGATGGATAAATTTCAAATTTGACAATTTAAAATCAGCCTTAGAACTTGTTGGAAGTTAATAACTCTCTCCTGAGCTTTATGCGGTATCTTAAATGATCATATGCTTAACCATTTCTACAGTGAACTTATTGTGTTTCCCTTTCCATTGAAGGAAAATGGCCTCTTGTTTGTTCCAAAGGGCCAAGCTCAGAATCCACAAGCACAAATGTTCTCTGATCCGAACATGGCCATGGATATGATGAAGAAAAACCTTTCAATGATCATCCCTCAGGTGTAAAATTAGAGTTTGACAGTACTCTTTCTTTAGTTTTGAATAATACTCCTTGTACTTTTTCTAATTATGAGATGTCTCACTAGCTTTTACTTATGTTGTTTCCCAATTTTGGACAGACTCTTACTTTTGCTTGGGTGAACTTTTTCTTTTCTGGATTTGTAGCAGGTAATTTTTTAACCTTACCCGCATTGTTTCTTAAGGTTGATTTAAATTAGTGTTATAAAACTCAAACTGCACTGGTCGGTTTTACTGATGGATTGGTGCACTGGCCGTCCAGTAAGCATAACAATTCAGTCATGTATCAAAACGGGAAAGACCCAGTTTAACATGATGGCTGGTTTTTCTCAAAATCAGTGACTCGCCCGTTCTTATTGAACCAGATGAAACATGGGTTTGAAAAAAAAATTCACAAAAAAGATGAAGGAAACCCTTTATTCTCTGGTTGAAGAAGAACAGTGAACACACTATGCTCCCATTTGCAAAGATGTAAATCCATCATTCATTGTTGGCTGATTCCAACAGAAAGAAGTGAAGAGGAACAAAGTCATAAAAAAATGTCTTTAAGCCTTTATCACCTAGGAGAGAAATGAAAGGAATTGATGAGTTTTAACATATATATTAGATGAGTGTTAATGTAGAAATGAGAGGAGTTGAGGAGTTCAAAAAGTGGTGTTGTGTTGAAATGCAACCGTGCTGTAGAAGCATAAGATGAGAGAGAGAGAGAGAGCTTTGGATAATATTATTTAGAAGAAGCATAGAGGAGAGCATCATTCATTGAATAAGTATTATATCTTTATATATTAAATTAAAATGCCCACCAAGATGCATGTAATTGAAACATTGAATTATAATATTTGTTTAATTATTTTTGTCATACTTAATTTTGTTAAATATTAAATATATATTTTTATTTTATATATCTGGTTAATTGGTTGAATTAGAGACTCACAGGTTGAACCACCTTTTTCTGTTAATAATTACACATCTTGTATCTTGCACAAGCACATACATGTTTTGACTTGATAGTCATCTGCTCGGAGCATATAGCCTTTACTTTTATTATTCACCTCTTGAAATGTTTAAAACTTTTGCTGCAGCCAAGATACCCTTTCCACTGACACAGAGGTTTAGGTCAATGTTACAGAATGGAATAGACCTTAGCACAGTAGATGTTAGCTATGTCAGCAGTCGCTCTTGGTAATCTTCTTTTTAATGGATCTTTACCTGTTTCGCTCCTACTCTAGTTTAATTGTCAAAAGATTGTATTTCAGGTACTTCCTGAATCTGTTTGGATTAAGAGGATTGTTTAGTCTCATCTTGGGTGAAGAAAATGGTTAGTTATGACCTGAAAGCTTAGCTGAGCACTGTTATATATATATACTTTAATCAACATCAATTTCATCTATATGAATTTTTTCTGAATTTATTCATTATAGCCAGGATTTGGATAAACACTAATCAGATGCGATGTGTGCTGTTTTTGATGCAGCTGTAGATGATACACAACGGATGATGCAAATGGGTGGATTTGGATTTGATCCTTCAAAGGTACATATTTGAGTAGTTTACTCTAGATCTTAATTTTGAAGATCAATCATTGAACATTATCGTAAGATTCCATAATAATTATCATTTATTTCAATGAGGTGCTGTGATCCAAATAATTTTTCATCAAGGATGACAGTCAGGATGAAATTGGACACTTCTAGAAAAAGCAAATTGTAGGTGCATTCTAAGTGTATAAGAGAAGGAAAAAAGAGTCTACGCGGAAGATTAGGGAGTGTTTGGAAAAGTTTATTTGAGCTTATTTTCCTGACCTACAAGGTCAGGATTATACAAAAACTCTTACTTAATAAGTATTTAATTAAACTCTTTACTCAAACACGGTCTTAGCCAATCATATGGTGATTAGATATACAAAATGGGTTAGGATACACTTTGCCTAGTCTTTGCAGCATCATCATTAATTTTGAATGGTGAAAAATGGGAAAGTACAGTCAATATGAGGGATACCTCGTCTGTTCAAATATGGGAATTAGATAACAGAAAGGGGTTAGGATACACTTTGTCTTGTCTTTGCAGTATCATCATTAATTTTGAATGGTGACAATTGGGAAAGTACAGTAAATATGAGAGATACGTCTGTTCAAACATGGAGGAGGTGAAGGCGTGACTCTGACTCAAGTGACTCTTAATCTAGTCTCTTTACGAAGTATAGTATGTTTGTTTCCATGTTCAGCCAGTCTAAACTTGGTTCAACGAATTGAGAAATAATCACTACTGCACGGGGGAGCATCGGGATTTGTGATTCCATTTGATATTGTTGACAAACAGGCCTTCAATGCCTCCCCTATCTTATTTTTTCTTTTAATCTTGTTTTCAGGGTCTGAGTGCTGAGAAAGACAATCTTGACATAACGCAGCATGATTGGGCCTTACCAAATTTCGAGCAGCGTGCTGAAACTGTATTGAGGAAAGTTATCAGTTAACAACGTTATGGATTAGGTAGCTTAATTGCTTGCATTAGCAGGGTTCACTTACAGTCTATTGATGCGCTTAAGCTTTACCTTCCGCAGCAAAAGATACGAAGATGTGATAATGAGTCTAATCTTGAAACTTTTATTCATTTTATCATCAGAAAACATTGTCGCAATTCTGTTGAAACTGG
This sequence comes from Canavalia gladiata, assembly GCA_037954105.1. Classification (NCBI taxonomy): domain Eukaryota; kingdom Viridiplantae; phylum Streptophyta; class Magnoliopsida; order Fabales; family Fabaceae; genus Canavalia; species Canavalia gladiata. Next base: position 15,752,742 of record CM075660.1, read on the forward strand.
AACTGAAATGATTTATTCTTGCGTATTTTTCTGAATGCCCATAACCCAGAAGAAGCATGAAGACTTCCCAGGAAATGTTTGATATAATATGTCTGAAGTCCTATCTTATCAGAATCCTCCTGATGCCATAAATCCCACAACTCAATCCTATAATTACCCCCACCCTACCCCAGCAAAAAAAAAAAAAAATGCTAAATAAGCAACATTCACATACACGCTCACATGTCTTAATCTGCTTATGCGACAATCAGAATGCTTGTGAGACCCGTGAGGTGCACTTAATTATAATCTGATGGTGAAAACTTAATAAGATGTAATGAAATATCAGAGTTTGATTTTGATATATTGTTATTGTAAAAGAGTTTGATTTTGATATATTGTTATATTGATAATCAATTAAAATATACATTAGGTATATTTTTGAAGTGATTATTATATGATGATTAAAAAAAGTTTTTACATTACGGTGTATTTGAATTAAAATCATGTTGAAGTTAACAAAACTTGAAAGTAATGATTTGAAATCAATAATTAAAATGGTAAGGTTTTGTTTATGATTTGATAGATTTTTGGATAAACTAGTCTGGTTTTTGGTTGGATATATTCATATTAAGGGATTATTAAATAAGAAAGTTAGAATTTTTTTTTTCTTTTCAACGTGTCTCCGATTTAAATTAAGGGATTTTTTTTCTTTCAAAAATTGATTATAAGTATTTTTATCTTTCGAAAAGTTTATTAATCATAAAAAGTATATTGAAAAGCATGTTTTAAAAATTTTAACATATTTTTATTATTTACATACTCTATTTTTTTTAAAAAAATATTCCTATTTACTACTTACACACCTTAACTTAATAATATATATATATATATATATATATATATATATATATATATCCTTATTTTACTAGTTACCCACTAAATTTACCAGGGACAATTTATAGTGCTTATCTTTTTTCAGTTGCTCAAGCTTCTGTAGGCATTGATTAGGGCACACATTTATAGAGAAGGCGGCTGCAGAAGAAGCAACCTGGAGCTGCAAAGTAGTAGTGATAAAGAACCAAGAATTGGAAATAGGAATGGCTTCCTATATATGATTCATAAAAAAAGAGAATGGCTTTCTATAAGTTGGCGTTCTCAGAAAAGGGGGTTGCGGAAGGTGCAACCAACAAACAATGAAGAATTATTAATTTCATAAGCAAAAAATTTCAATTCCAGAATAGAGTTCTGGAAGCATATTTCCTTTGTTTCGGTATTTGGCCTTTATTTTAACACTCCAGAAATTGTAGTTCCGGAAGCAAAAAAAGAAAAAAAAAAAGGCTTCTAGAACTTGAAGTTCCGTAACATAAGGTGAAAACTCGGTGGAAGGGAATATCAAACAATCATGTAAACGATGACGTACAACGGTCAAAGTAAAAAAGTTTGCCTACCAATCAATCGATAATGACGATAAAAAGTTAAAATGGATATAAGATGGGGGGAAAAGTGATTTACAAAGAGTATTCGATATTTTTTTTTTATAAAGAAAAGTTTAGATGAGTTGGTTCGGAGACTCATCAGGATATCGAACTTACAGATTACTCACCAACAACGTTCTCATCGATGGTGAGATTTAAACTCATGACTCTGAAAATCACAGATTCAATCTTTATCGTTATCATTATTATTTTAAAATAAAAAAAAATCAGAATGTATAAAGTGTAAATAGCAAAAGAGATATGTTAAAAATAAGGTTTTTTCTACGATAACTTTGAAAATCAGGGGGTTTGATACCCCTTCCTCCAAAAATTATTAATATGATGACACGTGGCATCATATAGGGTTTAGGGTTTAGAGTTTAGGATTTAGGATTTAGGGTTTAGGGTTTAGGGTTTAGGATTTTGGGTTTTAGGATTTAGGGTTTAGAGTTTAGGATTTGAGGTTTCGGGTTTAGGGTTTATTTATGTAAAACATTAAATAATAATATATGATAACACGTGTTATCATGTTACTGGTTTTTTGGGGGAAGGGGTACCAAACCCCCTGATTTTCAAAGGTACCGGAGAAAGCACCTAAAAATAAACCCTAGTAATAAGATTTACATTAATTAGAATCGGTTTCACTTTCATCGAACTGTTTAAGATAAGAGAAAAGTAACTTAACCAACCCTGTTTTGATATTTAAATTCAACCATACCAAGAATGATATTTATTTGGAGTGTAAACACAATATTTATCGATATTTCTCTGAATCATATTATCATATAAAAGAGTTCATTATGCTCAAGGATACTTACATAGTTAACGTACTTTCATAATTGGACCTCCTCAGTAGAAACTCAACCCAAGGAGATAGCCTCACCGGAACAAAGGAACTGTTGGAGGCAATCACTTTCCTTATTTAGCAGTAACATCCATGCATTAATCATAAGAATAACACTTTCGTATCAATTACTCTCTTTATTCGCTAATAACATTTTCATCTTCTATCTATAGGATTCATGTTGCAAATAAAGATAACTACAATTTACATATTGTTATTCTCCTGAAATATGTTGGATTAATTTAAATATTAGAGTGCTATTATAACTTTATAACAAAGTAAAGGCCATCATCACCTATTTTTGTGCTTTACGATCTGGTTCATCCTCATTTCACATCACATCAGATGTGCATGTGAAAAATAAAATAAGATAAAAGTATTATCTATTAAAAAAGAAGCTCTTCTTTGTTTTATATTTGTTTAAAAATAAACAATTTTTTTATAAAAAATAATAAAAAATAGACAACTATATTAAGAAAAAAAATAATAAAATAAAAGTTTAAATTTTTTAATTAATTTTTTTATATATCTCTTTCCATTCTTTTTATTTATTAAAATAAATAGAAAGTATCCTTTTCTTATTTTTATATATTCAAGCAATATATTTTATTTTGTTTCTCTTTTTCTTTTTTATTCTATTTCACTACTTATCCGAAACTAACATTATTGATGTAGTCTTCACCGGCCGATTATCCAAATAATTGTGTTATCTTGTATTATATATATATATATATATATATATATATATATATATATATCTATTTTGTGTGATTATATATGGATTAAAAATTATTATTATTATTATTATGGATTTTTTTTATCGTGAGTTTGATGGAATTTTACGAAAATGACATTTAAAGTTGTTTGTTTTACACTAAAAATCAAATTTAATATCTTAAACATTATGCAAGTTTTAACGTAAAATCTATAGTTAAAATTATTTAGGTAAATATATAATTAAATTCAACAAATTAAATTAAATTTATTTTATTTTAAAATAAACAAACACTTACTCTTTTATTTCAACGTATTTGCATTTACTTTTCCAATTTTCATTTTTTTTCTTCAATCTTTATTTTTGTTACATTCTAATTTTTACACTATTTCTATTTTTTTTATATCATTATAATTACTTTTTAAACCTCTTTAAATGACATCTTTTCCTTTTTGTTTTTGCCTTTCTTTATTTGTCTTCTTCCCCTTTCTCCCTGAGCAATCATTATCGTACACCTAAAACGAGATCAAGGTATAGAAATATATAACAAAATATAATAAATAATATGATACAAAGAAATAAATAAAAGTAAGATTAAAAAAAATATTATGCATGTGGATAAATTTTATTGTTGGTTTTCTTAATTATAATAACTAATAATGTTATATATTTTATTATGAGTTTATTTTGAATATAATTTTTTATTTTTCTGTTAAATAGAAAATATAATTAAGATAAATTTAAAATATTATAAAATATTTTTTTTTAATTAAGTCTCATTTTTTATGAATAATATGATAATTTATAAAGAATATATTTTAATTAATTAAATTCTTTTTATTCTATAAAACTTTAAAAAATATTCATACCAACTCTTAAATTAGTTTTAAATAAATTAATTAATAAATTTTTATTTTAAAAAATATTTATTATATTTTAATATGATAAATGTTTTTAATTAACAAAATTTTACTATTTTCATATACTTACAATTAATTTTTTAAAAAAAAAACGTTCTTAACAAATCCGATAAGATTTATAGGCAAGAGGTAATCATGTCTCGAGCCACTTATAAAGTAAAAACATGCTCTCATGGGCAGGGGCAGCACCTTAATTTTTAGCTATATTTTTTTTATAATATATATAAAAAAATTTATAACTTTTTTATTATATTAATTATCCTTTCAAATATATTTTTTATTTTATTTTTATTATATACTTTTATAATTTTTTTTGTACTAATACGAATTCTCTAAAATTTAAGTGAAATCATGCCCCTACCCGTTCCGCCGTGAATCTCTTGTAAAAACTTAAAATTAGAAGTTTTTATTATCATATGATTAGTTTAAGCGATACATATTCATTTTTTTAAAATAAATTTTTGAGATTGAATATTGTATATGGCAAAGATTTTTACTTAAAAATTAACTTCATCATATTGTAAATTACTTCTAATAAAAATGCCTTTTAAGTTAGATACCCATAGTCTTAAAAGAAAAAAAACTAAAGGCTTCGCCGATCGAAATATAAAATGGTGGGATTGGAATTCTTGGAGTTAAAAACAACTAAAGGAAGTGTATGTAATTGTTAACTAAGGACTCATTGATGAAGAATAAAATTTAATTTTAATTCTTACAGAAAATATGATATGTTTACTATAAATTTATATAATATTTTTTTTTAATTTTTTCTATCATATTATTGATCTTATTCTATAATTTTCTATTTTTTTAATTATATATTTTGTTGTTTATACTAATTGAACAAATATGAATTTTCTTCTTATAATTACAGCGACTATAAGATTAAAACTATGTAATAGGTTGTAAATTGTAATTACTTTTTAAGATAAAATTCAGATGAGGATAAATTGTAAAGTGAAGGGAAATGACAGCTAAAAGATTCTTTAATGACACTAAAAGCTGGTGTTGATGGACATGGACTGGTTGGCAGATACTTGGATATCTAGAATCCTTCATATTTCAATTTATTGCATCCAATGATAGGATCCCATGCAAAATCATTACACGTTCTATACGTTCTCAATGTCCGAAAATGGGCGGAAAGATGTCACTTGCATCATTCAGGTAGAAGAACTTTCTTTATTCCATTGCTAACTTAATTCCTATCTTCAACGTGAAATGGATGCTTAATTAGGATATGTTTAAAATAGGATGAGATATATTAATTATAATAATAATATTATTATAGAATAATAAAATAAAATTTATTTTATATTTATTATATGTTAAAATAATATTATATTGTTCTATCTTATGATTATGGTGTGAAGATAAAGCTTTCGAATTATTTTTTCAAATACAGGAATTGAAGTTGTTTCTGTAAATAATTACTGCTACACGTAAACGTTATTTTTAAAAATCAAAACAAAAATATGCAAGCTGCCATAAAGTTATTATTATTGTTGTAAGTATAATATCCAACCGCGATCTCTAGAAGAACACAGGTGAATTAAAGAGATGAAGTATTGTGGTGTAGGCACGGACACCTCTTTTGTTGAAGGATTATGGTGTAGACACGTTTCTGACATCGATTTTTGATCAAAACATGTCAATACTTCTTAATAGTTGTATAATTAGGGCAATTTTTTAAACATAATTATATATATTTATGTACATATAAATATAAATTGTACAGTTGCATGTGTTTTTTATTTTAAAAAATGCTATTGAATGAAAAATATGGATAGAAAAATATATTAAAAAAGTTGTTGTATAATTAAACATTATTTTTTATTGGCTTGAATATTTAAATTAAATCAACATCCTACAATTTTTATACTTATCCGTCATTTATATATTTAAAATTAAAATAATATTAAATTTTAATATTTACACTGACTTAATAATTTTATATAAAATATAAAATTTATTAATTTAATCTTTAAATTATATATATATATATATATATATTTAAATAATATATAAATCGTTAAAATAAAATTATAAGACGAAGTGTATATCAATTTTTGTTTGACACTTTATATGTATTTAGATACATATCTATTAGATATTATAATATAATTTAATAATTAAATTAATAAATTTTACATTCTATATAAAATTATTAAATTAATGTAAGTGTTAAAATTTAACATTTAATATTAACGGATCTTAAATTTATATATATATATATATATAATTCATATATATATATATATTATTTAAATAATATTTACTTTTTAATTTTTAAAATAGATAGCTTAAAATATTAAGTAAATTAATAATTATTTAATATAATTTTTTATTTTTATTTATAAAAAGTTTATTTTGTTTTTATTTAATTTTTTATTTTTAGAATTATAAATAATAAATAAAAAATAAGATTTTATTTTTATTATTACTTTATGTACAAAATTTTAAAAATAAAAATAAAAAATATTTTGCAACCTAAATAATCCTTTACTTCTTTTAAAGATATTTAAAGAAAAATATTATCTTATTTTACTTTAAAATAGATACTTATTTTTTTTTGAAGTTAAATATTAGTTATACTTGAGTATTTTTTTATATAAATAAATTTTTAATGGTGTTAAATAATTATTGATATGTTTTTAGTGATATTTTATTTTTTCCGCAACCATTAATGTTATTAAAAAAATTTAAATAGCCTAATATTGATTTTTGTATTTGAAAAGTATAATGAAATTTTAAATATGTATTATTAGTGGTAAAGATCATGCAAAATTTTTATTTTATTTTCTAAACTCGTAAAAAGATAATATATATTCAAAATTAATTGTTAATCATAAGACTTATCACATGCAATTAAATAATATTTTATTTTTATAATTAAATGAATTAAATATTTATCTTTTAAAATAAAATGATGTGTATTTTAAAATAAGAAATAAGCAAAGTATAATATTTTTTTATGTATAAAAAGTAATAGAATTTAAATTTAAAATTTTATATAAACTAGCCAATCCTTTCCATCGTTAAATTAATCCTATAGATTTATAAGAATATAATATAAATATTTATCAAGAAAATAAAGTGTAAATTACTCTAAAATATGATATAAAATATAGAAAGTAGATGTATATTTTTAAATGATATAATTTTATCGTTTTATTTAGTTTCTTTATAAAGACACCAATTATTTACGTCATCATCATATACGATATCCTGATTTCTTATATTTTTACTTTCTATATCTTTTTTATCATTTAATGTTATTTAATTTATATATATTAAACAAGTAAATTGATATTCTTATTTATATTAAATTTTTTATTAATGATCTTAATTTATTAAATTAATTCATTAATTAAAATTACATATAAAAAAGAGTTCTTTTGAAAAATGTACTATATATAAAAAAAATGGAGGAAGTAGACAATAATTATGCTGAGAAAAAAATATTAATAAAATAAGTATTATAACGGAGAGAAATAAAAAATTATAGAAAATGTTAGAAGAAATGTTTAAGTGAGGTTTAGTTTTAGAAATAATTTTTACTTTTTGTTTTTAATATTTTATACAGTAAAAATAAAAAATAATTATTTTCTATTTTTAATATTTATGATATAAAATTTTGAAAATAAATTAATATTTTTATAAATAAAAATAAACACAAAAAATAAAAATAGAAAATATTTTCTAAATATGTAACAACCTTATATTTTTTTACTGAAAATTGAAAATGAAATTTATATGAAAAATAAAAAATTCATAAATCGCGCCCGTTTCGAATTCTAAGCAGACGTTTGTCGATCTAAAGCAAGAAATTTCACTGTGTTTGGATGGGCGTTTTAGAGATGGAAACGTGTGACCAAAATACCGCACGTTTCATTAAATATTGATTACATATCACTTCAGCGTTATTATTTTACACGTTGATGCGGAACAGCTGACCTGGAGGTCATAAGTTTGAATCTAAATCCTTTGAATTTGGCACATAAACCAAATCTCAGCGTATTTTAACGTGCACTAACTGTCGGTAAAAGAAGGGGCTACGTTAAGAAAAACGTTCCTCAACTTTTCACGAGACAAACACAGTCCTCCATCACACGGGTGGTTCAACTTTCAAACATCATTTTTTAATTAATTAGTTAGTTCCTGTGATTACCAGAATTACTTATATTTAATATCAAATGTATTAAATTTATATTTATTTAATATATTTAATCAATAAAATTTAAAATTATTTTATCAAACTTTTTAGTATAAATTTATTAAATATCTAATTATATAAAAAACTTAAATTAAATATTTAAATGCTTAAGTAAAAGTTAAATTATACTCTTAACTTATTCATCGTGTACAATTTTTGAATTACATATCAAATTATTTAGTTCTTGATCATTATGGTTGATTCATAATAAATATATTCAGGAGGATATCATATAAAATTATTATTGTTTTTATTAATACTAATTTTTTAAATATATAAAACGCAAAAAATTATAAAAAAGTTATAAATTTGATTTAATATATAATATAGAATCTGTAAAAAATTAATTTTAAAAAAATAAAATGATTATAATATTACTTAGACGATCCAATTCATAATAATAATAATAATAATAATAATATTTTATTATTATTATTATTATTATTAATCATAACAGATAAATCAGTTAAAAATTATTTTAGTTAGTATTTAGTTAAATTCGTACTTGATCAGTTTTTATATACATATAAAAGGTATTAAGTTATTTTAAGAATATTTTAGTTTAGAGTTATTTCGCTTACTAATTTTAAATAATTAAATTTTATTAATTTAATCATTAAATTAATAAATTATATTATATAAATTATTTTGGTAAAATTTTAAAAATATTTAATATTTTATTAAATAAATTTAAATTAATGGATATTATAAGAGATATATTATTTGTTAATTTAAATTTATTTTTTAAAATATTAAATATTTTTTAAATTTTATAAAATTTTACAAAGATAATTTATATAATATAATTTATTAATTCAATAATTGAATTGATGAAATTTAATTATTTATAAAAGTTATTAAGTGAAATAATTTTAAACTAAGTTACTTTTGAAGTAATTTGATCCTTCTTTTATATATATATATAGTTTATTATGGTATTAGAGTTTTTCATTTAAAAGTTTTGTTTAATTTTAATCAACTATAATAAATTTTAGTAATGATGTAAATAGTCTTTTTTATTTTTATTTTAGTGAAAATTTTGATGTGATTTTGGTTTGATGAAATAAATTATCATTTTTTGAGTCATTTTATGCGAATGATTATGATTTTCAAAAACACAGTACATTTTTTTTATGGATCCATTAATACAAGATGTTGATGATTTATCCTTTATTATTTGAAAAAGATGTAATAACATGATTTTTGTTGTAGATCATGCGTATTGTCTCCCTTGATATAACTTGAAGCATTCTTTAGATTCATAAAGTTTCACATGTGTAGACAGAACTCAAAGATAGATATTTACAAGGAGATTTTCTAACTTTAAGAAGCTATGTAGTCACTTCGATAAGGAGATAAGTCAATTCTTTCCTATTTTACTAAGTTCAAGGTAATATGAGGTGAATTTGATAATTTCAAACCTGTTTCATCTTGTTCCTGTGGTTTAGCCTATAATTGCCTAGCATATTCTACTCTAAGAATATGCATGGATCAAGATCATATCATATCATTTATTCTTTAAAAGGTCTAAATGATCAACTTTCTCATATTATATCATAAATTTTATTAATGGATTGATTACCATCATTAAATAAGGTTTCATTTCTAATAACTCAACATGAAAGATAAATTTTTAATGCTACATAATTGAAATTGGTAGCAAGTGTTGATAATCGAAATTTCAGCGGATGAAATATAGTAAAAGAAGCCATGGATACAAAGAAAATTCCTCATCAAATTTTGGAAAGATTTGGATTTATTGCCACAAAGAAAGACTATACCATTGAAACCTAATATAATGGTTTTAGGATGTAGGGCATCTTTTAATTGTAGTAAGAGTGATTATGATCAAATTTCACTCTGCAATAATGAAGATCAAGCTCCAGAGATTGGAACAAATATAGATTATGTCTTCACTCAAGAGTAATATAAAAAATTAATGACTTTTTTTTTTTGTAAATTCTAAGATTCAAAATGTTGTACCCTCTTTTAGTCAGATGCATCAAGTCAGTAATATACACTCTGCAAACTTCTTTAATGTTTTACATCAAGGTAATTTTAACCTAAGGATGTATGAATGAATTTTGGACACAAGAGTCATGATCACATCACAAATCAATGTTCCTTCTTTACTATACTTACTAAAATTAAACCTGTTATTGTAAAATTAGTAAATGGATCACACGTGTCATTTATTTTTGTACTATTCATTTTTCTTCTCATTTTTACTTGACTAATGTGTTATACATTTCTAATTTCTCTTTTAATTTTATTTTTGTTACAAAATTAACTACTACCTCGAATTTAGTTAATCTTTCGTATTTGTATCATCCAAAAAATATAGACCTTAAAGAAGATTGGTTCAATAAGGTCTTTAACACTTCTTAGAACGTGTTATACCTAATCTTAAACCTCCTTTTCCTTACAAATTTTCATCCGGTTGTAATTCTATTACTTTGAATAATATTTTCAATAATTCCACTCTTTAACATTATAGGTTAGATCATATATCTAATGAAAGATTAAATATTTTACATGTTCAAAATTCAACTGTACTCTACAACAAAATGGAACATTATGACGTTTATCATCTTGCTAACTAAAAAACGAATATTTTTTTTTATTAAAACTTTAAAGAAAACTGGTTGTTTTGAACTTGTTCATGCTAATATCTGGAAAACTTTTGGGATTTCATCTTTATAAGTTCATAAATATTTACCTCTAGAGCTTCATTCAAGTAATTCTAACTAGGTTTTCAAATTGAAGAAATCTCTATATATGCCCTTAAGCAAGTTAGTAGGCAGTAATATTCTAAGTTTTTATTTGCCTTATTAAATTGTGGTTACAAATAATTTACAACAGATCATTCTTTATTTATCAAAATAGCAAGAAACTTGTTTACTATAATATTAAATTTTGTGTGGATTGCATCCTTTAAATTAATGATTTGGATGAGATTGATTGCATAAAATAGTTTCTAGATGCAAACTTTAAGATCAAAGATCTAGGTAATGTCAAATTTTTTTTTGGCCTTGAAATAGCTAGATCAAGCAAGGACATTAGTATATGTCAAAGGAAGTAGGTTACTTAGATCTTATCTAATGCTGCCATGCTTGGTTGCAAACTAAAAGCTATCTCAATAGACAGCTCATGCAAATTAAAAAAGAGCTTTGACATTTCTCTTCTTGATCTAGGTAGTTATAGAAAATTCATTGGATGATTGTCATATCTTACCTTTACCATACCTAATATACAATTCTCAATTCAATAGCTGAGTCAATCTGTTTAAACTTCAATAATTTTTCACCATCAAGTGGCCTTTGTGGCTTCTACGATATTTAAAGAATTCTTCTAAAAAAATATTATTATTATTTTTGTGCTAATATGTTCACTCTTGCTAGTTTTATAGATTCAGATTGGATAAGATGCAAGAATTCACAAAGATCTATCATAGGATTTTGCATATTCCTTAGTTTACACTCATTTTATGGAAGAAAAAAAAGTAGAATATCATCGGTAGATCTTCTTTTGAAGTAGAGTATAGAATTTTAGCAACAATTACTTGTAAAGTTTATTGGTTTTATTATCTTTTTGGAGACTTCCAAATTTTCATCACATCTCCAATGACTATTTATTATGATAACCAATCATCTATTTATTTGACTATTAATCCTGTTTTTCATAAGTACACACGACAAATAGAAATTAATTGCTGTATAGTTTAAAAAAAGATTCAACAAAATTCCATTCACTTGTTACTTATTTCATTTTCAAATCAAACTATAAATTTTTTTACCAAATTCTATCATCATCCTTTTTTTCTCTCATCACCACACCAAATTAAGATTAATTGACAAATACTTTTTAATTTGGAGGAAGTATTAGATCATAGCTATTATTTAAATAAAATATGTAGTTTAATTTTAAAAAAATAGTTTTATTATAAATAAATATTCAATATTTCTTAATTTAATTTTATTTCAAAATATTAATTTAAGATGATAGTAAAATAAATATATTAATGATTCTAAAATCGGTAACAATTAAAAGAGAAACAAAATCAAAGTTTTTATAATGCACATGCTCCTATATTTTTAAAAAGATTTTTTTTTCAAACCACACATATTGAGAAAATATAAAAGCATTAGTTAATATATTAATTTAAAAGTTAGTATAATATTTTAAATTTATATTTATTTAAAAATTAAGTTTTTTTTATTTTCAGTATTTATATAAATTGATATAAAATATATTAAATTTTAATAGTTATATAGTTTAAATTATCATTAAAATATTTTTTAAGAAATAATTTTTAAATATTTAATTAAGATTAAAATTATTATTAAAAAAATTTAGTAAGAATAAATATAAAAATATTAATAAAATTATAAAACTTTACAAAAAATATAACGTTAAAAATGTTAAATTTATCTTAAAATAGTATTATAAAAACGACCGATAAAAGTGTGAAACTTATATATTTTAAGATTAAAAAAATTAAAATGATAAAAAAGAGTTTTTAATGAAAAAAGGTAAAATATACTTCTATTCAATGATTATTTATTAGATAATAGAGATTTGAAAAATAAAATTATTAATTGATAAGTGTAATAATTATGTAATATGACATTTACAAAATTTTGAGTAAGATTTTCTCTTTTAGATACCCTCCTTTTTATACCCGTTACGTTGAAAATGTAAATATTGCAATATTTAAGTAAACTGCAAATTTTAAAAGATATATTTTGGAGTAAAGAAGAGGTTAAAAAATAAAAAAATAAACCATATTTTTATGTTATAGGAAAAAAATTCTTGTGTAAATTATTTCATTAATTTACACCTTTTAAATCAGTATAAAAATTTTTCATTAAATTATTTTTTAATGTTTAATAATAATAATATTATCATTATAAGTTTATTAAATATTATTTATTTAAAATTTTTAATTTTATTTGGTTTCAGGAACACACCAATTATCAGTTTCAAAACTAAAGATGATTAAAAAAATATTATAATTTAAGCATATGAAAAAAACCTAACTCAAATACTATTGTTATTGTTACATGAGTATATTAACTATTTAAATTATGAAAATTCATGTACGAGATATAATTAATATTTTAATTTGATATATTAGTATTATAAAAAATTTTGCACTATCAATTACTTATAAATTATGATAATTTTTATGTTGTGAATTAATTAGAAATTATCAAATAAAAAATTCTTTTATAAAAATGAAAATTTCAATCATTAAATCTTATCTAAAATAATTATAATTAAATTATAAAAATATATAAGATTTTAAAAAATTACATAAAAATTGATGATATAATTTTTATTTAAAATTGATTATCATTAGAAAATCTTTTTCTTATGGCAATTTAGATTATTCAAAAAATTTAATTATAATAAATTTATTAATTAATTCATAAAAATTCCCAACAATATACTTAATTTTAATAAATAAAATGTCACAGTTTGAATAAATAATCAATAAATTATTCAATAAAATTTAGCCATAATTCAATAAACAAATAATGCATGCCTTAAAAAACTTATTAATAGTTTAATATTGAATTAGCCTCTAGTAGATTAATTTTTTTTTCAATGAAATTTAAATTATCAGTATAATTATTATGAATTTATATTAACAATATGATATATTTTACTAATAAAAATTATATATTTTGAAAATGATAACAAAATTATTGAAAGAATTTTATATTCATTAAGTAGATTATTTTTGTTACAGCTTCCAGGTTATCTATATTCTTTTTATATTATTTACATATCATTTTTACATATACGTACTAGTACGAAATAATCATGAATTTATAATGTAACTGATCTTCCAATCATACGTATATTTGAATAAACAAATTGATGATAAGTATATATATATATATATATATATATATATATATATATATATATATCCTCATTCACATTACATCAGTTCTACCGTTCCAAAATATAAATAGTTTATGATACTATGATCGGTGTGATAAGATAAGTATGTATAACATTAGATATTTTCTATTTAAACTAAAATCTAGAAGGATCCGTTTTCCTTCTTCGAGTTGGTACTCTCCGACATTATAGTTGTCGCCCTTTATTATAAAGTCAGAATTTCTTGTCTATTCTCCATGTCGACAATCACCTCAACGTCTGAATGAGGGTGATCCATGTTGTCGACTTACTAAATAGTCGTAGTTATGCATATAGAATATAACAGAAGGGTGTAAGACATTTCATTCAAGTAAGAGCAAAGAAAAGGAGTAATGCGTTAAGTTATACTTTAACAACTAAAAGAACGAATGAGTTCTTTGAACTTCACAAGGTACTGTCAGCAGACAATCGTCCTATGCAATGTATAAAAGAGGTTATTCTATTTTCTCTTTCTCAGGTTTATATGATGACAGACTTAAGAATAAATTGAGATTATTGTGCCCCATACCACAATAATCATCACTGATCTAAAGTTGGTAATCTTTACGGTATGCACATGCATGTGGATTCAAACTTCTTCACAACTTTTCTCAAAATAATAGAGGTAACAGGATCCAATTTTTAGCAACACAAAAATCATTATCATCCGCATTCTACAACATTCCGAAATTGCTCGATTGGTAATGATAATCACCAGGGTCTTGTCGAGACGGTTAGGTCCGACCAGAGCAGTCCCGACTACAAGAAGCAACCTCAGGTGATTGGGAGGTTCAAATTCAGCTCACGTACTCCTGTAACCCTTAGACTTGGAAGTTCCTATTATCATGAACTTCGGTATACTTCCACGTCAATCGATCCCTTAGATTTCCCAACTCCCTGTAACAGAAGGGCTCGCAGATTGTCTCCCATTTACAAACCACTTTTATGCAAATGATGCATGTCAGCTGATTATTCTAATTTCTATCTCTATCACAATTGAAGGTCTTCCCTATCAACTCTAGACGTATATATATATATATATATATATATATATATATATATATATATATATATATATATATATATATATATATATCATATATCATATATGTCTAATTAGGTAATTTCTATTAGTTTAAATAGAATTCCTCAACTTCCAATAAGTATCCCTCAAAACTTAGACCATGAATTTTTATGAAAATTAACTACTAATATAATCTTCTCCAATAATGATATATTTTATCTCCGTATACTAAAGTTTAAATATAATGATTTAATCATATATAAATAGAGCCAATTAAATTCTAACTATATTTTTATAAATATCGTAAATATATATATATATATATATATATATATATATTGGAGAGAAAATATTACTTATAATAGGATATTAAATTTTAAATATTTTTATAAAATACTATATAGTTTTCTTTTTCCATTAAACTTATTAATTGGATATCCCTTTATGTTTATTATGTGGGTTTATATCTATATAACTTAAATCTATTATTAGATCCTATTTTAAAATATTTTTCTACGACTCCACGTGTAAATATTATAACTTCTATAATTTATATTAATTTATATCAAAGTATCTCATTTTATATTTTCTACAAATTTTTTTAACGTAATTCATAAATAAATACATCTATATTTTTAGGCATATAAAATTATTATATCACACTTCCTTACCTAAAATTAATTTAATTACTAACTAATCCAATCACTAATTTATAATTATATAATATTTTAAATTTAAATATAATCACAAATAAATTTAAACTATCACATACTCGATAAATTATTATTCTACAATAAGGGGATCCTATAAATATTTCTATAATAATTAAATTTTTTTCAAAATTAAAATCAGGTATAATTAAATTTAACTCCTAAATTTATCATATAATTAATCATTTTCATTTTAAAGTAAGAGATTCTAAAACTACTCCTATACTCTACTTAAATTTTTTTTTATTGTGTAAAATTTAAAAATTGATATAATTTTTTTTAATTTTTTCAACGAAATCACGAACCTTTTTCCATTGCATCCTAGTTTCGTCTGCCTCGCCAACAAACTCTTCATTTTTATCTAATTTTTTTTTCTAAGATTGAATTGCAATTATAGCCATTCAATATGCCTCATCCCTTTTATACAGAATGTGTGGGTGGCAAGCGGTTGCTGCGCTGCTTGTCGTTTTCTTTTTTATTTTATTTTAAATAATTTTATTTTAAATATTACAGTTCTGATATAAACCAGTGATGATAAATATTAACATTAATTTTTAAGATTGATGTTAAACATTTAAAAGTAATATATTTTTATTAAAAATAAATACTCATATAAATTGTTTTTTTTTTATGTAAGTGGATAAATATTATGATTAAGCATAAATAATAATGTTGTGAATATGATATTTAATTTGATATGATTTTTATCTCCTTTAATAACAAAGTGTGATCTTCAATAAATATTGTAACCATTTATATAATTATAAATTTTTAAATTATTCTTATTAACCCTATTCACTTATATAAATATTTTTTTTTTATATAAATGAGATAAGACACAATTGTTCCTTGTCTTCCGTTTATCATTTATTTTCTCTATGTTTTTTCTACTAACATTATTCTATGACACACATGATCAGGTTTATAATTGTGTCAAAAATTGGATTTTTTAAATATTTTAAATATTTATGTAACTTATAGATTTTATTGTTTCCTTTAATATCCTTAAAATATCAAATTCAGAGAAATTTGAATTTCTTATTCTTGATATTTGTAGATGAAAAAAAAAACCCTAATAAATTCAGACTGCTTCAAATGTTGAAAATAAAAGTTATAAAAAGAATATAAAATATATATGAGACGTAATAAAAATAAAATTTAAAATAATAATAATAATTGATATATATGCTGAACAAAAGATTATGGGTTTCATATATGTTGTACTCTTAAGCATATAGTTAATTTTTATAAGATAAATTTAAAAGAAAAGGTAGAAAACGTTGAAATAAATTTTTAACGGAAAAGGTAAAACAAACATTGAAATAATTTTTTTCAAAAATTCGTTGACAATAAATCTCTTAAGAACATTGATTTTAATGTTTTTAAAAAATTCCAGTGACAGTATTGTTTAGCACTTGATGATAAAAATATTTATTATTAAAATAATTTTATTTTATATTATATAAAGTTTATTTCTATTTAATTAATTAAAATTTATCAATAATATTCTTTCATACTTCTTTCTTATTATCCTTTTTACAAAATTTTGTTACTAAATATTATTAAATAACCATGACAATAAAGAGGATGACATATGTTTAATGAAAAGTTGCATAGGTCACATAATTTTTAGAATAAAAAATATTTTTTATAATTAATTAAATAAATTTAATGTTATTACTATGTTTGATCTTGCAAAAATAAATAAGCATTTTCAATTTTATTATTCATAAACTAAGTTTATTAATATTTTATTTTTTAACATATTTTTTATAATTTTTTATCTTTAAAATAATGTAAATTAGTTGTTAATTTTTTTAAAAAATTACATACTTATTATTTATTTATTTAAAATAATATAAATTAATTTCATAATAATAAAAGTTGAGGATGAATAAAGAAATATTTTTAAATAAAAGATTCATTTAAAAAACTAAAAAATTTCTTTAAAAATTCATATTTTTATTCTTTTATTTGTTTGTCGTTTATCGACAACAAAAATTAAATTCTAAAAATTAATAAAAAAAATAGAAATAAATCTTTTAGACATATTTTAATAGTATACTTTTAACATATTTTCTATGTTTTTTATTGTCAAACATAAATTTTCAAAAAGATATATGTTAGGCAATATCTTACACTAATTTTAAAAATAAAAATAAATTTTTTATAAATAATAATAAATAAAAATTAAGATGAATTATTTTTAAAATTTTTATATATTTTATTTATAAAAAATTCTCAAAAAATATCTATTTAAGACGAATACTATTAACAGAAATTTTATAAAGATACTAAAAACTTGAAAAGAATTTTACATATTTAAAATAATTTTATATTAATTAAAATATTTGTATTGATAATTTTGTCGCATTTTACTAAATTTTTTAAAATAAAATAAAATAAAAAATTAATTAAATCGAAAAGGGACTAGATTTTGTTTTCTCTTTCATATCACTTCCTACATAATTTTTTTTATAGTAATGACTCACTTAATATCATTTTTTGAAATTTCTATAATAATCAAAACTTAAAATTTTCCAACAAATTAAAACACTTTAATATGAACCGCGTTCAAACAGTTTAAAATAATAATAAAATATTATTTTTTCTTCTTTATATATATATAATGAGATTTTTAATACTATTTCCTTTTCTTTTTTACAAACTTAAGATGAATTTTTTCTCTTGTAGGATACGATTAGATATTAATTTTTATTTTATTTTATTTTTTAAATTATCGACTCTATCTTAAGTCAAACATTTACAACATAATTAAACTTATTTTAAGTAAAAAATTCATATAAAAAGTTTAAATATAAGATTTTATTTAAAAAATTAACCATCTACTAAATAAATCAAATAAAAATTAATTTTCTAAACTATTTTCTCCTGATATGTATGAATTTGTTCTCTTAATTGTTAATATGGAATTTTTTCTTTATTTTTTAAGGAGAATTACAATGGTATTAAGATTAATCATAATTATTTTGTTTTTAAAATTACACTTATTAATCTTAATTTATATATTATTATCATGCTTTACTTTTTTCTATAAAAGAATTTTCACTTCTCATAGTTTCGTATATAAATCATAGATATAATATGAACTCTTAAAAATAAGAAAAAAAAGTTTATAAGAAAGGTTTGTAGGTATAATTTGTAACCAACAAGGATATAAATATAATTTATAAGCTTAATGAAATTTTTATTTTTAACTTTAATTCCTACTACATTTTTTATGCGATTTTAATTTCTTCCTTTATATAAGTTGTTGCTTTTGATTTCTATTGTTAAAAATATTTATGCTTTTTGTTCTTAAAAATATCTTGTACAATTTGATCTTTAAATATATTTATTTAGTTATTATTTTATTTTTTAGAAGATTAATTGATTTAAATTATTTTATACAAATTAGTTTCTAACTGTAAGAATTTTATTCATATTTTTTTATAAAAAAACTAAAATATAACTAAATTAATATAAAATTTAAATTATATGTTCTTACATTTTTAAAGACTAAAAGTATACAAAATATAGTTTGGGAGAAGGGGGAGGTAAATTATATATTTAATAAAAAAATGTCATCATTTTAAAATTTTCAACGTTTGAAACTAAAATTAATTTTTGTACAATGAAGAATTAAAATTTAAAAATAATCAAAATTAAATAAATAGAAAACTAAAATTTCCATGAAACCCAATATATATATATATATATATATATATATATATATATATATATATATATATATATATATATATATATATATATATATATACGTTCAAAAACTTTAATGAAGGTAGAGGTAGTAATTTATATTTTTATGTCTTTCAATGAAATAATTTTCAATAATGATGTTTAAATTTAAAATTTTATGAAAATTACGTATAAACCTTTTAATTAGTAGGTTAACCTTAGAGGTTTAGTCTCATGCTGATACATGATGACAAATGTTAATTTTTCTTATATATTAACACATGTTACTTTTTTTTATTTATTTAGATTATATATGTCTTTTGTTATAGATAATTATGCTCAAATTGTTTTGGACCATTATAAATGACAAAGCTATTTATTCAAAATTTTAATACAATGATTACATATCAAGAATCCGAATTTAAAACTTTTGATTAAACTACATCAACCAACTGCAAGTTAATTTACATGGTGGATGGTGCATCTTGTTTGATAATACATGCTACTAATAAAGAACAAAGGTTTGAAATATTGATGAGCATTTATGGTTAAAAAATTAAAAATTTAAACACATTGACCAGCAGCGGTAATTAACTTATCTAACTAGTAACTACTTAAAAAAAATATTTTTCAAAGAATATATTAACATTTTTTAAGAATTAATTAATAATAATAAATTTGTTAAAAGACTGAAAATAATGCGTGCCGGTATTAATAAATTTTAAGTTACTAAACACACATTATCAAGATAAATTTTCTTATATCAATTTTAAACAAGATAGTATTATGTTAAAATTTGGTATTTTTCTCTCTTGTTAAGCATTTGAATGCCAGAACCTAAATATTAATAAAGAGATACATAGACATAAAAAAAGGTAGAAAATATTTATTGCCTAATATAACAAATATCAAAACTCGAAATCAATAAAAGTAAATCATCAAGCCCCGAATAATATACTCCTTATACACGAAACATTATTAAATGATCCAAAAATTTCATCTATCCATAATCTTTGCTAATATTTACATAAGCAACTCCTTGTATATGCCCGTTAACTCAAGCATGTCACCAATTCACCACTGTGTAAAGGACAACAACTTGCATTTTAATATTTTGTATGCAACAGGTTCATGCAATATTCAGTTCCTACTTTGGCCGGCCATTATCAATTTTGACAAACCTTTAGGTGAAATCATCTGTCTATTTTATTATTGTTTATCTCTTTATTTTAATTTTAAAAAATTATTTATTTTTTACATATATTTTTATGTCTGTCTAGATTACTTTGAACTGTAATCAATGAAAAAAATAAATAAATAAAAATTATTGATATTAATTATAATTTTAAGAAAAATAATTTATATTTTCTATATTTCTAATCTAACTGTTGAGGGTTTTTGAAATAAAATCCAAAGAAACATTTAAATGTCATTTGGTTTCTACTTTTACTTTTATTTATAAAAATGTTACCTTTTTATTTTTTTTTTATTTTTAAAATTTTATACTGAAAAGTAAAAATAAAAAATATTTTCTAAAACCTGATCTTATTTTTTTAAAATAATAAAAAAAACCGAGAAAGTATAATATAAAGAATGATAACCCAATCATTTATGGAATGCATTTCATGCGCCAAAGCACTTATGCAGGAAGACATGAAGACTTTTCTGCACCCAAAGCTCCTATAACTATTGCATGGTACTTTGAATTGATACTGGAAGTGGCAGCAACGTCGCCCACAACTTAGTTTTTAATTGATTCATATTTCATCCTTTTGCATTGGATTCATGAAATACCCCTTCTTTTTTGGCCATCTACTTTTTGTTCAACTGTTTTCTTCCGCTCCTTATCATTTACTATATAAGCACACCATGCAAATCCCTCCACTCAAGAAGAGATCACTGATCAAAGTATAAACCAGTTAGGCATAAGTTCCGCCAAAATACCAAACCTACACTAGTTAGGGTTAAATGGATACTCCATTCTTCATTCCAAGCCCAAACTACTTTTGTGACCAGTCTTGTATGTTTACACAAAATAATCACCAATCATTTCCCTTCAATGAAAATGAGTCCATTGAAGAAAATTCCTTTGAAGGAACACTATCATTACCATATGATTCAAGAGATGAACAAAAGGTTTCGTACAGAGGGGTTCGGAAAAGACAATGGGGTAAGTACGCGGCAGAGATAAGGGACTCATCGAGGAATGGGGAGAGAGTATGGTTAGGAACATTTGATTCTGCTGAGGCTGCTGCTTTGGCTTATGATCAAGCTGCACTAATAACAAGAGGCCCCAACACTTTTCTCAATTTCCCTCCTCATATTGTTAGAGATTCTCTTCACAAAATGGATTTTGGTGTCCAAGAAGGCTACTCTCCTGTTTTGGAACTCAAGAAGCGACACTTCATGAAGAGAAAGTTGGAGCGCAGGAACATGAAAAAGAATATCGAACATGTTCAGACACAAAATCTTGTGGTATTGGAAGATCTGGGACCAGATTATTTGGAATACCTTCTCACACTTACCGAACACTCTAATTTCTAGCTAGTCTGTATAAGAGTACTCAACCTAAATTGAGAAATCATACGTGAAATAGAAAAGGAGAGAAGGAAATCATATATTTCAACTCTGTATAACAATTTATTAGGAAGAAAAATAAAGTGAGATAAAATAAGTAAGGTAATGGAGAGAAAAAAAAATAATATTGTAAAAATAAATGTTATATAAATAATAAAACTCTCTTTTGATAATATTTGAATGATTGCTATGGGTGAGAAAATTTTTTTCTAGCTAGTAGCTAATTCTTCGGTCAACTTTGGTCGTTTTTTTTTTTATCTTTTGCATGTCCCAAAACTACCGGCCAGTGTTAACTGTGGAAGATATTGTCCAAAAATAGATATTGATATATCAGAATATTCTTTCATAGTTGGAGCCCTCAAACCGCTTCTCGTATAAGCTTTTGACAATTTGTTCATTTCACTGTGTACTAAAGTTACTTTTGAAATATTTTATTTATTAATTATTTCAGTTCTTTCATTTCTATGTAAAGATCATTTCTCTCATGAGTACATTTACCGACTCCACCAATAAAGATACATCTCTATAAACTTTGGTAATATTATTGATCAATTCTTAATGAATATTATTTTACTACTCTAGTTCTATTAAAAAGTCTTATTTTCCTCTTTTATGATAATATAAAAAAATTAAAAGATCTACCCAAATGAAATTTGAACCCAAACTTTATATGTGATTTATTTTTTCTATCTTATTGTCTTTCCTTTTTATTTTATTTGGAGAAGGAAATCTACCTATTTTTACATGAAGGATTTACATATGCAATATATATCATTGTCAAAGTTAAGAGTGAATTTTTTATTATTTAAATTACATATTTCAATTAAAATTTTAGAAGAAAAAATGGAGAAAAAATTAAAACTGAAAAAAAAAGGATTGGGTTTGGGTTGCACAATACATATGAAAGTATATAATAACGATGTATTTGAAAAATCAAATACCATAATTTAATAATAAAATTTTCAAATTAATTCATAATATTAGTTGATTATTTGTGAAAAAATTAATAAACACCTAAGTCATATGTCAAGTAGACTTTGTTTTTTCTAAAATTCTTAATTCATGAATTATAGAGAAGGATTTATGTCACAATAAATAAAGAATAAAGTAAATGTTAGATTCAAAGCTAATGTTAAACATTATAACTTAACTTATTATAACGCTTTAAGTATGAAACCAATAGCAACATTTTAAGTAACTCATCAACTCACAATTTCGCTTGAGAAAAAGGTGTGGTTGTAGTTGTTGAATCTTCTACTCCTACATGAACCTGATAGCCTTACAATCTTGACTGTTAAAAAGGACCATGCTACAATATTGAAATTGTTGTTGGAGATAAAAATCAATATAATTTATTTACTAACGTATTTACTTTCATTGTATGTAATGTTACTAATGTATATCTGGGTTTAAGGTCATATGCATGATCTAATTTTGGTAAGATTTGTGAATCTCTTATATTAAAACCTTTCAAGGTCTAATTCATAGAATCCAAGTTAAGAAAAAATAAATTAATCAAGTATGAACATATCCTATTGTAAAGTAGTACTAAACAAATTTAAACATGTTTATTTTTGTTAACAAAGTTTGCAATATTTTTAAATAAAATTATTAATTTTATTTTTATTATATTATTCATTTAAGTTTACATTTTTCTTATGCTTCTTAATTATAAAAATTTATTGTGAGAAAATATGGTAAAGATTCATTATTTGTGTCAATACATTAAGATTTCAACTACTTGTTGTTTAGTATTTTTACTTTTTTGTTTTCCATAAAAAGTACTTTAGTGGATCACATTTTCCAAATCTTAGGGCAAGTGAGAGAGGTTAGTAAAAACTCCACGCTTAGAAGAATCAATAATAGGAACACACATAACACACCGCGAATAAAATAATGGACAGAAGTTTTACTTTGTTAAATACCTTTTACCTATATTCACGAAAACACTTTAACAAAGTATTCATTATCTTATTTAGATTACAAGTTTTATGAAAACTTGAAAGATCTCCCCCCTAATATGTATTACCCTTCAAATCTGAATATATTCTCACTCAAGAGTTACAATACATGATAAACACCCACTTTTCATTTCATAAGAGACTCTTAACTACTTAAGTGACTGCTTATATTTACTTGTGAATTCTTTACTCTACTCCTAAACTTAGAAACTTCAACTCACCTACATTATAAAGAGGTGGGTGTGGCTTCTTCCACAAATGAAATTAATTACTCTTCACATTTCAAAACCTTTAAAAATCATATCTTTTCTCTCACTGGCCAAGAATTAATTTCATAACGATTTCCAATGCATTAGAGCCACTTACGTTGAATAACTCCATAATTATCCTCATTTATTTTATTTTAAAATTTTAAATCAATACTTCCAACAATCCCTCCTTCAATTAAAATTTCTTTTTCTATCAATTCTCACACTGCAAATTAAGATAAACACTCTTTAAACCTTCCTTTCCTCTATACAAATGAGTATGTTCGTTATGTGTTTTTGAATATTCAAGAAAAATATAAGAAAGGTTCAAAACAATGAGATTATCAACACCTGGGCTTAATACAAAGAGCTTGTGCCATTTCTAGCTAATAATATTTAAAGGAGAACTGTGAGCATTCTTCAAGGTTTTTGATTCCCAAATGCATATCAAAGTTGGTCTAAGATTATTTTCTCCTCATATATACTAGGAGAAAAGTGGAAGTTTAGCGGTAGTTAGATAGAGGTGCTTGTAAGTACCTGCTAGCAAATACGCTAAGGCGGTGAATTCACCATTGGTTTAGGCAACCATTCCTTTTATGTGCCATCACCTAATAAACACATTAAAATTTTCTCGCCCATCTCTTATGCCCTAACACAAACGAATGAGTTTTCTATTCTTATAAATAAGGAATGATTTACCTACAAAAATTATTCTACATTTTAAATATAATAATTAATATTTTTTTATATTTTTTAAATATATAAAAAATACACAATAAAGTAAATGTAATATATTTTTAATAAATATAATATATTTTTAATATTTTCACAATCAGTTCGTCATCCTATTTCACATCTCATATGCCTTAATCTCGTTGTTGCGGTCTCCGAAAAGCATCGACAACCACTACTACCATTTGGGATTGCTTTTGGTACTCTTTTCCCCTTTTCCCCTCTTTCCTTTTTCCCTAACATCACTGTTCTGATTCCCTCATTATTGTTTCCATATTTAAATCCTCATTACTTGTAAGAACCACCATTTTGGTGGCTTCGCAATTTTGTTTGCAGGTGCTAAATCTGGGGGTCACGTGCGAAATTGATGCGTCGCTCATTGCTACATGCAATTTTTCCTATATTTCTTATTTTTTAATATTAATATAAAATTTAGAAAAATTAATTTAGCTACAATGACTTGTTAACTCTTTATCTTGTTTGATGGTCACTTTAGTTACAACGGACGGGTGATTTTAAACTTTTTCAAAATTCAACTCCTAAAATAAAAATCCTTCTTAATGAATATTTTCTTAAATTAAAATTAACCTATACACATTTTTAAAAATTAATTTTCTGAAAAATATATAGGAGCATTAAAAATCTGGTCAAGTTAAGATTAATTTTTTATAATGTAGTTTTTTTTTATATAGATTATCCTATTCTATAAGAGGTCATTGTTCTCAAACGGAGAACATTTATATTATATTATAGAGGATTAGTTTTGTCAGTAGAAATGTTTTACATATACAAGGTTTAAACTCGAGATATCATTTAAAAAATCAAATATGTATAATTTGAACAAACCTCTATCGGTTATTTAACCTTTTCTTGTATTTTTTTTTAGTTAAAATCGGTAATTTGAACAAACCCTAAAATTTATAAAATTAAATTCAGACGCCATCTTTTAAAATGGGCAGTGTATGATATTGGTAGTTCCCTACTTGTCTATTAAACTCAATCATTTTTTCAAAGGCTGGTCCTTTTCCTTATATATTTATGTTTTCTTTAGATAAACTTTAATCGTGACCTTTTCTATTCTTAGTTTTTTTTTCTTTTATAATTTTTGTATGTTCCATTACAGTCCTAGTCATAACAGCCACCAATTTTATTTAAAATAAAAAAATTGAAAAAGTTTTTTTTTTATAAGATGGGTCCGTAAAAAGTAATTAGGTTACGAACGTTCTCTCTAGAAATAAGTTGATTATACAAACTTAATAATTTAATATTTATTTTTAAAATAAAATTAGAAATTAAAAGAAAAACTATAAAATTATTATATTTGGAAGTTATTGAAAAATTAAATTTTTTATTTTTTAAAAATAATTTTCTCATTATAATATATATATACAGACGTATGCATGCAAACGAAATTCATTAAAATGAGAACAAGTAATACTAAAAAAACAATTACAAAGAAACATATGGTTGCCAAAAAAAAGCGAAAAGAATAAACCTTAATATAGCATTTATTTTTTAGTTTATGAACAAAACAAATAAAACAACAATCAATATCAAATATAATTTTAAAAATCAAACCAAATTGAAAGATTAGGCAAGTTGTATTAAAAACTTTTCCAAATTATTTGAATCATAAATTTTTTTAATTAAAAATCGATAATAAATTAATAAAAACAGCGAATCAATAAACTGATAGAATAGATAAAAAATCATTTTATATATAAAATATTATTATTTAATATTTTTTTATAAAAAAATAAAATAAAATAAAATTTTATTTTATTAAATATTATATGTATAATTTAAATTTTAAAATAATCTATACTTATCAATTTTTAATCATATAAAATTATAATTTTCAACCACATTATTGAACCGATTTCAAAAACGTTCCCAGAAAACCACACAAAAACATAAATAAGCCAACCAATGTGACATAGGATAAATAAAGCGAGAGACTTAGAGGATTATTTTAGAGAAAAATATAGTTTCATTTCTATTTTTAGTTAAAATATCAAAATAACAGTTGACTATTTTTTAAAATTAGAAGTATTTTTTTTTATTAAAAATAAGGCAGGATCATTAATGTATAAGACTCAAATGCAAAGCTTTTAATTAAGCGAAATCAAATTCTTATCGATTGGTCTACATGTTGGATACTACAACCTATATTGTATTCCAACAATTTTTCCGATGATCATTTTTGTAAGAGAATATTCCCGTAAAATGAGCCACACTGCATAAAACTTAAGATAATTTAATTATTCATAAATCATTAAGATGCACATTTCACTTAAAAATGAAAAATCACATCATCAATGTCCTATCTCACTGTTTGAGATTCAAGATTTTACTATTTTTTATTTTTTATTGAAACAAATTTATTAAAAGGTAAAGTAATTTCAATCAAAAAAAGGAAAGAATATTTTTTTTTAAAAAATCAATTCATATTATTCAAAATCTAAGATAACTTATGATGCATACAATATTAAGAATGAAAAATCGTACAATAAGCATGTAAATCATTGCATGAACAACAAAATTTTAGAACAAAATTATTGAACAAATAAAGTACTTTAAAGATCCCATTTGTATACGTTAATTTTATTTAAGGAACAAAGCGTGCCAGTGGCCTCCAAAGGAATGATATCCAAATCTTTGATGGTCCAAAATGACAAAAAGGTGGGCTTTCCAATTTTTTATTTTCCTTTATTAAAAAAGCAAGATGATATAAAACATAAAATAATAAAATAAAACCAACTAATATATTAAACTTGGGATTTAAAATTTTATATTTAAAAAAAAAAAGCATGGCAATACAGAGATAGATTGATAAAATAAAATAAAATTTATAGCTAGTAATTTTTGTTATTGTTTTGTTTTATATTATTGAGATTTTATTAATTTAAATAATACATTCAACAAAGAAAAATGTAAAAAATTTATATATTATATATAAATATTTTGTATAAATTTTATTATAATTATAATAATATAATTTTTATATGCATTTCAAATTTGAATAATTGTATATTAAAAATTATAATAAAGGATTTATAATTTTTTTATAAAAAATTTACTTATAATAATGAATATTTTTAAAATGTGTGTTTCATAAATGTATGTGAACGATGTTAAATTATGTTAAATTTATGTATTTTTTTTATTTTTTTTATGAATATTTTCAAGGACAGAATATGTGAAGGTTATTTATTTGTACTTTTTTGTGTTTTTGGTGTGATATCTTTATTGCTTAACAATTAGTATTAGAATTTAAGATTTTAATTTAGAAATAAAAAGAAGCAAAATAGAATTAATTGATAACATAATTCCAACTCTTTGTAAAAAGAAATTTTTATTTAAAGAAGAAAATATTACATGGAAAGATCTCAAACTTGACATTAACAAAAAAAAAATTGTTGTGAAAAATGTCAATAAAAAATTTAAAAATTTAATTTTAAATGAAGGGATGATATGTATGTTAAAATTTTATTCATTTAAATTCTACAACAAACAACTTGAAAAAAAAAATTTATATATAATTTATTATTACAGCCACAGCTATATAATCTTTTAAATATATTTAAAATTTTAATAATTATATGTTAAAAATTATAAAAAAATATTTATAATTTTTTATAAAAATTAAAAATAATAATAAATACTTTTAAAACATTCCATAAATGTATATATATTAAACTATATATATATATAATCTTTTATTTTCTTTCATAATTTTGATGGAATGTCTTTAGATCAATTAACATACATGTGTGTATATTATAAGAAAAAATTATTATTTTATTTTAATTTTTTTTTTCTCAAATAACAAATAAAATTTTTTTTCTTCTTTTAGAAAACCGGTAAAGCATCTATTAGAATAAAACGAACTAAGGTGTATAAAAAAATCTTTAATTTTTTTTGGTTTTTTAGATCAATAAGTAAAAAAAATTGTAAACCAAAACATCGGTCAAACCGACCAAAATCGAGTATGGATCAGTGCCATTGAGCCATTCTAAACCATTTTTTCAAAACAATTGATTTGTTCTTTTTTTCATTATTTAAAAATTAAAAAAATTAATTTAGTAGGACATATAATATATTTTTTACGTTAATTTAAAAAATTTGCCTAATTTATTTTTCAAATTAATTTATTATTTAATATATATAATATTAAAAATATATGTTTAATTATCACCAATTTGATTCTAGTTTAATCAAGATTGAAAATTAAACTAAACTTAAATCACTGAGCACAATTGTACCTATTGATCAAATCTGAGGATAATTTAAGAAACAATGCTGAACAAGGCATTGCAAAAATTATAGTGGCCCAATCCATGACATAAAAGAATGATGGGCATACCAAAGCCGAATGGTTTTCACGTTTATAACTATTGCAAATCAAGCAGCATAATTCAAGAAACATTGAAGACTACGCCCTTATGAAGGCATCGGTATATCTTCTCTCTCTCTTTTCTTCAATATTTCCATATACCCCTTAGTTTAAATATTATCACCGTACTTTAACTATAAAAATATGATTTTTTATTTTATTTTAGACAAGTTACATCTTTAAGTTCCATCAGTCCAGATGTCAAGTCCTAACCTGAGAGCCCAATTAAAGAACATTTTAGGGGTCCTCTTAATATTATTATTAAAAATTTGATGGACCCGGGTTATTTACTATGGTCTGTCATTTTTAAGGGTTATTTTTTGCATTCCAATTTTTTTTTTATTTGTAGAATTTTTTATTAGGGGATTGCTTTTTGCACCCCTCAAATTTCTTTTTGCACCCCCATTAGATGTGAAGAGACAAAAATGTCCCTCTGACTATATCTCATAAGCACCTCTTTTCTTCTTTCTTCATTTTCCTTTTCGTTCTCTGCTGTCATTGTTGTTTAATGAACAGAACTCCAACCAAAATTTGTTAATTCTGTAAACTAGATTGTGGAATACATCTTATACATTCAGCAAACTAGTTTGCGGAATGCATCGGTCATCTTCTACCTGACGTGCACCAGAAAAACTAATCTTATCATTTTATCTTTCATGTCTTTTTTTTTTTTCATATCTTTTTTTTTTGTAAAATTTTTTTCTCTTTCACAAATATTTATCTGTTCCGCAAATTAATTTATGAAATGCATTAATGTATTCCATAAATTCATTTGTGAAATGTAATTTTTTGTATTCCGTAAATTAATTTACTGAACATAAAAATGCAACCTTCCGTAAACTAGTTTGCGGGACACAAAAAATTACATTCTGCAAATTAGGATGCATTCTGTAAATTAATTTGCAAAAAATATTTAACGTTCCCAAATTAGTTTGCGAAGTATAAAGTCTGTTTGTGTTTTTCAATGCTCATTCGATGTCTGACGTTTATTTTTAAAATTTTTCCTCTAACCAAAAGCAGCAAGTTAATATAAATTCAATTAATAAAAAAAATGCACAACAATGATAAATAGAAGAAAAAAAAATATTAACAAATAAAAGTATTTTTATCTTTTCATTTATAAAAAGAAAGAAAAAATCTAAGGATGCAAAAAGCAATCTCTACTGCTAATGGTGGGTTTGTGGGACAAGTAATGAGAACAAGGGTAAAAAAGTTTGGTTGGCCTAATTATTTTCAATGCTATATATTTTCGCACAACTTTTCTTCTTCTATAAAGTTAAAAAAAAAAAAAAAAAGTTTATGCATTGAAAGATGGTTTCTACTTCTCTCAGAATGATTTAAATTGATTGCTCTTGTGGGTGGTTAGCTATATTCCGCAGATGACCTCGGCCCCATTTTATTTGTAGAAATTAGAAAGTCCTATTTGTAATAGATAAGCTATCTTTGAACCTAACCTAGCAGCTTAAGCTTTTGACACGTAAAGGCCTCTTCCACCGACTGGTTATAGTTTAACCCTCTCTATTCGCAAATATTTATTAGCAACAAAATGGTTTTCATTCCGACCTCTATAGTCTTTGCAATAATGTTCCAGCATACTCACCCCCTCCTCCAAAAAAGAAAAACAAAGAAAATTACATTTGGGTTCATCCATCTAATAAGGATATGCAAAACTCTAATAGAAGGAATGTACCACTAAGGCAGCGATGGACACTTGAAAAAAAATAAAATGTGTCTATGTCAGGATGTTCAAAATTCTAACGGAACGCCTTAAATTTGTATTGATCTTCCTGTTTGAGCTTCTTACTGCAATAAATCAAGATGGACAGCTAAAGGAGAATTTAAATAAATGGAAACTAATATAGCCAATTATTATTAGTCCCATCCAAAATCTTTCGAGATAAATACAAATTGATAAATATCCACCAAATTTTTTCTTACATATAAGCCTATATTAGCCAAGATGCAGTTGGATATTATTTTTAAGATGTGAAAGGATTGTGCAATAAAATTGAAGTACATTTTTATAGTAGGATTTAGTGGATTTATATCTAAACATTCTTTGCATGCATAAAGTAAATGAACGTATATTATAATTAAGGACTATTATTAATATGTATATATTTTTTTCGATCTCACTTTTTATCCTTTTTTTTTCTTATTATTTATCATATTGCTCACTTTTTCTATTATCTATCAAATCATTTTTTTTAAAAAAAAATGGAGTATAGAAAAGCTTCTTTTCTAGACATTAGGAATCACATATCAAACAAAATAGCAGGTGATCTTTAAGTTTGAAGTATCAAATACTACGATCATACAAATATTTTATGTAAAGATTATGCTTTTATTATATGAATATTTATATTATTTTTAAAAAGAAATCTATCCTTAATTAGAAGTTTTATGAATATGTTAGTTCATTGATGTATTGTATCAATGAATTTAATGTCAAATTTTTTGTATAAACATAATTTTTAATAAAATTATATTTAATTTTTATATATTTTGTTATACATTGATGAATAAAATTTTTAAATAAATTAATAACATTATTATTATAAAAACATGAATATATTATATATATAAAGCATAATTTTTAAATATTTTATCTATAAAAATTGTGAGTAATAACTTGTGATAGACATGCATTTTGCTTTATTTATTAAAAAAGTTATTGAATTTTATTTTTATTTTTTTTAAGATATTAAATTTGCACCAATGAAATGACATCTTTCATTAATCTCTACCAATTATATCTTCAACCTAGTCAAGATTAAGGAATATTGTTAACTTGAAAGTGTCTAGATATTTGTACCCTATATCATAATTAATAGTTCTAATAAGATAATTAAAAAAAATTTACATCTTTAAACTGAGATTTTTTAGGATTTAATTTAAATCTAATATAAAGATAGTTACTAAATATATTATGTGATTTATTTGTAGTAAGGTATAAGGGAGAACAAATTATATCTCTATAAATAATTTGATCAACATTTTACCATCTTTCATTAATACATTTAAAAGTTGCATGAACATTGTCATAAAAGTTGCATAAGTCATAAATTTAGAATGTTTCATGTTGAACTTTTTAAAAAACTTTTTGATATATTTTTAATTATGAATGTATATTCTATCTTTATGTTTTTTAATTAAAAATTCAAAAAAATTTCAATTGCTCTATCATGTTTGTCTCAAATTTATTTTATATCATCTTAGAAAATTTTTCGTACAAAATATTATTTATAACACCAAAAAAATTTATCATCTACGTATATATGAATTAAGATGGAGTTTTATTAGAATATTTTCTAAAAAAGATAATATCTACCTTTTATTTTGATAATCCTTTTGAAATAAGAATAAATTGAGTCTTTTATAACAAGTTGTTGCTTTAAAAATACAATATATTTTTTTAATTTAAAAACATGTTTTTAAAAGAAAAAGTTTTCAAAACCAAAAGATTGCTTGACATAAACTTCTTTTTCTATAAAGTCATTTCAAAAGATACTTTTAAAATTCATTTGATAAAACTTATATTTTTTAGTTGAAAAAAATATTATTCTAATAACTTTTAATCTTATTATTGTTGTTCCAGTCTCTATAAATTTATATTATCTTATTAATCATATTCACAATCTAACCTTATTATTAACCACTTTCTGAAATTATGGAACCTATTTCTATAAATATATTGTGTTCTAATAATATTTTGACATTTTATTTATGGGCAATTATCCATACTTCATTTCATATGAATTAATTGAGTTCTTCTTACATTGTCATGAATGATCCATTATATTTTAATTCTTTTTCAACAATTGTAAGCTTTATTTTTGAGATAAGACCTATATCAAATTGATCTTTAAATTTGGATTGTATTTATACACCCTCTTTTTATCTCCTATGATAAATTCTAATGATGATAATGAAATTTAAACTTTCAATCTTTATCTTATTTGGGATCAAACACTTAATGTTAATTTTTTTTATTCTTAATTTATTTAAAGTATATTTTCTTTTCTCTTTCAATATGTTTATTTACAAATTTATTGTATAGTTTTGATAATTTTGCAGTATTAAATTTTACTTTATCATCAAATTTTATATGAATAGATTCTTCTATTATTAGGTTTCGAAATTGTGGGCTCTACATATGTTATACAATTTAGGTCGTAATCTGTTCATTGATCTTTAATTTGTCATTTTTATGTTTCTTTAAAATGTATTGATTTTGATTTTAAATCAAAAAGTTCTTCATCCATACTTCTAGTATCAGTAGAAAAATGAGAGTGAAATCACGGTAAAAGAATAAGAATGGAAAAATGAAATTAGAAAAGAATGAGAGTGGAAAGATCAAATTAGAAAATAAGAAAAAATAAAAAAATAGAAAATTTATATTTTAAAGCACTCAATATATCTAAAAAATAAGGAATTGTAACTCATATTTATTATCTTCAATATTTATTAAGAGGGTTCCAAATTTTTGTTGCTATATTTATTTTTTTCTTTTTAATACGCATTTTTTAAAAAAAATTTTATAATATGATTAAAATTGATAATCTATTAGGCACTCCCTTTAAATGATATAACTTTCTTCCATGATATATTATTGAATGCTTTATATTTATTATTTTGTTATATTCTAGCCTCTACAATTATTATTCAGCACTTTAAAAAAAAATCCAATAGTTACCGACAGGCTTACTTTTTAACTTAGAAATTTTGAAATATGTTATTCTTTGAGAAATTAGTGGTGCTGTGGATTTTATTTTTTTTAATTTATTTTTCTTATTTTTATCATAAAAAAATAATTATATTATTATAATTCTAAAGCTCACATGATATAGGTTCTATATTTAAATATACTTTTTAAAATTGAAATTTTGAAAATATAAAACTATTTAATTTTATAAATTAATTAAATATTATTCATTCGTGTTTAAAATTACATGTATAGAATGACTCGTTGGTTCATAATTTTTGGGACTTTGGTGCATAATTAATCATGTCCCCAACACTTATTTGGGAAGCTACAATTTGCTGTGGGACCTCTATTCACACCTAAATAGTAGCCACTTGTTTATTTTCACTTGATTTAAAATAAAGGAAATTTAATATATACATATAAGAACGTTTACCTTTTATGTATGTTTTAATATGTTATTGTTTATTGCTGAAAAATGAGTTTTTTATATCGGTTGTTATAAATTTTTTATATTAATTATATGAGCGGAGTTGAAGCGTACGATATAGAAAATAAAATTTTTTACATTAGTTATAAAACCGATGTAAAAAGTATATTTTCTACATCAGTTTTGTCTACAACCGATGTAGAAAATTACTTTTTACACCGATTATAATCTTGATTGATGTAAAAAGTTCAATTTTTGTTTTTAATATTCATTTTATTTAGACATACTATTATACTATTTATTCATAATACCTGCATATATAACTAAACACACATTACAGAAATTACAGAATTTATATATTTAAACTAAATACATCATTATTTATTATTAAAGTTTAATTTATAAATGAAATAAATTAAAATATATCAAATGTGTTGTAATTTTAAAAGTTTTAAAATAAGAATTTAAGAAAAAATTGTTAACCACTGAATAAAAAATTTTAGTCTCAAACTATCCAACTTGAACAATTTAAGATTGAATACAATAAATTGTTTATTTATTCAATAATATATTCATGGTATTCAACTTGAACGGGAAACTAAGGGTATGCTCATATTTAAACTTAAGAAAAGAAACCAATTTAACTTAAAAAGATCAACATGCAATTTAGACATATAATTATGATAATTATCATTTTAGTAATCAACAATAAGTCATGATCAATTGTAAGTAACATATCTCATATCTATTATGATCTTAATAAACTTAGTTATTGGTTTTTTATGAGTTAAAAATATTCTCTTAACAATTTATCTACAAAGGCTGAATTT
Organism: Canavalia gladiata; assembly: GCA_037954105.1. Lineage (NCBI taxonomy): Eukaryota > Viridiplantae > Streptophyta > Magnoliopsida > Fabales > Fabaceae > Canavalia > Canavalia gladiata. The sequence goes on from CM075660.1 coordinate 15,788,137, forward strand.
AGTTCATATTCTTAAGTCATGAAGATTGTTTAATGTTTCAAAATCAAGTTCATGCACTCAAGTATTACTTATATTTAAAACAAAATCAATACTGTAACATACATATCACCTAACAAAGCAAAGATATAGAAGCTTGTTTGTTCAAGCTAAAACAAAAAAACTTTCACATATGCAATGATAAGCAGAGGTGTAGAGAAAATACCTCACAACCAACACAATAATGGCAGAGCGGTGTCCGAGCGAAGGCACAATAGTAGTTGACGAAGGCATGACGGTAGCCAAATAAAAAACTTGCAAATTATAGAATACAACCAAAATGAATATAACTTTCAACTATAATTACAGAAGGAGATGGATAAATAACGACAAAGACGATAGAGGTTGCTCATACCTTAGGGTGCATGACGACAACTTCGAGCGGAGGCAATGTTCACAACGACGACGACAACCACGAACATAATGACGGAGTGCAACAACGACAATAGCTATGAAAACAGAGAGAAAAGACCAAAACGAGAAATTAGGGATATAGAGAATGAGGTTGAAGACGACCTAATACAATCCACTTGGAAGGATGAGGATGGACCTAGTTAGAGGTGGAATTGAAGCTCAAAATTCTGAGCAGTTTTGGGAGGTCTTCAAATTATGTTCATTGTAGCACAAAAATTGTGCATAGAAATGAAAAGATGATGAACATAAATTTTCATAATGTAAAGAGGGAATTGAGGAAGATGATTGAAAGAATTAAAGGCTGAAAATAAAGTGCAGAAATGGAAGAAAAGGCAAAATAAAAATGACCAGAGTTAAAGGGGAAAGAGGCTGAAAATTAAAGACATAAACTAAGAATCGGAATTGTAAATTGCAAGGTAAATGGCAGAATGTAAATTGCAAAAAAATAATTTCTAAGCTAGGCGCCACTCCACTAGCTAGAGGAAGCTAGGAAGATAAGTCAAGTTCCACCACTTTGGAGGCTTAAATGATAAGGAAAAGGGTCTTGACCTCAAGAACAAGCTAGAGGAGAAGAAAGAGAAGAGAAAGCTGCTCTCTCAAGAAAATTCTCGGATTCCAATAGTATAAAATGACCAAAGATGAAATTTGCTTACATTAGACCCTAATTTATAGAAGAAAAAAAAAGGCTGCTTGGTTGTGGGTATGGGCTGCTCTTAGCCAACCAAGCTCTTAAGCTAAGCCTATTCCTATTCTAAAAATAGTCTATTCTTATTCCATGTTGGAATAAACTATCCCTACTTTTACAAGTTAAGAAAATACAATCAAATTGAAATTACTAATTTCAAATTTATTCTTCCTAAGCTAAAATTCTGAATTCCATAATTTTCTTGAAGGATAATTCCATGGATGACATTTCTTCATAATATTCCTTCCTTTTGAGAAGTAATACTTCCACCTCTTGTTGAATTCTTTTTACCCTTAACCTAGTGGTGGGTCCCTTAATGGTGGTGCTCACATCACGACCAGTATATAAAAAAGCAAAAGGGAAGACTTTTTACATTGGTTGTTTCTCATAACCGATGTAGAAATTACTTACTACATCGATTAAACGAATAACCGATATAGAACCTTTACCATTTTATTTACAAAAATGTCATCGCCAACTTTTTACATCGCTTCCCTAAGAAATGATGTAAAACATTATTTTAAAAAACTAACTTTCTACGTAAGTTCTTTAAACAACCAATGTAAAAACTTTCTACAGCAGTTGTTTTGTTTTGAGAACCGATGTAAAAAATTATAATAAAAAATCAACTTTCTACGTCGGTTCTCAAAACAACTAGTGTAGAAAATATTTTCTATAGCGATTATTCTGTAATTGATATAGAAAATATTTTCTACAGCGTTTATTCTGAGAACCGATATAGAAAGTCTACATTTATTTAAAATATACCATCGCATTTTTATTTACATCGATTTATAAATAACTATATAAATTTCTATTATAAAATACTATTTTTTTTTTCTAATGATTTAAACTATTATTATTGTTTGATTAATCATTTAGAAGTTGTTTTCATTTTGCATCTAGATACAACATAAGTATGAGCACTTCATCTGGTCTTCTTTTTTGTAATGTATAGAATTTTCGACTTTTTGCGTGACATGAAGTGATCAATTGAAATAATTTTCCTATGCTTGTTTAACAAGTAAAATGGGCCCACATTGACTTTGGTAAAAATGGCCACTCGCCGAATCTTCCTAGCATGAGTGTGGTGCTCTTATGATTGCAAGTATACTTTGTTCTCTGGTTAGTGGTTACTAAGTTTTTTTTTTTAAAAAAATCCCAATATGGACATATTTTTAAAAAATTGTATGATTCAAATGTATTTATTTATATATGTTTTTTATAATATTCAATAATTTAAAAAATAAATTTTATTTAATCTTAAATCAAAGTAACATAAAATGTTTCTAATGTAATTTTCATTTCATTGGCCAATGTGGCTGCTTAGAAATCCAAATAAATAAAGGTGAATTTGTGTACCCATGGGTTCAATACAACCATGTGTATCACATTCCTTTCATGTACATAACACAGATCTTTAGATTGGTAGTTGGAAAAACGAAAGAAAGCAACCGAGGAAAGGAAAGCAGAGAAAGAAAGACAAAAATAGAGAATATTTTTTCCTTTCCCACTGGTAATTCTACAGAAGCTATACAAACTGACTACAATAATTTCTTAGCTCTTGCTTATGCTTTTCTCTACTTATGTCAAATTTCTTTTTTGGAAGAAGGAAGCACTTTGATATATAATTTTTTTTCTCTGCAGTGGACTTTGGTGGAGAATCATGCAACTTCATATAGCATCTATATCACGAAGTGTTATAATTGTGAGATCATAAACACAAAATCAGAAATTGCTTTGCCAATATTAAGGCTGGCTAAATAGTTATTATAGTCCTTAAGGAGCTTTGTTTAGGACATAAAACCATAAACTCGCATGCATCAAACTTGAAGCATATGTCAAAAAACTCTTGGCCTCATAATAAACAAGAAAAATATTTTTTTTTTTAAAAAGTGAATTTCATCATGTTAGGTACGAGATAGAAAAAAGTTGCATTAAAAAATGTAATACCTCAAACTAAAGAGATTTTCTGTTGAGAACTAGTGAGATTATTTTCGTATCCGAATCAGAGAGACAAAATCTAAGTGGGGTTTTGCTCTAAGCATTCCATATTATTTTTCATTTTTTATCAATATTGGCATGATATTCACCTTGGTTCCTTTACAGTTAAGGCATAATTCACCAACTTTTTATTCACCTCTTTTTATGATAATGAAATCTCCTTTTAATATTTTCCGTTGGTTAAAATTACACGTTGTAGTTTTATTTCAAACCGTATAGGACTCCGGTCTCACCCTCTGGTTTTGACTTTTGAGGCTTCATAATCATCATGGGACTGGTTTAAAAAACAAACTTAATTTCACTTTGATTATTGTAATTTGATCAATGTGTGATTTTGATTTTTTAAGTTTGTTTTAACAATTTAAATCTTTTTATTTTTAAAACTAAATTTTATTTTTTTAATTTTTTAATTCAAATTCTAAAATTATATTTTTTTTATCTAAATCTTTTTAGAAGTTTGTAATGGTAGTGAAATATAAAATAATTCTAAAAGTTTAAAGTAAAAAAAGTTGTAAAAAGTTGATAAAACCTAAGAGATTTTGTAAGATATGATATTACTGTTGAAGTTGGAAAATTTTAAAACTTTCCTTTTATTTTTGTGAAATTTAATATTTTTCTGGTAATTTTTGAAAAAAAAATTAATCAATTTAATTTGCATAAATTTTGAATAGAAAATGATAATTATAGAATTTTAGGTAAAAAAATCGATGGAAGATTATATTTGTTAAATTTTAAAAATAAGAAACCAAAAATTACTTTAAAAAAATTAAATGATCAAAATTATAATAGATCAAGTTAGAGAAATAACAAATTATTAAACTAACAAATTTTAAAATGGTGCAAGTTAAAAAGTAATAACTAAAATAATTCAGGTTTATGATGGAGAATAAAACTTCTGAAATAAAGTCTCTTGTAGACTCATAAATATAAAGTTAATTATGGCATTACATATAGAATTCATTTTTTTTATGATAACTATAAAGTTTATTGTGTCATTCTATATTTTTGAGTGTTTTTAACTTTTTTAAATAAAATATATAATATGATCAAGGACTTACCAGGATTCCGAATATTATAATTACCACAAAAATATATCCTTCCATTTTCAACTTTGATTTTTTCTTCTTTTTTTTTTTGTTTTAAATATGCAATGCAACGAATTCTAAATATTAACTTCATTTACGTTATCTCTAGCTAGTTGCTGAACTTCTATCATATATATCACAAAACTGGTATAAATGATATCTAATAACAAAAGTTTAAAAAAAAAATGTTACAAATTTATGATTGAATTATTATAAAATATGCTAACAAAGATGCGAAATAAAGCCATAAAATAAAATCTAGTAACCTTAACACCTATTACCTATCCTGAAAAACAAAACTTCAATTGCTTTTGTAGTCTAGGGCTAAGAAGCAATATTTAGCATTATATAGAGCATTTTCACATTTTATAGATATTTGGTAGAAAATTTTTATTATCTTTTTAAATAAAGAACCGTATGTGAAAAAATAATTGATGCGAGTTGCAAGTAGTATATACGATTTGCACTAACCCTAATAGACAAGCTATATAGCGTAGAGTTTGTTCCATTATATGTGTGTATAAACCCAAGCTGTGAATAGGAGAGTAGACCTTCTTAATAATTAGGGTATCAGGAGCTCTAATAAGTTATTGACTTCATTATTTTAAAAATTAAAAATTAAAAATTAAAATAAAATAGAAGACTGCTATGACATATAAGTTTATAATTATAATTTAAAAATAAAAATATTAGACCTACAGTAACATGATAGATTTATACAAATTAATAAGTCTACATTTTAGAATGAGAGACTTTATTTTAGAAGTACTATTTCCTGTCATAGACTTGACTTGTATAATTTTAAAAATTACTACCTCCATTCCTATTTATTTGTTTAAACAGAAGATAATTCTGTTTTTCTATTTTAAATTTAACAATATTAATAGTTACTTTTTCATTAATATCTTTTGGATCTTATTAATCAGTATTTTAAAAAATTAAAATAATTTTTAAAAAAGTTACATTGAAATATATTAAAATCATAAAATAGATGCATTTATAATATTTTTGATAAAAAAATTGATTTAATTCTTTAACCCGTATCCTTAAAATATTTGTTAGTATTTCTTATACCTTTTTATCTATTGAAAGAAATAATTAAAAAGATTATGTAATTAAATAAATAATATATTAAAATTTTATTTAATAATTATTATACAATAATTAAATTTATTGATTTATACAATTTTTAAAAATATAAATGGAATAAAATAAATAAATAATTATTTATACTATTCTGAATTTTCGTTTCTCTGAAATTGTGGTAAATGCCAACTTTTGAGGCGTCCGTCACCGAATCTTTCTTGTTTTGTCAGTTTGGTCATTGATGCATTAATTATTTTCAATGTTTTTTGCATTAGATACCGCTAAAAGCTTTTTTTCCTTTTTCAGTTAGTTAGTCGTAAAGTGCTTTGTGAAATAATTTTTTTGTTCCCCAGATAAATGAATAGTTATATTACATTATGTTTGAGGCAGTAAAGTAAATTTTAAAAAATTAAATTAAATTTAGCATGATAAATATGTATTAATATTTATTTAATCCAATATGAACCATATAAAAAGGATTTAAAATTAAACTATTACATTTTTTCTATAAAATTATTAAGGTTTAGTGAAATATAATATCATAATTTGGTTATCATTAATAATCAATCACATATCAAATTGTAAGTTTTACTTATAAAATGAACATCAAATTTCTTTTTTAACAAAGCTATGATATAATTTTGTTAAAAAATAAAATTTAACAACAAATCTCTCTTTAAGATATAAAAGTAATATTTCGTTAGTAAATATAATTAATATAAGTAACTAGTTTTTATAAATGAATTTAATAGATTAATATTTAAATATAAAAATGTTTTGAATTAATAACAAATATTTAAAAATAATTTAATATAGCATATCATATTAATGATAAAGAAATTTAGTTTAAAATTTAAAATAGTATTTCATTATAATTTAAATACAACAACATTTATTATAATATATCATTCTATAAATTATATATTTGTATATACAGGACATAATCTGTAAAAATGTTAAAGAAGCTGCTTCGAATAAGCTACTCAAGAAAAGATGGGCTTAACATGTTAACCTATTTTCTTATTATGATAATAGTATTATTCGGGCCTTAAACACAAAGGTTTGCCAATTTGATGACAATGTAAAAAAAAAAAAAAAAAGATCACTTATACGTTCAGAATGCTTTAGTTGTTAACTATAGTCAATTTTTTGTTGTAATTTGTTTATTTCCTCCATATATTTTTTGTTAACTTATATTGTGACATTTTTTATGCTATAATTCTTCGCCACATATTCTTCTCAACAATAGATATTAGTCGATTTTTTTAATAAAATTGTACATATGAAATACAGCATATAATAATTGATCATAGTAATGATATCTATTTAAATTTAATTTAATAGTAATTATTTCAAATATGTCATATAAACATTGATTTCAAAATATTTAGCACATATTTACCAAATTAATGAATCTTCAAAATTATGCTTTCCATATGCTCTTTATAAATTCATTTATTACGTATTTAGAAATGGTGCTCTTCGATATTTGAAGTAACTTCAAGAACAAATATTTCCATCCAAATTAGTGCGATCAAAATAATATTCATTTAATAGTAATTTTTTTCTACAAATTTATGGAAATTCATTGTTACCATTAAATGAATAATAATTGCAAATTTAATGGAGAAAAAAATTAAAAGTTACTTATTTAATTAGTTGTCATTCTAAACACCACATTTTTTTATTAAACTTTTTATACTCTTTGATTTATTTTAAAATCAAAACTATTTGAATTTAATATATGTACTAAAATTAAATCATATAAAATCTATTAAATAAAAAATTTAATGAATGATTAAAATTTAAATAAATATATTATTAGAATTTCTCCTTCATTAGAAATTTAATTATAATTTAAATTACAAAAGAATTTTTAAAAAAAAAGTAAAATTAAATGATAAATTAAAATTTAAGATGTTTGTTTAAAAAATAATAAATTTTAAAGATCAATTATAACAAAATTAAAGTTTAAGATTCATGTTTATACATAAAATATAAAATTTTTTATGATATGCAAAACAATAAAAATTAAATTTTGAATTTTTATATTTGACTATTCTATTTTCCACCTTATATAGGAATGCAAGAACTAAGATAAGTTTTGAATATTTAAATTTAATTTTTTTAAAAATATTGATGTATGAACTTAGGTCTATTACTTGTTAAAGGTTTTTTTTTAAGATTTGTCCTGATTTAAAGTTTAAAAATATTTTTAAAATATATATTCTAAAAAAGGTTAATAAATAAACTTAAAATTTATATAAATAATTGATTAAAAAGATTTACAAACTTAAAATTTACAAGATAAAAATGTCATTAAATAGGCTTAATATATATATATATATATATATATATATATACCCTTAAATAGGTTAAATAGGATTTTTTATAAGTCTAAATCTATTTTGTTTATCTAAAAATACTTTTTAAAAAGTCTTAACTTATCTATTTATTAAACAAGCTGAATCAAATTAAGTTTTAAACAAACACGGTAGGCCTTGTGTAACCTTATTCATTTTCATCCCTCGTTCTTTACCAATTCTCGTGGTTTAAAGAAATTAAAATTTAAAAAATTTAAATTAATACTTGTTTTCTTAAATATAATATAAAAAAATTTACATAAAAATAATAATAATAATTTGAATTTATTCTTTTACAATAATTTACTTCTATAATAAGAGTAACCAATCACTCAACATATAATCGAATATATATAATATTAAAATAAAATTATATTATATTTTCATTAAAAATTATATAATTTTTAAAGTTGACATAATTTTTATTTTAATCTTAGTTGTTTATAATAAAATTTAACGGTAAATATTCTGATGTAAAAAAGAACATAAAGAAATATATGTAAACATTTATTATTGGATTTAATTCAATTTAATGCCAATAAAAGATAATCCAATGATAATTAAGATTAAATTATACCAGCAGTGAGAAATATTGCTAGTAAAACATTCTGAATTATTGCTTCAATTTAAATTTAAAAGGTTAATTTAACTACCTCATTTTCTTTAAAAAAAAAAAAGGTGTTATAAAAGTCTTTAAAAGATGAGTTGGTATTAAATAAAATTTCAATTACTAAACATACGCTAACAAGTTTTCTTCGATCAAATTTAAATAGGATAATATAATGTTAAAACCTTTTAAGAAATTAATTAAAATATTTTGATAGTATAAATTTGTTTTGGCATTCGATTATTTATTATTATATAACTAATTAAAATTTATTAATTTTATAATAATTATTTTAAAAAATATTTCTGCAATTTTTTTAATTCTTTGATGATATATTCTTTTCAGAAAATCTATCAAAATTAAACTCTTTTATTTATTTATTTTTTTAACTATTGAAAAGATAGAACCTATTTAATATTCATATTAATAGACATAAAGTTTTAACATAACATGACGGAATTAATCCAGTTCGTGTACCGAAGCAGTACTGGTGCAAAAATGCATGAGTTTCTCACCAAAAATCCTATTGCATGGTTCTCTGAATTGATACTACAAGTGGCAGCAAGAGTCAACAGCTCAACACAGTTTTCTTTTAGTCCTTATCATTTACTATATAAGCGCACCATGCAAATCCCTCCACTCAAGAAGAGATCACTGATCAAAGTATAAACCAGTTAGGCATAAGTTCCACCAAAATACCAAACCTAAACTAGTTAGGGTTAAATGGATACTCCATTCTTCATTCCAAGCCCAAACTACTTTTGTGACCAGTCTTGTATGTTTACACAAAATAATCACCAATCATTTCCTTTCAATGAAAATGAGTCCATTGAAGAAAATTCCTTTGAAGGAACACTATCATTACCATATGATTCAAGAGATGAACAAAAGGTTTCGTACAGAGGGGTTCGGAAAAGACAATGGGGTAAGTACGCGGCAGAGATAAGGGACTCATCGAGGAATGGGGAGAGAGTATGGTTAGGAACATTTGATTCTGCTGAGGCTGCTGCTTTGGCTTATGATCAAGCTGCACTAATAACAAGAGGCCCCAACACTTTTCTCAATTTCCCTCCTCATATTGTTAGAGATTCTCTTCACAAAATGGATTTTGGTGTCCAAGAAGGCTACTCTCCTGTTTTGGAACTCAAGAAGCGACACTTCATGAAGAGAAAGTTGGAGCGCAGGAACATGAAAAAGAATATCGAACATGTTCAGACACAAAATCTTGTGGTATTGGAAGATCTGGGACCAAATTATTTGGAATACCTTCTCACACTTACCGAACACTCTAATTTCTAGCTAGTCTGTATAAGAGTACTCAACCTAAATTGAGAAATCATACGTGAAATAGAAAAGGAGAGAAGGAAATCATATATTTCAACTCTGTATAACAATTTATTAGGAAGAAAAAAAAGGTGAGATAAAATAAGTAAGGTAATGGAGAGAAATAAAAATAATATTGTAAAAATGTTATAGAAATAATAAAACTCTCTTTTGATAATATTTGAATGATTGTTATGGGTGAGAAAAAAAAAATTCTAGCTAGCAGCTAATTCTTCGGTCAACTTTGGTCGTTTTTTTTTTTATCTTTTGCATGTCCCAAAACTACAGGCCAGTGTTAATTGTGGAAGATATTGTCCATCAATAGATATTTTGATATATCAGAATATTCTTTCATAGTTGGAGCCCTCAAACCGCGTCACGTGTAAGCTTTAGACAATTTGTTCATTTCACTGTATACTAAAGTTACTTTTGAAATATTTTATTTATTAATTATTTCAGTTCTTTCATTTCTATGTAAAGATCATTTCTCTCATGTGTACATTTACCTACTCCACCAATAAAGATACATTTTCCAAATTAAGAAGTAAAAAAGCAAAAGGATATAGAATCACATCTATTAAGTATGAACAATGATACTCTTCCAAATAAATATTAACTAACTTACACCCCTGCATCCTTAAACGTTGGTCATTTTTAGAAGAAAACAAAATCTAACAGTTTGCATCTGAATATAATTAAATGTAAGCTACTTTTAGTATGTGGAAAGAAGTTTTTCCATTAAGTATGGAGAAAACCTCTGCAGCAAACTAAGATTCAGATAGCCAAAGTTAGAAGATAAACTGACCCTCTTCAGCGTGTTATTATAAATCACCTATGTCCAAATCATGTTCTTTAAATTCTCAGGTGAAAGACTCAATAGCAGTGAGGCATACAAAAAGATCCAAGCCCACCTAACCAAAAATTTGTTCCAACTAGCAAGAAGACTCAAAGCTGAAGTGGTGAAAAATAGCTCAGACCCGATTGGTGCATAGATTATTCTCATGATAATCAACAAATACCATCTACATGAAAATGGCTAATTCTCAGCATACTAAACTGAAACCAAATGAAGCATAAGTATTTAATCTTAGTTTCATCTATCAAGTAAAAGAAACAATAACCTTATTGTTTTAATATGAGCATATGACCAGTAAGACCTATCCATCAAAACAAAACCGATGAAACCTTCGGAATTCTAGAAAGAAAATTGATTCACTGTATTCAACCTGCTAACCAATATACAAGGTAGGTCCCTTTAATATATAACGAGCAAGTAACATTTTAAAAAATTCACAGCGAACACTGAAAATACACAAATTACATGCTATGAGACCAGGTCAGATACAGAGCCGTTCATGCTTTTCATCAAACACATTGTGTGGAGTGGTACGTAGGAGTACCAAACAACAGCCACAAAGTCTCTGTCTCAGTCATCAATTTACCATTCAGCTTCTACTTAAATTGATAATCTGCAGTGTGCAACAATAATTATCACACCTTTCTTGAGGAGGATATCTTATCAAAGAACGAGCATAAAATCAAATCAAAGAGTCAGAAAAAAATCATTATACCGAAACGAATTTACCCACATATTCACTATATTCAAGGAAGTTTAAAATCAAAATTGCAGAAAACTACTCGGAGAAAGTAAGAAAATAGATTACCTCATACAAAAGAGATGAGGGTCCTACTCCTACCGTGAATTAGGGCTTAGGGTTTTCATATTACGGTTCCACAGCTAGAATGGAGATAAGGGTTCAATTGTCAATGCAAAATGGCGAATGCAAGCTGTGAAATCCAGTTAGGGATCCAATTGTTTGAAAAGAGATAAAAAAAATCTGGTTAAAAAAAATGGGCCAATGTATCCGGTTTTTAATATGGATTGGATTTTGATATGGTTTTGGCCCATATAACTGGATATTTTGAACAACCCCGAAGTGTAGGGATAGATATTAGAGATGCCAATAAGTGTTTTAGATGGATGCCATCAAAGATTCATTTCTAAAATCATGCAGCACAAGTCTGTATCTTTCGATTGCAATCCAATACCCCTTTATCTACATGTTACAATCTTCTATTACTTTATTATACACGAACCGGAGCTCTATCAGTATCACCCAGACACCTAGAAATGACATAAAATTATAATAGTTTACAGGCTCTAGCATCAAACGAAATTCATGAGAGCAACCACATCCTACCTTTATTTTAACCTAAAAAGTTACAAATCACTAAATATGTTGCAAATTCACACCCAGACTCCAAGAGATCAGACTCCTTCCACAATCATTGCTTCAGGCTTTTCAACGCTGCTGCAAAAATCTAATAATGAAGAGAACAAGCATAATTTAATTATCTGTTATTGTTATATTTTAGCAGTATATTATCAAAACTAGCATCCTACTTTTAAAAGTAAGAAGAGAATGTGACTTATATTCAGAATTGTGTTGTGATATTCTATTACATTCGTTTTGTTGCCAACATTGAACTTAAGTTAAAACAAAACAGATATGTAATGTAATTATCCAAATAAAGAAAGACTCATGAAAAATATGTCCTGCAAACTATGGATAATAATGAATTCATCAATCATCATTTGAGAATGCGACATATCCCTTGAGTTGCTAGAACAACTTTGCATTCAGATACAGAAGAAGGTAACAGATGCACGCACAAATTATCAGCTTCAGTTTGACCACTACATAACATGAACCAAGATAACATGCATAATGATGCAAGAAACAGATGGAATATGGCAAAAGATAATAAACATGATTTGTGTATGTTAGCATAATAAAGACTGAGCCTCAACTTAGATGGCTTTGATTAGGTAGTTGACAAAACCACCTCATCTCTCAGGGTGCTTTGTGGCTAGACATGACCCTGCCCCCATCCTTGCCAGGGACGAAAAATGGGTACCCACCCCTGTCCCCATCAAGGGTGGAAGAAATCCTCCCCCACTCCCAATTTTAATAACAAGTAAAAATAGATATTAATAGTCCTAAGAAGGTAATGAATTTAACAAGTAAAACTGTTGAGCGATCCCTAGGTCCAATTGACTATACAAATCAAATATCTCAATATGAATTGCAGCAGTATACTACAGTGATAGTCCATAAACCAGTCATATCAACATTTGCCATAACTTATGTACTGTCCCTTGATTGATGTTACAAAACAGTTATACCAAATAAAAGATTCTTTCTTCTCTCTCTCTCTACCTTTGTTCCACTATGTTTGCTTAAATTATATAATAACTACAAAATGAGGCTAATTTTCTAACAAAGAATGATAGAACATACATAATGACACCATTTTCAGAAAGAGATACCTTAGACGGTGGCTGAGGATACCGTCTCAAATCTGCTTCTGCACCAGGATGCTTACTGCTTCCCTCTCCCTTGTTGCCACTGCTTTTCTCGTCATGATATGATGGGAAGGTCCTATCATCAAATTTCTTATTTAAGTCAGTGGATGATATACTGTCCCTTTCCGTGGACCTGCGTTGTGATCGTAGATTATAAGATCTTGCAACTTCTGTGTCCTCATTATTCACATTCATTTTATCATGTGTGTTGCTCTGAGCAGTATCAATCGAAGTCTGATCCTTCTTTGAGAACTGAGAGGCTGCTGCTCGTGCCCCAGCAATTGCCAGACTTACATTCGATGATCTGTCCACTTCAGTTGCTTTTAAATTAGGAGCAAGTGCAGAAATGCAACCTGGCTTCAAGGAAAATGGATCTTGTGGATCTGGAAGCGGAAATTTCACCTGCAACGGACTATTAACCGGAGACAGACCTCTAACTGCAGCGTCATAGATCTTTGAATAAGTAGAAAGATCAGTCTTCATTCAACGGAAAAACCACAAAGAAAGACAGAGATTTAGAACCATGTTACCTTCCTTTCCAGATTATAAACACCTTGGTATCCCCGCATCTCAAACGGAATCAACAGTTTCTGGATTAAGCGAAAGAAACACTCACTCAGCATGCAAACAAAGTTCTTAATCTTATGATAGTGGGAATTGCATAGAAGTAGAAAGACACAAACCTGTGGCCGTTCACATAACCAGCAATAATCAGTTTGTGCTTCCAACCTCACCTAAGGGAAAAAAACATGCTTAAGTGAAAATAATCAGTATGATAAAGAATCAATAGTTAAAAACTAAAGCTAGGTAATTGGTGTGGTACCCCTTCAGGAACCATCTCCCAGCATGCTAGTTCATCACGTGTTAAGCAGCCAACCACTTCAACACAGCCTGTGTCAAGCATTAAAGTTGGTGAGAGGGACAGGAAAAACGAGCGAAAAAACAATTAAGAGAGGATACATGAGATTGAGGTATTATACCCAAAAGCCGAGAAACGGGGTAGTGTTGAGGAAATTTGATATCAGTGATGCCATTGAGTGCATAAATCTCCTTGTAGAAGTATTCCATTGCTTTGATCGTAGACTCGTCTGGGACTTTACTAGCAGCATGAATCCAAAGACGACCTTATGGAATAAACAAATTCAAAACTTAGGGTCAATGTGTTTGTTTCATACATGAACATTTAACATAAAAAAGAAAAAAGAAAAAGGGAACCTGTGATAGGGGCAGGCCATGACCTTCCCTCGACGCGCTTGATTCCGTAAACGAGGAGAGAAGCCCAGGGCTGGTGCATGGTTAAACATGGGTTCCGGTAATTGCCGGAGTTAGAATTGTTTCGTCTCATGGCTTCGCTCTTCTGAGTCTGCGTAACCACCCAAGTCACGACGAATGCTCCCTCTCTATTGGGTTGGGTTCAGTTCGCCTCGGCCCAATTAATTTGATTTCAGTTCTCCCTTCTCCTTCTCGCCTTCATGTGCTCACACACTCACCAACACCCAACTCTAATACTTGGCTTACTTATCCGATACCACCTTGTTAAAGTGATTATCTATTTGTAATTCAAGATTTGTTCTAACGTGGCACTAAAAAAATACATTATTTTTATAATCAATTATAGTTATTATAATCGGATATATTGCGCCTGTTTCAACTAACTTCAAAAAATAAATTAATGTTATAATTGATAATTTAAAAATAAATTTTATGTTTAAACATGAAAGAATATTTTAAAATAATTTATTTTATTTAGATTCTAAGAGAATTATCTTTTAAAATAAAACTATAAAATATTAATTTATTTGTAATTGTTGATTTTATATTAAGATAGCTAATTGTAAAAAAAATAACTACAACATAAGTTGACTGATTGTAATCATCATTTTTAATATTTATTTAACTTAAATAAGTTATTTTTATAGAAAAAATAATTAAAATTTATAAGTTTATTTTCTTAATTGTTAAACAAGATTGTATAGTATTTTTCATTATTTTTTCAAAAATACCATTCTAAAACACAGACTTGGTAAATTTTAGTATTCGCACCTTTTAACATTTTGATATTTCTTAGTTCATTTAATTGTGTACAAAAAGATTTGCATTAACAAGAAAAATATACAATGTTATGTTATTTTGTAAAGTGAAAATAGTTTATGAAAAAAATAGGAGTATTAGGTAAAGTTAAAATGAGTTTTAAGATACTGTGTATATATATTGTATAATTTTTGTTTTTTAATTTTTTTATTAAGTTCTTTTATTTTAAAAATTAGATCAATTTTATTTCTTTATATATATTTTTTATCTAAATCCTCAAAATTTTATTTTTCTACTGAAATAATTAAAATATTTATGATAGATTTACAATATAAAATTATTTTAAAAGATATAAATTTAAAGATTATTTGATATAATACAAAGGATTTAATGAGAATAAAAGATTAGAACTTTAAAAAAATATTTCGGTAAACTTTAACATTTGTAGGGTGACTTTTAAATGAAAATTTTATTTTGAATAGATTAGAATTTGTAAATTTTCTTTTATTATAAAAAAAATTAGATGAATTGAATTTAGAGCATCTCTCAAAATTTGATGAACATTCTCGTATTTATAATAAAATTTAAATTTATAATTTTATGGATCGTTAATTTGATTTTTACTGACGAAATTAATATTTGTTGATAATCTGTGAAATTTTGAATTAAAAAGTTAAATATAATAATTTTAAGTTGAAGAAGATTAAGTACAAAATTATTTTTTAAATTATAAATATTTTTGTGAAAGAGTTTTTTATTTAAGTTAAATCAGTTATGTTAATATGGAATTTTTTATATATAAAAATTAAATTCAAATATCATAAATCATAATATTTTGCATCTGCACTGAAAATTTTTTGCCAGGGAAAATTGTAGAGTTTTCAGTAAAATAAATCACTTCTTTCATATATCATAAATCATAATAATAATTCATAAATTCATCAATGGATGATAATTTTGTAGGTAATGTTATGGACTGTTAATATTGCTGAGAAACTCAATGGTCATTTGTAGTTACCAACATTCGAATTAATGGTTTGTAATCATGAAATAACAGAAACAATCAATTTTGCATTTGAAATTATTGCTTAAATCCGCAAAACAATGAGAATACATAAATATGCAGTTGCATTTGCAGAGAAATTTCATTGGCAGGTGAAGTTATATGGTCTTCAGAATAATAATTTACTTCATTCATGTAATGTGTATCATTTATCATCTACCATGAATGAAGGATAAATTGGCAACTAAAGTTATGGAATCTTAATATTATTGATTAAGTTATCGGTGATGTAGAAAGATTACTAAGTAAGTGAATGGTCTAATGTAGTTAGCAACCATTCGAATTAATGGTTTGTTATCATCAAATATCAGAATCAATAAATACAATTGTAGTTGTAGAGATATTTCATTGCCAAGATGGAAAAAAAAAAACAACATGTGTAAAGGTCCAGTAATATGATGATATCTTACTTTCTGACCATGGTTTCTGGGAAGCATAAAATGTTTATAAAAACTGTCATAAAATTTATTGGAATAAGTAGTAATGATGTTAAACAAAATACAGTTATATTGTTAGTCATGTAGTCATTTTCGTTATCAATTTTTCTTAATAATACTTTGGAAAGTTTTATTCCTACTCATTTTCAGGTTGTTGAGTCATAACATTAATGATACAATGAAATAGAAAATATAAACAGGCATGATGACAGTTAAGTAGATTGTAGTTATCGAGCATCAACATTAATGATACACTCGGTTTATTCATAAAAGAGCATTTTATGCAATGAAAGTCTATTTGTAAACACCAACCAACCGAAATCATGCTTTTATGGTCATCATAAATTACTAACCAATGTAGATGAACCACAAAAGATATAGTACAGAAGTTTGAGAGACATCTCTTTCATGCTGCAACCATTGAACTCTAACAAAAAGATAAGCTAATAGTTATCGAGAGGAATGAAGACATGATGCTGTTATGAGGATGAACCATTCATCTGTTATCCCCATTAACAGATATGAGAAGAAGATGTAGAGTCGTTTTTATGATACTGAAACCATTCGAATTCTGCTAACAGAAAAAAAAATCATACATAATTATGATAATGACGATTTAATATTTAAAAGAGCATCTTCAAATCTGTTTCACTTATTGTCAATGCCTTAATTTGTATTACCAATTAGCCAGACATACACTAAGTAATTATATTTTTTAATCATAGTCTGTGGGGTCAATTTTGGTTATCATTTAAACATGAATGAAGATTTTTTGCCTGACCACATATAAGATATTTCGCATCTAACACATATATGAAACAACAACAATCATTAAACCATTAGATATACTTCAATAACATAAAAGGAAAGTAATTATTCGTTTTGTAATAAACTTTAAAATACTAAATAACTATTATTTAATTTTCCAAATCAACATACAGCACATGTGGCTTGTCTGCATATGATGAAATGGTAATAGTATTTCCTCTTCTAAACTTGCAAAAGCCACAAAACTTCGACTAGTCTTTTACTAAGAAACCAATTGAATGATCTTTGCCTTGTGCTTCATACCATTATACTCCAACTGACATCCAACCAACGTTAGAGTAGTCCAAAATCACAAACAAAGGCTTATCATGCAATGCAACTGCGCAGAAAATTGGGGAATCTCTTGTTAAAATTGTAATACTTTAGGAATGAGTAATGAGTACTAATTAATAAGTAATGAGTAATAATTAATAGTTTTTTTGGCAATAACACCTAAAGACTTACCAATCTGTTCTTCAACTTTTCTATGTTAAGAGTTTTTTTTAAATTGAAAATCATATATTTTTTTTAGATAGACGATTGGGTTTATACTTTGTATAAGCCTTAAAATCATCTAATAATTGCTTCAACTTGACACTAGCTGAAAGGAACAATCTTCTTTTAGTAGGGTAACGAATTTATTTGTGATTAAGCTTATATACACGTATACTAAAGTTTCCACCGCCTTTTTTATTTTAGTAGCAACCATCCCCCATCTTTTAAAACGGGGTAGATATTTATCATGTTATCCCATCCTCTGTTGATGGTAATAGTATTTGCAGTTTTATGATGTCGAACATCATCTGAGTGTTAAGAGGATCTTTCAACATAATTGTTTCTGGTAGTTCATGCATGTAACTTTTGGTGGATAATGACGGGAAACATTCTAACACCTACATATCACAAAGTCACATGGAAGATGACAAAACTTGTCACTATTAGTACTAATGTGAATATACCAAAAAAAATTGAGAATGACAAACCTCGTCAGGATCAAACTGCATCCAAAAGGTGTCACATTTGTTATCAGCAATATTTACGGATGATTGCCCAGTTTCCATGCTGCTATTAGTAAAAATATATTAATCTTTACAAAGAATTTTCGATTGGATGAAAAGATGAAAAGTGAGTAGAATGTAATGCACCATGTAATGTTATGGAATGCTTCATTATATATACTTTGACATAATTGATATTGAGATATTTGGTTATTCTATTTCCTTTCCATTTATTATAAATAGGAATAGCAGAAGATGAAACAACTATAACAGCATACACATATTGTGCTTTGAAATCATGAAACATGGAATTCATTAGCAAAATGAATCAGAATATAAGTTGAGGATTAAAACATACCTAGACTATAGGAATGAAAGATTGAATTTCAGATGATGAATGATGCACGCCAGAAAAAGAAGAAGTTATTTGTAATCTGTAATAGTAACTGTATCTCAAAAGAGAAATGTTATATATTGCAAACACTCTTTTATAGATAGCCAATGACGGGGGCATTTACTTTATAAATGTTGGGAATTAATAACTGAATGGATTAATTAGGGGAATGTGAACCAATTAAGAACTGTAGAAAACATTCGTAATAGCTCAAACATTGTATGTTAACATTTTCGAGGGTGTAATTGAAAATTCAACGTTTCCATCTTTTAGCATGTAAAACTGATCATACAACAGTTTTTATACATATGACAATGTTCTACCAAACACCACACATCATTCATTCCAAAAAATTTCTTTGTAAACAACATTACATATGCTACCACAACAATTTCCTTCTTCATCAGTTATAAGAAGCTTAAATCCTTTCTTGTTAGTTACTCTTGAAACAGCAACATAAAGTTGACCATGAGAGAAAGGAGACTTTGGAATATAAATACCAAAATCTATCAATGACTGGCCTTGACTTTTGTTGATTGCCATTGCAAATGAGAGGGCAATGAGGAATTGTCTTCATTGGAATTTAAATGGAACTTTGTTATCTGGTGGAGTTAATGACAACCTTGGAATAAAGATTTTCAGTCATTAATTATTAATGTCAAATAGAAAATGGACCATTAAAGGACTTCAATTTGCATAACTGCAGAATGACTATGACTGGACTTTCAGTTTGAGACTTCAAAATAAATTGACTAAACTGATCGGCATAATGATCCCAAAGGGTGCATTATAATCTATTCATCCTGTAAATAAGCGAGGACATCAAATTCAAAATTTCAACCATTTATAATAGTTATAAAACAACTGTAATTGTTCGAAACATCTTGAATGACAAAATAAATTTCCAATTTCTAAATGGAAAGTTAATGTATTTGTTGAAAGCAATCTTCATTAGCCCTTCTTACTCCAAGTCTTCCAGAACAAAGTCAATAAGTCTTTGTTTCTTCCCACTGGCATTGGTTTCCTTCAACTCATTCATTTGGACAACATGACCAATAATATCTTCAAGATAAAAAGGTAGATATCACATAGTTGACTCAAGCATTGGGAAAGTATTCACAAAATGCAATCAGATAATCATACTGATAAGATAAGAAATGTCCACTTCGGGTCCTATGTGGTTGTATGGAGTAAACATAAAGACATGAGTAGGAATGTTTTTACCAGGATCAGACTTGACCTTTGTTGTCCTCGTGAAGTTGAAAATGAATTCTTGCTTGTAAGTTCGAAACTTGGTGCTGTTTTTACCAAGTAATATATTTTCTATTATATAAGCTTTTCCTTCCGTAATTTGCCTTTCAAATTTAGCAACCAAAGATTGTTTCATGCTAGCAATACACCGACCATTCTGTATACAGTAGTTCATTGAACTAAAAAGAGTAATGAGGAATATGAATAAAATCAATTTATGAAAAAATATATTAACCTTCTCATAAACCAAAAGTATATCAATGTGATAAACATAGATTTCATAAATAATTATCTCTCACTTTTATTTCATTAAGACTTCTTATATGTTCAATTAAGTGATCTTTGTCATATTTTATGAGTTTGGGTTCATATGAAGTTTAATTGAATTTCTTTGCTTACCCGATTAAAATGACACTATTATAGTATTTTGAGCATAATAGGAGTTTTAGACATCCAAAAATTATGAAATCTGTCTTGAATGAAAGCTTAAAGAAGTGTCCACAGTTACAAATCAAGATCAGACTCTAAATGGGATGTTTAGGACTCCGAAATGATCTCAAAAGATGAGATAGTGTTGCTGACGTGGAATTTGAACAGTGTGCAAAGATCCGGCCATATCTTGAGATACAGAAGTCATATTGAGATGAAATCAAATCTGTTGGACAGCTAAGATTCGGGGCTACAACTTTTGTTCAGAAGTCAAGCTCTAATTCAGACATGTGAACATCCGAAATTGCGGTGCAAGAAAGTCAAAATTGTTGTGCTAATTGGTGACAAAAATTCAAAAGTGTTTTGCATTTTCAACAAAGCCCATGTGAAAGCAATAAAAAGGGTGGAAAAGTAATATCCTAGTTGGTGACTTTTTGAAGATGATGCCTCAAAAATCCTCTATAAATAGAAGGGTTTACAAGAGGAGAAACACACCATTTTGGAGATTAACTCCAATACCATTTTCTTTCTTTCTTTCTTTCTTTCTTTCTTGTTAGTTTTGCCTCCTTCATGGAAGGCTTAGGTTTTCTTTCTTGTTAGTTTGTCTCCTACATGGAAGGCTTAGTTTTTCTTTATTGTTAGTTGCCTCCTACATGGAAGGCTTAGGATTTATTTGTTGTTAGTTGCCTCCTACATGGAAGGCTTAGGATTTATTTGTTGTTAGTTTGCCTCTTTCTTTGTTGTTAGTTTGCCTCCTTCATGGAAGGCTAGGTTTGTAGTTTCAATTCAAGGATTCAAGCTATTTTCATTTTAACTTTGAGGTCTTGATCTTTATTTACATGCTTATTAAGTGGTTTCTACTCTACTTCACTATATTCTTCAATTTTATTCTTTAATCAAAGTTTGATCGGTTGACGTATTTTGATTAATGCATAATTGATTTATAATTGGTTTTTGATTGGTAAATCATTTTCCAAAAGTTTGAAGAGTAGAAATTAAGTAATTGAATTGAAGGTTTTCGTTTTATTACTTACTTCAACTGAATTCTGATTGTGAAATTGGTTTAGATAAAAGATTAAGTGGTTACTAAATCTTGTTGATCATAATCAATTAAATTCTGAGAGGTTTCTCAGTAGAGAATTCAAGGATCATTTTAGGGGTTCCAGATGATCCTAGGTTGATAAACACAATGCATGATTTTAGTGATCAATGATTAGTTAAGAAAATAGTCTCTGAATTCCTTGAGTTGATAACTGTTAAGTTAAATTAATTTCATTTTGTATTTTGTGTTTAGAACTCAACATCGCATCTTTACAAAACCCCCTTGTTCTAACTTTCTCCTTATTTGCTTAAGAATCTGAAATGGTCTTTGGGAGATGACCTAGGTTGCACCTTATACTATACCAATAGTTTGGGGGAAATCTAGAAATTATTTTTGCGCGTTTGCGACGAGCGTGTCACAATGCTCCTAATTTGATGTGGACTACCAAAGGTTGGAACCTTCCACAGCCTTGAAACACGAACACAAATTTTCCAATCAATCCTGGAAGCATCCATGGTGTCAATTGCCGATACTACTTTTGCCATCCTAAAGTACCATACACAAAGAATTAACATTCAAAATGTTAGATGAAGTTAAGAAAACAACTAAGAAAATAATAGAAAATAAAGTTATGTACATCAACAATATGGTTATTTAATTTTTTTTATGTTGATCAGTTTGTTGTATATCAGTTGAATGAAGCAATTGTCATTTTAAAAACCATGAATTTAAATAACCAAATGTTAACTAATAGATTTGAAGAAGCCGAAGAGTTTCACATGTACCTTAAATTTAAAAAGACTGCAGTTAATACTAACCACATCTGACACAACAATTAATTACACATGCAGTTAGGCGTGCTCTATTCGAAAATAATAATAATCAAGTCTGATGGCTAAAATAAGAAATACAACTCTTTAGATAAAAGGTAATTAATGGACAACTGATCTCAGAAGGATATTTAAAATTAATGGAAACAGTTGTCTTGTCACTTAAGTTATTCATGATGAGTTTTATGTACAACATAGATCAAAATTATGATCCACTTTACTAATGTAGAAGGAGAACCATCAATTATAAAGATAATTACATTACATAAGAAAAATTGTTGAACTTCAAATCAGAATCAACATATTTCATTGATATTACGTTTTGTACATAATATGATCTCATAAAAGGACCATACAACCAAAAAATTGGATTACAATTGATATATTGTATAATGACATTTGTTCTCATTGGATTTTGATGAAACTGGAATTGTGAAACATCTCTTGTTCGTAGCGTTTTGGACCGAACGAACTGATTTCATCCACTGCGGATGTATGTGTCATTGAATCCTTCACTGCTGAATAAACGAATACAACACTTCAAATGGAAGAGGATTAATAAGTTAGCCAGTAAAAATAAAATACACCAAAAAAATACAACATTCGACAACTGATATGAGAAGGATATTCAACACTAATGGAAACAGTTTTGTTGTCACTTAAGTTATTCATTATTTGTTTTATGAACAACATAAATCAAAATTAAGATCCACTTTAGTAATGTAGAAATAGAACCATCAATTATAAAGACAATTATATAAGAAACAATCATGAACTTCAAATTAGAATGACCATATTTCATTGATATTACGTTGTGTACATAAGATGATCTCATAAAAAGACCATACAACCCAAAAATGGGATTACAACTGATATTGTATAATGACATTTGTTTTCAATGGATTCTGATGAAACTGAAATTGTAGAACATCTCCTGCACGAAGCTTTTTGGATCGAACGAATTGATACCATCCACTGTCGATGTAGGTCTCATTGAATCCTCCACGTCTATGCTTGAGGACGCAAGTGCGACTCACACCATCTTCATCAAAAACATCAATAGAATGATGTTCTAACATATTGAAAGCACGGGCAAGCTCAACAGGAATGTACTACAACATTTAACAATTAAAAGAACATCCAAATTTTCTTCCAAATTTACATGAGTCAAAATAATACCAGAACTTGTGTGCCAGAGGCTTGAGATGTCGTGAGTCTAACATCCCACATAACAGGAATACCATCGACTTTATCCTTATTCTCATCATCAGCATCATCCAATACAATAACTTCGGGATCAGGAACCTGAATATCATCGTAGTCGTCATCATCATCAACAACAACAAAATCATGTTCACCTTCTAAAATAATAACCTGCTTAGGGATATCCATATCAGGATGCTCATAAAAATTTGGGTAATCAATTTCAAAAAGATATTGATTGAATATTCTTATCCTGAATTGTTTCAGATAAATCCAATGAAACTGAATTGTATGGGGCTCTTCCAAATGGTAAAAATCAACAAAACTTCCGACACCCTCCTTGGTATAAGCTCCGCCATCTCTCTCTTCAGCGATGACATTGTGTGGGTTTCCCTTTCTATCAAGCACAGTAACAGTCCCAGGGAACATGTAATCCCAAAATTTCTCCCAAAAAGTTGGACATATATGAATGTCGACCTTTCAGATACGAAAACATTCACAACAAACAATATTTCAGAACATAATAAACCTTTGGTACAGAGGGTTTGTTGAAAAAAAATCATGAAAGACTTACAACTCCTAGGCCAATAATTTCTTCGAAGAAATACGTCATTGATATTCAGATCTACAAAAAAAAAGTATGATGACAAACCCAAATATGACGATTAGTATTCGCAAGAAATCAACATTGAACCTGAATATGTTTGAATAAATAACATACTTTGACGAAAGTGGCAGAAAATATTTAAATGTTGGAGAAGCAATGATAAAGATTTGGGAAGAGAAGAAAGGTGAACATTTTTGAAATCCTCCATAGAACCTGTTATAATGCAGAGAGACGTTTGATTTTCAGAATTAGAAAGATTTTGAAAATTCATTTCTATTTTGAAAGTGTACCTCAATGAGATATAAGAGATCTGGCAAATAGAATGAAGGCAAACATATTTCAAAATCAGAAAGATTCTGCAAATCCCTTTTTAAATTCCTCCATCATAGATAACCTACTTGGCAGAGCTGTATTGGACACGTTGGCACCAACGCATTGGACAGGGTGGAAGTGCATTTGGGCGGGAAAATTACTACCCTAAGCACTGCTACTTTATATAATAAAGGATTCCATCATCATGTTTATTCTTTATTTTATACACCATGCATATGGAATATGATATTTATTAAAACATTAAATTTAACATCTTGTTCAATAGAGTCTAACACACGTCTTACATCATAGGAATGAAAAATAGATGGTTGTGCTAGAAGACCAACAATAACTTGTTATTATCCATATAAACTTTCTTATCTCCAATCACAAAGGTCGAGTTTATATTATTGTAGATTTTATTTGGTTAAATCTTCATTTTCTTGGATATTATTCACTGAACTTTTGCTTTGTTAAAAATACAGTCAAATTAATCTTTGACTTCACATTAATTAGGATTCATAACTATTTAGTAATTATTCACAAAATTTGACGTATATGTACATATCTTGATTTAATTTGTCAATTACTTTTTCAAATATTACTTATTAACAATCACAATATATTTATTAAGAAATTTTTCTTAATACTTATCTTCAAATTCTCTTTAAAATAAATAATAATAACTTATATTCATAATATATTTTATTACCTATTTGAAAATTTCAAATAACAATATCTCATTTGAGATTAAAATAAATATATTTTCAATTCAGTTTCATACTAATCAAATTTATTGATCATCATTATATTACCATAATATAGTGGAAAACTCATTAATATCATAGTTTATGATATCCTTAAAAATTTAATGAATATTATAAACCTAAAAAAATATTATTTATTTTTTATTATAAACTCATTATATTCATTGATCTTCTAAAATATTTTGTTATACTTATGTTATACAACAAGATTATGTATATATTTTCTTTTGTTACACATCAATATTGTAGGAGATTCTTAATAATATAATTTTAACTTATGAGAAATTTCTACTATGATTTTATGATATTATTAATCTTTCATATTTTCT
Source organism: Canavalia gladiata (assembly GCA_037954105.1). NCBI lineage: Eukaryota > Viridiplantae > Streptophyta > Magnoliopsida > Fabales > Fabaceae > Canavalia > Canavalia gladiata. Next base: position 15,813,607 of record CM075660.1, read on the forward strand.
TCATGATAATTTTAAAATTAATTCAAAATAAAATTTATTTCACCAGTATATAATAAACTTAATTATCTTATGATTATTCAAATTTTTGACACTTATAAAATTTAATTTACATAAATATGTCAAAGATAATAAATTATTCAAAATTAAAATTTATTTTACTACATAAAACATAAATTATATCATATAATAGATATATTATTACATTCATACTACATAACTTTTTTCAAACTCTTGACACAATCATAATTTTATTTATATTATAAGAATAGCATGAAAAAAAAAATCAAAACTAAACTCTCATAACTCTTTTACATAATCATAATATAATTTTTTATCAAATTAAATTTAATAAAATAAAATATAATTACATTTTATATATCATCCATACATAAAATATTTTTTTTCTATCATAAAATAAAAGCTTATATATATTTTTTTATAATTTAGTATTTAATTTCAACATTATAACCAGATAAATATATTTATAAACATTATAACACTTTATACATTACAATAGATAAAAGATAAATTTATAAATCAATATTTAATTTAATAAAATTAATATTAAATTTATATTAATTTAATAATATTTATATTAGTCAAAAATAACCATAATAAAAATATTTTTTAAAAATTAAAATAAAAACGTATTTATAAAAATAATATTAAAATAAATTTTTAAAATTGTTGTAAAAATTAATGACTCGTACGCCACATTATTGTAAAAAAATGGTAACGGAATAGAACAAAAGGCAACAAATGAAGCAGTAGTATGTGCATACATGCAGTAATAATATACTTTTTAGAATTTGTCATAAAACAAGTTAAAAGAAAAATAGCTTTCATAGAACTAAAAAATAAGAAGGTAAAAATTAAAAATAATTAAAGACATTTAAAAAAAAATCAAGCAAATAAAAAAATGAATTAACCAAATAACTTATAGTTATAAAGTTAAAGGATGAGAATCGCTTCCGTGTTTGTTCTTTAGGTTTTATTATTTATTCTTCTATGTTCCTTGAAATGTTTTTCTAAAACTTGTGTCGTTTAAAAAATCAATAATTTCAAATTTTTATTATAATGGAGAAATTTAATTATATATTTATAAAATAATTTTTTTTTAAAATAATATTTTAAGAAATAAAGATGTTTATAATTATAATAAAAACATTTTTATCAAATTTATATAAAAATGAATATTTTAGATTTGAGTGTAATATATTTATAAAATAAAAAATATATAGATTTTAGAACTAGTGAAGAATTAACGTAAGAAATGGAAAATAAAAAGAAATACGGAAATAATTTATTCCCAAAAAAATATTTGTATGTCTGATTCCATTTTTTCTGCACAATTTGATCACCTTTCATGGTAGCAGAAATTTACCCAGCGGTGCTACACAGTGCACCTCTCTATTCATGGCGTTGCGATATTTCGAATTTCTCACGCGCTTCGCCAAACTCAACCACCCTCTTGGCTCCATGCTCCGTTCCCTCTCTTCAACTCCCTCCTACCACCAGCAACTATCCCACACTCAAAAAACCACCAACCCCAACCTCGATGAACGCTTCATCCTCCACCAAATATCGGAGCTCTTACCCCTATCCACTTTTGAATCAGAGAACCCCGCTTCTAAACACTGCGCATCAGAGCCAGAAGCGAAACCCGTTGACGGGTTTTTATCCCCTGAAGAGAAACTGCGTGGAGTTTTTCTCCAAAAACTGAAGGGTAAGGCCGCAATAGAACAAGCTTTGTCCAATGCTGGTGTTGACGTTGATGTTGATGTTCTTGCTAGGGTACTAAATTCAGGGAATTTGGGTGGTGAAGCCATGGTTAGGTTTTTTAATTGGGGAATTAAACAGCCAAATGTTCCCAAAGATATTGGTAGTTACCATGTGATTGTTAAGGCACTGGGAAGAAGGAAGTTTTTCGTGTTTATGATGGAAGTGTTATGTGAAATGAGGTTAAATGGCATTGAAGGTGATTTGTTGATGTTATCTATTGTTATTGATAGTTTTGTTAGAGCTGGTCATGTATCTAAGGCAATTCATGTGTTTCGGAATGATGATGTTGGCGTTAAGCGAGATACTGAAGCTTTGAATGTGCTTTTGTCGTGCCTTTGTCGACGGTCTCATGTTGGTGCTGTGAGTTCTGTTTTTCGTTCAATGAAAGGGAAAGTGCCTTTTAATGTTACTACGTATAATATTGTTGCTGGTGGTTGGTCTAAGTTTGGTAGAGTGAGTGAGGTTGAGAGGATTGTGAAGGAAATGGAGGCTGATGGGTTTCGTCCCGATTGCATGACGTTTGGTTTCCTTATTGAGGGTTTGGGAAGAGCAGGTAGAATGGATAAGGCTGTTGAGGTTTTCTGTAAGATGAGGGAGAAAAATTGCCAGCCCGACACTGCTACTTATAATGCAATGATTTTCAATTTTGTGTCTGTTGGAGATTTTGAGGAGTGTATGAAGTATTATAATAGTATGTTGAGTGAGAATTGTGAACCTAATCTTGATACATATTCTAGAATAATTATTGCCTTTCTCAGAACTTGGAAAGTGGCTGATGCACTTCAGATGTTTGATGAGATGTTAAAGCGAGGAGTTGTGCCTTCTACTGGGACTATAACCTCCTTTCTCAAACATTTGTGTAGCTACGGTCCACCATATGCTGCTTTGATGATGTACAAGAAGATGAGAAAATTGGGGTGTGTGATATCGATTGAAGCTTATAAGATACTGCTTATGCGTCTTTCTAAGGTTGGAAAATGTGGAACTTTGTTAAGTATCTGGCAGGAGATGCAAGACTGCGGGTATAGTTCAGATGTTGAAGTTTATGAGTACATCATCAGTGGTCTTTGCAATGTAGGACAACTGGAAAATGCTGTTCTTGTTATGGAGGAGTCTTTGCGCAAAGGGTTCTGCCCTTGCAGGCTAGTATATAGTAAATTAAGTAACAAGCTGCTTGCTTCAAACAAAACAGATAGGGCTTACAAGCTGTTTTTGAAGATCAAACATGCTCGTTCCCTTGAAAATGCAAGAAATTATTGGCGTTCTAATGGTTGGCACTTTTAAACAGGCATGCTAATTGGCAGCTCTTGCAGTAGTTCCTCTTGTCTGCTTTTCACACATCTATTCTTTGAGCCCCTTTGGATACTGCTCATAAGAGCTTCTTGGAGCTTCTCTACTAGGTCAAGTGCTTTTATTATTCAAAAATAGTATCCACATAAAATTATATATCAGCTTGTAGCTTTTGAAGAAGCTCCAAAAAAGCTTATTTTGAAGCTAATTCCAAGCACTTCTCTTTTCAGCTTTTTGGGAGGTTGTTGTTTAAAATTCTTTGGACGAAAATACCTTCATCAAAATTTCAAAATCACAATCCTTGTCCATTCACACCACAAATGGAATCTGGCGAACCCAAAGACAGGAGAGTGGCCCTTGATGAATCTGGTGTTGCCAATGTCAGTTAGAAAAACACTTCACCATTGTTGTTCACTGCAGTCATTGCATTCCCTGCCATTTCTGCCAGTCTCTATTCGATACTTTCCTCCACCATTGAGTAGCTTTGGATTGGTCAAGTTTTTGGGATTTCAAATATCTGGTTGCTTCTCATTCCTATATAGTTGATTGTGAGAATTATTTTCTCCTACTTGATTGAGTTCTGTTGCAATCTGGTTTTCCCAATTATTTTTTTATTTGTTTTCAGAAGTTTATACAGTTTGAAATTGAAAGTCTATGGAATATTTCTGAAGCAATTTTGTTGAATGAGTTTAGGAATGTCAATGCTAAACTTAAAGAAGTTTTTGGATGAGTTTGGTAGACAAATAATAGTCATGTGGTTCTGTTATTATAGAACATGAAAGATTTATCCATTCCATAGTTTGGGTAGAGGTGCTGGATAGTGTCTAAGTGCATATGCTTTGCTCTTGGAAGAAGATGACTTTGAATGTGTTTGATAGCTATCATCAATGAATTGTGCCTTTAGTCTTTGTTGTTTAGTGTCTGTGATGATGATAGATCATGAATTTTCTGCTTCCATGGTACTTTACTGTTGTTTATGTTATATGTATCTCTTTCAATGGCTTGTAGTTTTTCCCTCATTTGATGCAATTTTTTCTTATGTACTTTCTTGTATGTTTTTGTGCAGTCATTGATTGTTTTTCTGCTGTAGCTTTGTCCCAATTTTACTGATGCATGGTCAATCTAGCTAGCACATACATGCGTAAAGGAAGACACACTGAAGGAGCCCAGTGTTGTCGTCAACCACATGTTATAAATCCTCTAATGGTATTCTTTGCTTGTTGACGTTTGATTGCTTCTCATGCTAAATAGTTATTTAGAAGGCATAGGGTGTAATAATATTACTTCTGCATTCTGTTTTAACATGTGGTTTGTTGTTTATGTGACTGTTGTCTATGTACAGGTTGATGCCCACAGTAACATGGGTAATCTGATGAAAGCTCAAGGCTTGGTGCAAGAAGTAAGTCCTAACATTTGATATGCATTTTCTTGTTAGAAGTGGTATTCTTTTGAGAGTTTCTATGACCTATGGTTTTTTGAACTATCAAATCTTATCACTTAGGAGATTAGTCTTTTCTTTATGACCTTTTCCACCTCAGTGCAGCATATCTGTACTTGGATTTTTTGTACCACATCCTGCTCCTATAGCCAGACAGTTTCTCTTAAGAGGAATAGGGCTTACCATACCAGTTTGAGACAATGCTCTACTTGATTCATCAGTATGAGTGATACTCCATCCTATTGGATTAGTCTTTTTATGTGGGAGATTAGTTAAGACTTAAGGCCTTTTCTGCTAAATACCCAGATTTTGGTGTACCACATCTTGCTGTTCAAGCCAATATAGTTTCTTTACTCTAGTTTAGCTTCCAGTTTGAGATGATTCTCTACTGGATTCCCCAGAATGAGCGACATCACTGTGTATTCTGCTGGTCATACTCTCCCATTTTCTGCATAGGCAGATAAAAATGGTTGTGTGCAGGCCTTGGAAGCCTGGAGGTCTCCTTCAATGCTTAGTATTTTATAGCCTACATCTTTTGTTTACATTTTAGTTACTGATTTAAATAATTTGTGCATGGAACTGTGTTCAAATTCACAGTTTGATACAGATATCAGGTTGTTGTCTTCAAACCAGGACCCAGAGGATGGTTGGTCTTCTTGTAACTTCCATCACCAAGACTGCAAATAGTCAGAATCTAACATTTTGTGCAGGCATACAGTAGTTGCCTTGAGGCATTGGGCATTCAACCTACCTTTGCTATATAGCATGGTCAAATCTTGCTGGTCTGTTCTTGGAGTCTGGTGACTTCAATGGAGCCCTTCGGTATTACAATGTATGTCTCTTTTCTGCATCATGTTCTTGAGTAAAATTCTTCAACTTTTGATAGAAGTAGGTGGTGCATCAGATTACCTGTAAAAGGGACCTACTGGAACTTTACCCATATCATACATAAGTGGTGTGTATTTGTCTCCCTTAAATTTGTGCTGTGCTTCATGCTTGAGAAGTCCTAATATAATTAGAATGTAGAACTGCTCATACAATTCTGCTAGTTATGTGTTCTCATTTTACAATTTTCTTTTGAAAATATTTCAGGAAGCAGTGAAACTAAAACCTATCTTCCTTGATGCATATCTGAACCTTGGTAATGTGTACAAGGTATGATGTTATGGAAAGTTGAAAGTTTTCTTTTTTGCTTATCAGGCTTTAGGGATGCTTCAAGAAGCTATTGCATGTTATCAGCATGCTCTTCAGACACGGCCAAACTATGGCATTGCTTATGGTGGGTTCTGCTGCTTTATTTCTGTATCTGTTTGTTGCCAGTTTTATTTTCTCTGTAAAAGATCGGTGCGAAGATTTTGGATAGTAATTAACGAAGATCTAAAGCTTTTTTTTTTGTTTTCTTTCTCTTAGAAGCCCGGTTATGATGCTGAGTATTGATAGTCTTGGTCCCAAGGGTTTATTTGGTGCTGCAAACAATCATGTTCTGAATAATCAATTTTTTTAATAAAAAGTTATTATCAGTTGTATAATCATTGCATAACTGTGATATAGTATTGTGTAATTGATGGGCTATCTATTTCTAAAATCACTAACGATGACATATCATGAATGGCCATTGATATATTGTACCATAATTGGTTTATATATTTTATTATTTTATTGTTGACTTCTGCTTGAATTTTTTCAAAGCTTGTTCAACTTTTGACAACCTTATCATTACCGATGCCAGAAAGAGTTCCAAACTTTTTGTTGGCACATCTTATGGCCTCCTTTGTTCAATGTATATGACTCCAGCTGGTTCTGACCCGAGAGTTTCTACTTTCTAGCTACATTATTTGTTGTGCTGGAAAATAACTAATTGAAAATTGTAAAATTGCCCAATGGAAAATCCAAACTTGCTCTTCATATAGTCAAATTATGCTGTGTTACTATTTCAGATATAGTGAAGCTTTGAATGAGAATCATTTAAATCGCACTTTGTCTACGCTTAGTGCAACAGCAAGAGTCTGTTTCAGCTTCAATCCTTTTCAAGCACAGATCTGTAGCCAACTCCAAACCCCGTCTGAAAAGCAAATGCCTCTGCCTGAGTTACCTGAAGTTCAGCTACTTCAAACCGTGAGATGATATCCTTACATAACATAATAACTTACATTCGGATAAATCTTTTAATTAACGGCTAAGATCTTTCGGAAAAAAGGAAGATATCTAACAGTTTATATCCAGATATAAGCTGCAAACTCAAAATCAGACACGCCTTGTTATCCTGAAAAGGCACCTCTGTTATGAACTTATGATGAATATTGATGTTGGAAGAATAAAGTGCAAATCTAATCTCTTATTAAATCAAAACAATCAATTATTTATTCAAGTTAAATTATATATCTATCATGCACCTGAAATCTCTAAAATGAAGAGTGTATTTTAAAAGATAAATATGAAATTATAATCGGTAATTAAAAATTAATGAATAAAATTACAATATGATGCAGGTAAAAATATTTTAATAAAATTTAAAGTATTAAAATTTAATTTTGTAATCAATATATATATAATCCTTTGTTTTAGAATATATCTCTCGCTGAAGGATCATTGCCTCAAATTATTTAATGATTTGTGCATGATGGTAAGTAATTACTACTATGTTTAGTTCAACTTAATTTCAATGAAATCATAGATTTAAAAAAAAGGGTTTATAGAAAATAAAATAAAAAATCTGCAGCTAAACAAAACATCATGCAAAATTCATTTTAGAAACTCATAATGCTCTATGACAATGATATCCAGCCAACCCCTGGCCGAAGCTTATTTGGAACAAAACTCATAATGCCGGCTAACAGTGCTAAAAAATTATTTTCTAAAACATAATCTAACTTGATTATAGTTTTTTAAAAATAATAATGACATTGTTTTAATAATTTTTTGCAATAAAATAATATTATATTTTACATAATCTTTCATGTGTGATTTAAATTTAAAAACTTAATATAGCATGTAATTTTTAATTTTTAATCATATAAAATTATAATATTATAATTTTAATATATTATATATTTTAAAATTTTAATTAATACCAATTTAACTATATTTTGATTATGATTAAACTATTAAATTTTAAATTAATTGATTTGATAATCGATTTAGTTTTTAAAAATATTGATCATATAATTTTATTTGATGGCTAACAATGTTAAAAAATTATTTTTAAAATATAATCAATTTAATTAGAGTTCCTTTTTAAATAAATTAGTGATATTATATTATACACAGAGAGTCATTAGATATATAGTTACAATATTTTCCGCAATGACTTGGTGAATTTTTTTTCTTACGTTGAATTAGATTAAAAAATCACATTTTTACTATATTGTAAATTTGTAATTGAGGCTTATTTGAGAAAAAAAATGAAAAGAAATAATTTAGATAAAAGAAATTAATGAAAAAAACAGGTGTTTAGTATGTGAGAAATATTAAAAGGAATAGATAAAGAGAAGAAAAAAAATATCAAATAGACTACTATGTCTTTTATAAAAAATAAATCAATAGAATAAGCAATAAAGAGTAAGGGGTATATTATGAAATAAATAAAGGTGTTTTCTCTTTACATCCCTTTCTCGATAGTTTTGAAGAGAAGGAAATCTCCATTGTTCTCACATATGTTTTATCTCCCGTTTCTTTTCATACAAAATCTCTTCCATTCTTTAACTTTTTTCCAGCAAACACTTTCTCTCATAAATTAATGATAGCAAGCAAAGTGCTAACAATTTAGATGTGCTTAATATTTGACAAAGTCATGTTGAGAGGAGTTAGGCTCTTGTCTATTTCTTAATTTATGAAAAAAACTACGATGGGCAAGTTTTAATAATAATAAAAAATAATTATCATTATAATAATAAAAATGATAATTATAATAATAAAAAATAATGATTATACAATTTTTAGAAGGTATATCTACCTTAAGTGAAAAGAAAGATATAAATATAAAAGAATAAATAAATGAAAAATATAATTGATATTATGATAGGAAAAGAAAAATAAACGAAATGTAAAAATCATAAATATACAAATATCAATGTTATAATGAAAAAAAAAAAAGCGGCAACACATTATTCAAAACAATTCAACATGAAATGCAATATTTTTTTAACGGGACACGTTATGTAATAATGGAATTCATTTCAATTCAATTCAAACAGGCTCGAGTTGGTTCTGCACAGTCCAATCTAGAGGGAAAAAGAAAACAACAAACGTATGTAAATATATAAGTGTAAGTCTGAATTATTTTATTTGATATTTTAACTTATTTTATTTTTTGAAAAATAAAAAATTACTAAAAATGAATAAAAATATAATATATATTAATTGCCTAATAGTCTAGTATAGTACTAGACTCACAGATCAAATTTAAAATCTTAAATAAAATAAAAAAAGATATTATAATTTAACAAATTTTTAAGTAAGAAAATGAAACATCCTATAATAACATGTCAATATTTAAATCAATATCAGAATTTATCTGCCTTTTATATAGGATTTCAATGAATAATTTACCTATATAATATGTGTGTCTTTTATATAGCATTTGAATCCAATTGAGTCACCATTAAATTTAAAGGATACCTTCACATGACACATTCAATATAATAATAAATTTTTTTATTATTAAATATTCTAGGTCTCAACAATAATTTTATATGAGCATATACAAAATGTTTTACATATATAAATTTAATTAAATTGTGGTTAAAATCCAACTCAATTATTATATTTGCTGTTGCTAGAAAAAAATGTACACCTAAACCAATTGGACCAAGACTCGAATGATCCAGACCAAAACCTAGCAATAATTCATTGTAATAATAAGTATATACTGTAATTTTAGTCAAAATTTTCTTAAAATATTAATACTTTGAATTTTTATATAAGCACCCAATTAAAGATTAAAAAAGTACTAATTAGTCTTATTATGCATTTTTTAAAATTTCTACATCCATTCTGCAGCCTTTACATTTTGAATCATTCATTGTGAAAAATTCAAACCCTGGTTAAAACTTGCATAGTTGCATAGAACATAACATACATATATATAAATATCTGTTTCGTCTTCTTAATTTATTTTATATACATGTATATTTTATCATACTTTTAATTAACCGCCATTACTGTATTTTATCCGCCAAAATACATTGTTGATTTAAAATTTATTTTTTATTTTTTGCTTAAAATTTTCCGGTAGATGAGAGCAGGGCTAGGTCGCAAGAGTATTTAATTTCCTAGGTCAGCGAGGAAGCAACCCTATTCCATACCACACCACATTTACACAGTGTTATGATGAAATCTGTCTGCTTCCCCTAACCTAATCAAATCAATCCATCTCCTGCTGAAAGCAATTCCCACTTTTCCTCTCTTCCCTCACCGAACTCAAACCAATGCCTAAAATTACACCTCTCCGTCAACTGCAAACGACACCCTTCCCTTAGCAAAACGACTGCGGTTTTGCTCCTCGGCATGTTATTCCCCCACTGCTGCTACTCTTCTTCATCTTTGGGTTTCTGGCCTTCGCATCATCAACATCACCATCCTTTTCACATCCAATAGACGACGTTGACTTTTCGTCTTTGTGTGAGAGGGAAGAGATGGACCAAGCAGTTGTGGATGACATAATCAATCGCCTTCTCGAAGTTCGCGGCCGTCCGGGGAAGCAGGTGCAGCTCTCCGAGTCGGAGATCCGCCAGCTCTGTGCAGCTTCCAGAGAGATTTTCTTGCAGCAACCTAATTTATTGGAGCTTGAAGCACCCATCAAGATTTGCGGTAATTTTTTCTACTTGTTTACTTTTTTGTGTTTTTAAACTAGGTATTGTCGTTTTGGTGCTTTTTACCCTAGCCTCGTCCTCTTCCCAAAACCGTGTTGTTTTATGATTTCGCGTTTGAGCATAGGAAGATCTGTACTCGAATATGACATCTTGGTGAGTCAAAAGCGGAGTGGTTTTATGTTTGCGGTTTAGATATGATCCAAGTGCTTCTGGTCTGTTTTGATTGCTTTCCTCGTGATTTTGCGTGGTCGTGTATGAGGTTTAAAAAGTATCTGCGTTGTAAAGAGTGATTTAACGCAAGTAGTGTTAGCTGTGCTTGGTTGCAAATTAACTGGTTGAATTGCATGCGTCATTTTACTTTTCTGTTATGTGGAGCATCCTTATCGTTGAGTAGGTTATAGACTGGATTAGCAGCGAAGTTTGTGGAAGATAAATTTGACTGAAGTTTTCCTGACGTGGTCAATTAGGATGCAATTAGTCCAATGCTAGGACTAATAACCTATTAATGGACATGCTGTGTTAGCTGATTTATAGTGAAAAAGCAAGATATGGATGAAAGTTCATACATGATATTAGCAAAAGGTGGTCTAGGTGAACCAGGTCGCTAGCTTATGGCCTGAGGTGAAATCCACTGATCATTCCAAATGCAGTTGTAGGCTTGTATCCTGATCTCTGTTGAAAGTTGATACGTCTGTGGCATTTTTTCTTTTTCATATTTTTTCCCTTTCTTAATCAAAATTATCAGATAATTGAATCCCCTTTTCTTTGACATTTTTCTATCTAGGCTTATATCAGACCATGATTTGGCTGTTGATGCTTTAGTGACTTGTTGTATAGAAAATGAAAGCCAAACCTTAAAATCTGTATTCATAAAATCAAGTAACTTGCTTCTTTAAAAGAGTCGTGTGCCTGTTTTGTTTTAGATAATATAAGAAAAGGGAGGGTGGGTTTACCAAAAAAAATATAAATTTTACAAAAAAACTACTAGAATAATATTAATTGAAAACTATTTATTGGTTTGTAGTTGTTTTGGACATGCGGCACAAATGTGGTGTAAAACAAATGAGCCACATATGCTGCTAAAAAATGAAAGGCGTCACACATATTTTGCTGCTGCCTGGTGTGATAGCAAGAGCAGCTGTGCTGCCCTTTGAATGTGCGTCACACACAAAAATGATATGTGGCACCTGGGGAATGTGCAGCACTAGGTGCAGACAAAGTATGATTATCTGAGTAAATAATTCACTTGCATTGTGTGCTCCCTCTTGCAACTGTGTGTGCCTGCATGTAGCTGGTTCTTCCTATTTACTTCCTTGTGCATGTGCCTTTTTTCAACATTAACTGTGCTCAGATATCCATTGCAAGTGACACATTTACTTGGATAATCATACTTTGCCTATGGCACATGTTCACAATGGTTTGATCGCATATGCCACGTCTCATTTTTGTGTGTACTGTGCACATTTAAAAGGCGGCACAGTTGCTGCTCCCATCACCCAATGTGGCAGCAAAATGTCCTACACCATTTTGTTTTGATGTCACACCTGTGCCACATGTCCAAAATAACCCCAAATTGGTAAACAGTTTTAAATTAATATTATTTTAAAATTTATATATATAAATATATATATTTTTGGTAAAAACCAAAAAAAAGGGCAGTATCAACTATGCTCAAGACTAACTGCTCTCCTACTTGATGGTTTTACACTGAAAGTCATGTAGGGAAAGAAATGTATTGCTGCTGTGGTGGAAATAATAATATCAATTGCAAATTTGAGATCAAGTTGTTAGGTCTTTGAAATTGTAGAATTATTATCGGGGCAGTTTAAAGCTGGGTGAACTGTTTTCTAGGTTTCTTAGTTATTATTTATCAGAATCTGTTTACTATTTGAGGAATTAAAACTTTTAAGCTAGGGTGTAGATAGAAGATGTGTTTGTAACCAGAACAACATAATTTGTCATTGCTGGTATGCAATTTGTTTATCTTGTAAGTTTGGCTTTCAGTCATACGGACCTGGATATGATAGCAAATTACATTGTACTCGAAGATTTAAAAAGTTACATTCATAAGGAAAATTAGTGTTTTTGCCTTCTAAGTTTAGGATAAGTTTTGATTTCATCTTTCAATTTTTTTTATTCAAATTAGTCCTCCAACTTTATTTTGGTTTCAAATTTGTCTTCTAACTTTATTTTAGGTTTCAAGTTTTTTATTTTAGGTTTCAAATTGATCCTCAAACATTTTTTTGGATTCAAATGAGTCCTCCAATTTTTGTTTTTGTACCACAATAGTCCTTTTGTTTGTAACAACATTAAATATTGTTGGAATCTAATTAGAAATTGGATTTTCCCTTGAACAATTATTGAATTTGATTGAAGGGTTATTCTATATCCTAGATTTTGATTAACATTTTAGTTTTGTGTGATTTTATCAATTAAAACAAGAGATCAAAGTGCAGGGACTGAAAACTGTTTTTATCAAATTCCAATTTCATACATTCATTTTTTTCTTTCAATGATTATTGAAATTGATTGAAGGGTTTCTTTAGATGCTAGGTTATGACCAACATATCAATATGTATGATTTCATTGGCTAAAATGAAAGATCAAATCAAGTTCTTCTTCATGACTCATTTTTTTTTAACAGAAAATCTTTATATTTTGAAACAATTGATAAAATTTCTTTATGGTTTTTACTTTTCATAAATTTTTAACCTTGATCCTAAAACTTTGTAATGTTTCATGATTCATGGATAGAGAACTAAACAGGTCAAGATGACCCATATAAAAAATTAGTTTCTGGCGGGTGTTAGTGAGATTTAATAGTGTGACAACAAAAGAACTAACTTTAGACAAATTTGAAACCTAAAATAAATTTGGAGGACTAATTTAAATATAAAAAAAGGTGGAGGATGAAATTGAAAGTTATCCGAAACATAGAGGATGAAGACACTAATTTTGCCTATTCATAAATTCAAATAATAATTCTACTGGAAGCAATTATTTGAAATGATAGAATTTTAACCAATGTGAAACAGGACCTAGCAATATCAAATGTTCCTTGTGTGGCATGACATTGTTTTTGCATACAAAGTTACAAAGATCTTCATCTGTGTAGAAACAATTCTTCATTGTAGTGCTTGAAATTATCATTGCCACATAGTACTGTATTATTGTTCATAGAAAAGAAAAAATTGTTTGCGTTATGATTTCTTATTATCCTGTTGTTGATCTTTCAGGTGATGTACATGGTCAATATTCTGATCTTTTAAGGCTTTTTGAGTATGGTGGATTACCTCCTGAGGCCAACTACTTGTTTTTGGGAGATTATGTGGATCGAGGGAAGCAGAGTTTGGAAACAATATGCCTTCTCCTAGCATATAAAATAAAATATCCTGAGAATTTTTTCCTTTTGAGGGGTAACCATGAATGTGCTTCTATTAACCGTATATATGGATTTTATGATGAGTGTAAAAGAAGGTTCAATGTAAGGTTATGGAAGACATTTACAGAATGCTTCAATTGCCTGCCTGTGGCAGCTCTCATTGATGAAAAGATTTTGTGCATGCATGGGGGCCTTTCTCCTGACTTACTTAATTTGGATCAAATTAGAAATCTACAGCGGCCCATTGATGTGCCTGATACAGGTTTGCTTTGTGATCTACTCTGGTCAGACCCAAGCAAAGAGGTTCAGGGATGGGGAATGAATGACAGGGGAGTTTCATATACATTTGGTGCTGATAAGGTCTCCGAGTTTCTTCAGAAACATGATTTGGATCTTATCTGTCGTGCTCATCAGGTTCAACACCTGCCTTTGGTCTCAATGTGTTACCAAATCTTTGGGTTTGAGTTTGTATCCCCATTTTTACTGTTATGACTAAAGTACTGTGAGATATATTTCCAGCAATCCTGTATCAATCAGCCATATTTACATGGGGATATTTATGATGCTTCATTCTTTACATACCTGTATTTACATTGAAGGATAGTATGTATCAATCAGCCTTGCTGTTAAATTTAACTTGGATTTATGTTTTGACCAGGTGGTGGAGGATGGGTACGAGTTCTTTGCTAACCGACAGCTTGTAACAATATTTTCTGCGCCTAATTATTGTGGAGAGTTTGATAATGCGGGGGCTATGATGAGTGTTGATGAGACACTAATGTGTTCTTTCCAAATATTAAAGCCAGCTGATAAAAGAGCAAAACTTGGTTTTGGAAGCACTGCCACTACTAAGCCAGGAAACTCTCCAGCAGGTGTAAAGGTATGATGATAGTTCAATATTTGGTAATGCAATACATACACAAAATCAAATGTTGAATATGTTATGGTATGTGTAGGGGATATATGTAGATATTTATGAAATTCAACCTTCACAATAAATTGGGGAATTTCATGCAAGCAGACTGTTATATGTCTGGTTGAGACCTGATTTGTGAATGTGCTGTGGAGGTTATAGATTACAATTAAGTATGCCTATGGTCATACTTACCAAAATCTGGTTTTTTTTCTTGCATTCTCTTTTAAATGTTATTGTTGAAATAGGTGCTTGTCATGATTACAAAGAATTAGGAGATAAAATGTTTTGCTTGTTGTAGCAGACCCCACTGTTTTCTATTTTTTTTTCATGATAAATATTTTCCCGGTATACATTTTGGCAGTTTTGTGGGATTTCATAGATTTAACCATTTATGGTATAATTTAGGATTGTTGGGATGATCTGATCTTATTTGTGATAATCATCCTAGAAAGCTTTTGGAGATTCAATTTACTTTAGCAATGGGAAAAGCTATGTAGCATGATCTTTTCAACTGAAATACTCTGAAGCAATCAAAGCCACTGGACGAATTAATTGTTTCAATTGGTTCCTGCTACAATTACAGATACTGTGCTGCATTTGTTTGCTTTCAGTGTGAAGGGTTTTGTGCTATAAACAACACAGTTCTTAAGCTATTTCTTAATCATATCTAAGTTATACCGTATCACTTAACGTCACTAGTGGGGAAGTCTTGTATTGTTTTGCTGTTCACAGTCGATGTTTACCAATGTAATTCTGAATTTCTCCTCTTGCTGCCTTTCAGTCCTTCCTGGGTACAAAAGTTTGAAGTTAATTTTGGTGAAATTGCTGCCACAACCGGTCAGCTTGATCTCAGATATGTAAGTTGCAAGAAAAGGAAAGTAGACATTGGGTCACCTATGATATTTTGGAATTGTAAAAACAAAGGGAAACACCATCATGAACTATGTAGACCATTGTTTTTCACTGGTACAAATTTGTATTTCGAGATGGACAAACAATCTCCTCGTTTTCTTTTGTACACTAATAGCTGGTATATGGTGTTCTGAGTTGTAAGCTTCTCAAGCATTGATGGATACGTCTGGATCTATTGCTGAAAACTAATTAAAATGCTCTTACGATTGGCATATGAATGGCAGTTGAAACTGGTAAAAATGGATATGCTTGAGTCTCCTTGTTTTTTTTAAGGTAGTCATTTTTGCTTTTTGGTGGAAATCCTCTGTTAACACAGGGTCTCTAAACTTTACTTGAATACCTCGTAGAAACTTGATTCAACACAGTGGATCTACTATGAGACAGGTCCTCACCCCTTTTTCTGTGACATTGCTTTGCTATAAAAACTCTTGGATTTATGTTCTTAATATGCGCCTAGATTTGGGTCTCTAAAGGGAGGTGTACTTTCTGAAGGTAAATTATAGAGTTATAACCATTACTTGAAAAATAAGGAAGTAAAACACTTTATTCACAACTTGTTTCAAATAATAGAAAGAAATAAAACAAAAATATTCAAAGATATTCATGATATGTTCCTTATAATAATTAGGTTCATGAATTATGGTCAACACAGTCCAAGTTGCGGTATATTGATAAAAGTTATATGACTACCTTATCTGTAACTATTCAAGCTATTCCATATCCTTATGAAAACATAATGTCGGAATATTTTTGTGGTCTAATATAATATAAATTTGATAGATGCATTGCAAAGTATACATTCCTTACTTTGAAGGAATGAATCCACGTCCTTTATAGAACTGAGCCTAAGTGAAAGAAGTGCAATTCTAGATACTGGAGAGCAGGAGAAAAGAAGACCTAACCAGCAGAGTTGAGTTTGTGGCTATGCATTGTAGGCATACAATAAAAATTTCCAAATTGGTGGTCAGGATGATGATGGAAGGATTTAGATAAGATGCTCTAGTATCCATAACAATTATCCGTATCTACTACTAAGGAAAAAAATCTATATCCATTCTCATTTGCATAGATAACAATTTTAATTCTCATTTTTATACTTGTCTTTATTATCTATAATTTAGTTAGCTGAAATATGATCTTTTTATTTTTTTAATATTTTAATGAATTTGAAAAATATAAATATTATCCTAAAATAAAAAGTATTTATTGAAATTACATATATACAATTTTACTATTGAATTTAAAAATATTAATTTAATTCTAAAGTTTTTTTATTAATATATATATTTTGTTTAAATCTTAATTATATATTTATTATTTATGTATATAGTGTGGATACTTATATATTTTAATTATATATTCATTAGGAATGGATACTTAATTTGTAGATATTTACTTATACCTATATTTAAACATAAAATAAATATATATCCTACTTATTGTGAATATCTTTTACGCATACCTATTGAATGTTGAATCCATTATCATTGGCGTGCATTCCATGGTGGGGAAGCCAGTGGGTGTGTAAAGGTAAATCTCGTCCACAATAGATGAATGGCATCCAAATGGGTTGTTAATCACTGATTAAACATTAACTATTTCACCAATAGTATTATTACTTAAGGATGTGGTGGTTGTTTACCAACGTTTTAGCTAAGCTGTTACTTCCCACTGGCCACTGATCGGGTGTTTATATGCTTATTTTTGGTCAAGTGATGAGTGTTCGGTGTTGTGTCTTCTGCCCTTTGATGGTCATGTCGCAACTTCTTTTTTTCTTCATTTTATCAATTTTTCTATCTTATCCTAAGAATTTGTTACATCAGAATTATAAAAATAACTTATCATATCATTTTTGTCTCATTGACCTAGGCATAGAAAGACAAATTCTTTTTCCATCTTACATTTTCTACTTACTAGAAATCCATGATTGCTGTCTACTAGTATTTTCTTTTTTTAAAATGTGACTAAGGACTCTTGCTTCTCCCATGATGGACCTGGCTTTGGGTGTTGTTGGGCCTTGTTATTGAGTGTTGACAATGAGAAACCCTTCAAACTTGGTCTTTTAAAGTTATGCGTCATTATATTAGCTTCTCAAAATTTTGTTATCAAATTAGTTTTTTCATAATTTCAGTCACTATTTTAACCCTTCAAGTATTTTTTTTATCAAATTGTTATAATTTTTTTTTCCACCACACCACTCCTTCATAAGGATTAAGTTGACAACATTTTAAAATTTTCCCTTCAAAGATTTAATCTATTACTGTAGATTCTCAAATATATTTTTGTCATCCCTTTAGTTCTTCTTAAGGACTAACAAGGTAAAATTTAGATTTTCAAGGAACTAATTTGATGGCCCTAATTTTTGAAGGACTAATGTGATGCATACAACTTTGGAAGATATTGAACTGTTAATAAAGTTGCTCAATTAAATAAAGGAAAACGTTGTTTTTATCTTGGAAACCTTGATTGGATAGTGATATGATCTTTAAGGAATAAGAAAAACTTTTAACTATAGTAATCGACAAATCTTCAAGAATTTAAAGGTTGTATAAAAAAAAATTGGATAGGTGGATGTCGATTCTTACACTGAAACTTAGTTAACCTGCACATTCAGCAATTATGTTGGCTTTATTTTATTTTTGTCGGGTTGCAGTCCTTTTGGCAGGCTTGTTTTTCTTTCTCACATTGTCTGTCTTTTCGGTAGAGGCAAACCAGCCCATTGGAATTTGAACCCAAATCAAGTTAAACTAATCTTGGGATAAAATATAAAATTACTAAATTTTATATATTATATAATAATTTTAAAAAAATTATTGTAATTTTTATATTAAATAAAAAATTAAATGATATCTATTTAAAAAAAATTAAATTTTTTATTATATTATTTTTTAAATTATTATTCATAATTCATCTTATACTTTATTTTTTTTAAAATTATTCATAAATCATCTTATCCTCACCTAAGGTTCTTAAGTCTTCACTGAAAAAAAAATAGTAACAATTTTAAAAAATAAATAATAATTTTAATTTTGATAAAAAAATTTCAAAATTTAGTATATTTTATATCAATTTGTATTTTCGTAAAAAATAACTGTCAAATATATTTTTTCTAAAACCAAAGTCGAGCCTAACAAGAAATATGATGTTTGTATGGTTTTTCTTTTTTATTTTTCATGGTCGAGCCATATTAATATTGAAAAATTTAGGTAGGTATGGACGTTCAAATTATTTTATTAATATGATCAACATTCTATAAATTATCTACTGACAATAATCACTCATTTTAGAGATTTATTATATCTATGTAACTAATTTTCCCTTAATTTTAAAGGAGTTTGATTTTTTTCTAAATAAAAACATTTTTCGTTAGAAGTAATCTTATCAAATTGGATAAAATCATTATAAATAATAATTTTTTATTTTATAAATTTTAATATAGTTAATTCACAATTTCAATAATGAAAGGAGTTAATCATTACTGATGCATATCAATATAAAAAAAATGTTAGGTACCATAAATTATAAACATTCTATTTATTTGTTGCCTTTTCTTTAAAAGAAATGAATATGCTTACCTTTCGAAAAGTTGTCTTAACATTATTTGCTCTATTAAAAAGTTAATGCCTTTCTAACTAATTTTCTTCAAAAACTTATCAAATAAAGTTCACATTTGTATCATGATAATTACCCTATATACCAAGAGTTTGAAGTGATAATTAAGAAGATTCGTCGTTATTTTCAGAATAACTATCTCAGTACTAACAATTGTTTTAAAGACATAATTAAGAAATTAATAAATAAAATATTTTTATTAAAAAATTACTGTCAGAATACATTAATATTAAGAACTAAATGTTACACTTTCTTATTCCATTGCCGCAGTCAACAGTACTTTATTCTAAATTAGAAATGCATGGTTTTGCGAAGCCCATGGTTTCAGTGAATTTTAAAATTAATTAATTAATTAATTATTTGTGGTATTTGTTTTATGTTGTGTATTTGTCTATGATACATCGTACAGGAATTGAAATTGACGAGAATGAGCTGTGTGTTTTGTTTTGTTACGCTGGTGGTTTTTGAAGATTACACATGTAAGTTTAGGTACGAAAGGGATTGGTGGTGTAGTTTCGTTGGATGAGTTTTATAGGTTAAGTATTAAAAATATGAAACGTGGAGACACTAACAACATCATGAATTAGCAATAATCCAAAGTGTAAGATGACGTGCCTTTCACTGTCTTGTGCACTCTCACACACTCATCAAGAGAAAGAGTGCTACACAGTGAGAGTAACTTAAGCAACACAACTACCAGCCAAACCTTAAATGTTCATTATTTGAGTGTTCTCTATAATTGAACTTTTGGGACCCTTCATTCTAAAAAACTTTGAGACAAACTGTTCTATTGCTCATAATAACCCTATCCATTTTGGTTGGACTGAAATATCACATTAGAAGTAATGAGAAGTAATGTGCCACATGGGTAGGACCATGTGCTAGTAGTTGGGACATGTGGTGGGTTTAACGTTTGGTACTTTGCTGCCATTATTGCTACGAAAACTAACAAGTTTTTAATAGTAAAATAAATGGAAGTTGGAATCTCTCTCAGCAATCCAAATTAAGAGAGAAAAAAATGGAATCATTTTGTGCAACCAATGTGAGAGAACATCTGTTTCATTATTATTTTTGTTTTCAAATAATTAATGTAAAGCCTGGGCAAAAGTTACAAAAATTTGTTTTTTATTTTAAAAATATGACCATATTTTAGTATTTTCATTCTGTTAATTTTTATTTGGTAATATGTTGAGAGATAAAAAAAATGTCAAACAATCTTGTTATTTTTCCAATATAATTATTTTAATAAATTTATCAAATATAATAATTATACTGCATCGAATGGATCGAAATTTTTTTTTATGATAATTATATATTTGAGTTGTGTTACCTCCCATCACTCCAATTCGTGGAATCTTTTATCTTGTTATTGTTAGTGACTTACACACAAAATCCACAAACTAAAGCCAATTTTTCTTTCGGTAAACGAAAATCATTTTTTAACAAGAAAAATTAATGTTATATGTTTGTAATAAATTGCGTGACATTCTTCTTAGTAAAATAAAATTTATTGATTTGGGAATTAAACCTCCAAAACTAGGTTCTTATATGTGTTTAATGTCTAATCAAATACCTACCGATGCAGTTAACAATCTTATCTTATTAATTAATGATGAGAGAGTTATGAAATTCTAATGAATTATGTACCGCCAAAAAAATCTAAAAAATTATGAGTTGGTCATAAATCATTCATCCATCCAGTATATTTTAAAAAACACAAGTACAAGCTTTTCTTTGTTATTCCAAGCCAAATTTATTCTCTGTAGGTATCAACTATCAATGAATGGATAGTTAAAACAGCTTAATTGAGATTTGATCCGAGAATAGATTCACTTCCTACAGAATCTAATAACACTTCTAAGTTGCAGCTAAATTATTAATGTTTCTTTCACATTTTATACAGAATAGTGAGAAGAGAGATTAAAAAAAAAAGGAATATTACAGATGAGATAAATAATTATGTAAAAAAATAAAAAAATATATTATAAAAATTGAGGTACAGTTATTACTCCCTCCCTAGCTAGTAGTAGGTTTGTTATAGGTAGTGGGAGAAAAGAGTGCGGTTTTGCGTGGTTTGTGGGGTCCTATGTAAGTAATGTAGTAGTACAGTAGAAGCAAAGTATTGTATATTTGCTTGAAACGAGGAATCATATAAAGCAAAGATAACTTATCACTCCCAGGTGGGTCCCACCCATCTTCTGTCGTAACAATATTGCTGGCAAGTGGCAACTGCCAAACGTGGGTTGCTAATGTTACCCGTCATTGACTCATTGGGGCCACCTTTTTATATAACTCATTCATTTCTTCTCTAAACCAAAGTCAATACCTCCATTCCAACATTTCTGTGGGTCGTTTTTCAGTAGCTAATTCATTGAATCACCTTTTGACCGGAAAAAAAGGTTCAATGATCCCAAATGAAAAAACAAAAATAGAGATATGTTTGGCTTTTTTTTAATAGTTTAATATTTTTCTAATGACCCTATTTAATTTTTATTCTAAATTACATTAATTTAAAATAGATATATCCTTGTAATTTAATTGTTTCCTTTGTTATTTATTTTTAAGAAAAAAATAGCTGGCAACGGCATTATTGGAGTGGGACAGGAATCACGTGGCTGAGTTCGTAGAGTTAGTTACTTAAAAATTGAAAAAGAAAAAAAATAAAGATGGTGACATGGATTGGAAGGCATTTCCAATAGCATGCGAAGTGATAAGCACTTTACACTTTAATCTCTCTAAAGTGCTTATCACTCTTATCCATCCTTATGCTCTGATCCACTTCAAATTTCAAACTTCAAACGCTTATTTACATACCCATTCAAATAATATTGGAACAGTTACTCCCTCCACTTCTGTATATAAATTTTAATTCATTTATTTACAAGAAGTATAAAATTTAGTTAATTTAAGTTACAGAATTAAAATTATTATTAATTGATATAATTTATTTTATAATTATTTTGAATATGAATGAAATATTTTTTAAATTTTTATAATTAATTAATATATTTTTACATAATTAAAAAATAATTAATTTAATAGACATAATAAATTGTATTTTTTAAATAAATCAATATAGTGTTTTTGTTCTTATAAAAATAATGAAAAAATTAGGATATTAGAATAATTAAAGTTTAAAAAATAAAAGTCGTATTTTTTACATTTTTAAATTAATTTTCCTATTACACTATAAATTAACTATTAGTTTTTGTTTCCTTATGAGAAATAATAAAACATAATTTTATTTTCTAATTATAAAAAATTTAGATCTGTTTTCAAATATATTAATTGTTAATTTTATATTTTTATTAATGATATATTCATTTATTTTATGCCATTAATTTAAATATTTAATTATACATATTTAAAAATATTAATTAATACCACATTGATTAAAAAAATAAAAATTAATTAAATATATTATTTTTTATAATTTTTTATATATCTCATCATAATTTTAATTAAAAAATATTAATTCTAGTAATTCCTTAATTAACATCGTTTAGCAAACACATATCTTGATGGGAATGTAAGGGAGTCACGGCTTTCTCAAAAGTTTTTGAATGACAACCCCAAAACTAATAAAAGACAAAGTATACATGTTTTTGCTACTCTTTAGCTCATTAACAAAGCTAATCACCAAAATAGATTAAAATTAGTTTTTAAAATTATAATCACTCGTATTCTCTCTCCTTCTCCAAAGATATGAACAAATTGTTCTATTATACCAGTTCCAATTACTTAATAAAATTTGTGAAAACTAAGGTAGGTACCGACTTAAATTATATAATTACTTAAAAATTGAATACCATTTAAGATAAGAGTTTGTGATTATTTAATTGTCATTGAATAATCGTGGAAAGACAATTAATTGTGATTATTTCTTAAGTACCAAGTTTCATGAAAATTAAAAATACATTTATTGATTGAGCAGCTATGAACGAATTTAGAATTTTGTTTAATTAGATTGACCATCTGGTCTAAATTTTTTATTTCTTCAAATAGTAATCATGATTTTAAGTCTTTTTATTTATTTATTTGGGGGGGGGGGGGAGATCTCTGCATTGTTCAGTATGTCTTTTGGATTAGAGCTAAAAAAATTGAAGACAAGTTTATTGCAATCATTCTTTTTTTTTATTCTCTTACAATAAATCTTATTGATAATATAATATAAATTACAATTGATAAAGCAAATAGAGAGGAAGAAAGAAAAAAAAAACAGAGAAGAAGTGTTTAATTTTAGTTTCAAAATAGGCATTTTTAATAACTATTCCATAATTTTTATACATTTTTAAGGAACGGAGAAATAAATTAATTCAACAAATGTCATAATTTTAGAGATGGAAAATATACTTAGACTATTTTTTTAGTATATTAATTTTAAATAATGATAAGAAAACCCAATTGAAGAAAAGAAAAAAGTGCAAAAACAGTAGCAGCATAGTATCACTGTGAAGTTTCATAGAATTTCTGTTAAGTAAAGCAGATAGATTAAATCAAACTGATCTTTTTTACACTTCTTGTATTTTTATTTTTGAATTATTTTAAAAAATAAAACTAAATAAAACACATATGAATAAAGGTGTCTAAATAAGATAAAACTACTCTACATTTTTTTTTAAAAAAAAATTCTATTCATTTCTATAATTTTATCTCTTTTAATTATACTGAATCTTACTTATACACATTTATCTCATTCTCTCCCTTAAATGAAACTCTTTGACAGGATCCACGCTCGAGTAAATAATGGCAGCACTCTATGAGTGTAAAGTTCCATACAACTTCAAAATAGATAAATTTTTGTTTTGCCATTTTCAAAATAAAGTCAGAACGTTCGGTTTTGATGGGATGGAAAAAGGAAATGCTCTGCTCTTTCTCTCTGTACCTTTCCACGCATGAACATCTAACGCATATTAGAAACATGTTAAATCTAATTCACGTTTGGTGCATAAGGTTATTTTGGTTTTGATTCTAAAATTCAAGAGAGGAATTTTGTTTGAACCTTTTCTAAGTTCGAACTTTTAACTAATATGGGACATAATGCATACCTAGTTTTTTTTTTCTTTTTCTTTTTATAAATATCACTAATAGTATTAATATCTAATATATTTGGATGAGTGCTTGTAAATTTAAATTTAAATGAACTTGATTTTATAATTTTTTTTTTAATTTAAGATAAATTTAACTTGACGTGATTTATGTTGAGAAACTTTATTTTAAAAGTAAGTTTATAATAAAACTTGATATCAAATTTTCAACTCATTACAATTTTTTTCTCACAATAGCTTAATTTAAATGTATAGAAAAAATTAATTTTATTTTAAAAACTTCAAATATATTAACATGAATTTTAAACAACATCTACATTTTTAAACTTAAGTTTACAAGCTTTCAACACTAATCCAAACATACTTTAAGCTTTTATTTTAGATGATGAAAGAGATAGGAAAGACTGAAATAAAAGAATATATTTTAACAAAATAAAAAAATAAAACATTTTTTTTACTGATTTAAATGAATATAAGAATATGTAAACAATTAAATATATAATTAAAAACTTTAATATCTTAATAAAAAATATATTAAACTTTAAAAAATAATTTTCATCATATTATTTGTTATTAATATAATTTATTTATTATTTTTATTATAAAAAATTATTAATAATTTAAACTTTAAAAAAATAAAAAATAGAGTCCTTCCCCCTTCCATTGCAGGCCTATGTATGGAAGAATTTCCTAAATAAAATTCATCTTAAATTTTTTTATAGAAATTTATTATATATAAATAATAAAAATGTTTTTCTTCTCATTTCTCCTTGATCTATCTTCTTCCTTTTCATTTACTAAACAAAGCAGAAGTATATTCCCATGTCACCTAATCCTACTAAGATGGTGGCGCATAGCAACTAGCAAGCATGAATTTGAAATCAATGGCAACTTTAACTGCAACCGTATGATTAAGCGTGTGAAGAAAAAGAAGGTAACATTGTACGGAAAGAATCCAAACAACAGAACCTTGTCACATGCGAGTGGTCTCAATGGATATGGTCGGCAATGCCTAATTAATTAGATTCGTGCTTTTTTTGGGACCCTAATGCCTAAAGTGCAACCATATTTCAGGAGCCAAACTCAAAACTCAACACAAAGATTCGCTCAAAAGTTAAAAGAAAATGATGGGTTGCTTACTGCGCATCTCAATTTTTTAACGTTCATCTTCTTCCTTTATATACATATATGGACTTTCTAGCGTGAAAATGTTTCTGCGTATCCGCTTATCATAAAATTTGAATTACAGATGTAAAAAGAGGTAATATATTATCCATAACTCAATATGTAATAAATAATAATTAATTATAAATTATTGAAATTATTTTATTGCCGTTGGATGAGGGAGAGAGGGGTGAAAGAATAATAATTGATGAGTAAAATATAAAGAATGGAAATTGGCAATATGTAAGAGCATATGCGATGGATATTATTTGTACATGGAGGCGTCCTTTTAGTTCTAGAAGCAGCGTGTGAGATTCGCTGCTCAACTTTGAACATTTTCTTCATTTTGACGTTAGACACCCAATCTCACCCCACACTCACTCCTACACGTCTGTTCATTTTCCTTTTTCAAAAATACCATAAATATATTATTATCACTTCCACCACTTACCAAATTTCAATTTCAGTTCTAAGTTTAGACCAAACTATTTTCCATAGTAGTACTTCTACCTTTTTTAATTAGTTTTTCTGTATTCCTTTTTTAAGGTTATTTTTTTTTATGTATAATCAAAATATTGAAGTTTGAATTTATTATTTTGTGTAAATTATTTTAATTCATTATTATTAAATAATTTTTTAATATATGTTTAGTTTTTAATTTAAGATATTTATTTTTTTATATATTTGTTTTTATCATTTTTAATGAATTTAAAATAATATAATTAATATATAAAAATTTATTTTAAATAAAAATATATTTAAAATAATATATTAATTTTTAGGATAAATTACACTAATATTTTCTGAATTTGATTGTATTCGAGATTTACTAATATATTTTTTTTAAAATATCTTCATCTTCAACTTTAAAATAATTTCATCATCCACCACTAATATCTCCTTTCCCATCTTCTTCCATCATCAACACCTTTCTCCATCTCTTCCTTCACTATAACGACACATAAAATTAATGATATAAATTAAAATTAACTTAATAATAACCTTTCTATACCTCTTCCTTCTCAACCCTTCATATTTTTTTCATTTGTTTCTTATTTTTTTCATCATCTTTTCATTTACTTTCATAGTCACAAATCTAAAATTTTATAATCTTTTTCAATCTCGAATCTCTCTCTAAGTCATCTTTATTATTATTATTTTTTTTACCTCTTCATTTATAATAGTTGACTTTGTTAACTCCTTTTTGAGAATATATCTCAATTGTCATAATATCAACAAAAAATATAATAAAAATTGGAAAAAAAAATAAATATTCTATTAAAATTTTAAAATTCACGATAATATTTTTTCAATTGAAATTTTTTTTATGAAATGAAAGTTTTATTTAAATATAAATATATGATTATATTGATAAAAAAATATCTACATAATAAAAATTAAAAATATAATAAAAATGTTTGAAAGAATGAAAATAAATAAAATAGATGATTATTGTAATATTATGAAAAACAACGATGATTCCTAAAATGTGCTGTGGTATTATGAAAAATAATAGTAATTATTGTAATTTTTTTGAAATTAACAATGATTTTTGTAACAATAAAAAAGATATTTAATTTTTATAATAAACTTTAACATTTTAAAAGATGTTTCTATAATGATAAAAAAAAACATTCAACGTATTTATATTAAACTTACGAAGTGTTAGTATAATTTATTATAATTTTTAATATATTAATATATAATTAATATTATTAATTTTTCAATATGTATTAGTTGAGAAGAAAATAGTAATCAAAAGCCTCGTAGGAGGTATAATTTTTGTTGGTCAATAAAGCCGTGAGCATGGAATTGTTCCTTTCCAAACCTCAATTCTACGCATTCTCTCAAGAGCGAATTTTTTCCCTGCTTTGAATATGGCATTAGATTGAGATAAATTAAATTTTTAAGTAGTAAAGCATTTAAAATTTTATTATTTATTATTATAATGAATTTGTAAAAGAACTCTAAAAAAAAACAATTAAAAGTTGTAAATACAATATCCACATATTGTTTATTGATAAGAAAAATTACATTATTATTATTATTATAAATATAAGTATATAATAAAAATCGGGTAAATACTTTAAAAAATTTAAAATAATGTATAATTTTTTTAAATATAGTAACGGATAAAAAATAAAACATATATTTAATGAATAATGATAATTTTACATATAAATTTTATTTATATTTTTTATACTCCTAATTTAACGGTCAGATATTTAAAAAAATCCAACAGCAATAAAATTAGAATTACTTTTTATACCTTAAGAGAAAAAAATTGTCCAACTTAGATTTGAAATTTGAAAATAAGGAAATGTGTTTAGAGCATAGGTTTAAAATGAATAAAGAAAGGAAAGGGGTGATAATGTCACATGTGGGTGGTGGTCCTACTCCGTACTGACATGGGACCTAATATTTGATATTTGATAAGGGCATCAATTTTGAATATAGATGCCAGAACTTATCTTATATTCAATTCTTCTTAATTTTTTCAACTATTTTACATCACTGCATACGCCTCTAAATCATCCCCTTCACATTCTCACACGCACCCTCCTTTTTAAATCAATGCATTAACTTTCATGGACTACCATTATTATTATTATCATTATTTTAATAAATACGAGAGCAAGTCTTCCAATGTTATTTAAATATGTCATGGTTAACGTATTTTCAAAGCAAACCTTGTATATATAGTCTTTGCTCTTTTCTTCTCTTTCATATGAATCTCTATATAAATATAAAATATATGAAGACTAACCATAAGAGTGTGACGTGTGACCAATTTCAGGTTTTCAACTTCACCACATAGAACAAATTTTTAGTTTAATCTTTACGTTGGGTAAAATAAATTAAAGCGTGCGTTAATTTAAATTATATGAAATAAATATTATATTCAATCTCTGAATATATTATTTGACTTAATTTAATTCTTCAAAAACAAATATCAAATAATTCTCTCATAAAATTGTATAATTAAAAACAAAAATAAAAAACTCTCTACTCCTCTCATTTATTTAAATTACTAATAATTTTTCAGTGGATAAATTAATATATAATTTTTTACGAATAAATTATATACTAAAAATGATATTTAGAAATTATTTGTGTATTAAAAGTGAAAAAATAATAATCAAACGACTAATCTATCTTATATTTATAATTTTAAAGAAATGTTTAACAAATTTATGATATAATTAAGTCAATTTGATTTGTTAAAAAATTGAATTAAATGTTTATTTATTCATTATTCTTTCTATTTTTTTGTCTGTAATTTAAAATTATTTTACACATATTAAAATAGTATATTAATATCTTGATTTGTATTAAAATTATTATGTAACTTTTTATTGTGTCTTTTATTAGTTAACCTATCTCCTGATTAAAATAATTGTTTAGAGTAAAGAAAAATTATAAATATTATTTTAAACTTTTAGAATAACAATTGAAAATAAAATAAAAAGTAAAATAATAACAGATAAAAAAAAATGAAGCGAGAAATTTACTTGAAGGGTATACTAAATATAATTTAAAAAATTCCAATGTTATGTAATATAATTAATTGATTGAAGATTGATCAGAAGTACACCATGAATCATGGCCAATTTCATGCTTTCAACCGATCAAAACATAAGATAAATTTTGAATCCGTTCAGGTAAAATAAGATAAATAATACTTCCGTTTAAATTGAATGATTTATCTGAATGGAATGCTAAATATAATTGAAAAAACTTCAAATGTTATATAATACAATGAATCGAGAGAAATGTTAGTTGTATTTTATTTCTTGCATAATATTTAAAAAAACAAAAACAAAAATATCTGGTAAGATAAATAATAAAAATTAAAAACAAGTATTATAAAAAAATTCTATATAAATGATATAACTCATATAAATCCAATGAATCTAGATTTCTTATTAAATCAAACAAATTATATAATATAATAATTAAAGAAAAATGTTAGTGTATTTTATTTGAACTATTATTGATTAGATTAAACTGAATTAAATTTGAATTTAAAATTAAATAAAATAAATGAAAAAATAAGAAAATTGATGAGATTAGATTAAATTTTTTTCCTGAAAATTAATCTAATTCAGACCACATACATCCGTATTAATTTTTATAAAATAAAAAAATATTTTAACTTAATAAAAGATAAAAATGATTCATTTTATATTTTAAATAATAATAATAATATGTCTTTTAAAACTAACATAACTATTTACTGGTTTAAAAACTAAAAGTGCAGAGGATTATTATAATCCATTGAAGAGATGTTAACTTATCCAATTATCCATAGTTTTGATTTTCTTTGCATCTACTTATTTCTGCAAGTCAGTGAGATTCATACAGCTTATAGGGACACGCCACTAATTTAGAAAGAGATAACCAGATTCACAACTCTACTTTGTGGTCAGAACTAACCCTTGATTTTTTTTTGTTTTAGGATTATTAAATAGCGTTTAACACAAGCAGGACACTGGGCAACCCACATGGTGTGCCACAGATTCTTCATATAAAAGAGGATGACCAAGCCAAAGCAACCTCTTTTTCTGCGTAATTCCTCCCTAAAGTTTATTTTTTCATCATATTATCATTCACACCAATTTTCCTCATTCATATTGTCTTTTGTGCTAAACACTCAGTAGCTTATAAGTGTGTTCCAATGTTCAAAGCTGGCTTTTATGACTTCTAATAAATTAAACCCTCATTTTTAGTTTCAATAATAATATGATTTTATTTAAAATATTTCAAAAAAAAAAGTCCGAACTTAGACTGAATAAATTTTTAAATTTAATTAAAATAAATTAAGTGTAAATATTTCCTACATTTTCACTCAACTATTAATTTTTATACAATTAAAAATTATTAACTTGTAATAATTATTTTAAAAATTATATTTACAGTAATTTTTCATTGATTGTCAATTTAAATTTTTTTACAATTAATGGAGTGGGGATTTATAGGTAGAAAATTATAAAAAAAATTAAATTAATAATAAAAAATAAAAATGACTATGAAAGTGTATATAAAAGTAATTTAAAGATTAAAAGATTTAACTGTTGATTTTTTTTCTTGAAATACAAAGTTGAAGAGCTACCTAAATTTCAAGTTGAAGCTTCATCTTTCCTTAGATTTCGTTGTTAAATTTTGTTCTTGAACGGTTGACACATCATTATTCTAATATTAAACTATTGTCATTTTCATTTTTTGGAAATGCTGAACGGCCATACCTTATGATTTTGTTATTTTATTTTCAACCATTTCACCCTCAAATGTTGTAAAAATGATCTGAAATGGTTGGTAACTTTCTTGATTTTTTTCTCAAGGGCGTAGTGCATCACTTTTCTTTTTGTTATTTATTTAATTAATATAAAAGACCATCAAGAAATGAAGTTTGAATTAATAATTTAAAATCATTTAAATGATATTTAAAGAATCATCAAATTTTACCTAATAATATTAAAATCTTCATCCATGTGTTTCTCCCCTGTAATGGTAATGATAAAAATGAGCAAAAAATCATAAGATGAAAAGCATTTCCATGCATCCAAAATTATTATATTTATTCTTACTATTATTATATATACAAAAACTGCAAGGATAGCTTGAATTCAAACTTCCCTTTACATAAGTGGGGGAAGTTTGAATCTCTAGATTTTCCTCATTCCTCAGTTCTATGGTTTATACAGGAGAGAAAATCAACACAAGATTCCCTCAACTCATACCTACAGTCTCAGAATCCTAAAAGCGAAAAACAGAAACGGGATCTGTTTGGGTGCTCTGCTTCTGCTTCGACAGGTAGAGGTCATTAACATAGTAGAGAAGACAAGGGGACAAAATTAGCTACAATTGCGAGAAGCAAGTAGCTTAGGTAATGTCTCTCTGTATTGCATTGCACTGCAATTCCTAAAACCTCAGGTCAATTCAACAGTGTCACCACCACCACCACCACCACTCAACATCCAAGGGTGTCCTGCATAAACAATAATCACAAATAACTCATTAACACACTCAATTCATCACAACAAGAAATAAATTAAAACTGAAAATAACAATAAAGAAGAAGAAGAAGAAGAAGGAAGTGCTTACTCAAGGCCTGTTCTGCAGAGAACCTTCTAGAAGCATCCCTGCAAATCATTTTCCTCAAGAGATCCTTGGCGGAAGGGGACACAGACCTAAAGATCCTGGAAGGGAACCTAAGATTACCCCTAACAACACTCTCAAATATCTCACTCGCAGATTCTCCATAAAAAGGGGGAATCCCAGCCAACATTATATACAAAATCACACCGCAACTCCAAACATCCACTTTCTCGTCGTACTCTCTTCCCATCAGAACCTCCGGCGCCACGTAATACGGCGTCCCCACCACCCCGCTCATGCTCCTCCCGTCGCTGAACCACTCCGCCGAACCGAAATCGGCGAGTTTAAGGTTATTCTCGGAGTCGAACAGGACGTTATCAGGCTTGATGTCGCGGTGAGCAACGCCGAGGCGGTGGCAGTGTGCGACGGCTTCTAGAAGCTGCTTGATAATTGAAGCGGCTTGGGGCTCCGGGAAGGGGTTAGCGTTGGCAACGATGCGGTCGAAGAGGGTGTGAGGTTGGCAGAGTTCGAGAACGATGGAGAGATAATGATCGTCTTCGAAAACGTCGAAGATTTGGAGTATGTTAGGGTGAGGGGAGAGAAGGGTCATGTATTTGGATTCATTTTGGAGGCATTCACGGTCGGTGGAATCGAGAAGGAGTGATTTGAGAATGAGTTTGCAGGCGAAGAGTTGGTTAGTGTTTGGGTGGAAACAGCGGAAGATGGTGCCGAAACGTCCGCGACCAATCTCCTCCTCACACAGCTGGTATTGTGATTTTAGGGCTTCGCACATTATGAGTTTTTTTTCTCTTCTTTCTCTCTCTCTCTGTTTTAAGTTTTGTGTTTGGGTTACTCTGTTTTTATAGATGTGGTGAATATTAATGAAGAATGGGAGCGAATGTGCTGTGGAATATAGCAAAGGAATATTCCTTTGGTGGATACCATCACTGAACCCACCCACACCACGTTTCATGCTGTAGATTGCAAGCCGTTATACACGACTTATTGGGATGCCCTAATCATTTCTAATTATATATTTTTTAAATCAAATTACTCAAGTCTCTTTTTTATTTTAATATTTTTATTATATTAATAAACTACTAATGTGATGAATTAAACAAAAAATTATATGTTAAACATTGTATAAATTTTTTTCCATTTTTAAATATAAACAATTTAAAAAAAATATTATTATTAAATACTTAAAGATTAAAAATAGTTCTTTCATTTCTAAAAATTTTAAGTGATTAAAGTTTTATTACAAAATTTGTAAATCAATTTTTATTTTTAAGATATAAAATTATAATTAATTTTATTATTTAAGTTCTTGTTTTTGAATGTCATTTCAAAAATTTTATCTTTTAAATTTTCTAAATTTAATTGTAATATATTTAGAAAATTAAAAAAATTTGTGTAATGTTTAACCTATCAAAAAATTTGCAGATCTTCCCTTTCAAATTCTTCTCCCATTTGAAGATTAAATTTTAAGATTTCATAGCAAATTTTTTTTTCACTTTTATTTACTAACATTTTAATTCTTTAACTTATTTATTTTTTTTACAAATTAGGATGTTATTTAAAAAAATTCTTTCGTTACTCATCAACTTTTATAATTGTCTATCAAATTTGTTCTTATTACTATTTGCAAAGAAATTAACTTATATTATTTTATTTATTAAAAATTAATTTATATTATTTTAAGTAAATAATCAGATTAACTTGTATAATATTAAAATTTAAAAATAAATTTATAAAAACTAAATAAATCAGAAACTAAAATGTTATTAAATTTCTTCTATTTTTATATGTATCAAAAAGTTGAAAAATATTCTTATAAATATTTAAAAATAAATATATATTATAAACTATAATTATATTTTAAATATCATATCATATAATATATTATATCTTATTATATTAATATTATATAATATAAATTAACTTTAATAATATAATTACTGGTTAATATATTAAAAATAATATAAAAAGATTTTTTATCATAAAAATAAAAATATAATATTTATAAAAAATATTTTATAAATATATAAATACCTATTACAAATATACTTGGAATATTTTTGGTGATGCAATCCTGTTGTCAATATTTTTAAGTAATGATCAGATTATTTGTTTCTAGCATCAAAGTTTCTTTAGCCATTAATTTAATAAATTTCGTTTCTTCTTCTCCAAGTTCGAATCTCTTTCTTTTCTTTAGCTGTCTCGATACTGTTTATTTATTTTAACAAAAGGAGGATTCCTTTTTATGCCTTTATCTTGGCAGTTGAACATGAGGGGTAAAAGAATTAAACTAAGGAAAGGCTATATCCTTAGAATATACCAGGAAAACCAAACAATGCAATTTCTTTAACGATACCAAATTCGCAATACATTTTTGAATGTCAATAAGAGGCACATGTTTTTAATGGGAACCACATATTAGCATTAGTCACTAGATTTTTCTTAAAATTTGTGTACCATGGACGGGTTCATGATCATCCCTTAATTTGAGTAATGTAATTGAGTTCACCTTTATGACCTACGGATGCAAGAGTTTGATTATAAACAGACAACATTTCTTTACATTCCACATAATATACATATTTATTAGGTATAAAATTTTAATATTTATATTAATTTAATAATTTTATATAAAATATAAAATTTATTAATTCAACTGTTATTCAAATATTAAATTATGTTATTTAAATATTGATATTTACAAGTATTTAAATATTATATTAATTATTAAAATAAAGTTATAAAAAAATATCTATCAAATTTTATCTTGTATAAAATTATATATATATAATCTATTTGATAATAATTTTTAAATTAATAATTAGTTTGATAAATTTTATATTTTATATAAAATTATAAAATTTTACATCTAGTATTAACAGATTTTAATATATATATATATTATTACTTTTTAAATATATATTAGAAACATTAAAAAATACTATTAACATATTTTTAATTGTTTCTTAACATATTTTTTAGCTTTAAATTATTTATTTATTTTTAAAATTACTTTTTAAATTATCAATGGAGATACAGTTTAATAATAAAAAATATTAAAAAGAATATATCAATAACATTTTTTTAAAATTATAATGTTCCTAGAAGGAATGAAGTTTCTCGAATCTATACGGACAATCAACGTCCACAAAATTAGATTTCAATTTATAAAAGAAAAATATGTGCAGGATATTTTCTTTCAAACAAACAAATTGAGGACCGGTGGGGCATTCAGTTAGCGTTCTCTCCACCATCGTAATTTTTTAAGCCTCAATCTAAGAAGTCGATGGTTTCCTTTGGGGTCCATTTTCTTTTACTAAACTAAACAAAAGTTATTGCCTTCGGGTTCCAACATAAATCATGATAAGGATATAGGCCAAAACTTTTCCGGATATGAAACCATAAAGAAAAGAACACTTTAAAAAAGATGAAGATTATTTCCTTTTCTTAAATGACTGGCACCGTATGACTTGCCGGACAGTGTAAGGTACAATAAGGTCGGGACAATGACTTCAGATATTAAAGAGAAGAGTACTATTAGCAACACGTAGCATGTCTTTCTGGAGTACGTCCAGCCCAATTTCCGTCTTTCCACAAAAAAAGCAAGAAAAATAATATGATACGATTAAAATTGTACGGTTAAAGTGGTTTGGAGCCGACATCCCCGCTTCGAATCCCCTCAAGACAAGTGAGAAGGGCTACACTTGAACATAGAAATTTTCGTTAAATTTGATTTCTTTTACCCAATTAATTTTTAATTTATTTAATACTTTTCAAAATATGAGTATAACCAGATGCACTTATATAAGTTGAAATTTGTGACTTAAAATGAGTCGCTAGCCAAAATGTGCACCTATACAATCAAATCGAATTATTAATAAGATATCAAGACTTTGCTTAAATTAAAAGTATAAAATAACCAAAGAAAAAAAAAGTCTATACCAACTGATCAATCCCAAACCGATCAAATGACTTCTAGAGAGGTCCCTCTTAAGCAATCTCAATAAAATCACTTAGATGTTGACTTCTTATGGCCCGTTTGAACAATATATCTAACTGAGTTTAAAAGGTGAAAATAAATTTTGATGGCATCGAAAATTAATTCTTGCTATCCAACACGCTTTGGAATGCTATCCAACCAAACTCTTGGTAACCTTTAAACTCCGTCTAGAATTGATTTTCGTATAGATAGCGCATAACACTGGAGATGATAAAGGGTCGTTTGGAAAGAAAAGTTTTTTTAAAAAAACGATGGGAAGAATAAACTTTTGATCTTAAATAAACATATTTTAATTTAATAATTTTCAAAATAAAAATTATAAAACTAAATTAACGTAAATATAATATATTAATCATTTATTAGTCATTGTAAGCAATATATAATTCTCTTAATTATTAAAAAAAACACCCTTACCTCTCGTTCCCTCCAAAAACCTCCTCCTAAGCAACCCCTAAAGCTTTCCTCAAGAAAAATACTAGACCATTTGCAGGACTGGCTAAAAGAAACATGCATGTACAAAGCCACTGAATGGTAAACCTACACCCCAAAAAGAAAAATCATTGAGTAGGATGCGTAACTGAGGAAAAGGTGCTAATATAATCTACAGATATGTTGAAAGATAAATCTAGTTGCCCAAAAAAAAAAATGTGAGATTTTTATACGTCAAGCACTAGTATTTAAAATTTTCAATTCCTAGAAAAATAATGAATTTCAGCAAGACAGCAACAGAGGCACCGATGATGAAACAAATGTACTCTTCGAAAGATCCGGGCAAACGGGACTCGTTGAAGCAAACTAGTAAAAGATCCAAAGGTGAGAAAATCTTGCTATTTATGTTTCTTAATAACTTAGGTGACCCCAAAATAACAACATACTCAATGACGTCGATATAATTCAACCAGGCTAATCACTTCTCAGCAAACATGCTTCCTTAGCATGCATATTGCTACGAGGCAACAAAACTTCCATGATAATGGCTCCAATGTATGTCGCTACCAGCAAATCTGAATATTGTTGCAGCGAGCCCATCAAAAACACATTTTCATAGCTTGGAATTTCCCACTCTTTGAAGCAAAGTTGGCACAATCCCACTTAAAAGTTGAACCTGAGTCCAGTGTCTCTGAATAATGGCCGGTCCATCAGTTAAAGGGCATTGATTTCTTTTCATCCTGTACTAATACACACATAATATTCAAAATAATAGAAATTTAGAAGGTTGTCATGGGTAATCGAATATTTTTAACAAAGAAAGGAGGGAATAGACACTGCAGTGAACAAAAGACCTTGATTCATCTTTCGAGTAACTTAAAATAGAACTTCTGAGCAAGTAACACACTCAAAAGTAAGCGTTATTTCAAAAACACTTACCCAAACATATCTCAGAAGGGAGCCTCTAGTGATTCATCCCAGACTTCTGCACTTCCGTTAGAGGCATCTTCAACATCTTCTTCCATTGAAAGCCTAATATATTCTCTATGAGCAAATCGATCCCACTCTGTCAATGTTGGATTCTCACGTTCCTATTCACACAAGACATGCATACCAATTACCAACGAAGTCAACAACAGTAAACAAGCATACTATCTCAACAGTACAATAACTTTTATCAAATAATTCAGGCACCTGACGGATCAAAAATGGGTCACGAGTTTCGAAGGCCATGAACTTGTTTAGATTGAACAGAATGTTGAAAACACTTCCTGAAAGTTTACCACTTTTCAGGTCACGCAGAGTTATATAGCTCTCATTCTGCAGACCAAAGGACTTTAATTACTTAAAAAATATCAAACAATAAATCAATAACAATATGATATCAACTGAAGATATAGAAGATAAGAAAAAAGGGGGACAATAAGTTCGGGATATGCCATATTCCAGGGCAAAACACAATTCATAAACTGCTCACAAGATCTGTACCTGCTTTAACAGGTAATGTTACTTAACAACAAAAGATGATAAAATCAGCAAGAGAAAGATGGAAGAGCAACCTCCGGTCCAATCATGTCAATTATCTGGCACAAGATGTCCTCAAAAAGCACAGGCTCTTGGGCCATGCACTCCATCCGATGCAATTGCTCCTCATAAAAAAATTGCAGTTCATTCCTTGTCATAACTCCATTTCCATCCAAATCAATGCATTTGAACCTATAGTGAAATTTTGAAGTCAGCTCATATGTTGATGACTTGAAAAATCAGAAAACAAGTCAACCACAGTTTCAAATATCCAACGTTCAAGACAATGCAGAGGGAAGTCACAATGAAAAGCATTTCATTTTCACTCTTTCTTTTATACTTATTACAAAGAATGGAAAGCATCCCAACTTCCGGATTAAAAACACATACTGACAGAAATGGTACATCTAATTAGCAATTTTCCTTCATTTGTTCCACACAATGCAGCTTAAATTTTCAATCAGTTCAGTTTCCAGTGTCCTATTTCTGATGAACTAAGCACCCTTTAGTAAATCTCTCGAGTATTCTAAAACCTGTTGTTGAGTGACACTACTGTTAGAATATATGAAAAGATCTTATCATTATATTAGATAATCCCATAGGATTAGTTTTCCTATTTTTACCATATTTTCTTATCAGCATGATCTGTTTCCCTAATTATTTACCATTATAATTAGTATAAATAATGATTAGTGCTAAAGGTTTTATGAACACATTAATACATTGTAATACATCTATGATAGAATACCAACTGACAAACCGATAAAATATAACGCTGAACACAGAAATTAAATATAACACAATAATACTCTAGCTGTCCCAGAGACAAAAGCTTCCTGCAGAGACTACTCTGTCAATAAACTGTAAACAAACCACCTCCCCCCAATTACAGTCCCTACTATCAAATATATCCTAAAGACATAACTGCTATCAGTTACTTTCTATGAATAACTGCCTTCAAGGCAGTTTCTAATACAGAATAAATACAAAACAACAAGTTAACACGTAACTGCTATCAGTTATTTTCTATAAATAACTGTCATCAAGGCAGTTTCTAAGTCTAATACAGAACAACTATAACTTATTTTTTATCACTTATTCTAATAATACATTATTTCTCCTCCGTAACTGCCAATATGACAGTTAATATCTAATAATACATGACTGTTCATGATTGTAGTTATGAATTCCCATCATATCACCAGCTGAAAAATCAGCCTTGTCCCCACAGTAGGGAAAAGCTTCTTCCTAATTATCTCAACTTCAACAGCAATTACTTCTCCCTCATTGTTTAGATCTTTGGTTTAAAGGTGTGAATCGTGTGTTTTATGTCAATTTGGAGGCCCTCAATGAAACAACCAAGGTACTGCTCCTCCATAATTGTCTCATTCAAGAGGACAGAAATCCAAATGCTTAAATGTAATCCTCTACACTTCTGGTTTGCTTCAACTCAACCAACTCTTCATATGAATTTCCAATCTTTCTTTCCACCAACCTTGCAGTCAAGGCTCGTTTAAATATTGCCCATGTAAGGGGCGCTTCAATTTCTCTCAATAAATTGAGCCAGTGTATGGTTGGGCCCTCCATAATGAACTTGGACAACTTAATCCTCACATCTTCATTTCTATTCTGCATTTCGAGGTATGTTTCAGCCCTTATTACCATCCCAGAAGGTCTTCTCCATTGAACACTGGCAGTTCTACTCTTTTAACTGCCATCCGATACTTGTTCAAGCCACAGTGATCATTATCTGACCCCTTTGCAGCAGAACTGCCCTCTCTCTGGTTGAAAGCTCATGTTCTTCCTCTGTCTGTTTGCCCAATACCTTCATTTCATTCAGAAGCCTCACTGTCATGTTGACTTCCAACCTTTCTCTCTTGTCTTGACATGCCCCAATCTGTCATCCATGCTAGACAGTATTCTGCTCTCAATTCTGGCTTCCATTCCTCCAAGAGATCCATCTTTCTGTCACCTCCTGAGTCATGGCGGATTGACAAATTTGCAGGCCTCAAGATTCTCCTCTCTTTGATCCGGTAGGTTGGACCAAAATGATATAATATCAATTGATAAAAGAATAAAATATTACACTGAGCACAGAAATTACACATAATACAGCAATACACTTGTAGTCCCAGAGACAAATCTCTCACAGATAGTAGTGTCCATAAACTGCAAATAACAACACCTCTCCCTACTATCAAATATATCCTAAGACATAACTGCATCAGTTATTTTCTATGAATAACTGCCCTCAAGGCAGATTCTAATTCTAATTCTAATACAGAATAATACAAAACAACTACAAGTTAACACATAACTGTCATCAGTTATATTCTATAAATAACTGTCATCAAGGCAGTCTTTGCTAATACATAACAACTATCTTATTTTCTATCACATATTCTAATAGTATATTATTTCTCCTAATTTCTACCCATAACTGCCAACATGACAGTTAATATCTAATAATCCATTACTGTTCATGATTGCAGTTATCCATCCCCATCAATCTCAATGAATATCAATTTAGTGTTTCAATCTCTTTTATCTCTCTTCCTCCTTATATACTCAAACCCCCATAATTTCAGCAACTTACAATAACATATCCATGCTCTCAAGTACACGTGTTACTAGGTACATTGGACTGGATCAAGATTATTTCACTTAGAACTGTCCTCTTTTGAAATTTTCCTTTGATATACATAATGTTCTAGACAGGATAAATTAATTCAACAGATAAAGTTTCATAAGCAGACTCAAGCTGTCAAGCACATGTGCAAAGTTCAAAATCAAATCAAATAAGTCATGGATTAAACATGCTTTAAATCGTGTAATTTTAGGAAAGAATATTTTAAGGATTTTTTATAGTCTTTGTAAATCTGTACAAATAAAGATTGATTAAAAAAATCCCTTGACTTAAGGGATTCTAGAGTAGAATGGGGGACTTATGTTTCCTAAAATAGCATGTATATGTGTTGCATGTTTGTTCAGTATCAAGCAATAAAATCAATATCATTCAACCCTAATTTTCCAGATGGTATCAGAGCTCTCACTCTGGGAGGCTGTCCAAGGAAACTGGATAAAATTGAAGAAGGTGAAACTGGTGGAGTTGAAGTTGATCAAGACAGAGCTGACCAAGGGACTGATCAAGGAGTTGATTAACAAAAATGTTGACCACGAAGCTAGTCAAGGTGCCAAAAATGGTGACTCTTCCAATCAATCTGAACCTGAACCAAATTTATGATTCAAAAAAAGGCAGGTGTACTCAAGGAAGAAGACAGGGTCATTCCAGGATCAACCCATGTCCAACAATCCAACTTGGTTCCAGTAAGGTAAAAATTTCTGACCCTCTTGCTGTTCCTGACCCTCTTAAAGTACAGGTAGAATGTGAAACCCAAAATGACTTAGACTTCCCAGTTGCCGTTGGAAAAGGAACTAAG
Source organism: Canavalia gladiata (assembly GCA_037954105.1). Lineage (NCBI taxonomy): Eukaryota > Viridiplantae > Streptophyta > Magnoliopsida > Fabales > Fabaceae > Canavalia > Canavalia gladiata. The sequence goes on from CM075660.1 coordinate 15,854,471, forward strand.
GAATGCACCAAACAACCGCTTTACCCTCTCTCAAATTATCTATCCTTTAAGAATGTTTCTCCTGCCCATAAAACTTTCCTTGTAAACCTATACACTACACCCATACCTGCCACATGATCTGAGAAAATGGAGGCAAGCCATGGATGTACAGATGGAGGCATCGGAGAAGAATAACACCTGGGAATTAGTCACTTTGCCATGAGACAAAAAACCAGTTGGCATAAACGGGTTTATACAATTAAATACAAGGCTGATGGGACAATTGAAAGGTACAAAGTAAGATCAGTTGCCAAAGGGTTCGCCCAAACTTTGGAATTGATTTTTTGGAGACCTTTGCACCAGCTGCTAAAATGAATGCAGTTGCCAAAGGGTGATATTGTATCTTGCTGCCAATTATGGACAGGGCCTACAACAATTCGATACTAAAAATGCTTCCCTTCATCGAGACCTTGAAGAAGAGATCTATATGGACATAGCACCAGGATATGGTGAAGATGTTGCTGCCAACACTGTTTGCAAGTTGAAAAAGGCACTATATGGGCTAAAACAGTCCCTCAGGCTTGATTTGGCAGGTTTACTAAAGTTATAACAGGTTTGGGATATAAACAAAGCCAGGGGGGACCATACTTTGTTCATTAAACACTCCAATTCAGGGGGAGTAACAACTATATTAGAGTATGTGGATGACAGTGAAGTGCAACAATTGTTGAGTCAATGCTTTGCCGAGGAATTTGAAATCAAGGCCGGGGGAAAAATGAAATGTTTTTGGGGATAGAAGTGGCACACTCCAAGAAAGGGGTTTTTGTATCCCAGAAGAAATATGTTACTGATTTACTCAGAAACTGATAAGGCTCCTTGCAAACCTGCCAGCACTCCACTAGAACCAAACCTAAAGCTTGGAAGTGCAGAAGAAAGTGTTGCAGTAAGCAAGGAAATGTACCAACAAATGGTGGGCAGACTCGTATATTTGTCTCATGCTAGGCCAGATATTGCCTATGCAGTGAGCTTAATTAGTCAATTTATGCATAACCCAAGGGAGGTTCATTTGCATGCTGCACAATGAATTTTACAATACCTTAAAGGGACTCCTGGAAGAGGAATTCTATTCAAAAGGAGAGGGAATGAGAAGCTTGAAGCTTACGGATGCTGATTATGCAGGATCAATTGTGGATAGCAGATCAACTACAGGGTACTGCACCTTCCTCTGAGGAAATTTGGTGACTTGGTGAAGTAGAAAACAAGGGATGGTGGCTTGATCTAGTGCTGAAGTAGAATTCTGGGCCATGCCACAAGGTAGATGCAAATTACTATGGATCAAAATCATCTTAGAAGACTTGAGGATCAAATGGGAAGAACCAGCGAAGCTCTATTGTCATAACAAGTCAGCAATTGGCATAGCCCACAATCCAGTGCAGCATGATAGAACCAAGCATATTGAAGTTGATAGGCACTTCATCAAAGAGAAACTTGACAGTGGCTTGATATGCACTCTGTACGTGTCCTCTCAAGGCCAACTCGCAGATGCTCTTACCAAAGGACTAAGTAGGCACAATCTTGAGAATTGTGTCCAAGATGGGATTTTTGTATAGGAACTCATGTAATTTTACAAAAGAATATTTTAAGGATTTTTGGTATTGTCTTTGCAAAACCTGTACAGATCAATATTGATTAGAAAAGTCCCTTGATTTATGGGAATCTAGAGTAGAATAGAGAGTTATTATGTTTCCTAAAATAGCATAGTTTACTTGTGTATATGTTGTATGTTTATTCAGTATCAAGCAATGAAATCAATGCCATTCAACCCTAATTTTCCAGACATGCCTAATTAACTATGTACCATCCTTGTATCTTCAACTGCACTGCAACTACTCCAATAACTCCTTCCAGCAAAAGAAATTAACAAATGAAATGGATAATGAATGAAAAACAAATACCAATATTCAAGACTTGGTTCAGATGATTTATCCTCTTCTGCTAGTATGAAGTAAACAAAATCTTCATATCCCATCTTTCCTTCAACCTTACTGGTAAACTTTCTAGGGACCTGAGATAATACCGAAGCAAGTCAAAATCTGCATCTTCAATAAATGATCCAATAAACCATATAAACGAAAATGCATGGACAGTGATGCAGACACTTCTTGTGTTAGAAATAGAAGGGTGTACAGTCTGTTGCTGAAGTCAAACAATTAAATCACATCACGAAGATAGTTGCAACGTATAATCCACACAAACCTGAGAAAATATTCTATCAACGATTCGATACGTAAGTGCATGGTTACCATATCTGATAAGATTCTCTTTGTCTATCAAGAAATCATGATCTGTATCCAGCTCCCAAAACTTGCAGTATATAACATAAAAATGCTCATAGGAGAAGTACCTACAGGAAAAGTAAAAACAGTCATTGCATTTTGGTAGAAATATATTTTGGCTGAGAAACAGAGTCATTGAGAGAAGGCAACGGTAATGATAGTATATCTACCTCAAAACCTTGTTGATGTCTTCTTCTTCATCAGCATGCTGCATTGCATCAATTATGTTTCCACGCTTCAGTTCCCTCAGGGTGAGATGACCATTTCCAGATCTATTAATGTAATAATAGATTCTGTATATTACAGTTTCAGCTGGGACATTGGAAAAACAAGTTAAGAATATTGCACCTAATACAAAAAAGAAAATTACACCCAAATTAATTGAAAATTTTAACTTTGAAAAATGTGGAAAAAAGAGAGAGACAGAGACACGATGCATTCCTTTGCTGCGAGGGGGATTCCAGTATAAAGTAGTTACAGCTATGAAAGATGAAAGATATGAATCGAAGATATTCTAAGAAAAGACCAATTTCAATTGAGCATGATGAGAGAAGTTTTCTCATGTAACTGTAAACACATGAAGCGTAATTTTGGCTCAGATTTTGAGTGCAACATAGCAGTGAGACTGGCATAGATGGAAAAAAACCAGATGGAATCATTTCAGCAAGTAAAGATGAATGACAAAAGGATCTGGCATAAAAGTGGTTGCTAATGTGGGACAAAAGCAAATGTTTTGATATCCAATACATATAGATTAATGTAAGAAGCAAGCCATTCAAGAGGACACAACTTTACAGGCGACCAAATATGAAAAATAATTTGGCCAACCCCATTGACTATTACTATAAACATTTGTACAATGGCAGCCAAAACCCACTACTTTCAATTGGTGAAACAGCTAGTTATTTGGACATCATGGAAGCACTGAATAGATTAGTGAAACTACTTCCAATGAGCAACTCTACAACAAGCATGAAAATCATGACCAATCTCACAACTTGAGTGCAAAGCCGATTTTACAATATTATGCATTGCTTTAGCCTTTAGCCCCCCCCCCCCCCCCCCAGAAAGGAGTTCATTTTTGTCCAACCAGTTCTTGAACAAAAAGATGCACCCCCAAATCCAATATCATCCTTATTTTTACTTTGAATCACTGATGCAAGAGCCAAAAGAACAAGAAAATGTGCCCACTTTTTCAGTACCATTTATCCCTTTATTTTAAACATGGTTTCTTCTACATCAGATAAATGTATGCTTCATATATACATGTCTTAAATTCTTACTCAACCACTCCTACTTATTTTAATGCCATCAGCTATCCATATTTCTAATCATAAAATTAACTTCTTATCTACTAGAAATGTATCACGATTCACGAAATTACCATCTCAAGTGACAAAGGGACCACACCCTGTGTATGTTTCTTACAGATAAGTGCAACAAAAATCTTCAGGAAAAATGAAGTTTTAAGGAACTACATGCTAAAAGAATTTAAACTTATTTGCATCAATTCACAATTACAAACCATATCTCTCTTGAAACTCAGGTGTGCTCTGGAGGAACTCCAACCCCGGATGAGTAGCTAAAAGCTCACGCAGCACAGGTTTAAAATCATCCTGACATACAGTAGAGTGTTGCTCTAATATAAGAAAGATGTATGTGAATATAATATCAAAGCCAAGGAGACAAATAAGTAGGGTCCCTAGAAAAGATAAATTATCCTAGAATGAGACTGGAGTTGAATAAATGACATATTTTGATAAAATATCCGACCAAGACTGAATGTACCTTTGGGGAGAGTAGAAGGAATTTAAATGAAATAAAAAGCAGAAAGAAAGAAATAGAAATATAGTAAAAAAAACCTGAGTAAGGTAATTCAGCTGGGGTTGCTTTAAAATTTTGTATATTTGAGTTGCTATATCCATCGTCAGCATGTTGCCATTAATCCAATAATCAATAAATGCTTTCCTATAGGAACATTAAATCACACATTTAAGCAAAAGCATTAGGAAATAATAATTATAACTACAACGCACAAGACCATTCAATGATAGTTGCCTACAACATGGGACAAGAGAGAATCAAATTAACCATGTTTGCACTGAAAGCATTGGTAAAATTTGCACAGGGTACCTAGAAACATACTGCTCAACTAAAATGACAATTTGCCAAGGAGATTTCTTGTTTACTGCCATGCAAGACAACAGGAATCCTCTCAACCAAACAATGTAGAGTTTTTTTTTTGGATAAACATTGGTATAAAGAATAAAAATGCCCTCACCATTAAATAGAAGATTTAGAAAATGGAATACAAGGTCCGTAACTAAAAGTATTGAAAATGAAATCAATCAGCATTGAAGATATTGAGGCACTGAGGAACCCACAATCTTCAGGTGAAGACGGAGATTTCATCAAGCAAACAATCATAACAAACATGATGCTGGTAGTGGTAACTATTTCAAACACAAATCTGGTTGTATATTGAGAAATTAAAAAGAAAAAAAAAGGAACAAGCTAGAGGGAATGAATAATGTAGATAACAAGCCAAGTAAAGAGTCAGACTTAAATGTCCTTTTACAAAAATAAAAAATGCAATAATGAGGAGGTCAGGTGTGAATAATCTTTCTGAATGATTCACAATAATTGTAATGTTACTCCAGCTCCTAGGCCTAAAACTTTCAACAGCTCAAAGTAGAATCAGCATCCATCACACAAAGAAGTTAAAAAGTTGTGTCTAGAAAATAAAGTACACACCTTGTCACAACACCAGTTCCGTTGTCAATCTTTCTGAAAAGAGACGTGGAAAAAAACGATGGCAGCTTGCAAACTTCCTTAGTAATTAATTTGAATTCTGACAATTCAAGAAAACAAGTAAAACAGTTTTCAGAACTGGCTGTTACAGCTCTTTATTACACTGGAAAGTGAATTTTATATAAATCATCACCTTTTGTCTTTTGGAAACATTTAAAATAAGTTATTCTTACTCAACTTAAAGAGGGGAGAGTTGATTACTAAAAAAACTAGAATAAGAAACTTATTTAAAATCACTATTCCCCAGTTGGAACAAACTGGCCCTTAGGCCACTTATATGTGTGATATCTCACCATGCACCTGCATGCCATCCAAATGTTCATGGAATAACCGATCAATTTTAAATAAGCATTGTTCTTTCAATTCATTTGGAGGTGGACGTCCATGTTGAAAGTAGAACTGCAAGTGAGAAAAAGTTTATATTATAATCATGAACATAGCAAGAATTAAGAGAGAAAAAGAAGGGATAAACACACTAAGCAAACCAGGTACAGGAGAACAGTATCGACAAATAAAATATTGAGAGCTAGGCAGCAGTACTTAATAGGATTGATATAAATTATTTGCTACAAGTCCATGGGATTTTGGTGGGCATTGGGCGTGTCCTTCCACTTAGGAACAGTTTCTTATGATTAGGTAACAGGCTTAAGCAAAACAACAAGGTAAAGTTTCATGGCAATCTGCAGTTTATGCGATTCTTTTGAACATATGGTTGGAGCGCAATGCTCACATATTTTACTTTGGTGTTCTGCAAATAGCTGTCTTAAGAAAAAATGCCATTTCCTAAACACAATGAGATTGGGCAACTTGGCTGCAATTTTCTTCTTCTCTGATATATTTTCCTGTTTCTGTTTGGAAGGATTTCTTATCCTCCTTTTAGATATACCTCCCTTCCCTTTTTTCTACATTTTACTATTAAAAATTAAAAAGAATATCAAACTTGCTGAACCTGAGGTATCATTTCTTTGACTGGCTCACTGACAACTTTCAAATGAGAACTCAAATTAGAAGGGCCAGCTCTCTGTTTCACAATGCGAGGGGAACCAGATGTACTTCTTGGTGAAAGAGGTGGAGCAGTGCCAGCAGGAAACATGGAAGGCAGAGAATTACTCGCAGCATTAGGACTCGAGCAATTCCCAGGGACATTCAAGGGAGCACCTGACTTTGCTTCATTGAGCAATGATGTGGCCTACGCAATTACCAAGGGAGATATTAAAACAATATCACAAACGCACACACATATTTTGCAGAGTGTTCGAGGAGAACAACCTGACCAGTTTAGGAACACAAAAATAAAATACAAAAAGGTATAGCATTTTTAATCAGCATTTCATATATTTCAAGTATCTCCAACACCAAGAGTTTGTTTATTTATATTGCTTGGGAATAGGTAGGATTTACAAGAAATTGGCTACGGTGGTTCCTGTGAAAGGATGGAACTATAACAGATGAGGCTGATTACTACTTAATATCGGGAGGATAGAAACACAGTCATTCTTGAAAAGTCCTAATACTCCCGACAATAGGCTTTAATTACATATTTTCTGAAACTGAAGCGACATCGGTATTCCCTATTGTCAACAATTCAATGAATTAAGCACTTAAATCTAATGAAAGAATGGTGCATCTTTCTCACAAACCTGTATTATCTATGCCTGGTGACCACGGTTACTATTTTTTCAGTATCAACAGTGGTTTCAAATCACTTCATTTTTCGCGCACATATACATAAATATATCAAGACAAAAAATCTAACGAAGAGGATAAAAGCAAGCGAATGAGACTCTTCAAAATATGCAATGCAGCAATGTGGAGATTCCGAAATGGAATGAAGCCTACCAGTCGATTACTTTCGGGAAGCGACAACCACTGGTCGAAGAGCTTCTCGATGAAACTGAGGTTAGACTTGAGGGCCAAAGCGGAAAACTCTGGGAGCTGCAGCAATTCGACGTCCAACGACGCCGTATCAGTGACGACCTCCATGTTCATCTAAATCAATCCCGTTCCCTTATCTCATTCACAAATCAAATCACCAAGCTCAGAGATCAACACGACTCCCGAATTTGATTTTTCTTTTCCTTTTTTTTTTGTTAAGACTGGAGCAAGTTGAATTTCAATGACTCTGAATCGAAACGACGAATAACAAACAGAAATGCGTTTGAGATGCTCAGATTGAGAGCTGTGGATTCAGCCGGAACCCTAGATCTTTCTGGAATTAGAATTTACAATCAATCAATTAGCAACGTATAATATGTACGGTGACGGTGATCTGGTTAAAGATATGGAATGGATAGAAAGTGAAGGAAAATGAGAGAAAAATTGTGCAAAGATCCACGCGATTGTGCAGGGAGTAGGAAAAATTAAAATGCAGAAAAAAAGTGAGAGAAAGAAAGCGAGATTTGTTGCTTGTATTTTTTTTTTCTTTTTGCAAAGAAAATTGAAAATTAAAATAGCAGCAGAAAGAAAAAAAAGAAGTTAGACAGGGTGACCAATAAAAGTTGACACGTGCTTGTCATATGAAAAATACGGTTTTCCGAATCCAATAATGAGTCATTCATACTGGATGATATCAAGTAAAGTCAACACTTTTATTGTTCACTTTGTTCTGTTTCGCTTTGGTTGTACTACGCATTTTAAATGATAAACTAATTCTCCGTATCAATAAAATTACTATTAATTTTTGTCATAATTAAATTAAGGTCTAATAAATTTTTATTTTTTTTAATTTTAAATTTTAGTTTCTAAATTTTTTTCTCATAATTTTAGTTTTTTATTTTATATAAATTATTAGTTTAATTTTTCTTTCTAAAATTTCCTATTAAATAATAATATTTTTAAATAAATATATGATTTAATTTCTAAAAATTATATTACATGTATTTTTAGTTACAAAGTATTTTTATATGTATAATTTAAAATAAATTTGGTTATATTTAATTATTTTATTTTAAAAATATGAATAATATATACATAAAATCAATATATTTAGATATCAAAATGTATAAATTGATATTTTTTAATCAAACAAATCTTTAAAAGGTTAAAATGTGAGTAAGTAAAAAATATGAATCATATCATACACATTAATACTTTTATAATTAAAACTATAAAAAATTTAATGTGAAAAATAAAAAATAACAGTTTTTAAAAATAATAAATCAAAATTTTAAAAAAGTTAGGAGATACTAAAATTAAAATGAATCAAATTAGAGATTAAAAATTTAATTCATAAATTAACAATTTTTCTGATAATTTTTGTTGCTGTACGATGCATTTTAAACTAAGAATTATATTTAAAGTGTTTTTTAATTAATTGATACAATATATTAAACTTTACAAACGTTAATGAACATATAAACCTTTTTTGGTAACATAAACAAACAAACAAACTTTAAACTACATTTCATGCACTCCAGAATAAATATATAATTTTTAATTAAATTAACAAGTATGGAGTGTGTTTTCTATCTTGATTATTTAAATTCAAACTTAAAGTCTGCACTTAAAAATGTATTATGTTGGAAATTTATATTAAATTATAATTTATAAACCACTCTAATGGTCATATATGAGAATTAAACAGCCATATTGATGGGATATAAATGTTGAGATTATTTTTAATTTCATGTTATTGGTTAAATAACTAATTTTATTGTTTGCATTAACTACTCGTATAAATAGTTCTAAAAGTGTCAAATAACTATTGTTAATGTATGGAATATAAGATGGATAATCTTATAGGCTACATAATTAGGTTTCTTAAACTTGATCATTCGATTAGCATTAACTCGGTGCTTAATAAATTATTTTTTTTATGCGATCTATTCCTTTTAAACATTTTTTTTCTGGGATTCAAAAGCCTCTCAACCAAGTTAAGAAAAAAGAAAAAGAATGTGAGAAATGGAAAATCAAACCCTAATGTATCGTCCGTCAAATTCCAGATCCAGAGGTGCCATTTGAGCTACTGATTCAGTGACGTAAAAATATCCTTTATTATAAATCAAATGTGACTCCAACTTATAAATAGTTATATAAATTGGGGTCGGTCAACGTTTATTATAATTTAAAGTAAGTTTTAAGATAAGAATTTTTAAATAAATAAAAGATTGAAGTTATCGCATTCTTTAAATTTCATCTTTCATTATTTAAAGTATAAAATTATGTATTAAATTATCACCATTAATTTTCTTTTCACATTTTCTTATCTATGTAAAGTTAATATATTTATTTTCCAAAGGGCATCGTTAATCTTAGATATTTTTTCAATTTCAAATTATATATTCTTTACTATAATACATATAATTTTAAAAAATTAATTACGTTAATTATTAGATAAATTTATGAAGAACATATATTCTATTTCTAATTTTTATAATTTTGATATTTATATATATATATATATTAAAATAAATTACATATTAAATATATTTTAATTTAAATATAACATATATATTAAAAAAAAATTTTAAAAAAAATAATAAAATTATTTATATTTTTATAGAATTCTATTTCACGCCAAAAACAGGAGTACAGGATCTCATAGAACATAGGAATAGGTCTCGAAGTTTTCCCTCTCTGGCAAATACTTTATATTCCCTTTTTTTCTATTTGCAACCCTTTTCATTTTTTATTTTTATTTTTTAAATTATCTTTCTATGAATACATAAAATATGTTTAAAATTTAACATTTTACTTTTAAAATTTAAATTTTAGAGGTGTATTTTTATATTTTCAAAATTTAAATTCTATAAATATAAAAATTCTAAAAAGTATATTATAAAGAGAGCGGATGAAAAATACAATCAGATAATCCTAATTCGAAAATTGAAGAATGTAAAATAAAAATAAAAATTAAAGATACAAAATATATTATGATGCTTCCATGTGGTGATGCATAAGAGTGGAGAAGGCCGCAAGTTCTCATTTGCAATAGAATGACGCAAGGGGGGGTGAGAAATTGATTGAGAAAAATATAAGGGAGACGAATCAGGATAAATCTTAGATTACGAGGGACTGAGAAAAGTTTTAGAATTTAAATTTTAAAATAAAATATATTTTAAAAACTTAATATAAAATTTAAATTTAAAAATATAAATTTTGAAAGCACATTGTATATATTAATAGAAAAATAATTTTGAAAATAAAAATTAAAAAAAGAAAGATGAAGGGTGCATATAGAAAATAAAGAGGATGTAAAAAGTATGTGCCTTCTCTATTGTGATGATTGTTTTAGCCCTGTTTTTGCTGTGTTTTCCTTTACTAATAGATCAACACGCCGCCACCCAAACAATGATAGGATAAAGTAAGTTTAATATGGACCAAAATAAAGTAAATTTAATATGGAAAATAAAATATAAAATAATAATTAAGATTTCCATAGTCCATTCGCTTGTATTGGATTTGGAATCACGCAATCTCGGTGTGTTCCAGGCTTCGGGTATTCAACCCCTTATCCACAGCCAACCATTCAAACGCACTTCAATTTTCTGCTGCTTTGTTGTGACTCTGTCTTTGTAGCTTTACTTATAACATGTGAGCACAACTGTTTGTCCCTGAAACCTGCAGCTGCAGCCAACATCACCTTCGATGACGACGGTTTCAACGGAATTCTTGTCGCAGACCCTCTCATTCAGAACAATTTCGAAGCGCGCGTGGCATTCAAATCTGAACACTATCGTTACCTGCACAATCCCGCTTCTAAACGAAGGTAACACTAGCAAGCGAAGGAACAGCAATGGACATGCCAGGATTACTTCTTCCGATACAAGGCCCAACCCGGCCCAGTATTACGAATTTCGCGATACGAATCTCATGAGAGCCTTCAACAGAATCTGCAAATTAGGCAAGTACAACGATGCACTCTATTTTCTCGAGCAAATGGTGAACAAGGGTTACAAACCCGACGTTATTTTGTGCACAAAGTTGATTAAGGGGTTATTCAATTCCAAGAAAGTCGAAAAAGCGATGCGGGTGATGGAGATATTGGAAAAGCACGGTGAGCCCGATGCTTTCGCTTACAATGCAGTGATCAGCGGCTACTGCAAAGCTGATAGAATTGATGCCGCCGATAGAGTGCTTCACCGAATGAAGAAGAGAGGGTTCTCCCCTGATGTTGTCACCTACAACATACTCATTGGCCATCTTTGTGGCAGAGGAAAGCTTGATTTGGCACTGAAGATCATGGATCAGTTGCTGAAAGATAATTGCAAGCCCACGGTAATCACTTACACTATCTTGATAGAAGCAACTATTATAGAAGGTGGCATTGATGAAGCCATGAAACTTTTGGATGAGATGTTGTCCAAAGGGCTTCAACCTGATATGTACACTTACAATGTCATTGTCAGGGGTATGTGCAAACACGGGTTTCTGAATCGGGCCATTGAGTTTGTTATCAATTTAAGTACAAAGGGTTGTAACCCTAATGTGAATTTGTACAATATACTGTTGAAGGGTCTTTTGAACAAAGGCGAATGGGAAGGTGGAGAGAGGTTGATGTCTGATATGATTGTGAATGGTTGTGAGCCTAACATTATGACTTACAGCATTTTGATTAGCTCGCTCTGCCGGGATGGCAAAGTTGATGAGGCTGTGGATGTGTTGAATGTTATGAAGGAGAAGGGGTTAACTCCTGATGCTTATTGCTATGATCCATTGATTCCTGCCTTCTGCAAAGAAGGCAAAGTAGATTTGGCGATTGAGTTCTTGCATAATATGATATCTGATGGTTGGTTGCCTAATATTGTCAACTACAACATAATCATGGCCACTCTCTGTAAGAAAGGAAATATTGATGAGGCTTTGAAAATCTTTGAGAAGCTTGGGGAAGTGGGTTGTCCTCCAAACGCAAGTTCTTATAATACAATCTTCGGAGCACTCTGGAGTAGGGGGGACAAAATTAGAGCATTGAGGCTGATTTTAGAGATGTTAAGCTACGGTATTGATCCTGACAGTATCACCTATAATTCACTTATATCTTGTTTGTGCAGAGATGGAATGATGGACGAGGCCATTGGGTTATTAGTTGACATGGAAAATAGCCAGTGTCAGCCTACGGTTATTACTTACAATACTGTTCTTCTTGGATTGTGCAAAGTACACAGAATTGTAGATGCCATTGAGGTCCTAGCTGTCATGGTTGACAAAGGATGTCAGCCAAATGAAACTACCTACTCATTATTGCTCTCAGGGATTGGTTTTGCTGGATGGAGAAATTACGCAATGGGGCTGGCGAAATCCCTTGTTAGTATGAATGCTATTTCTGAAGATTTTTTCAACCAGTTCAGACGTTTGTACAAAACCTTTCCTGTGCCTGATGTGTACAATGAGCTCGCTTTATCAGAGTAAATTAAATAGTTGGACATAAAACTGATTTATTCTGGTCTTCTCATTGAGATTTCAGCTCAATTTAATGTTTGCCGCTTTCAGTTTGAAGTTTAAATGGCAGATAATAACTATCGGTCAGTCATTTCCTCTGATTAAGGTGTTATCACTTATTATAATGTCTCTGTTGCTTGAAGTATGCACAGAGTTGTACCTGATGTATATCCACTGACTTATAAAGGAGATTGTAAAGTCTGTCAAAATGTGTACCTTGTACAAGTATCGTAACTTCAAAACAATCATTATCATTTATTCAATTATTGAAATAATCAACCTCTATTGTATAATTGAGTCCTCACTGTTGAAAGTGGGGCGCTCACTGAACCTAGGTCTCTCTCACATGGTCATGTGGCTTTTCTCTTCAAAAACATGTTCTCTCTCTTAACCAAAATAATCCGTGGAGTTCACAATCTGCAGTGTTTCTTTTTTCTTTCTCCTACATAGCTGTTTGAGAACATAGATCACGAGACTTGCTCAAAAACAATGACTACCAAGACTACCTCCTATATATCTTATTGTTATCCTGACAGATAAGCGGCCTCAAGATCTGAGTTTCCAGATATGTAAGCTGGTTGGACCTTAATCCCCACAATTCGAAATTCAATTCTGTCATTCAAACCCCCAAACATGACATTGCAGTTACCTCATCTCAAAATGACATCATATTGCAGTTAGCCTGATTAGTGTGTACCATATGTTTTCACCAGAAAAAAAAAGGGTTCATTTCCCTCCTATTAACCATCTTTCAGGGTATAATAACTGCATTTGCATCTCACGGAAGCTTGCAACCAAAATGCTTCGATGCAAGATACTGGTTCACAGCATTGTACGCAAAAGGTAATTTTGATTTGTTAAAGTTGCTACCATGTTTCTGACAAATATTAATCCTATAAACGAGTGATGATGGCAAGGGAAGGTGCCACTAACTGTGTGAAGCCATCAGATGAATACTTTGGGTTTACCCACCCAGCCCTTGTCCTTGACTTCACTTCATTTTGTTTCAAAATTCTTCTGAGATATATTTTTCTTCTGGATTTGGGTGAGTGTTTGCGCTATAAACATCCCAGTCAAGGCAAAGCCATTATAATTTTCAGCTGCATCATTCACTGTTAGAAAAAATCAATTTTGAAGTATATCTCAGTCATTTTAATAAATAATTGTTCTATCTCTTGACAATGTAACAGCAAGTATTATCCCCTATGCAGCGCCATCTGGATTTGATTCATGCATTATGGGGAAAATGGCCTACATCATCCGACAATTTACAATGGGGGGTAATGTGTACTTTCAAAGTGAATATATATATATATATATATATATATATATATATATATATATATATATATATATATATATATATATATATATATATATATATATATATATTGCTGCTGAGAACCATATGCCGTGGTCTCCATGCATATAATTAGCATGGGGTTGAATTGAGACAAACATTGACCTTGGTAATTATATGCATGCCTAGCATTTGAATAACTAATAAGCAGGTAGACCGTGCCAACTACCACAACAGAAGGAAGCTTCTTGTCATGGCTAGTATTTTGAAAGACTACCATGTGTGACAGAATTACAAGGAACCAAGACATTATTCTAAGGTTTGTTCTTTCACAAACTGTGTCTATGAGTGAAGGCCAGTTGGTGATTGTGCTTCCAAATGAATAACAATGGTCATGCTGTTCAAGTAAGCTCTTTACTTGTCCTTTGTTTTCTCTTGCTGTCTATGATAAAGACGACTGAAAAACAATAAGCTTGCGTAACCTGACCCATAAAAGGCTCCCTAACGTTTAGTGAATTGTTCTGGCTTTTTCACCTTTTGCTTGGCAGGACCTGTCAAAATTAAATAGAAATCCGGCAAAGTTCCTGATTGAAGTAACCATGCTTTGGAAAGTTGTGTACAAGCACGTAAGAATTGTGCCCCTTTTAAGGCATGGTAGCTACCTTAATAAATTATTTCAAGTTTATTAATAAAACTAAAGGACATTTACTCTGCTTATTTATTGAGTGCAGGGAGCTACTTCTGATGGCTGACTTTGCAACCCCAAATTTAAAAGAAGCATCGGTTTTAGTTGGTGATATGCCACTGAACTCAGTTCTTGAGATGCATACTGCTGCAAAGTTGATACGTGATTTGGGTCCTAGGCTTGTTGTTTAATATATGTGAATATTGCGTTCCAATCTAACTAAATTGTATTTTAAAACTAAAGTTTTTTGTCTCTTATAGTTACTAAAACTTATTTGTTTATGCTTTAAGAGACTTATGGCAATGTCAAATATATATTTCTTTTTAAGCAGACCTGAGCTGCATGAGTTGTAGATTTCCAACATTGAACAGCTTGTGCTTTTAATTTTGCTCATACGAAAGCCTTTGCATCAGGAATGTCTGTTCTATAGCAGATATGGTGTGTTTCATTGATAAACTTAAAAGGAACTAATGAGATTGAGATTGATGGCAATCAAAAGAAAGGGATAACAAAAATAGGCATGGCTTCAAAGGAAAAGGCTAAATAAGAAAAGTTCGGAGAATTCTTTCACTTCTGTGAATGTGTACCGAATGCGATGAGATGTTAGAACATTATTCGTATTAAATGGGGTGGGGTGGTGAGCCAGAGTTGATATGTACTTAGAGTAGGGTGTTGGCCATTTGTTAGATATGTAATGTTACATTGCAATATATGTAAATTTATATTTGATTAATGAAAACTGATCCAAAAATTCCTGTTTTACATATACTTATTCTGCCAATTTTATCTCTCTGTTGTGTCATTAAAGATAACTTCTTGTTAATAAACATGATTCAACAATCTGAATAATGACTAACACATTATCTGCTCAGTAGAACAGTTCACTCATAATCATGCAATTCCAGCTATATGGCAGTTAAGACCTCTTCTTTATGGCAGTCAAATACTTGAAACTTGTGTGCAAGACGAGCAAAACAAGGATACATCAGATTCAGCAAGACTGAAAAACAAAACGGGAACTTAAAATTCTGTAAAGGTTATATTGGCTTCTAATCTATGAAGCGAATGTATAATCTTAGCAAGACAACAAAAAACAAATGTCATGTGACAAAATATGTGTAGCACAAGTTACACCGTTGTCTAATAATGCCAACATGCTGAGATAGATCATGGATGATCTTGTTGACCTTGGCTTTGCGAATTGCTAATGTTAATTGCTTCATATCCAATGCCTTGACAACTGTGCCTGTATATAAATGTCCATTTTCTTGTTAATATTTAAATTTTGTTAGACTACAAGAAAATATAAACAGGACACTACATTTATTTACCACTAGCAAAACAATTTCATCATCCTCAGGTTACTGCTTGATTCTTTGGTGGCATTGCGTGCAACATGAGTGGCCAACTAATTAATAAAAATTTAATAACAATGAAAACATTAGCATGTACATAAAATTGAAAATTAGAATACAAAGCAAAAAATATTAAATAGATTAAATATGTTTCTTGAAAATTTTCTTTAGCCTTTGTTGCTTTCACATTTTCTTTGTTAAGAGGTTAAATATGGTGTGTTGATCTCCCTATCTTTACCTTCAAAACTTATATCTATTTCATTCATGGTTTTTATTTATTTTTATAAATAATCTCTTTGTATTCTAATCTTCTTCCTATTTAATCCTTAATTTTATTTTATTTTGTAATTAATTTAGTCTATTATTATTTTACTTCGATAATCATCTATCTTTTATGTTTTGTTTAAATGATTTGAAAAATAAAAATAAAAGAGCTGAAAGGATTAAAGAAGAAAATAGGTAGATAAAAATTGAAGTAGAAATATAATGAAAAAATAAATTTGTTTGGATAAAGTGAAGAAAAGAATAGAAAAAAATATTAGTAATATAAATTTTAATTTATATATATTTTAAAAGTATAAAATTTTATTTTAAAAAATTTTATTTTTTATTAATATAATTTTATTTTTTAACATTATTTAATAATTTAAAATAAAAAAAATTGGCCACTTTATTTTCTCTTCTCTTGAAAGAAAAAATATTTCTATAAATTTTACAAAAATTAATTCTTTTTTTCCATATAAGATAAATACAAATAAATAAAAAATAAATAAAATCCATCACACTTTAGAAAATAAATTCTTTCTTCTCTATTTTTTTTTTAAATCCAAAAGGGTTAAGTTTCAAATAACGGGATCTTGGTGAAAATCCTTCTAATTCTCACCTGCAATCTTACGTGTGAGAGGAAGTTGTCAATGTCAGGATTTATTTTTTTGGTAAATCATTATTCTAAATTTTAAGCATCCATGAAGGGTGTGAACCGTTAGGTTATTGACATTAAATAAATGTTACGAGAGACAACTTATATTATAAAGTTATTAATTATGATTTTCTGTAGTCCTTAAAAAATTTATGAATTAGGTTGAAAACTTTAATAAAAGTAAAAAGAGTTTTGTAATCTCGGAAAACCTTGATCTGAAAGATCGTCAATAATGATTTTAGAAAAGAATATACAATATAAAATAGTGCAGACTTAAACTTTGCATGAGTGTCATTTTATATAGAGGTTAAAAGCGCGAATGAGTCATAGCTTAACGTAAGAAGCGTGTTCACGTAGTGTCTGTCATGACTGGGGAGATCTTTAGTTGTTGAATATTTTGAATTGTTCTTCAAAGCCCTCAAGGTCAAGAAATTTTGAATAGTTTCTCAAAGCCCTCATCAACACTGGCATGAGCTATATGGGCCATAATCCCAAAAGTGAGGGTGCAAAAGATTTCTATTTAGTGTCTGGACATTGGTATTTGGACCTTAAACGTAATTGATTCAATAACTACCGTTAGCATTACAGGTTATTGCATAAGGGATATGAGAATTGGATTTAACCCTACAGTTGGAGACAGAGAACAAATTCTGTTATCAATAAAATTGCAAATTAGGTAAATTAGATTCTTTATATCAGTAGAAAATCATGGTCTAACTAATATTCTTACTGACTTAAATTTGGTGAATGATTCTACATATGCATGCACACATACTATGATAAAAAAAAATTTAAATATTTCCTTGCAATTGAAGAATAAGATGGTGAAATTTTTCATATTTTAAGCACGTTAAAGTTTTTATGAACAAATGTTGACACTATTAATTTTATGAAATAAAACAGTTGACAACAACTTGACACATTTGTCAACTTCCTTCTATTAAAACGGTTGAATACTTGTTCTCCTAATATTAAAATTTTATCATTTTTAAATAAATTTACAACTACATTCTAACTCTTTCAATAGTAGTGTTTTTGTAAAAAAAAATTATTTTATCATACTAATTAGTGTAAATTTTTTTAAAAAATACATTACCTTAAAAGATAAATAATATGTGATAGTCAGTAATTTTACTTTGAAAAATATTTTATCATATAGTAATATGTAATTGACATCCTTTATAAATAAGAAAGGATCTTTACATTCTTTTCTGATATTTGTGCTATATGGTTATTTCATTCCATAGTCTCATAATTAAAATCTTAATTTTGAACTCAAATTTTTAAACGATCAAATTAAAAAAAAAAATACTAATATCATTTTTATTATGTAGTTAAGAGCTGAAAATTATTATTAGATAAAATAATAAATAAATCATAATATGCATAATTTAAAAATAAGAATGATAAAAAAAATAATGCAACTATGTAAAATTTGATTATCATATATTTTAACATAATTTATATTTTAATATATATATATATATATATATATATATATATATATATATTGTTTTCTTCTTAATCCGTATATCCCAAATGAAATGTAGGACGTTCATTCTCCTGCTGGTATAGACGTTAATAAATAGTTTAATATAAAATAAATAATAACAATTAAGTAGTGATGTTGTATTCACGGCGGAGTTGCAGACATCCAGCGTTGAATTCCTTATCCACAGGCAACCATTCAAACGCAATTCAATATTCCGCTGTTGTGTAAGTGTGTTTGGGTAGATATTTTTGTTAACTCTGTTTGTCCATGTGTACTCAAACTTGTAACTGCAACCAACATCATCCATGACAACAACAGAACTCCTATCTCAGACCCTCTCATTCAGAACCAATTTGAAGCGCGCGTGGCATCCAAACCCCAACACTGTTGTTACCTGCGCATTCCCACTTTTAAATGAATGTACCGCCAGCAAGCGAAGGAACAACAAGGTACATCTTAGGGTTACTTCTTCCGATTCAAGCCCCAAATCTCCCCCAAATTACGAATTTCGAGATATTCATCACATGAAACTCCTCGGCAGATTCTGCAAAGCTGGCAAGTACAATGAGGCTCTCTATCTTCTCGAGCAAATGGTGAACAAGGGTTACAAACCCGACGTTATTCTGTGCACAAAGTTGATTAAGGGATTATTCAATTCCAAGAAAATCGAAAAAGCGACGCGGGTGATGGAGATATTGGAAAAGCACGGCGAGCCCGATGCTTTCGCTTACAATGCAGTGATCAATGGGTACTGCAATGCTGACAAATTTGATAGTGCTAATAGAGTGATTCACCGAATGAAGAAGAGAGGGTTCTCCCCTGATGTTGTTACCTACAATATACTCATTGGCCATCTTTGTGGCAGAGGAAAACTTGATTTGGCCTTAAAGTTCATGGATCAATTGTTGAAAGATAACTGCAAGCCCACTGTGATCACTTACACCATCTTGATAGAAGCAACAATTATAGAAGATGGCATTGATGAAGCCATGAGGCTTTTGGGTGAGATGATTTCAAGAGGGCTTCAACCTGACATGCTCACTTACAATGTCATTGTCAAGGGTATGTGCAACCAAGGGGTGCTGGATCGAGCCATTGAGTTTGTTAGCAATTTGATTACAAAGGGTTACACCCCGGATGTGATTTCATACAATATGCTGCTGAAGGGTCTTTTCAATGAAGGCAGATGGGGAGATGGAGAGAGGTTGATGTCTGATATGATTGTGAAAGGTTGTGAGCCGAATGTTGTGACATACAGCATTTTGATTAGCTCGCTCTGTCGGGATGGCAAAGTTGATGAGGCTGTGGATGTGTTAAAGGTTATGAAGGAGAAGGGGTTAACTCCTCATGCTTATTGCTATGATCCATTGATCCCTGTGTTGTGCAAAGAAGGCAGAGTAGAATTGGCGATTGAGTTCTTGCATAATATGATATCCGATGGTTGGTTGCCTAATATTGTCAACTATAACATAATCATGGCCACTCTCTGTAAGAAAGGAAAAACTGATGAGGCTTTGAAAATCTTTGAGAAGCTTGGGGAAGTGGGTTGTCCTCCAAATGTAGGCTCTTATAATACAATGTTTACTGCACTCTGGAGTAGTGGAGACAAAATTAGAGCATTGGGGCTGATTTTAGAGATGTTAAGCAACAGTACTGATCCTGACAGTATCACCTATAATTCACTTATGTCTTGTTTGTGCAGAGATGGAATGGTGGATGAGGCCATTGAGTTGTTAGCGGACATGCAAAGTAGCAAGTGTCAGCCTACGGTTGTTAGTTACAACACTGTTCTTCTTGGATTGTGCAAAGCAGACAGAATTATAGAGGCCATTGAGGTGCTTGTTGTGATGGTTGACAAAGGATGTCAGCCAAATGAAACCACCTACACACTATTGGTCGAAGGGATTGGTTTTGCTGGATGGAGAAATTATGCAATGGGGTTGGCCAAAACCCTTGTTAGTATGAATGCAATTTCTGAAGATATATTCAAACGTTTATACAAAATCTTTCGCATGCCTGATGTCTACAACGAGCTCACTTTATCAGATTAAATTAAGCTATTGGACATCAAATTAATTTATTGAGGTATTCTCATTGAGATTTTTTTGAGCTCAATGTAATGTGTTATTTGTTAATTTACTGCTTTCAGTTTGAAGTTTAAAGGGAAAATAATATCAAATCGGTCAGTCATTTCTTCTGATGAAGGTGTTATCACATATTATCGTGTGTCTGTTGCTTGATGTATGCACAAAGTTGTACTTAATTGATATCCACTGACTTATAAAAGAGATTGTAAAGTCTGTCACTTATACCTATTGTAAGTATCATAACTTCAACATATCATTAAAATTTATGCAATTATTGAAAAATCAACCCCTATTATATAATTTTGAGTCCTCACTCTTGAAAGTATGTGACGGTCAATGAACCTACTCTTCCTCACTCATAGCCCTGTGGCTTTTCTCTTCAAATATGTATTCTCTCTCTTAATAAAAAATAATCCATGGAATTCACACTCTGCCTAGTCCTTCTTTCCCCTGTGTACCTACTCAAGAATATAGATTAAGAGACTTGATAAAAAACAATGACTTGGAGACTACCCCCTATATTTCTTATTCTTATCTTGACAGATTAGCTGGCTTAATGATGTGATTGCCGTCTTCCCTCACAATTTACCTCTATTCAGGCATCAAATACTCTTATTTGGACATTTTATGTCATTTGTTGAAATTGAATTTTAAGAGTTGAGTTGAATTGAATCTCCTCTTTTCTCTAGTTCTTGGTGTGAACCAAGCTTGAATCTCATCAATGGATTTCTTCCATTGTGGCGATTTCTCTTAGGCTTATCTTCTCCTAGAGAAATGGCACCATTTCCTTTCCATTATCTACCTTTTTCCATTTGTTAAGTTTTGTTCTTTTCATCACTTGCAAATTTATACAAGGTTGATCCATATTTTGTGCACAAAAACCTAATTGCAATTCATGCAATTTAGGATGATACTTCTACTCAAACCCTATTTGCAAATCCATGCAAATTAGGACCATATAATGCGACAAAAACTGTGAGCTATTCTGCTTCGAGTCAAAGATTTGGAAGCTTCTCTTGGAGCTTTTGTTCTTCGATTGTTGGAGCATGGAAGCCTTTGGTGTTGTGAAGATCTAATACTCCTCAAGATGGATTCAAAATTTTCTCATCTGAAGGTTCATATCACTTAAGATCTGAGTTTCCCGATATGTTAGCAGCTTGGCCCTCAATCCCTACAATTCCAAATTTTGATTCTGTCAATCAAACGCCAAAGCATCATATTGCAGTTAGCTTATCTCAAAATGAAATCATATGGGCTGGAGTACATTTGACTTCCTAAATTTAGATTGGTATCACTGTGGCAGATTCAGTAAGGTATGACGTTATTTCTTTATTAAACTACTCCTAATCAAAGCCCTTACTACTTGCTTATCAATATCAAATTGATCTTACATGCCTAAGAAAATACTGAGTGTACCAAATCCTTATTTTATAACTTTAGAAACTCTTTTTGTCTGTTAGGACTGCAGAGCCCGATCACTGGTTCAAGTTGTGCAAAGAAAGCAATATAGAGAAGTTCATTGACGAGAAGGTAAGTCCCCCCTCCCCCTCCCAAAAAAAAGAGTCCTGATTTGTGTTTTGTATTTGCTGTCATGTTTACCTCTGCGTAACATAATTTCTGCATCTCAGTGTTGGGGCAGAAGTATGAGAGCATGTTTTTCAATTGTGCAGCACTATTAGTATATTTTTAGCGGTGATGCTTTAACTTGTACTGGATTCACACATAGCATTATTGTTTTTGCAGCTGACATTGAATTCCCCCTTCGTTGGCCTTCAGTGCATTACTGATGTCACCTATAATTCCACATAGCTTTAGTTAAATAAAATGTTAGTTTAATATGTATAGTCACTTGCCAAATAGAGAACTTAACATATGTAGAACTATAGAAAGTACACGGATGAAATGGTGTACTTTGATAAATGCATATATTCCTTACCTAAGTTGTCCATTTTTAATTAAAAATAGAAAGGAGTAATTCTGTACATGGAAGACAGTATGTTAATACCCATGTGTCCGATATACTTGGCTGCCACATTTCATTCAGGAAAGCTGCATAGCATCATGAGGAATCAGCCTTAGTTTTTGTAGTAAATTGACTGGTCATGATATTACACAATTTTGGTGAATTTGCCTCTGTATGCTGCCACTTGTATAAATATATGCTGGTCCCAACAGTAAAAATTAAGATATATTATTGAGTAAGTTTAATAAATATTAACAAAGAAAAAAATTCACTAAACAATTACCTGCTCATTATAGCTGCTTTCCTCTTCAGTCAGTGTTAATTCGGCAGCTATGATCAGAAAGTCAAGTAAAATGAGAATTTGATAAGCATTCAAGTATTCAATTATATAAGTTGTAATGTAGCAGAGGAAGCCATTTGTTTGATTCATCTTGGAATATATTATATCTCATATCTCATAAAGCTGGTGACATTTCTCTTTAATTGTCTGCTTTCTTCTTTTGATAATAGAATGCAAGTTGAGCTTGTAAGCTTCTTTTCCGAATGCTAACTCCCCAAACCCCCCATTAAAGGGTTAATGGATCCTTATTGACTAATTTTATAATGTCAAAACCTCTTCCTCCTTGCTAGGGATTCCAAAGCTTTCACGTTGGATCCATTATTAATGGCTGCAATATGCTTAATATTATATTAAATAGTAAAAAATCGAACTCATTGTAAGGAGAAACATTATTCAAAAGGGTGACAATGGCGGGTATATGAAAATTATCTCAAACTTCATGAACATGGGTGACATGAGATTGGAATAGCAGATGAGAACAAAAGAGGATCTTTTCCGGTGGCTACAGGAGAAGTGAGAATCATTGGTGTTTAACCCTTTGTTTGGTTAGGGGAAAGGGGAGGGGGAAAATTTTGGTTTTCTAGATTTGGATCGATTTCATTTCTGTCATTGATTACTTGCATTTTTCTTACGTAAAATAATAAAATTAAATTATGTGAAATTCATGAAAACTTTTTCTCTCCTTGGCAGCTGTGAAAATAGGGGAGTACTTTTTTATTTTAAATTGTTAAAATTATTAAATATTTTTAAGAAATTAAAAAAAATATTTTAGTAATAAAAATCAAAATTTTAAGTTAAATTTTTTTTTAAATTTATATAAATCAAAATTTATATTTCTAATATTTTTTTCACTCTTTTCCATTTATCTAAATAATAAAAAAATTCTTTTCTATTTCCATTCATCTAAATAATTTATTTTTAATTTTAATTTTTTTCTTCCATTTTATTCTTCATTTTTTTTTCCTATTTTTCAGATTATCCAATCTAAATAAAGACAAGAAATGGAACCCGGAACGGTGGGTGTTTAAGAACTCGTCAAAACCTTTGAAACGGTTAAATCAATTAAAAAATAAAATTCCAACAAATCATTAACAAGAAAATTAAAAAAAAATCACTTTTTTGTTTGGTTTGAATTTTGGATCACATAATCAAAATCTAACTAAATTAAATCGAAATGTCAACAAATTATATTAATTTTTTATTTTATCCTTATAAATTATTAACTTAAAGTAAATTTTATTAAATGTATTTATTCTTTTAAAAAAAAGAAGACTTATTTTGACTTTTAATTTATAATTGATTATGTTTATAATTTATAATGATATTTAATATTTGAAACAAGTTATTTATTTATTTATTATATATTTGACCATTTATATATTGGCTTGAGATTTTATTCATATTTTAGTTAATAAAATTTATTTATTTATTAACTAAAACAATAAAGTATTGTAAACAAAAACATATAAGAAAAAAAATATGATAATTGATCTAATCTAAATAGGAAAACATCAGATCGGATTGATTCAATTTTGATATTATTTTTAAATTAATTTAAACTGAAACATAATGTTTTTTAATGATCAGATTGGATGATCTTTTAACTCAAAATTAATTTAAATCAAATTGTAAAAATTCCTATTTGGAATAGTAATAGAAGAAACTAAGCATAATATACTATTATCATCTAACCAAAAATCTGTACTTATTTAGTGTTTAGGATTGTAAATAGACTGCATGAAAAAATATGTAAAAAGATAAAAAAAAAAAGGACCAACTTTAAATTCTTAACCAAATTTATCGAAGTTTCAAGTATA
This sequence comes from Canavalia gladiata, assembly GCA_037954105.1. NCBI lineage: Eukaryota > Viridiplantae > Streptophyta > Magnoliopsida > Fabales > Fabaceae > Canavalia > Canavalia gladiata. The sequence goes on from CM075660.1 coordinate 15,878,932, forward strand.
ACTAGATGGAGGTCCAACTGTCCAAACTCCAAAATAACAAAGCAAAGGAATGGGTAACTATATATATGTATTTGTGTTTGTATGTGTTGAAGAGAATTGAATAACTCAGCTCTTATCACATGAAAAGGCACAACCAAGTAGCCAGCCTCTAAGATCATACACGTAATTAAATTTTATATTTTCAGTGTAAAAAGCTAGATGACCAAAATGCATCTGAATTGATCTCACGCTTGGTACTGCCGCTTTTGGGTGCTATAAAGATTGCAAAGTTAACCACAATTTTATCTTATGATAGAAGTACTGTATTGGTAGACGAAAATTCAATGGGCTTATACTACATAATCAATGAAGTTCTTATTTATAACTTGATCCCTATTGTAAACATTTTTAAAGTTTAGCACTATAGCGGCCTATCAAATAGATAAACGTTCCTGATTAAGGAATCAAAAGTTCAAAATTTTTATTAGAAAATATTGCAGCGCACTATCTTTGTAATTTTTAATATATTTGAACATAATTTTTAATAAAAAGTTATTATTTATTCATTTCTTAAAAGGAATAAGTTAGCAAGAGCTTATCAAATATTATAAATCTGGGTGATATGAGAACCATTTAGGCTTTCAATTAAAGAAGGTTTACTTGGAAATGTCATTCTGGTGTGAGAGAAGTTACGTATATATATGCATTTATAAATATGCATGTGAAATCCTTGAGAAAGTATTTTGTTGTAACTATTTGAGTTTGTATCCTGTTGTGTGTATTTTTTTCTCTGATGTCTTGATCAACCATTCAGTTTTCAACATTTAATTTAATATTTTATAATAAAAAGAATAAAGAAAGACAATGTGAAAGAAGACTTAGAAAGAAATGCAGGTTAGGATTTTTAACCATTATTTAACAGCATGCTCGGTTACATTTTTTTTTTCCGATTTGCATATTGTCTTATCCCAAAACATCAGGAAAAAATTAAAAGATCAGATTTTGTTAACCAATGTTCTTAAGACACAAACTAATAAAATAATAAATTATCTTTTTACTTTAAATCACATTAGAAGTGTATGAAAAATCATGTAGGGATATACTAATAATATTTTTTAAATAAGTTATTTTTACTTTTTCAACTAGTATTTTAAAAATATTAAATATATGATTTGTTTGTTTAATAAAAATTATAAAAGAAGAAAAAAAAATAGGGATGCTAAAAATATTTTTTTGTATTTGTTGGACCATGAAAATAGGAAATAAAATAATTATTTATCCACCGATTGTACGGATTTTTAATTTTCTTCAAAGAAGAAAATTGAGGAAAAATTTGTTGTTTTATTTTTATTTTTACTATTTAAATTATTAAAAAATTAAAATAAAATATTATATTAATAAAATAATAATATAATAAAAGATTATAAATTTAATTTATTTTTTAATTAATATAAAATAAAATATTTATTATCAATTTATTTTATTTTTTTCAACTTTTTTTATTTATCTAAATAAGATAAGAATTTTTTTTCTTTCTATTCGTTCAAAACAATTATTTTTTTATTTTAATTTTACTTTATTTTTTACTTTTCTATTTTTACCTTCTTATTTCTCACGTAATTAAAAAAAACATAAATATCTTGAAGAAACTGATTAGCATTTGTCTAAATTTTTTTAGCTTTGAGTAAAATACTAAAATTGGCTTGGAAAAGGTGATGTGCTGTGGGTTGAATTTAAAACAAGTACTAAGTGTGTTTAATTAATTTTATTTTAAAAAAATTATTTATTTTTGTCAACTTTTGAATAAAACCTTCAAAATAAAATAACTAATTTTTAAAAAATAAATAATTCAAACATGCACGATGGAGTTAGACTTCTTTATCAAACAATTTTATTTTATTTTTTATATTTCTCCTCTATTCTAATTTTATAATATTCTTATTTAATAAAAGAAAAAAAATTATTTAACTCTCTTAAAATTTATCCTTTTGTAGATAAACATTTTAAGCTCAGATCTTACTCATTTTGTAATTAGTTCAATCCAAGATTAAATTATTAAAAAATAACAAATTTTAGCCTTTCATTATGTTAAAGTTTAACCATTCATTAATTTTATTTCTAAAATTGACTTTTCCAAACATTAGAACATAATATTTTTTGGAAACCAGAATTTTATTATTTGGAAGGTGATTATAACAATAAAATTATTGGACCAAAAAATATAAACTAATGTATGAGTCAACTTTAATTTAAATAACGGGTTAGAATTTGTTTTCGTTAATGATTTAATCTCAACTTCATATAAAAATCAGAGATAATTGAAAAAAAATCATGTTTAAGGAGTAATTGAGACTAAATTAGAGCTCTTTGATGAGCCTCTCTTAGAGCTAAAAAGATGAATATATATATATATATATATATATATATATATATATATATATATATATTATATATAAGTTTATTTTAATACAAATAAGTTTTTAGAAAAATATTTTTCTACTACAGTGATTTTTAACATTATTAAAAAAATAATTTGAAACATCTACATCAATTTTATAACTTTAAAAATAAAATAAAGATTTAAATAAAAATTAAAGATGATAATAAATGTATTTAAAATTTTATATATATATATATATATATGCTAAAACATTACAGTCAATAATATAATATTTTAAATTAGTTTTTGATAAGTCTAATAATTATAAAAAAATAAAATATTATTAAAAGATATATTGCTAATTATCCGTTATGAAATTTATTTATATTTAAAATAGTTAAAATGTAATACATGTTTGTAATAAAAATATATATTTTTCAAAATAAAAAATGAAAATATAACTTAAACATTTTTAAAAAAATAATTTACTCTAAAAATGTAACTTCACTTATTACATCATGTCAAAATTGAGGTGCATCCCATGCACCAAACTCCGGAGGGTGCATACTAAAATCCGCTTTGTCTTTTTGCATTGTAGGTTAGAGCTGGTTGCTTTAGCCCTGTTTTATCGTGTGGTTGGGCTTCGGTCTTCGAGTTTCTTTCCATTATTAATATATTAACAAAGTTTGGTGAAATAATAATAATAATAATAATAATAATAATAATCTCTCATTATGTTAGATTCATACCTTGGTTTAAGACTTTTAGGTTGTGGTGAAAACAAGCCAGACTTTATAAAATTTGAACTAGTTCAACTTTTGAATCTAGGATTTAAAATTGAGAAAATATTTTTATATATTTATTTTACTTTTTACACATTCTTTTTTTTTTAAATTTTCTATCCTAAATTATTATTATTTTAGTTCATACAACTTATGCATATATTTGTATTTATTTATTTATATATTATACATCGAACATTTTTATTTATTTATTTACTTATATATTTTTATTTTTTATATATATCCTATATCACATGATTTTATTTTATTTTTTTGTATATTATACACATCCTATATCCTATATCATTATTGTTCATTTATGTTTATCCTTTGCAAAAAGACTTATATGATATAATTAAATCCATTTAAATCATATAATTAAATTAAATTTAGAAAAATTATAAATAAATCAAATTAAATAATATAATTAAATATTTATATGGAAATCAAAATTTTAATTTAAACTAATTATATCTTAATATTTTTTTTATTCTCTTTGTACTCCTAACAAGTTTTTTTATTAATTATCCCAATATATTAGTATATATTTTAATTTTAAACCAATTATACTTCATTGTATTTTTTTAAAAATAAAATTTTGTTTTAAACCAATTATCTCCTAATATTTATATATCAAATTTAAATTAAAATATATATAAACTATAGTTTGAAATATATTTATCAAATATTTACATTTATATTCATATAAAATTTTGATTAAGTGATATTGCTATTGTCAAATTGAAAAGATTAATATTTTTGAGATAAGTATTTAAAATTATAAAATATATTAATAAATAAAGACAGTGGATGATGAATGGTTTAAATTTAAAATATATGTATTGGCATACAAAAATAATATATTCTGATTTATTGGAATTTATAAAGAGAAGTAAATAAATAATTAGTTTGAATTATAAATTTAATTTGAATATAGATATTTAATCATATTATTTAAGTTTTTTTAAAAAAATAAAAACAAATGAATAATACGAGTGATATAAAAAGTGTAAAAATTAAAAATAGGTAAATAAATAGAAATGTATAAAAAAGGAGTAATTTAAAAAAATATATCAAAAAGATTTAGAATGTGTAAGAAAATAAAATAGATGCGTTAGGAAACAAATTTCAAGGTTGTTGTCGGAACAAGTTACTTTACAAAATAAATTCTAACCCTTTTAAAAGTTTAGCTAGCCTCCAACCTTATTTAAAAATTAATTTTACAACAAAATCTTTTAAAAGTTTATCTAATTTTTGTTATAAACCTAATTTTACAATAAAATAGTTTAAACATCAATAAACCTAACTTTATTTATAAATTTTATAAAATGATATTTTAATATTTTTTTATAAAAAAAAATCATCAATTCAATTGTTCATTTATATATATTATATGACAATTATTTATGTAAAATTTTATAAATTGAAACATTTAGAGATATGTAACTCAATAAAAAATATTTACTTATTTTTAAAATAAGTTATCATTTATTAAAATAAAATATCAATTCCTTTTTTAAATTATGTAAAATTTTATAAATTTGTATATTATATAAAAATTTTAAACATCTATTATCATTTAATTCTAATCATCATCATCAATAATAATAATAATAATAACTTAAATTGATCAACATATTAAATGATTCAAAATCTAACCCATTTAACTAAATAAATTTATATATAAAAAAGGAAGAAGTGTTAACCCCTATTAACTAAATGATGGAGCGTGACCCCTACTTCCTACATTCAATTCCTTATCCATTCAAACGCACTTTTCTAACTCTGTCTTTGCTACATTTTTCATAACACAGAAACAACAGCACTCTTTGTCCATGACTACCAAACCTAGTAACTGCTGCAACCACTATCATCGTCCATGACAACACTTTCAACCAAACCCCTTTCCCAGACCCCATTCAGGACCACCATTTTGAAGAGCGCGTGGCATTCAAACCCCAACACTGTGGTTACCTTCACAATCCCACTTCTAAATGAAGGTACTGCCAGCAAGCGAAGCATCAACAAGGTACATGTTAGGGTTTCTTCTTCTGATTCAAGGCCCAAATCTCCCCAAAATCACGACTTTGGAGATACCAATCCCATGAAAGCCCTCAACAGATTCTGCAAATTAGGCAAGTACAACGAGACACTCTATCTTCTTGAGCAAATGATCAACAAGGGTTCCAGACCCGACGTTATTCTGTGCACAAAGTTGATTAAAGGGTTATTCAATTCCAAGAAAATCGAAAAAGCGATGCGGGTGATGGAGATATTGGAAAAGCACGGCGAGCCCAATGCTTTCGCTTACAATACAGTGATTAATGGGTTTTGCAAAGTTAATAGAATTGATGCCGCCAATAGAGTGATTGGCCGAATGAAGAAGAGAGGGTTCTCCCCTGATATTGTTACCTACAACATACTCATTGGCCATCTTTGTGGCAGAGGAAAGCTTGATTTGGCCTTAAAGATATTGGATCGGTTGTTGAAAGAAAACTGCAAGCCCACTGTGATCACTTATACCATCTTGATAGAAGCAACCATTATAGAATATGGCATTGATGAAGCCATCAAGCTTTTGAATGAGATGATGTCAAGAGGGCTTCAACCTAACGTGTTCACTTACAATGTCATTGTGATGGGTATGTGCAGAAAAGGGTTGCTGGATCGAGCGCTTGAGTTTATTAGCAATTTAAGTACAAAGGGTTGTGGCCCGGATGTGATTTCTTACAATATGTTGCTGAAGGGTCTTTTGAATGAAGGCAAATGGGGAGCTGGAGAGAGGTTGATGTCTGATATGATTGTGAAAGGTTGTGAACCAAACTTTGTGACATACACCATTTTGATTAGTTCGCTCTGTCGTGATGGCAAAGTTAATGTGGCTGTGGATGTGTTGAAGGTTATGAAGGAAAAGGGGTTAACTCCTCATGCATACTGTTATGATCCACTGATATCTGCGTTTTGCAAAGAAGGAAGAGTAGATTTGGCAATAGAGTTCTTGGATAATATGATATCTGATGGTTGGTTGCCTGATATTGTCAACTACAACATAATCATGGCCTCTCTCTGTAAGAAAGGAAAAACTGATGAGGCTTTGCACATCTTTCATAAGCTTGGTGAAGTGGGTTGTCCTCCGAATGTTAGTTCTTATAATACAATGTTCAGTGTGCTTTGGAATGGTGGGGACAAAATTAGAGCATTGGGGCTGATTTTAGAGATGTTAAGCAATGGTATTGATCCTGATGAGATCACCTATAATTCACTTATATCTTGTCTGTGCAGAGATGGAATGGTGGATGAGGCCATTGGGTTGTTAGTGGACATGGAAAGTAGCAACTGTCAGCCTACGGTTGTTAGTTACAACACTCTTCTTCTTGGATTGTGCAAAGCTCACAGAATCATAGAGGCCATTGAGGTGCTTGCTGTGATGGTTGACAAAGGATGTCAGCCAAATGAAACTACCTACACATTATTGGTAGAAGGAATTGGTTATGCTGGATGGCAAAATTTTGCGATAGATCTGGCTAAATCCCTTGTTAAGATGGAAGCTATTTCTGAAGATTTATTCAAACGTTTATACAAAACCTTTCCTGTGCTTGACGTGCACAAAGATCTCGCTTTATCTGATTAAACTATATTCTTGGGCCTGAAACTGATATGTTCATGTCTTCTCACTGAGATTTTTGCTCAGCTCAATTTAATGTGTTTATTTACTCTTGTATTGTTTTCCGCTTGAAGTTTAAGATTATGAGTGAGAGAGTCATTACAACTGAGAAAGTCTCTGTTGCTTCGAGGCTGCATAGACTTCTTACTTAAATGTTACCCAGTGACTTACAAAGGAGATTGTGATGTCACTCTGTCAACAATTTATATACCTTGTACAAGGATCATAATTGAAAACATACCGCAAAGATGTGTGCAGTTATTAAAATAATTTATTATTAAGTGAAACAAATTCAGAAAAAAATATATGATAAGTGTATAAACGAAAGAAAATGTTAAATCCTAAACAACAGCCTAAAAGGGCAAGTGCTTTTAGTAATTAAGATGAATGTGGAGTCAATAATGCATTTATTTATTTTAAAGAACCAAAAAAAAAGTTGAGACCCCCAAAAGTATTGAATGCACATTTCATTAATCTTTCCTTTCCTCTATTCATATTTGAGAGGATTCTTAGGCTGAGCTAGACAGAAATAGTGTTATCACACTACAACCTTTACTGGAACATCTATTTTGTATCAGGATGGATGGGTCACAAGATACGCAAGTCCAGTTTGAAACCAATAGCACAAGTTTGTATGCACCTTTCTTCTACACAACCTTCGCACCTTTGAACAAAAATCTTAAGACCAAAAATGTGAAATAAAATAAACTAAAAAATCTCCCCAAGATCACACGGGTGTGCAGCATAATAACTAACTCCAATTTTGATGGTAAAAATTGCTGATATATGGTACAATAACAAGTCAACAGAAACGAATTTACAACTACAATCCAAAACTAACATAAGGATCACAATTTATTGTTTATCCTCGTCGTGTTATCTAAATCTACAAACTTAAAGATTAGATTGACATTAAAAATAACTTGAGACGAGCTTGTGTTCATGTCCACTTCAACTACGGAAAATTTATTCCATGCTAACTGACAGTATTAGCCGATGAAGTTGGACCTTGCAGTCCCACTGAAACAAACTCAATCTTTGAATAACATGGTAAGAATATGACAATAAAATCTAATAAACATTCACTTCAGTCCCAAAGAATGTAACTTTAACGCAAAAGCTTCACTATTAATCCCTAACTTTGCAAAATGTGACAAATTCTAATTCAATCCTATTCTACCATTTTTTTTGCTGATATTAAGAACTAAAATGAATGACATTTTGTAAAATTTTGCAAAAGGTAAAAGTCTAAAGAGACTAAAATGCTTTACATTCACTATTTTAAGAACAAAAGTGGAGGTTTAATGAATAAAAATCTAATACTGACCCCTCCTACTTAATTGACTATTCTAATACTCAAAAGGTAAGAAGATATTATAAAATGAAATTAAAATTCAAGGCTATGTATTGATAGAAAAGATGGAATAAAAGGAAACAAGTTGATACTAGATTCCATTGTCTCGATTATTTAAAGAAGATAGAATGGAATGAAATCAAATGGAATGCCTTCCAATCCATGTCATCCAAAACCACTCTTTTTCTTTCCCTTTAATTTGGGGTATAACGGGGAATTAGTCTTTTTTTTTCCCGTTCTGTCACAAAAATATCCAAACGGAATGGTAACTTTATTTATCCTATTCCGTTTCATTGCATCTCTTTCCAGTCCATTTTACTCACCATTAGATATCCAAACACAGCCTTAAGCGAATGATTACAAGAAACTCAATTCTTTGATAGCTTCAAGGTGTACATAACATGGACATTTCATTTGATTAATGTTAAAACAACCGTTAGTACACACTAATACACTATAATTTTAGCTTAAGATCAGTAGTAGAAATTGTTCTAACTTCAGTAAAATATAACACTGAAGATAATTATGTATCATTAATGTAGACATGCAAGAACTAGGTAGTTACAAGCTAACAGATAAAACAGGGGAAAATGCACCTAAACCATATATCACTATAGCAGCTTTTTTTAAGAATAATTATAGAAGTGGCTGCATCAAAAATTTTTTAAAAAATGGCATGAACTATAAGCAAAGAACTTGTGGAGGTAGCCATAGTTACATTACACAGACAATTAATAGGTCTCACAAAGAAAGATTCAGATCCTCAATTCATGGGAAGATCTGCTTCCCAAATTCTCTATCTCTCTCTACAGTCTATACCATGATTAGAGAGAACTAAAGAGAACTTGGGTAGTATCAAACCCATCCCAACAGGAGAGGATCAAAATCACCAGAAGCAATATTAAATTTGACCAATCTTTAAGTGCAAACTCCAACTAACTCAACAAGATTTCCTTCTTCAGAATCTTCCATTTGATCAACCTCTGATGCAGATCATTAGCCTCTTTTACCATACCCCCATCAGCAACAGCTTTAATTAAGGCATAATATATCCTCTCATCTGGTTTCCATTGACTTTTCACCATCAAATCTAGAACTTGAATTGCAATGTCAACCTTCCTTTGTTTGCATAGTCCAAGGATTACACATCTATAAGCAGTATTTTTAATTTTTTGTTCTTTCTTATACATCTCATTTATTAGCTCCACAGCTTCCTCAAGTCGGTCCACCCGGCAAAAACCCCAAGTCAAACTACTGTGAGTAATTTCATCGGGAACAATTCCTTTTTCAACCATTTCATTATACAACTCTTTTGCTAACTCCACAGATCCCATTCTAGCCAACCCATCAATTACAATATTATAGGTGACCACCCCAGGAGAACAGCTAGTACCTACCAGTAAGTTAAGTAACTGGATGCCCTCATCTATAAAGCCCTCCTTACACAAAGCACTTAGAAGAGTATTGTATGTTATAATGTCCGGTGAACAGTTATCAGTAATCATTGTGCTGTAGAAGCTTATGGCCTGATCTAAACGTCCAGATTTACATAAGCCATTTAGCAGAATATTGTAAGTAACGTGTGTAGGAGGACTGGAAGTCTCATTCATAATGTTAACAATATCATCAACTTTGTCCCAATATCCATGGTTAATAAGAGAATGGATGAGAGTATTGTATGTCACAGCATTGGGCTGCATCCCATGGGATAGAAGATTAAATATGACCAAAGCAGTATCCTCATATTTCCCTTGTTTAGAAGTAAAATTTACAAGAGAGTTATATGTAATGATATCGGGATAACAGCCTTCCATTGCCATATCTTCCAGTACCTCTAGGGCTCGAGCAGCCCCACAGTATCTGCAGACCAGCTCAATAAGCACCGTATAGGTAATCAGATATGGAGGGCACCCTTTTCGCAATTGGTCCTTCCAGAAACTGACAGCCTGATTAAAATTTCCCTTCTCAAATAGGCAGCGAATTATTGTATTGTAAGTAATTACATCCGGGGAGCAGCCACTCAAGCTCATATATTCTACCAGATCAACAGCAGATTTTAAATGACCTCTTCTACAAAGGCCACCGATAACCATGTTGTATGTAATTATATCAGGAATACCACCGGACATGACCATTATATTCATTATTTTGCAAGCTTTATCAACCAGACCGGTTTTTATAAGACCTCGGATCAAATTTGCACAAGAAGGGAAATGGGGTATTTGACTTTTACGTGCCATGATATCAATCAACCTTGCCGCAACAGTTAACCTTCCCAGACTGCAGAGCTTCTGAAGAATTCTATTGTTGGTCATCTCATCATTTTGGATAAATGGATCCTCTAGGGACAAAATTGGAGAGTTAATAGAATTGTTCGAATCCACTAGTTCCCTGGATTTTCTCCCTTCACTGACATAATGACTTGCGATGCCCCAATCTTCATGGTCAACTTCATTAACTCTATCAATTAAAACATTTTCCTGAAAGCTTCTACACTGCAATGCTCTCCTCGGAAAAAAATATTTAGTTGCACAAAAGTAATCGCTAAAACAAATTTGGAGCATGGTAGGTGATTTTTTCCTTGAACTATGATCCAAAGCAGAACTAGCACCCAGAATACAGCTCTCTTGTTTGTTACAACCATGCAGCCAATTCAAAGAACGGAAGCTGAAGATATTATTTTGCAGAGTAGCTATATGTCCCATTTTGTTGTTCAGGTATACTACCTGTACTCTCTTAAGCTACAAAGATCTATAAACGGTGCACTGCAAGATATTTATACCTTCTTGCTCAATTAAGGCCAATAAATATATCAGTTCTGGCAGCTTGATATAATCCACGTAAACAACATTACATTCACCTTATTCTCTTCTCATTTGATGCAAAAAACCTAGCCTTCAAAACAATAGATGGATCTCCGTTACAATAAATACAAAGGAGAGATAGCATACAAGTAGGAGACAGTAATAAAATAAAGGAATTTCTAATAAGCCTTACACTCACCACCATCTTGTAACAATCTAATAAACACCATTTGTTACAAACCTAAAATAATAACAACATGGAGGAAAGCAACACTAAAAATGAAATAACAAAATTACACTGCTCCGTAGATTACAAAGCAAAGAATTTAGGGATTGGTGGTCGAGAATGAATGCTAACATTTGAATACGTAGTGCAGTGATTGTTTGAGCATGGAATATATAAGACAACACTAGATAATGCACAGAAGATTATCCAGAGGAAACAGAATCAGGAAGAAAGACAAATTATTCGAGTAATAATAATAACAATGATAAGTGGTTTGCAATGCATAAAGAGCATACCTGGGGCAAATTAATTTCTACAGAATAAAAAGCAAATTATGGTTCAAATTTTGCCCTTAACCATTAACGATGGGAATGTTGTGAACGGACTCACCAGTAGTGGTGACACTCGGCAGCAGAAGCGTCGTTGGTTGAGGCGGCGTCCACAACGTGAAGGGTTCAGTACAGTGGGGTTCTCATATCTAAAACCCAAAAGCCTGCGACTGGTACGCGGTAAGAGGTGGAGTTTTTTATTACTATTATTATTATTTAAAAAAAGAAATTCCTCTATTCGGGTCAAGTACTCAAGCTGGCTAAATCACGTTAATAACAGATAAACTCGTCAGGGTTGGCGGCTCACTTTGTATCAATTTTTAAGTAAAAATTTATTTAGTTTAATCATAAAAATATTTAAATATATTGTAATCTGATTTAGGTTATATTCAATTTAATTTGATTGAAAGTGATTTTAATTAAATTGAGGAACTTAGGTAATATTTCTTTAAAAAAAACGTTTCTATCCTTTTATTTATAAAAATATCAATTTATTTTTATTTTTATTTTTATTTTCATCATTTTGTATATAAATAGGTATAAATAAAAATATTTTATTATTTTTTATATAAAATTTTTAAAAATAAAATGATATTTTTTAAATAAAAATAAAAATATTTTTACAAAATAAACGTTACCTTAAATTTTTATATTTTTATCTTTTAGTTAAAAATAATAGATAATATTATTTTAAATTAAAATTTATTATTTAATGAACCAATCTGATATGATAAGATGGATAAAATTTCAATTTTAAATCAATTTAATTTTTTTGTGTAGTAGATGAAAATGAGTGAAAACGTATATTTGTACATATGATGATCGAAGAAAAAATAAAAATTTAAGAAAAGAAGAAAACTCAATTGAATATTTAAAAACCTCTTTGAAAGTAGCTTTGGAGAAATTAGAGCCAAAACTTTCTTCCACTTTTTACTCTCTCTAGTGAAATGTATAAAAGGTATACTAGAAAAGTTAGTTTTATAGGTATAGTAGTTAGAACATAAGAAAAAAAAATTGCTTTTTTAGGAATCCATCTTAATTTGTTTTTTATGATTAGAGATGGTAAATAAATTATTAATGATACTCATTCTACCTTTCAGGAAAAAAAAATTGAGTTGATTAATATCAAAAATAAATTTAAGTAAAATTTGATTTTTAAAAATGGGGTGAGCACGAGGTTTAGGGTAAAGATGTTTATTCTTATCTCCAAACTTGTCTTGATATATTAAATTTTAAAAATATTTTTATTTAATAAAAATATTTTGTAAAATTAGTTAGGATAAAAGAATAATAAAAATATATCATTTTTAAAAATATATAATAATTTAATAAATTATAAAATAATTAAAAAAAGTGTAGGATGAGTTTTTCTAACTCTAATTAGAGACGAAGATTAGATTTAATTTTTCAACTCCAACAAAAACGTGCACAAGGAGAAGGTCAAGGAGGGAAATCGAGGATATAGGCAGGGAAAATGAAACTCATCCCCAACCGTTGTCATGTTTACTAATGATATCAAGTATTGTGAATGTTGAGTTTAAGGTGTTGTAAATATGATGAATCTTTCTAACTATGTTTCTCCATGTCGTTGAAGTTTTGAACTAAAAATTTGTATTGATATTTCCTTGCATATGTATAAATTACTTGCAAAATTTCATGATTTGGTTCATTTTGTATGACTTTTATGATGTTTACTAGATATGTGCTAAAATTTAATGTTGTTGATTAAAACTGTATTTTTTTTCTATTTATCAGTATTTAAAGTTTTTAAAAAATATATTTTAAAAATAGACATGATTGGAAGGTTAAAATTGTTTGGATACTTTTGGATGAAGAATAAAATTACTGAAAATAGGTGTTAAGAATGGGAAAAATCTAAAAACTTGTGTTTTATGCCCTTGGCCCAACACGTAAGCATCCTAAGAGTTCTCTTTACCAGCTCTCCTTAAATGTAAGATTTGTCAACATCATCTTGCCATCCTTTCTTGAATACAAAATTTCTCGACCTCATTTTATTGATTATTCTTAGAAGGAAGGTACTCTTCCTCAACTGTTTAACCATTCCCAAATGTCATACCCCTTTATGCCCATGGGTTTAGAGATTTTAATTTAATCCTTAGTTAGTGATGAGAGCATGTTGCAAAAATATAACTGAGTGAAATCCTAAGTAGCCGAAATGTCTTAAGTAAATAAGAGCTAATAGAAAAGATTTTGCATAATAATGGTTTAAGCTAGTCTCTAAATCAACTAAGATGATTTCTTTTTAAGTCTAATGATGGGAGAATAATTGATGGAAAAAATATTAGCTAATCAACTTGAAAAATTAAGATTAAAAAATCAAAGAGATCGATCAAAATTTAAAGAGAGAGAAAGTTAGAAAAATAATTTTAACTAATGACCATCATAACTCTTCTTAAAGAATTAGGTCAACGAAGTAAAAATGTAATGAAAAAACCTAATATAAACTAGTGAGACCTAAGAACGTAACATGTTATAAAAGGCTTGTGTCTGTTTGACTTATGAAAATGATGTTAAATGATGTCTACGTGGCTTATGTGATAATTCAACTTATGCCTATATGGCCTGTGTAAACTTGGTGGAATTATTCCTATGTACCATGTGATAAGAAAATAAGAATTTGTAAACATAGTTTTTATCCAATGATATTGTGAGTTCTTATATGACACGCATCATATTCATTAGATGATATTTTGATTTGTTAATAGGAAAGCATTCTATAAGGCCTACGAAAAGAAACAATGGAAAAATTTAAGGGCAAGTTCATTATGAAAATGGATCAAAACTTAGATATGGAATTTCTATGAATACGTTGCTAGGTTGGAGACTCCTAATGACCTATAGTCATTTTTTATAGCAAAGATTTCTCTATTTATACTTAATCATCTCAATCTCAACAAAAGTTTGAAAACTATAATTTTCAGTTGAGTTGTTTCAAGATTTGATAAATTTGACAATATTTTACATTGTCTGTTTCACATTATGTTAGAAACCAATTCTTCACCATTTTTCATTTTTTAAAAGTTTGATTTTGGCCCAAATGAATATCATATAACATAGAGATGATACATTTAAGATTGACAAGATATAATATGATAAGAGATGCATTGAATTTTGGAAAAATCTAAAAATCCATTATCATGAAAAGAATAATAGATTAAAACTATATAATTCAACTTATATACATGTATTGCATGACTTTATGACAATTGTATGATTATTGCAAATGTTGAGTTTGATGATTGAAGTATATATATATATATATATATATATATATATATATATATATATATATATACCGTCAAACTTATGAGTCTTTATCATTAAGTTCTTGATACGTATTCTAGTATAATTACTGTGTCTAGATATTTATATGGTTGACTATTGATATTTACACATGTTTTCACTTTGTGTCTAACTTTAAAATATGTGTTTATCCCTTATCTTTTGTTTGTGTGTGCTTATATTTTTTGCTTACATGTTTTTCCAAGAGTAAATGTTGGTATGGTGAGAAAATCTCTGGAACTAGTAATGAATGAACTTTAAAAACCAAATTAAAAAAATATACAAAAGTGACTTGAAGTGCAATAACGACATAAAAAATATTATATATATAAAAATTAAACCTTTTAAAAACGTAAATATATGATGTCGTAATACTTAAAATAGTATAGTCTTACAAAAATATTTTTTAAATATTATTTTATTTATTATTATCTCTCTTGTTCCCTTATAGGAACGGCGTATAATATGTTAATGGAATAAAAATAAAATAAAAAATATTTAACTTTTTCAAAACTTCAAACATGTATTTACGTATTTTATTTATTAATAAATATGACTTTTTCTTTGAAGTATTTAATCTAAATCTAACTATAATATATTATTGTGTTTATATTTAAATTTCATTATCTTACTATATATTTAAACAACTTCAATGCTATAATATTTTAAATAAAATCATGTGTAAGTTGTAATTATCAATTAATTTTTATCAAATTTTAAAATAAAATTTTATATTCTTATTTTGGTACTTTATATAATAACATAAACTCTAATTTATAAAAATAAATTAAAAAATTATTTGCTTATAATTAGATTACTTCTAAATACATATAATTATTTAAAATATAAATTTTATTTAATATAAAAAAATATGACACTTTGCAAGAGTCATAAATAATTGTATGTGATTCCTAGTTCCACAAAATGTATATCTTTTTTAGAAAAAAATTATTTTTTAAAAAAAATCTTTTTTCCTGAATTATTTCTATACAAAATTAAACTTTTTTTTTAAATTATTTCTTCACAAAAAAAATTGTTTAAAATCCAAATCTATTATCTTATATTTGTTGATAATATTTTTTATTTTATAAAATGAAATAAATATTTCAAAGTTACATAATTAACTTAAAATTATTATTTTAAATGAATAATATGAGACGCTAATGCTTTTTTTACCCTTAATTCATTCCCAAACTTAAGTTTGTTTCCCTAAACCAGTTTTCATTGTTTATTTATTTTATTTTTAGTTTTAAATATATTTTTTATTTTTTCATATTAAATGTTTGTTTTCCCTAAACCAGTTTTCATCGTTTATTTATTTTATTTTTAATTTTAAATATATTTTTATTTTTTATATTAAATAAAAATGATGATAACACACTGTTCTAACCATTCGTCAGCTCTGTTTTTCAAACACATTTTTCATTTTACTTTCGCTTCGTTGTCCCATCGAGACTCCGATCCCAACGATATCAATAGACTGTTGCAAACAAAAAACTCAAACATTCGCAGAACATTTACAAGAAGAAAAAACGAAAAAATCTATTAAAATTGATTCAATTTTACAATCTAACCTGACACATCTATCGCTTATATCTTTAAATTTTTATAGAAAAAAATTATTATTATTAATACTATTATCATTATTATAAATCTATCGTCGGTTTAGCAATAAAATGTTTCATTTAGCACTCAACTCTTGACTTTTAAGAACAATTTTAAGGCTTAAATTTCTTGTTGTGAAGCAATAATTATTTATTTTCAAACACAGGTATTCCAATACGAGTTGCAAATATTTCCTAGTTGCACCGTTACTTTTCAATCAGTCCAAATGAAAATCAATCTTTCAGATTGAGTAATCCTGATCCAATCTATGAAGCTTACAAATTATAGATACATATAAATCTCTAAAATATAAATTAGTGTTTCTTTTAGATTCTTATTACTTTTGAAAAAACTTAAACGATCGGACCCGTAACATCAATTCGTAGTAGCATAGAAATGCAAAAATTCATTCATGCATAAGTGTATTATATCTACTCTAGAATGCATACAATTTCTATTTTATTTTTCCCATAACAAAGACATCGTTTTCGCCGGCGAATTGGTGCTGGATGGCATTGCCTAATTGTACTTACGCTGGTCGCCAAGCACCAACTTGAGAACACAATCTTAGTTTTTCATAAATTCAACGAGCAGTCTGTCAAATTTCATCCATTTTCAGTTTTTTTTTCTTTCTTTTTTTTTGTCATGCCGTTTTAAGTGACCAACACAAATTCCTGGAAAAGAAAACATCAGAAATAAGTTTTTTTTTTCGGGTATTGGCCATCCATTGTTTCGTAAACAGTTCCATGGAAAAAAGTATCTGAGTGAGATTCTTTTTTCCCCTCGGTTACATTGGAAATACATTTCAGATGAAGAAAGGAATAGCATTTTGAAGAGAGTTTTCTACTTTGTTAAGTTGGTAATCAGATTTATAACAGATTCTGGCCCGTCACTTGTGCAGCACTCCTTTCCTTGGCAGTTTCAGTTTCTTCTGAATTTGATTCTGCCATGCAGACCAAAAAAAAGGTTGGACATACAAGAGGACGCATTAACTGTACGATTTCAGATCATTGGACAAAGAAAATTGCTACCTTCTGTTTTTGCAGTGCCTCGTGATCCGTCCTCTCCTTCCACTTACTCTTGCGTAGTTTTATTGGCCGATTTCCAACATACTTACCTGAAATCAGGATACATATGTCATTGCACTTGCCACAATATTGTCTGCTTGCTTACATTGACATTGACAGGATCCAGTGGCAGAAATTGACTAAGCCATAAATCCTTATATGCATAAAAGAAACAATATTCCATAATGATTAGGGTTTTGGATTGTACAAGCTATCAGTTTCTAGTCAAGATTATCGGGCATCAAATATTTATACTGAATCAAATCATATTTATTTAGAAATTACATAGTAACACTTAAAAGAGAGGCCTGGGATTTTTCAGAAAGGACAACTTGGATGCAATACTACAGATATTTTTTGTGTTGTTTTTCAATCAAAATTAAAATTTCAGCTCAGTAATTGATGTTAACTGACATAATAAAGGTCGGCATTATACGTTAACTTCAGTCACCAGGTGAAACTCCAATTTCATTGAAGAACACCAAAAACACTTATGATAATGCACCTAAATTTTGTTCTTTTAAAAATGGGTCATCATATAAAAGAAAGCAGCACAATACAGCACAGAGCAGGAGAGAAGACATGCATAACAATAGTTAACAACTTACTAACCATTCATTTCTTTAAGAGCAGCAGCAAGGTCAGAAGGATTAGCAAAGCTTACAAATCCATAACCCTTTGTTTTTCCAGTCCGCTTATCTCTAACAACCTAGACATGATTGATCAAACATACCTTAATCACATGTTACAGGAAAATACAGTAACCACAAACACAAACAATAAGTGTTAAGTTTGTTTAGAGACGAGCAGAACAAGGTAATTAGCATAAAAGGTAGACTACTATAAACCTAAAATTGTTTAGATGCCATTAAATACATCTCCACTCTCTAATATTATACCTTCATATTTCCAGCAACAAAAACTAAAGAACAAATTTCTCAGTAACAATGAGAGCTCCTAAACACATTTATTTGGTAAAAGAATGGACATACACAAAGCAAACCAGAAATGCATGCTGATTTAGCTTCTAATTTTCACCAACTTAATATAATATGCAGCTCATTCATTGTTCACAAAAATCCTAATAGATAGGTAATGCTTGTGACCCAATAATTAATTAATTAATATACAGAGCTATGCTCATCTCAATTTTTCAGTCTCTGGCTGACATGCAAAAGAACTGAGTCTTTCCCTCCTGGGTAGGAACTTTTCCATACCAAATTTAAAAGCCCCTCCCGTAGTGCATTATTTTCCAATGTATGAGGATAAATTTAGATGTGGATGAAAATAATGCACTACCAAAGGGGCTTTTAAATTGATCGTTATTCTAAATTTATCCTCATACATCAGGGAAGATACTCATTTGTGTCCATACTTAGGCTTAGTTTAGATAGACCTCTCAACAAGAGGTAAAATGAATTAAAATTATCCCACAAGTTGAAAAAGCTTACATGCGTGTCAACTTTTGGATAACCTGATTGAAAAAGCTTCTAAAAAAATGATATCCATAAGTTGCTTTTAACTTATTTGAGAAGTTTAATTTATTTTACCTTCTTACTTTCTTCTCCATCAAGTACTTATATAGAATTTGATCCAAACTGGGCCTTATTCTTATACCCAAAAGAATACAAAGTTTGAGAGAATTCTGAGTAGTTAGAATGCTATAAGCTTAGGAGTAAGACTAGAGCAGGACAGAATAAACAACCAAAACCTAGTTGAAAGATTTCATTTTCCAATTAACATGCTCCCAACTTCTCCAAATTAAATTGATTAACCAAAACTCAGGTCAACCTGACTCCAAAATTGAGACCTCGTGACACCACAAAATAACAGTCACACTCACAATGCTAATTTTAAATGAATTGATGGTTCAAATTCATACACATTAAACTATGTCACCGGTATATAATTTCAATTGCCCTTGATGTGTGAATAATGATCAATGACGATAGGACACCTGAGATGACAAAATAACGCATCAATTTAACCATTAAAAAATGTCTAATTCAATGTAAATGAAGAAGCAAGACCTACCTTACGATACACAAATCATTAACAACTCTGTCCTTCAAACAAAAATCTGAAGAGGAAATAGAAAATGCTCACACTAACCCAAGCATTACTAGATATGAAAATAATTTGAGTTAGATGAGAGATCCACTTACTCGTGCCATATTAAAGGAAGGGAATCGTGAAAATGCTTTCGAAAGAACATCATCATTCACTTCATTGCCAAGATCACCACAAAAGAGCCGATAATCATCTAATCATCCAAAATAAATAAATTACAAAAATCAATTCATGAATCCATCTCTAACTTCAAAATTATTAATGCCAGTTCGACAGAGGCTCAAGACAAGCCAAAACACACATACACGCCCGCACACAGGGAACAATAGATCGTCTATCACGAGCATGCTTTCTATGTGCATAAAATTAATAGCTACAGCATAATTATACCTTCGGGCCACTCTGCGAGAATAGGATCCTCCCAAGTTTGGCCAGCGGCTTTGCGAGGAACCGCTTTCTTTTTGGTCTCAGCTTTGTGCTCGACGTCGCTGCTCGCAATCGCTGCCTTGACGCTTTGAAGAGCCTCTGGTGTTATTATCTGCGCATCCCTCTCAAATAACTGCTGCGCCTGTTTAATCACGCAACAACAAATTCAATCAATTTAAGCCACCTTCTCTCTTGCTTATTCTAAACACGTACGAAACCACCGACCTGATATTGCGGCACGGCGGGATATACGCCGATCACAGGCACAGCAGGACCTACGACGGGAGGCGCGGGGATTTGCACGGACGGAGCGGCGACGTAGGGTGCAGCGTAGTGAGTGATTGCGGGTTGTTGAAGGTGAAAGGGCACAGGGAAGTAAGAGGAATGGGAATAGGTGAAATGCGATTGCGGAGCTGAGGAGGAAGACGATGTCGCCATGGAATTGGAATTGATCGCAACTTGAATGGAACTGAAGTATGAAAATTGGGAATCAAAGGTAGCGTTTGGATTTTACGGAATCAATGTTCGGGGTTTCGCCATTCGATTGATTCCAGAACTTTCTTGCTCGTTCGTGCTGGGCCCACCCGAACACGGTAATGGTTAACTAGGCTATGGTGTGGGCCTAAAATTGAAGAACGAAGAATTTCAGCCCAGTGGAAATATTGGTGCTAACCACTCAAATCAAGTTTGTTCTATTGGACAAAAAAACAATTGTTTGTACTTATGAAATAAAACAAGATGGGTCGACCAACATAAAATACAAGGTGGATCGGTACGTCTTAGTTTGGTATTAGAGAAATTGAAAGTCGAGTAATAAAAGGGAAATACGATAATTGTTATTTTTTTTTCTCGTTTGAATAAGAAAAAAAAAATAAGAAAGAGAGAATTTTCTTTTTTGATAAAACTCGCACAAATATTTTCTCTCTGGCATGAGAAAAAATAGAGAAGGAAAAATTATTTAGTTAAAATGATATATTTATGATCTACTTATTATGATATCGCAAAGACATAAAATTATGTACAATCATATATTTTTTTTGCTTTCACTTTTTCCATCCAATAAAAAAAATCACATTTTCTGCATTTTTTTTTTCATTTCTTTTTTTTCCCCCTTCATTTTTACTCGCCAACCTAAACAAAATTGTGCTGTGAGAAGCAAAAAGAAAAGAAGGTAGAGCTAGTAATGATAACATTACTTTTACTCTTCTATGAGGATTGGTGGACACAGTGTGCAACTCTGGCTCCATTTGGTAATTGGTCCACCTCATGCGAATTATTTACCACGTCAATGTTCAGCAGATTTTTGGTCATAAATATGAGGGTAAAATGTTTTTTTATTTTAAAATTTTGATTTTGATTTTTTAATTTTAAAATAACTAGTTTCAGTTTTTATTTTTAGTTTTTAAGTCATTTATATTTAATATATGATATATATTAATGTTTAAAATATCAATGACAAGAGATTAAAAATAAAATAAAATGAAGAATTAAAATTTCATTTTAAAAATCAAAATTTTAAAAAATTTTAGGGAGTCAACATATTTTACTCCAAATATGAATCGTGAAAAATACTCAAAGCATTAACCAGATGGATTTTTTTATGGTTATAAGTAATTCACTGATGTATTGAAAATATAATTAAAAACAACTTAAATATATTAAAAAAGATATTTAATTTTATAATAATTATTTTAAAATTTATATTTACTTTAAATCTTGAATAATTGATAGTAAAAATATTCACAGTGATAGTGCATTAAAATTAAACTTATTAAAAATATGTAATACATATTATTAAATATTTTAAAGATCTCGAGTACCATGCTAAAAGAATAAAAAGAGGGTAGAAAGAATCAAAGTTTGTTCTTTGTTGGTAAGGAGTATTGTGTTTCTCATAAAAAAATTATTTTATTCTCGATAAGCATAAGTTAATTAGCACGAGAACTATGGACAAATATTTAAACAGATTAGTTACATGCTTATATGACTATGTGTGAGCAGTTCCTGACATTCTATGAATACGTTTCGCTGAAGATTATTGGGCCAGACAAATTTGGTAAGCATCTCATCTTAGGCCTGTATTGATGAAATTCATTAATAATTCTTTGTTTTAATTTACTAATGTTTAAATTTTCAGACCATCCATTACTTATCTACTTTTGATGAGATCCTTTTTTATAGCGGTGACAACAACGCTTAAAACATATAAATTCATGTAAACTAGGTAGTAGCACTAGTTTGTATGATGCAGGGATGTTTTACTTTTAAATAATTATGAATATAACTTAATTACTAAAAATTAACAACTTTATATATGTATAAATAATCATATATATATATATATATAATTAAAATACTTCAATTAAAAATATGATTTAGACATAGATATTAAAAATAATTAGTTTGAATTTAAAATAAATATACTGATATTGATATGTGACATTTGATTTTAAAATATGAAGATAATGGTTAGTTTAAAAATAAAATAAAGAAATTATTAAAAGTGTATACTTATATATTGTATGTAGAAACCACATTTATAAAAAAAAAAAAAAAAAAAAAAAAGTATGCTAATAAGAAAAGAGAAATTCATTAATAATCTCATTCACTAAAACTTTGATTATAATTTATATAATAAACATCAATTGCTTGAATTTCTCGTTAATAATTCAATTCTATTGGCTTACTTTTAATGAGAGTTTGATAGTTTTTTTTTTTTACCTTTTTTGAGGATTGGCAAACGGAGCTTATGAGTTTTTAATACCTTAAAAGAACGTGAAGAGAAGTTTCTTGGTGTTATATCAATTTGTAAATGATTAAGGAGTTAATAACAAAAACTACCAATTATGGAAAAAATATATAAACAACCAAATATTGTATTTTACAATAACTTTTTTAAATCCTGATTTCATAACTATTTTCTTAAAGGTAGTCGTTAACAAATCTTTTATAGTCGGAATAAGTTGAAGAAAGCAAAAATCGTAGTCGTTAGTCCCTGAAAATGGATGGAATAAATTGAAATAAAAAACAAATATAAAATGATAATATATATGTTATGATAAAAATAAAATTAATTTAAAAAATATCATGAAGCGATCTGAAGATTCCTATTGAACTGGTGGCCATATCATGATATATGTAATTTTAATTTTATATTCCCTTAGCAACCATCGAGGGTATCAATTAAGTAATTTCAACAATACAGAGAAGGAACATTCTATAATTCTCTTAATACTTAAATGTCACCATCCAATTACAAGCATTGCACAATTGCACACATTCTGCTGCGTAGCACAGATCCATGGGCATGTGGTCTTTTCTGGTTGAGAAAGAAAAATAAAATTTAGAAAAAACATCACAATATGGAACTTATAAAAATTATAATTACAAAACATAAAGTTACATTTTTTTTAAATGATATATATTCACATATTTTTTATCTGAAAATAATAATTATTTTAAAATTAAATTTTTAGAAGTAAAACAAGAAAATCATTCCCTGTGCTAATGAATATGATAATAATAAAAAATGAATAGCATGCATAGATATAAATTGCTTCTATTTTATATTATCTAATAATTTTATCGTAAATATATATTTTAAAAATAAACCATTAAATTAAAAGTTCATGTTATATAAATTTTGTAAGTAAAATTTTATATTAACTTAAAAACTATTATTCTTTTATTCATGATCAACAAAATTAATATAGTATATATTTTTTAAATATATGAAAAAATTATTATATATTTATAGATGTTCAATTTTATCAAAAATTAACATAAATAAATAGGATTGTATATATTTATAATTTAACAATTTGATCAATAAAGTTTATTTTCTATAAAACTATTAACCATTAAAAATATGTACTTTACATCTATATAAATTAAAATCTTATTATTATTATTATTATTATTATTATTATTATTATTATTATTATTATTATTATTATTATTATTATTAAGAAAGCCAGGTATTATAATCAAAAGTTCAAAGCATAATGAAAACCAATAACTATCCCATACATTAAGTATTAGTTTGAAATTAAACATAATCTACAGAAATTTTAAATTGCAAAATATATAAATGATTTAAATAAAAAATTATATAAATCGCGTGATCAATCTAAAAAACATATTTTTATTTTATAAGAAAAGATATTTTTAGTTGGTTATGATAAGATAAATATAAAATGACATGAAGAGTAGATTTATATATTTTTTTATATAGATAAAAATATATTATTATTTTTTGTAAATGTTATTTAGATAATTTTAAACCCTTGCCATTTTAAATAATTTATTAAAAATTAAAATAAATAGTAGAAATACTATAATAATTAAAATAAATATAATCTTAAAATATATTTTTTCATTCCTTTTTATAATATAGCATTTAAAAAAATTATCGTAAAAGTTATTATTTAGTAACACTGTTAACATTGAATTAACTTTTATTAATATAACTTTTATATTAAAAATTAATTTATTAATAAAAATATTTAAAATGTAGATTAATACTAAAATATATAATATTTTATTTTGACTTTTTGAGAGTAAAAAAAAGTTTGTTTTATTCCTTTTTATAAAATACAACCAACATTGTTTTCTGTAATGATTATTTTTTCACAAAAACACCCTGGTTGAATACATAAAATATTAAGTAGACATATAAGAATTAATTAGGTGAAGAGAACCTAAAAAGATATGTACATCTTTTTAATGTTAAAGGTGACTTTTAAAAAAGCATATAAGTTAATGTCAAATGTAACACTATTGACTAAATTAAGTAATTTTTTAATTTTTATGTAATTTTTAATTAGATTTTATAAAATAAACCGGGGAAAGTAACCTAACAAAAATATTTTTGATACAAAATATAAATATATATTATTAGTGTAATAAATATTAATAAAATGTATGATTTCTTAGTCTATATCTAAAAATTTAATTTTCATTAAACAAGACCATCCTAATATTTGACAATTTTTTTATTTGTTGATAAATGAATGCTTTACAGCGATTTGGTGATTTTTTATTTCTTTTATCTTTATTTTTTTAAAAATAAAGTAGATGTGAACCTAAATTGAGACAAGTAATTTTAAATACTAAGAGTATAACAATTATAATTAGATTTAATGATATCATATACGTCAAATTAACAAGTTATAGTGTTTGTTTAAAAATATTAAAAAAATCAACTTAACTAATTTTATTTATTGATATAATTTTATGATAAAATTTCCTATAAAAATTAGAAAAAAAAGTTCAAAAAGAAGTAAAAGTATTATCATAGTTAAATTAAATATTTGAGTTTCATTTAATTACGCTTGTTACGTTATCTCCAAAACATAAATAAAATAAAAGTAGAATAAAGAAATTTGTATTAAAATATCAAAAGGTGAAAATAAAAACAATAAGCACATAGTTACTCCTAAAAAATTACAATAATATTATTATTAAACATTTTATTTATATTTAATAAATTATAAGTTAATAAAAATTATAAATCAATTTCAAATAATGTTTGAAAACAAATAAAAAATTAATAAATAAATAATTTTTTTTAAAAACTACAGTATTTAATTTTATCAACTTATTGAATTTTATGATTTTTAATAAAAATTATATATATTTTTATTATATGTAATTAAAGATAATTTTTTAACTTTGTTTAACAAGTCTTTTAAAATAAACATTTAATTAAAGTATTTATTTACTAGTTTAAGGATGTTTTATATATATTAAAAAGTAATTAATATTTTTTGTTTAAATTAAAATTAATATGGAATTTAATTTTGATCATTGACTTAGTATAAAAAAATTTACTCTGTAAAATTATCAAAAATCATAAAGAATATAATTTGTGAAATAATTATTATTAAATTTAAAAATGTATTTATAAACATTCTAAATATAATTGAATAATAATATAAATTTTGACAATATTAATGATTTTTAGTTAACTTATTTTTTATTCTATTCTTAACTTCTTTTATTATTTAATATCTTTGTTAATTTAAGGATGTAATAAGAAAAACAATAAATGTTCTTTTCATTTTTAAAATTATAAATAAACGTTTAAAAGTAACAATAAATAAAAAATCAAATAGAATATATATTTTTAAAAAATTAAGATGATATTTTAACAATAAAAACAAGGAGCAAGCATGAGTGATTTGCATGGAGATATGATCCGTTCCATTGTCATCGAGACGATAAAAAAACTCTTGTCGTTGAAGTTTTCTAAAGTAGAAGCAAACAGAAATGGAAAAATTGAGGAAGGCAAAAGAAGGAAAATGAGAGAAGAATGCAGAGTTATCGTTTCCACGTGGCTGTGGAAGAGGCTCAACAATCAACGAAGGCGCCCATGGTGTTGTCTAATGCCGACATGTAGTACACATGCCACGTGGAGCACGCGCCATGCGGGGACCACAGGTGTTGCACGTGTCATACGAGCGTCGATTGCGGGGATGTTTGTACGGTGCTCATCACTCATAGGAAAGGTTGTCGAGCCAAACATTACTTTAATTGTGTTTCTCTTTGCAGCTGTTATTAATAACAGCACCACCTAATAATCCTTCCCCTTTAGTCGGTGTAGTCACTTCTCTAGTGGAGGGTGCAGATTTCACTTCGGAGAACCTAAAACCCAAGTTTCTGTGTTACCGTTTTCGATTCGGACAAACCTTACTTAGAATATTATTCTTTTCGCTTTTTTATGTTATTTTAATCAAATATTATTTTAAAAATTTAAATAATATTTATTATTTTGTTTTGTTTTTATTATGTAAAGATATTAATTATAAAAAATGAAACTAAAAACAATATAATAATTTTAACATAAAAAAATATTAATTCAATATAAAAACTTTTAAAAATAAATAAATAAAATATAAGTATATTTAATGTTCTTTAAAAAAATATTTTTATATATTTATGGATGTTTAATAAAAAATTAATCAATAATTTTTTATTAGAAATTATAGTATTTAATGATATTAGTATATTAAATGATATAATTTTAATAAAAAATTTATTATATATATTTTTATTATATTCATAAAATTTAGTATAAAAATTATTTTTAAATAGGGTTAAAATTTGTTTTGATATTAAAGAACATCAACTTTAAATGCTGAACTTAAATGTGTGGATTATCGAAATAAAATTTTAAATTAAAATATATATATATATATATATCTAAATTTTGATTTTTCATTCATAAACTTTTTTGTTTTCAAGTTAAAATAAACAATTTTTAATTATTTAATATAATTAAGATAGATATCAAAATTAATTTTAAATAAAAACTTATTAAATTTATATGTTTATTAAAAATATATTAAATTAATTTTATAAGAGGAAATAACAGATAATATATTGCTAATTAACTCTGTAGCTAACAGTAGTTTTTTCTTTAATATTTATTTCCTTCACAGTTGATTATTTTTTATAAAAACAGTAACAAAATTAAATGGTGTCTTAATTTAAAATAAAAATCAAAGCTTCTAAATTCCAAAATTGAATAAAACAATTTCATTTATCAAAGTTAAATGAAAATCAAAGCTTACATTTAATATTTATTAAAATTTCATTAATAAAATTAAATGAGATCTTAATATTATCTTTATGATTATCAAATTATCAAATTATATATATATATATATATATATATAATTTTATACATAATATTTACTTATAATTTAAACTATATGGTATGTTAAAATAAACATTTTTTTTTTACATATTGAAGGGTTGATTGATAATGTATTAATTAGTTTTTAAATTATATAAATTTTTATAGACTTTTTATGCTTATTGAAAATTATAAATCCCATGGTTGAAATGATAAAATTTATCAAAACACTTACATTTATCTTAATAAAAAGTATAAATTTAACAATAAAATTAAATGGTATCTCGATATATTATCTTTATCTAAAGAGTTGATTGATAATATATTAATTTTATAATTTTATAATTTTTATAGACTTTACATGCTTATTGAAAACTATAAACTGAAAGGATAAAATTTAATATTTATGAGAAATATGTAAGATAGAGTAAATTTAACAATACTGACCCATAGAAAAAGCATAATCATACTTAATGGTTTATACATGAATACACATCAATCAGAAGATGAACCCAATAGTAGACATAAGATTGCAGCAGCGCCATGATATAATTTGAACTACAAACTTCCTCCATGACCTCGTTCTACCGTTGAGATGCGTTAGAGTAATAGTGGTTCCAATTGAAATGGATTACACCCATCTCAGATCTTTTCTCAGGAAGAATATTGTACGTACACTTCTCTTGCCTCACCCTGACATGATCCTATTTAATCAGATAATGCGATCAACATTAAGATTATAATGCAAGATTGGTAATTACAGTTTCAACCCACACTGCTTTACATCAATCGTCATAATCAAGTTAAGCCAACACCAATAAATCAAAGGATTTAAACATTCTCAAGTATCCGTACGTGCACAAACTAAAACTAAGTTAAAATGTCTCTCTGATTGGAACATCAAAATATTTTTTATAGGAACATAACTACTGTGCTGAAGCAAAGTATGCCAACATCACCTTTGCTTTATACGATCTTCGAACATATCCCCCGAACTTTGAGGTTACACTCAGGTTACATACATATATTAAAAAACAAAAATTGCTATTCTTTTATTATTTTGTCCACAATAATGTTATTATACATAACATAAACTCGAAGTGTATATCATAAATTAATTTTTAATTGAAGAAAATAAACTATTTTATTAATTTTTAATATTTTTCATTATTTATATAATTAGCAATATATGTGTGCAATGGGGTTAATTTATTTTAAGAGTAATTTATGATAATAATTTTAAATTTAATAATTTTTTATAAAATATATATTTAGCCCATTCATCTATCAAATTAAAAAAACTTATTATGTAAATTAAGTTTATATAATTTCACAAAATTTAATAATTATTATAATATTTCATAAAATAATTTTAATTTAACTATAATATATATTTTAAAAATTCAGTTTGTGTCGATTATAAAAATACATGTTTGTAAATTTTAAATTTTTCTAAATTTTGTTGTGCATAATTATCTTATTAATATTATACTTTCAGTTAAATTTATTAAGTTTACATCGTATAAAAAATTATCAAGAATATTCACATGAGTTAGAATCTTTGATGGTGCAATTAAAGATGCAACTATGTTAAGTTGCTTAAATATCTTTTTTATGATCCTATTAGAACATAACATTTTTTTTTACTTTGCACAATTTAAACAACTTTTGTCTTGATTGGTGCAATTCTCTAAAATCATTAAATGGATCCCATAACCTACCTCTCTCTCTCTCTCTCTCTCTATATATATATATATATATATATATATATTAATTTTTCACTTTTATTTTGAATCAGTAAGAATATAAAAATATATAATAACTTTAAATGTAAAAATTAATTACACTTAGTTTTTTTAAAAAAATTTGAGAAAATTTAATTTTTATATAATAAATTATTTTTCTGGAAAAATATATTACAAATTATTCCATAATTTTGTAATTGTCTCTCAATTATTGAAGATTTATCTTTCATAAAAAATTATATCTCTTCCATCTTTAATTTTTTTTTCTGTAACTAATATTTCC
The DNA here is from genome assembly GCA_037954105.1 of Canavalia gladiata. Taxonomy (NCBI): domain Eukaryota; kingdom Viridiplantae; phylum Streptophyta; class Magnoliopsida; order Fabales; family Fabaceae; genus Canavalia; species Canavalia gladiata. The sequence goes on from CM075660.1 coordinate 15,908,588, forward strand.
CTTTCTCTAATTGTTGTTTTTCTTTCTTTAACTTTTTATATTTTTATATCATTTTAGCTAATTTTTATGAGTTGAATGTTTAAAATTTCAATGTTATTAAAAGCATATTAACTTTTTATTGTATTTGATCCAACGACTAATTTGTTTCAGATTTATCTTTTCATACCTCAGCTTTCTCTTTTTCATTTTTTCCCTTTTATCCCCCATTTCAGATCATGATGCTGCTAGATATATACACTCTTCTTCCCTTCTTTTCGTCCCATTATCACTCGGTGGTCTCTTCTTTTTGTTCTCTCTTCTGAAACATTTTCTTTTCAAATTTTCTATCTAATTTAGGAATGATTTTTCCATCGTGTCCTATTTGCGTGGTGAGGTTTCAACTTGGCTCCATCGTGATCATGGTTCAGACGAGAGTAGATGTTGACTCACAGTGCATATGTTTTTCATCTTAGCTGGTTACTTTCTTCCTTTGGTTTCTAAGGAATTTGTACATTTTGTCAATAAAATCAACTCATTCTTAATTGTGTTTGCTAGTTCAGCTGTTCTAATGATGTAATTTTTATAAGAGTTGATTAATAGAATTAGGTTACAAAATAACTTTAAATTCTTACATATTAAAATGTTTCCCAATATATATATATATATATATATATATATATATATATATATAACAAAAATTATATATAATTTAACATATTGTTAACCTTAAATATTATAATTTTATAAGATTGCACTGTTTATTATTATTTTTTATATATTCTTAAATTCATATTAAAAAAATTGTTTAAATTACATTATAATTTAGTTCTTTAAACATTCACTTGAACTTTTTATTTGTTTTGGTCAGATAAGATTTTAAAATATGAAATATTTTAAAATTTTAAAAAAATATTTAATACCACAAATATGTTCAATGAATTATAATCATAAAATAAACAAATACATAGACATGTGATTTACTAATGTAAAATCTAGTAATTTATTGTAGTTATGCCTCGCTTTCAAGCTGCACCCTTATGAAGTAATTAAAATTTAAATTATAAAATTAATCGTTAGAAAAAAAATTTGTAAAACACTTAGAGTGGTACTATGTTAGTTTCGATCACAATCGTTTGTGTGAAAATTTTGAGAAATACTATCAGCAAAAAAGAAAAATTATTAGTTAAAATTTATGCGAAATCTATGGAGTGAGGTAGGTTCTAATAATGTCCTATTCCTTGTTTAATAGATTTTAATTTTATCAAAGATGTACTTATTGTATTAAAAATATTTAATATATATCTTTAAGCAATGAAATTTTCTCAGTGTAATATTAAGTATTTCTGATTTAATATTCAAAATCTTTATGACACTCCTTTACAAATAAAAAATAAAAAATAAAATTGCAGAAATCATGCAGGTAAAATTGGTGTAACAAATTCTTTGAATTTATCTCATACTGTCATACTGTTTCGCATTTCCAGAAGTTTGATCAATATTACATATTTTAAATTCAAATGTGAAATTTAATTATTAAATATTTTAAAATAAATTCATATAGCATTCAACAGTTCTACACGCATTTATATATTTTTGGGTCAAGTCACGCAAATATATAACAGTATGTGAATTTAATTTATTTAAAAAAATATTAACAAAACGCCTAACACGTACATACTAAATGATCTAGTTACTTAATAATAGTTTATGGTAATAAAAGTAAATTGTAAATCAAAATAAACTTTATTAAAATCTTGAAATCACGTGAAAAATCTTTACCCAACAGCTATTAATTATTCTCAAGTTAATGATAACTATGCTTTCTTGAAATGCTACACGGAAAGGCTCCTGGCCATTACCGGAAAATGCAGCACGTGGTGAAGAAGTCACCTACCTCGTAGGAGGAAGACATTAGACATATAGGCATAAAGGATATCTATGTAGGTTTCGTGTTTTGTTTCGACGTCCAGAACTGGGAAAAACGACTCATAGTAGCCCTAAACATATATAGAAAGTTCTTCACGTAGTTTTTATTTAATTCAAAATATTGTTCCTAATCATCAACCACAATGAATGAATTTTAAAAAGGATAAAATTTCGAGACATCTTCCGTCAACTCTAAATATTTTGTTACATAAAAACCCTATTACGTCATATGTTCTTAAAGAAATTGTTGTCAAACTAAATAAGAATTTTGTAATCGAAATCTGCTAAAAATTTATTTAAAATTGATTACTTCTTTAGCATAGTAGAACAAGTAATTTTCAGGCACACTCAAAAGTAAATATGAGAAATTTAAAATATATGATATTTTTTTAGTTTTTTATTTAGTGTGAAGAAATTAATTAAAGTCATTAAATAATGTAAAGTTGAGAAAAGGTTATCCAAACCTTAAAAAAAATTTAAAATATAATTATTTCTTTTATATTGAAAGATTGGATTTAAAAAATAAAAAACTTGAAAGAAATTATAACTGAAAAATGATAAAGTAATTGCCATACGTAAATGATTTGATACTTCATTCAGATATATATTTTGTTAATAATTACAATAACTATTGTTTTTGTAGAAATATAAGGTTTTTAAAATTTAAATTAATAAAATCTTATACAAAATCAACAATATCTTAATAAAAATTAAATAAACAAACTTTAATGTAAAATGAAAAAGAAGATTTATATTGCTTCAATAAAAATTTTTACTTCACTTTCAATTAATATATATATATATATATATGTATATATATATACATATATATATATATATACATATATGTATATATATATATATACATATATATATATATATATATATATATATATATATATATATATATGTTCACAACTCATAGCAATTCCATTGACCATCATTATAAGAAATTTTCATGTATGCATATTTTTTTAAAACTTACAGAATATTTCTTAATTAATTTTTGAATGTAAAACTAAGAGTGATAGGGAGCAATGAGAAGCTTGAAAAGGTTAAATTTTAATTGTTTATGACACTGTATTTTAATTAACTATAAACTGAATTTACTGATTAAAATTTATTGAGATATTTCACCTTTATTTCATCAACTAATTTTTATAAGTAGATATTAACATTCTGATTATTTATTACTGTTTTTTAAAATGATACTTTAAATAGTATTCAAACTTTCCAATTCTTAAGTAAATATTTTTATTATTTTTTAATATATTTTTATAATTTAATTTATTATTTATTTATTTTTATAAATCAAATATTTTCTCATTCATTTACAATAATATTATTAATTTTAGTGTATTTATTTTTATACTATTATAAATATTAAATTTTAAACTATTATTTTAATATATACTATTTATTTTAATTATTATATTATTTATTTTATTTTTAAATAAAATATTAAATCTATTTTTAAAAATTATAAAAATGATTTATTTTTTGAAAAATTTTATTTAAAATTTATTTATATATTATAAATAAAATTTTATTTAATTAAATTTTTATTAAAAATATATTGCATCCATAAAATTTAATATATTAAATAATTATATTTTTATTTATTATTTTACATATATTATTTAATTTCACAGCTAATTTTATCAAACATTTTTAATTCAATCGATTAACATATCAACGTTGAACTTTTATATTTTAATCTTTAATTATTTTATATATTAATTTTACCAAACATATTTTTTCCATAAAGAATTTATTTTCAGTAATTCAATGAAACACCAAAAATAAGTCGTTCAAACGTTTATTGAGAAAGAATCCTTGATTAAGGCGGGTGGTTCATTTCCCATTCCTCCTACCTGGACTGAAATTTTCAGTAAGCAATAACCCAACTCTCATGTTAATTATGGATTAAAAAAGTGTATATGTGATAAAAAAAAAAGTGTTTTTAGGACTTGGTTATGAAAATAAAAAAAGTTGTATTAAAAATAATATTAAAATTATGACAATTATATATTAACAACATTTTTTAATAAAAAATTATTTTTAACTTCTAAGCCACTGCTGGTTAGTATATATTTTTAAGAAAAATTTTCTTATTTTTGAAATCGGAGGAAGAAACATATTTCTTGAAAAAGCTTTAGATGGAGACAAGCGATTTCACAATCGTTTGTACGTTTAGGCGTAGGTATGCATATGGCTTTCAACTGTCACACTGTTCCACATATATAGTCCAGTAGATTGATTAAAAGATAAAGTATATTTATATTATTTAACTTAAAAACTAACGATTGAAATTAATAAAAGTTAAATATATAATAAAATTTGAAATTAATTATAATTTTAATTGTTAAATTTTTAGTCAACAGTTATAAATATAATTTCTGCGTTTTAAAAAAATCAAATCCTAACATATATTTCTTTAAAAGAGTTTGGAGAAATAATTTAATGATCTGTTAATTTTTGGAGTACTTATGTAATTTGGTTGTTGTAAGCACTCTATTCTTATTTTGATTATTTAAGAATATTATTGTATATATATAATTTAGTTTTAAAAAACTTGTTCGATGGTTGAAAAATTATAGAAAAATATGACATAAAAATTTAATAATAATATGATAAGAGGTTTTCAAACTTTTATTCTATCTTATTATATATTTAGATCAATCTTAATGATCTATCTTAATATATATTTGGTGTACATGGCATGAATCACATTAATAAATAATAAAATATATGATATAAATTATATTAAAATAATAAATTATAATTTTTTTATCAAAATTGATATGATTGTTAAAATGCCTATGAATACTAAAAATAAAAAAATATTATTTACAAATAATTAAAAATTGATTTTAAATATTTTTTTAATAAATTATAATTAAAATAAATTTTTTATAAAAGATAAAGTTATATTTTATAAAATGAATAAAATTTATTTTATTATATAATTTTAAAAACATTAAACTTTTATATATTATTTTTATTAAAAAATTAAAATTATATTTTATAAATAATTAAATTATTTTAAAAAATATTAAAGAAGGAACCATGCTAGGGTAAGAATATTATCCTAATAATTTTTATTCTAGCAATTCTCACTTTTTCAAAAATAATAATTTTAACTATTTAATGGGATAAAATAACTCAACGTTATCAAGATAAACGATCATAATTTATTAGCTCAACAAACTGAAATAATAGAATAAAATAAGATAATTTATCTTATTTTATTATCATATCCTAACTACTAAACCAACTTTAAGTGTGTATTATTTATGGATCTTGAGAATAAATTAATTAAAAGTTAAAAGTTACAAAGTAAAAAATAATAAACTAAATGATTAAATTAAAAATATTTGATAAAACTATTTTTTTATTAGTTAACTGGCATAAAATGATATAAAAGGATAAACTTAATTACTGAAAAAAAATTAAAAATTAAAAATAATTAATTTATTTTAAATTAATTATCACTGTTTACTTTTTTTACTAATTTGAAATAACATTATTTTAAAAATTTATTAATTTTCTTTATAATTTTAAAGCTAAAATATTTCACTAAAAATTAAAATAAATAGATAATTAAAATTAATAAATGCAATATAAAAAATTAATCCAAAGAAGTATTTTTCGACAATAAACAAAATAAATGTATCATATAACAATTCCTAAAATTAAAATGTTATTTTAATTCTTAAAAAAATTAAAAAGGAATGAAATTGATTCTCTAAATGAACAAAATTACCAAATTGATCCTTAAAAGATACTAAGGGCAGTCATTTTTATTCCTTCCCTAACTAATCATTATTTAATATTAACGGTTTTGTATACGTTAAGTGACAGTACGTGTCTTACTGGAAAAACTATATTTTAACACTTCATTTTGATCGTTGGCAACTGATAAACAGACATCATGTATAACTTCGTTCACAAATCATCTACCATTGAAGAAGCAACATCATACAAGGACGGAGAAGAGAGAAAGCTTTCAAAAAACCTAAGCATTGTGAGAGGGGAGAAAAAAATTCTAATAATTAAGGACGAAGATGTTGATGGAGACAGTTGCAAAAGGGCACTGTAGAGAACGCTTGAAAGGGTTCAAGATTTTTTTTTTATTATTGAAAAAGGATCTCTTAAATATATGGGATCTAATAAATACAAATCTAAACCTAAATCAACAATGAGAGAAACTAATCAAGTAGTTCACAACCTAGTTTCCTTCTCTTAAACTATGAGAAATCCTCTCATCTAGAGGTACGGAAATATCTTGAATTTTTAACAAAATATACGGTTCATTAATTTGCTCGAATAATCCAATTATCTTTCTTCCACATCCACCCACATGTCTCCCTTCACAAACAAACCATCAAAACTGCACCATTTCTAATTATAAGCTGCTAGCTACCATCAACCGCTACTTGTTCATATATGGTTTGAAACATATCTAATTTCTTACTGGTGTAAATTTTAAGAGAAACCTCACCAGTCTTAAGTTGTGTATATTGATATTTATATAATAGAATTATACACACCTTTATTTTATAGACCACAAATCTATCACGCTTTATTAATCATAGTTGACAAAAGGATGAAATTATAAACAAATTGATATGTTTAAAGACTAAATTATATATAACAATATTTTTCAGGATCAAAGGTAAATAAGGTGAAACTTTTTAAAATTAAATTTTATATTTTTTCTTATTTTTATTTAAGGTTATTGAAAATTATAGAAGTCATAATTATAAACTATAGATATAACTATAGAAGTCATAATTATAAACGAGAAAAGAGGAGGTGGGCGGGGGGAAGATTGTCATTATATAAATAATTAAATCTTAAAATTGAATGTTAAAAGCTTAAATTAGAAAACTAACATGGCTATACCATTTTATTTGTTCATAGATCAAAGCTTTTATTTCAGCATACTGAATTTCGAACGGTACCATTATTCTTGAATATATAAACGTAATAACTTGAAAGGAAATTCCAATCTTTAAACACTGCAGCGAACTGCTTCGTAATGCAATTATTTACAGAAAAAATTAAGCAATTAAGTTAACTATCCATATCTCAAGAATAAAAAAGTCATGGTCTAAGCTGCTTAATTAGGATAAAATGGCGACGTCATTGTATATTATTTGTGCTCTATTATTGTGAAGTCCTGTCAATAAAGCCTTTTAGATGATATAGGTACTTTCCAGGAAGTGCAAAGTAAATAAACCTAAATGAGTAAAATTACAAATTAAAGTTTATCAATTCTTTTGTCTCATGCGAAATCAATTCCAATTATCATCATCATCGATCAAGCTCTCACCATTATTTAAAGCGTAATTAATGCAAACATTTCATCTTTCAATCAAAAAGCTGATGATAAAACAATATATTAGGTTTCATGTTCTGAGATTAGTTGAATAAAGGACCTTTTCAGTCAAGATGACCTAGCTAACTATTCCCTCAAGGTGCCACAGTTCATCATCAACATACCAAAAGATGGAGAACCACATTTTATATTTAAGAATGAGTCGTTCTCCAAGCTACAATGGTGTTAGGCGAATAGCCTACCCCGATTGTCACTACTCCAAAAGTTAATCATCCAATTACTTTCGACATGCTCATTTTTAGCTGGCATCTATAATAGAGAAGACAATTTACGTTTGTCTTATTGCCCAACATAGATTTTGCTAGATCATCTTTAATTAACTAAAACTGGATTAAGCAATTCTATATTAGCCTTGCGAGTCCTCTCTAGCAAGCTACTTAATGCTGTTTGCATAATAATTGATTATTTTAGCAAGTTAATGATTGTTCCAACTAGTATGTGTCCATCCTTTAGGTTTTATTTACATTACTATAAATGTCACCACTATTTAAATAAGAACTCGATTTAGATCCAGAAGTAGGTTTCTAATAATTAAATTTATCTCCCTTCGGATGTGCATGGATGCAGAGAAAGAAAGCCACACGCAAAAAGGATGCTCGAGTGTGTTTCACCAAGCTAGCAAAAGAAAATCAGCCTGCAGCAACAAGCTAAAAACCACTCAAATGAAGCAATTAATGTGAAAAAGAAAAAGAAAAATCACACACATACAACCCCGGCAATAGGCAACGTATCATTACCATGCAAACCATGGATATATATATGCAGTTTAATTCCCTGCAGCACCATATGTATATATAAAATTAACGAAAAGCAAATATAAACGGACTTTATCCAATATATATCCATAATCGAGACCCAATTAATCCCCTGTAAAGGTGAATCAATATTTGGAAAAGGTTCTCACGTACAGGAGAGGGTAGAGAGAATTAAGCGCATGCTTGATAAATACATTAGATGTACATGATATATTAATTCCAGTACAAACAATCATAACATTTCTTGTACTAGTAGTTTTTGATGAGAGAACGCATAAGACGGAGAAGATCTAGAACCGGTGGCAGTTAATTTCCACCATCCACTTCCCTTCCCCCAACTCAGAACAATTTGAAGTGCATCTCAAATATCTAGAGAGGACGAGCGAAAGACCTCTTCGTAGAGACCAAAAAAGAAGCACAAAACAGCCACCACTTGGTTTACTAACTAAATCCACAAAGAAGAGAAATACCGCATATAAATAATATATAGGATATGATAAATATATATATATATATACCTGTGGCGAAAGATGAATGGTGTTGTAGTTGAAGTAGTAACTAAGTAGCAGCGGGAGCGACCTTGGGCTTGGGCCTCTTCCTTTTCTTTTCGTAACTAACTCCACGAGCCTTTGCCTGAAAATCCCGAACATCTCGCAAGTAAATCCTAACCGCTCGGGCACCGAAAGGGTTGGTTTCGGGTCTGCCTCCATTTTCTTCGTAAGCGGCACGGAGGCGTCCAATGAGAGCGTCGAGGCTTCCCCATGCCTGACGGAGAGGGCAGGGGCACGGTGCTGGAGGGTTAGGGAGTCCGAAGAAAGGACAAGGGTGGTTATGCACTTTGGTCTTCCCGAACTGGTCCAAGTAGTGAAGAAATTCCAGCACGTGCGCACCGCTGCAGAGTGCCAGAGAGAGAGGTGGACGGTGATTCCGAAGGTACTGGCAGAAAGTGTTCCAGTCTCGGCGCTTTTGGTTCTCGTAACGGCTTGGAGTCGCCGAAGAAGACGGAGATGATGACGACATGGCTGCGCTGCTTCCTGTTGTTGGATTCTTCACCGAACTCTCAATCTTGTAGCTCGAGTTTGTTGATTCCGAGACCAAATCCATGGATCTGACCTCTTAATTTTTGTTTAAACTAAAAACCCTTTGGATCTGCTTTAACTAGATCTTGGCAAGGGAGAGATTATAATTTCCTTTGATGATACATATGTGTTGTTTTTCTAAGGACTAGGGTTTTCCTTTTATATATAATATATATAAATATAATAATACTATGGAAAAGCGAAAAGGGTGTAGAATCATGCAGGGAAAGAAAGATTGGGTGTGAATGGAGTATTGGTGGAAAGGGAAGAGGAGAGCAGTAACCTGGGCAGTGACAGATGAAAGTTAGAACAGTGCGTGGTTTGTTCCATTGTCAGAGAGAGAGGGTTTAGTTTAATTAAAGGGGAATGAATGGTAATGGTGGCCTAAGGAGTAAGGAGGGAGAAGTTATTGGTGGAAATGGAATTTGATGATTCCTTGGTAGGAGCGAGCTTAAGGAAGGAATTGAAAGAAGGATGGATGGATGGATGAATGAGATATTTGGTTTTCCAGAAAAGTGATAGGAAACTGAGAGTTATGTAATAGAGTGGGGGGGAGAGTACTGAACAAGAACCGAGGGTTAAATGAAGGAGAGGGAAGGAGGGAAGGAGTGAGGAGTGTGCTATGCCAAAACAGGACAAAGTTTGGCAGTAAGCAGTGATGATGGTGACCAAAGATGAGCAGACATTTCAAATTATGGATATTCGTCACTCTACCTTCAAGCGCGTGCAATTTCATCATTCCCCCTTTTTCCTATCCTGCTACACCTTTTTTTCATTCAAAAACAACCCTCTTTTTCTTCTACTCCACCCTCTCCTCCTGCTTTTTCATTTTTATTTTTTAAAATAATGTAAATTATTGTTACTTCTTTCCCTCTTCTTTTATAAATAAATATTTACCTGTAGTTTTTATTCTTTTATTTTAATCACTGCTTATTACTTCAAATTCATCAACCAAAAATTTCAAGCATCAAATTTCAATAAAAAACAAACAATGTTTTCCCTTTCTAAATCCTAAATCTTCTTATCAATTTTTATTAAATTTCTTACTTTTAAGTTTTTTTTTCATATTATAAATCTTTCATAAAACCTTCTTAAATACTTAGATAGAAAATAAAAATGAAAAAAAATAATAAAATCAACAAAAAAATTAAACTTGTAATTTAATTTTAAAAGTAAAAGAATTTATTTAGTCTGAAAAGGTTAAAATTACACCTAGTTTTAATTATAAAGGAATTCAAATCTATGAAAAAAGATAAAATTACACCTTTCATATTTTAAATTTATTTAAAGTTTTAATATAGTTTTTTTTTTCAAATCTGATCTTCCATTTTATTTTTTGATTCCACATTATTTTTCGTCAACTATGTTTCACCGCTTAACTAAAGTGACATTGACGTTGTTCCACCTTCATCAAAATACTATTGTTTTGATTAGCACTCCAGATCTTTCCTATTCTTCTTCTTCGCCCTAGTCAAAAGTATGGAGCCAGCATTGTACAAGAAGGACAATGACAGATTCACAATGGCACGATGGTGTTTAGTAGATATACAGTCGCTGAAGGAAATAGCTTTAGGTGATCCAGATCCAAGATTGTTTTGATTGCTCTTGGCCACAGAGGTTTCATGGTTTAGTAGTGATTTTGTCGAGCTTATTTTTAATCATCATTACTATTTTCTCTTCTCTTTGTTAGACTGCTGGTGAAACTTGAAGTTCAGGTATGTAAGTGTACTTCCATCCTAACAACTTAGACAATTGTTTATTTTTTATTTAAATCTCATATACATATACATACATATATATATATATATCAATTTTAAAACAATCGTTACTTATTTAAATAAATGACTCTTCAGTCTAATAAATTTTAAACATTCATTAGTTAATTTAACGAATCCAATTTTTCGTTAAAATGCTCTTTTGCTGTCCAATGAATCAAAAGTGGCTTACCTTTTTGGGAAACTACATATGATTTGGGATTTGGGGTTTTCAAATGTTAATTTACATTTTCTATTTTTTAGCCTTTTTCTTTTTTTAGAATTTTATGAAAAAAGGGGACCAAACGATAAGAAATAGGTGTTTCACAATGTACGTTAGCTCATGAACTATTTGAGCTGTGAAGTTCAAGCTTTTCGTATTTTGGGTACTCTTCAAACTGGTGCATTAGTTTATAATTTAAGGCTATCTTTTTTTATCTAGGTTTGAAACTTAAGAGTATTTTTCGAAAGGTTGGAGTATAATGATTTTGAGAAGCAGTGGCTGTGATCCATATGAAGAATTTGTGTTAACGTAAGTAAACAAATTTTTTAAAGTGGTAGGTAAGGGAGAAGACTTTCGCCTGGGAGCACCAGTGAGGTGAACACTGAGCAACGTCATGGTCCAATTAGGGAGTGCAAATGAATGAATGCAAAAAGAGAAGAATGAGAATGGAAATCCTAATTATCAAAATAACAGCGTTCTTAACTGTTTGAATTAGCGTCAATGTCACTTCTGATAAGAGGTGAGACGGAATTGACTGAAGGAATCAACTTGAAATCAAAAACTAAAGTTGGATGACACAATTAGGAAACGGTCAAAAAGAAGAAGGTGAGATTTTAAATAAATCTACGGAGATAAATAGTGAAAAGGTTAATTTTAGATAAATGTAAGTTAAATGAATTTAAATATACAATTACTTGTAACTGATTAAGATTAAAAGATTTTTACATTTATATAAATATCTAAAATATATACTTTTAAGAATTATATATATGTAATTTATATATTTTGGTTTTGATTATTTTTAATAAAATTTAATACTTATTATTTATTCTTGTCATTCTTTTATAAAATATACTTTTTATTTTGCATTATACCGTTAGGAGAATAATGCAATTTGACCAAACGTAAAACCTATCAAAAATAATTTTCATGGTTTTTTCTACCAATTGCGAGTGTTCTTAAAATAAAAGAAGTTGCAACTGAAATCGGAGAAGAAAATAATTCATAGGTAAAGAGTGTGCCAAATAAATCAAATCAATGGTAGGAAAGAAGCAACTAGAGATCCCATGGGTAGAATATTTAATTATATTTTTAAAGTTCCTATTAAGATTAATATGTAATTTTGGTCCCTCAATCACTTTTTAGTCAAATTTAATCGTTTAATTTTATAAATTGTTAAATCACTCTTCGTCTTAATCTTATTAATTCCTTATTTTTTAACTCAAATAATAAGAGGTTCATAAAAAAAAATTTCAATAATTATTTTTTACAAGTTATATTAATTTTCAAAAAATATATTATATTAATTTTCACAGTATCACCGTTCATATTGTTATAAAAATATTTTTCAACATATAATTTTTAGTAAATATAAATTTATTAAAATTTTTTATCAAGATTATAATATTATTATTTATCTTTAAAATTGTCATTAAATTTATTTTTAATGGTTTATGATATATTTATATTAAAAAATAAGAGACTAATTTTCATATATTATTAATGCAAAAAATTATTATCAATTATTTAAATTTTATGATAAATATAATTTATGAAATAATTATTATAAAAAATAATAAATTTTTAAAATGATAATTAATAATTAAATGATAATATAAAAAATTATACTGTTAAATATTTTAATTGTTTTAAAAATAATCAAAAAGTAAACTTTTGTTTTGAAGATTGAAAGACTTTATAAAGTATAAGGTTAAAATTTTGAAGAGGAAATTTTTTTAAAATTTTAATTTTGGATAAATAAATTTATTTTAAGTGGCAAGTTTTGAATAGATGATATTTTAAATGGTTGAATAAATTTAATTCGTAGATATTTTCAAAAATTTAAAATTATGATTACGGGACATGATTGATCGAAAAACATGATTGTGGAAATAAAAAATTATTTTTTTACTTTAATAATTAAAAACTTAAGAAATTAAATAAAAATGTATCAATAAAAATTAAACTTTAATTTTATTTTTCAATTTAAAAACTAAAATTATATATTTCGATAAATAACTACACATTTTTAAAATAATGATATACAAGAATTATTTAAACGAGAAAATTAATTAATATACCAAAATATAAAATTATATGTCAATTGAATTTTAAAAATCATGTCGTGATATTGCATATATTTTAAATAATAATAAAAAACATTGTTGAGGTTTGTGCGTGTATAACACAATTTATATAGTATGGTGTTGTTCTCATATTTTTTTTGTTTTCACTTAGTTTAGAATGAACTTAATTTATACGAAGACATAAAGTTGTTTTAAAAACATAAGAATATATCATTAAACTCCTCCTAAAATTATATAAATTATCAAATTCAATTTTAAACTGAAAATTAATTAATTTTTATTTTTTTCAAGTTACATTAATTTTTTTCTGTAAAAATTAAATAATTGATAAAAATATAGATAAAAAATTAATATGATCTACAAAAACTATGTTAATTTTATTAACTAATTTGATGACTAATATAAATTTGATGATAAATTTGGTGATTTACTTACATTTTTAACTATAAATGCTCTAAATATAGACGATACATATAAATGGTGTAGGGACGTGCGTACAAATTGAAAACGTAGTACTATTCTTGAAAATCTAACATATTAATTACATTAAAAAATCTAAGATATTAGTAATTAAACAATATCTAAGAGACTTGGGGCGAATCTAAACTGCGTAAGAAAATAAGTTTAATAGTTTTTTATATAACATGTTATAAAAAAATGTATCAAAAGTAAATAGTCAGAAAAAAGCGGAGGCCAAAAAGGTATAATCACTGACTTTTGCAATTTGTTCATTTCAATTCATTAATTAAATATTATAAAATAATATAATTTTATTTATTTTCATATAAACAAATCTTTAAAATGGATTTTATAATTAAAAATATTTTTATTATGTGTCATTTTAATACTCTTTTTGAGTTCACGTTTTGAAAAACGGTAGTTTTATTATTATAAAATTTGACTCTTGTCAACTTTTCATCTTTTATATCAATCAGTCAAGCTAGTAGGGGCCATATTGATGTACTGTCGCGATATGGAGAAATGTCATACTCTAACCTTTTATTTTGGATAGATAACATTTGGAAGAGGTGGCTTTGAATTTTAAGAATAAAAAAATATTTAAAAATAAAGTTTTATTCTTATTTGGATTAAGAAACTTAGTGGAGTATTGAATTTTTTTTATAAAACTTACTTTCGAAAAAAACATCTAAGAAGACGAAAAAAGAGAAGGAAAAGCAAGAAAAGGCCAAAGAGGACATCAAAGAAGGTTTTTTTTGTTTTAAATAATATTTTATATAATATTAAATTATTAAAATATTATAAATAAAAATAATATAATAAAATTTTAAAATTAAATTATTAAATTAAATTTTTATAATTATTATGAAAAAATTTATTTTATTTATTTATTCATTCTACTTTTTCTGCTTATTTAAATAAGTTAAAATAGTTTTTTCATTTTTTCTCAACCATTTCTATCAATTCAAATATTATATTTTTTATCATGTTTTTAATCAATTTTTCATTCTTTAAGGATTGATTGATTTTTTGTGATTATTTAAAAAAATACTGTTATCACACAAAATTTAGCTTATAATATTTGATTGTTTCTCTTTTTATAAAATAAATATTTTATTTAAAATATTTTTTTTGAAACTTATGATTAAAAATAATTAACTTATTATTTAGTTAACTTATATTTTTATATTTTAGATTTAATAATTAATTATTTTAAATATAAAATCAGCTACAGAAAATAATTTTATATCCATTTTTTAATTTTATTATATGAAAGTGATTATTTTATACAATTTACACAGAATATTATTTTAAATAATTTTTTACTTAATATATTTTAACATAAAATATATTTTATATAATCAATAATAATAATGATTAAAATTATATTATTTCTGAACTAATTTACACACACTAATTAAGCATTTATTTAATAAATTCTTATTACATTATGACTTCTATGATAATTTTAGCTATAAAATTTATTAAAATAAGTTATAAAAATATATGTATAAGGTATAAATACGTTTGTATAAAGTATGTCACAAGACTTATGTAATTTTAACTATGTAATAAGACTTAGGTTCTTATTACGTTTCTATGAAGTGTAAATACGTACATAAGTTCTTTGAGAAGGGGTAGAACCTCGGATTAAGATCCTCTACGGTTAAAGAAAAAAAAGACTGCAGGATCATGCACATACTGCAGCTATTATTTTAACTCCATAGGATCCAAAATCCTCTCTTTAAAAATACTGATAACTTATTTATAAGAGAATGTTGAAACATTTATGAACAGAGAGCAAAAATTTAGTATAAGTTATATTATTTTTCATTTTTCATTACATTATTTGTTGGCTAAATTAATTTATTAATTTCTATAATTTCGTTGATTTTTAATTAGATCCTAAATATTTAATAATTTATTTAATTATTATATTTTTTAAAAATCTGTAAATAAATTCTCAAGTGATAACAGTATTAGACACGGCTGGCGTGGATAACATGTCCCCCTTAAAATCTTCTTGCAAATTCATGAGCTTGTGCTATAATTCTTGGTCTATCGTATGTATTTTTTCCACTAAAATGTGTGTAATATCATCTGCTTTAGAACATTGCTCAATATTTATTGTTTAACAATAAATAAATAAATAACTATGTACAATGTTTCCTTTTACTTGTTAACATTTTACTAATTCCAATTGCGTGTGATGGACGGGAGTGAGGGGAATAAGCCATGTTTAAAGATGATAAAATTAAGAGTTTGGACTTTCTGATATATTTTTATTTAGAAGCGTATTACTTATCTACCAGAAGTTAGTTATTTCATTAGTTGGATGTGGAAATGCTAAATTGCAATATTGAACTTAATGCTGCAAGAATTAAATTGATATTGACTTTCTTTCTTGTATTTGTTGTTTTATATTAATAAAGCATTCCATTTAGATAATGGAGAAAAAAAATAGATGTTGTCCTATTTCAAAATAATAATAAGAAAAACACAAAAAAATTATAATAAAGAGAGGAGAGCTTTAATCATAGCGTACGATTGAGACAGGTATATAATCTAATTCCATTAACCTTAAAAGAGTTAATTATAAGAATTTTAAAATTGCATTTAAAGGTTTAATTAATACTGTTTAATTTAAAATCTCGATAAGGGAGTAATCGATCAATTTTTTTATGTGTGTATAGTAAATTAATGGATAAATTAATTTAAAGTTAAAAAAATAACTATAAATTGAAAAATAAAAAATAAAAAATAATATAAAAATTGATAGATTATTAATTAAATTAAAAATATTTGATAAAATTAACTGATAAACTAGCTAATAAATGTAAAATAATAAATAAATATATAATTAAATAATAAATTTAAATATGATAAATATGTTATATTTTTTAGTAATAATATATTAAATTTTAATTAAATAAATTTTATTTTTTAAAATAAAAATATTTATTTTTAATTTTTACATAAATAAATTTTTTTAAAAACAAATATTTTTACAATTTTAATTTTTATCAAATGATTTAATATTTTTAATAAAATAAATAGTATATATTAAAATAATAATTTAAAATATAATATTTTATAATAATATAAAAATATATCTATCAAAATTAGAAATATTATTATAAAAAATATAATATTACACTTATAAAAATAAATAAATAAATATTAAATTATAAAAATATGTTAAACATAAAAATTAACAAAATATTTTACTTAAAAGTTAAAAATATAAATACTATTCAAAGTATCTTTTTAAAAAACGTTAATAATTATATAAAAAACTAATAATTATTAAAATAAATTATTTTATCCAAAAAAAATTGAACAAATTTTTTAGTTAATAATTTATGTTTATGTTAGTTAAAATATTTTATCAAATATATTTATTATATTTTTTTATAAATTTATTATATAATGTAATTAATCATTTTTATATTAGAAAATATCACATCAGTTTAATTAAGGAAAAATGTTACGCACATACCTCTTCGAGAGAATTTTTTTTTAATGTGATAATATATGAAGATAAATCTTAAAATCTAACAATGACTATAATTTTTTATGTAAAAAAATATATTATTTAATTAACAGTGTTTTTTAAGCTGACATCCGGTAATTAATGTTCAATATATAAACTGTAAAAAATTTGGTTACTTTCCTACAATATTGTCATTTTGATAAACATTTAAATTTAAAACTCCCATAAAAAAAATGACTTATTAAATAAAAATCCAGCAATTAGATAAACCCTTGGTTGTGCGTTATTTGGTGAATCCTAGTTAATCCTACATGAATTGTAGCTAGTTTTTTTAAACCAAAGTAATTTGCATATGGAATTTTGGGTTCTGTATGGTGAGGCAGTAACAGAGTTGGCAGTGTTAAAATTGGAATAAATGTTGGCACCTGTTGTGTTCCACTTAGAGTAAGAAATAGATCTGCTCCATTTGCAATCTCAAAACCTACAAATAGGGGCAGACCAGCATGGGTGATTTTGGCATGTCCAATGGATTCCCCTATGTTAATGTGGTTCTGGTAGGAACCAATAAATAGATGGATCTATGCATTGTAGTTAGAGTAAGCTAGTTTTTGCACCTAAAATGGAAAGAATAAAACATTTTAAATACCCATACACATCACTAATATATGGTCCCCGCCTTCAACTCTTGGGAACAAAACGCCTCTCAACTATATCCTTTGTTTCATATTATTGCTACATTTGCTTTGAAGGGGTGCCAAAAATTATTAGTGTCTCATCGCTTCCAACCATAAACTTTCTCCCTCTTCCATCAACAATTCCTATGTCAATCTGAAAATCAAGAAGGCACTGTGACACACACAAAACTTTTCTACTATTTTTATCACATCGATTGTATGATTTAGTTTATACATCTTTTTTTATTATATGAAAATTGTACAAATGCAACACACTATGTATTATAAAAAAATGATTGAGATGATTTGCATCATTAGTACCTTCTAAAGGAAATAGATTAGATTAAATCTTGAATATTTAGATTTGTTTAAAAAATTTTATTGTTAAAGTATAATTTATTTTAAAATCTATTAAATTTATAAACCTGGCTAAAAATATATAATATAAAAAAATAAAAAAAATATAATATATATAAATATTAAATTTTTTATAAATTTACTTAAAAATTAACAATATAAAAAATTAGTAAATAAATTTATAATTTATGTATAAATATATGATTAAAAACTATAAATATATTATATTATATTATAATAAATTTATATATTGTAAATAAATTAAAGAAACTTTCTATCTAAGTCTAAATCTATATTTTTCTTTGAAGTTAGAAAAGTGATTAGAAATTAATGAAGGAAAGTTGATAAAAAGTTTGGGTAAAATGTGTTGCAGGAGGATTATTTAACCGGAAGGAAAGTGATGAAAATGACTTGTCTGAAAAGTAAAGTATTTATTGAGAATGAATTTGAAAAATGAAATTGGTTACACGATGGATTAAACGAGGTTGGGTTAGATGCAGTAATTACACAATGTACATTATTTGTCAGTGAGATAAGGGGTGCAGGATAAAATCCATGTCATATTGTCACACGTGGAACATGATAGGATGCTATTACAGTAATGTCCAGATCTTCTGTACTCAGTGAAGAGGTTTTACACGCCACAGGAAAAGATAAACATTTAAACAATATGTATTTCATATTTATTATTTATATAAAAATATGATTAAAAGTAGGAGAGGAAATAATAGAAAAAATAAATAAAAATATTATTTTTATAAAAAGGTGATTGGGATGAATTTTAATATTTTTTAAAATGTCTCGTTCTTTTTATAAAAAGAAATTATTTTATTGTCGTTTCTTCTATCTTCAAATTTGAGAGTTTCATTTATCCTATTTTCTTAGTTGTGTTTGTACGTATATACCAGAATCATCACATGCAGGATACAAGTTACACTTGACTTGAGTATATTCGGTTTTTTTATTATTTATTTAAATCATCTCTATTTTTATTGAAAATAATCTATTTGAACTAGATAGGATCACATAAATGATATATTTTTTTAAAAAAATTAATATGCCTACATATTTAGATTTTAAATTTAAAATATTTAATTCAAAATTTTGCTTACCAATACACATGTTTGGTGGTATATATATTTAGGTTGAATATTATTAGAATTCCATTTGCAGGTTGAAAAATCAATTTGCGCGTTATTTGTTTTAATAATTTGTAGAGTTTTTCAGAGATGATTAATTAAATTATAGTTTTTCATGCCAAATTTGATTTTAAGTGTGAAACTTACAAAATATATTTACATCTTCAAAGTAATTTTACGTAATCATACGAACCAAATTAATTTCTCAAACCCAAAACGTATTTAAACATCAATTTTTAAAATTAAATTTTCATATTAACCATTTTCTTGTCTTCTATTGTGGCAGTCCTGATCGAGCTCGTTTGGAATTGTTTTAAGAGGATTTGAAATTTTATGGGAAATTTATTTTTTCTTTCATTCCATTTTTATTATATTTATTTTGATGTATCCATCGCAATAGAATGTAGTAATATAGTATGTACACTTAATATTTACCTTCACGAAATATCTAATGTGTAAAGCTAACAAATGATGTGGACACGAGGTTATGACATGAGAAACTGTGTTGAATACTTTAAAAACTGCAGTGAAGATTCTTTTATTTTTTATTTATTTTTGTGCTGACAGCTTGATGCTAAACAATCATCAATTCAATTGCTCAATATTGTCAAAGTTTTTACGTAGATATGTCCAAAACACAGAAACCAGAAAAAAAAAAATCAGCTGGAAGCAAATTAACCAGATCTTCACACACCGTAACATTTCTTTTATGAAGATGAGTAATTCATATTACAATGTTATAGAACAATATAATATGAATTTCATTTCAAAATTTTCTCCTTTTATCTTTTAATCTAAAATATTAATAAAAAAAGCATTTGGGAAAGTCAAAAAATAATTGGCAATTGCGAATTCCCTTTCCCTTTCCCTTTCCCTTTTTAAAAAAAGAGGGTAATGTGAATTGCGTCTCTGACAACTTTATGATGACATATTGATTATGTGCAGGCAGCAGAATGGTTAAGAAAAACTAAACATGTGAATGGGAAATAGACAATAATGATTCGCTATATAGAGGCGAGTTGTGTTAAGAAGAGAGTTATTGTGACCCCAACTCACAAGTTGCTGCATTTGTTTACCTCAAGAAAGTGACCAAGCTTAGCAGTAGCGGCCACAAACGCCAACACCAACCAACACAGACAAAAGTCACGCAATGGTTGAACCGTCACCTGAGGCAGGTTCAGGTCAGAGAGACTTCATCGGAGGACAGTGATAAACCGAAGCAAAGTGTTAAGTGAAAATTAATCTGAAAGAAACTTGACGAACATAAGCAACAAAAACTACTTCACATTTCATTCACTCACTACACTCCACAAATTAACATTATTATATCCCCTTCTCGATTCACTTCTTCTTTCTCCACCACCCAACGCAACAGATACACTAACTATTGTCATTTATAAATCTTCAATTTCTAATTCCACGGCGTCAACTTCATAACAGCATGCGAGACGCGCAGAATAATAAGATTCTACTATTAATTAATTACAAATTATGATAAATATGTTTTTTTTAAGTAATTTATTATAAAAGTTAATCATTTTTAATAATATAATAATTTATGATTGGATCATATTTTACTTTTAGTATTTATAATTGATTTAAGTTATAATTATATTTTGTAGTATAACTGTTTTATATTTTAATATTTTTGCTTATTTTAAATATTTTATCATCTTAAAATTTAAAATAATAATTTTTTAATTAATTATCATTTTATTTTATATTAACTAAAATTAAAAATATAAATGGTTTTATATTATAAATAAATAATATTTGATGAGAATGAGAAAAGGTTAAAGTGATAGGGAGTGGTAAAGGGCTTTGAACGTAAAAAAGGAGCAAATAAAGAAAAAAACTTAAAAACTTACAACATTGAATACTTTATTTAATTTTTTTTTTAAAATGCTTCAAGTTAATAGTATAATATGTTTTACCAAATAGATTTATTTTGACTAAAAAAATTATTAAGTTATCCAAATAAATTATCAAGTCATTTATTATTTTTTTTAAAGCATTTTAAAATAAGTCTGATCACATATCAGTTAATTAATAATAATAATAATTTACGTAAATGAAATTAAATATTAAAAAAATTATTATCAGTCATTATTATCATCATAAGAATAATAATAACTTGTTAAAAACTGATATTCTGTTTAATATAATAAATAATTTTTCAGTAAAAAAACATTTTTAGATATCTAAAATCAATTTAAAAACTGATGCTGATAAAATTATAAAATAAATAATAAGAGTATATAAAATATAAGAAAAATATAAAGAAAAGAATAAGTAATTTAAACATAGTGATAGATGTGAGAATTAATTGAAAGAAAACTACAAAACTAAACTGAAAAGAAGAACTTGCCTTTCTGAAAGTCACGTACTGAGTATTCATAAAAAATGTGAGGAATAATTTCTTAACTTCAAAATAGTCAAATTCGTGAAACTTTCTCTCTCTCTCTCTCTCTATATATATATATATATATATATATATATATATATATATATATAATATTTCATCGTTTTCTTAAAAAATATATCTATAAAATATAAATTGAATGAAAAAGCTCAATGATGTGAGCTAGCCCACAAGTCTATGTAAGCTGTAACATCATACCTTTCTAAGACAACTATAAATTATTTTTAATTTTTGGAAATTTATTTAAATTTAGATTCTCAACTCTCCGTTTCTTTACTTTCTTTTTCTTTTTACCAACACACCTGCCATAGTTGCATTAGATTGAAATTGAAACCCATTTTCGTTATATTTGAATATGACAATTTGGCATTGAAAATGTTCGATCTTGAGAGAAAATGCTACATAAGTGTAAGAGTTACAAAATTTGTATTGTAAACTTTACTATAATTTATAATATATTTTTTCACTGCATAATTTATTAAATACTTATATACTTCTCTCTCTCTCTCTCTCTCTCTCTCTCTCTAATCATTTTGTTATGCAAAGATATTCTCCAAGTAGTATTTCTTAACTGTAAACTATAGGTCGATGGCAGCATGCTTTAGATCTAAAAATAATTATTAGTGTGTCTGATTATGGTTTTAATTTTTAGAAATTCTTTTTAAAAAGAGTAAAACAAAGTAAATGAAAAATGATAAATTAATATATGAAATAAGATAAATAATAAAAATTAAAAATAAAATGGTTAAAGTTATTTTTAATTTTAAAAACTAAAAAAATATTTTTTTAAAATTTTAATTATTAAATTTTTTATATAAAAAAATATAAATAAAAATTTCTTTATTTTCAGTGTTTCCTATAAAATTTTTTAAAATAGAAAATAAAGTAAAAATAATTTTATAATTAAAAATAAAAAATCATAAATCAAATAATTCCTTTATTTAGAAACATAGAAAATTATTTTTACAGTAAATAAACCAATCCACTTTAAATTATTAAAGCTATATTATTCCAGTTTTCTCTTTAAATCACGAAGATTATATTTTCTTACAATTAATTATAAATAAATTAACAACAATCCTCTGTTAGGAATGAAATTATTTTGTGAAGCATTCAGAAAAAGAGAAAAAAGAAAAAAAATGAAATTATTTTCAAGTAAAATATATATCCAATAACACATGAAGATATAAATTATAATATATTTAATCACACAAGAAAAAAGGAATTAGGATATTGACACTAAAAAGTGATTCAACGTCAATCTTCATCAATGAATGGTGAAGAATCTGAGAGTGTAAGAGCAAAAATCCTCTGACTGGTGGCTTAGTTTTTCACTTATTTCAAAAACTGTCTAATAAGAAATGATTTTTATAGTTTTATTACATAGGAATAAGAATTTTCGATATACGTTATATGAATACTCTAAAACCCTCACGAATTATGTAAAATAAAAATTCAATTATAAACCCATTAATTAGTTAAGTATTATGATAGAACTAATAGTCTTTATAATTAATATATTTAATTATTTCAAAATATATTCCAAATGGTTAATCAATTTTAATCCACAAATAAATAATTCAAAAAAGAAACATTATTGTATTTTGTTACTTATCTATTTACTTTTTAAACCATTCTCTTTCTACTCTCAAACTGTGACTAGTTGTGAAGTATTTATAATAAATTTTTCTCATTTCAATAATTTAAATCATATACATATAATTATGAATTTTTTATTTAATTTTATAAGCTAAATATTTTAAAATAATGTTTAGTTAAAATTATTAAGCAGGTGCTTATATTTTTATAAAGCATGATGAAAATATTAATATGTAAAATTTAACAAGTGCCGTCCTAACCAGAGAAATTCCAATGGCTTAGAAGAGTCCATTATATAAGATAATTATTTATCAAGACGCAGTCTGATAATTCTGTTTTCCTGAAGAGAAATATTAATTATATAATATTTTTATTACAAAATATATAATAAAAAAAGAGATGTTAAGAGAAGAGAAAAAATTGTAATATAATAAATGGTGTGGTATAGGAAATATATATATAATATAGTATAAATTATAATATAGTATTATAATACTAATTTCCTAACTTCTTTTGATGTATAAAGGTTAATAAATTCAGGAGAGTGTCATCACTTGACTTGCTCGATCTTTGATCTAGTGCTTGTTTATTTAATCGTTGTGTTAAAGTTGCATAAAAAAATTGATAGCTGAAATTTGATAATGCATGAAATATGATGCATGCTCAACAAAATAGATTTTTTTTCACTTTCAGTATAATCGATTTTGTATTTGTGAACGATTTTACAAACAGAAACCCAAGGTTGAGGGTTGATGGTTTTTTAGAGGCTTGGAGGTTTTTTATGTAACAACAAATCACTAGTGGAAAATAAGCTTTTTACATCGGTTGTTAAGCACATTTTACATCGGTTATTCAGACGGTGTTGAAGCGGGCGATATAGAAAATAAGACTTTTTACATCGGTTCTGCAACCGACGTAAAAAGTATGACTTTCTACATCGGTTGGGCAAAGAACCGATGTAGAAAGTACACTTTTTACATCGGTTTCGGGCAGAACCGATGTAAAAAGTTCTACATCGGTTATAGCTTTAACCGATGTAAAAAGTCATACTTTTTACATCGGTTCTACCCGCAACCGATGTAAAAAGTGTACTTTCTACATCGGTTATGGTCGTAACCGAGGTAGAAAGTCCTTTTTTTTTTAATATTCATTTTGTTTAGGTATACTACCGTATTATTTATTCACATACCTGCATATACACACAGAATCCAGGCAGACAATAGAGAAGCACCAGACAACCAATACAGAATTCACATAATCTATATATTTAAACTAAATACATCATTATTTATTATCAAACTTTAATTTACAAATGAAATAACTTAAAATTACATCAAACAAGTATTGAAAGTTAAAAAGAAATGTAATAATCAGCCATGTACCTGTTGAAAGCAAAGAGAAAAGATGTTAGAAACTCTACTAAACATAAAAAACGTAATAAACATTTTAAAATAAGTTAAAAATAAACATACAATGATGAAATAATTAAATAAATAACTAACTTGTATCATGTAGTAACATTTTCCCATATTCCTTCATGATGATCATCTCGAATAGCATGTACATCATCTATTTCAGTTTCTTCATTGATACTAGATATCCTTGATGATAAGGGAGTTTGAGAAATATCAATATTTGAAAGATCATTGGTGTCATCACTAGCGATTGTTGTCTTTCCTTGAAGAACAACTGACCATCTTTTGGAGCAAGGATCTTGGACATAAAACACTTGTTTTGCTTGGTGGGCCATGAGAAAAGGGTCATCCTTGTAAGCTACTTTTTGAAGGTCAACCAATGTAAATCCCAATTCATCGACTTGCACACCACTGTTACTATCAACCCATCTACATTTGAAAACAGGCACTCTAAATTTGGTGTAATCAATCTCCCAAATCTCTTCAATCACTCCAAAGTAAGATATGGAAGCCTTTACAGGATTTTTATCTTTAGAACTTGCAAAATGCATCGACTCTGCCACCACCATAACCCCACTATTTTGCATGGTACTTTTATCATCCTGAGACTTTGTATAAAATGAAAAATGATTAATATCGTACCCAGTCCAACATATGACATCAAAGTTTGGGTCATTTGCTAGCCACTTCAATGTATTAGAGGCACCATCATCCTTCTTAATTGTTTCACCAAACCAGTTTAAGAACGTTTTGTTATGCTCATTCAACAACCATTTCTCGTTCATTCGAACATTCTCCTCCCTTATCATAGTTTTGTGAGTAGATAAGTAAGGTTGAACCTCATCGGTATTATTCAAAATATACAAATGTGCTTGAAGGACTTCTGCACGACCCATGCTTTTCACAGTTATGCCTCGTGTACCTTTACCTCCGTGTCTTCCCTCATGACGAGACTTAGGAACTCCTATGGGTTCCACCTCTGACAAATACTCTGTACAAAACTCAATGGTCTCTTCTGCAATGTATCTTTCAATCATAGATGCCTCGGGACGGTGTGGATTCTTCACATACCCTTTTAATATTTTCATGTATCGTTCTATTGGATACATCCACCTCAAATAAACTAGACCACATAATCTGGTCTCTCTCACTATATGAACAACCAAGTGAACCATAATGTCAAAAAATGATGGAGGAAAATACATCTCCAATTGGCATAAGATAATGAAAGCTTCATTTTCCAACTCATCCAATTTTAGAGGGTCAATGACTTTGCTACATATTTTATTGAAAAATAAGCATAACCTACTTATTGTATGTCTAACTTTTTTAGGTAAAATGTCACGAATAACCACTGGAAGTAGTTGTTGCATCAACACATGACAATCATGAGACTTTAACCCAACTAACTTTAAATCTTTCATCGAGACAAGTCTTTTAAAATTTGAAGAATACCCTTGTGGCACTTTAACCCCACGTAGGCACTCACAAAAAGAAATTTTCTCTTTTTTTGACAACGTATGACATGCCGGGGGCAAATATGTTCGCTTTCCTACAGACTGTGGAGCTAACTGATGTCGTATACCCATGTGAACCAAATCCAGTCGAGAATTGACTCCATCTTTAGTCTTGCCCTGTATATTGAGAAGTGTTCCAATGATGCTATCACACACATTTTTTTCCACATGCATCACATCAATACAATGTCTAACATCAAGTTTGCACCAATATGGAAGATCAAAAAATATTGATCTTTTCTTCCATATCCTTGTCTCCATGACCTTTTTTTGAGTCTTTCCAAAAACAGTTTTGATGTTTTTAACCCGGTCGTAGACTTGTTGTCCAGTTAAGGCTTTTGGAGCAACATCATTTTCTGGCAACCCATTAAAAGCTTTCCTTAATCTACGATAAGGGTGATTAGTCCTGAGAAATTTTCGATGACCAAGATACACTGTCTTCCTTCCATGATGCAGTTGATGGTAACTTGTGCCTTCTTCACATATGGGACATGCTTTGTGCCCCTTAACGCTGTATCCACATAAATTTTCATATGCTGGAAAGTCATTAATAGTGCAAAAAAGCATTGCCCGCATCTTGAAATTTTCATTACCATATGCATCAAACACCTCCACACCTTCTTCCCATAGATTTTGCAAGTCTTCAATTAAAGGAGCAAGATAAACGTCTATGTCATTTCCAGGTTGTTGTGGACCTGAAATCATCATGGACAACATGATGTATTTACGTTTCATGCATAACTCCGGAGAAAGGTTGTAAATTGTCAAAAGTACAGGCCACGAACTATGTTTACTACTTAAATTACCGTAGGGATTCATTCCATCTGTTGCAAGTCCAAGCCTTAGGTTTCTTGGCTCATTCCCAAAATCGGGATATAGTTGATCAACCATCTTCCATTGCAAACCATCAGCTGGGTGACGAAGTTTTCCATCAATCAGTCTTTCATCTACATGCCATCTAAGGTTCTTTGCTTCATCTTTATTACAAAACAATCGTTTGAACCTTGGAATTATTGGAAGATACCATAACACTTTGGCTGGAGGCCGTTTTGTGCTGTCATTGCAAATAGAATCACCATCCTTCAGTTTATAACGTGAAACTTGACACACAGGACATTCATGTAATCCTTCAAACTCATTTCTGTATAGTACGCAATCATTGGGGCAGGCATGTATTTTCTTATACTGCATACCCATCGGACACAACACCTTCTTCGCCTCATAATTACGCTTTGGTAATGTGTTACCTTCCGGAAGCATCTCTACCAACAGTTCAAGTAATTCGGTGAAACTTTTATCACTCCACCCATTCCTTGCCTTCAGAGTGAATAATCTTAACACTGCTGACAATCGTGTAAAGGTAGTACATCTCGGATACAAAGGTTTCTCTGAATCAGTAGATAAGTTACCATACATATTTGTCCGCTCAAATGACGCATGCCCTACATCACGAATCATATCCTCTACCCAATCTTCCATATTTATATCAACCTCCACCGTCTGTGACACATTTGGCATGCCTAATAACTCACCATGCCATGTCCATTTTGTATAACTTTTGCAAAATCCATCACAAAGAATATGCTCTCTAATTTGACCAACACCCAAACGTCTCTCATTTAGACAATTAACACACGGACAGTAAAATTGTCCATTACTCTCAGGTAGATTTGTCTGCGCAAAATTCAAAAACTTTTCGACCCCATTCTCGTACTCATTGCTCGTTCGTTTAGCATTTATCCAACTACGATCCATACTATACAAGAATCATCAACACAAGATTTAGGATTAACCTTGTCACTCATTGTTGTTAATTTATTATCCTCACTATTGGTAAGACCCTATCCCATTTGAGAAAAAAAAATTTTATTCATCGATTAACATACTTCTAAAATTTTGAATATCATACTTGGTGAAATTTCGGCAGCATTTCGCATCAGTCTCCAAGTACATAACTTCATTATGGTTTTATTTACCATAATGAAGCATGTACCCAGAGACAATGCAAAATGAACTAAACCAAAATTTAATCAAGTACAATTTACAAGATTTATGAAGAAATTGTTAACCACTAAATAAAAAACTTTAGTCCCAAACTGTCCAACTTGGACAATTCAAGATTTAATATAATGAATGATTTACTTATTTAGTAATAAACTCATTATATTCAACCTTGAACGGGAAACTAAGGGTATGCTCATATTTAAACTCAAGAAAACAAACCAACATATTTAAACTCAAAATCAAGACTATAACATACATAAACCCTAAACAAACTTTCACATCTGCAATCACAAAGTAGAGGTACATAGAACATACCTCATAGTCAACACAAAATGGTTGAGCGGTGGCCAAACGGTGTCCAAATGGAGGCACAACGGTGGTTGAACGACGACACAACACGGTATAGCCAAATAAGAAGCTTAAAAATTAAAGAATACAACCAAAATAAATGTATATTTCAACCATAATAATAGAATGAGATGCATAAATAACAACAAAGACGACTTCGAACCTTACGGTAAGCGACAACGACTTTGAACGAACAAAATCATTCCAACGGCGACAACGACCATGAACGTAAGCACGGAATGAAACCACGAACAATAAAGATGTCGACAATGGCTAAGACTTAAACGAAAATAGAGAGAACAAACCGAAACGAGAAACTGGGGTTTTGAAAAATGAGATTAAACACGAACAGCGTCGAAAAATAAGTGACAGGGGAAGACATTCTACATCGGTTGTTTCTCAGAACCGATGTAGAAAGTACTTTCTACATCGGTTGAGAAAATAACCGATGTAGAAAGTTTTAAAAAAATTCACTTTCTACATCGGTTCCAGAAAAACCGATGTAGAAAGTACTTTTTACATCGCTTGTTTCGTAACCGATGTAGAAAGTTTGAAAAAAAACTCACTTTCTACATCGGTTGGTAAAAGAACCGATGTAGAAAGTACTTTCTACATCGGTTACATAACAACCGATGTAAAAAGTACTTTCTACATCGGTTATTTTTCCAACCGATGTAGAAAGTTTACATTTATTTACAAAAATGCCACCGCGTTTTTATTTACATCGATTTTTAAAAAACCGATGTAAAATCCTGTTATAATATCGTATTTTTTCACTAGTCAATACATGATATAATTTTATTTTATGTTTGTAATCATATTTTAAATTTAAATGTACTTCTAAACTTTATAACGTAATTTAAATAAAAGATTTACTTTATTGAACTGACATGGTATTTGAGTTTTGTTTAAGACAAAAAAATGTTTATAATTATTATTTTATATCTTTTCTTTTTTACGCTATCAAATAATTTTTCAACTTAAATTTCAATATTTTTTTTTCTTAAAATAGTATATACTCGGTATATCTCTGGTTATTTGCTTTGTTTTCATACAGATAATTTATAGAAATTTCGATGCATTTCATCATAATATTTTTAGTATATAAAGTAGAAATAAATTATTAAAAAACATACATAAATTAAATAAAAGATCCGTTGCATCATTTATGTTGAAGAAATTGAAATACACTATAGATTAAGGTCTGTACTCAGTGTATCATGAAAATCTCTTGTTCTTGTACCATTTTTTGTAAATTACAAAATAATTAACAGCTGAGTATTGATCAAGTAACTTGTATATGACCAACCAAATAGAAATTCTTGAGTGTAAGTTTTTAGTGTTATGTAATTTGTTCTTATATACCATTCTCCGATGTGATGTTATACGTGGAATTTTTGCACAGACATTGTTTGTTAGAATAAAATTTAGGTATAGTATCATAAATTTTTTTATATTATTTTTTAAATTAAAATTAAAATTTTAACTTAGTAACTGATATAATAAAAATTGATATTAAAGGTTAATATTAAATATAAAAAAGCATCGTAAGTGTACTTAAGTTTTATCTTATAATCTACTGGTTTAATTCTAATTTCCTTTCCTATAATTTGGATTATGCATGATTTTGATTCCTTGGTCTTATAAATTTAGCCTTCCATTTATTTTTTTTAAATTAAAAGTCTTAAATTATAATATTTTTTAACAAAATTGCTTCAGAAGTTTTGTAACGGTATCGAAACATAAAATAATTTTAAAAGTTTAGAAGTATGAAATGTTGTAAGAATACTTCAAAAAATTTACAGAAATTTGTAAAATATTATATTTTATTTTTGTTCTGTTTTGTGAGATTTTGTTTGAAGAGAAAATTTTAGAGATTTTTTAATTTAGATCAACTTTGATATTTTGCTTGACAATCTGTAAACAGAAGATAATTTAATCAATTCAGTTTACAGAGATTTTAAGTAGAGTTAGGTAAAAAATAACAAGAAATCAAAATTGATTGAAAAATATTTAAAATAAAAAATTATATATAGATAAAATCAGAGAGACTAAATTAAGCTTCTATAAAATTTTAGAAAATCACGTGCTACTATTATACATAAGAAATGCAGATGTGTAACTTTTTGGAGACCAAATGTACAATATATAAAGAAAAAAAAATCAAACCTTGGGCCACTCCTTTCTGTGCAAAAAGTCCAATAGGTTTTGTACCAGATTTAGTCAAGAAATTAGTTTTTTATTTTGTTTCGTCTCTTTTAATTGTTATTCTTCAATTAATTTTAGATAGACTTCAGTCTTGTCAATTATAAAAAAGAAAGATAGATAGAATACAATCTTAAGATCATTTTACTTTGACATCTTCCACACGAATCATGTCCGTAACCAGAACCACCGAAAGAGTAGTAATACTACTTTTAGTTAATTTCAGAAAATAATTACCTCATTTAATTATCAAGAATTCAGCTATTTAAACTTATCAAATTATGCAACATTACATGTACTGAAATTAAGATACGTTTTCTTGAAAAAATGGTTTATAATTTGTTTTTTCAAAATGCATTCAATTCTTAATTAGTTTTTCAAAAATTAATTTAAATTTTACCCGAACCAATTATGCATGCATTATTTTTCCAAAATTTTACATTTTTTCTTAAGTATATTCTAATACATAGTTGAGATTTCATGCAAAATTAAAAACTCTCATTTATACATAAAGTATAATTACTAAACTCTTCACATACATGATATGATCAGAAAAAAAAAAAGAAAAAAGAATCGAGTTGTTACATTGTTGTGAAAATTTCCCACATTAACCTACAGTTAATATTTTTCTTATCTTATAGCTATGAATTACTAGATCAAAAGTAATGATTTCAGGGTTATGTAGAAAGTATGGTACAAAACTATAAAAGTACTAACAATACGTTTTTTTTTTACCTAGCTTCGCTATTATTAGATAAATCACATTAAAAAAGATATTAAGCGCATATTTTTTAACAAGATTAAAATTCACCTGTATTAAAAAATATATTGCTACGTTGCTTATTACTTTATACCTAACGATAGGACAATAACAATGACCCACAAAGCAATTTATGCTTTAATAGCAGAGAACACTGAATAAAGTCAAAATAATTCATGATAGGGAACAGCAAAGATATAAAATCCTTGGGTTCTTTAGGGTACAATTAAGGAAAATGAAATAAAATAAAACAAACAAAGGCAAATGGAATACGGAATTCATCTTTCAATACTAATATGGCAGCAAAGTGCCAAATTCAAATTGTTCCACTAGATCTAGTTGTCCATTTCATTTTGTACTCCCTTAACAGCTTGCTGCAACATGTAATAAAAATAAGTTTCATCTTGTAACATTCAGTCTAAAATATATGTTAGCTATAGGAAAAGAACAACGTATATTGGACCCATTAAATAAGGGGTTAATCAATTTTTATTCATCATCACCTGAAAGCATGACAAGGTGTACTGCACATCACTTGCTGATATTTGATGGTGGAGAACAATTCTCATTCTGAAATAAACAAACACTGCCATCAGCTACTTGCTTATTAGCGGCGCATTGGCCACCAAAGTGGAACAATGATCTTATATGAACAAATTATTTAAAAAAAATATATTTTATGTATGCATAATGCAATACATATCATCATTAAAATTTTAAGTTCATCCGTTGGCCTGATAAGACAAAGAAAAATATTATAAAATACAAGTGTGTTTTAAGCTTAGGGAAAAGGTCCCTGCACAAAAATTATACTAAAATTTCATGCAAAACAAGATTTCTCTAGCATTTCAATAGTTATCAGATGTATAAGCATTGCCACGCTGACAGAAGATATTATGCGGATAAAAAATATAGAGAAGATTAACATGCTCGGTTACTTCTTATGTTTGGACACACAAATAAGGAGATACTAGTCAACAAACAGAAACTAATAAAGCAAAATTCTAGTAGGATGCGTGGTTCTTGTGATTGTTAAAGTGAATTGAACCTTATGGAAACTAATAGTACAGAGCCTAACTTCATTTCAAACTTAGCAATTATTTCAATTATTTATAACAGACTGAATATTGTTGAGGGAAAACAAGACCTTGACGAGCACCCTCCCATCAGAAGGATTCCACGCTCTTCCAAGTACTTGAATAGCTTTTCTCCTGTAGTCCGTGAACCCTCTTCAATGTCAACATATACCTAGTATCAGGGAAAGAAAAAACTTAGTTGTTCCTTAAGGATATATAAAAATTGTCATTTACTTAGCGTTTAAGTTGTTGCCACCTGACATTTAGGACAGTGGAAAATCGTTCAAAACAAGAGTAATCAGAGCAATAATGCAGTTTCACTAGCATAGACAAGTTAAAGTACACCACATGTTACTCTATGCTAAATACTCACTATATTGGTCTCCACAGAAGAGGTATCCACTCTCAGTCCTTTAATTTCATTTAATCCATCTGAAATTAAAGAAAAGAAGTATAGAAGTTAAAAAGAAAAAGGTTAGCAAGTATTAAAAATTTATAAATCCTCAAACAGACTAGGAATCCCTATGGTATTGTATGATGACATTTTACCAGCCAAAAGTTTAGCTTTCTTGTGGTCACTTTCTAGCTTTCCAACATTTTCCTGCAAGGCAACAAGTGCGGCAGCGCAAAGGATGCCAATCTGCCTCATTCCACCTCCTAAAGTTTTCCGGAGTCGTTTAGCCTGAAAAAAACAAAGACAGACTAGACTTAAGTATCAGCCCTTTCAGGAAGAATCTAGCTTTTGATAAAATTATTGAACTACCTTTGCGATAAAATTCTTGGAACCAACAATAACAGATCCAACTGGAGCACCTATACCTTTTGATAAGCAAACCTGATTCATATTTTCAAAGGATTCATGAAGTCAGTTCATTTGATTATTTATTAAATAAGGTACAGAAGTAACAAGTAAAGTTTGATTTGAAATGGGTAAAAAGAGTAGTCCTCCAAAATTTTCTTCAATAGATTGACAAAATGTAAAACTGCCAATGCCAAGAAGCCATATGGAATCTTAGGCAAAAAGGAAAAGGAAAAGAAAGCATACTGAAACTGAATCTGCTGCTTGGACAAGCCTATCCACTGGAACACCAAGTGCCTGAAAAGCCAAATTTTCAGTTAAGCAATTCAGTAGAGTGCACATGTTAGCAGGAAGAAGAAAGAAGAATGTAATATAACAGGAAGCAAAAAACTGAAAGCTAGAGATATAATAAAAGATATAATATTACTCTCATAGGTCACACTAGACAATAAGAAAAAATGATAAACAAGAGAATTTATTAATCATTGGAAAAGAGGCAGTCATGGGATCGGATTATAGTTAATTACTTATATCACTTCATACTAAACAAGTGCAGGAGTCACATGCAAATAATTCAGACAGTAACTAATCTTTTCTTTCAATTTCATTTGACCATAAATTCACATTCCCATATCTGTACCATATATGAAAGTAATTATATACACAAATGAATTGCAGCTAAGCATGGGGATAAGATGGCAGAAAGGAAAGTCACTGCAGGGTTCTCCTCAGGATAACTAGTCCATTTTATGTTGTTCCTATCTAGAAGCTTATATTGTAGTTTTAAATTGATGGTTAATCCATGAAGATAATAGTTAAAGAGCAAAGTTATTAGGGACATTAGCAACCAATAATTCTGGTATTCCCAATGCTTCAGGATACAAGGAGCTAAAAGTTGTTTGATCATTACGAGTTCCTAGAAGTAGACATTTTTTAAGTATTGCAGTTAAAGATTTTCCTTCAAGTTGTGTTTAACAGCTCTTTTTTTCTGTTTGATACATAGAAAAATAACAGTCAAGATCAGGAAGCAAACAGGTTTGAAAATTACTCCAGTGGCATCAACAAAAACCAGGTCTCAAATTATTGTCATGGCTAAGTGCCCTGCAATATAAATTAAATATAAAATTTCTGCAGATATTCACACTCTCATGTGGGCCTTGAACTTTGCGTTGCAGTTACTAGTGCCAGATCAAGACAGGACTCTGCACATTCTATATTCATTATTGGAGATCATGTACTGAGAGATATTATTTAAAAAAATCATATACTAAGTAAATAAATCCTCTGTCACACTATAAAGCTTTATTATAAAGACATCATAAGCAAAACACAAATTTACGCACAACTGATGCATTAAAAATACGTGCTCCATCAATGTGAAGCTTCAGTCCGTGCTTCTTAGCAACTTCTCCAACTCTGTCTGTATATTCAACCGAGAGGCATCTGCCACCAGTGCTGCATTCAGTTATAACATGAGTAATAATTTTTCTGTAAATTTGAATCAATTAAGGGACTTCTAAAACCCAAGCAAAATTAACAAATTGCATGGTGCCCACAACAGCAGTAAACAGAACAATGAAGAGATGTCACTCCAACTGCATTATGAAACCACTGCCCATGTCTTGAGTACCCCACATGGTTAATCATACAGCACTGGGGAAAACACAAAATGTTCGGAAGCAATCATTGAAGGCTCTATAATAGGCAACATTTCTACCCAACAATCAAAATATACATTACGTAAAGGTTATAAATATTTGTAAACAAACAACCAATTTGGCACAATGAACTAAGTTCTTTCTTGTCCTCAAGTAGCAGAAATTATTAAAAATATATGTAAGATGTAGAAAATGTAAACTACTGTGTGGTATTAAGATCACTATGAGATTCAGCAGCAACAGCAACCTTATCCCAATCTTATCACATTAGGTGAGCCAGCTTCATGGATTGCACAGTACCATTGGCTCAGTCATCACCATGAGATTGATTCTAAAAGAAATTTTTAGAACAAAGAAAGTGCTTACTTTGCATGAGTATTTTCCAAGCAAATAAGCTTGGTGGTTGGATACATTAGCTCCCCCCTTGGATCCCTGATAGCAGCCTCAATCAAATCAATGTCTATTGTTCCATCATCATTATTTTTTATTGTTCTTGGATGCACCCCTCCAATAGTTGCAATGCCTCCATTCTCATAAATATAGATATGGCAATTGTCCCCAAGAATAACTTCACTTCCCCTAACATCACAATGGACAAGTACACATATTAGGTTCCCCATGGTTCCAGATGGAACAAAAAGAGCTGCTTCCTTGCCCATTGTCTTTGCCATCTCTGTTTCTAAGCGAAAAGCGGTTGGGTCATAGCCTAAAACATCGTCATCAACTTCGGCACTTGCCATTGCAGCTCTCATTGCTTCAGTTGGTTTTGTGACTGTGTCTGACCGAAGATCCACAACTTTAGTTACCATTTTCTCTTCAACTAAAACAAGCCAAAAGTAAAAGTCAATTGCCATCCTCAGTTTCTTACCATTCCCATCAGCTACAAATTTAATTTCAAAAGAACCAATTTTACAAACTGAATCTTACAGGGACATTTCTCCGCCACCATTGTCCGATTCAAATTCAATAATTCAGAGGCACTTGTAAATTATGGAGGGACAAAAAAAGAAAAAATAAATAAACAAAAAACCCAACTTTCCCAAGGTTCAAACGATCACTATTCTCGATTATAGACAGAAGCACAGGTATATGTATCAGTAATGTTCTCCACAATCCACGTTAAATGAAAATTAATTAAAAAAACGTAAATTACAAAATTCCCAAGAATTTAGGAGCCGAATTGAACAATTCTACAAAGAAAAAACGAGGAAAAAAAGAAGTCACCGAACCTTTCCCGCAAAATGAGAGGAGGGATGACCTTGAAATAGTCTGCATAAAAATTGAAACAAAAATAACAATGATAACAGTAAGAATAAGAATAACAATAACAAAGATAACTAACGAAATAGAACATTACACAATAGGCTCTTCTTGAAGTCAAATTATGGCCTATTTCCCTATTTTCAAAAGCTAAATTCAAAAGATCATTAGAAGCTGCAATTCGGCCAGACATAGTACTAGATAAGCCAAGTAGTCGAAGTTAATAACCGCGCATTTAAAACCACACTAAAAGACACTGATGTCGCAACACCTGCAAAGAGCATGACACATGCAAGACAACCCGTGAACTACTGAAATCAATTTTATTTTTTTCCTTTTATGGAAATTTTGTACTGTCATTTACTTATAACAGCTTACAGCAGCCAGAAAGATATAAACAAGAATTCAAAAGAAAGGCAACAAGTAATAAGCTGACACATATTTTTATTATTGTTTGGTTTAAGTGGTTGAAAAATGAACAACGTGGTAGTGTTGTGTTCATGACTCATGAGATTTGGGAGGAGATAAGTTACCAGATTGATTCTTTCTCCTTCAACAAACAATATTGCAACGCAGATTGAGATGTCTTTCAGGCTTTCAGACGCAGCCTTATTTCAAAGACTGAATTGCATGCAGAGATTAATGGAAAGTACAAAGTACAAACACACTCATCTATCGCCGCTCCAAAACACCTAAATATAGCAAACAATTTAATATTTTAGTAATAAAATAATAGTTTTAGTTATTTTTAACACGACATGCTTTGCAACTATCATCGGTCGTTTAATAAAGATAACTACATTCGTATGTCTATTTATTTTGCTTTATCATATTATTTAATATATTTATCATTATTTTTATTTTTGTTTAAATGTATATGTTTAGGATATATAATTTTTTTTACTCTATTTTCTTAGATATATATATATAATAACAAATTACGAATAATTATATTTATAAAATAAATAAATTTATTTTTACATTTTGTTATATATTTTTACCTGCATGCACCTGCAATAACTTTTTCTCTATATTTATATCTATATAATAATTAACCGACTCTAGATTAATTGATAGGATGTTAATTTTTATTATTTATATCAATTAATAATTTTATATAGGATGTTAAATTTATTAATTTAATCGTTAAATTATGATTAAGCTGTTAAAATAAAATTATAAATTTAAATATTTATTAATTTTATTTTATATAAAATTATATATATAATTTATTAGATAATATAATATAATTTAACAGTTAAATTAATAAAATTTATATTTTATATAAAATTATTAAATTAATATAAATATTAAAATTTAATATTTAATATATATATATATATATATATATATACACACCAGCTGAGAGAGTCTATGTAACAGTACATAATCTGTTTCTTTTGAAATATATTTATATAAGAGGTACAATGAATATTTTTTCTCTCAACCACACATTAGTGTTTATTCATATTATTTATTTTATATACACTAGTTAAGAGGGTCTATGTAATAGTATATAATCTGTTTCTTTTGACTATGTAATAGTACATAATCTATTTCTTTTGAAATGTATTCATATAGGAGATACAATGAACATTTTTTTCTCATAAATATAACCACACATTAGTGTTTATTCATATTATTTATTTTCTTCTTTTTCTTTTTTTGGTGCATTGTCTCTTTTCCTCTTTCAAACGTCATCTTGATCATTATTAAAATAAATGTACATGCTGGCACTGAGTCAGCCTGATAATTCTCATCTTCTTATAAAATTTAAAAATAAAAAAATAGTTTTTATTATCCCTTAGCGTATGTAATTATATCATTTTAATAATTATTCTAAAATGGTATATTATAAAAAATAATAATAGAATTATTTTAAAAATTTTATAAAGATTAAAACTAATAAAAATAATTAGAAACTTAAAATTAATTATATTTCCAGAAATTAAGTACATATTTTAAATATTTAAATTTATGATATAAATTATTGTTTAATAAAATTCTATTAAATAACGGTTAATTAAATCGTAACAAGAGCTTATTCTGTAAGTTTCTTTATGATTTAATCAGAACATCAGGCATTGATTATGAATTACAGAATTAGAGAGAATTTTTTTATACCTCAAAAAAGTGAGAATTTAAAGTGCTTTTTAAAATTTCAGAATTTTAAGTGAAAAGGCACTTGTCTAATTTAAAATAATTATTTTATGATTTTGTTATAAGAGAAAAAATAATTACGTATTTTAATTATGATATATATATATATATATATATAAATATTTGGCAATTAAATGTTTAGATTAAGAAAACATGCAAGGGTAGTAGAAGCCGTCCCCACCAATGAATTGTCTTAAAGTTAGAATCAAGTTTTGACTTTGTTGAAGTATTAGGCCAACAAGATAAACTAGTTCCAATAACTAATAAATTACATAAAAAATTATTTATAATAAACAATATTAAAGAAGAAAAGTATATTTTTTAACATCTCTCATTTTCTGTTCTTTTAGGGGAAATTATTCTTTATATAGGTTCATATAAGAAAAAAGATTACTTAATGTTATTTTAACAAATAGTTGAAATATTTTTTTTTAATTCTTAACATATTAAATTATCAATACAATAATTTTTTAATAAATTTTTATTTATTTCTCCATTGTAAAATAGGATAAAAATTAGAGGCAGTTTTCATACTTGTTGACACTGTATCCAATTAAAATTGAAATATAAATATTAACTCAATAATGATATTAATCTCCACTGTCACTCTTTACAACCTTTACATAAAAAACATTAAAGATGATATTAATTATTGGAATAAAATTTTAATTTTAATTAAAAAATAGTACCAACAACATCTATACTACTAATTTTAAGTTTTGTTGTTATTATGTATTTTTTATCAATCTAACTAAAAAATTAAGCTAGAAATTGAAAGCTCATAAATTATTAAATAAAAATAAAAAAGTGAGCTGAAAACTCTAACAACTTAATTTTTTTTCTAATAAGTTACTTTATTAGGTATTCCAATAGATTGGGTTGAGAAGAAATTTGCCCTTTTCAATTCTTACCCACCAAGGACGGAGCAGTGTTGGTAGACACTGATGAAATTTTTAAATCTTACCTGAGTTTGAGATCCTACCTTGTTTAAACATAGCTTGTTTAAATGTTTTAAAATAAATCTTATACTAACTGTATTTTGTTTCAAATAATATATTAAAATTAAGGAACAAAAATAATTTTAAAAATATATATTTTTTGCCAAATATGTAATTTTAACATTATTGTTTTATTATTACAAATTAAATTATTTAATTATATATAATTATTCTAAAATTAATTTATGTTAAAATTATTCTATTTGATAATTTTTGTATGATATAAATTTAATGTATATAATGGTTAAATTGAAAACTCTTTTTATATAGAATAAATTTATAAAATTTTATAAAATTTTAAAATTATTTGTTGTTTTAGAAAATAACATTAATTTGATGTATCTAACATAATTAAATGTCTATAAATTTTGAATATTTTTAAAATTTATGTGCAAGCTTATCATATTATCATAATATTTAATAGTTAAATTCACCGTATAAAGAGTATTAAATAAATTAATTTTTAGAATAAATTGATCACGGCTCATATATGTGTATTAGAGTATATATGAATGGATATTTACATATATGTATATGAGACATTAACAGAAAAAAAAATTATATAAAAGTGAAATAAATAAATTTTAATCATTAAACGATTGCAAGAACAATCAAAATTAAGACATAGAAGTTATGTAATTATTTTAAAAAATATACATATACAATTATATGATCAAGATTTGCAGCATTCACTTGTAAGAAAATAAACTTTTATTATTTTTAAAATACACAATTATCATATTCAACCATTGGTTCTATTAAATGTATATTTTATAAAAAAATATATATAAAATGGAATAACTTATAAAATAAATTGCATGCATACATAAGATATGAAGTAAGAGATTTTTCTAATATAAAAGATAAATAAGTCTTAACTATTAAATTTTACTATAAATGATTAATTTAAGACATACAAATTAATTTTTTTTTCAAACGCACACTATATTTTAAATAATGTGAACCTTGCAAGTTGCAAAGGAGCATTAAAATGCTAAGTTAATACATTTAACATCTATTTTTTTAAAATTATGTTTAATGATTATTTAATATGTTTAATTGATTGGTATCATGCCTATTAATTTTTCGACCAATTCAAAGGATTGATTTTAATCATTATTTTTAATTATTGGATTGATTCGTTATTTCCATTTGTTTCAATTTTTTTGTTAATATTTATTTCCGTTTTTAGTTGTTAATTATATCAATTAATGATTGATAATACCTTATTTGTTTGACATGGTTTTCTAATTCAATAATTACTTATTCCTCAACCTAATGGAAACGCATAATTTGCTCAGTATTATATTTATTACATTATTCAGTCGTTAAAATTAGAATTCGATTGAATTATATCAACAGTGTAAAGATTTTTATATTATAATCTAATTATGAATTATCATATTATTATAAATTATTCATTTTTGTAATAATTAATTTAAAATTTATATTTAGAATGATTTTTAACTAATTGACAGAAATTTTTTACATTATTACATTAAAATTAACCTCAATTTCATATAATTATTTCCTTTGCTAACCAGGTTACACAAATTTCAAACGGAGCTATACAGGTTCTTAAACATGTTATTCCGGCGTGAAAAACTCAACTCTATAGAAGGGAGGTTGGTGTTTATGGTCAAACAGACTATCCATAAATCGTTAATAATTCTCATGTTTTGCAAACTTTTTGTCAGTTTTTAACTTTGTAGAAATATCACCTTTTTAAAGTATTCCTGAATTATACTTGCTTTATCATTTTGCTCTTCTATTCAGTCGAATTAATTTTGAAATACCCTATTTATTTTGGGGAATTTTTCATAATTTTTGAAGGCTATTAAATCGTTAAAGATAATGCTCACTCACATCTAACACCATTTATCCTTATTTATAGCAAGATTTTCATTAATACTTATGTAACTCAAATAGAGATTCTCACTTCCATTTCATTGGATGAATCCTTTCCTCCCATATGAAATGATCCTTCCCCAATTCATTTTTGGCTACCTCCAATTTTGGTAAAGCACATAGCATCCATTTGTCAAACCCTTAAAATCAATTTATTTCCACATGACAAATGTTATAATACAAAAACAACGGTTGAAATTAATTTAAATAGACATCTCAATTATATTTAATAATTTAAAATTAGTTCTATCAAACTCAAATCTACTTAATTTTAAAGCGATCAAGCCCATAGTTCTGTTCGTCTTTAGTGCACGTGCCCAATCACTGAGCCCTTTTTCTTTGGTCGCCCCAATCACCATGCTATATGATGCACACGCTTAAAGTTGGCCAAAAATAAAGGTGGGCCAATCTAATTAATCAACTGTCGTTATACTCCTCCCTCCATTATCATTGAAGGATCATTCATGGGCCCAAACCAATGGTCCCTCTGGATGATGAAGCATAAAACTTATTTGCTATCATTTCACTAGCAAACGTGACCCGTTAATTTTTTAGGTAAAATTATTTTCATGATCTCAGTGGCCAACCTTGACCCGTTATTTTGAAGTCTCATGCAATACTCATAATTTGTCTTCTTATCAAGAATGTCTACTTCGAAATTCTTTACACAACTTTTAAAAGAAGACTAATTAAACTTTAACACGTTATGATAAAATAAAATAATTGTTTGAGCATAATGACTATCAACCACTTACTGAATCAACATGCAGAATTTCTGCGCACTCTCTTTCAAAAGGCAAATACAATCTTTAAGGACACTCACTGGCACAAAACTTTTGCAAGGCATCTCACCATCTAAGTCAGACTCCACTTCAAGGCGAGAAGACAATCTGTGGCACAGGATTGCCAAAAAAGGAAAACAAAAAAGTGGACAATCAATATAAAAAAGGAAGCCCAGTTTCAAAAGACACGTTTTCAAACTGCATTTTAAACTGAAAATGGCTCAACTTAAGGTTAGGGATAAAAACCATTGACAGCAACTAATCCAATATAAAAAAGGACTCTGGACTCCTCCGATCCAATAAAAGTTGTAAAGGGTATATGATTGAAATGGGTTCCCAAAAAAAAAAAGCAGGTTAAGATGGGTTTGATTTGGTCCAATTAAGTTAAG
The DNA here is from genome assembly GCA_037954105.1 of Canavalia gladiata. NCBI lineage: Eukaryota > Viridiplantae > Streptophyta > Magnoliopsida > Fabales > Fabaceae > Canavalia > Canavalia gladiata. Next base: position 15,951,217 of record CM075660.1, read on the forward strand.
GGCTTGACTTTTTGCACCTCTTTTTTCTTTTTCACCCCCTTTTATTTTTTAAAATTTTTTTATTACCATTTTACCCTTAACACCTTCTCATCTCTTCCGCAAAATTTTTTTCTCTTCCGCAAGTATTCTTCTGTTCCGCAAATTAATTTACGGAATGCAAAATTTATTCCGTAAATTAATTTGCGGAATGTAATTTTTTGTTTTCCGTAGATTAATTTACGGAAGGTTACATTTTACATTCCGTAATCTAATTTGCGGAACAAAAAAATTACATTCCGCAAGTTTATTTACGGAATATACTGATACATTCCGTAAACTAATTTGCGGAAAGTCTTTAACGTTCCGCAAATTAGTTTGCAGAATACAGAGTCCGTTCGTCTTCTCCGATGCTCCTTCGACGTTTCTCCGAGGTTTATTTTCTTAATTTTTTCCCACCAAAGCAGAACATCCATAAGGATTCAATTAATAAGGAAGAAGATGTAACAATGGGAAACAGAAATGAGAAAGAAAGAAAAAAAAAAAGGAGTAGGAGAAATACTGGAAGACAGAGGAGGAAGGAGGAAGAAGAAAAAAGTTTAATAAACGGGGATATTTTTATCTTTTCATACATGAGAGAGGTGCAAAAAAAAATTTTAGGGGTACAAAAAGCAATGCCCTTAAGTTAATAACCACCACTTTATCGTACCAAATCCAACCTTGCTTTGAAATTTACCAAATACTGCAGAGTTAGTCAATTTTACCAAAGGGTATATGATTGAAATGGATACATGATTAAATGAACTAATGGATAATTTATTGCACCAATAATGGATATATGATTAAAAAATAGTAGATACATGATTATTGGATAACTTATTGCACCAAATAATACAAAGTTTTACTACAGAGGAACCAACCTCATTAAGATCTGCCAACAAAGATTGATCCATAAGATTATAGCTCCAAATCTCATTGTCAACGAGAGAGTCTGGTTAGTGGGTTATCTATAAGTACATTGTAAGTATTCTTTGAGCCTGGTTGTCAATGTCAGAACCTAGTTAGTAGGTCATTATAAGTACATTGTAAGCATTCTTTGAACTTCGAGACATCTACTAACCTGGGTGAAGCATGACCCAACTCATCTAAACTTTCTGCTAAAAAAACCTCAATTAAGATCTAATCTATTAAGATCAGGATAACAGTCACATTAGAATAATTTATAAGATTTTATATTCAAATCTTATCATTTTCTATTATAAAAAATTAATTAAAATCTAATTTATTAATAAAATCCTACATTACTCCTGAATCATAAATAGTTTTTTGATCCTTATATTTTGTAGATTACTATTTTAATCCTTCAATTTTTTGTTCACAATCAGCACTTAATCCTGATTGCTATTAAATGACGATATCGCTAACAAAAACTGTCACATATCAATAATTTATATGGTCACATCTGTAAAAAAAACTAAAATATCTAAGTTTCACAAATATAAAGACCAAAACTATACAAAAATTAAAAGAACTAAAATTAAAAAAAAAAAAAAAAAATATAAAGAATGCAAACATATTTAAGCCTCATTGAACACACATTACCAACATCCACTTAGTGGAAGACGACTAGATGAGACGCCAAAATTTGAGAAAAACTACGGGCAACCATCTCAAAATGCTCATACAGTTTTTCAGTTCATATACAAACTTTGATTAGTGATCACCACAAAATCTTAGCATCAACTCAACCCATCTTTAGTGAAGATACTTTCCAATAAAAAAAGGACTCATTTTCCATGCAATTTATTCAGTTAAACACCACTAAAATCAGAATCGAGAAACTACCCAGCCTAATGTCCCTCATACTTCAATATCAGAACTGGCTAGGTAATCTCCAGCCTAATTTATCTCCTCTCCAGTGGTTTCTTGCATGCTGTTATCATGTGAGCTTTCAGTTTCCACAACTATATCTTGATCATTGTTTCTCTCAAAACTACTTGTTTCCACTGCAGCACCCATTTCTAGTGTGGTCTCTCCATTGTCAACGGAACCGTCAGTACTGGTACCTTCCACTTTTTTGTTGACATCCTCAGCAGTGGGTGTAGCATCTGGCAATTTAACATCAGTGTCATGTGTCTTTTGCATTTTATCAGAATCCACATCCATGTCATTTTTGGGGCTAGAAGTAGCCTGATCCTGCACAATATCTACTTGCTGGTCAGCAGTTCCATCATGGGGTGGATCAACAGCTAGGGCATGTCCTTGCTCCACTGGGTTAGGCACAACTTCACAATTCTCTGTAGCCTGTAAATCAGTTTCATTGGTTGCAGTCTCAGTTGACCCACAAACATGATTGCTTGCTTCAATTTCTTCTTGCTTTTGTGCTTGTAATCTGTTTTGGTCCATGATAATTTGTATCTTTTCCAGCTCTTCTATTAGACTTCCATACCTAATTTGTAAATCTTTCTCAAGCTCCTTTTGCTTCTGTACTTCAGCCCATAGATTGTTTATCCTGTGTGATGCTGCTAATTGCTCCTGCTTTAGCAAAGCTTCAAAGCATTCTAATTCTGTTGCAGCTACGTCCATCTGCTTGAAAGTGGCCTCAATTTGTGGCCAGAGGCTCTTTTTTACCCTCATCTGAAAAATGCAATAGCCAAAATTGATATTCAAGAATGAGAATGGGCACACACTGAGGCAACATAAAGATAAGAATATCTAGAATTACAAGGAAATATCTACTTTGTCCAACAACAAAATCAAACCAAAAGAGTCTTGCTTACTTTGGTGCTTTTCCCACTGCTTTTGAGGTGGGAGTGTTACTGCTTCCCGCTAATGGGTTGATTTCCAACTATTTTTCAATTGCAACACTTTCCATTTCAATTTATTTCTTGGGTGAAATAGCATTGTTCAATTATAAAACCAACTTTACAGAGGGCATTCAAACATCAAAGATCCTTGAATCTCAATAAAATTAATATAAGCCAGCTCTTGAGCAAGAACACACAACCAGCATCCAATAGACTATACGCCTAAAAGTAGCAACAACTGGCAAACGGCAATAACTTAAGGTGACACTGCAAGAAACAGAAGTGTAGCATACTGCACACAGGATATCAATAACATACCTCATAACCCTGTGTGAGAACCATGACCTTCTTTTCAAGCCTTACGATCCTCTCCTTACCATCATCCAATTTGTTTCTCACATTCTCAAATTCATTCTGCAAAGCTGCTAGCTTTTCCATGTTCCCAGCTACACTTGAGAGACCATAGGCATTACGCATAGGAAAGTACATAAGATCGTTAAGGCAAGTTCTGTGTGCTTCAATAAATTCATCAAGGGGTTCACTTTCATGTCCCATTGCTACACATAGATACCGGGCCTCTTCCTTAATCAACTTATCAGCCTACCATAAAGAATATACAAATAAATAGAATACAAAATAGGTATCACCAACCATATTCAAAATTAACAAGGAGCAAGATAAATAGCAGCTCAGTAGAAAGAAACATTTGCATTATCATAATGGCAAATGAACACAAAAACAGAATTTGTATTATACTAAAAAATTAATCTATACCACTTGGTTAAAAGAATGGAAAGGGCAGAACTTCAACAACTACATTATGCCTGACTCAGGATGTGTCTAACTACACTTGGAAAAAAAAAACATCACAAAGTTTAGAGAAAAGCATGTCTATCCAACTTAATTAATTGAAGGATTATAACTAAAAAAAGGGAGCATTTCAGATCCAATTCACGGGTTATTTTCATACAACCTCAGCATTGAAGAATCACTTATAAGGATAAGAGCATAAAGTCATAACAACAAGAACAAAATGCCAAAATCTATTAACCTTCAAAACCAAAAAAAAGCTAAATTTACATAAATTTGTAAATCTGTACAGGACTGGTGCAGAATGGCTAGTTTCAAAATACTCACTGAGATTTCATGGTATTTGATTTTCAAAAATTATACCTTCTGTAGGATGATTCTTGAGGTGTTTATTTTGTGAGGGAGGTGGAAGGGGGACTATAATTTTTTTTAAAAAAAGGAGTAATAAATGGATAAAGTAGTGAAGTCTCAATGTCCGCTCAAAAAGGGGAGGGCATCTTCCATAATGGAAATCAAGTTACTTATGCATATCAAAGGGTGTGAGTTGACCAAGCTACTAACTATCAAATGAAGAAAATGAAACGTAATCATAGATGTAAATAAAGAGACTAAGTGCATGGATGCATAGGTAAACACATACATCTTTCACTTCATCTTCCTGAAAATCTTCTATCACAGGAACAGCAGACCCATTTACTGCACGCTTAGCTCCTTTCTTTTTCTCCTTATTCACTTTCTCATCAAGTGGATACTTAGCATTGTCATGCTCCAGTAAAGTTAGAAGCTCCCTTCTAATCATCTCATCAGCTTGCTCAATAGAGGTTGGTGGAACAAAGGAACTCTTGTCCCCATCAGCTCTCATCAAGGAATTTCTTATAAGCTCCAATGATGCGGAAGGAGGCCTAGGAAGTTCCCTTTGAAGGACTTTTGATCGTTTTTTAAGTAATGCCTGCTGCCTTGCCTCCTCTTCTGCCTTTTCCCTAGCTATTCTATCAGACATATCCTCTTCAATCTTCTCCTCAGCCTCTTCAGCATCTTCTGGAATTGGTTGCATCACTATCTGGTACTCATTTTTGGGCTGCGGAAGGCTTCCTAAACCAGAGCGCAAACTTCTTCTCATATCAGCTTGTCTTTGTAGCTCAAGTTTAGTGCCGTCATGCACATTCATGTCCTCGTTAATATGTAGCTCATCCCTAAGAGGAGTTCCCTTCGGTGTCATGCCAAAAGAAAAACCATCTCTAGCTGGTGTCATGCCAATTCTAGGAGTGAGACCTCCACCTCCAGGAGTTGCAGAAGGAGTCAGCATTGGGTTTGGAGTCTGAATCTCCTTTTTCTTAGGAGTGACTCCAGAAAAATCTGAAGGATACAACTCCGGGTTCTCTCCTCCTAACAATGGTGTCTGAGACTCCCTCAACCTGGCCAGATTTTCAGCTTCCATCATGATAGCATCTCCTTTACCAGCCGGTGTTCTCTGAGGGGTTCGTAAAGGAGTCATTCCTTGGCCAGGTGTCTGTGCATAATTAGCCAGAAGAGCACGTGTTGCACCACCACCTTCTGCAAGTTCCTCACTCCCGGCAAGGTCACTGGCATAACCCAACTTTGCAATTTCATCCAATTCCTGATCAGAAATCTGAGGTGGCGGGAGCATCAGTTTTGACCTCTTTCTTACTGTTTCTGGGTCGTTCAACTTGTTGGCATGCAGTATAGCAGACGGGGCATCTTGCCTCTGCGCAATTTTATTTTTTGCAATGTCCTGCTTTCTTAACTGTGCCTCAATATCAACTCTCCTTTTTCCCTCAAGTTCTTCGATTGTAGTAGGGAAGTTGGGCTGTTCCACTGGCCTATCTTCATCAGCAACATCAAAAAACCCTGGCGGAGGCCTTTTTTCGAATGGAATTTCTGCATTGTAATCTATTCCTTTCCTCTTCCTCTTCCGCTGCCTGATATCAATTCCAGCAGCCTTCAATTCTCTCTTTTTTTGTAAAGAAGCAAGCCTCCTGGCTTCCTCAAGCTGTTTCTCCCTGGCTTTCCTTTTTGCTTTCTTACCTTTTGTGTTGGCTAACCGTGCTCGTGCTTCAGAAAGCATCTCCTTTTCATCTTCGTCCATATCAACAGGATCCGGACGTGCAGGTTTTGACTCTGGATTGGGATCAATCTCCCCAGGTCGCAATTTCCGGGGATCATCACCAGGTTCATAGTTCTCATCCTTAACACAGGCTGCATCAAGGAGCTTCTCGTACCGCTCAAGACACTGGGAAGGGGTGCGGCCCACAATCGGAGCAATTGTTCTCCATTGCGTAGGCATAAGCTTGGCAAGATGAAGTAATTTCTCATCCTCTTCTCTCGTCCACTCAGTCTACTTACAAAAAAACATCAAACTAAAAGATCACTCCTTATGAGCTACAAAGCATGGATAGCAAGATAATGAATCACCGCGTAATAATATAGTAAAAACTAGAAAGTGGAAGATAAATGCTCTAAACGGAAAAATGCATAAAAAATTATAATTAATAACATAATGCCATTATTAGGGTATAGGTTTCATTACATATATGAAAGTTGAAAGCTAAGAGAATAGGAGCGGTAAGTATCAGTAAGCACTACTAGTCCACTATTACTACCTATTCGGAAAAATTGGTGTAAAAGCACAAATTAGAATTGAAATTCTATACTTCTATTCTCGAAAACACGACAATTGGAGACATAATATGTAAAAAAGAAGTAGGAAATGATTTCATAGCTGAGAAAAAACAAGAGAAGAGAAAACCTTCTTGATGGAAGGATCGAGCCACTCGTACCAGCGAGCTTTGCATTGCTTGGCAGATTTTCGAACGAGAAGCGAAGAGATTCGTGCCCACTGGTTCTTGCCATATTTCATAACAGCAGCTTTCAGGATTTCATCTTCGGTGTTCTTCCAAACACCGCCCTTTATCATAATCCTCATCTTCGCTTCAACTATGGAACCAAACGATTAAACGGTTTCGGAAACGCTACTATTATTATTACAGTTTAGTTTTTTAACACTTCTTCACTACCCTATCATTCTGCTTCCAAAAACCCACTCACTCCCACTCTCCGATCGCTACAGTGTTCTGTTCTATTCGGTTTGTCTTGTGTAAATGTTCAGAAAAATCAGAATAAGCTATGGGTTCAGCTTCTCTTGGGCCTTTTTCCCAGCCCCTATTGGCTCAGACCAAAACTGGGTCTAAACGCGTCATCATTTCTCTTGATCAATTTTATTTGGTAACTGCACTTTAACACATCTTTGTTTTATTATTAATGCGTCCTAAATTTTTTTGTTATTTTTTATTTTAAAAACATTTCTATATAATTTTATATTTTTATTTTTTATCGACCTTATATTAAATAAAAGAAAGTTATTTAAATTACCTGTCCACAAATATGTGTCTGCCAAAAAATATATAATAAATCATATTATACAATAAAATATATTAAATGTAAAACAATATATTTTCATATACTATATTATAATTTAATGTAATCGGAAGTATAAAATAACTAGCTTTTTCATCTGTACAATACACATTATAAATATCTAATTTTATGACACCACTTAATTACAATTAAAATAGTTTATTTTAAAATAAAGAATGATTTTAAAAAGTCATAGAAATAATATTTAAATTTAAAAATATTTTTAAAATTTTTATTCGCCGTAAATGCACATGAGAAATAATTTAATATATAGATAAATATTATAATATTTTAATTTTAGTAAAGATATTTATATATATATATATAAATTTAAAATTTCATTGGATGTGTAAACATAGTTAAAGATATTTAATTAAAAATATTTTATTTAGATATAAATTTAGATATTGATATAAAGAGATAAATATTCCTTGACTTATAAAAAATCTTAGTAAGAATTATAACAACATGTTAAAAGCAGTTGAATTGCTTTTGTACCATTCTTCTACATAATTATAGAAAATTTATTCATTTGGGTTTTAAAATTTGTTTAAGGAATTGAATATCATCTTTTTAGCAATTAATTACCGTAATCCACAGTATAAAAATAGTAATGAATTCATTTACGTATCTATCTTAATGTTCACGATTTCTATAAGTAAATAGGTGGATTTCTTAGGTTTGTTAATACTTTTGTTGTTTTTAATATATTTCTCTTTTACTTTTTGTATGATCCACCATACAAAATCTAACTCTGTCTGGTCAGTGGTCACGCTGTCGTCTTTGCAAACTACATATTTGAAATTTCAGATAAGCTTTGTTATGAACTTAAAAAATTAATTACAACTGAAAATAAGTTAGGCAGATTTTTAATTTAACCCACTAAATTTAAGTTATGTTAGATGTATTTATTAAATAACTTAAGGTTTTTTATACGTTTATTGAATTTAAAAATTAAAAGATATATTTTTAGGTCACTAAAAAAATATAAAGTTAAGTGTAATTTTATAAATAGTTGTAGTGCCTCTATGCCTAAAAGCATAATCACTACAATAGTTTATCAATAAAAACATAAGAAGTGTAATAATAAAGGCGTATTTAAAATCATGTCTATAAATATGATTAAAATTTTTTACCATAATGAGAATTTTAATTCTATTTCCTTCATGAAAATATTTTATTATAAGATAATTTTAACATATGATTTTTTAGAAAAAAATTAAACTGTTTATACTAATATAAAAATCTAATTTTCTCAATTTAAGATTTATATAAAACTTAACAAAATTTCTACCAAACACTCCCTTGAAGTAATCATAAAATAGAACGTATGTTTTTTTATACTACACTTGTGTTTTATTTAGAGGTGTTCATGATTTAGTTTAAATTTATTTTAAGACAAAAAACCATTTAATCTAATTTAAAAAAACATTATTCCACTCGGATTAATTTAAAAATATCATCAAAATAAAAAAAATATAATTAGATATTTTAAAATTTAAATTTAATCGATTATTTTTTTTTATGACCAATAGTTTAAATTTTAGTTGGTGTAAAAAATATCAAATAATTGGAAAAAAATTTAAATATAAAAATTCATCTAATTTATTAGTGTTTAAATTCCCAGTTAAGAGAGAATATCATTAAATAAAAAATTAAATAGTAACAAATATGAAAAATGTACTTGTTAAAATTAATAAATTACAAATTAACCTTAATATTGAGTAAAAATAATTTTTTTTTTAAAATATAAATATATTCAACAACATATATTCTGAATTAGTGTTCATAAAAATAATAAAATTTAATATATTTATGGTATGAATTGATTTAATTTTGAATATAATATTTAAAATTGAAACTAAACAGTATAAAATTCATTTTTTTCTTTTTAAATTTTTATTAACATTTTATTCACTTTTATTTTTATTTTATTTTTACTAATTTCACAATTTAACATAGTTTAGTTTAATTTATAAATATTTTTAATTTCATTCAATGAAAAAAACTATTCTAACAACATAACTGATTTTAGTAAACATACATTATAATTTTTTTAAAATACTTTATTATAAAGTTAATTTTTAAAGATTTTAAACCATCTTATATTATCAAGTGATCCTCTTAAATATATATATATATATATATTAAAATTAATTAATGAAAGATTGTCATAATTGTAATTATAATAAAATGATAAATTTATTAAAAATTTAAAAAAAAATATAAGATCGTGAAATTTTTACCAAATTGTTATTTAAAAAAATATCTAAAAAAATCTTAACAGAAGAAAAATTTTAAGTTCGAAAATTAATTATAAATAGGAAATGTATTAGTTTCTTATCTGTCCATTTCGAAAATGTGTGATTTTAGTATTTTGAAAATTATTCCTTAAATTAAGTGCGTGATTTTAATATCTTGAGAAACGTTTGATACTTTAAATAGAAATGAATGAGTTTGTGGAAGAATGACTGATAGGAGTTTATTTTGCTCTTACAATTTTATGGTGTAGTGGAAAACTAAGGTTATATAATTATGGTAAAGAGACTTGATCTCTTGGAAAAACAATTGTAAAATAGAGAAGTTTGGAAAAGACCCGCTTATATACCTATAAGATAAGGGTAAGTTATACATGAACCTATACGAATTAAAATACAGAATGGTAGAGAACGTCATTCGTATTGGAATTCATAATGTGATTTTTTAGGAGATTTGGAGAAAAAATGCAAATTATTTTAAATGGAGTTAAATTTAATAAAATCTTCTGAAACCCATGTGTGCACATAATTCAAGTCAAACGTAAGCTGCATTGGAATCTGTAAGAATTAAAATACAAAATATTAAAGAACGCTACTCGTTCGTATTAGAATTTGTCACACGAATTTTAGAAAATTTAGAATTTTGTGAAAAAAAAAGTAAAAGTAATTTTAGGTTGAGTTGATTTAAATATAATTTTCTAGAATTCGCATGTGCATAGAGTTTAGGTCAAATGTAAGCTGTACTTGAATCTGTATGAATTAAATTTAAAATAAAGAACGGTAGATAATGCTACTCATTTTTATTAGAATTTGTCATGCGAATGTTAGAAAATTTAGAATTTTATGAAAAAAAAATTGTGAAAAAAAAAAATGAAAATGATTTTAAGTGAAATTGATTATATTCGCATGTGCATAGAGTTCAAGTCAAACGTAAGCTGAACTTGAACTTGTACGCATTAAAATACAAAACGCTACTCGTTTGTATTAAAATTCATTACGCGAACTCTAGAGATATAGGAATAATTTTTAGCCAAAATTAATTTAAATATATTTTCCTAAAAATTCACATGTAGCTAGAGTTCAAGTCAAACGTAAGTTGCACATGAACCTGTATAAATTAAAATAAAGAATGATAGAGAATGCTATTCGTTCATATTATAATTTATCACACGAATTTTAGAAAACTAGGAATTAGAGGAAAAAAGTGGAAATAATTTTTAGGCATAATTAATTTAAATATAATTTCATAAAATTCACATGGAGACATAGTTTAAGTCAAACATAAGCAACTTGTATGAATTAAAATACAGAACGCTAAAGAACGTTACTTATTCGTATTAGAATTCGTCACGCGAATATTAGAAAATGAGAAATTAGAGGAAAAAATGGAAATGATTTTACAGCAAAATTAATTTAAATATAATTTTCTAAAATTCACATGTAGACAGTGTTTAAGTCAAATGTAAGCTACATCTGAACCTGTACGAATTAAAATACATAACAGTAGAGAATGATACTCATTTGTATTAGAATTCAACACACTAATGTTAGAAAATTAGGAATCAAATGGGAAAAATAGAAATGATTTTTAGGCGTAATTAATTTAAATATAATTTTTTAAAATTCAAATGTAGATAGAGTTCAAGCAAAAAATAAACTACGCATAAACCTATCTCAATTAAAATATAGAACGGTAGAAAACGCTACTCATTTATATTAAAATTCATCATACAAATTTTTAAAAATTAAAAATTAAAAAATAAAATAAAAATAATTTTAATGTAAAATTAATTTAAATATAATTTTCTAAAATCAAGTATAATTAGGTAAAGCAAACATTGAATTAACTCTGATTTTAGAAAGAGAACAGGAGAAAACGAACATGTGTTAAGTTAATGCTTAGCGTAAAGTCTTGTGCTAACATCAATGGATGTTTCTTCTCCGATCCAATGAACATATTAGTGAGAAGAGAATAAGACGAAAATCCAAAGTTATTCAGAGAACATAGCAAAACAACTTTAAAAATTTTTTCTCACCTTCAAAAGTGTTCCTATTTCCTATTTCCTTTCCTATTTATACCACTAACCTACGTTAACTTAATTATGGTTTTATTAATCTAAATTCTAATTAATTTTTAACTCTAGTTGTAATCACCTAACTAACTAATAATTAACTCTAATAAAATAGTATTTTTTTTATTTTATATTTATCTATTATTATATTTTTTTTCTTTTTTATATTTGGATTTTGAGCTTAATATATATATATTTTTTATTATCACATTACTATGTATTTTTTATGTTTATTTTCGTTGATTATTATAATTTAAATTTTAAAAAATTAAATAAAATTTGGTATTCACATAAATGCATCTTATAAAATGTGCAAAATTAATATAAACATTCTATCTTAACCTTAACCTATATACGTACCCGTTAACTTGTTAATCAAACAAGGTATAGTTATTTTCAACATAGACAAAAAAAAAAAAACATAATTCTTATTAAACATATACCTATTATGATTGGTAACAAGAATCATTAATTAGATTTGATAAAACCTATAATTTTTTTTTTCTAAATTTGAAAGAGAAACAAATTTATGAAGAAGATAAATAAATTTTAGAAAAAACAAATTAAATAGAAAAAAAAACTATGAGAAAAAAATAGATTAAGAGAATCGAGTAAAGAAGGAAAATTTAGAAAACAATTCAAAGGGAGGAAAATATATAAATATAAAAGTTTGGTGAACAAATTTAGAGAAGGTAAAGAGTTTAAGAAGAAAGAAAAGAAATTAAAAAAAACTAGAGAGAGTTGGAAGAAAATGAAAGAAATTAAAAAAAATTTAGAAAAAGGAAGAGTTTTACAAAAAACAAAGATTAAAGAGAAAAAAAGATTAAAAAAAAATACTAGAAAGAGTTTTCAAGAGAAAAAATATAGAGATAATATTTAAAAATAAAAATAAGTTCTAGAAAAAAAAATTTAATAAAAAAATATAAAATAGAGAATCAATTTATATATAAAAAATGAATTTAAATAGAAAAAAATATTATTTAATTTATAGAATAACTATCATTTGACTTAATTTGGGTACCATGTTAAGCATGATATAAAATAGAGAATTAAAAAATTAGTTTACGAGTATGTTAAACTATTATAATAAATAAAATCAATATAAAAAGCAATTAAGTTCGCGTGGCCTAATGGATAAGGCGCTCGCCTCCGGAGCGGGAGATTGTGGGTTCGAGTCCCATCGTGAACGCGAGTTTATTAATTTTTTTTTTCTTTTTTCTTTTAACTTTTAAAAGTTACTTATTAAGTCATAGTTTTTTATTCAATAATTTTTAATAAAATATTAATGATGTGATATTGTTTTGAATATATATATATATATATATATATATTAAATTTAACTAAATAAGATATTCGCAAGTATATCTTTTAACTATATTAAAATAAAATTAATTAATTAAGTATTAATTACAATGAATATTTATTTATTTTGGAAGTAATTATTTTTATATTTATTCTATGTAATATCATTTTATAAATAATATATTTCACTTGTCAATTTTTTGAACTAATATATAATTTTTTATAAGGAAAATAAGTCTAAAAATTTTCATATAATTTAAACTTATTTGATATCTAATCAATTTAATGTATAATATATTTTTTAATATAAAAATTATTAATTATAGAATTATATTTTTATAAAATATTAACTTGGTAATATTTAATATATATAATTATTATAACAATGTTTTATAATTTAAGGATTGAAATATATATATATATATATATGTATGTATATATATATATATATATATGTGATGAAAAATTTTAAGATATAAAATTACCATTTAATATGTGTTTGTCTAAAAAAATTAAGAGTTAAAAATTTGACTAATAGTTAAAATTTAAGTAGTTGCAAAGTTGATAAATCAAATTGAATTGAGAACTTGTTTAGATGGATGAATAAAATATGAAGAAAAAAAAGATAAAAAAAATAAAAAGTTAAAAAAATAGTAAAATTGATATAGGTTATTTTTTAATTTTTAAAACGTTACATAATAATATAATTATTTTTTAGTACAATATAAAAAATAATGAAATTTAAACTCAAATTTTTTATATAAATTTAGTATAATCTTCAACCTCTAATATAATTAAAATTGGTGAAAGAATGATACACATTAATTTTAATTTTAATTTTATAATCACACATGCATCATTAACATGATTTCATTTAACATTATATTGATAATTTCTTTTAGTTTTATGTTTAAAATTATTTATTTTACTGTTTTGAGAAAAAAAAAAGAAAAAAGAAACTTATTTATTAAAGATTAAATCCAAATTTTTATTCAATAATTTTTATTAAAATATAAATTAATAATTTATTTATTAAACTATATAATATTATTTTAATAATAGTATTATTTTTTGATATAATGATGAAATTTGAATCTAAAATCGTCATGTAAATTTATTATAATTTTCAATTTCTTAAATAATAATGTAATTAAAGCTAGTGAAAGAAATATACAAGTTAATTTTAATTTTATAAATTATGCATGCATCATTAACATGATTTTCATTTGAAGTTATATTGATAATTCCTTTTATTTTTATGTTTAAAATTAATTATTTTACTGTTTTGAGAAAAAAAGGAAAAAGGAAAAAAACTTATTTATTAAAGATTAAGTCATAATTTTTATTCAATAATATTTAGTAAAATATGAATTTAATAATTTAATTATTAAATTATGTGATATTATTTTCACAATGATATATATTAAATTTAACTAAATTAAATATTCACAAGTATATCTTTTAACTACTATTTATTTATATTTATAAAATATAATATATATTAATATAAATTAATTAATAAAATATTAATTACAATGAAGCTTTATTTATTTGAGAAGTAATTATTTTTAAATTATTATATATAATAGCGCTTTATAAATAATATATTTCACTGGTCAATTTTTTAACTAACATATAGTTTTTTATTAGGAATATAAGTATAATTAACGGATAGTATATTTTTTCTGTATAATTATTAATTATAAAATTTATTTATCAAATATTAATTTAGTAATATTTAATATATAATTATTATGATAATATTTCATAATTTAAATATTGAATTAAATACATATGATTAACAATTTTAAGATATAAAATCACGTGTCATTTAGTATGTGTTTGTCTAAAATAAATAAATAAGTAAATTGATAGTTTAAAATTAGTTAAAAATTTAAATTTTGATTAATAGTTGAAAAGTTGATAGATCAAATTGAGTTGAGGATTATTTAGATGGATGGATAAAATAAAGAAAAAAGAACGAAAAAATGTTAAAAAGTTAAAAATATAGTAAAAATTAAATAAAATAAATGTTATTTAGATAAATTGAAATAAAAAAAATGAATGATTTTTTCTTTGTTTAGATAAATTAAAAAAAGAATAAAAAGAAATAAGCTTAATTACATATTTATCATCCTAATATAGTATTAGGGTAATTTTAGTTCTTTTAATTTCTTTTGCTCTATTTTAGTCCACTATTTTTTAAAATAAAACAAATATGATTAACGGTGAAAATTTTTATCTAATTATCAATGTAAAATGATAACTGTAGATAATGATATTTTAACATTGTTAATTATCATAAACTAATGAGAAAAAAACCTCATCCACATCTCATCCCAAAACCACACAATTGATGTTTGATATTTTGAAATAAAAAAATTAAAATAATTAAGGATTTATAATTTTTTTAAAAATTAAATAATAATAATAAATTTATATATTTTAAAATATTATAAAATGTATTTTTATAATTAAAAATAAATAATAATATTATTTAAATTATAAAATATATTTATAGATTAAAAATAAAAATAAATTTATATTGTATAAAATTATATTTTATATTAACTGTAATATTTTTAAAAAAATTACTCTTAGAATAAGTTATATATATATATATATCTTAGAAACTATCCTAAGAACTCTAATGCCATGGACATATTGTGTTAGACGGAGGATTAAGCTAGGAGAAGCTTCTCTCATAAACTAACTGCTCTCAAGATCCGTATAAGCTTCATGACTGAAAAAAACGTGATAAATTCTTTAACCTTATCCTATACATACAATAAATTGTGACTTTATTGCTTCTAACTATACATAAACTTTTTTAGCATTTACACATTTTTTTCATTTACCTTTTTTTCATTTACCTTTTTTTCCTCGCCAAATCATACCAACAAAGTGAATTTAAATTTTGCACACAAACACAAACTCGAAGTAATTGTCAATAAAAACCTTGTAGAAAGGACAACGGAAAGACCAAAATCTTCACAACACATTTTCTTAAATATATTTTTTAATATATATTTATTAAAAAAAATTAAATAACCTATCTCATAAATTAAATATTTTAACTTTTTAAAAACAAAAAAATAATTATAAAAAATATATTTAAAAAAGTGTGTTGTTGTATTCATTATGCAATCTATCTCACATTTTCCATGCCCTTATGATGACTGCTCATGAACATATTATACCAAAATTCCATTTCTTCACCGATCTTATTGTGATCACTGCCAATTGTTTCTCCTGAAATATCAGAAGAGACGGCACCACAAAATTCTAGACCAACAGTAGGTGAATTTTTCCTCGAGTGTAAACCATCTTTTCCAGCGACACTTGAAGTAACAACCGAAGCTTCCATTAAAGTCCCTGAACTAGAAGCTGCTTGTGCCCTTCTCAAGGGATTAAAGGAGGTATTCATCATACTATGCACTTGACTTCTCTCAAGCCTCTTCTTCAAATGGGTGTGCCAAAAATTCTTTATTTCATTGTCGGTTCGTCCTGGTAATCTTGCCGCAATAGCAGACCATCTAAGCATCAAGAACTTAATTTCATCATTATGATACGATGATCTCCTCTTAAAAATTATATAACATGATGTATATATATGGCATCTTTATTAATTATAGAGTTATATGTACCCACCTATTTCCAAGAACTCCATGCAGTTTGAGGATGATCTCTTCTTCTTCCTTGCTGAATTTCCCTCGTTTAATATCTGGCCTCAAGTAATTTATCCAACGAAGTCTACAACTCTTACCACACCTTAACAAACCTACAAAATCATAATTCAAATAAGCTATCTCTGTTGATAAGATAAAAACACAACATTATAAAGCATTTATTTGTTTTATTCTCACCGATTTATATAAAACTTTAGTCTTAGCCAGAATTAAAAATTAAGGACATAAAATATAATATAAACCCAATTGGGAAAAGAAGTTTATGTTACACACACCAGCTTGTTTTGGAAGGGCCCGCCAATTTCCATGACCATATCGTTGAATGTGAGAAATCAATATCTGATCTTCTTCCGGTGTCCAAGGTCCCTTCTTCAAGCCCATCTTCTCACAGCAAGGAGTCCTCACCATCGTCACAATTCAATAATGGGTCTCTATTTCTCTGTACAATTCAAACTTGGTATAACTCAAGCTCTTTCAGGGTGTAGCCATTGGGTTGAGGTGAATATGTAGTTGCGGTCCAAATAAAACTGCACGATTTTCAAAAAAGTACTTGATACTGTCCTTTAATTGGTTTTTCTGCAGTTGTTTTCTTTCTTAAAAGCAAGCACATTTGAAATATAAAAGATAGGGTGATATGATCACAAATTCACTACAGAGATGGGCCACTAAAAGAAACTTGTAGACATAATTTTTATATGCAATAAGAATGAGTTTATATATCTAAGGAAAGTTGGAGTGTCAGGTTCCATAGTACTCACCTTCTGGGATGCTTCTCTTCAAGACTTGGGCTTCTGTGTAGCCTAAAGAAATCATTCTTTTGGTCCATTAGTCAAAAGTAGTATGCGCCACGGCCAAAATGGACTCATCCATGTCTGGTTACTGTTCTGCCGTCTCTGTGCATTGTTCCCGTGAAGTGCTAGAATGTTCTGTCTTTTTAAACCATGTATTCTCTTGTTGAATTTTAGGAAGGTCTTTTATATCAGATTTTTTTTTTCTTTCCATTTTATCTGTTATCAGATGTGTAAAAAAATTTTATTTTAGAATTTACCATTTTTTTCTTTGGTACTATTATGCTTGATTTCATCAGAACTCCTAAATGTTTTTCGCACGATAAAATGATTTGAAAAAATAAAAATAAAAAAATTTAAATAGGGAAAGTTTTGTTAAAATATGTTGATCTCCTTCTTTCTATTTATCAAGATGGATGATTGATTTAAATGGTACATATTTTATTTTTTCAAAGAAAAATTTAGATTTAAATTTTATATGTAAAAAAAAATTATTTCCATCATGTTATAGATATTTACATCTCAAATTAAATTATTTGATGTAAAACATATTTGTAATCTAGACCAAAAATCTGCTCCTTTTTGTATTACTTTTTACGTGAAAATTTAAATCAGATTATTCATCTGGTCTTAGATTATTTTTTTTCAAACAGTAGGAAACTGACTGTATCAATTGGTGTGAAAATTGTATAAAACAAATCCATAGCCTTTGATTTCGGCCAAACCCATTCCTTTTACTTTCAATTAAAAAAATGCAAACTTTTTCTTTCTATTTTACTTTCAATTCAATTTTCAAGTTCTTTTTTATCCCTTACTTTCCTTCCTATATACTAAATAAATATGTCAATTAAATTTAAATTTATCAATATCCATGTGATTCGACTTTAACAAAAAAAAAAATGTTTTGATTAAATTTATAAAAAATATAAATTCAAATTTGAACCTAATTTATAAAAGTAAGATCAGATATAGAAGTATAGTTACATGTCTTAATAATTGTAATAACAGTTAAGTAATAATATTCATGAACCTCATTATTTTATTATTAAATTTTTTTAATTTTTAATATTATTTAAATTAAAATATATTTTATATATAGATTATTTTAAATATATAAAAATAAATAATTTATAAAAAAAAGGATATAATTTTGCAGAAATTTAACCAAACCTAATAAAATTAGGATTAAATTTCAATTTTTAACTTTATCTTCAAAATCGCATCTAATATCGTCTCGTTTCTTCATATATAAAACGAAGGTGGGAGGACTTTTGTTGTCATCCCTAATCCCAAATAAGGGAATACTCCTTTTTGAGAAAAGTAAATTCCAATATCAAATCGCGACACCATGCAGTGAGAAGAATGAACATAAAGTTTAAAGGATTGTTTCTTTCAGTTTTTGAAAATATTTTTTTGTTTTTTAAAATAAAAAAAATTATTTAATGAGTAGAGATTTTGAAAACTGTATTAAATATAATATTTTCAGTTTTTAAAATTAAAAAAATTAAGTTTATTTTATTTTATTTAAATTTATATTATTCATATTTTTCTATATACACATTTTTAAAAATTTTTTACTTCTCGTTTAAAAATCAAAATTCAAAAATTCAATCGAATACCCTAAATAATCTATTTTGGCAAATGAGTTTCACTTAAAACCCGTGTGTTTTTTACGGGGAAAGAAGGTGTGAAGAATAATATTTTTCTTAACCTCACTATATGTCAATGGATAATTGAGATGCACACCGAAGAAAAAAGGGATGGAAGCTCCAAACAAAATTAGTTGTCGGAAAGGCGCAATATGGTAAAGAAGGTCGTGCATGATGTCATGTAGTATATTTTTCCAAAACATGTGGTTGAATAGCGTGACAAATAGCATATTTTAGATACATGAGAGTGTGTCGGTATGAGAAACTAATGAAAAAGGGTGAACAAAAGTGGTTTTACAAAGGGGATGCTGGATAAATAAGAGCACTGCAAGATTTATTAGAAAGATGTATCTCGGAATCTATCCTTGGGCCAATTTAATCTTTTTTCACACTTCAATTATCATAGCCATGGTTGACTCTGCAGTGCACTAAGATGCTCTCCATTACTTTTGATGATTATGCCTTCAAATAGTATAATAATTATTTAATGAATTAAAGATTCAACATATGCATATCCCAATTCCCGACTTCCACCAACATTGAATTTGAACACGATTGCAAAACTCAAAAGCAATCACATTAATCAGGTGAAAAGAAGTATTTGGATTATTCTAACACCAAGGGAAACTTCAAAGAAGTTACCCAATTTGGTGAAAGTTAACAAAAGAAAAGTTAGTTAAAAATATTTGATAAAATTAAATTAAATTAAATTAAATTAATTAGTAAATATAAAATAATAAATAAAATGTATACATTAATAAATTAAAATTTAATAAATATAATGTATTTTTTTTAATAATATTTCAATAAATAGATAAATAAGAATTAGATTATAAAAAGAAATGGATATAGAAAAATTATATTATAAAAATTTATAAAGATAAAAGTGGAAAAAATATTTTAATTATGAACTGAAAATATTAAATGCTACTTAAAATAATGTTTTATACTAATAATCCTTTAAATAGAGTTAAAATCTCCTAACAAATTTTTAAGTTAGCAACTTCAAATTTTAATGATTTAAAATATATTATGAAATATACATGTAATTTTTAATAATTTTGACAAAAAAAATCAATATACGTTCAAAATAAAGAAAATGAAAAGGGTATATATTTTTATCTTTAGTTCAAAATATTGGAGACATTTTTTTATTCAATTTCACCTTTCTTTTCAAATTGGACAGATTTGCAAAAGAATTTTTTATTAATTAGATAAAATTATTATTAAAGTAAAAATTTATTTAACTATCTTAAATATATCGTAATAATTTTTTATTTTTCCCCCTTCATTTCCTTCTCTTATAAATTGAATGAACAGCTGTTTCTTTTCGTCAAATTTTCTTCTCTTCCTTTCTCCTTTGAGTACATAATATATTAATTGTATGACTTTTTTTAACTTTAAGCTCCAAATATAAAAAAAAATTAATAAAATAATTGAATAAAAATCATTTAATTGATTAATTTGAGAATGGGATAAATAGTCGTATTGTATTAAAGAAGAAAATGTTATCTGGATTAAAACTTATCCTTTCAAATTATTTGTATTATCTTATTAATTATTTAAGTTTTGGCTATTTTATCATTACTATACTTATAAATAGTAATACGTATTTAACATCATTGACACATAACTCGTTATTGTAGAATTATTATGAAAATTTTTGCTTGCACCTTTTAGGAATTTTGAAGATGAAAAAATCTTGAATTTCTTCAAGATTGTCTATGTGTTTCTATATATATATATATATATATATATATATATATATATATATATATATATATATATATATATATATGTGATAAGAGGTCAAAAATAATTTTTTTTATTAAAAAAAGAAAGTATTTGTTATACATAAAATGTAAAATCCATTAAATACTTGCTCTTCAATCATTTAACAAAATGTATTTAATGCTTTTCACGCTATATACCTATTGGTACACAATATATAGAAAAACCTTTAAAGAACCTTTACCTACATTTAAAACATTTCGATTAAAAAATAGGGCTTGAAGAATAAATTTTAGATTCTTTTTTCTAATCATCTAATTTATTTATTTTTTTATTGAGACTACTCAATTTATTTAAGTATAAAATATATGTTCAGTTAAATTTGAACTTTTATTTATAGACTTAATAAAAATAGACCCTTTAAATCTAATCTAATGAACTTAAAGTTTAAATTAGATTAATTTTGTTACTTTTACTTTACATGTTGAAAGAATATAAAATATTTAAAAAATTTAATATTGTGTGTCTATATATATTTTTTAAACTATATATTTTTCGAACAGAATATATTTTAATTAAGGGCAACAATGAGTCCAATACCTATAGGCTAATATCAAAGAAGAACCATAATAGATAGAATAAAGCTTTTGATAAATTTGATTGTGAAAATATATACTATTTTTAAAATATTAGTTTTTTTAGCGACTTTTTTAATAAACTAATAAAATTTATATTGTATTTTGAAGTTACATTGTCTACAGGGAAATAATCAAGATCATTCAACAGGGATCTACGGCTCGACTCATTTAAATTTTAGTTTGATTTGACTTGTTTAATAAATAGATAGACTCAAAATTGTTAAAAAGTCTTTTTAAATAAACAATACACGCTTATACTTATAAAAAAGCTTATTTAACCTATTCAAAGGACTATTTATATTTATATATTATATAGTTATATTTATTTTAATATATTATATTTGTATAATATTTATTTTATATTTTATTTATATAATATATATATTTTTTAAGCCTATTTAATAACCTTTTAATCTTGTAGACTTTAAGTTTGCAAAAACTTGTAGGCCTTGTATACTTTAAATCAGGTCACATATTAACAGAAAAAAAAAAATCTTTAACAAATAACAAATTCAGACTTAGACCTCAATTTTTAAATAACAGTTAAAGTCTAACTCAACTCGATCTACTTCCATCTCTATGTCTAAATTGTTACTAAGTATATAGTATTTATATTTATTTAATCATACTATATATAAAAAATAAATATATACAAAATTAAAACTTATTTTTAATTAAAAATAAAATATTAGAATTAAGTTAATATTTTAAAAATGAATAGTCAAAATTTAGTATGAGATTAATGAACCATCTTTATTTTATAATAATATTTATATTTTATTATTTCATAAAAAATATTACGAGAATTAAATATTAGACCCACAAAGGGAAAATTGTAAAACTAAATATGAATTCTCTTGAGAAACAATCCTTCATTGCAAAATAAGCTTAAAAAGGATAGAAAAAAGGAAAACATGTTGACTATTATATTTGTTTGCTTTCAAGTCATCAAGCACAACTTCATGTCATACAAAACAACAATTTTTACAATTAGTTAAAAAAAATAAAAATTTTATTAAATTTTAAAGTATTCTTTACATATTTCCCTTTACCATATTTTTAAATATTTTTTAAGCTTTATTTAAAAAAACAACAAAACTACCTTTTTAGATGTTATCCTTAAGATATATGCACTAAAAATATAATAATAGTTACAAGAACTCTCTTAATCTATGAAAGTATTCGACAAAACACAATAACGAACAAGTAAACGAAGAAGATAAAAAATATAATAACTAAGGCTATTTTTAGATGATGGTAAATTTTTTTTTTGTTTTTGTTTTAAATTAAATTTAAAAGCAATCTCATTTGTTTAAAATAATTTTAAATTAATTTTTTATATATTTTAAAAATAATTTTTACTTAATTTTAAAATAAAAGAGTTTTTAATATTTATTTTTAATTTTAAAATAATTTTTTAAAATTTTTAAATTTATCTATAAAAATATATTATCAATACCACTTTTATAATTACCATTATTATGCCTACATAAATACTACCACAATCATCATGTTTACTTTATCACTATTTTAACAATAATAATTAAAATAGTTTTAATTTTACTTTTTATTACTTATATAAATTTTTATTATTTTGAAGTTTTTTAATTTTTAATTTGCTTTTTTAATGAACTTATTATATAAAAATAAGAATAAAATAAATTAATATATTTTTTAATAATTTTTTAAAATTTCAAACTTATTATTTAAAAATTAAAATTAATTTTAAAATAAAAAACTGAAAACTATCCTAAATGGACGTAACTAACTGCATTCACGAGAAAGAAATGAAGGTGTTATTTTCAAAAAAATTTTTATTTTTATTTTTAAATTTTAATTTTAATTTAAAAATATATCACATTATTTTTATTCTATTTTTATTTTTAAAATTTATATTAAATAATTAAAATAAAAATATCAATAAAAATAAATATTTTTTGTTTTTATTATGTTTTACAAAATATTAAAAATAAAAATAAAAAATATTTTTAAAAATCAAACACTACCTAAACAATATTAAGAACCAACTACTACAGACGTACATGTAATGAATTTTAATGTTGTGAGAAAAATTTTTAAAATAATAAATTTTATCTGTTATTAAATGCATGAAATCATTATATAAAAAATGACGTGCTCTAATAGAACTTTAAGCCATATGACATAAGCATATTGGAAATGTTGTATTTGCGTAAGAAAAAGTTTTCTTCTTTTTTATTTCTTGTAAAATATCTCTTTCCTAATACATTTTCTTTGTCCTAATACTTTATGTTTTGATTTTTGGAGCTTGTTTAAGTTTTAATTTTGATCAAAGTTACAGATGTTCCAAGATTCATATATAGAACGATTCAAAGTACATTTTTTAGATATATAAAAACCAGATGATCCCTTTTAGAAAAGTTACTTGACTTATTTTTTCAGACATTTCTTTAAGTAGGATCAATATGAATCTTTAACCAACCTTATATTGAATGAAAATTTCTTTTAAAACTTTAAAATAGATTTGACACAATCATCTATTAAAAGATTTGCAAACTTAGAAAAAAAAATATTATACAACTTTATCTATTTTTAAAGTTATATCACTATTAAAATTTTTAAAGTAAATGAGGCTCATATGTTTTCGATTCTAACAATATTCTTAAGCGTTCAATACTTTTTTCTTCGTTCATTGGATTTGATTATAATTTAGCGTATACTTATACCTTTGAGTGAAATAGAATTTCATCAGTTCCTTTGCTTCTAAATATTCTCTATGGGTGTATATAAGTGGGAATTTTATTTCCTTTGTCCCTTTGTACATTCTCTATGTAAAAGCATGAATTTTATTTGATAAAAAATGATGTTATAGTGATACTAGAAGCTTTGTAAAGTTGCTCCAACCATGGAAATTGAACAATCTCAGACTGTGAAGTATAAACAGATTCATTTTACAACTTACTTGAACCAATATAGAGAAATTTAAATTTGTTGAGGATTTAAACAAGGAATTTCAACACCAAAAATGAAGGAATTCAAAATAACCCCAAATTTGGGGAATCTTCGTTTTTCTGGATAACCTTTGAGAATTCTTCCATCTTCTTCCTCAACTCTTGACCTCCACTTTTCTCTAATGGCTTCCACGTCTTCCCTTGAATCATGGTCGTTGAGACCTTTGATATTGATCCCCTCCCAGGCACATTGATATCGCTTGCACGGCTCAACCACTTCACTTGGACCTCACTAATTGAGGCCTATGACGCTGATCCCTTCTCTAAGCACACTGCCATTGTTTCAAGCTCCCAAGAGCTACATTCTCATCAAGTTGCCATTTCGATATGAAGTTCATTTAGATTATGTATATAATTTTGCTTGGTTTGGTCTAATTTTGTTGTTTGCTTCACGGAACATGTTGATTCTTCAAAACCATCTTGCTTTATTTATTTTATTTTTTTTTTGGTTTTGCTTTTCAATTTTAAACGTTTAGAAGTAGTAATTTTTATTGGAAAAGCAAGTATTTTTATATAATAAATATTTTTAATAAAAAATTATATTTTTTTGCTTAAAAATAATTTTAAAAGCTAAAGTTAATATTACCGTTTTTTCTTCAGATAAATTGTGTTAATTCCTCAAATTTATGAATTAAGGATTAAACTGCTATTTATACAGACGAAAATTTTGGAAATATAGACAATTAACTTGCAGTAACTAAATGTTTTCGAATTCAAATTTTTTTTTAATCATATTTTAGTATTTTTATTTTGACCTACATGTAACTTTAGCTTTTTAAAATATTTTTAAAATAACTTTTATCCTTTTAATTTTAAATTTATCAAATTTTATCTTCCTTTGTAGCGGTACTAAAATATGAAATCGTTTAAAAATTTTAGAAGTAAAAATTTTGTTATAATTTAATAAATTTTGAAAGATTTTGTACGATTGTGAGATTAGATTTTGAAGAACGAAAATTTAATAACTTTCTTTTATTTTGAATGAAATTTAATATTTAGTTAATGAATTTTTAGTAAAAAATAATTTAATTGATTTGTTTTATAAAAATAAAATAAATATAAATAATTACTAAATTTTTAAAAATTCAAATACCTAAAAAATTAAAAAACCAAAATTATGTATAAATTAAACTAAAAGCACAAAAAATATATTTAAGTCAAATTTTTTAAATACTTCATCCATACACCATAAAAGAAAAGGTGAGAATTTCAAGAATTATTATAGCTTCAGGGCTTCGCATTAAGTAGACTATTGAAAACAAACCACTAATGGTCCACTAACTGTTAACCAAACAATATTTTTTTAGAAAAAAAAAGTTAACTCTTCTAAAGTAAATAAAGGCCCCTCTTAAAAAAATATAATTATAATTATTAATTAAAAAATAATAATAAAATACATCTACATATATAATAAATTATGAAATTATTAAGATTTCAAGCATTAAATTTAATAATTTTATAACTTGTTATACATGTAGCATATACATATATTTTGCTACAAAAACATATAATTAAATTTGATTTTTTACAAATATATTTCACCAACTTTAAAGGAGTTAATTTTTTTTTTTGTATATGACATGCAAATAAACTTATATAAAAGGGTTGATATATTATAATTTTAAAAAAGGAAACTTAAGTATAACATTATAAATATTTTTAATATTTTAAATTAAAATTAAAATTTTATTATGCTAACTAATATCAACTTTTACTGATATTATCCTATCTTCATTCAGTATATCAGTTATCCAGGTGAAATTCTAGTTATTGCACTTAAGTTTTATTGTTTTACAAAACCACATTGACTTAAATAGAACTTATTTTTCATCAATCCTTTTAATGTAGCTTTGAATTGGTTCCCCTTCCACAAAACCCAGTAAAGGCATGCAGATGATATGGTATAAAAAAAATGGTAGGTTAAAGGAGAAGAAGTTTGTTTCTTGAAATGATAGTTTTGAAGTTGGATTCATCGCACTGCTTCATATGATCCTTTTGCATTCCCTTCTTTCCTGTTCAGTCCTCCATTTAAAATGTACCATGACAATTTCGTTGAACCAAAAAAGAAAAAGAAAACAGAAAGTGATAATTGGTTTGGCAACAAAACCTAGACGATTAATCATATAAGATATAACAAAAGCTGTAACTTATAATTGCTTTGAGATTATTTGACAAGAGATTTAGTCCAACTGAAAAGCTGGCTTAGGAACGAAGAGACATCCTTGTCCATGTGTCTTCTTCAGGATCGTATTTTGCCTTAGCAAGTGCCGAGAAAACTGATGGCACATGTCATAACAGTTGTTTTTGTTTGCACGGTTCTTCAAATTGATCCCTTCAAACTATTAATACAGTTCGTTTTTAGCACAAATGGTCAAGGAACGCCATCATTCTTTTAAAGCAACAAAAGCAGATACAGGGAAATCTCCTCATAATCATTCAAAAAGAAGAATCTTTCAAGAGAAAGCAACAAAGAAGTTGTGTCAGTTGAGAATCTTCATGTGATATGCCGTAGGACTTCAGTGACTCATTACACAGTGTGATTAGGAATTGGTCTCTGATGATATGTGGGTGAAGGATACAGCTATTTTGGAATGTATGAACTATTAACAAAATCAACATTATTAACAATGATGAAACCTTTCTAAGGAAGTGGAGCAGAGTAGCTCTCTGGCAATGCTAGTTTGAGATGTGCATGCAATGCAGAGGTTAAGAGGGATCCAATCAAAAGGGATAAAGAGATGAATAAGCACCCTGATCATGGATATGAATCTTTTCAATCGTAATTTTAAATCTATCAATATTTTTAAGATGTTTGCATTAATTATTTTAATTTTTGTTAATATATTATCATCAGTTTTAATTAAATTCTTAGTTTAAACCATATATTTTATATTAAAAAATATGAGAATTAATTTTCTGAGGATAAAATAAATAAATCCTAAGATGGACCTGTGTGACATGTCAAACTCGAATGAGTAAGGAAAATTCTTGTTGCACGGAAATAAATGGAATGAAGTGAAAATAAGAGATATAATATAAAATATAATGTAATAAATTCTTTTAAAAAAAATTGTAATTTTCCACAAATAATAACTTTGTCTTGGGTACTTCTTTCCATCTTCCTTTTCTCATCTTCTGCTGTGCCTAGCTCTTGTTTTTTTGACATTTGAATTTTTTGGTTGCTTAGTTAGGAAATGGGCCTAGGTAATTTTGTGTCTTATTTGGGCCTCTTTTTTCTTTCGTTTCTTTTGAGAAGTTTGGTCACGGTTCAGAAGACAAAAAATGTTTAATCCAATATATATATATATATATATATATATATATATATAGAGAGAGAGAGAGAGAGAGAGAGAGAGGGAGAGAGGGGAGAAAGAGGGGGTTAAGAGGTTTTAGAAAAAAATTTCATTTTCTATTTTTTATTTTTATAAATAAAAAAGATATTTTATTTTTATTCTGTTTTTTGTTTTTGAAATTTTATATTAATAATACTGAAAATATAAAATAAAAAAAATTATTTTTTATTTTTACTATTTTTATACAAAATGTTAAAAATAGAAAATTAATAATATTTTTTAAAACCAAATACTATCTAATTTTTTATGAGTGATTATACTTTTACATATAAAAAATAACTTACATCTTTCTACATTTTTAATCTAACCTTGAACATTTTTTTAAAAAAAAAAAAAAATCTAACCACATACATCTTATTACCTCTAGTATGTGGAAAAAAAATTCTTTTTTAATTACAACTGATAATTCCAATAATAAATTGATAATTAAATTATATATCCCTCTTTTCTTGTTTCTTTCCTATCTTTCAATTAAAAAAATATAATATGTAAATAGAAAAAACTAACAATCGAAAGGGTTTTAATTGAAAATAAATCGTGACAATTCTAGAGATGATGCCGGTTGTTATTCGCTCAGAAAACACCTTTTGATATTAATTATTTTATTAAATCTATGATTAATAAAATTAATTATTTTCTAAAAAGCAATCAATATAATTATTATAATAAATACAAACAGATGTATGTCTAAGGAAGAAAATGAATGTAGCTAAGGCAATTAATTTAGAAGTAAAACACAAGGGATAATTATGCCAAGCATTCGGAAGGAAGTTAATTGCATGTTTGAACTTGGTACTAAATGTATACAGCATAATAATAACTTTGAATTTCAAATGGATAGAAAGGAATTTATTATACGCTAAGATAAATTTAACATTATACATACACATTATATAGCATAATTTATCATGTATAAAAATGACAATGAGCAAGTGACTCCACGGCAAGATTCATCCTTTTTCCATCCTCATTAAAAAACAAGATGATAACAAATAATGTGAGAACAACTACCCTGTATTTGACCGTTAGAGTCTTATGGACACTTTATAAAATTATATGTAATCAACCGCAGATGCAAATGCATCTTGATTTTACCTTAAATTTTGAATTAAAATTATTTTAGTAAAAGAAATCAATCTAACGAGTGTGTATTTTATTATATCAAATTATTTGATGGGATGATGATTTTATAACTTACTAAATAAGATCAAATTTCTTTAATATGATTTAAGCTTTTAAAAATAATATTTTTTTATTAAAATATTATTATACTTTATATTTTTTAAACGCAGCCTTTTCGCTTGTAATTATTTAAACAGTACCCTTAAAGTATTTTTTAATATCTGCATTTTCAAAAATTAAATATAATTTTATAGGTAAAAAAATATTGTTTTTATATTCTTAAAGTTAATTCTTACCATTGATATTAAAAAATCGTTAATTTAATTTGCCTAATCAAGGGTGCATTTTGCTTTAGATTCTTTGACTCATTTGTCTTGTTTATTGTGAATGTTTTTATTTATTTATTTATTTATCATTAAGTCATCATTCTGTGGGTCTCATTTATTGAGGCATTTAATCAATAAAATAAATACGAGATTATCTATTGAACATAAAGAATAAATAAAGTCATATAAAAGAAAATATAATTATATTATCAAATGTTATTTCAAGTAGAACTTGAAAAATATTTTAAGTCAATGAGATAAGTTAATTTACCAATATTTTTTTTTGTTAAGCTATTTTAGTAAACACCTTCAGTTTATCAAACACCTTTACTTGGTCAACTATATTTATAAACTATTCAAATAAATTACAAATTAGTTGTTAAACATCGAAAGAAACATATTTAAGTTATTTATGATTTCTTAAAAGAGAAGCATTGGGAACTAGCAAAAGTTGAACAGCGAATTAGATTTGATGATTTAACTTCTCTATAAAATAAGAATTCTACTTATAAAGTATGAATTATAATTGTTAATTCAAAAATTAATAGTTAAAATTTGTACAACTTTCACAAGTAAATATTTGTGAGAACGTAGTTTATTATTCTTTCAATTTTTTTCCAACTAATGATTTTATTAATTTTTAAAATACACTATGTACTTTAGAAGAGAATGTAAAATATTACAGGACATACCAAAATATGTAAATACAAATTGACATGGGAAAAGATAAAGGAAAAAAGGGAAATTATAAGATGACTAACTACTGTCCTTGGTCGTATTTTCATTTAATTGACATTATCATTTTTTATTAAAAATTTAGTAAATATAATGTGTATTATGTATGTATTTACAAAGATAGCTAAATTAAAAGATATTATTTTCAAAACATTTTAAATCATTGATTTTACCATTAGGAAAAATATAAATTAAAAATAAGAATATAAGGTTTAAAACATTAAATTTTGAAAATTATTAAAAACTAAGAACATATATAAGTATATGAGAAGAACAAAGTACGTGATAAATATAAATCTAAACCTTAATCTTTAAACATGAGAATGTTTCTAACCGTACTTTTTTCTTTTGCATGTGACATGTATTTATAAGGATTAAATATATTTTTAATTTTTGATAGTTCTGAAATTTTAGTTCTAATTTATCATTTTTAAAATAATTGATTTTATTTTTTAAATATATATTTTTTAAAAAATAAAATTATATTTAATTATGTTTAAAATTATTTAACATTTATTTTTATATATTCTTAATTTTTTAATACTATTATTTGTCTTTACAGTTTATACTTAGCACCAGGGGTCTTCCAATAGTTAACGAACTAGGATGAGTTTATTTTTATCTTTTTTGGATTAAAATTTTAATTTAATAATATGGGATAAAATTGTATTCGCCCAATTTTTATTAGTATAATATATGAATCTTAATATTATATATAATTAAACTGTATATAAAATTAAAAGGTATAGAATTAAAGTTAAGATAAATTTTATAATATATATTCTAAAATAAATAATTTTAATGTAAATATAATATTATATTATGCAAACTATTTTATTATATTATTTATTATTATATAAATTATTAAAATATAAAATATAAAATAATATATGATGTTCCAATCTGGAATATAAATATAATCCAAACTTATGCTTAAACTATGTTGAATTTATGTTTTAAAACTCAAACGTGTGAAAATTAATATTAGGCAGGATTGGATTAATAAGTTGGATCGGATGGTGAACTTTCCTACTGAAAATGACGATAAATATGAAAGAAAAATTATATTTTAATACTTTAAATTTGGATTAATTTTGAATTTATAAGAGACAACAAAATAATTTTATATTTAATGTATATAAAATTTATAACTGAGTGATATTTATATAGTAATTATTACTTGGAATAAAAAAATAATATATTTCATTTTTTTTATTCATTAGGGTTTCAGAAGATCACAATGAAGGAGTTGGAGGAAATTTATGGTTGAATGAAGATAATTTTTTTTAAAAATAAATTCGTAACCAATGAATTATATAAAAGTACATCACAATTTTTTCTTAGATCTTAAGTCCTTATTTGGTCCTCCATGCCCATCGAAGCATCCGTAAAATGGTGGTGCTTTTGTTTTACTGAAAATGAGACAAAAAAATGGAGTGAAAAATAGAATTTTTTGCAAGGTCAGAAAATAAAGAAAAATAAAAGGTTACAACTTTTGGTCAGAACCATACAGAAATGAACGAAGCTGACAAGTTTCATGCGAGAGATGTGAGATAGAAGAAGCCAATGTAGTAGTCTTTTAACCCCATAAAATTGAAGAAGAAATAATAATTATAAAAATATCTATGCATACTATACCATGACGAATGGAAAACTGCAAATGTAAAAGGGAGGTTTGAACAAAATTAAATAAAAAATAGTCCCATATATACATATTCAGTCTTAATAATTTTTTACACACATACAAGACTTTTATAATTCAGAAACATACTTATTTTCATATAAATCAATTTTATATAAATTAATCCTCAAATTATTTACATAAATTATTTTTAAATAAATTTCATATATAACTTAATTCTAAAAATTTATTTTATATATATGAATGTTTAATTTTTTATATTTATTCATTTCATATAAATATATTTTATATAAAGATGATAATAATGATGAAAGAAAAAATCTATAACAATACTAGTAGATAGATGATTATCATGATAATTGATAGTAATATTTATAAATAAATAATAATATTATTAATAATATTGATTGACTCATGATAATTATGAAAAAATAACAACAAAGATAAAAATAAAAAATTATAATAGTAACCATAATATGATGGTTGCATAAATAACAATGACAGCATTTGGTAAAATAAAATAAATATAGTAATGATAACTAATATTAACAGTGGTAATAATAATTACAATAATGATTAATTAATAATAATGGATAATAAATAATAATCATAGTTATAATATGTGGTTTTTTTTAAAAAATATAAATATTAAAGAAACTATATTTACAACTAAAAACTAAAAATATAAAATATTTTTTTAAAAAATATTAAGCTAGAAGTGTTATAATTCCAAGTCAAGATCACTCGAAGATCAACCTAAAACCAAAATTTTCATTCTCACACATTTAGATTTTGTATGTAGTAGTATTTATTTTTCAGTTTTTGAATTTTTAAAAATCAAAATTAATTTTATTTTTTAATTTTAAAATAGATAAATCTAATTTTTAATTTTAAAAATTTATTATAAAAGTAAATAAATTTACTCTTATTTCATTACTTTATTATTTTATTGTAAATAAAAAATAGATAAATACAAATATTTATTAAAAAAATAATAATTTATGATTATTATTTTTATTATAATAGTAATAATAATGATGATATTGATAATACTAAAGATAGTATTAATAAGATGATAATGGTATTGTATTAATAATGATTATAAGAAAAAATATTATATAATTATAAATTTTTTATTTTATATATTATTTAATAATTTATAAATAAATTTATATATTAATATTGTTATATTATTTATATTATTTAGTATTTATTTTACATAACATAATATACATTATAAATAATTATATAATATAATATTATAAATTATATGTAATTTATATACGAAATAATATTATCTCTTTTATTATAAATTTTAAAAAATAGATAAATAATATTTATTAATAAAAATTAAAATTTTAAATAATAAAATTAAAAATTTTTAAAATTATAAAATAAAAATTATTATTATTATGGTGATGATAATGGTTGTAATGATAATGGTTATAATATAAAGATAAATTTTTTATTTTATATATTATTTAATAATTAAGATAAATAATTTTATATATTATTATTATTATATTTTTATATTATTTATTTTATTAAAAATAGTATATATATGATGAAAATATATTAAGAATAATTACATAATATAAAATAATAATATAAATTTATAAATAAATATAATTTATATATCAAAAATATTATTTATTTAATTATAAATAAATAAAAATAGATAAATAAAATAACTAAAAATTAAAAAAAATACTAAAAATTTAAATTTTTTAAATAATAAAAATTAAAAATTATTATTATGATAATATATATAATAAAATAATAATAATGATAATTTAATGATGATTATAAAAATGGTATGATTTAGTAGAGTTAAGAATAAAAAATTGAGTTAAAATAATTTTAAAAATATATTAAATATATACTCAAAACTTTTTTTTAAACATATTTTATTTTTAAAATTAATTTTAAAAAAATTAAATGCTCATAACCAAGATCTTAAACTATTAATTATTAATATATTGTATTGGATGAGAGAATATGTATGATCTATTGATACTAGCAAACACAAATATATTTATTAAATTTAACCATTAAATATGATTTTCCATAATTATACTATTTTATATTAAAAATTTTAAAATATTTAATGGTTAAATACTTTATTAATGTATCTGAAGTGTGATTTAAGATCTACACAAGTTGACTCACCTATTTTTCCATCTTATACAAATGACTAACACTCGTCCGTATGATAAAAGTCTAATCTCATTGCATTATTGTGTTGGAATGCAAATTAATTTAATATCAAAATGTTATTACATGTATCTCTATTTTTACTATCTAAGACTTTAAAAAATTAGAACCTTTGTACCACTTCTATAGATTTTGAACTTGGTTTATGAATTCTATTTTCTTAAAATCTCACGATCAATTCTAAAATGAATTTAAATATTAATTCAATTTTATTTTAAATAAAAAATTTAAAATTTACAGTCAAAGATTTAAAGGATAAATATTAAAAGATATTAATTAATCGTAAATTATCACAATCTTGATTTCACCTTGTTCAAAGAAGATGAAGTCATCTTTTTTAAAATAAAATTGAGGTAACAACATAAAAATTTAGAATATCATGGCTGTTAATGGTATGTATCTCTTAAAAATAACAGTGTGCATTTCCACGTTATGTTCCTAATGTTGAAAAATCAAAGTTCCTGGTATTTTGAGGAAAAGATCTTCCTCTTGTTAATTTCGTTATCAATTGTCAGTGACAATTGAAATCTCTCCTAAAATTGTTCTAAATTCTCTGATGAAAATTCGTTGTCCACTATAATTGAAAAGTAATTCAAATTTTAAATTAATTTCACATTATATATATAAATTTTTTTATCAAAAAAGGTAAAATTTATTTAAACAATTTTTATATCTTAAAAAATTATCTTACAATTGTTGATTTGAGAATACCATTGATGCGTACAAAATAAATTAGTGATGCTTATTAATAAATATTTTTACAAATTGATTCAATTTAATATAAATTCTAAAAGATATTGAAAATTGATTAAAATTAAACAATCATATTTTTTATTAGATTGCATATACGTATATATATATATATATATATATATATATATATATATTATTTATAATAAATTATATTCTCTTTCTTTGAAAGATGCTTATATAATACTATTCATTTTTCATTCTAAAATATATATTTTTAAAAGATAAATATATGCTATATTTAAATCTATCTTAATGCAAATATGTTTTTAGACATTTTTTTATATTACATTAATTCTCAACATCAATAACATATAATTTTGAATATCTAGTATTAATTTTGTTATTTTAAAAGATAAAATAGAGTTTAAAGGAAAATTAAAGATGATAATAAAATATTTAAATATCATTCTATCATCTAAAAATTAAATTAATAATAAAATATTTAAAATTAGTTATCGTTGACACTGATAAATGTAAAAAAATATAAAATATTATTGGAAGATATAATTCTTAATTATTTACTATAATTAAGACATTTGTTTCTATTAAAAATGAATGAAACGTAACACGTATTTATTTTCTAAAAAGAGCACTTTTTTAAGTAAGGAAGTGAACTTAAATTTAAACATCTATAAAAGAAAATAAAGTAATTTATTCAAGTTTTTAATATAATTTGAAAACTAATTTGATTCATTCCAAATTTAACTTATAATAATGCACATATCTGATTGTATTTGTAAAATTATATAATACTCATTTGTGTAAGTAAATATTTATAAAATTGCTACAATAATTTATTTTCTTTTTGAGTAGTTTTATTATCTAAATTATGTTTTATTATTTTCATTTTTTATAGATTTATTAATTTAATTAACTTGAAATTTATCTTTTATTGTTTTAAGTTAATTTATCTTGTTTTTTGTTATGATATACTTTTTATATTTTATATCAAAATCAGCCTCCTTCTAGGTTTGGGTTTAATTTACAACTTAATAATTAAATATAAAACATTATATTTTAAGATTGATACTGCTAATTCCGATAAATTTCATGAGAGTATCCGTCCTAAAAAAATAAAACCCAAAGGGAGGACCTAGACTTCTCCGTTGACTTATTATTATTATTATTATTTTTATAATACAACGAGATCAAGTTACTGTTACATTACCTAATTTCAATGTGTATTTGAATCTTCATTTAAATAGTAGAATTTAACAAGCGTTTAGGTTAACATACAAAACCTTTTCTTTTACATTTTTTTTCTTCTCTCGTATGACGTGTGGAATAGCTTCTCGACACGTGACCAAACAACGTTCAAATCTCTTTATCTAAACTAATTTTCCGTTTGTTGGTTGAAATAATGTAAGTGGGAATTGGTAGTTACAGTTAAAATCGGGACTCGGGAGCCACGTAGAAAGGAGAATCGGAGAAGGCGTCTGAAAAAGTTACGAAAGACAATGACCGCATTGACCGGAGAGGTGACCGAAGGGTAAATATTAACTACAGAATTTAAAGACAAATCCCATGGTATGTACTATTTATTTATCCCGCAGAGCAATGGCATTAAGCAAGAACTAAGAACTGCTAAGCTAATTACTAATTACCTTTGTATCATAATAGGTCATGTAATATATACCCTGATGTAATAATCGACTAGTACTCTAGATTTGATTAATTGATTCAATTCCTAGCTCCAAATATGAATATCCTCATAACAACATGTGCAAAAGCGTTGATCAGGACACCAAATCCAAAAGCTAAAGTGGGCGCGCACACACACACTCACTCTCTCACACTCACTCACACAGGAATAGAATTATAGGATAGAAAGATACCCCTAGAGAGACAGTAATAATAAGTAGAGAGAGCGAGGATGGCGTCTCTGATCTCTGAGCGCGAGACGGTGTTCGCTGCTTTCATGTGCTTTTGAGTTGTGTGTGTCAGCATTAACCTCTCTCACTGTTAGATCCAATCTCTCTCTCTCTCTCGATTCAACCCTAACCAACCCTATCGCTCTCTTCCAATTCCAACTCTTTTCCCCCTTCCTTTCATTTTCAGGTACTTTCTTCGCCTCTTCTCTTTTCTTCCCATAATAGATGCACGTCGATCTTCTCACACACTCACTTTATACGGGATCCAAATTCGCGAAATTTCCACCTGTTTGGTCCCTCTATATTATCATCGTTCACCAACTCCATAATTCAATTTTTCTTAATTCAAAAGCAAAAAAAACTATTCTCCGCTCCAAATCTTTGTCCGCTTCTTCTCCTTAGCAGTGATTTGAAATGAGCTCCTAACTACCTTCCACGGAACTTAAGATCAGTGGAGAGAGGTTTTGGACCAGATACAATTCCCAATCTTGATTTTTTTTTTCTTTTTCTAAATCAGCTTTTTTGCAATTTAACAGTGGCGATGAATTGATGATAATAGCGTAGGAAGAAGAGAGTGAGAGAGAGGGAGAGGAGGTAGGAAAAAAATCAGATGGAAGATATATCGAAATACGCACACAGTCCTGCACACGTGGCAGTGGCGAGGCGTGACCATGCTGCACTGCGCCATCTCGTTTCTACCATACCTCGACTTGCGAAGGCCGGTGAGGTGAACACAGAAGCTGAATCTCTTGCCGCCGAGCTGAAAGCCGATGAGGTATCGACGATTATTGATCGCCGTGATGTTCCGGGAAGAGAGACCCCTCTTCACCTCGCGGTGCGTCTCAGGGACGTTGTCTCTGCTGAGATTTTGATGGCTGCGGGTGCCGATTGGAGTCTGCAGAACGAGCACGGTTGGAGTGCCCTCCAAGAAGCCGTGTGCACGAGAGAGGAAGCCATTGCTGTGATTATAGCACGCCACTATCAGCCTCTGGCTTGGGCTAAGTGGTGCCGTAGACTTCCTCGCATTGTTGCTTCCGCCGCTCGCATTCGTGATTTTTACATGGAGATGTCTTTCCATTTTGAGAGCTCTGTTATTCCTTTCATTGGCCGCATTGCCCCTTCAGATACTTACCGCATTTGGAAGCGCGGTTCTAATCTCCGTGCTGATATGACCCTTGCTGGTTTTGATGGCTTCCGCATACAGCGCTCTGACCAAACTTTTTTGTTCCTCGGAGAGGGTTATGCTTCCGATGATGGAGATTTGAATCTGCCGCCGGGTTCTTTGCTTGCTCTTGCTCATAAGGAGAAGGAAATCACCAATGCTTTGGAAGGAGCTGGTACGCAGCCGACGGAAGCTGAGGTTGCTCAAGAGGTTTCTTTGATGTCTCAGACTAATATGTATAGACCTGGTATTGATGTTACTCAGGCTGAGCTTGTTCCCCATTTGAATTGGAGGCGACAGGAGAAGACTGAGATGGTTGGGAATTGGAAGGCTAAAGTTTACGACATGCTCAATGTGATGGTGAGCGTGAAATCAAGACGGGTTCCGGGTGCTATGACTGATGAGGAGCTTTTTGCTGTGGAAGATGGTGAAAGTATGATGAATGGAGAAAACAATGATGAGTACGATGATGTGTTGACTGCTGAGGAAAGAATGCAATTGGATTCTGCGCTGCGTATGGGGAACTCTGATGGGATTTGTCAGGATGATGAACATGGAGGAGGCTTTGATGGTCATGAAAATGGTTCTGCGGCTTCCTATCAGAATTGTGATTCCAATGGTGTGGTTAAAGACAAGAAGGGCTGGTTTGGTTGGAACAAGAAGAACTTGAAAGGTGGCAGTGATGAACCTGAGGATTCAAAAGCTTCGAAGAAGTTTTCAGGTGATCAGCAAAAGCCACAATCTGAGTTTATGAGGGAGGATCCTGGAGAAACAAAGAAAGGGAAGGATAAAAACTTTAAAAAGAAAAAGAAGAAAGGAGCCATTAACGAGTCTAAGAATGAGAGTGAGTACAAAAAGGGCTTAAGACCTGTCTTGTGGTTGACACCGGACTTCCCTTTGAAAACAGATGAGCTTCTGCCTCTACTGGACATCTTAGCAAACAAGATTAAGGCTGTTAGGAGACTCAGAGAACTTTTGACAACTAAACTTCCCCATGGAACATTTCCTGTTAAGGTAACTAAAACATCATCATAACCTTCGGTACCTTAATTCTTTTTTTCTTATGCGCTGTTGCTTTGCTCTGCACTCTTGTGGTTACATATTGATATTTGTATCTCTGGAGGATAAAAATAGAAGTTTGTTTAGAGATTCTTTTTCCTTGACTTTTGCATCAGTTAGAGATTCTTTTTCTACTGTCACAAATGGGAGCAATACAATTTCTTTGATTTTCACCTGTCAGGCTCCAAGTGTTGATGGTTGATTGGCACTACTTAAGATTGATGAATAAAACAATCATTTTATAGAGTTATATTAACATCATTCTATTGCCAAATATGGGAGTTGAGCTCATAGCGTCATCATTTAAGATGTTTATGGTTTCTAGATTTTTTTTCTTTGGATATTTATCCTAATTGAACACTTGTACTGAAGTTGAGTTAAAAGAAGTTCTCCTGGCCCTGGGTTAATACCCAGCATTCTTTAGGCTGACACATTTAGTTGTCCTTCTGAAGATTAATTAATGAAAATATATAGTCTTTCTTCATTTGTGAAGAACTATATATTGTGAAGCAAATTCCATATTGTTGCCTTAAATTCATTGATATTGCGGCTGTTTCTTTTCAATCGTTTATTCCAAATATTGCTTCTGGATACGAGAACACTTGCACTCCCACTTTAAGTGTTCTAACATAATGGACATCAATAGTCAGAACAACGCTTCTAAATACAATACTTCTACTTACATTATTGAAGTGAAAATACTAAAATCTATTTTCTCATCCTTTTTGAACATTTTAGACACTTCTAATAATTTCAGATGTATACTTAATATATTTTCCATGTTGGTTAACATTCATTCATGTCAATAGGATTGTATAATATTAAGATCAGTTATGCTATATAGTACAAATAGGCATTGGTTTGAAATTTTACAAATTGCATAATAACGAATCATGGTGCATGGTTTGTGTTAATCATCTGAGAGAAAAGAGATTCACCGATTTAACATGCACTGTACAAATTCGTTTTCATATTAACCATTTTCTTGTTAATATATTATACACTTAATTAATTTAACATAGTGGCATATCTATTTCCTGTTGTGCCCACATAAAAACAGCCTTGTGTCATTGCTTCTATGTTGCGGCATACTTTGCATCAATGCATGTGTTTCATAAGTCTCTGGTTATGCTACGGCTATGCAGGTAGCTATCCCTATAGTCCCTACTATAAGGGTCCTCGTCACCTTTACAAAATTTGAGGAGCTTCAGCCAGCAGAGGAGTTTTCAACGCCACTTTCCAGCCCAGCATACTTCCAGGATGCCAAATCCAAGGAATCAGAAAGCTCTACATCATGGATTTCATGGATGAAAGGAAATCGTGGTACGCAGTCCAGTGACTCTGATAGTCAAAGATACAAGGATGAAGTTGACCCTTTCAATATACCTTCAGACTACAAATGGGTGGATGCCAACGAGAGGAAACGTCGTATGAAGGCAAAGAGAGCCAAAAGTAAGAAACATAAGAAGCCGACAGTTGCGAAAGGAGGGGATGGAGTGCATCAAGGGAGTGAGGATGTGGAAGAATACTAATAGCGTGGTATCTCTGTAATTGCTGCTTTGATAATCGTTGGCAGAGAGAAAGTGTAAGTCCTTGTGCACAGCTGACTTTACTTTTCACATTGGATGATCTAGCCAAGAATTTACTGGAAGCTATTTGGCGATCAATTGTTACACTTTAAGAAAAGGGAGCGGCCATGTTTTCCCCTTTCGTGAAGTTGGATTATGGAGTTTTCATCATCTGGAAATAATTGTACTGTCGTTTGAAGAGAAAACGAAGAGAAAGCGTCTCTATGGCCTTCAATTACTTGGCTTCATTCTGATTTCCCCAAGATACCTATATTTGTATGTACATCTATATCTCTGATTATTGATTTTGCATTTTTGTGAGTGGTATTTCTGTTGCGCTGTTCGCTCCTCAAGTTTTGGCTATTCTTTTGAACTGACTTTGTCCTAGTAAAATTTGTTGGAATTTATTGTACCTAAATCATTGAATATAAGAACTTTTTCTTTTTTTACTTTGATGGTTTTTTTTTTCTTTTTTGGATCCATATTTCACTGTGATGATTAGAATGTTAGGGTTTGTTGGATTAAATATGTTTTTAGTTTATTCAAAATAATTAAATTTGATTTTAGTTTTTTGATTTTAAAATATTTGGTTTAAATTTTTTATTTTTTAAAATATTTTGATTATAGTTCTTGATATTAATTTAAGTAAAATTAAATCAAGTTAGATTAATTATGGATAGAAGAAATTTTGATTTTTATAAAATATTTTGATTATAATTTTTTAATTATAGTTAATCTATTTTAATTTAAGATCATAATTAAGATATTTAAGAGAATAAGAATTTAAACAAAAAAATTTAAAATTAAGGAATAAAAATTAAAATTTAAATATTTTAAAAGAATTAAAAATATGTTTAAGGCTTATTTCATTTTACACCAAAGTGGACAATCCAAAATTTCTTATAAACATTTTATAATTTCTTCTTTAAAAAAATCATTCTATACTCTTAAATCTTCATTGGTATATGCCTATTAATCAGCTGTTAACAAGAGACAATTTTTAATAGAGGGAAGGTAGATAAAATTCTTAGTTTGTAGAAATATTTTCGTAACATAATACAATATGTATATAGTTTTATGGTCGTTCCATTTTTTTTTTAAGTTTTAAA
Organism: Canavalia gladiata; assembly: GCA_037954105.1. Lineage (NCBI taxonomy): Eukaryota > Viridiplantae > Streptophyta > Magnoliopsida > Fabales > Fabaceae > Canavalia > Canavalia gladiata. The sequence continues at coordinate 15,992,276 of CM075660.1, forward strand.
ATTACAATTTTTAATATATATATATATATATATATAAAAGAATATATAACAAAAAATTAATAAACAGTAAATTTTTATTAGAAATTGTAGTATTTAATGTTATCAATATATTAGATCCTAATTTTTAATAAAAACTTTTTGTACATAAATTTTTAATATGTATCTTTAAATACATTAAAAAAATATTATAATAAATATTTTTAATAAAAGCATAACTTATATATTATTTTTCAATCACTTCATTGTCTTCATTCAAAGTTATTGTAATTGAGATGTAAAAGATAATATACATATCATATTTTTGTTAAAGAGCTCACTGAAAAATCTTACGTAAGTTTCATCTGTATTTTAACCCTAAATCCAATAACCAATACCAATTATCTATATAATAGATATAAATGCAAAAATACTCGGGTACGTAATAAATTCAGATAACCAATTCCAATAATTTATATAATGGATACGAAAGAAAAAAAAAATACCGAGATACGTAATTATTTATATAATTGATATGAAAGCAAAAATACTCAGATACGTAATAAATTCAGATAGCGAATTTCAATTATTTATATTTTATATAATAGATATGAATGCAAAAATACTCAGATATGTAAAGTTTTTGGGAGTTTCATAATTGTTTTTAAATCTGGTGTTTAATATATATGGAATTTAGATATCTCAGGCATTGGTTATTTTGGTTCTAGAATTTGGATAGTATATATATGGCTTAAAGTAGACGTAATATACGCCCATCGTCAATCCCTACTAGTAAAATTGAAGATGGAATTTTATAAAAAAAAAAACAATTCAAAATGGAGTAATTCCATACCTAAAGCCTTCGATGAATTAGCTTGGAACTCCGCATCAAATAGAACAAAAAAAACAAGGCAAGAAATAACGCACTTAAAGAACAAGGTGCAAGTATTTTGATTCTTTCAACACTTTTTCAATTAGAGATCGCACTGTTTTATTTTTGGCATATATACAATAATTATACATACAAAGAATCATATTACTATCATACTTACGGATGATCTAATTTACAGACATAATAACCCTACCAAAATCTGTCCTTGTTGACACTCAAGAATCCAGCCATTACCTTTCCCCCAGTATTTCTCATTCCATCTATAAGAAAAGACCACGTAGAACCCAATGCCCCAATGAAGAAATCTGAGTCAGCAGCCATCAAGAAATTAACTAGTGGATAATTTGTGCTGGTCTCCCTACCCAGGCTGGCTTCATAGTCAGCCATTGACATGTTAATCCTAACTTGGCGTCTTACCTTTGTATAATGAAAGTTCCAATGAGAATATTCTCTGGTTTTGTCAATGACCTCCTGAATCAAATAAGAATCTTGTGATGTTAGAATGTATAACAAAGTATCATTTTTGGAAATTACAAAGCTAAATGTCTGGCAACAAGCGTAGTACCTGCATCTCAGTGGACAGCCAAATGTTATTAAGGTGTGGGAAGTGCCTCCTTGTCCGATCAGCAAGCTGCATGTACTCTTCAAATTCAGCTACCTTCATTTCAACTGCTTTGTCTCCCATCCTTACATGCATACTTAGAAGAGGCCTAGGGACCCATGGCTTGTGATTGGACCACACGTATTCATCAATATCAGACCTTGGCTTGGCACCACTTTCCTGAGGCCAATGAATAAAGGGACGTAAGTTTCACCAATACAATTTTAACACCAACTTTTATGAAAGGATATAATGCCTACCATGGCGATTATCTAACAATAAGAGTAACTATTTCTTGAGAGGGAGGGATTTTCTAAGTCATCCCTTGAGATGAATAATCTCATTTCAGATAGACCAATGAAATTTTGTCTTCAAAAATTAATAAAGTGGTTGTGATTTCCAATACAATGTCTCAATGTCATTGGAGCATCTAGGATGGAGTTGTTTATCTCGTGGGATAACTTGGACAAATCCTTATAATATTCTTCCTATTCTATAATTCTCTTATGTCCAATAAGAATAGTGCAAATTTAACTTCAACCTTCGGCCAGTTCCCAGCAAGACTTTCAAGAATTATCTTTGCAGCTAATTTCCCAAAGGCAGCATGCCGGGCCTCATTCATTAAATTGCATGTGTATTCAGTTGGGAACCTCATTAAGTACCGCACTGCCTGGCAAAAACAATATTTATGGCAACATGATTAAATCATGAGTTATTGCTAAATGTGGACATAACTCCTTCATTGAACGTCTGATAGGTACCTGTGCTCTCCACCACCGTCTATCCATTTTTCTGTGAGAAGCTAACAGAGTCCCATTTATATCAGTTGTAGGTTGCAAATAATTCCATGGAAGCCCCCATTTCCTGATATTGACATTGGAAGAATAAAACTCCTACACATTGAGGTTCTCGGCATGGAATAAATCATAAATATTTATTTGCAATCGCAAGATTACCTAGGAGTAGGTCCAGCCCATATATGCTTCGTTGTATAATTTTCTTTTGTGGTCACAATTCCCTTACTCAATGCCTCTTCACTTTTCATGAGTTCAAATGCACGCTCACGGCATTCTAGGGATGTTTCGGGAAAGAAGTAACAGCTCCAACTAGACCGGGAAGACCCTGCACATAAAAGAGTGCCCATTTGCAATATCATCAGAGTCATATTGTTTTTTTTTTTTTTTTGGTAACATTATTCATAATATTTGAAGAGTCTAGCTGAGAACAGATGTTCACATTGTACATTAGTTGTTAAAACTGAATTGAACACTGACCACAATACCTAATGGCATGGTTTTTCTCACCAAAACTATACCTTTGCAACCACCATGATCAGCCCGGTTATAATAGTTTGTGACAAGCACTCTTCCTTCATTTATTGCAATACCAAGAAGTCCACACATCCCAGCAATCTGAGCCCCAATACCAAATCCAGGTAATGTTTCCCAGTCAGCAACGAGAAACTTGACATCCGGGCTTCTACAGTTTAAAGGATGCTGATGGATCCATATATCACGCTGCACCTTTCTAGTCAAAGGATAGTTTTCTTCATCGGATCCTGCAATCTGCAAAGCTTCTGTATTAACAAAACTTGCAACATTCCATCTTATTTTTTAATCATGAACATTGTGAATGTCATTTTTATGTTCTAAAAGTTCTCAAATCTTCCTCAAGCATCTATCTGCCGTTTTTCATTAAGTATCGTATGCTATATGTAGGAATCATGCATTAGAAAAAAGGCTTGAACTGGGCAATGTCTAGTGAAGAAAATACATTCTCTAATTAGCTTTGCTGAAAAAAAGATATAGGTTTAAGAAACAAACAACTTCACTAGCATATTTGGAGGTGACAACAATAAACCAAATATGGGTACCTACAAGTACGTTAAACAAATCATGTTTATTAGTGAAAGAATTTATAGAGTCCAAAAAACACTAGAGAAAATAGTAATAAACGCACCCAGGGTGGATAAGCCCCCTCAGATACAGCCTGAAGCCTATGATTTTGCATCTGCTCACTGAATGCAGCAACAGGGAATTTCTGCAAAATTCCCTTCCAACTTGTCCATGGCGGGAAGCTCTCATTTCCTGTGCGCTTATTAAGATAGCCATATAGCTGTTTTTTCATCTGGCAGTTTTCAAAATGGGGAGCACTAGGCAAACTGGACCCACTAATTCCATGTTTCTGCAAGTACTCTTTGCCACCACCAATAGATTCATTCAACTCAGCACTCCAAGCTGAATAAAGCAATGACTCTCTCTCGTTATCATCTCGCTCTCTGCTTCTCTTCAAATCCCCTAATCTTTCAGTTTCCTTGAGCTTAAAATGGCAGTCCGAACCTGTAACTAAATCTAAGAATACACATTTCACCGTTAATTTAATTCAATCTACCCATAATAATTAGATTGATAACTACGTTACTACACAACATTGGGATCATTCTACGTCCCTCGTTGTGCTACAAATATTAAATAGTGACTACAAGATTGGCATACATGTAATAGTATTAATTATGCAAAACAATGAATATAATACTCTCTAGCAAATGCAGTCCAAGTCAAAAAGAATGGTAATTAGAGTATGCTTAACGTAAAGCAAGTAATTAAAGTATATCCTTTAAAGTTACTTCATGCCCAAGCCTAACTCGTTCTCATCAAGTTCGCTTCGTTGATAAACGTCCTTGAATACACCAAACTTTTTAAAAGGTAAGAACTCATAATAAACTCGGTTCTTTTTCTTAAAAAAGAGAAGAAAAAAAGGAAAAATAAAATTAGTTCCCCCTCCCCCCTCCTTTTTTTTTTCTAATGTAATTTTTTTAAATTAAATATGGCAGTTCTTCATAACAAAATTTATTGAAACAGAGGAAGAAGCACCCTGCATCCACAACCCCATTTACATAAAACAAACTAAATAAATAAATAAAAGAAAAAATTAAGAAATGGATGGAGCAAAGGAGGAGGAAATTTGACTTACCGATATTATTAGAACTTGAATTCCCTGATGAATTAGCCATAGACATAGTTGAAAATAAGATAGGACCAAACTGAAAGGAGCCAAAGGAAGTCAAAGCAGCCAAGAACAGAGAGGTGAGGCAAACTCCGCAGAGAAATCCCACCACACAAATTTGGCAAGGAAACGAACTACCCATTTGCAAGGCTCTTTGCGAAACCACTCTCTCGATAGACTTCTGATTCTGTACCTCCATACCCCTTTTCTCACAACTACTCTTTCTTTATTCAAAAAGCCTTCTCCAGTCACCCTTTTCCTCACGGACCAACACTAACTCGTCACCGATCCACAGTTAGCTTCACCTCCAACTACTCACAAACCTCAAAAATCACACAAATATTTCCACCTGTCTCTTTAAATACTTTTGTGGGACCATCCTTCCAACTGTAAAATTAATGCCAAGTTTCCATCACAATTTATCAAAGCCACTCTCATACGAAAGAGAGAGAGTCGGGGAAGGATGGAGGATAATATAAAAAGTAATAGATGCTCTATCGGCTACAACAACAGCCTCATGAAATTTGCATAAAATTGGAAAAGAAAATGTAATTCACATCCTTTCTTGAATCTTGATGATTGAATTCAAATAATATTAATACTAAAAATAGTAAAAAGAGAGAGGTCAGTTACGGATTAGTAAATTAAGTAGGAAGCAGAGGAAAGTCTAACCTACCCTAACTGAATTATTAGAAGCTAATCACAGAATTAAAATAATGAAAATAATTAAGACTTGATAAAGATAGGCGGCCATTACCAATTACCATGATGACTGGTTATGAAAAGACTTGCAAATGCAAGTTAGAAAGAAAAAACTAAAAAGCATCGCCAGAGAAAGACATCAACATTCAACACATGTGATGAAAATGACAAATGTTAAAATCGGGGAAGAAGATAAGAATATGTGGCAGCAGCTTTACCAGAACCATTCAGAAACAGTAACACGGATTTTTATCTAACCTCCGTGACTCTATATAAATATATTATTATTATTATAATATAATAGTTAGAACTTAGAAGTGAAAAATAAATTTGAAAAAGGCTAAAAAAGATAGGACATTAGGCCAGGCCAAAACAAAAGGAGGATTAAAGTGTTAGGAAGGTGAAGGTGAAGAACAGGTTGAGTAATGAGTACCTTTATGCTTAGGAAGAACAGAGCAGAACAAAACGCAGTCGTATATTGAAGTGGTTGAGAACCGTGAAGTGGTGGTGTCCGGTGAAGAGTGGAAAGGAGAAGAGGATCATTTGGTGTAGTTGCTATATATAATCTTCTCCAACTCTTCATTCATTCTTCTTTGTTAGTGGTCCCCTCTTTTGTTTTTTTTTCTTGTTAATCATACATATCTATCTGTACTTCTTTAACCGAAATCCGAGCTCAGTAGGTTCTTTTATTTCAAGTGAAAATTTTCAATTTTCATTACGAAAAGAAAGGAATCGCTCCACTTGTCATGACTTGTACATTGTGATGATCAGGATGAAAAGAACACGCCAGAACCAACTTTTCTATTCATTCCATTTATAATGCTTGCTTTCTTTTCTTAATATAATAAATAAACTAGTTATAATTCGGTTACTGGTAGCGTTACAAATGGTAATCCACTTTTTTCATATACTTTCCCTTTTAAATTATTGTTAGGTAAATTTTATCAAATAAAAAAATTTAGTTGTTTTAAAAAACATATATAAAATTCATTTGATGACAAAAGGTGTAAAGGAGACATATTAAATAATATATAATTAACATTTCTCGGCTAATAATATCTTATTATCTCAATTTTTTAAATGCTATTAATAGTAAGAAATGGCGATGAGTTGTCTCTGCCTACTATGCTTCAACCTTTTTACAGTGTCAAATGTCTTTTTTAACCCGACACCAGTATTCGAATATCACATTGATATTTGATTAACTTATACCAAAGCGAGTAAGACCATTAAATGTAATAAAATATTTTTTAAAATTTTTAATACAGCTAGCTGTATTTTTAAATCCAAATGATTGGTTAAGTTGAAATAATCCACACACCCTATCTATGTTCTTGGAGCTTGTAGATTCAATATAGCAATAATTTCAACAAACTACAATTTTTGTTCTTGAATTCCCCCCACCCCCATCATTTACTCAAAGAAAATATTGTATATTTTAATTTTAATATGTTATTAGTATAAGCATTTATATTATCTTATCGTATTTTATTAAAATTTTATGTATTACTAAATTTATTAAATAATACAACGAGAGAAGTTTCTCTAAAAATGAAAATGTCATCAAGTAGATTTTTAAATATTCAGGCTATCAAATAAGCTTCTAAATTTTTTTAATTATTATTATCTTATTTTTTTTAAAAAGTATTATCAAATTAATTTTCAAAAAAATTAATTTGTTACTAAATTAAATATTGGAAAAATAAATTATTATCTTATTAGTTTTTTAAAAATATAATAAAATAAACAAATCTTTAATACTTTAATTTGATGTTAAATTAAATATTTAAAAAAAACTAAAATTTTACCTACGAATGTTAAGGATGTTTGGATAGGGAGCAAAGAGACACTCCCACGCCTGTGCCGTATCATGTGTGGATATCATTATTATGAAAATACTTTTGATATTATAGAAGTATGTACTTCTCCTTTTCTTTTTAAAGCAAAACTTTTAGTATGTATGATTATTTATTAAAAAGAAAAAAAAAACTGATAAACGTGGAAAAATGCAAGAAATCAAATGTTTCAAGTACTGAAATATTTCCTCATCCTTAAATATAATTCTCCTTCTCAAATAATTATATTTAAAGATTTGGTAAATGTAGATTTAAATTAATGTAAATAAAATTATAATATATAATTTTTAACAAATTTAATAATTTTTATTTAAAAATCAATTCAACCTAAATTACACATAAGTTATTGGGGTCAACTTAATTATAAAAATTTTGAATAACTCATGTAAAATTTTAAATTTAAGAAATGGTAATTATATTATAAAAGTATATAACAATAGTAAAAACAGAAGAAAGAAAGAAAGAAAAAAAAGTTAAATTTGATGAATAATATGATACAAAATAAAAATGCATTGTATAAATTATGACATGAATATCATATCTCTTTAAATTTAAACGTAATTTTATGTTTCTGTAATCACAGACATGGTTGAAAAGGGAAAATAATCGCTCCGCCAAACGGGTTGTAGGGCAAAGCTTTGAGGAGCAATCAAAATCCATTAATGGGAAGACATGTGAGATGTCTATGTTAATCACATTCGCATTCGCTGTGAGTGAGCAACTCGTGTCAAATAATTGGTACTGTATTGGACACGTGGGCCAATGGTTAAGTGCGTGTAGGAGAACCGCGTCAATGTCTCGTCCAGAGCCATACAACCATGTTTTATTGTTTTTAGAGAGAATTCAGGTTTGATCTTTTGCTTTTTCATTGGTAATGCCAATTGAGTTGGGGAATGTAGATGCCGAGTTGTAATTTAATTTATTTGTTAATTGCTTTTAGATGGAATATTCAGCTTAGTCACTCAAAATTTTTACTAAATCTACTTTAATCTCTAAAATAAAAAAATTAGTATGTAATTGTTTAAAATTATAAAAAATATATTTTAATTTTTTAGTTCATTGAATGTAAAGATTGGTATATTTTCTTTTGAAAATTAAAATATTTTTTTTTACAAATCAAAGTATCTTAAATGCTTTTTTTAGGAATTATTTTGGGTATTTATCTTTATTTTTATATATTTTTCCATTCTAAAATTATTAATTAATAGTAATATACATAAATTGAGAAGTTATTAATTAATACAAAATTTCATTATACCTTAACTAAAACACTCATATTTAATCTCCTTTCATTTTATTTAGTTAGTTAAAATAATTTTAAATTGATTGTCTTTATAATTGTTCAAGAGTATATGACTGGATTTTTTTGTTATAAAAGTTAAAAAGTAAACATATTTATTTTAATATATAAAAAATAATAAAATTTAAACTTAAAATTTTATTCAAATATTATTTATACTTTTTATTATTAAATCAATATAATAAATTATAAATATTATTTTTTAAACTGCAATTATCTTATAATAAAAATAATTTTACTCAAACTGGAAGTTTCTCTTTCGAAACATTTAAGATGAATATATATCCAAAATTTAAACTCAAAATTATGGATTAAATTGGATCAATTTTTTACCAATTAATCCACGTATTTGATAATATTATAGATGCACTGTATTTTTAGTATATTGATATTTAAACTTAAAATACTTTTAAAAAATAATATCCAATATAAAAGAAATCATGAATTTAAAATAAAAAATAATTCTTAAATTTGTTTAATATAAAAGATAAAATTTTAATTTAATATAATATTATTCGTGACTCCATAGTCGTCAACCTTTTACTGTTTTACATAAAAATTTGTTTTAAATTGATATAAATAAAACAAATGGGCGTATATATTTATAAGTTCGATACTGCACATTATTTTATTTCTTGCTAATTACACATTATCCACGTACTTGATTTTATATTATAAACACATAATATAAGTTAAACATGGTTGTTGTAAAGGTATAAAATAATGAAGATAACAACTCCAGAATCCAGAACACACTTATTACGTTTACTGTTTACATTTTTAATTCATTTAATTAGCAAGAGTAGATTAATGAATCTTTCATGTGCAGTAGTATAGAACTTATAAATATACGCAGATTCGCTTTATTATAAAATCTATTATTAGAACTGTTCTGGATGAAAATTATATCAATTACAAACAAATTTTTATATATGTCTGTAAAATATTGACTATGGGCACGTGCGATAATTGGTCTACTAACAAGTCTACTGAATTGGATTTTATTTTTAAATTAAACATTTTAAAAATTTATTTTTATTTTTAAACGTATAATTTTTCTTATATAAAATATATTTTTAATTTTTTTAGTTATTAATTTTTTATTTAAATTTTAAAAATTAACATAATAAAATAAATTTGAATGTATTATTTTAATTAAATTTTAACATTATTATAATTTAGTTAATTTAAATTTTAAACTTTGATATATCTAATAATTAAAATTTTATTTTATAACTTCATTTTTAATTTAAAGAATTTTATTTCTTTAATTTTTATTAATATAACACAAATTCATTGTAGATAAAAATATTCACCAATAATAAAAATATTTACTATGTTATAATTTTAGATTTTTTAATATTTATACAATATGTGACATATATATATATAACAGGTGTAAATTACAATTGACATTCGAAGCATTCTCGTAACAAAGCTTCGTGTAACAATAAAAAGGCTTCCTAAAGTTCGTTGAGCAAAAATCAAAGAGACAGAAAGTAAGAAAACATTCATTTACTCGGTAAACTTCGTCAAAGTTGATCGAATTGAAGAGGAAAATTGAAAGCTAAATGCGTTTCAGAAAATTGACAATATCCCAACCTTTATTTAATTCTAAATAATGGAAGGAATCTAGTTGTTAGGAATAGTTTTAAAATTTTTTTAATTATAGAATAAATTTTATTTAATTTTTGAAAATTTTAAAATTAATATTTAAATTTAATTTTAGATATTTTTTGATATTTTGTATTATGTTTAGATGTTTTTAAATGTATTATTTTATCCTTTTATTATTAAGCATAATTGTGTTTCGATAAAAATTTATTATTTTTTGTGTAAAAATTTTTTAGTATGAACATATTAAAATTTAACATACTTAAGCTCAACGCAAGTATAATCATGCTAAAAAGAGTACAACCATACTAAAAATATAATTGTATAAGTTTATAGATTTGTGTTTTGAGCATGTTTCTCCTTAAAGTTAATATGATCATATTAAGAATAAATTATATGGTTTTTTAAATTTATACTTTGAACATGACTATGTTGAATTTCAACATGGGCATGCTAAGGTGCACTAAAAGTTTGGACTGATACTTTAAGTATGATTGTGAGCTTGTTAAGAATGATAATGCAAGATGATGAAAAATGAAGATGTATGAGATGAAGATGAGCACATACATGCAAAATAGAAAACAACATGACCATGCAAACTTTGAAAAGGGGGTAAAATCATGTAAATTATTTTGAAATATTAGTTCAAACTAATTATAAGTGAGAATTAAATGACTCAGGGAAGATGTTGATTAAAGGTCATAATTGTATTTTGATGCAGTAGGAATCTTGTATTTGGTTCCAAGAGTTATAAGTTAAACCAACAGGTAAGTGAAAGATGATAAAGGAGTCTTGATTTTGAGTAGAAGGCAATGCCTATAATTGACGAAAAAATGAATTATATAAAACGAGTGATCTATTGTCACACATCATATGTATAAAATGTTATTTTAGAAATCATAAATTTGAGGAATAATTTGTGAGATCCTCTAAGAAATACAATTAAAAAAATTTAAGGATCGATTCATAATGAAAATATATCATAGTTTATGAAAATAAGAATTTTTTAGTCTAATGGTACGTGAAATAAGTTTGAGATTCCTAATGATCTAAGGTTGCTCCTTATGGTTGAGACTATTTCAATCAGGTTTAGTCACCTTTATGAGACTCAAAAGGCTATAATTACTAGTTGAGCAATTTGATATTTTATTTAGAAATGCCAAGTGAAGATGATATTAATGATGATTAAGTTAGTTTTGTCCATGACACACTATCGTTGTGGAAAATGGATCTTGATATCCTCAATTACTTTGATAAAGTGATGATGATGATTTAGATATGGATATACATATGGTAGGGATGATCAACTTTAGATTAATGATGATTATTATGATATGAGATGCAATAAACCTTAGTCTAATTCTGAGTTATCATCATAAAAATGTTTGAAAAGAATTATAGAATAACCATGTTCATACCTTACATTTGATGATTATTCTTATGATAGTTCTTTGCAATGTCAAAGACTTTATATGTTACTTATATTAAAATGTAATATAATATATTATTTATATCCAAACTTTTACTTAACGAAACGTTTCACTCTTCATTATGTTTGTATGTATGATATTTTGATATGTTAATAGAGCTATGTTATGGATATACCTCACATTGACATAGAGATTGAAGTAAATGGAGATAATAAGGAATGAATCTGACACCCATCTAGTGTTGGGAGTCACTATAGAAATACTTTTAAAAGTAGAGAAATCATCTAGATGACAAACATGTATTCTCATTTGCATTCTCCACTGTGGATCCCAATGATGGTGTCTGCAAAGATTACTATGCTCATCCCTGACAAGAATATCATGGAAGATCAATTCGACCTCATTCCTTTACTTTAATATCATCGAGAAACACTTTTCAATATCATGGACCATCATATATTGCAATAGATATTCCAAAAGTTCATGTTTCACCTCCCACCTACACACCTCAAGGAGGACTATACTTTCAACAAACTCTAAGAAAGTCTACCTTAAGACTTCTTAAAATTGTGCTAACCAAGATTGAAGTTAACTTATCCCATGTATTTTTTTTTTAAACTCTAATACCAATTTTTTTAACAATTTTTTTATGCACATTATTAAAATTTAAACTCTAATTATCATTTTTAAAGAATACAATCCAACTTTATTGATTTATCATGAATTAATTTAAATAAAGATGTAAGTAAATTAAACTATTTAGATTTGAGTTATTAAATACTATTGAAAATTGTAATTGACCAACTTAATTCCAAAAGCTAGTTCATGAGGTGAAGATTATTCTCACCTTGTATATGTTTGGTTTGTTATATATCTAGATTTATGATAGATTCTAATACCATGTTTAAAATTAGGTAGGACTAACAAAACTTCGAAAATTAGTTCATAGAGTGAGGATAATTCTTACCTTATATATATTTAGTTGGTTATATTTTTTAGTTAATGTGAGACATGCAATAGTAAGAAACATAAGTTTTCAAATAAAAGAATTTATAGTAAAATAAAAGGATGTGAGACTTTGGATGAAGAAAGGATATGTTGGAATACTATTCATTCAAGTCTTACATCAAATAGCTTGAAGAAAAAAAGGTAAAAAAAATTTTATAAATAAGATTTTATATGAATTTTATCACTACAAGCACAATAACATAGTTTTTAGAAATTTGGATAATTGTGTATTACTATAATAGTATAATCATTTAGGTGTATTTAAAGTTTGGATAGATATGTGCAAAAATTAAAAAAAATTATATTTTTTTTGTTATAAAAATTGTTAGTAATAATAAATATTTTTAAAAGATTTTATTAATGTAAATAGATAATGTTAATTTTTTTTATGAGTGCTCCAAATGACAAAACATGTAGAGAATTTTTAGTACTTTTAGGATAAAAAAAATAAAAAAAATTAATTGACTATGCAAGACTAATATAAAAGAAATTATTATTTAAGAAAAATATATTAAATAAAAAAATTTCATACATATTAAAAAGATTGTTATGGTAAGTATAAATAAAAACTATTTTTTTAATTAATAAATTTTAAAATAAAAAAGTAACAACAATAAAAAAACAATTTTTTTTAAATAAAATTAAACTCTAAGTTTAATTATTTAAATAAATTAAACTTAAATTTACATACTTATCTAATATATGTTATTGTTATCAAATTTTAGTAAATTTCATAGAAACAAATATAATATCCTACCAACATCAATCGCAATTATTATAATGGAAGGGATGATATTAACAAAAACAATCTGATGCTTATATTTACATAAATGTCAACGGGTGTCAAAGATTAAAGTTGGATAAATCTATCTAAGAAGAGATCTTCATCCATGTATAATAATTTTTTTCTTATTTATAATCTGTTGAGCAGATCATGTATCAAATACTATCATTAAAAGTTAATTTTTTACTGTAAATAAAATAATTTTTAAGTATTTTAATTTTTTTAACTAATGTAGATTTATAATATATATACATTATTGATCATATATCTTTTAATATCTATTATTCATTTTCATAGTCGTACTATAAATGATCTATAGTCAATATTCAACAAAATTTTACTATTTTATGATTTGAATTTTTATTTTCTAGTTCTTTTTCACCACTTTAGAATTATATATATATATATATATATATATATATATATAATCTTTTAATTAAATACATATATCAAATACTAAATCATTTTTAATTACATGAAAACAAAGACAAACTTATAAAGGTTAAATATGTGAAACTCAACTTCAAAATTTTAGATAAGTCATATTCATAAATACTGATATTAATAAAATTTTAGATAAGCCATTTGTAATAAAAAATAATTTATTAGATATTTAAAATTAATATAAATACTGATATTAATAAAACTATTTTAAAAATTAAATACGTCAAACACTCAAACTTGAGCAATAATTTTGTTTAACAAATTTAGTCTTGAAAAGTTATATATATATATATATATATATATATATATATATATTTAAAATACACAATTTTTATAGGAGATAAACTTTCCGAGTTAAAAATGTTCATGGTTTTTTAATGCTTCTAAAAACATATTTTTGATAGCATTTTTATTATTAAGTAAAATTTACTGGGACTCTTCGAATTATATAAATCGTTTTATTTAGTAAACTAATTCGAATAAAACGGTCCACTGAAAGGACAATAATCATTAAATGAAAAAGGGGGAGTGTGCGGTGTAGCTAGCTGACATGCAATCCAATCAAATGGAGTCATCCAGTAGTGTTTTGTTTTGTTCGTTTTGTTCTTTCCCGCAGAGAATCGATGTTTTTCCTTTTTTATCTTTTCTTCTTAGTGTACTCAGAGAATTGTGGTTGAAAGGCTTATCACTAAATCCAAGATCCATATTCTCGTAAATGAAAGCCCATGAGGCCCAATTCTTTTCATCCCCAATACCAAATAATCTCAACGATTAAAGTTTGAAAGCGTTTGAAAGCTACCAGATTCTGAAGCTTTTCATATCCCCAATACCTAATATTTTTATCTTCTACTTTGTTTTGGTCCCTGCCCTTCTTTTGAGAGCTTCCGAACGCTGAAAACACCCACAATCAGTAAATTTGATTCCCACACGAGGTTAACGTCCACTGTCCAGCAACAAAAAACAAGGGCAAGTTAGCAAACAGAACCCTGATTCGCATAGGAAACATGCATTTCTACTTCAAACCTGAAATCATGGTTAACTGCACAAACAGAAAACAATAAGTTATTTTGCATATCATTTGGTAGAGCTATATTAGTGAGCATTTCTAGTTATTAAGGCTTCATTCATGTGGCTACCAAATTTTTATTTTTAAACTAAATCTATAAATCATATATATTTAATTAAAATAATTTTGAGTTGATTTTTAAAAGAATTTTAATTAAATTTTTAAAATTTTTAAAAAATTTTATTGATAATTATTCTTAAGTTTAAAATAATTTTATTTTTAATTTTAAATTTATATCTTAAAATACATTATTACCAAACTTCAATCATTACTATTATCATTTTTAAATTACAATAAATATAATTATCTTCATTATCAAACTAATATCATTATTATCAAATTATTATCATTATTATTACTAAATTATTGTTATTTATAGTTGTTTTAATGATAAAAAATTAAATATTTTTACATAAAATTTTAAATTTAAACCTAATTACTTTTATTATTATAAAAAAACTTAATATATAACATAAAGCTAAAGTCTTACGAAAATATTTTATTTACTTTCTTAATTTTCTATTTATATATAAATTTTTTTTTATCTTTCTTTATGTATTATAATTGATAGATATAAAAATATATAAAAAATAATTAATAATTTTTTAAAATTGAAATGAATAGATAAATAGAAACAAAATTTTTACTCTTCTTTTAAATAGATAAAAAATAAAATATTTTATAGGATACAAGATTGAATTGGCCCATTTTGATATATTTAATTTAAAATAACCATGAATTAATTTTAATAATTATTTAAATTTAAAAAAATTGAATATTCAAAATCAAAGTTTAATAAAAAATTATTATTGATGCCTTTATTTTAATCTCTTATTTTACTCTATAAAAATCATACAAAATTTTGACATATGAAAATATTTTACTTAAAAATTTCTATCAATTGTAATAATTTTTAAAATAAAAATTCAACCTTTAAAAATATTTAAAATTATTGTAATAAAAGAATATGCTAATACAAAAATATAATTAAAAGATTAAATAGAATCAATAAAATCTTAGAAAATAAAATTGAAATCAATCTTAAACTTAAAATGATAAAATCACTAAATTTATCTAAAATTTTTATAATCATAATAATTTTTGTAATCCGTATTATTTTCTTAACATTTCCTGATGATAACATCCTTTAATTTAGAATAAAAAATTATTTTTAAGTTGCTGAGTCAATGGCAAAAATCTACTTTTTTCTGTGTCTATCTTGCTTGGGTAGTTTCCAAATGGCATTAATTATACTCAACTTTCTTTGTCCACAAAGAAGCCAAACTAGCTAGAAATTTCTTGTTATAAAGTTTTGTTGATAAAATTATTACTACATATGAATTTTGAATAATATAATGGTAATTTATTTATTTTATATTTAGATGAAATATTTTAATATTTTAAAAAATTTTAAAATTAAATATTTTTATTTTAAAATATTTTGTTTGGATGAAAAAATTAAATTTTTTATATTTAAATTTTTTATTTAGATTAAATAATTTAATTTTTACTTTATACAAAATTTTATGTTTAAATATTTATAATTTTTTTTAATTTTGTTCTTATTTTTTTATTTGTTAAAAAAATTAAATATAATTTTTTTATTGTACAACATATTCAAATAGAATAATAATCTAAAAAATTTATATAATTAAAATAATAATAAAATATAATTATACTATTTAATATTAAAAATAATATATAAAAAGATAAAAAAGAAATACGTGAAATATAAAAAAAGTAAAAAAATAATAACAGAAAAAATAATATGGAGAGAACAAAAATGATTATATGTGAAAATAAATATAAGGATTTTGATAAATTTTAAATTTCATATATTTTTAAAAAAATTTAAATTTTTTATTTTAATTTATTAAAATACTTTTTTAAGATTCATAAAATTTAAAATATCTTAAAAAAATATTCAAACAAAATATTTTAACATTTAAAATTTAAAATTTTTTAAAAATTATTTTTCATCCTCAAAATAACTTATAAAAAACAAGATTTTATGGCATGTGATTTTGACAATTTTGAAGAAATCAATTATTTTCCACAAGCTCGTCTACAACAGGCCTTCACTTGGGTACCATAGTAGGCGATTTAGTTAGACTCCTGAAAATTCCAATTTCAAACACTTTCGAGGCAAAGAAAACCAAAAATAAAAATAAAAATTATTTATACAATAAATTCAACACTAATTTTTATAGCATAGAAAAATGTCAACAATCAATTTTATTTAAAACCGTTTTTTACTTTATTGCTTTTAATAAAAAAATATATTAAAAATAAAATTCTTTAATCCATTTATCTGTAATAAAACATTCAAACAGTTATCATATTCGTGTTTTAAGAATAAAAAAATATAAAAATATTAACGATACATTTTTAATTCTTATTAAAAAATAAAAATCCAAAATTTCAATAATAATCCTTAGCTCCATTTCTTCTGTCTCCTATATCAGAGAATTACAAAAGGTCATTCTCAAGTGGATCATGTTTTTCTCCAAACAATAGCATGGATTCACCCATCCAAAAAAGCTCATACTATTCGGCAAAATATCTCTCTCCCACGCTTTCTCCCTCTCAAAATCCTAACAGAAATCACTATAACCTATCCAATAGGAGGTAGGAATGCACCCAAAACGTGACTCTCCCCTCTCCCCCTAACGTTTTAAACACCTTTTCTCTTTCTCGTTCTCTCTTCCAAGGGAACAAACACACAGAGACATCCACAATCACTCTCGTTCACGTCACACATTTCAATCATAAGCATCCTCACGCATGCTTTCCCTAGCAATGGCAGAAACTGTATCACGCATGGCGCCGAAACAGAGCAATTACAGTGAGGGCTTATTTTGGGGGAAGCAAAAGATCTCATATTCCTCAACCTCACATCACTACTAGCCACCATTTCACATTGTTCTCAACCTGTATCATCATCTTCGCACACAACTCAAGCTAAAGCCAGGAGCATTTCTCTGTGCGATTTTGAAACTTGCATAAAAAAAGGTATGAGGCAATTCATTAAAGTTATTCAGAAATGATAAACATATAACATACATCCATTTATGTACATAATCTAACGGGAAGTTATTTTCTTCTGATAGTTATGGGAAATCATTTTGAAAGTATTGTAATTTCTTATAACATTGCATTTTCCCTCTTTCTTATTGCTCTTTCTCTTTCTTTCTATTAAACAAAGAGTAGATCCTTTTGTTATTTTGTTTTTATAAATATGTTTGTTGTCCATGAAATTATCCGAAGATAGAGGGAAAGGGGCAGATATTTTGGTCTTAATTATATATATAACTAAAGTGAAAAGCATAAAATGACAAAATATTGATTTCTAATATAACAAATGGCGTTGGTTTTTGTGTGATTGAAGAAGAATGTCCTCTTAATTGGATTGCTTCTTTTTCTTTTTCTTTTTTTAAAAATGAAATCGATTTGTTAAAATAATAATAAAAATAATAAATCAATGTTAACTTTTTATTCTCTCTTTGAAATTATTGCATTTCTCTTCGTTTGTTCATCTACTCATTTCTTTTTTTTTTTAACTGCGTATTTATTTAATTAACATGTTAAAGAAAAATCATATACTTCATTATCAAATAAATATTTTAATTCTATATCTTAACGAATAAATTTTAAATTTATGTATGATATTTTCTACCCTCAACTATTTTTTTTCAATGTACAAGTTTATAATACAACTATCACTTACTTTAAATTTTGTATATATGTAATTTTGTATTTTAATAATTTAAACCTATTTATTAAAAATAAATAAACTCTTGATATCATAAATTTTAAATTTATATATGTAATATTTTCATTATTATATATTTTTAGAACAACATATCCCACAAATTTTGAATTATAAGGGTTTTCTTATGCAACTAAGAGCATCTCCAATGAGAATTGCTTAAGAAATTTTTAAATTTTAAGCATTGGTTCTTAGTTTGTTTTTACCCTTTGGAGCTTGCTGAGGTGGAGAACTTCTTAAAGGAGAGTTTCTTAAATAAAAAAATATCACTTAAAAAAATGGATCCATTTATTAATTTTAAATAATAATAAAATAAATTAAAAATTATAAATATTAAATATGAAATAGTATATGAAATCTATCTAAAAATTCTTACCAAATCACTCTAATAAAGTGAAAAGTTACTTAAATTTAAAAAGATAAAAAAAATTTATATTTAAATATTTATAGATTTTTTAATTTTATTTTTATTTTTTTATCAAAAAATTTAGATATATAAATTTTTTTATTGTATAACATATTTAATCAAAATAATAATTGAACAAATATATAATAAAATATAATTATATCATTTGATTAGTCAAAATATTTTTTTAAAATTTATACCTTTTTGTAAAATAATATTTAAATAAAATATTTTAATTATTAAAATTTTAAATTCTTTGAAAAAAATTACTTTACTTCTTTAAAAAATCTTATCCAAAAGTTAGAGAATGACTGTTGATAATCTAGCTAATATTGACCATTTATACAACTCTTTCGATTGCTTGATTTTGAAGGTTAGTCCTCCTTCATCTTGATTTTGCGGCAGAATGTGGTGGCAGCTTGCTTGCCACTATAGTCCGAGTTTGATGCAATAATGATAATAATTTTTTCATCATATCACTTTCCTTGGGATTTTTTTTTATATTTACAGATTTAATTTAATGACTTTTTCATATTCTCTTATATATGTTCTTATAAATTTTTTAATTACTAGTAGTGTATTTATCCATGTATTTAATTGTAGATAACTTTTTTGAAAATTTATTTCTTAAGAAATTATAAAATTGTTAATTGTTTAAATTATAATAAAAAAGGACACGATTTATCTAAAAAGCATAAAATCTGATAATTGAAATATTAATAAATATTATTATAACCATAAAGAATAAGAATGGTAAAACATGAAATAAAACAGTACATATATTTATTAGATTAAAAAAAAATAAGTTTTTAATTTATTAAATAAAAGAAAATATAAAAATAAAAGGTAGGAGATTTAAAATTAATTAACAAGTAACCTAAAAAGAATTCACATTCTCCTGAAATGATTTTTCTAGCTCAGTAATTTACCAACAAAAGTTTATGTTCTAAATAATGGGAATCACCAAAATAATTCCTATCATAAATGTCATAAAAAAAAAATCATCTATATGATTGCCATTTACTGCGCCAACAAGCATAATAAACTGCTTGAAAACATTCATTGCCGACTTAAAAAATAACAAAAAATTTCAACTGCTCCGTCTGTGTGCATGTGTCTCCCTGAGTTTTTTAGTTTTCATTAATCTTTTTCCTGCCAAATAAATTCAATAATGTAAAAGCAGCAAAATCTTCTATACCTCCTATATAAATATCTAAACATAGAGCCATAAAGAGATAGGAAAGTGCTTCACACAATACACATAGTTCAGAGAGAATTTCAGAACTAGTATCGTAAAACTATTTTTTGTTAGTTTATAATAAATTGAACAAAATGTTTCACATGAATTAGAAGTGGAAACAGAGGAATCATGAAAATAAAATGCGGATAAAAAAAAAATACAATTGACAAGACACTTGGAACCTGTTTCTGTTTGCTTAAAATTCAATAAATGGTTAAGAACCGATTTTTTAATTAAGCAACTATTGCTTAAATAAATAACCTCTTCAATCGAGAAACAAGTTAAATAACAGTTGCTTAACTTGGGAACCAGAAAATGGGGCATTCCCTGTATAAAAATAAACTAGTCAGCTGACTTATTTAAACAAAAATTACTAAAGGTGTTTTCCTTATTCAGAAAATTATGCGTACTTAGTTTTTTCACTTTTATTTTTTTATTAAATACATTTAACTAGTAATTATAAATTTGTTAAAAATTTAACTATTATATTATATTATATATATATATATATATATATATATATATAGATATATAGATATGTTTACCTACCAAACTTAATATCCATATCAACTTAATAATTTTTTATAAAATTTAAAATTAATCAATTATATATATAATTATGTATATTAAATTTTAAATAATTTAAATATTTATATATATATATATGCTATTTAACTATTGATAAAATATTTATTAATTTTTATTTTATATAAAATTTTATAAATATAATTTACTTTATAAAAAATTTTAAATAAAAAATTAGATTAATAAATTATATATTTTTTTAAAAAATATAAATTAATATAAATATTAAGTTTAATATATGATATTAATACATCTGAATTATATATATATATATATATATATATATATAACTCCATTATATCCCAAACAACTAATTTAAATTCGAAGATTGTCACATTTAGAACTTTCTCATTCATCACAGAAGTTCGATTAGGAATGGAGCAACATATATGTGAAATTGAATTTACGTATAAATCAAACAGTTAAAATGGAACATGTAAAATTTTAATCTCCCATTCTTTCAATTTGAAACCATACATACAACCACTTTGAGAAGCAGAATAGCGAGGAAACGCAATAAATAAAAGCACGTAAAGGATGAACGTCAAATTCTGGCATAAGATAGCACTAATTAAAACCAAATTATCGGACTGACCTTTTGGTTTCTTATCACGGCATAAGGCACTTCCACAACAACATTGAAATGCTTTAATAGGATGGTCATGATCATCGAAGTCAATACCATAATCCTGCAAATAATTTCTCATGTCTTCAGGAAATTCAAATGACTTCAGAACACTAAGGACATTGAAGACTAGAAAACAGTATTTGTTGCACAAATGCACAATCAAAAGCATGCTTTACTTGTCACCGATTATAAGCACTCATTTAGAAGTAATATTATTTGCAGATAAAATCCAACTCACTTACCCATGTCAACTCCTCGTATGCATTTACATTTCTGTTGGTAAAGAGCGCAAGCTGCAGGTAAGAATCAAAACAAAATATAAATATGAGGCCAAAAGTTAATTTTCATAGTTTCCCATCAAAAAGAAAATTAATTTGTTAAATTGGAAATGTATGTATATAAAATCAAACAAATTCTCACATGATAATAGTGACGATCAGGAGTTTCCACTTCAACAGGGATGTCTATTAGATTTGCATCAGAGCATCTGGAATCAAGAACACAAAAACCATACTAGAAATCAATAAATGAAAAAGATGGAGAGAAAAAGAAGAAAAAAATATTAGTGAAAGGAAAGAGAGGGAGGAAAGAAAGTATGATACAAGTCATGAACTTGGGTATACTATGGTGTGAAAATAAAAAAGAAAAGAAGAAAAAATGCTGTTCTGTGATCGCCTTGGACATAAATGGAACAACAAAAACCGTCAAAATGATAAACAAAAGCAAGTCCATAATTCTCCAATCCTTTTCAATTTCATTATAATATTATGAGCTTGAAATTATCAAAAATGGTTCTGACCTGGAGCTATACATTACTCAAAAGAAACAGAAGGAAAGTAGACAATAATTATTGACACTCCAAAGTGAAGAATGATAGAAAACAAAAACAGTAAAAAAAACTTATAGCTGTTTGGTCATGCAAAGAGGTTTTTCTTTTCTTTTTTGGATAAAAAAAGCAATCACGCTAACCTAGTTTCAAGGCTAAAGATTTTAATCCGGAAGTGTCAGGCTAGGCCAATGTCAACAACAACATGGATCAAACAGCATCATAACATTGTTGTAAATCACGTCTATCAACAAACTATCTCATGTGGTAAATCAGGCTAGCACATTTCAGCCTCAGGAATTGGAGTGGCCTAATTTTAGCCAGAAGTGATTGAGGAGAGGTGAATAGTAATTAGGCTGGTTTGATTTCATCCTGAATAGAAAATATGGATGTTGAATTTCGAAAAAGCACCTATGATTTATAAACCTTGCAACATTTCCATTATATGTTGCATCTAAGCATAGTGCCTCCTCATCCTTTAAAACACCCTCCGATCCCCAGTCTGCATCAAGTGTCACAGGGTATGTATGTCTGTCGTTGCCGCTGTTCTGCAAGGTCCTTTCATATAATTCTGTATTGGTTAATATTTCCCCAACATATTCACAAACAAAGCTTCCCTTGGGCAAATCTTCTAGTGTTCTTAGACCCCATCCCTTGCCTTCTCGAGTCAAAAACACCTGAAGAATAAAGGATAACACGACCCGTCATATATCAAATACAAGAAATGTGACAACAATAACGGCTGCTACTGATAAAAAAATGAATGTAGACAACAGCTATTTTGCAGGATTTTTTAAAGAAAATGTGGGCACTTGCTGAAGGTTGGTGAATTGACAGTTGATGCACTATGAGAAACCAAGTAATATGGTGGTTCTAAAAATAAATAGGACTGTGATGCAAGTTGATGCACAGCGAAAACTTCTTATTCTGATCAGTTTGACCTTCAAATAGTAAAAGATGACATCTTCGACACATCAAGAACAAGTATTGATTAGGATATCTTCATTACACTATAAATGTATCAAAGTAAGAAACTGAGTCAGTCTCAGACAAAGACATAACGACTTCCTTCCGCAAATATATTGCAATTCCCACTTACCATAACTTCATGTAACAGCCATACTAAAATAAAACAAGTACAAGGAAATGAAATTCTGATCAAACAAATTGCAAGATTGTTCAGAGAAAACCTTACCTGCAATTTACATCTCAAACCTCGTTGCACTACTCGATTTCCACACTGCATACCACACCCACATTTCCTCCAGCATTCCTTTATAAACTTCCTAACCATATGCCCTTTGCATGGTTCAGGCATCTTGTCATTCTTAGACCTCTCCAGTGGGCATTCTTGACAATACACAAAATGATTATCTTGAGGTTCCATTATCATAGACATGCAAACTGTTAGAAATTCTTCTTTCAACAAACCTTGTGGAGTGTAAGCAAACTCTCCACCAGTTTCTTGAGCACATGCACAAGGAAACGATAAGGAAAGACAGTCGCCAGAACAATCAGCACAGCAACCCTCATCGGCAATACGAGCAAGTGAAATATTCACATTAGCACTTTGATATATTATATTATAAGGTATGTAATTAAACTTGGGTAACTCCTCACTTCCAGTGTCATCTAGTAATGATATTTTAACATTCTCTGAACCTTTTGTTATGTCACTGAGAAAGCGAAAGGAATTCTTTTCATCATCAGCAACACCTTGTTGTGGCAGACAAGCCGCATTGTGTGAATTGGCATTCTTGCAATTTGACCGCTTTTGATTTGAATTCAAACCCAGATTCAAATAAATTTCACATAAATCGTCTAATAGTTTCACCATCGATGATTGGGGCACAAAAGTCTTGTAAAACCTCAGGTGTTTCTCCTCCATGGACTTCATAACAGCATCCATGTCAGGAACATGGAAGTTTGGTTGTCCCAAGGCAGCGTCATAGTTTAAAGAAATTTTAACTTCTCCCAAAGGAGAAGAAGCAATATTGATATTACCTTTACAAGCTCTAGTGTTATTATTACATGCTGAGCTATCATCTTCTTTGTGCATATTCTGATACGGAACTGACAGGGATTTGGTACAAAGATTTCCATTTGGAGCATCGGATGAGCCTGCAGAAACAAGAAATTCACCAACCAGCAGCTATATCAAAAACTTTTAAACCAAAGTTAAAGTATACAACAGCATATGCTTTTCTGATGTGCAGTAGAACAAATCTGGAAAATAAAGAGGTAATTGTAAATTGGTAGAATACAATCAATTAGGGTGTAAAAGACATCTATAATGGCTCCTTTTTCAGACGTTTTATTTTTATTTTTATAAATCTGTGAACAAATGTAGGAAGCATTGAATAACAGATCAATAGCTTTTAGGATGTCCACTCTTACCTTTGATACAGAGGAAAAATAGAAGAAAGAAGGGAGACCATTCAGGACACAAATTAAAAAAAAAGTTGGATCATGGTTGCTGTAAAAACAAATACAAAATAAAACAAAAATGTGAAAGGTATGTAGTTGGAAAGGCTGTCATAATTACCATCGGAACTTGTTGAAACAGGTCCAAGATGTAACTTAAGTTTCTCAGTTCTTGGTTTCATATGTTCCTTCTGATAATGATCACTTGATATATTTTTCCTCCGGATATGAGGATTGCAAGGTTCATCAGTTGGATCTTCACAATACCCTGCAGATGGTGCATTCTCAGGATACAATTTTCTATCTCTAGCAGCCATGCAAGGTAAACTTGAGATCCTTTCTACGTCAGTCAACCTTGTCTGTAATGCTTGTGAACTGGTTGTGGGCTTCATATCTTCCATGGAAGTTCGAGATGATTTAATCATTTCCTGTCTAAAAGTCTTGGGAGGAATTTCAGTGTCTTCTACAGACAACTCTTGTCTTGAGTTGTCAGTTGATGAAACCTGGCCATCTCCATCTACCAAGTGCAGTTTCTGTTTCGGTCGTTCCCCATCATGATGACTGATTGGAGTTTTTCTCTTACCTTCTGCTTGCTATTAGAAAAATTACTATAAGGTTCTACAAAATATACAAAACTAGAAACAAAAAGTCAAAGGGAAAGAAGCTGATCACTGAAGATTGAAATGTAGCAATCACAAATACTAATAACACTATTACTCACTTGTAAATTCACATATACACTGTAGGGTAGATGAGGATAAAAGAAATAACATGTCACAAATATAAAAAAAATACAATTAAAAGGACAATTGATCAAATTGATGGGATGTGTATTGAAACCTTATCTTCCTTTGACTCAAAGTATGTGTCTATAAGTGTCCGATAATTGTCCTCTTCAATTAGTTCCCACTTTCCATCATACAATTTTAACAATTTTTTCAACACCGGTTTCACCTCATCATCAGAAATTCCTAATGACCTCATAGCATTATAAGCCTTAATAACTTTTCGATTAGGAGCCATGATGTCCCAAAAGTAATTGACATGCAACTGCACACTAGTATGCCAAGACTTTGGGCTCCTCCAAATGTCTAAACTCAATCAACTCTAACCTTACATGTCCCAGCAATTAACCTTTTTCCCTGCATATAGCAAAATGGGATCATCGTACAACATATTAGAGAGGTTCATTGAGAGTGAAGTTATCACAGAACAAAATAAAGCAAAAATAACATTATCATTATACTTGATGGGAACTCTGCAAAAATAAAGGAAAACATCAATGAACAAGAATTAGTGACCAATGCAAGATGTCAGGTGATACCTTTCTCAATATTCTATGTGCTTATTTAGTTTAAAGTTTAATAGAAATGATTTTAATGAAATTAATTTTGAACTGTTTAACATTTTTGACATGTGCATAAATGAATCTGGATAATGTATTTTTCTTGAAGCATATGTTTTGCTTTAGAATGTGGGAGAATAGATTCTCCAACACCAAAACAAACAAGGTCTACATATATGATATCACACACAATACAAATTTAAGGTTTATTGCAGAGAATTAACGTAGTAAAATATCATGGTTTTAGGTACATTCTCCAAAAATCACTGCATAACAATTAGTATGAAATTTAAAGGGAAAACACACTTTTTCTTTTTGTTCAACTAACTCTTCTATGAAAGGAAAAGCCACCACTTTCTAATGCTAGGGCATCGAAAAGTCTTGGTAGTTACATAATTGCCTACCAAGGGGATTTAATGACAGAAAATCAAACCCAAGCATTTTTAAACAAATGCTTCTATCCTTACATGCTAAACTGACCCATTAAGACTTACTGCATCATATTCAGTATATCATGATTTTATTAAAAATTGTACCATTTAATGTTATTAATGTATTAAATTTTGTGACTTTTTATACAAATTTACAATGTATAAATTTTTATTCTACATCTTTGAGCATACATTAGAAAAATCAATTCATAAAATATTGTTATTTATCTAATTGTTGCAATTTTTGTTTTTTATATTTGTATAATTTAAAAAATAATTTTCCAAATGTATGTTAAAGGACACACAATAAAAAATTAATAAATATTAAGTTTTTATTAAAAATAATAAATTTTATTAAAAATTATGACATTTAATGTTATCAACATATTGAAAATTATTATCAACTATCAATAAATTAAATCTTGTAGTTTTCAATATACTAAAAACATCATTTTACAATAAAAAAGAAAAGAAAAAGTGCAAATCATGCTATCCAGAAAAAAGCTATACCACCAGTAACAAAATCAATTTGCACAACAATCCTTATTAACATATATCTTAATAGTATTTTTATTCCAATATGTATCAATTTTTTCTCTTTTTCTTTCTATCACATTATATCTTCCTCCTACTTTTTTTTCCTCTCTTTTCCTTTCATTCTAATGTATCCCATATTGGATGTACACTCAGTAATTTTTCTTTGCACAAGACAAGACCGTTTGCTTCAATGCTTAGGCTGCATTTTGGGGGTTCTGTTATTTATCAATTTTTCTAACTGAATTCTAGTCAAGACCAACTAAGAAACAAACAAACGCTAATTCAATTTAGCCTCTAATCAAATATTTAGGCCCTCATTCTATATCTAATTTTCTGTTTTAGTCTCTGCTATCCTTTTTTATAATTTAGTTCCTTATATTGAAGAATTTAGTTTTAATTCCTACTATTTTAGAACGACTTAGTCTCTACCAAAGACTATTATTTGATTTCTAAAAAATGAGAATTTATAAATTTTAGTTTTTGAATATGCTAATCTTATTCATATATTATTCACATTTTTTCTGCAAAAATGACCAAAATATAATCAAGTCAACATTTTTTTTTATACACCCATATTCTTTAGAACTAAAAAGTATATGGGGATACAACTTTTAGTGACTAAACAGTATATTTATTTACATAACATTATCACTTAACAAAAAAATGAAAACCAACAACTTTTATACACTAAAACCATACAAAATAACAAAGACTAAAATTAATAAACTAAAAACTTCATTCAACCTTCAATTTATATATATGTTAATGAAGCAAATACATGGATATAAAAGTAGCAATATATTGCATTCATGTTATTTCCAACTATCTCAATCAATATTTGGAAGTATCCTGTAAAACAGTCAGTGAACCTAGGCTGCATACATGGCTGGATCGGGTTTGTAAAAATTGTAAATTACACATTTAAGGATAGGTGAGATGAAGTAGAATGATCAGAGAGGTAGAAAAAAGAGTAAAAGAAATGTTATATGAAATATGATGAGATAAAGAAAGAGAAATAGAAAAATGTATTAAGATTCAAATAATTCCAATATTTAAAATAAAAAGAATTAACAGAAAATACTGATCAGTATCATTGCTCCTTAAGGAATAAAAAATATTTAAAATATTACAAATACATCTTAATAAATTTTAATGCATTTCAATATTGAATTTAAAAATAATTATTTTTGATTTCTTAATCACTCTCCCATGCCATTGTTATCAAGATTAAAATTTTATTCAGTATAGTTAGGTACAGATTGGTTGCACATCCCAATAAACCAACATACTTAAGCGCAAATAAGTCTACAGAAAATGCAACAATTTGTTATTAATTTTTTATGTTTGCTACTAAAATGAAACATATTACTATTTCATCACTTCAAATATGAAGACCTACTTTAAAGTCCTTTTCTGGTATATGTTGGTTGCTATGGAATTCTGTTAAAAGAAAATGAAAGAATTTTTCACACACAATCAAACGGTGGATGCAGGTAGCAGAGGAGAATCTTTGAAAAGAAGAAACCTTACATTAATTTCTCTGGAAGCTTCAAACAAGACAAGGAGAAGTGATGTGCTGAAATATGATGTACACTTGACAGTAAATTACCCTTCCCTTGAACAACACAGGAACTTAACAAAAGAAAGAAAACGCGTTCTGGTCTTGCAAGTAAGGCAAGGGAAAAGACGCAGTCTGGACGTTCTGGTCTTGCAAGTAAGGCAAGGGAAAAGACGCAGTCCCAGAGTCGAAACTCCTAAACCCTTAGATAGACTAGGAGCCTTGAGAATGTGAATTTGACTAATGGCTGCGACGAAATTCTCTCGAAAAAATGAAAGAAAATACACGCGTGACGCTGCGGTTATTTGCAGGGAAAGCCAAGAGTTGCCGAGTCGATTGGGTCGGGTTTGTTACCTGATTCATCTGTAACGTCGGTGGTCAACAAACACGTGTCATGTATGTAAGGTTGGTAGGCAACAAACACGTGTCATGTACGGATGACGTGTTGCATCTTCTATTGGATGGAATTCAACGGTTATTGACCGCAACTTTGAACGTTTTTTTATTATATACTTTGCAGAGGAAACTCCAGAGTCATTGCTCTGTTAAACGGTTTCCTTCCTTTGTTATACACACGACATTCACTGTACTACTGCCAACAAACTTAAATATGACATTTACTAGACCTAATTAATGCTAAGTTATGATAATTAGTCTATTTTTAAATAATTAAATATAAAATAATCAATTTATAAAATCAATCTTTAATTTTTTAGAAAATAAGATATATTTAAAAGGTATATTATTAACATTCTTTTTATAAACTAAAATATTAATGTCCAATCAATCAAATAATCAGTCATAAAAAATTTAATAAATAGATTAAGTATTAATTTATTTTAAATATAGATAAAATTGATTTAAAATTTTAAACATAATTTAAATATATAAATAAATTTTAAACATAAAATTATATTAAAACATTTTAATTTTAAAAAATATGAGATATCTTTCAAATTTAAAATATTTTTTCAAAAACACAAGTCTTATATTATAAGTAATTTTGTTTAAATCAACAGATAATTATACACTATAAAAATTTTTAAAAATATATTGAAGATTAAAAATATAACTATAATTAATTTTTAAAAATTTAATAATTTATCATTTTTAATATATCAAAGGATATATAATAAAATTTTATTAATAACTTTTATTTAAAATTATAATATATAATATTATTATATTATGTTATAAATTTTAATCCAAACTTATTATAAATAAATTTTTATTATGCATCTTAAATATATATTAACAAATATAATTTAATAATAACATTCGCGGTCGTTTTTTAATTAAAAAATTAAGTGAATCTCAAACAAATATGCACGCTAACCTAACAAACAAATTCAACTTCTTATAGTGGGCTTTGCCAATTTAGATACCCGTTATTTTATGTTTAGAAAGTTAGTTTTTATATTTTCAATATAAAATATGTTCTATTTTATGTTCAGAAAGTTACTTTTTATATATTTTTAATATAAAATATATGTTCGACTAAAAATATATGATTGATATCAATTAGTACATTGGTGTAAAATTTTGATATAAATGAAAGATGTGTAAAAATACTCTATTTAAATATTGATATACTTGTGGTGTTATTTATAGAGTATAATAATATTCTATTTTTATTTAATTAAAAAAAATGGAAGTGAATAAATCCAAGTAAAAGAGCTTTATATATAATAACTTTAGTAGAATCAATTGTTAAAAATTAAAAACGTAACATTTAAAAATAATAATATAATAATATTACAATAATTTTTCAATCGTTAAAAAAATAAAGTTACAATAAATTATTAAAATAAAAATAATTAATTTATAAATTAAATTTTTAAAATTAACTAATAATTAGTAATTAATTTTAAACATTATAATCAAAATTGAATGTAAACATTTAAAATAATAATTAATTAAGAAATTTAATTTTTTTTAAAAAATAAAATTTTTACAACAATCTTTTATATATTTTAAATTTTTTAATAAAATATAACTAAAAAATTCTAATAAATTTATATCATTAGTACAAATCCATTAAATTTAATATTTTTTGAGTTATGAACTAGATTATAAATAAATAAATATAATGTATAGACAGTATAGTATATTAGTAAACTAAAATTTCTATTAACCAAACTTACTTTGATGTAAACTATAGATTTACTAATATTATATTATATTTTATAATTTTTGTTGTTTTTATTATTTTGCACAAATAAATTATATACATGTTTACTGATTTATTAGTGTTTTAAAAATTATACTTAAGCTTATATTTATAGGATTAATGAATTTTTTATTATATTAAAATAATATAATGATGATAAATAAATTAATGCAAAAATAAATTATAATTAGATTTATTTTAATATTAAAAAAAATTAGATTTATCAAAATACAATAAAAATGTATTATTTATACAAAATTATTATTATTTATTTGGGAAAAATTTTAAAAATGAAAACTAAGAAAAGCTTTTTTAGTAAATAGTTTATATAAATATATTTTGATTATTGTGATTACTAAGTAGTAATAGTAAAAAAAATTAATAAATATAAATTAAAATGTGTACATGTAAATTAAAATTTTGAAGAATAATTAATATATGATTATGAATTCTAATTAATATAATGTTAACAAAAATTAATTTTGACCATATTTTTTTATGAAACAAAAGCTTAATGAACCATCGAGGAAAATGAGATTTTAACCTAGATACAATCAATAATGATGAAAACTTAACCTTTGTAAATGGAGATCCATGGAAACCATTTTATGGGTAAAACAAATTATTGTTGATCCTTCTAATACAATTATTATTTTTTTCATTCATATGGTATAAGTGATAAACAACATTGTATGAAAGGTTAAGTTTAATTCTTTTAATAACCATCATATCCCTTACGACGGTGTATAAAATATAAAATATATTTGATAAAGTTACTTATAAAAGCGTGAAGTGAAAACTACAAGAATTATGAAAATGTAATGTAACAAGTGAGTTTATAGCTTACACCAAAATGTTTTTAGTACTTCACCAAATCACTGCCAGTTAAGTTTATCTATTTGGAATTTCTTATGATGTTTAAGTTTTCTCAAAATATTGTGAAGATGTGGATAGCAATGAAAATAAGGAATTGATTTGTTTAAAATTGAACTTGACTCAGTCTAATAAATAGACATGTTCATATTGCTAAAAAACGTAGACAAGTTAAGTTTAAACTTACTAAAAGCTTGTTTAACCTATTCAAAAACTTATATTATTTTTATATATTATATTTTTATATATATTATGTTTATTTCAGTATATTATATTTATATAATTTGTTAAAAATTTAAATTTTTAATTTTAAATAAAAAAAATTTATATTTATAAATTTATTTAATATTTAATACAAAAATTTTGTATATTGTGCACATGTTGTCTGTGTGCGTTATTTGTTTATACGTTATTCTATTTATATATCGTGCGTTATTTTTTTATATGTTATTCTATTTATATATAGTTATTGTTTAGTATATATATTCTAAAATTATATTATTAAGTTTACAAATTTTTATCTTGTTAACTTTAAGATTTAGATTTTTTAATTAATTATTTATATAAATTTTAGGTTTATTTATTAATTTGTTGTGTATTGTAAACTTTTAAATAAACTTGTAAGTATTACAAGCTTTAAATAAGTTAGACCTTGACAAATAGTTCAAAATTCTTAAACAAATAACATTTAAACATTCAAAGTTTAGTTTGACTCGATTTATTTTTATTTTTATACGTGGAGGATTATCATAAAAAATTTGAATATCTTAGAAGATTTTAATTTTAAAATTAATTATTACTTTAATTTTAAATATATTTTATAATTTATTAAATATCTGTTTTAATTCATGATAAATATTCTTAATTATTAGTTTTAAACAATTTTTTTATTACCAGAATTAAATATGATTTATTATTATTATTACCAAATTTGAAATATAACAATTTAACATAATTTAAAATTTTCTGTTACTAGTTTTAATTTTGATTCTCTATTTAAATATGAGCACATACATTTATTAAAATTGATTCATTATCAATTTTAAACATTTATTTAATTTTTATTTAAATTTTAAATTTAAATTTAAACTCAGTTAAAAGTTTGAAAAATCAAAACATAATATTTCACATTTTTAATTTATATTATCAAAAAATTAAACATAAATAATTAATACTTATCACTCATCTAATTACACTGATAATTTTTATATAATTTAAAATTGATAAATTTAATTATTAAATTATATTATAATATTTTATAATTATATATTAAATTTTAAAATAATTTAAATATTTATACATATATTATTTAATTATTAATATTTATATATATATTTAAATAATATATTATATATTACACTAAATTTATAAGATAAAATATATAAATATGATTTAGTTGATAAAAATTGTTAAAATAATATTTAAATTAATTAATTTTATATAATAATGAGAAAGAGCATGTTAGCGGGGTTAATGGGTGGGTTACCACGAATTCGAGCTCCCTGGCTTGATTTTTGCCAATTGATTTTTCGGCTGATGGATTTTTTCTGATAACCTTAATGGAGGCCGGAGAGACAGAGAGATTTAAGAAGAAAAAATATATCAAAATTAAATTTATCTCCTGTTTAGATTAAATGATATTTAATTAATATAATTTTTTTAAAAAACTTTATTAAAAAATAGAAATTTAAATTTTTATTAAATTAAATTTTATAATTATTATAAATATTTTATATAATTTTTTATTTTCTATTTTTACCCATTTTTATAACACCATTTTTTTTTATATATTTATTTCTCTTATTTTTTAATTTATTTATTTTTATTAAACGAAGTTAAACAAAATAAATATATAAAATTTATAGTCGTTATTAATCAATCCAATACAAAGCCCACGCGAAAAGGCCCACCTGACTTTTGTCACTATTTTTAAAAGCTGACTAGGCCACAGAAGGCAGTAGGTAAAGAGAAAAAAATATCAACAGCTGAAATTGGAGAGAGAAAAAATAAAATAAAAAAGAGGAGAGAATAAAAATATTTTTAATGATTTAGATGAAAGAAATAATAAAATGAAAAAAAATAAGTTGTGTTTTATTTTTAAATATTTAAATTTTTTTTAAAATTAACAAATTATTAATAAAAACAATATGTAAAAATCATAAATTTTTATGTATGAATTTTTAATTAGTATGAAATTTTTTCATGGTTAAAATTTTAATTTATTTAAATAAAAAATAATTTTATTTATTTAAATAATTTATTTTTTATTTTATTTATATTTTATTTTTCAAATTTTTGTTTTTTATTTTTTCTTTCTATTTTATATATCATCTTAACAAAGTATAAGTTTAGCATGATCTTCAGATGAAACTTTTTATTTTCTTTTTACATTTGATCCAATTTATTATTATTATTAGTAATTTTACTAAAAAGTCTAATATATATTTTATTTAACAAACATTAAAATGTTAGTATAAATATCATAGATCTTTATTATTATTATTATAGTACCAAATAATTTGTTAGTCTAATAAATTAATATATATCATT
Source organism: Canavalia gladiata (assembly GCA_037954105.1). NCBI lineage: Eukaryota > Viridiplantae > Streptophyta > Magnoliopsida > Fabales > Fabaceae > Canavalia > Canavalia gladiata. Next base: position 16,026,297 of record CM075660.1, read on the forward strand.
ACTATATCATGTTGTTGACATAAATCTTTTCCTAGAGTTTATAGTATTTTAAATTTTAATTTTATTTAATTTTTATAAATTAATCCTTTACTTTATTTAAGAATTTTTTTCTTAAATTCTAATCTTTTTAGTGTTTTTAAATTCGATTGTATTATTTGTATAAGGATTAATTTGTAATATTTTAAGTAAATAATGAAATTAATTTGTATATTTTTTTAAAGTGAAAAATTAATTTACATTATATTAAAAGTTAGAAATGAACTTATAAAAATTAAATAAATTAAAAACTAAAATTTTAATAAACTCTATTTTACTATTAATATTTGATTTAAATCACATGTATTTTTTTATTGGAGGTAAGTTTATGCTGGTAAAAAAATGCGTATAGTTATTATAGTAGGACTAGTTTTTTCCAAGAAAGATGACCTAATATTCAAACCTGAAATCTTATTTAAATATATATATATATATATATATATATATATATATACCACTTGAATCAGTTACCAAATGTAAGTTCACAATAATCATACAAATAATTTATTTTTTTATTGAAAAAATTGTATGTTGGTAACCAAATGACAAAGAGATTGAAAAAATAACTTATGATCAACTTAATTTTGCTTTCTTAGCAACAAAATTTGATACCGTTGGTAATATACATGTTTAAATTTTAACAAATGAAAAAATATTTATCGGAGAGGACAAAATTTATTTCAATAATTTTACGTATTAACAGATAAATCCTAATGTATCAATTAAGAATATCATTTGGGATAAAAGATAGTTTGGTTTTATATGAAAATATATCTGAATTGTAATGTAGACATTAAAGTGTGTTATTCCCACTATTCAACTAATTATTAGTAGAAGAGTAAACTATGCTTTTTAATTTTTATAAAATTGTTAAATTTTAATTTTATTCTCATGCTTTTAAAATTTTTTAATTTGTTTAATAATCCACATATAATCCTTAGTATTAACTTTATTATTATATATTAATAAAATTATATATCAATATATTTACATGTCAAAAATAGTTTGACATGAGTTATTAATTAAAAAATAAAATATTTTTAATTTTATAAAATTATTGATTATTAATTTTATTTTTTATTTTTAAAAGATTTATTTTAATAATAATTTTTTTAAAAATATTCTAAAAAATTATATCATCACATATACATTCTTATTCGTTTATTATAATCCATAAATACATATTCAAATATAAATATAAGTAAAGACAATTCATTATAAAGTAAATGTATAATAAAGTTGGAAGAATTTTGATAAATTAAATTCATGTAAAAAAAATAATTAACAACATTATTAAAATTATAGTTAGAATATGAAAAAAAAATTTGGTGTCAACCATCATATTTATTTTTCTTTTCTTATTATCATCCTTTATTAAAAAATAAATTATCAATACTTTATCCATTCTTAAATCATAGTTGATATAAAATTTCAATTTTAAACGATAAATATGATTATTCTTTTTTTACTTATGAAGTGGAAAGCTTTCTAAAATTAAACTTTCACATTTGCATGCCATACATAATTACTAAATAATACAAATCTACTGTTATTTCTATCAAAATAATAAATATTTCACGTATCAAAAAAGATAAAAGGGTCACTAATACATTACTTTTTTTTTATGTACTTTTATTATAATTCTAGCATTATTAAATTTTTTCTTATATTTGTTGGATTTGATAAAAACTATTCCAACTTTATTATTGTTTTAAGTACTGCATATTTGTACATAGTGTGCCTTTTGAAATGTTAGGGAAACACAATGAATCAAAACTAGTCTTTTAAAAAATAAAAATAAAAAATTATTTTAAAATTTAAAATATATTTTACTTTTCAATTAAAATTTCATATCATATCAGTTTGGCACATAACCATGCTACTAGATAATAAATGAAGTTGAGGATATGGATTAAGTGTTCATTTGATTTAAGATTGAGTAAAATTAATTTTGAACATTTTTTAGATGCATCAATTCACCTAAGTTATATATTTTTTTCTTAAAACGTGTTTTACATTAGAAAATTACAAATATTAATTTTCTAAATTAAAAATAAAACAAATTCTAAATATAAGTTACTTTTGAAAAATAAATATCAAAATTAATTATTTTTAAAACAAATTAATTTCATATTCAACAATTTTATAAAACTTAAAATATGTTTTATCCTTAATAAATTTGTCTAGATTACAAAGTTGTTATTCCCCAACAAAGATCACACAAAGAGAACAAGATTATTATACAGACAAACTTATCCTAGTAATCACTTGATAAACATAGTTCACTTTACTCATAGTCGTCTTTTTTAAATCGAGAGTTAATCAATGATAAAAAAATAAAACCCAAAAACAGAGCGGCAGCCCCTCCCACAACTATTGCTGCCAACCTTTCGGTGTTGTTCTTTCTGCTTGCTCCTGTATTCATAAATTCGGTACATAATTAATGAGTAATCATGTATAATGATTTATTGTAGATTGTTTGTGTTTAGCTTTTTCTTTTCTTTTCTTTTAGTTTTCATTTTTTGATGAAGGCTTTTTCTACTATGTTGTTGGAAGAACATCTAACCAAGGACTTGCATGACTAGGGTACTAGAGACAAAGAAATTAAAAAAGAAAAATAGATACGAAAAAAATCAGAACTTTTGTGTTATTTTTCAAAGAAGATTCTGTAAAATCCAAGTAAGAATAAAACTATGTCTGTCTTAGAAGAATGAGCCACGTTTTTGTCTAACTTGTATCATCTATCTATCTCATTTATACAAAGGAAAGTGTTAATCAGTATTGTTAAAATACAGGTTAAAAAGTTAAAAGGATTTTTTATTAAAAATATTATTAATATATAAATTTATGATTTTTAATATATTTTAATATTATTTTTAATAAAATTCTTTATTTTTTCAATAGTGTTCTTAATTAGGTATTGACTAGCAAGATTCTTATATAAGTTAGAATTATTATTTTAAAAATAAAAAATAAGGTAGTTAACGAATTTTGAAGATTCTTTTAACCAGTATCTTTTTTATATTTTTTTTTCTTTTATATATTGTTTAGTTCAGAGGAGTGAAGAATACAAAAGGAATTTTTATTTTATTATGTTTGGTTTAGAGGAGGTGAAGAAAGAAAAAAATAATATTCCTTTTATTTGGTTTAGGAAACAAGTAACAAATTTTAAAATAAATTTACATATTTTAATGTTAATTTTTTTCAATCTTTTTAATTTTAGAAGAAAGCTAAAATTGAATTAGAAGGAATTTTGACTTCTTCCTTTCTTTTATTTTCCGAAAATTTCAGCCTAATGAATTAATTTAAAGAATCTCTCTTTCGAATCTCTCTTTCTCTCTCACTGTTTGCTTTCAACCAAATAATAAGTTATGAAATGTCACATGTAGTTTGTTCATAATTTCTTAATTTTAATTTTATCTTTAAAATAATAATTATTTTCATAATTTGAATTTAAATATTTAACCATCTATCGATATATTTATTTTAAATCTAAACTAATTATTCTTTAATATTTATTTTTAAATTCTTATTTTAAAATAATTATCTTTAATAATATTAAGAGATATCTTTAATTTAATATAATAAAAATATTTAATATAATATAATAAAATATTTATTATACTAACAATAATTTTTATTATATTTTAAAATTTTTATATTTATACATTTTACTTAAATTTTAAATTATTTATAATTCTAGAATATATATATATATATATATATATATATATATATATATATATTCATAAATTAGATTTTCTCCTGGATCGAAGTGTCAATATAGTAATACTTGTGGATTCTATATAAAGGTTGGACTCTTAATTTCTAATACAAAATTTTAAAATATTGAATTAATACAATAGTCAAAGAAGGAAGAAGAAAGATGAGGAAATCACGTTACGGTTAAAAAAATAATAATAAATATATTTATATAAAATATTCACGGAATAAATTAACCATCTCGAGAAAATTATGAGTAATTTAAAGATACATCAAAATAGATTGCAATAAATTTATGGAAGAGTATATTAATTTTTTTCCTTTGCATTTTTATACAATTTTTTGTATTTTTAAATTTACATAAAATTCATTTTATTTTATAAATATATTATGCATTAGGTTATAATTTTTTTTATTATATTAACAAAAATATATTTACAGTATATTTTGATATATTACACAAAATCCTTTCTATCAAATTAAACATAAATTAACAAAAATTATTCTCACAGTATATCCTTCTAATTTTTCAATAAATTATAATTAAATTAATAATTGAAATTATTAAATATTTAAGATATAAAATTTTAAGATGATATAAAAAAATAAGAACATAATTAATAAAATAAATTATAGTTTATGTGTTAAAAATGATAAATTCAATAAAACATAATAATTTAAATTATTAGAGATAAAATAAAATAAAATAATTTATATATAATTTTTATAAGAATTTAAAAACAAAAAAATAAAATTGTTTCTTAAAAAATAAGTAACAGTTAAGGTGATTTATTTTTTTAAAAATATTTTATTGTTATAAACTTAAGATAATAATTGTTATTTTGTTAGTGATTTTCTCATATTACTTTAAAATATTTTTAAGTTTTAAATTTAAGTATTTAATAATATATTTTTAAAAATTAATTATAATATATTTGAAAAATTGAAAGGAGTTTGTGTAGTGTTTAGTATATAGAAAATTTTTTGTATAATGTGTTTAAATTTATTAGAAGGATATTTTTGTTAATACGATAAAAAATAAAATCTTAAAATGTAATTATAATATATTTATAAAATAAAAAGAATTTTGTGTAGGTTTTAAAAATAAAGAAAGTTATGTGTAATAAATATAAAATAGAAGGATGATTAAATTAATTTACTCTTTATATAAAAATTTTATTTAAATATTTATTTTCTTAACAAATATTATTGACATCTTAATTTTATATTATATTTATACCATAAGTAGAAAAAAAAGAGAAATTCAAAAGTTATTTCAATATAATATTTTTTAGAAAAAGAAAAAAATGCAACAGCAAGACTTAGATTATTGATTAAATTTAATAAATTACCTGGGACAGAGTTGCCAGGATTGCCATCTAATTCTGGCTGGTATGTGTAGCTTATAAAACACTTGTCAAGATATATTTGTGCCCAAAGCGAACTACCGCATTGTTCTTTAACAACCTCCACTGCATCGCTTACACAATTACTACAGTCACACGTGTCTGAATCACCTTCACACTGTGCCATCAATTTCACTGATTTATAATTCGTTTCATAGTGCCCATTGCTGTTTAGGATCCCACTTTCCAGGTTCACAAATGCCTCGTCCATCAACTCTTTAAACTTGACATAGGCCACAACGGGTTTCCCACAATCCTTGTGAAGCAGATTGCTACTTTTAGATTCGTCCGAAGTTTCTGGAAGTTCCTCAGTCCCGTATTGAAGGTAGCAACCATCAAGTTGTACCCTTGCTGATATGGAATCATCGCACAGGGTGTTTGACATCTGAGGAAGCAAGTTTACACAGCTGAAACAATCTTCGTTGCTCATATCATCTCTGCATTGAAAAAGGCCTGAGATGGCTGTGTCGTCGTTGACAGCTTCCACGGTTTTGAAGAACTTTTGTTGGGAGGATTGTGCGATGAGTTGTTGAAACAGAGAATTGAGTGTTTGAGAATAAAATTGGGATGAGTGGTCGTTGAAGGTTTGGCTTGCACAGGTTTTGTACACTAATGTGCTATAATCGGAAACTGGTTCGGAAGAAGGAAGGAGGATCAAGAAAGTGAAACTGAGGAGGATGGTGGAATGGGAAGAAACGTCCATTTGCGAAGTGGCTTTCGGTGCAAAGCTATAACATTTGGTGGTTTTGAGACATTTTGATTTGGAGAGACCACATTGGAAAATTATCAGTTGCTTAGATATGTAGTTGTTACTTTTGGAAATTTTATTGGTGGCTTTGGGGAGTTGGGACTTTGGTTTGTTTTTTCATTCCTAATCCTATCTACCGAATGAACCAGCGGGGACAGTAAACTAGCAAGTATCAACACGTCAAAGAATGGAAAAAGAAAAGAAGAAAGAAAGAAAACACTTCTGCTTCGTTCCAATTTAAACCTTGCGTTAGTTCAAGTTATTCTATCCACCAGGCATGCCTATGTCAGGTGAACAATTTAGTCAAATAATTAATCCTTTCTAATATAGTATTTAATCCATAACTTTATCTTTGCTAGCTAGCTACTTGAGTCATGTCAAGAATAAATAACTAACAAATAAACTTGACAATTGGTGATGTAAAAAATAATGTGCAAATTCAGTCAAAAGCATAATATAAAATTGCTCAACTCCAACAATACACCAATATGAGTTGGTATGCTCCACATATCAATATATTTTAATGAACATATGTATGGTTGATAGAGCCTCCTTCCACCACGAACCTTTCTCAGTAAATTTGTTATATGATGACCGTACTACATTTAGGGTCTGATTCATGGTTATAGAATTATTTTTTCCACCTTTAATATAAAATATATATTTTTATAAATATATATATAGTTATAATTGATTTATATATATTGAAAATATTTAAAAATTTAAAATTAATTTTAAATTAAACAAACACTTAAAATTATATTTATTTAAAAATGACACTATCTTAAAATCAATGGTAATTACATTTAAACTTTGCTTGATTAAAAATTATACCAATAATTTTATTTTGTATGTTATTTTTTATACATCAACATGTGATTTTTTTTAAAATTATAATAATTAAATATATTTTTATTTTCTGATTATAAATATGATATTTTTTAATATAATAAAAAATAATAAAATTTAAATTTAGATTTATATATAAATTATTTTAATTTATAATATTATTATTAGACTAATCCTAATAATTTATATATAATATATTTTTTTAAGAATAATACAATAAAAGATGTGTGAAAGTAATAAGAATAAATTTTAAAATAAATAAAATTTGAAGTGTAATTATCCTTAACTCAAAAGGAGATTTATGTAATTTGGTATTTAAGTAAATAAAGTTTTGAACAGCATTCAATTAAGGCTGAACATAGTGGGGGGCTGTAGATGAAAGAGATTGTAAAATTGTGTCTGTAATTAGTTTTTCCCAACCCATATTTCCTATTCTATCCTATTGTCCGGAGAGGTTCCTATTCTATCCTATTGTCCGGAGAGGTACATCTCTGGATTGAAAAGGGAAAAAAATGAAAAAAGAAGAGAAAAATGACATGGCCATAACAATCTGTTTCAACCACGACCCCTCTCTTTCTCTCCAGCTAGAATCTGACATATGGCCACGCAGCATGACCCAAAAATAAAAGGTACCATACTTTCCCTTCCAATATAACGACTCAAAGGTGATGGTGATCTCGAACTCGAACAACAATAAATAAATAATTAATTAATTAATTAAAAAAAAGTACAAAGAGTCATTGGCGAACGCAAAGAAAGAGAGAGACCTTTTCATTTGGCGTTTAGGGTGGTGGGCGAGCCACCAGCACCCGCTCGCTCCCCTCGCCATCGTCAGCATTTTCATTGATCAGAAATAATCAAAGACGAATCAACAATGTCCATACTAGTGACTTCCCAATTCCAGCTCCTAGAAATCAATGTCATATCCGCCCAAGACCTCGCACCCGTTGCCAAATCCATCAAAGCCTACGCGGTGGCATGGATTAGCCCCGAACGCAAGTTAACCACCCAAATAGACCCAGACGGTCACAACAACCCTACCTGGAATGAGAAATTCGTGTTCCGCATCGACGACGAGTTCCTCCATGCCGATGACTCCACCATCATGATCGAAATCTACACCTCCGCATGGATCCGAGACGTTCTCATCGGCACCGTCGGCGTCCTCGTTTCCCACCTCATACCACGCTCCAATAACCGCAAATCAAAAATTCGGTTCGTTGCGTTACAGGTTCGTCGACCCTCAGGTCGCCCCCAAGGGATTCTCAACATTGGGGTCAACCTCGTTGACGCCACAATGCGGAGCATGCCTATGTATTCAGAACTCAGCGCCTCCGACGTTGGGTATTGGGATGAAACGGACCCTAAGAAGCAGAAATTACCAAATCAGACACCAACTCATGAAAATAATAATGATTCCGATTACAAGCTCTTGACGCTCCAACGTTCGCAGAGCGAGAAAAACGACTCCACTATTAATGATTATACCTATAATTGTCCGAAGCAAGACGGTTACGATGGTGGCTCCGATTACCCAGGGGGTTCCGAGCTTGGGATGCCGCTAACCAAAAAAGGATTCATTATGAACGCGAACGGGTCACTTTGCTCCGACGTAGGGCCCTCACCGTCGGTGGTGGCGGCGGCCATAGCAAAGGGATTGTATCCGTTGCCTATGATGGCGCCACGAAAACCGGGGAACACTCTTTTCGTTCATTGGCCGGATAACGAAGAGGGTGCAGAGGGGTTGAATACAAAGATTGATCGGTGGCGGTCGGCGGAGTCGCCGCCGGTGTACGATCACTTAGGACATAATCAGAAGAGGGCGAATCAGATTCCTAAAGGCAAAGGTCATAATAAAAAAGGCTCTGGTGGTCGTGGCAATGGAGGTTTGTTTTCGTGTTTTGGCACTGCCATGGGGTGTGAGTTTACGATTACTTGTGGTGGGGGTCACCGGAAAAAGAGATATGACGGTAGCAAGGCCCATCTTACTGGTGCGTCTGAACTCACCTATGATGAATCCTATATTATTTGATAAATTAAGGGTTAATGAATTATTGCAAGTAATTAACAATTGACATGGGCTGAGCCTTGTACCATAAGTGACACAAGTGAAACTGGTTGCTTTTTCGTCTGGGAAGCAATTGACCTTCACACTTTGCGTTTAGAAGTAGAAAGAATGCTCCAATTGGAGGACGCTACTCGACTCTTATCATGCCTCCTGTCTCTCCCCCTTCTTTTAATTTCTTTCTTTAACCTTCTTTATTTGGTGAATATGAGATAATGTATATTGAAACGATTTTATGAAAACTTGCATCATACCAGGCACATTGCTTTGTGGGTTACGGTATGTTATTTAATTATCACGAATACACAACCCTCCATTAAGAGACAGATAAATGGTTTTACCAGTTGTTTTTATTTCTTCATTTGTTTTCTTATTGCAATAAATTTAAGACCCTAACTAACTTTAATTTATACTTTACTGGTGTTCTTTTATGTAGCTCGCTCGTAGTCACAATAAAGATACAGCGTACATTCTCATTTGGGCTTAAATTCCAACATATAAAGTTATTTTATAAATAATTTACGTTTAAATTTACTTAATATTTTTTTAAATATTTAAATTTATTAATTTAATAATTAAACTAATAGAATTTATTAGATAGATGTTTATAAAATTTTATAATTTTTTTTAAAAATTGATATTTTATTAAATAAATTTAAATTAATATATATTGAAAATATATATTATCCGTTAAAATAAAATATATAATAAAATATTAAATTTAAAAATATTATATATATATTTATTAAAATCTATTAATATTAAACATTAAATTTTAATATTTACACAAATTTAATAATTTTAAAAAAATATAAAATTTATGAATTCAACCGTGTATGTATATATAAATTCTTATCAAATAAATTGTATTCATAAAATTTTATATAAAATAAAAATTAATAAATAATTTATCTCATAATTTTATTTTAATATCTAATATATTATTTAAATATATAATATTAATGTTGGAATAATATAACAATACATATATAAATTATTTAAATTTTGATATATATATATATATATATATCATAAAACTGTTATAATATAATTTAATGATTAAATTATTAAACTTTGTAATTTATAAAAAAAATATTAAATTAATATAAAAATTAAATTTAATATTTAATATTAATAAATCTTAATTTTTATATATATATATATATATAGCATAAAATATGTAAAAAAACTAATAATTTATCATAAATTTTTTATTTAAGTCAATATAATTGTTGAATATATGAAAAATTTTAAAATTTTAGTATTATCATGATAATTATAATTCTAAGACCTTCATCTGAAAATTATATAAATTAAAATAATTTTTTAATAGCTTTTATTCTAATGTCCATTGTTAAAGTATTTGGACGTTCTGAGGATTTTCAAATGGACTTGTTATCTATCGTAAAAGAATCTTATTTTGATGTAATTATTAAGATCTTTTATGTTAAAATTAACAATTGTATTATACATTTTTATTTTGTTATTTTTAATTTAACTACATGAGTCAACTTTATATAAAAAAGACTTTGTATATTCTTAGAATTTAAAAATAAAAGTAAATTTATTATTAGATCTTACTAAAATAATTATATTTTAAAATAATTTATTTAAATTTTAAAAAAATTCTCTTTCAATATTCAAAACTAAGAGAGAAAGAATTTCTTTTTTAGGTTTCAACTTCATTTTTTTTAAAATTTTCTATTTTTCCATCTTATTTGCTCAAATTCTGAATAAAGATCAATGACTAGAATTTAAATAGAGTACAAAAATATTTGAATCAATAATTACATTGTAAAAAAAATCTCACAAAAACCCATGTGGTAAAAATTCCATTATTTCTTATATATATATCATTATTTAAATCCAATTTTACTTGCACTTTAGGTAAACCAATAAAATAGAAAAAATTATCTTAAATATATAACATAATTTAGTTAAAATATGAAAAAAATATTTCATTATATATATATATATATACTAAATTAATAAGATTTTACATAATACAAAATTTATCAATATAATTTATGATTTGAAAGTTTTTATTAAATAAATTATACTTATAAAACTTTATATAAAATAAAAATAAATAAATATTTTATTGAATAATTTTAATTTAACATTTAATATATAATTTAAATGTATATAAATAATAATATTTAAATAACATTCATGTAAATGTGTAAATTATTTAAAATTTGATATTTATAATTATAAACGTTAAATTTGACGTTTAATATTAATAAATTTTAACCTTTCTATATATATATATATATATATGTTTACTATTTATACTTATTTAGGTTTATATGTGAGATGAGTTTAGTATTATAGCTTTAAAATTAACTTATTGTGAGTAATTTTTATGAAAAATTATTGGACGTTGTTTTAATCGATATTTGTAGTTTTACATGATATTTATACTAATCATTTAAATTTGGTAAAAAAAGTTGAACTAGTAAATGTATTTCGTACTATGAATATTTTTCTTTGGTAAAAGTATTAAAAAGTTATATTATGGTTTAGATTTTGAACAATTTCATGGAATCTTCAATTATATTTTTGGCCTTTTGAAAAATTTTAAAAAATTAATAATTTTTGATATTTGTTTTTATTTAAGCCTATATAATATTTGAATTTATGAAAAATTTCAAAATGTTATCATGATCTCTATAGTAACCTCGATCAAAACTAATTCAATTTTATATGAATTAATTTTTTTAAAATAAGTTTAACTTTTATGTTTATTTTTGAATTATCTGAATGATATAAGGAAATTTTTGTGTTTTTTATAGTTTTTAAATAGACTTTTTTTCATAAAGTGATTTTGTGTTATTATTTTTCCTTTTTTTATTATTTTATTTCATAAACGTGATTTGTACTTTTTGGTAAATTTTTTCTATTTTCATTACTTTGTATAGTTTAATTCTTGTTTAGATGTTTTGATATTTCTTTTAAGTATTTTTTTAGATGTTTATTTTAATTATTTGTTTTGAGAAAATGTTTGGAATTTGGTTTCATCTCCTATATTTAATTTAAGTTGTAAATTAATAAAATTATTTAAGATATTTTTTGGTTTGATTTTTTTTATAGATTTAAAATTGCATATATTATATAGTTGACTAATATGATTGATATTGAGTTAGGTAGAATTAAAAGTTGGACTTCTCTTCAATTTTTAATAAAAGAAATATAGAAAACTTTCATTGCACTAGGTTATTGAAGAAAATGATGTAATTTAATGTATGGTATCAAAACATTCTGTGTATGGTATACCTTAAAAAAATAATAAAATAAAATAAAATAAAGTTTTTAAATTTTTTTTTTAAAAAAGTTAATTTTATAACAAACTCGCACGATAACAAGGTATTTCGATGTTTGACATGCATTTTAGGTATTCTTTTAAGGTTTAATATTAAAAGTGATCGGATGAAACTTACATTATGTGCATATTTTTTATCTGAAAAATTAGAAAGAAATAGAAGAGAGGTACAATATAGTAACATCCTCTTAATCTAATACCTAGTAATTTTACTCAACACATAATAAATCACTTATAATTATGGTTAGTCATTGTGAATATATTTTTTTAATATTTATGATGTTCCATTGAATTTTTTTGAAGTGGCGGAGGTTTTTCTAATTGCTCATCTAAGTAAATTGTCAAAATTTAGTTTAAGTTGCTTAAGGGCAAGCAAAGATTTTATTTTAGAATTATTAGTTGCATGTATTATATGCATTAATATTTTCTTAATTTTTTATTTAAATTTTAATGTAGCATGCTTTTTAAAATTTTTCTTATTAATTATTTTGTTTTAGAATTTATTACTATTTTAGATTTGTATTTGGTTGAAAAACCAAAATGAAAAGATTTGAAGGTAAAAAACACAGGAAAAATGAAGAAGAATTAACAATTTTAGAGCTTTCAAGATAAAGAAAACCATTAAAAATAAACATTACATGATCCCTAAGAGCCCAAAACTTGTGAAAGATGTAATTAATTTTTTGTTAGTTTAGTTTGTTATGTTAGTTAGTATTTAATTACACTTCAACCCATATATATATATATATGTATATATATAATTCTGTTGTGTAATAAAAAAATCTCCATTCATTAATTAAATAGTCATTTTTTTCTTTTTATCTCTCCTATTTTACTTTACCTTTTGGTTTCTTATGATATCTTATACGATACTAAGAGATTTCAAGATCTATGACTTCCACTTAAGTTTCTTTACATAGTTTATTCAATCTACTATCATTCAAAATTAAAGATGAAAATTGATTCCCTTCAAAACAGTAGGCTTTGACCACCATTAAAGGGTTAAAGATGAAAATTGATTCCCTTCAAAACAGTAGGCTTTGACCACCATTAAAGGGTATAAGCTGGAAAGTTTTTAATGAAAGAGAGCATCCCCTCTAGATCCGTGTAAAAAATAGATCAAGTTAATGATAAGGAAGTAACTATAGTATACATTTCTTTTTAGATGAAACAAGATCAATTATTGTTGTCATAACTATTATCTTCCATGTTAAAATCCTTACATAATAAAATGGTAGGTTGCAAGACTTTACAAGAATTCTGGAAGAAGCTAAAGGCTTTATTACATTTAAAACTTGTACCAAGATTAAATAACTCAAAATTTCAACTAATAAGTATGTGCAAAGATGCTTTGTCTATCAATGCATACTTGGAAGAAGTGAAAAAAAAAATTGTAGACGATTTTGATGCTGGGACAATGACACGCTCGTCGCAAACGCGCAAAAATAATTTCTAGATTTCCCGCAAACTATTGGTATAGTATAAGGTGCAACCTAGGTCATCTCCCAAAGACCATTTCATATTCTTAAGCAAATTAGGAGAAAGTTAGAAAAAGGGGGTTTTGTAAATATATGATATTAAGTGCTAAATACAAAATACAGAATGAAATTAATTTGACTTAACAATTATCAACTCAAGGAATTCAGAGGCTATTTTCATAACTAATCATTGATCACTAAAATCATGCATTGTGTTTATCAACCTAGGATCATCTGGAACCCCTACAATGATCCTTGAATTCTCTACTGAGAAACCTCTCAGAATTCAATTGATTATGATCAACAAGATTTAGTAACCACTTAATCTTTCATCTAAACCAATTTTATAATCAGAATTTAGTTGAAGTAAGTAATAAAATGAAAACCTTCAATTAAATTACTTAATTTCTACTCTTCAAACTTTTGGAAAATGATTTACCAATCAAAAACCAATTATAAATCAATTATGCATTAATCAAAATACGTCAACCGATCAAACTTTGATTAAAGAATAAAATTGAAGAATATAGTGAAGCAGAGTAGAAACCACTTAATAAGCATGTAAATAAAGATCAAGACCTCAAAGTTAAAATGAAAATAGCTTGAATCCTTGAATTGAAACTACAAACCTAGCCTTCCACGAAGGAGGCAAACTAACAACAAATAAATCCCAAGCCTTCCATGTAGGAGGCAACTAACAACAAATAAATCCTAAGCCTTCCATGTTGGAGGCAACTAACAATAAAGAAAAACTAAGCCTTCCATGTAGGAGGCAAACTAACAAGAAAGAAAACCTAAGCCTTCCATGAAGGAGGCAAAACTAACAAGAAAGAAAGAAAGAAAGAAAGAAAGAAAGAAAGAAAATGGTATTGGAGTTAATCTCCAAAATGGTGTGTTTCTCCTCTTGTAAATCCTTCTATTTATAGAGGATTTGTGAGGCATCATCTTCAGAAAGTCACCAACTAGGATATTACTTTGCTACCCTTTTATTGCTTTCACATGGGCTTTGTTGAAAATGCAAAACACTTTTGAATTTTTTGTCACCAATTAGCACAACAATTTTGACTTTATTGCACCGCAATTTCGGATGTTCACATGTCCGAATTAGAGCTTGACTTCTGAACAAAAGTTGTAGCCCTGGATCTTAGCTTTCCAACAGATTTAATTTCATCTCAATATGACTTCTGTATCTCAAGATATGGCCGGATCTTTGCACACTGTTCAAATTCCACGTCAGCAACACTATCTCATCTTTTGAGATAATTTCGGAGTCCTAAACATCCCATTTAGAGTCTGATCTTGCTTTGTAACTGTGGACACTTCTTTAAGCTTTCATTCAAGACAGATTTCATGATTTTTGGATGTCTAAAACTCCTATTATGCTCAAAATACCATAATAGTGTCATTTTAATCGGGTAAGCAAAGAAATTCAATTAAACTTCATATGAACCCAAACTCATAAAATATGACAAAGACCACTTAATTGAACATATAAGAAGTCTTAATGAGATAAAAGTGAGAGATAATTATTTATGAAATTTATGCTTATCAAATTCCCCCATACTTATCTTTTGCACGTCTCGGGCAAACTTAAGTTAAGGATTGGTGACTATTTTTTTTTCTAATTTTTTTTTTTGAAAGAACATCAAAGTTTTGAGTTGATTTCTTAAGAATTCACAAAATTTCATGAAACATTCTTTCATCACATTTTTGAAATTACTTAGAAAGGCAACTTTAATTTGAAAAACATAGATTGAGAAAGATAAATCCTCACATGATATACCCTGAATCTCTCAAGTGTTTCATTTGGTAAGTGTTTCTCTCAAATTCAATCCATGAAAGATGAACTATCATAGGCTTGCATATCTTCTACTTCTCTACTACTATGTACACATGCAATGTACAAATCAAGAGGTCTTTAGTCTGGTTATAACGAGATTAGAAAGATGAAATGATATATTGAAGAGATACAATGTTAGACCAAGGAAAATGGTGAGGATTGAGAACTGGGTTTAAGTGCAAGTGTGAGAAACAGATATTACTTCTTCATTCTTTTTTTTTTCTTTTCTTTTTTTTTTCAATATAATAGTTTATTTATTAATTTCTTGCTTTAGTTTTTTTTTTCAACCATGATATTGATGAACACAACAATAATCTCCCCCACACTTATTGAAACACTTATGGTATGATAAATCCACTATTCCTCACCTTCTATGGTCAAACAAAGTTGTTTTTTTTTTGTTTTTTTTTTGATTTGTGGTGAGCTAAAAAGAAGAAAAGGCTAATCGGCTCAAAGGGCTGATCAAAGGATAAACTTATATGGTTTGGTTATTTGGCCAAGTGGTTTGTTCAAGAAAAACAGTGCCTCAATCATTTTTGTACAATTCATATGAAAATGTAGCTTCAAAAAGAATCAATGCAAGTTCTGAAGTAACATATTCCATGGATGAAAATCACACAAGAAAGAAAATAATAATAAGGCTCAAAATCTCACAGGTAATATATTTATCAAATCTAATCTATCCAGTTCAAATATATGTTGCCAAACTAATTATTCTCGAAATGTAAATCATTTTGCTTCAATTATTTTATGAAATCTAAAGAACAACAAACTTCCACATTCAATTTTTTTTTAATCATAAGATGTGTATCAAGAGTCAAGTGTAACTCCTTACTCAGCCATCTTACTCAAAGCAAGTTTATGAATCTAACCTAATTTTTTTTTGTTTTTTTTTTAGATATCGGACCATCCTCCCCCAACCTATCCAAGACATTGTCCCCAATGTCTTAGATGGAATTTCATATGACAGGAAAAGAAATGTGAGAAAATCACCAAAGTAAGGAAAAGTTATAACCGAAGAGTGGTATCTGGTTCTCTTTTGTCTCTGCCATCCTGATTTGGTTGGTTTATCAGCTGCATTGCTTGACTGAGCTCAGATGTAGGATTTTGCAAAATCTCAAGTAGCTGTTCAACAGTTGAAGCAGATACTATGATGTTGCGCATGGATTGTGGCATGAACTCCTGCTCTACTGCATGATCTAAAAAGGATATCAAACCATTATAAAATCCATTAATATTCAATAAGCCCAAAGGTTTTTTATGAAAATTCCGATAGGCCCAAAATATAATGGTAAAAATTTCTTCCATTGTTCCAAGACCACCAGGTAATGCAATAAATGCATTAGAATTAACCAACATGTGTCTCATACAGTCATGCATGGTTGCAACCTTCAATTTAGTACCCAGGGTCAAGTAGGAGGTGCTCCCATTTTTTAAGCCAACACCTAAGACGTTACACCCCTTTGTGAGTGCAGATCCTGCAACACATCCTTTTAAACCTTGAATCCCTCCCCTATAAACAAGATTGATTTTTCTTGCAGCTAATGCCTTACCAAGGGTATAAGCTGCATGTTGAAATTCTCCATCCTTTCCAAGGTTAGACCCACCAAAAACACAGATAGTATTGATCCTATCCATATACGATATTTCTATCTTTTTTGAAAAAATATGTCATAGAGGTTGATAATTTATAGGGACTCAATATCAGACAAGGAGATCGCTTGAATAGTGCGGGATCAGGATTTGGTAGCAAAAGTTTAAATTTTTGTTGCAAAAGTTTGAATTTTTTGTTCTAGGAAAAGGTGAATGTTAGAGGGGAAAGACTTTAAGTAGGGGTGAAAATTTCAAAAAAAAATGGCGGCCCAATAAATTGAAAAGACAATGTAAATGACAAACATACACACATAAGAATAAACAGTAGTTGTGATTGTGGCTCACATCTTCCTCTGGTTTTACGTCCAGTAACGACTGAAACGCCTTCTAAGAGTCGAGGATGTGCTTCCCATTCAGTTTTCTTGTAAACTGACAACAGGGTCTTTTAAAGTCAGATTCCCAAGACTATAACGTGCTTTTTCCTTACGGAACAGTTCAAACAAATCAAGAAGAACTCCTTGTACATGCCCACTAGGATGCGTCTCAAGAGTCTGAATGATATCATCTAATGACTCCTTACTCAGTCCATCCTTTATGAATTGAATTTTGTCCTCTCGATTTCTTGAAACCATTCCAAGGTTCTTGCATCTTGTGTTACAGGTCCATCTTGCACACCTGTAGCAAACTCCAATTCTTTTTTTCCTTCTCTTCTTTGCATAGGAACTTCTTCCCATACCTGGCATGTTTTTAACAAATGATTCTTGAAATTCACCTGCTAAACGTACCTTAGCTTCAATGATCCAACAGACATCTTCTGGAAGGCCTAAGAGTGTTAATGCCCTCAATCGTTCAAGTCTGCAATTGTAAATGTCTTTAAGAAAATTTCTGGGGAGAGTAGGGAACAAAATTTTGATCCTGGTGAGAGCTTTCTCCATTTTTTTCTTAAAACACTCAAGTTATTATTCCTGCAAGCTCAATATGGTGTAATAGTTGGGTTGATTTAAGAGGTGAAGAAGGAAGTTGAGAGATTAGTTGAAACTTATAAGCGAGGAATGTGAGAGAGGGGGAGAGAGAAAGAGAGAGAGAAAGAGAGAAAGAGAGAGAGAGAAAAAGAGAGAGAGAGAGAGACTTCTCTTGAATTTATTGCAAGTATGTGGCATTGTGCAAATGCACTTCTTCTACCGTGTGCTTTTGAAAACCTTCGAAAAATGGTTTAAGACGATGTCCATTCACCTTCAAGATTTTTTCAGTTACCTCATTTTTTATTTCCACTGCACCATAAGGAAAAACATTAGTAACTACAAATGGTCCTAACCATCTAGAGCGTAGCTTACCAGGCATAAGCTTTAGCCGAGAATTGAAAAGGAGAACTTTTTGTCCAATGGAAAACTCCTTTCTTGCCAACTTTTTGTCATGAAGAGCTTTGACCTTTTCTTTGTAAATTTTGGAGTTTTCGTATGCTTCCAATCGAATTTCTTCAAGTTCCTGCAATTGAAACTTCCTATGGATTCCTGCTTGGTCTAGATCCATGTTGCATTTCTTTACTGCCCAAAATGCTCTATGCTCTAATTCAACTGGAAGATGACATGCTTTACCAAAGACAATCCTGTAGGGAGACATACCAATGGGTGAGTTGTAGGCTGTCCTATATGCCCATAACGCATCAACAAGGTGCAAGCTCCAATCCTTCCTGTTAGGCTGAACTGTTTTCTCTAAGATTTTCTTGATCTCTCGATTAGAAACTTCAGCTTGACCATTTGTTTGAGGATGATATGGGGTGGAGACTTTATGCATGACTCCATATTTGCGGAGTAGGGCTTCCATTGTGCGGTTGCAAAAATGAGTACCTTGGTCACTAATTAGAGCTCTAGGAATGCCAAACCTGCTAAAAATGTTAGACCTGATAAAATCTGCAACAACTCGAGCATCATCAGTACGAGTGGCTTTTGCCTCCACCCATTTTGAAACATAATCAACAACTAGCAGAATGTAAACAAAGCCAAAAGAGACAGGGAATGGACCCATAAAGTCTATACCCCATACATCAAATACCTCACAAAAGAGAAGTGGTTGTTGGGGTATCTCATTTCTGCGCGAAATACTCCCTATTCTTTGGCACTGCTCACAAGTTATGCATAATCTGTGTGCATCACGAAATATTGTAGGCCAATAAAAGCCTGAGTCTAGTACTTTTCTAGCTGTCCGTTGTGGCCCAAAGTGTCCACCACAAGCTAGGGAATGGCAAAAGGTAAGTACAGACTGAGCTTCATGATCTGGAACACATCTTCTAATGATTTGATCACTACATGTCTTCCAAAGGTATGGTTCATCCCATATGTAGTATTTGGCATCACTTTTCAACTTGGCAATTTGCGATTTGGTGTAGTGTTTGGGTATTTCTTTAGCAACCAGATAGTTTACCAAATCTGCATACCAAGGATCCTTCCCGTGCAAATGGTAAAGATGCTCTTCTGGGAATGAATCTGCAATTGAAGTTTCTTCACAATGTTGCTGGATCCGACTTAAATGATCTGCAACAAGGTTCTCTGCACCACTCTTGTCTTTAATCTCTAAATCAAATTCTTGCAACAGAAGCATCCAGCGAATCAGTCTTGGCTTAGCATCTGCCTTCTTAAGCAAGTATTTCAAAGCTGCATGGTCAGAGAAGACAATAACTTTAGATCCAAGCAAATAGGAGCGAAATTTATCTAATGCAAACACAATTGCCAAAAGCTCCTTCTCAGTAGTTTTGTAATTGGATTGGGTTGCATCAAGTGTGCGAGAGGCATATGCAATGACATGAGATCTCTTGCTAACTCTTTGAGACAGTACAGCACCAAGGGCATAATTAGATGCATCACACATTAATTCAAATGGAAGCGTCCAATTAGGTGGTTGAATGATGGGAGTGGTTGTCAACCGCTTCTTTAGTTCATCAAATGAATCCTTGCATGCTTGATCAAACACAAATTTGGTATCTTTTTGTAGTAGTTTAGAAAGAGGTTGTGCAATCTTGCTAAAATCCTTGATGAATCTTCTGTAAAAACCTGCATGACCAAGTAAAAAACGTACTTCTCGCACAGAAGTGGGGTAAGGTAGAGAAGTAATAATGTCTATCTTGGCCTTATCAACCTCTAAACCTTTGCTAGATACCAAGTGTCCTAAGACTATACCTTCTGTTACCATGAAATGACATTTTTCAAAATTCAAAACCAGGTTAGTCTCAATGCATCTGTCCAAAACTTTAGAGAGGCTTTCTAAGCATGCATCAAAAGAAGAACCATATACAGTGAAGTCATCCATAAACACTTCCATGCAACTTTCTAAGAGATCAGAGAAAATGCTTACCATGCATCTTTGAAAGGTTCCAGGGGCGTTGCATAGACCAAAAGGCATCCTTCTATAGGCAAAAGTACCAAAAGGACAAGTGAAGGTGGTCTTATGCTGGTCTTCTGGGGCTATATGTATTTGAAAATAACCTGAAAAACCATCTAGAAAGCAATAGTGAGATTTTCCTGCTAATCTTTCCAAAATTTGGTCTATGAAGGGCAAAGGGAAGTGATCCTTGCGAGTAGCTTGGTTAAACTTCCTATAATCTATGCACACTCTCCAACTGTTTTGTATTCTGGTAGGGATTAGTTCATCATTGTGATTTTTGACTACAATCATGCCAGTCTTCTTAGGAACTACTTGCACCGGGCTTACCCAATCACTGTCTGAGATGGGATAGATGATACCAGCTGCCAAAAGCTTACCTACTTCCTTCTTTACCACATCTAGGATGGTTGGATTCAAACGCCTTTGTGGTTGTCTAACAGGTCTGGTGTTTTCCTCCAGCAATATCCTATGCATACAAGTAGATGGGCTAATGCCTGGAATATCAGCCAAAGTCCATCCAATTGCTTGTTTATGGCTTTTTAAGGTTTGCAACAACCTTTCTTCTTGTTGTGGTAGAAGGTTCTTTGCTACAATGACAGGAAGCTTCTCATTTTCCCCCAAATAAGCATACTTTAGATGTTCAGGCAAAGGCTTCAATTCCAAAGGAGGTGGTTGTATTATGGAAGGAAGGGATCTATCTGAGATTGAAATGTCTGCAACACTTGCATCTAACATGTCATCTTTCAACGAAGTTTGGTCTGCAACATTAATCCTGGAACACACAATACATGGATCAAATTCATCACATGTGCAAGTAAAATTATCTAAGTAATCTAAATCAAAATCAAAAAGTAGATTGTCAATAGAATAATCATTCGCAAGAATATCTATGGCATCAAGTTGAAAGAGTGAATGATTCTCTATGGGATGCTTCATGGCTTCAAATATGTTGAATTGGATGATATCATCTCCAAATTCCATAGAGAGAGTCCCCGTATGCACATCTATCTTTGTTTTTGCAGTTTTGAGGAAAGGTCTCCCTAGGATCAAGGTTGCTCTGTTGATGGATGACTCATCTTCCATATCCAAAATGTAGAAGTCAGCTGGAAAGATCAACTTATTCACTTGAACTAGCACATCTTCAAGTACTCCGGCTGGATGTGCTTTACTTCTGTTGGCTAATTGAATCACCACACCAGTTGGCTTCAGTTCTCCCAGATTCAAAGATTTATAAACTGATGAGGGCATAACATTAATGGAAGCACCTAGATCTAGCAATGCATCACCAAATGTAGAGTTTCCTATTGTGCAAGGAATGGTGAAAGTTCCTGGATCTTTACATTTCTAAGGGAGGCTGGGTTGAATTAAGGCAGAAACATTGTGTCCCACACTAATCTTCTCATCCCCTTTGAGTCTTCTCTTATGCGTGCACAAGTCCTTTAGAAATTTGGCATATTTGGGAATTTGCTTGATAGCATCTAGAAGTGGTATGTTGACTTCCACTTTCCTGAAAGTATCTAGAAGCTCCTTATCCAATTCTGCATGAACATTGGGCTTGGATTGGACCATTCTATTTGGAAAAGGTAAAGATACCTTCTGATCAGCACAATTTGGGGTTTTCGTCTCATCAGATGCTTCAAGTGCAGATCGTTTATGGCAAGCTTCTTTTTGTTGATCATTCGATGTCTTATCGAAGACTGATGTACTTTTTTCATCAGACTTTCCCTCTGATTTAGATGGCTCATCAGAGATATCTCCAGGTGTAGAGATAAATGCTTCTTTTTGGTGTGGATTAGTCTGATTGAAGCTTTGTTGCTTTAAAATTGTAGGGTCTGTCTGCACTTTCTTCCCACTTCTCAAGGTCATGGCATTCACACTTTTGGGATTTATGACAGGTTGAGAAGGTAGTTGACCATAACCTTGAGATTTCAATTGGTTGACAGTGGTAGCCAATTGCCCAATTTGAGTTTGTAAATCCTGAATGGTAGAACTTACATTTTGTTGAAACTGAAGATTATTGGTTGCTAATTGCTTCATCAAATCATCAAGAGAGGGTTCAGAAGCATTAGAGGGTACAGATTGCTGCATATGCTGTTGTTGTTGTCTGAATGGCGGTGATTGGTATTTATTTTGGGAGTTAGATGTTTGAATCCTTTGTTGTTGTGGAGGACCATATCTCAAGTTAGGATGGTTTCTCCAACTAGGATTGTATGATCCAGAAGGTGGTTCAAACTTCTGTTGCTGATAATGTTGAGGAGGCCTGTATTGTTGTCCTGTGCCAAAAATACCATTTACTGCAGCCTCAGGTGTCTCATTTTCTTGCAATGTTGGGCATGCATCAGTAGGATGATTTGCAGAAGTGCAGATGCCACATGTTTTGGTTTTGTCAACAACATTAAGTTGCTGTTGTTGTCCGATGGCCAACTGTCTTACGATGGAGGTTAGTTCTTCAATTCTGTTCTCCAATCGTGTATGGTTTGTCTTGGTGGTCATTTCATGGACTCCTTTAGACAAGGAATTAGTTCGAGAATTGAATTGCTGAGAAATTTCTGCCATGTTGGCAATCAAATCTCGAGCTGCTGTAGGAGTTTTGTCCATAAGTGCTCCACCACTAGCTGCATCAACCATGCTTCTGTCCATTGGCATGAGTCCTTCATAGAAATACTGAATCAGTAATTGATCACTGATTTGATGGTGTGGACAAGTGGCGCATAGTTTCTTGAATCTCTCCCAATACTCATAGAGAGTTTCTTGGGAGTTCTGTCTGATGCCGCAAATCTCTTTTCTGATAGCTGCTGTTCTGGATGCAAGGAAGAATTTCTCCAGGAATAATCTCTTCATATCATTCCAGCTTGTAACAGATGTTGGATGTAGATAGTACAACCAGTCCTTAGCTCCATCATTTAAGGAGAAAGGAAATGCCTTCAACTTGATATGATCTTCAGGAATTCCTTGTGGCCGCATTGTGGAACACACAATGTGAAATTCCTTCAAATGTTTATGAGGGTCCTCACCTGCAAGGCCATGAAACTTAGGTAGCAAATGTATTAATCCAGACTTTAGTTCAAATGGTGCATCAACATCAGGGTATTGAATACACAACGGTTGATAAGCAACATCAGGTGCAGCTAATTCTTTTAGGGTTCTATCAGCCATGTTCTTAGCAAAATATTTAAAACTATCAAAATTTAAAGATGAAAAATCACTACTGTTACTTTCTTGGTTATTACTGAATTAATGCCTTCTATGTGCTATTTTCAAATGGTGAAATGTTCTATCAATCTCAGGATCATATGCATATAAATTTTCAGGATTGGATCGGGTCATACACAAAAAGGTGAATTCATACAGAAAATCCAAGAATATATACCTAAAAAAAAAAATTATTAGAAAGATTAAAAATTTTATACAAACTCCTAAATAAGCCTAGGAAACTAAAATGGTCCCCGGCAACGGCGCCAAATTTTTGACACGCTCGTCGCAAACGCGCAAAAATACTTTCTAGATTTTCCCCAAACTATTGGTATAGTATAAGGTGCAACCTAGGTCATCTCCCAAAGACCATTTCATATTCTTAAGCAAATTAGGAGAAAATTAGAACAGAGGGATTTTGTAAAGATTGATATTGAGTTCTAAATGCAAAATACAGAATGAAATTAATTTCACTTAACAATTATCAACTCAAGGAATTCAGAGGCTATTTTCTTAACTAATCATTGATCACTAAAATCATGCATTGTGTTTATCAACCTAGGATCATCTGGAACCCCTACAATGATCCTTGAATTCTCTACTGAGAAACCTCTCAGAATTCAATTGATTATGATCAACAAAATTTAGTAACCACTTAATCTTTCATCTAAACCAATTTTATAATCAGAATTCAGTTGAAGTAAGTAATAAAATGAAAACCTTCAATTAAATTACTTAATTTCTACTCTTCAAACTTTTGGAAAATGATTTACCAATCAAAAACCAATTATAAATCAATTATGCATTAATCAAAATACGTCAACCGATCAAACTTTGATTAAAGAATAAAATTGAAGAATATAGTGAAGTAGAGTAGAAACCACTTAATAAGCATGTAAATAAAGATCAAGACCTCAAAGTTAAAATGAAAATAGCTTGAATCCTTGAATTGAAACTACAAACCTAGCCTTCCATGAAGGAGGCAAACTAACAACAAAGAAAGAGGCAAACTAACAACAAATAAATCCTAAGCCTTCCATGTAGGAGGCAACTAACAACAAATAAATCCTAAGCCTTCCATGTAGGAGGCAACTAACAATAAAGAAAAACTAAGCCTTCCATGTAGGAGGCAAACTAACAAGAAAGAAAACCTAAGCCTTCCATGAAGGAGGCAAAACTAACAAGAAAGAAAGAAAGAAAGAAAGAAAGAAAGAAAGAAAATGGTATTGGAGTTAATCTCCAAAAATGGTGTGTTTCTCCTCTTGTAAACCCTTCTATTTATAGAGGATTTTTGAGGCATCATCTTCAGAAAGTCACCAACTAGGATATTACTTTTCTAACCTTTTATTGCTTTCACATGGGCTTTGTTGAAAATGCAAAACACTTTTGAATTTTTGCCACCAATGAGCACAACAATTTTGACTTTATTGCACCGCAATTTCGGATGTTCACATGTCCGAATTAGAGCTTGACTTCTGAACAAAAGTTGTAGCCCCGGATCTTAGCTGTCCAACAAATTTGATTTCATCTCAATATGACTTCTATATCTCAAGATATGGCCAGATCTTTGCACACTGTTCAAATTCCACATCAGCAACACTATCTCATCTTTTGAGATAATTTCGGAGTCCTAAACATCCCATTTAGAGTCTGATCTTGCTTTGTAACTATGAACACTTCTTTAAGCTTTCATTCAAGACAGATTTCATGATTTTTGGATGTCTAAAACTCCTATTATGCTCAAAATACTATAATAGTGTCATTTTAATCGGGTAAGCAAAGAAATTCAATTAAACTTCATATGAATCCAAACTCATAAAATATGACAAAGATCACTTAATTTAACATATAAGAAGTCTTAATGAGATAAAAGTGAGAGATAATTATTTATGAAATCTATGCTTATCAGGGTGCGTGGACCCTTAGAATGAAATAGGTGCGTGGACCCTTAGAATGAAATAGGTGCGTGGACCTTTGTGATGAAATGGGTGCGTGGACCCTTGGAATGGAATGAGTGCGTGGACCCTTGTGGTGAAGTGGGTGCGTGGACCCTTGTGATGGAGTGGGTGCGTGGACCCTTGTGATGGAGTGGGTGCGTGGACCCTTGTGATGAAATAGGTGCGTGGACCTTTGTGATGGAGTGGCTGCGTGGACCCTTGTGATGAAATGGGTGCGTGGACCCTTGGAATGAAATGGATGCGGTGGACCCTTGGGATGTAGAGGGTGCGTGAACCATTGTGATGAAATGGGTGCGTAGACCCTTGGAATGAAATGGGTGCATGGACCCTTGGAATGTAGAGGGTGCGTGGACCCTTGGGATGAAGAGGGTGTGTGGACCCTTGGAATGAAATGGGTGGGTGCGTGGACCCTTGGAATGAAGTGGTGGGTGCGTGGACCCTTGGAATGCAGTGGTGGGTGCGTGGACCCTTGGAATGCAGATGGTGCATGGACCCTTGAGATGCAGAGGGTGTGTGGACCCTTGGAATGAAGTAGGGTGCGTGGACCCTTGGAATGAAATGGGTGCGTGGACCTTTGGAATGAAATGGGTGCGTGGACCCTTAGAATGCAGAGGGTGCGTGGACCCTTGAGATGCAGAGGGTGCGTGGACCCTTGGAATGAAGTGGGGGTGTGTGGACCCTTGGAATGAAATGGGTGCGTGGACCCTTGGAATGCAGAGGTGGGTGTGTGGACCCTTGGAATGAAATGGGTGCGTGGACCCTTGGAATGAAGTGGTGGGTGCGTGGACCCTTGGAATGCGGAGGGTGCGTGGACCCTTGGAATGCAGAGGGTGCGTGGACCCTTGGAATGAAATGGGTGCGTGGACCCTTGTGATGAAGTGGGTGTGTGGACCCTTGGAATGCAGAGGTGCGTGGACCCTTGGAATGTGGTGGGTGTGTGGACCCTTGGAATGCAGAGGGTGCGTGGACCCTTGGAATGAAGTGGTGGGTGCGTGGACCCTTGGAATGCGGAGGGTGTGTGGACCCTTATGATGAGGTGGGTACGTGAATCCTTGGAATGAAGTGATGGGTGCGTGGACCCTTGTGATGAAGTGGGTGTGTGGACCCTTGGAATGCAGAGGGTGCGTGGACCCTTGGAATGCGGAGGGTGCATGGACCCTTATGATGAGGTGGGTACGTGGACCCTTGGAATGGAGAGGGTGCGTGGACCCTTGGAATGAAGTGGTGGGTGCGTGGACCCTTGGAATGAAATGGGTGCATGGACCCTTGGTATGAAGAGGATGTGTGGATCCTGTGAATGGAATGGTGGGTGCGTGGACCCTTGGAATGCAGAGGGTGCGTGGACCCTTATGATGAGGTGGGTACGTGAACCCTTAGACATAAGCTTGAGATAGTTTATTAATGATGATGATGCAAGAATGCATGATACTAAATGCTTTGATGATACAATTCAATGATGATGCATGATATTCAAAACTACTATGATTTTATTAAATGACTTTTGTGATGTTAAAAGAAGATTACTGTTCCTCGTGAGCTCGCTTGTCCAAGATCCAAGGATAAGTGAGATTTCTTGATTTAATTTGACCTCATTTGATATTCAAGTGTCTCCTTGTTTGGTCTGTGTTTGAGTTACTTTCAGTCTGCCATGAAGATTGAACGAGTTAGAGCACTATTCTCACATCCCACCACACGCAACTTTTATTGGGTCATCGTTAAGCTTATTGCAATATTTAACACACAAATAATTGTAATGCTATTATTTTAATATTAACACATATTTCCTTTCGGTATATCACTACTAAATGTTGTGAGTTTAGGTGGTGAGAGAGAAGTCATGGTCTTTTATTGAACAAAGTGATTATCGAAGACAATAATATTTGGCAAGGAAGGAATGGTATATACATTGAGTGAAGTTTAGAAAATGAAGAATATTTACAAAAGGATGCTATGAGTAGCAGAACTTTATTCAGGACCGTTTTTCCAATGAGTAATGCTAGTATCACACTTCAGTAACCTCAGTAACCCACTAATAAGCTTCAGAGAAAAGATGAAATTGCCCCAGTTATTCGTTTGTCACAATGTTTCCCTCAGATTGTAACTGTCAATCCATAACTTGTCCCGATTTTCACATTCAACTCTTCAATTGCCCCAGTCTATCATTCAATACAACTCTTGCCCCAATTTGTAATTGTCCAATTTCCCCAGTTTGTAAAGTCTGACGATTGCCCTAGTTTGTAAAGTCTGACGCATTCTTTGTGCTCGTTCATCTTCTAGACCGCCTGTCCATTCACATGAGTTCCAAAAGATCCTTCATGCCCTTCCTTGATGATTTTTATGGCTTGAGTATCATCAACGCATCTAAGGAGCACCATATCATGATTTCTTTTATACAACACTTCTCCATTTAGAAAGAAGTTCATTGCCAATCTTCTCAAAGTTCCCTTTTCGTTCTCCGAAGCACCCAACGGATACTCTCTTCTCTTGATAAAATTCTTGATATCATGGTATCAAGGTTTTCCATCTAGTTCTGCTTTGATGGAATGACAATGCGCCGGATAATCACGACGCTGGATCTTTATAAGTGGCATGTCTTCTTCCTGACTCAATGTGAACATGGACGACAAAGTGGCCAGTGCATCTACCAACGAATTTTCCTCTCGGGGAATATGATCAAAGGTTACTTCTTCTAACTGTTTTATTAATTCCTTAATATAGGACTGGTAAGGAATTAATTTTGAATCTCGAGTCTCCCATTCTCCTCTTAGCTGATGAATGACCAAAGCCGAATCACCATATATGTCGAGGATTTTGACCTTTGATTCTATAGCCGCTTCGATTCCTAGTACACACGCTTCATATTCTGCCACATTGTTTGTGCAATCAAAGCATAATCGGGCTGTGACTGGGACGTACTGCTTTTCTGGGGAAATTAGTATAGCTCCAATCCCATGCCCCAATACGTTGGAAACACCATCAAATAACATCGTCCATCTTTCTTTCATTGACGGTTTCTCCTCACCAAATGATGCCATTATGTCTTCGTCAGGGAACCTGTATTACATTGACTCATAATCTTCCACGGGTTGATGTGCCGGGTAATCTGCCAGAACACTTTGATTGCCTTTTGGGTAACATATACAATATCATACTCTGATAAGAGGACTTGCCAACGGGAAATCCTCCCCGTTAGAGCGGGTTTTTCAAAAATGTACTTGATTGGATCCATTTTAGACACTAACCAAGTTGTGTGACTCAGCATATATTGTCTTAAGCGACGGGCGGCCCAGGCGAGAGCACAACAAGTTCATTCCAACAATGAGTAATTGACCTCATAATTGGTGAACTTCTTGCTTAAGTAGTAAATGGCTTGTTCCTTTCTTCCAGACTCGTCCCGTTGGCCTAACATGCAACCCATAGACTCATCAAGCACTGTCAAGTACATAATGAGAGGCTTTCCAGGGATTGGTGGTACCAAGACTGGGGGACTTTGCAAATACTGCTTGATCTTCTCAAAGGCTTCCTGGCAATCGTCATTCCATTCCATTGGTTGATTCTTACGCAACAACTTGAAGATTGGCTCACATGTAGCTGTCAACTGGGATATAAATCGAGCAATATAATTTAGCCTTCCAAGAAATCCTTGAACTTCCTTTTCTGTGCTGGGAGAAGGCATTTCAAGAATAGGTCGAACTTTTTCAGGATCCACTTCAATCCCCTTTTGGCTAATTATAAATCCTAATAACTTGCCAGACTTTACTCCAAACGTACATTTAGCCGGGTTCAGCCTCAACTTGAACTTTCTTCATCGCTCAAACAATTTCTGTAAATGGACAATATGATATTCCTCATTTTTTGACTTGGCAATCATGTCATCTACATAGACTTCAATCTCCTTATGCATCATGTCACGGAATAAGGTCACCATTGCCCTTTGATAAGTAGCCTCAGCATTCTTCAATCCAAATGACATAACCTTGTAGCAAAATGTGCCCCAAGGTGTGATAAATGTGGTTTTTTCCATGTCTTCTTCAGCCATCTTGATCTAATTGTAACCTGAGAAACCGTCCATAAAAGAGAAGAAGGAATGGTGAGCTGTATTGTCTACCAGTACGTCGATGTGAGGTAAGGGAAAATCATCCTTAGGGCTAGCCCTATTTAGGTCTCGGTAGTCAACACACATTCGAACCTTCCCGTCTTTCTTAGGGACTGGAACTACATTGGCAATCCATTGGGGGTATTTTGAAACAGCAAGAAAACCAGCGTCAAGTTGCTTTCTAACCTTTTCTCTGATCTTTAAGGACATTTCTGGCTTCATTCTCCTTAACTTCTGCTTAACTAGGGAATATTCTACCTTTAACGGTAGTTTATGCTCTACTATACTGGTGTCGAGGCCTGACATATCCTGATATGACCATGCAAAGACATCTTTAAAATCGTGCAAGAGCTTTATCAACCTGCAACGCTCCTCCTCTTTCATGAGTGTGCCAATTTTGACTTCTTTTTTCTCCTCATTGGTCCCCAAATTAATCATCTCAATCGGTTCCTTATGAGGTTGTATTTCTCTGGCCTCTTCCTCCATCAATCGCAACAGTTCAGTGGATGGTTCTGAATCATTATCATCATCCTCATTAGCCTGATTAATGGGTATATCAAAGCTACTTGATGTGATACTAGCATTATTTTCATCTTCAAACGTGCTATTTTTAGATCTGCATCATTTAGGAATGGAAAGAGGGAAATGAACAAAAATTCTAACGAGGTAAAGAATACAAGTAGGAGAGGGAGACCAGTATTTGGGAAATTCAAAATGCATTTTATTAATGATATACTGAAAGGAAACATGTACGTCCATAACAAAGAGAATCTTAAAGCCTTGGGCAGAACAATAAGATTAGCATTACAAAATTACTTGATGTCTGAATTAAAAATCACAGGAAGCTCAACGATTTCCCAATTGACAAGCCTTGTGTTTGGTGGGCAAGCGTGAACCCAATTGACATGCTCATCCTTCAGAGTGTACTCTTCCACGACAGCTATTGGGCTTGAAAACTCAAATCCAGCACTCCAAAAAGTCTTCCTCAGATCATATATGGAGACCCCCTCAGTCTCGGGCTCTCTGTCATCCAACTTGGCCAGTCTTTTCTCTCTTTTCTCCTC
This sequence comes from Canavalia gladiata, assembly GCA_037954105.1. Lineage (NCBI taxonomy): Eukaryota > Viridiplantae > Streptophyta > Magnoliopsida > Fabales > Fabaceae > Canavalia > Canavalia gladiata. The sequence continues at coordinate 16,057,045 of CM075660.1, forward strand.
TACAATCCTTTTCTTATCTTCTCTTGAAGGTTTGTACCCTAACCCAAAGCGGTCTTTATTTTCTATCAGACTTGGTAGCTTGCTCAAACCTTGCTCGTATTTTCCCAAACCATGTCCATATTGATACCCGTTCTCAAGCATGACTCTTGCTACCATTGTAGAAGCACCCGATGGTTGGATCTTTGTAATGGGCATTCCCTCCTTGACATAACTAGCATTCGCAATCTCAAGTGCCTGAAACGAGGTCTCAAGAGCCTCTTCAGCTACTTCGATATAAGGGGTAGAGGAAGGTTTACTCACTAGTAAATCTTCCTCAGCAGAGACAATGATCAGATTGTCATTGATGATGAATTTCAACTTCTGGTGGAGTGTGGATGGTACAACTCGTGCACAATGAATCCATGGTCTTCCCAGAAGGCAACTGTAAGCAGGAGTAATGTCCATTACTTGGAATGTCACTTCAAAAGTAATTGGACCAATCTGAACAGGTAGGCTTATCTCTCCTATCACTTCTCTACGAGATCCATCAAATGCCCGGACTACCATGGTGCTCAATTTCATATGCGACATGTCAAATAATAATTTTGCGAGTGTTTCCCTTGGCATTACATTCAGTGAGGAACCATTATCGATTAAAACTCTGGCCATAATATGGTCCATACACTTCACTGATATGTGTAAAGCCTTATTGTGTCCTGCTCCTTCCGCTGGTATCTCATCATCAGTAAAAGTAAGGTAATTATTGGCGGTGATATTACCAACGATACCTTCGAATTTTTCTACTGATATATTATGGATGACATGAGCCTCATTCAATATTTTTAACAAGGCTTTCCTAATCTTTTTGTAAGTCACCGTCGGTATCATCAGTACTCACCTCGAACCTATATCTCCAAGGTACTGCTTTGTTGCTTTTATAAGGAAAAGCTGTTGGAATTTGAATTGTGATTGGTTTCGGCCTACCCGAGGTTGGAATGGTAGGAGTACTGGTATAATAGATAGTCAAGGGTATTGGTAAGCCTGAAGTTGAATCGTCAACTACCGACACACTGTTGTCCCTTCTGAGATGACCCACTTGAACCAATTGTTTGTCCATTCGGTCTTGCAGAATCAACTTGAAGACATCACATTCTTGTATTGAGTGATCTGCACCCGGGTGTAATCCACAACTATCATTCTCTTCAAAATATCCCCTGACCATACCGAACTTGTGCATCTCAGCAAAGATGAACTTTAATGGGATTTTGACATCTTCTACCTTACTTCTCAAGGGTGGTCTCTCATCTTCAATAAAGTTAATCGATGGCCCTCCATGCCCTGGTAGAGGATTGCTTCCAACATTGGGAGTGTCCGCTTTGAAGTTCAACCACTTTGCATTAATCAGTTCTTTCACCTTGAATTTTAATGCTCGGCAATTTTCAGTTGAATGACCGATAGCACCTGCATGGTAATCACATTTTGCATTTGGATCATACCCCCTAGGATAAGGTGGTTCTATTGGTCTCATTGGGCGAGGTACTACTAGGCAATTTTGGATAAGTTGAGGTAGTAGTTCTGTGTAAGACATGGGATTGGGTCGAATTGGACTGGACTCGTACCTTGGTTGCTAGGGCTACTTTGGGGGTTTGGGTTTTTGTTCCATGGTTGATTGAATTGAGGTGGCCTTATAGAGGGTGAGTTGGATGGAATGGGTGGGATTGAAAGGTGAGATTGAGGGTATGGATTTTGTGAGATGGTGGTGATATGTGGGTAAGACATATGAGGGGGGTTGTAGGTTGGTTGGAGATGAGGAGGTTGAAAGATGGGGCCCCTAGGAGGTTGAAATGTTACTGCATTGGCTTCTCCTTCCTTCTTATTCACTGATCCAGTTGAGGGTTTTTTTGCAGTGTTCGTTCCTGAAGGAATATGAGAAATCTTTCCACTCTTCAGACCATTCTCGACTCTTTCTCCGATGATGACTATGTCAGAGAAATTTGAGGAGATGCTTCCAATCATCCTATCATAGAAAGGTGCCCGTAGTGTATCAATAAACAATGCTACCATTTCTTTATCAGACAATGAGGGTTCCACTTGAGCTGCTAATTCTCTCCATCTTTGAGCATACTCCTTGAACGACTCTTAATCCTTTTTTGACATGCTTTGCAATTCCCATTGGTCTGGTGCCATGTCGATATTGTATTTGTACTGTTTGAGGAAAGCATCGGCCAAATCCTTCCAGGAACGGATATGGGAACGCTCAAGGTGCATGTACCAACTTGAAGCTGCCCCAGTTAAACTGTCTTGGAAGAAATGAATCAGCAACTTGTCATCATGAGCATGTGATGCCATCTTCCTACAATACATGGTCAGATGACTTTTTGGACAAGTGGTTCCTTTGTACCTATCAAACTCTGGCACTTTAAACTTTGAAGGTATAACTACATCAGGAACAAGGCAAAGATCTGCAGCTGCTCCGATGTTGTAGCTACTACCTTCTACAGCTTGTAGTCTCGCCTCTAACATCTGTAATTTTCATTGCTCACAAGGGTTAAGTTGATTAAACCCTTCCGTGCCTTGGTGGAGATTAGGCTGAGATTGCAGGGTGGCTTGTGCGTTAAACTTGGAAGGTGCTTCAGGAGTTCTTGTGGCCAATCTTGGATTAACTGGATGGGCTTGAGTGGCCCGCGGGTCAGCCTTAGCTTCCGAAGCTACATAACCAGGGGGAAGGCCATATTCTGGCCATTGGTCCTCTTGAGAATCGACATGTTCTTGCGCAGGTTTGTTGTAATGCATAGTGAGTGGTGTCTTTGACTGAGCCTGGGGGGTCTGTTCAAAGCCATTCTTTTCCAAAGCTCGTAAAGCTCCTAGGACCAGTGTCATCTGTCCTTTAGTTGGTTGAGCTCACTCCTCAATTCTTCATTCTGTTGTTCTAACTCATCCATGATCTTGGATTGCGAGCGGGTCCTGTAGGGATGTCGGAGGAACAACTTGCTTGCTTTGTTATTATTATTTTTTTTATCTAAAATGGAAACATGATGTTAGTATATAAAGACAAAATAAAGGTTAGTGAGGGAATAATTTCATTTGAGCATTCAAAATTAGGGAAGTTCCCCACACTTCTATTCAAGGAACACTCGTCTCGAGATGGAAGTGTGGTTGACACTCAACCTAAGGGAGTATTCACTCCTCAATAGGTGAGGTCTTTGTCAACTAATGCAGTTCGTGACCCATATCTTCGATCAGGGACCACTCATCTCAAGATGAAGACATGGTTGACGCCTAATCCAAAGGAGTATTCACTCCTCAATGGATAGGGTCTTAACCAAAGCAACCAACAAGTGAAGTGACCCATATCTTTGATCAAGGACCACTCGTCTCAAGATGAAGACATGGTTGACGCCTAATCCAAGGGAGTATTCACTCCTCAATGGATAGGGTCTTAACCAAAGGAACCGACAAGCGAAGTAACCCAAATCTTCTTAAAGTTTACACGATCTTCTTTGGTCATTTTCTTGCAAACTGTATTCACTTTTTGAAGATCATTGATTTGTACAGTGATTTTGATGCTTCTCATTTGGTCATATACATTGCTAGTACAATCTTGAACTTCCTTCATTTGAATGTTATTAAATCTTTCCCAAAAAAAAAGAAAAAAGAACAAGGAATAGATAAATGATGCAATGCCCTGTGTAAAATATGCATGAACCTATATGCCTAAGATATTATGCGTGAGCTTATATGAACATGTTAAAAAATGTTTGGACCTATATCAAAAGTTTTTTTTTTTTAATTTTTTTTATTAGAAACCCAACTGAAACATGATATATGTGTGATTTTTTTATATATTTTTTATGTAGAAATGTGATAAAAAAAATTAATTCTAAAAAGGAGGATGGACATGTTATTTTTGTGTTGTTTAAATATCCAAAAAGAAAACAATGCATAAGCCTATATGAAAAGATCCAACTAAAACTAAACATGTTATTTTTGCATTTTATTTGTCCAAATGTCCAAAAAAATGCGTGAACGTATATGAAATTTTTTTTTTTCATTTTTATAAAATGCCAACGGAAAAAAAAAATGTATGAACCTAACATGTTATATATTTTTTGTGTAAAAAAAAAATAAAAAGAAAAAAAAATTCATGAATATGTTCTTTTTGTATTTTGTTTTTTTTAAAACGTACAAAAAAATACATGAACCTATATGATTATTTTTTTATTTTTTTTAAAAGTCAAATAAATAAATAAATAAAAAATGAACACACCTAATATATAATATTTTTTGTATGAACGTGTTATTTTTATTTTTTGTTTATCTAAATATAAAAAAACGTTTAAAATTTTTCTAAAAGTCCAACTAAACACAAAAGATGTATTTAAATATATGATTTATTTATTTATAAATGTGGAAGAATGCATGAATATGCTATCTTTGTTTTTTTTTTCTTGTTTATCCAAATACTCAACAAAATGCATAATTTTTTTTATTTTCTAAAAGTCCACCTAAGACAAAAAAAAAGAAAAAAAAATATATATAAACATGTGACCTTTTTTATGAAAAAAAAGCATAACGATGTTGTTTTTGTTTTTTTGTTTATTTACATGTTAAAAAAAATTATTTATTTTTCTAAAAGCCCAAGTAAAAAAAAAACGAAATGTATCTAACGTACGATTTGTTTTTTTTATGTGTAAAATTTTTAAAAAAATGTATGGACATGTTATTTTTGCTTTTTTTTGTTTATATGAAAAAAAACTGAATAACTGAATATACTAAAAAATTTAAAAATGCATGAACATATTGTATTTATTTTTATCTAAATGTCAAAATAAAAAAAAATACATGAAATTTTTATTTTTCTTAAAGCCCACACTAAAAAAAACTGAATATACCTAGGATGTGATTTTGTTTTTTTAAAGAAAACGCATGAACGTGTTATTTGTTTTTTTCTAAACGTTCAAAAATGTTTTTTTTTTCGAAAAGCCCAACTGAATAAAACTTGATTATACCTTGGACGTGGTTTTTTTTAAAGAACGAGTTTTTTTTTTCTAAATGTTCAATTTTATTTTTTTTTGAAAAGCCCAACTGAATAAAAACTTATTATATTTTGGATGTGACCCATTTTTTTGTAATGGATGAACGTGTTATTTTTATTTTTTTCTAAATTTCCAGATTTTTTTTATTTTTCGAAAAGTCCAACTAAATGTGCCTAACATGTGATTTTTTATGTATAATGTGATAACAGAAAAAAAATGCATGAACATGTTATTTTTTGTTTCCTTTATCTAAATGTACAAAAAAAATGTTTGAACCTATATGATAATTTTTTTTTATTTTTTTCTCTAAAAACCCAACGGAAAAATTGAATGCACCGAACATGCAAAAAGAAATTAACGAACATGTTATTTTTATTTCTTTTTTTTTCTCTAAATGTCAAAAAAAATGCATGAATTTTTTTTATTTTTTCTAAAAGCCCCAAAAAAACTGAATATACCTTTAATTTTGTAAAAAAATAGAAATAAATAAATTTATGATTGAGATTCATGTCCAAATTAAAAAATTTTAGTATTATTTTCGATGCAAAAATGATGATAATGATGTGATTGGCTATGCTCATGTTATAATATGATGAGATGTGAATATACATGTGCAAGATAAAGAGAAAGAAACACGCTCCCCATGTGTTCTATTTTTGGTGAAAAACTAAGGTAGGATATTACTAATGTTCACGTCCTAACTTTGGAAGGTTGCTTAGTTCTGTATACGTGCATGGTTTCATGGGTGGATCTAGACAACTCACAGATTATAATGGTTCTCAGATTGCCCTTATCATACAGACTAGGACCTAGTTCTTGAACCAGCCATAAGTAGGGAAATGCCCTCTCAATATGACTAACTCATGATACCAGTAACAATCTGAGTGGTGACTTAACAATTACCAAGTGGGCATGAAGCCCCTCAATAGCAACCATCAAGACACCCGCTAATCCTAGGCTCGCACAGGCTCAGGTATAGAGTCCAAAAAGTTTGTGAGGTAAATGAGAGTGAATTGTGTGAAAGGGGAGCATACAAACCTTTAAATCTAAAACTACCCAACCCCCACCTGCAACACAAACAAGCAACCAAGAATATACAGCAGAAAGTATTCTACCCTATGGTTCACAGCATTGAATATATACAAACACCTGTGGTTCACAATATTGAATATATACAAACACTTTATGGTTCAAAATATTGAACATGTACAAACACAATGAGCATGAGAGGAAAAATTCACATTGAATATATACGAAAACAACAAATACGAACAAAAAAATAAAAATAAAAAATAAAAATAAAAATAAAAATCACAACATTGAATATATACAAGCACAAGGCCACGAACAAGATAGAAAAAAGAATAAACAATATTTACATAAAAATAACAAAGAGTGAAATAAATAAAAATAAAGTTAAAGCGAACATGCACAATTAATCAGATTAGGCTTAACTCTCGAAAATATCCCCAGTGGAGTCGCCATCTGTCTCAACCGGGATCACGACGGGACGACGAACAAAAGCTTTTAATTAAAAAACAGAGGAGTCGCCACCAAAATTTATTAAAGAAAATTTTGAAAAAACTTAAAAAGTATGATCTTTGAAACCAGATTGGGTTCGGGAGTTATTTACGCATAGGGAAGGTACTAGCACCCTATGACGTCCATTAAAATGGTTACCTTCTAATTGATTATGCACAGATACCATTAACTTTCAAAAAAAAATTATTTCACTCAAATAAAATTTTTATTGATTTGTGTTGTTAATATGTAAGTTAAAAAAGATTATTTATTATTTTATGAAATAAACGAGAAAGAAGTCCTGAAAAATTTATTTAGGGAAAAAATTAGGAAACCCCTCCTTTTTTTTTGAATTTTTGAAAGGAAATGCATAGGGTTCAAGGTAGCAAATGACTACTCAATAAACCCTTACAAATCAAACGGTGTCAAAGGTGGATCAACCACTCAATTAACACCGCTTGACCCCTCATATGAAAGAAAAAGAGTAATCAATCAGGATTCACAAATTTAATTTTAAACTGATTAGGATATTAGGGATTTCACATATCAGTTTTGGAAATCGGGAACATGTATCGTTATAGCAAACATCAAACAACAAGGAAACATATGACATATCAGGGGATAGATTCTATACATCAGGAATAAAAGATAGAAACATGAGAAAAAACAAACAGGGGACAATGAATGAACATTATGGGCATATTTTACATGTCAGAATTGGGAATTGGGGAAACAAGCCACAGAACAGGATAAAGGTATTACCTAGTTTCGAAGCTTGGATTTGATTTGCCCTCCCTTTTTAATCTCTCCTTGCTGTGTATGACGTCCTCTGTCCAGTGATCTTTCTCACGTACGTCTGTGTGTATCTCTGTATAGCGTAGGTCCCTGTGTGTCTCTGTATGCATATGCAGGCGTAGATGCGTATCTGTGTATATGCTCGCCCCTTTTTTCTAATACGTTCCCCTTATTTATATGTCTTTCTCGTTACCTGAAAGTACTCTGCCACTACCCCACTAAACAACAATCACTCCCCCACTTCCTGTTAACTCTATTCCATTGCCCCACTTCCTGTTAACTACTCTTCCACTACCCCACTAAACAAAAACTGACAGCCACTATCCCCTACCTATCAGAAAAGATAACTCCTTTATCCCTATTATCCTATTAATTTTTATTAATCAATTTTTATCTTTTATTTTTTTTTATAAATACGGACAAAATTAGTTATTCACAGTGTTGTGGTTTTACTGTTTGTACAAAGTTTTATCCACTAGCAAGTGCACCTATCGGTGTAGAGAGAGGTATTTAAGATCCTCTATATCGTACTATTTCAACATTCCTAAAGACTGATTGAATCTTAACTTTTGAGCTCAACAGGAAACAATTTTGTTTTGGAATATTTAAAATAAATATTAGAAGGAAAAAATGAGAGTAAGAGATTTAAAGGCAAAAGAGCACAGATACGATACGAGTTCAACTATGAAAAGATACGTGACTTTAGTTTTCCTTATAACTTTACCCAATCTCATTCCAAATCCTTTACGAATGATTTGAAATCAATTGCTAACCATATGTTCTAATTCTATTATTACCTAATAATCATGCAATAACAATATTTTTTCCCCTTAAGTTATTATCTCTAACGATCATGCAAGGTATATAGTTAAGGAAAACATAAAGAACATTCAGACTTATTAAACTAACAACCAATTAGAAATCAAAGATTCCAATTGATCCTCCAAAATTCTTAAATTCAGTTTACCTTATAATTTTGTTAATTAGGTGATGATATGATTGCCTATTCCCAATTAGCTTAGAAATTAACAAGAGTAAATAATTTTCATTAATTAATTGGGCAAAATAAGAAAAATACAATTGAATAGAAACACAAAATTATTCATAAAAAGGAAAAGAGGTTCAATTGGTTGCATTATAGGTTTCTAAAACCCCATGTTTTGGAAATTAGTTATACATAGAAAATGACAAACAAAAGAATACTAATCCAACAAAATAATCCATAATCTTAATTTTAGAAAAAAAATAACAAAATCGTAGTGTTGATAAAGTTGGCAATAGGACATTGTAATTTGTATTATGGAAGAACTTTTGTCTTTAAGATCCTACGAGAAGACATTGAGATAGATAAGAATGAAATTGGTAATGAAAATGTGTGTTGAATGATGTGATAGAATCTTCCTTTTATAGGCGTGGGTTTGGGTTTCACTGTCGTGAACCGGGTTTGACCTAATCACTCTTTAGTCACCACGACTATTCTAAGTTATCTTGCAATGTCGTAGGGCTGACTGGGATGCTTACTGCATTTTTAGGATTGATGCAATATTTTTATGTTCCTTTTATCTTTTTTGTCCAAAACTAGCTTATTTTCATATTCCTTACTTGCGTGAGCATTCATGCAAAAATAAGAAAAATTAGGTAAAATTATAATTAAATAATCATAAATTATATTGTAATTATAACTAATTTATCGTAGATAAATCAAGAGCACGGTGGTTTATCACATTCTCAAACTTAAATATTGTTTGTCCTCAAGTAATACCCCAAGTGATGAAAATGTAGCAAATATAGAATCTATGAATCTAACATATTAAGCATGCATTAATTAAATATAATTACTATCATGGGAACAATTAACAATAATTTAATTAAGATTTTTAGTTCTTTGAAATCAATTATCACACGTAGAGGTGGCCAAAGAAAGTATATAATTTGGTATGGTAGAAGAAGGAAGGAAATATAAAAGCTTTTCTTTCATTATATCTTCAATAACTTTTATCTTTAAACTTTAAGCAGATTTCTTTAAGATTCATAATTTTACAGTTTTTATTATTTTTTTTTAAACTTTTCCTTTTTTTTATATTTATCCTTTTTATTCTTTTTTTTATCACCCATACTTTCTCAAACATTTATTTTGCTTTAGTTATAATTTAAGGATACTGAAATTATAACAGTTAATTAAAGACATCAAAGAATATAACTTTTAATATGGTAAGCTCAAAGAAACCTAGTTTTTCTTTATCATTTTCTTGTTATAAAATCAACTCACACAATCTTTGACAAGGTTACAAGTTATGTTCAATGCTCACTATAGCTTAGATAAGATAACGAGGAACATGATTAATTATCAATTATTTTTAAAAGTTTCCATGTTCTTATTAGATTCAGTTAATGTTCGTTACAAAATATCAAAGATCCTTGAACCCTAAAATCCATTAGCATTTCAGATAGTTAAACATATAGGGATATCACAAGGAATACACATTAAAAAAATGAGGAGACAATTATCCCTTCTCAAATTTAATCTTCTATCATTTTCTTAATTGAACAGTAAAAATTAATTACAATGATAAGAAACAAGAAAAAAAAAAAAGAGGATAAGAAAATTTGATAAATGAATAAGTGGAAGAATATTTTTCCCCTCAAACTTAAGCTCTTGTATACATGTAGCGGAGAGTTATAACAGACAGTAAAATAAGACTTTCCTGAAAATCAATCATAGGGAGGGAGAACATCTTTTCCTTCAAAATCAATCATGACACGCTCGTCGCAAACGCGCAAAAATAATTTCTAGATTTTCCCCAAACTATTGGTATAGTATAAGGTGCAACCTAGGTCATCTCCCAAAGACCATTTCATATTCTTAAGCAAATTAGGAGAAAATTAGAACAGGGGGATTTTGTAAAGATTGATATTGAGTTCTAAATGCAAAATACAGAATGAAATTAATTTCACTTAATAATTATCAACTCAAGGAATTCAGAGGCTATTTTCTTAACTAATCATTGATCACTAAAATCATGCATTGTGTTTATCAACCTAGGATCATCTGGAACCCTTAAAATGATCCTTGAATTCTCTACTGAGAAACCTCTCAGAATTTAATTGATTATGATCAACAAGATTTAGTAACCACTTAATCTTTTATCTAAACCAATTTCACAATCAGAATTTTGTTGAACTAAGTAATAAAATGAAAACCTTCAATTCAATTACTTAATTTCTACTCTTCAAACTTTTGGAAAATGATTTACCAATCAAAAACCAATTATAAATCAATTATGCATTAATCAAAATACGTCAACCGATCAAACTTTGATTAAAGAATAAAATTGAAGAATATAGTGAAGCAGAGTAGAAACCACTTAATAAGCATGTAAATAAAGATCAAGACCTCAAAGTTAAAATGAAAATAGCTTGAATCCTTGAATTGAAACTACAAACCTAGCCTTCCATGAAGGAGGCAAACTAACAACAAAGAAAGAGGCAAACTAACAACAAAGAAAAACTAAGCCTTCCATGTAGGAGGCAAACTAACAATAAAGAAAAACTAAGCCTTCCATGTAGGAGGCAAACTAACAACAAATAAAACCTAAGCCTTCCATGAAGGAGGCAAACTAACAACAAATAAAACCTAAGCCTTCCATGAAGGAGGCAAACTAACAACAAATAAAACCTAAGCCTTCCATGAAAGAGGCAAACTAAGAAGAAAGAAAGAAAGATGGAAAATGGTGTTGAAGTTAATCTCCAAGGGGTGTGTTTCTCCTCTTGTAAACCCTTCTATTTATAGAGGATTTTTGAGGCATCATCTTCAGAAAGTCACCAACTAGGATATTACTTTTCTACCCTTTTATTGCTTTCACATGGGTGTCGCAACCATAATTCCGACGAGACGACGAACTCGCTAAAAATTTTAAAAAAAAGAATCTAATGGTATGTGGAGCCGCCACCAAATTTTATTTTAAGGGAAAACATTTGGAAAAACCCTAACTTGAGGATGAAATTCTAGGTTCGGGAGTCGGTTAAAAATAGGGAAGGTGTTAGGCACCCTATTTGTAGGTTCCGAAGGACGGTACCCTTAAACTGAGTGTGAGATTTTCTTTGTAATTTGTTTGATCCCTTAAATATAATAAAAATAAATAGGTTTGTATGAAAATAGCCTGACAGGACTTGATCCTGCTCCTACGTATTCCCCGGTGCAATGGGAAATTCAAGGCTACGTAGTTCTGGTTTTTGGAAGAGTTAGAAGGATTTTTGGGCTATTTGGTTTTGAAATATGCTTTCAGTTCCACATGTGCACAGAGTTTAAGACAAACGAGGGTTGAACTTAGACTCATATGACTCTTTAGATGTCAATCAATAGGGTATGCTACCAATTCGCACCTAGAGTTCATTGCGTGAGAACCAAGGTTTTTTTGAAGGAGTTTTAGAATAATTTCGGATAATTTTAGTTTTTTTAAAAGTCTTCTCAGTTCCACATATGCACAGAGTCAAAGACAAACGAGGGTTGAACTTAGACTCATATGACTCTCCAAATGTCAAACAGTAGGGTATGCTACCAGTTTGCACTTAGAGCTCATTGCGTGAGAACCAAGGTTTTTTTTTTGGAGTTTTAGAAGAGCTTCGGATAATTTTTTAGTTTTTAAAAGTCTTCTCAGTTCCACATATGCACAGAGTCTAAGACAAACGAGGGTTGAACTTAGACTCATATGACTCTCTAAATGTCAAACAGTAGGGTATGCTACCAGTTTGCACTTAGAGCTCATTGCGTGAGAACCAAGGTTTTGGAAGAAGTTTTTAGAAGAATATTGGATTGTTTTAGTTTTGTAAAAAGTCTTCTCAGCTCCACATATGCATAAAGTCTAAGACAAGCTAAGGTTGCACTTAGACCCTTATGACTTTCGAAATGTCAAACAGTAGGGTATGCTACCAATTTGCACTTAGAGCTCATTGCGTGAGAACCAAGGTTTTTGAAGAAGTTTTTAGAAGAGTTTAGAACAATTTTAGTTTTGAAAAATCCTCTTAATTCCACATATGCACAGAGTCTAAGACAATTGAAGGTTGCACTTAGACCCTTATGACTCTCTAAATGTCAAACAGTAGGGTATGCTACCAGTTTGCACTTAGAGGTCATTGCGTGAGAATCAAGGTTTTTGAAGAGGCTTTAGAAGAGTTTTGAACAATTTTAGTTTTCAAAAATCCTCTTAATTCCACATATGCACAGAGTCTAAGACAATCGAAGGTTGCACTTAGACCCTTATGACTCTCTAAGTGTCAAAGAGTAGGGTATGCTACCAGTTTGCACTTAGAGTTCATTGCGTGAGAATCAAGGTTTTTGAAGAGGCTTTAGAAGAGTTTTGAACAATTTTGTTTTTAGGATAAAACGAAATTAATTCTCTCTAAGCGTACAGTGAGTTTATGACTTGCATCCTTACCAAGACGTCAATTGGTATTCAGATTTGGAAATCTGGTTTCGTTATGATGGTGGTGAGACTTCCTGAAGTGTATAGGTTGTATTGATGATCAAACCAAGGATGAGGCAGCCTAATTATAAAGTTCAAATTTGACCATTTCTCTTGCCTTGTATACATAGTGATAATTCCTAAATCTTCGTCTGTTTCTGGTTCATCAATAAGACTGATTTAAAGAGAATCCCCAGTCTTTATTTCCTAATTTGTTAAATTTATAAATCCCTTTTAAGGTACTGTTAATCATATGGAATGAAGTGGGGCCCTTTTCTGCTACTTATTCGTATAGGTCAACCCTACGACTATGGTTTGGGTTGGGATGGTTCATGCTTCCTGCAGGAGTATCCCAATAATTTGCTTTTGTAGGATTGAGATGGGCCAGGCAGCCATGGAATGCATAAGATCATCCACTGGTTGTAATTGACTCTTAATCGTACTCTAATACTTCCACACCCAAACTTTAATCTTCCTGGCATAACCCCTCATTCCTAGATAGACTCTTGTCCAATTACTGAGTCAGGGAGTTATTTAAACTATGACTGGCTTATTTATCATGATAGATCTTGGGGTTGAAGGTTCTTGAGCTTACTGAGTCACGCAGCAGAATGACTCTATAATGGTACTGGGTGTGCATTTCTTAGTTGCCATCCAGCATATATTCATCGACTTGGTTTATAGAACTCAACGCCTACCCTAATAACATTCCTAGTTTCCTGATTAACATCTATCAGCACCTTGACCTTAGATATCAGAGGGTAATGGAATTGGAGAACTAACAATTGCTCATCTTTGATGTTAGGCTAGACTTCTGATATATTTTGCATGAAGTTTACTTTCAGTATTTGAATTCCTTGGTTAACCTTAGTAATCAGCCAGGGAACCAGAGTGATATCTGGTAGGGACTATAATTAGGCCCCTAGTGCAGTAAACTGCAGAAACCAAGGCTATGCCATATCTGTCTAATGCACCTAAGGCGAGCCCCAGACTGCTATTCCCGATCTTGAGCTATCTTCTTAGATTTGTGCTTTTGCTACATCATTACCGTGCTTATCTATATATCAAGGATAACTCTTAGACCAAGTCTGCTAATCTGGACTAGTTTCTGTTAATAATCCTGATCTAGGGGAGGCCCCTGAACTTACTTGAAAGCTAGAGGGAACATGAGGTTTGATCTAGGACATCATGCTTGAACTGGTTTCAGGTTGTGGGGAAGAGTCTTTTTACACTTTCATCTATCAGGCAGATGATTTCAATAAGCAGATAATGTGTTAGGAATGGCTATGCCAAGAGTGTAGATATTGCAAACTGAATCATGCATTATGTTAGTGCATATTCTTTGGTTAACTGTGCATCTTAGCAACAGACTGGCCTATCCAGGTACAGATTCTTGACAGATTGGCTTATTTGGTTCATTTGGCTGTGTTATCCCTGGAGTTACAGATTCATTTTTCCTAAAACCTTTAGTTTCTCCTTGTCTATCAAGCCTGATGATCCTGATTCACATACCTGACCCTGCTCTTCACCTTTAAATTGGGTAGGACCAAATTGAATCAGAGAGATATGGGTGTCCTAGAGGTATGTCTTGATATAAATGCCAAAGCTTAATCATTGGAGACCTATACTGGGCAGTCCAAGGTTTCTGATGGTATTCTATGATCTTTAGTCCTCCTAGTGTGCTGTTAATGACCCTATAATCTTGCCTCTGTTTTGGCCTGCAAGGTTGTTTTGGGAAGAACCTATGATGGTGGCTATAGTTTAACTAGGACTACCAGTCCTAAGGGAAATTGATCAGCTGTAGCCATATCACTTACCAACTGATACAGTTGTACCCTAGTCATGGATTAGGAAGGCAGAGCCCCACTCTCTAACTTCAACGAACACATTCTTGCTCATCAACTACAGATTAGCATGCACCTCTCTTGGTCCTGAGCCAGAGTTAGTTATGGTAACGAGTCAGTAACTTTGGTGATTTCTAGGCTTACCCTAGACTTATGATTGTCCTGATTACTAATTTGGTAAATTTCTTTATTCCTGCATATGTAATTAACTTGAGTCCAGGCCTAAGAGCTTGATAAGGCCTTGTCATCTGTCTGTTTGTTCATTCTAAGAACCAAGGCAGAGTTTGGTTCATCATACCAGCTAAATTAGTACCAGTTAAGCCTAGAAGGAATGTCTGCCATAGGAGCTGGCATTCTCAGATTGATCATTGCCTGATCATTATCTCTTAGGACAACCTTTTATGAAAACAATGCAGCTAAAGGTAAAACCAAACTGGAAAAAACAACTGACAACCCGAAGGCTAGACCCCTAACAGTTAGCATCAGTGGTGTAACTTGACAGTTATTGTGATTCAACCTAATGTTGCATTTTTGCTGCTATAATATGTAATTAAGTTTTAGCCATGTGAGGGCTGACCTGAGGCCCAGGTCTCTATCTCATCCTTAGCAACCCTGTTTGGAGACTCATCCCAACCTGTCCCAATAATATTCTGCATGATGGACTCCTGACATAATCTAGGAACTCCTACGTATGATCTTGTAGCTAGTTCTGGGCATAATCCTAAGATCAAACAGGCATTTCCCATTACCTAGTGCTATTTCCCTATTTCAGTTTCTGTATTGGTCATTATCAAGGGTCATCCTTTAGTCACAAACTGACACCTGATGCTCTTGGCTCTATATTAGATCCCAGGCAAACAAGAGAAGGAGATTCGTAGACGTTTATTACTGATTCCAAATTTTACAGCCGAAAGAACATGACACATTTACCCACTTACTGCTAACTGGATCAAGTATCCAGCCTGAGGTCTAGACTAGCCAAAGGGTTTCCTGCATGCTTTTACTACACCATATAAACTAGACACAGTTGGTTTATCAAGCTCTCAGTGCCTGCAAGATTTCTGCTTCCAGAACGATACTAGTTTAGTGTCTAAATTCAAACACTGGTACTGAAAAGCATACCCTGTAAATACCAGGATACCCAAATTTAGACTTCTTAAGGCCAGTCCACCAATGTTCACCCCGCTGTCATAGTAGGCACTAATGGATATCCATTCAAGTCTAATGAGAAGTTATTTTCATTTGTTTCCATAGTCCTCAATTTCCTTCCTATTAAATTCTATTCCTATATCATAAGTTCATGGATGCAGTCCTCTGATTTTTAAGCTACGCCTCCTCTTTTGCTAAATGCCTCTAGATCCTTTATATCAGTTTTGACTTTCTTTTCTCTGTTTTGCTTTATGACCTATTAGAACCTTTTCCAGTGTATATCATCAGTGTTAATGACCTTCCTAGCAGGTTTCAGTCTGATTTCTGACAAATATGCGACTGGCATACATCAATGAGTCCCTAATGAATTTGGATTAACAAACTCGATTCCTAACTTACCTTATCAAGTTGCAAAACTGAATTACCAACTCTAACTTCCAGAATAAACTTATAGGACAGGATTAGAACCTCCTCCTCTGCTAGCTCTGTGCTCATCTGAACTATGCCTTAGGTACATCAGTTTTCTGAAATTTACTCACTCTGAGACTTGTGTTCTGTAACAGCGAACACTAATTATTATTGATTCTATCATAGGATCCATTGAACAACCGAGAGTTAAGGCTGGAATTTGGTTAAGGTTTAGGGAAGCATAAGCCTTTATTTCCTACTATTTATCTTCATTTACTCAGCAAGTATTGTTCTACTACAAGCAATTCACAAGTTCATTTCGTAATCAAACATTGAGATCCGATTTTCATCAATTTATCAAAGAATTTCAACACAGGCAGCCTAATTACTCATATTAAATCCAGAGTTAGTAACCGATGTGCTCCATTAGGATTCCGCATATTCTAGGCAGAGGTACCGAGCAAAGAAGATGATAGATGCAACGAACATAAATTGGAAAATGGCGATAAGAATGAACCTAACCTCAACGCAGAGAAACTCAAAGCCAACGGAAGGAACTCACGGTTGAAGGTTTCCCCAGACAAGCAAAGCTCTTCCTAGGATGAGCTGCAATTTCCAGAGCCCAGTGTTTTGCACAGAACTGCTTCCAATGCTAAGCCAATTCTTCCAATCTACGACCGAGACCTTTGAACCAAAAAGCCTCTTCGATTCTCCTCTCGCTCTTGTTCTCCTCCTCTTCTTTTCTTCTGCTCCTCCCTCTGTTTCTTCAGTTTTTCGTGCTCAAAAACCGTCCCCTCAAATTCTTCCAAAAAAACCTTTTATACCCCTCTTTAGCTAGGGTCATACCTCAACCCCCTTGGTTTCTCACTAACCCAACAAAATACCCATCCTAACTAACCTCTAACTACCCTAACTAATTCTTAACTAACCCTAGCCTATTAGGATGGGGACCAATCCCCTTTCTATTTTCTTTTGTTTCCCCTTTTTATTTATTATGGTTATTATTATTATTATTATTATTATTATTATTATTTTGCATTTCTTATTATTGACCCTCTTCTCTTTTCCATTAATTTAGCCTTGGTGATTTAATTAAAACTTCCTGGAAGGAAATTGGTGTTCACAGCTTTCCCCTCTTTGCTCGATTCTTACCAAATAATACGAAGATACCATTCGTATTATCTAGGTAAGAAGGGAGTAAAGACGTGAACCAATTTCGTCTGGAAGCCGCAGAGTGCGTTGGTACTTTATTGTGTGTCTTGAAAATTCGCGCCTACATAGTCTCGTGTGATAGACTGAAATGCAGAAAAAACATGCAGAGCCTCGTGTGATAGGCTGAAATGCAGAAAAATAAACATGGAGAGCCTCGTGTGATAGGCTCGAATGCAGAAATTTAAACATGCAAAGCCTCGTGTGATAGTCTGGAATGCAGAAAAATAAACATGTAGAGCCTCGTGTGATAGGCTGAAATGCAGCAATTTAAACATGCAGAGCCTCGTGTGATAGGCTGAAATGCCGGAATTAAACAGGCGGAGCCTCATGTGATAGGCTGAAATGCAGAAAAATAAACATGCAGAGCCTCGTGTGACAGGCTGGAATGCCGAACAATAAACATGCAGAGCCTTGTGTGATAGGCTGGAATGCAGAAAATTAAACAGGTGGAGCCTCGTGTGATAGGCTGAAATGCAGAATTTAAACATGCAGAGCCTCGTGTGATAGGCTGGAATGCAGAACAATAAACATGCAGAGCCTCGTGTGATAGGCTGGAATGCAGAACAATAAACATTCAGAGCCTCGTGTGATAGGCTGGAATGCAGAAAATTAAACTTGCAGAGCCTTGTGTGATAGGCTGGAATGCAGAAAATTAAACAGGCGGAGCCTCGTGTGATAGGCTGAAATGCAGAAAAACATGCAGAGCCTCGTGTGATAGGCTGGAATGCAGAAATTTAAAAATGGAAGCCTCGTGTGATAGGCTGAAAATGCAGAAAAATAAACATGCAGACCCTCGTGTGATAGGCTGGAATGTAGAAATTTAAACATGCAGAGCCTCGTGTGATAGGCTGAAATGCCGGAATTAAACAGGCGGAGCCTCGTGTGATAGGCTGAAATGCAGAAAAATAAACATGCAGAGCCTCGTGTGACAGGCTGGAATGCCGAACAATAAACATGCAGAGCCTTGTGTGATAGGCTGGAATGCAGAAAATTAAACAGGCGGAGCCTCGTGTGATAGGCTGAAATGCAGAATTTAAACATGCAGAGCCTCGTGTGATAGGCTGGAATGCAGAACAATAAACATGCAGAGCCTCGTGTGATAGGCTGGAATGTAGAAAATTAAACAGGCGGAGCCTCGTGTGATAGGCTGAAATGCAGAAAAACATGCAGAGCCTCGTGTGATAGGCTGGAATGCAGAAATTTAAAAATGGAAGCCTCGTGTGATAGGCTGAAAATGCAAAAAAATAAACATGCAGACCCTCGTGTGATAGGCTGGAATGTAGAAATTTAAACATGCAGAGCCTCGTGTGATAGGCTGAAATGCAGGAATTAAACAGGCGGAGCCTCGTGTGATAGGCTGAAATGCAGAAAAATAAACATGCAGAGCCTCGTGTGACAGGCTGGAATGCCGAACAATAAACATGCAGAGCCTTGTGTGATAGGCTGGAATGCAGAAAATTAAACAGGCGGAGCCTCGTGTGATAGGCTGAAATGCAGAATTTAAACATGCAGAGCCTCGTGTGATAGGCTGGAATGCAGAACAATAAACATGCAGAGCCTCGTGTGATAGGCTGGAATGCAGAAAATTAAACAGGCGGAGCCTCGTGTGATAGGCTGAAATGCAGAATTTAAACATGCAGAGCCTCGTGTGATAGGCTGGAATGCAGAACAATAAACATGCAGAGCCTCGTGTGATAGGCTGGAATGCAGAAAATTAAACTTGCAGAGCCTTGTGTGATAGGCTGGAATGCAGAAAATTAAACAGGCGGAGCCTCGTGTGATAGGCTGAAATGCAGAAAAATAAACATGCAGAGTCTCGTGTGATAGGCTGGAACGCAGAAATTTAAAAATGGAAGCCTCGTGTGATAGGCTGAAAATGCATAAAAATAAACATGCAAAGCCTCGTGTGATAGGCTGGAATGCAGAAATTTAAACATGGAGAGCCTCGTGTGATAGGCTGAAAATGCAGAAATTTAAACGTGGAGAGCCTCGTGTGATACGCTGAAAATTTGACATGAATTAAAATACAACAAAAACTTGATTTGATTTTTATTTAATGTTGCAGCCTCTGAATCCACAGCTTCCTTATAGCACACTTCTTATGAATTTTTGAATGAGTTAGAGCCTGCAATGGATCTTCCATTTTGATCTTGTTGGCAAACTGTGTGTATCGCAATGCCTATTCTGTAGAGAAGAAATCATTCATGTTATTAGATGACCATTACTCGCGAAATTTTCGATTTAACTGTGATTTGAACAGTCTTAGTATTTACTAATTGCTGTGATACGCTTAATTTTGTATATATGCTTGATCAAAGAATACAACTGAACCCATGAAATGACTGAAATTTAAAGGTACAAAGAAAGGAAGAATTAGAAGACTAGGTATTTGGAGGTGTAGTCTTGGATGTTCTTGTGCCTTTGAGACGACCGGTACTAGTATTGTATTTTCATAACCTTTCCTACCTTATCGCCCATGCTTATTAGGAAACAAAATTTTGCCCCCGTATCAGCCTAGCCGAACGACTTGCCCTAATATCAGCCCAGCCTTGTTCCAATCGGCCCTAAACCGATTTCAATGTTGGCCTATTTCTCCTTTATCCATTCCTGGCCCTTTCATCGATTTGCCCCTGTACCACATTCTTGTCCCCACTCATTCTTGAAGATCATCTCGTGATGGTAAGAACTTTTTCTTTTATTTGTCTAGGGCGCCCTTGTGGGTCCTAGCACATTTTTGATGCCCTAACTTTTTCCTAGATCGTCCTTGCGGGTTTTCGACCTAGCGGGCTTTTTAGATGCCCTAACTTTTGCCTAGATCGCCCTTGCGGGTTTTCGACCTAGCGGGCTTTTCAGATGCCCTAATTTTTGCCTAGATCGCCCTTGCGGGTTTTCGACCTAGCGGGCTTTTTAAATGCCCTAACTTTTGCCTAGATCGCCCTTGCGGGTTTTCGACCTAGCGGGCTTTTTAGATGCCCTAACTTTTGCCTAGATCGCCCTTGCGAGTTTTCGACCTAGCGGGCTTTTATTAAGCATAATACTTTTTTACAGCATCAGCGTTGGTTGGATTTGCCAGGTCATTCCCATCCATATCAGTTAAAATCAACGCTCCTCCCGAGAAGGCCTTCTTCACTACATATGGCCCATGATAGTTTGGGGCCCATTTTCCTTGTAGCGCCTTTTGCATAGGTAATGACCTTTTGAGAACCAAATCTCCCTCTCGAAATACCCGAGGACGTACTTTCTTTTCGAATGCTTTTTTCATCCTTTTTTGATATAACTGACCGTGGCACAATGCCACCAATCTTTTTTCATCAACCAAGTTCAACTGATCAACCCGGGTTTGTACCCACTCTGCCTCTTCCAACCTTGCATCCATTAACACCCTTAACGAAGGGATCTCTACTTCAATAGGAAGGACAACCTCCATTCCATAAACAAGCGAGAATAAAGTTGCTCCAGTAGAGGTACGAACTAAAGTACGATATGCATGGAGGGCATAGGGGAGCATCTCATGCCAATCTTTATATGTGAGCACCATCTTTTGGACAATTTTCTTGATGTTTTTATTGGCTGCCTCCACTGCTCCATTCATCTTTGGCCTGTATGGAGAGGAGTTATGATGCTGGATCTTGAACTGGTCACAATTCTTTCATCATTTTGTTATTAAGATTGGTACCATTATCTGTGATGATTTTGTTGGGTAACCCATACCGGCAAATCAAATCCCTCTTTACGAACTTTACCACCACACTTCGGGTCACGCTGACATAGGAAGCAGCCTCGACCCATTTGGTGAAGTAGTCAATAGCAACCAATATGAAACGATGCCCATTGGATGCTTTAGGCTCAATTGGTCCAATGACATCCATTCCCCACATAGCGAATGGCCATGGTGAGGATAATACATTCAAGGATGTAGGCGGCATATGGATGTTGTCAGCGTATACCTGGCATTTATGACAAGTCTTAACATACTTATAGCAATCAGTCTCCATGGTCAACCAGTAGTATCCCGCTCGGAGGATCTTCCTTGCCATCGTGTGTCCGTTAGCATGCGCGCCAAAAGACTCCTCATGGACCTCTTTCACAATTTTACTAGCCTCTGCCGCATCTACACACCTGAGCAGGACCATATCATGATTCCTTTTATATAAAATTTCTCCATCGAGAAAGAAATTGGAAGCTAATCTCCTTAAAGTTATTTTGTCATTTTCTGAGGCATGATCGGGATACTCCTTATCTTTCAGAAAGCGCCGGATATCATGATACCAGGGTTGCCTATCCTGTTCCTCTTCAATTGACTGGCTTGTCGATCTCGACGTTGAATCTGGATGAGGGGCATATCCTCCTCTTTACCTATTTTAAACATAGACGAGAGGGTGGCTAGGGCGTCAGCCAATTGGTTGTCCTCTCGAGGTATATGTGCAAAAGTGATATCCTCAAAGTGCTCCAACAATTCCTTAACGTAAGCTTGGTATGGGATCAACTTTGCATCTCGAGTTTCCCATTCACCTTTAACCTGATGGATAATTAGAGCTGAATCACTATAGACCTCCAAGTTCTTGACATTAGCATCAATTGCTGCTTGTATTCCCATGATGCAGGCTTCGTATTCGGCCACATTATTAGTACAATCAAAGTCTAATATAGCCGTGATAGGCACATATTGTCCTTCTGGGGAAATTAATATGGCTCCTATGCCATGACCCATTATGTTGGATGCCCCATCAAACAACATCATCCACTTCTCTTTTACTTCCCGCTCCGGCTCACTAAATACTGCCATTAAATCCTCATCCGGAAACCCTTGTCTCATTGGCTGATAATCACTTAGAGGCTGTTGAGCCAAGTAATCTGCAAGCGCACTACCTTTAATTTCCTTTTGCGTAACATACACAATATCATATTCGGATAACAAAACCTGCCATCTGGCAATTCGTCCAGATAAAGCGGGCTTCTCAAAGATGTACTTAATCGGATCCATCCTAGAGATCAACCAAGTAGTATGGGTCAACATGTATTGTCTTAAACGATGAGCGGCCCATGCCAATGCGCAACAGGTTTGTTCTAACAAGGAATACTTTGCCTCATAGTCGGTAAACTTTTTGCTCAGATAGTAAATGGCATGTTCTTTCTTTCCAGATGCATCTTGTTGCCCGAGCATACATCCCATGGCGTTACCCATCACTGTCAAGTATAAAATTAATGATCTCCCTGGGACTGGAGTGACTAGGATTGGAGGGTCTTGCAAATAAAGCTTAATCTTTTCAAAAGCTTCTTGGCAGTCCTCGTTCCAACTAATGGGCTGATTCTTGCGCAAGAGTTTGAAAATCGGTTCACAGGTGGCTGTCAACTGGAAAATGAACCTAGCGATGTAATTTATCCTTCCAAGAAACCCTCGTACTTCCTTCTCTGTTTTTGGGGCTGGCATTTCTAAGATTGCGCGGACCTTATCAGGATTAACCTCAATTCCCCTTTCACTAACAATGAAGCCTAGCAGTTTCCCTGACTTTACACCGAAAGTGCACTTGGTTGGGTTCATTCTTAACCTGAACTTTCGGAGACGCTCAAATAGTTTTTGCAAATTATCGAGGTGCTCCTCCTCTGTTCTTGACTTGGCAATCATGTCATCTACATATACCTCGATTTCTCTGTGAATCATGTCATGGAATAATGTCACCATGGCTCTTTGATATGTTGCCCCAGCGTTTTTCAGACCGAAAGGTATGACTTTGTAACAAAAAGTTCCCCAAGCTGTAATGAAAGTGGTTTTCTCCATATCCTCTTCAGCCATCTTAATTTGATTATATCCAGAGAAACCGTCCATGAACAAAAAGTAAGAGAATTGAGCAGTATTATCAACTAATACGTCGATGTGAGGCAGAGGGAAGTCATCCTTTGGACTGGCCCTATTTAGATCCCTGAAATCTACGCACATTCGCACCTTTCCGTCTTTCTTAGGTACCGGTACTATGTTTGCGACCCACTCCGGGTATTTTGCTACGGCCAGGAAACCTGCATCGAACTGCTTTTTTACTTCTTCTCGGATTTTTAGGGACATCTCAGGCTTCATTCTTCTTAACTTCTGCTTCACTGGTGGGCAGTTAGGCTTTAAAGGAAACTTATGTTCCACAATCGATGTGTCTAATCCCGGCATATCTTGGTATGACCAAGCAAAAATGTCGCTATATTCATTTAATAGTGACACTAATCGAGAGCGGTTTTTGAACGCGCCTATCTTTACTTCTTTTTTATCCTCCTCAGTCCCCAGATTTATTAATTCGACAGCCTCTTGATGAGGTTGTATCAATCTAGATTCCTGCTCAACCAGCCTTAATAATTCCCCAGACGGCTCATATTTAAATTCTGTTTCCTCATCCGCTTGATTAACAAGACAGTTAAAATTATGCAATACAATACTAGCAAGATCATCATTACTAGCACGATCATCATTAGGCAAGTTGTTTTCGGATCTACAAATATGTGAAAAGGATAAGGTATTGGAAAGGGGAAGAGAATATTTCTGCAAGAATTCAATGGTATTTATTGATCAAACATATGCACAAAATATTGTTTATTTATAAAATTTCACAGCGATTACAAATTACATGTAGACTGAATTTAAAATCACAGGAAGCTCGATGGTTTCCCAATTCTTTAGCTCATGTCCCGATGGGCAGACCATCACCAGGTCATCTATGCGGAGCGGCTCCTCTTTATCAACAACCGCTATCATGTCTGGAGTTTCAAACCCGGCACTCCAGAAACTTTCTGAGATATGGCGCAGAGGGACCCTTTTAATCTGGGGCTTCCATTTTTCCGATCTAGCCTCCTTTTTTCCTTCCATCTCCTCCTTAAGCCTTCTCCTTTCTTCCTCAGTGAGTTTGTACCCTAGCCCGAACCTGCGCTTATTCTCAATCAACTGCAAAGGCTGGGCTAACCCTCTGTTGTTTTGTCCCAGTCTATTTCCGGGCTGAAATCCACTTTTCAACATGGTTTTGGCCATCATTAACAAAGCTTTTGGAGGTCGATATTGGTCCACCACCTCTCCCTCCTTAACAGTAGTAACATTAGCAATTTCTAAAGCTTGGAAATGAGTTTCCAAGACTTCTTCAGCAGCCTCGATATAAAGAGTACTAGATGGTTTGCTGACCAGAAAGTCTTCTTCCGCGGAGACAATAACCAGCCTATTGTCTATAATGAATTTCAATTTTTGATGCAGCGTGGAGGGCACAGCTCGGGCCGAATGAATCCACGGTCTACCGAGAAGACAGCTATATGCCGGCATAATATCCATCACTTGAAAAGTTATATTGAAGAGAATTGGACCGATTTGTACTGGCAGGTCAATTTCGCCCAATACCTCTCTCCTAGACCCATCAAAGGCCCTCACCACCATAGAGCTTGGTCTCATATGAGTTTCTTCATGTGGTAGTTTAGCTAAAGTGATTTTAGGCATCACATTTAATGAGGAACCATTATCTATTAACACACGGGCAAGGATATGATCCCTATACTTCACAGATATATGCAAAGCCTTATTGTGCCCTGCTCCGTTATCAGGGACCTCACTGTCTGCGAAGGTAAGGAAGTTGTTGGTCGTAAGGTTATTAGCAATGCCTTCAAAATTCTCTACCGACAAGTTGTGAACCACGTGGGCCTCATTCAATATTTTCAATAATACTCTTCTATGGGGATCAGAATTCATCATCAATGCCAGTAATGATATTTTGGCGGGGATGCGATTTAACTGTTCGACGACCGCATATTCACTCTGACTGATCATTTTTAGGAATTCACAGGCCTCCTCATCAGAAACTGATTTTTTAACTTCCCTTCTTTCTTCCCTCTTGCTAGTTTCTGGCTCCGGACCTGCCAGAATGGCTTCTCCACAAGGTCTTTCTCTTTTATCCTCTATGGGGGTATAGATACGACCACTCCTGGTCATCCCCCCAATCCCCGCTATGTTTACCACCTCACATGTAGGTTCTTTAGAATTCTCGGATTTTTCTTCTTCCTGTTTTCCCCCAAGAACTTCAGCATCATACTTCCAAGGCACTTCTTTATTGCTCTTGTATGGGAACGGTCCGGGCAGTCTTATTGTGACGGGCTTCAGGCCATCAGGTGTTGGGACAGCCGTGTTATCTGTATAGCGGATAATCAGAGGCCTTGGATATCCCGAGAATGCTTCGTTGATCATATCAACCTCTTCTTCTATACAATTCACCGTAGGTCCTTCATGACTCGGCAACGGATTATTCCCTATATTAGGAGTGTCTTTTTCAAAATTTAGCCACTTCGCATTTATCAAGTTCTGCACCTTGTATTTGAATCCTTGGCAATTCTCAATTGAATGCCCAACCGCCCCAGCGTGATATTCACATTTAGCGGACGGATCATACCATTTTGGATATGGTGGTTCTATAGGTTTCATGGGACATGGGGCTATCGAAGAA
Organism: Canavalia gladiata; assembly: GCA_037954105.1. Lineage (NCBI taxonomy): Eukaryota > Viridiplantae > Streptophyta > Magnoliopsida > Fabales > Fabaceae > Canavalia > Canavalia gladiata. Next base: position 16,082,907 of record CM075660.1, read on the forward strand.
TTTTGAATCAGACGGGGAAAAAGCTCGGTGTAGCTCATGGGTATTGGGTCAAATTGTACTGGTTTTCTTTCATTGTTATTTGACCTTTTTTGGGGTGGGTTGGTGTTTTGGTTCCAAGGTTTTTGGGTTTGTTGCTGGAGGGCCATTTGTGGTGGTGTGGGTGAAATAGGGGCTATTGGCTGGAAAGATGGGGGTGGAATGTAGGATGCTTGGTGACCAGGTTGAGAAGTGGCCACCATCTGCGGGTAGGCTAGGTATTGGTGTTGGTATGGAGCCGGGTAATTGGGTAGTACGACCATTTGTCTGTTTGGGTCGATAGTAACATGGTGGGTCTCTCCTTCTTTCTTTTTCCAAGAGTTGCTGGTTGGTTTTTTCATGTTTACATTACCAACTGTATTATACGTGATCCGTCCTCGGCGCAAACCATTTTCAATCCTTTCTCCAATAAGTACCATATCAGAAAAATTTGCCGACACACTGCCGACCATCTTATTGTAAAATGGTGCCGGTAGAGTATCCATGAACATCCCAATCATTTCCCTTTCAAATAGAGGGGGCTGAACTTGAGCAACCAACTCTCTCCATCGTTGGGCATACTCCTTGAAAGTTTCCTCCTCCCTTTTGGCCATATTTTGCAATTGGGATCTATCAGGTGCCATCTCTATGTTGTATTTATACTGCCGGATGAAAGCGTCAGCAAGATCTTTCCATGAGCGAATGTGAGTCTGTTCCAATTGAGTATACCAGGTAGCTGCAACCCCTGTAAGACTATCTTGAAAACAATGGATCAACAACTTATCGTCATATGCATGAGACGCCATCTTTCGACAATACATTGTTAGGTGACTTCTTGGGCAGCCGATCCCCTTATATTTTTCAAATTCTGGCATCTTGAATTTGTGAGGAATGATCACATCGGGTACTAAACACAAGTCGGATGCTTCTATTGCGCCATAACTACTGCCTTCCATAGCCCGGACCCTTTCCTCTAAATGCTGCCACCTTCCACCTATTTGAGCCTCACCATGGATAGGATTATGTGATTGAATTCCAACTGCTTGATTATCGGCTATAGGCATCCCGTATGGACCATGATGTCTTAGTATGTGAGTGGAGGGAATTGGTGGATGGGGTGGTTGATAAGGGTTGGATGGGTGTGTGCCTTGTATGTTGGAGCCTGATGGGTTTTCGGTGACAGCAAAATTGGTGTAGTTTGGATTAGTATTTTGTGGTATGGATGAAGGGTTTGTTGGGTTTATAGCAACGCCTTGGACTGGCGGCAGGTTGGATAAGGGGGGTATGTAGTTGGGTGGTAGTCCGTATGGGTGCCATTCAGGATCCACGACCTCTTGTAGAGGCATTGACACACCAGCTGTCCCCTGATTTTCCACCCCAGCGGGTCCCTCTGCGCTCCTCTTTTCCAACAATTTCATCATCTGAGCTATCTGTTCCTTTAACTGAGCCACTTCATTGCGCAGCTCTTCATTCTGTGCCTCTAGCTCATTCATGATCCTGACTTTAGAGCGTGTGCTATAAGGATGACGTGGAATTCGTGAATCTGCAATTTTGTTTTCTGTGAAAAATATGTTAGTTAATTATAAGTATTCTTTATAAATTTAAGTATGTGCTAGGTGTGTGCCTATGATGGAGGACCCGTTATCTTGACGAGTATTTTAACCGCGAGCGTGCTTTGGGTGAGTGTGAAATGGAAATTAATGCAGTATCAGACACAGGTATGTAAGAAAGCAAATTCATCATTCATATCATAGAATTTTTCAAGGTACAACTTGCTCCTCCTTTTCAGCCAGAGCGATGTATTTGTTCATTCTTAAGATCAACTCTTTACAAAAGTGAAGAAACTCTTCGACTTCGGGTGGAGTGTGCAACGGATGTAATGATGCTTCGGCTTTCTTGAGCAACGACGTGATTTATTCAATAGCAGTATTTGCCAAGCTAGCCAACCTCCCAAAGCATTTGGTCCAGTGATCAGCTGTATCTTTGTACCATTGCATCTCATCTTGTAAGTCACTGATACCCCTTTGTTGCATCCTGATTACTTCAATAACCTTCCATTTTTCTTCGTCAACTTCCTTTCCCTATTCAGCTAATAGATTCTGAATTTGTTGATTCAAGTCTTCTATATGTCTTTGCAGTACCCTCTTTTCATCCAATAGATGACTTGTTTCTGCTTGTGCCCTGTTCTTTTCATTTGTCGCTTGATCTTTTTCTTGCCTGAGCTTATGGACACGGTCTCTCAGTTGATCGACTGTGTCTCTCATTCTCTGATTCCCTTGTAATGCTGCATCTCTTTCCTGCGCCCTCAGTCCCAATTCTTTATTAGCTGCCTGGAGACTCATATGGACTTTAGCTGCATATTCTCGTTCTGACTTCTGTTGCTCTCTAAGACTTTCCATGGCAACTTCTTTTTCCTGTTTTTCTCTTTTTAATTCTGCATTTTCCTGTTGGGTCTTTAATAGCCTTTCTTCTAGCTTGTTATTTTTTATGGTTATGCTTTCTAACTTTGCCCTTAATTCTTTAACAACTTCATCTTCGATAGCTGCTGGTTCTGCCTAACTCCCTGAAGTAGCTCTTCGAGGTTTGAAAGGTAATTTAATTTGCTGTACTCTTTCTCGGACCCATTGCTTGTATTCCTCTTTGGCTGCACAACTTCTAACCCCCAACTCTTTTCCTTTTATTGTAATTATATTCCAGGCTTCCCTAACTCCTTGAAGCGCTTCGGCGAACTCACCTTCGTAATTCAGAATGAATGGGGTTAGTAACTCGTCTGACGGAGGTTTTAGGATAGGGTAGGCCAACTGCCTTTGCCCCAGCGTTGGATTGTAATTGATGCAACCTCTGATACCCATGAGCGGGATGTTTGAGAACCCTTTGCAGTGATAGATTAAGGAAGCCCTTTGTTGCCAAGCTGGCTGCCACCTGATTTGTTCTTCCGTTAGACTAGCGAAATGTACCGCCCATTCTTGATCACTCTAAAGTTTTATCGGGTAACATAGCAAATCAGCTATGGGACATTGTACTTTAGTATTTCTTTTGAACACATGTGCGGTTAACCAAACATACAACACCGGCAGACAGCAAACGAGTTTCTTCCCTTTCTTCTCATAGCAGAAATCAAGCATGTAGTAAACGTCTGCCAGTAAAGCTGTAACAGGATTTTCCCCCTTGTTCTTTTTTGCTAGGAATATGTCTATGGCAGCTTGATCAACAAAGCCATCTATAAGAGGGAAAAGCACCAATCCGTATATTGCCAAGGCTAGTACGTCCATAAAAACAATCCACTGATTATTGTCAGATAGATATTGCAAATAATTCTCTAAGAATTCCCTGGTAAATCCTCTGGCTTGGTTCCTTTCTTGGAAATCCTTTAAAAGATCGTTAGACTGTAACCCTAGAGCTTGTGCGGTGGTTCGAAATGAATGACGGTGCTCTAGGTGATTGTATGGTTTGCAGCCTTCCAAGGGTAGATCCAAAATTTGTTCGAACTCTTCCAGCATAGGTGCCATCTGAAAATCTGGGAAAGTAAAACATATGAGGGGAGGATCATAATACTGTACTAGAGCTGTGATGGCATTTTCCTGTACTTTAACTTTCAGTAATCCCAAAATATTCCCGTATTTCTTTGTCAGAGTCATTTGCTGCATACCAGACAACTTGCTTCCCCAGACTTCCAGACTAGCCAAATCCACCGGTTTGGCCCCGACCATTCTCTTCTTTCTTAACTGTACTGTTTCTACATTAATTTCCATTTCACCCCTTTTTCTTTAATACTCTTCAAGAATCTGGGTCCTCCAAAGGAGAAAGAGGAAAAACAAACAAATGCACAAGTCAGTCATTGGCTAAATAGTGGAATGCATGGTATAGAACTATTTATGCACACACCATTTCATACAGGTTTGCTATGGCATAATTTACAAATATGAGATGATTTATGTGCATGTAGCATTTCATAACTTTGGGTGTAGTATTCTTACATAATCTGATAAATAGGACATCCTACGTACCTTCCGAATCTTACATTCTATTTTGGTTTTTTTTTTCTTTTTTCTTCTCTCTTTTTTATTTATATTTTGTTTATCATGATATGCAAATGACATGTTCTACTTATTCATACATATAATGCAGCGAATCAACAGAGTATAAGAGGATCGTGTGCCCTTTCAGTGTCTTGTGACGGGTATCCTGTCCTAGGGAGCTAGGTTATCTAATGAATGAACCTCTCATAAGGGTGATTTGTATTCTTAGGGTATCAAGGTCACTAGAGCCAAGTTCCAGTTTACGATGCTTGCTACAACAGTAGGGAATGCTACCAGTTGTAGGGCATTGTAAATAGGACGCACTCTAGTTGGGGTTTTCGTGATTGTCAAACAGGACGTGCATCCAAAGTGACACCACTAGACCCCTCTATCCTAGGCTTCACTCAGACCCAGGTATAGGGCCCCACTCATGAGATGAAATGCATTAATGTAATGTGGAGGGCACACAAATATTTGGGATACCTGCAATTGGGGAAATCTCAACAAATATATATTGTTCGTCTACCCTAAGGTTTACACAATGAACAAACAACAATAGATAGATAATCAAATGAATAAACCGTGCAATAAATAAATCATGCAAATAAACAAGGAAGGGATCAATACAATGCACGCTCAATTGTAAGGGCTTGACTCTCTAAAGTCCCCAGCGAAGTCGCCATCTGTCGCAACCATAATTCCGACGAGACGACGAACTCGCTAAAAATTTTAAAAAAAAGAATCTAATGGTATGTGGAGCCGCCACCAAATTTTATTTTAAGGGAAAACATTTGGAAAAACCCTAACTTGAGGATGAAATTCTAGGTTCGGGAGTCGGTTAAAAATAGGGAAGGTGTTAGGCACCTTATTTGTCCGTTCCGAAGGACGGTACCCTTAAACTGAGTGTGTGATTTTCTTTGTAATTTGTTTGATCCCTTAAATATAATAAAAATAAATAGGTTTGTATGAAAATAGCCTGACAGGACTTGATCCTGCTCCTACGTATTCCCCGGTGCAATGGGAAATTCAAAGCTACGTAGTTCTGGTTTTTGGAAGAGTTAGAAGGATTTTTGGGTTATTTGGTTTTGAAATATGCTTTCAGTTCCACATGTGCACAGAGTTTAAGACAAACGAGGGTTGAACTTAGACTCATATGACTCTCTAGATGTCAATCAATAGGGTATGCTACCAATTCGCACCTAGAGTTCATTGCGTGAGAACCAAGGTTTTTTGAAGGAGTTTTAGAAGATTTTCGGATAATTTTAGTTTTTTTAAAAGTCTTCTCAGTTCCACATATGCACAGAGTCAAAGACAAACGAGGGTTGAACTTAGACTCATATGACTCTCCAAATGTCAAACAGTAGGGTATGCTACCAGTTTGCACTTAGAGCTCATTGCGTGAGAACCAAGGTTTTTTTTTTTGGAGTTTTAGAAGAGCTTCGGATAATTTTTTAGTTTTTAAAAGTCTTCTCAGTTCCACATATGCACAGAGTCTAAGACAAACGAGGGTTGAACTTAGACTCATATGACTCTCTAAATGTCAAACAGTAGGGTATGCTACCAGTTTGCACTTAGAGCTCATTGCGTGAGAACCAAGGTTTTGGAAGAAGTTTTTAGAAGAATATTGGATTGTTTTAGTTTTGTAAAAGTCTTCTCAGCTCCACATATGCACAGAGTCTAAGACAAGCTAAGGTTGCACTTAAACCCCTATGACTTTCTAAATGTCAAACAGTAGGGTATGCTACCAGTTTGAACTTAGAGCTCATTGCGTGAGAACCAATGTTTTTGAAGAAGTTTTTAGAAGAGTTTAGAACAATTTTAGTTTTCAAAAATCCTCTTAATTCCATATATGCACAGAGTCTAAGACAATCGAAGGTTGCACTTAGACCCTTATGACTCTCTAAATGTCAAACAGTAGGGTATGCTACCAGTTTGCACTTAGAGGTCATTGGGTGAGAATCAAGGTTTTTGAAGAGGCTTTAGAAGAGTTTTGAACAATTTTAGTTTTCAAAAATCCTCTTAATTCCACATATGCACAGAGTCTAAGACAATCGAAGGTTGCACTTAGACCCTTATGACTCTCTAAATGTCAAACAGTAGGGTATGCTACCAGTTTGCACTTAGAGTTCATTGCGTGAGAATCAAGGTTTTTGAAGAGGCTTTAGAAGAGTTTTGAACAATTTTGTTTTGAGGATAGAACGAAATTAATTCTCTCTAAGCGTACAGTGAGTTTATGACTTGCATCCTTACCAAGACGTCAATTGGTATTCAGAGTTGGAAATCTGGTTTCGTTATGATGATGGTGAGAATTCTTGAAGTGTATAGGCTGTATTGATGATCAAACCAAGGATGAGGCAGCCTAATTATAAAGTTCAAATTTGACCATTTCTCTTGCCTTGTATACATAGTGATAATTCCTAAATCTTCGTCTGTTTCTGGTTCATCAATAAGACTGATTTAAAGAGAATCCCCAGTCTTTATTTCCTACATTGTTAAATTTATAAATCCCTTTTAAGGTACTATTAATCATATGGAATGAAGTGGGGCCCTTTTCTGCTACTTATTCGTATAGGTCAACCCTACGACTATGGTATGGGTTGGGATGGTTCATGCTTGCTGCAGGAGTATCCCAATAATTTGCTTTTGTAGGATTGAGATGGGCCAGGCAGCCATGGAATGCATAAGATCATCCACTGGTTGTAATTGACTCTTAATCGTACTCTAATACTTCCACACCCAAACTTTAATCTTCCTGGCATAACCCCTCATTCCTAGATAGACTCTTGTCCAATTACTGAGTCAGGGAGTTATTTAAACTATGACTGGCTTATTTATCATGATAGATCTTGGGGTTGAAGGTTCTTGAGCTTATTGAGTCACGCAGCAGAATGACTCTATAATGGTACTGGGTGTGCATTTCTTAGTTGCCATCCAGCATGTATTCATCGACTTGGTTTATAGAACTCAACGCCTACCCTAATAACATTCCTAGTTTCCTGATTAACATCTATCAGAACCTTGACCTTAGATATCAGAGGGTAATGGAATTGGAGAACTAACAATTGCTCATCTTTGATGTTAGGCTAGACTTCTGATATATTTTGCATGAAGTTTACTTTCAGTATTTGAATTCCTTGGTTAACCTTAGTAATCAGCCAGGGAACCAGAGTGATATCTGGTAGGGACTATAATTAGGCCACTAGTGCAGTAAACTGCAGAAACCAAGGCTATGCCATATCTGTCTAATGCACCTAAGGCGAGCCCCAGACTGCTATTCCCGATCTTGAGCTATCTTCTTAGATTTGTGCTTTTGCTACATCATTACCCTGCTTATTTATATATCAAGGATAACTCTTAGACCAAGTCTGCTAATCTGGACTAGTTTCTGTTAATAATCCTGATCTAGGGGAGGCCCCTGAACTTACTTGAAAGCTAGAGGGAACATGAGGTTTGATCTAGGACATCATGCTTGAACTGGTTTCAGGTTGTGGGGAAGAGTCTTTTTACACTTTCATCTATCAGGCAGATGATTTCAATAAGCAGATAATGTGTCAGGAATGGCTATGCCAAGAGTGTAGATATTGCATACTGAATCATGCATTATGTTAGTGCATATTCTTTGGTTAACTGTGCATCTTAGCAACAGACTGGCCTATCCAGGTATAGATTCTTGACAGATTGGCTTATTTGGTTCATTTGGCTGTGTTATCCCTGGAGTTACAGATTCATTTTTCCTAAAACCTTTAGTTTCTCCTTGTCTATCAAGCCTGATGATCCTGATTCACATACCTGACCCTGCTCTTCACCTTTAAATTGGGTAGGACCAAATTGAATCAGAGAGATATGGGTGTCCTAGAGGTCTGTCTTGATATAAATGCCAAAGCTTAATCATTGGAGACCTATACTGGGCAATCCAAGGTTTCTGATGGTATTCTATGATCTTTAGTCCTCCTAGTGTGCTGTTAATGACCCTATAATCTTGCCTCTGTTTTGGCCTGCAAGGTTGTCTTGGGGAGAACCTATGATGGTGACTATAGTTTAACTAGGACTACCAGTCCTAAGGGAAATTGATCAGCTGTAGCCATATCACTTACCAACTGATACAGTTGTACCCTAGTCATGGATTAGGAAGGCAGAGCCCCACTCTCTAACTTCAGCGAACACATTCTTGCTCATCAACTACAGATTAGCATGCACCTCTCTTGGTCCTGAGCCAGAGTTAGTTATGGTAACAGGTAAGTAGCTTTGGTGATTTCTAGCCTTACCCTAGACTTATGATTGTCCTGATTACTAATTTGGTAAATTTCTTTATTCCTGCATATGTAATTAACTTGAGTCCAGGCCTAAGAGCTTGATAAGGCCTTGTCATCTGTCTGTTTGTTCATTCTAAGAACCAAGGCAGAGTTTGGTTCATCATACCAGCTAAATTAGTACCAGTTAAGCCTAGAAGGAATGTCTGCCATAGGAGCTGGCATTCTCAGATTGATCATTGCCTGATCATTATCTCTTAGGACAACCTTTTATGAAAACAATGCAGCTAAAGGTAAAACCAAACTGGAAAAAATAACTGACAACCCCAAGGCTAGACCCCTAACAGTTAGCATCAGTGGTGTAACTTGACAGTTACTGTGATTCAACCTAATGTTGCATTTTTGCTGCTATAATATGTAATTAAGTTTTAGCCATGTGAGGGCTGACCTGAGGCCCAGGTCTCTATCTCATCCTTAGCAACCCTGTTTGGAGACTCATCCCAACCTGTCCCAATAATATTCTGCATGATGGACTCCTGACATAATCTAGGAACTCCTACGTATGATCCTGTAGCTAGTTCTGGGCATAATCCTAAGATCAAACAGGCATTTCCCATTACCTAGTGCTATTTCCCTATTTCAGTTTCTGTATTGGTCATTATCAAGGGTCATCCTTTAGTCACAAACTGACACTTGATGCTCTTGGCTCTATATTAGATCCCAGGCAAACAAGAGAAGGAGATTCGTAGACGTTTATTACTGATTCCAAATTTTACAGCCGAAAGAACATGACACCTTTACCCACTTACTGCTAACTGGATCAAGTATCCAGCCTGAGGTCTAGACTAGCCAAAGGGTTTCCTGCATGCTTTTACTACACCATATAAACTAGACACAGTTGGTTTATCAAGCTCTCAGTGCCTGCAAGATTTCTTCTTCCAGAACGATACTAGTTTAGTGTCTACATTCAAACACTGGTACTGAAAAGCATACCCTGTAAATACGAGGATACCCAAATTTAGACTTCTTAAGGCCAGTCCACCAATGTTCACCCCGCTGTCATAGTAGGCACTAATGGATATCCATTCAAGTCTAATGAGAAGTGATTTTCATTTGTTTCCATAGTCCTCAATTTCCTTCCTATTAAATTATATTCCTATATCATAAGTTCATGGATCCAGTCCTCTGATTTTTAAGCTACGCCTCTTCTTTTGCTAAATGCCTCTAGATCCTTTATATCAGTTTTGACTTTCTTTTCTCTGTTTTGCTTTATGACCTATTAGAACCTTTTTCAGTGTATATCATCAGTGTTAATGACCTTCCTAGCAGGTTTCAGTCTGATTTCTGACAAATATGCGACTGGCATACATCAATGAGTCCCTAATGAATTTGGATTAACAAACTCGATTCCTAACTTACCTCATCAAGTTGCAAAACTGAATTACCAACTCTAACTTCCAGAATAAACTTATAGGACAGGATTAGAACCTCCTCCTCTGCTAGCTCTGTGCTCATCTGAACTATGCCTTAGGTACATCAGTTTTCTGAAATTTACTCACTCTGAGACTTGTGTTCTGTAACAGCGAACACTAATTATTATTGATTCTATCATAGGATTGAACAACCGAGAGTTAAGGCTGGAATTTGGTTAAGGTTTAGGGAAGCGTAAGCCTTTATTTCCTACTGTTTATCTTCATTTACTCAACAAGTATTGTTCTACTATAAGCAATTCACAAGTTCATTTCGTAATCAAACATTGAGATCAGATTTTCATCAATTTATCAAAGAATTTCAACACAGGCAGCCTAATTACTCATATTAAATCCAGAGCTAGTAACCGATGTGCTCCATTAGGATTCCGCATATTCTAGGCAGAGGTACCGAGCAAAGAAGATGATAGATGCAACGAACATAAACAGGAAAATGGCGATAAGAATGAACCTAACCTCAACGCAGAGAAACTCAAAGCCAACGGAAGGAACTCACGGTTGAAGGTTTTCCCAGACAAGCAAAGCTCTTCCTAGGATGAGCTGCAATTTCCAGAGCCCAGTGTTTTGCACAGAACTGCTTCCAATGCTAAGCCAATTCTTCCAATCTGCGACCGAGACCTTTGAACCAAAAAGCCTCTTCGATTCTCCTCTCGCTCTTGTTCTCCTCCTCTTCTCTTCTTTTGCTCCTCCCTCTGTTTCTTCAGTTTTTCGTGCTCAAAAACCGTCCCCCTCAAATTCTTCCAAAAAATCCTTTTATACCCCTTTTTAGCTAGGGTCATACCTCAACCCCCTTGGTTTCTCACTAACCCAACAAAATACCCATCCTAACTAACCTCTAACTACCCTAACTAATTCTTAACTAACCCTAGCCTATTAGGATGGGGACCAATCCCCTTTCTATTTTCTTTTGTTTCCCCTTTTTATTTATTATGGTTATTATTATTATTATTATTATTATTTTGCATTTCTTATTATTGGTCCTCTTCTCTTTTCCATTAATTTAGCCTTGGTGATTTAATTAAAACTTCCCGGACGGAAATTGGTGTTCACAATGGGCTTTGTTGAAAATGCAAAACACTTTTGAATTTTTGTCACCAATGAGCACAACAATTTTGACTTTCTTGCACCGCAATTTCGGATGGTCACATGTCCGAATTAGAGCTTGACTTCTGAACAAAAGTTGTAGCCCCGGATCTTAGCTGTCCAACAGATTTGATTTCATCTCGATATGACTTCTGTATCTCAAGATATGGCCGGATCTTTGCACACTGTTCAAATTCCACGTCAGCAACACTATCTCATCTTTTGAGATAATTTCGGAGTCCTAAACATCCCATTTAGAGTCTGCTCTTGCTTTGTAACTGTGGACACTTCTTTAAGCTTTCATTCAAGACAGATTTCATGATTTTTGGATGTCTAAAACTCCTATTATGCTCAAAATACTATAATAGTGTCATTTTAATCGGGTAAGCAAAGAAATTCAATTAAACTTCATATGAACCCAAACTCATAAAATATGACAAAGATCACTTAATTGAACATATAAGAAGTCTTAATGAGATAAAAGTGAGAGATAATTATTTATGAAATTTATGCTTATCAAATTCCCCCACACTTATCTTTTGCACGTCTCGGGCAAACTTAAGTTAAGGATTGGTGACTATTTTTTTTTTTTTTTTTTTTTTTTATTTTTTGAAAGAACATCAAGGTTTTGAGTTGATTTCTCAAGAATTCACAAAATTTCATGAAGCATTCTTTCATCACATTTTTGAAATTACTTAGAAAGGCAACTTTAATTTGAAAAACATAGATTGAGAAAGATAAAACCTCACATGATATACTCTGAATCTCTCAAGTGTTTGATTTGATAAGTGTTTCTCTCAAATTCAATCCATGAAAGATGAACTATCATAGGCTTGCATATCTTCTACTTCTCTACTACTATGTACACATGCAATGCACAAATCAAGAGGTCTTTATTTTGGTTACAACGGGATTAGAAAGATGAAATGATATATTGAAGAGATACAATGTTAGACCAAGGAAAATGATGAGGATTGAGAACTGAGTCTAAGTGCAAGTGTGAGAAACAGATATCACTTCTTCATTCTTTTTTTTTCTTTTTTTTTTCAATATAATAGTTTTTATTAATTTCTTGCTTTAGTTTTTTTTTTCAACCATGATATTGATGAACACAACAATAATCTCCCCCACACTTATTGAAACACTTATGGTATGATAAATCCAGTATTCCTCACCTTCTATGGTCAAACAAAGTTGTTTTTTGTTTGTTTGTTTTTTTTTATTTGTGGTGAGATAAAAAGAAGAAAAGGCTAATCGGCTCAAAGGGCTGATCAAAGGATAAAATTATATGGTTTGGTTATTTGGTCAAGTGGTTTGTTCAAGAAAAACAGTGCCTCAATCATTTTTGTACAATTCATGTGAAAATGTAGCTTAAAAAAGAATCAATGCAAGTTCTGAATTAACATATTCCATGGATGAAAATCACACAAGAAAGAAAATAATAATAAGGCTCAAAATCTCACAGGTAATATATTTATCAAATCTAATCTATCTAGTTCAAATATGTGTTGCCAAACTAATTAATCTCGAAATATAAATTATTTTGCTTCAATTATTTTATGAAATCTAAAGAACAACAAACTTCCACATTAAATTTTTTTTTTTAATCATAAGATGTGTATCAAGAGTCAAGTGTAACTCCTTACTCAGCCATCTTACTCAAAACAAGTTTATGATTCTAACCTAATTTTTTTTTTGGGTTTTTTTTTTAATTTTTCTTTTATATCAGACCATCCTCCCCCAACCTATCCAAGACATTGTCCCCAATGTCTTAGATAGAAATTATATAACAGGAAAAGAAATGTGACAAAACCACCAAAGTAAGGAAAAGTTATAACCGAAGAGTGGTATCTGGTTCTCTTTTGTCTCTGCCATCCTGATTTGGTTGGTTCACCAGCTGCATTGCTATATTCTAAAAATGGTGAAAATTTCAAATAAATTGAAAAGACAATGTAAATGACAAACATACACGCATGAGAATGAACAGTAGTTGTGATTGTGGCTTACATCTTCCTCTAGTTTTACGTCCAGTAACGGCTGAAACGCCTTCTAAGAGTCGAGGATGTGCTTCCCATTCAGTTTTCTTGTAAACTGACAAAAGGGTCTTTGAAAGTCAGATTCCCAAGACTATAACGTGCTTTTTCCTTACGGAATAGTTCAAACAAATCAAGAATAGTATACCTAAAAAAATTGTTAGAAAGGTTAAAAATTTTATACAAACTCAAAAAATTGTTAGAAAGGTTAAAAATTTTATACAAACTCCTAAATAAGCCTATGAAACTAAGATGGTCCCCGGCAGCGGTGCCAAATTTTTGACACGCTCGTCGCAAACGCGCAAAAATAATTTCTAGATTTTTCCCAAACTATTGGTATAGTATAAGGTGCAACCTAGGTCATCTCCCAAAGACCATTTCATATTCTTAAGCAAATTAGGAGAAAATTAGAACAGGAGGATTTTGTAAAGATTGATATTGAGTTCTAAATGCAAAATACAGAATGAAATTAATTTCACTTAACAATTATCAACTCAAGGAATTCAGAGGCTATTTTCTTAACTAATCATTGATCACTAAAATCATGCATTGTGTTTATCAACCTAGGATCATCTGGAACTCCTAAAATTATCCTTGAATTCTCTACTGAGAAACCTCTCAGAATTTAATTGATTATGATCAACAAGACTTAGTAACCGCTTAATCTTTTATCTAAACCAATTTCACAATCAGAATTCAGTTGAAGTAAGTAATAAAATGAAAACCTTCAATTCAATTACTTAATTTCTACTCTTCAAACTTTTGGAAAATGATTTACCAATCAAAAACCAATTATAAATCAATTATGCATTAATCAAAATACGTCAACCGATCAAACTTTGATTAAAGAATAAAATTGAAGAATATAGTGAAGCATAGTAGAAACCACTTAATAAGCATGTAAATAAAGATCAAGACCTCAAAGTTAAAATGAAAATAGCTTGAATCCTTGAATTGAAACTACAAACCTAGCCTTCCATGAAGGAGGCAAACTAACAACAAAGAAAGAGGCAAACTAACAACAAAGAAAAACTAAGCCTTCCATGTAGGAGGCAAACTAATAATAAAGAAAAACTAAGCCTTCCATGTAGGAGGCAAACTAACAACAAATAAAACCTAAGCCTTCCATGAAGGAGGCAAACTAACAACAAATAAAACCTAAGCCTTCCATGAAGGAGGCAAACTAACAACAAATAAAACCTAAGCCTTCCATGAAGGAGGCAAACTAAGAAGAAAGAAAGAAAGAAAGATGGAAATGGTGCTGGAGTTAATCTCCAAGGGGTGTGTTTCTCCTCTTGTAAACCCTTCTATTTATAGAGGATTTTTGAGGCATCATCTTCAGAAAGTCACCAACTAGGATATTACTTTTCTACCCTTTTATTGCTTTCACATGGGCTTTGTTGAAAATGCAAAACACTTTTGAATTTTTGTCACCAATGAGCACAACAATTTTGACTTTCTTTCACCGTAGTTTCGGATGTTCACATGTCCGAATTAGAGCTTGACTTCTGAACAAAAGTTGTAGCCCCGAATCTTAGCTGTCCAACAGATTTGATTTCATCTCAATATGACTTCTGTATCTCAAGATATGGCCGGATCTTTGCACACTGTTCAAATTCCACGTCAGCAACACTATCTCATCTTTTGAGATAATTTCGGAGTCCTAAACATCCCATTTAGAGTCTGCTCTTGCTTTGTAACTGTGGACACTTCTTTAAGCTTTCATTCAAGACAGATTTCATGATTTTTGGATGTCTAAAACTCCTATTATGCTCAAAATACTATAATATTGTCATTTTAATCGGGTAAGCAAAGAAATTCAATTAAACTTCATATGAACCCAAACTCATAAAATATGACAAAGATCACTTAATTGAACATATAAGAAGTCTTAATGAGATAAAAGTGAGAGATAATTATTTATGAAATTTATGCTTATCAAATCACAGGGAGGGAGAATGTCTTCCCCTTCAAATTTAGAGGTCATCAATATCCTCGATGCATTCTTTGTTGGATTTTAATGATTAGAAATGAAGTCATGTCATATTAACTTAAATTACTCACACTAAACACACATGTTGGATGTAGAAGACAACAATAATGCGTGCGTAAAAAGAGGTTCTATACATCTATGTGAGAGAGAAAGAAAAACTAGGAAATATACAAATACATAGAAGGAAAAAATTATCTAATGTTCTAAAATAATTAATTATAATAATTTATTTAAAAACAGATTGTCTTTTGAAAATGCTTGGTTTATATCATGAGCCTAATATACCTTCCCCAATGATTAAGAAGAGCCATGGGTGCATTCGTATGAGTTTTTCCAAGTATATAATGATGTGTTCATTATATGCACATTTTTCACAATGTTTGACCCTTTGTCCATTTATCTTGCGATTTTCATTTTTTTTCATGTGTTTCAATACTCCAAGTGAAGAATTTTGTGTACTTTATATGTGCCACTCTACTTAAACTTCGATTTGTTTAGAAACAAACCAAGACGTAAGTTATAAATTAATACATTATTTTCTAATAAAAATTCATGCTTCCAAATGTATTTGTCATGTCATCTTTTTTTTCTTTTTTTATTATATAGCCTTGAACTTTTATTTATTTATTTAATAATTATATAATTTTTTTATATTATAACCATCATAGCGCTAGTATTATATCATAAATATTACTCTTATTTTTATCACTATATACTATTATTGTCATAATTGTTACCACAACAACAACAATAATAATATTTTAATTTTATTATTTTTATATAATTTAATTTTTTAAATTAATATTTTATTATAAATTTATAATAAAAATATAAAATAAAATGATTTGATTGCTTTTACAATAATTTTTAAAAATTAAAAATTAAAATTAAAAAATAAAACAAAAATTATTTTCAATTTTAAAATTTTTAACATTAAAAAATAAAAATTACTCTAAATAGAGCTAAAAAAATAATTTATCTTCAAGATATAAAAATTAATGAAGATAGAAAACATCATTATTTCAATTATAAATTGTAATAAACCTAAATTTTAAAAATCTTCTTATTTAACTCATTTTCTTTTTTAATCAACACATCTATTTTAGTTTTAGTTTTATTTTTATTTAATTATCTTAAAATTAAATTTTTTAATATAAATAATTAAACAAAATTATTAATATTCAATAACGTAATTTATAAAAAAATAAAATAATTTTATATTACACAATAGACCTATACATTTATTATTTATCATTAATTTACATATTATAATAATAATATTAAAAACATCAATAATATACAAGCAAATAAAATACAGGCATATCCTACATATTTAAATAAATAATTTTTATTATAAAGAAAAAAAATTCTCTCTCACAAAATCGTTACATTCACAGAAAATAAATCACATCAAAAGATCATTTTATTTAAAATGACAAAAATAAATATTAATTATTATTGCCAAAGTAATAATTTTAAAACCAGACTAAATTCATTATTCAACCTATTGGATCGAAAAACAGCTAGGTGAATAATCATTATCGTCCCCCACAGTCTGTAGCATGGACAAACCATATTTATAGTTACCATGTTAGAGGATATTAATTTGATAACATTGAAACATATACAACTTTTAATGTTAAAATTGTAGGTACATAAACTAAAAGAACAACTATTCAATTGCGGCTATGACACATAATAATTTACACTACAGCTACACTATCAAAATTTAATATGCACGTACATGATAGAATCATGAATCCACTCAAATACTAGTCTCAACATATTATAACATTTCTTGATAATAATGATACATAAGTAGGGACAATTAAATTATGAACATGTTCAACAAATCTTATCGCTACGACATCAAACACATTTTCTAAAAGTTGTATTACGTTCATAGAATAGTTTAATAAATAATGCATACAATAACATGTAAAAGATATGTCTATCATTAATAAATTAGTGTATAACCCGTGCATTTCACAAAAGTTTTTAAATTTAAATTAAGCTTATAAATAAAAAGGTATTAAACAGAATGATTAACATTTTTATTTAAATAATTAAAAATATTAGTTTAATATAAAATTAAAATGATAAAACATTTAAAATAGAGGATAAAATTAAAAAAATTAGATATAAAAATCATAATATATATATTTATTTATTTATATAACCATTGTTTTAAAGATTAGGTCGATTGAACCTGTTGTATCGAAAGTCAGTTTTTTTACGAATTAATTAAATTATAAAATTATTTAATAAAAATAAGTAACGAACCGATTAAAAAT
Organism: Canavalia gladiata; assembly: GCA_037954105.1. Lineage (NCBI taxonomy): Eukaryota > Viridiplantae > Streptophyta > Magnoliopsida > Fabales > Fabaceae > Canavalia > Canavalia gladiata. Next base: position 16,100,084 of record CM075660.1, read on the forward strand.
GATAAAAAATTGATACAATAACTGATAAAAAATTAGTTTTATATAAAATAATATTATTTTAATATTTTTAAAAAATAAAATATATTTTATTTTATTTAAAATTTTAAAAAATTAAAATATATAAAATTTTTAATTTTTAATTATATAAAATTATAATTTTAATATATTTATTATTATTATTATTATTATATATTTTATATTTTTAATTGTAATATATATTTTAAAATAATATTTAATTATTAAAAATTAAAATCTTGTTCAACCACAATTAAATTATTAAATTTTAAATTAGTGTAGTTTTAAAAATTTTATATATAATATTAAAAATTAAAAATTAAATCTAAATTAATATTTATTAATATTAAAATATTTTTAATATTTAATTTATAAAAAGTATATTAAAATTTGTTACATTTAGCAATATTATTATTAAAAATTAAACATAAAATTCACTCAATCCTAAAAGCTTACAAAAATTGCCTTTAATTTATATTTGCAGGATTAACATTCAGTTTATTCAATATAAAATTTATAATAATTAAAATTTTTAATTTTTTTAAAAAATAAAAAAAATTAAATGTCGAACATAAGAAAAGTCACATAGCTCGAATAATTCTTGGAATCATTATTCTTCATGATTGGTAACTTAAATTTAACATACAGAAATACATAACACAAAATAATGTATGCTTAAGAGAAGTACATAATTGGTCTAAAGGACAGAATCAACAAATTGCACTTCATATAAATAATTATTTATTTTTGTGTCTAGTAAAATTGTAGTCTTTTTATTTTGAAATAACTTTAAAGAGGATATACGTTTTTCTGGAGAGACTTTCTCAGATTTCACTGAAAATTAATTTTATACAGAAATTAATGAAGGATACCTTACAATTATATATATATATATATATATATATATATATATATATATTAGTTACTTAAATTTGTTAAATTTCATAGTTTAATGTTATTTTATTGAAATATATATATTTGACACAATTTCACTAGGAGAGTATCGATTTTTAAAATTTAAGAAAATTGCCTTTAAAAAGTTAGTTTTTTTAGTTTCATTTCATAATTTTAACCCTTTACATTTTGAAAATTTATAATTGTGGTTCCTACATTAATTTTTTATCAAATAATAAAAATAATTATATAAATAATTAAAATAAATTAAATTAGACACTTTTTTTCTCAAAGATTAGCTCAAATTAATAATTTAATTTACAAACTTGGATACAAATTTAGCCCGAGAGAATTTCTTAATATTTCATTAAAAATTAATTTTATACTGAAATTGATAAAAGATAGCTTAATATATATATATATATATATATATATATATATATATATTCTAAATAACTAAATTTGTTGAATTTTCACATTAACTTAAATTTATTAAAATACATAAATATGTGACATAAATGCATTCGGGGAGTATCTAGTTTTATAATTTAAGAAAATTGCATTTCATAATTTTAACTCTTTACATTTTGAAATTTATAATTTTGGTTCCTACATTAATTTTTTTTATCAAACAATAAAAATAAATAAATTATATAAATAATTAAATAAAATTAGACACTTTCTTGTCAAAGATTAACTTAAATTAATAATTTAACTTACAAACTTGGTTATAAAATTAAACAAAAATTAACAACTATTATATTAAAAACAAAAAATAATAAAATTGTAAAACACAAAATTAGGAGGACTAAAGAAAATTAAAATAAATTGAGAAAATAAATTTTTTAAATATCAATATTAAGGACATTAAATGAACAATTAAACCTAATTATTTTTGGATAATTAATTAAAGTATATTAAACTATTTGTATATAAAGAAACTAGCGAAGTAGTTATATTATTAGTTGAATGATAATAAATTAACAGAACTAATTTTCTTTTGAAAAGATTAAATATACTTTGATTGATCATATTTTAAATTTTTTATATTATTTTGTTATTGTTTATTCATATTGATATTTTTGAAGTGTTAAAATATTAAATATTTAATATCTTGCAGAAAAGTGGGATAAATAAAATTATTCATAAAATTTTTTTGTTACATTTTTCTTTAACAAAGCTTTAAGTTTTAAAAAAAATTATCTTTTAAATTTTTGTCAACATTTTATGTATTTTTCTACCTATAATGTATTTATTTATTTATTGAATTTTTCTAAGTTTAATATATTCTCATGACTTTTCTTCATCTTTTAAATTTAAATAATACTTTAATGATAGTTTAAATGATATAATCATTATAATTTAATATATTGTTTTTTATAAGTTTATACAATTACTACAAAATATTTATTAAAAAATTTAATTTTTTAGTGATTTAACTTACAGATTTAAATATAAAATTAAAAAAACTAATAATTATTATATTAAAAATTAATAAATATAATAAAATTTTAAAACACAAAATTAGGATGACTAAACCAAATACAAATAAATTGAAAAAATAAAAATATTTAAATATAAATATTAAGGATACTAGATGAACAAGTAAACTTTATTATTTTTGGATAATTAATTAAAGCAAATTAAACTATTTGTACATAGAGGATCGAAGTGAAGTAATTATATTATTAGTTGAATGACAATAAAATAAGAGAAATAATTTTTTTTAAAAAAAAATTAAATTTATTTTGTTTGATATTTTTTTAATTTTTTTATATTATTTTTATTGTTTATTTATATTTGATCATTTTTAAAGTATTAAAATATTATATATTTAATATTATGGACACTTATGTTGTAGAAAAGTAGGATAAATAAAATTAATGATAAAAAAATTTTGTTATACTTTTTTTCTTTTCAAAATTTCAAGATGAAAAACGAATTTATCTTTTAAATCTTTGCCAATATTTTATATATTCTTCTATCTTTAATGTCTTTATTCATCCATTGCATTTTTCTATGTTGACTGTATTATATTATCATGCATTTAGTATTTTTTCTCATCCTTTGAATTTTCCTATATTTTAATCTAAATTTTTAACCTATAAAATACTTAGCTATGTATATGATTTTCAAATAAAAAAACAGAATGAAAGAGAAATTTACCTTTCCATTGTTCCTTGTTAACTATTTGTGTATTTGAGTTAGTATTATAAATTTTTTTATTTGCAGTCTATTCTTTGCATATAAGCATATATTTTATTAGATAATATTATGCAGTATTAATATTAGGGATATTGCAAAGTTATAATAAACATGAAAAAATTCACACACCACAAAGCATTCATGAAAAGATTCATTCTACAAAAAAATAAAAAATAAGTCACCAGATGTTCCTTTACCCTTACTTATCTTTGCACTGAAAGACATGTAAGTTCAGTCATATTATGATTAGTTACTCAAAATTCATTATAATAAAATAAACGATAATTTTTATGTTAATTAAGGTGAACTCAAATATGAGTAACTTATGAGTTTGACTCCACGCAACTTAAGTTTGAAGGAAGTGTGTGTTCTTGTGTAAAATTGGTTTGATTTCGAAGGATATATGACTACCTTTGGTAATCTTGTTTGGAAAAGAACATATAAGGAAGCTACATCCATTGCTCCAACCATTTTTAATTTCCTAGAAGTAGGAGCAACTTTTATTGGCACAACTATCACGGATGAATTGACATATAGGTTTGTTGTTCCCTTATCCTTTTAAGGAAGGATGATAAAGTTTTTACGCTTCTTCTAACAAAATAATAAATTTTATAGGCCTTGAGCATTAAATTTTAGTTCACATTGACTACTTTCTTCTTACTAAATTTAATGTGAAATGAAGGGAAGTCTATGATCACAACAACTATATAAAAACATTCTTACGTATTATACAAAGACATAGAATATGATGACATAAGTATTTGTAATTTTATTTACCACCAACTGGATTCTTATTTTGATAAACTTATTTTCATAAACGATACAAACGAATGTTTTACTTTGACAACATAAAGGGAGAGAACATACATTATGATACACCTAGAAACCCTTGTGTAGGTGATCGGGTTCTTGGAGGATCTTCCCGTGGTTCTGCTGTTGTAGCCAATGCAGATCATGTGGATTTCTCAATAGGTAAACTATTCTTTTGTTTCATGAGTTATTTGACACCACATTTTGTTGATTACTTAAAATGTTATTTTTTTTAGAAATCAATTGCCTAGGAAGTTCAAGAATTCCTGCATCATATTGTGGTGTATTTGGTATTCGTCCTTCTTACGGTGTTATCTCAGATAAAGGGATTATTCGTATGGCAAAATGTTTCGATACTATAAGTAAGAATATAATGACTTGGTAGATTTTTAAAATTTTTATCTTCAAGCGATTTCAATATTTTAAAAATGTAAAAAAAATATCATGCAAATAAAAATATTAAAAATGTAGGCTAAGATAAGAATAGTTTTTCAAAATTAATATTTTAAAAAATAGAATTGTTCACAATGATAATAGTAAATTAGATAATTTTTTTAATCCAAAATAATGAAACCTAAACATAATTAAACGTAAATGTTTTCAATCATGGTTCTAATTTTATTGCATTACATCCTTTAATGTTAAATCATATATCCTTTTTTAGAGTAATTTATCTATCAAAAATATTTATTTTCTTTACTTAGTTATAAATACTTGTAATCTTCGATTAGGTGAAATTTTTTCTAGACTTTCTCCCCAAATCTTTTGGTTTAAATTTTTGTCATGAAATACCATTTTCATAAGGTATGATATTCATTTTTTGATGTTGAAATTATAAATTCACTCAGTACATGTTGTTAACCCTAACTTTTGAGATACTTATTTTTATCAAAATCTTTACATCTAGGATGGTTTGCTAAGGATCCAACAATTCTAAACAAAGTTGGTCATGTTCTTATAAACTTGTCAGGGGCTGTATAACCTGTTAGACCTATTAAAGTTATTGTTGCACTCGATTACTTCTTACTTTCAAGCATTCCATACCATGTACTTACAAGAAAGGTCATCAAAGCAATAAAAAAGTTATATGAAGGTAAATCATTTTATACAGTTATTTGTATTTTAGAGAAAAATAGATTTTAAATTTTAAACTCCAAACTATAAGGGATTCTTTTTTCCTTAATGATGGTTATAAATTTACCTGTATTTTTTTTTTCTGTTTTGGAAGTTGATGTTTTTAAAATATTTAATTTTTCTCTTCTAAATGACATTTTTTTTTGCATTAAACATGACATCATTGAGAATTATGTGATGTCCAAAGTTCCAGAATTAATCCATTTTATGGATGAAGAACATATAGTTCCACTTGTTTCACTTTCTATCTTGAAAGGTGCAGCTTACCTATCAATCCTTACCCTTCACAATTTTATTTTATTTTTATGGTGTAGCTTACTTATCAATCCTTAACCTTCACAATTTTATTTTATTTTTTACGGTGGATTGTGGTTGTCATTAATTGGAGTTTTTTTTTCTATTAATCTCTTTGCTTATTTTTTAAAATGTAGGTGTGAATTCAAGAATATCCATGGTGAATGGATTCATAAAGTCAAGCCTATTTTAGGTCCCAGAGTAAAACAAAATATACAGAAAGCATTGGATATGTTTGAAGACAAAAAAAAATTGACACATGTCACACTATAAGAAGGAAACTGCGTGAAGCTATTACTGACCTTCTTGGGGTATGATTTCTCTCCCACAAACATATAAGCCTTGAACTTAGGTTATAATAAAATGTTTAAAACACCATTAAGCAATTGATAATATACTGTTAGTTACCTATTAATCAAATAGTATATATGTGTTTGTGCAAAGCCTAAACACTCATTACCATTAGGAATTTTTTCTAATGTTATTTTTTTGGATTAAATATGTTTATAATCTCTTTAAAATATTTAAATTTTGGTTTTGGTCCCTCAATTTTAAAATTTTTAGTTTAAATTCCTTATTTTTTAAAATATCATGATTATAATCCTTGATATTAATTTAAGTTATATTAAATTAAGTTAGATCAATTATTATTGAAGAAAATTTTAATCATTTTATGGAATTTCTTCATTATGATCCTTTGTTCATAATTAATGTATTTTAATTTAATATAACTTAAGTTAATATAGGAACTATAATCAATGTATTTTAAAAAATAGGGACCTAAATCAAAGGTTTTAAATTTAAGGGATCAAAACCAAAATTTGAAAATTTTAGAAGCATTAAAAACATATTTAACCCTTTTTTTTTTTGTAATGTTCACAAAACAACTTAATTTTTTTCATGAAAAAATAGATTCAAAATGCACGTGTCTTTTATCTTGATGAACCTCACTTTGACTTAATTATTGAGACCTTTATAGCAAAATTAACAATTGTGCTATATATTTTCATTTTTTAATTTAATTATATTAGTCTAATTTTATAAACAAAGACTTTGTATATTCTTTAGATATTAAAATAAGATTACATTTAATAATAGATCTTATGAAAATGATTATGTTTAAATTAATTTCTCAAAATTTGATAATAAATTTTCTTTTAAAATTCAAAATTAAGAAGGAACACAATTCTTTTACGTTTCACTTTAATCGTCTTTCTTTTTGTTAGCATTTTTTCTTTTACCATCTTACTTGCTCAAGTTTTGAATAAATATCAAATGATGAGATTTAAATAGGATACAAAATTATTTATATCAATACTTGCATATTAAAAAAGATTCTTACGTAAATCAACATCCATGTGGTAAAAGTATCAAAAAGTTACTGCTATAGCTAAACTAGTAAAATTGTTTCATGCTATGAAAAGGTTTTCTTTGATAAAAGCATTAAAAGTTAATTATTATAGTTAGATTTAGAATAAGTCCAAGGGATATGCGTTTATATATATATATATATATATATATATATATATATATATATATATATATATATATATATATATATATATATATATATATATATATATATATATATATATATATATATTGCATGTTCTGTGAAAAATTTCAGAAAACCAATAATTTCTAATATTTGTTTTTTTTTAATCTTGTATGATAATTGGATTTATGAAAATTTTCAGAATTTTGGCGCTATCATGATACCTACAGTTCACGGACCTTCACCAAAACTACATGCAAATGTATTTGAGTTTAAAGATTTTTTTGAATTGACTTTCACCTTGATATTTCTTTCAGGAGTATCTAGATGTTGCCAGGTAATCTTTGTATGCTTTTGTGTAGTTTTCAAAAATTTGAGTTTTAATATTTTTCATAATGAGCTATTTTAACTTTGCATTGTTATAATAATATGATTTTCTGACATTCTATAGGTAAGCATGCCATTAAGAATGTATCATAATCTTCCTATATCAATTTCTCTTTTAGCCAAATATGGAGCAGATGACTTCTTGCTTTCCATGATCGAAGATATTTATCCCAACATCAAAGAAAAGGAAGCACTGTACGTAAGAGTGTGAATATACTACATGAATAATAAATAAAAAAAATGAATTGTATTTTAAAAATTTAATTATTAATAAAATTGAGGAAAATAAATAAATGAGATATGTATTAAGGATTCCTTTATTATTATGCATAGCAATAAAAGTACGATAAATCCAAATCTTTGTTCAAATACTCATGCTTTTGCGTGTAGAGGATAAAAATATTAAATTTAATATATTTTTATTTTGAAAGATGAAAAAAATCTAACATTGAGTAATTAATAATTAAAATTAGTTAACATTATTCCCCATTGCATAAGAAAAAGTTTAACAAATTAGTTAACATTGTTCCCCATTGCATAATAAATAAATGTTTAACAAAAAAAGTTATAGAGCTTGAATAATTTTTTAAACTGTGATTCTGATAATTTAAAATTTAAATTTAATACATAAAAATACATAAAAAAATAATATTAAGAGAATAAAATTACATAATTGATCACTGACATAATCAACAAATTCAACTCATATTAATCTATATTTCTATTGATTTTTAATAAAAGTTTAAAGTCTTCTTTATATTGTAATAACATTAATTAGAATAAATATATTTAGTGCAAGAGAATTTTTATCAATAATTAATTTTATATAAAAATTGATGAAATATATATTATATATATATAAAAGTTGTGATTTATTGATATTATGTGTATATTTACATATCGTTTATTATAAAATGTAAAATTTATTAATTCAATTATGTTATAATATTTAGTATATTATATATATAAAATTTCACACAATACAAAAGTTGATAGATATTTCATCTCATAAATTTATTTTAAAAATTTATATATTATTTAAATATATTAAATATCAATACTTAACTAACATCCTTACATATTTTTAAATTTTTAAAAATTTAATATACATATTTAAACTCATACTTGACTAACATCCTTATATATTTGAACTCATATTAGTTTATATTCATATTAATTTTTAATAAAATTTTAAAGTATTCTTTATATTGCATTAACATTAATTAGAATAAATATAATTAATGGAAAAGAATTTTTATCAATAATTAATTTTATAAAAAAATTGATGATATATATATATATATATATATATATATATAAAAGTTATAATGTATTGATATTATGTGTATATTTACATAAATTTAATATTTTTTATAGAATATAAAATTCATTAATCTAATTATGTTATAATATTTAGTAGATTATATATATAAAATTTCACACAAATACAAAATTTAATCGATATTTCACCTTATAACTTTATTTTAACGATTTGTATATTATTTAAATATAACTTTACATAATTTAATAGACATTATAATATAATTTAACGGTTGTATTACTAAATTTTATATTTTATATAAGATTATTAAGTTAATGTAAGTATCAAAATTTGATATTTAGTGTAAATAGATTTGACTATATATATATTATAATTAAATTTATTTTAATTTATTAAAATGAATAATTATTTAACAGAAATGTATTCTCAATCTATCTAGTTTTATAATTTAAGAATATTTCATGTCAAATTTTAAAGAAAAAGAATTTCTGTTTCATTTCATAATTTTATCTCTTCGCGTTTTGAAATTTTATAATTTTGGTTTCTACTTTATTTTTTTTCAAATAATTAAATTATATAAATAATTAAATTAAATTAAATTACATTATATAATTTCTTGTCAAAGATTAATTTAAATGAATAAATTATTAAAAAATATTTTTTAATGATAATTTTAAACAAAAGATAATAAAAAATTTAACTATTATCAGACCTTTATCTATTAAATGTTTATTTGTCAAAAATTACTCGTCAAAAAATATTTTAGGGATGGTTTAAATGGTATAACCATAATAATTTTATATATTTTATATAAATTTATATAATTTTTACAAAATATCCGTAGAAAAAAATTAAGCTTTTTTAATAATTTGACTTAAAAACCTCGATATAAAATTAAAAAAAAAATTTAATAATTATTATATTAAAAAATAACAAACATAATAAAATTTCAAAACACAAAATTAGGAGGACAAAAGCAAATACAAATAAATTAAGAAAATAAAAATTGTTCAATATCATTATTAAGGATACTAATTGAACAAGTAAGCTTAATTGTTTTTTATAATTAATTAAAGTATATTAAACTATTTGTACGTAAAGGAACGAAGTGAAATAAATATATTATTAGTTGAATAATAATAAAAAAAGAGAAATAATTTTTTGAAAAGATAAATTTTACTTTTATTGACATTTTTCTAATTTTGTTATGTTATTTTTGTTATTGTTGATGTTTATTTATATTTGATCATTTTTAAAGTGTTAAAATATAAAATTTTTTCATATTATGAAAATTTATGTTTTAGAAAAGTAGGATAAATAAAATTAAAGATAAAAAATTTTGCTACACTTTTATTTTTCAAATCTTCAAGATGAAAAAAGAATTTTTTTTTAAACCTTTGCCAACATTTTACGTATTCTTCTATCTTTAACACTTTTCTTTATCTATTACATATTCTCACGCACTTAATACTTTTCTTCATCCTTTAGGTTTCCTTATATTTTAATATAAATTTTTAATCTATAAAATGCTTAGCTATGCATGTGATTTTCAAATGAAAAAATAGAACCAAAGAGAAATCCATCCTTACATTGTCTCTTGTTAATTATTTGCGTATTTGAGTAAGTATTATAATTTTATTTATCTGCAGTCCATTCTTTACACATAAACATATATTTTATTAAATAACATATGTGATATTGATATTAGGGATATCACAAAGTTGCAACAAACATGGAAAAATCCCCACACCACGGAGCATTCGTGAAGAGATTCACTATACAAGGAAATAAGTCACCTGATGCTCCTTTGCGCTCACTTATCTTTGCGGTGAAGGACATGTAAGTTCGGTCACATTATGGTTAATTACTCAAGATTCACAATATTAAAATAAATGAAAATTTTTATGTTAATTAAGTTGAACTCAAATATGAGTAACCTAAGAGTTTGACTCCATGCAACTTAAGTTTGAAGGAAGTGTGTGTGTGTGTGTGTTCTTGTGTTAAATGTGTTAAATAGGTTTGATTTCGAAGGATATGTGGCTACCTTTGGTAATCCTGATTGGAAAAGGACACATAAGGAGGCTACATCCATTGCTCCAAGTGTCTTTGATCTCCTAGAAGCAGGAGCAACCTTTATTGGCACAACTGTCATGGATGAATTGGCATATAGGTTTGTTGTTCCCTTTTCCTTTTAAGGAAGGATCGTAAAGTTTTTGCCCTTATTCTAACAAAATAATAAATTTTATAGGCCTTGAGCATTATATTTTAGCTCACATTGACTATTTTCTTCTTACTAAAATTTAATGTGAAATGAAAGAAAATCTATGATCACAACAACTATATAAAAATATTCTTATTTAAAAAAATTAGCGTATTATACAGAGATGTAGAACATGATGGCATAAGTATTTGTAATTTTATTTACCACCAACCATATTCTTATTTTGATAAACTTCGATACAAACGAATGGTTTACTTTGGCAGCATAAGGGGAGAGAACATACATTATGGCACACCCAGAAATCCTTGTGTAGGTGATCGAGTTCCTGGAGGATCTTCCAGTGGTTCTGCTGTTGTAGCCGGTGCAGATCATGTGGATTTCTCAATAGGTAAACTATTCTTTTGTTTCATGAGCTGTTTGGCACTCCATTTTGTTGATTACTTAAAATGCTACTTTTTTGTAGGAACCGATTGCCTAGGAAGTTCAAGAATTCCTGCATCATATTGTGGTGTATTTGGTATTCGTCCTTCTTACGGTTCTATATCAGATAAAGGGGTTATTCATATGGCAAAAAGTTTCGATACTGTGGGTAAGAATATACTGATTTAATAGATTTTTTAAATATCTATCATTGGACGATTTTATTATTTTAAAAAGGTAACAAAAATGTCATATAAATAAAAATATTAAAAATCCAAACTAAAATGATAGTAGCTTTTCAAAATTAAAATTTTTAAAAATAAAGCTATTCATGATAAAAATGGTGAATTAAATAATTTTTTTTAATTCAAAACAATGAAACCTAAACCTAATTAAATGTACATATTTTGAATCACGGTTCTAACAATGTTATTGCATTACATCCTTCGATTTTAAATTATATATCTTTTATCTGTACAATTTATCCATCAATAATATTTTTTTCCTTTACATAGTTATAAATATTCTTGTAATCTTTAACTATGTACAATTTTTCCTACACTTTCCCCCAAATCTTTAGATTTAGATTTTTATCTTGAAAATACCATTTCCACATGACATGATACTCATTTTTTGATGTTGAAATTATAGATTCACTCGTTACATGTTGTTAACCCTAACTTTCCTGGGATACTAATTTTTACCTGCATCTTTACATCTAGGATGGTTTGCTACGGATCCAACGATTCTGAACAAAGTTGGCCGTGTTCTTATAAAATTGCCTCGGGCTGTACAACCTGTTAGACCTACTAAAGTTATTGTTGCACTCGATTCCTTCTTACTTTCAAGCATTCCATACCATGTACTTACAAGAAAGGTCACCAAAGCAATAAAGAAGTTATATGGAGGTAAATACTTGATTAGAAAGATATATTACCATAAATTTTATGCAGTTATTTATGTTTTAGAGAAAAGTAGATTTTAAATTTTAAACTCCAAACTATGAGGGATTCTTCTTCCCTTAATAATGGTTATAAATACACCTGTATTATTTTTTTTTCTATTTTTAAATTTGATGTTTATTTAAAAAAAAATTCCTCCTTAATAACTTTTTTTTTTGTATCCATCATTGTAGAGAATATAATTAAGTATGACATCATTGGAAACTATGTGATGTCCAAAGTTCCAGAATTAATCCATTTCATGGATGAAGAACATATAGAACCACTTGCTGCACTTTCAAATGCCATGCAATATCTTGAAAGGTGTAGCTTACCAATCAATCCTTAATCTTCAAAACTTTATTTTATTTTTTATTGTTAATTGTGGTTGTCATTAATTGGAGTTTTTTCTATTAATCTCTTTGCTTATTTTTTAAAATGTAGGTGCGAATTCAAGAATACCCATGGTGAATGGATTCATCAAGTTAGGCCTATTTTAGGTCCCGGAGTAAAACAAAATGTACAGAAAGCATTGGATACTGTTGAAGACCAAAAAAAAATTGACACATGCCACACTATAAGAAGGAAACTGCGTGAAGCTATTACTGACCTTCTTGGGGTATTATTTCTCTCCCACGAACATATAACCCTTGAACATAGGTCATAATAAAATATTTGAGACACCCTTCAACAATTGATATTATACTGTTAGTTTCCTATTAATGAAATAGTATATATGTGTCCATGCAAGCACTCATGACCATAAGGAATGTTTCCTAATGCTATTTCTTTTTATAATTTTCATAAAAAAGCCTAATTTTTTGTATGAAAAAATAGATTCAAAATGCATTTGTTATATGTCCTGATGAACCTCGTTTTGACTTGATTATTGAGACCTTTATGTCAAAACTAACAATTGTACTATACATTTCTATTTTTATTTTTTAATTCAACTACATTAATCTATTTTTATTTTTTAATTCAACTACATTAATCTAATTTTACAAACTAAGATTTTGTATATTCCTTAGATATTAAAATAAGACTACATTTATTAATAGATCTTATCAAAACGATTATGTTTGAACTAATTTCTAAAAATTTGATAATAAATTCTTTCAAAATTCAAAACTAAGAAGGAAAACAATTATTTTACATTTCACTATAATATTCTTTTTTTTTTGTTAGCATTTTTTCTTTTACCGTCTTACTTGCTCAAGTTTTGAATAAAGATCAATGGATGAGATTTAAATAGGATAAAAAAGTATTTACATCAACACTTGCATAGTAAAAAAGATTCTTACATAAACCAACATTCATATGGTAAAAGTATTTAAAAGTTACTGCTATACCTAAACTAGTAAAACTGTTTCATGCTGTGAAAAGCTTTTCTTTGGTAAAAGTATTAAAAGTTTATTATTATAGTTAGATTTCGAAATATTTCAAAGGATATGCGTTTATATATACTTTTTTTTTCATGCCCTATAAAAAATTTCAGAAAACCAATAATTTCTAATATTTCTTTTTCTTTAATCCTTTATGATAATTGGATTTATGAAAATTTTCAGGATTTTGGTGCTATCATGATGCCTACTGTTCCCGGACCACCACCGAAACTACATGCAAATGTATCTGAATTTAAAGATTTTTCTGAAATGACTTTCACCCTGATGTCTCTTTCAGGAGTATCTGGATGTTGCCAGGTAACCTTTGTATGCTTTTGTGTAGTTTTCAAAAATTTGAGTTTTAATATTTTTCATAATGAATTATTTTTAACTTTGTATTGTTATAATAATATGATTTCCTAACATTCTACAGGTAAGCATGCCATTAGGAATGTATCATAATCTTCCTATATCAATTTCTCTTTTAGCCAAACATGGAGCAGATGACTTCTTGCTTTCCATGATTGAGGATATTTATCCCAACATCAAGGAAAAGGAAGCACCGTACGTAAGAGTCTGAATATACTATATAAAGAATAAATAATATATAAAAGAGTTGTATCTTAAAACTTCAATTATTAATAAAATTGAAGAGAATAAATAAATGAGATATGTATTGAGCATTCCTTTATTGTTATGCATTGTAATAAAAGTATGATAAATCTAAACCTTTGTTCAAGTAGCCATGCCTTTGCGTTGTAGCGTACAAAAATATTAAATTTAATGTTTGTTTTATTATTGTTTTTCCATTTTGAAAGATGAAGAAAACTTAAGATTACGTAATTAATAATTAAAATTAGCTAACATTGTTCCCAATTGCAACTCAATTTTAGCTTAAATGTATTTCTTCATTTAAAGGGTAGTAGTTTTTGTTAGGAATTTAACAAAGTTAACAAATATCATTTTTTATTCTCTTCTAGAAGCACAGATATGTTTGCATACACTTCGACTACGTATGCCCATTATTTTGGGAATAAAAGTTGGTGCTTTAAAATTTTATCAGTATTGTTATCATCACTTTTAACATGTATTTTTTATGATTGATAATAATTTTTCTTGTTTTTAATTAAAGAAAATTGTTAGGCCTTTCCTTAATAAAAATGATCTTATATTTAATATGAATTAAACATTTAAAATTATTATTGTATGTATATTTTTAAAAATATTATTATGCCTAATATTTTGTTATCGATATGGATCATGTTAGATTTATTCCTACGTTGTTGGTGTCGTGGTCACCAACCTCTTATCATGTTCAAGACCTATATATCAAAGATGTGGTCAGTGGCAATCCCTTTGAGATTATAATAAGAAGTATACCAATGTTCTTGGAGGTTATAACATTTATGACGTTAGATATGAAGGTTTAATTAATTTTAAAGAGCAACAACTATGATATTAAAAGTCATGTTATGAAAATAATAATTCATTATTGAGTTATTAATTTATTTTTATCTAATTGATAAGCCATTGCTTAACTTACATGTAATTATAATATCAATAACAATATTTAAACTAATAAAACATAAACATATATCCTACATAGTTTGATAAATAATATATATTATAAAGAATATATTCTTTATAAAAAATTGTTACACCTACAAAAAATAAATTAAATCAAAAAAACTTTTTATGTAAGAGTAAGAAAAATAAATATTAACAGTTGAGTTGAGAAGAAGATTAACTATGAGGTTATGTACTAAAGGTATTCTCACACCATAAGCTAGTTTTTGGAGTTGAGTTAAATTGAAATATAATTTTTAGCATGGTATGAAACATATTGTTATCTATTGATGGACCACACGTATGCTACAAACTATACATCAAGATATCTAGACCTTGACATAAAAAGGGGATGTATTGCAAATCCTACATTATTTTGAAATCAAGTTAAACTCAAACCTAATTTTCAACATGATATTAGAGGTAGCTTAATCTATTAATGGACAACCTGCAAAATTTCAATCTCACAAACCTCACATCTAAATATTCAAGCGTGGACGTGAGGAGGAAATTTATGAAAAATTACATATTATTTTAGAATTTAAGTAGACCTAAGAAATTTTTTTAACAACTTCTAAAAAGTCAAACAAATTTTAAAAGTATTCATGTGCTAGTAAAAAAAATTAAGTAATAATTCACGAATCTATGAATCTATCAATGATATTAGTTATTAAACTCGTAGTTTAGTAATGGTTAAATTATTCATAATCAAATGAAATAATATTTTAGCAAGATATATAATTAATTGTGATGTTGAAAAGCAATTTAATTTTTAAAATATTGTTTGAACAAACAAAAATTATTATAATTAGTTACAAGAGTAACATCAATTGCTTCTCCTTATTATCAAAGTAGTGATTTTAAAATAAGACTAACTTGTTAGTCAAACGTACTGGATGAAAGAGTGGCAAGGTGAATAGTCATTTCTCTCCCTCACAATTTGTAACCTGTACGAACCATATTTATAATCATTGGGTTAGAGGTGATGTTTGATAAAATCACAACTTGATGTTAAAAATGTTAGGTACACAAGGTTGGAGGATAACTATTCAATTTTCGCTATGACACAAACTTTTAATAATCATATAATAATCGTAGGTGCTTAGCCTATAAAGATGCAGAACAGGTGTGGCAACAAGCACTTTATTGGATGGAGATCCAAGCACATTGCCAGAAACTGTGAAAGACACCTATTAGGCATTTAGAGGACTGATATGAGATATACAAAAGAAAGGAATTGTATTGATCATTTGAAAAGTGATATTAGGACACTTATGGGTTATCAGGGATGAAACTATATTTAGGGATGAGAAGCGGGATGCGTTGACTACAATGGACAAAGTAAAGGTTACTTCTTATATATGAAGTTAGTCTAAGGGAACAATAAACGGATATACCATGTTTGATGACCGGTGTATGCCACCATTAAACTGTTGATTAAGTAATATTATGTATGGGTTGGAGTATTCTTAATACTCCACATCTTATACTTTAATGTTTGTTTCTCCGATATAAAAATATATTAATAAATTATTGTATAAGATGTACATTTTACATATATTTATAAATTTAAATTAAATTTATAAATAAAAATAAATTAAATGGTATGATAAATATTTTTATTTTAAATGATAAAAAATATTAATTTAATATAATATTTAAGTGATAACACTTTTAAAATAGAGTTTAAAATTAGCAATAATATAACATAAAATTTTTATAATAATTATTAATGTGAAATTAAAATTTATAACATTTACAAACTATATTTATAATCACATGGGTTGAAAGGTAATTTCTGACAAAATCATAATTTCTAATGTTAAAAATTGTAATAAGGACATAAGATCGATGCATAAGTATTCAATTTTCACTGTCACACAAACTTTTAACAATCATATAATAATTTATGCCAACATTTTTATTAAAAAATCTAGCGAACTATTAAAAGTTTAAATACACCTATGTTATAGAATTATATTTCATATAGTTGATGGAGTCATCAATCCACTTAAATACTAGGTTGAACATATTATTACAATTTTTATAAAGCATAGGCTACTAAATTAACATGTTGAACGAAAACAAATAGATTTTTAACATCAAACCAGAATTTATATATTACCGACTTAAACACATTTTCAAAAAGTTTTATGATGTTTATTGAATAGGTTAATAAATCATGTATACAGTAACATGATTAAGATATGTCAATTATTAATAAATTAGAGAATAACTTGTTTATTTCATAGATATTTTTAAGTTTTAATAAAATTATAATATTTTTATTTTAAATAATTAAAAGTATTAATTAAATATAACATTAGAGTGATAAAAAATTTAAACAAAATAATAAAAATAACAATAATTTAATATAAAGATCATGATAAATAATTTTTATTGATATAACATTGAAAATAAAAAATTAAATTTAAATTAGTGTTTATTAATATTGAAATAATATTAAGATTAAATTTATCTAAAAATAAAAAATATTTAGATATGTTATACTGAGCAATATAAAAATTTTAATTTTTTTTTTTAAAATTTAAATAAAATAAATAAATGTTTAAAAAGAAAAAGTCATGGAACTTGAATAATTTTTAAAATCGTGATTCTGATAATTTAAAATTAAAATTTAATACATAAAAATACATAAAAAAATAATATTTATAGAATAAAATAACGTAATTGATCACCACGTAATCAACAAATTGAACTCATATTAATGTATATTCATATTAATTTTTAATAAAATTTTAAAGTCTTCTTTATATTGCAATAACATTAATTAAAATAAATATATTTAGTGGATCAATAATTAATTTTATACAAAAATTGATGAAATATATATACATATATATATATATATATATATATATATATAAAAGTTATAATTTATTGATATTATATGTATATTTACATAAACTTAATATTTTTTATAAAATATAAAATGTATTAATATAATTATGTTATAATATTTAGTAGATTATATATATAAAATTTCACACAAATACAAAATTGATCGATATTTCACCTTATAATTTTATTTTAACGATGTATTATTATTTACATATGTTAAATATCAATATTTGACTAATATTTTTTATATATTTTTAATTTTTTTTAAATTTAATATACATAATTTAATAGATATTATAATATAATTTAATGATTGTATTAGTAAATTTTATATTTTATATAAGATCATTAAGTTAATGTAAATATCAAAGTTTGATATTCAGTGTAAATAGATTTGACTATATATATATATATATATATTTGTATATATATATATATATTATAATTAAATTTATTTTAATTATTGCAAATGCATAATTATTTAATAGAAATGTATTCCGGATCTATCTAGTTTTATAATTTAAGAATATTTCATGTCAAATTTTAAAGAAAAAGAATTTCTGGTTTCATTTCATAATTTTATCTCTTTGCGTTTTGAAATTTTATAATTTTGGTTTCTACTTTATTTTTTTTCAAATAATTAAATTATATAAATAATTAAATTAAATTAAATTACATTATACAATTTCTTGTCAAAGATTAATTTAAATGAATAAATTATTAAAAAATATTTTTTAATGATAATTTTAAACAAAAGATAATAAAAAATTTAACTATTATCAGACCTTTATCTATTAAATGTTTATTTGTCAAAAATTACTCGTCAAAAAATATTTTAGGGATGGTTTAAATGGTATAACCATAATAATTTTATATATTTTATATAAATTTATATAATTTTTACAAAATATCCGTAGAAAAAAATTAAGCTTTTTTAATAATTTGACTTAAAAACCTCGATATAAAATTAAAAAAAAATTTAATAATTATTATATTAAAAAATAACAAACATAATAAAATTTCAAAACACAAAATTAGGAGGACAAAAGCAAATACAAATAAATTAAGAAAATAAAAATTGTTCAATATCATTATTAAGGATACTAATTGAACAAGTAAGCTTAATTGTTTTTTATAATTAATTAAAGTATATTAAACTATTTGTACATAAAGGAACGAAGTGAAATAAATATATTATTAGTTGAATAATAATAAAAAAAGAGAAATAATTTTTTGAAAAGATAAATTTTACTTTTATTGACATTTTTCTAATTTTGTTATGTTATTTTTGTTATTGTTGATGTTTATTTATATTTGATCATTTTTAAAGTGTTAAAATATAAAAATTTTTCATATTATGAAAATTTATGTTTTAGAAAAGTAGGATAAATAAAATTAAAGATAAAAAATTTTGCTACACTTTTATTTTTCAAATCTTCAAGATGAAAAAAGAATTTTTTTTTAAACCTTTGCCAACATTTTACGTATTCTTCTATCTTTAACACTTTTCTTTATCTATTACATATTCTCACGCACTTAATACTTTTTTTCATCCTTTAGGTTTCCTTATATTTTAATATAAATTTTTAATCTATAAAATGCTTAGCTATGCATGTGATTTTCAAATGAAAAAATAGAACCAAAGAGAAATCCATCCTTACATTGTCTCTTGTTAATTATTTGCGTATTTGAGTAAGTATTATAATTTTATTTATCTGCAGTCCATTCTTTACACATAAACATATATTTTATTAAATAACATATGTGATATTGATATTAGGGATATCACAAAGTTGCAACAAACATGGAAAAATCCCCACACCACGGAGCATTCGTGAAGAGATTCACTATACAAGGAAATAAGTCACCTGATGCTCCTTTGCGCTCACTTATCTTTGCGGTGAAGGACATGTAAGTTCGGTCACATTATGGTTAATTACTCAAGATTCACAATATTAAAATAAATGAAAATTTTTATGTTAATTAAGTTGAACTCAAATATGAGTAACCTAAGAGTTTGACTCCATGCAACTTAAGTTTGAAGGAAGTGTGTGTGTGTGTGTTCTTGTGTTAAATGTGTTAAATAGGTTTGATTTCGAAGGATATGTGGCTACCTTTGGTAATCCTGATTGGAAAAGGACACATAAGGAGGCTACATCCATTGCTCCAAGTGTCTTTGATCTCCTAGAAGCAGGAGCAACTTTTATTGGCACAACTGTCATGGATGAATTGGCATATAGGTTTGTTGTTCCCTTTTCCTTTTAAGGAAGGATCGTAAAGTTTTTGCCCTTATTCTAACAAAATAATAAATTTTATAGGCCTTGAGCATTATATTTTAGCTCACATTGACTATTTTCTTCTTACTAAAATTTAATGTGAAATGAAAGAAAATCTATGATCACAACAACTATATAAAAATATTCTTATTTAAAAAAATTAGCGTATTATACAGAGATGTAGAACATGATGGCATAAGTATTTGTAATTTTATTTACCACCAACCATATTCTTATTTTGATAAACTTCGATACAAACGAATGGTTTACTTTGGCAGCATAAGGGGAGAGAACATACATTATGGCACACCCAGAAATCCTTGTGTAGGTGATCGAGTTCCTGGAGGATCTTCCAGTGGTTCTGCTGTTGTAGCCGGTGCAGATCATGTGGATTTCTCAATAGGTAAACTATTCTTTTGTTTCATGAGCTGTTTGGCACTCCATTTTGTTGATTACTTAAAATGCTACTTTTTTGTAGGAACCGATTGCCTAGGAAGTTCAAGAATTCCTGCATCATATTGTGGTGTATTTGGTATTCGTCCTTCTTACGGTGCTATATCAGATAAAGGGGTTATTCATATGGCAAAAAGTTTCGATACTGTGGGTAAGAATATACTGATTTAATAGATTTTTTAAATATCTATCATTGGACGATTTTATTATTTTAAAAAGGTAACAAAAATGTCATATAAATAAAAATATTAAAAATCCAAACTAAAATGATAGTAGCTTTTCAAAATTAAAATTTTTAAAAATAAAGCTATTCATGATAAAAATGGTGAATTAAATAATTTTTTTTAATTCAAAACAATGAAACCTAAACCTAATTAAATGTACATATTTTGAATCACGGTTCTAACAATGTTATTGCATTACATCCTTCGATTTTAAATTATATATCTTTTATCTGTACAATTTATCCATCAATAATATTTTTTTCCTTTACATAGTTATAAATATTCTTGTAATCTTTAACTATGTACAATTTTTCCTACACTTTCCCCCAAATCTTTAGATTTAGATTTTTATCTTGAAAATACCATTTCCACATGACATGATACTCATTTTTTGATGTTGAAATTATAGATTCACTCGTTACATGTTGTTAACCCTAACTTTCCTGGGATACTAATTTTTACCTGCATCTTTACATCTAGGATGGTTTGCTACGGATCCAACGATTCTGAACAAAGTTGGCCGTGTTCTTATAAAATTGCCTCGGGCTGTACAACCTGTTAGACCTACTAAAGTTATTGTTGCACTCGATTCCTTCTTGCTTTCAAGCATTCCATACCATGTACTTACAAGAAAGGTCACCAAAGCAATAAAGAAGTTATATGGAGGTAAATACTTGATTAGAAAGATATATTACCATAAATTTTATGCAGTTATTTATGTTTTAGAGAAAAGTAGATTTTAAATTTTAAACTCCAAACTATGAGGGATTCTTCTTCCCTTAATAATGGTTATAAATACACCTGTATTATTTTTTTTTCTATTTTTAAATTTGATGTTTATTTAAAAAAAAATTCCTCCTTAATAACTTTTTTTTTTGTATCCATCATTGTAGAGAATATAATTAAGTATGACATCATTGGAAACTATGTGATGTCCAAAGTTCCAGAATTAATCCATTTCATGGATGAAGAACATATAGAACCACTTGCTGCACTTTCAAATGCCATGCAATATCTTGAAAGGTGTAGCTTACCAATCAATCCTTAATCTTCAAAACTTTATTTTATTTTTTATTGTTAATTGTGGTTGTCATTAATTGGAGTTTTTTCTATTAATCTCTTTGCTTATTTTTTAAAATGTAGGTGCGAATTCAAGAATACCCATGGTGAATGGATTCATCAAGTTAGGCCTATTTTAGGTCCCGGAGTAAAACAAAATGTACAGAAAGCATTGGATACTGTTGAAGACCAAAAAAAAATTGACACATGCCACACTATAAGAAGGAAACTGCGTGAAGCTATTACTGACCTTCTTGGGGTATTATTTCTCTCCCACGAACATATAACCCTTGAACATAGGTCATAATAAAATATTTGAGACACCCTTCAACAATTGATATTATACTGTTAGTTTCCTATTAATGAAATAGTATATATGTGTCCATGCAAGCACTCATGACCATAAGGAATGTTTCCTAATGCTATTTCTTTTTATAATTTTCATAAAAAAGCCTAATTTTTTGTATGAAAAAATAGATTCAAAATGCATTTGTTATATGTCCTGATGAACCTCGTTTTGACTTGATTATTGAGACCTTTATGTCAAAACTAACAATTGTACTATACATTTCTATTTTTATTTTTTAATTCAACTACATTAATCTATTTTTATTTTTTAATTCAACTACATTAATCTAATTTTACAAACTAAGATTTTGTATATTCCTTAGATATTAAAATAAGACTACATTTATTAATAGATCTTATCAAAACGATTATGTTTGAACTAATTTCTAAAAATTTGATAATAAATTCTTTCAAAATTCAAAACTAAGAAGGAAAACAATTATTTTACATTTCACTATAATATTCTTTTTTTTTTGTTAGCATTTTTTCTTTTACCGTCTTACTTGCTCAAGTTTTGAATAAAGATCAATGGATGAGATTTAAATAGGATAAAAAAGTATTTACATCAACACTTGCATAGTAAAAAAGATTCTTACATAAACCAACATTCATATGGTAAAAGTATTTAAAAGTTACTGCTATACCTAAACTAGTAAAACTGTTTCATGCTGTGAAAAGCTTTTCTTTGGTAAAAGTATTAAAAGTTTATTATTATAGTTAGATTTCGAAATATTTCAAAGGATATGCGTTTATATATACTTTTTTTTTCATGCCCTATAAAAAATTTCAGAAAACCAATAATTTCTAATATTTCTTTTTCTTTAATCCTTTATGATAATTGGATTTATGAAAATTTTCAGGATTTTGGTGCTATCATGATGCCTACTGTTCCCGGACCACCACCGAAACTACATGCAAATGTATCTGAATTTAAAGATTTTTCTGAAATGACTTTCACCCTGATGTCTCTTTCAGGAGTATCTGGATGTTGCCAGGTAACCTTTGTATGCTTTTGTGTAGTTTTCAAAAATTTGAGTTTTAATATTTTTCATAATGAATTATTTTTAACTTTGTATTGTTATAATAATATGATTTCCTAACATTCTACAGGTAAGCATGCCATTAGGAATGTATCATAATCTTCCTATATCAATTTCTCTTTTAGCCAAACATGGAGCAGATGACTTCTTGCTTTCCATGATTGAGGATATTTATCCCAACATCAAGGAAAAGGAAGCACCGTACGTAAGAGTCTGAATATACTATATAAAGAATAAATAATATATAAAAGAGTTGTATCTTAAAACTTCAATTATTAATAAAATTGAAGAGAATAAATAAATGAGATATGTATTGAGCATTCCTTTATTGTTATGCATTGTAATAAAAGTATGATAAATCTAAACCTTTGTTCAAGTAGCCATGCCTTTGCGTTGTAGCGTACAAAAATATTAAATTTAATGTTTGTTTTATTATTGTTTTTCCATTTTGAAAGATGAAGAAAACTTAAGATTACGTAATTAATAATTAAAATTAGCTAACATTGTTCCCAATTGCAACTCAATTTTAGCTTAAATGTATTTCTTCATTTAAAGGGTAGTAGTTTTTGTTAGGAATTTAACAAAGTTAACAAATATCATTTTTTATTCTCTTCTAGAAGCACAGATATGTTTGCATACACTTCGACTACGTATGCCCATTATTTTGGGAATAAAAGTTGGTGCTTTAAAATTTTATCAGTATTGTTATCATCACTTTTAACATGTATTTTTTATGATTGATAATAATTTTTCTTGTTTTTAATTAAAGAAAATTGTTAGGCCTTTCCTTAATAAAAATGATCTTATATTTAATATGAATTAAACATTTAAAATTATTATTGTATGTATATTTTTAAAAATATTATTATGCCTAATATTTTGTTATCGATATGGATCATGTTAGATTTATTCCTACGTTGTTGGTGTCGTGGTCACCAACCTCTTATCATGTTCAAGACCTATATATCAAAGATGTGGTCAGTGGCAATCCCTTTGAGATTATAATAAGAAGTATACCAATGTTCTTGGAGGTTATAACATTTATGACGTTAGATATGAAGGTTTAATTAATTTTAAAGAGCAACAACTATGATATTAAAAGTCATGTTATGAAAATAATAATTCATTATTGAGTTATTAATTTATTTTTATCTAATTGATAAGCCATTGCTTAACTTACATGTAATTATAATATCAATAACAATATTTAAACTAATAAAACATAAACATATATCCTACATAGTTTGATAAATAATATATATTATAAAGAATATATTCTTTATAAAAAATTGTTACACCTACAAAAAATAAATTAAATCAAAAAAACTTTTTATGTAAGAGTAAGAAAAATAAATATTAACAGTTGAGTTGAGAAGAAGATTAACTATGAGGTTATGTACTAAAGGTATTCTCACACCATAAGCTAGTTTTTGGAGTTGAGTTAAATTGAAATATAATTTTTAGCATGGTATGAAACATATTGTTATCTATTGATGGACCACACGTATGCTACAAACTATACATCAAGATATCTAGACCTTGACATAAAAAGGGGATGTATTGCAAATCCTACATTATTTTGATATCAAGTTAAACTCAAACCTAATTTTCAACATGATATTAGAGGTAGCTTAATCTATTAATGGACAACCTGCAAAATTTCAATCTCACAAACCTCACATCTAAATATTCAAGCGTGGACGTGAGGAGGAAATTTATGAAAAATTACATATTATTTTAGAATTTAAGTAGACCTAAGAAATTTTTTTAACAACTTCTAAAAAGTCAAACAAATTTTAAAAGTATTCATGTGCTAGTAAAAAAAATTAAGTAATAATTCATGAATCTATGAATCTATCAATGATATTAGTTATTAAACTCGTAGTTTAGTAATGGTTAAATTATTCATAATCAAATGAAATAATATTTTAGCAAGATATATAATTAATTGTGATGTTGAAAAGCAATTTAATTTTTAAAATATTGTTTGAACAAACAAAAATTATTATAATTAGTTACAAGAGTAACATCAATTGCTTCTCCTTATTATCAAAGTAGTGATTTTAAAATAAGACTAACTTGTTAGTCAAACGTACTGGATGAAAGAGTGGCAAGGTGAATAGTCATTTCTCTCCCTCACAATTTGTAACCTGTACGAACCATATTTATAATCATTGGGTTAGAGGTGATGTTTGATAAAATCACAACTTGATGTTAAAAATGTTAGGTACACAAGGTTGGAGGATAACTATTCAATTTTCGCTATGACACAAACTTTTAATAATCATATAATAATCGTAGGTGCTTAGCCTATAAAGATGCAGAACAGGTGTGGCAACAAGCACTTTATTGGATGGAGATCCAAGCACATTGCCAGAAACTGTGAAAGACACCTATTAGGCATTTAGAGGACTGATATGAGATATACAAAAGAAAGGAATTGTATTGATCATTTGAAAAGTGATATTAGGACACTTATGGGTTATCAGGGATGAAACTATATTTAGGGATGAGAAGCGGGATGCGTTGACTACAATGGACAAAGTAAAGGTTACTTCTTATATATGAAGTTAGTCTAAGGGAACAATAAACGGATATACCATGTTTGATGACCGGTGTATGCCACCATTAAACTGTTGATTAAGTAATATTATGTATGGGTTGGAGTATTCTTAATACTCCACATCTTATACTTTAATGTTTGTTTCTCCGATATAAAAATATATTAATAAATTATTGTATAAGATGTACATTTTACATATATTTATAAATTTAAATTAAATTTATAAATAAAAATAAATTAAATGGTATGATAAATATTTTTATTTTAAATGATAAAAAATATTAATTTAATATAATATTTAAGTGATAACACTTTTAAAATAGAGTTTAAAATTAGCAATAATATAACATAAAATTTTTATAATAATTATTAATGTGAAATTAAAATTTATAACATTTACAAACTATATTTATAATCACATGGGTTGAAAGGTAATTTCTGACAAAATCATAATTTCTAATGTTAAAAATTGTAATAAGGACATAAGATCGATGCATAAGTATTCAATTTTCACTGTCACACAAACTTTTAACAATCATATAATAATTTATGCCAACATTTTTATTAAAAAATCTAGCGAACTATTAAAAGTTTAAATACACCTATGTTATAGAATTATATTTCATATAGTTGATGGAGTCATCAATCCACTTAAATACTAGGTTGAACATATTATTACAATTTTTATAAAGCATAGGCTACTAAATTAACATGTTGAACGAAAACAAATAGATTTTTAACATCAAACCAGAATTTATATATTACCGACTTAAACACATTTTCAAAAAGTTTTATGATGTTTATTGAATAGGTTAATAAATCATGTATACAGTAACATGATTAAGATATGTCAATTATTAATAAATTAGAGAATAACTTGTTTATTTCATAGATATTTTTAAGTTTTAATAAAATTATAATATTTTTATTTTAAATAATTAAAAGTATTAATTAAATATAACATTAGAGTGATAAAAAATTTAAACAAAATAATAAAAATAACAATAATTTAATATAAAGATCATGATAAATAATTTTTATTGATATAACATTGAAAATAAAAAATTAAATTTAAATTAGTGTTTATTAATATTGAAATAATATTAAGATTAAATTTATCTAAAAATAAAAAATATTTAGATATGTTATACTGAGCAATATAAAAATTTTAATTTTTTTTTTAAAATTTAAATAAAATAAATAAATGTTTAAAAAGAAAAAGTCATGGAACTTGAATAATTTTTAAAATCGTGATTCTGATAATTTAAAATTAAAATTTAATACATAAAAATACATAAAAAAATAATATTTATAGAATAAAATAACGTAATTGATCACCACGTAATCAACAAATTGAACTCATATTAATGTATATTCATATTAATTTTTAATAAAATTTTAAAGTCTTCTTTATATTGCAATAACATTAATTAAAATAAATATATTTAGTGGATCAATAATTAATTTTATACAAAAATTGATGAAATATATATATATATATATATATATAAAAAAGTTATAATTTATTGATATTATATGTATATTTACATAAACTTAATATTTTTTATAAAATATAAAATGTATTAATATAATTATGTTATAATATTTAGTAGATTATATATATAAAATTTCACACAAATACAAAAGTTGATCGATATTTCACCTTATAATTTTATTTTAACGATGTATTATTATTTACATATGTTAAATATCAATATTTGACTAATATTTTTATATATTTTTAATTTTTTTTAAATTTAATATACATAATTTAATAGATATTATAATATAATTTAATGATTGTATTAGTAAATTTTATATTTTATATAAGATCATTAAGTTAATGTAAATATCAAAGTTTGATATTCAGTGTAAATAGATTTGACTATATATATATATATATATATAAATATGTATATATATATATATTATAATTAAATTTATTTTAATTATTGCAAATGCATAATTATTTAATAGAAATGTATTCCGGATCTATCTAGTTTTATAATTTAAGAATATTTCATGTCAAATTTTAAAGAAAAAGAATTTCTGGTTTCATTTCATAATTTTATCTCTTTGCGTTTTGAAATTTTATAATTTTGGTTTCTACTTTATTTTTTTTCAAATAATTAAATTATATAAATAATTAAATTAAATTAAATTACATTATACAATTTCTTGTCAAAGATTAATTTAAATGAATAAATTATTAAAAAATATTTTTTAATGATAATTTTAAACAAAAGATAATAAAAAATTTAACTATTATCAGACCTTTATCTATTAAATGTTTATTTGTCAAAAATTACTCGTCAAAAAATATTTTAGGGATGGTTTAAATGGTATAACCATAATAATTTTATATATTTTATATAAATTTATATAATTTTTACAAAATATCCGTAGAAAAAAATTAAGCTTTTTTAATAATTTGACTTAAAAACCTCGATATAAAATTAAAAAAAAATTTAATAATTATTATATTAAAAAATAACAAACATAATAAAATTTGAAAACACAAAATTAGAAGGACAAAAGCAAATACAAATAAATTAAGAAAATAAAAATTGTTCAATATCATTATTAAGGATACTAATTGAACAAGTAAGCTTAATTGTTTTTTATAATTAATTAAAGTATATTAAACTATTTGTACATAAAGGAACGAAGTGAAATAAATATATTATTAGTTGAATAATAATAAAAAAAGAGAAATAATTTTTTGAAAAGATAAATTTTACTTTTATTGACATTTTTCTAATTTTGTTATGTTATTTTTGTTATTGTTGATGTTTATTTATATTTGATCATTTTTAAAGTGTTAAAATATAAAAATTTTTCATATTATGAAAATTTATGTTTTAGAAAAGTAGGATAAATAAAATTAAAGATAAAAAATTTTGCTACACTTTTATTTTTCAAATCTTCAAGATGAAAAAAGAATTTTTTTTTAAACCTTTGCCAACATTTTACGTATTCTTCTATCTTTAACACTTTTCTTTATCTATTACATATTCTCACGCACTTAATACTTTTCTTCATCCTTTAGGTTTCCTTATATTTTAATATAAATTTTTAATCTATAAAATGCTTAGCTATGCACGTGATTTTCAAATGAAAAAATAGAACCAAAGAGAAATCCATCCTTACATTGTCTCTTGTTAATTATTTGCGTATTTGAGTAATTATTATAATTTTATTTATCTGCAGTCCATTCTTTACACATAAACATATATTTTATTAAATAACATATGTGATATTGATATTAGGGATATCACAAAGTTGCAACAAACATGGAAAAATCCCCACACCACGGAGCATTCGTGAAGAGATTCACTATACAAGGAAATAAGTCACCTGATGCTCCTTTGCGCTCACTTATCTTTGCGGTGAAGGACATGTAAGTTCGGTCACATTATGGTTAATTACTCAAGATTCACAATATTAAAATAAATGAAAATTTTTATGTTAATTAAGTTGAACTCAAATATGAGTAACCTAAGAGTTTGACTCCATGCAACTTAAGTTTGAAGGAAGTGTGTGTGTGTGTGTTCTTGTGTTAAATGTGTTAAATAGGTTTGATTTCGAAGGATATGTGGCTACCTTTGGTAATCCTGATTGGAAAAGGACACATAAGGAGGCTACATCCATTGCTCCAAGTGTCTTTGATCTCCTAGAAGCAGGAGCAACTTTTATTGGCACAACTGTCATGGATGAATTGGCATATAGGTTTGTTGTTCCCTTTTCCTTTTAAGGAAGGATCGTAAAGTTTTTGCCCTTATTCTAACAAAATAATAAATTTTATAGGCCTTGAGCATTATATTTTAGCTCACATTGACTATTTTCTTCTTACTAAAATTTAATGTGAAATGAAAGAAAATCTATGATCACAACAACTATATAAAAATATTCTTATTTAAAAAAATTAGCGTATTATACAGAGATGTAGAACATGATGGCATAAGTATTTGTAATTTTATTTACCACCAACCATATTCTTATTTTGATAAACTTCGATACAAACGAATGGTTTACTTTGGCAGCATAAGGGGAGAGAACATACATTATGGCACACCCAGAAATCCTTGTGTAGGTGATCGAGTTCCTGGAGGATCTTCCAGTGGTTCTGCTGTTGTAGCCGGTGCAGATCATGTGGATTTCTCAATAGGTAAACTATTCTTTTGTTTCATGAACTGTTTGGCACTCCATTTTGTTGATTACTTAAAATGCTACCTTTTTGTAGGAACCGATTGCCTAGGAAGTTCAAGAATTCCTGCATCATATTGTGGTGTATTTGGTATTCGTCCTTCTTACGGTGCTATATCAGATAAAGGGGTTATTCATATGGCAAAAAGTTTCGATACTGTGGGTAAGAATATACTGATTTAATAGATTTTTTAAATATCTATCATTGGACGATTTTATTATTTTAAAAAGGTAACAAAAATGTCATATAAATAAAAATATTAAAAATCCAAACTAAAATGATAGTAGCTTTTCAAAATTAAAATTTTTAAAAATAAAGCTATTCATGATAAAAATGGTGAATTAAATAATTTTTTTTAATTCAAAACAATGAAACCTAAACCTAATTAAATGTACATATTTTGAATCACGGTTCTAACAATGTTATTGCATTACATCCTTCGATTTTAAATTATATATCTTTTATCTGTACAATTTATCCATCAATAATATTTTTTTCCTTTACATAGTTATAAATATTCTTGTAATCTTTAACTATGTACAATTTTTCCTACACTTTCCCCCAAATCTTTAGATTTAGATTTTTATCTTGAAAATACCATTTCCACATGACATGATACTCATTTTTTGATGTTGAAATTATAGATTCACTCGTTACATGTTGTTAACCCTAACTTTCCTGGGATACTAATTTTTACCTGCATCTTTACATCTAGGATGGTTTGCTACGGATCCAACGATTCTGAACAAAGTTGGCCGTGTTCTTATAAAATTGCCTCGGGCTGTACAACCTGTTAGACCTACTAAAGTTATTGTTGCACTCGATTCCTTCTTGCTTTCAAGCATTCCATACCATGTACTTACAAGAAAGGTCACCAAAGCAATAAAGAAGTTATATGGAGGTAAATACTTGATTAGAAAGATATATTACCATAAATTTTATGCAGTTATTTATGTTTTAGAGAAAAGTAGATTTTAAATTTTAAACTCCAAACTATGAGGGATTCTTCTTCCCTTAATAATGGTTATAAATACACCTGTATTATTTTTTTTTTCTATTTTTAAATTTGATGTTTATTTAAAAAAAAATTCCTCCTTAATAACTTTTTTTTTGTATCCATCATTGTAGAGAATATAATTAAGTATGACATCATTGGAAACTATGTGATGTCCAAAGTTCCAGAATTAATCCATTTCATGGATGAAGAACATATAGAACCACTTGCTGCACTTTCAAATGCCATGCAATATCTTGAAAGGTGTAGCTTACCAATCAATCCTTAATCTTCAAAATTTTATTTTATTTTTTATTGTTAATTGTGGTTGTCATTAATTGGAGTTTTTTCTATTAATCTCTTTGCTTATTTTTTAAAATGTAGGTGCGAATTCAAGAATACCCATGGTGAATGGATTCATCAAGTTAGGCCTATTTTAGGTCCCGGAGTAAAACAAAATGTACAGAAAGCATTGGATACTGTTGAAGACCATAAAAAAATTGACACATGCCACACTATAAGAAGGAAACTGCGTGAAGCTATTACTGACCTTCTTGGGGTATTATTTCTCTCCCACGAACATATAACCCTTGAACATAGGTCATAATAAAATATTTGAGACACCCTTCAACAATTGATATTATACTGTTAGTTTCCTATTAATGAAATAGTATATATGTGTCCATGCAAGCACTCATGACCATAAGGAATGTTTCCTAATGCTATTTCTTTTTATAATTTTCATAAAAAAGCCTAATTTTTTGTATGAAAAAATAGATTCAAAATGCATTTGTTATATGTCCTGATGAACCTCGTTTTGACTTGATTATTGAGACCTTTATGTCAAAACTAACAATTGTACTATACATTTCTATTTTTATTTTTTAATTCAACTACATTAATCTATTTTTATTTTTTAATTCAACTACATTAATCTAATTTTACAAACTAAGATTTTGTATATTCCTTAGATATTAAAATAAGACTACATTTATTAATAGATCTTATCAAAACGATTATGTTTGAACTAATTTCTAAAAATTTGATAATAAATTATCTTTCAAAATTCAAAACTAAGAAGGAAAACAATTATTTTACATTTCACTATAATATTCTTTTTTTTTTTGTTAGCATTTTTTCTTTTACCGTCTTACTTGCTCAAGTTTTGAATAAAGATCAATGGATGAGATTTAAATAGGATAAAAAAGTATTTACATCAACACTTGCATAGTAAAAAAGATTCTTACATAAACCAACATTCATATGGTAAAAGTATTTAAAAGTTACTGCTATACCTAAACTAGTAAAACTGTTTCATGCTGTGAAAAGCTTTTCTTTGGTAAAAGTATTAAAAGTTTATTATTATAGTTAGATTTCGAAATATTTCAAAGGATATGCGTTTATATATACTTTTTTTTTCATGCCCTATAAAAAATTTCAGAAAACCAATAATTTCTAATATTTCTTTTTCTTTAATCCTTTATGATAATTGGATTTATGAAAATTTTCAGGATTTTGGTGCTATCATGATGCCTACTGTTCCCGGACCACCACCGAAACTACATGCAAATGTATCTGAATTTAAAGATTTTTCTGAAATGACTTTCACCCTGATGTCTCTTTCAGGAGTATCTGGATGTTGCCAGGTAACCTTTGTACGCTTTTGTGTAGTTTTCAAAAATTTGAGTTTTAATATTTTTCATAATGAATTATTTTTAACTTTGTATTGTTATAATAATATGATTTCCTAACATTCTACAGGTAAGCATGCCATTAGGAATGTATCATAATCTTCCTATATCAATTTCTCTTTTAGCCAAACATGGAGCAGATGACTTCTTGCTTTCCATGATTGAGGATATTTATCCCAACATCAAGGAAAAGGAAGCACCGTACGTAAGAGTCTGAATATACTATATAAAGAATAAATAATATATAAAAGAGTTGTATCTTAAAACTTCAATTATTAATAAAATTGAAGAGAATAAATAAATGAGATATGTATTGAGCATTCCTTTATTGTTATGCATTGTAATAAAAGTATGATAAATCTAAACCTTTGTTCAAGTAGCCATGCCTTTGCGTTGTAGCGTACAAAAATATTAAATTTAATGTTTGTTTTATTATTGTTTTTCCATTTTGAAAGATGAAGAAAAACTAATATTGAGTAATTAATAATTAAAATTAGCTAACATTGTTCCCAATTGCAACTCATTTTTAGCTTAAATGTATTTCTTCATTTAAAGGGTAGTAGTTTTTGTTAGGAATTTAACAAAGTTAACAAATATCATTTTTTATTCTCTTCTAGAAGCACAGATATGTTTGCATACACTTCGACTACGTATGCCCATTATTTTGGGAATAAAAGTTGGTGCTTTAAAATTTTATCAGTATTGTTATCATCACTTTTAACATGTATTTTTTATGATTGATAATAATTTTTCTTGTTTTTAATTAAAGAAAATTGTTAGGCCTTTCCTTAATAAAAATGATCTTATATTTAATAGGAATTAAACATTTAAAATTATTATTGTATATATATTTTTAAAAATATTATTATGCCTAATATTTTGTTATCGATATGGATCATGTTAGATTTATTCCTACGTTGTTGGTGTCGTGGTCACCAACCTCTTATCATGTTCAAGACCTATATATCAAAGATGTGGTCAGTGGCAATCCCTTTGAGATTATAATAAGAAGTATACCAATGTTCTTGGAGGTTATAACATTTATGACGTTAGATATGAAGGTTTAATTAATTTTAAAGAGCAACAACTATGATATTAAAAGTCATGTTATGAAAATAATAATTCATTATTGAGTTATTAATTTATTTTTATCTAATTGATAAGCCATTGCTTAACTTACATGTAATTATAATATCAATAACAATATTTAAACTAATAAAACATAAACATATATCCTACATAGTTTGATAAATAATATATATTATAAAGAACATATTCTTTATAAAAAATTGTTACACCTACAAAAAATAAATTAAATCAAAAAAACTTTTTATGTAAGAGTAAGAAAAATAAATATTAACAGTTGAGTTGAGAAGAAGATTAACTATGAGGTTATGTACTAAAGGTATTCTAACACCATAAGCTAGTTTTTGGAGTTGAGTTAAATTGAAATATAATTTTTAGCATGGTATGAAACATATTGTTATCTATTGATGGACCACACGTATGCTACAAACTATACATCAAGATATCTAGACCTTGACATAAAAAGGGGATGTATTGCAAATCCTACATTATTTTGAAATCAAGTTAAACTCAAACCTAATTTTCAACATGATATTAGAGGTAGCTTAATCTATTAATGGACAACCTGCAAAATTTTGATCTCACAAACCTCACATCTAAATATTCAAGCGTGGACGTGAGGAGGAAATTTATGAAAAATTACATATTATTTTAGAATTTAAGTAGACCTAAGAAATTTTTTTAACAACTTCTAAAAAGTCAAACAAATTTTAAAAGTATTCATGTGCTAGTAAAAAAAATTAAGTAATAATTCACGAATCTATGAATCTATCAATGATATTAGTTATTAAACTCGTAGTTTAGTAATGGTTAAATTATTCATAATCAAATGAAATAATATTTTAGCAAGATATATAATTAATTGTGATGTTGAAAAGCAATTTAATTTTTAAAATATTGTTTGAACAAACAAAAATTATTATAATTAGTTACAAGAGTAACATCAATTGCTTCTCCTTATTATCAAAGTAGTGATTTTAAAATAAGACTAACTTGTTAGTCAAATGTACTGGATGAAAGAGTGGCAAGGTGAATAGTCATTTCTCTCCCTCACAATTTGTAACCTGTATGAACCATATTTATAATCATTGGGTTAGAGGTGATGTTTGATAAAATCACAACTTGATGTTAAAAATGTTAGGTACACAAGGTTGGAGGATAACTATTCAATTTTCGCTATGACACAAACTTTTAATAATCATATAATAATCGTAGGTGCTTAGCCTATAAAGATGCAGAACAGGTGTGGCAACAAGCACTTTATTGGATGGAGATCCAAGCACATTGCCAGAAACTGTGAAAGACACCTATTAGGCATTTAGAGGACTGATATGAGATATACAAAAGAAAGGAATTGTATTGATCATTTGAAAAGTGATATTAGGACACTTATGGGTTATCAGGGATGAAACTATATTTAGGGATGAGAAGCGGGATGCGTTGACTACAATGGACAAAGTAAAGGTTACTTCTTATATATGAAGTTAGTCTAAGGGAACAATAAACGGATATACCATGTTTGATGACCGGTGTATGCCACCATTAAACTGTTGATTAAGTAATATTATGTATGGGTTGGAGTATTCTTAATACTCTACATCTTATACTTTAATGTTTGTTTCTCCGATATAAAAAGATATTAATAAATTATTGTATAAGATGTACATTTTACATATATTTTTAAATTTAAATTAAATTTATAAATAAAAATAAATTAAATGGTATGATAAATATTTTTATTTTAAATGATTAAAAATATTAATTTAATATAATATTTAAGTGATAACACTTTTAAAATAGAGTTTAAAATTAGCAATAATATAACATAAAATTTTTATAATAATTATTAATGTGAAATTAAAATTTATAACATTTACAAACTATATTTATAATCACATGGGTTGAAAGGTAATTTCTGACAAAATCATAATTTCTAATGTTAAAAATTGTAATAAGGACATAAGATCGATGCATAAGTATTCAATTTTCACTGTCACACAAACTTTTAACAATCATATAATAATTTATGCCAACATTTTTATTAAAAAATCTAGCGAACTATTAAAAGTTTAAATACACCTATGTTATAGAATTATATTTCATATAGTTGATGGAGTCATCAATCCACTTAAATACTAGGTTGAACATATTATTACAATTTTTATAAAGCATAGGCTACTAAATTAACATGTTGAACGAAAATAAATAGATTTTTAACATCAAACCAGAATTTATATATTACCGACTTAAACACATTTTCAAAAAGTTTTATGATGTTTATTGAATAGGTTAATAAATCATGTATACAGTAACATGATTAAGATATGTCAATTATTAATAAATTAGAGAATAACTTGTTTATTTTATAGATATTTTTAAGTTTTAATAAAATTATAATATTTTTATTTTAAATAATTAAAAGTATTAATTAAATATAACATTAGAGTGATAAAAAATTTAAACAAAATAATAAAAATAACAATAATTTAATATAAAGATCATGATAAATAATTTTTATTGATATAACATTGAAAATAAAAAATTAAATTTAAATTAGTGTTTATTAATATTGAAATAATATTAAGATTAAATTTATCTAAAAATAAAAAATATTTAGATATGTTATACTGAGCAATCTAAAAATTTTAAATTTTTTTTTAAAAATTTAAATAAAATAAATAAATGTTTAAAAAGAAAAAGTCATGGAACTTGAATAATTTTTAAAATCGTGATTCTGATAATTTAAAATTAAAATTTAATACATAAAAATACATAAAAAATAATATTTATAGAATAAAATAACGTAATTGATCACCATATAATCAACAAATTGAACTCATATTAATGTATATTCATATTAATTTTTAATAAAATTTTAAAGTCTTCTTTATATTGCAATAACATTAATTAAAATAAATATATTTAGTGGATCAATAATTAATTTTATACAAAAATTGATGAAATATATATACATATATATATATATATATATATATATATAAAAGTTATAATTTATTGATATTATATGTATATTTACATAAACTTAATATTTTTTATAAAATATAAAATGTATTAATATAATTATGTTATAATATTTAGTAGATTATATATATAAAATTTCACACAAATACAAAAGTTGATCGATATTTCACCTTATAATTTTATTTTAACGATGTATTATTATTTACATATGTTAAATATCAATATTTGACTAATATTTTTATATATTTTTAATTTTTTTTAAATTTAATATACATAATTTAATAGATATTATAATATAATTTAATGATTGTATTAGTAAATTTTATATTTTATATAAGATCATTAAGTTAATGTAAATATCAAAGTTTGATATTCAGTGTAAATAGATTTGACTATATATATATATATATATAAATATGTATATATATATATATATTATAATTAAATTTATTTTAATTATTGCAAATGCATAATTATTTAATAGAAATGTATTCCGGATCTATCTAGTTTTATAATTTAAGAATATTTCATGTCAAATTTTAAAGAACAAGAATTTCTGGTTTCATTTCATAATTTTATCTCTTTGCGTTTTGAAATTTTATAATTTTGGTTTCTACTTTATTTTTTTTCAAATAATTAAATTATATAAATAATTAAATTAAATTAAATTACATTATACAATTTCTTGTCAAAGATTAATTTAAATGAATAAATTATTAAAAAATATTTTTTAATGATAATTTTAAACAAAAGATAATAAAAAATTTAACTATTATCAGACCTTTATCTATTAAATGTTTATTTGTCAAAAATTACTCGTCAAAAAATATTTTAGGGATGGTTTAAATGGTATAACCATAATAATTTTATATATTTTATATAAATTTATATAATTTTTACAAAATATCCGTAGAAAAAAATTAAGCTTTTTTAATAATTTGACTTAAAAACCTCGATATAAAATTAAAAAAAAAATTTAATAATTATTATATTAAAAAATAACAAACATAATAAAATTTCAAAACACAAAATTAGGAGGACAAAAGCAAATACAAATAAATTAAGAAAATAAAAATTGTTCAATATCATTATTAAGGATACTAATTGAACAAGTAAGCTTAATTGTTTTTTATAATTAATTAAAGTATATTAAACTATTTGTACGAAGTGAAATAAATATATTATTAGTTGAATAATAATAAAAAAAGAGAAATAATTTTTTGAAAAGATAAATTTTACTTTTATTGACATTTTTCTAATTTTGTTATGTTATTTTTGTTATTGTTGATGTTTATTTATATTTGATCATTTTTAAAGTGTTAAAATATAAAAATTTTTCATATTATGAAAATTTATGTTTTAGAAAAGTAGGATAAATAAAATTAAAGATAAAAAATTTTGCTACACTTTTATTTTTCAAATCTTCAAGATGAAAAAAGAATTTTTTTTTAAACCTTTGCCAACATTTTACGTATTCTTCTATCTTTAACACTTTTCTTTATCTATTACATATTCTCACGCACTTAATACTTTTCTTCATCATTTAGGTTTCCTTATATTTTAATATAAATTTTTAATCTATAAAATGCTTAGCTATGCACGTGATTTTCAAATGAAAAAATAGAACCAAAGAGAAATTCATCCTTACATTGTCTCTTGTTAATTATTTGCGTATTTGAGTAAGTATTATAATTTTATTTATCTGCAGTCCATTCTTTACACATAAACATATATTTTATTAAATAACATATGTGATATTGATATTAGGGATATCACAAAGTTGCAACAAACATGGAAAAATCCCCACACCACGGAGCATTCATGAAGAGATTCACTATACAAGGAAATAAGTCACCTGATGCTCCTTTGCGCTCACTTATCTTTGCGGTGAAGGACATGTAAGTTCGGTCACATTATGGTTAATTACTCAAGATTCACAATATTAAAATAAATGAAAATTTTTATGTTAATTAAGTTGAACTCAAATATGAGTAACCTAAGAGTTTGACTCCATGCAACTTAAGTTTGAAGGAAGTGTGTGTGTGTGTGTTCTTGTGTTAAATGTGTTAAATAGGTTTGATTTCAAAGGATATGTGGCTACCTTTGGTAATCCTGATTGGAAAAGGACACATAAGGAGGCTACATCCATTGCTCCAAGTGTCTTTGATCTCCTAGAAGCAGGAGCAACTTTTATTGGCACAACTGTCATGGATGAATTGGCATATAGGTTTGTTGTTCCCTTTTCCTTTTAAGGAAGGATCGTAAAGTTTTTGCCCTTATTCTAACAAAATAATAAATTTTATAGGCCTTGAGCATTATATTTTAGCTCATATTGACTATTTTCTTCTTACTAAAATTTAATGTGAAATGAAAGAAAATCTATGATCACAACAACTATATAAAAATATTCTTATTTAAAAAAATTAGCGTATTATACAGAGATGTAGAACATGATGGCATAAGTATTTGTAATTTTATTTACCACCAACCATATTCTTATTTTGATAAACTTCGATACAAACGAATGGTTTACTTTGGCAGCATAAGGGGAGAGAACATACATTATGGCACACCCAGAAATCCTTGTGTAGGTGATCGAGTTCCTGGAGGATCTTCCAGTGGTTCTGCTGTTGTAGCCGGTGCAGATCATGTGGATTTCTCAATAGGTAAACTATTCTTTTGTTTCATGAGCTGTTTGGCACTCCATTTTGTTGATTACTTAAAATGCTACTTTTTTGTAGGAACCGATTGCCTAGGAAGTTCAAGAATTCCTGCATCATATTGTGGTGTATTTGGTATTCGTCCTTCTTACGGTGCTATATCAGATAAAGGGGTTATTCATATGGCAAAAAGTTTCGATACTGTGGGTAAGAATATACTGATTTAATAGATTTTTTAAATATCTATCATTGGACGATTTTATTATTTTAAAAAGGTAAAAAAAATGTCATATAAATAAAAATATTAAAAATCCAAACTAAAATGATAGTAGCTTTTCAAAATTAAAATTTTTAAAAATAAAGCTATTCATGATAAAAATGGTTAATTAAATAATTTTTTTTAATCCAAAACAATGAAACCTAAACCTAATTAAATGTACATGTTTTGAATCACGGTTCTAACAATGTTATTGCATTACATCCTTCAATTTTAAATTATATATCTTTTATCTGTACAATTTATCCATCAATAATATTTTTTTCCTTTACATAGTTATAAATATACTTGTAATCTTTAACTATGTACAATTTTTCCTACACTTTCCCCCAAATCTTTAGATTTAGATTTTTATCTTGAAAATACCATTTCCACATGACATGATACTCATTTTTTGATGTTGAAATTATAAATTCACTCGTTACATGTTGTTAACCCTAACTTTCCTGGGATACTAATTTTTACCTGCATCTTTACATCTAGGATGGTTTGCTACGGATCCAACGATTCTGAACAAAGTTGGCCGTGTTCTTATAAAATTGCCTCGGGCTGTACAACCTGTTAGACCTACTAAAGTTATTGTTGCACTCGATTCCTTCTTGCTTTGAAGCATTCCATACCATGTACTTACAAGAAAGGTCACCAAAGCAATAAAGAAGTTATATGGAGGTAAATACTTGATTAGAAAGATATATTACCATAAATTTTATACAGTTATTTATGTTTTAGAGAAAAGTAGATTTTAAATTTTAAACTCCAAACTATGAGGGATTCTTCTTCCCTTAATAATGGTTATAAATACACCTGTATTATTTTTTTTCTATTTTTAAATTTGATGTTTATTTAAAAAAAAATTCCTCCTTAATAACTTTTTTTTGTGTATCCATCATTGTAGAGAAAATAATTAAGTATGACATCATTGGAAACTATGTGATGTCCAAAGTTCCAGAATTAATCCATTTCATGGATGAAGAACATATAGAACCACTTGCTGCACTTTCAAATGCCATGCAATATCTTGAAAGGGGTAGCTTACCAATCAATCCTTAATCTTCAAAATTTTATTTTATTTTTTATTGTTAATTGTGGTTGTCATTAATTGGAGTTTTTTCTATTAATCTCTTTGCTTATTTTTTAAAATGTAGGTGCGAATTCAAGAATACCCATGGTGAATGGATTCATCAAGTTAGGCCTATTTTAGGTCCCGGAGTAAAACAAAATGTACAGAAAGCATTGGATACTGTTGAAGACCAAAAAAAAATTGACACATGCCACACTATAAGAAGGAAACTGCGTGAAGCTATTACTGACCTTCTTGGGGTATTATTTCTCTCCCACGAACGTATAACCCTTGAACATAGGTCATAATAAAATATTTGAGACACCCTTCAACAATTGATATTATACTGTTAGTTTCCTATTAATGAAATAGTATATATGTGTCCATGCAAGCACTCATGACCATAAGGAATGTTTCCTAATGCTATTTCTTTTTATAGTTTTCATAAAAAAGCCTAATTTTTTGTATGAAAAAATAGATTCAAAATGCATTTATTATATGCCCTGATGAACCTCATTTTGACTTGATTATTGAGACCTTTATGTCAAAACTAACAATTGTATTATACATTTCTATTTTTATTTTTTCATTCAACTACATTAATCTATTTTTACAAACAAAGATTTTATATATTCCTTAGATATTAAAATAAGACTACATTTATTAATAGATCTTATCAAAACGGTTATGTTTGAAGTAATTTCTCAAAATTTTATAATAAATTCTCTTTCAAAATTCAAAACTAAGAAGGAAAACAATTATTTTACAATTCATTATAATCTTCTTCTTTTTTTTTTTAGCATTTTTTCTTTTACCGTCTTACTCGCTCCAGTTTTAAATAAAGAGTAATTGATAAGATTTAAATAGGATAAAAAAGTATTTACATCAACACTTGCATAGTAAAAAAGATTCTTACATAAACCAACATTCATATGGTAAAAGTATTAAAAAGTTACTGCTATACCTAAACTAGTAAAACTGTTTCATGCTGTGAAAAGGTTTTCTTTGGTAAAAGTATTAAAAGTTTATTACTATAGTTAGATTTAGAACAATTTCAAGGGATATGCGTTTATATATATATATTTTTTGCATGCCCCGTGAAAAATTTTAGAAAACCAATAATTTCTAATATTTGTTTTTCTTTAATCCTTTATAATAATTGGATTTATGAAAATTTTCAGGATTTTGGTGCTATCATGATGCCTACTGTTCCCGGACCACCACCGAAACTACATGCAAATGTATCTGAATTTAAAGATTTTTCTGAAATGACTTTCACCCTGATGTCTCTTTCAGGAGTATCTGGATGTTGCCAGGTAACCTTTGTATGCTTTTGTGTAGTTTTCAAAAATTTGAGTTTTAATATTTTTCATAATGAATTATTTTTAACTTTGTATTGTTATAATAATATGATTTCCTAACATTCTACAGGTAAGCATGCCATTAGGAATGTATCATAATCTTCCTATATCAATTTCTCTTTTAGCCAAACATGGAGCAGATGACTTCTTGCTTTCCATGATTGAGGATATTTATCCCAACATCAAGGAAAAGGAAGCACCGTACGTAAGAGTCTGAATATATTACATGAAGAATAAATAATATAAAAAAGAGTTGTATCTTAAACTTCAATTATTAATAAAATTGAGGAGAATAAATAAATGAGATATGTATTAAGCATTCCTTTATTGTTATGCATTGTAATAAAAGTATGATAAATCTAAATCTTTGTTCAAATAGCCATTCCTATGTGTTGTAGCATACAAAAATATTAAATTTAATGTTTGTTTTATTATTGTTTTTTCATTTTAAAAGATGAAGAAAAACTAATATTGAGTAATTAATAATTTAAAATTAGTTAACATTGTTCCCAATTGCAACTCATTTTTAACTTAAATGTATTTCTTCATTTAAAGGGTAGTAGTTTTTGTTACGAATTTAACAAAGTTAACAAATGCCATTTTTTATTCTCTACTAGAAGCACAGATATGTTTGCATATACTTCAACTACGTATGCCCATTATTTTGGCAATAAAAGTTGGTGCTTTGAATTTTTATAAATATAGCTATCATTGTATGTTTTATGATTGATAATAATTTTTCTTGTTTTTAATTAAAGAAAATTGTTAGGCCTTTCCTTAATAAAAATGCTCTTATATTTAATATGAATTTAACATTTAAAGTTATTGTTGTATTTATATTTTTAAAAATATTATGATGCCTAATATTTTGTTATCGATATAGGATCACGTTAGATTTATTCCTACGGTGTTGGTGTCGTGGTGTCACCAACCTCTTATCATGTTCAAGACCTATATATTAAAGATGTGATCAATAACATTGAGGGCAATCCTTTGAGATTATAATAAGAACTATATCAATGTTCTTGGAGGTTATAACATTTATGACGTTAGATATAAAGGTTTAATTAATCTTAAAAAGCAACAATTATGATACCAAAAGTCATCTTATGAAAATAATAACTCATCATTGAGTTATTAATTTATTTTGTCTAATTGATAAACCATTGTTTAACTTACATGTAATTATAATATCAATAACAATATACAAACTAATAAAACATAAACATATATCCTATATAGTTAGAGAAATAATATATATTATAAAAAATATATTTTTATAAAAAATTGTTACATCTATAGAAAATAAATTAAATCAAAAATTTTTTTTATGTAAGAGTAAGAAAAATAAATATTAATTGCTGAGAAGATTAACCATGAGATTATGTATTAAGGGTATCCTCACTCCATAAATTAGTTTTTGGAGTTGAGTTAAATTAAAATATAATTTTTAGCATGATATCAAAATATATTTTTATCTATTGATGGACTACATGTATGCTACAAACTTCTTATCCATATATCTAAACCTCGGTATAAAAAGGGGATGTATTGCAAATTCTACATTATTTTGAAATTAAGTTAAACTCAAACCTAATTTTCAACATGATATTATAGGTAGCTTAATCTATTGATGGACAACCTGCAAAATTTCGATCACACAAACTTCAGATCTAAATATCCAAGCGTGAACGTGAGGAGGAAATTTGTGAAAAAT
Source organism: Canavalia gladiata (assembly GCA_037954105.1). Taxonomy (NCBI): domain Eukaryota; kingdom Viridiplantae; phylum Streptophyta; class Magnoliopsida; order Fabales; family Fabaceae; genus Canavalia; species Canavalia gladiata. The sequence goes on from CM075660.1 coordinate 16,143,993, forward strand.
TGCATATTATTTTAGAATTTAAGTAGATATAAGAAATTTTTTTAAAAATTTCTAAAAAGTCACACAAATTTTAATAGTATTCATATGCCTGTAAAAAAAATTAAGTAATAATTCACGAATCTATGAATTTATCAATGATATTAGTTATTAAACTCGTAGTTTAGTAATGGTTGAATTATTTATAATTAAACGAAATAATATTTTAGCAAGATATATAATTAATTGTGATATTGAAAAGCAATTTAATTTTTAAAATATTGTTTGAACAAACAAAAATTATTATAATTAGTTACAAGAGTAACATCAATTGCTTCTCCTTATTATCAAAGTAGTGATTTTAAGATAAGACTAACTTGTTAGTCAAACGTACTGGATGAAAGAGTGGCAAGCTGAATAGTCATTTCTCTCCCTCACAATTTGTAACTTGTATAAACCATATTTATAATCATTGGGTTCGAAAACATCACAACTTGATGTTAAAAATGGTAGGTACACAGGGTCGGAGGATAACTATTCAATTTTCGCTATGACACAAACTTTTAATAATCATATAATAATCCTAGGTGCTTAGCCTATGAAGATCGAGAGGTGTTGCAACTGTAAACACTCAATTATGTCCGAGGCCCCCAACCTTAAAACTAATCAAGAAACCCACACTAATTTAAAATAAATAAAAATTAAAAATTAAAATTAAAAATGGGAAATTAAAAAAAAATAAAGAATATAAAGAAAAAAATCGGAAAGAAGATTTTTGGAAAAATAAAATGAAAAACAAAAATTAGAATAAAAACGTTTTAAGAAATAAATCTAAAGGAAAATCTAACAAAAAGGAAAATTTAACAAAAAGGATAATAAAGGAAAATGGAAAATAAAATCTGAAAAAAAAAGAAGAAAAAAAGCTTTAACAATTAATGATAAAAAGAAAGAAACAAATTTTAAAATTAAAAATAAGAAATAATAATAGAATAAAGAAAAACTGACACTTAAATAAATAAAAATAAATATAAAAATAAAACAAAATTTAGATAACTAAAAATGATAAAAATGTAGAAAATTGAGAAAAATTAAAAATCTGGATTAAATAAAATAAAAAAACAGTAAAAATATACAAAAAATAAAGATAAGAAAAATAACAAAAAATAATAAAAATAAAAACAGAATTAATAAATAAAAAAACAACAAAAGAAAAATCAAAAGAATTAAAAACCAAAAAATAAAATAGTTTTTTGCAAAAATAAAAATAAAGGAATTTAAATTTTGAAATAAAAATCTAAAGTAAAAAAAAGAAGGATTTGGATAAAATTAAAATTTAAAAACAAAATAAAAAAATTAAAATCTGGAAAAAGAAAAATAATAAAAAAATATAATAAAAACAAAATTTATTAAATATTAAAAAACAGATAATAAAAATAAATAATAAAAGGAATTAACGAAAAAAATAAAAAATGAATTAACTAAAAAACAGAAAAAAACTAACTAAAAAGAAAAATAAGAAAAATTAGAAAAAGTTAAAAACGGAAGAAACAAACTTTGGCTAGAGGGAGGGAAAACAGGATATAAGAAAAAAAAAAGAGAAAGAAGGGGGGAAACAAGATCAAAAAGGAGGAAAAAGAAAACATCTCAAAGAAGATTGGAGGTGGAAGATTAGTAGTTCTTGAACACAGAGAAGCGATTTCTCTAAACAACCAAGTAAGCTTCTTAACATGTGGTTATTTTCTGCAAGTTCTTAATTATCTCCATTACTGCATTGTTCTCGGAAATCTTGTTCGGAATAGTGAATATAATCGATCGTCGACATGTGCCTCTGATTCAAGAATCTTGCATGGCTACTCTTGCTCCTAATTAGATGAGTATGGTCCCCAAATGATTAAGGTCATAATATGAATACCCACTGGCTGTTATTGCCTCATGAGTCAGGACAACTCTTGGGTCAAGAATAACTTTTATGTGTTTGCCAATGACTCATGTAGATGTAGAAATTGTATTGGAATCCGTTAGCATAGAGAGGTCATTACGAAAGTCTTTTGGCATTGTCCGAGTCTTGGTATAGGTAGGTTGTTGCATGAATTATTAAGTTGGTAATGTGCATGAGAGTCAAGACTGAGTTTCCAGCACATTTGAAACCTGAAACAGATACATGAGACCTCGATCTCTAAGATAAAGTTGGGTTTCATATGGTTAAATAAATCTGCCAGAATTAAACCTTATTTGCTTGGTAAAAATGCATGGGATTCATTTTGCTGTGGCTGGAAATAAAACGAATTAGCAAGAAACCGAAAACGTCCAGGATGGGCGTATGTCATGTTGCAATGGTAGGCTTATGGTACCAAAGCCAAAACACTGTGCCCTCACCATACTATACTGTGGTCAAAAGTATGTAAGCCATGCGATCACTCACAGTGAGGTCTGCTACAGACCCCTGCTAAATTTCCAGTGCAATCCATGCGTGAACGAAAACATTGCCTTATGACTTAGACAGTTCTGTCAACCTTCGTGGACACCATAATCACGAGAGGTCATCGTAACCATTCATATACACTGGTGCGAATGTGGATCCCTGAAATGGATCCTAGCTCGTAAGGGCAATGAGACAGAGCAACCAATTCAGGTTTTATGTGAAATAAAACATCCCCTGCAACCATGCACGTGAGTTGACACACAACTTAATATATTGATAATAGTGTATAATGAGGAAGCGAAATTACACTTCATGTTGGGTGGCTACACATGCCAAATTTTAAATTCTATTGCCCATTCGATTTGGTCAGCCTTAGAATTGAAGCAGGACCCACCAACAAGTTCCATATTATCAAATGCCCCCAAGGCAAAAATACGATATGCCCCTAAACATTTTACATAATTCCCTTTATGTCCCTATGGCAAAAATACCATATGCCCCTAAACATTCCACATAATTCCCTTTATGTCCCCATGGCAAAAATATCATATGCCCCAAACAATTCGTTTAATCCCTATCCTATCCCCAAGAAATTAATAAAAATTCATAAAAATTTTAAAAAATTAAAAAAATTCAGAAAATTAATAAAAAATTCAGAAAATTAATAAGCATTCAAAAAATTAATAAAAATTTAGAAAATTAATAACAATTCAGAAAATTAATAAAAATTCGGAAAATTAACAAAAATTTCAGAAAATTAATAAAAAATTTCAGAAAATTAATAAAATTCAGAAAATTAATAAAAAAATCAGAAAATTAATAAAATTCAGAAAATTAATAAAAATTCAGAAAATTAATAAAAAATTCAGAAAATTAATAAGAATTCAGAAAATTAATAAAAAATTCATAAAATTAATAAAAATTCAGAAAATTAATAAAAATACAGAAAAATACAGGAAATTCAAAAATTAATAAAATTTCACAAAAATTCTAAATTTATAATAATTCTTAAATAAATCATAAAAATTCTAAAAATATTAGAAAATTCACAAGAATTCGAAAAATCCTAAAAATTCACAATAAATCATAAAATTCTATAATTCCTAAATAATTCATAAAAATTCTATAATTTCTAAGAATCATAAAAACCCTATAATTCCTAAACAAATTGACAAAATTATTAAGTATTTTCATAAAATTCCTTAATTGGTAAATTCCCCCAAAATTTCTAATAAATACTTGTGTCTTGCTCATTTTATTCATTGTTCTTCAAAAATAAAAATCTTGTTTTTCTTAATCTCATGCGACGAGCTCTAAGCACGAACTGGTAGCTTTTTCTATTGTTCGTTATTTAGAGATTCGTATGGGTCCAAGTGCAGCCGTAGTTGTCTTGGGCCTTGTGCACATATGGATTAAGGTTGCCTTTCCTTTTTGCAAAATAAAAACCTTGCTCATTTTATTCATCGATTTTCAAAATAAAAATCTTGTTTTGCGATTCTTAATCTCACGCGACGAGCTCTAAGCACGAACTAGTAGCTTTTTCTGCTGTTCGTTGTTTAGAGATTTGTATGGGTCCAAGTGCAGCCGTAGTTGTCTTGGGCCCTGTGCATATGTGGATGAGGATCGCCCTTCTAAAAATAGTTTTTTTCAAAAATAATCAAGCTATTTTTGAATATTACTTTTCAATTAGCTCCGAAGGTCAAGCCTTGATCCAAACACTCTTTTGAACATTTTCGAAGGTCAAGTCTTCAAAACATACCAGAACTACGTAAGCCTTGAGTTTTCCATTGCACCGGGGAATAAGTAGGAGCAGGATCAAGTCCTGTCAGGCTAACCTCCATCAAGTATTCATTTTCACTCTAATTAAAGGGATCAAACTATTTTCAAATAATCACACACTCAGTTTAAGGGTACCGTTCTCCGGAACGGGCGAATGGGGTGCCTAACACCTTCCCCACTCGTAACCGACTCCCGAACCTAAATCTCTTCCTCGAGTCAAGGTTTTTTCCAAGTATTTTCCCTAAAATAAAAATTTGGTGGCGACTCCACACAATCAAATAAAAATCCATTTTCAAAATTTTAGCGAGTTCGTCGTCTCATCGGAATTACGGTTGCGACAGATGGCGACTTCACTGAGGACTATTAGAGAGTCAAGCCCGTTCAATTGAGTGTATCATATTTGATCCCTTCCTGGTTTATTTGCGCGCTTTATTTATTGCACGATTCATTTATTTTTTTATCTATCTGTTGTTTGTTTGTTTATTCTCTGTATAACCCTAGGATAGATGAATCATAAATTGCAATATATATATATGTATATTTCCCCAATTGTAGGTATCCCAAAATTGTGTACTCTCATACATTGCATACGAATTTATCATGAGTGGGGCCCCATACCCGGGTCTGAGTGTTGCCTAGGATTAGAGGGATCTAGTGGTGTCACTTTGGGGCTTATGTCCTGTTTGACTATCACGAAAATCCCAGCTAGAGTGTGTCCTATTTGTAATGCCCTACAACTGGTAGCTTTTTCTGCTGTTGTAGCAAGCATTGCAGACTGGAACTTGGCTCTAGTGACCTCTACACCCCAGGATTACAAACCACCTTTGAGAGGTTCATATAAAAGGTCATAGATCCTTAAGACAGGTAACCCGCATTAGAAGCAAAAAGGGCACACACACCCCTTTCAAGATACAAAAAATTTGAAGGCTACAGTTGGGATACAAAAATCAAATCAAGATAAAAATCAAGAAAAGCAAAATAGAAGGGGAAAATTCCTAGAAAAAATTAGAAAAATATTCTGAAAATATTGAAAAGACTCCAAGGAAAACTTAAAAGGATGTCTTAGAAATAGGAAAATTGTGGAAAATAATCTTTTTGAAAATACTGAAAAATAAAAAGATTTAATAGATAGAAAAGGAAATTTGGAAAACCTAAAGAACGCTTTCTAGAAAAATTCTAGCAAAACTAAAAAGTTTTTCTAAACAAAACCAAAGGTTTTTCTAGCAAAATAAAAAATACCAAAACTCCTAAAAACATAAAGTTGTTAGAAATCAAAGACAAATTAAACCACTCAACTCTTCTCGAAATGTTCAAATCCTTAGTTATTTGTGCATAGCATGCATACATTCATGCATTAAGTAAATTTTATCATGGAAAAGAAGATTTCAAAAAAATCACCCCACATTTTTCATCCACATACTCATGTTTTTCATCAACATCTTTATCATTCATGATTTTTTTTATTTTTTTATTTTTGCATTCAAGTTATTTCTCAAAGAAATTATTTTTAAACTTTAACAGAAAATTAGAGAAAGACAACCTCCTCGACATCCTTACAAAACCATATCGCAATCAAGAATCATGGATGAGCTGGAAAGGCAGAACGAAGAGTTAAGAAATGAGGTCAAGACTCTAAAGGAGCAGATGGCCAAGCTAATGCAGGCCATCCAACAATCTAAACAGAAAGAGGCAAGGGAATCTCTGTCGGGAGAACCAACAGACCCGTCATATCCTCCTGGCTTCACTCCACCATCAACTATGCCTCCGCCAACCGAAGGAGTTCATTATGGATATCCTCATGGGCATGCACCCTTATACAACCAAACACAAGCCCACACACAAGCCCAAACACATAACCTACCTCCAAACACCATCTCACGAGCTCATCAAACAGCTGTTGGGGGGACGAATCCTATGTTCACCCAAGAGCCTCACCCCATGCACACCATTTTTTCAACCTCACCCTATGCCTGAGGAATACCCAAGCCATCCTTCAACTGAGGATACAGAAAAACGGAAGGGTCTAGAGGACAGGATCCAGGCAATTGAGGGAAACGCTTATGAAGCCAAAGATGCAGCTGATCTGTGCCTGGTTCCAGATGTAGTTATCCCTCCCAAATTCAAGGTTCTTGAATTCGAGAAATATCAAGGAACCAACTGCCTGAAGAGCCACTTGGCCATGTACTGTAGGAAGATGTCTCCCTATAGGCACGACGATAAGCTGCTCATGCACTTCTTTCAAGACAGTCTGACTGGGGCAGCTGCAACTTGGTACACTCAGCTAGAGCGGACCCACGTTCGTTCATGGAGGGACCTAGCTAAGGCCTTCCTCAAACAGTACCAGTACAGTGTGGAGATAGCTCCTGATTGAACCCAACTCCAAAACATGGCCAAGAAGGATGATGAGACCTTCAAGCAGTACACCCAACGCTGGCGAGAGTTGGCCGCTCAAGTACAACCTCCCTTATCTGAGAAAGAGTTGGTCAGCATGTTTCTGGACACAGTCCAAGATTCTTTCTATGACAAGATAATTGGCAGTGTGACTTCTAGCTTCTCCGATGTCGTCATCATTGGAGAAAGGATTGAAGGTGGCATGTGCCGTGGAAAGATCGTGCAAAAGCCTGCAGGCGCAGTCAACACTTCCAGTGGATCTGGGAAGAAAAAGGCAGGAGAGACTTGCAATGTGGCTTCTAATCAAGGCCAATACATTCCTCAAATGGCACAGTATGGTCCAGTTGGCTTCCGACCACCACCATATACACCATACACACCTTACATATCATATCCTTATATCGCAGCTACACACCAAACACCATACCCTCCTACTTACAATTACCCGACACAAGTCCGGCCACCAACACCATACACGGCCCAAACACAAGCCATAAGCCAGAATCCTAATCAAAGCCAGAAAAAGGGGAAGAAACCCGTCCAATTCGACCCTATCCCAATCTCCTACACTGAGCTACTACCTTGGCTGATCCAAAACTCGCTAGTTGCGCCTTATCCTCTGAAACCTCAAGAACCGCCATATCCTAAATGGTATGATGCTAACGCCAGATGCGATTACCATGCAGGATTTATTAGTCATTCTACTGAGGATTGCCTAGTGTCGCAACCGTAATTCCGACGAGACGACGAACTCGCTAAAATTTTAAAAAAAAATTGATTTGATGAAATGTGGAGCCGCCACCAAATTTTTATTTAAGGGAAAAAGATTTGGAAAAACCCTAGATGAGATTTCGGTTCGGGAGTCGGTTACAAGTGGGGAAGGTATTAGGCACCCCACTTGCCCGTTCCAAAGAACGGCACCCTTAACTGAGTGTGTGATTTTGAAAACTGTTTGGATCCCTTTAATGTGAAAAATAATTTGATGGAGGTTAGCCTGACAGGACTTGATCCTGCTCCTACGTATTCCCTGGTGCAATGGGAAACTCAAGGCTTACGTAGTTCTAGTTTATGAAGGCTTGACCTTCAAAAGTGTTTGAGAAAAAGATTATTTGGTTTGCGAAGGCTTGACCTTCGAAATTGCTTGAGAAAAGGTTATTTTAAAGATTTTGTTTTGAGAAAGAAGTTTTATTTTTAGGAGGGGTCTTTGGCCCATTCATGCACAAGGTCCGAGGCGGCTAAGGCAGCACAAGGACCTATACGAACTACTAAATGTTGAACAGCAGGTAAACCACCAGTTCCCCATTTAGAGCCCATTGCGTGAGACCTAGAACCCCAAAACACTTAGGAAAAGATATTTATTTTTTGAAAAGGACTTCAAGTCCACCCATGCACAAGGCCCGAGGCGGCTAAGGCAGCACAAGGACCTATACGAACTACTAAACGTTGAACAGCAGGTAAACCGCCAGTTCCCCATTTAGAGCCCATTGCGTGAGACTTAAAAAAATCCAAAATATCGAAAAGATTCTTTAAATTTTTGGAAAGATATGATGAATAAAATGAGTAAGATACAAGTACTAGAAATTTTGCGGGAATTGACCAATTAAGGAATTTTATAAAGATACTTGATAATCTTGAATTCATGAATTATTTAGGAATTTTGTAGAATTTTTCTTTTTAATTTCTGGAATTTTTCATTAATTTCTAGAAATTTGAAATTTTTTATTAATTTCTGGAATTTTAGTATTTTTTGGAAATTTTGGAATTTTATTATTATTTTTTTATTGATTTTCTGGATTTTTAGAATTTCTTATTAATTTTCTGAATTTTTAGAATTTTTTATTAATTTTATATATTTTTGAAATTTTTATTAATTTTCTGTATTTTTGAATTTCTGGAATTTTTTATTTATTTATTATTTTCTGGAATTTTTATTACTTTTTATTGGTTTTCTGGAATTTTTAGAATTTTTTATTCTGTTAAATCTGGAATTTTTTATTTGTTAATTCTGGAAATTTTTATTAGATCTGGAAATTTTTATTAATTTCTGGAAATTTTATTAATTTCTGTATTTTTGAATTTTTTATTAATTTTCTGTAATTTTGAATTTTTTATTAAATTTTTTTTTGAATTTTTATTAAATCTGGAATTTTTTATTAATTTTGTTAATTTCTGAATTAGTTTTTGGATTTTTTTTTGTTTTAAAGGGTAGTTTGGTAATTATGGCACATTTGGAATTTCCAAAAATGTTAAGGGTAGTGTGGTAATCATGGACGTTGGGGCAGTTTGGTAATTGGCCATTGGAGGGGCAGTTTGGTAATTAGCAAGAGTTCAGGGGCTGCTTTGCAAATTTGGGAACTTTGGGGCTGACTCATGTGGCTAACAGGCATGGCTGGCATGGCTTGCAAATTAAATTTGGGGTGCACCTGGCACGTGAAACTCGCGTGACAGGAAGAAAGATTTGGTAGCAAAATATGTGGCTTGTGGGGCTCGAACCCAGGCCACAGAGAACCCGACAGCGCCCCGTCAACCACCAGGCCAACCCTTTGGTTATGCATTTAACACTTCAAATTAATTTTAAAGAATGCTTTGGCCTGAAGTTATGGTTTGCATGCTGCATGGGATCTGTTCTCATTAGTGTACTGCTTGAAGCTAAGATTCTGGACGTTTCTTTGCCTCTAGCCATGAGTATCCCATCACCCATCTTTATTGATCTTGACAAGCATTTGGCTGCCCTTGTGGGATTCCCTGTAGCTCATGGCCCCTCATCTCGAGTTCACAACTCGTGGCAGCACAGTTCTTGCATGGATGAGCATGAATGGAACATGGGTCTTCCCAAGATTGAGGTATGAGGGAAGAACCTGAGCAGGATGTCTAGCATAAGGTGTATGGTGGACAATGGAGGAGCTCGTACCACAGACTTCAAAGATCTTATGCAGATCTTGGGTTCCTTATTAAATTTGCTCAAACTAACTATTCTCCTATGAAAGCCAAGGAACAGGATCCATTTACAGTAACCATCACATTAATGTCACAATTAATCTAATCATTGCTTCCCATTGAATTCTGCCATATGTTTAGATTCAAGCAATTATATGCATATTGCGTTCAGAAACTTCAATTGAAATACTGAGGTATCGGATCAATGCCAGACCATAAATTGAGCATGCAATTGGAATTTATTAATTTCAAATCGACGCATCGTCATATTCACTACAGCTTCTTGTTAATCAAATGCATTGATTCATATACAACTTCAAGCAGAATTTGTCTAGATCACTAACCTGAATAGCGTGTAGCTTCAAGAACGTCAACTTATATCGATCAAGGTGATCAAGGCTGAGATCAACTTGATGAAAAGACTGCCCCTGAGTTTCTCATGCTCTTGGAGTTTCTTTCTCCGAGGATCCGAGCTTCGACATCTCTCCTTCTTCCCAAAACAAGCAACCAGCGGGTGTTTCTTGCTTCTTGAATTTTCTTCCCAAGAATTCTCCGTCGAAGACTAGAGACCCCATCGGGAATCCAGAGAGAATAGAGTCTAAAAATCAATCAAAAAAACCCCCCCTTTTCGCCAATTCCGTTTTTTCCTTTTATATCCTCTTTTTGTTTTTCTAATTCTTTTTTTTTTTTTTTTATATATAATTCTGTTTTTGATATTCTGTTTTTAATATTATTATCTTTTGTTTCGTTTTGGGTTTTATATATATTTTTTAATTTCATTTGTGTATCTATTTAATTTTTATTTTTAATCTGTTTTTTTTTAGTCTTTTTCAAAAACTATTTTCTTTAACTTTTTCTACTTATTATTTTTCTTTTTCTTTTCTACATTTGACTTTTCCAGAATTTATTATGTAAAAAAACTTGACTTTATTATCGTTTTTTCTATTTGTCTGTTTTCTGTTTTCTGTTTTTTTGTTTTCTGTTTTTTTCTTATTATTATTTTTCTATTTATTTATTTATCTTGATTAATTTTCTGGTTGGAGGCCTCGGACATAAATGGGTGTTTACAGTTTGCCCCTCTTTACTCATTTTTCTACCAGATAATATGAGAATTAATTCTCTAAATTATCGGGATAGGAAATGGGTGTTTACACTTTAAGCCTGCCTCGGACATAAAGTGTTCACGTCTTTACTCATTTCCTAAAGAGTAAAGACGTGAACACTTTATGTCCGAGGCAGGCTTAAAGTGTAAACACCCATTTCCTATCCCGATAATTTAGAGAATTAATTCTCATATTATCTGGTAGAAAAATGAGTAAAGAGGGGCAAACTGTAAACACCCATTTATGTCCGAGGCCTCCAACCAGAAAATTAATCAAGATAAATAAATAAATAGAAAAATAATAATAAGAAAAAAACAGAAAACAAAAAAACAGAAAACAGAAAACAGACAAATAGAAAAAACGATAATAAAGTCAAGTTTTTTTACATAATAAATTCTGGAAAAGTCAAATGTAGAAAAGAAAAAGAAAAATAATAAGTAGAAAAAGTTAAAGAAAATAGTTTTTGAAAAAGACTAAAAAAAAACAGATTAAAAATAAAAATTAAATAGATACACAAATGAAATTAAAAAATATATATAAAACCCAAAACGAAACAAAAGATAATAATATTAAAAACAGAATATCAAAAACAGAATTATATATAAAAAAAAAAAAAAGAATTAGAAAAACAAAAAGAGGATATAAAAGGAAAAAACGGAATTGGCGAAAAGGGGGGGGTTTTTTTGATTGATTTTTAGACTCTATTCTCTCTGGATTCCCGATGGGGTCTCTAGTCTTCGACGGAGAATTCTTGGGAAGAAAATTCAAGAAGCAAGAAACACCCGCTGGTTGCTTGTTTTGGGAAGAAGGAGAGATGTCGAAGCTCGGATCCTCGGAGAAAGAAACTCCAAGAGCATGAGAAACTCAGGGGCAGTCTTTTCATCAAGTTGATCTCAGCCTTGATCACCTTGATCGATATAAGTTGACGTTCTTGAAGCTACACGCTATTCAGGTTAGTGATCTAGACAAATTCTGCTTGAAGTTGTATATGAATCAATGCATTTGATTAACAAGAAGCTGTAGTGAATATGACGATGCGTCGATTTGAAATTAATAAATTCCAATTGCATGCTCAATTTATGGTCTGGCATTGATCCGATACCTCAGTATTTCAATTGAAGTTTCTGAACGCAATATGCATATAATTGCTTGAATCTAAACATATGGCAGAATTCAATGGGAAGCAATGATTAGATTAATTGTGACATTAATGTGATGGTTACTGTAAATGGATCCTGTTCCTTGGCTTTCATAGGAGAATAGTTAGTTTGAGCAAATTTAATAAGGAACCCAAGATCTGCATAAGATCTTTGAAGTCTGTGGTACGAGCTCCTCCATTGTCCACCATACACCTTATGCTAGACATCCTGCTCAGGTTCTTCCCTCATACCTCAATCTTGGGAAGACCCATGTTCCATTCATGCTCATCCATGCAAGAACTGTGCTGCCACGAGTTGTGAACTCGAGATGAGGGGCCATGAGCTACAGGGAATCCCACAAGGGCAGCCAAATGCTTGTCAAGATCAATAAAGATGGGTGATGGGATACTCATGGCTAGAGGCAAAGAAACGTCCAGAATCTTAGCTTCAAGCAGTACACTAATGAGAACAGATCCCATGCAGCATGCAAACCATAACTTCAGGCCAAAGCATTCTTTAAAATTAATTTGAAGTGTTAAATGCATAACCAAAGGGTTGGCCTGGTGGTTGACGGGGCGCTGTCGGGTTCTCTGTGGCCTGGGTTCGAGCCCCACAAGCCACATATTTTGCTACCAAATCTTTCTTCCTGTCACGCGAGTTTCACGTGCCAGGTGCACCCCAAATTTAATTTGCAAGCCATGCCAGCCATGCCTGTTAGCCACATGAGTCAGCCCCAAAGTTCCCAAATTTGCAAAGCAGCCCCTGAACTCTTGCTAATTACCAAACTGCCCCTCCAATGGCCAATTACCAAACTGCCCCAACGTCCATGATTACCACACTACCCTTAACATTTTTGGAAATTCCAAATGTGCCATAATTACCAAACTACCCTTTAAAACAAAAAAAAATCCAAAAACTAATTCAGAAATTAACAAAATTAATAAAAAATTCCAGATTTAATAAAAATTCAAAAAAAAATTTAATAAAAAATTCAAAATTACAGAAAATTAATAAAAAATTCAAAAATACAGAAATTAATAAAATTTCCAGAAATTAATAAAAATTTCCAGATCTAATAAAAATTTCCAGAATTAACAAATAAAAAATTCCAGATTTAACAGAATAAAAAATTCTAAAAATTCCAGAAAACCAATAAAAAGTAATAAAAATTCCAGAAAATAATAAATAAATAAAAAATTCCAGAAATTCAAAAATACAGAAAATTAATAAAAATTTCAAAAATATATAAAATTAATAAAAAATTCTAAAAATTCAGAAAATTAATAAGAAATTCTAAAAATCCAGAAAATCAATAAAAAAATAATAATAAAATTCCAAAATTTCCAAAAAATACTAAAATTCCAGAAATTAATAAAAAATTTCAAATTTCTAGAAATTAATGAAAAATTCCAGAAATTAAAAAGAAAAATTCTACAAAATTCCTAAATAATTCATGAATTCAAGATTATCAAGTATCTTTATAAAATTCCTTAATTGGTCAATTCCCGCAAAATTTCTAGTACTTGTATCTTACTCATTTTATTCATCATATCTTTCCAAAAATTTAAAGAATCTTTTCGATATTTTGGATTTTTTTAAGTCTCACGCAATGGGCTCTAAATGGGGAACTGGCGGTTTACCTGCTGTTCAACGTTTAGTAGTTCGTATAGGTCCTTGTGCTGCCTTAGCCGCCTCGGGCCTTGTGCATGGGTGGACTTGAAGTCCTTTTCAAAAAATAAATATCTTTTCCTAAGTGTTTTGGGGTTCTAGGTCTCACGCAATGGGCTCTAAATGGGGAACTGGTGGTTTACCTGCTGTTCAACATTTAGTAGTTCGTATAGGTCCTTGTGCTGCCTTAGCCGCCTCGGACCTTGTGCATGAATGGGCCAAAGACCCCTCCTAAAAATAAAACTTCTTTCTCAAAACAAAATCTTTAAAATAACCTTTTCTCAAGCAATTTCGAAGGTCAAGCCTTCGCAAACCAAATAATCTTTTTCTCAAACACTTTTGAAGGTCAAGCCTTCATAAACTAGAACTACGTAAGCCTTGAGTTTCCCATTGCACCAGGGAATACGTAGGAGCAGGATCAAGTCCTGTCAGGCTAACCTCCATCAAATTATTTTTCACATTAAAGGGATCCAAACAGTTTTCAAAATCACACACTCAGTTAAGGGTGCCGTTCTTTGGAACGGGCAAGTGGGGTGCCTAATACCTTCCCCACTTGTAACCGACTCCCGAACCGAAATCTCATCTAGGGTTTTTCCAAATCTTTTTCCCTTAAATAAAAATTTGGTGGCGGCTCCACATTTCATCAAATCAATTTTTTTTTAAAATTTTAGCGAGTTCGTCGTCTCGTCGGAATTACGGTTGCGACAGATGGCGACTCCACTGGGGACTTTAGAGAGTCAAGCCCATTCAATTGAGTGTGTCATAATTGATCTCTTTCTTGTTTATTTGCACGATTTCTTTCTTGTATTTTTTGCACGATTTATTTATCTGTTTACTTATTTGTTGTCTGTTTGTTTATTCTCTGTATAACCCTAGGATAGACAAACAATAAATTGCTATATATATCTGTGCAATTTCCCCAATTTCAGGTATCCCAAATTATGTGCCCTCATACATTGCATACGCATTTATCATGAGTGAGGCCCTATACCCGGGTCTGAGTGCTACCTAGGATAGAGGGATCTAGTGGTGTCACTCTGGGGCCTACGTCCTGATTGGCTATCACGAAAATCCCAGCTAGAGTGCGTCCTATTCATAATGCCCCACAACTAGTGGCTACTTCTACTGTTGTGGCAAGCATTGTGAACTGGAACTTGGCTCTAGTGACCTCTTATACCTCAGGATTACAAACCACCTTTGAGAGGTTCATATAAAAGGCCGTAGATCCTCAGGACAGGTAACCTACATAAGAAATAAAAAGGGCACACACACCCCTTTCAAGATACAAGCGATTTGAAGGCTACAATTGGGGAGATACAAAAATGAAATCAAGATAAAAATCAAGAAAACCAAAATAGAAGGAGAAAATTCCTAAGAAAAATTAGAAAAATATTTTGAAAATATTGAAAAGAAAAAACAAAAACAAACTTAAAAAGATGTTTTAAAAATAGAGAAATTAGGAAAACAATCTTTTGAAAATACTAAAAAATAAAAAGATTCAATAGACAGAAAAGGAAACATTGAAAACCTAAAGAATGCTTTCTAAGAAGTTTTTAAACAAAACTAAAGTTTTCTAGCAAAATAAAAAATATCAAAACTCCTAAAAACAAGTTGTTAAAAAATCAAGGATGAATAAATAAAGCCACTCTGATTCATTTTCAAAATAGTCAAACTTCAAAAAGTCTCTAAAAATTATTTGTACATGGCATGCATTCATTCATTAATAAATTTATCATAAAAAAAAACAATATTTCAAAAATCATTTTTCATCCACATACTCATTTTACCCCAACATCTTTATCATTCATGATTTTTGCATTCAAATTATTTTTCAAAAATTAATTTTTAACTCTAACAGAAAATTGGAGAAACACAGCTTCCTCGACATCCTTATAGGACTCATACACAATCAAGAATCATGGATGAGCTGGAGAGACAAAATGAGGAACTGAGAAATGAGGTCAAGACTCTAAAGGAGCAGATGACCAAGCTGATGGAGGCCATCCAATTGTCAAAACAGAAGGAATCTCTGGGAGAACCCACGGACCCGTCATATCCTCCTGGGTTCACTCCACAAAACCCTTCGCCATCAACTATGCCTCCGCCAACCAAAGGAGTTCATTATGGGTTTCCTCATGGGCATGCACCTTCATACAACCAAACACAAACCCATACACAAGCCCAAACACAAACCCAAACACATAACCTACCTCCAAACACCACTTCACAAGCCTACCAAGCAGCCGTTGGGGGAACGCACCCTATGTTCACCCAAGGGCCGCACCCTATATACATACCGTCTTATCACCATCACCACATGCCAAGGGAAAACCCAAACCATCCTTCAAGTGAAGATATAGAAAAATGGAAGGGTCTAGAGGACAGGATCCGAGCAATTGAGGGAAACACTTATGAAGCCAAAGATGCATCTGATCTATGCTTGGTACCAGACGTGGTCATCCCTCCCAAATTCAAGGTTCCTGAATTCGAGAAATACCAAGGAACCAGCTGTCCAAAGAAACATCTGACTATGTACTGTAGGAAGATGTCTGCATGTACCTACGATGAGAACCTTCTTATCCATTTTTTTCAAGACAGCTTAACAGGGGCAGCTGCAACCTAGTACACTCAGCTAGAGCGGACACACATCTGTTCATGGAGGGATCTGGCTGAGGCTTTCCTCAAACAATATCAGTACAATGCCGAGATGGCTCCCGATCGAACCCAACTCCAGAATATGGCCAAGAAGGGGGATGAGACCTTCAAGCAGTATGCTCAAAGATGGAGGGAGCTAGCTGCTCAAGTGCAACCTCCACTATCTGAAAAAGAGCTGGTCAGCACGTTCGTAGACACACTCCAGAGTCTTTTCTATGACAAGATGATTGGCAGTGTGACTTCTAGCTTCTCTGATGTCATCATCATTGGAGAAAGGATCGAGGGTGGCATGCGTCGAGGAAAAATCATGCACAACGCCACAAGGACAATTGACGCCTCTACAGAAAAAAGGAGGACAGGTGAAGCTTACAATGTGGCTTCTAATCAAGGCCAATACATTCCTCAAATGGCACAGTATGGTCCAACTGGCTTTCGACCACCACCATATACACCATACACACCCTACATACCTTCCCCACTTGTAACCGACTCCCGAACCGAAATCTCATCTAGGGTTTTTCCAAATATTTTTCCCTTAAATAAAAATTTGGTGGCGGCTCCACATTTCATCAAATCAATTTTTTTTTTTAAATTTTAGCGAGTTCGTCGTCTCGTCGGAATTACGGTTGCGACACCTAGCGTTGAAGCGAAAGGTACAAAGCCTGATTGTCGCAAAATGGCTGGATTTTGGGAGGCTCGCTCCAAACACAGAAAACAATCTATTGCCGAATCACGAGAGCCCGTCAACCAGCTGAAAGAGACGGGAGCAGCACAACGGGGTGCCTTGTACAAATTGAGGATATTCATCCAGAAATTGTCGTACTTTTCAAAATCAATCTTTTGTAAATAAATTTCAATGAATAATACAAAATTTAAATTTTTCATGTTTTTGAGCACGTGCTTCACATTATTGGCTTTACTTCTTAAAATTTCCATTCCTTTTCATCACTCAACCTACTTCTTATTCCTATACCCAAACAATAAATACCTGTTGGTGATAATGTCGGTGCTGTAATAAGTAATCTTAAACGTCCAATTAATCAAGCTCAAAGAGAAAAGCCCAATGAGGAGGCAGAATGAACAACCAGGGATTCTAGATCACTATTCAAAGTGTCTTGTCAAATATCCCGCTGAAATCAAGTTCAAATCCAGGAAAAATTAGGGATGCAAGAAAAGTTCCGCTGAATTAGAAACCAAAATGACCCCGGCAAGGTCGATATCTGACTACATAAAATTCAAGAAAAAGAAGACACACTGGATTAAAGTAAAAAATAATCTAGGCAAAATCAAGGTCAAAACTCAAAATTCCAGAAGAGAAACCCGCTGGATTAAAAGCCAGAAATAATCCAGGCAAAAGTAGAGTTAAAGTTCAAAATAATGATCGAAAAAGTCATAATCAGAAAAGATCTTGCCGGTTTTCAACAACAATTCAGGCAAAAATTAGGATCATATAAAAGTCCGCTAGGTCAACAACCCTCAAAAAACGACCAAGGCAAAAATTAGGGCGCACAATCAAAAGCTCGCTAGGTCAAAAATCTTCCAAAGAAGACCTGGGAAAAAGATAGGGCACGATCAAATAGAAGCCCGCTAGGTCGAAAACCCTCAAAGGGCGGCCTAGGCAAAAGTTAGGGCATAATCAAACAAAAAAGCCTGCTAGGTTGACGACCCCCAAAACACGACCTAGGCAAAAGTTAGGGCACAATCAGACAAAAGCTCGCTAGGTCAACAATCCTAATGACCTAGGCAAAAGTTAGAGCACGATCAAGCAGAAGGCCCGTTAGGTCGAAAACTCTCAAAGACGACCTAGGAAAAAGTTAGGGCACAATCAAGCAGAAGGCCCGCTAGGTTGAAAACCCGTAAGGACGACCTAGGCAAAAGTTAGGGCATAACTAAACAGAAGCTCGCTAGGTCAACAACTCTCAAAGAAGGCCTAGGCAAAAGTTAGGGCACAATCATGCAGAAGGCCCACTAGGTCAGCAATCCTCAAGAACGACCTAGGCAAAAGTTAGGGCACATAATCAAGAGCCCGCTAGGTCGAAAACCCTCAAAAGGCAGCCTAGGAAAAAGTTAGGGCACAATCAAACAAAAACCCGCTAGGTCAACAATCCTAATGACCCAGGCAAAAGTTAGGGTACAAGATCAAGAGCCCGCTAGGTTGAAAACCCATAAGGGCGACTAGGCAAAAGTCAGGGCGAAACAGAAGACCTGCTGGGTTGAAAACTCGAAAGAACAACCCAGGCAAAAATTAAGGTCAATCCAGGAATCCCAAGACAACATGACATTTCTGCACCTCATATCTTCTTAAAACTGGGGCAAAATTTTTCCATTTCTCAAGTTCGATTAATTTGACAATTGACACGCTCGTCGCAAACGCGCAAAAATAATTTCTAGATTTCCCCCAAACTATTGGTATAGTATAAGGTGCAACCTAGGTTCCCAAAGACCATTTCATATTCTTAAGCAAATTAGGAGAAAGTTAGAAAAAAGGGGGTTTTGTAAATATATGATATTAAGTGCTAAATACAAAATACAGAATGAAATTAATTTGACTTAACAATTATCAACTCAAGGAATTCAGAGGCTATTTTCATAACTAATCATTGATCACTAAAATAATGCATTGTGTTTATCAACCTAGGATCATCTGGAACCCCTACAATGATCCTTGAATTCTCTACTGAGAAACCTCTCAGAATTCAATTGATTATGATCAACAAGATTTAGTAACCACTTAATCTTTCATCTAAACCAATTTTATAATCAGAATTCAGTTGAAGTAAGTAATAAAATGAAAACCTTCAATTCAATTACTTAATTTCTACTCTTCAAACTTTTGGAAAATGATTTACCAATCAAAAACCAATTGTAAATGAATTATGCATTAATCAAAATATGTCAACCGATCAAACTTTGATTAAAGAATAAAATTGAAGAATATAGTGAAGTAGAGTAGAAACCACTTAATAAGCATGTAAATAAAGATCAAGACCTCAAAGTTAAAATGAAAATAGCTTGAATCCTTGAATTGAAACTACAAACCTAGCCTTCCATGAAGGAGGCAAACTAACAACAAAGAAAGAGGCAAACTAACAACAAATAAATCCTAAGCCTTCCATGTAGGAGGCAACTAACAACAAATAAATCCTAAGCCTTCCATGTAGGAGGCAACTAACAATAAAGAAAAACTAAGCCTTCCATGTAGGAGGCAAACTAACAAGAAAGAAAACCTAAGCCTTCCATGAAGGAGGCAAAACTAACAAGAAAGAAAGAAAGAAAGAAAGAAAGAAAGAAAGAAAATGATATTGGAGTTAATCTCCAAAATGGTGTGTTTCTCCTCTTGTAAACCCTTCTATTTATAGAGGATTTTTAAGGCATCATCTTCAGAAAGTCACCAACTAGGATATTACTTTTCTACCCTTTTATTGCTTTCACATGGGCTTTGTTGAAAATGCAAAACACTTTTGAATTTTTGCCACCAATGAGCACAACAATTTTGACTTTCTTGCACCGCAATTTCGAATGTTCACATGTCCGAATTAGAGCTTGACTTCTGAACAAAATTTGTAGCCCCGGATCTTAGCTGTCCAACAAATTTGATTTCATCTCAATATGACTTCTATATCTCAAGATATGGCCGGATCTTTGCACACTGTTCAAATTCCACGTCAGCAACACTATCTCATCTTTTGAGATAATTTCGGAGTCCTAAACATCCCATTTAGAGTCTGATCTTGCTTTGTAAATATGGACACTTCTTTAAGCTTTCATTCAAGACAGATTGCATGATTTTTGGATGTCTAAAACTCCTATTATGCTCAAAATACTATAATAGTGTCATTTTAATCGGGTAAGTAAAGAAATTCAATTAAACTTCATATGAACCCAAACTCATAAAATATGACAAAGATCACTTAATTGAACATATAAGAAGTCTTAATGAGATAAAAGTGAGAGATAATTATTTATGAAATCTATGCTTATCAACAATCAAGATTACGAAAAGCAGCACTGGCATTTTTCGTCAAAATGTGCCATTTGGGCAATCGAACCCACATCTTTTGTCATCTTTCCCTTTCAAGTACACTACCTCAAACATCCTTTGCAAACCTTCTCTATATTTTTTCATTAACTATCCAGAATCACTTTGCACACCCCAATAATGCACGTGCCAAAAAGGAAATACGAAAAATATAAAAATAAAAATGATTAATTTTGAAAAGTCATGACAGGTCGGATGAATCCTCGACCATCGCAACACGACATGACTTCTTCCTGAAAGAGAATTCTCCTGTCAGACACAATGCCATCAAGACAAAAGGAGTGTGTCTTGTTCAATACTGCTGACCATTGTTGGGTCTCGAAGATCCTGGAAAAGAAAGTTCCAAAGTTGATCAAGAAGCCAAGAGATTGACCAAAACACCGAACTTAAGTCAATCTAGCCCGTCTTGATTTTTGATTCTTGTCACACCAACTAGGGGGTTGTCGAGGAAGGATGTGTCAAAAAATCAAGAGAAACAAAAATTTTACACCATTCCATGGTTTGCATAGCATTGTTTCATCAAGTAAATATTTCAAGCATCAAAATAAGAGCCACACCATGGCATGCATTCATCCCACAACATCCATTTCATCCAATAATTATTTCAAGCATCAAAAAGGTGTTGCATCCTTTCTATTCAAGCATCACAAACATTGCACCTTTAACCATTCAAGTATCGCAATAATTATCTATCCACTCAAGCATTTCATAACTCTTTTTCAAGAATAATTAAGAAATGAGAAAATTTGTCCGAATCAGTCATAATTAAAATCGAATCAAGTTCAAACTAGGGCAAACGTTTGCCCACAAAAATTCCATTTAAGGTTATCTCAAATTCTAAAACAGGTTCAAACTGGGGCAAACGCTTGCCCACACAAAATTACAATGTGAGATCATGGATCAAGTCCAAACTGGGGCAAATGCCTGCCCACAAAATATCAAATTGCAATCATCCACAAACTCAGAGTCAAGCTTAAAAATGGGGCAAACTTTTGCCTAGAAAAGTCAAGCTCAAAACTGGGGAAAACATTTGTCCAAGAAATCAAGTTGAGGCGATCCTAAATTCCAATTTTCAAAATTGGGGCAAATACTTGCCCAGAAAATTCAAGTTGAGGAAATCCTCAATTCCTCAACGTCAAAATCAAGTTCAAACAGGGGCAAACGCTTGCCCACAAAAGTTCAAATTAGGGTCATCCTCAGATTCTGGATCGAGCCCAAACTGCGGCAAACATTTGCCTAAGAAAGATTTAAATTCAAGAGCAAAACTGGGGCAAACATTTGCCCAAGGAAATCCAAGTTGAGACAATCCTCAATTCCTCAACTCCAATCAAGTTTAATAGGGCAAAGTTACCCAGAAAAATTCAAGTCAAGCTTATCCTCAATCTCATCGAGGCCTAAACTAGGGCAAACACTTGCCTTAACTCCCTTCAAATCAAGACATCCATCAATTATTAAGAATCTTCTAAACTGGGGAAAAATGGTTGCCCAAGTCTCTTCAAGAAATAATTATCAAGCGCTTAAATAACCTTCAAATTCAAGGTAGAATAAACAATTCATTTTAGTTCAAGAAAAACAAATGTCAAAATAAGTTGTCTGAGGCAGCTGACAAAGAGTCCACATTCCACCCTCACGTGCATTCCTAGGGCACATTATGTCATCTTTCCTTTACCTGTCATAACAGGCCAATCTTCATCTTGTTTCCACACGACCCGTCTCAACAGGTATGTGTCATCAATTCCTGCCTGTCTTACAAGTTCATCTCTTTCTTGTCAACAACAAGATTCTTCTGCTATACCTATCTTAAACATGTTTTTCTTCATTTTATACCTGTCTTAACAGGTGCCTCATTCCACCCTGTCAACAACAGGGCCATTACATTTAACCTGTCCTAACAAGACATGGCCCACTTTCCTTTACCTGTCCTAACAGGTTTTCACCTTTTTCTTTGTCGCCTGTCTAGCAGGCTTGCTTTTTCTTGTCAACAACAGGAGTTCGTCTACACAGTTTAGTCATTGTCACTCATTTTACCTGTCTTCACAAGTTCTTTCCTTTCCCTTTGCCTATCTCAACGGGTTTTCACAATTCTGTTGTGCCTGTCTTAACAGGTGTCTTGCCTCCATCCTGTCAACAACAGAACTTTTACATTTTCACCTGTCTTAAACAAGTCATTTTCATCATTCCTTTGCTTGTCTAGCAGGCTCGCATCTTTCCTGTCAACAACATGATCTTTTTCCTTTTACCTGTCTTAACAGGCCTCTTTCATCTTTCGTTTCCTTTGCCTGTCTAGCAGGCTTGCATTTTCCTGTCAACAACAGGACTTCAAGCACGTTTATTTTTCTGTCCACCTGTCTAGTAGGTTTGCATTTATCCTAGCAACAACAGGATTTCATTTACATTATTCCCGGCAACAGCGGGACCCCATTTGCATTTTCTTGTCAACAGCAGGACTTCAAGCACGTTTATTTTTCTGTCCACCTGTCTAGCAGGTTTGCATTTATCCTGAAAACAGCAGGATTTCATTTGCATTCTTCCCGGCAACAGCGGGACCCCATTTGCATTTTCCTATCAACAACAGTACTTCAAGCACATTTATTTTTCTGTCCACCTGTCTAACAGGTTTGCATTTATCCTGGCAATAGCAGGATTTCATTTGCATTCTTCCCGGCAACAGCGGGACCTCATTTGCATTCTCCTGTCAAGAACAGGACTTCAAGCACGTTTATTTTTCTGTCCACCTATCTAGCAGGTTTGCATTTATCCTGGCAACAGCAGGATTTCATTTGCATTCTTCCCGGCAACAGCGAGACCTTATTTGCATTCTCCTGTTAACAACAGAACTTCAAGCACGTTTAATTTTCTGTCACCTGTCAAGCAGGTTTGCATTTATCCTGGCAACAACAGGATTCCATCATTTGCATCTTCCCGGCAACAGCGGGACCCCATTTGCATTCTCCTGTCAACAACAGGACTTCAAGCACGTTTAATTTTCTGTCACATGTCAAGCAGGTTTGCATTTATCCTGGCAACAGCAGGATTTCATTTGCATCTTCCCGGCAGCAGCGGGACCTCATTTTCATTCTTCCCGTCAACAACGGGATTGACCATCAAGTTTACCTTTTTGCATCATGGCCTATAGTGTCAGGCCTCATCAAGTTTAAATTTCTGCATCATGGCCTATAGTGTCAGGCCATCATCAAGTTTACCTTTTTTGCATCATGGCCTATAGTGTTAGGCCTCATCAAGTTTAGATTTCTGCATCATGGCCTATAGTGTCAGGCCATCATCAAGTTTACCTTTTTTGCATCATGGCCTATAGTGTCAGGCCTCATCAAGTTTAGATTTCTGCATCATGGCCTATGTTGTCAGGCCACCATCAAGTTTACATTTCTGTATCATGGCCTATGTTGTCAGGCCACCATCAAGTTTACCTTTCTGCATCATGGCCTATAGTGTCAGGCCACCTTGTACATACCTTACTTTTTAGTTCTTGCATGCTTCCTTGCCTCAAACAAGCCCTTTCTACTCCACTGAGCCCGTCCTAACGGGCCTTTCTCTTCCACTTCGCCTGTTTTAACAGATCATTTTCATTTCATTTTGCTTGTCCTAAACAAGTAATCTCATTGCATTCCACGCATGTCCTAATAAGCCTTCACTCATTTCAGCCTACTTAGGCTATGCCATCTAGCTTTGTATATTTAAACCCTATCGGCACACGAAGCTGGTAAGGTCATTCAATCTAGTATTGCTCCCAGAGGTCCTTGACAAAACCTGACTCGGACATGAAGTGTTCACGTCTTTACTCATTTTCTACCTCGATAATTCGGAGAATCATTTCTCACATTATCGGGTAGAAAAATAAGTAAAGAGGGGCAAACTGTAAACACCCAATTATGTCTGAGGCCCCCAACCATAAAACTAATAAAGAAACCCACACTAATTTAACATAAATAAAAATTAAAAATGGGAAATTAAAAAGAAATAAAGAACATAAAGAAAAAAATCGGAAAGGAGCTTTTTGGAAAAATAAAATGAAAAACAAAAATCAGAATAAAAACGTTTTAAGAAATAAATCTAAAGGAAAATCTAACAAAAAGGAAAATTTAACAAAAAGGATAATAAAGGAAAATGGAAAATAAAATCTGAAAAAAAAAAAGAAGAAAAAAAGCTTTAACAATTAATGATAAAAAGAAAGAAACAGATTTAAAAATTAAAAATAAGAAATAATAATAGAATAAAGAAAAACTGACACTTAAATAAATAAAAATAAATATAAAAATAAAACAAAATTTGGATAACTAAAAATGATAAAAATATAGAAAATTGAGGAAAATTAAAAATCCAGATTAAATAAAATAAAAAAAACAGTAAAATATACACAAATAAAGATAAGAAAAATAACAAAAAATTAATAAAAATAAAAACAGAATTAATAAATAAAAAAAATAAAAGAAAAATCAAAAGAATTAAAAACCAAAAAATAAAATTGTTTTTTGGAAAAATAAAAATAAAGGAATTTAAATTTTGAAATAAAAATCTAAAGTAAAAAAAAGAAGGATTTGGATAAAATTAAAATTTGAAAAGAAAATAAAAAAATAAAAATCTGGAAAAATAAAAATAATAAAAAAATATAATAAAAACAAAATTTATTAAATATTAAAAAACAGATAATAAAAATAAATAATAAAAGGAATTAACGAAAAAAATAAAAAATGAATTAACTAAAAAACAGAAAAAATTAACTAAAAAGAAAAATTAGAAAAAGTTAAAAACGGAAGAAACAGACTTTGGCTAGAGGGAGGAAAGCAGGATATAAGAAAAAAAAAAAGAGAAAGAATGGGGGAAACAAGATCAAAAAGGAGGAAAAAGAAAACATCTCAGAGAAGATTGGAGGTGGAAGATTAGTAGTTCTTGAACACAGAGAAGAGATTTCTCCAAACGACCAAGTAAGTTTCTTAACATGTGGTTATTTTCTGCAAGTTCTTGATTATCTCCATTGCTGCATTGTTCTCGGAAATCTTGTTCGGAATAGTGAATATAATCGATCGTCGACATGTGCCTCTGATTCAAGAATCTTGCATGGCTACTCTAGCTCCTAATTAGATGAGTATGGTCCCCAAATGATTAAGGTCATAATATGAATACCCACTGGCTGTTATTGCCTCATGAGTCAGGACAACTCTTGGGTCAAGAATAACTTTTATGTGTTTGCCAATGACTCATGTAGATGTAGAAATTGTATTGGAATTCGTTAGCATAGAGAGGTCATTACGAAAGTCTTTTGGCATTGTCCGAGTCTTGGTATAGGTAGGTTGTTGCATGAATTATTAAGTTGGTAATGTGCATGAGAGTCAAGACTGAGTTTCCAACACATTTGAAACCTGAAACAGATACATGAGACCTCGATCTCTAAGATAAAGCTGGGTTTCATATGGTTAAATAAATCTGCCAGAATTAAACCTTATTTGCTTGGTAAAAATGCATGGGATTCATTTTGCTGTGGCTGGAAATAAAACGAATTAGCAAGAAACCGAAAACGTCCAAGATGGGCGTATTCGTTTAATGCCTATCCTATCCCCAGGAAATTAATAAAAATTCATAAAAATTTCAGAAAATTAAAAAAATTCAAAAAATTAATAAAAAATTCAAAAAATTAATAAACATTCAAAAAATTAATAAAAATTGAGAAAATTAATAAAAATTCAGAAAATTAATAAAAATTCGGAAAATTAACAAAAAATTCAGAAAATTAATAAAAAATTTCAGAAAATTAATAAAATTCAGAAAATTAATAAAAAATTCAAAAAATTAATAAAAAATTCAGAAATTAATAAAATTCAGAAAATTAATAAAAATTCAGAAAATTAATAAAAATTCAGAAAATTAATAAAAAATTCAGAAAATTAATAAGAATTCAGAAAATTAATAAAAAATTCATAAAATTAATAAAAATTCAGAAAATTAATAAATATTCAGGAAATTAATAAAAATTCATAAAATTAATAAAAATTCAGAAAATTAAGAAAAAGACAGAAAAATACAGGAAATTCAAAAATTAATAAAATTTCACAAAAATTCTAAATTTAGAATAATTCTTAAATAAATAATAAAAATTCTAAAAATCTTAGAAAATTGACAAGAATTCCAAAAATCCTAAAAATTCACAATAAATCATAAAATTCTATAATTCCTAAATAATTCATAAAAATTCTATAATTTCTAAGAATCATAAAAACCCTATAATTCCTAAACAAATTGACAAAATTATTAAGTATTTTCATAAAATTCCTTAATTGGTAAATTCCCCCAAAATTTATAATAAATACTTGTGTCTTGCTCATTTTATTCATCGTTCTTCAAAAATAAAAATCTTGTTTTTCTTAATCTCATGCGACGAGTTCTAAGCACGAACTGGTAGCTTTTTCTGTAGTTCGTTGTTTAGAGATTCGTATGGGTCCAAGTGCAGCCGTAGTTGTCTTGGGCCTTGTGCACATATGGATTAAGGTTGCCTTTCCTTTTTGCAAAATAAAAACCTTGCTCATTTTATTCATCGATTTTCAAAATAAAAATCTTGTTTTGCGATTCTTAATCTCACGCGACGAGCTCTAAGCATGAACTAGTAGCCTTTTCTGCTGTTCGTTGTTTAGAGATTTGTATGGGTCCAAGTGCAGCCGTAGTTGTCTTGGGCCCTGTGCATATGTGGATGAGGATCGCCTTTCTAAAAATAGTTTTTTCCAAAAAATAATCAAGCTATATTTGAATATTACTTTTCAATTAGCTCTGAAGGTCAAGCCTTCGAGCATCTTCCAAACACTCTTTTGAACATTTTCGAAGGTTAAGCCTTCAAAACATACCAGAACTACGTAAGCCTTGAGTTTCCCATTGCATCGGGGAATACGTAGGAGCAGGATCAAGTCCTGTCAGGCTAACCTCCATCAAGTATTCATTTTCACTCTAATTAAAGGGATCAAACTATTTTCAAATAATCACACACTCAGTTTAAGGGTACCGTTCTCCGAAACGGGCAAATGGGGTGCCTAACACCTTCCCCACTCGTAACCGACTCCCGAACCTAAATCTCTTCCTCGAGTCAAGGTTTTCTCCAAGTATTTTCCCTTAAATAAAAATTTGGTGGCAACTCCACACAATCAAATAAAAATCCATTTTCAAAATTTTAGCGAGTTCGTCGTCTCATCGGAATTACGGTTGCGACAACAACAAGCACTTTATTGGATGGAGATCCAAGCGACATTGCCGGAAACTGTGAAAGACACCTATTGGGCATTTAGAAGACTGATATGAGATATACAAAAGAAAGGAATTGTATTGATCATTTGAAAAGTGATATTAGGACAGTTATGGGTTATCAGGGATGAAACTATATTTAGGGATGAGAAACAGGATGCGTTGACTACAATGAACAAAGTAAAGGTTACTTCTTATATATGAGGTTAGTCTAAGGGAACAATAAACAGATATACCATGTTTGATGACCGGTGTATGCCACCATTAAACTGTTGATTAAGTAATATTATGTATGGGTTGGAGTATTCTTAATACTCCACATCTTATACTTTAATGTTTGTTTCTCCGATATAAAAATACATTAATAAATTATTGTATAAGATGTACATTTACATATATTTTTAAATTTAAATTAAATTTATAAATAAAAGTAAATTAAATGGTATGATAAATATTTTTATTTTAAATGATTAAAAATATTAACTTAATATAATATTTAAGTGATAACACTTTTAAAATAGAGTTTAAAATTAGCAATAATATAACATAAAATTTTTATAATAATTATTAATGTGAAATTAAAATTTATAACATTTACAAACTATATTTATAATCACATGGGTTGAAAGGTAACTTCTGACAAAATCATAATTTCTAATGTTAAAATATTAATAAGGACATAAGATCGATGCATAAGTATTCAATTTTCACTGTCACACAAACTTTTAACAATCATATAATAATTTATGCCAACATTTTAATTAAAAAATCTAGCGAACTATTAAAAGTTTAAATACATCTATGTTATAGAATTATATTTCATATAGTTGATGGAGTCATCAATCCACTTAAATATTGGGTTGAACATATTATTAGTATTTTTATAAAGCATAGGCTACTAAATTAACATGTTGAACGAAAATAAATAGATTCTTAACATCAAACCAGAATTTATACATTACCGACTTAAACACATTTTCAAAAAGTTTTATGATGTTTATTGAATAGGTTAATAAATAATGTATACAGTAACATGATTAAGATATGTCAATTATTAATAAATTAGAGAATAACTTGTTTATTTCATAGATATTTTTAAGTTTTAATAAAATTATAATATTTTTATTTTAAAGAATTAAAAATATTAATTAAATATAACATTAGAGTGATAAAAAATTTAAACAAAATAATAAAAAAAACAATAATTTAATATAAAGATCATGATAAATAATTTTTATTGATATAACATTGAAAATAAAAAATTAAATTTAAATTAGTGTTTATTAATATTGAAATAATATTAAGATTAAATTTATCTAAAAATAAAAAATATTTAGATATGTTATACTTAGCAATATAAAAATTTAAATAAAATAAATAAATGTTTAAAAGGAAAAAGCTATGGAACTTGAATAATTTTTAAAATCGTGATTCTGATAATTTAAAATTAAAATTTAATACATAAAAATACATAAAAAAATAATATTTATAGAATAAAATAACCTAATTGATCACCACGTAATCAACAAATTGAACTCATTAATTTATATTCATATTAAATTTTAATAAAATTTTAAAGTCCTCTTTATATTGCAATAACATTAATTAAAATAAATATATTTAGTGGATCAATAATTAATTTTATACAAAAATTGATGAAATATATATATATATATATATATATATATATATATAAGTTATAATTTATTGATATTATGTGTATATTTACATAAACTTAATATTTTTTATAAAATGTAAAATGTACTAATCTAATTATATTATAATATTTACTAGATTATATATATAAAATTTCACACAAATACAAAAGTTGATCGATATTTTACCTTAAACTTTATTTTAACGATTTATTATTATTTAAATATATTAAATATCAATACTTGATTAATATTTTTACATATTTTTAAATTTTTTAAAATTTAATATACATAATTTAATAGATATTATAATATAATTTAATGATTGTATTAGTAAATTTTATATTTTATATAAGATTACTAAGTATCAAAGTTTGATATTTAGTGTAAATAGATTTGTATATATATATATATGTATATATATATATTATAATTAAATTTATTTTAATTCTTGAAAATGCATAATTATTTAACAGAAATGTATTCCGGATCTATCTAGTTCTATAATTTAAGAATATTTCATGTCAATTTTTTTAAAAAAAAGAATTTCTAGTTTCATTTCATAATTTTATCTCTTTACGTTTTGAAATTTTATAATTTTGGTTTCTACTTTATTTTTTTTTCAAATAATTAAATTATATAAATAATTAAATTAAAATAAATTACATTATACAATTTCTTGTCAAAGATTAATTTAAATGAATAAATTATTAAAAAAATATTTTTTAATGATAATTTTAAACAAAAGATAATAAAAATTTTAACTATTATCATACCTTTATCTATTAAATGTTTATTTGTCAAAAATTACTCGTCAAAAAATATTTTAGAGATGGTTTAAATGATATAACCATAATAATTTTATATATTTTATATAAATTTATATAATTTTTACAAAATATCCGTAGAAAAAAATTAAGCATTTTTAATAATTTGACTTAAAAACCTCGATATAAAAAAAAATTAATAATTATTATATTAAAAAATAACAAACATAATAAAATTTCAAAACACAAAATTAGGAGGACAAAAGCAAATACAAATAAATTAAGAAAATAAAAATTGTTAAATATCATTATTAAGAATACTAATTGAACAAGTAAGCTTAATTGTTTTTAATAATTAATTAAAGTATATTAAACTATTTGTACATAAAGGAACGAAGTGAAATAAATATATTATTAGTTGAATAATAATAAAAAAAGAGAAATAATTTTTTGAAAAGATAAATTTTACTTTTATTGACATTTTTCTAATTTTATTATGTTATTTTTGTTATTGTTGATGTGTATTTATACTTGATCATTTTTAAAGTGTTAAAATATAAAAAATTTTCATATTATGAAAATTTATGTTTTAGAAAAGTAGGATAAATAAAATTAAAGATAAAAAATTTTGCTACACTTTTATTTTTCAAATCTTCAAGATGAAAAAAGAATTTTTTTTTAAACCTTTGCCAACATTTTACGTATTCTTCTATCTTTAACACTTTTCTTTATCTATTACATTTTCCTCCATTCAATATATTCTCACTCACTTAATACTTTTCTTCATCCTTTAGGTTTCCTTATATTTTAATATAAATTTTTAACCTATAAAATGCTTAGCTATGATTTTCAAATGAAAAAATAGAACCAAAAGAGAAATTCATCCTTACATTGTCTCTTGTTAATTATTTGCGTATTTGAGTAAGTATTATAATTTTATTTATCTGCAGTCCATTCTTTGCACATAAACATATATTTTATTAAATAACATTATGTGATATTGATATTAGGGATATCACAAAGTTGCAACAAACATGGAAAAATCCCCACACCACAGAGCATTCGTGAAGAGATTCACTATACAAGGAAATAAGTCACCTGATGCTCCTTTGCGCTCACTTATCTTTGCGGTGAAAGACATGTAAGTTCGGTCACATTATGGTTAATTACTCAAGATTCACAATATTAAAATAAATGAAAATTTTTATGTTAATTAAGTTGAACTCAAATATGAGTGACCTAAGAGTTTGACTCCATGCAACTTAAGTTTGAAGGAAGTGTGTGTGTTCTTGTGTTAAATGTTTTAAATAGGTTTGATTTCGAAGGATATGTGGCTACCTTTGGTAATCCTGATTGGAAAAGGACACATAAGGAGGCTACATCCATTGCTCCAAGTGTCTTTGATCTCCTAGAAGGGAGCAACTTTTATTGGCACAACTGTCATGGATGAATTGGCATATAGGTTTGTTGTTCCCTTTTTCTTTTAAGGAAGGATCGTAAAGTTTTTGCCTTTATTCTAACAAAATAATAAATTTTATAGGCCTTGAGCATTATATTTTAGCTCACATTGACTATTTTCTTCTTACTAAAATTTAATGTGAAATGAAAGAAAATCTATGATCACAACAACTATATAAAAATATTCTTATTTAAAAAAATTAGCGTATTATACAGAGATGTAGAACATGATGGCATAAGTATTTGTAATTTTATTTACCACCAACCATATTCTTATTTTGATAAACTTCGATACAAACGAATGGTTTACTTTGGCAGCATAAGGGGAGAGAACATACATTATGGCACACCCAGAAATCCTTGTGTAGGTGATCGAGTTCCTGGAGGATCTTCCAGTGGTTCTGCTGTTGTAGCCGGTGCAGATCATGTGGATTTCTCAATAGGTCAACTATTCTTTTGTTTCATAAGCTGTTTGGCACTCCATTTTGTTGATTACTTAAAATGCTACTTTTTTGTAGGAACCGATTGCCTAGGAAGTTCAAGAATTCCTGCATCATATTGTGGTGTATTTGGTATTCGTCCTTCCTACGGTGCTATATCAAATAAAGGGGTTATTCATATGGCAAAAAGTTTCGATACTGTGGGTAAGAATATACTGATTTAATAGATTTTTTAAATATCTATCATTG
This sequence comes from Canavalia gladiata, assembly GCA_037954105.1. Classification (NCBI taxonomy): domain Eukaryota; kingdom Viridiplantae; phylum Streptophyta; class Magnoliopsida; order Fabales; family Fabaceae; genus Canavalia; species Canavalia gladiata. The sequence goes on from CM075660.1 coordinate 16,175,913, forward strand.
GACGATTTTATTATTTTAAAAAGGTAAAAAAAATTTCATATAAATAAAAATATGAAAAATCCAAACTAAAATGATAGTAGCTTTTCAAAATTAAAATTTTTAAAAATAAAACTATTCATGATAAAAATGGTGAATTAAATAATTTTTTTTAATTCAAAACAATGAAACCTAAACCTAATTAAATGTACATGTTTTGAATCACGATTCTAATAATATTATTGCATTACATCCTTCGATTTTAAATTATATATCTTTTATTAGTACAATTTATCTATCAATAATATTTTTTTTCTTTACATAGTTATAAATACACTTGTAATCTTTAACTATGTGCAATTTTTCCTACACTTTCCCCCAAATCTTTAGATTTAGATTTTTATCTTGAAAATACCATTTCCACATGGCATGATACTCATTTTTGATGTTGAAATTATAGATTCACACGTTACATGTTGTTAACCCTAACTTTCCTGGGATACTAATTTTTACCTGCATCTTTACGTCTAGGATGGTTTGCTACGGATCCAACGATTCTGAACAAAGTTGGCCGTGTTCTTATAAAATTGCCACGGGCTGTACAACCTGTTAGACCTACTAAAGTTATTGTTGCACTCGATTCCTTCTTGCTTTCAAGCATTCCATACCATGTACTTACAAGAAAGGTCACCAAAGCAATAAAAAAGTTATATGGAGGTAAATACTTAATTAGAAAGATATATTACCATCAATTTTATGCAATTATTTATGTTTTAGAGAAAAGTAGATTTTAAATTTTAAACTCCGAACTACAAACAATTCTTCATCCCTTAATAATGGTTATAAATTCACCTGTATTTTTTTTTCTGTTTTTAAATTTGATGTTTATTTAAAAAAAAATTTCTCCTTAATAACATTTTTTTTTGCATCCATCATTGTAGAGAATATAATTAAGTATGATATCATTGGGAACTATGTGATGTCCAAAGTTCCAGAATTAATCAGTTTCATGGATGAAGAACATATTGAACCACTTGCTGCACTTTCAAATGCCATGCAATATCTTGAAAGGTGTAGCTTACCAATCAATCCTTAATGTTCACAATTTTATTTTAATTTTTAGTGTGAATTGTGGTTGTCATTAATTGGAGTTTTTTCTATTAATCTCTTTGCTTATTTTTTAAAATGTAGGTGCGAATTCAAGAATACCCATGGTGAATGGATTCATCAAGTTAGGCCTATTTTAGGTCCCGGAGTAAAACAAAATGTACAGAAAGCATTGGATACTGTTGAAGACCAAAAAAAAATTGACACATGCCACACTATAAGAAGGAAACTGCGTGAAGCTATTACTGACCTTCTTGGGGTATTATTTCTCTCCCACGAACATATAACCCTTGAACATAGGTCATAATAAAATATTTGAGACACCCTTCAACAATTGATATTATACTGTTAGTTTCCTATTAATGAAATAGTATATATGTGTCCATGCAAGCACTCATGACCATAAGGAATGTTTCCTAATGCTATTTCTTTTTATAATTTTCATAAAAAAGCCTAATTTTTTCTATGAAAAAATAGATTCAAAATGCATTTATTATATGTCCTGATGAACCTCATTTTGACTTGATTATTGAGACCTTTATGTCAAAACTAACAATTGTATTATACATTTCTATTTTTATTTTTTAATTCAACTACATTAATCTATTTTTACAAACAAAGATTTTGTATATTCCTTAGATATTAAAATAAGACTACATTTATTAATAGATCTTATCAAAACGGTTATGTTTGAAGTAATTTCTCAAAATTTTATAATAAATTCTCTTTCAAAATTTAAAACTAAGAAGGAAAACAATTATTTTACAATTCATTATAATCTTCTTCTTCTTTTTTTAGCATTTTTTCTTTTACCGTCTTACTTGCTCCAGTTTTAAATAAAGAGTAATTGATAAGATTTAAATAGGATAAAAAAGTATTTACATCAACACTTGCATAGTAAAAAAGATTCTTACATAAACCAACATTCATATGGTAAAAGTATTAAAAAGTTACTGCTATACCTAAACTAGTAAAACTGTTTCATGCTGTGATAAGGTTTTCTTTGGTAAAAGTATTAAAAGTTTATTACTATAGTTAGATTTAGAACAATTTCAAGGGATATGCGTTTATATATATATTTTTTTGCATGCCCCGTGAAAAATTTCAGAAAACCAATAATTTCTAATATTTGTTTTTCTTTAATCCTTTATAATAATTGGATTTATGAAAATTTTCAGGATTTTGGTGCTATCATGATGCCTACTGTTCCCGGATCACCACCGAAACTACATGCAAATGTATCTGAATTTAAAGATTTTTCTGAAATGACTTTCACCCTGATGTCTCTTTCAGGAGTATCTGGATGTTGCCAGGTAACCTTTGTATGCTTTTGTGTAGTTTTAAAAAATTTGAGTTTTAATATTTTTCATAATGAATTATTTTTAACTTTGTATTGTTATAATAATATGATTTCCTAACATTCTACAGGTAAGCATGCCATTAGGAATGTATCATAATCTTCCTATATCAATTTCTCTTTTAGCCAAACATGGAGCAGATGACTTCTTGCTTTCCATGATTGAGGATATTTATCCCAACATCAAGGAAAAGGAAGCACCGTACGTAAGAGTCTGAATATATTACATGAAGAATAAATAATATAAAAAAGAGTTGTATCTTAAACTTCAATTATTAATAAAATTGAGGAGAATAAATAAATGAGATATGTATTAAGCATTCCTTTATTGTTATGCATTGTAATAAAAGTATGATAAATCTAAATCTTTGTTCAAATAGCCATTCCTTTGTGTTGTAGCATACAAAAATATTAAATTTAATGTTTGTTTTATTATTGTTTTTTCATTTTAAAAGATGAATTAAAACTAATATTGAGTAATTAATAATTTAAAATTAGTTAACATTGTTCCCAATTGCAACTCATTTTTAACTTAAATGTATTTCTTCATTTAAAGGGTAGTAGTTTTTGTTACGAATTTAACAAAGTTAACAAATGTCATTTTTTATTCTCTGCTAGAACCACAGATATGTTTGCATATACTTCAACTACGTATGCCCATTATTTTGGCAATAAAAGTTGGTGCTTTGAATTTTTATAAATATAGTTATCATTGTATGTTTTATGATTGATAATAATTTTTCTTGTTTTTAATTAAAGAAAATTGTTAGGCCTTTCCTTAATAAAAATGCTCTTATATTTAATATGAATTTAACATTTAATGTTATTGTTGTATTTATATTTTTAAAAATATTATGATGCCTAATATTTTGTTATCGATATAGGATCACGTTAGATTTATTCCTACGGTGTTGGTGTCGTGGTCACCAACCTCTTATCATGTTCAAGACCTATATATTAAAGATGTGATCAATAACATTGAGGGCAATCCTTTGAGATTATAATAAGAACTATATCAATGTTCTTGAAGGTTATAACATTTATGACGTTAGATATAAAGGTTTAATTAATCTTAAAGAGCAACAATTATGATACCCAAAGACATGTTATGAAAATAATAACTCATCATTGAGTTATTAATTTATTTTGTCTAATTGATAAACCATTGTTTAACTTACATGTAATTATAATATCAATAACAATATACAAACTAATAAAACATAAACATATATCCTATATAGTTAGATAAATAATATATATTATAAAAAATATATTTTTTATAAAAAATTGTTACACCTATAGAAAATAAATTAAATCAAAATAAAATTTTATGTATGAGTAAGAAAAATAAATATTAATTGCTGAGAAGATTAACCATGAGATTATGCATTAAGGGCATCCTCACTTCATAAATTAGTTTTTGGAGTTGAGTTAAGTTAAAATATAATTTTTAGCATGGTATCAAAACATATTTTTATCTATTGATGGACCACATGTATGCTACAAACTTCATATCCATATATCTAAACCTCGGTATAAAAAGGGGATGTATTGCAAATCCTACATTATTTTGAAACTAAGTTTGCAAATCCTACATTATTTTGAAACTAAGTTAAACTCAAACCTAATTTTCAACATGATATTAGAGGTAGCTTAATCTGTTGATGGACAACCTGCAAAATTTCGATCACACAAACTTCAGATCTAAATATCCAAACGTGAACATGAGGAGGAAATTTGTGAAAAATTGCATATTATTTTAGAATTTAAGTAGATCTAAGAAAATTTTTTAACAACTTCTAAAAAGTCAGACAAATTTTAATAGTATTCATATGCCTGTAAAAAAAATTAAGTAATAATTCACGAATCTATGAATCTATCAATGATATTAGTTATTAAACTCGTAGTTTAGTAATTGTTGAATTATTCATAATTAAACGAAATAATATTTTAGCAAGATATATAATTAATTGTGATGTTGAAAAGCAATTTAATTTTTAAAATATTGTTTGAACAAACAAAAATTATTATAATTAGTTACAAGAGTGTCGTAACCGTAATTCCGACGAGACGACGAACTCGCTAAAATTTTAAAAATGAATTGTTTTGAATTAATGTGGAGTCGCCACCAAATTTTATTTAAGGGAAAAGTTTGGAAAAACCTTTACTAAGAAACGAGACTCGAAGTTCGGGAGTCGGTTACAAGTGGGGAAGGTGTTAGGCACCCCACTCGCCCGTTCCAGAGAACGGCACCTTTAACTGAATGTGTGATTTTGAAATTTGTTTGATCCCTTTAACTAGTGTGAAAAATAAATTTTTGATGGAGGTTAGCCTGACAGGACTTGATCCTGCTCCTACGTATTCCCCGGTGCAATGGGAAACTCAAGGCTTACGTAGTTCTAGTTTGTGAAGGCTTGACCTTCAAAAGGTGTTTTGAAAGAATGTTTGAAGATTTTGCTATTTGAAAAGAAGTTTTATTTTTGAGGGGGACCTCAAGTCCACTCATGCACAAGGCCCGAGGCGGCTAAGGCAGCACAGGGACCTATACGGACAGCTAAATGTTGAACAGCAGGTAAACCGCCAGTTCCCCATTTAGAGCCCATTGCGTGAGACCTAGAATCCCAAAATATTTAGAAAAAGATATTTTTTAATTTTTGAAAAGGATCTCAAGTCCACTCATGCACAAGGCCCAAGGCGGCTAAGGCAACACAGGGACCTATACGGACTGCTAAATGTTGAACAGCAGGTAAACCGACAGTTCCCCATTTAGAGCCCATTGCGTGAGACCTAGAATCCCAAAATATTTAGGAAAAGATATTTTTTAATTTTTGAAAAGGATCTCAAGTCCACTCATGCACAAGGCCCGAGGCGGCTAAGGCAGCACAAGGACCTATACGGACTGCTAAATGTTGAACAGCAGGTAAACCACCAGTTCCCCATTTAGAGCCCATTGCGTGAGACCTAGAATCCCAAAATATTTAGGAAAAGATATTTTTTAATTTTTGAAAGATACTATTAGCAAATGATATTGATTCTTGAATAAGGGAAAACTTGAATTTGAGATAAGAAATTCATTTTTTTGAGTTTTGGGGGCTTCAAATAGAATTTTGGCGTAATTTTGCGATCACGGAAATTTAGGATGATTTGGTAGTTATTAGAAATTTGTATGAATTTATTTGAAAATCTTATGAGCTTATTTAGGAATGTTTTTGAAAAAGTGAGGGGCATTCATTTTGGTACCAACTGACACCATGTTGGATTAGGCCATGTGACTATTGGCATAGCATGTTACGGATTAATTCTTTGGCAATTCTAGGGCCTATTTTCAGTTCATCTCCCATGCTGCTCTAGGCCCATCCACTGCACAAGTTTGAAGGTATTCCTTTAGGACCTACGGCCTGTATTATCTCTATCAGCAGTCATCTCTGAAGAAACTGATCCCCATTGCTGCTCAGGTCAAATTTTGGTTATAAGGATTAGGGACTAATACCGACATAGCAGAAATATCCTTGCCAAAACAATCCTCAGACAAAGCTTTAAACCTAGTGGTTATGGACAACTATGTTCCTCGGCAGGTTGGTTCTTATTGAAACTTGGTGCCGAAAAGTAAAGAACTTCTAACTGCACTACCTAGATCAGAATTTCAAAACAGCTTATTGGCATCTAAGCTACAAATGATAGACTGGCAGGAAGGACAACTAATAGAATGGGTGGGATAAGGAAGAGTCCTTCCAAATTGAATGGCCATAAAGGTACCAAAACTAATACAATATTGTGGGACTGTTAGTGTGTTGCTCAGACCCATAACAACAACGCATATCAGCAACTAAATTAAGGACAATGATTCATTTTCCCCTCCATAATTTGACCTGCTTCTAAGCAACATAAACTTAGGTTCTTTCCCTGTATTCCTTATAGTGAGTATTTGACGATGGTCTTGTAGGCACAAGATTTTAAATTAAAGTAACTGACGTATGCTAGAAGGTTCTGTTAATTGTGCAAGGTTTCAGACTGAGTTTATCTACTGACTGAGATTTCTTCCTAACAAGTGTAGATATCGGTTTGTCCCTGGTTTCCTGTCCACAAACTACGGAAGAATGTGAAGGATCTGGCGCTGAGTTCATTATTAAAACCAGTATGCAGGTAGAGCTTAGATCCCTACAAGATCTAAATGATTCTTATGCTGACCAAGCATCAGCACTCAGGTTCCCTTGTAAGCCTCACAATGATCAGATATTGATCTCCACTTATTTCCATGTTGCTAGTACTTACATAAGAGGGAGAATTAGAGCACGAGTAAAAGGGAAGGTGCGGTATCCTTATCCATGACCTGGTCTTGGACTCAGTGTAAACACCCAATTATGTCCGAGACCCGTTTTAAGATAATTAAAGAAAAAGATTCAAGTTCAAAACTAATACGAAATTAAAATATGAAGATAAAGAAAACAGAAAACAAAAAAAAGGAAACAGAAAACAGAAAACAGATAAACAGAAACAGACTATTTTTTTTTTCTTAAAAATAAAAAAAACAAAATCATTTTGTAAAGTAGACCTAAATAATAAAAAATAATAATAATAAAAATTAATTGAAACAACAAAAATAAAAAATATACATATATTTGGAATTAACAAAAATAATAAAAAAGATTAAAAGAGAAATTGGGAAATAAGAATTTAAAGAAAATTAAAATTAAAATCTAGAAAAGTAATAAAAAGAAATCTGAAATTAGAAAAAAAAGTAAAAAAAAACGAAAAAAAATAATAATAATTTTTTTTTTAAAAAAACTTGAGTGAATTTAGAAATGGAAATATAAAAAAAAATAAAAAAAATAAAGCCAAAGTTAATAAGTTCTGAAAAACTTGAAAATCAAAATAAGGTAAAATAGCAATTAAAAAAAATTAAAATTGTGATAGAATTTTTATCAGAAAACGACGAAAAGGGAGAAAAAAAAAATTGAAAAGCGGTTGGCGCCTATAAAAGACGAAACTAAGTCTGAGAGGGGCTTCTGATTTTTTTCCCAGAGATAAACAACTCGCTTTCCCTAGGGCTTGGAAGAAAATCTGGAAGATTTGGTAGCTCAGTGGAGACGAAGAGATTGAAGAGTCTAAACATTGAATCGGTGTAGACATGTTTTGATCCCTTCAAACAGGTTAGCTTAACGAAAATCCATTAGCCTTTGGCAACGCATTCTTTGTTCTTGAATAACACAATTCCATAGGAAGAATCTGTTCTTGTATGAAACTCCCGGTTAAGATTAGTTTCGATGTAATACTCGATGAATAAAGAGTCCTGATTCACCTTGATGTGTGCATCTGAACTATATCCAATTATGAAACCAGAACCATGATCTTTGATGATGCAAGAACGTGATTCCATGTGTATGCATAGGTGGTGTTTGAAAGCTGTCTTATTCTAATGGCAAGAATTTTATCCAGAATATATATGAAAGCTGGGTAGAATTATAGATAAACGTCAATTTCCTCTGCATGTATACTACGCTCCTATGTACATGAGAAGACGAGAACCAAGATTCGAAAATGCAGTAGGCATTATGATAAATCACATTCCATAATAATGGTAATACCCTTCTTTTAATTAAGACTCGTCGTCAGATTTAGCTCTCAGTGAATGTCTAATTCTTGTATAAGTATGGGGGATGTATGTTCTGCATACTGTTACCATTTCATTGAGTCTAAAACAAACCAAGTCAAGATTAGGGAAAATAGAAGGAAAATTTTCTATAAGGGGTAGATATCGGTGAAGATCAAGTCGCTCCATGGAGGGTTGGGAATTTAGAATTGATCTAAGAGAAACCGAGGCAATTTGAATGGGATATACCTCCCTGCTTATGTGACTGTGCAGACGCAGGTTCCCCTGTTATGTGTTAAGGTACCATACGCCTCTCTCCCAACCTTAAGACGTCGCTACTTCATACCTCGGTCCTCTGTTTTCACCCAAAACCTACGATACTTACCAAGAGGGGAGTTGAGCAAAACAACACCCCATGATAATTGCTGATAATAAGAGTTGGATTAATCGTGAGACGAGCTGATCTTTGCCAACCCACGTGGTCCTGCGTCCATGTTTGCCAAAGATGGGTTAAGTTCCTTAGAAGATGACACATGTTTCAGTCCCTATAAGCTTAAGGGTAACCACCTTTCGGGATCAGTTCCTCCATTGTTAATAGATCAGTTTGGGAAGGTTAGAGCCGAATTAATGATGGTCGTCAGTTTAAATAGAGGATTGCACCAAAAAAGCTTTAAGGCACCTCGGGTAGCCGAGACTAAGACACCATCGACCTAATATAAATGTCACCCATCCAGAGACCCCAGCAACCAATTTGGTGTTGAGATCAGTGTCGTGGGGGTTGACCGGGCGTTATCGTCCATCACACGTTCAGAGGCCAGAACCAATCCTTCCATGACGTTAAAAATACCCATATGTGGGATAGTTCGAAGCCTCAACTGTTAGTAATAACCCTTGCTCATAGCTGAGGGTGTCCGGAGTATGCACTCAGGCCAGTGAACGTCTCACTTTGGCCCATTGATATGAAGCATCTACAGCGAGACCCAAAATACATTCGGGTAAGCAATCAATGAAGGCATGCATGCATGCAAAAGCAACACATCACCATGTAACAGATACGATATAGAAAGGGAAGGGAATGTAATCACAAATGAGAGTAGCTCAGTTGGCAAAAGGCTCAGTCAGCGAGCCCACCACCCCGGATTCGAACCACATCTCCCACACTTTTTCTTTTCTTACCTAAATATCAGCCCGAGTAAATGACGACACTGCCCTTGAACATTTACACTAATGCCTACCCTGTCCCAAACCATAAGATTACAATTTAGCCCCTGACCAATTTTGTTAATTCCCAATAGGCCCTGCCCAGGTAATTACCGATTTACCCCCCTAAACATCCAGAAAATCATAAAAATTAAAAATAATAAAAATGCCAGAATTAAAAGTTTTTTTAGAAAAAAAAACAAAAATTAATAAAAATATAGAAAATTCAGAAAATTAATAAATAAAATATAGAAAATTTAGAAAATTAAATAAAAATATAAAATTAATAAAAAATTCCAGAAAATTAATAAAATTCTAAAAAATTTAGAAAATTGAGAAAATTAATAAAAAATTCCAAAAATAAATAAAATGTAGAAAATTTAGAAAATTAATAAAAATATGAAAATTACAAAAATTTATAAAAAATCCAGAAAATTATCAAAAATTCAAAAATTAATAAATAATTCCAGTAAATAATAAAAAATTCAAAAAATTCCAGAATTAATAAAAAATTTCCAGAAATTCAAAAATTAACAAAAAATTCCAGAAATTCAAAAATTAACAAAAAATTCCAGAAATTCAAAAATTAATAAATAATTCCAGTAAATAATAAAAAATTCAAAAAAATCCAGAAAATTATCAAAAATTCAAAAATTAATAAAAAATTTCAGAAATTCAAAAATTAATAAAAATTCCAGAATTAATAAAAATTTCCAGAAATTCAAACATTAATAAAAAATCCAGAAAATTCATAAAAATTTATAAAAATACAAAAAATTCATAAAAGTACAGAAAATCCATAAAAATACAAAAAATTCCAGAAAATTCATAAAAATCATATAATTACTAAATAATTACATTAAAACCCCAATTACTCCAAAAGTCAAAAAATAAGGATTCTTCTATTAAATTCGAGCTCTCTTTTATTCAAGGATCAACGTCAATTGCAAATTATCCTTTTTTAGAAATTTAAAAATCTTTTGCTAAATATTTTGGGATCTTTAAGTCTCACGCAATGGACTCTAAATGGGGAGCTGGCGGTCTACCTGCTGCTCAACATTTGGTAGTTTATATAGGTCCCCGTGCTGCCTTAGCCGCCTCGGGCCTTGTGCATGAGTGGACTTGAGGTCTTCTTTAAGATTTAAAAATCTTTTTGGGATTATAGGTCTCACGCAATGGGCTCTAAATGGGGAACTGGCGGTTTACCTGCTGTTCAACATTTAGTAGTTCGTATAGGTCCCCGTGCTGCCTTAGCTGCCTCGGGCCTTGTGCATGAGTGGGCCAAAAGATCCCTCCCAAAGATAAAACTTTCTCAAAACAAGATCTTTAAAATAATCTTTTCTTAAGCATTTTCGAGGGTCAAGCCTTCACAAACCAAATAATCTTTTCTCAAGCACTTTTTGAAGGTCAAGCCTTCATAAACTAGAACTACGTAAGCCTTGAGTTTCCCATTGCACCGGGGAATACGTAGGAGCAGGATCAAGTCCTGTCAGGCTAACCTCCGTCAAGTAATTATTTTTCACACTAATTAAAGGGATCAAACAATTTTCAAAATCACACACTCAGTTTAAAGGGTACCGTTCCTTGGAACGGGCGAGTGGGGTGCCTAACACCTTCCCCTCTCGTAATCGACTCCCGAACCTAAACCTAGGGTTTTTTCCAAATCTTTCCCTCAAATAAAAATTTGGTGGCGACTCCACATCATATAACAAATTCATTTTTTAAAATTTTAGCGAGTCCGTCGTCTCGTCGGAATTACGGTTGCGACAGATGGCGACTCCACTGGGGACTTTAGAGAGTCAAGCCCATTCGATTGAGTGTGTCATAATTGATCTCTTTCTTGTTTATTTGCACGATTTCTTTCTTGTATTTTTTACACGATTTATTTATCTGTTTACTTATTTGTTGTCTGCTTGTTTATTCTCTGTATAACCCTAGGATAGACAAACAATAAATTGCTATATATATCTGTGCAATTTCCCCAATTGCAGGTATCCCAAATTTATGTGCCCTCATACATTGCATATGCATTTATCATGAGTGGGGCCCTACACCCGGGTCTGAGTGCTGCCCAGGATTAGAGGGATCTAGTGGTGTCATGCTGGGGCTTATGTCCTGTATGGCTATCATGAAAATCCCAGCTAGAGTGCGTCCTATTCATAATGCCCCGCAACTAGTGGCTACTTCTACTGTTGTGGCAAGCATTATGAACTGGAACTTGGCTCTAGTGACCTTTATACCCTAGGATTACAACCTACCTTGGAAAGGCTCATGCATTAAAAGCCCTAGATCCATAGGACAGGTCACCTCTATAGGACACAAGGAGGGCACGCCCTATTTATACGACATCAGTTCTGTAAGACTTTATTTACCTGCGATTGTAGAATTCTAAATTTAAAAGAAAAGTGGACAAAAAAGAGGAGAGAGAAGAAAATAAAAGAAAAGTAGACCAAAAAGAAAGATGAGAGAAAATATTTTGAAAAAAAAAGAAAATCAAAATGAGGAAAAAGAAAGAAAAGTGGACAAAAAGAGAGAGAAAGAAAGGGTACCAATAAGAAAGGTGAGAGAAAAATCTTTCCGAAAAGAGGGGAAAATCAAAATGAGGAACAAAATGAAAAAGAAAATAACCAAAGAAAAGAGGGAGGGAGGATAGTAAGAGCAACTATGTTTATTGTCTTCATACACATCCCATACATTAATATCATTCATTCAGAGTCTAACATACTTGTTTGTATCTTTTTCTTACGAGAGGTCAGGTTCTCGGTGACTATCGTGAAAGGGGGTGAAATGGAAATTAATGTGGAATCTGAACAGTTGAAGAAGAAGAGACGCATCGGTGTCAAAATAACAGACTTGGCCAGCTTAGAGGTGTTTGCAAACAAGTTGACAAGTATCCAGCAAATGGCCGTCACCAAAAAGTATGGCAACATACTGAGGCTTTTAAAAGTTCAAGTACAAGAAGGAGCCCTTACTGCCATGGTGCAATATTATGATCCGCCGCTCCGGTGCTTCACATTCTCAGACTTTCAGCTGGCTCCCACTCTAGAGGAGTTCGAACAGATTTTGGATCTGCCATTAGAGGGAGCTAGGCCGTATCATTACCTAGAACATCATTCCTCCTTCCGGGCAGTCGCACAGGCTTTGGGGTTACAGACTGGGGAACATTTGGCAGGTTATCAGACAAAAGGCCAAGTCAAGGGGTTCACTAGAGAATTTCTAGAGAAGTACATGCAACACTTAGCCGACAACAACCAGTGGGCTATATACATGGATGTGTTAGCCCTTACCATCTATGGGTTAGTTCTTTTCCCTTACATAGACGACTTCGTTGATCTGAGTGCAGTCGATATCTTCCTAGCCAAAAGAGATAGAGCAGAAAATCCCGTGACGGCCCTGTTGGCAGATGTTTATTGCACGCTGAACTTCTGTCATGAGAAGAAGAGAACTAGGTTGATTTGTTGCCTACCCGTGTTATTCATATGGATCACAGCCCACATTTTCAAAAGGGACATGAAGACACAACATCCCATAGCAGACTTCTTGAACTACCAGCTGAAACAGATGAGCAATCTCGAATGGTCTTCCCACTTCTCCAGCTTAACCGAAGACCAGGTTAGATGGCAACCTTCGTGGCAGCAAAGAACGGAGGTCATCTATCATTGCAAGGGGTTCCCAAATGTACCCCTCATGGGAGCTAGAGGTTGTATCAGTTATAACCCGATACTGGGACAGAGACAGTTGGCCTACCCTATTAAAGCACCCCCGTCTGACGAACTACTGACTCCTTTCTACTTGAAGTATAAAGGAGACTTTGCCGAGAACCTCCGTAAAGTTCGAGAGGCATGGGAGGGGGTCACCCGTAAAGGAAAAGAGCTGGGAGTACGAAGCTGCGCTGCTAAGGAAGAATACAAGCAGTGGGTTAGAGACAGGGTGCAACACATCAAATTGCCATTCAAAACACCTGTTCCTCCGTCCGAGAGTCAAACGGCATCCGCAGAGTTTGAAGACGAGATTGTCAAAAGCCTGAAAGAGAAACTAGAGGCCATGACCAAAAGAAACGCTCAGCTAGAGGAAGAGTTGTTGAAAGAACGACAAGAGAGCGCTGCGTGGCGAAGAGAAGATGAAGTGAATAAAGCTCTCTTAGCTTCTATCCGAGATCAGCAGAAAGGGGAACGCGAGCGTGCTTCTCGGGTATACATGAATTTACAAGCGGCCAACAAAGAGCTCGGCATGAGAGCACAAGAAAGGGACGCCGCACTCCAAGAGAACAGCCAGTTGAGAAATGCCTTGGAGCAGATAAGAGCCAAGGTCCGCAACAACCGAGAAGAGAAAAATCAGATCCTAGCTGCGAAAAGGAAAGCCCAAGCAGAGGCAGACAGTGTGACAAAAGAGAGAAATGAATTGCTTCAAAAGATAGAGGACATGAAACAGCAAATTGAAGGCCTACTCATAACCTGGCAGGATGAGGTGAACGAGGAAAAATGGAAGGTCCTCGAGATCATAAGAATGCAGCAAAAAGGCATAAAGGACATACAAAAGGAAAGCGGGTGGTATAAAGATACGGCTGAACACTGGATCAGATGCTTTCAAAGGCTGGCATACCTGGCGAATACGGCCATAGAAGAGTTACCGCGATCACTCAAGAAGGCGGAAGCTTCTCTGCATCCACTCCACACCCCGCCTGAAGTAGACTTTTTCATTCAAACTTGTAAAGACCTAGTCTTAAGGATGAAAAAATATATTGTACTGGCCAAGCAAGAGGAAAGAAATGTAAAATAGACATCATCTATGTTGAATAAAACGGACTCTTCTCTGCAATTCCACATTAATTTCCATTTCACACTCACAAGCACAAAAGATGCACACGATCAGCACGCTGTCGAATTCTGGTCCCTCCGCATCCGCCGCATAGTCAAATTTTTCTGTGTGTTATTATTAATTAACTTAAATGAATTTAACTCTTTCAAACAGGTAACAAAATAGCGGGCTTACGACTTCCCCGACATTCATATAGCACCAGATCAAGAACAAAAATCATGAGTGAGCTGGAAACACAGAATGAGGAGCTCCGCAGTGAGGTCGCGGAATTAAAAGATCAAGTGGCTAAGCTCATGAAGCTACTTGAGAAAAACGCAGAGGGACCCGCAGGCACTTGGGGCAGCCAATACATCTTTGCCTCTTCAGACTGTCACTGAACAAGATTGGCCGTATGGCTTACCACCCGGCTTTGAACCTCCTCATGGGTCTCAAGAAATATTGGCTGGTGAAAACCATAATGTGATACCGCTCCACATAAACCTTACTTCCCATCAGCCTCACCCAAATTTTCCCGCTGGACCTCCACACCCGAACCTTAACCCTCACAACCCTCACACCAATCCACCAACTTACCTACCTCCTGCTAATACAACGGGTTATCAACCATACTCACACCCAGCCTACGCAAACATGAACCCCTACCCTTATAATACAAACACTTCTTCTGCTTTCCCTACACATACAAACCCATCTTTCCCTTCTCATATTAACCCATCAACCACATATCCATATAATGTCCACCCTGACTATGCCCATATGAACACGACCGCCACAGAAGATCCTACATACTCTGTGCCAGTCGCTGTTCATCCAGCAAACCCACACCAGCCACATCCCTACGGTCATGCCGCAAGACCTAGGGAACCTTATGCTTTACCTCTTCAGGCCAGCCGGCCTCTAAATGAGCCATGGCCAAGAATGGCGGACCAAGAAGCCCTCCTCGGAGGGAGATGGACGCATCTAGAAGAAAGAGTTAGGGCAATCGAGGGAGGCGGATATGGAGTAGTCGAGGCTTCTGAGCTCTGCCTCGTACCGGACGTCATCATACCTCCGAAATTCAAGACTCCGGAATTTGAGAAATACCGAGGGGTTGGCTGTCCGAGAAGCCATCTAACGATGTATTGCAGAAAAATGGCCTCTCACTCACACAACGACAAGCTGCTTATTCACTGTTTTCAAGACAGTTTGACAGGGGCAGCGGCCAGCTGGTATACCCAACTCGAGAGGTCCTACATCCGTTCATGGAAGGACTTAGCTGACGCCTTCCTCAGGCAATACAAGTATAACATCGAGATGGCACCCGATAGGACTCAACTGCAGAACATGATCAAGAAAGAAAATGAGTCCTTCAAAGAGTACGCTCAGAGGTGGAGGGAGCTAGCCGCTCAAGTCCAGCCACCCCTGTTGGAGCGAGAAATGATTAGCACATTCCTGGAGACGCTCCCCGCACCCTACTATGATAAGATGGTAGGCAGTGTCTCGGCTAACTTCTCGGACATGGTACTGATAGGAGAACGCATAGAAAGTGGTCTACGCCGAGGAAGAATTATACATAACGTCGTCGGCAATGTGAGCACGAAAAAGCCGACAAATAATACATGGAAGAAAAGGGAGGCTGAGACCCATTATATCTCCGCAGATCCAAACCGACCAACTCCCACACAACCCATATATCAATCAACCACAACCCCACCTAACTACCAAACACCCTACCAATCACAATACCCCACGCACCCGCATATGGTAGCCTCTGCCCAACCTGCTCACCAACCATCCTACAACCCACCTACTCAATACCATCCAAATACTACCATTACAGTTCCATCACCTCAAACCTTCTCTCAACAACGACCCTCTATGCCATGGAACCAAAGTACCAACCAACCTCAACCGAAAACCAACAATAACCCGAGGAAAATAGTGCAATTCGACCCGATTCCGATGAGTTATTCGGAGCTGCTGCCCCGTTTGATTCAAAACTCTTTGGTCGCACTGGTACCCATGAAACCTTTGGAACCCCCATTTCCGAAGTGGTACAACCCTGAGGCAAAATGCGAATACCACGCAGGGACGATAGGGCATTCTACTGAAAACTGTCTGGCCCTAAAACATAGGGTCCAGAAGTTGATTAATGCCAAATGGCTCAATTTTGAAAAGGATACTCCTAGTGTGGGGAACAATCCACTGCCAAACCATGGGGGAGCAGGACCCTCGGTAAATTGCGTTGAAATTGAGGAGGAAGTGAATATGGTCGATGAATCCTTCCCAGGGCATCCTAAACCCCTGATTATCCGCTACACCGAACCGTCAGTCTCACTGACGCCCAACGGGATAAGACCTGTCACAATTAAAGTGCCCGGACCTTTCCAATACTACAGTAACAGGGAGGTGCCTTGGAGGTATGATGTAAAGGTTCTGGGAGGAAAAAGTGAAGAGGATATGTTGGAGAGCTCTTCACCTGACATAACCAACATAGCCGGAATAGGAGGAATGACAAGGAGTGGTCGCATCTACGCTCCCGCTGAAGAAACAAGAAAGCAACCAGCCATTCAAGAAAAAGAGAGTCAGGCTAGAATGGAGCCTGAAACTGCGGTCAAAGAGGTGGAGAAGGAATTAAAGAAGGCCGTCTCAGATGAAGAGGCCTGTGAGTTCCTAAAATTAATAAGACAAAGCGAGTATACAGTAATAGAACAACTGAACCGTATACCCGCCAAAATCTCACTACTTGCCTTAATGATGAATTCCGAACCCCATCGGAAAGTGCTGCTAAAGATTCTGAATGAGGCTCATGTGGTCCACAACATCTCAGTGGACAAATTTGAGGGAATTGCCAACAACTTGACCGCCAACAACTTCATAACCTTCGCCGACCGAGAAATCCCGAATGAAGGAGCGAAACATAACAGGGCATTACACATATCGGTCAAATGCATGGATCACATTCTAGCTAGAGTCTTGATAGACAATGGTTCTTCTCTGAATGTGATGCCTCAATTGACTTTTTCCAAACTACCACACGATAGGATCCACATGAGGCCTAGCTCTACGGTAGTAAGAGCATTCGATGGATCAAGACGGGAAGTGATTGGTGAAACAGACTTGCCAGTCCAAATTGGCTCGGTCTTCTTCGACATAACTTTCCAAATAATGGATATCCAGCCAGCCTACAGCTGCCTACTGGGTAGGCCATGGATTCATTCCGCCAAAGCAGTCCCTTCAACTTTACATCAAAAGCTGAAATTCATCATAGACGATAGACTAATTATCGTCTCGGCGGAAGAAGACTATTTGGTCAGCAAACCCACTAATCCTCCTTATATTGAGGTTGCCGAAGAAGCTTTGGAAACTCATTTCCAAGCTTTAGAAGTCGCCAATGTCACTACAATTAAAGAAGGAGATGTGGTTGACCGTAGGCTGCTCCCTAAAGCTCTGATGATGATGGCCCGAGTGATGCTAAAGAATGGGTTCAAGCCAGGCGGCAAACTGGGGCAAAATAAAGGCGGTTTATCTCAGCCATTACTAATGGGAAAGAATAGACGGCGATATGGGTTGGGATATCAACCCACCGAAGAGGATAAGGCAGTAAGACCCCGTTATAACAAGGTCCCTCTGTGCCACATATCACAAAATTTCCGAAGTGCCGGCTTTGAAAATTCAAGCATGATCGCAGTCATAGACAAGGAAGGGACGTTGACTCTTGAAGATTTGGTGATGCCCTGTCCCCCTGGACGAGAACTGACCAATTGGGAAATTTTCGATCTACCTCTGACTTTTGGTTCAGTTCAAATGTAATTCTGTAATTGTCATAACAAAATTTTATACATAAACATTTTGTACATATTTTCGACAAGTAATAAATACAGTTGCATTATCCAAAAATACTCTCTCCTCTACTCCTCAAATATTTCCTCATGTTAAAGATGTATATCTTATTTCTTCTTCTCATACCCAACACGCAGATCCGATCCGAAACCACCTCGCGACGATAATGCTGGTATTGTATTAGGCGATTTCGACTGTGTTGACGACCTGGTCGATGAAGAGGCAGAATTTGAATGCGAACCCACCAACGAGATGTTGAGATTGGTGGACCGCGAATCTAAAGCAATTGAACCTCATCAGGAACCCGTAGATCTAATCAATTTAGGGACCGAAGAGAATAAAAAAGAAGTCAAGATAGGCACGCTCATCGCTGGAGACAATCGTGCACGGTTGATCTCACTCTTACAGAATTATAGTGATATCTTCGCCTGGTCTTATCAAGACATGCCAGGCCTAGACATTTCTATAGTAGAGCACAAGTTGCCTATGAAAGCTGGATATGCACCCGTCAAACAGAAACTAAGAAGGATGAAACCGGAAATGTCTCTGAAAATCCGGGAAGAAGTAAGAAAACAGTTTGACGCCGGCTTCTTGGCTGTTGCAAATTACCCCGAATGGGTTGCTAACATAGTGCCGGTCCCCAAGAAAGATGGGAAGGTCCGGATGTGTGTAGACTACAGAGATCTTAATCGTGCCAGCCCAAAAGATGACTTCCCGTTACCTCACATTGATGTGCTGGTAGATAATACCGCGCAGTTCTCTTACTTCTCCTTCATGGATGGTTTCTCAGGCTACAATCAGATTAAGATGGCCGAAGACGACAGAGAAAAGACCACCTTTATCACGGCCTGGGGAACCTTTTGTTACAAAGTCATGCCCTTTGGATTAAAAAATGCTGGTGCAACCTATCAGAGGGCCATGGTAACATTATTCCATGACATGATTCACAAGGAGATAGAAGTCTACGTGGATGATATGATCGCCAAATCCCGGACAGAAGGTGACCATCTTATGGATTTGCAGAAGTTATTTGAGAGACTTCGAAAATTTAAGCTGCGATTGAATCCGGCTAAATGCACCTTCGGGGTTAAATCAGGAAAGCTGTTGGGCTTTATCGTCAGTGAAAAAGGCATCGAGGTCGACCCAGACAAGGCCCGCGCAATTATAGACATGCCAGCTCCAAAAACGGAAAAAGAGATCCGAGGTTTCCTAGGAAGACTCAACTATATCTCCCGGTTCATTTTCCAGTTGACGGCTACATGCGAGCCGATCTTTAAGCTATTACGCAAGAATCAACCCATGAGTTGGGATGAGGATTGCCAAGAAGCTTTTGAAAAGATCAAATCATACTTACAGAACCCACCGGTCTTGGTACCGCCAGTTGCTGGGAGACCCCTGATCTTATATCTAACGGTAACAGACCAGTCGATGGGTTGTGTGCTCGGTCAACACAACGAATCCGGGAGAAAGGAGCAGGCAATATACTACCTAAGCAAGAAGTTCACAAATGGAGAAGCTAAATACTCTCTATTAGAACGAACTTGCTGCGCTCTGGCATGGGCAGCACACCGCCTAAGACAGTATATGCTAAGTCACACCACATGGTTGATATCCAGGATGGATCCGATCAAGTACATATTTGAAAAGCCTGCATTATCAGGACGGATTGCCAAGTGGCAAATGGTGCTATCGGAATATGATATCCTGTATGTGACGCAGAAATCTGTCAAAGGCAGCGCACTCGCAGAATATTTAGCCCAACAACCGCTAGAAGACTACCAGGCCATGCAGCCAGAATTCCCTGATGAGGATCTGATGGCGATCTTTGGTGAAGAAGAAAAGGTAGAAGGAGAGAAATGGACGATGTTGTTCGACGGTGCGTCTAATATGATGGGCCACGGTATAGGAGTTGTACTGATCTCTCCAGAAAGACAGTATATACCTATCACCGCCCGACTAGCCTTCGACTGCACGAATAATATGGCGGAGTATGAAGCTTGTATCTTAGGGATTCAAGCCGCAATCGAAGCTAAAGTGAAACGCCTAGAGGTCTTCGGTGACTCAGCCTTGGTCATACACCAAGTCAGGGGAGAATGGGAGACCAAAGACGCAAAGCTAGTGCCGTACCAGGCCCATCTCCAGGAGCTGCTAGAATACTTTGAGGAGATCACCTTCTCACATATACCGCGGGAAGATAATCAACTAGTTGACGCCTTAGCCACCTTGTCCTCTATGTTTGAAATTGGACAAGAAGAAGATATGCCTCTCATTCACATTCAGCATCGTTCCAGACCGGCATTTTGTCAAACAATAGAAGTGGAACCGGATGGAAAACCATGGTATCATGACATCCGACAATTCTTGAGGAACAAAGTATACCCCACCGATGCATCTGAAAACGACAAGAGGACCTTACGAAGATTGGCCGCAGGTTTCTTCCTCAATGGAGAAGTTCTATACAAGAGAAATTACGATATGGTCCTGCTCAGATGCGTAGACGCAACGGAAGCCGACAAAATTCTAAAAGATATCCACGAAGGGTCTTTTGGCACCCATGCCAATGGACATGCCATGGCAAGAAAAATCCTCAGGGCTGGATATTTCTGGTTGACCATGGAAGTTGACTGTTGCAAACACGTCAAAACCTGCCACAAATGTCAGGTATACGCAGACAACATCCATCTACCATCAACATCGTTGAACGTGTTGTCCTCGCCATGGCCGTTCGCCATGTGGGGAATAGATGTCATTGGCCCGATAGAGCCTAAGGCATCCAATGGACACCGCTTCATATTAGTTGCTATCGACTATTTCACAAAATGGGTCGAGGCTGCCTCATATGCTAGTGTGACTCGCAATGTGGTAGTCAGATTTGTGAAGAGAGAGCTAATCTGCCGATATGGATTACCCAGTAAGCTTATCACAGACAATGGCTCAAATCTTAACAATAAGATGATGTCGGAATTATGTAACCAGTTCAAGATCCAACATCACAACTCATCCCCATACCGACCAAAGATGAATGGAGCGGTCGAAGCGGCCAACAAGAACATCAAGAAGATAATTCAGAAAATGGTTCTCTCATACAAAGAATGGCACGAAATGCTCCCATATGCATTACATGCATACCGGACCTCTGTCCGTACATCTACTGGGGCAACGCCATTCTCACTGGTATACGGAATGGAGGCCGTACTCCCAATCGAGGTCGAAATCCCCTCATTGAGAGTCCTGATGGATGCTAAATTGGAAGAAGCCGAATGGGTCCAGGCTCGGGTGGATCAACTAAACCTAATTGAAGAGAAGAGATTGGCAGCGATATGCCATGGCCAATTGTACCAAAGACGAATGAAGGGAGCATTCGATAAGAAGATCCATCCTCGGGAATTTCAAGAAGGAGAGTTGGTGATCAAGAAGCTATTGCCTATGCAAAAAACGCTGCAAGGGAAGTGGTCTCCAAATTACCATGGACCTTATGTAGTTAAGAAGGCTTTCTCCGGAGGCGCCTTGATCTTGGCCGACATGGATGGGAAAGATTTGCCTAACCCTGTCAATTCAGATGCCGTCAAGAAGTATTATGCTTAGAAAGAAAAGCCCGCTAGGTCAACCATCACAAGACCTAGGCAAAAGTTAGGGCAATACAAGAAAGAAAAGCCTGCTAGGTCAACCATCAAAAGACCTAGGCAAAAGTTAGGGCAATACAAGAAAGAAAAGCCCGCTAGGTCAACCATCACAAGACCTAGGCAAAAGTTAGGGCAATACAAGAAAGAAAAGCCCGCTAGGTCAACCATCAAAAGACCTAGGCAAAAGTTAGGGCAATACAAGAAAGAAAAGCCCGCTAGGTCAACCATCAAAAGACCTAGGCAAAAGTTAGGGCGATACAAGAAAGAAAAGCCCGCTAGGTCAACCATCACAAGACCTAGGCAAAAGTTAGGGCGATACAAAAAAGAAAAGCCCGCTAGGTCAACCATCAAAAAGACTTTGGCAAAAGTTAGGGCAATACAAAAACGAAAAGCCTGCTAGGTCAACCACTATCAAAGGCCTAAGCAAAAGTTAGGGCAATTCAAACAAGAAACATCCTAAACCGAAAACCCGAAAGGGCGGTTTAGACAAAAGGCGGTATCGACAAAACAAGATTCGTACCCTCTAATTAAAGAGGACAAAAAGGGGTAATAGACAGTCTCCATCTATACTGGGGCAAATCCATCGTAATCTGTGCTTCATGCTAGGGCAAGAATGGGCAAATATCTATGGATCTAGTGAGAGGTTCAAAACCGGTCTGGGACAAGATAAATAAACTGGGGCAAAATTTTGGCTTTTCAGAAGCTGGGATAGCAATGCACGAAGAGATCGCCAAAATACAATACTAGCATTTATCGTCCCGAAGACATCGTCGTCAACCAAAGTTATTTTGCCAAACACTTTGTCGTAAAATACCCTATGTCTTTTCGACTATCTTGTTAATTCCCTATCACATGCAACTGTATTTCTCCTGTCAAAATGTATATGCAGAATGTAACCTCTCATTTTTAAGGACAATTGCTGATTACTAACACTGTACTAAAGTAAAAGTTATGTCGAAATTTTCTTAATGACAAGTTCTTTTTACCCAAAAATCTTACTAAAGCAGCGCATGCAACAGATATGCCTCCTAAAGTAACAAACAAATTATAAAATCCAGCTCACTCTGAAGGATCTGATCGGTGCTAGAAGAAAGCCAGGGAGTTAGAGTCTGCAAACAAAATCATGAGGTTTGTCCTGCCCACTGGCCTATGTTGTCAGGCCATAGCATTGCATCTTTACTTTCTTGCTCACTGGCCTATGTTGTCAGGCCATAGCATTAGATCTTTCCATTCTTGCTCACTGGCCTATGTTGTCAGGCCATAGCATTGCATCTTTGCATTCTTGCTCACTGGCCTATGTTATTAGGCCATAGCATTACATCTTTCCTTTCTTGCTCACTGGCCTATGTTGTCAGGCCATAGCATTACATCTTTCCATTCTTGCTCACGGGCCTACGTTGTTAGGCCATAGCATTACATCTTTCCTTTCTTGCTCACTGGCCTATGTTGTCAGGCCATAGCATTACATCTTTCCATTCTTGCTCACTGGCCTATGTTGTCAGGCCATAGCATTGCATCTTTGCATTCTTGCTCACTGGCCTATGTTGTCAGGCCATAGCATTGCATCTTTACTTTCTTGCTCACTGGCCTATGTTGTCAGGCCATAGCATTACATCTTTCCATTCTTGCTCACGGGCCTACGTTGTTAGGCCATAGCATTACATCTTTCCTTTCTTGCTCACTGGCCTATGTTGTCAGGCCATAGCATTACATCTTTCCATTCTTGCTCACTGGCCTATGTTGTCAGGCCATAGCATTGCATCTTTGCATTCTTGCTCACTGGCCTATGTTGTTAGGCCATAGCATTACATCTTTCCATTCTTGCTCACGGGCCTACGTTGTCAGGCCATAGCATTACATCTTTCCATTCCTTCTCACTGGCCTATGTTGTCAGGCCATAGCATTGCAGATTTACCGCTTTCAGGCCTATGTTGTCAGGCCGCCATGTAGTTTAGATTTACTGCTTTAAGGCCTATGTTGTCAGGCCGCTGTAGTTTAGATTTACTGCTTTAAGGCCTATGTTGTCAGGCCGCCGTAGTTTAGATTTACTGCTTTAAGGCCTACGTTGTCAGGCCGCCATAGTTTAGATTTACTGCTTTAAGGCCTATGTTGTCAGGCCACCCTAGTGTAGATTTACTGCTTCCAGGCCTATGTTGTCAGGCCACCCAAGTTTAGATTTACTGCTTTAAGGCCTATGTTGTCAGGCCACCCTAGTTTAGATTTACTGTTTTCAGGCCTATGTTGTCAGGCCGCCATGTAGTTTAGATTTACTGTTTTTAGGCCTATGTTGTCAGGCCGCCTTGTAGTTTAGATTTACTGCTTTCAGGCCTATGTTGTCAGGCCGCCATGTAGTTTAGGTTTAGTGCTTTTAGGCCTATGTTGTCAGGCCGCCATATAGTTTAGATTTACTGCTTTCAGGCCTATGTTTTCAGGCCGCCATGTAGTTTAGATTTATTGCTTTCAGGCCTATGTTGTCAGGCCGCCATGTAGTTTAGATTTACTGCTTTCAGGCCTATGTTGTCAGGCCGCCATGTAGTTTAGATTTACCACCTTCAGGCCTATGTTGTCAGGCCGCCATGTAGTTTAGATTTACTGCTTTTAGGGCCTATATTGTCAGGTCGTCATGTAGTTTAAGTTTACTGCTTTCAGGCCTATGTTGTCAGGCCTCATACTTTAGCCTCTTATAACTTCAGCATCATAACACACAGAGTCAAACCTTATAGGACTCACACATGGGCCCTGTAAACCCAGGGACATGGTGATTCTAAGGTCATCACAGGGCTCATCTCGGACATAATCTGTTTACGTCTTTACCCATTTCTTACCATGATAATACAGAAAATATTTCTTGTATTATCTGATAAGAAAATGAGTAAAGAGGGGCAAACTGTAAACACCCAATTATGTCCGAGACCCGTTTTAAGATAATTAAAGAAAAAGATTCAAGTTCAAAACTAATACGAAATTAAAATATGAAGATAAAGAAAATAGAAAACAAAAAAAAGGAAACAGAAAACAGAAAACAGATAAACAGAAACAGACTATTTTTTTTCTTAAAAATAAAAAAAACAAAATCATTTTGTAAAGTAGACCTAAATAATAAAAATTAATTGAAACAACAAAAATAAAAAATATACATATATTTGGAATTAACAAAAATAATAAAAAAGATTAAAAGAGAAATTGGGAAATAAGAATTTAAAGAAAATTAAAATTAAAATCTAGAAAAGTAATAAAAAGAAATCTGAAATTAGAAAAAAAAGAAAAAAAAAAAAGAAAAAAAATAATAATAATTTTTTTTTAAAAAAACTTGAGTGAATTTAGAAATGGAAATATAAAAAAAAATAAAAAAAATAAAGCCAAAGTTAATAAGTTCTAAAAAACTTGAAAATCAAAATAAGGTAAAATAGCAATTAAAAAAAATTAAAATTGTGATAGAATTTTTATCAGAAAACGACGAAAAGGGAGAAAAAAAAAATTGAAAAGCGGTTGGCGCCTATAAAAGACGAAACTAAGTCTGAGAGGGGCTTCTGATTTTTTTCCCAGAGATAAACAACTCGCTTTCCCTAGGGCTTGGAAGAAAATCTGGAAGATTTGGTAGCTCAGTGGAGACGAAGAGATTGAAGAGTCTAAACATTGAATCGGTGTAGACATGTTTTGATCCCTTCAAACAGGTTAGCTTAACGAAAATCCATTAGCCTTTGGCAACGCATTCTTTGTTCTTGAATAACACAATTCCATAGGAAGAATCTGTTCTTGTATGAAACTCCCGGTTAAGATTAGTTTCGATGTAATACTCGATGAATAAAGAGTCCTGATTCACCTTGATGTGTGCATCTGAACTATATCCAATTATGAAACCAGAACCATGATCTTTGATGATGCAAGAACGTGATTCCATGTGTATGCATAGGTGGTGTTTGAAAGCTGTCTTATTCTAATGGCAAGAATTTTATCCAGAATATATATGAAAGCTGGGTAGAATTATAGATAAACGTCAATTTCCTCTGCATGTATACTACGCTCCTATGTACATGAGAAGACGAGAACCAAGATTCGAAAATGCAGTAGGCATTATGATAAATCACATTCCATAATAATGGTAATACCCTTCTTTTAATTAAGACTCGTCGTCAGATTTAGCTCTCAGTGAATGTCTAATTCTTGTATAAGTATGGGGGATGTATGTTCTGCATACTGTTACCATTTCATTGAGTCTAAAACAAACCAAGTCAAGATTAGGGAAAATAGAAGGAAAATTTTCTATAAGGGGTAGATATCGGTGAAGATCAAGTCGCTCCATGGAGGGTTGGGAATTTAGAATTGATCTAAGAGAAACCGAGGCAATTTGAATGGGATATACCTCCCTGCTTATGTGACTGTGCAGACGCAGGTTCCCCTATTATGTGTTAAGGTACCATACGCCTCTCTCCCAACCTTAAGACGTCGCTACTTCATACCTCGGTCCTCTGTTTTCACCCAAAACCTACGATACTTACCAAGAGGGGAGTTGAGCAAAGCAACACCCCATGATAATTGCTGATAATAAGAGTTGGATTAATCGTGAGACGAGCTGATCTTTGCCAACCCACGTGGTCCTGCGTCCATGTTTGCCAAAGATGGGTTAAGTTCCTTAGAAGATGACACATGTTTCAGTCCCTATAAGCTTAAGGGTAACCACCTTTCGGGATCAGTTCCTCCATTGTTAATAGATCAGTTTGGGAAGGTTAGAGCCGAATTAATGATGGTCGTCAGTTTAAATAGAGGATTGCACCAAAAAAGCTTTAAGGCACCTCGGGTAGCCGAGACTAAGACACCATCGACCTAATATAAATGTCACCCATCCAGAGACCCCAGCAACCAATTTGGTGTTGAGATCAGTGTCGTGGGGGTTGACCGGGCGTTATCGTCCATCACACGTTCAGAGGCCAGAACCAATCCTTCCATGACGTTAAAAATACCCATATGTGGGATAGTTCGAAGCCTCAACTGTTAGTAATAACCCTTGCTCATAGCTGAGGGTGTCCGGAGTATGCACTCAGGCCAGTGAACGTCTCACTTTGGCCCATTGATATGAAGCATCTACAGCGAGACCCAAAATACATTCGGGTAAGCAATCAATGAAGGCATGCATGCATGCAAAAGCAACACATCACCATGTAACAGATACGATATAGAAAGGGAAGGGAATGTAATCACAAATGAGAGTAGCTCAGTTGGCAAAAGGCTCAGTCAGCGAGCCCACCACCCCGGATTCGAACCACATCTCCCACACTTTTTCTTTTCTTGCCTAAATATCAGCCCGAGTAAATGACGACACTGCCCTTGAACATTTACACTAATGCCTACCCTGTCCCAAACCATAAGATTACAATTTAGCCCCTGACCAATTTTGTTAATTCCCAATAGGCCCTGCCCAGGTAATTACCGATTTACCCCCCTAAACATCCAGAAAATCATACAAATTAAAAATAATAAAAATGCCAGAATTAAAAGTTTTTTTAGAAAAAAAAACAAAAATTAATAAAAATATAGAAAATTCAGAAAATTAATAAATAAAATATAGAAAATTTAGAAAATTAAATAAAAATATAAAATTTAGAAAATTAATAACAAAATTCCAGAAAATTAATAAAATTCTAAAAAATTTAGAAAATTGAGAAAATTAATAAAAAATTCCAAAAATAAATAAAATGTAGAAAATTTAGAAAATTAATAAAAATATGAAAATTACAAAAATTTATAAAAAATCCAGAAAATTATCAAAAATTCAAAAATTAATAAATAATTCCAGTAAATAATAAAAAATTCAAAAAATTCCAGAATTAATAAAAAATTTCCAGAAATTCAAAAATTAACAAAAAATTCCAGAAATTCAAAAATTAACAAAAAATTCCAGAAATTCAAAAATTAATAAATAATTCCAGTAAATAATAAAAAATTCAAAAAAATCCAGAAAATTATCAAAAATTAATAAAAAATTTCAGAAATTCAAAAATTAATAAAAATTCCAGAATTAATAAAAATTTCCAGAAATTCAAACATTAATAAAAAATCCAGAAAATTCATAAAAATTTATAAAAATACAAAAAATTCATAAAAGTACAGAAAATCCATAAAAATACAAAAAATTCCAGAAAATTCATAAAAATCATATAATTACTAAATAATTACATTAAAACCCCAATTACTCCAAAAGTCAAAAAATGAGGATTCTTCTATTAAATTCGAGCTCTCTTTTATTCAAGGCTCAACGTCAATTGCAAATTATCCTTTTTTAGAAATTTAAAAATCTTTTTCTAAATATTTTGGGATCTTTAAGTCTCACGCAATGGACTCTAAATGGGGAGCTGGCGGTCTACCTGCTGCTCAACATTTGGTAGTTTATATAGGTCCCCGTGCTGCCTTAGCCGCCTCGGGCCTTGTGCATGAGTGGACTTGAGGTCTTCTTTAAGATTTAAAAATCTTTTTGGGATTATAGGTCTCACGCAATGGGCTCTAAATGGGGAACTGGCGGTTTACCTGCTGTTCAACATTTAGTAGTTCGTATAGGTCCCCGTGCTGCCTTAGCTGCCTCGGGCCTTGTGCATGAGTGGGCCAAAAAATCCCTCCCAAAGATAAAACTTTCTCAAAACAAGATCTTTAAAATAATCTTTTCTTAAGCATTTTCGAGGGTCAAGCCTTCACAAACCAAATAATCTTTTCTCAAGCACTTTTTGAAGGTCAAGCCTTCATAAACTAGAACTACGTAAGCCTTGAGTTTCCCATTGCACCGGGGAATACGTAGGAGCAGGATCAAGTCCTGTCAGGCTAACCTCCGTCAAGTAATTATTTTTCACACTAATTAAAGGGATCAAACAATTTTCAAAATCACACACTCAGTTTAAAGGGTACCGTTCCTTGGAACGGGCGAGTGGGGTGCCTAACACCTTCCCCTCTCGTAATCGACTCCCGAACCTAAACCTAGGGTTTTTTCCAAATCTTTCCCTCAAATAAAAATTTGGTGGCGACTCCACATCATATAACAAATTCATTTTTTAAAATTTTAGCGAGTCCGTCGTCTCGTCGGAATTACGGTTGCGACACTCAGGATTTCAAAATAGCTTCCCAGTAACCTATGCAGAGGGATAATAAGTCTCTACGGGTGTCTTATAGTTCAGAATTATATCCTAAGGGCAGGAATTTGGTGACGGATAGCAGAGCGTTTTATAGGCCAGTTTGACTAGGGAGTTTGCAGGTTCCTGGGCATTTTCCAATCTGGAATCTATCAGGTTTGCCTCAGTTCAAAAGAAATTTATGTGAAGAACCAGAGAACTCTCAGGCATATTTCACAGATCAGTCTATCAGCAGCCTATTCACATTAGTTGAAAGTTTCTAGACCAGAATCATGTCTTAAGCATAGGGTCCCATATCAGACTTTATCATACTAGACTATATCGAATCCAGGCTTCAAATCCAGGACTTAGGCCAATTGATGGAGATTGATTGACAAGATTTCAACACAAGGTCTGTCTCACGTCATCATTGAACACATTGTGTGATGCTTATTTTATTCATTTGTGCAGACTGACTCAAAATGGATGATTTTGAGTATAGTATAGAATTTGAATCTGCCTTAGCTTCCACAACAGATTTATGCATCAAATGTTATTATCTTGGATTATGGTAAAGGACCAACAACCTTGGTTTGCAGTTGCCATAGTCAGTCCATTCTACCCCGTTTTGTGTTTGCTCTATTTCTTCTCTGGCTACTCTTTCTGTTACTAGTTGAGTTACTGCCCCAAGCTCTGGTTCCAAGATCTGAATAATAGAATTCTCACCTCCTGGAAACCAACTGGCTTTGCAAACTGGTCTTAGAGCATTATTCCTAACTGAACTACACCCAGGCCCTCTACTGATTGACTTTTACAGATCCAGAGGTAGGCTTCTTGCCTGAAGGGTATGCTATTATGACCTTATGGCAGGACACTTGAGGCTACAGCATGAGGGGAATGATGGAGGTGAAAAATTGACTTCTGTTTCATCTCACGTCTAATGGTGCAGCCTTCTGTTACCTCTAACCTCTCTTGCCTATTCCTAACAGTTGAACCCTTTAAGTGGTGAGATTGTTCTCAAATCGGCTCAATCATTTGCCCTTTTATGACAGAGTTCGTATCTTGACTCAAAAATCAAGGATTCCTTTGGGACCTTCCACCCAATTGGTGGTGTAGTTTTTTTTAACCATCCTGTTACAAGAAGCTAGCAAATAAAGTTTATCTGTTTCAACCTTCCCTCACCTCAAATTGTGAGGCCTATGAGAGCCTTTTTCCATGGTCCTCCTATTTCGGACCTCCCCACATGCATCCTTAAGGAATTTTAATAGGCAGTCCTCTAATTGATGGACCTTGTTTAGGAAAATGTCTACTGCAATGGATACCCTGATATGCAGGCGAATTCGCTTATTATAGAATTTGTCAGAGTTTCAACAGCAGAACTCTTTGATGCAAGGTCACTAAATTTCATTTGCCTAGGTTATATCATGCCCCCTTGAACTACAGACCAGACCCTATGGACTACCTCCTTGCAAATTTTACCGAGCCTAGGAGTCGACTTTCACAGACTTTGGCTGAGTGTTTTCAGGTCGAAACATGAGGCTACCATTGTTATCACAACCATATTCTGACAGATTATACAAGCTTATTTGGCTGAAAGTCCTAGCAGAATATAGGGACCTGGTTGCATTTTTAGAACCATTTCATAATTCAATCAGTTACAATATATCATAGAATCTTCCATGGCAGCATGCATTGGGTTCTATATCAGCATTTAAGGTCTTTCTCGCTAGAAATAATTCAAAACAGTAGGAATTCAACCAAGCTGAGCATACATATCAGAAAACTCCCCAACTCGCTACAAGATTCACCAATCAATGCATGCAGTGACACAGTTTTCAGTTATCACGAAGGAACGTCTAAGTCTAGATTGGATTAATGTGAATTTCCAATTCAGAGCATACATATCAGAAAACTCCCCAACTCGCTACAAGATTCACCAATCAATGCATGCAGTGACACAGTTTTCAGTTATCACGAAGGAACGTCTAAGTCTAGATTGGATTAATGTGAATTTCTAATTCAGGAACATTAAAAGAATACCTAGAAAGGGCGAACCTGTAAGGAGCTACTTGTTGAATCAGAGTATGCGATCAAGAATGCAGCGAATCTACTTGTAGCAGAGGAGCGACTAAGTAACCAGCCCTACTTCCCCAGAATCCGGAAGCGATTAAGATCAATTCCTTTTTCCTTTAATAGAGACCTAACAGGTTAATGCAGAGCGCGGCGAAAATTCTTCTTCTTCGAAGCAATTTCCACCAAGAAAAGATGTTTCCCTCTCCAGAATCCACCAAAACAGGAGTGCGTTCTTGAATTTCTTCAATCGATCCCAGCCGAGCCTTTTTTAACTGCAAAGCTTGGCCTTTTTTATGCCACCGGTGCCTGCTGGTGATTCTTGATACTGCTAATACGGGAGGAGAAAAATGTTGTTCAGCCAAGCCGTTACCCCTGTTTTTCCCGCCTCCTTTCCATTTTCTCTCTTTTTTCTATATCTCTTTTTGTTTTCCTATATTGTTTTTATTTGTTTTCTGTTATCTTGTCTGTTTTCTGTTTCTTTAATTTTCAGTCTTTTCGTTTTTATTTTTTATTTGGATTTTATCCTTTTTCTATTATTCCATATTTAGATCAGCATGAGTTTCTTGATTAATTTTACAATTGGAGGCCTCAGACATAAATGGGTGTTTACAAAGAGTACATCAATTGCTTATCCTTATTATCAAAATAGTGATTTTAAAATAAGACTAACTTGTTAGTCAAATGTACTGGATGAAAGAGTGGCAAGGTGAATAGTCATTTCTCTCCCTCACAATTTGTAACTTGTACGAACCATATTTATAATCATTGGGTTAGAGGTGATGTTTAATAAAATCACAACTTGATGTTAAAAATGGTAGGTACACAAGTTGGAGGATAACTATTCAATTTTTGCTATGACATAAACTTTTAATAATCATATAATAATCTTAGGTGCTTAGCCTATGAAGATGCAGAGCAGGTGTGGCAACAAGCACTTTATTGGATGGAGATCCAAGCGACATTGTCGGGAACTGTGAAAGACACCTATTGGAAAGTTAGAGAACTGATATGAGATATACAAAAGAAAGGAATTGTATTGATCATTTGAAAAGTGATATTAGAACACTTATGGGTTATCAGGGATGAAACTATATTTAGGGATGAGAAGCGGGATGCGTTGACTACAATGGATAAAGTAAAGGTTACTTCTTATATATGACGTTTGTCTAAGGGAACAATAAACAGATATACCATGTTTGATGACCGGTGTATGCCACCATTAAACTGTTGATTAAGTAATATTATGTATGGGTTGGAGTATTCTTAATACTCCACATCTTATACTTTAATGTTTGTTTCTCCGATATAAAAATATATTAATAAATCATTGTATAAGATGTACATTTTACATATATTTTTAAATTTAAATTAAATTTATAAATAAAAATAAATTAAATGGTATGATAAATATTTTTATTTTAAATGATTAAAAATATTAATTTAATATAATATTTAAGTGATAACACTTTTAAAATAGAGTTTAAAATTAGCAATAATATAACATAAAATTTTTATAATAATTATTAATGTGAAATTAAAATTTATAACATTTACAAACTATATTTATAATCACATGGGTTGAAAGGTAACTTATGAAAAAAATCATAATTTCTAATGTTAAAAATTGTAATAAGAACATAAGATCGATGCATAAGTATTCAATTTTCATTGTCACACAAACTTTTAACAATCATATAATAATTTATGCAAACATTTTTATTAAAAAATCTAGCGAACTATTAAAAGTTTAAATACACCTATATTATAGAATTATATTTCATATAGTTGATGGAGTCATCAATCCACTTAAATACTAGGTTGAACATATTATTACAATTCTTCTAAAGCATAGGCTACTAAATTAACATGTTGAACGAAAATAAATAGATTCTTAACATCAAACCAGAATTTATACATTACCGACTTAAACACATTTTCAAAAAGTTTTATGATGTTTATTGAATAGGTTAATAAATAATGTATACAGTAACATGATTAAGATATGTCAATTATTAATAAATTAGAGAATAACTTGTTTATTTCATAGATATTTTTAAGTTTTAATAAAATTATAATATTTTTATTTTAAAGAATTAAAAATATTAATTAAATATAACATTAGAGTGATAAAAAATTTAAACAAAATAATAAAAATAACAATAATTTAATATAAAGATCATGATAAATAATTTTTATTGATATAACATTGAAAATAAAAAATTAAATTTAAATTAGTGTTTATTAATATTGAAATAATATTAAGATTAAATTTATCTAAAAATAAAAAATATTTAGATATGTTATACTTAGCAATATAAAAAATTTAAATTTTTTTAAAAAAAATTAAATAAAATAAATAAATGTTTAAAAAAAAGTCATGAAACTTGAATAATTTTTAAAATCGTGATTCTGATAATTTAAAATTAAAATTTAATACATAAAAGTACATAAAAAAATAATATTTATAGAATAAAATAACCTAATTGATCACCACGTAATCAACAAATTGAACTCATATTAATCTATATTCATATTAATTTTTAATAAAATTTTAAAGTCTTCTTTATCTTGCAATAACATTAATTAAAATAAATATATTTAGTGGATCAATAATTAATTTTATACAAAAATTGATGAAATATATATATATATAAAAGTTATAATTTATTGATATTATGTGTATATTTACATAAACTTAATATTTTTTATAAAATGTAAAATGTATTAATCTAACTATGTTATAATATTTAGTAGATTATATATATAAAATTTCACACAAATACAAAAGTGGATCGATATTTCATCTTATAACTTTATTTTAACGATTTATTATTATTCAAATATATTAAATATCAATACTTAACTAATATTTTTACATATTTTTAAATTTTTTAAAATTTAATATACATAATTTAATAGATATTATAATATAATTTAATGGTTGTATTAGTAAATTTTATATTTTATATAAGATTATTAAGTTAATGAAAGTATCAAAATTTGATATTTAGTGTAAATAAATTTGGCTATATATATATAATATAAATATGTATATATATATATATATTATAATTAAATTTATTTTAATTCATGAAAATGCATAATTATTTAACAGAAATATATTCCGGATCTATCTAGTTTTATAATTTAAGAATATTTCATGTCAATTTTTAAAGAAAAATAATTTCTGGTTTCATTTCATAATTTTATCTCTATACGTTTAGAAATTTTATAATTTTGGTTTCTACTTTATTTTTTTTCAAATAATTAAATTATATAAATAATTAAATTAAATTAAAATTACATTATACAATTTCTTGTCAAAGATTAATTTAAATTAATAAATTATTAAAAAATATTTTTTAATGATAATTTTAAACAAAAGATAATAAAAATTTTAACTATTATCAGACCTTTATCTGTTAAATGTTTATTTATTAAAAATTACTCGTCAAAAAATATTTTAGGAATGGTTTAAATGGTATAACCATAATAATTTTATATATTTTACATAAATTTATATAATTTTTACAAAATTTCTGTAGAAAAATTTAAGATTTTTTAATAATTTGACTTAAAAACCTCGATATAAAATTAAAAAAAATTAATAATTATTATATTAAAAAATAACAAACATAATAAAATTTCAAAACACAAAATTAAGAGGACAAAAACAAATACAAATAAATTAAGAAAATAAAAATTGTTAAATATCATTATTAAGGATACTAATTAAACAAGTAAGCTTAATTGCTTTTTATAATTAATTAACGTATATTAAACTATTTGTACATAAAGGAACGAAGTGAAATAAATATATTATTAGTTGAATAATAATAAAAGTAAAGGTTACTTCTTATATATGAGGTTAGTCTAAAGGAACAATAAATAGATATATCATGTTTGATGATCAGTGTATGCCACCATTAAACTGTTGATTAAGTAATATTATGTATGCGTTGGAGTATTCTTAATGCTTCACATCTTATTATTTAATGTTTGTTTTTCCGATATAAAAATATATTGATAAATTATTGTATAAGATGTACATTTTAAATATATTTTTAAATTTAAATTAAATTTATAAATAAAAATAAATTAAATGGTATGATAAATATTTTTATTTTAAATGATTAAAAATATTAATTTAATATAATATTTAAGTGATAACACTTTTAAAATAGAGTTTAAAATTAGCAATAATATAACATAAAATTATTATAATAATTATTAATGTGAAATTAAAATTTATAACATTTACAAACTATATTTATAGTCATATAGGTTGAAAGGTAACTTCTGGCAAAATCATAATTTTTAATGTTAAAAATTGTAATAAGAACTTAAGATCGATGCATAATTATTCAATTTTCACGGTCACACAAACTTTTAACAATCATATAATAATTTATGCCAACAATTTTATTAAAAAATCTAGCAAACTATCAAAAGTTTAAATACACCTATGTTATAGAATTATATTTCATATAGTTGATGGAATCATCAATCCACTTAAATACTAGGTTGAACATATTATTACAATTCTTATAAAGCATAGGCTACTAAATTAACATGTTGAACGAAAATAAATAGATTCTTAACATTAAACCAGAATTTATACATTACCTACTTAAACACATTTTCAAAAAGTTTGATGATGTTTATACAATAGGTTAATCAATAATGTATACAGTAACATGATTAAGATATGTCAATTATTAATAAATTAGAGTATAACTTGTTTATTTCATAGATATTTTTAAGTTTTAATAAAATTATAATATTTTTATTTTAAAGAATTAAAAATATTAATTAAATATAAAATTAGAGTGATAAAAATTTTAAACTAAATAATAAAAATAACAATAATTTAATATAAAGATCATGATAAATAATTTTTATTGATATAACATTGAAAATAAAAAATTAAATTTAAATTAGTGTCTATTAATATTGAAATAATATTAAGATTAAATTTATCTAAAAATAAAAAATATTTAGATATGTTATACTTAGCAATATAAAAATTTTAAATTTTTTTAAAAAAATTTAAATAAAATAAATAAATGTTTAAAAAAAAAGTCATGGAGCTTGAATAATTTTTAAAATCGTGGTTCTGATAATTTAAAATTGAAATTTAATACAT
The DNA here is from genome assembly GCA_037954105.1 of Canavalia gladiata. Taxonomy (NCBI): domain Eukaryota; kingdom Viridiplantae; phylum Streptophyta; class Magnoliopsida; order Fabales; family Fabaceae; genus Canavalia; species Canavalia gladiata. Next base: position 16,211,719 of record CM075660.1, read on the forward strand.
AAAAATACATTAAAAAAATAATATTTATAGAATAAAATAACCTAATTGATCACCACGTAATCAACAAATTGAACTCATATTAATCTATATTCATATTAATTTTTAATAAAATTTTAAAGTCTTCTTTATATTGCAATAACATTAACTAAAATAAATATATTTAGTGGATCAATAATTAATTTTATACATAAATTGATGAAATATATATATATATATATATATATATAAAAGTTATAATTTATTGATATTGTGTATATTTACATAAACTTAATCATTTTTTATAAAATGTAAAATTTGTTAATCTAATTATGTTATAATATTTAGTAGATTATATATATAAAATTTCACACAAAAACAAAAGTTGATCAATATTTCACTTTATAACTTTATTTTAACAATTTATTATTATTTAAATATATTAAATATCAATACTTGACTAACATTTTTACATATTTTTAAATTTTTTAAAATTTAATATACATAATTTAATAGATATTATAATATGATTTAATGAGTGTATTAGTAAATTTTATATTTTATAAAAGATTATTAAGTTAATGTAAGTATCAAAATTTGATATTTAGTGTAAATAAATTTGACTATATATATATATAATATAAATATGTATATATATATTATAATTAAATTTATTTTAATTCATGAAAATGCATAATTATTTAACAGAAATACATTCCGGATCTATCTAGTTTTATAATTTAGAACTATTTCATGTCAATTTTTAAAGAAAAAGAATTTCTGGTTTCATTTCATAATTTTATCTCTTTACGTTTTGAAATTTTATAATTTTGGTTTCTACTTTATTTTTTTTCAAATAATTAAATTATATAAATAATTAAATTAAATTAAATTACATTATATAAATAATTAAATTAAATTAAATTACATTATACAATTTCTTTTCAAAGATTAATTTAAATTAATAAATTATTAAAAAATATTTTTTAATGATAATTTTAAACAAAAGATAATAAAAATTTTCACTATTATCATACCTTTATTTGTTAAATATTTATTTGTCAAAAATTACTCGTCAAAAAATATTTTAAGGATGGTTTAAATGGTATAACTATAATAATTTTATATATTTTATATAAATTTATATAAATTTTACAAATATCTGTAAGAAAAATTTAAGCTTTTTTAATAATTTGACTTAAGAACTTCGAGATAAAATTAAAAAAAAATTAACGATTATTATATTAAAAAATAACAAACATAATAAAATTTTAAAACACAAAATTAGGAGGAGAAAAGAAAATACAAATAAATTAAGAAAATAAAAATTGTTAAATATCATTATTAAGGATACTAATTGAACAAGTAAGCTTAATTGCTTTTATAATTAATTAAAGTATATTAAACTATTTGTACATAAAGGAACGAAGTGAAATAAATATATTATTAGTTGAATAATAATAAAAGTAAAGGTTACTTCTTATACATGAGGTTAGTCTAAAGGAACAACAAACAAATATATCATGTTTGATGACCGGTGTATACCACCATTAAACTGTTGATTAAGTAATATTATGTATGGGTTGGAATATTCTTAATGTTTCACATCTTATATTTTAATGTTTGTTTTTCCGATATAAAAATATATTAATAAATTATTGTATAAGATATACATTTTACATATATTTTTTAATTTGAATTAAATTTATAAATAAAAATAAATTAAATGGTATGATAAATATTTTTATTTTAAATGATTAAAAATATTAATTTAATATAATATTTAAGTGATAACACTTTTAAAATAGAGTTTAAAATTAGCAATAATATAACATAAAATTATTATAATAATTATTAATGTGAAATTAAAATTTATAATATTTACAAACTATATTTATAGTCACATGGGTTAAAAGGCAACTTCTGACAAAATCATAATTTCTAATGTTAAAAATTGTAATAAGGACATGAGATCAATGCATAAGTATTCAATTTTCACTGTCACACAAACTTTTAACAATTATATAATAATTTATGCCAACATTTTTATTAAAAAATCTAGCAAACTATCAAAAGTTTAAATACACCTATGTTATAGAATTATATTTCATATAGTTGATGGAGTCATCAATCCACTTAAATACTAGGTTGAACATATTATTACAATTTTTATAAAGCATAGGCTACTAAATTAACATGTTGAACGAAAATAAATAGATTCTTAACATCAAACCAAAATTTATACATCACCGACTTAAACACATTTTCAAAAAGTTTGATGATGTTTATACAATAGGTTAATAAATAATGTATACAGTAACATGATTAAGATATGTCAATTATTAATAAATTAGAGTATAACTTGTTTATTTTATAGATATTTTTAAGTTTTAATAAAATTATAATATTTTTATTTTAAAGAATTAAAAATATTAATTAAATATAAAATTAGAGTGATAAAAATTTTAAACTAAATAATAAAAATAACAATAATTTAATATAAAGATCATGATAAATAATTTTTATTGATATAACATTGAAAATAAAAAATTAAATTTAAATTAGGGTTTATTAATATTGAAATAATATTATGATTAAATTTATCTAAAAATAAAAAATATTTATATGTTATATTTTTGCAATATAAAATTTTTAAATTTCCTTAATAAATTTAAATAAAATAAATAAATGTTTAACAAAGAAAAAGTCATGGAGCTTGAATAATTTTTAAAATCATGATTCTGATAATTTAAAATTTAAATTTAATACATAAAAATACATAAAAAAATAATATTTATAGAATAAAATTACATAATTATCACCGACGTAATAAACAAATTGAACTCATATTAATTTATATTCATATTAATTTTTAATAAAAGTTTAAAGTCTTCTTTATATTGCAATAACATTAATTAGAATAAATATATTTAGTAGAAGAGGATTTTTATCAATAATTAATTTTATATAAAAATTGATGAAATATATATATATATATATATATATATATAAGTTACGATTTATTGATATTATGTGTATATGTACATAAATTTAATCTTTTTTTATAGAATGTAAAATTTATTAATTTAATTATGTTATAATATTTAGTAAATTATATATATAAAATTTCACACAAATACAAAAGTTGATAAATATTTCATCTCATAATTTTATTTTAACGATTTATATATTATTTAAATATATTAAGTATGAATACTTAACTAACATCCTTGTATATTTTTAAATTTTTTAAAATTTAATATACATAATTTAATAGATATTATAACATAATTTAATGATTATATTAGTAAATTTTATATTTTATGTAAGATTATTAAGTTAACGTAAGTATCAAAGTTTGACATCTAATGTAAATAGATTTGAATATATATATATATATATATATATATATTATAATTAAATTTATTTTAATTTATTAAAATACATAATTATTTAACAGAAATGTATTCGATCTATCTGGTTTTATAATTTAAGATGATTTCATCTCAAATTTAAACAACAAAAAATTTCTGGTTTCATTTCATAATTTTATCTCTTTACGTTTTAAAATTTTATAATTTTGGTTTTTACATTAATTTTTTTACCAAATAATTAAATTAAATTAAATTACATTATACAATTTCTTATCAAAGATTAATTTAAATTAATAAATTATTAAAATATATTTTTTAATGATAATTTTAAACAAAATATAATAAAATTCTAACTATTATCAGACCTTTATCTGTTAAATATTTATTTGTCAGAAATTATTTGTCAAAATATATTTTAGGGATGGTTTAAATGGTATAACTGTAATAATTTTATATATTTTATATAAATTTATATAATTTTTAAAAAATATGTGTAGAAAAAATTTAAGTTTTTTTAATAATTTAACTTAAAAACCTAGATATAAAATTAATAAAAACTAATGATTATTATATTAAAAACTAACAAACATAATAAAATTTGAAAATACAATTAGGAGGACAAAAAAAAATACAAATAAATAAAAAAAATAAAAATCGTTAAATATCAATATTAAGGATACTAATTGAATAAATAAACCTGATTGTTTTTTATAATTAATTAAAGTATATTAAACTATTTGTACATAAAGGAACAAAGTGAAATAAATAAATTATTAGTTGAATGATAATAAAATAAGAGAAATAATTTTTTTAAAAGATAAAGTTTACTTTTATTGACATTTTCTTAATTTTGTTATTATTTTTGTTATTGTTGATGTTTATTTATACTTGATCATTTTTAAAGTGTTAAAATATTAAATATTTCATATTATAAAAATTTATGTTGTAGAAAAGTAGGATAAATAAAATTAAAAATAAAAAATTTTGCTACACTTTTATTTTTCAAATCTTCAAGATGAAAAAAGAATTTTTCTTTTAAACCTTTGCCAACATTTTACGTATTCTTCTATCTTTAACACTTTTCATTATCTATTACATTTTCCTTTGTTCAATATATTCTCACGCACTTAATACTTTTCTTCATTCTTTGGGTTTCCTTATATTTTAATATAAATTTTTAACCTATAAAATGGTTAGCTATGTACATGATTTTCAAATGAAAAAATAGAACCAAAGAGAAATTTATCCTTACATTGTCTCTTGTTAATTATTTGTGTATTTGAGTAAGTATTATAATTTTATTTATCTGAAGTCCATTCTTTACACATAAACATATATTTTATTAAATAATATTATGCGATATTGATATTAGGGATATCACAAAGTTGCAACAAATATGGAAAAATCCCCACACCACGGAGCATTCGTGAAGAGATTCACTATACAAGGAAATAAGTCACCTGATGCTCCTTTGCGCTCACTTATCTTTGCGGTGAAAGACATGTAAGTTCGGTCACATTATGGTTAGTTACTCAAGATTCACCATGATAAAATAAATGAAAATTTTTATGTTAATTAAGGTGAACTCAAATATGAGTAACCTATGAGTTTGACTCCATGCAACTTAAGTTTGAAGGAAGTGTGTGTATTCTTGTGTTAAATGTGTTAAATAGGTTTGATTTCGAAGGATACGTGGCTACCTTTGGTAATCCTGATTGGAAAAGGACACATAAGGAGGCTACATCCATTGCTCCAAGTGTCTTTGATCTCCTGGAAGCAGGAGCAACTTTTATTGGCACAACTGTCATGGATGAATTGGCATATAGGTTTGTTGTTCCCTTGTCCTTTAAAGGAAGGATGGTAAAATTTTTGCCCTCCTTCAAGCAAAATAATAAATTTTATAGGCCTTTTGAGCATTATATTTTAGCTCACATTGACTATTTTCTTTTTACTAAAATTTAATGTGAAATGAAAGAAAATCTATGATCACAGCAACTATATAAAAATATTCTTAATTTAAGAAATTAGCGTATTATACAGAGACGTAGAACATGATGGCATAAGTATTTGTAATTTTATTTACCACCAACAACATTCTTATTTTGATAAACTTCGATACAAACAAATGGTCTACTTTGGCAGCATAAGGGGAGAGAACATACATTATGGCACACCCAAAAATCCTTGTGTAGGGGATCGAGTTCCTGGAGGATCTTCCAGTGGTTCTGCTGTTGTAGCCGGTGCAGATCATGTGGATTTCTCAATAGGTAAACTATTCGTTTATTTGAGGAGCTATTTGGCACTCCATTTTATTTATTACTTAAAATGCTACTTTTTTGTAGGAACTGACTGCCTAGGAAGTTCAAGAATTCCTGCATCATATTGTGGTGTGTTTGGTATTCGCCCTTCTTACGGTGTTATTTCAGATAAAGGGGTTATTCATATGGCAAAAAGTTTCGATACTGTGGGTAAGAATATACTGATTTAATAGATTTTTAAATATCTATCATTAGACAATTTTATTATTTTAAAAAGGTAACAAAAATGTCATATAAATAAAAATATTAAAAATCCAAACTAAAATGATAGTAGCTTCTCAAAATTAAAATTTTTAAAAATAAAGCTATCCATGATAAAAATGGTGAATTAAATAATTTTTTAATTCAAAATAATGAAACCTAAACCTAATTAAATGTACATATTTTTAATCATGATTCTAATAAAGTTATTACATTATATCCTTCAATTTTAAATTATATACCTTTTTATTAGTACAGTTTATCCATCAATAATATTTTTTTTTCTTTACCTAGTTATAAATAAACTTGTAATCTTTAACTACGTGCAATTTTTCCTACACTTTCCCCCAAATCTTTAGATTTAGATTTTTGTCTTGAAAATACCATTTCAAAATGGCATGATACTCATTTTTTGATGTTGAAATTATAGATTCACTCGCTACATGTTGTTAACCTTAACATTTCTGTGATACTAATTTATACCTGCATCTTTACGTCTAGGATGGTTTGCTAAGGATCCAACGATTTTGAACAAAGTTGGCCGTGTTCTTATAAAATTGCCACGGGCTGTACAACCTGTTAGACCTACTAAAGTTATTGTTGCACTCGATTCCTTCTTGCTTTCAAGCATTCCATACCATGTACTTACAAGAAAGGTCACCAAAGCAATAAAGAAGTTATATGGAGGTAAATACTTGATTAAAAAGATATATTACCATCAATTTTATGCAGTTATTTATGTTTTAAAGAAAAGTAAATTTTAAATTTTAAACTCCAAACTACGAGGGATTCTTCTTCCCTTAATAATGGTTATAAATTCACCTGTATATTTTTTTTGTTTTTAAATTTGATGTTTACTTACAAAAAATTATCCTTAATAACATTTTTTTTTGCATCCATCATTGTAGAGAATATAATTAAGTATGACATCATTGGGAATTATGTGTTGTCCAAAGTTCCAGAATTAACCAATTTCATTGATGAAGAACATATAGAACCACTTGCTGCACTTTCAAATGCCATGCAATATCTTGAAAGGTGTAGCTTACCAATCAATCCTTAACCTTCACAATTTTATTATATTTGTTATTGTGGATTGTGGTTGTCATTAATTGGAGTTCTTTCTATTAATCTCTTTGCTTATTTTTTAAAATGTAGGTGCGAATTCAAGAATACCCATGGTGAATGGATTCATCAAGTTAGGCCTATTTTAGGTCCTGGAGTAAAACAAAATGTAAAGAAAGCATTGGATACTGTTGAAGACCCAAAAAAAATTGACATATGCCACACTATAAGAAGGAAACTGCGTGAAGCTATTACTGACCTTCTTGGGGTATTATTTCTCTCCCACGAACATATAACCCTTGAACATAGGTCATAATAAAATATTTGAGACATCCTTCAACAATTGATATTATACTGTTAGTTACCTATTAATGAAATAGTATATATATGTCCATGCAAGCACTCATGACCATAAGGAATGCTTCCTAATGCTATTTCTTTTTATCATTTTCATAAAAAAGCCTAATTTTTTCTATGGAAAAATAGATTCAAAATGCATTTGTTATTTGTCCTGATGAACCTCATTTTGATTTGATTATTGAGACCTTTATGTCAAAACTAACAATTTTACTATACATTTCCATTTTTATTTTTTATTTCAACCACATTAATCTAATTTGACAAACAAAGATTTTGTATATTCCTTAGATATTAAAATAAGACTACATTTATTAATAGATCTTATCAAAACGATTATGTTTGAACTAATTTCCCAAAATTTGATATAAATTCTCTTTCAAAATTCGAAACTAAGAAGGAAAACAATTGTTTTACATTTCACTTTAATCTTCTTTCTTTTTGTTAGCATTTTTTCTTTTACCGTCTTACTGGCTCAAGTTTTGAATAAAGATCAATGGATGAGATTTAAATAGGATAAAAAAGTATTTATATCAACACTTGCATAGTAAAAAATATTCTTAAATAAACCAACATCCATATGGTAAAAGTATTAAAAAAGTTACTGCTATAACTAAACTAGTAAAACTGTTTCATGTTGTGAAAAGCTTTTTTTGGTAAAAGTATCAAAAGTTTATTACTATAGTTAGATTTAGAACAATTTCAAAGGATATGCGTTTATATTTTATTCTTTTTTTGCATGCCCTATGTAAAATTTCCGAAAACCAATAATTTCTAATATATTTTTTTTAATCCTGTATGATAATTGGAATTATGAAAATTTTCAGGATTTTGGTGCTATCATGATGCCTACTGTTCCCGGACCTCCACCGAAACTACATGCAAATGTATCTGAATTTAAAGATTTTTCTGAAATGACTTTCACCCTGATGTCTCTTTCAGGAGTATCTGGATGTTGCCAGGTAACCTTTGTATGCTTTTGTGTAGTTTTCAAAAATTTGAGTTTTAATATTTTTCATAATGAATTATTTTAACTTTGTATTGTTATAATAATAAGATTTCCTAACATTTTACAGGTAAGCATGCCATTAGGAATGTATCATAATCTTCCTATATCAATTTCTCTTTTAGCCAAACATGGAGCAGATGACTTCTTGCTTTCCATGATTGAGGATATTTATCCCAACATCAAAGAAAAGGAAGCACCGTACGTAAGAGTCTGAATATACTACATGAAGAATAAATAATAAAAAAAAGAGTTGTATCTTAAAACTTCAATAATTAATGAAATTGAGGAGAATAAATAAATGGGATATGTATTAAGGATTCCTTTATTGTTATGCATTGTAATAAAAGTATGATAAATCTAAATCTTTGTTCAAATACTCATGCCTTTGCATCGTAGCGTACAAAAATATTAAGTTTAATGTTTGTTTCATTATTGTTTTTTCATTTTGAAAGATGAAGAAAACCTAACGATGAGTAATTAATAATTAAAATTAGTTAACATTGTTCCCCCTTGCAACTCATTTTTAACTTAAATGTATTTTATCATTTAAAAGGTAGTTGTTTTTGTTAGAAATCTCCCAAAGTTAACAAATGTCATTTTTTATTCTCTTCTAGAAGCATAGATATGTTTGCATACACTTCAACTACGTATGCCCATTATTTTTGGGAATAAAAGTTGGTGCTTTGAATTTTTATCAGTATTGTTATCATCACTTTTAACATGTATTTCTTATGATTGATAATATTTTTCTTCTTTATAGTTAAAGAAAGTTGTTAGGCCTTTCCTTAATAAAAATTCTCTTATATTTAATATGAATTAAATATTTAAAATTATTGTTGTATGTATATTTTTAAAAATATTATTATACCTAATATTTTGTTATTGATATGACATCATGTTAGATTTATCCCTACGTTGTTGGTATCGTGGTCACCAACCTCTTATCATGTTTAAGACCTGTATGTCAAAGATGTGGTCTATACCAATGTTCTTGGAGGTTAACATTTATGACATTAGGTATGAAGGTTTAATTAATCTTAAAGAGCAACAACTATGATACCAAAAGTCATGTTATGAAAATAATAACTCATCATTGAATTATTAATTTATTTTTGTCTTATTGATAAGCCATTGTTCAACTTACATGTAATTATAATATCAATAACAATATACAAACTAATAAAATATAAACATATATCCTACATAGTTAGATAAATAATATATTATAAAAAATATATTTTTTATAAAAAATTGTTACACCTATAAAAAATTGTGTTTTAAAATTTATTGCATGAGACCTAAAATTAATTTAATGGACTTGATTTGTAATAAAATAAACTTGATTTGAATTTGATTAAAGGAATTGGATTTGATTTAAGATAAACTAAACTTAGTTTGAACTCAAGGAAAAGAATTAGGCTTGATTTTAAAAGGAAATGAACTTGATCTTTTTTAAAAATTGAGGAAAAGAATTACAATGGGTTTGATTTGAAATGGAGGAAAAGAATTAGATTTGGTTTGTTTTAAAATGAAGGAAAAGATTTAAATTTGATTTGAAATTTTAAGAAAAGAATTAAACTTGATTTGATTTGAAATTGAAGAAAAGAATTGGAATGAAATGAACTTGATTTGAAATTTGAAGAAAAGAATTGAACTTGATTTAAAATTTGAAGGAAAAAATTAAACTTGATTTAAAATTTGAAGTTAAGGAAAAGAATTGAAATGAAATGAACTTGATTTTAAAAAAATGAGATGGGCTTGATTTTAGAGATGGTTGGACTTGGGATTTGGTTCAAATTAAGAAAAGGAATTGGATTTGAAAAAAAGTGGGGCTTGACCCAAAAAAATGAATTTGGTTTTAAAATTAAAGGAATGAAAATTTGTGCTTTGATTCTAATTTAAAATGGGTTTTATTGAAGATTGAAGGAAAGAATCTGATTTGGTTTAAAAATAATAAAAAAAAGAAATTAAAGTGTTTTCCCTTTCTTTTTTTTTATGTGGGCTGGCGTTGCATAATAAAGGCTTAAATGTGGGCTAATCCCATACTCATGCGCATCTTGAGAGTAGTTGGCTTTTGGAGGGGCAGCAGACATAGCCCATATGGCCCATTATATCATTCAGCATGGGGTGGTGGCCTCTCTTGTCACACGCGGCCCGTTTGAATGTATGGAGGGCCTGATTGCTCAATAACAGTAGCCCATTCTGGTTTACCGAGAGCAGCTATATTATGGATCTTTCTTGGACGTGGCTTAGTTACGAGGTGCAGCGACCCCCTTTAAGTATAGCCCCTTATGTATGGTTTGTGTAAGACAAAATCTGCATGGTTTTTAACCTGGCCCCTTGCATGGTCAAATGAGGACTTTAAAATGAATAGTTGTACCTAGGGATCGAACCAAGGGCAGAGGAGAGTAATGAGTCACACATGAACTATTACGCTAAGCCTGTACTTGATTATTTAGCAGCTCTCATCTGATTTAAGGTGTGCTTTCGTGGATGCATTACTGGTGTAGGGCCTTTTATTTCATGAAAACAGAATCTGATTTGGCACTAGTAGACATTTGACGCATTTCATGTCAATTCTAGTCAAATAATAGTGAACACTTCCCATGCATTACTAGTCCATTCTTTATTGAGAGTAGACTATTACTGTTTCAAAACTACCCGATTCTTATGTCATGGAACCAACCAACCAGATTGGAACACTACCTCTGGATTTACATCTGAAGTCATTTGCTTGGTAGAGGGGACCCTTTTGCATTATCTAGCTGTTACCTATATAATGGTGAAAAACTGTATTGAAAGATAAGGAGGAGATGCTCTTATACCAGCTGAGCCAAGTATATGATAACTCAAGGGAAGATAGTTTGCTACAAAGATGGAATACCAATGAATCCTTCGTGGATGACGTGGATATGTAGTTATTGCACTGGAGTCCTACTACATCGTCAATTCACTTTCTCTGTTTTTAAAAATTTCAACATGATTAATGAAGATGACATGAAGAGCTTCACTTTGTTTTAACACAAATTGAATACATCACTGCATAAGAAAACTTAGAATCTGTCTGGGCACATGCTTCAAGGGTGAATCAGCCAATGTATCACAATCAGAAGCCACTTCCGAATACAACCACTGATCATCCCCTCCAAGTGATGTACCATCCCCGAACTGTTATAGCTAAAGTTTGCCTTCAAAATTGCAATTCAATAGTGTTACTGGGATTAAAATCAAGCTCAATCTCAAATGCTTTTCCGTCAGCGTTCTCGGGCTGTTATCGACTATATTCGAATCAGCATACCACTAGGAATCTAACCCACCTGCAACAAGTGTGGGCAGCTAGAATATTGATAAACCACCATTCTGTTGATTTATCTACAGAAAATTAGTTATAATTACAATATAATTTATGATTATTTAATTCTAATTCTACCTAATTTTCCTTATTTTTGTAGGAATGGTCACACAAGCTAAGAATCCGAAAATAGGCAAGTTTTGGACTAAAAACAGGGTAAAAGAAACATAAAAAGATAATACATTTAATGCGACAATGACACGTCAGCCCTACGGTGCTACAAGATTACGTAGATTGGTCGCGACGGCTAAAGAAGCGGCTAAGGGTATACTGATAAGAAATTGGCGTCGTCCCGGTCCACCACATTGAAACCCTAATCCACGCCTATAAAAGGGAGGCTCTACTACATCATATGACACCACACGAGGCTCCAAAGGTCATACCACTCTCCGGGGCGTAGGCCTATCATTACCCCGGAGACACACCATTCCATTCTCATTTCTCTTTTAGCATCCTCCCGTAGGATTTCAGAGGCAGAAGCTCTTCACAGTACGAGTTGCAACGTCCTATTGCCAGTCTTGCTGGCACTACGGTTTTGTCATTCTCTCCTAGAATTAGGATTATGGATTGTTCTATGGGATTAATATGTTTTTATTTGTCCTATCTCTCTATGTGTAACTAATCTCCAAATCATGAGGCTATGGTGAAACTTATAATGTAACCAATTGAACCCTTTTTCCTTTTTATGAATGATTGCGTATTTCTATTCAATTGTGTTTTCCTTATTATGCATAATTAATTAATGAGAATTAATTTCTAAGTTAATTAGGGGATAGACGATCGTACCATTGCCTAATTAACGGAACTATAAGGTAAACTGAATCTAAGGGTTTTGGAGGATCAATCGGAATCCTTGATTTCTAATCAGTTATTAATTTAACAAGTCCTTATGTTCTTTATGCTTCTCTTAATTATATACCTTGCATGATCATTGAGGGTAGTAACTTAAGGGAAAGAATATTGCTATTGCATGATCATTGGGTAGTAGTAGAATTAGAACGGATGGTTAGCAATTGACTCAAATCATTCATAAGGGAATTAGGATGGAATTGGGTAAAGTTATAAGGGAAACCAAAGTCTCGTGTCTTTTCATAATTGAACTCGTATTTGTGCTCTTTTGTCTTTAAATTTCTTACTCTCATTTTGTTCATCTTTTGCATTCACTTTAAACATTTCTAGACAAACTCTTTTCTGGTGAGCTCAAAAGTTAGGATTTAATATTTTTCAAGATTGTTAAAATAGTCTCTGTGGGAACGATATTAAGGTTTTTAAATACCCCTTTTACACCGACGGGTGCACTTTCCCGTGGTTAAAACTTTGTACGCATATTAAATGCACAACAAATATTAAGGATGAACTCTCATTGGAATTGCACAATGCTATCCTCTATCTGGAACCAGCGCCCGATCTTGCTAGTGATGATCATGGTTGTGAATCCAGATATTATTGAGCCACAGAAGACACCCTTCAAGGTGCTGCTATCACAGATTTCTATCAGCCTCTCTTCTAATATATCCAGGTCGGGCCTTTCAGGATGCTGCATGGGCTGCAAGAGCACATTTATTGGGCAATCAGTGAACTCTACAGGGAGCAAGACGTCTTGGAAGCTCCCAAAAGGCTTGGTCATTGATTCGACACAGCAGCTTGGTTGTCGTGAGTAGATAGCCTCACATTTCTTCCATATACATTGCCTTTTGATCGAACCGTTCCTCTCCTGTTCATCTATAATATGAACCCACTCAATTTACGCCTTACAACTCTTAACCAGAATCATCTGTTTTTCACCAATCTTCTTTAAGCTCATTTGGACACTAACAATTTCCACTAAAACAGAACCAGCCAGAGCTCCGATAAACCGTGCAAAATGAATTCAAATAAGAGCTATTGACTCAACCAGTTTGCAATAGACTTATATTGTCATTTAGAAACACTGCTTAATCTAGTTATGAATGGTAAAAGATGATCAGTTTTCAGTTGAATCAAACAGAGGTTGGGCATGAAGGTAATTTGGAACTCATATGAGTGCGATGCACGGTTATCATGCATCAGGCCATGAAACAAACATTAGATCTAAGCCCAGCTAGGGGATTTATGACATCGATTCACTCACCTAGGCATCTTGCACTTCAGTTATAATCAAATCAAAGATTCATGGGAGTTCATATGGAAAGACAAGCATCGTTCTATGGTATTTTTTAGGCTCACATCATAAGATGATAGTGAAACTGAACCAGAACCTCATATCATGCAAGTAGCAGGATGCAATGATGGATGCAATGTTTATTGATGAAAATTCTACAATCTTATTAACTGATTATGAAATAGTTGCAAACCTGAAAGGAACTGAAAGCGAGTTCTTCCTCTTTGTTTATCAACGTTCAATATCGGAGAATTTATCTGCTCTTGATTTGTTCCTCTGAGGATCCGTAATTGAATACCAAATCTACATATCTTGCTTCCTTTTTCTCCAAGAAACTGATATCCCCTTAGCCAGAATCGAAGAGAAACGGAAAGCCCTTGATGAACAGAAGATGCACCTCAATTCTTCCCCCCTTTTTTTTGCAATTCCCCTTTGAATATAACAGGGGTTTATTCCTTTTCCCCTTTTTGGTGGGACCCCCGCTTTCTTTTATATTTTTAGTTTCTCTATTCCTTTTTTTTATTTTTTTTCCAGTTTTTTTCAGTTATTCAGTTATTATTTTTTGTTTATTTCTCTTTTTCTTCTTTTTTTTATTATTTATATATATATTTCTTTATTTTGATGTTTTTTTTATTTTTTATTACTTTATTTTCAATTTTGGTTATTTTTATTTTGATTTCTCCTTTTCTCTTCTTCTCTCCTTTTTTTTTATTTTATTTTCATTATTTTTGTCCAATTCTATTTTTATGTCTGCTTTTTCATTTTCTGTTTTGATTTTCTGTTCTTTTATTCTCTTTTTAATTTCATTTCTATTTTTTTTTTAATTTCTTTTCTATTTGTTTCAAATACTATTTTTTTTCCTCATTTTTTTATTTGTTTTTGTTTCTATTATTTAAATTATTATTTATTTATTAATTAATTTTAAAAGAGGGCCTCAGACATAATTGAGTGTTTATAACTACGTGGATCCAAATTCAATTTCAACATGGGTTAGTTTATGTAGTCATATTATTGAATATCTTAAGTGATAAGTTTTATGATTTGCTATAAATTGCATTAGGATTTGACATTTATATTCAAGTTGTTTTTTTAAAATTAGTTGCCAATCAAATTGCAATCTAATTAAGATTTTTTATTTGTTATTTTTTTACTAGATTGTAAATCAAATTGCAATCTAATTAGAATTTCACATTTGTTTCCATTATCATTTCCACATTTCGAATTATTTACGTACAGTGAATCATATCACAAAGCTATTTTTCAACATGATATTAGAGGGTAGCTTAATCTGTTGATGGATCACCCGCAGATGTTCGTTCCTACAAACTTCACATCCAAATATCCAAGCATGGACGTAAGGAGGAGATGTATTGCAAGTTCTATATTATTATTGAATTTTATTAGACCCAAGACAAATTTTCAACAACTTTTACAAAGTCATACAAATTTTAAAAGTATTTATGTGACATTAAAAAAAATTAAACAAGTAATAATCCACAAATCTATTATATTATGGATTTGTCAATGATATAATTTATTAAACTGGTAGTTTGGTAATAATTAAAATATTCATGATTAAACTTAATAATGTGTTAAGAAGATATATAATCAATTATGATACTGAAAAACAATTAATTTTAAAAATATTCCTTAAATAAGCAAAAATTATTATAATTAATCATAAGAGTAATATCAATCACTCTTTCTTATTATCAAAATTGTGATCTTAAAATAATACTAACTTGTTATTCAACCTATTGGATCAAAGAGTGGCAAGGTGAATAGTCAGTTCTTTCACTTCACAATTTGTAACATGTACAAACCATATTTATAGTCATTGGGTTAGAAGTGATATTTGATAAAATCACAACTTAATGTTACTGGGATTGGTAGGTACACAAGGTCGGAGGATAACTATTCAATTTTCTCTATGACACAGCTCCTGACCCCAACTCTTTCCCTTTGCTGGTGACAACCTCCTATGCTTCTCGCACCTTGCGAAGGGACTCCGCGAAGTCTCCTTCATAGTATATGACAAAGGGAGTTAGTAACTCCTCAAATGGAGGTCCTCTGGTGGGGTAAGCGAGTTGATGCTACCCCAGTACAAGGTTATAGTTGATACATTCATTTGTTCTCATGAGTGGAACATTAGGAAAGCATTTGCAGTGGTAGGCAATTGTTGCTTTTTGCCGCTAGGCTGGATGCCATCTAATTTTTTCTTTTGTCAAACTAGTTAAGTGTTTTGCTCATTCCCTTCTATTCATAGTTTTTATCTGGTAGCATAACAGGTCAGAGATTGGACATTGGACTTTCACATCCTTTTTAAATACATGTGTTGTAATCTAAACTATAACATCGAACTTCCTCTTCTTTTTCTCATGGTAGAGATCCAGCATACAATACACATTGGCAAATAATGTAGTGACCAGATTTTTGAGTTTATATTTCAGGCTTGGAATACGTCGATCACGGCCAGCTATACAAAATTGTCGATTTGAGGGAATAGTACTGGGTCGTAGATGGTGAGGGTGAGCACGTCCATGTAAATATCCCAACTGCTGTTGTCCACCAGATAGTGTAGATAATTTCCCCAAAGTTCTCTTGTGAAACTCTTAAACTAATTCTTTTATTTGAAGTCTGTGAGGAGATCATTGTTTTGCAGCCATATGAATTGAACTGCTACTCGAGAGGATGTATTATGCTCTAGATGATTGTAAGGTTTGCTTCCATCCAATGGTAGATCCATAATCTACTCTAATTCTTCCAAGATGGGTGCCAACTAAAAATTTGTAAACATAAAGCACCTCAGCAAAGGATCATAGTACTACCAAAGCGATGATGCCTTCCTCTCTTTTCTCTCTCCTTTTCTTTTTGTTTTTTTCGTCCTTTCTCTTCCTTCTCTCTTATTTCTCCAACTTTTCAACTTTCATCATTCTTCTATTTTTTTTTTTTGAATAAACTAAGCATCATAAGAGGAATGTATGCCCTCCTTATGTCTTATTTTTGGGTTACCTATTTATGAACCTCGCATATAGTGGGCTATAATCCTAATGTATAAAGGTTACTAGAGTCAAGTTTCAATTCTTAATGTTTGCTACAACTATAGGAAATGGTATTAGCTGCATGGCACTATGAAAAGGATGCACTCTAGCTAGGATGTTCGTGATAGTCAAACAGGACGTGCATCCCAAATGATACCACTAAATCCCTTTAATCTTGGGTTTTGTTCAGACTCAGGTATAGAATCCTACTCATGTTTATGCATGTATGTATGTAGTGTGTGCAAAGGGCAGATAAACCTTTATGATTGCTAATGGTTTGGTTTGCTGTAATTGGAGAGATTGCAACAAATATATATATATATATAGCAATTTTAAATTTTTCTATCCTAAGGTTGGAATAAATAAATAAATAAGCATCAGAAAAGGATTAATATAATACACACTCAATTTTAAATGGGGTCTGACTCTCTAATGTCCCAAGCGGAGTCGTCATCTGTCGCAACTATAATTACAATGAAATGACAAACTTGTTAATTCTTGAAACAATTTATTTGATCGATTGTAGAGTCGCCACCAAATTTTTATTTTAAAGGGAAAATATTTGAAAAGAAAAACTCTAACAGAGGAAGAGTTCTAGGTTCGGGAGTCCATTACAAGGAGGGAAGGTATTAGCACCCTACTCACCTGTTCCAAAGAACGGCATCCTTAAATTGAATATGTGATTTTGATATTTTGAAAATTATTTAATCCCTTAAATAGAACGAAAATACATAGTTTATGGAAAATGGTCTAACAAGACTTGATTCTGCTCCTACGTATTCCCTAATGCAATGGGAAACTCAAGGCTACAACATAGTTCTGGTAAAAAAAAAACTTGATCTCTTGAAAAATAAAATAATTTCATAAAATTGAGAATTTTGTGAAAGAATATAAACAATTTTAGTCAGAATTGATTTACATGTAATTTCCTAAAATTCACACGTACACAAAGTTCTAACCAATCATAGGTTACACTTGAACCTGTACGAATTAAAATACAAAATGGTAGAGGATGCTACCGGTCGCATTAGAATTCTCATGCGAATTTCAGAAGAAAAAAAAAGCACACATTTTTTAAGAAGAGTTAGTTGAAACTATAATTTTCTAAAATTTACGTGTTCACGAAGCCCAAACCAAACGTAAGCTACGCTTGATCCTGTACAAATTAAAATATAGAACAGTAGACAACACTACTCGTCCGCATTAGAATTTGTTACACGAATTTCATAAAATTAAAAAAAACATATGTTTTTTAGCGGAATTAATTAAAAATGTAACTTTCTATAAAATTTACGTGTTCATAAAGTCCAAGCCGAACTTAAGTCGCGCTTGAACCTGTACGAATTAAAATACATAACGATAGAGAACGCTACCCATTTGCATTAGAATTCGTCATGCGAATTTCAACAAATTAAAAAAGCAGATGTTTTTTCGCAGAATTAATTAAAACTTTAATTTTCTAAAATTTATATCATCATAGTGTCCAAGCTGAACGTAAGTTGCGCTTGAACCTATACGATTTAAAAAACAAAATAGTAGAGATTGCTACCCATTCATATTAGAATTCGTCACATAAATTTTAGAAGAAAGAAAAAACTAACATTTTTAGGCAGAGTTTGTAAAAGCAAAAATGATTTTAAGCGGGATATAATTTTTAAAAGACTTGGCTATGTATGCATTTTTATTTTTGCAGCAAGATGGCCCAAAAAAAAAGAAATTGGTCCTTATAGGCCCAATGTTCAAAATGTGAAGGTTGGGTTCAATCTTCAGGATAGTTGATGTTAGAAAACGAAGACTGTCGAATTGGGCCTTATAGGCCTAATGATCCCCACGTGAAAGCTGAAGGGTCGTATTATTCCCTACTATTCAACTAAACCAATATTGAATATCGAGGTTGTATACATCCATAGATGCTTTATACATTATTCAAACTCAATATAGGGATTAGCCACTTTTAAGTCCTCAGCTAGAGGCAACGTTGGCTTTAAGGTCTAGATCTTTCTGATTATATTTCTCAAGTGTCAAAGGAGCTTCGAAAAGTAATTGATTTTTTGAAACCCATCGATTGTGAACGTGAGCAAGGCCTTTACCTTCTAAAAAACCCCTAATTGTAGTAGTGATAATAGCATCACAATGACCAATACCCAGATTGAAAACGGAAGCAATTTACTTTACTTGTGTTGCCCCTATTTTCATGAGAAATCTACTGTTCTTGTTACCCAAATGATGAAACTTTAGTTTTTCTTTTGCTCTTTCCACAACAACCTGGCCCATTGTCCTTACTCTCCATATGTTTCACAAAACTCATCTCCAAGTATTCATTAAAAGACTCAGAAGGTTTTCCCAAATGATTTTGGCAACAAATTTGATTTTTCTACCATAATTGATGGCTTGACTGGGTTACATTCTGAGGTAGACAAGTTGAATGTAGCCGTGATGATGGATTATTAATGCCTTCGCTGAATTTTTGTTGTTCATAATCAATGTTTAGTATATCATCCACAATGATATCTTTCCAAAAATTTGGTGTGGTTGAATGTTCTTTTGAATTGATTGAGTTATGAGTAGAACGTAATCCATTCGAATGCAGAGTGAAATATGAATCTTCTAATTGACCATTAAAGCTAATAGAAGATAACCCTGAACATAAGCCATGCACATCCCTATTTGAATTAATGCCCACTGCTTTGTCAATATTTAAATCATATGATCTTGGCAGCTACAGAAGGTGCTAACATATCTTGATCATTGCCCATAAAAGATGTTTAACATTGTCCACCAATATTATGCTTGTTCAGCTCTGAAGGTATGAAGGCATCATTGGAGTGCATACAAGACCTATTTTCAGCTTCCCCTAATCTTGCATTAAGAATAGGCCTTTCAATGCAAGCAACTCCTAACACAAGAGCTTGTGGATCATTAGATGCCCCAACCTTTCTATTATCCAGAATACCAGAACATGATAGAGTAGTATCCTGTGGAAGATTTCCCGATCACATCTAACCTAAGAGTTCACTCTAGGAAGGGTAGTTGAATTGATGGCCCCAGTGCCAGAGCTAGATCCTTTAATCTGGTTATCAAATTTGTCTAAAGGACTTTTGGACACTAATTTGGTGGATGATGACATGTGTTTAGGGTCATCCATAAGCAGAGGTAAAACATTCCCAGGTTTAATTCATAGGCAAAATTCCAAACTAATTGAGGTAAGTGAGAAGATGAAGTGGACCCCGAATCAACTAAATTCTGATTTATAGCCATTGTATCTACCTCTTTTAGAATTGATGACAGATATGTTTTATTAGATTGGTAAACTTGGACTTATGGTGGGGGACCCCTATCAACAGAATTCACAAGCCTAAATTTCTACAAAAGGGAGAAAACACCATAGGATGTTTTGAATTGTGGTCATGACAAAGAGAGCAATTAACTTATTTGGATTCTTCAACTTCCTGCTCAGTATCTAAGTTCACTTCACGATCAGATTGGGAACTATCATCAACAGTGGAATCAGTGCAAGCTAAAATTTGATCTCTCGGGCTTTCATTTTTGTTATTACAATCTGCCTCTTTCCACCTTTTGCCTTGCATTGCTCACTGCTAGAAGTTGCCAATGACACATTGTGTCTCTAGTGGGAAAGCATTCTTATAGCTGACTAGCCATTTCAGGAGTAAATTTCTATAACTTGGTCCTGTATATATGATCAATATTTGCAAACTGTTTCAGTGAACTTTATACTACCACATGTCATTGATAGCCATAGGTTTCCTGCAGCTTGAATAATCTCAGGCTATGTTGTAAAGCTATCAAGTATAAACATGACTATAACAAGCCCGTGGATATGATTCAAATGTTGACCACTACCTCTCGATTTCTGTTTCCTATACCTCTCTATCAACATTATAAAACTTCAAGCGATGGGGACAGGAGGTTAACCAAACTAAGGTTCTGAAAAGATAGATTTTTATGACCTTTATAATTGTCTTATACAGGGCTAACATCAGTATTTATCTCAAATCAACAACTACAAGTGCAACTTCCTAGTTTGACTACTAAGATTTCATGCATTGCTGACCTCAAACTTACTATGATTACTTAACTAGTTGACATCTCACCTAACGGTTACCAATTATAGATCCATGAAGGTAGTGTTACAATGGAACTCCACTAACAAGTAGCACTTTCCGTATGAACCTAACTTAGCTCAATGCGATGGAGCTCTCTTAGTCATCATCAATAGTGTTACATCCTTGGTCATCTCGAGTAAGGTTCCACACACTGTTAATATTCTCAATCACAATGAGGAAAGTTGAGCTAAACTATTCTCTCAATAAATTTACCAGGCAATGATTGAAGGTTCAGGAAACACTCAACGGTAGTTTTATGAACACAGAATCTCAGATCGAAGCAACTGATGTGTGACTATGGCACCATTACGAAGTATGAAGAATTTTAAGCTTGTTCTAAAAAAGTAGTGAATCCTAAACTCTAATCAGGAGTAGAAATGTATGAACTAATGCTAATGCAAGCAGAATCAGCATCATGGTTCAAGAATCATCTTTGTTTATGCATTTATATTCCAATCAAACTAAACAGTGGATTGTTTTTGCGTCTTCAGAGAGAGAAAATGAAAGCTAGCTACTGCAGGATTCCTTTCTTTTCCCAAAAGATCTCTAACCTTGTTTCCTTTCAATCTTTTGGTATATATAGATTTTTAAATCAACTAACCCAATACCCAGTTTGTTTACCTAACCATAGTCTCTCCCTTACCTCACTAAAACGGATTAACAAACTATTAACTACTACTTAATAGAAATGGATATTCTCTTACCCAGA
This sequence comes from Canavalia gladiata, assembly GCA_037954105.1. Lineage (NCBI taxonomy): Eukaryota > Viridiplantae > Streptophyta > Magnoliopsida > Fabales > Fabaceae > Canavalia > Canavalia gladiata. Next base: position 16,233,385 of record CM075660.1, read on the forward strand.
GTTGCTTCTCCCCTTTTTTTTTTTTGTCCTAGTCCCTTTAGGTCATCTTGCTGCAAAAATAAGAATGCATACATAGCCAAGTCTCTTAAAAGTTATATCCCGCTTAAAACCATTTCTGCTTTTACAAACTCTACCTAAAAGCGTAAGTTTTTTTTCCTGAAATTCGCTTGACGAATTCTAATGCGAACAGGTAACGTTCTCTACCATTCTGTATTTTAATTCATACAGGATCAAGCACAGCTTACATTCGGTTTGGACTCTGTGAACATGTAAATTTTAGATAATTACAATTTTAATTAATTCCACCCAAGAAACGTCCATTTTTAAATTTTCTGAAACTCGTGTGACGAATTCTAATGTGAACGGGTAGCATTCTCTACCGTTTTGTATTTTTATTCATACAGATTCAAGCACGACTTATGTTTGGCTTGGACTCTATGAACAGTAAATTTTAGACAATTATAGTGTTAATTAACTCTACCCAAAAACGTCTGTTTTTAATTTTCAGAAATTCAGGTGACGGGTTCTAATACGAATAGGTAGCATTCTCTATTATTCTACATTTTAATTCGTATGGATTCAAGTATGGCTTACGTTCAGTTTGGACTCTGTGAACACGTAAATTTTAGAAAATTGCAGTTTCAACTAACTCTACCTAAAAAACATCCTTTTTTTTTTATTTCCTTAAGTTCACATGATGAAATCTAATGCGAACAGGTAGCATCATCTACCATTCTGTATTTTAATTCATACAAGTTCAAGCACAACTTACGATTGGCTAGAACTTTATACGTGCGAATTTCAGGAAATTACACATAAATCAATTCCGACTAAAATTGTTTCCATTCTTTCACAAAATTCCCAATTTTATGAAATTATTTTATTTTTTCAAGAGATCAAATCTCTTTACCAGAACTACATAACCTTAAGTTTTCCATTGCACCAAGAAATACGTAGGAGCAGGATTAAGTATTGTCGAACCATTTTCCATAAACCTGTTTATTTCCATTCTATTTAAGGGATCAAATAATTTTTAAAATATTAAAATCATATACTCAATTTAAGAGTACCATTCTTCGAAACAGACGAGTAGGGTGTTAATACCTTCCCTCCACGTAATCGACTCTCATACCTAGAACTCTTTCTTTGTTAGGATTTTTCCAAATATTTTTCCTTTAAAATAAAAATTTGGTGGCAATTCCACAATCAATCAAAATAAATTCTTTCTAATTGTAGCCAATTCATCATTTCGTTGTAATTACAGTTACGACAATCACGCTCATTAAGTTATGGCGTGTAAGTTGCTAATGTTCAACTTGTTCAACATTAAAGTGAATGAACTTGCATTAAGAGTTTTGGTAAAGATATTTACAAACTGAACATTTGTAGGTACATAGGAAAGAAGGATGAGGTTCTACAAGACAACGTCACGGATAAGATGGTAATCAATTTCGATGTGGTTAGTACACTTATTAAAAAATTGGATTCTTAGCAATATAAAGTGTTGTCTGGCTATCACAACTTTTACCACGGCTTGTCAATGTTCCTCGTGAGGTTGTTGCATGAACTGAGAAAGAATTTGAACACTATAAGAGAGTTCCAAACAAGCATAACTAAATGAGACGTTCAACCAGGTGACATACTATCCTACATTAGATAACAAAGATTCTTTTACGAGTGCTAGATGATGATTTTCTTCAAGATATGTAATCATAGGTCACGAACCAAGTTTGCATGTATCCATTATAATATCTAAAGCATATTTGCATTGACTAAGAAAAATTCTCATAGGAGAGCGAGTTACTTCCACCCTTAAGAAATATTTTAGCTTCCCCAAGTCTTTCATGTGGAAGCACTAATGCAAGTAGTCCTTAAACTACTGAATGACAAGAGAATTATAACCAGGTATGATTATAGACAAGCAAAACGAGTTGAACATCTTGATGATGATGACCAAATAATGAGTGATCGGAAGCACACTACTTAAAACCATACTAAAGAAGAGTAGTAGAAAGTTTAGCGAACCAACACCATGGAGCTTGTCAAAGTTTGTAAAGGGATTTTTGAAAGTTACACATCATCCTATAAGTTTTAATGTGAAATTCAGGAGGAAACTTCATATAAACATCCTCCTTAAAATTTCTACGGAGGAAGTCATTGTGAACATCCATTTGATGAAGTTCCCAATCCTTAGCAGCAACCACAACTAAGACGGTGTAAATAGTAACCATTTTTGCAACTAGGATCCAACTCTTCAGCCTAATGATTATCCAAAGTAAATAAGCATGCTTTGTACCATTCAACCTTCCCATCCGAATGATATTTAATGTGATAAATCCATTTAAACCCAAGAGTTTTCTTTCCTAATGGCAAAATTGTAATGTGTCAAGTATCATTATCTTGGAGTGGTTTGAGTTTTGCACTCATGACTTCTCTCCATTGAGCATCACATACTACCTCAAGAAAATGTACAGATTCATGTTCTTCTCCTATTGCAACAAAGAAGATATGGTATTGTACAAAATGACTTATATTGAGCTAAGGGATAGAGTGAACCTAAGGAATTGGACGGAGCAGGAGAAGAGATGGATGACCTCGCTTTTGTAAGCATATTGGTGATGAATTCACACAGCAAGATGGAAGGAAGATTCACACATTGTTCGTGATCCAGAGGACATTCTAATATTGTTCTAGTACTGGTAAAAGGATGTGCACTGTATGGGAGAGTTGGCAGCGAACTATTGTCTTTAGTGTTAGTGTTTGATGAGTTAGTATAGGAAGATTCACCCCTATCATCAATACTGAGTTAGTTGATTGGTCTAGGCCTAGTAAAGACTTCCTCATTAAATATGGGCTTAGTATTATTGGTTTCAACAAAAATTTCTTCATTTGCTAAATTAATGGGAACCTAATCTTTCTTGAATAAACTAGCAAACAAAAATTCATTCTTCACAAATTTTACATTACAGGATATAACAAAATCATTTATTTTCATATCATAAAGTTTTCATCCTTTTTTTTTCAAATGAGTATCCTACAAAGACACATTTATAGGTTCTGCTAGCACATTCATCACCTTTTTTTATTGATTTTATGCATAACACAATAAGCTAAAAAATCCAAGATGATTATAGTCTAGTGGTTTTCATGTATCATTTCATGATGGTGTCAACTTAATCAAGTATCTTGCAGTTAAAACACATTCTTCCTGAAAACGTATAGGCAATGATCCTTGAAATCTTAACACATAAGTTATATTGAGAATGTGTTTGTGTTTTCTCTTGATCCTTCCATTTTGTTGGGATGTCTCACTATAGGATGTTTGATGAATAATTTCATGTTGCATAAAACACAAAGTCATACACATGAACTCAATCTCATTATCACTGCATACTTTAACTTATTTATTAAATTGCATTTCAGCAAGAGTAAAGAAATTTATCATCATGCTAGACACCTCCCGTTTTTCATACAACAAATATATTCATACTACTCATGACTAATCATTATTTATTGCAAAAAAAATAAGATGCACCACAAGATGAGGAGGTGTGATAAGGTCCCCATAAATTGTAGTGTATTAAATAAACAATGTTTGTTGCGTGAAAATCACTCAATGAAAATTTGTTTCGTGTTTGTTTTGATCTTTCACAAACTTCACATAATTTATTCATGTTTTCAAAATTAGGTAGCATTTGCACCACTTTGTAAGAAGGATATCCTGTCCGCTTGTGTCTCAGATCAATTATACTCTCCATTCTGATTTAATATGCTCTGATTTTGCAAGCATTGAGATACACATAGAGACTATCTCTTTGTTCACTCATTCCAATAAGCATCCTTGAAATGAGGTCCTGCATAGTACAAAACTCATGAATGAACAACACAATACATTTTACATCTTTTGATAATTGTGATACTAAAATTAAATCACATCTCCGTTTTGGAACATATAGAACATTTTTCAGTTTAAGCCTCCATCAAGAATCACTATTCCCTTTTTATTTGTAAGGAATTTTTCTTTATTTGATAGTCTTACTGTGCACGTCTCTACAATCCGTTATCCCTTAGGTTTCTTGAATTCTATATCATATGATTAGAAGCCCCACTATCTATAATCCATACAATATATCATCCTTACCAATCATTATTTCGATTCTACTTCCCTTGTGGTCATTCATATCATTTTTTGTCATTGTTTTCCACTAAGTCATGTCACTAAACTTCCTCTAACTTCTTTTTTAAGGTCACTTGATTTTTCCACCGCTTGTGTTGTGTTTACTCGTATGACAGTCCCCCTCACAATCGTCTTCCTTGCTTATACGAGGTCTTGCAGTTGTTTCCTTTTTCTTCTCGAGGTTGATCATCCTATCATTTTAGGTAGCCAATTATTTGAAAGCATTCTTCAATCTCGTGTCCCATTTTTTTCACAATTAGAGAATACGTGTTGTTTTGCTTCATTTTGTCCTTTATTCTTGTACCTACTTTGCAATTGTCAATCCCATTATACTTCCTTTGTCATCCTTGGTTCTGTTAATCATCTTCATCCTTTCTTCCTATACCAAAGTTTCATATACTCTTTTGAGAGAAGGTAAGGAATCTATTGCCAAAATATTGGATTGCACTGCGTCATAGCTCATGTCTTCTAATCCCATCAAAAACTGATGCACCTTTTCTTCTTCTCTTCTCTTATCCAAACATCACCGAATGTTGCATTTGTAGCCTCCATAAGAGCACCTCAGTATTGGCTCATGGTTTGTCAATTCATACCAAAGAGCCTTCAACTTTCCATAATATTCCACCATAGACAATCCTTGTTGTTTGTATTCAACAAGTTTAACTTTTAATTATTGAATTCTAGGACCATTCCTAATAGAGAATTGTTTCTTGATATCTTCCTAGAGATCCTTTGTATCTTTTGCATATGTGATGGTGGAGTGTTGTCGCAACTGTAATTCCGACGAGACGACGAACTCGCTAAAATTTTAAAAAATGAATTTTAATGTGTGGAATCGCCACCAAATTTTTGTTTAAGGGAAAAAGATTTGGAAAAACCCTGTATAAGTTCTAGGTTCGGGAGTCGGTTACGAGTGGGGAAGGTGTTAGGCACCCCACTCGCCTGTTCCGAAGAACCCGAAGAACAGTACCCTTAAATTGAGTGTGTGATTATTTGAAAATAGTTTGATCCCTTTTATTAGAGTGAAAATAAATACTTGATGGAGGTTAGCCTGACAGGACTTGATCCTGCTCCTACGTATTCCCCGGTGCAATGGGAAACTCAAGGCTTACGTAGTTCTGGGTTGTGAAGGCTTGACCTTCGAAGAGTGTTTTGAAAGAATGTTTGAAGATTTTGCTATTCGAAAAGAAGCTTTATTTTTTAGGAGGGGTCTTTGGCCCACTCATGCACAAGGTCCGAGGCGGCTAAGGCAGCACAGGGACCTATACGAACTACTAAATGCTGAACAACAGGTAAACCGCCAGTTCCCCATTTAGAGCCCACTGCGTGAGACCTAGAATCCCAAAGTATTAGAAAAAGATATTTTTAAAGTTTTGAAGAGATACGATTTGCAAATGATATTGATTCTTGAATAAGAGAAAACTTGAATTTGAGATAAGAATTTCATTTTTTGAGTTTTGGGTTACAAATAGAATTTTGGCGTAATTTTGCAATTATGGAAATTTAGGATGATTTGGTAATTATTAGAAATTTTTATGAATTTATTTGAAAATCTTATGAGTTTATTTAGGAATTTTTAGAATTTTTGCTAATTTTCTTAATTTCTTGAATTTTTATGAAATTTTTATTAATTTTAAATTTCTGGAATTTCTTATTAATTTCTGAATTTCTGGAATTTTTTATTAATTTTTGATTTTTTAGAATTTTTTTATTAATTTTCTGGATTTTTATTATTTTTTGGATTTTATGGAAATTTTTATTAATTTTCGATTTTTTGGAATTTTTATTATTTTTTATTGATTTTCTGGATTTTTATTATTTTTATTGATTTTCTGGAATTTTTATTATTTTTTATTGATTTTCTGGAATTTTTATTATTTTCTGGTAAAGGGGATTTATTTAGCATTAATGGAAATGTTTGGGAGTAATATAGTAAATTCTGGCCATGGGACATATTAGATATTTCTGAAAAAGGTTAGGGGTATTATGGTTATTTCTGGTCTTAGGGTATATTGAGTATTTCTAGAAAAGATTCGGGGTAATATGGTCATTATGTGAAATGTTTAGGACAGATGAGTATTTTAGATCAATCCATAATTATGTGAGCTTTGGGGACCCACCCTTTTTATTCTTTAGCCATCTTGAGCCATGTTCCTGTAAATCAAAAGTTGAAATCGTATACTACAGGGAATCCTCATCCCTCACTTTGACCACCACCCTGGCGGGCCCCACCTCTACGTAAGGCTCCCATTTGCATGCACTTTCTGTCTTACGTAAAGTTCAACATCCTTTCCCACCCTTGGTTGTTTTAAGACGACCAAACAGTTTGCCACCCCTGAGTCGTCTCTTTGAGGCAATTTTTTGCGCCTACACCGTATACTGGGTTAGTGCGTCTTTAGCGATTCTTCAGGCATGCTGGTGCAAGTATTCTGAATGGACAGCTTCCCTTTGATGTACGAGTGTGAGTCTATGGTTTGGCAAGAGAATCTACCTATGGAATAGAAGATACGATGGGCATCGAAAGGTGCTTAGCTCTAGATGTGGTTTCTATCCAGACATGATCATGTACATAGCAAGCCACTTCAGCCTCTCTTTTATCTGATCGGATCAGGGCACTATGATTGAATAAAGGTTCAGTTGAGGTATGTTCATGGAGCGACAACTATGGTGGGTGAGCAATCAAGGGTGACAGTGAAGATTGGTGGGATCAGAGTTCAAACTAACTGTTTGTACGACCATACGTTGTTGTTAAGATTATGGCATTCATCTGAAGCCAGAACATCGACAGCAGAGAAGAGTAGCAGAATGCCTAATTTGGCCGAATGGGGGGTTAATGGGAGCCTGAAGTTTAGAGATAAGGGTAGTGATTGTTGAGACAAATCACTCAAGACCAAACCCCTGATGGTATGAGCAGAACATGAGCGAGATGTTTGAATTTGGACGAACACGACTTATAGGTTAATACACCAGACGTCGACTTAAAGATTGGAGGCCATATAAGGATTGAAGTAATAGCCAAAAGGTGGTCACTTCGTAGTGTATGGCATTTGACCCTTCAAGAGCGATGGCCTCCGGATTCTGGCCCAGCTTTCCATATCATGGACTGGTTTGACTAAAGGAATTCTTCTCTTACTCTGTCTTTTCTTTCGACGAGGACCAAAGATGTATTGCAGCAAGAACTCATCAGGCACACCTTAAACAATTCTTACTTCTAGCAAACCGACATTGGAACATGATATAGCTGGCCTGTAGCAGAGTTATGGCTCCATATGTAGAGTTCTAGAAGGGTAGACTCGTAGACTTTATACGATATATTGGTTTTCCACACCAAATCTGATTTGGGGGAGAGTGACTTGAACTATCTCATGGCAATTTGATCAAGCTATGTCTAACGATTCCCATTTTATTATGATCGATTTCTGAAATGACGTTGTTGATTTATGCTTGTTCGAACCAAGATTTTGGCCAAGAAATGCGCTTGTATTGTAAAGAATAACAATTCATCGAATCTCATAATATTACCAGGGATTACTTGCAAGGATGATATGAAATTCTTGAAGCAAACAAGCTACAGTTTGAAGTTCGTACCTGGAATTTCTGAGGGTGTTTCGCAATTGGGATCGATGTGTCTCAAGCGAGGGGAAGAACTATAATTTTGTTAACGTCTTCCCACCGGAACTCCAAGATCCAAGCACTTTGAATTATCTTTCAGATAAGACCATCCACCCCACCAAAGGCAGAGAATTACCTCTTATTTATACTCTCTTTTCTGTTCTTCCTTCTATAATTTTCCTTTCTCTGAGAGCCCCATTTTTCTTCTTTCAAGAAGTTGTATTGTCCCCAAGAGCCGAGTCCTCCGCTCCCCTATTCATGGAAAATGAACCATGAAGCTTTCTTCCTTTCTTTCTTTTCTTGCCCAAACAGAAAACCTCTCGCTCGATGCCTCCCAAGTGCCATGAAGAAAGAAAAAACCCTGTTAAGTTTTTCTGTTTTTTTCCGGTTAGTTCATTCTGTTTTTGCCAAAATCATTTTTTCTGTTTTTTTTCAAAACCGTTTTTTGTTATCATTATTTTATTATATTTAATGTTTTTTTTTATTTCTGATTTTAGTTTTAATTTTTTCCAGATTTTGTATTTTTGTTTATTAAATTTTCTTTTATTGTTTTCTTTTAATTTTTGTTTTAATGTTTTTTTTTTAGAATTTTATTAATTTTCATATTTTTTCTTTATTTATTTTTGACGTTTGTTTTGATTATTTTATCTTTGATTTTTAATTATTGGTTTCTTGATTAATTTTAATGGTTGGGGGCCTCGGACATAAATAGGTGTTTACAAGTGTAGGCTTGATTCAATCATGTTCATAACCCATGAGACTAGCATCGATTGAATCGTCCGCCAATCCTCCATCTATAGTGCACCTTCTTATGGTTTCTTATGAGTTTCATCTAGAAATCCCCACTTTCTCTGGGCACATAGCGACACCTTCATGGCTCGAGCTTATTCTTTGTAGTTCTTTGCACGTAATTGCACCTGTATGATTATGTTTCCAAGATTGTTGTTAGCAGTCAAGTTATAGGGAAATGATCCTTTCTTGGATCTATCTCCATATGTCTCTATGTTTTCCCCTTTACGAGAAATCTCACTTGCTCTTTTCATTTTAATAACAGATGTTTCCTTGTGTATAATGATTATCAGATTTTTCCTTACTCTGATACCATGTCAAAGTGTCTTGCCTTTTATTGATATGATCTTTAACCATATATACAAAATGCTCTTCTTAATAATCAACTACAAGACTTTTTAGTCTTAACAATATAAGATATTTACAGTAAATAAAAAATGATATACCAAATTATCTAAAATAGAAAAAGAAATTATTTTCTAATATATTGTAATTGATATAACGTGATATGCAATAGATTTATATCATATTTTATTAGTTTGTTGCGAGTAAGATTGGATAGGACAAAAGGATGGAGGGAGAGAGAAATGAGAATCCCTTCCAATAGCATGAGGTTGATGTTTAGATTATTTCTTAAGAAAGTATGAATACGAGGGAAAAAGTGAATCCAAAATTTTGAGATTTTATTTTTAACTTTTAAATTAATTTAAAACAAATTTAATTAAAATGATTTTAAATTTCTTTTAATTCTAAGTTTAAATTCTATTTTTAAAATAAAAAATAATTATTTGTTTATTAATTTTAATTTTAAATTATTTTTATTTTTAATTTTAAATTTATCTTAATTATCATCATTATAATTATTACTATTATCGTAATAGTAATAATAATAATAATCTAATATATTTTATTATTTTTAAAAAATTATTAAATTTAAATAATTTTTATTTATCTATTTTTGAAAAGATTTACTATGAAATGATAACATAAAGAATTATTTAATTTTTATAATAACTTTTTTAAAATTAAATTAAAATTTATTTTATTTTTAAAATTTTAAAATAAAAAATTAAAAATAATTTAAAAAGAGTTCTAAATTATTAATTTACTAATCCAATACATAAGTCACTAGTTAATAATAAGCATAATAAAATAATAACAAAATTAAAATTATATATAAGATAAATAAAGTGCATATATATCATAAGTGGATATAAAAATAATGAATATTATAAATTACAAATATAATAATAAAAAACTATTAAATCTATCAATCAAAATATAATATTAATAATTTGCAACTTTTTAAAAAATCACTTAAGATACAATTAATTATAAGTAGTGGAATTGGAAGCAAGTTTCAAAGGACTGAGGTCAAAATCAAACATAACTTAGTTGGTTATGGAAATGATTATTTTTAATTTTTCTATTTTATGGTAAGGTGTTAGGATGTGAATTTTTTATTATTTATAATAGAGATTACAGTAAGAAGAGATATATTAGAGTGGCTTATTTTGCTATAGTGTATGAGGTCACATATATTTACGGAATGCATGAGATGTATTTTGCAATTTAATTTATGGAATACGTTTGATATATTTCATAAATTAATTTATGGAATGCATGAGATGTATTTCGCAATCTAATTTACAAAATATATCTGATACATTCCGTAAATTAGTTTATGGAATGTATTAAATATATTCTGCAAATTAGATTGCAGAATACATTTCATTTATTCTGTAAACTAGTTTGCGGAATGTATTAGATGTATTCCGTAAATTAGATTGCGGAATATATCTCATGCATTCCGTAAATTAGTTTGCGGTTTGTATAAGTTATGTATTCTGCAAACTAGTTTACAGAATGTCTCAGATGTATTCCGTAAATTAGATTACGGAATACATCTAGTTTACGGAATGTATCAGTCGTCTTCTGCCTTAGGATGCACCAGGAAAACTAACATAAACCCTAATCCCTAAAACCCTATATCTAGCCTACTGAATGGACTACAAAATGTTAATGGATATTAATCTTAAACTTGAAGTTTGGAGCTTGGAGCTTGAACATAGAAATTTGCTTGCGGAGAACAGAAGCTTTGCTTGCGGAAAGAGAATGGCTTGATTGCGGAAAATGTCTTTGCTTACGGAAGTCAAAAAATTTTCCGAAAAAAACATAGGAGAAAAGAGGTGTTAAGTATATAATTTGAATAAAAAAATTAAAAAAAATTGAGGATGCAAAAAGAAAAAAATGGGTGTGAAAAGTAAGGCTCGAATTTATTGAAGGATGTCTCAACATGCATGATAAGTGGGGTTTTACTTTCGCATCCTCCGCTTTTTTTTTACTCTCCCTCTTTTTTTTAATTTGGATATTACCATTTTATCCTTTTTTTTAATATACATTCCGTAAATTAATTTACGGAATATAAAAAATATATTCTGTAAACTAGTTTGCAAAATGTATTTTTTACATTCTGCAAACTAGCTTATAGAATATATTTTTACATTTTACAAATTAATTTATGGAATGTATTTATTAAAGGGTATAATTAAAAAAAATTTTACAAAGGAAGGGAGAAAAGAAAAAACAAGCGTGGAAAAAGTAATTTCCGAGTAGAAGTGGTATTTTGCTTCCAATTTCTACACTTCAGTTTTCTTTCCCTTCAGTTTAATTTTATATTATTGGTAATGGTGTGATATTTTATTAAATAAATTTAAATTAATGAATATTATAAAAAATATATTATCTATTAATTTTTTATTTTATTTTTTAAAATATTAAATTTTAAAAAAATTATAAAATTTGATAAGAATAATTTATATAATATAATTTATTAATTTAATAATTAAATTGATAAAATTTAATTATTTATTAAAATTATTAAATAAAATAATTTTAATTAAAATTATTTTAAAAATAATTTAATTTTTCATAATTATATTAAAATAAAATATTTAAAATAAAAATAAAAAAATATAAATTAAATTATTTGTTAGAAAGTTATATTAACTTATAAAATTTAGGTAAGTTTAATCTAATAAATAATAAATCATTTTTAAAAATTTATTTTATTAAATACTAATATTTCAAGTTATTTAAATTCAATAAGTCAATCTATTATTATTTATTATTACTATTATTATTATTATTATTTAACATAATATTTTAAACATATATACTTGTCATTTTATTTAAAAGTTTGAAAATAATAATTTACATATAAATTTAATTTTCTTAAAATATTTAAAAATAATTTTATAATTTATTTAAAAAATTAATAAAAAAATTTTAAAAAAAATTCAAAACACATCCTATTTTGAAAAAGTTAAGTAAAGAAATTAAAGAAAACACCTACATTATAAACTTAAAAAATTTATATCAAATAGACAAATCAATCAAATTCAAACCCTGCCTTAACGAAACATATAAATTTAATATATCTTTGTTTATCTAAAAAAAATAAACTTAAATATTGTAAAAGTTAGGATATGTATAAATTTAATTATTTGGATAAGATTCAATTTAAAAATTTTAAAATACTGTTTACATATATACATATATATGTTTAAAAATTAAATAGTATTTTATAAATAAATTTTTTTAAGATAATCAAAATTTAGAAACTCGCAATTAAAATCAATTATTATAAATAAAATTAAATAATATTTTATTTTATTTTTAAGATTTAATTATTTTAAATATAAAATAAATTATTATAAATGATTTCATAATTATTTTTATTTTACTATAAACAATATTTTTATGAAATTCAAAAAGCTATAAATTATTTTAAAATCGCTTTTTATCTGTTATATTTAAATATAAAATTTATTTTATACAATCAATTATAATAATAATTAATTATATATAATCAATAACTAAAATAATTAATTTTTGAATTCATCCAAATATTATCTTAATTTACTTATCTGATTTTCATCTCTGAGAAGAGTTTAATAAGAGCACACATAAAAGAGTAAAATGTCAAATAAAAAAAATGGTCAGATCCGGCCTTCGTACGTCATTTTCCTATTTAATTAAATTTGAAGAATTCTTAATGTGTACTTCGTTTATTGTGAAGTTGACAGAATTTGACATTTCAAATCTAATGGGGCGGCCAGCCGCTTTGATTTGCCTTTGGGTTCAAATTCAATAAACTTCTGACCAAATACACAAAATTTTTTGGGAATTGTTTTTTTTTTTTTAAATTTTAGTATTTCTATTTTATTTTTTAATATATATTTCATAAATTAATTTATAAAATATATTTTTATATTTTATAAACTAATTTATGAAACATATAATTTTGTAAATTAATTTATGAAATATATTTTATAAAATATATTTTTATATTTTGTAAATTAATTTATGAAATATAAAAATATATATTTTATAAATTAATTAACAGAATATAAAAATATACATTTAAAAAATTAATTTACAAAATGTAAAAATATATTTCGTAAAATTATTTATAAAATATAAAAATTTATATTTTATAAATTAATTTATAAAATATATTTATTAAAAGGTATAATAAAAAAATTAAAAAAATTAAAAAATACAAAAGATAATTTTTAAACTTTTTACAAAAAAAAAGAGAGGTGAAAAAAAAACAAAAAATACAAAAGATAATTTCTAAACTTTTTTGTAAAAATTAGTTATAGGAATTACTGAAAATTTTTTAGCATTATTTTATTTTTCTTTTTCTTGCCAATAATAATAATTATTATTATTATTTTTATACATAAACTATACAGAATTGATACATTAATCAAATTTAACGTTTAAAAAAGTAAACAAATAATTTATGTTTAATTTATTTTTAAAATAAATTAATTCTTTTTATTTATATTATATATATGTATATATATTATATAATAATAATAAATAAAAATTATTGTTGAAAACAATTCCTCGCGTTTTATGATTTATTCCTCTATCAATTGAACTGGACTTAACTTTATATATATATATATATATATATATATATATATATATAATAAATATATATAGATATATTTAAATTAATATTAATATATATATATATAAGCATATATATGAATATATGAATAAGTGACTGCACTCTAATATTTAATATTATATTTATTATATGTTTGTCTTTTCAAATTAATATATTGTTTTGGAATAAGTTATTATTAAATAAAAAATAATTATTAAAAAGTTAATATTTTAAAATTTATGCTAAAGAGGTTTATTATTTTATTATAAGTCTAGTATTAACAATTTTAAAATTATATAAATTTTTTATGTGTTAATAATTTAACTTTTTAATTAATATCCTTAAAAATTTTATGAGCATTTTACTATTTATTTAATAAGAAGCAAACATAATACATTAAGAATTTAATAGAATATATTAATAGATTTTACATTATTATTTAATTATAAATATTATATAATTAAAAATTATATATTTATAATAATTTAATAATTATTATTTTACAAATTATATTTATCATAATTTTTAATTAATTAAAAGTGTGAAATATTTATACTGAAAATTTATTAAAATTGAATTGTTATATTAAAATCATCATTTTCAATTTACTTTGCATTAATAAGAAAATATTTTCTTAACAACTTATATATATATATATATATATATATATATTACAATACATGAATGTCATGCTTCTGCCATAGTAATGTTCACACTATGTAATGAATGAATATATAGACATGGACTATATTGTCTATTACAATTACAATCACTAAAGTTGGGTGGGGCATCCATTAAGAACAGATGCAATACACGACAATCTTATCAGGAAATAATATTTTCTTGCATATCAAGGACCCGAAATGCATTATGGCTAGTGCCTTATCCAATCATTTTGGAAAATTGGAAATGACCTGCTACGGAATATTCATCCTTCCTACTATTCGATTCCAAGATTGATTGAGCTTTCACAAACCTGGATCCTCTCCCGTTTCTCTCCGATCCTTTATAGTACAATCATCCAGACCGTTTATTTGATTAAATGGATATTATTTTACAATGTTACTATATTTAAATATAAATAATATTTTTAATTTTTATGAAAAATAAATAACTATTTTATTAAAATTAATAAAAATATTAATATATTAATAATTAATTTTTAAGAATATTTATAATATTAAATATTTAAACTGATAATATTAAAATAAATAAATATTTTATTAATATAAATTTATAATAAAATAATATTTATAAAAAATTAATAAATAATATATTTAAAACATATTTATATTTTATAGTTAAGATAAAAATATTGTTATATATTTTATAAAAACATAAAATAATAAAATTATTATTATTTTACATGTGATTAATTTAATTAATAATAATTAAATTAAATTATTATAAATGTTATATTTTTTATAATCATTTCAAATTTTTTAAAAAATTCAACCGATAGGTTAATCTATTTAATTTAGAATTTTTAAAGTAAATGTTATAATTTAATTTAGAATAAAATAAAAATAATTAAGTATCAATTAGTTTGATTGATTTTATTCATTTAAATAGTTAAAAAAGTATTTATTAACATTTTAATATTAGAAAAATTTTTATAGTTTATTTTTTTAGTAAAATTAAACTGTTAATATAAATATAATTGTATATTATAAATTAAATATATTATATTAAATAAATATTTTTGTTAATACATATATTATATATACTATAAATATTAAATATTAAATATAATATATTATTTTTTATGTAAATTTAAATTTTCTAATAATTATTTATCTTTTCCATAAAATATATAATAAAAATTATCTTAATATTGATTATTTTTATAATAAATAATTTTTTAATAATAGTCAATATCTAATCATTATAATTTAACTTGAAATTAATTTTAAAAATTTAAAATATTTTTCCGAAAGCATCAATAGCTAGATTACGTCTCCTTTTAAATATTAACAGTTAAATTTTTTATTTTATATAAATTTTATTTATGATCGTTATCCTAGTTTTTTTATCTATTAATAAATTATTACTTTTATAATGTATCAATCTTAATAATGTTAACGATAATTTAACTTAATAAAAATAAGAATTATTACTACTTATATGTAAAATAACAATAATTTTATTTCTATAAAGAAATTAAAAATATTTTTTATCTTACATAAACTATAAATATATTATATTTTAAATAAATAATTATTAATTTTTTACATTTTTATTTTACTATAAATATTATCTTAATAAATTATTTATTTATTTTTAAAATTATAAATTTAAATATTTAAAAAATTAAATTATTAATATATTAAGTATTTTTATTAATTTAAATAGAATAATTATTTATTTTTTAATAAAATTTAAAAAATTATTTTTATATAAAATATAATAATATATAAAATGATATGTGTTAGATTATGACACAGAAAAGATAAGAGAGAAACGGGAGCAAATGTAGGTTTAGCTTTCACTTACAACTTTCGAATTAAATTCAAAAATAAAATTATAAATATTAATACAGAAAGAAAAATAAAATGAGAGAGGCTTCCAGGTCCCAATATTTTGCTACTTGATTGCAAATAACGAGATTGTATAATGCTACCAATCCTCCCCAAACAGTGTATGTGACGCGTGTGACTCACATTCTCCAACTTGAAGATATTTATGTTTGTCTTTTTCGAACGAGTATTTTACTGTTAGCCTTCCCATAAGATAAAAAAGTCACTATCAACCTTTCCCTACTTTCATAAGAAGAGAATTTACGTTAACCCTGCTCTTCAGTTGATAATATTGCTTTTGTTTTTTCACAAAGATTTCAATAATAATTTGTAAATAATCTTAATTATTTTTTAATTACTTTCTCAGTTTCTAATATTTTATTATTTTAATTAGTCTCTATTCTTTTAAATGTTCATATTAAATTCTTGTTATTATCAAACATTTATAATTGACTTCTAATTTTTTTTAATGATTTTTACTTCAACTTTAATCTATTTCTATTGTTTCAAAATTTTAAAATTCCTATATATCTCACACAGAAATAAATAGTTAAATACCTACTGGAAACTGAAATATATATATATATATATATATATATATATATATATACTAAAATAACCTTACAGAGTAATGATTACTCACACGTAAAATGAACGTAAAATGATATAAAGTATAGTTGTGGACTATGCGTAGGAAGCAATTCATTTGCAGCTAATAGATGAAGTAGAAGAAAGAGAGAAATATGTCTTAATCAACAACAACAAAGCTAATAATTGAATTTGAAGGGATGCATAAGCGTGTTTGGAACCCCCATAGATGGCGAGTGAATATTGTGAATATTTTTTACGCAAAGTGGTTATGCCGTCCTATAGATTTTTTTATGAATTAACATATTGCTATTATCAACTATGTCGAAAACCACACCCTCAAATATTTTAAAAAAAATATTGAAAAAGAAAATAAGAAAAACGAGGAAGAAGGTGGAAGTAGCAACCGAACTTCCAAATTAAAAGGCAACAACCTCAAAGAACACGAAGCAAATTAAAGTTAAAGCAGAGCATCTTCTGTGCAGAAACAGAAGAGAGGAGAGGGAGGAGAAAGTTGAGAACTTTTACCTTTACTGTTAGTAAAACAATCTCCTTCTCTCTCTCTTCTTGGACTCCTTTGAAAGCAAGAAAACAAGAGGGACTCTGAGGATTGAAGGTTACTTCCTCTCTGCTGCTTTGTGGCTGATAAGTAGAGAAGAGAGATGTTTGGATGCAATTGTTTTTGCTGGGATTCTGTTCCTGAATTCTCTGACTCTGATCCACTTCCCTTCTCTCTGCCTTCACCTCTTCCTCAATGGCCACAAGGTATGTCTTAAATATTCATTTTTTTAAGAAGCTTTTTTGGGTTCTTCTATGGGTTTTCCATTGAATACATTTGGTTTTGAGAATTGGATGGTATAAAAATATATTACGGGGATTAGGAACTGTTCTTGTTTCCTGCTGCTTTCAACCATCAAATAGGCACCTGTGTTTGACCTTTTTTGACTCTTTCAAACGAGAAAAGAAACTATTTATACATATCTGGATATATCATCTTTGAAAAAACTGTTTTGTTCTATGTTTAGAGATATTCATGAACCACAGTTTCAGGAAGGAGCAATTGGGGAGGGGGGAGGGAGGATCAGAAAGTGCAGTGTTTGAGTAAATTACAGAGAAAATTGGATCGGAATTGAGATTCATTCCTATTTATATGCGTTTTTCTTTTATCAATTATCTTGCTGTTTGTTTTGAAAACAATTATTTCTTTACAAATAAATGTTAATCAATTCAATTTATTAACTTTCTGCTTATAAACTTTAACTGTCTGGTCTTTAGTTAATTTCCAAGGCCGTTGAGAAAAACTGGTGTCATAAGCTACAGGGAAAAAAAATTAGGTAGTTTTGTTACGTTGTTATTGATTTCATTGCACATATTCTATCACTATGACTATAGGGATGCGTTTTTTTATGTGAAGTAGCGGCATTAGTTCCATTCTCTTATTAACCATTCGTCGTCACAAATTGTCTTACTTCAATAGACGGTTAAAAGAACTTGTTTATTTTTTTCAGGAAGAAAATGCCTTATGATATTACATTTCCTTAACACTCCAACTGGAATTTCTTATCTTTACTTCTACAAATGTCTTGTCAATTATTGTTCAGCTTATTATGCATCACTGTCTGTGATGGATGTTTGTTTTCCTTGAGAGTTGAAAAATATCGGTCCATTGCGGCAGCATGTTATATAGAACTCACAGTCATCCCAATTCTCCACAAACAAAATGCCAAGTTTAGTTTGTACTTTGCTTGATATGTATGCAATTATGCATCAAGTAAACATCTTTATTGCAGACATCAAAATTGAATTCTTGCTATCATTAATCTTTTAATTCTGTTTGGTTCCAACTATTTGATTATCTATGTGAAACATTTGTGGCTTAATTATCTAATTTATCTAAGCCAATGAGTGATCTGGTCAGGTGGTGGTTTTGCAAGTGGAAGAATATGCCTTGGAAAAATAGAAGTTGTAAAAGTAACCAAGTTTGAAAAAGTTTGGAGATGCTCAAGTTTGCATGGGAAACCACAGGGTTTCACATTTTATAGACCTTTGGAAATTCCAGAAGGGTTTTTCTGCCTTGGTTACTACTGCCACTCCAATGACCAGCCATTGAGAGGATATGTTCTTGTGGCCCGTGATAATACTTCTGAACCTGAAGTTGATTGTTCCTGTGCTTCTGTGTTAGAATCTCCAGCTCTAGAAAAGCCACTTAACTACTCACTAATATGGAGCATGGACTCGCATGATGAATGTGTTTACTTTTGGTTGCCAAATCCTCCAACAGGGTATAAAGCCATGGGCATAGCAGTTACTAGCAATCCTAACAAACCTGCAATTGAAGAAGTTAGGTGCGTGCGAGCTGATCTGACAGAAACTTGTGAGACTTCTGATATATTACTAACAATTAAGTCAAAATACTCAAAAGATTCATTTCAGGTTTGGAAGACACAACCTTGTGATAGAGGTATGTTAGCTAGAGGTGTATCAGTTGGGACATTCTTCTGTGGCCCCTGTTTTGGTTCTGAAGAAGTAGTGGATATTGCATGCTTGAAGAATATTGATTCTTCCTTCCATGCAATGCCAAATCTGAACCAAATTCATGCACTTATTCAGCATTATGGTCCCACTGTATATTTTCATCCTGATGAGAAATACTTGCCATCATCTGTGCAATGGTTTTTCAAGAATGGAGCAGTTTTGTGTACAGCAGGCAGCAAGAAGGGTCTTGCTATAGATTATCAGGGCTCAAATTTACCTAGTGGAGGAACAAATGATGGTAGCTATTGGATTGATTTGCCTAGCGATCAAGATGCAAAAAATCATCTAAAGAAAGGAAACATAGAGAGTGCAGAACTCTATGTTCATGTAAAACCAGCACTGGGAGGGGCCTTTACTGATATTGTGATGTGGGTTTTTTGCCCATTCAATGGACCTGCCACCCTTAAAGTGGCATTGATGAACATTGAGATGAATAAGATAGGAGAACACGTAGGTGACTGGGAGCACTTCACCCTTCGTGTAAGCAACTTCACTGGAGAGCTATGGTCTGTTTACTTCTCTCAGCATAGTGGAGGTAAATGGGTAAATGCATTTGATCTGGAGTTTATTAAGGGTAACAAACCGATTGTTTATTCATCAAAAGATGGTCATGCTAGCTTCCCTCATCCTGGGACTTACCTTCAGGGATCATCCAAACTTGGAATAGGAGTACGCAATGATGTAGCTCGAAGCAAATATGTTGTGGATTCAAGTGTCAAATATCAAATTGTTGCGGCAGAGTACCTTGGAGAAGGAGTCATTACAGAACCATACTGGTTGCAGTATATGAGAGAGTGGGGTCCTACCATTGTATATGATTCACGTTCTGAAATAGAGAAGATAATAGATCTACTTCCACTATTTGTTAGATTTTCTGTGGAGAACTTGTTTGAATTATTTCCGACAGAGCTTTATGGTGAGGAGGGGCCAACCGGTCCAAAAGAGAAGGATAATTGGCTAGGAGATGAATATTGCTAGTCCGGCATCATGATACCATATTTTGCTATTTGACTCTGCCACTAGCCATGCCTTAGCTAGCTCCTGATCTTGATACTGTTGCTTTTCCTCACTCATTTTAATGGGTAAGGAATTCAAACTGACAAGGTAATGTCTTTATATCTTGGTAATAGTCTATTTTATGTGTCACTGTGGGAGAAGGGAAGGTGGAGCAAGACATCATCATCATTCATCAACTGTAAAGGAGGTGTACCTCGCATTGTAGACCTTGTGTCATTCTTGGAGACGTGAAAAATTATAGTTCTCTAATGTTTCAGTTACTTTAAACAACATGCATAACTACACAAAAACTATGAGAAAAATGATAGTAACATGCAATCTAACATTTTCTTTATTATTGATTGAAATTTATTAAGTTCAACCAATAATTAGGAGTATGTTGGAAAGTGCATGTGATACTAGCATTCCTCAAACTATGAGCATGTACAAGATAGAGTTATTGGCTGTATACACATTTCTGATACCTTGTGAGATATAATTTTCTTGTTTATGTCTTTGTAAGATAATCTTGTTGCCGGTGCTTGGTGGGAAACATGAAAAAATTGGCTACCGTTCCGATTTCCGAGTACTGCTGGTCATGAAGCAGGAATGTCTGTTATTCAATGTGATATAAAATTACTTAATTCAGTTGCGGTCATTTGCTTTGAATTTGGAAATTTCTGTCTGATCCATTCTGCCATGGAAAGTTTACCTGTTTTCCAGCCATAACATCAAAACAAAAGCAATGACCGTAATCCATGACAATCTGCTTTATGCGTTTCTATTTCTCTAAGCATGTCATAAATAATTTTATCTATTTTGCTAATATATGTACAAAACATCCCTTAAGAGATTAATGAATAGGAAATTTTTGTTAAAAATTATAGCATTTAACATTATCACTACATTGAATTTTGTAATTTTAAATAAATATTTATTATATATATAACTTTTTATTATATTTTTTGGACACATTAAAAAATATTGTTAATTAGTGAAAGAAATTTTCTTTTCTCGTTAAGCTCAGTTTCATTCGTAGTCCGACAATTAAATATTTAGTTTTTCTATGATGTATATATTTACACAAGTTAAGAAATTAAAATTAGAATTTTTTTTATACAGTTATGATGGTTGTGTATTAATAATGTTTTTAATAAAAAAATTACTTTTAATTTGTTAGCCTGTGTAAATTTCTATAAAATAGAAAATTTGTTAAATTGTAGTCTTTATTTTTAATTTATGACAAAGGAAATGCAAAAGGAAAGTGGAGAAATGACATGTTAGAAGAAATTAATTGCATAAATCTGATATCTTCATGCAAGATTATAATTTTTATTGAGGGTGAAATAAGTAATATTTAATTATTAAATGATGAATGTTAAATTTAAATATAAAGTTATGAGTTTTTTAAAAGTGGTAGGGAGTAAATTTTTGTTTTAAAAAATGTAAAATTTAGTGATCGGTTTTTATTTGTTTTTTCGCATCTTATAATAGTATAGTGTAGGTAATCTTATAATAATAATCAATAAGGTTGGAATAAAAATCTTATGTAAATTATTTTAATTATAAATTTTTTATTATTAAATAAATTTTAGTAATTTAAAATAATTTTATATTTATTTGTTTAAAAATTAAAAATTTAATATTGTTTTATTAAAATTAATTCTATACACAAGTCAAACAATTGAAAAAGTGAACCAAGACTAATATATTAAAAATATGAATATTGCCAGTCAGAGTTTTATGAATTTTAATTTTTTAAAAAATAATAAATAAATATAAATTTATTAAATATTATATTAAAATTTATTAATAATATTTTAATAAAAAACTGTTATTAATTTTATAAGTAGAGAAAATTTATTAGCATTTGTATAAAAATATAATTATTTTTTAATAATCTTAACTTGTATATTTTTAAGTACAACAAAAAAAAATGATGAGGCTGGGACATAAAATTGCGTAAATCATTCTAATCGTCAACCTCACTACTAGATAATCTTAGTGACTTCCTCAACTTGTATGCATGTGTAAGTATTGTTTGATTTTGAAATCAATTTGATTATTTGAATTTTAGTTATTATTCATATGAAAATTAATTTTAAATTACAATCCTCTTTTTTTTTTAAATTATACTAATCAACTTCTCTTTATCGCATAGATGTATCACAAAGATTTTGATGGAAAGAAATAATATTTTTTTTATTGTCATATTTTAAAAGGGATTAATATTTGGTTAGATGAATTCTAAGATGATTATCAAATTTAAGCAACCATCCATGATCACATGTCATTTGAATCATTAATTTATTATTATAATAATAAATGATATAGATTTAAAATCAGAACAAGCTGGTGTGGTTAGAATAATTTTAAAAAAATATCCAAATTTTATCATTATTTATATTGTATAAAAAAGAATATGCTGGTGTGGTTACTGAAAACAAACGGTTTAAATTAAATTTAAAATAAAATATAAATGTTGGTATATTTGGTAAAATATTTCAACTAATTAAAAGTTTAAATTAGTAACTAAAAAGTTTGTTAAATATTTTAGTTTTATTGGTTAAAATAGTTTATTTTAATAATTACTAACCTTTTTTAAATAGTTACTAACGTTTTTGAAAAAATTAGTTCGAATAGTTTTGATACTTTTAGTTTTTAACTAAAACATTTTATTTATTTTTATTTTTAAAATATTTTTATAATGAAATTATCTATTTATTTATTTTTATATTATCATAAAATATTATTTTAAATCATTTTTTAATATATATTATTTATTTTAATTATTATATTATTTATTTTATTTTATTAAAATATTAAAATTATAAAAAATTACATTAAAAAATTATTTAAAATTTATTTACGTAAAATTAAAAATAAATATTTTCATTTTTAAAAAAAATTGTTTAATTAAATTTTAATATATTTTTTTTAAAAAAATATAATATACTTATTATATTTTAATTTATTAATAAATTATATCTTTATTTGTGATTTTTATATTTATCCGTTGGTTCAACAATTAGTTTATCAGTTTTTCAGATTTTAACTACTTTTTCAGGTTTTATATAATTTATCCGTTAGTTTAGCAAATACATCCTTATTACGTAATAGTATGGATATTTTTAAAAATATTCATTTGAAAAAAATAATTTTTTATATTGAATATTTAATTTTATTTTTATTATAAATTTTATTTCTTTCAAATACTATTACTTAAATTGATTTTAAATTTGATTTAAATTTAAAATTTAAATATTGATATGGAAACATTTTTTATATAAAAATATTAAATTTTAATTTTAATTAATTATAATTGTAACTTACTATTTAAAATTTAAATTTTAACATATACATTAATACAAATAGTTTATTTTGATTCAAATATTTTTATAAATTTAATTTTTTATTTAATTTATTTAAATCTAAAAAATAAAATATTCATTAGTAATAATAAAAATATGAGTAAACCTTCATTTTAGTCTTTCATTTTATTATAAAATATTTATTTAATTCTTAAGTTAAAGAAATTAAGCGATTCGTTCCTAATTTTGTAAACAACATGCTGATATGTGTCTTTAAATACCATGTTAGAGGTTCAGATGGAGCAAAATGATATCATATGATAAGTTATAAAAGAGTTTAGTGTGTGCATATATACATCATCATCTTTGTTAGTGAAAAAATTTAAATTTTAGACAACATCCCTTTGTTGCAACCCTAATTTGCAGTTGGGAAATTAAGACAATTGGGAAAATATAATTAGGAACTTACATTGTTGCATGGAAATCTAGAATGTCTATATAAAATGGAGTCAAGAATGTCATAAACCATTTAAAAGAAAAATAAGCATGTGAAATATTTATGCAAATATAGAGTTGTTATAAGGGTTTCAAATTCTAAAAGAAACCCTGAAAGAGTTTTCTATGGACGTTTGAAACTTAAGATAACCTGGTTTCATATGTTTAAAGTTTTGTATTTGTCTATTTTTACTTAGTTATTTTAATAGTGAAAATTGTGTGTGTAGGTGGAAGATAGGTGTGATTTTTTTATGTGATACAATCACACTGTGGGAGAGGATAATGAAGTTACCTCAGTGATGAATGTTGAATGTAATAGTGGAGAATGAAAAAAGAGTGTATCAAAGAAGCTGAATGCAAATTTGATCCAGCAGCAGTAGTAGATGACCCAGCATGTGGTCCAGGACCAAGACTTTGTTAGGCCCAACAAAAGGACTTGGTTGTGGTGCAAGACTTGGTTATGGTCCGGTAGAACGACCCCGTGGCACACCAGCATATTTTGTGGTCCACATGCATCACAAGTTGATCTAGCAACAATAGATGGGTCACCTACAGCACCCATTGATTGTCTTGCAACAATAACTTGCTATTGGGCTTGTAAATCTACCAATTGTTACTTCTTGACCACAAGGCAAGTTTATTTGTTATGGTTTGCCTTATCACAAACATGTGAATTCTTTTAACTTTCTCTTACGTTTAGTGAGATTAACAGATTCTTCATTAGTATCTTCTCTTCTATGTTTCTTAGGCTTCCTAGGTTTCTTCTTGATATTGGGTGGAACAGCTGGAACTTGATCTGTGTGATCCTAGAACTCTTGCAAGTAAGGCCTCGATGTGGTTGGCATAAGTGTCTTGGTATAAGGTCATTGGCAACCAATTGTCACAATGATATTCAAATCTCTCATTTTTGTAAGTTATATCTGTTATGGCATGCATGTAAGGCATACTCATAGGAATTGTATGAACTAGAATTAAAACATAATGCACTTTAAAAAATGAGGATAAGTTTATACACCAACATGTTAGCTCCCAAAAACGATAAGTGAAACTTTCTAAACTATAACTGACAACAACATTTGTTGGCCATGAATGGACTTCAAACTTGTGGTCATCATCATCTCCAGTATTGACACCACTCATATAACAGCATACATAAACAAAGTATAGGAAATTTATGATAATCATCCTAAACAATACATTACCATGTAGTTGTCCACTTATTTGATTCATTTTTTCATTTTTTCAAGTCTGCTCTATTGAATTGATGGTAAATGGTCAAGGTGGCAAGCCAATTTAAGTTTATTTGTGTTTATGGTATTGAATACCAGCACCCTTATTTCCTTCAACATGCTTATGATTGACTTTTCCCTAACTGAAACAATCTTCGCATTGAACACTTCACAATTATTATTGCATATGTTGTCCCCTTTTGGCCATGATGAGAAATAAACTTTTATGCAAGATTATTTTGGATTTTTGGCCAAATAATCATGAGCTTTTGATTTTGTTATCTTTATTGAATTCATATTTCCATGGAACTAGTGAGATTCAGTTGATTTGACACATTCCTACAGTAGCATCCTCAACTCTTTATCCTTTCGTTGTTTGAAGAAATTTTTCCACATATGCCATACACAAAATTTGTGTAGAGCCCCAAACATTACTTTTTGTATAGCCTGTTTCAAATCATATACAATAAATTCAAATTTGTCCCTAAAAAATTAAAATTGTTTCAATTTAATAGATATCTCAAAAAATCAGTTTCATTTCAATCCTTGACAAATTTTAAATGTTATATATTTATTCTTATACAGTTATTGTAGTATATTAAGCACATGTGTATCCATATTTACGTGCACCAATTTCATGCAATATATTTACCTTCTACATGTCAGAAATGAAGTTTTATACATGGCATCCTGGTCTTGATGGTCTCCTTATTCTCAACATCTACCATAACATAGGTAATGACCCATATGTGATTGTTTGCATCCTAACCAACAGCAGATAGCAGTTGTCCACCAAAGTTTTCTTTCAAGAAAGCATCATCGAGCCTAATTAGTGGTCTGCATCCATCTTTAAACCTTTTTTTTTACATCCAGCAAGACATACGTACAACCTATGAAATTGTGGACCACACTCTAGTTGAGGAATTATTTCCATCTTCACAGTGGAACCTAGGTTCTGTTCCACTTTAATAATTCATTACAGTAATCCCACAATTTTGCATACTACTCTTGTTCACTTTCCAGTAGGATACGTTTGGCTTCCTTTACAAACCTCCATATTTTTGTCCTGTCCATATGAACTCCAAATTTTTGCTTAAAATAATCAATAATATCACCCAACTTCGTATCCTTGTTCTTTTTAAGTTTTTTCACTCGTTTGTTAATCATTCAACCCTCTAATGTTTATTTATTTTTAAATACCCTACCACAAGTATGTTCACTCTAAAAGATTTTTATCTGAAAACAATGCAAGACATTATTATAGCTACAGAAAATTTTACATTTGCAAGTTTTCTCAATACACTTGGCTCTAGCTCTAATGTTGTCATTTTTTACCCAAGAGACAACTCTTCCCAATTGAATTGTGTAGTCCTTCACAACCTCCTTATATGATTCAATTGTTGGAAATTTTATTCCAAGTTCTACCTGAATATGACCAAAAGTTGAATCTTTATTCCAGTGTAGGTATATATCCTTTCTCCATATTCGTCACCATAATTGTTAGAAGTATTTATTTCCTCAAAATTCCATGAAGATCCACTAGCACTATCATCCGCTGCATTTTTTGGCACAAAATCCTCATTTTCATCACTTGTTTCCTCTTCTTCTACTATAGCTTTATTTTTTTTCCTTATTAAGTACTTTTCTACTACTTTAACCACTTTGTTTCTTTTTGGAAATCATTCCAACTTTTTTCTTTTTTGCTTTTGGTTTTTCTTTTTAACCACTACTTCTTTTCTTTTCACCTATTTTTTTCAATTTCTTACTTTTATAGTCTTCAGGACCTGCGCGGCTGTACCCACACCTTATGATTCAACCTTCTTTGTCTACCTTCTAGTTATGTAGGTCTTCCTTTCATTAAAAACACCAACATCTTCATCATCACTCTCACTCTTAGAAGTAACCTTGTTTGCACCAACAATTTCAACAACATCATCATCATTGTCTTTACACTGTGGATCCTTACCATGTGTAACACCCTCGTCTCTTCTAGCCCATCATCACCCTGCACACCTGCCTCACCACCAGCAGACCCATCAACTTCTTCACATTGACATTCAACCTGTCCACCTTCAATACCATCATGCTGTCCATCCTTAAAATCAGTGGCATCATTTACTTTCATAAAGTTAGCACCATGTCCACCCCATCATCACCATCATATGAACCAACATTAACTTCAACACCATTTTTCCCAACATCAAATTGACTGACAACATTCCCAACCTAATCTTGCACACCAGCATCTTCCCCAACTTAAATTTCAACACCTTCACCTTCCTGTGAACTTTTTAATAAAACTTCTATATCTCTAGCCTCATTCACTGAATGTTCAAAGTATTATATCCATTTTTCTACTATTTCTCTTAACTACCTCTATCATATTTATCAAATCAACATCAAGTTTCAAAATGAAAAGATCATCACCAAATCTCAATGTCAAATCCAATCGAAATATATTTTTAACATTCAAGTATCTTAGTAAAACAACAAATTTTTTAAAGATGAACATATTTAATATGTCCTCAGTACAGTCCTCTCATATTTCAACATTTTTTTTCATTTCTACTTTACTCTTCCACCATCATTAACAAAATTTCCACCATAATGAATAAAGAAAGTCAAGTTTTGCACTAAGTAACAATACATAACTTCACAATAAGGGACCACATATAATAAATGCATTATTTTAAAAAATCAATGTTCAAGGACCACATCTATTAAATATACATTCCTTCTACACAATATGGAATCACATGTGCAACTGCTAAAAGTGTCACCCCCCAAAATTGAACAATGTGAGAACGTCACAAAGTATCCTATCATTCCCAATATTCATACAACCCCCCCCCCCCGCGCCAAAACAAACCTCACTTTCAAATAAACCATAACCTCAACTTACTCTAGAACAATGATGAAAACAAAACACATTTAATGATAGAAAAATAAAGCAAATATATGATCCATTGTTGCAAAATAGCATCAACTCTCCTTGCAGATAATCATTACTTGTTAAACAAAGACAATTGCAACCGCCAAAGATAAAAAACAATTTTTCCTCTAACTAATTCCAAAAGGTTTACTTAATCACAGGACAATGTCGTTTAATTACATTTAATTTTTCGTGATATTTAACATTAAACGTCAGCACGTTGTTTACAAAAATTGACTTTAATAACTAACGTGAAAGATGGATAACAAAATCAAAGATTAATAGCTTAATTTTTCTAACTCAAACTAAATTAAAATTTATTAATAAAATGAAGGATGAAAATGATACTTTACTCATAAAAATATCTACTATTTTTTTATTTAAAGAAGAAATAAAAATTTCAATTTCAATTTTTATTTTAAATATTTATATTATAAAAAATTATCAATATTTATTTTATTTTAAATCTGTCAAATTTTTTTTTAATTTCTTTTCCCGAATCGGGTCAACTGGTCCTAGCAAGGATACACTGCTTCGGTGCTTCACTGTATGTCTTTTAGATTCTGGAATTTTTAGTTAGAAAATGGACAACCTCTTGTACAGCGAGCCTTTGCAGAGGAAGAAGAAAATGCCGCAAGGTCTTAAAATTTGAGGCTTCGATGCTTGTCTTCTCTCTTTGCTGGTTTGGTGCTCCATCTGAATACAAACGTATGCTATAGATTCAAAGCATTGGCCTGGTGTATTTTTCCTCTTTTCTGTGAGATTAAATTATGAATTCTGATTACGTTCCGCTTCAGCCACGCATTCGAATGAATAAAGATTTATCTATGTCAGTGAAAAGCACTAATGAATAAAACCCAGCAGAAACAAACTTATATCAACATCCACAGTGAATATTACAAAATAAGATTACAAATTCATCATGTCGTATTGAAGACGAAGACGAAGGTAGGGATAACTTGACTACAACGCGTAGTTCGTCCAAGCCACTAACCAAAACCTAATAAAGATGATGGCGGAAAGAATAGAAGAAATCAACAAAGAAGATGAAATGAACACAAATCTCACACCAAGTGAGTCTTACCCTCGCAAGTCAAGTAGAGCCTCGATTGACATAGTAAACATTTTTCAACTTATATTGCATTATTGCTTATGATTACGGGAAGTAACCACAGACCACGATATATTCCTAGAGTTGAGGGAAGTTGTTGGTGACTCGTGACAAACACCTGATATCCATGAACCTTGATAAAACTCGATTGACAATTTTTCCAAATGCCTAAAGAAAAGCCATTAACAGCTCAAAGTAATAAAAGATACATTTCTATTCCATTTTTTCGGGAGTTACATTTGTTTCATCCATAAAAGATTTTAAACTAGGAACATAACCCATTTACAACAGAAAAATAAATTTGACTATATATAAACAGATCAGACTATGTCATATTTCATGTTGTCACATTCCTATCTCTTCTTTAAATCTTCCCATCTTATCTCCTGGGCACATTCCCCGCAGATTGTACTGCAACCAGATTTTGTTCCCTGACTTCTAAGTGTCAACATGTGGGAAAGGTTGGTGCATTTCCGTGTCATGAAACGTCTGCTTAGCTTGCTTGGCAAGATGATGTTGGGCTCAGATATGTGGGGCCTTGCATCCGGCATTTCTGGCTTTTGATCAGGCATAGACTCACCAAGTGGCACTCTCTGAACTTCTTCCCATTCCAGCGATTTTCGATACACCTCCCAAGCCATATCTTGCTCCTCTTTCGATAGCTTTTCCTCTTCATTTTCTTGTAACAGGGATTCATGTTCATGATAATTGGCAATCCACCTTTTATAAAAAGTTACATCAGCTGAAGTGTCAGTACATCCTAGTTCTAATAAAAATGAGAGAAAATAAAGAGGAGTCCATATTTTACAGAACTGCATCTAGTACAAAATCGTTAGTCCATGTACTTGACTAAGAAATCTTTATTGATGTGACATACTACTGCTACTAGCATTGCAGAAATCTAGCCACTCGAAAAATTTGGTTCAAGTGTCCTGATCATACTAAAACTCAGACCCAGAAATCACTTGTGACTTGGCTTCATAGGCACAAATTTGCCCAAAAATTATATAATTCAGATTACTCAGGGACGAATAAGTGAATAGCTGAAATAGACATGGCTCTGGCGTAGGGCCATCAGCTGAAATACCGTTTAGATAATTTAAATGCTTATTCCTTCCATCTCCCAATTTTTTGACACTCTTGGTCCCGGTCCCGGTCCAGGTCCAGGTCCCGGTCCCAATTGGTGCAATTAAATCCTGAACCAAACACCCATTTATTCCAAGAAATTTAGTCCTTTTATCATATTTAAATTTAAAATTAATAATCATAAATAGTTTCTATAAAAATATTTTTCTAAATATTCCAATTTAATTATAGAATATCCTTTGATAAATTGCATAAATAATTTCACAAGAAATAAATAAAACTCTGGAAATAAAAATAATTCTTGCCAAAAAGGATATAGCTCAACTGGCACTAGCCATAGTCTTTTAGACTAGGTGTGATAATACTCAGATTCAAAACTTCATTAGGGCAACTATTTCTCTCCCATAACTAGGTGCTAGCACTTCTTATGTGCAAACTTATAATAAAAATTGCAAGCAACAAAACAAGCAAAGAGATACAAAAATATCAAAGAAACAATGATTTTATATAACTTTGTACACTTTTTATTCAAAGGTGAAAAAATGCAACTTTCTCAAAAACAGAAAAGAATAATGATGAAAAATATGTGCTTTATTAGTCATAAACAGAAGACATGAATCTGTGGTATACTAGAGTCATAAATGGAAAATGTGTTTTACTTCAGGGAGGGGAGGTTGCCCTATTTCAAGGTCAAGGTATACCACAGAAGATGACCTACGAAAGAAAGACTACCGGTAGAACGAAACCCCAAATCTTTTTGTCAATGCTATTTGATCCTACTAATTGAGCATCCCTTATTGGCAACAAGAACTGGTTTTCTCCAAATCATTTAAGTTCATATTTCATAGGAAAAACAATTTGATAAACATTTTCATTACAACTTGTACACCCACTATCATGGACCAATTATTTTCATTATTAACAATGCCCCCCTTACATAATAACACATTAAGCTTGAAGCATGGATCATGCACAAGTTCACCGTTCATTTATTCCAAAATTCAAGTCTTTACCAAGAAAAACAGAACAATGATCAAATCTTGACTACTTGGTCATATATGCTCTATTACCAACTATCCCAAAAGCTCAAGTTGTTGGATGCAGGCTTATGAATGGTTTTTATATCTAATAATATTTAGAATAGGACATTTTCTTTCATTTTTTTGTCAATGAAAAAGCATGTTGACAAAATAAAAATTCTCTCATACACGTCATTTTTGCATGTCAATTCACCATCCAACAAGATCTATGGTTATAACTAGAAAAAAAAAAAAAAAGTGATCATAATGTACAAGGATACCAAAAAAGTCAAACTGAGGATAGACACCATAATCATGAAAAGAGACTCAAATGAAACACCAGCTGTAAGTCAAGAGAACCTACCTTGGATGATGCTTGCTAAGTAAGCTTTCCATTAACTTATCAGAATAACTGCTTCCATTTGAATGTGCTGCTGTATGTTTCAGTGAATGCCCAACCAAAATTGGGTTGTTTTGATAAAAAGTATGCCCATTTTCTTGGCTTAGTTCAGCTAAAGTCTCAGGGTTGTCATCATCACCAAAGTCAAAGAGATGCAGCATTTCTTCTTTAGATATGGTCCTATGCACCTGTTGTCTATCGACCACCCTGGCAGCAAGCCCCTCCTTTGTTACCTATTGAAACCATTTATAGTGTTAGAAAAATTGACAAATGAAGAATAGAAGAACATCATATTGTACTACCTGGCGCTTATATATTTTCTCTTCCATAGTTGCATGAGCCAGCAATCGATAAGCAAACACAGGTTTTGACTGCCCATACCTGCAAACATAAAAATTATTTTAATTTCAACTACATTGTTTGTCAATTGATACAAATCAAATATTTTTGTAAATGATCAACTATAAAATTTGTATTGTTCAAATTTTTAAAGATCTATCAATAGTGAAACCAATCAAACTATTCACATCAAATGAAGATTTCAATTTGCAAATATTATGGTATCAATAGTGTATATGACTGCACCACCACAGCATCTAAGTTCCCATACTATGAGTAAGTGCTTTTGCAAAAACTAGATAAATATAGGTGATTGTAACCAAGAGTGTAAGTCTCAAAACCTTCAGACAATATAGTAATTGCTTAGTGTTAAAGATATAATTAAAATAGAAATGTTTTTTGAAGAACTTCGGGGGATAATTTTAGTTGCCCTCTCCTTTTGGGGTTTAATTTTGGGATCTGTATATATAGAAAAGATAAGTGACATAAAAATATACAGTGTTGCATACAGTGTCCACTTTCAATTGTTCAAATAACAGAACTGCAATTAAAACCATTCATGTTCTTCACCTTACAGCTTCAGTTTTTTGGGAGCATTGATTCTTGACATGATATCCAAACCTCTATGAACAGATTGTCTAGAGTTCATCCCCATTATTCTAAATAAAAGTTGAATTTAAGCATAAGGTAGGTAGGGCATATGCGTTGAGCATTGTGCACACTCCAAGCCCAAAGGGCTCTTGCACAAGAAGTTGCATTGGAAATTTAATAAAAACCATTCATGGGCCTTCGACTCATAATTTAAATTCTTAGGGAACTAGCTTAACGACAATTAGCATTAACTACAAGACAAGGACTCCATATGACAGCTCCTTGTTCTTTCATTGATTTTCATTTGGGAGATAAAAGAAACTTTCCATTAGGATAAAATGAAGATGAATGCAAACAAATTAGAAGAAATGAGATCCTATTTAAGAAATAAATAAACAAGCAAAAGAAAACAAAGAATATTAACTAAGCAAATCTACTTGGTCCCTTAAAATATCTGTAAGGGAAACCCCTCTAAAAAGACAATGAGCTTTACACCCAGTAGAAGCCAAGGACCTTCTCTTACTTCAGAGAAGCTGCTCACCTGAAAAACTCTACCTAAAGGTGAACATCACATCAAATTGTAAAGTTTCCCCCTATCTACATCGCTCCAAAATTTTATTCCAACTCTGATTGTTCAACTAATGCTACCAAAGTACATGCACTTTATAACTAATGTTTTCATTAGAAGAAAGCCCATTTTGATTAAAGGAAAAAGAGGAGTTTACCTCCATGCTCGATAGATAGCCTGGAGATCATATGTTGGATTCCAAGAACCATCAACTATAACAACCCGATTAGCTGCATGGAGATTAATACCCAAAGAGCCTGCTCTGGTTGAAATCAGAGTGCATTTTACCCTCCTATTCGAAGGCTCATTGAACCTCTCAACAAGCTTCTGCCTTTCAGAACTCTCTGTCCTTCCATCCAGTCTAAGAGTATAAATCATATATCAGAAAATAATAAATATAAGAAAAATACGAAACAGTAAAAGAATATACAAATTATGTAAGTCCTAATTAAACACAAACAAAGATATGCAAAGAACATCTGATCCAAAATCCTATGTTAAGCTTTAATACAAACTCCAGGGGGAGAAAAAGATATGTCAAATCCAATGACTAGCTCTTGTACCTTTTTTGTGGAGTAAAGCATGATAATAGATAAGCCTTCTTACCAATTTTTTGTTTGTTTATAAGCTGGTCAGCAATAAAATTGTATGCCTTTCCAAGCATCATATTATTGAACTATTAATACAACTTATTCACGAAATATCTGGTCAGAAGTTTAATATTTGTGGTTTTACCATAATATTTCCAACCAAGCTGGCTCTATGAGAGACATCTAGATCTAATGCTACCCGCTTGAATGTGAAAAGGGGAAAATAAATGAGAAAATTTGCAAATGATCAATAATAATTTGAACAAGCCAATAGAAAGATCAATACAGAAGGGTGTCAAAATATAAACCATTAATATAATTTAGATAATCTAAATGGCAATTAACACACAGAAAAAGACAGGTCATCCCCAGGCTTCTAGAACAATAATACCTACAAATGTAAAAATTTCAAGAAAGAAAGCATACAATCACAACCACAAAATATAAGTTAAAACATTAAATTAAAAACAAATCAGAAGAATAACAAGAATGGCAGCAAGTTGAACAGGTTTTAAAAAAATCACAACTTACCTATACCAATCCTTTCCCTTTTTCCAAAACTTCCCTTGTTTGCCACGTCGAGGCATCCTTGAGAGATAAAGTTCTATGAGATCTAGGGTTGGAATGCTCTGGCTAAAAACTAACACCTTATCACCCACATCAGAACTCATGGTTAGTATCTCTATCAGCAAAACCATTTTGCCACTGTGATCAAGCTCTTTATAAATTTTTCCATGAAGAAGGTCATTCCACCAACCCTGGAAAGTGATAGATAAGAAGGATAAAGCATGTTAGTTAAAAAGCATAAGTCATACTAATTGACTAGTTTACGACCAATGCAAAGTAATATCACTATAACAGGAGAAGATGACCAAAGCAGCCAACTTTGAAACACATTTCTCGACATTCTAATTTAAATTGGATTAAATAAAAATTATATCCTTAGTTTATTTTGTTTCTTTTCATACTATTATGATGTTGCACACTGAATAGGAATAAGGCCAGCAGACTCCTTATAAGGCTTGAGGCATTTTTCCTCTCTTAAGCTAGCTTTTGGGAGTTAGATCTGATTTTCTAATATGATATTAAAATTTATCCAGCCTTGATGTTGGACCGTCCGCAGATATCTACTTCTGCAAACTTCACACACCCAAACTCTAGTCCCAGATGTGAGGTGGGTGTGTTAAGATATCCCTACATTGGGTAGGAATAAGACCAGAATGCTCCTTATAAGGCTTGAGGCAAATCTACTTTCTTAAACTAACTATTGGGAGTGAGTTAAGCCTAGTTTTCTAATACATACCTTTATGAAAAAGCCATTATTATCCTTCCTTTGCCGCAAATGATCTGTATACCGCATCTTCTCTGTAAGGTAATGTGTTAAAAAATACAATAAAGAATTAAATTCAAGATATGAAGAACAAATGATACGTATTACAAGAAAGACGGGCATGTCTTATCACAAGCTGAGAACTTCCATATATATGTTGTACTACTTAATCATTGAACAAACAACCAAAATTCATTGCCTTTTCATACTTTTTGTTGAAAACCACATGAAATTCTTAGATCAAAATATTTTAATTTGGTACCAAGCACAGGGATAAAAAAACAGCATAGGCATTCATCAAGCTAATCAGCTTTTTGGTATTGCTTAGGGACACAGCTGAGACTAAGCTTGGACAACTTCAAAAAGTAGAAAAGAAACTAGTAGCTACAGAACTTCTGAATTATATAAATTGATGGAAAGTAAAATATAAAGCATACAAATATCATTATGAGATGCATCGGAATAATACAGAAAGGTTACCATAACCTAAACTCCTCACACACTCACCATACAAAGGCAGTGCTTTAAATTAGTTCATTTATTGCTTCAGAAGTTCTAAAAGCTCCTATTAAGGTAAAACTATGCCTTATAATTCCTTTTTTTCCCATTTGTACCTCCTAGAGCATTCTAAAAAAATAGAAAATTTTGGTCATTCATCAGAAAAGAAATTTGCCCAATGTTGATTGCAACTCCAAAACAGAAAGAACATATTTGTTCCACTACAAATTTGATGGTAATGAAAGACAACTGAACTACTATTTTCACACATTTCGGAACCAGTAGTTCCTGGATATAAGTCCCTGTAAGTGCATTCACCTCAATAGTTGTACAGATAAAGAGGAATCAATAACAGCTTAAGTTTCAAGCATTTACAACAAACAAATGTGCAACTAAAAAGGCTAATCTTATTTATTTAGGATTTAAAACATACATCATGGAAAACATGTTTCTAGAAATTCAAAGCATCCGAATAAAAAACTTCTAATAATAATTGATTATAATTATCTTAATAACAAAAAGAAACATTAGAAGCAGGCAGCAGAAATAGGTGCCTATATATCCATATACATGAAGATTACCTCCAGCAAGCACATTATAATCAGAATTTTCGTCACTGGAACTATCATCCACAAGAAAATTCTCAACAGCATCTTCATGTTTCACATAGCTTTTGTCTTCTTTTGTCAATTGCAAGATCCCAGGGTGGTTCCATATCTACTACAGACAAAAAAATCCTTTACCATCATCATATACCAAAACAAAATAAGAAACAACCATAATTTAACAAATGTCCACGAATCAATGACAATTCATTTTCAGCTCAAAAGTCAAATCATTTAAGAAAAGCATACTAAATTAATAGAAAATAACCAGGTAATTTTGACAAATGTGAAATGACATCAATGCATTCTTTTCTGACTAATACAATTTTTACCTTGCATCTTAAAATGATGCGATAGAAAATTAATTAACAATTCAAATAATTATCATTTGAAAGCCATACTCTGCAGTAGGCTTGTCAAATAAAGTACCAGTTCCCCAAAAAAAATAGTGTCATATGCAAACTGGTATCACAATCAACAAAGTCCATTCATATCATTTTGAATTTCAACATTAGCATGGAAGGGGGCGTTGGATCACAAAATTGGTGGATCATAACATCGATCGTAAATGTCAATTAAAATGCAAATTATATTTAAATAAAATATTTATGTGCATATTTGCCAAAATTTATGTGCACCCACATAAAAAATTGCATAAATGAAAATCAATAATCCTTAAATCACAATAAAAATTTAATTAAACTTAAACTAAAAACAAAAGCAGCATTAGCACTGCCAACTGTCCCACTTCCACCAACACCTGTCATCTTAACCAAAAAATAGAGCAGACAGTAGAGAAGTACATAGGACACAGCAACAAAGAGCATGCACTGAGCCAACAAGAGCAAAGCACACAGAAACATGAAGCACCGAGGAAATTAACTAGAGAAGAAAAGGAGGAACAACCAAGCTCACAATAACAGTGAAGCACGCAGCAACTACAGAGAGACAAGGTCTGGTGTTTAGGAAGAGAGAAAGAGAGAGGTCCCTGATAACAGAAAAAAGAAAGGGAGAACCAAAGAGAGAGTTGCATGAGAGGGACAGCAAAATGCGGCACCTCAAAAGAGGGTCTTTTAAGAAGCCAGGGCATGTGCCCCAACCCACTACAAATGGGGGTCTTAACTCATTTTGGAGTGCCACTCCAATGAGTTTACTTGTTGATGCGCCGGTCCAGTCTGAGTTATGCTGGGAACCGCTCCAGAGGCACACAACAAGCGGTAGCTCGAAAAAAAGCATTGGATCACTTCAATGTGCCAATGCACGATTTTGATAACCTTGTAATAAACTATTGCCCATGTGAACTATAGTATAAAAGAAGCTTGGCAATGAATCTATAGTTTATAGGAAAGGGATTTCGACATTTGATGTTCATTTTTAAATTTTCTAAATCTAATAACTATAACTGAAAAGTGAGGAGAAAATCTTTATTTCAAATCAACCACAGATGCCCAATGCGTGTATGTAAGCTCTTTTAAGTAAGAAAACATGAAAATTGCAAGGCCATCAAATAACTAAATAAAACTATATTACGTTCAGACCGCATGTATCACTTCTAGAATATAAGAAAGTTTTCAGAAGCAGGTTGCATTCAGAAAAATATATATATATATATATATATATTAAAATTCAATTACATATCTTTACACAGTACAGTAGCAGAACCCAGCATAATATAACATAAAATTATTTATATTTTAGCTTTTTAATGAATTTTGTAAAACTAATAAATCATGAATGATATTTATGACTAAACAATAGACATTAACATCCTTCAAAGTGTACTATAAAAAAAATAGCAATTTTAGAAAATAGCTGCTGAATTTTACATATGTCAAAAGCTGCTGTTTTAAAATTAATATATTAGAAGCACCAATTGATAATTAGGAGATAGACGTAAACCAACTGTGCAAGCATTTATATTTGTCCAATTTTTACCCAAAACAAAAACTCTTACCAATTCCCCCCACAATGTCTTACACTCTTGCCTTCAACAGACACCAATTAAAAAAATTAATTAAAGAGCACCTTAGCTTCCCTAACTCTCCCTTTCCCCCTTACCAAATTGCTTCTATTTGTTGGAATTCTTTTTCTTGTTATTATAATTATAATATATACTAAGATTGCTCAGAAAATTAAATTGACTACCTAGTTCCCCAAGGCATACTTACCCGAGCTAATGCCTGGTACCCAGCAAAAAAACATCTCTTTCTTAACTTGTCAGGATGCACCTGGGCACTAGAGAACCCATGCACATCAAGGAATCGCTTGTACAATTTTCTCTGTAAGGGAGAAAGCTTGACAGTTATCACAAAGACAGTTTTGGGTGGTAGATCCTTCTTCACCACATTCATGTCCATTCTTTGAACAAAGCCTTTTAACTGTTCATAGAGGATATGAGACCTTTGGTTCATAATTTTAACATCAGTCAGAGTTGAATTGGTGTGTTGTCCATTCTCTATAGGATTTTGAAATCTGCACATAAATGAGAATGTTTTCTAATACATATACATATATATAAAAAATCACAGTAATAACTAGAACAGGGAAAGAAAAGAAAGCCTTGCCGGTTCCGAAATTCATGGCTGCTTCCTAGAAAACCTTCTCTCACAAAATCAACCATCTATTTCAGATAAAGTGCAATAGAGTCAAAGACTGCATGCAATAAATAATGATCATCCAATTTGTAACTTCTACACAAACTTACACAATAATATTCCATGAGATTGTTTTGAAGAGGGGATCCAGTAAGTGCAATTCTTCTTTGGCATTTTACTTGTTTCAAGGCTTGAGTTATGTCGGCCTTGGTATTTTTTATCATATGGGCTTCATCACAAACAAGAATGTCAGGTCCCTCCTGCAGTACCATATTAACAACTTCAAAGGAATGCAATTGCAAATGACACAAATTAGAATATTAGGATTATTCAAGTTTTAGGAGTCTTAATCCATTTACTATATTCTATGGCTGTATTCCCAAAATAACCAACAACATTGTTTGATATAATTTGTTTTCAGGCAGTGTTAGTTTTCAGTGGCTATCTCATTTTTTAGTCTGCATGCCCTCCCTGCTGTTGCTGACACATCCAATCCTCCTCTTTCCCTGCATGTAATCCATTCCCACCAAAACCAGAAGATGTGGATCAGAAGAACCTTGAAATATCAGGTCACCACTTTCGACCTGCTACCTACATAACTTGTCTCTAGCAGCCTTCCGGTAATCTGCTGGCACATCTTCCAGACCTGGTCTACTTGCTCATTTTGGTCTAGCCCCCTTTTTTCTAACCATAATAACACCAGTTTGATTGCTGAAAAATTCATCTACTGCTGCCATCTATGTTTTAGTTTTCCAAATATTTTATCATAAACAAGCATACCATCAGTATTGTAGCAATTCTCTAGGAAATGAAATTTTATCGCCAAAAACCTACTCACATGGCAATGGCTCATTTGAATTGTTTCAGCCCCAGCTGTTCAGAATGATTACCCAAGTTTTGTATCTTCAGTTTTTATTCCTATGTGGATGTGTTATCTTTTCAACACAGTGCACGTTTGTCACTTCAGCAGTTATCAAATGTTTGGGATACCTCAGTTTGTTATATTTTTGTCACTCTAGCAATGCAATATTTTATTAAGGTAAATTACACATTAGCATTGTATTTTTGCACTTTTTTCAATTAACTCCCCTCCAAATCATTTTGCATCACCTCCCCCAAACTTTGGTTTGAAGGTAAAAAAATAACTTTTCAGTTAATTTTGCAATAGTTACCGTCTATTTTCCATGTTATCCCCAGAGGTTTAACATTTTCTTAACCTACATCCCTAAATTTTATATTTCATCACCAAATAATCTACAGAAAAATAAACTTTACAGGGACAGATAAAGAGCATTTTAAACCATCATTAAAGTTAATTAAAAAAAATTTAAAAAGTTAGTGTACAACTATTCTAATTTCTAGGGTATATGTTGGGAAGAAGCCTTTGAAAAAAGCCATTATGATATAGATTTTTTTTCATAAGCTATTATTTTTCTACCTTTTCAGAAAACCACTGAATTTTTTTTTATGATTTTGCTTTTTTTCTCAAGAAAACCATCTAATTATCATTAAAAAAAAGTTTAAACAGGCTTTTTAATTTGAAAAGCACTAAAAAAAAAGGCAAACAACAAATAGGCCCAAGATTCACTAGCATATATTTTAGTAAATACATGTTAGAATATTACTCAAGTATAGTTACTGTTGCAGTTAATATATTAATATCTATAAATTATCTGTCATTAGTCCTTGATTAGCTCTATACTGAATGCACTCATATACTATAAAGGCTTAATTACACTTTCAATCCCTCAAGTTGAGACTTGGTTATTTTAGTTCCCCTATTTAATTTTGGCAATTTCAGCTCTCCTAGTTTTAAGATTTCACATTTTTGGTCCCTCTATTAATTTTTTATCCAATAATTAATAGATTTTATTTAATTTTTTCATTAAATTTAATTCTTCAACAATTAATTTAACTAAATTTCAGACTAATTTAACTTAATTTTCCATCTAATTTCATTAATTTTTTAATTATTTGATGAAAAATTAATGAAAGGAGTAAAATCGCAAAATCTTAAAATTTGGGGGACAAAAAATCATCAAAAAAATTGCCAAATGTCAATACTAGGAAATTAAATGCAATTAAGCCTACTATAAATAAGAGGACTACGTGCAAGTTACATAACCAGTTTCTCTATGTCAAAAGGGTAGGAATTATCTGGTTAGGATTAGGAAAATTGTTTTTTCCTTATGTTTCTACTGTTTAATCTTAGGACAAATTTGTTTTATCATTATGTTCAGTTTTAATATCTGAGAAAATGAGGCAGGTTTATTATCTGAGGAGTTAAGCTCAGAGAAACTTAATCTCCTTTTTTCCTCTCTCCTCTCTGTCTACATAATTTGTAATATGTTAAAAGAATTTTACCTGCAAAGCATGGCAAATTTCTCTGGCCATTTGTCGATCTTTCACATGCTTCCCAAAAGACAAATTTCGGAAAGCAGTATAACCAATCAAAAAAACACCACCTTTAGCTCTCCATTTTGCAAGCAACTCTGCCCTCCTATCCCTGGGAAAAGGAAATTATATTAATAAGAATATAAGATGATTAGCGTATAAGTGGTTGCTTTGAAATTTGAAAATACAAAAAAGTGTAGGGGGCTATAGACACATGGATCTAGTTATAACACTGTTGTTATTACAGATTTGTTGATGTCCTATGGGTACCAGAAAATGAACAGGGAAACAGTAGAAACAAATAGAAACCAGAAAAAATAGGTTCTTCAAGGGATCTCTCTCCTCCCAGACCTTACCACTCAATTCTTAGGTACCTATTTCCATCAAACCAGTTACAGTATATTCCTGTCCAGTGCACTAACAGACTCTGGCCATCCCACACCTCCACTGCCACATATGTTGGCAGTTAGGTCACATTCCTCATCCCTTGCACACCATAAGTGTGTCTTCAACAGTCCAGTGCTCCCCCCTTGATTTTTTCTTTTATAGACTATAGCAATCGGAGGTTACTTATCAATGCCATAATGTCTAATTGTGACAATTAATCTTGTGAAATAGTCATAATATGAATCTCTATATCTTTTTAATCTTTTGATAAACCCATAAAAAATAATTAATTGAGATAGAATACAAAAGAGGAAGATAAGAAATCTACCTAGAGCAATCAAACAACAGAGCCAGATGCTGATATAATAAGACATGCACACTCTTTTCTCATCTTGTAAGGGAATTTCCATGGAAAATAATTAAATGAGTATTTCATATGGTGCTATAGTACAAGTCATACAAAACACTAAATTTTTTGACTGACAGGTCCTAAAATTTAGAGTCAAGAGACACATTAAATTGAAAGATTCTTTAGCAAGAATTAAATCCAACAGATGGATGGGTTTGAGAGAGTGATTAAATTAAAGAATTGAGGTTGTTTCAACAAATATGTAAATTACAAACTGCAGTAGTTGATGGGGAAAAACTGCCAAATATACATAGAATGAGGTTTATATATGTTAAAGACGCAAGGCTCCATCCCAGGATCAGCCTCATATGATTATTTATTAAAGATGGAAGTGTGTATCGTAATCTCAGTTATGGGTTAAAATGTCAAATACAGTAACTAGGCTTGGTTAGTATTATGTTACAGGCTCAACTCTTATGAATGCCATAATGATGTCAACAAAATAATAAGCAAACCTCGATACATCTTCCAGCATGAAGACCCTGAGTGGCTTTAATTCTGAAGGTCTCCACTTGATGAACTCCTGCCGCCAATTATGTAGCACATTGACAGGTGTGACTATAAGCACAGTCCTTAACCCCAAATCAATACATCTCATTGCAGTGTACAAGAAAGCTATCACCTACAAGTTCCAGCATAATCAGTCATCAAACCAAAACCACCAAACAGTTAAAGAAAAGAGAATCAACAAAACATGTTGCAAATTATTCACAACAGAATATACAGAACTAGAATAGATTACCCTTTTTATCTTTCAACTTGTGATAAGATGTATTTATACACTTATCTGTCATACTTTTTATACTTATCCTTTAGATGAGTAATTAACAATGGTAGCTGTGAAAAATACAAAGGAGGGACTCCCCTTTATGATAGTATAGAAGTATAGTTTCATTGCAGCAATTTTCACAGCTCCCATGCTGAGTGCCATTGTGGCTCAAAGATGTGGGGCAATTTATAGCTGGGAACCTTGTTGCTGCTTCCCAGACCATGGGTGTTGCCATTTAAAAAGATTAAACTATATATACTTCTTTCCCTTGTATCTAACATTTTGGTACTAGTTTATTAGACTTGTTTAGATTGTGGACACAGTCTAGATGGCATCCCAGTAACTATTAATAGCTAAATGAAAGCAATAATTATCCTCCAAGTGACAACTGAAAAATGTATAGACATTAATTTGAGCTTTCAGTTTAACTTATGATGCACTAGTATGATATGCATATCAGATACATACAGGATAAAAAATGAGTTGGATAGATATCTAGATAGGTGTGAAAAAATCATAAAGCATGATAAATATATAGTTGCAACTCTACAAATCCAAATTAAGAACATATTTCTTGGAAATCATTACAACCAAAATAAAAATTATAAATCTTATCATCATAAATAACTGCTTATTGTGTATAAACAAGAATAGTATCAATTTCATTTCCTTCTTAAACATTTATCCATGAAGACAACTTCCATTTTTGGTTCATCAAGAGACAATGCTTTTATGTCTCTATCTT
Source organism: Canavalia gladiata (assembly GCA_037954105.1). Lineage (NCBI taxonomy): Eukaryota > Viridiplantae > Streptophyta > Magnoliopsida > Fabales > Fabaceae > Canavalia > Canavalia gladiata. Next base: position 16,276,963 of record CM075660.1, read on the forward strand.
ATACATGCTTCTACGTCTCATATCTGGTTCTGTAAGATTTTCATAACTTTTTTAAAAGACTTGGATACTTCACATATACATAATGGCAAAGTATCCAAGAGTATTAACACTGACATGTGTCCAATACGGATACATGAAGCAAATGCAAGTATCAGTGCTTGATAGCAGCTTAGCAAAAAGTTTGGGATGCTTTCCGAACTGTTGCCTGGACATTATTGGATATATATATATATGCATACGTATGTATCCATAAATCCTATACACACACGCACACACACACATATATATATATATATACAGTTACACGCATACATATATACATATACATATACATATACAAATGCATACATATGGTAAAGGACTCCTAATGAACTATGTTTTGAAGCTTGCTGCAAATGAGAATTGATGCTGGCAATGGTACTACAGGGGTATTTTTGATACATATTGCATATTATCACCCAATCCTCTGAATAAGTATGTAAATGCACACATATAGATTATGGTTCTCTATCTTTACAAAAAGTTAAGAAATATACAATATAAGAAGAAATAAGTTACACACATTACAAATAGGAACAATGACAAGGAAGAAACGAAAACAGCAATAGCTAATAATTGAAGACTAACAATCCAGTAAGACACTACAAATCATATCTACATCATACTAAACAAAAAATCACAATGTTGGGAAATATTTGTTCAATTTGATTTAAACATCAATTCAGAAAAAAGCAAATTATTATGAACAGATATTCCAAGGATAATGATAATTCTAAAAAATTAACAAAAAGAAAGGAGGAAAAAAGATATGTAAAGTGTGCTAAAGCAAGCACAGGACATCAGTTTCACAGAAAAGACATGGATCTGTCACATGCATTTTCAACAAACAGAATTCACTATTCACTTATATCCACATAACAAAATCTCCATAATGAGTACAATACCTGAAAAGTTTTACCAAGACCCATGGTGTGAGCTAGAATACATCCAAGGCCTTTATCCCCAGACTTCACTTTTCTGATTGACTGTATTATATTTTCCCACATGAATCTTATTCCAGCAATCTGCAATGTGAAATAAATCAAATAGAAGAAAAAAAAAAATCCAAAAGACCAACAAACTCCATGTAGAAACTTCAGAGATGCTTGAAGAAATGACAATAAAAAATTCAAATGAAGAAATGAAAGACAAAAGACTGATGAGAAGTAGCACTCATTTCTACTCCTAACTCCTATGGTATCCCCAGCTTGCTTGTTTAGCAATTAAACCTCCCTTTCAATGTGTACTCTAGCAGCAAATGAAAGTGTATCAACTTCTAAGATGAACAGTATTCATCTTGTTTGATTCTAATTGCTTTGGCAATAAAAATTTTTAAGTCCAAACAGGTATTCACAGCATCCAAAAATCTTCTAGTTAGAACATCAGAAAAAAAGTGCCCGCCCGACAGACAGAAGTACTAAACTGACATGTAGCATATCTTTATTTTTTTAAAATTTTCTTCCATTGCTATGCAATAAGCAAATAATATAGTTGAAAGTTCAAATGAAACAATGTACTTCTTATGACCTATGTGAATCCTAAATGGGGATGATCATGGTCAGGATGGGCTTGAGATAAATAAACTAAGTACAATGAAAATTCCTAGTAGAAAAGAGAAGTTATATCCAGAAAAAGATTTCAAGAAGAAAAGGAAAACAAACTGTCTAAAAATCAAAAACCTGATGGGCCTTCAGTTTAGCTGAGATACTAGGAGGAATTCTGACAGCTTCTTCACCTTTCTCCCTCACAACATTCACTATGTAACCTGCTAGTGAATCACCAAGAACTTCAACACTTGCACCTTCAGATAAATTCCCATTACACCCAGCAGAACTCATCTCAATTGATGAGGCAGAGAACTGCACTCGCAAAGACTGTAGACGTTCCTGACGTTCCTACAGAAGTGGGGACAGTAATGAACAATTTCTACCAACAAAGCAGTTTTGGAAAAACAAAAACTTTCACAAAAACCACACCTTCTCAATTGCTATTTTCTGTTTTGTCTCTTCTCCTAGTTCAGTATCATCAAGTATCCTTCGAATCTTCTTTTTGCGTCGTCGCTTGGAGCTGCAAAAAAACAAAACAGATAAGACCTAAAAATGAGCATCTCTGCAATTCAAATATAGAGATTATTGATAACTTGTAATAAACAAGAATAAGTTAGATTGGAACAGCACAAAAATGCATGTGAACCTGAGAATGTCAAGCACATGATTTCATATCAAATGAGATAGCTACATGAATTCTTATTAGGAAAGAGCTAAATGTAGGTCCAAGACGAAACAACAGAAATGGCAATATTCAACAGAAGCAGATACAAATCATCAAATAAATTTGCAAAATTGAGATTCACATTCCTAAAATCAAGACAAAACAGAAAGCAAAATGTTTTTCAAACCACCTTTATTTTCTGAACCATCATCAGAACATATCAATACAAGAATGACCATAGAGAAAAAAAGACCACCAGCAGCCTCATGATCAGAAGCATGACCACAAGGTGTACATCATGATTGCTAATTAGAAATTCAAGGAATTACGTCCAAGCCACAGGAATTTGAATCAAATGAGCACATTGAGTTCTGTCAATAAATTAAGCCTGTAATGATGACATCACCTGATTGCAACATTAATCTCTGCATCTGAATCATCGGAATCATCTGAATTATCTGAATCACTATCAGAACTGGAAACACTCGTATCAGCAGATGCCATTGCTTTCTCTAGTTGCAATGACAGTCTTTGCAGAAGATTCGGTCGGCAACAACAACAACGCCAGCCAGTGGCCTGAGCTTCACCAACAAATTCTACACCAAGATTCTTCTTTAAACATTTTGTGCAGAATAAAATCTTGCATGATTCACAAATAACCAATTCACTGTTTCCTCTGCACCATGCACAGTAACCCTCAGAACATTCATCTCCCAGATCCTGCAACAAGTAATTAGTTTACAATTATATTTCAAATGAAGGAAATAACAAAGAAAAATTAGATCTGCTCGGGAGCTTTTTCAAACCCACTGAAAAATACCAAACTTTATCCACAGTGAAAACAATATCCATTTCCCAAAAACAAACAAATCACAATATAATCTCAGGAAAACCAAAAAGTTTGCAGCATGAGGGATTGATCTTATAAGGTGCGTTAGTTTATACAGTAACCGTTAGTGTTGTGTAACTGTAATAGCTGTTTGAACCTAGAAGTCTGTAAGGAACCAGGTATTTTATTGAGAAGAAATAAGGGTAAACCCCAATTACAAAGATAGAACACTGCAGAACTTTGAGGGTCTGCACCTCCCACTGCCTAAGGGCCCCCAATCCTTTCTAAAATGACAAGCTCCCCTCTCTCTTAACCTCTCCTATTATTTATAGGCAAACTGTCCTGATTTCTCTCTAACTAAACTAACTAACAGAAATAACAACTAACCTAACTAATTATTGATTGTGAAACAGAACCCTAACGAACAACTACTGGAGATCTTACAATACTCCCCTCCTAAAGATTCACCTTGTCCTCAAGGTGATAGCTTGTAGCTGCTAATGACCAATTTCCGCCAGGTGGTATTTGTTGAAGACAATTCCACCAGGGTCCCATTGCTGGACATATATAGCCCAAGCAATACTTGAAGTGCTGGGCAAATTCTCTGGGCTGTTGAAATAAATTCCACCAAGGTCAAATAAGACTGGATTGCCCCCTCTCTTTTCTTGCTTCCAATGACCTTCAACCCCTTCAAAATCTGAAATTTGATCAGCCGCCAACCGAACCACACATTTGCCTACCCACAAATCTTTTTCTATGTTTTTTATTTCTTCCTCAACCTTTGTCATCTCCTTTTGCTGTTCTTTGTCAATCTTTTGCTCCAAATGCTTGTCCTTTGAAATTTTCATTTTCTCGTCTTGTGAGAGAGACAAGTCTTGGTTCTCATTCTTTAATGCCAAGAATTCTAATTTTGCCTCTGTTTTTGCTTCAACCAAATTAGCTTCTTCTCCATTATTGCAATTCAGGTTCTTGATCTTCAAGCTTTCATTTTGCATTTTATCTTCTTTGCTTTTCAAATCTTCATTTTCTTTTATGCTTTCTTGCATCAAAGAACCTTCATCATCATCCCAAACAAATAGATCTGGCTCATATTCAGGCTGGAATTCTTTGAGCAAAGCCTTCACAAAATCCCACCATGATGCATTTGGATGATCCTTCTTCCACACGTACCACCAAATAGAAGCTTGTGCTCGCATAGCCTTCCTAACCATCTTTATCTTTTCTTCTTCAAGAATTCCTACAGCCTCAAAATGTTGTTGTACATTAATCAACCACCAGTAGGCATCTTTTCCTCCAAAATCAGGAATCATCTTATCGGAGCTCTGATACCAGTGTAAGGAACCTGGTATTTTATTGAGAAGAAATAAGGGTAAATTCCAATTACAAAGATAGAACACTGCAGAACTTCAAGGGTCTGCACCTCCCACTGCCTAAAGGCCCCCAATCCTCTCTAAAATGACAAGCTCCCCTCTCTCTTAACCTCTCCTATTATTTATAGGCAAACTGTCCTGATTTCTCTCTAACTCAACTAACTAACAAATAACAACTAACCTAACCAATTATTGATTGTGAAACAGAACCCTAACCAACAACTACTGGAGATCTTACAAAGTCTAACTGTAATAATGTTCACAGGTAGGATCTGTCATTCTGTTATGCAGTATCTTTCTGTTATAAGCTAGGCATCAGTTTCTTATAGAATATAAATATAGCATTACTCTTTTCTCAATCAATGAATACTCTTTCAGTTTTCTCTCCCATTCTGTCTTCTAACATGGTATCACAAGTTCTCTGATCCTTGGCCATGGATTCTGAAAATTGCCCACCTCCAGTGCACTCACTCCATTGCAAAGCTACCCACCTACTGAATTGCAAGTCCCAATTACCTTCTCTCATGCTATCACTGAAAAGCTTTCCAACAAGAACTTCCTTCTCTAGAAGCAACTTGTAGAACACATCATCAAGGGTCACAAGCTTCACATCTTTCTCATCAATCTCTCAGTCCAACATGAATTTGCCTGTTGAAGACAAAAGACACTGGTAAGGTCAATGAGTCTTATATGGAGTGGAAACAACAAGATCATCTTCTTTCCTAGCTGCAATCTTCACCATCTTGCCTAATCCTGACACGTATAATTGGGTGTGTTCACCCCTTCGATGTTTGGGACAAGATTTGTTCTTTCTTTCATAGTCAAACTCAGGTCAAGGTTGCACAGTTGCATACTGAGCAGTGAATATCAAGCTGGGAAATCGTCCTATTTCAAATTTTCTTCTTAGATTCAAGGTCATTGTCAGTTCCCTCTTCACCGTTGGTGATCCTATTTCGCCACATGAACACCTAGATGTAATTCTTGGTGACCTTCCTGCTGGTTATGAGGATCGAGTTACTTTTGTTAACAGCAAATTTGAGGTTCTCAATATTGATGAAATTGAAGCTCTCCTTCTGGCCAAAGAAGCTTGTCTTGAAAACTACATGACTTCCACCATTTCTAAAGATGCCTCTGCCAATCTTGTGCAAAAAATCTCAACTTCAACTAATTCTAATCAGGCCAGGCCAATCTGAAAGGAACCTGGTATTTTTATTATGGAAATACAGGGTGTAACTCCCAAATTACAAAACACACTTCAGAACTCCAAGGGTCTGCACCTCCCTCTGCCCAAGAGGCCCTAAATTCCTCTTCAAATGACAAGATATCCTTTCTCTTAACCTCTTATATTATCTATAGGCAAACTGCCTTGATTCCTCTTTATCTCTCAACCCAACTAACAGAAATTAGCAACTAACCTAGCTAATTATTTATTGTAGAACAGAACCCTAACTAACAACTACTGGAGATCTAACACAATCTTCTGCAATATAATGCCACTTTGGAGGTCATTCAAGAGGGGTCGTGGTGGTTATGGCAATCAAGGACGGCAAAGGTGACAGCAGTGGAACCCAATGCCAACTTTGTTATAGGATTGGTCACAAAGTGTGGATGTGGATGTGCTATCAAAGGTTCAATAAGTCTTACATGCGCACTCCTCCATCAAATCAGCAATGGAATCCACAAAGCACTGTTCTAGCACAATCTTCGAACAATTTCACACAGCCCCCTCCCTCTCAAACTCAAAAAAATCAATACTACCCACCACCACCAAGACCTCTGACTCAGCTGGTACAGTACACTGCCACTCAGCCTCCTGCACCGTTCTTTCAGTCATGGTATCGATCTTCTTTTGTTTGTAATGGTAAAGATGTCTATTCAAGCTACTGGTTCCACTTTTTTTCTTCTTCTCTTAACAATCTTATCACAATCTCTGACATATATAACAAAAAATCTTGTTAGTGTAAAATAGTACTTTAGCACTGTAGGTTAGGTGATCCAATTCTGGTGTACTGAAGTGTAATCTTCATCAATGTAAAATACCCATTATCAATAAAAATATCATTGATTTCTGCTCAGCCTGCTCTCTTGGTAAAGCACATTGCATACCTTCACATCCTTTCAATACAATATATTACCCTTCTCATTTAGAGCTTGTTTTCAGTGATCTGTGGAGACCAGCTCCCTTTGCTTCATTTTATGGTTATCTCTATTGCATTACCTTTGTAGAGATGCATGCTCTCATTACACATGGATCTATCTTTTAAAATCCAAACCCAAAGCTTTCACAGCTTTCAAACAATTCAAAACTTCTGCTGAACTTCAATTAAATTCAAAAGTGAAGTCTCTTCAAACTGATTGGGGTGGTGACTTTAGGTCTTTAACTAAGACACTAACTGATATGGGAATAAATCACATAATAATTTCTCCTTACACACATTATCAAAATGGAGTAGTTGAGCACAAACACCATCATATCGTTGATCTTGGTCTCACCTTACATGCTCAGGCCTCTATCCCATACAAATATCGGGATCATGTTTTCCTTACTGCTGTATAACTCATAAACAGACTCTCAGCAGCCTACTGCAGTATAAAATTCCTCATGTCAAACTGTTTTGAATTTCCAGAATATCAACTTCTAAAGATATTTGGTTGTTCTTGCTTCCTATTACTTAGACCCCACCATTCTTGCAAACTCCACTTCCATTCCTAAGAATGCCTATTCCTTGGATACTCCACTTCTCATAAGGGCTACAAATGCCCAGCCCCTAGTGGTCATCTTTACATCTCCAAAAATGTTATCTTTAACAGTCAACAAGTCTAAATTTCCCTATACCTTCCTTTTTCAGTTCCACTCAAAAACTCAACAGCTCCAACCTTATTTCATCCACCAATCTTCTCATTCAGTCTCCTTCTATCCAGTTTTAATGATATTCCCACCCAAAATCTTGTTCCTAATTCTATTTCCACTCTCATACAATCTACTGCATCTACTCTACATCCATTTCTCCACCACATTCTGAATCCCAACAGGTCAAAATCCTAACCCTTCTTGGCCATCTAACATTCATTCCATTCAAACCTGCTCAAAATCTGGCATACACAAACCCAGGTTACAGCCCACCCTGTTACTTACTCATGTGGAACCAAATAATATCAAACAGGCCTCGACCAGTCCAGAGTGACTCAATGCAATGCAAGAAGAATATGATGCATTAATCAAAAATGGGACTTGGGTCACTACTCACTAGTCTCTTTTCCACCTAACAGACAGGCTATTGGAGTATTGGATATAAGTTGGTTTTCGGAATCAAAGAAAATCCGGATGGTTCAATCGATAAATACAAAGCCTATCTTCTGGCTAAAGATTTCCATCAACCAGGCCTTGATTACGCTGAAATTTTCTCTCCTGTTATAAAGCCAGCAACCAATAGAATAATCCTAATGCTAGCCTTTACACATAAATGGCCTTTTACAGCAGCTGAGTGTCAATAATGCCTTCCTCAATGGGTCCCTCACGAAGAGGTTTACATGCCACACCCCCTGGTTTTGAATTGGATGACAAATATCAGGTCTGCAGATTGCATAAGACCCGGTATGGCCTAAAATGAGGCCCCAGATATTAGCTTGAGAAGCTTGTGCAAACTCTCCTTACTATGGATTTGTAGCTAGCAAATGTGAACCATCTCAGTTTTATTTTCTCCAAAGCAGGTATTGTTGTATATCTGCTCGTTTAGGTCGATGATATTATCATAACTAGCAGCAATTCCTTATTAAATCAGCACATGACATGATCAGTCAGCTCAATGCTTCCTTCGCTCTAAAGTAATTTGCAGATATTGACTACTTCCCGGGAATTGAAAAAACTCTCCCAGAAGGTTCATTTTGCTCAATCAAGCCAAATATATTCAGACCTGCTGGCTAAACTTTCATGCCAAATGCAAAACCTATCTCCTCTCCTATGATTGGTGGCTGCAAACTCACCAAACAAGGGACAGATTATATTAGTGGTCCACCAATACCATTCAGTTGTTGGAGCTCTACAATATGCCACCATAACTCATCACAAGATAAGCTATTTAGTTAACAAAGTTTTCCAATTTATGGCCCAACCCCTTGAATCTCATTGGAAGGCAGTCAAACGCATCTAAGATATCTCAAAGGAACAACATCACATGGTTTATATTGCAAGTCCCACATTGAGTAAAGGGAAGGCCAACCATGCATATATAATCTAAGGGCACCCCTCATCCTACAAGTTAGCTTTTGGGGTTGAGTTAGACTCATGTCTAATTTTCAACATGGTCTCAGAGCATACCCTAGTTTGTTGATGGGCCACCTACAGATGCCTAGTCCTACAAACTTCACGCCTGGATGTCCAGTTGTCCAATCCTGTGCGTGATGGGGGTGTATTGCAAGTCCCACACTAGTAAAGGGAAGCTCATCCATGCATATATAATCTAAGGGCACCCCTCATCCTACAAGCTAGCTTTTGGGTTGAGTTAGACTCAATGTCTAATTTTCAACAGTTTACATATCAGACCAGCTCCTGCCAATGCCCCTCTCTCACTCAACTGTTACTGTAATGCAGACTGGAGCTCTGATCCTGAAGATAGCAGGTCCACACATCTGGTGCTTGTGTTTTTCTTAGCACCAACCTAATATCCCAGTGGTTAAAGAAACAATATGCTGTAGCCAGGTCATCAACAGAAGCAGAGTACTGCAGCTTTGCAGCAACCACTGCCAAACTTATATGGATACATACATTGTTAGCTGAGTTACATGTTCCTCATTCTCTGCCTTCTATATTTTGTGACAACTTGAGCACTGTCTCTCTCTCTTACAACCCAATCCTTCATGCTCAAACAAACCACATGGAGCTAGACCTTTTCTTTGTCAAGGAAAAGGTTGCCAACAAAACCTTCACCTTGTGTTTGGATGAAGTATTTTAAGGAGGGAAAGTAATTTTTGAAAGAATTTAAAATTCTAGCAATTGAAATATCTTGTTTGGATATTGTTTTGTAAGGAATTTCAAATTAGAGAGTTTTTAGAGAGTATTTTAACCAACTAAAATGAGAGAATTTCAAATTCCTCCAAAATAGATGGAATTTGAAATTCCTTCATGCTTCTTTCTCTCATTATTTTATATTTGTGTTACTTCATCTTTCATTATTTTTTTTGCTGTTCTCTCACATCTTTCTCCCCCATCTTTCATTTCTAGACATAATATTTTTAATATCAAATGATATAATTGTATATTTCTATCATTTTAATTATGTACATTCGTTGGGTTATTATTCTGATTAAATATATGGTATAATAAAAATACTCGTATACTTCAATTATTTTGTGAACAAAAAAAGTAAGAGAAAAAATTAAGATAAACCTATGAATATTTAAACATAAAATTTTGTATATAGTGAAAATTAAATTATTTAATGTAATAAAAAAAATTTAAAAATTTAAATTTCAATGAATTTAAATTCCACCATCCAAATAAAGAATTTTAAATATAATAAATTGAAATTCCTTTATCCAAACAAGATATTTTTAAAATGAAAGTATTTAAATTTCCAAGTATTTCAAATTCCTTAAAATGTTGAAATACTCCATCCTAACACAAGGTCATAGTTCACATTCCAACCACTTTTCAAGTTGCAGATGTTCTCACCAAAGCTACATCTCCTACCAGATTTCGGAGTTGAAGTCCAAGTCCAATGTTAGGGATCTAGCTAGCTTGTACCGCTCCTTGAACTTGAGGGGGGAGTGTTAGTGTATGCAGCAACTGTTAGGGCTTCGTAAATGTAAGCTGTTAGAACCTGTAACTCTAATAATGCTTACAGTTAGGATCCGAAACTGCATTGTCATGCAATATCTTTCCATTATTATTTAGGTGTTAGTTTCTTATAGTCTATAAATATAGCAATGTACTCTTTTCTCAATCAATGAATACTCTCAGTTTTCTCTCTCACTTTGTTTTCTAATAAGGTGCAAGAAGAATTATTCTGTATCAAACTAAACATAAACTTGAAATATTAAAATAAAAAAATTGGACAAATGCTCACTACATGCATAGTGCTTGTATTATTCCCCATGAGTCATGTACAGAAGGTGTGAAGGCAACACTTCTTTTTTTAATTTAGGGGAAATGATACTTATATTCCTAAGTCTTATTCTAAGTCTTTAATTACTGGAATAACTAAGCATCTAAATGGAGTTTTGAGTCTTCTTTATGGATAAAGAAATGTTAACATGATTTGAGATTGAGAACCTGTGTGGAAAATTAGCCTACCCCAAATGAGGGTAAGGTCATCTATTAATATTTAATGAAAGAAATTACTCATAACAAAATATAGAACAACAATATTTCTTTCAGGTTGCATAAATTAGTAACTTCCCCATCCTTCATAGCAACAGCAAACTACATATTTACCAATTTATATATTTAAAATAGAAGTTTGAGCTGGAATAGGATGGCCAAGACCTTACCGATTCAGCCCAGCAAATTTATTATTGAATTTTATTAACAGTAAAGCCTGGTTTTACTAATATAAAACAGAAAATGCAATTACACACCAAATATCACTCAGAATTCTAAAACAATTTCCATGCAAAACATTAGTAGCTTTAGGCTCATACCTCTGTGTCTAACTTTTCTTTCAGTAAGCAATTGCAATCTCCACAAATAATCACTTTCAAAAATGGGTGAGGATGCACTTTAAGAGCCACTTTATCACAAACTGTGCAGCAAAATTTTTCATCCAGACACTCTGAAGGAAGAGAATCAGCACCACCGTTATATAAATCTTCTTTTATCTTGGATTGATCCTCAAGTGTATTGCGATCTAATTTCTCTTCAGTGGTACCTGCTTCATTGTCACTGTCAATAATAACAGTCCGACACTTTTTATTATCAATATCAAGCTCACCATCATTTACACGTTTGGTTCCTCTCTGTTCAATAACATCACCCGGTGAAGATTTGGGTGGATCTGACAAATTGCCAGGAGTCATAGGCTTTTCTTTGTCAAGATGATAACTGGCTTCAAAATCTTCAATTTTATCAGTCTCCATATTCACACATTCAACCTTGCCGTTGTCAGACACAATTTTCGCAATATCACTAGTTCCTTCCTTCATAATTGGGTTTAAATGATCAATAGACGAAGGCCTCTGTATATGGTTCTCCATTGACTGGGTATGTGTGCTCGTTTCACGCTGAATTACATTCAGATTTAGAAACAGGATATTTTTATGTATAAGGAACAAAACCAAACCAATTCAATCATCAATAAGCCATATGATTTCCTACAATTGGGAGCCAATACTCAATTATGAATACCAAGGATCACTTTTTATTACCACATCCACAAGATCATTAATTTGGGTAAACGATACCCAAAAGATCATTTGCATAAGAGATCTAAAAATAACGTCCATAACAAAAAGACACAAAAGTAATGTCAGACAGTATCTAGGTCAGGCGCAAAGAGAGAGAGAGAGAGAAAGAGAACAAAGTCATAAAACTCACCCGTTCACTTTTCTTTCGATGCCTCCTATGTTTTAAATGGATTTGAAGTTTCCTATCAACAATTGCATCATCCTCTTCTTTGACCTGTCAAGAAAGAGCACAAGAAAATATAATCAACTTCCTCAACATGGGCAAACACACTGACATGAAGTAAAAAAATATATAGATATGCTCACACGCAAAACATTTACTAATATGGAATACCCCTATATGTACTGGGGTATCGTACCCTGGCCTGATACAAGATAGCATATTAGTGTGTGATTATGCAAATTTGTTCTTATTATGCATGATTATTCAAAAGACCAAATGTCAAACACCATAACTAATTTGACATTTTTGAGGTGACAGCAAGAATATATACCATTTTTTAGTCACAGAAAGTTATTAATCTCAGATAGCAGTACACAGCAGCCAACTGAAAAAATGATATAGCAGGATAGCGCATAGCAGGATGGTTGTGCTCTAAAAAAGATTTATACAGATTAATTAATATATACCATACATAGCTCATATAAATGCTCAAAAATTCAGAATAAAGAAAGGAATGGAGTGTGTTGTCACCAGAAATATTTTTGCAGAGAGGTGGGAGTCAGTTACCCAAAATAGAGAGAAGGGTGAATGGGTGTTGATTTTGTGCTACACAGTTGAGGGAAGTGTAGGAAACTATATCCAGTTAGGGTTTTCCAAGGTTCTGAAAAAGGGCAGAGAAATTTCAAACTCCCTCCTTAAAAACCACTTAAAATGTTGTTTTGAGGGCAAAAATAGGGGTCTGTTTACTTTCAGAAAACATTTTCTCTTTTTACTTTTATTTACAAAAATGCCACCTTGCTTTCATTCTGTTTTCTGTTTTCAAAATTTTGTACTGAAAAGTGAAAACAGAAAACAAATATTTTTTTGTTTTCACTGTTTCCTATACAAAATGATAAAAATAGAAAACAGAAAATGTTTTCTAAAACCAAACAGGCCCTAGGTTTTTCAAAACATCTCATCCTAGCACCACTAACCACAATGACCACTAGTTGAAAATGCACCGCTGTTCCAACTTCTAAGCCACTCCGCACTTTGATGCTGCTATAGCACCTCTATTGCATGATATGAAATGAATCATAGGCTCACACCATAAAGATAAATTTGAGAACATAAGGAGGACCTGAAGTAATGAAGAATTGACAATTTTTTTATAGAAGACTATATTAAGAAAGAAGAGAAATAAAGAGCCGGAAAAAAATGGTATCATAAATGCTTGCCAGAAATATGACATGCTAAATCAAACAAAGAAATCGATGTAAAACTCACAAATTAGTACCTCCAGAAATTGTTGTTAAAATCGCAAGTTTAATTGTAAACCTAAATGATCATGCAATTTTTGTTGGACAGTATGTTCTGGGTGGAATGTCAATCGCAATTTTGAAAGATCATCGTGGAATCATTGTTCTGGATTGTGAAAACAAAGGCACATTCAGAATCAAATGTATTCCCTGGAGTGCTACGTGGATCTGAAATTGGATCTGAAATTAGCACGCAGATCCAAAATCAGATCAAGGCCATGATGCGAGTTCAAATCAGGTTTCATGATCCATTTGACTATCCAATTCTTTTGTGTTTTTAAAAGCAGCAAGTGGTTATGATTCATGAAAATGTGCAAAATTAAGTGACCACGGCAAGTTGTTCTCTTCTCCACTGCAAGTCGTCTTCTTCTCTTTCTCCAAAGTCCAAATGTCACCTTTCTGCCTTTGTTCTCTGTTCTCCACTTCTGCATTCATTCTGTGTGTTTCTGTGGTTTTGTTTTTCAGAATTCAGAAGAAAAGCATGACTTCAGGTGGTTCTATCACAGGTGGTTCCCTGTTTTAGCTAAGTTTTGGATGTTTTGCTTATGAATTTTCTGTTTAAGTTTAGTTAATAATACAATGTAGAAGTTTATTTTCATTATCTATGTTAATTTTACATGTTAGTACAATCTTACGACTCTACAATTTACTATCCCCTGCCCCCTTCTGATCCCACTTAAAATCTCAATTTAGACAACCTTGCTTCCAGATGGGAAGTATCAAAAAACCATAAGAAATCAGAATTTTCAGTAAGTAGAGCTCAAAAGAACTCAAGACAACTGATAAGAATGGTGTCTACAATGAAGCAAGGCTAAGAGTTTAAATTTATTAATGAAATCTCAAATTCAAGTATTCAAGGAACAAGTTAATAAAAATAGGATAAGACAACAGAGAGTTAACCAAGACTTTAGCATGAGTCAATGACTATCAAAGTTGGATTTTTCTTCTATTTGCATATATAAAAATCTATCACTGGCTTATTTGATACAGCTTTCTAGGAATGAAAAGCTTTTCATCAAAATGTGTGATCACTATACTTGATACAATGACAAACGAACGATGGCCATGGAACAATTTTGGTCAGACATAGAGCACAAAATGAAGAAATTTATAACAAATAAAGGAAGGTAAGGAACATTAACAAAGCTGTCAAACATCTTAATTTCAGAAACATCAATAATCAATAAACAAGCAGTGCTAAACAGTCATATTGGCCCTTAAAAATGAACTACAATTTAGTCTCTCATTTATTTAATTATACAATTTAGTCCTTAAATTATTCAAACTCAATTCATGTTATTCATCAAAACCCCCAAAGTGATAGCAAGAAGCCTACTAAAGTGAAACAAGTTTGCATAATCTAAAGACTAAAAACATGTTTGGCAACAAGTTGATTTTTAAAAAAATCACTTATTTTCACAAGCTCTCTAAGGAAGCTGACAAGAGAAAAAAAGACCATTTCTTCAAAATAACGTAAATCAAAAACACACTAAATAGCACACTTCAATAAAATCTCGGGAGTTTGTCAGGACAGTACCCTTTCAAACACTAACATCCCATTTTACTCAATAAATAAATGATATTGAAATAATAACAAACCTTTTTAAATTGTCTCCTTTGCTCATCAGAAAGGTCTAGTTCTCTTTCATTTGCAATGGCAGCTGCAATAAATGGATCAGTGGAATTTCCATCAACATCATCAATCTCCTCCACCTAAAGAAAAAGAATTTCCAAAAAGAAAAAAGGTAAGTAAGAATGTAAGATAATGAACATAAATCACCTAGGGTGAAGAAAATATTGCACAAAACAGCAGCCATAATGCATTAAATTGTGCACAAGACTAGAATTTAAGAATGCACTGAAAAGATCAAAATTCCAAATATCAAAACAATTAACAAATTTGCAAATCTAGAACAAAACCACACAAACAGGACTGAAGATAATTCATGAATTATCAAATAAAATTTAACAAACATACGATCCATGCACACAATAACAATGAGAAATTATCTAGCAAATTGACAAACTTAACCAAGTATTCAAGGTAAGTAGCAGGGAATAAAAAGGTAAGACATGCTACATTCAACAAAGTTAAGGAGGGTAACTCAGTAAAACCCAACAACTGATTTCTTCCAGAAAACACAAGAGCCAATGAATTACTGATGCCACTATACACTGGATAAAAATAACATCACATATATTACCCCCAGTCAATTCCTGACATCTATTTATATATATTTGTACAGCAACACATATAGTCCAAATCCAGGAGACCTCAAATCTAAGGAACAGGAAAAGGGGGAAGAAAGGAATAATCAAAATAAACTAGAAACATTCGCTAGCTCCAGTAATTATTTTTCTTTCTCTTCATTTAATTCCTTTGACATATGCATCCAATAAAAGAAAGCAGCAAACACAGCCAAAAATACATCTACCACCTCATCAACTCCAGGAAATTTGAGTCCCATCAAGGCAGCTTGCTGTGGAGTGCTGGCCAAATAAACAGAAGCCCAATGCTTACTGCCAAACGAAGCATCAACGCCACTCCCATCACAAACTATTTTATTGAAAAGCTCCCAATCACCCTCCGTTTCTTTCTTCACAGGCTCCTGTGTTTCCTCACCAAGTTTTTTTTGCAGAAAGCCACTAGCACCCTCTTCCAATAATTTACCATGTCGCCTGAACCAACACAACAAATCCATATGAGATCATATTTAATTTTTATCAGATCCAATGCTATATACAAACCGTACCTTCTAACAGGTCTGTTTACTTGTAGATATTTCTCAGCATCAGCAATTGAGTCAGTCATTTCAGCAGTTGCCCGAGACCCAATCCAATGGTTCCTCCTTTTCCATGCTTCAGTGGAACAAACATTAGGAGCTTCACTTTCAATCCACTTATAAAGGCTTGGAAGCTCAATTCCAGCCCCATCAAGTTGTTCCTACTCAAGAACATATCAATAAATAGCAGAAGAAAACATAAGCACATTAAAATAAAGGCAGAATTCATAACAGCTCCTAGAAAAATCCCAACTTGTAATGCCAGGATAGAATTTGGAAAAAATAAAAAAAGAAACACACACATGCACTCAAACAAAGGGCAGCCATTTGCACAAAGCTTAGCCATTGGGGAGTCTCAAGAGGATGAAGTGCATGCAGCCTTAACTGGGTGAAGAGAGAGTAAAAAGATCAAGAAAGTCAACCAAAGTTGAAAACAAGAGATCTATTCGTGGTTCATGGTAGTTCAATCACAAAAGTCCAACCTAAAAGAGTTAAAGAGGCTGTGGATAACTTAATTGCTAACATTCATACAAATTTGGTCATGGATTGCAAGGTGTCGGCTTCAGTCTACTTGAATGAACCTTTTAAGGAATAAATGGACTCTTTTAAGCTATTAGAAAGTTCAACAAGGTTTAATAATGAGTTGGCATTTATATGGAACTCACATGAACAATAAGGCCTAAATTTGGCTTGTTATAGTTAAAGGCAGTTGATTCTGGATTATATGCTAGTTTACATATTTTTGGTTGTAATTAAAAGTCAATAATATTCAGTGATTTTATGCCTTTTTAAGGTGGGGAAAATATTTTATTTGGAGTTGATAATTGCCTTGAAATTTGAATAAGAATTTATCAACTTATCTTCTTCAAAAGTGAGAAAAATTCTTTCTTCCTAGGGTTTGTACGATCCAACTAAAACAGTACTAAGAATTGTGAAAAGAATCTGGTGGCAAATTCCCCTCTTTTGAGGTCATAGTTGCAAAACCTCCCATAGGATTAAAGTTTTCAGCCTTTGGTCCATGGGTAAGCACAAAATTGTTGGGTTCAAAAGTTTTGTTCGTAAATGACCAGAATTTAGTTTCAATCCGAGGTTTGCTTCTGTTTCTGAATTTACCCATATCAAAGATGCTATTTTCACAGCTAGAACTTGTGAATACCAGCTCGAAAGGCAGCAACACTTCATTGTGCCAATGCTTAGTAACAATAAATAATTATGGCATACGTCAGTTATTATCAAATTAAAAATACAGGGCACAGATTATCAATTAACAAAAGAGCTCAAAATCATTGACTCCTACAAGTAACTGAAGTTACTAAACCATATCACACTGTTGAGTGCTGAACCCTCCAAAATCTTAAATTTTTTCATATTTCCATTTGAAACAAGGTATTTATATGTAAAACTACAAAGCAGAGGTAATCACTAGCATTTTTAAAACTTTCAAACCGCAGCCCACTCCCAGCTCAAGTTAAAGATGGATATGGCAGGTTTAAGATCACAACTCAAGCTGTCAACAGTGTTCAGGGTTATTTTGCAAATTCAGACATATTTTAATCAAGGGCTATTTTACTTTTTAAATACCATGGCCAAAAAGAAGTAAACAGCAAAACCCAAAACAATCTCATACAAAAGAGAACAATGCAGATGAAAAAACCAATTTTTAGCAATTGATAATGATAACAACCAGTAACAACGATAAGACAAGCAATTTTTAAGTAAATATTCCAAACTAAACTATCTGTTGAAAAATGAAGATAAAATCGAACCAGTAAATGTGCACTTTCAGTTTCAAGATCATCCAGAACAGCTTCCCACTCTTCTTTAAGAGTATTCATCTCGTCAGCAACAGCAGTTTCCAACTACAGACAGGGCACATAAATGATAAGTAGAAAACACCAATAAAAACAGCCAGGAAAACAAAGAGAGAAACCAACATCATCCCCCGGAAGAGTTTGCTTCAATTCTTGTCTAACTTCACTCTCAACTTTAGAAAGAGATTCCTCTTCAAGAGCTTCTTGAGCCTCTGCAGCCTAAAAAACATGTTAGAGAACCTCCATTGCACATCTTAATGTATAAGGAAATTGGAAAATAAAAATAAGCTTAAATATGTTCTTGGCCCCTGAAAAAGTCACATTTTTTTGTTATAGTCCTTATAAAAAAATTATTTTGTTTTAGTACAAAAATCACATGGTTTAAGTCTCTAGTGAGGGACTAAAAAGTAAAAACACATCATTTTTACGGACTAAAACCGAATAAAACTTTTTTATAGCGATTAAAAAATATGATATTTTCAGTGATATTTGTGATGTATTGTAATTTTACATACCACATACAACACTCAGAATATTTTAGTTGAATCCCTTTAGACTGACTCATTGAAGAGGACTCATTGGAACAATTTCTTTCATGTCATTGCAGAGGACTGACTCAATAGGTGCCAACAGGGAAAATCCCTTTAGACTCAAAAGGCAAAAATGTTATTTAGTATGCAGGTAGCCATTGGAGGCTGCAAATACTGTTATAGCAGCACAATCGTGCACTATGAATAACTTTCCCGTTTTTTAGGGTACTCCGGGGAACAGATATCCAGTGGAGACGACGGGGTGGGACACTGGTTAGGTACATGCATGTTCGAGTATTTATTCCTAGAGTTAAAATCAATTAAAAAGTAATCTCAACTGACAAAAAAATTAAACTCTAGCCTACAATCAATGACTGATTATATTAATGATAATATACGGTAAAAAAAATAGTCAACTTTCTAACATAAAGGCTAATATTCTAATACAAACATTAGTATTCTAACAATTCCAACAATTAGAAAAATAATTCGTAGTAAAAGATCTACATATATAGAAACAAGTAACAGCTCAACTAGATAATGTTCAGAGATTGGCTAATGAGCAACCAATCAATTCATTAGTTGATCATAAAGTAGAAATATTAGTTTCTTTTTGTGTAATTTCCCTTAACAATTAAATAAATTAAGAATAATTTCATTAAGTTGGCAATCATTAAAAGAACAGGAAAGAAATTAATAAAATAGTAATAAAAAAAGAGATCATGAAAAGCTTAAAAGGAGTGGGCATGTGTGCTGAGTGTGGTATCTATCTAGCATGTTGAAAGGTGGTGTCTGTGATATAATGAATATAATACCTTACTCTCAACTTCTAACAACTCAGAAATAAGGTCTTGTATTTCCTCTTCCGTTAAAGGCTCCTGCATGATACACACAAAATGGGATATAAAACACACTAAATTTTACACCAGAAGATCAAATATAGACAGCTAGGTCTTTTGAGTATACAAAATGTTATCATCAAAAAAGTTTAGAAACAAAGTGAAGAAAAAAGAAAATAGCTACATGACTGACCTCAAAATGCACTTTGTCATCTATTTCAGGAAGCAAAGATTCCCCATCATCTGAATCGTCATTGAAAGAACCACTAGAAGCACTCTCAATATCCACCACTTCATCCTCAGTTTTTCCCTCCATCTCTAGCCAAAGTCATATCAAGAAGACAAACAAGCATACAAAACTACATATTAAATTGGATCAACTACATAATGTACAACCTTTTCAGAGAATGAGTAAGAGGTCAACTACAATGTTCAGGAAAACTTAAATGGTGGCAAATACTAGGACATCAAACAGTATCAATCATATTCTGAAATAAGACTATCAGGTTTAAAGATAATAGTTTCTCTTCTCATTATAAATAAGCCAAATGCATTATCTGAATGGGTTTTGAAGCTTTTATTTTACCCACAGTCCTTGTTCATTAAA
This sequence comes from Canavalia gladiata, assembly GCA_037954105.1. Taxonomy (NCBI): domain Eukaryota; kingdom Viridiplantae; phylum Streptophyta; class Magnoliopsida; order Fabales; family Fabaceae; genus Canavalia; species Canavalia gladiata. Next base: position 16,296,844 of record CM075660.1, read on the forward strand.
AAGGACACAGCCGAAGTCACAAATAATTAACAAGTCCGCAAACAACAATTGTATTGAGAATTAGACATGGGCCTAACTCAACCCCAAAAGCTAGCTTATAGGGTGAGGGATGCCCTTAGATTATATATGCATGGTTGGCCTTCCCTTTTTCAATGTGAGACTTGTAATACACCCCTTCACGCCCAGGATTGGACAATTGGACATCTGAGCATGAGATTTGCAGGAATATACATCTGCGGGTGGCCCATTAAGAGACTAGGGTACGCTCTGATACCATGTTGAGAATTAGACATGGGCCTAACTCAACCCCCAAAAGCTAACTTATAGGGCGAGCGATGCCCTGAGATTATATATGCAAGGTTGGCCTTCCCTTTGTTCAATGTGGGACTTGTAATAGACCTTATTGACACCAATATATATATATATATAACTAATTTTGATATAGTGATTTACACAGCCTAAAACAGGAAAACAATATTCACACACAACTATGCCAATGCTGGAGTAGTATACTATTTACCTAAATGAGCTTTCAAGAAAAATCTAGACATATCTGTTTAGGTCATCTAGCCCTCAGTGCTCCACAAACCCACACAAGGTTTTTCTTCCTCTATTACTAGAAAGCATCCCATACAGAAAAAACCAAATATTGCCTAATCAAGCATTCAAGTCTTTAGCAACAATATTCAAATCATTTTAGCCATAAGCCATCTAATTTACTAGCACTCCTTATAAAATATTGAAAACCATTGAGCTCCCTCCAAACTTTCTATATTAGAATTGGCAGTTTCTATCTTCCTTGTCTGAGATAGGTACAAACTCTATCATGAAAAAGATGGACTTCTAATATATAGCACAGCTTTGATTTCAACAACTAATTTAAATGTTTTACATTAAATCCATACAATTGACGTAGCTTTTTTGTAAAAGCAGCCAAGAAAATTAAAACCGAATATAACCATATCAAATTTGAGTAAAATACAATCAAATGTTAAATAAGCAGTGAGCAGCACAGCAATAGCGCCCAAGGTTACATTAAAAGTAAAGATTATCATTACAAAATTTGTCGGAGTTATCTATGATTTCAAAATTTTCTCAAAACGTTACACAAAAAAGTTCTCTTCGTTGATAATTCCACTCAATTGTTAAACAATAACAGCAATAATTTAGTTCAGTGGTTGTGAGCAAATACTAAACTTACCACCAGTACTCATAGGAATAGGTTTTATGCATATGTAACAGCAAATTGTTCATTTATAATTACATTAAAAAAATAAAGTGGATGAGTAAGCTAATCCATTGACACAACAGGAGTTCGTGCAATGCAATTATTGTCCAAAAGTAAATCTTCTTAATCAAGCTAAAAACGAAGCTTAGTACCTTAATCACCGAAACGGAGGAAAGTAGGGACGTCGTTGTGGTAATGGCTTCTGGATCTCTAGGTTTGCATATAAAGTGAGAGAAAAGTACTTCGGTGGCAAACTCCTTTGAGTTGATTTGATCTTTCTTCCGAACAAGGGCACGGAAATAATAAAGATAGAGAAGAAAGAGATTTATATATGTGTTGGGTTGTGTGTCAGTTGGCAAAATTTAAAGAGGCGTCGCGACCCGCCGTGAATGGAAGGAGGGAGAGGGATTGAGAAAATTTACATAAATCAAAATTGTTTCTCTTTTAGAACTTGATGTTTTCTTTTCGTCAAACGAAACCCACGGCGACCCGATCCATTCACCTAATGTATTTTTCCGCCTAAACAAAATTCGATTAATCGATTTTCAAGGTGTTATTTTATTCATGATAAAAAAATTAAATGAAATTAATGAAAATCAAATCATGTCCTTCTGTAAAGATTTAGTATTAATAATTTAGTAAAATCCCAGTGAATAATATTTTAATTATTTAATTATATGCATACTTATATATGTATATTTTTTCTAATCAAATGTTTGCATCCACTCCTTTCTTTTAATTTTCTTGTATCCTAGCAAAAAATAATTCACCGACCAATTAAAAAATTAAGAGGTGAAGTAGATTTTTTGTTAAAAAAAAAATTCTTTAATTCGGATACAAGTAAAAGGTCGTTAAAGATTCTAGGTTTGATAATGCATTTTAGTTATAAAAAATTGAAATTATTAGTTAATATTTGTCTAAAATATTTTAATTTTCTTTGATATAATAGTTATTAGATTTTTTGGATTGATATTAGCATTTTTTAAAATATTTTTTCATATTTTTAACTCATAATTAAAAAGTATTTTTATTTTTAATATATTTTTATAATTTAATTATTTATTTTTTATTTATTTTCATAAATCTAATATTATTTTTAATATAATTAGAATAATAGTAAAAATTATGTCTACTCTTATTTGTGATATGAATTTATATATAAATAACGGCTGTGTGAATATTAATGTAAGATGAAAGAGTGATCTCTTTTAATCATTTCTATTTTGGCACGATTACATAGATTACATATCTGTCATAATCGTCTCCCTTAAACACGGAGTCGATTACATAATTATTATAATCATCTTCCTTGAATATGGAGCCATATTAACCGTCTCTATGATAAATAAGTTTTATTGTCGCAATTATCTTAATGATAATAAATAAGTTCTATTGTCGTATTCGACATTACCATCTTGTTTCCTTTATACTAAGTCAATGCATTGTTGATCCCTAATAAAATAATTTTACTTTTTACAATAATATTATAACTTTTATACATAATTTTATATTATTATTTTAATTATTATATTACTTATTCTATTTGTATAATTAAAAAATAAGTATTATGTATTAAAAGTATAATTATAAAAATGTTATTTAATTTTTAATATAAAATTATTTAATTAAAATTTAATATATTTTGTTAAATAATATCGTATTTATTAAGTTTCTGCCTGTTAATAAAGCTAATTTAATATTTTGACATATACTAAATTATCATGCACACAAAGAAAAAATCAGTACCTTGAACTAGACCAACTCAATCTTATAAGTGTGATATCATTTTGTCTTATTGGTTTCTCCCCAACACACTATCATTCATATAAAGGCTATAAAATTCTAAACAATGCGATACTTAAATCTTTTGAATTCTAACTTTTCCAACAATCTCTACTTATTTCAAAAGGAATTATATAAAACCTTTAATAAATTAAAATATATGAAAGAACTTTTGTTATGTTTATATCATAAGGAATTATATAAAACCTTTAATAAATTAAAATATATGAAAGAACTTTTGTTATGTTTATATCATGAAAGTAAATACATCAAATTTAGTGTCTTTTAAACTATAAATCAAACTTAACCTATAATGTTTTAGTGAAGTAAAACTCCTATGAACCAAAAAACACATTGGTGTTAGTTAGAGGTTTATATATCACATTACACCCCCACAACTCTTGACATTTTTTGTCGATTTTGCATAAATAGATCATTCGCATGTCCGGTAATTCATGAGTGTTCTATAAACTATGTCTAATTTTCATGCAAACGATATTACATGACATTCATATAAGTGAATTCATCAAGTGTATCATGCATTTTATACACCACCTTTAAAAGATATGGTACTCATTAAATGCATTAAACTTAATCCACTTCTAACTACACATAATTAATGAAAACAATTTCATCGTATAGTAGCTACTTTATCACTTCATGCATTAGGCATATATGTCGATTTTTTACCAAATTATTTCTTGTAATTGTTATAGCACTTTTGTTATCACAATATATAGACACTAATAATGTTGTTTTTATTTCCAGAAGAATGTTTATTAAAAATTTTCTCAACCACTCAACCTTCTTATTGGTAGCTCCAAAGCAATAAACCCTAAACTCTAACTTCATAATAGATTTTGCAATAATAATTTGTCTAATTGATCTTCATTATTGCACCATTTCTCATTGTCAATACATAATTACTGGTGTTGTATCTTGTTTAAATTTGAAATCCAATTTGCATTACAATATCTTTCTAATATATCAAGAAATTCACTACATGATATATAATAATTTATGACATCTTTTAAGTATTTCACCAATTTCACAATCAGTGCAGATTATTGGGATTTTGTGTATATCTACTCAATTTACCCACAACATAAGCTATGTCAAGTCAACAATAGTTCATTAAATGTAATAGACTTCCAGTTATTTGAGCATAGTTAGATTGTGAAATAGGTTTCTTTTTGCTTTTCATTAAATGAATGCTACTATTATAAATAGTACTCACCAATTTTGTATTGTAGTGTCCAAACTTTTTAAAAAGTTTCTCTATACAACATTCTTAAGATAACATTATATTATCACTTATCCTTGTGTTTTAATGACTAAAGTCACACCCACTTCACATATATCTTCTATGTTCTATTTATAAGTAAGAGTTTAGTACTATTCACTTTCACATCATAAGTACCAAATATAAGAATATCATCTACATACAAGCATATAAAACACAATCATCATGTTCTAATTTAGTATAAACACATTTAGCATTCTCGATAAACGAAAATTCATGGCTAGTTTTGGAACTTGACTCAATCCATTATAAAGATGTAAGAAGTTTACACATTGCATTCTCTTATTCTATATGAATTTTTTCCCTAATTAACCAATTTAGAACGTTATTTTGACATCTTTCTAACAAGTTTGTAAATTGATGTCAACATAATTAGAAACTCCAATAGAAGAAATTCTCATTACGAAAGTAAATGTATCAAAACAATCAACATTGTGTTTTTAAGTAGGTTTGGTAATGATGATGTAGAACCATAAACAACACGCAACAGAGAGGTTGGATGATGTGTTGTAAATAATATGAGGTTTTTAACTTTTGTTCATAAGATGTTAAACAAGTTTGAGAAAGGACACAAAGAGATTTATACTAGAAATTATATTGGTTCCCCCTTGTTAACTAAGGGTTATGTTTAATCCCTATTACCACACAACACATATTTTTTACTATGAAAGTTTGTACAAAAACTTCAACAAAAAATACAATCCTAGTATTTTCACAAGTCTCTTCAAACTCAATGTTCCTGTGGATATGGACTAGATACTTCATATCTAACTTTTTTTGTTTCCAAAAATGATATTTTGGTACAAAGAGAATAATATAAGTTTAATGCAAGTTATGAACAAAGTAAACAAGCAGATATTGTTGTAAAATGAATATTTCAAAAGATTTTAAAATTTGAAATAAATTATTATTTAGAATATAATTATGATTTATTAATTAGATATTTAAATTGTAGAAATTAAACATTTAATCATAAGTTTTGTAACTATTTTTTTATTACTAGCTTTAATTCTTATTCTTTGTAAAAAATTAGTAAAGAAGTGAATTCATTTTTTTTTAGATGGGAAAAGTGTAAGGCTCACATAACCATGAATCTAAAAAGCTTTGAGCGAAAGACTAATGTGTAGTTGGGCTAAATGTGGAGGATACACTAACAATGTCACATATAGTAAACCGAAAGACAGAAGACTACAAAAAAATTAAGTATGTGAAAACCTCTTGTGACAAGTCAAAGTGCAGGAAAAGACAAAGTCTAGTGTGATAAAGTCTCATGGAATAAGCCAGAATGTAAAAGATTAAATGTGGCGCCTGATATGATAGGTTGAGAAAGTTAAACATGTAGAGCTTCATGCGATAGGTCAAGGTGTGAGAAATTAAAATGCAAAACCTAGTGTGATAGGCTGACTAAAATTTGAACATGCAAAGCCTTATGTGATAAGATGAAGGAATTTAAACATGCACGACCTTGTGTGATAGGTCAAGGTGCAAGAAATTAAAATGCAACGCCTGATGTGATAGGTAAACAAAATTTAAACATGTTGAACCTTGTGTGATAGGCCAAAATATGTGAAATTAAAATTCAAAGCCTTATGTAATAAGATGGCAGAATTTAAACATGTAAGGTCTTGTGTGATTGGCCAAAATGCAGGAAATTAAAATGCAAAGTCTTGTGTGATAGGCTAACAGAATTTAAACATGCAAGGCCTTATGTGATATGTCGTCTCATTGTAATTACGGTTACGACAAATGCTTGATAGACCAAAATGCAAACCCTTGTGTGATAGGCTGACGAAATTTAAACATGCATGTAAAATGCAAAGTCTTATGTGATAGACCAAAATGTATGAAATTAAAATGTTATGCCTTATGTGATAGGCTGACAAAATTTAAATATGCATAGAATTTAAACATGCAAGACCTTGTGTGATAGCTCAAACGCAAAGATATCTTGTTAACAAGAAAGATGTATACCTGTTGAGACAAGGAATATAAAAAGATGTCCCGTTGTTGACAGGAATGATGCAAACCTATTAAGATGGACGATAGGCGGACCTATTAGCACAGGTTAAGTGATGGCTTGTTGAAATGGTACTATTACTAGTTGCGTGGGTAAAAGATTTACCTTTTTTTAAAAAAAATTAGAGTTTATTATTTTTTTTAATTTCTTATATTTTTATTTTATTTACTAATTTAGGCAACAAATTTATTTGAGTCTTTGAAACTTTTATGCAATTGCCTTGACACGCTCGTCGCAAACGCCCAAAAATAATTTAGATTTCCCCCAAACTCTTGGTATAGTATAAGGTACAACCTAGGTCATCTCCCAAAGACCATTTCATATTCTTAAGCAAATTAGGAGAAAGTTAGAACAAGAGGGTTTTTGTAAAGATATGATATCAAATGCTAAATACAAAATACAGAATGAAATTAATTTTACTTAACAATTATCAACTCAAGGAATTCAGAGGCTATTTTCATAACTAATCATTGATCACTAAAATCATGCATTGTGTTTATCAACCTAGGATCATCTGGAACCCCTAAAATGATCCTTGAATTCTCTACTAAGAAACCTCTCAGAATTTAATTGATTATGATCAACAAGATTAGTAACCACTTAATCTTTTATCTAAACCAATTTCACAATCAGAATTCAGTTGAAGTAAGTAATAAAATGAAAACCTTCAATTCAATTACTTAATTTCTACTCTTCAAACTTTTGGAAAATGATTTACCAATCAAAAACCAATTATAAATCAATTATGCATTAATCAAAATACGTCAACCGATCAAACTTTGATTAAAGAATAAAATTGAAGAATATAGTGAAGCAGAGTAGAAACCACTTAATAAGCATGTAAATAAAGATCAAGACCTCAAAGTTAAAATGAAAATAGCTTGAATCCTTGAACTGAAACTACGAACCTAGCCTTCCATGAAGGAGGCAAACTAACAACAAATAAATCATAAGCCTTCCATGTAGGAGGCAACTAACAACAAATAAATCCTAAGCCTTCCATGTAGGAGGCAACTAACAATAAAGAAAAACTAAGCCTTCCATGTAGGAGGCAAACTAACAATAAAGAAAAACTAAGCCTTCCATGTAGGAGGCAAACTAACAATAAAGAAAAACTAAGCCTTCCATGTAGGAGGTAAACTAAGAAGAAAGAAAGAAAGATGGAAAATGGTATTGGAGTTAATCTCCAAGGTGGTGTGTTTCTCCTCTTGTAAACCCTTCTATTTATAGAAGATTTTTGAGGCATCATCTTCAGAAAGTCACCAACTAGGATATTACTTTTCTACCCTTTTATTGCTTTCACATGGGCTTTGTTGAAAATGCAAAACACTTTTGAATTTTTGTCACCAATGAGCACAACAATTTTGACTTTCTTGCACCGCAATTTCGGATGTTCACATGTCTGAATTAGAGCTTGACTTCTGAACACAGGTTGTAGCCCCGGATCTTAGCTGTCCAACAGATTTGATTTCATCTAAATATGACTTTTGCATCTCAAGATATGGTCGGATCTTTGCACACTGTTCAAATTCCACGTCAGCAACACTATCTCATCTTTTGAGATAATTTCGGAGTCATAAACATCCCATTTAGAGTCTGCGCTTGATTTGTATCTGTGGACACTTCTTTAAGCTTTCATTCAAAACAGATTTCATGATTTTTGGATGTCTAAAACTCCTATTATGCTCAAAATACTATAATAGTGTCATTTTAATCAGGTAAGCAAAGTAATTCAATTAAACTTCATATGAACCCAAACTCATAAAATATGACAAAGACCACTTAATTGAACATATAAGAAGTCTTAATGAGATAAAAGTGAGAGATAATTATTTATGAAATTTATGTTTATCATGCCTCAACTTAATTGATATGGGAAATAATTTTTTAATGATTTAAGGTATTTTAAGAATTCTCTCAATTGACCATTTTCTTTTTCTCTCTCTTTTTTTTTGAGAAATTTTATAACTATTATAATTTTAATCTAGTTAGACAACAAGTTTATTCTAGCTTTTAGTAATCTGGTGATTGCCTTAGTTAGAATGGTTTGGGCAAAAGTTTTGCCCTAATTTTTAAAATTTTCTTTCTTTAAGGCAATTGGCAAATTACCACCTTTTGAAGTGTTTTGGGCAAAAATGTTGCCCTATTTTTTGAAGTTGTTAGTAATTAATATTTGAACTTGGTTTGAGCAAAAATTTGTCCCTGTTTTTAAGATTTTTTTAGAGATTGACAACTACATCAATTTGAAGTGACATAGGTAAGAATTTGCCCCAGTTTGAATTTTGGTTTTTTAGCAATTGAGGATTGTCTCAATTTGAATTTTTTCTCGGCAAATATTTGCCCCAATTTTGAAATGTTGTTGTGCAATTGGTGATTGCCTTAATTTGGAATTGGTTTGAGCGAAAATTTGCTCCAATTTTGAGGTTTTTAGCAATCATTTTAATTTGGGTTTGGGCAAATATTTGCTCAAGTTTTAATATTTTTGAGCAAACGATTATCTCTTTAAATTAAAATTTTTGTGGAGTAAATTTTTTTGAAATGAGTTATGAAATGGTGGGATCATGCTTTAATGAATGTGATATGACAAGATGCTTTAACTTATTTATTGCTATATGCTTTTTCAATATAAAGATTAATGACATCTGAAATGGTCACTTGATCAAATATCATAGAATGAATGTTGTGGGATGAAGTAATCTATGTCATGAACTGGAATGATATGCAATAAAATGATTCGGATGGTTTTATTTTGTTCTATTTCTATCTTGATTTTTTATATTTTCCTTTTCTCGACAATCTTATAATATGTAAATGGCATCAAAACTCAAGATGAGTTAGAATATCCTTCCTTTTTGGTTTTTTGGTCAACATTGAAATTTTCCTTTTTCAGTACCTTTACCATATCCTCAAGATCTAAGGGTAATAAGAATTTTCAAATAAGATACACTCCTTTTTATTCCGGTGACATTATTGCTAGAAGGAGGATAGTTCTTTTGAAATAATCATGTCATATTATGATGGCTGAGGATTCATCTAATTTATCATGTCTTTTCAAAATTAACCTTTTTAATTTTACATTTTTTATATTTCCTTTTAGCATATAACTTGTGAGATATATGAAATAATTTTGGATAGTTAATGGGAGGAAACAAAGAGTTTTGCAAGTGAGGTTTATGGTAGTATATTTAGGGAAAAGATGAAGAATGTAGATTTGATTGCCCAAATGAAATCTTTTGGTGAAAAATGCAAATGCTGCTTTTCATAACTTTGATTATCAAATTAATCAAATTTTGATAAATAGCAAAATTTTATCCCAATTTTAGGAAATATATCTTTGATGTGCATAAATGTCAAATTATATTTAGATTTTTGATTTATCACTTATTTGATTGACCTTAACTTTTGTCTCGATTGCTCTTTCGTGTTTTCAACCCAATATGTTGCTCTAACTTTTTCCTAAATTGTCCTTTTGGATTTTTAACTTAGCAATATCTTTTCTTTAACCCTAACTTTTTCTTGTATTTATTTTCATCCAGCAGACTCTTTGTTTTGATCCTAATTTTTACCTGAATTGTTTTTTTAGTTTAATCCAGCAAGACTCTAATTGATCATAAATTTTTTTAAAATATTCTTTGAGTCTTGATCATAATTTTGCCTGGATTATTTTTAGATTATTCGAGGAGGTTTTCCTTTATTTATTTTCTTTTATTTTGACCTTTGTTTTTCTTTCTGGATTATTTTTTAGGTTTTAATCGAGTAAATTTTTTATTTAGTTTTGCTTGGATTATTTTTTGTCCTCAAATTAATGAATCTATTTTTCCATCCATAATTTTTGCTTGGATTGAACTTTTGATTTAGTAGGATTTTTTTTATTTCTCTTTGTATTTCTTGAACAAAATAATTTTTTAGAATAATTACAATGAATGGTCCATTGATTGGAAACATTTTTCTTGGTAACCCTCACATCTCACTTTCCTTCTCATGTTTGAATTTCAATCTTGTTTGTTCAACTTTAATTTTTCTCCTTGAATTTGATTAATGAGACGTTCAAAATTACTTATTACACCACTAGCATTGTCACCACCAGGTATTTATTATTCAAGTGTAGAATAAGGGGTGGAGCGAAAAAGAATGACAAATTCTAGAGGTAAAGTGCGTATGGTAAAGTACATGGCAAAGAAATGTGATAAATGTACTTTTTGTATTTCTTATAGAGGTTCATTACAAAAATTGATTTTGAAAAGTGTGAGAATCCTGGATGATTTTTTTTCAATATTTAAACCTAGCACTCATATTGCAACATCATTATATAATTATTGCCCCAATTTCTTTCAGCTGTTTAATGTGCTCTCGTGATTTGACAATGGATTAGGAGCAAACTTTTCAAAATCCAACCATTTCATAAGTTTTGCACCTTATGTTTCAGAGCTAGACAATTTTCTGTTGAATGACCAATGAATCCCATATGGTAATCGCATTTGACATTTGCATCATACCATTTCGGATATGGCGGTCTTTTAGGTTTCAAAGGATAAGGAGCAACTAAAAAGTTATAAATTAAGTGAGGTAGCAACTTAGTGTAGGTCATTGGGATAAGGTCGAATTTAATAGATTTTTTCTCTTGTATATTTTTCATGACTTTGGTTGAAATTTTGGCTTATGGCTTGTGTTTGGGTTATTAATGGTGTTGGTGGTCGAATTTGCATAGGATAGTTATGAGCTAGAGGGTAAGATATTTGGTAAATGGTGGCGATGTAGGGATGTGGTGGTAAACCAGTTGGTCCATAAGGTGTCATCTGAGGTATGTGTTGGCCTAAACCAAAAGTCACATTATAAACTTCTCTTGTCTTTTTCTTTCCAAACTCAATACAAGCAATAATTGTCCCTACAGTCTTGTGTATAATCTTTTCACTATGCATGTCATCTTCAACCCTTTCTCCTATGACGATTGACACGCTCGACGCAAACGCGCAAAAATAATTTCTAGATTTCCCCCAAACTATTGGTATAGTATAAGGTGCAACATCGGTCATCTCCCAAAGACCATTTCATATTCTTAAGCAAATTAGGAGAAAGTTAGAAAAAGAGGGTTTTGTAAATATATGATATTAAGTGCTAAATACAAAATACAGAATGAAATTAATTTGACTTAACAATTATCAACTCAAGGAATTCAGAGGCTATTTTCAAAACTAATCATTGATCACTAAAATCATGCATTGTGTTTATCAACCTAGGATCATCTGGAACCCCTACAATGATCCTTGAATTCTCTACTGAGAAACCTCTCAGAATTCAATTGATTATGATCAACAAGATTTAGTAACCACTTAATCTTTCATCTAAACCAATTTTATAATCAGAATTCAGTTGAAGTAAGTAATAAAATGAAAACCTTCAATTAAATTACTTAACTTCTACTCTTCAAACTTTTGGAAAATGATTTACCAATCAAAAACCAATTATAAATCAATTATGCATTAATCAAAATACGTCAACCGATCAAACTTTGATTAAAGAATAAAATTGAAGAATATAGTGAAGCAGAGTAGAAACCACTTAATAAGCATGTAAATAAAGATCAAGACCTCATAGTTAAAATGAAAATAGCTTGAATCCTTGAATTGAAACTACAAACCTAGCCTTCCATGAAGGAGGCAAACTAACAACAAAGAAAGAGGCAAACTAACAACAAATAAATCCTAAGCCTTCCATGTAGGAGGCAACTAACAACAAATAAATCCTAAGCCTTCCATGTAGGAGGCAACTAACAACAAAGAAAAATTAAGCCTTCCATGTAGGAGGCAAACTAATAAGAAAGAAAACCTAAGCTTTCTATGAAGGAGACAAAACTAACAAGAAAGAAAGAAAGAAAGAAAATGGTATTGGAGTTAATCTCCAAAATGGTGTGTTTCTCCTCTTGTAAACCCTTCTATTTATAGAGGATTTTTGAGGCATCATCTTCAGAAAGTCACCAACTAGGTTATTACTTTTCTACCCTTTTATTGCTTTCACATGAGCTTTGTTGAAAATGCAAAACACTTTTGAATTTTAGCCACCAATGAGCACAACAATTTTGACTTTCTTGCACCGCAATTTCAGATGTTCACATGTCCGAATTAGAGCTTGACTTCTGAACAAAAGTTGTAGCCCCGGATCTTAGCTGTCCAACAAATTTGTTTTCATCTCAATATGACTTCTATATCTCAAGATATGGCCGGATCTTTGCACACTGTTCAAATTCCACGTCAGCAACACTATCTCATCTTTTGAGATAATTTCGGAGTCCTAAACATCCCATTTAGAGTCTGATCTTGCTTTGTAACTATGGACACTTCTTTAAGCTTTCATTCAAGACAGATTTCATGATTTTTGGATGTCTAAAACTCCTATTATGCTCAAAATACTATAATAGTGTCATTTTAATCGGGTAAGGAAAGAAATTCAATTAAACTTCATATGAACCCAAACTCATAAAATATGACAAAGATCACTTAATTGAACATATAAGAAGTCTTAATGAGATAAAAGTGAGAGATAATTATTTATGAAATCTATGCTTATCGAATTCCCCCACACTTATCTTTTGCACGTCTCGGGCAAACTTAAGTTAAGGATTGGTGACTATTTTTTTTTTTTGAAAGAACATCAAAGTTTTGAGTTGATTTCTCAAGAATTCACAAAATTTCATGAAGCATTATTTCATCACATTTTTGAAATTACTTAGAAAGGCAACTTTAATTTGAAAAACATAGATTGAGAAAGATAAAACCTCACATGATATACTCTGAATCTCTCAAGTGTTTGATTTGGTAAGTGTTTCTCTCAAATTCAATCCATGAAAGATGAACTATCATAGGCTTGCATATCTTTTACTTCTCTACTACTATGTACACATGCAATGCACAAATCAAGAGGTCTTTATTTTGGTTATAACGGGATTAGAAAGATGAAATGATATATTGAAGAGGTATAATGTTAGACCAAGGAAAATGGTGAGGATTGAGAACTGAGTCTAAGTGCAAGTGTGAGAAACAGATATCACTTCTTCATTTTTTTTTCTTTTTCTTTTTTCAATATAATAGTTTATTTATTAATTTATTGCTTCAGTTTTTTTTTCAACCATGATATCAATGAACACAACAATAATCTCCCCCGCACTTATTGAAACACTTATGGTATGATAAATCTAGTATTCCTCACCTTCTATGGTCAGACAAAGTTGTTTTTTTTTTTTGTGGTGAGCTAAAAAGAAGAAAAGGCTAATCGGCTCAAAGGGCTCATCAAAGGATAAAATTATATGGTTTGGTTATTTGGCCAAGTGGTTTGTTCAAGAAAAACAGTGCCTCAATCATTTTTGTACAATTCATGTGAAAATGTAGCTTCAAAAAGAATCAATGCAAGTTCTGAAGTAACATATTCCATGGATGAAAATCACACAAGAAAGAAAATAATAATAATAAGGCTCAAAATCTCACAGGTAATATATTTATCAAATCTAATCTATCCAGTTCAAATATGTGTTGCCAAACTAATTAATCTCGAAATGTAAATCATTTTGCTTCAATTATTTTATGAAATCTAAAGAAAAACATACTTCCACATTCAAAATATATATATTTTTTTTAATCATAAGATGCGTATCAAGAGTCAAGATTCCCAAGACTATAACGTGCTTTTTCCTTACGGAACAGTTCAAACAAATCAAGAAGGACTCCTTGTACATGCCCACTAGGATGCGTCTCAAGAGTCTGAATGATATCATCCAATGACTCCTTACTCAATCCATCCTTTATGAATTGAATTTTGTCCTCTCGATTTCTTGAAACCATTCCAGGGTTCTTGCATCTTGTGTTACAGGTCCATCTTGCACACCTGTAGCAAACTCCAATTCTTTTTGCCCTTCTCTTCTTTGCATAGGAACTTCTTCCCATACCTGGCATGTTTTTAACAAATGATTCTTGAAATTCACCTGCTAAACGTACCTTAGCTTCAATGATCCAACGGACATCTTCTGGAAGGCCTAAGAGTGTTAATGCCCTCAATCGTTCAAGTCTGCAATTGTAAATGTCTTTAAGAAAATTTCTGGGGAGAGTAGGGAACAAAATTTTGATCCTGGTGAGAGCTTTCTCCATTTTTTTCTTAAAACACTCAAGTTATTATTCCTGCAAGCTCAATGTAGTATAATAGTTGGGATGATTTAAGAGGTGAAGAAGGAAGTTGAGAGATTAGTTGAAACTTATAAGTGAGGAATGTGAGAGAGGGAGAGAGAGAAAGAGAGAGAGAAAGAGAAAGAGAGAGAGAGAGAGAGATTTCTCTTGAATTTATTGCAAGTATGTGGCATTGTGCAAATGCACTTCTTCTACCGTGTGCTTTTGAAAACCTTCGAAAAATGGTTTAAGACGATGTCCATTCACCTTGAAGATTTTTTCAGTTACCTCATTTTTTATTTCCACTGCACCATAAGGAAAAACATTAGTAACTACAAATGGTCCTAACCATCTAGAGCGCAGCTTACCAGGCATAAGCTTTAGCCGAGAATTGAAAAGGAGAACTTTTTGTCCAACGGAAAACTCCTTTATTGCCAACTTTTTGTCATGAAGAGCTTTGACCTTTTCTTTGTAAATTTTGGAGTTTTCGTATGCTTCTAATCGAATTTCTTCAAGTTCCTGCAATTGAAGCTTCCTATGGATTCCTGCTTGGTCTAGATCCATGTTGCATTTCTTTACTGCCCAAAATGCTCTATGCTCTAATTCAACTGGAAGATGACATGCTTTACCAAAGACAATCCTGTAGGGAGACATGCCAATGGGTGACTTGTAGGCTGTCCTATATGCCCATAACGCATCAACAAGGCGCAACCTCCAATCCTTCCTGTTAGGCTGAACTGTTTTCTCTAAGATTTTCTTGATCTCTCGATTAGAAACTTCAGCTTGACCATTTGTTTGAGGATGATATGGGGTGGAGACTTTATGCATGACTCCATATTTGCGGAGTAGGGCTTCCATTGTGCGATTGCAAAAATGAGTACCTTGGTCACTAATTAGAGCTCTAGGAATGCCAAACCTGCTAAAAATGTTAGACCTGATAAAATCTGCAACAACTCGAGCATCATCGGTACGAGTGGCTTTTGCCTCCACCCATTTTGAAACATAATCAACAGCTAGCAGAATGTAAACAAAGCCAAAAGAGACAGGGAATGGACCCATAAAGTCTATACCCCATACATCAAATACCTCACAAAAGAGAAGTGGTTGTTGGGGCATCTCATTTCTGCGCGAAATATTCCTTATTCTTTGGCACTGCAAACAAGTTATGCATAATCTGTGTGCATCACGAAATATTGTAGGCCAATAAAAGCCTGAGTCTAGTACTTTTCTAGCTGTCCGTTGTGGCCCAAAGTGTCCACCACAAGCTAGGGAATGGCAAAAGGTAAGTACAGACTGAACTTCATGATCTGGAACACATCTTCTAATGATTTGATCACTACATGTCTTCCAAAGGTATGGTTCATCCCATATGTAGTGTTTGGCATCACTTTTCAACTTGGCAATTTGCAATTTGGTGAAGTGTTTGGGTATTTCTTTAGCAACCAGATAGTTTACCAAATCTGCATACCAAGGATCTTTCCCGTGCAAATGATAGAGATGCTCTTTTGGGAATGAATCTGCAATTGAAGTTTCTTCACAAGGTTGCTGGATCCGACTTAAATGATCCGCTACAAGGTTCTCTGCACCACTCTTGTCTTTAATCTCTAAATTAAATTCTTGCAACAGAAGCATCCAACGGATCAGTCTTGGCTTAGCATCTCCCTTCTTAAGCAAGTATTTCAAAGCTGCATGGTCAGAGAAGACAATAACTTTAGATCCAAGCAAATAGGAGCGAAATTTATCTAATGCAAACACAATTGCCAACAGCTCCTTCTCAGTAGTTGTGTAATTGGATTGGGTTGCATCAAGTGTGCGAGAGGCATATGTAATGACATGAGATCTCTTGCTAACTCTTTGAGACAGTACAGCACCAAGGGCATAATTAGATGCATCACACATTAATTCAAATGGAAGCGTCCAATTAGGTGGTTGAATGATGGGAGTGGTTGTCAACCGCTTCTTTAGTTCATCAAATGAATCCTTGCATGCTTGATCAAACACAAATTTGGTATCTTTTTGTAGTAGTTTAGAAAGAGGTTGTGCAATCTTGCTAAAATCCTTGATGAATCTTCTGTAAAAACCTGCATGACCAAGTAAAGAACGTACTTCTCGCACAGAAGTGGGGTAAGGTAGAGAAGTAATAATGTCTATCTTGGCCTTATCAACCTCTAAACCTTTGCTAGATACCAAGTGTCCTAAGACTATACCTTCTGTTACCATGAAATGACATTTTTCAAAATTCAAAACCAGGTTAGTCTCAATGCATCTGTCCAAAACTTTAGAGAGACTTTCTAAGCATGCATCAAAAGAAGAACCATATACAGTGAAGTCATCCATAAACACTTCCATGCAACTTTCTAAGAGATCAGAGAAAATGCTTACCATGCATCTTTGAAAGGTTCCAGGGGCGTTGCATAGACCAAAGGGCATCCTTCGATAGACAAAAGTACCAAAAGGACAAGTTAAGGTGGTCTTATGCTGGTCTTCTCGGGCTATATGTATTTGAAAATAACCTGAAAAACCATCCAAAAAGCAATAGTGAGATTTTCCTGCTAATCTTTCCAAAATTTGGTCTATGAAGGGCAAAGGGAAGTGATCCTTGCGAGTAGCTTGGTTAAGCTTCCTATAATCTATGCACACTCTCCAACTGTTTTGTATTCTGGTAGGGATTAGTTCATCATTGTGATTTTTGACTACAGTCATGCCAGTCTTCTTAGGAACTACTTGCACCGGGCTTACCCAATCACTGTCTGAGATGGGATAGATGATACCAGCTGCCAAAAGCTTACCTACTTCCTTCTTTACCACATCTAGGATGGTTGGATTCAAACGCCTTTGTGGTTGTCTAACAGGTCTGGTGTTTTCCTCCAGCAGTATCCTATGCATGCAAGTAGATGGGCTAATACCTGGAATATCAGTCAAAGTCCATCCAATTGCTTGTTTATGACTTTTTAAGGTTTGCAGTAACCTTTCTTCCTGTTGTGGTAGAAGGTTCTTTGCTACAATGACAGGAAGCTTCTCATTTTCCCCCAAATAAGCATACTTTAGATGTTCAGGCAAAGGTTTCAACTCCAAAGGAGGTGGTTGTATTATGGAAGGAAGGGATCTATCTGAGATTGAAATGTCTGCAACACTTGCATCTAACATGTCATCTTTCAACGAAGTTTGGTCTGCAACATTAATCCTGGAACACACAATACATGGATCAAATTCATCACATGTGCAAGTAAAATCATCTAAGTAATCTAAATCAAAATCAAAAAATTCAAAAAGTAGATTGTTAATAGAATAATCATTCACAAGAAGGTCAATGGCATCAAGTTGAAAGAGTGAATGATTCTCTATGGGATGCTTCATGGCTTCAAATATGTTGAATTGGATGATATCATCTCCAAATTCCATAGAAAGAGTCCCCGTATGCACATCTATCTTTGTTTTTGCAGTTTTGAGGAAATGTCTCCCTAGGATCAAGGTTGCTTTATTGATGGATGACTCATCTTCCATATCCAAAATGTAGAAGTCAGCTGGAAAGATCAGCTTATTCACTTGAACTAGCACATCTTCAAGTACTCCGGCTGGATGTGCTGTACTTCTGTTGGCTAATTGAATCACCACACCAGTTGGCTTCAGTTCTCCCAGATTCAAAGATTTATAAACTGATGAGGGCATAACATTAATGGAAGCACCTAGATCCAGCAATGCATCACCAAATGTAGAATTTCCTATTGTGCAAGGAATGGTGAAAGTTCCTGGATCTTTACATTTCTGAGGGAGGCTGGGTTGAATTAAGGCAGAAACATTGCGTCCCACACTAATCTTCTCATCCCTTTTGAGTCTTCTCTTATGCGTGCACAAATCCTTTAGAAATTTGGCATATTTGGGAATTTGCTTGATAGCATCTAGAAGTGGTATGTTGACTTCCACTTTCCTGAAAGTATCTAGAAGCTCCTTATCCAATTCTGCATGAACATTGGGCTTGGATTGGACCATTCTATTTGGAAAAGGTAAAGACACCTTCTGATCAGCACAATTTGGGGGTTTTTGTCTCATCAGATGCTTCAAGTGCAGATCGTTTATGGCAAGCTTCTTTTTGTTGATCATTCGATGTCTTATCGAAGGCTGGTGTACTTTTTTCATCAGATTTTCCCTCTGATTCAGATGGCTTATCAGAGATGTCTCCAGGTGTGGAGATAAATGCTTCTTTTTGGTGTGGATTAGTCTGATTGAAGCTTTGTTGCTTTAAAATTGTAGGGTCTGTCTGCACTTTCTTCCCACTTCTCAAGGTCATGGCATTCACACTTTTGGGATTTACGACAGGTTGAGAAGGTAGTTGACCAGAACCTTGAGATTTCAATTGGTTGACAATGGTAGCCAACTGCCCAATTTGAGTTTGTAAATCCTGAATGGTAGAACTTACATTTTGTTGAAACTGAAGATTACTGGTAGCTAATTGCTTCATCAAATCATCAAGAGAGGGTTCAGAAGCATTAGAGGGTACAGATTGCTGCATATGCTGTTGTTGTTGTCTGAATGGCGGTGGTTGGTATTTATTTTGGGAGTCAGATGTTTGAATCCTTTGTTGTTGTGGAGGACCATATCTCAAGTTAGGATGGTTTCTCCAACTAGGATTGTATGATCCAGAAGGTGGTTCAAACTTTTGTTGCTGATAATGTTGAGGAGGCCTGTATTGTTGTCCTGTGCCAAAAATACCATTTACTGCAGCCTCAGGTATCTCACTTTCTTGCAATGTTGGGCATGCATCAGTAGGATGATCTGCAGAAGTGCAGATGCCACATGTTTTGGTTTTGTCAACAACATTAAGTTGCTGTTGTTGTCCGATGGCCAACTGTCTTACGATGGAGGTTAGTTCTTCAATTCTGTTCTCCAATCGTGTATGGTCTGTCTTAGTGGTCATTTGATGGACTCCTTTAGACAAGGAATTAGTTAGAGAATTGAATTGCTGAGAATTTTCTGTCATGTTGGCAATCAAATCTCGAGCTGCTGTAGGAGTTTTGTCCATAAGTGCTCCACCACTAGCTGCATCAACCATGCTTCTGTCCATTGACATGAGTCCTTCATAGAAATACTGAATCAGTAATTGATCACTGATTTGATGGTGTGGACAAGTGGCGCATAGTTTCTTGAATCTCTCCCAATACTCATAGAGAGATTCTTGGGAGTTCTGTCTGATGCCGCAAATCTCTTTTCTGATAGCTGCCGTTCTGGATGCAGGGAAGAATTTCTCCAGAAATAATCTCTTCATATCATTCCAGCTTGTAACAGATGTTGGATGTAGATAGTACAATCAGTCCTTAGCTCCATCATTTAAGGAGAAAGGGAATGCCTTCAACTTGATATAATCTTCTAGAATTCCTTGTGGCTGCATTGTGGAACACACAATGTGAAATTCCTTCAAATGTTTATGAGGGTCCTCACCTGCAAGGCCATGAAACTTAGGTAGCAAATGTATTAGTCCAGACTTCAGTTCAAATGGTGCATCAACATCAGGGTATTGAATACACAACGGTTGATAAGCAACATCAGGTGCAGCTAATTCTTTTAGGGTTCTATCAGCCATGTTCTTAGCAGAATATTTGAAACTATCAAAATTTAAAGATGAAAAATCACTACTGTTACTTTCTTGGTTATTACTGAATGAATGCCTTCTATGTGCTCTTTTCAAATGGTGAAATGTTCTATCAATCTCAAGATCATATGCATATAAATTTTCAGGATTGGATCGGGTCACACACAAAAAGGTGAATTCATACAGAAAATTCAAGAATATATACCTAAAGTAAAAAAAAAAATTGTTAGAAAGATTAAAAATTTTATACAAACTCCTAAATGAGCTTAGGAAATTAAAATGGTCCCCGGCGACGGCGCCAAATTTTTGACACGCTCGTCGCAAACGCGCAAAAATAATTTCTAGATTTCCCCCAAACTATTGGTATAGTATAAGGTGCAACCTAGGTCATCTCCCAAAGACCATTTTATATTCTTAAGCAAATTAGGAGAAAGTTAGAAAAAGAGGGTTTTGTAAATATATGATATTAAGTGCTAAATACAAAATACAGAATGAAATTAATTTGACTTAACAATTATCAACTCAAGGAATTCAGAGACTATTTTCATAACTAATCATTGATCACTAAAATCATGCATTGTGTTTATCAACCTAGGATCATCTGGAACCCCTACAATGATCCTTGAATTCTCTACTGAAAAACCTCTCAGAATTCAATTGATTATGATCAACAAGATTTAGTAACCACTTAATCTTTCATCTAAACCAATTTTATAATCAGAATTCAGTTAAAGTAAGTAATAAATGAAAACCTTCAATTAAATTACTTAACTTCTACTCTTCAAACTTTTGGAAAATGATTTACCAATCAAAAACCAATTATAAATCAATTATGCATTAATCAAAATACGTCAACCGATCAAACTTTGATTAAAGAATAAAATTAAAGAATATAGTGAAGCGGAGTAGAAACCACTTAATAAGCATGTAAATAAAGATCAAGACCTCATAGTTAAAATGAAAATAGCTTGAATCCTTGAATTGAAACTACAAACCTAGCCTTCCATGAAGGAGGCAAACTAACAACAAAGAAAGAGGCAAACTAACAACAAATAAATCCTAAGCCTTCCGTGGAGGAGGCAACTAACAACAAATAAATCCTAAGCCTTCCATGTAGGAGGCAACTAACAACAAAGAAAAATTAAGCCTTCCATGTAGGAGACAAACTAATAAGAAAGAAAACCTAAGCCTTCCATGAAGGAGGCAAAACTAACAAGAAAGAAAGAAAGAAAGAAAGAAAATGGTATTGGAGTTAATCTCCAAAATGGTGTGTTTCTCCTCTTGTAAACCCTTCTATTTATAGAGGATTTTTGAGGCATCATCTTCAGAAAGTCACCAACTAGGATATTACTTTTCTACCCTTTTATTGCTTTCACATGGGCTTTGTTGAAAATGCAAAACACTTTTGAATTTTAGCCACCAATGAGCACAACAATTTTGACTTTCTTGCACCGCAATTTCGGATGTTCACATGTCCGAATTAGAGCTTGACTTCTGAACAAACGTTGTAGCCCCGAATCTGAGCTGTCCAACAAATTTGATTTCATCTCAATATGACTTCTATATCTCAAGATATGACCGGATCTTTGCACACTGTTCAAATTCCACGTCAGCAACACTATCTCATCTTTTGAGATAATTTCGGAGTCCTAAACATCCCATTTAGAGTCTGATCTTGCTTTGTAACTATGGACAATTCTTTAAGCTTTCATTCAAGACAGATTTCATGATTTTTGGATGTCTAAAACTCCTATTATGCTCAAAATACTATAATAGTGTCATTTTAATCGGGTAAGCAAATAAATTCAATTAAACTTCATATGAACCCAAACTCATAAAATATGACAAAGATCACTTAATTGAACATATAAGAAGTCTTAATGAGATAAAAGTGAGAGATAATTATTTATGAAATCTATGCTTATGAACGATAACATCAGAGAAACAATCATACTAACAATCATCTTGTCATAAAAAGGAACTTAAATTGTTCTAACGAACATATTGACCATTTCTTTTTGAAATAATGAAGGTTGTACTTGAGCAGCTAACTCCCACCATCGTTGTGCATATTCTTTAAAGGTTTCATCTTCTTTCTTAGCTATATTCTGAAACTGTATTCTATTAGGAGCCATCTCTAGATAACTGTCCCTGCCCTAGTTAAACTATCTTAGAAGAAATGGATGAGTAGCTTATCCTCATGAGCACACGTAGCTGTCCTCCTGCAATACATGGTTAAGTGATTCATTGGACAACTAGTTCCTTGATATTTTTCAAATTCAAGAACCTTAAACCTTGGAGGAATGACCACTCCTGGAATTAAACACAAGTCAGACGCTTCTCTAATATCATATCCACCTCCCTCTATTGTGTGTACCCTTTCCTCCAAGATTCTCCATTTCTCAACATTTATAGCAAAAAAATTGTTTTTATTTTCCCTCATCATTTTATGAGGTTGAGAAGATGATATGTATACAGGATGAGGACCTTGAGTGAACATAGGATTTGTTACCTCATTGGATGTTTGGCAAACTTGAACAAGTTTCTATGAGATGACATGGGGGATTTCATTGATTTTTGAAGGTAGATCTATGTTTGGGTTTGTGTATTTCCCATGAATGAGGATGCATGCCCATAAGGGACCCATAATGATTCCATTTTACTTGTGAAGGCATGGTCAATGACAAAGAACATCCTGGATTAGGGTGAGTAAGATATGATGAGCCAGCTAACTCTTCTGAAAATGATCCCCTCGTATCTCTCTTTTTTAACAGTTGCATGGTCTGAATTAATTTGGTCATTTGATCCTTCAATATTTTCATCTCATTTCTCAATTCTTTATTTTGTCGTTCCAACTCATCTATGATTCTTGATTGTAAACAAGTTCTGCAAAGGTGTCGAGAAAATTGTCTTTCTTCAATTTTTATTTTTTTGTTAAATTTTAAAAATTAAATTTGATAAAATGATGAATGTATGAATGATAAAAATATCAATACTTCAATGAATACTAAAATAAAACTAATATGGGATAGCTTTCAAAATCTCTACTTTTTCCAAAGATACTCTAAAATAAATTTATTTATTTAATGAATGAATTGGATGTCATGTTGAAATGCCACAGTAATTAAAGATTTAAAGATTTAGCACTTTTAAAATTTACATTATTGAATGATCTCCTACTTTGGCTTCATTAATTTGGTTTATCTCTCTTAAGCAATTTTTATTTTATAGTAGTTCTTTTAAATATTTTATTTTGCTAAAATTTTTCTACATTTTATTTCAATCATCTTATATTTTAATTTCCATTCTCCTTTTCATATTGAACGAGTTATTTTTGTAGATTTTCTTTCAAATTAACTTTTCTTATTTTTATTTTTATTTTTATATTTCAAAATTTTGCTAATTTTCCTCAATATAATTTATTAATGTGAGAAATGATTTTTAATTTATTTTCTTCATTTTTCTTATTTTCTTTATCTAAGTTAAATCAATTTTAAATTGTAATACTTTGTGTGTGTTTAGTCCTAAGTCAGGTGACATGTGATATAGATATAAGTTTCTTCTAATATATGAATCTTACATAAAGTGACTTGTAATTCTGGGTGTACGAAGGTCACCAGAGTTAAGTTCTAATTCACAATGCTTGCTACAATCGTATATAATGCTACCCATTATATGACACTATAAAAAAGACACACTTTAATTAGGATTTTCATGATAGTTAAACAGGATGTGCATCCCAGGTGACACCACTAGACTCCTCTATTCTATGTTTCACTTATATCCAAGTATAAGGCTCCACTCATGAGATGTATGCATTAGCATGGTGACACAATAGATATATATAAGTTTTCTACCCTAAAGTGGGAAGCATACAATTTTGAATTAATATTGTCATGAAGATAGTAAATAAACAAGAGGAAATAATATGTGAATAAATAGAAAGGGACTAATATGTATGACACACTCAATTTAGAAACATAGTTTGACTCTCTAAAGTTTCCAGTTAAGTCGTCAACTGTCGTAATCATAATTATAACAAAAATGACGAACTCCTTAATATTAAAAAAATTGTTTTACAATTATGGAGTCGTCACCAACTTTTATTTTCAAAGGAAAAATATTTGGAAAAAATCCTAACAGAAGAAGAGTTGTAGGTTTGTGGAAAATGGTTTGGTATGGGTTGATTCTGCTCCTATGGATTCCTTTGTGCAATGGAAAACGCATGGCTATGTAGTTCTAGTTAAGAGACTTGATCTCTCGACAAAATTGCAAAGTGACACACAAATTTCCCTCTTAAAGTAAGGACTATATAAGTTTACGTACTTACTTTTCCCCAAACATGAGTTTTTTTTTTTCCTTTTTTTTTGTGAAGGATGTTTTGTTATATAAAAGGATGAGAGATTAAAGAAATCTCCCTTTGTTTGATGTGAAACTGAATGTGAGACTTTTATTCTATATATAGGAGAATTAGAGAGTGCAAGAGTCTCACTTTTCCAATGTGAGACTCTCAAAGTTGTTTTGGATTTCTAATTTTATTTTATGTGAGACTTCTTTTCCTCTTATTTTGTTTTTCTTTTTATTTTATTATGTCATTTTTTGTTTTCAACACCTGAGACAAAACTGAGTATTCACAGTTAAGAAGATGTTGAATTAGTCTTGTAATGATGTTACCATAGGGAACAATTTGTGCTTCTATCTTTCATTACCTTTTGCATGTAAAGGAAAATGAGGAAACGAAGGTTTATGTGATCCGTTATCATTAGACAAAAACTACTTAAGAGACGTGATGTGATTGTGTGAGCTTGCATGAGGAAAGACCATGCTTCTAAGAACAACATGAATGACCTTTGCAGGATCATTTATCTTGTCATTTTGGTAGTTAGATGAGGCGATATCGACATCCAGTATGACGTTAACATTGTCCAAAATGTAATTCTCCCATTTTTTGAAAGAATTTCTTTCTCTTAATATTGCAATTTTAACATTTTATTTAAAAGTTATTTAAAAAGAAAGATTGTTCTTTTTGTTATATAAAAACATAAAATCAGACATTTTTTTTTCGAATCCAACTGGACAAACTTATAAATAATCTTTGCATATTAAACGAGTTAACATCCATTTGAGAAACAATTTTTAAGAACGTTTCCTTTTTTACTTATCGTAAAATGATTTTTATGCATATTTTTTTATTAAAATATTTTAGATTGTTTGAAACTTTTACCAATAAGTTATAAATTTCAATAAATAATAATGAAAATTTCTTAAAATGATAATTCAATCAATTTAAAATTAAAACATTTAAAAATTTAAATAAATCATTAAAATAAATTCTAAATTCAATTTAATACTTTAATTATTAAAATACCGCATGTAATATTGAATTATCATATATGTAGAAGAAAATTGATAATTTAAACTGCACATATTAAATCTCATGTATACAATACTATTTTTTTTACTAATTTATCCATAAATCTAACATGTTAAAAAAATATCCAAATTTTAAATAAGAATAATTTAAATTTTTTAAAATATTAACTTTTCAAACACTTATTTACTAATTTTTTCTATTACAGTATAATAAATAATTATTTTATATAAATTTATCATATTTTAACTTGACTTTTATAATATTTTTCAGTTAATTAACTTAATTTCAACCATCAACTTATACATTATAAATTTTAATTTTAATTCTATAATAAAAAATAATTTTCAAATTTATTTTCACTAAAATCTACGCTATTTTCTCTTTATTTAATATTTATTCTTATAAAAATATCAAACTATTAATTTTTATAATTTTTATATTAAAATGATCTATTACATACAGTTTTCAATTAATATTTAAATATTTTTTTTCATAATAATAAGATATCTAACCATAATATTCAAAAAAAAAAATTGCAATTTGTCTCAAAAATATAAATCTAAAATAAAAAGGTTTATTTTTATTAAAAGTAATAAACAATATTTTTGAAACTATGATTTAAGACATATTTTTAAAAGTCACAAAAAAATTATTTTAAAATAAGAAGTAAAATATATGAACAATGTAAATATTTATTATAAAATAATCTAATTATCATTTTATAATTAAAATATAATTTTATTTAGATAATAGCAAAAGTATTGTTATAAATTATTGATATATATATTTTTTCAGATTATACTTGTATATTATTCTTTGTGCATTATTTTTACGTTAAAATTCTTTTTAGCAACACTATTTTATTAATATTTATTTTTAATTTAAATGTTTTAAATAAGAAGTAATATTTTTTTTTGTTTTTGTTTTTAGTATGCCAATTGAAATTATCAATACAAGTTATATAATTACATGTGTATAATTAGAAACTATTTTTTTTATTTATATTTTTTATTAATATGATAAAACATAAATTAATGTTTCGATATATTTAACAATAAATTGTATGTAATTTATTATAATAAACATCCCAAAATAAATATTAAGAATACGGTTCTTGCTAGTTACAATAAAATTTTAATCATCATGTATTTTAATAATATTTTTATTTTTTATTTACATTATATTTAACTTTTGTTATTTTTTATTTTTATTTTATCTTTTTTTTTATTTCATTTTAGCTACTTTAGATATATAATAGAATTTTTTTATACTTATTTGGATGATTTGAAAAATAAAAAAAAATAATTAGAAGAAAATAAAATAAATAAATAAAAATTAGAATAGAAATAAAATGAAAAAATATATTATTTAAATAAAATAAAATAAATATTAATAATATAAATTTTTATTTATATATTTTAAAAATAAAAAATTTAATTTAAAAATTTAATGTTGTACTATATTTTTAATTAATATAATTTATTTTTTTAATTTTTTAATAATTTTAAATAAATAAAAAACAAAAGATATTTTGACCTTCCTAAAATTATTTCTCTCAATCTTACATAAATTAATTCTTTCTTTCCATACAAATGCAAACAAACTAATAAAATTCATCAAAAAATAAATTCTTCCCTCACTCCTCTCCGTTTGTCCAAAACAAGGGGTTAAAATATTAGCAGTTTATTAATCCCATTAATCTGATATAATAACTAGAGTGACGAAACGAGTACTACCAGTGTCCAGCTTTCTTCGCCTAAAACCCATTAACCCAACCCCTGGTCGCCGTTCCTGCAGGATAACGGAACCCCTTGTAGTTCCTTCAATGTCTATCTCTTCTTCCCTCCTTCCTCTTCTCTAAACTCAATCATGCACTCCATTCTCGCTTCTCATCCACTTCACTCACAACCACCATTTCGACTTTCCCAGCGCCCACCTTTCACTTCGATTCGTCCTCTTCCAAATCGAAGATTCATTTCTAACTCCCGCCAAACACCCCGAACCCCACTCTCACTCACTTCTACCACCATCTCTCCACCAACTAGCTTCGCCTCGAAGTCGGCATCCTCCCCTTCAGAATCAGCGAAGGAAAGAGATGACAACGTTTTGTTAAAACAGCTCGTTCGCGCGCTGTTTTGTTTTGCCATTGGTTTTTCCGCGCTCGGAGCATTCCGAGCTCCTCCTGCATTTGCAATTGCAGTCCCATGGACTTTTTTGGGAAAGAGAGGGAGCGAGAAAGAGAAAGAGAGGGTGAAGAGTCACGAGTATTCAGACTGCACTGATAGGTTGCTGGAGACTGTGTCGGGTCTGTTGAGGTGCATAGATGAGGTTAGGAAAGGGAACGGGGACATGAGCAAGGTGGATGAGGCGATGAAGGCCGTGAAATTGAAGAAGGAAGAGTTACGAAAAGAGATTATGGGGAGGCTTTACGCGGAGTTGAAGAAGTTGTGGACAGAAAGGTCGGAATTGTCGGAACAAGCATCGCAGATTGTTGGTGAGATATCGAAGGCGAAGGAAGTGAATGAGACAGAGATGGCAAAGATAAAGGAGTTGGAGCAGCGTGCGGGAAAGCTGGAGGATGACTACAATGTGGTGTGGGAGACGATTGGTGAGATTGAGGACTTGATTTCGAGGGAGGAGACTCAGGCGTTGAGTTATGGGGTAAGGGAGATCTCTTTCATAGAGAAGGAATGTGAACAGCTGGTGGAGAGATTTAAACAAGAAATGAGACACAAGGACATCAAAAGGTCACATGCCTTGATAACTTGAATCAATGCATTCTTATATTGCGATTTGTGATGTGTTTATGTATTTTTTAATTCTGATTGCAATTTTATCTTATGGTTTTCTTGGCGTGATGCGTGAATGTGGAGATTAGGGTAGGATTGCATGTAGGCAAGGTTATTGTCTCGCTTGAGTCAACTGCAACAGTTTGAAGAATTTGGGTTGCTTGCTGCCTCTTATTATTATTGTTGTTGTTGTTGTTCCTGTTGTAGTCAGTCTTTGATTTTACTTGGCCTAGGGACTTAACCGAGGAAAGAAGTTGCCGTTAAGTTTTGAAGGGGGTGGGATTTTATCTCTTGAAATTATGTTTGAATTGGCTAATCTTAAAATAAAGCCATATAGTTCTGTTGTCATCTTAATCTGTTTGACTGTGCGGAAATTTGCTGTCAAATTTTGGATGCAACAACTTTGTTGGTTGCATAATGTTTTGTCATGCAAGTTAGTTTTGATATAGTACCTTTGAAATTGTATATCACTGTGCAAACATCTTGTGATGTGGTTGCAGTTTGCCTACTGGCTCAGTTACTAGGCTCTCAAAATTTGTCATTCAGAAAGATTTGGAAACTGCACAAAGAAAACATGCAGAACAAATAATTCTTCCTAGCATTTTGGATGTTGAAGATCCTGGATCATTTTTTCATCAAGACTCTATAAATTTTGTTCAATGTTTAAAAAAAAGTCTCAAAGACTCCAGGGAGATGCAAAGGAATTTAGAGGCTCAGATAAGAAAAAAAATGAAGAAGTTTGGCAAGGAAAAGCGCTGTATTGTTTACTCACCAGAAGAAGAGGTGGTTAAGGGTTTTCCTGAAGTTGAGTTAAAGTGGATGTTTGGAAACAAGGAGGTTGTGGTCCCTAAAGCTGTTGGTCTCCATTTGTACCATGGTTGGAAGAAATGGCGTGAACAAGCCAAGTCAAATTTAAAAAAGAATTTAATAAAAGATGCTGAGTTTGGCAGACAATATGTGGCTGAAAGACAGGTTCCATTTCAACTTTTCATTGTGCTTTTGGTGATGCATCAACTATATTATATATGTTTATAAACTTAAATTTTTTTTATTTGATAATTTAGATAGCAAAAGACCTTATCATGGGTTCAGACTTCAAATCATTTAGTTATTTTAACATTTGATGTCCAGTTTCCTCAAGGACATTTTGAGTGATACTGGCATTAAGTTATGACAAAGGGAGCATAGCCAAGTATTGTACAGGTGACTATGGATACCATAAAGCAGGAGTTTTTTGTGTGTTTGTTTGTGGGTGAGGTGTTGATGATGGATATATTATTGTTCACAGTTTTCTGCTTGAAGTTGGATATGAACTTCTTGTTGTTTCCTATCATCAGGCATTAAGTGAGAAAAGGCTTGGTTGTTATTGTTTGTCATCAGGCATTACTGTGTTCCTTTCACCACTTACTACATGTCCATTGCAGGAAAGGATTCTTTTGGAGCGAGACAGATTAGTGTCAAGGACTTGGTACAATGAAGAGAAAAATAGGTGGGAGATGGATCCAGTAGCTGTTCCTTATGCTGTCTCAAAAAAGCTAATAGAGCATGTCTGCATTAGGCATGATTGGGGTGCCATGTATATCACATTAAAGGGGGAGGATGAAGAATTTTATGTAGACATTAAGGTTATGGCTGTATATCTTCTATTTCATATGGAAAAAACATTTATTTTGGCTTTCTTGTATGGTGACTATTAATATAACTTTTTTTTTTTTTCAGGAATTTGAAATGCTTTTTGAAGATTTTGGGGGTTTTGATGGGCTGTATATGAAAATGCTTGCCTGTCGTATTCCAACGACTGTTCATCTAATGTGGATTCCTTTCTCAGATTTGAATATCCGCCAACAGTTTCTCTTGATATTAAGAGTGCCTAGTAGGATTTTGCATGGCTTGTGGAATTCTGGAATTGCCAAAAATGCAAGAAATTGGATCTTTAAGAAAATTAAGGATACAGCTGATGACATAATGATGGTTATAGTGTTCCCTATTGTGGAGCTTTTAGTCCCTTATCCGGTATTGTTAAACTTGGAACTTGGCATTTGCTAAGTCAGATGATTATTTTTAATAATAATTTGTTAAAACCTTTGTTGTCATTATGATACAGGTGAGGATACAATTGGGAATGGCCTGGCCAGAGGAATTATTTCAGACAGTTGATTCCACATGGTACTTGAAATGGCAATCAGAGGCAGAACTGAATTTTAAATCCAGAGAAACAGACGATGGAATTCAATGGTTTCTTTGGTTTTTTGTGAGAGCTGGTATATTTGGGTTTGTTTTGTTTCATGTGTTCAAATTTATGAGGAGAAGAATTCCAAGTCTTCTTGGTTTTGGGCCTATGCGAAGAGATCCGAACAGGCAGAAATTGCGACGAGTGGTATAAGTTTGTTCTTGCTTCTGCTGTATGTTATTTTTTTCACTTTCTGCCTAATTTTTTGATGGTTATCATTGTTTGGATAATTCCTAAAATCCTACTCCAAGTTTGTGTCTACTGCTTATTTCAAGTTTATGTTGTATTGCTATTATATTTTGTTACACTAGTGTCTGTGTTATACTCTAGTCAAACTGATTGCTTGCTCTTGAAACTGGAAGTATTACAAAGTACTGAAAAAGCCACAATCTTTTGGAGGCTATTTTAATTTAGCTCACTGGGCTGATAAAAAAAAAGTGTTTATTTGAATTTAATTGGGTTCAGGTTTTAAACAAAGCCTTCTGATTTGCAATATAAAAACCCTACTGACTTATATCGATAAGTGTGGGTTTTTACTTTTGGTGGTGATACATCATAGGTTCATTGAATTATTTCAATTCTGAAAATGTTCAATTAGTCTTGTGTTACTGATCACTAGTGGGCAACTTGATTGCAGTCACAATCTCTCCATCATCATGCCATCATTAACACAAGTCATAGTCACTATTGCTACTGCTTCAACCCCCTTGACTTAGTGCCTTTCGACTGTCATGATTTCATACTGAGCAGCATCTGCTTCCCATTATATATTTCTTTATTCTCTTCGATAATATTTCTTCTTTTATTTAAACCTCCTTGCATATGATGTATGCTATTTTTTTAAATTTCTTCCATAATTTTCTTATGGTTGTATCATGGTATTATATTGTGTTATACTCTAGTTAAGCTGAATGCTTGCAATCGAAAAGGAAAATATTAGAAAGTACTGTACAAGCCACAATCTTTTTGTTGGCTGTTTCAAGTTAGCTTACTAGACTGATAAGAAGTTTGGGTTCATTTGAATTAAATTGGGTTCAGGTTTCAAACAAAGCATTATAGTTTACAATATAAAAAGTCTACTGACTTTATGTTGATAAAAATGTGGGTTTTACTTTTGGTGATAATACATCGTACTGATCTTAAGATTCTTGAATTATTTCAATACCGGAATGCTCCATAAGTCCTACATTATTGTTTCACTCCTGCTTTGATCCACTTGATGCCTTGATCACGCTCACACGTCACAACCTCTCCATCATCATACCACCCGAAACACAATTCAAAATCATCATTTCTACTGCTTCAGCCTCCTTGACTTAATGCTCTTCAACCATCATGGTTTCTTACCAAGTAGACTAGCATCTGCTTCCCATTTGTATTTCTTTATTCCCTTCAATAATATTTATTTTTTCATTTAAACAAAAGGGTTGTGACACAGGTCTCTAGGTTTGTTGTGGACTTGAGACAGACCACTGTTGATTCCATCGTTGTCATCACTACAACCACTAGTAGCATCTGTCAGAGCCTAGTGGAGGCCAGAGGAGGTAAATGTGCTGTCCGAACAAAACCTTCTCACCTTGATCCTTCCCTGGCCTCGACTTTTTCACCTATGTTCCACTTCATCTGGTCTTCCCTCTCTTTAAGTCACCTACTTTTACCTCTTCAATCTTAACCCCTCTCCTTCATGTGTCCCTCCTCAATTTTTGTCCTACATTCACCGAATACTACAACCATTGCAATTTCAAAGTAGTTTTTGGACCAATCGTTACTACCATTGCCACAAGCATACATTGCCATTTTCAGTTCTACTATTTTCATTCATTTTATGGATTGGCTAATGCCAGATAATTAAATATAGATTTATCACTTTACATAATCCCAAAACTTCTGTTTGTCATAGCCAAGCTTTCTGCTTCAATATCTAAAATTGAAATCTTTTCAGACAGAATCACTTTCTAGTTTCTAACCTTTTTCATGTGGCTTCTGCACATATTTTAGGGGGCAGTGACCTTGTCCAGAAAGCGAAGAAAGTATAAAGCACTCTTGTAAAACGATACTTTATGTTTTTTCCTCTTATTTGTTGTTTTTGTTATTTGGCTTATTGTTGGATGGTGCCTTGTTCTCTTCTGTATTTTATTTTTGTTAAGAGATATAATATCATTCTTGAGCCTCCAACTAATAGCTTAAGCTTTTTGGAGAGTTGATTATTGATTTGGTGTGAGAGCCTCTATGACCATGTGGTCAAGTGTTTGATCCATATTGTCACTTTCTATCAAATTTAAATTTTTGTAAGGTAAAGTGGGGCCCTTCATTTGTCCATGTTTCAGTCTGTAGGACACTTGTGTGAGGGGGCTTATTAGAGGTATAAAACCATTCCTAAGGCTCAACTTAATAAAAAGTTGGTTCTTGACAATTTCATTTTTAGCAATTTCTTTAATCTGAAAAATCATGTGGTCATATGGTTAATAAAGGAAAAGAGAAGAGAGTAATTGGGTTTTCTTTTCTTATCTTTTATTCAAGGGATAACAATGATTTAAATAGGCGAAGAGAGAATCAATTAGGGAGATCCTCTTGCCTAAACAGATTACAAGATAATTTAAATAAGGAAAACTAGGAAAGTATTTAAATAAAGAAAACAAACAATATCAGGTCAGATTAAGGGAAGATTCTGACCTGATTTTATTCTATCCTAAGTTTCCAAATATAAAAGATTTACACAATCTTAACAGTTAATTATAATTTTTATTCTTCCAGAACTATTATCCTATATTTTCCATTTGTCAAACACAACACACACACATGAAATTGTGGTGGGGGAAAGCCATATATTTTGTAGTTGTTGCTTTTGTTCTTCTGCTTGTATTAGAGAGAATGATGACCTGTACAGATCTTATGTTACTATGGTGCAACTTTTAACCAGGTATTATTACTCTTGTTTTGCTATCTTGCAGAAGTATTACATTAAGCAAAAGTTGAAAAAAAGAAAGCAGAAGAAAAGGGATGGTGTGGATCCCATAAAGACAGCATTTGAACAGATGAAGGTTAAAACTTGGGAATTACTTATTCTCTATTTTAATACTGGATAATATTCCTATTTAGGTAAAAACTGTGAGACTTATAGCTGTTCTGCAGAGGGTGAAGAAACCTCCAATACCATTGAAGAACTTTGCTAGCATAGAGTCTATGAAAGAGGAAATCTATGAAGTAGTGACATTTTTGCAAAATCCAAGGGCATTTCAAGAAATGGGTGCGCGGGCACCTCGGGTATGATATTGCATGAAGAATTTTCAACTTGATGATGCATTGTTTTCTTTTTTCACTCTTTTGATATATTTTTCAAAAATTGTGATGTAAGCATTTTCTTTATCAATTTTTAGATTCTTCCTGCACCTTTGTAATTTAATGTGCAAAGAATTTTTGTTTTCAATACAAGTAACCTTGAAATCGCTCAAACATGCTTAAATGAACCCTATTTATTTGGTTCAATTAAGGGTGAGAAAACTATGGGATATTCAGTCAATAATTCTTATTAATTTTCTTTCACCTTGTTATAGTTATCATAACTATTGTTGTAATTACCATAATCATAGAGATTTGTTTTATTTAGGACTGGTTTGACTAGCCATGATTTGTACAGGATTTTATTAGATATTATTCTCCTGTAATTACTGTAAAAAGATTAGAAGAAGCCTATATATAGATTGTATAATATCTTTGTAAGGACACATCAAAAAATATAATTACGCATATTGTTTCTCAAGTTACCCTCTAAATTTTGGCTAGACCCTAACTCAACCTTAAAAGCTAACTCATGAGCTAAGGATTGTCAAAGCCTTTTTATGCTTTACTTAAACAATATTTGTAGTCAATGTGGGATCTCAACACACCCAACAAGACAACAATTTCCCTCTCTTTTGATTAACAAATCAGGGAAAAAATTAAGCTACCTTCTTTAATCCTTTGCTGTGTGCTTCATTCACAGAGTCAGTTTCTAGTGTTTTTCAATGAATTTCATGAATTAATCATTTATTATTCATAATAGATCAGCTGAAAGATAAAACCAACACAGATTCGTATACCATTCTTTCAACAAGTTCTCTGCTTTCCTTTGATTCCATTACGCCCTTCCTTGTCTTATCGCCAGTTATGTCCATTAATCTGCTTCAATAATACCCATTACAGTGCATTTGGTTCAAAGGAGGAGGGGGGGGGGTCTTGTTGTTTGGTTTTGTTCTAGAGAAAGGAAGGAAAGGAAAGTGGAGGGTCCCCTTGTTTGGTTTGCAAGGGGAGGGAAGGGAAAATGTGGGTAATATACTGCTATACCCTTGTAAATATTAATGGAGGGGATGGTAGGTAAAATAAGATCCCAAGGCAATTTAGTTAGTACAGTAAAAAAATTGTAACCACTTTTCCTCCCCTCCAAGTCCTCCCAGTATTGGAGGGAGGAAAAAATAGGAGGGGAGAGATTTTGGCCCCCTTATTTTCCCCTTCCTACTCCATATTTTTGAACCAAATGAGGTAAAATAAAAAGAACCCTCCCCTCCATTCTCCAGCTAAATACACTGTTAGTTAATTATTCATTTCCTGGAGGCTTTTGCTGAGATTGACTTTTCAGTAATCTTTGAGTGGTATGAAGTTTAAACATGTATGGTTCACCAATCAATTGAAAGAAAGATTTATCCTTACTTTTTGCGGTGATGTAAATGCACGTTTTATAGATACAATTTGCCTTGTGCTGGAAGCTTGTCGCATGCTCTACTTTTGCTGGTGGTAACTGGTAACAAAACATTTGTGACTATAAGATACTGTCTATTATGGAATTGTAATTAAATGGCTTTATGCAGTTCTGCTGGTCCATTCATCTCTATTATAGCTCACCCTAGTCTGCATGTTTGGCTGCAGTAGATATCCAGTCCTGCAGATTTCATTCTTGATGTCTAGTCTTTGGCAATCCTCCCTTCTTGATCTAGTTTTTGGGCTGGATTAGAGTATTAACATAGTTTGTTCTCAATTATAATTCTTGAATTTGGATTTGGCCTAACTCAACCTCACAAGCTAGCTCATGAGGTGAGGATTGTCCAAACCTTTCTAATTTCTATTTTGGCCATATCTAAAGCTGATGTGAGATATCAAAACACCCACCTCATGCCTAGGAGTGAAAGTTTGGAGTGTGGAGATTGTAGAATCTTTTTTAAATATTGCACTAGAAAGCCACATGGCTAGGTAGATTGCATGAGGAAAGTCACACGGCTTGGTGGATTGAACTAGGAAATCCATGGGGCCCAGGTTGATTGCCCTTGAAAATCTGGAACTAAGTTCACTTTTGGATATCAGATCTACCATCTATTCTAATATCATCTTAAATTTGGGTTGGATCTAACTCAACCCCAAAAGTTAGCTTATGAGATGCAAATTGTCTAAGCTTTTATAAGCTCTATTTTAGTCTTATCTATAGTTAATGTGATATCTCAACACCGGTAATCTCATAACAATGTAAACTTGTAGTTGAATGTCTTTACAAAATTTTGCTGATTCATTTTGTCATGTAACTAACTACTGTTACCTGTACTTTGGTTTGAAAATACTTGTATCACTATCAACTGCTAAGGTTAATTCCTAGGAACTGTTTTCTATACTGCAGGGTGTTCTTATTGTAGGGGAGAGGGGAACGGGCAAGACATCTCTAGCATTGGCTATAGCTGCTGAGGCCAAGGTGCCTGTTGTTGAAATTAAGGCACACCAATTGGAGGCTGGGCTGTGGGTTGGGCAAGGTGCATCCAATGTTCGTGAATTGTTTCAGACAGCAAGAGAACTGGTTATCCTCCTTAAACCACCTTAATATTTATTTTCTGTCTTCGTTCCTATCCCTGTCTATATCTCTGTCATTATTATAATCAAGTAAGTTATTAGTCAGAAATAAATATATAGTTCACATGAGGAAAAAAATTGGTCTAAATATATATTAATATGAACTTTATATGGTTAAGTTTCTTTTGGCTTTTGTTGTTACTATACATAGATACAACAAATTCAGTCATTTTATGTTGTGGTATAAATTTGTTATGCTAGTGAAATTGTTATATATGTGTGTTTATATCAGGACTCTTGGAACTGGACTGGAATGGCTGGTCCAATCATCCAATAGGCATCTAGCCCCACTTTGGTTTGGTTATCTCCCTAGACCTGAAGTGAGTCAAAGCCAGGTTGAACCGGAAATAATAATAAAACATTCATAAATTTTTTAATTCTTTCTCAAATCATGTATGTAAATTTTATTTTCAAAATAAGACTTTGCATGTTGAAAAAATGAATTTTGTTTTGCAATTATACAATATATGATAGTGTTTTGTTACTTTTCATTTAACTTCTCCTTTAATTTTTGCGGTTGAACCAATGGTCAAACTGTTTGGATAGTAACCAGTTCTTCCGACATCCTTTGTTTTTTTGGTTTCTATTTGTGCATGGTGTTTAGTCCTCTGGTTGAATATGTTTGTTAGTCTTTTGAGTCCTAGATTATCAGTTTCCTCTTTGCCTGATTTGTTTGTTACTATTTTTAGGCTCCTGTGATAATATTTGTGGAGGATTTTGACCTGTTTGCTGGTGTACGTGGCACATTTATCCATACCAGAAATCAAGATCATGAAGCTTTGATCAATCAACTGCTTGTTGAACTTGATGGGTATAGTTCTAGACTCTGTCTTTTGACTATCTGAGAATGAAGATATACTCGTCTGTGAGCAATAGCTGATCACTGCTTGTTACACTATGTAGATTTGAGAAACAAGATGGGGTTGTTTTGATGGCGACTACAAGAAACCTCAAGCAAATCGATGAGGCCTTGCAGAGGCCAGGTCGCATGGATAGAATATTTCATCTTCAAAGACCAACACAAGCAGAGAGAGAAAAAATATTGTACATGGCAGCAAAGGAAACCATGGATGATCAGCTTATTGATTATGTAGACTGGAAAAAGGTTTCTCCCACGCTCCCTTTTTTAAATAGAAAAACACTTTTGTTTTGTTTGAGAAGACAGCAAAAATTCAACTAGAGGGATGATAAGATACCCTGTGAAAGAGAAAAGCAAGATACACTGAAGAGTAAAAACCATTTTCAATCCAACATGTATCTTCTCTGAACAAGAAACATGCTCGGTGCTACAAGCTGCCTTCCAACTTAAAAATAAGCAGTCTGCTGTTTCTGAACTAGAGCTACACATTATAGGTATTGGGAGAGTGTGTGATGCCTGTAAATCTACAGCACCTGTCACTTGTACCAATCCTAGAAAATACAGATGTCCAAACAAAAGATTTGATCCTAGAGGGGGCTTCTGAATTCTAGATAAGAAAGAACTTTTAATGATCAAGTCAGTGGGTTAGAAGCTTAAGACTTGCTAGAAAACACACCTGAAAATTCAATGTCGTTAGGCAATTTATATCTATTTTAAAATTGTTTTCTTTTATCAATAAAGTTGAGCTCTTGCTCATAATATGGTTGTTGATGCCTAGCTTTTTTTCCCTTCTTTCTAAGATACAAGTTTTTATGAAGAGTGGAAGAACAAAAAAAAAGTAGGCAATAAGCATTACTATTAAAGCAAATAAAATGTAGGCAGAAAGAGAGGTGGGTAGGTGGGAGTTTGGGGATAGCTTCTTTAATGAGAATACTTTACTCAAGCCTTTAAGTGCAACTAAATAATGAAACTGAAGAACTTCACTGGGTTGATAACTGACAACTAGTATATTAATGGCATAACTCAATAAAGAATAAATTAGTCCAAATGCTGTTTATTGGTTTATTAATTGTTGAAATTTTTAAGAATGGGCCCAATCCAAGTCTCGCAATGTTGGGAGAATGATTGGTATTGTGGGATTTGGGCTTGAGGTTGTTACTTTGTCCAAAATGCCCAAGGCAATTTGAACTTGTGCACCTCTTACTTATATTCCCTTTACTTCGTCTCATTTTTAACCAAGGTGGGACTTCTTTATTTCCAACATTAATACATGGTTATAACTAATGTTTCTTCCTACCTTTGAACTCAAATAACTGTGTTTTCAGGTTGCTGAGAAGACGGCTCTGTTACGGCCTATTGAATTAAAACTTGTTCCCGTGGCTTTGGAAGGAAGTGCTTTTCGGAGCAAAGTTCTTGACACAGATGAATTGATGAGCTACTGTGGTTTCTTTGCAGTAAGAATTTGCTGAGTACCAGTAACTTAAATAGGAAAAAGGTTCATTTTTCTTCGTTGGGTCTGTTAAAATAGGTTACACACAGGGGTAGTTCTCCTGAAATGTCTTATCCAGTTAAAAGGAAATGATTCCTAAGTTTGTAAATAGCAATAAGGTAATGAATAATATATTTCATTTCAAATTATTAGAAAGTGCTTAGGCCTAACTCAACTCCAAAAGTTAGCTTGCGATGAGGATTGTTCTCACCGTATATATACTTGGTTGACCATATGTCTAGTCAATGTGGAACAATAACGCATCCCTCATGTGAAGGATTGGATATCTGGAGCGTGGACATATGTGTGGGTGGATCATGATAGAAATTGAGTTTTGAACCTAACTTAACCTCAGAAACTAACTCATGAGGTGAGGATTATCCTCATTTTATAGACATTTAGTTGGTTATATCTCTAGACAATGTGGGACACCCAACACACCTCTGGAGCATGGGCAACTGCTGGTGGACATATACAATATCCTTGTATCTGATCTAGGATAGACTTTGATACCATATTAAAAACTGTATTTGGACCTAACTCAACCCAAAAGGTAGTTTGTGAGGTGAGGATTATCCTCACCTTATATATACTTGGTTGGCCACATCTCTAATCAATGTGGGATTCTAACTCAAAAGTTATTGTTTCTTTTCTTTTTTTCTTTCTTTTTTGCTACTTTTCATTTATTTCTTTTTATCAAGAACTACAATGAATAAGCAAGTTGAAGTCATTATTGCATAACTGTTCTATCTACAGTTATTTGTTATCTTAAGACTGTTGTAAATCAGTTTCTTTTTCAGCATGTTTTGCATCTGTATTTATGTAGCTTGCCCTGTAGGAAATCAATTATATTTATTATCTTTGCTTAGACTTTCAGTTCTATGATTCCCACTTGGCTGCATAAGACTAAAGCTTTCAACAAGTTGAGGAAAGCATTAGTGAATCATCTTGGACTGATGTTGACAAAGGAAGATCTACACAATGTGGTTGATTTGATGGAACCATATGGCCAGATAAGCAATGGGATAGAGCTTTTAAGTCCTCCACTTAATGTAAGAAACTATCATTTCCATACTGCTTATAATGTGTGGTCAATGCACAGCTTTGCCTTGTACATATTTTCATAGGTATACTAACTGAGTTTCTTCTTCCATTTATTTAAACGTACTTGCAGTCTGAGTTTTCTCTGTTTTACAAGTTGATAAATAATTGACTTCTGTTGGTACTAAAAATAACTAGTTGAAGTTTCTTTTTTGTTCAGTGGATGAAAGAAACCAAATTTCCACATGCTGTCTGGGCAGCTGGTCGTGGTCTTACTGCTCTTCTATTACCAAATTTTGATGTTGTTGATAATCTTTGGCTTGAACCTCTATCCTGGCAGGTTAATCATACTCAATCCTCAATAACCTTAAAATATTGTCGCATTGTGTTCTAGTTATAAAACTTTCTAGTCCGTGCTTCATCAGCCATTTCTACTGCTGTTATAGCAACACTTTTATCTAACTTTGGCTTCTTTTATTTTCTGTTGCCCAAAATAGGTGAAAATAATAGGATGCATAGACCATGAAATCTACATTATATGTATATAAACTGGAGAAACTAGCCTAGAAAAATGCTAACAACACGCTCTCTAACACATTCTCCCCAACAAATTGTCCATTATTGAGCAAAATTCATGGGTCCAACCCCCTATTTAAGGAGTCTTATCTATTATTTACTGGAACCCACATTAATTTTGCTCAATGGTAAAGAGTGTGTTAAAGAATGTGCTGGTAGCATTCCTAAACTAGTCAATGCTTTGACTGTAAATATTCAGCAGCAAATATGTGAAAATGATTTTGAAAAGATGAAGTCCTAAGCAGAACTTTAGGGAAGTGAAATATTTCTGATAATAGCTGGCTTTTGTATTCCAAAACTGTGACCTTTAAAGACTCCAAAAGAGATACATTCTTTCTTATTCTAGTATTTGTGTTTGTTTTGACTGTAAAATATGGTATCTTTGACTCCTGCCTCTTTTGTTTGCTCTCACCTGTTACAGTTCTGTTAGTCAATGCTAATTCAGGAAACTATAAGACATTTTATTACCAAAAAAAGGCTGATTTTGTCATATTTACTTGATTAATGAGAGATTCTTAACAATTATACAGGGAATTGGATGTACAAAAATCACAAAAGCAAGAAATGAAGGTTCCATAAATGGAAATTCAGAATCAAGATCGTATCTTGAAAAGAGGCTTGTGTTTTGCTTTGGTTCTTATATTGCATCCCAAATGTTACTTCCTTTTGGGGAAGAAAACTTACTTTCTTCATCTGAGATACAGCAGGCACAAGAGGTTGGTCTATTATAATTTGGTTGATGCAGCTAAAATATCTGCTTATTTTTTCGACTTATAATTTCTTTGAAAAGAATATTAAACAAAAAATGTTGAGTATCAAAATTCTGGCCATTGTTTTATTTACAACAGATAGCTACACGAATGGTCATTCAGTATGGGTGGGGACCTGATGACAGTCCTGCAATTTATTACCGAAGTAATGCGGTATAGACTTTTCTTACTGGCATCTCAATTACTTGTGTTGAATTAATGTTTCTTTTTCTTTTTGCATGTTGATTTTGTGGTGCTGAAAAGTTCTATTGAATTATCTCGTAGGGTGTTGCTTGGAGCTTACTTTTGCGTTAGCATGTCGCTGTTATGTCTTTCTTTCTCAAATGGCATAAATAATATCAAATATGATTAAGAAGATTATTATGTTTTCAACAAAAATAATTTACTTAATTGCTCATTAAGGAAGTACTCTCCAGCTTTAGACAAGGAGAAATAACATAAAATGGTGGATAGACAATCTCGCAAAAGAGCTAGGTTATGTGGAATCTGGAATATAGAAACGAACAGAAGTGTGATTGAACTATCATAGTCCATAAATTTCAATTTAAGGTTTCAAATTCATGTGTAATTTGGTGGATCCTTGATTTAACTGTTGCATATGGATGTGTCATGCATTACTTGCTCACAAAATCTCATTAATCCAATATTTTTTTTCATATGCCATTAAAATGTCTAAAAACTAATTTGCAATATACTTTTCAACTAAATGAAAGTATCAGCATACTTTATTGTCATTTATATATTCCACAATTTGGTATTTAAGATGGACATTATGGTCTATTTGACAAAAATCACTTTTTATAGAGTTATCGAGTGGCACAAGAGTAACATACCTTACTCCAGTGTCAACTGATCCCCTCAATTCAAATATATAACCATTATAGGCGAACTACTTCCTGTTCTGGTTTGGCAAATAGTCCAGCTTTTAGAATAATGGTGAAGGCTATGATTCTTTAAAATCTGTTGTATTTTTTCTTTTTTAAATGAACAGAGAGTAATACTTTCTGAATCTGATAAACGAAACTATTGTTTGAGGGAGTTAGGATCAATGAGCTAATGAAATCTTTGGCAACTGCATAAGCAAGGAAAAGTGTTTATTGGCTTTGGTTTTTTAATATTAATATATTGTAAACCTGTTCTTATGATTTTTTGGTGATGTAGGTTACATCGTTAAGCATGGGGGATGACCATGAATATGTGATGGCAGCTAAAGTTGAAAAGGTGGCCATATGATAGTAAATGTTTGACTTCTTATATATGAAAACATCTAATATAATCTTTTGCAACATCCCTAGATGTTTGATTTGGC
Organism: Canavalia gladiata; assembly: GCA_037954105.1. NCBI lineage: Eukaryota > Viridiplantae > Streptophyta > Magnoliopsida > Fabales > Fabaceae > Canavalia > Canavalia gladiata. The sequence goes on from CM075660.1 coordinate 16,339,216, forward strand.
ATATCTCAAAGCAAGAGAAATGCTGCTGAAGAATCGCCTGGTACTAGAAAAGATTGTGGAGGAATTACTTGAGTTTGAAATTTTGACGGCAAAGGTAATGATTATTGGTGCCCAAGATGCTCTATTTAGTATTTTGTCCTCTTGCATTTCGACTTTTCTTAAACATTTAGGTGCACTTATCATACGAAGTCTTTTAATATCTAAATGAACATGAGTATGTATTTTTCAAATTTTGTTGAAGGTGCCCTTTTTTTTGTTTTAAATTCAGTATATCATTCCAAATCCAATATAGTGGCTGAATTATTTACTACAAATTGCGATTCTTTCTGACTGACTCCTAAGAAGGTCTAGTTTTGTGATTTAGAAGTTACCCATCTGAAAGCCTAATCTCTTGATCTTACATGGATTTTGCAATTTCTTATCCCCTTTTTAAATCTATTATTGGGGCCTGCAAAATATGATAAGATACTTCTAGGTTTGATTTTATGTTTTTGGCTGAATCCAATTTTTTATATTTTGGAGGGCATATTAACCAACTCTTGTATTTCTTGTAAGAGACATTCCGATAGTTTTTCTAAGTATTTTTAATATACTACACAGGATACTAAAATATTTGTTTAATGAGCTCAGCTAGTTCCATTTGTATATTTATTATCTGAATTTCACTGCATCTCTTGACTATTGTTAGTAACCATAGAATATCAAAGCATCATAACGGTCTCTTAATTGTCATTATTTGTAATTATTTGAAATCATGTGTAATTATTCTAAAGACTCTATAATTATGTGTGTGATTTGCCTGCATTAAACACATAACACATTCATAAAATCTCTTTCTCTTATAATTATAAAATTTCTTTTAGTATCCATTATGTTCTTGTGCTTGAAATACTAAGTAGCAGTAAAATATATCAAAACTGCAGTATTATATTGAAGTGCTGGCACAGTGAGCTCATTTGGTGTTTGTCTAATTAAGGATATATGTTGCCTACTGCTTTCGTCCACATTTTCCTTTTGCAATCTGTTGTTTCATGTTGGGCATCATGAAAATCAGTTCTCAATTGTTCATAACATGATTAATCACCCCTCTAGCAGGATTTAGAAAGAATTATTAAAGACAACGGTGGAATCAGGGAGAAAGAGCCGTTTTTTCTTGAAGTTCAAGCTAGTGAGGTATTTGATTGTTATCTCTAAATATGAGTTGAAAGAATTCATTCTTATACAGAATGAATAAAATTTTGAAATTAATTTTGCAATTTTATTCTTAATACTCCGGATCTTCCAATTATTCTGGCAATCTTACTGGAGTATACACTTCTTTTTTTTCCCCTTTACCTTGTCACTTTATATGAAAGGGAGCCAATATTGACTTTCCCAAGCTATTGGTTTTAATGGTAGTAATTTGCTTTAGCCTATGGATTATCTTTGGATTTATCGTAGTGTTATTATGGATTGAATGCACGTCAACCTGAGTTTGCAAACTAACTTCCGTGTACAACGGTGTTTTATTTTGTATGCAATATGTGTTATTTGTAATGGGTGGTATTTACATGTATAATTCATATTAAGTCGATATCCCAATTGCTCAGTACATCTATCTTCGGACCCATCTCACCAGTGTTTCCGTCACTGTTTTCCAGACAACATCTGGCAGCCTAGTTGAAAGAGGAAATACATCGGGAAGTGCTCTACTAGCATCCTAGATTAATGAGATACTATTGGATATGAAACATTTTGAGGGGGTCAGACTGTTCAGTTGCACTTGGATAAACATGCATAGTTTAGGATACAACACGCTATACTATGATCATGCCTGTGTTTGTTGGGATGAGACAGCAGTTTTTCTTTTCGGCCTTCATTTCTTGATGTCAGCCAGATCCCAACAGTTTTTCCTTACCATTGTAACATTTGTTTATTTTAATGTCATTGGACTCTTTATCGTATACACTTACATCTTAATTAACATTTCATTATTACTTTGAAGACACGAGCTTATCTGCGGACTATATGTATGGTCGTGATTGCATTTTCTTCCATATTGCTATGATTAACTTATATATCAGTATAGATACTCTCGGTCTGGGAAAAAAGAGAACAAGGAAACTAGATAATTTTCCTTTTTTCTTGACTTAGAAATTTTTATACAATTTTGAACCGAGTGCTGCTTAATTTTTGTTATGGAATTGTTTTCATGTCACGCTGCCTCATTGACAAGGGAGGCATGGAAGTCCTTTCTTCCTCCATTTACTGTACGACAATTGTGCTAGTTCAAAAAGAAGGCATGGCTGGAAAGAACTGGTGAAGAGTGAATTCTGGGTTGAGAAACGATTGACAGCAGTCAATTGTGAAAGAGAGAACTCGTGTTAATGCTGGTAGATAATGGCCGGAAAACGGTTTGCAAATACTTAAGGTGTCTTTGCTGAGATGAGAAACAGTAATTAAAATGACATTTATAGGGGGTTAATATACAGTCTTTATGCGCATTTTAGCTACTTTTATTATCGATGAATTGAAATAGAAAATAAAAGACAAAACCTTGTAGAAAGTACATGTATTTACCATCTGCTAAAAATTTGGGTCGACGTAGACAAAGCATACATCCAAATTCAGAAGCTATAGGAATTTAAAATTCCAAGTATTAAACTAAACCTGTTGCTACAGAAGACTGACTACTGGGGAGGTGGTAAAGATCGTTGGCTTTTCCATGCCATTACTGTCTTGTCCCGCATTATGGCAAACACTTTTCCTTCTTGGCTTTGCCTCTCCAAGCATTGTGATGATGTCTCTCATGGGTGGTCTTTCCTTGGGAAGCTTTGCGGTACATAGAAGTGCAATACGGAGTACAAGAAGCATTTCTTCTTGGACATGTTTGCACTGACTAGCTATAGTAGGATCCAGTGCTTCTAACAAGGCTTTGTTGTTTTTCTTCTTCCTTATCCATTCGACTATTTCGACAGATTCTTCAAATGCAGGGTCTAAAGGCATTTTGCCAGTCAGGAGCTCCAAAAGCACCACTCCGTAACTATATATGTCAATCTTCTCGTCAACCTTGAGAGTGTATCCGTACTCTAAAACCAAAAGACACAAACATGATGTTAATTACTTATTGCCTTGCATAAGGAAGTTAGGAGAACAAAATTGTGGAGTAAATTGCATACTTATGGGCAAGTTTGCACTACAATATCACGGCAAATGCGCAAATAAACTAGTAAATAACGAGAGCTAAATACTAACCTGGTGCGATATATCCATATGATCCAGCCACCATTGAAACTGTCTCATTCTTTTGGATCATCATCCTTGCCAACCCGAAATCTGCTATTCTTGCCTCCAAATTTGCGTCAAGGAGTATGTTGTTAGACTTTATATCCCTGTGAATAACCGGTGGGTGACAGTCATGGTGAAGGTAGTTCAGCCCTTGTGCAACTCCAAGAGCTACATTGTACCTTGAGACCCAGTCAACAAGCAACCTTGCAGATTGTTCACCATGCAGTGCTGTTCCGAGATTCCCGTTAGGCATGTACTCGTAAACCATCATCACATCCCTTTCATTGTGCACATACCCCAACAGTCTTACAATGTTCCTATGCCTAAGACTCCCCAGGAGTTCCACTTCTCTTAATACATCATCACCATTTTCTATGTCTCTCCGTGACCTCCATAGTTTCTTCACTGCTACGGTTACGTGGGGTCTATGGATTTCAGCTTTGTAAACAATACCAGTGCCACCCATGCCTATAACATTTGATTCCTTTATGCAAGCAAGGATGTCACTACTAGCGAAACTGATCCTCTGGAATGCTACTAATCTCCAGGGCCAATCTTCATTGCTCTGTTTGAACCAATCATGAATGAAGTTGTTATACAAGTACCATCTCTTGTATAACCGTCTACCGCCAAAATATATTGCACCAAGAGATAAAATCAGTGAAATGGCAGTCACAAAACCAATGATGATGTTTCTGATATGTGAGCTCCTTCGCTGGCTTGTCACAGCCAAACTGGAAGAACATGGAGGGAGAATGCCTCCGCAAAGACCTGCATTGCCAATAAGATCATGAGGATTTATGGTCACCAACATTCCATTTGAGGGTACGGGGCCTTCAAGTTTGTTATAGGACAGGTTCAACATTTCCAGAGCTGGGGAGCTGCCAAAGTTTGCAGGTATCGTACCAGTCAATGAATTGTTGGACAGATCAAGAACAGATAAGGCGGGCATATTTGTGATTGATTTGGGGATTCCATCTGTTAACTGGTTGTTTCTAAGGTTTAGGTTGACTAATTTTTGACACGAAGCAATACTTTCTGGGATTGTGCCAGATAAATGGTTGTTTGAAAGATCCAGCACTGAGAGAGATGGACAGTCCTGGAACTCATCCGGTATATTTCCTCCAAAATTGTTGTGAGAGGCAATGAAGGTTTGAAGTGTTGGAATAGAAAGAATATCTGATGGTAGAGATGACTCAAGGTGGTTCCAAGCTACATCAATGAAAGAGAGTGATGAGGATGAGGTAATATCATTAGGAATTTGCCCGGTGAAGTTGTTCTTTGCCAACTCCAGTCGTTGAAGGCCTGGGAGGTGTCCAAAACCAACGGGAATTGTTCCAGAAATAAGATTGTTCTGAATCCGAACACGTACCAGAGACATACAGTTTGCAAGTCCACTTGGAATGGAACCGGTGAAGGAATTGTTGAAGAGGATTAGTTTAGTGAGATTGCCTGTAGCACACAAACCTTGAGGGATCTCCCCGGATAATGAATTAGAGGACACATCCAACCACTGCAAAGGAGAGTTCTGTCCAAGGTTTGGTGGCAAAGGACCTTGTAAAGAATTTTTCCATAGCTCAAGCACCTGTAAATTTTTCAATTCTCCAAGCTTCTCTGGCACAGGACCACTTAGTTTGTTGCTCATCAAATTTAAGAGCTTTAGGTTTTCCAATCTAGTAAGTTCTTCTGGAATCTCTCCTGAGATCTGATTGTCAGAGAGGTCCAAATATTCTAGTGAAGTAATATTGCCAAGTTGAGGTGGAATTTTTCCTGTGAAGTTGTTATGGTACAAGTAAATTGTAGTGAGTTTTTTTAGCTTACCCAATTCAGATGGAATTTGTCCACTGAGACTACCTACAGCCAAGTCAAGGTATTGAAGACTAGTGAGGTTGCCAAACTCTGCAGGGATCTCACCTTCAAACTCATTATATCCTATAATTAATGTCTCCAGAGAAATGAGTTCCCCTAGATGTCCTGGAATCCTCCCTGTGAAGTTATTCCCTGAAAGGCCTAGAAATTTGAGCTTCTGCAGATTCTTAAAACTCCTAGGGATTGAACTTACAAAGTAGCTCCCTCGAAAATCCAGGCTCTCAAGCAATGTTGCATTTCCAATATCCTCAGGAAGAAAACCTGAAAAATCATTGCTGGATCCGTTAATAGATATCAGTCCTGCAGCTCTTCCAAGACCAGTGGGAAAGTTTCCAGTGAAGTAGTTCTGGCTCACATCAAAGCTCTTCAGAGAGGTGAGGTTGGACAGTGATTTGGGCAATGATGAAGCAAAGTTGTTACAGCTTATGTTAAAAGAAGATAGACTTGAAAGGAATTGAACGTGGTCCGAAAAATGACCACTAAGGTTCATGTTAGAGAGGTCAAGACTCTCTACGAAGCCTTTAGAGTTGCAACCAACTCCAGTCCAGTTACAATGAGGTGAACCTCGCTGTGTCACATTGCTTGGTAGTTGCCAATCCTTCAGATGCCTCATTGGATCAATGAGAGTGGATTTGATTGAGAGAAGAGTTGACAATTCATCATCTGTTCCAACTTGAGCTCCCTCAACAAAAATAAGAGAGAGACCAATGTAACAATAGAAGAGCAACAAATGGGTTTGCATTTTGGTGGTTGTTCTCTCTGTGTTCGTTCCTCTTAATCTTGTTGCATTTTTCAGGCCAAGGAACAAGAAAAGAAGGGGAGGCAAGGGAAGGTTATAGGAAGTTCTGAGTGAGAAATTAGTTTATAGATTAAGCTAATCAGTGACAGATAAATATTCAGCAAAAGGATAGTTAGTTTATTGGATATACGTGGGTACTTGGGATCCCAACCAGCTAATCATGTGCCATTGATGACTGTCAAACTTTGGACTCATTTGAAATCTCCTAGACATCATAACATGCATAGAATGTGTTCCAGAACTGCTTGTAATAAGGTCAACCCAAGTGAGTAATTTAACTGCCCGTAATATTCTTTATTTAGGTTAGGCTTAGGCATTCCACAACTTCGCATTTTCTTTCTTTTTTCCCTTCCTTTACGTACTTCAACATGGTGTTCAATAATAAGCGCATTAATGAAATAATGATTAATCAGGTAAACCCCGAATGCTCCCTTCACTGTGAGAAATATCATCAAAGAAATGTTGGTTGGATTTTAATGTATATTCAAAACATTTCTGCTGACGTAGTTTCTTACGTGAATATTATTACTGTGAAGATAAAGATAGATTTTACGTTTTAATGTATTTTTATTTTTTTAGTTTTAATTCATATAAAAAATTTATTCATTTTGAGTTTATGAAAATTTTAAAAAATGTGTTTTTAATTCCTGATAAGGAATTAAAATCACATTGATTTTTGTAATATGTAAGGATTTAAAACATAAAATCTTTACAATAATTAAGATAAAAAAATTGTATTTTTAGGAAACAAAAATGTTTAAAATTATAGTTTAATATACAATCATGAATGAATTCCGCAGTTTATTTGCACGGCATTGAGTTCTTTTATATTGTTCTATCATGAGTATTTTTTAAAATAAAAAAGAGTAGGACAAGATGGGCAACCTCAATCCTATCTTTTTAAATATATTTTTAAACCTATTCCATTTTGATTAGAAATAAAAAATGAAATTCTATCTCGCTATTACCCTTCTTCTTTTTATTATTTTTATTTCTGTCCAATTTTATTTCTTAAAATAAACTATACGTAAAGTACATTTCAAATCATATAGTATACAAAAAAACTTTAAAAATCTCAAGAAGGTGAGAAATTTAGCAACCAAATTTTATTTTTAAAACAAATATGTAACTTTAATTTTATAATTTAAGCATTATCGTGACAGGTTGGGGCTATCTATGTGTTTGAAAATGTTTTACCCCAACTATTTACATGACGTGCAAAATTTGATCCCAATTTTAAATGTTTAAATTGAATTCTTCATGTCAAATTTGGGTTGAGAGGATAGCATGAATTTTATCAAACTAATTATATTTAGACAATCTTATGTGTTATTAAATTTATATATAAAATTGAATTGAAATTAAGCATAATAATTAATTTTAAATCCATAAATACTTATTTCATTCCAATTTAATTTTAATGGTCAATAATCATTTTAACTGTTTAGATTTTTCTTATTTAAAAAAATTAAAACAAGAAAAGGTTTGGAATATAAATACTTGTCCAATAATTATAAAACTATGTGTGTAGTTAAAAGGTAAAGAAAAATTATATTCTCACATTCTTATTTTTCATATTTGCTTAAAATACAAATGATCTACTATAATGGTTAAATGCTTTAAATTATAACAATAGTTACATAACAAAGCTAGAATCACACGGTTTCCAAAAAGTATGATTTAGTTATGTTTTTTATTTGTTAAATAATTTTTGTGTATTTTTATATATTATTTTAATTAGAATCCATTTATTATATAATTTATTTAATATATATAAATAAATTATATTAAGAAAATAAAATACGATAAGTTATTCCCAAATTTTTTCTAATTTCGATAGAGTTAAGACTAGATTTAATTTTCTTTCATCTTTACACTCCTAAATCTGTCCACCCTGGATGCTAATAAAGAGAATAAATTAAATATCCTGCTCCTCTATGATGTCTATAATACCTCTTTTAACCTTTGTTTGGTTAGAGAGATTTGGGAGAAGAATTAAAAAAATTAATTTAAATTGTTTATTAGAGTAAAATTAAGGAAGAATTTTGTTTAAAAGTGTGGAATCTATATTAAAAAATTTCAACCCAACAATGAGGAAAGGAGGGGAGGGGATGTGGGGTTTTTTTTTTTTTTTGTTTAAGTTTTTATTTTAAATAATACTATACAATTTAAAATATTAAAATATATTTTTTTATTTAAAAATATTATAGTAAAAATTTTAGATTTTTAGATAATTTTTTTGTAATTATTATAATAAAATTTATATAATTTTTATTTTTTTCCATCTTTTATTCATCCAAATAAATAATTTTTTCATATTTTTATTCATTTAAATAACATATTTTTTATTTTATTTTTATCTTATTATTATTTTTATTTCTTTCCTTCATATTAAAATTCTCCTTCAAACATAACATTGATTTTAAATAAATATTATATTTTGAGTTTATTGTATAAAAATAATCCAATTTTTAATATATATATATATATATATATTTACTTTATTTTTATTTGTTTAACTTTAATCCAAACAAAGCAATGATTTCAAATAATATTAAATGTTGACTTTATTATATAGAAATAGTCCAATTTTTAGTATATTTTCACCACTAATAAGTTAAACTAGTTATTTATCTATAACAAGCTAACCCGGATTGCTATTTAGTTAATCACACTAATATTACTACTGACTATGACATGTAGATCAACGGTGGGAACAACTGACAGTTTGGAACTTTCTCTACTGAAGTGTGTAAACAGAAAGAGCAAGATGCATATATTATTAGGGGAATGTGTTTAGTGACAATCATTGTCTGTACCTACCAAACTCCATTCCCTGTCATAAAGCAAATGTATCCCATTTTATGGCCACCACATGGGCTCATCTGGCTCTATGCTAATTATTACAAATATATTAAATAAAGTTTATGAAGGTATGAAATGAAAGGGGATAATATTAATGTATTATCCAATAATGTTTTTCCAATCAAAGATTGATAGTTGGACCCACACACAAAGAAAAGGGAAGGGTTGTAAGCCATGTGAAATGGGCAAGTTCTTGAGGGGAAGAGGAATAGTATTAGTACTTGATAAACATAAACAATAGTAATTGTTGCACCCATAAATAATAGTACTTGATTCCTCATTATTGGAAGTGATTCCCCCAAAAGAAAAGGAAACTGCTTAATGCTTACAACTATGTCATACGATATTATTTCATTCCCATTTTGGAATCCACGAAAGGGTGAAAGCTTAGGTTCCCCACATGGCTCTATGCCCAAGCCTGTGGCCCACCACCGCCATTCATCATTGGATATTGTTTTTTTTCTACGTTTTTCTATTTACACTTCCTTATTTTTTTAAATTTTATTTCTAAATTTAACTTTCGAGAAACATATAAACTTTTTGAAATTTAACTTATAAAAATATTTTTAAAAATTTTAAAATATTTTAAAATTTAAATTTTAAAAATTTATTTTATATTTTTTAAAAAATTATATATATTTTTACATTTTTAAAAGTTAAATTTTAAAATGTAAAAATATACTTATGAAAATTTAGTTCCGATGAATAATTCTAAAAATTAAAAAAATTAAAAAGTGCAAAGCACCGTAGATAAAAGAAGTGAAAAAAAAAATGACAACCTTCATCATTTGCTGATCGCAGAATATGAACTTATGGGCAGTGAACTCAAAACTTTGGCTCCCCTTCAAGACCTTACAACACATTTCCTTAGTTATAGCAAAAATTTAATATTATTTAGCTATTTTTGAGAAAAAAAATACTGAAAAAAGGAATATGAAAGTGATGAAAACTAAAAAACTTCTTGTTTCCATATGATGGTCTTAGCTTTTAAATGTTTAACATAAACATAAGCGTAATGAAAACGAGAAAAATTAACAAATTAATTTATTCATGATTATGTTTTAATAACATTATATATATTCATTTTCAAGAATTAATTATCGAATGCTTGTGTAACATATTCATTTTATATTATTTATTTCTGGATCGATAGCATACGTCATGCTTTATAAAAAATTTAATAAATTTTCATATTTAAAAGGATAAATAAAATATGATAAAATAAAAATTAAATTAAATAAAAGTAAGATATGAGTATATTTTACTCTTATCCTATAATAAATTGGACAATACAATGTAATGTTTAATATGAATAGTTAATGAAAGATAAGATAAAATAAAATATATATTTTTATCGAAATTAATTTAAATTTTATATATTTTTAATTTAAGTTTTTAACTTTTTTAATGGAAATATATAAGTATTTATACTAATAATAATTGTAACAAATTACTGTCCATAATCTTCTTTAAAACTAAGACCATCGGCCCAACATAACTTTAGAAGTAAAGTAAATTTTATAACGGAATATTTTTGAATTAATAATAATAGTAATAAAAAAATATAATAATAGTTTATTAAATATTGTAATTTTATTTGAAAATTCATTTTTGAAATTTTTACAGTGAACATTAAATTATTGTAATTAATTTTTAATTAATAATAAAGTTAATTCATTTGATTTTTTAAATATTATTGATATTAAATAATATTTTATCAATTTTAATTTTTAAAACTTCTTCTAACTATAAAGATCATTACTAAAATTATTAATATTATTTTATAAATAAATATTATTTTATTAATATTAAGTATTAAATTTTAGTATTTATATTAATTTAAAAACTTTATTTAAAATATAAAATTTATCAATCTAAAATTTAAAAGTTACTAATTACGTAAATTATGTATATAAAATATTATATAAAATAAAAATTGATACATACTTTATTTTAAAATTTTTTTAACGGTTTATATATTATTTAAATATATATAAATATCAATAGTTGAATAATATATTTATATATTTTTAAATTTTTTAAAATTTAATATATAAAATTATAAAGATATTATAACATAATTTAACGATTAAATTAATAAATTTTGTATTTTATATAAGATTATCAAGTTAATATAAATGACAAAATTTGATATATGATATTAATAAATTTTATTTTTTTCTTTATATATATAATTAAATTATAATATTAATAAAATATTTACATTAAATAAATTTTGTTAATGATTAATATTTTTTATAAAATATTATTTTTAAAAAATCATTATTTATTAGTTGATGAGTAGTAATTAAAATTTTAAAGTAAATTTTTCTTGAAAAAATAATTTTTTATGATTCTCTCTTTCAAATATAGGTTCTTTGTTTCAAACAAAAATAGATTTTTATCATCCAAAATTATATTTGTTATCTTATATTGATTAATTTTAAAAAATATATCTTTTAATTTGATTTAGGATATTGGGCTGGCTTTGACTTAATGGAATTTGCATCATGGCACTATGTATAACTTAGCTTAGCGCTATGTAGTGCATATTTGGGTCTACGTTTTCTCGGAACACATTCACGTATAATCAAAATACTATTCATAGTCTTGGCGTAAGAAATGCACATATGCACCTTGTAAGACAAACAAGCACATAGTAGTTTCTACGTTCATCTTCCACGTTGGAGAACGGAAAGTACCAAAACTTTGGATTTAGTAAACTAATTATCTAAAAATATGGAAGAAAATCAGAAGCTGCAGCCTTTGAACGGCAGACCAAAGTCAAAATTACTTTGGAGCTGATATTGCAAAGAGTAAAACTCATTCAAAATTTAGCCTCCTTTTGTCACATCCATCCACGAAAGTTTAGTGAAAATTTATGTCTGGAAATGTTTGGTCTTTCAGCTGCGGTTTGGTTAGAGAAGGAGGATGAAAGGAAGAAAAGATGAGGTATAAAAAGATTTTTTTCAGTTTGTTTGTTTATGAAAAAAAAGAAAATAAATATTTTTTACAAATTTTATTAAAATTTTAATTTCTAAATAAGAGAAAAAGTAAAAGGAATTTTTTTTTAATTTTAAATTGTTAAAACTATTATATTTTAAATAAATAAATATTATGTTAATAAAAATTTTAAATTTATTTAAAGTTAAAATTTTTTTGAATTTATATAAAATAAAATATATATTATGTTAATAAATTTTTTTAAAAAAATAAAAATTATTATGTTAATAAAAATATAATAAAAAATTTAGATTTATTTAAAATTAAATATTTTTCTGAATTTATATAAAATTAAATTTATATTACTAGTATATTTTTGTTATTTTACTCGTTTAAACAGGGGAAATTTTTTTTCTTCTATTTTTATTTATTTAAATAAATATTTTTTTATTTATGCTTTTTTTATAATAATTAATATGATTACAAAATAATTAGGAGAGCTTAAAAGTTAGCTTGAAATTTGAATATATTTTTTAAAAAAACCAAATGAAATAGCACACTCTACCAAAACTCTAAGTCTACTCGGAAAAAATCTAAAATAACTTAGTGCTTGTTTGAAAATGTATAAATTTTAAAAAGTAATCTTATTTTTTAAAAATTCTTTCAAAAAGTTAGTAAAAATGAAGGAGTATTTTTTTAAACTGAACTGAACTACACACGTTAATAAGAAGTGACCAATTAGTCCTATTTAATGTTGAACTTTTAATTAATATAATTCCTTTTTATGCTAGCATATATAAATATATATATATATATATATATATATATATATATTCCTTGCAAATTAATTAAGCCTATTGCATGCTTAGGGTATTCATTAACAAATAAATAAATAGAATTTAAAAAAAAAATAAAAAGTATATTGTAATATTTTTAATAATTTTTTAAAATTTTAAAATCAATATTTTAAAGATATTGAGTAACATTTACTGTTAATTGAAATAAATTTTATAAAATCTAAAAACAGGAAAAAACAGTAGTTCAGTGGCATACTTATCCACATAGGTAAGCAAGGTGACAGCTACTCAATTGAAATGATTTTAAATCATAGCTTTGGATAAGAATATAAGAATACAACACTATTCTCTCGTAATTTCTTTTTATCTATAATTTACAAAATATTTTATTTTAAATAATATTTTAAAAGTTTAAAATAATAATTATTTTTTGCAAGATTAAAAATATATAAAAAATTATATAATAATTTTAACACAACAAAGATATTAATATTAATTTTCTTAAATGTTGTAAGGAAAAACATTAAACAACATATAAAAATGAACGGAACAAATATTTCCATAAAGTTATAGAGATGATGACATTGTCGTTAACAGTGTTGGGAAACTGTCTCATGTACGATATGTGCTCTGTTCTATTTTCGCACACGGAAAATTTATACCATGGAAGAAACTTCATATTTTGCAATATGAAAAAAAAAAAAAAAAGAAGGAGAAGTTGGTTGGTGATATGCAAAAAAAAATAAAAATAAAAATCCATGGTGCTTTTTGTCGTATGATGTTGTGATGTTGTAAAACTTAATTACTCTTGTGTAACTAATAGCTCATTCTTTTATATAGAGATCCAATTCAATTGGCTCATATATAGACAAGTATTCCGAGTAAGAATGATTATAAAGCTTGTTATTATCTTCTCTTTGTGGCCATAACTTTCTCTTTCTGAATTTGATCCATTTTTGTTTCTCTACTAGTGGCCTGTTTATTCTGTTACTTCGCATGTAGGAGTAGGATGCTTTTCCATGGAAGGTGTATGTAATTGCAATAAAATTTAAATGGATGAATGAGAGTTAATTATGAAAACAATGAGATAAATGAAACAAAATTGTCCTAACGAATAAATAAAATTTAACCTCAGCACCAACAAGCCTGATAAAAAAGGTATTTATTTCAAAAGTTGGGTACAAACTTTGGTATCAAATTTCAAATACTTGTATATATTGTATAATAGTCATATATATATATATATATATATATATATATATATATATATATATATATATGTTGAGACAAATGAACATGAAGAGTAAATAAAAGAGCCAAGAAACCAGACTTGCCGTATGTGGACTTGGTCATTTCCCTTTACTTGCCTACTCGTTGATTTCAGTAGTAATATTAGCCATAGATGAGTGGACTTGGTCATTTCCCTTTACTTGCCTACTCGTTGATTTCAGTAGTAATATTAGCCATAGATGACAAACATTCGGCGAAAGACAAGTACCAACGGTGGGGGGTCTTTCTCTATTGAGCATTTCTAAAACGCATGTCCCTAATCAATCTCATCATACCCCAAAAAAGTCATAACCTCTCCTTCCTATCCATATTTTGATAAATCAATGTTCTGATAACTACTAACTACATTCTAAGTAAAATTATAACCGATTAGGAGAAAACAAAAATAAAAAGAGAAAGAATAGGAAGGAGGAGAGGAAGTGCACAAATAGAATAACAGGTCTATTTATATACACACGGGATTGAAGCAAGAGCTTAGATTTACTATTTTTTTAGTGTCATGGTGCGGCTTGACTTAATGCCTTAATGGTGTAGCTATTGAAGCAAAAAAAGAGAAAACTTCAATAATTTAATTTAATTTGCCACGGAAGTCTTGGTAATATCCATAATTGTGAACTTCCCTACAAGAGTTGGAGAGAGAATCTGTGGTGAATCTCCTCTGAACTAAACCCAATTCTATAAAAGATTATAGTTACGTTTAGCGGTTTAGGATAGTTCCAAGTTTTTTTTTTAAGTTTTTAAACTAAATTTAAAAATAAAATTTATGTGGTTAAAATAATAAATTTAATTGTAATATATTTTTTAAAATAATTTAAATTAAATTTATAATTAAAAATATTTTTAATTTAATTTTTTTAATATCAACCACCATTACTATTATTAAATTAATGTAGTTATTATTATTATTATTATTATTATTTTTATAAAATCATTATTGTTATTATCATTAATTCATCATTATTACTATATTAAATTATTAAATTATCATAACAATAATAATTTTTAATTTTTTATTATTTTAAAATAATTTATTTATTTTTTTATAAATTTATAATGAAAAGCTAGGATAGAGTCTCGTACATAGAATTGATCCACTTCAACAACAATTGTTTAAAAATTAAAATGTTAAATTAATTTAGTTTTTATAAGTTTTTTAAAATAAAAAATTAAAAATCGCCTAAATAAGATTTAAGAAAGTATCAATTTTTAATTTATAATAAATTATATTTTTATTAAAATTATAACATTTAATATTATTAATATATTGAATCCTATAATTTTTTAATAAAAATTTATGATATATAAATTTTTATTATATGTCATTAACTACATATGAAAAACTAACTTTTAAATTATATAAAAATTTAATATATTTTATTATAATCTTAAATTTAAAATTTAAAATTGATTAAATTAGCATTGTAAAAATTATTCAAAATATTATTTTATTAAATTTAACATTAGATATTATTTATTCTAGTTTTCTTTCTGTCCTATATTCTATTATTAATTATTATTGTCGCAAGATGTTAATTGGAGACACATTCGGGTTTGAACAAATATCTTAAAATCTTACGGAGGACTGTTATAGATTGCCGCCATAATTAGTATAATATTTATCTAATAAAATCTTAATTTTAATATAAGTATTATAAATTTATACTATTAATATTATATATTATATTAGCAAATAATTTCAATAATATAAAATAAACGGTTAATTTTTATATTACCAATTTTAGTATTAGCAAACAATAGCAACGGGAAAACAATTTTAGTTTTGTTGGACAAAAACTGTATTTATAAAGAAAAATTATACTTAACATGTTTTAGGCTCATAATAAAAAGTTCGTAGGAGTTCCTCAACGGCAAAGAAAGGTCACCCTCCCCACTCGTCACCAGATCTTTCGACGACTTGAAAAAATATTGTAATTTGTTTTCTTTCAAAACTATTTCTTCTTGAGACTTTGGAAAGGTAAACTAAAAAAAAAGATAATTATAAGTTAATCAGAAAACAAGCTTTGGTATTTATTACTATTTGTTTTTTTCAAAAAATATTTCTTCTTATGACTTTGGAAAGCTAAATTTTACTGTTGATATAAAAATTAATTATTATACTATCAACTGTTTAGAAACTATTATAGGTATAATTTAAAATAATTATTATAAAATTAATAACTTATAATAATATAATACTTTTATAGTTAGATAAGAGCAACTTTAACGAAGGTTGCTTAAGTAGGCTTTTAAAATAAACAACAATTGCTTATCAAAATGTTCTATTGAAAAGTACTGGCATGATATTACACCATTTTTTTTAAAGTAATATGCTTAATTAAAGAATCATATGCTTGTAAAGGAAAGCATCACTTGTTGCATGTCCTCCTCTAACCGATGAAATAGAAATAAAAATCACCATAAAAAGATAGAATCCATTTAATAGGTTTTAAGTAGAATACTTGGTTAGAGAAATGAGATGTTTAATACTCTATAAAACAAAGAAAGATACTCTAATAGTATAAAAAATATTTTATTGTTAATATATTTTAATTAAACATAAAATAATTAATTTTTATGATTTTTTATAAGACAATTTTAACAAAATATATTACTCTATTTTTAGTTATTTATCTGGGGAAAACACAAATTTTATTCTTATTTATATATTCATATAAATATTTAATAGAATCAAAAAAATATTAATTATTATTTTTTACTAATATCATTTTATTCATGTAATGAAATTAATAAAAAATAATATAATTAAATAAATAAAGGATGGATTAATTTTTTTAATAAATATAATACAACGATTGAATTTATTGATTTATAAAATAAAAATCTCTCTAAAAAGATTAATAGAAACAAAGGCAGTATAAATTAATAAATGTGGTTAAAATTAAATAATTTTTTAATATTTAAAAATACTATGACTTAGCAATTTTACCTCATTTTTTTTTATCATGAACCTTATCTTTACCACCAGTTACCTTTATTTAGGTTTCTACTTACTTTATTTATTAAAAGCAAGTAATAATAATAATAAATCCTTCATGGTGAAAATTGTCTTATAAGGAGTAGCAAAATATTTTAAATATTATCTTATATTTCCTTTCTATTTATACGATTTCTTAACTAATTTTTTACGTTTCTTAATATAAGACTCTTTATAAAAATTTGGAGGTATTTATTATTTTTTATATTTATCTTTCATTGATATTCAATCCTTTTCATTTTTATGTTTTAATTAATATGCAGAAATAGTTAATGAAATTAAATTTAAATAGGAATAAATTTTAAATTTCTGTTACATTTTTAAATAAAATTTGTAATATATTTAAGGATATATAATAAAAAATATATTTTATTAAAATGATAATATTTAATATTATCAATACATTTTATCATTTTCATTAAAATCATATACTATAAGTTTTTATTATATGTTATTGGATATATATTAAACAATTATTTTTTAAAAACCAATACAACCATTAATATTTTTTTAATATCTGCATTTTGATTCTTATATATAATAAAGGAGGGAGTAAAAAGGATTGGAAGGACTGTAATTTAGTCATAAACCTTTGGTATTTATTATAATCTGCATTGTTTTCTTCTAAAACTATTTCTGCTGAAAAACTTTGGAAAGATAATTTACAAAATAATCATAATTTAATCATAAAACAGCCTTTGGCCAAACCCAATAGAGCTAACTCTTCGAAATTTCCTCAAATACTTTTTTTTTTCTTTCTTTGAATTGATCATCATTTTCCCCTTCAAATATTCACATTCTGTGCGTTATATTTGATTATAGTCCACTATACCACATATGTAATTATTAAAAGTTACTCTAATTTTTTATTTTTTTATATGTACTATTCCACGAAAGCTGTGAAAGACATTAAAAATATTTGTCAAACATGGCCCAGTAAACTTAAAAAATATTAATTATTATACATCATAATGGTATTTTTATTTTAATATATCTTTTTTTATAAAATTATATTTTATATTATATTTATGAACTCTTTTTTTTTCTATTTTTAAATTTTTATCCCGTTTTACTTATTTTTATATGTGTAATAATAATTTTAAAATAAAATAAAAAATTCCAAAAATCAATAAAAAATAAAATAAAAATAAATAAAATTTAGATAAGTTATTCAAACATTTATTTCATACTCACATCTAAAAATATTTATTTTTTATCCTTAAATTTATATTATATGGACAATAACTATAATCTTGATATTCATATTTTTTTAGTATAAAATATTAAATTAGAATTTAAAATTTATATTTTATCTAAATTAAAAAAATTAATAAAAATTTTAAAAGATAAATAATGATAATTTAATCTTTCACAAACCTTTATAAAAAATATTTTTGTAAAAAACATTTTAATAACAATTTAAATGGTATAATAATTAAAATCAAATGTAAATTTTAACAATTTAATATATCTTTTATTAATTATGTAATCGTAAAAAAACTATTATAAAAGATTATTTTTAAGTGTGATACAAATTTTTTTAATGAGATAAACTAACTAAATCAACTTATTTTTCTAATAGTAAAATTAACTATAAATCTTAGTTTTAAAATATAACGAACAAAATATAATGCTAAATACACTTAAAACATAGTATAAATTAACAGTTATAATAAATTTATATATTAAATTATATTATATGGAATGAAAGAAGTCCATCCACTTTTTTTTGTTTTGTTTTTTCAAGTAAGATTCATACCTAACTAGTAGGTATAATTTTCTTCCCCATTGTAAACCGTTTATGTAGATATTCATGAAGACCAAATCCATTGTCATCTATAAACATGAAAGGTCCTTTCATTTTATGTAGAGAATAGCCTAATGTGTTACCATTTGTTCAATTTGTTAGACAGGAGAGGCTGAACTATGGGAAATGAGTACACAAACAAGCACTAAAAAGAAAAAAACAAATTAAACATATGTTTGATCGTATATTTTAATTAGATAAAAAATAAAATAATTAATTAACTTTTTTAAATGATTTTAAATTATAGAATTTATTTGATAAAATTAGTAAATAAATTAAAAAATAAGCTGAAAGTTAAAAACTTTATTAATTAAAATAAAAATTGTTTGCAAAACTAACTTTTAAATTATCTGAAGAAAATAAAATAATAAAAAAATATAATTATGAAACTAAATTTTATGTATTATAAAAAATTTATAGTATTTATATTTTTAATTTTTATCAAAAAATCAAATATTTTATTATTAAAAATTTAAATAAAATAATTAATAATTAAATTAAATATTATAACATTAAATAATGATATAAAAAATATTTTATAATAAATAAATAATTATTTAAAAATATCAACAATAAAAATGAAAGGATAATTAAGTAAGGAATGAAATTTTAAAAGCTAATAGGAATAACATTTAAAAATATATTAATTATTTCATTTAATTATTAAAAAATTTATTATTTTAAATAAAATTAAAATTATTTAAAAAAATTTAATTTTTAATTTTTAGTTTTAAATTTATTGTTAAAATTTTTTTCATAAAAATAATTTTTATCTAAATTTTAGAACAGTTATTATTTTCATTCTATCATCTATCATCAAATAATTATTTTTATTATTATAACCATCATTATTATTATCATCATATTGGAATCATCATTGTAATTATTATTATAATAATAATATTATTATTAATATAATTTATATTATTTTAAAATAATTTAATTTTTTATTTATTTTTTATAAATTTATAATAAAATAAATAATTTTATTTAATATATAAAAATTATATTTAATTTATAATATTTAAATATAATTTTATATATATACATTTTATAATATTACATTATACATATTATATGATTTTATACAAAAAAATATTAAATAATATAAAAAATATTTATTCTACATATTGATTATAAATAATATATCAAATATAAATTATATAATTATATAATATATTATATAAAATAATATACACAATTATATATCCTATATATTAATTATAAATAATATATAAAATATAAAATTATATAATTATATAATATATTTATTTATATAATTATTATCATCCATTCATCATCATACTAATAATATTATTTTTAATTATAATTCTTACTATTTTAAAATAATTTAATTTTTTTGTTAATTTTTTTTATCTAGTTTTTTATTTTAACAACAAATTTAATTTTATTTAATACATAAATTATATTAAATTTATAATATTATAATATAATTTATATTATATAGTTATTTTTAATATAATATTATAATATATTATTTATAATAAATATTAAAAAATATAAAAATATAACAATAATAATATACTAAATTAGTTATTTTATATACTTATTATTAAATAGTATATAAAATAGAAATGTGTATGCTTATATAATATTTTTTATATTATAACTATTATTTTCTTATTATTATTACGTAATTATTATTATAATTATAATAATAATAGTTTTATATATTTTTTAATAAAATTATTATTTACTTAATTTTTAAATTAATATTTTTTATTTATATATTTGTATAAATTTTTAATGAAGTAATAAAAAAAATTATTAAATTTAATTTTACAACAATTTAAAAACTAAAATTTAAAAATTAAAAATTAAAAATTAAAACAAAAGCTAGCTATTTCATTTTTTATCACTAAAATTTACTACCAAACATATTCTTATTTGATATGGTAACTGTTTTAATAATTAAATAAAATAACTAATATTTTTGTTAACATTATTTTATTATTCTCAAAATATCATCTAAAAGTTATATTTTTATTTTAATTTTTAATTTATTTTAATAATTTTTAATTTATTATAAAATATTACTTTTATATATAAATATTTAATATTATAATATTTAATTTAGTTATTAAATATTTGATTTAAATTATTTATAATAAAATATTTAATTTTTGTTGAAAAAATTTAAAAAAAAAATAAATACTTTTTTATAAAAGTGAAATTTTAAATTATTTATACAAAAAAATTTTAAATTTATAAAATTTATTTAAAATATTTATTATTAAAAAATACATCATAATAATAATAAAAATAATAAATTTAAGCATTAAAAATTAAATCAATAAATAAACTATCATAAAAGCATTTTATAAAGTTTGATAACAAATTTTTTAGTTAACACGGATTAATAATACATATTATATATCACTTATTTTTTGTTTTTATAAAAAGAATAGAAGAGAATATATTATTGAACAAATAATTATTTAGATATATTGAATCGAACAATTTTTTCTATTTATATACATAATTAATATAAATTTAAAATGTTCCTTTATTCTTAAATTTCAATCAATTACATTCATCTTTTATGGTATTATCAGTTGATAAATCCGTGCGTTGCACGAGATTTTTAATTATTGTTATCGTTAATATGATAAAAATTTATTTGTAAAAAATTATAACATATAATTAAAATTTGATGTTAACAATAATATTGTATCATAATGTTGACAGTAATATGCAATAAAATGGATAAATAATAATAAAATATTAAATTTGATAAAAAATCACAGAATATATATATATATATATATATATATATATATATATATATATAATCTCTAAAAAATATTTAATTGGATATCGAAAGTAAAAGTGTCTATGTATTCATAATTAAATTAATCTTGGAATCAAATATGGATTTGGTGTCTGGATCATCATCTTCTTCAACGTCCTAACAATTAGTAAGAAGATGCATTAAATGTATCATTGTAACAATTGTAAACAAAGTGATTTAACTATTATTTATTGAATTGTGAGGTTTAAAAAGCATATTGAATTCAACGTCCTAACAATTAGTAAGAAGATGCATTAAATGTATCAATGTAACAATTGTAAACAAAGTGATTTAACTATTATTTATTGAATTGTGAGGTTTAAAAAGCATATTGAATTGTGGAAACCTGCAATTCATGTTTTATCTTAAATGATTCAATGAGTTTACATTATTAGAAAAACTTTTGACCATATAATTCTTCCACTTACTGTTCCTGTTGTCTTCATTTACATAAACTTCGAATAGAAACATGTTTCCCTTAAGTTTGTATAATTATGTCCGGCAATCCAAACACTATGTACAGAATAATAACATCAAATATAACGACTGGACATAATATGACATAATATTAATATAACCATTAGATAAGTATTACGTAGATATAAAAATATACTCCATCCTGCTCCATTTTATTGGACATTTCGGTGGCAGAAATATGAAAATATTCAGCAACTATACAGTCAAATAAGATAAACAATGCAGATCCAATGTCATCAATCACACATAATTGTACCTTGTACCTAATAAAATGAGGGAAAATTTAAATTACCATATCATAATTCAGAATGATGGTTTTAGGTTGTTGACATGTGTGGGACAAAACATGTAAAACATGGTATGACAACCAATTTAAGCACAAACTTAGTGAGTACATTATCATTGAAACAAACATTTTCCATTTGAAATTTTTTTGTGTGATAAAAAGACCTAACATATTAAATTTCCAACCTTTTGATTCCGGGAGCAATTTTGCCACAATGATCACAATAATGTTTATCTCCAACTGGTTGCACTTTTGTCAAACACTTTGCACATGAAACATAAAACCAACCCCGACTTGTGTCTATGTCAAATACTAACACAACTGCTACACACTTCTACAAAGACACGAAACAATTGTACAAATTAAATTAATAAAGATCAAATATTATGATAAATTTATTTTAGCTGGAGGATATACAATTTGTTTACATTTGTTATAATAGGCAATAATATATAAGAATAACCTCTGAATAGTTACACAAATCAGATATGAAACACATTCGAATTTGAAGAAAGTAATCACTTAGGCTGGTTGCAGTTTTGTTACTGACTTGACTCAGTTTGGGTCAATGTTATTGAACTATCACGATGGCTATAAGAATCAATAAAGAGAGAATTTTCGTCATATCATTCAACCCAAAATAAATTAACTCATTCATCAAGTATGATCACTCAATTTGTACAGTTTAAACAAAAATGAAAAATATTGACATTACTGTATCTTTGCCTGTATTCATTGATTTCCTTGACACCATTATTTATAATGAGATGAGTACCATTATAAACATTTGAAACACTAAATTTTCCTTAAAAGTTATTTAAAATATAGGGGTAAACAATACAATTATAACACTGTATAAAAAATTATTAATATAATATATTGAAAAGAGCATAAAAAATCATTGAAAGATTTCACTTTACAGAGTTGCAAAATAAGTATGACAAAATGACCTATAACATCTACATATAACGAAACATTCATGAGTAAAATAAGGTCTATTGAGTAGCAAAATGTAACATAAGCATATAAAATCCATGTTCATATAAATGGTTACCAATGAGAGAGGAGGCGTCCACACCAGGGCATATATCAGTAAATGGAGTGAAATGGAATACATGTGTGGGAATGTTTTCCCCTTTATCTGGGTGCAAAGTGGTTGTCCTCATAAAGTTTAACAAATATGGTTGTTTATAAGTCCTACATTTAGTGTTGTTCTGTCCTACTAAAAGATTTTGTATAACGTATGCTTTGCCTTGCTCAATTTGTTGTTCAAACTGTGCAGCCAAATTCTGCCTCACAGTACATATACATCGGCCAAGCTGGAGAGAATATAATTAAAATAGAGTCATAAATATATCATGTGTTCATTAAGACTCAAATATGCAATAAAGTATGGTTTCCACTTATTACCCACTCATCCACCAGAATCATGTCAATGGTTCCAACCTGTTCTGGTTGACCATACATAGGAACTTTCCACATCCGTGAAACCTTAACCCTTATTCTCCAATATATTTTTGTGCCTACAATAGTTTTTATATCAACAACGATCAGAAGAACCATGAATAAATACAATACAATTGTGAATAAAGAAGAATATCCGTCAGTTTAACATACCACAGTCTAAATGTATATGATGTCAAATTTTTCCAGATGGTATGAAGATTGACATTTTTGCCTTCACATGGTATGATAACTTATACTGTTACAGCAATAACATAAGAGTACAGGTAGATAGACAACCATTTAATGAAAGGCTGTCCCGATAGTAGACACATAAAACAATAATGCAAATTTGCATTACATAGAGATTAATTTTTCTCACATTGAAAGGAAAACTCAAAGGATATACACTTCAGTTTTGGTACACTATAAGGGACATTAATATACCTGACATTGAAAGGAAAATTGAAAGGATATGCACTTCAATTTTTGGACACTATTAACACGTAGAGTGCAGTTTAGTAATTAACGTTTTTTATACCTAACAAAAGTAATGTAGAAAATCGTGTACAATATACTGGATTGCATAATCGTACTATGAAAAAACTGATACAGAAGTATAATGACTCATTAATGTATGTTTAAAAAACGTTCAACCACCATATATTCAATGAAGACAAGAGTATATTAATATTGGTCATAATGAACAGTATAAAGTAGTACATAAAACATATGGGAATATTAATTACCTTAAAAACTTAATACGGTTGGATAATCCATACCAATACCATGAATTGCATACATTCAACAACTCATGAAACAATTGAAGCAGAATGTAAGCCACATAAAATGGAAGCACGGTATATAGGTGACAAAAACTTAAAATTGCATTGGATTGGAAATTTGTACATGACCAAAGATCTTAAATAACGATCTTATAAAAGTCGTTTTACATGCATTTTGGTGGATTATGATGAAGTTCAAATTGAAGAATATCCCCTTTATATAGGTTTTTGGACCGAATGAATTGATACCATCCATTGCTGATATATGTTTCACTGTATGGTCCAGGTCGACGCTTCAAATGGCACGTGTGAGTCACCCTATCTTCATCAATAACATCAATGGAATGATGATCTACTACATTTAAAGCACGGGCATACTCCACAGGAATGTACTGCAAGAATTTACAGCAAAAATTAATAATGTCGTATGTAATTAGAAAATCGTTCATTCAATTAACTTGAACATGTAAATAAGCTTCGATAACTTTATACCAGAACTTGTGTCCCAGAAGCTTGAGAAGCAATAAGTCTACACTCCCAGTTAACAACATCCACCCGACCATCCTCCTCCTCCTCCTTATGTTCTACAACAACATTAGGAAGTACCTCCTTCACATCATCGTCATCATCATCATCAACAACATGAACAAAGTCATAGTCTTTATCCAAAACCACAACATACTCAAATGTACCCATGTGTGGGTTCTCATAACCACTCGGGTAATCAATTTCAAAAAGAAACTGATTTAATATTCTTATTCTCAATTGGTTTCGGAAAATCCAATGAAACTAAATTGTATGGGTAGTCTCCAAATTATAGAAATCGATTAGACTCTCCACTCCCAACCTGATATAAGCGTCATTATCCCTCTCTTTAGCAATAACAGTGTGCTTGTTTCCTCTTCTATCACCCACAGTAATGGTGCCAAGGAAAAGGTAATTATGAAATTTCTACCAGAAATCTTTACTGATAGGAATTTTGACCTTAGAAAAAAACAAAACATTACCAAAAGAAAAGGGGCGAAAATATATTAAAAATCGGTTTATAGAAAAATGAATAACATTCTTATAACTCCTGCCCCAATAACACCTTCAAAGTGATACCTCATTTCTGAAAGGAACTTAGAGAATATGACGACAATAACGTAAAATATCAAACGAACAACTTTAAATTGCAAGCTTAAAAAAACCAATAAAAAATAGCAACAAATTGAAAGAAGTGGGAAAAATACCAATGAAAAACCATTCAATGGAGGATCGCCTTCTGAGAAGAGGGCACTGGGCAAAGATTACTTCAATCCACACAGTTGCTCAAAGTAAGTGATGAGTAATGCGGAACTATTTGCAATGGATAAATTGTGAATAGTCAAGAGAATGATTAAGAAGGGAAGATATGAAACGTTTTGGTAACATACCATCATTAAAGGATGTTGACAATAATGACTTGGGGTTCGTCATACGTTTGGAAAAGAAGAGGAAGAGTAGAAAAATGTGTTGCCTCCATTAAATGAATTTTACTTAAAAGGCAAGAAATACAGATCAATGGTTGCTTGACGTATAATGGGCAGGTAGCGAAACAGTCCAGAAACGGCTGACCACGTATAATGGGCAGGTAGTGCAACAGTTCAGAAGCGGTTGACGATGGTGGACAGATGAGTTGACACAAATATCCCCGAAGTGTAAAAGTGGAACTCCCCTTTAAGATGCAGACATGTCATGTTCTGATTGGCTGTGAATTTGGGCAAAGCTTGGACGATAAGATTGGAGAAAGGAACCTTGCATACACGTGTCACGCAATGATTGGTATCCAAATGACAAAAGTTTTGAACGAGAACAGTGTTCCAGAAACTCCTACTTTATATAATAAAGGATATAAATAAGAAAGTTTAATTTAGAACCATGATAGATTGGTTTCGTTTGTGTTAATTTTCTATGCCTCTGGCGTAATTAAGAAAATATTGAGTGAAACTACCATTTTTATATATTAAAAAACTTTAGATAGCCTTAACAGTATTGGTTGTTGTTTATAAATATTTACAAATGTATAAATATTAAAAAAATTTGTTAAAAAAAGTATTTAAGTCTTTTAATATTAAAAAGATTTGTATACTAATATTTAAAACTAAAGTTGTTAAGTCAGTATTTAGAATATTTAATTAGTAAAAAATTTAACCTTTGTTTAAGACTAAATTTAACTCTTGTATGATAATAAAATAAATTAAAATATATAAATATATTGTGTTATATTTTGATCCAATTTCTAAAATCATCTTGATATGTTTGTTTAATTTGAAGTTGCACTAAAATTTTAGTAATATTTTAAAATTGAAGTTTTGTTCAAATCTATGTTTAAAGTTAAATTTATAGAATATATTAATATAAATAATTTGTTAGTTATCATTTAATTATAAATTATGATATAATTAAAAATTAATCATCTTTATAATAATTATTTTAAAATTATATTTATAAATATTTTTTTATATAAATTTTTTTAAAATATTATCTCAAATTTCAAACAACTATTATTATAATTTTTAAATTATTTATATTCTTTTAATTTTATTCTCATATTATTCATATTAATAATAAAATAATTGTGTTTTTACGATGTTTCTATTATACATATATATAAATAAATAAATTATATATATATATATATATATATAATGGGATCAAATTATTTTAAAAGTAACTTTGTTTAAAGTTACTTTATTTAATAATTTTTATAAACAATTAAATTTTATCAATTCAACCATTAAATTAATAAATTATAGTATATAAATCATCTTAAATTTTTTTTATAAAATTTAAAAAATATTTAATATTTTAAAAAATAAATTTAAATTAACGGATAATATACCTTTTATAATATCTGTTAATTTGATTTTATTTAATAAAATATTAAATATTTTTAAATTTTATAAAAAATGATCTATATAATAATTTATTAATTTAACTATTAAGTTTAAAATTTAATTATTTATAAAAATTATTAAACATATTAACTCTAAACAAAGTTAATTAAAAAATAATTTGATTTCTCCTTTATATATATATAGAGAGAGATATTTAAAGTTATTTGAAGAGTAATTTTGCTAAATAATTTTTATAAAAAATTAAATTATATATATAAAGGTATTTAGGTTATTCGAAAAATAACTTTGTTTAGAGTTACTTTACTTAATAATTTTTATAAAAAATTAAATTTTATTAATCTAATCATTAAATTAATAAATTATATTATATAAATCATTCTTACAAAATTTTATAACATTTAAATTTTTTTTGATATTTTATTAAATAAATTTAAATTAATAAATATTATAAAAATATATTATCCGTTAATTTAAATTTATCTTTTGAAATATTAAACCTTTTTAAATTTTATAAAATTTTGTAGAAATAATTTATATAATATAATTTATTAATTTAACGGTTAGACTAATAAAATTTAATTTATAAAAGTTATTAAATAAAATAATAAATAAAGTTACTTTTTGATAAAATAATCAAAAATATTATCAATAACAAGATATGTATGTATATACAAAATTAAATTATTTTACCTAAAATAAAAATAGTAGGATTCATTCTTTTTCTTTAAATCGGTACTTATAACTTATTGTTAAGATAAAAGAAAGTAATATTTAGATGGTATTTTAAAATAAAAATCAAATAAATTATTTGACATTCTTCTTTTCAAATAATTATTAAAAATAATTATCATATACAATATATAAATATATTCATTCTATCATCTTTTCCATAAATTTTTATAACCATAAAAACTTATTAAAAAATAATTATCATATACAATATATATATAAATATAATCATTCTATTATTTTTTCACAAATTTTTATAACCACAGTCAAACTTTTATGAACTTATAAATATTAATTTTTATAGAATTTTTTAACTAATTTATATAAATGAATTTTAACTATAAAAAATTAGTTTATTTTACTTCTTTATTTTCATAATTTATATGTAAATATTTATTACAAAGTTTTTCTAAAAGAAATAGTCATTAAGAAAAATTTTCAAACTGAAAATTATCTTTGTATAAACTCCGGCGTACGAAATAGTGTTTATGTAAGCTTGGAATCAAAGCGCAGCAGGCCACGTTGCATAGAACGGAAGGAGAGAGAAGGGAAGGTTCAGCTTTCAGAGATAACAGGAAAATTCAAATGCCTTCAACGGTTTGAAATCGCAGCAGAGAAAAGGAAATTTTCTCGAGAATAAGAAAAAACCAGCCAAATTTTTTTGAGAAAGAAAAAAAAAATTTACATCGAGAATCGAACTAAGATGAAATCACAAAGCAGAACATGGTTATGGTTGATAGTTTTATTGGTTTTAGTTCATTCAGAAGCGTCTTTGGGATCTCAGAGGACGGATGAGGCATACGTGACTCTATTGTACGGAGATGAATTCTTATTGGGCGTTCGAGTTCTCGGGAAATCGATACGGGACACTGGATCCAACAAAGACTTGGTGGTTTTGGTCTCAGACGGTGTCTCTGATTATGCAAATAAGCTTCTCACGGTACACTCTCGCCTTTGTTTTCCTTTGCAAACTGCCTTCATATCGTTATTTTCGAACCAGAGATGAAGTTTGACATTGAAGTTTCTGAAAGTATTGTTCCTTTTGACATGAATCCTAATTTTTGCTAGTTATAAATGTGTTTGTTGATTTTAAAACTGTGTATTGAAGTTTGGGTTTATGATTGCTTTTGTGTGCAGGCTGACGGGTGGATAGTTGAGAAGATTAGTTTACTGGAAAATCCTAATCAAATACGTCCAAAGAGATTTTGGGGTGTCTACACAAAGCTCAAAATATTTAACATGACTGACTACAAGAAAGGTAAAGTGTTTATTTTTGTTTATCATGTCTGGTTATGGAAATTATGGAGGAGACTCTAAGCTTTCCATTTTAGGCTATTGCTTTTCAAATGGAGTGTAACTATCAGATTTATGCAGTATGATTTATTGGCTGAATTGAACGCATACATGCAGTTGTTTATCTTGATGCCGACACTATTGTTGTTAAAAATATAGAAGAACTTTTCAAATGTGGAAAATTCTGCGCTAATTTAAAGCATTCTGAGAGGTTGAACTCGGGAGTCATGGTGGTGGAGCCATCTGCTACTGTTTTTAATGACATGATGAGCAAAGTAAAAACTCTGCCATCTTACACTGGAGGTATAATGATCTTTTTGTACTATATTAAATGCTACTATTTTATTCATCTCCTTGTTCAAAGCATTTTGTATTAGATGCAGATTTAAAGTTTATTGGTTTGAACAATTGGCTTCATCCATCTTCCTTCTTTCACAGGGGATCAAGGGTTTCTCAATTCATATTACTCTGGATTTCCCAATGCACATCTTTTTGAGCCAAATTTGGCCCCAGAAATGTTGAAAAATAGACCAGTTCCTGAAATGGAGCGACTTTCCACACTTTATAATGCAGATGTTGGTCTTTACATGCTGGCTAACAAGGTACTGGAATATAGGTAATAAGAGGATGGTTATTTCCTTTTAAGTATTAGGGGCAATAAACTGGTGATACATCTCCCGTTTTGTTCCTTCTTTTTGACATACTTATGCTTTATCTCCTTATTTGAGTTTTTGAGTTCAGATGGATGCCTGTTAGATCCAGTTGCCTACACTTTCACATATTGATTTATTGATGTTTAGTTAATGTTGCAATACATATGACATGATTAGTTTAACCACTACTGTCTTATCAACAGATATTCTTTGTAATAATGGAAGAAAATATTTTTTTAATTGAAGTATAAAAACAATATTTCTGGATAGGTTGAAGGAAGAATTGAATAAATCTTTTACAACAATGGCATCTAAATTTGATGAATGACTGAAAGGATGAAACTGCCAACAATAAAATGACAGATTTTCCTTTTATGTTGAGATGGATTCCTTTTGTTGGTATGGGAGCTTATGGTCTAATTGGATGCGGTGCTGAAGCAGCTCTTTACGAGTTATGGCATTGCAGTGACCTACATTAATAATGATAAAGGAGCTATTTAGTGCTGCTATTGGATTGAAATTTCACAATTGACAGCATGGCAATTATAGCAATTAGAATCAGCACTTAACAATTTTGCTATATAGATGGGTCAAGGTGATGATGCAGGGGGGAACCTTTGGGCATGTGCGGTCTGTAGGAAACCTTCGTCCTTCAGTCAATTCAAAATGATCTTTTTTGATTTTAAAATCGTGGGAGGGGGGTGAACATTTCAGGAATTGAGCATCTGAGATTCTTGCAATTTTTTTCTAATTAGCTGCTGAGAATATTTCATACATACCCTTACACACATACCAAATATATGCATTTAAATGTCTGTGCTCCTTATTATGGCCCCTTTCAGTTCAATTATATAACAATTCATGTTGATTTATCCAGTGGATGGTAGATGAAAATGAACTTCGTGTGATTCATTATACACTAGGTCCTCTTAAGCCTTGGGACTGGTGGACATCTTGGCTTGTGAAACCTGTTGATGCCTGGCAGGTATTGTGCAACTTAATATCCTATTTTTTCAATATCTTTAAAATTTGGCCTCTTCTACTTTTTAAAAATGCCATCCTGCTTAAGTAGTCATGTGACCAAGTTGAAGTTTGTGACAAAAGTATGTTAAATTATTTGCTTATAACTTGTTCATGCTACAGAATGTAAGGGAACAGCTGGAGGAATCCCTTCCTGGAACTAGAGGGGGCCAAAATCCTAAAGATAATTTCCTTGTGAAGTTTCTTTTTCTGCTACCATTTTGTGCTGTAATCTTCTGCTGCTATCGTTCATTTATGAAGGTCAGCTATCATGGATTGATAACATTCTTCAAGCATTAGGAATTCCATGTCTCATAATATTGTATTTTCTGCATAATCAGGCATACTTGGGTTCCAGTTGTAGAAACTCACTATGCGATAATCTTAGACACCTCTATTTTAGGATTAAATCAGGGGGGGCACTTGCATATACTACAATTTCTACTTCAACTATCACTTCCACTCATCAGGTCAGTTTTTGCTTCTATATCTTCTTATTTAGAGATTTGGATCCTCTCATGTGATCAGGCCTTGCAAGACCAATTTGTTAGACAGTAGAGATGGACACATGATGCCCTACGAAAGGCACAAAAAACTCATGAGCTCATGTTCTCAGCATTGTGTACCTTTCACATCAGATGGCTGGGTCAAGCGATGGCCTCATGAGAAGATCCAAATTTTGTGGTTGGATATGCGCACTGTTTATGCTTATGTATTTTTTGAACATTAAGTTTCTTTATGGCATTGTACAGCTATTAAATGGTGCCCAGTACAAAGTGCCTACATATTTGGGCAGTATTTCTGTCTGTGTCTGTTTTATGGCTGCAGTGGTGTCTCTTGGATTAGCTATCTTGATAGTACCTCGGCAAGTGCCTCCATGGACCGGTCTGCTTTTGATGTATGAATGGACATTCACAATCTTTTTTGTATTATTTGGAGGTTATATCAATTTGATTTATCATTGGGGGAAGATCATGGCATCACAAACACCTTCCTCATTGTCTCATTCTGGATCTTCTGATGACGATTCTGGAAAACGTATGTTCTCCTGGAGTATGTCTTTATTTTTTTTATTTTTTTTTTTGGGGGGGGGGATTGTCCTTAATTTAACCATGTTCTCAAGACTTTTTTTTATGTCATTATTAATTTAATCTCATCTGTATTCACAGGCCATCAGCGTCAGATATCGTCATGTGATAGTGCTTCTTGGTTCTATGGATTAGGGATGGCCTTCTTGGCCATTGCTATTCCATCTTTGCCTTATCTTTTTGGGATCACTGCTTTGTTTTTACGGTAATTTTCATTAGAATTTATTAGTAAAGAGATATTGAAACATGCATAGTTGCCATCGTGATTGATCTTGTTATAGACTTTCTATTTATTTTAGGTGTAATTTCATTATCCATCGTTGTGGTTTAAAAATAGCACTTTGTTCTCAGTATGTCTTTGTTATCATTGACTACAGTCAATTATTAAATTTCAAAATCTAAATTTAAAAGAACCTACAATCTCCGGTTGGCCTCTTTTATTCCTTATGAGTGGTAACTTATAATCATGTGCATCTCACCCTAAGAAATGGAGGAGTGATCATGAACTGTAAGGTTTATTTTGACCATTTAATTGGTCGATCATGAGCATCTCAGCCCTTCTACCACATTAAGCTAAATTGGTGGTTTGGACACAATTAGGGACTTTGGTAACTTTCTTTTTTGTTGTTTTCTTGCATTTTTAAGGGAGAGGGAGGAAGAAGTGAAGTAAATTCTGAACAGATAGTTATGTATTTCTGGACAGAGCAACACACTAGAATGCGGAGCGCTTTTCTGTCTTCTACTGTATTTTGGTGCTTTTTGTTACTTACTTACAGCGCATAGAATGCCAACCCTAGTCTGCATGAAGTTGAAATTTAATCCAACCTACCGAAATATTCTTCCCTTTGTTTGATGTGCATTCAGCTTGAAGTGGATTTAACCTTATTTCTGTCCGGTAATTCGAAGTAGTATTTTTAAGAAAAAATCAGCATTTTTCTCAAATCTTTCTCTTCGAATTTACACTTATATTTTGATTTATATTTCGTACAGGTTAGGTTTGATGGTTGTTGGGGGCATAATATTAGCATCTTTCATGACATACGCCTCTGAACATCTTGCTATCAGATCATTTCTGAAAGGGCTCGAAGAGAGGGATGTTTCACGAAATGGTAACTTCTGTTGATTGAATTCTTGGAAGTAGAGTAAACTATGGTAGATTATTTTTCGATTTATCTCTATTCTAATTAAAATATGCGTCATTGATCTATAATTCTATATAGGATTGGGATAATTGCCATACACAACTGTCACCTTTCATCTGGGCTTGGACGGGTAATGCAAAGATTGGGAACAAAACATGACATTATTAGGCCGAAGAAAATCTTAGGAGAAACATGACGTTGTGGGTTTTAGATAAAACCCGGCAACATTTGATTCATCTAACCTCTCTCAAATGTTGAGACTTGGTAGTTGTTATTGTTGTATTCAACTAACGCGTAGCGTTGTTCTAGTGGCAAATGTAATATTAAAAATTGTCAATGAAGCATCTTGTATTTTTCGAAGTTCCCATTGCAACATTATTATTGTTATTCTTTATGAAGATGACGTTGCTCCATTGAAATACAATTGAGTCCCAAATAAGATAAACATGTATTCAAAGCACGTGTTTGCTTGATTGATGTGAAATGGTTGTCAGAATGGTGCATAAAAAAAGTAGGTCCAGATGTGATTAATCAAGCTTGTACTTC
Source organism: Canavalia gladiata (assembly GCA_037954105.1). Taxonomy (NCBI): domain Eukaryota; kingdom Viridiplantae; phylum Streptophyta; class Magnoliopsida; order Fabales; family Fabaceae; genus Canavalia; species Canavalia gladiata. Next base: position 16,373,001 of record CM075660.1, read on the forward strand.
TGTTCTTGAGACATCATTTTCGCGAGGTTTACATAATTGTCACATTACAAAACGTGCATTATCACCTATGTAGTTAGTTTCATTTTTAAGATTGAGTAATCTTCATAGGCATGATTTTTTAATCACAAGATGTTTCATAAATTCTGAACTCTTACACTGTAAATAGAATTTTTTAACAGCATTAAAGATTAGCTTGTTGTTTACCTAATTGTTAGTGTTAGAGTTCTCACATTGTTTAGAAATCCAGTCAAATGTGTGTATAGCCGGGGAACACAATCTTCATCTAATAAGTTAACTTTAATTTTTGGGGTTGAGTTAGATGTAAATTTAATTTTGAACAGTTAGTGACAAACAAAGAACTGTAGTTATATATCAGCATCTGAAGTGGCCATGGCATGGTAGGATAGGTTGTATAATAAATCTAGTTTCTCTGGGGAATATTGAATGATGCCAATTGCCAGTAATGAAGTTTATCTTTGACGCTGGATGGAGTTATTTTGGCTGAACAAAATTTGTTCACAATAGTGTTGCACTAAATTCCATGGTATTATCTAATGATGACACTGTTTAACTTTGACCAGACAATGAGTGGTGCACGTTGGTTACAACCCAGAACCTTTTGTTTTATCCGTATCCCTATCTTAAACAATAAAAAGGAAGAGATATAAAGTTCATGTTTTGTCGTTGCCTTCCTTTTCATCTCTGCTTTTCTTAATAAAGGGGGCCGATTTGTATCTTTCAGTATACTTTTCTTTTGGTCCATGTCTTGGATATAGGATCCACTTCCATTCTAAATGGCAATTACTCGTATGTATCCATCCAGGATTTATCAGTTTTTTTTTTTTTCAGAAAAGTTTGTGTTTGTGTAAATTTTGTTTAAATAGGTAACTTCAAAGGGAAAATGACATTTTTCGTCCTAAAATAGGTAGAAACATCGTATAAACTTCGTCTGTGAGGCATAGTCATTATTACTCCGACAAAGCACAGCCTATCTAGACCAACTTCTATGCTAGGTTCATAGCTATCTTGACTTGGTTCACTTGTGGCAAGTGATAGTGGAATTCGCACAAGAAAACCTTGTGATGATCTTATTCATAGAAAATCTTTTTTTTCTTTTTCTAGTAAAGTGTAACTAGCACTTATGAAGAGACAATTTGTTTAATTATCAGAACTGTATCTTTTCAACCGCCGCTAAATGTTGAAAATACAAGTTGAAAATGGTCAAACATGATAATGCGAGTGATTCATCACTAAGAAAAAAATCTCACGGGGAATCAATTTTGCCACTTGAAGTCAAAACAAAGAGAGGAAAATATAAAAAAGGTAGAAAAACAGTCCTTGATCATATTGGAAACTGATACTGCTTTGGTATTGGATTCTGGATTTGTTCAGTTCGATTGAACTCTCCTTGATCTAATCAAACAAAGTTAATAATCATATTAGGCTTGTCATTTTTGCCCTTGATGACTAGCTAGCCAATAAAAAATTGTCTATTTATTGGCAGGTTATGCAATTCCATTATTTGAACTCGACACCGTAAATGACACAATATATGATTTTTTTTTTCATATACATACATTTCAAAATGATACTCCTCTACTCTCAATCTGCCAAGTAGATCGAGTAATAATTGGTCATGTTCCAAGAACTTGTAAACTACTTTGCTACAATAGTAAACTCAGTTTGAGAGGTTGTGTACACTCTGAATCTCAATAACAAAATTAAGGTATCCTTTATTTTGTAAAAGCGTTTTATATTTTTCTTTTTATTTAAATAATATCATTTTATTTTTTATTTTCTATGTATTTTTTATAGGAATAGTCAAAATAAAAAGGTTATTTTCATCATTTTATTTTAAAAAAATTTAAAATAGAAATAGAAATAAAAATAAGATCATATTTTTAAAAAAAAAATAAAACGCTCTCTAAACATTAGTCTGCAAAAAGAGCTCATCTCAAGCAGGTGGGCCAAGGGTGGTTTCGCCATCATATTTTAATGCTTATAAACACAAGCAGTTTATAAGTCATAATGATGGACTTTTAACATTATATAACAAAAAACAATTAAGAAAAGGATATAATTACCTCTTTATAATGTGACAAAGCTACGATGAATTGGCCATTAATGACATACCGATATAAATGGACTAGGTAGAGACTAAGACAAACAAATTCACTTACTAAGGATTTCTAATTTATAACTTTAGTGTTTTCTCGATTAGATCAATGAAAGTCTAGCTTGAACGACTCCAAACTTTAACTTTGGTTATATCCCATTTGTTTTGTTTGTTAGTGCGCATCACTTTCCTCAGGTGGGACATATGGCAACCAACTCATTTAATAAAGAGAAAAAAAAAGTAGATAATGGACAAATGGAGAGTAGACTTGAAATTATAATCCTTATCCTGAAGTAAAAGTATGGCAGATGAAAAGTATTAATTAAGTTATTGGAGAAAACTATAGTTGTGTCCTTCATTTGGCTTTACGCTGAAAGAGTACCAACTAAATCAAATTATAACTTTGATAATGATTTACCACAGATCGTTTAGGGCATCTTAAAATGAACTCAAGTGATATAATTGGTATAGGTAAGGTAAGTTTGACCAGGCGAACTAATTGATTTTGTTTGAACAATTAAAATTTTGATTACTAATAAGAATGATAATGATAAAGATAATTTATGTGACTTGACTTAAAGATGCAATATACCATTCAGGCACTCGATGGTTGTTGAACAAAAAGTGAACGTGAAACCAAGTGCACTCTTAACCGTACATAGAAATTTCAAGTATCAAATTATTTAAATAGGACAGACACATGACATTTCAAACAGTGTCAAAAAGCCAAATAGCATTTATCATAGCGATATATTTGTTGCTGCTAACTTTATCAATTGTATATTAATTGATACAACCAAAAAGCCTCCTGCAGCTGCGAATTGTAGTCAATTTGTAATTCATGCATTTCATCCACAAGTAATAATATTATTCCAGTTTCCAGCTATTTGGATTTAGTCCTCAATCAACAATCTAGTACTTTGAATTTGGAATCATCACAATATTTCATTAGATCCAAAACAAGAAGTAAATGCATGATGCATGCTTTTAATTTTATCTGAAACAAGAATTTGCCATTGGAATTGCATGGTATTTATGTAATTAGACTATTATTAACCGAAATATATATAAGTCATCATGACCTGCTGCTTGTGTAATTCATTCATTCTTTTCTTTTTCTCTGAAGCACGTCCTCATTTTATTACCTAGCTTACTTAATTTTAATAATATAAAGCCATAAGGGATCATGTGATTATATTCTCACAAGCAGAGATATGATAAATCCAGCACATACTGTCTTTGATTAATTAATAGAGAGAGAGAAAACAGTAAGCTGTTTTTGTTCCTTTTCTCACCCGGGCATGCCAGTTGTATGTATATAATCAATTGGATAAACTAAGAATCAAGTGAACAAACAGAAAAAAGTGAGGTATAATAAGACTTTGATACAAGTAGTGTTGTAGAGCAGACAGAGAAGGAAACATATAACATGATTGTCCAAGATGGTAAAGGAAAGGGGAAGGGTAGTTTTTGTTGCCTGAATGCAAACACAGTGTGAAACAGAAAAGTTATGTTATCAAACAGATATGATATATGGTAGATAGTAGATAATGATCCCATGATCCATGCCTTATTTGATTCTCAGAAAACCCAACAACATAGATGAAAAAGCCAAGCATCAGACTTGCCTAGAGGGCAGATTTCTTCAGGTCAAATGTCCTCATCAGGTTTTTGTGGTATCATTTGGCCATGGCTCCAACAACAGCGAGAACGCCAGAAGCAAATACTTGAATTTGGTCAAAAGTGGTGTTGTTCTTAACCTTAAGAGCCTCATGATGATCTTCTTCTGCGGCACTAATTAGAAGAAGAAGAAGAAGAAAAAAGTGAGGGGGTGATGGGAAAAGAGGCTAGAGTTGCTAGTTAATATTCTTATTGCTAGTTATAATCTATATAAATACACAAATGTCATCTCTAAGAAAGAGCATCTACTTCACCCATGTCTTGGATTTATTCATAATTTCATGTACGAATACTAACAAAGAAGGAATATTCTATTTCGTAGATTTTTTTACAAATTACAATTAGTGTGGCATGGAATCAGATTCCATTAAGAGAAAACAAATTATTAATACTGAAGAATAATTTTGTAGTATTTTCGGAGAGCTTTGATGTGGGATGACATGTGGTAGGGGTTTTATTAGTATAATATACGGTGGACTTAACCAGCTCTTTCATCAATAGCCACGTTGATGAACAAGGGAAAGGTTATATTTGAATTATTTGAACGATAATTTCATTTTCTTAGTATGTATCTTTAAAAATTATACATGCAAAAAAGAATATATTCTTGCTTATCCCACTAATTTCATTATAGTCTTATATGATCAGGATGCTATGCAGTTCTAATGAAATTTTGACTTGACATTTATTATCTTTTATCTATTATCTATTATCTATTACATCTTATTTATATTACTTAAATTTCTATCATTTATTCATATAAATAAATTTGACATGTTTTTATATTTTCTTAAAATGTCCTCTTAATTTTTTTAACAATTATTAACCTTATGTATGAATAAATTAAATGTTTAATTGATAATGAATATTATTATATTAGTTATAGTGATTAATTAACTGTCTCAATTTGTTATTATCTATCCCATTAATGTTCAAGAAGTTTATTTTCTTTAATCATGTCCTTCCTCACTCATTTCAATAATTTTTTAGTTTCACCATTTTTTTTTCTTCTTAGTTTTATATTTTTGTTTTCAATTTAATTTTTCTATTCTATAAAGCCTAAGAATATTTCATCAAGCATGTGTTATATATTTAACATGACTAAAAATAAATAATTTCTATAGCAATATTAGTGATTATTTTTTTTACATCTACCATATTACTACTATTAAAAATATATCATTTAATAGGTTTAATTTTAAATATACAAAAAATAATATTTAAGATAATTCTTATAATCAACTATAATGTATAACTTTTATTACATATAGCCCAGGATATATAGGTTTATCATTTTAAAAAAATAGGACAAAATAAAAAAAAGTAAATTGGTTTTTAAATTTACAAAATTATATTAATCAAAATATTTTTTGTTTACATAATAGATTATAACATAATATTTTGAACTCTTAAGATATTATTACCAATCATAATATCTTTTTATTAAACAAATTTTCAATTAAATAAAAGTATTTCAGTTTTTAAAATAATTTTATTATAAAAAATTTTATGAATTGTTCAATAAAGTCTTACAGAATAAAAGAATTCGTTCTACCATGCTTACCAAAATATTTAATTTGTCGCCTTTAAAGTTTCAATCACAAAGTTGAACCACCTGGTAGTTCATTTCCTCAACCTAATTTTCTACCTTTAACTATTTTTAATCATACAAGATTATAGTATTAATGTATCATACTATTATTATTATTATTATTATTATTATTATTATTATTATTATTATTATTATTATTATTATTTAATATATTATATATTATAAATAATTAAAAATAATATTTAATCAGTATCCATTCTATTATAGTTTAATCATTAAATTTTAAATCAACATCTTCAATCATCGGTTTAGTTTTAAAATTTTTTATTATAATTTATATTTTTAATTTCATCTTCAATTTTAAAAATTTTATTTTTTAATATTTTATAAACATATACAATTCATGATTAATTATAAATTTTTTTTATTTTTTATTTTTTATTTAAATAAAAAATCCATATAATATAGGGATAATACGGGAATTAATTATCAAGGTTATCTAGGGGGTAATCTATGCAAGGAAGTATTTGCCAGAGTTAGTGTATGCTATTAACTTTAAATATTGTAGTTGTCACAAAACTAGGAATCAGGACAAATTTTTATTAATTGAAAAAGCAAATGAATCCAAATTATGCAACGCGCATTCAGCCTTCCTTTTTAAGTAGGTGAAGGGAAGTGGTTTTCTCTTTGATGAAAATTAAGTAAAGGTTTAGATAAAGTATGGAAACGGAGTTGTTAAGGTTGATGAAGTTAATGCAGATGATTGTACCCATAATTTTGGTGGATGCTTTCCTGTTTCCTCTTCAACCGTATATTGTAAGTTTGGGAAATAAAGAATTTTCATAATTCATCAGCCAAAATTTGTAGCTAAAATTGAACAAATAAATTTTTTATTTGTTGAAAAGAAAACAAGAGCACCCCATGTCCCCCAGTCTTCTTACCTAAACAAAAAGTAGTGTGTAACCTTTTTTGTGTTTTGCATTTGCTAAGTGCTATTGACACAAATATGCGATCACTTTTGGTCGCCATTCCATGAGGCCAAGCCTCAAGATAAATTAACAAATTTAAAGAAATTAGCACATGTTTTCAAGGTAAATTCTCACATACTTTAGCAAATTCAATTTTCGTTTTATATATTATGTTTTAAATGGATTGATCAGAATATTACTCGGCACAAAACAGTATTCGAACCGCCTTTAAACAAAAAGAATAAACCACAAATCATAGTTTCAATTCAACATGATATCAATTAAGATATCTTTTATAGGTTAAAAATATTATTATAATATTTTTTTATGAAATTTAAACAATTTTCTTTAGCTAACTTTTTAAAATGAGTTAATTGGTTAATTTCTAATATAAAATCAAAATTTATATATCTTAAGGTTGGATCATAGATGATCCAATCCTCAAATTATAAAAAAAAATTATTATTCTAAAAGTATATATTTCTTTTCTTTAAATAGTAATATCTATTTTTTTTATTTTCTAAATAACATATATCTCTTATAGAAAGCAATCTTATTTGAGTTAGGAACATTCATATTATGATGAGTTTAGCTTTGTTAATGAAATTATTATTTTTTTCATATACAAAACTTAAATCCAAAACTTTACTTATAAAAATTAGAAATGTACACCAACCATCTATTGATATATCTACTTTTGTAAGGTTATTTTTTTTCCTAATTTAAATTTTTTAAAAATTAAAAAAATGAAATAAATAAAATTAATTACAAGAATAGATATAACAGAAAGACTAAAAATTTACTCAAACTTTCATGCATTAAATATTTAGGATATAAAATAAAGATCATTTAGAGAATAGGATAAGAGAATATAATAATAATAAAAATTATTCTATCTTATTTCTAGTGTTTGTTTAACTATAAAAAGTTTTAAGATAACAATTTTTTTATTTCCTTAATTCATTCACTAGTTTGCTTTTCTTTCACCTTTCATAATAGTCTTTTCTTTTTCCCATCCTTTTCTCTCCCTCTCCTTGTTGTTTCCGTCCTCTTCTTCCCTTTCCACAATTATCTACACCTTATTATCTTGCTCTTTGTCTCTTCCTAATCTTCATTTTAGTCTCTCCCTCTCCCTCTTGCAACTTGACGAAGCAAAAATAGATAACTTTATGTTTTTTTCTCCTCTTGTTTTTATGTTATGTCAATATAGAGACTTATCCTTACCTTACCTTATAACTTCATTGAAGGATTGATTTGTGATTTTTTTTTTCTTTTTTTTTTCTGTATGTCTCTATGAAAATCCATCCCCGCCTTGTGTTTTAATTATTATTTTTCTTTTCATTTTATAGATTTTGAACCTTCTATTCAAGCATTAATCTATCAAGGCTTAAAAAAGAGTATTACTAGTTAGACATTTCTTTCTGTTTGGTGATTGTTGATAAAAATTTATAATATTATTCTCTAGTTAAAAATTTTGTAAGCAGTTCTTAAATAGATCATTAATGTTCATGAGATTATGATTCCGGTGAGAAGAAATTTTTGGCAGCACTTCTTGTATGGGTCATTGTTGTTCTTTAGTTATTATGATTATTATTTCTGGTGTTATGGTTATGCTTTCATTGTCTTTGTTTAGCATTTTTAGGATCGGATGCTTAAAGGAATTTTTTGTTGAGTAGGCTCTTATAGGAGTTGAAATTTTCTCTTAGGATATCTTTCAAGTGGTGGTATTTTTTGCAACCTTCCTATTTTATATGTTTATCCTTTTCGAAAGTTGTTGTTTTATGTTTTCTTTTTTTATTTTGAATGAAATATATTATCTTTTGCTTTAAAAAGAGATAAATTAAATTCATATTTTTTGTTATATTATTTTGTTAATGTTTTTTTAAGTTCTAACTTGTATCGACAATATCATTCAAATTATAATTGGTATCTTCATAATAAAAAATAATATGAACTAAAAGCAGCATCAAATTATGACGTATTTAATGTTGAAGGAATTTTTTTAGAGATAATAGAAATTTATTTTTCCATTTTTATGGCAAGAAGTTATCTTACATCATAGAATTATCAAAATTATTGTCTTAGACAAAATTTAATAGACAAAAAAAGCTTAAGAGGAGAATTTTTACCAACAATGATCAATCAAGATAGTATTACATGAGTTGATCAACTTCACATAGATGTTAAGTCCTTTTGTCTATTATGTATCGTCCTTCATCAAGAAAGTAAATTAAAAAGGATGGACTAGTGAGTATTGATAAGCAATTGGTTATATTCTTGTTTCTATTCATACTTCATTCCAAAATTCATGTTATCAAATTTCTATTTAAAAATATGTTTAATAATATATTTTAAATAAATGAAAGATAAAATAATTAGTTGAATTTTTTTAAAAAAAATAATTTCAGTTGTTTGGCATGACATCTGTTTTAATATCTGGATAAAATAAATATTATTTTGAATATTACTTTTTTTAACTTTTAAAATTTCAACTATTTTTATTCTTTATATATTTGATAATCTCTCCTTTATTATGAAATATTATTTTTTATATTATTATTTAATGTTATAATTTTAAATTTAGTTATTCAATATTTTGTTTTAAAATATTTATAATAAATTATTTATAATATAAATGTTACTTAAAATATATTTACAAAATTTTTAAAACATATTTTAATTTAAAATTTTATTTATTTAAAAAAATTATTAAATAATGCATCATAAATAATAAAATAAATAAATAAATAAAATCATTAAACTCTCTATTTTATAATATATAATTATTAAAATAACTATAAATTTATTTATATAATATTTTTATATAAATATACAAATAAGAATAAATTAAAAATATTATCTTTATTTTTAATATAATAATATAATATAATTAATAAAAAATTATAATACTTAAAATTAAATTTAATAATCATGTTTTTATTTATCATATTATTTTTATCAGTTAATTTAACCGTTAATTTTACAAATTATTTTTTATTTTTTTAATAAAATTTTTAATTTTCAATTTTTATCTATTCGCTAATTTTTTTCAAACACACCCTAAGTGCTCCATAGAAATAGTTAGTAGATACTTTAATATTAAACAATGTCTTCTAATTGCATGAGTCACCTGTTTGAGCACTAGATTTTGTTCCTTAAGATTGCTTAGATGCAAGATGGAAATGGTTTAAGGTGTAGTCTTAGCTTGTTGTGTTTTAGAAACTATTACACCTACCAAAGTTAATGTGTGAGGAATTGATAAACCAACGTGTCGGAATACTCGGAATACAAAAGGGAATATTACCAATGTTCTAGGTGAGTGTTCTAGAGATATAAAGTTTATATTTGTGTTATATCGAACTTAAGGACGTTACAGGATGTCATTTCTAGGAGGAATGGGTTAAAAAAGTTCTAACAGATAAAAATTAAAGTAGGATATAAATTTTATATAGTAAAAAATGAAAAATAGCAACATTTAAAATTAACAGTTACATTTTATTATGGGTTATTATTATTTTGTGGATGTTGAGTATATACATTGTGAAGGATTTTTTGTTCTATTTAGAGGTCATTGTTACTTTTGCAGTGAATGGAGTCATGGATACACACCATTAAATAAGGAATAACTCTTTAATATAAGGCAAAAAAATGTGATAGAAAGAACTTTCAAGATGTTAAAAATGCATTGAGCTATAATTAGAAGTCGATATTTTTATCCAATCAAAATTTAAAATCGCATTATAATTATTTTTTGCCATTTACAAATTTTATTGAAAGACCAATGAATTGCCCCAATGAAAGTATAACTTCAAGAAGAATTGGAAGCACAACTGCACAATGAGGATGTGGCTTATTAATACAATTGAGACTAGTGAGGCATGGTCTACTCTAAAGGATGATTTAGCAACACAAATGAGGAATGAAATGTCTTGCTAATAGACACACATGAATTGAATATTTTGTAGTTCGATTAGTTATTATTATTATTATTATTATTATTATTATTATTATTATTATTATTATTATTATTATTATTATTATTATTATTATTATTATTATATGTTTAATTTTCTTTTTTGACTTTTATATAAGCATTTGGAACATCTATAAAATTGTTGCGCTACATTTTGTAAATTGAAGTATTATTTGTTCTGACATTCTTAGATCTTGAAATATTTTGGAGTTTAAAATTTGATAATGAGATACAAATGGATCCTGGGGACAAGCAACAAAATAACTGAAAGAGAAAATCACAGACAATGGTCTAAAGAGGAGGATGAAACTTTTTTGATATCTTGATTGAAGTTGTGAACCAGGATTAAAGATGTGACTCCGGACAATGCAAAACACAAAGAAAGTTACAACTATAAAATTAAAATTTAATTTTAATAAAATTATATCTGATTTTTATAAAAGGATAATTTTATTATTTGAATATAATTTATATCCTATCATATTATTATTCAATTCATTTTAAATATATAAAATTATTTAATTTTTTATCTTAAAATGTAACAAATATAGAATAGGATAAAAATCTATCTTATTCTTATTCTATCATATCCTATTTTATTTATTAAATAGATTTTAGATGTTATACTCTATTATATTAATTAATATGATAAATACTATTTAGATTTACATAATCTTCTGCCTTAAAGTAGTTTTTAACACAATCTATTTATAATAAATTAACATTGAGTGGGGTTTATAATGGATTATTTTCAATTCAAATACAGATATGAACACCAATAACCAGAGTTATGTGGTGGTAACCATCTCAGAAGTGCTGTTGTTTTCATATTTTATTTAATCAAGATCGGTTATTCTAATCCAAGATCGATTAAATTACTGAATTGAAGTCAATCACCAATAACATACAACCTTAATGCGACTGCTCCTGCTGTAAATTAACTAGGTAGAGGACAATGCAAGTACTGAGCAATCTGTACGGGGGAACAACCCAAGTTTTGCATATTATACAAACTATTAAGATGTTGTATATTAATTAGTAATAGAATTAGATTTTTTTTATATAAATTTAGATACACTTTTTTGTTAATTTTTAAAACGAGATAAATACAATTTGTTATTATAATATCAAAATTTATTTAATTTTAATGTTGAATTATTTATAAAATATAAAATTCATCAATTTAATTATTGAATTATATAATAATATTTTTATATTATATATATATATATATATTAAATTTTAAATAATTTATATATTTACAAATATATTATTCAATTATTAATATTTATATATTTAAATAATATATTAGATGTTAAAATAAAGTTATTCAATCAATTATATATGAAAAACAAAAATCCTTCCTATTCTATTCCACTCCTCAATGATTATTAAACAGGCTAATTTCTCATCCTATCATATTCATTCATGTTAATACTTCTCCAGATCCAATTTATATGATCCCTGAAATCCTCAATCAAAATTTATAAAATTAATCTAACATTTTAAATTGATTGTTATTTAAAAGTTAAATTATATTATTATATTAATTTAAAATTTTAAAAATTCAATATTTATAAAAGATAAATATTAAATAATTTTTATAATTTTATAAAAATCTTAAATGAAGAACTTTTAAAAAAATATGTAGTATACTTTTTATTCTAAAAAAGAATCATGCTTTGCCAATAATTATATTCTTCAAAAATCATATTTTCTAAAAATTATAATTGTTAAAATTATAATATGTTTAAAAAGTTCATAAAAATATTATAATAAATATAATTAAAAATTTCCCAACTTCATAAAATCTTAAATTGGCATCCTCTTCCATAAGAATATTTTTATTAAAAATATAATTAAAAAACCATTCTTAAAAAATGTTAATTTTTTAAAAATAGTGTTTAAACATTCATTCCAAACATAGAAAATATTGAAACCGTTTAATTTGCAAAAAAAAAAAAACTTTCTATTTTAACATTTATTTATAAAAATACTACCTTATTTTTATTTTATTTCTACTTTTAAAATTTTATATTAAAAAAATAAACAATGTCTTATTTTTACTATTTTCTTTAAAAACTTTGAAAATAAAAACAAAATAGTATTTTTGTAAATCAAAATAAAAAACAGGAAACAGGAAACATATTGACAAATAAAAAGAAACCCTGATATTCTTAGATTAAGATTTATAAAAAAAAATCATCCTACCAAACATCCCTCAAGTGATTTTAGAAAGGAAAGGAACGTTGAATTTCAATACATTTTATATAATTTAAGACATACTAGAAATTTAAATGTATATACTTTTGTTTTTTTGACACCCCGTAGAAATTGTTTGTAACATACATAAAAGCCCTCAGCCATTCCACTCTTAAGCTACTACAAAATCTAAGAAAAACTCTAAAATCATACTGGAAACGATTGGAAACAGAGACCTAGCATAAACTGTCAAAAATTATTTGGAACAATAAAATAAGTGTCCCAATATAAAGATGACATCATTTCTGCATCTGCATTCATAAATGATCAAGGAGTCAACTTAAAATACACGGGATCTCTGCCGAATTCTTAAAATTATGGAACAGCAATAGCCTACTAAATACCAGTACAACACTTCAAAGCCTGAATTGATGTCCTGATCTAACAAGCATTTGAATTATTGCTGTCTGAAATTTCTCATACCTGACAAGATTTAAGGGGAAAGAAGATATCAATAACAATAAGCAAGCAGAAATTTAAAGAAACACTTGAGAAAATTCCAGGAAATCGCAGGTACCCTGGTTACAGCATATCCACTAATCAGAATGACACCATATCCCTGAATTGCAACATCCTGTAAGAGAAATAAGAGAGACAGCAGAAAATCTGTGACCGCTTATAAAATTAGCCACCTGCTTGTGTGTATTTGTATTGCACTATATATATTATATATGTTTCTTTCTTTTAGCCTAGCATGAGAACTTGGGTGCATCAGACACAAAATAAGACTAGCAACCCAAAATAAAAGCATGCACTTCAGCCCAACTAGAGACTGTGTAAAGAATGCCAGATAAACCCTTCCAATTAGAAGTGCTTCCTTCATTGTGTTCTTTCTGTTTCTCAACCAAGCCAGAAAACAATGGGACAAATGAAATGCCAAATTGCGTCCCTACTCTCCTAAGGCTTGAACTTGAACCGATCACAATTCCTACGTCTGCTTCAAGTAGGCAAAGTAAATCACCCACTGAATCTCCAATGTAAACAGTTAATTTCTTCTTGTCATCATTGCAACTTTTCAATATATTACGAAAAGCTTCGACCTTGTCAATGGGAGACTCCACCTTCTTAGCAATTTCACCGGTGGAAACAGATCCCTCATAAGTGAACTCATTAGCATGAACATTCAACTCATTTAAATCAGCTGCTCAAAATTAGAACATCAACATTTTAAGACAATACAGTAGTACAAAGGATAAAGAATAATATAATATAAAACCACAACAGATAATCTACTTGAGTAAACAAGAAAGACATCAACAATTATTAAAATTATAGAAAAGCAATTAAGGCTTTGATCAAGGCAATCTATGCTAGACAACTAGGGAACAATTATTTCAATATAAAATATGGATACACTCCAATCAAGTAACATAATGAGATCAAGACAAACACTCGGTGCAATCCAATTCATTCTCACAAACCATACAGTCATAAAACTGCTTTCCATGTCAAACATAGAGAAACATACAACTTAACAGATAAAAATATGCTGTCTGGTTTACATAATTAAAGCTGAATCTGTATCCTGTACTTAATCTTTGAAAGTTAAAATATCATATATCAAAGTAGCAAACAATCTGTGAGCTCAAGTAGGTTAAATTTCCCAGCCAAGCTTTCCAATTTTCTTATATAGCAGTACCAAAAATTCCCTTATGACAACCATGGGTAAAGCAGGAATGAGAGGCCGTCAAAAATTCCATCCACTAGTAATTAAGGATTAAAAAAGAAAATCTCAGAAAATATAGTCACTCTCTCCAACAAAATACATCAGAAAGTTCCATAAGCCTCACAATACCATTAGCTGCCTTATTCCTGCCAGAACATTAAAAGACACCATGAGAAAATGTTCTGAGGTGAAAGGACACGTGTTCACCAACAACCCAAACAAGTTACTCTATGAGGAATAGCATGAACAGGATGATTCCTAGAGTACAAAGTCAACACAATAATTGAATCACATAGAAGTCCTTAGGGAAAAGGATTTTAATTCTACATGTTCAAATTGATGAAAATTAATAATTGGAATATCAGCATCCACAAAGAGGACAGCAATTACAGGTGAAGGTAAGGAATATGTACCTGAAGAGAAAGCAGACCTAATGAGGTCACCGCACCAGCAGTATGAAAGAACATGAACATTGGTGTTCAAATTTGCATTCTTAACAATTCTCTGAAAAAAGTTAGTGCAACCATCTTGAAGGATCAAACGCTCTCCAGCACGCTTTATATCTTCTAGATTTATACCCTTGAGTACCCCTGACTCAATAACCCTATTATTTGCAGTGTTCTCAAATTTTGAAAGTTGCTCAAGTGCTGTAGATAGTTCTTTATAATCTAAATAGTTCACTGCAAATCACAAGGTCAAAGCCAATTAACAAAATCCAAGTATAACACAGACTCTGCCTTAACCATTTAAGATTATTGTAGAAAGAATTTAGAAAATAACCATACATTTATTGGAAGGCATGATACTTTCTATACATTGCTCATACTCCTCTGTATACTGTTTGGATAGAAAACCCCATGTATTCCTGAGGTCAGAAGATGACATCCGAACAATTTGATCTTCAAGCTGATTCTGATCAGATTTTGGTGCCGTCACTATAGCAATTTCTGCCAAGATGGCAGATGAATCAACAACAGTGCATGTTAAATCAAAATCAGAAAAAATTACGAGTCGATCTTCTGCAGGGTCATGTCCTTTGGTTAAGGGTACTATAGTTGGCTGAAAGAGTGGCTGAGCAGAGAAGAACTCTATTTCAAGCTTCATTGCTTGGTGATAAAGCTTTTCAATGACATCAAGTTCTTCACCAGTCAAAGAGACACTTAGTTTGTCGAGCATATCTTCAGTTTGCAGAGTAGAAGCCTAAATTCAAATATAAGAATAACTGAGTAGTTGGGGCACAAGAATGCCATGACTAAAATGTATATTCGACCAAGATTCAAAATAGTATCCAAGCAACCACAAGGGCAATATGGTATGGCTCTACTGTCAATATGACAAACCTGGAAACCATCAGAGGAATAGTTGTTGATCCACTTGTTATACGGGTGGGTACTTTCGTCAGAATCCAGAAGTTCCTGAAACTTCTTACCCAGAAAGGCATAAAGCCTCATGCAAGGAGTCATGGCACCTAAAGTATAAGCAGCAATTTTTGTTTTCTCAAATGGTGTTGCAAGTTTACCAGGACCTTTTAGTCCTTCAATCTTCCCAGAGGCTGTAGCCAGCAGGAAATCTGTGTACTTAACAGTTGCAGAATTAATGCTGTGCTCTTTGGCAAGGTCCAACCCCCATTCCTATTCACCATTAGCAAAACATCACAATAATATAGGCTAAATAGGTGGCAAAGGAAAAAGATTGCAAGCATGTAAGGTATAAATTGGACATTTAAACATTTCATAAAGTCAGCATGACATGAGACATACATTTATACATCTCAAGTTTTAATTTTGGCTTAATCTTGAACACTGTGTCATGATAATAATACACTGAGGTGAAATTTGGGCAACCACACTTTTCTTTTTTCCTTCCCAGAAGTAATTTACAAGTATCCAATCCCTGGTTTCACTAGAATGGAAGACCCTTGTGGTCAAGCTCCAACTACATATAACTTCATTATTATGCATGCAAATTGTTTGAGTTTTCTAATAACAAAAAGGGATCCAATCAGCATTTAGCAGATAATTTATCTCCTTTACTAGTAGCACGCAAACCCTATAAATATTATTTAGGACCTATCTCATTTACAAGTTGAAAATCATGCCAAATAATATTCATCCCCTCGAATACTTCATAATTGAAGTCATAATTTACAAGCAGAAGTTATAGAATCATAATTAGTAAAATCTGAAGACACTGCTCCAATTCAGACTCATACAACGTGGAAAACTGTCTTACCTGTACCAATGAATCATGCATCCTCAACTCCTCTAAAATCGCCTTCCTCAACTCAGCAATTCCAAGTTTTGCATCGTCATCATCAGCACACTCTTCAGCTAATTCATACCTATTAAATCATTAAATACAAAGAAGAAATCTTAAAAACCAAATTATTTAGCATAACTTTGTAAGAGTTTTTATTTTAAAGAGGAAAAAAAAGTCAGGGGGAGAGTAGAGTAGGTCTTCTATGGTTTTCTAGATTTAAAGACCGAAACTCACCTCAATGAAATGTATATACAATTTCACCAAATAATCTAATCCTCCAGTTTTGGTTGCTGAGAAAACTGACAAACAGAACAAAAAAAAATGACATAAAATAAAATTCCAAACACATGAATGTAGTTGCACTAAATTGGAAAAGCCATAAATGAAACTTATAATATTGAGTCATGAGAACGTTTCATTCTCTGCCATATAAAACAATAACCATTCTAATGACTATATAATTCGAGTCTTATCTCGTGCAGTATGAGTTGAAAAAACAAAATCGAACTTCATTTATTAATTATTTTATTACTCCACAAGTAGCGTTTTGTAAAGTTTCTCAGCAACCAAACTGGGGATAATAACCAGATGAGAAAATCATCATCAGCTCCTAGGGAAGGGATTGTTCAGAATAGAGCTGTAATCAACCAATCATATATATAGGAAATAGTTATAAAGAGTGGAATAACTCACGCTTGAGCAAAGGCGCGAAGAAAATGAACGTCCTGCGCGATGTAATGGCGGAAGGAATCGATTTTCAAATTACCGGAGGCCAAGGCGATGGTGAAGGGAGTGTAAATAGCGAAGATGGATTCGCGAGTGAACTTGATCCAAAAGCGCCTCGCGAGTCCAGCTTCGCTATTGTGGTTGTGGATGGCTGCCATTGGGATTGACGATCTCGGGATGGAAACGGAACTGCGAGGAACCAAAGCTCCGAATGAGAATGAACGGATGCTATTCAGATTCAGCGGGGTTTTGATTGGGTTTCGGAGGAACCACCGCATGCGCATCAAATATCAATTACACAGACGGCGATGCCCCTCTCTCTCTCTCTCTCTCTCTCTCTCGCTCTCTCTCGCTCTTGTCCTGTGTTTTTGTTTTACAATCTACACAGTGAGACAGAGAAAGAGACGAGTGTCAGTCCTGGGTTTCTCGCATGTGGGCTCAGCTATAGCTGTGAGCTTTCGGTTTGGGCCCGGCCCGACTTAAGTTAGACATCGCCCGTTACACTCCATTGACATTTAGACACACATGCATAACCAAAAAAAATATGTATTAAACAAAATTTTATTAAAATTAATTTATACTCTATTATTTTATTTTATTTTAACATATAATATATTATTTTAAATATATATAATTAATAATTTTTTAAATTATATATTTACAAATATATAAATTGTACAAATATTCATGGTAATATTATATAAAATAACAGGTAAATTGATAAAATTTATTATAAATAAAATATAATTGAAAGTTTTAATTTATTAATTTGATATATGATTCTATCATATTATAAAAAAAATCACACTCAACATCTATCAAATTAAATTAAGCTAGATATAAAGATGCGTGCTAACATAAAATAAATAAAATATAATCTTCTTATTTGATTTATTATGATAAATATAATTTTTTATGAATATTATTACTTTGCATATTTTCATTATCTATTAAATTTAATTTATTTTCTTTTGATAAGTATATGATATTATAAATAATTATAAAATTAAGGTTTATCTTTTATCAATAATTTTCTGTCTATTTATTGTTTAAACAAGTAATTCTAAATTAAAAAAGATGGCTTTTATTTTTATCTTTCTTTCCTTAATTTTTTTACTCTCTTTATATCTTATTTATTTAACGAAAAGTGTCAAATATTTCTTATCCTGTAATTTATATCATTACTTAAAAATACCTTAAGGTAGAAATTTTATAATAAAATTTAAATTTAAAATTTTATATAAATATCCTATACTTTTTGTAACTAGGTAACTCTAATGGTTTCTTAAGATAGAAATTGGTATAAAGAATATTTTAACATTCTTGTAAAAGTGATATGAATACATTTTTGTTATATTTGGTAAAAAAATATTTTTAGAGAATAAAAGATTACCATAAATGTTCATTTATGAATAAATGGGGATAAATTTTTTCCATATTCATAAATCATAGGTAAAAATAAACACTTTGTTGTGGTAATTGAGTGTGAAACCACTAAACTTACTCATTCTTAAGAAAGTTGAATAATATCTAAATATTAAAAATATTTTATAATTTTTTATAAAAATCATATTCTTTGAAATCTCATTTCCAAAAATTTTGTTTAATTGAAAATAAAACACTTCTCTTATCAAATTCTACATAATTGATAAAATTTATTAATGAGCATTATAAGAATATTAATTAAGAAATTAGACTCATGTAATGTAAAATATTAATTAAGAATTAATTTGAAATGAAAAAATGAAAAAAAATAATTAGAATACATTGTTAGTGTAAAAAATAATAATAATTTATATTATCATTTGATTATAAGTTGTTGTATCGTTAAAAATATTTGAATTCTATATGATTATTTTAAAAACCATACTTAGCATGATTTTTAATTGGTTGATAAAAAATTTTACATATTAAAATTAAAATAAAATATAAAAAATATCATATTATGTGATGTTAAAATTTAGAGTAGATCACACTCAGTTTTCTTAAAAGATAAATATATATTATATTTGAATTGATTTTAATATAAATGAGTTGTTTACAAAATTTTCTCCTATGATAATTATGATTAATAGTTAATTTTAAATATTTATAATTAGTTTTTTGATCCTAAGAAATAATATAAAGATATTAGATAAATTTTTAAAATTATTAAAGATATTTAAAATACGCATATCAGTAATATATTGTTTAAAACTATAATTATAAAAAGACAAATATCATTATAAAATATATTTATAAAATTAATATTTTTTTTATATTAAAAATAATAAAATATAATGCATTCTTTTTTTAAAGGAAGAGAGTATATATTTTTAAAAAGGTTAATTTAAGAAATTTTTTAAAATAAGGAAGGAAATTTTACTTTATAATATATATTAATTCAATTTACATTTATTATCTAAGCTATGATAATTATTTATATTTTAAAATTATTATTTAAATAAATTAAATTTAAATTAATTGTTAGTGATGTTAAATAAGTTAGGAAATTTATAGATCTAATTGTAATTTTGCAAATTATTTTGAAGGAATTTACTTAAAATATGTTAAAAAAATTAATCAAGTCAGATCCTATATTTTTTTTTACAAAAAAGGATGAAAAATAAAGAACTTTAATAAAAAATAAATGAAAGAAAAAAATATATTTAATTAATTATTTGGTTTGCTTAAAGAAGAATAAAATATATTTATATATTATTATATTTTTATAAATATTAATAAAAGAAGGATGAAATAATAAAAAAGGTCAAATTAATAATTTTCTCAATATACTATAAAGATTATACTTATTTTTTAAGTTTATTTGATTAATTAAAGTATGTCAGGATATGATCATTTCATGGTAAATATTAACCTTTAGTTTTAATTTCTAATCGATATATCAAATTGTTTAATGTTCAATTTTGTAATCATGATGTACAAGTATTCTTTATAATATATATTAGTTTGCATTTTAAAAAAATCTTTCTCTCCTCCATCTCTCCCTTTGAAGGAGAGATTAAAGTTATAGAAAAAGAATTTTATCTCTCTCAATCTTGGAGGAGAGATTAAAGTTATAAAAAAAAATTTAAAATTTGATAGAGGATGAATTTAGATATAAGTTCACAAGAAATATATACATATACGGGAGTTGTTTTTTATTTTTATTTTATTTTTTATATTCTTGTTTTATTTTTTGTCAAATTAAATATTAAAATTATTTTTTATTTTTATTTTTTGAAATAAATTTAATAAGCTTTCAAAAATGTTTATCTAAAAAATAATTAAATTTATTTTAGAAAAGATCTTTTAAATACGTATTTTTAAAAATTCATCGCTGTGTTATGGAAACATTTTTTCAAAATATATATTCACATTTCTTCTATACAAAATAATGTATTCAGAATTCACTTCAATCTTTTGTAAAAATAGATATTCAAAAATTCATATTTTCTGTATACACTTTTTCAAATTTAATGAACATTATATAATTAGATTTCAATTATATGTTTTTGAAAAAAAATTTAAATCTTTTAAATTTATATTTTAAAAATTACTTACCTTAGGAATAATTTTATCTTTTTATATAAAGGGGTGCGAAAACCCCTTCTAAAAAATTGAAAATCAACTCTAACTTCTGTCAGATTTAAATAAACTTATAGATAAATTTATATCTTTTTAAAATATTTTTATAGATTATATACATTTATATATATGTATTCTAAATAAATTATTTATTAAATAAATTTTAATTTAAAAATAACATAAAATTATATTTTTAATAAAATATGAAAGTTCAATACCATTATTTTTTATTATTATTATAACTATTAAGAGTTTTATTTTTTTTTAATCTAGATAAAGTAATTTTTCTCTATCAAAACTCGAGGTCACAAATATTGGGTATATGCAAGTTGAAGTTTAATTGTTAGGTCTACCTATTTAACAACATTGTTTTAAAAAACATATCTTAAAAATAATAATTAATTTTAGTTTTTAAAGCTTAATTTTCGAAATAATTTCATGATGTTCTTGAAATCCGTTTTCCTACTTTTTGTAGTTTTTATGGTGGCAATTTTATAAATAAAATCTTATTTTTTAAAAATGTACTTTATAAAACAGTTTTGAAAAAGTAAAAACCAAAACAGAATGAAGCACCCTCTAAGCTTTACTCATTTTCCCCATCTCTTTCAAATTTTTAACCAAACAAAAAGTAGGTAATTTTTTTTTTTATAAAAAAGGGTCATGCTAATTTATTAAGAAATTAATAATAAAAATATGCTGGGTGCATTAAAAATTATATTAAGATGTATTAATAATTTTTAGTATTTTGTAAGTTTCTTAACCAGTATTTAAGATAATAAAGTTAGAATATTAATTAAGAATTTTCTTGAAATAAATCTCACTTTTTCCTTTATTTCTCGCAGACCAAATGCGATATAAATGTAATTAAATTAAGCCCATCAGAATTTTTTCAGGAAAGGGGACCGATATTTAATTTTCATTAGAAGTCTAAAACCAAAATTATTTTTTTTTTACGAACTTCCCTTTACCGTCATCTATCTTGTCATTGCATGTGCCTTAAACATTCGTTGCAAAGAGTAACCTTTGAGACTCGGATTGGAGCCTTACCCAATCTCAACTTCAAAACCACAAATCTTGATTCAGTGCAATTTCAGAGGAGTACTTGGTTTACAAATTTAGCTACAAGAAGCGACGAGCTAGTAAAATACTGGGCAATTTCATGAGGCCTCATTATTTCCATGGAAAGATGAGCTAGTAAAATATCGCGGGAGGTGGATGAAAATCAGAGCCGTTTCATTATTAGGGAATTTTGTAGTGACAGGATAAAATATCCAACTGGAAAGCAATGAAAACGTCCGACAAAACAAGTCCAAATAATAATGAACTTTTGTAGCCATATATTCTGGGTCATGGTTATGGACTTCATTCATTACTATCATTAGAAGAAATTCTACACTTCTAGATACAAAATCTTATTCCCAGCAAAGCAATGTGCTATCAAGTAACAAGGTTTAGTGGAAAAAAAAATGAAAACTTCACGGAAAATAGCTATTACAGTGTGTGTGTGTGTGTGTGTATTATCCCACCCCGAAAATCTACTCGCACGACTTGACCATCTACGTTGTATCACCCATTACTAAGATGTAAATTTTGGAATGTTTAATACAAGGACTTGTTTCTGAGAAAACCAAAGTCAACAATTCAGCATTCCATGACAGCATATATCTGAATGTGACTTGCTAACTCCATGCAGATGAGTGAGAATACCGGTTGATGAAATCTACAACAAAAGTTGTCAATCTGGGCGTGGCAACAAAAAGCTAAAGCCAGAGTTTTCACGAATTAGTGGCGGGGGCTCTATATCTGAGATATCGATCTGTTCCTTTGACTTCGATATGTCATCAACAGAAAACGGAATGCTGCAAAGTAGATGCTTTCATATGGTTAGCATTAGTTACAATGTCACGATCTAGTAGATATTCTTGATGTGCATCAAGGCTATCTCTATCTAAGCCAACAACTAGAGCTGTCACAATATAGATCCCAAAAAGATATATTAACTACAAGCCAGTTAAGCTAGTATTGGAGCCCAATTTGGATAAACTATTCAATAAACACTAGCAAGGGAAGAAAACAAAATGAATTAATAAGTCACGATGAATCAAACATCTCACATAAATTAAATCAACTTATGCGACTATAATTTTTCAAAAACTTCCTTATCTAAATTGTTCCTAAGCACCTATAAACTTAGGAGCTTAGCATTCTTACCATAGGGATTGTTTGGAAGAAGGTTTTTGGAGGGGAAGGCAAGTTTTTTATTCTTAAACTATGAGATTTATTTATTGTTTATGATGTTTATATTGAATTTATGCTAATGTATCATTTAATGTATTTTACTTTGAAAAATTATCAAATTAAAAATATGGTCATATAAAATAAAAAAATTGCCTTCCCCTCCTAATTCTAAAACCTCCCTTCCCAAACAACCCAGAAACATCTAAACGATGGGATTTTACAGTTGAAAAACTCTCAGAAGCCAAGCTTGAAGCTAATC
Organism: Canavalia gladiata; assembly: GCA_037954105.1. Lineage (NCBI taxonomy): Eukaryota > Viridiplantae > Streptophyta > Magnoliopsida > Fabales > Fabaceae > Canavalia > Canavalia gladiata. The sequence continues at coordinate 16,396,267 of CM075660.1, forward strand.
GAAATTATGTGTCTAGATTAGCTTATCTTGGATTTTTTACAACATTCTGATGGAACTTTTGGAAAAAGAATCATCATTTTCCCGAAGATAGCTTTCCCAATATGCGTTCCTTGACTCAGGAGACACAAACGTAAACTTGCAATGGGCTCAGTCCAACGAATGTGGTTATAAGCCTGGTAGGATATATAGTAACATGGCAAATCAGTCTATACTCAGTGTGTGTGTGTGATATTCTGGGAACGGTTACATGAAGGTGAAACCAATTCACCCAGTTGTTGCCCTGCCACCATGTACAGGGCCAAATTCATTAGTCATTAAAGCAATAATTACATTGAACTGGTACCTAGCAGTTGAAATTTGAGAAGAATTGAGGTTAGGGATCACAAATTGAAAACACCCCTGAACCTGGGGGCTGCCACAAACTTATTTCCGTTTTTTTATTCTGTACTCAATTGCCATGTATCATACCTTAAACTACTTGGAAAGAATTATTTGGTCGAAGCACAATAAAATGTGAGTAAACTTAATTATTAGCAAGAGTATAAAAAATAGTCAGAAAACCTCAACAATTATCAATCACATAAACTAATGATATTTGACTTACCTTGAATCATCATCCAAGAGGAAAGAATTACTAACTGCATTATTTGAATCTTCAGTCATCAACACTCTCATATTGGATATGACCTATATGAAAGCATTAAAACAGCAAAGGTCAACACAGTTCTTCTGCACGTCTTGTATGTTAAGTTATCTTACTGCTTTCCAACATGGATGATTTTAAACATAGTTAAGTTTTCTGCAGAAACATACATCAGAGGACACACTGTGCGTTCCATACTTGTCATCCCAGTACATGGTGCTAATCCGATATAGCTGCTGTATACTAAGGACCTGTACACAGGGAACTGAGAATGGTAACTATTCTGTAAAGTGAATCTTCAATGACAAAGATTTCTTCTACTTACTGGGCACAGGTCATGGCTTATTTCATCCAATGTTTTCTTTGGTTTCTGATGTATGACCTAAAAAAAGACAAGGAAAAATCAGTTCACCATATTTTCCTTATCTCAGGCCATTAAGGAAAAAAATGCTAGATGGTATGTAGTTGAAGAGTAGATAGATACCAGAAATCCAATAGCTTGTCTAATATGTTTGAGCTCATCCCAGGCTGAACCAGCATACTGCAATTTTATTTTATTTTTTTGGAGGAGAGGAGGTGTTAGGACATGTACGTGCCAAAAGAACTGAAGAGAATAACAGCAATTTTAAGTTAATGCACCTCATCTGTCGCCTTATAACACCAATGCTCCAATTCAGCCAAACCAGCTTTGACATATTCTCCATTACTAAATGAGCAGCACTCCCGTCTTAAAAGAAGACTGCAACAGAAAAAATATGAGGTGAGGTGAGGTGACGTGATAAAAATTAGAATTCCAATGCACAGAACAGAAGACACCTTAAAACAGGAAATTAGAAGTGCAGAATAAACCAACCTATTGAATAATTGTACGTTGATGAAAGAAAAGATTTGTGTGAACACCTTACGGACTAAAAATGGAGGAACCTGCCAATGAGCCAAAGTGGCAGACATCACAAAGTTATAACACTAAATAAATTAAACACAACAATTTGCCAATGTAAGTGGGAAAAAATAAGGTCGGAAGAATATATATGTAGACCTCTCTGAGATTTAACCAACATTTGTGTTCTTAATTTTATATAAACCTACCTTATTCAATTTTTAATATAAATCCTCTTTATTTAAAATTGAAATAAAGAATATGTATGTAACTAGAGAAACAACAAGGGAGGTCATGAAATTTTATTAAACTTCAAGTATAAATTATTTACAAACAATCATATATTTATAAGGAGTGATCCAAATATATATATGTAAAGAGTCAGAAGTGTTATTGGCACAAATTGTCCGGAAAAAACATAGAAAGAATGATGTCAAAAGTGATTATACTAACATGATTTGCTTTCAAAGTATTTAGAAAGTTCCCTAGGCTTTTCACTATCCCCTGCCAGTGAGCAATCAAAGCACGCTGGGCTTCAGTGTTTCCAACAGAACGTGATGATCCCTTAACCAAGCTTGCTCTGGATGTTCTTGGTGCCTATCTCACCACATACAACAGTGATGTTTCAAATGAGTGTAATTCAAAAGAAATGGAAAAAGAATTATCTATTAAGTGTTTCATTATAAATCAGTTCCTAGAAGCTTACTAGAGATTAATGTAGAAATTGTTATACCTGGATGCATAATCCGAGCAAGGGAGAGATTTCTTTCTTCAAATTATCACGAATCATTCCATATATCTTTTCCACATATGCCGTAAGCTGCTGTTTGAAAAGCAGAGCTGGGTACTTGGCTTCAACTTGTCTTAGTGTATCTACTCCTCTGCTTGTGCTACCATTGATTAGGGACAGATTGACTCCAGCTGGAGTTCCACGGAAACTCTGGGAAAAAAGAGTCCATCCTTAGCTGAAGAATGAAAGATTTTCATTGGAAATTAAACTGTTCACATCAGAAGCTATGTTTACTTGTGTCATCCTCCCAAACAGGGTTGCTGATGAAGAACGACGGCGCTGTGGAGCCATTCCAGCAGCACCACTTGCCTTGAGAGTGCGTTGGAGTAACAAGAGAAGTGTAGATGCATTGGATAACCAATAAGCCAAGACATCATTGTTATCCTGGGTCTGAAGTTCAAATGGAAATACATCAGAATTTGACAGTATTATGTTAAGAAAAAGGGAACACTAGCATGTGGAAGTTCACTTTCACACCTCAATTGCATGGCCAATAGTTTGGATGATACGATCAAAAACGCTAGTTCGCTCAACTTCAAATGATCTCCAATGCAAGAGGCATTTGTATATGATACAGGCAGCAATGGGTCTGTTCCCAGCAAAGCCTAGGTGTTGTGCAATACATCTAATGAGTAACTCTTGATTCTCTTGTTGTTTCTCATTCAGTGACTTTTGTGGTTTATCATCCAAATCAGAGGGTTCCCTCCGGTGCATCGATGTGCTACTATGCAGTTCCTGATTACTCTATTGGGTGACCAAGAAACAAGTCAAATCTATATAGAAATACCTAAAACCAATACCAATGAATTTAAAATAGATTTAGTTACCAGAGGTGTCTTCGTTTCCGCTACAATATGGCCACTTTCAGTTCTCTATCAACATGGACAAGAAACTTCTTTAAACCAATGTCAAGCTGTATATTCTTTTCATGCATATAATATTTGTCATTAAGCATTACCTGGATAATTGATCTTGAGCGTCCTGAAAGGAACTTATTAGGTGTCATGGACACTGCTTGTTGACGTAGAACCTGATTCTCTGATTCTAAATTAGTAATCTTCTCCTCTAGCCTAATAATAGGATTATGAGATCTCAGTCAACCATCTCAGCAAATTTAAGAGTGGGCATGATATGATGAAATTGAAATTAGCTATAAATATAAACTTCTAAACAGCTAGTCAATGATACTATGACACAGCTCATGAGAAAGAAAACCTCCATGGCAAGGAATTTGGTACAAAAGAAGTTTGAGCATGTCATCCAATATTTTCAAGGCACGTCATCATTGATTAAAGGGAGACCCAGTGCACAAGGCTCTTACCTCGTGGCCGTGGGGTCTGGAGAGGGTAAATGCACACATCATTGTGTCAAGGCTTACCCTTGCAAGTCATCATTGATTATCATGGGAAAACAGTTAAATCAGGGCTTAATGTTCGTTATTTATATTACCTAGTCAATGATTCTTGAAGTTGGCGAGCCTTCTTCTCCGTGTCTTCTAATTTTTTACCTCTTTCTTCACTACAATCTTGGGCTTCATTATATTTTCTTTCAAAGTCATCAGCTTTCTGTTTCTCTGACTCAAGTGAAGTCTGAGTGAAGATAAAAGCCAAGGCAAAATCAATTAAGATGAGATCATCATGATATGCTTCTAAAAAAAGCATAGGTATATCACCATAAACTTAGAAATAAATTGTGCTCCATGGTTATTTTGTGATAAACTTATCCAAAGGCATATTTTGAAACATAACATTTCACTTACATCATTTTTGCATTCTTTATAATCTGCCCAATTTAAATACATCATCCTAATGCAAAGTATTGGAGATTTAATCTATTCAAGTTCCTCCACCTAACCACAGTTTTGAAAATGATTTGTTCTTAACAAGGAAACAAGGTATGGGACACTCCATGGCAAGCAAGAGTTCAATCTTGATCCTTGCCATCCTCATTCTTCAAAGTTATTCATAAATGAGGTAGGTTTTAGTGCAAGGTGAAGTGCACTTGCATATTGTCCACACTTAAAAATCCCAAAGAGCTTTTTTTTTTAAAGAAGAACATCACTGGACATCAACTAGAATTAACTATATTTTTCATCAATAATGAATGTCTTGATTTGATTGTAATATTAATTTGAAGAAAATGAACAATGATGTGCATTTATCATACTACTTCTTAAATCAAAAGGAGGGAAAGTTGCTGGGTTACAACCTTTTTTATTGAGGATCAACAGAGATACAGCATCTCATACAACTACTCTGAATCGTACTGCAGGTTTCACTGAGTTCTGAAAACATCTTTGATGAGGTGCACACTTAGTTCTGTTTACAAGCTAGGCTACATAATAGGATACATATTGTCTAGAACAAAAAAGGAAATTACTATTTAAATAACATCTTTACATTGAAAGTCTTTCTGGCCCTCAATCTGATATAACAAATTCCATCTGTTATCTGTTTCTTTCCCCCCAATTAACCAATGAAGAAAAAGAGGCCAAAGAACTGATGTAGCACTCTTAAGAATATATAAATTGTACCATACTGAAATGAATATTATCATAAAAGCTTTCAATTTTAAAAGAAGCATTTTATATAGAATGAGATGCATCCTTGAAACAAGGTTCACCTAACAGGAGATTAGGTTTTGTACAACTGAACTTCTTACCTTTAAGCTCTCAACTTCTGCTGTCAGTGTATCAATCTTCTGTGTATCTTCAACAATAACTTCTGTTTCTTTAATAACAGGAGGTGCTTCTTCGACAACTTTCTTTACATTCTCTCGCTCCTTGATGAGCAGAGCATTAGTTTCCTCAACTTTGCTCTGCATCTCCTGCAATGAATTCTGAAGTTTTGCTATCTCCTGTGCTTTAGATTCTTCTAGATTGGTCTGCACAAGATTCCAGATGGTTTTACTTTAGGGCTTACCAGTTGAGAGGATATTTGGTAATTTGCAAAGATTGACCTTTTATCCTTCTTTCATTTCTTGCAAAATGCTTTTCAAAATGCATGGTTGTGTAAGAGGTCAAAACATCATCCGTCCAAATTATAAAAAACATAAATCTTACCCTTAAACCTTTTTCTAGTTGGAGACGCCAAGTGAGTTCCTCCACTCGTTTTTCAAGTTTATCCTTTGCTTCTTGAAGGGCACCAGTTTCTCTTGCAGCCTAAGGCAAATGAAACAGATGTCAACTTAGAGGAAATTAGAAAAGAGAAACATATAATGAAACCAGGAAAGCAAAATTAAAAAAAGTGAGGTTCATGCTACTTTAGATATCACAGAATGAGTCATGTACAGGCAGCTTAATTGGTTGGATCAAGGTGGGGCTAGTTTTAGATTTGATCTTTCATACCTCTAAAAGAAAGAAAGAGAAATATTGCATGACTCTCAGATCAGGCCCTTGGTGAATGGCATATTCTTTTTGTTTTTCTTCTAGGTTTACTTTGTATCTGCTTCATTTCTTTCAAATTAAAGATATGATAGTGGTTTAAGAAACCAAAATGAAAAAGGGGGGGGGGGGGGGGGACTAATTTTTTGGCTTCTGTAATCACAAGTGAAAAGTTAAAGCCTATTTCAATTTCTCAGATCATAACACAATTTTAGTTCTATTGTTTCTCCCTTCATGATGATGATGATGAAACAAAAAATATGAATATTGTTTGTATATACTTTTATGATATGAAACTCAATTTTACAATTAAAAAAATGATCAGATAGTATCTTTCACCTTTTGTTCCTTAAGTTCTGTAGGATGAATGCATCATATCTTTGGTCATCTATTACTGAAGGTTCTACTTAATGTATAAGAATCATAGTAAACATAGAAACATACCATTTTCAGTTTCCTAAGTTCTCTCCTGGCTACACGCCCCCTCCATTTGCATTGTGTAACTAGTGCACCTTTCTTGAGCCTCTTATAATATATGGCATCTCTGTGGCACCGCCATCGAGCCTGCAATTTTTTGAGAGAAAGAATTTAAAATAATGAATACTGGTTGCCCTGGAGGATGATCCAAATCATATAGTACTTGATCAAAACCTGAATAATGATGGAAGCTTTAGTCTGCTTCCTAAATCTGAACTCCTTACGAGCAGCAATGGCCCTTGAAGCCGTTTGCAATGTAAGCACTGACATATGAAGTTCTTTATAGGATTTCCTAGCTTCATATCTGCGTATGTTCTTCTGAATTTTCACAGCAGCAGCCTCCCTTCTCAAGTGCTCATAGTGTTTGCAAGCAAGTCTTCCTACAGATAATATATCATACATCTTGAAAATATGTAGAGAAAGGAAAGTGATTAAGTAATGAAGGTTTCTATAGATCTGAGATACATTATTTTAATTAGGAATTCATACTCTATGAAAGTATGACTGCATTTATCCTAACAAATGAATTAGGTTATTCCACTTTTGAAACATTTTACCTCTCCACCGAGATTGCACATATATGGTCTTCTTTCGTAATGCAAGATAATGTTTACGAGCTTGATGGGTTCGTATACGCCGTTGGATAACTTTTGCTGCATTACTAAGAACTTGAGCTCTCTGTGCATCTAGTTCAGCCATCTGACCTGCCCTCAAGAATACCTTTGTTTTTCCAATCTACAACATTTGAAGCCAACCATATAAATCTTGTGAACATAAGAGCAGAGCATAAATATTATACATATATGCATGTTACCAGACCACCCAAGATCCCAGTTCATATTAGATAGTTAAATCTGAAAGAGGTATTATAAATTAATGCTCTGATGTGCATGAGTTAAAGTTATTGCTAAGGCCTTAAGATCTTTACCAGAGTTATGGACAAAAACACAAACAATAATTATTCTGGCAAAATATTTCAAAGTACCTGATATCCTTTAAGCCCCATCTTTTCCAGAATCTTTTGACAAGCAGTCTTTTCATCACAGCTACTCACAGGTGAAAAACTTGACAAATTAGCATAATACCCAAGTTTGGTACAAAATATTTGAATATATCAAGCCAAAATTCCTCCCAGGCATAGAAGAAAACTACAAGAGTGCTTACTTTGCTTCCATTGCCTCTGTGGCAAGGAGGCCAAATCTGTTTATAAATTCAAAGAAAGCTCGGCGAGTAGGGTAGCCAGCACAACTGATTCTGATTGCCTCCAAAACACCCTGTAGGGGCAAGAGTTCAGGACAGTTGAAGAAGGGTTGAAGACTTGAAGGAACTATGAATATACTTTTGTATAGATCATTATCCAAAAAATGAAATAAAGATAAAGGTTGAAGACTTCATTACTCACACCACAGCGAAGTTGTTGCATAATATTGACATTCTCAAAAATTGCAGGCTTGAGGAGGTTGTTTGGTTTTACACATCTAATGTAATGGGGTTCAGTAGAATTTAATGTCTCCATTAGCTGTTGTAGTTGTAGCTGCAACATTCAGAATTTTGTTAGCTTCCCTATAATAAGAATGCAGTTCAATTTTTTAAGGTAGTGGGATGAGCTTGATCATATATTTACTATTTGAGACAATGCCCTCAAGTTAACCGATGAAGACTTGAAAAATAACGATACCTTAAAACGAGAACCAATTGAAGAAAATTTGGAAGATTTTGATGTCTCTTCTGGAAGTGGTGGAAAAAGGCCAGATACAAAAGGACATTTGGAAGCACTCAATAAATCTTGATGTTCAGGAACCACATAATCCTTGTTCTTGTCCAAGAATTGTTCAGACTGATATAAAACCTGCAGATTTGAGGGTAAAAATGAATAAGCAAAGATGTCTCATTTTGGCAGCTGCTGTGCTGTGAGAATTAGCCATACCTCCCCCGCATAATGAGCAATGGTGAAATCTGTTCGAGACAATTTTGGCTTAATAAAGCGCTTGTGATTCTTAAATGTTTGATAAAGCTTGTTGGCAAATGTTTCATGTGTTGACTTTGGAAACATGCTGAAAGACAAAAGAAGAGGATAAATGCGAGAATGATGGAGATAGATTTAGTATGTTAAGTAACAAGGACCTTTGGATTTGAAGAAACCAGACAAAAACTGGATCATGTCTAATTTTACCAACCTAAAGGGAAAAAAGTTAAAATCATCTAGCAAGCTGTGAAAAGAAAGTAGTTCATGGGAAAAATAACGATATTTTACCAAGCTTCATCGAGGAGAGCAATGATTCCTCCAGGTTTCTGCAGAAGCAAAACCAATGTAAAAGAATAGTTCAAGAAGAAAGGGAGGGGACAAAAGGGAAGGAAAAGCCTAACTAGGGATTTAATTTGGCTGTAAAATAGCTCCAAAATAATAACCTAGTGGAAGGTTAATCAGAAATGGAACTTCCTCAATTGTAAATTTACATTCATCTAAAACCCAAAATAACAGATTGTAGTTCAGTTTCAAAGAAGCAAGAAAGAAACCCCTTAACCAAGTTTATTTTCATCACAGCATCTTGTACCCCTGCTCCTCTTCCTTTCTACATGTATGCAGTTGTTCTGTAATTCTTTGCCAACCTTTATGGATTATGATCAATTGAATATTAATTATTGATAGGGAAGGTACAGTCACACTAAATAGACTGTGGGATAAACTTTAATTGGATGGTTAAAGAAGACAGCATCATAAATATCATCATTAAGCATATCAAAAGCACCCTACCTTTCAGTTTCATTATATTTTTTCACATTTAAGTTGAAGGCTTCCAACTCAAAATGAATTAATTATCCTCAATACCTTAAAGAAGGGGTGTGTGTGTGTGTGTGTGTGTGTGTGAGAGAGAGAGAGAGAGAGAGAGAGAACCTTCTCAATAAGGTCTAAAACATCTTGGTTATCAACAAATTCAATGTAGCTCCAATTGATCTGTTCCTTTGTATATTCTTCTTGTTCCATTTTAAACACGTGCTGAAATTCATCATCACAATCATATTAAATATGGAAAAATAAAGAAAGTTTTAAGTCCATAATTTGATAGTGGACTTTGCCTGATTGAAATGTTGCTGCAACTTCTCATTTGTGAAATTAATGCAAAACTGCTCAAAACTGCAGAGCATGACAAACTGAAAATAAGTTACAAGAGATTGAAATTTGAAAACAAGCAGAGGTAGTTGCTTTCAATATCTTCAGTGATGCACTCTTGTGGACATACTTATGGATAGACATGTTTATTCTTCAAAACTATATAGTACCTGTTAGCTTTAAAACTTTCAAAACCATAAATATCAAGGACCCCAATCAAAGATTTAGAATTGGGGTCTTGTCCGATTGAATTATTAATCTTGTCCACCAACCTGTTAGCAAACACATAAATGACCCACTAATCAGAACCAGAACCATGTATCCTTATGTTCAATATTTGTGGCACTAATTACACATTATAAAGGTCTAAAAATATGGATTTGTTTCCATTTTCAGCATCATACCAGTCAAATAGCCTAGAATAAATTGTTTTTGCCAATCCATCTCTACTGACTGCTGCACTTTGGGGGTCAAGACTCCGTTTAATAACTTCTTCAGGGGTGATCATGACACGCTTACATAATGCGTCTTCCAAGGCATCAGCATTGCACCTGATCCAATATTGACAATCATCTTAAGGCAATTATAAATCATACAGACAGAAGTAATAACATAACAGTGTCCATCATACATGAGAAGCTCAGCAGTTGTTTTCAGGTGGAATTTGCCTTGGTCATCTTTTGGCACTGATGAGTCAACTTCCTTTCCTTTGGCAAATTCAATATTACCAAGATGAAGAATTGAAGCAACAACTCTGAAAATGGCTTCCTGAGAACAAGATGGCACAGGAAAGCTGAGATGTAAAAGACAATCATTCTTTTCTATATGCTAGCAAGAAAAACATTTATACTTGAGAAAGAAATACCTGATCTTTTTGACTTATTCCAACTATATCCATAGCTCTTCGGGTGGCAAGATATTCACGTGCATCACTTACATCAGCCAATTCATAGCATTTTGACTGGTTAAGGTAATGAAATGTTTTAGGATTTCCTAATTTGTATTTCTCAATTTCCTGTCAGCAGAATTTGTAATGAGTTTATATAATCAAAAGAATCGATAATTAGTAGATTGTGGACAGAAAGCCACCTCCTGTGGTGCAGCACAAAGAAGATAAAAGCAATGGTAGTTCCTTTCAGGATCGTTAATTTGGCAAACCCGAGATCTCTCTAGAAGGTAAGTTCGGATGGCTGCTCCTGAGATTCTTCCACTTTTATTAAATTGGATCTCCACAAATTTACCAAAACGACTGCACCATTAACACCAGGAGAAATTGGCAATAGCTAAGACATTAAGTATTAATTAGCAGTTTATGTTAGCAGAAAAGTATCCTTTTCTGGCACAAAAAAATAATTAAAAAAAAGCTATCAATCTAACTGTCTTTAATATCGGTATGACTTTTGGCAAATATGATATGAGACAGCTGTAGACAAAGTTAATCAATAATTTCAGTCTACCAGCAACAATGAAGCAAAAGGAATCTGTTATTTGCCCATATGTCAGAAAGGCTGATAAGAGAATCCTTTATTTTCCACATATAAGAGAGACTCACCTAGAATTGTTATTCCTGACAGTTTTGGCATTGCCAAATGCTTCCAGAACTGGATTTGACTGCACTCAAGTCAGTTAACATAGAAGTCTTAAATGAGTTCATATTAAAATAAAAGAAAATGAAATGTTATTCTAGGAAAAAAATGATAATGGAAATTTTGTTAAGAGTTCAAAAATGGGTGTCATTAATAAAATCATACTTCAAGAACTTGTTGTTCAACTGTTCGTCCTTCAGTACCAGCCCTACCACCTAAGAAAGCAAGGTATTGCATAAGCATTTTGGTAGTCTCAGTTTTACCAGCTCCACTTTCCCCACTGACTAGAATTGAATTGCTTTTTCCTTCATGAATCATCGCCCTGATATTAACAGAACCATCAATTTAATATTTGCTTCAATAACAGAAATGAAATCTGGATCTTAAGAAGAAATCTAGGATTACCTATATGCAACATCAGCAACTGCAAATACATGAGGGCTTAATTCTCCAAATGGTGCTCCCTTGTATTGTTGCATCATGTGCGCACCATAAATATGAGGTAGTCTTTGAAACGGATTTATTGCAATCAAAATATTTCCAGTATAAGTCTGCCAAAACAATAGGTAACACCTTTTTCACCGATAAACTTCGCTAAATCTCATCACATTAAAGGGAAAAAAGCCTTACATATATTTCATTCAATTCATATCTAGTTTTTAAGTTCTGCAGAACTCCAGGCTCATGCAAATAAGAGAGTTTAGTCATATCATCCACTCCACCAGCAGGAGCTTCCACATCCTTGGGATATATTTTTGACAAATTTGCAACCACCTTAAAATGCCAAAAATAAAAGCACAAGTAATAATCCAGATGTAATCTTTGGCTTAATAAGTTACTGTAATATTTTGCACATTTTCCGGTTAGCAATACAAGCAAGAGAAAGAACAAGTGCAGCATTAGGAAATGAAGTAGAATGCCTCTAGAAGTAGACAAATAATAATGATTTTCTTATTGCAGAGTTTAATCAGTGAAGATCAAGCAGGAATACAATAAAGATGCAAATGGTGATAAATTTGTTCTCGAGTAATTTTGACAGTAGATTTTTGGGATAAAAATTAGTTAAATAATTTTCTATAGATCATAATGATGACTAGAACCCAAGCTAGGAAGGCCAACATAGAAAGAAAGAAAGAAAGAAAGAATGCTTGTTTATGGATCTCTTCCTTTGTTACTTTTAGTGTTTCCTTGGCTCTTTACTCTTTCCATTCCATAATCCACTTGAAGGTCAGACACAGCTGAGAAGCAGTGTTTTTTTCTTTTTTTTGGCTGATCATCATGTAAGTAATTGCTATGTATATAATCACGAAGGAAACCACTTGGGGAAAAGCTAGAATAAATAAGATGGGGAATCTAACATGAAAATTACTTTTGTTTGGCCCAAGCCCAAATTAATTTTGATTTAGAAAAAAATTACATAAAAACAATTTTTCAAGGGAAAAAAAAAAGAGGATAGGCCATCCCTCCCCCCCCAAAAAAAAAAAAACATTTCATAGTCCCTAAAGGAGAGGTAAATCATTCCCATCATTATTATTTTATCTTAATTCTGTATTAACTGTTGTCATACAATAAGACTATGTCAAATGTTTAGCCATCCAATACAGCATGGATTGATTCCAGAATGCAAGTCTGATTTACAAGATAGGATGCCAATTATCAATGCTCAAAACAGGCAGTAAACCTACCGATCTTCTTCCCAAAATACATTGGACATAAAAAGGAAAAAATCTATTACTATAATATAAGGAACCGAGTTACAGGCAGTCTACAAACCTTTTTTCCATTGGTAGTTTCAATTTCAGCATCCTTTCCATTGATTTTTAGTACCTGTCCATCAATCCAGGATACATCTGGATCTTCAATCCAGACATGAGAACCCACAATAATATTCACCGGAGTCCCCTGCAGATGGAGATATGGAATCATCATTTTATTTTATTACAATAATTTATGTAAGATCTCATTAAAGTTCTAAATATGTATTTTTATATTAGCTTGTCTGCAGGAAAAGCTTACAAGAAGTTTACATATGTGTGTCCCGTGACAAGTCTATAAATTCCAAACAAGACTAGAATATGTCAAGTATTGATGCAAATTTCTTTCTTATAGTTAGACGAACCTGTAATACTAATAGCCAAATAAAATAAATCAGAATGTTTTAGCAAATTCTGGCGACTAGTAGCCTAGCAACCAAGCGGATACCACACTGTAGAAAAGTCAGTTTAATCACAGTTAGCAGCTATATGACCATATATATCATATATCCTTCTTAATACATTTTTCCCTATGTATTGATTGGGAGCTATTTGAGTTTCTGAATCTTGAAAAAATTGCGAAAAATACCACAGCAAATCAGAATCCATAATTCCAATAATGCTATCAAAATGGGAACTTCGTATTTAAGTATAAACAATGAGTCACAACACGGGGTCCTAAGCTGAATATTGTTCTGAAACTTAATATGTGATGTCTACTAAATCCATATTTCTTCTACCCATAACTTAATCTTAAAATAAAAGGGAGAAAAGATCTCCTATTCCTAACACATCAGGACAACATGTCCATCCACTTTATACAGGACCAAGTGTGATTTATATGATTTGCATTGCAAGATTCATCACTTTTTTGTTTCATAATTTATTCATAGGTGGCATCACTATTCTCTGGCCCTGCTGCCAAAGTAGCCCCAACTTGATCCGAATGCAGCATCTCCCGGATTGATCACTTGCTTTTAGATTTTACCAGTGAACTCCCACCCCTTTCCCCATACTCTTCCGAAATTCCAAACAATGTGCATTGATAACGGAGGATCACTATATAATAAATAGCTCCTACATTATAAAGAATCACTTGGATTCAAAGTCTTCAAAGTTTAAATTCATAAACAGGTGGATCCCCCAACACCTTTTCGAGCAGCTGGCTCATAGTTCCATTCCATTAAAGTATTTTCAATTCCAAGGCATGAAAACATGTTCCTATTAATTTCCAAACGAGAAAAGAAATGGAAACTTGAGGCTTCTGTTAATTTGGGCAAACGAAGCGAGTACAGAAGAAAATAGAACAATAAAAATGCATTAAACGAAAAAATAAGTAAATTGAAAATGGTGAGAGACGTGTTTAAAGTAGAAGCGAAACCAGAACGGACTAGCGAACATACCATCACTGAGGTGTAAAGCTTTGGGAAGATTCAACGAGCAGGTTCATAAAGACAAGCGAATAAGTTAGGGATCTGAGGGGAGTTTTGAATGAAAACGCATTAAGAATGTGAGAAAATGTGAAGTTGAAACTGAAAGGGGAACGCCATTTTTTAGTTTTTGGTAGAAATTGAAAGGAGAGAGAAGTGGAAGTGAATGGAACGGGGGTGTGGGTGTGGCTCCATGAAGCGACATTCTTCGCTACGCCCTTCAACTTCGGCACCTTCTTCTTCTTCCCTTTGCTTTCGCACCAACTCGTGGCTCCTAATCAAACTATCCGTTTCTCACTCTTCGTTTTTTAACGGAATTTCTCAGTCCCTTGTGTTGGGTATTTATGTTCCATGAAACACTAGAAGTGGCATTTGTCACCTGCGAAGAGCAAATATAATCTTTACAATAAAATTATTTCTTTTAGTTGCCTACTGTATACATATTTAAATTCTTCCATATATTTCAGTTAAAGAATATATATATATATATATATATAGTCATTTTTATTGAAAATATATTAACAGTTTTTTTAGAATATACAAGCAAATTTATATATACAATTTGTTAGTAAATTTATTTAAAAAATAAATAAATTTATATTAATCTTTGGTAAACAAGAGAGAAGAATGAAAATTAAAATCAATAAAGAAAGAAATTTAAACGTAGTAACATTTATTTATTTGGTTTATATTTGAATTATAATTTACACATTTTGGATAAATTTATTTTACAAAATTAGCTTTATTTATGAGTAAGTTTAGTAAACATTCATATTTTAAAATTTTATATAAAAAAGTGATGCAATAAATTTTGTTGAGTAAGGTTAATAAAATAACTTTATTTTAATGAATAAATATTAATAAAAAATTGAAATTTCGTTGATGAATAATTTATAAATATCTCTCTAAACACTATGTGAACTTAAGATATATCATGATGCTGATGAGTTTTGAGGTTATCTAAAATTTTTTAACAAAAAATAATAATTTCCTTGACAATATGAAACTTAAAACATTATTGTTATATGTGTGATTCAGTTTCATGCCTTCTTGTCCTAACGCTCATTTAGTGTCCCCTGAATTCATGTTTCTATGACAGCAAGCAAGTTATTTGTACAGTAAAAAATTACATAATTATAATAGTGAGGTCAAGGGTAAAATAATATTTACAATTTCTTATCTAATTTATAATGAGATGGGTTAGATGTCATCTTTTGTAAATTTGCATCTTTAATAATTTTTTACAGGTTGTTAACTTTGTAATTTCTAGCTAAGTAACTTCATTGAACTAGGTGACTGAGTTTTATGCAAGAACTGTCGACAATATCCAGCAACTCAAATATTGATTTTTGCATGAGAAGCAAACAATTGAAAGTAAGAGACAAGTTACCACTATATTAAGGAAAATAGATGGACTTTCTGTGAGGGTTGCTATGTTAAATTGTTAATCACTAATAAAAACATTCGTAATTGCTTTTTCACTATAGATACCCATTAACAGAAGAAGGGATTCGTATAATAATTTTGCCAAACAATGTTGTATAAGACTTAAAAGGTCTAATACTTTAAATATTCATTAGAAAATTCGTAGGAACTATCTTTGTTGGTGCTATATTATTAGTCATCAACTTAATTATGTTTGTATTACCGTAATTCTTCAATAAGACTGGCGAACTAGAGATCAACAAGGCTAATCAAGTATGAGATAAATTACGTGGCTTTGAAATCTCTTCTATGTGTTCAGTTGTGCTTCCAATGAAGACTCTGGACAAATAATATCCTTGGATTCAAAGTTCAAGAAGAAAAGATAAATTTCTTTTGAAGTATAAATTGAAAATTTATTTAGATGCCTTATTGTCCTAATGAATAGAGTATTTTTTTGGTAACATTATTTACACAATAATGAATTTCCAGTAATCAATTTCACTCGTTAAATATCAGTCATTCTTGGCCGCAGCTTTGGTCGCGAGCACTATTGCAATTTCCTGATGATTGCTTACTTGTTTGTCTTAAAATGTTTTGTTTGGTCTTTACCAATATGCCGCATTTGGTGCTGACTTTATAACATGAAGTTTTATTGGGCTGTCTCAAGTTTGTTTCATTTACAAACATGGTTAATGTTGGAAGTGTTAAATTGTTTACCCGGAGGAATTGCTGAACTAGATTAAGTAATAATCTGGTAGCTGAAAAGTACTAGCTGAGTTAGAAAGAGTCAAAAGAAAGTTAGCTGAGATAGAATGAGTAAATCAGAGCTGTTGAGGTGGGATTAGTTTGAGGATTAATTAACTGAATAGCCGTTTCTGAGATGGTAGTTACTTGCTAGACAATGGACATATCAATATCTAGAAGCTTGTAGCTGAGGAGTATGTGGGAGGGTAATAGATATACTGAACAAAAAGGGAGGGACGATGAACTTCTGACCTTGACATTGATGACCAAAGCTTTACACAAGAAAATAGAACATGCAACATGTAACTAGTACTACAGCAGAAATGTTATAGCAATGATTAGATTGTTTGCGTTAAGATAAACAAACAAGATACCTAAGCAGCAAGTTTTTCCTTTCTCCCCCAACCCCCAACTTGATGATCATTGCCTAATTCTCCTAACTAAATTGCTAAAAGGCCAGGAATTTAACCATTCTCCCTGGCTAGTTCCCATCGGATTTCAGGTAGAGGGTTTCACCACCTTCACCAGAGTGGCCACTAGAGCTTCCTCCGCGACCTTCACCTGAACTTCCAATATCTTGCTTCCCACTACTAATAAGTCCCCTACACTGCAATCCATCCCCTGTGGAGCTGCGTACAAAATCAGGAAACGCTCCAGCACCTATGGTTGAATGGCCTCCCACATTAGTGGCTTCATTTTGCAACATGTGAAGTCCTTGACTTCCACTGGGATTCATGCCAAGTTGGCTGTGTAAGCCTTGCTGCTGTTGAAGCACTGAGAAAGGCTGCTGGGCATACAAGAGGGAGGAGCGTGAAGCCATTAGCTGTTGTTGTGTCATCTGCTGAGCCTGTTGAGCCTGCATGTAGTGTGCTCCCTGCTGCATAATTCCACTGGGAGGATACTGCAGGATTATCCAAAAAAATGAGGCTAAATAATTGTGCAATAGTAATGAAGCTTACAAATGATAAGACGGGCTGGTGATTGATATGGATCATTGCAATATTTCATAGATCAAAATGAAGCTAACATGTTCTCAGATTAATTGCTTTCAAAGTGACTACTTATACCAATCAGCATTCTGAAAATAGGCATGTACCTGACCAGCCATGGGAGGTGGTTGAGGTTGAGAATCAGCTATTGCAGCTAAGTACATGAGATTTCTCTGCAACCTTGATTGGTTCCTGAAATAATGGCAACAGGATTATGACCAGAAAAGGAATGAGAATCTGATGTCAAGATGTTGTAGCAAAGGGCAAAATCCAATAATTGTTTTGGTTTTCTATCTCAAGGCTAGCAACCAAGAAGTTTGATTTCTGGAAGAAACCTTTCCATAACAAAAATCAAAAAGTTAATCTATCAAGATTATCCTCTGTTGCCTTCCAAATGCTTTGACAAAAATTGAATGATGCAGTTGTTAAAAAGGGTTGACCTAAAGTATGAGATTGACATTCAAATCAAACCGGATGTAAAATATTTTTGCAAAAGTGCTTTTTTTCATCAAGCATCATGTTTCGCAGCTTACGTTCTCAACAATTGTATAAAACGGGCTATCCTACATCTTAGAAAAAGCCTACAAAAAACATAGAAAGTCTTTGGAGACTCCTTTTGGATTCAAACTTTGAACACCTTTGATTGATTAGTAAGACTGTAATAGTGTTAAACTATCACATTTGAAACTAGGAAGTTTAAAAGTTAATAAAAATTAGTGTTATGAAAAATCATTTTTAATGTCCCAAGCTAATTAATCTTGCAGCCATGTTACGTTAATAACCAAAAAACTTACCATTGAGTAAATACATTGTTGGCCTGTAAATAAAACAGATAACCAGAAAACTACAATAGAAATTCACTGTAGAGATTGATGCAAAAAAATTATGCAAGTTTCTACACTTACAAATATTATATGACAATAAAGTCATTATTCTTCCAACACATTATATCAGAAGTTGAAATCATGACAAAATGAGTAGTACAACCTCAAATTCTAATCCGCGTTCAGGAAATGCTTGAACTTTACCATACATACGTAATATATGATGTTGCATCATGTCTAGTTGAGAAGAACATTCACCAATAGATGGAATCTAGATATGATGTGGGACTATCATTTAACTGTAAATAGCCCTACCAACTAGGCACCAGAAGGGGATATGCTTGCTAATTTATTGGGGAAAAAAAATCTTGTAATTTAGACCAATTCTTACTCTGCACACTCGCTCAGCTTGCCAGAATTCTGGCTTTCAACAATCTTCAGAATCAAGGACTTGTTCTCATCCAGGTACTGCTTGAAAAGAAGGGAGGAAATGGTTAAATGAAGTCGAACCATTTATTCAACTTAAAATACTTCAAAAAATGGTCCCATGCAATGCAGCGTATGTAGCTAAACTAACTAAACTCCAAAATTAAAATCCTTCAAAAAAAAAAGAGTGATTTTTTCCCTCTAAAATCTAATTAAAACCGACAAAATACTTAAGGCCCCTAGAGTGAGTCTAGTTAAACTTGGTAATGGTTAGAAGGAGAGGAAGCAAGAAGTGTTTTGAATGTGATGTGATAAAGACAGGAATTATCATCTCATCTGAGAAGTGTAGCATTTTGAGATAACAATGTATTGTAATCTGAACACTGAAAAGAAAAACACGTGTGATAAATTTGGAAAAGGAGAACAGAAAATGAAAATTTGAGAGTATTTGCGCAAACACCACAACATAGAGTAGACAGTTAACAGAAAGCGACAAGCAATAAAGAGAAAGAGGGGATGATGAGAAAGACGCTAAAAGTGGGAGGGTAAGACCCACATGGCGCAGGAAGTGTTGAGAGAGAAAAGAAAAGGTCCCCTGAACAGAGACAGTGAAGGAGTAAGGAAAATAGAGGGAATATGAAAGGCAAAGATTGAAGGAAAGGAAAATTGGTTGGAGAGGTGAAGAGAGAAAGGGAGGGACCTGTTGAATGTGATCAGTTGTGACGTTGTTGGGGTAATAGGCTGCCATCATGGGCTGCATCTGCATCAGGTGCTGCTGCATTTCTCACACGCTATTTATATATATGTGTGCGTGAATGTGTGTGTGTGACACTCACTCACTCACTCGGGTCGGTGAGCAGTGAGCACTTAGCAGAGAAGGAAGGGAAACAGCCCCTGCAAGAGTGTAACTGCAAAGAGAAACAAAACCCTCTGCTTTTCTCTGTTCCCGCTTTTCCCTTCTCTTACAATGATGCTACCACACCGAGAAAGATATTATTATTTATCGGACAAGAGAGAGAGAGAGAGAATGGCGCTTTCAAGTTGAGCTTGAGGGCACCTGGATGATTTGGCTCTTTCTTCTCTGCAACCGGGTCCTTCTCTAGAACTGCGTGTCTTTTTCTCTCTCCAAAAAGTAGCTCACGTGATGGATGAGAGAGAGAATAAACTTGACAACAAAAAATTAAGATGCCTGTTGGTACTTGCTAACAAATATATTATATAAGTTACATAAGAATAAGAATACTATAAAATATATTTAATTTGACCAATCAATTTGCATAACGTCTGTTTTCTTGGAAGAGATTAGAGTTTAGAGTGCCTTCTTAGCTTGAAGTTAATGAATCAATTTATGTGCTTCTTGATATAAAATATATTTTAATACAACAGTTATTTTATATTCAATGATATATAAAAATATTTTTTATTAAATTATATAATTTAATCTTGTTAATATATTAAATTTTGTATAATCAAAATTATTATTTTCTATGTTTCAAATTATTTGTCTCTTAAAAATATCAAGAAGATATTAATTATTTATTTGTTCGTAATGCTATTATTTAGTAAAAGTAGTTATTATTCTTTTGATTAATTTATAAAGATAAATAAAAAATAAAATTAATTTTGAATATTTGAAATATTTATTAACTTATTAATTTTTTCTCCATTTAATGTTTTTGACTTTAATCTCATTATCAAAATTTATTATTCTTGGTGTTGATTTAGATTTCCAATAATTTTAATCATTACAGACAACTAAAAAATAATAAATATTTTATAATAAATAAAAAATGATTTCCCTGTACAATATTATTTGCAATATTATAAAATGTTTTATAAACGGGATTGTCATAACCTTCTAAAAAGTGTCCTATAAAAAAAACATTAGAGTAAGTATCAGTTGACTACTTTTATAACTCTCTGGTAGGATATAGGAAGACATTAAACAGTATAAAAGTAGGTAGGAAATAAGGTAATTTAAACGTAAGTAGTTAAATAGTATGTTCTAATACCTCTAATGAGAAAAGCTTAATGAAAACAACTTATTTCATTATAACGGTTAGTAAAACTAATTATTTTCTTTAAATATATACATTAGTGTCAAGGGAATTATAATATAAGGCAGAGAGAGCATATATAAGTTTTCATAACTGTCCCAGCTATGTCATATAATATATAATTTCATTTTGAATAGTCAACAAAATTAAGATATTGTATTAGAAATTATATCTATTTATTTATTTGTGAATAAAATCTTATTAGCTCATGTAAGATGAAGTTTAGACATTAGTCCACATTAGATGAAATTTTTTGAATTATCTAAATTATCCATAAAATAAATAACCATATCCTAAATAGATTAATAAAATTAAGATATTATATTAAAAGTTATATTATATTTTTATTTATTTTTTTATAAAAATATTCATTAACCCATGTAAGATGAAGCTTACGCATTAGTCTATATAGGATACAGATCTTGGAGTTGTCTAAAATATCTTTTAAGATAGATAATTTTATTCTAAATAAACAAATAAAATTAAGAATACGTTTTTTTAATATTTTATAAATAAAGTTTCATTAGTTCACGCAGGATGAAAATTCTATGAAAATACCCTAAACAAATCTCTAAGTTCTTATTATATTTTTTTTTGTTACAGTTATTATATGTTTTCAAATACACATTCAAAAGTTAGCTAATAAAGATATGTAATTTAAGTTGATTTATACTCATAATTTAAAAATATCAAATGATTTAAATTTAATGTTATAAAAAATAATGCTACTTGATTTAATCAAAAGTTTATGATTTGAACTTTAAATATGCAAGTTAGTTAAAAACACTCGGCAAAAACGTTGTCCACGATAACAATTTTACCTAATGCAAATATGACTTGTCTTTAGTAGAGGACACCTCTGATTTAGGCAAGAAAAAACAAAATAGGTTGGACCATTACATGTGATGAAAACGTGAAACATTATTGGAATTTAGTGTGACTACATTTGTAAAATAGTATTTTCAATGCAAATTTAATGGCATACAATAAAAACTTAAACACAATAGATATGGGATCAACTTTTTCATTATATTATGAATTATTCCGGTGTAGATGAGTTTAATCAATTCAATCGTTAATTTAATAATTTTTATTATATATATTATGTTTATAAATTTTTTAAAATTTAATATTATATTATATTATTTTAATAAATAATATATTTTTAATATATTAATAAAATTTATTTAATAAATTATTTAATTTTTTCATATTTTTTAAATATAATATATATTATAAATCTATTAATTTAACAGTTTGATTAATAAAATTTTAATTTTTAAAAAATATATAAAATAAAATAAATCATAATAAATTTATTTTTAAAATAAATCAATCTTTTCTTATTTCTTTAATGTAAAAATTATAGTTACTTTTATTGTTTTATTTTATTTAATATTAATTACTTATAAATCATCCACCAACAAAATTTTTATATTGATGTGATTTAACTTCATAACTTTACAAATCATAAATTTAATCTTTAACCGCTGCACCAACATTTATTAACTTAGTGTATATGTTTTGAAATAATTTAATTAATGTAAAAATAAAAGAATATAATAGATATTTATAAAAAAAATTATATTTAAGATTGAAAAATATTAGCATTTATTTATTATAAAAATGTTCTTATTATGTGCTATATATATTAATTTTTATATAAAATAAAAAATTTGTAACAAGTTATATATATATATATATATATATATATATAATATTCTAATAGCCTCGTATTAGTTGTTATACGCATTTAGTGGTTGAAAATTAGAACATAATACTGAAGCGTTATGGCTATAATTTTTTCTTTTTAGAGATAATGGCTACAGCATAGCTTTGTTCAGCATCGTAGAAAATAGGAAGAAAGTGTACCAGAAAAAATATTCCTTTAATTTCCTATTTAGTACTATCTTATACTCTCTTTGTCTTTTTTTTTATCCATCATCTAAGAGTATTACATAAAAATTATTTGTAATTTGCTTATATGCCATTTTTATTTATTCCATTTATTATCATAATACTTTTTAATTATTTTTTTCTTACCAAGGATATAGGTTTTCAACTTTTTTATCTATCATTATTTTAAAAAACTTGTTTCTTTTTAATTATTATTTTAAAAGTTTAAAATAATACTGTTTTATATTATACATTTACTCTTCATAGAGATATTAATTGATGAGAAAATACATTAATAGAAAATGGATTGAAAATATAATAGAAAATTAGGTTACAAATTTTACACAAATAAAAATATTGATTAATTTTCTCAATTTATGTAAAATAGCATCAAATGACCTAAAAAGGGAATGAAGAAAGTAATTAAAACAATAATAAGTAATGTGCTATATTAAAAATTTAAAATGACAAATAAATGAAAACTAAAATTTTCTCCTAAGACGGTAGGTGTAAACTTCTTTAATTTAAAAAATTAAAATTAAATGTAGAATTTATATGTAAATATATTATAAATTATAAATTTGATTTATTTATTTTAATGTTTTTTATCATATGTACGAAAAAAACAGCATACTCTAAACTTTTTCCTTCTCACTGTTTAGAATAGTACTTGTTTTGTTTAAAAAAAATTATTTGTGTATAGATAATTAAAAAGTTGCTAAATATCATTAATTATTAAAAACATAATTATATTTGAAATGTTGCGGAATTGACCATAGGTTCAAATCTATCGCTTAGCTAGGCTGTACCAAAGATCTGAAAGTATAATTAGATTTTAGGCACACAAAAATATACTTGTTTGTTTCATTCGGCCTTTGGTTATGTCTTTGTTGGATCAACACTTTCTGGAATACAACTTTGCCCATATATTCTCCATCGACGGAAATGGATGCTCTGCAGTTCCCAAAGAAACCGCATAAAGAATGCAATTATATTTCATGGTCAGTATTTAATATATTTATAAATAACAATGAAGTATATTTTCATTATTTTGTGGCTAACATTCTATGCAGTTAAAAATTTAACATTGACGATCTTGATCCCTCCATCAACAGATTCATCGCACCACCCCCACCTGAATCACAGAATCTTGACATAGTCACACATCCTATCCCATAGGAATTATGCTCAAGTAACTAATTAACTCACCAATAACTAAACCCTATGAATAAGTCCATGGTGATACATTATGTATGCATTTGTAATATGTGGATTTTTATCTTTATTTTTTTGAGTTAATTAAATACATTTCTTTTTAAACCTTAATAAAATTAGTTTTCATTGATTATTTTTTTTCTGTGAATCGTCCTTTATTGATTTTCTTATATCTACAATCGTTACATTTTTATTTTATTCTCAAAATCTTTCCAAACAAAACATCAAAACTTGTATAAAATAAAATAAAAAAGAATTATCTTCAAACTTTAATTTTACATATTATAATTTTTAAAATTTTTTATTTTAAAATTTTAATTTTTGTTTATATTTTAATTTCATCATACTTGTAAATGTTTAAACCAAAAACTAATATTTTAAAAGATTTGCTAAAAATGACAAAAGATCAAAGTTACTTTTATTTTTCAAAAATAACACAATCATTTATGAAAAACTTAAGAATTAAGATTAACACATCAATAAACAAAATTTTGTATAAAAAATGATGAGGATATATTAACAGTTTTTTTTAATTTTTTAAAAATGAATAGAACAACAATATTATTTTAAACAAGATTGGAAAGACAAAGTTATTTTATAATCCCTTTTCTCTTTTTTATTATCCTCAGAAAAGCGTCTTAAACTTGAACAGAGTCATAGCCTCATAGGGGATCATGGGAACTATTTTTTTGGTGTGCATAGAAATCTGAAACCAAGGATATCTCATTAAATATGACAGTGTGCGGAGGTGGTAGGTCTCTCTTACCAATGTATTATGGTGACGTTGGACTTGTGTAAGAGATTCGCCCATTACGCGTTCTTCCTTCTCTAGTAATCCCTGCTAATTAACCTTGATATTCGTGCAAATCATTCTTTCTTTCATTTGTTTTTCGTTAGCTTTTCACAAAGGCAAATCCTACATATTTCTTTCCTTTTTATAAAAATTTTTCATTAAATCATTTTTTTATATTATTAATTATTTTATACAATAAAAATACTTTTGTTTTTATTTTTTATAAGATAAATTTATATAACATTTATTATACTAATTAAATTTTATAAAATTATTTATTACCAATAAAAATTGAATCCAATTAATAAAAATAGATTTGTGTTTAATAGAAGTTGAGATTAAATTCTACCTGCGAGAACCTTGTGCGTAGAGATCTCTAACCACTTTTTTAAATGTGAGGATCTTATGTTCATCTTCTTCCTTGATTTCATGTACATGTTTTTCATTTTCATTCACAACCAATGATGCTCTCTTTTAGGGTAGTTTACTTTATCATCAGAAAAATATTTTTTGAACATCTTAAAATAAAGTATACATTTTGATAAAATATATAATTTAATAAATACATATTTTTAAATATTAAATAATTAAAAATCAATTTTCTTAATTTTTAAAATCAAAATAAAACTTAAAATAATGTTATTTTATTTTATTAAAATTAATCTAATTATAATTAAAATAATTTAATATAAAATTTTAAAATTAATAATTGATCTAAATGGGATGTTATCGTTTTTCACTTTGCAGCTAACTTTATTTTAATCCATTTACTTTCGCTGCTTGTCAATGTTTAAACTTAAGTATATTTGAGCGGTGATTAAAAGGCTTGAACTGCATGTATGCTTACTCAGATTTTCTTGGGAACATTATTCTAATATGTGGAGAATAAACGAACCAGAGACAGATACAGTACAGAGGGTTATTTTCTATTTTTTGGTAATTGGCTACTCTTTAAATTTAACAATTCTGATTGGATCATTACGGTGTGCTTTTCTTAAAATAATATATTTTTACCCTTTTGATTATTTTCTTTAGCATCCCCTCGTACTTGTTAATTTATTTAACTTGCAGGAACCTTTGTATATGAAGTACCTATACTTATTAATTCAGAAGCTACACAACATTAGGTACTTGGTGATATAGGTCAAAGAATTGAATTTTAAACACGTGCATGCTCGTACCCTGGCGTGCGGTCCATTTTTTTTAAATATCACCAAGCATACAATATAATAGCAGTTAAGAGGAAAATGTTACCCCTTTTATTTGAGATTCCTACTTTTTTTAAAAATTTAAAATATTAAATTTATCATTAATTTACATGCTCCATCTCATTTATTGTCTTCCTTTCGTATATATGTTAAATTGTTCTACCTCCTTGACAAAAAGACTTATAATTAGTAACCTTTTGTATATGAGAAAATCTAGAAAATTAATTTACTACATTTATAGTTTATTGACTAAAAGAAATGCTAAATAATTGGGCATATTTTTATAAAAGAACAATACAATACCCAATTTGTAGAGAATCGTATAAAAAAATCTTAAAAGGTTTTTAATCATAAAAAAAATTAAGAAGATGTTTGATAAATAAATTATTTTAAAATTTACGAAAATATTTAACTTCAGAATATTAATTTTATATTTAAAATAAATTTTTTAACCTGTTTCTTATTAAATTATTTTCATAAAAGGACAAAAATATAATTGTTATAAAAAAAGTTTTAATTATACCCACAAAAATAACAATTTTAATTATTAAATTTCATGTAATAACCAAATAATTAAAACATGTTCATTAATATCATTATATAATTATCAATTAATTTAATAATTATTTTTATCAAATATTTATAATGTGATCAGCTAACTTATGAATTTTAAATTTGTGTCTTTTAACTAGTTTCATCTTTCAATATTCTTTAATTTTTAATTAATTTATCCTCTAGTTTTACTAAACCATATTTCAATACAAACAAATAACGAATATTTATTTTTAAATTCCTAAACTATTTCCCGTAAACTACATTGTCTCATCCTTCATTGCTCATAAAAGTCATGAAGGGCGACTTCAACTTGGTGGAAATAGTTTTATGTATTTGGTTTAGGTTTTTTTTTCTTAAAATTTCCGTTCTTAAACATCTGTCAATTATCTGTGATTATAATTTATATGAAATTATAAACGCATTATTAGAGTTCCTTTGTGAAACAAACACATTATTAGAAGTTCAACTCTGTGCTTTTAAAAAATGAATTTTATGTAAAATCAAAATTTAAATTGAAAAAAAATAAAATCTGATTAAGTTTGTTCATTTGTTGGTTTTGATCTCCAATCACAATAGTGCATGGGTTAGTTCCTACAAGTTACACAGTGTCCGTTTGTAAAGTTGGAAATAAATCAATTTCATTTTTTTAATTAAATAAACTTTATTTCTTATTGTCATCATTAAAATCTTTTATGTTAACATCCTTTCAATTTTCTCCCGAATTCAGCTTTAAATGAAACGGCATGTTTTTCCCATTAACCGATAGCATTGATCCTTCCTAGATAAACGAAGGAAGAGATTGGGGACCCAAAGGTTCACATGTCCTATTTTGAGTGTCGTCCAGTCCATTTCCAACTGTCACTAGAATAGGCCCCTCATTACCGATATTAAGGTCAAACTGACCTCAAACTTATCCTTATACCCACACCTAGTCCTATAAGCTACGGTGGGTCACATAAAAGAGTGAAAGACACATGTCTTCTTCCTCTTATATTATACTACTGGTACACAGCTTTTACACCAACAAAAAATCACCGGTCTACACCTTCCCATTGTGGTTTTTGGGCTGTCTTTCCCTTTTAAGTGGAGGGTCCACTTCGTAAGATTCCCAAATCATAATGGATCCACCCATCATATGAAGGATTTAGTAATTAAAACCCCATAATGTTTGTTACAAATTACAGTGTTTCAGTTAATGAAATAAATAAAATGTAGTTTTGCAAAAGGTGAAGTACACCAAATTTAATTTAAATTTTTTGGTGAAATATACAAAATGTAATTAGATAATAGATATATAGTAGAAAATGTGAAATAACATTAACACATGTATAATATGTATTTGCATTATTATTGTGAATGGAAATTGAATAGTGTGTTGATTATAAATGGAGTCAAATCAAAAAAAGCAAGATATGTGGTGCTCCCAGGTCCTCAAACATGATGGGTGGTTAGGGTGTCTCTATTGATTTGTGTGCATAAATTCCAATCCTGTCTTTTCAGCCCCTGCTACCTTGTAGTCTGTAGGTAGGTCCTCACTCACGCGCCCTCTCTCTCTCATCTCTTTCACCGTGCATTTTCATTTTCGATACTCCATACTCCATAACGCCATAACATATGTTGTTCAACCTTTTCCAATCTTGTTCTCATTTTTTAAAGTAATTACTATTATCGGCTATTCACTTTTTATTTTTTAAGAAAATAACTTCTAAAAAATACAAACATAAGATAAAACTTTATATTTATTTATATCTTGTATTGATAGTTTTATTTTTATTTATTTTTTAAAAATTATCTAAGAATAAAAATTTAATTATATAATAATATATTTGTATGCAGAAAAGTTATTATTTTTTAATCTTATTTTTTATATTTAGGTTGGGGTATATTCATCCTAATGGGATGCAAACGGATTTCTTATTTCTACGCTAAACTATTCTTTTATTAAAATGTTATTTAAGAAATATTGTACAATATATTAGTTAGATTTTTTTAATTAAAAAAGTTATGATTTCACATCAACGTTTGTCATTTTCTTTTCTGTTATTATTTGTTTTAATATGTATTTCTTGAATATTTAAGTCACATAATATTTTTTAAATAATTAGAAAATAGTTAAAGTTTTTGTTTGAAATACAAAAAATTAAAAAATAGAGATAAATTAAAGAAAATAAGTGTTTTAAGTGATTTGATTAGTATAAAAAACAAATTTTCTAACTTTTTTTGAAAAAACTTCTATTTATATGTTTATTCAGATTTTAAAAAATATTAATTATTTTATATATATATTATTATATTTTTTTGATTATTATGAATAATAGTAAATAAAATAAATAAATTTTAAAAATTAATAATATTAATTATATTTTTGAATACTTATATATTTTTTCTGAATCGATAAAAAATGAAAAAAAAACTTAAAAAACACAATATGTTCAATTTTTTGCATAATTTTTTTCAAAACAAATAAATGAAAGAAAAAGTATGATATAATAATTTGTTTTTCTTGATAAAATAAATTTATTTTATAATGTACGTTTCTTACAGGATAATAAAAGGATATTATGCCATTATATATATATATATATAAATTATTAATTATAATTTTATATTTAACTAAAAATGAAAAAAAAATCTTTCATTTTTCTTTTAATCTAAACAACCAAAAAATCATTTTTTAAAGATTTCTTCACCTTACAATTTTTTTTATCTCTTTAATCCATAAATATGCAAGATAATAACTTAATTTTAAAATATTTTAAATAAATTTTGATACATTATTTTCAGATAATAATAGTAAAAAATTCATAAACTACAAAAAATATAAATGCTAATTTCTGCAAAAACAAAAAAAAGATATATATGCCCTATATGCAGAGCCTGTGTGTAGAGATAAATCATGAAATAGAATAGAGGTCGGTTTTTTATAAAACCTTTATAGGTCCAAATAAACTTTTGTTTATAAAGAATCTAAACAAAAATTAATTTTAAAAAGTTTATTTTTTTTGCCACAGAGGAGAAACTATGGCAAATTTAAGGCACAAAGACACAAGCTGCAGATATAAATATGTTTTTGGAAACAAAAATACAACATTGCTGGTATTGTTTTATGAAACTAATTAGTAAAAACTAACTCCCAAAATTTCAACCTCAGAATATTTGCAATATGAAAAAGCACCCTCAAAAGAGTAATGCAGTTAAATTACAAAATGCATAGAAAAGTCTATTTAATTACAAAAAAGAAAAAGAAAAATATGAATATTGAATAGTATATAGTGGTAGTGACAAGTGGGAGAATGTCATGTAACAATTGTATAGTATACGGTGTACGTGTTGATTACACGCTTTAACGCGTTTCGTGTTGCTTACAATGTGAACAACACCCGCATTGCCTTTTGCATTAGTTACTACCACATCCCATCATTGTCCAGTCCTGAGGCCATAGACTAGCCCTTTGCCTTGCCTTAAATGACTTCGCAATTATGTGTGGTACTATGGTTTTTCTACCCAACCTCTGTCCTTCACCATGTGACTTCTTCATGCTAATGCCCCACCACAACTTTGTCATCTTTCTTCCATCGTTACTTACTTACATATTACCATTCCTATCAAACCATGAAATCACCTAGCTCCCCAGCTATATTCACAACCAACTTACAACAAAACAAAAAAATATCAAGATTCCCATCATTAAAACATGACACAATAAATACACACCCTCCAAATATATCATATATTCATTGTTTTTGTTAATTAATACAAGTTTTTACTATTAATAACATGTATGATAAATAAATTCTATTTTAACTAACTTTAGATTTAAGAGGGTTCCAATATGGACTAAAAACAAATCATAATATTAAACTTTAACCTGTTTTATTTTTAAAACAAAATCATAGAAGTCTGTTAAAAAGTAAAAAAAAAAAAATTAGAAAAATTCTCTAACAACAAGCATATTGGTCAATTGATTCTTCATATCCTGTTTACCATCCTTCATTATCTATACAGTTGAATTAATTAGATCTCAAAGGTCTGTTAATTTGGTTCTCCGTAAGAACCTTTACTCAGTTAGAATAACTTTTTCTTTTTCCAAAAAAAAAAATATATAAAACTTCGTTCAAAGCTCATCGGAAATCCTGCATTGGAAGAGGCGTAAGAATGGTGTGCCATTGGGCATGGTGGAGATGATGAACAAGACAAAATAGAAGGAAAAGCTTTACATTGGTGGTGTATGCTAAAACCCCAGCTTCGTTACCCATGACCTTAGGGATGATAATTGGAGCAGGCCCAGTGGCTACATGTAAACAATATCCGCAACAGGTAGGAGAATTATTGGGTATAGTCTAGATATAGGTAATTAGCTGCAAATAAAAATAATGAAAATAAGTGTAGGTACAGGTATTTTAGTATCTAGCTTGTCTTGCATCTATAGATTTTTAAATATATTAAATTAAAACAATACATATATTTTCTTAATAATAAATTTTAAGAATTAAAAATTTTATCTTAATAATAATTTCTTAATTTGTTAGGTAAAATTTGAACTTATTTAAATTATTGTAGTTCTTGTGGATACTTAACCTGTGCTTGATAAAATTAGGAAATAAATTAATTAAAACATAGAAGATAATAATTAATTGAACATTGATAAGCTAAGATAAAATGGAAATATTTTGGTAAAATTAAAAGTTAAACTAAATAATATAAAACAATAAATAAAATATATTTTATTAATGAATTATAACTTCATAAATGTAATATTTTCACCCTTTTCAAAAAAACACATTTTAAACTTAATGACATAAAATTTTTCTTTAAAGATAAAATTATGCTTTTTAATTTTTATAGAAAAATTATAAATATTTTTAAAAAATAATTGTTTTTATAATTTAAATGTTATATCAGCAATGATCAAATATTTCATTAAAAGTAAAATATATAGTATAATAAATAAAATAAAAAATATAATATTAAAAAGTAACATTTTATAACAAAATAAAAAAATTATATTATCTAACATTTTACGATAAATTAATAATAATATTGTAAATGAAAATACATTAGATTTACAAAATAAATGAATAAATAAGTGATAAATTATGAAAATAAATCAAACGAAAAAATGAAAAAAAATAATTTGAACAATAAAATTTTTAAATATTACTTAAAATAGTATTTGAAAATTGTTAATAATTATTAAATAAAGTTAAAATATTTTAATAAATTTTAAATAATAATTTTAAATTTTAACTATATTTTTAATATACATTTTATGTAATTAATTGCATTATTTAAATTTAATTCAATTTTAGTTAAATATTAAATTTGATACATTTTGTATATATGACATATTTTTTTAACTTGAGTGTGAGCAACGGATTCAGACATAGGTATATATACATTATCCATTAGGTACGAGGATGATGGAAATGAAAATTTAAATTATTATGCACATCAACGCAAATTTAAATAAAAAATAATAATGTAGTATTCTATTTATTGTTTTGAAAATGGACTGAACCGCAGGTTTAATCCATTAAACTACAAATTGGTTTTTTTTTAATTAATTGAATATAAAATTATTTTTAAAAAATAAATCATGAATCGATAAAATCAATAAAAATTAATTTATATAAAATAATATTTTTTTTATATTTTTTTTTTAAAATTATGTTATATTTTATTTAATTATATATTTTAAATTTTAAAAATTAAAATATATAATAACTTTGAATTTTTAATTAATAAAATTATAATATTAATATATATTATTATTATAAATATATATTTATATATTTTTAATATAATATATTATAAATATTTTAAAAATAATATTTAATTAATACCAATTGAATAATGATTAAATCATTAAATCTTACTCCATTTTCCTGAGCGTTCAACAAACTCTGCGAAACATTTTTCGCAGAGCTGTGTCTTTATAATCTCTCATAACATTTTCCGCATTGACCGGATCAGACCCCATAAGATTTTTCGTCATAGCAGCACCAAATTTGGCTCGTCCATTCATTCTTTTCACACTTAAATCAGTGGGGTTTCTATTGTAATTAAATATTTCTTAAAAATTAAATTATAAATAAAAATATTTTTAATTGATGGCATGAATGATATAAGTTATTAACACACATGTTTTGTTATTATTAGTCCTCATGAGATGGATGTATCCAAACAAACCCATTCAAATCACAAGGTACCCTAGCAATATTATTATAGGAATGTGTAATTTCACTGGTATAAAACATTAATGTATATCATAAATATATTAAATATAAATTTTCTAACCACAAGAAATTAATAAATAATATTTTTTAAATTATAACTATTGATGTACTAATTTTTAATAAAATTTACAATATATAAATTCTCAGTGTGTATCTTTAAATACATATTAAAAATTATACATAATATTAAATAATATATTAAATTATTAGTGTAAATTTAAAATATCAATTTTAAAATTTTCATACAAATGTTATATGAATGAAAACATTTTTAAGTGTTTTTTATTTATTAGTAAATGGCATATTTTGCCGTGACTTGACCTTTATCTTTCGTTTTGTGGAATGGAAAATTAGTTCAAATGAGAACAACTGAAGAAACAATGCAGTACTGTTGTTATTAGTGTGCACTCACTGTCAAAGACTCAAGGAATATGGACGGGGGAGTAGAATGACAAACTCAAATGATATTCCTAGGAATTCAACATTTGGGCCACTTTTTTGTACATTCTAAAGTGTGTTTGTTTTTATGTTTCGTACTATTTACGTTAATGATTCTTGACAAAAAGAAAAATAAAATAAAATGAATGATTGGTCTGCTGTAACAAGCTTTTGCTCTTCTATTTGAGTCATTGAAATGTGCGTTGGAAAAAATAAATCCACACTAAATTAGTTTTGCATTACATGCATTACGGCTTTGATATGATATGCATATTTATCTGGAGTCTTCTGAGTTTGAAGTATAAATAATATAATTACATTTTTATCTTACTTTCTCTCGTATGTATTATGCCAAAAATTTAATTTGGGTTAGAAGAATTGAATTTTAATTTTTTATTTATTTGCATAGAAATAAAAAGGAAAAAATAAAAAAGAATTATGATAGTTTCCTTGACACAAAATTAAAGTGAGGGAGGTGAAATATTTTTAATATGGGATCTATTAAAAAATATTTTTTACTTGTTTTGACGAGGTTACAAAGTAAAATAATATAAACTTAATAAATTTAAAATATGAACAAAGCTCAAAAGATCTAAAATTATTTTTATTATAATAATTTTGATAGTTAAAGATGAAATAAAAAAACATTTGTAAGAGAAAAAGTAAAAAGATATTTTAATAAATAAAAATTAAAAATTTGGATTGATTTTAAATTTAATATTTATATCAATTAATAATTTTTTGAGTATGATACACATATAGAAATAGAGTATTCATCAATGGATGACATAATGTACACATGAATATATTTAAATGTAAACAATGCAAGTGAGTATACATTACTCGTAACTTTTTATACAATTTAAAATATATTAATTTAATCATTAAAATATATAATAATATTTTTATAATTATATATATATATATATATCAGATTTTAAATAATTTAAATATTTATAAATATATTATTTAATTATTAATATTTATATATGTTTAATTAATACATCAAATGTTAAATTAAAATCATACAATAAAGTATTTATTAATTTTTATTTTATAAAATATTTTATTTGATAAAAACTTTTAAATAAATAATTATATTTATAAATTTTATATTTTATAAAAAAATTATCAAATTAACATAAATGTTAAGTTTGATAGTTAATCAATCAATATTAATTTAAAAATTTTTAAAAATAAAAGAGAATTTTTTTTAACTATTTTTCTTAGTTAAGAATAAAAACTGTTATACTCTTATAATAATAAAATAATAAATTAAAAAATTTTATTCATAATAACTTAAATATCATAATTAACTTTGTTTTCTTCTTTCTAAATTTTCCTAATATTGGAGGGGAACAAAGATTAACAAAAGAAAGATTTTGGTTGCTTATATTTTTCTTTCATCACTTTCTAAATTTTGAATAATCAAACAAATTATTTTTAAAATAATCTTCCTTCTCCTATATTATTCTTTGTATTTTTTTTTTAAATAAAACGTTGTGTAATGATGTGAATACTCAATTTTAAATGATTTTTAAAATAAATAATTAAAGGTTGATAAAAAATAAAATTTAAAAGAATTTATTTTCATTGTTTCTTCTAAAAATGTTATGAATCATTAGTTTCTCAAAAAGGTGTCTAAATTTGTTATATATTAAAGTTTTGTGTAAACAAAACCTCAAGTTTTCTTACATAAAAGAATATCTTCATGCATTTAAAGAATTTAAGAAAATAAAAAATACTTGAGTTTAATATGAAATATAAAGCATACGCCATTTTAATACATTTCTTTTCGGGAAAACCACGAGTATGTGGATGTTTATTATTTTGGTGGTTAGATTGTAAAAAAAAATTATATATATTTTTCTTATTTGTGATTTGTTTATTTTCCTTTATTAACTTAATAAATTATGAATTTTTTTACAGGTTTAGAAAATAGTAAAAATTAGAACTAAAAAAGTCTTAAGAAAATTATTAGCCTGATTAGATTTTAATAAATAAGATTAGATAATAATAAATTAAAATGAAAAAAACATAAAAGAGTGAATATATTACCAAAACTGGGGATAGGGAAAAAAATAAAGACGATTATTTCTCTTTTTGAGTTTTGTTTAAAGTAAATTATTACGAGGACTAATTAAAGAAAGTGGTTGAATAGTGAATATTATTTTATAGGAGATTATTTAGTAATTTAGCTCTAACTTAACCCTTTTTAACAATTAATTTGTTTTCACCTTTAAAACTTCATTTAGTAAATTGTAAAAAATAATAACTGTATTTTTTATATAAGTTGGTGGGATGATCAATAATAATGATTGATCGGTGAATGCTTTA
The DNA here is from genome assembly GCA_037954105.1 of Canavalia gladiata. Lineage (NCBI taxonomy): Eukaryota > Viridiplantae > Streptophyta > Magnoliopsida > Fabales > Fabaceae > Canavalia > Canavalia gladiata. The sequence goes on from CM075660.1 coordinate 16,431,464, forward strand.
TCGTTATTTACATAATAAAAATCTATTAATGTTATATATAGATAAAAAACCAAAGTTACGATCTCACATAAATATGGTTGTGGGATGATTGTTTTTCCTTAAAAAAATTGCAAAAATGGAAATGGATATTCATATTGTCATCATAATCATGTGACATCAATTATTATAAACATGACATGCATGCATGGCAGCCTGCAAATTTGACTGCAAGAAGGAAGTACGGCACAAATATTATCACCTCTAATGGTTAAAATAAATAGAGAGAGGGAAGAAAAAACTTAAGCAAATAGAATAAGAATAGGAAAGCCAGAGAGATAAACAAAAGAATGAAATTGTTTCATTTTCCCTTAAACCAAAAAATTATGTATTACCTTGTCCCAAAAAAATATGTACGTATATATTTTACATACATACAGAAATTAAACAAACTAATCTACAATAACCGAGTCTGGTGAGGGTGGTGGTGGTTGAGCAACATGATCGGCGACGTTGATTTCAGCCAAAGTGCAGCGTCCACGACTGCGACCAGGAACGGTGGAGCATGGGTTGCTTTGAGAACCTTGCACGGGACCTCTTGGTAGTGATTGTATTACTAGATTCTTCTGCATCAATTGACCCTCTTTTAATGGCCTCAATGCCCATATTTGTTGTAAACCCAATAGCAAAATTATTGTGAACACAAACATCTTCGTGGATCGACCCATTATTGTGATGAGGGAATCAATGAAACTTTAGAAAACACTATTTTAATCTGATTGAGGAGCAAAGACGAAACAATTAAGAACTGGAGATTTTTGAGGGACGGTGGAGGGTATTGTGTATGAATATGATGAATTGATAGATATGTTTATATATAAATGTGTAAGGACATAACAAAGCAAGCTGTGATTTGTTGAACGATTTGCTTTGACCAAAACCCCGCGTTTTGAAGTCTAGGAGTAAATTTGGGTGAAGAAAATATAAATCAAACACCCCCGAAATTTCCTTTCAATTAATGCCACGTCCTAGTTGAATGAGTCCCCATGATTTCACGTTCAACATTTCTACTTTACGAAACTTTTAGTTATGTTTCTTGTCATGCTGTTATATTTTATTATAATATCTAAATCTTAGAGTCTTTGCAGCTGACTTACGTCCATGACTTTGTCAATTGTCAACTAGCCCCTATTACTTTGTTCCCACAACAAAACCTTCAGAGTTGGGCTTGGGCTTGGGCTCGGGTTTTATACAATGTAGCCCTTTATGGGATTGTCCCCGCAAAACCAAAAGAGTAGAAGTGTGTCTAGTTAGTGATTTTAAAAAGTGGGGTTGTTCATGAATTAACCCTGCCCTAGTCCTAACCCTAATAATATTGTTTAAAAATGATAATTTATCACACAGACCCTAGTCTAGTAGGTTTTTGGGACCACAGTGCATTTTAACCCTAATGCATGTGGGTTAGGGTTAGTATTGGATTGGTGGACTATATTGATAACTTTAGAGGAAATGCTGTTTACATCCTCCTAAGGCTACATTATTTTGCACCCGCTCTATAAAATGATAATTTGTTCTGTTTATTTTGCATTCTGGAAGTGTAATTTTGAAAGTCATTTACAAAGGTTTTGAAATTAAACTTTTAGAATAATTTTTTAACATACCTTTTGAATGTAAAAAATATATTCTGAAATTAAAATTTTAAAATACACATTCTTTACCGTCTGGGTTTTTTTAATTTTACAATACCAAAATATATTATGAAATTTTAATTCTGGAATGTATTGCTCATAAAAAAGGAAATATAATTTTGAAATGAAAAATAAATGGGACAAATTCATCATTTCAGGAGAGGTACAAAATAATGCAGTTTTAGGAAGGATGATATACCTTGTAGCTTGATAGGAGGAATCGATTCAAGAAGGAACTCCTCTTTGATTATTTAGTTGATGAGGTAATAATTATATAAGACGATAATCAATAGTTGATCCAAGAGGATGATGAATTATATTGAGATTACGTTAAGGGTAATAAGTAAGAATGAAAAAAATATATATTAAAATTATGTTAAAGATAATAAATAAGAATAGAAAAAAATCTAATCGAGTTAAGATTTGAGCGCGATGGTATGTTTAAAAATTTTGATGTGTAAATCTAGATTTGTATTATAAGGTATTTTTTATTATCAAAGTTTTTTTTATTTTAAAGCCTACTAAACATATATTTTTAAAAAAATAATGCACGCATATATATATACTTAAAAATTAATGTAAAATGTTTATTTTATTAAAATTAAAGTAATGTACATAATTCTAATAAAACATTAAAGAGTTTCATAAATATAAAGTTAAATTAAAAATTTTAATTTTTAATAAATTATATAAATATATTAATATTATATAAATATAATATATTAAAATAAATATTATAAATATAAATATATAATATATAAAGATAAATAGATCTCTAAATAGGTTAAATGGACTTTTGTAATAAGTTTAAACCTAACTTGTTTATCTAAAAAAATTACATGCTTATTTATTAAACAAGTCGAGTTAAGTTAGACTTTAAACATTTTGAGCTGCTTAAGTTTATTTACTTAATAAACAAGTTGACTCAAATTAAATTTTAAATAAATCGAATCAAATCAAATTTTAAATAAATCAAATTGTAGTTCTTACCATCTAATTCATTTATATACTTAATGATTGTGTGAACAAGAATTGAGATACAAATCAAGTTGTTAAATGGGCCTCAAATGGCCCCTCAACAAACAAATGGGTTGGCTATGCCCAATTAGATTGGGTCTTACTTTTTGCACCTTCCTTAATTTTTTTATTCCAATTATATCCTTAACACCCTCCTCTCTCCTATGCCTTTTTCGAAAAAATTTTGAACTTCCGCAAGCAAAGTCATTTCCGCAATCAAGCCCTTCTCTTTTCGCAAGCAAAGCTTCTATTTTCCGCAAGGAAATTTCTACGTTCAGGCTCCAAGTTCCAAGCTTCCACTTTAAGGTTAGTATCCATTAACATTTTGTAGTCCATTTAATAGGCTAGATGTAGGGTTTTAGGGATTAGGGTTATAGGTTAGGTTCCTGGTGCATCCTAAGGTAGAAGACGACTGATACATTCCACAAACTTGTTTGCGGAATACATAACTTATACAAACCACAAACTAATTTACGGAATGCATAAGATGTATTCCGCAATCTAATTTGCAGAATACATCTGATACATTCCGCAAACTAGTTTATGAAAAACATGAGATGTAGTTTACAGAATGTATTAGATGTATTCCGTAAATTAGTTTACGGAACACATCTCATGCTTTCCGTAAACTAGTTTGCGATTTATATCAAATGTATTCCGCAAATTAGTTTGCGAAATACATCTAATACATTCCACAAACTAGTTTACAGAATGCATGAGATGTATTCCACAATCTAATTTGCGGAATACATCAGTTTAAAATTTAATTTTATCTTTTTACATTTTAAGTTTATTTATTTATTTAATTTTAGGGTTTAAGGATTTAGAGTTTAGGGTTTAATCAATAGTTAGGGTTTAGTTTTAAGGTTTACAAAATATAAATTTTTTAAGCATGTTAAGTTAATTTATTGATTATTTGGTGATTTTTAAGATATGGAGAAGATTAGAGGTTCACAAAGTAGAGGTGGTAGTTCACATAGAGAGGAGGTAGACGTTCGACCAACTGCCTCTGCTCGCAGTCGACTTGTTCAAGAAGCCTATGATGGGGAGCATGTTGATATTAGAGGTGATATTCATCAGCAAGAAGAGACATTTCCAGGTGGTCCATCTGATGTCTTTGTTCTCAGATCATACAGACAACATGTAGCATATTACATATGGACTGGAGAGGTGAGTGTCATCGTTGTCTATGTATATATTTTGTTGAATATATTAAGAAATATTTGTTTATTTAATTTATTGTTTTTGTTTCTATAAATATTATTTCAGGATCGTGCTGCTCTAAAGGTATTTCATCCATGCTATAGAGCAGCCTTACATCCAGAGTATCGTACAAGAGGGTGAATTAGCTAACTTAATACGATGCAGCCATTCGATAACATATAAGGGCTTACTGTCTGCTTTTGTGGAAAGGTGGCATAAAGATACATCCACTTTCCACCTATCAATAAGAGAGATGACCATCACATTGGATGATGTGTCTTCATTTCTACATTTACCGATCATAGGGAAGCTCTGTTCTATTTAGTCGATGACATAGAAGTCCGCTTGCTACCTATTGACAAATTTTCTTGGTGTTTCTGCTTTAGAGGCAAACACGGAGACAGATCACACCCGAGGTACGCATGTGAGATTTAGTTGGCTACAGGATGTGAGTGATCTGTGCATTGAGGAGAGTCAATTGGATGCAGTTGCTCGTGCCTACCTACTCCGATTGGTTGGGTGCACTATTTTTGCTGACAATAGTGGTACCCTTGTCAGTGTATCTTATTTGGAACTATTTAGGGATGTTCACATCATCGAGAGGTATGCTTGGGGTGCTATTGCACTGGCATACATGCGTACTTTCAACCTTGAAAAAAACAAGATACATGTGATGAGCCTTTTATGTCATTGAAGTATGTTTTGCAAAAATTCATTTTGATTATAAAGATACTTGTTGGTGGTTGTATTTCCAAGATGCACCATCCTATCATCCAGCAACTGACAAATCTTTTCTTGTAAGGATTCAACCAAGTTTTGTTCATATAATCCAAAAAAATAGGAAATTTTGAACACTTGGTTTCGAATTTAAGAAAACGCTCTTTATATTCAATTTCATTTGAAGAATCCATTAGAATAGCCCATGCATCCATTACACAATCTCATTCATCTATTGGAGATACTAATAACTTGCACTTTGACTTCACATTTTTAAAAATATGAAATTGACAAAGTAAGTATGTTGCAGATAGAAACACTACTTTAACTGCATTCATTAAGGCGATATCTCTATTTGTCACAATCACTTAAGGTATTAATTAATCTCTGAGAAACAAACCTCTAACTTTTTCTAATGCCCAGGTGAAATTATCTCCTCACTCAGACTCCAAATAAGCAAAACCCACAAAAATGTCATCTCTGTCGAGGTTACTCCAACAATCTCTAGTAATGGCAAACGATATTTGTTTGTTTTGTATGTGGTGTTAATGATCAACACAATATAGAATGCATTCAACAATTTAATGGCATCTAGATATGTCCAAAATATATCTCGAACAACATCAGACATTTCAATCTTTCTATACTAATACACATATTTGTCATGTTCCATTAATTTCATCAAGTGTTGCAGTTCTGTTTGAGTACCCTTTTCTGATTTTCGATATTTATGGCGAGCATTATAGATCTATTTGATGTTAGTCACATTATGATCGTAATGACGTTTTAATGTCAACAAAAGATTCTTCAGCTTAACCATATTCTGTCATATGACCTAGTAAAGACTTCTCTTCACCACTTAGTCTTCCAGCATACACATGATCTTTTAATGTTTCAGCTACATCATGGTTGTGAAACTCACATACAACGTTAAGCTTCCACCCTTCACCATTTCTTAATGGTCTTCTTCTTAATCTGAATGGATACTCACATTTTCTTGTTCCACTAACCTTACGTGCTAATTCATTCTTGTACTGTATATATTTTCCACTTCTTTCACAACCTAATATTAACATTGTTTTCCGTCCAATTCCACCACTGATAATAAAGATCTAATAATAACCACAACAAATGTATGAGCTTTACTCACCATTCTAGTCCAAGTTAATAAATTATCCCGTGAAGAAAAAACCTAATTATAACATACAAACAAGTAAATATTACTAAATCATAGATAACATAACAATTAAACCTTTCAATCTGAAAAGCATTTACCATCCCATTCAAGAATGTGTTTATATAATCATCATTGTTCTTTATCAAAGCCAACTTATTTCCTTCAACATTTATATTATTTTGACATAACACATATCAAAATTAAATCACATTAGACACTTTTATAAAAAAAAAAATTTCTCCAAAACAATATTACTACATTATCCTCTTCGAGAGAAATTGGCATGTCGATTTCGTCTGAAATATGGTTGCTCCACTTCAGTGAATCTTCCATAATTATCTCTGCATAAAAAAGAAAAAATATCACATAACATAAGCATTTAACTTTTCAACTTTTTTATTTAGTTAAAATAATTAACCTTCCGCAAATTAGTTTGCGGAATAGTAAAATTACATTACGTAAACTAGTTTGCGGAACACAAATATACCATTCCGTAAATTAGTTTAGAGAATATAATTTTTTTACCATTCCATAAACTAATTTACGGAACATAAAAAATTACACTTTATTATTTAATTTGTGGAATACATAATTATATTCCGTAAATTAATTTACAGAAGGTAACTGTTTCATGTTCCGTAAACTAATTTGCGGAGAACAAAAGTTACATTCTGCAATTTAATCTATGAAATATACTAATAAATTTTGCAAATTAATTTATGGAAGGTTTTTAACATTTCACAAATTAATTTGCAAAATATAAAATTCACAACTCACCTTCTTCTTCTCCAACGCTTCTTCGACGATGGTTTCTTCAGCTCCTCTGCTCCTCCTCCTCTGGCTAACAACGTCAGCTTAACTTACACTCAATTAACAATGTGATGTTGGAAGAAAAAAATAGCAATGGTAGAAACAGAAAACAAACAACAACTACTGTTGGGTGTTATAGTCATATGAACATTTTGATCTTCATGGGGTATAAAAAGAAATATAGGATGTAAAAAACAATGGCCATCACATTAAGGGCTTACTTTTTTATCTCTCCTTTTACTATTTGCATATTCCTTTCTTTTCTTTTTTTTAATTTTTTTTTCCAAAATTACCTCTATGTAAGTATATAAAATATGTCTTTTAAATTTAAGTTTTAAAAGAAAATATTTTTTTGATTTCAGAATTTAAATTTTTAAATTAAATATTTATTTGTTTCCAAAATTTAAATTTCAGAAGTTTAAAAATACAGTTCCATAATTTAAATTAACACTGCAAGAGGAATAAAATTTCCTTTCTTCATTTATTATCTTATTTATTCCCTCACATGTCCTCTTTGATCAAGAATACAGAATATTATCTGGAACCGAAAGAAGGGGCTGAGATTCATTAACAACTTACCAGACAGACAAAGGGAGCTTACAGGAATTAAAAAAAAAAAAAACAATAGAGTAAGAAAACTCTTCAATGAGATGCGGATGGTTAGCCTTGCATATTCTCTTCACCCTAGTTACCCCTTCAGTGTTTGTTGTTTTCTCCAAATTTTGGAAGTGGATTTTTTTTTAAAAAAAATCAATATTTAAATTCCGTAAGCTTAAATATATACTTCTAAAATTCATTTTTTTTTTTAAAGTTCAAAAAATATTCATTTCAAAAATTTAAATTCTAAATATATTTAATACATTTAAAAAAGAGAAGTGTGCTAATAGAAAACAACAAGAGGGTGTAAAAAACAAATCCCCTATATTAAGATAAATTATGTTGAACTGAACCTAATTGTGTTGACCTAAAAATATTAATTTAGTTGAAGGTTAAAAAATGGAACCCTGTAATTCCAAATTAAACTGACTAAAATTATTCTTAAGAAATTCTTAAGTCAAAAGTTTTAAAATTCTTCAAAATATTGGTCTATTTTGAAGTTAAAATAAGCCAACAGATAAAAAATGTCAAATAACATGTAAGAACTAAGAACCTGTCCACCTGGGTCGAGGAATAGCCAGAATAAGAGTAGAAGCCAATGCCAATTTTGTTTGTTTTATGGTAAAACAAAAATTGGCACAATAAAAGTTAGGAAACATAAAACCAAAATTCGGCCTCAACTATTCGTGTTATCTATCTCATTTTCCACTTAACATCATACCAAATAAAATACAAAGTTACACATTTTGGCTCATCATCATTTGCTTCGCAGGGACTTATTTCGATGACAGTCAACAATGTGAACGCAAGATTTTTCTGCCAAATTACATTATTCTTCTCTTGCTATAGAAAATCTATTGATTCATGGAACAATGTCACATTCTTGCAACGGATTTTTTTATTTCTTTTGCTCCAATGATTCTCGATCTACGTATTGATGGCCCAGGTCTAAACACTTTCAATATAAAATAGTCTATCAAAATTTTGTAGTTGTCCAAAATTGAGAATGAGCCTGAAAAGAATCACCAAATTAAAGGGTAAAACTAACTACTTTTTAAGTAGGATTCCCAACCATGTTTTTCTAATTTATCTCCTTTACTCAAGACGGTTTCCTTTTGGTCCTCTTGATATTGACTCATCCTGCACAATATTATATATGTCAAATCAATATAACTGGAAAGTGAGATAATATTTTCATTTCTTTTTGTAAATTTTATTTCAGGAAACAAATTTTACATTACAGATATAACAGAAAGGAAGAGAGGAAAGAGGAAACCTTGATAGAAGATTATCATTGGCAACACCCAACATTCTCACTGCCAGCAATCCAGCATTAGTTGCATTGTTGACTGCAACAGTGGCAACAGGAACACCTTTTGGCATCTGCACAACCATGTGTTAGCAAAAAAGGGTTGTGTTGGGCTGTCTTTTTGGCTTAGCTTCTATACAAGCTCTATATTTTGAGGTTTTTTTGTTAAGACTTTGTATTTTTTAGAGCTTTTCTAAAATTGTGTTTGGCCCAGTCTCTTCTTTTAAGGAGAAAAGAAGCTAAAAAAAGGATGGGCCAAATGCTAACTACATGAAACAAATCAGCTTTAATAATTGCTGAAGGTCACTGCTGGGTGCAATTTCCTACTTCCTACACCAATTGATGTAGTCATTGACTGATTTTGACTACCTAGCAGAGAGTAATAGTCAATACTGTATCTGACAATGAGGTCCACTATGGTTAATTTATCATGTTGCTCGAAACAGAGATAAAGCAAGGCAAACAAAAGGTAATTTTGAAGATGGCCAAAAGGAAACCAACTCTAGCTCCAATGAGGCTGAACCATAGAAGGGACAAGAAATATGAATCTGTGAACTGAGAAAGCAACAGAAGGAGGTGCAAAGGAAAATGAGAAAATAAGTATTGGAGAAAGACTTTGAGCATGTAACAAGCATAGTGATTGAAATTGTAACTTCAAATATGTAGGTTAACCAATTGTCAGCACTAATTCTCAAGTTCTCAGGTGGTTGCTGAACTCATCAATTATTGCATTCTTGAAAAAATATGTTTCTCACAAATTGTTTCTCGAAACATAACAAGGTTGCTTTCAGAAGCAAACATCAACACTTCAATCTTTTTAGTCATTTACAAAAGGCACCCCTCATTCACTACAATATTTAACCTAATACCACCATTCAAAATTACCAGAAACCTTAGTGACAGCAAGTTCTAGACAGTGAAAGAAACTTTTAAATGGCACAATTTTTAGAAAGAAGCAATAACACCAAATTCATTCGTAACATATGGCACCAACAGAAAATCCTTCATTTACAAGGATTTCAATCAATACTGACCTTAAGATTTTAAAAAAGAAGCAATAATACCAAAATCACAACCATATGAAATATTATAAAGGAAATCCTAAAAATCAGCAAAAATAATTATGTTGAGCTCGGAAAATTGGTAAGTAATGAATATTTAAACATCATTGAAAAGTATACCTGGACAATTGACAAGAGTGAATCAAGTCCATCTAGGGTAGATGCTCGCACAGGAACACCAATAACAGGCAGGGGAGTCAGAGCAGCAACCATACCTAAGATTTAAAAGCATAATTCATTCAAATAAAGCATTTCATTGTTTAGAAAATTATAAAAAGCAAAATTAAAATAGTTTACCAGGCAAGTGGGCTGCACCACCAGCACCAGCAATAATGACTTGTATGCCTCGTTCATGAGCAGATGAAGCATAAGAAAACATCAATTCTGGAGTCCGGTGTGCTGAAACTATTCTTACCTGAAATTTGACACAGGCATTCACAGTTAAGGATAAACAAGTTCATACAAGAAAAAAACCCTCAGGAAAATTAAACTATTTTACCTCATGAGGCACATCAAACATCTCCAAGATTTCAGCAGCACTTTTCATAACAGGCAGATCTGAATCAGAACCCATTATTATCCCCACCCGTGGAGCAACTAAGTTTAACAAACAAAACAAAGCATAATTAAGTGCAATAAAAACACAATTTTAAACTTTGAAATAAAAAATACCAGGCCCCTCTCCCTTTTCCTTAATTATAAGAGAATGGTAGTTTTCAATCTTCATCAAAGAGTTGATAACAAATAAAGGACAACTGAACATACAGATGAGATGAGACAGATAATATTTCATTTTCATAATCTTATTTTATTCCTCAATTCATTAGCCACTACCAATCTTTTTAGAAAAATGCAGGGAAGAAACAAGCAATTTTTCTCACCAGAGTCATAAAAGTTTGCAGGTAAAATTCAAATTTCTCAGATTTCCTAGGGAAAATTTCATTAAGATAATGAGATAGATATAAATAGAGTTTTTCCAATAGGCTTAAAAATCCAAAAAAGAAGAATGTCAGAATGCCAAATGACTTAAAAATGTGAAAAGAAACCACAAAGTAAAAAAACTAATTTTGCTTCAAATAGAGAAGAGAAGGGGTAACATTCAATAAAAAAAAAGTGATCATGTTAAATATGGCCATAGATCTAAATTGATAATCAGATTTCATAAACCATATTCACCTTCCTAAGATAATGAGCCTTGCTCAAAAAAAGAAAAGCAAGAGAAATTATTTTTTAATGTTTTATATTATAATTTAAGCTTATTTTTTAAATGCTTAAAAATGATTTTTTGTTACAGCACCAGTGTCCTAGGGGTCCAGCCATGTGGAGGTGTAACTCATGCATACAGGTCAACAAAAAATAACTTTTAATAGGACACCAAGTGAGAAGTGTCCAACACACGTCATGTGGGTAGCAGGAAAGTATCAATGCCAAAAATGTATCTGACACTCAGGAACCTCAAGCAAGGAGTTTCCATGCTTCAGCAACTGCTAGATGCTTCTAATATTACATGTATCAGTAAGTCTAACTAAATTGGTTATGTATCTATCAATCTAAGAATTACTCACTGTATGTATCAATTATTGCATGAGTCAAAGAAATATAAAATGAAGAAAACCATCCTTCATCATTGGTCTAGCAACATAAAATCATTAACTACAAAGATAAAAGTATAAGTGAAGAGAAGTCTTTGTCACCAACCTGCAGTCTTGTCATCTAATTTTTTCCCTTGCACCATTATTGCAAGATTTCTTTCAATATTGCCTAAGGAAGTCCCAACAATGGTTATATGGCCCATCTTCCGTTGCTTTCTCATTTCTGACAAATTGCAATGACACTGTTATTTACTAGTGATTAAACATCAACAAATGAGAGGGAAGCAATCAACCTTAAACTTGCTGCTTAACCAACCAGAAGTTTACCTGGCTTATCATACCAATGAACAGTAGCCCCAGGAATGGTCAATGCCCTTCTGAGCAATTGATGAGCTAACTGAAAACCAAGCTCCCCCTAAAATCATTTAGCAAATTTAATGGACCATAGTCAGAAACATGTCAACCATTTTTGTTCAGGTTCATCAAAGCAGAGAAGCTTTGGCATCTAATTTGACTTTCATACATTTGGACAAACATTAAATTTAATATCATGCTGGTAACTTTTTACATTTTTTTTTCTGCATATAATAACAATTTACATTTTTATTTTCAACATATAATAAGAAGAAGAAAATATGATTCATTAGTAATAGCAGCACTCCATTCCAACCAAGCACCTAATAATAATAGCAAAACATACTTAATTTCAAGCAAATATAATAGTATCACTTAAACCAATGATAGAAGAAAACCAGAAATTTTTTCAAATTTATGGCAAAGAAAGTGAAGGGAAAAGAAAATGGGAAAATATTAAATGCAAATATTACCTCTTCTTCACCTAGTATATTGTACATTATAGCAGCTGGGGTTTTCATCGATGGATCCCCAAGAGGAAGACCAACAACAGCCCGCAAATGTTGCTCATATTGAGAGGTATAGCAAGATTCAATTGTGTGATGCCCACTATTGTGAGGTCTAGGCGCTACTTCATTTAATAAAATCTGTGAAAAAACACAGGCACAGTCACTATCCGGAGATTAACAAACAAATACAATGCTTTTGCAACAGCAAAAAAATAAGTCAATGTAGCAGTAAAAAAAACAATAAACATTGAGGCATGTCCAGAGTTGATGAAGAAATAAATTCACAACCTGTCCATCCCCAGTCAAGAACAATTCAACTGCAAACACACCAGCACCTTCTAGAGAGCTAACAGCATTGAACGCAACTTCAGTAGCATGTTCCCTAATCTTCCATTTCACGTTAGCGGGAGCCTTAACTATGTGGCATATGTTGTCCCTAGAACAAAAATAAATCTTTAAGCAAATATATAAGGAAGCTGAAATGGTACGTTGCTTATTTATTTAAATTACCAAAACCTAGGTTATGAATTAAATCTATGGTGAAGCTTGAGTTAAAACCTTCCATACTAATGGCATGTATGTGTTATGCATGTTACATTGTTACCTGTGAATAGTTTCAACAACAGGATAGCACAAAATTGAATTATCTCTTCCTCTTGCCACAATGACAGCTAGTTCCTGCCATCATTTAGGAGGAAGTATGTAAGAAAATTCATAAACTAGCCAACATGACAAAATTGGGGAGTTTTAAGAAGTAAAAGACTTTCTGTGGTGAACCAAAGACAAATGATTTAGATAAGGACAAAAGTAAACTACAAGAAAGCACTATGAAGAGTAATCATAATTTTTTTAGAGAGGGAATTTAGTAGTCAGAGCATGTGGCAAGTGATGCAAACATAGTATGCTTTGGAATAAGTTACATTTATGAGAGCTAAACTGTTACTGGAGGTGAATACCATAGGGATTATTACTGGACTAAAAAGAGGACATTATTATCTGATTGAGAATCATAGTCAACAACAGAAACAACCATTTTAAAGAACTCAATAAATTGATCATAATATGTAAATCATGGATTGAAAAAATCACCATCCACAGTACATAATATACATACTGACCTTGACAAAAGGTGCCCACTTTTCAGCATATAAACCACGATCAAATCCTCCGAGAGCTGCAAAGTTTGGGGAGGTGGGGTTAAGAGGAAAAAGTAAAAGGAAGTGTGTGAATATGACATAGGCAGAAGGCCAAGTATGAAGTCAGATAAGTTTTTCCTGTTTTCCTTTTCTCAAAGAAAGAAAAGAAAAAAAGGTGCATCTGTAGAAGGACTAATTACCATCCACGGCAGAAGGAAGTTCCTCTTCACTTTTAGCGACAACATTTCCTCGCCCATCATAAGCTAATCTTCTACTCTTGATCATAAGAGGATAGCCAAAGAGCTCCCCTACTTTCTTAGCACCTTCAAGATCATCTATCTGTTCAATTTATTATTCACGCATCTTCATTTAGTATCCTAAAGATGAATTTTCAAATACTATTATTACCAAGGTAAACAGTACAGACCCTCATAAATTCAGGAAGTGGAATGCCATGCTGAGAGAAGTGAACCTTTTGCTGATACTTATCCTGTAATATATTGAATAGTCATGTCAAGGAAATCATTCAGATATTCTTATCTTTAAAAATGTTGAAATTAACAAGTCAATGATTAGGTGAAAAATTATCCTATTACAATGGCAATACTTAATGCACAAGGTGGAAACATCTAGCTGCTCATTTTCTCAATTAATACCACAAGCGAAAACCAGAAAAACAATAACCTGAATAATTCGTATTGTAGAGGCTTTGGGTTGGCAGTCAACTCCTTGCTTCTCAAGTTTTTCCAATGTAGCAACATCAACATGCTCAATTTCAACCGTTAATACTCCACACCTGAAAATCATACTTTCCAACACGTGAAAACAGAACATGACAAGTTTAAACTAAACACCTATTACATAAAAACTTGAACCTCTTGGCAAATTCCTCAACTGTAGTGCTGTCATCAAAGCTACCAACCATATGATGATAAGAAAGGGAGCTCGCGGGGCAGTTCTCTTGTGGATCTAAAATCATCACCTTAACGGCCATCTCAGAAGCAGCTTGACATAGCATACGGCCAAGTTGACCTCCTCCCAGAACCCCAACAAGCACTTCAGATAGTCCATGAACAGGTAACTCATCATTCCTACACACACCCAACAACATGATGGAAATTTTAGGGCTTTTCATGACACTTTTAGTTTCAGAAACTTCAAGAGTAGAAATTTTACATTTATCTGCCTTAAGTCAGGGAAAGGTAAAAAGGGTTATAATCACAACAAGTCCAAAACAAACCCCATTAATAAAAATGCAAAATTTAACCTTTGAGAAACTGCATCATGTGTTGTTGCTTGACAAGAGAGGTGGGGCTGGTGACACTGTTTTAGCTTTAAAGAATGTGTAGAAGGAGGTTGGTCCATGCAGAAACCGAGTGAAGAGGTTGTCTTGATAGAGGGATGACAGGGTCTCAAGGCAAAAGCTGAGTTGGTGGTGTGCCCAGACAACACTATGCGCGCACTGTGAAGCATATTCAAACCTCAGTTTTCGCAGCAAAGCAAACACACTATGTCGTGTCTTCAGATGCCTGTTTTCTATGCATATAGACAACACAACCAAAAACTCATTTGGCTTAGAGGGAAAGCTGAAAAGGGATTCCTTCTGAAAAAAAAAATAAATAAATAAAATTTTGTTGCTTATCAAAAATGTTTCCCAACAAATGGAAAATACATATTTTAAGATTCCAATAAGCAATAACAATGTTGTGGCTGAGTTTAAGCTTCCCTTCTCTTTTTTGGCCTGGCTTCGCTTTCCTCAACATCAATCGACCGGCAGCTCTTAGCTGGGTTCACTACCGATAAAAATTACTCTCATTATTTAACTATTAAACATGCTTATTATATATAAAAAACTATTAAGACAACTTGTCATTCACGCATTTTCCTATTGAAAACTCGTTAATTAAAAATACTGATTTCTAATATACTATTTTATTTTTAATATTTGTCAATTTTTATGTATATTATAATAAAGTAATAGCTTTAATCTAAATATATATTTTTAATTTTTATGTATATTTAATTTTAATTTTCATAAAACTTATTTTTTAAATAAGGCTTGTTATATTTTTTTTATAACATATTAAATATCTAACTATATCACACCTGTTGATTATCAATAAATAATGATAAAAAAAATTATGAATATTTAATTTTAATTTTTATGATATAAAACTCTCACTTTTATTTTTTATTTTATCAATGAGTTTCAATTTAGTTATTAATTTTTTAAAATTAAATCTCTAATCTATCATTTTATTTTATAATGCATTAATTTATGCTTTTATTTTTTGTTAAGAGTATATTTATATAATATTTTAAATGCAACGTTGGTTACCGTATAAGAATGTAAACATCGTGTTTTTATCTAATATTGCATTTTCTTTTTCAATTTTACCATCTCAAACTATTATATGATATTATATCTTTGTTCATACCACTAACATTTAGCCATATTTTGATATTGTCAAATTTAACCTCTAATGTGAACTTTCTAATCAAGTTCTCTCTAACATTCATTTACCTCTCAAACTTGTTGATTCAAGAAGCAGACTCTCCCGCTTTTCACTTTTAATTCTGATTCTCACCCTATTGAAGAACAACAATGATGGATTTTGAAAACCAGGAATTGAAGGAGTACCTTCTTTTACATTTAGAGAATAATAAAATGACGGATTTTTTCATAATAATTTTCTATGAATTTATTTATATATAAATCATTTTTAAACCAATAGATCATGAATGTATCCCTTCCAATATGTTAAATCAGGCTTATAGTCACGAATGATATATTTTTCTTTAAACCAAAGCTTGAAATATTTTACATGATTGGATGGTATATTCCTTTGCAAACTTTATGAGAAAGTCACTAGATTATGATTTAAAGCAAGTGTCTCATTTTTTCGTTTTAAAAACAAAAGAAAGGAAAGAACAGTTGAACAAACTTGCATTCTTGGCCAACACCCACGACATTGTTTGAATTGAAAAATAAAATAATGAAACTTTGCAAGCTTTTAAGCATGCTTATGCTTTTGAATTATCATGAAGGTTCGGTTCTATAGCAAGTTTTTAAAAAAAATTAACTTCAAATGTCTCACCATTACATTTTAAAGGTTTTATTATACTAACATTTTTGTACTGGTATTTGAGGTTATTGAAAATAGAGTTTGGACCTTAGGGATGAGAGGGAGCCAGCTTCAACAAAGGTAAAAGGGTACGTGGTAGCTAATGTAACATCTAATGTGACATATAAGCATGTATGATAAATGATAAAATGAAAGATTAATAATTTAATTTTAAAAAATTAAAAATAAAATTAAAACTTGTTAATAGTGAATGAACTATTTACTCATTCTAATTTTATATGTTTAGAAGATAATGTAAACATGAAAAATAAAATTAAAAAAATTAAAAATTTGTTGAATAAAACTTACAGATAAAAGTTGAAAAATAAAAAATGATAAGCTACCAATTAAATTAAAAATATTTGATTAAATTAGTGGTTGAACTAATTAATAAATGTAAAATAATAAATAAATATATAATTAACTAATAGACTAAAATATAATAAGCATGATATATTTTTAATAAAAAATATATTAAATTTTGATTTCTTTAAAATAAAAATTATTATTTTTATCTTTACACAAATGAATTTTAAATTATTTTTTTAAAAGTAATTATTTTTATAATTTTATTTTTTATCAAACAATTCAATTTTTTAATAAAATGAATTAAATAGTATAATAATTAACATAATAGTATATATTAAAATAATAATTTAAAATATAATATTTTATAATAATATACAAATTCTATCAAAATTAGTAATATTATTATGAAATAATTAAATTATATTAAATTTATAAAAATAAATACATAAATAAAATATCAAATTATAAAAATATATTAAAGGTAAAGGATATAAAAATAATCAGCTCCTAATTGAAAAATGTAAAAGTTACTATAAATAAATTTTTTTAAAAACATGATAATTATCTAAAAATGTTAGTATCCATTAAAATATTTAACTTTATCAAATAAGACGGAAATGTGTTAATAAAATTTTCAAGTATTAATTTAAGTGTTCGTGCTTCCACAAGTTTAAATTAATGTTATAAATTTCGACTTAAACATCGACTCGACTAAGATACCGGATGAATGGATGATTGGTTAGATTGATAAGTTACTAGTTGAACGGGTGTAAATCAAAATTTATATTTAAAATATTTTAAATACATAAATTAACAACATTTTTAAAGTTAAAACAGTTTAAATTTAAAAGTAAGAATAAGTATTATAATATGAATACCTAATTAAACAAATAAGAGTCAAAATTTTGTTATAACATAAATTAAAATGTAAGTTTAAAATATAATAAAATATTCAATATTTAAAAAATTTATCAAAATACATATTTAAAAATAAGAAATATAATTAAAATAATGTAAAAATTATATTCAATGGATTAACACTTTGAAACTTCTTTAATGATAAGTTTAAAACAAATTAAATACCGGTTGAGATAAAATTTTAACAAATAAAAATTGAAATTTGATCATTGAGATGAAATTAAAAATTTGAGATCATGAAAAAATACAAATCCTTGTTATTTGGATCTCAAATTATGTTTTTGGTTGTTTAATATTAATATCAAATAATGTTATTTTAGATAAAAAAAAATTTATTCTACCCAACTGAGTTGATCAATTCACTAATTTGTGTAAAAAATCGACGAGTCAACCTGGATCAGATTGAATCAATTACAGAGATCTAATAAACCACTTGAACCGGTCAATTGTTCAGTTTCCAATTCAATTGGTTGGGTCGAATATAGTTTGATAACACTGATCGAAAGTTTTTACCTCTAAAAAGTCGTTTGGTTTGTAAAATAAATCTATTTTCTATTTTTTATTTATAAAAATATTATTTTTTTAAAGTTTTATAGAAAATTAGAAAAATAAAAAGTTTTTATAAAAAATTTTAAAAAATAAAATAAAAACAGTATGATGTTTTGTAAATAAAAACATAATAAATAAAAATAAGAAACATTTTATTAAAAAAAACGGTCCTCAATCTCCTGAGAAATCCCACATGTTTTTAATATGCATATTTTAATTTATCCTTAATATAAATTATAAAAATAAATCAGTGTGAAATATTTTTTATTTTTTATTTTTTTCATATTTGTAGAGTTTTTATTATTTTAATTTTTTCTGTTTTTACATAGTCTAAGCCTTTTCTTCCTTTTTATTCTTGGGGATTGCTTTTTGCACCCCCGTTTTTTCTTTTCGTACCCTCCTTCACTTTTTGTAAATTTTTTTTTCAATTATATCCTTCAACAAATACATTCCGTAAATTAATTTGCGTAAAGTAAACATTTTACATTCCGTAAACTAATTTGCGGAATGTATTTTTACATTCCGTAAACTAGTTTGCGGAATGTATATTTTTACATTCCGTAAATTAATTTGCGGAATGTAAAAATTTACATTCCGCAAATTAGTTTGCGGAATGTAAAAATACATTTCGTAAAATATATTCCGTAAACTAGTTTACGGAATATAAAAAATATATTCCGCAAACTAGTTTACAGAATGTATTTTTTACATTCCGTAAACTAATTTACGGAATGTATATTAAAAAACGTAAAGGATAAAATAGGAATATCTAAATGTCCAAAAAAAAGTGAGGGGTGTAAAAAGAAAAAATAGGGGTGCGAAAAGTAAAGCCCTTTATTCTTTGGGGATTGCTTTTTGCACCCCCGTTTTTTCTTTTCGCACCCCCCTTCACTTTTTGTAAAAAAATTTTCCAATTATACCCTTTAACAAATACATTCCGTAAATTAATTTGCGGAATGTAAACATTTTACATTCCGTAAACTAATTTACGGAATGTATTTTTACATTCCGTAAACTAGTTTGCGGAATGTATATTTTTACATTCCGTAAATTAATTTGCGGAATGTAAAAATTTACATTCCGCAAATTAGTTTGCGGAATGTAAAAATACATTCCGTAAAATATATTCCGTAAGTTAATTTGCGGAATGTAAAATACATTACGTAAACTAGTTTACGGAATGTAAAAAATACATTTCGCAAACATTCCGTAAATTAGTTTACGGAATGTATATTAAAAAACGTAAAGGATAAAATGAGAATATCCAAATGTCCAAAAAAAGTGGGGGTGTAAAAAGAAAAAATGGGGGGTGCGAAAAGTAAAGCCCTTATTCTTTTGTCCAGGCCTTTTCTTCCTAGTTCCTAGAGTCCAAGGATTTCAAGAAACATATGCAAGCTCAGCCCAAATAAAAAAAAATTAAAGCTAACTAACTGAGGGCAAAGGCAATAGGGACTAAGGGAGTGCTCTGTGTCTGTGCTATTTGTCACTGAGAAGTGACGTGAGACTTTAGAACGGTGTTTTCGGAGGTGTTTGGATTGAGTTGCAGAGGAACGTGATTTTCAAATAGGATTGCACTTGTGTTTACACCATATGAGGTGTATGATCTATGGCTATGCGATTCGGAACACGTATATGGTCATGTCACACGTGTCGTTCCATTTAGGAACACCAGAAACAAATTCAAAAGACTAGGGAAAATTTAACCAACCACATTCTTAATCTCCGCATTCATACACTACTAATGAATATCACCGGCTAGAAAAATAGAAAATACAATTAAAAAGAAAAAGATCAGAGATTAACCTTTTATAGTCTCAGATTGCAATTCTTAAAGATTCTCACAACACCACTCTTTTGTTGCTTATGTGACACTTGCAATCATCTTCCTCGATTATGGTGTTTGTGATTTTACTGTGAGCTAATGTTAATTAAAATGTGATTTCATTCGTTGATATTTTTTGTAATAAAATTTTATATGGTGAGCATAGGATGAAAAGTACTTTTTAAATTAAGAGTCAGTTTGATTTAAAGTCTAAAAATGCTTTTTTAATATAAGATATAATTTTTTTAAAAAGTATGATTCGTATAAATTAATATATATTTTTAAATATTTAATAATTTAAATTAATTTTATTCATTTTAAAACTAAATAAGCACTAAAATTAAACTTTAAAAAAGCTTAAAATACTTTTTACATATAACTTTTTAGACAAGTCTTTTCAATAAAAAATGTATTTTCTGAAAAACGTGTGAGTCCTTGAAATTATCCATTTATTGTTAGTTGCAAGCTTTCTGCATGGATATATAATTTATTTTAATATTAGAACAAGTTACAACAACTTGCAAAACAGGTTACTTCTCAATAACTGATGTATTTACCGATTCTAGTGGCTTTAACTAAACTAACTTGCAATAACATTTGGGAAAAAAAACTTACAATAATCAGATTTAAAAAAAAAACAAATATTTAATTTTTGTTTTTAATCATCAATTTAGAAATTGTGGTGCCTAATTGACATCAGGACTGCCAAATAGGATTGGCCCAACGCGGATTAACACATTTTTGGTCTGGGTTGAGTAAGAGTAATTTATGGCCTTTGTTTTTAACCTATCCTACTTTTATTGCTCATGCATCTTAAATTTGTTTGTTTTCTTTATTTTAATTTTTTAAATCTTTTATCCATCTTATATCATAAATCAAAATAAATTTATTTTTATATCAATATATCTATTTCAATTCCAAATTGATTACACTCTAATGTTTATATTTAAATTAAAATTTTAATTCAAACTAATTGCCTCTCAATATCTCTGCATGCTTTATAATTTCAAATAGAATTTTCTATAAATTAAAATATAATTAGTCGCCTATATTAACATTTTTTAAAAAAGCTCAAGGGTTAAAAGTAAACTATATAATATCTCTTTTACAAAATACAATAAAGGGCAGGTTAAAAAAATAAAAATACAAAAATTATCAAACAATCTAAAACAATATTTCTACGAACAAGTTGTGTTTGATTTAACAATTTCTCATTCTATTGGTTTTTCTAAACATGTGAGAATAAATTATAATTTCAAAATCTTTGGACAATTCCTTTCACTTGGTGGACCGAGTTTGCATTAGAATAAATATCCTTGTGTCATTGTTTAATAAACTTAATCACACTAAGAGAATATGACTCAATAATTTTCAAAGCACCTCTATATCTTGCAATCCCTAAGTCTAATAGAATGTCTCAAAATTCCACATTCATGTTCCAAAGGATTTTGATTATCGATAAACTATATGCCATTTTAAAATAATTATTATATCACATTCTATTTCTAATAATTTAACAATATATGGAAGAAATAATTAAACATGTAAAGAACAATATCAATAATAAATTTATAATAACAATAATAATAATAATTATTATTACTACAAACTTATACTATAATTATCAATATTATTATTATAATTATTATTTTTGAATAATTCGTTGTTATTATCTAGAAAAAACAGGAAAACTAAATTGAACATAAAAAAATAGGAACATATCATAATAAGAAAATTTATTGATTACAATATCTTTGATCACAGGTATATTCTCCTTTTCCATGCACATTATGGATGATGATTATATAAAATAATTTATATATATATATATATAATATCAGATTAATCACTATTGAAATTCATTAAACATAAACACAAGTGTTAAAAAATTAATAATTATTTTTCAATTAAGAAATATTTTTAAAGTGCACGAAATAAAGAAATTAATAAAACAAGTTTTCAGCATGAAGCATGTGACGGTTGCAAGAATATAGGCTTACATAATACTTGCATTTATATACGGTATTTGCTTATCATAAATTAAGATTTGAATCGTTTAAAAGAAATAAATAATAAAGTAAAAAAATAAATATACATCCATTTTTAATTTAAAATAAATTATAATTATGAAATATTTTATATAATTAATAATAAATGTATTTGTATTTACTATTGCAAATTTATTTGTTAGATGAGATAAATCTAATAAATTACATTATTTAGTGGCTTATATAGACCATGCACTATATTAACAAAGCTTTAGTTATTTATTTATTTCGTTGTTATATGGAACATCAAATGGTAATCTCCACAGCAAAACAAAAATCATAAAAAAGGTTGTTGATTATTATGATGAGTTATAAAGATTTATGTATTATAAAATGAGGATTACTACCATGGAGTGGGGCAAAACAGTAATTCCGAGAAAGCCAAAAATGAGGAGGTTGAATTCCTTTGACCTAAATACCCTCTTTTTGTGGATAGCCCCAAACCTGTATTTCCCTTCTCAGCCCTCACAAGCGATGCTTCTGGTACCCCTCTAATTCCCAATCTTCCTCTCCTCTCCTTACCCTTCTTCCTCTAATTCCGATTTTCTCCACTTCCCCGCCAATTTTCCTTAACCTCTTTTCAAATTCCTCTTCCTTCTCCCTCAATCCTCAAAACCCCTTCGATCCGCATCTTAATGCTCTGAACCCTCGCCGTAGAGCATTACCCACCTCCCCGTTCATGTTTTTGCCAGATCCTATCACCATGGTTTCGTACCCTTTGGGGAAAAGTTGAAATCTTTCAGGTAATTTTATCGTTACTATGAATTCTCATTAATTTTTACAATCAATTCAATTTTGACAAATGGATGTGATTTTATGTCTTCATCAAAGTTTGTCCTTTTCCTTTGGTTAGTTCACTCACTTGTTGTAAAGCTGTT
Organism: Canavalia gladiata; assembly: GCA_037954105.1. Taxonomy (NCBI): domain Eukaryota; kingdom Viridiplantae; phylum Streptophyta; class Magnoliopsida; order Fabales; family Fabaceae; genus Canavalia; species Canavalia gladiata. The sequence goes on from CM075660.1 coordinate 16,454,259, forward strand.
CAATGCTGAGCTGTGGATAACAGTCCAAGTTATTTTCTAGTCTGATTAAAAGTGGTGTTATATGATGGTTTACATGTTCTCCTCCATTACATTTCTTATCTTCTATTTCCCCCCCTCCGCTTCTGATGGGTTACTATAGTCCAACTTAAGTTAATTGGAGTATCAAGTTAAGTTCAATGCATATCCTGTTTTTCTTGGATTCTTAAAGTGATTTTTTAGTTTCTCATGAATGATGCACATTCTCTGCAATTAAAAGGTGATGGTTTTCATGGAGTGGCCTAGGAATTTAATTCATGTAATTTGAGTTTGTTTCTGGGATGGCTATCAATTAATACAGGTGTGAATGGAATGCTTGTGGATATCGTTCTATATAACCATATATAATTTGGCTTTGTAATCCCAACCGTACAGCTGTAACTGTAAATCAACAGTTAATGTTGCAGTTTGTCATTTGTGATTTTATGATGTGTGATAGCATTTGAACTTGCTAAGGATGGAATTTTGTCCCTTTTGTCTCGTTTGAACTATTTATGTGCGGCAGTTTCAGCATAGAGGTCTGACATGATTTAATTGATTGTAACTATCAAACTGTGGATTTATTACGTGTTTGACGTGGGGCACTTGAAGAAAGGATAGAAAAGTAAAAAGCAGAGAGAAATTATTCTCTTGTTTGTTATGCTGTGTAAAGTGGTTACTTGCATGATCTTCATTTTTTTTGTTTCTTTCTGGTGATGCATACAATTCAGGACTTTTAACATTAATGGGCTTGACAGAGGTCAATATGGTTTATCTGACTTAGCTTCTGTTATCTGTGGGATCCTGTTGCAGCAGTGTCTTGGCCATAGAGCAGTTATTTGTATTTAAAGCTGAGCAGCGGCTCTTCTTGTTGCTGCTATACACAGTAATTTATGTCTTCAATGGCTAACCATGATTTAATACTTGGTCAAAGTCACAATTTAGCACTTGGACATGACCAACAATTGGTGCTGGGTCATAATCATAATTTGGGCCTCAGCCAGAATCACGCATTAGAACTGGGATCAGCCCATGAGCATCATTTAGGTCTGGGACAAACCCATGATCATGAGCTGGGGTTGGCACATACCCATGACCATGAATTGGGGTTAGGGCAGGACCATGATCATGAAGGTGATGATGGTCACAGTTATGAGCACGAACGTGAGCTAGGCATGGATCAAAAACCTGAGAATGATGACCATGAGTTACCCCTTCCTGAACAAAATCATGAGTTAGTCCTAGCAGAGAACAATGATTTGACCGTTTCAGAGAGCCAAGAACTTGATGAGAACATGGACCTTGCTGTGGTTCAGAACTCAGAAATGGGAATTGATTCGGCCAATGATATGGGTGTTCAACAGTCACAGCTTCTGGTTGCTTCCGTACCCCACATAATTCAGGCTCGTACTATATGTCCTAGTTATGAATTGTCAGTGGGGCAAGAATTCCCTGATGTCAAGAGTTGCCGAAGGGCATTGAGGGATACAGCAATTGCTCTTCACTTTGAGATGCAGACTATAAAATCTGACAAGACCCGCTTTACTGCTAAATGTGCTAGTGAAGGATGTCCCTGGCGCATTCATGCAGCTAAGCTCCCAGGGGTTCCAACTTTTACTATTAGAACAATCCACGAGCATCATACATGTGGAGGAATTTCTCATCTTGGCCATCAGCAAGCTTCAGTTCAGTGGGTTGCTAACTCTGTAGAGCAAAGGCTGAAGGAAAACCCTAATTACAAGCCAAAAGAGATATTGGAAGAGATTCATAGGGTTCATGGTATCACTTTATCGTACAAGCAAGCATGGAGAGGCAAGGAGCGTATTATGGCTGCAATGCGTGGATCTTTTGAAGAAGGCTATCGCTTGCTTCCACAATACTGTGAACAGGTGAAACGCACAAATCCAGGCAGTATTGCGTCTGTTTATGGAAATCCATCTGATAATTGCTTTCAGCGTCTCTTCATTTCCTTTCAAGCATCTATATATGGTTTTTTAAATGCTTGTCGGCCACTCCTGGGGCTTGATAGGACATATTTAAAGAGCAAGTATCTTGGCACATTGCTTCTTGCTACTGGATTTGATGGTGATGGGGCTCTCTTTCCTCTGGCATTTGGTGTGGTTGATGAGGAAAACGATGATAATTGGATGTGGTTTCTGTCTGAACTTCATAACCTGCTTGAGGTTAACACTGAAAACATGCCAAGGCTTACTATATTGTCCGATAGACAGAAGGGAATTGTGGATGGAGTGGAAGCAAATTTTCCCACTGCTTTCCATGGATTTTGTATGCGCCACTTGAGTGATAGCTTTCGTAAGGAATTTAATAACACCATGCTTGTCAACCTTCTTTGGGAAGCAGCTAATGCTCTTACTGTAATTGAATTCGAAGCAAAAATTTTGCAGATTCAAGAAATATCACAAGATGCTGCATATTGGATTCGGAGAATTCCACCTCGTCTCTGGGCCACTGCGTATTTTGAGGGGCAAAGGTTTGGTCATTTGACAGCCAACATAATTGAATCTTTAAATACTTGGATATTGGAGGCATCTGGGCTTCCAATCATTCAAATGATGGAATGCATTAGAAGGCAGCTAATGACTTGGTTTAATGAGCGTCGAGAGACCAGCATGCAGTGGACATCAATACTTGTACCTTCTGCCGAGAGACATGTTGCAGAAGCTCTTGAACGTGCACGCACATATCAAGTTCTTCGTGCCAATGAAGCCGAGTTTGAAGTTATATCTCACGAAGGAACAAACATAGTTGATATCAGGAACCGTTGCTGCCTTTGCCGTGGCTGGCAGCTCTACGGTTTGCCCTGTGCTCATGCTGTGGCGGCACTTCTCTCCTGCAGGCAGAATGTCCATAGGTTCACCGAAAGCTGTTTCACTGTTGCAACTTATCGCAAGACATACTCACAAACCATACATCCAATTCCTGATAAATCTCTCTGGAGGGAGTTGTCTGAAGGGGATGCCAATGCTAGCAAAGCTGTTGACATCATAATTAATCCTCCTAAATCACTCAGACCACCTGGCAGACCAAGAAAGAAGCGAGTTCGGGCCGAAGATCGAGGACGTGTTAAGCGAGTGGTGCATTGTAGTCGTTGCAATCAAACAGGCCACTTTAGAACTACATGTGCAGCTCCCATCTAAGTTGCTTAATCAATAGATTGGACCACCTTTAGTTATGTTACGTTACTTTCCCACCGTGTCAATTGCCAAAGCACTCCTGTAACCTGTTCATTATTTATTTAGGCTTCATAGCTTAGACTGGCGAGTAAATCATGCATGTTATTTACTTGGCATTAATGTGATTTAATTTGTAGCAGATACTTCTACGTGTATATACTCCAATAATTGGCATTGTTCAATAAGGCATGTATTGGTAATGGCACGATTTTTGTTTTAGAGTATTTCCTTTTGAATAATTTTTTGCAGGGATGTTTATGATGGGGTGAATCCCCACCAAGCCAAGGCCTTATGACTTTTCTCAAGGGTTGTTTGCTTCTGCTTCATTCGTTTCGTGAATATTGTCTATTTTCATATATCAATATAAATACATTAATCTTTTTTGTCTACATCAAATTAGTCTTTTATAATACTTTTCATCACCTTATTCACCTTTTAAGATGGCATGAAGCAGGTCTTCAAAAAACAAAATTGATAGCATTGATTATTATTAAAAGAATAAGTAGATGTCATTGATGAAGACAGAATTAATATGTTGTCACCTTAATTTTAAAAGATTTAAATGAGTATTTATTCTTTTTTCTTTTTAGTTCAGAGTGATTATTTATTCATAATTTTTCTTTGTTTTGAATTTACTAAAGTTTCAATAAATAAAGACAGATGTGCAATGGTATTCACCACCGGTAAGAACCAATAACTCAAATTGTGCGTCACAATTTACAATTTATTACCATAGGAAAATAATTGCAAGATTTTAACTACGCATTTATATAATTTGCTAAAAAATGTTAATAAATCAGTATAAAGGTTTTGGTAAATAAAAAAAGCTAATGATTTTGTGGCAATGCAGAGTATATGGGATTGGCTTTTCTCTGTCTCTCAATTTGCTATGGGCTACAATTCTGATATTGGGTTTGCTTCCAGCGTTTCATGCTACCATTTCAAGAATACGGACATTGGGAGCCTTCGCTCAATTCTTTATTTTTCTTCGTTCTCTGATTTATCTTGCATTGTATTTGTACAACTTTCCTTTTTTGTTTTTCTTTAATAAATTTATGTTTCCTTAAAAGAGAATATTGTTTATTTCCGAGTAATAATTTACACTTTACATTTGTATATTATAGGGAGCAAATACTTTACATTTGTTGCAAACGGATACATTCCATTGTTGATTATGCTGTGGTGTGAATTACAGAACTACATTAAAACAAATACAATAATGTCCATTATTTTTTGGTTACATTTATATTTATTGAGTAATCTTTCCCTGAAAAATATCTAAAATGATTAATGGGAAAAATCGCAAATAAACTGGAAACTTCTGTTATGACAGATAACAAGACCTCCGGAGAAAGAAAACAGGTTGAATGAAACTGAAAAAAAATAATGAATGAGCTTAAGATTCATCGGTCATGTGATCATCATCAACACATATGTGCAATGAAGAAATACAACCTAAAGTGATAATAAAGGAAATATGTGCTCTACAAATTTGACCACTCATTGCTGCCTTATCATTGTAATTTTACGACCCTTTTCTACTCCCCTATTTACGTCTATGAATGCAGAACATTACAAAGACTCAGAATATTTGTCACTTTTTGTCTTCAGCAGCTGCTTCTGATTCGGTTGTGGTAGCAGGAGCCATGGTCTTGTCAGACTTCTCCGATTTCCCCAGCACAATTTCAATCTAGAAAATGAGATAAACTTAATTAACCCCAAAATTAAACCAATTGAACTCTTAAACCCATTGGGAGGGAACTAACCTTTGCCTTCTGTACCAGGCGACCTTTGCTCTCATCTTTCATGCCAACCGTAGATGTCAATACTTCTGTTCCATCCAAACATCGATGATTCATTAGAGTAATTACTACAACCATCTTACAAACCAAAACAGAAAGTAACCTACTCTTCTCAGTGGCAAGTCCATTGTTCTTCAAAATCTCAGCAATTGTCACAACTGTAGCTATAGCTGTATAACTCCCAACGTGTAAACATCAGAAACAAAATAATCCTTACACCAATTTCATCATATACCGTTAAATCACTGCTGGACAACTCAGCATTAAAATGCTTAAAGAATGTATTAATAAACGAGAAAACTAAATGATAGGGGATTCAATAGATTCACAGATACATAAAACACGCAATTTATAGAGGGAATAAAACCAGTACCCATTCCAAGAGCAGAAAGCTCAACCTCATTGTGCTGTTGTATGTACCTCTGCGTCAGAAAAGTGTATCACGTATAATTTGAAATTAACTAACATATAATAAAGAGAGAAAATGAGAATAAAAAGAAACGTTACCTTGGCGAGATTGACGTAAAAGAAAAGAGGTTTCTTAGTGTTGGAAACCTGAATTCTGTTCTTCTTTGGGGATTCGTTTGCAGTTACAGCAGCAGCAGTAGCAGCTACGGTCGCCATTGTAATGTAATCCTCTGTAACTGTAACGGTAAAGTGACGGAATGGATTAGAGTCCCGTTTATATAGGTCACCAGTCTTGGGACCACCCCGTAACACGTGGCGACGTATGAGGGGACGTAGACGGAGTAAGAGTAAAACTGTAAAATCCGAATATCTTCAAGGTCGTTATTTTTTTACCTGCTTACCGGAAATACCCCTCACCCCATTGGACCGATTCTTTCGCGCTTTCAGTTAAGGCCCTCTTCAACCCTCCCATCTCACTATCTAATTCAGCCTATTTCCTCTTCCTCTTCTTCTTTTTCTCTCTAACAAACATTGCTTTCGTTCAAAATTAAAAACAGAAAAACATTATTCTCGTGATCTTTTCAAAATACTTCTTCTCTTTCTATATTATCAATTTAAATATTTAATTTATGGATTTTTTAAATAAAATTTAAATTTATAATATATTAATTGTTTCAACTATTTTTTATTAATTTTAATAAATTAATTATTTGTTTCCTATAAAAGAATAATAAAAATATTAACTAATGAGAAAACCTAATTTATGAGAAATATTAAAATTATAATAGAAAATTAAATAATTTTTTTAATACAGATAACATATTTATTTATTTTGATAATATGTGTAAAATAAATTTAAATAAAAAATATGAAAGAAAAGTAACATCTTCCTAATTTTCTAAGCGGCATATAAAAAAAATTACTTTTAAAACAACGACTATTTTAAAATGAAAGAAGTGTGTCCAGGGTAAAATTAATAGGAAAGTTACTAATGAACATAAATTTTGGACTCATATAATCACTGTTAATATTGGTTAATTAAAAAAATCAAATTAAATGCATTATTCAATGTAGAAAACTTTCTCAGATTTAGAGTGCCATGGCATCAAAGACTTAATATTTTGTAAATAGATGAATTTAAATTTTATGGGATGTATTGGAGTGAAAGAATACATAAAAAAAATACTGAGATAAAATATTCTTAAAATAATCAATGAAAATGATAATATTTTATCCCAAATCAACATCCATAATAGAATGGTAAAATAGTTCAAATCTTTAAATAATTTAATAATAGTTTAAATTCTTATCTCATATATATGTATATCATTTATTTTATTTTATTTTAATAATTTTGTATTTTTAAAAGATAATCTTTAACGGTACATTAAAGATATCCTTTTTATACATTTAAAGAAAAAAGAATGATGGGGAGGATACTAGTCACTTCTAAAACATCCGTATCAACTTTCACGTATGATATAATATGATTTTTTTTAATCAATTACATGGTATCATCTATTAATATATTTTTAATAAAAAAATACGTAACAATATAAAATAGACAAAGTTTAAATTAAAAATTTTATATTTTAAACGATAAAAATATATGTAAACCTAAAAAAAATAGTTACTATATAAGATATTGAAACACATTGTTTTATCGATAATAAATAAAATCTAAACTCTGTTGAATGAATATGCCATCTCTTTCATAATCATAGGCACACGTGCATATTTAATTTCACGCATAATTTACAAAGGCAATTGCAAATGCAACAAGGAGTCCCATTTCCCAGATATTACTCTCATCCTTTTGACAACTATGGCTTACATGCATGTAGGTCGCGCGGCATATGGTGGTCCAGTCAAATTAAAATATTATTCGCAGTATATCCATCAATAATAATAATAAAAAATAGCAGCTTCTAATAGTTAAACCTATCAATTTTTTATAATATATAAACCAAATTAAAACAAGTTTTATTTATAACATACAAATATATTTTTATGAAGCTCACATAATTTTTATTTATTTAAACAATTTATTTATTTTTTATTTTTATTTTCCCTTCTTCTCTTATATTTTTTTCTTTTTCTATTTTGTATCAAACAAAACATTAATGATCCTTCAATATGAATTTGTACTAATTAAGAGAGGGAGAGAAACGTAGGATCAATTTCCACACGTGGAGGCAGAAGTTGTAGGATCCGGGACCAAGTAAATTGATTCTTGCAAAGTTTAGTTCCGTAGAAGCATATCAAAGGAGGCCACACTACCTTTTTTGCATTATTAGTAGTCCTTTTCTTTATGACTAACCCCTAATGAAGCAGACTAGAAGAGCATTGCTAACCACTACCTTCACCAAATGATAATTAAACACAAAAATAGCACAAAATTTGAATTTAAAAATTTGGTATGTGTGAACATCGATTACTATATTTAGCTCTGCTCATTGCTCTGAATTTGATTAAGACGAATTGTCTCTCCCATATCATGTTGATAAAAAAATTATTGAAGCCATTTGATGGGGTAGCTTAATGATGCCTAGTTGCAGGCTGCTTGCCAATATATGTCATATATGCATATACCAAATCAAAGATATGCTGGTATGGGCTTTTTTCTTTTCTTTTAAACTTCTCAATCAAGCATCTTCATGTGTTGGCTTGTTGATGATGTATATGCTGAACCCACCTAAAATAATTATTTGTAATGATTCTTGGAATATATAAAAAGAGTATCTTTTGTTTTTTTGGTCGAATATATCAAACAATATCTCATGACATATTAATTGCATAGTAATGTATCCATAATACACCTTAATTTTTTTGGTATTTTGTACTTATTTTTATATTATATGGGTTATTACTTATCTTTTGTACTGTATATCTTATCGTTCACACTAATATGGATTACAAATAACATTCTTATATTCGTTCCCTTTGATATTGGCACTTAATTGTGTGATATTTTACATTAATTCTTTATTGTATGTGTGTGATTGGTTAATTGTAGGGAACGAATTGTGGAATCTGTTAAAAAATTCATTAACTTTTTGTGTTTATTCAATTAATTGTATATTCCCTGCTATGAGATTCACAACTCTTTCAGTTGAGCGATCGAGATGGTTGATCAACTTGACAAAGTGCAATCAGAAATGGTTGCCCCCATCTCATAGGATTGGCATTAATTTGTAGCATTAATCATTTTCCACAACCACAATTGATCATTACCATTCGTCAGTCAAACTTTCATGTCTCCTCCTTATGATTATCTATCTTATAATCTCTGTTTAAAAATGTTAAAGGACAGCGATTAAGAAACTAAAAATAATTTTTTATTAATCCACATTTATTATATATATATATATATATATATATATATATATATATCTTAACATAAATTTTAAATATTTTAATTTTTAATTTCTTAACTAATATTTTTAAAAACTGATTAACAAGACTCCATTTCTAATTATTCAGATAGAAATGTATATCTATTTAGAAATTAAAAAATAGAAAAAATATTAACATATATCTATTTTTTAGTAATTAATAAAAGAGATAATAATAAATATTAAGTAAAATAGAAAAATAAAATATTAACAATTTACATAAAAATTAAAAAATTAATATATTTTTAATATGTATATATATATATATATTTATTTATTTATCTAAGTAAATAGATGTATAAAAAAACAAAAGAAATATAAAATATAATACATATTCTGTATCAACGTATATAATAGCAAAAGATTAATTCAAGATTGCAAATATGCCAAGATTGATGATCCTCCCAAATAATGCGTATTATAAAACATTTTAGTTGTTTGGAATATGCCGGTCAACCACAACATAAAGGTGATCTATATAATAATAAGATAAGACTTTAACTATATAATAGTAAGAGAAACCCAAGTACACGAATTAGTTAAAATAACTATTTTATATAAAAATTTGTCTCTAATATGAAACTAACCTTAAGATCTTAAAGCATATAAAATTGATTGAAATCAGCATGTGTCGGGTGACACTTATATGTCCATAAATTATTGAAACATATACATTTAAAACGTACGCGTTTCATGTAATTAATGATGCATTACTTTGTACTTGATCATACTTAAAATAGAAGAAGGAAGTGTCGGTTGCACAGGAATTTCATTTGGAAAGCTAGTCGTTGTTGGTATTTTGTATTTACACATATGAACTGAACTTTAAGATGCCGGAATTACAAAAAGAAGAATTAATTAAAATCTAGAGTTTCAGTCTTTACACGGCTCATATATATATATATAAAACTATTATGTACATACCATGGTTTGGTGGGTTGGAGACCCATCGTAAGACTTAAGTTTATAATAAAGATAATTAAAAAATGTATTAAAAGTAAAGAACAATTGAAACTCCCACCTATTGCGGGTTGATCTTCATACCCCCTTTCACGTTGTTCATTCTATTACCATCATAGACTCGTTGTTTATGCCTTTAGTCATGGGTTCATTAAATAAAAAGTAGTTCAAAGACTTTGTCAAGACTCAAAAATAGCTTGTAGAGACAGAGGAGGCCCCATAAGATGGGAAATTAAGTAAAAGGAACCATCCTGTCCTATGACCTATAATTTCTCATCACAACTTCACTTGGGAATTTTCTTCAATTCTTCTTTTCACTCTTAATTGCTATATATCACTCAGCGAGAAGCCAATAAACGGTGGTGTTGTGAAGAGATTAAGGACATTTAAGTGGAGAGGTATATAACTTAAAAATGAAGGGTTCAACCTTTTTCACTTTGTGCATGTCTTGAAGGGAGTGAAAATCGGGATATTCAAAAGTTAGTTTGTCAAAAAGTAGGCTCACGTTTGATTTGAAAGCAAAGGTTAAATTTGGTTAATTCTTCTAAATTTGTTCATAATATACAGAATGAATTTTAATGGTTAAAATTGTAAGAATATCAAACTTAAAATATTGAGTACCATATGTATGGAAAATGCAAAAGTAATCGGACAAAGCATCTTTTTAAGTATTCCTTTTCATCGTCGGTGCAAAACCACTGAATAAGCAGCACGATAAAGCATATCTTGGCAAATCACAAATAGTGATATACTTTATCTCTCAATTCTTGTTATCATGTATTTTAAAAATATTTTATCTTAATACATTGTATGCTTTTCTTTTCTTTTTATATCATATATATATATATATATATATACAATAAACATTTTTCTTTATTATATATAATTAAAGTTCAAAGATTCTACATTATTCTAAGTTATTCCATAGGTAGGAACTAGGAAGAGAATAGATTCCAGTAATTGAGAGACGATTAGGCACAAGTCTCTGTTAATGTTCACAATATACAACAACATATAGATAGAGTAGAATTCATAAAATGGATTCGTCTGATTGTATATTGACTAGAATAAATTCGTTGAAATATAAAGTTTATTTTTTTAAAATTTTAGCTTCAAATAAATTTTAAGCTTTTTAATTTAATTTAATTTAATTGTATGTTTTTTTATCAAGTTCGAATAATTCATTTTGCTATATCTAGAGATGCTTGAACATACAAGGCATAGTACAGATCAATGAAGAATGTCTAGAGACAAGTGACTGTGAAGAGTGTCTCATTGCCTCTTATCACGGCCATTTCTGACATCGAAGAAAGTTATTCGGTCTTGACCAGTAATTTTGACCCTCTCTTTGTTCAAAGATAAATGCATATATAAATAAATAAAATAACCAAGAAGGAACATGTGTATATATAAGAGCCGCAGGTTGATATTGGTTTCAAACTTTAAATTATACACCCAAACAATGTAGGCATGAAGTAAAAGCTATCAGAATATAGGTGGTGAATAATTTGGTCATTCAATTTAAGCCAGTGCAGGAGGTTATCCATAATTGATCAAATTCTCTACCATGAGATTGTTTAAAATATTGAACATCCGCATTAAATAACAATGTTACAAACATATAAATGCTATTATATATTAAATAATGATGATATTTCTACTTATAAACAGTAATTTATATTTATATACATTTAAATCTAATGAGTATAAGTTTTTTATTTTTTAAAAAAATATATAATTATAAAAAAATTATAATATATTTTTAATATGTTGGAGAATATTTTATATTATTAAACAAACAAGATTATGAATAGGGATTCTTCTGATTGTCCTCTTCCAAGGAACCTTCTATCTACTAACATTGTACTTTATTTGGTTACTAATTTATAACATTAGTTGAATTATTAATAGTTGCTACTAACCAAACTTCATAATGGTTTTAATATAGGAATTGGAAATGAATGAGAATGGGATAGAAGTATTTACCTCCTTTGGACCTTCAAATTCAAAACGAGACGAGCGCTTTGGAAGATGAGGAAAACGAGAAAAAAGAGAAAAAAGTGTGCCTGCAACCGTGCCCAAGTAACAAGGTGTGGGAGCAAGTTATGATGAAAAGGTGATGGAGTTTACCAATGAAGCTACCCCATATTCAAAAATTTAACATAGCTTGCGATACAAATTACCCCAACTCACATTTTTGTTCTATGATTTGGTTACCATATATTTGAGAAATTAAAAACACGCATCTAAGTACAAATCTCGAATCTACCGCACGAGCTCTTCCAATCTATCTATCTATTTTCATTTATAGCTAACCTCAAGTTCATAATTATTTCCTTTCTTGGATATTTGACTACGCTCTACGCTATTCCCCTTCACTTTGAAGCCAATTAATTAGATTTTCATTATTTTCTAAAGATAAATGGATGGTTGAAAAATAACTTGGTCAAACAAAAATAAAAATCGAGATACACACTTTATAAAAATTATGACATTCACATTGCTAATAGACTTCAAATTTGTTTCCTTTAGGAATTAGTTTTTCGTAACTAGGTAGATGTATTGGTTTTATTTGTCTTTGTAGTGTGTTTCGATTTCAGTTTTTTTTAATAATAAAGATAATAAAATTGAAAAATAAGATGTTTATTAAAATTATCTAAATCCTTCACCATTAGTTTGATTTTTAATAATTGCTTATATTTCCGTTTAAATCTACCAAAAGTACATTCAAAATGCAAGCATATTTCAATTAGTGTGTTATTATATTTGAAAAGTAAATATTAACATTTGAAATTACTTTCTCTTTTTCATAAGCAATCATATTTTCTTTTTTAATGAATCAAATTCCATTAAACGTGTGCTTGATAATGTATTATTTTATCTGCCACCTTAAAAAGATTAGAATAGCATTTTTTTTTTATAATTTTTTGCCTCGTAACATTTTTGTTAAGTTAAATGAATAGAGTATTAACGAAGTAAAATATAACTTAATTAAGTATAGTTGTATTTTTAAAAAGTAAAATTAAAAATATTAATATTTTTATTAACTAATTTGGTGAAAAATCAACAACAACTGATATTCTAAAATGGAAAAAGTACCTTCGTGTTATTTGAAAAGTGAGTTTGATTTTTATTTATAAAATAGTTCGTACTTCATATATTCCATTGATTTGTTGTCATGTTATTTAATTTTCTTTTTGTCCAAAGAAAAATTTAACATCTTATGTGAGTGTTATTGTCATCAAAGTAGTTGAACGAGGTATGAAAACAATATTGATTAATAAAGTATTTTACACTAATAGTTTATTAAAATTAAAACTATGAAAAAGTAGCATCTACCTTAAAGAACAATTATTGCTCAGAAGAAAACTTTGACTTGTGCTTACATTAATTTGGAAAACATCTTTTCAACATTTACTCGTCGAGAAAGAAAACAAAATGGAGTGTAAATTTCATCGATTGATTATATACCTAACACTAACAATTACATTTTCAAGATGTTACTTTTTATCTTAAGAATGAAGCTTGGGATTTGTGATGAGAAGGAGAGGAATATTGTTAATCAATCATAAAGATAGCAGCATATACATGGAATGAAGGTTAACACACACTTTTCTATCAAAAACAGAAGTTTTCATATACATAGCATTTGGGGATGTTAAATACGCATCTTTCTATTGACATCACTTGAAGGATAATGTTAATGACATGAAATCTTGAGTTTAGTGGAGAGGGTATTATCTTGAGTGTGATACTTAAGTGGGTAGTATGTGTCACACAAATTTAACAAGCTTTAACATTGTCCACACTAGTGAGACATAGTAAGGGAAAACAGAGAAACAGATTTCATGTCCTATCCAGTGTCCATAATAATTAATATTCACGAGTTACACGAAAGTTACATTTAATCTGTCACGTGATTTAACAAAGTGGTTCAATGGTTGTAGCGGTTGAGATGATGATGATGATGATGAGGGATGCATCATGCATCATGCATGGTTTGCTAGTTAGTAGTTATTGTGTGCCTAACTCAGCGGTTGTGTGCCAAATTGTGTTTGGTCAAATGGCATGGGACAGTTATTAAAGATAACAAACGCCAGAAATAAAAAATAAAGAAGAAGCATCATTTCATGTTGTTGTGCCCACCACCTATTTCTTATCCCTTCTTCCTAAACCTAATTTAATTATCTTATACACTCTCACACTTTGTTGCTTAAACCTCTCCTTGATTATGACTTTTAATCATTATGATCCTACTGTCAAATTTCTCCCTTTACTTTCAAGAAACAGCTACAATACCCAAACAAGAAACCCACTTCATTCTAGCTTAACTAAAAACTTCACTTTAGTTTTATTTTTAATTTGCTGCATAAGTGCATAATAAAATATTACCCTTTTTTTATTAAAAATAATTAATTAATATATTATAATTTTAAATATTTAAATTAGAGACACGTGCAATGAATATTCCAATAACATGAATCTTGTAATAAAATCAAAGTATAAAAACTTAGCAAATAATATATTTAAAAATAAATTTTTTTTTATAACAGTTTTTTAATATGCATCAAAAAGTACATAATAAGAATATATATAAAAAAGATTTAATATATTGTTATGTATTTAATGTATTGATAACATAATTATAAGAACATATATTTAGTGTATTGAGAACATAAATGGTATAATGTTTAATAAAATATATTATTTATTATGTATCTTTGAACATATATTAAAATTATTTTTATGAAAATATAAAAATAATATTTAAATAATTATAACTATAATTTGGGGCTAATTATAATTATACATTATTATGCAAATAAATTTTTGGATGCATTTGGTACAGATTAAGATAAAGTTTTATGAAATAAGAAATGAGCAGGAAGAATTTATAAACTGGAATAGAATGTTTATTCAAATTTCATAACTGTTAAGATTGTAAACAAAATGACTTAAAAGTAAATTCACATTTATTGAAGGATATACAATACAAAATTGAATTTAACATAATTTTAATGAAAGATAACCAATCGTTTCACAATATATATATACACCCAAGATTAGTTAGTTAACAACTTTATAACAGAAAAATAGATAACATTTCTTCTTTTTCACTACTTTTTTCTTTGCTTACAATTAATATGTTATAATCATTACGATATTGGTAAAACCTGGAAATATAACATAGCAATTATATAACGATAAATTGTAAAATAAAATACCAAATCCCATAATAAAAAATATAAAATGCCAATCTCCTCTATCTTTTTATAAGGGTAAAAATATTATTCTATACTATTTTTTTCACTACTAAACATAAATTGCATAGGTACATAAACATAAAATCCATTTAGTCATAAAATTATTAAATGTCTTTATAGTTGATAACATATGGAAAAACTATTATTTTAATTTAACTAATTTGTTTTTTTGTTGGAGAGTAAAAAAAGTTTATGAAAATAATGTGGATGAAAGAGTGTGCATTATTTTTGTGGAGAAATTGGTGTGGCAGTATATAATTGTTTCGCTATATTTAGGCATATCTACAAGACCTGACCCCTTATCTGTTGGATGACTGAAACCATAGGTGTTCCCTTCTATTTTTTTACTTATTTAATTTTCATTTGACTTTAACCTCACTCTGTTGAAAACTTGAAGCTCCACTGTCATTTTAACGCCGTCAATTCCCGGGTTCTGATTACCAATGGAGAAAAGGGTCACGGTGAAAAATTCGCCGTTAAAAACAGGAAAATGGATCTATAAATAACCTTAAACCACTGAACGAACATAAACAGAAACCGGAGAGAAAAAAGAAAAAGAGGTTTTTGATAAAGCAAAAGAATATTATTGATACATAAATTTTGGACTTTGTTTGTATTTGGCACCCACCCATAACAAAATAAAACAAAACAAGCACACAACCAGAGACACACACATACAGAGAGAGAGAGAGAGAGAGAGAGAGAAAGGGGAAGGAGGAAGAAGAAGAGATCTTGTGAGATCAGGCCACAACTGTAAGCAACGTATCTCACATTCTTTGCTGATTCTGTTCCCATTTTCTCTTTGTTTTTCTTCTGCTTAGCAATGTGGTTGTCGATCTTTGTTGCACCTAACTCTGCTTCTCGCTGCTGTGGAGAGAGTTTGTGCCATTTCCTTCCTCCTGTGCTTGTTTTTGTGATTTGTGATGTGGGTTTTTCTCTGCGTGTTTCCTTTGTTTGATCTTTCTTCTGATTCGTTGTTCCTGATACCTACCACTGCGTGCTAGTTGCAGGGAACCTCATCTTCTTTCACCGCCAAATGTGAGCTTTTTCCTTTTCAAAATGAGGATACGCATATTGGGTCAAAAGTGGAATTCAATTTTCTTTTTACTATTCTATGCTTTTATTTTTATCTTTTTTCACCTATTTAGTGTTTCCTCGGTTGATTTGTTCCTTTGTTAGGTTCACCTTAAGCTTATTTTCATCTTTGCCCATAATTTTTTCTTTCTCTTACCAAGGTTTAATTTTGAGCTTCCTCTTCTGACTCGAGCTATCAAATATGTAATGGTGATTTTTGTTGTTCCAATTAGTACTTTTACATTTTCCAACCAAACAAAAACGTTGTTTTCATTCGTTTGATTATTCCTCAATGTTCATAATATATGTTCATAATATATATATATATATATATATATATATATATATATATATATTATTTTAAGCTCGATCATGCTGGAGAGGAGTAGCTTGTTAATTTTCTTTTCTGCTCCTTACAAGAAATTTTCGTGCGTGCTTCTGAATGATTTTGCTGTTAGTCCGTAGAATCTACCTTGAAATGTTCCCTCTTGCTCTTTTTTCCTGTTCCACTTCAAAATACATTGAAGATGAGAAGTTTCTTTTTCTAAAAGTGGAAAAATATTAACTCGGCATTTGATGGTTACAGGTAGGTTGATAAAATGGCCAAAATCACAGATAATAATTATTATTATTATAATCTATTCATACGAACAGCATTTTCTTATAGAGCTGGGTGGTCTCCTGGATATGTTTAAAACTTATTTGGAAGAAGAAACTTCTGTTTACCATTTCTATCTCTATGAAGAAACTAAACACATCCTGAATCTTTTACCTTCTTTATAAAGGCAGTTTACTAAACTGGTCTTAAAGATATGAAGTAACTTTGTGTTTACTCTCTGACGTATATGTATAATCTTCTTTTTTTATTTTGTTGTATGTCTTGAAATGGCTGATAGATGACACCTATACCTGACTACTAGAATGCTTGTACATTAATCTTTGGCATTGTTACTCACCCTGTAAATTATGTTGTACAGCGCCATGGGGAGAGAAGTTACAGGAATACAGGTTGTGGAGAAGAAGCCAAATGGTGTAGCAGCGGCTTCAAATTGCAGTTCAAATGGTAAAGTACGCACTTCTCCTAAAATTGCAGCAGCTAAGGTTCAAGCAAAGGATGATGAGGTAAAGGAATGTAATGAAGCCCATTCTTTTGTTGAGACATGCCAAGAGAAGGATGTTTTGAGTGCCATAACCACAGACTGTGATACTGTCATGCCTGAGGAGGAGAATGAGAAATCTGAAGTGCAGAAGACTAGTGACAACGAAAAGTTAAGCTCTCCTGCTGCAAGAAAAGAGCATACAAGTCACTATGTTCCACAGCTATCTGATCTGGTTACTGAAAAGCATGGATCCTACACTCAGATTGCTGATGCTGAAGTTGTTGCAACTGGTCTGAATTTGTCACCAAATGCTAACAACATGCACTCACCTATCTCATCGAAGAATTCACAGGTAATTTATAGTCTTGCTTGTTTTCATGTCATTACATTTTGTTGTTGAAGATAACCACTTCAATTCATTACTCATGAACTGAACCAAGAATGCATAATGGCCCTAGTATGGCTTGTGCATAAAATTATCAATAGGTTGTTTGCAGTTATACTTGAGGAATGAGAAGATGAAGTTGTTAGTGATAATAGAATAAGGGTCTTTTTATTTTTAGTGCATGGTTGTTTGTATGTGATATGTTTCTTCAACAGAGGATTATTTACTCCACTTGTCATCATTTAAACAAGTAAGCCTGCTAAGAAAATCTTTATAATACACGAGCTGAATAGAAAATATAAATTATGGGCCATTGATTAAAATTTGAGGCATGCATACCTGCAAAGGTGAAGTTGGGTTTAAGGGTTGCACATTTGCACTGAATCAATTTCAAATCCATTTAATCTTGGGAAGGCAAACAGATACATAAAATGGTTTTGCTTGTAAGCATTGCTAATTTGTTAAGGTTTTATATTTTGACATTTGGAGGGATGCTTCATAGTTGCATGTGTGGTATTGTATGTGTTTGTTTATGTGATTACTGATAGCAAAAGTTTTTTCATTGTTTCAGCCAAACTCCCCTTTTTCATCAAGTAAGCGCCTGCAACATGATGATGAAGATAATTGGTCTGTTGCTTCCTCGTATCCTCTAAACCTAAACATTGTGATGATTTATTGTAAACAGCTAGT
The DNA here is from genome assembly GCA_037954105.1 of Canavalia gladiata. NCBI lineage: Eukaryota > Viridiplantae > Streptophyta > Magnoliopsida > Fabales > Fabaceae > Canavalia > Canavalia gladiata. Next base: position 16,472,546 of record CM075660.1, read on the forward strand.
TTTGTATATACATTAGAAGAACCTTGGACATAGTGATATTTCTAAGTCTAAACATTCACCTCTTATTTATGAATTTTAATTAGAAATATTTGGATTTTCGGGCTCTCCATATATAGTAATATATTACCTACACTTAAAATAATACATCATTTATTCTATTACTTGTTCCTTAACCACAAGTATTAGTGCTGTATCCATGCGCACTGCTAGATCTAAGGTAACTCTAGGCTCAGCCCCTACATTTAGATGCTCACAGCGCGCAGAGAAACGGAGGGAGGTATGGATTTACTGGCAAGTTAATTCGGATGCATATTATATTCTTTGAAACAGATGATTAGTCCATGTTGATGTTATCATCTTAATTTATCTTTCCAGTTTTATATGAAGTTAGAGGAGAAACATCGTGCTCTTCAAGAAGAAAAAAGCCAGTATGAGGCAAGGATAAAGGTACAGTGGTCTTTCTATCGTAATTGCATGATGCATACTTTGTTATTTCAAAAAAAAAAAATCCCACTGTTTGCTTTTCTCTGTCTCCTTCTAGAAACATCTCACCCATTTTACCAAAGCCTGGGTTTTTTGCCAATGTACATGGGTCACATATTGAATTGATAAAATAACTTCATTATTGTTTGTGAATCAATAATGATAGGAAGAACAAGAAGCAGCTATCAAGCAATTGAGAAAGAACTTGGTAATTAAAGCAAATCCAGTACCAAGTTTCTACTACGAGGGGCCTCCACCTAAGACTGAACTCAAGAAGGTACTTTGTTGTACTTTGTTATGTTCTGTATGTCTTTTCCTGATACCAGCGAGAATTTCTGAATCTTCACCAAAGAGATGCCATTTGACAAGAATATTGTATAAGTATTGTGCAACACCAATAACAAAAATATCTTGTCATGCATAATAACATCATTTTTGGTTCTTTCCAAATGAAAGAAACAATCTCAAATTTGTCTCAAGAACCTTTTGTGGGAAAAATTGTTCATTCAGTTTCCTTTGGTGACAGCTGCCACTGACTCGCCCCAAGTCACCAAAACTAAGTCGGAGAAGGAGCTTAGGGGATGCCATGAACTCATCTCCGGATGTCTGTAGTCGCTCGCGTCACAGCACCGGCAGTCATGTCAAAAATGGTTGTAACAGCCCATTCATGCAGAAAAACAAAGAGCAGATCATTCGCCGCAACAGTAACGGCGCCTGCAAACCAAAGGAGCGATCAAAAGTGGATAAGGAAACAAAAACAGCTCCTCCAAAGATGACGGAGCATGCAAATGCTGATATATCAGTTCAATCATGACGGAACTCCCGGTTGAGAGGAAAATAGGCTTGATTTTCTTTTCATCCGGACTGACTCTTGTGGTTTGCGTTAACTTGCGGTGTATATGTTTTGTAAGTTATATTGCTACACATTATCTCTTATATAAAGATAGAGAGGATTTTATGTAATGTGTCGGTACCAAAGTATGAGGCTTCCCCAGACAAGTCATGTTAAATATATTTCTTTCTGCAGGACTAGCGTTAGGGATGTTATACGGTTTTATCTTGTGTTCAATGGGTGTGTTTTACATATCCTCATTTTGTTATCCAAGAATTGAGTTTGTATTTTGTTGTTATTCTTATTCTGTGCGGTAATCTTAGTTTTGTATGGCCGAAAAAGAGATTGGGATTCTGAAGATAAATATGAAATAAATATCTAAATTGTAGATAATTATGTTAAACAACGGGAAAAAAGTATGAGCCCGAATATACAAAGAATGATTATGATGGCACATGATCGAGTTTTCATGCATTCTCCCCATTTTCTCAATTCTCAAATGTCCCACCTGTCACATCTATTCTAAGTGCCTCTCCTGTTACCAACACTATTGTTAAGCGATGCGCTTTCCTTTATAGTGCCAATCATTTAAGTGACCGATTTCTATTTTTTAACATGTGGTCATCTTGATTTTCTACCGTTGCTCAATCCTAAAACCAAATTGCACTTCATTACTTTTTATTTTTATTTTTAATATTTGTAACAATTTTAAAATGGTTAGTTTTTATTTTTACTATTTTCCATATAAAATTTTAAAAACAGAAAATAAAATATACCATGTCATTTTTTAAATAAAAATAAAAATATTTTCTAAAATCAAATATCACATAGCTTTCTCAAACTGAACAATTTAATTTATATATAAAAAAGCAATTTAACAATTAATATACCCTATTTGTTAAGGATTAACACCATCATTAAACTTTCCTGAAGTGAACGATTTAATTTATAACATAAAAAACCATTTTTAACAATTAACGTTACACTCACTATTTGTTAAAATTCGCTCCAGGTACTTACTCGTTATAATTAGAACATATTAGAATAATAACCGTAACTTTTTTAAGAAACTAATGATTATAATATATACACTTTTATGTTGCAACTTCCAAGTCAGCAATATGCTTATATTGAAAAAATATTGTTACCCATATATAAATAAATAAACAATACATATACCTAATAAAATAACAGATACAAAAGGAAAAAAATATAATGAAGAGAATTTTAAAAATTGAATCGGAATTCAGTTATAGTTAGGTTGAGACTGGAAATTACAAGAATAAAAATTTACAAATTGAATGATATGCGGAAAAGCTTGTTAAGTTTTGAAACAGCAGGAATATGCAGATAAAGAAAACATAATTTTACACCAAAGAGTTGAAGAAAGCAGAAAATTCGAAGCGAGGGACACCGTTTGAGATGGAGAAAAGCTTGTTAAATTTTGTAAAGAAGGAATTTACAAAATACTCCTACAAATGTATCCATCTATCTATACTACCAATCAACCCGAAATACATAACACTAACAATGACACCACATATCAAAATCTAATCCGCTCCAATTCATCACTTCTTAGCCTTCTTCGCCGGAGATTTCACACTCTTAGGCTTCTTCACGGTCTTCACCGGCGTCTTCCTCACTGGCTTAGCAGCAACCTTCTTCACCGCCGTTGCCTTAACCGGCTTTGCCTTCGGTTTAGCAGCTGCAGCTCCAGTTTTGGCCTTAGGCTTTGCAACAGCCTTCTCTTTAGTTGCAGTTTTGGGTTTGGGCTTGGAAGCAGCCTTGGGCTTGGCAGCGGCCTTGGGCTTGGCAGCGGCCTTGGCAGTTGGCTTAGTCACAGCTTTAGGCTTCTTAGCAGCAGCAGCAGAAGCATCTTTAACCGGAGCAGGTCGAGCCGTTGGTGAGAGCTTGAACGAGCCTTTAACTTTAACAAGTTTTCCGGCAGCCACCAATTTCTTCAGATGGTGGAGAATAAGCTTCCGAAAGGTTGGAGGCAACTCCTTGTGCTTCCCTTCGATGAACTTTGTGATGGCGTACTGGCTCGAACCGGTCCTCTCCTTTAGACTCGCAATTGCCTCCGTAATCATCTTCAACAACGAAACAAAATAAAGAAAAATATAAATAAGAAATCACAATCGATGGAAAATTAATTATCAAATGCTATGATATGAGTAATTTGTGAATTACCACGACAAAAGGAGGGTGAGAAAGCGGCTTCTTAGACGACGCCATTTTCTTGGCTTTGGGCTGTGCTGTGGTCGACATTGCTTATGGCTTAATTGAAAATCGAAGTAATGGCTGAAGAATAGGATATGAAAATAGAGAACGTGAAGAGTTACGATGAATGATGGGGAGAGGGAGGGCGATTTATATATAGGAGCGAGAGAGGGAAATAGTGAGCGCTGATTGGTGGAAGTGAGGATCACACGGATGAAGAAAGTTTAGCGTTGTTTAAATGTGGATCGTTGGATGGAGTCTTATCTACGGTGAAGATTGTAAGTCGGCGGAGGCACTTGGATGGATCGCATTTAGCTTGCTAACTTCTCTGGAGATTAGGCGTTTTTTGGGCTTTGGGTTGGGTGTGTTTTTAGAGTGGTTTTCATTGGGAAATAACACGCGTTTTAGCACATGGATTTAATCCACTTTTTTGGTATTTTCATAGCCTGCATCTCAGCTTTTCAACCATTGTCTGCTTGCCCCATTTGCTTACAGAAATTGGGGAAAATCTTCCATGCAACTTCTCATGTGTCAGACCTAAGGTTTTCTATGACTGTGGATCCCATTTCTTAACAGAATTTCTAAATTGAAACCAATGTTATTTTCATCATTCATATCTTGTGGATTGAACATGAATTTGAGTGATCCAAAACATCTGAATTTTGTTGTTAGTGATTACAAAAACAAGACTACAAGACTACATAACTTTCATATTTTTAAGAGAATAAGTATTCAACTCTATGATAGGATGAAAAATTTTAAAATTCTAAAAATGAAGAAATGAATAATATATTATTATAAAAAAATTAAGTATAATATTACAACATTTTTCTAAATATATTTATTTATCATCTAAATACATAATTTAATGGTTTAAAATTGCTCTATTTAAACTTAATAAATTTCTGTCACTAGAATTGGTTGAAATACTTTATATGTTCAAAACTTAATAGTTTATTATCAAGGCAAGTAAACTCCATATCCTTTGAACGCCTGCAACTTAAAACTCATTTGTTTAGGTTTTCTAAGCCAATGTACCCGCTTAGATTGAATAACACCCGTACCAACACATTCAATGATGTACTCAACTTCAAGAACTCAACCTTGGACAATATACAAGTAACCTAGAAGAAGATAAAAAAAATATTTAATCTCTATATGACGACTAACAACTTGTTTAGTACAATTGAGTTGATTATTTTATTTACAAAATAATAATAATTTTTTATATATAAATATATTTATTTATTTATATTTTTTATTTAATAGTTTACTAAAAATGAAAGTAAATTAAATTGGGTAAGATTTGAATATTCAAATTTAATCTCTTTAAAAATGTTAAAGTTTAAATAAATTAAATTGAATAAGATTTGAGTATTCAAATTTAATCTTTTTAAAAATGTTGAAGTTTAAATATGGGTGGGTTAGTTTTTTTTAGATATAACATTTAAAGTTTGTTAAGATTGTAAATTTTTAAAAGTTTACATTTTAAGAAAAGATTAATAAATAAGCTTGAAATCTATATAAACAATTAATTAAAAAGATTTACAAATTTAAAATTTATAAAATAAAAAAATTAATAAATCTAAAATATATATATTATTTAAAATTTACAAACTTAAAATCATTTATAAAAATATTTTTTAGTATCTTTTAGTTATAAAACTTATCAATCTAACCTTACCAGTAAAAAATTAAATTAAAATTATCTAATATTAGAAAAATTATTTATAATTTTTTTTTAAAATTAAAAATTTTAATTTTTAATAAATTATATAAACATATTAATATAATATAAATATAAATATATAATATATAACGATAAATAGATTTTTAAATTTTTTTTAAGTTTGACTTATTTATCTAAAAAAGACGTTTTAACAAATTTGACCTATCTATTTATTAAATAAATTATTTATTTTCATCTCCATAATTAACAATTTTTTAAAATAAAAATAAGTAAATAAATAAAATAGATCCAACAACTTTCAAATGCACATATACTGAACATATATTGTTATTTATATAAACATCAAAAAAATTCATAAAATAAAAAAAATTATCATCTAAAAATATCTTATATCTCACTACATAAGATTTATATTGTCATTCATGATTTATTAAAGATAAAGAAAGACATAAGATTTGCTATAAGGTCATTTTAAATCTTGTTATATAATCATCCTGCCATTAACACCCCGGCATCCTACATCAGCTTGCTTTCTCCAATGACTTTCGTGAACAAGTGTATATTGTTTTAAGACCTCTTATTAATAAGTTGAACTTAAGCAAGCGAAAAACAAATGAAAGAGGGTAAGCGAGATCTGGTATAATTCAACCAAGCATCACTGTTGAGCTATACTAAGTTCTTTCAATACATAATCATAGTTCATAGATACATAATCTAAGCTAACAATGCTGCTTTTGCAGAAATACAACTGCTAAACTATAAATGACATTGTATAGTTAGCTATACTAATATGCTACACACAACAGGCAGGATGACCTTGATTTTGCACCCTTTTTATCTAACAGGCTGCTATAGACAATTAAAGTAAAGATCTATTTAGCATAATAATGTGAGAAGAAACAAAAAGGTCAAAAAGAAGAAGAAAAGCAACACTAACCACTGGTTTTGTAATTTCTCTGGCTTCATTAAACCATGAAGCTCTTTCTTATAGCAAGGCAATCATCCCGGAACACATGTGATTTGTCTTCATCACCCGTTTGGATTGGCATTTTCAGCAATTGCAGCAGATTTCTCACTAGACTCCTTTTCAAGCTCATGTTCATTTTCTTGATCATGAGATGGCATGTCACTGTTTTCCAAGCTTATTTCTTCCAACTCGCCTTCATTGGGATATAGAGAGCGAGATGCACCATCGGGGTTTTCAAGCAAGTTGTGAGCGAATTCGAGATTCCACAAGAGATCATTCATGGAGGGGCGGTCAGGTCCATGATCAGACAAACACTTCTCAGCTGCATCTGCAAACTTCTTCAAGCTTTCGGGGTTGATATTTCCTTTGAGATTTGGGTCAATGATATCCTCAAGTGTTCCGTTTCTTTTGTGAAGCAAAGCCCAATCTGCAAGGCTAACCTGTTCCTTTGGAAGACTAGGATTCAGTGCTGGCCTTGCACAAAGAACCTCAAATAGAACAACTCCAAATGAGTACACATCAGATTTTTCAGTTAATTGTTGTCTCCTGAAATATTCAGGATCCAAGTATCCAAAACTACCCTTCACCACAGTACTAACGTGAGTATTGTTCATGTTTGGACCTGTTTTTGACAATCCAAAATCTGAAACCTTTGCAACCCATTTTTCATCAAGGAGAATGTTAGTTGTCTTGACATCTCTATGAATGATGGTATATCTTGCCCCTGTGTGAAGGTAGTGAAGACCCCTTGCGGCTCCAATGCAAATCTCCAACCTTTGCTTCCATGTTAGAGTGTTCACTGGCTTGTTGCCCATGTAAACATGTTCTCTTAGGGTGCCACGAGCCATGTAGTCATAAACCAGGCACATCTCATCATCTTCCTCACAAAAACCAATCAAGGACACTAAATGCTTGTGTCTCAGCTTTGAAAGCATCTCAATCTCAGTCTGAAACTCAGTAACTCCTTGATCTGATTGTGGGTTCGACTTTTTGATCGCCACTTTGAAGCCATTATCTATAACACCCTTGTAAACCTTCCCAAACCCTCCTACCCCAATGACATTGGACTCATCAAAATTGTTAGTTGCTTGCTTCATTTCCTGTAAGGAGAAATAGCGGCATAGTCCTTGAGCCATGGCTGATATGTGGCCACTACCAACACTCTTCCCTGATCCTGACAATTTGGTGCCTGTTGTTTGCCAATGCCCATAAACAGGAAGCCAACTTGATGTGTTGGTCTGTGTTCCTAGACCTTTCCTCTTCTTTTGGTGTTGAAGAACAACAAATATTGCTGCCACCAAGGCAAAACCTGCAGCACCCCCAGCAGCACCACCAATTACAAAAGTCCTTTCATGTCCGTGATTTTCGAAACTCCTTTCCTTCTCCTCATGTTGCATTAGCATTTCAGAAGGTTGAGGATTGGGGGCAGAAAGGTCTGTGTCATTGAGTTTGAATATCTCCACCCCATTAAGCAGTGCATCATAGTATTCCGGTTTCGTAGCAGATGAAGGGTGCAGAGCAAGCCAAAGCTTATCATCACCTGGCCCATCTTGAACATATATTACATAATCCCTATAAGTTGGCACTCCTTTACCTCCTGCCAACCCAATCACATCAACTTCAGGCTGTGCCGTTTGGTTGTTGATGAAAATATTGAAAACAATCTCATTTACTTTGGAATAGTAGTAGTCACAGAAGTGCAACCTGGTAAGATACATGGAATTTGGATCAACCTGGAAAACCCATGTGAGATTGAAGCCCATGTTCACATCCTTATTGCTTCCCATTGACCTTGATGTAGAATAAACATCTGGTGGAGCAATGTACCGTGGCATGGTGAGGTAGTTAATTTTGACATCCTTAGCAGCTTGGTTGGGGACACCAGTGGCTGCACCAAATAGATAAGGTGTATCATCATACCACATTCTGCTTTGATTAGAATCATGGACAGGAGATATATATTGGCCACCAACGTTTAATCTGAACATTGTTTGAAGATGCAAAGTGTCGGTATCCATGGTTTGGTCACTATAACCCACCAATGAAGCAGAATCAAACAGGTTAGGCATTTGGATGAGCTGAATCCCATTGACAAAAGCAAAAGCCCCATGGTGGTTATCAGAAGGCTTGAAGGTAAGATTAAGAGTATCAGAATTCAAAGGTGAAAGGGAATACTCTCTGTCAATGTAGGCTTGTGAGAGTGCCTGACATGTGATTGAGGCGCTGAAATTGGAAAGAAGCGTGACCCCATTTGCTGTGACGGAGAAATATGAATTGGAGGGGTTATAACTGCCATAAATAGAAGGATAGAAATGGAGTCTGAGCCAGTAACGCTTGTTAGATTCAATAGGGAACTTGTAGGTTGCTTCAGACGTGATAATTCTGGATGTCATGTATGGAATTTCGGACAAAAGTGAAGGGTCTTGAAAAGAAGATTTGTACGTGATGGTATTGTTACCTAAGAGGTACTTGTTATCAGGACTCCATTGCCTTCCATCAGCATCTTTGCCACCACCTTCACCCAAGCCACACCCCAAGATCAAGGACAAGGACAAGGACTCTCCACCTTTGTGGCTCGTTGCAACATAGCCATTCAACAAAAGAGGAATAGAAATCAGCACCAAGAAAGAAACACAAGTATGCATGATCCCACAAAAGGAAAACTAAAGGGAACAACACATGATGAGGTAGAATGGTGTGTTAATTTGCGGTATTATGAAGGAAACTCTAAGCCATAATGATAATTCATGAAGCCGTTAAACCTACCTGGATTGGCGGGACTGAACCAAACCAGGCATGCCTTGATCAACTTTTTCTTGTTATTTGTTATTTTGGTATAATGAGGAGTTACGTACTATGGTTTAATTTGCTTCTTTGTTCTGATATTTCTGGGAGGTTTTCTTTTTTGCTTTGATTGATGATGAATGTTAACGTTCATTGTTGAGACATGAGAAAGGGACAGTTGGGAACTAACGATGGGGAGAGAGGATCGTGGTTAATTGAAATTCATTTGTTACCCATTACCACATTCTTTGATTCCGAAACTAGCGAGGTTGAGCTATATTTAGTACTCCATTGTGGTAGATTTTGCGGACTGCTGTTTACTCCCATTCTCCCACTCAAATTCGGAGGCCAAAAAACAAAACACCTAGTTGCAGTTTTAACAATAATCTTGCTTACTTAAACAAAACAAGAGCTTCCAATAACAAATTACCATCAACTTTATCCAAGTATCATGGAGCTTCCATTTACTCTCTTACTACTAATTGTAAAACAAAATTGTCGATATTCTGAAAGTCAAAAAATATTTATTATAGATTTTTTTTAATAATGTCAAAAACAATAATTTTCAAATCTAAAACCTTATGTAAACGCCTATAACTTATGATCTAACAGCTAAACAAATTCAAATTCTGCATGCAAAATAATTAATATTCAATTTTTTATAATTATTTTAAAAAATATATATTATATTTAAATTAATAAAATAAATAATACATATATCACATTAATGGGTTTATTTAGATATAATCAATCAATAATAATTAAATAAATATTAAAAATAAATAAACAAATTTTATACACTAGCTACTTAAAAGTATGATAATTTACTTTCATTCAGTGTATAAATTTACAATAGGTACCTTAATTTTATAGAAACTTTACAATATAGTTTCAGTGAATAATAGAATTTAACAAGAAATAAAGATATGAAATTAATATTTTGTTAGTATATATAATCAATAAGTAATTAGTTTTTTTATAAATAAATTTAATAGATTGATATTTAAATATATAAAAAATTAAATTGGAAACAAACATTTTAATATAACGTATCATATTACTTATTGTAGTAGTTTAAATTTAATATCTAATGATAAGGAAATTGAATTTAAATTTTGAAATATAATTTTTATTAAAATTTAAAAAAACAAAAAATATTTATTATAATATATTTTTTTATATAATATCGATTTGAAGATATCATCATTCTTATAGATAAATTTAATAAATTAATTTTTAAGATGCAAATTACCGTACTATATATTAAATTAAAATTTCAATATCAACGAATAAGTTGCTAGTAACTTGTATAATGTTACACAAGTTTTCCTTTTCAATTTTATTATTTATTTACTTATTATTGATTATCATATTTATATAAAAATTATTTACTGTGACATGTCCTATTATTTATTTTAATAGTTTAAATTTAAGATTTTAACATTATTTTGTAGTTAACAATTATAAAGACTTAAATATTAATTATTTTATCTGCGGGGCTCGAATTTATTTATTTACTAGATTATAGGTAGATGTTTGTTTATTGAAGTATATGGTGTAATTATGGAACATGTCTTATATGTTAGATTATGAGTCAATATTTAGAATATTCTTTTTTTAGTTGCAGTGAAAAATAAAGGATAACAGCTAAAATTTAGGAAAATTTACCCCTACAGCATCATTAAGGAGCCAATGATCAAACTTGGAGGAGTTGACTGGTACACAATTAAACTCCCTTCTTAGACATAAAATTAGCATAAAAAGTTAGTTTCGCGGAGGCGATGATAATAGAGATTCTCCACTGTCAGAATAACAACTCTTTTGATATTATGAATAATAGAAGCATATTCGTAGAATTTGATATTTCCAAATTAAGTAAATTGACAATCTTTAGACAATCACTTAAACAAATAACTGAAAAGTGCTATGTAGTCCATGTTGTTAGAATATCATAATAAATATCTAGCAGCTCCGCTTTTATATTATCCGCAATACTAAATAGCACCTGCAAAAACCACAAATTCAAGAACTCCTTAAATCTCTATTAAGACTACCAAAGTTAGCCACACCAAAATTAAGAAAGCCATTACCATCAACATTTAGAACTACAAAATCGTGAAGGAGGTGGAGACCATGATATTATCTTTAACTTATACTCCATCTATATAGTGTGAGCCATGGCCCCTTTAAATATGTCAAAATGTTCAAACCTAATTATGAACGAATCTAGCTCACTTAAATTACTTATCTTGGTGGGATAGGATAAGGATTTAGAATAGATTAACATACTTTAAATATCATTTCAAAACAAATTACATGAGATAAAATGTTGAAATTATTTGGCTATTTTTTAAAAAAAAATATTATAATTAAAAATATTTGATTCTTTTTTTGTATATTTCTTACTTACAACATATTTAATAAATAACAAATTACTTTTTAAAACCAGTTAAAATCATCATTTATTTAAGTGTAATATTAATATTGAGATGAACAAATAATTGTAGAATAGAAAAATATATTAAAAATCATTATTATAAAATTGGTTTTCATTTTTTAATAATTAATATTAAAATTATAATATTTTTATTTACAATCAATACTTAGAATATGTTTGTAAGAAGTGTTAATTATCACTAAAATAAATTAAAATTTTCAAAAATATATTTTACAAAACTAATTAAAATATATTTTAAAAATGGTTTTTAAAGAAATATTAAAAGTAATGTAAATTTTATAAATAATAAAAGTAACAAATTATATGGTAAATGATTCATTTGTAAAAAAACATTTTGTGAACATAAAGCTAAAAATTACTCTTTTACATACGAAAAAGAAAAAAAAATCCTTTTATAATAGATAAAATATAATGATCTAAATTTAGGTACCTTCTAAATAATCCATCTGATAGAAACCTTTTATGAGGATCACGCAGAAGCTTTGAACTAAGAATGGAGAATGACATTTTTTTTATTATATGGAATTGAATTCTGGAATGTCATTAGAATTAGAATTCCACATACTGTTGGAAACAAAAATTTGAAAGTTATTCTTAAGAAATATATTAAAAATATTAGTTAAATAATTAATAAATATTTTTGATTAAAAATGTGGGTAAAAATATATTAATGATATTTGAAAGTGAAGGTTAAAAATTAAAGGCAGAGAATGGGGTTTGGGTTATATGGAATTAGTGTTGGGTGTAGTTAGTGAGAGAGTGAGAAGAGTGAAGTTGAGAGTCAGAAATGGATTGTTATGTAGGGCGTTGGTGTATCCAACTTGATGACAAAGATTTCACCGCACCCTTCAATTAACCAAATAGCCTACTAAATATTGCTCACCTTCCTCCTAAAATGTTGCTGCCGACAGTTACAAATGGACGGTGAAATCTGAAACATCACCCGCCAATATTAGAACACTCTCCCCCTTCCTATTTTCCTAATAATTACTCCATCCACTTCAACCTGCAATTATTCCTTCACCTTCCACCACCCCCAGGCGGGGCAGGGCAAGGCAACCCTTTCCTGCCTCGGCCACCGCCATTCATTTCTACATAGCCATGACAGACGACGACGAAAATCGCCATAACATGGTGTTGTCGTCTGAGTCAGAGGAGGAGCTTCAGAACATGCAATTAGCGCCACCGTTGTGGAAGAACAGGAAGAGACTATCCAAGCAATTATCAATGTGTGAGAAGCCAAGAGACATTGCATGGGAGAGAAGGCGAATTCAAGAGCGGAGAAGGAGCACCACCACCGCCTGCGATGATTTAACGGATGAAGACCTCCATGAACTTAAAGGATGTATAGAACTTGGCTTTGGATTCAACGAAGAAGATGGTCAAGAACTTTGTAACACATTACCCGCACTTGACCTCTATTTCGCCGTTAACCGCGGATTCTCTAATAGCCCTGTTTCTACCCCTCAGAGCCTCGGAGGCCGTTCTTCTTCCTTTGGAAGCCCAAGGAGTGACTCTGACTCATGGAAGATTTGTAGCCCAGGTTCTAACTACTTTCTCTTTTTCCCTAACCAACCTTTTCTTTTTCTACATCCTTTTTTATATCTGCGTGTGTGCAGGGGATGATCCGGAACATGTTAAGACCAAGTTGAGGCATTGGGCTCAAGCTGTTGCCTGTTCCGTCATGCAGTCTTCTTGAACAATTAAGTGTGGGATGTTTTGTATAGACCGATGCTTCTAGATATATATACGGATATATATATATAGAGAGAGAGAGCAAGGAAAACCGGAAAAAAATAAATAAATTAACTAATAAATAAATCCAGAAAGAAAGAGCAGCTGGGCCAATTTTTTTACATTCTTCTCTCAAGGGTTTTTTTTTTGTTGGAGATTAACTAAGTCAATGGTTGGATCCAATTTGAACCTTGGTTGGAGGATTACAATGCTGGTCTAACCAATCACCTTATCATCTTGCATTTTGCAATGCACTTTTCTCTTCCTATGGTATTTTAATACCCTCTCCCAGGGATTTTTCGGACACACGGTAAAATACAATAGTATAGGGGGGTTAGGTTGGACCTATCCTTACCATGTATTGTAATTTGTAAGAGACATCTCCAATTATCACTAGACAACTTCTCTATTAATCTTTAACTAGCTTAGGGCTTCCTTTCACTGGGCATGACTTCATTGTAAAACATTAAGAGAACGCCACTTGCAAAATGTAATTGCTAATTTTTCCATGCTTATTCTCTCCTCCCCCTAACCACCCTCATTATCTTCTTTCTGGATTCTTTTGTCGTGAAAAAACATCTTATTCATCGATGAATGGGTGTGTGCGAAAAGAAACAAGCACATACATGAATTTGAATTGGTGTGGAATGACGAAGAAAACATCTTGTTTGAAATGTATGGCTGAAGGAAATAAAAATATTGTATAAATAAATGATTATTATTAATCAATTATAAACTTCAACGGAAGTTCATAGTTTACTAATCATTCCTCAAACTTTAATTGAAACGGAAAATAAAAATACTTCAAAATGGAGTGGTTTCTTTGTTTACATGAAAAAGAATTCAAAACGGTAACAAAATCTTTTCAATTCACTTTTTGTGGCTCTATAGTCACCATAACATTTAACGTGATGATGTCGTCTCTTGTTTGAATGTTGTATTAAATTAAAATTTAACACTTATTTTCAAATTAGTTCCAAAACATAAAAAGAGATTACAATGCTTATACCATGAGAAAAGGTTAAAGAGGTTATAATTGGGTTCGCAATAGATTGGTAATCTCAGATGACGATCGAGTCGATCTCTTCCCTTCGACCTGAAAATAAGACTTTACACGAATCAAATTGGATTTATAAAGCCCACCCACCATTTCCATGTGCAGCTTAATGAAGTGTCAATTATTGCAACTCTTCACAGGGTGCTACTTTTTTTTTTTCTGCACCTTTTCCATCTTGATTTTGACATCTATTCCAACATCATTAGTTTGCTTTTCCAATGGTGAAATGAAGGGTTTCCATCGTCTTTTGATTTTCTCAAACTACTTACTTATTTCTTTTATTTTATTGTTTAAACTTGTACACATAAATTAAAAAAAAATAATAATGTGCTCAATGATCAATGATAAATTTATTTATAAATTTTGTTAATAAGATAATATTATATATTATTAACTCTAAATATTTTAATTTTTAATAAAATTATTATTTATCAGTTTTATATTATATGTTTTTAGACACATGTTAAAAATTAATTAAAAACTTTAATTGATATAATATATTATTATATTTTAACTATATAAACTATTTATTTCATATACTTTTTTTCAACTTTCAACCATAACGACGAATAAAAAGATGAATTGATTGATGAGAAATGTAATTGTCCATAATCATTCAATAATAAAATAGATAAAAAATAATTAAATAAATCTTAAATTTTTAAATAAAATAAAAGTTTTCTTTAATCAATACACCCATAAGATATAATAATTTTTTTTTAATTGTTTAAATAATATATACATATTAAAATATAATTAATATTATTAATTTAAAAAAATATTTATGTTAAATTTATTTTTTATAAAAAATATTTTTATATATTTTAATTTATTATAATTTTAAATTTTCTCTTATTATTATTAAGGTTATATGAATAAATTTATCACTTTTTTATATAGATAAATAAATTAAATAAATAGTAATATTTTTGATGATACTATCAAGAATAAACTAGTAATTTAATGCTTCTATGAAAAAGAAATGGAGAAGAAAAATAATTTAAGAAGTAATTAGGGTTGAAGAAGAGAAATTTAATGTTTAAGAAAATAATAAATAATTTTAAAAATATAATTATATTATTTATTTATTATCATATTATTTTTTACATTTCTATTTATTTTTTATAAATCTAATTGAAATTAATATCGACATTTTTCCATTTTCAAATGAATTCAAATAATATTTTTTTATATAAAATCTTAACTTCAAATCTTATTATTTATTTATTTTAATAAAAATTAGTATATAAGTTGTAAAAACTCAACTTAATTAATCAAAGTTAGTCAAGAAAAAATAATATTATGAAAACTAGATGGAGATTATAGTCTTTGAGAATGAAACACACTAATTTATCTTAAACTATTTTATTTTAGATATATTTATTGCTATTATAATATGTTTGTTACAATTTTTATTTAAATAATTTCTTCTAATATTTTTTAAATTAGATCACTAATTAAAATATTTAAATAAAAAAGTATAAATTGAATTAATAATATTACTCTCTATCTTATATATATTGTTGATTATAATAATAAAAAATAAGAAAATAATTAAATAAAAAAGTATAATGTATTAAAATTAAACAAAATATAAATTTATTATATTAATAATAAAATTATTAAATTTATCCATAATTAATGGATAAGTTCATATGTTTTAACCTTATACTTTACTATTTATATAAAGATTAGATTTTTGAAACTTTAACTTTTGTAACTTCAGATAAAATGGATTGTGTGAGGTAGGATTGGTCGTTGGACGGATGTAGATGTGTTTTGACTAAAAAACCATGATCGTTGAAAATTGAGTTTTGAGATAATGTTTTTAATCTCATTAGTTTACCTTGTCAAATTAGGGTATGGATAAAATTAGAGGTTGATTTAGGAATTTGACTGTGATAACCATGAAATTTAACGAAAGGGCTTAAAAAAGAAGCGGGTATAACAAAAACAAGAAGCATGTTATGATTTTGAGTGGATAATGACGAGTTTAGAAGCTTCAAACAGAGACTAGAAATCATAAAATCTAATGAAAAGATCATAGAATTGACAAACCTTTATGTGGGTTCAGTTTTCGGTAGATAATAATTAAAAATTTATTTCTGATGAATTAATTTATTTGCTAACCATTTATTTTTACTCGTTGCAATTCAATTGCTTCCTCCATCCATTCATGTCGTCATACATCGATTTTACCATTCATCTAAAGGTAAAACTATGCCTTTTATAAAAAATTCTTTAATTTTCTTAAAGTTTTTTTAAAATTTTATTCTTGTCTTAAATTTTATCCTTCTAAAGTTTATATCTCTTTATCTTCAAAATTTATTTTTCTCTCTGCAATATATTTTTTTAATTTTTTTTTCTTTGTTTCTTAATGTTTTTTTTTTAAATTATCTCTAAATATTTTACATTGCTCTTTTTATTTAATTTATTTCTATCTCCTAAATTATTTTCAGTTTCTTTATTTTTCTTTAAATTTTTTCCATTTAAAAAAATCTTAAAATTTTGCTAATATCTCTATAATCATATTTGCCTTTAAAATTAACTTTTCTATATAAATTTTTATTTTTATTTATTTTATCTTAGTTTATTTGAAGAGAGAAGAAAAAAGTAAAGATGAATTTTTTTATAAAAAAATAATAAATAAAAAATTTTAAAAAAATTTTGATGGATAAAAAAGACTTAAAAAAGTAAATTTAAAGAAAAGAAAAAACATTTTACATAAAATTTTAATTTTATTGTTATATATACAGCGGAATAATTTTTTTATCGAACTACTATTTGAGTAAATAGAAAATATTTAAATAGTTAGAAAATATAGAACTCACATATTTAATATAAATAATTGGATTTATTGTTATTTATTTATATTCTTTTCTTTTAAATATTTAAAATGTTAGTTATGAATTTATTTAAAATTTAACCAATTTTTTATATTTATAAATTTAATCAATTAATTTAAATTGTAATTTGATTTATAAAGTATATTTAATTAATTATTTAAATTATATATTTTTTAATTTTTAATTTATAGATTTATCTTAACTCATAAAATTTAATAAACTTTTAAATATTATAAATTTTATGTATAGACGTTATATGATTGTGAGCAATTTCGATATTAATCTATGTGAGTCATGACTAAAATAAATTGGATTGACTAAATTAACATTTTTAATTAATAAGTTGTTTCTTTTATAAAACAAAAAATAAATAATAATATTAGTACCATTGCAAATGATAAATGAACGAGAAATTACGTCATGCATATAAACTAATTTAAAATTCTTTTTCAATATTATTTAATGTGTAATTCAACTCATAGTATATTAATTTTATTTTTAAGTAAAAGTTTGAATGGCAACTCTTAAATATAAAATTGTACTTAATTTAAATAAAATTGTCTCAGATAGATAATATTCATAATTTTTTTTTTCAAACACAGACCAAGTTAAATTTACAAAAGCCAAAAGTTCAATTTAACCATAAATAAATTACAGGTTATATTACAAGGTTAAAAGTTGCAAAATTGATATAAAAACCGATATTCTAGTTATTTTCTGCGCATATTCCTTGAAATGGTCTAATTATTTAATTTGATAATTCCATGACGTTTTACCTTATATCAATCTTATAAACGCGTACATTTAGTAAGTACTTACAAATAGGATAAACAGCTTGTTTTTGCAAACAGTTAATGGCTCGTAATAACAATTGTATACATTTAGTTCTTTTGTTTAACCGCTATCCGTTCAAACAAAAAAGATTTATAATTATGTTTTCCCTCTTCCATTTTCTTTGAGATATAAATATTTTTAACTTGCGCTATTAATTTGATATGGAAAATTTTATCCCTTAAATTAGTGAAATATGTAAGCATAACTATGCATTTTTTATAACTTTTAACACACTCTCAACATAACGTTTATTTATTATTTAATTATTTAAAAAATGTATTAATATCCTTTGAATAAATAAATAAGTAATTTAATGATAAGTGTGTATTTTCCGGAAAAGAATGAAAAAAATAAAAGTAAAGTGGTCAAGTCAAAAATTAAAAAAAAAAAAAAAGGGGCAAACCAAAAGAGAGGGAGAGGGAAAAAAAAAAAAACCCGCGGAAGCCCTATGTGTGTGAATTATGAATCGATTGGAATCTACAATCTACAATCTACAATCTATCTTTATATACCCACAACACAGAAACAATGTCCTAATTTCAGATCTAAACCTTTCCAAATGTCGACCATGCCCACCGGCGGCTATGGTACCGTCGGCGGCAACCCTAGCCCCAGCCCGCAACCACAGCCGCAACCGCAACCGCCACCGACCATGACCTCTTCGAATATGATCGCGACACCGCGGTCATGGCGCGAGTTTCTGGACCTTTCAGCCCTGTCTCGGCCATTGTCGTACGATGATGCGATGTTTCGGCTTCGAAGAAACCTCGGCTACTTTCGGTTCAACTATTCGGCTGTAATGCTCTTCATCTTGTTCCTTAGCCTTCTGTGGCAGCCTGTATCCATGATCCTCTTCCTCATCCTCCTCGTTGCTTGGTTCTACCTCTACTTCTCTCGCGACCGTCCTGTAGTCATACTCAACCACACACTCGATGACCGAACTGTGTTCTGCGTTTTGAGCCTCCTCACTGTCGTTGTGCTTGTCTCCACTCACGTGGGAATCAACGTTTTGGTGTCGTTGATTGTGGGTGTCATTCTCGTTGCATTGCATGGGGCTTTTAGGGTTACTGAAGATCAGTTTCTTAATGAGGAGGAAAGTGGGTTGCTTTCTGTTGTGGGAACCCAGCCTCCCAGAACAAATTATACTCCCATTTGATTCTCTTTTCACATTTATTTTTTCTAATTTCAGAATGAGAATTGTCAAGTTTTGTAGTGTCCAATGAAGAAAGGAGAGTTCCAACTACAAAGCTGTTGTTCTTGAAGGGTGGTTCTGACGCTATGTTGATTTTTGGGTATTCGGTGACTCTTACAGCCTTCAAGCTTCTGATGATGCTGCCTTGCTTTATTCGGTGTGGATGGGATTGTAACGGTGTGTTTTTAGCAAGCATTCTGCATTGAATTGGAATTAGGCGTGTTTTTGTCAATTTCTGTTAGATGGATAGACACGGGAGTTTTCTGAGGAATAGGATTCGTTAAAGTAGTGACTCACAATGGAGCTATTTTGCTTCATTTTTCAGTTCCATGTTTGATAAGTTCGCGTCTGTTGCTGCATAACAGTTGCTCATGTGTAGTATGGCTAATATCTCCCAAATGTTTCTATTTTATTTTTTTTGGTTAACTCTTTGCTTGTTTTCATCTGTCTTACCCGTGGTAATTTTGATAATTTGTCTTCTTTGGGTTCATTGTGAAATGGTGATTGTATTTTACACTTGTGGTCTTGTAATTGTTCATTTCCTCACATCTGGTTCGGGGGCCCTGGGATATGACTTGAATTGATTTGCCTTTTTTTTTTTTCATTGCATAGCCAAAGAAAAGTGAAACTCTTCGTGCTAATTATTGTGGAATGTTGCTGGGAAAGAAAGCTATGGAATATTATAATCGAGTGTATTAAAAGGGTATGCAAGAGATGGGTGGGTGATTATTATATGCGGGTTAGTATGTGTAAATGCAATGATGAGTAGCACATGTCTCCCTAGATTGGAAATTAGCTTCCTCTGGATTTTTCATGTTTATGTGAGAGAAAATCAATGCAATCATGAATGGTGGTATGGGAATATCATTTCTTTGTTCACCTTTTTATTCTTTTATTGCACTGTGATGCTTGATGTTTGGTTATTTTGGAGGGTCCTGCAAGTCAAGGTGCAGCTCTTAAGTCTGTGAATCACTCTCTCAGATGACATGCATGGGGTACTTTCCCTCTGTCGATTTTAACTAAAAAATTGTCCCGGATATGATAAACACCTGATGTATATATACCTCTATTTGACCCCTGATTATGTTCTTGGTAAGCGTTGGCAAGCTTAGTAAAATAAGGAAAATTCCGAATGGCCTTTTGGCATGCATTATGTATGTCCTTGTAGATGGCAATGTTTGAAAAATGCACACGACTGGGATGTATATTTCCTGTTGGAGCATATATTTCAGGCACTCCTATCAAAAGGTCACTTAGCACTTGCTGTGAACATTCTCCATTGTCGAGGATTTCAATCATAGTTTTCTACTGCGTGGAAATATTAAAAAAAAGGATTAATCATATTTTTAGTCTATCATTTTATATTTAACTATGATTTTTGTTTTTTATTTTATAAAAGTTATTCATTTTGATGTTTATTATTAATTTTTTATACTTTTTAAAAGCATTAGTATGTATAATTTAGTTTCTGAATTTCTTTATTTATTTACATTATGACTTTGTAAAATTGTTAATTTATATATTTTGATCTTCAAATGTGCTAGCTTTGTTTATATATTTTTTTCATATTTTCGTGAGAAAATGTTTAAAATATCATTAAGTTAAATATCGAATTATATACATTAACATCTTTGAAGATTCAAAGTATGTAGGATGTAAATTTTAAAAATTAAATTATATATTTATTTAAATAATATTATCACTTATAAAATTTTTAATAATAGAAATTAAAATTAATAATTTTTATAAAATAAGGGATAAAATTTATAGAAGATGACAGAAATTAAATTAAAATAAAATAATATAAATTGAGGTTAAAATGTTATTAAATTTACAAAAAGTAAAGAGTGACAAGTCGAGGATTAGTAAGCATCCAACTGATTTCACTTTGGTGACAAACTCTTTCCAATCTTGTGTGTTCGGGAGCTCATTTATTAGGCTAAAAGGTTTTCATTTTTTTAATTTTTTGTCTGTATCTCTCAATACTAATTATTTTTTATTTTTACATCTCTATTTTTTCCCTCTTAAATACACTTGAGTTTCATATACATTATTATCTCTTTCAAATGGATCATTCGATTTAATGAAAAAGATTTCCAAATAGATTTTTTTTTTCCATTAAATGAAAAGGATGCTTGGTCCATCTATTGATGGTGGTGCTTTTGGTAATTGGCCGTGTCTTTCGGGCATAGTTGATTACCACCACAAAATGAAGAGGGATTTTCCATAAAGGAAAAGTTATAGCATATGTTAAAAGCTAGAATGAAGTGAAAAGATAAAAATGAATTTGTTACAAGTATAACTTTTCCAATTGTTTATACAGGAAAATTTTAAATTAGTTTTCAAAATTTTGTTTATTAAACATTTTAATCCCTGATTTTATTTTTGTAGTTATTGACGATTTTGAAAAATGATAATATTCTTAGTTCATTTTAGTGCAAATCAGTAATAAAAAATACGAAAGAAGGCCAAAATAATAATGAAAAAAAGTATAATTAAATTTGTAAAATAACATTTATTTTACTATTTTAATATAAATTAATAATAAAAAATAAAGTAAAAGAATACAAATGATAATGGAAAATAAAATGAAAGAAGAGTAAAATAAGTAATTTTTTGGTAAAATTAGAAACTAATTGAGGATTTTTAAAATATGACTGATACAATCTTGAAAATTAACTTATTATTACACATTTTACAACTGAACACATAAGTAATCAATACTCAATTGAGCAGATTTCACCCACAAGAAAATCATTAGTATTTTTTTCAACTTTCTAAAATGATTGCATTAGTTTTCTTATTGAGAAAATTGCAACATAAACAAACTAGTCAAAAATATATAAAGCTATTCAACCAACATCCCCTACTATGTTATGCTGCTTTCTTTTGATAGCTATTACTAGGTCATCCAAATTTTTGTTGTTCATCCATTCTGCACTTTCAGACAAGTCAGACATGTTGATGATATTCTGCACTTTAAGAGACCTTTTGCGCTTTCAAGACAAAACAAATGGAAAAAGAAGGGATTTTAATAAGATTAAGAAATTCATAAATAGAAAATATTTATGAGAAATCATGTTAGAAATACATAAAAATCATGATGTAAGTGTATTACTAATGTTTTTTTAATAAAAACTATTCATTTGATTTTTTAACCAATATCTTATGGACACTGAATAACATTTGCCCCCCCAAAAAAAATCAAATAGAATAAACAGCCAAAGAATGAGAAATGCAGGTGAACGAGTGAAAGAGGTGCAATTCAAGCAAGACAACATAACATTCTAACATTGAAAGAAAAGGGACAATATGACTCAGAAATGCCAAAGGTCCATTGGGTTCATATTAACAAAAAAGAAAATAAAAATCTATCAAGTAAGTTACTAATCCTCCTCAAGATTGATCGAGTCATTGAACTTCCCATACAAAATTTTCTTTAGTTCAGACATCTGAGCAAGCACAGATTCTTTCTCCTCTTCAAGTTTTTCCAATTTTTTGCCGGTCACCTCTTTCATCTGTTCTATTCTGCTCTCAACTTCATCCTTTGGTACATGAGCGAAAACCTCCCCAATTTGAAACCGAACCACCTCTTCATCTGTGAGAATCAATTCGTAGCTCGCATCCTCCAGATTATCATTTGTTTCCTGTAAAAAACAGATGCTTGCTATATTTGCATCATAATCTAAAAAGAACCATGCCTACAATGGATTTGCCAAAGCAAAATGCTTGGATGGCAGTGAAATTAAAGCCATGATCAATGACCAAATCTCATTAAACCAAACAGACAAGCTAAATAGCAGAACAAATGAATTAACGAACTCTAAATGTGTCTGTGTTTGTCCACATAATTAATTTTGGGGGATATAATCATTTAATTGTCTTGTATTTTTTTCTTCTCTCCCTTTTCCCCCAATTTAGTGAAGAATTGGGATGCCATATTTTTGCATATGAATTAATAAAAGTTCCTTTTAGTCCAGAGCTAAAGAGTGCACGCAAAAAGTAAAGCTTATCCTAAGTAAAGCATATAGGGATTGGGGCATAAATTGAAGTCACTGTGTTCAA
Source organism: Canavalia gladiata (assembly GCA_037954105.1). Taxonomy (NCBI): domain Eukaryota; kingdom Viridiplantae; phylum Streptophyta; class Magnoliopsida; order Fabales; family Fabaceae; genus Canavalia; species Canavalia gladiata. The sequence goes on from CM075660.1 coordinate 16,495,708, forward strand.
GTGATGCTCTGCTAAACTTAAGAAAATGAAAGAGTTGAATTGACCTTAGCGATATTGATGTCATCCTCAAGCTCGTGAAAGCGATTATTCAACCTTCCGAATTTGTTGATGTTCTGCTGGTCCTCCCATGTCACTTCCGTTTCAGATCCTCCACCCTTTTTTCGGATCACAAAGAGATGAGTTTTCCGTCAAAATAAAACAGTGCAATGAAATCTGAAGAAATATTGGGGATTTTCATTACCTGCTGCATGCTGAATTCAATTTAGGGTTTGCGATCCCACGCGGAGGCCACTACCAACACCAGAGCAGGTTGACTACCGAGTGATGAGCAGTTATCACCTTTGTCTATAAACAATAAGCAATTATACTATTATATATTAAAAATAATTTAAATCATCCCTAATCCTAAACATATAGGAGAAACATTTTAGAGATATATAAATTTATAATGTAAATGAAGAAAATATAAATATATTCATTATCAATTTAAATTGGATTAAATTTATTTATTTTAATTTAAAATAACCGTCTAATATATTTTATGAGTTTATTAGTATTTATTTTTTAAAATAAATCTTTTACTTACAAAATATATAGGTTAATTATTTTTTAATTTATTTTTGGTACTATTTATCAACGTTTTTAAGATTTAATGATATAATTATAAGTAAATTGATATTAATTAAATATAATTTTAAAAATATTTATAATATGTAATATATTAAAAAATATTAAAATATAATATTTTAATATTATAAATTTACATAATTAAAAAATTTTAAATTTAAATTATATGTATATATAATTAAATAAAATATAATATAATTATAATTTTTTATTTTTAAAAATAATTAAAATAATATTATTTTATATAGAGATTAATTTGTTTTATTTTAAATAAATAAAAAGATTAAGTTATAATATTTTTAAAAATATAGATTAATTTATATTATTTTAAAAATTATAATTAAATTTACAATTATGTATACAATCAATAATTAATTTTATATTTTTATTATTTTATTTTAAATTTATTTAAGTTGCACATAAAAATAAAAATAAACCACTAAATTTAATCTAAATAAAAATGTATTTATCTTTATACATTGTATATTGTATATTTATTATATTTATTTTAATATATTGTATTTATATAATATTAATATATTTATATAATTTATTAAAAGTTAAAATTTTTAATTTTTAAAAAATTACATATTTATAAAATTCTTTTATATTTATTATAAAAGTTGTATATGTTATTTTAATTTTAAAATAAATATTTTATATTTTATTTTAATTTTTATATATATTTAAATTTTTATTTTATGTTATGCTTTTAGGTATATATTATTATATTTTAATAAGGTTAGTGTTTAATAAATATATATATGTTTTAAAATTATGTAAATAAATTTATGAATTTTATTTTGTTAATTTTAAAATTTAAATTTTTTAATTAATTATTTAAATTTTAAATTTATTTATTAGTTTTTTATTGTATAATAAATTTTTTTATCTTAAATATGTTAAATAAAAAAATTTAAACATTCAAAACTTAACTTAATTTATTTTAATATTTGATTGAACAACACTGATATAATCCAATAATTAAGTATTTATCTTTTTTATTTTACATATTTTTTCAGAATAATAATTAATTTATATTATATAATATTTTAGATTTATGATCATACAATTAATATTTTTCTTTAAAAAAATTTAGTATATATGGCTTATGATTTCTGCATTCTTAAGCGAAAACCAGGACCAAAAGATCACTTTATTTGGAACAAGAATTTTTATAAAATATTATTTTAACTTTTAAACCGTATTGAACTTTTTTTTTGTCAACGGTATCTCTCATCAGTCCTAAAAAAATAATCTTATATTTTATTTGCATGCGAGAAAATAAGGTAAAAAAAAAATTAAGTAGAAGAAAAAGTGAAAGAATTATTTCCTAAAACAAAAATTAATTATCCCGTTTTGGATAAAAAAAAGGATTTCATTTAAAATTGATTTTTCTGGCTGCTTTAGATTGGTTTTAAAATTAGATTGAGTGAAAAATATGGGTTGAAAGCTAGTTTTAGTTCAAAAATCGGTTTTGATTCGATTTAAACTAGTTCTTTTCTCTAAAATTGATTTGATAAAAAAATCACACTAGTTTCAAAATATAAAATGGTTTAGTTTGAAAAAATAATCTAAATATTTCGTTTTTAAAATGGAATTAATTTGATTTTTAATAAATCCAAGCCATGCACATGCCTAATAAATTTATTGGTTATAATTTTATAATTTCTTCAATCAATTTTATCAAAAACAAAAAAGGTAATTTGCTTTGGTTCTTTTTTAGAGGATTCAATCCAAGATGTATCTTGTATTAATTATTTTTTGACAAAATTATTTCTATTAAGTAGAGAGAGATTATTAATTAGAAATATAATAATTAATTAGATAAAAAAGATATTAAAAATATATCTTTTTGATTTAAGGATAATTCTAAAAAAGTAATAAAAATTAATAAAAAAATTTAATACTACTAATTAAATTAAGTAAGTTTTTAATTTTTATAAATTAGGTAAATGGGTCTTATATATAACATTTTTACAAGACTTCTAACTAAGAGGAAAAGAATAATTTATTATCCCGTTTTTCCATTTCCACTTTTTTCTTTAATTTTTATATTTCTTTTCCTATTTCAATCCTAAGCATGCCTATCTATTATCATACGAACTATTAAAGCAATGTTATTACGGATAATGTAAATTTGAGAGAGGGAGTGTTGCTCCAATTGAAGGTAAAGAAAAAAGCTCTTTTTCTTGCGTAAAGTGGGTAGAGATTGAAATCCAGAGAGTGAAAATAGGTTATAGGTTAATACAGTCCACTTGTGACTTTTGTATCACGTCAAATGGGTGATTCAAATTTTTTAATTCAAGTGGAGCCCACTGTATTGCATTTTCTTATGAAAATTGGCATGAAATGAGCATAAGAAAAAAATTCCTTTCTTCCAATTTTAATCATCGTCAAAAATAGAAATGGACAAATGATCATATTTAACTTTGAATTATTTTTTTCTTTTCATTTCAATCAATAAAAAAAAAATCAATCCAAAAAAAAAATAAATCTAATATTTTTCGCTTTCTTATTTCCTTCTATTCAACTTTACTTCTATTTTTTTATACACAGTAAAAAAATGTTTCCTTAAAGAAACCCGCAACTCCACATATGTGAAACTTAATTTTGTTTAACTCAATCAACCCTTGTGTATTTCTTTTTTCAATAGAAAATACATTTTGGTATGAAACATAACAAAATGACCTCCAAATTAAAATATATTAATTATTTCATTTTGAAGATTGAATCTTGGACTAAAGAAATTTGGGAAGAGTACTTTGTGATGAAAATTAGAAACATCTACTGCACTTAACACATTGTTTGGTTTAAAATCATAAAAGAGAGATTTTTCTTAAATTTTTTTATCATGTTTGATTTAAAAAAGAGGAGAAATATTTTAAAATAAGTTCACTTTTAATATTCTTGGACATAAAACTCTGCTTTAAGTTTAGCATATTTTAGTTAAAAAAAAACTTTTTTCTTCAAATCTTCTGAAGAGAGGAGGCACCTTCCTTTTCTTCTTTCTTCAAAAATTTAAACCAAATAAAATAATTATCCTATTCTCCAATCCCCTCCAACCTAAAGCGTCCAAAGTGGCAGAGGGAAAAACTAAAAGACTGAGTTGAGATAAACATAATCATAATTGAAATAACTTTTGCAGAGACAATGTGAAGACCAGGGCACTGGTGTGCATGTGTCGCCCTCAGAATGGAAGGTTTCCATTGAAGGTATAGCAAATGCAACTAACACGGTTGAAGGTGTCCTATAAACCAAGCTCTCTTGTTGTCTGGGATGGTTCCCCATTTGATTCAAACAAAGAGGAAGACATCATTAGATTTACATCAACAGGAAATATTAAATGTTTTTTTCATCCAAATTATAATAACAGTTGAATAGGAGCAATAAAATTGGAGGGTACTCATTTTCAGTCACGAGCAAAATAAAATCATATAAATTTGTCGCATGGTACTATATGAAAAATTCCCTGAGCAGGAATATAAGTGAGAATGGTATCAAATGTTAAAACAGTTGAATATGCATGTAAAGTATTGGAGGCAAAATGATATAAATAGAAGAGGGAATTTTCTCAAAGAGCCAAGGCTTTCCGACAATATGATAAAACCATCACAAAATCCTTTGCTGAGGACCCCACAGATGCTGGTATCTTTTTTGAGGTTGATGCTGTCCGGAACCATAGATCTACTAACTTATGCAGTTTCATAGATGGGAGCACTGGCTGACCCCGGCACATTATTTCCACCTGTGCAAATTACAAAACAGTACCAATTTATAGCACCAGTAATGGACAAACCAATTTTTTTACGTATAACTTGAATTACAATGTTCCCTTTGCATAAGAAAATTTGTTGTAATTGTAATCTTTGTCTAAATAAAAAAGTTCAAATATGATGGCAATTAAAAGCTCTTAACCTGCAAATCATAAGGCAATTGAAATGCATATGGCACATTGATTTTCCAATAATAAGGCGGTCAATTATGGGATACACAACCCTAGTATTGAAATATCCTAGATAATTTCAGAAAAGGAAAAGGGTTGTACTGGAGACAACAAAGTTTCAGACCAATATATGGGCAATACAAGTATGATTTTCACCTAGTAAAATTTGGACCCAAGGTGAAAGGACTAGGGAGTCATTTTTTCAGTACCTTCAAATGTTAATTTAGTTTTTAGTACCTATTTGGCAACTTGGTGTTAAAACTTCAACACAAGAATTATGTTTCCAATATTTTCATTTTCTTTACATAGCAAATCATGTGGGTGCAATGGCATGTGACAATGGAGACTCTATTATTGCCGTACTCAGTGGTCAGCAGTCATGCATATATAATATTTGCAGCTTTCTATTACATAGAAAAATCCAGAAGTTTAATAAAATTCTCAGACAGGCCCTAAATTTTGGCTTTCATAGTTGCACTAATTTCATATGATAGCCTCGGTCAATGTCCACAAGGTATGCACTATGTTTCTTGGCTTCCTGGAGCAATTTCTCACAAACAATAATAAAGAACACACACCTTATACTGCAAATAATTTAGGACCACAAATTCTGACTAGAATTACATAAACCAAAATTAATAAGAGAAAGGAAGAAAACAGAAAGAGAGAGAGAAGGGGGGGGGGGGGAGAGACAGAGGGAGAGAGAGAGAATGTGTCAAACATTCTTAGTTCTTAGAAGGTAGTGATTTTGATTTACTCACCTCAGCTTCGCTGGCAAGATTAAGTTTCTTTACAAGGTACTTTTGAATAAATGAGACGGGCACAGTACCATCCCTGTGATGAGGTTAGAAACAAACAATTACACAATTATGACCTATAAATCCTTATCATGTTTAGGAGAATATATTCAAGAAAAGTAGAAGAGAAAGGAAAGAGGAAAGAAAAAGGACAAGCAACAATAGAAAGAAAGAAGTCTGAAAAATCAACACATTTCAAATAATTCAATGTGAAAGTTAAGTTAAGTTCCCCTTTGCTCAAACTGTAAGTTCCCTGTGTATATACCATCTAGAATAACAGTGCAAAATCAAATGAAAAGGTCATCAATCAGCCGATTTCTGAATCTACGGTTGTTCCAAGAAAATCCATCCAAAACTAAGTTACAAGAGGAAGATTAAATTTGCACTATTTGAGGCCCAAACATCATACTCTCTTAGAATGCTGTGTGGAAGTGTTAGCCTGAACATTTGCTAGTCATATTTATAAATGAAGTAACTGATATTTTTCTCGAGTTGCTGTTCAATTCCCAGAGTTCACGAAGTCATGAAAGAACATCTAAAAACAAAAAATGTCATATTGGTTGTTAGCCTAATTTTGACATCAAAATGAGAAAAGTTATATCCAGTTCACTTCACAGGCCTAGTTTTATTCACTCAATAGCAAAATCATGAAAAACTCTAAAAAAAAAAATTTTAAAAAAAAACTAATCAGGTAAACAGATAGAATGGCAGTGACAAATGAGAGTCAGAAGAATTACTTTATTCTCAAGTAACAGGCTGAGATCTGTGGCAAGGGAACATCTCCTTTCCTGAACAAGAACATCAATATCTTTAAGGTCCACAGAAGATCAACACTTAATAATTAGCATTATTGTCTAATATAAAAAAATTGACTTACTGGTCCTCTGAAGCAACTAATGAAAACCAAATAGGACTGTTTTTTCTGTTGTTCTTGCTCCCTGTTGCATCTAGCAGGACTGGAGATGAGGCAGCAATCTCAGATGCTGCAATTCTTTTCTGGCCAGCAGGACGCAACCTTCTTCGTCTCACTGGCCCTGAAGGCAAGCTGTTTGCATCCTTGTCATCTCCAAATATTGTTTTATGTCCAGCATCCTTATTTTTGGTTTTAGGAATGCTTAATTCACTCTGGAAAGAAGCAGGTAGGTCTGTTTTGGTTGAACTTTCCAGTGTATCTTGTCCACCATGAGGATTAGTTGGAGATTCTAATTTGGCAAGAGGAATTACTTGTGAATTTGATCTGGAGGACTTTGTTCTGTTAGCTGCTTCAACAAGGCAGTTCAGTGGTGTCCAGAGATCAACCTTTCCTTCTGAAGGTTCAACACCGTTCTCTGTATCTCCATTGGGCTTATGCTTCTTAGAAGGCCCAGCCATGGAAGAATCCTACAACAATATAATGAATTAACGGTTATACATGAGTTATGTGACCATCATCACATGAAGTGGAGGCTTAATTAAGGTCACATAGAAACCAACAAATATCCAAACTCCAAACACAAATAGAAAAATAACACAAGTCGTAGTGCCCCCATAGCCCACACCTTTCACTTTCAGAAGTTATATTTGATGAATCAGGTAAAATTGAGCTTACTGTATTATCTTCACCATTTGTTTCTTCCTTCTTTATGGATTCTTCAAGTAGAAAACTGCATCCACGTAAAGCAGCAGCCTTTCTTGTACTAGTTTTTGTTCTCTTTCCTGTAAATCCTGGTTGCATGGAAACTTTGGGAGCACTTACTACCAATGACGAAAGTGATCTTTCCTTCCTTTTTGCAGGCAAGGATATTGAAGTCAAAACTTCCTGGGCCTTGATCTTTTTTCTTTTTAAAGGGAATGTTTTTGCCCTTATATCTTGCAAATTATGGTCTGGCCTGCATATAATTAGCAGGAATCCTCAATTATTTTGCTGAGATCTTCCTACAGATATACTAGGATGCTGGTTTTCAAAATTCTATAAATTAATTTATGGATGCATTCCTCCAAGAAAAGCTAATTAAAATCTAACATGCTTAAAGATGAGGAAAACGTCACTCTGATTGGGGTCTACATATTGAAAATCCATTATATAAAAACATTATTCTTCACCAAAAATCACAAGCTCCAGATGAACTGCACATATAAGTTGCAAGCTCATTGAAAATGATAAGCTATTGGCAGTCTTTAGACTTTAGGCAGTAGGTATTATTCTGGAAAAATAAAACTTATAATATTTTTACTAGACAAAATTCTGCCTGCATGGTTTAAGTCAACAGTTAAACAATTATCTTTTACAAAAATTAAGACATAGGTGGCAAATAATACTTTGTGCATAACATTTCTGAAACTACTTGGAAAAGAAAAGTAGAAATCCTACAAAAAAGAAAGAGGAATTTAGCAAAGTAATCTAGCAATACAATGTGAAAGATTTTTAAGGCCACAACTTTCATCTGATCACTGGGATGGTTTAGTTCCACAACAGAAAAGAAAAAGGTTGATAATGGGCATTAATAAATGTTTAACAGGATGCTCTCTTGCACAAGCAAACAGATACTAACAAGAGAAGGAAGGAGAAGAAGAAACAGAATGAACAAACTAACAGATATTAATACATGTACCGCCAGAAATCCCAGCCGCTTATTTGTTCAGTCCAGTTCAAATAAGCATAAAAATCACACAAATTGCAATATTAAGTTGGCAACCAAAGACAACAACCAACCTAAGTTTTTCCACCGGAAGGCAGCCCAGATCAATATCGCACACCGGGCAGCAATCCACCTCCTCATCCGAAAGTTTCTCATATATACACTTCCTGCAAACTGTTGAAGTTTCATTGTTCAGCGCATTGTACAGAAGACCCTTGAAAGTGTCAAGAAATTATCTCAAAAAATGAGCAAGCAAGCTGGAAGGTATATGAGTGCGATTCAGAAATGTCATAAATATCATTTGCTGTGGAATTATAAAACAAACATATTATGAAAGTCCACCGCAACTAGACTTGCTCAAGAAACTTAATAACAGTGCGCCACCTTAAACTCTGAATGGAAACGGGGAATGACCATAACACTCTCTCACCTAGGCTCCATTTCCACTTGGGCCAGTGAAATTGAAACAAGACAGAACATACACAATTAGAATGATTCGATTCCTTACCCGTCAAATCATAGATACCCAAACAACCAAAAAATCAGAGAAAACAAAAGAATATATCAGCTATCCTCCGAGTCCTACTGCCCCATAACCATAACAAACCAATTGTTTAAAATCACAAAAAATTTTATGCCATAATATAATTAAGACCAAAACTCGTGCATAATGGGTGATTAGAATGAATGTTAGGTAGGAAAATAGATCCTGGAAATCATGAATCACAGAGTGTTAAGGAACTGCATTGAAAACCCAAATCACGAAAATCCATCGAATTGAATATAGTCATAAGAGAAGGAGAAATCAAGGACCGAGAAGGGTTAAAGAAGAATGCATTGCAAAGAAGAGCGACGTCAGAAGCAGCATAAAAAAAATCGAATAGCAAAGAAATGAAAAGGGTGAAAGAGAAACAGAGAATAGAAGAGAGACGAACAGGTATGGAGGCAGAGAGAGATGGTGGTAGCATCTTTGAAGAGGTTATGGCAAAGAGGGCATGTCATGCATGCTCGTAGCGTATCTCTCTTGACTTTCACGACCTGAGTCGACACCATGACCATAATTAAGGTTGCACTCAACTCCACTCCAATCCACAAAGCACCACACTCCTATCGGAATGAACGTCCAACAGATATGGATCTGGCCCGATAATTTAAGTGCTTCCTTTTGGGGGCGAAATCCTAAGATGGGTTTCGATTGTTCCCACCAAAATTACGTAGAGATGAAGCCGCCACAGTTGAATGTTAATGTTGTTCTCGTTCTTGGTTTTGGGTATGTTGATGTTGGTGTTAGACCGAAACAAAGAAAAGAAAGCATGAAGAGAAAGAGAGGAAGCGAAGCAATACACACGCCATACATACAGTACTAACAAACCAATGCTTCTTATGCCGTGCGTGTATTCATTCACATTTGACTTCAACTCTCTTTCTCTCTCTGTGTCTTCGATTATTACTGTTTACTTTGGTACTACCATTCGATAACTGTTTACCCCAACTTCTCCCCTCACGCCACCTTCCTAGTTTTTATTTTCTCCCTTTCACCCAAAATTAGCAAAATATTCTTTCACCAAAAATTACAAAACTGCTCTTCTGACACATTTTGCTTGCGTGACTTTCCTCGTGATATTAAATTTTTCATAGCTAAATCAATATTAACTTTAATTAATTTTGTTTGTGTGACCCAATATTAATATTACCGTCACTTTTCATCCATTATTAGCTTTTTTAATTATTAATTATTCATATGTAGTTTTTATAAAATTGGATGTAATTATTCTATGTTGACATTTATGTAGCTAATATTGTGTAACATTTATTTTGTTATGATTTTAGTAATTTCTCTTTTTAATTTTAAGGGTTTTATCTTTTTAATTTTTTACTCATAAAGTACAATATTTATTATTAATAAGTATATTTATAAAAATATAATTCTTTAATATTTTTAATTTTATTTATAAGTTTTATTTAATTTTATAAATATTCACATATTACACTGAGAATATAATAGTTACTTAAAAATATTAAATGTTTTTAATTGCAGTAGGTATTATTTATATTTTTTATTCAAATAAGTTTAAGATTTACAAAATTTATTTTATGAAAACATTTTAATAAAATATTTTTTAAAATAAATATTGTCTTTGCCTACAAGCTACAAATTTAAATATTTTTTATTTCATTTTAAAAATTAAAATTATTTAAACAAATGTACTCTTACTTATATTTATATTGTGGATGCTTCTATTAATAAATAAAATAAATTTTAAAAAAATATAAATTTAAAATTTACAGTAAATTTTATGAATAATAATTTATTTATAATAAAAAATATAATATATACTCTTAAATTTTAAATCATAAATTATATTTATTAATACTATAAAATATATTTCTTTAGTGATGATATGAATTTTTTTTGAATTACACGTACGATTTTATAATATTATCGTTTGAAATTTAAAAAATAAGTAAAATTAAAAAGCAAGTTCAAAATTAAAAATATTGTAAATTATCATTTCACCTCCAAAATTTCAGACATATTCAAGATGATTATTAATTATTAATTTTTTAATTTTTTAATTTTTAAAATTTAAAACAATTTTTAATTTTTAATTTTCAATGATATAAAATTTAATTTTTAATTTTAAAAATTTACTACAAAATGAAATTAAGTTATTCGAATTTATCAATTTATTATAAATTTTAAAAAATAAATTAACAAATATTATAATAATAATAATATAATAATAAAAATAATAAAATAATAATATTAATATAATAAATATAATACTCATTAAAATCATAATAAAAGTTATAATAATAATAATTATTATAATATAAAAAAATTTATATATCACTCAATCATCAATTAATAATATAAATAATTTTATATGTTATTATTATAATATTATTTATATTACTTAATATTTATTTTATATATAATTATACAATATAAAATAATATTATAAATTAAATATAATATATATTAAATAATATTATTTATTTTATTATTAATATATAAATATAGATAAAGAAAAATGTATTAATTAAAATTTATTTTTTTAAAATAATAAAATTTTTAATAAATTAATAAAAATAAATTATTATTATTATGGTTGTGCGAACAATAGTTATAATATAAAAATATAAATTTTTATTTTATATATTATTTAATAGTTAATATATAAAATAAATAATTTTATATATTATTAATATAGTATTATTTATTTTATATAAAATATATATATGTTAATATAATATTATAAATAATTATATAATATAAAATTATGTTATAATTTATATATCAGATTGTAATATTTATTTAATTACAAATCTATAAAAATTTAAAATTTTATTATCTTAAAATAATTAAAAAATAATATTTAAATTTTTAAAAAAAATTATTATTATTATTTGATAGTAATAATTATAATAAAATAATAATAATAATTTAATAATGATAATTGTTGTATCAATGATTATGATAGTAATAATAAATGGTGGCAATATGGTTTAATAAAATTAAGAATTAAAATATTTTAAAAATTTAGATAATAATTTTTTTTTAATTTTAAAATTAAAATTAAAATTATTTTAAAAATATATTAAAAATTAACTTAAAATTATTTTATTGAATAATTTTTTTAAAATTTTATTTGAAAACAAAAAATTAGAAATTTGTAATATAAAAATAGTTTTAAATTAATTTTTAATATAATTTTTTGTCAATTTTTAATAAAAAAAAATTCTTTGATTGTTGTTTAAATATTTAAATATTTCTATTTTTAACTATATTAAATTATAGTATTATTATAATTATTAGGATCTTTATCATAATTATTATAATAATAATAATATTTTTTTATAAAATAAATTTTTTTATTATGTTTAAAATTTTCATTTTTGGTTAAAATTAATGATTGGTATTTATATAATTTTAATAGATTCAAAATAAAGTGAATCATATTATTTATGATAAATTATATTTAATTTATAATATTATAATATATTCTTTTATAAATTAAATATTAAATATTATAAATATTTTTTTATAATGTATAAATTTTTTTATCAATTATATTTGATCATCCAATAATAAATAAAATATAAATTTGTAGTTATATAATATTCTTTATATTATAATTATTATCACAACAATCTTTATTATCATCATAATAAAAATAATATAATTTTTATTATTTTTTAAAAAAATTATTTTTTTAATTTATAATTAAATATTTTATTATTTCATTTTTTATAAATTTAAAATAAATAATATTATCTAATATATAAATTATATTTAATTTATAGTATTATAATATTATTATAATTTATTTTATTTATATATAATAAATATAAAAATATTATAATAATAAAATATAAATATGTTTAATTATATATTAATTATCAAATAATATAAAATAAAAATAATATAATTATATATATTATTTATATTATAATCACAGTTACTATTATAACATCTTTAATATTATTTTATTATTATATTTATTATCATTTATACCATCATCACAATAAATTTTATTTTCACTATATTAATGCTATCATCATAATATTACTAGTATATTATCAGTATTAATAATTATTATTATTTTCTTTTATTTTATTTTTAAATAATTTTATTTTTTAATAATATTTTTTTATGAATTTATATTAAAGTGATAAAATAAAATTAGTTAAGTTACTTTTGTAATAATTTTTAAAAATTAAATATTATAATTAAAAGCTCAAAACTAAAATCAAATTTATTTTTTAAAAATTTTAAAATCAAGAACTAATATTTTAAAAATTCTAATAAACGTAACTATTAAAAAAATATTTTATTAAATAAATTTGTATTATATAAACAAATTTTTTAAATAATAATTTAAACTTAAAACTAGTTAAAATATATTGTTAAATACATTGTACAGGAGAAAAAATAAGTTAAAAAAATTATTATTATAGTTATTATAATTATTATAAAAAAAATATTTATTAATATTATAACCTATGGGTGACAAATACATATTAAAAGAATACCAATATATGTTAAATGTCAAAACACTGAATAAATAACGAAAAAATGAATACAAACATAATGTGAACATGAAAATTTGGGTACAAAATGGTTATAGAAATGCCGGAGAATCTCTGGCAGGGTAGTTGACTTCTGAATACTAAACGCTGTCTATGCATCATCTAACTAAAAATCAGATACCATATTATGTGGTCATATTTATGTAGACGCCAATCAGTTAACATGTCCTTCTCTTACCATCGTGGATAAGGTGTACTCAATTAAGCCAACATATTTCTTCGTTTATTTTTAAGGAATTTTGAATTCCATATCTGCAAAACCTTTTCTTTTTTATCCCCTCTCCACGCAAGAATGGCAGAAATTATCAATGTAGTTTTATAGCTTAGTAGGCTTATAGCATAAATAATGCAGTTTCTTAGGAGGTTGTTTACTTCAATTTTTCAAAAATGATAGATATACATATGTTTATCGTTGTGTAGAAATAATAAATAAAAAAAAACCTTACTTAACTTGTTTATATAGAAATAACTGTTTTATTATATTTTTATTTTATTTTTTTCAGAAAATGTTGCAGCGTTAAAGACCATAGTTCATTTATAGTAGAGAAAAATGTTTTTTTTTTCATCCTTTATTGGATCAAATATAATAAATGCAGGCGGGGTGGGTACTTCACTTGTGGCAATCTTTTTCACCATTTAGGCTTTCTTCTGGGCTCTGGCTTTATTATATGCTCTTTGAATGACTATTTGTTTTATTAGAAATCATATTGTTTTAGTTTAATTATTAAAATTTATCAGATAATATTATAATTTAACCTTTCAAATTGCTTATGTATGTTCTTTTGTTCTCAATCCATTAAGTAATTAATTGCAAGAAGATTGTTTGGTAATAGATCAAAAGAAACATACCTATAGTATACCAGATGTGGCCATTCTGTATTCTTACAATCAATTAATGGCATCACCATTTATGGTTCAGCTAAAGTAACTAATCACATGCAATCAATTCTTGTAGCATAACCATATATATGAAATGATCTTTTCACGCTTTGTTTCTTGCCAGCTATCAAAAATACGAATGTGAAAAAACCCAATTATTAGTTCATTCACAAACTTGTCAATTTAGTTCTGTTTTATCAAATTAACGCCGTGTTGAACGTGATCACATGATTTTTACGTTGTTTTTGGTGAACAGAATGGGGACTAATACAAACAAACAGGAAAAAAGCCAAATTTCTCGCTTGTCCGTTTCAAATATGATATTATATATTCTTTATTATAAAAGTTTATGGTAACCGCAAGAAATTGATTACAACAAAACAAAATGAGTATCGTGATTGATCAAATCACAATCACACCACTACATTATAGGTCGTAGTTGTCATGAATGGGCCAATCTAAATCTATACCAAATAAAAAGTTGAGTATATAATCCAACAAGCCTGAGCTATAGCTAGTCCAATATTATGAGCCCACCTTCGCTCAAGGCCTTACCTGTGTTGGATTTTTTCATATCATGACCAAAACAAAAATGATTTTTGTATATGGATTTCATATCATTCTAATTATTTCTTCCTTGCAAATAGGCTTATACAATAAGTAGTTTCTGTCATTTTTTTATATTTTAATTCGAAAATCAATTCAATCAAATTTATGTAATATTAGTTGCAGTTATTTTTAAATAAGCCAATGAAGAAAAATCAATTAATAAATGAATTAAATGGATAAATTTAAAATAACTATATTTGGTTTTGCCTATAAAATATTGATCACCCAATCATATCAAGTATGTTTGCAAATCAATTTCTTATAATTTGAAAGTAAAAAGTTATTAATATAGGCTCTCCTATTTTATTTTTTTTTATATTAGGTTATTTGGTTTATCATTTCAATCTTTTCATTTTAGTCTAATTCATCTTTCTTTATTTTAGAGTTTCACTTTTTCATTTTTTCTTGTATAATTGTTTTCTTAATTTCAGTTTCTCTAGGTATTTTTTTATAATTTTTTTATATTATCTCATTTGTCTACGAGGATACTAATCTTATCTCAGGGTATTAAAGACGAAATGAATACATTTTTTTTCTATTTCCTTGTTCCATCCAATTACAATTGCTTCATTTCACGCTGTTAAAATTATGATTCAAAAAATCCCCTTTTCTTACTCTTACAAATCTTGTACACACAATTTGAAGAGGAAGCAAATAAATAACGTAATGATAATTGAATGGGATATAAAAGTGAACAAAAGAGTAGTTTGAAGCTGTTTTCTAAACGAAAAACACTTTAGGGATGGAGATAGCTGTGTACTAAAACTTAATAACTACATGGAAGGAAAAAAAATCTTTAAAATTTTTGCAGTTAAATGATGATTAAAATTATATGAGATGAGATGAGAAGGAGTGAAAAGAGAAAAGAAAGTGAGATAAGATAAGAAAAAGGGGAGATGAGATATGTGGCATTAGATAAGATGAGAGAAGTGGGGAAGCAATGCTAATCACGATGGGCCTTCAAATGCTATAAAGACTAGTTAAGATAGTGACCCACTGGGCACTGTATTTGATATAATTGGGTATTCAAAATAGACCCAAGAGATTAGTGAAGATGTTTATTAGGTGGGATACATTCACTAGATGACACACAAAGAAATCTAGTTTCTCATTAATTGCATTGTTGATTCCCCAACCATAAATAAATAATGTTTGAGTTGTTAGGGAGTGAGAGCAAGTTTATTGGTGCAACTGTGAATATCAGCCTTTGTTGTTGGGAAGCTACTGTTTCTTATATAAGAAATAGGTGCGTGCAATTTTATTGTAAATTGGACTACTTTAATGTTTCAACAAATGAGTATAGTTAATTAGGTGAAAGTAACTTAAGAAATACTCTAAGTTGGTTAGTGTGAATCAAATAATTATGGTATATAACTGATAGAAAACTCTCGTAATTTTGGAAAATTTATATTACTCCGATATTAAATAATAAATCATTATTTTGCCTTTAAAAAAAAGTTAGTTAGTGTGAATTAAGGAATGCTTTCTACTATACAGGGAATGTTGGTTTTGTAGTGGAATACGCAAATAAATAATTTTTTATTTAATTTTCATAATTCTCTGCTAATTTTTATCTTTAAAAAAATAGTTTTAAATTAAAAATTTCTTTTTAAAATTTCTTGTCTTCCTTTCATAAAAAATGACAGGATAAAATAAGATAAGATATAATTTAAGTTATAAATAAATATGTTAAACCTATTTTTCAATATAAATTCTATTCAATTTATTTCAAAATTTCCATTAAAAAAACTCATAATTGCAACTAACCCAAAATATCCTTAATTATTGCACACACACTTTTCTATTAAAAAATAATAATTTTTCTGAAAATAATAATTAAATAACATATAAAAATTATTGTATATTCATTTACATCTTAAATTTAATAGTTGATTTTTTTTATTTTTTTAAAAATATAAAAAAATCATACGATCATACATAAAGTATAAATTGATATAAAACATTTTTAACATGTGTCACGATCATTTTTCTATAGAAAATAATAATTAATTTATAAATTAAATTTATCATAGACTCAATCTATATGCTAAACTTAACTTATTAATGTCAATTATTTTAAAAAATATATTATTGATCTCATATTAAAATCAATGTTATAAAAGCTACTCTTGATTTACCTTCATAAATTTTATCGTGCCATGATATCAAAACTAAATCAATGAACCCGTGAATCTTAGCCAATTAATATACATTTTATATACGCATCCGCTATATGGCAACTTTTATTTAAAGCTCCCAAAGGAAAAATAAAAGGAAACAGTTCAGAGAAAGAAATCCATATAAGACTTTTATTATGAAAAATGAAATGAAACAAAACATAGAAGCACTTGTACTATGATAAAATCAATCTAATAAATAATAACTAAAAGGGAATCAAATAATCCTCCTGGACCTGCTGTAGCCATTACAATTAATATGAGCACAATTATTAGGAAGACAACAAGTTTAGTCACCGCAATCCACAAACTCATAATGGACGATAAGATGGCCTTGAGCATTCCCACTTCCGTCAGAGTCCAATCTTTGGAACACACCAATGTCCAAGTCCAGACCCCCATTGCTGCATTCATCAACAATTCTAGCTATTTGCACATCTCCTGTTCGAGTGTTTGTCACCTACAATCCCCCATTAACAATAATAATTATATATCATGCTAATATCTTAATCATTCAAATGCAAAAAACTAAATAAAATCAGAATACATATTGTGCATATATATATATAGATCATTTTATATTAAGGAGCTTGGTTAATTTGTTTGTTAAGGTATGATGAAAAAGTGATGCATACCCTCAAGCACTTGCCACAAGCAGTTTGGGGTTGAGGCCCAGTGGGTCCACAATAGGCTGTCCAACCATATTTGCTGCGCCATGATAAGGGTTGGTTTGCATCCCAAGTGGCGCAAAATGCACTCACCGCGAGTAAGTCCCAATTATGCTGCTCAGGTTCGTATAAATGAAATGTGGATTTCACTATGGCACTTTGACCAGTGGCCGAAGCTATTACACATATTAGAGACACCATGCATATCATCATTTTTGCCATCATTGTTAAGCTTAATTTCCTACTTCGCTTTATGTTCAATTACATGTGCTTGCGTTTAATTTATAGCCTTCATTGTGGCCGGCACCGATCGATGATAGTAAGAATCATAGCTTGTGCAAACTAATTTTGTTTCCTCGTATAACATTGGAATTGCATAAACATAGTCTTTAACGCAGACATCTTATTTTTAGAAGGAATATTCAATGCTTCAGAAATGAATGCGGTGAGTTACTCATTCTCCACACAAGATAAGAAAGAAAAAAGAAAAAAAGTTGTAAGAGTGTGAAATATTATTCTAGTTAAGAATTTGATGATAATCTGTTGTCAATTTTTTCTTTATACATTGTCATTGATATATGTTTTATTATTGAAAGAACTTAACTATATAATATATTATTTGAGAGGTTAAATTACTTTAACGTGATTGAACGATGATATAAAAGAATTTTAGAATAGCCATGAATCAAAATTAGAATCAACAGTTTATTATATACGACTTTATGAAAACAGTTATTGATTATAACTCTAGAGTCAGCGACGGACCTACTTGTAAACGAGGGTGTCCAAATGCATCTTCTCACTTTACAAAAAAAATATATAAATAGGAATAATAAATTTTTATCCCCAATTTTTATAATTTTAAAACTACTAAAATTAAATTTAACTATATTTAAACATAGAATGATTAGATATCTTTATTAAAGAGACATACTATTTTTTTATATGAATGATATTATTTTTTAATATTTTTATTTTTTATTTTTTATAACAAACATAGTGTGTATTTTAAATTTTTATATCATTTCAATATATATATATATATTTGTCATTATTTATAATAAAGTTTAATTTAGATAAATCTCTAAATAAACATAAAAGAAAAAATAAAAAGTAAAACAATTTTTTTTTTCAAACTAAAACTAATTTATATACTTAATCTTTTGAAAAAGTTAAATATAAAAAAACTTCTAAACATGTTAATATCGATAAGTTATTTTTAATTTTTAATTTTTTTAAATATTTTACATTTTATTTTCTTCTATAAGTACATACATAAAGATTTATCAAAATTAAATCTATTTATTATTATTTTATTAAACTTTTCTCAATGATGTAGGATCCCAACTCTCCCGTGACTTCAATTATGAAGTAATAAGCTATAAATATCAATAATTTTTAAATTAAATGATTTTAATAATTTTGTGTGTAATTAATTATTATCATGTCTGCTCTAGGTACAGGGATTAGAAGTAATTGTGTACTAGACTCAACTTTGGTTGGATACCTCCAAAAATTAGTACTATATATATATATATATATATATATATATATATATTAAATTGATATTTATTAGAAAATTTTGATACCGTGAAAAAAATCATTTACTAACAAATAAAAATATATACTATAGTTTAATATTAATTGGACATTCAAAAAATATCTTTATCTGAATTTGCAATTTTTTGTTAATAGTAAACTTTTCAAATTCTCAACCTTAGAACTTTTATACAAATAAAATTGTAAAATTTTATGATTCACAAGAATTCAACTTTTAAGTATATGTATATCACTACATTGATGTAGTATAAAAATTCATACTAACCTCTCATATTTATAAGAAATGTTCACATTCTCAATATTCATATTTAAATTATTAGAGGTAAAATTTGAATAAATAATATTCATTTTTATTCAACATAATTTTTATTAGTATAAATTTTGTCTAACACAAATTAAATTATTAGCTTAGTATGTGCTAATAAATAATATATTCTAACATTTGATATATGAATAGTATATACTAATTTTTTATTAAAAAATATTTTTTATTAGTATAATATATTTTATGATTGATATAAACCCATTGTATCTATGTTTATTATTAAATTTTTGTTTAAAAAATACATTAATAAAAAGCTTATTCAATAATAAAGTTGCTATGTCAAAAAAAACATTTTATAATATTTTTTAAAATTATTTTACAATATTTTTTTATATATTTAAATGTTTTAATAAAAAAGCTAATATATCAAAACAATTTGAGTATGATCGTGCAAGATAGAACGAAGATGAAGCTAACTAAACAAATGCGGATGAAGTGAGTTAAGCAAACGAAGATGGAAGGCAGTCATCCAATATCTAAGTTTACCGATAAGCTTATTTTTTAAAGTCATGGAAAATTTTGAGCATTTAAAGTAATATTGGTTAAAGTCCTATATTTCAGAATATATTGTAAAAATAAAAAATTCCTCTTAAATTATTTTAAACTATATTATTTAAAATTATATTTATTTATTTATTTATTTATCTTCATGTTAATATTTAAAGTATTAAAGTTTAAAATTATTGTAGTAATTATTTATTTTATAATTTTTTATAAATATTTTAAAAGATATTCTATATTTTTCTATGATAATATTTAAACCATTTAAATTTAAAAGAGTTGTACTAATTGTTTTATTTTATATATTTTTTCAAAATATTTTGAAAAATATTCTATATTATGTTAATTTTTTTATAATAAAATTTAAATATTCAAATTTAAAATTATTGTAATAATTATTTTATATTACATCATTTTTTATAAACGTTTCAAAAAATATTCTATATATTTTTAAATTTTATTTATTAAATACTTTAAAATATATGTTGTAATGTACATATTTTGTAGCAGTAACTATTACTAAATAATATATTGTTGTAGTTATTGAGTTAAGATTAGTTTAAAAAAAATATTTTATTAATTTAAAATATATATTTCGGACAAATCTTCAACTAAAATTTAGAATAATAATTAATAGTTGGCTAGATTTTATAATTAATATATTTCTAAAAGAAAAAATAATAAGTAAAATTGATTACACAAATTTAATATCTGATTTTACATCATAAATATATAGTTAAAATAATAAATTTTAAACATTTTTTTCAAAAATATTATACATTTTTACACTTGCCTAAAGTAAAATTTTGGGGCGTCGGGTATCCTTTTATTTTACCTGAGGCCTCTAATATCCTTGAATATATATATATATATATATATATATATATATATATATATATATATATATATATATATATATATATATATAAAAGTAGAACTAGACCATCCATAGGTTTAAATTTAAATTTTATCCCTTCTTTGATTAAAAATAGACAAATATATATAGCCATCGTATATAATGCCAAAAAATGTGAAAGAAAAAAGTCTTGTCCTTATATATAGTTACTTGCTGTCTTGCTCTAGCTAAAAGAAAAATACTAATTATTAACATACATGACCATATGTAGAATTATGACTTAATTAATATTTTAGGGAACGTATTCTTTTTAGAAAAAAAATCCCCCCCACCCCCATCTCTTTTCACAATCCAGGGTACGAAATTAAAATGAGAGTAAGTGTTTTTTTTTTGGCATCACGAATTTTTAATCTTTAATTTATATTTTTAATTTTAATTTTTTTATGATTTTAATCTTTTGTTGTATAAAAAAATTGTTGGTTTTAATTTTTTATTAAAAATTTTATTAATGATAACGTTCTTTGATTAAATATATAATGTAATTTTTTAAAACAGCATCCTATATAGGTTTTAAAGATATTAATGTAAAAAATTGATATTAATTTGATCATATTTTAATATTTTTTATGAATTATAAATAATATATGAATAAATTTATCATCTTTATAATTAAAATATATAAATTAACATTTTCTTAAATTAAATAATCTTTTAAAGTATTAAAATATGAGTAAATAAATAATTTATTAGATAAATTATACACACTTTTATAAAATGATAGGGAATGTGGGTAAATACTTTTGAGACTGAAAATTTAAAGAAATTTAATGGTAGAAACAAAAATTAATAACTTCTAACAACTACGAGATCAAAATATTAAAAACAAATTAAAATTAAAATAAAATGAAAGATTAAAAATTTAATTAAACTTTTTTGTTTGATTAACAACCGTGGAACCATTTTGAATAAAACATTTTCGTTGATAATTATAAGGAACTGATTGGTGACGGTCACGATAGGAAGTTTACTTTGAAATTTTCAGTCCGGAAAAAATAAATATGATTTAGTTCGATACGAAGTTCATGCATCTAAATCTTGCTTTCCCTCTCTTTGGTACGCGGCGAATATGATAACCATCAATTCAAAGGTCATTGTATGCATATTGCACACGATGCTTGTTTGGTTGTCATTACCACATGTTGAACGAAAGAGTAAATGATATTTGTACAATATATATATTAAAATTATATTTTATTTTTTTAAAGAAAAGGAAGAAATTAGCCTATTAAAATATGAGATGTGTATATATATAATAAAAATCTAATTATATCATAGCTTAAGTTTAATAATTTTTATAAAATATAAGATTCATGTTATAATATTTTTATAATCATATGTATTAAATTTTAAATTATTTAAATATTTGCAGGAATATTTTTTAACTATTAATATTTATATATATTTAAATAATATATTAAATGTTAAAATAAAATTATATAATAAAATATTTATTAATTTTATTTTGTATAAAATTTTATAAACATAATCTATTTAATAAAAATTATAAAATTAATAAATATTATATTTTATAAAAAAATTATTAAATTATTATAAATATTAAATTTGATACATGTCAATGAATCTATATATATATATATAAAGATGTATACGTAGTTGTTCTTAAATTTCGCAATCATGCACATGCAGCTTGGACAAAGTTTCTGAGCAATTCTATCTATCCGCTTTATTGAGACATATTGACCGTTTCCGCTTATGGTTATAATTTTTACCTTTCAGAGTAGAGCAATGGCAAAGACTGACCATGATGGAATTCTGAATGGATTAAGATTGACAAACACAAAATAATGAAAGTAGCAGCAAATTGCGCATTTCTTGTCTCTACACACACAGTTGTTTACCAAGAAATCAGGTCGGTTTGTCTTATCCACTTTTACGTGTATATATGGATCACTTACCCAAACCAAACAGTTTTCGAATTTTGTTTGTCATATCTCAAAAGGTTCGAGTGTGTTATGGATCTAAAGCAGGCCTCGTTTTTGGCATTTAACTAAACTTGTAGCAGATACACCTTTTTCTTTTCCTTTTTTTAAAAAAAGGATAGCTGGTTCTTACAGTGACGTATAAAGACTTGAGTTTAAATTCTGTTTTTACAACCTTCATTACGGATTAGAAAAGGTTAAATAAAATTTTTATTTTATGTTAAAATTATTATGTAATTTTCTATTATCTTTTTTCTTTTTTTATTACTTAAATTTTGTGATCAATTGATACTCTTATAAAAAGTAAAGATATGATAAAAGATAATAATAAATACAATCTTCAACTTTTAAAAGGATAAATAAAAAGGAACATTTTTAAAAAATAACGAATAAAAAAGAAGGTGAGAGTAGTATGTTTTTTTTTAAGTATTGCAAACATTTATTGAAAGAGTCATTGTTTAAGATTTAAGGAATGAAATTTTATTACAAAACACGGTATTATATAAAAATTAATTATCTTAAAAACATAACTTTATGTATTTATTTTATTTTAAAATATTTATTAAACATCCTGTAAATATTTTTATTAAAAAAATTACTTTTACCGCCTGTTTGAAAGTTAAGATGAAATACAATATATATATATATATATATATATATATATATAAAGAGTATGTTCTAACTAAAGATTGAAGATTAATTATTTTGAGATGTATAAATTAATGAAGTTAAATTTATCTTTTTTGAACAAATCTTTTACATATACGCTATAAGAAATTTATTTACTAACAAAACATAAATTTTTCAAATTTGTTAACGTAATTTTTGGTTAATGTGGATTTTGTCTAATAAAAACTAAATTGTTAGTCGAAAATTTGAAGATTTATACTAAGTTATAATATATTATGCTAATATTTGATATATTTATAGTATATATTAAGGTGACATTTAATTTTAGAAAATATTTGATGTTTTCACTTTTATGTAAAAATATACCACATTATTTTTATTCAATTTTTTGTTTTTAAAGTTTTATAATAGTAAAAATTAAAATAAAAAATAATTATTTTTTATTTTTACTATTTCGTATACAAAATATTGAGAAATAAAATCAAACAAAAATTTAAAATCAAACACCATATAATATTTTATACTAATAAATTGTTTTTAATATAATATATCTTACTATTCATATAAATTTATGATATTTATATTGATAATTTTATTGTTTAATAAAAATTAATCTAAAATTAAAATATTTATAAATAATAATTTTTTATAATAACATGATCACTCATCAAACGTCACGCTTAAGGGACGACATTTATTTGGGAAGTGAATCGGGCTTCGATGACGATGATAACACCACTTCAATTTCAACACAAATATAATAATAAAGTGCACCACACTAATTTAACTCTCATCTACTTTATTTCTCCTACTATATATATGGGCTTCATAAAGTTCTGAAAACTCACACATCCATTTCCTGAATATAAAATTTTTATTTCCATGTAATCAAATCAGAAAATCCGTCTAAATTTAGATTTATTATTTATTGTTGTTGGAAAATGCTTCGTAGCCCAGCAAGCTATAGCCCGAACTTTCTACGAAGCCTCGAACAGTTTTAATTTGCTAAAGTGTAATAATTAGTTGTCCAAAAGAAAAAAGTTGTAATAATTACTATTTGTTATTTTTTTTTTTTATATTCAAAGTGTAAAGTAAGTTTAGCTTCCGCCACCTGTGCTTATAGCGAGCCGAGCTCTCACCATTGCACCACTTTATTATATAATTTATCATATAAAACATATGATCCGTTAAATTACACGCTTAGTATTAGAATAATTTATCTTTCTTTTTATTTTGATCGTACTTTAAAAATAATCAATAAAATTCTTGATATTTTATTTATAATTTTTAAAATATGTATCTAAAAATATCTAATAAATTTTATTAAGAATTAACATATATATACTTATAATATTAATTACTATTATTTATCATTTTTATTATATGTTAAATATATATTAAAAATCTATTAATTTAAAAAATTATAAATTTTTTATGGATAAAATATATTTTTACTTTTCTAAAATAATTAAATTTTGATTATTATTCTTCAATTTTTAAATTTTTATTTTTTTAAAAAAAATTGATTATAATTTTTATATTAATTTAAATTAGATTAAATTTAATTAGAGTAATAATAATTGAAAAGGTTATAATTAAAATATTTTTAAAATAATTAAATTTTTTCTAATCATAATTAACTAACTTGATTTGATCTTATTTATAACGTTAGAAATTATAATTAAAGTATTTTATAGAATAAATAATCTAAATTAACGATTTTTTTAATGGGTTAAATTCTCGCTGATTAGATATTAATTTTTAAACATACTCAAGAATGTATAGTACATTAGGGATGTGAGGAATTGCATTAATTTGTTACAAATTGTATAATTAAATTAAAATTTTTAAAAATTTAAAAAAATATATTTAAATATTGTAGTTTTTTATTGTTTATTTTAGTTTATGATAATTTTTTTACAAACTTCAATCAATTTGAACTGTATATAATTATATATTTTTTAATTACTTTTTTATTTTAGTAACTAATAAATATATATATTTTTACCTAAATATGTATTATTTTATTTATTATAAATCTTCTTGTTCTTGATTAATTATGAATTTCCTTTGTTATCTATTTTACTTTTTTGTTATGTATTATTTTTATATAATTTCAAACATAATATTCTATGTTTATTTGGTAGTGTACTTTATTGTTTATTTTTTTTATACAATTTAAAATTAAAATAACCAATCTAAGCTAAATAATTATAGACTAGTTTAGTTAGTTTTTATAATATTTGATTTGATTTTTTTTTTTAAAAAGTTAGATATAAAAATATTTAATAAGAGTTACAATTAATAATATTTTAGAATAGTAACTGATATATCCTTAAGAGTAATATTTACATGCATAGCATATAGATGAATTAGTAAAGATTAATCTAATTTAATTAAAAATTTATGTTTAAATTATAAATATATAACTTTATAAAAAATATGAAAAAAATATTAATTACTTGCAGTAATTTTACTTAATTTAAGAGGAATTATCTTGAATTAGTCACAAAAATGGAAAATTAATATAAAAAGGAATTTTCTATAGTGATTAAAATAGATAAGTGAATGACATTAAGAAAGAATTTTAAAAACCAATTAAAGATAAATTAACTCTTGAAATATTGACAAGATCTTTTGAAGTCAGAACTTGAATACAGTTTTGGCAGTGATCTATACGGAGAGTGACATATCTACATGGCCAGGTAGCGTAAGGGGAAAATAGAAGAAAGAAAATTAATTCACTTTAAGCTGATGAGATGAAGTTAATTTAGGAGAGTCCAAGATCACACACGTGTTATGAAGGTTACCATTAAAAACACATTAACCCTCGGCCAAATTAATTTCTTAAGATAAGCGGTTATCTACGCCTAGAGTTTGATGTTCCAGTCTTCCAGAGCATATTATCGATATGTAAGGGGTTATTTATTCCCGAAATAGAAGTATTGATTAGTGATTATTACGCAAAAAAAAAAAATAAGGGGAAAAAAAGAGAGAGAAATATGAAATCAAATAGGAAGTAGTTGCCAGTAGCACCGCTTGTTTTATTTATGGTGCGGTGTTATTAATTATTATTTGATTAACATAGGGGACACGAGTGGGTCCATATGAGGAAGAGTGATTGCACTCAATCACCACAGTTGACGAAGACGTAGTTGACGGTAAGGTGACCCTGCTGGTTGCCGAGTCCATTGGTGTCTAGCTGTCTGAATACATTCACATCCAAGTCCAGGCCTCCATTAGCGCACTGGTCCACGATTCTCACCGTAGCCTGAGTTCCAGTTGCAGTATTCGTCACCTACGTATGCATCAATTAACCATTTTCAGCGATCACAATTCTTTCCGCACATGCTTAATAATAATACAAGTCAAGAAAATAATTAAAGAAGGCAGCGTATATATATATATATGATTATATGCACATATAATTAATCAATTTTTCCAAAGAATTGAAGCTTGTTAGGAGAAGACAGGTTCCCTCAAGCAAGAATGTTTCCCAATTGAAGAGTGAATAGTTTATAAGTTCACGTTTTTTATACTAAAAAGAGAGAGAAAATAAGGATGTAATTGAAAGAATAAAAAGTTATAAAGAAAGAGATATGAAGGGTTTGGATATTGAGAGGGAGAGAGAATGAATACCCTCAAACACTTGCCGCAAGAATCTCTGCCGCGAGGGCCAACGGGTCCACAGAAGGCAGTCCAGCCATATTTTTGGCGCCAAGAGAGGGGTTTGTTAGCATCCCAGGTAGCGCAGTAGGCACTGGCAGTGATCAAATTCCAACCAATGTTCTGAGGGTTGTATAAATGGTAGGTTGCCCTCACGTTGTTTGCACTCTGACCATACGCTAACTTTGTCCTTGACATCATCCACAACGCACACCACAACACCACCATTAACCTTATGCTGCTTTGCTTCCTATCCATTCTCACTCTATTCCTCACACTACCTTCTGATTTTCTTCTACTTTTCCGTGTTACATCACCACACCCTGCCCACGCTATATATATTACTCCTACCTGTCGTAAATCTATCAAATTACTCATACATGCTCTTCACCTTTCTATTTTTTCCGTAAAAAATATTAGAGAAAATAATATATTCAAATAAAAATATTTTTTTAAGTAATTTTATTTAAATTACAAACATTGCCAATAAAAAAAATACCATCCATTGGTATATATATATATATATATATTAATAACGTCATCTTGAATACTTGTGTAAGATATCAATATATAAAATTGTCTTTTCAAAGTATTTTAATAGAAGTGAAAATAGGTTAAATTAAATTAAATTTTAAGTATTTAAATTTATTAAGTTTACAATTTTTTATGTTTAAATTTAAATCTTTTATTTATTATAATTTTTTAATAAAATTTTAATCTATTTTAAGATTTATTAAATTTACAAACCTGTTTCAAAATTTATAATACTAATTAAAAGATTAATAATAAATTTAAAATTTATATATAAATGATTATAATAATTTGAATTTAATATATTAATATTAATGTAATATATTTGTATATTATATTATATAAATATAAATTGATATATTAAAATAAATTATATAATTATAATAAATTTATATACATAAACAGATTAATTTTTAAATAGGTTAAATAAATTTTTTATTAATTCATATATAATTTTTTATTTTAATTTTTTAACAAAATTAAAATTACCTGTTTATTAAAAAAATTAAATTAGACTAAACTTTAAAATCCTTATGAGACACGTGACTCATTCTTGCTACATGTTTTTATTTTTTTAAAAAATTAATATTACAAACTGTATCTTAATCAGAAAAAATCTTTTACTCCAAGCAACAGAATTTGTACGTAAACAATCATAGCCATTAGTCATTTGTGAAACGATATGTGTCGATTTGTAAATTGATAGTTGACCACGTGCTCTTGGAAGACTTCTCTAGTCATGTGGTGAGTCGTGACCAATTTGTCATGTTTCGGCGGCTGAGTGGTGCACCCACGACTGAGTCACCCTTCCTACATTTTTCTGGATGACAAATTAATTAGTTTGGCCCAGAAGCATTAAACAATATGTTGGGATCGATTTACTTCAATTAGAAAATAGTTGGAATGATTATATGTATAGAAACATTACATAATATATAGATATGTTTGAAAATCAAAATATATAAATGCTTTTTTCAGTGACAAGATAGATATGTTTGAAAATAAAAAATAAAGTGAACCAGGTGATTGGGATGGCCAAATAAATCCATTCACATATTAATAACGAATTTAATGTTATGATTATAAAACATTGACGGGTTGTTTTGTGTACTGCTTTTGCGATTTGCAATAATCGCATGGCTGTTTTTTGTATCTTGTTTCTGCTTGTCCAGTACTGGTCTTTGTATCCGCGCATGGGTCCATTACTCGTATAAATTTTTCTTATTTTTTACATATTCACTTCTTTAAATTTAAATATAAAGATCATATATACCGAAACTTCCACAAAGTGACCAAAAATAATTTGATCGAATATATATATTTTCATATAAGGTATAGCTACAACAAAATTCTTGGTCTAATATTTTAATTTTCATTTGCTACATTCTTCAAGCACAAAACTTTAGCATTATTTTATTTATTTGATAAAAGTACATAACTAGTTTAATACACAACTTTAAACATCATCATACTTAGAAGTACAATTTAATTGGAAAAGAACTACAGTGAAAAATATCATGCATTAGGATGTTAAGTGTTGACACAGTGGCAAAATAAGCAAATATTTTGTTGAACTAACGGATTCTTGGCCGGACTTCATCTGGGTGATGACTCCCTGCCAAAGATCTCACAATTTAAAATTACAAAGTCTTACCACAGCAAGAGCACTCTGGTAAGAATGAAGCGCAACATCCTTTATGAAACTAATTACACAATAATATAATTAATAACATGCATAAGTATTTTGTTAATCCTTTCAACACTCCTAGAAATGGCATCAGAGAAGAATATTCTAAGTCCTACTTATCATTAAGTTAAATGATACATGGACCAGATTATAATTTGACCAAATAGGTCAAAGATAGAATAAAATGACACAACCTTTAGTTTTCCAATCATAACTACTTTTACATTTCCAAATTTTATTGTTAATTATTATTAATTTAGATAATTTTTGTTAATTTATTAAAATATTTATTTTAGTAAATTTATTAATTCATTTAATTTATTTTATTACTTAGGTTAGTATTTTATTATTGTTAACTTATTAATTTAGTCAATTTATGTTACTACTTAATATAGGTTACTGAAATAGTTAATTTATTAATTACTAATTTTAGGATGATAAATTGATTATTTATTTTAATTTATGTTCGTTAATATTATAGGCTAGTAAATATTTTAAGTCATTAAGTTAATTAGTTAATATTTTATTAATTTAGGCTATTAAATTAGATAATTTATTTTAACTTACGTCCGGATCTAGATTTGCTATCTAAGGTATTTTTTTAATCAGATCTGACTTGTTAAAAGATCTACTAAATCTACAAATTTATTGAAAGTTTCATAATGTAATAATATATATATATATATATAACCAAAACGGTCGAGATGCACAAAATTTTATTAATGCAAATAAATAGCTCAACGTAAAAGTAATATATTAAAAATATAACTATTAAAATAAATTAGAAATTATAATAATTAATATATAACCAACTTTTTAAATAGGTTTAATGAATTTTTTTATAAATTTAAGTTTAGCCTATTTATATAAAATTAATTTTCACAAAATCTAAATCTATTTTTTTTAATAAAAATTAAGTTAATCAAACTTTAAATATGATAAATTATAATTTTTTATTAAACGGCTTAAGTTATTCTTATTCTTATCAGTAAATATTTATTATAAAAATAACTTTTTTCAACAGTTGTTTTTTTATATAAAAATATTTACAATTATACTATTTGAACGGTTATGAAAATATTTTTTATAAATAATTTTTAACAAATATAAATTTATAAAAAAAATCTAATAAATATTAAAACCATTATTATTTATTTTTTAAAACTGTTACTAAATTTTTTTTAGCTATTCTGGGTTAGTTACTTAGTTAATTTTTTTAAAAATTTAGGCTAATAAATAATATATTTTAAAAAATTAGATTTTTTAAGCTTATCATAGTAAATATTTTAGGTTAGGAAACTAGTTTACTATTTAAAAAATAAGTTAATAAGTTTTTTTATTATTATCATTTCTTCGTAATTACAACTTTTGACATTCGTATGACTAGCACATCATAGACGAATGATGGAGTTCCATCGAGGAGAACACATAATATATTTTTTTATATTAACTAATGATATTTTAATTTTTAGTTATTTTAACAATAACTTTGTATAGAAATGTAGGTTGTCTAAGCATAACCTTGTGATTAGGTGCTTCTTTGTGCACAAAGGCACTTCCATCCATAATAAAATAATGAACAAGTTACATCATGACAGGGATAAGGAACCTTGGTTGATCCCTCGCAGTAAAGAGAGATTGGATACTATAAAAGTTACTAATGAATTTCAGCAAAAGAATATGATGGTAAGCACAACTTCGCCCTTAATAATGAAACAAAATATATACTATTGACTTGATCTCTACTTTGGTTCATCCAGACTGCATGATAATATATAAATATATTTTAAATTTTATAAATTAATTTTATTTGTTTACATTCTCACTTTTAATTACATATCATAGAATTTAACTGAGATCCTAGTGCCTTTGATGTGATGATGGAGTGGACCAAGAGCAACAAGGTCTAGAAATGAATAAACAAAAGTTGAAGACCATTGACCTGAGTTAACAAATGAATTATAACTTTCAACTGTAAAAATAAATTTTTTCTAACATTAAAAATATTTACTAATTCATTAGGATTCTATTAAGAGTACTTCTTATATTGATCCAGCTATTTCGATCAATTAATCATGATATAAACGCAAATCTAAATGTTGAGCTTGTAGTGAAGTACACACTTAAACTTAATGAGTATGTTGAAAAGGAGTTGCATATGATTTATTCCTCCTTAGACAAGACTTTCTATATTTTCATTTATATCGATTCTTATACAGCTTTGTTTAATATTTTTTTATACATTATGTATTGTATTTTTATGTATTATGTTTTGTTTATTTTGTACAATTTATTTATTTTATATAAATTTTATAATTTAATGTTATATAAATATAAATAATACAAATAATATTTGTAATCAAATTAAATAACAATACATATTTTTAAAATATATTAATAATTTAATATTATACTTTATTTTATCGTTGAATTAGTCACTACCAAATGTTAGCAGCTAATTTAGTGATTGAATTATAAATATTTTTAATTTGATCGCTAAATATCATATTTAGCTAGCAGTTAAATTAACGATAGATTAAATTCAACAAATATCTTTCTTGTTATTAAATTACAATAAAATAAAATAAAAAACTTTATCACCAAAATAACTATCATTAATTTTTATTTTTCAAGAAATAAAATAAAATATCTGATTGCTAAATAACAACCACAAATATAATCAATTACTAAATTAATGTGTTTAATTTGATTGCTTACTCATTTATCATTTGAAAACATGATTTTAGTGACAAAAATATCAATTAAAAAAACGTTTTTTTTATGTTTTTTAATAAAAATTTTAATCATAAAAAATAAAATGAACTACTTTTTTAAAATAAAAGACTAATATTATAAAAAAATAATAATAAAAACTAAAATACAAACAACTGCAAAATAAGGGATCGAAATATTTATTAAATTTTTATATATAGATCTAGTAAAATTTTGATAAAACCTATAAATTAATATTCAAAAATCTTTAAGAGTGGATATTAGTGTGCAATAGTTTATTAAAGTCTTGAGAAAAATTTTCAAGATACTTATAATGATACTTCGACATTTAAATGAATGTTTTAAAAGATATTTTTACCTAAATATAGATAATATTAGTTTGATATGATTAATAATAAAAAATATAATTATATAAAAATAATATCTTATTATATCTATTATAGTTTTAAAAAAATACGACAATTTTATATATATGAATATATTAGTTTATATATATATATATATATATATATATATATATATATATGATTAAATAAAGATAAAAAAACACAAAATAAAAAGACGAATAAAAATTGATAAACTTCTTCCTATTAAAATGAGTATTTTGAAAAAAATAATAATATAAAAATAAATAACTTTTATGGATAATATTTATGTATCTTTTATATAAATTAATCATTATAAAAGTTAAAAAAATACCTTTTTAAGGATTAATATAAATTTTTTTATATATCTACATCACATTTTTTTTTCTTTTAACTTGTTTCATCAATTTTTAAATATTTAGTTAAAAATTTCCTTTTTAAAATCGTAAGTGCGGATGACTTCACTTGCATAAAATAATAATGTAGGCTAGAACATATATAAAGCGCGCACACATTAACATAGATACGGGAAAAAGTTAAATAAATTAATGGATCGAGTAACAAACAAAACCTCCTTAGCGTGGATGAATTGCTCAAAATTAAAATACGATATGCAAATTAAAAGGCTTCTATTATCATATAAGAAGGTATATGTCATCTCGTTTCCATTATCAAAATCTCGGGACCTCATGATTATGAAAAACCATATAAAACTTCAAATTCTTCGACCATACGGAACATTATAATTATATAGAAGCTTTTCAAACATTGTTCTTTTAAAGATTATTGCTTCACACAATCACATTAGAGAAAAGTTTGTCTTCTTTTATATTATTTTTGCGGCCTTAGTTAGAGTTGGACAAACGCACATTATATACATACATATTTTTATCTTTTTTATACAAAACAAATAAATAATTTATATCAAGACTAAATAAAAATAGCTTAATGAATTAATATATTATAAAATATTTATAATATTAAAAGATTGAATTAATAATATAAAAAATAAATATTTTATTAAAATAAGAGAGAGCTAAGGGCTTTTGGAGACTGTTTAAGGTGCAGTGACTTTCTCTAAGTTGGCCAGTCTACGCTAAGAATACAAAACTTCTTTTTTACATACCTGGTCAATTAGCCAGTTCTTTCATGAATTGTCGAAACACAAAGTATCCAAAGTTTTTTTCTTGTTTGATCTTGAATTTATGTAAAGTTATAAATCTAATGAGAAAACAAAAAAGGTTATGCTTATAAACTCTTTAAGCCTACCAGTTATGTGTACTCGTCCATAGACTTGCGTTATTGACAAAAGTGTCTATTTTTTGGGAATGGAACCATTTTTTGTTTTTGGATAAGTGTGTTGCAAAGAAAAAAGGGCCGAGAATGACCCAACAAAAGACCAAACCGGGCTAAAAGCCCATACTTGTATAATTTTTTTTGACAATGAAATATAAGATTTCATTTAAGAATAATAAGAAAGCAAATATGAGGAGATGGCCTCAGAAATACAAGAGGGTCCTCAATCCAAATGTGATCACCCTGCCATAAAGCGCTAGCTTGGCTTAACATATGAGCTGGTTGATTGTCTTGAGTAATTATTTTCTAGACAAGAGTGATTTGGTCCACACAAGAATGTTGACCATTTTCTGGACTTCAGAAAAAGAACATTGACTACATTTCATATTAAAGAACTATTTTAAAAAATTAATCATTTTTGTTGTCAAAAGGTCTTATAAGAAACTCATAAAAATAAAAATTTATTTATTTAAAATAAAGCTAACAAAATAAGAATTAAGTATCTATTTTTCTGATTAAACGTGCCAATCAATTATATTCAACACTCGGTTCTAATATCCGACCAAAAACAACTAAGACTCGATTCTATTAAACAATATGTTTCAGGGACACTGCACGTTAGCTCTTTAAAAAGAAGATTAAAAAAAAACACATAAACGTGTAACTAGCCAATTTTTTAGGTGAAAAATTGGTTGTAATAAAATCTGGACCAAAATGTATAGTATTTTTTTAAGGAATAGCTACCCTGGAATTTGATTTGAAGGAGTGAAAGAAAGCATATCCTGTCCCAACTTGTTCATGTTCCGCGATCATAGTATGATCATTCATTTACCGAAAATGAGGATTTTTTTTTAATTTTTTTTTGGTTAGCGGGAGAATAATTTACCCCACAAAAAAACATGGAGAGAATATGCTCATCAGTGATCAAGTTGAAGGACGTTTTTATATAGACTACAATCCAGTGCCAAACGCGCAAATCCCTAAGTTTCAGCGCGAGCACATGTTACTGAATCCAACCAACAACTGTTTTCATCTTCCATAATTTCCAAATTAAACCATATAATAGATAATTCAACTTTTATTTCTCTGAGTTATATGTTTGATTCATTTTGCATTTGATATTTCATATTTACTGTAGTTTTGAATCCTACAATTTAAGGCCTTATTCTGTTTGATTGTCAATAGAAAATTAAGTTTGTAAACTTTATAAATTAAAATTGATTTTCAATTTTATAATTACATTTTCAAATTTTGATACAGAAAAATTTGAATTCAATTCATATAAATCGTGATAGAGGAATAAACTTTTTAATTTAAATCTTATTATTTTCATTGTCCATTAAGAAAATCATATAAATCATTCCTTACTTCCTCATTTGTTATTGCAGTGGTGAAAGGTAATATTAGTCAGAGCAACAAATAATGAACGTGAATTGAAAATAGAAAAGTGCACCAAATATACCTTTTTCAATAAGAATTTATTAAAAATAGTCCAAAATTTAAAATTAACAAAACCGTTAAATGAGAGAACTGAGGGGTTGTTGATGAGAACGGGAGGAGGAAGTAAGCCATAGAAAAGAAAGACAACAAGTATAACCCCAAAAAGAAAAAAAAAATCTAAATCTTAACTAAAATGTATTATGATGAAATTAATAAAAAAAGGAATGATAAAAAAATAAAAATAATATTAAAATGGATGATAATGAAAAATGTTTGACATAAAAAAAGAGAGGAGACATGTTAAATAAATTAGTGGAACCCTTAATAAAAGGACGTAACAGAAAGCACATGGGGCGGGTCCGCCTTATCTCTTTGTTCATAGATCCTAAGGTATTTAAGTCCTGAACCAACCAGGTCCCTTTTAATTTGAGAGACAAGGGGGTGCTCTGAGCATAAAAGATAAAGGAATCTTTACACAGCATTCAAGTGGACGCGTATACGGCGTATATGAAAATCGGAGGGGACAAACCCCAGCTAAGATAACTGCAAACATTGACATTATTATTATTATTATTATTATTAGGCAACCAAGCTGGCAATAGACGAAGTCACATATATTTCCTTGGAAACAAAAACGGGATCATATAAACATCTTCTATATTATTTCTTGTCCCTAACGAATTTCCAACTCTTTTCTCATTCATATAATACACATATAACAAAATTACAAAAAAATGATTGCAAAGACACGTAATAATAACAACAACAAATAAAAATAAAACTCTTATTATTCCTATATTAGACCCGATCTTGCTCGGGTCAATTTGCAAACAACCAAGCAGATTGTTGTGGCGGAAGAGGAAAATGAGTTCAGCTTCTGTTCTTGCACTTTTCTACTGCCCTTGGCGCTGTAAATTAGGAATTAACAATATGTAAGGGAAGATATGGAGGTATGATATGGTTTAATATGAATTAGTTGAATGAGGTTAAGAGTTAGGTGTATATGATTACTAACCAAGGCCGATTGCCTCAGAACCTTTCATTATGCGGAGGCGCTTGCAGGATTCAACGAACATTCTGTGAAATAGTGAAAATTAGGATAAGGATTATTAAAGTTGAAATGATGAAGAAAATAAGAAATGAAGTGAATTAAATAAGGGGGCACTCACTCCCAGGGCACATCACCCACAAGCATCCAGTCTCCGTCCTTGTCTTCATAGGTGGGTACATAATCAGAGCCATTCAAAAGGTCTATCAATTTGGTCTCATTCATAAAGTCTTTCACGCCTTGGGACCCACATTTCCCAATTGTGAAGGAGCTGAACATTTTAGCCAGCGCATCTGACAGCTCTTGATAGCTCTTGTACAACTTCAGGTCCACCTTCCTTAGATAAGGTGCACCATCCATGCTCACCTTCACGAAAGCTCCTATTCCGTTACTCTTCTCTGCTTCTTCCTTGTTGTTCTTTTGAACATTCACAATGTTCTTTCTGAACGATCGAACTGGTGGCCAACCCACTACTTGTGCCCTGTATGTAAATTCAACATCAATCATTCAACTCTCACTAACAATTTACTGCCTTGCTTTTTTCTTTTATATTTTTAATAAAATTAAATGTAATATAATCACATATTTTATATTAAAACGTGCTTCACGGAATAATTAAATTATTAGAGGGAGGTGTTAGGTGACACCACAGGGGTGTGGACTATTGTTATCCTTTTCCCCTTTTCTGCCTTGCTGGATTTCACTCTTTCAAATGGTTGAATGCACGGAAAAAGTAAGATTCCATGTGTCTTGTCCTTTTCCTCTGTCTACCCGACAACCAACCATGCCATCCGCTAAAGAAATTCAACCAAACTTGCTTGCTTGCCATACATATCTTTCACCACTTTTTCTTGCTCATTATCAGGATCACAATTTCATCTTTACCCTCCAATACCTAATTAAATACCCATCCACCTTTTACTTTTTAATTACTTTAACCGGCCAAAAGGAATTAAGAAACAAAAACATCAGCATCTGTCAAATTATACGTGCTCTTCGCCTCTCACTTCATTATCAGCTTAATTTATAACTTATTGTACTCTATACAAATAAAATTTTTTGAAGTCAGACTTAATTTTTTTTTAAAAAAACTTTACAATACAATTTCATTTTGATACACTCTGACAATAGGCAAATCCATACTGTTATGTACTGGTATTTTCATATCATTAACACCCAGGTGAATTAAAAATAAACTCCTACAAATTATATAGCAAAATTATCACAAACTAATTTTTCATAAACATGTTTTCAGTAAACTTACTTTACAACATGCAGAAAATTTACAGCTTTAAATTCAATTTATTTAAAATCAAATTCAAACAATACGTTTAAAATACGCAATCAAATACCAAGTCGTGAGAGTAAATTTAGGCAGAGATTAAGGAATAAGAAATATAATTAGTGAATCACTCGATCGTGACCTTCTTCAACCACAAACAAACTTTTAAGCAAGTAACTTGTAGTTGCACCTTTCAATTATCTTTTAAAATTGGAAGTTAAATCATAAATGGATCAGTTTTTTTTTTTGTAGTCCTCAAATCACCATACTCTCCAAACAAGGAAAACAGGAATTCCTAAGTTATTTTATGCGTATCATCGTTACACAGATCGAACAAAATTCGCTAATCTAAGGTAATTTTAATAGAGGATCCAAGAGGGGAAAGGGTTCAGTTTTTGTATCAGTTCTATTAATTAACCTTTCTCTGTCTCACACAAAATCTAAATTGTATTACTCGCGGGCTACAGATCAATGAACAAAACTGATAACAGGGGGAAAAACGGTCACAGGAAAGCATAAACCGAAATCGTCTATTTTTTGACAAACTAAAAATTCAGCATAAAATAATAAAAAAAAAAGAAGCAAGTTATGTATGGAATGGAAATCCAATTAAAAAATAAGGAGAAGAAAAACTCACTTTGCAGGTGGTTTTGTTGGGTCATTAGATGGAGTAGGTGCAGTAGTAGCAGTAGTGGTTTTGTCTTTGGGCTTTTCTGTGGGCACAGTTGAGGGTGAAACTGAGGCAGAGGCCAAGTCATTATTATTGGAGGAAAGATTAAGTTTCAAATCCACAGAAGCAGTTTCTGAGAAGCCTCTCTTCCCACCGCTGGTCTTCAGTGTTGACTCGGCATGATCGTTTCCAGACCCTCCAGGAAGGCCGAGTCGCAACTCGGTCTCTTCAAAATTGATCATATTGTAATTATCTCGCTCTGCGTTCAACACGCTCGTCATTCTCCACGCATCAACCAACGAGCTTACAAGTCAGAAACAAACAGAAAGCAAAGCTGATATCTTAATCTCAGGTGAAAGTGAAGTTTTGGTTGAAAGCGAAACTCAGAATTCCGGATGTGAGGAGTGGAAATGGAAAGAAGTTTTGGGCGAGAGTATGGTTTTGGTGATATATGGATGCAGTGGTGTGGGGGAACCGCACCGTGTAGATGTTGCCACGTGTAGGTGTTTGCTGTGGTTGGATCAAGCGTGGGTTGTCGGGGGAATGACGTCATGGATGATGTCATAATAAGAATGATTGTGGTGTGGGTAGTGGACATCCCAGCTTGGCCCTGTGCCCCTGCTTGCCTGCCTTTTCTTTGTTTGGTAGGGTCCACATACCAGTTAACAATTATTCCTTCTCAACCTTTTTATCTTTTCTCTTTTTCTTTTCACTCCGTTAAAATAATATTAATCCAACAAAAATAATTAAAAATCTTCTACTTAAACATAATTAATTTAATTATAAAAGTACAAAACATATCAACGTGACAGGTTCAACCCATCCTATTCTATCCTATTTATTGAGTAGGGTTAGGGAGAATAAGTTATGCCTATCAACAAGTCTTATAATAGCTATTCCTGTAAAACACCCATGGATTAATTAGTTATTATCGTTAATAATTTATAGAGATTGTAAGATATTGCTAAATATTGAATGAAAGAAGATTGAACAAAAAGGAAGACAAAATTGTATCAGAACCATGAAGAAGACGAGGTGGAGTTTGACGCTAGAAACGTTCTGCTGAGGTGTGCGAAGTAAAGACATAGATTAATAAACAATATTTGATCCTTTAAAATAAATAACACTACAAAATAATAATACATGTATTTATAATTATAAGATATTTAAATTAAATTTACTTATAAATATATTCTTACTTATAATAAAGGCAATAAATTCCAATAAATACAAATTTATAATATAATATTATTAAACTGGTGAAAACGAGGTAATTACAGTTGTTTATAAATAATGCCAGTAATTTTTCTTCTTTTAAATTGTTTAATTAAATTTATAACCTTACCGATAAATATTTATTTATTTTTTTTAATTAAACTAGTAAAAATTACATTCAATCTTGTTGCCGTTCCTTCTTTATTACATAGAGGAGATCCTTTTTCTTGAACTGTTGCATTTTTCTATCATGTTTTCCATATACTATTTTTACACTACTAGATAAAATATCAGTAAATAAATATATAATAAAAAATGTAAGAAAGAAGATATCTATCGGAATATTAATTATTAGCAGGTAAATAATTACTTAGTTCACCTAATAATAAAAGAATTTAGACATGTTATATAAAATTTTAAATATATATATATATATACATATATATTAAGGTGTACTATTTATCATGCCTAAAATAGGTATAGTTGTTGCTGTCATTATAGATTTAAACTTCATTAGTTATAGTGTAAAATTGTTTCTTAATATGTGTTTAAGGATGTATAATAAAATTAATAAATAGTAAATTTTTATTAAAAATTATAATATTTAATATTATTAATATTTTAAATTTTTAATTTATAATTTTTAATAAAAATGTAACATATATCATTTTTTATTGTGTATTTTAGACATATAATAAAAAAAAATGGAAAAAAATGCATAGCTTTTCATATGTGAAAGGGGCTATGGTTGTTAAAGTGCATGACTTATCGTTGTGCATTACCTTTTCAATAAAATTTATGGTAGATACGATTTTTAAAAAAATTATTATAAAAATAGATATTTTTAATAATATCAAATTTTATAATTACATAATAATATAAAAAATTATCCTATTAATTTATTTTAATTAATTTATTGTTATTATTTAAAAGGTTACGAATCTTCTCAAGTAAGAGTGCTGATTAAGATATTTTTAGTATTTATAGTTATAAATACGAAAAAGATAACATAAAAGAAGAAAGATGAATATATTGAATTTTTTTATTTTCTCTAAATTTTATATCTGCATCCCTCAAAAATATCATTTTTTGAAAAATAAAGTTACATTTCGTGGCCTCGATTACATTTTGTCTTTTAGTCAGGTATTGTTTAATTTGTAAAAATATATATTTTTTATTTGTAAAACTATTATCTTACTTTTATTTTATTATCATTTTTTAAATTTTATACATAAAATAATGAAAATAATTTTTTACTTTCCCTATTTTTAAAAAATTAAAAATTAAAAATATGATATTTTATAAATAAATTTAAAATAAACTAAAAGTATTTTCGTAAACTAAACTATCTTATTTACTTAAAAAATTAATATTTAAATTAATATTTTCCTTTAGATGAGAATATTTTAAAATTTTACTATTATTTTATTTTCATTTATCATACATCTACTTTGTACGTTATTTAAAACATAAGTATAATTAACAATATAATGAATAATGGTTTAAAATTTTTGAAAAGATAAAACGCAAGAGAATTCTGGTGCATTTATCTAACCTAACTATCATTGTTAATTTGTCTCTGTTCTTTTTTTTTTTTTTCTCTAAAGATATAAACTATATATATATATATATATAGGAAATACTCTAATTTGAATCGAAAATATTATGATGAGATTAATTCTATTAGCAAAAGTTTTCTCCCTACGCTAGATTGAAATATAAGATTCTTTTTAAAGAAAATCAAGCATATCTCATTTAAACCAACCGTTTGTTGATTATTACTAATTTTACTCTAACACTAAAAACATCTATTTACAAAAACTTCTTATTTATAGTTTATTGTTATTTTTAAGATTTTTTTGAAATACTATAAATATAATTTCCACTATAAATCAGTTAAAAAATTAATAAATAAAATTTTAAATTAATTATTATAAAAGTTAATAATTTGTAATGATATATTAATTTATACGTGAATAATAGTATAGTGTTTTATATTATTCATATATTTTAATTAATTTTTATATTTAAATATAAAAATATTTTGTTATTCTCATTTTATTTTTTATTTTTAAGTTTTTGTAAAAAACACTCAAAGTAGATGTTTTATTATTATCATTATTTTCTATACAAATTAATTCTAAAAAAATTAATATATATTTTTATGAATAAAAAATACAAAATATTTTCTTAGACCAAAATAATTATTGTATCCGGTCAAATTTGAAATAAAAGTTTAGTATGATTACAATTCATTATATTTATTTATATTTTTAATTTATATATTTTCATAATATTTAGAAATTTGAAAGGAAGTTGGAAAGTAACCAAGTAATCACAACAGTTCTTCCAAACAGTGTCTTAGGAGTACTAATAAAAAATGAATAAATAAAATTTATAATATAAACACAGCGTAAATATATTAGAAATTATAGTAGGGCGCATTATATTGATCGTATGTTTTTATAATTTTAATTTTTTTAACTAATGTTTCAGAAGTATTTATTATTTGTTTATATATATATATATATATATATATATATATATATATATAAGTTTCAATAATGTGCTGTTTACTGAGTAGGGTTAGGGAGAATAAGTTATGCCGATCAACAAGTTTTATAATAGCTGTTCTTGCCAAAATCGATGGATTAATTAGTTATTACCGTTAATAATTTCTAGAGATTGTAATATATTAAATATTGAATTAAAATAGATTAAATAAAAAGGAAGAGAAAATTGTATCAAGATTCAAGACTAAAAAGACGAGGTGGAGTTTGACCGAGAAACGTTCTGTTGAGGTGTGCTATTAGACATGGATAAATAAACAATATTTGATTCCTTTAAATTAAATATATTAAAAATAATAATACATGTATTTATAATTATCATATATTTAAATTAAATTTAGTTATAATTATATATTTTTACTTATAATAAAGGAAATAAAGTCCAATAAATACAATAATATAATATGATATTGTTAAACTGGTGAAGCGAGGTAATCACAGTTATGTATCAATAATGCGAGTAATTTTTTTTCTTTTAAATTGTTTAATTAAATTTATATTTATTTTACTGATAAATATATATTTATTTTGTCTAATTAAACTGATAAATATTATATTTAGTTTTGTCATCGTTCCTTCTTTATTACATAGAAGAGATACTCTTTCTTGAACTGTTGCATTTTTCTATCATGTTTTTCATATACTTATGGTTTCCTTTTTATAGCACTGTTTTTCCACTACGGGATAAAATATTAGTAAATGAATATATGATAACAAATATAAAAAAAAATTGATATCTATCAAAATATTAATTATTAGTATGTAAATAATTACTTATTTATATCAGTAAAAAATAAAAATTTAATAATAAAATTTTATATTAATTATTTAAAAATTGATATAAAAAAAATACATTATTACTTTTATAAATATTTTTTAAATTATTACATTGATGAAACGAGCATCAAACGTTAAAGAAATTTTTTACATTGATTAATAATGGAATCAAGTTAGAAAGCAAATTTTTACAAAGAACTTTTATATACCTAATGTTAAAAATTTTTTTGTTTTTATGTGTTTGAAAGTTTTACAAACTTGCTTTATTTACAGTTTTGTTTTCTTTCATTTTTAAATCTTTCATTAAAGTTGTCTTTTTCATTGTAGAAGCCTTTATTGATGGTGCTCTCCTCTCCATTGATAAAATTTCTTTCTCCATCATCATCGAAAGCTTTCGTCATTTCTCTCGATTTCCTCTTTCCAAATTTGTTGTGAATGATAGAAACCCTATACTTATTTAATTTTATACATTCTTTTTAATCATCGAGCGTAAGTGTGCTTCTTCATGTTCTCTTCGCATTCATTTCTTGTAAGAGTTCTCAGTTTTTTTTTCTTTTTTTTTTCTTGCTTCGTTGCTTTTGTATATATTTATTATTAGTTTAGACAATTGGAATTTCGGATTTGTTTGTTTCTTATCTTTTTTGGCTATATTCTTGAAATTATCTATGTTGTGTATGCTATCATCAAGTGATATTCACCTTTCGTAAGCACCACCTCTTTTCTCACCATTCTTAAACACTAATGATGCAAATATTCGTTATCAACATTCTAACATTCACATATTATCTCATATTTTTTATTTCTTTTTTATTCTATTTTATTTATTTTAAAATATATAACAACATTTTTTAAAATATAATTTCATAGAGACAAAATATATAAGATATTCTATAACCATCATTATTTAAGAAATGAAAGAATAGAAAAGAAGAAGACATGTAAATTTTCATTCATACAAGTTTGATGTCATTTTGATAAATAATTATGATTAGGTGATAACTTACTTTACTTTGTTTTTTTTTTCCTTCAATAATAAGTAAATGAATTTTGGTTTTTGTTTTGTATCTAGAAGGTGGACCTTTATCTTACATTCGTAAAAATAAATTTGTTGACAAGTGGATGATGAATAGCTCTTAAGGATTGTCATATCTCCTAGCTTTGATATTGATGTTTAATTGTTTCAAGATAATTGTTCATCACTGCTTCAACCTTGAATGTGAAAGGACTTAGCATTACACACGTAAAGAGTTATTTGTAGGTATATTGATATATAGTAGGTTATGTATATGACACTTAATTAGTTTTTGTTACTTAATTGATACTTTAGGTAGATACAGATCCTTTAGTTGCCAATTTTTTTTTTTAATTCTACTTTTGTATCACATTAATTATATTTTTAGAACTCAAATGTATCGAAGTAAAATGCTTGATGAGTTTGGTCAATGTAAATTTTTAAAACCATTATATTTTGTTAGCACAAAATCATGTTTTGAGCTCATTGCACATGGCATGCCTATTTCATGTTTCCAAGGATTTAGATGACATGCATGATTTATTCATTGCATTTTATTTCAGTATTATTCCAAAATACCATATAACATTTTACGGTTGATAATAAGAACTTTTTTTCATCGTCTCTACTAACGAAGCAACCACCTTATGAAATCAATGCTTATAGTTCTTCAAGGTATTGAAAG
The DNA here is from genome assembly GCA_037954105.1 of Canavalia gladiata. Lineage (NCBI taxonomy): Eukaryota > Viridiplantae > Streptophyta > Magnoliopsida > Fabales > Fabaceae > Canavalia > Canavalia gladiata. The sequence goes on from CM075660.1 coordinate 16,539,972, forward strand.
AAAAATTTTTCGTGGTGAAATTATAATTAATATAATGTTCAAAATATAAGGATATATAAAGTTTTGATATATTTGTGATATTCTCTGTAAATTACATTTAACTTAGCTCTTCAATATTCACATGATGATAAAATCAAGTTTAATGTGGAATATATATATATATATATATATATATATATATATATAATCAATTTATCATTATCAACATAGATACTTCTATGTAAAGTTTGATATATAAAGTTGACACTATACTCTAATGAATGTGTGGGTTACTTCTCTTAAACTTGATTTTTATGTGTTATGAAAAGAGAAATAATGTAACATTGTAACTCCTTGAACTCGAAATATCCTTGTATAATAATACCATTATTTTGCATTCTCTAACTATTAATCACAAGAAATACAGTTTGATTAGTAAGGGAAACATTTGCAACACACATATTTTTTAGCAAGTAGCAGAGTAAGACAGGTAAAAAGCTCGAAAATTTCAATGTTAACATGTATGTGTCGGGTAGCATCTAATGCCTTGTATGTTCAATAAAAAAGTTGCATGAATTTTGTTTGTACTAGTACTTTATCAATGGTCTCTTGCATACTAGTAGTAACATATGAGATTATTGAAAACCTTTGTTTGGAAAGCTGAGGAGTTCATCAGACTTCACAAAATCTTGCATTGAAAGTGTGGTGTCTGCCATAACACATTCTCTTAAGCTACTGAACACATGATGTTCTACTGCCTTTTTATCACCCAAAGTTGTTGCAGCCGTAGTGTTATTCGTTTCTATCATCCTTTTTGTGGATAATTCTTTAGCTAACTTTTCTCTAACATCCTCATGTGATGGCAACACTGTAGTGGAAACACCCGAAGCTAGCTTTGTGTTTTTCTTCTCATAAATCCTTTTGCCTACAGAATGGATGGTCAACCGGCATCATCAACAAACACTAAGGTAACCAAATTTTCAACTTTGTAAAATTATGAAAAAATTATTTTTTGGTGAGCAAATAAAATTGCATCTGATGATACAATGACTGTTCCATGATTATCTGAAACTTTGATAACTTATTATTTGATTTTTTAGTGATGTTTGTCACATATGTAAACACTGTCCTTCTCTTACACCGAAGAATAACTGGAACAAAAATAACATAAACGTTTTTTTAGAACCGATGAGTTTAGAACTGTAGTAAGTGAAGTTTTTACATCGAAATGTAAAAAGTTCTCACTTTTTATACTAACTATTTTTTAAAAAATTGATATAAAATATCCAAAACAACCGATATAAATTTTTTTTTCTATTAATACAAGTTACTAAGGTTCATCTAATAATGAAAGAATTTAGATAATTTATATAAAATTTATATATATATATATATATATATATAAAGATGTATTATTTATCATATAAAAAATAAGTATACACCACTAGAAAAATAGTCTTTTATAACAGAATTTTACGTTGGTTATCCGTGAACCGATGTAGAAAAAAGGCGATGACATTTTTGTAGATAAAGTTGACATTTTTTACATCGGTTACTTTACAACCGATGTATAAAAGTAAGCGGTGACATTTTTGCAACAAAGTTCAAAATTTCTACATCGGTTGCTTTATCACTGACGTAGAAAGTCACTTTCTACATTGGTTGCCTTTCTACATCGGTTATAAAGCAACCGATGTAGAAAGTCAGATTTTTTACATCGGCTGAGTAATGTAACCGATATAGAAATTTTTACGTCGGTTTTTTGTAACAACTGTATTGTGCGTTTACTATGCGTACAAAGTTTTACCCACGAGCAAGTGCACCGTCAGTGTAGAAAGAGGTATTTAAAACCCTTAATATCATTCACACAGAGACTATTTTAACAATCTTAAAAAATATGAAATCCTAATTTCTGAGCTCACTAGAAAAGCTAGAAAAGGATTTTTTTAGAAATATTTGAAGTGAATGTAAAAGGGAACAAAAGGAAAGTAAATGATTTAAAGACAAAAGGGCACAAATACGAGTTTAATCACGGAAAGACATGAGACTTTGGTTTCCCTTACAACTTTACCCGATTTCATCCCAACTCCCTTACGAATGATTTGAGTCAATTGCTAACCATCCGTTCTCATTCTAGTACTACTCAATGATTATGCAATAACAATATCTTTTCCCCTTAAGTTACTACCCACAATGATCATGCAAGGTATATAATTAAGAGAAACATAAAGAACATGCAGATTTGTTAAATCAATAACTGATTAGAAATCAAGCATTCTGATTGATCCTCTAAAACCCTTAAATTTAGTTTACCTTACAGTTCCATTAACTAGGTAATGGTACGATCGCCTATCCCCTAATTAACTTATAAATTAATTCTCATTAATTAATTATGCATAATAAGAAAAACACAATTGAATAGAAATACGCAATCATTCATAAAAAGAAAAAGGGGTTCAATTGGTTACATTATAAGTTTCACCAAAGCCCCATGGTTTAGGGATTAGCTACACATTGAGAGATAAGACAAACAAAAGCGTACTAATCCAACAAAACAATCCATAATCCTAATTTTAGAAATAGAATGACAAAACCGTAATGTTAGCAAAGCTAACAACATGACGTTGCAATCGTCGTGACTATTCTAAGTCATTTACAATGTTGTATGGCTGAGTGACATTGTCATACCAAAACATGACATTGTCGCGTTATGAGGGCTGACGTGTTATTGTCGCATTAAACGTAACATTGTCGCAGTAGATGCCTTATCCTTTTATGTCTATTTTACCCTATTTTCTTCATCCAAAACTTGCCTATTTTCATATTTCTTACTTGCATAACCATTCTTGCAAAAATAAGGAAAATTAAGTAGAATTACAATTTAATAATCATAAATTATATTATAATTATAAGTAATTTTCCGTAAATAAATCAACAGAATGACGGTTTATCACATCCTCAAACTTAAACATTGTTTGTCCTCAAACAATATCCCAATGAATGGGAATGTAGCAAGTATAGAATCTAGAAACCTCACATATTAAGCATGCAGCAACCAAGCATAATTAGCGTCATGAGAGCAATTAATAATAATCCAATTAGGACCTTAGTTCCTTGAAATTAAGTATCACACATAGATATTGTCACTCTTCTCACCATCTCTTAAATGTATATGGATATAGATCATTAGCACTCTACTCCTCGCAACTGTACACTACCATAGGTTTGCCTATAAACATCAAATCTTCACTGAGAGTCAAATTGCACACAAGAATAAAAAATGTTTCATTAAGGTTATAACGTGGTTAAGGGAATTGTATAATTAGGTATGATATAAGAAGAAAGGAAACACAAAGGTTTTCTTTTCATTATATTTTCAATAACTTTTCATTAGTTATAATTTAAGGATACTTGAAATTATCACAATTAATTAAAGGCACCAAAAAAATATAATTTCCAAGGTGTTAAGCTCAAAGGGCACTAAATGATATCTTAGTCTGGGTCCAATCAAACAAACCTAATTTGCCTTTATCATTTTCTTGTTATGCAATCAACTTACATAAGCCTTGACAAGGTTACAAGGCAAGGAAAATCACTCAACAAAAAGAATTTAGATAATTTATATAAAAATTTATATCTGCACATATATATATATATATATATATATAAAGATGTATTATTTATCATATAAAAAATAAGTATACACCAGTAGAAAAATAGTCTTTTATAACAGGATTTTATGTCGGTTATCCGTGAACCGATGTAGAAAAAAGACGGTGGCATTTTTGTAAATAAAGTTGACATTTTCTACATCATTTACTTTACAACCGATGTATAAAAGTAGGCGGTGACATTTTTGTAATAAAGTTTAAACTTTCTACATTGGTTGTCTTTCTACATCAGTTATAAAGCAACCGATGTAGAAAGTCAGATTTTTTACATTGGCTGAGTAATGTAACCGATGTAGAAAGCTCTTTTTACGTCGATTCTTTGTAACAACCGACGTAAAATCTAATTTTCCTCTTCCATACATGATGCGACCATTATCGTCATCATAAGTGTAAACACTTCATTGTCGTCCTCTGTCCCTAGCTGTTTGCTTTAAGCCTAAGTCCCTAGTCATTGCCTAGTTGTTTTCTCTAAGCACGCCGTCGTCCGAACACCGTCGTTCTCGAAGAAATTGATGATAACAGGAGACGTTGGGGGGAATTTCTGATAGAGGTTGCCAATTTGGGTTGAATTAATGGAATTTTTAGATATATTTTTTTATTATATTTGACAATAAATATTGATGTATTTACTTTAAATATATAAACTATGTTATATCTGTATTGTTTGGCTGGTATTCTATTTATATATACATGTACTATGAATAAATAATATGGTAGTTTCCCTAAACAAAAACAACATTAAAAAAAAAGAACTTTCTACCTCGGTTGTGACCATAATCGATGTAAAAAGTATGACTGTCGCAACCGTAATTTCGACGAGACGACGAGCTCGCCAAAAATTTAAAAATAGAATTTAATTGTATGTGGAGCCGCCACCAAATTTTATTTTAAGGGAAAACATTTGGAAAAACCCTAACTTGAGGATGAAATTCTAGGTTCGGGAGTCGGTTACAAATAGGGAAGGTGTTAGGCACCCTATTTGTCCGTTCCGAAGAATGGTACCCTTAAACTGAGTGTGTGATTTTCTTTACAATTTGTTTGATCCCTTAAATATAAAAATAAATAGGTTTGTATGAAAATAGGCTGACAGGACTTGATCCTGCTCCTACGTATTCCCCGGTGCAATGGGAAATTCAAGGCTACGTAGTTCTGGTTCGAAGGCTTGACCTTCAAAGGGGATTGAAAAAGAAAAAGCCGAGTATTTTGAATATTTCAAAAAAAATCCTTAGTCCACATATGCACAGGATCCGAGGCAAACGAAGGCTGCACTGGGACCCGTATGATTCTTGAATCCCGAACAGTAGGGTATGCTACCAGTTCGTATACAGAACTCATCGCGTGAGACTTAGAATTATTTAAAACATATTTAGTTTTTACATATGTTCCTGGACCCATATATGCACAGAGCCGAAGGCAAGCGAAGGCTGCACTGCGACTCATATAACTCTCCGAACATTGAAAGACAGGGTATGCTGCACTTTCAACTTCGAAGTTCATTGCGTGAGATCTAGGATCGTTTAAAGCCTTAAAAAGTATTTTGAAAAAAGGTAATTTGGAAGGGAGATCTTCGATCCACATGCACAGAGTCGAAGGCAAGCGAGGGTTGCACTGCGACTCATATGATTCTCCGAACATCGAAAGACAGGGTATGCTGCACTTTCAACTTCGGAGTTCATTGCGTGAGATCTCGGATCTTTAAAGCTTTAAAAATTATTTTGAAAAAAAGGTAATTTTGAAGAGAGATCTTCTATCCATATGCACAGAGTCGAAAGCAAGCGAGGGTTGCACTGCGACTCATATGATTCTCTGAACATCGAAAGACAGGGTATGCTGCACTTTCAACTTTGGAGTTCATTGCGTGAGATCTCGGATCTTTTAAAGCTTTTAAAGTTGTTGTTTAGAAAAAATGGAGTTTTTGAAGATTTGATTTAGAAAGGAGGACATATAAACATAAACAAATCAGAAATAAATTCATATAGAAGGATCCACACATGGAAACTAATACCTAAACAAGTTTAAAAGAACAAGATCTACATAAGAACTTCAAGAACACAAGAGATTTTAGCACCGAAATTTGAATTCAAATCTCATAATTTTTAGAAAATATTTTTTGGTATATCTAAAAATTCAAACCAACCAATTGAATGATATGGATCACAGTAATAAAAAACAAATTTGACACAAATCTAACAAGAAATGAGCAAGTTATGCCCAAATCAAATGAGCTAGGTTCATTTACAAATCAAGATGAACATACTTCAGTAATCAGGTGATATAAATTTCATTTTAGATCCAAATTAGACAAATAATATCATTCCTGAAGCTAGAGAGAAATATGAAGAGAACCCAATAAAAATCACTGAAATCGGAGATCATTTGATTGATCAGAAACAAGAACGAAAAACAGAGACGAAAATGAACTTCAAGAACATCGAGTTTTTGGCGCCAAAATTTGAATTCAAATCTCAGAATTTTTCGAAAATATTTTTTGGTAGATCTGAAAAATTAAAACCAAAAAATTGAAATATATAGATCATAGGAATCAAACAAAATAAATTTGAAAAAAATCAGACCAGAAATGGGCAAGGTATGCACAAATCAAATGAGCTAGGTTCATTTACACATCAAGATGAACATACTTCAGTAATCAGGTGATAGAAATTTCATTTTAGATCCAAATTATACAAATAATATCATTCCTGAAACTAGAGAGAAGGAGAAAGATAAATAAAAAAAATCACTGAAATCGGAGATCGTTTGATTGATCAAAAACAAAAACGAAAAATAGAGACGAAAATGAACTTTAAGAACACCGAGTTTTTGGCGCCAAAATTTGAATTCAAATCTCAGAATTTTTCGAAAATATTTTTTGTTAGATCTAAAAAATTAAAACCAAAAAGTTGAAAGATATAGACCATATAAATCAAACAAAACAAATTTGACAAAAAAAAAGACCAGAAATGAGCAAGAAATGAGCAAGGTATAGACAAATCAAACAAGCTAGGTTAATTTGCACATCAAGATGAACATACTTCAGTAATCAGGTGATAGAAATTTCATTTTAGATCCAAATTAGACAAATAATATCATTCTTGAAACTAGAGAGAAGGAGAAAGATAAAGAAATAAAAATCACTGAAATCGGAGATCGTTTGATTGATCAAAAACAAAAACGAAAAACAGAGACGAAAATGAACTTTAAGAACACCGAGTTTTTGGCGCCAAAATTTGAATTCAAATCTCAGAATTTTTAGAAAATATTTTTTGTTAGATCTAAAATATTAAAACCAAAAAGTTGAAAGATATAGACCATATAAATCAAACAAAACAAATTTGACAAAAAACAGACCAGAAATGAGCAAGGTATGCACAAATCAAACAAGATAGGTTCATTTGCACATCAAGATGAACATACTTCAGTAATCAGGTGATAGAAATTTCATTTTAGATCCAAATTAGACAAATAATATCATTCCTGAAACTAGAGAGAAGGAGAAAGATAAATAAATAAAAATCACAAAAATCGGAGATCGTTTGATTGATCAAAAACAAAAACAAAAAACAGAGACGAAAATGAACTTTAAGAATACCGAGTTTTTGGCGCCAAAATTTGAATTCAAATCTCAGAATTTTTCGAAAATATTTTTTGTTAGATCTAAAAAATTAAAACCAAAAAGTTGAAAGATATAGACCATATAAATCAAACAAAACAAATTTGACAAAAAACATACCAGAAATGAGCAAGGTATGCACAAATCAAACAAGCTAGGTTCATTTGCGCATCAGGACGAACATCCTTTAGTAATCAGGTCATAGAGACTTCATTTCAGATCCAAATTAGACAAATAATATCATTCCTGAAACTATAAAGAAAGACAAAGAGAACGCGACAAAAATCCGAGACGTAGATGAACTCGGAAATCCGAGAAGACGCAAGAAAATTAAACGAAATAGAAGCAAGATCTAACCTCCATTGATGTTCTTGAATGTCACTTGATAGCATCTTGGAAGATGATGAATAACTGGTTCCATGGAGACTAAGGAGGTGCTCAATTGGATGTAGAATTCAAGAGTCTCTTTGGTGCTCCTCTTAGAAAAAATCTAAAAGCCCCCTTTCAATGACCCAAAGTGCTCCTCTCTCTCCCTCCTTAGAAATTCTGAAATTTTTTCTTAGAAATCAAGAATCCCCTTAAATTAAATGAAAGTCCCTATTTATAGATCAAATTTCAAAAAAAGAAAGGAAAAAAGAAAGGGAAAATTTTTTTAGAAACAAAGAAGCTTCCCCCTTTTGTTTTCTAATTTTTCTCTTTTTTGTTTTCTTTTCATTATTTTCATTTTTTTTTATTTTTTTATTTTTCTATTCTTATTTTTTATTTTTTCCTTTTTCTCTAACTAATTCTTAACCATCATTAACTAATCCAACTAACTTTCTAACTAAATTCTTAACTAAAAAAAATTATTTTTCTTTCTTTTTCTTTTCTTTCTTTTTTTCTCTAACTAATTCTAAACCATCATTAACTATTCCAACTAACTTTCTAACTAAATTCTTAACTAAAAAATTATTTTTATTTCTTTTTCTCTTTTTTTTTTTTTCTATAACTAATTCTTAACCATCATTAACTAATCCAACTAACTTTCTAACTAAATTCTTAACTAAAAAATTATTTTTATTTCTTTTTCTTTTTCTCTTTTTTTTTCTTTTTTCTCTAACTAATTTTTAACCATCATTAACTAATCCAACTAACTTTTTAACTAAATTATTAACTAAAAAATTATTTTTCTTTCTTTTTCAATTCTTTTTTTTCTTATTTTTTGATTTTAGACTAAAAAACAAAATGATTTATTTTGGATTTTAAATTTATCTTCGGACATAATTCAGTGTTCACAATGACTTTTTACATCGATTAATACTACAACCGATGTAGAAAGTACATTTTTTACATGAGTTATGGTCACAACCATGTAAAAATTCATACTTTCTACATAGGTCGCTTTACAACTGATGTAAAAAGTGTACTTTTTACATCGGTTCTACAACTGATTTAGAAAATCTTATTTTTTATATCACACACTTTAATACCGCTCAAATAATCAATATAAAAAGTTCATAACAACCGATGTAAAAAACTTATTTTTCATTGGTGATAGTTGTTTTTTGAAATTAGATTTAAACTTAATTATTTATAGTGTATAAAAAAAATTTATATGTATTTAATGATGTACAATAAAAATTAATAAATAATAAATTTTTATTAAAATTTATAATTTAATGTTATCAATATGTATATTTTTATAATTTTTTGATAAAAATATGATACATATAATTTTTTATTGTATATTTTAGACATAAAATAAAAAATAAAAAAAAGTGCATTACTTATCATATATAAAAGAGTTTATGGTTGTTAAAGTGCATAATTTATGGTTGTTCATTACATATTCAATAAAATTTAGGTAGATACGATTTTTAAAAAATTATTATAAAAATAGATAATTTTTAATAATATTATAATTTGTAATTACGTAATAATATGAAAATTATCTTATCAACTTATTTTAATTAAACTTTTTATTATTATTATTTAAAAGATTGCGAATATTCTCAAGTAAGAGTACATAGTGAGATATTTAGTATTTGTATTTGCAACTACGAACAAGATAACATAAACAAGAAAGATGAATATCTTAAATTTTGTATCTCCATCTCTCAGAAATATTATTTCTTAAAAAAATAAAGTTACATTCCGTAATTATCTTTTGTCTTCTAGTGAATTTTTTAATTTGTAAAATTATTTGTTCTTTTTATTTTTATTTATTAAAATAATGTTATATTTTTATAAATAAAATTAAAAAAATCGTAAACACAAAAATCTCATTTACTTAAAAATATTAAAATATAAATTAAAACTTTAAATAATATTTTCATTACGAGTATATTTTTAAAAATTTAATATTATTTTCTTTTTATTTATTATACATATATGTACGTTATTTAAAACATAAATATAATATAAGTACAATTAACAATATAATAATGGTTTAAAATTTTCAAAAAGATAAAAATTAAGAGAATTCTTGTGCATTTATCTAACCTAACAATCATTGTTAATTTTTCTGTTGCTTTTTTTTCTTCTCTAAAGATATAAACTACATATCTTTGTTTTTATATAGAAAATACTATAATTTGAATCGAAAATATTATGATGAGATTAATTCTATTCGTAAAAGTTTTCTTCCTACACTAGATTTAAATATAAGATTTTTTTTTTAAATTAAGCATATATCATTTAAATCAACCGTTTGTTGATTTTTACTAATTTTACTCTAACAATAAAAAATATATTTAAAAAATAATTTTATTTTTAAGAATTTATTTTAAAATACTATTAATGTAAAAAAATGCTATTAATCAGTTAAAGAAAATAAACATAAATTTTAAATTAATTAGTGTAAAAATTATTAATTTATAATGACCTATTAATTTATAAGAGAACAATAGTATAATTTTTTTACTATTAATATATTTCAATTAAATTTTCTGAATTATAAAAATATTTGTTATTTTTATTTTTAAAGTTTTTGTAAAAAAAATTCAAGCTAAATATTTTATTATTAACATTATTTTGTATACAAAATTCTAAAAATAAAAAATTATAAATAAAAAATATTATTTTAATCCAAATAACTTATTGTATATGGACAAATTTCGAGTAAAGTGTTAGTACCATTACAATTCATTATATTTGTGTTATGTTTAAATTATATATTTTCATAATGTTTAGAAATTTGAAAGTAACAAAGTAATCGCAAAAGATGACTTTTATCAATACAGTCCTTGCAAACAGTGTCTTGTTAGGAGGAGTACTAATAAAAAACGAAAAGATAAAAGATAATATAATATAAATTACAGCATAAATATGTTAGAAATTATATTAGGGTGCGTTATATTGATAATATGTTTTTATAATTTTAATTTTTTTAACTAGTGTTCTAAAAGTATTTATTATCTGTTTTAATATTAGGGTTTCAATAATGTACTGTAAAATTGAAATTCTAAGATGTAATAATTATTAGATCTTAACTTTAAATTATAACTAAAACAAATATTTGTTGCCTAATTTCAAACCATGGAAAAATTAATGTAAACTTCCGTACGTCATACAAGAAGACGACAATGTTAAATGGTAGTATAAACTAATTTGAATTTAATTGCAAGAGGAACATCACCAATGAAGGAATCTCTTTTGGATTATACTCCCATTTGAATTTGTCTGCTTGTTTCACTTTGGTCCACGAAACATAATAATAAAAGTCACATCAATGCAGAGCGTCTTGCTAACTAATATTTTATGGATATTGATTAAAAAATTAACATAATTTTGTATTAAAATATATTTAAAATTATTATTACGAAATTAATATTTTTTTAATTTTTTAATTAGCATCTTTATGATATAATTAATATTTTTAATATAAAAAGATAATTTGCAATTAAGAATTATGACCAGAAAAAGGGAAATAAGATTTCTTCTTATTATGTGCATGTTTACTTCAGCTTATTTTAAAAATAATTATCTATTTTTATTAATTTTATAAAAAAAGTTTAAAAAAATCAATGATTATTTACTTAAAAAAATAATCCAAACATACACTAGGATTAAATAAGTTTAATTACACACTTATCCTTAATCCACTTTTGCGGTGGCCATCTAAAGCGACCCCGCGAGAGAGGGTCCAACCACAGTTCTCCGTAAAAGTTTCATTGTCTTCAGTTTCATAAACATGGGTTCAAGAGCGGTGTAAAAGTGTGGGTCTTGTTCATAAGTGTTTGAATGATCTAATTATTTAATAAATAATTTTATTAGAAATTACAGTATAGTATTATTAAAAATTTTAAAAAGTATTCATATAATTTTTATTTTATAATTTTAATTATAAATAAGAGAAGAATAAAAAATAAAAAATAATGTTAATAAAATAGTCAGTAATATAAAGAGATAAAGAAAAAAATTAATTATAAATATATAATAAAAGCAACGTAACTCTTAAAAATTACAATAGAGATATATTAGAAATATAAACATTTTTATGAAAACTTTTATTTTTATTTATGTTGACCAATATTCTAGTGACAGTTATTAGTATTCTCCAATAAGTTTTGTTTTAAAATGATTTTATATTGTTTTATTTCTCTAATTTTGAAATTAGTTTGAGTCAAATTCCTCCATTAATATGTACCAAAAAATTCCTGCATTAACATGTCTAGGTAAAAACAACAGTGCTCTTCTTCCTAGCTTTCAACTCTTCAAGGTCCTACTCTGCCTCCTATTGTTTGACATGCTAAACAATGAGTTGGAAACATACTTGCAACAGTCACCTATTATTGCATTGATCAAAGTGTCTACTTTTCCTTCTTTCTTTTCTTCAATGGCCATTGATTATACGCTAACCCGGAACATCATTCATCAGACAACCAAAATGGCCGAAAGAAAAGGGGAAAAAAGGAAAAACCTATGTAACCTTTTCCCAATCTATGTTTTATTTTTTCGAAAGATTACATTTTTTTATAAAAAAGTAATTTCGTTTGAGTTGAAAGCATTCACATTTTTGACAGATTAGCTTCTTTAGTAAAACTTTTATATATACAAAATTTGAATATAAAATTTTATTTAAAAAATTACTTAAATTAATAATTTTATTTTTTATAAGTACTTTTTTGTCAATCTAAATCAGTATTGGCATATTTATCTATTTATCCTCAGCTAGAATAGTCCGAATCAAGTCCCTCATTTCTGATTTTCCTTTATTCAAAAGTGTGTAGAAATAGAAAATGAAAAAAATTATAGAAATGATTCAATATTGACAAAACCCTACCTGAAACGATATTTTGATTGGAGATTTTATGATGGTACAAGTTGTGAAGAGATTAGGATAAGAATTTCTTTTAGCAAGAGACACCGAGCTAACCTTGTCACACCGACTCACCAACCACCAATAGAAAACGAACAATGCAAAAGGTGTCGGAGCTAGAAATTTACGAGGAATTAACAAACTATTTGAGAGTAAAATGCAATTATTTTCCTTAGTCCTCCGCATCCTTAGGTTACATTGTGAGCAAATGATGGTGGAGTGAAGGAAATTAAATTGCCTTGACATGATTCGAATCTCTTGAATGAGATTCTTCCTAATTGTGATGGTAATTTGAATGAAGTAGAGAATCTCTTGGTGGTTGGTGATCAAGGACACTGAGATAAAGGTGATGCATGACCCAAAATGGAGAGGTGGAATTTCCTGGGAGATATGTAAATCTAAGCAATTATTTGTTCAGAACTATGAACGTTAGAATCATCCATTGCTATTCGGTAGAACCGAGGCTTGTAAGAAGCCATTGTGCCGAGGGCATCCTTCTGTTCATCCAACTGTACACGTTAATTGCCCAACTGGGTTCCATCAACCAATAATGTATTTTTATAAGTCACCATATATTATTAAAATGATATATGCTAGTTATAACAGTTAAAAAATTTTCTATTTCTATTGACTATATAAACTATTATATATTTTTTATAAAATATTTTAAAATTAATTATATTTTTAATCTATTTAAAATAATCAAATTTTAATTTTTATTTTTTAATTTTAAAATATTTATGTAAATTTTTTATTTTCTGAAATATTTTAATTATGATCATTAATATTAATATAATTTAAATTAGATTAAGTTAGATTCATCATTGTTATAAAAAAAATTAATTATTTTTTTTAAATATTTTGATTATATAATCCTTTAATTTTTTAATTTATTTTAATATAATATAACTTAAGTTAATATTAAAAATTATAATTAAAAAATTTTAAAGAATGAGAAACCTAAACAAAAGAATTTAAAATTTAAAATTAAAAAATAAAAAATAAAATTTAATTATTTTAAAACAGCTAAAAACATATTTAAGGTAATATATTTTTTATTTTTATTTTAATATAGTTTATTTACTTCCGATTTTATTTTTATCTTTTCTCTAAACAATGTTCTGTAACAGAATTTTATATATAGTTATTTTATGATTATTATTTATTCAGGCAAATATAATTTATAAAATATAAGAAATCCAAACACTAATATATTTTTTCCATTAGGAATTTTTTAAGTAGCTTGTGAATTGACTTCAATAGTCTGAGTTAAAATGCACACCAAACATGCAACTTAATTTTAATTAATTTAACGGTATTGATAATAATAATAACATAATTTAAACATCAAGATTCATATACTCCTCATTTATATGTTTTTTCTTGTTTGCATAAGTCAATTTTAACTAAATTATACATACCAATAAAAAGTTAAAATTAATTGTTTTTTAAAACTTTAAAAATTACATAATTTATAAATTTTACTCTTATTTAACTGGTTAAAAAATTACAAAAAAAAATCACATATTTTAAACTAAAAGTATAAAAATAATCAAACATTTAAATTTTATATAGTTTAAATATTTATTAAATTTTTTTATTATACTGGTCCTGAGCAGTGTAGGATCCGAGATCTAGCAGTGAGAAGCAGAATGAAAGAGGTTGAAGATGATGAATTTGGGTAATAGTGATTATTTAGGCATTATAATATTTGTTGTTGGGGCTATGGGCATAACATGCATGCATGGAAGCACATAGTGAGCAAGAAAGCAACCACATCCAAAACTGAGAGCGACACCAACACACTCCAACCAACCAACAACAAAAGAGAGGACCCAATGGCCCATGCCTTCATGCCAACCCACATTCATTCACAAACTACACACGTGTGCACCAAAAATACAAGTCACACTCACACCCCCCTCCCCCTCGTGTGTATCTGACCCAATTGGTCCCACGTGCGTGCCCTCGCCTCTCTATATTTCATACTCTTTCTATTATCTCATGTTATGTACCAACTAACGGACCACACGGACGTCACATTAATGTGATTAGGGTGCCATGAACCAATAATGCCTTTTCAGATCATTTCTCTTTTATAAAAAAAAAAAAACATTTTTATAATCTCACTTTACTTTTATAGGATTAAATTAAAATTTTTATACATATATTTAATATTATTTTTTAATTTGATTCTTACATTAAAAAATGTTAAGTATATTAGTCCTTAATTACCTTTTGCTTGGGTATAACATCAGCTATTAGAAAATTGCTAACCTGTCAAATGTTATAACTGTTTTAAGTATGTCATGTAAGACAAGCGTTAAATAGGACAAAAATTCTTTAGCGGTGTTATATGTGGGAGCGATTCGCAAATATTCTTTTATATATGAAACAACTTAAATGTATAACCTTTTGAATTTTTTGAGGGGAGATTAAATTAAAAACTAAAATTGAATGCAAGGATCAATTTTCAGTTTAGCATTTTTATCTTGTAGGATATCAATATATTATCATAATTATTATTAAGAAAAGTTAAGATATATTTATTAAGTGATTTGGTAGCAGATAAAGCCGATTATTGATAAAAATGAGTTTTTCTTTTTGTTTTAATCTCTTAGTTAAGGCATTTAAAACATGGAGATTGTTAACATACCACTATTATATTATGAGGGATGACACTTGTTCCATTCAACAATGATGTTTATTTGAATATATTTTATTATTTTTTAACCATTTTAATGATTATAAAATGAAAATAATAAGATATATTTCGATAAATATTACTGTTAAACTAGGATCGATAAATATCACTTCTCCTGTGTTTTTGCATATTCATATTTTTAAAGTTTAATCTGCTATCATAAGTTTTCCAATGTTAATCATTTTAAAATCAGCCCCAGTTTTTTAAATATTACATTTAGATTTAATATATTTTTCCTCCATCACCAATTCACCGTCTCTTCCGCCGTGCCACTGTTGTAGCCACTCTAATGTGATGCAATAGTTGCAGACCAAAGGGATGCCAACCATCCACATCCTCACCAATCATAGCATTCTCGTTTTCCTCAATAAATCTAATGCCACCAAGGAGAATTTAAATTAAGTGCATGTATAGAAATGCTTGAATTTGAAAATATATAATTGTTTAGTTTTACTTTTATTTAAAAATTAATAAAAATAAACAATTAATTTTTTAAAATAAATTAAATTTAACACACATTAAAAGTTACAATAGGATATATATGAGTCTATCTTATTGTCCTTGCCTTCTTTTATGGATCTTTAGTTGAGGAATTCTAAAATTGTTTAAAATTACTTTTTGGATCTCATCAATCAATTTTTCTTTTTTTTACAATTTATACAATTCTCTACTTCAATAAAAAAAATCAATAAAAACTTTTAAATGGATTCAACAAACTATTTTGAATTCATTATTTTTAATTTTATTTGTCCTTTTGTTAAAAATTATTTGTTTAACTAAGAAACTCTTGCAAGCATTCAAATTCACCTTAACACTCTTCAACATATAAAAGTGCTTAAAAAATTGCTTAACTCTAAAATCTATTCAAGCACTCCCTATTGGTGGTATCCTTAGATGTTCAAGTATCACCATGATCTAAGATCTCTTTTCGATTCGTAATATCCAAGTTCAAAAAATTATCAAAATAAAAAATTTAGATTGATTTGGGCTAAACCCAACTTGATTATTAAAACCCATAGTATTTGCTAGCGATGATAACCTTTATAGTAAACCAGACAAACCAAGTCGGATTTTGGGCGAGACAACAAAAGTATGGTAAAGAAAGTCAGTGTCTAGCTGCTCAAATATATCGCTCTGAGGTATTGGGCTATTGTGGCCCAAATTGAAAAGCATGGATATAGTCGATCATTTTCATTGATATGTATCCCAAGCCCAGGAACCCAAGGTGTGGCAGTTGCAATGCGACATGCATGTTACAAAATTTTTATTTTGGCCCACCAATAAAAAATATACTTTTTGGCAATTTTTTTAACAGTATTTATCACTACATTGATTAAGATCCAAGCACGTGCAACATGGGCCAAAATCAGAACTTCAAAAAAGGGAATTGTTTTTTCACCCCTAAAATTTCTTTTTACACCCTCTTTATAGGTAGAAAGATAAAAATATCTCTTCCTATTAACCTTTCTTTCTTCTTTCTTCTTCTCCCTTTGTCTTTTGTCATTATTGTACTTTCTTTTTTATTAATCGAATCTATGTTAGTTTTTGCTTTTGATAGGAGGAAAAACTAAGAAAATAACGTCGGAGGAGCTTGGAGAAGACGAACAGACTTTATATTTCACAAACTAATATGCGGAACGTTAAACACTTTCCGCAAATTAATTTACGGAATGCATCAGTGTATTCGGTAAATTAATTTGGGAAATGTAATTTTTTTGTTTTTGCAAATCAGTTTAAAGAACATCAAAATCAAAATGTAGCATTCTAAATTAATTTACGGAAAACAAAAAATTACATTCTACAAATTAATTTACGGAATACACTGATGAATTCCGTAAATTAATTTGCGGAATAAACGAATACTTACGGAAGAAAAATTTTTTTACAAAAAATATAAAGAGGTGTTAAGGTTAAAATGATAATAAAAAATTTTAAAAAATTAAAGGAATATGAAAAAAAAAATGCGAAAAGTAAATTCCATTACTAAATCGCTCTTATAGTCTTACATGTTTGGACCCAAACAAAAAAATCAAGTTTTCTAACAACAAAAACTTAGCTTAAAAAAGGTTTCTCTCAATTATCTCAAATAATAAGATATTATATTAATATTACAATAACCTTTTATTTTACTTTTATAAATAACTTTTTTATTACTTTATTTTAAATCAGGTTGCTTATTACATAAAATAACTTAAACAACCCATTAAAAATTGTTTCTCGAATTTCTCACAAGGAACAAAAAATACACCATTACTTTTAGCGCTACTAAATGAAAGCAAACTACAAAAAAAATTATTTTACAAATTTCAAAAGTATCTCTATACGCACTCGAAAAAGAAAATCCTATATTTTTATTATGTATATATTTTTTTTAGTTTAAACATTCACTTTTTTTAGTCCCAAACTATATATATGAGCCTCCAAACATCTTATCATAAGATCATTATTAAATATTTAAAAAGGAATACCCAAAGATCCTAAAGTTGAGAAATCTTAACTCTCTTAGGTCGTTTGTTTTGCGTTTTCTTATTTTTATTTTTATTTATAAAAAAACTATTTTTTTTATATTATTATTTTTAAAACTTTATATACAAAATAATAAAAATAAATTTTTTATTGTTTCATTTTCTGTACATTTATGGAATACTTTTTGTTTGTTTAATTTTACAATATAAAACGCCGTTCACCTTAAATTAATTATTTTTTAAGTCAGTCCTGTAAACGAACCAAAGAGTATTCCAAAAAAGATTGTAATTACTCGTTCTTAACTTATTGCAATTTTCCAATATTAAAGGCTTTTAGCGTAAAGGAATAAATTAAACATTAATTGCATAGTAACACAAGTAAATTGACATAAAAGGGGTAACATAATCCTTTTAATTTTATTTTATTGGTCTGATTAATATTTTTTGTTAATTTGGTCATTTATGACTTAAGTGAAACATTATAAATCAATGTCATTCTTCATCACAGTTTAGTTACCCCTATCAAAGAACTCAAGAACATCATATCGTGGAAAATGTCAGGGATATACCTCTTAATACACTCCTTCTAACATATCAATTGTTATTGGTTAAACTTTAAGTGAAATTCACATAAATTACATCAATAATAAATTTATATTAAAAATATTTGTTAATGTTAATGACGATCACCCTAAACATAATGTGATAATTAAATAATTTTATTTTCATTTTAATTTGGTGCTTTAATTTTATTTCATTTTCAGTTTGATCCCTTAATCAGAAATGGTCTTTTCTATTTTGTGCCTCATGAATATATGATAAATAATTAAAAATAAAAATTTATAGTAAAATATTTATCATATAAAAATATAAAATTCATTCAATACATGTATTTTTAAAATACTTAATAAGGTGACTTTAATATTCTTTTTATCATGCAGTCTTAGGTATATATTATGTTAAAATGCAATACTTTAATATTGCATAGGTGTTTATACTTATAATTCATAACAATACTTTTTTAGGATTAAATTTACTTTTAATATTTATAAATATAGTGAAATTTAATTTTAATCTTTCTTTCAGTTATCAAATTGTTATTAGATATTTGCTAATTTAGTAAACAAATATTTTATTAAATTTTATCATGCATACCAACTTATTTTATATATTAAAAGAACTTCAGACAAATAATGCAAAATTTTAATTTTTATCATCAAGTCAAATAAAAGAATATTTCATCTAATTAGCTGCTTGTTTGCTTCTTCTTTTTTTTCTATATATATTACGTCAATACATATGATAAAGTTTAGTTAAATATTTGTTAACTAAATTAAAAAAAATATTTATCTTAAAGTTAGTAATATGAACCAATTTTTTTAAAAAGTGAGAAATAAAAATTTCACAAACATTCAAACACTGCACGCCAAGTAAAGTCATCTCCTGCATATATAATATTTCTAAGTTACTCGCAATTACACGTATAAAAAGAATTAAAAGAATAAAATCTACTTGTGATCTTCGTGTTTCGAGGAATTAGTTTCTAACAGTTGACTTGATACAAATACTCTTGGATGACAAAAACAAAAAATTATGCGTTTGTTTGTATTTTGATTTTTAAAAACTAAATCCCAAAAATACAACCAAACCTCTCTTAAGCGAAGTCCTCTTACTTCGTATGTATCCCGTAATCATCCTTTAACTACTGTTTCCAGTCCCACTGAAGAAAAAGGAAACCCTAATGGAGAGAAAGGAAAATTTGAAGGAAGAGGCACAACTTGATAAGAGTATGGTATTAACGAGTTGGATTTATCTAAATTATTTTAGGAGATAAATAATTTCATTTTAAATGAATGAATTATAAAAATTGTTAATGAAAATCCTTTTAAAAATTATTATTAAATCAATTTTAAATTTAAATAAAAAAATTAATTGACATTGATAATGTAACAAAATAGCTCAACCTTACATGCATGATATTTTTTTTATTAATTTATCTACAAATTTATAATGCATCCATGTATATAAAATTTATATATATTTTTATTTTAAATAATATAAAATTATAAATTTTTTAAAATATAAGTATTTCCAACAATATAATTTTATATTTATTAATTATAATAAATAAAAAATAAAAATAGATCTGTCTATTTTTATTTTTAAGAAAGTATTCATTATTATTTTATATATAATTTTATATTTATTAATTATAAAAAATAAAAAATAAAAATAAAAATTATATATAAAGGATAAATTTAGAAAAAAAATAAAATTTTTAAAAAATTAAAAATATTAATTATATTTCTTAAATATCTTCTCTTTAAGATAAATAAAAACAAAACAAAATAAAAATAATAATATAATATTAATAATTTTATCTATTTAAAATAAAAATATTTATCTTATAAAATAATTTAAACTACCTTCATTAGTTTACGGACTCATTAAATTAAGTGTAAGAGGCAAGTAGAAGTAGGAAATATCATATTTTCAAGTTTTATTGATAGAGTGAAAAAAGAGTTGATTAGATATTCTTTAGTTTAATGATCAAAATTAAAATAAAAAATTACGCAATAATTTTGGAAAAAGATAATGAATTTTTATTTATATATATATATATATTTTATATATCACCTCATTTATAATATTTTTAATATGTTTGAAAAAGAATAAAAGCATCAAACTGTACTTTTTGCCTAAGTTCAGAGCCCTGAACACTATTTAAAAAACCTAAACAAAGAAAAATTTATTTAATTTTATTGGACATGACAGAGGAATACATTAACATTAAATATGGATTCTATTCTATCATTGAGCACAAACTTTTATAAATGTTAGTAAGAAGATAAGGCTTGCTTTTATTTTGATAAGTAAATTAACAAACTGTCATTTTCCACTTTCTCAGCAAGCAGTCAGTTGAGTAATCTCTCACCTAATTTTGTGGTGGAATTCACTTGTTTGAGTTTAGAAGCAAACAAAACTCAACCTGTATGATTATTTGAAAATACCTTTAGCTTTTCCAATTGTCAGATGCTTCCAAACAGCTTTACAAGGTAACAAACCATATTTTAATTCAACTTGTATTAAAATTTTCTTCAGATACATCATGCGTACCCATCCTTTTCTTTTAAATGGTCCCACTTTCCACTGACTAAAATCAAAAACAAAGAAAAGGAGGTTCCACTACAAATATTTTGGTCATCCACCACCAACCCCACCACGGATATTTGGATGAAAAACATCAATAAGGCCATTGAAAAATATTTGATCTTCACAATGACAAGGACAAGCTGGGCTCCTCCGGTTTTACTTATTAGGAATGACAATAACCCCTTGTTTGACAAAAACTTGAAAAGAATGAAGAGCTGCACCGACTTGATCCTTCTCCATCCAATCAGGAAATTGTACAAGAAAGTAGATTAGTAGAATAACCTTGTCATAAAGGAGGATAAACGGGACCGAATTGAGCTAAACAAATTTATGCAATGTCTGTCATGATATTTTTGTTAAATTCTATTGATCAGCGGCTGTTTGATTCAGGCTTGATGATCGTTGATGCTTCTGATTGAGGCATTCGAAAAATGGCTGAGGCTAGAGATATGGGCATGATACAAAGTGCCTTGGACTGAAGAAATTGCATAGCTGCTCCCACATCTTCTTCCATAAGTTTAGCCACTTGTTGTTCTGTGCCATCATTGGACCACTTGTCCCAGGCCTGTTGATTGGCTCCACCTTCGACATCCTCCCCCTGCTGATAGAGTCAATAAAATCAATGTCAATAAAAATAGAAAACGTCTATAAACTTAAATAACGGAATACATACATATACAATATGTGAAGTAAAATAGACATAATAAAAAAACAAAAAAGAGTTTAATGGATAAATTAATGATATTGCACATATATACCGAGCTACAAAAGTTGCATGTGTAGTTCAGTACTTATAAAAAATAAAATTAATATGGAGATAATAAAAAAGAAAAGGTGTGAAATAATGAAGGTAGCATTTCTAAATATAATCTTTGCAGTATTTATCACCTCCACTCCAGAAAGAGGAACATCAGCCACAAGCTGAGCAACTGCACCGGCTCCACCTAGTCTACTCATGCTAAGGACCTGTGCGAAAATATCAATAAAATTAAATGACGTGTAAATGATAGAGAATTCTATGTTTTACTTCAGACAGCTGTTAGGAAGAAATTAAGCAGGTTAAAAAGGATAATTATTTTATATATTTTTCATCCATTTTGATCCTTTTTTTTTTCTGTTTTTTTATCATAGTTACATCACATTATTTATTACATTTATTAATTCTGTTTTTAGATTTATATATCTATAGATGTAAAGGCAACATTTTCGGTTGAAAATATCTAGTAGACATGTCATATTCAATTGAGACCTCATTGCAATAGGAAGACACACACGACACAATGTCAATCCAGGAATTTGTCTAACATGTACTCAAAGTCTAAATAAATGAGTATATGGATATTCTACAATACTACCGTGTACTCAAAGTCTAGAGACTTGGGGGGAGGCATAGTAATTTCAAATTAGTGAAAAGAGCTCTAAAGTGTCCTGAGACTGATTTCAAAAGACATTCGCGAATGTTCCATATGACTTTTCTATAGGAAGAAATTTTAAATATAGGTTCAGCAATTCAGGAAATGAAGAAAATCTTTACCTTAACCTGGAGTCTTAGGAACTTCACATAATCCACAATTTCATCAAGCATCGCTGCTCTGTCCGTCTACATGCCACAATTTCATAATATTAAGCATAAAAGTACTCACATTTTAACAGCAGACAATCCATTATCTATGAACCCTATATTTACTTTCTCTATGTAATCCATTATTTTGAATGCTTAACATGAAAGTGGAGGACAGATGACTTTTGAGGTTTAAGCTATAAAGTTAAATAGACATATCTATGCGTACTATTAGAGTTTTTAATTGCATGGTTATTTATAAAAGTAAGCATCCGTTTTCAGTTAACCAACAAGATACACGAAGCATGAAGAAATGATAATTTCTTTAGTTAATAGAAAATGTGAATTTTGCCGAAAACGAAAACAAACAAATTCAGCAGCCAAAGGTGTTAATATCGTAATTGCATAGCAAAACCGCCAACCTTATTGATGCTGGGAACTAGTTCCTGTAATGCCTTCATTCTTTCAGCGATTCTTTCACGACGTAACTACATCCAATACAAAATGAATATGAACCAATATATCAGTTGTCCTAGTTGGACAAGAAAAAATAACTACAGTATTTCTAATAAAACTATCCAGTCTGTTGTGAATTGGTTAAAAACCCTATTGGCCAGTTCGTCATCCATGAGAGTTCCGAGGAATGAAAAGGTGCACAGAAGCCTCGGTAGTTTACTTGATGAAAAAGAACTAACATATTTTTTTAATATATTTTTTAACATACCTTTTATAATTGGTTAGCTTTTAAAAAGTTGAAGTATTTATTTTATAGATTAAATTTTTTAAAAATATTTTAACTATTTAAAAATTAATCAATTATAAAAATATATATTTAATAGAACATTCCTCTCAATTGATTGTCGTTAATTTCTAACTTTGAGAGGACGCTGATATGGTCAGTGTATACACATACAATTTTGTTAACCATTATTTTAAGGACAGTAGTTAAAATAAAAAAACTAAATTTTTTTTTATCATAAATGATTTATATTGAAATATACAGTTATACTATTTTTTATAAAATTATATAATTTTTTAAATAATTATATGTATAATTTTTTAAAAAATTAATTTTAATTATATATATATATATATAGAGTCAGTTATCAAATTTTAATATTTATACTAATTTAATAATATTATATAAAATACAAAATTTATTAATCCACCTATTAAATTATATTATAATATATAGTAGATTATGTATATACAATTTTATATAAAATATAAAATTTATTAATCTATATATTAAATTATATTATAATATATAGTAGATTATGTATATACAATTTTATACAAAATAAAAATTAATTAATTGATACTTTATTTTATTATTTTATTTTAATGATTTATATATTATTTAAATATATATATTAATAGTTAAATAATATATCTATAAATTTTAAATTCTTTAAAATTTAATATATATATATATATATATATATATATATATAAAAGTGTGATTAAAAAACTGAAAACAATGCAGAGCTTGAATGTATCTTGGCCATTAATAGGCTCTCTAACTATTAAACATGCACTGCATAAAGGGGTGTCATCAACTTGATAAATCTTACAATAAATTGTTTTGGTAGAAGAGATAAAGGGTAGCTAGATTTTGAGGAGTGATTAAAAAAAGTGTGGTTTACCCGTTCAGCAATACTGTGGGGATCTGTGGCTTGCCCTCTTCTTGCTCTCACTCGAGGGCGAATGCCAGGTGCTTGTGGCGTAGCAACCATGGACGCTGGAATTGCAGTTGCCGGGCCTGCCTGAAACGGCTGCAAATAGTATCATTTTAGTACGAAAACATCACGGGTTGATAGATAATCAGGTTATTACTTTGAGCCTTATTATAATTTCACTTTTTTTTTGAAATAGTAATAAGTAGTCTGCAAACATTAACCTTGCCTGATTGATAGTTATTAAGTAACTAGTTGTAATTTCAATGATTTATAGTGTCAACAACCCGTGACGTCCATGCAACTTGTGGCACAGCATACTTATAACATTCTAAGTTTGTTCAAATCCTAAATGCTGCTTTACGCATACTCTGGTCATACAATCGACTCTCCCAAAAACTTAACTAGAAGTTGGTTCCTTAACAATTTTAACCGCTGTGCAATTAAGGTTGGGTTTTTTTTACACTCTTCAAAGGACTAGTTTAAATCTAAAATTTCATACTAAACTTTCGTAATCTCAAACTTCTCGAAACAAGTTTGAATCTAAAATTTTATATTAACAGCAGACTAATTGTAATAATTTTATGCATATGTTACTACGTAGTACTACATGTAGAATAGTAAACAATTAATTCAAATGCAATGCAAGGAAAACAGGTTCAACATTAATTCAAGCGGTTTTGTAGGCATGCACATTTATACAATACTTGACGTATACATAACTACAATTACACAACGACTATTTGACGCTTGTAAATCTGCGAGCACAAAAATAGGACACATCAGCATTCATGGAAGTGTCGGTGTTTCATAACGCGTCTAGACTTCATTAAAGTAGTGGCATATTTTAGGTCAGGGACCCACTGTTAAGGTGAAGATGAAGGAATTGTCATCGTCAATGTGCCCCAAGTAATATTTAGGTACTAATATCTCACATTTACAAACAATTAATAACAAAATTACAAATATAAAATAAATTTTACAGTTGTAATTATATAATTAGTTGTGTCTAAAGATGAGTTATTGGATTTGTATATATATATTAGAATTACCGCAATGTCCACATTTGCTGCACTTGCATAATGTCAAAGTGCAAGCCCTAACAAAATAGAAATATATAAATACGGGTCCCCCCTGGTACGGGGCCGTTGGAATTGAAACGAGTCAGCAGTTGCCATTTTGCCATTGGGCAACCGCAATACTTAGTTTATCAATTGAGTTTTACTATATTTTTCATAATTTTTTGTATATATCTTTATGTTAAACAAAAAGGTTAATATATTTATTATTTTAAAATATAAATTTTTTCTTATTAAAAGATTGAAAGAAAAGTTATAATTATACAACAAATTTATATAATTTAGTTTACATAAAAAAAATAAAAAATATACATGATAAAAAATTATTGATGTGATAGAGGAAGATAAAAAATATTATATAATATATCTCATTATAAAATATAAAAAGGAAGTTTTGGTAATATATGTTTTTTAGTATTTTGATTTTTAATTTTTTAGTATTGTTAATAGTATATTTATTTAAAAAAAAACATATAATCTACCAACGAAAGCTATTTTTATTTCTTCATTAGCATTTCTCTTAACTCCTTGGGTGAAATTGAGAAAAATTTCCATCCACACAACCTGTCTTGTGAATCGGAAATAAAAATACCCGACGTCGCGAAGCAAACATGCTAGAAGAGTGTAATTTATGCCCAAAACTCAGTTACCCAAATCCCAAAACATTAACTTTTTGGTTGGATGGATGTGGTTTTTTTTTAACTTTAGGAAAAACAGAGTATTGAAAAGCTGAAACGCGTTAATATAATTATGCCCGAAAACAAGCAAAGAAAACGCGTTGGCGAAAGCTGTTCTAGTAATTACTCATCCATCTGATTGCAACACTCCAAAACAGAAGAAAATGAAAAGGAAGAGCGAAGGAAAAGAAGTGCCACGATATGCTCCTAAAATTCCAAAACACGTCCAACCAACTTCGAACTTATAAATAACATATAAAAACTGAGTATAAAACAAAATCTGGGGATTTTTTAAATATGAAGAAAGAAAAAAAAGCAATGATTCTGCGAATGCGAATATTGCTCCCGAAGGAGTGAAATTAACACAATGAGCGCATCCACGGCCAGAAAGGTCAAATTGTAAAGTAAGCTTCCAAACCTAACGGTGAGATTTTTCTCTTAAGGAAAAAAGAAGGGAAAAGCATATATATATATATAATCATTTCATAAAATATTAAGAGTAAATTATATTTAATGTATTATTATAACAATAAATGAATGAATGGTCATGGATGAAGCACTTACTAAACATCCAGAGGCATCTCTTCTTTATGCATTGTAAAGTGATCCAACTTTAAGGTTAATATATTATAATAATTTGTCTTTATATATAGGTTTGAGGTAATTATTGTGTAAGGGACGGAAGTGGGGAATTGGCAGACGGATTTAATTATTATTATGATTATGATATAATTAAATGGATGAGTAAAAAGCAAGGGACAATATCGTCATTGAAAGATGGAGATTAAAATGATTAATAATAAAAAAAATAATATTATACCTGTTGGTTGTGATGGTGGTGGAGGTGGAGTTGAGGCTGAGGAGGTGGTAGAGGCGATGGCAGCGTGGGGCGAACAGACTGAACATGAGTGGGAGTATGCAATTGTCCAAACGCTGAAAACAAACCCCTCATATGCATCGTCGAATCCCTATCCTGCCACAGACAAAACACATAAAATCAAAATTAAATCATCATAATGAAAATAAAATAAATCCCCAACCAAATGTCTAGTCATTTCTTGTCCTAAATCTGCATGCGTACATAATATTCATACTTGAAATCCAATTAATTAAAAAAAAGAAAGGAATATAAGGAAGCGTATGTTGGTAAGACTGACATACATAACATAACTTACGGTGATTCCTGCAGTGGGAGAGGATGAGGAGGAGTTGGTATTGTTATTGTGGAGACGAAGGTGGTTATTGGTAATGGTGGCGTCAACATTAACGACGTCGTCAAGGAAGTTTCTGGAATCTTGGTGTCTTAGAAAGCCAGCTTGCTCCAAATGCAAGCCGAGAGGCATTATCCCTGATCTCAAAGCAGCAGCAGTTGGAGATCCCAACTGCAAAACTCCAACGTCACTCACCACCGTTCTGCCATACCCTACGGGTGCTTCAGGCACTGCCAAGATCTGCTCGAAGAAATCGTCACCCAGACCCTCGGAGTTGTTACCTGCCATCTCTACCTTCTCAATTAGGTTTCAACTTTGGTAAAAGGAGTATTGAAGGGAGTGTTGATTTTATTGCCACATTTATGGTGTTTGATTGATGGCAAGTTTGAGAAGCAGGAAGAGCGGAAAACAAGGAGGGTTGTTGCGTTGTTTTGTTGTGCTCTGTCAAAACGGTTGGCTCTTTCGGAACCCGATGACCCGGGAATGGAATTTCGGGTTCCGCTTCCCAAGAATTGAGGACAAAAGGGGAATAAAAAAGATAGAGTGGTGGGATTGGATTTGGGATTTGAGTGGGTCTTTTTGTAGTAAGCTTTTCAGCTTTTGCTTCGTCTCACTTCTTCTGACTACGCACGGAGAAGAGAACACAAATGGTGAGTGCGCTGTGCTTTTAGGACTAAAACAATATAGGAGAGAGACCCGACGACTCTCAAAACTAAACGTAGGATCATACACAAAACAACAAAACAAACATGGCCTAATCTTCATCCTCATTCAGTCTTCCTTACGTGCACGCACGCGCTCATATTTTTTTTAAATAAATAAATAAAATAAAACAATTTATTCATATATTTTTAATTATTTAAAATATTATAAATTTTATTTTTAATCCTTACTACTTTTTCTTTGTTTTCTTTGTTTTCTTTGGTTTGATTATTTATAAATTTTTGTTTTTATTTATTAATTAATTTGAAGTTAAATATTTATAAAATTAGTTACCTAATGTTGAATTAAACTTTGTTATATCAATAGATTAACAATATAAATTAAAATAAATTTATATAAGCAAGTGATGTAAGGTGTGTTTAATAAAACCCTTTAACTAATTGAAAGTTCAAATTTTTAAAATCGAAAATTTTGTTAAAATATTTTAATTCTATTCGGTAGATAGCATATTTGTAGATACTACAATTTTTGGAATAATTATTAATATTTTTTAAAAAATAATTTTAAATAATTTTTATATAATTAAAATATTTTTATAATCTCGATTTTTATTTTTATAATTTTAATATTATTTCATTATTTTATAATAATATCACTAACTTTGTTACTTTTATATTATTCTAAAATATTATTATTTTTATTATTATTTAACTATTATATTATTTATTTTATTCTATTAAATAAGATATTGACATTTTTGATAAAAAAATTAAAAAATAAATATTTTTATTTTAAAAATATTAATTTTTATTTAATTCAATTTTCATATCTTTTTATTAAAAATAAAAATGTCATATTTATTAAATTTTAATCTATTAATTAAATGTATTTTTATTTAATGTTACATAATCAGTTAGCTTAACTACTAAGTTAATTAAAAAAAATCGATTCAATTAGTAACTTATCAATTTTTAATTTTTATCTAATTTTTAAATTTTATTTTCTTAAATTTCAACTATTTTATTCATATTTTATAAAACAATTATTAAATAAAATATTTAAATAATATTTTTATTCAATAAAAATTTATGAAGTTTTAATTCAATGTTTTTTAATAAATTAACAACAAAAAATAAAAATAAATATTGTAAAAGTTAAAAATAAAAACAAAATAAAATTTTATAAAAATTAAAAAAATTGCAATAACTAAAATAATATTTAACCATATAAATTTTTATATCTTATTTTTTATACTCACTTTATATATATTTTTCTTTTTTTATTATATCGCTCGTTAAGTTTTCATTTATCCTCATCGTGGAGCAACATTTTAACCATTGAATTAGAATTGCGTTGCAACTATAAAAACTAAAAAGTGAGTTTGTGATATAAAGGTAAGAGTTTATCTAAAGCAAAGCCTTGCTCGAGAGGTGGGAGAAAATCTTTTTCATATCCTTTTATCTACCATTTTTTTCTAAAGTTATATATACTTTATAAAAATAAATAAAGATAAAAAATAGAAAAATAAAAAATTGAGATTCATTAATAATTTTTTATAAAATATAAGATTTATTAAAATAATTATTGATTTAAATTTTTTTAATAATTAAATTATATATATATAATTGTATATAAAACAAAAATTAATATATATTTTATTCTATAATTTTATTCTAACATCTAATATCTTATTTAAATATATATAAATATTAATAGTTGAATAATACATTTTATAAATATTTAATTTTTTAAAAATTTAATATACATTACCATAAAAATAACATAATATCATATAAATCTTATATTTTATAAAAAATTATTAAATTATGTAAATAATAAATTTAATATCTTGTATCGACAAATAGATCCTAATTTATATTTATATATATATATATAAAGAGAGAAAGCAGGGGTTAAATTTTTTAGCTTCATATATTAAATTTAATCATTACATTAATTTAATAATTTTTTATAAAATATAAAATTTATTAATTCAATCGTCGATTATTTATAATATATTTAATATAATGTATATTAAAATTTAAATAATTTAAATATTTATAAATATATTATTCAACTATTAATATTTATATATATTTAATTAATATATTAAATATTAAAATAAAATTATAATATGAGATACCTATTAATTTTTATTTTATTTAAAATTGTATAAATATCATTTATTTTGTAAAAATTTTCAAATCAATAATTGGATTGATAAAATTTTTATTTTATAAAAAATACTTAAATTAGTGTATAATATAATTTTATATTATATAATTATTTATAATATAATATTATAATACATATTATATTTATGTAAAATAAATATTGAATAATATTAAAATATTATAATAATTTTATTTTAAAAATTAATAATCAAATAATATGTAAAATAAAAAATTATATAATTATATAATATTTTTAAAATTATTATTATTATACCATTACTATTATCTTATAAACATACTCTTATTTTACCAGTACAACTATCATCATTATTATCACCGTTATCATTATAATAATATTAATAATATTATTTTTTAATTTTAAAATGTTTATTTTTATTATTTTAATTAATAATTATTTATCTATTTTTTATTTATTCATAAATAAATGATGTTATTTGATATATAAAATTATATTTAATTTATAGTATTATAGTATAATTCTATGTTATATAAATTTTTATATTATAATATATATTATTTTATATAAAATAAATATTAAATACTATAAAAAATATTATAACAGTAACATAAAATTATTTAACCTATATATTGATTATCATAATATATAAAACATAAAATTGGATGATTATATAATGTTCTTTATATAATATCTACTACCATCGTCATAACTATTATTATTATCATTATCTTAATTATCTTCATAATAATAATAATTTATTTTTTATTATTTTAAAAAATTTTGATTTTTTGTTATTTTTTATTTATCTAATTTGATATATTAAAAATAAATAATATAGTATATAAATTATATTAAATTTGTAATTTTATATTATATAAATATTTATAATATAATTTATTATTTTTGTTATTTTTATTTAAAATAAATATTGAATAATATAAAAATATTATAATAATAAAATATATAAAAAAATTATCTTGAATATTATTAATTAAATAATATATAAAATATAAATTTATATAATTATATAACATTATTTATATTATAACTACTACAATGTTACCATTATTTTATAAATAATATTTTTATTTTTACTATTATCATCATAATATAGTAATAATATTTAATTTTATTATTTTTTAAAATTTTAAATTTATATTAATTTGATATATTTTAATTTTTAAATTAATATTTTTATTTATATATATTTTTTAAATCATAATAAAGTAATATAATAGAATGATTTAATTTAATTTTACAATTTTTTTTTAAAATTACATATTAAAATTAAAAACAAAAATTAATTTTAATTTTAAAATTTTTAAAACTAAAAATTAAATATCATCCAAAATGTAACTTAAGTTTTTCATTGTTTTAATATATAGAGAATTAGATTTTTTTTTTATTCTTACATGTAAGAATATTATTTTCAACTAATAATTAAAGATTAATTTTTTTTCAAAATATAAAAATTATTAATATAATTTTTTTTAAATATATATATAATATTAAAATTTAAACTTATATTAATAGGTTTAAAAATATGATTATTTATCAATATATCAAATTTTGTTAACTTGATATAAAAATAATAATATTTAATGATTAAAATTATAATTATTAACTCAAAATTTATAAAAAAAATTGATTTTTATTTTATGATTTGGAAAAAATCATAATTTTTTTACATCAATTTAATTACAAGTTTGAATGATTTATAATTATTTTCATATACATCTTAAATGAAATTTAATGAAAGTGGTGTACAACGCATCACACTTTTATAACAAATTAAGTCTAATTTATTATTGTCTTAACCTATGAGCATGGCAATGGGAGGCTTTCATGTTTCCATCCCCAATTTAAACATCTTGTGTCCTTTCTCGTCTGTATTTGAAGACGGAAAAACTTGTTCCATTCCTATTTTTTATATTTATATTTATATTTTTTAAATATTTATTAAACTATTATATATTTTTAAAATTTTATATAATTTATTATTTTTATAATTTTATTAATTTTATATAATATTTTAAAATAATAAAAATATTTTAATAATTTAAAAAATAGAACAAATTTAAAAACAGAGACAAAACAGATATTAATATCCCTACCCTACTATTATTTCCTCTTTAAAAAATCAAGTTATTATCCGTTCTCATCCCAACTTCAATCAACTCATATTTTTATCAAGGAGGGACAGATTTTTTTTTGTTGTCATACCTAATGTTTGTATTGTATAAACACACGTAACATTTGATATTTCCTTTCTTCAGTTAGCTTTTCTTTTTAGATATGCATGTATTAACATGATTTAAGTAATATATGTTTAGTTTTTTAAATAAAATTTTAAATTTAAATTTTGTATATAAAAATTAAATATATTATCATTTCATAGGATATAAATATTTTTATTTTGAGAAAAATAGTTTTTATAAAAGTTATCTATAATTTAGATAAAAAAATATTATATATATATATATATATATATATATTACATGGGACATATGCCTGATTTATTAAATAAAGATATATTGAGATATTAAAATAATATATAAAATAACGAACGTGATTCAATTTCGAAAGAAAAGGTTTAAATGATAAGAAACAAATATAAATAATGATATTTTTTTAGTTGTTTAATAAAAAATAAAAAAGAAATATTAACCTTTTAAAGATAAAATTTTAAAACTTTGCATTAATTTCCCTTCAATTAATATTTTTTTCTTTCACTTTCTGTTCTCTCTACCAAGTCAACAAAGGGTGAAAATGTAACTTTGAATTTTTTTTTGTCTGATGTAATAACTACATTGGTAATATAATTATGTATGGATCGTTAAACAAATGAATGACTTTCAGTATAAAACAAAATATAAAGATATAAAGTTAGATTTTCATCGTTTTTTTATATTATATAAAAAATAAATAAATAATTTGAATATATATTTAATTTTTATACTATAATTAATCTGTGATTGTAATTTATTGATATTTTTTTAATAAATTTAAGTTGTTTAGCTGTCATGACTAAATTTTTTATTATTAATAAATATTTGAGTTAAAAAATATTTACTTTTTTAAAATTAAAATCATGTTCGTTTTATTTATGAAAAACAGATTGAAAGAGCTAACTTCATCTTTGTTAATATACTTTTTATTCAAACATGTTTTTCTAAAAGACAATTATAATTTAAATAAAATTATAACTTCTTAAATTTAAAATTATGTAAATCTCATTTTTTATTAAAAAATTTTACACGTGAAACGTATTAAGTTATTTTAATTTTTATAAAATCATCAATCGACATTTTAAATTTTACCTAAAATTAAACTAAATATGAATTTTTCTCATTTTCAAATCTTAAATTTTTCAAAATTTTTTATTTTAAAACTATTTCATATCTTAAACACATAATAAATTCCCAATTATCTAAATAAAATAAAAAATTAATTAAAATAATTTCCAAAAGAAAATATATTCACTTTTTAAAAATATTTGATCAGATAAAAGAAAAGAGTAAAACTAAAAAAACAATCAACTTGTTTTTTTTTTGTTATTTGGAAGTAATAGAATAATATCTACTAGCGAGAAAAAAGACATAAGAAAAAAATATATCTAACTATTATGTTCAGCAATTTAACGATATTTTTCTCTTTTGATACAATCATTTCTTATATATTGAGGATTTAAATTTATAAAAATAACGACGTGCATTCGTTAATGTGGATTTTTATTTTCTTACAAAAATTACTTGTTAATATCGTCATTCGAGTAAGTAAAGGTAAAATAACTTAATAGAGTAAATTTAAGCATTTTTATTTATTGGGATTTAGTTCTTTTTCATGTTATACTAGAAGGTCGACCCGTTTATGCAAACAGGCCAGTTAGAACCAAACATTTTGGGCTTTTTCTGTGGGTCTCTTTTTGGTACCTTTACATCGTAGGTTAAATAGTCTTATTGTTTAGTTCTTTTAGGTTGCACCAACCCTAAAAAAATTAGCCAAGAGCTATTTAGGCAAAATAAGTAAAACTTAAACGTTTCCCCAAAGTTGTAAAATAATTGCCGAAGGTAGACAAATAGGAGAATAAGAATGGAATAAATCTTCTTTTCATTTCTTCTATTTTTGTTCTTTTATAATTTATTCATATTAAATTTTACACACACATTCATTATTATTTTTTAAATAAACTTTATATTTAAAATTTATTAAAATTTAAATAATGTAATATAAGATTTTGGTAAAACAGAAACAAGGAAATGAAAAACATTTCCAGTGTTCGTAGCTTGCTTTTAAAGGAATAATAATGGTTTATTTTGAATTATGAAATTCATTAACTTGTATAATACTTTTACATTTTTTTTATCTTTTTTTCTTTTGTCTTTTGTCTTTTCGTTAATTCATTTTCTTTATTATATTTTATGTCCCTTCCTCTTTCTTCTGTTCTAATTATAATTATATATATATATATATATAATGAGTGTATAAAATATTTTTCATTCGTTTTTTTTTATTTTTTAGTTAAAAAAGTAATATATATATATATATATATATATATATTCTTTTTGTGTATGTATATTTTTTTTCTTATTTATTTTTTCCTTAAGTGTTACGGCGGTACGGAAAACAAAAATAAGTCAGATGTTTATCATATAGGGTTATTATATTTTTATATTAATTTTTATAATATTTCGTACAATATTTACTTTCTATATATGTTTTTGTTGTATAAATATTTTTAATATATACATATACTTTATGTATCATATATCATTTTTTTCTCTCAATAAAAAATGATGAATAGCGGAAAAGTTTGTACAATTCACACACTATTAATACATTTTATGATGAATGATACATCCATACAAATTTGGGAACATAAAAAAAATTAATATTGTATATGATTATCATACAATTATTTTTTGTCTTTTTTTTTTTAATTAAAAAATTTCCAAAATAGATAGAAACAACCTTTTGTTATCTCCTTTTGACGTTCACAGAAATTTTTTCAAAATAATTTGTTAACATACAGCATCTTGCTCCTACAATGAAAAATATAGTACAACAAATTGATACATAACTTACTTTTATTTTTAATTTTTAAAATTTAATTTATATGTAATTTTAGTCTCTCAAGTTTTAGTAAATTTGGATTTTTTTATTAATTTTTAAAATTAAAATTTTGAATTTTTTATGTTTATCTAAATTTTTTGAAGGGGTTTATAATGATATTAAGATATAAAATAATTTTTAAAATTTAAAAAATAATAAATTTTGTAAAAATTTGATAAAATTTAAAGAATTTTATAATATATAAGATTTGTGATTGAAAAGAAAAAAGTTTGAGATTTTTTTATTTTAGGTGAAATTTAATATTATAGTTAACAATTTTTTAGCATAAAATAATTTAATCAATTTAAATTATATAGGTTTTTAATATAAATAAAAGTTATAACTTTTTAGATAAATAAATTAATAAGAAATTAAATTTAATAAATTAAAAAAAAAAATTACTCAAATTTTTGAAACATCAAAATTCAAGTAAGCCTCGATACAGTGAATTTGACCCAAAAAAATCATATTACCACATTAGTAAGGTTAAGAATAGTTACCGTGTGATTAACATGAATAAAAACTTCCATCTAAGTGGGCTTGTGAGTTGTGAATCATTTAAAAATCAAAGACATTGGACAAGAATATGACAGAAAAGTACAGTCACAAGATAGTTGAAACGTGTTTCGGGTACAAATCCCTTTTCCCCAACTACAAATCTTGTTATGATTCAATATAATTGGTTGGCAGATGGAAAATTTACTGCTGAGCATATATGATAGCAGTATTGAATCAAATTTTAGATTATTTCGAGTTTGACTTTGACGATTCCTTAGTTTTCTTCTATGTTCGTCCACTTTAACCGATTGAAGTTGAATTCAGTGAAAGGATCATTTGCGACTACGATCAACCGACTAACGAGGAATTTATTTAGTTCGGTTCCAATTTTAAGTCTAAATTTTATTATTTTTATTATTAAAAAATGTGAAAAGGACCAACACATATTCAAATAAAAGATAAACATTTAGATTTAAGTCTTTAAAAATAGTCATTGCAACCATACAAGATAAAATGTTTTTTTTTCTTTTTTGGATGAAAAGCTTGTAAGGTTTAAGTTGTTCATTAGACTTAATTATAAAGTTATTGTAAATTGGCATAATATATTATAAGTATTACTAACTTTTTTAAAAGTGAACTTCACATTCTTTACGTTTTATTATTAGAAAATTATTATTAGAGATGGGAGTAAATAAAATTGATAAAAATTTATATTTCGGTTTGTTTAATAAGTAAATAAACTTAGATTTATTAAAAAATCCTTTTAAATAAATAAGTTAGGTTTAGATTTATAAAAAAATTTATTTAATCTATTTAAATATTTATTTATATTTATATATTATATATTTATATTTATTTTAATATATTATATTTGTATAATATTTATTTTATATTTTATTTACATAATATATATATATATATGTTTTAGGTCTATTTATGATCTTTTTATCCTATAGGTATTAAATTTACAAGTCTTTTTAATCAATTATTTATATAAGTTTTAAGTTTATTTATAAATTTTTTTATAATATAAACTTTTAAACAGGTTTTGTAGGCTTTAAATTAAGTCTGATCTTGACAACAGACAGACTTGAACACTTAAAATCTATTTCACTTCAGCCTATTTCTGTTCCTATTCATTACGTCTTGAAATTTTTTAAAAATAAAATAAATAAAAAATGAATATGCTACATTCCAATATATTTAAAATTAAGGTTCATTTTAAGATAAATTTTAGTTTTTAGTTTTAAAAATTTTAAAAGTTAAAATTAAATTATTTTTTGTTTTTAATTTTAATTTTTAAAAAGGAAATTAAATCATTCTATTCTATTATATTATTATTATGAATTTATAACAAAATATATAAATAAAAATATTAATTTAAAAATTTAAAATATATCAAAATAATATATTTAAAATTTTAATAATAATAATAATAATATTATTATTATTATTATTATGTAATGATGATAATGATAACGGTAAAAATAAAGATAATAATTCTAAAATAAATAGTAGTGTGATTGTTATAATATAAAAAATATTATATAATTATATAAATTTATTTTACACATTATTTGATTATCAGTATTTAAGATAAATAATTTTTTATATGTAATTATTATAATTTTTTATATTATTCAATATTTATTTTATATAAAATAATACATGTTATATTATAAAAATTTATATAACATAAAATTATATTATAATCCTATAAATTATATATAATTTTTATATATCAAACAGTGTCATTAGTGAATTTATAGAAAATAGATAAATAATTAAAAATTAATTATTTTTTTTAAAAATAAAATTAAAAATAAAATTTATTATTATTATTATTGTTAATATGATGATGGCGATGATGATAATGATAAAAGTAAAAGTAATGTTCTTGAGATAATAGTAATGGTATAGTGATCATAATATAAAAATATTATATAATTATATAAATTTTTATTTTATATATTATTTGATTATCAATATTTAGGATAAATAATTTTATATATACTTTGGTACTTATTTTATATAAAAATAATATATATTATATATTATATTATAAATAATTATATAATAGAAAATTATATTACAATATTATGAATTTCATATAATTTATATATTAATAGTATTATTTATTTTATTTTTAATATATAAAATTAGATAAATAAAAATTAAATTCTTTTAAAATAATAAAAAGTAAAAAATAAATTATTATTACTATTATTATAACGAATATAATAATAATGATAATAATGATAGTGATGGTAGTGGTAAGAATAATGATTTATGGTTGTAATAAGGTGATAATGGTAATGGTGGAAACAATGATATGGTAATGATCATGGTGGTGAGATTAATAGTTTAGTAGTTGTGATGACTATGATAATGATGAAATTTAATAGATTTAATAATAAAAATATTTTAAAATAAAAATTAACATTTAATAAATCTATTATTTTGATTTTGAGATTTGAGTGAAAACTGTTTTAAAAATTTGTTAAAAATTATTTCAAAAATTTTTTTACTGAACAAGTTTTGTTTTTGAAATTGATTTAAAAATCAAAAATAAAAAAACTCACAAACACCTGTAATGATACTTAAGATCCTATGCGTGAGATTGCATATCTTTAACTTTTAGTTTTCAAATAAAGTTTAAAGATAAAATATGTTTGACAAAAATGATTTTTAATATATTTTCAAAACACTTTTAACTTAAGTTTTAAAATAAAAAAAAACTTTATTAAATTATATTTTTAATTTTAAAATATTTTTATTTTTAAATCTACAAAACTTCAGTTATCATCACCATAATTACTATTAAATTGTTACTTCTACCATTTCATTACCATCTTATTACAATAATCATTATCATAAGTATCATAATTATCATTATTGTCATATTCATTATTACGATAATAATAATAATAATAATAATAATAATAATAATAATAATAATAATAATAATAATAATAATAATTTATTTTTTCTTTTTTTATTATTTCAAAGTAATCTATTTTTTATTTATCTAAATTCTATATATTAAAATAAAATAAATAATATTATTTAATATATAAATTATATTTAATTTATAATATTATAATATAATTTTTTATTACATAATTATTTATAATATAATATTATAATATATATTATTTTTATTTAAAATAAATACTGAATAATATAAAAATATTTATCTTGAATATTAATAATCAAATAATATTTAAAATAAAAATTTGTATAATTATAAAATATTTTTTATATTATAAATTTTATACTACTACTATAATTATCTCAAAAATATTATTTTAATTTTTGTTATTATCACTATCATCATAATAATAAATTTATTTTAAATTCTTTTATTTTGATTATTTTAAAATAATTTAATTAATTATTAATTATTTATCTATTTTTATATAAATTTACAAATAAATGATACTGTTTGATATATAAAAAATTATGTTAAATTTATAATATTATAATATAATTTTATGTTATATAAATTTTTATAATATAATATATATTATTTTATGTAAAATAAATATTAAATAATATAAAAAATTATAATAATAATATATAAAATTATTTATTTTATTAGTTATCAAATAATATATAAAATATAAAATTGTAAAATTATATAATATTTTATATATTATAACCATTATCATTGCTATAACTAACACTATCAACATAATTATTATCATCTTAATAATAATAAAAATATTTTAATTTTATTTTAAAAAATTTATTTATTTAAATTTTATCTATTAAAAAATAAATATTATTATTTAATATATAAATTATATTTAATTTATTATCTTATAATATATATTATTTTTATATAAAATAAATATTAAATAATATAATAATATATATAATCATTTATTTTAAAAAATAATAATGTAAAATATAAATTTATATAATTATTTAATATTTTTTATATTATAATCATCACATTATTATTATCTTATAAATATTTTTTTAGTGATATTATTATTATTATTATAATAAATTTTATTATTTTAAAATTTAAATTTATATTATTTTAATATATTTTAATTTTTGAGATAATATTTTTATTTATATATATTCTTTATATTTATAACAAAGTGATATAATAAAATAATTTTATTTATTTTTATGAAAAAAATTAAAATTTAAAAATTAAAATAAAGACTTATTTTAATTTTGAAAATTAAAAACTAAAAATCGTTCAAAACGAGCATAAATTAGTGTTAAGAGTGTTCGTCAAAAGAAGTGAGTTAGCGTTAGAGTTGGGAGGCAAGAAGGGGAAGTTAGAAGAGGATGAAGAGAAAGCAAGTGTCCGGATTATTGAAGAAGAAGAAGGGCAAGGACCATGTCCATGTTGGTATGGTTCTATTTTTCAGTTTCTGCTAAGAGATTATTACATAACATTGTCAGCACCAAGCTAGAACATTGTTTCCACAACACGGTCAGGTTGCGGATTGGGTTGGACTGTATCAACACTTCTCAATGCTTCACCCAATATTATTTCCGATTGCCTAATCCATAATATTATTAACGGTTTTTTTGTTAATCTGAATTTTGTTAAAAATTATATGATTTAATGTATAGATAATATTAAATATTATAATTTTTAATTAAAATTAGTTATTTGTTATTATATATTTTAAATATATTAAAAAATGTTTTTCTGTCAGTTGTTTCTTTTTCTGGATTGTAAATACTACGTGCCATAGAGTGTGCAGGTCAATTACACGTATCATTCAGAATGGCTGAATAATGTATAATTAATGATTATATAGCCTCTCAATCAGTGATTTAATATTTTCACTTTTTTGTTTGAAATGTTATTTCTTACTTTTATAATTTTATTTAATGTTTTATTATTATTTTAGAAAAAATATAAATATTTAGTTATTTATATTTGAAATAATTAAAAGAATGTTATTTCTTTCTTTCTCATTTATAATATTTTTAATTAATTTTTAATATATTCTTTTACAAAACTTTTAAAAGTATTTATTATTTTTTATATTTATCATTTATTAATATTCAATTGTTTTATTTTTATATTTTTATTAATGAATATATATAATAACTTTAAAGTGAATGTTAGACTTTAATAAAAATAAACTTAAAAGTGTTATGATAATTTTTAAAATAAATATAATAATGAATACATTTTAAATCTTTGTATTTTAGATAAAAAAATATAAATAAAAATGGAAGGTGTAAAATGAGTATTAATGGCCAGTAAGTAAACTGATAATAATTGACCATGGTAAGAGGGAACGTCTGTGAGAGAAGGATATATGAATGCAATTGAAAAATATACTTAAAAACATTCTATCTTACCTGCTTTTTTTTTTTCAAAACATAATTAAAAAATATTGTAAAAAATATATTTTTAATTTGTGTTTAAGGATATAAAATAAAAAATTAATAAATAAATTTTTTTAATAAAATTATTATATATAGATTTTTATTATATGTCATTGAGCATATATTAAAAATTGTTTTTAAAAATGTTTATTTTATATAAAAAAAAGAGCTTAATTTTGATATATTGTTAATATAAAATTTTTTGACAGTCATATAATTGAAAATCATTGTCTAATTTTTAAGTTAATTATTATAAAAATCAATAAATTTTAACAAGATAATAATTTATGTTTAAATTACAGTATTAATGCATGCCAATTTAAATTCAAAACTTATAGTAAACATAAAAATCTAATAGTCTTATATTTTTTTTGGTAAAACTAAAAATCTGTCTTATTAAACTGCACCTAACAACAATATCTGTTCTAAAATATGTGTTTTTAAAAATAATTATTCAATGAATAGAATTGATTTTTAAAAATGAAATACTAGAATTAATTTATTTTTTTAAGAGAAGAATTAATTCTTAATTGTTTTAGAAATTCAATAAGCTCGATAATAAGCTATTATGTAAATAATTTTCTCCGTTGCTGAAGTAACAAAAACAGAGCATCATACTATCCCCGTGATACAATTCAAGTATCCATGAAAGTCCAATAAACAACTAAACATGATGACACATAGAGTGAATTTCTTGATTTTTATCTTATGTAAGTTTGTAAGCATGATGTATATCACACCCGCTATATTTTAAATTTTGAAAATTATATTCACACACAAGTATATATTTGTTTGTAAAAAAAAATTAAAAAAAATTATATTTTATAGTAAAAAATTTAATTGAAATACAAAACGTGCATTTGAAAACTTGTAATTTTGAACATGGTTCAAAAATAGTTTAATTAACAAACTATTATTTTAATGATTATTTTTAAATATCCAAATATAATGTTGTTGAAGAAATTTTAGTATTAAAATAGTTTAAAAAATTAAAAACTCACTTGATGATATCATTTCTTTTGTTCCTATATCATTGTCTCTTTTGTTACTGGAGAGGATCTTTGGCTCCCTAAAAAGAGAGTTTGTATGAAATTAGATGATGATATTTATATATCTGGAATATAGGGTGTATTGGAATGCGGGTACGGATCCTCTTCGGAACTGGTCCAACCCCTTGGAGGAAGGGAAAAAATATATACGTCAATTATGTAAAACAAAATATGAAAAAAATAGAAAAGAAAAATGTCATAAGTGTTTTTTTATTGGAATGTAAAAATAAAGATATAAAAAAAAAGTAAAAAGAGATGGAATGTGAGATAAAAGTAGAAATATATATATAAAAAAAAACATATGATGTATTGGAATGTCAACGATGTTTGCTCAAATTTTAAAGTGTGTATAGTGACCGTCTTACCCATGAACCAATTGAAAATTATCTCACTGTTTTCCTTTGTACATGCATGCATTCATCTCCAGTATCTGGCTTTCACATAGCAGCTTGAACATAAAATCTTGGGTTCTTTGTAATGAAGTTCTGTTATTGTGT
Source organism: Canavalia gladiata (assembly GCA_037954105.1). Classification (NCBI taxonomy): domain Eukaryota; kingdom Viridiplantae; phylum Streptophyta; class Magnoliopsida; order Fabales; family Fabaceae; genus Canavalia; species Canavalia gladiata. Next base: position 16,582,400 of record CM075660.1, read on the forward strand.
GAACACAATCTGTGTATAGGTGTGCGAATGTGGTGATAATGATGCGCTCGGTTCTCAACAGTAACGACGGGCCTTGACGATGCTGCAATTTACAAGGGTTAGGGCAAAGGTTGAGACTTGCAGCATGGTATTTCTAGTATGTGACAAGTGCAAGAGCCGCCTGAACGATGTGGGTCTGAGTTCGATTTGGCAGTGAGACGTTGTGAAGATGTAAGGCATGACAATTTCTAAGCTGTTACTGTGAAGCTCAGGGTGTTTGGGTTTGATATGCTGAAGAAAATTGGGTCTAGTTAGCCGTGTTGTGAAGATGTAAGGCATGACAATTTCTAAGCTGTTACTGTGAAGCTCAGGGTATTTGAGTTTGATATGCTGAAGAAAATTGGGTCTAGTTAGCCGTGTTTCTTCTGACCGCTGAGCATTCAAGTTTGATCCATTATCTCTGTTGATGGGTGCTTTCAGATTGGATTTGATTGTTATGGGACATCAAGCTTGTACGATAGACGAGGAGGTTTACGTATTGCATAATTATATGCACTTCTTTTTCCCTACATTCTATCGAGTTTGCCGTAGGGGTTTTTACATGATAGGGCTCAAAGACGGTGACGTGGCCTTAGCATTCGCTCCGCTTAAAAACAAAAGTAACAGTTTCAACTCATCCTGAGTAACTGGAGGTGATAAATACTTCGGCCTTCCTCAGACGGGATTACAGGTTTTAACTCTCACACCAAGGAAGCTGCATAACCTTCATGCTCTCCTAACCAAACACGAGTTGATATTATAAGCAGTAATGCGCCAAATCTGTGAAAATTTTGCCAGTTCCAACCAACAGGGAAAAAAAAAACTCATGGTTTTTTTTACATAAAACCAAATCCGGTAATGAGGGGTATTTACTGGGAAAAAATCGTGGGAATAGGTTAAGAAATTGTTAAACTAAAAGGAGGTAAAGTTTATTTTATCTTTAAAAAAATGGGGTGCACTGATTGAACAGCATCATGTGTTCCATCAAATTGATTTACAATGTATTCAAGAAGAATAGGCCCCTTACTTATAATAGAAATAAGTATTTCAGAATAATTTTTTGACGAAGCATCCATGATATTTGGCTACTCCATTACTGGTCCCCATTAGATGGAGGTCCACACGAATCCCCACCACCACGAATCCGCTTCTGAAGATGTTCCAAGCTAGCCACCCGCTGCAGGGGAGCTGTTTGAGCCATCTTGTTCCCACCGACCACTGCTGCTGCATTCTGCTGCACATTTTCAATTGAAGAGATGTCCCCCAACCCATTGTTGACTCTGAGATCATGACTGGGAATAGGATTATTGGATGTGGGTTGATAGAAGTGATGGTGCGGATCATCCTGCACAGGAACAGCTGCATCAGCTGAAGTATCTGAAGGGCTTCCATCAAATGATGGCATGACCATTGACGATACATCAGGCATGGCATGAAACATTGGATTCAACCCAGTAATTCTTTTGACAGTCTCTTCAGCCATCTTCACCTAAAAATGAGAATGACATTGAAGGAAATGAAAAACAAGTCAGATCTTAGTCAATACAGAAGAACCAATATTATTTTAAATTTGGTTTCCCTCCACTCTGAAAAAAGATGACCATGATTTGGGCACTACAGCTTGTCAGCCATACCAAGGGAACTTGTTGGAAAGAGTTAGTCGGTTTTCCATATAAAAGGTTTTAATTAAGCCAAGTAAAAGTAGAAAGTAGGACTTTACCTTTGCTCTCAATGTTTCAACATCAGCTTTTAATACTCTGTTGTCAACAGCAGAGTCATTGTATTTCTGGCTTACATCAGTAAGGCGCTTTAACAAGGAAGAATTTTCACCTCTTAATTGAGAAACCTAAGATAGAATATGTCAGAAAACATCAGCATTTCTATAGGAGGACTAACCAACTGACACAAAGGAGGGGACAGAAACAAGTCAGATCTATAAAACAAAAAGTATACACACCTGCGTTTCCAGTTCAGTTAAATGAGCCTGCTTTCGTCTCCTTGAGCGTCTGGCTGACTCCCTATTGGAAAGCATCCTGAGAGATAAATGCTGTTAGACATCAAATTAACTAAAGCAGAATTTGTCCCCAAGTTGAACAAATGAGTGTCTACATCTTGTTGGGTAAAAATGGAATCGTATCTATGAAACCAAAATACCAGATCAATTAAACTTGCCACCGGTATAAAATTTGTTCTTCTTGATGTATAAACTATGAGGCTCATAATTCCCTTTAGAGCAATGCAACAACCTCAATAGGGTTCTGACATGTTCACATCTAAGTTTGACAGGAAAAAAATGTTCTAGCAGAGGCTCAAAGTGAACCTAGAAACAACCAAATCAACAGATTGTGTACAATTTGTGAGGAAACCAGAGCATGGTGCATTATTTTCACTTCAAAGATCCAATATGACACTAAATGCAAATTTTCTGACAGAACAATTAGTAAGTTTATTTACCAGGAGGCTGCAAATCCTACCTAGTGTTTGTTTAAAATTCCAAACCCATTTTAAACAATTTCCAAAACATAAACCCTCGTTTACAACATGATTTTCCAATGTAAAAAAATTTCTGTGAGGACTAACAGAGGTTCATGCATGAAATCAATCAGGCCCATAAGTACAATAAACTTCCAAATCACTCTGAAGACAATTACACAATATTACATTTATCTCCTGAGAATACAATAAGCAAGAACATTTTCTATAACAAGGTTAGTCAATTTCAAGGCAATTGTTACCTCCTCACTCGTTTTGCATCAGCAGGGTCCTTGTCATTCATAGATGTCTCTCCCTCGGCTTCCTCATCATCTGACTGCTCTCTTGATGATCCACTAGTTGATGGCCTGACTGCAACAGCAGGTTTCTTTTGCACGGTAGGTATGGAAGGAATCCCAACTGGTACTTTGGTATCTTTATCTTGTAACTTAGATGGATCACTTCCAGAAGGAACAGAGGCTACATAGACAGATATATTTGACATAATTCAATAGGTGTTATCCATGTAGAGAGGGATAAAAAGAAACCTGTAAAGCTTCTCAAAAAATGAGTGAACGGAGCAGTGAAAGAAAGCAGCAGTTTTCCGATTAAAACAAAATTGTAGACATAGTTATGCATTCACCCTACTCATGCAGCTACTATATTTTACATTCAGAATTCAACCTACCCTACTTTAATTACTGAACCTGTATTGTCAATAAACTTTTTTAATACATGTATATGCATAAATATTTACCCATTCAAACCTTTAGTAGTAGTCTGAGAACCAACTTGAGAAGGATTAGATGGCTGCGATCCACCATCAGGTAAAGTGGCCGGATCTTGAGGTTTATCCAAAGATCCCTGTTGCAATAGTAGAAGAACAAAAATAAATTAGATCCCGGCTCAATTTTCAGCGGGAAATAAAATGAAGATATAGATAATATAAAGCCTTTTATGGAAGCCACAGAAGACCTTTCCCTTGGATGCTTCATCCTAATTTCTGTATAGCTATTTGTTGAAAGAACACACTGTCAATTATCCACTGAATTTCAGAAGGTTGATAGTGGTTAGTGCCCCAGGAAATACTAAATAGATTATGTAATAGTTGCACATCAATATGTTATATATCGTCTTAAAACATTTTGCATTTGAAAGTAAAATGGCCAATTGAGTTCAAGGGCAACCCTGCAGGCCTCGATTTCCGTTTCTAACAAAGTTCTTAAAATAAAAAACGCTTCCTCCCTACCATTAAGAAAGATGTTATAATCAGCCTTTTCTCCTAACAACACAGGCTTCCATAGACAAGGCATAGTTTTAGGTGAAAGCATGACAAGGAAAAACGGGGTGGAAGGTAAAGTACAAAAGGTGCATGCAGCATTTCCACTGGTTTTCCCAGTTACAGAGAATAGTTTTAATTGAAACTCCAACCATATAAACATAAAACACACTTAAACATTCGTTATTGAGAAGAATCAGAAGTACATAATGCAAACAAATAAAAAATAAAATGCAGTAAAAATAATTAGGAGTTGTAACAGGAAGAAAAACGAATAAGCAAAACAGATCCAAAAATGGAACCGAATCACGCATTCTAGGAGAAGGATAATTACCCTAGTCATGGCGACGGCGGCGCATGCGAGATTGAGTTTGCTTTTGAGGAAAGCCTGATATTCCTCAGAGTCAAGGGGGACGGAGGCAGAGGCAGAGGCAGAGGCAGGGACAGGGACAGGGACATTGGGCAAAACGGCAGCGTTTTTGGAGGAGGGTTTGGGTTGATCGGGGATCTCGACAAAAACGACGTCGTCAGGGGCCACGGAAGATGAAGAAGGGGGAGAGGGCGCAGAAGCTTCCTGGAGAAATCGCTGGAAGGCCCACTCGGAAGCGCTACGACTCATCTTGGAGGAATCATCGGCGGCGGAGACGGGGATCGACGGGGACCAGAAGTGATCGGAGATTTCATCGACTGAGAAGACTCTATCCATATCGATATGGTACGTTCCCTTTCCTTTGATTCTGTGTGTCTCTCTGTGATGCGATGGGAAGCCAGCTACAGAAAAGGAGACGCCCGGGGCATCTTGGTCAAAAACAGTAAAATACTCAACTCAGGAGAATATTCAATTCTTTTTTCAATTTTTCCACCACCTCTATAATCTATACCTATACTATGGGAATCCCAACAAAAATTTATACCTTTTATTTATTATATCCATCCTACACAAATTATTTAATAAAATGTATTTTATGCATTAAATACAAAATATGTGTTTCAGCTTTCAATAATGTTAATTTTTTTGTACAAAATGTTTTATAATCAATTCACTTACAATGATGACATATGCAAATAAAGAAATTTAATTAATTTAAATTTTTAACATACTCTTCATCACTATTATTTTTTTATTTATGATTTATGATAAATCTGCGAAGTATTTAAGAATTAACTGGAAATAAAACTATTTAAAAAACAGACAAAAAACAAAAAAGTACCATATTTTAATGTTTTATAAAATATTAAATAGAAAATAGAAGTATTTAATACTTAAAAGTATACTTGTCTTATTTTATATAATACGGTTGTAAATCATTACAACCAGCCAAGAACAATTCTTTCACACTAACAAGATGAAAGAGTACAATCACGTGATAAAAAATTTAATAATATCGATATTTTATCGTCAAGCAAGGTTTAATTCCTAATCCTACAGTCTTATTGTTAAAAAATAATGATGAATAATTTTTTCAAATTTTTAATTGTTTATAGTAAAATGTAAAATGAAAAAAAAAACTTAATATTTTTATTAAATAATCAGATTAAAAAGATATAGAATTTTTTAAATCAGATTCTCTCAGGTCTATAAAAAATTAAAAAGTGTATGTATAAAATAAAGTGTTTATAGAAAGAGAAAAAAGGAAATAAAGTAAAAAAAAAATTAAAAAAATAGAGAATTTTTTTTTCCCAAATTCTCAATCCTATTTATTCAAGTATAATAAAGAAGGAAAGTGAGAACTGGGTTTTCCAATTGCGGTGTATGGTCAATTTTCGGTACGGTTTTATGAACTGTAAAAAGCTGTGGTCGTACTCGTATCATACCATGACTTTTACAAATAAGATCACAGTTTACCACGGAAATTTAAAATAAATGTAATCAAATCTTATCCGATAATTTTTTATTTATATTATGTTGATTTTATTTAATTATATAATTGAATATATAATTAAATATAAATTGTATAATTAAGAAAATAAACAATATTATATTATTAAAAAATTATATAAATTAAAAAACATCAAGTAAAATTTTATTAAATTTCAAAAAATATGAATGTAGTTTGTCTAATAAATTAGAAATATATTTAGTTAACAGTTTAATTAAATATAATTTTTTATTAATGAAAATTTATATTATAAATCCAATCCTAAAATGTACTAGAATGTATAACAAAATTTTATTTTGATATAAATATCAATAATCTTATAAAAAAGTTTAAAATATTTTTTTAAAATATAAACTATTTTTATAAGCTTTTCGTATGCTTTTTTTTATATGTCTCCTATCTGTGCCATTGAATTTGGGCTTTGAACTCCGTAAAATAAAGCTAGAAAGTTTACCTTCTATTTCAGCAATAAAAAGCATTTAAACTTAAATAAGCAAGTTACCCGTATATTGTACAGATATTTTTAAATTTATATAAAATAAAAATGACAAATATCACTAAAAAATAAAGAATAGCAAATATTTTCACTGTCAATAATAAGCATTGTATTATATCAAGTAACATTGAATTGAAAATGTAAAACTTACGAAAATTCAGAAAAATAATGAAAATAAATTATCGTAATGAAAAATATATAATATATTGACATTATATAATAATTCTTAAAATTTCAATAATTTTAGTATTTAAATTATCTAAAAAAGATAATTAATCTGATATGATATATCAATTTTTAATTTAACATTTAAATTAAAATTAAGAAACAGCATTTGAAAAGAATAAAAACTGTAAAAAAATATAATTAAATACTCGATAAAAACAAGTCACATAATTAATAAAAATGTATATGTATCAGTAATTTAAAAAAAAAAACATTTTCGTTAAAAAATAAAAAACTTGATTTTATGATATAAAACCAATTAATTAGACCAACTTAAATTCATTTAAAAAATTAGAATTAATTCAAATATAAAATTTAAAGTATAAATCATATATTTTATATTCTATTCACATCGGACCCATTTTGAGATTTCTATGGCTAAGGCTGTTATTTCATTCTTTCTTTTTCTTTTCCATCCATTTTGGTTGGTATTCTGCATCCTAATCCATTTATCTATCTTTGTGAATTCTAAGTAATCCGATCTCAATCCATCGCTTTCTTTAAACAATTAAAAATTTTGTAATTTGGAATCAGTCTACATGGAAGATATTTGAATATCATTACCAGGTTTTTATAACTTCGTCTTGAATTACATCATCTGCATGCAACTTGAAAAAATCAAGATCCAAAGAGGTTCATAAATATCGAAAATCTTAGGAAATAAAATAATAAATGGCTCATTAAGGCATGAAATGTTTAATTGTACTTTTAAGTCTTAATGTTTAACACATACTTTATTAAATAATTTTTAAATAAGAAATATAAATAAAAAAAATTCAGAATACAAAATTAAAAGAACAACTTTTTACTTTTAGTTTAAAAAAGTATTTTTTAAAATAATTGTTAAAAATTACACTTATCAAACAAGAGCTTTTATATTTTAATATTTAAAAACAGGAAAATATCTTTTCCTTTCATCAAATATCATCCAAATGAGGAAAATATTTTTTCTCTCTAATCTTTTTTATATGATATTTGTGACTAAGTTATATCGATCGATAAATAATAATTAAAGTTAATTGATTTTTTGAAGCTTTAAAAGGTATTATAATTTATTAGTCCACCCTTATTTAATGTTATTAACTTATTTCATTATTAATGTTTACTTTTATTTATTCAAAACCATAGAAGTATTTTTAAAATAAAAACAAATAAATTATAAATATCATTAATTTTTCCTCTCAAATCATCTAAACTATATATATATAAGTTTACTGTTCTCTTTAATAATTTTTATGAAAGTATTTTTAATTAATTTACACAAACCAATAAAAGTAGTTAAAATTAATTAATTTTCTTAAAATTTTAAAAAATATTACAATTTATCAATTTTATCCTCATTTAATCCTATTATTAACATGTACTGTTATTAACATTGATTAATTAGATTCCCATCAATTTAAATTATTTAGAACAATAAAAAAATAAACACTTTATAAAAATTGTACCTAAATTTTGTCTTAATTAAACATGCTAAAAGAAGGGAAAAGAAAAGAAAAATTGAAAATTGAGGTGGTGAAAGAACAGGAAGGCTACGATAGGAGAATAGTTGGGTCCACGATGGTAGTTAACGAGTGGAGTGCTCACACGGTCACACCCGCTTGCAGTGAGTGATAAATGCTTTGCAATTTGGGGTTTCATCATTGTGGACTTTTTAAATTACGATAAGAATCTCAAACTTAAATAGAAACGACTTTTGAAGGAATGAATGGAGGATTTGTTTGCTCAATCGCTGCCTCCGAATCCCAATTTGAGGGCTCCACACTATCTTTCTCCTTTATACCCATTTCAATTCTTCAACTTCACTTTTCTCCAAACCTTACTTCTGATTTTTATTTATGGCGTCACGACACATTCATTGACTTTAGACCGTCATTTTTTCAACTACAACTCAAAATTTCAATTAGAATTAGTTAACAACTTAGCGCACAACTAACATAAATCAATCTGAGCCTCTCTATTTACACATTACATTGTTTGATCGCAAAAAGATGATTTCGAATGATTGAATCAATCTTAAATCGCATTTGATTTGATTAATGCTGGTGGTAGGACATGACGCTTTTATTTTTGGGCGGGGACATAGCTTTTTAGAGGTGTTTGATATTTGTTTATGGTTTAGGTATTATCGTCATGATAATAAAGACAATGACGCGATGGCTACAAAAGCATATTGGGTAGCCCCCATTTATCTAGAAGGCAGCTATATACCTTCAAGGCTTCAACCATCTCCTAAACTGCCAAAGTGACCTAAGATCATGCTTTTCCTGTGACAATTCATCTTTGAATTCCATTACCTCGTCACCATATACGAACGAGCCAGGACAAGTGGACAACAAATATCTCAACTCAGTTTGGAAACTTTGGACTTTGCAGTGTTAGATATAGCTTATAAGAATTATAATGAGAATACCTTTTGAATATGAGAAATGATTTAGCCAAAACTGGCTTATATGCAATTACATTCCCTCGTTAGATTTTATTAAAAAAAAATCAACGGATGTAATTGAGAGCATTTTATTTCGAATGTAAGGTGTTTGGTATATGATAATTATTTAGATATTTTTAAAGTTGGTAAAATAAACTCTGAAATTAAATTAGTTATTAAAAAATTAAGTATTTTGATAACCGCTTCTTTGTATGAAATTATCCTACCAATAGTTAGACGAAAACCGTGTTTACAGAGTACCGCCTTATTTCCATAAAACGGTTTTTTTTTTCTTTTCAAATTAGTATATTTCCAGTAAAATATATACAAGTAGATTCGTATTCGTTTAATTAAGAATAATACTATTTATCAGTTGTCAAAATCTCTGGTGTAACCTTATCATGTTCTTTATTCCTCTTCCGGTCAAGTAGGTTAAGGATAATTATTTAGTGAGGTATAGTCGTAAAAATTATTCAATCATCATATAGTTAATAACTGGACTGTGTCTAAAAATTGAGGCTTTTGGTAAAATTTATGTATAAAATGTAGTTTAACATAACTCACTATTTTTTTTATTTTTTTTTTAACTTTCAAGCTGCAAAATTTAATGATTAAATTTTTATAATTAATAAATTATAACATTTCGTCCTCAATTAATACTATGATTAATTCATTCAATTTATATTATAATATATAATTTATTTTAACTAACAAAACTTAACAGAGTTGATACATAATTATATTTTTTTAAAATGCTCATAAAGATTTGAATCGTAAACGCATGGTGAAAAATATTTTATTAGGAGAAATAAAATGTATTTCAATAATTTTTTTACATTTAAAAAAAATCTCCAACTTCCGATTAAAATTTTCCAATATATATGTTATTTAATAATATTATATATATAGATGTCATTTAATAATTAAATAATTTTTAATTTTAAAAAAATATTTCAACAACCACATTTTGTCAATGGTATCTTTTAATATAGTTGAACCAATGCTTTTAATATAGTTGAATAAAGTCCGAAAGAGGATGAGAAGAGAATCCTAATTTATTAACAAGTAATAGAAAGTTAAAAAGATAGAAGATGCTGATAAGGAGACCAAAAGGCAGGAGATGGGGGGATAATTAAAATAATATATATTTATAAAACTGTTACGACAAAAATTATTATCAAATAATTTAAGTTATCAAAAGATACAATTTTTAAAGGTATAATTTTTTTTTGGGCCTTAAGTGATTGGGAAGTCTTAGAGGACTGCCTCGTTGACTTAATGGTATGTACTACCATGGTTAATAAGCATGCTAAATGTTTTAAATTAAAATACATATAAAAATGGATAATAAATTATTCAAAACAAATTTTAATCAATCTGAAGTTTGAGCTAAATCTAATTTTTAACTAACATTATATGACTTATTTTGAATGGTTTTAAACTGGTTTTGAGGGCTGTCTCCCATGTTTCATTATGTTGTTAACCTGTTTACAACAATTTTTTTTTTGGCTCAATCAGCTCATTTGAGCCTAACTATTAATTTTATTAATAAAAACTTCTTTTAATCAATTTTCATTCTGTATTCCTTTTTCTTTCATATCCTTCCACTTTTGCGTGGATATAGGATGGCTTTTCTAGCATATAGTTTATAAATTTTATTTTTTTTTGGGTCAAAAATCGTTGTTGGATAGGTAAGTTGCCAAACCGCCCGTAGGCCATGAATGGATTGTTATTTGGGCCTTGTTGTGGGTCTAATAATGCAGTTTCGTGACTGAACCAAAGCACGGTTTTATTTTAGCTTTTTTCATTCTCATAATAAAACTAGGGCTTTACTTCTCGTTTTTTCTTTTTACACCCCCACTTTTTTTGAACATTTGGATATTTTCATTTTATTCTTCACGTTTTTTAGTATATATTCCGTAAATTAGTTTACAGAATGTATTTTTACATTCCGCAAATTAATTTACGGAATATATTTTACGAAATGTATTCTTACATTCCGCAAACTAATTTGCGGAATGTAAATTTTTACATTCTGCAAATTAATTTACGGAATGTAAAAATATACATTCCGCAAACTAATTTACGGAATGTAAAAATACATTTCGCAAATTAGTTTACGGAATGTAAAATGTTTACATTCCGCAAATTAATTTACGGAATGTATTTGTTAAAGTGTATAATTGGAAAAAAAAATTTACAAAAAGTGAAGGGAGGGTGCCAAAAGAAAAAATGGGAGACAAAAAGCAATCCCCTAAAACTAGAAGAGGAAGAGAACTTGGTGCAACATCCAAAATTAGAGGTGTTAATTTGACTCATGATGTATGAATAAATTTATTTAATTTTATATTATATAATTTATTTAGAAATAAAGTTTTTTAAAGTTTTAATTTACATAACCTTTCATTTAAGTAGATTAGCTTATTTAATGCTATTTTATAAAATTTTTATTTTATAAGTTATTTAAAAGTAAAATTTTTTATATTTTAATTTATGTAATATTTAAATTAAATGTGATAATATAAGTTAACTGATTTGATTTTATCTTGTAATCTCTTGTTTTATAACTAATTTACAAGTATAGCTTTTAAGCTTTAATCCATTTAATCTTTAAATTAAGGGGAATGAACGTGAATCAACTTATCTATTATTATTTTATAGTATTTTATTTTGTAAGTTGTCTAAAGTAAAATTTTTAAGCTTTAATTTTTATAACTATTAAATTGAGTGAGATAGATATAAACTAACTCATATAATCATAGTTTATATTTAACTATTTTTCTATAAAATTTTATTTTTTCTCTGAATTTTTTCTTTCATTTCTTTATTTTTTATTTATCTATTTAAATATCATATTTAATATTTTTTATTGTACTAGATTTTCTTTATTTATTTATTTTTTTAAATTTTCTATTTTTCTTTAAATATATTTTAATTTGTCTATAAAATTTTCTCCTTCTCTAACTTTTTTCTTTTTCTTCCTCAAGTTTTACTCAATTTTTTTTATACTTTTATCTTTTATTTATTTATTTATTTATTCTAATATATGTATCTCTATATATCTAAAGTTATATATATTTTTTTATATTTTGTCCTTTTCCTCTCTAAAATTTCTTATTCATTTTACTTTTTTATTTCTATTTTATTTAAAGAGGAAAAAATAAAGTAGAGAGAAAAAATTATATAAAAAATTGAGAAAAAATTGAAGAGAAAAAAATTAAATCCATCAGTTAGTATTAACCCATCGTATTTAATGGACTTTTATATCAACTATATTTTTGTCAATAATTTTTTTTATTTTTCTTGAAATATTTTTATTGTTATAACCATATTCAGAAGCATAAGTGTTCATGATTTTGTAGGTAACTTTTTTATTTTCGAACAAAAATTTGAAGTTGGTAATCTGGGACAATAATAACTTTTCATGTAAGGGCTAATCCATAGACTGACCCTAGTCTACTTGGGTTGGGTGCATGAAATTTTTAATCCTAAGACTTTTTATATTTAAGATTTTTTAATCCTATAAACTTTTTTACCCTAACTCATAAACATAGGACTAAATAGATAATGACTAACTTATTTAATAACTCTACTCAAAATCAATCTTTAATTCTCTATAACATATTCCTATTTTATATTTTATACATCTATTTTTTTTTAATTTACACATCCTATATCATATATTTTTATTTAATTATTAATTTTTAAAATTTTACACTTTATATCATATATCTTTATATATTTATTTATTCCAAATTTTACATACTCTCTTACATAACTTTCTAATCTTCAACCTTTTTATTTAATTAAATAAATTTATATTATAATAAAAAATATTTAAGAAAATGTGATTTGAATTTTACAATCATAAATTTTTTTAAATAAGTATGATTTAATTTAATTTAAAAACAATAACATTTTAAAATTAAAAAGGTTCATAAAATTAAATTAGTTTTGAGTTAAATTTAAAATAATAATATATCAATATCAATAATTTATAAAATTTTAATTGACATATCAATATGTAAATAAATATTTTAATTTAAAACTGTGTTTGATATATAATCATAATTAGAAGGTAACTAATTTTAATATAATTTTAAAAGGTTAAAATTTTTGAGGTGGATATTTAAATAAATATATATATAAACTATAATTTAAATTTTATAAGTAAATAATACTAGATGATTAGTTTGAAATAGATATTTAATTTTAATCAAGACAGTGAAAGATAATTAGTTTGGATTTAAAATTTAATTTTAACATAGATAATTAGTTACATTATTGAAGTTGATCTGATCATATTATTTAAGTTTCTTGATAAATAATAATAATAATAATAAATAAATAAATAAATATTTTATCAACAAAGTAAATAAACACGTGTCATATAGGAAGAGAAACAACTATAAATAGACAAATAAGAGTGTGATACAAGATGCGCAAAATACAAGAACAGACAAATAAACAAGGGTGTGTGACATAGGATATACAAAGAGAAAAAGGATAATATTGAAATAAAAGGATTCCTAAAAGTTTTGGAATGTGTAAAAAACCCACTTAAAAATAGTAACATATAACTCTCTCGTTGGACGGTCATTCATGAACTTTGATTCAACAAGTAAGGCAATAAGTGTTGAACTATTTTTACTAATATCCCTTCATCCAAAATATTTTGAAGTTTTTGGAATTGATCACCATGTATTTGTATACACTTTTGCTGTTCTTTGATTTTACAAATGTAAGACATTTTATATATTTCAACACTTCCCTTCAAGGATAATTAGACAAATCTAGTTGGACTTGATATTTTCTTGTCCTCATCTAAACTCGTTTAAAGCTGAGCTTCAAAGGCTCCATAGATAATATCTGAACTTTTGTTCTCCTTTGTCTGGGCTTATGAGCCTTAGAGGCCACAACTATTCTTTCTCATTATTGGGTCATAATTTTTTTTCAGCCCATCATGTTTTCTTTTTCAAAGGTTTAGTAGATTGTAGGTATTTCCTCAAATAAGGATGGTACTATTGTGAATATGGTGAAATGGAAGGATAGGGTTGGGTGTGGAAGTGGAGTTGGTGTATGAATTTATTTCAATATAAACAAGAGCTATTAACCGATGGTTTGGATACAAAGTTATGGTTACAGGATGAACAAGAGGACCATTGGAGATAGATTGCTAATATAGATGGAAGGTAAATAGTAAAGTCAGCATATAAAGTAACTAGGAATGATCACACATATGTTGTGAATCTATTGTATAAGCATATATGGATTGAACTTGTGCCAACAAAAATATCAACTTTCACGTGTTAGGATAACCTTAAACAGAATACTAACTAAACACAGCCTCTTAAAGAGAGGATTTCAACAACCTTTGTAAATACTAAAAAAACTTTATTATCACTGATTTATTGGTTATCTTTGTTCAATGTTAATTACCATCGCCATGAATACTCCAATTAGACAAGCAAAATTTTTCTACTGAAGAATAAATAAATAAATAAACTAAGAAAAAAAAAATAATGTTATACATCCATGAGTGTTAAGATTTTCAGGCGAGGAAATTGTATTCAAATCATGATAAGTGCAGTGAGCAATCAAGAAAATAGGTACCAAGTTCTTAATATGAATGATAAAAAAATAATGATTTTGTTAACCTTTTTTAAGGGTTAATTTTAAATATTTAGACTAGTTTTTATTAAAAATATTTATTATATTTTTAAATTATAAATGAAATGATATTTTTTAATTATTTTTTTTACATTTCGTATTCCAAATTAGATATTATAGTCTAATTTGCATAAAAATTACTGAAACCAAACATAAAAATAAATATATAACTTTATCCAGTTCGATTTAAATGTAATATTAAAATCAAATAAAACTAAATTAATCATTTACATTTTTTCATGAGAAAATAAAAAATTACAACAATAAAACTAGATTTTTTATGAATTTTATTTATTAAATTTTATATAATTTTTAATTTAAATTGGAAAGAGTAACTTAGTACGACCTAAATAACAAATGAAAAAAAAAAGAATTAAAGGAGTAAAAGTGTAAAAATAAAATGAAAGAACAGAAACAAAATATTTTACAGAAGGATAAAATATGTAAATAAATATTTATTAGAAAAATAACCGAATTATGTAACGATGACAATGTTTATTTAAAAAAACCATCAATATAAAGATTATTGCATTTATAATGAAAATAAATTAATCAAATGATAGAAAAATAATTTAATTTCAACCAAACAAAAATGCAAATAAAACTGTGCGAAACTAAGGCAAAAGCAATGTTCATTTAAATTTAAAAGAAAGATTGGTGATTTGGTTGGCACTTGCAGGGAGAGGAAAGCAACTTCCAAGAAGCTTCCCTTTCCTAATTTGAAGTTTTCTATTTGGGAAAATGGTACCTTCAACTTTACAGCTTTGTCCCATTGGATCCAATACCAATGGCCAACCATTCGTAGCTTCCGTGAACCCAACCCATACGTCACGGTGTGCTCTCCACTCAACTATATTTCACATTCAATTTGTTTATGATATATTTTATACAATATTTTTGTTTTAATATACTTTTTCATATTTTTATATCATAAATTGTATATTATATTTTATCCTTTCATTTTTTATTTTTTATTCAATGCATTTCAAATAATATATAATCATATTTTTTCATATTAAAATAATATTCTTTTCTCCTATGTTCAAGGAGATGTTGACATGTATCATAGTTTATTTTAATACATTATTGTTTTTTAAAAAATTATAAAATTTTATATTTTTATTTTGATTTTCTAAAGTTTCATGTTAATTTTAAAATTTAATTTTTTATTATAAAATTAATTTTTTATTAATTTATGTAACTTTTTTATATAATTTTTTTCTTTTCAAATACTCATTCAATTTAACTTTAAAATATTAAATCATTATAATAAATTTAAAGATGAAAATCAACTATTGTAATTTTAAATTAAATTTTATATTAAAATTAAATTTTTGTACATATCTTAATTATTTTTATTAGTTTAAAATTAATTTTGTACAATATAATATTTGGTTCTTCTAGCGTGAGTTGTCGTTTTAAAAATAATTAAACCAAACAGCAATTTTATTGATTTTTAATTTCCTTTTCTTATTGGAGGGTATTATTACTTTTCAATAATATTCTTTGTACACAAACTTCTGTAATATATCCATAACTTATATAAATAAAGCATAGAGAAATATGGTAAAGTCTAAAGAAGAGAGCAACTCACGGTAAATGAGTGTAAATAAGAAAAATATTATTAATTAAAATGAGAAAGATGATACAAATACCACATTTAACTTTATACATTGGAGAGAGTTCAACTGACTAACTACACCAAATTATTTAACTAAACTATAACTAACTACAACTCTATATTTATATCTTTAATATAAGCAGCATAACAATATAATAACATTTATGCAAAAGTTTAACTGTCGCGAACATCAGAAACATGTTTAAATATGAAAAGGTATAAGTAAAAAAGTTTCTGTAATTGGCTTTATTTTACATATTCAAAATTTTATAATAAAATAAAGATATTGTACAAGATCTTAAAAATTGATAAATTAGTTAAAAGTTATAAAAATTGTTAAGTTAGTTGATAAAACTAATTGTTAAAATTGTTGATAAATGTAAAAATCATAAAAGACAAGTCTATATGATTATATATACTATTAATAATAAATACATTATAAATTAATTATTAATTTAGCAAGTTAATTTTGATCTTTTATATATATTTTTTAAAAGCCAAGTATTTGTCCAAATAATTAAACTAAATAATATAAACAGTATAATAATTAGCTAAATAGTATAGTGTTAAAAAACAATTCAACAAATAATAATAAATTTTCGGATAATGCGGAGGTAAAGGAATTTCTAGAACCAATAAGGGTTAAAGAAAAAATCTTAATAAAATAAGAAGGGTTAGAATAGAAGATGATAATAATAAACCACAAGCTTAGAAACAATTCTCTCCTGTTATTTTATAAAAAATACTTATTTTTTTAAGATCAATAAGAACAATTAAAATAAATAATAATTATAAATTTATAGTATATTTTAAAAAAATTCATAACATTAGATACTTAAATTACTAACATTAGAAGTGAATGGATGTTTCTTTAATTAAATCTTATATTAAAATTAAAATATAAAGAAACTTAATAATGATGAAGAAGAAAATTGTATCTTTTATCTTTAGGATAAAAAAATATTAATAATTATTTGTATAAAAAGAACTAGAGCGAATGCTGTATATAATACATGAAAACTACAATAATTAAGTAGATAGACCGGTCTACTAAAGACTTATATTATAATTAATAATTTTAAAACAATTAAATAAATTAGTAATAAATTAAAATATTAGCTGAATGCACCTTATTAGTGATTAGTCGAATGCTATTCGTGAGAAAAATGAAATAAATAATTAAATTTTAAAAAAATAATTTTAACTAACTGTTTTAATAATTAGATAAAATAAATAAATATTTTTTAATAATACATCTATTAAATTTTAAAATTTAAATCATTAATTAATTTTTTTATATTTGATAATATCTTATTTATTATAAAATATTATTTTTATATAATTATTTGATATTATAGTATTTAGTTTATTTATTAAATATTTTATTTAAATTATTTATAATAAAATATTTAATATTTGTTGATAAAATTTTTAAAAAATAAATAAATATTTTTTATAAAAATATTATTTAAAATATATTTATAAAATTTTAAAAACATTTTTAATTTAAAAAATGATTTATTAAAAAAAATTAATAAAAAATATATTATACATAATAAAATAAATAAATAAATAAATAAAATCATCATCCAATATGTATTTTAATAATATATAGTAATCAAAATAATTACAATTTTATTTATATAATATTTTAATAAAAATATATAAAAAATAAATTTTTAAAAAACATTATCTTTATTTTTAATATAATAGTTTAATTTAAAAATTAAAAATATAATTAATAATTAATAAAAAATTATAATATTTAAATTTAAGTTTAATAATTATATTAAATCAATCTAAATTTAAATTTTAATATACTATATCAATAAAGATATCTTGATGTTAATAATTTATTTAGACAACTTTTTTTCTCAATTTCAAGAGTTATATCAGTTTAATTTATTACTATATATCCTTACATATCAAATTATAAATTTTAGGATTTACCTTTTTTTATTAAATTAATGCGATATTTATTACATTAAACATTTTTATTTTTAATTTTTTATAATTTTTAAATAGTATCGATGCATTATAATAAATTTAGTAGTTCATTTAAGTTAGATGAAAAAGATGAAAGTCCAAAATTATTAATTTAAAATTTTGTTAAGATGTTTTATTTTTTTATAGTAATTTTTAAGTAGTTATTTACATTTTTTAAATAATTATTAGTATTTTTACTTTTTAAAAAATATGTTTTAAATAGATTTTAAGTTTCTATTTGTAATATATTTATATTTATATCCTTAAATAATTTCATAATTTTATTCCCTATTAATTTATTTATATAAATTCAATATCATATGTTTTTATTTCAAAACAATATTATTAATTTTGATATATTACAACATACTATATTTTAGATTATTATTTTACTGCATACTATTTATTTTTATTATTATATTATTTATTTTATTTTACTATATAAAATGCTAAATATTTTGATAAAAATTTAATATTTTAACAAATAATTTTTAAAATATTATTTAAAAGTTATTCATATAATTTTTTATGTTGAATAATTTTTCTATTTAATTAAATTGTGATATATTTTTTGTTTTCAAAAAACAAATTATATTTATAAATTATAATTATATTTTATTTATTCTTTTATATTTACTGGTTATTTTAATTATTATTTATAAAAAATTTTAATGTAATAAATAACTTATTAATTTTTTTTATTTAACTTTTTAATTTTTTAATTATCGACTTTGAACTATTTTTTCATTTTTAACTGGGTTAAAATTTATTCATGTATGGTGAAAAAATAAAAATAACAAATAAAAATATCATAACATTTGTTAAACAATCATTTTTGTTAAAGTTGTTATGTGAAATAAAAGCAGTAATATATATATATATATATATATATATATATATATATATATATAAATTAATTAATTAAGAAGTTTAGAAGGAAAAAACAAATGCAAAGGAACCAAATGTATGCGTCTGCTTAAGACTGGTATAGGCTTTGACAGATAAAAATTTATATAATCTTTGGTGATTTAAATGTATGATTAAATTTAGATAATTTATTTAAAACTTTAAATAAAAATTTTATTATATTCATTATATATAAAAAATTTATAATTAATTTTGAGTTTAATGAACTTATAATTCCAAAGATAACAATTTTACTTCTAATAATTTTTTATACGGTTGAATTTAAATTTAATTTAAAATTATAAAAATAGAAGCACAAAATATAAGCATGTATTATTTTTTCTTATATTTTATTTCAATATAAAGAAGTGCATGTGTCCGCCTTCGCATTAATTTGGATGTGTCACTGTGTTTGTTTACGTATTGAAAAATACTAAGGTCTGGGTTTTTTTCAGTTAAATTTTTATTCATTATCCAGATTAATCAATTATAATTGTTTAATTAATATTAAATAATTTAAAAATTAAAATATAAAAAATTAAATAATTATAAATAGTCTTATCTCTATTTAATAAATAGAATTTATTATACTCAATAATGAACTAAATTTAAAATGAAGATGATGCGATTCCAAACTAACATACACACGTTTTTAACTCGTAAGCTAATATTTGCTGCGTTAAACAGACGTGAATTTACCTGATTGCAACCCCGATCCAAACACATGCTAAGAGTACGTTGTAAAGTCGGACTGTGTGAGAAAATAAATGTTAGGGAATTTACCTGAAAATAGATTGTAAAAGTTATTACAAGTGAAAGAATAAGTCGCAATAGACACCAAGTATATTAGATGTGTATGCTAAAATTAATAGATAATTTTTTTAGCTAGTTAAAAATTTTAAAATATGTAGAAGTTGAAAAATTAAATAAAAAAAATACATACATTTTAAATTGAAACAAATATATTTAATAAATTAATTATTAAAGACAAAATGATAATAAAAACATATTATTAGACTGAAATTTATGTATTATAAATTTTTATTGATTATAAATTTTAAAATTTTATTATTTAAATTAAATTATTATATTAAAAATAAGGATAATATTTTTATTTATTTATTATTATTTATATATATTATATTAAAACAATATATAAATAAATTTATAATTATTTTAATGATTATATATCATAAAAATTCATTTTATTTATTATTTTATCATTTATAATGCATTTTTTAATAAAAATTATAGTTGTAAATAATTTTTTTAAATTAAAAATATTTATTTTAATTTTTATAAATAAATTTTGAATAATATTTCAAGAAAAAGGATTTATTTATTTTTTAAAAATTATCAATAAAAATTAAATATTTGATTATAAATAATCTGAATAAAATGTTTAATAACCAAATTAAATACTTTAATGTTAAATAATAACGTAAAAATATAATATTTCATAATAAATAAAAAATTATTAAAATATATAAAGATAAAATTAAAATAATGATTTTAACTAATAATTTAAATGCTAATAATGATAATATTAAAAAAATATTAATTATTTTATCTAAATTATAAAAATAACTATCATGTTAAATAGAGTTAAAATTATTTTAAAAAATTTAAATAGTTGTTCAATATGATGAGATACACTATTCTCACACACATATATTTAATTTTTTTAATTTTATTAATAAAAATTGGAATATTTTAAATAATAGTTACTTAATCTAAATATGAGTAAGAAATTAAGTAGACACTTCCCTAAAATAAATATGCATGTGAGTAAAATATTATATTATTAATATTAATTTTTTTATTTAATTTATAAACTAATATTTTTGAACTATTTAATATATAAATTATAAAATTAGTTATTTAATTATATATATAATTAATAAATATAATATTAAACTGTAAATATAAATAACTTGTAATGAATTAAGTTATTTTATTTTCATGGTTATAGAAAAATCTCTATTAACTTGTATGATATGTAATTGCTCTTAATATGAATGCAATTGCAAAAAGGATTGAAAAGAAATACATGTGTTTCAATTATTCAACATAATGACAAATACCGATATTCTTACAGTTACAGTATCCTTTATAAATTTGAGGAGGGCATATGTTATTGTGTAATGCATTTTCCGTACCAAATTTTGGGTGTAGAACGTGTTAAATGCGTTGCCCGTACCACATTTCTTTCCATATGATTTGATTCGTATCACTAATTGAATTTGCAAGGAGTTGTTAAGCAGAAAGAAAAAGGGGAAACAGTAGATAATTGTTTGGGAGTGGAGGAACAAAGATGAAACATTTGTGTGTTTCTGTGTGGGTGTGGCTCCTGGATACCCATTACTCAGGCAATTATTGAATGAGTGGCTTTCCCTTCTCATCCTATATATACCATTCCTACCACTTTCTCTAACCACTTCCTTCCCTCTTCTCTCTATCTCTATACATTATCTCCAACTCCAACCTCTTTCTTTTTCCTCCGTACAGGTTCGTTCCTCAATTCCCCCTTCTTTATTCGTCTCTATTTCTTTTCAATTTTATTATACCACTTTAGGGTTTAAACTTTGAACGTTCATGGGTCTTGTCTGTCTTCAATGTCTCATATAACGGTTTTGCCCTGTCTTCTATATACATATTTCTATTTTCATTTTTTTTTTCTTTGCTTATCATTTATTTCTTGTTTTACTCTCACCCACTGTGCCCCTTGGTGTTATGCTCTGCTTCAATTCAATACCCTTCACCTAAAGACGAAATATATATTGTACTTTAATTTCATCCTTCTCCTTCCGGAAAAGCGGGTGAAGGGTTTTTCTTTTCTTTTTTTTCTTTTTTTTTCTCCTTCATACTCAATATTTTCTATTTTTAAAGTGCCAACTATGTTGAATTAATTGTTTTCATATGCTTGCTTTATTTAACTGCATTCTGGTGTCCCTCATGTGCCCGCATGTGTTGTATGTCGTTCTTTTTCCCTTACTCTCGCCGTGTTTTTCAGCCTGGTTTGTTATTCCTTAAAAACAGGAACTTTCGTGAATTCTAGTTTTCATCTTCCTTGGTGTCACATTAACCTTGCCTCATAACATTCCCATAGTGAAAATTGTTGTTTATGGAGTATTTCCTCATGTTTTGGACTTAATTATTAACCATTTTTCCAAATTCACGTGTTGTGCAGAATGGGAAGCACCGGAAAGACTGACTATGGTGCATACACTTATGAGAACCTTGAGAGAGAGCCTTACTGGCCATCAGAAAAGCTTAAGATTTCCATCACTGGGGCTGGGGGTTTTATTGCATCGCACTTAGCACGGCGCCTCAAGAAGGAGGGGCATTACGTTATTGCTTCTGACTGGAAGAAAAATGAACATATGACCGAGGACATGTTCTGTGATGAATTCCATCTTGTGGATCTCAGGGTCATGGATAACTGCCTAAAGGTTACTAAAGGGGTTGACCATGTTTTCAATCTTGCTGCTGACATGGGTGGGATGGGTTTTATTCAGTCCAATCACTCTGTTATTATGTACAACAACACGATGATTAGCTTCAACATGATTGAGGCTGCCAGGATTAATGGCATTAAGAGGTTGGTCATCTTGCGTATCACTTCAATTGTATCTTTCTGAACCAATGATTGAACAAACATTTATGATGTGGTGTTAGTTTTAATTATATGATGACGTGCTTTACCCGTTCCAAAAACCTTTTTTTGCAGGTTTTTTTATGCCTCTAGTGCTTGTATATACCCTGAATTTAAACAGCTGGAAACCACTAATGTGAGCTTGAAGGAGTCTGATGCATGGCCAGCTGAGGTTTGTTGCTCAATTTATGTTGGTTCTTCATTTCACATTGGAATTTGGATTAATGTTTTTAATTTATGACTGTTTTTAGCCACAAGATGCATATGGGCTGGAGAAGCTTGCAACGGAAGAGATATGCAAGCACTATAACAAAGATTTTGGAATTGAGTGCCGCATTGGGAGGTTTCATAACATATATGGTCCTTTTGGGACATGGAAAGGCATGCTCTGAACTTAATTTGAAACTTCTATAGTTTTGTCTTTTCCAAATGAGTAATTGGTAGGAAATCTTTTATTTTGGTTGCCTTGTGCATTTAATGAGTTTGCGTTTTGTTGTTTTGTCATACAGGTGGAAGGGAGAAGGCTCCAGCTGCTTTTTGTCGTAAGGCACTCACTGCCACTGATAGATTTGAGATGTGGGGAGATGGATTGCAAACACGATCATTCACCTTTATTGATGAGTGTGTTGAAGGTGTGCTTAGGTATGTCTTGGCTGTTTTCTGGCTCATAGCTAGATTATTGTATTCTTTCTAGAATATGTATGGTTAATGTTAAAATTTCAATCTTGCAGATTTTGTGTTTGATGAAAACTGAGTTAGTAGAGTATCATTTTTCATGTTAAGTTACTTTTAGGAGCTGTCAATTTGGTAGTTGCTTTCCTTGCAAATCTCAGTTATTTAAAATTGGGGCTTTTAGAAAAGTGAAATTGTTTGGTCATTCAACACTACTGGATTAAATGGCTTGAAAATGGATTTCTGCCTTTGCATAATTTAGGATTTTCATAATATAGTGTTTATCAAGCATAGATTATTATGCTTCATCTTTCTCTTCAGTTAATTTTGTGTTCTTTGAAACAACTTGACACCGTGGTCTGTTGTGTTCAGATTAACTAAATCGGACTTCCGTGAGCCTGTAAATATTGGAAGTGATGAGATGGTCAGTATGAATGAGATGGCTGAGATTGTTCTTAGCTTCGAGGACAAGAATATTCCTATACATCACATTCCTGGCCCAGAGGGTGTTCGTGGTCGTAACTCGGACAATACATTAATAAAAGAAAAACTTGGTTGGGCTCCAACTATGAAATTGAAGGTATTAATTCATTAATTGGGTGAAAATTACCTTCCTGTTTCCACTTTATATAATTTATTTCATATTCAGATTAAGGTCTGCTCACATTGAACATTGGTAGTTCATAGGTCAATTGCACCATGCTCAGTTTACTATAGTAGTTATAAAATGAATTCTCTCTTGTGTTCTGTGTCAGCTACAATGAATTCTCCCTTCTGTTCAGTGTTTTATAAGCATTTTTTCTTTTAAATCCAATTGGCCCCTTCATCTTCTTCAAAAAAGAGCAATGAAATGTTTTGGTTTTTCTACTCAATGGAAAACTTCATAGTTGACCTTATCCGCCCTTATGCTTTGATCTTGATGAACAACCACAGGATTCTGTCTTATAGTACCTCAATTCTGATATTGTAGGATGGGCTGAGGATTACATACTTCTGGATTAAGGAGCAGATCGAGAAGGAGAAGGCTCAAGGTCTTGATACATCAATATATGGGTCATCCAAAGTGGTGCAAACTCAAGCCCCAGTTCAACTTGGCTCACTTCGGGCAGCAGATGGCAAAGAATGAAGTGCTTAATGCAAGGCTGTAGCAGTCACCTAAATGTTTCAAGTGGAGAGTTGGATTTTATATGTTGCCCCACTAAATAGTAGTCTCTGGTTGTGGTTAATTAGCTGCTAAGGATGTGTTATGTCTCTGCAAGTTGTTCATGTCTAGAGCGGAAAGCTTTGAGGCTTCTAATGTATTTTATAGTCCTTTTAAGGCATTACGTGGTGCTTAAGATGGTTTACTACCCTAGAATTTCTAAATTACTTCTTCCTTGGTGTCTAAATCATTGATTAATAAGCATATAATTGTTTTCTTCCTGGTCATGTTCGTTGTAATTGATATTCATGGTGTCTCTGAATGTTCTGGTTGTAATTTTAGCATGAAATTGTATGGTTTTGCAATGGCAATTTGCTGCTTGACAGTGTAGGGATACTTTTAGGGTATGTTTGGACAGAAGGAAATGCGGAGAAGAAATACGGACAAGGAAGGAAAACGAAGAAAATAAGAAGAAAAAGTGATTTTCTTTTATTTGATATGTTTTGTTTTAGTGAAAACGAAGAAAATAAGAAGAAAAAGTGGTTTTCTCTTATTTGATATGTTTTGTTTTAGTGAAAGGAAAATATTTTTATCTGAAGAATTTATAATTTTTTATTTTTTTTTTCTGCCGTGAAAAGAGTAAGAGATTTTTTGTTTTATTTATTTTAAATATTATTTATTTTTTTAAAAATAAATAAAAAATAAAAAATTATATTTATAAAAAAGATATAGTAAAAAAATAAAATATTATAAAATTTTATATAAAATAAAATTTATACTATCAATATATATATATATATGTTTTTTAATTATTCAAATAAAAGAGGAATTTTTTTTCTTCTTTTATATTTATTCATTTAAATAACTTATTTATTTTTTTTTTTTACTCTTTTTTTTTTCTAAACAAAAGATTAGTCTTGGAATCATTTTCAGGGAGCCGATTAAATATTCTGTTGATATGTAAAAATGCCTTTTTTTATATTTAGAATTTATTTTAAATTTATTCATTTCAAGTGTTTATATTTAAAGAAGTATACTTTTAAAGGACTGAAAATGTTTTTTTTTTTAGTTTTTAAGAACCGGAAATAAATAAAGTTAAAGTAGAAAAACATCTAAAAAAAGTATATTTCTATTGTGATTTGTAAAATAATTTAAAGATTAATTTAAAAATGTCATGTTGTCAAATATTTAAAATATATATGGTCTTAAAATTTGATATTTATATCAATTTAATAATTTTTTATAAAATATAAAATTTATCAATTTAATAGTTGAGTTAAATATTAATCAAATAAATTATATATATAAATTTTATATTAAGTAAAAATTGATAAATATTTTATTTTATAATTTTATTTTAACAATTTATATGTTTAAATATACATAAATATCAATAAGTGAATAATATATTTATACATTTTTAAATTATTTAAAATTTAACATATATTATCATAAAGATATTATAAAATAATCAATGGTTAAATTAATAAATTTTATATTTATATAAAATTATTAAATTAAATATAAATATTAAAATTTAACATTTAAATCAATGAAATCAGATTTATATATATATATATATATATTTATATAAATATATATATTAAAAAAAGTTGAATCAAATAACGTATATGGCATTATCCTGTTGCAAATATTTAAGTTTCATTCTTTTAAATTCTTTTGAAATAATACTGCTAATTAAGTTATTTTTTTTTGTACTAATTAAGACGCTCTTTTTATTGGAGAATATTATTTTTGAGAAGTTAGTTACCCTGCCCAATATAAGCTATACCCTTTTGATGCTTTTAAAAAAACTGGAGCAATTTTACCTTTACAATTGTGAAACATGGTTAGAGTTCCTTGGGAATCTTTGTTCAGATATCAGTTCCCTCTCCTTGCACTGGGGAAGTTATTTCTTCATAGTTGTTTTAAGGCAGTGGAATTTTCGGCATCCAACTACTTTCTCACCCATTTTTCTCGGGCATTATATATATGGCTATAATATAAAAGCACACACTGGCTCTCATTGGAACCCATGGCAATCCTTTCCTCCAGGTTTTTGTTTTTATCATCTGGGCCTATGTCGGTCCTTTCTGATTTTTCTGTTGTCGTTGAAAAGAAAGATGGATCAAGGCTTTGGTCATAGACAAATGAGTAGGGCCACAAAAGTGCATTCCGGATTTTTTTATTTTCTATGATGCTGTCGACTTAGTTGTAAGATTCTCTTTCCATAAATGTGGATGTGAATATTACCTGACGTGGCTAATTTGTGAGGGTAAGTATTAACTACAAACTAGTGGATAACCGCAAGCCACAAACAAACATCCAAATTGTCTAAAAAAATATGTATTAATTTTTAAATTTAGACAAGATAGATTACGATGCATTTAAATTAAATTAAAAAAATATAAAACTAATACGATTGAGAATTAGAGTAATTTTAGGGGAGGTCGGGATATTATTTCGTCATGTTAATGTAAATTTAATTTAAAATGTTTTTCACGTCCAATTCTTAACGATAAAGGGTTGGCATTCAAATTAAATTGCTACATAGAATGGTATTTCAAGTGATTCTTCCGGTGATGTTTGGCCATTGACATGAGCATTGTTGTGGGGGCACACCACGTGCGTTTACATGGGTCATATTATAACTGATTTTTCTGTTCTGTTTTCCTCCAGCCACCACTCTTTTGTCCTTAAAACCAACCTGTTCCATTCCGATGGGATCTACGAATATTCTTACTTGGATTCCTCAGAAACTTAAACATAATTTGAATTGTTTAACAAAATAATTACATTCAGTTATTATCTAATAAAACTCCAAAGATCAATTCATTTCTTTCCCGCACTGTTTCTTTAGGTGGAGTTTCTGTACCTGATACGAACAAGCAGAGTGATGGCATATAAATTGGGCACCCGCATCTGCACGCTAGGCGGTGGGAATGGGAAAACCGTTGAAAATTTCATCAATACCACCTTTTGTTGTTATTTCTTCTAAAAAAGTCATATGAAAACACTTTTCGAGATTTGGGACCAAGAAAATTCCCAATGCAAGGAGTATTTTTAAAAGATCGATTAAAGAGTATTTAATAATCTTTATTAATGTTTTAATTATTTTGACAAAAATATAAATATTTTTTAATTTTAATTAAATAATTTTTTAATATATCTAGAGATTCATAATAAAATATTAATAAATAATACACTTTTTATTCAAAATCATAATGTTTTATATTATTAATATATTAAATTTTACAACTTTCCATATATATATATATATGTAAGTTGTCAAAGGGGCAACTTTTGCTACCCTCGGTTCCTGCTTTGGTACAGTTTTTTTCAATATTTAGTTGGTGAGGGCTTTTGCGTGAACGTTGGACAAGCTACCAGCATGTATATAAATAGCGATCCGAAGTCCCAATGGTGTATCTTTCTTTCTCCCCTTCCTCTCTTACTTTTGTGTGCTTGTGAGTGTTTATTTGCAGCCAATTAAGCTCGTATGAAGGACGTGCTAAGTGAAGATTTGATTGGTGAATTTCTAGAAGCCTTTTGTCTTTTTGACCGAGATGGAGATGGTTTGTATCCTCCTAACCCTTCCTCTTACCTAAAATGATATTTTTATAATTCATTTTTTTTCTTCTAGAGCCATAATTTTTTACATTATATTTTTTTAAAAGGAGCGGTAATAAAGAGAGATAAAAAAGGTAAAAAATATAAGATTTGATATAAGATGTAATAAAAAAATAAATATAAAAAAATAAGATGTATTTAGATGTAAATATTGTTAACGGTTGAAATGTGGAAGAATTTTTTCTCTTGTTTGGTGCTTGCATACTTTGTACTTATTTGGTCTCTTTTGAATTTTTTTATGTAATAATGACGTGTATTTTGTATGTAATATTGTTCCATAATGTAAATTGGAAAAAAGGCTGCATAACCATGGAAGAATTAGCTAATGCAATTAGAACACTGAATCAACATAATCCTAGGAAGGAAGAGTTGGAAATCATGATGAATGAAGTGGATATGGATGGCAACGGAACCATAGAATTTGGGCACTTCTTGAATCTTATGGCCAGAAAAATGAAGGTACGCGTAGATGAAGAAATATAATTTAATTGGATTTTAAATGAGAGTAATACTGAAAATGGACGTTAATGATATTGCATTATTATGTGTATGGATTGACGGAGAAGCAAAGTGAATTAGAAGAGGAATTCAAAGAAGCTTTTAGACTGTTTGATAAAGACAAAGATGGTTACATATCACCCACGGAGGTTTAATTAACTCCTTCAGAAGAAGCCTAAATTAATTTGCTTGACCTTATCATTTGTGCAATTGACCCTATAATTGATATTTATGAACAGTTGTTGTGTGTGATGAGAAGTATTGGAGTGAAGGTGACCGAAGAAGAACTGGAGCAGATGATCATAGTGGCCGATGTGGATGGTGATGGTCGTGTTAATTATGAAGAGTATGTGAGGATGATGTCGGTTGTTTAATTCATTGTTGTAATAACGCAAATGATAAATCTATTGAAAGGACTTTTTTTTTTTTTTTTTTTTTTTTTTGGGTACAAGTGTAATTGATATTATGGTTTGTTATTTGGGAAGCCAAATGAGGCTTAAAGGAAAATAAGTGAAATGAAAAATAGATGCTGGCTATGATACATTTTTAAACTTTTGATTTGTGTTTCCTAGATATACCCTTTTATTTAATAATGTCTTGGGCTTGGTTACTTTGACCTTAGTTTTTACTTCTTTTTTTTTTATCTTTTCTTTTCTTTTTCTATAATAATAAAAAAAGTGTCTAAATCTAAATATTAGGTTTAATTTAAATATATTATTAATATAAATAATTTTGTTATGACAATCAATTAAAGATTAATATATATATATATATATAATTATTATAAAATTTAGTAGTTTATAATAATATAACAATCTATATTGTTAAATGATACAATGTATTTTAATTAAATCTATATATATTTTATATTTTTTTAAAGTTTTCTATTATTATCGTAATCTAATCTAAAGAAGTTTGTTTATTCGTATATGAACGTCTGATATATAGGCAAGCACATATTTACATTTTAAAAAAATTATACTAAAATATAAAAATATACCAATAAAAAATATGTATTCACGTTATTTTTCGTAAACCTTTGTATTTGAAAAATAGAAAAAAAATCTTTAAAATTACATACCACTTACATTATTATGTAGGAAAACAAATATAATAAAAGAACGACTTCTCTATTTTATATATCAAGTGTATATATTGAATAATATTAACTATATCTTTTTAAATAAATTTTAAATAACTTTTATTTTTTAATATTATAAATAAATTTTTTCAACATTTTTATTTTTTATTAATACAGTCGATAGATAGAATAAAAATATAATAAAAAAGAAAGTACAAAATAAACTTAGCACTTATGTACTAAAGTATCAGCTCTCACATTGATATACAATCCTAAGGATTCAATTATCACTCAAAGGCCCAAAGGATTATTGGGCTATACAGGCCTATTATTCTATTGTGACTGTGCTATAGTTGGGACTAGTTGGACAAAAAACAGAGGGGATTGCTTTTTCACCCTCCAAAATTTTTTTTTTCAGCCCCTCATGTATGAAAAGATAAAAATACCCTCGTT
Organism: Canavalia gladiata; assembly: GCA_037954105.1. NCBI lineage: Eukaryota > Viridiplantae > Streptophyta > Magnoliopsida > Fabales > Fabaceae > Canavalia > Canavalia gladiata. Next base: position 16,612,511 of record CM075660.1, read on the forward strand.
TATTAAACTTTTTTCTTCTTCCTCCTTCCTTCTTCGTCTTTCCGTCTTCCTCCTCTTCCTCTTTTTTGTTTTTTTTTTCTTTTTTTTTTTCTTTCTCATTTCTGTTTCTCATTATTACATCTTCTTCCTTGTTAATTGAATCCATATGTTCTGCTTTGGTGGGAGAAAAAACTAAGAAAATAAACCTCGAAAAAACGTCGAAAGATCATCAGAGAAGACGAACGGATTTTGTATTTCGCAAACTAATCTGCGGAACATTAAACACTTTCCGCAGATTAGTTTACGGAATGTATCAGTCTATTCCGTAAATAAACTTGCGGAATGTAATTTTTTTGTTCCGCAGATTAGATTACGGAATGTAAAAATGTAACATTCCGTAAATTAATGTATGAAAAATAAAAAATTACATTCCGCAAATTAATTTACGAAATACATTTTATATTCCGCAAATTAATTTGCGGAACAAACGAATACTTGCGGAAGAGAAAATATTTTTGCGAAAAAGATGAGAAGATGTTAAAGGTAAAATGGTAATAAAAAAATTCCAAAAAATTAAAGGGGTGAGAAAAAAAAACGGATGCGAAAAGTCAAGCCCAAAACAGAGAGACATGTAATTAGTAGTTATTCTTAATAATTGGGTCAGGCCTAAATCAAAAACTGTAGCAAATCTTTGATTCTGTTATCAAAATGCTGATATTGACAAGAACAATCAAGATATTGATCAATCCTTAACCTAGCCTAAGATTTCAAAGGACGAAAGGAAAAAAATCATGATATTTTTACTTATATACTGTATCATCCACCTATTTATATTCCTTACCTAACAACTCACAATTTAAAAAATAAAAAACATATTCAACAGCGTCCATCAGAATATATACGTTACTATTCATATAGATGGTAATTTTTTTTAAAAAGAAAATGCTATTTACAACCCTCTCCCACACACAAAATGCTTAAGTGTTTTCCACAGAACTGAGATGATAAATTTGTTTCATGTATTTTGTATTTGAAAGTTTAATTGAAATGTAAAAAATATATTTTGGAATGCATGTTTTTTTCTTTGAAATAAAAAGATATGTTCCGAAATTTTAATTTCAGAATGCATTATTGATAGAAGGAGATTATAATTTTGAAATGCAAATTAAATGGACAGTTTCATCATTTCGAATGGAAGGTGTAAAATACTGTAAGGGAATGTAAATAGCAATATTCAAAGAATAGGTGTCACCAAGTGTGAGAATTGAGATCTTTGGTTAGAAAAAAAAAAACGTAATGAGAATCTATTGTGTTGACTACCCAATTAAAGAGCGGTAGAAAGAAGAGGGAGGAGACTTAAGATGACACTAAACTTTGACTTACCTCAACCTGAAGTTTTCTTTTAGAAAAACGTTGACGTAGTGTTTGTTCATATCTAAACGAATCTGTCCTTGAAATAGAGCGAAGAAATTAACTAATTAAAGCATATCTTAGCAAAACTCTATGCAGGAGGAAGGATCAACTTTCGTTCATTGGTAATAGCTTTTACCCTTATTGGATATTTGCCAAAAGAATTTTTTATGATAACTAAAGTAAATAACAATTTGACAGGTTTAAATTTAGATGTAAGTAAAATTCTACAAATTTTTATGAATACAAATACTATACAGTACTGTATCTATTTACTCGCGCACAGCATACATACATATACAATCAAATAAATAAATATATATTAAAAACAAGAGTTTAGTTAAAATAATATCTATATCTATATATATATATATATATATAATTAAGAAATTTAATACAAGGGTAAATATTTTAACTTATAAATTAATTATAAATTGTTATAGATATGATTTTAAAATAATTATAACAAAATATCGTTAAGATTTTTAATTATATGATAATTTATAATTAAACGATAACATAAAAATTTTAAATTTAATTAAAATATATTGTTAATGTAAATATTTTACACCATTATATAATTATTTATTATTAATTTTTATTAATCATTTTAAAATTTATTTTTACAGTGATTTATAATTTATTCACAGTGTAAAAATCGTTATATTGATAGTATATTAAAATTAAACTAATTTTTTTACACTATCATTGTATTTTATATAAATTCAAAAATTCAAACTAATTTTGTAGATATTTTTATTACCTAAAATAAAAAATTCAGAACTAAATTGATTTTTTAAAATTTAATAGCAAAATTGTAAACCTGAAATTTTTTATTAATGTTCTTTATTTTATAATATTATTTATATTTTTTTTAGTTTTTTAAAAAAATGTTGAAAAGCTGGGAGATTTACGGATTTTACTATTTTAATTAACTAAAATATGAATAATAAGAACAAGTATAAAGATTTAATTAGGTGCTTAAAAAGTATAGGAATCATAGTTGTTATTTACAAGGAACAGGTATAGGTAATTAGGTAGGTACCTAATAGGTACTATAATACTTTAGCCAGATCGCTTTTTTAAAATGCAAGTCTTAAAAATTGATACTATGATACCATATGCATTGCTATCACTATTGTGAAAAGAAAAATGATAACTCCAAATTCCTTTTCTTTTTAAAAAATGATTCTGACTTCTGTCCGTTGGATTTCTATTTTAGAGGGAACACTAGAGAATTTCAATTTTTAATAAGAAAGTTAATTATTAATATTGTACACCCATATATATATATATATATATATATATATATATATATATATATATATATATATATATCAAATTATGTATTTATTAAAATTATCTCTTAATTTAAGATGCCAACGCTAAGATCGGTTTATTCCTTCCTTGAAGCACGTTTAGGGCGATATCTAAAGTAAATAAATAAATAAAAATGGTGATATCTCCCACACCCATCAACCAAACTTTGACGCACGACCAAAAACAAAAAATAAAAAAAAAGAGAAAAATAAAATCCTCCTCATACCATATGTTTAACACCATCTAATGATCCTGGCAATCACTCTTCTTTAAAATCCACATATAATTAGGAATAATAGGCCAGAAAAAATAGGAATAAAGGATCTCATCATATTAACAAAGGAAAATACAGAAAAATTAAACAATGAGGAGTCATATAAGAATAATAGTGAGACATCCTATTATACTTATTTATATATTTTTCTCTTAAAATATGACATTATCAGAATTTTTTAGTAGCTATATCATAAGAGGATCCAAATACACCAATCAGTTTAAAACAAAAAATTGGGAGTATAGAGTAGGACAGCACGCGGGAGGAGCGAGAGTGATGGAGGAGATTACGAAAGCATTTTTACTTCACGTGGAAGAAATTCAAGTCAGTCAACTAGACCGTATTAAAAATAGTAAAATTTGATTTCTCCCAAACAAAGTAAAGTATTCCATTTTACTTTATTATTTTTTCCTTACAAAATCATCATATATTCCCGCGATTTCGGTCCATATGAATTGCTCGTAAGAATATATAATATCCCTTTTGTTAGAAGGAACAAGGATTATACGTGAGTTTTAATCATTTTTTTCAACATAACTTATATAATAAAATGAATGAAAGTTTTCATATAAAATTAAATTAAATTGTGTATCTCTATTTTTTCACAATTATCTTTAACTATTTTCTTCACAAACACCTCTATATAAACTTAATAGAATATTTGACAGTCTTACCTTAAAAAAATCTTTATAACTGCAAAACTAATCTAAACGGAGCGTATACACCCTAGCTCCGCAAAATCTGAATTGGAGGCATGATTTTTTTATTTTAAGTGGTGAAATTGTTTAGCAAGTAAACTCAAATAGTAAATTTCATACGTGTATGCCATGCGTATATGAAATATCTAGATAGAGAGCATGCATTTTGTGTGAGAGATCTATTAAGCGAGGAACATTAAAAGTATTATCCTGCTAGCTAGTTAACCAGGTGATACAACTATAACTGTTCTACAAACCCAGCTTAGACTCAAGTGCCATCCTTTCATTCTTGGTATAGTTCAAAATTTCCAAATGCTTATGGTATTTGCTATTTCAGGTGAGAGAAAATACTGAGATTGAAATTAAAGACATGATACATGCATTCTTACATTACTGATTCTTTGTTTTTATTTATTTCCTTTCTCTCCTCATTTTGTTTCCCAAACCAACCTTGGCCAAGAAAGTTATAGATAATTTTATCAAATTTAGCAGAGTAAGGTATACAAATATAAAAATTCAAGTGAATACTATATTCTTGACACTGACCCTCTCAATCAAATTAAAGTGGACCAAGTTCATTCCATTTATACATCTCGGTAAGGACCATAAGGACCAAATTAAATAACGGTCTTTGCTCTGTTCATAGAATATACACATGCAGTTTGATTGTGTCAGTACAAGCACCTATACATGAAATAAGGATCTGTACTTATTCGTGGACTGAAAGTGGATGAGGTGTAAGAAATCAATATATACAAGAGAGGGAGTGGAGAGAGGAAAGAATTACAATTAATCCAGAAGTTTAATTGTGCACATCTATATTCCGTTTTTGTAGATCTGGAAGTTGGGAACTCCATCCCAATTCATCAAGTGCATATAGAACAGACTATATGCAAATAGTACTCATCAAAGATAAGATTAGTAGACAAATCAAAACAAATTAATACATATATAATTGCATATGCAACAGAAAAAAGTTTTTAGGTAACTAAAATAATTTAAAATATATCCCCAACCTCAAGGTTATTGATTCCTGATGAACAATGTTATGAATGCGGATTCAAGTATATATAATCTTCAGATTTAGCAAAAAGAAGAAAACAGCAATCAAGCCATCCAGGAAAGCATATAATCATGTGAAAATAGAAAGAAAGAAGAAGAGAGGAAAAGCAACAATGAAATAGTATCCATATATACATGTATATATAAATAAATACAAAAGACAAGGATGATTTGAAGAAACCTTTTCTAGGGTTCTATGATAGAGGATGAAATTGTTGTGGAAGGAAGAGAAAGCGAATTAGGGTTTGTATATGCTTCCATTCAACAGGTGAAGCAGCCACATGATCTGTTCTTACCATCAAAAGGTAAACTCAGATCATGCTGGCAGCTTCAACTGCTGCAGGTGCACGAAAAGAGAGAGAGAGAGAGAGAGAGAGAGAGAGAGAGAGAGAGAGAGAGAGAGAGAGAGAGAGAGAGAGAGAGAGAGAGAGTATGAAAAAATATCACACGATCCTTCCCGTAGTAGCTTATAATCTTCATCTACGCAAGTTTGATTCTTAGGCTATATATGTATATATATACATCTTGTGTCGTTCTTCCTAGTCTCTTCAAAGTTGAGGATTGCGTACAGATAAGAGCGATGGGAAGATGGCAAACGTATAGCTAGCAAAGGCATAATAAAAGTATGTGGTTCCTTTTTTGTTTTATGTCTCCCTCTTTTGTACGTTTTTTTTATTAACCTACATTTGGACCATCTCTGGTTTTAAGTAGCTAGTTTTGCTGTTTCCAGTGTCATCTCTTTTGTCTCATTTGATCAAGATAGATCACTGTCTCTCTTTCCTTTTCTTTGTATTTTTGTGTTACTCTTTACATTTTTTGGGCTATTCTATTACAATATATTTGTACATATATATATGGTTATAGATGTACTGCTTAAAATTGTATATCTTATTATTTTTCAATTTTTTAGACCGTAGAAGAGATATTTAATTTATCGATATACATAAAATATCAAGAAAAAAAAAGATAATTAACATGTTTAAAAAGATAAAATTAATTCTTCTTTACATTCCTTTGGGGAGGGAGAATTAATGTATTTTGTTGAAAATTTGCATGAAAGGGATAGCACTAACATGTTTGATAGGGGAAATTTGGAGAAAATTGTGGGCATTAATCACGGGCTTTGGTTACTCTCGAATGGCCATTTTGGTAACTTCACAATTGATTGAATTAGGGAGGGGAAACCACAAAGCATTAGAAGATGATGAAAAGTAAAACAAGGAGAAAGATGTATGCATGTGGTCCTATTGTTGAAACGAATTTAATAATATCACGCTCACGCCACCACATGCAGACACTCTAGCGAGAGTTTCTATATATCTCAAGGGGCTTTTAAAACTTTGGTTGGATGACCCTTTCATGCTTTTTCTTTCCCTCTCTTTTTCTCATATTGTCTGTGTTGTATGTGAGGTAGGCATCAGTTAGAATGAACCAAATAGAGTATGGGAACAATGAGTATATAGGGGACCATTTTGCAATTTGCACCGATCCGATTGACCCGTGTAACATAGGGTTCACACAATCACACAAAAAGGAAAATAAGAAAACCAACAAAGGCAACATTTTCAAAACTTTTCTCTTTCTACTAGGGATAAAGTGCCATACATCATTAAACTCAATGTTTGTGATTAATAGCCTTTAGCTCCCTACACGATAGAATAATTTCTCTTTTTTGATTTTGCAAGCAAAAATGACAAGTAAAAAAATGTACCAACGTAATTCTTTAATTGATGTTTTTGCAACCGACATATACATAATTGCAACTTCCTTGCATTTGTATTGGTGCCTTTCTCTTTTCTACCAAAAAGGGACTAGATAGCTTTACCCTTAAACTTTTCTACCTAAACATCCACTCAACCATGTTATCTCAAGTTAACCTTAGACATCATTTATATATCTGACTTTCACAAATGATAATTAAATTAGGTAAACTGAACATTAGGGGTTGTTTTGACTTGGGAGGTTCTTATTTCCTTTTCGTTTGATTCTTTCTTCTTTCATGCATATCGACCAAATTCTCTTCAGATGCAAGCAAGCTGATTCCACGCACGCACGCGCACACATATACCTTTTCCTTTTAATTACCTCTCATCAAATTGAATTTTTAGATCGTTAATCATTTGTTCTTCATTTCACTAATAGATCAAGTTTTTTTTCCCTCTCCTACCTCCGAGCAATATATAGGGTCGAGGCAACAAAGAATTGCTTACTATGCAATAAAGAGTTTAACTTGATAAGTTATATATAATTTCTTGCCAATGAGTTAATTAATTTGTGGTATATTGAACTCACACAGCATGATATAGTGAGTTCAACCTTAAGAATCCCTTTTTCAAATACTACACAAGTGCATCTTAATTTTGTTGACCCAAGAAAAAGGAGTTTCTTCGGTAAAATCCCGCTTTGCTTGTCCCAAATATAAGATGAATATTTGGTCTCCATAAGGTCATCATCAGAATTCATCCAATGCTACTCAACCCAAGATTCCGCACATGCTCTTAGAATTATCAAAGAGATGTTAATTAGTTTGTTTAGCTCGTTAAACGTGATAGAGCGATACTATTCAAACATAAAATTTTAACTACATTCTATACACACTTTTCTCTCTACCCTTCTTAATAATTTGTTACATTTTCATTTTGTATTATATATATTTTTTTCTTTTTTTCTTTTTTCCGTATTTTTCTATTTTGTGTACAAATTTAAATACAAATTCAATTACACAATGTGATATGTGTCCCCGACCAACAAAAGCGATGTTTCCATCGTATGCCACGAGGGAAGAAACAATACCATGTTGAGATCTGACAAGGTTGGTTCATTCAACTGTGCCCCCAAACTAGTAAGAGAAGCATTTTGAATTGAGACCAAGAAATGTAACTGAGTCAAACTGAAAGTTTAAGAACTGTTTTGATAGTTGTCCATTTTAAGTGCTGCAGTTTTTAAAAATTAAAATTAGTTTTTAGTTAGATCCCATTTGAGAAGATTGAAAAACTTTTGTATAAGAATTCTTAAAAATTAAATTCAGTTTCCAGCTTGAGTATTTTGGTTTTCAAATTTTCAAATAGATATGAAAAGATTAAGCTAATCAATATGCTTTAACTCATATCCACTCCCTCATTAACTTATCTAAAACTACGTATAAAATGAGATAAATATAAATATAATAAAAATGAAAATTCTAAAAAATATTAAAAAAATAATAAAAATGATATGAACTAAAATAATAAAAATATAAATAATAAATATCATATAAATACAAATAATTTTGAAAAAGAAATAAATAAAAATATATTATAATTATATAAATTAATAAAAAGAAGTATATAATATAAAATAACGTGAATCATAAGCATTCTGCAATGCAAAATCCTACAACTAGATGTAAGAAAGAAAGGGTTGAACACCCTAGTATTTGAAAGAGAGTAGAATGCCTCTGCAATTATGAAAAATGGGGCCTTTTGCAGTGAAAGAGGAACAAGGGGGGAGAAGGCGAATATGATCCATGTGGGAAGGGGTAAGAGAAAAATAAAGGGAGAGAAACTCACTCTAATTTCATACCTTCGACAACGAAGCTGAACATTGGGGAAGAAGGTTGGTAGTATAGGATGATGAAGGGTCACTCAACTAAGGGTTTAATCGGTTAATGAAGTGATGGAAAAAAATTGATGCACAATATTTTCACATAAATTAACTCCTTTAAAATAAGATTTACTTTAAAAGATATAATGAATAATCTCATTCTAGGAAAGCTGCATCATTTTTTATAACTAAAATGACAAATAAAAAATTGGCTAAAATTAATTAAAATTAACCTCAGAATCAAAATTGCAATCGTTCCGTTAATTTTTCTTTTATAATTTTTAGTTTTTAAATTTTAATTATATAATTTATTTTTATTTAAATTTGTTTGATATTATAATAATTATAATTATAATGAAATATCAACAATAATAATTAAGCAAAGATGTGAAAACAACATAATTGAGATGGACAAGAGATAAAAACAATAATAATTGAGATGGTATAGTGATAGAAGCCAAATAACAATAATAATTATAAAAATATTTAACTAACAAGGATAATGACAGCATAATGATGATGAAGGTGACACAAGAATCAACAATGAAAATATTAATATGTGAGTTTTTAAGAGAATTTAAATGATTCATTTTTACATCTTAAAAATTAAATTTATTTATTTTAGTTTAAAATTTGAATTAAAATTATTTTAAATTTTAAATAAAAATTAATTTAACTCTATTTTTATCAAATATATTTTACTTTAAATTTATATTTAAAAATTTTAAAATATCTTAAATAAACCCTTAATATATAAAGTTCAACAAGTAAACTACTCATTCACAATTGGCATATCCTTAATTGTGCCTCCACCTTCTCTTTATTATTATTAGACCAAGGAAGTAAAACATTTTTCAAAATATCACTATTGCATTAAACATCTTTTAAATCGATTAAAAAGGATGTTTCCAATTGGTTCTCAAACTGATTTTAAAAAATAATATAAAAGTAATAATTTTTTATATGATTGTTCAACAGATAATTTTTTTTACATAGATTAAATTTGTAACCACCTTAAAAAATTCTTTTATATGAGTTATTATAATCAATTTAAAAAAAAATCGAATTTTTAGGATTAGTTAACGAAGTATTTAACTTAATAGATAAAAAATTTTTATAACAAATTTAACCGTCATTATTCTTTAAAGTATAGATAAAAAATAAAGTCACGTGTAAAATATCTATCGGACAGGAGACAGTATAACCAATCATAATACCAACCATTAAAATGCAATTTACAAGTTTCACTGAATGAGAAACGTTTCCAGAAAATAAAATTTCTATATTGGCATTGCTGTAACACTACTCCTTTTTTGTTTTGTCCATGTAACATTATTTCTGAGGAGAAGCTATATATTTACAGTAATTTACATTACATATATTTTAAATTTAATGGTTATAATTTTTTTAAAAAAATATAAAAAAGAATATAATAATCATAAAAAATAGAATAAATATAATATTTTATAAATATAATATTTTATAAATATAATATTTTATAAATATAATATTTTATATGTATATTGGATAAGCATTTTCAATTCCTAAGTCATTTACAATCAAATATTTTGAAGAAAACCTAAAGCACCAGCTGAATTGGCTTCTTCATACTGATGACATCCCATAAGCCGTCACTGTGAATTTGCAGGTGCCGAAGTCAGTAACATTCAATGTACATGGTCAAAAGTAAAATAAGAATGATCACCCAAAAATCCTAATATAATTGCCAGAGATTGAATCATTTGGGGGGAAAAGGTACCATGGTTTGAATATGAAATTTTGCAAAACAAAGCCAGTTATTTAACCGACTATTTCAAGAAAGGAAAGTATCCAAAGACAAAGACAGTGGACAATGATATCTACAGCAACAAGATATATTTTGCTATGAAAAATTTTAAAGCAAAAATTGAAAACAAAATTACCTAGTTAGAATGGCAAAGGCCATGCTTGCTTGATCAATATACACAACTTGACTTTGTTGAAAAAATTACACTACACAAAATGGGCTTAGTGCAAAAAATCCAAATTGAGAAAAAACTTTCAATTACAAGGCCAGTGGATGTAAAATCAAAACAAGGAGCCTAGCTGATAGAGTTTTGTATCCTTATGTCAGGTGAAAATCAAGGAGCATTAAAGCAAGGGAAAAAAAACTTTGAGCATAAAAAAGCATTGAAAATGATAATAGGAGTTCTAATCCCTAATCAGATACAAATAACTAAATCATAGACATCCAAGACCCAAGAAAAATTATGGAACAGCCAAAGTAACAACTGTATGATGATGATTGACAGAGAAGGAATGTCCTCTAAATTACATAGAAAACAAGCAATAACATCTATAGACAAACAAGAGAATATTAGTGAGCAAAGCTGAGTTAGTTCATTACCGTTTAAATGTGGAAGAGTTTCCAAAAGCGTTGACTGGTTGGTGCAGTCAGTTGCATGCTTAATTTGAACCTGAGATCCAAAATCAAAATGGATGGCATCTGAGAAATCACTCTAGTCCCTGCTGACACCACAACACTCTTATGGATTGGGATTGGGACAATATCCCTCTCTAAATTACAATATCTTTCCCATCCCAACATACCCTTCCTCCAATGCCTCACATCAATCAACACTTTTCAGCTGTTTTACAACACAACTCAGCACAAAACAGGAAGCCTAGAAACAATTAATATATGATATTCAACAAAAAAAAAAAAAAGATATTTTAGTTAAGCGAATCAAACTTAGCTGGTTAACTTGTATGATGAGATATTAAATTTAAATATGGATTAATTTTCTTCATTATAACATCAAAAGAAACTTAATTATTTGTAATTTTCACAGGTCTTATTATAACATAAATTTTTTTTACTCTATGCAGCTTAAGTGATTTTCCTTTCGGATAAAATATATTTTAAAATATTATAATGTTACTAATCTTAAATTGGATTTGACTTCAAGTTTAAAACAGTATTATAAATATTATAATTTTACCAAAACAATAAAAATAATGTATCTCAGTTTAATAATTTATTTTTTATAATTTTTCCAATTATAAAAATTTATTCTTTTAATTTATTTATATTTCATAAAATAAAATCTTTAATGACAATATTCACTATATTTTTAACTTTTCTGTGACAAATTTTAAAATACTGATGAAAATATAAAAGATTTGCTAGTTTTTATATTATATTATACATATATATATATATATGAAAATATATTTAGTAAAAAAAATTATTTTAATCTGAAATATACAATCATATATTAATGATATATTTTTTTTAAAAAATTTAAGATTACTTTAAAAAATATATAACTTTTAAAAATCATATAATTAATATATTTTAGTGTTAACTACATATAATAAAATTGAACGATCAATAAATCTTCCGATTGGTTACGTATATATGTAATAATCTATATCTATAAAAAAAATGGAGACATTGGTAGGATAAAATAATGAGTCCACGCGGAGAGTGAGGCAATTGGAGTGCAATTAAAAATTTATCGGACAAAAGAAATTTTGACATGAGTTAGATCGGTGGAATTGAAGTAGAAATGGAGATTCCTCGCGTGAAACTTGGAACCCAAGGTCTGGAGGTAGGTTGGGTTTAGCTTCTGGGCAACTCCTCTGAATCTCTGATTCAATTCGCCTTAGACTTAGTTGTGTGAATATAATTTTCTCATTTTATTATTATTTGAATTTGAATAGGTTTCCAAATTGGGATTTGGTTGTGCTGGGCTTAGTGGAGTATTTGACGGCCCTGTTCCTGACGAGGTTGTGATCTCTTTATTCAAGGATGCATTCAGTAAGGGAATCACATTCTTTGATACATCTGATTTTTACGGACCCAAAACTAATGAAGTTTTGGTGGGAAAGGTATATATAACCCCACTTACTGTTACAATCATTGGAAAATGAGTTTAATCACATTAACCCTTCTTCATTCTCAGGCACTGCAGGAGTTACCACGTGATAAAATCCAACTTGCCACCAAATTTGGGATTGTGAAAGTTGAATCAAATAATGCGATAGTAAGAGGTGATCCTGAGTATGTTAGATCCTGTTGTGAGGATAGCCTCCGTCGACTTGGTGTGGATTATATAGATCTCTATTATCCGCACCGCATTGACATAACGGTGCCAATTGAGGAAACTGTAAGTGCTACAATCACACTTTAATACTTTTATTTGGATTATTATTCAAATTGGTTTGTATTTGAATGAATAGATGGGAGAGCTTAAAAAGTTGGTGGAAGATGGGAAAATCAAATACATAGGATTGTCCGAAGCTAGCCCCGACACCATTAGGAGGGCCCATGCTATTCATCCCATTACTGCTCTTCAAATGGAGTGGTCCCTTTGGTCTCGTGAAATTGAACATCAACTTGTTCCACTTTGCAGGTATCTTCTATTCCTTCCACACTTTACTCTATCTATATATCATTCAAATTCATGAATTGCTACATTACTCTTCTGAAAATTTTGATTACAAAATTACTTCCTAAAAAGTTTTTTTTTATCACTACTTTTTTCTTCTCAGAAAAACTATATGATGACATCTTTAAATATTTATGAAACTAATATGATTGTAAATTAAAATTTTGAGAAACTAATTTATAGACTGTTTGGTTTGAGAAAATATTTTTAATTTTTAATTATAAACATATCATTTTTTATTTTATTTTCAAAATTATATATAATAAATAAAAAAGAATAAGAAGTTATTTGTACAAAAATATTTAAAAAAATATTTAAAAAATAAAAAATAATGTCATTTTTTATTTTTTATTTTATTTTCAGAAGTTTATATAAAAAATTATTTGTAAAAACTTTTAAAAATAAAAAAATGATATTGTAAAAATGGAAAAAAAAATATTTTCCTAAACTAAATAACATCTTAGTGATTAAATTTTTTAAAAGATTAACATAATTTTAAAGAACTAAATTGAGAGTTTTTTCTTTAAATAAATAAATATTTATATGCATGCAGTTTTTTGATTGATTTAATGAAGTGCAACTAGTATTTCAATTAAGTTACTATAATTAATTTAATGGTAAAAAATTGAGGACTAGAATAATTTTACATTCGAATTTTATCACTTTCCACATTTCAAGTTGTATAAAAAAAACTAATGTTTCAATTGTATGAAAATTCTTAGTGGGAACTTCAAATTCTTACCAGTTGTATTAATAAAATTTAATGATAATGAGAGGTTATTAAATGAAGTAAACTTAATTAGGCTTATTACCGTAGAAAGCAAATACTATTCTGTATGTCTGATATATTGGAATATTGAAACCGGAAGCTTTTGAATCTTCTATAGAATGTACTTCACTAAATTGTTTCATTCCTTTGTTAATACTCTTCCAAATTCTTAATGAATATTGATTAAATATCTTTGTTGAACGGTCATAACACTTACAGGGAACTTGGAATTGGAATAGTGCCATTCAGTCCCCTTGGGCGTGGATTTTTTGGTGGTAAGGCAGTCATAGAAAGTATCCCTGCAAACAGTTATCTGGTATGAAGCCAGAATTTTCTGGAAATCTTGTGTTGTTTTCCTTATTTTCTATAACAATATAACGATTAACGAGCTTTAATTGTTCTCCAACATTCATTTTCATTAGAACTTTCAGCCAAGGTTTCAGGGGCAGAATTTCGACAAGAACAAGACCTTTTATTTTAGACTAGAGAAGATAGCAGAGAAGCATGGATGCACAACACCACAACTTGCTCTTGCATGGCTTAATCATCAAGGAAACGATGTGGTACCCATCCCTGGTGAGTGATTTTTCCATTTTGTCACCTCCATGATATTATCATTAAGCTTCTTCACGAATTTTGCCAAGTCAATTTTAATGCATCAACTTTAAAATCCTTCAATTCATAACCATCGATTTGTAAAGTATGTATATATATGATTTTCTCTGAAGTCATATGGATTAACCAAGATGAATAGAGGTTTGTCTTCTGAAACATGCTTCAGGGGAAATGTGAAGGGTAGAAACAGAATATTGTCTAGCGCTATATATTTTAGTCCTAAACAACAGAAAATAGGACAGAGAAAGGTCATGATTTTTGGTTAATGAATTTTTGGCATAAAAAGTTTGTCATGGGTGCGGCAGACAAAATCTCCAGTTGTATGTACAATTTTGTTATTTGAACAACTGAAAATAGATATAATATGTATGTGATATTTTATACAATTATTTTTATCCCTCACTCTTTTTTTTTTTTCTGTATATACACATTCAAAAATTACACTAAAAAAGTAAAGGTTGTCCTCCAAAGTTGTTCAAAAAAACATTTCTATTGTATAATGCATTTTTCTCATTTCTTTTATAATATTGTTTCGAACCAAGATTTTTTTATACCTTACTGGCTAACACTTGGTAGGTCAACAGAACATTTTACAGTACAAGTTCTAACACATGTCTAAAGCTTTTAATCTCATATAAGTTTTAACTATAGATAACATTCTTATTGAACCTCATGTTTTGTAGGAACAACAAAAATTAAAAACCTTGAGCACAATATTGGTTCATTTAAAGTGAAGCTCAGCAACGATGATTTGGAAGAAATTACAGAGGCAATACCAATATCAGAGGTGGTAGGGGATCGAACCGTTGAGCCTTTTATGCGCTGCTCGTGGAAGTTTGCCAATACTCCACCGGCAAAGCATAGCTAGATACTGGTTTTGCACGAAGCACACAACCCATCCTTCAACTTTTCCAAATTTAATCAAATCTCTTGCCATCTAATTACTATGGTGGATGACACAGATTATTCTCCTAACTTCTGCATCTTTAAGAAAGTTATTATTATTATAAAATGCCTTTAGTTATTGGGATGTTAGAATACTATACACAATTAATTTGTATTGTTAAATTCACAAATAGGATGGAATTATGAATAACCACTAAAATTGATGGCTTTTCATTATTTTTAAATAATTAATTACTTGTTTGATTGATTTAAAACTAAATAAAATTAATTTAAACAGTTAAATATATTTGAAATATACACATAAATTGATTTAAATTATATGTTTTAATCGGAATGGGTTCTTTTATATAAAAAGTGTAAGAACTAGTTTTAGATATTAAACAAACAAGGTTTACGTGTATGATACTATGTGGCGCACATGCCTTTTTGACAAGTGAAGTTGTAATTATCTTAAAATAAATAAAATAAATTTTGATAAAATAAATTTTATTTATTAAATATAATTAAAATATATGTTTAAATTACATATTTTATTAAAAATATAAGAATTAAATTTTAAGGTTTAAAACGTATGGGTCCTAGGAGTATGATCAAAGTCCGTGTGACATGACGTGTATCTTTGATACGTGAAGATACAATTACTGTTTCTAATTCTAGGAATTTTGCTGCCACATGGTACCCGTTATGAGCTAACGGGTTGCGGAGCTATGAAGTTATGCAGGGTGGAAATCCTTTTCATTAGGATAAGCGGTATTTGACAGAAACTCAGCAACAATATGCAACCAGCAACCTACTAAAATTTGAATGTGGAATGCTGATTTGAGTATGTAGGATGGGTATTATACGTTGTAATCAATGAGGTAAATATATTGATCCATTTTACCTTCAGATTATACTGAAGAGCCGCAAAACAAGCAATGGGTGGGTTTTCATGTTAAATGAGTACCAACTAAACAACAAAGCACTAGTGGTCTAGTGGTAGAATAGTACCCTGCCACGGTACAGACCCGGGTTCGATTCCCGGCTGGTGCAAGAAATTTGTTTTCGTTTTGTTTTCATATTTATAGTGTTTCTCTCTCTCTCTCTCTGCGCTCCTTCTTCCTTTTGTGACTCAAACCATTCATGCAGGGTGTATCCACATTGGCGCTTATGACCCCATCACTTCTCTGTACTATGTTAGAATTATTTGGTGTAGCCATTCAATGATTTGGTTTTGACTTGGATTTACTTCGTTGTAACAGAGCAATTCTCTGTATTCCGTGTTGTACCAATGTTTCTCCAGCACTCCTAAGTTCTGCGCAAGACCCTCTACTTTAAAAGCATTATTTTTATTTTTTTTATAAAAAAAATCACTGGTCTCACGACATGGTTTATTCTCAAGGACTCCTTGTGCACAAGAGCCTCTACTTCAATGCATTATTTTCATTTCTATTTATTTATCGAAAAAGAATTTAACAAATAAAAAAGTTTAATTATTATGTTAGAATTATTTGGTAAATGTTTTATCTACCACTTATTTATTTAATTAAATTATCTCTCTACACAAATGGGAACGAGGTAATAATTTCTATCTTTTAAAAAAATAAGGGAATAAATTTATATTATATCCTTGCATATTTAGATAAGTTTTAAAATTATTGAGTTCTAAATCACAAGAACTTAAGATATCTTTCAGCTAAATTGTTTAACCATTCTCTCCTTCTTCTTCTTCTTCTTTTTTTTTTTAAATTTTGACATTATCTTATAAAAATAATAAGAATCTATAAAAAATATGGAAATACATCTTCGAGATTTCATCAAAATAATTTACAATTATGATGAATTTCAACTTTGTTTAAAATTATGTGGTAGTTGTTACGCTTCAGCTTCAGCCATCATTTAATATGGCATGCGTATATTCATGATCTTTCTTGGCGGTGTTTTTGAGTGTAGGATAAAATAAAATGTTAATTAATCAAACTTAATTAGATTGATTAACTTCGATGCACATCGGAATAACAATTTAGATAATAGTATATTATTCTATTCTACATTTAAAATGAATCAACTAATATTAGAATAACATATAAAATATATTTAAATAATAGATTTATCTTTTTTTATCAAAATTCAATTTTAATTTAAATTTTTTTCAGTAAAAATATTTTTTAAAAAATTGCATACAAATAACATAAAATTAATATTAAAATTGTCATATTTTTTAAAAATTGTTTCATATAATAAAATAATAAATTTAAACTATTTTATAAAAACAATAATAATAAATTATACAATAAAGTTAAGTAGTCTATTTTAAAATTTTAAAAATTGTATAATTAACAAAATAATTTTTATTAGCTTACGTCTACGCATCACACAAATAAAATCTCTTACTCTTGAAATAGTCCATTTTCCTTTAAAAGAAACAATGTACAATACAAATAAAGTGTACAGTACAACTGACAAGAACTAATCATATTTACACCAACAACCCACATTATGACAAGAATCAATAACAAATCTCCCTAAGGTGTTTGGACATTATTGGTTTAATAATAAGTTTAAACTAAAATAAGATAAATTTTGATAAAAACTGCGTGTGGTGTGATACTCTTTTCGCCTATTACTTTTCGCCTATGACAAGATTCATACGATCTATTATTTTCGATAATTTAAAATGAATACGCAATTTGAGTTTAGTACAAAATAAGAAAATTAAGTAATACAAAAACATAAACAAGAGTAAATTGAAAAAAAAAATGTATGAGTAAATAATTCACCCTTAACAGAAATGCACGTTAACATTTACCACTTATGTGATAGTTGCTGAACAGATTTTGGATACTTTTAACGTGGCCATTTAATGTAGTCGTTATCCACCCTCTTACAATTAGTTTTACCAAAAATAGCCGTTCAATGAATTTAAAATCAGACTGAAAATTAAACCAATATAGCTAAAAGTTTACCATTTATTGATTTAACCGTGATAAATCAAAATCAAACCATAAATAATAAAAAATATTTTTTAAATATTATATAATATATCAAGTAATGAATTAATATAAAATTATAAAAAAATCAAATGAAATTATATTTTAAATTAACATAAAATGATTATAATACATATCTTACAAAATAAAAAATTATAACAATTAATTAAATAACAATAACTATATAAATATCATATATGGATTTTATTTATTCTCAAATAAAAATAAAAAATAACTTTTATGTTTAAAACTGGTTCAACTCAATTGTTTCGCAATTTTGACCAATTCTGAGCGATTCTCTATTCCATTAATTTTTTGCATTATCCAAAGACGAATTGACCAATTTGATATGATTTACATAACTGGTATTGGGGTTTGAGGCTTTTGACATCAAACGAGTCTACTAAAAAAAGTATGGACCTTAGAAGAATGTACATCCAAGTAACACATTCTACGAGTTATACTGTGACAAACTCACTTGTTAAAGATTTAATTTCTACCCATTAGATTATTTCAATTTTCGCTACTGATGTAAAAATCTCATTGGTAGATGTTCTATAACTACCTCTAAATATCCTTAGAATTCTAAAACATGTTCTGATCTTAACAAGTTCCTTGAACTCTAAGTCACCTAAACTTTTTATCTAACATAACAAAAAAATTGGGACTTGATAACTATCATAGAGTAGTTTCTAAAATACTTGATTCTATAAAAAATGTGTCGATTAGCTTCAGTTAAAAAAAGCCTATCTACAACGTATTTACTTTGGCAGTTTTAATGGTACAACCGAACAGTGAGTGCCCAAACTTGGCAATTAGAGTTGTTACACGGAAATAGTCCTCTTGGATTATTTCGTTTGACAATTGATATTGCAAAATGTGTCGCATGCTTGGCTATAGTTGTGGTGTCAAGATAAAATCTTCACGCCTAGTTAATGAGACATTCGGCCCAGCTACAGTTCAGAAGAACTCTTCCGCTATTTGATGTGATGCTGATATAGAATATAGGTGCAAGGGTGAACAGAAAACTCAGGCAAGACCCTATCTGGGGCAGGTAGAGGTGATATTCCTAAATCCTAGTGGTAAAACCGATTACAAATGGCACCATGAAAGCATTCTAGCTCCTTTCAGATTCAGTCGTCCAAGATAATTCTTACCTCAATTAGTTTATGTATTTAAAAACAATTAAAAAAAAAAACATAATACATAACCATTAAGATTGAATGTTACCTCCTATCAAATAAATAGTCACAACCATTTAGATATACTGTGCATCAATCTTATTTGAAATGAGATAGACGTTAGAAGTCATAAGCCATCATTCATGAAGCTGACTATAACATTTCCAATCAAAATTTCTAAAGGGAGGATTAGGAGCAAACTTGAATCTACTCTTTCCAGGGAGTCAATGATCCTCAATCTTCTTCAAACCCTTCATGTCTGTTGTTTCAACTCTGCATTAAGAGTAAAATATGAGAAAAATTATGAATTAATAATCTATACAACGAGGATACAGGCCCTTAATATGGGGGTAAGATTGTAAACAAGAAATCATTTATACTTTTTCCCAACCAACCACCCCCATTCCCTTCTCCAAGGGAAAAGGTTATAGTCTGCATGCAAGTGAACAATTAAATTCTAGTAATTGTTAAGACGTTCCACATTAGCTAAGAACACGGCTAGAATGCTCCTTATAAGGCTTGGGGTAATCCTCCTTTCTTGAGCTATCTTTTGGAAGTGAGCTAGGTTCAGTTTTCTAATATGTTATCAAAGTCTACTCAATCTTAATCTTAGGTCACCTATATATTCTGTCCTACAAACTTCACACACCAAATGTTCAATTCTGGATGTGAGGGATGTGCATTAAAATATCCCACATTGATTAGAAATATCACTAACATAGCATAATCCAAAGCAATTTGTTATATAACAACGCAACTAGAAAAATGAAGTGAATATCTGGATCCTATAGCCTTCTTATTGTTTCTTTCTTTTGCTATAAAAAAAATGATGTTGAATATTATAGTTGGAATAAACAGAGAGAAATGGCAATCCAATTAAGGGGAACAGACAGATGAAATGTGAGTGATCAGGGATTTGATAATTCTGTATTCACAGCAAAGGAAACAAGCAGTAGGTGAGAAATAAGAGTTAATCAAACTTGATAGATGGTTTGTAACTTACGTTGTACCATGCAGCAGAATCTTCTGAACTTTTGTGATCTCTGAACCTGTCTGGTTGTCCTCAATAAAAATTATCATGCTGATCAAGTAATGAACATATATTAGTAGCTATTCTTGCCAATTATATCATACCAATGAGAGGCACCTTGCAAAATGAAGGAACTTAGGAAAATAGCATACCTACGAACATTTTGGAATTTAACATACTTTACTAGTACTGGTTTCCCCTGTCAGAGTCAGATGAGATAATTGTGATGTTAATTATTCTGCAAAGGTATAATCAAATTTATTTGGGCACATGTTATGTCATGAACTTGGTAAAAGAGTTATAGAATAACTACCTTAAGGTTTTCTTGGGACAAAACTGCCACATCACTTGGTGGAAAGTCATTGACATTACTGTAATTAACAAAACATATAAGCAACCAATTGAATCACAAGACACAAGTGCTATAACAAACAAACAATTTTGGCCAAACTATACCTGAATCCCATGTGCTCCTTGTTAGAAAAGAGCTTCACTGTCTTGGGGCCTAAAAGACAACAATGCATTCCAATTATAACCATGTTAACATGAAAAAGATGAGCAGTAGCAAATCAGTGAAGTTCATACATATATATACTGAATAATCATCTCCAGCATCTGAATTCAAAAAATAGACCACAAGTTGCCACAAGGACATCTTATCTCTGCTCTATTTAATATATTACGTAACATGAATGACCTAATTTATCATGCATCGACAGCTCGAATACTGTTACTTTATCAGGGAATGATTGGTGTGAAAGGAGAGTACATTTTAGGGTCTTTTTGTTTGAGGATCCGTGGCTTCAATTCAATGAGTGATGCAGTTTTATGTGGATGAAGGAACATGTTACCTTCATCTTCAGGACCCTTGATAACAATGGAATATAGTTTAACGACTTGTGTGAAAGGAATATAGAGCAAAAGCTGTTCATCTGCATCACTTTCCAGATGCAAACCATCGTCTTCTCTATAACCCTGTTTAGTAAAGAATCACGGTAAGATAACGCAGCCAACCCAGGAAAGAAAATTCCAATAACAAAGACCCTTTTGAAAAAAGCACAAAACTTGTCTCTCAAACACAGGAAAGGATTAAAAAATCAATTTTTAAAAAAATAATAATAATGGGGGTTAGAGAAAAAGAAAGAGAATAGAAGAAGTAAACCTGTTTGATAGCATTGGGGAGAGAGTGGGTGGAATTCTGATTGAGGCATTCAACCCCAGACCAGTCTATGAAGTCCAAGAGATCAGCCTAATCGATCACAAAAAACAATTGAAGGTCACAACTTAGTTTCTTCCCTCTCATCGAATCCAATTGAATCGAAAACGTAACGATAGAGTTTGAATCTTACTTGACCCTTTTGAATAGCGCTGGCTGATTCCCCAGACATTGCTGATACGATTTTCCCGAGCGATAGAGAGACGAAGAAAGAGAGAGAAAATCAAATATCAATGGCCAAAAACAAACCCAGCTCCGAATAAGGTTACGCTGCGGAACCTCCCTCCTTTTTAATTAATAATTACTCCTACTCTTAATTTTACAGCAAACAACTGATTAATTATCAAAATCAATTCAAATTAATTCCAACAATTAATATATTATTTTAAAATATTTATAATAATAAAATTTTAAATCAGTAATATTAATATAAAGTTTATAGTAAAATAAAATTATAAAAAATAATAATTAATATATTAAAAATAAATTTATATTTTATATTAAAAATCAATAATTATTTTTTTATAAAATAAAGTAAAGGAAGTGGTAATTAATAAATTTAAAAAAAAATGAAAGCTTTTTCTAGATTAAAATGACCACGTTAGAGTAATAGTTTTCAATCGGTGCAGCTAGCAGGCAAGGGTTGCAAATTGCAACTAAAAAGTTTGATTGCATAACTAATTTTAAACTATTAAAAGTATATTTAAGAATTAAAAATGAAGAAATTAATTTTGGTCACAAATTTTATAATAAAAATTATATGTATAAAGAGAGAAATTAATACTTATTTTAAAACAAATATCCTAGAGAGGACCAGAGGAGGACACTAGGTTTTTTTTCTCTTTTTAATAGAAGGAACTATTTCAAGTTTAGAAGTAATTTTGCCGTGGTGTAGAAATTAAAATAAAGAAAAAGTGGTTTTAATTTGAAGGTACTTCTTAATTATGGTTAAGAATTATTTGAATAAAGTATTCTTAAAATTTAGATATTTTTGTAATTATTAGTTTTAATTTAATTGAATATTAAATTTATTAAATTCTAAAAATGCAATGTTTATTGACCATCAAGTCGGAATCTATGCGAGAGAAACAAATATCGTGTTTTAGTTTAATGTCACTTGAAAGCCGCATGTTATCTTATCTAATAATTATTATTAAGTTTTTTGAAAGAGAAAATTTTTATAAAAGTGAGGAGAAGGTAATTTAAAATATTTTTTTAAGAAGGGCTTAAATGTGTTTCTTTATTCTTGTATTATGATAAATATACAATTTTGATCTTCTATAAATTTTTGCATGAATGCACTCTTATATTTTTAACATTATGACAATTAATTTTCTACATTAAAAGAAAAAGGTGGACATATAAGTTTTCTTTCTGAAAAGTAAAATGTTATATTGTAACTAGAAGAAGAAATTGATGCTGGTCCCATGAAGTGGCTTCGGTATTCCTTTCATCTCTATTATCCTAACAGTGGAAGCGGGCTCGGGATGCAGGTGGAGATGTTTCAGTTTTGTTGGAACACAATTTGATTTGGCTTGACGAGTTGTTCAAGGGAGAAGGATGTGACTCAACTTGTGACTGAATGGGAATGGGAAGCCTTATCTAATATATTTTTTTTATTAAAAATTATGTTGAGACGTATACTTTTAAATCTTTAACCAATAATTTAAAAAAATAAAAATTGTTTGCATTTCCTATAATTTATAGTGGATTGTACTTGGGAGACCCATGAACATTCAACAATGAGATGCATGGACTAATGTTGATAGAAGCGACAATACTATGAGACAATTCTGAATTAAAGGATTGGTGATGTGTCTCCCTGGTTTGGTTTTATTAGTAGTGGACTGAATTCAAAGTGTTTCCATTTAGTCACTTTGCAAAGCCACAAAATAAGAAGGTTATAAGTATGTCTGTTGACTCTAGTAGTTTCTAGGACAATTTATTCGGATTAGTTGTAATAAATATCATACACGAAATATTTCGCCAAACTCAGAACATGACAAGACAAATTCCATAGCCAAACACTAAATTCATGTGTTCTTGTTTAATTGTTTTCGCTGCCAAGTGTATATATAGTGCTATGCTCGTTCTCCTCCTGGCAGTGTCTGGACTCAGATTGACTCAATGAGATAACAAGAGGAGAAAATAAAGAATAAGAAATACAATGAGTAATAATTTGGTACTAATGGAAGAAGGTATATTATAAATCTATAATACAAGGAAACAATAACAGTGCAATAATAAAGGGATGCGTGTGTATGTGGCTATGTAATCTATGTGTATATATAGTATATCATACAGTATGATCATCGGCCAATGACTGAACCCTGGCTTTATTTCTACAGGCTAATGAGGCTATTATTAGTATATATTACACAAAAATAACTGTGGACAACAATCAAATATCAATAATTCACCAAAATAATTTCCGCCATCAAACTTCCAATGATGAAACCAAAAGTTAGGCGAAATTCCACAATGCATCCTTTTGGGTACTAGCTCCACATAACCATACCCGTGGACATCAAAAACATGACCATCCAATGGAATCCTCTAGGGAAGGTTGAGGCTGAGTTTTCTGGGGCAAAATACCAAAACAGACACACCTTCAGAATTCACATTTATAGAAACTTATCATTTTTTTTTCTTTTCTAATATTAAAATTGTATGAACATAACAACTTTGCTTAATGCTCTTTTTTTTTTTAATGGAGTGCTTAATGCTCTTAGAGGCTGCTTTTTTTCAGAAGAGTTTAATTTTCATAGATTATCAATGTAAAAAAGTTTATACTCTCAATCAATTAAAAGTCATCATAGATATAACTTTTAAAGTAATTATTATGAAAGATAACAATTTTTACACTATCAATATATTTCAATTAAATTTTTAATTTGAGTTTATTTTTTTCATTTTATTTTATTTTATTTTTCTTTTATAAGTTTAATTTTGATACATTTACAGTATAAAGGATTTTACAATTCCAATCAATTAAAAATTATCATGGGTATAATTTTTTTTATAATATCAATATAAAGTAATTATTATATAACAATCAATAATTTAATGATAATATAAAAAAAATTGTACACCGTTAATATATTTTAATTAATTTTTTATTTTAAAAATTTGTATAAAAATATTTAAAACAATAATAACATTTTTTATACAAAACTTTAAAATAGTAAATAAAATAAGAATAAGATGTATTTTTATAATTAAAAAAAATCAAACCGAACGTCCTAAGTTTTCAATGGTGCACTGCATTGTTGGTGACGCCACTTACAAATTCAATATTCAACATCATTAACAAGAAAAGTATTAGATGAATAGAAGAAATAAAGGTTAAGGGTCCAATCTCACCTTGACTTCCATTATTTAAGGTAGAATCTGCAACTTTGATTCCAAGTCTGGAACAATCAGAGCCAAGAGTACCTTGAAAATAGAAGCCCAACAAGAAAATTTTCTTTAATCAACATTAAGTTACCATTGTCAAAATTTTAAAAATAAAAAGTTGGTATTGGGTCCTTACATTCACTGTAGCAAGGAAAAACCGAGATGTTGAGAAGATTATAATAATTGGGGTTGCATTCACATCTGTGTGTATGTGTCTTGTTCTTGGTACATGTACCTACCCCGCAGTACGCCCAATAGCAAGCTATCATATTTTTATTTTGCATAGGAAATGGTTAGAAAAGAAGGAAAATCTTCAACACAAATCATTGTCTAGATAGAGCTCAAATTTAATCGATTATAAATGTAAATTTCTTTTTCACGCTACAAAATAAGAAAGTAAGATCATAGAATTCATTAATAATAAGAAGCTTTTTGAATTGATAATTAAATTGAAACTCCTAATTATAATAAGCATGTTTATGAATCAAAGTGTTACTTACGATCAAAAGCTGATAAGTTGTGTGGAAAATTCTTCTCTGGAACTGGCGGTGGTGCTGGCTGACAACCATAGTTCAGACTACCTGCAGATGATATAGCCAATTTGGATTAAAGTTTATAATAATTTTTTCAAACATTTTTACATGTTAATTAGCATATGAATTCTTAAACCATCAATATATTTAAAAAATTAGTGGGGGGCGCTTTAAATTAAGTCCAAGTAAGGAAGAATAAAGAAAAACGAGAATAAAATTTACATTCGGGAATGACACATGGGAGAAAGCTAGTGGCGTATGTATCATTATCTTCTTCCTGGGTACGCTTCCATCCAGAATCGCATTCACAGATGAAGTTTAATGGGTAACTTGTGTTTACTACACAGTTTCCCTTTCCACATTCTACTTCTTCACAAACCTTGTCTGCAATATTTCATATCCACATGTCACAATTAAAGCTTTATTATGCATTAATTTAATTACTATCACTTCGTGGCCCTGCATCTTCATGCATTAGATAAATAATACATAAAATAGAAATAGATGGCAACTTTTTTTCATTTTTTGTAAAATAAAGAGATGAGTTAAGCACCGAGGAAATCATCAATAATATTCCCTTGGGCAGCCAAAGGTAGCAACAGAACGAGAAGCATGGCCATAAGGCCCAAGACTTTGGATGAACCCATTTGGTGATGGTGATGCCACCAATAACAGAAACTTGAAGAAGGTAAGTAAAGGAAAAGAAGAAGAATTATTAGTGGGTGTATGATCCAATCAGGATTTGGATTGGTCCTTATAAATAGTAACAAGTGATATTGGTGACGCGTTTACACTGTTACTTGGTGGTTTTTCTTTACACAAGTTTATTATTATATTCATCATATTATATACTTCTTGTCTTTTTCATACGTAGAAAAATTCTTGTTTTACATACACTGGACTTTTGAATTAAAAAAATGTGGCAAGTCATCTTAGCTATTAAGCAAAAAGAAAAAGGTCTTCAATTTTACGCTTTTTTTAATAAATATTTTAAACTAATTTATTTAATTTTTTTAATAATAGACAGTCTGAACATTAATTTTATTTTAATTAATTTTTAAATTTATAAATAAATACCTTCTATTTGCAAATAAAATAGATTTAAAATAAGTTGAGTTTTTTGAAAAAAAATATTTTTAAGAAATTGTAATATTTTTATTAAAGATTTATAAACAATTAATCCCTTCAATATAATTACTGAAAATAATTTTATAAAAGTACGGGTGAATTTACAAGTTATTATAAAAACTATTAACATTATTTTTTGTTATTATTTATTTATATATTTTTATATCATTAAAATTTTGTTTGGGATGGTTTCTAGAAAGGAGGGAGAGGAGGGGACAGTTATGGTCCTCTCTCTCCATATTTAAAAGAGTTTTAAAATTAAAGAATATTTTTAAAATTTTATGAATTTTTTCATAGAATTTTTTTAAAAAACCTTGTAAATTAAATTTTTTTCAAATATCTAAATAAAGAGTCTCTTCCTTCTACTAAACCTTCTTCTCTTTTTTCTCTCAAACCTTTTTTTTTTTTCTAAACTCTTAAACAGAGCTTTAAAAAGTTGGACAAATGTTGGTAATTATTAAATTTATTTTTGAGATATATATGATGAGAATTGAACACATGACAATGTAAAAATATATTAGACAGCAGATGAAGATTGAATCCAAACAAGAAACTTGTTACTACAGCAAAGGCGCCAAATAGCTTTCTCACATCCTATTGGCAACACAAAATAATTACTAATTTTTTTCACCAAATTTTCATCCCGTGCTGGCCGTATTCATAGAAGCTTCAGTTCTTGTGATCTAGAAGAGTGGAAAGTAAGCAATGGCAGCTCTTTTTCTTATTATTAAAAAATGATGTAGGAATCTGTCAAAATAGAGGAAGAGGTGCAGCATCCAGAAACAAATTAAAAATTACAGTGTACAAATTACCAACTAAGTACACACGCATACATTTATCCTTTGGTCAAAAAGAAAAGGCAGGAGAAAAATATTTATTTTTAAAATTTAGATAAATTTTATTTTTTTGTTTTTACAGTTAATATTTATCATTTATATAAGGATAAAATAATTTTTTTATTTTTAAAAAATTATATTATTAATATATTTTTTTACTCGTTTCAAAATAAAAATATTTTTTTTGTTTTTTCAAATAATTTATTCTTTCATCTTATCTTTATTTTATTTTTTATCATCTTATTTCTTTACTTTCTCTTTATTTATTTTTTATTTTTTAGTTTATTCAAAGAAAATATTAATATAAAATAAAATTGAGTTAAAACAAAATTATAACTTTTCTATGCTGTTTTTCTATAACTTTTGAGAGGTAAAACAAATTAATTTTAACTAGTTATATATATATATATATATATATATATAAAGATATTTTTTAATTAATAATTATTTTTTAGATGTAGAGATTATTCAATTAAATTTTATTTTTTACTAAAAAAATTTAGACACACAGTAAGAAAATAAAACTTCTATCAACATATTAAAGATATAACTATCTAAAAAATAGTATTAAACTTTGTTGTTTAACTTCTATATTATATATTATATACAAAAGATTAAAATTATTTTACTTAAATCTAATTTTAACTATTGATTATAATTGTAGAAAATTAATTCTTTTTACCATATATATCTTTTCTATATAAATTTTTCATGTATTCTCATCTTTTTCTCCAATAATATTGTTATAGTATTGATAAAAATATATAGTACAATGCATCAAAAATAATTTAAAATTTTTTAATAAAATATAGTATAGGATATAACTTAAATTATTTTTGAAAAATTATTTTTAACTTTTAAAATAAATTAAAAAGACTACAAAGATAGAATTAATTTATCAATTCATACCAATATTATAAAAATTAAATACGTCCATTTGATTAAGATAGAAAAAATCAATTAAAATAATAAGTTAACAGATCATTGGTTGAAGCAATAAATTATTAGTTAGATCGATTAAATTGTAATATATTAAAATTTATAAATTTTAAATTTTTATTCATAAAAATTCAAAAAACAATTATAACATTATTTTTAAAATAATATAAAAAATTTATATTTTAAATTTAAATATTAAAATAATTACATTCATACAAATATCTACTTAAATTAGCATAAGCAAAAAATACGTATAAAATTGGTACAAAATAAACTAGAAAATAAATTTAAAATATATTTAAATTAAAACTTTACATAATATAAAATATTCAGATAAAATAATAAAATATACATTAACTAATATATATTTTTAATATATTGCTAAATTAATTTTAAATTTAATTTATATCAAATTTTGTTAAACAAGACTTACATTCACTAAACGTTTTATACATAAAATTTCAATTTATTAATTTTAATTTTTATGTCATAAAATATTATATAATATAAAGTATTTCACGACGTAAAAATTGCATGCAAACCAAGTTGGACTGACATGAGCATACTCATAACATAAGGAGCTAAAAGCCTGGACCGGTGAAATTTGAAACACAATCCGGACAGTTTAATATTATCATCAGTCACCGATTTCAGTAAAAAAAAATCAGAAACTGCACTGATTTGAACCGACTAAATACATTTCTGATCGGTCATATAACCGGTTTTTAATTTAAAAGATTTAATCGACTGATCCAAACTAATTTTTATAACACTGATTTATAAATAAAAAATATCAACTTAAGAAATTTAAAAATATATATATATATATATATATATATGATATAATTTATCATTGATCTCAAGCGATCATTTTCATTGCAGAAAAATATGTTAATTTGTAAATTTAAATTAAGAAATTGTTTAGGATTCAATTAACAAAAAATCAAGAATTAAAATATCAACTTTCAATTAATTAATAATTTTAAATTTAGTTCAACTAGCATATAACTTTAAATCTAAAAAATAATCTCCATTAAATTAGATAAACTTCAAATTGATCCATCCTCTAGTTTATTTATACAAATGTGATAATAAATTTTGAATTTTCGTCAATCCTTAATCAATAAAGATATACTTGCACAATGGAATTGAAAAAAAAAGTAAAAAAATGTAATTTTGAAACAATTATAAAAAAAATTCTAAATTTAACTCACATTACTAAACTTATTAAATTGATAAAAGATTTAATTTTTTATGAAATTGTTCGTTAAAGAAAGGTTGCATAAAAAAAAAACAGAAAAAAATATTTTTATGTTGAATGAAGTTTAGCGTTAAATCCATTATAATACACAAACCCTAAACCCTTAAGTATATACATTCCCATCATATTTTGTCCTATTTATACTTAATAACCATTTCTCACTTGAAATTTCTCTAATTTATTATATATTTATAATAAAATCTGACCTAAAATAAAAATGTATATCAAATTCTATAAAAATCATACTTAAAATGAAAAGTTATGATTTTCTTAAATTTTTTGTCAAATACTTAATCTTTAAAAGTGAAATCTTGTACTATTTGTCCTAACTTTGATTTAGATGGTATGATATGATCTCAATCTCTTTATAAAAGTTTTAAACATTGTTGTTATCTTTATGTTTCATTTAGATTTAGTTTCACTCAAATTCGAGATCTACAACTCCATATATAGACTTCAGACATCCCAAAAATAAAAGGTAAAAATATTTTATAAAATTCATAAAGCAAACCTAGCATAAATCCTCTAAAAAGTATAAATATTTTGATTAAAACCTCCACCAGCTTCAACAAAAAGTTAAAGCATAAAAAAATTAAATCAATCAGGAGCTTCAACTCATTAGAAAGTTTGATTGATATAAGGTTCAGATTTTAAAATTGCAATTCATCAAAAGATTATTGTAATTACATTTTCATTTAGATTTGAGTTTATTTAGTTTTCGAGTTGAACATAAAATTTATAAATAATTTTTTTTAGTTTTTCATTTATATAAAGAACATCTCATTTAATCTCTTGAGGGTAGAAAATTTAAGAGGTATTTTATATCTAAAAATTAACACAAAAATATGTCTAGCCTTCAATTTAGTAATATATATTAAAACTCAATCAAACACTTCAATTTAAATACAATAATGATCCAAATAAACTATAAATAACCCTAACAAAATGTGTGATTTATTTCTCTATCAAGTATCAAAATCTACTTACATTTTTATTTTTTATAATTACAATTTGAAAAAATATTAAATACTTTTTTAATTGTGTTAATATTTCTATCTGTAATGTTCTATAATTAATAATTTTATTATTTTTAGTACTTATTTAGTTAAGTTATATATTATAGTTTTAATCACAATTTTTTGTTAGTTTTTTAACATTGATGTTTGTATTGTAATAATATTTTTGTTAGTCAAATCCATATTATAGAAATTATATTTAAAATATAATTATAATATATTGGTAATATAATTTTTTATATTATTATTTAATTCTAAATATTATATTATTAAAATTATTAAATTTATAATAATTATTTTAAAACTTAAATTTATAACATTTTTAATTGATTGACGATTAAAAAATATTTGCTATAATAAATGAGTATAAATATTTTTTTTATTTTTTTTTCATAAGGATATAGGTGTAACATTATTATTTATCCAAATCTGAATAGGAAGTGGGAATTTTTTTAAGAAAAATGTTAACGGTTTTTAAGATTGATTTTAAATATTTAAAAGAAACAGGTTTATTGAAAAATTAAGTATCCATTATGTTAAAAATATATAATTATAATAAATATTTTTTAAAAAAATATTTTTAAATACTTAGAATTATTCTTAAAAACTAAATTTATATTTTAGTTTGAATACATTTATTTTATGGAATTACAAGTTAAATTAAATAAATATTTGTCATAATTCTTAAAAAAAATTAAGCTTAGAACAGTTTTTAATCCTTAAAAATATCACAGCTTTAATTTTTAATTCTTATAAAAAAAAATTCTATAGAATCCCTAAAATTTGAAATTTTCACATACTTAGACATATTATTTTTCACTGTATTTTTATTGATTTATTTATGATTATATAAATTAAATTTTATTTTTTATTTATATTTAGATTGAAAATAAATTTTATAAAGTCCATACTTTTTATTTTCTTGTTCTCTCACAAAAAGTTTTAGAGATTTGTACTTTAACTTTGAATTCATACATGCATGTTTTGATTTCTAATATCAAGTTTTATTTGATTAATAATATTGTAAGATAATAATTTAAAGAGAATTATATAAAAATTAATATTCACGATTCATATACGAAAAGAGATCAATTAATATCAATATAAATTACTCTAATGTTACATAGTTTAATAATTTTTATCTTAAAATTAATTATTGGATTATAAGTTTCTATTATATAAAACATTAATTTAAAATATTTCAATACCCTATTCAAATATATGAAAATTAATATAATATATATTTTTAAATTGTAAAGTAAAAAGCATTATTTATATACTATATTTATTTAATTTTAACAGAATTTAACATAAATATTAAAAATAAAATATAGTTACAGTTTAACAGCACAATTGATAAAAATTACATTTTATATAAAAATTTTAATAGTATAATATTTTATTACCGTGAAATCTGATATGGAGTAACGTTGAAAATCATCGACTGTATGAAAGACAAGAGAGTAACGGCAATAGATGAAAGTCATATATATTAACGTTGAAAATCATGGACTATATGGAAGACAAGAGAATAACAGCAATAGATGAAAGTCATATATATGTTTGGTATTTCATTTTGATGCGCCACGTTCAACATTAACTTCTAGATCCTTTGAAGTTAAATGCACGGTTGACCATCTTTTACTTATTCTTCTTCTGATACGGTATATGAGGAAAGATATTTGCTCAAATCATGTGAGATATACGCATAATAAATTAATAATCTAAACAATTCAAGAATAGGTTACGGTCACGCCAGGGTATTATCTAATTCAATTCCATGTATTAGGTCATTGGGATGAATATGTATGGAACTCGTGCGTATGCAGTAGAATATGTCATCGTTTTACTTTTTAAAATGAAAGGGGTCTTAGTTAAGACTTATGATTTTATTTTCTTTCTTTTTAGTTAACGAATTATTTTGGAAACTTGCTATTATTTTTTTTTTTCAAAATATTAGAAAACTTCAAAAAAAATAAAATAAAATTTGATAATAGAATTTAGTCTACATTTTTTTCATGTACAATAAAAATAATAACAATTTAAAAAATAATTATTTCTTTTATTTGATACATTTTATATATTTAAGATAACATATTATTTTTATCATTTATAATAATATTAATTAATAATGGAAATTAAATGTATGATAGAAAATTATATAACAGTTTTATCATAAACATAACATTAATTGGTTTTTATTTAATAAATTTTTTATCTCTTACTTTATTTATTTTAATTCCTGCAATTTTTTAATGATTTTAGTTCTTTATTTTACAAAAATTGTTAGTTTTAATTTTTTTAAGAAAATCTTTAATAAGTGATGATGTTTACTTAAATAAATATATAATTTAATCCCTAAAAATTACATCATATATACTTTTAAAATTTTCTAATATATAATATATAATATTAATTTAATTTTATATTAATTAACATATTCAAAATTAAAATATACAAGCAAACAAATTTAGATTGTATATACTAATACTCTTGAGAATAAAACTATAGAAAATTTTAATAGGAAGATAAAACTAAACAACTTTTATAAAAGGAAGAATAAAAAAAACCTAAATTCAGAATTAAAAAAAAAGAAAAAGAAAAAATTGATTAAATCCCAATTTTTTAAGTGCGTGAAACAACTTTAGAACTAAGAAAGAATAGGCATCATATGATTTCACAGGCTTGTGGAATCTGCAAGCAGT
Source organism: Canavalia gladiata (assembly GCA_037954105.1). Lineage (NCBI taxonomy): Eukaryota > Viridiplantae > Streptophyta > Magnoliopsida > Fabales > Fabaceae > Canavalia > Canavalia gladiata. The sequence goes on from CM075660.1 coordinate 16,645,769, forward strand.
AGAAGCTTTAAACTCATTTCTTGCATCCCTTGGAAATTTACCATCGATTTTGCTGTTGAAAGTTGAAACAGAAAAATGGGGGTATGGTATTGAAATGTTGCGTTATTACCTCTACTTATTATTACCTGTATCAAAACCGTCATGTGCTTACTCCCAATAATGTCCAAGTGGTCCTTCTAGTTCTGTGCATGCCAATGTGTACTTTTTCCTCACTTAACTGAAATTTCGTTTTTCTCTGAATTTGTGTATTTCATTGCGTCATTGCGGCTACATGTATTTCACCAATACTGAATCTTGTAAACTCGGCCTTGAGGTGTGGTTATATTTTTCTTTATTTATTTGTATACATTTAGTTTTTTTTATAATTTGAATCTTGATTATCATATATTTAATAGTATTTTTAATTTTAATATATATTTTTAATATTTTTCATCTTATCATATTATATTTTATAATAATAAATAAATTATTTTTAAAATAATTTATGATAGAATTATTTTATTTAACATTTTTTTAAACATTTAAATTTTATCTATTCAACTATTAAATTAATAGATATTTTATTATAAAAATTATGTTTACAAAATTTTATAAAATTTTTAAAAAAATAATAAGTTATTATATAATTATATTTTAAAAAATAATATCATTTTTAATATACATTAATTCCTCTATTTTATATGATATTTTTTAATTTATCTTTTCTTTCCATCTATTTTATGCAACAACAATTTTTTTTTTGCTGTGGTGAGTGATCATGATGAATTCCTGTAGGTATTGGAAACTCTAGCAGCTTTGGAATATTTGGTTTTTGAGCCTTTTTAACCAAATGGTTAGGAATTTGATTTTACTTCCCTCTATTGGCTTTCATAATTGAATTTAAATGTTAGTGGATGGCACAAGTTAGCGCTGGCTCTACGATTTGTTTCATCTTTTAAGAAAAATTATTACATGATTCAAACATGCTAATTTTAATTTTGGTTAATTTTAAATGACACATGGTAAAAAAAAACTTTAACTTACTAGGAGTTATATCATATATTAGGTGAAGAGTAGCCAAGGCCAAAGATGACACGGTAGTGGTCTTTGATGGTATATACAATAATTTTCATATCTTTCAACCCTAAATCTTAGTTCAACTTCTGCTGACAATGTAGCTTGCTTTTCAAGTTCCATGTTGCCTTTTGTCTTTGGAATTGTACGATACCATTACCGCTGACAGTAGCATAATACAGGTTTCATTTTGAGTTTGCTGAATACTCTCACCTTTTTCATGGGTGAGATTGTTCTTGAATCAAATTTTGTGAGGACTCTGTTGGATTGGGGATTCTTCTCATACCCTCCATTCTTTGTCATCTAGTTAGTTAGATGTTCCCTTTAGAGCATAACGTCATCTTCTGTCAATTAAATAGAACCAGCATGCTACGTGCAAATTTTCAGGACAGGAATGCATTCCATGCTTTGAGAGGACTAGTTCAGGAAACAGGTATTAGTGGTGAGGAGTAATGTTTAAATTTTATTTTAAAAAATCTGATATATTTTAATATCTACCAAATATCAAACATAAAAAATATTAAATAAACATAAAATTTATATATATAAATAATTAAAAAAATTATAAATCTGTTTAATATATTAAATAAATTATAAATTTATATATAAATAATTTTTAAAAAAAATTAATATAATTTTTATAATTTAGATTTAACTTATTTATTTAAAATTATTTTTAACAAGTCTATCTTATTTTATAAACAAATTACGGCAGATTAAATTTTAAACAAACCATATGATAGGTTCATGTTGGAGCCTGATTTATTTTCACCCAAGCTGTAAATCTACTATGGCTTTGAAAAGTCAATGCAAATATTAAGATTGATTTGCTGTGCTAATTTCTTCGCCTCTACTGAATTAGTTGGGCGGTAAAAAATGTCAGTAGCATTTAATTGCTCAAATCTTTGGCCTATAAATAGCAGTTCTCCCCGTAAGTTTTTTGCATCCCAATATCAAGCAACTGAGCTTCTCCAAAAGAGGAAGAAAATATCCTCTCTCGTTCCATTTTAGCTTTAAAAAATAGAATTAATATTATTAATTTTAAAAAAAATTATTTATTTTTTAAATTTATTTTTATATATAAATTTTATTTTTATCCCTCTTTATTTTTTATGATTGATAGATATAAGTGTATATAAAAAAAATATATAATGAATAATTTTTAAAAATTAAAATAAATAGATAAATAAAAACAAATTTTGTAGTTTATTGACATATGAAAAGATAAAAAAAAAATTAAGGAGAATCTCTATTCTCCTAATATATTAGTTCTTCTATTTTTAAAAGAGAATGTAACTAATTTTATCTTATATTTTAAAAAAAATATTATAATTATGATATCCTAACATACAAAACAGTGTTATTCATATATTTATATCTCTTGTTTAATGGCTGAAGATTAAAAAAAAAAAAAAGATCTACTTAGGTATAAACAACTATGTAGGTTATGTGCTATGACAATTTGTTTTCTAAATACTGTGTACCAATTTCTATTTTCTCATCTCTTATTTTAGCTGAAACAAGTTATTCCATTGCTTCATATGTTCAGAGCATATGTTGCTTACCCAACAGATACTTCATATGTTAAGAGCATAAAGAATGATTCTTGACATCATGTTCGAATCATCTTTCAGCCAGCTTCAAAATAAAAACATCAACATATGGAGAATACTCCAATCACAGCACCGAACGGCTCTGAAAGCTTCCAGGCTCCATCTGAACTTAACCCAGCAACAATGGCTTTCTCAACACCACCAGTGTCTGTCCGCCAAACATGGGACCAAATCAACATTGATCAAGACAGAACCTTTGAGGGCTAAAGCTGGACCTCAATGAACCAAACGACGCAAGAGAAGCATGAGGCATAAAAGCAAGCATGCAGAATCCGAGGGAAAAATAAAAGGGTGACTGACTCATGGAATGGTTCGAAAGAAAATCTGTCCCCATACTCATCATGTTTCGGTCAAAGAAGCCTGGGCCATTTATTTTTAATTTTTAGCCTTTATCGGGTCTGTGAAGGACAACAAATAATTCCTTCGGCAGCAGCTCGGTGTTACGCTGTCTGCCATGAAGTGAAAGAAAAGCTTTGCGTTCGTAATTAAATTTAGATCCTTTTTGTTGTACTGGGTTTTTCTTTCCCTTGGGCGTTCACATATTTGCTCATGAGGTAAATAGTAACATAATAGGAGCAACTTTCGATGCTTAGAACCCTTCATTGTATTATCGAATTGTTTACGAGAATTAACTGTGAAGAACTTAAGCTTACAAGCAAAGCATGTTGCTCAAACCTTGGTTAAGGGATGCACTGTTGCGATTTATTTCATGTATCCTAGTCTTACATTAAGACATGGTTTGAACTATGAATAACATGCTACGTGCAAGGGGTCAGAGCCAAGTTACAGGCATCGGTGAGAGGTCAACTTCTCAAATAAACAATAAGCATCCATGCTTTGACATGAAATACTACCCACAAGTTAAGAGGCTGAAATCACAATATTCAAACGGCAGAAACAGCAACTAATATTCGAAAACAGTCACTGCAACTAAAATCCATCAGGACAAGTGTACAAGAATGAATAAAGCCGGAATCAATGCTCATCTATCTAAACTATGTGATTGCATGAGAGAATTCGAAGTATTTTCGATCTCAAATGCTGGAAGTGAAAAGGAATGTTTTAACAGCAGGGAGCATGATTCATTGACTTTCTATCGAAAGCATCTATGCATTTACACTTGAACTCAGGCAGTACAAACAGAAAACAACAGTAAAATATTTTTTGTGCTGTTTACCCAAAAAACAAAGTTTTCGGTTCCATTAAGACCAAAGTTAATTGCCAGTACATCACTTGCTTGATTACATTTTGATCTCCACTTACGGTCAAAATCTAGCAGTATTCCATCAGTTTAACTGATGTTAAAGTCTATTCAAGCACACAAAGAAGCAAGACAACAAATACTAGATAGGGTTAAGTCGATACAACAAACCTTCCTCTACCTTTTATTGTAAGGAACTAGGATTAGGATCATGAAAATGTCTATCATGTGCTTAATGGATCAGTTTGAAAATTTGATTTATCATTATTCAGTGAAGTGAAATGGAAAAATTGAGATGACCTACAAAAATTAGCTGACTAAATTCTCCCGTGAGAAAAAAAACACTGAACTCTAAAAATATGATTACAGTGAACATTATAGCAGTTTACAGGGATTCTTCCGGGTTGAAATTGTTCTCTTTGAAGCTCTTACTCAACCAGATAGCAGTTTCCCTTGGGGAAACCTTCCCGGGCCCAAATGGTTTCAACAGAACCCCAAGTTCATCATACCTTGCCTGCTGTAGCAATCTTGCACTAAATTCAAGCAACCCTTCTAAGGCTTCAGCCCTTTGTTGGTATGATGAAGGGTCAAAATGTCTACGGCGCAGGTCAGAAGAGTTGCGGCTTGAAGCACCTGCTGTTGCATTTTGATCAGAGGAACCACTTTTATCCTCATCAATTTCCTTTAGCACGCTCCGCTTCAATCCCTGCCAAGCATCCGTGCAACTTGGCCTATTGGAGGCTCTATCATATACCTCTACGGTGCATTTGTCTATCACAGTAGAATGATTACCTCGAGATAGAAAGCCTGAGGAACCTTGGGCAGAGGACGAAATTCTATTAATAGGGAACAAAGAATCGTCATATGATGTTAATGGGAATTCAGCCATCTTATCAATTCGTGGAGAATTGACTGAGATATCTGGTGAAGACACATGACTAAGCAAACTGACATTGTGCCTGTTATGAGTCTGCCGAATACCACCCCTTGTTGGCAGCGGAAATGATGCTCTGCGATTTGTACGACCAGACTTCGAGGTATTGCACGGAAGAGGAAGCTGCAAACAGGCTTCAGAAAGTCAGAAGACAGGTAAATTAATTTTTGGGTACAATAACTTAGCTTGAGGTTTGACCAACTATCAAGAAGCTCCTTCCTAGTTTTGAATATTACAATCTACTCTTATCAAATAGTTACAGGTATAACTCGTATAAATAACAATTATTTTTTTCCTTTTTTATAATAATATATGATACAGAGAATTTGGAAGACAATTATTAAAACCAGAAATCATTTTTCTCGTAATATTTGCTCCTATTTTTTAAAATTAATATAAATGGTATGACAGAGTTATTTGACAGGGAAAATTTAAGTGTAAAAGTTGTACTTGATATAGATAGAGACCTAAATACTAATAGCTTTTTATCAAAATGAAGATAAAAGCTAATGATTTCATAAAATAATTTTTAAAAAAAGAAGATAATGACAGGAAGGGAAGCTTCAGCAGTGAGACAAGAGGAGTTGATTGTGATATTTCAAACAAAGAGGAAGGCTAGTCATTTGGCTACACATCAGTGTAGTTCACGATAAACCACCCATTCTGTAGAAAAATACCCCTAAAGGTCTAGGAGTTGTCTACTGTGAAATTACCCATTTAACAAAGGTGACATCCTTAAATATGTTTTTATGGATAAATGTGGTGACAACAAACATTCTTACACCCCCAACCCAAAGCAGAAACCAAACTCACATGGAAAAATAATGGATTTAAAGCTTGCCTTACCGCCTTACGATTCTTAGAGGATTCCATCGATTTCTTATTGGTAGCAGAGACTTTTGAGGAAGTGAATCTTGGAGTCTTAGTGATACTAGAAGTTCTGGAAACAACAGGCTTCTGTATTGACTTCACTTCATGGCTATCTCTGATACCTAGTTCTGCTAACCTTTTATTCAAATGGTCAGGAGTACAATCTATTTCTAGGGTAGAGCATACGGAGTCTTGATCGGCTCCAGATACACTGGGATTTAGAGTCCGATCATTGCTGAAAGAATGCCGCTTATCCCTATAGACGGAAACAGGATCATCTTCTGGCACCAAAAATCGAGTTTTCTTCATGTAGTTGGATTCTGGCCAATGAACTGGCAATGAACTTCGCCTGGGACTATTGATTTTGAGATGGACCTTAAGAACAAAAGGTTGAAGATGTGGGTGCCCAAGCAGCTCTGAAGCCTACCACCAGAAGTACACATCAAATGAGAAAATAGGTTTGTGTGACAGATCAGATATGAATTCAGATGGGTAAGAACATGGCATGATAGCTGGCAACAAGGCCACAACCATTGGTAAAATTAACAAGATGAGTAGCAGCAGATGCAAGACAAGAACATCTATGGACACAAAAGGATTAAAAAGCAAATCAAGACATTATACAAAAAGAATTAGATTGCAAACTGCCAACAAGAATCATTACTGCCATGTAGGCAGTGTACCAGTCATCAATATTGTGAACAAGAGATTTTTCAGTAAAGACTGCATTATGCAACATTTTCACCATTTTTGAAATGGAAACTTGATTGTATAGCTTTTTATTTTAAATTTTCTTAAACTGTTTTAAAATAAACAAGTAGGTTTCAACTTTAGGAATTAGTGGAATATTAATACATCACAGTACTAGATAGTAGATATTGCATATTGTATCATAAGAATTAAGAACTGTAATCATCAAGGTAAGTAGTAACTGATTGTTGGGGGGTAAACAAGAATATGGCATATTTTCACCCTTCAAAATGAAGAGGAAGATTTTTCTCCACAGGCATGTGATAAAAGCATTTAAAAGAAGCTAACAGGTAAGAGTTGACACAAGAGCCCTTTGTCATCCATGTTATTTAAAATGTTGAAGGACACAAATCAATTATCAGATTCTCAGTCAATCATGCATCATTAACATATCCAAACAAATCGAACTGATTATAAAAATGTAGAAATGCTTGTTTGCGAAGTTTAGTATAATTTCTTCTGTTTAAAAATATTGCTATGTTGAGCTACCCCTTCTCTACTCACTTAGAAACCCTGTTTGCCTACCATGTTCGACTTCCTTTTCTTAATGCAATGTAGTACCCAGAATATTTCTCTTGTACCAAATAAGATTCATTTATATAAAAGGATGATAGGCTGAAATGAAAATCACATTAAAATTTAATTTAAAATCTGTCATCAACCCAACTCATCCCCGACCAGGCAAGCCAAGAATTTTCCTTTCTGTTAACCAAAGCCTGACACACTCCAATCAGAGTGGAGAAAGCACATTTTATCAAAACTAATCAGAATACATGTCATCGGCCAATGACACTTCAAATCCAACAAATTTTGAGGATCTTTAGGGGAATTGGAGGCTTCTTATTCGGATGAGAGCATAAATTGCTAATCTATTCCAATTTATTCAATCACAGATAATAAAATATAGTGCTGGACGTTGCACCAATACAGTTCATTCAATAATTCTAGGTCAGAGGAGAACTGTACATACACTTGGCCTAAGCTCTGGATTTTTCCGCAGCATACTTTTAACAAGACCTCGACTGCAAAAAGAGAAAACAATTATGACTAGATCAATCATCAATCATATAATCCATAGTACTAATAGTTGATCATTATAAATTAACAAGAAACCCCACTTTGAATTTATCTTTGGCCAACCCTCACCTGTTAGGTTTGGACAACATTAGGCATTGGGTTTGTCAAATGACAAGGACCTATGTGATTTTTGTTTCCATCTCATATTTTCAGTTTAATTAAAAAGATGTCATCTTATTTTTACTTTGTTTCCTGTTTTTGAAGTTTTATACAAAACTTTGAAAACAAAAAACAAAAAAATTAGCATTTTGTAATTAACACAAAGTAGAAAATGGAAACAAGAAACAGAAATTGAAAACCGAATAGGTCCTAATATTACAGCATAATGCATGACAAATTGATAATGCAATTTGCAAAAGGCAAGATTAATCAAGTAACTATACGATTAAGAATATGGACTTACAATGAACTAGAATATTTTGTTGGAAGTGGAGCCACTATGGACTTATTAATCTTGTTAATCAATGCTTGTATATCCTGCTCAAAGAAATTGAAAGATAATTAGGGTAATTTTTTAAACAAAACAGAAAAGATATCAAAACAGTAAATATATATTTAATTTAATTCTTTATTCAAGTATAACCATGCAGCTAAATAAGTGCTGCTGATAATATATTGTCAAAATAATAGTTAAAAAATAATATAATGACAAGAATTCAAAACATGATAAATGGGGATGCAAAGATAATGTAAATTAACAAGATTTTAGTCTGATTGATTATATACCGAAATTTGTTCATCCAACAGCAGAGATGAATGCATTAAATATGTTCCAAAAAGAAAAGATACAGACTACTTACAAATGCTTTGAATGCAGGCTTATGTGCTGTCATTTCATAAATACAACATCCTGGATAATTGATTTCAGATATCATAAATATATAACAAACCAATAGTAGAAAATTTATAAAGAAAAACCACAACATGAAAAAGAGTTCTTACCCAAGGACCAAATATCAGATTTAGAACCATAAGGTATATCAGCAAGGAGCTCGGGGCACATGTAACTAGGAGTTCCCACAACCTACATTACAAGACAATGACTCATTAATGATTACAAGTAGTCATGTTAAAGTGACAATAAGGAAAGTATTCAATTTAAAGATTACACATATCTTACAGAGGAAGCAAGATCATCAGAAGTCAACATTTTGGCAAGTCCAAAATCACCTGTTTCATCATTGATCACTTGTAAACAAGATGTCAATCATCTGTGCCCTTGTTTAAAGGAACCATAGAACAACTTACCCAGACGTATGTCATGATCTTTCGTCAAGAAGATATTTGAACACTGATGGAATCATGTGATTTTCTCGTTAGTATATAGGTCAACATAAATTAGATGAAAATGGAATTATCACCGCTACATACAAAGAGGAAGTCTATTACTAACTTTGACATCACGGTGAAGAATGTGGTTCATGTGCAAGTAGTCAAGAGCCATAAGAAGTTGGACAAGCCACTTACATAGTTTCTGCAAACAAATGGCCCTTTTTAGATTTTAGACGCAAAAATTTAAATGTGTCCTTATTCATGACCAAATGAAAGGGAGTAAAATTTCTGAAAGGAGGAAAAAAATTCAAAAATAACCTCCTCAGGAAACAAGACACCATTAGCTTTCTTTATAGCTTCTGCCCTGTGTTACATCAATGATGTATTTAAAAAGACATTGATACTCCAATTTACAAGAGTTGAAGGAAAACAGAATTATAAATTGCATGCTACAAGTTAGAGAAATGAGACTTACATATCTCCACCCTCACAATAACCTATAATAATGCAGACATAGCAACCCTGATAAAGAAGGAGCCAAAATAGATCAAAACTTAAACATCCTGAGAGTTTTATGATGCATACACCAAGTGTTTTTGTAGTAATCCTACAATAGAAAGTTATTTTTGGCAAGTAGCTAGTAGAAGCCATTCTTATAATTAACTCAGGAGATGAAAGAAATAAAAACTAAGCAAAATACCTTCTCTACCCAAGAATCTTTGTACTCCACAATGAATGGGTTTCGTAATTTAGAAATGAGCTCCATCTATGTAGGCCATAAGAAATAAATGTGTTAGAAATACAAATAATTTCACATAACATTTGAATATTTCCTACCAAGTTTACTGCCTAATGTTCATATTGGGGTCAGAAACTTATTTTTTGGCCAATTAGCAAATGACACACCTCTAGAACTAGAACAACAAACAATGCAGCATGCAAAGGAAAATATTTTTAGAATACTGAAAAGACAACTTAAGTGCAGTATCACATGTGCTTTTGGTGTTGCTCTCCAATTAAGTTTCACACCAATAACTGATGTAACAAAGGTCAATATTGAAGGTCGGCATCAGCTACTGCGACAAAACCCCAATTTTAATTCAAAGACAGCACCAAAAGCACATATAGTTCTGTAGCTCAGTTTTGTCCATACTGAAAAAGACACAAGATACTCAGTTAGTACTCTGATTGAATCACTATTTGAAGCACGAACCTCCAGGTGGGCAGATCTACGAGAACGCTCAGTTTGGCGGGCAAGGCGAATCTTCTTCAATACATATCTATATAATCAAAAGACAGAAGTCAAAAAGCATTACCAGCAATGGTTTATGGTGTCATTTAAACGTTAAAGTACACAGGTGAAAAGAAACAGATAAGAGAGATAGAGAGAGGTAAGGTAGGTTCCATTCTCACTTTTTCTTCTCATGCTTATGTCTCACAAGAAGCGCAGAACCAAAAGCACCTTTTCCAATTTGCTCAAGTATTTCATACTGCTCCATGTCATCAATTTAGTAAGAGAATTCCCTCCCCGGGTACAAACCGAGTCAAGCACGTTAAGTCCTTACAAAAATATAAGATGACAAAAAAATGAGTTGAAAGTTATAGAAACAACTGTTTATTGCACCAAGTGACTAAGAAGGGAAAATACACTAGCAGCGTAGTTATTCTAGAATTGCAAATGCTTGTAAGTTAACCTTTCTCCTTTGTCAGGGTAGAATAAGAAAAGTACAATGCAATACTATCGTGATTGTTCGGCAAAAAGAAAGCAATAAATAGTAATCGATAATAAAAGTTAAAAAAAAAAGAGAGAGAAGGAAATAATGCAGTCAAAGACCGGGTTCAGCAATGCTCGTTAAATACAGGATACAGAGAAATATGATCATGCGGTTAAAGAGAAGTAACTATGGATCACACTATGCACGGAAGTTGAATAATCAGGGCGCTAATTACTTGATGAATAGGATCCACCACAAAAATGATTCACATAAAGAAAAAATGTCTTCCATTTATTGGCGAGAAACCTAGAGAAATAGAAATTCTCGAGAATGTACGTCTAAAAAGTTTTCTCCGTTCAACAATAAACGGCACGACGAGGCACAATTCATGCTTCGCTATTTGAAGCGGTAACAATTAGAGTTGATACTGAGATCCCTACGCATGATTTGCTTGCTCAGTTACATTTCTTGATAACACAAGGCTCATCGACAATAATTAAAACAGTAACAGAAATATACATCCGAAAAAGCGATGCAGGCCACGAATCAAAGGCAGAGTAGTTGCAGAAGCAGGAAACAGTAACATTGCGAACGGTGCAGACGACGAAAATGGAGAGAAATCTAAGTAAAGAAAGAATCAGAGTGAAGAAATAGTGGGAAGAAAAGTTGAATCAGTACGAGAAATGAAAGGAGAAGGCAAAATGCACCTGAGTTGAGTTAGTCGGTGGAGGTAAAAAGCAAGATGAAGTTGAACGGATCCAAGGGATCGAAAATGCAGAGGGAGAGGAGTCAAAAAGCGGAGAATGCGAGGTTGAATATTGGCAGGGGAGCTGCAAAGCGACACCGTTGTTCGGGAAGAAGAAGCAGCAGATGAAGTTGCAGAAGAAGCTCTTTCGCCATTCTCGTTCAGAGAAAGAAAAGGACAAATCCAGAGAGAGATTGCATTGCAGTATTATTTATTATTTATTATTTATCAAAGCAACTTGGGTTGATGGATAGAGAGAGAGAGTTGAGAGTGGAGACTAACTACTGTCTTGTGAGAGACAGGGAGATTTTTACTTTGCCACAATGCTAGGGAGAGAGAAATAAAAGTGAACCAAGGGAACATGATGGTGAAATTAAAACTAGCCTGAATTATTATTTTTTTCGGTAAACAAAATGAGAGTGATTATTACGACGCTTTTGTTTCCTGTTTTGCAAAAAGAAGCAGAAACCAAAAGAAAGTAAATACTGGAAGGTGGGTTGGGTCTCACGCACAGTCTTCTCTTCAGAGCTTCTGTATGCTTTATTGGGCAATGTTACAAGAAAAAAGGTGTCATAAGAAGAGTGTTGCTGTATATTTTAAAATATAGATAAAATGAGATAAAAACGATAAAAAAAAATATAATGTAGTAAACATAATATATATTGGAGTGAAGATATTGTTAAAATATATGATAATTAAATTGTTTTTTGTTATGATACTGTTTTTAAAAATATTGTTAATATATATATGATAATTAAATTTTTGTTATAATACTATTTATTGAATGTTTAAATTATCGATTTTTAAAAAATTTATTAAGAATATATAGAAATAAAATTAATTTTTATTATTAAAAATTATAATTTTAATATTATAAATACATCAGATTCAATAATTTAATAAATTTTATTATATATAAATTTTTATTAAATATACAACAATATATATTATAAAATTAACGATTCATTGTTAAAAATTAATTTTATATTTGTTATATAAAATAAACTTTATATTTAGATATATTAGATAAAAAAATTATAAATAATTTATTTGATTTATATTATATAAAAATCAACTTTTCTAGTAAAAATATACAAATAAATATAAATTATTTATAGTGATTAATTTTAATTTAAAATAATTTATTAAAAATTAAAACTTATTTAAAAATAAACTAATTGTTTTTTATTATAAATTCATAATTTTATTTATCTTTAAATAAATGTGTTGTTTATGAAACAAATTATAACAAATTAGATTAAATATATCTTTTACCTGTCATTTCAAAATCACCTAAAATAAACATTAAGAAAGCGCACTTTAATTCCAGCCAGTTATAAAACTATCGGACTCTAGTTATTACTTAAGACAGACATGGCTCCTCTGGACAAGCATGCGCGTCTTAAAAAAAAGATTCCTGTTAAAAGATAAATAAAAAGTTGTAATAATAAAGTATTAATTATGAGTATGCTTGTTTAAGTTGTTTAAATAACATAATTAAATATATATATATAATTTATATTTTAAAAATTATGAAAAATTAAATTTATATTGAGGGGTATTATATTTTTTACATAACAATATTAATAGAGTTTATCCAAAAATATTTATAAAATTGTAAATTTTAGAGGTGACCATGGCTATGGTAGGCTACCCCGGCCCTCACCCTCCAGCTGCGAGCACCAGACAAATTCATGTTTATTAGTTTATTAACAAGCTGCACTATAAAAAAAGTTGTCACTTATTAACTTTTTATTATTACATTTTTATAAGTAAAGAATAAGATTAAACACTAGAGATATCTTAAAACATACATATTATAAATATAAATATTATAAATTTATATTAATATATTATACTTCTTATAAGCTGTAGTAATAATATTATAAGTATAAATTTTTATTAACTTTTGTTAGTCAAAAAGATTTTTATTATTAATATAAATATTAAAAATTAATTTTAATAATGTAATATATTATATTAATAAATATGTTATTAAATTAAAATATTAATATATTAATTATTAGTATATTATTTTATTTGTTATTTTATACATTTTAAAAAATATATCAATAAAATTTTTATTAGATAAATATTGTATTAATTATCTAACAATTTAAATTTATGTTTGTTAGTAAATGATATATATATATATATAATAGTTTTTTAATAAAAATAAAAATAAACCTTTAAAAAATCCAACTTTTTCTTCAATTTAAATTCTAATATTTGTTTGTTTTTTATTTTCCTTACTCTCAAGTAAATATAGGAATTAAAGCACTAATTAAGAGGTTAAAAATATAAAGTATAAAAACTATAATTAATTTTTTGCCACTATGATTTTTAATTTTCTTTAACAGGATATTTTTATAAAATTCTCCTTATTTTAGTGTATTTAAATATATAAATATTTTTATTCAAAATAGCATAACTTTATCTCAATTTATTATGAGTTAAATATATTTTTAAATTTTTAATTTTTTAAATAATTTACTTTAATTTTTAAAGTAATTAAAACTTAACATATATATATATGTGTGTTTTTAAAATTTCAATAAAGTAAACTAAAAGTAATTTGTTTTAAAATATTAAAAATTCAAAAATTTATATGGTTATATTTTTCACATAATAACCATTGAGTTAGTTACCATTTCAAACTCAATCTAACCTGCGTGTATAAATACATTTTGTATATCATTGCACACGAGATAATTATTTTGAACTGGCATCATTTATAAATATAAACTGTACTGTCATATTTGATGTATTATACAAATATATTTTATAATCCATACGGTAAATCATTCACATTTAAGTCATATATATATAATAAATTTTACATATTTTATAGATAAATTATTTATTCTTATAATGTTATTTTGTTGAATTTTATATTATTTTAAAAGTTAGAACGTCATTATAAATATCTCATCAATATTTTTTTACACTAATAAATTTTAATATCAATCATAAAAATTTGACATCTGACTAATAAATAAACGTCATCGGACCTATACTAAATTAATAAGATTGCGTCAAATCACTTATCTCATGTCGAATATTGACATTGCATGATTTCTCAGTCCCTTCCTTTGTATTTTTTTCCCGTATAAACATTTTGTTGGCCTGCTAGGTTACAAGGCTATAAAACTTTTCGGTGAGTTATATATTTAAATCTGACTTGTTTGATGTTTGATTAATTTCGTTTGTTGCAATATGTATATTAAAGTTTAATTTTAGGTTTAATTATATAAAGGAATCAACTTTAAATTTCATGAGCTTGACATTAAAAACTTGTTTAATGTGTATGTATAATAATTAAAGAATCTAATTGTAGATAATAAAAAATATATAATAATAAAACTATAGTTTTATTTTAAAACTTGTTGTTATTTATTTCTTTATTCGAACAAGTTTGTTACTATAATCTTATCTTTTTATTTTAAAATATCTACTAATTATTAAATATTTCAAGAATATATTTGATAAGTGAAAAATGTTATAAATAAGTTAGTAAATCTAGTTTAGATTTTATATTTTTCCAAAAATTTATTGTTAAATTATAAATTTGATTAGTTTAAACAATTGAGTTAAATTTAAATATTGTGTATTTTTTTCTCAAGCTAACCTCTAGTTCAGGTACTAAGCTTAACTTAACTTGCTAACATACCTATTAGGTAATATACACTTGTGTTTTCCCCCGTCATATTATGTTACATAGGGGATTCATTTACTTCACAAGCTATGTTTTTGGATTTAATAAACTGTTATAAATTTAATCATTAAATCATGTAAAATTATTTTAATATTTAGGCATATCAAATGTTATATAAATTAAATATTTATAAATAAGTAATGTATAGCCGATGTTTATTTGTATACTAAAAAATTATAGTAAATTATAAAATATAATTAAAATAAAGTTTATTAATCAAATATTAAGTATTTAAAAAATTTTAATTTCTGTAAATAAATTTGTACTCTATTATAAAAAAAAAGTAATCATTTATCAGCAGGGAGTAAACTAATTTGTAGTAAGAGAAAAAAAGGTATTGATAACAAATATTAAGGATATTTGTAAAGGAACATTTAAAAAAAATTATTTAAAAATTATAACGAAGATGGATTGACAATACTAAATATTACTTTTTAATCCAAAAGCTTCTTTTTATTATTTGGTAAATATTCTTAATTTACTATTAGAATTTTGATAAAAAAATAATTTTTAAATTTAAAAGAGGAGAAAAGGTAATTTTAATGGTGAGAATAAACATCCAATTTTATTCTTAAACAAAATATTCAACCTAGTTTATTTTTTGAAAAAAATTGTTAAATAGTATTTGAAGACTATAAATCTGCGACACTGTAATTTTTCAGACGTTTTCCTTTATTTTTAATAAATAATTAGATCCTAAAGATAAAATCATGAATCAATTTATATAATTTATAAAAAAATATTATTAACTTAAATTAACCCAATAAATGTTAGCTTGAATTAAAAATTGACTAAAATATTTCGTATTTATAATTTTAAAAATTTATTTGTTCAGTTTTTTAAATGAGTAAATTAGATGGAATGACTTTTTCAATGTTTACTCTAAAGATTATTTTTCTTAGATGGGGCCCTCAAAAAAGAAATCTTAGACAGGGAAGTAGACAAGGAATAGCAGAGTGGGACACACACCTTTGTTGTTTGCGTCTACCCTCTTTACATATCCCGATCTCCAGTCTCAACCACCTCTTCTCAATCACATCCCTCTCATCCCCATTGCTTTTTCTCTCTCTCTCTTTCATTTATTTTAATGAAAATACCAATAACACTATTCTACTTTTTCCTTTTCTCTGTACAGACCTTTAAGAATCGACCTTAATCGATCTTGATTATTTTGAATAATACTTCACTTTTTATTTATTTATTTATTACACAAACTAAATTTTAAATTTATTTTTTTATTTTTTTCTCCTCCATTCTACCTATTCATTTATTGATAAAAATTCAAACTCAATTATTTTAATTTAAGAATATTTTTTTATTTTTAATATAAATATATATTTTAAAAATATAATTTAAATTAACTTATATATTTTAAACAAATATTTAATAGTTCAACGTCAATTTTCTTTAATTTTTACACCAATTTTTTTAGCAACTCTTGTGGCCCGAGTAGGGGGTACATGCTGTCTCCGTCAGATTATGTCTCGAGATTGATTTGCAATCTCACGCTCCAACCTTTGTTTGTTAAGTGTAATCCTAAAATCAAACAGGATAATTAATTATTTAAGTAAACAAGTGGAAGCTGTGATAAGAGTTGCAGATCTCATTTTAAAAGCTAGACAAGACAATGGATTCAAATTCAACATTAGTCTAAATAAAATACACAATCATGTTTGTCTTCATCTAAACATGTTCCATGCATGGCTTCAATATCATTCCCAAATGGGATATATATATATATATATATATATATATAGGTGAATTAGATTCGTTGATATAAAATCTTAAATTTTAATATTTATATTAATTTAATAATTTAATATAAAATATAAAATATATTAACTTAATTATTAAATTATATTATAATATTTTTATAATCATATATATAATTTTTAAAAATTTATAAATATATTATTCAATTATTAATATTTATATATTTAAATAATATAAACTACTAAAATAATTATAAAATAAAATATTTAATAATTTTTAAATTAATAAATTTTATATTTAGCATAAAATTATTAAATTAATATAAATATTAAATTTAAATTTCAACAAACATAAAATGGATTGGTAGAACTGAGGAGGATTCTTTACTGTGGGTTTTAATTTGAATTAAAAAGAAGACCCACCTCATTTAAGAATGGCGTGCTCTGTTGGGTTCAGATTAAATGTGTTAAAGGGGAGATATTATATATATAAAACATGATTGTATTAGTAGATGATAATAAGCTAACACCGTTATATAAAATAACAAATTTAAAAAATTATAAGGCCAAAGTGTTTTTGTTAATCAATTGATGGTCATCTTTTAAAAGGACATGCTTTTTATAAAACAGTGTTTCGAGACTCCTGTGGACAAAGAAAAATATACTCATTGAAACAATGTTACTCTTGAACTTCTGATGGAAGCTATTGATCCTTGAGTGACATCCTACTCAAATATGGCAAAATTAATTATGTTTGATCGTCAACAAGCTAAGGAGAAAAAAAATCAAAAATCATTGAGGAAAACAAGTATTGTCATTAATAAGCTCATGAAAGTTGTTGGAAAAATATAGTAACATCACAAGAGATAAAATAAACTGAGTTGGTCTATAAGATTGTGGTTTCTTATATTAAAAATAAATAGTTTATTTATTTGATACAGATTTCCTTTTTTTAAAGCTTAACCTGTCTTTTTAAAAAATTTAGTCTATAACCTAAAAGTTTACTTTAAAAAATTATTTTTAAATAGGATACTAGGCCTATTTTTATTTTATTAAATCATTAAGTCTAAGTTTTTAATAAACCATACCAGCATATATAATCTAATTATAGTGCAAAAAATTAATACAAAAATCAATACATTCTTACATATTAATGTTACTATTTTTATTATAATTATTTAAATAAATTGTTTTGCTATATTTAAAAAACTTTTCACGTAATGTAAAATTTAAATTTTATCTAAATAAGGTTTTAATGAAAAAAATTATTCCAACTTATTTAGTGAGTGAATTTAGCTTGGAATTGATCTAACATTTATGCAAACATAGAACAAACTTAAAATATAGGCTTTTTAAAGAAACACAAACATTTTATTAAAATTACTAAATTTTCATTTGAAAATTATCTTTTAAATACATAGGCATACAAAGGATTTACCGAAATAGAATAACTAATTTTGTTTAATACATTTTAATTAATAATAAAAGTAATCCATTTAATCTTATTTAAAAATTTTATTAATTTAAAGTTTAAACTGCTTGTTTGATCCTATTTCACTCCTGATGCAAACATAACATAACATCAGAATTTATATTGTTTATATTATATGCACCTAAAAGCATTGCTAAAGTAATTTTGATTTTTCTGCAACATCGCATCATGCTTACCCCATTTCATGGGCATGGAATGGACAAGTCTAACATAGGCTTAGTGTAAGCTAACACTGGGAAGTGCGAGGCACGAAGGGCCAAGCAGCCATGAAGCAAACAAATTTAAAATTAAAATTAAAATAAAGAAGAAAAAAAAGAGGCAGAAAACTGTGAGATAAATTGGGATTAGGACAGGATTTGTAAGTACACGATTAGAGAGACTAACATAAAACGAAGAATCTGGACGTGCTTCCCATAATCTGATAACAGTGTACCGAGTACTCACCGGTCAACTCTGCGCCGCTCTAGAGAGCGACAATGCGCCCTAAACGGGAAATTTGGGTTTGTGTGGATAAAGATGTTGAGTAATTAATTAAACCACATGAATGATGGATCTGTCCCTTTTCCAAATCAAATGATATTGGCGCATACTTTTTGGTGTGAAAGGAGGAGCAGGTAAGTAAATGTTTTTATTGGTACCAGATCCAATTGGTCAAACAACCCATCTGGACTAAACCGATTATGAATACAAAACTCACATCAAACGGGGACCTTATATTAGGATTAAAGCGGTCTTGATCATGTCCTTTTATTGTTGATTGGATTTTGGGTATTATATCTCTGTATCTCCCTTAAATAAAATAAGAAAATACTAGTGGAGTAAAATGCTAATTTAGAAAGAAATATAAAAATATTTTATTAGAATTAAGGATATTAAATTACTTTGTTAATTACTGGTATAGAAACTTGTGTGTGATGCATGAAATTATATTTGTATAAAAAAATTTATAATAAAAATATCAAAATTTTATATAAATTGTTTTAATAACTCGTTATAAATTAATTTTAGTTACCTATATTTTGTATAATTTAAAATTAGTATTTAATATTTTTTGCTAATGAAAAATATAGAAAAATTTAAAAAGCATTATTTAATTCATCAGCAAAATGACTTTTTTAAAGATAAAAGTTTTTTAATGTTAATTCATTCATATAAAAATACATAAAATTTTCCAATGTAAAAGTGTATCTTATTTCCATAAAATAAAAAACTGTTAAATATATAATTAAAAAAAAACTACGTGTAAGTACTATATTTATCCTATGACACAATATATAAAATATCATGTGCCCAAAATTTTAATTAGACCCTTTAATCCTTTTCATCAATTTAATAATAATAATAATAATAATTTCAACATCAATGATAAAATTATAAAAAAATTATATATATATATATATATATATATTCATACTTCTTGTAATTTTAAATTATTTTTTATATTATTTATATATATATATATAATAAGTTAACAATATACAATGGATCATTTGTTTAAAAAAAACACAAATCATTTATAAAAATTAATCTTGGAAGAAATTAATTGTATATACGTTAGTGTACCGGTGAGAAATGAACTTTTTACATCAGTTATTTTGGACAGTGTTGGAGTGAACGATATAGAAAATAAGAATTTTTATATCGATTGTGAAATCGATGTAAAAAATACACTTTCTACATCGGTTGTGGGCAGAATCGAGGTAAAAGTCATACTTTCTACGTCGGTTAAGGCCACAACAGATGACTTTCTACATCGATTCTGCTCACAACCAATATAAAAAGTGTACACAATACCTACTTATATACATATAATTACTAGGCAGACAATACAGAATTCATATAATCTATATGTTTAAACTAAATACATCATTATTTATTATTAACCTTAAACAGGAAATTAATGGTATGCTCATATTTGAACTTAAGAAAAGAAACCAACATATTTAAACTCAAAATCAATATTATAACATACATGTCACCTAATCAAACTTTCACATCTGTAATGACAAAGTAGAGGTATATAAAAAATATCTCACAGTCAACGCAACAATGGTTGAGCGATGGCCAAGTGATGTTCAAATGGAGGCACAACGGTACCAAATAAGAAGCTTAAAAATTATAAAATACAACCAAAATGAATGTAAATTTCAACTATAATAACAGAATGAGATGCATAAATAACAACAAAGACGACTCCGAACGGAAGAAATGGTTACAACAGTGACAACAATTACGAACGTAAGGACGGAGTGTAATGACGAATAACAAAGACGACAATGACTAAAACGTAAACGAAAACAGAATGAATAAACCGAAACGAGAAACTGGGATTTTGGAAAACGAGATTAAAAACCACCAGCGTCGAAAAACAAGTGATAGGAAAAGACATTCTACATAAGCTGTTTCTCAGAATCGATGTAGAAAATATTTTCTACTGTGGTTGTTTTCCTAATCGATGTAGAAAGTTGAAAAAAACTCATTTTCTACAGTCTGTAACCGATGTTAAAAGTATTTTTTACATTAGTTCTTTTCTAAACCGAGGTAAAAAGTTTACATTTATTTATAAACATATCATCGTATTTTTATTTACATCAATTTTTGAACAACCAATATAAAATTTTATTTTTACAGGGAAATAATTATTTTAACTTTTATTAATGGTTATAACAAAACATATAATAAAAAAAATTATCTTTCCCCAAAATTTAAAGGAAATAATACATTAGAAGATATTAAATAATTCATCTTGAAGAATAAATATTCAATGATTATTTTAAAATAAGGGAATAATATACAGTATTAAATGGAATAAAGTATAATGTTAATTAATGAACATTTGAATTTTTAAAAATTTATTTTAAATTTATTAAAATAACTTATAATTTTATCAATTTTTTTTTATAAAATTTAAAAAGAAAAACAAATAACACACTATTAAAAAAAGATTTACATTTTAAACCTTTTTTAAACACACACTTTTTAATTAAATTACTATGATTCGCAATAACTCAAATGAATCATCTAATAATACATAGTACGTGTCTTGAAGAAAATATTTCAAAACTTATTTAAAATCACAATTTAAACTCGGTCTTATGTTAGAATAATATATATATATATATATATATATATATATATATATATATACTGATTTATTTTCCTTTTTTTTAAAAAAAAAAACTACCTCTGCTCCTTGATTTATGTTAAGATTTACTTAATAGATGTTAATATTGTTATTGAAATATGATTGAATTAGTTGAAAGTAAACAAAATTTTATGTCGGTATCTTTTTCTGTAAACAAGAGTTTGTCGTATTTTTATATAAAATTTTCAAATTTTAAAATTTAAAATTTAAAATATTGCTACGAAGTATGATATGGATTAGTTGATAATTATAATTTAAGTGTGATCTTATTTAAAATATGATAATATTAAAAAGAATTACAATATAAAAAATAACAAAATTTAAAGTTAAAATTTTATGTAAAATTACTTTAATTTATAACCTTTTACCATTACACTAATTATAATGATTTGGAATTAAACTGATTTAGATATAAAAGAATATCATATAAATTTAAATCTAAACATAATAGCATGATGTATTTAGGTTTAAATTAAATATAGTTACATAGTAAATAGTACAAATAATATGTTATACTTAATTAATAAGTAAAATGTACAAATACATATTTAAAATAAAATTCACAAAAGATTATACATCTTATTATTTTATCTCAATCCTACTGTCAAAATATACAATAAAAAAAATTGTTAGTTACATTTTTTAAATATAAATATAGGTATCACAGTATTAAATGGAATATATTTTAAAAACTATCCTTACAAAAATATACAATTTCAAGTTTGTAACATTATTATACTTATTTTATGGAGCTAGCTTAAGCATTATTTTTGGTTTTTTAATGTTGGCAAGATCATATTTTTACATTTAATCGTTATACTTTTGATGAATCTATTTTTTATTTAATCATTGTAATATTGTTGTCAACATTAAATATTTATCAAAATTTTTGTAATTCTATCTTAATCATATAAAAACAGAGTGCATTATATATACATGACGATATAGAGTAAAATGCAAATCTAAACAATATACATAATTAAGGAAACTTACATTTAACGACATTAAGTTAAAACTAAATGCTCTACATGATTAAGGACACTCCAAGATAAGGTTGAGAAGTTTTACCTCCAATGAATATTAGCCAGATGAGATTGAAGAGTTTTACATTCAATGAATATTATGAAGATGAGGTTGGAGGAGTGTTTTGAATTTGAGGATACTTGCATACTGAGTTGAGAACATGCAACTCATGTTTTCAATTTTCACTAATTTTATATTCTATGTCAACAATTTTATTCTTTACCTAAATTGTAGTTAAACAATATAAATTTTTTAAATGTGAACTCTTCATATGTTTATTTTTAAAATATATTTTTTGAGTTTTTTAAAAATCTTTTAAATAAGTCAAAGTTGGAAATTTTATTAATAAGATTAAATTTAAACATATATAGTAAAAAAATCATCCTAAATATTATAAAATGAATTAAATCACCAAAATTTTAAAAAATATATTATAAAAAAAGGTTCACACAAGATTTTAGCTAAAAAAACCTAACCATATATAATAAAATATTTCATTATCTAAATACGTCTAACATACATAATATATAACAAAAAAATTTTAAATTTTTATCCAAAGTAATAATTTTTTATTTAAAATATCCAAATATTTATTATATAAGAATATAATAAATTTTTGTATTTTTGATAAATATTTTATTTATTTTAAATATTTAAAAATATAAAGTAATTATATAAAATATTTTTACAAACCAATTTTTTCTTACAACTTTTTATACCTTGTTTATATTTAATTCCTCTTTTTATTTTTATATTATCTATCTATTTTTGTTTTTAGGATTAATTCATCCTATCTAGGTGTTGGATCCATGCATTTTTAAATTTTATATATGCGTAAATATGTTTTTGGGCACTTCTGTCATTATAAATTTAGTAGGAAGAGTTTTTAAAAAACTAAAATTAATAAAATAATATTTGTGATAAAATATGTTTCCATAAAAATTCAATAATTTATTAACTGAAAAATATTTATATTTTTGAATTGATTAAATAAATTTAATAAAAGAATTTCATGATAAATAATAAAAAAAGAAACACAATATTTAAAATATATAATCTGCATTATTATAGAATTCGACTTAAATAGAAACAACTTAAAATGATAAACTATTCAATAATAGTTGGTCAGATCAAGGTAAACTGTAGTTTCAAACAAATTTTATCCTCAACATATATCAAGGATTTAAATTCTTAATTTTTTACTTCATAGAGAATTTTATTTAACCACTAATCTAACCTGAAAGTTAATCTAATAATTTTTCTACGAAGATTATGACTCTAAGAAACTAAAATAATGAAGTAATACTCATTTGAAGCTTATATCTAAAAGTAAAGATATGTTTAATTTATTTTATATTTTAATTTTTATTGTAATTGTAAAGCATCACATTATTTTATTTTAATTTATAAAAATATTAACTATTATCTTTAAAAAATTGAAATTTTGTATACAAGTTTATGAACACACTTTCATTATAATTTTAAATATATTTGTATTATACATTTTAGTAAAAAAATTACCTTTAAATTTTCAACTGACTACTATTTTAATGCAAATTGTTGGGATGATCTTATTTTAATTATGCAGAGAAAAGTGCACAATAGCAAGTTGAAAAACTTGATACACAAGTGAATGCCCGAGTATTAAAGGCATGCATGTACTTTGGATTTAAGGCCGAAACATTTGTGCAGTGGGCTGGGCTAACATTTGTTGAGCCAGTTGACTTTTGTGTAAAATAGAAATCTTTGAGATTGCGGAGTGAGTGGGAACAACACATGCACGTGTAAGGCTGATATTGTTGGTGGACGTTTGTGCAGAGAAGAAGACAAAAGAATGCAGAACAACAGAAGGCAGACCAGAGGCACATGTGACGTGATGTGCATCGTGGCAGTGCGTGAAATGTCTGATTGCACAGATGGGTGCGGGACCCAACAAGCCTGAGATATATTTTTGTTACTAAAAAGACAATGTAGGACCGTCTCACCAGGAGCACCCCGAATCGATTCTCTTACTTGTAAATAATATAATTTATTTTTTTATATTTGTATTTAATAATTAATAATATTTAAACTAAATAAATAAAATTTTCCCAATAATTTATAGATAGATATAAAAAAATATATTTTGAATGTAAAGGAATCGACATTATCTGCTTATGTAATACATCTCCACCGTCTTTCTGTGCTCTTACTCCCACATAAATGTACACACTTCTTTTAACCTAATATCTTAGAGAATTTGAAAGAAGGACTTGTCGTCCAAACATAATGATTTTAGCCTTGTTAAATATAAATTTTATTTATCAATTTTTTTATAAAAATATTTTATTTATTTGTTATACTTATTATTTAATTTTAATTTTTTTTTTCATTTTATCAATTTATCAAAATTATTAAAAAAAATTTTAAATAAATATATATATAATTTAAATTAATACCACATTAAATATTTATAATATATCTTTTTCTTCTATCTTTAAATCAAGTATTCATTTCCCTTTTCTGTAGACGTGGATTCTATCCATCACCTTGTGTTTCGTTTAAAATGATTGCAAATTTTTTATTTTAAAATTTTAAATTAAAATTGGTTTGATAAAAACAATTTTTATTTATTTTTAATATATTTTTAAAATAATTTTAATTTTAATAATAAAAATAACATTTATTATTATTATTTTTAATTTTAAAATATTTTATTTTTAATTATATTAAATCATACTATCATTATCATTATTATTGTAACTTTTATTATTAATATCAATTTAATTATTATTATTATTATTATTATTATTATAATAATAATAATTTTTAATTTTTTTATTTTATAAAATTTCATTTTTTAGTATTTTGAAATATTTTTTTGTTAATTTTACATTTTATTATTATTTTATATATTAAAAAATAAATAATATTATTATTTTGATACATAAATTATATTTAATTTATAAAATTATAATATAATTTTATATTATATAATTATACATACTACAATATCATATATATAATTTTATATAAAATAAATACTAAATAATGTAAATAGTATTATAATAATATATAAAATTATTATCGTATATATTAATTATTAAATAATATATAAAAAATATATTTTTATATTGTAATCATCATAATTATTTTTATAATAACATTTTTATTATTATTATTATTTTTAAATTTCATTTTTTAATCAAATTATGAGAAAATATTTTTTATAATTTTTTAACTAATAAAACTTTATTTATTTATTTTATAAATTTATAATAAAATAAATAATATTATTTAATATATACATTATATTTAATTAATAATATTATAATATAAATTTATATTTATATATAATACAATATTATAAATTACTTTATAAAAATAAATAGTTAATAATATACAAAATATTATAATGATAAATAGAATTATTTATTTTATTTATTAATTATTAGTAATATATATAATAAAATAATTTAAAATTATATAATATATTACATTATAATTAATATTATCATGATTTTTGTTATTATTATAATAATAATAATATATTTTGTTACTTTTAAATTAATATTTTTATTCATAATAAAATAATACAATGTAATAAATTAAATTTATTTTATAATAAATTTTTAAAATTTTAAATTTAAAATAGTTTTTATTTTTAAAAATTTAAAAATAAAAAATCCTCCAAAGCAATATCTTATATAAATACCTCTTACTTGCTATTTTTGTCACATCATCATATTTCAATGTAAAACGATATCTCAAGCAATGATTTCTGATTTCAAAATTTAAGTTAAACAACTTTTAGAATTGCTGTGATATAAATTTTATGATTTTTTTTAAGCATATAATTTTATTGTTAACCTTTTATAATGGTTGACTTATTACAAACATGTTATTGGAAAGAAAAGCATTTGTAAACATTAAAATGTATCGGTAAATTAAAAGTTCTTCATTTGAATTTTAAATATATTTTTTTTAAATATGGATAAAAAATATTTATAAGTAACCAACAAAAAATATATATATAATATTAATTTAAATAGTATAATAATATTGAAATATGTTAACAATATTAATTTAGAGAAAAATAAATAAATTTATTTATTTAATTTTTATATGTGACTTTTATTTTATTTAGTTTTCATGTTCAATAAGTTTATTTATCTAAAAAGTATTTGTAGTTATACTTTTTATATTATAATTAGAAATTAACAGAGATTAATGATTCAGTTTGATTATAAACAAAAATTTATGATTTAATTTGTTTAAAATTTATTTTTATATAATTTATTTAATAAATAGATAAATTTATATTTATTAAAATGTTATATTAAATAAGTAAAATAGATTTAAATCTATGAAAAAATTAGGATCTATTTATTTTAATATATTATATTTATACAATATTAATATATTTACATAATTTATTAAAAAAATTTATTTCAAATAAAATAAATTTTAAATAATTTTTTCTCATCCTCAGAGTATAATCATTCCTTAAACTACGACTTAATCCTTATGTCTTTCTTGTCGTGGTGTGATATTGTGTAAGAATATATCATATGTAACGTATCATTTAATGTAATGTTTCAACATAAATAGTTGTAAAAAAATTTTTTATGTTAAATAATTTTGATTTATTTTTTATACAAATAGTACTAATAAAAAATAAATTGATAAATTTTATAACTTAAAAAATATTAAATATATTTTTATAAAAAAATTTTAGATTGTAAACCTTTTAAATAATATATATAAGTGTCTTTTATGTATATTTAATAATTTTTTTTATTTTATATGTTTTAAACTTGCAAATATGTCTAATCGATCATTTACGTAAGTTTTAAATTTATTTAGTAATATTTTTTAGACAAATTTATAGGTTTTATAAACTTTAAATCATGTCAAAAATTTTTTTTTAAAATCATATCATACCTTAAAAAAAAATAAGAATGTAGTAAACTCAAACCTAAGCTTTATTTTTAAATAAAGTCAAATTAAACTATCAAAATCTATTTCAACTTGATTTTATTTTTATTTTTAATCACAAGGTGTTATAACATTGTTTACTTTTTTTTATTAAAGTAACTAACAATGGTTGATGTTTATATATTTTTATTTAAAAAGTTTGTAATTAAATTTGTGTATATAAAAAAATTTGATCTGATCATTATATGCATTTTACATTTTTATTTAAATTTTTATGAATAATTTTTTTAATTTAATCATGTTATGTTGAAAAAATTAATTATAAATTGAGTAAAAATATTTAAAATTTGACAATTTTATTTTCATAGTAAAAAATGATCTGATATATATAATTTTAAATTATGATCAATTTAAACTTCTCATTATCTTAATTTTAGCATATAAAACTAGTTATAACTAAATTATTTTTTATATAACACATAAAAAACCAAAATATATTTTAATTAAAATATATTACTTAGTCATCAGCAATTATTAGCCACATCGTTAAAAACATAACGTTATAACGAATTGTAATATTAATATTAAATCATAATTATTTTTTAATTTATAAATTTAAGGATAAATTTTTTAAGTATATGTACCTGAAAAAACTAATGTGAAAACTAATATAAAAAAAATTAAATTAATAAAAATAATAAAAAGTAATTTTTGTTATGATTCACTGGATAAAAATGAAAGATAATACAAAAAGATTTAATAGCATGAAAAGCAATTTACAATCAATTTCAAACTAAAATTTATATAAAAACAATTTCATCCACACTTTTAGAATCAAATTATTGGCTTATGTTAACATGGATTCATTTACTGAATTTGTGCCTTAACTCTCATTTCTCATATTTTCTTTATATATATATATATATTATATAATTTCTTCTTTTAAAGCAATTAATTTAAATAAGTAACATGTATAGTTGATAATCTTCATCATCTTTTTATTACTTTGCCATACAGACTCCTAAATTTACCCATTGTGTCATAATATATTAGAAATGTATAAAACTCTTGGTGCAACTTGTGACTTGCAGAATTTTATTTTATTTTATTTTTATTTCTTATAAAATAACTTAAATAATAACAAATAATGAAGGTCATGAATTCTATCATATTTAATTATTTTCATAAATTATTTTTATTTAAAATATTTTACAATTTCATTTATTTACTTCTTAGATGATATAAATACATGTAATATTGTTTAGGAATTGATAAAATTAATTTTATGATAATTTTATTTTATTTTATTTTATTTATCATTAATGTTAAATAATGTTTAAAATTTAAAATTTCAATGTTTAAATTTTATTATTGATATAAACCTACTTCATGTAAATAGTTCATGATTTTTTAAATAATATTTTAGCATTTATATTTTATTGTTGTTATTATCTGTACATAAAATGTGCCTGTATATATTGTAATTTGTTTTCACATTTTATGAAAATAAAAAAAATATTTATTTTTGACATTAGAAACATTTTTTAAAATATTGTTTTATTTAAAATAATAAATTAATTAATTAAATATTTTAAAAATTATTTTAATCTATTATCTAATTAAATAAAATAAATAATAAATTTATATTTAATGTTATTTGATCATATAAATTTATTGAATAATAATTTTTTTAAAAAAATATAAAAATTATCTCTCATTTCTAAGAGTAAAAAATATATACAATAAGCAGTATATTTTATAGAATAACTTGTGTTTTTATTTTTATTTAAAATATTATATTATTTTCATCTCATTTATATTTTAAAAGTTTTGTAGAGACAATAATAAAAACAATATTTTTATAGGATTCTAAAAATATCTAATACTTACATCATATAAGAGGTATATTTCTCTCTTTAAAGGTAATGTTTCGTAAAAATATTAAAAATATTTTATTTTATAAAGATAAAAATAAATTTTTAAATATTTTTAAATTATTTTAAATCATCACAATAAATTTAATTAAGTAATATATAATATAAATTTATTAAATAATTATTTATTATAACAAACAAGTTTACGAGGTTTAACTCATAACCTCATCGTATAAATCGTTTTAATATTTTATCTAATATTTTTAAAATAATATCATCATAGAAAATGATTTGAATGATAAATTTTTTTAATAATTATTTGTTAATTTAAAATTTATAAAATAAAAGATTTATTTTTTTAAAAAAATAAAAATTTAATTTCAATCTTTATAAAAAAATTCTAAAATTCCAAAAACACTTTCTTTTCAAATTTTAAAATAAAATTGTCCACAAAATAATATTAAAAATAAAAAATAAACATATAGATTTTTTCACAGTTAAAACGAACAAATAAAAGTATTTTTAAAATTTCATTTCAAATTTTAATCTTAAAAAAAAACATTAAATATGTTTTTTTCAAAAAAATTTGCTGTTTGCACGTGAATAGCAAGTTAAAGATTGCATCCATCAAATCTACATAAATTTTTTTGTTAGTTTTTACTTATTTTAAATAATAATAATAATAATTATAAAATTTAAAAATTTTTATGAATATTTTTTTCTTTAATCTAATCAAGCAGACAAAATAAAAACAAATATTTTAAAAATTAATAATATTATACATAATTAATTAAAAGATAATATTTTTTAGATAAGATGCTAATATTTTTCTCCTAGTAGATAACTTCACAATAATGATTTGAAAAATCATATTTTTTCTAAACATTTGTTAATAAATTTTTATATAATTTCTATATTTTATAATTATCTAAATTGTAAATAAATTAAAATAAAAAATATAATCAAGTATATATTTTATTAACTATGTTTTACGGTATTAGTTTTCTCCGTCTTTTGCGTAATCACGAGAGATAATACAAATTTTAAAATAAGCAAGAATTTATTCTTAATTTTTTTTTTTTTGGATTAAATTTAAAGAATTAATTTAAATACATTAATAATATTAGAATGTTTATGTTAAATATTAATATTTGTATAAAAAAATATATTTAAGATATAATTTAATTCATTAATAACATAAAATAATTTTTTAATAATAACAATATAAACAACATTAGAGTCAATAAAAAAATTACATGACCATCCAATTACAAATGAAACTATATTTAAAAATGCAATAAAAAATACATATCCATCCAATCCAACAAATAGTACAAACCTTTAGTTTCTGCTATATGTTTTCTATTCTCATGGTTCCACAAAACATACAAAATTGTACACCATATAATTCAATTAGTCTTTTACTTTTTATTTTTATCTTTTATTGTTATAATTAAAATAAATAATTAAAAAATTTTATAGAAAAAAGTATGTTTCAACCAATAACTACGTGTTTGCATAATTATTCTCTCAAAAATTTTCTTATTGCTCATAAGTATAATTTGGTTCTAGCTACCATATATTTGCATAATTATTCTCTCAAAAATTTCTTATTGCTCATAAGTATAATTTGGTTCTAGCTACTATAATATATAGTTGCACATGATCCGATTGTACGATAAAATATATAAATTTGTGTATATACGGTATTATATTTTAAATATTATCAGTTGTTAGAACCGAAATAGGTTCATATTATTAACAATAACTCATTCAATCAAATCAAGTTTTAACTAAACTATTCAAATAGTTTTCATAGTTTTTTTGTCCTCATCATCGAGCATCACAAAATTATTTCTGTCCTTAAACAATGCTGGCTGTTCATTCAATTAAACAAGAAACATAGTTTATTAGATTCTAATATATATTTTTTATTTTTATTACATTAAATTCTTATTTTATATACATATTCAACTATGTAAACTTCATTTCTGAATTATTGTAACGTTAAAAATGTTAGATTACAAAAGTTGTGCTATTTAGATGTAGTAGAGAATAAGCCAGCATAGGAAATTGTTATTAGCAACAAGAAAAATCTTATGATTTCAATATGATATTAATATTGGATGCCTGAGATCAAGATATTTTAAACATCTGTGTTGCTGAATAATGTTTGTGAAATATATTATTATCCAAAATAAACAGATTATGTTTAATATAAAGAAGAGAAGTGCAATGAAAATATTATTAACCAGTGAATTAGCAGTTCAAACTTCTCCCTAAAACAGTGAAGATTGAGCTCTGTGACCAAGAGGTAAATCAAATCAGCAGAGAAGATTTTGGCACGAAAATATATGCAATTATGCATTGTGAACCACTGACAACTACCAATCGAAATGTATGGTACCATTCATTTAGAATTATGATGCCATGTCATAACTCATGAGTACTGGAAAGTGTAAACACATCTGGTTGACCTAACTAACTACTCTTGTAGCCAATCTTTTACCCCACTAGTTAGTACTTAAATAATTGAGAGAAAAGTTATTTATACGACAAATTTTAATAGTTGTATAAGGGAGAAAGAAGAAAGGTTTTGTGAAATAATATAAATATACAATAAAATAAGTAAGTTTATAAAAAATTATTATATACAAATATGAACACTCAATATACTTTAATGAATTATTTCAGAAAAAAATATGAATTTAATTATAATATATTGATAATATAATTTTTTTATATTGACATTAAATTTTTAATTTTTATATCTTACAATTTTTTTAATAAACTGTAATTTCATACATTATAGTATAAATTTCTTATACAATGTTAATAAATTAAATTATCATGAATGTAATTTTTAAAATAACTATTAAGAAATTTAAATCTTCTTAATTACATAATTATGAATAACTAGATGATAGTGTAAAAAATATTTATTCAATCAATATATCTGAATTAATTTTTTTTAATTTTTACATTAAAAACTATATATCTATAATAAATTTTAATTAGTTAATAGTTCATACAAACGTTTTAATAAAACTAAACTCAGAATATTTTGTTACCACAGTTTAAAATCTAAAATTTTGCTAACAATTTTTTTTATATATATAAAGGTATACTGCAAGCAATATGAAGATAAGTTATTGTTTAATTGCTCAATGAGGTAAACAAAAATCATGAAATAACTAGTGTAAAATTACTATTATATGTTAACAGTATTTTTCTTTGCATTTCCAAATCTAATACATATGTCACTATTTGAAGCAGGTAGCTGAAAATCTTGAAGGATATTTTTGTTATGAAATACAATTAGTCATGGTGTATCAATAAATTCATTCAGATAATTTTATTTTTCTCATTTCCTTAAAATTTTTAAGTAATGACCCCTACCTCGCATTTGAATATGAATTTAATTATTAATTGAGGGTTAAAAAATCTCCCAATAATAGAATTTGAATATTTTAACATTACAGATTAAACTTATTTTGGCGGAACTAACCTAAATTTTTGCCTGGTATACTTGGATGAAAAAGACTGATAATTCCTTTAACCTCTTACTGGTTCCATCCAGTCTCTAGCTATAGTAAAGGGAAGAATGTCCTAAGGAATGTTTTTGCCTTCTATTCCTTTATTTTATTTTTTGACCGGGTCAATGTCTTCTCTATTAAAACATACACGAAACATCAATTAATTCCCCTTCCTTACAAAAAAAAAAATTAAAGAAAAAAACAAGAAATGGAACATAAAAATTACACTTACACCGGAATAGAAATATTGTTCTCATTCCTCAAGCTAGCTGTCGGTGCTCGCCAAATTCTAAGTTTTTCAAATATACATCCAATTTATATGCTATAAAATAAAGCCACCATCAACCAAAAGATAAAAAAGAAAAATACAGAAGAAGTGGTACTTATTATATCACAGAAAATGGACAAATCAATGAATTAAAAGTGATCAAAATCCAAAGAAGGTACTTGCATCTAAGCTTTCTCACCTCCATGATCAACCTGCTCCTGCTGCACGGCACTGAAACCACCAGAGCCCACACGAGAAGAAGAGCCATCACCTAATTGGGTTTGCTCTGGTGGAACTTGTTCGAGTGGTAGATTCAAATGACTTTCCGACCTTTCAGATTGTAGAACGAGTTTTCCTTGATTATACAAATTGCTCAATTGATGAAAGTAGGGACATGTCCTAGAGTCTATAGACCTCTTCTTATTAGAATCCTTGGTTTTCCTGAAGTACTTGTTTATGTTCTCCCACTTTTCTTTGCACCTCTTTGCACTTCTCTTGTACCCCAACTCCGACATCCCTTGTGAAATTCTCTCCCACAAAGGAGCCTTGTTCCCTTCCTTTTCTTCATTGTTGTTGTTTACGCTGTTGCACCTTAGATTTATGAGTGCCAACACTTCATCCTTTGGCCACCTTCTCCCAACATCATCTTTCTCATTGATGGATACAGCATTTGAATTTGAGGAACCTTTATACAAAACTGAATCTGTCTCCAGTGGACTATTTAGAGAAGAAGAACTAGGGTTGTTGGGAGTCTGTAATGTGTCTTTAACTCGAGCAGGAATTGAACTAGGGTTTTGTGTTTTGGGTAAAGATGGATTAATGTTTGGTGAAGGAGAAGCAGGATGATGGTTTGGAATAGAAGAAGGATTATTAGGGTTTGGGTTGAGAGTGCGGCTTGCAGGGGAAGTTGGTGAGAATTTGTTCAAGATTTGAATTATGTTTGCTTGTCTATCACCTGCAATAGCTTGCTCACGTGCCATCATCTCAAGCTCCTTGTTCATTTTATCCATCTCTTGCTTCTTCCATGCTTCCTCTCTTGTAAACTTCTCTTCATCTCTTTTAATCATATCTTGGAGAAGCTTGTTGTGCATCTCTTCCTGCTGAGCCATCATCTTGTGCACAATGCTCTCACAAAACCCCTTAAACATCTCAAACCTATCAGGTCTTCTCCTCTTCCGATCCTTTCTCATGTTTTCCACCACCTCTTGGCTTTGTTCCTTTTGTTTGGCCTCAATGTTTCTTGAATCTTCCTCCTGTTCCACTGCATGGTGGCCCCCCATCTTATCTTGTGTCTTTTCTTCTGTCCCAACCTGATGATGATCACCACCGTGATAAATCTCTTCAAGCTCGCTAAGAAACCGATAATTACTATTACTATTATTGTTATTCGTATTAGTATTATTATTATTATTATTCTTGCCGTAATTGATGTTGCTGAAATATCTACTCTCTTCTTCAAACTTTTCTTTGCACTTCTCTGCACTCCTCTTGTATCCAAGCTCTGCCAGTTTCCTGCGCTCACCATAAATATATAAATCCAAAAACCAACCATAGAATGAAGCATTTATTCGCATCTATATCTTCAACACGTAATAATGGACAAAATGTGTTAACTCCTTCCTTCGATTTTCATCCTTCTCACGCCGGCCCTGTTCCTCTTGGGTTGTGTGTGTCAAGGTGTCAGTGTGTGAGATTAAGTGTAGTTGCACGTGTGTGTTTGTGTTTGCCTACCTCATCAAGTGTTTTAGGTAGAATACATACCATATGCAACCACTGATCAAACACCAAGTGCAACTCATAATTAATTTTCTATTAACGAATTAAATTGAATGAGATGATGGTTGAAAGCAAGGTGATCCAAAAGGACAAAAACAGATTGAGTTGTAACAATATGATAAAGCTACATATAATTAATTAATTACCTTGAGACATGTTCCCAGGTGAGTTCAGGGAACCAACTCTCCATGCTAGATCTGATCCTCAAAAGCGCAAGGATTTCATCGTTGGTCCAGGGATCAACCAGCTCGGGTAATTGTTGTTGTGTTTGATCTCTTTGTTGGATTTCCAAGTTCATTGGCACGGGTCTGTTTTCTTCCTTTTTTTCATCTTGTTGAGGGTGGTGTAACGGGTGGTGCAAGAGGTTGGATTGGAGTGGCAACTGATGAGAAGGGTTATAAGGATCAAAATTAGTAGGGAAGGTGGTGGTATTGTTGGGTGTACCTGACGCATGGAGAGGGAAGGGTAAGTGAAGAGGTAGTGAAGTCCTTGGTGTTATGAATTGGTGGAACTGCTCTGGTACTCCATCAAACATGTTTGTGTTTTCTGTTTTCTGTTTTGTGTTAACACTTCTCTCTTCTTTACCTCTTCCTTCCTTTGCTCACTGTAAATCGCCAAAATGCTACGGGCAACTTTACAAAAACACCTCTCTCTCTCTCTCTCTCTTTCTCACATTTATCAAAGAATTTGTCCTTGCATGGAAGGGAAAAGATAGCCCACCACCACACCCTTTTAGAAGAAAGTGAACTCACCACCCCAAACAGATAATATTCTATATAATAATAAAAATGTTGTTTCCTTGAACAAGTCAATCAAACCACGTTACAAATAAAAGGCATATTCAATGCATTTTAGCCTTTTTTTCTATTTCCTAATAAAATCCAAACTCATCTTTATCATGCATTGCAATTCCTTCCAGTGAAAAAGTTTTAGGTAGCCAAGATGAGTCTCAACCTCACAAATCACACGCTTTAAGAGAGAATAATTGGCGCCAGTATATACATCCTAAAGGATAACTGAAATCTAAAAATTAAAACTAGGTATGTGTCATGGTGTTACTGGTTTGTAGTTAATGAGGAAATGAATGCAATTCCTTAGGTAAGAGGGAAAGAGTGGGTTCTATTATAGGATGTATGATTGGGGATTGAAGAACACGCGCTTGTGAGACGAGTGTAGTTGGGAGGGGACTGGGGGTGGAAAATGATACTTGAAAAATAATTATTTAAAAAAAAAAGAAGAAATAAATAGTTTTGGTTGTCACTGGGCCATTCGAATCCTATGCAGTAGCTGATGCTCATGATGGTGTAATTAACGGCATCCGGATGGCAGGACACGTGAAAACATGCAGAGAATGGGACCAATTATTTAAGGATGGGAATCTTCACATGGTACAAAGGATACAGTGATATAGTACAGCTTCATCACACACCCCCTTCCTCTCTTAGACTCATCCCCTCTGTTCTATACTCTGCTTATTAAGAACTAAAGATATATATTTCAATTTATTGATGGATATGTTGGGCCTACTATTACATGTATAGTTTGGATCTAACAACACCAACAATAAGAATATTTCCCCCACCTTCAAGGATTTACTTTCCACTTTCTGAGAGTTTGCATTTTTAAGACTCTGTTTATGACTATCAGCTCACCATCACCATGCTCCTTTTTTTCCCCTCCTTTGTTTCGTTGCTTCTTTTCATTTTCGCCCATTAAGATTTACACCTACCCATAAAGTATATATAATAAACCTAGATTGCCATGTTAGAAGGGAAATAAAGGATAAAAAAAATAAGTCCCAACATATGCTATTGAAAGTGGTAAGTAGTTGAAAATTTGAGGGAGGCTCTATGGGTGTGGGGATGAAATTAAGGTTAAACATAGTTAAGAAGAAGAAATTAAAAGGAAAGAAAAGGAAAAAACTTTGAGCTTTGAGAGGAAGGAAGTTCGGGAAATAGGAAAAGGGTGGTGGGGTTAGCGGTTAAGGTTGCAAGTTTTAACCAGCTTGCAATGAGTTGTGGAAAGAGATATGTCATAACTCATAACCTCTTTTTGTTAGTTGTTACATTGGTTCCATCTCGGCCATTTGTACATGCCAATATTTCCCCTACTTTTTTGAGTTTTGACCCGTTTGACTGAAATTGGCCGCAACTTGTACCATGCCAAAATTCATAACACTGAGAAGCTTGGAGGCGCATTTATTTTCTTAGAAACTTTTGTTTTCTCTCTCTCCTTTAATTATTATGCACTAGTCTTGGAATAGTCGAATTGAGTTTTGGTTCCATTTGATTTGAGTATGGGTTTGTCTTCTCTCTCAAAGTTGAAATTTTTTATCTGAGTGTTTTTGTTTTGGGTCAAATTAAAATCTCAGAGTTAATTATATTAAATTGCATGAATTTTATAGACCAAACTTGCACTAGACTCACCCAAAATTAAAAACAAATGGGTCGTATACTTGGGCCTTTTTTTTGTTTTTGTGAAGTACACAAATACACTGCCATGGGTTTCGGATCGCTGACACAAACATTAGGCTACGGATTACAATTGTATCTTGAACATAATAAGCCTACACTACAATACTACACCACACTCCGACCTCTAGCCCATTCTTCTTATAATATCTTGTACCTTCAAAGAGAGAGAGAAGAACAACTCTCTCAAGAAAAATTGGATGTTTTAAACGCTAGGCGGGCCTTGCAAACTTCAATTTAGCGTCGTATTCTTATGATTTTATAATTAAATAATATTATTTTTGAAATAATTATTTTAAAAATTATATTTACCATAATTTTCAAATTGGTTGATAGTTAACCATGTATCAAAGTTAAACATTTATAATAATTAGTTCAAATGTTATACTATCATGATTTTTAACTGGTTAGGGTGTAATTTTTTTATATTGATATCAAAATTAAACTTTTTAGTTTTTTTTACATAATTTCTAAAAATAATAAAACTTACAGTTTTTTTTGACACTTGATGAAATTTTTTTTTTAAAAAAAATAATTGAACGTCGCTTTTATATAATAACTTTCATTGTTGAGGTAATTGAAAAAAGTTCATATTTATAAAGTGAGTCTAATAACATGACTGTAAACTTGAGCTTGGCATCTGAAATACTTATGTAATATATACTAGCGGTTGTTTTGTGCATTTTACATGTTTTTTAATTTAAATATTTTTTATAAATAAAAATAATAATGAATATTTTATTATATTAAATTAAACATATCTTAATGTTTTAAAATACAATTAGTTTAGTATAAAAATTATTTTAGATATACATATTAGAAAATAATTGATTTGAATTTAGAATAAATATATTAATATGATATTAAATGTTTAAATTTAAAATTTAAAAATAATTATTATTTTATAAATAAAATTAAAAAGATATAAAAATCTCACCTTCGCGAGCTGTGTGAAAATTAAAATGTACTAGTTGAAAAAATAAAATAAAAATTACCCTCTTATTTTTTAAAATAACAGTTATAATTTATACTAATTAGATGTCTCGAAATTTGTTGTGAAGCGATTTTTTGTGTAAGAAAATATAATTTTAATATCTTACGTAAGAATCAATTCGTCTTCAGATAGTATAACTATTCATTGCATAATTTTTTTATTAATGCATCATTCAAATATGTATTGTTTATTACTTTATTTATTTATATAACCAAATTCTATAACGTTATATAAATGAATTTTTTTTACATATCAAAAGTAACTTCTGTTGATTTTTTTATAAAAGATATTCAACCATTAAATTAAGGGGTAAATATAAATGATATACAAGAATAATTTGCCGACCTTTTGATTTGATCATTGTATACTAATTTTTGACAAAAGTAGGAAATGGTTTTGGCACTATAATCCTATCTGACTGGTTCTCTCCTTTGGAGAAGCACAAGGGCCCTGAATGATTCTCAAAGGTATACATTTTCCCTTTTCTAATTTAAATTCTTGCCACAAATTTTTAGAATATGACTATGTTCTGAAACTAACAAAAACGTCATTGGTTAAAAAGCATGCTTCTCTAGTTTTAACAAGAATTGACCTGGAATGATGATAGAGTCTACCAAGGAAAAATGCTATCAAATTGTTGAAAGCTCCTTTTAACATTTCTTTTCCTTCATCCCGCAAGGAATTTCTTCAATCTTCAATGGGATATATTTTTGGCCTGCTTTCTTTTTAATTAAAAAAATTATTTGCGTACTTACTTGCTTTTGTTAAAAATAATGTACTCAAAGAATAAATTTAAATAAATTAGAATATCTTTTGGTGTCTGCCTGCGTATTTATTATTCCTATTATTATTAAAAAAATTCTACAACCACTTTTAATCTAGAAATCATTTGACATTCTTTTTAAAAAAGATTTTTTTAAATTTTAATTTCTGTTTTTACTATTATATTTTCTATTTTATTATTGGTCTAACCTTTGAAATTTTGTTTTTAAAATATTAAAAACCTATAATCATTTTTAATAAATTAAACATTATTTTTATTATAAAATATTTAATAATTACCTTAAAATCTTATTCTTTTAATATTTATAA
Organism: Canavalia gladiata; assembly: GCA_037954105.1. Lineage (NCBI taxonomy): Eukaryota > Viridiplantae > Streptophyta > Magnoliopsida > Fabales > Fabaceae > Canavalia > Canavalia gladiata. Next base: position 16,685,014 of record CM075660.1, read on the forward strand.
AATTTTTAATAGTATAAATACTTAAATAAATTGTAAAATAATTTTTTTATACAATATAAAAAATAATGAGGATCAAATACGGATCCTCATGATAAACTATTCTAAATTTTAACTCATTATTACTAGACCAATTTTAATAATTTAATCGCAAAACAATTCAATTAATAGCATTACGAGATATATAATAAAAATAATAATTTCGCTTTAAATTACACTCCATGTATTTCGGATTATGTTTGCACTTTTCTCGTTATATATTTTGTGAAGCTTTTCAAAATCCACTTTTATAAAGAGTCATAATATAAAATATTTAAATAATATTATAATTATATTCGACTTATATATATTTTGTTATTAATACACTTTAATTTCATTTACAATATTAGCATAAAATATATCCAAACACTCATATATATATATATATATATATATATATAAAATAAATTTATTTACATCGAACACTTTATTTTTTTTAAAAAAATTATTAAAATACAAATATTTGATAAAATTAAAAAAAAATTATAAATATTTTTCATATTTTTAAAACTAAGTTTATACGTTTAAATAATATAATAATATTTTCACTTAAATATTAAACTTCAAACATAAGTATCCTATTATCTCCATATAATCATTAAATTTCAAATTGTTAGATACTTATTAATTTTTTATAAAAAAATTATTATAAAATTTATGAAAAATAAAGACAAATTAATGCGAAAATTCACCAAATACATACTTTTTAATTAATTTCATAAAATTAATTTTATCTATCTTTATATACTAAATAAATATTTTTATTGTTAAATATTTGATTTTATTTTTATTTATAATTTTTATTCTTTCAAATATTAATTTAAGATAAATTATAAATATTTATACATGCTAATAAATTTAAAAATATTTTTCTTTTGTTGTATAAACTAAATTTTAAATATTCAGTAATAATAGTCTACCTTAATTTGAATTTAATTTTTAAATTTTAACATATCATATTAATAACATTCATAATTTTAATATATTTTTATTTTAAATTTTTATTAATATAATATTTATTATTAATAACAAACAAATTTATAATTGTGTTAACTTTTTTATTTACAAATTTTATTTATATTAAAATATCCATGTAATATGTTAATTAAAATAAATAAAAAAATATTTAACTCATCTAAAGTAAAATATTTACTTTAAAGAATAAAATAAAGTTTATATACATTAATTAAAATTTTATAATTATAAATAAGTATATAGATATATATTAAATTTAATTCGTTATAACTTTTAATAAATAACCATAATTTATTACTTTATCCTTTGAGAATCTCTGGATTTTAGAATTACAGCTTCCAACCAGTCTATCAAGTTGTTTGTAGGATATATATATATATATATATATATATATCAGTATTAGTTTCTTATACACTTTAGTTTTCCCACATTTATAATTAAAATTAAAATTAAAATATAATATTTGGCTTAAAAACATTTAACTATTTACAAAACCCTTGATCGCTCTTAAACCCTACGCTCTCGTTCTCCTCGTTCATCGTTAGAACCTTTCTTAGAGTTAAACGGCGATGGCGGATTCTTCAAAGGATCAGAAAACGCGCGTTTACCATCCTTACCAGGACCTCAACGTTCCGATCCAGAAGCTCTACAACCTCCCTACTTCGCCGGAGCACCTCTTCCCCGAAGAAGCCGCCAGGACCCACCGCTCCTGGGGTGACAACCTCCAGTATTACACCGGTACCGGATACCTCTCCGGTGCCATCATCGGCGCCGCCAAGGGCACCGTCGAAGGCCTCAGGGCTGCCGAATCCGGCGACTCGTTCAAGCTCCGCCTTAACCGAGTCCTCAACTCAGGCGGCCAGGCTGGTCGCAGACTCGGCAACTCGCTTGGCGTGTTGGGCCTCATCTTCGCCGGCATCGAGAGCGGGATGATCCAATTCAGAGGCAGGGATGACTTCGTCAACAGCGCCGTCGCCGGACTTGGCACCGGAGCGCTCTACAGGGCCGCCGCCGGACCCCGATCAGCTGCTATTGCCGGTGCTATCGGCGGAATCGCGGCGGCGGCGGCGGTTGCCGGGAAGCAAGCTTTGAAAAGATATGTGCCCATATAACAAACAATTAGGTTAACCGAATGGGGATGGTGATACAAATTAGATTAGATTTATACTTTGCGATTGATTGTGTTGCTTTCTTTATGTTACTTTTTAATTATTGCTCCACATCATGATTCATGTTGTTGCTGTGAATTTCATATTGCAGTTGTAATTTATAAACTCGCTCCTTAAATTCATGTATTTAGTTAGAGCATAAAATTGTCCGTGATGAAAATGGTTAATTGGATATGGTTTACAAAAGAAATTCCGTTATATACTTCATTTGGAGTCCTGGGTACAGTGGATTAACTCCATTATGATAAGCTAGATACTTAGTCCTTGTTAACATTTCCACGTAATTAGATATTCAGGATAAATGTGCTTATTAACAGTTAAACACCGAATAGAGAGCAGAGACCAGACAGAACAATACCAAGAAAATTGAACTAACTGAACAAGAATGTGTCATTGTAAGGAAAGCATATTAGAAAACCAGAAACAATAGTAATGTGCTTATTCAATTTCCGAACATTGCTCCAAATTTCCATTATAATCATAAATAGAGTTAAGCTGATTTCTTATGTAAGTTGTAAAAGCGATTTTTGGTCATTCATGCAAGTTGAAAATCAAACATCCCAGGATTTTTTTTAATCCCCCTGATTGTATGGCAAACTGGCAATGACTATTCTCACTTAGCTCCTCCTCCTGCAATTGTATGGCCTAAGTCCCATTTCTCATATTTAGTGAGTTGTATGAGTTAAAACCAGGTTGAACTATAACCGGTAGGATGAAAATGAGCTACCGTATTGGACTCACTTGTATGAGTCAATTTGCTGGCTGACTGAAAACAGATCAGAAGTAAAATAAAATATTGTTTATGTATTGTAGACGTATTTTTCAAATTTAAATAATTTATTAATAAAAATAATTTAAAATATTAAACCTTTTAAATTATTAATAATAAATTAAAGAGATAAAATTTTAAAATTTTAAAAATAAACTATTAAAATTGTGACACAATTTTCTCTATCCCTTTTTACTGGATATACACAACCATTAAATTTTTTGTAAGTTTTTATTTCAAGAATATACTTATGTTAAATATTTGACACATTTTTAATAATTTTAATTCCAAAAAAATTATAAATCAATGATTTTTGAAATTTTAATTCTAGAACATATTTTACTTATAAAACACAATGATGTCAAGTTTTATTTTTAGAACATATTTTATAAATCAACGACATTCAAATTTTATTTATAAAACACAATAAACACTTAGAAATTTAATTCCAAAACATTTTATATATCAATGGTTTTTGAAAATTTAATTCCAGAATGTATTTACAAATAATTTAAAATTAAAATTTTTAGAAGAGAGCTTAATATATTTCAGAATTAAAATTTTGGAAGAAACATTGACTTTTCTGGAAATTTAGTTTCAGAATAAATATTCCAAAATTAATTTTTCAAATAAGTATATTTAATACACTCCAAAATATATGTTTCGTAAGAACATCATCGCACCTACCTTATTCAAAGATGGATATAGTTGTAGAATAATTTTTTTAAAAAAAATTAGGGTGGTATAATTTGTAAAAATGGGTGGTGAAAAACCTCCACCCTTTTCATTGGTCTACTATGATAAGAGAATGCATTCTTAAACCCCGAAACTTGTGGGTGGGCTATTTATTTTTCTTGGGTCCAAATGTTCGGTACAAACTTATTAGGAGAAAGGCAGAGTTTGTTGACCAAAATTAAAAAAGTCTTCGGTCAAAACTGGCAAAGCTTTTTGTCTGGAGGAGGAATCCAGCCTTACCATTGGGGGGTGGGGGGCGGTAATTGTTCTTTCGTGGGGACATCTTTTTAAAATTTGATGGGAATAACTTTTATGGTCACATCCAAGGCTCTAATGATTCGCGTTTTCTTATGTCACCATTAAAATATACTTAATGAGGAAGGCAAGCAATGATTCGTTGATTTAAAAAGTTCAATACTTAACATAAATCAGACCAAGCAACCAAATTGTACTTTTTAACGCAAGAACTTCAATAATGATGAGTCTGTGGACTGTTATAGTGAAAGAATGACAAAATATTGAGCAAAATAAAAAGAATGATAAAGTTAACAAAATAAAATAAAATGGTCCATATATATTCACTTAAAAAAAATCAGCAACAGAAACAACCAGCCCTTATCTCTTAGTCTCTTGAATTTCTTATAATAATCCTGGAAAACAGTAGGAACTAGGGTGTACATAGTTCCGGAATAGACTTTGCTGAGAGATCTATCTCAAAAACAACATTCGTAGTCAAAGAATAATCCTATTGTCAACTATAAGGTACCTCCTACTTTTTTACACAGGCAGGGGAAAAACATACATTTTGCAAACAAAATCATTAGTCCATCAACATAATCAAAGAATATATCCTACTCTAGCCATGTTGTACATTCAACAATTGCTATATATTATGTGCAATGCTAAAAACCTTACTCCATTGCTGCATTGGGGTGGTCAACCTTTGAGCTGGACTAAGTTAGATTTCAACATCAACACGGGTTCTGATGGGCTTGAGCTTAATTCCCAAACTCTCTGGGGAGAGGAGTTCTGGTGCTATGCATGAATGCCTAGAGGGGCTTGCTGGATTTGAGCCATTGCTTGATGAGGAAGCAACATGTAGTTGTCTGTGGTAACCAAAACCCATCAAGAAACACTCAAGTGGTACTATCATGGAATATGGGTGCTCTTCTGTTACTAGTGAGCCACAAGCCTGAACCTGAGCAAGTAGTGCGAAGTATTATAAAGGATTATATTATTTCTGTTTGTCTCTCTCAATGATTATATTATACACAGACTAGAATATCTACCTCAACAAGTGCACAGATTTTGTTGTCCATTTTCGCACTCATGTACACAGATTCAGCATGGAATGGACTACTCTCGCCTGCAAATATAAGGGTCTTGCATTGCAAGTCCTTCAGATCCTTGGTGAGGTCGTGCCTTCTGCAAGCAGTTAGCCAACCAAAGGCTTTTTTATCAGCTGGTGAGGTCTCTCAACTCTTTGGTGATAAATCATGGAAGCAATTTATAAATTTGCAATGGCTTTTATATTTCCAGCATTTTATTGAGAAGATAATGTCATAGGACAAAATCTAAACAAGAAAAAGCATTCTTTTGTCATCCTTTTTCATTTTACATGCCACATTACTCAACCAAAAATCCCCCAGACTAGAACTTGGTTCACTCATAAAATCATCTAAGTGGAATAACCACCTTACTATGCAAATTCTAATTGTAGAAAAGAATTATCTAACAATGTGCTTGCATTACCTAGACAGATACGTAAGTTACCATTGAATCAGATCAAGAATATTTATGGTATCATCAATAATAACAGGGATCGGCAGGTTACATGGTTTGATGGTTGTACACAATGGCTCACATGAATTGAATACCTAGAGGAAAAATGGAGGGGCAAAGAAGAAAAGGAAAAAAACATACGATTGTAAAAACATAACAACTTACGCATTAATTACTTGAAGAAAACGCATAACATTCAAACTTTGCCTTTCCTCCAGAAGCTGTGATTATAGATCAGAAAAGAGCATCCACAGGTCAGATTCTACACATATACATACAAAATTACCCAAATTCCCAGGTAGTTGGGCATGTACTCGAGGCAATATATATCTTTGTATTATCGAGATGTCCATACCCTTCGGCAGGTTAATATTATGTCTGATTCTGCTCCCTGAACACTGCACCTAAGTTCCTATAACAAATGTAAAGTAGTGTCACATACAAAAATGATTAGAAATGTAGAGATGTCACATACAGAAATGATTCTACCTTCGTAATGACAGGATAAAGAATGGGATGAATACCTTACTGAAGTAACGCTGTAGAAGGCATTCCTTGAGCATACCGCACATACCATAGAAGTATAATAAATTCATTAAGACCTGCATGAATGAATGTAGAAAACCTTAAGACCTTCTATTTACAAGGGTAATGATTTTTATTTTTATTGCTTTACAACTTCTGAGGTACCCAAGGAATTGATAGCCAATGATGCAGATGTGGACTTTTATTGCCACATCAGATACAAATATATACTAAAGTTTCATATAGTTTTTTGCCACTTATTAACTAAGTAGGCATCCTCATTGGTTAATGGGTTACTAAGTTCCTTAATCTAGGTCACAGATACTTCAATACATAACATATGGTAAAGGCCATGCTGACAGAGATCAAACCTTGTTGTAAAGCCATTCAGTCCACGAAGGTGCCTTACATATGGGTGAAACAAGAATCAATCCAAGCACTCGTTCTTTGTATTTCATCTGTCAAATGAGAAAAGGCATGATGGATCGCCACACTAGACTGATATAATAGAAAAAACTATAACTCACAATTGCTAACTTACAGCAAATAGTGTCAGGATGTAAGCACCAGCTGTAACACCCAAGCACAGAACTTCCCTTAGCCTGATTTAAGAGAGTTTTGGACAAGGGTTAAAATACAATTCCAAGTAAGAATGTCAAAGAGGTTTGTTTCAGTAATCTAAAAATGTATTCAATACTCAAGTTCCTTTACACAGAAATACAAAACATGTACTTACTTCGCTTAGCTCAATTTATTCAGCAGTGCACAAATAATCTATTTACCAATAGTTGTCACATGTTTCATGTGACAACAATAGAGGAATACATTCTAATGGTCCACTGCCAGAACCTTAGATTAAAAAAAAGTAAGTAGCTGATGGTCCACGTACCCAAAGAAATCAAGCACTTCTGCAACCTGGTCAGCAAGGTCATCCACGCAAAGCAATGGTTCATCTGAAGAAATCACATCAGCTCCCAACTGCAATAACTCTTAAACAAATGAGAGAAGAGTCAAATTATACTGTAGGAGAGGAGAGAACCCTTGAACTGGTATATGCAAGTCAATTCTCACCTATTTAACAACTTTATCACACATATTTCATGTAAGTTAAAATTCCTCAACATTCAACAATGTTCAGACTTCAGAATGAGAAGGAACATAGAAAAGCTACGTGCGCATACATGTCTACCACTTCGATTCAACCTCGTGGAGGGGTTAAATCCCTAGCCCTTCCCAATGTTAAACATGGATGGTAATTGAATGAAATTAAAGCTCCTCGTTAGCAAGTAACTGCACTAATAACTCAATTAACTGAATTTGAGGCTAGTTGATACGTGACAACAATAATGACTTGGAAGGAAGGAAGAGGAACAGTGCAGGTAATAGGAAGAATGCTAATACCGACCTCATGCCCCGGAGCATCAATGTGATAAATGCAGAAGTTATGAAGCAACAAAGAAGCTGCATCTGGGCAGAACAACAGACCCTGGAAGCAAGACACATCTACAAAAGGCCGTGAACCCAAAAATCAAGTTGTGGTCATTATATAGGAATTCAGGATTGCAAAAACAAAACCTGCTTTGCTTTTGAGGATTCATTCATATTCATATTGAATATATATAAAAACAAAGGAGAGTAAACAAGAAGGTTAGTTACAATTGAGAGCCACGTCTGGGTAGGTAATTAGAGCGGGTTTTTCTTGATCCCCGCAAACAAACACAGAGACAGAACCTTTACTTGTTTTCACCGTGCATTCCTGCAAAAGCATTGGTAATCTATGTTAACACATGATATGAGTATGACAAATTCCATTACATTAAAACAAAACAGAAGCTAAACTTGGCAAGAGAGAGGAGTGGATGGATGATTTTCTTCACAGTTCTCACGTGTTAAAGTGACATTACCTTTCCTCCTAACGGAATCAAATCAATGTCAATGGAGACAGAGTCGCTTGAGTTTGACTCGCCCATGACTCACCTCTATACATCCAAATCCAATGACACACTCCTTAATACTGACATTAACGACGAATCTCTTCCCTTCTCTTCTCTTCTCTTCTCTTCTCTTCTCTTCTTAGTTCTTAGTTCTTAGTTCTTACTCTTCCTGTTCACTCGTGTCAAATTACGGCTACAACCTTCTTATTTGAAGGGAACCACAGGAATGACCTTAGTAAATAGTGGCAACTTATCAGAGTACCAGATTTTACAGTTCCTGTCCTATTTCTATATGGTAAGTCAGGGACCGTTGGACACGCCTTATTTTACTTTTATTTATTTATTTATTTCTAGTACCTTTGCTTCCATGTTCAGAAATTATTTTGTTCATTTACAAGATTTTAACTTCAAATTTTTAATTATTTCCTTTATCACTTTAATTAATAGACTATGATGAAATAAAATTTTATGCTTTTTCAGTTATTAAAAAAAAAAAGAATGTATGTTTTTGTTCATTATCTTATGATCTGAAAAATAATATATTTTACAGAATTTGTGTCCGAGGAAGTGTTGAGCTGGCATGGGATGGAGTTGAAAGACAAAAACAGCGATGGCACATGTGAGAGGCATAAATGAAAGGAAAGCTGATGGGCTCTCTCGTAATTTTGCTTGGGCATCATAATACAGCTGTAAGCCACCTGGAATTTTATTGTAAGAGAAACTCACTCCACTAACATATGATCAGATGCCAGCTCATATATATATATATATATATATATTTGGTACATATATTAAAAATACATTATCTTAATAATTAATTATATATCTAATTGATCATTATAAATTATATTTATTTTAAATAAGTTATTTTTATTGTAAAGAAAATTAAATATTATAAACTAATTTTTTATAGTTACCAAATAAAATTGGACAGTTTTTTTAAATAATCATCCAATTAATTACTCTCAAACATATACATAATTTAATAACAAATTGTATGCTGAAATTTTATAAAATTTATTCGATTCTATCTATATCTTTATTAGTTTAGCGTTTTTTATTTTTATTTTATGTGCTATTCTCACTAAGATTCTTATCCTGGTGCTGTTGGTTTAGAGGATAAATTATTCTTTTGTTTTTTTTTTGTTTTCCACTAAAAGCAAACGCACAGGGTGTATAAATTTTAATATCGTTGCTATTTTTTGAACAATTTTAAATCAATTTAGACAAACTTTTTAAAGGACTTCTTTTAAAAAAAACCGAATAATATTGTATGCCCAATATAGAATTCTCATTTCATCTAAAAAAGAAACAGAAATTATAGAACATAGTGGAGAAAAGTATTGTAGAAGGCCATCTTTGTAGTAATCAATTTAGAATTTCAATTACACGCATTATATTTTTAGATCATATTTTAAACAAAAAATTATCTCAAGAGATTTAAAATATATTAAAAAGGCAGTCAAAACATGCACATGGTTACAATTACAGACTTAACTTTATTTTGAATTATTAATTAAGGACTTAATTTTATATAAAAAATATGAATAATATTTAGCAATTTTTTTAAAAAAATAGGGTGTATATATCATATATTTTGCTCCCTTATAATTTTTTTTATCATGTCAAATATTTTTTAATTTTTTTATTAATAATTATGTTTTAACAAACTTAAGGTTCTTATAACAATAAAATTTCAATTTCATAACTATTTTACCATGAAAAGTTAGGAGAGAATACTTTGCTAAAATTTGAAATATTTAAATAATTGTTTCAAATTGTTAAATTAATCTAAAAAATATAAAAATATTACATATATTTTAATTTAGTTTGACTCAATTTTTATTTTTATATTAAAAGTTGGACCAAATCATAAATATATTATATTTATATTATTTTTTTATTCTATCATCAAATAAATCCAAACATAAGAGTTATTGTTTTGTTCATTTCCTAATAAACATGTATTTATATTATTAGAAAATTTGAGATTAATTTGACTTGTAATTTGTAATTTGTAATTATACCAAGTTACGATTTATAATAAAATTTAATAATTTAAATAAAATTTTATATTTAAATATAAATATAATTGTGGTTCTTATATTTTTACGATTTTTTTATTTTAGTTCTTTTAAACATTTTTTTATGATTTCATTGCTTTTTAAAAAAAAAAAATCAATACTGTTTACCCCTAGTTATCCTTTGGATAATGACATGAATAATAAAGAGATTACCATATGTTGGTTTTTGTTAATCACAGAAATAAAAAAACAGAGGAACTAAATTTTAAAATTGACAAATTTATAGAAATAAAAAGTATATTTAGGTGTTTAATTTTTTTATTTAACAAACATTATTTTTAAATAAAAAACTAACCACTGAAAAATTTCATACATTCCTTTGGAAATTAATTACTTTCTAGTTAATAAAATTTTATTTTATTAATTAATCAATAAATAAATCATTATTACTTCAAAAAATTAAAACAACCTATCTAACTATTTGCAAACTAGTCCAAACCAAAACTTTACTTTTTAATGATCAAATTTGACATTTTTTTTATATTAAAATCAATTTAAACTAAATGACAACTACCCATACTCAAGCTACACATGCTTAAATATAATCTGGTGACCTACCTAAACATATATACAAGAATCATACCATTTCTACATTAATTTTAAATATTCTTTAATGATTTTATTTTTATTTTTACTTTTTCTTTCACATCACTCACTTTTCATTTCTGTCATCCAATATAATTTCTTGACATAGAATATTACGTAAAAAGGTAATGTTAAAAAGAGCATTGTTCTCTATATATAATGTCCAACTATCACTCCTGATTGGAAGGCGAGACTGGATAAAGGATTTAATAGAAAGGGAATTGAATATTATGCATAATTATGGCTTAGGTTTCCTCTCTCATCAACTTCACTGGGAAATGCTACTAAACTAGCTACCTAGGGACATGCACGGTGATTCATTAAGTCTTGTTTGTTAACAGCAAAGGAACTAACGCGCTTTTTCTTTACCGGTGATCACGGCCTTATGAGTCATGATCACATCCCAAAAACACAATTAGCTAAATTAACCTAATTTGCAGATAGGCATGGGATATGCAAACCACAATTCACAGAATTTTTTTTTATTAAATATTCAAATATACATAAACTTTGGTGGCATGTAAGCATGTTGACCTCACCCTGCAATTCACATCATAAAATATTCCTTATGCCATGCCGCTAATACTATTCAATTGTGACCATATGATAACAGAGCACATTAAAAACTTAAAGAACGTTAGAATATGGCAATTGGCAAATGAATATTGGTAGAGTTGGAAACAAATTTATGAAGAAGGATTTACCTTGTAACATAATTCTTAGTTTTTTTTTTACAATCATAAAAATAATGAAATTCAAATTATTAGTATATTATGTAAACCTATTGCTTTTCACATTATAAAAAAAAATAACATATTACATAAACTATTTTAATTTATAGCTTTTCATAAACCAATCATGGTGGTTTAGCATGATTCTTAGTTGAGCAATAAATAAAATGAAAAAACAAAACTCGTGTTTAAGGTGAGAATTAATATGATGAAATTGTCGGAAAGTGTAACGACAGAGGAGTACATTGATACACATGGTCATGAAGTTTTATGTCGAAAACGTCCTCAGAAATTTGAAAAGCATTCAGATTCGAAAGGAAAAGGCCCGCAAAATATTAAGCACCAGTTGTTGATGATGTCGAGTGTTGTTGACGTACAAATTGCAGCTTTCGTGGCAACACGCACCAACACCATACGTTGTTTGTGTTGGGTGCAGACCTTCCTTTTTGACCTATTACTTGTGATAATTCAATTCAATATAATAATTCCATTTTTAATGAAGTTAAATTATCCAAACAGTTCAAATGGACCTTTATATTTGAAATTTCCAACTAAGAATTTATAATTTTAATCTTTCAACTAGATATCTATGATGCTTTAACGACAGAATGGATTGAAACTTTGTTTTTTCTGCAATTTAAACACCAAGTATAAATTTCTAATTTTAATTATATATTCAAGTTTTCTCAAAAATTTTCTTGGTGTTACTAATTAGTTTTACCTTTTATCGGACATACACGGATGTCCACTCTTTATCTATGTTAAACTTTTTCTTTCTTTTTTCAAAAAGTGGTGGTTTCCGTTAGGTGAAAAAATGCACCCCTTTATATGCCAATTTAAAAAAAGTACTATTGTCAGTTTATTTTTTCTGTTCTCTACATAGAAATTGAAAAACTTTACTTCGTCCATGGATTTTTTAAACTTTTTTAAATTAAGAAAAATATGAGTTAAAATGGATGATGTGATAAGGGAAAAAAGTTACAGAAAAAAATAATATAGCTTTAAAAATATACCAATTATAAAGTGCATATTGGTTATAAATTGAAACCAACATAAACTGATGTTTAACTCTACTCAAACAGTTTTTTTTCTTCTGTGTTTCATGTTTTGAGATATGTAAACGTCAGTTAGCGATGATGCAAATAGTTCACAATAGTAACTAAAAAATGAAAGAAAGAAAATTTGTTTTATTTTAATAAGAAAAGGATGGAATAGTATAGATGTTAAGGTTGTTTGATTTAAAAAATGCTTTTTATTTTATGTCTAATTATAAAAATATCCCCTTATTTTAATTTTTAAAAACTTCTATAAAAATAATAAATATTTTCACATATTTTTTATAAAATTTTAAAATATAAGATAAAGTAAAAAAAAACATAACATGTTCATAATTAAAAATAAAAAATAAAAAACATTTTTCCAAACCAAACATATCTATTTTTTATTTGTTAAATCTTTTTTCTTCTTTGGTAATAATATTGAACTGCAATGCTCAGGAAAATCTAAAAATGAAGATTGAACTGCGATTGTTAGGAAAAATATGATCCAGAGGGCCATATTAAATTATAAGTAAATGAGTTATTCGATTTCACAAAGTATTCTTTCATAACTTTTTTTTTAATCTCTTCCTATTATATTACCATCTTATTTTATAATTTTTTTTCTTCTGTTAAAACGTGAATGCAGATAGAATTTCTCTAAATAAATCAGCACAAGCATAATTTGTTTGTTAGCTTCCGATATTATTTTAATGGAAAAGTTGTTAATAATGAAGTACAAGAAAATTTACTCAAATCATTATATAAGACTAAGTTATTAGGATTGATAACGGTAAAAGATTAAAAATTAAAGTAGTTTAATATGAAAATTCAGAATTTAATTTTTAGTATTTTTTATATTATAAAAAAAAAATCATTATATAGAATTATAGAATAGAATTGGTTAGTACAAATTTCGATTTGAATAATCCAAAAGATGTAAACCTAAAAGGAGTTAAGCAAGTTGATTGATTTTTAAATCAAGTCTCAATTTACCTTATTTTATAATGGATTGATGGATTAATAAGTTAGCTTACAAAAATTAAATAAAAATATTTGGTTAAGCGCGTTATAACTTAATAAGTATAAAATAACCTGCTCAACCTGTTATGTTTTAAAATGTAACAACAAATTAGCTCCTTCATTCCGTCAGAAGGTGGAAGTTATACCTTACACTTAAATAAATAAATAAAAATAAAATCAACCATACATTTTTTTATCATCAACTTACCATGTTTTTTTGTCAGTTAGGTAAGAAAATGCACCCTCCAATATTCCCTTTATTTAGTTTATACGCTATATTACCCGTTTTCAAAGTATTTAAAAATCAAAATGTGAATTCTACAAAACACCAGGACTTAGAACGATGATGAAAAAAATTATTTACGCGAAATATGAAGGACGTGGCTTAAGAACCGTGTCCTCAAAATGCAATGCAATGCATTGCATTGTGATCAAGTGTTTGTTTATTTTATAGTTAAAAATATTTAAAATTGTTTTATAAATCTGGAAGCCCGTTGGATGAATATAATTTTATTTCAATTTCTCAGATTTTGATTTAGAAACTTTTAACCATAAAATAACCTTAATCATAAAACAATGCCTTAACACGGGATCAAATTAATCTTGATGATATTTAGCTTAATTGTATAATATATACTAATTTGTCATATGAATTAAAAAATTCACTCAAATAATATAAATTATAATAATCTTGATGATATTTAGCTTAATTATATAATATATACTAATTTGTCATATGAATTAAAAAATTCACTCAAATAATATAAATTATAATTTTTATTCTCAAGTTACTTAAAAAATTATTTTAATATCTCACCTAAATCAACTATTTATATAATTTTTTAAATTATGTATGATAAATTAATACATATAATCAAATTTAGCTGAACATCTTTAAGCTAAATTTGTAGATATTTAGCTGCAAGTTAACAATTGGAATAAAAACAATTTAAAAAAAAAAAATAGGTGCAAGAATAAAAATTGTAGAATTAAAAACAAAAATTGTTATATTTACATAAATTAAAAGCATAATTATAATTCTTTTGAATATTTATAATCCAAGGGTAAGAAGGTTTACAAAATTAAACAAGTCTTTATCCTTATCTTTATAAAACACAGACCAAATTTCCATCTTTCTTCAAATATTCAAATAGTAAACTCAAATCCAGATTATAATTAGACGTCCATTGGAGACATTGATTAAGCAAGAAAGTAGGGTACTACTCCCCTTTTGATGCCATTACTTAAGGTCTATGCATTAACATATTCTTTCCTTCTTACAAGCATCACGTTTAGGGGAAGATTGTCTCATTTACCCTACCATTTCTTCGGTTAAGCTCTATCCAAAAATACTAGGAGTTTCATCCCCACAACATAATTAGAATCTTTAACATGTTAAATCATTGCACTGTACGGTTGCATCTTAATATGTAAATGAATAAATTGATTGAGATCTTGCTTCATGCGGATAAATATCTTTTTGATCTTTACACTTACAGTACCTGAATGTTAGTTACATTGAGCTCTTCCAACCTTCTATTTTTCATTCACCAGACTTGACTTAAATATCTTTCATTTGCGTAACTGATTGAATATGACAAATTTATATAAATAAAATTTTATCAATTGTGTTTGCAGATTCCGAAGAACAGTACTCATCTTCATTTCAATATCTTTAGCTTAGTAAAGAACTACATTTTATTAACAATGTTCAGGAAAATACTAATATTAGATCATGTAGTATCAGCAATATCCGAATTTTAACTAAAGAGCATCCTTATCCATTCCATTTGTTCATAAAGTACCGCATACATGCTCTGGCTCAAGGCAGCATAGGAAAGTCAATGAATGCAAAGACATATATGGTGTTAATTACCCAAACCTGTTTCACATTTCAAAACATGCAACACATTTCCCAAGGCAGTCTGCTGCAGTCACCATTTTTTTCCTCAGACTAATTAGATATACTTTACCATAATGTTCAATCTTAACACCTTGCAGCCATCCACATCCAAGATCAGTGATAGTTCATGAAGAACATTAAAGACATTAAAATTAAATTTCAAGATAACAAGAGAACTTTGAAGAATATAAGGAGATAAGTTAACAAGAAATACCTCTATTGTCAGAAGACTGATAGCCATTATTCTCTCCTGCTAGAGGCAAGTACTTAAAACGTTATGTCCAGAGTCCAAATTTGGTAATGACCCAAGAAAATGATACACCTTAGGAGCATGAGTACATGTACATGGGTATGAGTTCATTCATCATTTAAGAGGGACCAATGCATTCATAAGGGCAATGCCTATATACATAAAAGATTAACAACAAAGTAGAGTCACTGCACTACTGCAGAGCTCAAATAATACAGAAATATGAGAGTTTGCCTAAGTATGAACAGAAGCCTGTATGATGAGTATTCACCTTGCGTTAGACATACGAGAAGACAGTTAAAGCATAGCAAATCCAGAAATGTAGTTATTTCACCTAATTAAGTAGCCACAAATAAAATACTGAACCACATCAAATGTCCGCTACTTTTTCACCAAAATTAGAATACTTCCAAGTCTCCATGGAATCATTCCATGAATTTTTGCAGATCTCAAATCATTTGTTTTCATATCCATCCTCCTTCCTACCCCCTCCTACCTAAAATATTTAATGCCACAAATTATCCACAACTGAAGATAGAACGATAAAGCAAAACTCCAAAAGGATAAAAAAAAAAGGACGCATCATCAGATATCACATTAACTTTGACAGAGATTTATTTCTTCCATGAATGACAATCACTGTATAAAATCTCGAAATTGGCAACATCATGTTCTGTCAACTCACAAAGCGGGGCATCTTTACAAAAAGCAAACAAAAAAAAGAACAAAAATGGGAAAGCAACTATAAATTTAAACAGTTTCTCTTGCATATTTTCTATACATCTATTTCCTCCTTACAACACAAGAGAGAAAAGTTCAACCAACCATTCGTGAAAAATTTTCTTCCCATATCAGCAACTACAATCATGTTGGATGATCAATATGGCTGAAAAATTATTTTATGAAATATAGAGGCAAGCATCTGAGCTGTAAGATGTTATAACATATTACTATAATGCTATCGGAGCTATCATTTAGTAACACAAATACTACTCAAAGAATGATACGTTATAAATAAAGAACATAATGACAGCAATACAGATTTCAATTCGGTTTGGATCGTGGAACATATTTTATAGAAATGGGATTGGCTCTGAAATAGCAGCTGAGGTCTTACAAGAAATTACCATAGTTTGTAACTATTAAGTTTGTTCTTGTTGAACAAATTGATTGAAAGAACCCTACACCAGACAGGCTGAAAGATTAAAAAGACATTCTTGGATTTGGCTGTGAAAGAGAATAAGAGGTCTGCAGGTAACATCGAAGAACATCAGAGTTTATATAGAGGAGTCATGAATCAGAGGTCAAAATGAGCCGACATGTCATCAGGTTAATTAGCAGATAATTTTTGCAAAGACATCATTCACAAGCCATGGCATTCATGTTCTTAAGGTACCTAAAATGATATCCCTGACATCTCAGCACAAAAATAAATCAATAAAATAAAAATACAAAGATATCTGGCCAGAATCTTATACCCAGTTTGCTAATTATCAGACATCAGAGTAAGAGGTTCCACCACAGGAAGGAATTATCATATCCATGCATAAAATAAGCACCGATCAAACCCTCAGCCTGACAATAGTTTCCCTATCTTAGTTTTCTGAAACATGGTAAAAGCTCTATTGATTGTTAAAGGAGACGGAAAGCAAATTGCCATTCTTCCTAACTCATTAATCTCTTTTTCTGTCACATGCTAGTGTCTTCTTAGTAACTGGACATTACTGTCATGCAGTCCCTGCCTAACTTATTTGATAAAATGAATTCTCGATGCAAAAAGAAAAAAATATGACAACCTGAAGCTGAATATACCACTGATAAAAGGGATTCAACGATGTAGTTGAATAACACATAGAACAAACTATAGACTAAAAATTTTGTAATATGGATATCATAAGATTAACACTTGAAGATAAATATACAGCCAATTGGGGAAAAAAATTGTCCATGATCTGTTCAAATGCACAGATATATTGAGGGTATGAATTCAAGGGTGGAAACAATACAAACAAAAGTACTCATCTTTAATCAAGTGTAGTTCAATCACATCCTTGATAAATCACAACTCACTAAAAGATCTGTTAGTATCCCACCGATGAGGATGGATTTCCACAAACTCTAGTCGTTTTTCCAAGCATACAAAATATGCGAGAAGCCAAGACCTGGGAACTTGGTCTCGGAAAACCTCTGAGAGAAAGACCACTGCAACACATTTGCATCCGAAAGGGGCTGACCAGCCCACAATTTTTCTTCGGAGATGCAAGTTCTGAACATAAAGACAGCATTTCCAAGAGAAGTAGCAAAGAGCCAATTATAGACATCCCAGAAAACTTCCACAGCAAGTCCATCCACCAAGATGGTATGGTTCCCCCTGAACTTCCACTTGAGCCGCTTTACCTGCATCACTGTTTTGCTGTCTATTCGAATTATAAGGCACGGATCACCCACACCTGAAGTGTCACATTCAATAACAAGATCATGAATTTGACCATTGTCACAAAACACAGCCTTGTTACCAAACAACTTTTTACCAAAAACATGTTCTTTCTTAGCAACAAAGACTGCATTGGAGGGTAATGGGATGGCGTTGGATTTCTTGAAAGCCTCTTTCCTCAAATCTCCAAGAAGGAGAACCATTTGTCGATCTACAACTACTCCTACATAAAACCCCTCCAACGGTTCAGGCCCAACACCAAATCTAGCAGAAGAAAGGTCCCAATACACATCAATCTTACAAGAATAAGCCTCCAGAGTCTTACAACCCTTTCTCTTTGAGAACACCCAGGGCTTGATATCCACCTTACACAGACACTGATTTGAAGAATCATCGATCCCAACGCTAAGCCCTTGCCCCATCAAACTCTTGCTCCATGTAATGGTTACCAAGCAAGACCTACCCCTTATCCGGCATTGGTAAACACAAATAACCAGATTCTGCGCAGTTTTGCTGGCGTTTGAAGATGAAGAATCTGCAACCTGAACTGCATTTTCGCCAAAACAGGAAGGGAAGTCTTTCATTTTCTTCCAACACCAATCTCAACTCAATTCAATTTCCGAGCTTTTCGACAAAAAAACAACAACAGATAGTGCCCGGTTTCGCAGACAAAACAAACAGTAGACAACAAATGTTCTCTCTCTCTCTCTCTGAGGATAAGCCAGAAGTTGCAGGGAGTGAAGACAGAGTCTTACCTTGATGGATCAGATTATATATACAGTCACACAGTACAAGCCATCAGAGACAGTATTGAAGAGATGGTGTGATTTGTTATGGAGAATAAGATGGGGTCTTAAGATTAGAACCCATGAATCTATCTATCTATCTATCTGTTATTGTTGGGAGAAGAAGAGGCGCGTGGAAGTTGAAGACAAATTTGGAGGAATGTAGAGAGTAAAAGAGGGTCACAGAGAAGCAGACAAAAAGCAGACTTGTTTCACTGTCAAAGCCACTCCTCTTCTCCTAATTCAATTTTTTTCAAAAATTAAAAAAAAAAAAAGATTGTCTATAGTGTCTACATTAATAACTCTATGATTTAAGAATGAGCAGAGATAAAATTAGATGGTGACACCCCCAAAACAAAACAACGAAGGTCAAGCAAAAAGGGAGGGGACAATGTGGAAGAAAATGGTAACTGCTTATATTGCTGCAACCCTCATCTGTGAGGGTTACTCTACACTGATTAAACCTAAGGTAAAAAACAAAAAATAAAAAATAAAAAATCAAAGCATCTTTTTTTTTTGTTTTTGTTTTTTGGTATGGTGTGTGAATTGCTTTTGCCTGACAAGCACGCATGAACAAACAAGAGAGGAGGCTCTCAGTGTCTCGTTTCATTCACTTTTCAACGCAACGCAATTACACAAGTAGCGTCGTTCGGGGAAATTCCAAATAATAAATGTTACGTTAAAATCGAACAGTGAACAAATGTAAATTCCCTTTATTTGGCATGTATTTAACGGGCAGAGAGAGACTTCAGAAACGGATCCTCGGAAGTGGACTCCACCAATGCAAGCACGTTCTAACAATATATGCTTCCATGCTTCATATTTTAATAATAATCACACCACAACCTCGATTTTCAACCAAAAATATAAATAAATCTCGTTTTATTTTTGTTTTATTTTTTAGGTTTTAAGTTTTATACAGAAAATTTTATCAAATTTTTTTTATTATTTTTATCTTTTTTATATAAAACTTTAAAAATTATATATTTTTAATTAAAATTAAAAAATGAAAAACAACTTTTGAAAATAAAATGCTGAACCTACCTCCCCTAATCCCTTTTCTCAAACATCGTTCCCCCGTTGATATTCTCCCTCTCTCGTTTTATTTCTCGACTGTTCCTTTCTTTATCTCACTTTTAAGTATCGTTTTAAAAATCTAAGAAAACTTTATTATTCCATTTATTTTCTTCTTCACCCGAGTAGCTTTGGGATAGTTTTGTCAAATTACTGCGGTTTCCTATATTGTAAAAAGTGTTACCTATTTATTGAAAGTTTAGGGTTTAGGGTAATGTTTATAGTTCAAAGATGAACTTGAGAAGAATAATTTTCGGAATACTTTTATTTTGAGAAAAAGTGTATTTGAGGGTTTTGACTATAAATTTAAGAATTTCATTGTTGAATAATTTTTTCAAATCTTGTTGAATATTTGTTGCTATTTAGATTCATTCACTATTATCTTGCTTGCAGTTTGAAGTAATTTGAGAGCGATTAAGTTGGTTTTCCACTATTGTAAGTGGATGGAGATTATAATGATATATTTTTTGTAATTATTATTTAATAATTTATTATCATACTGCTGTTTAATATTATTTGATTGAAAAAAATATATTTGTTCACTTTAAAATTGTTTTAATATGAATTCTTGCTCAATGATAAAATTATATCTGTGGAATGAAAAAGGGATAATTATTGTGTTGTTACATGATATTAAATTATAGACACATGCAATTGAGAATTTTATTATTAGAAGGGATTGTCACTTGATTTGAAATAATTTTTTATATATTATATTTTTGGAATTTCATGTTAGAATTTTATATGTTATCGGTGAAGGTAATTATTTTGGTACATCTAATTATATTTTAAAAACTGAGGATGATTTGTTAAATGAAATTGTTTATATGGAAAGGATAAAAAAAATATATTATAATATATCATAATTTTTTAACATAAATTAAATATAATATTTTTTAAATGTTAATAATAATATTTTATGGCATAGATTATATATAATATTTTTAAAATGATATTAAAATAATAGATTATATTTTTATATTTGTATAATATTTTTTAAATGTTAAAAAAGTGTGATATATTATAAAGAGATTGATTATAAATGGAAATGTTGAAAGAGGAGATGATTATCCTTTAAACGAAGTCGCTTTTAAAGGAGATAGGAGTTTTAAAAAAAGAAGGAAACTATAAATAGTGCAGTTATCTTGAACAATTAATTCTCTCATATGACACCGATATATATAAATTTAAATTATTTTTCATTTATAGTTTTAACAACTATTATTTAACTTTTATTTATACATATTTTTATTACAGCAGTTATGAACTTAAAGAAACTTATTGTTTAATTACACAAATTTTTTAACCTTCGATTTGCACTCAATCTTTTTGGAAGATGATTGGATAAAATTCTTTTATTGATTTAGCTTCATATGATCAAGCGTTATAATTGTAAACCACTCATGAATTAATTATTATGATAAGCTGACACATCGAGTAACGTGCTTTGAAGTTAGACCTTCTTTGTTTTTTATCATCTAATAGTCTATTTCATTAGAGTATTTTGTTGTTAGACCTCCATTATTTTTAATGGTCTTTTCATGCTTTGGATAATTTTCAACTTTAAGAAGATTAGAATAATTATTTTATAAAAAATATTAGATATTTTCTGAGGTACTAAAACTACATGACATTGTGTCGCAGGGTGTTGATAAATTTTGAATAGCCAGTTTATTGTTATTTTCACGAGATGTTATTATCGAGTAAATTCTACCGAAATTTCATCGTTTTTGTCATTAAAGCCTGCACAGTGCCTTTTTATTTTATAAATATATTTATTTATATTCTAAATTTTTTATTTTCTACTTTATTGATAAAAATATCCTTATAAAAAAATTAAACACGTTACATAAAACTTGCTTTATATATTAAACCTTATATAATTTATCTTCTATTTTTAAACACATTACAATTAAATCAAGAAAATCTGAAACTATTAAATATTTAAATATAAAATAAAAATATATTTAGAATAGTTTAGAAAAACATTAATAAAGTAAATTATATTTTCATGTGTTCAAAATAATAAATATTATCTTAAATTCATCACAGTAAAAAATTCCAACAAATATTTAATTACATGAACTGTTAGTTTCTTTTTGAAAATATATATTTTTAATTATTGAAATAATACTTTATAAAGTTAATTTTCTTCTGTCTCTAATAATTTAAGTGATTACGTTATTTAGTTGTGATTACAATTTTTAAACCATTTTCATTATTTTAAAATGAACTATAGTTTACTCTATTATTTATGTTTTTTTTTTTTATTTTATCTTAATTCTTTATATATTGAATATTGAATAATTTCAAACTTTTAAGTTTAATTGTAATTTATTTAAAAATAAAAAGTTGCATAATGTTTAACACAAAAGATATTTTATTAAACATGTCAAAATTTGCTAGAAATATTTTTTTCAATAATGATTAAAAAATAAAACTTTAAGATGTAAGTATATATTTAGGAAATGGAAAGATTTTGTTTGTAAATTTCAAAAATAGAGAAAATCTTGTATAACAAATACAAAATAAGAAAAATACTGGAATAATCTGCTCATTAAAAATAGCCACAAATTTCCAATATATAAAATAAATAATATAAATATTATACTCTTTTGATAGTTTAATGTTAACTTTTAAAAAATAAAATAATTCATGTTAGTAAAATAAGTAATAGTTCGCATAAATGTACGTTTTATATAAGTATTTATATATTTTATTATTGTCTCATATATTCTTTTTTATCAGTTTATAACGACTAAAATGTATATGGAATGCAGTTATTGTATAAACGGAGGTTAGGATTGTGTTATGTTAACTGTCGCTAAATAGACGGAAGCACCAATTAGTGGAATAATAATAATTTTGGTATTAAATACCAGAAGGTGTAAAAGTTTATGATCTCAATACGTAAAAATGTTAGGGTTTGTGACAGCTATATATATAATATCCGTTCTCACACATATATAAATTATACAGACATATATCTTAACCTTTAAATTTGTATTTTATTACAAATTTCAACTTTATATTTTTTAATTTATTGATTTCAAAATTTAAAAACTGTTCATATCTTGAATCTATTATAAACTACTAAATATTTTACTTAAAAATGAGGATTATAAAATGGTTACTTGCTAAATCTTATGAAAGTACATTCAAAATTGTATTACTTAGACTGAAATATATTAATCCAGAGCTTTGCTGATTTCTTGATAAAGTTTAGAGTGATTAAGATTAAAAGTTATGTATTTTTAAATATCCTTTTCCAAAAAAACCTTATTGGTTGTTTGCGATTCTTCTTGAATTTCTTTTATTAGGTTGTAATTTTTTTTCTATAAAAAAATTAGATAAAGATAATACATTTGCAATTTTACAATAAAAAATTTGGCTGAAAGACTAAATTTGTATAACTTAAAAATAAGATAAACTCAATTAACTTAAAAAATTGAAATATGAAACTTACGTACAGTTAAAATTACAATTAAATATATAAAATAATGGTTAACTTAATATAATTAAATGCATGTTATATTATTACAAATAATAGCAGTTCTTACTTTTAGAAAGGTAAATTTTATGAAATATAAAATAATTAAAAATTAAATAGATATATTCATATTAAAAGTGTTTAATAAAATTAATAAATAAATTAGATAAAAGTTACAAAATTAATTAATAAATGAAAGTTAATAAATTAGCTAAATTTTAAAGTTGATAATATGACGAATAAAATTGAAAGTGGTTGATAAAAATAATGTTGAATTGGTTTATAAATATAATTAATTATTGAATTAAATTTTGATAAATATGGTATGTTATTCTTTTAATAAAAAACATTGAAATTTAATTAAATTATTGTGTAAATACAGTAAAATAAAATTTTAAAAGTTATTTATTTTTTATATTTTAAATTTTATCAATGAATATAAAATACATTTCTAAAAAAAATAGTAGAATAACTAAAACAAATAATATAATATTAAAAAATAAAAAATAAAAAATAATATTTGATAACAATATATATTATTTAAAACTTCATAAAAATCAACAATATTATTGTAAAAGAATAAGATAATATTAAATTTATAAAAATAAATTAGTAAATACAAAATTATAAAAATATTAAAATTAAAAATAACACTTAATTAAAATTGAAAATTCTAAATACTACTTAAAATAATAATAATTTATAAAAAAATACTTGTAACCACAATAATATTTATTTTATCATTCAGAACTATTTTAAAAATTATTTTACCTAATAATTTCATGTTTCAACTAATCAAAATGTACGATAAAAAAAGCACTCAAAACTAAAAAAATATATAGTTTAAATAAAAAACGAAAAATTCAGATAATGTACCATAATTGGAGAGACCGAAGGCAATCATGGAACGTATGCGCCAAAGCCATAGTAAAAGATAAAGGGCATATATCAGATAGGATCCGGATTAGATTTTGATGTTTATCTGAATTGTAATTTCATGAAATGTTTAATTTAATTAATTATAATTATTGAATTGTATTAAACGGTTTAGATTTTAAATAAATATTCGTAATAATTAAAATTTTAAATAATTATAAATTATCTATTTTTTTTCAATAACTACAATTTTTTAAATTAAATAATACATGAAATTTAAATCGGAAAAGATCCCTACTCATATTAAATAATAAAAATATAATATATAACTTCATTGATGACTGATTTCTTTAATTATGAAAGAAAGTATGACAACAAATATAAATTATACTCATACAATAAATATATACTATAAATCATTCAAACTAGGAAAGATATAAATAAGATGAAATAAAATAAAGATCTTGACAAAAAATTAAAATACTGACCTTGTCATGGTGTAAAGGAACTAATTATATGCGTTACGTGTAAGGGACTCCTTCTCCTCGGCCAGATATATATATATATAAAATGAAATTCATGTATTTTGGCACATCACTTTATATGCTTTCTGTCATCGAAGTACATGGCTTATTGAAATTTTTGCGTAGCTGCCTATAGCACGCTGCAAGCTTAGAAGTATAACCGAGATAAATTGGGCGTTTTATCAAAAGTCTATGATGTTGTTTGATTTGTTGAATAATTTATTTTTATATTTTAATATTAAATATATATTTTAATAACAATATATCATTTAAATCAACTGATTTAGATATTGAAAAATATTTGATTTGTAAATAATGAATTTAAAATTATTTTTCTTAACTTTAACTTAAAACATATTTTAAGTTACTAAAATTAACCTAGTAGTAAGTAGTTTAGAATTAAAATTGTATATATAAAATTCTAAATTCGAATCTTATTATTTTTATTTTTGTATAAAAAAAACTAAACAGATTTTCAAGTTACATAAAACTTATGTTAAGCATATGTCATGTTAAAATTATCATTTTATTACGGTGGAAGTATAGGAGCAGAATAGAAATAAATGAAGATATTTATCATTTATATATGTGTTCTTTTCATGTACACAGTTGATAATAAGGTTTTTTTTTAACAAAATATAGATAATGAAATTTAAATATACAATGTTATGTAAATTATTTAAATTTATTATCATTAAACTAACCTTAATAACACTTATATATGATTTAATTTATATGAAATTTAAATTTGGTCATGCTTATATATTAAATAAATCAAGTCACTTTTTGAATGACTGAACCTATAGTTAAAATAAAATAAGTTTGAGCTATTTAAAAAATATTTTAAATTTTAGAGTCTATCTTATTTAAATAGATGAATAAATCATTATCGTTGTTTCGTATTAAATTCTCAAAGTAATATTTTGATATCATATATATATATACTCGCTTTACTTTATTAAGCAATTTGATATATAAATTTAAATTTATTAAGCATTCTTTTATTTCATTTATAAAATATATTTTTAATACAAAACATTATTTTTAAAAAATAACCTATATGCAGGTGGGGTTTTAAGGTTCCCGCCGGCGTCAAATAAATGATCAAACATAAACCTTAACTTTAACAACCAGGATTTAAAAGTTTATTTAAAATTTTATAAAAAAAATTACTAGTTGTGTTTTTTAACTTTAATAAATTTATATTTTAATTGTTTGAAAAATTATATTGCAATACTTTAACTATCTTTACTCTTTTTTAGGTTAACAGCATAAACCTCAATTTTATGAATTAGTATCTTACAAAATCTAATCAATTGAATCAGTTTCAACCCCTACTTGCCCGGCATTGTTTTTACATATTGTATATAGATATCCGTCGTGCTTTCTCCTCGACCCATCATCCATGGAAGGTTATAGCTCAAACTAGAATTGATGATCTCCTGTAAATTCGAGCGAAAGATTTCTATTTGCAGAGTTTTCTTTTAAAAAAATAATTCAATAATATATATATATATAAAAGATTAGTGTAATCCAAAATTTATTTAATCATCAAATTTTATCAAATTAATAATTTTTTATATAATTTAAGTTTACAAACTTTTTTATTTTAAATAATTTAATATCTAATTAAGTAATTTTAAATTAATATGTTAAAAATATAATATATATTAAATTAAAGTTATTTAATTAGATATTAATTTTTAAAAATTTTATAATTTAATCCATAAAATAAAAATTATTAATTTAATAATTAGATCGATAAAATTTAATAATTTTAAAAAATTATTAAATAAAGTAATTTTAACATAAATTATTTTTAAAATTAATTAATCCTTTTCTTATATATATATAATATTATAAATAAAAATGGTTTATTACAGTAAATATATTTATATTTTTCAGAAATGTTAATAATAATATTTTTAAATTTGTTATAATTAGATAAGTTCGGTTTTTATTAATTAAAAGCAAAGGTGAGCTTAAATTTTCTAATGAAACCTATGATTTTTTTTATAGCCCATGGGGTTGCTTTCTATAGCCCCTTGCCATTGAAGTAACCAACCATATCACCACATCACTTACTGGTTTGTGTTTCCATTTTTTTCCACAGCAAAATAGGTACCAGTTGAAGACGAAGGCAGCACCAAAGGAGGGGAAGGAAAGGAAAGGTTATACGAGTTGTGTATTGGATGTATGAATGGAATATGGAATGTCTGATTTAGTTTCTTATATGTAACCTAAATCCATGGTTGCCTATGACCTGTATTAATCATTATTTTTGGTTTTATTTTATTTATTTTGATGAATATTGTTAGGAATGGCCGACATGGAGAAATTCAACATCGTCTACTTTTGTTACATTAACTTGATGAGTCAAGTGCATGCTCTCATGAGGCTTGATTGTGAGGTGAAGTTGAAATTGAAGTTGGAAGGCCAATTATCAGGAATGATGAATATGGTGTTGAAGGTAATGGCCGCTTACACCTGTTTGTTGAAATTTCTACACTGTTTTAGGAGGACCACTTATGTAGAGAGTAATGTGTTACTGTTGTAACTGTTGAAGAGGGAAAACAAATTAATGTGTGGCGGCTCGAATGATGATGGTTATATGCTATCTGAAGAAAAGAGTGTAGATATTAATTGGATGGGCTTTCTGGTTCTCATTCTGATCATTATTTGACTGATCTGCAAGGGCTTGGTTGGTAACAATGAATAGAGACCTTAATGATGTTGGATAATTTCGAAGATTGTTGGAGAAGGTTGATGATGTCTCGTAGGTTGAGGCGTGTGATTACACTGGATTTGTCCGCGCATGGCGTAATCCCCAGGATACAACAGCCCCTTCTGAAATATTCAGGAACAGAACTAGTAAGGAATTTCACATCCTGTTTAACCCATCGGAAATAGTGGTATATATATAATATTGTTAGGGCAACCAATATGACTAGAAATTAAATTTCCGTGAGAAATTAAATTAAAAACGACAAAAAATAATATCGTAATAATTTTTCAACGGTCAACTTTTAAAACATAATGACCATTAATGGATAATTAAAATAATTGATTCATAATTTAAATTTAAAATGATTAATAATAGTTCTAAATATCTTAAAATCATAATGATAATTATTTAAATTAATTTGAATATTTAAAATTAAATTAATAATATTAATTTAAATATTTAAAACTATTTTGAAATATACAATTTTTACAACAATCCCCCATTATTTCAAAAAGGTTTAAAAATAAAATAAATTAAAAGAAATATTTTATTGGATTAACGCAAATGTAAATGCATAAGATCCGGTATTTTTTGGACTATGAACTAGACCCTAGACAAAAAAACATAATTTTTGGACTATGAACTAGACCCTAGACAAAAAACATAATTGACAGCGCTTTGGTGAAGCATAACTTCTATGAACCAAAAACACCTTATTGTAAGACAGAGGTTTACAAGTCACATTACACCCCACGATTCCTGCCGTTTTCGCCGGTTTTGCGCAAATAGGCCATGCGCGTGCCTGGTCGATTCATAGTGCTCTAGAGATTATGCCTCAATCTCATACAAGCGGCCCCACTTGACACTCGTATAAGTGACTTCATCAAGTATATTCTGCATTTCATACACCACCCATAAGAGATATGATAGTCATTAAACATTTTAGAATTAACCTCTCGTTCAATGCAGCCTAACACTTCTCACACCATAGGAACAAAGAATAAACAGTGCTAGAAAGACCAACAATAATTTGTTATTACCCATATGAATCTTCTTCGTGGGATCTCCAATCACAAAGTTGGGTTCCTGTTATTGTTGATTTTATTTTAGCTAAAACTTTATTCCCCTCGATGTCATTTACTAAACTTTTGCTCGTAAGAAATAAGGTCAAATTAAATTTGACTTCGCGTTAAGTAGGATCACTACTTATCTAGTGATCGTTCACAAGACCTTGTGACATGTATCATCATATCTCGATTTATATCTATCAATTATCCCTTTGCAGTCATGAGTATGCTTACAATAAACATAATTTATTCTTTTCAGTATTTACTAAGAATTTTTTTAGTACACATTATTTAATTCTCCCTAATCAAAAATAATGATTTGGTCTCTATAATATATTTTATTATATATTTGAATAATCCAAATCACGATATCTTTTTTAATATTAAAATAAATCTAATTTTGATTTATTCTCTTACAAATCAATTTCATCGTCACTACACTATTTTAATATAGTGGAAAACTTTTCATACCATAATTAGTGGTATCTCTTGAATATTTTAAATCTGTTACAACAAACTCAAAATATTTTCACTAATTTCACTTTCTTAATAATTTGAATATACTCAACAAAATCAATTATATGATTTATTTTATTGCAATCACTCATTTGTACTCGTTACATTTGATTATATGATTTATTTTATTGCAATAACCAACATTTGTTCACATCACATTTGATTATTTGTTTATATATCAAATATCAAATAGGAATCAATAGAATAAAAACTTATATATAAAACAAATAACAAAATCTCATACAGCGTTATCAACCCAAGAGTTTTAAATTAGATCAAGCACTCATTTGCCTAAACACGACGTTTACTATTTGAAATTTAAATTAGATATCATACAAATTTATTATGATTTTGATTCAACAACAAATACCGTAAATGTATAACATTCCAATTTCACCCGATCCAATCATTAAATCAAACACAAAAATTATGACCGGTGAGAGCGAAGAAATAGAAGGAATTTCATAAAAGATTGGGGATAAACTACGTTCCAATTTCCGAATCCCAATTAAATTTCATGGAAAATCATACATAATGACACTTATCCCATATTAAAATCCAATCATCACAACCAACAAAAAAACAATCTCTGAACAAAAATTAATTATTATAACAATTTATGAATTTTTTTGGTAAAATTAAAATTAGAAATCATCATAAGATAATCATCAAATAGTAAGAGCAAGATCAATCACAATTAGGATCCAGAAGATCAATCACAATTAGGATCCACAAGATAAATCACAGAATCAGTTGGAATAATAATAACAATGATGATAAATCTTTAATAGACCAAAAGGTGGAAATTAAAAAAAAAAAAGTTGATTTTTTTTATTATTATTAATATTGTTATTTTTAAAAAAACTCCTTTTAGTATGTTCCTTCTCTGCATACCTCGACAATAGACCTATTCCATGATTCATAGATAGAACGGGACTTTTAAGCGGAACACCTGAAACTTGCAAAAAGATGATCAATGTAACAGATAAAAATTAAAAAAGATATACGCGTTCTTACAAAAGGAAAAGAAAATCTAATTTATTGTAAAGAAAATATTATGGGTAAAATCCTTGAGATTGTTGGAGAAATTTGATGATGTCTTGTAGGCTGAGGCATGTGATTACACTGACCTTACTGACCTCAAGGATTTGTCCGCCCATAGCGTAATCTCCCAGGATACAACAGACCCTTCTGAAATGTTCAGAAACAGAACTAATAAAGAATTTCACATTCTGTTTAACCCATCAGAAATAGTGGTATATATAAAAGATTGTTAGGGGCAACCAATATGACTAGAAATTAAATTTCCGTGAGAAATTAAATTAAAAACGGCAAAAAATAATGTCGTAATAATTTTTCAACGGTCAACTTTTAAAACATAATGACCATTAATGGATAATTAAAATGATTGATTCATAATTTAAATTTAAAATAATTAGTAATAATTCTAAATATCTTAAAATCATAATGATAATTATTTAAATTAATTTAAATATTTAAAATTAAATTAATAATATTAATTTAAATATTTAAAACTAGTTTGAAATATACAATTTTTACAACACTTAATAGGGTTTGTAGGTATAAAATTTATGAAAGGAATGAACAACAAAGGATAATTCTAGAAAAGGGAATGTTGTTTGCTAGTGTGGATGCATTCAGAGAACTCCTGTTTAGAGATTATGCCATACGAGAAGGTTTCAAAATTATGAAAACTAGGATTAAGAGACGCAGAATCACAACAATGTGCGTTGGGAAGGGATGTCTGTGGTACTTGCATGCAAGTATTAACTCAGATAATGTGCCCTTGAGATCAAGTTCTAACCGGAAGAGGGTCCACTGATGTTGATGATACATAGGCAAAAGGTATGAGAATTGTGCGCATTTACTGGAAATTATGTTTCCTATAAATTATAATTGATAGGAATGTTCTTATAGCACCCCCTTAATGTTCTTAAAGCATTAGCATGTGCTAGTCACTGTGTGTATCTGATCTGGCACATAACTTCAAGGATTGGATCAAGCTATTGCATATGTTATGCCATATCCACAACATAAATGGTGCTGCAGGCATCTTATGACAACTTCAAGGGACAGTATCTTGGTGTTATGCTCAAAGCATTATTCTAGAAGGCAAAGTCTTACAAAAATTGGGGGTTCCAAGAAGCAATAGAAATTAAAAAGATCAACAAGGATACCGATGGTTTATTTATGGATAATGATGATATCATTATGATGATCTTCTTTTTGCTATACATGGTTAATAGTAATATAAGGAAAAATAAGATTTCCTTATGGTATGCATACACGGCTGTCTTGTCTTTTTCATTGTCAAATTTTATTGTTGCACTAGTGTAATGCTTTGGGGCATTACACTTGTCAAATGTGATTAATTGAAAATTAATGAGACTTGGTATGACTTGTGAGAAACAAATATTCATACCGTTCATATCAACCATTGGCACAAATTTGGAGAATTATATCAGAAAGTACTACATGGTTAGAGCTATACAAAAGTAAACAAATACATCAAACACAATCAATAACACACCCAACCCAACGACCACTGTTGTCAGTTTGTATAACTTCCGGCAGCTGCACTTATTCAAAGAACATACACACCTGCTCTTGACAATTGTAGCAGAGCATATTTGGGTTAGTGTCAGACTCTAAGCAACTAATGGCAGCACGCCAATTATAAAAGCATTTTCTATCCACTGATTTGAGCCTTCTTGTGTTGGAATCCACCGTTTGATATGAAGCCTTGCCTCCCCTGTTGTTAAAATTTTCCCTCTCCTAAGGTCACTTCCTTCAGAGATCCCATAAACAGCACAACCTTGTGTCCCTTACTCAGTTGATGTTGGCGACCAAAACAATATTGGACCCACTTCTTTGCCACTACATGTATTTGGAGTCATTTATACTCACATCTCTAAATGGGGTGGAGTGTAATTCCGAAAACTTATTGGGGCGATGTGAAATAACGGGAAACCTTGAAGGAGATCAACGTAATTTAAACTTTAGTTTAAAGTGATTTCGAATTTAAATTTAAATATACAGCTGCATTAAAATATTCAAAGGGATAACTTTGTTGTTCATACTAATCTTATTTAACTTAATAGGATTACTTCCTATAAAAAGACACATGTGTTCTTATACCAAAAATAAAAATAAAAATAAAAATACATTGTTCATGTCTCTTCTTTGTTTGTGTAAAGATATAATATAATAATAATTTTAATTTTTTTAATTATGTTTAATGATACATAATAAGAAATTAATAAATAATTTTTTTAAAATTTATAGTATTTAATATTATTAATATATAAGTTATTATATTTAACAAAAATTAACTATATATAAATTCTTATTGTATTTTCATACATATTAAAAAAGATTATAGTAATAATTTTATATAGATTTTCATTATCATCATAATTAAAAAAATAAAAACATATTTTTCATTTTTTCTGTTTTTTCTCAATTATTAGTGTAAAATTTATTAATTTTTTTAATTTTACTTTTAAATATTTTTATATTCATTTTTTTTCTATTTTTTTCATCCGTACAAAATGTGAATTCTCAAAACTAGTAGAAGTGTTGCACTGCTACAAAATAGAAAAGTAATTGTTTGGCTGGAGAGAAATAATGATAAGGAAAGAGTTTTTTTTATAGCTTCTTTGATTGATTTAAATTTTGGAGAATAAAGGAAGTTCAAATCTCTCTTTGTTAAAAAATTTGACTTTCCTTTAAAAATGTCGAGATTGAAAAAATAATAATTTATTTAACTAAAATATGTTTCTATGCTTAATTAAAATATTATTTTAAACGTAAGGGTAATAAAATGTTTTTTTTAATTCCTCCTCTTCCCATTTAAAGGGAAAGGGAGTGTTTGGTTGTGTTTTTATCTTAGTTTTTAAAAATATTTTGTAAAATAATTTTTAAAAACAGGTTTTTGAAGAAAAGTGAATGTAAGCGAAAAAAGAAGAAGTAATGTATGAAAAAATATGAATGATAAAAAATTGAAAATATAATATTAAAATAGTTCAAAGCTATTTTGATTTTTTTTAGTTTTTAAAATGGAAAAAAAAAATTAAAATTTTTACCAGTCAAACATGTTTTTTAGTTTTCAAAAGCAAAATTTTTTCAGAAATAAGAAATAAGCATTACCTAAATTTTCAGTACTTATATATTATTCTTATTTAATTTTAGTATTTTTTTATTTTATAAAAAATTAAATTAAGAAAGAATAACCATACATGTGTTGGGTGGTTTGTTTCAAATGAAAGTGAGTACATGTTACTATGATACTGGAAAAAAATTCCCATCAATAAAACAAAATAAAGGTTTTTTTTTCCGCTTTTTTCTTAATCGAATATGATAAAAATTGAAATCTCTCCCTCTGTTTTGAACCAAACAATGCGTTAATTGATTGTAGTCAATGAAAAAGATCAAATGGAATCATGGATTTAAAGAGATTCATACGTCATTAAATTAATGAAAAGTTGTAACGAGAGAATAGGTTCTTTTTTATTTGAACGAATTTTTAAATTAACTCCAGTTATGAGTTAAGTTTCCAAGATTTTATATATTTTTTGTGAGATTATAATTTTATTTTGTTATGCTAGAGCCTAAATTAAAATTATTAATTTTAAGGCTAATAATTAAGGTCCAGTAATTTTTAAATATTTTAATAAAGATGGGAGGATAAATCTGACTAAAATCAAAGATATATATATATATATATATTTTGATTTATTGTTAGACAAAAAAAAACATCTTATAATAAATAAAAATGTGACCGAAGCCAGAAAAAAAAAACATATCTAACATAAAAAATAAAATATGAAGTACGGTTGTCAAATGACAAACTACTTTAAGAAAAAAATATATTAAATCATCTAATTTAATATTATGTATTAAATGGATAAGCAAAAAATTTCAAAATTTTTTCTATCTTAACGTTATTTTATTTACATCTATATAAATATTAGATTTTATGAAAAAAGACGATAAACTTTATTACAAATAACATATCTTGTTTATTTTGTACCTAACATGGGCGTTATTATTCCCTCCATGTATGTGTTGCTAGTATTTATAGCAAAAAAGTTAGATAAAAGTGTTTAGTGTCATAATTTGGTGGGTTTGAGTTGAAAGAATTTGTACAAAAATATTTGAAGCGTTTATTCAAAATATGTGTAAACTTTATAGTGAAAATTCACTCTTGATGGTGTTGATGATTAGCAGTATCCAGGTATAATCTTTAGTAATCAATGATACATCTTTGTGTGTTTTCTCTTTACTCTATTATTTCTATTCTTTCTGTTTCTAGCTCGTCCAGCCTGCATATTCTTTTATAATAGAAGCGTTATAACACAGCATTAAACCTGTCATTTTGAGTTACATGTGGTTCTACATGTTAGGCTTTGATCATGTGAAAAGTTATTTACCTTGAATTTTTTATTATTTTGTACTAAAAATTCTAAATAATTTGGTTTTAAAAAATTTTAAAAATAATTTTAAATATATTTTAAATTCCTATAAACATAAAGAAATTTTATTTTTAATTCTCACAAATTTTAAAATTTTTAAAAAAATCCTATTATTATTTAATAATAACATAACATGTATCTACTTACATTATGTTAAATCAATAACCATACCGAGGTACGTGATTTAACATGCCTAGAAGCATGTTATGTCATCAATAAATGATGAAAGAAATTATTTTTAATTTTGTAATTTATAAAAATTAAAATCAATAAAATAAAAATAGATGATTAAAATTAAATTAAATATATTTTATAATAATTAAAAACATATTTTCCTCTTTTAAAATATCATGGATCATTATGCCTCAACTTAACTGATTTCCAATACCTTGTACTTAAAAAAATGATTTCCAAGACTAATTCGAAAAACTTTTTTTTAAATCCAGTTTCTTATTTACTTTTATAATTTTCTATCACATCATTTCATTCTTTCTTTTGGAATTGGGACATTTCTTTCTATAATGCCATCGCCACAAAAGTTGCGATCTCATAAACTTATCTGCATAACCTTTGATGTCTCAGTGGAAAAGGAAAATAAAGTTAAAAAGGAATAAATTAGTATGTGACAATCTGGATTTGTCCCGATATACGTTGATTTATTCTTGCTACAAAGGACATCGATGACTAGAATAATCTACAACGAGAACGATTGGGTTTCTTCCTTTCCCATTCTGTCCTGCTTCTTTTCAATCAAAAGACAAATAGCACTTAAACTAATGATACCATTTCACAATATCATTATATATGAATATGATAGCACTTAATGTTTATTTCATTAAATACTGAGCATGGACTTAGGCTAAACGTTACAGATTATACCACTTTAGACCATACTATCTCGTTTTTACTGAATTCAC
Organism: Canavalia gladiata; assembly: GCA_037954105.1. Taxonomy (NCBI): domain Eukaryota; kingdom Viridiplantae; phylum Streptophyta; class Magnoliopsida; order Fabales; family Fabaceae; genus Canavalia; species Canavalia gladiata. Next base: position 16,720,455 of record CM075660.1, read on the forward strand.
GTGAAAGTGAAAAAGACAAGAATACAACACATTGAAGGATGAAAGAACATAGTAAGATCAATTCTCTTGGGGAGTAAATATTTCAGAAGAAAATAAACCGTCAAGCATAAAGGGTTGGAGATTTTTCTAGTCAAAGAATAATGAAGATCATCAAAATTTGGACAAAATCTAAAAGAAAGACATGAAAATCAATTCTCCTTATTGGATGACAACATGAAACCCAAATTGGTTCCCAACACACAGACAATGACAGCGGGACAAGTTTGAATTGTTTGTTTCCGCGGACCACTTGGGCCCAAAATTGACCTAAAGCTTGGACATTATCAAGGTTTGGCCCAAACTTGCCTAAGCACATGAACTAACAACCCTACTTGGTTTTCCAGAACACTGATGTAGACATTCTCGATCCAAATTATATAGATTAAATCAAGTTAACGCATAGCACATTGTTATTTTAATATAAAATTTATATGTATTATAGTATAATTTATGTAACTATTTAATATAAAAATTGTTAATGTGGCCTAGAAAAAAGAAAAGAAAAAGAGTAGGCTAGGTACTCTGAAATGAATGGACCACTATGACTGAACACACTCGAGTTGTTTTATGTGCAGTGGAGACACACACTGACATACATTATTGTCATAGGAGCTATGGTCTGTGCAAACCGGTTGCCTTTTATTCGAAGAGAAATGAAAAAGTGCCTAAAATCTCTGCTAATGGATGTGTGGGTTAGATGAAGTCAAAGAAGCAGTGCCTGTGTTATGGACTCCGCATGCGCTCCATGCGGCATCCACCGGTCAATTTGAAATTAAAGTGCTTGTCAAGGATCTTATAACTAGCGTTATAAGATTAAAAAATTAAGATTAAAAATTATATGGAAGAAAATATATTAGTAACATTTTTAATAAATATATTTTATTTTTTATTTCTTACCTAATGTTTTGGTTTGCATTTTCCTCTTTGGGGGTTGATTTTTAGTTTTGACAGATAAGTAGGTAGGTTGACGTGTGCTTTTTGCTTTAATTTTTATGAAAAAAATCAGTTTTGATGGGAGTTTAAGAATTTACATCCAATCTGCACACGATTTGTGAAAATAAGGTTAGATCTGAAATTATAAATATCTGCAGTGGCTTTAATTTTGAATTCGTTATACCTATAATCTCTTTTAAATAAGATTGTTAAACTAATCATATTTTATTAAAAATATAATTTATTATTAAATTTTTAATACCTATTTTTTAATTATTTAAATTAAAATATATTTAATATATTATTTATTTATATATAAATAAAAATTATATTTTAAAAAATAAAGAGAATATGAATCCTTCTAAATTTATTCATATTTAATAGAATTAGGCCTAGATTTTAAATTTGATCTTTCTTACCTTTTGTGATATGTTTGGATGAAAAAAAAAAAGAAAAAATAATAATTTTTTTTTTGTATTTATTTACTTATAAAAATAAAAGAAAAAAAAATATTTTTTTGGATTCATATAGAAAATAATCCACTCTTAAACAAGAAAGTGGGAAGAAGTTTTTTTTATATTAAATTGTTAAAATTTGTATATATTTTTTTAAAAATAAAATAAAAGTATAAATTATATTTATAAAATATATTTTTTTTTTTAAATTTATATTATTAATATATATTTTTATCGGGTAAATGACGTTCCTACCCCCTGACCCAACTTCAGGTCAACAACCGTTCCTTAAACGGGTAACAAAAGAATACAGCAACAGCACTGAATGTGATGACCAATGTACAAAAACAATTTGGTTATTTCATGAAACATTTTCAAAAGCTGTTAGCGAGTGATAGTTGCAAGAATGCTTCAAATTGTTTCGGAATTGAGGGCACTCGCAGAGGATCCGTTTAAATAAGCTCGTGGTTCTGAATTGGGCTACCATTTCGTTCTTGGGAGTTTCTGGTTAATAGGCATGCATTCTCCAGTCTCCACAATCTTTGAATGATTATATGATTTGACGAGTCAATTAAAATACCTATAAAGGAATATGACCATTCTTTCTGAATATATGAGCTAATCTATGTGTTTCATTTTATAATTGCCATAAAAATTCTATTTCCACAGTTTGTTTTTATCTATCTAAAATGAGAAGAATTACATTATAAATGAACCAGATCCAAGTACAAGATGTTGAGAAGAGCAGCCAGATAGACAAAAATTGAGAACATGCACCTAAAACTCCAAAAACTAGGACCCCTACCACAACTTAAGACCATCAATTATACATCATAACAGATGCTGTCCATACACATTTTACTGAGACACAAAAATTGCATATATTACACTCATTTATATTTAATTTTTTATAAATAAAATTTCATTCATTCATTTAAAATATGATTTCTTTACCTCATCGGCTAGTTTAGACTTTAGATAAATTTATTTTCTAAGATGATATCTAAGTTATTTCATAAAATAAATAATTTCATCCTAAATGTATGTAATTAAAGTATTCTGTTAAAAATTACACTTGTTTTATTTTTTATATATAAAATCTTATTTATTCACTTAGGATATTATTGTTTATTCCATGAATAGCTTAGACAAACTCAATTTTAAGAGGTTGTCTAAGTTATCTTATAAGATAAATAATCTTGTCTTATGGATCAATGTGACTAAAGTATTGTATTAAAAATTATATTTTTCATTTAATTTTTTATAAAAAAAAGCCTCATATTTTTATTTATGATAAGCTTGTTTATTTTATAATGTAGTTTAAACAAACTCAATTTTTAATGTACGTTTTTTATTTTTTTTACGTAGATAAAAGAATAATAATAATAAATAAATAAATAATGATTAATGATTAATATTATTTTAAAGTTTTACATAAAAAGATAAATAGAAATATTTTTTTTCTTTTAAAACAGATAAATAGAAATAAATATAATATTTATGATACTGCTCCACGGTCCACGAACTTCATGAATTTATGAATGTATCGTACAGAGTTAAAATGCCCTAGACCATAGAACATTTATATCTTCTGAATTTAATAAAGCCATATGAAAGATATTTAGAAAACTGATATTGTGATTATTATCTTTTATAGTAGTAATCACTAATCAGTGCGTCCAATTTTGAAGTTATAAGTTGATCTTTAATGGAACAATTTTAATATATTTAAAATAATTTAAAATATTTAAGCAACTTTTTTTTACTTGCTTATATAAACAACTTTTTTTATATATAAGCAATTCTCTTAAATAAACAATTCTTTAAGAACTTTTAAACAACTCTTTTAAAGATGTTCTAAGGCTATAAGAACACGTAATAATTTACATATACATTCATATAATACTTTTTTAATATGTATCTAAATATATTTAATAAAAAATAAATAATTTTTTTAATTTAAAAATATAATATTTATATTATTAATATATTATATTTTATAATTTTTAATATATAAATTATATATGGTTTTTAATTTTTAATAAATACTTATTATATAATTTTTTTTGTTATATACCATTTAATGTCATTCATATAACAGAGTTCACAATTTATCTTTTTAAACAACCTTACTATCGAAACGAATTTAAATTAAAAACCGATATGCTGACTTTTATTTTATGAATTCTGTAAATATGATAACTCATAGTTTGTAAACTTAATTTTACATTTAAATACTTTTTTAGCAGAATAAATATATTTTATTCCTTGTAAATATAATGAGTTTTACTTTCATCATTTTTTGTAATTTTTTACTTTCATACTTAACTTTTTAAAATTTTTATTAGATATTTATTAATTTTATTAATATAAAATTCATCTAAATTATTTCCTGTGAATATTTCACATAAAAATATAAATTATTTTTTATTGTTAAATTACATAAAATATTATTTTGATATCTCATTCAAATGAGCTATTTATATGATTTTTTAAATATATATATATATATATATATATATATATATATATTAAAATATGTAACTAAATTTGGAAAAATATATCTTTACTAAGTCATAAAATATTTAATTGCAAGTTGATCATGGTGAAAATTATAAACAAAAATTTCAAAAAGTCAATGATAAAAATAAAGATTTTTTAAATTAAAAATATAATTTCCTATATTAATTACCGAAACTAAAAATATATTTTAGTTTTTATATTTCACAAATAATTATAATACATTATATTCTTTTTTATTTTTGAAGAATTGTATAAAAAATGAAAATAATATTTTCTTCATTTTTTTATCTATGGTTTTAATAAAAAAAACTATTACTATTTACCTTTTATTTTAAAATTTTAGAATAATCTTAACTGTGTCTTTCTCAATTATTTTTTTTTTATCCTAAGAATCATTAATTATAACACTGGAGAAAATATTTGAGGAACAACAGAGAGAAGAAACTAATTATAAAAGATAATTGTGAAGCCTATTGAGGCCTGTCACTGTCAGACAGCCATCTAATACTATTACACAAATATTCTTTTTATGTTTTAAAACATTTTTTGGCTTTCATTTTAATTACTATTATACAATGTCAATGAATAATTAAATACTTTTTTTTTCTAATTCCACCTTTAACAGTTATGATGTGATAATTTTTTAAACAATATGTTGTTCTTTCAATAGCCATCATCTTTCCTATTTATACAAAATATAATAGAAAATTAATAAATTTTTATAAAAATTACAATATTAATTACATTTTTAATTAAAGTAGCACATGAACCACAAATAAAAGAAAATGAAGAGAATAATATCTTTACATAGCCTTAGTCTCTCAATATTTTCAATCACACCTCTCCCCCTCCCCAACGGCATATTCTTTCATCATGCCTTTTGAGAAAGAAAAATAAAACAATAAATCCCAAGTTGGCGTGGAATAGTGCTCTAAAATAAAGGGCTAAATCAACCATTTGAAACGTGAACTTAGGGCAACCGTTACTTTAATTTATAAATAAAAAAAAAGTCCACAAGAGAATAACTACGAACAACACAATACCCTCTGTTATACTCAGACGTAAACTGAATCATTGTTTAGGTGATTTTCCAAAATAACAGAATGAGTGTAGCAATAGTGAACAGCTCTACCATAACAGAGTTCGTAAATGACACGGCAAAGTTTGATAGTTTCGTAAAAGAATGGTTTGGGATGATAGACGAGAATCGCGATGGAAAGCTCTCCGGTGAAGAAATCCGTCGCGGTTTTGTGATGTTTTTGCCTTCAGGTTCCGAATCACAGGCACAGCAAGAGATATTCAAGAAACTTGGTGAAGATCTAAATGGTGCACTGGATCTTAAGAAGTTCAAGTCCTTAATGACTGAGATTATGAATGCATTTGCTGAAGCGATAGGTGCCACTCCCATCGTTGTCGCCCTCGGCAAAAATAGCTTACTTATGAAGGCTGTTCAACATTAATTCGCAACACGCTCATCTCGTTAATTCCTCAATATCACACACACACACACACATATCTTAATTCCTTTTTGTTTACTTCATTTATTATTTTAAATTTTTTGATCTGCTTATTGTTTAACTTAGATTTCTTCTTGTTACCAGCTTTTTGTATGGCTACACTTACAAATAATTGAATTGTTTGTTTCTTTTTTGTTCAGAAAATTTAGTTCGTTTGGACTCAATAAATTTCGACATTTTGTTTCAAGAAAATTATTATTAACTGCAGATCTAGATCTAGTATCAACAAAGAAAGAAAAGCAAATATGATGATTTTAGATCAAACAGAACTATGTGTTTTGGTTATGACTATCAAATTAATATCATGTTTCGACACAGAACTGGTAGAGAGGTACCATGGGAAAGAAGAAAAAAAAAATGAATGTATACGTATTTGAGATATATTAAGTGGAAGGAAGAGAGAAGAAAACGTTATAATGTGATAGGAAATAAAAATGGGAAAAAATATCAATATAAAAAATACTGTTAAAATATGGATGATAATATTAACTTTATAAAGGCTTGAGGTTTTTCTTTTTATTCCCTCTTCTTCAATGTAAGGCTAATGGAATATAACTATAAACTTTGAAGCCTAATTTTGACTGCAAATACACTGAATAAGTAACTATCTTCTGGAGAATGACTACATGTTAAAAGGTTACATATTTTTGGTTTGCACGTAATTTACTCAACCAATCTATGAATTTAAATTAATATTCGTATACACACTAATATTTGAACCGCATCTGCCATCTCACTTAAATAAGGTGACACATTTGGTGCTATCCTGCACCAACTATTCATTCTAAAATTGTTTCATTAACGTAAGGTTTAACATGCCGGACCAAACTTCAAGAAATTTATATGAGCATTTCATATAAACGGATCCCAAACGTTTTATAAATAATTAAGGAGTCAGAAATATTATTTCCATAAACTAAAACACATTAAAGCTTACAATTCTCCTATTCGTTTTCCCAATAATAAGTATACAAGTCATTGAATTTATTGAACTAAGTACTTGCTTATATTATAATTAGAAACATTCAAAATCATGTTTTAGACATTTAAAACTTAATTGGATGAATATGATTTGAGAAAATTTTGAGTGAATCAAATTCACTTATAAATCATCCAATTAGATCTTGAGAGCTGAACCTTCTAACTAATTAAATTTGGAAATCGAAAATTAACTTCTGAAAAAATATATTTTATATTTTATTTCTTTTGGTCTAATTGGTTAAAATATTATCAAGATTTAATCGGATAGTCCATAATCATGTATGATAGACATCTTTCATTCAATAATTTCTCAACAACTAAACGTCTAACACAAACAAAGTAACATTTAACTAAATCTATTGATATGGATGAGAAGATATAAATTTTTTACATTATAATATACATATCAGCTGTGAAGTAAAAGACTTCATAATATGGAGAGTAGGTACTAATTGGCCCCCCTTACCTCCGTGAGAAAACATATCTGAAATTGAAAGTTGAAGCGTTATGAATTGGATTATTTGTGCCATTTCATATCATGTGAAGTGAGAAGGCATGTCTTGTTTGTTTAATTGGAATGACTTGGAAAGTTCGAGACTCGCAGTGCAACCCAGCTCATCGGCATATGAGGGACACAAAGAAGGCTTTTCAAGCCTTGTCAAAGGCGCAAATCAAGGAAGCCAATACTGTATGCCAAAGTCGCAGCAACTGGAGTTTATGATTGTGATGATCAACCCTCGTGTCCTCCCTCTTTTTCTTTTTCAATATCGAAGTATCAAACAAACCTTCTGTCGTCATCATTAAAAGAAGCAAAATTCTACACTTTTGCCAACATCTTAAAAAAAAGAAAGTGAAATCACCCTCCAAAACAACCTTAAACACCGAACACAAGTCCAAATTTTAAGAACCCAATGTTAGCAAGTTGCATTTTCCCCCCTAAGCAGAAAAGGCCAATAACACAAGCCAACATTGACTACATGGTTTGAGAAACATACAAACATAGACATCCACGAAGGAGGAGAACAAGATGATCCCAGGTTGTTTCAGCCAACCCAACACACCATCAAGATCAAGCAGCACTCAAGTGGCCCAAAATGTAGTAACCTGCATATATCACACTCAAATTTGCAACTCCCCCACATACCTCACTCTCACATGGTCCAAAACCCTTGTCTCTCACTCCTTAACCGTTTATGCCCCACACACCTTCTCCATCACCATACCTCTCAAGCCATCAACTTTATCCTTCTTCAGAACTCGACCAGGATCCAAATCCATCTACCTCCACAAACGCTCTCAAAAAATCAAACTTTACTGGGACTTTGGTGGAGCAGAGTTTAGTACTCAAAACTCTGCTGAGCCAGAATCATGCTTCTACCTTGCAATCTGCTGCGGAGGAAGGCTCGAATTCTTTCTGGGTGATCTTCTCATCATGCAGTTTGCCAATCTCCAACACGGTGACCAAACTCTTTTGTCACGGAGAGAACACGTGTTTGGAAGCATGAGTTACGTGTCAAGGGGAGAGTTCATGGGCTCCAAACACGAAATAGAGATTGAGTTATGTAATGCGGAAGTGTTGAGAGTGAAAGTGGATGGTGAAGTTCAGTTGGTGGTAAAAAGGTTGGCATGGAAATTCAGAGGGAATGAGAGAATCTTCATTGATGGAGTTGAAGTTGAGTTTTACTGGGATGTGTTGAGTTTGGTTAATGGTGACGATGGCAATGGCTATGGACATGGTGTTTTTGTGTTTCAAGCAGGTGATGGTGGTGCTGTGTGGCCTGAAATGGTGGGTCTGGAGAAGAAGTTGATGAAGCAGAGGTTGGTGCCGTCGGTGATAACAATGTTGCCGCTGCCGTCGAGCTCCGGCGTTTTGCAGTGGGCGGAGGAGAGCAGTGATGGTGGGAGGAGCTCGTGCTCTTCATCAACCAGGTCTTGTGGGAGTAATAATGGTTCCTTCTCTTTGTTGCTCTATGCGTGGAGGAGACATTAGAGTTTGAAATTTTGGAATTGGATGAGTTCCTTGTTCTTTTAAGTTTTACCTGTGATTATTTATTAATTTTTCATCTTCTGTGTTTGAATTGATGAGATTATTGTTTCCATCCATGGGATTTCATTTCAACTTTGAATGAATTGCTCTGGATTGGAGAGCAGAGTACCTTCTTGTATACTCTCTACTTGTACAGTTTTTTCTCTTGCAAATTATTCAGCTTTATTAAGTTTTTTGTGGTCAATGGTAGAAATAAAGTGGATATATGGCTATTCATTTCTTGCCCCCAATTAAAAAATAGTGGAACTTTACGGTAACAATGTAAGTTATTATGAAAGGAATTTTGCAAAAGCACAAAATTTAGGTGCAGGTGCAGTAGTGTTGGTGTTTTTGTTATTGTTCTTTAATTAAAATTAAACTTTTAATTTGATGACTGATGTCAACTTTTAGTATCAATCTTTATTATGGTAGCTATCAAATTGAAATTGAAATTTTAATTAAACAACACTAAAATTACCTATAATATTATATCTAAGTTTTGTCCTTTATAAAAATGTTCTCATGGTTGCACCCACAAAAGGATAAAATCTGTGTCTAACTTGATGTGTACCCCCTAGAATTGTGCTGTTTTCGAATCTAATTTCACATGAATGGGTTTTGAGTCTGAACGATGATCACAATATTTTGAATTTTTTTATGGTAGACAACATTGGGTTCTCACTCGTGGGAAACCAAATTCAAAAGTCACACTCATGAGTCAGGTAAGGCTCCAACACAAAGGTACCGTTCAATATATATATAAATATTTTTTAAAGTCCAAGGCAAAAGCAATGCAACCAGGCCACCATAGGCCAGGACCATTCCAACTTGGATTCTCAGATTCAATAATACCAAAGCAGTGTCATACACTCATAGACCCCCTTAGCCATCATATTGTATGCAGAATACATATACAAAGGTAATAATGTCTTTCTTATAAAGATGGGTTCGGTGGAGATTCTTTGCAACAATATTTTTTTAATTTACTCCTACCATTTTCTAGTATTAAAGCAACCACTTCAGAGCTTGTGCGTAATGAATTTGATATGTGAGAGAGAACCAGAGGATTAGAAACCTTGAGTAGGTTGGCAATTGAAACTGTAAGCCATATTCTTAGATATTGCAACCCCAAATCCGCGTTTTCCATCCTACAATCGTCTGTGCTAAAAGAATTGTGAACTAACCAGTGAATGACTTCTACCCTGGCTTTAACTCCTTGGAATCTCTATTTCCATATAGAATATTGCATGGTCAAAAAGTAACCACAAAGCCTTCATAATTCCAAAAAGATGGTCTACTAAGCAGCCACTCATACCACGTTCTCTAAAGGTTGGGAATGGACTATAATGAGTGAGGGTCATACTGTTTGTAAAGAGAAGGTTCATTTCAAGCTTTAAGATAGTTAAAGGTAATCTTGAACTTGCTGGCTTTGCTGCAGTAGTCAGAGATAGTGGAGGCAAATGACAGTTGAGTGTCATAGAAAAATTGGTTGTGCTTAACAGCATTATGACTCTGAACTTTATAGTCTAGAGATACTCTTCTGCCTTGTGTTGTAATTTGAATCTCTCACCCCATTACTGTAGAAACGGGCGCACTTCTTGTGATGCAAATGATAAAAACTGATAATTTGAATTGCTCCACACTTCTGACAGACCGCAGCTAGTATAGAGAGGGCAAAAGGCGTGAAGGAAAATGAACTTTTCTGTGTATTTTCAACAGTCCCTTTTTTATCTTATGAAAATTGGATGACTTCCATTTTTCAATGAAGTATTCCCATGAGGGAAAAAAATTGAAAATCTAAAATTTTGAATCCTATAATCATGTCATGTTTAAGCGCAAAAGTCCTTTGTTTTTTCTTGTTTTGTGTTGTTCATTTACCGATATACACTTGAAATTTCTCCCAACTAAAGCACCAGTAATAAACACTCCTTTTAGAATGTAAAATATTTCGCAAATACACCTGGTCATAATTACAGCTAGAGTAAAACCAGATATTAAAAAAATTTACAAGCTTCAATGGCATCTTTAACAACTACACAAATTAAGAAGCAGAGGTGCTTTCATGGAATGCATATTAATTTTGCCAAGTGGCAAATAAAGTGACATGTGAATGCAAAACTTCAGGGACATTCAACTGCTCAAGTTTTCAGATTTAAAGGTGAAAATCTGCAGAATTGCTTCAAGTGCAGAAACATTCCAACTCTCAACATGCCTAACAATCTGTCGGACAAAAGACTTGCAACGGCTAATTAATATGGATCTCAAATCTCAATAATAAATGCAAATGTATACAGCAGAAAGGCAAGGATACATTTTGATACTGACTTTGAAGTCTTCATTTAACTCGTAAAATGTGCTTCCATCAATAGAAATCAGGGGCCTCCATGGAAGCTTTAAGTTGGTCCTGCATATCAGACCCTCCAAAAAAAGTCATTAAAGAAATTGAGCATTTTAATAGTGATGATAACATGGACTTGGGGCCAGGCATGTAAACCTTATATATTTGGTTAAGCGCTGTTTCTTGATTATCAATACAATGGTGCAGCAAGTCTTCAGAGATTGTTTTAGTACATAACTATATGTTTGTGTTAAAAAGGATACCAAATATAGAACTTTTATGTATATTCAGAAATAAAACTGCCTTGTTAAATGGAATTGTAGCACATTGTCCTCAAAAGCATTTTATAATTCTCTGAACATTGTGGCAAACTGGCAGCTGATATGAGACCTATCTATGGAAAAAAATCATATAGAGATATCTTGAAATAAATCTTGGAAAAAATCAAGATTGAGGGAATATAAAGTGTTTGAAAAAGGAAATTGAGATGTTACATTAACACATAAGGAGCAGGATAAGGACCTTAGTTTCCAAGATGCCAGCACAAAATTTGTGTCAGAATCAACATCCTGCATTTGTGAATTTATATCATGAGCAAAATATGAAACTGAATCTTTTATGTAAGGTGTAGCTCAAGAGCCGAGAGTCCTTTCAGTTGTAATTAGATCCAGAGACTGATAAAAAGAAATTCTATAGACAATAAATAAGAAGGATGATACATCTCCTAACTCTTTAAAGTCCAATGTGATAAGGTGTTACATTGACGAAGTTCCAATATTATTCAGTTAAAATATCAGGGTTTTCAGTTTACAGAGCAAGACATACAGGAACTTAACAAAGAGAAAGACAAGCAAATGTAATCAAAAGAGAGAAATAGATCAGTTTTAAGGGTCCAAACCCCAAAAGAAATGGGTATAGAAGTATCAAGACCATAGGTTTAGGTTCATATGGTATGGATAAACAACCTTCACAGATCAGTGTGATTGAATGAAAATTTCAGCGGTCAAGATTTTGTTATGAGAAATTTCAGGTCCAATAATAGGCTACACTGAGACTACTTATACCAATAGTTCTCTGCATACGGACCTCTAAACGTGGCTTAATATGATTTCTTTTACATCTCTAAAACCTGATCATTTTCTCCATTTAACTATGGAATATTCCACGTTGAAACAGTACAAAGAAGTACTCCATGGCAATAGTTCATGTTCCCCCTGCCCCCAATTTGAACATTCCTCCAGGTGTTACTTCAAAGAATATTAGCCTGTTTAGTAAAGGAAAACAAAGCGGTTTTTAATCATGAATTAGATCACTTCCAGTTTATGTGAATCTTCTTTAACTACTTTTATGCATAACCTAAACGTTTAGTAATTGAATGTTTTCAATGAGGAAGATCCAACAGAGTGCATTTTTCTTTTCCACAAGCAACTTTAGACAAGAATTCCAACGGGTACCATTTCTTGGTTTTACAACTAGTATAAAATGTTAATTTACAGAGAATATCTACCTTGACAATCTTTTGTAGTCTAATTGATGCACAGTCAAAGAAGGGAACAAGCAATTTCAAGTTGCGTGCATATAACTCCCTACCTGTATGACCATGCATCATAGCTTCAGTTGACAAACACAATTTCAACGTATGTACTTTCCGTTAGCTATTATAAGATCTGAAAACAGCAAGAGATAGAGTGGCAGCAGTTTGTAACTAGTGTTGCAGATCAAGTAGACAAGCCAAGCACAACAGAAAGATTAGCATAATACTAATTATTGGTAAAAGCTTACCACGAAATTTAATAGTTGGATCTTCAAAGATACAGTTTTCGGCATAAATTGAAGAAGTGAAGTTCCCTAATTGTCAAACACAAGTAAGAGACGTGTCCGTTAACTTTAGCCTATATACTATAATGTTGCTATTCATTCCTAACATACTAGGGGGGGGGGGGGGGGGGGAAGCTGATGTCATTATCGTAATAATAAAACAAATGAAAATTGAAAACATATTTAGCAAAAAAAAAATGCTAAATTAGGGAGCGAGAATAAAGCTATAACAAAATGTTTGTAAGGAGGGAGATAAAGAAAATGAAATACCCGTTACAAAATAAGCATTGTCATAATCAGACTTGATAATCCTTAGAACATCATCGACGTTTGAAGCTTTGAATTCATCTCTCTGTTTGCCAATATTATCTCCATTCACAACGCTGTATGTTAAATTGTTAATAAATGGGAGCGAGTGGAACTCAACAATAATACTACGTATGTTAATGATAGGTAAAGAAGAATGGAGACCTTGTTTGATTGGAAGGAGAGAAAAGCCTCAAAAGCTCCGTCACTCCACTCACCGCTATTTTCAATATGTGAGGGGTTTCAGTTTCAGCTTGTCTTTCTCTGTTAAAACTTGAATAAGTCTTTCTGTTGTTGGATTTGGGTGTGGTACTGTTTAAGCAACATTGGATGGCGTGATTCCTTCTCAACTGCAAGTGCAAAATCGTAAGATAGAGAAAATCAGAGAAGCATCAATGAATTTGTTAGTATGTAGTACATAATTTTGGATTCAGCTCTAAAGAAATAGATAGATATACAATTTAATAAGATTGTTAGTATGTAGTACCTGACTGTGCAAAGGTAGTAGTAGGGGAGGAGGAGATGGGATTCCCATAAAGCAGCGTATTTTTGCCATTTCCATCGACGCCTTTGTTATTCATATCATATGCTTTGCCTTTGTTAGACTAAGGTTGTTTGTGTTTTCCGATTTTCATTTCACCGCCGCTTCCCTCCTTTTTTACTGTCGGATCAACAACGTGGACACACATAAATTCGCTCAATTATTTGTGTGGCCAACGCTCACTCACTCTCTACTCCAGTACTTGGGCCATCCAAAGAACTTAACCCAAATAAGAGCATGTTTTTCTAATCGGGCGTAAAACCCAACTCAATAATAATAGCGTGAATTGAAGGACTTTACTTTTTGCACCCCTTTTTTCTTTTTGCACTCCCTTAAATTTTTTAAAATTTTTTTATTACCATTTTACCCTTAACACCTCTTCATCTCTTCCGCAAGTATTTCTCTATTCTGCAAATTAGTTTACCGAATGCATCAATGTATTCCGTAAATTAATTTGCGGAATGTACTTTTTTGTTCTTCGTAAACTAATTTACATAAGGTTACATTTTTACGTTCCGTAAACTAATTTGCAGAAACAAAAAAATTACATTCCGCAGATTAATTTACGGAATACACCAATGCATTCCGTAAACTAATTTGCGAAAAGTGTTTAAGCTTTCGCAAACTAGTTTGCGGAGTATAAAATCCGTTCGTCTTCTCCGACGCTTCTTCGACGTTATTTTTTTAGTTTTAATGGGTAGGGGCAATTTTGTCTCTTTACCTGTAAAAGGGTGTAAAAAGAAATTTAAACAATCCCCGAATTGAATACTGAATAAGCCTGCCTGTTTAACAACAGCATTATTATTTAACACCAAAATGTTACGAAATAATAGGCCTCCCTCCGTTCATGAAACGAAACTGTTACGAAATAAATTTGACTAACAACAGCATGAAGTCTTCATAATAGAGGATTTATTTATATCCTCTCTTATTGTTAAGTAACATGATATAGTCATCCTGAAAACAAAAAATACAATTTTCGTCATACATAACTAATAAGTTCTACAGCCAATTATGGCAAATCCTTGTTTAATAAAAATTGTACCCTTTTTTTTTTCTCTAACAGAATCTTATGTGTGGATCCAAATTCGATTATAGCTAGTCATATGGTCAAAGGAAACTAATTCGTGGTTAGTATAACATAATTCGTACCACTCAGCTATTCATTTAACACCTTCCTTAGAATGATTGTGCAGTTGGGCTTTGAGCCCCAAAGTTTATCAAGAAAACAAAATGATTTTTGATTTTATGCAACCTATATGCCTATGCCATTCAATAAATACAACATAATTTATAACATTAAAAATTTACTTAAAGTAAATGATAATGATAACCCATATAATTATAGCAACATATTCAAACGAAGAGAACCAAAAAAACGGGGGAATTACCCCAAGGCCATTTTTTTTTCAAATATTTCGTTATTGATTATATTTAATAAACATACATTTATTTATTCTAAAACCAGCCAGACAACACATCTTAACTACGGCATCCATAAGGGAATAACAAATCCCAGCCATTTTGCAGTTTGCACCCTCAACAAAAGGTCAAAAATACTGATAGTGCAATTGAACGATGCATATTAGAATGAAAAATATAATCTTGACGAATTAATTTCCTTGTGCAGTCATCAGTTCCTGGAGCATTACCACAAATTAATTTAATGCTAACTCTTAACAAGTGTTTTTAAAATAGTAACTAAAGAAACAGAAGTAAAAAGATTTTATAAAAAGGCGTTACTAACGTACCATCACCGCAATTTCTAATGCATCATATCATGATTTTTCATAAATGTTTCCTATTTATCAATTCCTTAATGAGTATTTGTAAATTACTTGTTAACATGACCTTAATAAAATTTACGGCGTTTGAGAATGTCAGTGGCTGGACAGGAATCACAATTTATAGACGCTAGAATTCAGAACTATGAACAACCCACTTGCTGTGAAAGTAACAATTCTGTCATTACTTTTGGATTAAATATACAACGTAAAATGTTACATGCAAAAAGAACAAGCTACCTTACAAGGAAATTTCTCATACTAGGCTCAATTCATCTTTAATATTTGCAATTTTAAAGTCGTCTTTAAACTCAGCATCAAGCTCCTTCCGCAATGCCACCAATGCTTCCCCTGCGTCACATATATAGGCCGAAGCTTGTCTGCCAGACAAGGTTGCACCTTCCATGCTGTCTATGTAGTCCTGAAACAAATTAAATCTCTCAGTCTTGCAAGTATAGAATTAATAAAGTCAGCAATATCAATCCAACTTCAATTTCACCACTATGGCAAAAATGGAGAAAACTGCAATTGCTGGACAAACACCGCAAAATTGTAAGAGCTCAATAAAACAGTAAAGAGCAGTAACACATAGAGGTTGAACGCAAACTCTTAAGGAAAGGATAAATTTGTTCAGCAAATTTGGATAAGTTATATCCCATAGATGTGGACAAGCATAGTAAAAGTGCATGCTAAATTACTAATCTTCTAGTAGAAACTAAAAAGATATGCATAATTGTTTTATGCTTGTACAGTTTTCTACAAATCATTTACTACGATATGACTGAAAATAGGGAATGTATATTGTCATTCCCACATATCTATTTCCATTCTTGTTCAAATAATTTTTATCTAGAATATTCTTTTTCTTTGTTAATCATACTAATAATTTTGAAAAAAAATTATAAAATTTAATTGGATAAGAGTAACATCCTGAATCCTGATACTAAAATAAGTGACAATAAAGTACACAAATGCCCGATATTTCATAGTAGATATTGGAACCACCCGACAAATGATCTCATTCAATCAAAGATAGCAGCAGGCAGGGATTTCTTGTTAGTTTCATCAAGCCACTCCACTTTCTAAAAAATTTTCATAGGTCATACACTAGAGGCCAAGGAGGCAGGAGCCCATATAACAATAAAGGTTAACTCACTCCTGGGTAGGATCACATGCACCACAGCTACAAAACACCTTGATAACGTGCAAATTTAAGGGTTATACCTTACATGCATTATAATGCTAGTCAAGAAGGTGCTACCTGCTTTGTGTAAGAGCCAGCGAGAAAGAAATTCTTCACTGGTGTCTTTTGATCAGGTCTGAATGGATCTTTACCAGGTCCCTCACGGTACAGGGATTGGCCAATTTTAACAACAGAAGACCAAATCACTTCTAAACCTTGAGAAGATGGGAACAGTGCCAAAACCTAATAAAAATCTTAAAATCAATGTAACGACAAGAGAACTGAATATTACCAGTGAATAAAACACCCAAAATAGGCTACAAAAAGAAACTTGTGATCTGATTTGTGAATTGTGATAGAAATAATAGAAAATGCTATGCTGATGATATCAGAACAATCCAATCAGCCATCAAACTGATAGGTGGCAGCATGATGAACAAATATGCACTAAATGAACTAACAATCCCAGATTAACTGTTTTGTGATCCATAAACTGATCCCATATAGATATTTCAGTGAAAAAAAAAATATCCTGCACTAACCATTAATATATCATATGACATTGAATGCTGAAATATCAAAACAACTTAACAAACAGTAAACATGCTCCAGCTACTAAAAGCATGTGAATAGCCTTATTCCTTTAAATGCACACTTTTCATGCCACTATTAAAGAGTGAAAAGATAAAAAACAGAATAAGAGAAGTAGTAGTTCTTTTAACCAACCTGTTTTGCTACCCTTGCAATAATTTCTTCATTTGGTAAGGGCATGTATGGATCTCCTGGTGTCAGAACACATCTGACAGATGAAATAACATTACATACTTAGAAGGTCAATCAATACTAAAATATTATATGCATGATGGTGACCAAATTTTAACCCCATCTGAAGTTACTCATTAGGCTTGGTATGAGCAAATAGAACCAGTAAAGTTGATGCATTTACCAATATTGATACAAGTTGCATGATGAATTGATGATGCAGTTTCATCCATTGCATAACATACGTAGTCATGCATGATTTTATTTAAAGCATAAACTGTTGGAATGATAACAGTAGTTATTATAGCTTAGTAAACAATAGGAATTTAAGAAGCATTGGGAACATCAGGATCTTAAAAAATAGTCCAATTCTTCACCATTCTTGCAAATATAATTGTGTTTATTTTTTCAAGTATATAAATATCAGTATGCCGAGTGCAAAACACTCGATCGAGTCAAGTAAATCCTTCTTAAAATTTATTTTCAAGTAAACAACTCATAAGGAAAGCAAAAATTCACAACACACCCACACTTACTGGAGCAATGACCCTTGTCCTTCAATGTAATAATCTTCAGGAGATGCAAGTGCAAGGTCTGCAAAGCAAGAAAAGTCTGCATCGGGAGTGTAGAGAAGGTTATCTAACCCTACAGCTTTTCTTAATTGCCTGCAAGTGCAATGTAATATATCATTCTTTATTCTCAAACCAAATGTTTCTAGCTCTATAGTTTCAATATGGACCCAAAAATTCAGAGAATTACCTTGACTTTTCTAGATCCTGCAATTCTGTAACCCAACCATTGTATCTGAGTTGCACTGTGACCACAGGAACTCCAACTAGTTCATATATGTTCTTGAAAAACTCCTGTTCCCTCCAATCCAATGGAATTAATCTTTTAATTCCAGGAACATCGCAAGCTGGCATCAAGTAAATGATAGTAAGGCATTGAAGATTGTTGGCACAATAAGGAATAAATACAAAAACCAAGATGACTCAACGACTAACCAGCAACATAAGCATCAGCTTTCACAATTTTCTTGGCAGTAGCCTGAGAAAATAAAAATCGGTAAGGTATAAACTATAAAGATTTTGGGAATGTCCTTAGAATTCTAACCATGCATGCAGAGATTTCAAACAAGAAAACAGATATCACCTTTGACATGGAAAGTCCTGTAACATAAATGCTCCCATCAGCAGATTTATCATAAAGTATTTCTCTGCATCCCCACCTAAGATGGAATCTGTTCCAGCAATGAATGAGAATCAAAATAGGAAGAAATATGGATAGTCACAATGGCAATATTCTCAGATCTAAAATTGTACCTGCCCCCTCTATCTGTGATGTACTTCCGAATTGGGCCACTCAAATAAACATCTGGTGAACCCTTTAGCATTCGCAAAAGAGAAGCCTCGGTCTTTGTGGCAAACAATGCAAATATGGTGAGCATGCAACGGGCACTGATATTATCACAGTCAATAAACCCAAGGGCATAGGCAACTGGATCCCACATTTTTTGAATACTCATCCGTGTGCCACCTTTGGATAAAAACCAATCCGAAAAGCTAATCTGTAAGAAATGCAACTGGTTAAAAGAACAAAATTTGACATTTAAGATGGAAGATTGACAAACAGTCAATACAAAGTGAAACAGTAACTTAAAATATAAGGCAGCAAGTATTGGTATTTTGACTTCATTTGGTATACAAAGACCCTTCCCACTTACACCTATTGTACGATGTGCATGTATGTATGTGCTGTGTGTATGGGTAGGAGAATTTATAAGAATGTGTGGAAGTCCAATTTTAAAACTTAGGGGACAAATAATCAGCAATATCAGTTGGAAAGAGACAAAAAATAACAAGAAAATAGCATATCCTCTTACACTATCCAAGTTCCTTATGTCCCTCAATGCACCATCTGGATCAACAAGAGCTTTGACAACTGGACTCAGTGCAAGAGCCACAGCATTTCTAGCTTTATCATATGTCTGTTCATAACAATATATAAAGTTAAATGCAATGATAGTCCCATTGAGGAAAATGAGCAAATGTATTTTTTTGGGCATATGAATATATTATTTTCTAGCTCTGCACAGTACTGATGACAAAGTCATGTAATTTAAACAAACATGAAAATAGAATATACCATGTGATTACCTTAAGCTGATTTGTGGACAAAAATGCCCTTATCCCATGTATTGGTGCCCCAATTGGGAAGCGAAAATCTAGTTCTGCACTGGAAAACTAAGTTATGAACAAAACATGATGAATCTAATATCTTTTCATAAAATGTGGTGCTCTCATGGAAAAGGAAAAACAGAAAGAAAACAATGAACAAAAACAAAGCAAGGTTTTGCAGTGTAAAACATACCTCCAATTTGACCCCCTTTGTTTACAAAAGTGTGAGTGTGATCCTTCACAAGTAGATTATTATCTGCACCTACCTAGTCCAAGCATAGAAGTTGTTATTAGACCAATAGATCCAACAAAAGTGGACATGGAAAATAAAGGCAACGGTAATACAGGTTTTAAAGACAGAAGAACAAGCATATTATGAAGCTATGACTGCAAGTAAAAACCGCTTACCTTTTTCATCAAGCGGAAAAGATTGTTGTAGCAACCAAAGAAAACATGCAATCCCATTTCAATGTGATTTCCGCTTTTGTCAACAAAAGAACCAACTTTGCCACCAATAAAAGACCTTGACTCATATATATCCACCTGAATGAGAGAATTTTGAAGAGAATATAATAAAAACAATACATTAATTATAACATCCCAAAGCATTCAGCTCCACAATCACAAAAGAACTGATCAACGAATCACTCCCATTTACTTCAAAAGCAACTTTACTATATATACCATGACACCCAGTTTCAAAATATTATGATATGAGTAGCTCACTAAGACAGAGAAGGAGCTAAACCTCATGGCCTTGATCCAAGAGTTCCACCGCAGTAGACATGCCTGCAAGCCCAGCTCCAACAATAGCAACTTTCAGCTTTGGACCTCGATAATGTTCAGGTTCTGAAGGAAACAACCCTTTTGGCGCTGCCATATCAACAATCTCTTATGTCAAACTAACAGTTTGAGAAATATAATCTAAACTGTGTGACATTCCCCAAACTGACCATGGCTTCAATTCCCCAAAATAAAAAATTAATAAAGAAAAAATAAACTGCAAAGAGAGGTGCACCATAAAAAAATGATCTGAAGTTGAATTTGATTCCACATAATTAAGTGTTAAAGAAAGGGTTACTAACCGTTAACGCTCATGTCGGAAACATCAGCATCTAAAGAGCAACGAACCCTGCATTTGTGAGTCTTGGTGAAACGGGAACTGCTGGGGACAAAGAAGCCAACGGAGTCTCCTCGGGATGCGGAGAGGGAAGTTGCCGGACAATGAATCAAAGAAGCCATGGCGAGAGGTGAGAGAAAAGAGAAAACGACTTATGCGAGAAAAGGGAAGAGGATTATGTATAGGATAGAAAGAGCATGAACCGAATTAGGGGTATCTAGCAACGTAGATTGGGAGGAGATGCTGGGATTGGTAAATTTGTCTGGTAGTTGACTCTTGTGTCTTGTGAGTGCAGACCACACGCAAATTGGAGTGGAGGAGGATATATCAATTATTAAAATATGAATTAAAAATTGTAATTGAAATGAATGTGTTGCCTTTGCCTACTCTACTGCAAAACCCAAGTGCCACCACCACCGCCACTTCCATTAGCTATAGGTAACGTACCAACCAACACACCTCCTTCATCCTTGTTTGTATTCCTACTCGAAGCTAGTAGTGGAGACACTCACCTTCAACTTACCATACTTTCCTGCTTTTTCTTTTTTTCTTCTTATTTTCTCTTGGAGTAAACTATGTTACGTGTCACCTATTTGTGGCCTCATTTTTTTATCCCTCCGATGCAAGTGATGGATGTGGATTCTTTGGGATAAAGTGTTTGGAAATTGCTTTTTCCACTCCTTAACTTTCTTTACGCATCTCCTACAATATTTCTGTTGATTATAACATTCATTAGCAACATTTTTTTTTCTTTTTTTTTTTTGCTATTATTTTTTTTTTCTTTTCAACCTTATATTACGTTTATATTACGTTATTAATTGAGTGTAAATTGAGTTGTTGTTAGTTGAAGGAGAAATTGAAAAAAGTATTGTTGAAGAAGCATCGAATAAAATAAGTTACTTATGGAAGGTTGAATTTTATATTTTACAAATTAATTTGCAGAACGATAAAAACTTTTCATAAATTAATTGCAAAATTTATTAGTGTATTTCATAAATTAATTTGCAGAATATAACTTTTATTTTTTGTAAATTAATTAACGAAACATAAAACAGTTACCTTCCATAAATTAATTTATGGAACATAAAAAATCACATTCGTAAATTAATTTACAGAATATAATTATGTATTCCGCTAATTAATTTACATAATGTAATTTTTTATGATCCGTAAATTAGTAATGGTAAAAAAATTATATTTCGTAAACTAATTTGCGAAATGATATAGTTGTATTTCGCAAATTTTACTATTCCGCAAACTAATTTGCGGAAGGTTAATTATTTTAATTAAATAAAAAATTTGAAAAATTAAATCCTTATGTTATGCGATATTTTTGTCTTTTTTATGCAGAGATAATTATGGAAGATTCGCTGAGATGGAGCAACCATGTTTCGAATAAAGTGGATATGCCAATTTCTCTAGAAGAGGATGATGTAGTAATATTGTTTTTGAGAACCGTTTTTTTTTTATAAAAGTGTCTAACATGATTTAATTTTTGTATGTGTAATGTCAGAATAATGTAAGTGTTGAAGGAAATAAGTTGGCTCTGATAAAGAACAACAATGATTATACGAACGTATTCTTGACTAATATGGTAAATGTTTTTCACATTGAAAAGTTTAATTGTTATGATGTCTATGATTTAGTAAATGTTGGTTGTTTGTATGTTATAATTGGATTTTTCCTTCACAGGATGATTTATTAACTTGGACTAAAGCGGTGGGTAAAACTCATAGATTTTTTATGGTTATTATTAGATCTGACAGTGGTGGAATTGGACGGAAAACAATGTTAATATTAGGTTGTGAAAGAAGTGGAAAATATAGACAGTACAAGAATGAATTAGCGCGTAAGATGAGTGGAACAATAAAATGTGAGTGTCCTTTCAAATTAAGAGGAAGGCCATTAAGAAGTAGTGAAGGGTGGAAGCTTAACGTTGTATGTGGGTTTCACAACCATGATGTAGCCGAAACATTAGAAGGTTACGCGTATGCTGGAAGACTAAGTGGTAAAAAGAAATCTTTACTAGGTGATATGATAAAGGATATGATTAAGCCAAAGAATATTTTGTTGACATTAAAAGGTCATGATGATCATAACGTGACTAACATCAAGCAGGTCTATAATGCTCACCACACATATCGAAAATCAGAAAGGGATCCTCAAACAGAACTGCAGCACTTGATGAAAGTAATGGAACGTGACAAATATATTGGTATAGAAGGATTGAAACGTCTAATGTTGTTCGATATATGTTTTGGATACATCCAGATGTCATTAAATTGTTGAATGCATTCCATATTGTGTTGATCATTGACACTACATACAAAACAAACAAATATCGTTTGTCATTACTTGAGATTGTTGGAATAACCTCAACACAGTTGACATTTTCTGTAGGTTTTGCTTATTTGGAGTCTGAATGAGGAGATAATTTCACCTGAGCATTAGAAAAAGTTAGAGGTTTGTTTCTCAAAGATGAATTAATACCCCAAGTGATTGTGACAGATAGAGATATCGCCTTAATGAAGGTTGTTGAAGTAGTGTTTCCATTTTCAACACACTTGCTTTGTCAATTTTATGTTTCTAAAAATGTAAAGTCAAAGTGCAAGTTACTAGTATCTCTAATAGATGAATGGAATTGTGTAATAGATGCATGGGTTATTCTAATGGATTCTTCAAGTAAAATTGAATATGAAGAGCATTTTCTTAAATTCAAGACCAAGTGTTCAAAAAAAAAAATTTTTTTTTGGATTATGTGAACAAAACTTGGTTGAATCCTTACAAGGAAAGATTTGTGAGTTGCTGGATTGATAGAGTGATGCATCTTGGAAATATAACCACCAATAGGTATCTTTATAATTAAAATGAATTTTTGCAAAATATACTTGAATGACATAAACGGCTCATCACATGTATCTTGATTTTTTTAAGGTTAAAAGTGCACATGCAAGGTTAAAGAGATTGCTTCAAAATAGTAGAGGTGACTTGTGTTCATGCTGGGATGTAATAAATAATATGATAATACTGCTGTTGTATAGTTTCGAAGATTGTTGGAGAAGGTTGATGATGTCTCGTAGGCTGAGGCGTGTGATTACACTACCCTCAAGGATTTGTCCGCCCATGGCGTAATCCCCCAGGATACAACAGCCTCTTCTGAATTATTCAGGAACAGAACTAGCAAGAAATTTCACATCTGTCATGTTTAACCCATCATAAATAATGATATATATAGAGGATTTCTAGGGCAACCAATATGACTAGAAGTTAAATTCCGGTCAGAAATTAAATTCAAAACGTCAAAAAAATAATGTCGTAATAATTTCTCAATGGTCAACTTTTAAAACATAATGGTCATTAATGGATAATTAAAATGATTGATTCATAATTTAAATTTAAAATAATTAGTAATAGTTCTAAATATCTTAAAATCATAATGATAATTATTTAAATTAATTTGAATATTGAAAATTTAATTAATAATATTAATTTGAATATTTAAAACTATTTTGAAATGCATAATTTTTACAACAATCTCTCACTATTTCAAAGAGGTTTAAAATTAAAATAAATCAAAAGAAATATTTTATTGGGTTAACACAAGTGTAAATGCATTAGATCCGGTGTCTTTTGGACTATGAACCAGACCCTAGACAAATAAACTTAACTGACGGTGCTTTGGTGAAGCAGAACTTCTACGAACCAAAAATATCTGGTTGTAAGATAGAGGTTTACGTGTCACATTACACCCAACGTGCCCGGTCGATTCATGAGTGTTCTAGAGATTGTGCCCCAATCTCATACAAGCGGCCCCGCTTGACACTTATAGGTGACTTCATCAAATGTATTCTACATTTCATACACCACCCACAAGGGATATGATAGTCATTAAACATAGAAATAACCTCTCGTTCAATGCAGCCTAACACTCCTCACATCATAGGAATAAAGAATAAATAGTGCTAGAAAGACCAGCAATAATTTTTTATTAACCTTTTCATGGGATCTCCAATCACAAAGGTTGGGTTCCTGTTATTGTTGATTTTATTTTGGCTAAAACTTTATTTCCCTCGATGTCATTCACTAAGTCTTTTGCTTTGTGAGAAATAAGGTCAAGTTCATTTTGACTTCACGTTAATTAGAATCACTAATTATTTAGTGATCATTCACAATACTTTGTGACATATATGATTATATCTCGATTTATTAATTAATTTTTATTATTGCTCCTTGGCAATCATAAGCATGCTTACAATAAACATAGTAATTTTTTTTTTAATATTTACTAAGAATTTTTCTTAGTACACGTTCTTCCAAATCAAAAATAATGATTTGGTCTCTATAATATATTTGGATAATTCAAATCACGATATTTTCTTCAAGATTAAAATAAATCTAATTTTAATTTATTCTCGTATAAATCAATTTTATCATCACTGTACTATTTTAATATAGTGGAAAACTTTTCATACCATAATTAATGGTATCTCTTGAATATTTTAAATTTGTTGCAACAAACTCAAAATATTTTCACTAATATCACTTTCTTAATAATTTGAATATACTCAACAAAATCAATTATATGATTTATTTTATTGCAATCACTAGCATTTGTCTCGTTACATTTGATTATATGATTTATTTTATTGCAATAACCAACATTTGTTCATATCACATTTGATTATTTGTTCATATATCAAATATCAAGTAGGAATTAATAGAATAAAAATTGATATATAAAACAAATAACAAAATCTCATACAGCGTTATCAACCCAAGAGTTTTTTTTCATGTTCTCAACATTCAAGATAAAAACAAGCACTCATTTTCCTAAACACGACATTTACTATTTGAAGTTTAAATTAGATATCATATAAATTTATTATGATTTTGATTCAACAACAAATACCGTAAATGTATAACATTCCAATTTCACCCGATCCAATCATTAAATCAAACACAAAAATTATGACTGGTGAGAGCGAAGAAATAGAAGGAATTCTATAAAAGATTGGGAATAAACTAAGTTCCAATTTCCGAATCCCAATTAAATTTCAAGGAAAATCATACATAATGACACTTACCCTATATTAAAATCCAATCATCACAACCAGCAAAAAACAATCTCTAAACAAAAATTAATTATCATAACAATTTATGAATTTTCTTGGTAAAATTAAAATTAGAAATCATCACAAGAGAATCATCAAATAGCAAGAGTAAGATCAATCACAATTAGAATCCAGAAGATCAATCACAATTAGGATCCAAAAGATCAATCACAATTAGGATCCAAAAGATGAATCACAGAATCAATTAGAATAATAATAACAATGATGATAAATCTTTAATAGACCAAAAGGTGGGAATTAAAAAAAGGTTGATTTTTTATTATTATTATTAATAATATTGTTATTTTAAAAAAAAAATTCATTTTAATATGTTCCTTCTCTGCATCCCTCGACAATAGATTTGTTTCATGATTCATAGATAGAACAGGACTTTTAAGCGGAATACCTGAAACTTGCAAAAAGATGATTAATGTAACAGTTAAAAATTAAAAAAGATATACGTGCTCTTACAAAAGAAAAATAAAATCTAATTTATTGTAAAGAAAATATTATGGGTAAAATCCTTGAGATTGTTGTATAGTTTCGAAGATTGATGGAGAAGGTTGATAATGTCTCGTAGGCTGAGGCGTGTGATTACACTGCCCTCAAGGATTTGTCCGCCCATGGCGTAATCCCCCAGGATACAACAGCCCCTTCTGAATTATTCAGGAACAGAACTAGTAAGAAATTTCACATCCGTCATGTTTAACCCATCACAAATAGTGGTATATATAGAGGATTTCTAGGGCAACCAATATGACTAGAAGTTAAATTTCGATCAGAAATTAAATTCAAAACGTCAAAAAAATAATGTCGTAATAATTTCTCAACGGTCAACTTTTAAAACATAATGACCATTAATGGATAATTAAAATGATTGATTCATAATTTAAATTTAAAATAATTAGTAATAGTTCTAAATATCTTAAAATCATAATGATAATTATTTAAATTAATTTGAATATTGAAAATTTAATTAATAATATTAATTTAAATATTTAAAACTATTTTGAAATACACAATTTTTACAACAACTGCAACATAGTGATATAAAGGCATCATTTGAAAGAAGCATGATCAGTGTAAAGCATAGATTCAGCAAAGGTTTTTATGTCAAGCTACGAGACTTTATATCAAATAATGTTTTAGCCCACATTGCTAATGAGTATGGGTGGGTAAAAATTATTGGTATTAACAGTATAACCTATGGGTGCAGTCTTAGAAGTACCTATGGATTACCTTGTGCATGCAAGTTAGCAAGGTATAATGTCATGGATAATTTTGTACCATTGGATTCAGTTCATCATCATTGGAAGAGATTGACATTTGTTGATCAAGGAATGACAGAGCCATGGGACGATTTACCGTTGCAACCAAAATTCGAAGCCTTGTAAAAATGATTCTCAGAGATTGATGTTTGAGAAAATATAACGCTAAAAATTAAACTTCATGAGTTGGCATTTCCTGATACAACTTCAATGTGTCCACCTCCTGATAAAGTAAAAACAAATGGTGCAATCAAAGGTAAGACATTGCAGATGGAACAATCAACCAAACGTGAACGATCCTTATTTGAATATGTTAATGGTTTGTACTCTGTCCATGATAGTTCGTCACCTCATTTGTCATTTGGTATTAAACATCGCAACAAAAAGTAGAAAAAGGTTATGCATATGCTAGACTTGTTTCCTGTTCAGTTACATAACTATATTGAACACATAGTTGATGTTGAAGCTTATGGAAATTGTGGATATCGTGCAATTGCTGCATTGCTCGGAAAGGGTGAGGAGTCTTGGGCTCAAGTCCGACTAGATTTAATTTAGGAGCTTGGTCAGTATCGTCATGTGTATGTGAATCTGTTTGGCAATTAAGAAAGATACATGCAGTTAAAGACTTCTTTATTTATTGGGAATGAAAAAATGGTTTCACCGGATAAATGGATGATGATTCCTGATATGGGTTGTGTAATTACATCTACGTATAATGTCATACTTAATCATATTTTCGTCCATGGGTCGATGACATTTTTTCCGCTTAGAGGTGAACTACTATCATTGCATTTTCATCGTATTATTTGTATAGGATTTGTTAATGGTTGTCATTTTGTACAGGTATTCATCCGACTATCTAGTATTCTTCAAGTGAAACTTATTTATATTTACACTTTGATCTAATGTATATTATCATTGTAGGTTTTTATGGTAGACAGAGCTTTAGTCCCTCCAATTGCTTTGCAATGGCATAAATGTTGTGACAACAATTTTCAAATGTGGGAGTGAGCATATATTAGTCAGATGGATTTGTTTAATTCATTATTTAAAAACAATGTTGAAAATGACATAGACATTACAACTGATTAGTTGTAATATCCTTTCTACTCTTGATATTATACCTTATGTGATATGAACAGAATCTGCTTATCATTTGACAATTTTGTTCAATTCAAAAGCATACAAAAAGTATAAATAGAAGCTGCTTATCATTTCACAATTTTTCTCAAGTAAAAAGCAATATACAAAAATGAAATACACTAAACTCCTAAAATATGACATCAACTAGTTGGATGACTCATCTTCCTCCGCTGGTAGGTAACAATACCACCACGACTTCCAACGCATGCTACGTTCAAAGCCTGGCGTGCCATATCAACTTCTGATGAATCTTCTGGGAGCCTTTCTGAACCAATAATACCTTCTAGTGGTTCCATGATTCTATCAAAACGATCCTGAAAAATAAATTATATTAGTAATAATTTCATCTATAACATGATTTTTCAAATAAAAAAATGGATTACCTAAGTACAAAATGAAACTTCTTCCACTGCATGAGATGTACCAGCCTCTGCCACCAAAACAAGAGGTTCAAGTTCACCCTCACCCACATAACTACTAGGTAAAAGGTATGGGTGGGAGATCCAGTGAAACCACTCCATGTATTCAACAGCACACTGCCCCGGAATGATAGCAACAGGACCTCTAACTTCCTCTGCCACCAATGATAGTTCATAGTTTAAAAAACTATCATTAATGGACCGAGGACTTCCAACCATACCCAACCTATTAACAGTAGGCATGGGGATCCCCTGAACATGCTCAAACTGATGCAGAACTCTATCTGGTGAATGGGGGTCCACCAAATTACCACATCTGATCAAACCTTTATACCAACAAGCGTCAGCAAAAGGTCGATGACCTTTAAACTCATTATATGGTGTCCCTAAGATGTCATCCACTTGTATGCGATCGAGAGTCACCATGTATAGTCTCACATCTCCTGAACCATGTAGCATCTTCAACCACATAGCCACTGGCATATTTGGAGTAAAGTCATCCTGAAGCTCACATCCCCCAATATGTGGGAAATGCTCAACAATCCATGCCTACAGTTACATTATAAACGAATAAGTAACAATATATCAGTTCAAAACCCTTAAATGATATACAATAAGTGGCATTTACCTGTAATAATGTCAAATAACCACTCAGGCATTTAGTGTTGCGAAAGCTCACATCACTAAGCTGATCGTAGAGGTATGTTAGTACAATAGCACCACAAGCATACCTCCCAATGATGTGAATATCCCTAAATAGCTTCAAATAGGACACACTGACAAGGATACCACTCTTATCAGCATAAATCGTGCACCCAACCAATCAGAGTAGGTAGGCACGAACAACTGCATCCAGATGACCCTCCTGAATGCACAAATCGCATACATCCTGCAGCCAACAGAATCTCACGTAAGCACCTTGGGTTGAATCTGTCTCCATGTTTGCCTCTGAAGCAGAAACACCAAGCAGATTTGTTAACAGGTGGCAAGCTGACTCTCATGTCATCGACCGAATAGAACAAAGCTACCATGTGATCGGTAGATGCAGCAATGAAAACACATCATCCAATGTGATGGTCATCTCTCCTATGGGCAGGTGGAAAGTGCATATATCTCTGTACAACATCTTCACAAAAGCAGACAGTAAGCCCTTGTCTGCTATCGAATGGCTGCATCATACTAAGTCAGCTAAGTCACCTTCTTGTATGATGCTATGAATGTAAGGCTGCTCTATAGCATTCACCTTTCGTCCATGGATCAAGACCTTTAGATCAACACGATCTTGAAATAACATTTAGAGAAATAAAAATAATAAGTTAAATAAACAAATATTTCTTATAATATTTAACTAAATATATACATACACAATGATGACACTCACCTCTCCGGTCCATATATAATATGTTACATGCTGCATGTATGATCTAAGTACGGAGACATTGGTTGGACCACTTGGGAATGTCTCTTCTTCATGATGAATATCAGTTCCGGCATCAACATGCTCCTCATCATGGGTTTGTCGAACACATCAACTGTGAGCAGAGGCAGTTGGTTGAACGCGTGCTTCCTTTATATGCAAACTACCACCTCTACTATGTGAACCTCTAGTCCTGGCCATATCTAAAATTCACCAAATAAAACACATTTGATTAATTGGTTTCCCTTAACCAAACTTTTTCACCTTAACTTAAAATGTAAACTTAAATCAAATAACCAATAAATTAACATAGCATGCTTTTTATATTTTGTAAACCTTTAAAATAACCCTAAATAATGAATCCTTAAACCCTAAAAAAACATAAATTAAATAAATAAATAAACTTAAATGGTAAATATACAAAATTAATTTTGAAATAGATGTATTCCGCAAATTAATTTGCGGAATACATCTTATGCATTCCGTAAATTAGATTGTGGAATATATCTCATGTATTTCATAAATTAGTTTGTAGTTTGTATAAGTTAACATTTCGTAAACTAGTTTACGAAATGTATTAGATGTATTCCATAATCTACTTTACGGAATACATCTTTCTACCTTAGGGTGCACTAGGGAACTAACCTAAACCAAACCCTAACCTAAAATCCTTCATCTAGCCTACCCAATGGAATACAATATGTTAATGGGTACTACCTGAAACTTGAACGCATAAATTTGCTTGCGGAACTGAAGCCTTTCTTACGAAAGAGAAGGGCTTGCTTGCGGAAGTCAATACTTTTTTCGGAACAGCACATAAGAGAGAGGGGATGTTAAGGGTAAAATTGGAATAAAAAACTTACAAAAAATTTAAGGGGGGTGCAAAAAGAAAAAAGAGGTGCAAAAATTAAGGCGCTAAAACTTGTGGTTGGAGAAATATCGTTACAGGGGAGTTGCTTTTTACACCTCCCATTTTTACTTTTCACACCCCTTTCATTTTTTGGTAAAATTAAATACCAAAACTACCATTTGTTTTTATTATTCGAACTGAATTTAACGAGTTTCCGGAAATGATTTTCCGTAATGGATTGAGCTTCTGGAAATGCTTTTCCAGAATAGAATTATTAAACTTTCAAAAATGCTTATCCGGAACAAATTTATTAAGCTTCCGGAAATGCTTATCCGGAGAGTAATTAAATCCATTTCGAAAAAATCTTTCAGATACACATTTCCGGAAATTCATTCACTGCGTTGCGGAAATATTTTTCTGGAAAATATATTCACACTTCTTCCACACAACATTTTAGAACAATGAATTTGAAATTCTGCATTATGGAAACGTGTTTCTGGAACATATATTCACACTTCTTCTACATAACATTCGGAAATTTATATTCTCATTCCGGATACACCTTTCTGGATCTAATGAACACTATATAATTTACCTTTCGGATACATGTTTCTGAAAAGAAATTCAAATATCTCGGATTTACATTTTCAAAAGCTAAATCTGTAGGGATAATTTTGTCTTTTTACATGAAAAGGGGGTGTGAAAAGCAAAATGGAGGGGTGTGAAAAGGAACTCCCTTTCCTATTTAAAACTTTCCTAGGAGAGTTGTTTTTCACTCCCTCTCATTTCGCTTTTCGCGTCTCCCTTTCATATAAAAAGACAAAATTATCCTTACAGATTTAGCTTCCGAAAATATAAATCGGAAAGATTTGGATTTCTTTCCAAAAGCATGTATCCGGAAGGTAAATTATACAGTATTCATTAGATCCAGAAATGTATATCCGAAATAAAAATATGAATTTTTAAATGTCTGTTTTTGAGAAAAGACTGCAGTAAATTCCAGATTTGTTATTCCAAAATGTTACGTGAAAGAAGTGTAAATATATGTTCCAAAAATACGTTTCATAACGCAGTGAATGAATTTTCAGAAATGTGTATTTCATAAGATCTTTTTCAAAACGGATTTAATTACTCTCTGAATAAGTATTTTCAGAAACTTAATAAATATATTCTAGAAAAGTATATCCGGAACCTCAATTCATTCCGAAAAATCGTTTCCAAAAATTTATTAAATTTATTTTAAATAAAAAAAAATAATTTTGATATTTAATTTTACAAAAAATAAAAAAATATATGAAAAGTAAAAATAGATGATAAAAAAAGCAACTTCCTGATACAGGTTCAACGTTTAATGTTTAGGCCAAATTTAAAAGGCTTATATTATTTCTTTTAACTATCTTAATCCTAAGTATGTGTTCACCCCTTGATCCCAAGTTCTTTTTTCGGATAAAAATAAAATAAAATAAATCAATTATTAATTTTAACATTTCTTTCATTTCTTACCTTCTTTTTACAAGTTTAATATGTTGCTTGGTTCTTAGCAAGCCAGAGGCCTCCCCGGATTTGGCATAGGAAAAAACATAGATGTAATGTGTAAATATTTTTAGTTTTCTTCTTCTATCAAAATTTAACTTTTATCTTTAATAAAATGATATATTAAAAGTTGATACCAATTATCGAAATAAAACTCAAATTTTAATTAAAAAAATAATTCCAAAAATATTCATGATACTATACATCAATTTTGTCCTTCAGCTTAACTTAAACTTATAAAGTCAATAATGTTTTTTTCTCTTTTTATCAACATAGACTTAAATAACATTTTAATTTGTAAAAATTATTTTTATTTTTACTTTTATTTATAAAAATATTATTTTATTTTATATTTTTAAAATTTTATATAAAAAAGGTGAAAATATTTTTTTATTGTTCCTTATATAAAAATTTTAAAATAAAAAAATTATAGCATATATAAAAATATAAAATATAAAATATTTTTGCAAACCAAGCCCACACCGAATTGCCATCAAATGCTCTCAAACAGAATGGATTTTGAGCTTGTACCTCAAGACCCAAATTAAGCACTGCCCTGCTGAGGATTGGGGCCCAAATATTGATTGATGGATGTCACCAAACTAATATACATATCCAGCTCGAAGAATATGTTTTTATACACAGGTCAGGTGACGCATTTGAAAATATTTGTAGTGGTTTTCTAAAATTACAACATTTTTATCACCTTTATTAAAATCCAGCATCGTTCTCCAAATTTATGAACAATTTTAATAATAAGATAATATCAATATGATAAGATAGAAAGTGGTATATAGAAATTAATGCTGTAAAAAAACAAAAAAAAAATCCGTTAAGAAAAAAACATCAAAGAAGATATATAGAATGCCCCGGCTTATTTTTGACTTTAAATGTGAATATTTTATTTGAAACGAACATAGAAATAAAACTTGGATAGGAATAAACGTACTATTCCAAGAAAAAAAGTTAAGAGATAAGCAAACATATTTTATAAATTTTTCAAAGAATCTTATTTCTGGAGATGAAAATAATGTAGTAGAGAATGAAAGGTTTCTTTTACAAAATATCATTTGAAGTGGATTGAATTAAATTATACAGAATGACGAATGTTACCAAGGATGCTCGCCCTGGTATGGAAAATTGGGCTCTATTTCTTAGTATTTGGAATTGGAACCATTCAATTTTAATTTAATATGTTGTAATGAAAATGCATACGACATATGAGCGGTGCATTTTTATTATTTGTTTTAAAACTTGAAGAAAATAAACAACGACCCAGTTAGTATTGTTTCTCAAACAAAAAAATTTAAAAGGCTAAGTTATATATATATTTTCTTTAAGTTTGGGCTAAATTTTAATTTTGGCGTTTAAGAGTTTTTATTTAAATTATTTTGTTTTTTGTTTTAAATTATTTCTTCTAACACAACAATATTAGATATTGCTAAAAATTAAAAATTTAAACTAGATCATTTTGATCCATTTAGTTTTTATGTATCAGTTATTAAACACTATAAAATTGTAGAGTAAGGTTGCATGTTAATAATAATAAAAAGATAAGACTTTGGATCAACTGTTTTCAAAACATATGGATTTCATGCTTAAAGAAAAAGGAATCATTAAGAAAGATTTAATTTAATTTTTTATTTTAGTCAATAAAATTATACAAAATTTTGTTATATTAGTTACGTCTTGACATTTTAAAAAATCCATTAATCAATTTAAATAATCATCTAAAGAAAAAAAATAAAAATGGGATTCAAAATTTAAATTGATGAAATCATTTCTTAATTCTCACACTTTGTTTGGTTTGAAAAAATTCGTCACACTTTATTCTTTTACTTTAGTCTATAAAACCATATAAAATGTTGATATGTTAGTCAAAATTTAATATATAGTAAAACGTCTTTGATCACTTTAATAATTATTCAATGATAATGTTAAATTTCAATTATTTTTTCACAAGATTTAACATCATTATAAAAAAAAGGAATGACTTTAAAAATTTGAAGGATTAATTTAAATGTAAAAAAATTAGAGAAAAACCTGGTCTAAACTTAAAAAATAAAAATTATAATGTAATCAAATTTAAATATGTGTTGTGTGTAATAATTTTTTAAGAAAGCCTTCAAGATATAAAGTATTTATAGGTAGAGTTTAATTTTAATGTATTATTAATATATATATATATATATATATATATATGTATATATATATATATGTATATATATATATATATATGGTTATAATGTGATAAATTATGTTTGGTTGATAATGAAGGAAACATAATCGATGCATGCAATTATATATATATATATATATATATATATATATATATATATATATATATTTGCTATAAAGTGTTTATATCTAATATTGTTAGGTGGTTATATAAATAGTGAATACAGATGGAAATAGTTGAAAAACGAGGATCATTAAAATTTTAAAATTTATTTACATTATACTTGTTCTTCTTAAGTTCTATTTACAAAAATAAATTGGAGGTTACAACTTACAACATTTCAAAGTATATTTGATTAAAAATTTTAAACTTTATATTATGTGGAAAGTTAAAAATAATATATTAGTAATATTAAAATTTATTATAGTAGTAAATTTTAAAATATTTAAAATTATATATTTATTCAACCATTTAAATGCTTAAACCCATTTATTTATATGAAAATTAAATTCATTAACCTATTTAAAAATTATGAACTTGTTTAGAGGGTTGTACTCTTTTTTACTGTGGAAAATTTAGGACAAACTAGACTTTTCGAAAAAAATTCAAACCAAGAAGAAAAAAAAATTAAACAATTTTAAATTTTAAAAATAAGGAGAACATATTTAAAATAAGATTACATATACCTCGTTCTCATTCCTCTTAAAAATAGTAAAAAAAAAAGAAAATCATACTTATTTCGTTATAATTTTGACAAAAAAAAATTTAAGTTAATCAAAATAGAATTTAAATTCATAAAACTTGAGTTTTAAACACATATCTATTCTATTTTAATTTTAATCCGATTCGATGTGTAAAATTATTAAAATATTTATATTATTATAAAAATATTATATAAAATTTAATAACATTATAAAAATAATAAAATTTAAGAATATAATAATATAAATTATAAAAGAATGAAAAAAAGGATGTGTAGCAGATTTTTCTTACTCCGGTCAAGAACAAATATGAAATTAAATTTTTTAACTTTAACAGAAATGGAAACGGGTCGCGAAACATAAAATCTGTTCCCACTCACTGGTTGCCATGCCTAATTCCTTGCAGGGAGATGAGATTATGATATATATATATATTGCGTTAGTCTAATAATTTGAATACTTTTTTGCTCTGTTCAAAGTCTAGTTGTCCCCCTTTATGATCCATTGCACGTTTATTAATTGTTTCATGTGATAACTTTGCCTAATTTTCAACTTTTCAACCATGATTACCACGTGTTCTGTGTCAGGATTTTTGAAATAAAGATCAAATTTAAATATAATATTATAACTTATAAGTGTTTTTCAATATTTTTTGATTAAAAGTTAAATTTTATTTTAATAATTAATATTATCTTTTATTTTAATCTTTATCAATATTAATTCCTGAAGTCAAACTTTGTTTTAATTAAAAATAATACAAAAACATTTATATTACTTATACTAACTTTTATTCTAAAATAAATATCAGCGTAACTTCAGAGTCATATTCTTTGCCTTTTTTTTTCAATTTTATTTGCTTCTTGTTTGAATATATTTATCCTGCTCTTTATCATCCATCTTTATCTCACAAATTTGATTTTTTATTTATTTTAGAAGTATTTTTAGAAATTATTTCATTTTTATTAAATTATGTAATTTATTTTATATTAAATATTTAAATTTATTATTTAAAGTTGTATTGTTTTCAAATATTTATTTAAAAGTTAATTTAAATTAAAATCTTTGATATACTATGTTAAATCAAACATATTTGTTAAAGATAAATTAAATTTCAAGATTATCATAATTTTAACCAATATTGTTTTTCATTTCATTTTTAAAATTTTTATTTTAACACATTATATCGATAGAGACCATTATCTTAATTTTATACCAATTCTGAAAATTTTATTATTTTTAAATTTATTTATATTTACTATGAAAATTCTTTATTATTAATAATGTGTATATATATATCTAATATTTTTTATAAATTTACCTATATGATCGGTGTAAGGAAAATTTGTTTTTTTTTTCCTTAAAATCCTTAGCTTAGAGGGGTTTTCTTTTTCCAATATTTTGGTATTTCTCTCCAATAATTTGTTCTTTTTCCCATGGAAAAAAAAAAAGAGTGTGGGTTTAAGAAGAAAAATAACTAAAAATTAATATACATTTCACTTGCGCATTTTAGAGATAAACTTGTTTTTAAAAAGTTTCATTTAGCTTCTTAAAACCAATTCCAAATAACTCTCCCATTGTAAAATATTGGTTAAACTTGCGATGTTTATGGAAAACTCACGACAGATTTATCTCTATTCTTACTTAACTTTATATTTTAATAAGATTAATTATTTAAATTTAAATTTGATCTGATAAAAACTTAAAAATATATAACATAAGGACAAGATTTATCCAATATGTTGGCATAATATTAATTTTCAACATCATGTATAGCTAAATTATAAAATTAAAAAAGTATAGAATTAAAATAAAATAAATATATTTTAAAATAAATAATATAAATATAAATATAAATATAATATTGTTATGTAAATATTTAAAAAAGATTATTTATAAATAATAAAAAAATAACCTTAAAGAATATAAAGGTTGAAACAAAATAAAAGTACCTACCCCAATTCTTAAAACACATCGAGCCTATATTTTAAAATCCAAATCCATCATAATTAACTTTGGACCGGATTATAAACATCCCTAAGTTACATATTCCCCATTTTCTTATGAGAAGGTTATGCACTACTCTCAATAAATGGTATCATGTGAACACGCAATGCTAACGAATTTATTAATGGATTTATTTTGAATATTAATAAAATATATTTATTATTTATTATAATATATCATATTATTAATATATATTTATATTAATAGTTTAATTTTTATTAAAAATCATTTAATATAAAATTGTTAATAAATAAAATTTTGTTTACAGTATTTAAACTGATAATAAAATATTGTATTTTAACTTATCTATTTTTACATTATACAAAAAGGATTAACAATAAAATGTGTTAAAAATTATATGATTACCATTCTTTTATATTAATTAATAAAATGCTGGCTTACGCGCGTTGTTTTCAACTCAGCACAAGCACTTTCCAAAAACCTAATGTGAGGGACGTTAGAAAGTAATGCATTTTTTTTTATTGAATATCCCTTTTAAGATCCACGTAAGTTACCTTTTTCTTCACCTAATTTAGAGATTGTTGAAGGCATAAGATAGCTTTAATTTCTTTGCAGTCATGATACTCACTAACCAATCCTAATTAAAATGGATCGGTATTTCAGTTGAAAAAAGCTTTCCACGTGGAGGAAATCAAAGCACTCTGTGGAAAGAAATGATAACGAATTAAAAAAGGAAAATTCATACTTTTCAATTGCAATAAATAAGATAACGAATTTTAACAATAATTATAATGTAGCTACCCACTAGAGGAACCAACGGTTTTTGAGAAAAATTCATGGGAAGTCAAATACGTATTTGATATATTGGATAATATTAGAGACAAGCTTAGCTGGGTGAGTTAACATTAGTGTGATTGGTGGCCACCAATTGCCTTACACAAACTTTCTGGGGACCCCAATGGCATTGACACAGTTAAGCATAGACCAAACAATGTTACCCTCTACTTTTGGATTAGAGATTGAAGACCAAACGTACGTAGCACGTACACAACTGGATAAATAGCAGACACGGTTTTAAATGCATGGTGATACTAATCTCTGTTCTTTTGTGTCATCTTTGGGGCTGGAACGCTCTCGCTGACTTGTAAAGCACCTCATGTGCGCATGCTTTTCCTAGATCATTTACCACCAACATTTTTAATTTTATTTATTATAATTCAACTTCCTCAATAAATATTCCGGGATGTGGGGTTAGTTCCAATTTTAGATCCTATTTCTTTTACTGATCAAAACTCAATTCTTACATTTTTTAACCGAAAATATATGTTCCAGTATAAATTTAGACAAATAGTAATGTTTGTATATATAAATTATCTTCAATAGTTTAAAAATAATTTTAGCAAAATCAATTTTTTAGACTTAAAACACTGTTAACCTGTTTGCTTGAACAGACCATTGAGATTAAAAAACAAACAAAATATAATACTAATTTGAAAATCAGAACCCAAAATCTATGGGTTTAATTTATTGTCGAAATGATGGCTTGGGTTCCAGTTCCAACTACATCTATGAACCATATCCAATTGAATTCAATGCGAATTATCTTTCTTCAAGGACATGGAGTACACGAAAACGGTCCTGAGATTTCCGCTACATGATAATGTAATCTGTATATAAAAAAAACATTTTTTCAATAAATATTTTTTTATAATTATATAAATTAATATAAAATATATTAAATTTTGTGAGATATATCATTTGAACCATTATTAAAATACCTTCTAATAAAGATAAATTCTCACGAATTTATCGTTATTTATTTTTTAAAACTATCATTGAATTAATTTTTTTTGTCTGTCTTATGTTATTTTTCTTCCTAAGTAAATTATATTTTAAAAATATTTAATTATACAAATTACTATAATAAAAAATATAATTAAAAAGATTAAATCATAATTGTAAAAATAGGAACATTATTAAAAAAATAATTAATATTTGTTGATCTTATAAAGTGACAAATATTTTACCAATG
This sequence comes from Canavalia gladiata, assembly GCA_037954105.1. Taxonomy (NCBI): domain Eukaryota; kingdom Viridiplantae; phylum Streptophyta; class Magnoliopsida; order Fabales; family Fabaceae; genus Canavalia; species Canavalia gladiata. The sequence continues at coordinate 16,759,576 of CM075660.1, forward strand.
AAAAATTGGTTTAAATGATACATACTTAATTTCCATTAAATAATATCATGAGCACTCTTATATATAAAATGAGGAGAGGAAACTAATTTTATTATATTATAAATATTTTTGGCTTAGAAACAAAATTACCTCCTAAGCAATAATTTAGACAAAAAAAATGTTGAACAAATATAATATTACATGCACCAAAAATTTAACACATGACATCATATATATATATATATATATATATATACATATATATAATATAAAACTGCCTAACAACGTCATAATAATTAAATTTTGAAAAATAACCTGACCTAGCTAGCTTAAATGTTTTTCTGGCTGGGGAGCTAGTTCAAAAGCCTTGTTGTCAGAACTCATACCGATAGATTCTGTATGAACCCACTCAGTCACATGTCGAAATGACAAAATGTTAAACATCTATTGAAATTATTGTCTCTTTGTTTAGTAATACCAAATTTAACAGTATCAATGTTTAGTTCGTTCAAGCCTTAAATCTGATTGAGCTTTCAACCTAACAATTTGGTTTTAGGGGTATAGATGTTTGAAAGTTGTCCTAGGAAGAATATTGAGAGAGATACATTATTTGAACATTAAATAATTGATACCATATTTAATGATAATATAATGTTTATATTTTTGTTTTAAAAAGAAAAATGTTTGTATATATACTTACCATTCTTTTTCTCAAAAATCAAAGGAAATGGCTCACTTTTATTTAGCGCTTTAAATAAGTGTCTTTCCCACTTCTATATTTTTTTAGGAATGATATGAGAAAAAAAGATCAAGTGAAAACGAAAGTTAATATTTGTGTTAACAGACAACTTTCAATACTTTCATGTGAAAGCGCAGGATACTCATTTACTCATTTCTTGAAGTAGAAATGAAGATTAAGAATTAATTAATAATGGCATTTTTAAGTTTACACTGATCAAGAAAATATCATTTTTTAAAATTTATTTATTTAAAAATAACTTTACAAGCTCTGAAATAAGCATACCCTTAGATAGCTTTTAATAGATGTGTTAAAATAAGATGGATAAAATATGACTTATTTTTTTATGTATTTTATAAATAAAACAAAATAGAATATATGATTAAAAATTTACAAGTTTTGATTTAATTAAAAAGGTGCGTGATACACTTTTTTGTTTTATTTGTTCTGCACTTAATTAGTATATACTAGATATTAAATTGTTCAAATAATAAAATAAATTTTCAGTTTTTAATTAAAGTGGATTTATGATTTACAAGATTATGTGTTCAAAAAATGTAAACATTTTTTTGGTTGGCAATACTCTAATTGTGGTGAGCATCTAAAACTCTACTTTTAAGTTATTATGATTAGTTTAAGAATGAGTAGTGGTGAATTAGAATAATTTAAAGTTTAAGATTTAAGGTTAAATGTAAACCTCATTGTTTTTTATTTTATATAAAAAAAAATCAATTTATTTGTTTTGTTTCATTTTAAAAAATACCCTCCCGGTTTAATATTTTATATTAATTGAATCTTAACATAAAATTTATTTTGAGTCTTAAAATTAAATCAATAAAATCTAATTAAAATATTTCATGCATATATTTTAATGTTTTGAGGATATCTTTTACCTTTAATGTAATCTAATTTCTTCCTCTTCATTTAAAATTAATAAAATTTTCAATTGAAATTTTCTCAACTTTTTCCTTTATTTTTTTTTCATCACACCGTTCATATTTTATATATGCTTCTCTCTTTTTCTCTTTCACTCACTTTATTGTAAACATTACTCTTCATTTTATGATCAGGGTTATTTACAATTCTAAAAGAACTGCAAGATATCCAAATTATTGAAAATAATACAATGAGACAAAAAAAAAAATTAATACCTAACATAATTTAAAACAATTCAAGTCATTATTATTCTTTAGAATTGCACACTACGTAATTATTTAAAAACTCAACGAAATCCTCTTGCTTCATCTTATCCTTACCATGCACCACCACTTTATAGCACCACAGGGTGTCATCGACCCATCACCCACCACTATCTATTTATTTTGAGCAACAAATTAATAGAAACTGTGTCTCAAAGCGATTGCAACTTCATTATGGGTCGCAGTGTCATTGTTCTATGTCGCCTTCGGCCTTCCATCTCCAAGTCGCCTCTCATATTTTAAATACTCATATAGAAATGAAAATGATATATAAGGTGTAGCAACTTCAGTTTTGTTCTTTCGTCCTTCAATGCTTTTTCTCCTTGTTGATCAATACTTACATTATTAAGCTGTGTTTGTTTGGATAATGTTTTTGTGGTGCTCAGTCAATGAATGATTTCTACTAATAATTAATATCTTACTTTTCATGAGTTAAAAAAAAAATTTAGGGCATAAGTTTTACCCTTTCTTCATATTTCAAGTTCATACAATTTTTTATGGAGATTGGAAATTGTTACTGGTTAAAGTCTAGAAAACAAAATCCAAGAAAGAGTAATTCGGTTTTTCTCATAGAAACCAATTACTGAACAGTTGACGAAAACTTGAAAGTGAATCAACTAGTTTTTGGTTCATTTTTTTTTTCTGAAAACCAAATCAATCCAAACTCAGACATAATTTTTTCCTATTTCAATTATTGTTATTTAAATTTATAATTTTATATCACATGTCTGCCTTCAAACTTAAACGACACAAGTTCAAATAGTGCTGCAACAATCACTGACCATATATAACTTTATTATAAGGGAAATTGAAATAGGTCGGTTCCAAAATCAAACATGACGAAGATTAAAATATTGTTAGACATGCATACGATAACTATAGTCTTTTGAAAAGATATAAATTTTATTTGAATCTTAATCCATGATTAAAACTATATAATACATAGAGCTTAGTTTTTTAATATAACATTAAAAATAATAAAATTTAGGTTCAAGATTTTATATAAAAGCATCCTTCTCACTAAATCAATTCTAATAGCTAGAAGTTAATTAGTTAATATATCTAAGTTCACTACTAATTAAAATTAAATTTATAAATTTGTTAATTGATCAATATAAAGTTGTCTACTCTAATCAAAATTAACATGATCAGAAATCAAAATGAAACTCACTTATTAATTATACCCTGCCCTCCACTTATGAAAGCCCCAAAACCCTCTAAAGCAAACAACTGAGAAAAAGGGATTTGTGTGTGAAGTGACTACTGACTGGTCGTTTAATTAATTAAATTAGATATAGAATCAAAACATTGGGCAAAGAGGTTCATAGGATCCCACTTGTGTGTGCATGTGCTGTTGTTGATAATCAATGCACCCTAACCTCCTTACAGGACACATGCTACATTTACATTTGAGATCATTCGTACACGTTTAAAGGCAAGATCCAAATATTTATTATTCCAATCAAAGGCTTTTCTGTATTTGTATATATTTAGTTGAACTGTTTTAGAAAAATAATAATAATAATCATTTTTTAAGTTGTAGAAATTTAGTTTTGAAAATGAATTAATTCACAAAAACACATTTATTAATCAGAACTGTAATTTATGAAAAAAATGTTAATCGATCTTATGAATTGGTTAAAATCTACGAATTTATTCCGTGCTTGTTTAGTTTTTTTTTCCCGTTGTATTTTGATTGAAAGTGGATGTGCGAAAAAAATGACATATTATTTGATAGATATGAAAACAGTATTTGTGGAAGATAGATATATTAACATTTTCTTACTTTAATAACAGCCTTGATAATTTGAAAGTAAAAATAAATTCAAACTATGCACTGTTTTTGCCCATGTTACCCATCTAGCTTAGTTCCTATACATTTATTAATCTGGTTTGAGTCGGCAGATATAGGGAGAGATTGCTGAAATTATCGAGTCTTAAATTGTGGGAGAGTGAGTTTGTCTTGAGTTGACATTTTATTTTATTCAAAATGTATAGGGTAATTAATTTGGATGTGGCCTCAAACTTTCTATCCACTTTAATTGTAATTTAATTTCTTCAACAAATTAATATAAATGAAAAAATGTGATAAAAAATATTTAGAAATATTTTTTCTTCAAAATTAAATACTTATTACCATATATGGTGCGGATTATATAATAAACATTTAGATAGCCTTATTCTAAAAGAATACAATTTAATAATCAATAAAAACAATTAATTATTAAAATAAATCCATTTCCATATTTATGTGTGTCAGCGTCTATATATAAAACTCACCGACAAAGTATAATGGTTTACTTCCTTTTTTTATCATATTTTTTCTAAAAGAGGAATATATATAACACAAATATTTTTTTCAAGCTTCATAATCTGGGTCAAAAGTCATTTTCCATAACTATATTAAGAAAAGGTCGAACTTCTAATATATATATATATATATATATATATATATATATATATATATATATATATATTATTTAACCAAGAATAATTCAATGCATGTTTATGTTTGTCACTGTATATATTATGAAGTAGTTATCTTTTAGCTTCATTTCTACAAAATATACTTGCGAGTATTCGTTTTGCTTATTTTCTTTTTCGGTCTTTCAATAATTTTATTTTGATTTTCCACTAATCTTTTGGTATAATATTAATCCCTTGGCTATCAATTCTCGCTATATAATTTATAATTAAATTTTTTAACAATGTTTTTTATAGTAAAAGATGATAAAATTTAATTTTAAAATTTTATTATCATATAAACTACTCTAATTTTTAATTTCTATTATTAAATTAATTTTAATAACTTAATTTTACAATAATTTACTAATTGATAAGTCGTAAAAAAAAATTCATCCAAAAATATCACAAAAATAAATTTAAGATACAAATGAAAAATATTTTTCAAGAAAAATAAAATTTATTTTAAGAATTTTTACAAGTTAAAAAAGTAACCTTCAACTATTACTTAAAAATAGAACAAGTCCCGTTAATCTTCTAATAGAAAGGGATTAAATTCGGATAGAGTTTGTTTTTACGCTATAATAAAAAGTGATGAGGTTGATAAATGATCCATTAGAGTACATTTTAAAAAGAAAATATTGAATGATGAAAATAATGAAAAAATGAAAGACCGTTTAGTTTTTGTGAATTGACCTTGGTGTGTGTGCCCGTGATTGCGATCTATGAAGGAGTAGTTGGTAGGTGGAAATCACCGTTAAGAGGCATATACGTAGGCGAGTGATACGTTCTGATCTTCTTCATGACATGATTGCAACGTCTCAAAACTATTTGTGTACGTCAGTGCTTGGTTTTGGCGAAGATAATAAATCTGTGAAGAAAAATTAGTCCAATAAATTATAGATTTATATGTCAGATTGGGTTCTTATCTCTAAGAATTGTAAACCCCAATGGCTAATGCTCCGTCGTCACCGAAGCTCTTTTCATTTTTTTTTTCTTTCCCCCTTTGTTTTATTCAGTGTTGGCTACCTTTCGGCCTCAAATTGGGGATTCTCTTAGTTTTTAGTTTATTTTTCACTCTTAAGTGTACGGCATCTACGGAAAGAAATCAAACTTGGAATCTTAAGATGTTTTACATCAAGATAATGATGGCAGATTTTTTTCTGTTGCAAAATTAAATTAAAATGTTTTTTTAATATAACTTACGTAATAAAAGTTATAAATAATTTTAAAGGAGTCATTTTTTATTAATTAATAACTTTTATTTGTATTTAAATATCACTTAATTCATAACTATTTTGAGAGTTTAGGGCAAAAGAAAATTGGTAAAGATGCAGTTAAATATGTTTCACAACTATAAGTTTTTTAAATTATATTTATTAAATTTTCTAAAACAAAATATTTATGCGATAACAATTGTTTGCAGTTAGTTTTTAACAAATTTTAAATATGTAAGTAGTAAGAAAATAATAAATAAAAAATTATTAATAATATGATATTTAACATTATTAATACATTAAATGGTATAATTTTAATAAAAATTTATTATATATAAATTTTTATTATATAATATCAATAACATTTAAAAATTTAATTTTCAATAGAAAATTTTGACCCCTAAAAATATTTAAAAAAGAAAGTATTAGTTTACCAAAAAAATTACCTTGTTCAATTGTTTGGCACCATCAATATTAAATTCCATCAGTTTTCTTTTCCTAATAAACGAGAGGGCAAAAAACTCAAAGGTGTTAATATATTCATACTCACTTTGTTTTAGGAAAATATTAACAAATTACAATTTTGAGAATATTTTAATACTAAAATTATAATTTTGTACTCTTAAAATAGGAAATATATTCACACACTATAAATTATTACCAGACCATTCCATATAAAGTTTTCTTTTAATTTTTAATGCTATTCCTTGAATAGTTTAAATGAACATAAGTTAATCAAATAAAATTGTTAAAAAAAGCCTTCTTAGTTGACCGGAAAACTTGACATGTTTTTTATGTTATGAACGCCATTGAAGAAAAAGAGATGGTGAAGGGTGGGAAGTGGACGTTAGACCAGGAATTTTGATGCTGGCTCCTGTTTTTCTTTCATGAATTAATATTATGCCTGTTTTAATAATCATTACAAAAAGAAAAAAATATTTTTAATGAAAGATTAAGCGTTAAAATTCTCTTTACTGATATAGTTTTCATTTTAAAAAAAAAAATTAGTATATAATGATGGTTTCACACTGACCGTGTGATATAATATAAATTTGATGGCATTTTTTTTATCTTCCTACATAATGTGATTTTATTTGAGTTAGAAATATTTATATTTTGATGAAACTATTTTTTTATCCGCAAAATTTAAATCTAAAATTTCACTTAAAAGAATTTAAACATTTACCATTTAAATCAACTTGCGTTAGTGGTTTCCATTATTTAAATTGTTTTCATATAATCCTTTTAAGTTTTAATTTTCAAATTAAGTCTCTTATCCTTAAATCTTTATTTAGTAATTAATAAAAATGTCACATATTATTAATATGTAGATTAAAAAAATGTATAAAACATTTGAATAAAATTTAAAAATATAGAATGTAACAAAAGCTAATTTTTATCCATATTTAATTATTTCATGTATTTTTTATAAAATTATAAATCAATGATATATGTTACGCATCTGTATTTTTTTAACTAATAGAAAAATTTTTGAGAGAAATCAACTTAATTTCAAGGACAACTTGCATTAATATTCCATGAGATTCTTTCAAAATAATATTTAATACTTTTTTCTTTTTTCATCCTCCACAAATTTTTGTTAATTTATATAAAAATATAATATTATATATTCTTATCAATTATACAATTCTATTCAAACTTCTTATAAATTTTTATAATATTATAAGCATAAAAAATATAAAAATATTAAAATTAAAGAAATATTAAATACTTTTTCAATATATTTTATAAAATATCAATATAATTTGTTTTAATATAAATGATTGACAAAATATGAGAATTAAATGTAAATAAATAAAATTAGAAAAATTAAAATTATAAACTAAATAAAATCGAAGAGAAGAAATATAATTAAACTTAATAAATATATATATGTTTAATTCTCGTGTATTATTAGCATCAAATTTTTTATATTATAAATTAATTAAAATTTATAACAAGAGCAAGTTTTATAATAATTATAAAACTTAAAACAAATTTTAATGTTATAGAAATCTATGATTAAAAAATAGTATAAATTTTTTATGTTATGAATACATTTCAATTAAACTGGAAGTTTGTAAATCCTAGTATTATTATATATTTGATCTTACTTATAACATATCAAAACTTTTAATAATAAATTAATTTTTATTGACCTATGGTTAGATGAGTTTGTATTTAAAAAAACTCACATAAATAGATCAGCAAGTCTTCTTGCATAATTTTTTTTTTATTTTTGTGTTATTTTCTTCCTACTTTTAAAATAATTACAAGTGTTATTTTTGTTTAAATTTTAAAATATTTCAAACTAAATTTAAAATATTAAATATTTAATTTTATTTCAAAAATTATTTAATTACATTCTATATTTTACCAAAAAAATTAAAGTTATTATTATTTTTTAAAATGGCGACTTAACGTATTTGTTGACAAATCAATAACTTTATTTTGGTTAACTCGTAGATTATATAGATCAATTGTCAATTAAAGGAATTACTTGTTTTTAAGGTTAAATATTCCACAAATTTGTAAACTAACCGTAAACTAAAACTATATCTATATATACCCAACTTCTAAGCAGGAGCATGTCACTCTTCGAGAATGTGAACATATAAAATATGGAAATAACTATATAAAATTCCCAATTAGAGATACCCAAAATACAAAGCAGGCACTCAAATGTACCTAACAATGAAAATATTTTACTTGTTTGAAAATTTCACTTGTGCAATGCACTTCAACTTCTAGAACATCACACCAAATAATATTTTTCTCTTACATCACGTCGTAATTCGATTTCCGCAAAATGCAAGCTCAAATGTTCAGATTTAACTTTCATTCATGGAAAAGTTTAAATCATATATGCATAGGGATTCGGTAATTTTTCATGTAAACTGTTTAATTTTTAATTTTTAACCTTTGATTAAAAAATGTAAATAAGTAAATGGCAACTTAGATATGCGGAAGAATGGGTGCTATTTCATTAAATACAGTATAAAATTATGTGAAGCAGGAATACCAAATACTCACCTTATTTCTTCAAAGTGTAACACGCAAATAATTCCACTTAGTTTTGGTTAACTGTGGCTTATTTATCACAGGTCGACTATTTTCCTTTTAAAAATTCAACCAGATCATTCATACTAGTTTTTAAAGGATGTTTATACATTACTTTCTCTCATCATTTTTATAAACAAAAAACACAATTAATTTATTAATATGAATAAACATAGTCAAAATAATGTTATATATTAAATGATATATAATAAAAAATTATACAGTGTTTTTATTAAAATTAGGTAAATAAATATAATAATAACTTAAATGTTATTATTTTTAATAAAATTATTATTTTTTAATTTACTATATGTAAAAATTATTAAAACAGATAATATGTAATAATTTAAATTCCATTCTAAAAATATTTTAATTAAATGTTAAAATTAGCGATATGTGAATCGAGTAAATATCTTAGCAGTATATTTTTCACAATGAAATAAACAATATTTTTTTAAGAATTGATACATTTTAAAACATTATTTTTTATAGTGATTTATTTAACATATGTCCAAATGTATATAATAGGAATTTATATATAGTAATTTTTTATTCAAAATTATAAAATATAATATATAGATAATATTAAATACAATAATTTTTAAAAAAATATTATTTAAACATTATTAATTTTTTATAATTATAAAATTACCTTCAGTTATTTCTTATAAAAAGGATTGGAAGGAATATTTAGAAAATCTTAATTATTAAATTATAAGCTATTATTTTTTTCTACAATCTACTTGTAACTAAAAGTATTCTTTTATGAACTCTCACGTTGGAATACTTTATGCTTTTGTATTAACAATTAACATGTATTGTGGAACTTTTGCTTTCTTACCAAGAACATGTATTAACATTTAAAAAGTGCTTTCTATTTTTTTTTAATAATCTCCTAGCCAAATATTAACTACTTTTTATCTATCTATTTATGTATATTAATTAATTCATTTTTAATGATTTTAAATATTTTTAACATTATAAAAAGTCTATTTAATTTTAAAAATGAATTTAATGCAACGAATTCATCCTGATCTCAATAACAAATAATTTAATTATTTCTAAAAAATGACAAGTCCTATTTCTAGTCAAGCTATTTATAGGATTTTTTTGAAACACAAAACAAGTTTTTATTTCTTATATACTTCGTTTTACATGATTTTAGTCCTTTAAACTTAGTTTCTGTTTGGTTTGATCGTTGTAAAATTTAAAATTATTAAAAGTGATTTTCGTTATTATTTAGCAATAACATTATATATATTCAATTATATCATATTTCATATCACCTTAAAATAGCTAAAAATATGATATAATTAAATAAATGTTATTCTATTATTAAGAAGTGGCAGAAAATATTTTTTAAAATTCTAAAGTTTACAAGATTGAAAAATTATCATTTTCAAAATAAAAATGAAACAAAATTATATTTATAAAAACTAAAAATATATTTTAAATTACCTTAAAAAAATTACATGAAAGATCCGAACATGTGAAAAAAAAACATCGGAAAAAAGAAAATTAAAATCTAGCCGCGACCACCATCCCAAAAAAACTTGTATATACCCTCACTCAGTATGTTAAAACTATATCTTCCTTATCTATATTAATGACATGAACAAAATGTCGAGTTAATATCTCAAGCATTAAACTTAGTCCACTGTCTTGAAATTATTTATTTACTTTTGGGACAAAGAAAGTAATATTTGTTTCTGGCAAATGTTAAAACTTATTCCATAAACACGTTTATTTAACTAAATTTCATAAACACGTTTATTTAACTAAATTTCATAAACACTGATTAATAAATAAAAAATAAAAATTTATATTAAAAGATATTATTAATACATTTTTTACATTTCTTATATACTTTTAACATGATCTTAACTATAAAATTTAATTAGAACATGTTTTTTATTTTCTCTTCCCTATTTTCTTTTTTCATTAACTATTTCTATAATCCTCTCTCTCAATTATCTCAATTATACATGTTTATCTCATTCTCTATCCAACCATTGGTGGTTTGTTTTTCTCTACACAGAAAAAAAAAAAAAAGGTTTGGGATTTTTTTGAAGCAGAGGAGAATTGTGCATGAGTCTCGCAGCCGTACGGATCCCGTTGTTGTGACTCATTGAACGTTTCACTTTACAGGCCACCTTTGTCTGTGCTGGGTTTGTTGTGTTGTGATTAACCAATATTTTTAAGAATAAAAATTAGAGATTGAACTAGTAAAGAGAAAAAGTGTCGATGGGTTCAATTGGTTAAATTCATAGTTATTAGTATAATTTAAATGTTTACTTTATAGATGAATTAAGACATTGGTTGCGACTGTGCGAGTCTCTCTCTTTCTCTGTCTATTTGTCACGTTCCGCATGGGTTGGGTGGCTCTGTCCGTTTCCCCTCAAAATTGTGGCACAGACACTGTTTTGCCTTCTCATTCTGATTAACTCTCTCTCTTTCTCTTTCTCTCTCCATTTTATTCTCTTTCTCGTGAATTATTTGATAAATTATTATTTATTATTTTTATATTAAAAAAATATCGTGGAAAAGTTGGGGGAAAAAAGGTAGTAATATGTTTAAAAAAATAAATATTTTGCTTTTGCCTTCCTCTCTTTCGCAATGTGTTTGTTTGTCAAAACAAAAGTCTGAAAAGAGGAAGAGGCATGAGGAGAAATCTAATCATATCATAGGAGAAACAAAAGAAAAGCAAAGAGAGCAGCATCAAGTGCAGCAAATTCAGAGGATGAATGGGGTCACACACCTTGAACCAGAACCAGATGACTCTGAGTTTGTTGAAGTTGATCCAACTGGCAGATACGGCAGAGTACACCTTCCTTCTCTTCCTCTCTCTCTTTCTCCTTCTTTCTCCCATGCCTCGCTTTCATCATGTTTTTCCTTGTTTCTTGCAGTACAATGAAATCCTCGGTAAAGGAGCTTCAAAGACAGTGTATGATTATAAATTCACCCATTTTCATTCATTTTACCCGTTTCTCATTTTTTTTTTCAGAATTTTCAACCCTTTTTGCTTCTTCATTTATTATATTTCTCGCCCAGTACTGATTTCTTTATAAATTGAGCTTCTCTGTTTTTTCTTCGAGTTCGAAGAAAAGGGCATCTGATAAATTTGTTTTTTTTTTTTTCTCATTTGTTTTTGTGGTTTGGCTTGTTAATTGATGCAGATATAGAGCATTCGATGAGTATCAAGGGATTGAAGTTGCTTGGAACCAGGTGAAGTTGTATGATTTCCTGCAAAGCCCTGAAGATCTTGAGAGGCTTTACTGTGAAATTCATCTCCTGAAAACATTGAAGCACAAGAACATTATGAAATTTTACACGTCCTGGGTTGATACTGCAAATAGGAATATCAACTTCGTGACTGAAATGTTCACCTCCGGTACACTTAGACAGTAAGTTCTTTAGTTACTTTCTCCCTTACTACATTTTTTTCTGTTCATCATTCTTTTTTTGTGCATTTTAGATCTTGTAATAGGTGTATTGTTTCTTCTTCTTTCAGACTTTCACCTGTTTTTAATTGACAAATAGGTATAGGTTGAAGCACAAGAGAGTTAACATCAGAGCAGTGAAGCATTGGTGTAGACAGATCTTGAGTGGGCTTCACTATCTTCATAGTCATGACCCGCCCGTGATCCATAGAGATCTAAAATGTGATAATATTTTTATCAATGGAAACCAAGGGGAAGTGAAGATTGGGGATCTTGGTTTGGCAGCAATTCTCCGGAAATCCCATGCTGCTCATTGTGTAGGTATGTTTATTTAATTTCAGTAAATATCATATCAGAAGATAATCTTAAAGTAACCATAAAAGATGTGGCCAGCTCTAAATGAATGACAATTAGTTGACTTAGTTGTGGCTTCATCTGTTACTCTTCTGTTTTCACAGGAACGCCTGAGTTTATGGCCCCAGAAGTATATGAAGAGGCGTATAATGAATTAGTTGATATATATTCCTTTGGAATGTGCATATTAGAGATGGTAACATTTGAATATCCTTATAGTGAATGTACTCATCCTGCTCAAATCTACAAGAAAGTTATTTCTGTAAGTTTCTTTCCTTTCTCCTTGTCTTGTTGATAAATTATAAGGGACTTTTCTGTGAGGGGAGGTTTCATTGGCATTTTCTTTCTCCAGGGGAAAAAGCCAGATGCTTTGTATAAAGTGAAGGATCCGGAAGTGCGACAATTTGTTGAGAAATGTTTGGCGACAGTGTCTCTAAGGCTCTCTGCAAAGGAGCTTCTGGATGACCCTTTTCTTCAAATTGATGATTATGAATACGATTTGAGACCAACAGACAATGGGGAGTTGGATGACTTTGGTCCTCTCATCAGACAGCCATTCTTTGATATTCACCGAAGCTATAGTAACATCAGCAATGAGTACTCAAATGGCTTTGGGTATGAAGGAGACTGGTTTCCTCATCCATCGGAGATTGAATCTAGTGGAATTGAACTTTTTGAGTACCATGATGATGAACCCTCAGAAGATGTTGACATAAGCATCAAGGGGAAGAGGAAAGATGATGGTGGCATCTTTTTGAGATTAAGAATTGCTGATAAAGAAGGTTGGGATGCCATTTGTTTATTGTGTCTCTTTAAAGTTTAAACATGTGATCTGTATATTTCGTTTATGGAATTTAAGGTTAACAATCTAGTCTGATTTGATTGTATATCACAGGTCGAATCCGAAATATTTATTTCCCATTTGACATAGAGATGGACACAGCAATAAGTGTTGCAACCGAAATGGTTGCAGAACTCGACATGACCGATCAAGATGTTACCAGAATAGCTGATATGATAGATGGGGAGATTGCTTCCTTGGTTCCTGAATGGAGAACAGGACCAGGAATTGATGAAACTCCCCGTTTTGCAAATCAAGGTTTCTGTCACAATTGTGTCTCTAATCATACTTCTAGTGGATCTCTTCTGGATTTTCTTTCACATAATCCAGGTAACAAGATGCAACTTCTCGAGTGTTGTAGGCATGGATGTGCATCCATGCATGGACGATTTGAGGAGATTACCTTCCAATCCGAAGAGTATGACAATCATGTTAGAGGGGATCTAAACATAGCAAGCCAATCAAACGGCCTGCAGTATCAGGCCTTATGGAATCAGCATGAAAGTCGTGAACTGAGTCCAGTAGAGTCTGATCAAAGCCATTCTGATGAACAATATGAACAATTAGATAAACCAATATCAGCTGACTATCAAAGACAGAATGTTTGGGAAAATAAGTTTGCCTCAAATGCAGCAAATTCCGTTAGAAGTTTATCAGGAATGCATGATTTTTCCACTATCCGATGGTTATATTGTGACTTTGAGGATGACTATGAGAAAGAGATCCAAAAGGAACTTAGATGGCTCAGAGCCAAATACCAAATGGAGTTAAGGGAACTTAAGGATAAAAAATTTGGGGTTGGAGCTAAATCTTCAGATAATAGTAACAGAGAGCACAAAACAGAAAACGGCATGTTGTCACCTTCACCGACAGAACCAGTAAAAGTAGGCAACAATGGGATTCCCTTGAAATCCATTCCTAAAATCTGGAACTGTGATTCCAATAGCCATCCTCACGTCCATAAAAGCAGCCCCAATTCGGACACCCAAAGGGCCCAAAATTGTGAGGCGATGGAATCCCCTGGAAAAGGTATGGTTACTGCAAAGAGTTTTTACACAGACTCCTTGCTTCCACACACTCTGCAAAGGACAGTTTCCCTCCCAGTTGATGCTGTTGATATATAATTTGTGAGGCACTCATTGGATTCTTTTGTAGATTATATAAATACATATATGTAAAATCCCCATATAGAGGCTATCTGATTTCTACTTCCCTCCCTCCTTTTTTCTTTTCATAGGAATTAGAATTTATCCCCATGGACACCAGGAGCTACTAGCTATATAATCTTTTCCCCCCTACAAACGCATCAAAACATACACTAAGTGTTATTTATTTAGGAAAAAGAAATTCAGATTTTGGTCACGGATGCTATTGATCGTGAATTTGATAATTGAGTCATGTAAGATATCAAGTACATCGTACGGCAGAGTCTATGTAAATTTGTCCAAGCTTTTATTTTTCTTGTCTATCTCCTATGTTATGAAACACGTATTGAATAAGACCTTGGCGTGACAAGTTGCCTGCCTTATTTTTTCCCCTCAAATAATTGAGTGAGGCAACTTGGTCAAATCAACACTTAAACCATAGGCGAGTGGGTCCCAAGTGAGGCGCGTGGATATTCATCCATAGCCTTTAATATTATACCAAAATCAAAAACATGGTCAAAATTGAAATGCCCTGGTACTACTTCTAATCCCGCTTAGCTGTTTATATATGGACAAAGCAACTAAATAGGCTGTTACGTTGATGCACTAGTTGCATCATGATTTAGTGCTGGAGGGAAGAAACAGAATTAATTACATTTTATATGCATGAGCATGATAATTGACAAGGGATTGGGCTGAAGGAACGTTGGTTGACAGCGCAATATGAATTATTATTTTGGTTCATAAATTATTTGGGATGACAGTTCTGAATGGGATACTTCTTCCTGAACTTTTTGCTCTGCTTTACGGAGGCCCATTGCTTTTTCCTCAATCATGAATAATGAGGTTGTTTTCTAAAGCCGATCAATTAATTGGATAGAAAAGGATTACGAGAATAAGAGGAAGAAAGGCCCACCACAAGAATCAAATTCCTTGTTTCTGCTAACTAAGCTAGTTGCATGTTAAAACTATAATTAATATAATTATTATGGATCGTGTGATTGGTCCACTTAGTGACCTCATTCTAGCCGACTTTCTTCCCTACAAATTTTATTATTTATATTTTTTTCGCCCCACGAAGTGTCTCATTTTTCTTGTTCGTCAAAAGTCGTATACTCAATTTATTAATCTGACTTCCAAGCAGCCGCGAGCTACACATCATTTAATAGTATAATAAATGTAACTTATGGTTATTTTTCAAACATAATATGGTGAAGGGACAGATTTTGATAAGATTTTTCTTATTCATAATTATAAAAAATTATAGTATTAATAATTATTCAATTGGTTTTATTAATTTAATAATTATACAAAAAAAAAAAATAAAGATGCAAATCTCCAATGTATATTTTATTCTGATTAAAAAAAGGTAAACTCTTGAAAGTTTCACCATTTGTTAGGTTGTACTTTGCACGTGTTTTTAGACTTTTCTTCTTGAAATTAGAAGTTTCTGATATTAGCTTCAACATAAGACATTTTTTGGGTTTTTTAAAAGGTACCTTTTTTTTAAGAGCTTTATTTTTTTTAAAAAATTGAGTTTGGTTTTGTTTTTTAATTTTAAAAAGGAGGGAAAAAGAAAATGTTGTGTCAAAATACTACCAGATAATCTTACTCTTCATTTTATAATTGTAGAAAATTTTACATGGTGAGCCTATTCGAAATTCATGCTCTCAGAAGAGTTAAATCACGTTAGTGGAGATAATTTTTCAATTAATCTGGTTGATTTGTGTTGATTAATAAATGAAAATGAGAATTTCATCTACACTCCATCGTTAAAAAAATCAACCTTCTAACTTGAATTGTTCATAAACAGAAGTTATTCTCCCAGATCCTGAATAATGACTCGAAAAGTTGTTGATATATATATTTTTAAAATAAAATAGTAACCGTTTGATTGGAATTTGGGGTGAAAGTGTACTATTAAGGTGCCGAAGAATCATTACTATTTCATAAACTTAGATTTTTTGAAAAAATAAGTACATGGTTTTAAATCATTTATATGTGTAAAAAGCCAACATTGTTGAAATCCTTAAAAATTCAATGTACATAATATATATATATATATATATATATATATATATATATATATATATATATATATATGTGTGTGTGTGTGTGAATTAAGAATACATTAATATGAAATGTGAAATTTAATATTTATATTAATTTATAAATTATGCTTATAAAAATTTATGTAAAATAAAAATTAATAAGTACTTAATTATATAACTTTATTTTAACATGTAATATGTTATTTTTATACATATATGTTTATAAAAATATTTTTATTTTTCAAGCTAATTTTTAATTTTTAATTAACTTATATAGTTTATCACATTTACAATATCTATTTTTTTTTGGAAAAAATGATGTATCAAATTACTTTTTTCTTTCATTTGGATTTTGTACTAATTCAAAAATATTTTTTTTTCATTTTATATAACTTTCTTAATTTTTGTTTGGTTAAAAGAAATGAAGAAGCGAAAATAAAAAATAAAAAAATTAGAAAGAATAAATAAATTTAAATTATTTTTTAAATAATTTATTTATTTTATTCAGGGAAGGATGAGAAGAGGAACATGAAAAAACAAGTGTTTTTTAAATAATAATTTATATAATATAAAAATAGTATAATAAAAAATTAAAATTTTTTAGATTAAATTATTTTTTAGTTATTATAAATATTTGTATATAATTTATTTAATGTTACCTGCTCTCTTTTTTATTCAAATAAATAAGTAAAAAAATTTACTTTTTTTATTACTCATATGAATAAAATATATTTTTATTTTTATTTATTTTTTCTGCTTCGTCCAAGAAAAGCCTTAAAGTTCTTTTGTAAGGGGCTTGTGTTTTTTTAGACTTTGCTTTTGTTTTTTATTTGTCTATGTTTGTGGCTTTAAGATTGCTGAATTGTATTTAGATTTGAGTTTATGTGCTTGTATTTCTTCGTTGTGTTGCATTGTTGTAATGCTCTTTTGTATGTTAGTATGTTTGCTCTGGAAGATCCACTTTTAATCGATAATCCTTTGATAGAAGGAAAAGTTTGAGAGCTTCTATAGCTGACTAAAATTATAAGAAAAGGTATAAATCAAATTAAAATATTTGTTATTAATTTTTTTTAATTTATACATAACTGTAATATAAATGTATTTTTAATCCTTGTGAAAATATAACATTTTATTTTTATTCCTTATATTTTTTCTATTTTTATCCCAACTTTTATAGATTCTTATTATTTCTTTTTCTTTATCATTAACTTATCTTTAGATAGTTATTAACTTGGTTAATGAACGTTCAACTAAGTTTTGTCATGTTCATTATTTGATATGTTAAAAAACAAACGTACACAAGCAGTTGATTTAGGAAATATATAAAAATAATGTTTATGTAACTTAATGATGAAAATTATAGTCTCCATTACTTGTGCAGAAAATTTTCAACACATATCATGAATTGATACAGATAATACAATTTATCGGAGCATATGTTAATCAATATATTAGCAATTATCTAATGATATATAAGTTAATGATACGAATAAAGATAAAAATTTAAAAACAAGACCACTATTTTTTTTTTGATAAAAACTAAAAATAAAACATTATATTTATAAAGACCAAATATATGTAAATTTATAATTATTTATGCAGGTTAATTAGACAGATTAGTCTACTACTAACTCAGTGAGCTAACCCAGAGGTTAATCTAAAACCGGTATCTCCAGCACTTCCACATGTGTTCTTTTAAAAGAAAAAAAAACTCGTATACAGTATAATGTAAAATGTTAATTTTTGGTTCCCATTTATTTGTTTTTGTTTTGTTCCTTATATAGTAATTTTAATAAAAGTTTTGCAGGGGACGGAGACACAGTTGGAAAAAGGTATAGTATCAAACTTGCAATTTATGGCTATCAGTGTGTCCCAATTTTCACAAAAGAAATACCCATCATCGTGCTTGTTGTTGTTGAAGTGCCACTCAATTACTCAAATAATAGACTTGAAGCTGCAATGTACAATGAGTGATTGAGTGCTATATGATGAAAGATTTTACATTGGATAACCTGTTTGGTGGAACCCGCATGCTCCTTCTCTAGGACGTTATGCTTTAGCTGCACATTAAGTTCATTAATTACAACAAACGTGTGCATTTATTGGACAAAAATCTGAGCTTGTTAAATTATTCTCCAATGATGTAGTCCAATATATCTCCTCCACCTAAATTCATATTTTGTTCTTCAAGATTTGGACAGTTAACACTGACACCACATGAAGGTTCAAGAACGGATTGAATTTGATTTGGACTGGGGTTATCTCTCACAAACATAATGTCCATTTGATCCAATTAACATTTCACTTAACTTCCCTGTTTTTTTTCTCTTAAACTCCCTAGTTTTGCAGAAAACTAAGACAATTTTAACAAGATCTTCATATAACGGAAATCAGATCATATGTATCATTATGAATCAGTTAACTGCTATTTATTTAGATTCTAGTTGACATTGAAATTAAGGCAAGTTTGAGCGTGAAAATCTAAATGCAGCATTTTAGATGCAAAGAATGCACTATTACTATAAAGCTTAGAGCTTAGCGTAATGACCTATATTGACAAGGGGCCAAAAGTTTTTCTTTGAGGAGTATAGGCTCTGCATAGTTTGTGTCACTATTTTCAGTTTCACCAATTTTTAACACAGGTAAGTTATAAATACATAAATTATTTAGTTTTATATGTTTAGGAACCACACAAAAACTTTCATTAATTTGCTAATAATTTTTTTAAGTGTTAAAATAACCTTTATTAGTATAGATTTTGTTTAATAGAAATTAATTTGTTAGTATAAATTTTGAAAAAAAGTATATATATATATATTATATTAATAAATTTTTTTGTTAAGTATAATATATTTTATTATTAATATAATTTCATGATATTTGTACTAATATTTTGATTTTCTTTAAAAAATATATAGTAATAAAGATTAATTCAGAATTAAATTATTAATAAATATTAATTTTGTAGAAAGTTTATCGATGCGCCAATATATTCTTGACCATTTTTTTCCTTGGAAGACTATAAAACAATATTAGATATATCATATATCATCAACAGACTTTAGATGTAAAATACTTACGTAGCTCCCCTCAATACAAAGAAGCTTTGTATTTGCTGTTTAAATCTTACAATTGATAGCAATATATAATAATTGTTAACGCACGCGCACACGTATCTATATTTATGCTCTTTACTATTGTATTATTATTTTTTGTAATGAAAACTAATTATATTATAAAAAGAATAGCCTTGTAAAAAATTATATTATTGTAATTAATGAATGGTTGATTTAAATGGAAAATGTGTTATATTTTTTTAAATAAGATTTGAAGTTTAAATTGTATGTATGAAAAAAAACTACTAGGAGAATTAACCCGATCGTGGTATGAATATTTTTAATTTGAACATAATTATTTTAAATAAAAAATATTTTTCTAATGTTTTCCTAAACATAAAAATATCATTATTTGAAAAATCTTTAAAAATATAAAAAAGTTACCGAAATAGTTACATTTTCTAATCAATCTTATTATTATATTTTAATATTAATATTCTTATTTTAGTATATTTTTATATTATATTATATATTATATCATATTTTTTTAAATATTTTTTTTTACTTTATTTTAGTTACTTTTAAATATGAAACAATGCTTTTCCCATTTAAATGATTGTAGGGCCAAGACATCCCGTGGCACACTTGATACCGATTCCCTCCCTCCATGCCTATGAGACGAGCATATACAGATAAGTAAAAAGAAAAAAAGAAAAAAAAAGTGGAAACATGTGAGCAATTATATGCCTGGCTATAGATGGTGATCATTACTAGATGAAAACACATTGCAATGCTAGTACGTTGCAAATGGTAGGGGTAGTAGCTCTTATCATGCAAGCTACAACAAAAAGACATTCTCTTACAAGTAAGGATGAGCGATCGGATGAAAAATCATTCAGCTGTCAAAAATCAAGTTTAATGGTAATACAGTTTGATTCCATCCCTAATTTGTATATATTATTGGATTAATCAAGTGTAAATATAATTAAATTTTGATTTAATTGATTGGTTAATAATAATTTAAGATGGATGAGTTTGATAGTAAAAATTGACACCAATAATAATTTATTAAATTTCACTAATAATAAATTTAATAAAAAATAATTTGGAGGTAATGCAATTCTAACAAAAGTAAGGATAAAATTTGGGAGTTTAAAAAAATAAGTATTTATAGTAAATTTTATCAAATTTAATAAAAAATAAAAATAAAATTAATAATCATAAAAATTCACTATAATAATCATAAAATTCATCAATAACCATAAAAATCGATCATAATAATCATGAAATTCACCCATCACCGTAAAATTCAATAAGTATGATGTTGGCCAAATTCATCTTATAATTAAAAAAAATTTAAAATTCATATTTGATTGATTAATTAATATTTAATGTTCATTTATATTTGCTAAAATTTAATTTTCTTCTATTCCAATCATTTATTTTGATTATATTTCAATTACCAACAATTTTGATTCATGCCATTGGATTGTCCATCCACATTTATGACTAAGGATGAAAGTTGATCGAACCAAACTAGATTTTGAGTGTTCAATTTTAGTATGTTTAAAAATATTGAGACATCTGTTAAGGTATGAAATGAGTTAAAGTTTACAATACTCATAAGTCTGTTTAAAAATCTATATTACTAATATTACTAAAAAAATCAATAAATACACTTAAAGCTTATATAAATAATTGATTAAAAAACTTGTAAATTTAAAATCTATAAGATAAAAAGGTCATTAAATATGTCTGAAACATATATATATATAATAATATTATGTAAATAAAATATAAAATAAATATAATAAAAATATAATAAATTAAAATAAATATAAATATAAATAGATCCCTAAATATATTAAATCAGTTTTTTTTATAAGTTTAGACCTAATTTATTTAGTTAAAAGAACCTGATTTATTTAACTAAAAAAACTTTTAAATAAGTATGTATATCTCTACTTGTTCGAGTCAAACTAAATTTTAAACGAGTCAAGCAATAAATTCTTGTTCGGACCATCTTATTCACTTCCATCCTTATGACATTGTTTTTATAGTTAAAATATTAGTAATTGGTTAAATTAATTTTTAAAATAAATAATTGATTATTTTAAATTTTAAAAATTAAAAATTAATTATTAAATTTTATTTTTTACAAATAATAATAAAACTTTTATTTTTCTATAACTAATATAACTAATTTCTAATTTTTTAAAAACTTAAAATAACTATTTATTTATATCGTTATATACATCTTTAACTTACTTACAAATAATTCATATAATTCATTAATATGGATGTAAAGGCTAAGTAAATTCACCATATCTTTGATGATGCACAAATTTTAACTTTTTTAATTAAATGATATAAAAATATTCTGATACTCTAGAAAATTTAAAACATTACATCATTGAAAAAAATGTATAATTTATTTTACAAATAAAAGGTAAAAAATTGATATAATACATGATAAAATATGATAATTTTTTTTATAAAAAATTTTATAAAATAAAAAAAATATATCAAACTACTATTTTGATCTTTTAAAAATTTGATTTAGTCACATTAATTCATAAAAATAAAATTTTATTTTTGGGAATTATTGATAAATTTTAATTTTTATCCCTAGTTAAATTTTATTTTTTTAGCTCCTAGTTTCATCATATTTTTAGTTCATCATGTAAGATTTAAACATATAATTTTTTTTATAGGATTTTAAAATAAATAAAATTTAATCAAAGTTAAACTTGTTTTTTTTAATTTTATAAAGATAAAAAATATATTTAATCATACCTTTTTTATCTTTAAATTATAATAAATAGTTTATTTTAGTCTTTTTCTATGATTAAAAAATTGAATAGGATAAAAAAAATTAAAATAATGATTTTTTATCTTATAAGAATGAAAATAATGATTTAATCTTTTAAAAACTAATATAATAAATCTTAGATTTTTTAAAAATCAAAAAAATGTTTCATCCTTCCAGACAAAATTTTCCTAAAAAAGGTTTCTTCTAACTACTATTTAACTTTTTTCACAAATCGTTTATTTACTATAAAAATAAAGATACCAAACTTGCTAATAAAATAACAATACAATAATATCTCTTCTTTTTAGTTAGTGCGTGCCTTTCTTGTCGGTTATTAATTATTTTCATCAAATTTGTTGTATATAATTTATAAGTATTGATTAATTAATTTAATTCTAAATAGAGATCTTATATTCTTCAATTTCAGTCCCTTTAAATTCTGGCTTCCCTCTGCCCGCACATAATTTGTGCATCTTTAATAAAATTTAATTAACTAATTGATGTCAAATAATATCGCATGTCATCATTTATTGGTTTAATTTGCATGTGAATATTTTTGTCATTGTGGTGTTGTAAGCATTATTTAGATATCCATATGAATTATGTCGCAGAAGTTTTCGATGAGTAAAAGTTAACGTAAATTGTTTTGTGACATTGAAAACTCATTCTTGCCCTGTACCTTTGTTCATTTTTTTAATAAGGTTAAATGAATTTTGAATTTTGAATTTTGAATTGAATCAAAATCCCATCAACGCTATGCCAATAGTATTGACTTCTTTGATCATTAGTCGTATAGTACTCCCATGCTTATCTCTGGTTGTGAATCACTTGCAGGAAATGCATTAAAATTGAACAAAACTCTTCCAAAAACGGTATCAAATTCACTGATTTAAACTACCAGTCTAATTTTTAGGTGTACAAGTTCATTTCTTTTGCAAATACTTTTACAGGTTTAAATTCAATTGTCATATACAAGGTTCAATTCTAAGGGACGGGAACTTGTTCCCTTTTAGGAAACTCATTTTCGAAATACTTTAGCAGCCATACTCTGTTTATATTTCTAGGGTCAGTAATTGTTAAATCAAGAAATAACTATTAAATACTTTTTTGTTTTAAATATATACACTTATGTATTAGAAAAATATTTTGTTTAATAGATTTTATGTTTTTCATTATATATAATTATTTACATGTAACATTTTTATTAGGTATGACTAAATTACTATTTAATTATAATTATGTAATAACATTTCTGTTATATTTTCAAATCATTTTATTATTAATTGGGTCAGGAGGAAAAAAAAAAGTTGAATCCCAATTTTTTAATTGTTTGGGCAAATTGATTAGATTGAACCGTAACAAATTTGACTGATATATGATTTCAATGTGGTATGACTTTTCAATTAGAAAAGGATTGGTTATTCTATATAAATGAAACAATATTGTTTGAGCGAAGGTAAAGAGGGAGAAGAAGCCGTGGAAGAAAATAAGATTTGTTTTCAAGAATTATCATCATCCACAGTGCAAAAGTACAAAATTAAAGAGGAGATGACGGATACGGAATACCTGTTTCTCGGTCTTTATTTTATCATTAAAACGTTCATTTAAAATTTGTTGAACAACGACTTCCTTTAAAATATTAGTTTTAGTTTTTAATTAAAATATATTCAACTAAATAAAAGATATTTTTTAACATTAATCTTATTAATTTTAAAAATATCAATTATTAACTAAAAATGATCATTCTATTTTTTTTATCTCTAATATATTTTAATAATATCTTGTTTAATATGAAATATTATAATTTTATATCATACTTAATATTAAAGTATTTAATTTAGTTATTATATGTTTCATTTAAAATATTTATAATAAAAAATTTCATTTTTATTTATAAAAAATTTAAAACTAAAATAAATATTTGTATATAAAAATAATTTAAAATTTATTTATAAAAATTTAAAATAAATATTTTTAATTTAAATAATAGAATTATTTATTTAAAAAAATATTTTTATTAAAAAATATATTATAAATAATAAAATAAATAAATAAATCTTTATATTTTTTTATTTTATAATATATAATCATCAAATGTCTATTTTAAAATTTATAACTAATAAAAAATTATAATATTTAAATTTTAAGTTTTAAATAACTTTTCAAGTTTTAACTAATTTTAATTTTCAGCTAATTTTTAAACTTCAACTAGTTTATTAATTAATTTTCCTAAAAACACTCTTATCCGAAAGGGGCATTTTTGAGAATGCAAAGATTTGTTTTGAATGGTCTCTAAGAATGAATATATTGCGCAGTCGAATATTAACTATTTGCACTTCAGCTATTAACGAAGATTTGTTCAATTTTTATTTTCGGTCAAGAGGATATATAAATCAATGGCCCGTGCAAAGATAGGCTAAAAGGCCAGGCCCAACTGACATCTCAGTATAACACTGGTCACCAGAATAACCTAACATTTGGACGCAAAAACAATACATAAAAAAAGAGGAAGAGCTTGACCAAAAAAGGTGAATTACGGGCTCAAACTGGGCCAGCCCAAAAAAGATAGTCCAATAGTTAAGGATCAATGCACTAGGGTTTATAAAATGTAGGGTTAAGTTCTGTTAGTCTTCTCCTCCTCAATTGTGCTGTCGAGCTGAGCTGCACTGCCATTATCTGTTGCTCCATAGCCGGCGCTGAACAACATGGCGGACAAGGCAGTCACCATCCGAACCAGAAAATTTATGACAAATAGGCTTCTCTCCAGAAAGCAATTCGTAAGTATTTTTTCGCTTTTTTGGGTTGGGATCTTCGCATCATGTCATGTATTTTATTATTGTGTAGTGGTTTCTCTATCGTCTCAATTATGAAAAGAATCTTACTCATTTGAAACCTATTTATTTGCTTCGTGTGTTCTTTCCGTTAACTAATTGAGGTTAGTGTATTAGCCTTTATGAATTGTGTTATTCCAAAAAGCTCATTGCCTTCGCCTTTATGATTTGGGAATCGAATTCAACTGTAAACAAATAGGGAGTTCTATTTGCTGCTTTTATCAAAATAATGTAAAATTAAATTTAATCACATGGCAAGATGATTCGAGTCACTTTCAACTCTCTTAGGGATAACCTGCGTTTTGAATTTGAACTTCTTTATTCCCACCATCAGTGATTCCTAGGATTTGTAAGCTAACGTTTTAGTTGTATGATGCAGGTCGTCGATGTCCTTCATCCAGGGAGAGCTAATGTTTCCAAGGTACTTCCATTTACGATTGTGTGTATATGAGTGCGAGTGCATGTTGAATCGATAAATGTTGGATATTGTAAAGTAGCTAATTTAATACTTTAGCAGCTGAAAATTATATTTTTAATCTGTTAATGGTTGAAAATTATATTTGTGTTGTAATTTCTTGGGTTTGGGATGAAGGCTGAACTAAAGGAGAAACTGGCAAGAATGTATGAGGTGAAGGACCCTAACACTGTATTTGTCTTCAAGTTCCGAACTCATTTTGGAGGTGGCAAGTCCACTGGGTTTGGTTTGATTTATGATTCAGTTGAGAATGCCAAGAAGTACGAGCCCAAGTACAGACTTATCAGGGTGAGTGAACTAAGTCTTTTCATGTTGACTATGATTATATTTTTTCCCTTTGTTTTCTATTTATAATCATGCCCCTATATTTCATCTGAGTCTATCCTTTGGGGGGGGGGATTGGACCAGTTGTGGTTGCTAGTGGACAAAATATATTTCACATTTAGGTCAAATTGAATGGTTTTTGAAAAAAATTGTATTAATGTGCCTATCAAAATTCTTGGTTTCTGAAGAAATCATGAAGTGCTCCGTGTAGCTGGGGATGGCTGCTGTTGCCGTCTATCTCAAATGATGCTATCAGTTGCTCACTATATTTTGTGGGTGGTAATAGTTCCTTTGATATTTCTACGTAATTAATAGCCCCTTTTATACTTGGTACCTACAAAAATGATGACCTATGACTTTAGTAGCTGAGACTTCACATCCTTATATGTTATTCTTGTCATGTATCTCTGTTTTTATAATATTTAAGAATTTGGCCAGTTTTTCATTTCTCTGTTTTTTCCGTAGAAGCCAAGAGTTCTTTGTTTTGTGTAAACAAAACCAAAACCTTTTCTCTTTACTGCAGAATGGACTTGATACCAAGGTAGAGAAATCAAGGAAGCAACTGAAGGAGAGAAAAAATAGAGCCAAGAAGATTCGTGGAGTTAAGAAGGTAATACAATTGTGTATTGTTGATGATTGGTTGTCTCTTATATTATTTTTCTTTTATAGAAGATTAACCTCTGGCATTTGTTATTTTTACAGACGAAGGCTTCTGATGCTGCCAAGGCTGGAAAAAAGAAATGAGTTTTCAGACATCCTCTTCTGATTTTAAGGTTCTTTTGCTACTGGTTTTTTTCTAAAATGGTTATTTTATTTTGATAGCTTCCTAGATTGCGATATTTTGTTGTAAGCGTTGATGCACATTAATTGATATTCAGTTAACTTGAGATTGAGTACTGGCAGTGATCAATTTTGCAAATTAAGTTGAACACTTCTATCTGCTTTCAAGTTTGTAGTAGACTGCGATAATGAATTCTGATGTTTCTTGATTTGGGGTCGTCTAGTCCTTTATTTGGTACAATGAGGATTTAAATGCGTCGTAGAAATCATTCATAAACGCAGTTGATACTTGTCTACATATAGAAATCTTGAAATATAACTGGTCTGGAAGAGTAACTATATGTTGGAATGTGGATCGTGTTGAAGGCATATAAGTTTTATATGCATGAACTGGTAATCTGCATTGAATACATTCTATATCTTACCCGTTTGAGATGGTTGATTTATTACTTGGTTTCGTCATGGTTGGAACGTGGTTAGCATTCTCAACCGGTTCTTTGAACATTTTATTGGCGGGTATTTTGGTTTTAGTACTTCCAGCGAACTATTTTGGGGCTGAAAATTTGGCCTTTTAAAATTTAGCTTCTGTTCACCAAAAACCAATTAACGGGCTGTATTGTTATAATTTATTAACCAATTTTGGATTTGGATTTTCTCCATTTACATAAAAAGTAAATGGGCTCATTTCTTTTCAAAATTAATTCGAGGCTATCTATAACGAATGTTAGACCTTTAACAAAACACAACGATGTACTTTTCGATTCGTTAAATTTGCTTTAAATTAAGAGACGAATTTACGGTTGTCCAATCCTTCCCAAGTCTTCCTATGGATTATTTTTTTGTTAATAATATCGTAATCTTTAGAGTGAATTATACTTTATTTCACTACAAAATGCTTAAATTTTAAGCTTCATGATCATGATAAAAGGTTTTAATAGGATAATTTTGTCATATTCTATTTTTAGACTTCGGTGAATTAACAAGATTTGAAAGCCTATCCCGAGTCATTCTAATTTAGAGTTTAAAATTTTATCTTGAGAGATGTTGATTAAGAAATCATGATAAGATTTTTTTTCTTCTTAATCTCACCTTGCAATCTCTTTAACATTTTAAAAATAATTTATTTATTTTACAAATATGATTTTAATAGTTTTATAAAAAATTTTTAAAAAGTAATTTTTGTAAACTATTTTTCTTATTTTATAATATAAAATTATAAAAAATTTATAATTCATTTTTGTTTTAGATATATAATTTATTACAAATATGTTTAAATTAAAATTTTAAGAACATTTCTTAAGAAATATTAAAAGTTTAATATCAAATTTTTTATACTATCTATACATGTTTTTATTTTTGAATATTTTTATTGAAAAGTTTTAAAAATAGATTAAAATTTTTATATGATTTTTGATAAAAATAATTTATTATTTTAACATAATTTATAATTTATCTTAACATTATTAGATTGTTTCAAATGGTTGTACTTATCCTATTTTTTCATTATCTAGCACTCATGTTCTATCCTTGCTTATTATATTCTCCTCACTAAATAAGTTCCTATTTTCCTTAATTTAAAAATGGCACTTCCCTTCAAAGTTAGTGTCATAAAATAGTTCATTTTCATGTGGATGGACCTTTTAAGATCAATTTGTATTTTTTTTATAACTCAGCATTATAAACAATTAGTTTTAATTTCTAATATGAATTTAAGACTTTTAAAGATAAAATAAAGATTGAGTAAAATTTCAAAATAAACGAGTATTTAAAATTTTATTTCATTTGCGATATTCTGAAAATCATTGACATTCTAAATTTGTTCTTGGAGACCTTATAAGTCCCAATATTAGATTTTTTTTTTTACATTAAAATAGATTAAAGCTTTATTTTTTAAAGATGGACTCAAAATTTTCAAATAAGAGGGAAAGGTATTGTAACTTAAAAATCTCTCTCTAAAAGAACTGTATTTCATTGTAATTTATTTTGATATACTATTTTGTAAATCAAGTTTGAAAGAGAGACTATATCATTTTGAAACTTAAACGATTAGTATGTATGCTACGAGCTTGTTTGAGAGTTTACTGCGGTAATTTGGGCTATTATGTGTATGAAGCTTTGAAATATTCAACCATAGCTTAAAAACAAACAATAGGATAAAATTGATGATCACAAATGTTGATTAACGTAAATGGTTGAACCATTTTAATTTTTTTTTAATTTGACCCATCCAAATTGGACTCGAGGTAGGCAAGGCTGTTAAGGGCAATAAACTTTTACATATCAAGTTTTAGTATATTTTCATTTTTAAGATTTGAACTTGAGAGCAATGTTGGATTTAATGATAAATTTGGACATTTTAGTGGGAAATTACAAGTAAAAAAACAAATGGGAAATGTTCAAAAAGAAAACTAATAATTTACCTAATACTTGTCAATAGGTTAATGAGAAAATGAGTCACCATCAATTCTTTTTTGAATTTGTTTACGTTGTTAAATTTTTGTTTATATTTTGAATTAATATTTGTTATTTTTAGTATTATTTATTTATACCTACATTTTTTATTATTTAGCATTGAAAAAGAAGACAAAGGCTGGGTAAAACAGTGAAAACGGGTTGGCTAGTGGGTCCAATGGAGCAAGAACTGTGTGTTCGGCTTGTTGGGTTTGTCCAAAACAGATAGGATGAAGAGCTGTACTTGCGCGTCCTTACCTTAATTTCAGTGTTGAGTTCTCGTTTCAAAGGAAATTCGTGGCCTAGTTTCTCTCTTCCTTTCTCTTTTCAATATCCTTTACTTTCCACCACTTCCTTGGATTCCAATTTTCTAGATTCTTCTTTGTCCTATTTTTCGTCCGATCTTAATGGAAGATGCTTCTGCTGCTGCTGCCGCTGCCACTGCTACGGCTACTGCTAATGGTAAAATTCTTTTCCCTTTTGCTTCTAATTCTGTTTTATGTAAAGGAGATCAGAGCAGAAAACTGCTATGTATGGGGTGAAGGCAGGACTGAACAAATTCAAAACATTAAATACCATCCAGATTTGCGAATCCAACTTCCAAACGCGTCCAGATGTGTATATCTGATTCTTTTTATGGCTTGATTTACTCTTGTAGCCACTGAAAAAGATTTCTGAACTAATGAATATTTGTATTTCAAATCCGTTTTCTTCCTCATCCTTTTACATCTATGCATGGTACAGTCCATTTTCATTATTTTGCATTAATTTTTTTTTGATATAATATTGCTTTTGTTGATTTTGCCTCTACAGCTGGAAGAATCTGATTGTTTGATACTTTTTTTTCCTGATTTTGTTACAGTATTGGGAACCAAAGATGGAACTATTTCTGTTGCTTCAGCATTCCCTGGTCATCAAGAAGGTATGATTCAGAGGGTCTGATGCACCTCTTGAATAATGGTTTGTGAATTATGGAACTACAATCTTAATGCATTTATTTACCTAAATAGTTGACTCAGACGGATTGAGAGTGGTTGATTAAGTACCAGGTATGTTCTTCCGTATATTATCTTATTGGTGTTATTTCTCTTGTTATACCAGCTGTACAGGATAGAGATCACAAGTTCCTAACAAAAGCAGTCGAAGAGGCATATAAGGGGGTTGAATGTGGCGATGGAGGCCCATTTGGTGCAGTTGTTGTTCGGAATGATGAAGTAGTTGTAAGCTGTCATAACATGGTTTTAAGAAACACTGATCCCACTGCCCATGCTGAGGTTACTGCTATAAGAGAGGTTAAATTAACATTTGTTATTTTTTCTATTAAGAATTTTCTTGTTGATTTGTGAAATCTGAGGTCTATCTCATGCTATTACAATGGATGGATGGTCAAAACAAAGAGGACTTGGAATTGATATCTTGATATCCTGCCATTTGGTTTCCAATCATTGAGACGGATTAAATAAGGGTTTGATTATATTATTTTTTATAAGTTATTCTGTGAGTTTTTCTTTATTTCTTTGTCCTTTTCTGCGTTCTTAATTATGGCTTAAAACTGTTTAAACAGGCCTCATGACATCTGGATCATTATATCCTGGCATGTTAGGCAGATAAAATATTGGTGCTTTATTTCTCTTTCTCAATCAAAGTGTCAAATCAAATAGCCTGAAGTTTGAGCTTTCTTTAATCTTTACCTGCAATCATCTATTATCGGCTATCATTGACGGATTTGGATCTCAAATTTTGAGTGTTTTGAAAAACACCATTTGATACATCGAAGAGTTTCTATGTGAGTTTAAGTTATTGAAACTTTATATTGTTTCCTTTAACATTGAAAGGATTCATTTGGCTCTCTTCATATTGGTATATGTTAGTCTATATGTACGAGGGCTCTAATTATTTTTATATCGGAAACCACTTTTATATTTCCCAAACCGCATCACGTTTTCTACTTATTATCTTTAAAATACATCTGTTTGGACCTCATGTTATAACTGGATATCATCTGTAGGCTTGCCAAAAGCTGAATCAAATTGAACTTGCTGACTGTGAAATCTATGCTTCATGTGAGCCTTGTCCAATGTGCTTTGGTGCAATTCATCTTTCAAGAATTAAGGTAAGCCTTCCTCATTATTAATTTTCTCCTCGTGGCACATGTTTCTCTAATTTTTATTTAATTGATTACATTGTTTGTTCTGTTCACATCGAAACAGAGATTGGTTTACGGAGCTAAAGCAGAAGCTGCAATAGCAATTGGATTTGATGATTTCATTGCCGATGCACTAAGGGGCACCGGTTTTTATCAGAAGGCCCAGTTAGAGATAAAAAAGGCTGATGGTAGCGGCGCTGTTATTGCAGAACAAGTATTTGAGAAGACAAAAGCCAAATTTCCGCTGTACTGATGCGTTTTAATCATCTTATTAAAAGTGAACGCAATTTACAGTTATTCAGGAAAATTTCAACTTCTTACTATAACTACTCACGGATAGAGAAATATAAAATTTACATCCTCTTATGTGTTCATCTATTCATATTACTTGCTTAACGCCTTGCAAATGATTATTGATACGCTAAATTTATGAATGATCTGTTTGATTATTGGAGAGTTGCGTAGGAGGAGGGAGAGTTAGTTAGTCCAAGCCAGAGAAGGAGGCAGCTGAGCTGACAGTATACATACTGCACTGAATCTACAAAAGCCTATCATGCACAAGAATCCAAGCTCCTCTTTTATCTACATATAATTAAATTTCTTTTGTACAACGGAAGATTACAGAATTTACAAAAGGCTATATCATGCACAAGAATCCAAGCTTTCATCTAAATATAATTAAATTTCTTTTCTACAACAAAAGATTACAGAATTGCTAGAGCTATTCTTCTATTCCTTGCAAACACATGTTGCTTCTGCACATTTAGAGAGAAGTTTGAATAGAATAAAGCCATAGTCATCCAGAGCTAGACCGCAACTCCTCCAATTTAGCTTTGATCTGATCTTGCAACAACTCCAACCGCTTCAAATACACCTCCAGCACCAAAATCCTCCGTTTTCTCCATTGCTCGTCGCCCACTTCCGCAGGGTGTAGCGGCATTGGGATTGACACCAACCCGTCAACTGGCTCTTTCTGTGCTTCATCGAATAGGTCCTTTGGCAATGGCGAAAAACAGGACCTCATGGTCTCCTCAATGAAGTGCTGTATACTATTATCAGCAGTATCACCGTTGTTCTGCTCATTTGTTCCGTTGACATCATCTATGATTAGTCGTGCCCGCTTTGGCACTCTATTGTCTAATTCATCACTGTTGTCAACTCGTTCAATCTTCACCTTAGCATTGCCAATAAGATCACGACTTTCAGGAGTTTGTCCTGATTCATCACCATCCAAAGCGTTTTGATCTATCACGTCTATGTCATTGCCCCAAATCTTGTGAGAAATTTCAAAAATGGACTGCTCCTGAGGGTTCTTGAAAGGAATCTCCTTCTCCTTGCTTTTGTCCAAAGCTAACTTATGCTTTCTCTTTAACCTACGCAGCTTCTCAACAAGCTGGTTCCTATTGAAATCCACGTTCAGTTCGGGCCTCACATGATCGTACAATGAAGCTACGTCGTTTTGGAGAGAGGTGGTTGCCCTTCGGTGCTGCTTGATGTAATCAAGATATCCTTTTAACAGTTTCATCTCGTCCTGCTTCGTCCACAGCCTCTGATATTGTCTCACCATGCGGGGTCCTTTCGAGCGTGTTACAATAGTGGTTGCGGTGTTGGGGACGGCGTTTCTTTCGTCGTCAGCAGGGAAGGCCACCGTCACGGCGGGGGAGGCATTGGGAACGGCAAGTGCAGTAGGAATGGTGTCGCCGTTATCGCATGAGCTGAGAAAATGGTCGTTCTCGTCATCTTCCACATTGTCAATTTGGTTGTTTTCGTCGGTGTTAATGTCAACGTTTTCTTCTTGTTGTTCTTCTTCAGAAGAGGTGGTGGAGGAGGAGGAGGGCGGCGACAAGAACCAAGAAACCAACGGGGAAAGCATTGTTGAGGAGGGACCTCGCTTCTTTTTTCCGCGTATTAGTGATCAAGGTGACCGTTTGTTCGTTTATGGCAGTTATGCATTTACTATCAATAGAGTGCATTTTATGACAATGATGCTACTCCTTCACATTTTTCATGATAATTTCTATAACGAGGAGATTAACAAGAGAAGAATAGAGGAAAGCGATAGAAGATAACATTATTCTTTTTATAATCTTCTGAGAGGGAAAAAAAAGGTCGTTATAAATGCACCTTGTATAATTTGAATTCGGCTAAAATACAAGAAAGGAGACTTTGACTTGCTTGTTGGAAAATCATTCATATTATTATTTTACTTAATTGTATTGTTATTATCATAAAAGTAGGGTTACTTAACCGTATTTCTGAAAACTTCCTGCCATTTTGCTCTAATTAGTCTTTATACAATGGTTTAACGAAAATTTTAACCCTTCAAATTATATTTATTTTTTTATCTTAATTTCTGTTAATTTTTATGATTTTAATTTTTAATTATATTTTTTATTTAATTTTTATTGTTAAAAATTTCTGTTAAGTAATAATATTATTTAAGTAAAGATATAAATTTATTTTTAAAATCTAATTTTTTATATTTTTAATTTTTAAAAATATTGATGTGTGTAATTTAATATCAACATACTCATTTTGATTTTTTATAAAAATATAAAAATAAAATTAACATTCAAAAATTAAAATATATAAATTGATTAATTTTGAAATCTAATAATTCTCTAAAAAGTCAATATGTAAGTAAATAAACAAATTTTATAATTAAAATATATGTACCAACATTTTTAAATATTAAAACTAAAATTAAATATAAAATAAGATATTAAATATTTTATTAAGTCTTTTATTTTGGTTCCGCTGCCTCAATGATTGGATAGATGTTGAAACACCAGGTGATGTGCAATCGCCATTTTATCCCAAGGGGTTGTACCTAATGGATTGGAGTGGTACCATACATTTTGCTTTGTGCTCATGAATAGTAGTAAATTTAGATGGAAGGTTGCTAGTTTGTTTCAGAAGTGTTCAACAAAGGTGGAAAATCAAGTCCTTTATATTACATTTAGATTAGGAAATTCTTATAAGAAAAATTCCTTTTTACAATAGATTTTGCTGGCATCCTTATTCTGTATATTAGAGAAAGAAGTCAACTTTTAAAATTTTAATTTTTTTAATATATCCATTAGAAAATTGTTAATAAAATTCATAAATATATAGTATCAAACACTTAAATCAACTTCTAAAAGATTATTTGCTTTAATTAGTATTTTTAAATTAGAATTCTGAAATATAGTTATGTTTTGGTAAATAGACTTTAGTGGTATTATTTTCGAGTTAAAATAAGGTGAGTGCCGACCAAAAAACATTAACATGAAGTTAAAAAGAACTGCATAAACATATATTAAAAATTTAAGGTTGATGTTAAATCTTGAAACTGACTTTAATAACTGGATAATTATTTAAAAATCCACTTGTGTGTACCATAAATAATAGTTAAAAAAAAAAGGTAGCATTGCAATTGGCACTTGATTACGTGAAGGGAATACGTCAATAGCCCGTGGTTTCGTGGAAAAGATTTAAAAGCAAGGAATTTCAAGGTTTAACATTTCAACCTTCAACCACCAGCTGGATATAGATAGAGATATACACACAACTCTACAAATTTAAAGTCCCTGGCAGTTCCTAGGTTTCAAGTTACATCCGCTGTGCTGAAAGAATAGCCATGTTGACTTGACATCACATGAAAGCGGAAGGAACATGTACATAAACCCAATACCGCAACAATTTGACATGTAAATTATTTTCAATTAATTAAAAATTCTTATCTCTATATTTTTTAATATCAATCTTATTATATATTTTATCAATTACAACAACATTTGTGCAAGATTCAATCAAACAATTTTTAACTTTGAATAATTATTTTTTTTTATAATTTTTGAAATTTTAAAAAGTTCTAATTATTTAACAATATTGTATTACACATCTCTAATCATGTTATAAAAAAATTATTCTGAAATAAGATATGGTGTAACATAATTAAATGATAAGTTGTAGATAATCAATGATAAAAAGTTATTTTTGAAAAAATTACAATTGATAAAGATGAAAATGAAAATATATTATAAAAATATACATATTTTGGGGAATAATTTAATAAAAAGCTTATTAAATTAAGCAATAAAGAAAATGATGTGGGCCAGCTTGGGTGGTCCACTACCTAAACCCACCATGGAGATTCTCATTCTCATTCTTTCTTATTGCCACCAGGCTCAGTGACTCCAACTAAACATACCCCGTGAAAGGCACTTACTACGCCTTCGGCCAAACCAACCGACTCCCATGGCATCCCACCGAAACGACACCGTTTTCCCCGAAGAAGATCTCGATGACGACGACGAAACTCAAGATGAAGAAGAGGAGGAGGACGAAGACGACGACGTTTTACGCGAACCCGACGACGACGAAGAAGTCGAACCTTCTCCCTCCACCTCCTCCGCCATCGCCGCCGTTACCGTTGTCGCGTCCGGTTCCGCCGTTTCCGACACCGACAACGCGTCAATTCCGGGTACGACAATCACCATCGCCGATTCCTCACCAAAACGACAGCGCACCGAGCAAATCGAAGAGAAAAAAGCGTTGGATGATTCGCGGAGACTTTTTCAGCGACTGTGGACGGACGAGGACGAGATCGGGCTCTTGCAAGGGTTCCTAGAGTACACCGCACAGCGAGGATCCTCTCACCACAACGACACCGCTTTGTTCTACGACCAAATCAAGTCAAAGCTTCAGCTCGGTTTCAACAAGAACCAGCTCGTGGAGAAGCTCCGAAGGTTGAAGAAGAAGTACCGCAACGTTCTCAACAAAATCAGCTCCGGCAAGGAATTTTCCTTCAAAAGCGCTCACGATCAAGCTACCTTCGAAATCTCGCGCAGGATCTGGAGCAACACGGGTCCAATCGCCGGTCCCGTCGAAGATGACGACGAAATCAACCCTAATTCCAACCCTAACCTTAATTTAGTTCACTCGATGAAGAACGAGGCGATGAACGAGAAGAGGACACCGCCGTCGCGGAAGCGGTCGCGGTCTCGATCGGAGAAGCGCGAAATGAACGATGGTTCAGCGGTGAATAAATATGATAATTGTGTTAGCAATAATAATAGAGATAATGGAAATTGTAACAGTATGCATAGCGTACGGGGTTTGATTGAAGAGACGGTGAGGAGTTGTTTGTCGCCGCTGTTGAAGGAATTGTTGGTGGGTGGTGGAATGGGATTGGGAAGTCCCTTTGGTTTAGGGGGAAGAGGGTTTGGAGTTGGAGGAGGTTTCACATTGCCAATGCCTCTGAGTTTTTTGAATTTGGGGATTGGGGAAATGGTGGGGGATGAGAAGTGGAGGAAGCAACAGATTTTGGAGCTGGAAGTATATTCCAAGCGTTTGGAATTGGTGCAGGATGAGATCAAGATTGCTCTGGAGGAGTTGCGATCAGCTGGAGGAGGATGATCCAAAGTAAAACTAAATTGGTAGTTCATGTGCTTGTTATGCTAATTATTGATCCATCAATGGTTCATATAGGGTAGATAGACAGCTAGTAATTTTCTTTCAGTTTTAGTTTAGTTTTTCATTTGCATACAACAGTTGTTCAATAAAATGTTCTGATTTTTTCCGTTTCCTGTAAAATCTTCGCCTATTAATAATTTACCAGTACATGTACAGAATACAGATAAAATGAAGGGAATTGGCGCAAGATTAATGGCCTTGTATTTTGATGTGTTGCAGAGTATACACTATGTGAGTGAATATTCCTACAGAAGTTGCTTTTTTCTTTTAACATTACATGTAGGATCCCGCGGTGGCTTGGGGGTTTCTTAATTTTGCGTATTGTATTTTGGTAGGATATAATATAATGGCGGTATGCAATGGCATATTCCGGTAGCATCTTATGGATGATTTATGTCATACTTTTGGAGCTCTTTTGCTTGTTTCTGTCCAGCCACATGATTCTCTATGATTCAAAAAGCCTCTCTGTTGGTATCTCTGATTAGTGAGATCATCTATGGATTTTTACATACTGGTGGTACAGGAAGTTGAAGAGTTGAGGTTGCAATGAAGAGCAATTTCTGTCAGTCCTTTTTAAATACATTTCCGGTGGGTGGTTCACTTTGCCGTAGTTCATTGTGGTAAAAAGTTGGGCTGATGAAGTTTGCACTACATTTCTGCTTTTCAATTATTTGGATCCGCTGCCATTGGAAAGAGACAAGAAAGAAATGAAAATTGAAAAGGGGGAGGCAGGGTCTGAAAAACATATTAGCTCCTAGTTCTTGTTAGTAAGATGTTTTTAACTAATTTTAGTGTTTTCTAATATAAACTTTTTATGAAATTTTATAAACGTTTATTATATTTTTATATTTACCCTTTATTAATAATTTCAATTTTTAAATTTTAACATTTTGGTTAATAAGGAGAATTCACAATTTAAAAGTAAAATTTAACTTTAAATAAAAATAAATTTAAAATAATTGTAATAATTTTTAAAATTAATAATTTAAAATAAAAATTAAATAATATTTTTTCAAATTTTAAATTTTTACATATAGTCTTAAAATACGTTTAAAAAATTATTTTAGCCAGCTAAAAGCTGAAATTATTAAATAAAAAGCTTGTTAATACATTAATAAAGTATCTTACTTTAGCGATTATTAAATTTTTATACGATTATTGATATTTTTTTTAAAAAAATACTTAAAATAGTTTTTATGTATTTTAGTTTCTAGTTGAAATATTTTTTTTAAAATTTTGCTTTTAGTATATTTTTATAATCAGATATTTTATTTATCTATTTATTTTTATAAATTTAATATTATTTTATTTTTTAATAATAATATTAATTTTGATTGATTGATTTATTTTTATATTATTATGAAATATTATATTTTAAATTATTATTTTTATATATTATTTATTTTATTAGATAAAAAAATATTTAAATTTATTTATATAAAAATTTTAAAAAATATATATTTTCATTTATTTAAATTTTAATATATTTTTTTATTAAAAAATATATATTAAACTTATTATGTTTTAATGTGTTATTTAACTATGTTTTCATTTGTTGATAACTTATCCGTTTGTAGCTTTCTTCTAATTTTTAACTTTTTAGTTTGTGCTAATTTATTTGTTAATTTTACCAAATATATTCTTAAACTTCAATCATAAATACAGAAGTATTATTTTTCATTTCGGCATACGTGCAATCCTACTAGCTCAACTTCCAATTTCAAAATATGGTGATGGCAGTGCCAAATTGCGAATCGCTTGGCAAAAAGAATACAAGAGAAACAAACAATATATAAAAATATAACTTAATACAGTAAATTCGTCGTGCTTTGAAAGCATTTAAAAAATGAGAATGCTAACTAATGTCGCCAATGTTTATAGGATGCTGTTAAGGAATTGAAAGTAGTTTTTATGAGAAAATGTTATTAATAAAATTTCATTATGATTTTGTATATATTTTCATTATGTTTCCTATTTATAGATTACTTATTCAGTAGGTTTAAAGTACTTGTTAATATGATGTTTAAAAGAAGTTGATTAAAAATTGCAGTTACCATCTATTTTAATTTTGAAATTAGGACTTAACACAATTTCACGTTTTTATAAAATTTTAACTTAAAAAATATTTGTTACACATCTTATTTATTTTTGATGAGATAAAAGAACGTTAAAAGAAAGAAAGAAAATTGTGATAGCTGACATAAAAAATTAAAATATATTAAAATCAAAATAATATTAAAATATATATATTTATTATTATTGTTGGTGGTATTCTAGAGAAAAAATATATGTGAGGAAGAAGAGTAATTCTTTTTGTATTTCTTTCTTGTATTCATAAGTAATACAATACATCAATTTATAGATGAAATAGTTACTACAAAATAATTTAAGGAGACTAAATGTTACACAATAATTCTAGGAGCTCAAAAGTTATACGTAATATCTCCACAAATATTATGAGCTACTAATTCATTTTATTACACAATTATAACTCCGTAACTACTAATTTATTTTATTACAAAACCATAACTACATATTATTATCAACATATTCCCCCTTAATGTATTGTTCCTTGACTCTCAATGCTTCTTTAATTTGCTGGAATTTTTCTCTGGGCAATGCTTTAGTAAAAATGTTAGCCAGTTGCTCTTGTGAACTACAAAACATCAGCTTCAGCTCACCTACTTCAATTACTTCTCTTATGAAATGATGCTTTATATTGATGTGTCTTGTTCGACTATGAAAGACTGGATTTTTTGCCATAGCAATAGCAGATTTATTATCACAATAAAACTGCGTACTCTCCTCTTGTTTTTCTCCAATGTCTTCCATAATTTTTCTTAGCCAAAGTATTTGTTGAGTAGCTAATCCAGCTGCAAGATACTCTGCTTCTGCTGAAGATTGTGCCACAGTTTCTGGTTTTTTTTTTAAAACCAAGAAATTGAACCAGAACCAAGGGAAAACATATAACCTGAAGTACTCTTCATATCATCAACATTTTCTGCCTAATCACTATCACAAAAGCCTTTTAATTTTAACTCTATAGTTTTTTCAAATCTGATTCCGTACTTCATTGTGCCCATAATATACCTTAGCACTCTTTTTGCTGCTCCAAGATGTAAATGACTTGGATTACTCATGAATCTTGAGAGTAAACTAGCAGCATACATTAAATCAGGCCTTGTAGCAGTTAGATAAAACTAGTTTCCAATCAAACTCTTATACACACTTGCATCTATCAATCTTCCACCATCTTCTTTTTTATACTTTTCATTCACTACCAAAGGAGTATCAACAGGTTTACAATCAAGCATTCCAAACTTCTTCAGAATTTTTTCAGCATATTTTTTTTTGACAAATAAACATACCAAACTCATCTTGATAAATTTCAATACCAAGAAAATAATGCAACAAACCAAGATCACTCATCTCATGTTTTTCCATCATATCCCTTTTAAAATCTTCAATCATCCTTTTGTTATTACTCGTATAAACCAAATCATCAACATAAAGAGCTGCAATAAGTATATCAACCTTACCTTGATGCTTGACATACAAAGTAGGCTCACTTTTGTTTTTCTGAAATCCCTTCTCCATGAAGTAGCTATCAATCTCACTGTACCATGCTCTAGGGGCTTGTTTTAACCCTTAGAGAGCTTTCTTCAATTTGTACACCTTCTCCTCTTGGCCTTTAATCACAAAGCCTTGAGGTTGTTGCACATAAACTTCTTCCTTCAATTCTCCATTCAAGAATGCCGATTTTACATCAAGTTGGTATAAATTCCAACCCTTTTGAGCGACCAATGCTATAATGGCTCTAATGGTATCCAATCGAGCAACAGGTGCAAAAGTCTCATTGTAATCTATTTTAGGCTGTTGTGCGTACCCTTTCACCACCAATCTAGCCTTGGTTTTTTGGAGTGAACCATCTGGATTATGTTTCACTTTGTACACCCACTTCACGCCAATAGCTTCTTTACCATTTTACTTTTCAACTAGTTGCCATGTTTTGTTCTTCTCAATTGCATCTACCTCTTCTTGCATAACATTCCTCCAAACATCTTCTTTCATTGCTTCTTCAAAATTTTCTAGTTCTACAATGCAATAGTTGCATCTAGAATAGATATCAATTAAACTTTTCACTTTTATTGGAGTTGAGTCTGGAGATGATGGGGGAGAACTTGATCTTGAGGATGGAGAGTTTGGTGTTGAGGGGGTTGATTGATCATTTTCAGCTGCTACATTTTGTTGTAAGATTGGAACTGAGATAGTTTCATACTCAACTTTCTTTTCTTGCCAGCTCCAAGAAGCCTTCTCATCAAAGACAACATCACTGCTTATAATCACCCTCATACTTTTCAAGTTGTAAAGTCTATAGCCATTTGACATAGAACTATAGCCAATAAAGATGCACTTCTCACTTGTTT
Source organism: Canavalia gladiata (assembly GCA_037954105.1). Taxonomy (NCBI): domain Eukaryota; kingdom Viridiplantae; phylum Streptophyta; class Magnoliopsida; order Fabales; family Fabaceae; genus Canavalia; species Canavalia gladiata. The sequence continues at coordinate 16,800,823 of CM075660.1, forward strand.
TTTCAAGCTTTGTCCTCTTCTCCTTCGAAACTTGAGCATAGCAAACACACCCAAAAATTTTAAGGTGGTTTATTGAAGGTTTCCTTCCACTCCAAGCTTCAAATGGTGTCTTGTTTCACACGGCTTTTATTGGACATCTATTCAACAAGTACACTGCTATGTTTACTGCTTCGGGCCAAAATTCTTTTGGTATCCCTTTCTCGAACATCATAGACTTGGCCATCTCCATCACGGTCTGATTCTTCCTTTCTGACACTCCATTTTGTTGAGGTGTATAACCAACGGTCAACTGTCTTTCCACTCCTTCATCTTCACAAAATTTTTCAAATTGATTGGAGGTGTACTCCTTTCCCCTGTCACTTCTCAAAATTTTTATGAACCTGCCACTTTGCTTCTCAACAAATGCTTTAAATTTTTTAAATATTACAAAGACTTCAGATTTTTGCCTCATAAAATACACTCATGTCATGCGAGTCAAATCATCTATAAATAAAATGAAATACCTACTTTTTGCATGAGATAAGGTACTCATAGGTCCACATACATCGGTATGTACCAACTCCAACATTTGTTTGGCTCTCCATGCTCCTTCCTTTGGGAATGGTTGACGATGATGCTTGCCAAGTACACATCCTTCACATACGCTAGATTTTTCTTCAATTGTTGGCAACCCGTACACCATATTCTTTTGAGAGAGTAACTTGAGGCGATTATAGTTCAAGTGCCCAAGTCTTTTGTGCCACAAACTAGAGTCAAGTGTTTCTCTAGCCATCATGCTGAAATTTTTGTCATATTTAAAAAGGAGAGGAAAACTTCTATTATTGCTCATTTTAACAGTCACAACAAGATTGCCTTTGGAGTCAAAAATTCTGCACTCTCGATTCTCAAATTTAAGAGAATAATCATGCTCCAAAAGTTGTCCAATGCTAAGCAAATTTTCATCAAGTGCCAGAACATAGAGAATGTCATGAATAACTTTGTTACCTTGCTTTGTTATAACTCCAATGCTTCCTTTGCCTTCAACCTTAACATAATCTCCATTGCCCAATTTAATTTTTGAGCTAAATGAAGAATCTATGTCAAGAAAAACATTTTTATCTCCTGTCATATGATTGCTACAACCATTATCCAAGTACCATAAAATTTTCTCCTATTCAAATGCCTTTTGACAAGAAAAGAAAAGGTTTCCTTCATTGCTTCTTCCACTATTTTCGGCTTCAGTAAATGCAGCTTGTTGTTGGTTGCCAAAGCGACAATCCTTTTGTAAGTGGCCAAACCTCTTGCAAGTGTAGCATTAAGGTTTTCCTTTCTTCCAGCAATCTTTCTCATAATGATTATTCTTCTTACAAATTTTGCATCATTTGTTTGATCCACCATCATTTTCTTGTCCTCCAAAATAGCTTCTTCAACCTCTTCCATGAGATTTTCTTCCTCTTCCTCGACCTCTTCCATGTCTGCCACCTCTAGAAGACTCACCTCTGTTTTGACCTGAAAAATTATTCTTAACATTTTTGGGGTCAATAGTGAGCTTAGATTGAAACGCATTTTCGACGGTTTTTTCAATACGTCGTAACAATCTTTGCTTATACAATTTCAATGAACCCATCAACCCTTGAATGGTCATGGTTGATAAGTCCTTTGTTTCTTCAATAATAGCCACCATTGGATCAAACTTTTCAGATAAACTAATCAAAAGTTTATCAACAACTCTACGATCATCAATTGTGTCTCCATGTGACTTCATTTGATTCACCAACTCCGACAATCGATTATGATACTCATTCAAGCTTTCATTTTCTTTCATTTTTTTCATTTTCAAAATCTCTTTTAAGAGATTGAAGTTTCACGAGTCTCACTTTATAATCTCCTTCAAATTCTTGTTGTAGAATATCTCATGCCTCCTTGGACGTCTTTGCCCTCATGATCCTTGGGAATATGGTAAGAGAGACTCCTCTTTGAATCATCCCAAGAACTACAACATCTACAATTTTCTTTTTCCTCAACTCTTCATTTTCAACAATCGTAGAAACAATTGTAGTTGTTGGTTGTGCATCTTCTGTTTTGATTAAATGTAAGACATCTAAGAAAGTGAACAGTATCTCCATTTTCACGACCCAAAAATCATAATTTTCTCCTTCAAATAAAGGAACTTGAACATTGTTGTAAATGGTGCTGTTTGATACTGTTGAAGTATTTGCGGAAGCCATAACTCTTCACTTTTTTTTTTGTACTAGCTGCAGGGATCTACAGCTCTGATACCACTTTGTTGGTGGTATTCTAGAGGAAAAATATATGTGAGGAAGAAGAGTAATTCTTTTTGTATTTCTTTCTTTTATTCATAAGTAATACAATACATTAATTTATAGATGAAATAGTTACTACAAAATAATTCAAGAAGACTAAAGGTTACACAATAATTCTAGGAGCCCAAAAGTTATACGTAACATCTCCACAGATATTATGAGCTACTAATTCATTTTATTACACAATCACAACTCCATAACTACTAATTTATTTTATTACAAAACCATAACTACACATTATTATATTTCAAAACCATAACTACACATTATTATCAACAATTATTCTTTATAATCTAACACAAATCAAACATAAGTTGACTTGCATTATCGATCTATCCTATCCCATCAACATCCTACTTTTTCTATGTAAAATTTCCCTTTTCATATAAAGTTGGAAAATTAATTTTTATATTATTTAAGGTAAAATATATAACTTAAAAAATATAATCTAAATTAATTTGTGCAAATATTTTAAAAATATTTAATAATTTAAATTTAATTTTACCAAAATTAATTCTATTTAACTTTAAATCAAACAAATATTAAAACTAAAAGCCTTGTTATACATGGTTTTAACTTCTCCAAAACCAGAATTATATTTTTAAAATTTAAATATAAATATAAATTTCTAAGTGTTGATAATAAAAACATAAATTTTTATAGTTCCATAATTATATGCACACGAATGTCTGTTTTTTTTTATCAATTTTTATTATTAATAATTATATATATATATATATATTAAATACATACTCATTTTAAAATAAGTAAAATTCGTATAGGAATGGGGCTTGGGCCAAACAGAGCAAATTTTATGTAATTGCTATATGTGCTTAACAAATAAGTCAACCAAATTAAAACTTGGAACAATCGTAGTTTGATTTGATTTTTATACTGGATGGTGTAGTTGAAAATGTATTTAGTGGTAAACCGGAACATATTATACACAAATGAAATAAATAAAAATTAAATGGCTTCATTCATTCAAATGTTTTGATGTATGTCTAATAAATAATTCTAAATCTTCATGCTTTTATTTCTACAAATCCTCTTAATTATTAAATGAAGAAATATTAAATATTTTTTTTATATATTTAAGATAATAAATGTATGAATTTTTTTTATTTAACATTTAGTACTTTATAAAGTAGTACTAGGATTAGTAAAAAGATATAACAAAGCTCATGTCTAATCACACTACAATTTAGTTTGATTTCTGTTATCTTTATATCATAGTGTCTAGTTATCTTTATAATTGGACGTATAAATATAAATTAGAAAACTAAAATCATAATTCTGAATAGAACTAGAACCATGCTATGCCACTTCTTTTTTTGTTCAATATGATGCTTAACTTTTAAGATGGTGAACTAAAACATATTGCCCCAAAATCAAAGAATTTACCGACTAGCAATACTGATAAGCCCCAAAAAACCAAGCTTATATACAAGGGATTTTCTTTAGTGCTCCCTCCAGTTTTATGACCATCCAGCAAAATGACCTCATTAACCTGCAATAGCCAATGTTCCCGGATTTATTTTCTTTATAATAAGGGACATATAAAAATGCTATTTTACATTTCATCCCTTGAATGAATGGCAAAATGGTCCTCATTCCAATTAAGATCAATTTGTTGAAATATATTCATACTCTACTACTACTACCTGTTCCTTGTTTTTGCCCTCCATGCGTTGTATCTTACTACTTTCATCTGGTTGTTAGTTTTATGCACTCCATTTATTCTTGTAATATGTTAGTTATTTTATCCTTATGAATTTCATCGACTTGTATTTTGTTTTAATGACGTGCTTCCTTCTATGTGACCTTCTGAACATAGGGTTATCATCAAAATCACAAGCATGCTAAGTGAAAACAATTTATATTTTCCATCACATGACCTTTCTTTACCATTGCACTGATTTTTTTGTATTTTGGTTTTTGTTTTTATCAAATTTACCATTGCAATGTTTGTCGTAATCGTATGACCATTAAACACCATCCCAAACCCAATCGCCTATAGCCTGCATAATTTGTCCCCACTGCACCACAACAAAACATTTTTGCCGTATACTTTTTTCACCTTCATTTTTTTTTATATATTTTATAAATTAATTTATAAAATGTAAAAATACATTCTGCAAACTAATTTGTAGAATATATATTTTTATGTTCTGTAAATTAATTTATAAAAAAATAATTTTTTTAAAAAATAAAGTAAAAAAACAATTTCTAACATTTTTTAAAATTGGACCTAACCATTCCACCGCAAGCCACTACCTATTTTGACTTTTTTATATTATTTTTTTACCGCAACCCAAATAATTTCTTATTTAATAAAATAATTTCATTAAATCCAGCCCACTGCATACGATAAAAAATATATACATTTTTCTTATTAAATAATAAATAACATCTCGTTTAATTAAAAAACCAAAGTAAATTAGCTTAATCCTCCCTAATTAAATAACATCCCGGATATTTTATATCATGCATACTAATAAATGTTGTTATCAAATTCGACCTATTGTAATATAAACGATGTGTTATTAAATAATAAATAACGTCCCACGTATCTAAAAATATTTCCTAGTTAAATTAAATTAATCTCCCCTATTAAATAACATTTCACTTAATTAAAACATGCTAACCTATCAATTATTGTTTTTCACTACCATCCATTGGTCAAAATTATCTGGTTAACCATATATCATAATTACATTAATCTTTATGCTTTACATAATTAATTAACTTTTTGTTGGGCAGTAACTTACGTTTTTTTTAAAGATTCATTGCTGTAATGTGCTGCATAGGTTTCCCAAACCCATCTGCGCCGTTAACTTATTTAAATATTAAATAAGGATGAATTTTGCTTAGATCATGGATGGCCAATGCCAAGTCCATTAGCCGTATCATACTCCATTACCTACAAGCAAAACATGTCTCTCCTCTACTTTTCTTCTAAGATATCTTTTTCCTATTCTCCTCTTCCTTTTATTTAAATTTCTTTCTTCTCCTTTCCTTGTATGAACCAATAGAAATAAGGAAAAAAAATAAGACATCATATTTAACTTACAAGAGGAAGGAAAAAAATATTATTATATATTTAAGATAATTAAATAAAGTATTGTAAAAGGAATACAAAATTATTAGATTAAAGATATCTTTATCTAATTAGCCGAAAATTCCTCCCTTTCAAATCCTCTTAATTTTAGTATATATGTGAATGGCCAAATAAACTTGATTTTATAGAACTTATTTTGCTCAAAAATAAATTTAAAATAATGCAATTTATATTTTAAAAAAAGTAAACTTATAATACAACTTCACAAAATTTATAACTCCACCAAAGTTACAATTAATCATATTGACCTAAATATAAGTTTAAAAGCACAATCAATTTTGATCAAGAACAACCCAACACCATTTTTTTAATAGAATCACTTTCAATGAAATAAATGTGATCTATAAATACTTTACCGCAAATTCCAACATGCACTTAGAAAAGAGTTAAGTAAGAAAACATTTTAACCTCTTCTCTTCCCATTTTTCTCCAACCAAATACAAGAACCCCCTCCCCCTAACAAGCCGAAATTGTCACAAGAGCTGCCGGTTCCATGTAATAGCTTTGGTATGCCATGCAACATACAGATGCTGAGCACAACAATCCCAGAAAAATATCTTATACTTTAAATTAAATCAATCAAATTTTATTCACAACAGGTATGTACATGTTACTTTTACACAAAGCTACTAAGCCCTATCGAATTTTACATAATACACAAGTACACAACACAACAACAGTTCCATTCCATGGAACAAAACAACACTTGCGCACATTTTTTGCCCGCAAATAGTGTTTAACAACACGCAAGTTGATGTTCCCCGTCACACTATATCAGTTCCTCTAGTAAAATATCTGGTTAGTTCTTGCACCTTCAAAAGCCTGGGCAACTATTAGTGAGGTACCGTGTCTATTCAAGGTAGAACGAAGCAGTGTCTTCACTTCCCATTAGAGTCATAGAAAACTTTGAACAGCACTGCTCCGCCAATTGCATCAGGATATCAAATTGCAATCAAATTAATCCCCTGCAATCGGATTATTGAACTAGGATGACGATAAGGAGAACAAGGCTGCAATTTGAGGCACAGGCAGGGCAAAGGGAAGGCACCTCAAACACAAGGCAAATAAAATCCACAACAACCACTATTGATTCCCATATCCCAGTGTATCTGGCTGACATGTTTTAACTTGGTAAACTTTCTTTGTCTGCTTATCATAGGCTGCTGCCCCCAATGCAGCTTCTTGATGCCCCGTATTTATTCCATTCATAGATGGAGTTTTAGTCATCCACTTTGGAGGTGTCATGGAAGAACTCATGTTCTGCACAAACTGAGTTTGTAAATTGGTTATTGGTCTGGAATTTGGAAATCTCGATGACTTAGGTCGCTCTCCTTCCTCCATTGTTGAAGTAGAAATCTCACTTTTCAATTTGTGAAACTGTTCTTGATGTTGGGACTTATCTCGTATCCTAAAATTCTGTCTGTCATTGTGTCCACCATATCTGGGTCTAGTCATTATGCCAAGGTGATTATATTGTCTGTAATAACCACTTGTGTTCTCACCATAATGTTTTCCATATCCAGATGGAAGCCTGTTCGTTGTATGATGGACTGGAGGTTGCTCCAACACTCCATGGGATGCATTATTCAATTTAATGTTGAGGGTGTTCTTGACAAGTCGATGAGCTGCTTCTCCCAGTTGAGATCCAGCTATTGCTCCAGGTACTTCTGGCCTGTAAGATACATCACATACAGAAAAGTAAGGCAACTCTCAGAGTATCTACGCCTTACCATCCACATTAGAATAAGGACCAGGTTTCATGCATTGAGAAATTAACTTGCTTGGCTTGAAAGCTATTGAGAACTTTTCAACCTCCATAATATTAATTTTTCCAGATTTTCCACAAGTATATTACTTGAAGCAAATACTAATGATTACTTCTCACAAATTTTGTCAATATAGGACAATTAGCTGTAACAATACCGTTATAATAGTTAGAATAGCATGATTTGCAATTCACCATTCAAGTCAACAATTAGTATTAGGTATCACAGATGACTTTGAATCGTGTGACATGTGAATTGGAGCAATTCCATATCACCATTATGATTCACATGAATCAGTGATTCATTAATTTTGTTCTCTTTGGCTTTTCTTTCATCAATTCTGATCAAAGTTGAAAAATTAGATAAGTTTAAATTGTTAAATGGAAAAGCCCTGAAGGAGCACTGCTGAATTCACTCCATTTAACCATTGCTCATTTTTCATTATTCTAAAGTACGGGCTTCCCACAGTCACTCACTGTGCCTGCACCCTATTTAGCTCCATTGTAGGCCTTTGTTTTTATTTTCAGAAATAAAGATTTCACAGTCACCCAGCTCCCAGCCTCCTCCTATACTCACCTTATTTGGTTAGTGTTCAGTTTTCATTTTCTAAAGCATAGGGTTCATGCAATCACTATGCGGCTCTCAAAGAAAAGGGCGTTGCTTGTGTGTTACTGGTTCTTATATAATAGCATCTATATAAGTTGACAGCGAGACTCAACTATCACTTATGACTGTTTTATTTAACTAGAGTTTAAGTTGCTTTGTAAATTCTTAGTTTAAAAGTATTATATTCAGCATTACTACTATATTTAATAAGATATTTTAATTGTGTCTCCGAATCTTAAAATTCTATGATTTACATTTCACAATTCAAAAATTAGTTTGGCAATTTGTAATTTGATAAACTTCAGAGTTGCAATATTGAATGTTTGAATCCCAGTCAGCAAGAACATCAAAATTATACTGGAGCAATCTGACATCCTCATAGGAATAGATTCTCACCTTTCTCGACCTTGCTTTCGCTGACCAACATTGTCCTCATGCCATAGCACAGGAAAAGGCTTAATATCAATGGCTTTTAGTATCTGCAAACAAAAAGTGAAAGTGTAGTCAGTATAATCGAATCAAGAAGGAAACAGCAGGTATTGTTGATTATAGACGGAGAGGAAGAGAGAGACCATTATTTAGAGAATGAGAATGCTTCATTATTCAGTAAAAAGCAGTACCGGTTGTGCAAGACATCTACATATATACAAGCTCCTAATCAACCTAGTGGAAACTATTTCCTAAACTAATAAAATGCAACTTCTTAGACATTAACACCCATAGACACTGCATGCATTTTAACAGGAGATACACGACTATACTATTTCCCAAGTACATTTATTATAATTATTTCTAACACTCCACCTACTCAAATCTGATAAGAAACCACACATTGAGAGAATAACAGTGAATCTGAGACATCTGAACAGAGAATGAGTTGCACCATGGGTTTAGAGCACCCAAGGGTTTTTCAGACCAGCTATTTAAAACAGGTCAAATGAAGATCAGAACCCTTGAAGTAGTTGTAGAAAAGGTATCAGCAGTCACGGAATACGCTGACTGGATGGTGGTGCATGGCTCTCACAGACCTGACAGAACAGAGAGATGAGGCAGTGCATGCAGGTACATCTCAAGTGAGTTGAGGATGAAGACTGCAGCAATGGAACATAGAAGAGATGGTGACTCAGATTTAAGTGTCCCTGAAGGGAAAAGTCACCAGAGGGGCATTGAACAGTAGCCAGAAAGTGAATGAGGATGCCATTCACCGGAAAAGCAACAACAATGAAAAAAATTGAGATCTTGGCAAAATGAAGATGTGGTAGAACAGATGACTGACTACTTGTGGTAGGTGGTGACAGCGCTGGAAAAAAGGCCAAAAGGATTGCCAGAAAAGTTGCTGGAAGGCTGCTAGAAAAGTCACTGACACTGTTGCCAGAAGTTTTTCAGAAAGCTGCTAAAGTTTGCTAGAAAAGTCGTCAGTTCTTGGCACAAGTATCAAGTATCAACATTTAATTAAAAACATAATAACTCAAAACATAGATGATCCTGTCCATGCCTAACTATCCAAGTCCAGTTCTTGACACGAGAATCTGGTTGTGACTTGTGAGTAAATAAATAAATAACAGTCATGTAGCTCCATTCACTGAATGAACCAATAAATCTTTTAAGTCAGATGCTAAGAGCAGTCGGAGTATACAAACCTTTTTGGGTATTACTACCCTATCCGGAGGTTGTGGGATATGATCATGTCTGCGAGGGTTAAGAAATGTAATATTTCTGAAATCCAAGAACACACAACATGAGTTCTCTACAAAATATTAAAATATTATGTAGATTTAGAGGACAAAACTTACAAGACTTGGTTACAGTCAATATCTTGCAATCCATGGATAGAGGAAGATACAACAGTGCTGAAAATATTTCTTTCACTTAACCAAAGATATCCATTCATCCCACAACTGCTAACAACAATAACAAAACAAGCATATGAGCCTACTACATAGCTACAGCAATTCATGAATGACGATGAGCGATGATCATTAACATCTTCACCAACCTATTATTTGTGTCAATTGGCCACACACATCTTTCATGTGGGGGTAATTGACTGCAAACTTGGTAATATGATAAGATTTCTGAAGCCAAATCATGTGCACGGTTGACATGTAGCATATCAAGCATCACACTATTCCGAAGTTGTTCTTCCTCCTGCATATAACAAAACTGAAATTAAGTACTAAAGACACAAGAATTAGCAGCTTTCATGAATTTGCTGTAAAACATGACAACTCTGGTAAAATAATGTATATCAAAGTTATCTACCCATTTGAAACACCTATTGAAGTAAAAAATTTCCAGCAATTTGGTAGCAAAAAATAGAACAGAGGATTATTAACACTTAACAAATCTATCTATTTACAAATGGCTACAGCCAATCAACAATTTCTATTTCAAGAGTGGCAGCTGCATTTTCTACTGCCAGGCTGCTGACCACACCTTTATGCAACTCTGATCTTATCTTAATAATGCTTGTAAAATTTTAAAAATAAATCTCTGAAGTGAAACAACTCTGATAATTTGTGGTTGCATTAATTACTGCATAATCATAAACATAAAAAATTTCCTAGTGGATTCGAGAAGAACCTCCAAGTTTAATTTAAAACTGCAAATTAGCACAAAGAGATTTAAGTCATGTTCAACTTAGTTCCTGAACTTTAAGTGTATATTGACCCTTAAGGTTCTCAACATGTGCAGAATTACCACTACATCAATTTATTTCCAAAATTACTCCTAGAAGAATGCAAATTGGTACCCTGAAAATCATGAGCAATTTTCTAAAGTTCAGGGACTATGTTACACATGATTCAAACTGTAGGGTACTAATTTGATTTTTAGGGGTAATTTTGGAAATAAATTAACAGAAGGCTTATTCTTAAGGGTAGAAATACATCTTCTATGCAATTAAACAACCAACAATATTGGACCACAAATTTAGTATTATTAGTCAATAACCCTTCCACATAAACAGATACACACAAAAATCCATACCATTAATGTATCTTCAATCTTCCTTGTGGCAGCAAGCAGTTTCTTCTCATCAATAAATGGCAACTTGGCAACACCCTGAAAAACACCCCCAGCAATAGTTTTAAAAAAAATATCAGTCTTAACTCCCTCTTCATCCTAAATCATTCCTGACAAGTAAAAACAGTAATACCTGCCATGCAAATCGTTTGCCATTCATATCAATCTCAAAATCTGTCAAAAAGGTATCCGTGTAATGTAATACCAGAACAAGAAAATATATATAACATAACAGAAAAAAATATTAACAGACAAATTAGCTCACCAGCAGGGTAGAAGTGAAAAATAGGTGATGAAGGATCAGTCATCAAATCCCTATATTTTTCAGGCAGCGCACTTGAACTGTAACAAGAGGTAAGTTGATCAGAAAGCATGGTATGATAGATCTAACCACAGGAGAATGAAGAAACCTTGCAGCAGGTAGGACACCCATGAGCTGATCAAATGGTTTAAACGGCTCTCCTGGGGGAAAATTTATTTCCAGATCATTTAGACCTTTAAGATCTGAAGCAAATGGAGCATAATGATATGGGTAGTACCTGAAGAAACAACAATATAGTAAGCAGATTGAACAATAGTCAGAGGTAACAAATTCAACTAAAATGAAGGAGAACTCCTGGCAATTCACATCAATCATCTTAAAGCAACTCAGATTCATCAAGATCTCCAATCTATATTATGTTTTGTAAAATTGTCTCTAAAATCACAAGTTCCTGGCTTCCTGCTAGCAACCATCTTTCGGACAATAACAGAGTTCAATGAAACTTGAAGTCCAGAGAAGTAGGATTGGAATTTACACAGAATAGAAAGATGTGAGACCACAAAATTTTGCTTAAACATGAAGAGATGTGGACCAATACATTCATCAAGTTATACCTAATTAATTTAATAAATTATAGAAAATAAGGAACCCATTATTTTTCAGTGACTTGTCATCTTTCAAGTGAATACTTATAATTTATAATATTCAGTTCATCCTAATACATGTCCATCAAGTACCCTAGGATTTCCTTAAGGAAAATGAAAAAAATAATCATAGAGACAAAACATCTAGACAAACTGCTTTCTGGCCCTACAACAGGTCTAAGTAGTTGCATTTGATTGATCTTCTGAGACCAATGGTGGGACAACTTTGTTTTCTCAGCACAAGTGTAGTGGTGTTTTTCGCCAAAGCTTGTTAGTTGTTACTAACAATATATCATGCATGTAAACATACCAACCAACCAAGTCAATTACGAAGAAAAAAAAAACTGAGCAAGAAATCTAACTTTATATATCGAATTAGAATCCTCACTCTTGAACAAGAGCACTCTTAGGAGGTACTTTTATAGTTTCATTCTCATTAAGTCACATGACTTCTCTTACATTAAGAATTTATTTTTTTATTTATAATTTTTATTTCATTCAAATACTAATTTAATTTAAATTTTCAATATTGATGCGCTGATACAAATTTGAAGATATTTTTTTTAGATAAACTAAATCTTAAAATTACTATAATCTTAATTTGAATTTGATTATTAAATTTTAAGATATCAAATGAAAAAAGATTTTATGTTATGATTTTAATATTTGTTTCTTAATTTCATCTTTAATTTTAAGAGTTTATCCCTTTGATTTCTCATAAATATAATATTCATTATTAGTAATTAACAATAATTCATCAATAATAAAAAATTTACTATTTTTAAAAAAAATTATTTATAAATCTTATTTAATTTTAAAAATTCTTGAGTAATACATGGGCAATATACTAGTGATAAACAATTGTAACCTGCAACTAATAAATAGTCCCTAACCATTTCCATGAGCAGACACCCTGGTAATAATACCGGCAAACCCAACAAAGGCCTTCCACATATTTCAAGACCTACAAGGACAACCAGGTCAATCAGCTGAATTCTAATGTAACACATACTTTGCCAATAGCCAGAAGTTATGAATAAGATAATTGTCACAAAAAAAGAAAAATATTCAGAATCAACCAACCCACTTTCAATTCAACATTGGATATTCTGCAATATGCCATATAAAAAGCAACTTGGAGTAAGATTGATTTGATTTCACAGCCAGAATGAATATATCTAAACCCATATGAAGACCAACCTACCGTTAGAGGGAGACATAAGCAGACTCCCTTTCTTTGTAGGGTATAGTAAGAAATAGTTCAAAAATCAAGACCTCTAACAGCATTGGTTTAATAGAAAACAATAGAAAACTAATATGCTTGTCTGCTTTCCATTTTAAGTCAGAATGCATAAACAAGAAACTGTTGGCATTTAACAGAATAAATCACACACGGTTGTGTATAAGATTTTAATATAAAAGATATACAGTGATCTCGGAACTGCAAAAATTTTGGCAAGATTAATTAGTCTTGGGTCAGACAAATTAATAGAACTTACAGTATCTTTCTTAATTTGATCAATCTCCTGTGGATTTGATCCACCAAACTTTTCAACATAATATCTTTCCTTGTATCCAGCCTCCCCTAATTTAACCTGTGAAAATAACAAACTTTCAGTTCTAAAAATTTTGTCAGGATTTCTAGATTACTCATTGCACTTTATGGGTTCAACATTGGCCTAGCTTTTTCATCACATACATGCTATCTTACTGCATGTTTAGGAACATCAGTAGAATTACTTCAGCAGTCCTGAAAAGTAATTCTGGTGGAGTTCCAAAACATGTTGTAAAATGTCGACATGTAAATACTAAATTTAGCAAGGAAAATTGCAGAAAATAGTCTTGCAATAAATCTAAATAGTGAACCTTATCCACAAGCGACGCCCGTGGTTCACCAGGCATTTCCCCTCTTGCCCTAGCTCTCATCTCTTCATTGTTTTCTGCAGCCTGTAAATACAATCACAAAATTAAATATCAGGAAGTAACCTATAAAAGCATATTTAAAGGAACACATAGCTAATGCATATCAGTTTGTGAAATTAGTTATAAAACAGAATACCAGCTGAACCCGTAATCGTTTCTGAAAGATTTGATCTTCATGAATGGCGATAAACTGGATAAATTGTTCCACTCTATCTAATAAAACCTGCAAGGCATAAAGATATTCACATTGCAACACTGACCGAAAAAGAAGGAATTTCAGATTGATGATTTAAGAATTATATCCAAAGCACAAAACAAGCAACTGAGGAAGTGAAGAGATAATTGCTGACAAAGACTGAGCCATGTCACATATCACAACTTTGTAACATATTAACAAACAAATAGATTATACAAAATAGTTTGATTACAGAAAAAAGAGTTTTACCTCACCAGCATCAGTAAGATAACCACCTATTGCAGTAAATTCCTTTCTGTATGTATGCATCAATAAATTTATAGCCCCCTGAAACAGCAGAAAGTTTATTAAAGAGAATAGCACTGACAATTAGAAAAACGAATATGCAATGGGATAAAAGGGCATAAGTCATAACCTAAGCATATTAAGATCCCACATTCCAAATATAGTAGTAACATGAAGCAGATGGCAATGCCATATTTTCTGTTTCAAGCTACAGGTCAGTGTAATACAGTGCCTTCCAGATGCTTACCTCCCTGATCTCTAATGTTGGCATATGTGGAACAAAGTCATTGCCAACAAAGAAGCATAGAAATACAAAATCGTCCACTACCCGTTCAAAGTCAATCTCAAAAGGAGGATTGGGTATCTCCAATTCAAATTGCAAGTATTCACGCAGCACCCAGATGTTAAGAAACTGTGAATACTATGAATTAGTTTAAAATTAAAAATAAACAGAAATGAGAAATAAAGATTCAGATCAACATGCTGGACTCCAACCCTCCAACCTGATATTTCTTCTTGTGAATTGGACTATCATCAGGAGGCTTACAGTCCTCTGCTTGACAATCAGCTGCAAAATGGCCAACTTGGCCACACGAAAAACACTTATCCTGTTGTCCAGGTAGCACAATTACCTGTTCATAAGGTAATTAATCATTTGAGACAACCCATAGAGATCAATGAGCAAACAATATCATCAATAAATTCAGACATTGGAAACTAACCTCCCTCAGTATTGAGAAGTGAACCTCATGTGTAGCTAAGGAGAGCATAATCAAATCAGCATCCTGATTTAAGGATCATGTCATGCAAAAATCAAGGAACAAAAGACACCAAAAGCAGATGAGCTGAAAATTCAAAATAGGACAAAAACTCACCAACCCATACAAACAATGTTGAGTATTTGGGTTGAAGCCAGGAAGGTTGCGTTGCAACCTGATGAATTCCATTATTTTGTGTTCTCCCTCACCGGGCGCATTTGAATCAGACAGAATAACCTTAAAAGAATTAATTATCCAATGCAGCCCCATAAATAAATATATATAGACAATTAACCTGAAAACCAGATGTATAAAGAAAAAAAAATAGATGGGATTACTCCACAGAAAGGAATCATCCAATCTTGAAGGGATCAAGCAGCATAATGAATTAATTGGATGAGGTGTCAATTGCACCTTTGTATTCTGCCAGCTAGGGTTGTGGTTCAATCTTGTCTGTATATAATACTGAAGAGCCACTGACAATGCTGCCATAAATTGAGTTCCTGGGGTAATGACATTTGAGTCTGAAGTCTCAGACTTGTCCTTAGAAGATAAAACTTTACCCTCACCCTCAAATTCTTTCCTCAGCCTTTCCTCTTCAGCTTCCTATAATGTTACACAAGCATAGTAACTCAAACTTCATCACAAAAAAAAATGTAGGAGACCCTTGTAAGCATGAGTATATTAACATTCTTACAGCCTCAGCTGCATCTTTTGCAGCTCGAAAGCGCCGAGAACGTTGCTGATTCATTTTGGCTCTGGGTGCAACACCATCTGCAAATTTCAAAGCAAGAAAACAAGAGGCAATAGCTAAATGGGTAAGGAAAGTACATGTAAAAGGAAACAGATGAAATAAGAAAGTGGTTTAAAGTAAAAACAGAAGTTGGGGGAACTATCAGTTTGAAATTTGTATGCTATAGAACAAAGACTCTAAACATTGCAAAGTGCAAACAGACAGAAAGACTGTAGCCTTTGGAAACTTGGATATATGTAAGTTTTGATTTGCTTTATTAGCTTTTTTGTTTGATAAATCTTATGGAGTCTTTTATGTACAGATTCACACTAAACTTAGAAGGTTCAAACTTCAAATCATATAGGGGTGGTGATATAGTTTGAATTATTTGGTTTTATCATATTATTTAGGGTTGTTAAATTCATAATTAAGGTTTTCAATTTGGGATTGTTTATTGTTATTTGCTATTTATAGACTTTATTCTATTTAAATTATCTTATTTCAACTTAGAATAACAATAAACTAATTCGGCTTTGTTAATGGGCCTTCAATGAAAACATTTGAGACACTTTTTATTATTATATGTTTTAAGTTTTCATTATTAAGAGAGTATATGATATTTGAGATAGATGAGCAATTCACCATAGAGGAGTACTTCAAGTTCATCTAAGAGTACCCTGCCATGAGGGGAATTGTTCAATTGCCCTACATCAAATTTGATATTCAGATCCCAACTTCAATACCACTACCATGCCCCATCACCATCTCAGTTTTTGTATTCCTCTCAATTATCAAGGTTTCTACATATTGAGGCCACCACATTGCTAGCAAATACTCCTAACAACTCAACCACCACAAGGTGTCATATTTCAAAGATCATTTTGAAAAATCAAATGCACTATCATGTCCAGAATCATTTGATATGTCAAAATGAAACACTTCACAGCCATCAAAGCTAGCATGTTCCAAGGAAGGCTTGTGTGTGGGCCTACGCACCACCACCTCCAAAGCACAACTCCTTGTCTCACACATTCCTGACACATCATTACATGTCATCCATATACTAACTATCACGTGGCATCAACCAGTCATGTCATCTTTAACTACCACATGCCACTGACTGCAGCACATCAGGGACTGCTAATGACTATCCACATAATCAGTTGACCATGCCACATAAGTACATTACCACCTTTCATATATTTGACTACCATTGCACGACATCATCATTAATTCTTGACCTTTGACTGCAGTAGACTTGTTTTAGGACTTGTTTTTGTAGTTTGGAGTCTTTGGCAAGGGTTTTAGGGTCTTCCCTTCTTATTTCAGGATCTTATACTCCATTCCAAGTGTATTATCTCCAACATGACTTGATTTGGTAGCTAGTCCCTTACATGTTACAATTTCATAGCTCCATATTATTATCTATGTTTACATCTCATTAGGGTGGTTTATCGTTATCATTCTTTGTGCTAGGTTGCAAGTTGGTATTTTGTTTCTTTTATTACATGACCATCCACTCTTTGCAAACTAATGTTGACAATTTGCATCTAGAGTTGAAAACCTTGAGAGAAGATTTTTCCAATTCTAATACCCAATTTGTTACTGTGGACAATGTCAATGAGTTATCTAACCGTCTTGCCACTTTGGAAAGTTTGCTAAAATGTTTCCCTTTATTCAATGCCAAAAGAATACAACAAGCACAATAAGGAAAGTGAGGGAGAGACCTTATATGGCTTGTAAGATGACTATGGTGAAACCTTGAATTATGTCTGGAAAAAATCATAGAAGATTTAATAACCGTCAAGACAAGAATCCCCACCATGATAACATGCTTACTATTGAGAAAGAGTAGTGACAGAGAAGGCTAGAGCATAAACGTTGTTGGGGATATGACAAAATGCGGAATAATACTTCTATACCTACAACAAAAACCATCTTATGGACCAATGATTGAACCTTAGGAATTATCCAGTACTGTGTTTAACTACATCATTAGTTTTGTGCAATATTAAGAAGAGACTTAGCTCACTATTAATAAGTTTGTTGATGGGATACAAGATGATATCAGGAGAGAGGAGTGGCATATATCCTCTTTTATCCTTCATGATGTCTTTTGTAAAGCTAGGAAGTAGAGCAGTTTGCTAGGATGGCTATTCAAAGGCATTTCCCCACTTTATCTTCTCCTCCCTCTTCTTCTTCTTCCCAGTATTAAGCTGTTCTTTAGCCCAATTCCAGCTACTATTCTAATTTTATGTCTATCTAAATCCACCAATCCTGATAAGGCACATTGCTGATTGTAGTTAGTCTGCATACAATGCTTCATCATGGAAGAAAAGGATATACGTAGAATCAATGCCCAAGTAAATCATGCTATAACTATAAACTTGTTGGCACCCTTAGAGTCTAATGATCTTAAGGATGAAATAGTGAATCATCTTATAAGAACAATGAGACTATCATTGCTGTCTTAAGATGTATTTTCTTCAGATCTGCATTTCCAAACACTTAGACACAAACTTGTAAGTTAGTTATTGATGGGGGGCTAGTTCCATTAATGCCACCTTCAACCCTAGGTATGTCTAAGTTAGGATTTAAACCCTCAGCACCTTTTCAAGCAGCTTGGCCGAATAAGACATGACTATAAGTTAAGGAGAGTTAAAAGCTTCCCCTTAAGATAGGTAGTGACATTTAGGATGTAAACTGTGGTGTCTTGCACATTGATGTTGCTCATATTCTATTATACCCGTGGTTGTGCGTTCACAATGTCTTTAATCATGGGAGAGAAAATACTTATTCTTTCCACCAGCAAGGCAAAAACATTGTTTTCCTATTTTAGATTATATCCAGCTTAGACCACAAGCAGCTTATTAAGATGATTGGGCAGTTTTTTGAAGGATCTATAGATATAGAAAGTTTTTAGTGTAGACATTTGAGAAGCTTTTGACTATTATATGATATTGAGTTTTCTTAATTCATAGAATATACAATATTTGCGTCGAAAAAGCACTACTTCTATATTTTGACATATAGCTCTGAAAGCCCTAGGGTTTTAACATCATAAATCTGGCACCTTCGCAATGAGTAATGTTAATGTTACAAAACGGGGGGGGGAACCAAAAAAATCCACCATAAATTTATACACATACCAATTGCAAGGTAGAGAAGCTTCCTTGGACGAATCAACGAATAGAGATGGTCAATGTAATTAAATATTGATTCGAACACATCATCATAGGTAGCAGGTGCAGGCTGCGTTAGAGATTTATTAATCATAGGAATGTAAGTTCTACAAAATTACTTTGCAACTCAGAAACAAAAACTAAGCAACTTCTATAATAACCATCATATGGAACATACTAAATCAAGTTGACTTCGTACTAAAACTTAAAACGTGAAGTTGAAACGGAAATTTAGGAACTCCTTATTCCATACAAGCTCAGTATAGTGAGGGGACACGCTAAGTTTCGTTTAAAATGGAAATTAAGAAAATAAAGGTAAAATGAAGAAGGCTGCGTACCCTGCCATCTGGATGAAAACAAGGGTGAATGATACCGTTCATGTCCAAGTACAAGTTGTCGAACTCCATGCCATTGGGATTAGGTTTAGACAAATCAATAGGTAACGGAACACCGTCGTCGCCGACGTAGGGCTCTTCCTCCACTACATCGACGATCGAAAGCGGATACCGGTCCGCGAGCCACCGGTAAAACGCTGGCACTCCCATAGTTACAGCTCGGTTCGGAAACGACAGAGAGAGCGAAGAAAAAGAAAAGAAAGTTTTGGATCTGTGTCGTAGTTTCGTTTAGACTTCGGAGTTTGGAATGTACGGGCAAGTGTTAGGTAACATGGGTGTTCCTCGAATCAGAGTCGTTAAGCTTCAACGCCAAATGATCCAAATTAATTTGTACTAGTTTTGATAGCTCATCCATCTACATCCATCTACTAGTGACTAAGATGATTTTATCATGTCATTTAGAGATTGTTTCAATTTTCCTTTTATCGATATAATATATAAAATAAGTATTATAATTAATTTTTTTATATTATAATTATTTGAAATTTCTTAATACAATTTTTATAATTATATTTTATTTATAATAAACGTATAAAATAATTGAAAATTAGATTAAATAAGAATATATTTATTATTATTAAAATTGGTGTAAATGTTTTTAATATTTTAAATTATTAAATTTCTTATTTTTGCCTCTTTATCTCTTTCGTAATTATTTTAAAAGTTTTATCTTACTCTTCTTTTTACCATATTATTTAACATATTCATTATTTTATTTTTTGTCTTTTCTTTTCTTCCAAATTTATACACTTAATTACTGTATAAATTTTATTACATTATAAGATTTATAATTTTTATCATCGTTAGACTTATTCTTACATATTGTAATAAAAAATTGAATAGTATTATTTAACTTTTGAACGTTTGATTATAAAATATTTTAATTTTATTCGTCAAAATTTTCATGAATATATTAAGATAATAAGTTGAATAAATATATTATTATTATTATTATTATTATTATAATAATAATAATATAAAGAATGTTTTTTAAAAGATATATTAATATCAATTAGAATTGACTTTACACATCCGAAAGTATCAATTTTTTTTAAAATATTTTTTTATTTTTTTATGTAATAGAATATTATTGTGAATAAAAAATTATTTTAAATAAACTGAGGTTAAAATTCTATATTTTTTAACAAAATTAAACGTTTAACAAGGATTGAATTATTTTTCTAAATGCAACAAGATTTGTAATAAAACAGCAAATTTGTACTAAAAAATACTAACAGATAATTAATATATATATATATATATATATATATATTAGTTTTGATTAATTATTAATATTTAAAAATAATTATTTTTAGATATTATTTTAAAATATAAAGAAGTAAAATAAATTATAAAATAAAAATATTTTTATTTTCATCAAAATAGAAATCATGTATAATTAGAATAGCATTTCACTTCAAATAAAAAAAAGTGAAGATTTAAATTGAACTTTCCTAAAATTTGTTAAACTTGATTTAGTTTTTAATATTAAAAAAATTAAACAATTATTTAAAAAAATTATTATGAGAAATATTAATCTTTTTACTAAAAAATAATTCTTAAGCATATATTTTTTGTTTAAAATTGTTTTGTAATTTTTCTAAGATGTTCATGCGATAAAATAAATATGTACTTAACATTTTATATGAATGTGAGATGTTGGGTTATAAAGTTAACAATTTTTTCACGTAACAACATCTTCAATTATCTATAAATTTAAGAGATTTTTAATTAAATCTATCATAGTATATAAGATTCTTAATCTTATCTATATCATCGTTACATGAACTAAAATAATATGAATGATACATATTATGAGTCAATTCATACAATTTTTATTAAAAAAAAATATAGAAAATAATCATGCATGTGTTACATTACTTAGAATTATCATATGATCAAGGGATATTTTTCCTCAAAGACAACGACCTAAAGCTAATAATTTGGTGTGACTCTAGTTAGATACTTTTCCATTAACCATAAAATTAATCTTGGGATGTTTGATGAAATTGGAAACAATACTAATATCTTGAAAGACCTACAAGTAAAGAAAAATATTAAAATCCTCTCGTTAAGTAAAATAATAAGCAACGAGTCATGTGACTAGTAAAACAATGCGATTTTAGAGCTTGTTCAAGTCACATATGAAAACATTGTCATCATCTATTATAACAATCAATTTGATATGTTTTGATATCTGACAAAATAACAATAAGTTGACATACCTACCAAGTTGGGTATCATAATCCTTACACTCCGACCTGAAGGAGTATTTGAATACTAAAGATTTTTGTTACTACGAGATATTGTTACCATATAACATGATTGTTTTAAACACGATAAACCTCTAATTTAAATTCAAAATAGTGTTACTAAATATTATCTTATTCCATAGGCACATGAGATTTTATTTTTTTTTTATCAATTTTGTTATACTCATTGTATTTATATGCATAACTTATATAACCTAAGTAATAGAAAAATATAGTATAATTTATATTTTATTTTATAATTTTTTTAACACATTATACTTTTCCATTTTACCATGATATCAAACTTTATCTCAAACTTATTAAAATGTTTATAAATGTTAAATCCTGCCCTCAAGATATTCATAAATATTTAATTTTACAAACTTCACATTTCACGTGTCTAATTTTGGATGTGATGAAATGTGTTAAAAATTTTATATTAAATAGAGATACAACTATCTCAATGCATATAATATTGGTATAATTATCATGCACGAATTAATTTTTGAAGTTAAATAAGTTTAAGTTTAACTTTTAATAAATAATTATAAAAAATTAAAATATACTTTTAAAATATTGAAATATAAAAAAATAAAAAATAAGTAAATATTAAATTTTTAAAGATTTTTTTAAAAAAATGTACAATTTCTAATTATAAGTAAATTTCATATAACATTCTAGTAAAAAAATAATAATTAATTATATAAACATATGTAAACCTTTAATATAAATTTTTATTATGTAAAATATTAAAATAAAACTAATTTTAATTAAAATAATACTATAAATATTTATAATTCTAACCTTAAGTTTTCTGCATAATATCTTGGTTCAAGTGTCTCTTGAAAATTAAAAATCACGGAGAATACTTGAACTCATATTTAGTTGATAATTAGTGCTGCCAATAATTGATGTCATTCTTAATTTTATAATCTAGCCAAATCTTGAATTATCAACCAGTTTAAATTATTTTGTAACTAGCTAAAAAAACGGTTATAAAAAATTAGGGGAATTGTTTTTTCATCTCTTTTTTTATGTTTTTTATTTTTTTGAAATTTTGATATTTTTATTTTATCTTTTTTTAATATATATTCTGCAAATTAGTTTACAAAATATATAAAATACATCCTATAAACTAGTTTGCAGAATATTTTTTTTTTATTTCGTAATATATTTTTACATTTCACAAATTAATTTATGAAATATATTTTACAAAATATATTTTTATATTCCGTAAACTAATTTATGAAAGATAAAAATATACATTCTGCAAATTAGTTTACGGAATGTAAAAATATACATTCCGCAAACTAATTTACGAAGTGTGAAAATATATTCTGTAAACTAATTTGCGAAATGTAAAAATTTATATTTCGCAAATTAATTGACGAAGTATATTTATTAAAGAGTATAATAAAAAAAATTATAAAAAACGAAGATAAAAAAGCAATTTCCAAAACTAGAAAGCATGCAATTGAAGTGCCAGCTATAATGGGCTAAAAATGTGAGATTTTTTCTTCTTTTTTACACAAAAAATATGTGAGATTTCACACCTACGAAGTTTGTTTTTATGAAGCCTTAAATAAAATAAAAGGAATGATTTTACCTTTATTGATTGAGAAATTAATAAAATGATAACAAAAATACACTTAATTGCATATAAAAAATTAAACTTTATAAAATTAACTCTTATATTTTTTTATTAAGAAATAATCTTCTATTTTTTTTTTACAATGAAAATTTTAACACACTTTACAGTAGCCAGTCATTTATTTGAGGTAAGATTTTGGGTCTCTTTAATTTAATATTAGATAATAGTTTTAAATTTTAACAGAGACCGTATTATCAGATATGTAAATTTATCATTTGTTGTTACTTTATTTATATGTGCCCTACTCCACCTTTGTCTGTAATAACATAACCGAAATGGGATCATTCATTTTTCAAACCACAAAAAGAAAAAGGTGTCGAAATACAAGTTTCTTAGCATTTTCTATGATATTGATATGAACACTAGCTAAAATGAGTTCGGATTTGCAATTGTAAAGAGGAAGAAATTTGGTGTAATTCATTGGATTATTTTAACTAGTTAAGTCATAAATATATACAAATGAAGCTGCCTCCCCCTACACTAAACACATGATGGCTATATTTCCAAAAGCAATCATTATCGATCATCTATTACTAATATTATGCTAATTAATTATTCCTAAAATTAAGCCATGATAGTTACAATAATATCTCAACAAATATTTACAGAATAATCTCCCTAAAAATACCAAATCAGATAAGAACAAGAAAAGATCTTCCACAGATTTCAATACCCTCCCTCAAGTTGGAGGATGGGTTATAAATGCCCAACTCGAAAAGCATGCAATCAAATTGAGTTTTTCCTAAAGTCAAGCCATGTTCAAGATGTTTGCCAACTGAGCATGTGACAACACATGACATGTAGCAATAGTTCCTCGTAGCAGCTCATCACGAACAAAGTGGTAATCTATTTCGATATGTTTAGTACGCTCATGGAAAACTGGATTAGCAGTAATGTGCAAGGTAGCTTGATTATCACAGTAGAGTTTAATAGGTTGAGAATGAGCAATGCCAAAACATGATAAAAGTTCCTTTAGTCATTTAAGCTCAAAAGCAATAGAAGCCATATAGCGATATTCTGCCTCTGCGGATGAACAAAACATTGTAATTTGCTTATTAGTTTTACAAGAGATAGGAGAATCACCAAGAAGAATAAACCAACCAGTTAGAGATCTCCTAGTCAAAAGACAACCAGCCCAATCTGAATCACACCAAGCATAAAGTTGCAAATTACAGTCTGTTCACAACACAATTTCTTGGACAGGATAACCTTTCAAATAACGCACAACACAAAGAGCAACATCCCAATGTTCTTGTCTTGGTTGCTGCATGAACTGGGAGAATGTATGTCTGGCCTGGTAACAGATAGGTAAATCAATCTGCCTACTAACCGTCGATAGCATTCTGGATCTGGAAGGAGATTGAATTCACTCAACTATGCTTTGAAGATTATGATGACATCACTATCATTTCCTGAAATCACAAGATCATCCATATAAACCAACACATGAAGTTCCACATTTGCACGTCGTAGGATAAAGGGTGAATGATAGGAGGAGGATTGTGCAAATCCATACTGTTTCAAAGCACCTGCTAATTTGGCAAACCAACATCGTGGAGCTTGTTTCAATCCATAACAATCCATAATCTACACACTTTGTTGGGTTGTGACTGAAATCCTACAGGAGGTTTCATATACACCTCTTCTTCAAGATTCTCATGCAAAAAGACATTATGAACGTTCATTTGATTAAACTCCTAGTTTTTTGTAGCGGTTATAGCAAGAAATGTCTGCACAGTCACCATTTTAGCTATAGGAGCAAAAGTTTCATTGTAATCAACACCTTCAACTTGATGATTTTCCAAGATCACAAGTCAGCTTTAAAATGCTCAACAAAATCATTAGGATTATACTTAATTCGATAAATCCATTTGCACTCGATAACTTTCTTTCCAGGTGGCAGTGACTTCAAAGTCCAGGTCTCACTATTTTCCAACGCCTCTATTTCAGTTTGCATGGCTTGACGCCAATTTTCATCTATCATGGCCTGGGCAAAGGATCGTGGTTCAATACCTGCATTAATAGCTACAAAAAAATGTCGATGTTAAATGGAGAAGTTATCATAATTCACGTAATGTGTTATAGAATAAGGCGTACCTGAGAAGTGATAGGTAACAGGAGAACCTGGAGGGGGTCTATTTTGCAGATGGTGTTCGTCACAAAATCTTTTAGCCAAGTGGATGCCAGCTTAGCACGATGTCCACGTCCCAATAGCTCCCTATTAACATTAGAGCCCTTCCTTTCGGATACAGTAATCCCATATTTTTAGTGCTGACTTCACTCTCTGAATCTGATTATGCAATCTTTATTTCAGGATTATCATCAACACTGCCCAAAGGCAAAAAATTACTTGAATCCACATGCTCAGGTGCCAACAATTGAGAGTGGGAATAGGGAAATTCATTTTCACAAAACATCATATCTCTTGACACTATGACTGATTTCAAATCATATACTCTCCAACCCTTTTTACCATAGGAATGTCCCAAGAAAACACATTGTCGACTGCGACTTGCAAATTTATCCCCTTTGGTGTCTCGATTGTGCGCATAACACAAGCTCCAAAAAACACCATCGAGAGGCGGCAGCTTATTGTAGAACATCTCATATGAAGTTTTCCCATTCAACACAGCTGAAGTTAAGCCGCATTCTCCCCCAAATTCAACAGGGAGATTAGATTCAAAACGCAATGCACGAGCAACATTAAGAATATGTCTGTGTTTCCGCTCTACTCGCCCAGATTCAAAAAGTTTCATGAACAATCCCATGATTTTGAAAATAGTCACTCATCCATGTGAATTCTGTACCATTATCACTACGTACAACTTTTACTTGTTTCCCAAATTGATTATTCACCATAGCAAAAAACTGAATTAATCTACACAGCTCGTGAATAATCATCTACAATGGTCAAAAAATACCTAACACCACGGTGAGCCATGGTTCCCCAAAGATCATGATGAATTAATTTAAAAATGTCTATCATTTTATTAATGCTAATGGAAAATCTTTCTCTACATTGTTTAGCTCTAAGACAAACATTGCATGCTTTATTACAAATGCATTATTTTTATTAGAACCAATATTCAGAATGAGCTCCACAATCTTAGAAGATAGGTGTCCCAGTGCCTATGACACAAAGCAAATGCATTTCCATTATCATATCTCGTAGCACCAGCAATGACCATTCCACCAAGATAGTAGAGCCCCTCTCTTCGATCACCCGCTCTAATCACCTTCCTCGAGATACAGTCCTGTACAACACAAAATTTATCAGCGAATAGAACCATGCAATTCAATTTATCAGTAAGTTGTGATACTGAAATTAGATTGCATTTTAAGCTAGGCACATAGAGAACATTGCTTAGTTTCAGAGCATCACTCTGCACAACCACTTTTTCTTTCTTAGCAAAGACTCAATTTCCATCAGGAAGCCCCGTTAGACATTTCAAGTCATTCTTTGTGTCAGTCGAACATTTCAGCTCCGTTGTCATACAATGAGAAGCACCTGAATCTATTATCCAATGTACAATATTAGACTTAGTAGTCAATTTCTCTGTGGTTCCTAATTTGACATTATTCACGAGATTTACCAATGTTTTCCACTGCTCACCACTCAATCCAGTATCAACATATTTTTCCTCATTTGTCATCATGTTGGCTAATTCTGATACTAGTGCAGAGGTTTGCGCCACATTTGCCTTGGTCACTTCACCACGTCATCTAGTATTGGACGACATCCGTTGTTGTTTGGCTTTGCCACGATCAACACCTCATTCAGTTTCTCTAGGCCATTCGCCACACCACTCTGGATATCCGATAAATTGAAGACATTCTTCAATGGGATATCCACAATGATTGCAATTATTGCAAATTATGTTTCGGTCCTTCCCTTCAGTTTTGCCACAATGTTTCCTTGCAGTCTCCACACCAAAACTCATCATTTCATTATGTTCTTCCTTACCGTGAGTAACCATTCTCACACATTTCTCTTACACCAAGGTCGAATAAATTTTATTCAAACTTGGTAAGGGGTCTTGGTCAAGCAGATTTGATCTCATGGTGCCATAAGCAGTGCCATCAAGTCCCATATGTGCAGGAAGGTGTCTGCTCATGATTTGCTAATCCTTCCCACAACTTATTCAACCTTCCGTAATAATTGACAATAGTCATACTTTTTTGTTTGCATTCAGCCAACTCGCTTTGAGTTGCTGGATGCGTGGCCCGTTTGCAACAAAAAATCGTTCCTTGATATTCTTCCATAAGTCCTGCGCCACCTCCATGAGGGATATGGTTGAACAAAGATTGGGCTCAACAGTGTTCATTATCCATGACACCAACAACGAGTTATTTGTCCACCAATATTCAAGTTCTCGATATTTTTTGGCTGATTGGATAATGGTTCCATCTACAAACTCAAACTTCTTTCTAGCTCTCAACGCGGTTCTTAGAAAGCAAGTTCATTCATCATAATTCTCCGTTTTCAGTTGAACTTGGTTCAAAAGTATTCATGTGTTGTCGTTTGCAGTGATGTCATAAGCTGAAATTGGCTTTCTCAGCTTCACATCATTAGCATCAACGTCTTTTCCATCTTTTCTCTTGTTCTCCGTCAGCCATGATAATAATAGTACCAAACCACGCTTTGATACCATAGAGAAGAATAAATCTGGTGTAATTACTTGTGTTATTTCCACTAGGCAAGTCACAAATATATACAAATGAAACTACCTCCCTTTACACTAGACATATGATGGCTATATTTCCAAAAGCAATCTAATATTATGCTAACTAACTATTCCTAAAATTAGGCTATGATAGTTATAATAATATCTCAACAAATATTTATAGAACAATTTTTCTAAAAATATCAAATTGGATAATAACACAAAAAAAATCTTCCACATATGTCAATAATGAGTTTGGTATTTGCAATTATAACGTGCATTTGTAGATATTATGATTTAGTAATTTCCAAAGGCACTAAGCATGCAATATAATTGAGTCTATGCATACATGCGTATCCATGGGATGTTTTCTCATTTTTTTTTTCTTTCTTGAAGGTAAGAAACAACTAAACATGAGCAAATATCATTCCTACGAAAAATATTCATCAAAATAATCGTATCATGATTATAAATTAATAAAATTATAGTTTTATAATGTTGGAAAAGTTAATGTTTAAAAGATTAACTCTCATGTTATTCAAAAGTAAGAAATTTTAACATTTTATATTGAGGAGTGTGTATTAAGTTTGAAAATGAATAAATAAAAAAAATATCTTATATATATAAGATTGGATTAGTATAATATAAATAAATGATAAAATTAACTTGAATATTAAATTGGTTAAAATATTACGTTAAAAGATCATTGGTTAAATAGGTAAATTATTGACGAATATATATATATATATATATATATTTATATATCAAAATTTATAAATTTTATTTATAAAAAATTATAATAATATTTCATATGACTAGAATGAGAGTGAACATGGTTATTTGACATGAATATATGGTTCAACTTGTTTAAAATTTAACTTGTCTTGATTTGTTTAATAAATAAATAAGTTTTAAATAACCTTTTTAGATAAAATAGTTAAACTTAAACTTATAAAAAATTTATTTAATCTATTTAAGAGTCTATTTATCTTTATATATTATATATTTATATTTATTACATTTATTTTAATATATTATATTTATATAATATTTATTTTAATATATTTTATTTACATAATATATATATATATATATTTGTTTAAACCTGTTTAATAATTTTTTTATCTTATAATTTTTAAGTTTAAATTTTTTTTAATCAATTATTTATATAGATTTTACTATTTATTGATTTTTTTAAAATATATACTTTTAAACAAACTCGTAGATTTTGTAGGTTTAAAATCAAGTAAGACCTCCTTAAAAAAAATCTTTAACATATATAAACTTATACTCAAGTTTTAAAATTTTTAAATTTTTAAACAGAATAAAAATAAATATTTAAAACATAACTCAATTTCAATCTATTTTCATTTCTATACATTATATAAAAAATCTTTAATTTTAAATTTAATTACTTACTATCTTATAAATATCTAATTAAATTAGCATACAGATCTTTAACATACAAAACAAACTAAAAAATAAATTTTAAATATAATTAAATAATCAAAAATTTATATAATATAATAAATATTTCGATAAAATAATTATGAAAATAAAATTATAAAATATACTTAAACTGGTACATATATCTAATACACTGTTGAATATTTTATACATTAATATTTAATTTATTAATTACAAATTACTTGCGGTAGGATAACAAAGCAAGCAAAAGATGTCAACTCAAATTCTATTTATGTTTTTTATATGTTTCAAGGGACCGAACTCTACGATGTTGATATGTTGATAATAATAATAATAATAATAATTTTAAAATATAATAATAATAATTATTATTATTGTTATTTTTAAAATGTTAATTTAATCAATTTTTATGTAATGTTAAAATATTTTAATTTTCAATCCAATCGATTAAAATATAATTTATAAGTGACCGGTTTCAATAAAATTCGTGGTTCATATTAATTTAAAATGAGCTATTAATATTTTTATCTAATAAATGATTTATATTTATTATATAAAATGTGTTTGGAAGTCTATTTAATTTAAATAAAAAAAATAAAATAATTAACTTGTTTTTTAAAAATAATTTTAATTATAACAGATATTTTGATAATTAGATAGAATAAATAATTTTTTAATGCTATCTTTGTTAATTTTAAAAATTTTAATTATTATGTTGAAATTTATTATTTTATTTTTATCTTTTATATATTTGATAATTTTTATTTATTATAAAATATTATATTTATATATTATTATTTAATATGATACTATTTAGTTTATTTATTAAATATTTTATTTAAATTGTTTGTAATAAAATATTTAATTTTTGTTGATAAAATTTTTAAAGATAAAATAAATATTTTTTTATAGAAATATTTTATAAAATATATTTATAAAATTAAAAAACTTATTTAAAATAATTTTTATTAAAATATATTATTAATAATAAAATAAATAAATAAAATAATTAAAAATTTTATTTATAATATATAATTATTAAAATAACTATAAATTTATTTATATAATATTTTTTTTTATAAAAATACATATGAATAAGAATAATTTAAAACATATTATCCTTATTTTTAATATAATAATTTAATTTAAATAATAAAATAAACAAAAAATTATAATATTTAAATTCAAATTTTATAATTATGTTCTTATTTATCATTTTATTTTTACTAATATATTTAACATTTAATTTTATCAAATACTTTTTAGTTTAATTTGTAAATTTTTAGCTTTTAACTAATTTTTCAATTTTTAGCTGACTTTTTCAACTTTTAACTTGTTAATTTATTAAACACAGAGATAACATCTTTTGTAAGGATTTTAAATTTTACTGATTGAGTTATTATTATTATTATTATTATATTTAAAGTGTAATAATTATTTTTTATTTTTTATTTTTACCAATTGTATTTGATTTTAAACTTTTATATTTATTTATAAATTTTAATGTATTTACAACTTCTTCATTATTAGATTTTAAATTTAACTTAATTGAATTATCATTTAAATTATTATTATTTATTTTTATTAAGTTTAAATTGTAATAAGTAACCTTTAACTACCATTGATTACTGGTTACATTCTAATTTTGAACTTTTATATTTGTTGACAAATATTAATGCATTTTAATTACCATTCTTAATCAAATTACTGTGATTATATGTTATATTCTAGTTACTAGTATTTTATTAGTATTTGAATTTTAAACTTAAATTTAAATTATTACATTTAATTATTTTAAAATAGATAATCAAATCCTATTTAATAACAATTTTTAATTATTTTAAAATGTGTAATCGAATCTCATTAAAATTTAAACTTTTATATGTTATAGTCTCCTCTTTTCATTTTAACAGCATACATTTTAAACACTTGTTTAAATGTTAATTTTGTTGACTCTTCTTTCTATACATTTTTATTTTTTTATTTTAGAATAAGTTGTTGAATATCGAAAAATAACATTACATATCCATAATTTTTTTAAGACAATCCTACCATACATTGATAAATGAAACTAATTAAAAGATTAATATAAATCTAAAAGTAGATAAATAGACTTTCGATGCTACAAATTACAAACCATAACATAAGTTAGCAACTATTTAAATAATTTTTTTCCTACTAATTTTCCGGCCACATGACCAAAATAATATAGTTTTAGAATCAAATTATCAAAATAGCATTGCTTTGAAACTCTATTAAATTGGATGGTTTCTTTTTTTTTTTACAGTTTTATAAAGTCCAGACATTTGCAAGTTTTATTCTCTCGACTAATTTTCATCTATTTGCATATTTTTTTTCGGTCCATTTTCATTCCCATTTGCATTTTTTTCTCCTTTAAATATTTTTTCTTCTTATTTTTCCACGCATTTACATGCTTTCCCTGTTCATTTGAATATTTTTCACTAATTTTGTTTATCTTATTATCATATTTTCTACATTTTTTCAAACCCCTTCACATGTTTTTTCCACTTGTTTTCCTGCTCGTTTGTTTAGCTTTTTCTATTTGTTTGAATGATTTTTTCTTCTTCTTTCATTTGCATTTTTTTTCCATTCTAAATTATCTTTCTCTTTCATTTTCTTAAATTTTTTACTTATGTTTTTGCTCATTTATATATTTTTTTTCTTATTTATGTGTTTAGTTGGAGATATTTTTAAATTTTTTAAAAATATCAATTCAAAAATGTTAGTTTATTATATTTGATAGTAATATTTTCAAAAACATTTTAAAGATATTTTTAAATTATATTTTTCATTATAATATTTTTATAGCAGAGATGAGAATCCAAGAAAAATGAAACTTTTTTATAACAATAATCATAATAACATTCTTAGTTATCATAATTTTTAGAAAATATAATTCTCAAAAAATAAAAAAAAACTCTACATATCAAACATTTCTTATAGATTTTTAGTGATGTAAAATAATTAATGAAAATTTTTATTATGTAATATAAAATTATACAATACTAGTATTAATAAAATTATTATTTTTTTATTGTCCAGCTTTCCAGCTGCTTTAAAATAATCCATGAACGTTCACTGGAAATTAACAAAAGACATACATAATTGCCGGAGTTATCTACTCGTTTTCTTTGGTAGCCACAGGCCACTGGTTTTGTTTTAGTGAAATGACAATCGTACCACTTAGTTTTATTCTTTAAATCATGACAGCTGTTGGATTTTACCGATAATATATATATATAATTAAGGATGAAACTAGGTGAAATTAAACTTAAATTTATAAATTTATTTAAAATTTTATTTTTAAAATATATAATTAAAAATAAAAATAGATTAAATTAAATTAAATCTATAAATTTATTTAAAATTTTATATTTTAAAAAAAGTTAATAAATAAATTTAAAATGTATATAAATAATTAATTAAAAAAATTTATAAATTTAAAATTTATAAAATAAAAAATTATTAAAGAAACTTAAAATATATATATATATTAATATTATATAAATAAAATATATTAAAATAAATATTATATAAATATAACGGCCAACCTATTTACCAAAAATACGAGGTTAGCCGTACCACTTCCATCCTACGCTCAATTATTTTGTATTATATTATTTACAAATTCAATGAATTTCAATCCCGAATTGGTTGACTGATTCTATTCATTTGTGACTTGGTTTTTAACGTTTTGATTTCCTGTCATTGAAACATACAAGTAAAGTTTTTAGTTCTTGGTTTCGTCTTCTTTGTGCTCAATGATTGTTCAACTGTTATGGTGTGCTTTCTTTCGTTGGACGTTCTTGTTTGTGAAAGATTTTGATTGGGTTGTTCATAACTTGTTTAGGGAATCAACAGGCATAGTTTGTCATAGTTGGTGACTGTGTGATATACTTACTCTTCAACTGATCTTGCTTGCAGACCTTTTGAGTAGGTAACATGGAGCCACAATGTGCAATCAAGAAGGATGTCACTGAAGTATAGCTACCTTTTTATCCTCCTTCTACCTTAGCAATCTTATCTATATTCTGTAATGCTAGCAGTGTTTTTTTTTTTTTTTGGTTTATTTAAAAAATTTATTGATTCTCTTCTTCCCTTCATTGTGCAGTTAGTAGGGAATACCCCAATGGTATATCTGAACAACATTGTGGACGGGTGTGGTGCCCGTATTGCTGCTAAATTAGAGTACATGCAAGCATGCTGTAGTGTCAAAGATAGGCATGGAATTCCTTGATTTTACTAATTAGAATTTTCTGGAACTGTAAGGTTTTAAGATTTTCATTTGAGAATTTGTAATGATTATATTCTTTTTCTCACTCAGGATAGCATTGAGCATGATTGAAGACGCAGAGAAAAAAGGCCTCATTACACCTGGAAAGGTTAGCCATGTTAAAGTTACATATCTAAAGGTTCTTTGCATGGACTCGGGCCTCTAAGAATACAGTCATACAACCATACAATAATGTTTTTCAAATTCCATCACGACATGTCCTTGAACTTTGCCCTGTAATAATATTTGGACAATAATGTTTTTCAAATTCTTCCGGTCCATACTAAATTATGCAACCGAGTCATGAACATGTTTTATTGAGATTTTCCTCTATTACAGCTTAAAAATATTAAACTGGGCCTTTTCACTCCTCAGGCACTTACTGTATTGTCCATATTGTTGAATATACTATATAAGTTTAATATTTTTGACTGATGGTTGAAAAGACTGTTCTGGTTGAGCCTACAAGTGGTAACACCGGCATAGGATTGGCATTCATAGCAGCATTGAGGGGCTATAAACTTCAGGTGGCTATGCCATCTTATGTCAGTCTTGAGAGAAAAATTATACTGCGTGCCTTTGGTGCTGAGGTATATCTTACAGACCCTGCCAAGGGAGTTGATGGGGTTTTTCAGAAGGTAGAAGAGCTACTAGCTAAGACGCCTGGTAGTTATATGCTCCATCAATTTGAAAATCCTGCCAATCCAAATGTATTCTCATAATTCACATTTCTAATTGGGTCGACAGGTTAAGAAAAACTGCGGCTGAATAATTTGTTTTCCTTGTAGATTCATTATGAGACCACTGGCCCTGAGATTTGGAGAGACTCGGGAGAGAAAATTGATGTTTTGGTTGCAGGGATAGGAACTGGGGGAACAATAACAGGTGCTGGAAAATTCCTCAAGGAGAAAAACCCAAATATCAAGGTTGATTTGTTTACCATGTATACTTTCTTGGCTGGGAAAGAACATGGGAACTAGTTTTTCTTAATATTTATTTATTCATTCATTCCAACTTTATGATTTCTTCTGCTTTCCCCCAGGTGTATGGTGTGGAACCATCTGAAAGTGCAGTTCTGAACGGAGGACAGCCAGGTGGTTCTACCATTCTGTATATTTCTCTCTGGTCTTCGGTTTTCCCGTTGCTATTTCAATGTATAACTATTTGGGCTCTCTCTTCATATTCATGGAAGATTGAAAGCCAAGTCATCCATGAGATTTGTTTGTTATATTATTTTTATCTCTGTATCTTGATATATAGTAGTAAATTTGTTCCATGCACTGAACAATAGAATTGGAGCCAAGTTCAAATTGGAACAAAGACAATAAAACCTTGCTTCCACATGACCCTATATATGTGAACAAATCTGCTATCTGGTCATGTCGCAGATGTAAACCTTGGACACAACCTGCAGCTACCAAGACACGGTGCAGGTCTGTCAATTTCAATGTGCTAGACCAGGAAGTATGGTTCTGGATTCCTTGAGAGATGAGTAATAATTGAGTTGTCCAATGAATAACAACGAGAAGCCTTATGTCTGGTGGTTATTTTATGCAGAATTTCTTAAAGTCAGCCATCAAGAAAAGCATTTTTAATATCAAATTGCTTAATGGGTCATCCTTTGGAAACTATTTGAGATATGCAGAACATAAGAATTTATGTTATGTCAAAAATGGCCTTGAAAAAACTTGAAATTCTGGAAGCACCATTGGACTTTTGCATCTGAGTTTGTCCTGTTAGATTATTGACACTGACCTATATATTGGTAGTTGGAAGCTGGACTCGCTTTTCATGTTTATCATTTAACATTAATTGTTAATATGTGTCTATCTTTCAGTTGTCATGCATAAATTCTTAAATTTTATTCTTTAATATCGAACAAGTTCTTAGACAGTCACTTGACACTGTTTGCTGACTTTTCTTTTATTTCAATTTGCATACATTTCAAGGTAAGCACATGATCCAAGGAATTGGGACTGGTATCATTCCCCCCATTCTGGATGTTAATATCCTAGATGAAGTTATTCAGGTAGCTCTCAACACTAATAATATTTCCTATCATTTAGATTAAGCTCTCTCTCTCTCTGCCAAAGCATAATCCCATGGTTAGTGTTTTGCTCTGAATGTACTGAAATAATACATGAAGATCCATCTCACTATTGAATGGCTCAATAATATGGAATAGCGGAAGTGAATAATCTTGTAGTTATTGTATTGCATGTATTTTCAAATTTCAAATTGTATTTGATTCAATTGTTATATGCCTAATACACAGGTAATCTCCTTGGGAAATATATTTCTGTTCCTTATGATGCAAGGGAGTTGCATAATACGTTTCAGATTGATTAACTAAACATATCAAGCAAACAGATAAAATGAAAAACCGAAAGATGATTTTATCATTTTTTTTCTCTGTATGATAACTGAACAGGGCAAATCCAATTTTAAGCGATTTGGCTCCTCTTGGTATAGTTTTTTTTACTCATTGAGCCAGAGTAGCTCATCAATTGAGAATTTTGAATGAGCCATCTTAAGTCAAGAAAATAGTCTTAACTGTCTTGTTGAATTGACATTAGTTTAAGCATATCCTGAGCATGCTCAGCCTAAATGCCGCTCTTCATTGTTTCCACTTTCTCATATCTGAAACTTGAGGTAGCTTTGTTGATTTTACTGGCTTGGCTGCAGGCCAATTTTGGCAATCATGACTGAATCTTGACAAAACTCTGCTTTCCTTTTCTTGGGCATCATCATGCCCTTGGCAGTTGGTACATATTATAAAGCAACATATCTGGACGTTTATTAGCTATATCATATGTGATCCATCAATCTTCGAATGACAGTGAGGCGTATTAGTTCTGAATCTCTGATTCTTGAAACATGTAAATATTTAGTGGAAATTATGTAATGTTGCCTCACCTAGCTACTAATATAAGGGATTCTACGTTGACCAACAAGGCTTTTTGAACTGCAGGTTTCAAGTGAAGAGGCTATAGAAACTGCTAAGCTGCTTGCCTTGAAAGAAGGTTTGCTGGTATGGCAACGATAATTTGTGATTCTTGTTATTGGCTTGACAGTAATTTTGATATGGTTCTTCCTGTTAAATTTGAAAGTAATTACAAATATGCAAATTATTATATTTCATGCTGATTATTGGAATAAGTCTTTTGCAGATGGGAATTTCATCAGGAGCTGCAGCAGCAGCTGCAATAAAATTGGGGAAGAGACCAGAAAATGCAGGAAAGCTCATTGTTGTGAGTTTATAATCTTCAACAAGTATATTAAACGGGAATTATAAGATGACTGTCGTCTACAAATTTACTAAAATTACTTAATGTTGTTTGCTGTTGAATTGTGGATAATTAGTTATCTCAATGCTGAATCGTTGTTGTGCAGGCGATTTTTCCCAGTTTTGGAGAACGATACTTATCTTCACCACTGTTTGAATCCATTAGGCATGAAGCTGAACAAATGACATTTGACTAAGGAGCATAAATAGCTTATGAACTACTATTGAGTACTTGTTAAGCAAGTTTTTCTGTTATTTGTGTGGTCTAAAATTAGTTGAATAACATTTGGATTGACACTTCAAGCATCCACTTCTAGCTTATGACAATAAGTCCCACGTAGCTTGTTTGGGAATTCAAAAGTTGTTTTGATCTCATCGAAACAGACTAAAAATTCTGGTAGAAGATAAGTCCAAATTAGTTTAAAGCAAACTCTTGCAAATGGATCCTAAGGTCAGAAATCTATATCGCTGGCAATGTATGCTATTGTGTGCTCGGAGTTTTAAACTAAGCAAAGAGAGATTACTATTATGCATGGCACTGATTGCAGGACAACACATGACATTAGGGTCTTAAAAATATACAAAAGTGAATAAGAAAACACTGTTGTTCACTTACTCTACATATCGCCGGTAAAGTAGTTGCAATTATTTATCAATAACATGGAATTCAACTCTCAAGAATGAGACTTGTGTTTTGCATTTCATTTGTAGTACACAATTCCTTGTTGATCAACCTGTCAAAGTGAGAAGTATAACAATTTTGGTTTTCCATATGGCCTGATAGCACATGTATATTGACGATTGAGTCCATTGTAGTGTGCATGAATATGGTCAAACAAAGGATTGCAACCATCAAAATTTTACATAAAGTTGCAGGAGATTTGTAGAGACCAAATTTTCCCCAGCTTTTAGCAGCTACTCTTGTGTTTGAAAGAGAAAAACTTGTTCATCATTGTCATCGTCATTATAAAGATATTTCGACAAAAGACATACTTGAAAAGAAGAGGCTTTTATATCCAATGCTTCTTTTATATATTTTGAAATTAGTTCACAAACTTAAATATTATAACAAAGTGATAAACTAATAAAAGGGAAAAAATGTTTTTTTTAACACAACTATTATATTAGAATGTTTGAGTAGAAGTGTTTGGGGACATAATTGTTATGCTAATTCAATATTAGTAACTAATAATTTCTTAAACTAGTTTGGATTAATAAAAAGTAAAATAAAGAGAAATAAAATTTATCTTATTTGTTTGAAATTTAATAAAATAAAAAATAAAAAAACTTTAAATCTATTAATTGAATTGATTTAAAATATTATAAATGGTATAATATTTGAAGATAATAATTAAAATATAAAAATTAAAATCTTTATCTAATATTTATGATATTTAAAATAATGATAAAAGAATAAAAATTTAATAATTTTTTTAATTAAACATTTTATTATTTTTCAACATTTTCTATTATCTTCTTTTGTTACTTCTTAAGTTTGATTACAAAGATTATGAACATTCAACTTGATAGTTAAATTTTTAAATGATTATATTTTTTTAAGTTTTAAAAAAAAATATCAGCTTTCTATTATTTAGTTGGATATCTTGATATTATAAATATTTATGAATGAAATGATGATTAACTTTTTAATATAATTCGTTTTTTTTTTGTGAAAAATTGAATTTATTTCTTAATGAAATACTACTTATTATCATAGTGAAGAATTGTAGACAAATTATAATCCAATTGTAAACATGAATGGTAATTAACTTTAATATGATTTATTCTTTTATGAAAAATTGAATTTATTTCTTGATGAAGTGATACTTGATTATCACAATGAAGAATTGTAGACAAATTACATTCCATTCATAAACATGAACAAACCTTTTAATCAAACAATCTCACCAATTGCATGAGTCATTGCTTGATATTTGGCTTCATTGGATGATCTAGACACAATTGTTTCTTTTTAAGTCTTTCAAGATATGAGTGAAGCTCCTAACTTCATCAAGTATCCAAAGATGAATATTTGAATCAATGGACAAGATGCTTAATTTGAATTATAAAATATAATCAATTATAGGTTAATTTGTTTTATGTAGAGTTAGGTCTTGACTTAGGGAGGATTTTATGTAGCACAAAAGTTGCATAGAAACTTCTTAATGTCCTTATTGTGGATCATGCATAAATTGACTTAGGATAAATCAAGCACTCGATGAGCTTACGATAACTTGAAGGTTCTTTTGAATTTGAAGTTAAGTTTTGATTATTTTTTAGAGAAAACAAACTAGATTTGAACCCAAGCATCCATATTTACTTGATATATTGAATGGATATTTTTGTTAATATTTAAATAACCTAGATGAATCACATACTAAATTCTAGCTAAGAAAGTACTTAAATATTTCAATATCCTTCATGTAAAAATATTTGTTCAAGTACTATTTAAATGTTTTACATGCACCCATATCATTTCTAGTAACAATTAAGTCGTCAACATATACTAGAAAAATTAGAAAGGTGGATCCAATTAGTGTATTTAAATATTTCTTGTATATAACTTTGATTAAACAAATTAAAATTTAAAAAAAGGTAAACAAAATTTTGATTTTATATATGTAAGTTTAAATAATTAAAAATTTAAGTTGAAACTGAAATATAAAGAATTATCATGTTTATGATCAAATATTTTAATTTACTATATATAAATTAAATTAAAATTTAAAATTGATTTGTTGTTAATTATATTAAAATTTAATATTGAGTTATAAGTAATTGAGATTTTAAATTAATTTGTAATTAATTAATATTTTTTTAATATTTATTATTTGTTTTCTATTATTAGATTTTTTTTCAATTTAAACTAATTAAATTTTTTATATAATAAAATTTAGGAATTTAGTATAAAAATAAATTTTATGATTAATAATATTTTTCTTTAAAAAAAATTTCTTCACATGAGTTAATTTTTTTAGTTTTTAGGTAAAAAACTCTTTCATAATGTTAATTGTTTTAGAAAATTATGATAAAAATTACATTCCTCTTTAATAATTTTAACATTCTACAAGTCATAATTTATGTTATATTTTTTTATTTTATTTAAATTTTTAAAACATTCTAAAATTGATATTTTATATTTTGATTCATTCTATAAAAATTTCACATTTCGATTCATTTTATAAAGGTTAAATCATATTATTAATGTTTGTGAAAATTTAAAATGCCAATTTTATATAACTGTTGGCACAACCTACAAAACAAATTCGCTAGTTGACAAACTAAATCTTCTCTTAGGACCTTAGATCCTGGTGGGACCTTTATATATACCTCTTTATCAAGACCTTCATGAAAAAAGACATTGCTAATATCCATTTAATGCAACTTCCATCCTTTAGCAACAACAAATATGGGCCATTAATCTTATTGGGGTCATTTTGGCTAGCTGAATGTTTCATTGAAGTTCTCTAAACTTGTGTGTAATCTTTTTCCACAAGTTGTGCTTTATATTTTCAAACTCATCCATTACTTGTTCCTAATATTATACATCCACTTGCATACTGCTTTTTTCTTTCCCTTCAAGTAATGACGTGAGTATTCTAGTTTCATTTTCTTCAAGTGCTTTAATTTCTTGTGCTATAGTTTCTTGCCAATGAGATTCCTTTATAATTTATATGTATGATTTCATCTTATTATGACGTAAAACGGATGCAAGATAAGTTTGATGTCTTTGTGAAAACTGGTCATAGCTCACAAGATTCAAGATAGGATATACCTTACTTGATGAAGTTGACAAATCCAATGACATGCATGTATGGTTATTTGTAGTTATGTAAGAATAATAATCAAAGGTAGTGTAAACCATTGTGATTCAGTATGATATCTTTTTTAAAATCATAATGTATCAAAGAAAGAGACTTTTCAACTTTATTATCATTTTGAGCAAATGGAAATATATATTGTTCAAACACTTTATTATCATTTTGAGCAAATAGAAATATATATTGTTCAAACTTATGACTTACCTTATAATAATTATCTTTGATTGTAGAAAAATTAAACTTAAGTAAATTTGATAATGTTATAATTAATATTTATTTTAAATGATGGTCTATTTTGGCATGCCAAAAAGTAATATTATTGTTTTGAGTTGCAATTAAAGGTAATCCTTCTATTACCTCTTTAAGCACATAAATTTTATCATGTAAATGACTAGATCCAATTATTATCAATGCAACTCGATCCTATATCATATAATAATTTGCAAGTTAAATCATTTTGCAATCTAGATCATTTGTCAATTTATGAATAAAAATTAAATTACTTCTAAAATTGGATAAAAAAAAATGATGTAATTTGATATTTTATTAAAATTAATAATCTCATTTTTTCATCATTATTATGTTTTCTATAGATACATGATTTGCTAAATTTGCATACTCTACCTAAAAGAGAAAATAAGAAAGCCATGTATCATTACAGAAAATTAATTTTTACCTTTCATGTATTATATTGTTAAGTGTAACAATCATAACAAAAAAATTTCTTGATTATTAGAAAAACTAAAAATAAAATAAGATTGTTTTAATGAAAAAATAAAGAATATTTTTCTTTTGGAGGCATGCTTTTTTTCTTCAATTTTTACTTTTTTATTATAGAATTAATAAGTTGTAATTCTATAAATAAAAACTTAATAAAAATATAACAAACACGTTTTACACATAGATTGAATTTGATTTATAAAATTACAATATTTTTAATACACACATGAAGAATTATATAATACATGAGAATAATAATGTAAAAATAATAATTAAAATCCTAACCTAATATACATAATATTTGAATATACTTACAAATTAAAGGATGGAAATCAAAGTAAAAAAACTATTTTTTTTCTCTTCTAATATCTCTTGTTATTTTTTTATGAAAATAAAAAATTATATATATATATATAATTCTATTTTATTACATTAAAAATTTATAACCATCTCAATAATCTATAAGAATTTTTTAAAAGTAATTTAAAATTAAAAAAAAACTTTAAATTTAAAAAAAATCAACAACAAATTATTTTAAATAAAAACCTCCTTAAAAATTAAGAAGATAAAACTAATTTTAAAAATTTCAAACAAATTGAATATCATTTAAAAATGTCAATTTTTTTTATAGTTTAATGTTATTTTATGACTTATTATTTATTTTAAGATTTTATTATTTTACATTATTTTTTGATAAGTCATATCCGTTGATATTAAATTTTAAATTTTATTATTTATATCAAATTAATAATTTAATATATAATATAAAATTTATCAATCTAATAATTTAAAATTATTATCTAATAGATTATATATATAATTTTTTATACAAAATAAAATTTAATAAATATTTAATTGTATTATTTTATTTTAATGA
The DNA here is from genome assembly GCA_037954105.1 of Canavalia gladiata. Classification (NCBI taxonomy): domain Eukaryota; kingdom Viridiplantae; phylum Streptophyta; class Magnoliopsida; order Fabales; family Fabaceae; genus Canavalia; species Canavalia gladiata. Next base: position 16,843,014 of record CM075660.1, read on the forward strand.
TTAATATATTATTTAAAAATATATAAAAATTAATAGTTAAATAATATATTTATAAATATTTAAAATTTTTAAAATTTAATATATATATATATATAATTATAAAAATATTATAAAATTAATAAATTTTATATTCTATAAATAATTATTAAATTAATATAAATGTTAAAGTTTAACGTCTAATATTACTATTAAATTTTTTATAAAAAATGTCATGATTTTATCTTTTATTCTTAAATCTTAAAATTTAAAATAGAAACATGTTATATTCATAAAATGGACAAATCTCATACGGTGACAAAAGTCATTGCCTCTTTCATGATATAACTCTGTTATAAAAAAGTTATATTCAATTTTAAAAATTATAAAATTTATAAACGCATTTTTATTAAAAATGCCTTTTAGAACATAACCATAAAACTCTCTGGCCCATAGATATTTTTTTAAAAAAATATCCACTAAAAAGCTTAATGTAAAAATAGACCCTCCACAACTTTTATCAAAGAAAAAGAAAAAGACATTTGAATGAACAAAGCTTTTTCATATTTTTATTTGACTTAATTATATTTTATGTGCTCTAAATTTAAGTTAAATTTAAATTTTGTTGTTAAATTTTTAATTTGAATTAATCTTTTAAAAAAATTCTACTAAATTTATCTTTTCACTGTAAAGATAAATCTTATTGGAAATTTTATTTTTTAATTATTATTAAAATTGATCGATAGATTATTGAATTACATTTAATATATTAAAATTTGATGTTATTTCATTGATTAAACTGGAAGAACAAAATATAAATTAAATTAATAACTGTTTTCATCAAACCTGATTTTATATACCTATTTTTAAAATTTTAAAGTTAATTGAATATTTTTTTAAAAATTTTAAAATAATATTTTTATATGAACAAATCAACGAACCAATAAAAAATTGATTTGTACAAATTGATATTATTTTGATAATTTTTTAAAAAAATGAAAAGAAAATTAAAATTATTTTTATATTTTATTTAATTTTATTATGTGATTTGAATTTAAAAACTTGAAATAACATGTAAGTTTCACTTTTTAATCATGTAATATTATAATATTGTATAATTATATTTCATTTTTAATATATTATATATTTTAAATATTTTAAAATAATATTTAATTAATATTATTCTTATTACGATTAGATTATTAACTTTGAATCGATGTTGTAACTGTTTCAATTTAAAATTTTTGTGTAAAATATGAACAACATATTAAAATTTCATATGATTTTATTGATTAAAATGAGAGATTGAATTGAATTTTATTTTCATTGTGCTTTTAACATGAAATCTTCATATTTTAAAAATAACTGATCAAATTTTTTTAAGATTTATTCTTATTATTAATATATGATCTCCAATTTAAAATTTTGTAATATTTCATGATGTATATACAAAATTAAACCGACGAAGGTAGCCTAATTTAATTTCCTAATTTCTAGTAAAATTTTCAAAGAATTTTAATATCATTATAAAATAAAAATCAAATTAAATTAAAAAATAGAATTTAATTATATAAAAAACGAAAAATAAAATTGAAAGTTGACTTAAATTTGAATAACGAAAAATATAATTTATCCTCATTTTTTCTTTTCATTTAGAATCCATCGTAACAATTTTGTTAATTTCTATAAGAGTTATTTTGGACAAGTAAAAATAAATATTTTCAATTTAAAAATATATTTTTTATATTTTCATAATTTTAATAAAACTGACATAGTCTTTATAATAAAACTTAACCAAGGTTATAAAGTTATTCTTAACGTGTTGTTTCTATTTATTTGAAAAGATGCTGATAGTACATTTTAATTAGAATATATTTGATGAAAAGAAAGAAATATAATATAAAACATGATAAAAAGATATAAATAATAAAATTAATATGAAATGTAATTGATATTTTGAAAGAATCTGACCCTTCACGCACTGGTCGGCTAATTCAAACAATAATGATTTGACCTGAAATAGACGATTGCCGCACTTCGTGTCACAAATTGTGATACGGGCTGAACCTTTAGCTAGCACCCCTTTCCCCAGTACAATACACTTCATAAGCCCATGTCATCGTTACCACCCATCCTTAGTCTCCATGTAACCATCATGCAAGTTGAGTTTCGCCAACCATTTGTTTATTTATATAGTCACAACCCCTCCTCCTCCTCCTCCTTTAATTTAATTAACACAACTCCACACATGTGGGACAAATGCAATGCTATTTCGGTCCACAAATTTCCTTTGGTTTCTTGTCCACCGTCCCATTCATTTATTCGTCATTTCGTGTTGTCTTGTGAAAAAAAATGATTATCTTTCAAGTACAGATTGGATTCTTGTGCCGATCGATGAAATATTTTACGTGAGGAAAACTCTAAAGGAAGAAACACAGACTATCTTTTTTGTTAACGGTATACTGTGTGTATGAAACGCTAATTCCTTTAACATGTCATTCTCATTCTGTAACTTGTTCAAATACTGCAAGCGTTAATAAAGAAGAACCTTATTTTCATTTTTCAGATAAGGAGACTTTTCGGAATTGCTGAATTGGAATTATCTATCTGAGAGCCTTCCCGGCTTTCAACGTTTAGTTTCAGCATAACATGTGACGTGGTGTTTCCTATACAGCCAAGAAAGATCGTTATGTTAATTTTATAAAAGATGTTGAGTGTTCCATTGTAATAGTATTTTTATATATATTAATATGTCTATTTTTATATATCACATTTTTTTATGTATTTTCCGTACCAATCTACCTATTTTAAAATATTCACCAACACACCTCCTACCACTCCTGCAAGGCTATTTATAACCACGTATTTAGCCACCTCCTTATCTGAAACCAAATAGCCCATGCCCATGAGAACCAGCGTCCGTGGTTAAAATGAAATATAATAAATAGTATATTTTAATGAACAGCGTATACCATTCTGCACAAACACTTTTAGATTGGTTTTCTGGATATTTGGTAACTCTAGTTTCCCAATTACCGTTTGAGTATTCGATTAGTACATGCTCAATAATTGAAAATGATTGTCTATGAACCACTATGTTAGTGACCAGGTGGGCCTTGGTTGTAACACAATACTTAGCTTCCATTTTAGAGCTATGAGGAATTCAACAAGTCAAACAACCAAAGCTTTGTTTTCTGGAACACTTTGAAAGGGTTGTTTACAAACTGTACAGTGCCAAACACGCAGAGCTAGTCATTCTTATTCTGCACACCCCTTGGTGAAGAATTATAAGATCCTCTTAAAAATATCTCTTCGCATTTCAATTTTTTTCTTACCTAAACCTCTTTTGTTCAGCTTGCAGGCCTTCTGGAGTAGGAAACATGGAGCCACAGTGTGCAATAAAAAAAGATGCCACTGAAGTAATATATTTTGTCATAATAACCCTTTCTTTCCACCTACCTTCACCATGTTAGCAATTCTGCAGACTTTAGTATTTTATCATTATGTATAGTTCAAAAAAAATTAAAAATTATCATTTTTTCTTTTTCCTTGTGCAGTTAATAGGTAACACTCCAATGGTTTATTTGAGCAACATTGTGGAAGGGTGTGTAGCCCGCATTGCTGCTAAGTTAGAGTCCATGCAACCCTGCTTTAGTATCAAAGATAGGCATGACATTATTTTACCAACTCTTAGACATACGAAATATCATGATTTCCATTTCAGAAATTTTTATGATTAATTTCTTTTTGGCACTCAGGACAGCATCTAGCATGATAAAAGATGCTGAAGACAAAGGCCTCATTACACCTGGAAAGGTTAGTCAATCATGATGAAGCTAACAAATCTATATATGCATTTTTTTCTTATTATCAAAATAATTTTATTCAAATTAAATTAGATTAAATATATTTTACCTTTTTAAAATTTTAATTTTAGCCTTTTATTTTTAAAATATTTAGTTTTGATTTTTATTTTTTAAAATAAACTAGTTTTAATTTCTAAAATATTTGACACGTGAATGATGATGATAGATTAAAATTAATCTATTTTAAAAAATAAAAATATAGAATCAAAATTTTAAAATTTGAAAACATATTAAACCCAATTAAATTTCATTCTATTATTACATGTTCTTCAAATAGATATTATGTCATACATATTGCTGAGATTCTTTCTTTTATAACAACTGTTGAAAAGAGTGTTCTTGTTGAGGCTACAAGTGGCAACACGGGCATTGGAATGGCATTTGTAGCAGCATTGAAAGGGTATAAAGTTACAGTGGCTATGCCAGCTTCTGTGAGTCTTGAGAGAAAAATTGTACTTAGAGCCTTCGGAGCTGAGGTGTATCTGACAGACCCTGCCAAAGGAACTGAGGAAGTTCTCAGGAAGGCAGAGGAGATAGTAAGCAAAACGCCTGGGAGTTATATGCTCCGCCAGATTGATAATCCTGCCAATCCAAAGGTATTCCCCACCTTCATTAAATCACAATAAATATCATATCACTTTAATTTAATATATTCATAATGTCAAAATTATTAAAGAATTTAGCAATTCGTATTGTTAGTATATTTTATTTAAAATTTAAATAATATTTTGTTTAAAATAAATTTTATCAGTTTTAATATTTGAATTTTAATTTTTTTATAAAATTAATTAAATTTATATAATTTAAAATTAATTCATATTTTATTATTCTAAGTTACACATTCTATTGTTCTAACTTCTAATTTACTTTAATGTATGATATATTATTGATAATAATATAACTAAATTATTATTATTAAATTATATAAAATTTTACACAATCATTATTATAATAATATATTTATGAATTAATCAACAAGGTGATCATCCTTATAGATTCATTATGAGGCGACTGGCCCTGAGATTTGGAGAGACACGGGAGGGAAAGTTGATGCTTTAGTCGCAGGGATTGGAACTGGGGGTACAATAACTGGTGCTGGAAGATTTCTCAAAGAGAGAAACCCAGATATCAAGGTTGAATTCTTTACCGTGCAACATTTTCTGGGCTAAAATACATAAACCAGGGAACCCCGTTTTCTTTCTTACTGCAATATTTTAAACTAATTTCATGTTGCTGTTGTTCTTTCTGCTCCAGTTGTATGGTGTAGAACCAACTGAAAGTGCAGTCCTGAGTGGAGGACAGCCGGGTAATTTTACCATTTTGTTTAGTCTTCTCGTTACTCTATTTTCTGAAATACATCTAAGAGTTAAATTTGTTACTATAAATTTTGATTTTTAAGTTATAATAAATATTAAAAATAATTATCAAGCATGTGGTTGAAGTAATTGATTATTTTATTCAACTTAAAAATTTAAAAGAATTTTGATGTTCTTTATAATAGTTCTATTCAAATGATCTCTTATAAAAATATATGTAATATAAATCAAAATTGTTAAAATTGTATTTAGATGGGGTAACTTTATATAATATTAGATGATAAATATTTAAATAATAAATTTTTACAAATATTATAGAATTTTAATTAGTTAAATATTATATAACATTGAAAAAAATTTAAATAATATCTTTTTAGTAAGTATAACAAATAAACTCATGTGGTAGATATTATTTATTCCGTCTCCCTCTAGGTTGGATATGAAAATTTCAAATTGATTAGTGTATATGAAGAATGGAAGGTATGAGATGAGAATAACCATAACCACTTCACCTTCACCCATGTATTAAATTATAAAAATATTTTTATTATTATATAATTATTTATAAAATTAATTTGGATATATAAAAATATAATGAAATAAATAATTTTTTAAAAATATAATAATATAATAAATTATAAAATAATTAAAATAAAAATGTTAAAAAATATAAACAGTAATGGATTGTGTAATTTAAAATAAGGATAAAGTTTAATTTTGTATCCCAATAAATATGGAACGGGTAAAAAATTTGAGAAGGAGGGAAAATATGAAATTAACTATCTTGATATGTCTACATTTTAGAAAAAAAATTTTAATTTTTTTATTATATTTTATTTTTGAAAAAATTACATTGATATTGAGTAGATAACGAAATGAGTTGAGATCAATTTTATATTCTTTGATATTTTTTAAAATTATTATATATATATTAAATTTATATAATTTATTATTTGTATAATTTTATATAATATTTTAAAATAATAAAAATATTTTAATAACTTTAGAAATAGAGTTTAAAGACAAAAACAAGGTGATTATCAATGTTCTTGTATTTATATGTTCATATTTTTAAAAATTGGATTTTATTCGAATTTATTCACAGCTCCAATTAATTCAAATTTTTTCCATCAAAATTAGGACCGGATATGAGTTTTTATATCATGCTTAATTAATACCTCGTGATTTAAGCATTTGATATTCTTTCATTTTAATATTTTTCTAATTTTTCGTAAGTATATAAAATTATAAAAAAAAATTAGATAAAACTTATAAAGAGTTATATAATTAGAAAATATATAATATTATTTCTTTGCATAATTTGTGTAAATAAAAAAAATATAATATATATTTTTTCTTAACATTTTTTAATATTATTATTATTCACACTTTTTTTTTCAGTACCTCATTGACCTTATTAATTTCAAATGTTTAGAAGGTTAAAATTCTCCCAACAAATATAGGGTAAGAATATGGTAGTAAAGGAGAGATTTGGATAATATTAAAGAATTTTTTTTTATATAAAAAAACACATAGATATGAATATTTTAGAAGAAGAAAATTGTGATATACTGCTATAGAAGAGTTTGAAATCATAATTTTTCATAATTTTTTAGGTTAAGTTGGCTTGAATTGAATTAAAAATGATATAATAATATAGAGAATAATAATTTTTTAATTCTTTTGATTAATTAAAAAGATAATTACTAAAATAAAATTATTTTAAAAATAATTTTTTATTTAGGATTGAAATAGTAAGTATTACACATTAGAAAAACAATATGATGAAGAAGTCACAGCTAATATGTCATGTCCTGAAAATATGATATAACATACTTTATTTTTATTAATTTTTTTTAAAAAAAATTAGTTTAATTTTTTTAAAAAAATTATATTTTGTTGAGTAAATTTTTTTATTTGAATATTTGTTTTTGGAAAATAATTTTATATTTTTAAAATAAGTAAAAATATTATTATTATTTATTATAAAAGTAAAATAAAATGAATAAAAGTTTATTTTTATTATTTATTATAAAGATAAAATAAGTAAAATCTTTATGTAACTAAAATGAATAAAATTATTGATGTTATTTATTATAAATATAAAATAAAGTAGATAAAATTTTATTGTTGCTATTTTATTGTAAAAGTAAAATTAATAAAATTATTATTATTATATGTTGTAAAAATAAAATAAAATGAATAAAATTATTATTTTATGAATTATGGTAAACTTTTAAATAAAATTAGTTTAAATAAAATTTTATTATTAATTCATTCAATTCTTACATACTGATTACAAAATTTTTAATTAATAATTGAAACATTAATTCACAAATTTTTTTACTCATTTTAAAAATATAAAAATATTATTTATTTTATCTTTACAATAAACAATAATAAAAGTTTACTCATTTTATTATATAAACTTATTTTTTCAAAAAATTAAACTATAAAAATTTAAAAAATTAATAAAAAATAAAGTAAACTATATCATAATTTTAAGATGTGACAAACATTTTATGTCACCCCTCCGACATAGCAGCTATGTTGACACATGACAAATATGTATTGTCCTTCATGTATAATACATATTATTGAATGAATGTGTTTTAACAACTCTATTCTGTTAATTATTTTCTGAAATAACCTAGTTGGTTAAAAGGCCAGAGAAGAGTCCTGTGCTGTGCTGTGCATACAGATAGTACTGCCATTTTGCAGACACTTGAGGAATATATGTACAAGGAAAAGTGGAAAACAAGATGTTGGGTGTTGTTATATTCCTAATAATATGGAAAATTTCTGACTATTTTCTTTATGGGAATACCCAAATAAAGTTTGAAAAATCATCCAAAAATGATAAGCTTTACCTATAGAAGCGGAAAGGAAGTTACTGGAAAAGTAAAAAAATCTTAGTGTCAAAGATTATATTTTAATCAATATGTGATTCTAACATATTTTTTTACATCAGCATTTGAAATTTGAAGTTTACAATATTAAACATATTGACTTTCCAATTGTATGATAAGCCTTAATACCATCTTAGTCAATTGAATTGTAACACATTCCTTTTGCGTTCAAAATTAAATATTTAAAACTGAAGTTTGTAAAACTAAACATCTCTGTACTAGCTTATGTAATTAATTAATTCTAAACTCTAACATGTTAGAACATATGTTCTGTCAAAAATGGTTTGAAACAATACTTGAAATTTAGGCAGCACAATTGCACGTCCGCAAACTTTGTCCCCTGTGGTGGGGGGTCGGATCCTGTTATGTTGTGGGCTTGGAAGTTCAAAGGTGGTTTTAGTCTTCATGTGGATACTGGCTTTACTCTTAATCTAGCTGCTTAATGTCTGCTGTTAGTTGAATAGTTAAAATGATTTTTTCATTCTGATGGCATACATAAATTCTGAAAAAGATTGTTCTGTAAGCTTTACAAGACCTTAGACAACAAATTGAGAGTATTTACTCCCTGTTTGGTGTATTTGTACACATGTTCAGGTGATCACCTAATCCAAGGGATTGGCAATGGTATAATTCCCAACGTACTGGATGTTAATCTCCTAGATGAAGTTATACAGGTAGCTCTCAACACTTAATATATAGGCATTCAATTTTTAATTTTGATACAGAAACTGGTCACTTCCTTTCATTTTAAAAGAGACTTTCTCTCCGATATAGACTACTGAGAAATAAAACTGAAATGTGAATTTTATTAGGAATCAGAAACAGAGCCTGAGCTCTTTACAACCTGAACCAGAGCCTCAGCTCCTAAGAGAAAATAATAATTTTCTCTCTCCAAAATCAGAATGTAAAGCATAACTAACTTCCACTATTTTCTAGTACCACTTATATTCCCCTCTCCCCTCTCTCTCTAACTAACCTGCCAACTCAGCCTTCTCTTAATTCTCCCCCATGCTTATTTACTTCTTCTTAAGAACATATACCTTCCAAATCCTGGGCTACAATTTGAACACTTGTTTAGTAATTGTAACCGGGTAGCTAGGGCCTTTTTCAACTATTTCAATAATTTTTAAAATTTACTTAGTTGTCATCAATTTTAGGATGACCGGTATTATTGTAGAGATAATATAGTTTTTAAATTTAATTGAAATATATTGATAGTATAATTTTTTGTACACTGTTATCTAATCATAAAGTTTTGTATTATTAAAAATTATTAATTTTTATAATAGTTATTTTTAAAAATTATATTTATCATAAATTCTAATTGGTTGATAATGTGAACATTTTTTTACAATAATGTATTGAAATTAGAATCTTATTTTATTATCCTTAAAATGAATTATGAGCATCGATGCTTATGACGTGAGCGAGTTGTAATAAAAGGTTTCATGTTGATATATCAAGCATGTTAAAAAAAAATTAAAACAAAAACTCAGAAAACTGTGGGTTTATTTTTTTCATCTTTTTTTTTGTATTTTCTTTAATTTTTTGGAATTTTTTTATTACCATTTTATCCTTAACATCTTTTTATTTTTTTTGCAAAATATTCATCTCTTTCGCAAATTAATTTACGCATCAGTGTATTCCATAAATTAACTTACGGAAGGTTACATTTATATGTTTCGTAAAATAATTTGCGGAACACAAAAAATTACATAGGTTTTACAAATTAGTTTGCGGAGCATAAAATTCGTTCGTTTTTTTCGATGTTCCTCCGGTTTCTCCGACCTTCATTTTCTTAGTTTTTCCGCTAACCAAAAGCATTAACCTAACGTAGATTCAATTAATAAAAAATAAAACATAACAATGACAAACAGAAAAAGAAATAAAAGAGAAAAGAAAGAATAAATAAATAAATAAATAAGCAAGATGGAAAAAGAAAAAAAAAAAAGAAATGTTAATAAAGAGGAATATTTTTATCTTTTCATGTGTAAAGAGGTGAAAAAAAAAATTTAGGATGCAAAAAGTAATCTCCTTTTATTTTGTTATTTTATTTCCTAACAGAACACTATCCAAGCTAAATCAATCTGGGCCTAATTTTTAACTATACTTTTTTTTAAAAAATCCTATCAGTATCCTTAAAACACAGGAGTTAAAAAGTAGAAAATTTTTATTAGAAGATATTATTAATACATAATTACTGTGATTTTCAATACAATTTTAACGTTATTTTTAATAAAAAATTATTTATACTTCCTTAACAAATCCCCTTAAAGCATTTTTGTCAAAAGATATTACCAATACATAATTACTGGTTAGCATTTTTTTTTATTTCTATAATGAATCCAACTCTTCGTTTTTTTACTTTCTCACTTCGAACTCTTGAAGTAGCTTGCTAATGTTACATGCTTTCCCATGTCATAGGTGCTGCAATCATATCTGTTTTTGTCATAAGTTTGCTTTTCCATTTTATTGGACTCTGATCATTGGCATGTGCTTAATAGAGATATCTAGACATGACCTATTATTTCACACTTCACAGTGCAGCATATTGATTATGAATCTATGATTCTTAAAACATGTTAAAGATTTTATAGGAATACATAAATAGATATGCTTGAAAAAAATTGAGAAATATCACTGAAGTGCTAGCGAGAAAATCCTCCCAACCTTGTGTATTTACAAGCCAAGAATCACAAATCATGGCCTTAATTTCGAGCTATTATCTTAGTCTTGTACAAACTTTCCTATTATGGGCTAAGAATGACAAGGCTCTACAATTAGTACAAGTTATTCAACCCATACATAATGTTTGCTCTGTTAGCTAATAATACAAGGCATTCGGTTAAAACTAACAGGGTTTGCAAACTGCAGATATCAAGTGAAGAAGCTATAGAAACTGCTAAGCTGCTTGCTTTGAAAGAAGGTTTGTTGGTATGGTAATAATTTTTTGCTCTTCTCAATGGTTTTAGTGTAGTTTCTATTAAGTTATACTTACTTCTGTAAAATGCAAACTCAATACAACTTAATTCCAAGTATTCAGATTATTAGTTTTCATGCTGAGTATATTATTAATTCTTTTGCAGATGGGAATTTCATCAGGAGCCGCAGCAGCAGCTGCCATAAAATTGGGGAAGAGACCAGAAAATGCCGGAAAACTCATCGTTGTGAGTTTCTAATCTTTACAAAGTTTATTGACAGGAATTATGAGATGATTATATTCTAAAAGGTTTGGCAAGTATATATATATATTTGCCATATACCTGTAGATAAGTTATTTTCCCTTTTTAGTATTTGTTTTCGTACTGAAAATTTCTCCGAAGAGAAAGAACAGTAATGAAGGAGCAAGAGTTTAGAGGGCACTTGGCCCTGAGGAAGTTTGTAAAGGAATTTGATTTTGAGGTATATGGGTATTGTCAAATAAGGGTATTGAATGTACTTCGGAATTAAAATAGCACTACATTCATGTCTCTCATGTTTATATGAATTAAGTGTTCGTGGGTATTAATATCTAGGAAGTTACATTCAATTAACTAATATTGGCCTAGAAAATAGTTTCCTCTAAGTCTACCAAAAGCCTATATATACAGATGTTTGCATAACATATGTACTACTCCACATTCGGCTGAATAAGAAATGTTCATTCTCTAAGTTCTCTATTTCTCGCAAAAAATTTCCCCTCTAAATTCAACAATGGGGAATGCACCAAGCACAGGAAGAGAAGGGGGAGGTCATGTCTTACAGGATGAATGAGAACCGTGCTAATTTAATGCACTGATGGATATGGAAGAGGATGTGAAGACTAATTTACTTATGTTTTTAGAGGGCAAGCATATTTCTGATGCTTTTTTTTGAGAGAATTGGGTATATTTTGGGTTTGAGATTTCAGTTATTATTGAAAGATCCGTGATAATGGTATGTTTTTTTTAGTGAAATATAGCATGCCATCTTCGAGTGACTATTATTATGGGTCTTCCTTGGATACAAAGCAGATACTTTACTCTTCTTGAGATTCTGAATGGTGTGTTGATTTGTGATAATTCTATACAGATGATTTGAATTTGAGGTCAAAATGTGTATGCTGACTCATGTCGTTTGCTCATATTTCTGTGTAGGTGGTATTTCCCAGTTATGGAGAGCGTTATTTATCTTCACCACTGTTTGAATCCATCAGGCATGAAGTTGAACAAATGACATTTGACTAAGATCAGAAATCCTATGATTTTGTGCTCTCCGGATTTTACACAACCAAAAGAACTTAAAATACATCCGGCAAAAGTTGCTGGACAGAACAATAAGACAGTCTCTTAAAAAATTATGCAAAAGATGAAGAGGAAAACCGGATTGTTTTCCATATATCACAAACTTTTTCTGGTCATGAGTATTTGTAACATTCTTTCTGTTGTGTAATCAAGTAATCCATCTCTTCAATATTTTTTCCTCAATATCACAGCTTTTTTTTTGCTGTCCAGGATCTCCTATTCAACGGTCCATAAATGTTTGACTTCAATTATTTGTAAGAATTTTACTTATTAACTTGGAAAATTCATAGTTTCTAATTTAATGCAGCAAAATCAATATCTCTAGCATTTGGCACTTAAATGGGAAGGGCTCCAACTTACTTTAAGTTTTCATTAAACAATTGTCATCTTTGTTGATATGAATTGAAGCTAACTAAGGTAGAAACTTTCCTTCAGAAGCAAAAGCACAGCTAGTATATAACATGTCTGCGCTTTTGCATGAGAGAGTTGTAGCAAAGGTAAAAGAGTTTTGATTATTCTTTTTGACACCATAGTATATGGTTGTCTTAATTCTTAAAGGTTTACCTAAACTATCCTACAGAGTGAGCAATAATCCGACTTTAGATAAACCAATGTAATTAAAACATTGTAGTGAAAATTGTACTTACTTTTTATTTATTACAAAAATTTCATTCATCTGTTTGAAAATTGTACTTACTTTTTATTTAATTTTTATAAATAAAATCACATCAATCTAACTAGGTTAAGATTGTTTATTTTATAGGATAACTTAGATAATTCTTTATCTTAAAACATTATTATGTTTTCTTGTTAGTTTTTCTAGATACTTCTTTAAACCCTTTAGTAGCTTTCCTAAGAGCTGGATCAACAAGAGGTTTCATGTAATTAGCATCTCGGGTCTTGTGAAGTCGAGTAATCATATTTGATAAACACAACATGAGAATTATTCTATTTGGATTATTGAATCCGTCAAGTGTTACTTAGTGTTCAAAACTGTGGTTATCAAATGTGACTCTCCAACAGTTGTTGCTATTGCATTTGGTGAATTTTTTAGAAAAAGGACGATTTTATATAAATTATTTTCATAATTAATTTTTCAATATAATGCTTGTCTCATTAGAAAATTTTCTTTTATTTGATTTGTCGAAAAAAAAATTGTTTTATTAATATATTCCTTGTTGGCGGCCCAACTATCATGTTAGGTGCTGGGTCATGAGATATTACTCACTAGTCACTACTAGTATTAAGCAAATACTAAATAAATCATTCAACTTTTTGTAAGCAAGAAAAAAAAAATCATTTAATTTTTATTATAAAAATTAAATTTATTATTAGTGGTTAGTAAATTTTATTTTTAATTAGACTCTCAGTATTATTTCTTTTTCTTTTAATAAATTTGACTTCCATTCATAATATATGAAAATGAGAGTTTTCATAACATTATTTTTTTAAAATAATCATTAATGTAATTCAAATTTAATTACATGTAAGTATATTTATTTTAATATAAATAAATTATTTTTAATATTTATATAAATAAATATTTTGTTTTTATAAATTAAAATATATATTTTTTAATATAATAAATTATTTATTATTAATAATAGTATTTATAATTTTTAAATTTTTATTTAAATTTAGAAATGCTTATATAATACATAAACGACTTACTAATATAACGTGAATGATATTGTTAATTTCTCAGGTTTGAAAATCCTATTTTAGAAACTATCAGATTTGAAAATTACCAAAATTAATTTCAGAAACTATCTTACTAGATTATAATAAAGTTTTTGGAGAAAAATCCGAATTAATGATATATTTAAATACACTAATATGATTAATAAAGGATAAACATATGTTTTTGTTGTTTTTAAATATGATTTGATTTTTTTATTTTTTAAATTATTAGTTTTGATTTTTATTTTTTAAATTAAATTATTTTAATCATTTATCTGTATATAGCATAATATTTTTTATTTTAGAAATTAAAAATAATCTATTTTAAAAATGGAGAAATCAAAATTAAATATTTTAAAAATAAAAATTTAAATTTTAAATTTTAAAGAAATGAAAAATATATTTAACCTAATTTAATTTCATATTAGGAATATATTTAATTTTATGAATATATTTAATAAAATTAATTGCTAAATTAATTAAAAATTAAAGATAAATTAAAAGTTGAAAGAAAAAGGTGATATATAATAAATTAACAGTTAAATTAAATATATTTGATAAAATTAATTATTAAATTAATTGATAAACATAAAATTATAAATATATATATAATTAATTAAAAAATTGAAATTTAATAAATATGATATATATTTTTAAATAAAATTATATTAAATCTAACTAAATGAAATTTCATTTCTATAAAATTAAATATATTTATGTTAAATTTTTATATAAATAAAATTTAAAATAATTATTTTTACCATTTTAAATTTTTATAAAAAATTTAATATTTTTTTAAAAAATAATAATATAATCATTAAAATAAATAACATGTATTAAAATAATAGTTTAAAATATAATATTAAAATATTAGATTATAAAAATATATTCAAAATTAAAATAAATAGTTAAAAATTTTGAAAATTTTTTTGCTACTATTTTAAATAATAAATAATAGCAGCTATTTTAAAAATATTAATATTAAAAAATTACTTTATTAAATCAAGTTGAAATATATTAACAAATTTTTTAATTTTTAGTTAGTTGAATTATATGACCAAACATATTTTATATATTATTTTTTAATTAAAATATTTTTTATTATTTATATATTAAAAATTAATATAAATTTCCAAAATAAAAGTTTAATTTTAATTAAAAGTAATATAAAAATATTTATAATGTTATATTTAAGTTCTATAAAAAATAATTTAATCATATATATTTCTATTTTCAAAGCTCAATAAGCTTTTATTAATAAGTTTGTAAAAATGAAGATATTTTTTGAAATAATGAGAGCAATAATAACTAAATAATTATAGTTTCAAAATAAAATATATACAACAAAAATAATCTAAATATTTAAATAATATACTCGTTGATGTTTACTTTCTCTTTTTTAAACATGTTAATTTAGTTGGGGAAACAATTTAAACTAAAATATAATATTACATTGAGAATTAATAAAAAAATTGTATATACTTCATTTGAATGTTAAAAACCATTTAACTTCAACTTATAGCATTGTAATATTTTTTTACTTAGTCAATATTTTATAAATTTGAGTGAAAATAAAGAGAATAAAATCGAAAGTTTAATATTTGAGATAATAATTTTTTCATTTTTAATTTTATTATTAAATAATAAATAAATAAATACAAATCTTTCTCTTTATTTGTTTGTTATCAATCGAGCACCTCTGCCTTTGTGTCCTAAAGAGACGTTTCATTAAACGTGTCTTGCGTGGAACTGAAAAAAAGCATTTAATTAATGGCAATAGGTGTGTGGCAAATCTTACACTATTGGTGGGGGAAAGAATTAAAGAGAAAATAAGAGTGCAAAGTATTTAATAAAAAAACTATTTATGACAAATATTTACTATTTTTTTGAAATAGTTAAAATATTTAATATAAGATATTAAATACTTTTTACTGGTTCTTTAATATCAATAATAATTAAATATAATTGATACATAATTATTTTTATTAAATACATTAAATAAAATTCAATTATTAAATACAAATCTTTCTCTTTATTTGTTTTGTTATCAATGGAAGCTCATCTGCCCTTGTGTCATAAAGAGGCGTTTCACTAAACCTGTCTTGCGTGGAACTGGAAAAAGCATATAATTAATGGAAGTAGGTGAGTGGCAAGGCAAATCGTACACTATTGATGGAGAAAGAATTAAACAGAAAATAAGGGTGAAAGGTATTTAATAAAAAAAACTATTTATGACAAATATTTATTATTTATTTTTGAAATAGTTGAAATATTTAATATAAGAGTAAAATTGATATCAATAATAAAGTATCTATTTGTGAAAAGTATTACTGTTTCTTTAATATCAATAATAATTAAGTATAATTGATACATAATTAGTTTTATTAAATACATTAAGTAAAATTCAATTATTAACCTATATATATGCTAGAAAAGAATATATTTAACATTATAATAAAACTCATTGACACTTTATGAAAGTTACTGATGAGGTTACTCTGTCGATGGTATTTTTGATAGCAAAGATTAATAGTAAAATAAGATCTTCACAAAGTAACATTTTCACCATTATTAAAGGTGAAATTGTCAATAAAAAGTGAATCTTATACTAGAAAAAATCTGTGCCAACTCACCAAAGATTAATCATTAGTATTTTATTCTAGAAAAGCAAGTATCAATTAATTTTGCCTTTGAAAACATTCAATTTTCGAGGATACTGTCATTTTTTATGATTAGACTACTAATATTTGCAGACACTTCACGTGAATTTCAATATTGGCATATAATTGTTGTTTGATGATAGATAGGGCATGTTTATTTTTAAAAAACATTTTTTTTATTTATAAAAATGTCATTTTATTTTTATTTTATAATTTTTATATTTTTTTTATATAAAATGATAAAAAAAACGTTTTCTAAAATCAAAACACGGCCTTATAAATCCATTGACGTTCGTGCTCCGATTTCTCACATTTTTTATTTTTCTTTGTTCTTTCATATTATTTTTGTCTAAACAAATAATATTTGAAAAAAGAATTTTTGAGATTATTCAGCATTCTACTTGCAGGTAAATTATCAAACTTTTATTTTAAATATATTTTTAGGTTCTGAATGTTGTATAACTAGAATGGTTAAAATTATTTTAAAATGTAGTGTTTAATTATAATTATTTTTGAATTAAGGTTTTGATTGTACAAACATACTTCATTATTTTTTAAGAATTTAAACTTTAATAATTGTAACTCTTGAGATTTAATTTAGGATTTTTGGAAATGAATTGAAAATTTCTGTTATTATTTAAAAAAATTATAAAAATACTGTTATTATTTAAGAAATATTAGCCATGTGCTACTTGAACTAACTACTCATTAATATCTTCTATTAAAAATAATCATGTTTGATTTGAAAATATTAACATCATGGTGGAGCTAATCCTCTCAACGAAATTATTTTTAATATACAAAATTTAAATATAAAATATTACTCAAGAGAATAAGGTATGTATCTCTTAAATTAACCATATTTTAGCAAGTTAAAACTAAATTTAAGTAATAAAATTTTAAGAAAATAAAATTATAAATAAAAAATATTTATGTAAAAATATCATAGAATTTAATGAGCATGAAAATAGTTTCTAAATTTTTTTTAAGATCTTTGAAATTTATAATATAAGGATAAGGATGGATTTGGAAAATATTCTTAAACAGCAAAACATTATTTTTTGTTTCGAAATATATTCTTGAAACGTATGTATATATTAAAAAATAAAAAATATATATCACGTCAACCTTTGTAAAGCTCACTCTTAAATAGCATGGCCATGGAATAAGGGCATATGTCACTGTTTGTTTTTTATAACAAAACGTGTCATGCGTGAAAGGGGGAAATTACTTGATTAACAAATATCATATGAATGATAATGAGGGCCTTAATATAGTAGTTAAAAATATCAAATAATTTAGCTAAAAAAATCAAATAGTTGACATAATTTATTAAATGATTTTATTTTGTTAAAGTTAATTTTATCATCTTATAAATATTTTAAGATTGAATAATGACTTTTTATAAAAAATACAATTTAAATTTAAAAATTTATTAAAATAGTAAATATTAATATTTTATAAATTATGAGTTTAATTGCAATACATTATAAACATAAAAATATTACTTCGTCAACTATTAATAATATTATATATAATTTTTAAAATCATTATAAAAGATTAAAATTTTTATTACGATATATAAAAGAAGTTTATAAAGTTTTTTCACATTGTAAATAGTTGAATATATTTTAATTAAATTTATAATTTATATAATAAATATTTTCTTGATTATTATACATCTTTTTCTGAGAATATTTTTAATTTTATTAAAAATTATTCATTCAATATTATTTTTAACGGTATTTTAGACTTTTCTCATATATGATAGAACAATGGTGTTAGAGGACAATCAATTATTTTATACCGTTTTTTATATATTTACCGTTACATTCGTTACAAAAGAAAAGTTTTACTCTCTCTTCTCTTTATGTGTTGATATTTTATAAAATAAAAAACTGACACAAGAAAAATACTCTTTTTGAAATAATAAAAATAAATAAAATGAATGAAAATTATTCACTTAAATTAGATGGATGCATTAAAATGTAAAAAAATAAAGAAAAAGTAGAGTAAATAGTCCAATAGGAATGAAAAGAATATAAAAAATGGAAATAAAAAATAAAAAAAATTGAATGTAAGAAAATAAATTTATTTTCCATGCTTATAAAGTAACGCCGGATAACACAGTCGGTCACTAAGAACAATCTATTTCTAACTACACATACTACTCTCAACTCTTACATTCTTCACTAATGGCCTTTTCTCATGACTTGGAATCGTCATCTTCCTCTCTAGTGTTTTCGGTACGGAGGAATCAACCGGAGCTGGTGGCTCCAGCTAAGCCTACTCCCCTAGAAATTAAGCTATTATCCGACGTAGATTGTCAAGCTGGTCTGCGCGCCCAAATTCCAATTGTACAGTTCTATCGCAACGAGCCATCAATGGCAGGGAAGGACCCAGTTGAGGTGATTAGACACGCTCTTGCACAAGCGCTTGTGTTCTACTACCCACTCGCGGGTAGGCTCAGGGAAACTTCAGGTGGTAAACTCATGGTGGATTGTAACGAGGAGGGCGTGATGTTCGTTGAAGCCGACGCAGATGTCACACTTGACCAATTCGGCGATTCTTTAAAACCTCCATTCCCATGCTTCGAAGATCTCCTTTATGAAGCTCCCGACTCAGAAGGAGTCACTGACTCCCCCATTTTACTTATACAGGTCCAACTCATTTACAATCTAATCATTTATTTAACACCTTATTCATTTCTCAAATAACTTTTAATTATATATAGGTCACATGTTTGAAGTGTGGTGGTTTCATCTTTGCGCTCCGTTTTAACCACGCCATGATGGACGGAGTTGGCGTAATTCATTTCATGAACGCCGTAACGGAGTTAGCACGGGGAGCAAAAGAGCCTTCAATTTTACCCGTGTGGCGTAGGGAGCTCCTGTACGCCAGGGATCTGCCACGTGTCACACGTAATCATCGTGAATACGAACAGTTAACCGACTCCAACACTCCCGTTCCAACCGACTTTGAACAGCGTTCTTTCTTCTTTGGACCCGCCGAGATAGCTGCCATCCGTGGCTTGCTTCCTCGAGATCTCGACCAAAACGTCACAACTTTCGAGGCGCTAACGTCATACATCTGGCGCTGCCGAACAAAAGCGCTGCAGGTAGACCCAAAGGTAGAGGTGCGAATGATGTGCCTCGTGGACGCACGTGCCAAGTTTCAACCTCCTTTTCCAGTTGGTTATTACGGGAACTGTTTTGCGTTCCCAGCGGCAATCTCTACCGCAGGAGAGCTTTGCGAGAAGCCGCTTGAGTACGGCTTGAAGTTAGTAAAGGAAGCGATTGGTGAGGTAAGTGAGGAGTATATGCACTCTTTGGCGGATCTAATGGTGACTCAGGGACGACCTTTGTTTACGGTGGTGGGGTCGTGTCTTGTGTTGGACACCACATACGCTGGATTCAGAGATTTGGATTTTGGATGGGGTAAGGCGTTGTATGGAGGAATGGTCAAAGCTGGGGCTGGGGCTTTTCCTGCAATAAATTTTCACGTGCCGTGTCAAAATGCAGAAGGAGAGGAAGGAATATTGGTCTTGGTTTGCTTGCCTGCTCAAGTTATGAAAGCCTTTGCCAAAGAGTTGGATCACAATATGCTTCACAGCAACAAAACAAATTAATCTGGTAAAAACGATTTTTATTGCGCATATGTTAACTGCTATAAGCAGCAAGTGAGTTATATGTTGTGTATAATGATTGCCGTAAAGTCATTGCGAGTGAAGTGGTGCCTATAGTTTGTAAAAAGGCCGGTGTCGATTTTAGACCTTGGTGCTTTTAGGATGAATAAAGATTGGAGTGAATTTACTATGGAAGTAAAGAAAGGAAATGGAGAAAATCAATAAATTGACGAGTGATAAGAGTTGAAACTGAAAAAAAAAAAGATGGCGATGAAAAATATTAAATAAAAGTGTTAATATTACTGTGGATGTAATTATTCTTTTAGTATTATTGCACCAAATAAAATTGTGTGTATAGAAACAATATGACCACTCATTATCTCGACGGGCAGGTTGAAGAGTGAAGGTGTACATCTATTGCGTACGGTTAGGTTTTGAAAGCGTGGAAAACATTTCTTATTCTTGAATTGAAATGTTAGGTTTTGAAAGCGTGGAAAACATTTCTTATTCTTGAATTGAAATGTAAAATGATTCTCGTACAGGTTTATTTAGGGGTGGGGGAAAAAATCGCGGATTCACTGAATCCGCCCAATCCAACATTAATATGCGTGTTTCCTATTTATTTTATATAAAAAAAATTAATTTCTATAAAATTTACAGAAATTATTTTTTCAAAAGAAAAAGAAGGCAAAGTCAATTTTTTTATTTATTTTAAATTATTAAATAATTTAAAAAAAAATAAATAAATAAATTATACTAAAAATATATATAGTATACAAATTAATTTTTTTAAAGTTAAATTATCTATATTCTTTTAATATTATTCGTATATTATTCTTTTTTTATGTTTACGTATTAATCTTACGATTATGATTACCTAATTTGTCAATCATGTATTAATCTAAATAAATAAATTAATAATAAATATATATATATATATATTCTCATTTAAAACTATATCAATTTTACAATTTTAAAATATAAGTAATCTATAATATTATGATTAGGGTGATAATCATACAACATTATGTTATTATAAAAATTATAAATATCTAATTTTTTATTCAAATTGATAATTTTGTATTATAGTTGTTACTCTTATTTGCAGAGTCAGAATTTTTTATCTGCTTTCTACGTCGATGATCATCTCAGTAAAAGGAGGATGATCCACGTTATATGCAAACTCATTAAGGAATCACCGTCAAGCATACAAAATATAATATGGTAGAGTGAAACATTTCATTTATTCAATAGTAAGAATAAAAGTAGTGTATTAAATTATCCTTTAACATAAGTAACAAATACCTACTCAACAAACTATTAGAAAACATTTCTTCTATACAATACATGAATGAATAACCATATGTTACAAGTGACTACGATGACAGACGATTATTTTATTCTCTTCGTCACTACGATAATAAACTTAAAAATAAATTGAAATTATTACGTTATATACTATAATAATCTTTAGTAATCTAAAATTGGTTATCCTTGTGCTATTCAAATGCATGTGGTTCAAATCTCTTCGCAAGTTTATAAAAAAATAGGGGTATTGGATCCAATTTCAAATCAGTATGCCCTTGGCAACATTAAAATCATTATCATCTTCATTCAATAACATTATGACATTGCTTAACCGAAGTAGTTCCGCCTACAAAGAGCAACCTTAAGTCATCGGGAGGATTAAATCCAGCTCACATACCCCATAGGCTCGAAAGTTCCTAGTATCATGAACTTCAGTTCACGTTAAATTTTCCAGCTCTCTTTTACATAAGGGCTCGCAGATTATTCCCGTTAACTATCCCTTGAAAACTTAGACCAATAATTTTATATAAAATAACTACTCATATAATCTTTCCCAATAGTTATATATATTATCTCCTTATACTAAAGTTTAAATATAATGGTTTATATATATATATATATATATATATATATATAAGTAAAGTCAATTAAATATTAACTATATTGTTATACAACGTATAAATATATTGGAGGTAAAAATAATACTTATCATGAGATATTAGATTTTAAACATTTTTATAAAATAATAGATGGTTTCCTTTTTCCATCAAACTTATTAATTGGATACCCCTTATAATTATTGTGTAAGAATATATTTGTATAACTTAAATTTATTAAATAGATCCTATTTTAAAGCATTTATCTACGACTCCACGTGTAAATATTATAATCCTTATGATTTATATTAATTTATATAAGGATATATAATTTTATATTTCCTACAAAATATATTAACGTAATTCATAAATAAATATGTATATATTTTTGGACCCCTAAGATTTTTATATCATGCTCCCACTTAAAATTAATTTAATTATTGACTAATTCAATCACTAATTTATAATCATATAATATTTCAAATTTAAATATAATCACAGATAAATTTTATACTATCACATCATCGATAAAATTTTATTTTAGAATAAAGAATTCTAGAACTATTCCTATAAACAGTTAAATTTCATACAAAATTAAATTAAGATATAATTAAATTTAATTCTTAAATTTATCATATAATTAATAAATTTTATTTTAGAACAAGAGACTCTAGAACTGCTCCTATACTCTTTGAAAGTTGAAGACCAGTGTAATTCCAACAAAATCTCAAACTTATGTTTTCCTATGTTTGCATGCTGCTTGGCTCTCAAATTTGCTTTCAATTTGATTTTGCAATTTGCAAATTGCAATAGCAATGCAATTGCCTTCCTTTTCTGCCATCCCCTCACCCGTATTTATATTAGTGTGTGTGAGTTAGGTAGGACGAGTGCCAACGTGCATGTTGCAATCGAATGCCTCTGGGTCTTTTTTCTTTTTAAAGAAACTTACATAAATTTTATATTTTTAAAATATATATATTAAAATTAATATTACTAATATTTTTTATTATCTTTTTCATTCTATTCAAATAACTTTTTTTTATTTTATTTTAACTTTAATTTTTATTCATTTGTTTTTCTTCTTTCTGATTCTTTTTTTTTAATTATTCGAGCAAAATATAAAAGATAAAGTGGGTTAAATTTAATAATTAAAAATGAGGAAAGTGGATGAGCTTTCTATTTTTTAAATCATCCAAACAAAACATAAAGGATGGAACGAGTTAAATTTAGGTATTTTGGTTAAATTTAACAATTAAAAATGAGGAATGTGAAATTATTATTAATGTTTTATATATGCATTTATCTTCATCCCTTCACGCTGAATCTAGTCCAAAAAATTAAAACTTTATGTTTAGTCAGTTATCCTACTTTTCTATTACCATTTCAAGTTTTTTGAGGTCCATCTCTATCTCTTCTTGTAAGTTTCATCTTTCTTTGGCTTTTCCTCTCGGTTCTCTGTTTTTTTTTTTTTTGCGTCAAATCTCTTTCTTCCATTTTTAATACTCATGTTCTCCTTTATTTGTTACCTTATTAATTAGGATTTATAATTGTCGAAATTTTTTTCTCAATCTACAAGTTCAATTTTCTCACCTTTCTCTAACATGTCTTTTATTTTTATTTTAAGAATTAGAGTTTGTTCCTTCTTCAAAAATTTTCTTGACTAGTCATGAAGAAGGTAGAAGACTAATTTGTAAATTTTTTTTTTGTAATTTAGGATTTTAGTTTTTTATTTTATTATGATAGAATTTTTTATTATAATTTTTTTTATTTTGATAAAATACTTTAATATAATTATTTTATTTTAGTAACCTTTTAACTTTGTCATTAAAGATTTGTTTGATCTGTAAAATTAAAAATTCAGATTATGTTATATTTGTATAAAATTAAATAATCTATTTTTATATTGATATTAAGTACTTTGTAAATTAACATATTTTATTTTTATCATATTTTTACATTTTAAATTTTAAATTTTGTTTACTTTTGCAAAGTTATACCTTGAAATCTAATGTTTTCTACTAAAATCTATCATTGCTAAGTATATTAGATTAATAAATTAGTTGATTTAATTATATAGATATAATTTTTTTTAATTTTTTATTTGATATGATCTATTTTATAAATTTTCATGTATTCTGTAAATTCATGAATCAAATTTTAAAAATATATATTTTTTGTATTTTTTTTTGTTGGCCTTGAATGGCAAGCCAATCCAAATGTAACTGAACATTTTATCCGTTACATGCAATATTTGAAATCTGATCTATCCCACAACAAGTTTGGGCGGAAATAGTTCAATTCTTTACATCTACCTGTAGCTGTAATTTTGGGTTGAACATATGGAACTTGTCCGCTATCCACCAGTAGATTTATTTGAACAATAAAAAAAGAAAGATAAAAATAATGAAAATAATAATATATAATACAGTAATAAGAGAAATATAAAAAATGATATGTTAAGATGTAAATGTTATTAGAATGTATAATTATTAAAATTAAATTTTAAGGTAATACAAATTTAACTTATTTATTTAATATATATTATTTTTTAAAATCTAACTTGCCCTTCGATAAAGTTCACCCACAATGTCTTCAACCTAACATTTTACCTTGGATGAGCTGTGTTACTGTGAACTTGCCACCCTCCCATGCAACTTTGATGATATGATGACCAGGCCTTCACTCTCTTGGCTAATACAATCCGGTATTCGGTATTCTCCTTTTCAAATTTGAATGGCGGTTCCCAGTGTGCAGCAAAGTGGAAAATTGATAAGTAGAAAAAATTAACGAATTAGTGTAATATTTTCTCAATAAAATACATATATTAACTACGAAATATCTCCAAAGGCATGATTTACAGGCTATTGCAGAAATATAATACGTATATTTGTTTCATATTTTTATTTCTTTTGCATCAATGTGTAGTATCACTTCTCAGATGTGGAGCGGAATTGTTCGTGGTCCATCAAAACTCTGTATGGTAGGATGTTAATTTAAGGCTGGAGCGGGAGGCTTTGCTGCAATAAACTTTCATGTTCCATGTCAAAATGCAAAAGGAGAGGATGACATATTGGTCTTGGTTTGCTTGCCTACCCATGTTATATATGGAAGGAAGTGTTTGCGAGAGAGTTGGATGACAATATGCTTGAGAGCAACAAAGAAAATTAATCTCGTTCTTAGGATGTTTATTGTGCGTATACAAATTTTTAATAAAATTTTATATTTTTAATTTTTTAAACAAGTCATTATTTAACAATGGCAGTTAAAACTTTTGTTAATTTCTTGTAACCAAAAATAATAACAATAATTGTAAATTGTAAAAAACTTAATTAAAAAAATTCAAATAACATATGTAAAATTTATTTAACTGTCTTATTTATTAAGAATGTGTTTGGTTAGACATTCTAACAAGCCCAAAGTTTAAAGCTAAAATATTTGTTAAGACATTTTATTTTTTTTATAAAGTAATTTATTTTAATAGTTATTAAAATTTTTCAAATGGTTATTAATATTTTTAAAAAAACTACTTTAAATAATTTTTATATTTTCAGCTGTTAGATGAAATATTTTGTTTATTTTTATTATTAGTATATTTTTACAGTCTAATCTTTTATTTATCTATTTATTTTTATATATTTAATATTATTTTATTTTTTATATTAATATTATTTATTTTAATAAATTTATTTTTACATTATATACTATTTATTTTAATTATTATATTATTTATTTTATTAAAAATATTGAATGATTTGACAAAAAATTAAAATTATAAAAATAATTACTTTTAAAAGTTTTATTTAAAATTTATTTATGTAAAAATTAAAAATAAATATTTTTATTTTAAAAAACTAAATTTTATTTAATTAAATTTTAATAGTTTTCTATTAAAAATATATAATATTTATTATTATTTAATTTATTTTTTAATCATATTTTTATTTATAATTTTATATTTATCAGTTAGTTTAACAGTTAATTTTATAAAAACAAAATTAATTTAATCATTAATTTATTAACTCTCAGATTTTATCTTTCAGATACATCTAAATAAATTTCTAACACACACTTTTAAATAAATTTTTATATAATTATATTTATATATATACATATATTTGTGTTTGTTGTAAAGATATTTTTTACTCTAAAATAGACTACATTGGAAAGTTATATTTATTAAAGGACCTTATATTTATAAGGTAGAATTGAGAATTTAGAAATTAAAAAATTATTTTTATATCAATAAATTTAATTTTAAATAATTTAATCATCTTTAAATTTTTAAATAAAACACATATATAATTTATAAAAAAAACATAATTTTTTTTATTTAATTTCTTGTAACAAAAAATAATAATAATAATTGTAAATTATAAAAAAATTCAATTAAAAAATTCAAATAAGATATATAAAAATTATTTAACTCTCTTTTTTTATTAAAAGTGTATTTAGTTAGATATTTCAGCTAACCAAAATTTTAAATTTCTGATTAAAAATTTTGTTAAGACATTATTTTTGTTTGTAAAAATAATTTATTTAAGTAGTTATTAACGTTTTTTAAATGGTTATTAACATTTTTAAAAAATAAATTTAAGTATTTTATTTTTATCCTTAATATATTTTCATAGTCAAATATTTTATTTTTTTATATGTTTAATATTATTTTATTTTTTTATAATAATATTATTAATTCTGATAGATTTATTTTTATATTATCATCAAATATTATATTTTAATATATACCTTTTATTTTAATTATTATGTTATTTATTTTATTTTATTAACAATATTGAATCATTTGATAAAAAATTAAAATTATAAAAATAATTACTTTTAAAAGTTTTTATTTGAAATTAATTTATGTAAAAATTAAAATAAATATTTTTAAAAAAACTAAATATTATTTAATTAAATTTTAATATAATTTATGTTAAAAATATATAATATTTATCATATTTTAATTCATCATTTAATCATATCTTTATTTAGTATTTTATATTTATCAATGAGTTTAAATCAAACACTTTTAATTTAATGGATAATTTATCAACTTTCATCTTTTAGCTGATTTTTCAGGTTTTAATTTTTTTTTTAGCTAATTTATATGTTAATTTTACTAAACATATCCTAAATCTTCTAACACACATATTTTTAAACAAATTTTTATATAATTATATACATGTTTGTGTTTGTTGTAAGAGTATTTTTTTTTATTCTAAAATAAAGTACATTGGAAAGTTATATTTATGAATGAATGTACTATTGAGAATTTGAAAATTAAAAAATCATTTTTATATCAATAAATTTAATTCTAAATAAGTTAATTATCTTAAACTTTTTAAATAAAACACATGTATAATTTGTACAAAAATAAATAATAGTAATATATTTAATTTATATTCACTTATATTGATCAGTGAATTACGCAACACCATTATTTTAACTAAATATATATTAAAAAAAACTCCTAATCAAATCTAATTTGATAAATAAATAAAATATGTAAAATAATTATGTAAGTTAAAGAGATTCTGAATAAATTATCACTAAAAAGTTACACCTTATCCAAATTTTCCTATATAAATAAATTACTCTGACGATCTATTTTTGTTTGAAAAAAAATATTAAAATAAAATAAAATATGCACAATGCAACTATTTATAATCAACATGTTCAAAGAATAAATTAAATTTAAAAACTGAGTTTAGATTAACCTGAGTTAAAGCACCCTAAGCATGTTATTCATGGAGAGAAAACACTCCTAGTGCATTGTGCACTGGTAGGATGATAATTTTGTGCACTTCTTCTCACATAGGTCAATCCGTTGGACCCATCGAATGCACTAAAAGATCTCCGAACCAATGACTACTGATATTGATCTCAAGCGGAACTCTTTTCCAGTGTGGCGATAAGGCAGAATATCTTCCTTAATTGGTGCTTCAAATCAATGAGCGCTAATCTTCGACGTTCTAGTTAGAAAATAATTTTAATAGAATTTTAACTATCAGATTGGATCATATCTAAATAAGATTTGAATTTGTTATATATATAGATAGAGGGAGGGAGAAATCGATGGATTGTTATTATGTTTTTATTATATATGTGTTGATATAAGTAAGATTAGTTAAATTATAGAAAAATTTATAATAATTGTAATTTTTTATAATTTATGGGAATTTTTTTGTAGATTATAAAAGTTATCACAATATTACTGTAGTAACTGTTTTAGTTTACATATCTGAAATGTTTTGTAAGAATGATATATATGTTCTTATTTTTAACATATATTAAAATTAAAATTTATAATTATTTAAGATGATTATATATAAAACTATAATCAAGACAATCATATAATTTAATTTAATCTTAAATGAGTATATAAAGTAAGGAGTATAAGTCTTGGCTCACAAATCACCTTATAAACTAGTATAAGCACGTTAGGTGAATTAAGATCAATAGAAATATTGATTTATTTAAATATATATATATATATTATTTAATTTAATTTATTTTATTTGTTAAGTACTCAACTGGATTTATAAGTTATTTGGATTAATTTGTAAACTATTTTAAAAAATATATAATTATATATAAATATATTTTAATAGTAAAATAAATTAAATAGGTTGAACCTTTAATATAAAAGTTAATTGATCTCAAAAATACCTTAAGTACATATAAAAATGAATTTGTCACCCCATCTAATCTTAAGTTATATATGTGACCTTTTTTTTTCTAACTAATGAAAACATTGAAAAAATAAAATTGGTAAAGTTTGAAAAATATTTTTTGAGTTTATCTTCTACGTGGTAAAAAAAGGTTTTAATCTAACAAGATAAGTGTGAATGTATTTATCTTGCAAAATATATATAATAAACATCAATAAAAAATGAGTTTTTATATCAGTTGTTATTAACTTTTTACATCGGTTATTTAGATGGTGTTGAAATGCACGATATACAAAATAAGACTTTTTATATAGGTTCTGAAACCGATGTAAAAAGTACAATTTCTACATCAGTTGGGCTGACAATCGATGTAAAAAGTGTACTTTGTATATTGATTATAGTCTTAACCAATGTAAAAAGTTTATTTTTTTTAAATGTTTATTTTGTTTAGGTATGCTATCGTATTATTTATTCACAATACCTGCATATATACACAAAATCACTAGGTAGACAATATAAAATTTACATAATCTATATATTTAAATTTAATACATTATTATTTATTATCAAATTTTAATTTACAAATGAAATAACTTAAAATTATATCAAGCAAGTGTTGAAAGTTGAAAAAAAAAATGTAGTAATCAGTCATGTACCTGTTGAAAGCAGAGAAAAAAGATGTTAAAAATTGTACTAAGTATGAAAAACGTAATAAACATTTTAAAATAAGTTGAAAATAAACATAGAATGATGAAATAATCAAATAAATAACTAACTTGTATCATGTAGTAACATTTTCTCATATTCCTTCACGATGATCATCTCGAATAGCATGTACATCATCTATTTCATTTTCTTCATTGATACTAGATATCCTTGATGATAAGGTAGTTTGAGAAATATCAATATTTGAAAGATCATTGGTGTCATCACTAGCAATTGTTATAATTTTTTGAAGAACGACTGACCATCTTTTGTTAGAAGCATCTTGAACATAAAACACTTGTTTTGTTTGGTGAACCATGATAAAAGGGTCATCCTCATAAGCTACTTTTAGAAGGTCAACCAATATAAATCTCAATTCATGTACTTGCACACCACTGTTACTATCAACCCACCTGCATTTGAAAATAGAGACTCTAAATTTAGTGTAATCAATCTTCCACATCTCTTCCATTACATCTCTAATTGGCATAAGATAGTAAAAGCTTCATGTTCCAACTCATCCAATTTTATAGGGTCAATGACTTTGCTACATATTTTATTGAAAAAGAAGCATAACTTACTTATTGTATGTCTAACTTTTTTAGGCAAGATGTCACGAATAACCACTCGAAGTGGTTGTTGCATCAACACATGATAATCATGAGAATTTAACTCAACTAACTTTAAATCTTTCATCGAGACAAGTGTTTTAAAATTTGAAGAATAACCTTGTGACACTTCAACCGTATGTAGGCACTCACATAAAGAAATTTTCTCTTTTTTGACAATGTATGACATGTCAGGGGCAAATATGTTCGCTTTCCTATAGATTGTGAAGTTAACTGATGTCGTATACCCATGTGAACCAAATCCAGTCGAAAATTGACACCATCTTTAGTCTTGCCCTGTATATTGAAAAGTGTTCTGATGATGCTATCACATACATTTTTTTTCCACATACATCACACCAATACAATGTCTAACATTAAGTTTGCACCAGTATGGAAGATAAAAAAATATTGATTTTTTCTTCCATATCCTTGTCTTGGTTACCTTTTTTTGAATCTTTCCAAAAACAGTTTTGATGTTTTTAACACGTTCATAAACTTGTTGTCTAGTTAAGGCTTTTAGAGCAACATTATTTTCTGACAACCCATTAAAAACTTTCTTTAATCTACAATAAGAGTGATTAGTCCTGAGAAATTTCTAATGACCAAGATAAATTGTCTTCCTTCCATGATGCAGTTAATGGTAACTTGTGCCTTCTTCACATATAGGACATGCTTTGTGCCCCTTAACGTTGTATCCACATAAATTTTCATATGCTAGAAAGTCATTAATAGCGCAAAAAAGCATTGCCCGCATCTTAAAATTTTCATCACCATACACATCAAACACCTCCACACCTTCTTCCTATAAATTTCACAAGTCTTCAATTAAGGAAGCAAAATAAACGTTTATGTCATTTCCAGGTTGTTGTAGACTTGAAATCATTATAAGCAATATGATGTATTTACGTTTTATGCACAACACCGAAGAAAGGTTGTAAGTTGTCAAAAGTACAGACCATGAACTATGCTTACTACTTAAATTATCATACGGATTCATTCCATCTGTTGCAAGTCTAGGCCTTAGGTTTCTTGGCTCATTCCCAAAATCCGAATATAGTTGATTAACCATCTTCCATTGCAGATCATCAGCTGGATGACGAAGCTTTCCATCAATCAATCTTTCATCTACATGCCATCTAAGGTTCTTTGCTTCAGCTTTATTACAAAACAATTGTTTGAACCTTGGAATTATTGGAAGATAACACAACACTTTGACTAGAGGCCGTTTTGTACTCTTATTGCAACTAGAATCACCATCCTTCAGTTTATAACGTGAAACTTGACATACAAGGAATTCATGTAATCATTCAAACTCATTTCTTTATAGTATGCAATCATTTAGGCAGACATGTATTTTCTTATACTGCATACCCATCAGACACAACACCTTCTTTACCTCATAATTACGCTTTGGTAATGTATTACCTTCCGGAAGCATATCTACCAACAGTTCAAGTAATTCGGTGAAACTTTTATCACTCCACCCATTCCTTGTCTTCAGAGTGAATAATCTTAACATTGCTGACAATCGTGTAAACATAGTGCATCCCGGATACAAATGTTTCTTCGAATCAGTAGACAAGTTACCATACATATTTGCCCGCTCAAACGACACATGCCCCATATCACGAATCATATCCTCTATCTAATTTTCCATATCTATATCAACCTCCACCATCTGTGACACACTTGACATGCCTAATAACTCACCATGCCATGTCCATTTTGTATAACTTTTGCAAAATCCATCACAAAGAATATGCTATCTAATTTAATCAACACCTAAACGTCTCTCATTTAGACAATTAACACACAGATAGTAAAACTGTCATTACTCTGAGGTAAATTTGTCTGCGCAAAATTCAAAAACTCTTCGACCCCATTCTCGTACTCATCACCCGTCCGTTTAACATTTATCCACCTACGATCCATACTATACAAGAAGCATGGACACATGATTTATGATTAACCTTATCACTCATAATTGTTAATTTATTGTCCTCACTATTGGTACGGTCCTATCCCATTTGAGAAAAAAGTTTTTTATTCATTGATTAACAGAATTCTAAAACTTGAATATCATACTTGGTGAAATTTCGACAGCATTTCACATTAGTCTCCAAGTACATAACTTGATTGTGGTTTCATTTACCATAATCAAGCATATATTCAGAAACAATGACAAATGAACTAAATCAAAGTTTCATCAAGTACAATTTACAAGATTTAAGAAGAAATCGTTAACCACTTAATAAAAAACTTTAGTCTCAAACTGTCCAACTTAGACAATTCAAGATTGAATACAATGAATGATTTACTTATTTCGTAATATACTCATTATATTCAACCTTGAACGGGAAACTAAAGGTATGCTCATATTTGAACTCAAGAGAAACCAACATATTTAAACTCAAAATCAATAATATAGCATACATATCACCTAAACAAACTTTCACATCTGCAATGACAAGGTAGAGGTGCATAGAAGATACCTCACAGTAAACACAACAATGGTTGAGCGGTGTCCAAACGGAAGCACAACGGTAGTTGAACGATGACACAGCACGGTGGCCAAATAAGAAGCTTGAAAATTATAGAATACAATTAAAATGAATGTAAATTTCAACTATAATAACAGAATAAGGTGTATAAACAAATGATAGAGACGACTTCGAACCTTAGGGTGCACGACGACGACTTCGAATAGAGGAAATGGTCGCAACGGCGACGATGACCATGAACGTAAGGACGGAGTGCAATGACGAACAACAGAGACAGCGACAATGACTAAGACATAAACGAAAACAGAGAAAATTAACCGAAACGAGAAACTGAGGTTTTGAAAAATGAGGTTAAAGTCGAACAACGTCAAAAAATGAACGACAGTGGAAGATATTCTACATTGGTTGTTTCTCATAATTGATGTAGAAAACATTTTTTACAGCGGTTGTTTCCATAACCGATGTAGAAAGTTAAAAAAAATGCACTTTCTACATCGGTTAGTATGTAACCGATGTAGAAAGTTTGAAAAAAAAACCTCACTTTCTACTTCGGTTCTTCTGAACCGATGTAAAAAGTTTACATTTATTTAAAAAATACCACCGCATTTTTATTTATATTAGTTTCTAAACAACTAATGTAAAATCTTATTATAAAAATCTATTTTTACATTAATAAAATTAATAAATAATTTTTGTACGTTAGAATAAATTTTACTTTATAATTAAAAGTTATTTTTCATTTATTAATCTAGAACAATATTTTTTACTTGTTTATTTATTCATTTCTTAATCTTATTTTTTTAGTTAATTTTATCATATAAAAGATAATGAAAATAAAATTAAACTTTATTGTTTATATTTTAAAAATGATAAAGATAAAAATATTAATAAATAAAATAAATTTATTTACAACAAATCTAAAAGATATATTTCTATATTATCATATCATACATAAAAATAGAATCATCAGCATATGTTAATGTTCTTGTGCCCTTTGTGCCCTTTTATCAAAAGTTATTGATAATGCATATAATATTTATCTTCTTTATAATTTAAGGGGTCAACAAAAAATATTATATTTATTGTAATATTCTTAATAATAAAAACAGTTTTAAACTTAAAAATGAACCTAATAATATAATTATATTTAATTATATATTTTATATAATTTTTAAATATTAATAAAAAAATTAATAATTAAATCTTAAATTTTAGATTGAAATTATATATCTTTACTTTTTTTTAACCATAAATTTCTAAAAGTCTAATTTAAATTTTATTATAAAATTAAGCTAACCTCACTAACATGAATTATATTATTTACAATACATTGTACACCATGAGCATCGATAATAGGAGTATAATTAGATTAAAATATATTATTTACATTTATTAAACAAATTAATAACTAATTATTCTATAACCTAAATTAAAAAAATATTTTATTACCTTAAAAATTTATTAACCTATATTTTTTAAAATAATCTAGTTTCTTAACTTAAAATACCTACTAAGCTAAGTTTTAAAAAACCATTTTACTAAATAAATTAGCTATTAACCTAAATTAAAATAATTAACCATTTTACTAACCTAAGTTAAAATAAACTGTCTAATTTACTAGCCTGAAGTATTACAAAAATCAACTATCTTAAAAATCTTATATATTCAGTTAATTAAATTAAAAAAATAAATAATTTACTTACCTAAATTAAAACAACTAATTAATTTACCAATCTAAAATTAATATTTAATAAATGATCTATTTCATCAACATAAATTAAATAATTTAATAAATTAACAATAACAAAATACAAACATTATTAATAAAATAAATTAACAATTAATAAATTAATAGTTAACAAATTAACCAAATTAATAAATTTTCCAAACTAACTAATTTAATAAATTCATAAATTTAATTAAATTAACCATAATTAATAAACTAAATTAACAATAATTAATATATTAATTATAAAATATGAACCATGTTTATAATTTTTAATTATTATAATAATTAAAATCATGATTATTTAAAAACTCATTTATCAAACGTTAAAAAAATTAACATACAAAACTCAATCATTTTACTGTAAATAAAGAATATTAATTTAAATAAATAAAAATTAAATTAATATTATTATTATAATAATAAAGATGATAATCATTGTGATAATAAAAAATTTAGGTGATAATATAATAATAAATTAATAATGAAAATAATATAAATAAGATAATAATAACATAATAATTACAATAATAATAATTATAATAGAAAAATATATTATATAATTATAATTTTTTATTTTATACATTAGTTGATAATAATAAATAAGGTAAATAATTTTATATATTAATTTTACAATATTTATATAATATTTATTATTTATTTTATAGAAAATAATATTATATTATAAATAATTATATAATATAAAATTATATTATAATATTATAAAATTAAATATAATCTATATATCAAATAAAATTATCTATTTTATTATAAATTTATATAAAATAAACAAAACAAAAATTATTAATTTAAAAGTTAATAAAATTAAATTTTTTAAAATAATGAAAAATTTAAAATTTAAAAAATAATAAAAATAAAATATTAATAATAAAAATAATAATTTTGTTATAATAATAATGATAATAATTGTAATGATGATAGTTCTAATATAAAGATATAATTTTTTTTATATATTATTTAATAATCAATATATAGAATAAATATTTGTATATATTATTAATATAATATTTTTTACATTATTTAATATTTATTTTATATATATATGTGATGATATTAAAATTATAAATAATTATATAATATAAAATTATATTATAATTTTATAAATTAAATATTATTTATACATAAAAATATTATTTACATAATTGTGAATCTATAAAAATTGATAAATAAATATAATTAATAAAATAATAATTTTAAAATAATAATTTTTTTAAAAAATAAAAATTCCAAATATTATTATTATTATTATTATTATTATAGTTATGGTGATGGTGATAATTTTAATATTAGTATAATTTGGAAAAGTTGATAATAAATATATTTAAAATTTAAAAATAACAGTGAATAATTTTTTTTATTTATAATTTAAATTAAAATTATTTTAAAAATATATTAAAAATTATTTTTGTTTAACATATTGTATTTTTAACATTTATTTAAAAATAAAAGGCATAAAATTTCAACCATGCCTAGAATCATGGGATCTATTTAGGATGATTATAATTGTTTAATTTTTAAATTAAATTTTAAAATAAAATTATTTAACTAAAATAGTTTTAAATTTATTTTAATATATTTTAAAAATAATTTTAACTTAATTATTAAAAAAATATTTATTTCATAATTATTTTAAATTTTTTTTGAGTCAACATTAGTAACAAATGATTTCTTTGTCCCACAAAAAATACCTAGCATAACTGATAATTACTTAATTATCATTCAAATATTAATTGAGTAAGTCCCATTTTAATAAAGTGAATGTGTATATTATTTTATTTATTATGTATATGAAATTTTTATTTTAATTTTAGGAAATAATATTTATTTTAATATTTTTTTACAAAATAACGAACAATAAAGTAAAAAAATTAAAATGAATATATGTTTTTAGAAAATCAAGAATTAAAATGAAAATTATAAAATTAGGATTCAAGTAACTGGCGCTTACAACTTTAAAAACTAAAATAAGAATTTTACTCTCTTTTATTTTGATTATTTTGCCAAGAATTTATGAGTTTTTTGGTCAATAAGTATTTATGATCAAATAGAAGACATTCAGACCCATCCTCACGGGCTGATGAACTTGTTGTTTACTAACGGGCTTTGATCGTTGCTTAGCCCAAAGGTACTTTTCTTCCATCGATCCATGTCCTCCACACGTGTGATCTGCAGCATAGCGGATCTATGTCTCTCTCCCGGGCTCAAGATCTACCAGCTCTGCGCTTCCCTCCTTGTGTGGTGAAAGTTCACAACAACAGATCACCTTGACATCACAAAACTCTTCACTCCGTCGACGCACTTCCGAGATGGCTTTCATGGCGGTCTTGGAATCAGACCTTCGCGCTCTCTCCGCAGAAGCTCGTCGTCGCTATCCCGCTGTTAAAGACGGCGCAGAACACGCCATCCTCAAGGTTACTCTTCAGTGTCGATGTTTCGTCTCGTGTTAGTGCTTTTGAATTGCATCTGGTTTTTAGCTGTTTGTAACCTCCGAGATTCTGCTGCATTGCGATTCGATTTTGCAATAGGAAGCTTGTGCAGCAGTGTTTGGTTATCTTAGGACTGATTTTAAAGGATAGAAAATGTGACTGTATGGATTCCATTTCCACTTCTTGACTGGTAGATCATGACGACTATTGAAATGGCGTGTTACTGGATTGAATTGAATTGAATTGAATTGTTGGCTTTAGTTTGAAGTAACATCAATGCTTGACGCTTGGTTACTAGGAAAATGAAGAACATTTGGTTTTTTTTTTCTCCAAAATTTTGAATGATTCTCGAATCAATATTTATGGAAGCTTGAGCGGCAGAAAATTCTTTGGCAACGTTCTGAATTTGTTCTATTAGATGCGGAAGTGTAATAAGAATAATAAGCAATTTTCAAAGGACGCTTGTGTGCGTGTTTTGTCTATTTTATCTTCTGGATAAAAATTGGAAATTATAAAATCTTACACTTGCTATTCACTTGCAGCTTCGATCATTGTCAAGTCCTAGTGAAATTGCACATAATGAGGACATATTGCGAATCTTTTTGATGGCGTGTGAGGTCCGAACAGTCAAGCTTAGCATTATTGGACTTTCATGTCTGCAGAAACTTATATCTCATGATGCTGTTTCTCCATCTGCTCTGAGGGAGATTTTATCTACACTGAAAGATGTAAGCTTAGATAACTAGTTAGATCATATGATGTTTTCAAAACATTCAGTGGGACATTACTTTTTGGCTGTACTCTTTGGTCATATTGATTGTGTCATAGTGCTTGTTTTGTGGTCTAGCTATGCTTGATTATAGAAACTTTCAAATCTTGTTACTTCAATTCTATTTTAGGGGTTTAATTATCATGGATTTATGTAAGAGCTGGAACTTGATGTTGAAGTTTCATCTAGTGGGAAGGCTAACCTGCCTCTCTATCTTTTCTTGTCCCCTGGCCCCTGCAGCATGCTGAAATGGTGGATGAAGGTGTTCAGTTCAAGACCCTTCAAACGATATCAATAATATTCCAATCACGTTTACACCCTGAAAACGAGGTAAGTTTCAATTGCATGACCCGTTAGTGTTAACTGTATATAAACTGTAGTATAGATCTTGAAGTTGGCTGGTAAGCTGACTTTATCCGTTAAATCTAATAGATCTCACTCAAAAGATGTAATAGACCTAAGTAATGGTTATATAATGTGACATGAATCTATTTAGTTTTTACAATATCAATAAACAAGAAATTGGCATATTACTGAAGTAATTAAAGTATTTTACTTGCAGTAAAAGTTTTTACAGATGTTTTAATACGAGTCAGAATATGAATCACTTTGGAGAATGTTTACCATGATGGTGGA
Organism: Canavalia gladiata; assembly: GCA_037954105.1. Taxonomy (NCBI): domain Eukaryota; kingdom Viridiplantae; phylum Streptophyta; class Magnoliopsida; order Fabales; family Fabaceae; genus Canavalia; species Canavalia gladiata. The sequence continues at coordinate 16,881,275 of CM075660.1, forward strand.
TCCAATCTAAATACATATATAGTTAACAATTGATTCAAATAACAACAACAACCATACCTTATTCCACTAGGCATGGTTGGACGCATGGATCAATCAATGCCATTGAGCAAGAAAATTGTTGTATAGGTAAATGATAATTCTTATGCTTATCTCATGTCATGTATATTTTTTCTTCTCCTCAGAACATTCCATTAGATAGAGATAGAGTTCTTGGGGAAGGATAAGGTATTCTCCAACAAGGAAAGAGAGCAGAAATAATAAAGAAATAAAATACATATACTTGAATGAGCATCCGAATCCCAATCCCTTTGTAGAACAGGTTAAGAACTCCCTTCCCCGAAAGAAACCACTGGGTTTGATCTGTAAGGAGACCTAAAACAGGAATCTATCTGACAGGATATAATTGCTGAAGCCATTGTTTGAAAAATCACTGATACTTCTAACAAGACACCAAACACCAGTAACACATGCATAGTTGCTAAAACCTTTTTAATCCTTACCTTTCCCAAAACCTTGACATTGGGTGGTATTGCGTTTCCCAAACCTTAGCAGGGCAATCCCAAACATTAAGAAACTGCAGAGTTTGGTTTCAAAATTTCCAAACCAACTCGTCATGCTAAAATTAGTGCTTGCTTGCTTCTAAATTCCAAAACCATATCAGACAAATGTGCAGACAAGGTTTTATGTGTATTCCATGCACTTGACAGATCATTTGTGTTAAATTTAGCAAGTTTTATGGTCTAAATATTGACTTTAGCCTTGGTGGACCTTCACCTTAGATGGAACAAAATAATGGCTTGAAGGATTATGAACTAAATATTTTGAAAAACATTTACAGGAATGACCGTGAGGATTCTCTGTTTTGCTTGTGCTGAAAAGTTGAAAACCTTTACAGTTCATTATTTTATCCTAAAACCATAGACATACACTATCATATACCTTCCCAAAATATAACTTAAACACTATACCATTGCTCACTGTGGCTTTAGCAATTAGGGCAGCATCTAGAATCCGTCTGCCACTCAAAAGCCACATTTAAGTAGGGGAAATTACATCTCCAAGCTCCTTCCCCAATCTGAAGGAACAAATTCTTAGCCATAATCTGATAGGACTGAACCAGAAATAGATTCAAAAGATGGATTTTATTGTAGAAATTTCCCAATAGAAGCTGTAGGTTGAATGTTGATAGTTCATCATTTTATTTTTAATTTTATGTGTTTTTATTTTGTATGCTTGGTGCATGTAAAGATGAATCTGATGACATAACATCATTATCAACAGATGATTCCTTTGATTTTATGGTTAAATTTTTTATACACCTTGGTATTGGAGAATTGGGGATTGGACAAACCATGTGGCGCAGCATCCAGCCAAATTCCTCCTATTATTATCTGATTACTAAAAAAATACTGATTATAAATGAGGGTAGTTTAGTGATATTATGCCGTCCTAGTTTTGTTCAACTTCAATGTTTTTATCTGAAAAATAAACAGACTGGAATTACCTTTGGATATGTATCTGACTTCTTGTAACTGTATCTCGTTAATTTCAGGATACTATGTCTCAAGCTCTTGGTATCTGTCTCAGGCTTCTTGAAAACACCCGATCTTCTGATAGTGTGCGGAAGTAAGCACTCACAGATATATACCATAGTGACCTTTTGTCCATATTAATATTATATCCTTCATCAGTTGCTTTATGTTTCTATTATCCTTTTTTATCTGTATGTGTTTTTATGTAATTATGTTGCAGTACTGCAGCAGCTACATTCAGACAAGCAGTGGCCTTGATTTTTGATCGAGTAGTTTTGGCTGAATCTCTTCCCACTGGCAAATTTGGTTTTGGAAGTCAGCTCTCTCGGACAAGTTCAGTTACCGGTGATGTTAACCGTAGCATCAATTTGTCTGAGTATGTTTCCTCCCTTGTGAATACAATTCTAGATCACTGTTCTTTTATTCTTTTTTCCTTATATGCAAGAGAGTATGTAACTTAAATTTGCCTTTTATTAGAGGGTGTTGTTAACAGAGACTTTGTTTGGTGGTGTTGTCTCAAGTTGTCTACTTAATTCTCAGAATTTGAACTTATGGATATGCCATGTTATAATCATGCACAGCTCGTTAGGTGATGAATCTGTTTCTGGAGTGCCTCCTGTAATGAGGGAGACTTTAACTGAAACCGGAAAAATTGGGCTGCGCTTGCTTGAAGACCTGACATCTCTTGCCGCAGGTGGATCTGTATGTGCTTATTTGGAACTAATTTTTTTTCTCCCCCTATCATCATATCAATTTTGTTGGAATTTTTTGGCTGTGGGGGTCATTTACAAACCCATTTAGGTGCTCTCATTTTTTATTCACATAATTAGTGATGATGGGGATTTTCATTAAATGCTATTTCTTCCTGGATGACATTGACTTTCAATCTATTCTACAGGCGATTTGGTTACGTGTCAATATTCTTCAGAGGACATTTGCACTTGATATTCTTGAGTAAGAAATATTTTTGCAACATGTGATTTGTCATTTTGCAGATTTTTTGCAATGAAATATTTGATTGAGACACCTGGAATTGGTGATCTGTTCCTTTGTTCTCTTATACTAAAATGTCATTTAAATGTACCCCATTAACATGTATATTCTACAAATTAGATCATACCAAAACTTTTGAATTGGCTTCAGTATGGTGAATTCTGTTTGATTGTTGCACTGAAACAGTTGAGTCTCTTCAATCTTCATTATAATATTATGAATGTGTTTTACAGGTTCATTTTGTCGAATTACGTGGCTATTTTCAGAACCTTGTTACCCTATGAACAGGTGAATATGTTTATTTTAATTCTAAAATTGAATGTTGTTGCTGGTCTTTACTTGAATTGTACCATACCAGCTTTGTTCTTTTATGTTAATATAATTGTTCAAAATTTGGCAGGCTTTACGACGGCAAATTTGTTCACTTCTTATGACTTCACTTCGTACCAATGCCGAGGTAATTAGTGCCCTGAAACATGTAGTATGATGATGCTGTTTCACCATTGAGATTGTTTATTCCTTTGTTATAAGTGTACAGTGAGACTTTTCATAATTCTTTGTTGTGTTATTTAGCTCGAAGGAGAAACTGGTGAGCCTAGCTTTCGTCGTTTGGTTTTGCGTTCAGTTGCTCATATTATAAGGCTTTACAGTTCTTCCCTTATAACTGAATGTGAGGTAAGTTTTCAATTTCCTTTTCCACCTAGCCACTAAACTCATGCCAATTGAGCTATGTAAATGATTAATGCAGATTTCTTTGTTGAGTTGAGTGAGGGATAAATTTGGTAATTGTATGATATAATGTATTGTAAGCATGTGAGGAGTCGCTCCCAACTGAAGGCTAATTCTTTGTTGATAATCTAAGATACCAAACTTTAATTATGTTGACCTTTGACGCCATCCCCTTTTAATATATTTTAGATTGCTTCTTAACAAAATTGACAGATGCTAATTTTTTTATGTTCAGGTTTTTCTCAGTATGTTACTGAAGGTTACTTTTCTTGATTTACCATTATGGCATCGCATTCTTGTTCTTGAGATTTTGAGGGTAATGTAGTTGTTTTGTATTATTCTTTTTAATTTTCTTTCATATGAGCTGTTCATTTTCTCAGTAGCTCTTTAACCTAACAGCCAAAATGGTGGTTTATAGGGGTTTTGTGTTGAGGCACGGACGTTGCGGATTCTTTTCCAAAATTTTGATATGTAAGATTTTTTTCTCATTTAATGATATTTTGTATAATGCTAGGGGGCATTGGTTTATCTTAAATCAGAATGCCTTATGACCATCATGTTCTGTCCAACTAGTATGTGTCTTATGACCTTGCCAAGATAGTTTATTGCTTATGGACCCCATTGAAAATTTTATAGATTTATATTGAATTGATGGGGGAGATAGAGAGTGATCTAAAACATTGGATCCAAGTAGGGTGGATGAAACAGAGGAATGCTTCAAGTGTGATATGTGATAGAAAAGTGTCACTCAAGCTTAAGTAAAATTTTACCGCATAGCTATATATAAGACATGCAATGCTATATGGGGCAATGTTAGTTGGTAAAGCCAACAAGAAAGTAAGCTTAACGTTGCTGAAATGAGAATATTACAATGAATGAGCGGGTACACAAGACAAGATAGGATTAAGAATAAAATCATCAGAGAAAGTGGGATACCTCCCATTTTAGAAAAGATGGTAGAGTCTCAGCCTACATGGTTTGGGCATATGTGGAAAAGACTCATAGAAGCACTAGTAAGGAGGATTGACCAAATAGGAGATAGTCCAATAGTTAGAGGCAAGGAAATCAAAGAAAATCTAGTTCAAATCACTGAGAGAGATTTAAAGGTAAATAGTCTATCCTTACACTCCGTATAGGACTAAAGTTTATTGTATTGTATGATCCATGTAGTTGATCCACCTAGTGGGAAGAGGTTTAGCTGTAGATTTATATAGAATTGGGGAGTCTTTAGATGATAAGCAACCATACTCATCATGTTCATGTAATCAAGAACCTGATAGAGCTTTTTTGAAAAGGTGTAAGCCATAGATTGGGACATGTACATTGTGAAGCCATCATTACAATGGCTGTTTGTGCAATTCTTTGGTGCATGTAGCTGGAGTTGAATCCTTGATGTAGTAGTAATAGTAGTTGAAATAGTAGTAGTAGTAGTTGTAGTAATTACTGTCATAGTAATAGTAGTAAATGGTAACTCCTTTAAAACATTCATGGGTAGAATACAGGGTCTCACCCTAACAAGTCTGTAAGACAACTGATGTATCATTATAACTATAACATTCTAGCTTATAACTGCTTAATACGAAAATATCAAAAGAACTACTTAATAACTTCTTAATATAGAATAATAACTGCCTCATTCAGAACATAACTATGTAATAACTACCTAATACAGATTTATAACTACCTAATTCAGAATTCAGCCTATCTTTTTTTGTCATTGTTTTTCATTTTCTCTTTCCTCTTATTGACCCATATCCTCACCCACTCAGATTTATCCTCTTTAGTTCAAATTGTGTGCTGAGATTAGAGACATCAACCTGACCACATAGCTTTCCCAGAGATGAGTTTGACCTAGTTACTTTCCTAGTGAAATTAGTCTGGTCTTACAGCTTTGCCAAAAGGATTAGCTGGTTCTGTGACTTTTCCAGAAACATCAACCTATTGTTGCAACTTTTGTAGGAATGTGAGTGTGACCCTGCAACTCTTCTAGAGAAATTAGTTTGACACCACAACTTTACCAGGGTGATAGTTCTAGAGAATCATCCAAGTCCTTCCATTCTTCATTCTCAAATTATATTGGTTGTTTTCTTTTATTTTAAGGGTTTTGTAACAGGTTTAAAGTTTAGTAAGCTTTAACTTGAGATGGAGTGCTAGAATGCATGAAAATATTCAAAAATATCTTATCATATTTTAGATTATCCTCTTGGATTAATTTTCCTATTTCCTTATTATCTCTTAAGATTGGTCACTATATTTCCTTATCGCATGATTTGTTTCCTCATTGAGTTAGGATTATAATTATAATTAGTATGAGGAAAGATTAGTCCTTTGGGCTTCATGAATATATCAACACATTGTAATACATCTCGGTTAATATCAATTTTCTTTTATATTGGTTCCTGCCTTTATACCTGAAATCTCATAATTTCAACAATAAGAGCATGATCTGAGCTCGTTATTATGTATTCATTGCTGCTGTCCATTGGCATCATAGGCACCCCAAGAATACAAATGTTGTGGAGGGAATGGTCAAAGCTCTTGCTAGAGTTGTTTCAAATGTACAGGTATGATTTTGACAGCATATGCTTCCATATATATATATATATATCTCAGTCTTGTTTTAGGTCATGTTACAAAGGAAAATTAAATGGTGTAACTGGTTTTTTTGCTTTGAATGTTGCCTACTTTCTTTGGTTGACTTTAATTAATACATTTTTTCATCCAGCTCTTAAATAACATGCATATACTTGGGGATCTCTGTCCTTTGTCTTTGAAAATAAATTTTTTGGTTTGAAGAAACTTTAAATAATTCTGCAGGTTCAAGAGTCAAGTGAGGAGAGCCTGGCAGCTGTTGCTGGAATGTTTAGTAGCAAAGCCAAGGGTATTGATTTTCTTATTTTGATTGAACAATTTTGTTATCTATATCTCTTTTTGAAGTCAAATATTGTTTGACTCCCCTTATTTACCCCAAGTTTCATACTGAGCTGAGAGTGGGAAGTCTGATAGTAATCCTGTTGGGAGGTTTATTTTGTTCTGTCTATTTTGGATGATACTTTGTTAATATCATTTCCTGTTTCCATAGATTGCTTGTTAGTTACCATGCCAACTCTTTTCTGATTACTCTGTTCTTTAGGGTTTATTTTATTTTAGAATTGTGGTTTATCATATCTTTAACACATTTAGCTGATAGCTATTATGTGCTGCTGGTGTTGTATGTTTTCTGTTCTTTGTATTGTTTGTCGTTTGGGGTCTTCGGGGAAGAAGTCCTTTTGTCTATTTCTGTGTTCTTTGTATTGTTTCTGTATTCTTATTTTATTTTTGAAAAATTAATTGAACTACCAACACTTGTTTGACCTAATAATTCGGAGCCCATGTCTGGTAACCTTTGGGTTAGTTTAGTTTGCTGGAATGATTTTTTAGTAAATGAGAAATGTTTATAAAAAAAAAATTATTAAGAGAGAATTGCAAAGATTGAGGGGTATAACAAAATTACTAAACAACAAAACAAAAAATCAAAAACATGAAAAAGAGAATACTAATGTATTGAAAATAGAGAGAGAGATGATAGATCAGAAAAGAATCTGTGAAAAATGATTGTATTTTCTATGTGATTTAGAGTTTGTTACAGATGTTTTATATACAATGTGGTGACAGGATCCTAACTGTAACAGTCTTGACAGACTGTTAACTAACTATCAACAATTTACAAGTCTATATGCTCTAATATTCCCTCCTTCAAGCTTAGCTAGGTGTTAAAGCCAAAGGTGAGGCACACACAGTGAGCTTGGTTCTAAGATCAACAAACCGAGCAGAAGGGAGAGGCTTGGTGAGGACATCTGCAACTTGAAGAACAGAGGGAAAATGCTGGACATCAAGTTGTTTTGCAATAACCTTGTCATGAACAAAGAAAAGATCTAACTCCATGCATTTGGTGTAAGCATGCTGCAGAAAAGATTATGAGCTAGAGCAACAGTACTAAGATTGTCACGAAATAGCAAAGGAGTGGAGGTAAGAACATTGAGCTCTTGAAGAAGAGATTGTGCCCAAAGAATGTTAGCAGAAAGTTGTGCCAGACTGTGATACTTTCAATGCTGTTGTGAGCTACAACAGATTGCTTGCGAGATCACCACGATATGAGATCAGGGCCAAGAAATATTCTAGCAACTGAGGTGGAGTGACAATCAACGCGATCAATGGCCCAATTTGCATCACAAAGACCATGAATTTACAATGGAAAAGTAGCAACAGAGCGAAGAAGTCCAGTTGTTTGAGTGCCCTGAAGATATCACATAATACGTTTAACAATAGTCCAATGAGTATCAAGAGGATTACTCATGAATTGGCAAACTTTGTTAATAGCATAAGTAATCTCTGGTATATTAATGGTTAGATATTGCAATGCTCCTCCAGCTATGGAGTAATAAAGAGACAGATCAAAGAATGGCTTGCCATCCAGTTTGGAGAGTTTGACAGAACTGATCATAGGAGAGGAGATGGGCTTGCAAGTTGCTATATTAACTTTGTTAAGGATCCCTTATATACTGTTATGATGGTACAGGAAAAGAATGAAACAAATCTGTGTTGATTCAAGAAAGAGTTTCTTGCCTAACCTTGGAAGAAATCAGATACAACTGTCAAGAGCAATTCGTGAGGCTCCTTCCCTCCTCAACCGACTAATTTCTCATCTAATAAACTTCTCCCCTTCCTCTTTGTATGAGTAACCACTCCCCTAACTATCATTCCTATCAGTTGGGCCCTTCTACATAAGGCCCATTTCCTTTACATCTCCTAGTATACAGTTTTTTAATGATTGACCTACTAACATATACTTACCCTGAATAAGAAAGATAGAGCCAGTGGTCAAGTGTTTGAACTCAATGCCAAGAAAATACTTTACCAAGTTGTTTGAGGACAAAGTTAGAGGGTAGCTGAGAGATAAATTGCTGAACCTAAGAGGCAGAGCTTCTAGTGAGGATGATGTCATCATCATTCACAAGAACATAGACCACAATAGATTTGGAAGAATAGATAAACAAAGAAGGATCACAAAGTCGCCAACAAATCCCAAATGAAAAAGTGTGGTTTTTAATTTGTCAAACTAGACTTAGGGTGTAATAGATCCCTAAATCACGTACTTAGATTTCAACTCATCCAAGATGTAGGCGATCTAGATTGGTGATACTAAGTTAGAGGAGATATAAGATTTACCTATGATATTTGAAGTTGAACAGGGCGACTGATGACTATAAGCTTCATCATCTCTCATAACTTCTTATCATCTATGTCATAGCTTTACTTCATAGTGGTTGTCTGTATTCTTGAAGTATTAGATTATTCTTCATTCCTTAATTCAACATCCATCTTTGTTTTGGTGAGGACGTTTCACATCACAAATTCATAATGGATTCATGATTACGCAATACATACAAAGAAATATAGAAGAAGGGAGTTAGACATTTCCATTCAAGTAAAAGTCTACTTAGGAGTAGTATACTACATTATAATTTAATATACCCAATGTATAAGTTCTTTGACAATTACAAAGAACTATCATAAAATTAATCATAGCCTGCAGCGTATGCGCAAGGTTATTCTATCATTCTCTTTATGAGTCATACATATAAATAAATCTCGTACATTAACCTACAGATCTCATTATCTAATACACCAATCTGATCAAAGGTCCAAACAAATGCAATGAATGTACATGATATTATTCTACCTTTCTCTCCTCAAATTTCTACAATGATAGACTCTGGACTAGTCTAAGGTCTACTACATCCCACTATAATAATTCTCCCTAATCTGGAGTTGGTCATCCCTACAATATGTATATGTATATGGGCCCAAAATATTATCATCACTTTATCAAAACAATAGGGGTATTAGGATCCAATTTCTTAAATCAAAGGGTTCCCTCGACAACACTATCATCATCATTTCACATTTTTCAAAAATCTGAAATTGCTCAATTGATAATGATACTTTTTAGGATCTTGTCCATTCTCCACAATCTAAAAATTATTTTATATCTCTAACAATCTTAAAAATTATATGACTTTTCACTTGTCAAACTTGATGCAAATTTATAGTAAATTTATGAATAGACAGCCAAAGACAAATGACTATTGATGTTAATTGGGCTATATTTTACTAACTGTCAAATTTTCCTAATGTAAATTAGAATTTGTCTTGGAAGTCACTGTAAAATAAATATTGATATGTATGACACAGTATTTTTGATGAGGTTAATTGTTTGTAATTCACAATTTTGTGCTCTGACTAAACCCTCATAAAAGTTACCAGAAGTCTTGACTTTACTTAACCTAGATGGCTATTTAAGTTCAGCAGTGGCATGGGACATGTGGCATTTGCATGATTCATGGATGAAATGTTGTTCCTTCTGTAGGTATTGAATGGAGTCTAGATAATGATGCATCCAATGCTGCAGTCTTGGTTGCTAGTGAAGCACATGCCATAACTTTGGCAGTTGAAGGCCTGTTAGGGGTTGTCTTCACTGTTGCAACTTTAACAGATGAAGCCATAGATATTGGAGAGGTGATTACTTTTTCTTGTTGTTGCTTTTCTATTTCCATTTTGTATTTTCATTCAGTTATATTGCTTAATGGCCTGCTTTTTCTATGTCCATTCAGCTTGAGTCTCCTAGATGCGATAATGATCCACCTGTGAAATGGACTGGTAAAACTGCAGTTCTCTGCATCTCAATGGTTGACTCACTGTGGTTGACAATACTTGATGCGTTATCCCTTATTCTATCAAGGTTTGTTTTTACATGTGCACTTTGTATAAATAAAAATTGACCCTGGTGGAAAGCTCTTGCACTATTTAATAATCTCTCATCAAATTTGACTTTCTTCTATCTCAACCTTTTGATTATTAAGTAATCATGTTGACCTTGCATGTGAAATTTTAGAAATATTGCACATGAATAGGCATTGGTTGGTATTATGATAGTATTGAGTCATAGTCATACAGAAAGCATAAACTTCTTTCTGCTTCATCTGAAATTTTGGTTTGACAGGCATGGTGAGGCTTTAATAATGTGCTGAATTTTGCAAGTAATTATCCTATAAAATGTTGTTCTGCGATCTAAGATTTATATTATGCTGTTCTGGTTTCAATCAATCTTAACCCTATGTTGGTTAAGATTTAATATATCCCTTACATCTGACTTGTGGTTAATTTGAAGGTCACTAGGAGAGGCCATTGTGTTGGAAATATTAAAGGGATATCAGGCATTCACTCAGGTAACTCAGTTGTGGCCATTAACACCTTTGTTTTTTCAAACTTTTGTATGTGTGTGACATTTGAAATCCACTTTGAACTTAAAATGATATATGGATTATATGATTTCTCAGGCCTGTGGGATTCTCCGAGCTGTTGAACCTTTAAACTCGTTTCTTGCATCCCTTTGCAAATTTACCATCAATTTTCCTGTTGAAACAGAAAAAAGGAGGTATAGCATTATAAATGTTGAGTTAGTACTTTCTGTTTATCATTTATTAGGGTGTCTTTTAAGAATTCAAGCTGACAGTACTGAGATTGGGCTTAAATTTGAGATTTTTAGCAGTGCTTTGCCATCTCCTGTATCAAAACGGTCAGAACTATCAGTTGACCAGAGGGATAACATTGTGCTTACTCCCAAGAATGTGCAGGTGGTCCTTCTGGTTCTTTGTATGGCAATGTGTACTTCTTTTCCCACTTGACTGTAATTTTGTTTTTCACCTGTTTTCTCTGTGGATTTGTATATTTGATTGTGTCATCATGACTAATCATATATTTGGCCCACGCTGATCTTGTGAACTAGGCCTTGAGAACTCTTTTCAACATTGCTCATCGATTGCATAATGTTCTGGGCCCATCCTGGGTTTTGGTATGTTATATTTTTCTCATGTTATCTATTATATAGATTTTTTCTCCCCGAATGAGTGGTAATGATGAATACCTGCAGGTATTGGAAACTCTATCAGCTTTAGATCGAGCAATTCATTCCCCACATGCCACTACTCAGGTAATTTTATCCATTATTCTATTATTCAGTTGAAATTAGCTTCAATTGCCATGCAAGAGTTTTGCAGAAATCCTGAATTAGTGCCAAGCTATGATATTTTCCTTGATATTGACAATATGTGCTTATGAAATTGCTAAATTCTAAAAGAGAAAGCTGGCACAGAAAAATAACACTTTTGAGTCTCATTGTAACTGTTGTCAGAGATACATATCGAAACTATTTCAATGAGTTAAGTTTTGTGGATGATTGGTTCTCGAGTCTTTTTATCCAAGTGATTAAGAGTTCGATTTTCACTTGCTTCTACTGGCTATCATCATTAAAATTAAATTTTTGCAGTCAGCGCAAATGAGTGTTGGCTCTATGCTTTGTCCCATCTTTCATCCCTAAATCTTAGTTCAACTTATGTTCTCTGTCATTGGAGGATATCTTTCATCTGTCTTGTCTTCTTTCTTTTATGTTTTGGAGGATATCTTATCCTCTCTCAAGTTTTACTTTTCAATTACTGCTTTTCCCTCTTATTTTCTTTTTCAATAAAAGTTATGGTCGTACTGTTATATACATAATACAAGTTCCATTTTGATTCTGCTCATCTTTTTCATGAGTGATTGTTGTTGAATCAAATTTTGTAAGAACTGTTGGATTGGAGATTTTTCTCTGTCTCCACCCTTCCTTGCATAACCTTTCCGTTCTTTGTCAATACATGACACAATAGCAATGCCAGGAATCTCTATTTCTCCTGGAATTTGTGTGATAGAGAAGCTACGGGTTGAATCTTTTCTTGCTGCTGCTAGATGCTGCAGCTGTCCTAAAGGAGGCCCCTCCAACAGTAGAATCTTTTTCATTTATCCTCTAGTTCCTATAGATGAGTGTGGAATCTGGATAGCCCTAGTAATTTTGTGTTATAGCCCTGCTTTCACTTTCTTTTCTTCCGAGTGATATGCTCCTTCTTGTAGCTCCCTCCTAGATTACAGGCATGTTTGTTTCTTGTTTCTTAAACCAGTTTTCTGCTTTTGAAAACTAAAAAACCAATAAATTTGTTTTCTGATTGGAGTTTCTGAAACATTCTCTCTTTTTTAATTTTTGAAACTAGAAAACCAAAACAGCTATTTTCAATTTTTTGTTATTTATGTTCTTATATGTATTACTATATCTTTTCTCTCCACTTCTCTTCACTTCCTTTTCAAAAACAGTTTCTAAAAATTGCTTTACAAAATAGTTTTTAAAAACTAAAAACCAAAAGCACAATCAAACATGCCCAAGTCTTTCATATTTTAGCAGCTTTCAATAAAATCATATTCTAATGTTTTGCTGCAAATTGGGAAGACCTACAAAAGCTTTCTCTTTCTCCTGACATATATCAGTTAACCCAAGCCATGAAAAAGTTGCTTACCTTGTTTGACACTGCCATAGAGCTTGGTCCATCAGGATCAGTTTCCTAAGCTCATCTTCAGAGGTTTGGTACAACAGATGATGAAATAGCTCTATATTGGTGTGCTATTTTGGTTGTACCGTGAAGTATCTGGCACGGAGTCTTTTCAGCTAACAACTTTGTTTTGAGACATTATTTTCCTTTTGGCCTCTCTAGTGCTTGGTAAAAGGTCTCTTTTAAAGGGTTGTCCCTAGCTAATAGTACATGAAAGGATTGGAGAGCTTTGCTGCTTCTGACTTGTTTGTTAACTAGCATTTCTTTTCCCCTCCTGCTGTACTCTATTTCTTGTACCTTTAACATGACTATTTTTTTTTCCTGAAACGTTTTATCAAATTAAATTTCATATGCTGTATAGTTTTGTTGGAAATTTCTTTTGGGTGTCTTATACAGAAACTTACACAGTACATGACCGATAAATCTGCAGGAGGTTTCTACCCCTGTCCCAAAGTTCACAAGGGAATCATCTGCACAATACAGCGACTTCAATATACTCTCTTCTTTGAACTCTCAGGTGAATAAATTAATTTTAGTTCTGTTTGGTGGTCAGCATAAAAGATGACTTTCAACTACTACACTCAACTTGGGATGGGTGTGAATGCCCTAAATTTTCTTAATGACAATTTTCTTGTGCTTGCGTGCTTGTCACCTGAAAAATCCTTCCCAAAATATGTTTTCCTTCTTATAACACTCTTTTTTTCTTGGAAATCTTTTTCCATGTTCAATGTTGAGAATGCCAGTTTGATTTATTGCTAACAAAATTTCATTCTGTATTTTTACCTTGGGAATATATAGGGCAGTTGATCTAACCTGGTATTATTTTCTGTTTGAATTTTCAAAGCTCTTTGAGAGTTCTGCACTTATGCATATATCTGCTGTAAAGGCCCTCCTCTCTGCATTATGTCAACTTTCACATCAATGCATGTCTGGTACTTCAAGCAGCTTGGGACCAACAATTAGTCAAAAAATTGGAAGCATCAGCTTTTCAGTGGAAAGAATGATATCCATCCTTGTGAATAATGTTCACAGTATGTAGCTTCAACAATTATAGGCTTGATAGTAAATCTTTTATTCTGGATGTTGTATAATTGTTCATTCTCATGTCATTTATTTTTCCCAAGTAGATATTTGTGAGTTGTGAGCTGTGATATTTAGATTTGGCTTATTTGGAGTTTATGAATTTTTCATTTTTGAATTTTTTTGTTGAGTGATAGTAATTATATAATAAAATTATATTATCCTTTTTCCACCACAGGAGTTGAGCCATTTTGGGATCAAGTTGTTAGTCACTTTCTTGAGGTTTGAGGTTTCCTTTTACTCTCTTTTATGTGGCTATGCTTGTTTCATTTTCATCCCTCTTGATATATTTTGATGTGCTTTTGCAGCTTGCTGATAATTCTAATCTGCATTTGAAAAACATGGCACTTGATGCGCTTGATCAATCTATATCTGCAGTCTTGGGTTCTGATCGATTCCAAGACCACAAACAATCCAAGTCTCTTGAAGCATCACAGGAAGTAAGACCTTCTACCACTTTTATAGCTGGCCACCCATATTCTATTTAAAGCAGGACTTAATATGCATCCATCTTATGCAGATGAAAGTCAATCTTGATAAGTTGAGGTCTCTTGAATGTTCTGTCATATCTCCACTAAAGGTTCTTTATTTTTCTACTCAAAGTGTAGATGTTCGTGTTGGATCTTTGAAAATTCTTTTGCATGTCTTAGAGGTAATACTGTTGCTGATTGGTCAAGTTTTGTTGTCATTTTTATTTCCTTAATCTTTGTTTAGATGATATTTTGTTTTTTACATATTCCTCCAGAGATATGGAGAAAAACTTCATTACAGCTGGCCTAATATACTTGAAATGTTGAGGTTGGCCATCTTCTGCGCTTTATTCACATGTCTATTGGTACTACTTTGGTTAATCTCTGTGCTTTTGTCTTATTGTAAGGTATGTAGCAGATGTTTCGGAGAAGGATATTGTTACTCTCGGCTTCCAGGTATATTCAGTTAGTTTCCAGCATTTATTGCTACCATGAGGCTATTGGTATATTGAGTTGACTATTAGCACTTCTCACTAGTTACTATTGATCCTAATTCTGAAAAATACCCATATCATAGGTGACCTTTTCAAGACACAGCATATCGTTGTCCATGCTGGTTCCAATTACTCTTGCAGTTTTCCTTGAAAATGTCTATTTATTCTTATAAACATTTTTATTATAATTCTTTTGCTAATTCCTTTTCCTTTTTTTAAGGAATTAGTCTAGTAAATTTTAGATTAAATTATTTAAACTTTTATTCCCTCTATTTTTCTCATTTTGAACATACCTTCCATCTGTTTTCTAAACATACACAGGCGTTCTTGGATTTTTTCCCATTTTTCACAGACTTCTCTTGAAAGATCTAATCCTTTTACAAACATCCTGTGTACAGGGGAGCTTGATGTTGGTTTTGAAAATACTGATTGTGCTCTACTTTTATTTATTTATTTTAAGTCTATGACTGCACATAAGTCAGGCAATTAATTTCATTAAGATGAATACAAATAGATTATGGATTCTACTTCTAAAACAAATGAATATCATCTTTGGAGCTGTACTTCTACCTTGATTTGTCTGTTGGATTCCCCCCTCTGTTTATTTACAAACGTTAGCAGATAAGTATGATGTTAATTTCTTTTGGACTTTTTTTTTCTATATCTCATTTGTTTCAAAGTCCTGTGAACATTTGATTCATTCTTTTATTATTTATTTTTGACCTATTACATGTCAAAGAAGTTTTCATGAGCACACATTATCATCATACTTTTTTATGTTATACATGGCATTTTCAAGGCATGAATTTAATGTCTTACTTGTATATGAAATTTCCAAGGCCTGTATCTGTTCTGTCATTTGATCAGCGCATGCTTTTAAGTGTTTGTTATGTATCAAGTCTCTTAACATTCTACCAGTTAATTCTGGGGATTACTTTAAACTATGATCACTTATGAATTTATTCCAAAGCTCCCTTCTAGTTTAATTTCTTATCCATGTATTCATTTCTTGAATCTCATTTTTTGATGCTTCATGCTTATATTAAGTTTCCTGAAACCTCTTGCTTGCATGACTTACTGTAGTTTCATATTTGAACTAAATAATTGATATGCTCCCAATTTTTTTATTTTTCTTAGTATTATCCTTTCTCTATAACATCATCATATGCACTAATTTTACTGTTTCGTTTTCTAGAACCTAAGAGTGATAATGAATGATGGACTATCCAGCTTACCTTCACATTGCCTTCAAGTGTGAGATCTCAAGTTCCACTTTACCTACATGCAAACTGCATACATGTGTATATGTTCTTTTATTTTCTGACTCTTTATTTGGCTGCAGTCCTGAGGCAAGTAACACTTGAGTTTCTTCTTGAATGTTGTATTAATAATATTACACATACTTACTAACAGACACTAATGTGCACGCCTGAACAAACAAGCTCTTATGTTAGCTGCTAGATGGACTCCTTCTGTTGTTTTATGTATATTATTACATATTTTACAGATGTGTTGATGTGACTGGAGCATACAGTGCTCAGAAAACGGAGTTGAATATAAGCTTGACAGCAGTTGGACTACTGTGGACTATGACTGATTTCATTGCAAAGGGCCTTCTCAATGGACCTTTTGAAGAAAAGGAAACAGGTTCATATTCTGTTGTCAAGCCATCTGTTCATAAATTATCATTATTCTGAAATTATACGAAGTCTTCTATTATGGTTCTACCTTTCAGGTGTTGGTTCCATAGTGAAGCAGATAGACAGTGAAACAATGGAGAATCAGACACATAGTTCTAATAATGTGAGAGACCAGGCATCTTCTGTAAATGATGTTGATTGTGAGAAGCTTCTATTCTCTGTTTTCTCCTTACTTCAAAACCTTGGGGCAGATGAGAGACCAGAGGTACAATCAACAAATTTCTAATCTTGTTTTCACTTTCCAATTTTTCCACTCTTTTCTCCATCTTTCCTTGCTTTCTATCAGAAAGGGACTTCATGAAACATTCTTTATGTGTAAAGGTGGATTGCCTTTTATGTCTTGCCAGTTAACAATTGATTTTCATTGAGTGTATGATAGATCTCAGAGTAGCACAGCAAAATTATCTGCACACTCACCAATTCCCAGCCCTCCCACACAGCAATAGACACCCACACTGAACATATATTTTTGGCTTGTCTCTGTATTTCCTTCTGAATTCACAAAACAAACAGCCTTACAAAAGAAAATAATTGAAAGATTGTGTCAAAATCCCTGGAAAATTGGCTAGAATAGGATATTTCCTTGTATAGGCAGAATTAAATGTCATAATTAGCAGAGCAAATTAGCTTTCTGATTTTGTATTTATTGTAAATGAATCGTTGACCCTATAATGTAGGAATTAATTGTATATGCAACAATTTAGGAATTTCCTTTATTAAAACTCATGTATTCTATTTAAGAGCAATTGCTCTTCTAAATGAAAGTATAATATATCAGAAAAACAGTTTTGACATGGTATCAGAGCTCCAAAATCCTTGGGAGCCTGTGTAGTCTTGATCTTGCGGCCTGCATTGCTGCAAGGCTCTTCATTCTTTCTTCCGCTGTGTTTTCGTTTTCTGGCCTGCATTGCCGTTTCTTTTGAAACCCCAAATTTCCTGCCCTTGAAGACAAAAGTGTCTCATATGGCACAAACAGGTTCTATAGATGGCAGCCCTTCCAATCCTTCTCTAGAATTTAACACAGATGAGATTAAAAAATTGAGGGAGTTACTGGGAACATTAACAAGACCCACTGACCCAGGTAATATCTCCTTAGCATTCTCAGGTAATAACTCTAAAACTTATGCACTTAGTGTTTTAAATTCTCCTAAAGGAGTATGGATTGTTGACTTTGGAGCTACAGACCACATGACTCAATCTTCTACTAGTTTTATCTCCTATAAACCCTGTCCAAGCAATAAAAAAATTGCAATTGCTGATGGAACTTTCATTACAGTGGCTGGAGAAGGAGATATCATCATAAACCAGAATCTGATCTTGAAAAATGTCTTGCATGTACCAAAATTGTCTGCAAATTTGCTTTCAGTTCACAAGCTTATTGCAGATTTACACTGCTTAGTGACTTTTTCTCCAACAATATGCAAGTTTCAGGACCAGGGAACGGGGAAGATGATTGGACTTGCAAAGAAAGACAATGGTCTTTACCTTCTTGAGGAAGCTAACAAAATGTGTTGCCCTAAGAGTCAAACCCCTATGTCTTTGTTGTCAGAATCATCCCTCTCCAATGAAGAAAAAATCTGGTTATATCACCTTCGTTTAGGTCACCCTTCATTTACTACCCTAAAGGTCATGTTTCCCCATTTATTTAGAAAACATGACACTAGTTTATTTCATTGCGATACTTGTGAATTTGCAAAACACAAACGTGTGAACTTTCCCATTAGTAATAAAAGAATGTCAGTTCCTTTTGCCTTAATACACAGTGATGTGTGGGGACCTTCTAATATTCCAAACATAACAGGAGCTCGGTGGTTTGTTATATTCATTGATGATTGTACTCGAGTAACATGGGTGTTTCTCTTGAAACAGAAGAGTGAGGTTAGTCAGGTCGTCAAACATTTCTTCCAACTAATAAAAAATCAGTTTGAGACAACCATCAAGAGATTTCGTTCTGATAACGCCAAGGATTATTTCAATCAAACACTATCCTCCTTCTTTAATGAACAAGGAATCATTCATGAATCCTCTTGTGTTAATACGCCACAACAGAATGGGGTGGCAGAACGAAAAATTGGACATCTTCTAACTGTGACTCGAGCCTTTCTGCTTCAAAAAATGTTCCAAAACAATTTTGGGGGGAAGCTGTCCTTACTGCTACACACTTGATCAATCGGTTACCCTCACAAACACTTGCAAACAACAGCCCTGTCCAGCTACTTTCCAATTTTTTCCCTGACTTCAAAACAACAAATCACCTTGTTCCTCGAATCTTTGGGTGTGTCACCTTTGTCCATATTCATTCCAATCATCGAAGAAAACTCGATCCTCGAGCTATTAAGTGCATCTTTATTGGTTACTCACCTACCCAAAAGGGATACAAATGCTATCATCCTCCAACAAAACGAGTCTTTGTGTCCCTTGATGTTACATTTGATGAAAAATCATCTTTTTTCCAGCCTGATCTTCAGGGGGAGAGCTCATACATAGAAGATCAGGATAATTCATTCTTGCGGGAGAATCCTTTTAGGGACAGTATCTCATTATCTGAGTCAAATCTTGATCATATACCATCTACTGCAGGTCCAAAAACAATTGTGAATCAAACTCAAAGTGCTACTCATCCATTACAGGTATACTCCAGAAGGGACAAGGCTGTTATCCAACCACCACAAGTCCTAGATTCTGAACTAATACTTGAAATGCCAGGAAATTCTGAACCAATACATGAAATGTTAGAAACTAATGATGCTGGGCAAAGAGAACAGAATATGCCCATTAAAGATGGAGATCTTCCAATTGCAATAAGGAAAGGTGTTAGAGCATGTACTCAAAAGCCAAGGTACCCAATATCCCACTTTGTGTCATATGATAAATTATCCAATAATCACAAAAGTTCCAATTGCAATAAGGAAAGGTGTTAGAGCATGTACTCAAAAGCCAAGGTACCCAATATCCCACTTTGTGTCATATGATAAATTATCCAATAATCACAAAAGCTTCCTCACTCACCTAGGCACTGTCACAATCCCAAAAACTGTTGACAAAGCATTGAGTATTAAGGAGTGGAGAGATGCTATGAAGGTTGAGATGGATGCACTAGAAAAGAACAAAACTTGGGAGTTGGTAGAACTACCTAAAGGAAAAAAACTTGTTGGATGTAAGTGGATCTTCACTGTTAAATATAAAGCTGATGGGACACTAGAACGATACAAAGCAAGGTTGGTAGCTAAGGGTTACACTCAAACATATGGAGTTGATTACCTAGAAACTTTTTCACCTGTGGCAAAAATGAATACCGTTAGAATTTTGTTATCTTTAGCAGCTAGCTATGGGTGGAATTTATTACAGTTTGATGTCAAGAATGCCTTTTTACATGGCGATCTTGAAGAGGAAATATACATGGAGCTACCCCCTGGGTTTGAATCAGTTAAAGGTAAAGTATGCAAACTTAAAAAGGCTCTTTATGGACTAAAACAGTCACCTAGGGCGTGGTTTGGCAGGTTTTCAATAGTCATGAAGAATATGGTATACAAGCAAAGCCAAGGTGATCACACCTTATTTATCAAATACTCATCCTCAGGGGGAGTTACTGCACTAATTGTATATGTGGATGATATAGTTGTTACAGGAAATGATCCAGAAGGAATGGAGACCTTGAGGAAGTGTTTGTTGCAAGAATTTGAAGTCAAAGAGCTGGGCAAACTTAAATACTTTCTAGGCATTGAAGTGGCCCATTCCAGCCATGGAATATTCATTTCTCAACAGAAATATGTGTTGGACCTATTGGCAGAAACAGGGAAACTTGGTTGTAAACCTGTAGAAACGCCGATTGATCAAAATCATAAGCTAAGTGAAGGAACAGGAGGTGCTGCTGTTAACAAAGAATCATATCAGAAATTGGTAGGAAAATTAATCTACTTGTCTCATACAAGACCGGATATAGCCTATGCAGTAGGAGTGGTAAGTCAGTTTATGCATAATCCTAAGGAAACTCATTTAAGAGTTGTTTACCGCATTCTGCAGTACTTGAAGGGAACACCTGGAAAAGGAATTCTATTTACAAGAGGGAAGGAGATGACATTGGAAGCATACACAGATGCTGACTATGCTGGATCTGTAGATGATCGAAGGTCCACATCCGGTTACTGTACCTTTCTTGGAGGGAATTTGGTGACTTGGAGGAGTAAGAAACAACATGTTGTTGCAAGATCAAGTGCAGAGGCAGAATTCAGAGCAATGACCCTTGGTATATGTGAACTACTATGGATAAAGATAATTCTTGAAGATTTGAGGGTTGAGTGGAATAAACCCATGAGACTGTACTGTGATAACAAGTCAGCAATAAACATTGCACATAATCCAGTACAACATGATAGGACCAAGCATATTGAAGTAGATAGACACTTCATAAAGGAGAAGCTGGATAATGGGACTATTTGTACACCATTTGTATCCTCTGAAAATCAACTTGCAGATGTACTAACGAAAGGATTAAGCGGTACAACATTTCAGTCCATTATTGGCAAGTTGGGAATGCATGATATCCATTCACCAACTTGAGGGGGAGTGTCAAAATCCCTGGAAAATTGGCTAGAATAGGATATTTCCTTGTATAGGCAGAATTAAATGTCATAATTAGCAGAGCAAATTAGTTTTCTGATTTTGTATTTATTGTAAATGAATCGTTGACCCTATAATGTAGGAATTAATTGTATATGCAACAATTTAGGAATTTCCTTTATTAAAACTCATGTATTCTATTTAAGAGCAATTGCTCTTCTAAATGAAAGTATAATATATCAGAAAAATAGTTTTGACAGATTGCTTAATGAAAAGTAGTCATCAAAGTCTCAGACCCTGTCTACCCACCACCTACTTGCTCCAATTTTTTCCCCCTCCCTCCGGACCCCCTTCCCTCCTTTTATTTTCTCATTTCACGTTGATCATGCAAGGAATCCCTCTCTTCCACTCCCATATTGCCACCTGTAATTCTGTTATTTTCCTCCTGTTTCTTCAACAACCTTGCCACCTGGAATTCTGTTCTTTACTCAACAGCCTTCTTTTTAGTCCCATCTTGTTCCCCTGCCTCATTTTTATGCCTTTTCCCTTTTTTACTCCTTCGGGAATACACATGGACTAAAGTCCCATCAGTGTACCCGTTATGTGCATATGAATCTCTCTCTCTCTCTCTCTCTCACACACACACACACACACACACACACACATTCCTTTTCTAGTCTTTTCTCGTATCACATTTCAATTTTTGATCCACTTTAAAAGTGTACTTGTGAAAGCCAATGACTCCCTTGTTGTAAGTTGATGTGAATAGTATCAATGAGAATGTTAGTTGAAAGATTGCCATAAACAAATTTTAGAGGTGAGAAATTTTTTTTCTCCTTTAGTTTATGTGAATATGATTTTTTTTTTCTTTTAAGATAAGCTAAGCCTGTTGAATGCTCCTTTGAAGATACCTATCATGATCTAAGCATCCGAAAAGCTTATAACCTATTGGGTGAAAACACATGATAAGTTTTATACTTTACACGCCCCCCACATAAGAGCTATTTGGACTTAAAAGTGTGGACAATGTACAGGCCTATCTCATGTTATGCGGAAATTTAACTTATATTTAGAAGAATGGGCAGCAAGGATTAAACCCTAGACCACATGCCCATGGAGGCTCTAGTACCATGTCATGAATCAACTACCCCAAATGCTTAAACTATTGGGTGAAAGCACATGAATGGTTTTATATCTGTCTAATCTAACAATGCCAAAGTAATATTTTCTTGTATAATGACATCTCTTCATCAAGGGGCTAGGTACTGAGGATGCTTCTGTTCTGGGTATGAAAGGTAACAAGCAGCATTGCAGAATCATTTGTGACAAATAATGGGGTTTATAAACAAAGTGATAAGTGGGGAAGCATCATGTAGTTGCACAAGTGGTAGAGTTATATTCTTTTTTGAGCTTGATATATAGCTTTAGAAATTCACTTCTACACTGAAACCACACATTTTATTGTTTTTTGTTATTTGTCTCAGCTACATCAAATTACTGTTAGATGTGATAGTTATATTTTGCACTTGTTGCCTCTACCATGAATCATCTGAGGAATGCGGTTCAATAATTAATGTTTATAATTTCTATCTCCCATGCATTAATAGAAAGATGAACAGCAAAGATGAAGTCTGGTTACTTGAAGTCCGTTAAAGTATAGGGGTTCTTTGGTTGGAAATGGGAGGGATGGGAAATAAGAATTAAAGGTTCAGCAGGTCTATGTGAGCGCAAGGAAGATTTACAGACAATATAATTGTGAGCTGTAAACATTCCCTGATTAGGTTTCTGACTTCAATGGGTTTAAGGAAACTTCAGGAAAGGAACAGCTATTGTTTGTTGAGTTGAATTTTAACTACTGTCTCCAATAGAAAATAAGTATCTGTGGATAAAATTTAAGAAATGATAAAAAATAACAGAAATCTAGGCATCATTCTTAGGGTCTCAATGTCACAAGTTCACAACTAGATTTTAAAGTCTGTCTGATCGATGTTGTCAATGGAGGTTGAGTGAAAGCAATTTTTTATTTTTTTTGCTTTGATACAACTCTGTTAATCATGTCTTGGTAATCAGGAAACTCAGTTTTAAGTTACTTTTCAAACAGACTCTTTGACTACATTGCACAACCAAGAAGAGACTATGAATCAAACTCCCATTGCTCTCTACTATTAATGTACTAATTGGGGAATTTGGACAATAAAACAAAGCTCTTAACACCCAAATAAATCGCTCTCTACTATTGCTGCTGCATGTGAAAGCTTTCTGGCGCTGAAAGTTTTGTTTTGCAGGTGAGGAATTCTGCTGTCAGGACACTTTTCCAAACTTTAGGAACTCATGGGCAAAAGCTTTCGAAGAATATGTGGGAAGATTGTCTTTGGAACTATGTATTTCCTACACTGGATCGTGCTTCTCATATGGTAAGCTGAATCTATTGCCAGTTGAAATATGAGAGCTTTTTTTCAGCTAAAGTTGATGTACTTTGTCTGGATTTGATATTGATAATTAGGCTGCTACTTCATCAAAAGATGAATGGCAAGGGAAAGAACTTGGAACTCGAGGAGGAAAAGCAGTTCACATGCTCATACATCATAGGTATTTGAAATTGGCATCAACTTTGTTTACTTATGCCGTTTATAAAATCACTGATGGCAAGGTTTTATAAATCGGGCCAATCATTGAATCGGTTTAAGTCTTTGGTTCAAGGTTTAATGATCCAATTGTGGTTGAACTGTAATCAAACCGGTATTAATTAACTATTATTTTAAAATATTTATAATATATATATATATATTAGTACACTATATTAATATTATAATTTTACTTGATTGAAAATTAAAAATTATAATTATTTTTAGTTTTTAAATTTAAGTTATGTATGTGAGTTAAATAAAATATAACATAATTTCAATTTTATTTTTTTTAACAAAAAATTGTTAGAATAATTCTCTTTGTTCCTTTTTATCTGTCTAGAAAGAGATGTACAAATGTTAAGGAATGCATTTAATATTGTTAACTTTCTAAAAATTAATATTTACTTTCTTAACTTACCCTTTATATATAAACTTTATTGTTATCTTTCTGCATTTGTTCCAGGTGATAAATATAAGAGTATATATGAAAAAAAGTTAATTCTTTCTTGAAAACTAAAGTGGACAGTTAAATAGGAACAAATTTTATACTCTCTTTTTGGACAGATAAAAAAGGAACAACAGGAGTGTTAATTTATACATATCCTAGTTCGTCAGTTTACTGGTTTTTTAGTAAAATAGTTTTGTGATTCAATGACCCGAAGAGGTGACTGGTTCTCCGTCCAACCGGATGGTTCGGTCCGGTTTTCATAACTATGGAATCCAGAAATGCTAATCACTAGAGTTTTGAACTTGTATTTACTAATTATACTACACTTCTTTTCTTCCATATGAATTTGAAAAGAAAAAAATACCAATGATAATATCATAGTATGACAAAATTATGGCACTTGTACCCTTTAGTTTAAGTGCTCTAAAACTACCTATTTTCTTAATCCGACAATACTTTTCAAAATTTCCCTACATTGATTGGCTCTTCCTTAAGCTGATGAACCTTGCACAAACTTTCAGCTTCTTTTGTATAAACTAAACCTGACAAATTGAAGACTTGAACTCTGCCAAGAAATAATGAATCATGACTTGAAAATTAACAAGTTCCGTCTATTTGTAATAACTCTTGTCACTCCAGTAACGACTACTTGTAAGGAGCTTCAAGAACAACTAGCAGCAAACTAACCAACTCAACAAAGAACATATATAGAGATCAATGACTGACAACTTAACAAGCTTGATAGACCACAACTTACAATGAAATAAATGGACAATGGCTCATGTTAAATCCCAAGAAAGACATGATATAATATGATTTTATTATCCACAAAACTGACACAGAAACTTAGGGAGGAGGGTAAAATGGGTCTGATAACATGCTGAAGGGATGTGGAAAAGATAGAAAGTAGGATAGAAAAACCCCAAAACATTGTACATAACAATGATCCCTATGCCTGTGTTTGTGTTGGTTTTATGGCTGCATAAACCTTTTACTACTGGTGCACTGGATACTTCATTAATCTCATAACACATTCCATATTCACTTGATATACATTTACGTTCTAATGAATTTTGCAGTCGTAACACAGCTCAGAAGCAGTGGGATGAAACTCTTGTGCTTGTTTTTGGAGGAATAGCACGCATATTACGGCTGTTCTTTCCCTTTTTAACAAGCTTAAGTAACTTCTGGTCTGGTGGGTTCATTATTAAAAGTTGATGTATCTGGTATTTTCATTTGGTGTAATTTACTAGTCCTGATTTCTTTTGGTTCTATGTAGGCTGGGAATCATTGCTTCAATTTGTTGAGAATAGCATTTTAAATTGTAGTAAAGAGGTAGCACTTGCAGCAATAAATTGTTTGCAGACATCTGTTAATTCCCATTCATCCAAGGTAGGGATAATGATTTGAATTAGATAGAGCTCTGTTTGTAGATGTAGAATAAGCAGCTGAATTCATTTCAATCATCACTGGCAGTAGCTTTATTGGCTTTTAATAATCAACAAACATAAAAATCAAGGGCAGAGCTAGTTGAATTATACAAATTTAAGTACTGACAAAAGTTCATGAATTAGGGAAATATGCCGATGCCTTACCTTATTTCAGTGATTGATGTTTACGACCTTGTTCTGAGAAAGCCATCCAGTTACAGTGGCCATGCAGCTGATAAGGTGAAGCAGGAGATTTTGCATGGTCTTGGTAATATATTATTTTCGCTTTATTCATTAAGATTTTATTTTTCTTTATACATTACTCATGGATTAGTAGTTGTTCCTTTAGGCTTCTTTTTGCACCATAGGCCAATAGTCAAGTTAGCTTCAGATAGTGTTATTCAAATGAGAGTGATTTTATGTAACATTTTGATCATCTGTCAGGAGAGCTTTATGTGCAGGCTCAAGGATTGTTCAATGATGTTGTATACAAACAGTTGATAGCAATCATAGATTTGGCTGTGAAGCAAGCCATGTTAACTAATGATAATTTTGAAATGGAATTTGTAAGTCCATTTTCTAATAACTTTTATTTCTAAATTAGTTTTTCTTGTACATTGGAACTGTTATTTTGTGGTCATCAATTTTTCCACCAATATCAGCAAATTTGAAGTATTCTATACATAACATAAATTAAGACATTATATTACCCTGTAACAAATTACAATTACCAAATGTATATTGCTTTACATAAATCATGTTATTTAAAAGTCATGAACTTAATGTATTGTGTGCCCTTGGAAAAGAAATTAAAGTAAAACTGCACAATCAAATGCTGTTCTCATTAAATTGTAACTGCTATGCTATTTCTACTCCTTAAATTTTACACGAGATTTCCAATAAGTTAATTATTGGTTAGCAACATTTATTATTTGGTTAACATTGTGTTTTTTTCTTAGAAATGTATTTTTAATCCATAACCAAATGATTGATGTTGTTAACCAATAATTATCTCATTGGTAATCAGGTGTAGCCCAGGTGTAGAAGAAATGTTAGCAATTTGTAAAGTTTGACTGGAAAATTCCACATTGCCATTCTTCTTCATGATGCATTAGAAAGTATGTTAACATGCTTATAGTTTATTAATGAGTGAAAATGATTCTGGCCTTAGCAAACAATTGCAGCACAAGGATAGAATGCTAATTTGATTTTTTTGTACATTAATGGTTTTGTGTAACAAGTGTACTAGAGAAATATTTTGTACTTCTTGTAAACTTCCAACTGTGTTGTACATTCAAAAAAAAATTCTGTAACTTCACCACCATCCTTAGCATGGTCTTATATTAACATAGCGGCAGAGGTGGTTGTCATAAAAACACTTCAGGTTTTCTTGGGAGTATCCCCATGCATTGTTCACTTTATTATTTAGTTCATTGCATGGTGGAAGAAAGCAAAAAAATTTAATATATGGTCTACACCAACAATCATATAAGGAATAATTCCATAACTTATATGAACATGTGCTGTTTTGATTGAATTTCCATGATTGTATGTTCCATCCCAAGTGACTTCTTTGTAGTCTTGTTTTACAAAATCATTTGGTATCTCACAACTTGCTTTGCTTCTAAAGAAAAAATTGTCGTTGACCAACTATCCAAAAAGCTTAAGCTCTGGGCAAAAGCACATGAATGACTTTATATCGAACAAAAATCATGTGGCATAATTCAAACGATAGGATCCTTGAATTGGTTAGGCCCAAAATAAATAAGCCCAAAATAACCAAAGTGTTTGTACGAAAAAAAAGATAATGAAGAGAAGCGTAACTAACTCTATGGAGTATATTGAGAGTGGGGGACGTAAGATTCTGTTAAGAGGGTTATATGTAGTGGGTGGGCAGAGAAAAAGGGACAGGCTGGAATTAGTGATTTGAACCTTGGGAGAGACTAGACACTTTCGAATTGTCTAGACTGTTGTTATTTCCTTTCTGTGTTGTATTTCTTTCTTCTACCTCAGGTACTATATCACGTTGATATGGGCTTGAAATCAGAAATAATATAGAGTATTAATCAGTCCAACTCATCTGTTCTACTGCTATTATTTTGGTATCTATCAAATTGGTATCAAAGCTTCAATCCTTGGAGCAGTTAATGGTTAACACACACACGATCTATTATGGAGTCCAGAGTAGAAAATTTGGGGAAGAGTGTGCTTGAATGGAGAGCTGAGAGTCAAATACAGTGGGGCGAGCTCAAACGTTTATTGAAAGAGACTTACCGAGGAGAGACATGAGGACGTTCTCGACGATGAAGATCCTTGGATCGGAGAGATGAAGAGCATGGTAGTAGTGGAAACTCAAGAAGGCCTCGAGATCACAGTCCCGAACTTTCCATCCTTCAAACAATCAAGAGAATGGGTCAACGAAGGGGAATCAACCTCCGTCGCATGATCATGGAGGAAGGAAGTTGGAGATCCTGGTGTTCTTAGGAGATGATGCTAATGGGTGGATAAACAGGGTGGAGAGGTATTTCAAACTAAATGGGGTAGTTAGGTCAGAGAAGCTAGAGGCAGTGATGGTCGCTCTAGAAGTCTGAGCATCGAATTGGTTTCAGTGGTGGGAGGACCAAACACCATTGCCCAGTTGGGAACAATTCAAGGAAGCAGTCTTGCGACGTTTCCAACCCGGGTTGATCCAAAACCCATATGGACCGTTGCTGAGTTTAAAACAAACAGGGAGTGTGATGGAATATTAGAAGTTTGAGCTAACCTCCGCTCCAATGAAGGATGCAAACAAGGAGATGCTAAAAGGTATTTTCTTGAACAGACTACATGAAGAGATACAGACAGAACTAAAACTTTATAAGTCAGATACGTTGTCTGATTTAATGGACAGAGCACTGTTATTGGAAGAGAAGAACTGGGCTTTGAGGAAGGGGGGAGTCCTAGGGGGCAAGGGGGAAATGCTCCCTCTATTTTCCAAGCTCTTATGAACAGAATTCTAAAACCATATTTGAGGAGGTTTGTCTTGGTATTTTTTGATGATATTCTAATTTACAGTTGTGATGAAACTAGCCACAAGAAGCACCTTAAGTCAGTTTTGCGGCTGCTAGAAGACAATCATCTCTTTGTTAATAAAAAGAAATGCAATTTTGGTCAAAGGCAATTGGAATATTTGGGGCATCTCATCTCTGAAGAAGGGGTGTCAGCAAATCCCAATAAGGTGAAGGATATGCTGGACTGGCCCACCCCCGTGGATGTGAAAGGACTAAGAGAATTTCTTGGGTTGACAGGCTACTATAGATGGTTTGTAAAAAATTATGGAGAAATTGCTTGGCCTCTCACCCAGCAGCTAAAAAAAGATAGTTTCAATTGGGGAAATGAAGCACAAACGGCATTCGATTGTCTCAAGACTGCCATGACTACTCTACCCATCCTAGCAATTCTTAATTTTGACAAACCTTTCATTGTAGGGACAGATGCTTCAGGAAAAGGGGTAGGAGCAGTCCTTATGCGAAAGAGAAGACCAGTTGCATATATGAGCCAACCGCTGTCTGATCAGGCCCAGAAGAAGTCAGTTTATGAAAGGGAGTTAATGGCCATTGTGCTAGCAGTTCAGAAATGGAGACACTATTTGCTGGGAAATCATTTTGTGGTGTATACAGATTAGAAAAGCCTGAGATTCTTGACTGAACAGAGAATAGTGGGAGAAGAACAACATAAATGGGTCTCAAAATTAATGGGATTTGACTTTGAGATCAAATATAAGCCAGGAAAAGAAAATCGAGTAACTGATGCCCTCTCTGGAAAGCTGCAATATACTGCCCTCACTACAGTCCAATTCAATGAATGGGAAGGATTAGAGGATGAAGTAGCCGTTGACGACAAACTGAGAAGCATCATACAAGAGTTGCTCAGGCAGCCAGAGTCACATCCAAGATTCAATCTGAAGAAAGGGAGACTTTATTACAAGGGCAGGTTAGTGATTTCAAAAAACTCTCCCAAAATTCACTTGATACTTAAGGAATTCCATGATTCTCCTGTCAGCGGGCATTCTGGATTTTTCAGGAACATACAAGAGAATCTCAGGAATATTATTCTGGGAGGGAATGAAAAAGATGATACAACAGTATGTGCAAGGTTGTGAGGTTTGCCAGAGGAACAAATACCAAGCTTTAAGCCCTGCAGGTTTGCTGCAGCCTCTACCAATACCCACACAAACATGGACAGACATTTCCATGGATTTTATAGGAGGGTTACCTAAAGCGAATGGGTTGGATACTATCTGGTTATTGTGGATAGATTAACAAAGTATGCACACTTTATTGCTGTAGCTCATTCGTTCACTGCTCAAACTATTGCAAAGATTTTCATTAAGGAAATTGTCAGGCTCCATGGTTTCCCTTCCTCAATTGTAACAGGCAGGGATAGGATCTTTATGAGTACCTTTTAGAAAGAAATGTTGAAAGTGGCTGGAACAAGATTGAATTATGTTACGGGCCTGTACCCAAGGCCCAAAATTACCAAGGTGTATGTAAGAAAAAATAGGAAAGGAGAAGCACCAGATCAAACCCCAAGAAATGAGAGAGAGAATAACTAACTGCTGAGGTGGCAAGGAGCAAAGGGAGGGCAGCAGCGTAGTGGGGTTGCTGCGCAAAGGGGTATATGGCTGGATGAGGGGAATGAGGAGGTTAGGCTGGAATTTGGCTAGAACTTGGGAGAGCATAGGCACTCTCGAACTGCCTATTTTCATTGGTATTGTTTCTTTCGTTTCTTTACCGGCAAGCGCTGCCATATCAGGCTTGTTAGGATAGCAAAATCCCTAATATACAGTTTTCTTTCTCCTTTATTATCTTTATATAATTTCTGGTACCCAACAAATTACAGTTCAGCCTATCATCCCCAGTCCGATGGGCAAACTGAGGTTGTTAATAGGTGTTTAGAGACCTATCTTAGATGCCTTACAGGGCCAAACCAAAACACTGGGCAAAATGGTTAAGCTGGGCCGAATTTTGGTACAACACAAACTACCATTTGGCTACCAAAGTGACTCCTTTTAGAGCTTTGTATGGGCGAGATCCACCAGCACTACTTAGAGGAGATGTTGCAGAATCCTCTGTTGAAGAAGTGAATAGGTTGATGGCAGAAAGGAACAGTATGCTTGATGACTTAAAGAATCAACTAGTGAAGGCTCAAGACAGAATGCGCAGTCAACCGAATAAAAATAGAAGGGATGTTGAACATCAGGTTGGAGATGAGGTGTTTTTAAAGATCCAGCCTTACAAGTTGAAATCATTGGCTAAAAGAGTGAATCAAAAACTGAGCCCAAGGTTTTATGGACCCTATAAAATTCTGGAAAAGATTAGTCCATTTGCTTATAAACTACTCTTATCGGAGGGAAGCAAGATACATCTAGTATTTCACATTTCCTTGCTCAAGAAATCTATCTCAGCAGCAGTGACTAATCAACCTTTACCTTCCTTTTTAGCAGAAGATTGGGAACTAAAAGTCCAGCCAGCAGAAGTTCTCGCTGTTTGTAAGAATACTCAGGGAGAAACTGAAGTCCTTATCAAGTGGCAGGATCTTCTGAACTATGAAAATTCCTGGGAAACTCTAACTGGTGTCAGAGACCAGTTTCCATATTTCCACCCTGGGGACAAGCTGTCTCTTGAGGAGAGGAGTATTGATAGGATCCCTGAATTGGTTAGGCCAAAATAGATAAACCCAAAATAACCAAAGTGTTTGTACGAAAAAAAAAAAGATAATGAAGAGAAGGGTAACTAACTCTATGGAGTATATTGAGAGTGGGGGACATAATATTCTGTTAGGAGGGTTATATGTAGTGGGTGGGGAGAGAAAAAGGGACAGCCTGGAATTAGTGAATTGAACCTTGGGAGAGACTAGACACTCTGGAATTGTCTAGACTACTGTTATTTCCTTTCCGCATTGTATTTCTTTCTTCTACCTCAGGTACTATATCACGTTGATATGGGCTTGAAATCAGTAATAATATAGAGTATTAATCAGTCCAGCCCATCTGTTCTACTGCTATTCTTTGTAGTCTTGTTTTACAAAATCATTTGGTATCTCACAACTTGCTTTGCTTCTAAAGAAAAAATTGTCATTGACCAACTATCCAAAAAGCTTAAGCTTTGGGCAAAAGCACATGAATGACTTTATATCTAACAAAAATCCTGTGGCATAATTCAAAGAACCATTTTAGTAGTTGTAATAGAATTGTCTTTTACATAGAAACTTTCTTATGAATGCTATGTTTCATTTTTTTAGGGGAATGTCCCACCTGTGCTACGCACTATTCTGGAAATCTTACCGCTGTTACGTCCAACAAAGCACAATTCTTCTATGTGGTCTGTTCTTCTTCGAGAGATTCTGCAGTATCTTCCAAGACAGGATTCTCATTTACAGAATGAGGATGGTAAAATAGATCAAGCAAAAGGTTGACTTTTTTTAGTTATAGGAGTATCCGATTGTACCTGAGCTAGGTTTAAGTTTTTCCTTTAGGTAAAAGTATAAAATCCAGGCTTGTGTTTGCAGATTCTCAGGTGAACTATGAAGCACCTAATGGTGCTACTCCAATATCACCCAGTAAAGTAGCAGCGGCTCCAGGTTCTGGATCAACTGCAGCCATGACAGGCATTCCTAGTTATATGTTTGTAGAAAAGCTAGTTCCCGTGCTGGTAGATCTTTTCTTGCAGGCACCTGCAGCTGAGAAGTATATTATATACCCTGAAATCATTCAAAGCCTCGGAAGGTAGCTACTGCTCTTAGGTTCAATTGTTTTTGCTACTCACTGTTCTGTTAAGGGATAGGATAGGATAACTCACATAAAGGTTGGAGAGTGCTTTTAAAATTTGTAGCTCGATAGATTTGTATAGTCTAGTGAGATTGTCTTTCTGTGGAAAGTGGGTTCAAGAGTTTATGGGTTATACTATAGCTACCAAAATCAAGATTTTGAAAATGTTTTACTTGGAAACCATAGAAAAGTAAAATAACTTGTCATGTCATGCTTGAGGTGAATGCTACTCTTACAACTCCCTGGAAGTTCATTTTGAAGGAATTCCCCTCTTTTTATACTTTTCAGAGGAATGGCTCCTGCTTTCTTCTTGGGAAGATGTGTAGTTATGAGATTTCTCTCTCCTTTATCTCTTTCCTTGCCTTTATCACATTTTTACTTTGCATAATGTTTAAATCTCAATTTTTTTCTGTACTCAAGGGTCTCTTTCTTGGAAATCTTATTTCTTTAGAAACCTTAATGATTGAGACTCCCCTAGTGTCTTTGCTGGGCACACTAGATTGTTTCTCTCTTTTGAATCCTATGTATGTTGGACTTGAGATATCAAGCCGAGCCTCAAAAGTACCAAATCAAATTTGGGCAGCCAAGTTGCCAATGCTTTTTCTCTGCTGTTTGTGGCTTGTCATTTGTTGGGCCTATTGTAAAAGTTTCACACATTCAATCAAAAAATATTGTCTTACATGAACTTAGTAGAACAGAAAAATTTTGGATACTTACCAACTAACTTGTAAGAAAAGATGTTACATTGCAAGAATGCTAAATTTGAGTGAAGTCTTTAACATATTCATAAATATCAGTTCTGTATGCAAGTAATACATGTCCAAATGTTATTATAATCTGCATGTCTTAAGAGAGAGAAAAAGATTTTTGGGTTTTTGATTCATTTAACCCTTATATTTTTCGGATTTGAAGCGAATAAGAAAGGAATGAAAAAAGTAAGTTGATAATTCAAAATCAAATTATGAAAGCTCTTGTTTTGTGAAAAAGGAGAGATAGAGGATAAGGACAAATTGATTCCGATTCACCATCAGCAACCTCTGAAGTAGCTACTCCTAGAGCTAAATATTTAACACTTGGAATTGACAGCTGTAACCTGTTTAACTTTTGATCATCTCTTCTTTTGTGCCATAAAATATGCAACTCTAATGGATTGAAGATATCCTCCTTGTTGATATGTGTAATATCTTCCTTTTTGTCTCTAGATTGGAGTATTGCACAATAATACTAATATGTTACTTTTCAGGTGTATGACAACACGAAGAGACAATCCAGATAGTGCACTTTGGAGGTTAGCTGTTAAAGCATTCAACCGTGTTCTTGTTGACTATGTCACCAAATTAACCAATGGAGGTCCAGATTCAAGCATTAGTAAACCTGTCAGAACACGTATATGGAAAGAAATTGCTGATATTTATGAAATATTCCTTGTTGGATATTGTGGACGTGCTCTTCCTTCAAATTCTCTCTCAGCAGTGGTGCTAGAGGCAGATGAGTCCCTTGAGATGTCCATCTTAAATATTCTTGGTGACACAATCCTTAAGTCGCCAATTGACACCCCCACTGATGTAAGTTTTTCACCAATAACATTGTTAGTTATGGCTGGCACTCCATGAAGTTGTTATGAACATGCACATCCAATGTATTACTTGTAGGGGTATTAAAAAAGTATAGGCTTGGCATTGAATGTATTATGTGTGCATTAAATGTTGACACGGCTGATCAAACTGCATGAAGAAAACAAAATTCGTGATTTACCAGGATAATGCTAAAGGGCATGTTTTATGCCATCAAATTCTCATGCCAATTTGTAAGATACTTTGACATTAAAGAACCCTGTACAAATACTTTGATATTTAACTATGCATGGAGCTAGAAGCAGAAAAGATCTACTCTGTCAATAGTTTTCCAGTTACTGTTAGACCTCCTATTAAGAAAGTGGACATTGGGAAGGATGATAAGAGGATCGGGGAACCAACCTGCCTAAGCAATGGTGGTGGCAGAGAGGAAATTCCACGACAGGAATAACAGAATGCCTACATGGCCAAGGGGTAGGGGGAGGATAGCAACGAAAGGGAATTATCTATTAGGGAAGGGTAGTAAAATATGGAATTGGGGACCTTAGGGAGGTACTCAATTACTGAATGAGGATTTGTAGGCAGGTTACAGATCTCTCAAATGACCTATGGAATCTTTTTTTTTTCTGTTTGGATGAATTAAAAAGGACTAATGTTTTAAGGAGCTAATCACATTGTTCCATAAATAAATTTTAAGTTCTATCAGGTTCCTATGACTTATCAATTTCCTCAAAATAAATATGGAAACATTTTACTTTTGATTATATCTTGTGTGTTTATTATAGTTATACTAACATGCATTCTTATATATAGAAAGTAACAACAGTTGAATAATACAAATCTGAGTGTTTTAAATATTTTATTCAAAATAAAACTAATTTTATCTCATCAATGATAATATGATATATTACAACTACCAAAGATTTCTTGCTTTTCAAAAAAAAAAAACACACTTCAAGTTCAAAAAGTTTTCATCCAAGAATTGCATTGCTAACATTTCTAAGTTAAATTATGCGATATTTGGAATGTGTTTTAAAGAAAATTTAGAGTAAACTTCTGAATCATCAACCATAAAGCCACAAAAGATGTGTTGAAATTAAATTGATACAGAAGATTCCTACCACAATGAAAAAATAAAACTTCAGAACTATTAAAACTGCATATAAGTTTTAGTTTGATTCCTCACGAAGTACGACTCTGCTTCTCTATAATGATTATTTGGCATGTGGTACTGCCCCCTATTCTGCTGTATCACTGTTCTAGAGAAACTGACATGTAAAATATTTATTTAATATAAAAAGTTCTTAAATTTTGTTTATTGGAGTTAGCTCTGTTACTGAACAATGGCCCACCCCTTCTTGTCCATGACTTGTGAGTAATAATTAATTTGGTTATTGATATTATATTTCTTGCCACTAAAGTTGTTTGCTTAGTTTTGTTACAACAAAACACCCAAATGGACTTGTTTTAAGCTTTTCCTGCACTTCATACTATGAAGTTGAAAGAAGCTACCATTAGCTTGTGTTTTCAGTGCAATATTGTATTTTTCCTTTCTAATACTGGGTATTTGTTAGAGACTAAGGAAATGCTCACAAGAAATCTGAAGTATTATTACTGAAATGCAAGAAAAAGAAATTAAAGCTCTAATAGTTCAGAGCCTATGGCTCCACAGAGAAGATGATCTCTGCCCAAGCTTTCAGCCAAAAAAAAAGAAACAACTTTTCTGATTCCCCTCTTCCCACACCCCCACTCACACAATAACCAACTCCTCAACGTCAATACCCACCCACTAACGTAACCAACTTGCCACATCAGCCATATTACAAATTTTCCTATATTTTCTCCTTTTTTGCCCCTTCTAGTATAGACCTTCCAAATTCTAGGTCCATGACTTGGCCCATTAACAAGCTGATCTTGATATTTTCTAACATTGCCCCCCTGTACACTCTCAGCCTTGTCCTCAAGGCTGAATGATGGGAATTGGCTACGAATGGTGAATTCATCTTCCTAGGTAGCATCTTCCGTGGATTTGGTCTTTCACTTCACTAACCATTGAGTAATCAAGTCGTCAGCTTGCGTAATCTGCCGAGTAGCCAAAATAGATTTTGGTTCAAGCATATCATTGGTCTCCACCTCCATTCCCTCTGGTAACTGCTGTTCCACAGAATAAGATCCTATTGCCTTTTTGAGTTGGGAAACATGGAAAACTGGATGAATTTTGGAAGTTGCAGGCAACTGCAACTTATAAGCCATTGTGCCAATCTTGTCTACAATCTAAAATGGACTAAAATAACGTGGGGATAATTTAGGACAGATTCTTCTAGCCACAGATTGTTGTCGATGTGGTCTAAGCTTCAAGAAAACCCATTCGCCAACTATAAATGACTCTTCTCGTCTATGTTTATTGGCAAATTTTTGCATTCTACACCTGGCACGCTCTAAATTATACTTCAATTGACGAAGAGCCTCATCTCGATCCATTAACTCGCGGGCCATCGCTTCCACCAGGATTTCTCCTTGAAAATAACAAATAATGGTCACTGGTTTGCGACCATATACTACTTCGAATGGTGTTACTCCTGTGGACACATGATAAGTGGTATTGTACCACAATTCTACCCAATGAAGCCATAAGGACCAATTTTTGGGTTGTTCAGACACAAAACACCGGAGGTAAGTCTCTAGACATCGATCGATGACCCTAGTTTGACCATCCGATTCGGAATGATAAGCTGAACTTATTCGCAACATAGTGCCTTGGAGTTTAAATAATTCCTTCCAAAAGTTACTCACAAAAGTAGGATCTCGATCACTCACGATGGATGTTGGAATGCCATGTAACTGGACCACTTTTTTTACAGACACCTCTGCTACCACATTGGCTGTGTATGGATGTTTCAATAATATAAAATGGCTATACTTAGAGAGCCTATCAACCATAACCAGAATGGCTTCATACCCCTTAGATCTAGGTAATCCAGTTACAAAATCAAGGGAGACATCTTCCCAAACTTGATTGGGAACATTCAAAGGTTGTAGTAGGCCAGCAGGTTACATAGCTAAATACTTTTGTCGTTGACAAACATCACACTTTTTGACATAGTCTTGCACAGTGTTCTTCATTCCAATCCAATACAGATTTTCAGCTAGCCTTCGATATGTACAATAATAACCAAAATGTCCTCCTTATGGAGTATAATGGAATTCTTGTAACAGACATGGAATCCAAGATGATGTACTCGAAATTACTAACCTCCCATGATAGAGTAAAATCCCATTCTGCAAGGAATAACCTGGTCTAGAATTTGGTTTTGTTTTGATTGCAGCAATGATTTCTTGGAGTTTAGGATCTTGGTGAACTTCGTCAGCCATCTGTCAACCATCCAGCGTCTCCGGATAAGAATGTTAAAATCTTCATTTTCATGTAATCGGGATAAGGCATCAGCTGCTTTATTCTCTTGACCCGGTTTATAGATGATATCAAATTGATAGTCAAGCAATTTAGCCATCCAACACTCTGATTCGGGGTTGTAATACATTGTTGAAGTATGTGTTTGAGGCTCTTTTGGTATGTGAAAACTTCAAAATTCCTCCCCAAGAGTTTTGGCCGCCAATGCTGGACCTACAAAGCCACTGCCATAATCTCCTTTTCATAGGCTAACTTGGCTAAAGATCTATGAGAAAGAGCCTTACTATAGAAAGCAATTGGTCTGCCATTTTGCATTAAAACTGTGCCCAAACCTATCCCGGAAGCATCACATTCAATTTTCAATTTTTGTGTAAAATCAGGAAGTGCAAGGACTGGAGCAGAGGTAACTGCCTTCTTAAGTTTTTCAAATGCATCCTGTGCTGCTATTCCCCAAAGAAAACCTTCCTTCTTTGTTAACTCTGTTAATGGCTTTGCAATCTTTTCGTACCCTTTAATAAACTTCTGATAATAGCCCATAAGTCCTAGAAATCCTCTAACTCCCTTCACATTTTTTGGTACTGGCCACTCCACAACATTTTGTATTTTTTTAGGATCCATTGCTACACCATGTGCTGATACAATATGACCTAAATACTCAACCTCTTTCTGTCCAAAATAGCATTTCTTTCCATTGACAACAAAATGATTAGTTTCTAACAATTGGAACATCTACCAAATGTACTAAGTGAGTCTCCCAAGAAGAGCTATAAACCAGAATGTCATAAAAAAAAACCAAGACAAATCTTCGCAAAATTGGTCTAAATACATCATTCATTGGGGACTGAAAAGTGGTTGGAGCATTGGTCAAGCCGAAAGGCATAACTAAGTATTCATAATGACCATCATGAGTTCTAAATGTTGTTTTATGGATATCTGCACTGTGCACCCTGATCTAATGATACCCGGATTTCAAGTCCAGCTTTGAGAAAAATCTAGAGCCATGCAATTCATCTACTACTGGAATCGGATACTTCTTTGGAATTGTCACTCTATTTAATGCCTGATAGTCAACACATTTGCCACGACCCATCTTTCTTTTTAACCAAAATAACTGGACTGGAAAATGAACTGAAGTTTGGACGGATAAAACCAGATTGCAACATTTCCTTAACCTGTTTCTCAATCTTATCTTTTTGATGGTGTGAATATCGATATGGTCGAACATTAATAGGGCCATGACCTTCTTGCAACGAGATCACATGATCATTCATTCGTTGTGGTGGCAGCCCTTCCGGTTCTTTGAACACCTTCGGAAATGCAGCCAATAATTGTTGCAGCTCTTCTCTCCTTTGTGTGGATAAAGTGTTTGGTATATTTGTTCCTTGGGACTGCACCTCTACTATCCACAGCAACCCACCCACTTCCTTCGTTTTATCTTCTAATAAGCTCTGTAGAGAGGTTGACACTTGATTGGTTTTGGTAAAACCCATTAATTTCACCCATTTACCATCAATTTGAAATTGCATAGACATTTTTTTCCAATCCATGGTTACTGCCCCCAATGTTTGCAACCAAGACACTCCTAAAATTAAATCCATTCTTCCTAACTCCAATATTAACGCATCTATAGTGATATTGATGTCCCCAAAGTCCACTTCCAATCGTGGACACCGGTTTGTTGTTGCCATCCTGTGACCATCACCCAGTTTGATACCCACTTCTTTTATGTTTTCCATTGACAGTCCCATGGCCTTAACCAACCTTTTGGAAATGAAATTATTGCTAGCACCACTATCAACCAAGATCAGGATTGGAACACCCTTAATATTACCTCCCAATTTCATAGTTTTTGGGTGCAAGGTTTTGTTATCAAAAGGGCACAAGAGCTCCAAATTATTACACTCCAATTCAGCATCCGGTACTATACCTGCATTATCAACTGCCATTACCTCCCCATCGACCAACTCTTCATCCTCCGGTAAGACCATCACCCTAAGTTGGCAATCAAGGCATCGGTGTAGGGGATGGAATTGTTGACCACACCTATAGCATAATCCTTTCCTCCTTCACTCCATCAACTCTTGGTTGGATAAATGACAAACACCCCTAGACTTGTTGATTGGGATTCCTTTTTCTTCGTTTCTCGCTGATCCATGGACATTGTATCCTCCACTGTTAACACAACATTCCTGTAGTTGCTCAATATCACTGCCACGGGTCTTCTCAGGTGGAGTATGTAGTGGGTATCTAGAATTTGACAGCATTCTGCTTGCAGCACCAAAACTATTGCTATACCCTGTTCGACCTCCATAACCACAACTTACTCCCTTTGGTAGAATATCGCCCCCTACCGCAAATTCCACGTTGCGAGCAAACGTCATCACCGTGCTTCTTGTTGTTGGGCACTGCACTCATACCTATTTCTTGATGTCCTCTCTTAGTCCATGCATGAAATAACCCTCAAATTGTTTTTCAGGCAATCCTGGAACTTGTGCTGCTAGCATCTCTTATTTTCGCTAACTCTTCGTATGGATTTTGAGCTTGCCTTCCATTGTATCGTAACATGAGTTCTTCTTTAAATTTCTCCCATGTTAACATAGGTTCAGCTTCTAACAGAATTGTGAACCAACGTACGCAGTTACCTTCCATACATATTTGGGCTAAAGACACAAGACACCTTCACCTGCATGCTAGTTTGTTGCACATGAAAATACGTTTCTGCATGGGTAGTCCATCCTCGTGGGTTGTTACCATCAAACATCGGAAGTTCAATCTTACGAACAACCAATCTGAACTCCTCTAATGAATCTTATTGTAACTACGAGAGACCCACATTTCGATTATCATATATCTTTGAATCATCCCCGGGTGTCGGAGAGCCTTGTTTTTTGTCATGGAAAACAGAGGAACTCTCATCCTCCCCTTGATCATCTTCATTGTAATCTTTTCCCAGAAATTTACATAGCATAGCTTTATGAAAGCAAGTTGCCTCCTTTCTTTCTGCCTCCATAGCTTGACGCTCCAATGTGTTTTCCCTTTGTTCTTTCAGCATAGCATCTTGCAACTCCTTCACGGTTACTTCCAGCGAACCCAACTTTTTCTCTATCGCTGTTACCCTTGTTTCAACCATCTCCACCTTAGTCGATTGTCTGGTTTCCATCTTTCTCTCTCACGTCGTCGATCCAGTAGGTCTAACCAATTTGTTAGAGAACTAAGGAAATGCTCACAAGAAATCTGAAGTATTATTACTGAAATGTAAGAAAAAGAAATTAAAGCTCTAACAGTCCAGAGCCTATGGCTCCACAAAGAAGATGATCTCTGCCCAAGCTCTCAGCCGAAAAAAAAGAAACAACTTTTTTGATACCCCTCTTCCCACACCCGCACTCACATAATAACCAACTCCTCAACGTCAATACCCACTGCCCACTAACGTAACCAACTTGCCACATCAACCAGATTACAAATTTCCCTATATTTTCCCTTTTTTGCCCTTTCTAGTATAGACCTTCCAGACTCTAGGTCCATGACTTGGACCATTAGCAAGCTGATCCTGATATTTTCTAACAGTATTGAAATTACAGGGTTTTAGGTATTGAGGGAGGAAATTGAGATATTAGAGATTTTGATTTTTGAATAATATTCTCAAGCATTGTGATGTGTTATATATGTGATGCAAAACATAAAGCAATATCCCTTATTTATACTAATACTACTGGTCTCTTAATCCTAATTAAATAAGGAAACAAATAATGAAATATAAGGAAATAGGGAAACTAATCCTACGAGATAATCTAAGATACTCTTAAATTCTCTATAAGATATAATTGAGATATTTTTGGAGACTTTTCATATATTCTAACAATGTATGTGTTCAGATTCTGCAGCGACTGATCTCCACATTGGACCGTTGTGCATCACGCACATGCTCATTACCTGTTGAGACTGTGGAGCTTATGCCTCCTCACTGCAGCAGATTTTCCTTGACTTGTTTACAGAAGCTATTTGCTTTGAGCAGGTGCCATTCTTCTAAGGCTTATTTAATTCATATTAATAAATTTTCAATTTCTAATATCTGGGCATGAAGTATCTTTTACTTGATGGCAATTAACTTTGTGGAAGTACTCAATTAAATATTCTTCTATGAGATGGTGTAGCTATCATGGATTCTTCTACTAATCTACCTTTATGGTGCATTTTTGTACACAATTACCTGATTTGTCTGGAATTTTTTCTCTAATGAATTCATGATTTATATAGTTTCTTTTGAAGATTTTTTTTTTCTGAATTTCATGCATGTTCTTCTGTTGTAATATTCTGAGTTTGTTTTTCTGACTTTGCTATCTCATTGTAATTTGGAGTAACACTGATATAGAGACCTGAATAGAGGCATTATTCAATTCCCAAAATTTCCATTGATGAGATCTGATCAATTCACCCTAGCTAAGTATAGGACTATGCCATCAACCCTAGATCCCTGCTTTTTATAATCTTTTAATTTAACCAGCTTTGATCTCAGGTCCTTGTTTTCTTCTCTCTCTTTGCTTTTTAGTTTTTACTATATATATTATCTTGGTTATGTTGACTAATTTAATATAATGTCAGTTATTCTGATGAAGTCAATTGGAATATGACAAGATCTGAAGTCAGCAAAATATCAATTACAGTGCTTATGTCCAGATGTGAATATATCTTAAGCAGATTTCTGACAGATGAAAATGGCTTAGGTGCACATCCTTTTTTATGAAAGATAATCAGCATCCATAATCTTTATCTCATCTCCCACTATTTGCCTCTGTTTAACTATTTTCTTTTTCCTTCAGGTGACTATCCTTTACCAAAAGCAAGACTTGAAGAAATTATTTATGTTCTCCAAGAACTAGCACATCTTGTAATTCAT
Organism: Canavalia gladiata; assembly: GCA_037954105.1. NCBI lineage: Eukaryota > Viridiplantae > Streptophyta > Magnoliopsida > Fabales > Fabaceae > Canavalia > Canavalia gladiata. The sequence goes on from CM075660.1 coordinate 16,923,481, forward strand.
CCTGATGCAGCATCCATTCTCCCTTTACACCCATTGTTGAGAACTGGTCTAGCAGAGGACAAGGTGAAGCATGACAATCGTCCCCATCTGTTTGTGCTATTTCCTTCCTTTTGTGAGCTTGTTACATCAAGGTAAAGTAAATATAAGTTTGACCCAGCATGGTTTATATTTGGCACGCACCTCAGTGGAATCTTTTTGCAAGTGTTTGTAGTGAGTGGGTTGGGTGGAGATTTGGAAAATGAGATTTCATAATATTCATTAATGTTCCACTCCCTCCATTTCAAAATGAGTCATTTTTAGTAAAATATATTTTTTTAAAATGACTGTTATGTTAGGATTTCAATGAAGTATTAATTATTTTTTCCAGTTCTGTCCCTAACTTATTTTTCAACGATAAAATTTCTTCTCCCAAGGTATGGTTAATTACCAAGGACAATTCCATAAATTTGTTCTATCTTTAAGCTATTTATTGCTTTTCTTAATCCTTCTGAAAAAACATTAAACAAAAATCATTTTGAAATGGAGGGAGTATTTTCTTAACTTCTGTGTACTCCCTCCGATTCATAATAAGTGTCATTTAAGATTATGGCACAAGAACTCAGGAACATAATTCTTGTTTTATAAAACTTGTCATGTAATTTCCTAGTATAACCCTTATATCTCAATTAATTTCTTCATCTTACTTTTGCTCTTTCCATAATAATTGTTTAAGGGTGAAAATGAAAAAGAAAATTCTTCATTGGAATTGTAAAGTGACAAATAAATTGAAAGAATTAAAATTTGCTAAACTGACATTTATTATGAACGGAAGGGAGTAGTTTTATTGTTCTCTCGTTTTTGGAAAAATAAGTTCAATTTGAGAGAGAGATACTAAGAGGATACTGGATAAGATAGTCTCTGGCAATTTTTGTTTTCTTAAGCTCTCCGGCAATTGTAAAGCAAGAAAAAGGATATATCCGCTAAAAAAGTGGTATCCAATCCCTTTGATAAACATATGAAGAAAACCTCTGAAGATGTCACCAACTTTAACCTAAAAGGAGGCTAAGATTCAAGTCTGTCTCGCAGGAGTCAAAAAAGTCACAAAACCAATGAAACAGGCTTTTGAAAACTCTAGTATTATGCTCCTGCCAAATACACCAGATATAAATAGAAGGTGCACAGTTGTCTCCCTCTTTATGCTATCCATGTCTTTCATCAGAGGCTTCTTAATCAGTATTAAGAAAATCTTCCAACGTAGTCGAGCAATCTCAAAAGTCCCCCCCAAAACAGCACAGGCTAGTTCAAAAAGATGCTAGGCCACTTCACAATGTAAAATAAATGCCTGCTAGATTCCTGAACTTTGTCAACATCACACAAATATCAAGAGACAAAATATAGTTTGGCCTATTATCCTACATGTCATTTTTTTTATCAAGTGTTTCAGTCCAAACAAAGACTATAATCTTGGAAGGGACCTTCATTTCTAGAAGAATACTGAAAGACGACCAAGTTTTCTTTCCCTCTTTTTCATCTTCTATTTCTTTCTTCCTTTTTTGTTTCTAATTTGTGTTTTCTTTTGTGGGCAGAGAATTAAGAATACGGGAGCTAGTGCAAGTATTGCTTCGATTAATCACCAAGGAATTGTCTTTGGGAAAGCTCAGCTTAGCAAGTGAAAAGAATACTTCCAGATAAGCCCATTCTTAAAGTCGTTACTCCAAAAATTTTAAGCTTATATACACATGTTTCCTTTTTACCCTTGTCTAGGATTGTATATTTTCATTTTTTTTTTCTGTAGACTAGACTAGAACCACCTATAGGAGGTTTGCCCAATCTTCCTCTTGTTATTGGCTGTCATAAATTATGGCCAACTATACTTTCTCAGCCCAATCAGCTACAGGTCCATGATAGGCCTACCTCAAGTTGTTACGACAGATCAAAGTATTCCATGGTTCATTTTTAAGCTGTTTGCGGTTCCAGATCAAACAGCTTATTTGGGCCCAAACTTGGAGAACCTTAAACTTGAGGAAAATAATTGAGCATCTGAGAGAATTATGTGTGGACATTACAACCCGATATTTTAATGGCTGGAACAGCGAAGGGAGAGGAAGAAACCTATTAAAATGGTGCTAGCGAGAGGATCTGTGTCCCTTGCCTTGCCAATTTTGTTGTACCCAATCAGAATGTGAAGTACGAGTCTAACGTTGACCCCAGGCTTTTTTGTGTTTTTTTAACTCGAGCCCAGGCCTTTAATTTTTTGGTTTCTTAACACTAACCTTTCTTGCTCCTCTAAATGGTCGATGATATGTATAATATTTGATTGATTTTAGACTGAGACACCATGTGCTTTATATTACGGCATTCTTGAATTAGAACGTGTTTTCTGGATAAGGAAGTTTGAATAGCATCACTGTCCTTAATTGCAGTTACTGTGAAAAATGGTGTAGGATGCTTCTTGATGCTAGTGTTCATTAGCGCCATGTTTTCAAATTTGCTGTTTGGAAGAGTACTTGCGAATATCCAAACAACCATGTTTAAAACATGAATCTGATGATTATAATTTGGAGAAAAAACATTTATTTTTTTCAAAGTGTTAATAGAACCGAATGATCAAACATTTGGGAAATCATAAGCCTTACGCTCTCATTCTTTTTCATTTAATTGTGTTGAATATACAGAGTAATTGCACCTTAATAATTAGCTACTCAGATACAAAGATATTTCTTTCGGTCGTGCGATAGGAAGAATGTTAAATTGCACACATTTGACACGTGCTGGTTCTAACAGCCTGCAGAAATTACCTCATGATTTTAGTTAAAGTATATTTGTGTGAAAACTAATTTTTACATATATAAATAATAACATACATTTATTTAATTTAGTTTTAGATTGTTGAATTTGTTTTATTTTTTATTTTAATTTAGTTTCAGACTGTTGGATCTGTTTTATTTTTTATTTTTATTTTTAAATGTATTAACTGTTGAATTAGAGATGTAGGTATATGAATAATACTGTTTCCATGTAGAAGAACATGACCTTATGCTTTGTTTGAATAAAAATAAAAAGAAAGGATATACAGTTTTAAAGAAAATAGGAGAAATGGAAATGTTTATATGCATTTAAATGGACATAAAAATAGGGGAAAAAAAAGAAATTTTATGTGAATTTCACATGATTTGTAGTCTCTAATAGTAAAAAAAGAGGAGAAGCATTTTTTAATCTTTAAAATTATTAACTATGAAACTAGGGGTGGGGATTTTTTTTTAATTGTTAAAATTATTAAAAAAATTATAAAAACTAAAAAAAATTATATTAATAAAAATTAAATCTTTTAAGTTTAACTTAATTTTTTAGTTAATATAAATTAAATTTATATTAATAAATTAGTTTTATTATTAATTTTTTAAATAATCTTATTTTTATTCATTTAAATATATTTTTATTTTTCTATTTTTATATTATTTAAAGTTTTTAAAATTGAATTGATAAAGATATTGGTTCAAAATTTAATTGTTTAACTGTAATTAAATTGATATTAATTAAATATTATTTTTTAATATTTATAATATATATTATATTAAAATATATATAATAATAAAATATATTAATATCATAATTTTACATCATAAAAAATTAAAAAATTATATATTTTTAAAATTTTTAAATTTAAGTTACATATATAATTAAATAAAATATAATGATTTTTTTTATATTTAAAAATGTTAAAATAATATTTTATATATAAACTGGTTTTTGCCAGTTATATTAATTTGTTGTCAATTTACCAATTTTTTGCTGAAATAGGTGTGGTTAAATTATTCTAAAGATAGAATTGATTTTTAATTTAACTAGTTTGACGATTAGATGATTTGGTCTAATTTTTATAACTATAATATTATTCACATCTAAGTAAAACAGTGTAAATTACATTTTTCAACATGTTCACTTTTAAAGCATGATTGTTTTATCTAATATTTGGATAAAATTTTAGAGAATGTAAGATTAATAACAAGTGATAAAAAAAATTAAATATAAGAAAAGTTATAAAAAATAATTTTAAAAATAAGTATAATAGAAATTTGAAAATATATTTTCTTTTATTTGATATAAAGATTATTTATTGAAATTTTATAATATTTTTGAAATTCTCTCTTATCATTTAAACAAATAGAATCTACATTTTTAAAATTATTCTGTTAAAATACAACTTTTTAGATAAAAAATATTTTTAATAAAAACAATTTAAGTGTGATTTTCATAATGCAAATATAAGGTTTTCGTTGAATAAAATGTTAAAGAAGTATGTTTTTAAGTTATGTACTAAAGAATAAAAAATTCTAAAATAAAAATATAAACAGTTAATAATTTTAAAACTCAGCATTTAGTATTTCCTTTTAAGAGTAATTAATATAAATAATAAATATTATTTTTAATTCTCAACATCTTAACGCTAAAGAAAATTAGCTTACAAAATATGATTATTTGTTCATGGTGTCACATTGAACACGTAAAAATATTTAATTCTCTTCTTTGATCTAACTTTTAGATGCGAATTATTTCATGGGATTCTTGTAGCTTTGGTCGAAAAAACTATCTTCCGCTTAGTAGTACCTTCTCAATTATCCTAGATAGAAAGGACGATGAAAATACTTTTCCATACTTAGGGAGTACAACTTGGGTATTATAGAGGCTCGGATATATGCTATGACGACAATACTATTTGTTATTGGCTTTTACTTTTTGCATTTTTTTTTACACCCTCCTTTGTTTTTTAAATTTTTTTTTTTCAATTTTACCTCTTAATAAATATATATTTTTTCTTTTCACACATTTCCTTCATTTTTTAAATTTTTTTTTAATTTTATATCTTAATAAATATATTCTATAAATTAATTTGTAAAATATTTTTTTTATTTTTAAATTAATTTACAGAATATATTTTTATATTTTTCAAATTAATTTATAAAATATATATTTTTATATTTCATAAATTAATTTATAAAATATAAAAATATATCACAAATTAGTTTACAAAATATAAAAATATTTTTTATAAAATATATTTTATAAATTAATTTACGAAATATACAAATATATTTCGCAAACTAGTTTACGAAAAATAAAAAATATATTTCACAAACTAATTTATAAAATATAAATTACATAAAGATAAAATAAAAATTTTAAAAAAAAAAAAAAAAATTCAAAAAGTAAGGTCTTTTGTTATTTGGGCGATGCTAAGCCAGTTTTGCAAGGGCTAAAACTACTCCGCAGTTCAATAAAAACAGCTGCTTTTCTCAAACATCTAACCATTCTTTATTAGGCCCTCAATCCCCGAAAATTAGAATCAGAGAAAGATGGTTGACGATTTGATGCTGAAGAAGATGCATTGAAATATAACAATGATTTAATTCTGGTTCATATGGTTAAAATTTCAGCTCCTCCCATTTTAGAACAAAACATGCAATAATCCTTTGCTTTGCCTCTAGTGAAAGCTTAAGGGAGTGATTGGACTACCTAATTAAGCCTATCTTTAAGTTGAATCTGGAAAAGCTATATAGGCATTATCTACCATAATGATAGTTAATTAACAGGCATAAGTACATTTGTAACATAATTGCACAACCTTATACATATTTAATTAATATCAAATAAAACGATTAAAATCCATACCTATTTTTTTCTTTTGTTGAATCCCATCTTAATATGCTGAACCATATTTTTATTTCTGAAGACCCCATCTTAACATTTGTCCAAGCATAGAAATGAAACTATGAGTTATTAGGTTTTCCAAAATATGTGCATAATGGAAACATACACACAAATCCAACATTTCAATTTATCCAGAATTTATCATTTTGATATACTACTTGATTATCAATCAAGATTTGTTTGATCTCTCTCATCTGTTTTACTTCAACACTTTTACTTCTATTCCAATCATATCCAAATCATAATTAAATTACTCATATATATATATATATATATATATATATATATATATATATTCATTTTAAATTACCCTAAAATTAATGGAAAAATAATTGTTTAAATAAACAATATTACACCATCCGTAAAAAAAATATAAAGGTATTTTTCTTATTTATTTTGTAAATTGGAATCTAATAAAGTTAGAACCATCTCGGTGAATAATGTATCCATTTCCAAGCGTTAGGGTGGACATGTCTATGGCTGCTTTGAAGAAAACAAGGTATGCTTAGATCAGAATTTTGAAAAACAAGTATGATGCTTCATCTAATGTAAAATTAAGATAATAGTAAAATATTCATAAAAACACATTAAAAGATAATATAAACTTGATATCCGGACGCACGCAACACACTCATGGTCAAATACCGATGTTGCAAATGCAAACTGAAGTTTATTGATAGAAAATGCTCCTCTAAAGAAACCGCGAGTACGTTAACACTTGGTTGACATGACGACATAACTAAACCTTTCCATTTTCAAGAGTATATGTGCGCTTTTTTCTTCACTCACATTTTTCAGTTCTTGGAAGAAAGTAAAACGAAGAACTAACAGAAAATTAAAAGCGATAATATACAGATATTATATATATATATATATGGCATAAATGTAGTGAACGACTTAGTTATTATTGGTTTGGTTAAGCCTAGCAGCAGCAGCGACGGATGCGGACACGCCCCCTGGATGAGTAGTGAGGTTAGGATCATTTCTCATTTCTGCACCCGTTACCCCTTCAGCATCTCGCCTCGTCGCTGGTCTGTCTGATGGTAATTTCGAAGTCGCATCCTGCAATATATAAATATAATTGTAATATTATTTTTAAAAAATAAACTTATATTAATCCTTAAAATCACTGATGGATCTAAAAGGTCGTAACAGTACGATCATGCAACAGCTGTGTATATAAATTCATATACATACAATATAAAACAAAAAATATTTTTGGGAGAAGCAATTGCCCCCTAAGCTTGAGAGTGGGTTGTCTCTAGTTTATATGGATCAGAAATTTTAGATAAGAAATTTTAAAATTTTTCCGTTGGTTTTATTTTTAAAAAACTTTCGTTAGTTCTATTTTTAAAAAAAGTCATTTTAGTTTTTCTTTACAAAATTAAGTTAAAAAATAAAATAAATGATTTTTATACAAAGTCAAAAACTAATAAAGTAAAATCTTTAAAATTTTAATGACTAGAATATTTTATTCTTACCATTTCAAAATCTCACTTGAAGATTTGCTCATTAAGACAGGTCCAAAAACTTACTTTAAGCTATGTTAATAATTTCATGAAAAAATTTATCAAATAACCTCTTCTTACAATTTATTAATAAATTGTCATTTAAGAAAAAATTATATTAAATAAATACTTAATTAAATATATATTTATCTAAAACCGACTTATTCTTTTGATATCATCCTATAATTCTTTATTTATAAAATAAGTATTAAATAAAAATGTATTATTATTTTTAAAATATAAAACTAATTAATATTTTTATTTAATAATTAAAAATTTTATAAAAAAGGAAAATTAAAATTATTCTAAAGTGAACTCCATGATCCTTGAGCCTTATGTCCTACATTGCAGTGGGACGCACACAAACAAGGTTCGAGTGAGGTTCAGTTTGCGTACCGACAAAACATCTGCGAGTTTGGTCTTGTCCTCGTCCTTTGTAGTTCGAGCATTCAGGGTGGCTGCTGATTGTGCCGCCGCAGCAACACCTCCGGGAACAATGTTGGTACGTCCGGTGGCTCTCACTTCCGCTGCTTGAATCGCCGCCGCATCGCTCCATTCCACCGCCTTCTTTCCCGCCGTCAAAACCGTCGCCTCCAATGCTTCACCTATGGTGATCCCACCACCAACTCTTGAGCCCAAGTCTTGAGCAAGAGAAGATGGCATCGTCGTATTCGATGCAACCTTTTGCCCAAATTGCTCCACCACCTGTTCGTAATTGGTATCATTATTATATTAATTAGTTGGGTAATGTACATGTAAAAGAAGAGGATCAAATTGGTAAATATATTATAACATCTTTCTTTGATTCATGGTGTTCATCCACCATACAGTGCCTAACAGTTAATACAAATAACACGCTTATTTAATTGCTTTTCACAGTTTTTTAAACGAATCAACTTTAATTAAACTCTGTTTTTCTTTCATATATAAAAAACACTTTTTAATTAGTTAGTACAGTATATGATATTATCTTGAAAGATTTAATACCTCAACTAATTTACAAATGTTCCTTTCCTTTTCCTCTAGTGTGTGAACAACCTACGAAACCAATTAACCAAACAAGAATTAAAATAAACAGCCACTCCATAAAAGATAGCATATGTTTTTAAACCCTAAATTTTTAAATTTTAATTTTAATTCTAATCTTCCATTTTTAAAACAACAAATTTTAAAATAAATCATTTTTAACATTTTATCATTAAAATGATAAACATTTATCAAAGATTGATTTATGTAAAAAAAAAATAAGCAATCAAAACCTGTTATTTTTAGAAATTAAAATTTTATAATTTTTAAAAATATATATTTTACCTATACATAAATAAAGAATAAGAAAAGAGATAGGTTTTTATAAAGAACCTGTCCTCCAACTGACTCCGAAATAACTTGCCTCCCTGGAAGATCAGATTCAGTTACACTGACACCACTCTGTGCAACAACTTGAGTGATATCATTATGTCCAACAACGCCATCTCTCTCATTTTTCAATGCCGCAGCTTGCATGGTTGCAGCAGCACCACCCTTTTCGGTCTTCCCAATCATAGCAGTCTCTGCTTTCTGCATCATCGCTGCGTCGACGGGTGCCACTGCTTTGCTTCCAAGCTCTCTTTCCACATTGAACACATCTCCATATTTGATGGCTTCCTCTCTCCGAGGCTGCTCTTGACTCATTTTCTCCAATTCCACACCAATCCAACCTCAAACTGTTTTTCTGTTTTTTTTTTTATTTAAATATAATGCGTGCTTTCAAGTGGATGGGAACTTTTAAATGGGATAGGAAGGATTAAGATTGTAAATGCATGGTTGGGAATTGACACGTGGCTAACATTGGAGAGAAACACGGTAAGCTTCTCAGCAACACTTGGCGCCAAACAAGGACTTGTTTTGTGGTTCTACCGTTGAGTTTTTGACCTTCGATTGAGAAACCGAAGACACATGTCGTTTAAGCGTTTCCATCATGACTGAGTCTATTATTTATATTTATTTTAATTTTTCATATTTTTTATTTGTTTAAATTAGGATATTTTAAACTCTAAAAGTTTATCTAATAAGCAAAAATATAATAAATATATTTGTGTTGTGGACATTTGTGAATATAAAATATTTGATTTAAATATTATATATATTATAAATCTATAAAAAAATAACTTTTTATACAATTAAAGTAATAACTCCAACTATTGACAGAACATAATAACACATGACATATAACATATTCGTTAATTCCTATTAATTATTTAAAAGAAATACTTGGATGGAAACTTAATTTGAATAATCAAAAATGAAAATAAGAAATTAAAATTAGATGATTTAGAATTACTAAAAATACTAGATAAATTAAAATTATATATAGACTAAAATATGAAAATTAAAAACAAAATTAAACCTTACTTTTAAGTAACCTATGCCGAATGGTAAATACTGTATTTATAATTAAAGTGAGAAATTTGTATTGTTGTCTTTAATTTTTGGAGATGTGGTTTTAACTTTTAAGACTTACGTACATATAAAGGAAAAAAAAGAGATAAAAAACATTGTACGCAAAATATGATGTCAATTATGTTAGAATAATGATGGGTTTATATATGAAAATTATTCTCTAGTTATTTATATTTTAAATTTAACGGTTAATAATATTTTTTTAAAAAAGTATTAAAAAAATCGTACAGGGATAAATGGAATGGAAGTTGATGGAACGTGTTTTTGATATCTATGAGAATTATTTCGCATTATTTTAATATTCAAACGATATAACTGATTTCGAAATTGCTAAATCTGTGTTCGATTTCTATTTGTTTCTTTCATGTATTAATGAGTTAATAGAAAATCGCCGTGTGAATTCTTATAGATTTGTGCAGAGAATTTTCATACTACATATAGCACCAGGTGTAGGAACAAAATGATGAAAAGAAAAAGAGTGAAAGTGCATGATATAGCTACACATAATCTGTTTGTATATGTATTGAGACAATTCCACACTTTTTTATGAAGTGATTGTTCATGAGATTTAGTGTTAGAAGATGAAAAATAACCAAGTTACTCAACTGTTACTGCAATAGATTTTTTTTATTATTATTTTCGTCTACTGCAACAAATCCTTTTTGGGTTTATTTATATTGACAAATGCTTTTTCATCCCTTATTTATTGCCTCTCCCGAACCACCTTCTTTTTGTGATAATGCACCCCAGTTCTTGTTATGTTTAGATAAAATAGAACATCATATGTCTATGTCAATATCACATTCTAAATATATTAAAATTAGTGGTACTGTGTTGATGCTATCAATAAAATACCTTCCAGAATTAATATATTCTAGAATTATAATTTTGAAACCATTACTATTAAACTTCCAAAATTAAATTTTCACAAACCTCAACACATTATTTTAAAACTAAGTCATGTTTATTTTTAAAAAACATTTTTTTTAATTTTTATTTATAAAATATCATCTTATTTTTATTTTATTTTTTATTTTCAAAATTTTATACTGAAAAGTAAAAACAGAAAATAAAAATAAAAAATAACTATTTTTTTAACTATTTTCTGTATAAAATAATAAAAATAAAAAATGTTTTCTAAAACCATACATCATCTAAGATTCCAGAATTCAAGTTAACATTCCGAAATTTTAACTGTGGAAGATACCTTCTAACAGAATTGACGTGCATAGAAGGACGATGCAGACAACAATTATGGCGATGAAAATGCGAATCCTTTAAACCATTTGAGAATGGAATAAAAGGGAATGCTGAAGGATTTTTGTTTAAAAAAATGTGAAAAATAATATGGAGAGTGCAAATAGTTTAGGCCCATACTTTTTCACTTTTTTTTTCTTTTTACATTTTTTTAAAAAAATATTATTCTTGTTTTACTCTTTTTTTTTATATATATTGTTTAAGTTAATTACATTTTTGTAAATTAATTTATAAAATATAAGTTTACAAAATACATTTTTTATATTTTATAACTTAATTTATAAAATTTATTTAAATTATTTTAAATTTTACTTCTTCGTATCATTATGTTTATATATTTTCAAAACTAGCTTATAAAATTATATATACATATTCTGTAAATTAAAAAAAAAAATAGACAGGTACAAAAAGTAAAAACGGAACATACAAAAAGTAATTACCCCAAATTTAATGTGTTTACTTTCTGTTAATCCAAATTTAACGTGTTTGTTGCTGAAAAAAAAATATTAATGTCTTCGTTCACACCTTAATTAGAATTTCAGCATTTGACCAAAAAAATTTGTTTTGGCACCTAAAAAAATTAAGATTTACCCTTCATCTCATGAAAATTGTATGATGTATTATACCTTGTTTGAATTTTCTCAACTTGCAGAGAGAATTTAGTATGCAGATCTTTTTATTCTTGAAATTGTGTTTTTGAAAATTATAATGTTTAATAAATTGTAAATATAATTTATATATCTAAATTACTGTTGGGAATATTAAATAATATTTTTTGAGAATTTCCCTATCTCACGGTTAGTCTCGATTGAACTTCTTCTAAAATATTATGCTTTTCCCAAAAATACCCTTTTCTTAAAATACCTATCTATTAGTTCATAATTGTAAATTGATCAATTCTATTTGCATGACTAAATGAATTGTTATTTGTTTGAATATTTTTGGAAATGAAATTATTGCTTACATTTTAAAAAAACAACTTAATATAATCTATATATATATATATATATATATATATATATATATATATGTTTGAAAACAATTAATTTAAATCTTTAATCTTTTATCCGGTTGATCTTCTCATAAGATTAAGTTTATTGTCTATAGAATATTTATCCAACATAAAGCAATTAGGTATAACGATAAAAAGTTTAACTAATTTGTATGATACTAATATCATAAGTTTAAATTTTGTTGCTTTTATCATATGCCAAGAAATATCTATCTGACATGAATTTCTAATAGCATATTAATTAATCCTTATAATAATACATACCATTTCTAGTAGCATGCTACTTAATCCTTATAATACATATCATCGTGGCATGAATTTTGTATGCCTGTTCTGTGAAAGTGTAAACACCAATAAAAAAAACAGAATGGCTTAAAGCATGTCTACACCATTAAGAGATAGATTGGGGATGGATTCAACACTCCCTACCCTTGTATATGTGAAGGATGGATATGTTTGGGTCAATTTAAGAAAGTGAGAATGGGATTTAAACACAATTCCCCCTTATTTTATTTTAAGTTAAATTTTATTATTTTTAATTTTTTTTATTGAATTAATATTTATTTAAGTCTTTAATATTATTCTATAAGTATCGCGTATAGTTGAAAAATAAGTATATCATCTTATATAATTAATCAGAATATGATAATCCACTATTAAAATTTATTTATATATTATAAATGAGATTTTATAATTATATATAAATAATTTAAGAATTATTTTTATCTTTATTAATTACATTTTAAACTTTTTTAAATATTTTTATTTATTATTTATATAAGACATTGAAATTTGTATACTAGTAAGAAGTTTGAGATCATAATAGTTTATATGAAGTTTTGAATTTTAACCTTATGATATTTTTTTTACTGTTGTTTACATTTATATTTAAATTATGATATTATATTAAATTTTAGAGTTTATTTAAAAAAAATTAAATTTTAATATCACTATAATATCAATAAATTATAATTAAAATTTAACTTGTAAGCTTTGAATTTTGATGTATCATATCTATAAAAATAACTTGTTTAAATTTAAATTTTTTATTTTCATAATTTTTATTTTTATTTTTATTTTAAATTTTATAAGATAAAATTTATTGATAATATAAATCAATGATATAATTTATTAGTTCAAATAAAAAAACTATAAATAATAATTTTATCCAAAAATCTATTATTATATATTTAAAAATTTCATAAACTATTTATTAATGTTATTTATAAAAAAATGTTATTTAATAAAAAATTATAAATATATTATTATATTTCACTTTTAAATAATGATAAAAATAAATCAAATTTTTCAAAAAAAGGATTACAACTCAACAAATTTAACTTTTTAGATAAATAAATTAAACTTATACTTATAAAAAAGTTCATTTAACTTATTTAAATTAAATTTATTTTTATACATTATATATTTATATTTATTATATTTATTTTAATATACTATATAATATTAATATATTTATATAATTATTAAAAATTAAAATTTAATTTTTAATTTTAAACAAAATAAATTTTATGTTTATAAAAAATTTTAATATTTATTATAAAAGTGTGTACGGTTACTTTAATTTTAGAATAAATTTTTTATGTTTTACTACTTCTGATGTGTATCTAAAATTTTATTTATATATATATATATATTATATGTTATATTTGTTTATATATTATTGTATTTGTATATAATTAATGTTTAATATGCCTATTCTAAAATTATATAATTAAGTTTGCAAATATTTTGTCTCATAATTTTAAAATTTAAACATTTTAATCAATTATTTATATAGATTTTAAATTTATTTACCAGTAACAGAATAAATATTAATAACATAAAAAAAAAGCTTATAATAAATAATAGAAAAAAATTTAGATTTTAAAAATTTTAAAAATACTTAAAATCTAATTTAATTTAATATATTTTTATCATTATTTTAAAATATTATTTTATAAAAATTATTAAAGTGAACAAATAATATATGTAATAATAATTATATTACATGTAATTTTTATTGAAAGATAAAATAAAGTATAATTTAATGAAGAATGATAAAATTTTTATATTAGAAATAAATTAATATAACTAAAAAATAGATATAAAATATTTTGAATTTATTTTTTATTTTATAAAAATATATACAATTTTGTTTATCATAAATATGTAAATATATAGTTTAATAAAAAGTTTTAGATTCAAGATTTGAATATCATCGTTAGAAAAAAAATCTTAACATTCTTAGGATCTTATCGAATTCGGATATTTTAACCAAAATAAATGAATTAGTAATTTTAGTATCTGATCTACAATTTTATTGGTTAATTATGTTGGAAGTACAATGATATTGGCTTATACAACTTTTCTACGTGGATATTTTTATTAGTAACCAGAATTATTCTAGTCATTACATTTCGAAAACTTATACAAATTATTCATAAAAATAAGAATTTTAATTTTTTTAATGAATGAATCGTTTAATTGCTTCCAATAAATAATATATGTAGTTTTATATATATATATATATATATATATATATATATATAATACACAAATTTTGAATTCAAAATTTTATTTAAATAAAATTAAACATGTATTATTCAAACCAATAATCGGTTTGTTTATTTTAATATAACTACATTTTGATTATATTTTTTATTTTAAAATTTAAATATCCTTTATTATTCATTTGAATATAAAATTTTATCATTTACTAAATGAAGAAATATAAAATTTTAGAAATTAAAAAATATACCATTTACAAAGTCTTTTTAGTTTGTGTGAAGGAATATTATATTTAAATAATATTATATATGATAAATTAATTATATAAATAAAATTCACTCATATACTACATAGATAAAAATATATTAATTTTTAACGTAATTATATATTTAAAATTTAAACTTAAATTTTTTTAAAAAGTTATTAACTTCTTATTAATTGATCTATATGTTAAATGATTAATAGTGTTATCATCAAATTTAAATGAAATCTTGTTTAATTGTACAAATTTAATTATTAAAAAATGGAAATTTTAATATTATTTTATTTTCAGCCACTCTAAAATATTGAAATAATTATAATATTTTTTAATTTAAATTATATCTTAGTCTGTTATCAAAATAGTTAAACTATTATTTAAATTATAATTAAGTTACAATATAAAATTAAATATTTATTTCATGTATCAACATGTCACTAATTATGTTGAAAATTTAGCATTCGCTTAATTTAAAATTGAATAAATTATTTTTTTAAAAATAATTATAAATGATGAAGTATTTTTTAAATATAGATAAGTTAATCAAAATCAAATATTTTTATTAAAATTAATATTTCACATTCAAATGTTGAATTTATTAAACTTATTTACTATATAAATGATTAAAAAATGATACTCATGTATTTTATTTAGGGTATATTAAATGAGAAAAAATAATATAATATAATGTAATAAAAAATATAAAAAAATAAATATATTGAAATGTAAATAGTTTTATATTTTTTATTTCTATAATTTTGTATTTAAACGAAATATTTAAAAAAAATTTAAAAAATTTAAAATTATAATAATTAAAATATTTTATTATGATATTATTTTATAAAAAATTTTAAATTTTATAAAATTTTAAAAAATATTTTAATCGATTAAAATGAAAAAATTTAAATTTTTAAAATTTTTTAATTTATTTTAATAAATAATATATTTTTTTATATTATTTTTTACTATTCTTTATTTGATTCGCATAACTTTTTTTATTGTTTGTCGGTGCAACTTTTTTATTTTTAGATATAATATTTTTTAATATTGAATAATATAATTATATTTTATTATTTTTTAATTATGTATATTTGTTAGATTATTAGTTTAATTTTACATAATAAAAATATTTGTATATTTAAATTTTTTAATAAATAAAAAAATATATTTAAATATAAAATTTTATATACAATAAAAATTAAATTATTTAATTTAAATAAAATATTTAAAAGATAAAAATTTAAAATTAAATAAACTTAAATTTATCATCTAAATAAAAAATTTAAAATTTTTTATTCAAATAATATATTTTTAAAATAAAAATATTTAATTTAAAAGCAATTATCTTTTTAAATATATCAAAAAATTTTAAATGTTAAAATTCCATGAAGCAAGGGGAAGCGAAAAAGCATGACCTCAGTGATGGCGAGTCAATTGATATTCTTCACCCTCACATCTCCCATGCGAGGGAGCCCTGACACATTGCGAATGCAAAATGTAAAGGGAACTCGCCTTCTTGCATTCCATTCTTCAACTCACCTTCTTTATCTTCCTTTAATCTAATACACCACCAATCCTCTTCTTCGTTGCCATGGCCCCAAGACGACGCCCCACCAAGGTCGTTTCACATTCCTCTTCTTTACACATTCAATCATTCAATCAATCAATCAATTTCTTTATTCTCCCATCCATGGATTGAATTGTTCTGTGTTTGTGATTAGCAGAGAGGGGAAACACGAATGGATGCAGCCCTTGACGCCATGGCTCCCTATGGATTCCCCAACAAACTCGTCCGAACAACCATTGCTCAACTCCTCAAAGTCACAAACTTCGCTCCCTTCCCTTTTCCAGCCAAAATTATTTCATTTCATCATAACATAATATTAATAATGTTTATGTATTCATTTATTTATTTTAGGTTTACGGTGGCAGCGAAGGCTGGGTCTTCATCGAAGACTCCGCTTACACTCTCCTCATTGACACCCTCCTCGAAAAACAATCCAATCCTTCACCCCTGGTAGGTAACTCTACCTCTTTTTTTCCCCTCCTGCTGTTACTCTTTAATCCATTAATTTTTTATTATCTTAAAATTATACTCTTCTTAACCTCTTTCCAAATCTGTCCAGTGCTGTGTTCTTCTGTTGCGTATCCTCCAAGCAATTGAAACTATCGAAAACATATATTATATACAACGAGCTTGGTCATCTTCACTTTAAAAAGAATTGCAGTGTCGTCGTGTATTCATAGTCTGAGCGTTCAAATTTTGTAGATTTGTATTTTAGTTTACTATTTAAGTTATAAAAGAAAATGATGGTGGGATTCTTTGCAACTGAAAAACAATTGCAGAGAACCTTGATCCATTATCTTAAAATGATTAAGGTGAGTTCGGCATTTTATTAGACATAAGGTGAACAATTTTTGTAGAGAATATCTATTTTCTTTAAGAAAATATAATCATCTTACCCTCATTAATCATATGCTATCTTTCACATCTTTTTCTAGAAACAAATGGACATACCTATAGCAGCCAGTTTCAGGTATTGGTTCTTTCAATTCAGAGCAAAATGGAATGCAATGACCCCTCGGAAAATTACATTTTTTTCTGGTTTTTGTAAGCTTCATAAGTTCTTAGCATTGGATGTTTCTTGATATTTTCCTGTTTCAAAGTTCTTTTCCACTTGCTTTCATCTAACCAAACCTACTTGGTGGGACTTTTAGACTGAAGTTTTATTTAAAGGAAAGAGAAGAGAAGCAGGTAGCAAACCACGTTTCCCAAATTCAATATTGATGATCTTATGGACAGCAACTAGCAAGATGCCTGTGTATTTTTAAATTTTTAAAACATAAAAATTTACAAAAATAGTACATATTTTTATTATTAACAATGAATATTATTATATTAAATTTAATATTCTGTTATATAAATTAAAGATATGTCCATACTATTAGAATTTAGTTTGTTTAAAATGGAAATTTAATTTATTGGTTCAGGTTTAAAATAAATATACTGATATACAGTTAAACATTTAAATTTGAATTATAGAGATAATAATTATTTTAAATTTAAAGATAAAATTTAGAAAAATGTCACTCTCACTGTGTGTGCAAGTCACATTGCATAAAGGAAAAGAGAGAGAATATAAAATGTGTGCTAATTGAGAGTGTAGTTCACCAATCACCTCCCTTTGCAAAGTTTTATGATGACTGTAATTTATATAATAGAGGTTGATGAGCTGGTCTATAATCCTCAATTCTTTCAGCCTTTCAGCTCTGGTTATGAACCGTGTCTTCCCAAATTCAATACTGTTTCAATTTCAAGATAATGTCATGGGCAACAGTGAGCTGTTGTGTCTCCTAAAGCATATTACTTTTTGGACTTGCTGAGAATTGAGACTAATTACTTTGATAGTACTTTAAATTTGCCTATGATTATGTGATTCACCTTCCCCCAACAGGAACAAGTTTTGTTCTGCACACAACATTTTGGCAAAGGCCATTGCTTCAAATTTGTTATTGTATGCATTAAATGAAAATTAATGTTTTTCAAGTTCGCACTGTATTAAATGTTGTACTTTTTATTAACTACTTTCTATTTTTGACTAGTGACCTTAAGATACTTGTTAATAGGATTCTACATATTGACATTCCTCTGCGTCTCCTTATTTGTAGTCCCAGTGTTACTTGTAAATTAGAATCGTCCCCTTTATAAGAAGTTCAAGTCCAAGTAATGACAGATCATGGTCTATAATTTGAGAGATTCATATAATATGTAACAATGATTTAGATACCATAAGTAATTTTCTTGAGTAATCCAATGGAATTTATTAAAACTTTTGGAAAGCGTAGCCTTCGGCCCTTTGAAAATCCGTTGCAGGCTTTGGTCTGATGACTTATATGTTCTTATAAAATTAGTATTAATAATGTCTAGTTCTGTGGGCTTGTATTGTTTTGTTTGAAGGATGGTCCCAATGAGGCATCACCTGCAGAATGCTCAAACAGAGCCCTTCTACCTTGCTCTAACACACAATCTTCTGATGATGCACCATTAACCAATCAGGCCATTGACACCGTATCGGCAACCAGTGGAACTGGTATTCAACTTCTCACAGGGAGTGTGGACACTGTATCAGCAACAAATGAAAATAGTAGTGAAGTTCCTATCAATCCTGTAGACAGTTCGTCAGTAACCAGTGAACCCGGTAATCAACTTTTCACCAAAGCTGTAGTAGACACTGTATCAGTAACCAGTGAAACTCCCATGAAGGCTATCGACAATATAAAAACAGAAAATGGTTATCAACTTTCCATTTTCGTTATCATTTTAATTGTTTTGAATCAAAGGTTGAAAGCATGATTAAACATATTTGAGATTAATTACGTTGTATACTACTGCAATGCAGATTGTCAGCCAGCAGGAAATTTGGCTTTGGGTGAAGCTCATGGACCAAAGTCCCCACAACTTGTAAGGAGGCTTTGTCACAAAAGGCGTAGACCTTGCTATGGCTGGATTTCTAGTGATGACGACGAAGAAGATGAGCTAATAGAGCTACCACCAGCTCCGTTGTCTACAATATCATCCATGCTAGCGAAATAATGTGTCCAATTAGTGTAAACAAGACAGGGTATTTTGTATAAGTAGAAGATACCTATCATGTTAGCTCCACGGATTCGAAATGCTTTTCATAAGATGTGCAAGATGCCCTGATGTGTCTAATTCTTAGTATTACATGGCTTATCAGACGCTCTTTGTCATACTATTGCATGATCCAGCATTGTACACACTGTATGGTCAGTACTTTAAGGGATGAGGTTGTCAACTTTTTGTTCTTTCTTTTTATTGGGGTGAATACATTATAGGAATTATAGGATAGTTTTTTGTTTTTAACGTGACTAAGAACTTCAATGGAATATGCCAGTTATGAGCCTGATTATTTTGGGCGGTCAACGGAGTTTCTCAGAACCTAAATGTGCTTTGTATTTTGTGTCAGACAAGGTTGTAGGCATTAATTTCATATAGGAAATCGGGTTAAGTTGACTCGTTGAGCTAATAAATTTTCAAACACATGCTAAATTGTGGGTGCAACTTGGATAAAATTCATTACATATTTTGGGATTGTTTTTGCCTGCACTGTAAACATTAAATGTATATTATTTTTAATTATATTATTTTCATTTCTAATCTAGTAATTGAGGGTATTAAACATGACATATTATATGTTTATTGATAAATAATATTATATATATCTTAAAAATTTTATTTAAATTTTTCCCTTAAATTATTAGTTTTTTCTTTTTAATATAAGAGCCTACAATAGTAAAAAGAACATTTGTTTTAATGCTATATTAGGATAGGGAAGATTTTATAAGAAAATGAGTATTAGAAAAATATAAAAAAAAATCAATTATTTGAATAATGAAGATTTCATGAGAAAAGAAAATTAGTATTGAAAAATACAATGAAAAAAAATTTGTTTAGATGTGCTTATCTTTTATGGAAGGTGAGAAATATTTATCTAAGATCCACTATTTAGAAAAGAGAATTTTTTAACAGAAGAATGATATTTTTGAAATATGTAAGAGAAAATTTAATTTTAAAATAATTTAAGTTATATTATAATATGTAGAGTTTTATGTAGACACATCACATATTATATAATGTGACATGTTTTATAAATAACATATTAAAAATTGATATGTGTTAATTTTTGATTTGTCAAATGGTGTGTGATATCTTTTAATATTGTATAATTTAAACTTTATATAATTTTTTCCTACTGAAAAATGAAATTCAAATTTTCTATAGTTTTCCTCTCGCTAAAAATATGAAATTCAGTTTTTACATGATTTTTCTTCCATTAAAATTTACATAATTTTCTACTCACAAAATTTGAAATTTTATTTTTACACCATTTTTATACTAAACTTTGAAATTCAAATTTTACACAATATTTCTCTTAAAATTTAAATTTTATATAATTTCTCTTCCATTGAAATTTAAATTTTAAGGTGATTTCTTCTTATCAAAATTTGATATTTGATTTTTATAAAAATTTTCTCCTACCAAAATTTGAAATTCAGATTTTATACAATTTTCTTCTATTGAATTTAAAATTTTAATGCGACAATGTTGATAAACACCAAACACTAAAAGCTAGTTAACACATAACAACTTCTAATATGTTACTCATTTTATAAATAAACCACATTTGATATTCAAACCATTTTATAGTGACAATTTATTTTGAAGTTGCATTTTTTTGATAAATACATTTAAAGAAAATTTCTAATTAAAAATTCAGGAAAGGAAAAACAATGTGATAGATAGGATTTTACTTTTTTTTTTTACCTAATTTAATACTTCAAAATATTTGGTATAAAAATATAAGAATTATAAATAATTTTTTATTTTAAAAATATATTGGTAAAAAAAAATTAATTTGTCATTATATTTTTTTCTACTTCTTAGTTTATCTAATCAAAGCATAAAAGTTCAATCAAACTGTTTTTTTAATTGAAAATATTATTAACCAAGTATGTTAATGATATGCTTACTCATCATCATTTGGTTCAACAACAAATTTATGCAAAACAATTATTATACATATAAAAAAATATATAACATCTATTTTTATTTTATTTATGACTGTATGATTTTTTATATTTTTAAAAAAATGAAAAAATTATTTATCATTGATTTAAGATATAATAGATAAATGTAGAATAATTTTAGTATGTAAATAAATTATTATTCCAAATTTAACTAATTATATTAATTAAATGTCGAAAGAGAAACTAATTTAGTTTATAATTAGTTTTGAATAATATTAACATAATTTTTACAGTCGATTTTAAGTAATAAAATATCATAAATATTTATTAAAAATATATTATATTTTTTTATAATAAATATTTTTAATAAAAAAATACTTTTAATTATTTTAAATCAACTTACAAAGTTGACATTTTTCAAATATTTTAAATCAACTTACAAATTAATTTAAAATTAGCATACATTCTCAAAAGTCGTACCTAAAAGGATGAAATGTTTATCATTTCATGAAATTTAAATAATCAATAGCTAAAATATTGAAGAGACCTAGCTTATCAGAAAATGAGAGAGAAAAAGAAGAAATTTGCACAAATAAATTTGGGAGCATCAAACACGGCATAAGGTCAATAGCTAAAGGGACGAGCATCACAGCTTTTTATGTTGTGTTTAAAATATTAAAATTGAAAAATAGTTGCATTATGATTGAATGAACTTAATTTGATGTAAAATTATTTGATCTAAAAAATATTTTCAAGTTTATAGTTCATTGCAAAATATGAAATCTCAATTGGTTTATAAATTAAATTTCATGCTCTATATATATTAAGTATGATTCATCTTAATATTTTATTTCACTATCATTAAAATAGATTAAAAAATTTAATTAATGAGAACAAAAATATCAATTTAAATGTTTGAAACATCAAAATCCATTTTAAGTAAATTTATATGTATACACAATTAATATAAACGATTTAAAACAAGTCAATTCCAATTTTTTAAACTTTCAAGCAAAGAATTTAATTTATAAATAAAATCAGTGATTAAAGTATGCCATTCCCAACACACTTATGAATCACAAAGCAAGTAAATAAGAAAATGTCATAATCGTAAAAAATAAACTAGAAATTAATAAAAATAATAACGTCAATTGAAAAATATATAATAATAAATAATTTTTGAACATATACTCAAGGTATATAAATATTTTAATAAATAATAAATTAATAAAAGACCAAATAATGAATTAATAATTTTAACATATTTTATTTCTTCTCCTTCTTCTTCATTTTTTTAGAATTGTTAAAAATTCGTAAGTATTATATCAGACTTAGAAGAACATTCCAACATTTTTTCTTAAAGTTTGAAATTTAGTCATTTCTCATAATATCTCTCACTTTCCACTACATCTAATCTTCATTGTTAGCGGTAAGTCATTGATTCTGACTTTTCTATATGTGTAAGTCTGCAATTTCAATAACCGTCATTGGCACTGCATATTAAATTATTAATTCCCCAACGTGACAACTAAATATATTTTAATGTTTTTATCAGTCAAATTATCTCGCATGCTCAGGCAATAAACATGTTTGCTTTTATAATTGATGAGGCTGGATAGATATTTCTCATGAAAAATTTTGTATACTATTCCATTATTATAGAACTATTATTCTATTTTATTACATTGAATAATCTTGTTTTCAGACTGTTCTTTTTAACTTTCCACTTTCTATTTTTTATGGTCAATCTTATTCTAATAAACAAATAATAACAATGTGTCTGTATTAACATCATGCATGGTATTTATCAAGATTTAATTTATTAAAAAAATAGTTGAACTAAAATAAAATAAATGACGGTTTTGTATTCTTAGCAGAAATTAGTTGTAATTTATTAATTTCATTAAAGTTCGGTAGATGAATGATTTTTCATCATAAAAAGTAAGAAAAATAAAATTTTATAATATTTTAAAATATGTATTCTACATTATTCTAAAGTCCTTAATGCAATTTTGTTTCAGACGTCAAATAGTTTTAGTCAATCATGAGAATGAATTGATTTACAATAATATAGCATTTAATATCATTTATACCATTCAGTAATTTAACAGAGAGGTTTATGTTTGAAAAACAAAAGCAACTTATTAAATTTGAAGTGTTTGATAAAATTAATTTTTAAAAATTAAAGATGGTAAATAAATAAATAAATAAAATATTGTATCAAAATATTTAAAGTATAAATTTATTGTAAGAAATATTAAATTAATAATATATATATATATTTATAATATTTTATCTATTAAAAACTAAATAGTTAATTATAAAATTAATTAATTAAATTAATTACAAATTGTAATAAATTAATAATAACTTATAAACTAACTTGTTATCTCCGACAACATTCAACCAGCTGTAACAGTATATCAATTATCATATTGATATAACTCTAAAATGTTTTAAGTATATAGATACTGTTTAGAATAGCATCAAACTTTTTTTTATTAGCAATTTAACATGCTTAGGAATATAATTAAAAATATTTTTGCAAATATTTATCTAATGTTAATGTCCAAAAAGGTTGTTGGAAGCATATTCATTATAGACATATTTAGCGCTCATCCTATCGAATCAAACATGGAAAATTTACCTAACCAACCCTCAACTCTGGTGATGTTTTGCAATAGAGAATTTTCTTATGTTATAACAACATTTTGTTTTGGAAAATTCAAGCTTAATTTATGAAAGGTCTTTTACACTTCTAATAAATCGTTTACAGTATCTAGAGTAATCACTCTTTGAAATCACAATCACAAGTGTTGAAGCTAACTCAGGTCTAAATTTGGTAGGATTCGTGTTGTCAACATATCTAATCTTGAGTACTAGATTATTTCGAGAAATGTCTCTACAACAAACTATAATCTAAAAGTTGAACCTTCAAATTTCCATCAAGATATAATATTACCATTGACAACATCATAAGTGAACTTGAAAACGGTTGAAAGTGTTCCTAATCTGCTTGCTGGGAAAGGAAATGAGAGTGTGCTTAGGATTCCTTGACCAATAGTGTTCCACCATGTGATCGTTGTTAGAGTTCGCAATTCCACCCTTCGCCAACTCTTCCATGGTTCAAAACATTTCTCGAAACTGGGTTCCATTTTCCTCTCGAACTCTTCTAGTTGTAACCCCTGCCACATTTCTAACATCCTTATCAATGAGAATTCTAGACAGCAAAGCATTAGAATAAGTTAACAAAATAGCATCGATGTTGTGAGCTATCATTCCTCTGTAAGCTTGGAAATTATGGTTTCGTCAAGGATGGTGAGGACCTTCAACAACCAAAATTTCTTCACTATCCTTTCTTCACCATCATCCGATAAGAATTGGATGGTAGTTCCATTTTGGCCAGAGACAAACTTCTTTGAATAGTGTGTTCATGATCATGTGTGTGGTTTGATCTCCATAAAATTAACATTAGTTTCTTCCTCTACTATAACCACATGAAACTGATTGAATTTTAGAAATTCTTAATCTAAACTGAAGTTACCACAGATAAAGGAAAACAAACTGATTGAATTTTAGAAATTCTTAATCTAAACTGAAGTTACCACAGATAAAGGAAAACATGTTAGTGATATAATTTTATGGTACCAAGATAATTCTTACGAAATGAAAGTAAGAAGTTAAACAAATATTATTTAATTTTTTCCATATGCTATATTGAATTTTTTTAAATAATATTATTTTTATTTCTTAATTGTTAACATAAAATTTAAAATTAAAAGATAAAAATATGCAACTAACTTAATTAATAATAGATAAAACTAACCAATAAAAATATACAACTAATCTAAATGATAAAATATAAAACTAACATATACAAATATGGATAAATACTTAAATAATAAAATTAACAATAAAGATAACTATTCGAAAATTGACCAGTTCTAAGAAATTAACTAATAACTTCACATCACACAATCTATTTGAATGTCCATTGATACATGTTATGCATTACATGTATTGTTGGTTTAATTTTGACAACTCTCATACTACGTCTTATAATCATATCATTTCTTCTCTATTAAAAGTGCACCTTATTCTCGAAATATAAGTTGATATTGAAAATTGTGGTACTGTATCTTACCATTGTCCTTTTTGAAGGTACATCCTGAGTATAAGTTGATATTGAAACCATTGGAAACTTTAGTATTGTACCTCACGATTCTATCATTCATTTTTCTAGAAATTGTATTTTATCATTTTATTCTCAAAGTGTAAGTTGGGATAATGATATTGCATAATGATCTCATCATTTCTTTCCGTTGAAGTTGCACCTTATTCTCAACATGTATGTTAAGATAATTATGTTGCAAAATGATTCCATCATTCTTTTTTTTTTTTTTTTTGAAATTGTAATTTGTCCTTAAGATGTAATTTGGAATAATGATGTTGCACATGATCCTGTCATTTCTTCTCTTTTAAAGCTTCATTTGATCGTCAAAGTATAAGTTGGGATAATGTTCTTACATAAAAATCTTATGATTTCTTCCTTCGTGAAGTTGCACATGATTCTTAAGATATATGTTGAAACAATGATGCTGTAGAATGATCTCATCATTCCTTTTTTCTTAAAATTGCACCTTATCCTCATAGTGTATGTTGGGATAATGATAATGATATTTTAGAATGATCTCATCAGTTGACTTTTGTTCTAATACTTCTTGTACGACATTAGAGTAAAAATAAAGACGATTACATTTTGTTATTAATACCTAACAAATTAAACTTCTTTTTTGACCAACATTCGTGGATAAAAGATGGTAGAGTAGCTAAGAAAAAAGGAAAGTTGAAAAGAACAAGGTCATGTTGCAAATGAAAAGAGATTTGTAAAATAATAATAAATTCTATTAAAACTTTAATATCATCTTAAAAAAACATTAAATCAAAATATACATAAAATATATATTAATCATAAAAAATTATTAAACTAATACAAAGTATTACTATTTATAATACTTCAGCTATCACAAAATTAACTAATTAACTATTAATAAAAAAATGAACTAACTAACTAATCATAAAATTAATTACCTAATTAAGTAATAAAGTATCAACAACATATAAACTCAATTCCTATTAGTTACATAAAATGATAAATATAGCATGATATATATATAAAAAATTTTATAAATAAAAATTAGAAATATAAATAAATTAAATCTAATTGAGTTAATGTTTTAAAAAATATAGCTCCAAGCGTTAAAATAATATTTTTATTATAAAATTTAAATTTATAAAATTTTATTAAATGTTTATAATTTAACATATATTAAAACATGCATATTATATATTATTAAATAATTTTAATCATTGGATTTAAATTTGTTCTCGGATTATTGTCCGTAAATAATTTTTATAAAATATACAAAATTTGAATTATTGAAACAGAGAATCCATTTGCATAAAACTTTTGTATCTCATAAAAATAATAAAAAAGGAGTCATTGATGGTTCTTTATTTTCTGGTAACAGAACCATTAATGGTTCTTTAATAAAAGGAAAAAAAAGTCCATAGGATAATAGCAAAAGTTTGAGATATATATGAGAGAATTTTATCAGTAGGAGTAACATAATTATTATAAAAAGAGAAAATTAAGTAAAATTCAATCATGATTCATTAACTAACTAATCAAGAAAGGAAAGTAAATGAGAATATCCATCAAGGACATGGATCATGAAAAAAGCCGTATAATATATCCACTCGAAGTAGAGTTAAGATGTTGTAACCTCCACGTAGACTATTCACGTGACACGTAGGTTCCCATGTCAACATCGAATTGGCGCGTTCATTTAGCGCGGTGATCGTAGCGTATCCAAGTGTGCATGTCAATTTCGTAATTTTTGAACATTCTGAGACCATTTATGTACCGGCCATTCCAACACTTGTTCTACTCGCCTAAGTTTTTCCCTCCTAACACTTTCCTCTCGAGTCCCTTGACCCTCAAAGCCACACCACACAGAAGAAAACGGGTAGAAAATTGAAGAGAAAAGAAATCGGTGCGAAAACGAATCAATCACTGAACTGAAAATCACAGAAATAGATTCCGATTAGAATTTATTATTGGAAAGTGACTTCAATTTCATTCTGAGCTGCTTTGATGAGTGAGAGAGTGAAGAAGGAAAAGCAAGCAGAGAAAAAGGAGAGGATGAAGAACATCTTCAAGAAGCTTCACATAGGTAGCAACCACGATCCTCATCGATCCAATGAAATTCCGCCACCTGTACCGTCGCCGTCTTGTGCCGCCGATCAGACTCAAAGTTCCGGCGCCTCTCCTGCAAGTCCTTCCTCGTCGTCGCCGTCCACGGCGGTTGTAACTCCTGGCGGCGGCGCGACTCAGGTGGTTAATCGGCAGGACTTTTTCTCGTCGGAGGAGGAGTTTCAGGTCCAGCTTGCCCTAGCTATCAGCGCTTCCAATTCGGAGTTCCGCGACGATCCTGAGAAGGATCAGATCCATGCGGCGACGCTGTTGAGTTTGGGAGGACATCGAATCGATTCGACGAGGAACAAGGACGATGTCGCTGAGGCGCTTTCGAGGCAGTACTGGGTAAGCGCTTCGTCAATTCTTGAAATCTACTTCTGGCAATGGCGGTTTTTGATTGAGATGAAGCTGTGAATTGTAGGGGTTTATGCCGAGTATTTTTATTCTCGACTTTTCTTTTTAATTTAGCTTGTTCTTTTAGTGAATTCAATTGTGTAATGGAACTTAGATTCGGGGCTTCATATGTGTCTAGGGCTAGCAATTCGGGTGAAGTTCGAAATCTGTTTTTGATCAGCGAGGTAAAATTTAGTTTCTGCAGAAAGCAGACGGAACTCTGAAAGAATCTGAATTTTGATTTATTGCCATTTAGCATAATCTGTTATGCCCAGTTCCCAGTTGGATCTTAAGACTTATGTGAATATCTCTATGTTTGTTGTCTGGAATGATTAATTGATTGGGCAAACTGTGGTGAAACGACATTGAAGATTTAGGTACTCTTTTTGGAAGTGCGATATATCCGTAGATATTAGAGATGTGGATCAATGTTTTTAGTATCATTGGGTGCTTATTTGAGTGCTTGTTTGTTGAACAAGAAAACAGGAAGGCATGTTCTTGATTGAATTTTTAAACTAGTGCACTGGCAAAAAAAAAATTGTTAAGACTGTTTACATTTTTACTGTATGATAAGACGAATTTTCTGGCATAATCAGCAGTTGATTGTTTTATTGCTGCTCTGTCTGTGATTGACCTTCTGTGTATTATTGTTAAAAATTGCTTCAGTTTTGTATGGTATATCTTTTTTAAGCAGACTATATAAATATATGCTTTATTGTTTCTTTGTGTAAACTTATTATTTCACACTCACCCACTTATCACATGATATTGATTAACTCTGTATCAGTTTTGCACATGGTCATTTGCAGCAAGTGGGCATGTACTCTTTCATTTATTTTTATCAATTGAGCACCAAGATAGAAATAATCAAAATTATAAATTGTATTTAGGGAACATGAAAAGCTCACCTTGTTCCATCTTCATTGATGCTTTCTTTTCACCTTTCCATTTAATGCCCATTTCTTGAACTGTACCTGTTTTGATTATCTTGTGTTTCTATTTTGGTGACCAGGAATACAATGTGCTTGACTATGAAGAGAAAGTAGTAGATGGTTTTTATGATGTATATGGGCTCTACAATGATTCGGCAATACAAGGAAAGATGCCGTCTTTAACAGATCTTGAAGCAAATCCAGGAGGTTCTAGCTTTGAAGTGGTCATTGTTAATCAAACGATTGATCCTGCTCTGGAAGAGCTGATACAAATTGCACATTGCATCGCATTAGACTGCCCCATCACCGAGGTTGGTATTTTGGTACCAAGGCTTGCTGAACTTGTTACAAGCCATATGGGTGGTCCTGTAAAGGACGCTAATATTATATTAGCAAGATGGACAGAAACAAGTGCTGAGCTAAGGACATCTCTTCACACAATTGTATTGCCTCTTGGGTCTTTAAACATTGGGCTGTCTAGGCATCGTGCTTTGCTTTTCAAGGTTAGCATTATGGCTTTTATTGGTGATTAAAGTCTTGTAGGCCACAATATAATTTGATGTTAGATTACTCTAGTTATAATATGCACAGAAAGGTGGCAGACAAAACTCCATTAAAAATAATTCGCAAACACAATATTTGCAATAACTATTATATATTTAATTCACTTGAAAACATTTCTGAAAAGAAATTATCAATTAGTTATGGAAGTATATCAAATAGTTTTCTTTGTAGAATTAGTCAAGCCGAGTAAATATTCCCTGCTAATCTACCTGGGCTTGAATTCAGAAATAAATTTGCTGGATGCATGTATGCTTAACTGGAATAATGAGAAAATGCTGAATAATTCCAACTTTCCAAGCTAGTTTTGCATATTGGCATTTGAGATCATCTTCCAGTTAAATTTAGTATTTTTTTTCTGGCATTTTAGAGGATCATATTAAGGTTCTGTATGAATTTTATCATTTTGCAAAAGAAATTCTTATCAATTTACTGTCTGTGTAATATAACTTTTGTTTTCCTGTGGGCAGGTATTAGCTGACAACATTAAGATGCCTTGTAGACTGGTAAAAGGTAGTCATTACACTGGTGTTGAGGATGATGCTGTCAACATTATAAAGTTGGAGGATGAGAGGTTAAGGATTTTACTATATTTGTATTTTTCATGTATTTGTTGTTAACTTACTAATTTGTGTGCGCACATGCATGTACATGTTATATGCTTGTCTATGTTTTGGCAATAGTTGATGCAATCATTGGATGTCTATGAGTTTGCCCAGAAAGTTTGGGTGCTATTTGGGTCATGTGGTACTGATATCTCCTATTCTGCTTTCAGGGAGTTTTTGGTTGATCTCATGGCTGCTCCAGGGACACTTATTCCAGCTGATATTTTAAGTACCAAGGATAGTGCCCTTAAGTCTTGCAATCCCAAGATTTTGCCAAGTTTACCTTCTGCTAAGGATTCTGGATTTTCTTACTCAAAACCTATCCCGCCATCTCATGGTGAAGGCAGTAGTCAAAATTCTGTGATGAAAGATCATTCACCACCCTGGAATGGAAAATCATATTTTGAGAAGTCTGAGTACATGCCTTCAAATTTAGGTTTGAGCAGAGACACTGGCGTTGGTCCTTCTAAAATGCCTAATAGAGGGACTCCTAATCAACTAGAAAATATGTCAGCCTTGTCTGGTGCTTCTCTGTACAAAGGGACTCTTGGAATGAATGCAGTTGGTGATGGGACTAGATTGAATGTCAATGTTGTACCATATACTCAGAACAGTCCCAGTGACTCCCGGAGCCTTTTTGCTGATCTTAACCCATTCCAAATAAAAGGAACTGGGAAGGCCTCTGTTCATAACAAACCTGTGGAAAATAAACCTCCTGAGCTTAAAAGTACTCAAAACAATACTGTTTCTGGTCGACCCCCTGTACCATTAATGTGGAAGAATCGTCATGCTTACAATGAAGTCCCCAGGAAAACTAATCATAACCCTAATGAATATAGTCCTCCTTTATTTGTTTCCAATGGTTCTTCTACATCTGAAAATATTGACCTTAGTAGTTCTAGATCATCATACAATTCAAATATAAATAATGATGTAAATGCTCAAACTGCGGCACGAGTCTCTGGTTCAGTTTCACCAGTTAGTGTACCTGAACCGAACCGGATTGAGGATCTCAATGTGGATTTTAACAGGGGGAATTTGGAAAATTCTCAAAATGTCATGGTAGAGACAGTTAAAGAAACTGAAAACATTGAAATCAGATATCATGACCGGAGGAAGTGCACACATGACAGATTCATGGGAAGCAATTTAAAACTAAAAGATCTGGAAAGTCCTAGCTCATCGATTGATTCCATCACAAACAGGGTTGATCAAATATTGGACGATGTAGATGTTGGTGAATGTGAAATTCCATGGGAGGATCTGGTTATTGGTGAAAGAATTGGTCTTGGTAATGTACTTGATTTGTCTTTATTTTTGTTCTTGGAATGTCATTAATATTTACTGAAAAGTTGATGTAGTTCTGATTTACTATTTCATTCAGTGGAGCTCACTGCAAATGCAAACCAATCATTAATAACCTAGATCTAACATCAATTTCTACCCTATTATTTAATTAATTAAATTACTTTTCGCTTTTATTTCTCTTTGTGCAAGCTTGGTCCCAAGGTTGTGGTGAGCTCATTTAACTACTCAATTTCCTACTTATTACATGTGATATACCATTCACAAGGATTCAAGTGTGTTTAGTGGTTGATAGGGAGGTTTCCTGGTGTGTTTTTAAGTATTGCATGTCTGTAGATATGTTTCTTGAATATATTTTTTTTAATATATGTTCATACTCTCTTTTAAATAGGTTCATATGGCGAGGTATACCATGCTGACTGGAATGGCACAGTGAGTTCTTTAATCCCTTTACATACAATGCAGGGAACATTATTATAGTAGATTGAATTGGAAAATGTTTTTATTGTCGTATTCTGAGTGATGATAATTCTGTACTATTATGTGCATGATTCAAATCTAAAGATGATGTTAATAATACAAAGATATGTCCTGTTCTGATCATTTGGAGAACCTTCTTCATGTATGGTTAGATGTTATGCATATATACTTCCTTGCTGTGTACATTTCTCATGACTCATCATTTTAGTGAAGTGAGATGGATGGTTAATACAATTAATTTGTGTGAAAAAATGAATATAGAAGTATTCCAATGTTAGGGTTGCTTTTCAGATCTGTGCCTTTATTTATAGTGTTACCAACAATAATAGTTTAATGAAAATGATGGCATTACTAGCTATATGTGCATGATTTGTTCATGCCTCCATTTAAGTTATGTAAAAACTGAGAAGCACCAGACTAACACTCTGGGAGCTTTACCTGTTGAAGGTCTTGAAGGCCCTTTTTTAGGTTCTCTATCCATTATGAAATCCTTCTATATTAATGGATAACCTGCTCTTGTTTTGGGCCTATGACATTATAACTATGTGATTCAATTTGTACAAAGCTTACTAAATAAAGAAGTTGAAGAATTTATTTATTACACTCTTGTTATATTCTCAGAAAAAATCTGAAGAAAAGGAAAGAAAAAAAAGTTGAAAAAGAATTTCTTACTTGGCTAGTAATTTCTCAATATCATTTCTCTCAGTTTCTTAATTTCAAAAGTTTTACCCAAAATGTAAGAATTTCTAGTCTCTGATTTTCTGACTGATGATCTGCTGTTGAAACATCAGGAGGTTGCTGTAAAGAAATTTTTGGATCAGGATTTTTCAGGCGCAGCATTGTCTGAATTCAAAAGAGAAGTAAGCAATAATTTTTTTCCTTTTTTTTTCTTTGCATACAACCATTATTCTTATTTCCATAAAAGAAATGGAAAGAAATAGTGAAAATTGGTGAATTTCAAAAAAATCATTTTGTTACTTTCAATGTAAAACTAATTCAGAAGATTTGGACACAAATCCCAATGAGGAAAAAGAATTAACTTTACAGGTAGTGATTTCATGGGTAAGGGTCCATCATCATTATGTTCTTATAGACCAAAATTAATCTGTTTGCCATCATTTTGCTGCAAGGTCCGGATAATGCGAAGGCTACGTCATCCAAATGTTGTTCTTTTTATGGGTGCTGTTACTCGCCCTCCTAGTCTCTCAATCATTTCAGAGTATCTACCAAGGTATATATATCTTTTTCCCTATTTTCATCATTATACTTCTTTACACAATAATGGTAATTTCTTGTTGGCCATATTGGCCTTTGCAACTTTAACTCTTCCTTTTTTCTCATTTAGTATTTAAGTGTCTCACCAGTGTTACTGATGTAACATTTAACAGGGGAAGCTTGTACAGAATTCTTCATCGCCCTAATTATCAGATTGATGAGAAACGAAGAATAAAAATGGCTCTGGATGTGGTATGAAATAATTACCCTCTTCCTTTTCAATTACCATTTACATCAATGAACTTTCATATTTAGATCACTCCAATTTACAGGCTAGGGGCATGAATTGCTTACACACCAGCACACCTACAATTGTTCACCGAGATCTAAAGTCTCCAAATCTTTTGGTTGATGAGAACTGGAATGTTAAGGTATATGATTGAAACTCATGTTGCCCATATGCCTTGTTTGTCATTTCTCTCATTTACACAGGCTCCTGAATTCTTCTGCATACATTTAATGTATATGTTTGTTAGTTTAGTGAAATTGGCTAGGTTGATTTGGAAACATGGTGTTGAATATGGTTATCTGATTTTTTGTACAACCTGCATATTTTTTAGGTTTCATTTCTGATCTTGATATTACCTAAACTTTGTTTCTTATTTTCACTATATTTTGTAATCCTGGTCTTGGGGATAATGGCAATGTAAACACTGGCTACAGTATGCATTTTGTTTTTACTGCTGACTAATTTTCTATGAACTTGGAGAGACAAAGATGCAAAAGTTGGCATTCAGCTAAATAGTCCATTGTGTTTCTATGTGAAGTTAAACTTGTGTGTGGCTGACTTGATAAACTGCTATGCCTATATAAGCCTAGTTGATGTCATATAGGAAGTACGATTTATGGCTGCGTGTACACAACACATTCATTGGATATAACATGTAGGGGCAGTTGGTTGGTGTTGGCTAACTTGAACCCATGCTGACAAATTTCTACACTAGCGGATTAACCCTAATAATAGAAAGACTAACTGACCAATCCAAAAAATGACAATTTTGGTTGTACTGTTGGTTTATCAATTTGGACCTCTTTTTAACAGGACCATCTTTTAAAGAAAAGTAAGTTACCAATGTCACCCTTTCAAATTCAGTTCCAATAAAACCTGTGGAAATTCACACTAACCAAATTTAGGATGATTTGCTTGCCTATCATAATATATATTTTATCAAGCTGGTGATAATATTTGTTCTTTATCATCATGAAATAAGATTGAAGAGTACCAAAAAAAGAAAAAGATAGCAAAAATATATAATAATAATTACTATTATTTGTATGATGATGATGATGTTGTCTTGAAATGGTCTAGTTTTATACGATAGTAAAAGACAGATTGATCTGGGTAAAATAACTTTTAGTTTAACTCACTTCAACCAAAATTTGGATTTTGAATCAACCCAACCTAAGGCTGAAAATGAAACCAGCCGGTAAGATTGAGTTGGATTACTCAGGTTTGGTCAAGCTTGCTGGGGTTTTGAACAGTTGTAGTAATATGGCAAGTGAATGTCTACTGTGTGAAGGCTATTTTTTTATGGTTGGTTTTTTATTTTTCTGGACATATTTCTTGAACTATGTATACATCAATGTCTGTGCTCTGGATTTTATATTTTTATATGATCATCTTGGCTATAAGCTAGTTGAAAGTAAGCTGCTCTTTCTACAGGTATGTGATTTTGGGTTGTCACGCTTGAAGCACAACACTTTTTTGTCATCGAAGTCAACTGCTGGAACGGTGAGAATTAAAAAAATGTGTTATTGTCTTATCTGCCTTTCACATATTCAATTCTGACATGATTTTGTGTCAATATGTTAGCCGGAATGGATGGCTCCCGAAGTACTCCGCAATGAACCCTCAAATGAGAAGTGAGTTGTGTTATTAAGATGAAGGGTTTTTATCTTGGTTTTCATTTTCATTTATCTTATCTGTGTAGTCAATGTTTGTCCATAATCTGTGGTTAAATCGTTACTAGGTCTCTGAAAATGTGGAAGGTGTATATAGCTATTCACGACCTGCTTCTCTAAAAAGCAATACTCATGTTTCATACCTCACAAGTAAAATAGGTTCTAAAGGTCCTTTTTGATTGATTTTTGCCAGATGAAAAGCATTTTTTAATCATTTAGGAATTAATAGGGAATCCCTATTTTGTCTGTGTGTTCCATTATTGAATTTTTTTTCTCCAATCTTTAACAGCTTAATTGAACTTTTATTTATATTTGTGATGAAAAAAAGAAATAATGCTTGACAGACAAGGTTATGCCAGTTTGAGAAGCTCATTGGTTGAAATTTCTGAAGTTCAGCATAGAACTATATATAGATTCAAATATATATTATTTTCTACTTTTCTTGCAACAATAGCTGTCTCTACTCTATCTAATGCATTTCTCTATCAATCACCATTTCAAATGTACAGATGCGATGTTTATAGTTTTGGCGTCATCCTGTGGGAGCTTGCCACTCTAAGGTTGCCATGGAGTGGAATGAATCCCATGCAAGTTGTTGGTGCCGTGGGTTTCCAAAACCGTCGACTTGATATTCCTAAAGAAGTTGATCCTATAGTTGCAAGAATAATCTGGGAGTGCTGGCAACAGTAAGCATGCTCAACTCAAGATTGATTTATTCATTTTTTTTTTCTTCTATTTATCTTTACTCAAAGATTTCAGGAAATTTTGTAATTAAACTTCATTTTCCAATTGATGACATTTTTCTGCTCCCCACCCTCCCTCCCCGTGTCAGGGATCCTAATTTGCGCCCCTCCTTTGCACAACTCACAGTGGCTCTAAAGCCTCTGCAACGTCTAGTTATCCCATCTCATCAAGACCAGGTAGCTCCACCTGTGCCGCAGGAGATTTCTGTAAATTCCACCCCATGAAATATCTCACTTGCAAGTGTGAATAAGTAGGGTTTCTGCATAGTTATGTGCGTATAAAGTTAACAAGAGCACAATAAAAGGGAAAAAAAAATATCAGAACTTGTAACGGCAAATGTTTGTGTTGAGGAAAAATATCAATTGCTACTGCAGCCAAACAACTGCAGAGCCATTTTGTATTGTGGTGATAGCTTGTCCGAGGAACCAAAACTCGGTAATATGTGTAAATTACAGTACTTCACAATTCTCAAAGTTGTCTATACTTGTGCTAGAAAAACGTTTTACCAGAAATATGTAGAATTTGGCGTAGCAGTTTGTGCTTGAGGTTTTATGTGGTGACCAAGCTTATACAACCAGAGAAAGGGCATGCTTCAACATTTCTTCTTATGATTCAACTTTAGGGTTGCCATTAAGCAATAAAATAGTTTTGCACAAGCTTTTTAAATTTTTTCGTAATAAATTCTTCCGCCGAATATCTGTCGATTAGTAAGATTAAAGTATCAGCTTTATACCGTGTCAGGGAAGCCTGTGACCGTAATATTCAGCTATTATATATACATTCATATATGAATTTATTATTTGCATGTTAATTATAGATGTATTTCTACAAATTAGTACAATGTTTTAAAACAAAAAATGAAAAATCAAAGTAGATATTAAAAACACCATTCTTAAGTTTATTTACATTTGTATCTTTTTTTTACAAATTAGTATAGTTATTTTTATATGAAAATTAATATGATAGAAAATTCATCTAATTCAATTAAAAAACTAAAATGCAAATTTCAATTATGAAATAGTTTATATATTCGAAACCCGATCTACGTTACAAAATCCGAAATAGGCAAATGAACGTCATATGCAATGAACATAATATGAAACAATAATTTTAAATGAAGGGGGCCGCATGATGGCAGACCTAATCCGGCTGTAAATGCACAAAGACTAGCAAGGATTAAACTGAGAATTAGAGAGGGGCACAAGAACTAACAAGGATTAAACTGAGAATTAGAAAGGGGCCGCGCGAACGCAGGGCCCCACTACCACAAATTATGACGTAGGCTCTCCTACTTGAGGAGACCTTAGGCGGGCACCCCTCCCAAGTGCAGTGGAGGTCACCAACCTAGGCTATGGACCTTGAGGATCATCCATTGACCCCGTCCAGGTAAGTATGTTAGAACGTTGCTATTCTCTTTCTATTTATCGAACACCCTCAAACTTCCATATGCAGCACTGAGCAATGTGGGACTATCTTGGTGCTATGGTGACTTCTGCTCGAGTTTTTCAGGGTCTTCTGTTCTTGTAGCTCTATGGATTAGAGAGCTCTATCTGTCTTCAATCCACGAACTTGCAATCAAAATCAGTATTGTGATTATCTCCCTACGGAGAAGGTAAAATTGCACCAGTTGAAAAATATCAAATTTCCCGGTAATTTTTCTTTTCCATTCAACAAACCTGAAGTTCGAAAGGAATTCAGAATGAAGATCAAGAGAAAGAAAGCATTTTGTTGACTTCATGAGATGTAGTAGTTTGTCACAAGTGAGGTCTAAGATTGCTTTGGTTTTCTGAATGAAATCGATAGTGTGAACATAAGCCAATTCTTGTCATTTCGGTTTAACCAACCAACCTACCCAGATACTGTCAACTGTCTCATTTTTTTTCTTTCATGTTCACTTGGTATGCTGGAGTACATCTCTGGAGCAAGACTAGCACGAGTTTTGTTAATAACTGCGCTACCATCGCTTCAGAAGGAAAGGGCTATGGTTATTGCTCTACGATACACACTAAGATTATCCTGAAAAATCGGTGTGGAGGTTGCTTGAAAACGGAATAAAGGATCCAGTTATCCATTTACAAGCCGAACCGAAGAAAACCAACTTGCTCTTCAATCTTCTTTTCGTTCTTATATTTCACTATCGTAAATACATGTATTAATCTCTAAAAACTAATTAAGTGTCAATTGTATAAGTGACCATCAAGAATAGGACCTTCCCAGCCATAGCACAATTCTATTATAATTTTATGTATGAAGGGAGAACCAGAGATCCTAATGATTATATCAGAAGAGATACACCTACGCCAAAATGTGTTTTTTGTTGCCTGGAAGAAGAAATAGCGGGAAAACTTATTCAAACCAACAAGGAAAGAATTTTTTACTATGCAGATATTGAGAACACAGGATACGTTCAGCGAAGATTTATTGTTTGGCCATTTTGCGTTTTTGTATATACAGGTCAGTACCAAATCATTTCTTCATCCCGCATTACTTGATGGAAATACAGCAGCGCTCCTTTCCAAATCAAAACCTTGATATACATTTGTGATCTAATATCCTTTCAGCAAAAAACATATAGCAATGAAAAGCTTTCCAATTCCTTTCTCATTTCACCGAACAGTTTTGGATTATATTACCAAATAACCGACACTTTTATTTCAACGTTATAAATATAAACAGCTAATCTTACCTGTTGTCTGCTAATGGCATTTAGATGCAGAACAAACGTGAGTACAATCATCTTAATTTCGTGCTGTTTACTATTTGCATCTTTAGAAAATTCTGCGCGTGATGATGGCATGTATTAGAATAATGCTGCTTACATCCACAACTGCGTCTTCATACAAATTTAACAGGAAAAAGTTAACTTGCAGTTACGTACTTCCTGAAGAGTGAAGACAGCAGTGTACCGTGGTGTTACTCCCAATTCTAAAACAAACAGAAACAAATTTGTAAAAATTACATTGACATTCTTGAAATTCATAGAAAAAACATAAGATACCATTGGTTTTTTATATTCCTTCTAATCTCCTTTATTTATATAATATTATAAAAATTAAAAAATATCTGCGTAGCGTTGTATAATTAATAAATAATAAAATGTTATATCTTTTGTATAAATTAAAAAAAAATTATGTAAAATCAAAAAACAAGAAGTATGAGATATTTTTTCGAAATGTCAATGTAATTCTCCCAAACAAATATGGCGTGTGAAGGTTCAACATTTTGAGGGACAGAAGTAAAGCAGTTCATTAACAAATTTGGTGTGTGAATATTCAACATTTTCACCTTGAATAAGAGAAACAAAATAGTTCATGAAAGAGTAAGGAGGGAAAACCAAAAACAAAAGTGTGAAGAATATGGAATTGGAGGTTGCTGCTTCCTCCATCTCTTTACACCTCACTCTTAAAATGTCTTCCCAAACACACTTTCCCTCATTCCCCTTCACTTTATTGGTCAATACTCCCGCAAGTCAAGGATTAAATAACTGTTGTATTCATACAGAGGTCATGATGACAAACTTCAGTGAAAGTTAGTCTCCCCAAATAGTTACATAATCACATAAACAAGTGACTAATAGGACCCAACAAGCTCAAAAACAATGAACGATCATGTTAACAATTAATTAACAGACCCCAACCCCCAACAGACCAAGAAAGCACACCTATTAATATACCACTCGCTACAAATTGTTATAGACAAATACAAACTGAAAGAAGTTAAAACATGCAACCATTTCACAACATTAAAAAATTTGCAACCAAGATATGTCTTTTATCCCTTAGATCAGATCAGACATCCTTCTTCTATGACGACACAATGTAACTCTCAAGTTTGGATCTGATGATGTAACCATTTTGCTTCGAGGAGTTGTGACTTTTGATTCCAAATCATTGCATTTAGACCTTTCTGTGAGAACAGCATTTGGAATAGCATTTGCTTCAGCATACCGAGATTTTCCATGTGAACTTCGCAGTATTGCTTTGATGCGGATATCTGAATAACTTAATGATTGGGAATATGAAAAATGGATTGAACTTCTAGAGACCATAGTTCTAGAACTTTTCACTCTTATGCCAATTTCTTGTTCTGCAGCACTTTGCCTTTGGCGACTTGCAACAGTAGAATTCATGAATCGAGGCACTGAATTGGAGAAATTCCGTTTAATAGACTTCTTAGATGCTTGAGGGGTTTCAATGACCTCTTTCACATCATCTTTGGGACTAACAGAGATTGCCATGTCATCACTTTCCGGAAGACTATATGTTTTTAACAAGAGCCTTTTACTCTCACTTAACTTCAACTCAACCTTCTGTATTTGTTCCCTTAAAGTCTGGCGCTGTTTTTCAGCTTCACTAATGTCTTCCTCGAGCTCCATAATCTTCTTCTCCCTCTGCTTCTTCAGTTCCTACATGAACATGCATTCAGTTAGCAATCTTCAAACAGTTTCCACCGAGGAACTCGCTTTAGACAAATTTCAGTAAGTTTACCGTTGGCACTTCTTTATTGGACTCTATTGCTCTCGCCCTCTTTGCAAAGTTCAAAGAACAAATTGTCTCACAAACATCTTCTTCAGAAGGACTTATATGCACGAGCATCAAGACCTTTGAGCCATAACCTTAAGTATTTGATCATAAAGATTAGACATCTTATATTTTATGAAAAAACATGAAAAGTCTGCACAAAAATCATACCAAGAGGGAGAAATCTGATTGTCTCACTCTTCTTACTCAAGTCTAAATAAGTTAAATACTAACACGTGCAAAATATTTCAAATTCTATGAATTTGTAATTTTGAACAATAAGATTTATCACTATATTTTGTGCATAAAAGTTGGTAATATGCGCAATTTGGAGAAGAAATAGTATCATACCAAGAGAATCTTTTAGTATTTGAGTCAGCTTGCTATTTCTGCAAACAAAATAGCATAAAGTCATCAACATAGATACTTTGATTGTCTAGAAAGAAACAATTGGGGTATTAAAAACTAGCAACCGTAAAAAGGACTCATCTAGGTAGTTAAATTGCTTTTTCTGGCACAGATCATGTGGCTAGAAGCACATAACTAAGTACGACAAGTCCAAACCAGCAGAATACTTGCCTGTAAGGCACATGACACCTCTTCCTTTTCAAAGCAGCAATGACATCAGCTAAAGCTGAAAGAGAAAGATTAATGGCTCGGCCCTCATCAAGTGTTACTCCTTTGGCTCCAGTTTTAAGCAACCGTTCACTGCCTCCAAGATCAACCATCCACAATTTACTTATTTCGCTTTTGGCTTCCAAGGCATCCCCACGTCGAAATATGCTTATCCTCGTCAAGCTAGATATATGAAGCTAAACAGATAACGTAACTATCAAGCTGAGAAACCCATGAAAAAAGTTTGGAGCATGTAATTAGACCTATGACCCACCAGTGTGATCTGCTTGATGCCTCATTGACATTAGTCCAAGAGGTGGATCTGAACCGTCTGCCCTTGTTGTACCACCATTTGGCTTTAGCATAATCAGAAATTGGCACCTCTGAGAGACCCTCAATTTCAACCAATCCCTTCGGATCTGTTTGGATGTTCAGATTGCTATAAAAGGGGTTAGTGAGCCAGAGTTTCAGACATATTATTACTCTATGAAATTTTAGAGTGAATAAAAAAATGTTACCACTTTGTCGTAGGTTCATATTGTCTACCAGACGGTCTTGGAGCCAGCAGATCCCTGAGATTACCCATATAAACTTCCAGCATGCTCATTGTAAAAGTAAAAGAAGATGAATTATCCAAAGGAGCTAGGCGAAAGAGCTCTTCAAGTGCGCGGGGAATAATTCCTGGCTGCTCATTCGTACCATCCTAAAAACAATCATTACATGACATCATACACTAGCAATGTTGCTACACGCTAAGTAGTAAATGTGTTTAGCACATGAACACAAATAGCAACACAATTTTGAATTGACTAACCATGGTGAATGTCTTGCCCGTGCCTGTTTGACCATAAGCAAAAACACACACATTGTGCCCGTCCATTGCAGATCGTAGAATTGGCTCAACCTCAACAAAAACACTTTCTGCAGAGTTTCAAACAAGGACATATACCCCCTTTTAGTTTAACTTGAGCTACAATCAGATAATCAAAGTTGGGAAACACACCGACATTTTAATACTAGCCTTGGCTTGCATCTTGAGGAAAAACCTTATCAAACTCAAAATCTTTCCTTGTTCCTCCCAACTTAACCCGAACTCTCTCTGATCCAGCTGATACCGGTTCAGAAATTCTTCTCTTCTCCGCTATCAGATTGGGTCGATTTCTACAAAATACACGAATGCTCCCTGGATAGCAAATTTCAATTCTTCAACACATGAAAGAAAAAAAAGTATTTTAACAAATAACTTTAACTTCTAATTAATTCTTATTGCTCAGAATCCTATTCCTACCTTTGATGTCCAATATCTTACTCAACGCTTCCCTCCGCTTCTTATCCAGTATCCTCTGCTTGAGCCTCAGCTCCTCAATTTCTCCTACACAATAAATTCAGGTCGAGTAAAATTAATTAGCAACATTTATTTCACAGATTTAAACACATAAGAAAAAAATAGAGACGTGGCTTTATTTATTCATACTTTCTAAATTGGATATCAGGTGCTGAACCTCGTTCTTTTCGTGCTCCGGCACGACACCCACATCAGTGTAAACGGTGGAAACTGGTGGGAACGCATCATTGGAATCTGTGTTCAAATCTATTGATGTTGACTTTGAACCCTCACTTGCATTTTCCGAAGGCAACAGAATCTGCTCTTCTCCGTTTAAAGCTAGCATCTTCGCTACAAGAACATGAACCACAGCCACCTACGAAACCTTGTATTTGTACCAAATGTATATATATATATATATATATATATATATATATATATATATATATATATATAAGACACGGATTGAAAAGTAATGAAGCTATCACTGCTACCTCGTACTACACAGAGATCTGTTCTTTTCTTTTCTTTTTTTAATTTTTTTCCTATTAAGCAAAAAGTCTAAATTAACTGACTCATAGAAAACAACGATCAACGAACACGTAACCGAAGAGAAGCTTCTAGACACACACTATAGACTGAATCCCCTAACCTCGAGTCTTGCAAAACACACAGATGGAGCAAGCGGAACACGCGTTATGATGGAGCTATAATAATGAAGAAGAAACATTTGCCGTGATTCATGTAGCGTAAACTAAAAACTCAAAAATAAAAATTAAAAATATAAATAAAAGAGAACCGTGGCAAAAACAAGTAGGTTTAAGAGATTCAAACCGAACACGGATTTTTTCAACGCTCCGTGAAATTTTAGGAACAACGGAGCATGAAAAAACAAAAAAGGTATAGAGAAGGAGTTGGTTACTTTCAATGATTGAAGACTCTCTTTCAGATTAGGAGTGAAAAAAGAACTTTGTATTAGTAGTACAATAATAATAGTAATAATAATAATAATAATAATAATAAGAAAAACAATAGTAATAATGGTGGCGTAAGAATCTTTTTGGTTGGTCCAGATCTTCAACTTGAACTGTCATGGGAGCGTGAGGAGCGGAGTGGCAATGTTGAAATTAAAGCAAAAATAGATGTTCGTTTTGATTACAAAAGCTCTCTGCTCAGTGTCAGTGCTTTTTGAGTTAAACTTTGA
Source organism: Canavalia gladiata (assembly GCA_037954105.1). Classification (NCBI taxonomy): domain Eukaryota; kingdom Viridiplantae; phylum Streptophyta; class Magnoliopsida; order Fabales; family Fabaceae; genus Canavalia; species Canavalia gladiata. Next base: position 16,966,820 of record CM075660.1, read on the forward strand.
CCAGAAGCAAGGGGAGAACGTGGTTGGTTCTTCCGTTCAGGATTTCAGGCTTTATTTCACGGAATTTCTATATTTATGTAAGTCATGCACATTTAATAAATATATGACATTTCTATTTATTTCATTACATTACATTTGCTTTCTATAGAAAGAAAAATAAATGATAGAATGTAAGTTCTGCCACGTCAGACATATGTCAATGGATGGTTTTTTATTTTGGGCGACCACAGGGTACAGTCTATTTTAATGTCTGCTATGAAAAATGAAAAATTATTCGTGTACCAACTCTTGAATGCATCCAGAATTATTACCACACGTATCAGTCAATTAATTTTAAATAAATAACTATAGTGTAACATAAAAGTTGTGAATTAAAAAATTGTAATATCTATTAAATATTTTATATTTTCAAACATATTTTGTTGAGATATATTAAATAATGTAATTAAAAAATATTAATATATATTAAAATTTTATACTATCTAATTATTATATAATTAGAAATTATTAAAAACTATAATAAATACTTTATAAATTATATCTATCATATATTTTAATTGATTGAAAAATTTAAAAATTTTACACTAATAATAATTTATGAATTCTATTCACAAAATATAAAAAGTTAATAAAAATGTTATTTATTGTTTCTTAACTGCTTAATTTAAAGTAATAATATTTTGTTATATAACAATTAGTAATTGAATAAAAATCTTTTTAATATCACAATATTTGTATTAAATTCCTACTTAAGAATTAAGATACATTATATTAAAAACGTTTTATTTTCTATTTTTGTATAAGAGATGTTTAAGAACTTATCCAAATTATTTTACACAACTGAACTAATCTAAAAAACATTAAAAACTGAATAAACTGTTAACTAAGAAAAGTTTTTTTTTTACGTGGTTTAATTCAAGCTTCAGATCTTATATTCAAATTCAAACCTAATCAAATTAAGTTTCAAACATATTAAATTTATATTATTTTTTATTTTTATATAAATATCAATTTAAAATGTATTTTATTAAGTGTAATTGTATTTTTAAAAAATAGAAGATTTATTTTTTAATTTAACATTTAAATTATATTTATAATTTATCATGATATTTAATGTTTAAAGTAAGTCTGTTTTCCTATTTATTCCGTATATGACCATTTATATATTAATTTAATTTTTATTTAATAAATTTTTATTTATTAATTATTCTTAGAAAAATTAAAATAATTAATCTAATTTAAAATATAAACAAAATTAATTTAATTTAGTTTTAATATTTATTTTTTAATTAATTTAAGTTGAACCGTAATTTTTTATGATAAACTTAAATAATATTTTATCATAAAATCAGTTCAAACTTAATCCCAAACGGCGTAAATTTAAACAGCAAGTGACAAACCTCAAAAAAGTAATGACTGAAGGATAAACACCCCGGTGGGCGGTGGCGGACAAGAGAGCGTGAGTTTGGTTTCAAAACATTGGAACTTGTACTTTTTTTATATTTTTGGATTTTTCTAACAAGTGTATTAAAAGTGTTAAAGAATTAATTCATTTATTTATTAAATTATTTTTATATGATTGTTATAATTTTGTATATATATTTTTTCCTTATTTAAAAAAGATATCTTGTTTTTATTTCTATCTATTAAAAATGTGTATCTTTTTATTTCTATTCCTGACTTTCATCTAAATATTGTTTCGGAGTATAGATGGTCTTGTTTCGAATATAGATGTTCTACCGATCAATTTGGTATGCAAAATTTCAATCCGCATTTATCTACTATTAAACAGGTTAAGTTAGATTAACTTAACCGATAAAATAAGCAAATTAAGAAAAATGGGTGGTCTGCCAATTAGCAAACTAGTTTATTTAAATTATTTAACTATTAAAATATATTTAAATAGTTAAAAATATTTATAAATTTATTTTTTAAAATTGATCTGCAAATTATCTATTATTAACTTACGAATTCAACTCACTTAATTACAGATTAAAGATGAAAAAAAATTTTATATTTAAATAAATTAATGTTTTTATTAATTCTAACTCACTTAACTTACTGGTTTTACTCATATATCTCACTCTAATTTCATTCCATTTCTAGCTAGTGGAGATGAAAAACTATGAGTCCCACCTAAATTTATATTAATCCTCCCTCAAATCTATCCAACCAACAATGGAAGAAGCAAGTAATCACTCTTAAATTAATGGCTCCATTTTATCTCTCCCTTTTCTAAATATATAGTCCCACGAACCGTAAATGAGCCCATTTGAGCTTTTTCAAGGCCTTTTTTAACAGCTCTCTCGTTCTCTATTTTAATCAATATTTTTTAAAATCTCTCTCTGTCTTATTTTTTAAGGAGGGGGTAGGGGGGTCAACATTCTTTTAAATCTTGAATTTATTAAGATCCAACTGTAAAACGCTAACTAGTGTGTCCAAATTCAACCCCGTATGTGTGTGTTGTCATTATTTCTTTTGTGGTTAGAAATGTTGGATAAATTTATGTATTTTTAAATAAAAAGGAGGGAACAACTTAACAGGTCACGTAAATAAATAAAATAAATAACTTCTAAAAGGTATTAAACCAAAAAAATTATAAAAAAAAAATGTTGGCCAACAAATAGACGTTCGAAAATCATATTTCATACCTTGTGATAGCGCTTGTTTGTTGTATCATGATCATGTCCCAGTTATGATTCCCACCTCAACTGTATGAAAAACGTCTTGAATTTCTCTTTGTATCTTATTTACTTATGCCATTTTTTTTTTATTGAATCCTTTGGTTTAGTGCTACTCAAAGCTTAATCGTGTTCTCCACGGTCTTAAAATCTTGTTAAATTTCCAGTTGTTCCATTTTGTTTTCGCAGGTAACCGGTTAACCTCTTTCTTTGTTTTCGTTCGTCACCAAAAGGTCGTGATTTTAAATAAAAGTGTTCAGCAATCAACAGATAACAAAAAAGAAAGAAGAAAAATATAATGAGAGAAGGGTTAACGTACACAAGTAGAACGATTTGTCAAGTTTAGGGATAAACACAGCGCGTTAGTTTGTTAAATGGAGAATTTGGCTCCCTCCAGAACGAAAAGTATATAACTACAATTGATTGAAAACTATTTTGGTTGAAAAATCCATCTATCTCTTTATTATAGTTTTAAGTTCTCATTTTTAAATGGAAATATTGTTTAAATATAAATATCTATATATAGAGAGAGATTATTAAGTTATGTGATTTTTATACATTAAATATTTAATTTTTTTTATTGAAGCATTTTTTAGAAGTATTTTTAAGTTATATGACTTTTAATGTATTAAAAATTTATCTCTATTCTTCTCTAATACTATTACTTAAATTTAGACCATGACCATGTTAAGCTAATCTATTGAATTAAAATTATTTAATAAAATTAGTTGTTAACTATTTCATAACTATAAAATGATATATTTATTAAAATTTATATAAATTTCAAATTGTGAAAAAATATATTTTTAGAATTTTAGTTAATTCTAAACTCATTAAAAAATATATTTTAGTAAAAATACCCATTTTATGTGGCTTTATTATCATTTGACATATGACAAAATTGAACCTACTCATTAGTAAGTTGATATTTAAAATTTTAAATTTAAAAGTAATTTGAAAGTTAACCTTCTTTATTCTAATTCTTTAGAGAAAATTTTCTAGCAAATTTTAAAAATTAATTAGTCCTTTACATGATATCATCCATTTTCCAGAAGCATTTTCCTTTAACCGTCTTCTCCATCTGCACAACGATTGTATTACAGCATATGAAGCCTCTTTTTAGAGGATGTAATCCCATCATACCAAACCTTCTTTCTACTTGTTTTCTGCGTCTTCATATTGTTAAAGCTTTAATGCTCTATATTATATACTCACATATAAGAAAGAAACATCGAAAAAATGGAAAATATATAGGGTTTATTTTCTTATTAATTAGGGTGTATTATTGCCTCATACAATATTCCATTCTTTAATACTGAGATTTTTTTTTGGCACCTCTTTCTTTTTCACCTTCTTCCTTTTTTTTAATTTTATTTTTTAATAAACATATTTCATAAATTAATTTTTAGAATATAAATTTTTATATTTTTCAAATTAATTTAATTTAAAAATTGTATTTGTACATTCTATAAATTAGTTTGTGAAATATATATTTTTACATTTTAAAAATTAATTTATAGAATATAAAAAATACGTTTCATAAAATATATTTCACAAATTAGTTTGTAAAATATAAAAATATTTTATAAATTAATTTATATAATGTAAAAATTACATTTCATATGAAATTAACTTATAGAACGTATTTTTTTATCTTCTATAAATTAATTTGCAGAATGTATATAAAAAATAATAAAATAAAAATAACAAAAATATAAAAAAACGGAATACAAAAAACTAAGGGCCCTAATATTTCCAGGGCCTTACTTTCTGCACCCCTTTTTACTTTTTACACCCCCTTAATTTTTTGTAAAATTTTTATTACAAATTTACCCTTAACACCCCCTCCCTTACCCCACTGATTCTTCCGCAAAAAAAAAACTTTTCTTCCGCATTTACGACTCTTCCGCAACCAAGTCTCAGGCTCTGCTTCAGTTCTGCAAGTTTACACTTAAGCCAAACGAAACAACCCAAGTTCAAAGCTTCCACATTCAGGTTAGCACCCCTCAACCCTAAACTCGTTTGCTATTGGTAATCCATTGGATAGGGTAAATGTAGGTTTTAGGCTAGAACGATGGTTGAATCCTAAGGTAGAAGACGATCCCATGCATTCCGCAAATTAGTTTACGGAATACATTTATGCATTCCGCAAACTAGTTTGCGGAATGTATCAGTTTCAAAATTAGTTTTGTATATTTACCTTTTAAGTTGATTTATTTAGTTAATTTATGTTTTTAAGGGTTTAAGGATTCATTATTTAAGTTTATTTAAAAGGCTTACAAAATACAAAAATAATGTTTTATGTTAATTTGTTGATTATGTTAATTTATTGATAAATTGGTTTAAGTTAATATTTTAAGTTAAAGTGAGAAAGTGTGGTTAAGTAATTAATCAACTGTATTTTATTTAGTGAATTTTAGATATGGCCAGGACTAGAGGTTCACATAGCAGAGGTGGTAGTTCGCATGCAAAGGATGCACGCGTTCGACCAACTGCCTCTGCTCGCAGTCGATGTGTTCGGCAAGCCAATGATGAGGAGCATGTTCATGTTGCAGCTGATATTCATCATGAAGAAGAGACATTCCTAGGTGGTCCAACGGATGTCTCTGTACTTAGATCATACAGGCAGCATATAGCATATTACATATGGACTGGAGAGGTGAGTGTCATCACTGTATATGTATATGACATTATAAGAAATATTTGTTTATTTAATTTATTGTTTTGGTTTCTCTGAATGTTATTTTAGGATCGTCCTGCTCTAAAGGTGTTGACCCATGGACGAAAGGTCACCGCTATAGATCAGCCTTACATCCAGAGTATCGTACAAGAAGGTGGATTAGCCGACTTAGTACGGTGCAGTCACTCGATAGCAGACAAGGGCTTACTGTCTGCTTTTGTAGAGAGATGACATAGAGACACCTGCAGTTTCCACCTGCCGATAGGAGAGATGGCCATCACTTTGGATGATGTGTCTTCATTGCTGCATCTACCAATCACAGGGGAGTTTTGTTCTGTTCGGTCGATGACACAAGATTCCGCTTGCCACTTGCTGACAGATCTTCTTGGTGTTTCTGTTTCAGAGGCAAACACAGAGACAGATCACACCCGAGGTGCGTATGTAAGGTTCAGTTGGCTGCAGGATGTGTGTGATTTGTGCATTCGAGAGGGTCAGTTGGATGCAGCTGCTCGTGCCTACCTGCTCCGATTGGTTGGGTGCACTATTTTTGCTGACAAGAGTGGCACACTTGTCAGTGTGTCATATTTGGAGTTATTTAGGGATGTTCACATCATCAGGAGGTATGCTTGGGGTGCTATTGCACTGGCATACCTCTACGATCAGCTTAGTGATGCGAGTTTTCGCAACACTAAATGTCTGGGCGGTTATTTGACTTTATTACAGGTAAATGTCAATTATCGTACATCATTTAAGGGTTTTACCCCAGATAAACTGTTACTTATTTGTTTATAATATAACTGTAGGCATGGATTGTTGAGCATTTCCTACGGATTGGGGGACGTGAGCTTAAGGATGACTTTCCCCATATATGCCTGTGGCGATGCGATTGAAGATGCTACGCGGTTCCGGGGATGTGAGACCATATAGGGCGGCTCTTGATCGCATACAGGTGGATGACATCATTTGGACACCATATGATGAGTTCAGAGGTCATCGACCCTTCGCTGACGCTTGTTGGTATAGAGGTTTGATCAGATGTGGTGATTTGGTCTACCCTCATTCACCTGATAGAATTCTGCGTCAGTTTGGGCATGTTCAGGGGATCCCCATGCCTACTGTTGAGAGGTTGGGTATGGTTGGAAGTCCTCAGTCCATTGATGATAGTTTTTTAAACTATGAACTATCATTGGTGGCAGACGAGGTTAGAGGTCCTGTTACTACCACTCCAGGGCAATGTGTTGTTGGATACATGGAGTGGTTTCGCAGGATCCCCCACTCATACCTTTTACCTAGTAGTTATGTGGGTGAGGGTGAACCTGAACCTCCTGTTATGGTGGCAGAGGCTAGCCTATCTCATGCAGTGGAAGAACTTTCACTTTCTACTCAGGTAATCCATTTGTTTATTTGAAAAATCATGTTATAGATGACATTGTTACTAATATAATTTATTTTTCAGGATCGTTTTGATAGAATCGTTCAACTACTAGAAGGCATCATTGGTTCAGGAAGGCTCCCAGATGATTCATCAGAAGCTAATATGGCACGCCAAGCTTTGAACATAGCACGTGTTGGAGGTCGTGGTGATGTTCTTACCTACCAGCGGAGGAAGAGGAGTCATCCAAGTAATTGATGTCATATATTAGGGATTTAGGATTGATCTTTGTATATTTCATACTTTTAAACACTATATGTATTTGAGAAATGATGATTTTTATATTTTATAGTAGTTGTATATTATTTTTTGTATATAGTTTTTGAATTGGACTTTCACTGGGAAATGATAAGCAGGTTACTGTTCATTTGATTTGTATAATTTTGAATTGATCAAAACTGGGAAATGATAAGCAAGTTACTATTCATTTGATTTGTATGATTTTGAATTGAACAAAATTGTCAAATGATAAGCAAGGTCTGTTCATATCAAATAAGGTAAAATATCAACATTAGAAAGGATATTACAACTAATCAGCTGTAATGTCTGTGACATTATTAACATTATTTTTAAATAATGAATTAAATAAATCCATCTGACTAATATATGGCCACTCCCACATCCGAGCATTATCGTCACAATATTTATGCCATTGCAAAGCAGTTGGAAGGACTGGAGCTCCATCTACCATAAAAACCTGCAATGATAATATACATTAGATCAATGTAAATATAAATAACGTTCACTTAAACAATAATAGATAGGTGGATGAATACCTGTACAAAATGACAACCATTAACAAATCCTATGCAAATAATACGATGGTTCAGCAATTGTGGTGGTTCACCTCTAAGCGGAAAAAATGTCATTGATCCGTGAATGGAAATATGAATAAGTATAACATTATACCTAGACGCAATTACATAACCCATATTAGGAATCGCCATCCATTTATCAGGTGAAACCATTTTTTCATTCCCAACAAACAAAGAAGTCCTTAACTATATGTATCTTTCTTCACTGCCAAACAGATTCAAATACACATGACGATACTGACCAAGCTCCCGAATTAAATCAAGTCAAACTTGAGCCCAAGACTCTTCACCCTTTCCCAACAATGCAACAATTGCACGATATCCACAATTTCCATCAGCTTCAACATCAACAATGCGTTCAATATAGTTATGTAACTGAACAGGAAACAAGTCTAGCATAGGCATAACCTTTTTTTGCTTTTTGTTGCGACGTTTAACATCATATGACAATCGAGGTGATGAGCTATCATGGACAGAATACAAATCATCAACATATTCAAAGAAGGATGGTTCACGTTTGGTTGATCGTTCCATCTGCAATGCCTTACCTTTGATTGCATCCTTTGTTCTTACTTTATCAGGAGGTGGACACATTGAAGTTGTATCGGGGAATGCTAACTCATGAAGTTTATTCTTTAGTGTTATCTTTCCACAAACATCAAGCTCTGAGAATCGTTTCTGCAAGGCTTTAAATTCTGGTTGTAACGACAAATCACCCCATTGCTCTGTCATTCCTTAATCCAGCAAATGTCAATATCTTCCAATGACGATGAATTGACTCCAATGGTACAAAATTACCCATCACACTATACCTTGCTAACTCGCATGCACAAGGTAATCCATGTGTACTTCTAAGACTGCACCCACAAGTTATACTGTCAATACCTACAATTTTTACCCGCTCATATTCGTTAGCAATGTGGGCTAAAGCATTATTTGATACAAAGCCCTGTAGCTTGGCATAAAAACCTTTGCTGAATCTATGTTCAACAATGATCATGCTTCTTTCAAATGACGTCTTTATATCACTATGTTGCAGTATTATCATATTATTTATTGCATCTTAGCATGAACACAAGTCACCTCTACTATCTTGAAGCAACCTTTTTAACCTTGCATGTGCATTTTCAACCCTAAAAAGAAATAAGATACATGTCATGAGCCTTTTATATCATACAAAAATATTTTGGAAAAATTCATTTTAATAATAAAGATACCTGTTTGTGGTTGTATTTCCAAGATGCATCACCCTATCAATCCAGCAACTGATAAATCTTTTCTTGTAAGGATTCAACCAAGTTCTGTTCACATAATCCAAAAAAAATAGGGAATTTTGAACACTTAGTTTCGAATTTAAGAAAACGCTCTTCATATTCAATTTCAGTTAACGAATCCATCAGAATAACCCATGCATCCATTAGACAATCTCATTCATCTACTGGAGATACTAGTAACTTGCACTTTGACTTCACATTTTTAGGAACATGAAATTGACAAAGCAAGTGTGTTGCAGATGGAAACACTAATTCAACAACATTCATTAAGGCGATATCTTTATCTGTCACAATCACTAGGGGTATTAATTCATCTATGAGAAACAAACCTCTAACTTTTTCTAATGCCCAGGTGAAATTATCTTCTCGTTCAGACTCCAAATAAGCAAAACCCACAGAAAATGTCAACTATGTCGAGGTTACTTCAACAATCTCAAGTAATGGCAACCGATATTTGTTTGTTTTATATGTGGTGTCAATGATCAACACAATATGGAATGCATTCAACAATTTAATGGCATCTGGATGTGTACAAAAAATATATCGAACAACATTAGACGTTTCAATCATTCTATACCAATACACATATTTGTTACGTTCCATTAATTTCATCAAATGCTAGAGTTCTGTTCGAGGACCCCTTTTTGATTTTCGATATTTATGGCGAGCATTATAGATCTGCTTGATGTTAGTTACACTATGATCATCATGACCTCTTAATGTCAAAAAAATATTCTTCGTCTTAACCATATTCTTTGTCATATCACCTAGTAAAGACTTCTCTTCACCACTTAGTCTTTCAGCATACGCATGACCTTCTAATGTTTCGGCTACATTATGGTTGTGAAACCCACATACAACATTAAACTTCCACCCTTCACCACTTCTTAATGGCCTTCCTCTTAATCTAAAGGGACACTCACATTTTCTTGTTCCACTCACCTTCCGCGCTAATTCATTCTTGTATTGTCTACATTTTCCACTTCTTTCACAACCTAATATTAACATTGTTTTTCGTCCAATCCCACTACTGTCAGATCTAATAATAACCACAACAAATCCATGAGCTTTACCCACTGCTCTAGTCCAAGTTAATAAATCATCACGTGAAGGAAAAACCTAATTATAACATACAAACAACCAAATATTACTAAATCATAGACAACATAACAATTAAACTTTTCAATCTAAAAAACATTTACCATATCAGTCAAGAATGCGTTTGTATAATCACCATTGTTCTCTATCAGAGCTAACTTATTTTCTTCAACACTTAAATTATTCTGAGATAACACATACCAAAATTAAATCACGTTACACATTTTTATAAAAAAAAAACAATTTCTCCAAAATAATATTACTACATCATCCTCTTATAGAGAAATTGCCATGTCCACTTCATCTGAAACATGGTTGCTCCACCTCACTGAATCTTGCATAATTATCTCTGCATAAAAAAAAAGAAAAAAAATATCACATACCATAAGCATTTAATTTTTCAACTTTTTTTATTTAATTAATTTAATTAACCTTCCGCAAATTAGTTTGCGGAATAGTAAAATTACATTCCGCAAATTAATTTACGGAATACACTTTTGTATTCCGCAAATTAGTTTACGGAATGTAATTTTTTTATTATTCCGTAAATTAACTTACGGAAGGAAAAAATTACATTCCGCAAATTAATTTGCGGAATACAAATGTCTTCCGTAAATTAATTTGCGAAGTGTAATTTTTGACTATTCCGTAAATTAATTTACGGAAGAGAAAAAAATTATATTCCGCAAATTAATTTGCGGAATGTAATTTTTTTATCTTCCGTATCCTAAATTGCGGAAAACAAAATTTACATTCCGTAAATTAATTTGCGAAATGCACTACTGAATTCCGCAAATTAATTTACGGAAGGTTTTTAACGTTCCACAAATTAATTTGCGGAACGTAAAGTGCAGTTTGATGTTAGTTCACCTTCGTCTTCTACGACGCTTCTCTGGTACTTCTCCGATGGTTTTCAGCTCACCTCCTCCTCCAACAAAGAACAGCAGCTCAACTTACACTTAATTAACAAATTTTCGTTAAAGTTTTATTCATTGAACAAGCACAAAATGAAAAAAAAAGTAACAAAACTGAAAAATGAAGAAAGAAGATATAATCACGGGGATATTTTTGACTTTTCACCTAAGGGTGAAAAAAGCAATTCACGAGGTGAAAAAAACAATGCCCATATTTCATGCAATTGGCCTTATAAGCAATAGGCCTCACAACACTGTAAGGCCATAATGGGTTTTAAGCAATTTTATCAATGATTTGTGACCGCCTCAAATGTTCTTACATGCACAACCTTCACCCTTCTTGCATTCACACCTCACCAACGACAACCCTTACCCTGTCATCGCATTGGTTCTGCAGAAACTACATATTTAGGACTTTCTCCGTTTAATATTTGCTAAAAAATCATTCTTTCAATTGCAAATCGCAAGGAGTAGTACCAACAGAACACTTACGCAAATTAACTTTTTTTCTTCAGATTTTCAATAAAAAATAACATTTAACAAGAAAAGTTATATGGCAAAGATAATGATACATGTTTATTCTTTATTCTGCTACCAACGATGGGTATATATTCCCATCCTAAATCAAAGAAAAAATCTACCATTTTAAATTATAAAATTTGATATGCGATATTTAATTAACAATCATGAAAATATTATGTGTTGATTGAAGTAATTTATTTTCATAATTTTTTATTAGTTTCAAAGATCTCATATATGTAATCTATTTGTAAATAATAAAATAGAAAATTTAATATTAATAATAAAAAATATATTATTATATTTCTTCTCTTTGAAATACTCATATAATGTTTAAAAAACTTACTAGTATATGTACATTTATTGGAAAGAAGCAAATGTCTCATGCATTGTACATTTTTCATAAATATATGTAATTATAAACTTTAAAAACATTTAAGAAAGAATCTTACACCGAGAAAAAAAAGTATAAACCGAAATTTAAAAACATACGTAGTTGAATAATCTATTTTTATATATTAATTAAAGTTTGTATTCTTAAAATATAATGTTTTTAAGAGTTTCTCTCTTTTTTATTAAACATGCGACTTCTTTTACGTTAAGTAATCAATTTTTTTAAAGTTTTATTACTTCCAATTATTAATTTAATTTTGATTTTGAAAAATTAACACTATAATTGGATGTATCGTTAATTTTTCAATCATTGTTTTAAAAGTTATACTTATCATAATTTTTAATCAATTAATAATATAATTTTTATAATAATAATGTACAAATTTAAACTAATATTTTAATTAAAAGTTATGACTTATGTGTTTTTTCCCCTCGAGTATAAAACTCACTTTTTAAGAGTCAGTTCCTCTGTTTAATCTCACCATGGAAGATGTATTATCAATGCTGGTATTGTCAATCTCAGCCTGCCCCTTCCATCCCCTTCTTTTTCAAAAAGTCCATGTATGTTTTTCGTTTTGTAGAAGATTGTTTGTATTTTGTATAGACATTTTCAATTTTAAATAAAAATGATAAATATTTTATTATATTAGATAATGATAAATTAAAAATTATATTTTTAAATTTGAAGAAGATATAAAAACAAATTATTTAAATCATACATATCATTTTTATTTATACGATATATTAAATTTTAAATTTAATTTAAGATTAATTTAGAGTGTGATAATTTTAAAATTTATGTAATTTAAAAATATATTTAATTTGATATATGATATTTAGATTTAAAATTAAAAGTAAATTAAATTTTAATTTTAATAAATGTTTTTTAAAGAAAATAAAATTTTGCCTCTATATATTAAATTAGAATATTTATTCTTCAATGAAAATATTTTTAGATGTTACTTCTTATTAAATTATATGAATTTCTTACCTCAATATTCTTTATTTATAATTGTTATACTGTGATAAATTTAAGTATATTTTTTATATATAAATTAAATCTTAAAATTATTATAATCTTAACATTAATTTAATATAATTTTAAAATTTTGAACTTTAATGTACTAGATCAATAAAAATTATGTATAATTTGTTATAATGTATTTATTAAATTTATCTCTTTAAATTTTTATTAATACAATCTAATATTAATAATAGGAAAAACTGGTCGAAAAATTTATTTTTGATTAAATTCATTTTTTTATTTAGTATTTTACTATAAAAAATGTATAAAAATTATTTATCTATTTCTACTATTTCCTCCACTCGTCTGATTAAGTATAATGATTTTTATATTTTTATTCTTATTTTTATTTATTCAAAATAACACTTTTTTCTCCATTTTTTTATTTTCTCCCCTATATCTCCTATTTATTTACTACTTATTTGTTTTCTCCTGATTATACTCCCCATTCCAACAAGTAAATTTTCTATATTAATGTAATACCTACACCCTTACAGTTGTTTTATTTTATTTATTAAAAAGGTAAATTAAAATGAATAACCATACAAATATGGTGTATACATCTATTATTGTACTATTTGTATTGACCGGCAATGACTTGAACAGCTAAGGTCGTGGAAAACCAACAAATGCATAGTCTTCACTCAAAATTTGGTAATTATGTATATTTTTAAATAACAATAGTTTTTATATTTTAACTTGTTTTAACTAGTTTATGATATCTTAAATTAGGACAAATAAAATTTATTTGTATTTTCAAAATTCATTATTAGTTAAAATAAGATAATATAAATCATTTATATTATAGTTTAAATAGTTTTATGTTATACAAATATAAAAAAAATTGATTAAGAGAATATATATCTAAATATTTATAAAATTAACAATATAAAAAAAAATTCCTTACCTCTCTAAATACCACTAAAAAAAATATACAGCTATAATAACTACATTTTTACTAGCTTCAGTAATCGTAAACAAGGTTTGTGGTTGATGGTTGGCAAAGATGTTATGTTGTGGTAGTTAACTTTTGGTGTATAGAACATCATGTTTTTCATTTTTCTTCTTCCTCGGTTAAATATTGAGTTTCGTGTATGATTTATGGAAAGAATATGATATTTTATTTTGTTTTATTTTATTTTTAATATTTGTTGAAACATTAAAATATGATAATTTATTTTATTATATTTTTCAGTTAAAATTTGTGTTTTAAGAAAGGATTTAGGTTAAAGATCATTAAGATGGGATAATTAATTTTTTATGTTGTTATCGTATCATATTTTTTTCCTAATTTTTTTATTTATTAAAAATAAATTTTATTTTATGTTAGTTTTAGTATTTTGTTTTTTCTGAAGTTAAATTAAATTAAAAAATAATTTTACATTTTGAAAAAATTAAATTTAAAAATTAAAATTGTTTTTTATTTTTATTCATTTTAATAAAATAACTTTAATAATTTAGTATTTTTCCAATCTTATGTAAGTTTTACTAAAAGTAATAAAAATATTTTTAAAAAATTAAATATAATTTTAATAAAAAATATTATTTAAATATAATTCATAGTTTACCATATCATTATATTAATATATTTTAAATACATAATAAGATAAGATGATGTTATGTAGTTTGTACTCTAATATATATTAAACATAAGATAAATAAAAGTTCATTATACTTTTATTACATCTGATCATACTCATTATAATTTCATATTCTATTTATTTATATTTTAACTTTTCTTCCCCCTTTACCTTGAAATAATTAATGCACGGTGTATAGGTGTGTTTGACCTTTAATTTTTAAATAATGAAATTATGATATAAGAGCTCTTAACTGAACAAAATGGCATGCATTAATATTGCTGCTGATTGGCTTGCATTTTATAATCATTCTTTGGACTTGGATCTCCGTGTACTAACCTCTTATTTTGGAATAAATTTTTGACACTCTTACAATATCAATCCCCCTCTCATTATTTTTTGTTTTTGTTTTTACATTATTTTTAAAATAATTTTAGAAAAAAGAATATTGACAAGATACTTTCAAGAAAAGAAAATAAATGTTGAAAATATTTTCTTTATTAGTCTTTTTTTTGTGGGAAAAAAATCAACACTTGAATATCGGTTAATATCAATTACTAATTATATTTATGAAAATTTAGATGAATATTATTTTTCCTTTAAAAAGTACAATATTAATTAAATAGTCATAAACAAATAATATTGAAAACATTTTGAAACAAATTTGATGTAATTCTCTATTATTAAATTTAATGGTGACCAAGAGGGGGTTATAGATTGGTTTGGCTCCATTTTAATATAAAAAATTATTCAATCCAGTAAAAAAATATTGTAATTTGGTTCAATTTGAATATAAGTTAACTAAATTAATATTTTGCAGTTTGATTTGAATTGATTATTTGGTCAGATATATTTTTTATTATGTATTTTTATATAATTTTTATGTATATTGTAGAAGAATGTTTTGATGAGCTTGATAATTGAAATGAATTTGATATAAACAGTTAAATAAATACATTAATTACAAGGGTAAAGTTATTAAAAAAATTATACATTAATGGGTAAAGAATGAAAAATAAAGAGAAAATGGTTAGAGTACGAGAGTGTTTTGTATAGATGGGAAATAAAGAACAAAAACTAACTACTGAAACCAACATTATCTACAACCAGTAAAATCTCCATATTGGAAATTTGGGATCAGGAATACGAATATACGATATGGACTTGTAAGGCTCCGAGATGTCTTGCACTGGCACGGATGCTCCCGGATAAATGGTGAGTTACATTTATGAAGATAAATAATATGTATTCGTCAAATCTAAATGTGTATTTAAGTGAAAAAAATAAAGAAAAAGAAATTCACAATGAAAAATGGAAACAGGAAATTACCTTCTTGCTCCATGTTTGGTGAGGAAATCCACGTGGATTGACTAAGGGTTCATGAATCTAAGACAATATTTCAACCACTAATATTTTGTTTCCACGATAAAAAGTAAAAAAATAAAATAGAATTATAAGAAATACAGTGAAATTATGATAAAAAAAAGTTATTTTAATAAATATAAGCAGGAGATTAATTTTTTTCATGTTATTTGGAAGAATAAAAAATATTAATAGTATTAATTTTAAAAAATAAAATTTAATTTTAGATTTTTTATTTTTATCTTTTAATATAATATTAAAATTTAATAATTTTAAAAATATATATCTAATAATTTTAAAAATTAAAAAAATTCCCTCCAAAGAATTTTTTTTTGTTAATTTTACATTTTTTTATCATTTTATATAAAACTAATGTAACAAATACATATAAGACAAACAAATCCATCCAAATTTCTACCACTCTTCTTTCTTCAACCAACCAAAGATAAGTTTCGTTGAAGTTAAAATTTTTTGTTGATTATAATAAAACATCAAATAATCACGGGCTAAGAGAACATGATCTCTAAACAAAATATTAGATTTCATTGAAGTTATAAATAGAGATATAAAAATAATAATAAATCTAATTCTATATATTATATAGCTTACATCTAGTTATAATTGATGTTGATCGTTAAGTTTTTTAATTACTTTTTAAAAAATTTAGCCGTTGATTAGAAGTATAGAAAGTGTATTTAATTATTTGTATGTGTGGAATTTAAAACTAAAAATGTAATAATATATATATATATATATATTTATTTATTTACATTTTTTAAACAATTTAAAATTGATCAAGTAGTGATTAATTTATATTTTTGCATGTTTTTCAAAATTTTATTTTTGAACCGCTAAAAAAGTTAAGATTATTGTATATTTTAAAAATATTACTATAACAAAAAATATTAACTAAAAAGTTATAAATAAATATCAAATTTGACTTTAAGTTAATCCCTTTCTTTTTTGGGGATAAGCAACTTTAAAGTTCACCCTACACTATATAAATGTCGTTGTATGCTTTTTAAGAAGTAATTCTTTCAAATGTTACTTATATGAAAACAGATGAAATCAAAGAAGTATAATTGGGATGTTATAAATTAAAAATCAAATATTTAATAGAATCATAGGATTTATAATTCATACAACATAGTATATTGTTTGTCAACTGCGCGATTATTTTTTTAAGTTAAAAAATAAAAAATGTTAAATATTTATGTTATTAATAAATATTTTTATCATTAATTAATGATAATATTATACTATATTATATTAATGAGAAATTAAAAAAATGAATTTAAAAAAAATGAAATCAAATTATTAAAATTACCATACAGTTTTTTATTAATTTAATATATTAAACTTTAAAACTCAAATTTAAATTATCGTCAATTAGAATTACAATAATTTTAATATTTATATTACTTTATTTAATTTTTCAACTTTATTATAATGTATCAATGTTAAAAAATTATATTAAAAATTAAAAATTTAATATAAAAATATGAGATTTACTAAAATAAAAGCAATCTTTGAAAATTTTTTATTTTAAAAAATCATAATTAAAATATAAAAATATTTGTGTATGTAATTTTCATATTTTTTTTATTTTTATGTTTAACATTTTTGTTAAAAATTTATTGACTATTTTTATTATAAATTTAATGATAATAAAAAATAAATTAACTTATTTATTTTCTTTAAAAATATATTTAATATATATTTTAACTTAAATTATTAGCTGAAAATTTTATTAAATTAACTTTATTTTATAAAAAAAGTTATTTTAATAGCAAGTATCATTTTTCATACGATTTTTAATATTTTTTAAAAATTTATTTTAAATAATTTTTATATATTTTATAAAATATTTTATTTATTTTTATCTTTTATATATTTTTATAATTTATTTATTTATTTTTATAAATTTAATGTTATTTAATTTTTTCATAATAATATTACTAATTTTAATAAATTTTTATAATATTATTAAATATTATATTTTAAATTATTATTTTAATATATACTATTTATTTTGATTATTATATTTTTTTATTTTGTTTGATTAAAAAATATTGAAACGTTTGATAAAAATTAAATTTATAAAAATAATAATTTTTAACAACTATTCATTTAAAAAGTATTTATATAACAATTAAAAATAAATTTTTTTATTTAATTAAATTTTAACATATTTTTATTAAAAAAATACATTTATTATATTTTAATTTATTATTTTATATTTATGAACTACTTAAATAACTAATTTTATTAAATATTTTTAATTTAATTTGTAACTAATTTTAGTCAACATATCTAAATATTAGACAAGATTTAGAGGTGACACAGTTTGTAAGAGTTGTATCTAAGAGATTCGGGAAAAAGTAGTAAGGAAAATTCAAAAGAACATTCCATTAAAAAGCCGTTATACCTTTTTAGCAAAAAAAGTTGCAATTAAAATTGAATATGGCTGTTGGAACGTAATGAAGAAACGTGGTAAATTGGTAATCAAACTGCAAAGCGGTAAATACGGAAAACCTGAACGCAAAACATCAAGGCCAGCTATGGAGATTTATCCTTGACGCGAGAAGACGATATTGCCCTCAATTAAAAAACGCAAACCAAGTCAAATAACCTGCCACAATAAAATCGAAGCCCATTTACATTTGCATACGTTGCTCACTCTCTTCTTTCTCCTCTCTTCCCTATCTTTCTCGGAAACAATCTCTCTCTCTCTCTGAAGTTGAAGCTTCCGCAGTAGAAAAACTAACTAGCACAATAACAGTGCCACACATTCATAACTGATCGAGGTTCGTACTTCATTTTTTCTTCCACTCTTCCATTTTTCGATTTCTTCGATTTTGTTCGTATCGGTTATGGAAAATTTTATGCATCTTACGGTAAGTTAGTTTAGGTCCATTACATGTTGAAATGGCTCACCTTATGATCGGGTTAGTTATTTTGCGTCGCGGTTTAAGATTTATTACTATTTACTATTTAATTTTTACGTTTGCGTACTTTATATCGGGAATGATTTGGGGTATTCGATAGCTTCGGCTGGCTCCATCTGTTATCTCTTCTACACGTTTTTCTTGGGGGATTGATATGTAACTGTGTGCGTGGGTTTGAATTCGCATTTTCTCCGAATTCAACATCATAGGATGAATGAGTCTGAGCTTCGATTCGGCTGGATGCAAAGATTATGGAAGTGTTACTGTGATTGCAAGAAAGAAAAAAAGTTATAGGTGTGGAATTGCGGAGTTGAGTGAATCATTAGCTAAGAATATTGAGACAACATTTGTCGACAGTGATTAGCCGATGGAAATTATTTTGGAGAAAAGGACAGGGCGTAGATTGGGAAAATGGTGTAGTTTAGGCCTCAGTTCAGCAAATAATGATTTTGTGCTTTCATTTTATTTGTCATTTACATGATATCATGGTCTTATCTAAAGGTTGCATTAATAATGTTTCTTGCTTTAATTGTTAATTATACAATTCTACCGGGCTTAGATTTTTGAATTTTGACTTTTGAGCTGATATTTTAGTATTTGATTTTGTTATTTTGAATTGTAGTAGACTGCTAAAACTCCCCACATTTTCAATTTGGCTCAACCTCAACTCAAATTTCTGTAATTGGGTTGTTGCATATACTTTGGATTATTATTGTCTTTGCAAAGAATTAGATGCGCTAGATTCATTTTTAGTCTCAGAACTCCTTCATTGTGCCTAATGCGTAGATTGAGCAGGCACTTTTGTGGAAGCTCATGGTTCCCTTGAAACATGAAAGCTTTTCTGTACACTCAAAATTTTTTTGACGAACCATTAGAATTGATGAACACAGTGTTCACTGTTCAATTATGTTGGTGGCCTTATTAAGTGCAGATTATATTTCGTTTGTCCTACTGGTAGTGAGGGATAGATTCTGAAGCTCCTAGATTGGCATTTGGCAGAAACAGAAGCTGAGTTGTTTCCAATGATGAGTTTATCTGTGACATATTTTGAAAATTCAGTGTGTGAATGATTAGAAGTTTTAGGATTGATATCTGAGGCATACAAGTTGATCCTTAATTATCTAACCAAATAATTTCCATACAAGGTTGAAGTGTTAGATCTGGATTCCCTTTTGTAACCCTTGTGGACTGTAGCAAATTATTCAGTTGAGTTTATCACCTCTGCATCTTGGTATGCACTTTTGAATATAAATTTTATTTTTATTTTATGTCAAGGAACTCATGCATGGTTGAATAGAATAAACTAAATGAGTATAACACCTTTACATTTACATTTACATTAATATACTCTTGGATTTGGTATCTATGCTATGTGATTTATCATTTATGCCCTGTCATAGATTTGGCAATGCACCGTGTCGGTAGTGCGGGGAACACAAACAATTCAACTCGTCCTCGTAAGGAGAAGAGATTAACGTATGTGTTGAATGATTCTGATGACACAAAGGTGAACTCATTATTTCTTTACTCTACTTGTTCTAGGAAAATGCAAAGTTTCATGTTTGTTTCTGTAACTAGCATCTTTATCCCCACGGATTGCCTCTTTGACATTTGCCTATCAACCTGTCAACTGTATGAGGTTGAATTTTACATTCCTAATGTTAATAAGGTGGTATTCTTATTGTTCTGTACCTTTGAACATTAGGTACTTTGACGGACTACATATTTTTTCCCACTTATTTTTAATGTTTTCCCACTGTTCATCTTGTAATCAATCAAAGCTTCATCAATAGTTTGTTGTACACTATGGTGCCTGTGTCATTTTCGCTAGATACTTAGCATTTTGCTTCAATTATAAGGTGCATGTAATAGATGATATTTTGTGTCAATCTTGCATGTTTTATCGGAACATCTTTAAAATTTGAAATTATTCTTGAATGGTGTATCTGTATTCTTTTCAAAGATGGTTCTTTTCTGCAGCATTGTGCAGGCATAAATTGTTTGGCTGTGCTTAAGTCTGTGGCATGTGATTGCTCTGATTATCTCTTCACCGGGAGCCGTGATGGCAAGCTAAAACGGTGGGCTCTAGCTGAGGATGTTGCAACATGCTCTACTACATTTGAATCTCACGTGGATTGGGTAATCCTTATCTGTCTACTGATTCTTTTTCTTAAGATTTTCTGGATATTGTGTTAGTTATGTGTAATTTTGTATCAATCATGTGTAATTTTCTTGCTTAAACACTGAACTTAGTGATCAGGTTAAAAGGTGCATATGACACCGCATGGGAAAGCTGTTCACTGTGCTATGTGCAATATATATGCCTCATTCTTAGGAACTTGATATAAATTTTATTAATATATTTTGTAGAGTGCTTCATCAAGCATCCTTATAATACATGTACTTTTCAGTAGTCTTTGGTGTTAAGAGGTCAGTACCCTTAAGCCCATCAATTTATTTTGCATGCAAAATTTAAAAGAGCAATTGAGATTTGTTTTAATTCTAAAAGAGCTGACTTCACTGCAATTGATGGCAAGCTGTTGCTTCATCATATTTCCTTCTTTTCTTCACTGTTAAAAAAACCTTATATTTTTCAGTCTAATTTTAAGTTACTAGAAATTCCAGTTACTAGCTTCTTGAGATCTAGCCAATCCTCCATCATGTATCTGTCCATTTTTCAGAGCCTAGAATCATTGTTCAACATATATATTTTTGGTTTAATTCTAGGAAGTTAGGAGTGTTTACATGCTAATCCAATTTGGAATTCAAATAGTGAGCCCTTTCTAACAACAAAACATGTACCTACACAATTTTGATGCATGCATAACAACACAAGTCACAATTAAATAGATAGAAATTACTTTTTTATTTTTGCAGGTTAATGATGCAGTTCTTGTGGGCGATAATGTACTTGTTTCTTGTTCTTCAGATGCAACCCTTAAGGTTTGTGATTCTTAGTTGTTACTTATTGTAATTAGTCCTGTTCTCCTATGAAAATGGTACTGATTTAGTTTTTACTCTCCTTTACTGGGCTGCTGTATGTTTGTGTCAGACGTGGAATGCCTTGTCCACTGGAACATGTACTAGTACGCTGCGCCAACACTCAGATTATGTCACTTGCCTTGCAGCAGCTGAAAAAAATGTAATGTACTATGAATTTTCATTCTTATGAATTGCACCAAAAAAGGTTCATTTTCTTGTTTCTATGTATTCAAATCCGATAGATAATTTGATTGGATTTAAAGTTTGAATCTTATCAAATCCATTTTCTGATTCTTTAATAGTGTCGTGAATTTTAGAGCAATGTTGTTGCTTCTGGTGGCCTTGGTGGGGAGGTTTTTATATGGGATATTGAAGCTGCACTTGCTTCAGCTGCAAAGTGCAATGATGTTGTGGATGATGATAGTTCAAATGGTATCAATGGTTCTGGAAACCCATTGCCAATGACAAGCTTACGAACCATCAGCTCAAGCAACAATATAGCCACGCACACTACTCAAGCTCAAGGGTACAGTCCAATTGCTGCCAAAGGCCATAAGGAATCTGTCTATGCATTGGCGATGAATGAAGGTGGTACACTTCTTGTCTCCGGCGGTACAGAAAAGGTACAATGTAACATTCATGTTCTTACATCTGGAGCTTGTGTTATTACCTCCTGAATGTAAGAAGCGTTACTTTATATTTAGATTAGATTGAATTTTCTTAGACAAATTGTGGAGTGGTTTCTCTACCTTGACCATGTTTTATTTTTGCCTTTTCTCCCAGGTTGTGCGGGTTTGGGATCCAAGATCTGGATCAAAGACTTTAAAGCTAAAAGGGCATACAGATAACATCAGGGCTTTGCTTCTTGATTCTACTGGCAGGTTTGTTGAGTGGATGCATAAAATTTTCTACTGCTACCCTTTCCCCCCTAAATACTTACAATATTTCTTCTACTCTGGACAGGTATTTACAAACATTAGAATTAGGAGCTAGGATTTAAGAATTTATTCATAAATTCTTTATTTTAATAAAACTCCACATATGGTCTTTGTGCTATGGCATTTCCATGTATTCCTACAACATATAAATATCTATGCACATAAAACAACACTAGAGTAAGTCTCTATTTTCATAAACGAGCATCATCACTTTCATCCTGAAAAGATTTTTACTGTTTGTCATGTCAGTGCCTATTTGATGGCCTTTTAACGGTTGGTAACCTAAGGACTGAAATGATGACACTTTAAAGAATTAAGGACTAAATTGATGACATAAATCTTTTAAAAATTGAATTGATAATGCTTGTCTTTGGAGGATGAAATGGAGGTTAACACTAACACATAATATTTTCTTGGCAATGTCCCAGTGCATTGTTATTTAATGGGTAATAGCATTTTGAATGAAATGTTGTTTGGTTTTCTTTGTCGTTGCATTATAGCCATGCATCTTTTCGTTGTGCAGGTTTTGCTAGGTTAGATTAAAGAATAATTTTTCCTTACAAGAGCTGAGATATTTTTTACATTTATTATTGCAGGTTTTGTTTATCTGGATCTTCAGACTCTATGATAAGGTAGTGTAATTTGTTTTTTTCAAAAGATAATAAGGTAGTGCATGTGTATGGTGTTACAACCATTTCTATTTGTTTGTTATACGATTGACTAATCTCACCATCTTTCCTCATAGGCTTTGGGATCTTGGTCAGCAACGTTGTGTGCATTCTTATGCAGTTCATACAGATTCTGTTTGGGCACTTGCCAGCACTTCAACATTTAGTCATGTTTATAGTGGTGGTAGAGATTTTTCAGTGAGTACAGTTTTCCTTAACTAGAAAATATTTTTTTAATTATTATGATTTGGAATTTATGTGATGTTTCCTTTTTCTGTTATAACTTGTGAAGCTCATCTACTGATGCCTAATTCTTTTACTTGTCCAGTTATACTTGACAGACCTGCAAACAAGAGAGAGTGTCTTGCTTTGCACTGGCAAACACCCCATTCTTCAATTGTCTTTGCATGATGATAGCATATGGGTTGCATCAACAGACTCTTCAGTTAACAGATGGCCTGCTGAAGGATGCAACCCTCAAAAGATTTTCCAAAGAGGCAATTCTTTTTTAGCTGGAAATTTGTCCTTTTCAAGAGCAAGGGTGTCACTAGAAGGATCTACCCCTGTATGTTTATTTATTTCTCAGAAGTTCAACATACTAATTATATTATTTTATCCACCAAGTACCGGGTGTTTTATTGCTCTGGGAACACATACTGGTTACATATGTACAGATAAAGAGGAAGCATATTTCTTCATGCATGCCTCTTTAGTTCTTCCATTTTGGGGATATGGCAGGATCTTTCTTTTGGAGAAGCTTCTGTTCAAATATAAATATTCTTCTGGTCCTTTCTGTTCTGAAGCACTAATTATTTTCTTTTTGTTGCCGAAATTACAAATATGAATAGGTTCCTGTATATAAACAACCAGCCTTAACTATTCCTGGCACCCCTGCAATAGTACAACATGAAGTTTTAAATAATAGGAGGCATGTCCTGACAAAGGTAATCAATGGTGTTTTCTGTTTGTGTTGTTATGCCAAAAATGATAATATCGTGGTTTATCTGTTAAGTTAATTATCTCTCTGTCATCTCCTGAGCTGATAAATGGCTCTTTATAGGATACTTTGGGTTCAGTGAAGCTGTGGGAAATCACAAAAGGTGTTGTAGTTGAAGATTATGGAAAGGTGAGAATCGGTTGGTAATCTCATGGCAGTGTTGGTGTAATGAAGGAGCTTAGACTGATTATATTTTTCGAAGTTCAACTATAGCTAATAGGGCTCATCTGAGTTAAAAATAGCTGATGCTTACATGTAAACTACACAGGTATCATTTGAGGAGAAAAAAGAAGAGCTATTTGAGATGGTATGATTACTGGTATTCATCATCACAGGTTTAATTCTAATTATACTTCAGTTATATTAGTTTTGGCTGATTTTTGTTCTTTCATGACTGCTTCAGGTCAGCATTCCTGCATGGTTCACTGTAGATTCCAGGCTTGGATGTTTGTCTGTACATTTGGACACTCCCCAATGCTTTTCTGCTGAGATGTATTCAGCAGATCTTAACATTGCAGGCAAGCCTGAAGATGATAAGGTAAATGAAATTATTCTCATAACCAATTTACATGCCCTTCCCGTAAAATTTATCATAGTGACTTTACTCCTGCTATTTGATATGTTATTATTGGCTGTAAGAACTAATAATAATATCCAGTTTACATATCGGCCTACGCTATCTAGTCCTCCTTTTATTTTGGCCCAATGTCACTGTTTGTCCCCATACTTTATTATATGTATGATTTTGGTGTGTCTAGTTCTAATTGTTCGCATTTAGTGTTTATAGTTTTCCAATTGTTAAAATTAAGTTTCTCACCCTACATTTCATCCAATAGTTTATGCAAATGTAACACAAATGTGATATATTGACAGAGGTAAAAATATGTAAAATAAATAAAAATTAAAATTTATAAAAATGTAAAGGGAACCATTTTTAATTGTTAAAATGCCTCATATTGGTTAGAAATATGACTAAAATGCTCTTTATATTTGACAAATTTTCCTTGCTTTTGGGAGTAAGTTAGGTCCTATCAGTTTCTAATATGATATCAAAGCTTAACCAGTTTTAATGTTAGGCCACCTATACACATGTGTAGTCCTGCAAACTTCAAACACGAGATATCCAATTTTGGACATGAGAGCGGCATATTAAGATGTTTTCCATTAATTAAGAATATGACTAGAATACTCTGTATAAGGTTTGGGCAATCCTCCTTCCTTAAGCTAGCTTTTGAAAGTATGTTAGGTTTGACCTGTTTCTAATATTTATATTTAAATATGCAATCCTTTGTGAATTTGTACAAATCAATACTACATCATATTTCTATTAATTATAGGATGGAATTTTGGGATAAGGGACTTAATTTTAACAGTTGAGAAATTATGAGAACTACATGAGCAATTAGAACAAGGAGGGCAAAATCACATTAAAAGTGCAATTAAGCCTATTTCTGTTGCAAGTTACTGTTGACTATAACAATTAATGATGTTCATGTTGATGCAATTGATTACGTCATTCATCTTTGTGCATGTGGGATCCATTACTATCAGTGAAATGTACTGATTTTCATATGTCACTCTGTTCCTGAAATGATGCTTGTCATGTTACTATTATCGTGGGTGCAATAGTATTCATTTAAAAGTTATATTAGTGTTACCATATTTGCTTAACACCCCATGGGCTAAGATCTGGGATGTGTGTCCTATTTTGTCTTTAAGTTCACTTGGTAAAGTGTTTTGAGGCACAAATTCAGCCGTTCCTGTGAGTAATCAGAGGAGACAGGGAAGGGAGATGGGAGACTCTGTTTTCTGTTCAGAAAGGGTGCAGATGATGTCTTCGTTGAAGAGAGAAGGCTTTCTTATTTGCTGAGATGGAAGGAAGACAAGGTTAACCAAAGGGAGAAGAGAGACTTTAATTAAGTGAACAGAGATCCAGGAATACATGCAAAAAACAAGGAAAATAAGAGGGGGGGGGGAGTTCACATGATGGCGAGAAGGGAATACAATTTGAAATGTTTAATAATGAATTTAGTCCTGGAAAAGGCCTTTTTAAGTTCATGGGAAGTAAAAAGCAAAGCTAACATTAAATGAGCTTATATAAAACAA
The DNA here is from genome assembly GCA_037954105.1 of Canavalia gladiata. Classification (NCBI taxonomy): domain Eukaryota; kingdom Viridiplantae; phylum Streptophyta; class Magnoliopsida; order Fabales; family Fabaceae; genus Canavalia; species Canavalia gladiata. The sequence goes on from CM075660.1 coordinate 16,993,231, forward strand.
TGAAAAAGAAATAAAGGATGCTTAAGCAATTATTAATAAATGAAAGTATACTATTTATTTAAAATGAACATATATATTATATATATTTTTAAAATATTTTAATAGTGTATCAATTAACATTATAAAATGCATTGCAAACTAAATAATGTATGAAGTTTGCCTCTTATGCACTGAATATGTATTGAGTAATGCACTGCAGACCATGTACTTGTAAGTTGTACCCATACCAAAGAGTATCATGTACTAGGTAACTTGAATTATATTTCTATGGACGTATTCTACTGTATGCTTCTACAGTTTTTCTGATGTAGAAGGTTTTTACATATAATGGCATTCTGAAGATTCTTACTTATAATTTACTACCAACTACCAAAATCAGTGCCTTTTTTGTTTCTTTAGATTTATGGAAGCTGCTAATGACTTTTTCCTGTTACTGTACAGGTTAACTTGGCTCGAGAAACACTGAAAGGGCTCTTGGCTAACTGGTTGATAAAAAGAAAGCAAAGAATGGGAACTCCACCTCTTGCTAATGGGGAATTATTTCATGGAAAGGATGTTGGAACTAGAAGTATCGCACATTCAAGAATTGAAATTGATGGAAGTTCTGAGATGGATGGTATAGTTTATCCTCCATTTGAATTCTCAGCTGTTTCCCCTCCTTCCATTGTTACTGAGGGAACTCATGGAGGTCCATGGAGAAAAAAATTGACGGATTTAGATGGAACTGAGGATGAAAAAGACTTCCCCTGGTGGTGTCTGGACTGCATATTGAATAATCGATTACCTCCTAGAGAAAATACGAAGTAACGTTTTGCCTCACTGTACATATTTATTCTTATGAATTGTTGCATGGAACCCATGCTTGTAGTCGCAAGGAAGATATCTTATTCACGAGTCATGGCTATTTCCTTTTTTTGTTGGAGCATGATTGACCGATTCTTTTTTTAATCTATTATTGTTATTATTATTATTGCTCGAAGTCCTATCATAGGCATGTCTGATGGTTTGCTGTTTTCCTTGATTTAAACTTGACTCTGGATAATATGACGGTACTTTATACACATCCAAAAAAAACTATGGTGGTACTTAACATAGTAATTGTAACCAAAATCAACTCTATACACATCCAAAAAAAACTATGGTGGTACTTAACATAGTAATTGTAACCAAAATCAACTCGCGATTTTTTAAAGTTATAGTAGTTTGCTTCTATCAATCCAGTGGTATATGTTGCTTGGTTCTGTGTATTTCTCATAGCACCTTTAAACATTTTTCACACTTTTGGTGGTTTTTAGTCATTAAAAGATTGAATTTGTTTCTTACTGTTCTAGACTGAGAGAACAAGTGAACATTACCATTGGATTTTAGTTACTGACCATGATGGCAATTTTATAACCCTGGAAATCTTTACAATTATCATTTCTCTTGAGCTAGTTATATAATGTTCTCTTTAATATAGATTCTGTTTTTATAACCGTTGCAGATGCAGTTTCTATTTGCATCCATGTGAAGGTTCTAGTGTCCAGATCCTCACTCAAGGGAAGCTAAGTGCTCCACGTATATTAAGAATTCATAAAGTAAGTTTAAATATTTCATATAATGGACAAATGGGAATCGAACTATAATTTCATGTGCTTTCTCAATCTTTCTTCATTTCTATATGAAATGGACATGTTTTACAGGAAGATGACCAATGCACTGTCCCTTTATCCTTGAAGCTGTGAATTGCTTTTAACATCAAATTTGATGTATTGTCTAGAGCTTGTTAGCTAACCATTTCATCTGTGAAAAACTGGCAGCCAGGATATTGCTTTCTTTTTGTAGGGATATATGATGTTTTTGGAATACATTTCCGCCGTAGTTGAACATATCTTCTTGAATAGTTAAACAAATGCGTCCTTTCCTTTGTTCAATTTTGTATGCCCCTGATGGGGCATGAAATACAAATAGCGACTTATGGTGAGATATGGGAAAGGATGCAGTGTTGGTACTGCTATGTGGTGGCAAGCCTCAGAAGTGTCATGGTTGATTGCATGTTGTTCATTGAAAGAAAATAGAAAAGTATATTAGACACGCAGAATGAATAGGAAATGGTGAAAAAAGATGTGTGCTGTATTTTCATAAGAAAATGAGAAAAGGAGACAGAAAGATACAGGAAAATGACAGTCCTGTTGGCAGTTAGCAAAGAAATAATGGGAAAAAAGAGATCAGAGGAAGAACATGTGTGAAAATTATGACACTAAGGATTTATGTCTGGTCTATAATTTTTGTCTGGTTGGGGTATAGGGTGGGCTGGGAGCACAACAGTGCTTTCTGTGGAGAGCCCAAGTTTTAGTTTGCATGTCAGGAACTAACTGGTGTTCTGGAGTGTTTTTCTTCTAATTTATTGCTATGTTTAACCCATAGAACTGAGATGCATTCACATCTACATTTAAGAAGCAACTGGACGCAGGATAAAATGGGAATTGAGGAGAAAAATTGCTACTCTACCAACCATCTTCTCTCACCATCACAGATGCCCCCCATGCCAAGCATGCTACAATATGGAGGTTTTAAGGCGGGAATATCCTTTTCCATCAGATCTGCCATTGACAACATTGAAAGGAAAAATGAATATACATGTTGACATTGTTATAGATTAGGAATTTATTGTAAATACATAAATAGGATATATTTCATCTGCTATTGAATATGTTAATTACTTTCCATGATGTGGAATTACTGGGATATTTATTTATTGAGGATTGAATGATCGATTAGATAATCCTGTGCCTTAGATATATTCTGTCAATCTATCATTTGGAATTTAGTACTCCTCGGTGATTCTCAATATTCTTGCTTTTTGTCCTTCGCTCTCCCTTTATGTTTGTGAAGTATGTCTATAAGGTAAGAATATCAGAATATGCAAATATGCATATTTGGATAACTTAAAAGGTTGTTATAATTAAAGATATTATAGTGAATTTGGGAATGATAAAGTGTTTTAATAATTTGCGGTTTTCTATTAATTAATTTTTATTTATTTATTAGTTTTATTCTTATTTGAATTTATGGTTACTTGGATATCAAGTTCACTATTACCATTTCTACATATTTGGATGTCAGATTTTATTTTGTAATTTAAGATGACCGTGTCCTCTTACCTTAATTCTATTCTTCTATGCCCCATCTCTAATATTCTTTCCCCTCACTCTGTTGTCCTTTTTATTCATCCTAATCATTTTCTCCATTTCTTTCTTCACAATCTAATTTTTCTGCACAATCATTTTGGCTGCTGTGCATCTCTTCCCCTTAAAACTGTTTTACCCTTGTTGACTATGTATTTTTAATTTCTAGTGAATTATGCATCAATTTTGGCAATTTATTGAAATAGATTGCGGAATAATTAGGGGAACCGCTAGATTTTCATCTTTATGTATGTCATTTTAGATACACATTCTTATTTCAATTGATTATTAGACTTTGGCACTATATTAATGACTCTGAAGGGCAAAGTTGTATTATGGGGTCCTGTATTGTTTCATTTCTTGTTCATGTCTTCTATTATCAAAATGAGGTGGGAGGGATTGAGGAAAAGTGTAAGGAAACAGTAATTTGGCTTCCCGAAGTGCAGTGAAGACATATCTTATTAATATAGTGGTCGGATTTTGAGTTCTGCTCCTATGATGACAAATTTTGATGTTATTTTGGTCGATTGCTTCTATCACATGTCAGTTATATTGGCAGGAATATTGTTCTTTATGATGTTGCGTAGTTGATCATGATTCTACTTTCCAATAGGATTAATTACATTGTTTTTGGATGGATTGTGTAGGCATGTTTTCCCCAATTTGATGATGCTTTTCAGAATGATTAAAATTGCTTTGTTTTTTTTCAATTTAGGTTATTAATTATGTTATAGAAAAGATGGTGCTTGACAAACCTTTGGATAGTGTCAATGCTGATGGCAATTTCCCCCCTGCACTTGCTGGGTCACAATTACACCTCCAAGCAATTGGGGATGGGTCTTTCCGATCTGGGTTTAAACCTTGGCAAAAGATTAGACCTTCTATTGAAATATTGTGCAACAATCAGGCAAGTTATAGTTGTTGCAGTCTGGTGGTTTCATGTTAAAGTATAGTTTTCTAGATGCTAACATTAGCAAGCTCATGCTTTATTTCATTAAAACAATCCTGCATATGCCTTTTAGAATTGGTTAACTATCCTTATTGCAATTTTTGGTTAATCATTGTGGTTTTCCTACAAGTCATTAAAGATGTTATTCCCCTAGACTTTCATACATGCTTTTATGCTTTGGATTTAAAGTTGCAACTTCTAGAATCCATGAAGCAGAATTGATTGACAAAATCTAGGTCAATAACTTTAAAAATGTTTTGGTCTAATTATCCTGAAAATCAGTTCATACACCTTACACCTATGATACCCTGAAATAACGAGTTCAAAAATGTGCTCCAATCAGCAATGATTCTTCTATTAGAGAAACTGTCCTTTTCACATTCACTTGATGTGATAAGATGAACAGATAATAAGACTTGAAAGAACTCTGTTCTCAGACTTAAATGCTTAACGTTCTACTGTGATCTGGTAGAAATTTATTTCCAGATATTATATATTCCTAAGTGAAATGTAAAACAATGATATTAAAGTCTTAAAACAGATCATAATAATTGTATTTGCTCTGTATTGCTCAAACTTCTTTCCTGATCTCTTAATGAAGTTTTTCAACTTATGTCTTCTGATTGTCTTGATTATTTTCACAGTAAATTCTTTTGTGTATTGTTTAACCTAGTTAACTGAATTGTTTAGTTTATTTTCTAATCATAATTTTATATTATGTTTATATGTTAATTCTTTGTTTAAGCACTTTGCATTCAGCCAACTGTTTTGATTATTTCCAGATATTGTCTCCTGAAATGAGCTTAGCCACAGTGCGAGCTTACATATGGAAGAAGACCGATGATGTTGTCCTAAATTACAGAGTAATTCAAGGGAGGTGACTGCAATATGCGCTTGCATCAGAGGTTGTACAGGATCTTGAGTGTTTCTTAGGTGGCGTTTACATTGCAGAAATATTTTCTGTTTTTATTCTCTGTTTTCACTTTTATTTACCCAAATGCCACCTTATTTTCATTTTGTTTTCTGTTTTCAACATTTTGTATAGGAAACAATGAACACAAATTATTTTTTTTTCTGTTTTCATTTTCTGCTTTCAATATTTTTAGTATAAAGCTTTGAAAATGAACTCGAAACATTTTCTTAAACCAAACACACCTTAGTTTTTCTTTGTTACAATATAAATGCTTTCATGGCATATGTTTCTACATTTTGTTTGTGTTTTATTTCTATTGCCAACTGGAAGGGATGGTTTGGTAGGATGGTATTCCATATTTCTTTTCTGATTGATGCCTATGTTGCTCCCCAAATTGAGAAGGCTTTATATCAGTATTTTGCAGATGGGCTGCTAAGAAAAGTGAAACTTGATGAATTAATTTTTCTCTCAATCTGGAAGAAAATAATTTTTTGTTAAGTGTTGCCCGTGCTTGAATGGTGATTATTGGTACGAAAGGATTACGTGTTAATTTACCCTGTACTTAGCATGCTCAATTCTTCTATGATTTCTCAGCAAGCTTTGCTGACTTATGTCATTAATACATGCAGGTTTTCTTGTGATTGTGTAAATCACTTTTGAACATTGATTCTTCTGGAGTGCCTGCTTTGATCAGTGGTATTGTAAGAGGCTTGTATATTCTAAACTCTCATTGATCACCAAATTTAATGGCATTCTTCAAATCTGCTTGGATAGATTTTACATTTTCAGGGAGCTTTACTATAAATTTTGAATTATATCTAGCTGGCGTGCGTACTTTCACTACACATTACGGATTCGTGGATTCTGTGTCTGGCAACCTGAAGGTTTTCTAATTGGCTCTGTTGAGAATTAGTGGGATCACATGGGATGTTTTCCAGGAAGTAGGTAGTAAGTTTAGATATGACGACAAAAACAATGTACATTTGAATTGTGCGTTAAATACCTAGCCATAGAAATTCTGTTCCATAAGTGTATCTTCACATTGTCATCCGTTCTGTTTCTTTTTTATTTTCAAATTTTGTTAAATTGCAAGTAATATTATTTTCATTTGTTCCAATTAGAATCAGTCACCCTCAATTTTTGTCCTTTTCTGCATATTCTTCCCCTTGCTTCTCTCTTATCCTTGGAGCTGACTGTATCCAATCCGGTTTCCCAAGTTGCATTGTGGTTTATATGTTAAATTTGCACTGTACAAGCGTATTTATGGTCACTCATACCGTTTTGTGCCCTTATTTTTATGTGTTTTTGTTGAGTCCAGAAATGTTGGATTTGAAAACCAGATTCACAAACAATTGATGGTGCTGCTGTAATCCAGGGACAGTTATTGGTATCCATTGATGCTTATTAAATTTTCTATTATTTTCATCCAGTGTTGGAGACGAATAAGTTTTAGTAGGTATGGGTTCGCACCTACTTTAGTCAAAACCATGCAACCACGGGAACCTAGCAATCTGGATGCATGTAAGGTTGAAATGGTGAATAATTTTTTTGTTTTTACAAGAGAGAAGAGAGAGAGAGAAAAGAAGTGTGGGATATGATGGATGATGTACTAGAAAAAAACTGTTATATGAATTACTCTAACTATTTTGTGGGAATGATCGAATTTTATTACTTAATTTTTTTGAAGTTTTTAATTGTCAGAATTAATATTTTTTGGTTGCTTATTTATATAAATTTTAAAAATTATATTTTAATATTAAATAGTTAAAGTTTTTGGATGAATTCCACATAAAATAATTTAAAAATTAAAAAATAAAATTTGAGATTTTATGGTGAGATCAAGTTTAAATATTAAAAAAATTAAAATAAAATATGATATTTGATTGAAAGATGATTTGAAATGATTGGTCATAAAGATTTGAGAATTTTTTTTGAATGGTTTATATAAAAACAACAATGCAAGAATTTAAGTTTAAAGATAAAAATTTTATTTAATATTTAATTATAACAATAAAAAAATTGTTAAAATCTAAAATTACATAAAAAGACCACAAGTATAGTTAATATAATTTTATTTTGCATCTTAACCTTTTTACTTTACATTTACGGGGGATACATTAAAAAACTGGTGATATATATATATATATTATTAAATATGATTTTATTTTTATTTTTTAAAAAATCATTAACTATTAAATAAAAAAAAATATATATGGATATCGAAATATCGTGAATGTATTTCGGTAGATTTTCCTCACTGTCTGTCTCCGTGATGCATGCAAAAGTATAAAATTTAGTTGATGTTTGATTTGTAAAAATATTTATACTTTTATTTATTATAAAAATATTTTTTATTATTTATTTTTAATTTTTAAATTTAAATTTTAAAATTTAATTTTAATTAAGTTCTAATTAATTTTTAAAATTATTATAAAAATAATTTATTTTATTATAAATATATATTAAAAATATACATAAAAAATATTAATAAAAATTATATTTTTAAAATAATAAAAATATAAATTATTATTATTATTTTGATAATAATTAATAATAATAATGATTCTAATGATAGTAATAATAATATTATTTATGTATATAATTGATCATAAATATATTATTGATAAGATTGTGATAATATGGTAATTATAATATAAAAATATTATATAATTTTATAATTTTTATTTTTAATATTATTTAATAATTAATATATAAGTAAATAATTTTTATATATTTTTATTTTATATAAAATAATATATTATAAATAATTATATAATATAAAATTATATTATAAATTAAATATTATTTATATATTAAATAATATTATTAATTTTTTATAAAAATAGATAAATAAAATTAAAAAAATTACATTTATTAAAATAAAAAATGATATTATTATATTTATTATAATAATAGTAATATTTATATCGTATAGTAATGATGATTTTATAGAATTTAAAATTACAAATAATAATTAAATTTTTTATTTTAAAAATAAAGTTAAAATTATTTTTAAAATATATTTAAAAATAATTTAATTATTTTTATTAAATATATTTTATTTTTAAAATAAATTTAAAAGTTAAAAGTAAAAAATTCGTAATCATTTGAATGTAATTTTAAAAAAATATTTTTATTTATTATTTTTATTATTTTTAAAATAAAAAGTAGTTTGATTTTATAGAATTTAAAATTAAAAATAATAATTAAATTTTTTATTTTAAAAATTAAGTTAAAATTATTTTTAAAATATATTAAAAATAATTTAATTATTTTTTTAAATATATTTTATTTTTAAAATTAATTTAAAAGTTAAAAATAAAAAAGTCGTAATCATTTGAATGTAATTTTAATATATATATATATATATATATTATTATTTTTAATATAAAAATTAAGTATTATTTTTAAATAAAAAATATTTTCACAAGCACGAGTGACCTTATTGTGTTGCAGTTATAAAATAATATTTTTGTAGTTTAAATATTCTTCGCTAATTAATCCGTCCACCATTTTTCTTGGCTCTTCTATATTCAGTTGGCATATTTGACAAGTTTTAAACCTTGATATTCTTATGACACATTTCTCATTTGGCATCTATGATTAGATAAATTTAATACTATAATACTTGATAAAATTTGTCATTTAGTATTTAGTTTGGCATTTATAAAATAATAATATTTTTTGTTTAGTAACATATGATATAAGACTGAATAGCACAAAATTAATTTTCTTTTAAGAAAATATTCTTTACAGAAAAACATATTATATTAAAAATTAACAAAAACACGAGTTAAGATTTTATTTGAATAAAAATTTAAATTTTTTATCATAGGAACTATGCAAATAAGTGCCTTTGCTATCCAAAAATTTCTTATAGTTTTCAGTGCATGTGATAATTTTCATTAATGGGATGAATGCTGCACGTCACCTTGCGAATTTTCCAATTCTTTACCAAAAGTAAAGGAAAAGAAAAGAAAAGAGAATGTTTAGAAGTTCTGAAGGGCCATAATTGATATTTCTATGGTAGTGAAAGAAATGGATGTCACTATTTAGGATTTAGAATATAATTGTTAAAGTTAGAATATAATCGTTAAAGTTATTCTTTTTTTAATAATTTTTTCATATATATATCACTTATGATATATTTTTTTTCTTTTTAATTCTAAAAGAAGTTTTAAACATATAAATAGAAATACAATTTTTCTTACATGTAATAGTCCTAACTTGAGTGTGTTACAACAGTGGAGAATCAGTTCTTGAACTGTTTTCGCTTGTGAAGAATAACAAACCCAGCTATGGCTTCACATATAGGAAACGTAACCTCTTTTCCACCATTTGAAGAGAAGAACACTAGTGAGTATAATAATTATATAATAATTTGTATAAAAAATATTTCCTACTCTTTGCATCATATATTCATATTATTTGATCTTATAGCATTTCTCTCTGTTTTTCCTTTTCGTCTTTCTTTCTTTATATTAATTTATATATATTGTTGTATTGATATGTTCTATTTATAAAAAATTAAAAGATGTAACCATTATATATTTTCCAATTAAAATACCAATTATAATACATTTATACATTTATTTTCTTTTCTATCTCACTTTTTATCTTTTTTTTCTTTATTTATTATTATTTTTACTATTTTACTCATTTTCTTGGAGGCTACATCCAAATGGAATGTGCATTACTTTGAGCATCCGATATAGCACATTTATTTTCTTTTTAATCTTACCTTTTATTCTTTTTTCTTTTTTTATTCTATCATATTTTTAATTCTCTACTTTTTTTATTATTTTGGATGGATACACTCAAACCGAGTGAATGATCCACCTCATTAATACACTCTTGTACTCTATATTTTTTTTTTTTATAGATTCTAGGTTTTGCTGAAATTGGTCCATATTCTTTTTTCTTGTGGTCCACTTTACTTTATTCTATTTATTCTGGACTGCAACATCAACGAACATGTTCATTTCGATCCATTGGAAAACAATGTATGTCACTAAAAGCAGCGGAATTTAGGCTTACATCCACTTATTAACAGAATATGATTCTATATTTTCATATTCCTGTATAATTATTCGTCAACGTAAGAACATGAATAAAATCCATATCCCGTCTGATTGCCCTAAAGTAGCATAGCATATATATGATTCTCTTGTGCACGCTAAGTTTGAATCTCCTGTCTTCAGTACTTTGTTGGAGACATTGGAGGCTTAGTTCAAAACGCAAAGTTTTATAATAGATATTCTTATCTATATATATATAAGGAAAAGTCGTGGGAGGCTTTAAGTGGAAAAAAATTGCCGGAACCAAACAGAGAGAGAGAGAGAGAGAGTGCGTCTTTAAGTAAGAGGCATGGCACAGTTTGGTTACACGTACGAGAGCTTCTCCACCTTCAATACTAGTAGTGTGAGAAGTGAAGCACCTGGTCATGTTGCAAAGCCATTTTCTCCTTTCGTCCCCAAAACTAATGGTAACTCAGAGGGCCACGTTATCGAGAAAAAAATAGTGCCAGTGGTTAGCAATAACCCTTATGGCAATGAGGCTAATTATCACGCAAGGCCTAGAGATGAGGATGGATGGAGGAATCATCACCAAACAAGCCCTGTTCGTGGTTCCCCTCGCGAGGTTGATAACTTCCTCACCAAGGTGATGAATGAACCTAACCGTCCAGTAAGGTCCATTCCCGTCACTTCACCACGCCACTCTCCAATTGGAGGTACCATTAGGAATGATAACCGTGACGGTTATAATGTTAATAATTATGCCTATGGCAACAAGGAAGGGAGAAATCCTATTGGAAGTACCATTAAGAATGATAAATATGATGGTTATAATAATGGTACTAATGGATATGGTGGTGACTATGGTAACTATGGAAATAGAGAAGTGCACAAACCGATTGGAAATCCTGAGAAGAAAGACTTCTATGATGGTTATAATGGTAACCCTAAAGGTTATGGTGGATATGGGGACTACAACAAGAAAGAAGGACACAACCCCACTGGCAGTCCCATTCGGAATGGTTATAGTAATGGATATGGGGACTATGGTGTTGGTAATGGCAAGCCCACTCTGAATAACTATGATGATAATGATTATGGTGACTATGGTAACCACTTCAATAATAAAGAAAGGCCCAGGCCCGCTGGTAGTGGTGTTGGGCCAAAATCAAGTCTAGGTTGGACTCTCGCCCCAAGAAAAGGGACCCAATTAAGTGAGCCCACGGATGATATTTACAAGGCCATAGAGTTGTTGAAGAACGAAGCCGACAAGCGGAATGGGTATGTCAACAATGGAGGGCCCAAATATGACAACTATGATTATAATGGTAATAACGAGCGCAGATATGATGGGCCAGGCCCGTTAATTAGCAGGCATGGGCCAACCGCAAGCCAATTTGACAAGGGAATGGATCTGGTCAATGAAACTGAAAGGCTGAAGAAGATTGTGACGGGTCCACAATCCCGGCCCGTACAGAACAGGGATGGCTCATGGTCGAATGCAAACTTGAACCATTCATCGTCACGACCACCCTTCATCACAACAAGCATCGATGGTAGAGGTGCTGATACAACACGTTATGGAGTCATCAATCATAGAGAGGCTGAGAAGAAGTTTCAAGGCATGACCCTCTAGTCAAATCCATACATATATGAGTAATTAATATTATGTGTTGAGTAGCTTTCTCAGGTGTCTCTTTAGTAAGTTGGCTTGCTTTTCTTTCAAGTTCTATATACATGTATACTTATCTGTTGGTATGATATATATGATGATGTATCTGGTGGCAAAATATTGTGTAAAATAGAAGCATAAAGTTTGAATAAATAATAGTCCTTTCTTAGTGGCTATGAAATTGATGATTTATGGTCATAGTCCAGGGAAATTTAAGGCAAAAATATGACTGCGAAAATTTATCATTTATTTCTACATTTCATGTATTATGAAGAGCATAACTTCGCAATAAAAAAGTATCCGCACTTCTCTGTTGTCTAAAATTATTTTTTACAGATTAAAAGAGTTAATTAATGTACTTGTCCATATTACAACTATTATATAATTTTTTATGATATTTTAATCTATTTTGTTAATTAATTTTTTATGATAGAATTACAATAAAAATTACAATATGTGTTGATAATATTTTTCAAAATAAAATATTTTTTGTTATAATTAGAATAATTATTAACATTTCTCTATATTAAATTAGGGAATTAAAATTTAGAATAATTTTTCCAAACATGAAGTGCGGATATATAACTCCCTTTATGATGTTAACATGCTCAAACTCCATTATAATATACTAAGTGATGAATGTTAACATGCTCAAATTAGTGTCTGGTGTTGTATGTGGATATGATTGAGCAAATACTGCACACTCTAGCCGAACCTAACATAATTATTGGATATATTTTTTTCTAAAATACATGAAAAGGAGAAAGATTTTTGACATTTTTACTTTCGTTTTCTCTTATATGTTTTTAACTTTCTCTTTTTGTCTATTATATTATTTATCACATTTTTTTTTTATCTTTTTATCTTTTTTTTTTCCATCTATATTACCCAACAAAAAGATGTGAAAAAACCATTATCTAGAAGAAAACCAAAAGCTCCCAGAGGAGATTTCTTTTAGGTCGAACCTTAGGAGAATAAGTGCCAACACAACCAGCCAACAGAGAAAGACATAAAGTTAAAGAAGGAAAAGCCATTTGCCCAAAAACAAATTTCCATTTGCTAGGGGGGCACGTTAATTAACAGTTTCTGCATCTCCATTTTAAAATGTCGTTTTTTATACGTTACCATTGGCATTAACACATTAATTATATTAAATAATAAGGCTATAATCAATAATTTCAGAAGGCATTTCTTATGTATTCTTGATGACAAGTTCCTTGGTGCTGAAAATTCCTTGATATGCTAAATAAATGTGTGATTTTGGACAAGGATAATCTGTAGTGCCAAAAAAATATATAAAAAGAAATGCAACACATGGAGTTTATAATGCCGGTTTGGTTTAAAATATTTTCAAAAAATAATAATTCTTTTTTATAGTTTTTGAGAGTTTTCTAATTTTTTAAATAACCCATTTCTATACATGGTCATTATCTTTGAATATTTTAACCATTTCATCATGAAAATAATCATTTTTAAAGGCCATATTATCGATATAAAATAATCATAATGAAACGTGATCCATGATTTTGGATGTGCTTACCATGATCCAACAAATTATGTTGTACAGATCCCGTTTCATCATCTCCCCAAAAAAAGAAGAACAAAATGTTGTATGGAATGATTCTAAAATGCTTAGGGAAAAAGGCATCTCCCAAATCTGCATGAGCAATAAAGAAGTTAGCAAGATTGATTCACCAACTCCAAAGGAAGTAAAAATACCAATACTGATTCCGAATTGTGGATGCCTCGCGGAGTTACAAATCACTGGACTAGTAAAACACTGATGAATTTAATTAAAATATATTAACAGTATAAAAACATTATATTATTATTTAATTATTAATTATTAATTATTATAATAATTTTTAATCAGTTAATAATACAAAAAAAATTACACCAATAATATATCAAAAATAAATTTAATATTAATTTAAAGTTTTATATAAAAATTTTATAATAACTATTTAAAATTAAACTCAATGTTGAGGTTTTGTCAAATATGCATTTAAACTTATAATTATAATTATCCATCCCTTTAATCCTTAAAACAATTTTTAAAATTTTTTAAATTGCTAACATCATTCATTTCATTTCTTAATTTAAAGTCATTCAATTGACTCAATTCCATTATTGAGTTTGATAATTATTTATCAATCTAATCCTTCTTTTCTGAGTTTTTGCTTTGGGCCTTGCTCAAACTCCAATACTATTTCTTTTCTAAAAAAAAAAAAAACAAAGATGAAAGGAACTACTAAACAGTAATATAATAGGCATGAATTTAGGAAGCAGAGAAGTTATGTAAGAGATGATGAAATGAAATGAGTAGAAATGAAAGGGGTTTGTCAGAAAGAGATTTGGAGAGGTTTGACTTTTTGTGAGAGTTGGAAGATCTCATCCTCCATATATTCCTCTTCTTGTCTCAGAGCCAGAAAAAGACCAAACAACATCACCAGACAAACGCAGGTGAACAGTGCCACACACACTTTTCATATACAACACAACCTTCTTCTCTCTATATACAATTAGAAACCCCAGCTTCAGTTACTGTTACTGTAAGACTCTCTCTTTTCACAATCTCTTTCTATTTTGTGTTCTTTGCCCTTTTTCTTTCTAAACCCATCACGTGCTCTATCTGGGAAAATAAAAATTAAAAATAAAAATAATTCATTTTTCACTTTCCTTCTATGTAGATAGATCACACCGAATCTTGCTACCTTTGACCTCAACTCAATTCTAAATTCATGACTGGGTTTGTTTCTGCTCGTGCATCTTGTGGGCCAATGATCGTTCCAAACATGAGCTTTTACTTTCGATTCTAAATTCTTCTCATCACATGATGCACATGTTTGTTGCTTTCACGGGGTGATATCAGCAATTGTCGAAGTATTACCAAGGTGTTAATTAGGGGTGAAAAGTATGTATTTTGCTCATTCATAATCATAATCATACCCGTGTTTCTTATTGGATTAGTGGGGTGATCGTTTGGTAATCAGAAGCCCTCAGATAAATAAGGCATGTCAAGGGAATGAAGGTTGGAGTAGAGGAGAATAAATAAATGGGGTGTGTGATTAGCAGAGAAGTGTCATCAGGAATAGTCTCTGAAGTGAAGGAGGAGAAGAGTCTGAGTGTTGTGTCCAACAAGAAGGTTGATGAAGTTTCCACAAGCAGAATTGAGGGGAACGTGGTAGAGGCTCAGAATGATGAGAAGGAGAAGGAAGAGAAGCATGGTGATGATGGGGTTCAGCAGCCAAAGGGTGAAAGAAGAAGAAGATCAAAGCCAAACCCAAGGCTAAGTAATCCACCAAAGCATTTGCAGGGGGAGCAAGTAGCAGCTGGGTGGCCACCTTGGCTTACATCAGTGTGCGGGGAAGCACTTAATGGGTGGATACCGCGGAAGGCTGACACATTTGAGAAAATTGATAAGGTGGGTTTTGTACTTACTATCAAAATTTTTGAAATTTTTAGTTATTTTTGGGTGCATGTGTTACATTTAACTTGAAATGGAAATGCATTTGAGGGGTCATGGTATATCAGGGATATGTGTATGTGTTTTGAGTGAATCCGTGCAGATTGTGATTGATTGATTGATTGATTGATTGTTGTGATAGTGTTGTCCAAAAACAAGGTGCATCATTGGAATGATAAATTTGTTGCCAGGGTTAAAAGGAGTGGAGTCTGCCTTATTTGAGGCAGAAGAACTTATGTAGTATAGAATCTCTCATTTTCATTTCCTAAAAATGTTTCTGCTCTTCTCATGGTTGTTTTCTTTTTCTTTTAATTTTCCCTTTGCATTAGATCGGTCAAGGAACTTATAGTAATGTATATAAAGCTAAAGACACATTGACGGGTAAGATTGTTGCGCTGAAGAAGGTTCGATTTGACAATTTGGAACCTGAGAGTGTAAAATTCATGGCTAGAGAGATTCTTATTTTACGAAGATTGGATCATCCCAATGTTGTAAAGCTAGAAGGTTTAGTTACATCAAGAATGTCCTTGAGTTTGTACCTTGTGTTTGATTACATGGTGCATGATTTAGCTGGACTTGCTGCAAGCCCTGACATCAAGTTCACGGAGCCTCAGGTTAGACCAGGTTTGCCTTAATAATCTAAGAAATAAAAGATATCCTTTGGTACACTTTCTTTTCAATTGGCAGTATTTGATGTCTCCAAATACTATGTGTCTCCTACTTCAGGTTAAATGTTATATGCATCAACTGCTATCAGGACTTGAGCACTGTCATGATCGACACGTACTTCACCGTGATATTAAAGGATCAAATCTTCTTATTGACAATGATGGAATACTTAAAATTGCTGACTTTGGACTTGCATCTTTCTTCGATCCAAGCCGCAGGCATCCCATGACTAATCGTGTAGTTACTCTTTGGTACCGGCCTCCTGAGTTGCTTCTTGGTGCCACTGAGTATGCTGTGGGTGTGGACCTTTGGAGTGTTGGTTGCATTTTAGGGGAGTTATTGGCTGGGAAACCTATTATGCCTGGTCGTACAGAGGTGAAAACTGTCTTTTTTTGGCTTATAGGATTTTTCATTTCCTTCAAATGTCTGCTAAATAGTTAGTTCTGTACTGCAACATAATTTCTGTTTTGAAACAGTAAAAAATAAGTTACATATCCTAATGAAAGAATCTGTTTTCTAAACATGCATATATGGACCTTTTACTTATTGCATTACAACCCCTCCCCCCCTCCCCAACCCTCTTCTCTCTGGTGGTAAGCCTGTATACATTTAACCCCAAGCTCTGCGCACTGCACTGCCATTTAGAAGGTTGCCATTGTGCATAACTGTAACGAATATGAAGACCTGCAATCGATGAGAAATCAACTAAGATAAACTAAAAAAAGCATAGAATTGTATGAGTAGAAGCTGTAGACCAATTACTAATTCATGCTGTTATTTCCCAAAATATTTTTCTTGGTTGACTGTTATATAGTCATAGTACGCCCATATTATTTATATGTGTGTAATGGTAAATCAAGTAATGCACCCTCCAAAAGTACAAGGATAATCAAGACATTCATTCATTTGTAAGGAATTAGAGGTGCTGGCGATTATGATGATAGTAATAATAATTTTGGTTTAGTAATCTAATTATGCAAGGTGGACAGATAACTGGGAAACTACATTCTCTACAATGTGTACAAGATTTCTGTATTTATTTAAATGCATCCCTAAGTCTGTTTTCAGCAATCACCTTTTTTCAGTGGTGTACTAGATCTTATGTTTAGTTCTAACATCTCTTGGATTGTTTGAGGGAATTAGTATGGCATTAAGGATATATCACTTGTGCTTTATTTTCTGATTTGAAATATCCACTGGATATTTTCCAACGCTTTTCTTGAATGCTTGCTTAGGTGGAACAATTGCATAAGATATACAAACTTTGTGGTTCACCTTCTGATGAGTATTGGAAGAAGTCAAAATTGCCTAATGCTACCTTGTTTAAACCTCGAGAACCATACAAGAGATGCATAAGAGAGACATTTAAAGATTTTCCATCTTCCGCACTGCCCCTTATCGATACTCTTCTTGCAATTGATCCAGCAGAACGGAAAAGTGCCTCAGATGCTCTAAGAAGTGAGGTGAGATTTTGAAAATTCCTGATCTTTGTCACTAAAATGCTGGCATGGTGTTTTTTAACTTTGTATGGCCTTATTAATTTCTGCCACTTAGACTGTCATGATCTATTGGATCCTGATTTGTTCTCAGTGATGCTGATTGCCTAAAGCACATACTCAACTCTTTTGTGAAACATAAAATATGCTGCATGTTGAACTTCTTGGGGGCCTACGACTTATTTGTGATGCATAACTAATTTTATTAGGCAGTTTGATCCTTAACTACAATGATTGCCAATGTATGCTTCTATTGTTGACAACAAATCTTCAGAAGTGTGATTCTTTGGCTACTCTTGGATATCTTATCTTATACCAAAAAAAAAGTGGGCTTGAATGTTGTAAACTGCTATTATAGGAGAATGGTCCATCAAATCTTGACTGTTATCTGAGGAAAACCATTGTAATTATGTTTCAGGTTGATGATGTGCCTCTCTTAAGCTTTGTTTATTTTAGAATATGTATCCCTTCCTGGAATAGGATCAACTAGTTTGATTTGATGTAAAATCAAATGGTGGTGTTTGGGTGACCTTCGAAGTCATTCGCTGTGGCTTGTTTTCTTTGGAATAATTAATAAATAAATAAAGGTCCTAAATGATGGAAGGAATGGCATATTTTAAATGGTCATGA
This sequence comes from Canavalia gladiata, assembly GCA_037954105.1. Taxonomy (NCBI): domain Eukaryota; kingdom Viridiplantae; phylum Streptophyta; class Magnoliopsida; order Fabales; family Fabaceae; genus Canavalia; species Canavalia gladiata. Next base: position 17,011,208 of record CM075660.1, read on the forward strand.
TAAAATATGTGGATATTCCAATATTAATGTTAATAAATTTAAGCTTATCTTGAACCTGATGCAGATGTTGTTTTTGTTGAATTTAGATGCTTTTTTTAAAAAAAAAATCAAACCCATATACATTTACTTAGCTCTGCTTTCCGATCATTTTGCAGTTCTTTACCACAGAACCTTATGCTTGTGATCCTTCTAGTCTTCCAAAATACCCCCCAACCAAGGAAATGGATGCTAAACGACGGGATGATGAAGCAAGGAGGTATCTTTCCTCTTAAGTTTGTTTTCTGTATACTAGAATTTATGTGCACGCTAAATGCGTGTGAATATTTTTTTAAAAATGATATTATTTTAAAAGAAAAAGGATTAGGCGTGGAAAGTGGGAGGAAAATATGGACATTGAGGGAAAAAATGTAAGGTGTTAACAATTCTATTATTCAATGACATTTAGAGTCTTATATATTTTATTTAGTAATTTACAGATGCAAATAATGATGATGACTCTTCGAACTTTTGGGACAAAAGTGGAGATTGAAAAACTGTTTACTTATTCTCTTTATTAAAAGTGGTGATACAGGTGGCAAACTATATTTTTCCTTTAAGCATGCTTTAATTTTATGCCTATACTTAATTAAAGATAGTGAGCAGATTGAAGGGAGTCTATTTCAAATTACACTCACCCACCCAAACCCACATGACATACACAATGGAGATCAGTAGAATGAAAAGTGTTCCTTTGTTCCTTTTGGTTAACTTCTGCAAGTTTTAATTTAACCATCCTATTATATTTGACCAACTCTGAGATTGTCTGCAAATATGAATGTTCAGACTAAGAGCTGCAGGCAAAGCTCATGCTGATGGTACAAAGAAGCATCGTACACGCGATCGTGCTGCAAAAGCTGTTCATGCTCCTGAAGCCAATGCTGAGCTTCAATCCAATATTGATGTATGTTAAAAAAATTACTTCCATTGGTTTAAAAGTCTCTCATCAGATGTGCTTTGAGATCATTATATCTTCCAAATGTGCATAATTAAATGAAATGATTGGAAGAGCGAGTAGAAAGAACGATTGGGATTTGACAATTGAATTATCATGTTTCTCATCCTGCCACTGATATCTGGGAATTACAACAAGTAGATTAGTAAGATTCTAGCAGTTAACCAGATGATGATTAAAGCTATTGATCTGTTTCTGATTTATTTACTTTTGTGTGTCAGTGGCTTTCTCTATGTATCTCTTTATCCTCACATGTCTTTGTAGTTCTGTTTTCCTTCTGATGAAATTCATTTCCATTTCCATTTTTAATAGTTGAAAATCTGTACAATTATAATTGAAAGTAGAAAATAACATTGATTAAAATTTGTTGCTATGATTTAACATGTAACAGAGAAGGCGTTTAATCACACACGCAAATGCTAAGAGCAAGAGTGAAAAGTTCCCTCCACCCCATGAAGATGGACAGCTTGGCTTTCCTTTGGGAGCTTCAAATCATATTGATCCAGATATTGTTCCTCCTGACATCTCTTTGGGTTCAACCTCGTCATATACCTTTTCAAAGGAACCATTCCAAGCTTGGTCAGGTCCCATTGGTAATCCTGCTAGCATTGGTGTCTCAAAGCGGAAGAAACACACTGCTGGTGAAGCATTGGACTTATCAAAACCTTATAAAGGTGCCCTCAAGGATAAGGTTAAAGGAAAGAAAATCATAGCTTAGAATATTTAGTACATTCATATAGAGTCAAATTAAGAAAGAATCTGTCTGCCTCATTTTTTGATGTTGGAATCCAACTACTGCACACCGCTTTTTCCCTTTTAAAATCATATCCTGATGCATGCTTGCTTCCTAAGTGAAGTTAATTCCTTCTTATCAAGGGGTAAAACCATTTTTAAACCTTCATTTTTCCCCCATAGTTTTTATCTATTGGTTTCATTTAGATAGAGGTTTTTTGGTATGATAGAGAATTACTGTGATGTACACCGTGATATTTTGTTTTTATACTCGTGTCAATATCTGAATTCTGTTGAGAATTGCAATAAATTTGAGTGGTTTTTGTGTCCTCATTTGTGGGATTAGGTGTTTGCATCTCAGTTGTAATAAAGCCTAAATGATAGAAACTCTTTTGCTTTCTGTTATTCTGGATTTAATTTTGCTTTTTTTTTTTTTGGTATTCTCCTTGATGAAGTTTGCATTATTCGTCCTATTTTACTCACAAAGGATAACCCACTTCTTTATTTAAAAATTAAAAAAAAAAAAGCTTTTTAGTCTTAAAATTGAGTAATATCGATGTGTAGGCGTTTAAACAAAAAATGTATTTTTTAAAACTATTACCAAAATATGATGAAAATCAAATTAATACCAGTTTGGGGTGATTTTTATCATGTGATATACCTTTTTTTTTATTATTAATTCCAAGTGCATGCAGTATCATCTATATGACGATATTATCTGAAGCTAAACAAAAAAATTGCATGTTATAAAAATGTTCAAGCTGTGGGTGACATGACCAAAAGAAAAAAGAAAAGAAAAATGTTGCCGAGACTATGGGCAACAACACCATCACAAGAAGAAAAAAGAATATTGCAAGTTATGGCCAGAAGTTAGGTGATAGTGATACAGGCTTTTAAAAAAAAATAAAAAAATAGAGTGATGCCCACATCTTGGACGACATATTAAAAAACATAGAAATGATTCTCTGCCACATTTACATCGATTTATCCAAGGCTACATCCTGTTGAATTGTAAATGTAACTAGATGGATGACATTGTATATGTTGAACAACATTGAATAATTGGCTCTTTAAAAAAAATTGCATGTATGTTGAACAAAGTTGAATAATTGGCTCTTTGAAAAAAATTGCATCCAATCTTTGAAAAAACTTGAAAATCTAAAATAAAGAATCTCTAACTTTTTTTTTAGCTTTTCTCTTTTACTGAATTGATAAAAATTTTATAAATGATAATAGTTTAAATATAATGCAACTTTTGATCATATGCGAATAGTAATGAAAAATTAGTATCATCCAAATATTGGACAAGATTAATATATCTCTTTAGTTTATTATTAAAACATTTTCTTACCTTTTCAAATTGCCTTAAAATAGTTGTTTATTTTGTGGAAAGTAGATTTGGTTTGTTGATTGGATAATTTTTTTCAGTATATATTTGATTAATGGTGAAGTTATCATTCAATGTTAATTTTTATTATCGTTTAAATAAGATAATATTAATTGTATTTAATTTTAAAGAACTGAAAATATTACGTTAACAACAAAATACTTTTGTTATGTTAGTAATATGTTAATGTGTGATTAATCATACTTTATAAATAGTAAATAATATTTTAATTTTCCATAAAATTAGATTGTATTTTTGTACTAATTGAGTTTGGGTTATTGTTTGTATTATATAATTTAATATTGTTTTTATTATTAATTGTTGATTTTGTTCAATTATATAATAATGATATTTGTTTTTATTTAAATTTTTATTGTTGATAGCTTACTAATATATATTATATTAGTAATGTATTGTACTAATATGTTGATGTTTGTTTATTTTTTATTGTTGATAACTTACTAATATATTATACTAAATATTAATTTAGCTTACTAAGAAACAAGCAAGCTATCAACAAAAGAGTATTCATTGGGATATTTTTTGAAGTTTGAACAGCTAAAAGCATGAGCCAAATTATTGTTTTTGTATATTTAAATGGGAGAATTTTTGAAAAGAGAAGAAGTGTTATATTTAAAGGTAATAATTAATAAACAAGCTATCCAACAAATGAGTATTCATTGGGACATTCTTTGAAGTTTCGGCAGATCTTGCATAGTCCAAACACAGGCTGTTTTGTGCAATTTTGATGACCAGATGAGAATGATGATTGTCCCTCGCGAATGACCATGTACTAAAAGATCCTCTTATACCCATCATGTTGCAAAATCATAACAAATTTTCAATGTTAACACTTTAACAAATTAGTTTGAGCAAAGATAATTAAAATAAAATTGCAGTTTCAGTAATTAAATTCACAAAATTAACCTAGTTTGAGCAAAAAAAAAATCCTCACATTATCTTACCTTTATATATAAAAAATTTACCTAACTTTATTTTCTTATAAATTCATATTAATTTATGATTAATATATTATGTAATATTAAAATAATATTAAATCTATTAAAATTGATTTAATGGTAAGAAATTAAAATAATTTACTTAAGATTCTATTGTTAAACATCATTATTTTTATTCTGAAAGTCAAAATATTAAATAAAGATAAAGTTAATAAGTTGTAATAGTTTTTCAAAAAAATTTAAAAAATAAAATTTAATTTTAATATACTCATATTAATATTATAATTTAGTTAAAAATATTTTATTAAAATATTTAAAGAAGAATATTGAATTATTATCCGTCTAACTTCCGTTTAACTACTGTAGCATGGATCAATACCTTCATATATTTTATTACCTTAACTCATTGTTTGATGAGAGAAAAATAAGAAAAAAAATTATTTTTTAAAATTAAATAAATTTTATTTTTCTATTTTCATTTATTTGTATTTGTCTTGTATAGATAAAATATAAATTTTTTAAGATTTACATAAATTTTTTCATCCCATGTTTGTTATAAAAATGGGAGGGGGACATTTTTAAAAAAAATTAAAATATTTTTCAAAAAATATAAAAATAAATATTATATTATAAAAATATAATAAACAATAAAATAATTTAAAGTTAAATTTTATTTTTTAAATTTATTATTAATATTTTTTTAATTCCTATGCATAACTTATTTTTTCATTCTATTTTTTACATATTCATTTTTTTTTCTATTTCCATTGTCAATAGCAGCTTCTGATTTAAACTGTGCTCATTTTTTATACATTTTTTTATTAATTTTTCATTATTTTATAAAATAAATATTAAATAAAATATTATTTTTAAAGTAAACAATATTTAATATTTTTTTAATAATTGAAAAATTATAAGAATAAAAAATATAAAATTTTAAAATTATTCTTCTAAATTTGATTTGTCACTTTTTTTTCTTCCCGGTCGTGGATGAAAAAACAAAAAAATTCAGACCCAATAAATAACAATGTTGGTTTGTCTCTGTGGATTCACATGCACTGATAGTTTTTTGGGCTGAATATTGGGCTTATGGCCTTGGAAAAAGCTCTTGCTGGAGTTATTTCGGCCCTGATTTATTTGTAGTCCAAAAATCCAAACCAACTTGTACCTATCAATTGTGATATTTTTTGCTTAGGCTGATGAAAAATTATGACCTAAAACAAACTCTTCAAAAAAAAAAAAAAGAATTTATGATAGAACTCATTCCACATTGGTTTGGTGCATGGAAGAAGAAAATTAATACTCATACATGCTGATCAACTTTTCAAACTTAAGCGGTGGAAGTAGAAAGCTACCTTCTAAACCTTTAAAATAATGCGTTTCTTTGAACTGAAGATAACTCGTGATGTCTAATACGATGATCTATCATTAATTATACTCCAACTTTCTTAACTAACTATTATTATAAATTATCTACTTCAAGTGTTTTCCAAAAGACAAATGAGCAACACAATGCTCCTTTCATTTACAACCTTTCATCTTCTTTATTAAATAATGAATCATTAATGTATCAGAATCAATAATAAATATGTTACACATTTAAATTTTATTTAAAAATATGTATAATATTAAACATTTAAATTCACAGAATGAAAGGTAAATTAGTGTTCCATTAACATAAATTTTATAATAAAATAAAAATGAAAACAACTAATATATTAAAAATAAAATTATATTTATTATATTTATGACAAAAAATATTTATAATTTATTTCTTATAAAAAACAGATAAAGTATATTATTTTTATTTCAATTAAATATACGCTTCTTGAAAAAATTATTATAATTTTCTTTAAAAAATTCCTTTGTTAAAAAAATTAGAATGTAATTACAAAATATTTAAATAATTAGGCGAGTTGCTAATAAAGGAGTATATTAATGAAAAAAATAATATTTTTTTATTTCTATAACATATTTTGTGATAAACTTAGATAATATGAGGTAAAGAAAATAGTTGTTCAAAAATGGTAATTCTTCCCATAGGATGGTCGTAGAAATACTATTAAAACGTATTTTTTACATATTTTATGTTATCAGTTTAAATTTATTGGAAAAATAAAATAATAAATAAGATTCAATTAATAGGTAATTAAGGAGACTCATAATATATCACAAATCTCAATAAAATTTAAATAATAAAAACATATGCTTAAAAAAATGTAATATTTTTCAAGTAATTATTATAATGGGGTAGTTATATACAATTCGTCTCTTCAAAACTAATATTTATTAATTAGTATTATTTTTTGTAAAAAAAACTATACTTATATTTATTTTCATTGCTTATAATAATACTTTACGCGTGGGTTATACATAAAGTAAACGAACAACATGTGATGCTTAAATAAATAAATCATGTTGAGATATACAACTGTGATTTTTCCAACAAGATGTATCGAATATAAAAAGTATTAATATCAAATGAAGAAACTCCTTTGTTTAAATTTAAAAAACTATTTATTATAGAACTTTTTTAAATTTTGTTGTTTTTATATATTACATAAAATAATTTTAAAAAAATATTTAAAACTTTGACTTCTTCAAAACTTACGACTTATAATATTTTTAATTCTTTTTTTAATAAATCACCCCATATAATTCATCCTATTATAATCTACTATCAAAAAGGTCAACTTTTAAAAATGTATAGCTTTTGTTGGAAATTAAAGTCCTAATTAAACATCACCTACAATAGTTATTTAAATTTATTTGTCTTGGTTATGCGTGCTTAACTCAAACATTGACTAACTCCTACGGAAAAAAAAAAAAACCATGTATTTCACAAACTCCGGTCATATATGTTATGAAGAAATTAGTTATGATTTTTATGATATTGAATTCAATAATATATTTTTATATTTTTATATGTAAAGATAGGAATGAAAATAACAAAATTGTTTAATAAGAATTTATGATTTGATTTATTTAAAATTTAATTTAATTTAATTTATTTAATAAATAATTTTTTTTAGATATATTAAAGATTTTTTTTTAATAAATAAGTCAAGTTTAAATTTATAAAAATATTTATTTAAACTATTTAAAAATTTATTTATTTTTATATATTATATTTTTATTTTAATCAATCATATATATATATATATATTAAATTTATTTATTAACTTTTTTTAAATATAAATTTTTAAACAGATTTATAAATCTTATAAATTTTAAATCAAATCAAATATTAATAAAAAAAAGTTTAATAAAAAACAAACTCAAACTTAAGTTTTAAAATTTTTAAATAAACTAAAATTAAACATTTAAAATTTAATTTAATTTAGCATAGTTCCATCTCTATTTAGAGGAGGAATAAATTTCTTTACTTAATAACTTTTATAAATAATTAATTTATATTAATATAATTGTTATATTAAAATATATTTTATTGTGTAAATTATGTTTGCAATTTTTTATAAAATTTTTAAAAAATTGATATTTTGTTTTATATATATATATATTATTGTTTGCAAAGAGAAATTTAGTTTTCTATTAAGAAATTTCACAGATTATTTAAGCTTATTTATGAAAAAATAGATAAAAAAATTTTGTCTTCTTAAGTAAACTCACTTTACTGACCTTAAATTAGTTAAGGTTTAATTTAATTTACAAATATAGTAGAAGGAATTTTGAACTTGAAGAAAAGGTATTCTACTGTAATAAAGGGTTTGAGCTTTTTTATAAAAAAAAAATCAACAAAGGGTAACTTTAAATAATTTTCATCCTATACGATAATATTAAACTAAAAAAAGAAAATTATTATGCGTACAGTGAGAAAAATTAAGTTAAAAAAGTTTTAGAAATATGCCATTTAATTGTCTTATTTACGATATTTAACATTTAACATTTAACAAAACTTTTATGAATTGAGTCAAACTATTAGTGCATTTCGACATTGTATATATAGTTACCCAAAGTTTTATTATAATTGTAGTAAATTACTTTCAAAATAAAAATCATTTCCAATTTTTTGCACATGCTTTACATATATTTTTTTGTTTCTTTTAATTCACAATAGAAGTTCGAAATTTCACAGCAACTCCAAAGAGTAACTGAACTACAGTCTACAGATGAAATAAAAGAATATAGCAAGGTCTACTTAAGAAGGAGTTTTTTCTACGGTCCTTCCCTCTCAAGTAAAGAAGTTTTGTAATTTAGTGTGAATTAAATTTTAAATAAAAAATTATGTGATTCACTCATAAAACTATATTGCAATTTAAGTTAATTAAATTTTTGAATGCGACAATCCAATTTGATCTAAATAAAATAACTTGAATTTGATTAGATTATTGTATTTTTGTACCTTTATTTGTAAACAGATTGTTTAGTTAAAAATAATAAATAAATATTATTTGATTACCTTTCCTGTACCGTTTCATATGAAACACAAAAATTATCTAATACAGAAAAATATGAGACATAAAAATAACCTTAAATTAATCTAAATTAATAAACTTATAAATATATAACAAAAATAAAATATATTTTCGAAAATAAACTAAAAAAATTAATTTCATAATATAAAATTAAACAATATACATGATATTTTAACTTTATATATATATATAATAAACTTATAAATATATCACAAAAATAAATTATATTTTCAAAAATATACTAACATATATAATATTGTTCAATTTAAATTAATATTTAAAATTTGATTCAATCTAATAAAATATATTTTTGGGATTTTATTTTTTCAACCTTTTACCTTTTTAATTTTACAATTTGCAGTTCATCGTCTTGCAGAGTGATAAATCAATGAATTACTATTATGAATACGTATTTATACTTATATTTCCTATTCCAAAAATAAATTACATAAGCTCGTGATGCATAATTATATTTTAGGTGACAACAATAGGCTCCATTTTATATATATTTTATGTTGTTGACCAAGTTATTGAACGTGCTCTCCAAGGAATAAAACAGAGTGGGACCTTTGTTTTCCTCTCTCCGTTGAATTCGCTCCAACAATTGGTTCTTTGTGTGGCAATCTCTTTCAGAAATGAATATAGAAACTGAGGGATTAATGCTGAATGAAATTGGGAAAGTTTGATAGGTGATGAATGAGTGAAGAATGCATTTAACAAGGCGAATTTGGTGACGGGGTGTTTTCAAATAATTGAACCAACTCAACAAAAATAACCTCGTCTCAATGTATAGGGTTATAACAATCAATGTCATAAGAAGACTTTCTATAAAAAAAATTCTGTAAACAAAAAACTTTAGAATATATAATCAATTTTTATATTAAATTTGAGTTTCCATTTTTTAGAGTAAAAACTTTTCTCAATTTGTTTTCTTTCAAATTTTAATACATCAATGACTTTCTTATACTAAACATCTTACTTTTTATTTTTTAAATATTATCACTAAAATTTAACGAATCTTAACTTTTGATCATTGGTATCAAAAACATTTTGTATCTATAAATTTAAAATATAATACAACATATTAAATTAATTGTTCATTTTTATTATTTTTTTCCTCTCTCTAAGAATGTCCAACGTGATACTGACTCCATCATCTAAACTTGATAATATTTTATACTGAAGCAAGTAAGATACTAAGACACGTTCGATGAGCGTGGATCCTCTCATGCGATAAGTCTCCATGTGCGATGTGATAAGTATTTATATATAATATATAGGATGTAGTGTATATAAGAAATAGAAAATTGTAAAAAAAAAGGAAATGATTACATAAAAAGAAATAGAGAAATTTTTTTACCAGAGTTATGTTTTTCTATTTTACACTAATATTAACTGTATGTTTGTGTTTATTTTATGAAAAATTATTTTAGAAATATTAATTATCAATTTTTAGTTAGTTACTTAAGGTTTTGAAAAAAAAATATTATTTAAAAAACTGTTTTGATTGTTTTTAGAAAAACTGAAATTACAACTATCTTTTAAAATAATAAACATTTTTATAATTGTAACCAAACAAGGTGAATTTTTTTGTTTTCTTTAAATCTATAAAATATAAATATAAATAATTTTGTATACAAATTTTAAAATTATTTTTTAAAATCTTAAATAAACGGGGCCTGGCACATACACATGCAAGAAAATCATTTAGTTCAACAGTAAATTTTAGATTTTATTTCTTAAAAATATTCTGTGATATAATTTAATTATTAAATCATATGATCCCATCTCAATTAACGTTCATACTAAAATTTGAATAAAATAAATATAAGCATGTAAATTGTAATTAATATTTACTTATATATTTAGACATGGATGTAAGATGCAACATTGTTTTTACATATAATATAATTTTAATATAAGTAGAAATATTAATTATAAAATCATATATGTAGATATATATAATTTTTTAAAATTTAATATGTATATTTGTATTTTATGCAAAAAGAAGTTGAATTTTCTCCTCATACGTGTGAGTAAATATTTATCAAAAAATTAATTTTATATAAAACGAGGAAAATGAAACTATCAATGAATCATTACTAAATGTCGCCCACAAATAGACAAATAGTTATTAATTTATTGACTATCTGATTAAATCATTGACCATATCTAAGCTACCTTTGATGAACGACAAGAAACTTTAGTCTTGTGCATGGTTGGATGCTTTTGCCTTGTGGTATGTGCAATTTTGGAGCATGTTTGGTTTCAACTTTCAAGTTTACAACACCAAACTCTCATTCAAGTCATCAAAAAACTGGTTGAAGTTCGTCTGAATAACTTTTGGTTTGTTCCATTTCAACACAATTATTCCTCCTCTCAATATAGGATTGGCAGAAAGTAATAGAATCAAGCTTTATAATTAGATATTTGTCACATAAAGAATTAAATGAGAACACGGAATGCTCAACAGCCATCATTTATTATCTAAGAAATTTCTTTTTTCTTCTCATATTGTTGTTTTCCCATTTATTTTCTCATCGTTTTCTTGTCCCCGGTCAAGTGGAGTGTTGACCCTGGGTCCCTGGCAAAAGGAGGTTGATCTGTGAGGTTCGTCTTTAATGGTTTTTTCCTTAAGTAGGTGTTGAAATGGGCCAGGGTTAATGGGCTATGAAATCACCCACCACATGCAGCGACAGCGCCGGAATACTTACACTGAAGGTTGTTTTTATTTATTGCATTCGCATTAGAGGACAAGACCCAGAAAGAAAATTAAATATAACATGTGATTTGTGACGAAGATATAAAAAAATAAAATATATTGAAGTATAAATATTTATAAAATGTTTGTTTACTATTTTTAATAAAAAATGCTGGAGTTAACTTTAAGACTGATTTTTAATATTTACAATTGGTAAAATTTATTGAATAAATAAATATATATTATATAAAAATATAGTAAATATTTTTAATAAATATTTTTTTCTATATTTAAAATTAAATGTAGAGATAAATATTAACCAAGTAGATATATGTGTTTATTTATGAATTATATTATTTATATAATATAATTTATGACATTTTATAAGATTCTCTTTTCATCTCTGTTCATTGTAGATTTTATGGTTAAAAAATTATATAAATATAATTTCTCTATTTCTTATTATTGGTTCTTTTTTTCTATTCTTGTACGCTGTTTTTGTTGTTGTTGTTATACAGAACCTTCTGCATCTTTATTTCATCAAACATAACATGTTAGCATGTGCGAACCCTCCTTTTCGAACATGTTAGCTTTTCAGTTTTCAACATTTGTATTGCAGTGTTTTAGTTTTTAAATTTAATACTAAAACAAAAAAAAAATATTTTATTTGATCAAATATATTACAAGCATCGAATGCAATAAACATGGTGTTAATATTATATTATTAAACTTGAGTTTATTTCAATAATTATACAATCAAAAGTGATTTTGATTTATATTATTTGTATCATATTGATTGTTTAAGTTACTTTTAAGATAAAAGTATTCAAATATAAATCATACTGCCATGTGCCCAATTTTGAAGACATATTTGACAAAAAAAAACTTAAGTTAAGTGCATGGTGAAATTAAATTCTTTTATAAAATTATCACTTGTTTATTATTTTTTAAATAAAAATTTAAAGATAACAAAATTTTAAAATTAGGTTAAAATAAGTATACTTTTTGAATAATATGAAATTAGAATGATTTAAATGTGCATTTTTGTATTGATATTTTTTAATTTTTATAAAAAATAGATTTAACAAAAATAATGTGGTTTTAATTAACATTTTGGTCTGTAAAAATTTATATATTAGTTATAATTTTTTATAACAGAAAAATTACATTATAATCTCTAAAAGATAAACATTTGAATATTTTAACTTTTAAAATATAAATAATAAATTGTCTTATTTTATATATAATTAAAATGATTTTTTTGTATTTTCATAAATATTAATGATAATTCTTAATTTTTAAAAAATAATATGATCGATTACAATCTTTAAAAAATTAAAATAATTCTGAAAATTGTTATTGTTGGCATGTTCTAATAAACAATGCCGTGGGCAATCCCTGTTTTTGGAATCGATCATGACACCAGATTATGTGTATCTGGAACAATCGAAAACATAAATTATTTTAATAATTATTTATGTTTATAATTATTTACTATTACAATAAATTATTTAAAATGTAGTAGATAAATAATTAAAATCATTTACTTTATTTAATCTGTTTTAAAAATTAAATAAAAATATAAAAATGAATACAAGCTTATTTACAATAGATTTTTTTATTTAAAATAATTAATTATTGAAGATAAAATAAAAAATAACTATAAAATATAATGATAATATTTAATCATAAATTTTAAGCTTTTGATTAATAAGATGTTTTTTATGAAAAGTATAATAAAATTAATTAATTAATTTTTCATAATTGTTAAATAAAATTAAATAATTCTTTTTATATATTCTGTATATAATCATTAAAAATAAAAACTTATAAACACATTTTTTTTTATATTTTTTACCTCACTAATTAATTTAGAAAATTTAGATGAATTAAGATAAGTTAAAATAAAATATAAAATATAAAAAAAACAAGTTTATTACATAAAATGTTCTTCAGCATAGATGTAAGTTTTTAAAATTTAATTTTTAAATTAATTTTAAAAAAATCTATTTGATTAAAATAATTTCTAATATATTTTTAAAATAATTTAAATTTAAATTTTAAAATTAAAAAAACTATTTATAAATATTATTTTTAATTTTAAAATATTTTAATTATTAAATTTATCAAATTTTACTATAATCATTAAATTATTATTATTATTGTCATAATTACTGATAAACCATTTTACATTATTATTATTATTATTTTATTATATTTATCATTATAATCATTATTATTATTATTATCTTTATTACCTATCACAATAAAAAATAATTTATTATTTTGTATTATTTTTAAAAATTAATTATTTATGTTTTATATAAATAATATTATTTCAAATATAAATTAAGTTAAATTTATAATATTATAATATAATTTTATAATATATAATTATTTATAATATTATATTATTTTTATATAAAATATATTATATTAATATCTAAAATTATTTATCTTAAATTTTTATAATTAAATAATATATAAAATAACAAAATTATACAATCATATAATATTTTATATATTATTAATATTATATTATTATTATTATTATTATTATCTTAATAATATTATTTTTATTTTTATTAATATAACTATTATCATTATTGTTATAATAATAATAAATTTATTTTTAACTTTTAATTTTTATTATTTAAAAAAATTATTTATTTATTTATTATAAATTTATAAATAAATAATATTGTATAATTATAAAAATTATATTTAATTTATAATATTAATACAATTTTATATTATAAAAAATTTATAATATAATATATAATAATATAAAAAATTATAACTATCATCAATAAATACAATCAACATAATTATTATTATTATTATTATTATATATTTTTTATTATTTTAAAAAAATTATTTATTTAATTTTTATATATTAAAAAAATAAATAATATCTAATATATAAATTAAACTAATTCATAATTTTATAATATAATTTTATATTATATAACTATTTATAATATAATATTGTAATATATATTATTTTTATATAAAATAAACATAAAATATATTTAAATTTTTAAATAATAATATATAAAATTATTTATTTTAATAATCGAATAATATTTAAAATATTAATATTTATAAATATACAATATTCTTTGTAATATAATTATTATACAATTATCATTAACTATAAATATTATTTTTATTTTTATCGTTATAAGAATAATAATAATAATATTTTATTTTATTTTTTAATTTTTAATTTATATTAGTATAATATATTTAAAATGTTTTAAATTAATATTTTATTTGTATATTTTTTATAAATTTATAATAAAATAATATAATAATTTAATTTAATTAACTTTTACAACAATTTTAAAAATTAAAAAAAATAATTTTTAAAATTTTTAAAAATATAAATTAAAAATCATCCTAAACAAAGTTTAAGTTAAAGAAACTTCAACAATGTAACATTATAAGTTACTTAAACCCATATTTTTGTGAGTCTTACTACCATGCTTTCATTTTTTGAACATGAATAAATAAAATATAACGTAACTTAATCAATTTGTCTTTTAATATAAGTTAAAAATTATTGAATGTATTTCACAGATAATTTTACATCTTTAATTTATTATTAGACTTAATAAATTTTGTAACCTCTTATTTTATATTTATTTTTAGTTTTGGTCTTTATCTATTTTTAAGATTTTGATTTTTTATTTTTATTATTAAAATTTTGATGATATTGTTTAAATGGATATATAATTTACTCTTTAAAAATTATACTCCTTGTATTTTTAATTTGTGGTACATACAATTTAATATTATTTGATTATATTTGTTATCTTTATTAAAAAATTAAATAATATATGAATAAAATATAAATAAAAGTAACAAATTTAAGAATTAAAATATATAAATTATTAAAAACTAATAATTATATAAAATATAAGTAAATAAAAAAATTTAAAAAATAAACTGTACATGTTAATATATGTGAAAATTAAAAATATAGTAAATTTTTATGGAAGAAATCAAAACTAATAATGTGAATAAAAAATCAACTATAAAAACAATAAAATTAAAATTAATGTAAAATTAAAAATAAAAAAAATTGAACTTGATTAAACCTCGTTTTTATTTTAACTTAAGGTTAATTCTCAACTTTCCTTACAATGATTTTTTTTTAATTTGTCATGCGATGGCTCTAGAAGCAACTTTACTAACTAGATTGGGACGTTAACAACTTGCCGCACACCTTCGCCATCAACCTGTCACCGTATAAAGGTGGATCAATTTTTTCTGATTTGGATTGGTTATTTCTTTCTTTTATAGGAAGGTAAGTGGTCCTTATAAAATTTGCCAGTTACTACAACTTAGTGGTGATATTATACATGGAACTGTTCAAATTGAGTTATTTTATTGAGCTAACCTTATTTTATTGATATTATACTACATCTTTCGTTTGAGTTATTTTATTGAGCTAACCTTATTTTTAGGGTTTTTTTTTTTTTGTAAGTAACCAAATTTAATCGATAAAGTGGGACTCATAATTCTGTACTTTATATACAATTTGCAAAAGAGAGAAAATAAGATATCTAAAACCTGCTGCAGAAACAAAAGTACTCTCTTAAAATCAACTTAAGTTGAAGTAAATTGTCACATAACTTGAATTGTATAAATTATTTTTAAAAGACAAAACAAATTACACTTTGACACTTTGACTTTTGTTGAAACTCAGCCATTTAACTTAAAAAAAAACACCAGTCTTTAACTTTTCTATAATATTTATAACTTTGTAAAAACTTATAAATTAAATCGAATAATATCTCTACAATAATTATAAACTATAAATTAATGTAAACGTGACATTCTCCTCCAGCCGGCCGTTTGGCCGTTGGAGTTCCTAATTTAAACTTGAATTTGTTCTCTTTTTTTTTTTTTGAACAAATATCAGTGTCTTCCAACTACCATTATGGCAAGCTAGAATAATGAGTACATGGCTACCACCACCGGTGAAACCCACCAACCTTAGTTGCTATTGATGTCTTCCAATGTTTTTTTTTTTTTTTTTTTTACTTAGACTTAAAATCATAATTTCACATCTAAATTTTTTTTATTTTAAATATAAAAAAATTAACACTCTTAATTTTGACAAAATTAAAATTTTAATCTCTAATTTTCATCTTATCATTTTTAATAAGTAAAAAATATATTCAAAAAGTATTAGAAGTACTTAAAAATTTTTAAATTAAAAAAAAAGTCAATTAACAACAAAATTATAACATGAACTTTAAAATTCAATCACCAAAATATACAATAAAGAGCCTTTACTTTGATCTATTTTCAAGATCTGGTCTCTGTTCATTTCAAAATATCGTTCCATTTTATCAACCAATTAAAGTAAAATATATAAATTAAAAAATGGAAGAGAACTTTGAGTTGGATCTCCCGTGACAGCAGAGGGATTTACGTGGTTGGGACATGATGGGAGGGCTATTTTTAATTTTCATGAGATCTCCGCTGATGACGCTGAATCATGTGTCTTTTTACTAAAACGTGAACAAGCATCTTGTGCATTTTGATTAAAAAAAGATAATTAAAGAAAAGGTTTGCGTGCAGGTTTTATCATGTTAATTTGACTTATATGTAATTTTAGTTTTTAAAATAATTTAATTTATTATTTTTAAGATATAATAAATTTAATATTTATTTTTAAAATTAAAATTTTTAAATTATTATCTAAAGATTTGAAAAGATTTCTGAAGAAATTTAAACATAAGATAATTTAAAAAATTCAACAGCAACGAATTTTGTAAAAAATTGATAAATTTTTTTAAAATATATATCAAATATGATATTAGAATTTAAGGAGACAAGATTTGATATTATTACTTTATTTTAGATCAAATTTAATATTTTAGTTAATAAATTTGAATAAAAGATTATTTAATCAATTTAATTTATAAAAATTATAAATAAAATTATAAAATTTTAGATACACGAGAGATAATCAACGAATGATTAAATTTATTATATTTTAATATAAAATAAATAATATTGATAAAAAAATTAAATAAAATATACATTAGATCAAATTAAAAGAAATAAAAAATACACTTGAACCTTAAAAAATATATTAAATATTGTCCTTGAACAAATCTTTTAAAATCGGTAATTATCTATTCATCTTTTGTTTGTCTTCTTAAATGTGTGTATCTTTCCATGTTAAGAAAACATTATATTCTTTCATTATATTAATATTATGTATAATATTTAGTATTCTCATATAAATTTTTTTTTTTAGTCTTTCCATGTTAAGAAAACATTATATTCTTTCATTATATTAATATTATGTATAATATTTAGTATTCTCATATCGACCACTTAAAAATTTGTTAGATTGTGTTAAAAAATATAAAAAAGTATTTAATATTTTTATATTTGATAATTATTTTTTAAATATGTCCTTAAGAATATATATATATATATCGTTTGCTTCTAAGTATATATTAGAAAGTGTTTAATAATTAAAAAAGTTTATAAAAATAAAAAATAAATAAATGTAAAATTATTCTTCTTGTTGACATTCACAGCCTCCTATAGTACTCGCATGTGCTACAATAAGCAAATAATTACACTCGCCTTTAGCCTGGCAGGAGTGGATGGATCTGAGTTTTACACGTTGTTTGGTTGAAAAGAAGAAGAAAGTGTGAGGAAAAAATAAAGTAAAATTTAAAGTAAAGAAATAGATAAAAAAATTTAATTTGTTTTTAATTATTTTTCATCTTCTTTAATTAAATAAAAGAAATATATTGTTATTAATGTTTTCATTTTTTCAATTTTCTTCATTTTTTAAAACAAATCGTTAGTATTGCACATTTTCCTACAATAATATTTATTGAAGGGGAGGAAATTTGACAAAAGTCTCCTGTTTAATTCAAAAGTTTGAGAAATTTTGAGCTTTTAAGTGATTAAAAGTTTATAACAAAAGGCGTTTCATTAACTAAAATCATCAATGAATAACAAAATGAAATAACAATTTAGGTTGAAGTTTTTTTTTTAATAACTGATATTAAGGCTTTGATTTTTTTTTTTTCATTGCTTCCATTAAAAGCATTTTCATATTTTCCCTTCCTTTTAATAAATATTACATACATCTTAGTTTCAATGTGCTGTCATCACTAATAAATAAGACATAATCTTATTAATAGCTAGTCTCTTTTATTCCACCATACAAAAAATAGTCTACCATTACTTTTAAAAAAAGTATCATGCCATTTCTAATCAACATAATTAGAGAATGGCATAGTTATAGAAATGGGATTAATTATTATTTAATATTTATTTTATGTAAAGTAGTAAAAAAATAAAAAATAATATTATAGAAAAATATACCAAAACTTCAGTAACAACGGAACAAAAAATAAAGTTAAGCCAATGAAATATTAGTCCCTTAACACGCCCACGCCAAAAGATTAGGCGGGCAACTTTGAAGAAAACAGATATAAAAATTTGATAAATTTTCACTTTGATAATTTATTTTTTATTATTTTAATACTTGTTGTACATTTGATTAATTATTAGTATTTTTCATATGATCCAAATAATATTTAACGTATATTTTTATGAATTGAAATTATATTTTGAATTTTTAATATATTCTCAAAAAAAATTTACATATTAATTTAATTAAAATCTCATATTTTGGAATCGTGAAATTATTTGTGCATATCTATAACTCTATTACGTGTATCTAAATCTATCTACATTAATTCAAAACAGTATAATTACGTGTCTATCTTTCAATCTATCATAATACATATAATTAAAAAATAGAACATTAAATTAATATAATTTAAATTTAGAATATTATAAAAATTATGGAAAATAAAAAATATGAAAAATTTAATAAATATAAAAAAATACAATTAAAATAATATTTTTATATAGTTAAAAATAAAACATGATAACAAATATTTTATTCAAATTAAAAATAAAAAAATTAATATAAAATGATAAAAATTTAAAATTTAAAAATAAGTTGTAACAAATTATGTTTAACACAATTTACAATTAAATGATATTATTAGAAAGCTTCAAAGTTATAAACCTTTAATACTGTGCAAAAATACTATTATCCCAAAAGTAAAAAAAATAACTACTTTTTACTATTATAAAATAAATATATGAATAGCTAAAAATACATTAAAAATTAAAAAAAATATTCTAACAACATTTTAGAATCATAACTACTAGTAATAAATATACAAACTTTCTTAAATTATTATAAAACCCTAGTAACTACTATTATTATTTAAATAGAATAATAAAAACATATTTTTAATGAAAATTTAGATAAAAATGCTGTTTAAAATAATTGGTGTCATATACATAAATCTTATGTTCGTTATGATAAAATAATTTTTTATATAACATAATTCATTGTTATATAAATTAATTTGCTATTATAAAAACAGAATAATATTATAATAATCAGAAATTAAAAATAATACCGATGATATTATAAATTTTAAAATATTGTAAAATGATTTATTAAAACTCTCATATTAATAATTTTTTTTACTAATTATAAAAAAACCAGCAATAATAAATCATTTTCATAGTATTAATGAAAAAAATAAAATAATAAAAAAATATAAAAATATATATATTTAATGAATTGTAAAACCTAAAACATAATTATTAAACAATATAGAGGTCACAATCATAAAATTGATCCAGTCATAAAAAATATTAAATTTTCGAATAATAAGTTTTAAAGGTGTACCATAAGTTTTATTTCGAAGGTAAACTCCATCATCCATGTACATTGTATAAGAGGGGAAAAGGCAGCTATAGAAGGTGATGTTTTGTCAATTTGGTTTCGTATTCAAGGTGATAATGAATTCAACAGAGAACAACTGTATTACGCCACTTAGCAAATGATACGTAACCCCACTTATAATAAGATGATCACTTCATTGAGGCGTCGTATTAAAACTGAAAACAAACACCACGAAGGAACCAGGGATCCACTATATATATATATATTAGAGGATAACATGAATTTACATTCATTGGATAAAAAACTAACAATAACAATTATGATAAAAATAAATCATGCATGATAGAATTTAAAATTTGTTATATAATTAATAATTTTAATATATGATTATTAATATAGTTTATCCTCTAAATATAGCTTTCTTATTTAAAAAAATCAAATCCCAAGATTCAAAAATATATTTAAAAACATTTTAAATAAATTATAAACAACATATTAAAAAAGTTTAAAATTCTCATTTTTTATTTTAATAACTTTTTTATGTAACTTATCATAATATATTTTATATTTATTTCAATAAATTATATATAATTAAAAATTATTAAATGAATATTTAATTAAACTATCTGTGCAAAATTATTTCAAATCAAAACAGTTTTTTCATAAAATAAAAGTAATTCCTTCGCGTATATGAGTTTGTGTCCATTTAGTTCAAAATTGGCAAAAATCTCCCTACGCATAATATAGAGGACGGTATTATTATTATTCTTTTTTATTTTTATTTTTGAAACTTATCAGTATCATTAACCCATATCTTTTTTTATATAATTTAATAAAAACTAATAAAATTTACAATAATAATTTTAAAGTGAAAAATTTAATAAATTATGATTGTCCTGGATTGGAATATTCAATATTAACTAAAAACAGAAAATGGTGCAGTTATACCTTTTTATTATTTTGTACTTATATCTTTTATTTTAGTATAAAAAAAAAGCAATTTTTTTTGTTAAGACTTAAGATTTTATGCAGAGAGAATTTCAGTGTTTGACTGCTTGCTTTTACAGAGGAAATGATGGGGATGCGGACGGAAGACAGCATAGGAGCACTGTCCCATAAATGCGCAGCAAATTGCTACAGATGAAGTTAATGCATCCAGTAATGATAATTAATCGATAAAGCTTTATTCCCCTTTAGCTATTTTTGAAAGAAGAATTTGTTTTTTTTTTTAATTTACAATATTGATTATTATTATTATTATTAATTATATTTTATGTTTGTTCGATTCTTACATATTTTATATTCTTATTATTAAAGAAACAACAATAATAATAAATGTCATGTTAAAAAAATCAAAATATTTTTTTTAAAAATGGAAAGAGTATATTGAATAATAAAATACTTTGTTATTTTAAATATATTACACAAAATTAAAGATATAATGAATATTTTTTATTATATTTTTTTATTTTTGTAATTATAATAAATATATAAAGCAAGAATCAAATAAAAATAACGTCTTTATAAAACTGTTTAAATTTTGTTAACATAATTTTATTTTAAAATTTGAACTCATCATCTTTGATTAAGTTGGACAACTATCCATTAGCTGATCATAATAAAAAAAGATATAATTAATGTTTTCTTAAACTTTTAAAAAATATATACAAATAAAATTAATCTTTTTTAAAAATGGATAAACAAAAATTAAAAAAGTATTATCTAACATATTTTATTAATTGTTCAGTGGACTTTATAAAAAAAAGTAATAATTAATATGCAAATATTTAAAAATAAATATATAAAACAATTGATGTTTTTTAATAGACAAGAGATTTCAATAAAAAAGATGTGGGAAGACAATCTAAAATTATTATTTTTATATCTTGTATATAGATTATTTTCTTTAAGATCTGTATATAATTTATAAATATAAATGATTTCTTAAAACTATTATCTTCTTTAGAAATCATTATTTGTTACTTTTTATCATAATAGTTAGCAAAAAAATATTGTATTTTCTTAGAATTAATTTTTTTAATTATTTTAAAATTTTAATTTTAATCTAATATTTTTAAGATATAGATTCTACTTCCTCAATTTATAAAACAAACTATTTTTAATTCTTAAAATAATCAATAATATAACATACAATATATATTAATATTTAATATATTACTAAAATAATTAATTTTAAGTTTAAAATAATTTAATTTTAATTATTATCTTTAAAATTTTGGTTAATATTCATTTAATTATTTGTATTAAAAAATACAAATATTTATTAATTTATATACCACTAATTTAAATGTTTAGATACAGATGAATAAAAATAGTATAACGAAGACAGACATTTGATGTTGTTATTGATTAATAAAATAACAAAATAGATTTTAGAGATAATTTTTAGTTTATTCATAAATATATTGTACGAAAATATTAAATACACTGTGATAAAATGAATTACGAAGAAATCAATTTAATAAAATTTTTAGTGTAGAAGTTTATATATTGTTTATTAATTAAAAATAATCACAAATATAGCTTTTAAAATAATGATTATTAAAATCAACTTTTTAATTGTAAAAGAAATCAATGATTGGACAGTTACTAAAAACAAATAGAACGTTAGTCTATTTTAATTCAATTAAAAAATAAACATTAATTTTTTTAATATAATAAATATATTTTTATTTTTTTACATTTAAAAAATTATCGTATATGCATGTGTATAAAAAGCAGTTCTAATAACATGAAGTGATATTTAGCAATTACCTTGACTGTGTAGGAACTTTTGTGCTTCTGTGGGGGCAAATTACACTACTCATTCAATATTTATTGCCTAATATATTCCTTAAGCAAAGTTTAAAACATGTAAAAAACTTGTACAAATAATATTTAGATTTGTAAGGATAATTTTCTTACACCTCTATAAATTTATTGGCTTTATTACAAATTGAAATCTAACCTAAGTTATTGGAGGTTAATTGATATATATATATTTATATATTTTTTAAATTATATATATAACATAAATTTTAATTAGTTGTTAGTAATTTTTTTATATAAAAATATGATTTTTTTAATTTTAGTAATTTCAAATTATTTGATATTAAATAAAATATTAAAAAAATTTAAACATGTTAATAAAAATATTTTTAATATTAAATTAAATTTTTAAAAAAATTATATTATAATTATAAATTAGGTCATATTAACTATTAATCTTTAATATAAAATTTACCTATTAAAACAACGAATGAATTACTATAAAATTATATCAATATTTTAATTTCATTTTATTGTATAATTTAACTTTTGGGATAAAATAAAAAAATATTTAAACTACTTAAATTTCTATGTATTAAATTGAATTATATATATATATATATATTATAAATTTCAATTAGTTGGAACTAATTTTTTAATATAAAAATATGATATATTTTCTAAAGTTTAATACTTTTAAATTATTCAATATTATCTAAAATGTCAAACAAATTTAAATGTATTAATAAAAATATATTTGATATTAAATATAACTAAAAAAATTTATTTTAAATTTAAATTATTTTAGATGAATTTAAATTACTAAAATTTTTCTCAATTTTAATATAAAATTTAACTATTAAAATAAAAAATGAATTATTATAAAATTATATCAATATTTTAAATTAATTATATTGAATAATTTAACTTTTCATTTGTTTCAAGCTTAGAAAAAAAAAGTGCAATTTTTAAATTTTTATATTATATATTAACTTAGGAGGTAACATTTATGTTCTCAATATACTAGATCTTCCGATTTACGACATCATATACTCGATTATATTTTAGTTATTTTTGACCTCTTCTACTATAAAGAGAACTATACTTAAACTGCTTGGAAAGCCGTTAAACATGCCAAGAGACACATGATTCATACCTTCATCACCATCTACGACATTCATATGGAGTACAAGTTGGAAATGTCTAAAGAAAATGTCATCAATAAAAAACACAGTATGGTTTAGTTTGTTCGCAGTTTAGGCTATGATTTGTCAAAATGTCTTACCTTTTATTGATACGATTTTCAACAGTATATACAGAGTGATGTTCCTAATAATTATTCACAAGATTTTTTATTCTTAAAAATATAAGATATTTACACTAAATAAAAAGTGATAATGAAATTAATTAAAACGAAAAAAAATTATTTCTTAATATGTCGTGACTGATATAACTTGATATGCAACTAATTGATATCACATTTTATTATCCTCCTTAAGGTGGAGCATGTAAGTTGCTAAACTTGTCTAACATTGAAGTGAAAAAACTTGTATTGAAAGTTTTGGTAAAGATATTTGCGAGCTGTTGAGTATAGAGGAAGGAAGGATGAGATTCTACCGGACGACATCACGAACAAAATGACAATCAATTTTAATGTGCTTAGTACGTTCATTAAAAACAAGGATCTTGACAATATGAAGTGTTTCCTATATATCATAGGAAAGATGCATGACGGCACATATAAGATGTTAAGACTCGAGAATGATTCCTTTAACCACTTTAGTTCATAAGTAGTGTTGGTCATGAAACAATACTTTGCTTCTGCTGAGAACCATAATATTGTATGTTGCTTATTGGTCTTCCAGGATATTGGTGAATTGCCAAAAATAATGAGTTATCTAGTAAGGAATCTTCAAGTAAAGGGACAACTTGCCCAATCAAAACTGCACCACGCATGCAAGGTAAGATCATTCGCTTAATGCAGTAAAATACCTTACCCAGAATGACCTTCTAGATAACAAACAACTCTCAACACAGATTGCTAATGTTCCTCACGAAGTTGTTGCATGAATTAAGAAAGAATTTGAACATTATAAGAGAGTTATGGGTAAGTAAAGCATAAATAAATGAGATGCCCAATTAGGCGATAATACTATTCTACATCAGATAATAAAGATCCTTTTGAGTGTTAAATGATGATTTTCTTTAAGATCTAGGCGTATTTGCGTAGGCTAAGAAAAATTCCTGTAGAAGAGTAAACCATTTCCATCCTTAGAAAATATTTTAGTTTCCCCAAGTATTTTATGTGGAAGCACTAATGTAAGTACCTTGTAAACTACTGAATGACAAGAGAATTATCACTAGCCACGATAAGATCATCAACATAAATGAGTACAGCGAGCTGAACATCTTGATGATGACAAACAAATAATGAATGATCATAGACATATTGCTTAAAATCATACTGAAGGAGGGTAACAAAAAGTTTACCAAAGCAGCATCGTGGAGCTTGTAGAAGGATTTTTGAAGCTTGCATACCATCCAATGCATTAGTTTTAACGTGAAAGCCAAGAGAAAAATTTATATAAATATCCTCCTCAAGATTCTCATGGAGGAAGACATTTTGAACATCTATTTAATGAAGTTCTCAATCATTGTCAACGACCACAACTAAGACAATGCAAATAGTAACCAATTTTGCAACTGGTGTGAGCATCTCATTGTAATCCAATCCCCCAACTTGATGATTACCCTAAATAGGTGTGCTTTGTACCATTCAACCTTCCAATCAAAATGATATCTGATGCGATAAATCCATTTAACCCTAAGATCTTTCTTCCTTAGTGGAAGAGTTGTAATGTGTCAAGTACCATTGTCTTATAGTGCTTTGAGTTCAGCACCCATGGTTTCTCTCCATCAAGCATCATGTACTACCTTATGAAAATGTGCGGGTTCTTGTTCTTCCCCTATTGCAGCAAGGAAGATAAATGTTGTACAAAAAATTTATTACATGAAAAATATTGAGCTAAGGATAAAGTGGACTTGATGAATTGGATGGAGAGGGAGAAGAGATGGATGAGCTCGCTTTTATGAATGTGTTTGTGACGAATTTGCATAGCAAGATGGAAGGATTTTCACGCGGTGCTTGTGACCTAGAGGAGGTTCAGATACTATTTTGGTGCTGGCAGGAGGATGTGCGTTGAATGCAAGAGTTGGTGGCAGGCTGTTGTCTTCAACGTTCGATGAGTCAGTATGTGAAGATTCACTCCTTGTCATCATTAATGAGCTAGTTGATTGGTTTAGGTTCAATAAATAATTCCTCATGGATCTCAAAAGTGGGCTTAGTATTATTGGGTTCAACAAAAATTTCTTCATTTGCTAAATTAATGAGAACTGAATCTTTCTTGAGTAAACTGGAAAATGAAAATTTGTTCTCCACAATTTTGACATCTCATGATATAACAAAATGAGTGAAATGTTAACGCTGAAGTGTAATGTTAAATGTTATGTTGACTATTAAGTTAGGAATAAAACATCGTTGTTTTTCTTTTTTATTAATTTTTATTTATTTATATATTTTTTCTCTTCTCTTTTTATCTTTTTCCATTGTCGTCCACACTGTAACTTCATTCAAAAGCTTCAACCGTGTATTTTGATACTTCCTTTGATATGAGAAGAATCTCCCCCTTCATCTCTGTTTCAGATCTGAAAACCTTGTTTTATTTTTATCATTGAGTTTACCTCTAAGCTTTAAGTCTAACATTTTCCAAATATGAAACTTTAAACTTTTTTTCACAATTTTTTTTGTTTTACACCATATCTATTAAATTATTCATGGAACCTCATCAAAAAAAGCTTCTCGATATTACACCTCTAACAAAACAGAGTTATAAAGATGTATTTTGCTTGAAGAAAAGTGTTTCATTTTTTATGTGATGTTTTGGATCTTAGGTAGAGATTTCCTATGAACATTTGGAAGAGATTACGATGAAGTTGGAGGAATCGAAGGTGAATTTCTTGTGGGTGATGAGAAAGGATGTGCGTGGGGTACTGGATAGGTTTGAAAAGAAAGTGAAAAGAAAAATGATGGTGGTGAGAGGGTGATTCGCTATGGATGGAACTCTGTGTTTGATAGTATATGTACTTGTGTTCCCATTCTAGTGTGGCCCATGATGGCAAATCAACATTTGAATACGAGAATAGTTGAAGAAGATATGAAATTGGGGTTTAAGGTGGAAACGTGGAAATGTTTTGTGAACGGGTTTGTGAATTGGGAAGAAATGATGAAGATACTGAGGGAACTGATGGAAGGAGAAAATGAGAGAGAAGTATGGAAGAAGGTGAGGAAGCTGGTGGAGATGGCTAACGATGACGTTTAATGTTGACATGATTATCCAATGCAGTATTTAACGTTACACATTAGCGTGCCGTTAACAGAATATGAAATTAAGGACTGACGTGAAACACAAAGTAAAATGTGAAGGACTAACAACTTAATTTTTTTAAGTCAGGAACTAAATTGAAACGCGTTAATAAAGTGATAACTCACTCTAACAAAATCATTTCTTTCCATATCATAAAGTTTCCATCTTTTTTTTTCCCCAAATGAGTATCCCACAAAGCACACTTACAGGTTTTGTTAACAAATTTATCACTTTTTGTTTATTGATAATGCACATAACATAACGAGTAAAAAACTCTCAAATGGTTATATTTAGATGATTTTCCATATATCATTTTAAAAAGGATTTTGCTATGAAGAATAGATGATAGTGTCAGGTTAATCAAGTATCCTGTGATTAGAACACATTCTCCCAAAAAACATATGGGTAATGATCTTTGAAATCTTAATGCATAAACTACATTAAGAATGCATTTGTGTTTTCTCTCAACCTTTCCATTTTTTTGCGGCATTCCAGTGCACGATTTTTGATGAAAAATTCCATGCTACAAAAAATGCAAAGTCATACATATGAACTTGGTCTCATTATAACTGTGTATTTCTTTAACTTGCTTATTAAACTGTCTTTCAACAAGAGTAAAGAAATTTATAATCAAGCTTGACACATCTTATTTTTCAAACAACAAATATATTCATACTACTCATGAATTATCATCAATTATTGCCAAAAAATAAGAATTACCACAAGATGAGGGCGTGCGATAAGGCTCCCATAAATCACAATGTATTAAATAAAAAAATGTGTGTTAGTATGAAAATAACTCAGTGAAAACCTATCTTGTGTTTGTTTTGATCTTTTACAAACTTTACATCATTTATTCATGTTTTCAAGTTTACAATCAACGCTTAAATTAGGCAGCATTTGCATCACCTTGTAGGAAGGATGTCTCATCTGCATGTGCCACAAATCAATCTACTCTCCACTTTTTTTTTATAGGCTATGATTTTGTAATCATCGTGGTATACATAGAGCCCATCTCTCTGTTTACTTGCTCCAATCATCATCCTCAATGTGAAGTCCTATATAACATAAAACTCATGGGTGAACAACATAATACTTTTTGCACCTTTAATAATTGCGATACTGAAATGAAATTTCATCTTAGTTTTGCCACATATGGAATATTTTTCAGTTTTAGTTCTCTATCAGGAATCATTGTTTCCTTTTTATTTGAAAGAACTTCTTCTCTTATTGTTAATCTCACAATGCACGCATCTACAATTTGCATATACCTTAGATTTCTTGAATTTCCTATCACATGATTAGAGGTTCCGTTATCTATAATTCACACAATATATCCTTCCTTACCATTCATTCTTTCTATTCTATTTTCCTTGTGGTCGTTCAACATCTCTACCGTTTTTGTCATTGTTTTTCGCTAAATCTTGTCATTGTACTTCCTCCAACTTCTTCTTTGTAGTCATTTGATTTTTTCGTGGGAGCTTGTATTGTGTTTCCAGGCACAACAACACCCTTTCATGAGCGTCCTTGTTGCTTATGCAAGGTCTTGCAACTATTTCTTTTTTCTTCTCGGGGTTGATCATCACACCATTCTGGGTAGCCAATTATTTGAAAGCACTCATTGGTCTCGTATCCTGTTTTTCCATATTTAGAGCATACAAGTTACTATACTTCATTTCGACCTTTGTTCTTGTATCCAGTTTGCACTCACAATCACCTTATGCTTCATTTGTCTTTCTTGGTTCTGCTAATCATCTTCATCCTCTCTCCCTGTACCAAAGTTGCATATACTCTTTTGATAGAAGGTAAGGAATCTATTGCCATAAGATTGGATTGTATCTTGTCGTAGCTCACATCTTCTAATCTCATCAAGAACTGATGCACCTTTTTTTGTTTCCCTTCTCTTATCCAAACATAACCTGATGTTGCACTTGTAGCCTCCATAAGAGCACCTCAGTTCTAGCTGAGCCTGCCAACTCATTCTAAAGAACCTTCAACTTTCATAGTATTTCACCATAGACAACCCTTGTTATTTTGCACTCAGCAAGTTTAGCTTTCAATTATTGAATTTTAGGACTAGAGAGTTACAAAAATATCAATGAAACATGAAATAAATAAGAGAAGATAAACTATAGAAAATAAAAGAAAGGGATCAGTATGAATTACACACTCAACTTTGAACAGGGACTGAATCACTAAAATCCTCAGTGGATTCGCCATTTGTCGTAACCGGAATTGCAATGAAATGATGAATTCGTTAAAATTTTAAATAAATTTATTTAATCGTGGAGCCGCTACCAAATTTTTATTTTAAAGGAAAAATATTTGAAAAAGCCTTAAAAGAGAAAGAGTTTTAGGTTCGAGAATTGATTATAAGTAGGAAAGACATTAGCACCCTATTTGCTCGTTCCAAAGAACGATTCCCTTAAATTAAGCGTGTGATTTTAATATTTTGAAATTATTTGATCCATTAAATAGAAATAGGTTTATGAAAATAGTATGACAGAACTTGACCCTGTTGATTTGCCATCGGGAGTATTTGAAAAGAAACAAGATTTATGGTAAATTGAGAGACAGTTTGAAAGTATTTTGAACAAAAATTCTTAATCACATGTGCACAGGTCCGAGACAAACGGGGGTTATAATAGGATCCATACGATTTCTAAATGTTAAATGGCAAGGTATGCTACTCGTTTATATTTAGAGCCTATTGCATGATATTTAAAATTTTAAAAGTTTAATATATATATTTTTGCAAAAAATTAAATTTAAAGATAATATTTCAATATTTTTCTAAATCCATGTATACTCAAAGTCCGAGATAAGCGAAAGTTGCTTTAAGATTTATATGACTATCTAAATACTAAAGAGTAGGGTATGCTACACGTTTGTATGTAAAATCCATTGCGTGAGATTTAGAATTTTAAAATACTTTAAAATATATTTTTTGAAATTTAAATTTTTAATTGAAAATTTTGATATAATAATAATATCTAACTATTTTCTTAAATCAATATATGTCCAAACTCTAAGGCAAACAAAGATTGCTTTGAGATTTATATAATTTTCTGAATACTAAACATAGGGTATGCTACACATCTATATTTAGAGTTCATTGTGTGATATTTAGAAATGTTAAATATTTATTTTAAAAAAATAACAATAATAAGTTTAGACTAATAGACAAATATAAAGAAGGTAGAATAATAAACAATAAAAATCAAGATAAATAATATAATAATAAAAATGTAAACTAAAATGCGAAGAGGGTAAGGTAATAAATTGTAACATGAAAATACTAATAAAGACAAAGTTAGTTATTCTTACCGAGATAAAATTGTAAAGTGATCCAAAAACTTTCCTCTTGAAATGAGAACTATACGAGCTTACACATTTAGTCTTCTACATACTCCCAAACTTGTAGATTT
Source organism: Canavalia gladiata (assembly GCA_037954105.1). NCBI lineage: Eukaryota > Viridiplantae > Streptophyta > Magnoliopsida > Fabales > Fabaceae > Canavalia > Canavalia gladiata. Next base: position 17,041,796 of record CM075660.1, read on the forward strand.
TTTTTTTCTTCCCCTTTCTTGTGAAGGATGTCTCTTTGTATAGAATGATGGGATATTGAAGAAGTCTCCCTTCTTTGAGGAGTCTTACTTTTCCGATGTGGGACTCTCAATTTTTTTTTTAAAATTTCTAATTCTATTTGATGTGAGATTTGTTTTTCTCTTATTTCATTTTTATTTTTATTTTGTTAATCTTTTTTTTTTGTTTTTAATACATTGGACAAAATTGGATATTCACACTTATCTAAATGCGACCCAATGTTGCACTTGCAACCTCCAGAAGAGTACCTCATGGTTTGCCAACTCATTCCAAAGAGCATTCAACTTTCATAGTATTTCATCATAGACAACCCTTGCTGTTTTGCACTCAACAAGTTTAGCTTTCAATTATTGAATTTTAGGATCATTCTTGCTAGAGAATCGTTCCTTGATATCTTTCTAGAGATCATTTGCATCTTGCGCATATGTGATGGTGGACTGTAGACTTGGTTCAATCGTGTTCATCACCCATGAGACTAGTATCGATTGAACCGTCCACCAATCTTTCATTTCTGCTGCATGTTCTTATGGTTTCTTCTGAGTTTCAATTAGAAAGCCTCATTTTCTTGAGGCATGTAGCGACACCTTCATGACTCGAGTTCATTCTTCGTAGTTCTCTCCATGCAATTGCACCTACATGATTATGTTTTCGAGATTATCGCTAGCGTTCAAATAATAGGATGATGGTCCTTTCTTGGATCTATCTCTGTATATCTTTGAGTCTTCCCTTTTACAAAAAGTTTCACCTGCTCCTTCCATTTCAGTACTAGATATTTTTTTTTATGCGATGATTATCATATTTTACCTTACTCTAATACCATACTAAAATGTCTTGTCTTTTTATTGATATGATGTTGAACCATATATACACAGTGTTGTTTTTAATAATTAGTTGCAGAATTTTCTATTCTAAGCAATACAAAATATTTAGAGTAAATAAAAGATGACACACAAAATAATCTAAAAAGAAAAAAAAATTATTTTCTAATATATCATAACTTGATATACAACAGATTTATATCATATTTTATTACGATGATATTTAGTCTCAAAGATGCTCATAGGTTACCTGCTTAGTCACTCACTCAATATTACTATCATTATTCTATTTGAAGCAGAGATAAAAAGGTATTGAGAATTGTGGAAAGACTAAAAAGAAAGTAAAAATATATGATGTTGAGAGAAGAAAAATTTAAAATAGTTAAAGATTAAGATTATCATAAAAATAAAAATTTAAAATTATATTATTTATGATCTATGTGATCATTTAGAAAATCATAAGGATTAATTTAAATGGAACAACTCATAAGGATTAATTTAAATGGAATAGTTATAAGTTGAAAATTTTGGAATAAATTTTTTATTAATTTTCAAAAATTTAAAATATGGGAAGCTAATTTATTTATTTATTTCAAAAATAACATTTTTTTAACTGATTGATATTTAAGTTATATAATTTAATTTGATATATAATATTAAAAATTAAGAAGTTTTTATATTTATTTAATTTTATTAAAAAATTGAAATATAATTTTATAATAATTTTTTTTATTATTTTAATCATTAAATTTTATATTCATTTTAATTTACAATGTAATTTAATTTCTTTATCTATAAATTAATATAAAAATGTTTTTACTAATATTTTTTATTTTTTTAACATTTATTTTAATATCAAATAATTTAAAGTTATTAGAACTCAAAAAGCGTATAAATTTTTTTATATAAAATAACTACTGGCAATCAATTACTATTTATAATATACATAATTTAATATTAATTTCTAAAATTTTAAAATTAATTATATTATAATATTAAAATAATAAATAATAAATAATTAAAATTTCAACCTCATCTACTATTATTAATTTATAAAAATTAAGAAATTTAATATTTTGATAAATAATTTAATTTAACATATGGTACAAAATTTATATTATAATGTGGAATTAAATACTAAATAAAAATATTAAATCACTTTTAAATTTTATAAATATTTATACACTTCATTTATAATAATTTTTTTTAACTTATGAATAAATCAATAAAATTTAATAGTTTAAAAAGTTATTCAACAAAATAATTATAACATAAATTACTTCAAAATTAAGCTTATTTCTCATTAATTATATATAAAAGTTAATATTAAAAAGATTTAATAATTATGTATAAAATAAGTGGATGTTTTAAATATATTATTATTTTGTTTTTTACATATAAAATTTGTTAATTTAATAATAACATAAATCAATAATAAATTTAAAAATAGATGATTAATTTTTTATAAAATATAATTTTATTTAAATTGGATAAAAATACTATAAATGATAATTTTTTCTACAATGACTTAACACAACTGTATACTTATTTTAACTCAAATTTTCTGTTTAAACTAAATCAATTTCCTACTACGGGATTCATGCAATTTGTGATATGATTAATGTTTTAAAGGTTTATTATGAGTTAATAACTTATAAATAATTTTTTAATATATATATATATATGTACACAATATATTACATATACTTTTTAAAATTACAAAATATATAAAAATATTATATTTTTATAAAATTTACATAAAAATTAATGTGTAAATATAAAATATATTTTGATATATTTCATAATAACAATGTATATATAATAATTTTTTATAAAATTATTATAAATTTTTACAATTTTTATAAAAACATTATTTGTTAATTTTTTAGAAACGTGGTTGAGGAGTCAATAAAAAGTCGTAATTTTGAAATAGGTAAATAAAAAGTCGTATTTTGAAATAGGTAAATATTTTTAATATCTTTATAAAATAATATATTTTTTAATAGATTCAGACACGACACAGAGGAGACGAGGATACAACTAATACCGATTACATCAGCGTGAGGGTACTAATGCCCCGTTAATAAAATCTTGCGTGGCAACTTAATGCACCACACGATTGAAAAATCCTGAATCTGATGGTATAAACTGCTACAACTCCGACCCATCACTCTGCTTAACAGGGACGCATCGTATGTTAGCAGAACTCATCTATTATTTCATTCGACTTCTCCTTCTTCTCTGTCACTTCTCTCTCTCTCTCTCTCTCTTCCTCAACCATCCTCTTCATTTTCGGTACATATCCAGAGCTTTCATAATCCCCTATTTTCTCTCACAGCGATTTTCGAACCAAAAAGAAGAAGAAAAACAACAACAAAATTTCTCAGCTGCCGTTTATTCCTTTTTCGATCCTCCCACGACATCCCTTAGTTTCGCGTTTAGTTTCATCCTTGCTCTGTTAAGTTATCCCCCGTTCTCTTCTTCGTTTCAAACTTGATCCCCGCGTAAATTCTGCACGGAGCCGTTACACAGACAGGGAAAGTGTCCCAGTTATCTAGGAATTCGGACGAGAGTTTGGTTATTAGCTTTCTCTGTTCGAGTTCTTCGGACGTTGGATTCGTTGTGTTTCCACAATACTCACGAAATCGCTGCTTTCCCGCAATGCTGCTATCGAGCGTTTTGGTGAGCATTTTGGTATATTATTTTGCAGCCACGTGGACCAATGATTGTGTTCGAATTCTCTTTTCGCCTTTGTGATAGCAGGGTTTGATCTTCTACTATTGAAGTTTTTACTAGAACCAGAACATAGATCTTTTCTGAAATTGCTTGTCCTAATTTACTTCCAGGCTTTTGAGTAATCCAAACTTTGAATTGTGTACTTCATGTCTAATTATTGTTATTTTTCTCGTGCTTTGAGATTATTTTCCCCGCTTCTCCCCTCTCAATTTTGTTTTCTTTTTTATTTTTTAAAATGTCTGTATCTGAAGTTGAATCATGTTTAGGTGTGAGTTTTTTCTCCTTGTTATGGATGGAAAGTCTTACACGCTTGTTTGTTGCTCCGATTGCAGAGATTCTTTTGATGGTGAGATCGGGAAGTTCTTAAAATGGATAGCTCGGAGAATAAAACTTGTACCATAGATTGACTTTGAACTTGGCGACTCAGCAATAATCTGAATTTGTGTAAAATCTGGTTCTGCAATTATTTACTGTGGAGGGTGGACAAAATGACTTTTGAAATCAGTTCTGTTGTTTCGAAATTGCAAACGCTATCTACTTCAGACCATGCCTCTGTTGTGTCCATGAACTTATTTGTCGCACTTCTTTGTGCTTGTATTGTCATTGGCCATCTTCTAGAGGAGAATAGATGGATGAATGAATCTATCACTGCCCTTGTGATTGTAAGTGTTCACTTTCCTTTAGCTTTTTTGCCAATAAGTTGGTATAAAGAAACCAGCTCATTCTGCAAATATTTTGCTATCCTTTAAGAGGCAATAGTGTTTGTGTATTGATGATAAGTTTGGGCAATCATGGGTGTAGTTCCTCTTCTGTTTTTTTTTTTGTTTCTATTGGATGATGACTAAATTTCGAATGGATTATTTCAGGGTCTTTGCACTGGCGTTGTCATTTTGCTGTTTAGCGGTGGTACAAGCTCGCATATTCTTGTTTTCAGTGAAGATCTTTTCTTTATATATCTTCTGCCGCCTATAATATTCAATGCCGGGTAATTTTAATATTTTTGGCCCCATTTCATTGTCCAGTGAGGAATCAATGCTTGACTCTATTCATCAATCATCATTGTCTAATTAAAGGGGGGGGGGGGTTGTTTTGCCTCTTTACAACCAGAAACTGATGATAAAATGAAGTTTCTTCTGACATTCCAATGTGATAATCTAAAAGTGGTCTAGAAGGCCTACATTTTCCCTGATACTATAGCATACTTGATGAGTAATGCATCTTTATGGTGTTTTTTTTGGTTGAAAACAATGTTTTTCTGTGGAGCCAGTCATAATTAACATCACATGCTTGATGGAAGAGACCGTATGGGAATATATTGCATCTTGGGAGTCTGGGTGTTTGAAATATACGTGATATTAGCACCCTCTTCCTTAACATGTACTAATACAAAATGACTTGGGACTCGAGTCCTAAGTTTGTGGATTTCCCTATGTCATTATTTTAATAGTATTGAAAATTATTCAACTTAGATAAATTCTACTTTTCTTCTTGGCTCTTTCTTGCAGATACCATGGGTGATTTCTTCTCCTGAGTGATAATTATTGATGTGACTGTGTAGTTAAAAACATCAATTCTGTATACTCATGATATGAACATTTATGCCATATGAAAAACTCCAGAATCATAATGTTTTCCCCTCCTGAAACCTTGTTATGCAATCTGAGAATTCCTACTCTATTCTTATCCTTTAACTTCATCATGTGTAGATAGGTTGCAGTTATTGTTTTATTATAAATTTATCCTCTGGAATTTATTTCAGGTTTCAAGTGAAAAAGAAGCAGTTTTTTGTTAACTTCATCACCATCATGTTGTTTGGTGCTATTGGTACATTAATATCCTGTACCATCATAACTTTTGGTATGTCTTCCTGCTTTGGATGTATTTATTAGGTTGTTATTTAAGATTTGACATAGGAAGAAAATAATTTGTAAGCTCAGATAATTCAGTTCATTATCAATTAGAAGCTTTTTTTTTTGGTTTAAAAGTTATCTTGATCAAGTATAATGTACATTTACTTTAAGTAAATTAAACATAGAAAATTTTGTCTATTTCTACTGACCTAAGTTTGAGGCATTATTGCAGGCGCCACACAAATTTTTAAGAGGTTGGATATTGGTCCCCTGGAAATAGGGGATTACCTAGGTATTTCACTTGTCAATCTCATCTATCTGGCAAGATCATTCGGTTTGTGATTTACTAATGCATGATTATTTTCAGCAATTGGTGCAATATTTGCCGCGACAGATTCTGTTTGCACATTGCAGGTTTGAAAAACTATATTTGTTTGCATTCTTCCTGCAACTAAGGTATCACAGCTAATTACTGAAGTTATAAATGATGCAGGTACTAAATCAGGATGAGACACCTTTGCTGTACAGTCTTGTATTTGGGGAGGGTGTTGTGAATGATGCTACATCAGTGGTGCTTTTTAATGCAATCCAAAGTTTTGACCTCAACCAAATTGATCCTTCAATTGCTTTGCACTTTTTGGGCAACTTCTTGTATCTATTTATCACAAGCACAATGCTTGGAGTGTTGGTAAATATCTTTCTCCCTCTAACTCTCTTCATGTACACATCGCACACACACCTAGACAAAGATCTGTATCAACAGTGAGCATACACATAAATATTGATATGACTTGTGGCTGTGACCTAATGTATCTCCATAACCTTGCAGACAGGCCTGCTTAGTGCTTACGTTATTAAAAAGCTGTACATTGGCAGGTATCTTCTTGACATTTTTCTGTTTCCATTGTCTGTTCTACCGTAACTGTGATGATATTCTATTGTTTTATTGTATATAAGCAGTTTATTCATAGTAAACTAAAGTTGTGAACAATTCTATGATAATAAATAAAATTCCTGCTTTGGCCAATCTCAATTTTATGTATTATTTGTTAACTAAACCAAAGTCTACAGTTTATGAAGATTATAGTGAACTTACTTTTATTGTTTGAACTTTGAAGTAACTATCTATGTACCGGTTTGTCTGGGCTTGGAGCCAGACTATGGGGGTTCGTTATTATTATTTTAATTCATCTGGTTGACTGTTCGAAATGTTGTGTTGTCTATTGTAAATGATTTCATACTACATAAATAATAACCTGATGAAGGGATATCAATACAATTGAAATTGTATGAATTACTATCATTTTCAATTGTCTTTAACTTTTTGTTCTTCATAAGGGAAACAAAAGTTACATTAGCTCAGTGGAATGTCTTAATAACTTGGCATCTCTGTCTGTATGCGTGCATCTGTCAAATTGTGTTTCTATCTTGAGTGCAAGGTGTTTTAAACCCTTTATTTTGGTGAATGCGAGGTGTTTTAGACCTGGCACAGGATGATTTGAAACAATTCTTTACTGAGGTTGAATAATTTTCTCCTTACTTCCAGGCACTCTACAGATCGTGAGGTTGCCCTTATGATGCTAATGGCATACCTCTCTTACATGCTTGCTGAAGTAAGTTTTAAAGAATTTTACCAATGTTTTCTGGATGCTGTGAACATTTTGTCATTAGAATGATGCTGATGCATATAAATCTTCTGCAGTTATGCTATCTGAGTGGCATTCTCACTGTATTCTTTTGTGGGATTGTTATGTCCCATTATACCTGGCATAATGTGACTGAGAGTTCTAGAATCACTACCAAGTATGTCTTCTAAACAGATTTCCTCAAGTAATGTACACTGTCAAAGTCTATGCATGCCTTAACATATATTTTTTGTCTAACTCACAGGCATTCTTTTGCAACGTTGTCATTTGTTGCTGAGATCTTTATCTTCCTTTATGTTGGTATGGATGCCTTGGACATTGAAAAATGGAAATTTGTCAGTGATAGGTATGTCCTAACTCCTATGTTCTCGAGACTAGTGACATTTAGACATTATTAACCTTTTTGTACTCAAAAAGTTGTTGAATGACATTCTTTCATGTCAACAAATGGTATGATGTAGCTGCTTTACTGAAATAGTCCTTGTATTACTTGATGTCACTGGATGGTTCTTTTTTAGTGCTGTTATCTGCTTTTCTGTTTTGGCAATTTTATCCTTCACTCTTGAATCTTTCCTCTGAAAACTTCCTTTTGTTATAATAAAAAACAATTCATGTGCTGTACTTGGTGTCTTCTGCAGCCCTGGAACATCTATAGCAGCGAGTTCAGTATTGTTGGGTCTAATACTTCTTGGAAGAGCAGCTTTTGTTTTTCCCTTATCCTTCTTATCCAACTTGGCTAAAAAATCATCAAATGAGAAAATCTCCTTCAGACAGCAAGTATGCTAAATTTCTGTCAGTCATGCCCTTTTCCGGATTTCTTGTGCTACTACTAGATTTTGCTGACAGGTTTCTCATTTTTAGGTGATCATTTGGTGGGCTGGTCTTATGAGAGGTGCTGTTTCAATGGCACTTGCTTATAATCAGGTAGGAGCAACAGTGCTGATTAGGGGTTTGTTTTTATGAAAATTAAATGATTGGCCACTGATTGACCAAAAGGGGAAAAAAGGAAAGAATTAGTAGTGGTCACTGAATATAGGATCTTATAACTGATGCATTGAAAACTGATACTCTCAAAACAATTGCAGTTCACCATGTCGGGGCATACCTCACTGCGATGCAATGCATTCATGATCACGAGCACCATCACTGTTGTGCTTTTCAGCACAATGGTAAGATATCTGTTTTGTAGTTTCTGACATCCTTAGCCAGTGTTCATTGGTTTCTTTTCATTACAGAGGTTATTTTGTCATTGCTGCATCACCGATATTCATTCTATTAGATTAACCATTTGACTTTATTTCTCTATGATATGAAATCTACAGACAGCTTGATTTTTCCACTTAATATGATATATAACTTCGCATCAAAATGAGTTGCCCACTTCCCCTACTTCGCCAGTCTGTATAACTAATGGCACCTTCACTCAATACTTCAATTAATCAATTTTTCTACCAATTTTACTTGGTTAATAGTATATAAAATTTTCTTTTAAGATGGTACTGATTCAATTTAATTGCAATTTTCAGGTGTTTGGTCTGATGACTAAGCCACTCATAAGGCTTTTACTGCCCCATACTCCTCATCCTAAAGGCACAAACTCCATGATAACTACAGATCCATCTACTCCAAAATCAGTCACTGTCCCACTTCTAGGAAGTGCCCAAGATTCTGAAGCCGATCTAGATGGCCATGAAATTCATCGTCCAAGCAGCATCCGCGCATTACTAACCACTCCAACACACACTGTTCATCGTTTGTGGCGCAAGTTTGATGATGCATTCATGCGTCCGGTTTTTGGTGGCAGGGGTTTTGTTCCTGTAGAACCTGGTTCACCAACTGAACGCAATGGTCATCAATGGCATTGAGAAGAATGCCAAGAAATATGTATTATGTATTGTAAACTGCGTAAATTTTTTTGGAGATCAAGCAATGCGTGTATAATTATCCCGTAATGAGATTTTGCTAAAGCTCTTTGGGTAGTGAGTGAGAACTGGGAAGGCTGTGCAGCAAAAGTCATCTCTGGGTCTCCTGTAAACTATAATGTTATTTATTAGTTTCTCTGTCCCATTATCGTTGTGCTCGAAGTTTGAATAGCTGAAACTAAACTATTTCATTGTGCTCAAAGTTTGAATAGCTGAAGCTAAACTATTTTTCCCACCAAAACAAGTTGTATTTATTCTGTGGAGCTTCTGCTTGCCAATAATGAATTTTTAGTGCACCTGATTGCCAACGTCTCAATTTTTTATAGATGCAAACTTGACAGTGCATATCATTAGAGCTATGAATGATTATATTATAGAATCGGAGAACATTATTCTGATTAAAGAGCCTCCGAAGATCCATCTTTTATTTTTAATCCCTTCTCTTCAGAGTCTCACCTGCATTAGCAAAATAAGGTCGTGTTTTATGCCCTGGACAGGACTTGCTAAATAACGAGAGGTGCTAAACAATGAGAGGTGAGTGCCTGAATGGCCAATTCTTTCGATTTGTCTCACCTCAGTCTCATTCAAAGTAGCAATTGCATTACTTAACTGATGTTGTCAACAGTTAGAGTTACAAAATACAAGGTTGTAATACTAATAGGTAACTTATCTAATAATAGCTTCCAGAACATTTATTTATTTTATTGCATAGTTATGGCCTTTTATCACGAGAACATGCCCTTTGCTGTCGAATCCTTTTGTTCTTTTATAATGAGATTATTTGTCTCTCGTTTTCACCCGAAGAGGACAAATTGTTCCAGCTTGCAACACCTGAGGAAGGACAGTTTGCAACAATTGAGATAACGTCAGCTGGCAGCTGCTTTGATTAAAAAAAAGAAGATAAAACTTAAGTGCACTATCATAAGTATTTTTGGTACTATTATTTGATATAAAAAAAAAGTAGTTTTACATTAGTAACCTGTATAATAAAGATGAACTTCGATTGAAAAATTACATCAAAAGTTTCTAGATCTAAATTTTATCCTTAAAGATAATGGGGGAGGAAATTAATTTTGCAAAAGAAAATTATAAGTACACACCTCTTTTAAAAATAAGATAACATTACATATGTTACACTGTCATGGAGATGAATTTTATCATTCAGTAGCGATAACCATATATTTGATGAAATAGAGCAAAATCTCTTGCTGTATAAGGAACCGGTAATTTTCACCTTTATTTTTTATGGCCGTTTTCTCCATGTTTCGTTAACCTTTTTTTTCCTCTTCCAAGGGAAATTATGGTAGTTTCTTTCAGACAAATCTACGAACTTAATCCCCAGGGATGATACTACTAATATAAGTAGCTGTCAAATTCCGTAATTAATAAAACATAGCGAAACATTTCAATTTAATTTGCTAAATTTATGTGTCTCCGTGCTAGTATTTAAAAGTGACTCTAATGCAACTTGTTTCTTGTCTAGAAATCAGCAACTGTAGCATTTATATTACATGATTAAAGTTGTTATTGGGGAAGAGAAAGATGGTTTCATTAATAGAAGAGAATTACTTGAGTAAGCAATAATAGTATATCGAAAAGAAGGCTTCACACATGTATCCGTAATTATGTAGTAAGAAAAAAATTATGTAACTCTTTTCATTTACAGTAATAAAGTTGTTCTAAAAAAATTAGTTACTAGATTAATTTTTTACAGATTGGATCTAGTTAAGAAATCAAAGTGAAATTTTTTTTCTTAAAAAAACGTTCGATTACATTAAAAATTACGAGAAAAGTGCATTAAAAATATAATTCATACAATTAATGATTTAAATGGTTAACCTACTATTTTTTTAAAAAAAAATTATCGTCAAATTAATTTTTCATAAATTTAAAATTTTATTATATTAATTCTTATAAAAGACTAATGTGATAAAAAAATCCAATATTTGAAGATCTAAGATTGAAAATATATATTAGAACTTTAGAATTGTAATTGTAATGTTTGTGCGTAATTTCGAAATTGAAAGCACAATTTAAAGATTATATTATAATCCTTAATTTATTTTGATATTTTTATTTTTACCATTTCTATTACCAACATTATCATTGTTTTCAAAATCATCTCATATGCTCTCACTATTATTAATTATTATTATTATTATTATTATTATCATTTTAAATTATTATTAGTATGGTCTTTTCAATTTTTTTTTATTTTTTTATTATTATTATCTTAATATCACAACTATTACTATTAATATTATTATTATTATAATTACTATCATTATTATCATATTAATTATCATGTTACGTGAAATAATATTTTCTCAAAGTTAATTTTTTATGACTATCCTTAATTAGTTAAAAGTATTGAAATAAAATTAAAAACTTTAACTTAAAATTATAATTTCACGATCTAAGTTTTATTCGGTTGAAACATTCTGAACGCAAATTATTATTTTATGAGTAATTCCACGGCTGAAGATAACTTCTTCACACAATATATGCTTCAACATAAATCAGCAATGAAAAGCTAAGAGGAAGTTACTGCAAGTTTGTTGGGTCCTCACATTTTTTTAACCCAACTTAAGGTACTTAGCTTAGTTTTCACATCCTATGTATTTACAATTTTTATTTTACCTTTCCATTTACCTAGAAACTCCATAATGCTTCGGCATGTTTTTTTGTCACAGTTTAGGCGAATGGAAAGATAAAATTAAAAATTTTAATTATGTAGCATGTAGAATCGGAGATAAAGTAAGTTGGTTAAACCAATTGTGTTTGAGGATCTGAATGATTTATATTCCAAAATGTTACGAATTATGTGGCTACTTTTAAACAAGAAAGGAATGACGATAATTAATAAAAATATTATTCTATGGTCTTAAAATTTTTTTCTAGATATATAAAGTCAATTATATTAATTTTAAAAATAAAAATATCATATAAAACATATATGTATCGTCTAAATTAATTTTTAATAACAACATTACAATAATTTTAAAATTAAATTTATTTAAAAATATAAAATGTTTTTAAATTTATTTCATTGTATCAACATTTAAATTTAAATCAAATTAATATTTAAAAGGTAGAAAATATAAATAAAAAATTAAACGTTTATAATGTAGCAAAAATCATAAATACATGCTTTAACAAGTATTACACATAAAAATGTTATTATTTAAGAATGAAAATTTTAATTTAATTTATAGAAATTAATTTTAATTTAAAATTTACAAAAGAAATCTGATATAAAATATTTGAATTTTATATTAATAATAATTCATACATTGTAAGAATCTCACACGCTATTTTTTTTAGAAATAATAAATTTACATTTTTTAAGTACAAATTATATAACAAATAGAAATAAAAATAAAAAGTATAATATAATAAATAATATGAGAAAAAGAAATAAAAAATATATATATTACAAAACATCATATAAAATTATGAAAAATAATTAACAATTATAACTACTGTAACTATACCAATATAATCCTTAATTTTTAATTTTAACTGATAATTAATCATAATTTCATTTTAAATAATAATATTTATAAAAAATTTAAGCAATATTTTTTATATTGTTAACGGTAATAGATTACCAAACATAAATAAGAGATGAAAAGGAGCAATTTTATTCTTTTGGATGTTTGCATCGAGATTGTAAATTTATAATATAAATTGCGTGATATGTTTTTTTCTGGTCTTTGAGGTTGTACAGAAGAATGGTAGCCGTGGATAAACGATTACGGAAGCCAACCACGCAGAAGAGACAAAGGGAACCATCGATGTTTCTCTGAGTCCCAAAATTCACACATTACTGTTTCGCAAGCTCAATCCCTCGCACACTCTACAACTCAATACAAAATCAATCTTATTCTGTGCCTCGATTCCAATTCTCTGCACTTCATTCCATTTGAATTTTAATATTAGCATTAGGGTTTTTTCCCTTTTAAGAAACGAGTTGTCTTCTCACAGAAATGGTTGAGCAATCGGTGCTGGCAATAGAAAATCAAGGTTCAAAGTCGGTGTTATCAGAGGGTTTCCACGATTGGGTGTTTGAGTGTCATGGGTTCTGGCACAACGCAGTTTTGATAATCGCTTCCTTTCTCTTCGTCTTGTACTTAGCACTCCAAGCCAAACAGAGCTTCCTCAAACTCTCCCATGGCCGCTCCCATATCATCATCTCCTACTATGCTTGCCTTTGGCTTGTCAGCGTCCTCAATCTTGCTTGGTGCTTTTCCCAGGTAACCCTATCTTTTCCCTCGATTTCTTTAATCAAGAAAAAAAAATGAAATTTCCTGGTTAATATACGGTATAGTTTTCAAATGTGTGAACTTGTGTTGCTTTGGACCTGAAAGTTATTGTCTTTTCAAGTTCGTATGATAAAATTGTTTACAAGTAGTTGGTTTAGTAGGGTAAACTTATGGGGGTTTAATTTGTATAGAGGTACGGTTTTGGGATAAAAACAACACAAATTGTCTTAGTTGGGATCAAATTGTATGTTAAATCTATCTTATTTTGTTGTGTAATGCTATTATGTTGTTAATTTTGCTGGCATTGGTCAATGGCCAATTCTTTGGTTGATGCAGTCATGGGAGTGCTCTTCTGGGAAGGAGTTTGCATGGAACTTGTTATCCCTCTTTACTACTTCTGGAATGCTGTTTCTAGAAGTGAGCTTGCTGGCTTTTTTACTTCAAGGCAATAGTACTGGTGGCTTAGAAGCGTTGACGCGAACCTTTGGTATATCAGGGATCATTGTTGGTTTTGATATCTTGTTGAAGGTAATTCTTTGGTTCTCTACAAGCCTGCTGCTTGTCCTTGTGGTTATTATGTATGAATTGTTGCACTTTTTCCTTGTTAGGCTATATATCTGTTTGCATTTGGGATTCCCATATTCATCAACAGCGATTACCCCACTCCTCACGTGAAGTGGAACTTGTGGGTTGTCCACAAGCTGTTGCTCACCCTTGTTTATGGCTTCATATTGTTTATGTACCATTCTAGGTGGAGAGAAAGGCTACCAGGTAAGCTAATTGCCTGGATCTTTATGTTATGCCTTAACTCAGTTTTATGATAGCATAATGTCTCCTGGTTTTTGCAGCAAGGCCTGCGTACTACAAGTATGTTACTGTTATGTTCATCTTGAATGCAATTGCATTGTTTGCATGTGGTCTTGCTGGAAATGGTGCTGGCTTTGGTTTCTGGTTAGATTCTTCTATAGCATAGAGAAAAGTTTCTTTTGAGGTTTTTTCTTTTGCATCTTTCCCTAAAGCTTTGTGTCTACTTTGTTCACAGGTTATATCATTTCACAGTTGTATGTTACCATGCCTTTTATCTTCCCCTGCTATATATAACATTTCTGGCAGACTTTTTTCAGGTCATAATGCCCTTCACTTAATGCCCGGAGTTAATTTTTACCTTTCAAACCTCAATATTTTTTGTAGTTAGGAGTTAGGACAGCGTTTCTTCCTTCATTGATCTGGCTGATTGTTGTTATTGTGTTGATTACAGGAGGAAGATTTGCACTTGGAGAATGTGTACTATTCTGAAATGAAAGATGCTGGTTTCTTCGAAGCAGATTGGAACTAATGTGCTATCAACTGCTATATTAGATTAATAAGGCCTCAATGTACTAATTGCAGGTCGAAATATGTAAATAAAGTAAGTATGTTAGTAAATCGCGCTAGTATATAAAATTTTTGAAAGAAAAGGTTGGTAGCCTTAGGTTACTGCTAAATGAGCGTGTTCTATGCATGATTATATTGAATTTAAGTTGACTCTTAGTTCAGTACAGTGAATCGATTTCTTAAGAAAGAATATGCGTATGCTTTTATTATTATTTTTTTTTCGAAGTAAAGGATTGTTCATTTTTCTAAAGTTCACTCACAAACTTGGACCAAAGATGCACTAACTACTCGAACAATGAATTATGCTTTAAGCATCGAACATGTAACAAAAATATTGATTTCGTGCTGATCCTCTAGAGCATGCATTACATTCCATGATGCATTAGCGGCAAACCCCGAGATCTTACATTGTGCTAGCAGTGAATAAAAGCTACTTCTAAAATATTTGGACGCTTAAAATGTCCCTTACTACTTATGCCCCTTAAATATTGGGTTTCTTTCTCGGTGAAAAGATCTTGCAATAAACGAAGTTTGCAGCCTGCTGGAGGCTTATCTATCCACCATGGGCAAACCATGTTGGGTGTTTTGGAAGCTCAATAATGAGCGATTTGAAAGGAGAGAAAAATATTAAAAATTTGTTAACTATGTTGTTCAAATTATTTTTAATTTGAATACTTGAGTTTAATAATTTTATTTGTGAATTGTAGGAATATAATAATAATTTTTTACCATCCTCTCTTCCTTCAATTACATAAATGTTAGTAGTTAAGTATACAATATGTCACTTGACTCATTACTGTCCTCAAATGTGACATTTTTTATTTTGAATAATTTTGGGGTTCAAGGCATTTTGATTTTATTGTATTTTTACGGCTGGAAAGTAAGTAATAGGGATGCTCAGAACTTGACCTGACTTTTTAACTCGGTCTAGTTCGATGTTAATTTTGAGAAATTTTAGTTTTAGAAAATAGATCTGATGTATTGAAAAGATGGGTTCAGATTATATTTTGGTTCTTTCTAATCTGATTCAGTGTTCTATATTTTCTTTTTCTTTTTTTCCTACAATTATGCCTTAATAATGAGATTTTTTAACTTGAGAAATTTTATGTAATATAATATTGCATATATATTGATATTTATTTTAAAATATATATTGTAAAATATATCTTAATATTAATCTTATAATTTTTTATTTTTTATTTTTTATTTTAATTATACATAATGTTAAGATCGATGTCATACTAATAAATTGGATTGATCAGTCTGTCCTATATATTATGGGATTCTTGGATTTGCGTTCAAGTAATTGATACTACCAAAAATTTTAGCCGTACAAAGTCAGGGATAAATCCAACCCATTGAACATCCATAATCCATAAGCACAGAATCTCACCGTGTTTGAATGAGAAATTTTAAAAAGAAAAAGTAATTTTTAAAAAAATTTAAAATTCTAATAATTAAAATATCTTATTTACATATTATTTTGTAAAAAATTTTAAATTCTATAATTTTTTAAAAAGTATTTTAACTAATTAAAATGAAAAAATTTAAATTCTTTTAAAAATATGTAAAATTTAAATTTTTTTAAAAAATATTTCAACTCATTCCCAAGTGTCTCTTTCTTTAATTTTCATGGATCTCTTATTGCTTTTTCTCTTATTTTTCTTATCTTTAAGCATAATATTTTTAATATCAAATAATATAATTATATTTTATTATTATTTTAATTATATATATTTATTAAATTTATTTTAATTAAATATATTTATTAAATTATTATTTTAATTAAATATGTTGAACAATAAAAATATTTATATATCTAAATTACCTGAATCCATTAGTGTCAATAAGTTAGGGCAACCAACAAGCTTAAACAAGCATTTTGCATATGGCACTTCATTGCTAAAAATATGAGTGTTCCTTGTTCCTGATTCAAGTCCGATAAATGAGGCTTGACTAAAAAATGTTGAATATATGAGGGTTCCCATTCAAACCTCAAATACCCAGAAGGTTGAAAATACTAGATAGCACAAAAATAGAATATAGAGCCATTGACCTTGGTGAATTTGAATTTAAAATTCCCCTACTTAAGATATTTTGCTTATAATATCCCTTCACAGACCTTAAAATGGTTATACACAACTAATCAGTTACATTGAGTTTGTCTAAATAATTTCATGAAGTAAACAAATCCATCTCAGATGAATTAAAGAGATACATCAGCCATGTTATAAACTTCCTCATTTAACCTCGGTTTGCTTAAAAAGATTTTTACCTTAAAAAGATCTTAACAGTAAAATTTTACAATTGAAATTTTTTCATAAATTCTAAACTAATCCTAACTGACCAATATTTTCAAAGGATACAATTCCTAGAAAAATAAGACAGTTCTAATTTAAGCAAAACCACGACATTTTACTTGATTGCAGGTCATTTATTGGAATTATAACAAAGACAGACCAATGAAATTGTGACAATGACCAATGCTCACCAATTATGCAGCAACTTTATGCAATTGCACCCGCTGCTCAGTGGCAGTAAATACCATTAACATAATTTTATAAGCCCTTTCTAATGCAAAAACCACGACCTTGACGTAATTTCCCCCGCTAATTTGTTTTTTCTTTACAGACCTATGAAACAAGGCAACAACAGAATATGCAGATAAAACACTCAAGACTCAACTACACGATATTATATTATAATATGAATAACTACGCATGTCAACCAAAAGATGTTTTCATTTGGTACATGCTTACCCTAAGGACTCTGTTTACTGATGATCTCCTCAATAAGATCTGCAGCTTCCTGAACCGTTGAGATGCTCTGTGCACTTTCTTGTTCTACACTGATACCAAATTCCTCCTCAAGCCCCATGACAATCTCAACCTAAAGGACCCGACAAGTAATTCACAACAATCAAACCAATTGTCTTGGCTATTAATTTATACTGAGATTTTGGTAAATGAATCCAAGGAGCATTGAACAGAAGCAATTGAAATGTCTGGCAAGAAGTTCATTACCGTGTCAAGTGAATCAGCTCCAAGAGTTGCAAATTTTGACTCACCAGAAACATTACTGTCATCAGATAAAGCCAACTGCTTCCTTACTATTTTGCACACCTTTTCTACTGTCTCTGGTTTAGCCTGCACAATGCATTCAGTAACAAAGAAATCCTGGAATTAACAGGCATCTTAAAGATAACATCAGTTTTTTCTATCTAAAAGAAACCCAGATTATTCAAGTGTGCATTGAGTAATCATTTATACAAACATACAATTAAATACCCATATGGATTACAAGAGTTTGGATCCTCTCCTGTCTCCTTCTACAGTCTTCCTTCCTTCTTCCTTTTTTATCTTAAATATTATATCTAACAGTTAAAAAAGTTAAATGATTGATCCAAAGTTGAAAACAGGAACGGGAGAGAGAATGCACAGGAAAGCATCCAAATTCGGATTACTAAACTATCAGGATATAGTTAGACCAGCACAAAACCATGGCTTACAAAGCCTCTTGAAATTTCATAGATCCCAAAGTTCAAGAATTCAGAACATTCTCTAATAGAAATATCAAAAAGCTTCACAGCTATACCTGTACAAAATCAATATTATTATGTGAAGGTTCTATTTGTTGCATTTTCAACAGATAAAACCATCTCTAATCTAAGAAAGCATGGAAACTACGTAGGCTTACCTCCACAATCCTAAGATGAATTGAGACAAAGGACCCTTATTGACTCCAAGGTTAGAAAATATGAGATTTGACTCCTCTAAAACAAGGAGATACACTTCAGAGGATAAATTGCAATTACAAATGTTAATTAGAAAATTAAAGATTGAGATTGTAATAAAATAAATACATATATAACAAACTATGAAGTGTTAAAATCTCAATCATTGATTAATTAATCAACACTTATAACTATTCTTTATCCTCTAGAATGCACTCCCTTTCTTTAGAGGAGTTAAATCTTAAAATATGTATACCATTTTATCTTTATATTTTTATTTTTAATTTTCCATGAATATGCAATTTCATCTTTCCCAGCACAAATTATTTTAATCAATTGTTGTCCCAGCTTCAAACTGTAAGACTTCATGAGACATACAACATATAAATTACTATTAACTATAGTTTCCAGCAGTCTGGCATCTAGTAATTTGGTGTCCATGTCCATGCAAGCAAAACTAAAGTTTCTAAAAGAAGGCTGAAGCACTTTGGTAGTAGGTACATACAGCACAGGAAATTCTAAGGCGAACTGAGCGTGGCTGCGAGCTAAAAGAAACATTCCTTCTCCCATAGCTTGTAATTGAGCCAGACATAGGGCCAGCAATTGAATTAAATGCCTGTTCAATGTATGTGTCCAAAGAAACTTCATTAAAGAACAAGTATAAAGAACAAAACAAGAACTAAACACTAATGCTGCTTTTTTTAATAAAAGAAAAAAAGCAAACTACCGCTGAGCATCTTGGTGTTGTTCTGATGGGCAATGCAGGAAAATAATATGCAAAGTATTTCACATATTCTCGTTCAAAATTTTCAGCTTCAAGTTAAATCTTCATTAACAGAGTTGGATAGGGGGCCATAATATGGTTTCGCTAGCAAAGTGAGTTAAGGTGACCACATAATACAATATTCGCATTCATTGTTCTTTAAACATAAAACAAAAGGCATTTTCTAAGGATGTACCGTCCAATTGCACGCTCAACTGATAACAATGCTAGGTCTCACCTTTTTAATAGTAAAACAACACAAATTATCCATTATAAAATCAACCTGGATCTTCCGCAAAAAAATGTTTTACGCATGTTGATACACACGTAAGCGATCGTTATACGCACTTGTGTGTACATGCACAGTATTTGACAAATTAGAGCAAAGCAGTAACAAATCACAATCAATGAAAGACATTCACGTATCCTACATCACAAAACATAATTTCTGAAAACGAAACTCTGCAGAAGTGGAACGCACAATTCAGAGAAAACTTGCAAATAAGAATAATATTGAAACAAAAACAAATAAGTAGACAATCGGAGGATAAAAAGCGAACAATCACAGCAAAATGAAGAATAAAGTAAAGCGCCGAATAGCAGTTATATATAAAGGCTCCATAGTGGGAGGGGGGAGCGAACGAGAAATTATACCAGTTTCCGATTCAACTGAGAACGGAGAGAGCGCACGGAAAGAGATGCTCCGGTGACGGTATTCGATGCCATGGAGGTTGGTGCAAAGATGCAGAGAGAGCAAAAAGAAAATTGAGAAGGTGGCGGAGAATGCGAAGAGCGTGAATAGTGAAGTGAAGGGGGCGTTAAAGAAAGAATAAATACCTGCTAAGTGCTGCCTTTGGTTCCATCTTCCATTCTGGAGTCGCGACTCCGAATCTTTTTTCTTTTTGGTCAACACTGGCCGTTTTTCGTATTTGGGCCGTACTTCAGTTCAGATTATTTGGGCTAAAATTAAGGTATGGAGTCCAACTCACAAGAGTAGAAGTTGAATTTACTCCATGGCTCATTCTATTTGTGCCTTCTTCTTTCAATTTGCACCTCCTTTTTTTTTTTTTAAGAAATTAATTTTCTATGTAGCATCCCGGAAAACCCAGATTTCGCTAGCCTCTTCTCCCTCTTCTTATTCTCATTCCCGGACTGTGATCCTTTTTTGTCGTTCTCTACTCAATTTGCGGTACCATCGTCCATGGTATGAACTTTAATCATTATCCTCATCGTTGTCTTATTCACCGTCGCGAGCAAGAGATAAGTGGCACTCCATTGTCGTTTTTGATCTTACTACTTAAATTTAAATTTTGGAATACAATTATATTGCAGAATTTAAATTTTGCAATTGATATATTAATATAATTTTCAAATTCTTTTTTAGAAGTGATTATATAAATGAATATGTTCTTAAAATTTAAATTTTGAAATTTATAAATAATATATTTAAAAATGTAAATTTTAAAATATGTTAATTTGTACATTTATTTTGATAAATTATGGAATTTAAATTTTGTAAGAAAATGTAATATATTTATTTCATAACCTTAACTTTGGAATTAGTTAAAACTTTAAATTTTAAATTTTAATTTTAAAACTAATTTTTGTATGGAAGCAATCCATGTTTGTCCAAAAAAAAATGACTAACATGCACTTGATTGAATTCAAACTTACTAACATTTATGTTTTATTGATGTGAAACTGACCAACATTTTATTTTGATTCAATTACGATTTATTGTTAATAATAATAGTAATAAATATTATAATATCTTATTGATTGAAATAAAAATAATTTCATCGCGTATCATAATCAGTCTTATTATAGATACTATAAAGTAATATCACTTAAAAAAATTTAATGATAATTTTAAATAATAGATATTAATAGTTTTAATTTTTATTAGGTTGTTTTTATAAATTTTTATTTATTAAAAATTATCTGTAATGAAATATTTTAATAATAATTTAAATTATATAATCATCAAAATTTAATATATTTTATATAAATTTATATTATAGTTATAAAATATTCATTAATTTTTTTTATAATATATCAATATAGTGCGACTTTCTATATACAAATAAAATATTGAAATCTTGCATATTTTTATCTAGAAATTTTTTTACATAAATATTGGAATGCCAGTAACTATAACATTGTAAAACAAAGGGTAATATAGACATCCATCATTCAAGGATTTGTGTATTTAAATGAAATAATTATCACATAATGAAATCAATATATTTATATAAATAGAAGTAGTTAGTATTTTACATAAATCAAATAATTATCACATATAAAACTAATATATTTATATAAATAAAAGTATTTAATATTTTATATATTTAATATTTGTACAAAGAATTCTTGGTTACATTAAACTTTAAAGGAATTAGTATTTTATATATGATATGATCATTTACTTATTTGAAAAACAAATTCTGTTGTTATCAACATATTTTTAAAAGTTTATAAATTAATAAATTGATTATCATTTTTAAAAGAACATATTCAACATAAAATAGTCTAAAATTTTTAATCAAATCAAGACAAATTTAAGTGTAATGTTTCTCACCTTGCTAAACAATGTTGCTATAGCATAATAACCATAATTTTCATGTACTTATATAATAATAATATATTTTTTTTAAAAGAAGAAAAGTTAAAAAAAAAATTGATGGATATATGTCAATTACAATACTTGCAGTTAACATTAAAATGCAAACAAACAATAAGGTAAACTATTCAATTTTGGGTACCAAATTAGAATTTTCCACCGAGATAAAGAAAGAGAAATTAAATTTAGGAAAAACTATTATAAGGAAAATAGATAAGAAGCATTTTCAGAGAGATTTAAAGGTTTTCTTTAACAAATTCGTGGTACCTTTGATTTTGTGATGAAAATATCAGAAAATTAAAGATTATAAAGGTTTTGAAATTTAGGTTAGGGAAAAAAATTAAAGTATAATTAGAAGTAGTTATAGAGCTTTTATATTTTTAAATTAAAATTATTTTATTTTTAGAAGATTAATATTGATGTGTAGTGATGTTTAGAATTTAATTATGAGTATGATTATATATTTTATGTTGAATTTGGTAGAACAGAGGTATTTTGATAGCCTTAAATATCTTATTTTATGTCTGCATTATTTAGTACGATTGTATTAATGTTAAATTAGATGAATTTTTTGGTTTAGAACTTTAGCACTATTATGTTCATAATTAGCATGGTCGTGTGAAAAATAAACTCATAAGAATTTATAGGTTTAGAGATTTAACATGATCGTGTTAAGGACAAATTTATACGAATTTCTAGATTTATAATTTAGTACAAACTTGCTTATAATTAGCATTACCGTGTCAAGAACAACAGCATATGAAGTTATGGATTTTGAGTTTCACTTGGTCGTGCTAAAATTTAGCATAACTGTATTAAAGATAAATTATGAATTTTTAAATTTAGCATGGCTATATTAAGAATAAAATGAGCAAGTATAACATTGCTCGATAAATAAGCAAGACCTTACTAAAAAAACGATGAAGACTCTACTAGCAAATGAGTGAGTTAGGCTCTATTAATAAGTGAGCAAGACTTTGTTTAGTGAGTGGGCAAGTCCCTGAATTAGCATGACCACATATACTTTAAGCGAGATCTTGCTAAATTATGAAGATCAAGATAAGAAAGATAAAGAAAAATACGAGCATGCTGGAGATCAATATAAGTTCACCAAAGATCAACGTGAACATGTAAAACAAGATATTGAGCAAGGGCATACAACTTATTTGAAGATCAAAGAGCATACATGTTTGTAATGAATGGATGAGGAATCCATATTTAGTGATGTAAATATTGCAGTTAGATGAACTGAATTGACAAATGGAGGTTAGGAATATTTTTTTTTTTGGTATATAGAGAGTTATATACTCAATTTGTTGGAGTTTTGGATTAAGTACCCACATGATAGGTGGAATAAGATAATGAGGTACTAGTTTCTAAGAAGAAAGTGAGGTTTTCAGTTAAAAATGGTGAATGATGAATAAAAAAAATCATTGATCATACATCATATGCATAAAATATTTTTTGTAAATCATCAATGTGGAGGATAATATGCATGACTTATTAAGTTTGGCAACTGAAAAATCTAAGAGTTGACTCACATGGAAATAGACTATAGTTCATGAGAAATGAGTCTTTTTTGAGCCTAGAAGGTACGTAAGTTAGGTTTGAAGTTTCCTAATAGCTCGTGGTTGCTCCCTATAGCCGAAACTTCTTTAATCGGACTTCGCCACCACGATAAGAACTTGAAGACCATCATTATTGGTTGAGTAATTTCATCATTTATGAAATGATGATGATTTTAGTGTTACCATGGGCTCACTATTGTTGTGAAAATTGAATCTCGATATCCATCATTGTTTTGATAAAACGGTTATGATGTTTTTGGCTTACATGCATGCGCATATTATAGGGATGATCAATTCCAAATTAGTTAGTATTTTTGTAGTATGGGATGCAGTAAATATCATCACACTAGTGGAAAAATAACATTTTATAAAAGAAGTTTGCATTGGTTGTTTATGAACCGATGTAAATAAAAATGCAATGACATTTTTGTAAATAAATGTGAACTTTCTACATTGATTCTCAAAACAATCGCTGTAAAAAGTAGGTTTTTTATAACAATTTTTTTACATTATTGCTTAAGAAACCGATGTAGTAAGTCTTTTCTACATCGGTTCTGAGAAACAACCGATGTAGAATGTCGTCCCCTTTCCTTTTTTTTATCCCTAGTCATCTTCAACCTCATTCTCTAAATCCCCAGTTTCTCATCTCGGTCTATTCTCTCTGTTTTCGATTATGTCTTAGTCACTGTCGTCGTCGCTATTGTTCATCATTGCACTCCGTCATTACATCCATGATCGTTGTCGTCGTTGTGACCATTGCCTCTGCTCGAAGTCGTCGTCGCGCACCTTAAAGTATGAGCAACCACCGTCGTCGTTGTCGTTATTTATCCATCTCCTTCTGTTATTATAGTTAAAATTTACGTTTATTTTGGTTGTATTCTATAATTTGCAAGCTTTTTAGTTTGCTATCGTCATGCCTTCGTTCGACTACCAATGTGCCTCCACTCAGTCACCACTCTACTATTGTTGTGTTGATTGTAAGGTATTTTCTCTGCACTTCTGCTTTGTCATTGCATATGGGAGAGTTTGCTTATGTTACCTTGAACAAAGAAGCATCTGCACCTTTATTTTGTTAGGTGATATGTATGTTATAGTATTGATTTTGTTTTAAATATAGGTAATACTTGAGTGCATGAACCTGGTTTTGAAACATTGAATAATCTTCATGACTTAAGAATATGACCTAAGTTCAACCTTTATAGATAAATTGTTAAGGGAATATTTTTAATTCATAAAAAATCCATAACTAAGTTTATTAACGTCATAATAGATATGAGATAGGTTACTTGTAGTTGATCATGACTTATTATTGATTATTAAAAATGATAATTACCATAATTATATGTCTATATTGCATGTTGATCTTTCTAAGTTAAGTTAGTTTCTTTTTTTGAGTTCAAATATGAGCATACATTTAGTTTCCTGTTCAAGGTTGAATACAATGAGTATATTACTGAATAAGTAAACCATTCATTGTATTCAATCTTGAATTGTCCAAGTTGGATAGTTTGAGACTAAAGTTTTTTATTCAGTGGTTAACAATTTCTACTTAAATCTTGTAAAATGAAATTGATGATGTACATGCTATTCGAGATGATCATCATGAAGGAATGTGGGAAAATGTTATTACATGATACCAGTTAGTTTATATCATTATTCTATATTTATTTTTTAACTTATTTTAAAATGTTTATTACTTCTTTCATATTTAATACAATTTTTAACATTTTTTCTCTGTTTTGAACAAGTACATGATTGACCTGTTCGAGAACCCTTCTTATTTTAAAACTTTTAAAATTACAACATATTTGATGTAATTTTAAGTTATTTTATTTGTAAATTAAGATTTGATAATAAATAATAATGTATTTAGTTTAAATATATAGATTATATGATTTCTGTATTGTCTGCTTGGTTATTCTGTTTATATATGAAGGTATTATGAATAAATAATATGGTAGTGTGCCTAAACAAAACAAACATTAAAAAAAAAGACTGGACTTTCTACATTGGTTAAGACTATAACTGATGTAAAATGTGATTTTCTACATCGTTTCTACCCACAACCGGTGTAGAAAGTATACTTTTTACATCAGTTCTATAACCGATTTAAAAAATCTTATTTTCTATATCGTTTGCTTCAATACCGTTCAAATAATCGATGTAAAAAGTCCATCACAAATGTAAAAAGCTCATTTTTCACTAGTATCATAATCGTGAATATGTTATCATAAAAATATTTGAAGAGAATAATAGAATAATATATTTATACATCTTATACCATGATTGTTTTATAGTTCTTACTTATAAGTGAATACCCAAATTTGTTCAAGTATATATTTTTAAAATTCAAAAATTAATAAAAATTATAAAATTCAAAATTTATTATCTTGAAAAATAAACTAAATTATAATTTAAATTTAAAATTTTAAAAAATTTAAATTTTGAAAAGTTAAAAGATACTGGATAAGGTTGGAGATAATGTGTGTTATTTTTTTATTTGATGCATGATAGAGACAATGAAATGGTGGATTAGATAATTTGAGTGAACAAATAAGAGTAATAAAAAAGAAAGATGAATCAAGAAAAAAAAATCACAAGAAAGGCTCCGGAAAAAAAAAAGAAAAAAAGAAGATACGTATCATAAAATAGAGTAAAAGTTATACGTGAAACAAAGTTAAATAAAAAAACATTTTTAAAAACATATAAGAGGTTTGGAGAAGAATCAATCGTCTTCCTTTAAAATCAAGTAACCTTTTTAATCCTTCTATTTTTAAATTGGTACATGATTATTATGTATTCTAAATTTCTAATACTTAATAATTTGTAAAATTTGATCTTTATTCTCAATTCCCATCAATATATTATTTTCACTTTTTTCACATCAATTAATTCCATGTATTCCAATTAGCCTACTAATAATATACATTGTTAATAATTTTCATTGCACATCATTTTTATTTTGTTATTTATGTAAGTTTCGTATGTTAAAAAATGCCTAAAACTTTGTTGAACTAAAATTTTATTAGATGTTATCTCACAATATTTTTTCTTCATCTATAAAGATTCAATTTTTTTTTTTATTAATAAAACCAAATATAACAAAAGTAAACAACATAAATTAATTTTTTTTATATTTTTATAATTTGTTAGTGTTTGAAATTTTTTATGATGTTTTTTATTTTATTTTTTACAAATAATTTATAAATATAAATAATATTATTTAAGGATGGACAAAATTAATTCTTGTGCTACTTTTATTTTTGTCATTAATAACTTCAAATTTTAAATAAAAATTAAATTTATAGTTGTCATTATAATCTATATAAATAATATATAAAAAATTAAATTTTGTGGATTAGTTTCGTTATTTTTATATGAATGTTCTGTAAATCAATCTTATATATTAGCTTATATATTTAATTAATATTTTTGACATATGTTATATATATATATATATATCACATAAAAGAAATATTAAAAATTTTATTTTAAAAATTATGACTAATTATTCTAAAATATTCTGCTTTAAAAAGTAATAATTATTTTATTCAATTTATTTTTTAAAATAAAAATATTCTTCTTCATAAATATTAAAATAAATTTCTAAATCATATATTAAAATTATTTTTAAAACCATACCATGATCATATCAGATCAATTGAATGATTTATCCATCTTTAATATTACTTAGATCACAAGGATGTATTGAACATCAATTTCCTATCTTAAATTATGTGCAAGAGTAGATTTTTTTTTTAAAATTAATCTTAGACAAATTATATTTTCAATATATATATCTATATATATATATATATATATATATAAACAATGCTTGGTTTAAATTTAAATTATGTTTTCAAAATTATTCTCTTTTTAAAGAAATAAAAAAACTTAAAATATATAATATATCTTCAAATTTTAAAATAAATATTTTATATAAAAATTAAAGTCCATCTTTTGAAAATTCAAAAAATTTCAAAAATCCTAAAACTAAATTCTCTACAACCTTTCAAAAAAAATAATACAAAATATGTACCTTATATTTTATTTTTTAAAATCCTAAAAGATTTTATTACTCTAAAATTATTTTTAATTCATGAAATATATAATTAGTGTTAATTGAATGGTTTATCTATCTTTAATATAATTATAAAGCTTTATTGAGTAACCACTTGCTATCTTAAACTTTGTACATAAACAAAATGATTTCAATTAATTTTTTAAAAAAATATATTCCTTTTTCAAATAAGCTTTATAAGATTCGAAAATATCTTATCTCTAAAATAATAAAATTATTCTTTCAAAATAAATAAATAATTTCTTTGCAAGTTAAAATGATCATGTTAAAAAGAACAAAAATATTTTCAAATTCTAACTCCAAGCTTAATCTTTTATGAAATATTCAAAAGTTTAAAGTTTCTTTAAAAAGATTTAAGATCGGTCATATCTCTTCTCTCAAGAACTTTTAAAAAATTCAAAATTTCAAAGTGTTCAATGTGAAATATTGATTTGTGCAATGAAGCTTGATTTGGTGTGCTATTATAAAAGGAATGTGATGCATTAACATATTTAAAATATGAAGGATCACAACATTTTACTAATTTTAATGAATGACCTTTTAGTGATCCTTTCATTTTGTCCTTCTCAAAAGGTGGACATATATAAACTACATTAAGATACGCTAGTTCATGCAACTTGGTCTTCAAAGTTACTTTTTTAGATGCATCAAGTTTTTTAAATTAATTTAGTGATGTATTTATCCCAAGTTGTAGTGTAATTTTGATCATGACTCATTCAAATCTTGGTCAACAAAGGTTAACCTTCTCCAATAAAGATGATTTGAATGCAAGGAAACAAAATTACGTATCATATTGTACTAGTATGCTGATATGTATATGGTAATTGACACGCTCGTCGCAAACGTGCAAAAATAATTTCCAGATTTCCCTCAAACTATTGGTATAGTATAAGGTGCAACCTAGGTCATCTCCCAAAGACCATTTCAGATTCTTAAGCAAATAAGGAGAACATTAGAACAAGGGGATTTTGTAAAGATTTGATATTGAGTTCTAAACACAAAATACAGAATGAAATTAATTTACTTAACAATTATCAACTCAAGGAATTCAGAGGCTATTTTCTTAACTAATCATTGATCACTAAAATCATGCATTGTGTTTATCAACCTAGGATCATCTGGAACCCCTAAAATGATCCTTGAATTCTCTACTGAGAAACCTCTCAGAATTTAATTGATTATGATCAACAAGATTTAGTAACCACTTAATCTTTTATCTAAACCAATTTCAAAATCAGAATTCAGTTGAAGTAAGTAATAAAATGAAAACCTTCAATTAAATTACTTAATTTCTACTCTTCAAACTTTTGGAAAATGATTTACCAATCAAAAATCAATTATAAATCAATTATACATTAATCAAAATACGTCAACCGATCAAACTTTGATTAAAGAATAAAATTGAAGAATATAGTGAAGCAGAGTAGAAACCACTTAATATGCATGTAAATAAAGATCAAGACCTCAAAGTTAAAATGAAAATAGCTTGAATCCTTGAATTGAAACTACAAACCTAGCCTTCCATGAAGGAGGCAAACTAACAACAAAGAAAGAGGCAAACTAACAACAAATAAATCCTAAGCCTTCCGTGTAGGAAGCAACTAACAATAAAGAAAAATTAAGCCTTCCATGTAGGAGGCAAACTAACAATAAAGAAAAACTAAACCTTCCATGTAGGAGACAAACTAACAAGAAAGAAAACCTAAGCCTTCCATGAAGAAGGCAAAACTAACAAGAAAGAAAGAAAGAAAGAAAGAAAGAAAGAAAATGGTATTGGAGTTAATCTCCAAGGGGTTGTGTGTCTCCTCTTGCAAACCCTTCTATTTATAGAGAATTTTTGAGGCATCATCTTCAGAAAGTCACCAACTAGGATATTACTTTTCTACCCTTTTCTTGCTTTCACATGGGCTTTGTTGAAATTGCAAAACACTTTTGAATTTTTGCCACCAATGAGCACAACAATTTTGACTTTCTTGCACCGCAATTTCGGATGTTCACATGTCCGAATTAGAGCTTGACTTCTGAACAAAAGTTGTAGCCCTGGATCTTAGCTGTCCAACAAAGTTGATTTCATCTCAATATGACTTCTATATCTCAAGATATGGCCGGATCTTTGCACACTGTTCAAATTCCACGTCAGCAACACTATCTCATCTTTTGAGATAATTTTAGAGTTCTAAACATTCCATTTAGAGTCTGCTCTTGCTTTGTAACTGTGGACACTTCTTTAAGCTTTCATTCAAGACAGATTTCATGATTTTTGGATGTCTAAAACTCCTATTATGCTCAACATACTATAATAGTGTCATTTTAATCGGGTAAGCAAAGAAATTCAATTAAACTTCATATGAACCCAAACTCATAAAATATGACAAAGACCACTTAATTGAACATATAAGAAGTCTTAATGAGATAAAAGTGAGAGATAATTATTTATGAAATTTATGCTTATCAAATTTCCCCACACTTATCTTTTGCACGTCTCGGGTAAAATTAAGTTAAGGATTGGTGACTATTTTTTTTTTTTGAAAGAACATCAAAGTTTTGAGTTGATTTCTCAAGAATTCACAAAATTTCATGAAGCATTCTTTCATCACATTTTTGAAATTACTTAGAAAGGCAACGTTAATTTGAAAAACATAGATTGAGAAAGATAAAACCTCACATGATATACTCTGAATCTCTCAAGTGTTTGATTTGGTAAGTGTTTCTCTCAAATTCAATCCATGAAAGATGAACTATCATAGGCTTGCATATCTTCTACTTCTCTACTACTATGTACACATGCAATGCACAAATCAAGAGGTCTTTATTTTGGTTATAACGGGATTCGAAAGATGAAATGATATATTGAAGAGATACAATGTTAGACCAAGGAAAATGGTGAGGATTGAGAACTGAGTCTAAGTGCAAGTGTGAGAAACAGATATCACTTCTTCATTTTTTTTTCTTTTCTTTTTTTCAATATAATAGTTTATTTATTAATTTATTGCTTCAGTTTTTTTTTAACCACAACAATAATCTCCCCCACACTTATTGAAACACTTATGGTATGATAAATCCAGTATTCCTCACCTTTTATGGTCAAACAAAGTTTTTTTTTTGTGGTGAGCTAAAAAGAAGAAAAGGCTAATCGGCTCAAAGGGCTGATCAAAGGATAAAATTATATGATTTGGTTATTTGGCCAAGTGGTTTGTTCAAGAAAAACAGTGCCTCAATCATTTTTGTTCAATTCATGTGAAAATGTAGCTTCAAAAAGAATCAATGCAAGTTCTGAAGTAACATATTCCATGGATGAAAATCACACAAGAAAGAAAATAATAATAAGGCTCAAAATCTCACAGGTAATATATTTATCAAATCTAATCTATCCAGTTCAAATATGTGTTGCCCAACTAATTAATCTCGAAATGTAAATGATTTTGCTTTAATTATTTTATGAAATCTAAAGAACAACAAACTTCCACATTCAATTTTTTTTTTAATCATCAGATGCGTATCAAGAGTCAAGTGTAACTCCTTACTCAGCCATCTTCCTCAAAGCAAGTTTATGATTCTAACCTAATTTTTTTTTGGTTTTTTTTTAATTTTTCTTTTATATCAGACCATCCTATAAATTTTTGACACGCTCGTCGCAAACGCGCAAAAATAATTTCTAGATTTCCCCTGAACTATTGGTATAGTATAAAGTGCAACCTAGGTCATCTCCCAAAGACCATTTCATATTCTTAAGCAAATTAGAAGAAAATTAGAACAAGGGGATTTTGGAAAGATGCAATATTGAGTTCTAAATGCAGAATACAGAGTGAAATTAATTTAACAATTTATCAACTCAAGGAATTCAGAGGCTATTTTCTTAACTAATCATTGATCACTAAAATCATGCATTGTGTTTATCAACCTAGGATCATCTGGAACCCCTAAAATGATCCTTGAATTCTCTACTGAGAAACCTCTCAGGATTCAATTGATTATGATCAACAAGATTTAGTAACCACTTAATCTTTTATCTAAACCAATTTCACAATCAGAATTCAGTTGAAGTAAGTAATAAAATGAAAACCTTCAATTCAATTACTTAATTTATACTTTTCAAACTTTTGGAAAATGATTTACCAATCAAAAACCAATTATAAATCAATTATGCATTAATCAAAATACGTCAACCGATCAAACTTTGATTAAAGAATAAAATTGAAGATATAGTGAAGTAGAGTAGAAACCACTTAATAAGCATGTAAATAAAGAGCAAGACCTCAAAGTTAAAATGAAAATAGCTTGAATCCTTGAATTGAAACTACAAACCTAGCCTTCCATGAAGGAGGCAAACTAACAACAAAGAAAGAGGCAAACTAACAACAAATAAATCCTAAGCCTTCCGTGTAGGAAGCAACTAACAATAAAGAAAAATTAAGCCTTCCATGTAGGAGGCAAACTAACAATAAAGAAAAACTAAGCCTTCCATGTAGGAGGCAAACTAACAAGAAAGAAAACCTAAGCCTTCCATGAAGGAGGCAAAACTAACAAGAAAGAAAGAAAGAAAGAAAGAAAGAAAGGAAATGGTATTGGAGTTAATCTCCAAGGGGTTGTGTGTCTCCTCTTGCAAACCCTTCTATTTATAGAGGATTTTTGAGGCATCATCTTCAGAAAGTCACCAACTAGGATATTACTTTTCTACCTTTCTCTTGCTTTCACATGGGCTTTGTTGAAATTGCAAAACACTTTTGAATTTTTGCCACCAATGAGCACAACAATTTTGACTTTCTTGCACCGCAATTTCGGATGTTCACATGTCCGAATTAGAGCTTGACTTCTGAACAAAAGTTGTAGCCCTGGATCTTAGTTGTCCAACAAAGTTGATTTCATCTCAATATGACTTCTATATCTCAAGATATGGCCGGATCTTTGCACACTGTTCAAATTCCACGTCAGCAACACTATCTCATCTTTTGAGATAATTTTAGAGTTCTAAACATTCCATTTAGAGTCTGCTCTTGCTTTGTAACTGTGGACACTTCTTTAAGCTTTCATTCAAGACAGATTTCATGATTTTTGGATGTCTAAAACTCCTATTATGCTCAACATACTATAATAGTGTCATTTTAATCGGGTAAGCAAAGAAATTCAATTAAACTTCATATGAACCCAAACTCATAAAATATGACAAAGACCACTTAATTGAACATATAAGAAGTCTTAATGAGATAAAAGTGAGAGATAATTATTTATGAAATTTATGCTTATCAAATTTCCCCACACTTATCTTTTGCACGTCTCGGGTAAAATTAAGTTAAGGATTGGTGACTATTTTTTTTTTTTGAAAGAACATCAAAGTTTTGAGTTGATTTCTCAAGAATTCACAAAATTTCATGAAGCATTCTTTCATCACATTTTTGAAATTACTTAGAAAGGCAACGTTAATTTGAAAAACATAGATTGAGAAAGATAAAACCTCACATGATATACTCTAAATCTCTCAAGTGTTTGATTTGGTAAGTGTTTCTCTCAAATTCAATCCATGAAAGATGAACTATCATAGGCTTGCATATCTTCTACTTCTCTACTACTATGTACACATGCAATGCACAAATCAAGAGGTCTTTATTTTGGTTATAACGGGATTCGAAAGATGAAATGATATATTGAAGAGATACAATGTTAGACCAAGGAAAATGGTGAGGATTGAGAACTGAGTCTAAGTGCAAGTGTGAGAAACAGATATCACTTCTTCATTTTTTTTTCTTTTCTTTTTTTCAATATAATAGTTTATATATTAATTTATTGCTTCAGTTTTTTTTTAACCACAACAATAATCTCCCCCACACTTATTGAAACACTTATGGTATGATAAATCCAGTATTCCTCACCTTTTATGGTCAAACAAAGTTTTTTTTTTGTGGTGAGCTAAAAAGAAGAAAAGGCTAATCGGCTCAAAGGGTTGATCAAAGGATAAAATTATATGGTTTGGTTATTTGGTCAAGTGGTTTGTTCAAGAAAAACAGTGCCTCAATCATTTTTGTTCAATTCATGTGAAAATGTAGCTTCAAAAAGAATCAATGCAAGTTCTGAAGTAACATATTCCATGGATGAAAATCACACAAGAAAGAAAATAATAATAAGGCTCAAAATCTCACAGGTAATATATTTATCAAATCTAATTTATCCAGTTCAAATATGTGTTGCCAAACTAATTAATCTCGAAATGTAAATGATTTTGCTTTAATTATTTTATGAAATCTAAATAACAACAAACTTCCAAATTCAATTTTTTTTTAATCATAAGATGCGTATCAAGAGTCAAGTGTAACTCCTTACTCAGCCATCTTCCTCAAAGCAAGTTTATGATTCTAACCTAATTTTTTTTTTTGGTTTTTTTTTTAATTTTTCTTTTATATGAGACCATCCTCCCCCCAACCTATCCAAGACATTGTCACCAATGTCTTAGATAGAAATTATATAACAGGAAAAGAAATGTGACAAAACCACCAAAGTAAGGAAAAGTTATAACCGAAGAGTGGTGTCTGGTTCTCTTTTGTCTCTGTCATCCTGATTTGGTTGGTTCACCAGCTGCATTGCTATATTCTAAAAATGATGAAAATTTCAAATAAATTGAAAATAAAATGTAAATGGCAAACATACATGCATGAGAATGAACAGTAGTTGTGATTGTGGCTCACATCTTCCTCTGGTTTTACGTCCAGTAACGGCTGAAACGCCTTCTAAGAGTCGAGGATGTGCTTCCCATTTAGTTTTCTTGTAAACTGACAAAAGGGTCTTTTAAAGTCAGATTCTCAAGACTATAACGTGCTTTTTCCTCACGGAATAGTTCAAACAAATCAAGAATAGTATACCTAAAAAAAAATTGTTAGAAAGGTTAAAAATTTTATACAAACTCAAAAAATTGTTAGAAAGGTTAAAAATTTTATACAAACTCAAAAAATTGTTAGAAAGGTTAAAAATTTTATACAAACTCCTAAATAAGCCTAGGAAACTAAAATGGTCCACGGCAACGGCGCCAAATTTTGACACGCTCGTCGCAAACGTGCAAAAATAATTTCCAGATTTCCCCCAAACTATTGGTATAGTATAAGGTGCAACCTAGGTCATCTCCCAAAGACCATTTCAGATTCTTAAGCAAATAAGGAGAAAATTAGAACAAGGGGATTTTGTAAAGATTTGATATTGAGTTCTAAACACAAAATACAGAATGAAATTAATTTACTTAACAATTATCAACTCAAGGAATTCAGAGGCTATTTTCTTAACTAATCATTGATCACTAAAATCATGCATTGTGTTTATCGACCTAGGATCATCTGGAACCCCTAAAATGATCTTTGAATTCTCTACTGAGAAACCTCTCAGAATTTAATTGATTATGATCAACAAGATTTAGTAACCACTTAATCTTTTATCTAAACCAATTTCAAAATCAGAATTCAGTTAAAGTAAGTAATAAAATGAAAACCTTCAATTAAATTACTTAATTTCTACTTTTCAAACTTTTGGAAAATGATTTACCAATCAAAAACCAATTATAAATCAATTATACATTAATCAAAATACGTCAACCGATCAAACTTTGATTAAAGAATAAAATTGAAGAATATAGTGAAGCAGAGTAGAAACCACTTAATATGCATGTAAATAAAGATCAAGACCTCAAAGTTAAAATGAAAATAGCTTGAATCCTTGAATTGAAACTACAAACCTAGCCTTCCATGAAGGAGGCAAACTAACAACAAAGAAAGAGGCAAACTAACAACAAATAAATCCTAAGCCTTCCGTGTAGGAAGCAACTAACAATAAAGAAAAATTAAGCCTTCCATGTAGGAGGCAAACTAACAATAAAGAAAAACTAAACCTTCCATGTAGGAGACAAACTAACAAGAAAGAAAACCTAAGCCTTCCATGAAGAAGGCAAAACTAACAAGAAAGAAAGAAAGAAAGAAAGAAAGAAAGAAAATGGTATTGGAGTTAATCTCCAAGGGGTTGTGTGTCTCCTCTTGCAAACCCTTCTATTTATAGAGAATTTTTGAGGCATCATCTTCAGAAAGTCACCAACTAGGATATTACTTTTCTACCCTTTTCTTGCTTTCACATGGGCTTTGTTGAAATTGCAAAACACTTTTGAATTTTTGCCACCAATGAGCACAACAATTTTGACTTTCTTGCACCGCAATTTCGGATGTTCACATGTCCGAATTAGAGCTTGACTTCTGAACAAAAGTTGTAGCCCTGGATCTTAGCTGTCCAACAAAGTTGATTTCATCTCAATATGACTTCTATATCTCAAGATATGGCCGGATCTTTGCACACTGTTCAAATTCCACGTCAGCAACACTATCTCATCTTTTGAGATAATTTCGGAGTCCTAAACATCCCATTTAGAATCTGGTCTTGCTTTGTAACTATGGACACTTCTTTAAGCTTTCATTCAAGACAGATTTCATGATTTTTGGATGTCTACAACTCCTATTATGCTCAAAATACTATAATAGTGTCATTTTAATCGGGTAAGCAAAGAAATTCAATTAAAATTCATATGAACCCAAACTCATAAAATATGACAAAGATCACTTAATTGAACATATAAGAAGTCTTAATGAGATAAAAGTGAGAGATAATTATTTATGAAATCTATGCTTATCAGTAATCCAAGTGTAGTTCTAAGTATGCAATCATAAATTAAACTGGAAACTTCAACATACTTAACTCATTCGTATTTAAAAGCAACATGACTCAATATACTTCCTTAATACAAAATCCTTACAACTTAAGGTAGAATCGGTTTGAACCTATGTTCAACTATAATTGTGTTTTTTCTTTTTTTCAAATGATGTATTTATTTTAATAAGTTACAATATAATCGTGTGATCCCAACATTTACATAAGTTCCCTTAATATGTTGAAAAAACTTAAATATGCATTCTTAAACTTATCAACAAATACAAAATATTCAAATTAAATACATTAGTAAACATAGTTTTGATAAATTTAAATTTATATATTCAAGTGACCATGCTTATAGGTTATTGTATGTCCTAGTCATATTTTCCTATTTATCCAAGCATTGAAAATTTTTCTCATAAGGAATCAACTACTTTTTTCCGCAGTCAACAAGAATGGAAAACTCTAGATAAATATCTTCTAATTTACTTGAGTATTTTTTATATTCGTCCTTATTGCAAGAATTCATAAGACTAACTCAAGCATGCAAAACTAAGTTCAACTTCTTTATCTAATTCACTAGTAATTTGAATTTAGTTTTCACATTCTTAGATGTATAAAAATGACATATGAAAAAAAAAAACCTCCACTATGTTCATGAATACAATGTTTCCCTCCATCATAATGACTTGCAATGTTTCTTTATTTTTTAAAATCAATGGTTGAATATGTTTTTAGTCATTTAAAAAAAATTTAAATTTTAGCTTTAGTCTTTCACTTTTAAAATAATTTTTTTTGATCTTTCTTGTTTTAAAATTGACTACTTTAAATCTATCATTGTACATGTCAAATAGTGGTATATGTCATATGTCAAATATTAGTTGCTTTAAAGATTAAAAGCAGTTTTAAAGAATGAAAGATAAAAAAAACCAACAATTTTACAAATGAGAGACTAAAACCAAAAATTTTAAATTTTGTGAGGACTAGAAACATATTTAGCCCTAAAATCAATTATCTTAACTTATGCAATGATGGGTGAAGAGAATGTTGACTTTGACGAAGTTACTTCAATAATTTCATTTAATGAAAATTGGTATTTGTTGATTTTATATGTACTATCAATAAATAAGATAATTTGGATTACATTCAACAATTTAATGTTATTTTGATGTGTCCAATATATATCATTTACAACATCACACAAGCCAACCTAACTTGTTTATGCCATTACACTTAATTATCCTATTTTATTAATTTCATAAGATATTGCAATTCTATTCTAGGACCTTTCTTCTCTACAATATGCCAAACATATATTATATACCTTCTTAATAGTAATGATATTATATACCTTCTTAATAATAATGATATTATGCTTATAGCAATGTCCTTAAAGATTTACGCATCTACTTGCGATATCTCTCCAGATTCAACAATCTCGTATGCAAAAGAAAGAATAAAACTAGAAAGAAACAAGATAAGAAAGAAAATCCAACATTTCACAATAGTTATGTAAAAAGTATATCAAAATGAAAAGACGAATCTTTTTTACATAGGAGTGAAACTTTCTTAAAATATTAATGATAATGAAAGCTGAATTAAAAATTATAAATAAATTAAATTAAAATTAAAAATTCAAATGAAACAGTTAATTTTAACCTTTAATCAAGATAATCAAATCAAGAAAGATTCAACATATGCTAAGAATAAAAAAATTGTTTAATAATCATGTTTTGAAATTTGTAACGGTAATGACAGTTACATTAAACTAAAATTAAACAATTACATTAAATCAAAATTAAAGCCTTCAAATATAGAATTTTTCAAATGAAAAATAATTAATTATTTTTAAAAAATAATTATTAATATTAGTAAAAAATATATGAATCGTATTATCGCATGCAAAAAGAAAAATTGTCAAGTTGAACTGAATCGAGCCAACCTCATATCTAAAATATTTTTCTTTACTAGATTCTTTATAAGTGCATAATACATTCATGTATATAAAACCTATACATATTTTTATTTCAAACAATATAAAAATTTAAATATTTTAAAATATAAATATTTCCAATAATTCTTACATATTAAAAATATTTATACCTTCTACATCATTAATCTAATAGTTAAATTTAAAAAAAAATATTAAAAAAATCTAACATCTTGTATCCAAATATAATCGGATATAAATCACTTTTATATGTAAAAGAAACTTATTCTTTATCTTTATCATCATCTTTTAACATTAATAATATTTTTTTAATTTTACCATATCTTTTATCATATTATTAAATAAATACTTTTTCATGCCACTTAATCAAATTAATATATACATTACTCTTTAATATTTTATCTACTCTATAATTATAAAATTCACACATCACATTAAAATATATTTATTCGCCATTTAGTAACTATTTTCCTAAACAACATTCTCATCTTTTAATAATAATAATCTTAGTGAGTTAACTTTTTTTATAGTTTGTAATTTTTACTCTTTTACAATTTAAAATTAATATTATATTCTGTCTAACTAGTATTTTATTATAATTTTTTAAATAAATTCATAAGTTGGATAAATTTTAAATATAAAAAGTTTTGATAATAAAGAATTATAATAAATAATAAACATAGGCTTAAACTTTAAAATTTTAAACAGATAGAATATAAATGCTCCATACCTAATCTAATATATTTTTACCTCTAAATGTAATTATGCTTGTCACCTACTCTGCTTGCATTGTTTGTGGGATTTTTGGTGTTATTTGTAAATAAAGAAGAGGTTGAAGTAAGTTATATTAGGACGAGAGAGTAATAAAGATAATAAATTAAAAAAATAGAATAAAAAAATGTTAAAAAAATTAGTTTACTCGATATAGCTCATATGAAGTCTAACAAAATCACCTGAGCTAGTACATTATCAATATTTTTCGGCATGGACAAAAAATGACTAAAAAGTAAATAAAAATGGTAATATTAAATAATAAAAATATAGAGAGAGCAATAGCTTAAACTTTTCATGTTAATTTTACATTTAAAAACTAATATATGAACTGGGCCATACTAAAGTTCAAACTAGTGCTACCGAACCGAAATCAAGGTACGGGAGCCCAAGTCAGGGGACAGGAGCCGGGCTATAATTTTAAAAGAGTAAACTGTCATTTTAGTCCCTAAAATTGTTATCGAGTTTCATATTAGTCCCTGACTTTTTAAACTGTGATTCACGTTAGTCCTTGCAGTCAACTGCAACTGACGATTTGCTGATGTGTAACGTTAGTTGACGTTAAATGACAACGTGGTCAGCTAGGTGGACATCCAAACGCTGTCGTTTTATGTGACACATTGATTTAAACGTTGAACAAATCGTTGGAGGGAAAACACAAATTTTGGATTAGCGATTGTATTGTTATATCTGCTTTTGGAAAGGGAGAAAGAAAGCAGTTCCTGAGAAGTGGTGGGCTGTTGCTGATATTGTAATCGACATGGAACAGGTATATGAGCAATGTGGATGGCAACTGCAATCATATAAAGCCCTTCACTCCTTTATATTCTCTGCAATCCAAACCACCTTCATTTATGACCTTCGATTTGGGCAAGTTCTGTTGTTACATCATTACCAAGCTGTAAAACTGTGTAATTTGTCCACGTTCGTTTTTTATTATGATTTTACATTCAAATTATCATATTGTAACCAAATAAAGTGCATAAAAATGAATTCCCAGTGCAGAATAATAGTTCTGCAAAGTTTGTGGGCGCCTGGCATGGTGACATTGGACTAACTACATCTGATTTTCCCATCATAAACCTACTACAAGAAATGCTTTTTGGTGGGTACTCAAGGATTGACAATGCACCTCAACATATTATGCCTCCTTGTGGAACCTATAATAATCTCCTTTAACCCATTTCAAAGTTTGTAATTTTTGTCAGCAAAGAAGCAGCATGTTGCATTTTTTATCCTGTTTAAATGTCTTTCAAAGTTTTCAAGTAGAATGATGTCTTTCAAAGTTTTCAAGTAGAATGACTAATACATGGGCAGTTGAATATTAAGCTCCCCTGACATTGACAATGAATCAATTGAGTGGCTGAAGCTTCAATTTATAGATTACAAATCAATTGCAAAAATTAAGGTTCCAAATAGGGGTGGTCTCTAAAATCTCAAATCTCATGTCATTTCATACGAAAATGGTGTGAACTTCTTAAACGACAGCGTTTGGTGAATGACATGGGTTTAAATCCATGTGTCACATAAAACGACAGCGTTTGGATGTCCACCTGGCTGGCCACGTTGTCATTTAACGTCAACTAACGTTACACATCAGCAAATCGTCAATTGCAGTTGACCGCAGGGACTAACGTGAATCACGGTTTAAAAAATCAGGGACGAAATAGTTAATTTAATTATCTCAGGAACTAATATGAAACTCGATAACAATTTCAGAAACTAAAGTGACAGTTTACTCATTTTAAAATCACCTGAATTAGTACATAATTAAAAAACCATGTACTACCATAGGTTTTTTTTTTCGATGTGAATTATACATGTAACTGATAACATGACTTGACATAAATTTAAAAATAAATATAATTGTACAAAAAGATATAGTTATTTGATTCCGCTTGTGATTATTTTGTCATTTTGGTAAATAAAATCAAACACTCCTGCTTCAAAAATGGATATTTTCTTCAGTCGATCTAATTTTTAATTCTCGCACCCTGTTTTTAAATTAGCTTTAAAAATATTTTTACTTACATATAAATTAAATTCGACTAATCGACTTATATATAGCCTGAATGTGATGAAGAACCTGTGTGTGACCCTAAACCATGACAATGTTACGAACCATATAGGAAAGGGATCACGTTCATTGGGGTGCTTCGTTGTGCAATCTGTGCTTGTTCTTTATCATCATTTAATGTGACTGATGAACGTTTGGCGGAGTTCCAACGAGTGGCCTTGTCAATCATTTAAGTACTTCGAACTTTGACGTATTTATGTAGGTTTTCCTTTGCCCCACCCACACGGTAGGTTTCAGAAGAGTGTCATGGTAGCTTTAAGAGAGGTCAAAAGTGGTTTTCATCGTAGTCCATTCATTTGTGGCCATCTCTCAAGTCTCTTTCGGGTTCAAGTTTCTCACCTAATCACCCGGTTTCCTTCATTTCTGCCATTCTCAAATTAATGTCAAAAACAGGTGTACTTATTGTATCTCATGATGTTAACTCTCCATCTGCCAATGCGTGAGGCAAATTTGGACTGTTTTAGGCACAACAAAAAGCAAATAATTTTAATACCGATGATATGGACTTTTTATGACATCTTTAACGCGGATTGGAAAACTCATTTCTTTGCAAGTGTAATAATACAAGACTGTTTCTTGCATAAACATTGCTTCACAATTGCTTTTTCCGGAACCCAACACATTTTTATTGTTTTTTACTGAATAACTTTCATTGCTTTTTACGAAAACATAAATTTT
Organism: Canavalia gladiata; assembly: GCA_037954105.1. NCBI lineage: Eukaryota > Viridiplantae > Streptophyta > Magnoliopsida > Fabales > Fabaceae > Canavalia > Canavalia gladiata. Next base: position 17,083,356 of record CM075660.1, read on the forward strand.
ATTACTTTTCATATATATATATATATACAAATTGATACAATCACATAACTTCACCAGAATTCTTACAAAATGAAAGAGAATAAATAAATATTATTTTTTATTTTTTATATGTTATATTAAATTTTTTAAAATAATGTTATTCTTATTTTTTAATTGTTAATCTAACTGATTAAAAAATAAAAATATATAGTTAATCTAACTGATAAAGGATAAAACTAAGATAAAAAATTATATAATTATTCTAAATGGTCAAAAATAAAATTAACAAATAAAAAATATAAAACTAACATAAATGATAAAAAATAAAAATAACCTACAAACTTATCACAAATGTTTCTTCATAAGAAACAATTTTTTTTTAAGTACGGTCATGTATATTCTAAGTAAACACCTTTTTTATTTATAAATATTTGAGTAGTAATTCATTATTTTACGAGGACTTAACTACTTTCTCATAAAATGAATGGAGATATTAATAATTGTTTCAAAAATTGGAAATGAAGATAAATATTATCAACATATTAACTTTAAATTAATATATAGTAAAACTATCATAATCCTGATCCGAATCGATGGATTGAAATCAGCTTCAGACTAAGGATTAATTGAATTTGAGGTGTGAAAAAGGGGCCGGTCATATCGAATGAATGTTGACAATAACTTCAAGTCTTTAATAAAACTACCATAACCTGGTCTTAAACGTGCTATTCCGCTAAGCTTAATAATTAGATATGAAGGAAGAAAAAAAAAGAGGATAAAATTAGAATGATTGTTGCCAGATCAAACTTTGTTGCATGGCATTGTAAGGGTAAAAACAAAGTGGTAAAAGCTTGTCATCGATCAATATTATGTCTCCATAGACCAATCGGTTGATAATCATTAACTTGCTTTTCTCTTTTGACTTACTTTTATTTAATTACAGCTTTCCCTTGCATATTATACATAAGATTATACTTTGTAAGTGGTTATTAAAATTAATAATGTAATGAAAATGTGTGTCGTTTTGGCCATTGTTCTAGTTTACCAGAATTATACTTAATTTTTGAAAAAGATTAAACTTTTTTGAAAGATAATTAAATTACACTATTGATATTGTTATCTCTTGTTTTAAACATCACACTCTTCTCTCACTTGCAAAATGATATATATTACCCCTTAATTTATTTCAAATTTTAACATAAATGGATCTTTTTAATATTGGTGAACAATTAATGAATCAGCCCTGTAATGACATTTTATCTTTTCTTTTATAACTGAATGTTCCTTGTAGTAAATTTAAACTGCTATATCATTGATTTTAGAACTTTTCAATAATTCTTTAATGATATTTTATCTTTTCTTCTATAACATCCAAGGTCACATATAGTTAATTAAACATTATATTATTAATTTTTGTCATTAAATTCACCAAATAAATTATTTTTATTTTCAAAATTTAATTTTACATTTAATTAAAAAGTTAATTTTATCATTTATAAATTTTTAAGATTATTTCATATCATAAATCATCATAAGTGTTTAAATAATTAGATGGAAAATAATAATTTGGATATATTAAATAAAAATAAAAGAAAATAAGTTTACTTAATTTTTATAAAAATTAATTAATTAAAAACAAAAAATATATATTTAAATTAAATAGAATAAAATTAAAATTAAAAAAAATTAAAGAAGGGACTGGCACGCAGTGATGTCTCGCAGACGTCAGCATTGAAACGAGACAAATTCGTTTGCTTTCTTCATGCAAAACTGAAAAGGGTTTAGGCTTCGTGCACGTATATGATTTTACATGGAGAGAGAAACATATGAGGTGTCAAAACTTATTTGAAAAGTAAGTTTACGGGAAGTTATTTTATTTAATATTTATTTTAATAATTAAATTTTATTAAATACACACATAAATTATATTTTAAAATTTAATATTTTATTAAATAAATTTAAATTAATATATTATAAAATATATTATTTATTAAAATAATATAATATAATTAAATAATTTTTAATCAAATTTTGTAAAAATAATAATAAATTTATAAATTTAATCGTTGAATTAATTATATATATATATATATATCAAATTATTTAAACAAAATTTAGTTTAAATTATTTTATTTAAATTGTTTTATAAATAAATAAATTTTATCAATTCAATTATTAAATTAATAAATTATATTATATAAATTATTTTTAAAAAATTTAATATTTTATTAAATAAATTTAAATTAAAAAATATACATAATTTGTTAATTTAAATTTATTTTTTAAAATATTAAATTTTTAAAATTTAATAAATTTTTTAAAAAATAATTTATATAATATATTTATTAATTTAATAATTGAATTAATCAATTTTAATTATTTATAAAAATTATTAAATAAAATTATTTTAATTAAAATTATTTTAAAAATAATTTATATATATATATATATATATATATATATATATATATACACACACACGCACAAGTGGAGATGGCCAAATAAAATAGATCATCACTCATCAGTCAGCCACATATATTTCTGTTTTACTAAATTGATTTTGGCCTTTTCAAATGAAATAGTTGGTATGAAGTTTAAATAATTTAAATGAGATTTTACGTTGAATTTTTTATTTTAATAAAAATGAAATATTATATTTATGATATTATCCTAGAGTTAATTTTTAATTTATATAAACCTTGCATTAAAATTTTATAAATAAGTTGATGTCTTATTTAAAATAATTTAAAAGATAAATAGAGCAAAAAATTACAATTATAATTTCTATGACATGTCATAATATTTAAACTGTTGAATATTCTGATATTAAATATGTAATATTTTATATTTTAATAAATTATTATGCATTAAAATAGAATAAATATAATGCGTATATATAATTCATTTATTAAGATCGAGTACATGCGAGAATGACCAATACTTACAACTTGCAATTGTATGATATAGTGGGAGCGTATGAAATGTTTATAAAATTTGTTTTGATCTGTCTGGTTCATATAACTGCTTAAATTAAAAATAAAAAATGTTTAGTTAAACTTATGAAAAAGAACTATAGTTTTCTTGTAAGTTTTGTTTTTAGTTTATTTCAATAATTTTTTTGATAAAAAAATAAGTATATTAAATCAAACACTTATCACGTAAGTGTAATAAAATTATTTATCCAAATGCATCATTTATGAAAAACGTACCAAACATTACTTATTCAGGCATTTGTTCATCTTTTAAAAGGCTTAAATTAATACGTTACATTAATATAAAAAAATTATTTTTAACATAATTAGCATAATTTTATACAAATTTTTAAATGAATTATTCATAATACACATTTCTAAATTTCATAAGTTCTTTCAATAGTAATTCATTTTTAAAATACCATCCAATTTTAGTTTATTTAATTTCAGTTGTTTCCATTATTTGTCTAAATAAATATAATTTTCCAGCAAACACCATGGCTTCTCTATACATAAACATCGTTTTTTTTTTCATTTTATTTATGAAAATACAACCTTGGAGAGCTAATCCACTTGGTGAGAAGTTTGTAGGAGTATGTAAAATAAATAAAATAATGGTAAAAGGTTTAGAGTGTTACTTTTGAGTTTTGAAGGACTTCAAAGTTGGGAAAAGTTGAAGAAGTGCATATATCATAAAGTGAGGTAATATTACATTACATAGAACAGATGGGCGATTTTTTATTTTTAACAGTGGATAGAATTTGAATATAACATGAAGGTTAACGGTCTGTTTATAGATGTGTTAAATTTGATATTTATTATTTAAATTAAATTTAATATTTATTAAATAAAGTTTTTATTAAATAAAAATTTAACGAGATTTTATTATAAAACTTTATTTAAACATTTAATATATTATTTAAATATATAAAATATAATATTTAAATAACATATTTACAAATATCTAAATTATTTAAAATTTAATAATATACCTATTCATAAAAATTTGATAAATTTTATATTTTATAAAAATTATTAAATTAACATAAATATTAAATTTAATATTTAATATCTACATATTTTAAATTTTGAATTTTACATGAAATATTCATCTTTGCATCCATGTTTAAAAAATATTTTTTTTAGAACCATATTCAAGTAAATTATAATTTTAATATACACAGATTCAAATTCATTACTCGTATTTTAATTACATAAAATATTTTCAAGGTTCCTTATTTTTATAATCTAATAAAGTAAAATATTATTTTAAATTATGAATAACTAGATATAAAAACAATAAAGCAACATTGAAACACATTTGATTTAATTAAAAACATTTAAATATATTTTAAATTTTTTTGATAAAATTAGCTACTAAATTAACTAATAAATGTAAAATAATAAATAAAAATGTAATTAAATAATAAAATATAATATGATAAATACAATATATTTTATTTTTTAAAAAATATATTAAAATTTAATTAAATATAAATTTTTATTTCTTTAAAATAAAAAATATTTTTTTTATTTTTACATAAATTAATTTTAATTTTTTAAAAATTTAATTATTTTTATTATTATTTTATTAAATGGTTCAATATTTTTTAATAAAATAAAAGATAAAATTTGTTAAAATAATAATTCCGAATATAATTTTATGATAATATAAAACTAAATCTATCAAAAACTAATAATATTATTATAAAATAATATCAAACTTATAAAAAAAATAAAAAATGATATTTTATAAAAATAAATTAAAAATCAAAAAAATATTCTAGTTAAAAACTAAAAAATATAAAAGTTACTTTAAATAGTTTTTTTAAAATACTAAAAATGATAGTAATTAAAATAAGTTATTTTACTTAATAAAGTTAAAATATTTTAACAAACTTTATCAAACATACTTAAAAATTTCTTAAATAAAAAATGGCAGCGGATAATTTTAAAATAATAATATATACATCGTTAATTAAATAAATAACAAACAACATCAAAAAAATATTTTATAAATTTATAAGTCTTGTGTTGGATTCTCTTTAAAAAATAACATATCAACACTAATTACTTGTATATTGTAAAATGAAAATAACACAGTTAATTTTCTCTAATTATTCAATAGTCTTCGACGAGGACGAAAGTAAAAATTTGTCACAATAATAACAGACAGTTGATGAATAAGGGTAACAAAATTAAGATTTAAATTTGTTAATCAGTAGTATCAAATCCATCAACTTACATATGTAGATATATTTTTAGTTTAATATATCATATTAAATTAATGTAAAATGTTAGAAAAATATCCCAATTCATACCTGTTTCCTCGTACTATTTTTACAAATGAATGTATAGACCCGTTCTAGCAAGTAAACCTTTTTTTTTTTTTATTACGGATAATAGTTTCATTAAGCACAAGCCACAACTACAAATACCATTACCATATCATTGGTGTATATATACTTATTTAGTCATGCTCTGTGTAAGGGGTCATATCTAATAAAAACATGTGAGGTTAAAGGAGTTAATTTTATTGAAAAGTTTCAATTAACTATAATTATAATTATTTATTTCAATTATATGATCGATATATTTTTCTTACAATTTTTCATCTTTCACGGATTACATCATCCTTCGGATAAAATGTAAATTAGCTAAGAAATTCTATTGAAATAGACGTGTACAATGGGTACAAATGTAAAATTACTAAATAAGACGTTGCTTATTAATTCATTTTTTCATGACCACAAGCCCACAAATTAACATCCCTCAAACCATTCTAGAATAATTAATTACTCGGATTCAAACGACAATAAACCACAGCATAGAAGGGATAACATTTTGGAAATCCCTGCCTTAGAAAATGTTATTTCAACATCTTATTTAAAATGTATTGGATGAAAAAAAATATGATATAATAAAAAATAAATAGTATTAAAATAAAAATATTGTTAAATATATAATAATGGCCACAACGTCATTTCTTAAGCACCGTCCCATGTCGTTGAGTGGCAAGGGATAAAAAAGGGAAAAAGTGCGTCCCATTTCATGCATGATCACGTTTTCAATTTTAAATTATTGAATCGGCTTTCAAGGCACAGGAGCCAAGCTAAAGAGGCAGGCAACTAACTACAGGAATGAACATCAATTCTTACTAACCAGTCCATGAAGCCAACAATTTTTGTGAATTGTTTTTTTTTTTTACAATAAAAAAGCGGAATTAAACTCATACAAATTTAGAATAATTTTTAAAATTAAATAAATTTAATTAATTTGTGAAAATATTTAAATTTTAATTTTAATTTTTTTCACACAATATAAAAAATGGTAAAATTTGAATTCAAAATATTTATATAAAAGTATTATATTTTTTATTTTATTTTTAAATCAATCATAATAATTTTTAGTTATCGTTAATTTAACTTAATTTAATCTAATTTAAATTTATCAAAATATTATAATTAAAATATTTTAAAAAATAAATAACTTTAAATTAAAAATTTTAATAATAAAATAAAATAATTTTTTTTAAAGAATTAAAAAATATTTCAGACTATTTTATAATTTTTTATGTAAAAAAGAAAAGTTTCTCTCTTACGAGAATTGTACCCAATTAATATTATATTTCAAATCTTATTTATATAAAACTATCTCAATATATTTTTTTTCATGATATTTACCTTGTATATGTATATTAAGTATTTTGAAGCTTTTATTTCAAAGTAAATCAATACTTTTTAATTTTTTAATTATCTAAAATATTTTCAATTATTTGATTAATATTAAAATTCTTAATTAATATTAAATATAATAAAATATTTAAAAATCATCATAAAAATAATATTTTATTAATATTTTTAAAAATAAAAATTTTAAATACATGTATTCAATATCTTTGATTCTATTTAACTTTTAGTAATATAACATTTTTTATTATTTAAAAATTTACCATTTCTTGTTTTCTAAGTAATATAATATTTTTTATTTTTTAAAAACTTTATAATTTTTAAACGTATCATATAATCTACACAATGTACATAATGCTTACTGAAAAACGGATAAACATTTTCTCTATTTTCTCTTTTTTATTTTTTCTTTTCATTTTTTTTATTTTTTTATTTTTTTTCTCATTTAAATACATAGAATGACCCACACACTTTTTTTATTTTTATTTTTTCTCCGAAATAGAGTTCTATACCGGAGAGGATCTGGCTCCTGAAAAACGCTATTTGGGCAGATGATTTCTTTCCATTCGTACTTCTGCTTGAGGCTTCAATTTGTCAACCAAGTGCTATCGGTAGGTAGGTAGAAGTATTTGTTCGTTCAGTTTAGATTAACTTTTATATAAAAAATAATTCAAATGGAATATAAAAATATTATACATTTCTAATTTTTTGGATTTAATATTATTTCCAAATCAAAATAAATTAAAATTTTATGATTTAAAATTTATTTTATTTATTTAATTTTATATAATTTTTATTTTGTTTTTTATTAAATTAGAGGAATAATTACATGAGACTAAAATCGTAATAACTTTGTTAGTAAAACGAATAAAAAATAAAATATACATTAATTAGATAAGTAAAACTATGAAAAATATTGAATTTATTGATAAAGAATGAAATATAAAAATAAAATAAATATATTATATATATGATTCAACTTTAATAGTAAAAATAAACTGTAATATCAAATATAATTTTGAATTATTTTTATTAATTTAATGGTTAAAAAAAGAGAGAGAGAGAAACGGATCGATTTCAAACAGCCTTACCGATAGTTGTTAATTTTGTTTCTGGCACTGGAGTTTGTTTAATGTGCATGCAGGTAATTAATAAATATACATGGTCAAAATGTCAATTAATATTTATAAATTAATAATTATTTTTATCATATATTTTATTTTATTTTCCTTTTTATTATAAAAAGTGTTGTAGAATTTCTTTAAAATAAAAAATAACGTTACTTAAAAAAACTATTTTTTTAGTTATTGCAATATTGAGGGAGTAGGGCGTTATGAAGTCTTATAGCTCGGCTGCGGCTGCGCCGAGCCACTAAAAGGAAACAAACAAAAGCGGCTCTGTGTCGGTAAAAGGTCAGTACAATCAACGTCTTCCATAGAAGTCCCTTTCCCTTGCGATGCTACGTGCTTCTCACTTGAAAAAGTCTTCAAATTGAAAAAATAAAAATAATAAAAATATTTGAAGAAAAAGCGTTGCTATTTCGATCTTTCCCTTTTCTTTTCTCTCTTCAGTAATTCAATAATCCCGTTATTAATCACCCGGTCTACTATACTCCCCGTTTCGAAGAAGATCACGATTCCCACGCTTATTCTCATTCATTGTGTCCACTTCTATCCTGTAAGAAAAATAAAATTTCCGTTTACTATAGACGGCTTGTGTCCATTTTGAGCATTTCTCTCTGCGTTCTGGGTTTCTTCGCCTAGTTTAAACGCTGCCGTTTGCTCTTATTTCCCAGTTATTCTTGTTTGGAAAAGCGACTCATACCTTGTGCTGTTGCCGCGTGGTACCCGTATGTTCTCCCTAAATATTAGGACCTCATATTCATCTATAATTTAATGCTTGATTTCTTTTTTTTTCTTTTTCTTTCCCCGTTTTTCAGTGTACGAGTTCAGTTGAGTTGACTCTTTGAGCTGGGACGACTTGACTCGTTCTTCTCTTCTTCTCTTCTTCTCTGTCTTCTGCGTCAAATCGAACGGCTTCACTCAAACACTATCGTTTTAGGTATTGATCTCGGTTTCGGTTACTGCCTCAGGATTAATCATGAACAAAGCGCCAATTCTCGAAATTGAGCCCAAGGAACTCAAATTTATATGTGAGTGAAATTTCAAATGCCTGTGTTGTTGTGTATGCCTATGCATGCTGATGCCGTTGAATCTATTATAACTTGTGTGTTTGTATCATCAATTGAATATGACGCAATTTTTCGCCTTCATAGTTGAGTTGAAGAAGCAGAGTTCATGCTCGGTTCAATTGACGAATACCACCTATCACTATGCCGCTTTCAAGGTTCGAGTACCTTTCTTTTATCCCCATTCATTGGTGTTAGGCATTGGATGCTGGAGGGATTAATCATTTTGGTATGCTATATGCAGGTCAAGACGACGTCGCCTAAGAAATATTCAGTGCGACCAAATGTTGGGGTTCTTATGCCAAAAGCTACTTGTGAATTCATAGGTATATCTTCGTCTCTTGGGTCTCTTGTGTATTTATTTGTTGTTGTTATTATTATTATTTCACATTTGATTGTTATTCTATACTTTTAATAAAGGCATTTTAAAATGGATTTTATATGATTGGGATGGGAAGATTCAATTATATCTGTTGTTCTGGTTGGTATCGGGAAGAGGAGGTTGTGATTCCTTGACGCAACTGAATCATATTCATTGTTTAAGTTCTCCTGAGAGCACGTTTAGTCGTTGAGGTGGATGATTTTGGGATTGATGACAAATGGCCTGAATTTAGTACATTATAGTTTTCTTTGAATGCGTAACATCGCCAGTCAATTTTAAATTGTTGCAATTCAAGCTTAACCTATCCTTGCAACCAGCAGTTTTTGAATGAAAAGTAATTTTGTAAGGGATATTGGTTTTCCAAAAACAACGGTTGAAGATGAATCCACAGATATGGGGATTAGTTCTAGCATCTCAGTCTCCCCCCCCACCCCACCCCTTCTTCCCAAATTTATTTAATTTTTGTTGCTTCTACCTGTGCATCAAATAGTTACAATGCAAGCCCAACGAGTGGCACCTGAAGATATTGTGTGCAAGGACAAGTTCCTAATCCAGAGCATAATAGTTCCTGCTGAAACAGCCAGTGAAGATGTTACTTCTAGCTTGGTATGGATAATTATAAGGCTGTGATCTTCTACTCTAGCGGATTTTATTATTAATTCCTATTTTTTAGTATTTTTTGTCATCTTTTCTGGTAATGGCAGTTTGTCAAAGATGGAAGTAAATATGTTGAAGAACATAAGCTGAAGGTAGCCCTGATTAGCCCGCCTGGATCTCCAGATGTCTCTCCTATTAATGGAGATTTCAAGAATGGGCTTGATCATGAAGAAGTTAAGATATACAGTAAAGATGAAATCCAATCCGCAGAATCCATGGTCAGAGAAAACTTCACCTATATTTAGCTCTGAGTTTTTTTCTTTCCTCCACTTCTTTTTCTTTCATAGATATTTCAAATCCCTGAGAAAGATAATTGAATTTCTTACTTACAAATTTTAAGTGATTGTTAGTTATTATTATTTCTGGATTGTTTTTTTCTTAATTTGAATAGTACATTGTTATGGAGTTGTAAACTGTCTACACCTTACCTGTTTCCTTGAGTCCCTTGGCTGGGCATTCTTTGAACATGTTATGAATTCTCTTCTTTTTTGGTGTTATCATCTCTGGAGATGTATGAAGTCTTTGTGCATGTATGAATTATGAATTTTACAACTTCTATTCATACTTATCAAATAAGCCATTCAAATGTTTTGTTCTGTTCCTGCAATATATCAGGTTCTTAAAAATCCAGACACGGTTCATGAGGTATTAAAGCTTGAAGAGCATATGGAGTTGAAGCCACAACATAATATGGGGTTGGACACTAAAAAGGATGTTGGGGAGCCAAAAGAAGAAGCGGGGCTAAAAGTGTCAAAAAATGAGGAGTTGAACACAGTAAAGGATGTAGAGGAACTGAAACCACCAAAAAGGTTAGATTTAGAAGTAGCAAAAGATACAGCTCTGAACGAAGTAAAGAATGCAGAGGAGCTGAAACCAGAAAAAGCTGCAGAGTTGAAAGTGTCAAAAGTTCTGGATTTGAACAAAATAAATAATGTAAAGGAACTGAAGCCAGAAAAAGAAATGCAGTTGAAAGTGTCAAAAGATCTGGAGTTGAAAACAGTAAAGAATGTTGAGGAACTGAAGCCAGAAAAAGAAGCAGAGTTAAGAGTTTCAAAGAGTGTGGAGGAGCTGAAATTAATCAAAGCTATTGAAGAGATGAAGTTAAAACTAGATGGACTTGAGGCAAAACTAAATGAGGTCTGGCATGCCACCATTCTTTTACTGTGAAACTTTTTATCTGCTTGCATATGTGACATGATTCCCAGCAAGTTGCATGTTAAAGAAAATTGCTATACGAATTTTTCCTGCAACCAGATCAAGAGTTTGGTTATTAATGTTTTGTCTTATCACTCTTTCGGTTATGTTTCCATTTGAGAGGTTTGAAACGTTATTTAGACCCTTTTTCATCTTGCTGTAATATTTATTAGCATACTTGTTTTAATTATATGGCTTCACAGACATTTGCGTGCTTGTGATTATTAATGAACATGTTTGATTGTTATGTACATGGCTTTTTCCCTTCCTTTATTTGATTAAATTGTATACACTATATTGTGTTTCACAAAAATTTAATTGGAATTAGAAAAAATACACAGAGGAGACAGTGAGGACGGCCCTTTTGTCTTTTTGGATGTAAAGTGGTGCAAAATGTGGCATGACTAAGGCTGACAATGTGGTATAGCCGTATTAACAGACTTTTATGTCCTTTTACACTTGATTAGTTGAGAGCTCCTCATATTTCTTTAGACTCATTCTGTGCAAATTTTTCATTTTATTGCATATGCTATAATGTTGGCAATGAAGCAAGGGAACATATGGGTTTCCTCATTAAAATAAAGCAAAAGTAACAGTGGTTCTTGAATTTATGCTATTCTGAATTGATTTCACTGAAGTGATGATATTGTTTCTTCTTCCATTGCAGTCTGGAATAACAATATCGAAGTTAACAGAGGAGAGGATGCTAAGCAATCAAGAGACGAAAATCTTGCAAGAAAAACTAGTAAGTTTGGGAATCACTGTCTAGTTTTACTTGTAATGTTTTTGTGGCCTTTATTATTTGGTTCTTGCCATAATTCCTGAGACGAAAATTTTGTCATTCATTGAAATTGAATTGCAATCAATATATAAATGGGGGGGGGGGGGGGAGATCAAGTTGGCTGTCAAATATCTGGTCTTTGTATTTATTTGTTGTAAGATAGCCATTAGTTGTTCATAAGCCGGAGAACAAACGATGATTAAGTTACTGCTGGAAAAGAAAGGGGGTGGGGAGGTGACTACCCTAATATTTGATTGCAATGACAAAGTCGAGAAGGTATTGATCAAAATTGTAATTCGGATTGGCAATTTTACTTTTTGCTTGTAGGGGATCGGTACAAATGTTGCCTGTTGCTTTAGAAGTCTTCTCGATTTACATGCTTGAACTTGTGCAATTATCTACTGTTTCCTTTTTTAGGGTTTCTCTTTATCACCATGCAAGACTTGAGTAGATTTCGTTTCTTAAATGCTGGGTTGTATTATTTTTGCAGGCCGATCTTATTAATAAAGGTCCAAGAAAAGTTCAAGTCGGGTTCCCATTTCTTTATGTCTGTATGGTGGCGCTCATCTGTGTCTTTTTGGGATACCAATTACACTCTTGATACCTGGGCGATCAATCGTCTGCAGGAAGCTACTAACATTTTGTATTTCCTCAAGTTTGTTAATAGCAGCAGTTTAGGCGTAAATCCACTTTATATCTATAAATGTAATGGTAGGGGATCTGTATACTTGAGGGTCGGTGACGTTGGATCTGATCTGTTTGGTCCATAATCATGTACCCCCATTTGTATATGCAGAATTACCCGCATACAGAAGTACATATAATATGAGATATATACTATATAGCAGTCAGGTAGATGAATTCTGTGAATAGTAGAACGCTGGAAACTTGGGGCACGCTACTTGAGATTGTTCCCCAATGCTCTGTGATCTCTCGAGTTTGATCAGTGTTTCTCTGTGGGGTGGTGGCATGAATGAATATCTGCCGTGATAGAGCATCTACTTTGAATATTGAAAATAGTAGTAATAACTGAATGTGTTTGAAAAATTAGTTTCATTTATATCCTTGATAGTAGAAATAGGGGATGGAAAAATATGCCAAAAAATTTGGGGGTTCCCATGGGACTGTCCAAATTGTGCCCGAATTTGAAGAAAATGGAAGGAAGTTATGGTCGCTCCTACTATTAATTTTAAGACTTTGTTGGACATACTTTTTTTAAAATTTTAAAAATAATAACGAGGGTATTCAAAATTTATTGTTGGTATCATCTGGGAGAGGTTTGTTCATGATTTATCTTTTTTCAATGAAATTAATAAAATTTGAACATACGATTTTGTATAAATTATAATTTTTTATCATTGAACTGACTGATATAATATATTTTTTAAATTTTAAGAAAGGACTGTATAATTTTAAAATAGAAAAATATTAACGTTTTAATTACTAAAAGGAAAAGTATATAATTTAATAAGATAAAATCTTGCGTGTGGCGGTTCATTTGAAAATGATTCTGTACCTGCAGCCGGAAATAACCCAGCATACGCAATGAGCTTGCATTTTTACTTCCCAAGTGCCATGAGGGATCATTGGAGGAGCTGTTTCGAACTTGGAAATTCCTTTTGTAGTTTCTGCATGTATATCTAACCTTCCAGTATATGCATATTAATAAATAATTTTCTTTGGTCTATTGGGGTGAAGAATTCATTTCATTTTGAATGTTCATTGATCTATTGTGCAGATATATGCCGTCCTATGAGGACAATGATTGATGGGTGAGGTGTGAATAATATGAGCTGTTCGGGAGAAAGTTTAAGTGGATTACAATTTACAGTGGGTATCAAATAGCTTAAGCACTAGGTCTGAATTGAGTTGGTGAAAATGTCTCTGCTAGATTGTAAACTCTCCGTCCTCCTTCGTGTATGTGTGATTCTATTCACACTTACCTATACATGTTTTTTCGCAAATAGCTTTTAAGTTGTTTCTTATATTATTTTATATTAATTGTTGGATTAAAATCCTTTAAAGTGAGGAAAATATATTTAAAGAATCTTTTAAAGTATATTTTCTACGTTTTAGAAAAGTTAAATCCTTATCTGTAATATATATGAATCTTTTCACTAGATCATAAAATTATCATCCCATATTAAAGTGGAATACTTTGATTCTATCCATCCTGGAGTAAGCATTCCAATTTAGGGACCTAAAGTTTGTGCACATTTTTTGCAAGAATAGTTATACCAAATTCAAATGCTTTTCATCCATGTGTTTTTAATGTTTAAGTTAGTTTGTAAATGTATGAAGTATTTAAAAATGTTTAAATAGATTCCTATATTTTAAAATTTTAAAATTAACTTTCTTAAGTCCTACTTAGAATGGTTGCAAGTTTTTCAATTTTAATTTTTAAATCAAATTTAAAATAAAACATGTTTAACTAAAATAACTTTAAATTAATTTTTAATATATTTTAAAAATAATTTTAACTTAATTTTTAAAATAAAAAATGGATTATTTTTTTTTTTTTTTTAATTTTTAATGCTACATTTATTTTAGCCATAATTATCACCAATCTACTACCATAATAATAATAATAATAATAATAATAATAATAATAATAATAATAATAATAATAAATTTTAATTTTTTAATAATAATTTTTATTGGTCTATTTTTAAAGATTTATAGTGAAGGAGTAGAATAGAATGAATTAACTCATTTTTACAACAATTTTATAAAATTTAAAAGCTAAATTTAAAATTTTAAAACTAAAATTAAATTAAATTTTTAAAAATTAAAAACCACTTTAACTGAGGTCTAAGTTTATAAATAATTTTAATGGAATTTCTAATTAGAGTTTATTATATTTCTGTTAAACATAAATTATAATTAAATTTTTAAAGAATTCAAGAATTAAGTAATTAGTTTTTTGAAATATAAAAAATTTAGTGAGTTAAAATTCAGCACCTTGTCAAAAATCAAGTAATTAGTTCAATGATTTAATACATTTCTATAGTATTAAAGCCAATGTTTTTAGTAATTTGATGTAATGAATGATATTATAAAACCTTATACACTATCAATACATTCAAATTATATTTAAAAACATGTTGTAAGTGTTAGAGATAAGTAGAGTTAGTTAGCAATTGATTTGTTAAGATAATAGTTAATGATGATTAGTTACTTAACCTTTCTATGTATATGAATAAAAATATACCATACTTTATATACAATCTCTCATTTCTATCAATAATTCAATTTACTAAATTCTTTCAACCTCTCTCAATTTCCCCTCTTTTATGGGTTCTACCATGTTTCTCAATTGTAAGTATTAATTATCCAATGATAATCAGTTAATTTAGAACTGGTTCGAACAAGATTGTTTATCCTATCAGCAATATAATTGAGGCTAACTTGGCCGTACTTTCCACATTTACAAATATGTCGCTTAAAGTGTCTCAGGTATTTCGGTAATAAAATTCTAGGTAAATCCATTAAACATTGAACTTAACCAATATTAGAGGTATATGGATATGGATTAGCATGCTCTTGCAGCCTTGCCCATTATATATGTAATCCTAAGTGTACACCTTCACTTTGTCATAAATTGGAATGCACATTGCACAAGCAAGCAAATACTTTGGTGTACACGTGACCATCCACCTTCACTATACTGTGTATAAAGAAGTTCAAGTGTTTGTTTGGCAAGCAGCAGCGAGTCCCACTTGTTAATCTCTTTAATTTGTGCCTGTCGGTTCTGCTCTGCTGACCAGGAGATACGAACCATGATTTTATATTTGTAAACGTTATTTACATGGGATATATCTGAATTTTTAAATTTTATGGCATTTAAAAATATTTGTCTATATCCTATTTAAAATGTATTAGATAATAAGAAAATAATATAATATAATATATAATGTTTAAAATAAAAAATATAAATATAAATATTTTAAAAATGTACGTTTATCATTTTTTAACAATATCACGGCTTTATCAACTTTAATTTCCTTTTAAACAACACCATTAGAATTTGTACCAAACTAAACCAATGTTCAAAAAAACAATTGTAGTTTGAACAGCAACAATCTCCATATTGTATATACACTATATCGGACAGTCATCCTCTTCTATAAGATCTAGAGTCTGAACTAATAGCAAAAAGAAGAAAGGTGGAACCATCGCAACAAATAATAATATACATACATGAATATCTACACCCTACCATCCCTTTCCCATTTGCTCATTTTCCCAAACCTACACGTTTTTATCTTATTTTATTTTCTCTGCAGCATAGCGCGCATACACACTCGTTTTTCATCCTCAACCCTTTTCCGCGCAAAATGACTATCAGCAGCGTGCAGGTATTGGTTTTATTTTCTTTCGTTAATTTCTTTTCTTGAGAAATGAAAAAAAAAAATATTGTGCAAGGTAATGTTATTATTTTGAATTTAAGAAACACATCGCAGATATAGAACTGAAAAGGTTGAATGAAATCTACGCATCCAATAGTTCATTCTTGAATAACTGATATATTTCACCAGTCTCACATTTTATGTTCACCCATCTCAGTTAGCTTGTCATACCAGTATTAGAAATTCTCCTAGTAAGAAAGTTGCAATAAAATTTTCTTAAATGTGAAGCTTACAATTATAAATTATTACTTATATTCATGAGTAATATATAACATGGTGGAAAAATCCAGTGCGCTGCCGCGGATGTTGGAAATGGAAATGGAGGTAGAAGAAACTCAACGCTAATTTGTGCCCCAATCATGGCGGATTCAGTGGAAGAAATGGTGTTTCAGATGGAGAAGGCAAAAGAATTGGGTGCTGACTTGGTGGAGGCTCGCTTGGACTTCTTGAAGGACTTCAATCCCACACAACATCTTCAATTCCTAATCAAGAACCGTCCTTTGCCCATTTTAATTACTTACAGGTAAATAAATTAATATCCACAATATCTGTATATGATTTGTTCATCTTTCTGCACTGAAAATGTTGGAAAGTTTACTTTCTTTTAAAGTAACATGTTCTAAAGTTTTAGCCTATGAAAAGGGATGAATATATATGCATTAGGATTTTCCTATTCTATCCTATTCACTGCATAGATTAAGTTACAAAATAGAAAGTTTAAATTATAACGCATGCTTGGGTCGTGTGGTGGTGTGTGAGTTTTGGATACGTTCTTTGTTTCAGACCAATATGGGAAGGAGGGGAGTACGATGGTGATGAAAGCAAGCGGCAAGCTGCTCTACGTCTAGCCATTGAATTGGGATCAGAGTTTGTCGATGTTGAGCTAAAGGTGATTTAAGTAACTGCCATATCGTATACCTACCATGCATAGCACAATAAATTCTAGCAAAAAGAAAAATATTAGAGTCTTATTACTCGTTAAAAAAAATTAAAAATTACGTTAATAAAAATATATTGGTAATTTTTTTTAAATATTGTTAAGACATTAGTTAGTATTTATCATAAGAATTTTTTAACGTATTTAAAGCACATAATATGAAATCAATAAATAGTAATTTTTTATTAAAAATTATTATTTATATTATTAATAATTTATATTTTTTATTAAATATTTACTGGATATATAGATTTTTATTAATTGTTTGTATTTTTAAATACATATTAAAAAATATTTTATGATAATATATTATTAACACATGTTTTTACTTTTATCATTATTTTAAAAATTGAATCAAACTACTCGGTCGAATTAGTTAATTTAAAAATTAATTTTATTTTTTACTAATTAAATCACAAAATTATTTTAACAAAAAACTGATAACAAATTAGTAAAATCGATAAAAATCAATGAATCAACCGAATCGGTGAAAAATTATTTATATATAAAATAGTATTTTTAAAAATAAAATAAAATAATTTTTACTTATTTTTTATGTATAATTTAAATTTAAAAAATTAAATTATATATAATTTTTAATTTCTAATTTTATAAAATTATGAATCTATGATATTAATATATTTTATTATTTTATATTTTTTAATATCATATATATTATAAAAACTTTAAAAATAATATTTAATTAATAAACTACAGGGTTAAACCATTAAATTTAGTTTAATTAATATCTTAACCGGTTGACCGATCCCACTTTAAAAATTTTAGTTTTACATCATTCGGTGCCACTTCCTTTTTAATAAGAAAAAAATAAGCATTGCAACAAACTCTCACTTTTTATCTTTATTTTCTCAATGAAGAAAAAATATAACAGTACTTAAAAACAATTATATGCAGATATGAAATTTAATATAATTACCAGATATATGTTTCACCGCAATAACTGTGTTCACAAACATATTTAATTTTGGTACGTGTTTTGTGTATGGAAGGTAGCTCATGGCTTCTACGATTCGATTCGAGAGAAGCCTGAGAATGTGAAGATCATTGTGTCGTCACACAATTTCGAAAATACTCCATCGGTGGAAGATATAGGTAATCTTGCTGCAAGAATTCAGGCTTGTGGGGCTGATGTGGTGAAGATTGCAACAACTGCTTTAGACATCGCAGATTCTGCACCTATTTTTCAAGTCCTAGTGCACTCCCAGGTAATATAGGAAAAATAATGTTAGATGTCCATCTTAAATAGGTGGATTCATCTATAAAATATTTAAAAAAGAAAAAAGAGAGGTATGATAGAAGACGTAATGGGAGGGAAAAAAGAGATGGACATGAAATAAAGTAAAAAATGGGATGAAAGAAAAAAAAGTATGAAAATAATTATTAAATAATAAAATAACACAATCGATACAAGTTGGTTATTCATGTGTTCTTATCATACATTAACATCAAATTTCTTATTTCCTTTTTAGTGTACATTTGGAGATTTAGGTCCTCTAACGAATAAATGTATAAATTATAAGAGTTTATTTTTATATATGATTAGTATAAAGATTTTTATTCTTTCAATCAATAAAAGTTAGGTAAGTATGAATTTTAAAGTTATTATTACAAAAGTGAATTGTTTTAATGATATGACAATTTAGGATTGATGACAGTGTAAAAAGTATTTATGTTATCATTATTTTTTAATTAAAGTTTATTATTATAATTAAATTATATTTTAAATTTATTTTTTTGGACAACTATTTCTAAAACATATTTATAAAATAAAAATAACATATCATATACAATTATTTGAAATTTAAATTTTAAATATATATATTATGTTTTACATATTAAGTTATTTTATAACGATACTAAATCATAAAATTTAAATTAACCGAAATTAATTAATGTGGTATACATTTGATTTTTCTCAAGTTCTCGAATTCAAAATTTGTGTATGGAAAAAATTCCATCAACCAGTGGTTTACAGAAAAAAAAAATCACAGCATTTAAAATGCTTAACTTTTATTTGGTAATTTTCATTTTAAAAATCTCACCAAAGAACAGTATTAGCATCTATTAATATAAATAAATGTAAATGACATGCTAAGTTGAATTAATTGAATAATTGTAGGTTCCGATGATAGGAATTGCAATGGGTGAGAAGGGATTTATGTCCCGGATACTCTGCGCAAAATTTGGAGGATTTCTCACGTTTGGTTCAATTGAGGATGGGGCTATATCAGCTTCTGGGCAACCAACAATTAAAGACTTGTTGGATTTATACAATTTTAGACAGATTGGGGTTGGAACCAAAGTACATGGTGTCATAGGAAATCCTGTTAGTCATAGCAAAAGTCCTCATCTCTATAATGCAGCTTTCAACTATGTAGGATTTGATGGACTTTACTTGCCTCTATTGGTCGATAATGTCTCAAATTTTCTCAACACTTACTCATCACCAGATTTTGTTGGATACAGGTATCCTCTTAGAATTTTCCATTCTGTAACATCTAGTAATAGCTGAATTGAATCGAAGGCCCTCTTCAGTTTCTCTATAGTTTTCTTAAATACATTGTTGACCCATTTGGGTATTCTTAATAGACTTAAAGGGACATGATTTTTTAAAATCTAAAGTTAATTTTATGGGGTCTAGCAGTTAAATAAAAAATGGCAGAGCAGCATGTTTTTGTGTAAAAAGTGCCATGATCATGTAAAAATTCTAGTTTCAATTTCTATCCTACTACGATTGCTTGAAGTAGTTCATATTTCTTTAACAAAAACAGTTACACGATTCCTCACAAGGAGGATGGACTGAGATGTTGTGATGAGGTCGATCCGATAGCCAAGGTATTTTAGCATGAAAACCTCTGTCCCATTTTTCTGTACCATTTGATCTTAATATCCTACTTAATCAAAACAACTTTGCAGGCAATAGGAGCTATTAGTTGCATGATTAAGAGGCCACATGATGGAAAATTAATAGGGTATAATGTTGATTATCTTGGTGCCATTGCAGCTATTGAGGAAGGACTACAAGGTTTATTCTCTATGTTTTCTTTACAGCAATTGAGGAAGAAGGATTCCCAAGTTTTGATTTATTCATAGGCTTTCCTACCACTCTATGCAGATTCAAACGGAAGATCAACATCTGGTTCACCTTTGCATGGTAAACTATTTGTGGTTATGGGAGCTGGTGGGGCAGGAAAGGCACTAGCTTACGGTGGAAAACAAAAGGGTGCAAGAATAGTTGTTGCCAATCGAACTTATTGTGAGAAAATTTTGTTGCCTTTTCTTTATTATTCCTAGTGATGAATGTTGATTCAAAACATGATTTGTTTCTTAATTTTCTATTAACTACCAGCCAAAGCCAAAGAACTTGCTAGTAAGGTGGGAGGAGAGGCTATTACTTTATCTGAATTAGAGAACTTCCACCCCGAAGAAGGGATGATTCTTGCAAATGCTACATCCGTTGGAATGAAACCCAAGATTGATGAGACACTCATACCAAAGGTTTGGTGTTAGTTCTGCTATGGAAATTTATATGTTGAGTTGAAGAACGGTAACAGAATTATGTAGTTCTTGTGTTACTTTTAATTCAAGTTATAGTTGTCACGCCACTTCTTGTTTCTATGTTTTAACAGAAAACGCTGCAACATTATTCATTAGTGTTTGATGCCATTTACACACCCAAATTGACAAGACTCCTTCGAGAAGCACAAGAAGCTGGAGCTGCCATCGTCTATGGTACTGAAATGTTCATCAATCAAGCATTTGTGCAGTTTGAAAACTTCACCAAGTTACCAGGTTAGACAAAAAAAATGTAATGAACATTTTTCATACTTATATTTTTTCACACTTCGAGTTCACTTCATGTGTATCTGTCACAGCACCAAAGCAATTCATGAGGGATGTGCTGACAAGAAATACGTGAGAATAGATTCTGGTTTCTGCAGTTGGTTAGATGAAGCTTCTATTCGGTTTTAATTTTCCTGGTTAATGAGATACCTATGCAATTTATGAAACGTAATAAGATTGGGTAGGTAGTGTTTAAGAGACATATATAAATTTAAGCACCTGGCTTGGCTCCCCTCGGATCTATTAAAGGAAAAGATAAAGCATGTGTGAATTTTTTATTATAAATATATGGAGGTTGTTAAAAACATTAATCAACAAATATTTTTTGTTCTCTTAACAAGCCACCTCCAATGTTGCAGCTGAGTATAACTCTTGGACATTTATAATGTCAAAAGATATCCCTGTAACATTCTAAAATATGCACTCTGCAATTGTTAGTTGCACCTAAAGACGTCTAAGAGGTGGAAGGGCATTTGGTTTCATTATTTGTCTGTAAGAATTTACTACAATGTAACAATAAAACTATCATAAACATATAGTTAAACCATGAATTAGCTCCTTTAAAATGAATAAATTTGTACACTGAAAAGTGAGAATGCATTCGTTATTAATTTCAATTAGAACATCTTGTAATCATAACTCATTTTAAATAAACAGCACATTGATGATTATTATTTTCTTACATTACAAGTTTATTCACACTAAATAAGTCAAATCCATTTTTTCACTTGACATAATATCCTGTAATGTATCAACCAGTCTTTTTATATGTTAAAATATATCATATTAATTTATTAAATACTAAAAAGTATTTGTATTGGTCTTTGAAATATTAAATGTATAGTATATTAGTCTTGAATATTTTAAATTATTGAACACATTAGTTTCCAATATTTTTAATTATTGATCATGTTCCAGTATTTTTTAACTACCAATCATGTTAGTTTCAACATTTTAATAAACAAGTTATATTAACTATCAATAACGTTAGTTCCAACATTTTACTAAAGAAGTTGTATTAATTTCTCACTAGTTTTGATATTTTTTTTATTTTTTTATAAGAACCGAAACAAAAGATTTCAAAAACTCATAGCACATCAACAATGTAATAGGATCTCACATGAGTGACATATAACATGTCACTTTACACAATGTCATTAACATTATTAATTACTTTTAGATGGTCATTCACTTTAAAATTTTTTTTTACAAAGATGTAAAATATCGTTCAAGTTAAACTAATTTAAAATATATAGAACTTTAATTTTTAAAATGTAAGCTTGTGAACATTAACTTCAAATTGGATCAGATTTGTCATCTACTTGTTTATTTTACAATATTATTATAATTTGTATTTTTTTTCTTAATCAAACTATTGATGATTGTTATAATTTGTTTGCTCAATATTATAATTATTTTTATATATTTGTTATCGAAAATTACTTAGTGCATAATTTGTAACGGCAGAAAAGGAAATTGGATCTCTCACAAAATGTGATTTAAAATTGAAAAACTTGTTTCCAAAGTATTAACTTGATTGGAATTAAGGAATGATGTTGTAAATCCAATGGTTTGAATTCTTGTAGCCATGGACATACACTACACTATTATTATAATTGGTATTTTTTTTCTTTAATTAAACTATTGATAACTGTTATAATTTGTTTACTCAGTATTATAATTATTTTTATATATTTATTGTAAAAAATTAATTAGTGCATAATTTGTAAGGGCAGAAAAGGAGATTGAATCTCTCATAAAATGTGATTTAAAATTGAAAAACTTGTTTTTAAAATATTAACTTGATTGGAATTAAGGAATGATGTTGTAAAACCAATGGTTTGGATTCTTGTAACGACGGACATTGGGCTTGTAAGGTCACTTAAACCAAATCAGGATCAAGTAATTCTCCCATATGATATCCTCATATTTCTATATTATCAAAAGCACTTATTTGGTTAAGAAATAGGTCTTATAGTAGAGTTTAGAGTTGCATTTAGGGGATTGCTTTTTGCACCCCCGTTTTTTCTTTTCGCACCCCCCTTCACTTTTTGTAAATTTTTTTCCAATTATACCCTTTAACAAATACATTCCGTAAATTAATTTGCGGAATGTAAACATTTTACATTCCGTAAACTAATTTACGGAATGTATTTTTACATTCCGTAAACTAGTTTGCGGAATGTATATTTTTAGGGTTTAGGGTTTGTAAACCCTAAACCCTAAACCCTAAACCCTATATTTTTACATTCCGTAAATTAATTTGCGGAATGTAAAAATTTACATTCCGCAAATTAGTTTACGGAATGTAAAAATACATTTCGTAAAATACATTCCGTAAGTTAATTTGCGGAATGTAAAATACATTCCGTAAACTAGTTTGCGGAATGTAAAATACATTCCGTAAACTAGTTTACGGAATGTAAAAAATACATTCCACAAACTAGTTTACGGAATGTATTTTTTACATTCCGTAAACTAATTTACGGAATGTATATTAAAAAACGTAAAGGATAAAATGGGAATATCCAAATGTTCAAAAAAAAGTGGGGGTGTAAAAAGAAAAAATGGGATGCAAAAAGTAAAGTCCTTGCATTTATCGTCGAATCAGAAACTGCATCTGTTTGAGCAGCAATTGTACCGATATTTATTTGAGTAGTAACCATGAAATTTGTAGCTGAAGTCGAAGTCATGATAATTGATCATTATTTTTACTATTCTTCCATTGCGTAATCATATGCCACTATGAACACATTCAAAATGGTGTTCACATTTTTACAACTTGGACTTGCATGGCCTATCAGTTCAAAAATTTCTTTCATCATTTTTCATTGTTTTCGGAAAACAATCTGAAAAGGAAAACAAATTTTCTTACAAAATTTTAAGTACTTATATAAATTTAAATGTTTTTTGTCAATTCATTTGATTTTGTTATAAAAAGATTTTAAAAAATTGAAGGATAGTTTTCTAAAAAAACAAATCAAAGGTTTGATATGAAGTTGTATTGGTTGAATAACATAACATAACATAAATAAACTTCTAATGCAAAAAAAATTAAAATTAAAATTGCAGACACAAAGTACAAAGAAAAAAATATTCTACATCACTTGTTTTTATAATTTTAATATTTCATAGACAAACTTTTTGATTGTACTATAAGTGTGAAGGTAAAAAGTTTTTTAAAATTAAAGATCCAATTGTTTTTTATGGATAAACTTTCATAATTATTAGATAAAAATAAAAATAAATAAGATTTTTCATCCTAAATTTATAATTCGATTTGTTTAAAGTTTATATTGATTTGCTTATTTAATAAATAGATAAATTTATATTAAAAATTATTTTCAGAAGTCTTATTTATACTTACAAGCAAATTTATTTAACCTGTTTAATAATTTATTTATCTGTATATATTATATATTTATTTTATTATATTATGTTTATATAATATTTATTATACGTTAATACTTTTATCCATGAAACACGAATTATAATTTTAACTTATTTTTTAGAACTTAAAAAATACTTATTTATTATTTTGATTTTAATAAAAAAAATTATTCTAAAATATAAAAATAAATCTCACTTATCATCTTATTCAAAAATAAAATTATGTTTTTATACTTAAAAAAATTTCTTTCCATATCAATAAATCATGAACATTTTAATCAAAAATTAATTTGCAAAGTCATGAATACATTATAAAGTAACTTTTTACATTTATTTGCAATTAATATATTTAATTTGATAATTTTATTTTAGTTTAAAAATTATAACATTAAATAAATTAGTAGGATGAAAATAAACTAAATCGATAGAGATTAACGGTTTCATTTGTTTAATAAAAAAATTTAGACTTGTTAAAAAATTATTTTAAATAAATAAGTTAGATTTATACTTGTAAAAAATTAATTTTATTTATTTATTTTTATATATTATATATTATATTTATATAATATTAATATATTTATAAAATTAATTTTTTTCAATTTTAATAAAAATTATATATTTTACTTTATATATATATATATATTTAAATATATATATATATATATATATATATATATATATATTTGTATTATGTATAGGGATGGAAGTAGGTCGAGCCGAGTTAGGATTTAAGTGTTCAAGTCTGTCCTGTTTAAAATTTTTTGAGACCTGAGTCTGGGTCTGGAGCTGTTACCTGTTAAAGGCTTTTTTTTTTTATGTCAAGGTCTGACCTGATTTAAAGCCTACAAGCCTGTTTAAAAGCTTACATAACAAAAAAAAATCAATAAATAGACTTAAAATCTATATAAATAATTGATTAAAAAAGCTTCAAACTTAAAGCTTACAAGATAAAAAAGTTATTAAATAGGTCTAAAACATATTATATATATATATTAATATTATGTAAATAAAATATAAAATAAATATTATATAAATACAATATATTAAAATAAATATAAATATATAACGTATAAATATAAATAAGCTCCTGAATAGGTTAAATAGGTTTTTTTATAAGTCTGGGCCTAGCTTGTTTGTCTAAAAAGGCTCTTTAAAAAAGTTTGAGCCTATCTATTTATTAAACGAGCCGAGCCAAACTAAGCTTTAAACGAGCTGAGCTGTAGGCCCCTGTCAGACGGGCCTTATTCACTTACATCCCTAATTATGTATGACGTACATGTACATGTATTATATATTTTTTTATATGATTGATATTTAATATATATTTTAAAATTATATAATTAAGCATAAATTTTTTATTTTATAAATTTTAAAATTAAAATTTTTTTAATCAATCATTTATCAAATATTAAATTTATTTATTAATTTTTTTATATTATAAACCTTTAAATAAATTTCTAAATACGATAGATTTTGAAATAGAGCCTATCAGATTTTAAAATTTGTAGGATTTAGGGTTTAGATTTAAACATTAAAAATTTATTTTGACTTCACATATTTTTAACCTAAAACTAAGGGTCATGATTTATAATAAAAAAATTGATTGAAATAAATGAAGAATTTTTTTTATTGAAGACTTTAATTTAATATATAAAAGGTTTATTACTAGAAAATATATTTATAAAAAATAGTAAAAGTTGTTACTAGAAGTTTCTTTTTGTAATACCAATATTTTTTTTATTAAATATATAGTAAATTCTATTTTTTTATCCCTCCAACAAACAAAAAAGCCGAGGGTCATTTTCACAAATAATTGACATGCTCCCGCCGATTCAGCAAGCCATTTCGCTTTCCCTCTCGTTTCAAAATTTGTTCAATTCCCAGTTCCCACCCCAACGCCCACCTTTTTACTGGATCGTCCTTTCAGTTATATACATATTTGTATGTTTTATCAAGGTTTGATAAATGTAAATATATAAATGTATTCACCAGAGTCTCTTCTCTTGGCTAGATTACTAGTGCCTTCAGCGGTAACAAATTTCACTTCTTCTCTCCTTCTTATTAGGTTGGTCGTTCATCTGTTCCTTTTGATATTTTCATACTGTAATCTCTTTTCTCTATCGATTCTACGTTCTGACTCATAATTTAATCTCGTTTTCATTTTTGTTTCATCTTTGGTCTGCTTAGGCTTCAGATCTCATATTGTAATAGGTTCTATTTTCTTTGTTTTCGTTTCTGTTATGATCCAATTTGTGTTTTACAGAGGGATAAATGTTGAAAATGTTATAGTTTCTTATGATTGGCTTTGTTATGAACTGGTTTTGCTTATTATAGCAAACATAATGCTGTGACTTTGTGACTTTTACTTAAATATGCTGATAAAGCTCACAGAATGAGTTTTCCATCTTGACCTACTTGTAGCTGATTATATTTCCAAAGCTTCATTCATGTATTCAGCATGAAATCAACATATTCAGCTTGTATGTAACTAGCTTATTATTGCTTCTTTTATTTAGTCTTATTTTGTAACTATAGCTGGCATGATATAGAGAACGAATTTTCGTGCTGTCTGTTTTAACCTGATAATTACTAATTGAATAGTGGTTAAGTTTGTGAATCTGCTGAGGTTGTATAAATCTTCTACATATGTGATGCTTGAATGTGTATTGAATAATGGTCAAGTTTGTGAATATGTTGAGGTTCTATATATATATATATATATATGATGCTTGATTTTTTATGCTTGGTAGATCATTTAGGCCGTGAGATGTGAGTTTTAGTAGCTCATTTGCATTCTTCTTTAGGTTTTTTTCTTCTTACTCACAAACATAAAAATCAAAAGGTCTTTGGGTTCATATAAAGTCTTCAATTTTTTAGTTTATCTTTTTATTATTCTATGCTTTATTTTGAAAAATTAAATTATCTATGAAATGATAAATTCATCTTTCTTTCTTTTTTCCTATTAATTTTATCTTTGAACATTTTATAATACTTTGTTTGGTTAGAAAAAAAAAGGAAAGAAATAAATTAAAAAAAAAAAAGTATAAATTTTTTTTTTATCATTTGTTTGCATATGAAAATAGGAGGGAAATAATCAATTTTTACAGATTTTAAATTGATGAAAAAATGAAAGAAAGAAACTCACATATTTTATTTTTAATTTTAAATTATTAAAACTATTATATATTTTTAAAATATAAAAAATAAATATGATATTAATTAAAGATTATAATAAAAAATTACTTTTTAATATTAAATTTATTTTATAAAATTTATACTATTATTATATTTTTCTTTTTTAACTTATCCAAATATAAAGAATTTTTTTTCTCCTCTAATTTCAATCCATTCAAACAATTTATATAAATATAAGTCGGATGATACTTGCTATACCTTGACAAAAGAAAAGCATAAAATCCTAAATTAAAAGCTTATTTATATTAATCATTCATCATATTGTCTTTGTAGGGAGAATCCAGAAAAAAACTGAATCTAATCATATTCACTATTTATCAAAAAAGAATGATAGATGTATTATATTATAAGCGGACTATTTATACACTAGTGATCATGCAAATGAATACTAATGAACATGTACTATTTGATGACAAAATTAAATTATCAATATAAGTGCGAACAAGAGCTAAGGCTGCACATTGATCACTTGCTGGGAAATTATTTTGTAAAATATGGCATGCTAATGAGCACATGTAAGTGTTGATGCTTAATTGCTGATTTAATAATGTAAAATTATTGTATTTTAATTTTTCATACTACTGAAATGCCTATCCTTTTTATTAATTTTGAGAATATTGATTATTTATTTATGGAAAGTAAACTTAAAAAAGATTTAATTATTCATTGGAAATGGATTTTATGCCCTGCCAACCTATTAGCTGACTTATTAGCTTTAGGCTATACCAGACCAGACCAAGTTTGACCCGAAGGAAAAAAAATAACATATAAGATTTAAAATTTTGAAAAAGGCTACACCTTTAGATGCACATGAGAAGAATAAAACTCTCATTTTAAGAATGTTCTCCCTACTGAGTGTTAGTTGCATTCGGGGTCCTTGCAGCAGTGCAAATAAGTTCCATTCCTTCCTTTGCTTTTCAATTTAGGGCTTTACGTTTTCTTTTCCTTTATTCTTATGTGTCTACTATTACAACACCATGCCATGGTGCGCTCATCTCACTTTCCATACCTTCCCCAATACACAACAAAATCTCCGGTTTGTTCTCTATATAGTTCAAGGCTCCTTTAGTAGAATGATTTCATATCTGCCATTTTGTACTAGAGTTCAAATGAACAATCTCAGGTTTCCTCGATTATGATGTTTTTTTCCTTAACCTTCTAGTTCCAAACGATGTAGCTTGTGTTGACAATTATTTTCCCATTTGTCCGTTTCATAATCGATGCAGTTTTTTGCATTTATCTACTGTGTTTGATCTATGCGAGTAGTGTATGATATATTGGTGGTTTTGGTTCATTTTATATTGCCTGGTTTGTGCCAATCAGGTGGAAATATTGTGCTGTCTGTGGAATGTGAGTTACAGTTTCCCTTTCTACGTTTGGTGTGGATTTTGATTTCCATTCTTCCATGGAGTGCAACAAGGATGAGGCTGTGAGGGCCAGGCAAATTGCTGAAAGTAGAATGCAAATAGGTGAATTTGTGGAGGCACTTACGTTTGCTACCAAGGCCAAGAAACTGTATGCTGATGTTGAAAACATTGCTCAGATCCTCACAGTTTGTCAGGTTCACAATGCGGCTCAGAATAAAATCTCTGGCTCTGACATGGACTGGTATGCAATTCTTCAGACTGAAGGATTGGCTGATGAAGCAACCATAAAGAAACAGTACAGGAAGCTTGCACTGCTACTTCACCCTGATAAGAATAAATTTGCTGGAGCAGAAGCTGCTTTCAAGTTGATTGGGGAAGCCAATAGTGTGTTGAGTGACCAAGCAAAACGTTCTTTATATGATATGAAGTTTAGAACCTCTGTGAGTGCTGCTCCACCCAAGACCTCTCACCATCACTCAAATGGGAATGTGTTTGCCGCAAAATATGATGGAAATGTGACAAATTATCAGAAGGATTCTTGTTCAAACTCCACTTGTTTCAATCAGCAATCTGGACTGAGGACATTCTGGACATCCTGCCAACATTGTAATACTATGTACCAGTACTACACACATGCTATGAATGCAACCTTGCTCTGTCAAAAATGTATGAAAGCCTTTACAGCTCATGCTGTTCATTTTGTATACCAGAGTGTCTCCCCAGCGTATACTTCGGTAAATATCCAGAAAGAGGCTCCAACGCATGGGCACCCAAAACCAGCCTCAGAAAGAAATGATGGAAGGCCCCTTGATGGAGAACATGCTAGTACATTTGAGCGGTCAAATCCTATATCTATGAAAAAATGTTCTACTGGAGTTGATGGGCATTTAGGTGCAAAGAGTAAAGATGGCTATGTCCCTGCATCCAAAGCCATGGAGTCACAAACCTCTAAAAATGTTGGAAGTAAGAGAGTAAGGCAGTCAGCACCGGATTCAAGTTTCAAAGCTGGTAATTGTGATGACATGAAAGATGTAAATCTTCAAGAAAATGATGTTGATCCTTCAAGACTTAATGCAAGGAGATCTTCCAGGCAAAAGAAGCATGTTTCCTATGTGGAAACATTTGAAGATGATGATTTTGAGATTCATTCCAAAAAAAAGCCACCACAAAATGGATCAATTAACGCCAATGAAGCTGAGAAAAAGAAAAAGAACATACCTGCAAGTGGTGGGTTGTCCAGTAACAACAATCCACCTGAAGAAACATTTTCAAGGAACCAAAGCAAAGATGAGCAGTCTCATGTTCAAGGAGAGAGCATATCCAAGTCAGATCTTAATCTTAAAACGTCAAAAGAGAATAACTTCTCTCCATTGAAGTCAAATGTCCCTTCTGGTCCAGAGGTCATTCATTGTCCTGATGCAGATTTCAATGATTTTGAGAAGGGTAAGGCGGATGTTTGTTTTGCTGTTAATCAGTTATGGGCAATTTATGATACCACTGACTCCATGCCAAGATTTTATGCTCTTGTCAAGAAAGTGGCCTCTCCCTTCAAGTTGCAGATTACTTGGTTGGAACCTGACCCTGATGACCAAAGTGAGATTGATTGGCATGATGCAGATTTGCCTATTGCTTGCGGTAAGTTCAAACTCGGTGATTCTCAAAAAACTACAGATCGTTCTATGTTCTCTCATCAGATCCAGTGCATGAAAGGAGGTGGCAAATATTCCTATCTTGTACATCCTAATAAGGGAGAAATTTGGGCAATTTTCAGAGATTGGGATATCAAATGGAGTTCTAATCCAGAAAATTATTTGGAGTATGACTTTGAATATGTGGAAATCCTATCAGATTTTGCTGAGAACATTGGCATTGAAATCACTTATCTGAGCAAAGTGAAAGGGTTTGTCAGCCTCTTTCAGAAAATTGAGAAGAATGGAGTGAACATATTTTGTGTTCCGCCTAATGAACTATATAGGTTCTCCCATCGAATTCCTTCATTTACGATGACTGGTAATGAAAAGGAAGGTGTTCCAAGAGGATCTTTTGAACTTGATCCTGCTGCCCTGCCTACTAATCTCTTTGAAGTTGGTGATTCTGGTAATGAGAAGATGATGAATGGAATGTTAAACCCTGGAGTGGAGCAGGTGATGGGCAATGTGTACTGACAAGGCAATGATGTACGGGAGTAAGAATGCTGAAAATATTCCTGTCCTTGGAAGATCATCAAGTGGACATTAAAAGAATGGATAATGGTCAAGAAACATCAAGAAACTTCAGATGTTGCTGCATGTTAAGACAATGAGGGTTGAAAACACCAGATAGATGAAGAAATCGAAGGACAGCTGGTTTCCTCATTTTGTGTTTTTGATTAACCTAGAAATGTTTTCCCCTCTATATCATTCTGTTCTGACACTCATAATCTGGTCTTTTCTTGTGTCTTGCAGTTCCTTAATTGTCTGCACATTGGAATTTCCTGATTTGCCTTAGTTTGGGTTACTACTTCGGTACCCGAATTCAAAACTTCCCCTGGGGTATCCTTGGCCCAAGGAATCTTTTCAACTTCGATATATTATTAAATTCAGATCTTTAAATGTTGTAAAGTAATATGGCATGATTTTATTGGATAGGAAAAGTCTAATTTATATCAAATTAAATTGATTAATCTTTTACAAATGATGATGATAATTCTTTTGTTAAAAATTATATATATATTTTTAATATGATTTATATCATGGTATTTAACATGAGGGAAGCAAATCTTATATTATTTGACTAAAAGGGTATTACTTGATAGTGGTTCTTATTCTTATTCTCCATCTTTATTTTTGTTATGTGACTTCTTTTTTAACCCAAATAAAGGTGCTTACGTTTTTAAGTTTCTTAAAAACAATTCAACATTTTCTAGAATAAATTTGACAATTAAATATAACGAACTAGTAGTCTGATTACAATTTTGTTTCTCGCCTTTCTGCAAATAGTATGTATGTTTTGGAACCTTATAATTCATTTGGATAAGAGTGAAAAATACCCCCAAAAAATACAGAAGATAGAAGCTAATTTGATTTCATATTACTGTTTCTTTTTTATTTGAAGATAGAAGTTGATTGAACTGGATAGTTTTCTTGATAGTTGGGAATCTTGACTGAAGGAATGAAGTCTATAAACCTGTTTGTTTGATAAATTTTTGTTCTTTGTATTTAGTGAAGAAAAATTTTATGAAAATTCTATAATAATTTGAATATTTCTATTTTAGTTTTATCTTTTTTATTTTATTTTTAATACATAATAAAAACGTGGTAAGTAATGAGCAAAAATATTAAAAGAAATTTTTTGGGGGGATAAAAATCATATGGTTATTCCCTTCAAGTAGAGTGAATATGTGAGGATAAGAAAGAAGCTACAATCATATCCTTTTATTTCGGATGCTCTCCTTGAACATTACATTAAGCGCAATCCTCTCATTATATGACATGCTTAGTATTTTTAAAAGTCATTATCTTTTGAAACAAAGTCATCATCTTTATAATCAATCTTTCACCTTAAAATTCTATTTTGTATGGGTGGCTTAAGAAATGACTTTTGGTGCTCTTGTAGGAGATTAGAGTGATTTCATCTCATATCCGTCTTCTTGAAAAATTTGAGTAGGGTTTTAGGAGAACAGAAGGAGTAATTTTTTAGAGTTCTCCCATTCTTCACTTCACTTTATTTTTATGACTTTTTTCTATGTTACTTGTTCATAATATGACAAATTAATTATCCTTAAGATTAGGTAGATCTTGGATGTAATTGATGGATGTTTTCAATTTCTTTTTTAATATTTGATATATATATTTTATTTTATTTCTATTTATTTATTTTATTGTACTTGAATCATGTTAATAATTGATGTTGTTGGTATACAATTAGTTAATTAACAATAAGTGACTATCTTGAATGAATTAACAAAATTATAAAATAAATAAAATTTGAGACTATTGAATGACTACATTTTAATTTTTAAGTTTTAATTAGTTATTAAATTAATAACCTTTTGATAGATTATTTGTTGTCAGTTTACCAATTTATTATTTTTTTTTATTAAAACGATTTTATGATTCAAATGATTTGAGAGATATCAGTTTTTTATTTAATTTGTTTGACTTATTAGTTTATTTTATTTTTATAGCTATAATTGTAATAGAGATTTACAAGAATTGAAATTTTTTGTTTGATAAAAAAATTATTTTGGTGTCTTGAGAATAGTAAAAAATCATTTCAAACTCAATTATCAGTAGTAAATAACGAAAGTGATTCGCCTATACCCGCACAGTATGTTGAGTTATTGGATTTAAAAAAAATCTCAGCCATCTGACGTATACGAGTGGATTCTACCTTCTTTTTACAGGTAGTATTTGACTATTTAGATTTCCCCTTAAAGAAGGAGCAAAGTAAAATTAGAAAACTATTCTTAAGAGTTTTTTTACTTTACTTTTCTTTACTGCAAATCTCAAAATCTAAAATGTGCTACTAAAAAAAAGTTTTAAACTTCAAAAAATTAAAAATTATCATTATCATGCAATTTCAACTTTAAATTTAAAGCTCCTTTTTCTAACTTTAAAATAACTTTTTTTTCAAAAACGTCAAGCCGAAACACCACACCACGTAAAAGGATCCTAGTCAATGGTTGGTCATTTAATTCATGCTCCACCCCCCGCCCTCCTCCCCGACACAATGATTTACTGCAGTTCTATTCAATAAATTCGGCGATCAAATAATAACGAATCAATAGCCAGTTCATCTTTTCTAAAAAAAAATTACTGCTAATAACATGTATAATTTAGAACCTAAGAAGTTTGTTAGAAAAAAAGTGGGAAAAAAACTTAAAAGAGAGATAATAAGATTTATATTTAATGAACACTCCATGCGTCTAATGCAGTTCAATTTATAAGTTATCGAATTGTGCAGAATTTATATTTGGTTAACTTAATCATTGGTCTATAACAATTTTATCTTTCCTGTTCTATATATCAATCGTATTAAAAGAATATTATGCAATAAAACAACATTTGATCGAATCGTTTTATTATTAATTGAACAAGCATCTATAAATTTTTCCTCAGTCCTATTAATGATTGAAGAAAAATATTATAAACTAAACCAGCTAACATCTGGAAGTTTAGTTCTTTAGCTTTTATCTATTATCATAGTAAGATCTGAAGGACAGGCTTGAATATGATGGTGACAGCAACAAATAACAAAGGGCGTTACTAAATTGTTTATAACTGTAAGAGCTCTTCCCCTGACAAGCGGTAGAATTACTGTCTTGATTATAAATCAAAGGCAGTGCAACGCTTGATCAATTGGCGGACTTTGACAACGGACATGGACAACAAAGCGAATGCATCTTGAAGCTTCTAAGTAATGTCAATGATGTCTATGCCGATCTTTCTCTCTTGACGAGTAAGATGAACCGTAGTAATCCCGATCTGTAAAATCAAAAGTGTTAAGAAGATGGAATGCCACCAGGTAAACAAGTGCCAAACCCATGAAGACAGATTCATACCATGTGATGAATGGCGCTTAGACTTCTCTGAATGTCCTGCATCAAATACAAAAACTTGAGTTAAGCCAGAATACAAAAAAGAACAAAAACAAAAACAAAACCACACAAGAAATCTGAAAAGATACCTGAATCCTTTGCTCTCTCCCTAGAACGATGACTTCGATCCTTGAGTTTGTCCCTCTCGGCTTCCTCCCGTTCACGTTCTTTGTCAGAATCCCTTCCTCGATCTCGATCCCTGGATTTTGTTCTGTCCCTGTCCCTATCTCTTTCTCTCTCCCTGTCTCTGTCCCTATCCCTATCTCGGTCCCTATCCCTGTCTCTGTCTCTGCGTGTCTCCCCACTGGCCTCTATTTTACGGTCAGACTTGGACTTCAGTGTGGGTTCATCTCTTGCTTCTCCTTCTGTAGCCATGCCTTTGGACTCATCATCAGACTTCTTGGAATCTTTCAGCTTATCAATGGCTTGCTTTACCAATGCACCCTTGCCACCAATGGATTCAATGTTAGCTTCTCCATGAGCTCCCTTTGGCCCTAAGGAGTCAGTATCAGCTGGGGGGCTACTTTGTGGAACATCCTACAAATTGGAAGTGATAAAAAAATGTCAGATCAAAACCATACTTTTCAATTGTACAGGCTTACAGAAGCAATAATCTCTCAACAGCCAACTGATCATGATAGCGTATGTTACAAAATAACTTGGGAAAAATTGGACATCACCTTTGGTATTGACTGAGACTTTGATTCTGATGATTTGTTGGAAAAGGTAAAATCCCCATCCTTACAGACTGGTATATATTGTGCCTTTGGAAGGCTATAAAGGTGAGCCAGAACCCTGCAAACTTCATCAATCCCAGATTTCTCCGCATCAAATGCCTTCCACCATGGTGGGATCTCAGGAAGGGGTACTTGGAACCTACGAGCAGCAGCATATACAACTCCACAAGCCACAACCTCACTCTTAAATCGAACACACAATGTAGTGCGCAAACTGGATCAGAAAGAGAGGTAGAGAAGCATAAAGGCACATTAAGTTCCATTAAAAATGATGGTGAATAGAGGCCATAACTAAAAATACTAGCATACTGCAGTCAGGCAAGTGAATGAGTAGACAATTATTTTTCTCCACCATAGATGGTGCTTGGATCGAATGCTTGCCATACAGGATTATAAGAAGCATCAAGTGTTTGCTAATAGCCACAAGGTCAACAGTTCCTATAGGATACAGCTTAATCCGGTATGGTATTAAACATCCATTCATATGATAGCAACCACAAGCTGAATGGGTTTAGCAGTTTAACAAGAATCCCCAAACTTTGTACCATATTACAATCATACTTTTGGCCAAATCCTCTGCCTAGACTCCACAATATTCTTGAAAACATTTATTAATTTTATAATAACTTCTGTTTTCATCTTAACAATGCAAAATTAAATCTTTGAAGGATGAAATTACATTATCAGGTTGTGAGAAAAAAATATAATGAATAACTTCTAGGTTTTGCTTTTCTATTTCATTAGATGTGTTAAAAAGACTGGACCATCTCTTTAAATCATACATAGCATCCGAGTACAATCACCTTGATATAATATCCAAACTGGAACCACAGACTTGTATAGAAGTAAACCTTCTGCAGTTCTACAGAATAGAAGATAGAGTTGTCTATTTCAGGAATATTGTGGAAGAGAATAGATCAAGGTGTATAGTGTGGACATGCACAAAAATATGCAAGCTGCATAATAAAAATAACATATGCAATTCTGTACCTATCATTAGCCAGATTCCAAGCTTCTTGCCTCAGTTCTGGAGGTGTTTCGAGTGTAGCAAGGTAATTTGAAATAAATTTATGAGGATGTTCAACATGACAAATGAATCCCATTTCTTTCAAAATATGTCTTTCTGTTCTGCTCAACTCCATTTTCAAATCAACATATTTCTGTTCATGAAAAAAGAAAACAGAAACATTCAAATAACTA
This sequence comes from Canavalia gladiata, assembly GCA_037954105.1. Taxonomy (NCBI): domain Eukaryota; kingdom Viridiplantae; phylum Streptophyta; class Magnoliopsida; order Fabales; family Fabaceae; genus Canavalia; species Canavalia gladiata. The sequence goes on from CM075660.1 coordinate 17,119,875, forward strand.
TAATTTATTGAAATAAAATTCATCATATACCTGTCTATTATAGGCATACAAAGAGGAAGAGTAGAAGCTTCTGACCTTGGAATACAAGTCTAAATGCTCCATGGGAAAGTTTTCCCTCCTGCACTCCATCCTGTGAAAAACAATGATTACTTGCCTGGCTTTTCTAGGGTTTTCCTCCAGTTTTGAAGCCAGCCACACACAGCTTGCAGCAACTTTCTGCAAAAGAGATGCTATGAGCACAGGAATTCATGAAGCATAGAGAGAGAGAGAGAGAGAGAGAGAGAGAGAGAGAGAGAGAGAGGAGAGCAAATTATATATATATATATATATATATATATATATATATAAAGATAATGACCTTGACATTGAACCGTGCAAATGACTTCTTACAATAGAACCGATGAAATAGAACCTGACCAGTGGCCATGACTGCTTGTGGCCTGCCACACGATTAAGGTAACAACTTGGACCAAACATTGAAGATTAAAATCAAAATGAACATAAAAATAGTAAGAAGAAAAAGGATACAATCTGAGCAAAATGCCACTTTCTTGGATGAGATCACAGCCATAGATTCTAAGGGTGGTCTCAGTGGGTTCATCTATGCCATCTTTTCTAGAAGGTGAGTTTGCCAGCTGCTCATCTGTGAGGTAGAATGTGTCTATTGCTGTGTAGATCATCCCTTCTATCCTTCACCCTAACACAATCACAATAAGGGAACGGCTTTGCTCATGAGATTTCAGAAAACTTTGTCGCCAAAAAAAGTTAAAGTCCATTGAGAGATTAACAATGGAACATAAACGTAATGTTTTTAAAGCCAGACCAGTCGTTAACCTAGTGAAGGCACTAGTTCCAGTTCAATGGTCCAGCATCAGTTGAACCATTGTCCAACCAGTGATAAAACTAATATTTAATTATTAAAAAAAATATGCAAAAAATTCATAGTACACATAAAAACAGGTCCAACATGACATAATATTCTGATCTGAACCTGTACTGGAGCATCACCCTTCCTCTGCATATTCTGATGTATTCTATTTGCGATGGAGATATAATCCAAATCTTAAATTTGGACTGCAATTCCAATTCTGTTTAACTATTGGAGATAGTATTCGGTAGAAATCTCACTGATAATGACATCCCATGGTGAACTAAAGATGCTTAAATCACGGGTTGACAGGAAAAAATAAATACACTGTATGCATAAAATTATAAACCAAAAGGATTGCTTCATAAGTTGTACAGAGTAAAATTCATCAAAACAGAGTATTCCTTAACCAAGAGTGAAAAGGAGCCAGGAATAGAGGGTTGCTTCTTGCTTTTTCTTTGGGAATACAATGACTAAATGATACATGCAGAATATGCACATGAGCGGAAAACCTTGCAATATGATGAGATTGATGACACATTAGTTACTTATACTTCCAATTTAGCATATCAATACCCTACAGAGAACCAATCTTCTTGAAACAAGGAAAAAAGGGGTAGATAAGACATGATAAACAGGCAGAGGACGAATGCAAGTGGAGCACTCAAGCAACTTAGGGTTTGATTGAACCCAACCAAAGGACGTTTTGGGTGTATGGACGAGGGTATCACGCGAACCAAACAGCGAAAGAGATTGAAATCAAGGTTTTTGAGTGAGGAAAAAACCCAACATGCACTTCCATCCGACACGAAGATTGGGCATAACAGCCTATTCAAACTTTGATAAAACTAGTGTGATACACATTTATTTTTGAATAATTAGTGAGAAGAATATAATTAAAATTAATTTAAACAGTAACAAGAATTGTGAATAGTCTCTTTGAAATATATATTATAAAACCCTGATAATAGCCACCAATTTCTGAATGTAATTTAGCACAAATTGGTAAAAAGTTGAGATCCTCTGATCATAATTTAGGTCAATCATATACGTTACCGGAAACACTCATAACAAATATGAAAATTAAACTTTCTGCCAGAACTGCAATATTTGAAGAACCAAAAAGATTTCAGTACCTATAGCAAATGTTGAGGACGAAAACTTGAGGAAACAGATGCTTTACGCCAGAGCGGACGAGGTTAGTGATACTGGTTCGTACGGCGGCGAGCGGCAACCGTTAGCTGAGTCTGATCTGAGCAGCGGCGATGCACAGGGAGGAGGATGCGACGTTTCCAATTTCGAATTTCAGTCTCGGTGGGGTCGAAAAGGGAAATATGAACGCAGTGTTTGGAATGAAAACGAGGGGAAAAAATTTATTTCTCGTATGGATTTTATTCTTTATCAGCTTGTATTTATTTTATATTAAAAGAATGAATTAATTTTCGTCAAATTCGTATTAATATTTTTCCACCTCTTCCGCATGAAAATGTATTTGTTTTATATTAAAGGAATGAATTAATTGTTATAAAATTTATATAAATATTTTCCCACCTCTTCCACATGAAAATGAAGGGAAGATTTTTTTTATTGTTATAATTATTAAATATTTTTTAAAACAATAAAAAAGTTATATTAATAAAAAATATGGTAAAAATTAAACTAAATTTTTTTAATTATATAAATTAAATTTTATCTAAATTTTTTTAATTATATAAATTAAATTTTATCACTAATAAATTATTTAATTTTATTTTTTATTTATTTAAATAACATAATTTTTTATTAATTTAAATAATATTTTTATTATATTTTATTTTTCTTCAAATCATTCAAACAAAAGCAGAAAAAAATTAACAGGTAAATGAAAAATACACTAATTTGGATTGTTAAAATTAGGATGAAAAAATATCAACCAAAAATAAAAATACAAAATGTTTTTTAAATAGGTTAAAAATAAAAAAATTATTTAATTATTTAAATGTAAATATTTAATAGAATATAATATGATAATAAAAATATTAATTTTTATAATATTTTTATTAATAAAAAATTAATATTTATATTTATTCAGATTATATAAAATACTATGTAAAATAAAAGTAAACTTTTTTTTTTAAAAAAAAAAAGGCAATATCTCTTCCCTTCCGCTTCTTTTTTTTTATATTTTAGGAAATATTTTTTAAAAAATAAACCTTATATAAAATAAATTGATTTTACGATATTTGTTATATATTTAAATAAAAAAGGAAAATGATTTTTAGTAATAGTCTCTTTCTTTTAAATTTATTTTCAAAATTCATGCAATAAACACATAAGTATTACTCCAATTTCACCATCTCAATTTTATAATTTGTTAACCATGGACTTAATGTCATCATTCCTTTTTAGTTTTGAAAACAAATAATAAATAAAAAATTTTAATCAGTAAATTTAATCCATCTAATTCAATTTGAGTAGCTGGATCACCAATTTTAAGCTAGAACTAACCAAATTAAATCGGTTTATATCAATTTACGTATAAAAATAATGTAAAATAATTTAATTAAATCGATTAACAAATAGTGCATCGATTAATTTAAATTGTTAAGTATTTTTAAAATATGTATAAATTAATCTGAATAATATATTTTTATTAAAATACATCCTTTATGTTAAAAATATATATGAATTAATTTTTAAGTAGGTTTAATTATCATGTAATAACGTAAATATTTATATAATTTACATAATGATAAATTTTCTATAAAATTTTTATTTATTCATGATATTATTTCTTTTTCAATTTAAGTGTTAATATATTTTCATAACTTAATATATATCTATCAAGTGCACCCTTTTTGTGTACGTATATAGTGTTAATGAAAACATCATGATGTTGAATTTTATAAACTGCATTCATTTACAAATATTTTTATATCAAAAGTAATTATATATAATTATTTTTTATGTCAAAAAATAAAAAAAAATCACTCTCTAGAATTTAATATCATCGTACTTTTTTAATTTAATATAACTTTTATATTATTATTTTTTAATAAATGTGAAAAATGAAAAGTTAAAATTAAGTTTTATATTTATTTAAATAATACTATAATTTAATAATAAGTCTTAAAATCAATAAATTTCATAAATAAAATATTTAAATTATAAAAAACAAAAATTAAAATAAATTTAAAACTAAAAACTTCTTTAAGAAAAAAAAAGCAATGATTGATGTACAATCCAAGAATACTAATATTCATTTAACATATCTTAACTCTTTTTATTTTTCTTTCAACCATATATGTCACCCATGCTCTATCGTATATATTTTTAAATTTTTTATGACCTATATGTATTTTAAGAATGTTTACTAAATATTATTTTAATAAAAGGAGTATTAGTAAACTTTTAAAGTGGGCATTTTTTTCTTGTGTGCGAAGGGGACAGCTCACTATATATCAGTTGTAAAATCAAATCCAACTGATCAATCAGATTAAAAATTAGTCAGTTATTTAAATTATAAATCGTAAAAAATTGATAAATAAGAATAATTGATAAAATAATTTATATATAAAATAATATTTAAAAATAAAAACTAAAATTATGTTATATTGTATTTAAAAATTTTACATTTATAATTTAAATTTAAAAATTTAAAATACTATATAATTTTATTTTTAATTATATAAAATTGTGATATTAATATATTATACTAATATATATATAACATATTATATATTATACATATTTTAAAATAATATTTAGTTAATACTATTTTATCATATCTCAATCATAATTAAAATATTAAATCTTAAATCAATTCTACAAACTTTACTATATATCACCAACATTTAAGAATGGACTCATGTTTTATGGAAGGCAACTCTTCCTTTTTTATTAAGGTAGTTCCGTCCTTGATTATCTTAGTTTTGTTGGAATTCAACAACCAAATTTTATAAGATGTGAACTTGGATAAGAAATGTCTTAAAATTTCAAATGAAATTAGACCTCTTAAAAATGTAGAAGTAACCTAATAATAAAGATAAAAATATGAATAACATATAATCATTGTATTTGCTCTTCGGTTTATGCTTTTTTTACGCTTTACCTTTTTATTTTTTCATTCTGATATTAATAAAAATATAAAAATAAAATAAAATTATTTATCTAAGATGAATTTTGTCACCTAATACAGTGGGAGACAAGATGATAAACAATATATTAAGTATATTAAATTCATTTAAGTATTAATTATATTAAATTCATTCAACATGTTAATTGATTTAAAACCAATTAAATAGACATAAGAAATTTCAATATATTAGATCAGAATATTGAAGATATGATGATGAAAATTATTATTTTTTCAAAAAAAACTCAGACAATAAAAAGTGGTTTATATATTCTACGTGTTTTGAAAATTTTTTTTCAAGTTTTATAATCTTACATGGGCTCCCGCACCCTTAAGTTGAGTTTTCCATATCCATGATTTAGACTATGAAATAGTATTGTATATTAAATTAATATTTATGTTTTGTTTGAACAAAAGAAAAAAAATGAAAGATAAAAAATTAAATTAAATTAAAATAGAAAAGTAAGTTGTTAAATGGATAAAAATAATAAAAAAATCATTATTTGAATAAATAAATAAATAAATAAAATATTAATAATATAAATTTGTATAAATTTTTAAAAATAAAATTTAATTAACATTTTTATTATATTTTTTATTTATATTTTTAAAAATATTTAAGAATTTAAAATAAATAAATAAAATTTTTATCTCATTTTCTCACTAAAAAAAAGAAGAAATAATTTTCATAAATCTTGTGAATTTTAATTTTATTTATCCACATAGAATAAATATAAACAAAGATAAAAAATAAAATTTATTTAATTCAAGGAAATAAATTTTTCCTTTTTTTTCTATCTTACCAAACAGAAGATTAAATTCAATAGAAAAAGAAAAAATTAATATTAAAATAAAATTTAAAATATTCTTTAATTTCATAATTTAAAATAATTTCTAGTCTTAACCTAGCATAAGAACATCACTAGATTTTATAATTTTGTCCATTTTTTTTATAAATTATAACTAAGTTTTTTATTAGGATAATGATGCAATAATTTATGTAATAATTGTTCACCTCATTTGATTTGAGAACTTTATGCTTGATAACTATTGAATTAGCTACCTTTGAGTTGATTTAGAATTTTGATTGGGTTGAAAATTTTAAAAAATAGTTCGGTCTAAAAATTTCTTCAATTGATTGTTTCAGATCTAGGGATGGGTTTAAGAGTTGGTGTGAATTTTTTCAGTTCCTTTATGTTGGCTAACTAATTATAGATTTATGTGATAAGCATAGATTTCATAAATAATTATCTCTCATTTTTATCTCATTAAGATTTCTTATATGTTCAATTAAGTGATCTTTGTCATATTTTATGAGTTTGGGTTCATATGAAGTTTAATTGAATTTCTTTGCTTACCCGATTAAAATGACACTATTATAGTATTTTGAGCATAATAGGAGTTGTAGACATCCAAAAATCATGAAATCTATCTTGAATGAAAGCTTAAAGAAGTGTCCATATTTACAAAGCAAGAGAAGATTCTAAATGGGATGTTTAGGACTCCGAAATTATCTCAAAAGATGAGATAGTGTTGCTGACGTGGAATTTGAACAGTGTGCAAAGATCCGACCATATCTTGAGATATAGAAGTCATATTGAGATGAAATCAACTTTGTTGGACAGCTAAGATCCAGGGCTACAACTTTTGTTCAGAAGGCAAGCTCTAACTCGGACATGTGAACATCCGAAATTGCGGTGCAAGAAAGTCAAAATTGTTGTGCTCATTGGTGGCAAAAATTCAAAAGTGTTTTGCAATTTCAACAAAGCCCATGTGAAAGCAAGAAAAGGGTAGAAAAGTAATATCCTAGTTGGTGACTTTTTGAAGATGATGCCTCAAAAATCCTCTATAAATAGAAGGGTTTGCAAGAGGAGACACACACTAATTTTGGAGATCAACTCCAATACCATCTTCTTTCTTTCTTTCTTTCTTCCTTTCTTTCTTGTTAGTTTTGCCTCCTTCATGGAAGGCTTATGTTTTCTTTATTGTTAGTTGCCTCCTACATGGAAGGCTTAGGATTTATTTCTTGTTAGTTTTGCCTCCTACATGGAAGGCTTAGGATTTATTTGTTGTTAATTTGCCTCTTTCTTTGTTGTTAATTTGCCTCCTTCATGGAAGGCTAGGTTTGTAGTTTCAATTCGAGGATTCAAGCTATTTTCATTTTAACTTTGAGGTCTTGATCTTTATTTACATGCTTATTAAGTGGTTTCTACTCTACTTCACTATATTCTTCAATTTTATTCTTTAATCAAAGTTTGATCGGTTGACGTATTTTGATTAATGCATGATTGATTTATAATTGGTTTTTGATTGGTAAATCACTTTCCAAAAGTTTGAAGAGTAGAAATTAAGTAATTTAATTGAAGGTTTTCATTTTATTACTTACTTCAACTGAATTCTGATTGTGAAATTGGTTTAGATAAAAGATTAAGTGGTTACTAAATCTTGTTGATCATAATCAATTAAATTCTGAGAGGTTTCTCAGTAGAGAATTCAAGGATCATTGTAGGGGTTCCAGATGATCCTAGGTTGATAAACACAATGCATGATTTTAGTGATCAATGATTAGTTAAGAAAATAGCCTCTGAATTCCTTGAGTTGATTATTGTTAAGTCAAATAAATTTCATTCTGTATTTTGCATTTAGAACTTCATATCAAATCTTTCCAAAATCCCCTTGTTCTAACCTTCTCCTTATTTGCTTAAGAATCTGAAATGGTCTTTGGGAGATGACCTAGGTTGCACCTTATACTATACCAATAGTTTGGGGGAAATCTAGAAATTATTTTTGCGCGTTTACGACGAGCGTGTCATTATGTTAATTAAGAAAATTTTAATTTGAATAAAAGATGGGAGGACTAATTAATTAAGATATTGGCAATTAGCTAATTTGGTAGATTGCGATTAAGTCTACGAGAATGAAATGAAATTGGTCAAGATAAAATTGCATGTGAAGAAGTTGACAAAGTTAATATTTTTTTGAATTTGTTATTTGTTATTATTATCTTTTTTTACAAATATTTTGATTTAGTCATTTATTTTAGAAAATTATCTTTGAATAGTCCAAAAATATTGAGTTGATGAAACAGTGCTAGATTGTTTTTTAGCTTATATAGACAATACTTATATTCGATCTTATATTATTTGTACGACTTGATACATTTGTCAAATAAATCATCATATAAGCATTGAAACAATAAAAGGTCACATAAATCATGTAATTGTAACATGAATAATAAAAATCAAATAAAAAATATACATCTAAACATATATTCATGCATAAAAAATGACATAAAATAGACAAACCAACATAAAATTCTTGCTAACATTTAAGTAAACTTAAAAAGGCATAAAAGGGTTAAATACATCTTATAAATGGCAAATTCACAACGTAACATATACATAAAATATTCAAATACCATTTGTAACAGCTAGTTTCACTCATAAAGACATTTTTTTGTAAAAAAATACAACATAGCTAAAACCATTAAAATAGGATCCAGACGAACTAGCTCAAAACCAAAATAGAAAACTTGAACCAGAAGCAAAAGAATAGGATACAAACGAAATTAAACCAAAACATAGAAGGAAGTATATTGAACCCAAACTCAAACCAAACAAGAAAGATAAACCCAGAAGCTCAGACAAAGGAGAAACGTATATGAATGAAAAGAAAATGCAAGTGGAAATAAATGATTAAGCAAGGTTTATAGGATTTTCGTCAAATAGGGTTACCTCCCCAATTTTCTAAATTACAAGCACTCCTTATCTATAATATTCCTTTCTCATATATGTTACGTTTAAATAGGTTTTTTTTTCAATAAAAAGCATTTTTAAAAAAAAAAACTAAAGTGTTTACTACTCTTATTTACATATTTGTATTTTTGTTGTTAATTCCACACCTTTCCAACAACCAATTCAATAAATAGTTTAATTATGTGTATCAATTAATTTTTAAATTTATAAATTGTATAAGTTAAATTCTATTTTTTTTGGGACCTTATAAATATATTAAATTGGTACAAATTTTGGAATTTGGTGACTAACGTGTACATATAATTAAATTCAGAGAGTAACTCACTGGAATATAACAAATTTAAATTATGTTCACCCTTGACATAATATTGCAAACTTATCAGTCGTATTTTCATTTGGCAAGAGTGTTCATAAATTGTGTTTTTCACTTTGATTGAATATCACATTTGGCTGACTCATTTTGTTAATCTTGGACTTGGCATGGTCATAAATTAAGTTTGAAATTGAAACGAATATGATATTTAGAGATAAATATATAAAATTAAAGTATTATATGTAGGCAACTCACATATTTTAAAAGTATAAGTATAAAACTAAAAAAATTTATGCAATGTAAAATAAAAATGTTTAAATCTATTTAATTAAAAAATTTTCTTTAAAATAAATTATCAATGTAAATAAGTCAATATTTTAACATATACTTCTTTTAAAATCTTACCAAAAATATCTAAACCTACGAGAATAAATTAAAGTAAAATACCTTAAGTTGTAATAAAATTTTATCTAATATTGCTGGTAAATTTTCTATTGTTTTAACGTTATATATATATATATATATATATATATAATTTTATAAAAAATTTAAAAATTATATAATTAACAACAGCACATAATTGTATATTTTTATATAAATTAAAGAAAATTTTTATAAGATAAAAAAAGATATCAAATAAAATTTTATTATACCTTAAAAAAGATAAATATAATTTGTCCAATCTATAATAGTATTATAAAAAAAATAAGTAAAAATAAGTAAATTTTAAATAATAGTAATTAATAAATTTAAAAATATATTTATAAAAAATATAATTATTGTTGTTTGGTTATGATTTTTAATAAAATGATTTTTTATTAACTTTTTAATCAATATCTTCCTTAAGATTCAATTTTAAAATATTATTTTTGGTGAAATAAATTCAAACTAAAAAACCCTAGTAATGGAATCCAGACCTTAGTTAATAACCAGAGAAGTCTAATATATTTAATAGACAATTACATCTTTTAAATCTATTAATAAAAATTGAATTCTTAATCATATATATAAAAAAAAATATTTCTAAACTAAACTCCATGAGTATTAACTTTATTAAAATTTAAATCAAACAAATATTGATGTAGGACACAAAAGTAGTTTTAACATAGAGAAAAACAGGAAATAATAAATGTGGAAGGAAAGGAAATTATGAGTGGGTGGAATCTTGATTAGTGGTAGAGCATTTGCTAGTTGACACTTGACAGAATGATTATGATGACAAAATTGTGGAGGTGGAAATCCAAACGGGGATGTCTGTCTTGACGTGCCACGTCACGCAGCCAAGAAGCGATTCACTCAGTCTCTTTTTTGTCTCTCCCGTTCCCGTTGGTTCATCCTCCTTTTTTCTTTCCATTTTTATGACACATTTTCAATTTCTCGACCAAAAAAGAACCAGTAATTGAAAGTGATTCGGGTCTGGGCCCCACACAACAGTTCTGATTGGGCCGTTCCTCACTGTGATTGGCCCTTCTTTTCCCGTATCCCTGTGCCACTTTAGCATTTTCTACAGTGCGCACCGTTTCTTATCCTTCACCACCCTCTTCTCTTCCTCTGCCACTCAGCTGATCTCTTCAACCCCCCCAAACGCAAATAACATAAACAAATTAACAAACTAAGAAACGCTTTCGATCTTATATAACACCATATTCATACTTTATGGATTTGTTTCTCTAACAAGGTTTCTGATTGCGAAGCGCGTTGTGGATCTGTAATCAGAGGACAGGATCGTTCCAATGGCTGGGAGTAACCAACTTAATCCCAACGACTCTAAGGTACAGAGACTCTCTACACCATGCTTTTTGATTGGATTGGATTAGATTGGATAGATATCGTTGTTCATATAACTTCATGTTCTAGAACCGTACGATATTTGGTGCTTTCATTCTTTCCTCTTTCGGTTATGATTAATTCTTTATTTCTTTTGGTTCTGTTTTCTATTTCTGCATACTATACTTATACTATGACCTCTTCCGTTATTTTTTTAATATTCTTTTTGGTACTGTGCTTAAATATAATAATGACTTGTATTGGTGATTCATCGTCTTCGTTTTGGTCTTTGAATTTGAATATTTTTGTTTTCATGGAAGAGTAGGCTGAGCTTTGTTCTGGTGGTGTAATGGTTTTCGGTTTTGGTTGGATCAATTCCTGGTTCCACCTAACACAGCTTCACTGTTTAGGGTTTGGTACTTAATGCGCTGATTTTAACTGTTTGGTTTCTCAGTTTCTCCAAAATTATGGGGGTTTGGTTTAAGCCTTATATTTTAGATTTATTTTCTGTTTTTAGTTATCCATGTTTTTTCCCCTTTCTAGATGTTTTCTGATTATTCTCTATTTTTATTTTATTTATAAAATGAAATAAAAATTGGTGTAGATGGTGGTTCCGTTGAATATGTGGGTTCTGATCTCCAATTTCAAATTGGCATACAATCTTCTTCGTCGGCCGGATGGCACTTTCAACCGGGACTTAGCGGAGTTCCTTGATCGGAAAGTTCCGGCAAATGCCAACTCTGTGGATGGAGTGTTCTCTTTTGATGTCATTGTTGACCGTGAAACTAATCTCCTCACTCGAATCTATCGTCCTGCTGAGGGAGAAGAGCGCCATGTAAACATTGTTGACCTTGAGAAGCCAGTGAGCTCTGAGGTTGTTCCTGTTCTCATATTCTTCCACGGTGGAAGTTTTGCACATTCTTCAGCGAACAGTGCTATATATGACACCCTGTGTCGGCGCCTGGTGGGTATCTGTAAGGCTGTTGTGGTCTCTGTGAATTATAGGAGGGCACCTGAGAATAGGTATCCCTGTGCGTATGATGATGGGTGGACAGCTCTTAAATGGGTTAGTTCCAGATCTTGGCTTCAGAGTAGGAAGGATAAGAAAGTTCATATCTACATGGTGGGGGATAGCTCGGGTGGGAACATTGTGCACCATGTTGCCCTTAGAGCTGTGAATTCGGGAATTGAGGTATTGGGTAATATACTGCTCAACCCGTTGTTTGGAGGGCAGGAAAGAACCGAGTCTGAGAAGCGTTTAGATGGAAGGTATTTTGTTAGAGTTAAGGAACGAGACTGGTATTGGAGAGCTTTTCTTCCTGAAGGGGAAGATAGAGACCATCCTGCATGTAACCCGTTTGGCCCCAAAGGACGAAACCTTGAAGGGATTGCATTTCCCAAGAGCCTTGTTGTAGTTGCCGGTTTAGACCTTGTTCAGGACTGGCAGTTGGGTTATGCCAAAGGGCTTGAGAAAGCTGGCCAAGAAGTTAAATTGCTATTCCTGGAGCAAGCAACGATTGGCTTTTACTTGCTGCCCAATAATGAGCACTTCTCCACTGTTATGGATGAGATAAAATATTTTGTGAGCTCTGACTGTTCATAGGCTTAACTTTTGCTATACACAATGGGACGTTAGATGATTGTGTAGGTAATAGGTACGCTACTTCTTAACTTTTTCGCATTTTGGCTTATTTACTGTAGGACTTTGCTCCCGTGATTAGGTACTTCTCTGGTATTAGAAGTGTCGTGAGATTGGTGTACTCAGCATATAGCTGTATGATGATTTTTCCGGAGCACATCATCGGGAAATTGGGTGCTGCGGATAGGTGAAAGCTTTTTAGGACAAAGGGGAGCTATGGCCATGTTTATGGGAACCACCAAAGTTGTGATTACCCACTCTGACTTCCTGCCAAAAAGGATAGGAAGACGTTATTCTATTTCTGGGCGTGACCTTGATGCCAACCTGTGGGGCTTGTCGCTGTCTGGCAAGTGTTATATATAACTAATTTTGGAACTCTGATAGGGAAAGTATCAATGATATGTTGGTGCTGTTAGATTATATACGTCTGTGCTATCTTCATATGAGTGTTTGTTTTCAAGACTGTTCACTTTTTCTCTATATAGCTAATTTTACGTTCTTATGAGTTGGGTTGTCCTTCTTGTTTGACGATGGACACTCCTTGCAAATGTAAATGGATGTCTTTTCCGCGAAATGTTAGGGCTTGTATTATGTTTGCTTCTGTAAATATAGATATTTTCCAGTTTTTTCTTATGCCACATTGGTTGAATTTTGCTTCAATGTGCTTTATTGTGTCTGTGAATTTTCGTTCATTAATCATAGACCAACATCCGTTTAAGACCGTTACTGCAACTGATATTTTGACCGTCAAGGTTAGTATCATATTTGGTTGAAACTATTTTTTTTCAAAATAATTACATATTTTTCAAAATTTTTCCGAAAAAGTTAAAAATTATTTTTTAAAAAAATAAGTTTAACCAAACACGAAACTTTCGTTTCCTGAATGCCTATCATGAGTAATTTTGAAGTATTGATGGCAGAAGATACTATAATTGTCTCTTTTGGAAAAGTAAAGGCCCACAGAGATGTGTTACCACTCAAACTTCTCTTTTATCTCCAAGTACCCCACAGGCCGGGGAATTTCACGTTTGCATCCGTGGTCTTGTGTACAGAGCAGAGCTCGTTGAACCTTTGCTCGAGATGAGACTTGGATCAAGACTCAACTGATTCCTAGAAAAAAAGATTTACGATATAAAGAAGAATTATATAGTCAATGAATCTATGAACAGGTTTTTATTTGAAATAATTTATGGGATGGATGAGAGAACGGGTAACTGATTACCTAACCAGTTCTATATCGACATATTATTTAATATGTTGAAATTTAAAATAAAAAACTAATATTATAGAAATTATTGCTTATTATATATAACTGTTATTTTGAGATAAAAAAATTGAGTTAAATTTGTATATATTATTAATATATTACAATTAAATTCAAAAACTGTTATTTTGACTTCACAAATCAATATATATAACTAATTACTAATCCATGTATATATATTATCCTTTAACATGTACCAACTTCACAAATTTACTGATTAGTTATTTAAAATTTGTTGTTAGATATAAATGTATTTAAATTATTCTGTTTTCTCCCAGTATTAGACATATATTGAGTTTTGTAATTAATTTATTATATTTAATTTAAATTTAGCTAAATATTTTTGCTTGTTATGCTTTACATTTAGTTATAAAATAACACTTATTTAATAAAATTATAAGTAATAGATACCTAGGTATTTATAGAATACAAGAATGAATTTATCAATGGACACAATTCGACATAAACTAGTTGAATAATGAATACCCGTTTAAGCTTGCATGGGTGGTAGGCGGCGTGCGCCATCAACTTCGAATCAAGGCCGGATGCAACGCAAGTGAAAGCCGAGATCCTCATCCAAGTTTGAATTCAGTACATAAAATCAAGGATCTAGAGTCAAGAGGAACAATGGATTTGGCTCTAGGCACGAATGTAGCAACCCTTTTTTTTTAAAAGACCGATTTGATTAAAGCCTAAAGGACAGCCAAACAATACTTACAAATAAGGAATACAGTTAAATACCATAAGATAAACAATAAAGTACAAGGCAGCTTGCTCTAAACAACCTCAAAATAAACACAGTTTCGTTTCAAACGGCAATCAAAAGCTCTCATTCCAAATTACATAAAAACTCATCATCATCTACTTTGAATAAAACCCTATGTAATCGAACTTTCTTCCACAACTATACTGTTTAGATTGTTAATATGGTTGCAAATTTAAAGGTTGGAAGACTTGCTATTGATAGTCATAATGGAGTCATTTACCGATGAGAAAAACAGAGAAGCACAGCCTCGGTATATATCACCCAATTCGCGATGGTTGAAATAGGTATCGAAAAAAAAAGAAGATAAAAACCTAAAATAATAAAATCCTACAAAGAAATAAAAAAATTCACCTAGAAGGGCGGGGATAAAGGAGAGGGGATAATGTGACAAGCGAACTATCCTTTTGTTAATTCATTCCTTTCAAGATATATACCGTATCCATTTTGGTCAATTCTTTTGAATCAAGACACTGGGGATCAAATAATTAGATTTGTCTTATATTTTCTTTCTTTCTTTGTTAAGACCTTATCAAAACACAAATAAAAAATTTATTATATCATTCCAAGGTAAAAGACAAATTTCATTATCATATAAAACATTGTATCACTTTAAACATCATTTATAAAATTTAAGTTTAGCATCATCGCCATTGAAAACTACAGAAGTCATAGATTCCAATATTTTTTTTTATGTACAATAATAAAAATAAATGAGATTTAAATCCAAAATCTTATATAAATTATTCCATCCCTTCATCACTAAACCATTCATATTAACTTCATAGATCCCAATGTTTGATTGGACAAATGTGAAAGAATAAATTAATAAAAATTACTAACCACAAGTATCCATATTAAATAAAATTTGGGGAAATTAGTACAATAAGTCTATTAATGAAGAGTAAATATAATATAAAAAAATAATACATACATATAAATCTTTATAAAAAAGAATGTTAAACAATTTGACAAGAAATCTCATAAATAGGAAGGAAAAGAAATTTTTGTTTAACAACAAATTTAAATAACATTGATATATACTATCAAAATTTCCCTGATAATTCAACACTTCTCTTCTTTTGCAAAAATATTCTCAGCAAAAGGTGCACCTCACAGGTATAGTTAATCTTTTTCAATTGTTAATGTTTAAGCAAAAAAAAATGAAACTGTTATATTAAAAGAGAGAATAAGGAAGCACTACAAAACTACAAAAAAATTGCTCCCTTTTTACACCCCTTTAAATAGTATCTCTTTGGTTCTTTATTTCATTGAATACAAGTGGCATGTGATATATAGGTATGTGGAAAAAATCATGTGAGATGATAATTTTTATAACATTATGCCAAAATCAGCAACACAACAAGTTCTAATTACTGTAAATTTCCAAGTATGTATTCCAGTTCTAATTGTTATCAACGAAAGTTGAAATGAAATGGAAATGTAGCAAACAAAGTAGCCAGAAAAAGTTTTAATCACGATAAGAAGTAATAACTATAAAGACTAAAGAACATCTAATAAAAAAAACTACCGGCCGTTCAATATTTCTGTGGTTCCTGATAATTGCATTTCTCTCCAGCAGAAGCTGCAGAACATTGTTGTTTCGGCAAATATTATTTCTTAATTCTTCTTTGCAATTATCTCAAAACACAGAAATAACTAAGATGTTAACCCTAAGCAACATATTGTTCATTTCATGATAAGTAGCAGACATGTTTCCTAAGTTTTTGGCTCAATACAGATTAAAATCTAAATCTCTGCAAAAGATTAAGACACAGCTCAACCATTTCATATTAAAAAGGCATGATCTTGATCCTATTATCAAAGTTACTCGTCTAAGAAGAAAAACCTTTCAGTGTCCTCTGGCAACATAAGCAGCTAAGGCAGCAGCTAAAATAGTTGTTGCAGAGGATATCACAGTCCATAAACTCTTACTCTTGTGTGCCTCAGACACAGATTTCTGCATTGATACAAGCTGTTGCTTCATGTCATCGACCATCTCATTCTTGCTTTTGAATGCCTTCTTTATTGCATTCAGTTCTTCAGCATAAGGCTCAATTTCTTCCACAACCTTCTCATTATTATAATCCACTTCCTCTCCTCTGTCCTTATATTGACACACAAGTGCAGCAGCACTCTTCAACATTGCCAAGGCCTTGTTTGAATTGGTGCACCAAAATTCAATCTTGGCTCTCAACTCGTCAGATTCCCGTTGGGAATCTGCAAGGCTACTCTGCAATTCATTCCTTTCCTTCATCAAAACATCCATATGCCTTTCCAACAACATGTTCTTCTCAACAAGCTTCTCCCTTTCACCTGTCACCTTTCCCACCTCAGCTACGGTTTTATCAACCATTTCCTGCATTCTTGCAATCTCAAACAGCAAGTTCTCCGCTTTCTTTCTCTCCTCATCAAATCCCTTTCTGATGTTATCCTTCTCGAGCACCACCTCATCAAAAGCATTCCTGTAATGGTTAACTTGGGAAAGCAATTGTTTATTCTCCTCTTCAGACTCCTTGCAGGACCCTTTCAATTCATCTACAACACCCTTCAACCTATCCACTTCTCCTTGCAACTCAACGATTTCATTCTCACGGCAAACTTTGACTTGCTCGAACTCACCTCTCACTCGAATCGCTTCATCAAGCTCGTGCAGCTTGTCCTCCAACTCCTTCTGAACCATATCCAGAACCTTGTTCACACTATCTTTTTTCTCAGTTAACACCTCAACACTCTTTTCCATCTCCTTCTTCTCTCTCAACAGGGCACTTATCTCCATCGCCATCTCCTCTTCCTTCTGCAAAGCAAGGCCAAGATTCCCTTCCAGTTGGAGGACCTTGGCACGCATGAATCCTTCTTCATTGTGTGAAACCGTCAAAGACTCGTTGAGCTGCCTCAACTCTAGTTCAAGCGCAGTTATTTTCAGCTCCTGAGAAGTGTTTAGCTTCTCAATCTCACTCTTCTCCCTTGTCACCCCTTCAACCTCTTCCTTCAACTTGTCAATAACCATAAGAGACTCTTGGGAACTCCTCACAGCCAAATCTCTATCCTTATTGAGTTCTCCAATGACTCTTTCTTTCTCAGACACTTGCAGGCTCAGTTTCTCAGCTTCTTCTAGAAGATTCTTCTCTCTGCCCACAGTCTCTTCCAAGCGCTTGGACTCGGCAAGGAACTCGTTCTTCAACTGGTCCCTCTCTTGTGTGAGAACACTCAACCGGTGCTCCTCATTATGGAGGCGCGCAGTGAGGTCATTGACCAGGCGCTTGAGATCCGCAACCTGGTACTCCCTGCGGTTGCTATCTCCGAGAAGTGTGTCGAATCCAAGGGACATTTCCTTAACCTGGGAGTCGAGGAAGGAGAAGAGGATGGTCTTTTCTAAGTGCAATGCGAGGTTATTGTCGGAAACCATGGCGGAAGAGTGGAGCGCGGACTGCAAGGATTCAATCTGCTGGCGGCGGTGGGTGGTTTCTTTGAGAAGAACGGAGTTGAGGTTTTTGAGGTTCTGAATCTGCACGGAGGGGTCATCGGTAGTAATAGCCATAGTTTGGGGTTGGGAGTGTTGTTTGAGGTCGTGAGATTGAGATTTCTTTTTAGCCATATTTGTGAGGCAAGGGTTTTTCTAGGGTTTTTATTTTTATGTGATTGGTAGTGAGGATGGTGTGTGTGGCGTCGCTTGTTGGGAGTGGAGGTAAGATGATAGATGCTTTTCCAATTCAAATTTTGGGACCCAAACCCAAATCCTCTCTCTATTTTCAAATGCTTACCGAAATTCAAACTAATTACTCACCACGTGCGGCTGCAACCCTAGCTTATCCTTTCTCTCTAATCTCATCCATGGATGGAATGTTGCCACAGGAGTGTAAATCACCATAAATTTTTTTTATTTATAAAATGTTATTATACTTTTATTCTATTTTTTATTTTTATGATTTTATATATTAAATATTAAAAAAATTAAAAAAATATTTGTTGCAACCAAACATCACCTAACTATTTAATTTCATTTGAAAGAACAATGCTCTTTTCATTTTTTATATATTTAGAAAAAGAAAAACATAAACATTAAAAAATATAATTAATATTATTAATTTTATTCTAAAAATATTTATTCTCTTAATTAATTTTATAAATTTTATTTTTTATATTTTTTCATTTATTATAAATTTTATTTTTTTATAAAAATAATAAAAATATTAGATGTAATTATTTATTACATTTAATAATAATTAGATGGATATAAAAGTATATATAGAAAAATTTAATATTCTCTTCAAAATTAAAATAAACAAATAAATATGAACATACTTTTTATTTTTTTTAAAGATAAAAAATAGATAATTTTAAAAAAATTAGAAAATAAATAAAAAGATAAAAAATAGAATAAAAATATGATAAAAAACAAATTGTTAAATTAATGAAAAAAAAATCTCTTGTATTGTTTGAATGAGTAAAAATAATTATTAGTAGTATAAATTTTGATTTATATAATTAAAAAAATAAAATTTAACTTTAATTTTTTACTATACATTTTTTATTAATATACTTTTTTTAAAATAATATTTAATAATTTTAACAATTTAAAATAAAATAAAATTATCTCCCAACCCTCCCCACTTTTATAGGTAATCAAATAGAAAAATATTTTAAAATTTTATAAAAATTATTATTTTTTATTTCATATAAAATAAATTTAAACAAACAAATAAAATAAAATAAAATCTATCAAACGTTTGAAAATAAATTCTTCCCTTTGTTTCAGGCTCAATCCTAATATTATTTTAGACCTCGATGAATTTATTGTGTAGATTCATAAATAGGGTCAGGTTCAGATGAATTATGTATACATTAATTATTTACAAAATTTATCTACAATAGTCAATAGGTAGGATAAATAGTTATTTATTTGGTTTAGAATTAGAGATTATAATACTTATATTTATTGATACATTGTATGTAATAATAAAAACTAAATTAATATTATTAATTTACATATAGTAATAAATATCTAAAAATTAAAATTAAAATTTTAGGCTTTTTATATCTAGTTCATGATTAAATTGACGTTTTGAAATTTAATAATAAAAACATAGATATTTTTTTTAATTAATAGTATAATAATGTTTATATTTTATTGTTTTGTAAAAATTACATTTATAAAAATAGGAGATTGTATCTTAACAAATTAAATTATAAATAATAGGATAAATATAAATATTTAAATAATTAAAATTATTAGAATAGGAATGAAAGGTACTACTTATATATATTTGGAAATAAATATTTTATTCACACCTTATTTATTATCATTGATAATTAAAAAAGATAGCAATATATTAAAAATTTATTAATAAATATATTAATTTATAATTAAATATATTTTTAATTTTTTTTAAAGGAATTAAATTTTTATTTTTTATTCTTAAATTTTAAAATATTTAATTTAAATCTTTCAATTTTTTGAATTACGTAAATTATGATCCTCATATATATTTAAATTAAATTAAATCATATTAAATTAACTATTATTAATTACATTTTGATTATTTTTTAAAATATTTTAATTATTTTTTTAATTATAACTAATTTAATTTAATGTAGTTTAAATTTAACGATAAAGATCATATTTAAGATCATTTATAAAAATAATGAACTTAAATTAAAGATTTTAAAACTGAATAAAAAAAATTAAAATTTAATAATTTAAAAAAATTGGAAACATATATAATTTATTAATTTAAAATATATTAAATTACAAAATAAATAAAACTTGAAATCTATTAAAATATTTGGATTTATAACTATTTTATTACATATTATATTTTATTTTATAATTAAGTTTTACATTTGTACTAGTAATATTAATTAAAACAATAAAAAAATTTCTACAATTTTTTTAAAAATGTTGTAAGAAAATTATAAATATAAATTTTCAAATCAAAGAGGCCTATTTTAGTCATCAATGTTCTCAAAGTGTATTCGATACACCATTTTTATAATTAATTAAGTTATTATAATTTTAAAAATTAAGTTTTTCTAATTAAAGTTATGATTATTTTATTTAATTCTAATAGGATATTTTTAATAAAAAATATCTGTAATTTAGAAAAAAAAAATACTATCAATACAATATTTTCAAGAAATAAAAACTGGCTTATTATAATAATTAA
This sequence comes from Canavalia gladiata, assembly GCA_037954105.1. Classification (NCBI taxonomy): domain Eukaryota; kingdom Viridiplantae; phylum Streptophyta; class Magnoliopsida; order Fabales; family Fabaceae; genus Canavalia; species Canavalia gladiata. The sequence continues at coordinate 17,140,525 of CM075660.1, forward strand.
TGATTCACACTTACAATAATTTTTAATTAAAATTTAAAAATAAATTAACTGAGAAGTGATTTTTGTACAGTTTGAAACCATTAAAAACCGAAATACATTCTTTTAAAGATCGGGAATTAAGTCCTATAAAATTAAAGTCTCTTCTAGAATAAAGTTAAGCGGATTTAACTTTCTTAAAATGAGATTATATTATTTTTTAAAATTTAGTTTATTTTAAACAACTATAAATATTTTATTTATGTTTTTTAATTCTTATTCTGTTTATATTATTTATGTTTATTTTATTTTAAAATTTAGATATCTTTTGTTTTTAAATTTATTTTATATTATAATTATTTTAAAAATAAAAATATGCAATATTTTTTTATTAAATCTAATTTGATACAACAAAAATCATCCAATTTGTTTTATTTTTTATAATATAAATCAAATTCCATTGATATTAGGTATGAGATTTTAATATTTATATCAATGTATTAATTTTTTATAAAATATAAGATTTATTAATTTAATAATTAAATTATGTTATAATATTTTTATAATTATGTATATTAAATTTTAAAAAATTTAAATTTTTATAGATATATTTTTTAATTATTAATATTTATATGTATTTAAATAGTATATTAAATTTTAAAAAAAAATTATAAGATTAAATATTTATTAAATTTTATTTTACATAAAATTTTATAAATATAATTTATTTAATTAAATTTTCAATTAATAATTAAATTAATTAATTTTATATTTTATAAAATTTATTAATTAATATAAGTGTTAAATTTTAACTTCCAATATTAATAATTCTCTTTCTTATAATATAGTAAAAAAAGTGATCAAATAACTATAATATACAAAATTATAATCAAAATATTATCAATATAATATTTTAAAATATAAAATCTATTTTCTTATAATAACTAATAATTTTTAATTAACTCTTAAAATATATAAAAATATAATTTATTATTAGAATAATTTAATATACTTTCATAACATTATATGCCTTTTCAAGAAATTATTTTTATCTTTATTTATTATAATTTTTATTATTTAGTAGAAATTATTAGTATAAATAGGAATACTAATCCTAAAATATATCGAAGATATAAGAAAATTTTAATTTTTTTATATATTATAATAAATTTTAAGATTTGATTTATTTTTTATAATTTAATATATTTTAAATATATATATTTATCAATCTTTAATATATTACTATTTATTCATTAATAAAATGATACTTTTTAATTTAATCGATCTAATGTTAAATAGATAATAATCTATTATTAAAACATATTTATTAGTTACAAGATCAATACGTGAGATTTTAATTTAAAGCAAATGTATATACATAATAAATTTAAAATTTATTAAAAATTAATAAATATGAGAATTGTTTTATTTTATAATAGTCTACTTAAAAATTAAATTGTTGTAAAAATTAGGTATATCAAAAATTTTAAATTTTATAATTAATATTATTATTGTTTCAAGTTTAATTATTTAAAAATTTATAGTTATTATTATAATTTTAAGATATTTAAAATTTATTATTAATAATTTTAAATTTAATTTATAAATTAAATAATTATTTTATTGTTGAAAATTTATTATAACTTTACTTTTAAATGATTAAAATATTATTATAGTTTTATTTTTTTCTATTGTGAATTTAATTTTTGACTATTGTAGTTTTAATTTTTAACCTTTCATTGTACCAAAATTTTCTATATATATAATTATTTTTTTGTTGGTTGACATTATATTTGTTTTGTTCCTTAAACTATTTAAAATGAGGTATTATATTTGAGGATATTGTTATCACATGCCTTAACTTATATAAGAAGTAATTATTTAAAAAATTGCATCTAAATTTTAAACTTAAAGTCATCATCCCAGCCATTAACAATAAGTTTTATTAGAGAAAATAAATATAACACTACATATGAAAATAAATATAAATTTATTGTAAATTTCTTTTATTTTACTCCTATAATAATGTATTAATTTTTTTTTATTTTTCAATTATTTTATATCAAATAATTGATACTATATTTATCTTAAATATAATATTTATATAGGTATACTCTGAAATTATTTAAAATTAAAGTAATAATACAAAGTTTTATTATAAGAGTATTTTTTTTATGTCATAAAGTTATGTTAATAGATGTCTATTTTATTAGTTTATATGCAATTTTTTTTTTACAAAATTTACTCAATTTTAGATGTACGTAGAAGAATTTTAAAAGTTGTGTGAAAGATAAATATATATTTTATTAACTTACATGCAATTTTTTTTTTTTACAAAAATAACTCATTTTTATATGTATGTATAAAAATTTAAGAATTATTGATAAAATTAATTATAATTTAATTATATTATAGTAATTTTATCTAATTTAATTTAAATTAATTCAATGTTTACTATTGAGATACTAATGGTCTTGGATAAATAAATAAATAAAATACTGATGTAATGTAGTAGAATTTATTAATGGGTTTTCTTAAAAAAAAAAAAAGAAATTAAAGAAAGTTGTTAACGATGGTTTAATTGCTTGTTAGTTGCATTTTATGGACTTTGAAGTAAAATATTACATACTAGATACGTATTTTATGTCTTATTAGGTAAATGTTTGGAATACACTAATTTTTTTTTTAAGCATATTACAGTGATACCCCTTGATATATATTGAAAAAATACTTGATACCTCTTTTGTTTTTAACAATTTTTTTTTACATATAATATCATAAGAAATTAGAGAAGATTTATATAAAATTATATAATCAAAAGAGATATATGATATTATATTTTTATATAAATTAAGGAATGTTTGTTTAGAGACAAAAAAAATAAAAGGATATCAAGTACTTCTTTCAACGAAACTTAGAAAATTTAAATGTAATTTTTCCTTTTTATTATATAAATAGATTATTTGAATGTGGTTTTTATGAGAGATTGTGTATTTCTACGTAAAAGTTAAACTTGCATACACAATTCTTCATTTATCTATGTTTAAAATAAGAAATAAATGTAAGTATTATATTTATCTTTTGTTTGATAGATATTAAATAAGTGGATCTTATAAAAATTAATACGGAGATGACAAATATCAAATTTTTACATGTCATATAAGAGAATTTTTTTTCATCTTAAATATATCATTCATATTTTAGTTTTGGATAATTATAATTTATAACAGAATGATAAGCGTGAAATTTTGTAACTAAAACATATTGAAAATGATAAATGCACTAAAATTGAAACTTCATTTTTAATTAAGTGAATGATTATGATGACATGTTTTGTTTTATTATATTATGATGAAGTGTTTGACATTATCATTACTTAATTATGATGGATATGAATGGTTTAAGTTTGAGAAAAATTTAGCATGATCATTGAAATAATTTTTTGTATTTAAGATATCTTTTATGTATGATGAAATATTTGTTTAAACATGTTATTCTTGTAAAGTATAAATTATATTATTATATTTTAAATTTGAATAAGATCGTATATATAATATGAAAATAAAATAGAGTTCTTAGTGAACAATTATTACTTGATTCATGCTTCATGTAGCAGAAATAAAATCTCATATTTATATAATTTGTTATCTTTGAAATTTTTATATAAACTAGATTTTATGCATGTAAAAAATTTGGAAGAAAGGTGCGACAAGTATTTTCGAATCATAAGGAAAATGATAGAATAATGATATCATAAAATTATAATATTGTGAAAAATTCTTGAGAAGTTTAAATATCTTAAAATCATGTTTTTAATAGTTTCTTATGATGCTAACACCCAATAAAAGAAATTATAAGTGATTTGTTGAGTATGTCCAAATGATTAAGAAATTTATTATTAATAAAAATATTTTGAGCTTGTTGCAAAATATTTTGTTGAACCTTTAATATCTAGAATATTTTGGAGATGTCATTAATTATGGTATGAATTTTTTTTTCACTATATTAAAATAATATAATGATGATAAATAAATTTGATTTGTATAAAAATAAATCAAAAGTTGATTTATTTTAATCTTGAAAGAGATATCATGATTATACAAATAAACTATATTATGGAGATCAATTTATTATTATTTACTTGGAAATTTAAAGATGAGTATTAACAATTTTTTACTAAATATTTTATATGAATAAAATTTATATTTTTTGTATGCATACATTGTGATTGCTAAGAAGCAATTGTGAAAAGTATAATTTACTAATATAACTCAAGATATGTATATATATATGTAAAAAATTTTGACCATATTTCTTATAAAGTAAAAACTTAATGAATAACACAGAAAAATGAGATTTTTACCAAAATAAAATCAATAACGGTAAGAATCAAACCATTATGATTGGAGATCTTATGGAGAAGGTTCATATGAGTAATAAGAAGTTATTTTAATCATTGTAAGATTATTAATATTCTCATTCTTATTGTGTAAAAAGTGTTAGGCTGTGTTGAACGAAACATTAAACTTGAGCCTGTCAATTACTATCTCTTATATCTGGTGTGTGAAATGCATAATACACTTGATACTTGATGAAGCCAATTTTATAAGTGTCAAATGAGACCACTTGTATGAGATTGATATACAATCTATAATACTTATGAATCAACTAGGCACACATGACCTGTTTATCCTAAATTGGCAAAAAACGACAAGAATTATGAGATATAGTAGGATACATGAGTCTCTAAATTACAACAAAGTGTTTTTGGTTCGTAGAAGTTCTTTTACCAAAACATTATTAGCTAAATTTATTTGTATAGAATTTGGTTCATAATCCAAAAGATTAGGGATGATATGCGGATAGATACATTTGGCTATAGGTTAAACTTTTCAAAACCAATATTAACCGATTATTACAATATCTTCATGTGACGAAGCAATTTAGATGATTCAGGTTTAGGTTGTTCAATTTAAGGAGTTTATCATGTGAATTTAAATAGATATTGGACTATTTATGAATCATAATTAATTGTGGGTCTATCATAAATTTTAACTAAATTTTAGCCTTTTTATTTTTTATTTAAAACATGATATGTTATTATTCTAGATAGAATCGACTATTTTAACATTATGCTACAAAGTATTATTTTTAATTATTAATTTTTATCTTGATTATTTAAAATAGTTTAGAAAATAATTTTATTTTTAAAATGTAAGTTTATGATGTTATCAACATAATTAAATTTAAATTGTACTTAATAATTTACTGAAAAATAATAAAAAGCCTAATTAAAACCATTCCTCTAGTTTTCACAATTTAATAATGACTTACAATAAAAACTTCTACCAATGAAATACATAATTCATAACTTTTTAAAATAATATAAAATTATATTTATAATAATACATATAAATACTTAAATACACTGTCATACATATATTTTGGATCTTAAAATAAGAAAGAAAAAAATAGTAAGCAACAAGCAATTAAAACTGAAGAAACAATAAGTGTAAATTATGAGGAGTTCTAAGAATATGCAATAAAGTATTAATGCACATAATATATAGTATATATATCGAAATTTAGATTGTTTCAATTGTCAAAGTTAGCATACTGATAAAATTTAAAGTGGTTTGACACAACATCCTAGCCCTTACAAGTAAACTATCATAGTTATTGTGAGACACAATTGATAGATATATAAAATTAAAAATAATTAATAAACATATGATATATTTAGAAAAATATTATCCATCCAAATCAATAGGCTATTAAGAAACCCATAATAGAGTAATGAAGTGGAACAACCTACGTTCCAATAAACTAGATGTATAAATTGACAAAAAATCATAAAAAATATTAACCATATCAATACCAAAATGACACAAAATGGGAGCTTTTACCAAAACTACATAAAGATACAAAATAAAGATGCATACAAAAATAAAAAAAAGATCTAGAGAGGTTTAATCAAACAACATGTGAAGCAGGGGTTGGTGTTGCCCCTCTTGTTGAGGCTCTTGCTATCCTACCTTGATGATTCAACTCTTGTTGCAGCTTGAAATGCTTGGGGAATATTAAACTATAAAAAAATTTCCAATTAATTGTAAATACTTTGAAATATATAATAACATATAGAAAAATAGTAAAATAACTACTTGTGCCAATCTTATCTGAGTTTTCTAATTCTTCACTTATGTTCAAGTCTTTTGATTGGTATAGAGAAGGTCTTAGCCAATTTTGACCATGGATAAGAACTTTTTTTATTTCTGGTTTTAGAAAGCTTTGAAATATGTCCAAAACTCTACCGCTAGTACTAAAAACACTTTATGAAATAATAGTTAGGATAAGAGTAGCCAAAACATCCTTTGTCATAGCTGACAATATTGGGAATCTAGAGAAATTTTGCTTCCACCAAATAAGAAAATCAAACTTGTCAACCCCATCAACACAAGTTTTAGCCGAAAATTATTCAAGCTGATTTTTTTGGTCCTCTAAATTTTGTGCCTTTAAATATTTTTTAAAGACATCTGTTCTTGCTACATGTATTAGACAAGGAACAAAACTTGTTTTTGAATTTGAGCAACCAGATTGAGGACCAATAAAATTTGAGGTAGTCCTAGTTGGTTGCTCATGTGTTGTTATATACTAGTTATACATTTTGCTTAAATTACTCTTAATACTTGTGAAAAGTTCAGTAAAAAATTTTAGATTATCATTGTACATCTCCTTAAATTACCATTTAACATACTTCAATTTATAATGATGATCAAGTATCACACCTAAATACAAACGATTGATATTAAGGATTTTCCCCCAGTACTTGTCATACTTTTTCCTCATTTCCTTTTCCATATTACTTAAAATAGGATTAAAATTCTATGCATACTGTTTAAGCTCACAACATATCAAGAAAAATTCATTAAAAGCTGAATGGATGCTTACATATAATGATGAAAAAAACATTTTTATAACTTCATAAAATATTTAGAAAATTAACAAATTCCCATATAGAATCCTGATTTGTATTGGTTGGAGCACCAACAATCCCACAATAGTCTAGCTAATGATCCTCAAACATAAGCTTCTCAAATGCCCCCTGAATTTTTTGTGTAGTTTCTAGCATCATATAAGTATATTTCCAATAAGTAGGAACATGTAAGCAAATTAATTTTTGAGAAGTTACCCCTGTATACTCACAACACTCTTTAAACTTTTCTAGCCTTTGGGGTGATGATTTAACAAACCTAATTGCAGTTCTGATGCTTGCAATAGAGTTATTAATATCTTTCAGGCTATCATTAACAATCAGATTGAGCATATACTCACAACACTCTTTAAACTTTTCTAGCCTTTGGGGTGATGATTTAACAAACCTAATTGCAGTTCTGATGCTTGCAATAGAGTTATTAATATCTTTCAGGCTATCATTAACAATCAGATTGAGCATATGAGCACAACATCTCATATAAAAGAAGTCACCATCTAAGACTATGCCATTTATAGTCTTGAACCTCTTTTCTAAGTAAGTCATAACTCTGTCATTGAAGGATGCATTATCCCTGGTGATTGTAGAAATATTTCTAATCCTTCATTCTCTTAAATTTTCCTCAATATGTTTTCCTATTATATCACCTTTTTGATTGGGAACTATAAAGAAAGAAATAATTCCTTTTTGATAACATTAATTGTTATCTATGAAATGAGTAGTCAAAACTAGGTAATTAAGATTTTGAACCGATGTCCAACAATTAGTTGTAAGTGCAACCCTATAGATATTTTTCCTAAACAAACCTTTTAGCCTAACTTTCTCATAAAAAAATAATTGAAAGCACTCCCTAGCTACTACATGCCTTGATAGAGCAGTAAACTGGGATTGTAATTATCTAAGAAGATGCTCAAATCCCTCATCCTCCACCATCCTAAATGGTTGCTCATCTAACATTATAAAAGTTGCAAGAGCCTTTCTACAAGCTTCTAAACTAAATCTTTGGCTTGCTGGAAACCAAATTAGATCTTCTCTTCTGTAAGAGGAAACTCAAAACTGTTTGATTGGGATCATGACCAACTTCATAAGTGAATTTACTACATAATTTTAGATGATTAAACATATTTGAGATTTCATGATTCTTACTATGACAATAATATTTTTTTTTGTTACAATATTTATATCATTGGTACAAAATATGCATTTTATAACCATTTTTCACACCAATTATAAAAAACTAACATAAAAAATTACATGGTGGCGATTTTATAATTAAGGATTAATTTATTACCTTGGTTATCTTATAACCAATTTTAAAATTGTAATTTACGTTGATTATAAATGGAACCGATGTAATAAGATATATCCAAATAAGTTCTTTTGAATAATCAATGTAAAATGTGAGTCTAAATGTTCTATATGGCTTTCTCCTGACCACAATCATTTTCCTCCAATTCGAGAAGTATCGTTGTATGCGTGATGTGTCTAATGCAATGAGAAGAAACTGTGAAATGAAGTACCCCATTATTTCTCGTGCACTTTCTTAATTTCCTTATCCATTTTTATTTCTTCATTCTCTTTTCTTTATTTTTTTATGCTCTAATTTCTCAATTTTCATTATGAAAAAAGCTTTGGAAAATCTTTAATTTGTTAGTTTAAACAATTTCATTTTTTTCATGTCTCTAAAATAATGGTTTCGTTGTTTTAACTTTTTTCCTAAGCAAACATTATTTACAAATTCACAATTTACAACTTCAATAACTGAATTTGTTTCAACTTCACATTATTTTTTTCTTCCTAACTCCATAATTTACAACTTTACTAACTAAAATTTTTCCATAAATGCTTTATATGCAGGCTGCGATAGTGCCAAGCACTTGATTTTTCTATACAAGACCACAAAAATATAAAAAATATATAATAATAATAATAATAATAATAATAATAATAATAATAATAATAATATTTATCTACATGTTCATTTGATTTGGTTGGATAGAAGCAACGGTCATTTTTTACTGTTTTGTTTTTTTTGCTTTATGGAATAAGTTTCATGCTTTTTTTTAGGAATGACTAATGAACTTGTCATACTCTTGAAAAATAATTTTCTTTATCGGGATTGGAAAAAGAAATGTGTAATGAAATGATGTGAATTAGTTATATGTTTTTCTTTGCTAATTTCTTTTTTTGGAATCGAAGAAGGAAAAATTGAACTTATTTTTAATTCTTATAAAGAAAAAATAAACGTGAATAGAAAACTTTTAAAAAAGGAACAAAGTATTCTAACTTTTTTAAGCTATGATTAGGATAAAAAAATAATTGATTAGTTAACAATTTATAATTAAATTTTTTTATTTTTTTATTGTATTATATTATTTAGTTATTATTAGTTGCTATTTAAAAATTATTTAGTTGCTATTTAGGTGCTCCTCACATGACACACATACTGTTGGATTCATTGTTTAATTGTTTAGTGTTGTATATAAATTTTGATTTTTTTCTTTTTTAATAATATAATACTTCTTTCCTTCAATTTCTTTATTCTGATATTAAAAGATTTATTCTTCTCCTACATCTTTCTATAATATAATAGTTGCCATCAAACAATTGATCTATAAAGTTAATTTCTTCAGGTGTGTTGTTAACTAATAATCTTATTTTTCATGAATCAAGTAAGATCCATTTTTTCTTTAACTTTATCCTTTAATATATATATATATATATTTATATATATATTATGTTGCTATTTAAGTATTATTTATTTTTTCATTACAAAGGTTCCATTTTCTCTTTAACTTTGTCCTTTTATATATATATATATATATATATATATAGGAATTTAATAATCAAGACCATGATTCAACCAAGTATTTTAAGCGATGGAGAGACATTAAACCAAAGATAAAGACGTTGTATCCGTGCGATTGTAAATAATTATTTTATTGTAAATGCTTTACTTTATTATATAATCTTTATTTTTTTCATTTTTTTTTCTTCTAAATATTGTATAGATTTTACTATAATGATGTAATTTAACTTTGATATGAATTTTTTTTTACCATTTATGAATTTTTATTAAGTACAAGCTTGCTAAGATTGATAAAATTTTTATTATACATATTAAAATTATGACAGTGAAAATCATCATAAATTTTTTTTATTAAATTGGTTATTATTATAATCGATGTAAAACATTTATACTTTTTACATTGATTATGATAACAACTGATATAAAAAGTAAATTTTTACACCAATTCAACAATCAATGTAAAATTGTTTAGAATATATATCGTCTATATCTACACTTATTTTATAATCGATATAAAAAATTATTTTGAACTGATGTAAAAAATCTTTTCTATACCAGTGTATGCAGTAATAGGTTCTTAAAATTTAGTTTTAGACAGTCTCACGAAATGGTCCCATACAATTAAGGATGTTTTAGGACCATTATCATTATATTTTCTCATCTTTGTAGTGTAAGGAATATAGTATTAACTTCATTATATGGATTACAAGACTTATTTCTAGTTGATGTAAAAATAGTTGTGAAAACTTTATAGTTAATTAAAGTTCATTATTTGACAGATGATTAAACTAATGATTTTCATCATCAGCTTTTATTGTTTGCAGAAAATTGATGATATCTGTAGTAATCCATTCAAATTATAGTATTTTACTAAAAATTTAATATTTTATATTAAATATTAAATAAAACACTATGATATATATAATCCAATCATTATTCATTCTTATGAATAATCATAGGTAATTGTACAATCACAGAAAGTAGGTAACCAGCAATCAAACTAAAAAACTAAAGAAAAAATGAAATTTTTTTTATTTCATATATATATATATAAACTTTAATTGTTATAAAATATTATTAATTTTACTTACTCTCACAATTATTATAGTAACCCATTCTTCAATTTACAATGAATAATAGTAGAGAGAGTAAACCTGCATTAGTATCAAACCTTCACTATGCTTTTTTCTTTGCTAAACATAACATTCTACAAAATTTTTAACCATATCATCATTGTTAAAGGAAAATATAAAGAAAATAATGGAAAACTTTTTTGTTTATAGATTCCATAGCATAACGTTGGGAGGAAAAGAATAACTTCAAAATAGAAAAGTTCCTGGTAAACTTCTTTGGCATACAACTCTAAACCAATGACATATCCTCTAGATGTTCAACTGCAACAATAAAGGTTGACAAAACTTGGAAGTAGATGTCCAATTACAACTTGAGCTTTTCCTTCATTTCCTATTTGGTTTTTTTTTTTGTCTATGTTCAACCTCCTACATTGACTCCATTCCACACCACACTGTAAAATATCCATGCACATACAAGATTAAAGTGATATCATAAAATAAAGCCACAGTGACAAAATGAAAAAATTAAAAGAAACTAGAAAAAGAGTACTACATTGCAATCACAATCAGAAAGCAAAACCCAAAACTAAAGGTCACAGTGATAGAATCATACATATTTTAAAATATTTAGTGAGATAAAAACCCTAACCTCAAAAATTAAATATAAAAACAAATAGAAAATAAAAACATAGTTTATGAGTAAAAGGTACTTTATGGTATTTTTTACGATTCCTTCGATGAGAAGATGCATAAAGGAGAACCAGAGAACTGAGAACAAATAAAATTTTCAATTTAGATGGCCTCAAAATGAGATTTAAGACTATATTATGAGTAGGAAAGAAAACTTGAAAAAGGAGAGACGAAGAGGCCAAAAGTGACGCTACGATGATGGCCTAAGAGTTTGACTCTTTGAAAATAAAAATGAGAAGATATTTTTTCCTTCATTTGTTGGCTGTTGTTGTGTTTTCAACCCCGCCCAAATGTCTCTAATCCTAATAATGAAGCAAGCTTGAACAGTGACTAAAGATCGAGCCCAAAAAATGCAGGTGCAACAGCAGCCTCATATCACAAATGACTTCACTCTTTCACTATTTGGTCGATTTTAAATTTTGACAAAATAAATTTGATAAACTTGAAACCGACCTCTCAACTCACATAAAATCAAATAATTCACTCGTATGATCCGGAAACCGATTCAAACCACCCGTTTCTTCTCATAGATTATCGATTTTTTTGAAAATGTGTTGAATGTGAGTTATCCGACCATCCTAGATTTAATATATTTACATTCATTATATAAATCTAATAAAACCTTTTTCTTAAGTACCACTTGGTTTAAGAAAATATTTTCTGTTTTTATTTTTATTTTTATTTATAAAAATACCACCTTATTTTTATTTTATTTTTTGTTTTCAAAATTTTATATTAAAAAATGAAAATAAAAAATAATTAATTTTTTTATTATTTCCTATGCAAAATGGTAAAAATAAAAAATAAAAAATAAAAATAAAAAATATTTTTTAAAACCAAACACCATATTATCCTTTATTTTATTAAAAAAATTTAAAATCACTTGAAATATGTGAAAAATTATTGTAAAAATTAAATATTTCAAAAAATTTTAAATTTTATAATTAATAATATTATTATTTTAAGCTTAAATATTTAAAAATTTATAATCATTACTATAATTTTAAGATATTTCAAGTTTATTATCAGTTATTTTAAATTTAATTTATAAATTATTTATTTATTTATTTTATCTGTTAAAATTTATTATAACTTTATCTTTTAATTATTAAATTTTTTCTATTATAGATTTAACTTTTAACCATTGCAGTTTTAATTATTTATTATACAAATTTTTTTATATATAATTATTTTTTTAAATTGATATATTAAAATTTATTATTAATTTTATTTTTTAAAATTAAAAAATCACATCATAAATATACAAGTTTTTAAAAATAATACTATCACCCGTCTCATATAATATCAAAATTTTCAAACATAAAAAAGAGATATAATTATCTATATGCATTCCAATTTGTACATATACCTAATCTATCCCTAATAACGTTAAGTCATTAGTTTGTTTATTTTTTATTTAAAAATTGAGTATTCTAATTTGTATAGTCAAATAGAAGAAGATTAAGAATTTTAAAAAAATCAAAGTGAAAAAATTATAATTTTATTTTCCTTATAATTTTTGTGTAAAAATAATTAAACCAAACTAAATTGTATATATTAGAGTAAAATTTTCATTTATTTTTTAATAAATCATAATATTTACATACTTATTCTTCAAATATAATTTCTAATATTTAAAAAATAAATTATTTCATAAATACAAATTGTTAATATATTTAAATATTTAGATTATTATTATATATTACCGCACTTATCTAAATTTTTATGTTAAAGTATACTTAAATATAAATATTATTATTAATTTTTATTATCAATGTATTTAAAATTTGTTATTTAATCAATGTTGATTGAATAATATTAATTTCTTATATAATATTTAATTAATATTAATTATAAATTTTATAATTTTTTATTTTATTCACTTATATTTATTAATAAATTTTTTAATGAAATAAATAATTAAATAAAATAAAATTATAAATATTTTTATAACCAATTAAAAAATTACTTTTAAAATTATATCAAACCGCATCTCACCTCCTAAACACGTGCGCTATTCTTAGATTCTCTTATTTTTTTCTTTGTTATTTCATGTTTAATCTGAGACAGGTATTAATAAGGGTCGAATAAGATTGCTGTCATCATTGGCGGTGGCGAATTTAGAATTTTATATTTAGGAATGTTAACGGCCGATTTCATGTTATCTGTTTTAATATTTTGGGTCCATTTTTATTTTTATTCTGTTTTTATCGGATTTATAATATTAAATTTTATTCTATTTTTAATGGAATTGAAAAAAAATTGTTTTGGGTTTATTTTTGGAATTTTTTATATTTATATTTATATTTTTTTTATAATTTAATAAATTATTATATTTTTTAAAATTTATATAATTTATTAATTTTATAATTTTATATAATATTTTAAAATATATAAATATTTTAATAATTTTAAAAATAGAATAAGAACGAGGCAGGTATTAATATTTTATATCGATTTTTATTTTCAAAAATTAAATTTTATCAGAACCTATTTTCCATCATAATTAACTTAAATATTTTTTGTTAAAATAAAAGCGGAACAAGATTAAAGAGGCAGGTATGAAGTTTTTTTTATCATGTCTACTTATATTGATGCAAACAATTTAATAAAAAATAAATTTCAATAATAATTATTATAATATAATGATAAATATAGATTATATAAAATTTTAAAGTATATACTATAATTATGTAAAAAAAAATAGTAACATTTACTAATCTTAATAGGTTTAAATATATAATTAATTTGGGTTTAATAGTTCATAATTAAAAAGATGAAGAATCTAGTCTTCATAAATTTTAGTACAGTTAAGTCTGAATTAAGTTGGTCCAAAATTATAGAAATAGAGATGCAAAATGTAAAAACTTATAATTTATACTTCTAAAAATTTTCAAACCGAGAAGGTGCGTTTACTTACTCTCAATTGAATATAGGTTCGCGCCACTCATCATCGTAGATGTTTTATGAGGTTCTTTGGTTTTATCTTAGTTCTTGAAGACAAATTTTCGGTTGAAATCACTTTTTTGATATATTATATTATAAAAATAATATATTCTCAACATTAAATAATGCTTGACAGTGTTAAATTTTAAAAAAATCAAATAAAAAATTTAAAATTGTAAAGATTTAACTAAAACAATAAATTATGAAAATTTAATTAAAAATTTTAACAAAACTACAGAGATTGAATTACTAACTAATTAACCAAATATAAATTTTCCTATACAATTTAAATATTAACATAGATTTATTTAAAATTTATATTTTGTGTGAAAATATTGGCCGACATCTAAATTTGCTTTCTTTTATATAATCTAGATACTAACACAGTAACACACTTTTGTGTGGAGTTTTTATTCACGTGTGTTGTAAAAGGATTAGAATGTAAGCTAGAACTGAACCTTACTTAAAAGTTAAACCTTCTCTTTTTAATTTGAGCATTGATTTCGAAAAGTATTTACCCGTGATAACAATTAGAAAAATTATTTGTATCAGATTATTTTAGATGAAATACAGTATCTAATAAAAATGAGATCATTTTAGACAGCGGGTGTATTTGGTAGTGTATATTTTTTTATATAAATAAAAAATAAAATAATTACTAGTGTTTAATATTATATTTATTTTGATCATTATTAACATTTTTTTTAAATGATAGTTTATTGATAAGTTTTTTCTGTGATATATTTTTAGTTACAAGATCAGGATTATCTTTCTATTTTTTATTTTTGGTATATTTTAATCTTATTATATTTATAATATTTTTTTATTGATTAATGTTATAATATTTAGTTTAGTTTTTAAATATTTAATTTAATTTATTAATAATCAAATGTTTGATCTTTTATAAAAATTAAAGATAAATAAATAATATTTTTTATGAAATAACTATTTAAATTTAATTTATAAAAATTAAAAATAAATATTTTTAATTTCAAACAATAATTAATTTTTAAAATATTTTTACTAAAAATATATTTAAATAATAAAATAAATAAATGAAAAAATCATCAAACTGTATTTTTGATAATATAAAATTATCAAAATAACTATAATTTTATTTATATAATATTTTTAATATAAATATAAATAAAAATATTATTTTTATTTTTAATAAAAGAATTAAATTTAATAAAATATTAAAATTAATAATTAATGATAAATTAAAATACTTTAACTTAAATTTAATATTCATGTATTTATTTATTATTTCATCTTTATCAACTAATTTAACAGTTTATTTTATTAAATATATTTATTTTAATCAATAAATTTTTTAATTTTGAACTTAAATCTAATTTTTCAGATTTATTTATTAGTTAATTTTTCACCTTTACTTATTTTTTAATTTTTTAATTAATTTATTCATTAATTTTATCAATTATATCCAATATAAAAATATATTTAATTTTTTTTTTTATAAATTTTGATTATTGGTAGGATCTGTAAAAATACACGAAAAGTTATATCCTATGGTTATTGAAAACGAGAAATACACTAAGACATAGTGAGATGAACGAATGGAATTTTAATTCAAAAGACATACGTGACTTTATATTAAGGAAAATAAATTCATACAGGGTTTTGCTTTTTAGATTGTGGAGTAAAAATATATAATAGATTTAATTATATATAATCAATTTGTACCAATTACATAATCATTTGAACCCTATTGATTTAATTATTTGGAGAAATTAGAGCAACAGAAATCAAACAAATAACAAAATTAATCTCATAATTTGAATCCTTTTCAATGATATTATTCAGTTTCATATAATTTCCCCCCATGGACCAAACATAAACATGGAAATCATTATCATAAGCTGTACCAAAAAGTTATTAAAACCAACAAATTAGAACTTGCCTTTCCGATTTTTGCAAGCATGATTAAACTCTTAACTTATCCGTGGGGTTCAGGAGTTAGTAAAAGAAATTTCTTCTAATTGACAACTTCCAAGACCAACATATGGTACCTTTATTTAGAGTAAACTTGAAAAAATATTCATCTCAATTAAAAATGAGACATCTTACACCTTTCATCTATTTAAATTAATATTTTTAGGAATCAATTTAAGTCCCTAATAATCAAGAAATAAATCAGTACAGAATTCAATTTTTTAAACACTAATGTTTTACAAAATAAAAAAAAGCTAAAATGTTTTAGTATTTCATAATTGTAATCTTGAAAGGACCAAATAGAGATTTTACTAGTTTATTTATTTATTAACTTATTCTTGGATGACCTATACATGAATCAACTTCAGTCAATGTTGCCTACGCAGGAGACATATATGTTTGGGAGAAATCCTTGGTGCACACCAATTATGGTTGCACCATATGACCCTTTACATTAGGAAGTTCTAAGAAACCACAAAAAAGCAAAACAATAAAAAGGAGTAACATACTTCAAGGAACCAATGCTTTTCCCATATAGGATATCTGTCTTTTTGTGACATTTGATGGCCTTCAAATTAAAATTTTGCAATATTATAAAAGCAAGCTGCAGGTGGAGCAATTTGATATTAACCACGCTTATAATTAGCAGAAGAAAAATGGCAATTCTCCATTAATGTAATTCTAGGTGCACCTTAATTGATAGCTTGTAGCTAGCTCTGGTCATGAGGTTTTGCTGCATAAGATATTTGCCTTTTGGTTTAATTTGGCCCTTAAGAAATGGTAACACCTTTAACTAAGAAAAGTTAAAAATTGATAATTTTGAATTGGTAAACACAAACCTCACCATTGGACTTTTAATGTTAAAAAAAATTGTATTTCATTTTAACTCTATAATAATTGTTTTGGAAAATCTCACCACAACCTGATTCAATAAAAACTTATACTCCCAATGCCACTTTCTCTACGTGAGACTTTTAATTCATATTTGGTTTAAGTAGTAACTTATTTTTCAGAAATTCTCTTTTAAAGCTAATAAAAATAAACGCTTATTTCTGAATTAAGTGAATATTAAATTCACTTTTGAAATCCTAGAACTATCTTAACACCTCAACAATAGAACTAATATATATTCTCTACATATGAAGTACTTGACTTTACATTATAAGTACAAATGAGATTGCTTAAATGAGATTTTAGGTTGTTAATAATTTGATATACGCCCACATTTAACCCTGTTGATAACACGTGCCTGATACAATACCAATTAAAAAAAAATAACCCCTTTATATTTTATTGCGTGGGGCATTGTAGCCTCCTTGCTCCTTTATATGCATGCACCAACTTATGTTAATCTTGAAATTTATAATCATATATCAATAATGCAGAACAAGGCACAGAGCCACAAACTCCGTTATTAATGTGATCTGAAGGAAAGTAAAATATATGGTAAACAACTCTAAAACGGAATCTGCCAAGCTGGAAACTCTTAGTCAAATACATTTGCCAAACATTATTTAATTAGATTAACACCAGATCGAACTTCTCATCACAACATTCTGGTTCTTTCTCATAACTTGATAAAGAATCCACTTATGAGAGAATTTTTAAAATATGAGATTCCTTATCAGAATAGTATAAATTTCAGAGCCATATTTTGTGAGATAAGAAAATTAAACTAAACTAAAACTAGAAAAACTATTGTCATCATGATGGAAACCTGACCAAATACATGGAATTGTAAAGTTTGTGGATGTGGTGAAATAAGTTGTTATGCCTAGAAATCACTGAAAGGTAAAAAAATGCCTAGACAGTATAAACTAGCAAACATTATACAATATTACTAAAATTTAATTGGACTACATGACAGTATAATTTTTTTTACACTATGATTTAACTAGGTATGGCCATGTTATAAATTATTAAATTTTATAATAAATATTTCAAAAATCATGTCTAACATGATTTCCCATTAATCCACAAGTGTACACTGATACAACATGAAATTAAACCCATACTATAATATACCACATGCTTAAGTAAAACAGAAGAGATTAATTAATGCAATATGGTTTTCAGTAATTAACAGGAAAAAAAAATTATCATCTACCCTGTCATTACAAATAAGAATGATTACAGCTAGCTTAGCTTGCTTTTGGATCTTGTCTGCAAATGACGTGCTGACCAGGAGACATCTCACCTATATGGAAGAAGTTGACCTTATAAAATACATGCATTGAATGTAGTACATTGTTCAGACCAAAAAACACATATTGGTGAATAGAAATATTGTTCACACCAAATCAACATAACATACTACAAGCGTGGATTTTATTTTGTTTTGGACAACAAATTTTATATACTCCAAGAGTAGTACAGCATTCAGTCTAATAAAAAACACAATACTTGTATAGTATGCATAACCTTTCAAGCAGTAGGATTATATTTAAAATATTATATAATAAATTCAAATTAATTCTCAATCACCACTTGAGAATTCAATTGCTCGTTTCTGTTTCTAAAGGGCTCATTTCATTGCTGACAAATTGTACGATTCTTAAAAATAACTGCATCTAGCCATCTGCATATTAGTACATAGGGAGTTTTTGAAGTTGCTCATGAAAGCATGTTTTTAACTTAGCAATTTGACTATGGTTATTGCATAAAGTGCTAGACGAATGCCAGGCCCTATGGTACAGATAAACACAGTTAATGGGGTCGTCTTTTGGATTCATCGGCAAAGATGAAGATAGTAAATATTTGCACAGATGAGAGAGATCCAGCCTCTATTTTTTAGTTATTATTATATTATTATTTTTTCTTTGAACCTTAGGAGTATGGGTTATACACATTGCTTTTAGAGTAAACATGGATCAACTCTGGCTTAAATGATAAATCCACTGAACAAAATCATAACAAAGTGTAAAATACAACATAGAAGTGGGGTTGTTTTGTTTGCAGACTGAACATCATTTCTTGTGAGTGCTGTTTGCAAATTGCAATTGAAGCAAAACATCTTTGCCTCGTATCTCACTACCTAGGAACCGATCCACCTGCGGCCAAAAGTTGTTGCTCCATCTACAATCAAATAAATAGAAAGATAACGGATTTAAACAGAGATATTAACAGCTTTCATGAATTTATAGAAAGCACCAAACAAGATCCTCATCCCCTTACCCTGAAGAGAGTTTCAAGCTTGTTTTTCACCAAAGAATACTCATGCTCCACTTGTTGCAAGTTTCTAAGACACCTGAAAACCGAGCCTTTTTTTTGGTATCAAACCACACACACAACTATGACACATGATATTTTTTTGCAAGATTCATAGCCATAGGATGTAAATATTTATTTTGATATGGAATTGTCAAGAATCTTACCCTTCAACGTTTTGCTCCTCACAAGAGTTTCGAAAGGAAATGCAGACTCTATGAATTCTCTGTGCTCCAATGCTGCATTTCCCAATAACTTAATCAAAATTATGGTAATTGTAAAAACACCAAATATTTTCAACTATAATTTGTTTTGAAGTGGAGTTTCAGGTATAGAGAAACTAGTTGTGAAGAATTACATACCTGGAGCTGCTACCCTTCAATTGGTGAACATGAGCATCCAACCTTTTAAAATCAATGCTTCCCTGGCCTCTGTTTGAGATGAATGAATCAACATTGAAATGTGATGATTTTTACTGCTCTAAACTCTAAACTCTAAACATATATAAAACATGAAATTGTTGTGTTGTGTGTGCCCATACAGTGCTACTGTGAGCTCATTAAGAAGCCTCTCTGCATCTTCAAAAAAGAGAGTCACCACTTCAACCACAAAATCCGGGTTACTTTCATCTTCAAGTTGTTGAAGCTGGTTAAATTGATCATCTAGAAACCCCTTTTAACACAGTGAGAAATAGCAAGGCAAAACAAAAGGCAGATAAGTAAATAGTAAGTAATACAAGAAACATATATATATATATATTATAGGATATGTTGAAGGCTTTTCCTTTGAATTTAATTGTAATGTATGATGAAAATTGCATAGCATGATGACTTACCTCATGGAATAAGGAAGCAGTATAATCAACAAGTTGCCTCTGCAGCTGAACTATACCATCCATTATTACTCAATATTTTAGGTACTCTTTTCTTCTGCAACCCAGTTTATATAGTGTGATTTTTATTCTCTACTGGTGATGGAGACAACTATCATTTATGTTTTATATTCTCTTTTTTGAATTAAAAAATATATATGGAAGCGGTTTTCAAAGTCAGTCACTTATTGTGTTTCTATTCATTGCTTCCCCATCAACCTATCATTTATGGCCACCTTAACCTTTTATAGTTTAAATTATTATGATCAATAGATCTAATCTAAAACTCACGCCACGTACCATTCATGTTTCCATCTTTTTCATTTGGTAATTATTGCTTCCCTCCTTTTTTTTTATACTATTTTTTGGTAGATATTACCTCCATCTTTATCTCTATTCTCTTCCATTATTTGTTCAATGTCTTCTTCATAACAGTGTTAATTAGACATATTGAATAAAAAAAATAATAGTAAATAAAAAGTTATTATTGATATTATCAACAAAATTATACTAAAAATTATGATAGAATGTACTGAAAATATTTTTTATTTATAATTTTTTAACTTGTTGTAAAAATATTCCCTAATTTTCTTTTATCTTAAATGTTAGCAGAAATATCCTTTTGAATTGAGTAATGTTATTTAATAAATTTTATATGTAGAAAGAAGGAGGTATAAAATAAGATGAATAAGATGATAAAAAAATTGTAGAATAATATTATGAGAAATTAATATAAAAATAATAATATCTTTTTTTAACTTCACCTCTTAACTCAAGGTGTTGACTTGCCTATAGGATTTTTTTTTTTTTCAGTCTTGGTCTATGACTCCAAACCTCTCACTTCCCAGCGAATTCTTACAAAAGGATAAGCTTAACTTGCTATTTTTTGAACTATAAAGTACAAGTAATAAAGAGAACCTTACCTAACTTCCCGATCATTATATAGGTAACATTTAATAAACACGATTTCATTTTTTATGTTTGGTATATTTAAAAAAAAAAAACATGTCATAATATTTATAATGTAATACATTTTAATTTTACAAAGAGGATAATATGAAAAAGAACAAAACACAATAACATATTTTACATTATTTTTTTATAAAAATAACAAATTTAGAATTTTATATAAACCATTTCACACTTTTATGTTAAATCAATTCTAGAGTCTAAAATTTTAAATAAATTATTTCAATCTCTTATTATTAAATTAATTTTAATAATTTTATTTTATTTTATTCTACTTATATATCAGACAATTATAAAAATATTTGATTAAGTTAAAAAAAATAATTCTTTGACATACCTAATTAATTTTTTTCAAGAAATTTCTATTTAAAACTTTTTAATGTTTTTTATTTTTTAAAACATATAATTACTATATTTTAAAGATCTTACTTTTTTAAGAAAAATTCTTTTAAAAAAAAAAACTCAAAGAATTAACTCTAGCCTTGACCTACAATTAACATGTTTCATAGGTCATCAATGTGATTGAAGAGATGGGAAATGAAAATTTAGAGAGGATATCTTTAGATATTTTGATGGATTACGTCTTTTCCGAAGGACAAATAAAATGTTCAAAGCAACATATAATGAAAATTTAACTTATCTGTCAATTTACACTAATTTGGTATGATATAGGATTATTGGACTCGTAGTTATTCTATAGCATATCTACGGTTATCTACCTACTCTCACTGTATTCCTATCCTTTAAGAAATTCTAAACTATGCTTTATAAGCCAGAGATTCATTATATCTCTAAGTTGCTGCTGTTATTTCATTTGTTGTACATTCCTTGTTGTCGATGATTCATTGGGTGATATATTTCCTCTGAACATCTGCTATAATTAATTTACCATAGAATATGCCACATATACCCCACAATTTTCTTTTTTCTCTTTCACAATGAGGTAGCAAAATGTTGCTCTGTTTAATTTTAGAGACATGACAGCTATACAACAGTAGTTTATAAAAAAAATTTATTATCCTTTTTTACCATCGTTTTATATTTATCTTACAGAAGTTACATCAGTTTTTATACATAAAATCAATGACTTTGTATGAATTTTACCAGTGCTTTTTCTTCAACCGTGGCTTTATTAACAGAAGATGGATAATTTGATTCAAAATTATCACTAAAATTAATGATTTGTTTTGATCTTAAATTGGGAAGCGTCATTCTTAATGTATAATGTAAAATATCATGTAATGTTATTTTATTTTATTTTCATAAAAATGGTTTAAGATTTGATTTGGACATAAAAAAATTTAAGCAAATTGAGTAAAACAGTTTGGTTGAAATGTCTATTTAACATGGATTATTAAGTTTTACATTAATTGAAATAAGAATAAACATAATGTTTATATACTTTAGATATATTTTAAACTTATATAGAAACTAATAAAAAAAGATTGTGTACCGAAACTAAAATTATTCCTTATCCGAAAACAAGAAGTTCTAACCTCTTTTGTACGTGGAAATACAAATTTCAATGACTTTTTTTCTTAAGTGAAAATTTTTTAAAAAATATTACATATTGAAAAATGTATATAAAATAATCAGTAAATTTTTTAAAAGTATATATATCAATGACTTATTAACTCTATTAAAAAAAAATTGCAACTTAAGTACAGACGTATTTTTGCTGTAATATTTCTCTTTTATTAAGGTTTTGAAAGAGTAATTAGTAGAAAATTTTATTAATACGTGCAAAATCCATCATTTATCAAATAATTTACATATTGAACTAATAAAAATCAAGGAATATGAAAGAAAAATATTATTTTATATTTCAAAATGTAATAAATAAAAGATATAAAAATAAAAAAATTATTAAAATATATAATAATAAAATTTTATGATAGGTGAGTTGGTTTAGCCTAAGTGGGTGAAGCTAAGGTGAATTGGTGAGTAGGGGGCAGAGTTTGAACAGTGATTGTTCGGTGCAGTTGTGCATCAGCAATCACGAGTTGTCTGTTTAAGCACCAACGGATGGGGTTCGCTTATCAGTTATCATGTTATTCTCTGTGAGAGGAATGAGAATTCTATTTAGGATTATGTTCTATCTTCTCAGAATAGTTTTTCAATATTTTAATTATAAAATACACTTTATGTTTTCATAACCCGATAATATAAAAAATAGATTTAATATTTTTTTATTTAAGTTATGCTTATTTTTTTATTGTAGTTTCTATTTTTTTATTATAATTTTTACATTAATACTTATTTTGATATCTATCATTAAATTTCTATTAAATAATAATTTATTTAAATAAATATACAATTTCTTCTTCAACCATTTGTGAACCATTAATCTTAAAAAATGTTTGTATGTATAATTAATATTAATTTTTATTTTTTTAAAAATATAAATTAAATTAATATATTTAAAAATAAAAATATATTAATTGATATTATTTAAAAATTGAATAATTTTAAAAAAATTAAAATATAAATAAATAAATAAATTTAGAAATCAAACAACGAACTTTATTTAAAATGTTGAATAATCGTAAGCAATGCAAAAATGAAAGAATGATTAATCAGTATAAATATACTTCAACGATTTTAGATATATGCACATATGATTAATCAGTATAAATATACTTCAACGATTTTAGATATATGCACATCAAATCATATGGTAGAAAATTTGATTAATTTATTTTTTTAAAAATATTATAAATTAATTTATTTTTTTAAAATCTTATAAATTAAATTTTTAATTATTTAAAATAATACAAATTATTTTTTCAATAATGATATTAAGGATAAATTTTAAAGACGATAATAGAAGTTAAAAATTAATAAATATATTTTTTTAAATAAAAATCTTATTTATAAAAGTTAAATAAGTTAAAAATTAAAATACTAATAAACCTTAAGTATAAATTGCAATGTGTTTAAATGTTTTGTTGAATTGATAAATAACATCTCAATTGCAATGTGTTTAAATGTTTTGTTGAATTGATAAATAACATCTCAATTGACAAATAACATGCCATTACAACAAGGAGAGGTCAACTACTCTTTAAGGAACGTTTAAAGCTTAAAAATACTTTTGAAGAAGATTTTTGATAAGTTAATAAAAAAATTATAAAATAATATTTAATGATATAATTAAAATAAATAATTAACCAACGTTATATGAATTGTGACATGCGTAGTTAGACTTTTTTGTCTAACTATGAACACGAGATAACCGATTTATATAACAATATATATATGATAAAATATATATTGAAAACTTTTATAAATTTAAATTATCAACTTTATAAGAAAGATTGATAAGGTAAGATTTTACAAAAATAAAAAAATATATAATCCTCACAATAGAGAAAAACTTTTATTTAGATGAATAGAAAATTTTATATATCTTTCATTATTTATAAAAAAATTATTTATACTCGTACAATTATCATTATAAAGAAAATATAACTATATCTTAATAAAATCTCTCAATTTTTAATATGAAAAAATTATAACCAATTCTAATAGAATTTATCGATAATATGATTCAAATTATTAATATAATTCTAATTAAATATGAAAATATTATAGTCCAATAATTTGAATAAATTCTAATAAATTGAAAAATTATGTCAATTGAAAATTAATACAAATTTTAATAAAAATAAACATATACTCTTAAATCTCATGATCTTTTGTGAAGATCTTCCTAGATTTGCATAAATAAAAATTATAATATTATCTATATCCTTTTCTTAAAATTATATTCACATGAGTTCCAATTATGTCTTGTATCATTTTTATCCTTCCTCTCTTTTCAATAAGTTTTTTTTTTAAGAATTAAATCTATCTTTACTTGAACCTGATCATGTAAGGTAATATTCAGATTCACATAAGATCAATTATTGTTAATGAGATTTAAAACTTGAAAATACTTTGATCATAATTAATGAGTCAAATTGCATTGTCTAATTTACCAATAATTTATATAATACATTTTATCATATTTTGAGGATGCTAATTAGAAAATAAAGGGATGAACTTTATCTTTTTTTTCAAAAATTCCAAATGTGAATGTTTTTAAGACTAATGGAGAAAACTAACTTAATTTATGTCTCATGTTGATAAGCATAGATTTCATAAATAATTATCTCTCACTTTTATCTCATTAAGACTTCTTATATGTTCAATTAAGTGATCTTTGTCATATTTTATGAGTTTGGGTTCATATGAAGTTTAATTGAATTTCTTTGCTTACCCGATTAAAATGACACTATTATAGTATTTTGAGCATAATAGGAGTTGTAGACATCCAAAAATCATGAAATCTATCTTGAATGAAAGCTTAAAGAAGTTTCCATATTTACAAAGCAAGATCAGATTCTAAATGGGATGTTTAGGACTCCGAAATTATCTCAAAAGATGAGATAGTGTTGCTGACGTGGAATTTGAACAGTGTGCAAAGATCCGGCCATATCTTGAGATATAGAAGTCATATTGAGATGAAATCAACTTTGTTGGACAGCTAAGATCCAGGGCTACAACTTTTGTTCAGAAGGCAAGCTCTAATTCGAACATGTGAACATCCGAAATTGCGGTGCAAGAAAGTCAAAATTGTTGTGCTCATTGGTGGCAAAAATTCAAAAGTGTTTTGCAATTTCAACAAAGCCCATGTGAAAGCAAGAAAAGGGTAGAAAAGTAATATCCTAGTTGGTGACTTTCTGAAGATGATGCCTCAAAAATCCTCTATAAATAGAAGGGTTTGCAAGAGGAGACACACACCATTTTGGAGATTAACTCCAATACCACTTTCTTTCTTTCTTTCTTTCTTTCTTTCTTTCTTTCTTCCTTTCTTTCTTTCTTGTTAGTTTTGCCTCCTTCATGGAAGGCTTAGTTTTTCTTTCTTGTTAGTTTGCCTCCTACATGGAAGGCTTAGCTTTTCTTTATTGTTAGTTGCCTCCTACATGGAAGGCTTAGGATTTATTTGTTGTTAGTTGCCTCCTACATGGAAGGCTTAGGATTTATTTGTTGTTAGTTTGCCTCTTTATTTGTTGTTAGTTTGCCTCCTTCATGGAAGGCTAGGTTTGTAGTTTCAATTCAAGGATTCAAGCTATTTTCATTTTAACTTTGAGGTCTTGATCTTTATTTACGTGCATATTAAGTGGTTTCTACTCTGCTTCACTATATTCTTCAATTTTATTCTTTAATCAAAGTTTGATCGGTTGACGTATTTTGGTTAATGTATAATTGATTTATAATTGGTTTTTGATTGGTAAATCATTTTCCAAAAGTTTGAAGAGTAGAAATTAAGTAATTGAATTGAAGGTTTTCATTTTATTACTTACTTCAACTGAATTCTGATTGTAAAATTGGTTTAGATAAAAGATTAAGTGGTTACTAAATCTTGTTGATCATAATTAATTAAATTCTGAGAGGTTTCTCAGTAGAGAATTCAAGGATCATTCTAGGGGTTCCAGATGATCTTAGGTTGATAAACACAATGCATGATTTTAGTGATCAATGATTAGTTAAGAAAATAGCCTCTGAATTCCTTGAGTTGATAATTGTTAAGTGAAATTAATTTCATTCTGTATTTTGTATTTAGCATTTGATATCACATCTTTACAAAAACCCCCTTGTTCTAATTTTCTCCTTATTTGCTTAAGAATCTGAAATGGTCTTTGGGAGATGACCTAGGTTGCACCTTATACTATACCAATAGTTTGGGGGAAATCTGGAAATTATTTTTGCACGTTTGCGACGAGCGTGTCAAAATTTGGCGCCGTTGCCGGGGACCATTTTAATTTCCTAGGCTCATTTAGGAGTTTGTATAAAAACTTTAATCTTTCTAACAATTGTTTTTACTTTAGGTATATCATTCTTGGATTTTCTGTATGAATTCACCTTTTTGTGTATGACCCGATCCAATCCTGAAAATTTATATGCATATGATCCTGAGATTGATAGAACATTCCACCATTTGAAAAGAGCACATAGAAGGCATTCATCCAGTAATAACCAAGAAAGTAACAGTAGTGATTTTTCATCTTTAAATTTTGATAGTTTTAAATATTTTGCTAAGAACATGGCTGATAGAACCTTAAAAGAATTAGCTGCACCTGATGTTGCTTATCAACCATTGTGCATTCAATACCCTGATGTTGATGCACCATTTGAACTGAAGTCTGGACTAATACATTTGCTACCTAAGTTTCATGGCCTTGCAGGTGAGGACCCTCATAAACATTTGAAGGAATTTCACATTGTGTGTTCCACAATGCGGCCACAAGGAATTCCAGAAGATCATATCAAGTTGAAGGCATTTCCTTTCTCCTTAAATGATGGAGCTAAGGACTGGTTGTACTATCTACATCCAACATCTGTTACAAGCTGGAATGATATGAAAAGATTATTCTTGGAGAAATTCTTCCCTGCATCCAGAACAGCAGCTATCAGAAAAGAGATTTGCGGCATCAGACAGAACTCCCAAGAAACTCTCTATGAGTATTGGGAGAGATTCAAGAAACTATGCGCCACTTGTCCACACCATCAAATCAGTGATCAATTACTGATTCAGTATTTCTATGAAGGACTCATGCCAATGGACAGAAGCATGGTTGATGCAGCTAGTGGTGGAGCACTTATGGACAAAACTCCTACAGCAGCTCGAGATTTGATTGCCAACATGGCAGAAAATTCTCAGCAATTCAATTCTCGAACTAATTCCTTGTCTAAAGGAGTCCATGAAATGACCACCAAGACAGACCATACACGATTGGAGAACAGAATTGAAGAACTAACCTCCATCGTAAGACAGTTGGCGATCGGACAACAACAACAACTTAATGTTGTTGACAAAACCAAAACATGTGGCATCTGCACTTCTGCAGATCATCCTACTGATGCATGCCCAACATTGCAAGAAAGTGAGACACCTGAGGCTACAGTAAATGGTATTTTTGGCACAGGACAACAATACAGGCCTCCTCAACATTATCAGCAACAGAAGTTTGAACCACCTTCTGGATCATACAATCCCAGTTGGAGAAACCATCCTAACTTGAGATATGGTCCTCCACAACAACAAAGGATTCAAACATCTGACGCCCAAAATAAATACCAACCACCGCCATTCAGACAACAACAACAACATATGCAGCAATCTGTACCCTCTAATGCTTCTGAACCCTCTCTTGATGATTTGATGAAGCAATTAGCAACCAACAATCTTCAGTTTCAACAAAATGTAAGTTCTATCATTCAGGATTTACAAACTCAAATTGGGCAGTTGGCTACCACTGTCAACCAATTGAAATCTCAAGGTTCTGGTCAACTACCTTCTCAACCTGTCATAAATCCCAAAAGTGTGAATGCCATGACCTTGAGAAGTGGGAAGAAAGTGCAGACAGACCCTACAATTTTAAAGCAACAAAGCTTCAATCAGACTAATCCACACCAAAAAGAAGCATTTATCTCTACACCTGGAGATATCTCTGATGAGCTATCTGAATCAGAGGGAAAGTCTGATGAAAAAAGTACACCAGCCTTCGATAAGACATCGAATGATCAACAAAAAGAAGCTTGCCATAAACGATCTGCACTTGAAGCATCTGATGAGACAAAAACCCCAAATTGTGCTGATCAGAAGGTATCTTTACCTTTTCCAAATAGAATGGTCCAATCCAAGCCCAATGTTCATGCAGAATTGGATAAGGAGCTTCTAGATACTTTCAGGAAAGTTGAAGTCAACATACCACTTCTAGATGCTATCAAACAAATTCCCAAATATGCCAAATTTCTAAAGGATTTGTGCACGCATAAGAGAAGACTCAAAGGGGATGAGAAGATTAGTGTGGGACGCAATGTTTCAGCCTTAATTCAACCCAGCCTCCCTCAGAAATGTAAAGATCCAGGAACTTTCACCATTCCTTGCACAATAGGAAACTCTACATTTGGTGATGCATTGCTGGATCTAGGTGCTTCCATTAATGTTATGCCCTCATCAGTTTATAAATCTTTGAATCTGGGAGAACTGAAGCCAACTGGTGTGGTGATTCAATTAGCCAACAGAAG
Organism: Canavalia gladiata; assembly: GCA_037954105.1. Classification (NCBI taxonomy): domain Eukaryota; kingdom Viridiplantae; phylum Streptophyta; class Magnoliopsida; order Fabales; family Fabaceae; genus Canavalia; species Canavalia gladiata. The sequence continues at coordinate 17,170,086 of CM075660.1, forward strand.
TACAGCACATCCAGCCGGAGTACTTGAAGATGTGCTAGTTCAAGTGAATAAGCTGATCTTTCCAGCTGACTTCTACATTTTGGATATGGAAGATGAGTCATCCATCAATAGAGCAACCTTGATCCTAGGGAGACCTTTCCTCAAAACTGCAAAAACAAAGATAGATGTGCATACGGGGACTCTCTCTATGGAATTTGGAGATGATATCATCCAATTCAACATATTTGAAGCCATGAAGCATCCCATAGAGAATCATTCACTCTTTCAACTTGATGCCATAGACCTTCTTGCGGATGATTATTCTATTGACAATCTACTTTTTAAATTTTTTGATTTTGATTTAGATTACTTAGATAATTTTACTTGCACATGTGATGAATTTGATTCATGTATTGTGTGTTCCAGGATTAATGCTGCAGACCAACCTTCGTTGAAAGATGACATGTTAGATGCAAGTGTTGCAGACATTTCAATCTCAGATAGATCTCTTCCTTCCATAATACAACCACCTCCTTTAGAGTTGAAGCCTTTGCCTGAACATCTAAAGTATGCTTATTTGGGGGAAAATGAGAAGCTTCCTGTCATTGTAGCAAAGAACCTTCTACCACAACAGGAAGAAAGGTTACTGCAAACCTTAAAAAGCCATAAACAAGCAATTGGATGGACTTTGGCTGATATTCCAGGTATTAGCCCATCTACTTGTATGCATAGGATACTGCTGGAGGAAAACACCAGACCTGTTAGACAACCACAAAGGCGTTTGAATCCAACCATCCTAGATGTGGTAAAGAAGGAAGTAGGTAAGCTTTTGGCAGCTGGTATCATCTATCCCATCTCAGACAGTGATTGGGTAAGCCCGGTGCAAGTAGTTCCTAAGAAGACTGGCATGACTGTAGTCAAAAATCACAATGATGAACTAATCCCTACCAGAATACAAAACAGTTGGAGAGTGTGCATAGATTATAGAAAACTTAACCAAGCTACTCGCAAGGATCACTTCCCTTTGCCCTTCATAGACCAAATTTTGGAAAGATTACCAGGAAAATCTCACTATTGCTTTCTAGATGGTTTTTCAGGTTATTTTCAAATACATATAGCCCCAGAAGACCAGCATAAGACCACCTTCACTTGTCCTTTTGGTACTTTTGCCTATCGAAGGATGCCCTTTGGTCTATGCAAGGCCCCTAGAACCTTTCAAAGATGCATGGTAAGCATTTTCTCTGATCTCTTAGAAAGTTGCATGGAAGTGTTTATGGATGACTTTACTGTATATGGTTCTTCTTTTGATGCATGCTTAGAAAGCCTTTCTAAAGTTTTGGACAGATGCATTGAGACTAACCTGGTTTTGAATTTTGAAAAATGTCATTTCATGGTAACAGAAGGTATAGTCTTAGGACACTTGGTATCTAGCAAAGGTTTAGAGGTTGATAAGGCCAAGATAGACATTATTACTTCTCTACCTTACCCCACTTCTGTGCGAGAAGTACGTTCTTTACTTGGTCATGCAGGTTTTCACAGAAGATTCATCAAGGATTTTAGCAAGATTGCACAACCTCTTTCTAAACTACTACAAAAAGATACCAAATTTGTGTTTGATCAAGCATGCAAGGATTCATTTGATGAACTAAAGAAGCGGTTGACAACCACTCCCATCATTCAACCACCTAATTGGACGCTTCCATTTGAATTAATGTGTGATGCATCTAATTATGCCCTTGGTGCTGTACTGTCTCAAAGAGTTAGCAAGAGATCTCATGTCATTGCATATGCCTCTCGCACACTTGATGCAACCCAATCAAATTACACAACTACTGAGAAGGAGCTTTTGGCAATTGTGTTTGCATTAGATAAATTTCACTCCTATTTGCTTGGATCTAAAGTTATTGTCTTCTCTGACCATGCAGCTTTGAAATACTTGCTGAAGAAGACAGATGCTAAGCCAAGAATGATTCGTTGGATGCTTCTGTTGCAAGAATTTGATTTAGAGATTAAAGACAAGAGTGGTGCAGAGAACCTTGTAGCAGATCATTTAAGTCGGATCCAGAAACCTTGTGAAGAAACTTCAATTGCAGATTCATTCCCAGAAGAGCATCTCTATCATTTGCACGGGAAGGATCCTTGGTATGCAGATTTGGTAAACTATCTGGTTGCTAAAGAAATACCCAAACACTTCACCAAATCGCAACTTGCCAAGTTGAAAAGTGATGCCAAACACTACATATGGGATGAACCATACCTTTGGAAGACATGCAGTGATCAAATCATTAGAAGATTATGCATAACTTGTGAGCAGTGCCAAAGAATAGGGAGTATTTCGCGCAGAAATGAGATGCCCCAACAACCACTTCTCTTTTGTGAGGTATTTGATGTATGAGGTATAGACTTTATGGGTCCATTCCCTGTCTCTTTTGGCTTTGTTTACATTATGCTAGCTGTTGATTATGTTTCAAAATGGGTGGAGGCAAAAGCCACCCGTACTGATGATGCTCGAGTTGTTGCAGATTTTATCAGGTCTAACATTTTTAGCAGGTTTGGCATTCCTAGAGCTCTAATTAGTGACCAAGGTACTCATTTTTGCAACCGAACAATGGAAGCCCTACTCCGCAAATATGGAGTCATGCATAAAGTCTCCACCCCATATCATCCTCAAACAAATGGTCAAGCTGAAGTTTCTAATCGAGAGATCAAGAAAATCTTAGAGAAAACAGTTCAGCCTAACAGGAAGGATTGGAGCTTGCGCCTTGTTGATGCATTATGGGCATATAGGACAGCTTACAAGTCACCCATTGGCATGTCTCCCTACAGGATTGTCTTTGGTAAAGCATGTCATCTTCCAGTTGAATTAGAACATAGAGCATTTTGGGCAGTAAAGAAATGCAACATGGATCTAGACCAAGCAGGAATCCATAGGAAGCTTCAATTGCAGGAACTTGAAGAAATTCGATTAGAAGCATACGAAAACTCCAAAATTTACAAAGAAAAGGTTAAAGCTCTTCATGACAAAAAGTTGGCAAGAAAGGAGTTTTCCGTTGGACAAAAAGTTCTCCTTTTCAATTCTCGGCTAAAGCTTATGCCTGGTAAGCTACGCTCTAGATGGTTAGGACCATTTGTAGTTACTAATGTTTTTCCTTATGGTGCAGTGGAAATAAAAAATGAGGTAACTGAAAAAATCTTCAAGGTGAATGGACATCGTCTTAAACCATTTTTCGAAGGTTTTCAAAAGCACACGGTAGAAGAAGTGCATTTACACAATGCCACATACCTGCAATAAATTCAAGAGAAGTCTCTCTCTCTCTCTCTTTCTCTCTTTCTCTCTCTCTCTCTTTCTCCCTCTCCCTCTCTCACATTCCTCGCTTATAAGTTTCAACTAATCTCTCAACTTCCTTCTTCACCTATTAAATCATCCCAACTATTACACCACATTGAGCTTGCAGGAATAATAACTTGAGTGTTTTAAGAAAAAAAAATGGAGAAAGCTCTCACCAGGATCAAAATTTTGTTCCCTACTCTCCCCAGAAATTTTCTTAAAGACATTTACAATTGCAGACTTGAACGATTGAGAGCATTAACACTCTTAGGCCTTCCAGAAGATGTTCGTTGGATCATTGAAGCTAAGGTACGTCTAGCAGGTGAATTTCAAGAATCATTTGTTAAAAACATGCCAGGTATGGGAAGAAGTTCCTATGCAAAGAAGAGAAGGGCAAAAAGAATTGGAGTTTGCTACAGGTGTGCAAGATGGACCTGTAACACAAGATGCAAGAACCCTGGAATGGTTTCAAGAAATCGAGAGGACAAAATTCAATTCATAAAGGATGGACTGAGTAAGGAGTCATTGGATGATATCATTCAGACTCTTGAGACGCATCCTAGAGGGCATGTACAAGGAGTCCTTCTTGATTTGTTTGAACTGTTCCGTAAGGAAAAAACACGTTATAGTCTTGGGAATCTGACTTTAAAAGACCTTGTTGTCAGTTTACAAGAAAACTGAATGGGAAACACATCCTCGACTCTTAGAAGGCGTTTCAGCCGTTACTGGACGTAAAACCAGAGGAAGATGTGAGCCACAATCACAACTACTGTTCATTCTCATGCGTGTATGTTTGTCATTTACATTGTCTTTTCAATTTATTGGGCCACCATTTTTTTTGAAATTTTCACCCCTGCTTAAAGTCTTTCCCCTCTGACATTCACCTTTTCCTTGAACCAAAAATTCAAACTTTTGCAACAAAAATTCAAACTTTTGCTACCAAATCCTGATCCCGCACTATTCAAGCGATCTCCTTGTCTGATATTGAGTCCCTATAAATTATCAACCTCTATGACATATTTTTTCAAAAAAGATAGAAACACCGTATATGGATAAGATCAATACTATCTGTGTTTTTGGTGGGTCTAACCTTGGAAAGGATGGAGAATTTCAACATGCAGCTTATACCCTTGGTAAGGCATTAGCTGCAAGAAAAATCAATCTTGTTTATGGGGGAGGGATTCAGGGTTTAAAAGGATGTGTTGCAGGATCTGCACTCACAAAGGGGTGTAACGTCTTAGGTGTTGGCTTAAAAAATGGGAGCACCTCCTACTTTACCCTGGGTACTGAATTGAAGGTTGCAACCATGCATGACCGTATGAGACACATGTTGGTTAATTCTAATGCATTTATTGCATTACCTGGTGGTCTTGGAACAATGGAAGAAATTTTTACCATTATATTTTGGGCCTATCGGAATTTTCATAAAAAACCTTTGGGCTTATTGAATATTAATGGCTTTTATAATGGTTTGATATCCTTTTTAGATCATGCAGTAGAGCAGGAGTTCATGCCACAATCCATGCGCAACATCATAGTATCTGCTTCAACTGTTGAACAGCTACTTGAGATTTTGCAAAATCCTACATCTGAGCTCAGTCAAGCAATGCAGCTGGTGAACCAACCAAATCAGGATGGCAGAGATAAAAGAGAACCAGATACCACTCTTCGGTTGTAACTTTTCCTTACTTTGATGGTTTTCTTACATTTCTTTTCCTGTTATATGAAATTCCATCTAAGACATTGGGGACAATGTCTTGGATAGGTTGGGGGGAAGATGGTCCGATATCTTTAAAAAAAAAAAAAAAAAAAAAAAAAAAAAAAAAAAAAAACCCAAGAAAAAAACCCAAAAAAAAAAACAAAACAAAAAAAAAACAAAAAAAAATTAGGTTAGATTCATAAACTTGCTTTGAGTAAGATGGCTGAGTAAGGAGTTACACTTGACTCTTGATACGCATCTTATAAAAAAAAAAAATTTGAATGTGGAAGTTTGTTGTTCTTTAGATTTCATAAAATAATTGAAGCAAAATAATTTACATTTCGAGATTAATTAGTTTGGCAACACATATTTGAACTAGATAGATTAGATTTGATAAATATATTACCTGTGAGATTTTGGGCCTTATTATTATTTTCTTTCTTGTGTGATTTTCATCCATGGAATATGTTACTTCAGAACTTGCATTGATTCTTTTTGAAGCTACATTTTCACATGAATTGTACAAAAATGATTGAGGCACTATTTTTCTTGAACAAACCACTTGGCCAAATAACCAAACCATATAATTTTATCCTTTGATCAGCCCTTTGAGCCGATTAGCCTTTTCTTCTTTTTAGCTCACCACAAATCAAAAAAAAAAACAACTTTGTTTGACCATAGAAGGTGAGGAATACTGGATTTATCATACCATAAGTGTTTCAATAAGTGTGGGGGAGATTATTGTTGTGTTCATCAATATCATGGTTGAAAAAAAAAAGCTGAAGCAATAAATTAATAAATAAACTATTATATTGAAAAAAAAATGAAGAAGTGATATCTGTTTCTCACACTTGCACTTACAATCAATTCTCAATCCTCACCATTTTCCTTGGTCTAACATTGTATCTCTTCAATATATCATTTCATCTTTCTAATCCCGTTAGAACCAAAATAAAGACCTCTTGATTTGTGCATTGCATGTGTACATAGTAGTAGAGAAGTAGAAGATATGCAAGCCTATGATAGTTCATCTTTCATGGATTGAATTTGAGAGAAACACTTACCAAATCAAACACTTGAGAGATTCAGAGTATATCATGTGAGGTTTTATCTTTCTCAATCTATGTTTTTCAAATTAAAGTTGCCTTTCTAAGTAATTTCAAAAATGTGATGAAAGAATGCTTCATGAAATTTTGTGAATTCTTGAGAAATCAACTCAAAACTTTGATGTTCTTTCAAAAAAAAAAAAAAAAAAAAAAAAAAGTCACCAATCCTTAACTTAAGTTTGCCCGAGACGTGCAAAAGATAAGTGTGGGGGAATTTGATAAGCATAGATTTCATAAATAATTATCTCTCACTTTTATCTCATTAAGACTTCTTATATGTTCAATTAAGTGATCTTTGTCATATTTTATGAGTTTGGGTTCATATGAAGTTTAATTGAATTTCTTTGCTTACCCGATTAAAATGACACTATTATAGTATTTTGAGCATAATAGGAGTTGTAGACATCCAAAAATCATGAAATCTATCTTGAATGAAAGCTTAAAGAAGTTTCCATATTTACAAAGCAAGATCAGATTCTAAATGGGATGTTTAGGACTCCGAAATTATCTCAAAAGATGAGATAGTGTTGCTGACGTGGAATTTGAACAGTGTGCAAAGATCCGGCCATATCTTGAGATATAGAAGTCATATTGAGATGAAATCAACTTTGTTGGACAGCTAAGATCCAGGGCTACAACTTTTGTTCAGAAGGCAAGCTCTAATTCGGACATGTGAACATCCGAAATTGCGGTGCAAGAAAGTCAAAATTGTTGTGCTCATTGGTGGCAAAAATTCAAAAGTGTTTTGCAATTTCAACAAAGCCCATGTGAAAGCAAGAAAAGGGTAGAAAAGTAATATCCTAGTTGGTGACTTTCTGAAGATGATGCCTCAAAAATCCTCTATAAATAGAAGGGTTTGCAAGAGGAGACACACACCATTTTGGAGATTAACTCCAATACCACTTTCTTTCTTTCTTTCTTTCTTTCTTTCTTTCTTTCTTCCTTTCTTTCTTTCTTGTTAGTTTTGCCTCCTTCATGGAAGGCTTAGTTTTTCTTTCTTGTTAGTTTGCCTCCTACATGGAAGACTTAGCTTTTCTTTATTGTTAGTTGCCTCCTACATGGAAGGCTTAGGATTTATTTGTTGTTAGTTGCCTCCTACATGGAAGGCTTAGGATTTATTTGTTGTTAGTTTGCCTCTTTATTTGTTGTTAGTTTGCCTCCTTCATGGAAGGCTAGGTTTGTAGTTTCAATTCAAGGATTCAAGCTATTTTCATTTTAACTTTGAGGTCTTGATCTTTATTTACGTGCATATTAAGTGGTTTCTACTCTGCTTCACTATATTCTTCAATTTTATTCTTTAATCAAAGTTTGATCGGTTGACGTATTTTGGTTAATGTATAATTGATTTATAATTGGTTTTTGATTGGTAAATCATTTTCCAAAAGTTTGAAGAGTAGAAATTAAGTAATTGAATTGAAGGTTTTCATTTTATTACTTACTTCAACTGAATTCTGATTGTAAAATTGGTTTAGATAAAAGATTAAGTGGTTACTAAATCTTGTTGATCATAATTAATTAAATTCTGAGAGGTTTCTCAGTAGAGAATTCAAGGATCATTCTAGGGGTTCCAGATGATCTTAGGTTGATAAACACAATGCATGATTTTAGTGATCAATGATTAGTTAAGAAAATAGCCTCTGAATTCCTTGAGTTGATAATTGTTAAGTGAAATTAATTTCATTCTGTATTTTGTATTTAGCATTTGATATCACATCTTTACAAAAACCCCCTTGTTCTAATTTTCTCCTTATTTGCTTAAGAATCTGAAATGGTCTTTGGGAGATGACCTAGGTTGCACCTTATACTATACCAATAGTTTGGGGGAAATCTGGAAATTATTTTTGCACGTTTGCGACGAGCGTGTCACATGTATTTGGGGCACCCTTTGTAAAAATTACCCAATTAGTTTTTAATGTTAGTTATGGTGAATTGCAAAATAAAGCTTGCCATGTATGTTAACGAGCAAAATGGATTAAAAGCAAAGTTTCTTGAAATGTGTACCAAGTTTTTGATATTTTTAAATTAATACATTTATAATTTATGAGAAGCATATAAAAAACTCAATCTTCTTGTGATGCTTCATATTTTTTGATAATACTAAATGATAATTTCTGTATTGTTTGAATATTCTTGTAGATCGATAAGAATAAAATGTTACATGTACTAGTGAATTTATTTGCTATGGTTGTAAGATAGTAAAATAAATCATTTTAAATGGTGCAAAATGATAATAGGATAAAATTTAATGCATGAAAAATTATTTCTTGAACATAGGATTGTTGTTAAGATTTCATATGTAGGGATGCTACAACAAAATGGATGAAGAGAAAACATCTGATACATATACTTTCAGGAAAATTTTTCTATTGAATTTTGGAGAAAATATGGGTCATTGGCAGTGACTTGATTAATCCCACTGCATACTTACTTTAAAACAAAAACTTTCATACAAAATTTGTATAGGAAAAGGATCTCTTATGAACATTTAAGATTATTTGGTTCATTATGTTATGTACATAATCAAGGCAACAAAGGAGATAAATTAGCTTGTATTAGTGATACATGTATTTTTTGTTGGATATATCCTTATGATAAGAATGGTAGGAAATTACATGATCTAGAAAAGAAAGAATTTTTGTACCATGGCATGTTGATCTTTTAAAATAAATTTCCTTTTTAATCAAGGATTTTCCTTTTCAAATGAATTTTTATTAATTTTTTTAAGACAAAGAAACAACAAACATGTCTTAATCATTGGTAGAAAAATAAAATAAATCCATTACAATAACAACATAAGTTAAAGTGGTTGAAATTTTTTTTGTCCAATTTCAATATGATACACTTTAAATCTATTCATCTTTATTGTAATATCCAAGGATATTATTTTTAATGAACAAATTAAACATACTAAAGTGGATTATCATTTCATTCGAGATGATATACTAAAAGGTAACATCCTATTAACCTATGTTTCTACCAAATGCAACTAGTAGATATTTTTTCTTAAGCATTAGAAAGATCAAAATTTACCTATGTTGTTGGCAAGTTAGGCATTATGAATCCTTATGCACTAACTTAAAAGAAGTATTGGGCTAAATGTAAATTAGAAATATTATATAATTGTAATCATATAAATATATAAATAAAAAATAATACAATTACATTCTATTTAAGATATGTTAATAAAAAAAATACACATTTTTTATAGAACTACATATAACCCAGAGAGGAGTTGAGTCATATGTTACAAACTAGTTGCAATATTAAATGCAAGTTGTTTACTAGTTCATCCTTTACAACCAAAAATTACATAAAATCTTTGTTAACCACCAATATAACTTTTCATTATGCAAAGTTTACATATTCTTCAAATAAATATTCTTAAATATTTTTTGCATAAGTCTTTACAAACTTAAAATAAATAAAAATACCAAATTAAACACTTCTATCTAACTTTTTTGTGACAAATAAAAACAATATAAATAAAAAAAATGATAATAATTTATGCACAAGTTATAAATAGACAAATTACAATATTTGTAATTATATTCCATATTTTTTATTTATAAGTTTTAAGATTTATATAAATTAAAACAGATAAACCTTAAATAAAAGAAAATTTTTAGTATTTTCTGCGTATCTATTTAATATATGTTTTTAAGTTAGATGATGGTTCTGTCTTTTGATTAGAGTTTATTATTTTTTAATAAATAATTTTTATGTTTATGCCAAATATATATTTTTAATATAAGTTAAAATTGAATTAAATGCATGATTATAATAAATATATTTTCAATTGAGATCAACTAGAAGTTTACAAAAACATGTTTCTTTTTGTCAGATGAATTAATTTCCGTTAACAAATAAATTAAGAAATCTAATAACTTATTTTTATGTTTCAAAATAAACGTTCAATAAGTATTTTATTATTATTAAAATATTTAAAATTGTTAAATTTTCAATGTAGGTTCCAACAGTCCTGTAATTTTTAAATTTGCGAATAGAGATATATGCAATAGTTATTTTGAAAAATTAGAAATAATAGTACGAGAATATTTAAGCATAAATATATTAAGAGAATGGATAAATTTTTTTTATATATTTTATTAATATCAATGTATACAATTTAATGAATATCCTTAAATTATTATTGAAAAATAAGTTATTAAATTATTTTTATTAAAATAAAAATAATAAATAAATATTCACTTTTTGTAATTAAAAAATTTAACAAATGTAACTTAGTGATTCTTAATTTTGCTATAAATATGTGAAATAAATAAATAATAATAATAAATTAAATGTTTTTTAGGTAATTTTTACTTTTACCATTGTATTTTTATTATAACATAATTGTTTTATTCAATTATGATAGTAAATCACATAAGAATAGTTTATATTTCATTTGAATAGAATGTCTCTAATTTTTACGAGCTAAATGTCATGCTTATCAGCGAAAAAAAGGCACAAGCGTTTGTTCCCTACTAAAAATGATGATAATGTGAATCTTGTAAACAAATACCAAATAAACGTGTTTTTATTCTGAAAAGAAGAAGGTGTCGACTCATAGGTGCTGGATTAAAAAACACCAATTATGGACAATTAGCATAACCCCATAAGTTGGAATTCTTGTCAGTTTCAGTTTATACATACGTTGAATTGTTCCACTTCATTAATTTAATTAGTGGTTTGAAACAGACTCCATGTTTAATAAAATTAATTTTAAAATAAAAAATAAATGATGTTTAAATTAATTTAAATGACATATTTACATTAAATGTATAATCTTTTTTATTAAAAGTATTATTTTTTTAAAACTTTAAAACGAACAAACTATTTCGCACTTATCTATTTATTAACTGACTACTTCAGTGTCCGTGAATATTAACATACATTAATGGATCAATGGATATCCACTTCACCTGGAATTCGAAGTGAAAATATAAATAATTATAGATAAAAAAAATTAAAAATATAATGAAAAAGAACAAAAAAAGGAAAAAAATTGAAAGAAAAAAGAAAAATATTATACAAATGTAAAAGTAAGAAATAATCAAGAGTGAAGTTTTTTAATTAACACATGAAGATAAATTTTATAAAATTTAAAATAATTTAATACTTAACTAAATAATTTAATTTAACATATAATATATCTTTATTAATATATATTTATTTAAAATTGTTTAATAAAATATTAATTTTTAAAAAAATTATAAATTTTATTAGCTTGATCTATATAATAAAAATTATTAATTTAACAGTTCAGTTAATAAAATTTAATTATTTTAAAAATAATATTTTTAATATAAATTCTTAAAATAAATTAACTCTTTGTTGTTTTAATATTATATAAAAATTGAAATCATGTATAATTATTTTTTATCTCATCAATTTTTTTTCGTACTTTCTCGTAAACATACACTAAAAATAGATGATGAAATAAAAGTAAACAACATTTTATTTTATCATTTGAATATTAATGCAACATTCTCCTTAGAAATTATTGTACTTGAATTCATTTGATGCATGCACGTCGGTTTCAATGTACTGGATGATCATTAAAAAGAGCCCACGAGTCTGTGACCCATTTAACAGTATTTGTAGAACACAAATCTCTGCACTGGTCAGTGAGTGGTGACTAACGAGCAGAGGCAGTAGACCCAAGTTCAAATGTGAGTTACAAATTACAGAACAATTACAATGCAACTTGTCCATTTTCTATTTCTTCTACAATCCACAATCCCAAAGTGGGTTTAATTTGGCGGTGAATAATTGGAGGTTGAAAAAGGGGACCACCCTTATTTGTCTTCGAGTTTTTTATTATTAGTTGGTAGATTTCATGCACTTAATGCAGCTTGCCACCACTCCAAGGACGAAAGAGTACAAAGAGCTGTAGGATGTTTCAATCCATAAATAAACCTTTTTAAATTCTTAAAATAATATATATTTTTATTGAATATCTTTTATTAAAACCATTTATAAAAAATATTCACTTTTTTTTAGAAAATAACATGACTCAATTTACAATGGCAATTTGAATTCATGGGTCATCATGGCTGTTTCTCCCAGAAATTACTAAAAATACCAAAGTAAATTAAGAAAATAAATAAACAAAAGAAGATGAATCTGGCCGATGTAGAAGTGAGTTGCATCATTGGATTACGTATATCTGGTAGGGTGAACTGCATCTGCACTACTGGACAGCATACACGTGTAATGATAATTTATTGATATACTGTTTCGTTACTTTTTTTAGGAATCTATTGGAAAAGATATTGAATAAGTGTATTAAAAATCACACAAAAGTGAATCTTTTTAATTTTTAATAAAAATTGTTTTAATTTCTTAACTAGTAAAGACACAATAGTTAGTATTTATCTTATTTTTAATTTTTAGTTTTCAATGAGGCAGCTCCGTCTAAAATGGTTGGTTTTTCCTTCAATGCAGATTCCATAATAATTTTCTAAGATTAATGATTGTATCGTTCCTTATAATATATTTCAATTCAATAATTATATTTTTAAAAATTAAAAAATTATAATATATATATGGGTATACTGTAAATATTTTTTATTTTTTAAGAATCACATCTGACAAATCGTTTAATACGTGACTGACGTGTGGCTGAGATGCAGGACTCTATATGGTAGTAACGCGCCATGATTTCTTGGATCGCTCGAACCCATCTCCACACAGTTGCGGCACCACAACCATGCCACATCCACCAACTATAAATGCTGGTAATGCTGCTGCATGCGTAACAGTCCCTTTGATTTATGAAAATGTTTTTTATTTTTATTATTTTCGGTATAAAATATTAAAATTAAAAAATAAAATAATATTTTATAAATAAAAATAAAAATATTTTAATAAATCAACCAGTCATAATTCATCCTATATTTTCTAATCGAAAACTTAATTATTAATCATTTATATTTTATAGCCCCCGTTTTTAGTTATGTATGCGCACAGAGCGCCAAACTACGGTTCACATTTCCAAACATTAATGTCTTTGGTAATTAAAGCTTAAAAAAACACACTAAAAATTCTTAAAAGTGATTTTTTTTTTCAAAATAAAAATATTTTTTCTTAGAAAGAAAGCCGAAACAAACGAGCTGACTTTGTTATTATGAAATATACAAGTAACAAACAAAAAAAAAAATCAAGCATTTATCCAACATTTTTGTAAACTAACAATAATAAGAAAAATAATCATTTGCATGGATTTTATCGAGTTTAATTTGATAATGTTGTACTTTTACTAAACATGAAAATGACAAATCATAGATAATTAAAAGAATATTAATATTATTTTTTTAAAGAAAACGTAATATTGAATAATTTATCAGTATGAATCGTTTACACTTAGTATCTGTTATTAAATCCTCTCTTTTTTTAATTCTTGGCTCCTGTGAATTATCCATTAAAATTAGTTCATATTGTTTTTTAAAAACCCTATATAACAACAAGCCATGAGTAGCAAAATAAAACATTTTTTTAATAAAGTAATAAACTTTGAACCCATAATATTCATTAAACTTGTTTCTGATTTTGACCAAAAAAAAAATGCATTTTAACTTTGTTTGAAAAAAAGTTAAGCCCAAACTCGTGTATGCATTTTACTTTTTAAAATTCTTGACATCTATTTTATCTATAATTTAAATAAAAATATATCTGATATGTAATTTATTTAAAGATATATACATAAATAAAAAAATAAAAAATAGAATATAAATTTCCTGAGTTTACCCAAACTTGGGATGCTTCAATCTTTTATAGAATAAGTGCAAGGACAAAACCTACCCCAACCTGTCATGTTGCCGTACCAACACCTTATTTGGTGGACCTCTTGTCTCCGGTAAACCTCTGCCTACACTTCCAAATCCCCAGCATTTCACCAATTCCCTGAACCTAAATGTATTTGGAGTTACCTATCATTATTACCATATTTTAGCACAAAACAATTAAAATACCTCGCTTTCTCTTTTTTGGAAAGTTAATTGAATTTAACTATCTTATATTCTCTTGCATGTCAATATGCCAATTATATGTAGTTGATCTAAAATTATTAAGACAATAATAGAATAGGGAATAGCATTATTTTGAAGTTCATACTTTTCTGGTTCACGTCACTATTTTCAAATGGACAAATGAATACTTGAATCCAACAAGAGCGTCGCGGGAAATATAAATAATCCTGCACGAATGAGTACAGATGAGCGCAGAGTAAAACAAACAAGCTATCTGTCCCCGCCCCTCCCCCCCTTCCCTTTGCCTCCAAAACTATGAACTATGAAGAAAGAATATAATACATACAGATAAAGGACCCACCCAGTGCCCACACAAATAATTTGTAGTTATGAATTTTAATATACATCATTTACATGAAAATTATGTCAGAAGAATCATTGGACTGGGAATGAATATTGAGAGTGAAGAACATTAATTCCTTGAATCAATGGTCAGTAGCATTTTGCTTGTTGCAAGGAAATCACTTGCACTTGTCAAATTTCCTTTACACCACCAATTTACAGCAATTCGAAGAGAGGGAGGCAAGCATAAAATAAAATAGTAGCCATCAACCTGCAACACAAACATTTTGTAGTTTCAAGAAAAATAAGAACCAAACTGGCGAGAGAACTAAAAATGAAAACCGTTCTCAATATCTTCTTTTTAAAATTTGTTTAAATACACGTCTTCAAGTGCCACACACACATACATCCAAGATGATGACTGAAAATGAAAATCGTTCTCAATATCTTCTGTTATTTTGATACACAACTTCAAGTTCTACCCACACACACATGCACACAGCAACTATTGCTAAGCTGAATATCATTGTAATCAGAAGGTTACCGTTTCAGATTCATACCTTCCTCAGAGAAGTCAAATACATCACCAAGCATATCATCATTATCAACATCTTCATCAGATTTCTCCCTGCCGCAGGGACTGCTACAATCCACATCAGTAGTAACTTCTGTTGATTCATGACAGTCAACTGATGCTTTACAATAACCTTCTTGAAAAAATTGCTCAAAGTCTGGTGAGTCACGTATTGACTCCTCACAAGTAACATTCATATTTAAATCACAACCACTAAAACTTGAATTGAAACTGTCACTGCCTTCTTCATGTTTTGAAGATGATTTAATCTTTGAAGGTATACAGCCAGCAAAACTTGAGGCACCTGGTAAAACATCATTTGTGTTAACAGTTTTGACTTTGAGGCTTAAAAGAGGTGATCCCAACACAGCTACCTCTCTGTTCTTGCAATTAATCTCATTATTAGATAAGTTAATTGACAGAAAAATTTGCTGAAAAGTCTGAGATAATAATAGTCAAGAACAAAGTGTTACATAGGTCACTGAAAAACATAGTAGAAGATTTCACACCGACTTGCTTATCTTACCAACATATGCCTTTTCAGCTAAGCCAGGTACCATCAACTTTGAATGGGATATTGCTGCATCTTCTGACAGCTTCTCTTCAGTTCCATGTGAATCAGATGAAGAGCTAGAGCATCTTCCCATAATGATACCCCTGACAATGATTGTAGAACTCATTAGCATGTGCATGAACTGTTATTTGCATATGGTTTCAAATTTCTATCACAAGAAAAACAACAATCAAGCAACCCTGCAAATTTAAATTTAACAAATCAGAAATAGAAACAATGCTACCCCAAACATCACATTCAAATATTGTTGGTCGGTAAACAGAGAACCAAGCCAAAGTTAATCTTTAAACCCTGACCACAAAATCATCCAATCCTAGATTCCATATATAAACCAAGTAAAAGCAAGATGCAAATGAATACAAAAAATAATATAAATAGCAGCTCAACACAAGCAGGATATCTCAAACTCCCATGACTTCCTAATTATATTATTTAAACATAAATAAAGCATCTTTGCGTAAAACTTAGAGGAGAGCTGCATCTTTAAGTAAAGATAAAAATTAAACAGCTGTAGCAACAAAGCAAGGAAAGAACATACTGCAGAGCTGTATCTCAACATGAAATTGTGAGGACAATAGAAATGCAGAACAGTAGAGAGCAAGGTCAGGTGCAAACTGTAACTTTAAAAAAATTAATCCTTGACAACTCAAGAAAGAGGAGACTCAAAAATAGTCATGACTGTAGGTAATCTGAGAGCCTGATTTAAATTGAACGTCTGCCTCATATCTAGAATGGAAATTATCTAAGAGTATAGTTATTACAAGACATGATATCTAGTGGACTAAGACTAACAACAAACTAACAGCCAAGCAGATAAGCGATCATTACCTGTCAGCCCAAGTAGACTGAATTCTATGAAAATGGTTGAAGATGGGCAACAGATCCTTCTGTCTTATTTCAACCTCATTAATAGGAATATTCTCTATTTTAATCTCTCCACTGGCACTAAGATTACATAAATTTGGCTCTCCAGCCTCCAAGGGATTCATCACAAAGAATGACACCTAAAAATTGAGGAAGAAATAGTTTGATTGAAAGAACAAAAAATAATGTTTTGAAAGGTGACAAGCAGGAGTGTTCAGCACAGAAATCAAAATGAATACCTCAGACTCCTGCCAAATGGGTATCCTCCCGAAGTTTATATGTACCTCTGCATTTGAGAAGTGACATTGCTTATTAAGTTTTATAGAATTATTGTTACCAGCAGTAGCACTATTATCTTCATAATCTGAACTATCTGAGATCGTTTCCACAGCTTCCAGTCTACCAACAGTATTTCCCAATATGCACACCTCTCTTTCTGGCCAATCATATCTCCTACATACATCCCACCATTGAACAGGCTCAACCTTCACACGCAAATCTTCTTCTTGTATCGGTGCAGAAACTGAGGCTGTTCTTGAAGCAGTTTCACTTGGCTCTGCCACCAATGATGGTAGTAATTTATATTGAATTAAATGACCAGAAGGGGCATAAACCAATAAGTTCTCCATGGCATGAACTTTTGAGGACACATTGTGTGAATCATGAGGAATGGAATTGTGAAAGACAGCAGAAACAACACCAGATGGAATTGAGACTTTCCCTGCTGCAGAAGACGCAACGTTACTAACCGTATTGAGCCATCCAGCACTACTATTTTTTATTCTGCTAACCACGGAAAGAACGGCGGGAGGTGGGGGTGCCATGCCAAACTGCTGCTGGTTTACAGTGAAATGTGGAGTGAACCACCATGGTAGAGGAAAAATTGGCAAAAGTGCAGGCCCTTCTGCATCCTGATTGTGCATCTTAAGAACTGTCTCACCACCAAAAGGGGCAAGAACAAAAATATGACAAGTTCCCTTTGAGGAAATGATGGCAACCCACTGACTGTAATGGCTAAAACAAATATCTTGTATTACCTGTATAATATACACAATCAAGTAGAAACCTTCTCAACCCAAGCATAAAAACATAAGGATTTAATTCTGATCTCTTGTTATTTACACTATTATCCAAACATATATTACCAAATCAGTAAAGAAGTTCAAACCTAGGAAGTTTAACTCTTTCAATGATGTGCCAACACATCATTAGATGATGGTATAAAAAGCTTTACACAAATAATTGATCAAATTTGGGCTCCAAACATAAAAGATTAAGAAACATTGAGAATAGAAGCATACAGCAGATGTCATGCCACGGTGGAGCTTGTAAAGGAGTACATGTGAACAGCTCCAATCACTGCTTTGAGAACTTGATCCACTCCTGGAGCAGGATGGCATAATTCGAAATATGTTAATGTTGTTACCATGAATTGAAGCTGTAACTAGAAGCGTCCCACTTGGGTCGAAACATAATGCAGATATTGGACTAGTATGGGCCCTAAATTGTGCCAGAACGGCTCTGGAAATAAAATCCTTGACAACAACCTGCAATAGATCAGTAATATCAGTCAACATACAGAAAGATTACTTTCCAGTTTCAACTGACATAAAACAATTATTAAAAGAAGGGGGAGGAAAGGGAAGAGACTACAGCAAAATACTCAGTGCTATTAACTACCTCAGAAAATTCTTCTTCTATGGCTAAGCTGAACCAATAGATGATCTCATGCAAATTGTAATACAGATGCCAATATTACTTTTAAGAAAGAAAATATCTAGTCAGCGATCCCACACATTGCAAAAGAAAATAAGATTATAATGTGTTAACTTATCACCAAATAGTATACTCACCATCCCGGCTGTATCTGTTTCTGTAGAATTTGATGTAAATCGATTAACTTTCCAGATTGAGTTTGATGATACAGGAGAACTGGATCCATCAGGTATAAGATCTTGATAGTATTTAGACAATGTCTTATATCCCATATCACTAAGACTGATCAGCCCAGCAGCCAAGTGCTTGCTAGATTCCATGGCATATCGGGCTACCAGGCTTCCACTGCTGGGTGATGTTGATGGGCTGACAGTAGGAGGAGTAAGATTCTGAGGACTCAAGTGACCTGTATTTGACAAAAATGGGCTGTTGGAGGCATACGCTAACCACCGGGGCCCCACAGCCATAGGACCATAGCCAATATTAACCCCAACCATTCCTTGGCCTCCCAACTGAGGTACAGGGTAAGTGAGAACACTGAATTTATTCTCCAGAGTTAGAGCATCAAAACAATATATCTGCCAGCAAAGTATAAATGAAGAAAACAAATTAGCCAATTTACCTATAGCAATAGCAAACTGAGTTGCTGTATACTACAATAAAATCACATAAAAAGTACACAAGTGATCCATTACATGACATCATAATCTATCAGTATCCTGCAAACTTGCAATATGTCAAAGGAAATTGGTAAAACCTACCCAGAATCCACCAAAAACAATCATGAACTCAACTTCCTCAATAAGGTAACACATTTTTCCACATACAAGTGCTAAAAGAAAAATGAAAAAGTACTTGAGTACTTACTTGAGTAGCAAGACCCACAGCCACTATTTGAGGACTGCATCTAACCATGTACACAGTTGAACGGAACCTCAGAGCATGAACATAAGTATGGGACCTTAGTGAGTAAAATCGAACAGCTGTAGCTGAGCTGACAATATTTTCAGCTTGAGCTTCGTTGCTGCCATCTCTGACATTTAGCATTTTACCAGGGATCTTTGATTTATCACATGCAACAACCAAGAGTAAAGGATGAGATGCTCTAAATCCTTCACAGCCCTCTAATTTTGCAGGGACAGGTTGCATCTGTAAAAATGAAACTGGATCATCGCGCTTTGAGACAAGTTCCCTGACATTAGAGGCATCTTCCACATCAAGAACTTGAAATCCATTGGAATAACCGAGTAAGAGTACATGCTTGAAAGAAGAAGGACCAAGTTCTAGCCTGTCAAAGCAAGCCCAAAGCACCTGCATGACAAAAAGAGGTGAATAATTTTGACTTGTCCATTCATAAGTAACAAGTTTACATCTGAGAAGCAATATGAAGTTTGACACAGCACATTGCTGATAGAAATACATATCCGTTGCTACAATTTGGGGTATGTAAATTATTTAAGGTAGCGCCACTGCACAATCAAAGCTTCTTAAAACTCACAAATGTAATGCTCTATTCTATATTCCAGCTTTACTGAATTCCCAATTATAACACAAATTAGCATTTATTTAATTACTCCATCCTCAAATAAACCAGTCTCCAATTAATTATGATCTGCAATGAAGAAAAATAAACAAAGCAATACCCCTTTAATTTTTTTGGAGTTAAAGAAATCGATATTGTTAATCAAACATTCCATGCTCTTTAGAAAAAATTGAAACATTAATTAAGTCCTTAACTTCACTCAATAGTCCAGAATAAATGTAATTGAAATGTTTGAGGCAAAACATGATAAATTGCGATAAATGTTTCAATGGTACATTTCGTGGGATGTGGGACAGTATCTCAGCAATCAGAATGGCATTTCCACGAAGGCATTGATTTTACACCCTTCAATCATCGTAGCAACCGAACATTAGCAAGCTTTCAGTAAACTAAATTTTCCCCGAAGAAGAATGATCGGAAATCACACATGTTTGACTGTCATTTCTTAACAGCATTCACAAATCAATATCAAAAGGCAATAACCGAAAACTTCAAAAGAGTAGCACCCACGCAAAATGCTACCTGGTCTTTACGGTCGTGTCCGTCGCCAGAGATGGAGGCGGCGGCAGAGCGGACGCCGGAGGAAGCGGTCTTAATGCAAGACGATATGAACTTGAAAGAAGAAGGAACGAATCCATTGCTCTTGGAACCGTTGTCCTTTCCCTGGCTCTTCATAATAATCAACGAAGCGATTTTCCACGGGCCACCGGTGAGTCACCGGGAATTCCGTCCGCGCCGACGAGAGTCGCGGAACGCAGGCGATGGAATATAGCATAAGATTTAAAGGCGTCAGGATTCGCCGTACACGGCGGCGGAGAACTCTGGCGTTACGTTTTAGTTGGTGGTTGAGGAAATTTGACCTTAACGGAGACGGTTCCTCTTTTCTCTCTCTATCTGTCTTCCGTTTGGAGTTTACACAGTGCGACTCTGCTTGTGCTTGGTGCTAATCGCAATGCTTATTTTCTTAATGTCACTTAGCTCCCATGACATTTTCAAAAATCTCCGTTACGTCCCCTTCAAATGTTTTCAAACTTTCAAATTACCATCCAACCCCTACACATCCCTCTTTTTCTATTCATATTTTCAACTCCTCATCATCGGTATTAATATATAAAATATTATGCAGTCATAATTCTATGGGGTTTGGTATGATGGGATTTGATACGAAGGACGGTTTGGTTGGTCATTTTGAATGCTTGGAAGCGAATCATTGGTGGAGCGATGTGGGGGCAATTTGGCCATTAGACGTGGGAAGCACGTGGGTGTCATGTGGTATTTTGGCATAAGATTGGGGCATAATTGAGTTATGAGCAAGTTTAGGGGAGAATTCCGATACGCTAACATGTAGGAAAGCCTTGAGGAATTAAAAAACAGTCCACACGGCATCTTGATTACCAAACGACAAGTCATAGGAATATCTTAATCTAGATGCCGAACCAAATTAAAATAATTTTTATTTCCCTTCCAACTTCAACTTGTTTACCAAGATAATGACAATAATAATTGAGTCGTAATTGTAGATAGAGTTAAGAGTAGATGCAAATCTACCTTGTAAATTTTTTTCATTTAGTTTTACTTATTAAAAATTTTACGCATAACAGCAAAAGATAAGATTCTGTATAGATGAATCAGGGACAATATTATGGATAGATTTGGCACTAGGGCAAATACCCCCAATTTCCGGCCTATGTTCTCATCGTGAGTATTTATTTACCATTAAATGGATATTTATGAATATCGTGACCTTGTGGATATTAATAGCGGGGTTTCAGGTGCATTGTTTGATTCAACGATAGTATTTTTGTAAAGAACATTTCGATATTCAGGTAAATACGAAGAATTTAACAGCATTTTGTTTAGGTAAAGATGAGTACTATAAGAAGTGTAAGACTCTATTTATAAGTATCGGATGGACTTGGTTAGATCAAGGTCCCATGCTAGTTGACTTAAGTAGTATGGCCAAGATCTTTAACAGAACAGTCCAATCCTACAATAGCTTTGTTATTCTAGTAATTGTGAGTAATTGCTTTAATTAGGTAGAATCATGTCAAGAGTGAGTGTGATGATTGTTTCTATATGGAACTAAGTTCGTGACTTTGTCTTGAATATATTGGGATGTTATTTGTCACTTGTTCAGTGAGGCTTGAAATGCATGTGACTATTTCCGTCAGAATGAGCATGTCAATGGCACCCCAGAGATTGGTTTCAAACTAAGGAATGGTTGTTTCGATCATGGATGGCCTTATTTCGACTGAAGTGTAATTTATCCGGGATCAATTTTCGTAGGATGTAAAGATTTTTGTAACCTATAATTATGCGCTTATTTGGTTAAAACTTAAAAAATTATTTTATGATACTTATTTTAGGAAGTTATTACTTTTTAAACTTTTAGTAAAAATACAAATGGTTCTTCTTAAAATTTAGATAATTATTAGAATTTTCGAACATCTCGGTTGATTGAAAGTACTTTTCTTTCAAAATAAAATCAAACTGATCTTATGTTGACGGATATTTTACAAAGAAAGATATTAGGCATGTAATTTAATTATTGTTAATTTAAATTATTAACAACTAAAATATTTCTTAATCTTTAAGGGAATTTTTTTAGGTCAACTTAATCTTTAAGGGAATTAAACAACAAAGTATATATTTATGAAATAATAAAATTAAAAACTTGTTGCCGATATTTTTTTTAACAAAGTGTACAAGTATAATCATCATGTTAATCACAAATATAAATAAGAATAATATATATATATATATATATATAAATATAGGTAATTTAAATTATATTTATTATCTAAATGACATAAAAAAAATATAAATTTAAATTATTTAAGGTTCTCAATTTGAACTAAAAGAATCTTAAATATTATAAGTATTTTTAATATTATAAATTGATTAAAATTGAAAAATTATCCTTTAATTTATCTAATAATAATTAAAACGAGTTTATTAATATTTTCATTCTTACCTTATTTAGTTTTACAAATTCATTCTTTATTTAAAAAAAATTTTTCATTCATTTTCAACTTTTATCATTGTTTTTTAAATTCGTTTTCATTGTGTATTGATTTATATTATTTTAAGTAAGTGTAAGAAATAACTTGCATGATTTTTAAAAGTAAAAAATTGTATTAAAAATTAAGAATAAATTTGTAAAAACTAAATAAATTAGAAATAACCAGTAAACTGTAATTGACACAAAAACTATAATGATTAAATTTCAATTTAATTTAAAAAATCATATAAAAATACTTAAAACTTAAAACTAAAATTTTAATTAAAAAATAATATAAAATCACTAAAAGTTTATTTTTCTTTTATAAAATCACTAAAAGCTTGTTTTTCTTTGTAAAAGAATTTATGGAGAAAAAATAAATGCTTTGAAAAAATTAGCATTTGGATAAGAATAGTAAAAATATTATATTCATAATAAATATTCAAGTACTTATAAAATAGGTGAAGATGAATATTATATCATCCATTTTATGGATATTTACAAACTTATAAAATATTTTTATTAAATATGTTTAAAATATTATAATCTTTTTCTTTTTATGCTGAGATAAAATTTATTTTATATATTGTATAATATATAAATATGTTATAATATTATATAATGTGAATTTATATTATATAATATTAGTATAAGATAACATTATAGTATATTATATGATATTTTTATCATTATTAAATTTTTAAATATGTACCTACTATCTAATAAATATCCGCTAATTCTAGCAGATATGAATATATATATATATATATATATATATATAGTATATTATTCATTCCTATTCTGTTGACATCCTTGCTTCCAAGTCCAACAGTGCAGGTTTTATGCATGGAGAAACATGTATCGTGTGTTTCACATGTTAAACAAAACAAGTATTTATAATATTACACCTAAATTTTGTAGTATAAGCAAATAGGTAGTCAAAAACTACATGTGAGATTCTCATTGGC
This sequence comes from Canavalia gladiata, assembly GCA_037954105.1. NCBI lineage: Eukaryota > Viridiplantae > Streptophyta > Magnoliopsida > Fabales > Fabaceae > Canavalia > Canavalia gladiata. The sequence goes on from CM075660.1 coordinate 17,193,750, forward strand.
GACTATTGGATTAATACTACAGTAGAGTTCTCATAAGATTTCAACTGTAATTATAATAAATAACGTTGCCAACAAAAACTATACAAGTCCCTCCCTGTAAATTTTTAGTTAGCCTTTAATATTTTGCAATTAAAATCTAAAAGGGAGCTAATCGTACAAACTAATGATGTCGTTCGCTCTCAAGAATCCAAGGCAAGCTGCCTATATCGATTGAGATCTCTTAGATATTTCGTTGAGTTGTATTCTTGTACATCCAATAGCTCTTCTGAGTATGTTCTTTGGAAAGGCCTCCTTTGGTGTGCTTTTGTAGATTGTAGGACACTGTCATCACCTCTTAGCACTGTCACAACCTGAAGCCATCAAGGAAAATATGATCAACCTTTTATGAAATTATGCGATTTCTGCAACCATACCATCTTTTTTACTGCGCTCTTTTCATCACCTTGACGAGAGTTGAGCTGAAGCAAATACACAATAATTCAGGAAGACAAGGAGCACAAAGGGCTGAAGCAAATTAATTAGTGACCATCACCTCATTGATATTCACTCCATTGAAGGCAAAATCTGCTTCGAAGTTTTCTTTGATTGTTAAGACATCACAGTAATGCCTGCATAGCTCATTTTCGTTTTTGTGATTTACTGAATTGCTAACCTATTCTTTTTACCATCTAAACATTTCAAGAATTAAGTATAGAGCAAAAACAAGTCATATATAACCAGATACCTGTCCAAGTACCGAATCACTGATTTCCCATCATTTTCGGAAGAAAATGAAAATTTTGAGAAATCCATGGTGTTTCTTAAGTTGCAAATTTTAATTTCATGTGGACATAATATTGGGTAGCTTACTAATGCAAGGAATTGATCTAGGAAATATACAGGTTAAGGTAGATTAAAGAGCTCCATTCTTTCTAAAAGAGTAAGAAGAGCATAGCTGGTAAACAATACAGATATGTCTTCATATTTCTTAGTTATCATTCATTATTTTCAGGCTCTACTATCTTGTCACTTAGCCTAACCAAAATTGGTGGTGTCGCATTAGCTATTAGGAAAGAGCGAAAGTATATACACAGTTCAATAACTGAAAACATCTTAGTTTCATTTCATTAAGATGGTGGTAATGCCATGTGAAATTTCAATTTGGATGAACTAACGTGCATCTAATCTATGTAGCTCATGCACTTGCCTGGCGCATGCAGGGGCGCAAGATGGGAGATCGCTCAACACACATTGATGCAGTCAAAACTAGACAACCCATCTGTTGTTGATCATAATGATCACCAAGTGAAGGATCAACAAGGTCCTTGATATGATTAGCCTCAAGCAAAGGTTTTGCCTACGATGCATAAGAAATTACAGAGTGAATAAGGCCTCATGTAGTGACAGTTAGATAACACTACATGCCATTCTTTAGGAAAATGTTTTACCCATATCACAACACTCTGCTGCAAATGATCCAAAGCCGGCCGGCCAGTTATGATCTCCAAAAGTAGGACACCAAATGAATAAACGTCAGTTTTCTCATCAACTATGCCATGCATGCAATATTCGGGAGCAAAATATCTGCCAATCAAATAATTAGGGGATTATATGAAATCATGAGAACCTAAAAAAAACCTAGCATTAGTAATTTTTTATTTACATACCCAAATGTGCCTTCAAATTTTGATGCATTATAGTGAGTCCATTGTTGCGGCAACCACTTTGCTAGCCCAAAATCACAAATCTGGAGAAAATATCAATTTAGTAAGGGATTAGGGAATGATAAATCAGATGAAAGATTACGTCAAAATTAGACATATCAACTGGGGAGCCTTAAAGGACACCGTGTGCTGCTGAGCTAATTCACAAGCAGGACATGTATTAACAACACAGGAAAGAGATAGTTAAGCACGAAACATGACAAGGCACAGCTCAGTTCATGTAAGCTTGACAAAAGTAGAAACATTTTCAGAGAATAAGAGTTATTATTCAAAATCTTAAATGGAAAAAAAGATAGTATCATACAAAAACACCAGCTTGTAAATTATTTTTTGGTTGGTGATCATCCCATAGGCTGTTTCTAGGATTTGAATCAAGAGTTGCAGGTCATAAGGCAGCAACCTTACCATTGCGCTAAAACACACAGCACACAACCACACACAGCACAAATAGACTGAGTCTAATGAAGCTTAGTAAGAACCTGTGGCTCAAAATTCTCCGTAAGCAGAACATTCTCCGACTTAATATCTCTATGAATGATTCGCCTGTGACAATTCTCATGCAAATAGCGGATACCATCAGCTATTCCCAGAGCAATTTTATACCTTTTATTCCAATCTAATTGGTCTTTCTTCGGACCTGACATACATCATGAGAGAATAAGCAACAAACACGTTTTCAAACAACAACTTTTCACGTACAAGGAGAGTGCAAACTTGGCACAAACCATGAAGAAGAGATCCCAAACTTCCCAACGGAGACAGTTCAAAGACAAGGTGCATTTCTCCTTCAACACAACACCCAATTAGCTTGGCAGTATTAGGATGGTCAACATGAGCAATTATGCCTAACTCAGATAGAAAGCCTACGGTCTTTTCATCCATGGTCCCTTTAGTCATTTTCTTCACAGCTATTAATTTCCCATGTTGAAGACGCCCCTGGTAAACCTCAGCAAAACCACCTCTTCCAATTAAATTTTCTACATATAAAACGAACAATGAAAATCCACATAGTCAAACATACCCCATTTTCATTAAAGAAATAAAGCATTCCCAAAGACCATCCCATCCAAGTGAGTGTTATAGAAGAATTTATGAAGAACTTATTTGAGCTTATTTTAGTTTATTCTAACAAGTTTGGTAATCGAATTTATGATACAAGCCAGGTTACGAACCATGGCTAAAATTGTTGGTTGCTTTTCTGAGGTCAGAGAGGGTGAAATTGACCAGAGAAGAGCTGAAACTGTATAGATTACTGAGAACGGCATTTTCTCTAGAGCTTTTGCTTTTCCACTTTGGTATCTTTGGAACACCAATGGGAGGGAAGGAGGCTAGTCGCTTAAATGATTTCTTTTTCCAATGTTTGAAAATTTTGGTCCAGTGAGTGTGTGTCCTCGAGCTTGAACATGTCTCCGATTCAGGTCGGTGTGGAGACTCAAAGTCTTTGAAGCAAGCTTCTAACACTCCTCTTGGAGATGACTCAATTTCTTTCTCCTTCTCCAACTCCAAATGCCTCAAGTCTAGGGACACAAAAATCAAAATCAAAATCAAAATCAAAATCATGACGAGTAAATTCTTACCAATTAGGATTAAAATTGAGGAATTAGGAAGAACCATGAGCTGAAGAAGAGCATGGAAACAAAGATGCTCGTTTCTTGGGTTTAGTGTCATGAGCATGATTCTTCTTAGAGTCCCTGCAATGCAATGCATGCCACATAATTTCGTATATAGAAACCGTAAACAGAAAAAGGACATTGCATAATACGTATAATATCATTTACCGCAACATTTGGGAAAATAAGAAGAAGGCGAATGCATACCAAAAGCGAAAACTTAGATGATGGGTGTTTCCGACTGATAGGTTGGCCATGAGAGGTAATGATGAAGCAGAAAATGAAAGGTCCTTGTTTAGTTTCTTTTTTAAAAGCGGTGTTTTGTATGCGTTAGAAACTGAAGTGATGGCGAAGGTGATCCATAATCCAGAAAAGTTGCGATTCATGGCTCTCTTTCCGACGGGGATACATGGTAAAATCAAAGGTTTGCAGCGACATGTGCTCTCAACCAACCTCTCTTTCTCAACTTTCTTTGGATTATCTTAACCCATGCCACCAATTCACTTTCAATTTTCGCCTTTTACATTTTTTAACCATAAATTCTCAAAGAAGCATAATGTTGCTTTTTGAGGGATTAATTTTTGTATTTACTATATTATATATTGCATTAAATATTTTCTATTAGAATACCATGCCAAGCTCAATCAGTTATTGACAAGAATTGGAACTTTGTTCTGAATTTACGTGCCCAAATCCCAATATCCACTGTTTGTGCTTGCGATTCCATTGTCCTATGCATTAACAATATAAATAATATGTCAATTAAAGAATCATAATTTTATAAAAAATATACCTTAGATGACAGATAAGATAAAAGTCGAGAGAAAAATTAATAAAAAATTATATTTATGCTAAATAATTTAATGAAAATAATTTTAATTTTTTTTCTAATATGTTAATTTTTTCTCATTTTATATTATTAAATTTAATCTTATTATCAATATATCAATTTACAAAATTTTGTTCCTCTTTTATTGGTTTAAATTATGATTCCTAGTAACTTCAGTTGTTAAAAATATTTTATAAAAATTATAAAATATTTTATAATAAAAATCATCAAAACATAGAAATGATATCTTAAAAAATAGAATAAATAAATAAATATAAAAGGTGCATAAGAAATGATTGATAAAAAAAATCAAAATCCTTTACAAAACATAATTTTTTCCCAATATCTAAAGTTAAGTTTTTTTTAAATAAGATACGGCTCGTCTCAAATTATTTTTTGTATGATAATTTTTTTTCATATTTTTCCATATAAAAAAGTGAGATAGTATACAAAATTGTGATGTGAAAAAAATATAAAAATTAAGAATTAGGCTTTGATTTAGATCGTTGACAAATAAGTCATTAAAATTTTTTTAATAATAAGAGGTTGAGATAATTTATATAGATTTTAAGTTTAAATTTTATTAGTTTTATTGTATATTAAAAAAATATTGAATGAATCTATATTAATATTTAGAAATACGTTAAACGTAAATTGTTGTTATTGATTTTTTTTTAAAATAAAACCTCAAATAAGTTATTAGTGTTTAATAATATACTTTTTTGTTCTAAATTTTGTAAAAGTTAAATTTTTTTCGTTCCCTTGAATTTTATAATTTGTGCATGAAAAATCTTAACCATTGATGAAGCTTAGAAAATCATGTAAAATCTTATAAACAAATAAATGTATAATATCCTTTGGGAGTTACCATTCTATCCTGGCATTTATGTTAAAATATTGATTCATATATTCAATGTCACTGCATAAAATTAATCTAATTGATGTGCTACTCCATAGAATTAGTCTCAGTTAAAAGGAAATACGTGTTATGAATAAAAAATGAATTCTAAACACTTGCGAATATTTATTTAATTTTATATTTCAGAACATATACAATGTACATATTCAAATTATAGTACGTAATATTTTATTTTAATTTTTTTTCATTTTTGAATAATTTTTTCTTATCATACCATGTTTTTTGGTTTTAGATAAAATCAATTGTTATTGGAGCATGGTAAATGCATGATCGCATGAGTGATTTTTTAAAATTGGATGTATAAAAATTTATGTATTTTGGATACTTAAAGGTGATTAAAAGAAATAGAATACTCAAATTTTTATTCTTTCTGATATTTTTTAAAACAAAACATATAGACTTTAGCCAAAAACAAAATTAATTAATAATTTTAGATAAGAACTCTTAAAATATACCATTTTTCTTGTAAAATGAATCTATAAATTTTGTAGCTAAATTTTTTTATCATCTTTAATACACACATAGATTTCCAAAAGCTTCTCCCATTTCAGTCAATGCAGTACCTAAAAAAAAGTGAGGATGAGGATATAGATTAAGAATGAGGAAGAAAAATAACAACGTGCCACCTTGGGAGGAATCATAGGCCATCTGAGTAGGACCCGGCATTGTTTGCTAATTGTTAACTTTGTTCCATCACTGCAACTCATGTTCATATAATCTTTTTCTTTGTCTCTTCTTAATTTTCACCTTGTCATTATCATAACCATTTCTCTCTCCAACTATCTTTGGGGGTGAGAATATTATTAATAACCATCCCTTAACCTGGGGAATGTTATTAATATTCTCACCCTCTTCCCACTTTCTTATCTTTTTAAATTCTACAATTTAAGACAACACTCTCCTCAATCCAATCTTACAAGAGTTTATATATATCTATGGTGATGATTGTGTTCTTGTATGTTCCTATTCTTCTCTCACTTTCTCTTACATTCCTTTTTCATGCCTTCAGGAAGCACATTCACTCTTTCTTTTATCTTATTGCCACCAATTTTAACACCACTGACGCAATTGATAACTACAAGCTTCATCTTAAATGTCACCATCCTAATTCAGTTGGATTTATCAATGATACCAACAAGGGGGTTGAGGGGTTAATGAATCTCAACTTCAAAAGCACCAATGAGAGACAAGTTAGTGATGAAATTGACAACAATAATGACAAGGATGAGGGTGAAAATGATTGTTGGAGGATGATGAAAATGGTAGAGGAAAGAGATACTTGGAGGAATGTGAAGACGTTTCCACCCCCACTTTCGTCGTTGAATAAGAACGGACAACCAAATTTCACTCTTTTACCAGTGAGGAAGAACGCACGGTTACAACTTCAAAAAGTAAGAATAAAGAGACCAAACGTTCTAAATGCTATGCGACAAGATGGACGGCTAAGATTATTTCTTGTTCCAGATCAATGCATTCCAAATGATGATTATGATGATGAAGAAGAAAAAGAAGAAGAAGAAAATCAAAATCTTCTACAAGAACAAATGGAGGAGAAAGAAATTATAGTAGAATCAATGGAGTTAGAGAAAAATGATAATGATGGGGTTGAAGAGATTATTAGATGTAAGCAAGAAGATATTAGAGTTAGAGAATGGGAATTTCCTAATGAAAGGTATTCAAGGTGTCATGAAATGATGAATCATATTCATAGCAGCCATCACAACCTACATATGTATGGAGTTGGCTTTGCTTAATATTAGATTGGGAAGTTCAACCAGTAGTCCTGTTTTCATCTATTTCAACACATGAATATATGATTAGAAAACTAAGTTATGTTTTTATGTTCATATTAACTTTGTTATCATGACGAAACACATAGATTGTTTCCATGTTACATTGTTTATGTACATAAATATAAATTAATGGATGAATTCTTATTATGATATATTACTTAAAAATATTTTCTTTCCAATATATTAATTTTTTATTTTTTATTATATTTAATCATTTTTTATCTTATATAACCTATTTTTAAATATATAACAACATCTATGTTAAGTAGGGAGTAGAGAAAGTAAAGTATGTATGAAAACTCCATACTGCATTACATTCACTATCAGGTATAATGGTTTTCTTTTCTTAGTGGTAGATGTATAAATAGATCCATTGTTTTCTTTCCTTATCGGTACATGTATAAATAGTGAGAGAGAGAGAAAGATTCAGCAGTAAAAGGTTTAGAAGTTTTGTTGTCTTTACAACATTTTAAACTTATTTTCCGAGAAAAAAAAATTAAGCGTAACCATAATTGCTGCACTAAAAAAATGTAACAAAATTCAACCATTTCATATTTTGTTTTATATTACCCGTCACATTATTAACATTCTTTCACTTTAATTAATTGGTATATCATAAGATAAGACTAAAGTAAAAACGTAATGTGTTCATATTACTTTACTCTTGTTTGTGTTGAACATCTTACACGAATAATAGAAAATATCAACCCGTTTTTTTTTCTATTTGAGAGTATTTTGATATATACAAAAAGAGAATAGAAATAATTATAAACAATATTACACATACTATTTTTATATTAAAATAATAGAATTACTTTACAAATACACTGCTTCACCTTCTCGTTCTTCAGGGAAGCATGAAGCGAATCTCATCTCAATCCATGTAGTGAACATTGAGAATTTAAAAATAAATTATATTATTTTAATTTTTTTTACAAAAATAAATATGAAATCTTAATTAATTTGTGTTGAGCACATAATTGGATTGAGCGAGTGGCAGAATTTATGTAGATGGCGTTATTGAATTTTGAAAAGCGTGGATTATTATTCAAAGTCTTATTGAACTGATAGGTGGAGTAAGTTGTACACGTTTATACTTTACAGCTGCTGCGGCTTGACTAGTGTAACATGAATATAAACATGTAATAATAAATAATAATAATAATAATATAATGCTATTCAAAACTATATATACAAATTGAGGGAAGAATAGAAAGAAAGGAATGAAAGGAAGTAGTGACAATAGAAGAATCAGAGAGAGACGATATGGTGTTTGCGCTTCCAAAGAGAATAATACTGATGCGGCATGGAGAGTCCCAAGGAAACCTAGACATGGCAGCATACAGCACCACCCCCGACCACAGCATTCCGTTGACCGGGCAAGGCATCGACCAGGCACGCACCGCCGGCGCGAAGCTCCGGCGCGTGATGAACGGCGCGGGATGCTCCCCTAATTGGCGCGTGTACTTCTACGTTTCCCCCTACGCCCGCACGCGATCCACGCTCCGAGAGGTTGGTAGATGCTTCTCGAAGAAGAGAGTGATCGGCGTAAGGGAAGAGTCACGGATTCGAGAACAGGACTTCGGGAACTTTCAGGTGGAAGAGAGAATGACGGCGATCAAAGAAACGCGCCAACGCTTTGGCAGGTTCTTCTATCGCTTCCCCGAGGGAGAGTCCGCCGCCGATGTTTTCGATCGCGTTTCAAGTAATTCTTTCTCTTCTTCTTCTTCTTCTTTTCTGCATTCTTGCTTGAATAAGCAAGTTTAAACTCTAATTTTTATAATTATCGGTGAATTTAATTTGACTCGTGAGAAAAAGAAAATTATTAGTCCATGATTTTTGATAATCGGGAAGCATCCATGCGCATCACCACCTAGCTATTTAAGGATTTGCTTGATTTAAAGAGGAAACTGATTTTGAATTTGAATTAATTTTTTAACTGCAAAATAAATAAAACTTAAGGTGATGATTCGTTTGCAATTTTTTTTATACAAATGTTACTATTTTTACTTCATTTTTGACATTTTATATAAAAAATATTTTAGGTGACTCGTAAAAATATTTTTTTATTTTTTACTTTTATTTATAAAAATAATATATTATTTTGAGTTTGTCTTCCATTTTTTAAAATTTTGTATTAAAATAATATATTATTTTAATTTTGTCATCTATTTTTAAAATTTTTATTGAAAACAGTAAAATTAGAAAATTATTTTTATAAAATAGTAAAAAGAAAATATAAAAAATTATTTTTCCATACAAAATAGTAAAAACAAAATATAAAATAAAAATAAGATAATATTTTTATAAATAAAAATAGAAATATTTTCATAAATTAAATATCATTTATATTTTTATTTTTGCTGATTCAACAATAAATTTTGAAAATAAAAAATAAGAATAAGAATAAAAAATATCTTCACAAAATAAAATTTATCTAAAATTGATAAGTTAGTTTTCTTTTTGTTAGTTTTAAGGATTTGTAATTTAAAGATGAGGTTGATCAATATTGTTTCGAAAATTAAATTGATGTTTTATTCAATAAAAAATATATATGATATATAAATATGTGTTTAACTATTAAATTAGTTCTTTAAAGATATATTTAAATTAAAAAAATGGATGAAATTGGTTTGAATGGAGTAAAATAATATTAATTTTATTATTTAAATGATTTGAATTAGAATAAATTGGAATGGAATGAAATATATAATATAATATAATATATTATATGATATTATTTATTATTATTATTTTTGTTTCCCTCGGTTTAGAGAGTTAAATAGAATAAAATATAATGATTCCATCCATGCTATCTTATTAAATAGTGGAAAATGGTGGGTCGTCTTGGTCTAGATTTATGTTATCCGTTGAAAAATTCCTAAAATTTATTACATAAATAACTAATTTAAGGTATGTTTTGAATTAGGGAATAAATTAGGTAGAAGTTGGAAGTTAAAATTAAAAGTTGAAAAGTTAATCAGAGTTGAAAATTGAATTTTTTTTAATTGAATTGAAAATATTTAATAGAATTAATTATTAAACTAATTGATAATGTAAGATAAATAAAAACATAGTTTAATAATAGATTAAAATATAATAATTATAATAGTTTTTTAACAAAAATTTATTAAATAAAACTTTAATTAAATAAAATATTAAAATTTAATTAAATAAAATATTATTTTTTAAAATAAATATGTTTAAATAAATTTTAAATAATTTTTTAAAAAAAGTGGCTTTTTTATAATTTAAATTTTTTATCAAACAATTCAATAATTTTTAATAAATTAAAATAAATAATATATATTAAAATAATAATTTAAAATATAATGTTTTATAATAATAAAAAAATTAATATTCTTATAAAAAATTAAATAATATATAAATAAAAAATTAAATTATAAAAATATATTAAAAAATAAAAATAAAAATAAAAATATTTTGATGAGAAGCTAAAAAACATAAAAATTATTTAAAATAACTTTTATCTAAAAAAAAATTGGTAACTTTTAAATTAAGCTACTTTAATAATATAGGTAAAATATTTTAACAAGTTTTTCGTAATTTGAACTTTTGAACTTTCAATGAAATGTTTTACCAACATATTCTAAAATCACTTTTTTAAAAATACTAATAACTATCTAAACGATATTAATAATTATTAAAATAAATTATTTTAACAAATAAAACTGAAATATATTAACAAAAATATTAATAGTTTCAACTTTTAACTAATTTAAATATTAATATACTCTTAACTTAAGGATAAACGTTGAGAAATTTGGAGTGAATTTGTAAGTTCAAATACTAATATAACCGATGCTAAGATGCAGTTTGATTAATTACACGTTTCCTTTTGGTTGCCTGTTGATTCTGTTGCAGGTTTCTTTGAATCTCTATGGAGGGACATAGACATGAAGAGGCTTCGTCATGATCCTTCGAACGATCTGAACCTGGTAATTGTATCTCACGGGCTAACATCGCGTATTTTCCTTATGAAGTGGTTCAAGTGGACGGTGGAGCAGTTTGAGCACCTAAACAATTTTGGGAACTGCGAGTTCCGCGTTATGCAGTTGGGAAGTGGTGGGGAATATAGCTTGGCAGTTCATCACACAGAGCAGGAAATGCTAGAATGGGGGCTCTCTCCTGAGATGATAGCTGACCAAAAATGGCGTGTCACAGCATGCAGGGGTGATTGGAATGATCAATGCCCATGGTACCTTGACGCCTTTTTTGATCATCTTCCTGACTCTGATGATGACGCTGTGCAAAATGAAACTGAAGCTAATTCATGTTCCTAGGGTGCTTCCCTTCTGGCTCTAAGAATACATTCTTAACACTCCATACTAGGTTGATTCTTTTTGTAACCTTTTAATGATACAAGAAAAAATTTCAATACAATGAAAAAGGAAAAATCAAGGGGAAGGAAGTAGAAGGATAGGGTAATAAAATTGACGATTTGGATGTTCCTATAGATAACCTTTTGATTGTAGGTCGACCAAACACTTTTATACTGTTTGTAGGGAACCTTTGCTTTGTATAATTGTTTTCAAACTATTCATGTTTCTTGTTTGTGAATTTTTAAGGTCAGTGTCAGCTCATTTATTGTTTGTGATTTTTTGTTTTTGTTTTTAGTGTGTATGCCGATAAGAATATCACTTTGCCATTTGAAATGAAGTTTTCAAACAAGCTGGATCTTTCACGTTGATTGTTTTTATAGGAGAGGGTGATGTCTGGAAAGAAATGCTGATTTTGCACATGACAAAATATTTGTGTAGTCTAATGCAGAGTATTTATATCTATCCATATCACACTGTCTTGCGAGAAATTCATGTGAGAGCGGATTTATGCATTTAATAAAACGCCGATCGCTTTAGAGTTAAAGTTTCTTTGGATCAAGTCTAGAAAACAGAAGAGGACAGAAATATTTAAATGTGTATAATAATAATAGTAAGAAGAAGAAAGGCCTTAATTTCGGAATTATCAACGAATACAATTATAAGGCCACACAACACATTCACACTGGGTGCCGTATGCTATTTAGTGTCATAAATTGTCAAACACTAAGAATATTATAAACGAACGTGAAATTAAGAAATGGTATAGGATTTGTCATTGAGATCAGAACCTACTTTCAGAATTGATCGCAGAGGCTTCGGTTCTTCTTCCTCTTGTTCAAGAGAAGTTGATTTTTGGAAGGACCTGCTCCTCTTCTTCTTCAACTTCTTCATTGGGGGAATCTCTTCCACGTTCGCATTAATGCTTACCGTTTTCTTTATAGACCTCGTTTCTTGTAAACTCGGCTTTGGCAACGTCAATGAGACATTTTCTCCCGCCACCTCATCAACGTTCATGCATGGGTTATTCTTCTCTTCTGCTTGCTGTGCAGGAAATCCTTCAGTTGGTGGTAGCTTCTTGTCATCATCTTTGCTTGGTGTCTCTGATTGTACCTCCGTGTTAGCTTTAGAGTCAGAACCTCTTACTGCAGTAGAGGTTGAACTGTGATGTTTGGAACGCCCTAAAGTCACCGTCTTCAATGCTTGAGAAGCCAAAGTTTTCGTGATGAAATGATAGAGCTTGTAACAGATGCCCGTTGGCTGAAGATGGAATGCTCTTTGGTCCATTGCTAAGACTTAAACCAGGGATATAGATATGAAAAAGGTGTGGAGTTGTGTTAATGTGTAGGGTGGAAGAAGAGATTCATTAATCCCACCCCGAAATAAGAATATAGAAGTTTAATTCGGGAACTAGAAGTTGAATATATTTGGAAGATATTCTTTGCTTTTCTTGGAAGGGATGTTAACCAAAAAGTTTACAGTCTTTATAAAGTTGCTATTGAATCTGAAAGTAGAAAGCAAGAATATAATAATGCGTTGCTTAACTCTGCATCTCCCATGCTCTGATTACGCTTGTTGCGTGGCAAGAGCACAGTTGAGTGAGGAGATTAATCAGGACTAATACAATAACAAAAATTTATAAGGGTGTTTTGGTGAATCTTCCAAATTATTAGCAGGGTTGTCAAATTAATACGGGATTGTCAATCTATTTGTAATAGTGACTTGTGGGCTTGGAGAATAGAATAGAATCACTTTGCCCATTTTTCCACGTTTACTATTTTATTAATAATTATATTGATGTTGGCGAATTCCTTTCCCGCATGGTTTCTATTGATCGAGATATTAATTTCCAGTTTACCCGCAGGGAAAGAGACTGGTAAGAACAGACGAAGCAAAAAAAGGGGGGGGGACTCCAAATGGATTTCATTCAAAGAACAAAATTTGGATAGGTTTACACCTATATTTATTTGATTTATCCAGAGGACAAGGCTCAAGTGACAAATAAATACAATAATTCGGATCAACAGTTATACGTTACAAGTAGGAAGAGCTAACTATCTTTGGATTGTTAAGATTTTTTTGGTGATATCCGACCACACAGACGCCAGCATGCACCGGTGTGAAACATAGACTTCTCAAATACCCATATATCACGGACAAGAACCTGGAAAACATAGCAAAGGATGAAGGGAAGGAGATCTCTATCTAAAATAAAGAGCAAAGCACAGAGCTTGAGTGAACAACCAAGTTTGGTAGTCAAAAATACAAAATGATGCATCCTTAAAACAGTATGAAGTTCCCTCTGCTCTACCAGGTTGCCATTTCATAATAAAATGAATGACTGAACGAGTACCCTATTTCTACATAAGCATGCCACAGAAAATAAAATCCAGAGCAGAAAGCACTAAAAATCTTTTCCTTGATGGTTTAATGCATTTTGATAATTGGGAGAAAGAAAACGGGGAATGAATATCCAAGAATGCCCCAAGGATGGAACAGAGGCAAAGAAATTTATTATCATTACCTCCTTGTTCTTATCTCCAGCTATGACAGAACCTTTTGAGTCATACGCTTCAAATTTCTGCAATTAATATAACATTAATTTGCTATTCTGAGTTCTTGAAATTCCTGCTACTCATGGAAACCATGGGCATAAATTTTCTGGGATTGGACTAATTTTAATGAACATAAAGCATACCTGTTTAGTCAAAATCTCAAGAGTAAGCTGAATAAATACTTTATTTAGGTCTTTTCGATCGACTCCAATCTGCAGTTGATAAGGAAATCAGCATAACAATCATTATATTAAGAAAAATACTAATTTCAAAATGTTTGCACGAGTGTATGAGAGCGACAAGCACAATGCAGCATCCTATATAATGCTAGTAGGTTAAAAAGGACATGCATACTAAGACAACCTGGTTGGTTAGCACTTCTCGAATTGTCATCATACTTCAAGTAAGAGAATACCAATTACATAATCCCAGAAAAGGCCTATGAAGCAGAAATTACGATAAAACTTCAGAATTAAGTTTTTGCTAATGGTGCCTACAAGAAATAACCAGCAACCCCAGGGAAACGGCCAGAGAAACTTTACAGCAATGCCAAGGAACAAAATTCCAAGTTTTCAATTGTAAAATGATCAGAACACCTCCAACAATACATTCTACCAAAGCACATAATGGCTATTTTACTGCTTGATCCAATGGGACCAAATTTTGATCAAATGACACCTCAATGTTAGCAAGTTGACAATGTCAGCTCTTCGATATGACCCAATGCTAGTAAAGGAAGGTGTTCTGATAGAGATAAACCTTCAAAATTTTATGAGAAGGAATAAGAAGCAAACTGAGACTTGGTAAGCCTGAATTATTAGTGTTTTAGATACTTAGGGATCTGAAATGTTATTTTTGTGTATTATTTTCATCTTTATGCAGTTATAGAATGGTGTGACAGTTAGTGCAAGATTCTTCACATGTATGGGGTTTGGGGGTGGTTATTCATTGGGTAGTTTTACTATTTGCTGAATGTAGAAGGAGGAGACTTCTTATCAGGGAGAAACTCTGTTATCTACATTCTATACTGCAATTCTCTCCTAAAAACTAGATTGTATCCAGTAATAAATGTAAAACTGTGTTTACTCTTGATTTTAACATGTTCCCTCTCTATTTAGAAATATCCACGATACATTTTGAGTCATTACACTACCTAGATCAAATTTTTAATGCAGTAAAGAAGAATACTAACCAGACGAGCACGCAAGGTTCGTATCTTAACAACAGGCTCAATCATTTCCCAATATACCTTGCTCCATGAAGTTTCTCTTGATTTGATTTCATTCTTAATTGCCTGTGGACAAGAAAATGAAATACATCTCAAATTAAACTATAGTCTTTAGAAATTATTGATGTAAAAAAATGTACAGAGCTGCATCATTTCTCATATAATGTACTAAAAATCATGCAAAGGAACAGAAGCATACAGAAAACATCTTCTCGGTAACTGCTTTCCTTAATGATTTTTTGTCACCAATAGCTATTAGTGTGTTTATCTGGAGAAATTCAAAAGAAACATCAGCATTAAGCAAAAAAAGATATGCCAACTGAAATCATGAAGCAAAAGAAAGTCAAAAGAGAAAAATGCATACTATGAGGCAAAGGAAAGAAACTACCAAGAATTAGTGATGATTAATTGTCCTAGCTGGTGAAAATTCAAAACACACCCAAAAGCCAGACATCAACGTTTTCAATCCTTAATTTCTTCAAGCCGTTTGTTTAAATTTATTCCCCTCAACACTATCTGAAGCGACTATATCACTCTGAAATGGCCTCCCTTTAATGTCTTACTTCTTTCCAACTATACACTCTCCTAATCTATTAAATGATAGAAATCATGCAGCTTTGTTCTATCAAAGAAATTGCAAGCATTAAATCCTAGTACGCAAAAGGTGTGGCAGCGCCACAAAATAGACAAAGTAAATTTATTTCTTGACATCAAATGCTATTTACACTGATGGATGACAGGTGAGAAAATTAAATACCAATGGATTTGAAATCGTCGCAATAACAAATAAACAATCAAACAAGATTTCAAGTGTAAAAACTGCATGTTTTGAGCAAAATATTTATTATTCATCTTTTTTACTAATTTTTCTTCACTTGTACAAAATTAAAGTCATTAAAATTTGATCTCTAGTTTTAAACAGGTTTGATTTCGGTTCCCATGTTCAGATTTCAAAGGTGGTTTCCCTCATAGTCTTCAAGTTGATGAAAAGTAGACCCATTTCATATGGCACTATCGTTGATTCGGGACTGAGCCATGCCATTTCCCTGTCAGCAGAGATAGTGCGACAGCAGCAAACAAAAACAATAACATAAACCTTATCCCACTAGATGAGGTCAGCTTGCTACACCAGCAAACATGAGCCCAAAAGCAAGGATTGTGGCACATGGAAGACTGAATTTACTGATTTACATCAATTTGAATTTTGAAAATCACGAGGACAGGAGACCAAAATAGAACTTGTTTGCAGCTAGAGGGAGCAAAAGTGTAATTAATGCAATAATTTTCCTTTTTTCTTAATTTATTTTAGTTTTAGCATGTAGCTTAGACAACTAACAGGCAATCAGTAAAAGATTATTATCAAATGACAGAAAGAGTTGTAATACACAAACAGAATGGCATTGTTGGATTTATTTAGCTGACACCACCTAGTGGGAATAGACTTTGGTGGTTGTGTTTGATACTGTCAGAATGAGTTGTAAAAACATTAAATCTTAGAAAAAGCTACAGAATACAACAGAAACAGACCTCCTTGTACATATTGGCAGCCTCATTGTAGAACTGATTTTTTGAATATCCAGATTTTCTTAACTTTGAAATAGCATAGGCACTTTTCATCTGCAACAGAGAAAACAACAAAGTTAGATTAAGGTGTAAGATAGGATCCATTAAAACAACAAGTTTAATGTCCACAGTCCAGGTTCAATACTTTCAATGTGATTTGAATTTTCTTTTTCTTATCTACTGTAAAAGAGAATATTAGTAGAAAGAAAGGGAAGAACAAACATCAGAGAGAGGAAAGAAAATCCTCCTTAGAAGAAAGCAACAATATGTAGCAATTCTCCTAGATTGGGGTAAAACAAACGATAGAAAAGAAAAGAACAATTTGGATAAACAGAAATTCTTATATTGAAATAGTAAGGCTCTAATCTCTAAAATGGTGGAATAATGTGAACGGAAATTAAAATAAGAGATATGCATTTCACCTCAAGAATTATGTCATTTTTGGTTCTTCTCCAACCACTTCTAGTGAACCATCTGGTACATCAAATATTAGAGAAATTATAGAAAAGATCAGGATACATAATTATAATAGTTTATGAGGAAAAGTAATGCTATACAAGGGTTGAAGGCAGAACAAATTGGTGAAAGAAAATAGCTAGAAAAATATGTAAATGATTCTAAGCAGATGCAGCATTATGAAAATGTTAAAATAAACCCATAAAAAGCTATCCAAGTTTTTTTTTTTGGTGTAATGAAAGTATGTTAGTGATATAAAGCCAAGTATAAAATGTGGAGATTTGAAACCACTGAGATCTAACCTCTTCCAAAATGGGATTTTCTCACGAGGTTCATAAGGTTCGAAGATAAATCCAGGACTTGACATGGATATTTGTGCTCCCTGCATCAATGATATGATCACAGACAGCCACCATAGATCAATTTCGTTTACCTATCCCTTAAGAGTATTGTACGACAAAGATATTTTTAAGCAGTAGATAAATGCTCAAATTCAAATAAGAGGGTTGCCTAAAATCCACCAAACCATCAACTCTCTAGATGACTGTTCAAGAGCACAACACATATACGATGTGTGCACTTACATCGATATTCAAAGTTGTTAAATGATGGAGGCTTCTCATCTGATCTGCCAATTGAAATGCTAATATGCTATGAATTTATGAATGATCAAAACTATTTAATGCCTTAAATCAAATTATAGACATAAACTGCAAATCATAGGTTCCACTCTCCCTTTTGTTGAAAAGTAGAAAGCTCCTTGTTGTTTGAAGAATCCCTTTACTTCAATTGGTAAGTTTTTCATAGAAAGGAAACATGAGATAGTAAAATTCAGTAATTCAATTTAATTAGTAAAATAAATGGCTATATGGGATACAAGAAGTGCAGAAATGAGGGTGATGGTAACTATGGCCAATCAATTGAAAACATTTAACCATCACAGCTCCAAAACTAAAGATAGAGGAATCGGGTACCATCCTACATACAGCACAAAAATCATCAGGTAAATTTTATCAATCCAATACAATAAGTATACATTTGATATAATGTATACAGTTTGTACTAGATACCACAAAGAATAGCCGTAAACACTTCATGATCATAAAATGAAGAAATTTAAGAGAGTACCGTTGGTCGAGCTTGTGCAGGGGCTTTTATGCCTTTAGCTTGAGTAGATGCCATCCTCTTATCGTTCATGAAAATGGACAACTCTGCAGCCTAAGAAAAACATAAGAAAAGACAAAAGGAAGGTTAGTAAGTCAAATCCCAAAAAGCTAAAAATCAGGGTCATAAGACAAATGTTCGAGAATATTTACCATGGTAGATCGTGCTGTCAAAGCTTTTACACCACCAAGGGGAAAGCCATCGTGGCCTTTTAACAAATGAGGATGGAAGCTCCTGAAATTACCCTCAGAACCTGATCAAGCAGAAATAAAACGAACTGTCAACAAATTGAAGGTTAAAGGCCAATTCTGAATCATTCACAAATGTCATTCTCTTATAAAATCCCTTTTTGAAAACACATTAAAAAATATCTATGTTGAGAGAAAACCGTTTGATAGAACAGAGGAATAACTCTTGCAGCTACCGAGCCTGAAAGTGCAAACACACCGAAATCATAGTAAGGCAAATTTAGCAGAATGCCATTTATTTCAAACTGAAAACAATCGCTTCGGTTCAAAGAAGAAAATGCGTTCTTCTAAGAAAGCAATGTTACTCACAGATACGACGAAGATTCTCCAATCTGAGATGAACGATAGAGCGTGCGAACTAATTGTAAGCGCTTGAAAGGCGTCATCATCTTCAACTTCTTCGATGCAGAAACATTACAGTTAGTACACCCCTCTGATCACAGATGAATAACCACAACACAGGTTTTTGCTTTTCCAAGGGTTTAAGCTTTCAACTTCTTTAGAAAATAGAAACGGAATCGAATAGGCCCGTAACACAGTAGGCCCATTATTCCTCGGGTTGGGCCTGTCCAGGCCATCATGATAGAAGGCTCAATGTTGAGTGTTTTAGGCCTGGGACATTATTATCTTGCAATTTTTTTCGATATATTTATATCTAGGAAAAGATATTTTTACATAAAAAAATAGTTTACACCTTCTACGTAAGGATGGCAACTTGACCCGTTCCCACTCGAGTTTGACGGGGAAAATCCGAGTTGACCAAGATCGGGGATGGGTAAAACCTGATTTTTGAAAGTGGGAGCGGATATGAGAGATTTATACTCGTTCCGTCCCGTTCTTGAACTCGTTCTCCTTTTAAAATTACTAAAATATTCTTACTATTTTAAAATATTATATAAAATTAATAAGGTTATAAAAATAATAAATTATATAAATTTTAAAAAATATATAATAATTTAATAAATTATAAAAAAATTAAAATTAAAATATAAAAAATACCGAAGATGAGTACAGGAATCGGGTTTAATATTATGAATCCGGCGAGTACGGATATTGGGTTTAATATTCTGAATCCAGCAAAGGCGGAGCGAGGATGGGATGGACACGGGGTGTGACGGGGAATGTGAAACTCGTCCGTTGCCATGCCTACTTTTGTGTCTCTGGTTTAAGGATTGAATATTTTTTAAATAAAAAAAATCAACGGCTTATATTTTTTCGATATATTTATATCTAGGAAAAGATATTTTTACATAAAAAAATAATTTACACTTTCTGATGGTAACTTGACCTGTCCTCGCCTCGAGTTTGACGGGGAAAACCCAAACCCGAGTTGAGCGAGGTCGGGGGCGGGGACAGGTAAAACCCGATTTTTGAAAGCGGAGGCGGGATATTTATACCCGTCCCGTCCCCGTTGCCGAAACCGTTCCGCTTTTAAAATTACTAAAATATTCTTATTATTTTAAAATATTATATAAAATTAATAAGGTTATAAAAATAATAAATTATATAAATTTAAAAAATATATAATAATTTAATAAATTATAAAAAAATTAAAATAAAAATATGAAAAATATCGAAAACGGGTACAGAAATCGGGTTTAATATTCTGAACCCGACAAGGACAGGGATCGGGTTTAATATTATAAACCCAGCAAAGACGGGGGCAGGGATGGAGATGGGAATGGGCACGGGGTTTCAGGAAACGGGGAATGTGAAACCCTCGTTGCCATGCCTATTTCTCTGTCTCTGATTTGAGGATTGAATATTTTTTAAATAAAAAAACTCAACGACTTATATCCTGTGTAATTGAGTATAAGTCATTTTTTATATATGTGAAATTCTTTTTTTCCTATATCTATAATTTAATAAACCCATACGTTGTCGACAAAAAAAAATCATAGGTTAATAATATGGTTGACCTTTAAAAAAAAAACAGTGTTCACATGAATTTGAATTTTCTCAAGCTTTTGCATACAATGTTATCTCACCATGTTGTAAAAAAAAAAAAGACGCAAATTATAATTGATTAAAAGGAAAAAAAATCGTAAAATCAAACATCATTCTAAACAAGATTTTATAAAAGAATTAATTTATACTTGAGATCATTTATTTTGTTTTTTCATTTTAAGGATTTCAAACACACGATAAAAGGACATTCATCAAATTCATAATCTTGTTAAATTTATTTTTTTTGGTAAAATATTTTGCATAGTCATTTAGAGTTGGCACAAGACACTAAGGTACAGCTGATTTGTCATTGGGAGGGACAACTACTTTTTGTAATACTACTCTACTTTTATTTATTAAAGAAAAAAAGTTATACTAACCAAGAATTTAATCATTGTATTATAGCTATTTGATATATTTTTTAATCGATTCTCTTTTACCTTTCTTTATTTTTTTTTTCTTTTAATTCATTTTTTATATGAACACAGAGATATCAATAACAAGATAATAATTAATAATATCTTAAATTTTTATATGAATAAATAAATAGAAACAAAATTCCTTTTTTTAGGAAGAGCAGTATTACTTGCTTTGTTTATTTTCTCTTGTGAAGCACATGCTAACAAAATCTGGAATCCATTTTGCTTTGTCTCTATTTGACATGCTTTGCTGGTGCTTTGATTTGGCACATTAGCAATAAACTCACGGGTACTCCAAAAATGAAATAAATAAAAAGGATCAATATTATATATGTTCGCAGAATATAACACACATCCACACGATCCGGGCTTTGTTAATGCATCTGTTTTTATTGCACAGACACAGTTATGGTTGGTGAGTGTATAGGTTCACGAGGAGCAATGGAGATGAAGCAATAATAAGACAAAAGTGCACGCAAAAAAGTGCATCCAAATACAAGACAAGTGATAATTTCTTAACTTAAGGAATAGTCTTTCTATATGCAATTAAGTGTAGTTTTTAATTTCTTGAACGCCACAAGGATAATACCAAATGATAATGCAAGGCAAAAGGAACCGTTTCCTTTTGGATGCAATTGCTTTCTAACTATCATAAGCAAGCTTTTTAGTTACTCACAATTCATATTGGCTAACTATTTGAAGCAACCAACTATGTGCACAATGCATGCATAAAAGCCACGCAAAAAGCTAGCTATAACTGCTATATCCATCGTTTGTGTATGATCTTGTTGGTGTTTTTGGTTCCATTACGAGCAAGAAGTGAGAGTTGAGTACCATGGCTTCTAAGAAGGTTGTTGCTTTTCAAGTTGTTTTGTTTTGCATATGTTTGTTTGTGGCCAACTCAGTTGAGTTCAGTTACCCAGCGGTTTTCAACTTTGGTGATTCAAACTCAGATACAGGTGAACTCGCTGCAGCGTTGGGCTTTCTGCTTTCCCCCCCTAATGGACAGAATTACTTCAAACCCCCTTCTGGAAGGTTCTGTGATGGCCGTCTCATAGTTGACTTCCTAAGTAAACTTCTAATCTTTCATGGTTTTTTCTGTAGTGTTATACTTATAATTTTGTTAACATAAGGGTTGGTTTTAAGCAACTAAAGTCTAAAGGTACAAGGTTGTTTTTGGAAAATGAAGCATTTATTATGATTTTATATTTTTGATGTAATAAATGCTTCATTTCTCTAGAAAAATTTTGTATATTTGTATTTGCTTAAAATCAGTTATGTTAACAAAACTATTTTATCACAAGTTTATAATAGTAATCAATAGTCCTGCTGAATCTCACTGCTCATGTTTAGTTAATCTTTTTCCTGTTCCTTCTCTAAAATTTTGGACCTTACGTTTCATTTTCTTGAAGAGGGTATGTTACTGGCAATTCTTCAGCTGCATGTGTAGGGGTTTAACAGTTGTTTCTTACTAATTACTTTCAATTTAGAGAATGGATTGATTTGATTATTGATAGAACGTAGCAATGATTCTCTACCATAATAAGTGTGACCTACTGAAGAAAATATCTAATGTTACATATGAGGTAATTAAGCATATATAATTAACAAGGTGTTTTGACTTTTGAAACACAAGGAAATTCTGGAAGGCTAGAAAAATCATCCATGTTAATTGTCCATATATAGCCAAGTACACAAGCACATGGATCATTTGCATTGACATGATAGTTCCATGTGTTTTTGTTGATTATTGCAGTGGATGCAATGAAATTGCCATTCTTAAATGCCTACACGGATTCGTTGGGTTTGCCAAATTTTCAGCAAGGTTGTAACTTTGCAGCAGCAGGTTCAACCATCCTTCCGGCCACTGCAGCATCCATCAGCCCTTTTAGCTTTGGGGTTCAGGTATATCAGTTTCTGAGATTCAGAGCTAGGTCTCTTCAATTGCTTGAAGGTATATGATAAATTAATCAAATATCTTATTACTTTGGTGTCAAAATCTAGTTTGCTTTTCATTTCAGTCATTCATTTGAAGGAAAATTACACAATAATGTTTCAGGCAAGAAAGTGGATCAGTATGTCCCAACTGAAGATTATTTTGAGAAGGGGTTATATATGTTTGACATAGGCCAGAACGATCTTGTTGGTGCATTTTATTCTAAATCATTGGACCAAATACTTGCCTCAATTCCCACAATTCTATTGGAATTTGAAACTGGAATAAAGGTTGGTGTGATTGTGTCTAATAAAATAGCAACAATGAATTAGTACATTTTTTATTCAAAACGTTTTATTCTAAAAATTTCTTCAATTCCATAGTTTAAAAATAGTTTTAATCTAACTACCGTTCACTATCTGCTTTATGTGCTAGAAACTGTATGATCACGGGGCTAGGAATTTCTGGATACATAACACGGGTCCATCGGGATGCTTGCCTCAGGTTGTTGCCAAATTTGGCACTAATCAATCAAAGCTTGACGAACTAGGATGCGTTAGTTCATTCAACCAAGCGGCTAAGACATTTAATCTACAGCTTCGAGCTTTTTGTGGTAATTTGAAAGACCAGTATCCAGATGCGAATGTTACATATGTTGATATCTTTACCATAAAATCAGATCTCATTGCAAATTATTCTAAACATGGTAAGTGTAATTACAAAAAAATATCGTTGTCAACTCTCAATTCGACTTTGTTATTGATTTTGCCACTTTTTTTTTTTTTTGCATAATTACTATTTCCAAGAGTTTATGTTAATTTTTATATCTGTTTTCAGGGTTTGAACAACCTATTATGGCTTGTTGCGGCTATGGAGGTCCACCATTGAACTTTGACAGCCGAGTTTCTTGTGGGCTAACAAAGATCTTGAACGGCACCACAATAACAGCAAAAGGTTGCAATGATAGCAGTGTGTATGTAAACTGGGATGGGACTCATTACACTGAGGCTGCAAATCAATTTGTGGCATCACAAATTCTCACTGGAAATTACTCCAACACTCATTTGGCAGACAAATTGCCTTTCCTTCTCTAGCTCTAGTTATAATAATTTCATTCTTTCTGTGCTGGTATAGTGAAACGAACACCTGATTGTAACCTTAAATGACAGTCAAGATATTAAAAACGAGTATGATTTAAGATTGAACCAACTGAGTTTGTGACAATGTCGGTAGAAATTTTCTATCAAACTTACTATGACTAATGATACAAACACTTAAACTAAAGATTGGCATATTGAAATAGACCAATGCACATACTTTGGAATTGCATTTACAAGCGAAATTTCTGATTTATTCTTCAGCTTTTTCAAACTCAATTGTAACATGAGCATGGTTACAATTGCATGTTGTGCATCCGAATTTAAAGGGTGAGAATTTGGAAGACAGATCTAGCTATATAACTATAATTTTTTATTTTACTTTTTGGATACATAAGCATAGTATTGTGCCATAGGAACAACAAATGCAATGACCAACAAACCTCCAACTACAAGAGTGAATTGTCCACGCTTCTCTTCTGTCTCTTCCTTGGTTTTGAAGTTAGACTCACGTTTGTTGTCTTTAAATTTGGGCCCACCAGGATCAGGAAGGTCATCAATGGCAGCAACTAGCCGTTTGGCAGTGGTAAAAATAGCTTCATTGTACTTCTCCTCCGTAGCCAATACTGCATATAAAAACCAGAAATAGGTAGTTTTGTACCCTCAAAAAAATAAAATGATTATAGCTGCTCCTGGTTGATTAAAACTTCAGAAGAATGATAAGTTCCATAAATAACTAACATCAGAATCCAGAATATCCAGAGTGCCCATTATATGTGTGAATGTTTTGAGATCTAGAAACATTCCCTATAGTAAAATGAGGTACTGTAATGAAAGAAAGGTTTGAACTTGGTGGGGGCATGACTTAGAAATCTGAGCTTCTCCCTCTTTGGGTAACAGTGGCTCAACTGGTTACATAATATTAACATAAAAATTCTACTGTAATGCTTAGACTCGCAGCATGCCTTGACCATGAAAGGGGGTACCTCCACTTCCCCTAACTATTTTAATAAAAAATAGAAAGCATGCTTACAAGTGACTCAAATTTTCACATTATCCAAACAAATTGTTCACATTTTTCCTAACTCTGGATTTGTTTTTCAAATAATATGGTTGAATCAAAATTCCTATCCGTCCTTTGTTGTACTATGAAGAGCATGTTATGGCCATACTCATACGAAAGATAATTGCTTCAAAGTTTATCATAAGAGGACCATGAGCAATTCACCTATTCACGTTTGGTTTGCCATATTTGTTAGTGGAAAAACTCCAAACCAGCTTTAGAAGTCCTTTGAAATAATTATTTGATATATCAAAGAGTAAGACATAGAGATTAAAAGGTACCTGGAAGGTTCTCTGAGACTGTGGCATCAAGAATATTTTCTCCCACAGCTTGGACAAAAGCTGGGCCTCCGGTGACTGCTCCTTCTTTCTGACTCGTGACAAGAATCACAATACCCTTGTTGTTGCCCTCTTCTACAGAAGGATACCAACGCTCTAAAACTTGGTCAGCATACTCAAATGCATCAGCTTTGCTCTGCAGCCACATTATATAAACAGAAAAAATAAATCAGCATATCTGTTGGTCCTTTCATGCTCCATTTTAGTTGCATAGCAAAGCACATGGATACAAGGGTGCAGAAGCTCAATGTTTTTTCATTGTAAGAATAGAAACCTACACAGCATAGCACATGGAATCACATGAAATGCAAGGAATAGCATTAACATTAAAAGCTGTTTATTTAAGCACATAGTTGTGTTGTAACTAACCGTGAGTTTTCTAACAGTAATAAAATTAATGTGGAAGTTCTTCCTTGATTCCAAATCAGACAACAACTGCTTCAAATCAGACCTTGTCACCCTACTAAGCACTCCTGCATCATCAACCACATACGAATCTTTGGGTGGACCCTCGCTAAGTACATCAAACTCGGATGCTATTGCATTGCCAGAGTGCAATATTGGGCTAAAGTTGAGTGCCAAAGAGATAGCCAAAGCTGCCAGGCCTTGCTGGGCAAGAGTGAACCAACTTGTGAATGAAGGGGAAGAGGATGGTTTGAGAGATAAAGTTTGAGTCTTTCTGAAGCTAGAAACAATGGGTTTAGAGGAAAAGAGAGAATTTGGCTTGGGTTGGACAGAGGGAGTTAAGAGGATTCTTGAAGATGAAGGTTTGATATTGAGGAGTGGAGAGAGTGAATGAGGAGGAAAAAGGGTTCCCATGAGGAGGATCAGGAAGGATTGAACTGCAAAAGGATTCTTCTCCTTCTTCTTCTCTTCCACCGCATCACTCTCTGTCCTCTCATTTGGTTCAGATTGTGAGTGGTTTCCATTGGTTGGCTGTGTTTGAAAGTGGATAATGTCTATTGCCATGTGGCTCTTTCACAATTTTTCACACCATCAGAATTTTTCTGCATTGCATTCTTTTTTAATAATTTATTAGAATAATGCAATTTAAAGATTAATTACTCGCAAGACGTTATTTATATCACTATCTACATATGTGGAATAGTGAATTCATCCCACACACTAAATTTTTACACAATATAAAGACTCTTCTTATGGTATCAACTAAGTTTATGGCATGGAGATACTTCTAGTTCTAATTCAACACACATAAATAAAGTTCAGTGATTCAGTGTAACGTATTCAAATGCCGTTGGTGATATCATCCAAATATACAGTGTTAACACTGACAATATTAAAATGATAATTACAATTACTAATAATTAATTTAAGCTAGTTAAATTAATACTTTAATATTTATAATTAAAAAATTTAGACATGCAATATTTAATTAAAAATTTAAACTCAACTTATTATTGTTGCGATGTATTGTTTTAGAAATATCAAATTCAACTGATAATAAACAGAATTAAATTTTGTTCAAGCAAAAAATATTGTTTTTGTAAAAATAATGTTATAGTAAAAATATTATTATTATTATGTAAAATTAAATATGTTTTTTTTACAAAACTAATATTTTTACACAATAATATTATTTTTATAAAATAATATAATATAATATAAATATGAGTTAAGTATGTTTTTAACGCTTTCAAAATTTTAAAATTTTTGGATTTTATCTCTGCTTTTTAAACTATTAGTTTTAGTTATTTATTTTTCAAAAATAAATTATTTTTAATCCTAAAATAATCATGATTTAACCCACATCCTTGTAAATATTAAAATGCATCATTTTAAAGACTTTTTATCCATTTAGTGTCATTTAAAAAATAATTATCAAAAAATAATGTTGCAAAAGAAATTAAGAGGATTAAAACTGACTGTTGTATGCAGATGGTGCATCATAGTTTATCCGTCCAAATGAAATGCCTTAAATTGGTCACTACCATATACAAGCAAGATATTGCCATTTTCGCATCACATCATACTTGTTACATAGGTTTAAAATGCATCAAAAAGTGTAAGGTTTTTTAATCTTTGAGATTATTTTAAAAATTAATTATTAAAATAGAGATATTTAAAAAATAATTTTTAATTTAAAGTTTAAACTATTAATGTCATACATAATAAAAAAATGACATATATATGATGAAAAATTAACACAAATATATTGTATGATAAAAAAATGATATATATTTATCTATCACATTATAAAATGATATATATATATATATATATATATATATAATGAAAAATTAACACAAATATGTTGTATGATAAAAAAAAATATATATTTATTTATTATATTATAAAAGTAAGATACATAAATATTTTTAATTTTAAATAAAAAATATAGATTATAAAGAAAGGAAGAGAGTGCGAAAGAAACAAGTACATGAACGTAAAATTATAAATTATATTATTTTTATTTTTTTGTATATAATAAATTGATACTTATAAAATTTTTCTAAATATTTATTAATCAATTCAACAAATACAAGTTAACGGTATAATTATAAATAAAAATTTAAAAAATAAAAAAATAAATATAAATTTACTAAAAAGAAAGAGTTTATTTACTTGTTGAAGCCACTTGACTTGAAGTGGTGGTGAATTTGGTAAATTCCGAAAGCTATTTATTTTAGTTGAAAGTTGAAAGTGAAGATAATTGTGTTTCCAATCCATGGTGTGTTTCTTTCATGGCCATTCTTTTCTCCACTTTTCCCATTCTGGGCATCACCAACACCAAATCCTTCTCTTCAGCCCAAAAACCTATCATTTGTGGGGCCAACAACCTCACTTCCAAACGCCATCTCATCCTCCAAACTTCTTTCCTATGCATTGGCATTAGCTTAACTCCTCAACTCTCACTTGCGCAATCTTCACCCTCCAAATCGCTTCTTTCTACCATTGAAAACACCAAATCTTGGTTTCGCTTCTACGGCGATGGCTTTGCCATTCGCGTCCCACCGGAGTTTCAGGATATCACGGAACCCGAGGTACATTCTTTCCCCCACCCTATGAACAAACTCTACTTACTACTTTTCTTTATTCGCTACTTCAATTTTATTATTCAAGTTCAACTTGTAGCATTTCAATACTCGGTAAATTATTCGTCAAATATTTTATCCTTCAACTTTAGAAAATTACAATTACAAAATGATTGTGAAATCTGTAGATAGAAACTTAAGGTGTCTACAATTTCTAGTAATAACAGGATTGTTTAACTCAGCTAAAAATTCAGTTATGGTTGGTTGGAGTTTGATGTTTTAGTTGGTTAAGTCAGTGGTGATGGTTGAAGATAGTTGAGGAAGTCAGGTTAATGAACCACTGATTCATTTTCCATAACTTGCATTATAATAAGAATAGCATTGAAACATTAGGAATTTTTCAGTTGAGTGAGCTGGTCTTCCGTTTGCTTGTAGGATTTCAGTGCCGGACAGTCTCTTTATGGGGACAAGGCAAAAACAAAGACTTTTGCAGCACGGTTTGCATCTTCCGATGGGTATTTTTATTGTTGAACTCCCAACTCCCTATTTTCTTGCTATGCACTTGTGCCTCTTTAGAAGGAAACATGAGCATCTTGTCTATGATGGAAACAGATCTGAGATTCTAAGTGTTGTTACTCGCCCAACCAATCAGCTTAAAATCACCTTCTTACAGGTAATTGGTAATCAGACGGTCGGTGACATTTTTTTTTATGAATGTACACATGCGTATCGCCCCACCTCCTTTATATCTATATGGCATAAAATTTTCACCATGGTTGAGTAATTAGATAAGATAGGCACGGCATTTTGCTATTTGTACATAAGAAACCTGTGTCCTAGTCAATGTGATGTGTCTGCGGCCTGGCCTCTAGATTCTGTGTTGCATCTTCTCTGCCTTTTCCCAACTGTTTGCCATTTGGTTCCTTTCTAGTTTAATATTGAGCTAGCATTGCTCATTCTTATTGCAAGCTTTTCCTGGTTATGGTTTTCAAGAACTTGGACTAGAATTAGGAACCTTTTGCTTCCGATGATAATTTTGTAAAGGATGGAGAAACAGACCCAATCCTTATAATTTGCAATCAATTTACCTTTGGATGGTTTAAACTTCCAGAAGCTCCCATAAATATCTTTATCCAAGGAGGATTATATGTACAGCAAAACTGCCATCAGACTTTTGTGCCCACCTCATAACAAGTCACTGTAATTGAGATTCATTCTTGTCCTATTTTTTTATTCTTGATGTACACTCCTCAAAGTACTTACATATTCTACCTTGATTAGGGCAGGCTCAGAATATAACTGATTTAGGGTCCTTGAAGGAAGCAGCAAAAATATTTATTCCAGGTGCAAGTTTTACTTAACCTCTGCATGCTTGTGTAGGTTCTGAAAGAAATCAATTTTGTTCTAAGTTTATCTTTATGTTATAGATTGTTATTTCCCAACATTCAATTATTTAAATGATATGGTGCGCTTCATTGCTCTTTCTGTTTACCCCTAGATCTTGGTTTTGGTATTTCATTCTGCCTACGATGCGCATGCAGGAGGGTCAACACTTTACTCAGCAAGATCAATAAAAATAAAGGAAGATGAGGGTTTTAGGTTAGTTCATTTTCAACTAACTGGAACTATATAGACCGGGAATGGACCCAAGTTTGGTATTGCGGGGGCTATTGCTCTCATAGACAGGATCAGGATCAAATGACATGTGTCAAACTTAGTAAAATAATACTTCCATAACTTTCTATTAAAAGTAAATTTTGTCAATTCAACCTCTGTATTGAAAATTTTCATATAATTGATCAAATTTACAAAATTCCACACAATTTAAAAATTAATTGATATTTCATCTTTTGACTTTATTTTAACATATGATATATTATTTAAAATATGAGTAAGTAGCTATTATTGGATTATATATTTATGAAGTATGAATATCTAAATTGTATAAAATTTTGTATACATAATTTTTATAATATCACATAGATCAACCGTTAAACTAATGAATTTTACTTTTGATAGAAATTTATTAGAGGGGTTATGTTAGATGTCATTTGCTATTGATCCTTCTTATACATACATCTAGAGTGAGGATCCGTTGACATCATGTGTTAAACTTTTAACACTTACACCAACTTAATAATATTATATAAAATATAAGATTTACTAATCTAACCATTAAATCATGTTACAATCTTTACGATCATATATATAAAATTTTAAAGAATTTGAAAATTTGTAAATATGTTATTCAATTATTGATATTTATGTATATTTAAACAATGTACGAGCTGTTAAAATAAAGTCATAAGACGAAGTATTTATTGATTTTTGTTTTGTATAAAATTTTATATACATAATCTAATTGATAATAACTTTTAAATTAACAATTGGATTGATGAATTTTGTATTTTATATAAGATTATTAAGTTGGTGTAAATGTTAAAGTTTGACATGGATGTCAATGGATCCTAACTTTTATATATATATATATATATATATATATATATATATTTTGTATGGATTGCCCAATATTTGAAAAGAATTACTCTGTCTTTCTAGCATTTAATAATAATGTTTTATTTTTAATGCTATAGTTTTACGTATATATGTTGTCCTCGTTACTTAAAATTTCTAGGTCTGTTACTGATATAGACCAAAGGTTCTCTCCGTTTCCGTGACAAAATACCTAAATTAGTTCTTTTTTCTCTTTTAATTTCATAGTTATTCAAAACACACACAAAAAATTCGGAGGTTGTCTAAGAAAGAAGGGTTATAAATATTTCATATTGCTTCAAATTCCAATGCAGTATCGGCTTTTATAATTGCAGGATTTACTATTTCTATGAATTTGGTAAAGATGAACAGCACGTAGCATTGATGGCTGGCGTCAGCAGTGGAAAGGTTTGTTACCACATGAATTTTACTGATATAACTAACCCATCCACATCTATTTGAATATGCAATGCCAGGAATATATCATTGGTCATCAATTTTTGCTAGTTGACCTAGTACCAATAAAGCAAATTCTCATTATCTCTGTGGTCATATATGCCAATCATTTCTATATTTTCACCAACATAAATCACAGAAAAGTAAGATATCCGGTCCTTTTATTCTGTAGGCAATTATTGCTGGAGCAACTGCACCACAGTCCAACTGGGACAGTGATGGCGTAAAACTTCGTTCCGCTGCCATATCATTAACAATTCTGTAGCCATGTGCCGAAATTTTAGCTGTATACGTCGGCTTATAATTTCAATGCTTTAGTGATATGGTTTTCATTATTTTTTGTAGAGTAATATTATTTGCTATTTTACATCAAGATTTTTATATAACCTTCATAGAGTGTTGAAGACCAATCCAATCATTCACCTGGTTCATAATCTAAATTTGTGTTTGAAGATGAAGCCTGGAGCAAGGCTATATGTCTAATCCAGCTGCCTAGAACTGAGAATGTTGTCGTATTGTACAAAAATCGCAACTGGCTATCAACCTATTCGATGGCAAGAACAAAGACTTCTTGTACTTCTTTTAACTGCTTGGGTAGTTTGACTCTTCTAGCTTTCATATTAATACTTTCTTTCTGACTTGAAGCAGTTCTCTATTTGTCACCTGCATGATTACCGTATTCTTGAGACACGGTTCATTCCTTCCTCAGCAGCCTGTAAAAGCTGAAAAACAGTTAATAATGCTTTGGACTTCAAAGAGATTCATGCAACAAATGTATATAACATCTTTCGCACTTTTTTATTTCTTTCTATTATATTACCTATTTCATACAACAAGTTGACTTTTGTTATACAAATAGAATTTATCCGCTTTAAATTAATACTATGTTGAATGTCGTGAAGCTGCTGCTGCTTCTCCTGATTACTGAAATTTTGATCTGAATGTTGACTTTTGATTAGATAAAATGCATTTTTTTTAGTTACCGAGGTATGATTCTCACATATTGATCTTTTAATGAGAAGACCACCAAGTTATTTCTCATTGCCATTTCTGTATCATAAGTCATAACTTTTACTTTTCTCCTTTTTTCTTTCACTCGCTCATCTATATCAAGCATCATATAGAATACTAAATATAGAATAATTAACCAACCTGACCAAAATAATCTTAATGAACACTCGACTCTGTCAACTGCACTATTTTTTTTATCTGAACTAGTTGGTTGAGCTTTTACAATATTTTCTCCCACATCTTCTTAATAATTTATATTACTTTATAACATAATTATTAAATAAAAAATACATGTATATATTATCTTGAAAACATAAATATTTAATACTATTTTATTTAGTAATTAGGATAATTTATAAGAATAAAAAATTGAAGAATTTAAAATTATTCGTAATTAGTTACTTTAGATAAAAGAGTATTTCATGAGTTGGTTTGTCTCTTATGGAGCCTGATTACAACACCAAAATCTAAAAGCATAAATAATGCACCAAGACATTGACATGATATGATATAGACATGAAGATAAAATTTTTAAAAATTATTAAGATATGACATGAGTATAATATGTAGAATAAAATTAATATAAATCTTAAATAAAAATATAATCGACGTTTTAAAAATCTGATTCTCTATGTAGATTATAAAATGCTCTAATTTTATCTAATTGTTATGATATTCCATTTGTATTAAAATAAAATTTTAAAAAATAAAAGTAAAATACCATAAGATGTAGATAGTAGCATTCAAAGTATAGGAGAAGTGTCTGACAAGGATAGGACCATTTTGAAGGGTGTTTTTCTTCCTTTACCAAAATAAATTATGTGGTTAATGAGAGATTAAGTGCTTAATCCTTGGAAGGTTCTGATAATAGGCTCAAAACTGTAATAACTTGCACGGAAACACATGTCCATAATGTCATAACTAATACCTTTTGCATCACATGTATGCATAAGGTGAAAGAGATTGCTTGCCAATAAGAGTGGGTATCGATGGAAATTAAAAAAAGGAAATACTAACAGCAAGTCAATTTAGTATCTGAATGTTAGGTAGGTTTTTGACAAAAAAAGGTACATGACTTGTAGTTTGTTGTGACACTCATCCAACATTAACTGCCATATCTGCTATCTTCACAATATTGAGATAGGACGGTTCACATTTTAAGTTAATTTTGTAATGGTAAAAGATTTAGATAAATATGAACTGTTCCATCTTAATTCAATAGCTGTGAATTGTTAAATTAGAGACTGCACCAAATTTTAAATGGTGAAGATTTTTTCCCACGTTGTAACATGTCAATGTCAGAATTCTGAAACGTATATAAAAGCAAGAGAACATCATGGCTACCTCCAACTTCTTTTCCTACCTCCAACTTCTTTTCCTCCCTCCATTTCCTCCTCAAAATAAATCCAAAACCACTTGTTTATTTCCTCATTCATTCCACCAGTGATTGAAAGCACCACAATGGCTTTATCACTGTCACCCCTCCATTTTTCAATCTCATATCTCAACACAAGCACCATTGTGGCTCTCAGCATATTCTTCACACTCCTTTGTGCTTGCGTCATCATTGGCCATCTTCTTGAAGAGAACCGGTGGGCTAATGAATCTATCATTGCCCTCTTTCTGGTACACACTATACACTGCGCACTCAACTCATTCTTCTAATTTCCATCACTGTTCTGTGATTCGCTATCTTGATAAATAAATGCAGGGGTTGTGTGCTGGAATTGCGGTGTTGCTGGTGACCAAATTCCACAGTACCAAGATTTTAATTTTCAGTGAAGACTTGTTCTTTCTTTACTTGCTTCCCCCAATCATTTTCAATGCCGGGTAACTTTGATTAAATTATTATCCTTTTTTTATCTCTCTATTATTTCTGTTAATTGGGATATTTGATTTGTTTTGTATAATTTCAAATGGCATGTTAGTTTCCAAGTCAAGAAGAAACAGTTCTTCAAGAATTTCACAGCTATATTGCTGTTTGGAGTCCTTGGAACAGTTATTTCTTTCTGTCTGATATCTGTTGGTAAGACTAAATTCATCCTTGAGTTTCAAATTGTTTTTATATCAGAACTGAACCTTATGTCAAACGCCAATGATAAACAGTTGCTTTCATCGTCAATTAATCTATGTGGAATGAACAGAATCAAAACTCATTATAATTGCTTCTGAAACTACTCTAGGTGCCTTTCTGCTCATTCAAAGGATTGGTATAGATCTTGGCATTAGAGATTACCTAGGTGAGAAATGGTTTTTTGTTTAGAGCAATCTAACTCTGTCTCTTAATCTAATCAATCATCATTTGTCCTGCATCATACATATGAAGCCATCGGTGCCATATTGTCAGCAACTGACTCAGTTTGTACATTGCAGGTATATTCTAACCTTGGCACAAACACAAATTAGTGTTTCAAAATTAATATATTATCATTAGATGCCTTCCTTTCCCTTTTGTGGTGAAGGTTCTCAGTCAAGATGAAACACCCTTTCTTTACAGCATTGTATTTGGGGAGGGAGTAGTAAATGATGCTACATCCATTGTGCTTTTCAATTCAGTCCAATCACTTGACTTCAGCAGCGTCAATGCTATTACAGCCTTGAAATTGTTGGGGACCTTCTTTTACCTCTTCTGCACTAGTACTGCCCTTGGCATAATAGTAAGATTCACTTGCACAGTTTTGCATGTGCTTCTTAAAAAGACAATACTCAGCCTCGATGAGTAGTCCTATATTTTGGATGCAAGACTGTATATTCAGAAGTGCTTCTCATGGTTATATTTTCTTCTTCTGTAATCACCTGTCTCTTTATGTGCACTAATAATATGTAGTCTACATAAAATTTGCTCCACGAAAGCATTACACAGACATAATCCAATTGCTGTAACTATGAATTGCTTGCAAACAAAATTTTATTAAATTACTAATTGTTGGGAGTGGAGGTGCAGTTCTATTTTGACTTGCTATATGATGACTTTTTCAGGTTGGCCTTTTAAGTGCTTATATTATTAAAACACTTTACCTCGGAAGGTGAGTTTTCTTTGCTTGTATAAGTTAATATCAATATACTTCACTGTTTAACCATTCAAATAGATATCTTCCTAAAGTGTTAATATGTTCCCTTCCAGTTGGTAGAATTATATACTTCTTCAATGTTACAAAAGTTGGAAGTTCTGATAAACTGGATAAAATTGAAGAGTGAATAATTAACAGGCCAATTAACAAGAAAGTGATGAAAATAGTGAGAATGCTCAAGAAAATTCGGTCAACTTGAATTTGATAAATAAGGTTAAATCATTGTGTAGACCCCCCTAGTTTACAAATATTTTGAATAGGTTCTTTAAAAGTTTGTAACTGGGTTCATATACTAATAAAATCTGTAATTTCTGATTGTCTTGACCAGTTGACAGTGTTGAGATTCTGTTAAGCGTTGCTAAACAATAAGAACCCATTTGAGAATTCGGGTAAATTATAGAGAGACCTCTAACAGAAAACACAAATTTATAAGTCCCTATAGTTTAGTAATGCTTAGCAAAGTATCAATGTCATTAATTGGTAGAAACTTATTTGAAAAATAATTCAATGGATTCAATCAATTACAATTTTTTAAACTGCATGGACTTGAAGAATTAATGAAACTATAGGGATTTATAGAATATAATATAATGGATTAACAAATATGGCTTGTATGCCTGGTGGACGTGGTATAATCTGCCTGACACAATGCCTTTCATTTGCAGGCACTCTACTGATCGTGAAGTTGCACTTATGATGTTGATGGCATATTTGTCATATATGATTGCTGAGGTATAAAACCACCTTCTCTAAAATGCATTTTAGTTTATATTTTTTTTTTCTTCAAAGAGATGTTGGATGAAAGTTCTTTGGTTAAAATATATTTTTGACTCCAACACATGATACTCATTTTCAATTCGGTGCCTGTAAGGAAAAGTTTTCACTTAGTTGCTACGTGTAAAATCTTTCTAAAGTCATCCTCATTGTTTGTTGTCAACTTGTTATAACAGCGCGAGATTGGAAAGAAGTTACTAAATATAGGGACCAAATTAAAATAAGAGTTAATATATAATTTGGTCCGTAAAAAGTTGAAACTTGATTGCTCTTTAATACAAATTGATCCTCTAAAGTGACCAATTCATAACAAGTTAATCATTCTATTAGTCGGTTGTTAGTAAGATGTAATCATGCAATGCTTCCTAAAAAAAAAATTAAGGCGTAGTGGGAACACTAATGTAGAATGATAAGTACAAAAATGGGATGTTATTTTCCAACTTAATTACCTACATAGAATTTCAAAACAAGATTGCCTCTAAAATACTTGAAAATAACGTCATTTTTTGGGGAGAATGGATGGGAACTAAAGCACAGACGCTAATTTTGCTTCTGACACCATGATCCTCACAAGTACAACATGTATTGGACAGTGCTTATTGGGTGTCTGATTAGAAAATTATTTTTTGTCAACTCAGGCACAACTATGAAAGGTCAGGTTAAAATATAATTAAAATATTTTAAAAAATAATAATTTACAAGGTGGGAAAATTAAAAGCTTTTTCAGAATTTCATGTGACAACATCGTATTTTAGGATTTTATGTGAGCAATATAGTTGACAAGTAACATTCCTCACATCATTATGTCTCACTAACACCAATCGATGGAATGATTAACTAATTATAAAGTTGACATTTTAGGGGACCAATTTGTATCCAGAATAAATTGAAAACTTTTTTGTATCAAGACTGAATTGAAAATTAGTATCAGGTAAAAGGAGCAAAAATATATGTTAACCAAAGGCTTAATAAAGTAAGTTGTTATCCAAGGGCCACCCTATCACGGTCTTCTTTACGACATTCCATAAGGAGTGGCTGAAAAGAATTGAATTAGGACAAGCAAGGCAAAACTATGGAACACAACGATTTCAGAACAGTTTTCTAGTGTAAGAGGGTTATAAATTCCCTCTAGAATGGCAAAAAAACATTTAGCAGCAAAGAGCATCATAAATGCAGTTATTCACTTTAGACTTTCAAGCTATATACATATGTGTTGCTTCTGCAGCTTTTGAATCTCAGTGGGATTTTGACTATTTTCTTCTGTGGCATTGTTATGTCACACTACACTTGGCACAACGTTACAGGAAGTTCAAGAACAACAACCAAGTAAGGACATAATCTTTAACTCTTTTTAGCTCGGAAAGATTAGTATATATTAATGTTAATCAATCATGTTAGATGATGAATGGAATATCAATTACTGACATAGTTATGCAATTAATAATTTCATTCTACTTAAGCATTTTCTCTCCTATCTTTTTTGAGTGTTGAACAATCTAAACTTTGTTTTGATACTTCTTACAATTGAAGTTATTTAGTTAAACAATAGAACTACATAGAATCTTACTTCACAAAATACTTTCACTATTTCAGGCACTCCTTTGCAACTATCTCATTCATTGCTGAAACCTTTATATTTATATGTGTTGGCATGGATGCTTTAGATATTGACAAATGGAAAAGCAGCAAAGCCAGGTAATAAAAACTTCTCTATTTTGCACTGCAGAGCATGAGTTAACACCATTGATGCAACTAATATATTCAGCTCATG
Source organism: Canavalia gladiata (assembly GCA_037954105.1). NCBI lineage: Eukaryota > Viridiplantae > Streptophyta > Magnoliopsida > Fabales > Fabaceae > Canavalia > Canavalia gladiata. The sequence continues at coordinate 17,231,527 of CM075660.1, forward strand.
AAGTTCCCGCTGTTTTCCTCAAGGGACGCATAAACCAGTGGTTTACTATGTTATTTTTAATATTAATCATTTTCTTAACATATTACTATGTTTTTGGAGCAGTGTAGGAACTTCAGTTGCTGTCAGTTCAACATTGTTTGCGTTAGTGTTGATTGGAAGAGCAGCTTTTGTGTTCCCTATTGCAAATGTTACAAATTGCTTCAAGACAATAGAAAGTAACAAAATTCAGCCAAAATCTCAGGTGATAATTGTGGGGTTCTGATTCCTCAAGCGTTGACATTTTCAGTTGACCTCATTGAATTTGTGCTGAACTATTCAAAATTTCAGTTTATAATATGGTGGGCAGGCTTAATGAGAGGTGCAGTGACTATTGCCTTGTCTTATAGCCAGGCAAGTACATGGTATAAGTTCATTCTTTTCTGATAATTCTGTTGTAAGCCAGATATTTTATGTGTGTTGCTTTCGAATGCAGTTTGCAAAACCCAAGATGACATCAGCTCAAGACTATGCATTAATCATCACCTCTACAATAATTGTGGTCTTATTCAGTACTGTGGTGGGTTTCATATTCTATAGATACAAATCATATGATTTGCCTCATGATCAAATAAATACTAATATGGTAGCTTCCATTGCAAAACAAACAAAAAATGCCAACAGGTATTTGGTTCCATAACAAAGCATTTGATTGAGGCTGTACAGCTAAGGCATTCAAAACCAACCATTTTGGATTCTACTGATAATCCAGAAGATTTGAGATTCCTTTTGCTTGAAAATAATGGTTCGATTAACCAAAGCAACATTCAGCCACTTCACAGGCAAACTAGCCTAAGTTTGCTAGTAAGTCATCCAACCACAACTGTTCACTACTTTTGGAGAAAATTTGATGATAAGTTCATGAGACCCGTATTTGGTGGAAGGGGTTTTGTTCCAGTTGTTCCTGCTTCATCTTCTGGAGAATCATACCAGATTTCTTAAAACATAAACAATTTAGATGGCTTTTAATTTGTGAAAATATTTTTTATTTTTATTTTGTTTTGCAGAAAATAAAAACAAAATAATTTTTTCTTATTTCCATTGTTTTGGGTACAAAATCTTGACCACGGAAAGCAAAATAAAAAATAAGGTAATATTTTTACAAAATATAAATAAAAATAGATAATGTTTTGGCAAATCAAACGTCATCCAGCTCCTATCTTCACTTTTCCTATCAACACTGTGACAATGCCGTTAAGTTAATTGTAAGAGTGATGAGTGAGATTTATATGTTATCATGTCATAGATATTTGGGGCAATAATTTCCCGATTGAAAAGTTACAATGAAATAGTAATATGGATTTTTATTTCTTGTTTAATATTTATCCTTCTCATCTTCATATATGAAAGACTCCTCTAGTTTGATACATGAATGGGTTTTTTCACGCAAAAAAAAAAATATTAAAATTAAATTTTACCATAAATAATTAAGATCAAAATATAAAAATTATGTATTCTTTTTAAGAAATCAATTAATATTTTAAATGGTTATACAATTATGGATAATTTTTAATTTTAATTATTTACATATGATATATAATTAAGATGTATTTTTTACTCTCACATAAAGTAAGTTCTCTTTCTAGATGCATTTACATTGTAAAGTGTCGTTTTTCCAAATATGTTTTGGCAGTGAAACCTATTTATTTACATATTATGTTAAACCTGTTTTTTGGTACTAAGGGTGAAGTGAAAACTCACGGATTCACTTTGTATATACACAATAATTGACTTTTGCAAAGGAGTGACTCTTCTACGTTTGTTTATACGTAGTTTTCTGGATTAGGTATTTATTTGGCAACCTTACGCGCGCACGCATACAGAGAAACATTTAGAAGCCTATATCACTTGAAACTTGAAAGCTTTTAATTATGTCAAGAAACTTTTTTTTTTCTTTTGAAGGGATATAACTTTTAATAAAACTATTATATTATATATAAAGTTAATATTTTACTTTGATTTATAATTAATAAATATTACAAGTGTCATAATTTTCTAAACATATAACAAAATTGAACAAATCATCCTAATGCACCAAATAAACTTGTCAGAGACCAAGATCATATTCCAAGCATGAATAAATGTGGTTTCCGTGTGTTTAATCCTTTGAATATGTTGATATGTCTATAAACCAATTTACCAGTAATGATATGGTGGACAAATTGACTGGTAGATTTACAAGCGTTGTCATCAGTCACTATCTTTTTTGTAGCTTTGTTTGTAGCTTTGTTGTAAATATAGGAGCTATGCACCCCCTCATTCAAAGAATCAGTGGAAATAATTGAGTGACCTAATGCACTTGCACTCAAGAAGATGGAATTTGGAGGACACGGGCCTCAACCTTATATTCTGAAGGGTTTTGGCACCCCTTTTTTTCTTTTTGCACCCCTTTAATTTTTTGAAATTTTTTTATTACCATTTTACCCTTAACACCTTCTCATCTCTTCCGCAAAATTTTTTTCTTTTCCGCAAGTATTCGTCTGTTCCGCAAGTTAATTTACAGAATACAAAATGTATTCCGTAAATTAATTTGCGGAATGTAATTTTTTGTTTTCCATAGATTAATTTACGGAATGTTACATTTTTACATTCCGTAATCTAATCTGCGGAACAAAAAATTATATTCCGCAAGTTTATTTACGGAATACACTTATGCATTCCGTAAACTAATCTGCGGAAAATGTTTAACGTTCCGCAAATTAGTTTGCGGAATACAATATCCGTTCATCTTCTCCGACATGGTTTTGACGTTTTTCCGAGGTTTATTTTCTTAGTTTTTTCTCCCACCAAAGCAGAACATATGGATTCAATTAACAATGAAGAAAATGTAATAATGGAAAACAGAAATGAGAAAGAAAAAAAAAAAAAAAAAAAGAAGGAGGAAGACAAGAAGACGAAGGAGGAAGGAAGAAGAAGAAAAAGTTTAATAAACGGAGATATTTTTGTTTTTTCATACATGAGAGGGGTGCAAAAAGAAATTTTGGGGGTGGAAAAAGCAATACCCATCTGAAGTTTATTTTCTCTGTGCATCATTGGGTCTGGGTCAACACTTAATAGTGAACTAGTTTTAGCTCAGCCTCGAGTCTGAACCTATAAAAAGGTCTTGCAAGAAGGAACAATATTTCAAAGAAGGATTTATTCACATTCAAAATAGGGTGCGGGGGAACACCGGAATACTCGATCCAACTCCTCCATCTAAATATATAAATCAACTTTTTTTTATTGAGGAAATACACCATATTTTTATGGGAGGAGACGGGAGAATTGTTTGTTCTTACGAGGTTCCCCACCATTACCTAATCCTGTTGCACCTTAACAACAAAAGCAACAAGATTCATCAACTATAGAAAATTCCCCTTGTCTCGGATATGTTCTTATGTTTGTTAGCCGATTTACCACTATTGACTGTTGTGTGAAGTCTGTTGCTGATGTTATCAGAATAGTTTATCCCTTCGTAGCATATTGTTTCTGAGGAAGGGCTCTCCAACCAATGTCCCGACGATAGAAACCACCTGACCAGTTAATATTCTCAACAGCATGATAAGCTCGATCACGTGCCTCTTCAAGATCATCTCCCTTGGCTGTAACCCCAAGAACACGCCCCCCAGTTGCAATAAATCTTCCTTCAGAGTCAAATGCAGTTCCAGCATGGAATATCTTGATCCCAGGAGCAACAACCTCAGCTTCTTCAAGGTTTTCAATCAAAGTTCCCTTCTCGTATGATCCAGGATATCCCTTACTTGCCATTACCACAACCATGGCCGATCCGGGAGACCAGTTCAGTGATACACCACTCAACTCTCCTCTGCATGCTGCAAGCAGAACTTGGGCCAAATCAGACTCCAATCGAACCATTAAGACCTGTATAAAATTCCAATTGGAAAAATGATACACATCAGTTAACAAGGCATCTACTAACATAAAAGATAGTGTTAATGTGATTATCTGTTATCAAAGGTCGTACCCTGGCATTTTGTAAATAAACTGAGGGATTGTGTGCGTGCAAGATCTAAGATATTGGTGAACTGGAAAGATAAAAATATAAAGAAAAAAACTTTGAAAGGTTGGACACCAATTTGTCCATTGGCAGAAATATTACTAGACATCAATTTGTGATTTGAAACCAAATAAAATGACCCCAAACAAAAAAAAAGGGACAATCATAGCAAGATAATAAATTTTGACTTCATAGTGTCTCAATGTATTCTTAAAATAAACAAAAGGACAAAAGAATTATAAGAAAAACTGAAAATCTGCTGAATTAAAAACTGCATATATCACACCATAAAATGAGCGCAATAGCAATGGACATATCTAAATGAAGATAATGAGATTCTAAAGCAATTTTTGTCAGCAATTCCTTCTGGGTTCTAGCCTGTTATAACGTATTTCATGGGTTAAGTACTTACATTAGAAAGTGAATTCATTTCAACAAGCATCTTATGACTTAACTGACCTGGCACTCTGGATCACCAAATCGCACATTATACTCAATTAACTTGGGCATGCCAGACTTCTTCTCAATCATAAGCCCCGCATACAGAACCCCAACAAACTTGGAACCTTCTGCCAACATTCCTTTTACGGTTGGGATGATAATAGAATCCATTACTATAGATTGAAGTTCCTTGGTTAATATAGGAGCTGGAGAATATGCACCCATGCCACCAGTATTTGGCCCTGTGTCACCATCACCAACTCGCTTATGATCCTGAGCAGATTCTAGTGGAAGTGCATTTTCTCCATCAACCAATGCAAAAAATGACACTTCTTCTCCTTCTAGAAATTCTTCAACAATGACACGACAACCTGCAGAACCAAAATCACCCTTCACCAGCATTGAATCAACAGCTTCATATGCCTCTTCCAGTGTCATGGCAACAGTAACTCCTTTACCAGCAGCCAGTCCATCCGCTTTGATAACAATTGGTGCTCCTTGTTCTTGAATATATTGCTTTGCAGCAGATGGGTCCGCAAACGTTTTGTACTGCACGAGTACATCCAGGATTAACAAAAACTATGAAATTTCAGGAAGCAAAATTGACATAAACAAGGTCAAAAAACACATTCAAGAAGGGAATGACTGTCCACCATCTACATGGAATTCAGATAGGAAAACAAGGGCACAAACATCATGATCCCATTAAGACCAAATTATCTATACATCATTTCCTGAATATATTCTAACTTGATCAATAGAACAATCAAGAGGCAAGTCCACAACACTTGTGTTGACTATCAAGGAAAAGTGTCAACTTGATAAAAATTACATATCCAGAAACCAATGCAATACAGTTTGAACTAATCCTCTTACTAATGAGCATGTTAAAAATATCAAAAAGAAAGAACAAGTGAGCTACTTATAACATACAATACATGAAGAAAATATGCGCAAATATCATTCCGGCAGAATAAGGATTAAACATTGATCTGGTTGATGAGATTCAGAAGACAGACCTTGGCAGTTGGAATATCATACTTGTCACACAAATGCTTCATGAAATTCTTGGAACCTTCCAAAGCAGCAGCCTCTGCAGATGGACCAAAAGTTGGGATTCCAGCCTTAACTAACTCATTTGTAAGACCTGCAACAAGTGGGGCCTCAGGTCCCACCACAACAAGTCCTACTCCCCATTTCCGGCAAAATGAGATCACTGCTGCTCCATCATAAACATCAAGGTCAGAGATGCAGGTAGCATATCCTGAGCTGGCAATTCCTGCATTGCCTGGGGCGCAAAATACAGTATCACAGGATGGTGATCGCTGCAAAGCATAGCAAAGTGCATGTTCACGTCCCCCTCCACCAATAACCAGAACAGACACCCTTTCTTCTAAGACATAAGGAAAAATTTTAAAAGAAAAATCAGTAAACAAAATAGAGTAAATACTCATGTATAAGACATTGAATCTTCTTGACTCTGAAACCAGAACAAAGACAGAAGATTAAACCAGTTGCAATTGTCAAGAAACTGTCAGCAGAATGTATTTTACCCATAACATATGTGTATACAATTAATATCATTGCAATCCACAAAATAACAAAAAGAAAAAGATAAATAAGTCACCCATGGAAACTGTTTAACTCATTGACCCATCCAATAAAGACAGCAGTTCCTATACTCTGCAGCTTACCAATTACTCCAAAACTTTCTTTTATTAATATACTAAGTTTTTGCACCGGTCCACTGGAAATAAAAATTGGGTATTTAAGACGTTACATGGCAGATTACAAGGGTAATATAAATAAGCCACAATGACCAATACTCAGGTGACCACTTTGAAATTGACTCCGTAATACTGTGTCTCTTTTTGGAACTACAAAAAAACCTATTCATTATGCTAATGTGACCATTAACCAATAATGATTTTAGATGATAATCCCTAAAAAAGAATGCAAATCATTCAAGAAAAGGTTGAGGTTGATGAAATCATATTGCTATTATAATAAACAGATAATGGGAATGAAAAGATAGAAAAAATGCAGTGCTCACGAAAACTGTTCTTTGTTTCAACACTAACAAAAGGGGATGGTTCTGAATTCTGAGCAGCACATTTGAAAAGACTGTGGAACAAGCGTGAGTGCGTATTCCGACCAAAACTATGATCGGTGGAACTCAAATTCAAAGTATCAAGGAAGAATGAAGAAAACTTGGGGAAAGTACAGTGGTGCCTGAACCCAATTGGCTTAGAAACTCCATGCTTAGTGGATCCATGAAGATTCAAAGAAGCTCCAACACCGAAGGTGGCACAAGACATTCTACTCCCTGTTCAAAAATTACCCACTTTTAGAAGAAATGGCATAAAAGCATAATCTTCCCAAGCGACACACCAAGACAAAACAAAAGAACAAATATGTTTAAAATTTCTAAAGCAGCGCTCTTGACTCGAAGCGCCGTATTTTTTGCAAGTCGCAACTTGGGTTTTTGTCACAAAATCCGTTCAGTTAATTTATCATACAGCTTATATGCTTGGAGAACAACGTTGAAGTCTAGCCAAAAGATATTCAGAGTCAGAGGGAACAATAAAAGAAAAAGGTGGTTTGAAACACCCAAAATACATTTAAAGGCAGAGACATGCAGTGGCAAGACAAGCAATGCACGAATGTAAGATTGGAGAATGAATATTAAGATGAATTTTACCCTTGAATCACAATGCACCAAACACGTTGAACCCTGTCCCTCAACGTAAGAAAATGGTCTTCAGTTGCTCAATCTAAAACTAGGTGCGCTGTCTTGTGTTTTCTACAAGTTAAAAAAAAAATACAATATTCAAATTAAATTTGAAAAAGATGAACGCTACCAACACACATTCTCAACTGTTAATCCACGTCACCAAACCTTCACTTGCTAGCGGCTTTTTTAAACACAAGTCAAAGTCATTTTTCTCTCTCTAGTTTTTTCTTGTTCCTCACCTCACTGTTCGATTTTTCGTGAATGGCAATGCATAATAACATTTTTGGTGAAGAATTTGAAACGTGTAATTGATTATCGAAGAGTGTAATCGGTTAGAAAGAAAAAAAAGCAATGATTGATTCCCTTTGCATGTGGCTAATAGAAAGAGAGAGTGATGGATTGAGATATACCTGAAGGTTGTTTGTTGGGCGGAGAAAATGAGGGCTTTCACCTAAGAGTTCATCACAGTGGTTTCCTAGGAGATGCCGAACTATATATATAGTGAAGAACAATGATATTCTGACACCCCTTCGCAGGGTGCAGAGGGATAAAAAGTAAAGAAAAAAAAAAAGAAAAAGGAGAAGAAAGAAAGAGAAATTAAACCCATGGGGTGTGATGTAAAAAATGTAAGTGAAAATGGAATTTAAGAAAGTAATAATTATATATTGAAGTAGTTTATTAAAAAGGTTTGTTGATATTGAAATACACTAAAATATATGTCAGGTATAAAATAGAAACAATTAATTAGAAGAAAAAAAATAGATGGATAAGAATTAGAATAAAAAATTAATTATTTGAATAGAGTAAAAATAAAAATTAGTACTATAAATTTTAATTTATATATATATATATTAAAAATATAAAATTTAATTTTAAAAATTTTTAACTTTTTATTAATATGTATTTTTTTAAAAATTATTTAATAATTTAAAATAAAAAAAAATTAATCTTCTTTGTTTTCTCTCTTATTAAGAGAAAAAATATTTTTGTAAATTTTATAAAACTTAATTTTTTCTTACATATAAAATAAATACAAAAAAATTAATAAAATTTATCTAATTTTAAGAAATAAATTATTTTTTCTCTATTTTCATTCAACCCAAATAAAAGGTAAAACTATATTTAATAAAATTAATTAATAAATTAGTTATAAATTAAATATTTTTTAGTTAAAAGTTAAAACTTACTTTGTTATATTTGAAAAATTATATAATTTAAAAAAAAAAAAGGCAAGAGGCAATGTTATCACAAGATACACAAAGTATTGCGGAAGAAATGATGAGAGAAGGTGCCCAATTTGCAAATTGAAATTTAGAGTTACAATTTCAGACTCAAGATTATGCTCCGGATGGAGATAGGCGCCAACTTCATAAAAAAATTTAAAGAATTATATCAATATTCAAAATTTAGGTAAAGGAAAGAGACTTCTATAAAATATAGGAGTAATTTTAAAGTTTATGCTATATAATAAAATTTATTAACTGTATGATAAATTTAGAGGTTCGATTTAATTATATTTAAATTTAATTTTAAATAAAATTTGATCATTTGTAAGGATAGTTCTAAAATCTCTTATCCTATAATAAAATTGTACCAATGATGTAATAGTTTAAAATTTATATATAATTATATTTAAATTTGAATGTAGATAAAATATTATATGATTATAAATTGGTGATTGAATTAATTAATAATTAAATTGATCAATTTTAGGTGGGAGTGTGATATAATATTTTTTTGATGCCCATATATATATATATATATATGAATTACGTTAATAAATTTTGTAGGTATTATAAAATTGTATATTTTTATATAAATTAATATAAATTATAGGAGTTATAATATTTAAACGTAAAGCTATTAAAAAAATTTAATATAAAATCCTATTTAATAATTTTTATATTATACAGGTATATTCTTACATAGTAAATATAGGAAGATATCCAATTAAAAAGTTTGATGAAAAAATTATTTATTATTTTATAAAAATATTCAAAATTTAATACCTTATAATAAAAATTACTTTCCCTCCAATATATTTTCACGGTAGATAAAAATATACTTAGTACTCAGTTGACTTTATTTATATATATATATATAAATCGTTATATTTATATATATAAATCGTTATATTTAAACCTTAATATGAGGGGATAAAATATAAAATTATTGAAAAAAATTATATTAGTGGTTAATTTATAAAATTGTTATAAGTTAATTCGTTAGATTATCCTCTTATTAGATAAAGCGAAAATAATTAACCTTACTCCCTTTAAACGTCTTCCTAATGAATTATAAAAGAGTAAAATTATTAATAATTTAATTCTAAATTTTTTAAGAATAATTTTTATAAAATTATTAGTTTAAGTGTTAGAGATATTTATTGGATGTTGAAAATCTCGTCTAATATGTTAAAAAGTACATAATTAAACATGAATATATATATATATATATATATAAACAAAATAATTGATTGAGAACTATAAGATGTTGAAGGCGATGTCTCAAGTGTAATAGGGATAGAAATTAGAATAATCAGTTGACGTGCATCATTTTCATAAGAGTGTTTTATAAATTGTAATGGGATAATCTGCGAGTCCTTATGTGAAAAGAAGCTGGGAAATTTAAGGTTCGACTCACATGTAAGTAGATCAAAGTTTATGATAATGAGAACTTCCAAGATCAGGGTAAATGAGTTAGGTCTGAGTCTCTCAATGACCTAGTGTTGCTCATTGCCGAGATTGCTCGAGTCGGACTTATCTCAACAAGACCCTGAGAATTATCATTACCGATCAAGCAATTTCGTAACGTTGTGTAATGAGAATGGTGATGATTTTAGTATTGCCAATGACATACTGTGATTTGAAAATAGATCCAATACCCCTATTATTTTGATAAAACTGCGAAGATATTTGAACTCACATGCATTTTTATATTGTAAGGATGGCCAATTTTAGATTGGTAAAAATTATTGTGGTATACAACGCAATAATCTCAATTTACTCTCATTGTAGAGATTTGTAGAAGAGATAATAGAATAATTTCATTCATACATTGCATAGGATGATTGTTGTCTGATAATTCATTGAAAAGATTAAAAAACTTATTTGTTCTTTATGTTAAAGTATAATGTAATACATTACTCGTATCCTTACTTTTACTTGAAATGAAGTGTCTCACTATCTTCTGTTATGTTTTGTATCATATTCTTACTTTTACTTGAACGAAGTATCTCACTTCTCTGTTATATTTTGTATGTGTAATTACGACGTTTTACTAAATCAGCAACGTGGATCACATTCCTTTCAACGTTGATGTAATCACTGACGTAGAGAGTAGATAAGAAGTTCTCACCCGGTGATTAGAGCAATAGTTATAATGCAGGAGTATCAGTTCGAAGAAGAGAAATGGATTCTTATAATTTTTAATTTAAATAGAATAGCTTAATATTGTATGTACCTATCTTATCACATCAATTATAATGCCCTATGTTATTTATATTGTAAGATTGTAGAACTGATGTACCTTGAATGAGGATGTATTTATATATGTATTTATTAGGAGTTTGTTTATTCAAATATATGTATGGTTGAAAAATTAGATACATACCATTATTATATATATATATATATATATATATATATATATATATTAAGATCCATTGACATTAGATGTTAAACTTTAGCACTTATAGTAACTTAATAATTTTATATAAAATAAAAAATTCACTAATTCAATTGTTGAATCATGTTATAATATCCAATGAATTATGTATATAAAATTTTATACAAAACAAAAGTTGATAAATATTTCATCTTGTAATTTTTTTTAATGGTTTATATATTATTTAAATATATATAAATATTAATAATTAAATAATATACTTACAACTTTTTAAATTTCGATATACATAATCTAGTAGAGATTATAACATAATTCAAAAGTTTGAATAATAAATTTTATATTCTATAAAAAGTTATTATATTGATGTAAGTGTTAAAATTTGATACCTGATTTTATATATATATATATATATATATATATATATATATTAAAATTCAATTATAAATTTGATATATTAAAAATAATAACTTTTTATAAAATAAAAAATTTATCAATCTAACCATTGATTTAATTTTTTTTATTCAATGTATCATATTTATAAATTTTTAAAAATTAAAAATTAATAAATATTTCACCGTATAATTTTATTTTAACATATAATATGTTATTTAATATGAATAGTTGAATAATATAAATTATTCAAAATTTATATATATGATCATAAAAATATTATTATATGCTTTAATCATTAAATTTATAAATTTTATAATTTATAAAAAATTATTAAATTAATATAAATATTATATTTGATAATAGAAAAAAAAGTAAAAATGATATATGAATTAACAATAAAAGTTAATAAAAATTAAGAAGACTAAAATATGTGATTTTTAAAAAGTAAAGAATAAAAAATATAAAAAAATTAATAATTAAAGAATACATAAATATAATATTTTTTATTGCATAATAAAAAATATACAAATTAATTATAGACAAACAATTACTCCTTTATATAAAACTTGCCCTTTAATTGATAAACAACTTTTATAAATCAAGTTGTAGGAAAGAATCAACCTATAAACTAGCTTCAGACTTTGTAAAAATATTATTTATTTTATTGTATTTCCATTGTGTTGCATTTTAAGGATTAAATTAAATATATATATTTTTCAAAACTGGCAACTGATAAAAAAGTTTTAAAATTTCATAAGTTAAAATATTTGGTTCACATAATATTTAAGACTAACTTGAACATATAATTATTATATCGTCCCTTAATTTATTACAGTTTTTAAAATAAATAAATAAATATGTAAAGTAAAAAAATAAAATGTATAATTTTATATAATATCTGGTAACCTAACCGTGACCAATTGTAAAATCAAAGTTGGATAATTTTTACTTTCTTAGACATTTCTATAGCTAGTGAGAGGGAAGAATAATGTCAGCTATATCTTACAGAAGAAAAAGAAAAGAGGCAGAGATATAAAGAGTAATGAAACATGTGTTGTCATTGTTAAAATATTCATCAATCATCCTTCAGAGAGAATCCTCTGTTAATCCATTTGTAGTCACTAGAGACAGCAATGGGAATGGATTACACGGTTCACAGTGATATATAATCTTGTTTGTTTAAAATCAACTTTCAGGTTCAGATTTGTTAAACAAATTTTAAATAAATAAATTAGATTTAACTTTATAAAAAAATTGTCTAATTTATTATAAAATACAAATATATAATATATAAAACATATTATATTTATTTTAATATATTTAATTTATAAAAAAAATTATATTATAATTTTTAACAAAAAATCTAATAAATCTTAAACAGATTATATTTTTATAATAAAAAAATCTAAAAAATATTATATTTAAATTGAAATTTCATAATATTTTAACAAATCAAATTTAAATATTTAAAATTTATCAAATCACATATTTTTATCCTTAATCACCAAATGAAATTGGTCTTTATCGTGACCTGACCTATATGTCATGTCACAAGATTACATCTATTACCAAAGATATCTTACTTCTATTATGTTAACATCTTTAATATCTTTTCGGTTTTTAATGCATAGGACATACTTTTAATATCTTTAATTAAAAAACATACTTTTCCTTTTGTTTCTTAATTAATATAACAAACAGTAAAACACATGTATTTTTGCATGAAAAATATATCCAAAAATGAAATTACTCAATACAATAATTATTTAAAACAAATTTTTCATATTTCTTCTATGGTATCTAGATTTCATACAGACAAACAAAATTGTATGTATGTATGTTATTGATTAACTGTAAGTGAATATTGATTAATCAGAATATGAAATACAAAGTGAAAAACGTCTTGGTGAATAGATTATAGAAATTTCAAATAGTTTTTTTTGTTTTTTGAGTTTAGGAACTTTTAGATAATATTTGGATTTTTAACAACAATTTAATAATATGGAATTTATTTTTAACCACCTGTTTTCGTTCATTTGATAATTTTTAGAAATTTAATTTTGAAAATATTTTTCAAATAACTTTTAAAATTAAATTTTGAGATATAACAAAAGAATAGGTGATATGAATAGTAAAAAAGAGTGGTGCAATAATAGTATTATGTGGGCCGAATTGATTTTGGGTTTAAATGCCTTCTCTAAAAATCCACTCCATTGCACTTTGGGAAAGAATATCTTTAGGCCCGTATTCACCATGCGAGAACTACATTTCTGAAAAAAAAGAAGTTACATTTTCATTAGGAAAATAATTATCTTAATTACATATAAAAATATATTATTTATTTTTATATCATTTAATATCATGCAATTATATTTCATATATATTTTTAAAATAAATTATTGATTGTTAAATTTAGAATATAAATAGATGTAAAATAATTTTCATTTTATTATAATAATTGAAGTTAAATAGCTCTTCCATAGCAAAATAATTATTTTATATACCAAAATTACATTAGATTCATTTTTAATATAATTTATAGTTTTATAATTTTCTTTTATATTTTAAAAAATAAAAAAACGATCAGCTGTTAAATTTAGAATGTAAATAAATGTAAAATAATTTTGATTTCCTTATGATAATTGATGTCAAACAACTCTTTGATTTAATTTTTTTTTCTTATAACACTGTATGTATCTTTTATAAAAGTCAATTCTATTCAAATCTTATAAATTCAATTTTATTCAAATCAAATAATATTAACTCTTTGATTTAATCTCGCATTGCTTTGTCCTTGTCCTATTTTATTTTATATTATTATTGTTATTAACTTTACTTTGTTTCTCTTTCTAAAGATTTATTTAGAAAGTGATAAAAAAAATTGTTGAGAAACAATTTGTATAACTTCTGTTCATTGTGTTTGTATAAATAGTTAAAAAAAATATTTTTATAATTATTAATGAAAAATAAAAATATTTTGGCAAGGCAAACTGCAAAAGATAGTCTTATTTCCTTGATGATGATATCAACAGCGCAACAATTTGAAAACCCATTCAATAGTGTCCAATGCGGACCAACGTTGGGTCATATTCACTCGGAATTAGTATTTACATGATTATATCACACTTTTTTTATTTAAACTATACCAGGTCAAAATTCTTAATAGCTAATTTATTAATTACTTCTAGAAATTCAGTAATGGCTTTCACCAATTTAATTCCAAAAAGAGTATTTAATATATATATATATATATATATATCAGAATTATAATTTTGAAATATATTTAACAATCTTTTGCAAATTTGATTATAAGTTAATTTTAAAATTAATTTTTCAACAAAATTTAATACATTATGAACTTAAACTTCTAGAAAAAAAAATAACAATGATAAAAATGTATGTTACTCATCGTGTATTTCAATAAAAATGTATGTTTGGTAAAATATTTTAGCTAATTAAAAGATGAAAAATTTATTAAAATATTTTAATTTTATTTGAAAATTATTTTATTTTAGTAATTATTTATAATTTTTAAATAATTATTAATTTTTTTAAAAAAATTGGAGTAATTTTTAAGTTTTTTAGTTTTTAATTGAAATAATTTTTTATTTTTAATATACTTTTATAATTTAATATTTTATTTATATATTTTTATAAATTTAATATTATTTAATTTTTTATAATAATTTATAAATTTTAATATATTTATTTTATATTATCATAAAATATTATATTTTAAATTATTATTTTAATATATACTATTTATTTTAATTATTATACTATTTATTTTATTTTATTAAAATAACATTGAATTTTTTGATAAAAATATTAATATTTAAAAAATGTTATTTAAAATTTATTTATGTGAAAACTAAAAATAAACATTTTTAATCTAAAAAATAAAATTTTATTTAATTATATTTTAATATATACTTTTTTAAAAATAAATAATTAGTATGTCATACCTATTAAATTTAACCGTTAATTTTATCAAATATTTTTAATTTAATATTAATCTTTCATCTAACCTTTTAAACTTTTAATTTTTATTTTATTTTAAACTAGATTATCCATTAATCCCACCAAAACAAACTTAAAGATAATTTTAAAATAACAATTAGAAAAACGGTGATGCAATTTAAAAAAAAAAAAGTAGTGCAAAGAGGAACGACCTATTCACCAACCAGCAATTTGGTTCCTTTCCTCCAATTATTAGGCTCTTACTCTTCTTTTCATATGTTTACTTTCTGAGGGTGATTGTCATTGTTATATATATCTTTTTGCTTTATACTATTTGATCAAAGAAAGTAAGTCACGGTGTCCAATCTGAGTACTATTTCTTGAAATTGAACTGTATATTATATGGTGCAAGAACACTATTGTTATTGCATCTCTTTTTTTTTTTATGCTTAGAGGTGCAATCCAAGGCCTAATCTTCATGTCTTTGGTATAAGTGTCACTTACACCTCTTCCTTTTATATGAAGCAAAGTTTGAAATGAAATAATACATGAGAGAGGGTTGGAATCTATGAATCCCATATTCCCCAAAAGAGAACAAGAAGGTAAAAACAAAGAGGTGTTAAGAGTTGGAATCTTCTAAAATACAATTCTGGACCTTCAACAACAACCAATGAATTACATCTCTAATTATTATTTATTTTATTATTATCATTTGAACAGCTGCACAAACGGACGCTGTGACCCATGTAGGGTTATACATCCATTCATGTGAAATCTGACATTCATAAAATATGAGGGGCATTGCTTTTTGCACCCCCAGAATTTCTTTTTGCACCCCCTTGTTGGTGAAAAGTCAAGATTGCCCCTGGGACTATATGTTATCAGCAGAACCTCCTTCTTCGTTTTTCAATCTCATTTTCCTCTTCATTGCATTTGTTGAATTGATAAAATTCCAACGAAAATTTGTTAATGAGTGTAAGTTGAGCTGCTGTTCTTTGTTGGACGAGGAAGTGAGCTGAAATCCGTCGAAGAAGTGCCGGAGAAGCGTCGGAGAAGACGAGGTGAGCTGCTGCAGTTTACGTTCCGCAAATTAGTTTGCGGAATGTTAAATACCTTTCGTAAATTAGTTTGCGGAATACATAAATGTATTCCGCAAATTAATTTGCGGAATGTAAATTTTGTTCTCCGCAAATTAGTTTACGGAAGACAAAACATTACATTCCGCAAATTAATTTGCGGAATGTAATTTTTTGTCTTCCGTAAACTAATTTGCGGAATAGTACAAAATTACATTCCGCAAATTAATTTACGGAATACATTTATGTATTCCGCAAACTAATTTGCGGAATATAATTTTTTGGTTCCGCAAACTAATTTGCGGAATACAAAAGTGTATTCCGTAAATTAATTTGCGAAATGTAATTTTTATGTTCCGCAAACTAATTTGCGGAAGGTTAATTAAATTAACTAAATAAAAAAGTTGAAAAATTAAATGCTTATGGTATGTGATATGTGATATTTTTGTTCCTTTTTTTTATGCAGAGATAATTATGCAAGATTCGGTGAGGTCGACGAACCATGTTTCAGATGAAGTGGACATGCCAATTTCTCTAGAGGAGGATGATGTAGTAATATTAGTTTGGAGAAATTGTTTTTTATTTTTTTATTTATATAAAAGTGTGTAACGTGATTTAATTTTGGGTTGTGTTATCTCAGAATAAGTTAAGTGTTGAAGAAAATAAGTTGGCTCTGATAGAGAACAATGGTGATTATACGAACGCATTCTTGACTGATATGGTAAATGCTTTTTAGATTGAAAAGTTTAATTGTTATGTTGTTTATGATTTAGTAATATTTGGTTGTTTGTATGTTATAATTAGGTTTTTCCTTCACGTGATGATTTAATAAATTGGACTAGAGCAGTGGGTAAAGCTCATGGATTTGTTGTGGTTATTATTAGATCTGACAATGGTGGAATTGGACGGAAAATAATGTTAATATTAGGTTGGGAAAGAAGTGGAAAATATAGACAATACAAGAATTAATTAGCGCGGAAGGTGAGTGGAACAAGAAAACGTGAGTGTCCATTTAGATTAAGAGGAAGACCATTAAAAAGTGGTGAAGGGTGGAAGCTTAATGTTGTATGTGGGTTTCACAACCATGATGTAGCCGAAACATTAGAAGGTCATGCATATGCTGGTAGACTAAGTGGTGAAGAGAAGTCTTTACTAGGTGATATGACAAAGAATATGGTTAAGCCGAAGAATATTTTGTTGACATTAAGAGGTCATGATGATCATAATGTGACTAACATCAAGCAGATCTATAATGCTCGCCATAAATATCGAAAATCAGAAAGGGGTCCTCGAACGGAACTCCAGCACTTGATGAAATTAATGGAACGTGACAAATATGTGTATTGGTATAGAAGGACTGAAACGTCTAATGTTGTTCGAGATATTTTTTGGACACATCCAGATGACATTAAATTGTTGAATGCATTCCATATTGTGTTGATCATTGACACCACATATAAAACAAACAAATATCGGTTGCCATTACTTGAGATTGTTGGAGTAACCTCGACAGAGTTGACATTTTCTGTGGGTTTTGCTTATTTGGAATCTGAACGAGAAGATAATTTCACCTGGGCATTAGAAAAAGTTAGAGGTTGGTTTCTCAGAGATGAATTAGTACCCCAAGTGATTGTGACAGATAGAGATATCGCCTTAATGAATGCTGTTGAAACAGTGTTTCCATCTGCAACATACTTGCTTTGTCAATTTCATGTTTCTAAAAATGTGAAGTCAAAGTGCAAGTTACTAGTATCTCCCGTGGATGAATGGGATTGTGTAATGGATGCATGGGTTATTCTGATGGATTCGTCAACTGAAATTGAATATGAAGAGCGTTTTCTTAAATTCGAAACTAAGTGTTCAAAATTCCCTATTTTTTTGGATTGTGTGAACAGAACTTGGTTAAATCCTTACAAGGAAAGATTTGTGAGTTGCTGGATTGATAGGGTGATGCATCTTGGAAATACAACCACAAACAGGTATCTTTATTATTAAAATGAATTTTTCAAAACGATTTTTGTATGATATAAAAGGCTCATGACTTGTATCTTATTCCTTTTCAGGGTTGAAAGTGCACATGCAAGGTTAAAGAGGTTGCTTCAAGATAGTAGAGGTGACTTGTGTTCATGCTGGGATGCAATGAATAATATGATAATACTGCAACATAGTGACATAAAGGCGTCATTTGAAAGAAGCATGATCATTGTTGAGCATAGATTCAGCAAAGGGTTTTATGCCAAGCTACGGGGCTTTGTATCAAATAATGTTTTAGCCCACATTGCTAACGAATATGAGCGGGTAAAAATTGTAGGTATTGACAGTATAACTTGTGGGTGCAGTCTTAGAAGTACACATGGATTACCTTGTGCATGCGAGTTAGCAAGGTATAGTGTGATGGGTAATTTTGTCCCATTGGAGTCAGTTCATCGTCATTGGAAGATATTGACATTTGCTGATCAAGGAATGACAGAGCAATGAGGTGATTTGTCGTTGCAACCATAATTTGAAGCCTTGCAGAAACGATTCTCAGAGCTTGATGTTTGTGGAAATATAACACTAAAGAATAAACTTCATGAGTTAGCATTCCCCGATACAACTTCAATGTGTCCACCTCCTGATAAGGTAAGAACAAAGGGTGCAATCAAAGGTAAGGCATTGCAGATGGAACGATCAACCAAACGTGAACCATCCTTCTTTGAATATGTTGATGGTTTGTATTCTGTCCATGATAGTTCATCACCTCGTTTGTCATCTGATGTTAAATGTCGCAACAACAAGAAGAAAAAGGTTATGCCTATGCTAGACTTGTTTCCTGTTCAGTTACAGAACTATATTGAACGCATTGTTGATGTTGAAGCTGATGGAAACTGTGGATATCGTGCAATTGCTGCATTGCTGGGAAAGGGTGAAGAGTCTTGGGCTCAAGTTCGACTTGATTTAATTCGGGAGCTTGGTCAATATCGTCATGTGTATGTGAATCTGTTTGGTAGTGAAGAAAGATATATACAGTTAAGGACTTCTTTGTTTGTTGGGACTGAAAAATGGTTTCACTTGATAAATGGATGACGATTCCTGATATGGGTTATGTAATTGCGTCTAGGTATAATGTCATACTTATTCATATTTCCATTCACGGATCAATGACATTTTTCCCGCTCAGAGGTGAACCACCACAATTGATGAACCATCGTATTATTTGCATCAGATTTGTTAATGGTTGTCATTTTGTACAGGTATTCATCCACCTATCTATTATTATTTAACTGAAAGTTATTTATATTTACATTGATCTAATGTATATTATCATTGCAGGTTTTTATGGTAGATGGAGCTCCAGTCCCTCCAACTGCTTTGTAATGGCATAAATATTGTGATGACAATGCTCGGATGTGGGAGTGGCCATATATTAGTCGGATGGATTTATTTAGTTCATTATTTAAAAACAATGTTGATAATGTAACAGACATCACAGCCGATTAGTTGTAATATCCTTTCTAATGTTGATTCTTGACATTATTTGATATGAACAGACCCTGCTTATCAGTTCAAAATTTTGTTGAATTCAAAATCATACAAATCACATGGATAGTAACCTGTTTATCATTTCCCTGTTTTTCATCAATTCAAAATCATACAAGTCTAAAAATGAACAGTAACCTGCTAATCATTTCCCTGTTTTTCATCAGTTCAAAAGCTATATACAAAAGCAATATACAATATAAAAATCATCATTTATCAAATACATATAGTGTTAAAAAATGTGATATATACAAAGATCAATCATAAATGATATCAACTGCTTGGATGACTCATCTTCCTCCGCTGGTAGGTAAGAACATCACCACGACCTCCAACACGTGCTATGTTCAAAGTCTGGCGTGCCATATCTGCTTCTGATGAATCATCTGGGAGTCTTCCTGAAGCAATGATGCCTTCTAGTAGTTCAACTATTCTATCAAAACGATCCTGAAAAATAAATTATATTAGTAACAATATCATCTACAACATGATTTTTCAAATAAACAAATGGATTACCTGGGTAGAAAGTGAAACTTCTTCCACTGCATGAGATTGGCTAGCCTCTGTGACCACAACAGGAGGTTCAGGTTCACCCTCACCCACACAACTACTGGGTAAAAGGTATGGGTGTGAGATCCTGCGAAACCACTCCATGTACGCAACAACACATTGCCCAGGAGTGGTAGCAACAGAACCTCTAACCTCGTCTGCCACCAATGATAGTTCATAGTTTAAAAAACTATTATCAATGGACTGAGGACTTCCAACCATACCCAAGCTATCAACAGTAGGCATTGGGATCCCCTGAACATGCCCAAACTGACGCAGCACTCTATCAGGTGAATGAGGGTAGACCAAATCACCACATCTAATCAAACCTCTGTACCAGCAAGCGTCGGTGAAGGGTCGATGACCTCTGAACTCATCATATGGTGTCCAAATGATGTCATCCACCTGTATGCGATCAAGAGCCGCCCTATATGGTCTCACATCCCCAGAACCGCGTAGCATCTTCAACCGCATCGCCACGGGCATATCTGGGGTAAAGTCATCCCTCAGCTCACGTCCCCCAATCAGTGGGAAATGCTCAACAATCCATGCCTACACTTATATTATAAACAAATAAGTAACAGTTTATCTGGGAAAAAACCCTTAAATGATGTACAATAAGTGACATTTACCTGTAACAAAGTCAAATAACCGCCGAGGCACTTAGTGTTGCGAAAACTCGCATCACTAAGCTGATCGTAGAGGTATGCCAGTGCAATAGCACCCCAAGCATACCTCCCGATGATGTGAACATCCCTGAACAGCTCCAAATATGACACACTCACAAGGGTGCCACTCTTGTCAGCAAAAATAGTGCACCCAACCAATCGCAGCAGGTAAGCACGAGCAGCTGCATCCAACTGACCCTCTCGAATGCACAAATCACAGACATCCTGCAGCCAACTGAACCTGACATACGCACCTCGAGTGTGATCTGTCTCTGTGTTTGCCTCCGAAGCAGAAACACCAAGAAGATCTGTCAGCAAGTCGCAAGCGGAATCTCGTGACATGGACTGAACAGAACACAACTCCCCTGTGATCGGTAGATGCAGCAATGATGACACATCATCCAATGTGATGGTCATCTCTCCTATCGGCAGGTGGAAAGTGCATGTGTCTCTATGTCATCTCTCCACAAAAGCAGATAATAAGCCCTTATCTGCTATCGAATGACTGCACCGTACTAAGTCGGCCAATCCACCTTCTTGTACGATGCTCTGGATGTAAGGGACATCTATAGGAGTGACCTTTCGTTCATGGGTCAACACCTTGAGAGCAGGACGATCCTAAAATAACATTCAGACAAACCAAAACAATAAATTAAATAACAAATTATTTCTTATATTATCATATACATATACAGTGATGACACTCACCTGTCCTGTCCATATGTAATATGCTACATGTTCCCTGTATGATCTAAGTACAAAGACATTCGTTGGACCACCTGGGAATGTCTCTTCTACATCATGCATATCACCTCCAACATCAACATGCTCCTCATCAATGGCTTGCCGAACACATCGACTGCGAGCAGAGGCAGTTGGTCGAACGCGTACATCCTCAGTATGCGAAATACCACCTCTGCTATGTGAACCTCTAGTCCTGGCCATGTCTAAAATTCACCAAATAAAATACAGTTCATTAATTACTTAACCACACTTTCTCACTGTAACTTAAATTATAAACTTAAATGAAATTAACATAATGAACAAATTAACATAAAACATGTTTTTTGTAAACCCTAAACCTTTTAATTAAACTTAAATAATGAATACTTAAACCCTAAAAAACATAAATTAACTTAAAAGGTAAATATACAAAATTAATTTCAAAACTGATGCATTCCGCAAACTAGTTTACGGAATGTGTCGGGTCGTCTTCTTCGCAGCAGCCTAAAATCCTACATTTACCTTATCTAATGGAGAATAGCAAACGAGTTTAAGGTTCAGAGGTGCTAACCTGAATGTAGAAGCTTTGACCTTGGGTTGTTTCGTTTAGCTTTGCACAACTGAAGCAGTACCAGACAAGCAGCAAGGAGTTCAGAGATGCTGAGTTCAAAAGTTTGCGGAAGATGAATCTTTTTTGCGGAAATGTTACAAGGTAAGGGAGGGGGTGGTAAGGGTAAAGTTGGAATAAAAATTTTACAAAAAATTTAGGGGGGGTGTAAAAAGAAAAAAGGGGTGCAGAAAGTAAGGCCCAAATATGAGAAGAAAGAAGCCCAAACACAATAGGCTGAGGTGTCTACCATCTATAGGACACTTCAAACCATGTACAAAGTTTATTGCACAATCATGATCTTATATTTTTAATTTAATTCAATTTTTGTTCTTTTAAATTGCAATTTTGGTTTTTCATTTTTTTTTGTATTTTAAAATTTACTATCTTTTTTAATTTTTTGTTATTTAAATTTTTAAATTACTTTTATCTAAACATTTAGTAATATTTATAATAAAATTAAAATATAAAATAATTTTAAAAGTACAAAATTGAGTTTAAAATTTAAATGGTTTAAAAAAATACGATATTAGAGTTTGAACAGAAAATTTTGAGAATTTTCTTTTATTTTGGATAAACAAAACATAATTTATAAATTTCAAGTAAAAAATTAAAATCTAGAAGTATTAAGTAAAAAAAATTGATGATAAATTAAATTTGTTAAATATTAAAAATAAAACAATTGAGTTGATTAAAATAAATAAATTATCCATAATTCAAATTTAAAATACACAAAATGCAATTAAACCTTTATTTTTACCTTGCTATGCCTATCACTATATTTTTCATTGGAGTTATGCCTCTCACTAGTCTTTTAAAACAAAGAATGGATTTCCAACATGATTGATTAAGTTTAATTCGCTATTATCTTACATTATCCATGTGTTTTATGCTGTAATAGAATTGAGCATCGTTAGAATTTGAAAAGCTATAAATAATCTTGCGAAAAAGAAATAAAAAAACATAAATCTTGCTAACGAGTGTCTTTAAGAAATCAATAAATTTTTTTAAATCAAAATTACAGTAAAAATGCATTAAGAATATTTTTTTCATATATATTTTTTAAAATTCTTTAACCAGTATCTTAAAGGTATTTATTAACATTTCTTAAAAAATTAATTATTTTTATATAATAAACAGCCTATCCCAAAATCCAATAGCTTAATTAGGCGATTTTACCCATGTTTAGTAATTGAATACTTCAATTGCTGTTGATTAGTCAACTTAAGCATAAATGATGATCCCTGGCTTCCAAGCTTCCAAGACTCGTCATCAAAGAAATATGCTATTTTATTAGTAAACTGCTTTTATGCTTATTCCTGATGCTAATGAGTTTGTTTGGTGCTTTTTCTTGGGCTTCTATCCCCTCCCATTTATCCAAAAAATAAAAATAGTTTAATAATTTCTATCATCTTCATGATAATATCTGTGCTTTTTAATTACCCTTGTATCTAGATAAAATTTGACATTTAGACTAATAGTTTAATATAATAAAGATAGCATGCGTTAAAGAAAAAGTAGGACATAAAGTTAAAAGTCAATGTAAAAATAAGATCAAGATTGAATTGTGAAATAATCATACATCATCTTATCTAATTCTCCTAACTATTACAATAATTATTTCTTTTTCAAAAGTACTAAATATATTTACCTCTTATTTTAAAAAAAATTATTGAATATTAAAAATGATATGATATTTAAAGAGGATAAAGCATTTCTCTCTTTTTTGTGATCTTGATTATGAGTAAGCAGTGGTTTAATATGTTTGTTTTACTTGTAATAATAATTTACCTGTAGAAAGGGTGCAAATAAATGTAGTGGACTAACGCCACATTATGGAGAGGGTTTTATACTTTTACAGGAATTTGGTTTTTACAAGAAATTAGGAGTGGCAGAATTCACTTTTCTGTAACTTTCTCTGCAAAATGGCAACTTTTGGTTACCTTTGTTGGTAGGTGGTACTGCTAGTTTAAAAGAAACATATTCAAATACTTACTGATGGATAGTTAAAGTATTGAAGATATGCTTATAAAATTAGAAAGTATTGTATGAATCTATGTTATTACTGTTTTGGATTTGACCCAAGGAAGAATTTTCACTCTAAGGGGGAACAGAACAAGGTTTTAAATTTGAGAAAACATCACAGAATGAGATCATGGTTGTTGAATGGCAGCTACTTAAAAAGTCATACAGTTCACTACTCAAGCAATCATAATGATAACTCAAATCTCCTAATGCACACAAAAAGTTTGAGTGCAAAATAAAGTATATGAATGAAGGGAAAGCTTTTTCACCTAGACAAGTTACTCTATTTGCTCTCAAATCACTCAATAACCCACACCCTCCATTGAACAAGTTAACCACAAAAAAAGGACTTTTCTTTTGGCAATAGTTTATTTTAATATTTGTAACTTTATTCTTTTCATTCTTCTCTTGGAGATCCCACCACTACAAACCAACCTTATTTTTTTTTTATATATTTCACCTAGGGATTCAACTTTGAAGATAGTACAACCTTATGGGGCCATTCATTTACCTTCAGTGTGTTAATCATTTGCATTTTTCAAAGTTATAAAATAATTCCAGATGCAGAAAGTGGAGTAAGAATCCATACATACACGTACACTCAAACACATGCATCTTTAGGTTCCTGGATTCAGTATAGTAATCTTGATGATGATGATGATGATGATAAGGATGGACCATTTATTTTTTGTTCCTTGTGAAACACAATGCTCAGAGAAAGGTGACCTCTTTGAAGCTGTGTTCCGCAGCCTTCCCCTGCAATGCAACTCTACTTAGTACTTACTTAGTACACACTTCGGTGTAGGTGGGTCTCCTTTGACAGTTACAACCTTTTGCTACAAGTCCGCAACAGAAAATAATGCAAAACTTTGATTATTATTTCCATTTAATCAAATTTTACAGAAATAACTTCCATTGTATAGTGCTTGAGTCCAATCATCAGAACTCAGAAGAGAAGCATTGATTATGCTGCTGTTCAGGCTACATAATTTCTGATAATTTATTAAACTATTAAGGTCATGGAAAATGAAGCCTCTTCCATTCCTTGCATTGGTGTGTAGGGACATGCAGGCGGTGATGAATATTGAGTGGATGATTTTAGAACTCTAGACATTGTCAAGAGACTGGAATCCAAATTTATTAAATTATAAGTTGTACCAACCAAATAAAAGAAACCAAAATGGACAATTTAATATGTGACATTGCCACAAAATCTTTGGCTTTCATTTTCATTCAATGTTATTTTTGAGAAGCTCTCAATTTTGGCTTGACAATTTGGCTTATGGTTGAGAGGTAGACAAGACCTACCAATTTCAAAGCAAGGTAGGCAAAATTGACCAAGCACTTGAACATGTCTCAAGCACAACATACCAAAGCCTTCTCCACCCCTACCCCAGAGAAAAAGAGAAGACAGAGAGAGAGAGAGAGAGAGAGAGAGAGAAAGAGGGATCAAAAGGATCTAGCTAGCTGCAAAGACATACATAAAGAAGGAATAAACCAAAAAACTTCCTCCAAGGAGCCCACAGCAAGGCATCATCAGCAGATTAACAAAGGGTGAACAGAAGTTGCAATAATTAGGTACATCTTGAAAGAGAAAAAAAGAGAGATAATAATCCACCATGAAGTAAGGTTAAAAACCAAATGGGGCAAATTTGGTCAAGGCCTGATCTTAATTCACCATTGCCTCTTGTTGAATCCTATCCAGCATCTGGTATACAGCTGAAGCTATATCATCCACTGATCCCAACTTGCAATCATCTTCTACCTGCAAGAAAAAATTTCACAACATTTTCACTTTAAGCACTTAAAAAGAAGAAAATTAACTAAAAAAGCATCTAAAATCCAAGACACAAACGAAGACAAACCTTAACACTGAGAGAGTATAAGACAATTTCAGCAGTGGTAGTAACATTTAAGTGCAAGATTGTGAGACGCAAGGTATGCAAACCAGACACCAACTTCAAGAGCTGCTTAGGCCGCTTCTTGGATCTTATTTTGAGATTTGCATGGCTTTCCACCATGGTGACTTCTATGTCAGCAATGCCAGACTGAACCTCACTCACGTGGTCAGCAGAACTATCAGAGGCGGCAGCAGCAGCAACACTTGTTGAATACTGAGGAAAGGTGAAGAACTCAGAGAAAGGCATGTTTGTAGCAACAACCTCAGATTTTGGTTCTACTTCTTTCTGAGCACCAAGAAACTGCAGCCTCTGCTCAAGCTCCTTAACAAAGTTAATAGCACCTCCAATTATAGAAGCTTGATCACCCTTCATTCATTCATTCACCAACCAAATAAATAAACAAACAAACAAACAAAACAAACTCAGTTGAGCAAAAACAAAATGTAGAAATACTGAATAGAACCAACCCTTTATTCTTATATGTTGGGTTTGGAGTAAACAAGGAAGAAAAGAAACTAAGTAAGAAAGAATGAAATGAAGTGAAGCGAAGTAGAAGTACCCTTTGGATATAAGAATCTGGCATTAGAGAGCGAAGAACAGAGAGATACTCGTTCATCTGCTTTCTTCTGTTGCGCTCAACAGCAATGTGAGTCATTCTTTGGTTCTCAATTTCTTCTTTATTCTTTCTGGTTTTGGGTCTACGCCTCTTGGGACGAATAGGGGTGTCATTGGTTTGTTGAAGATCAGGTAACAATGATGTGGTGGCTGTAGATGAAGTTGTGCTCCAATCTCCATAAGGGTAATTCTCTGTTTGGTTATCAACAAAATTGGTCATTCTCATACACTCTTGTTCTTCTTCTTCTTTTTGCTGTTCATACACTGAACCACACAACAAGTTGTAGTTGCTGTTGTACAACTCCTTCACTGAACCACTGAAACCACCAAAAGGGTCTTGTGTTTGTGCAAACACCACTGCTTCCAGTGCCATCTCTCTCTCTTTCTCTCTCTCTCCCTCAGGTAAACACATAACAACACTACTTCAATTCAATAATACCTTCAACAGCAACACCATGGAGGCTAAAAACACAACCACTTTTTGCCTTATAAAGGCGCAAAAATCCACACTGCTTTGCACGTCAAATTCAATTCACTTCATTCTATGTAAATTAATACAGTTACATTACGCGGTAAAAAAAACAAAAATTAACACACAATTTGTTGGATTCAAACGCGCTTTTTTCTTTTTTGTTATTTCATAAATCAAAAGTAACAAGGAGCAATCTGATGTAAAAGAGTTAACTCTTTCAGGTTTACACATTTCTATGGGGGAAAATACAACTATATAGTATTTTTCATGTAGATATTACGTTTAATTTAGACAAACAAAATCATAAAAAAAAAAGAAGATTATTTGATGTTTTTCTTTAATCACTTTATTTAGCCATTTGGATCCAGATTTTTCTATAGTTTCTCTTAAGTTAACAAATTTGACAAATTTAAGTAGGTCTTGTTAGTAAGTGTTTTAAGGTACTGATTAATGAATAAAAAATATTAAAAATCATGTTGAGATGTGTTAAAAAAATAAAAAAAAGGTGTTTCATTTTTAATTTTTTATTCAGTGTCCTAAAGATGCTGATGAACATTTTTCATCTTATATTATCTATTATTGCTTTGTTAACTTAGCTAGTCCATTAGATTGTGAATGTACGGTTAGAATTTTCGTTGGAAAGAGAATTGTTGAAGAGGATCCTAATATTTTTATTTGAAGTTCAGCTAATTTGCACAAGTTATATCTCAAAATTTTCGTGATTTCATCATATGTTAAAAGTCATAAAAACATAATGTTGTGTTTATATTATGAGGAAGAACATAACAAATCGGGATGGGTTAAAGAAATAAAGCGAAACAAAATTATTTTTTTATTATTTCAAAGATTAATAAGAAACTTGAATAGAAATTTATTGCCTAATTTGGAAGTTAAATTCTAAAGTGATTCACTATAGAATTATTGTAAGAGTTCTAATTCTTATACGTTTAATGATATTTTTATCTTAATATTTTATATTTTTTATATCTCTTCTATTATTGTATTATATTTTATATTTTTTTCTATTTATATTTTCTTTTCATCTCATTTTATATATTATCATATATGCAACAATAATTTTTCTGATTACAATATTCTTTCTCTTATTTCTTACACTCAAGATATAATTAGAAATTAAATATAGATATTTCTTAGTGATATTTGAATTATAATTAATCACTTTATAAAAGACTACCCTTTCCGTTTAACCCAATCCTATTAGTATTGCAATTCTTAATTGATAATTTCATATTTCTATTTTAATTTTCTTAATCATTTTGGAAGATTAAAAAATTGATCCTTTGAGGAAAATAGAGGCCGGTAAAAGACCCCTTAAACATTGTTTTCCTTTCTATTTAAGTTTAAACTTTCAACTAATTAAGAAAATTTGGTTACGATCTCTTTATTCCTTTTCCATTTCTTCCGTTGTGGATCATTCAAACACAAGGTTAGAAAAATTATACAAGTTGGTAAAAATATACGATAAATGATGGAATTGTGATGGGAATGTGGTGTGGTAGGTGTATATGAACTGAACTTGTAATAAAACAACATACTTAGCACTTTTACAACAATTGCGGTCATGTCTGTATTTGCATGAAAATGATATGTCGAAGAACATAATGAGTTAAGTTCCCCTATACACGGAAAAATGTTGGCGTTGATGATTGGGTTCAAATTCTACTTGTAGCTACTTCCATTTTTGTAAATAAATTTTATTTTTTAATTTTGAAATCATTCTAATTTTTAGAATTTTCCAAATTCATTATTAAATATTATTTTTTAAAAAAATATAAGTGTATTGATTATATTATCATCTTATTTTATTAATGATCCCCTATTTATTTAATAAAAATACAAAAATAAAGATAAAGTTAAAATAACTAATTATGCCTTGATTTTATTAAGTGTAAATATTTGAAGCAAATTAAAGTTAGTAAAATTGTAATTATTTTAAAATAGATAAAGTAAATATTAGTGTAGCAGTTTCATCATGCTTATGGCATAATAACTTTTCTCATTTAAAAAGTTGTATTGTAAAAAGAAATAGATGCATGACTTTCATAAACTTAAGAAACTCAATAATTAAAATAATAATTAAGACACCTACTTCTTTTACCTGCACTTTTTTATCCTTATTATTATTTTCATTTTTTTCTTTCTTTCCTTTCGTATATATTCATCACATCTTTTATTTTTCTTTATTTCATTCCTATGATCTCTATCTTAGATAGCGATGCAAAAAATTATTTTTTCGATCCTAAGTAAAAATATGTGACTTCAACAAGCTAATTCAGATATTACGAAACTGACGGACAATCAAAGCACGAGAATTTATTAAATTAAATTGATGTGGGCAAGCTTGATATAAATTAATTTGGAACAAGATTATATTAAGTAGGCAATTTTGTTTTTGTTTCCATCAAATAAAAAATATTTTAATCTTGTGAAATAAAACGCTTATACATATACATATATATTTGGTTACATGTATTAAAACGTTTTTACATTTATGCATGCATATTTGGATCGTTATCTTTTTTTTTTTTAATTTAAATACATTATTTATTTTTTCTAGTTTTGGTAAACGAACGCATTATTCAGTACGATTTCAAGGAATTTAATTAAACCCACGTTTAACAAATTATTCTCTCCACTTTTAATAGTTGGACACATTGTTATTCAAATATAAAATAAGAATATTTCAATACCCCGATGTTTTAAGCGGAGGTGCGTCTACCTCGTAAGCATGAGGATATAAATTACTTTGAGAATCTTAAGTTGAATCATGCTATATAACTATGCAATATAAATATTCAAGGTATCTAAAAACGATATAATTTATAATGAACTATATAATAATAATTACTTCTATCCATAGGCTACTATTCGGTAAATGATTACTTTATGCTGTTCAACATGCACACTTATAAATTAATACAATTATAAGGTATGCATAATCTACAAATAAAATTATTCATATATTAGATTTCTTAAATACATATTAGGAAAAATCTAATAATCAGCCGATGAAGGTTGATCGAAAAAAACAAAAACAAAAATATAAGAATTAATCGAGCAAATTTGCCAGACACTGACCCTTCTGAACAATGCCTAGAAAGGACTAAGAGAGAAATCTCTTTGGGTCTGAAAATTCAGGTTAATGGAAATATCTGTGTTTTGGGGCAGTGATATGGAAATGGAAGTTATATCAAAAGAGAAGATTATTGCTATCCAACAACTAGTGCCAAATTGTTACCACTTACCAGCAAAACAGGAAACACAATAAAATGAATAATATTAAAAGTTAGATTTGTTTTATACGAGTAAATCACTAGTTTGGATTTTTAATTTTTTTTAAATTGATGATATTAATTTCTATAAAAATTAAAATCACAATTATCATCTTTAAAAATTAAAAATTATCATTTTAATTCTTTTATAAGAAGTAAAATAACTGATTATTTATCTTTTATATTAAAACTATTTTTAAAAAAAATCAAAATATTTATTTGGTGATTTTTATATATAACTTTTATGACAATCTTTTATAATTATTTTTTAAAACTTTTTCCGCATTATTTTGTTATTTCACTGTTTTTCTTCTTATCTCCATTTTAATTATAAAAATAGTTATGACCAGCAAATCCCATTGATGGACTTAAAAACTTACTAATTATTGTCATCATGGTTAGTACGTCCGAGTCATTATTTGCTTGTGCTGCTTTTAATTTAATATCAATTAGATTTATAAAAAAGAATTCCTAATTGATGCCTTTTTTTTTTTTTGCGTTATAACGTTTTTCTTATGTGAGGCCAAAATTTTCACTGTATTATTTTTTAAAAAACCAATGTTTTCTTACAAGCAGCTTAACTTGACGAGATTGACAATATTTATGTTAATAATTATATATGAGGAACATTATTGCGTAACTATTAATATCAGCATGGATCCATTACCATAACTCGAACGCAAATTTCTCTCAAGTTAATTTTTTTGTTAATTTTTTTATCACAGATATAATTGTCAAAAGATAATTATTAAACGTAATTTTTTACGCATTGATGCATTAAATTAAATGAAAGAAAGCGCAATAGCATGTGAATCAGCAACTATATATATAGGTTCAGCTTTTTTATGATCACTTTCCTTCGTATCATGCTGACAGGGAAAAAAAGGCCTAATACTAATCTATCTAAGGTGCAACATGATTGAATATATAATCATTGGAAAATGTTATTTCGGCCACGAGAAACAGTAAAAAGAGATAAAAATAAAAATAAAAATCAACAGTGTAATAATTTGAATATTAAGAAAATTGATATTATATGTAATATTGTGTATAATTATTATTTTTTATTTTTTGTATATGTATATATTAAAATAAGCATCCAAATTTGAGGAGGCAACTTTTTTATAGTTCCAATTTTGTATTCAAAATTTTGCCCAAAATGTTAAACTTCCAATATCCATGATTGCACAACCACGCGTCCACGCGTGTACATCAAAGACTATGATGAACCTCTAGTGTGTTTGGTTTTCGTTTTAACACAAATTTTCAACTATATAAGTGGAAAAATAATAACTAATTATATTTTTTAACAAATGCATATTAGGTTTTGTGATCTCAACCAAAAATGAAATACACAATTCGTCATTTGGTAATAACATGGTTGGAAATAAGAACATCACGAAAAAAGAAACAGCATTTATAGGAAATGAATTAATGACGCATATATATATATATATATATATATGTTCTTTCATAACTGAGATTAAAGCTTAGGAATTTTGGAGAGAGAGAGAAGTACAATTCCATGGTCAGAAATTTTCAGAGAAGCCATGTGCTTCAAAAGAAACATAAGCAACCAAAGCTTCCAAAATAGGGAAAGGAAACGGGAAGTCTATTTTGTGGGGTTTTTTTGTTTTTTTTCATTTTTAAAGTGAACCTTAATTAACCTATGGGGCTACAACAAATTAATTACTCTAAATTGAATTTCGCAACACATTTGAACTTCATTATAGACAATGATGATGGTGCCGTTGCCCAAAATCTTTGGAACCGGAGGTACCATTCATTTTCCTTTGGTTCAAAGCCTCAAACTCTATGCTCAAATTCAAAGGTTGTGCAACTTTCTTACTAATTAATTTTGCTGAAAAGGTTCAACTTAAACTTAAAACCCACCCAGGACCCCGAAACATGCCAATATTATTATTTAATTAATGTAGATTATTATTATTTCAAAGTTAGAAAAAAATGGCATCTCTCAGTTAATTAATATGGAATATT
The DNA here is from genome assembly GCA_037954105.1 of Canavalia gladiata. NCBI lineage: Eukaryota > Viridiplantae > Streptophyta > Magnoliopsida > Fabales > Fabaceae > Canavalia > Canavalia gladiata. The sequence goes on from CM075660.1 coordinate 17,264,161, forward strand.
ATTATTATTATTATTTAATTAGCACTGTTAATATCGGCCAACCTATAGAACCATTAAAAGAAATGTTAGACCCAACTGGCACTCGATTGAATGATTCAAAAGTATTGTTACATAATAGATACGTTGAAAATGAAGAGTGTTAATTAACAATTAATTCCATTGAATTAACCCAATTTATCTATTTTGTCTCATAGGTACAATAGAGATTACTATTACATTAATATATTATATTATATATACAAGCATCTTGTCAGTTGTCATCACTAATACATTGATCATGTGGTTAAGATGCTTCTAACAAAGGAAACTGTAGCAAACAAGAAAATATGTAATCTTGTCGTCTTTTTTGTCATTTTAGTGGGGGCCTCTCTTAATTTAGTGTAGATTTATTAATTATTATTATTATATAGTATTAATTAATAACCATTAGGAGATAGTACAGTACGTTGTGGCTTCTTGTGGTTGTTTTCATGCATAAATACAACAATAGGAGCATATATATGTAAGGTATACATAATGAGACTGCTTCTGCATGTGTGAGATGTGAACTATGTAGACGTATCATCACAAAAATTAGAAAAATAAATAAATAAATAAAATATAGCAGCGATGTCAAAATCTACTTACTTTTGACTAGGGAGGGTGATTATCTACATCCAATGGGTAGATACAAAGAACTATTTTTATTAATTAATGTTCACCTTACTCAGGCCGCAATATATGCATTAAACAACCAATTATTAATAGGACAAATTAAATAAGTACAACTTCATATTATATACCATCTCCATAAAATAAATTGTATATACCAAATTATGCAAGATCATGTTAAAACGTGAACAAAAAGACACTGAATCATTTTTCGGAATCTAATATAGGTTTAGCTACATGCTTTTATATTACCACCAATAATTAATGAATAAAGAATCTGTGGGATTAAATAATCTATATATATTAGTCCATATATCACATTGTCATTTAGATCGAGTACATCATCCGAATAAATTAGTGGATTAGTCTAGCTAGTTTGAATACGTGTACGTTTTCTATTTTTACATAAAGCTATATACTTTTATTTCACAAAGCTATATTTGTCGTTTTAGAAGATGGTGCTATAATCATGTTTGAAACAAAAGAAAGTGGAGTATATATTAAATTAAGCGGCATTACTAGCGTACGTCGTATGTTATTACTTATGTATATCAAATTATCAACATTTTTAAAAAAATATTATTAGTAATCGGTGCCTTCAACCCTCACCTCAATATCATTATTGATTGTGTATTATGCATGAATATGGATATTATTCCAAAGCGCAAATCCGATATCAATTAATACACCACCGTAGAATAAGAGTTAATGACAAATTAACAACCCAAGTACTTAAGGCATACATAGTCTAAATTACTTAGGTAGCAATGCTAGCCTACCACATAGGGCAAAAAAAATCTTGTATATATATGATTAGCAGTGTCAAGCAATTCCGTCCATTAAAAATTCAACCCAAGATCAAAGAATTGAGATATTGATTAGGTAAATCCACACTAAATTACAACCATTATTAATTAAAAGTGGATGTGGTTAGGGCTATGAAAGATTATTTAGGTATTAGGCCGGTTTGATCCCAAAGCCGGAGACTTGATTTACAAATTAAGGTCAATTCGTTAGAAATTAGGCATGGAAGCAATGGTGGTGATTTATACACATATATAAACTTCATTGGACATGTATTAATTTCCCTAATTAATTTTAATTTTATGTGTAATCTCAAGCAAGGCAACCAATTAGATTTTACAAATGAAGATATGAATAATGTTTTGTCATGCATGCATCTTCAGTCTTGGTTTGGTTAACTAGCTAGGGTTCTATTAGGATATATATGATGGATATTGTTTTGTGCAAATGCATGCATGCCGCGTCTACGATGGAGTGGGTAAGATCGATTATCAAAAGTTTTGTTTAGTTAATTTAAATCTTAAACTCATCATTGGGTTTACAATCAGTTAGATAATTGATTTAACGGTGAGAATTAGGATTTAAAACAATTTTATATAAAAATTTTAAATTTGAATATCATATTTTTAATATTGTAAAACAAAAAATCACTTGGATAAGGTTGATTTAGGATTGAAAGTTTTGAAATTGGTTCATTGATTGTATCTAGCTAAAGATACCGGAAAATTTGTCTGTATTAAGCAATAGATGTTTGGACGGAAACAAACTAAGGTTTAATTTCAAGGATTGAGATTTTGTTGTTGCCGAAGAAGGACGAAACACACACGCCTTGTGGTCTACACTGGCCCTTTGTCCCTTATGAATGACATCCTATATGTATTAAAATTACATGCATGGTCATCTATATATTAACTAATCACATTTTTAATCATCCTCACTCCTATTTAATTCTCCTAATGTATAACAGCTCATCCTTATGTCACTGCTTATTATAGAATTATATATTAATTAGTTAATTAATTAATGTTTTGATTGTTGTATTTAACCACAATAACAAAACTAGCTATTATATTTGAGATCCATCCGTTGTCTAAGTTTGTTTTTTCAGTCAATTACTACCTAAACCAAACTTATGAAGTACTAGTGTTCCAAGATTTTAGGATCTAGTTAGTTACAACTTTGTCTTTGTGTGCAATTAGTGCCATTAATTGTTCTGGCGCTAATGCATTATTAGTTTTAATTTATTTCTGTTTTTGTGTGTGTGTGTGTGTGTTGAAATAAAATGGAGTAGTTGTGATCCACTCCTTTTCAAAGAAAAATATTATCAGCCCCTTTAGATTCACATTTACTAGATCCATTTTTTCTTTAACACTGTCAAAAATAGCTTATGACTTTTGGATTCACATTTACCAATTTCAAATATGCTGGCAAGAAAATTAAACAATAAAATTTGGGATAACTAATTGAAAAATGATTTTTCAATGAAACAATAAAATTGGTGGTACACATACATAAAAAAATTCAACAGGGGCATTCTATTGTTGTGCTTGAATGTAGCTACATATAGTGCAGCAGAAATTGATTGAGCAGTGGATATTGAAGTGAAGTCTCATTTTGTCCTATAGCTTGCTGTCAATATTGAAGCATAGAATAAAGTGCAGAGAGACTTCAAAATAATAAGTTATTGAGAGAAAAGTCATTGCTTTATTCTCACTTCATTAACCAGTTACTGTGTCTGTGTGAACTGTGGAAGCACAAAAGCATTTGAAAGAGTTGATGAGGGACAAAAATTTACTATCGCTTTAATCCTTTCATCATGTTGAATCACACCTTGTTGTGGGTCCTCATAATCAATGCTTTATTCCCTCATCCAACTCTAGAACTTGGACAAAGGCTCTTTCTATATACACACATATATATATATATATATATATATAATTCACACACAAATAGTGTGCAGTGCATTATTGAGTAAATTCATATTCATCAAAAAAAGAAATTAATAGGCTCAGCTAGGCCAATGAATCAGACCCACATTCGTCAATTTTAGGAGCCAGTTCAGCATGGAAATCAATGGCAAAAGGTAAACACTTTGTTCAATAAATGAAAGTATATATATCCTAATATACAAGGTAAAATCAATTTCAATTTCTTCAAAGTAAAAAAAAAAGTTTGATTACTCAAATTCTTGGACCGCCCACAATATCCTTTACCTACCTTCTTTACGTCTCCATCGAAAATACCTTTGAATAATTATTGTGATTCTTATAGTGAAAAGTTCATTCAGATCCAATCAAATTCTCCTCAAGGCTTTTGGTGTCTCCAGGTGATAGGAAGCTTTCTCAAGTTTTCTAAAACATAATTATACATAGTGGAATTGTCAATTTGTGTTAGAGACTATAATTAAGCTCTTTGATTTATATATGCACATTGGTCACACTGTGAGCACACGTGCTACAAAGCAAAAACATGGTTGGTATCTTTGTTGGTTTTCACTTACCGCACCTAACACACTGTGTTACATAACTAGGAAACTGTGTTTAATTAAAAAGTTCTTCAAAATTAAGCATGAAGAGAAAACAACACTATAGAAGGGAACAAATTGTGATGATTCTTTATTAATGAATCCTCCCACTATGGGAGACTCAGAAGAACCCTTCTCCTATTTTTACTTTAAGAAATGAATATATGCACATTTATATCCCTATGTCCCCCTATATATGTGCCATGCATGCTACCCTCATTGCTTTCAAGGGACAAGTAAAAACCTTCTCATATAATTCTTTTTTATCAGAAGAATAGATCCTTGTATTTAAACCAGAGTACACTAAAAGTACTCCAATCCTTACACCTATGCTACGCTTTAATTCCATGAATTTATACATTTATAGAAAAATGATCAACATTTTAATACATCCTTAGTTTTTATTTTTTTTCATGATGACTTTGGAAAAGTTGTAGCGATTTTAAAAAAAAAAAATTATGGTTTAAAAAAAAAAAGGTTGTATAATGGGATGTTTGTTACTATACCACATGTACGTTTATATATTTTTCATGATATTTTTTAATATTTTTAAAAATCTAAGAATATTAAATTTTAGCAGATGTAGACTAATTACATAATCTCAGCTATGATTATATATTTAATGGTCATATACCTGTGAACATTTTTTTAAAAAATTGATGTGCATGACCTTGACATATTATTCTTTCACTTTAGTTTTTTTTAAATATTTTTATTTAAGTAAATCAAAATAAAAAATAGTATAATATAATTTAAATTAAATTAATATTATATTAATTAATTAATGACTTACCGTGGTAGGTACAACTTATTCCAATCACCTGCAAATATATGGTTGTCTTCTTCTCCGTGAAGAAGTTATGGCTCATTGGTAATACATGTCTCCTTAATTATTTCCATTCCTTTAAAAATATGAATAAACAATAAATATCCATTAATTAATTTATATTCAGAACTTCACTTGTATAAAAACTCCCATAATAATATTCAAATTTTCATTATTAACTTTGATGTTAATTATTACCTATAATGTTTATATTTAATTTTAAATTAAATTAATTCGTTAATTTTCTAATTACATAAGTTATCTATAATATTTAATTCTAATTTTAATTTAACTTATTACTTTAATAACCTATTATATTTAAATTAAAATTTCCATTAACTTATTACGTTGATTCCCTTAATAATTAAATTAAATTTTAAATTAACTTATTACCTTAGTTAGTTGTTACATTTAAATTTTATATTAATTTTTTATCATAATTAACTTATTACGTTAATTCTCTATAATATTTAAATTAAATTCTAAATTAACTTATTACCTGAGTTACCTATAATATTTAAATAACTTATTACCTTAATATAATATTTAAAATAAATAATCTAAAATACTACAGCGTAAATTAAAACATAAATTAATTAACAAGATCATCATTTCTTCTTATTCCTCATCAAAAATATTTAAAATTAAGTAAATAATAATAATTTCAACGAAATATTCTAACCTTTACACCATTATACTTCTTGTGATCTTTATTTCAATTATAAAATTTAATTTTTATAATCATTTAACAATTTATATTATAAAAAATTATATAGTAAATTTTTTAAAATTATTCACATAATTTAATTAAAATTAAATCTAATTTAAAATATTTATTATTTCATAAAATATAATTTAATTGATAAATTAAATTACAGTTAACGATCTTAAATTAAGTTTTATTTCTCATAAAAAAATTCAAACTCTAAAAAACATTAATTTTCTTTTCATTATTTTTCAACAATTTTAAAATTATTGCTTCTTGCATTAATTTAAATTTTTACATAAAATATATATTTTATAACTTAATTACAAATTATTTTCATAAATTAATTATAATTTTAAATTACAAAATGATTTTATATAATTTTTTAATTTCTATTATAAAAAATATAAAATATAAATAAATAAGAATATTTGATTAACATATGCAACACTTTAACAATACTATAATTAACATATGCAAGATTATATTTGAAATTTAATTTATACAAATTAATTTTAATAAAAATAAATAAATACCTAATTATTATTTTTAATATTATTAATTAATGAAAATTAAATTGAAATTTAATTTGTATAAATTATTTTAATTAATTAAGAAAAATACCACTATAAAAAATAAATATTGAGTAATAAATCAAATTTTGAATGAAAAATTTAATCGTGAATCAAAATTTATTTTAAAATATTTTTAAATATATGCTAAAATTTTAATGTTTTTTTATTAAACTTTAACTTAATTAATTTATTAATTTTTAATTTTTTTAATTACGATATATGGTGAAGTTCCAACAACAAATTTTGATATTAAAATACCTATAAAAAAATACATCCACTAATTAATATTTTAACCGTATTAAATAATTATACACACGTGATCTAATTTAATTTACACTTTTAATATTTTAATTTTTACAAAATATCAAAGAAATTTTTTTTTTCATAAGTAAAGTTGGCAGCACATACTCTTAAAAAAACAGAATCCAGCCAGATATTTATTTGTTTTAAAGTTGAAAAATTAATTTTTATATTTTTAATATAAAACACGCATTTTAAAAAAGTGTACAAATTTAATTAATTGATATATATATATATTAAAATATATTAAACTGTTGAAAACTAATTCTGGTGAATTTTAAACGAAACGGATATATAAATGAAGATACAGAGAAGGTGGCGGTATTGTTTGGGCGTATGCAGACCAAACATATCCTAACCTGATTTGCTATTGCCATGGGATGTTGTTGGATTGGACATAAAGGGATTGATGATCATAAATTAGAATAGCACCTCATGGGTCATGGATCATGGATCATGGATCATGGATCATGGATCATGGATCATGGATCATGGATCATGGATCATGGATCATGGATCATGATTCATGGATCATGGATCATGATTCATGGATCATAGATCATAGATCATGATTCATGGATCCTTCTCCACCATACACATACACCAATCCTTCACTGCTTCTGCACTCACTACATTCATCAAAACAACGGCTCCCAACAATAAAACCACTTTTCCAAAGTAGAAAGCGGTTTCCACTTTCTATCTGTAACAAACAAGACAAACAAACACGTTCACTCCTTCCCTTTCACTTTCACATTCACACTGACAAGGATGTTTATTTTATTCAAAAACTTTTAATGTTTCAAATCAATATTCAAATTTGATATTGACAATTTATTGTCTATCTAGTTGTTTGAAGCTTACTTCTTGTTTCGCTATAAAATTTGTAACTCTCTTTTTTTACAAATATTAAGTAAATATATTTTAAATTAAGGAAATTTCACATGTTAATAATGGTAGAACTATAAATTGAAAATCTAAATGAGTGAGATGGATATATTATTAGATTATTGGCGATGGTAATTAGAATTGAACTGGAGTGACAACAATGGTTGAAAGATTATGAGGAGGAACATGAAGAATATGGTTGGAGGATGGAAGTGGTGAGAGAAATGGTGCTTCAAACTTGGTGGCGACGACAATGTGGTGTGGCTCATCCCAACACCCATAATTCATCAAACTAATATTTCATTTTTTAAATATATTAATAACCAACAAAATTCCATGTTTCAATCGCTACATGTACGGAAAAAAGAGACAATGATCCATAATAGAGTATTTATGTTGCATGAAATTTAATGATTCTGCCAACTTTCTGACAATTATTTCACCTTGTGTACCAATTCGGCAATCAACAATCAACACCTAATTAAGCATATTCAAAATAGATACATTCAAGAAAGTAAAATGAAACAAAAGCTTCTTTTATTAGCAAAACAAAACAAATATTATTAAGAGAATAAAGGATATCTTATATACATCGGTTTATAGATCTAATTTATAAATGAAAATTTAAATTTTCTCATTTTACACATTGTTCAAACTCTGGTTTTTAAATAAAATATAATTTGTGACTCCAAATTATCCAAATAACATAGAATAAAAAATGAAACGAAAGCTTAATTTAAAATAAGAGGAAACGAAAAAAATAACAAAAAACTAAACAAATGTAGCTATATATACCTTATAATATGTATAGATATAACATGGCCGATTTCACAAACAATATATATGGCTTAAGTTACAAATTGAGCTGATATCATATGACAATTTTCATTTGCAACGTAAGAGTTTGAATTTCATTTAAAAATATCATATATAGCACTAAAAAAAACTTTTTTATTATGATTATTTTTTAACTGTTGTATAAATTAACAAAAATTTATATTAATTCTAATAAATATATCGTCTAAACCATCACTAAAATATTTTATGACGAATAATTTTTGATAAATATAAATTTATAAAAATATAAGTTAAAATTATTATTATTTATTTTTTAAAATATTTATTAAATTTTTTTTAGTGTTAATAGGTACCATAAAATATTTATATAATATTGTTAAAATATTTTATTGAATAAAATATTTTTTATAAATTTTAAATAATTTTTTATTATAATTTTAAGAATGAATTAGATTTAATTTTTAATATAATGTTTGAGTTTATTCAAATTTAAAGTTAAATATTATTCACAAATGTTGAATCTAATAAATTTTATATAACTTTAATTTTGAACATAAAATAAAATATTTTAAATTAATTATAAATATGATTAAAATACTCTTGATCATATTCAAATAACTTTGTTGTTTAATATAAATTTAAAAATTAAATTAAATCTTTGAATAGGTATGTTGAGTTTAAATTTGATTAGTTTCCGTACATGGGAGGAAAAAGGAGATATCCTAGTCATGAGCCAAACAGTTTAAAACGAGCGAGCCCACATAGCTTGGATTTTCCAAATTCATTATGTCTATTTCCCTACTCTCCATCTTTGGTCCCAAACATTATCTTTATCATCTCTTCTAGAAACTAGTATATATATTTATATTTATAATTATAATTATAAGCCTACGAATCCAACCAAAATTATAAACTGAATTGTCTCGTTAATTTTGTTTATTGATAACTTGTACCACATAAAATGACACTCTCCAAACTAATAGAGTTTACTTTTAAAGTAATTAGATATATGAGATTCATATTATGGAGAGAGGGGATGGGCTCTCTTTTTTTTCCATTTTATGCCACTTGAAGTAGTGTACCAATCACTCACTCAATCAATAACCACCAAAATTATTGAGTTATGAATATCTTTTACTCACATCATGAAACACATTCACTCTGTCCATCAATACCAAGATCTAATAAGAAATTAAACCATACGTTAACTATATATATAATAGAGGCCTGGGGGAAATGTAATTAAACACAAGATCTAATAACAATCCTACAATGATTGGGGGAATGTGTTTATTTAAACATCCAAATGTTCAGATGAGATGCTCAAGTAGGAGCTCAATAACACGTGTTTTTTTATTTTTTATTTAAAAGAATAATCACATTGTATGCAATTTACATGTTGTTTTTAAAAGAGAGAAGGTTTACATAAATTGAAGTAATGACCATTCAAGTCCCTATATACTAGAACATGCATTAGGTTTATAATTAAGGCAGGAAGTAATGTGTTATTGGGTTTATAATTAAGTTAGGAAGTAAAGTGTTATTGCACACGACCTTAAACCGATTTAGGTTAAATCTAAAATTTTTTTTCTTGCGTGTGATAAATGAGAGTCTATATTAAAAAGTTATGCATATTATTAATCTTAATTGTTTCGATTTTAAAATTGATCAATTATTCATTGGGATTAAATCATGTGTTATTATGAGTTATTTTTTTTAATTATCCGACTTTAAAAGATCACTAGTTATATTAATCAGATTTTAAAATATATCTACATTTTATGAATCAGTTTTAATTTGAATATTTTAGTTTAATATAAATTAATTTACATTTAAAATTTTAAAATTTAAATTTAAATTTTAAATCAATTTAATTATAACTTTAAAAAAAAAATTATTACCATTTACTTGATTTTTATCTTTTCAAAAACATCACTCCTTTACTTTCTATTTAAAATAGCGTAACAAGATGATGTACATATATTTTTGAGATCTTAGATCAATACTAAAAAAAATATATATGTAACTTAATTTATAAAAAAAACATTATATTAACATAATTATATAATTGATTATAAATAACTTAAAATTTGTATTTAAACTCCAATTAATCATGTTAGTATAAATTTTAACATTTTAAAAAATATAAAACTTAATAAATATTACATACTTTTAATAATATTTTTAAATTAAAAAAAAACCTTATTTCAATCATTTATACATAAATTATCAAGATTAATAATAATTATAATTTAAAATAGTAAAAAATAATATATATATATATAATTATCTAAATTTTATTTTTAAAATACACATGGTTCTAATCTTGCGATATATTGGTATTGTCATTTTTTAACACATCCTGAAAAATGATAATATATGATATTTATGTAAAATTTTTAATCTTTTATTATTAAATTAATTGTAATAGATTTATTAATATTATCATTTAATTATAAATTATATTATTTTTTAAATATTTAAATTTTAGGATATTATTTTAAATTTGTAATTTAAGAATAAAATAATGTATGATTAAATGGAATATGAAAGTAGAAACATGGAGATGTATTTTAAATACTAAAGTTTTCTCTCAAGAAATGTCACTATGTCATTTTTATAGTTTGAAATGTTACATGTTATTTTTTTTTAAATTAAATATTTATTTTTTTAAAAAATATTATATCATTTAATTTTCATTGACTTTTTATTTATTATATCTATATTTTTTTCATTTTTAAATTTATTTTTATATTTTATAGTTAATTTTAAAATTAAAAAACTATAATAAACACTAATTTTTAGTATATTAGAAAATATATGATATACTCAAATAAGATATGAATTAAATCTTAAACACTTTGAATTTTTCATCCTTTACAGATTACAATATAGTAAATTTAATTTTACAAATATCTATAATATTAAATCCTTTAAACATTACACGATATAAAAAAAAAAATTGATTTAAAACTTAAATGACAAATTTTAATGTCATTTAAAGAACTTATATGCTATGATGGTTTTATAAAATCAAATATTTTTTAAATATTATTTTAAATAATATATAGCAATTTATGATTTAAAATATAATATAAATAAAATTATTTAATAATATTATTAATATATATTTTTAAATAATTAATAAGATAAAAATAAAATATTATAATCATATAAAATTATACGTAGTGATACAAAATCTAGTTTAAAAGACAATAATGGTACATGTTTATGTACTCATATGGCTAGCCCCTTCCTCCTTCTACGGCTACGATCTTGGTGCTTGAAGGAGCATACGTATAGTGTGCCTTTTATTTCTTGTCTGTTTATAAAAAAAATTGTAATATGAAAAACTTCACATGGTATGCACTCAAGTTTAACTCTACTTTTTTACTATGTAATGTAAATTTCGCAGAAATATATTATTTATTAATGTAAATTATATGAAACATTAATTCGTAATTTAATTTTGTATGCACTATATATCAAAATAAAAATGAACAGTTATATATTTACCGTTAAAATTGTATTATAATATTATATAATGCCATATAATATAAACTAACCAAATTAGATCCTATAAATATTAGAGTAAGAAATTGCACTACTAATTAATACACCAAAAACCTAAACTATTTGTAAAAAAGGATTTTTTTTTTTATGAATTTGTAAAAATTGTGGACAATGTTAAGGATAAGACAAAACAAATGAACAACAGAACAAGTACGTAGTTTATTTTAATATATATATATATATATATAATTATGTAGGTTTAGCCGAAACTATCCCATTGATATCTTCAGACAATCAATTAATAAAAAACATTTAGCATGCTCATGTCAAAATTTTCTTCTACTAGGAAAATCTTTTTGAAGTTTTTTCTAGGTTTTGTACAATAGTCCTTGATTGTTCAAAAGAATTTAAAAAAAAATGTTAAAATAAAACATATATTGCATTGACGAAAAAAAAATTTAGCTTGTAAGTTTTAGTGTTAAATTTTAATTACTATTACATAAAATGGAATAAAAAACACTACACTATGGTTTAAGCAAAATCGTTCTCTAAATTATATTTGCAGAACAATTATAATTAATTGTACTTTTAAGTTAAAATAAAAAAAGTGTTAACATATGTTACGATTTTGAAAATTCGAAAATGTCAGTTGCCATTTCATATAGAAAGTGAATGTTTCTATCTAACTTTAAAAAAATAAAAATTACACAAAAAATAGCTGCTACGTCATACATAAGATGAGTTAGGAAACCATAAATTTAAATATAAAAGGTAGATTTTAATTACATTAAAAAGCAGTGTGCTAACGAAATGCAAATTGAAATGACACAATTTCCAATTATTTCTCTTACTAATTAAAAAAAATATTTTTTTTAAGAAATTAAATACATTCACTTTTTAGTTACTGTTTCTTGTAAATTTTATGAAAAGATTAATAAAAATATAGAATTGCTCGAAATAAAAGTTAAAGGTGTTGCGTACCTGTTACTTTTCCGCTTAAAGATTATGAGAGGAAGCAGTCACCAGTTTGAATTTTGAAATATTCTTATTATATTTAGTGAAGTTTAAAAGAAAAAGGAATAAGAGGGATTGGGTTGCTCACAAAATACTATTTACTTAATTTCTCATCACGATTATGATGACAACAATTAATCGTTGCTTTGAACCTAAACAAAATTCCAAACTAAGTGTGTAGGGTTAAAAAAGAGAGAGAGCAAGAAGAAGCATTTTGTGATACTCATGTCCATTCCTTCATGTTGCATGTTCATTTTTTGGGGCCCCTAATGAAGTTGACATTGCAAATATCTTTGCCTTTTCTTTTACTACTCTATAGGTTCTTCCACTCAGCTGGGTATTGTTCTTTAAGTGAAAAGCTGCATGTGATTGCATATAGGGGTAGCCACCAAAATTTAATTGCCCTTAATTATTCTTTTTTTTTTCTATGCCCTTTAATTAAAATGAAAAGAATGCACGCATATTTGCATACTACATCAATCCTGTTATATTTTCCTTAAATATGTGTGATTATTTTTTTTTAAAATTACAAGTATTAAATTTAAGATGTATGATAATTATCGTTCTAATTAAAATCAATCCTCACAAAATGATACCGTCCGAAAACCACTAAAACCAAGCCCTAATTGAAATGTTTGTATCTATGTTTTTATTTTTACAATAATTATCAATTTTTTTATTATATTTCATTTCTTCACGTGATCTACGATTTCATCAATGTTTATTATTTATTTATACCATTTTAAAATTTCAAATTTATTAATTTTTTTATACTAATCTTTTTTCTCAAATCCGAGCTTAGTTATTTGTAAACTATTTATGTAAATTTTTTCATCCTCAAATTTTCAGGTTGTTGTTTATATTTAGACATGTTTATTTATTAATTTGAATTAATTATATATTTACGTTATAGTTAAATTTTATTTATTTTATAATTTTTAAATTTTACTTAAATTAAAAAATAATCATCTAGCTATTTAGTACTCAGTAAACATAACATATTCTCCTCCACATCATGGGTCATTAATTCGAATTGTCATGTGCCATTTAATACATTATCAGTAACTCTACCATTAAAGGGGGAAAACTTAAGACATTATCTCAGGGTTTTTGTTTTTTGTTTTTTGTTACTTTTCAATTAAAAATAAATTTTTATATCAACAATTCATAATAAAATTGATATTAAAAGTTAATTAGTTATTAGGATTGGTTCATCCTTGTCACTTTCTCGATTATAAAGAAAAAAAACTAGTTATTAAGATAAAATTTTAATTAAAAATTATACTAAAAACACGTTAAACAGGAAAACAGAAACTACACGTCCATGGGCTCATAAGACACACGATGATCCATTGACCCATATCTAAATTGGATACACTCTAGCCTGTAGAGCATTTTATGGGCCTCGAATACTTAAAGTTCATAGTTAATCCACTACTAAGGTCCATGTGGGTACTGGCATTTGAACTATTTTTGACAATGACAATAACAGAAAATAAATATTGTTTCATGACATCTTTGACAAAAAAATGTTTAAATTAGTATATTTTATAAGAGATAATATTATTTAAATTGGAAACATAGAATTCAATTTTCATAGCAATTTTTTTCATATGTAAGGTTCAAACCTAAAATTTATTTGAAAAGAATCAAATATGCATCAAACCAACTAATCGTTAAATAGTTTACTTTTTGTTCAGAGCCACATATAATTGAAAGTTAAAAAAGTTTAAAAAATATAATTTTTCTCTCATAATAAAAAACTCAATCTCTTTTAAGGTTTCAAGGGGAACCATAACACTCAACTAGATATTTCTTATTCTGAGATATTCAAGAAGAATGAAAAATGTTCTCCGTATTATAGCTATTAAATAAAATCGAATTGGTTAATTAAAAAATAGATCAATTAAGCTGTTATAATTGATTTAATAATGATATAATTGAATATTTTAATATAAGACTGTGGATTTAAACTTTACCGTTCATTTTATATACAAAAAATAGGCCAAATCACTAGTTTTGACAACTAAAAAAAAAATCCGTTAAAAATTGCTACAAATTATTGATTTAAAATTCATTTAGTTGTTGTTAAGTTGTTAAAAAACTATTCTAATCCTTTGTTTTTTTAAAAAAAAAATAAAACTTAATTATGATAACAATGAACAAACTGTTATTATTTTAAATTTTTATTACAAGTTGTTCAACTTTTAAAAATATAATATGATCCTTTTAAATTAATTTAAAATTTTTCCTATTACAATTTTTATAATTTTATATTAAATTATTTCTTAACATATTTTATAATTTTATAATATCAAAGTATATTTTATTATTATCAATTTGATCCTATTTTTAATTAAACCAATAAATCATGAACCAATATTTATTAAGTATGTGTTTGATAAAAATACTTTTAGTGATAAATTTTTTTCATAAGGATTAATATTAAAGAGATATAAATTAGTTATAAAATATTTACATCAGTCAGAATTACATGGCACAGTATACTATATCTCTCTTTGATTTTTTTTTATATTTAAAAGATAAGCCTATATTATTATTAGCAAATATCTCATGTTTCATAAGGATAATTTTTAATAATTTTTTTAACATTTAAATAAATTAATTTCAAAATAAAATAGTTAAAATTTGAGATGGAAATTGAAATTTCAATAAAAAATAAATTTACTGAATTTTTAAATGGAGAAATTAAATATTAACATCAAAGAAAAAATTTTAAAAAATCAATAATAATTTTTTACATAAAAAACTAAAAAATTTAAAATTTAAAATGTAAACTCATAAACAATATGATAAAAATATATTTAAAATACAATTTTAAATTTGTAATATTAAAAATAATTATCATCATTATTATTAATGATGAGTTAAATTTATAGTAGAATAAATTAATTATTGTTACCAAAAGAACACCAAAATGGAAGAAAAAATTATAATAATTAGATTAGCAACCCTAAACAACCAATGCTTAAGTTCAACCATTTCATGCATTTGTTATAAGCATTTTTTTTATCGTTACAAACAAAAATTATTAAGGGGATTACGGAAGGGGTATTTAAACCTGTACATTAACTAATACGGTCCCTGTAATGCAATCCAAAGATTATTGACCTAATCCAAAAATTTATTAAGTGAATTTTTTTATAGTAAAACTAATTAGTGTTCTCAAAAATTAAAAACATAAAATAGTTTTTATTAAAATTATTAAATTTTTTCTAATTTTCAATGTATCATAACATAACTTTTTATATAATTTCATATTTAAAATCTTTTAGAATGTTAAGGACATCGAATAACAATCCTTTTTTCATTACCTTTTTTTCCTTTTGTTTTTCCTTTCCCACCCTTAGGTCGATGTAGGTCCAAAAGCGAATTTTGATGAACTCTTCAAGCTTTTAAAATATATACAAAGCATCATTATTGAAAATAATCCCTTTTCTCACATGACCATACAGATCATACAGTAGCCAACTTTGTTATGAGCAAATTATTGCAAACATAAAAGCAAATAGATGCACAAATATGAGATTTTCTTATACAAGATTAATATTTGTTGTGACTGAACTTTTTACTCTACAAGTATATACTTTTAACATTAAAAATCCTCACCTGAACCATGAAAAACTTTCTATTTCAGGTATTGTAGATGATACGTAATATATACCCAAATCTCGTAGTAGGTTGACAACTACGAGACAATTAGAATAAAAGCATTTCAAATGTACGACCAAAAAAATTGTTTAAAATGACAACTTGAGATGAATAATTATTATTTTCTATGTCTGCGCTTAAAGCCATGTTAATTTGAAAATGTAGAATGATTTGGGTTTGGTGTCGTAAGAGCTAACTTCACATTTAGATATTGTTTGTTCTGGAAGGATCGGAAAAGCTGACAAAGAAGAAATAAGTATGGTCATGGTGAAACGTAGACCTTTTCAACTACATATATATATCTCAATATTCTATGAGTGACCAAGGACTCGAGAGGTTTAAATTTGAATACCAATAAGGAGATTCAACCATATTAAAAGTCCATAGGATATTCTATGCTCTTAACAATGAAATTTTTATATATTATCCTGACCTTTTCAACTTGGACTATGAGAAAATTTTCTAACACGTTTTACAGCTTGTTTGACCATGCTTCCACATAGTAATGGAAGACGTTATTAGTGTTATGCTCCAAAAAAAGAAAAGGTTAAAAAGAACTGGTTACCACAGTGGAATCACTATCCAATTATAGTGGCCAGTACCTTATAATGGTCACATGATTGATGCATTACACGGTGGCTAAATTGGTTTGCCCAATACAATACCAGAACCAAAAAGGTGTTTGATTGGTAACTTTATAAATATGAGGTAAATATACCGGATTTCGATTAATAAAATAATATTATATGTGATTTTATAACTAATACTGTCAAATTTTAGTTAATATTTTTAAAATTTTGATTTGTAAAATTTAAAAATACCGTTATTACATATTAGTCTTTTAAAAGATATATTTTTATATAAGTAAATAAATAAATACAATGTTATTATATTATTTAATTCATATTTTAATTAAATTTCATTTTAATTATTACCTAAAATATTTAAATAAAATTTTAAATTTAATTATTATCTTAATTAATTTATTACATTAATTTTTCATAATAACTAAATTAATTTTAAAATTAATTTATTATCTTAATTATTTATTATATTAAAATTAAATCATATATTAACTTATTATCATAATTACGTTCTATTAATAAGTTAATTTTATATATAATTTAAATTAAATTTTAAATAATTTAATGTCAAAATTATCTATAATTTTAAAATTAAAATTTAAAATAAATTACTATTTTAATTAGGTAAAATATTGAAATGAAATTTAAAATTATTTTACTGTCTTAATTAACTTAAAACCTTAAATTTACAATATGTAAATAAAATTTTACTTATTTTGATTTATCTATAATATTTAAAATAAATTTTAAATTAAATTATTATTTAAATTAAACCTAAAATTAACTTCTCATCTTAATTATCTAGTACCTATAATATTAATTTTAAAATTTTCATATAATATTTAAATTAAATTATAAATTAACTTTAAAATTTACTTATTCTCTTAATTTTGCATTAATATTTAAGTAATATATATTTTGTATAGTTTAATTATAACCTATTTTATTTCAAATTAATTATAATTTTATATAACAAAATAATTTTATATAAATTTTTAAATTCAATTATAAACAAATATTAATATAAAAAATATTAATTTGTTAGAAATTATAATATTATTTTTTATTTGCATTTAAAATCAATAATTATTTTAACCATCAATCCAAAAAGACATTGAAATCAATAATACATAATATGATATAGTTTTTATTAAAGTAAAATAACGTTAATAATTATTTTTTAAAAAATTTAATATAATATTTAAATAAATTAAAAAATTATAAATTAGAGTATTATCTTCTATTTATATTATTAACAAAGATTAAAATCTAAATTTACGTTATTAAATTTTTAAATTACTGTAATATTAATTTATTTGTATCAATTATTTATCAAATCAAAATCTGAAATAAATTCTATCAATTATAATAATTATTTAATAAAATTAAATCTTACATTGAAACCTAATTTAATTAAAAAATATTTTAATTTTTTTATAACCTTTATTATATTTTTTAACAAATTATTTACTACCGTAAATAAAATATTTATATTTTTAAAATAAAATATTTTAAATAAATTATACTAGTTATTTAAAAATAAGATAAATTAAAAATAAAAATAAAGGATGAAATAAAAATTTTTAAAATGTTTACAATAAAAAATCATTAAATAAAAGAATATATGTATATATTAATATTTTAACTCCTTTAAATATGTAGATATTATGATAATATTTAATTTATTAAGATAAATTTAATATTTCTAAATTTACAAAGATATAAAAAAACTAACTAAAAATTAGATTTAGGTAGATAAATTAGTCAAAAGTTAAAAATTTAATTAAAAGATAAAAGTTGAAAGCTAATAAATAATATAAAAGTTAAAAGTTTATAAACTACCAATTGAATTTAAAATATTTCATAAAACTAATTATTAAAGTAATATATAAATATAAAATAATAAATAAAAATATAATTAAATAATAGTTTAAAATATAATAAATATGATATATTTATTTTTTTAAATATTAAAATATAATTAAATAAATTTTTAAATAAATCTTTTTAAAATTTTTATATAAATAAATTGAAATAATTTTTTTAAAAGGTATTTATTTTTATAATTTATTTTTTATAGACAATTTAATTTTTTAATAAAATAAATAAATAATATATTTATTTTAAAAGTTAAAAAATAAAAAATTATATGAAAACTGAAAATTAAAAAAACTACTAATTGAATTAAAAGTATGGTAAAACTACCTATTAAATTAATAGATAAATATAAAATAATAAATAAAAACATAGTTAAATAATAGATTAAAATATAATAAGTATAATATATTTTTGTTTTTTTGATAAAAATTAATTAAATAATTTTTATTTAAAATAACTTTTTATTTTTTTCTTATATAGATAACTTTTAAAAAAAATTATTTTTATATTTTACTTTTTATCAAACAATTCAATATTTTTTAATAAAATAAATAATATAATAATTAAAATAAATACCATATATTAATATAATAATTTAAAATCTAATATTTTATGATTAATATAAAATAAATTCATCAAAGTAATATTATTATAAAAAAATTAAATAATATTAAACTTATAAAGAATAAATAGATAAATAAAAAGTTATATTATAAAAATATATTAAGAATAAAAATAGAAAAAAATTAAATAAAAATTGAATACATAAAAATTATTTGAAATAATTTTTTAAAAAATACTAATAATTGTTTAAAAAACATTAATAATTATTAAAAGAAACTACTTTATAAAAAAAAGTTGAAATCTCAGGATAAATTTTTTATATAATAATTTTAATTGATATAATATATTTTATTTAATTGATATAAAAAAAAAGTTGAAATCTCAAACATACTGTTATACTATAAATTTATTTAATTGATATAATATTTTTTATTTATCTTTTTTATTATATTATTGATTATATATTTATATATATATATATATATATATATTATTATATGTATGGATAGTAGAAATATAATTTCTCAAACAAGAATAGATGTAATACCATAAAGGTAGATAATGTTTTTTTATTTATCCAAAAAGGAAAATATATTATACTTTGGGGAGTACCAGTGGTGGTCAGAAATAAGTCACAAAATCTTGGATCTCAAATGGCTGCACTATGCCAATTGATATTGCTGTACCCACTCTCACAAACTAATAGATGTGCCTTGATAATATATCTACATCACTGACGAATATTGATTTCATAGTGTGTGTATTTGTATAAACAATGACAATGCTTGGAATCTTCACCATGGGCTGCATAATTAAGATGCCAAAGTTATATAATATGTACAAGGATTTTTTTTAATTTATGTCCAAGAATATAGACTTAAAAAAATAATAATAGTAAATTATTTTTATTAAAAATTCATTTAACAATATTAATATCTTAAATAAAAAAGTTTTTACAATGGTTATTTTTAAATTATAAAAATTATAAAAAAATATCAAATTAACAAATATTAATATTAATTTTAACAATTATACCATCCAAATAAAACTATTATTAAAATATATCTTCCGACGTAAAATTTTTATAAATATAAATTTATAAAAAAATCTGATAAAAATTAAAACTAATACTGCTATTTTTTATAGTCAAATTTAATAATTTTAATAAGAATATATTCTATATAATTTTGTATTACGTGTACTCAGAATATATTCAAAAAGTTTAAATAAGTAAATAGGACAATAATTGGAGAACAGTATTTGGCTAAGTCAAGGATCAAGATTCGTGTTTTTGCAAGCTGGGCCATTTAAAAGGTTAAGAATAACTTTTACCCTCATTTTTTGAAGTGCTCTTCCATCTGCGTCGAGCGTCCTTGTTAACAACGTTGAAGAGTGAAGATTTTGAAGCATTTCAGAATCCCACCCGAATCCGAATACATGCATCATAGAGATGAACCCGTCAACAGAGCCCACGCATCGTCGCATATAAAACTACCTCTGAAAACACAGAACGAGGCTTTTTATATCCATCTATTATCTATTACTAACTTATTATATTTACCGTTTCTATGAAATATTTTATGTATAACATATATGCAATACATACAATATAAAGCAGCGGCAGAGCGAGAATTTTGGTTCCAAGGAAATCCATATTAAAAAATATAAAATTTATAAAAAAGTTTAACTAATATATGCAAAATACATATAACAAATCTGTTGAATAATGACAAGGAATGAAAATAGATGTTAAATAAAATGAAGAATCGTTATTGGTTTGTAGTTTGCTATTTTATTAACAATTTTGATGTTATAAATAAATCATTTTTATTTTTAGTAAATAAATAAATAAATTGTAAAAAATTAAAAAAAGTTATAAATGACTTTCTTAAGATTTTTTTTTTTTGAAAAAAAAACATTATTTTGATTCCTACAAAAATTCAAATTAATCATATTAAATTTTAAAAAGAATAAATTATTATTTTAATTCTTAAAAGATGATGGAAGTCATTTATTTTATTTCTTTACAACCTTACTCAAACTTTATTTTAATTCATACAGATAACTAAAATGAATTGTTTTTTATATTTTAAAAACAAAAATATAATTTCTTTTCATAAACTAACATAATTGATTCAAATCTTCAAAGAGTTACTTTTTTGTGTAAATATATTATTTTTATTAAAAAAATTACAGCATCTTTTCCAATTCCTTTTTTTCTATTTTTCCATCATATTACTTATTTCATCTCCACTTTATTATCTTATCTTTCTATTTTTTATTTATAAAGCAATATAAAAAATATTGTAGCAATACAATTTTTTAAAATTTTTTAAGGTGCTATGATATTTTATGATATTAGTAAACGAAGTTAAAATTTTAGGGATCACGATAACACTAATCGATCGATTGTCCCTTTTCTCCACCTCTAAATATATGCATGTTAAAAATATTTTAATATTTAGAACTTTAGAATTGAATAATTTCTTATTTCAGAAAGTATCATCTTATTGTTTAATTTTGCTTCCTAAAATTAATTCTTAACACGTAAACAAAGCATTGTACGGTGGAGTATATTAAATATTAATATCAAAACAAATGTCTTTTACTTATAGTGTGTATCTTGAAGGATAAATAATTAAGTAATTATTTTAGAATATTTATTGTCAAAAATAATTTTCTACCTAGATCCTAATAATTGATTCTAGCCCTTTACTTCAATTCAGTAACTTTTTGTCAAAAATTGATTCTAGCTAGATCTTAATAATTAATTAGAGGAATTAAGATGATAACTTATTTTAATGGATTCTTCAATAATGAAGTAATTTCTATTTGAAACAGGAGAAATAAATATTAAAATACAAGTAAGTATAGGGATTTTACAAGTTTCAATTTTAATCCTTTTTATAGTATACAAACTAATATTTGTAGGCAAAGGTTTCTAACTACAATTGTATAACATCTCCCATTAACTTCCAATAACACCTTAATAACTTCCAGGGTTTAGGGTTTTTATCCTATAAAACTGCTATTTTGTTGTAGTTGTGGACCTATTTAGAGCTTGATTATATTTAGTACCATAACATTAATAAATTAGACAAATCGTTCCATTTTAAGCAAGCAATGACTTTCTCAAATTGTCAGTGCTGTATGAAATAATATCCAGGAATAAAGAGAAAGCATTTAGTTCAGTGCAAGAACTCTAATTCAAAGAGCAATTTGGTAGGCTTTAACATTTTCATATGGCATTTTAAATTAGAAGAATAATAACCGTCTTCATTTTTTTATTCTAGAAAAAATAGAAACTTTTAAATTATTTTTTAAAATTTTAAAATATCATTTAAAATTTAAAAATTATATTTTTGTTAATTAAATTATTTATCTTTAAATCCTTCCCGTTTTTGAAGAAGAGTTAAAATGTATGGATCTACCAACCTCTTGTATCCCACCCTTTTATTCCCTAATCCTCTTCCGAGATTATGTCCCAAGATAGTTGTATTCTTATTCAAAATGAAACATATTCATACACTTTATTAAAATAATATTGATATTAATAGTACTGTATAAGAAACATATCCTTTTTTCTTACTTTTCTTTCTTTAATTTTACATGGATATAAGTTTTATCTTATTTTTAAAATAATTTATTAAATATATTTTTTATTCAATCGGCAAATCATAATTATATATTGTTTGAATTATTTTTACCAAAATTCATAAAAGTTGAACAAATATTTAATTAAATAATTCTTATTTTATATATTTTAAAATTTTATATTATATCAATATTGATATGTACAAATTGATGTTAAATAATCATAAATTAATTATTTTTTAAATATAATTTTTGTAATTAAAATGTTAATATAAAAATAAATTTTAAAAAAATTAACAAATAAATAATTATTAAATAATATAAATGAAAATAACTCATATTAGCGTAGGTCAATTTTCTCCCCACGTGTGTGTAGTAGGCAAAGGGCCAAAGCGTGGGAAAGAATTTCTCGACTATATAATTAAAATATTAAATAGTTAAAATTAGATATAAATATAGTAATATTAATTGTCCACTGTGAACACTGAATTATGTCCGAGAATAAATTTAAAATCCAAAATAAATTATTTTGTTTTTTTAGTCTAAAATAAAAAAAATAATAACAAAAAAAAAAGAAAAATAGAAAAAAGAAAGAAAAATAAATTTTTAGTTAAGAATTTAGTTAGAAAGTTAGTTGGATTAGTTAATGATGGTTAAGAATTAGTTAGAAAAAAAAATAAAAAAAGAAAAAAAAAGAAAAAAGAAAATGAAAGAAAAAATAAATTTTTAGTTAAGAATTTAGTTAGAAAGTTAGTTGGATTAGTTAATGATGATTAAGAATTAGTTAGAGAAAAAATAAAAAAGAAAAAAAGAAAATGAAAGAAAAATAAAAATAAAGAAAATAATAAAAAGAAAACAAAAAAGAGAAAAATCAGAAAACAAAAGGCGAAAGCTTCTTAACTTCTAAAAATTTTTTTTTTGAAATTTTATCTATAAATAGGGACTTTCATTTAGTTCAAAGGGGACTCTTCATTTCTAAAAAATATTCAGAATCTCTAAGGAGGGAGAGAGGAGCACTTTGAGTCATTGAAGGGGAGGCTTTTAGATTTTTTTCTAGGAGGAGCACCAAAGAGACTCTTGAATTCTACATCTAATTGAGCACCTTCTTGGTCTCCATGGAACCAGTTATTCATCACCTTCCAAGATGCTATCAAGTGGCATTGAATAACATCAATGGAGGTTAGATCTTACTTCTATTTCGTTTAATTTTCTTGCGTCTTCTCGGATTTCCGAGTTCATCTTCGTCTCTGTTTTCATTTTTATTTTTGATCGGTCAAATGATCTTCGATTTCAGTGATTTTTGCTGCGTTCTCTTCGTATTTCTCTCTAGTTTCTGGAATGATATTTTTTGTCTAATTTGGATCTGAAATGAAGTCTCTATGACCTGATTACTGAAGGATGTTCATCTTGATGCGCAAATGAACCTAACTTGTTTGATTTGTGCATACCTTGCTCATTTCGGGTATGATTTTTGTCAAATTTGTTTTGTTTGATTCCTATAACCTATATCTTTCAATTTTTTGGTTTTAATTTTTCAGATCTACCAAAAAATATTTCTAAAAATTCTGAAATTTGCATTCAAATTTTGGCGCCAAATTTTCGAGTTAATCTTTGTTTCTGTTTTTCATTTTCATTTTTGATCGGTCAAACGATCTCCGATTTTGGTGATTTTTATTGCGTTCTCTTCGTATTTCTCTCTAGTTTTTGGAATGGTATTATTTGTCTAATTTGGATCTTAAATGAAGTTTTTGTGGCCGAATTACTGAGGTGTGTTTTTCGTGGTGCGAAAATGAACCTATGTTGTTTGGTTTGTGCATAACTTACTCATTTCTTGTCTGATTTTTGTCAAACTTGTTTTGTTTGATTCCTATGATCTATATCTTTCAATGTTTTGGTTTTAATTTTTTAGATCTCTGGAAAAATATTTTTTGAAAAATTTTGAGATTTGAATTTAAATTTTGGCGCCAAAATCTCTTGTGTCTTTGAAGTTCTTTAGTAGATCTTGTTCTTTTAACCTTGTTTAGGTATTATTTTTCATGTGTTGATCCTTCTATATGTATTTATTTCTGATTTGTTTATGTTTATATGTCCTCATTTCTAAATCAAATCTTCAAAAACTTCATTTTTCTAAACAACAACTTTCAAAGCTTTAAAAGATCTCAGATCTCACGCAATGAACTCCGAAGTTGAAAGTGCAGCATACCCTGTCTTTCGACGTTTGGAGAATCATATGAATCGTCGTTCAACCTTCGCTTGCCTTCGATTCTGTGCATGTGGATTGAGGATCTTTTTCTTAATCTCCTTTCAAAATTACTCTTTTTCTTACAAAATAATTTCCAAAATTCCTAAAAAACCTTGGTTCTCACGCAATGAGCTCTAGGTGCAAACTGGTAGCATATCCTACTGTTTGACATTTAGAGAGTCATATGAGTCTAAGTGCAACCTTCGTTTGTCTTAGACTCTGTGCATATGTGGAACTGAGAAGACTTTTGAAAACTAAAATTATCCAAAACTCTTCTAAAACTTCTTCAAAAACCTTGGTTCTCACGCAATGAGCTCTAAGTGCAAACTGGTAGCATACCCTACTGTTTGACATTTAGAGAGTCATATGAGTCTAAGTGCAACCTTCGTTTGTCTTAGACTCTGTGCATATGTGGAACTGAGAAGACTTTTGAAAACTAAAATTATCCAAAACTCTTCTAAAACTTCTTCAAAAACCTTGGTTCTCACGCAATGAGCTCTAAGTGCAAACTGGTAGCATACCCTACTGTTTGACATTTAGAGAGTCATATGAGTCTAAGTGCAACCTTCGTTTGTCTTAGACTCTGTGCATATGTGGAACTGAGAAGACTTTTGAAAACAAATTATCCAAAACTCTTCTAAAACTTCTTCAAAAACCTTGGTTCTCACGCAATGAGCTCTAAGTGCAAACTGGTAGCATACCCTACTGTTTGACATTTAGAGATTCATATGAGTCTAAGTGCAACCTTCGTTTGTCTTAGACTCTGTGCATATGTGGAACTGAGAGGATGTTTAAAGGCTAAAATCCACCAAAACTCTTCTAAAAACTTCTTCCAAAACCTTGGTTCTCACGCAATGAACTCTAGGTGCGAACTGGTAGCATACCCTACTGTTTGACATCTAGAGAGTCATATGAGCCTAAGTGCAACCCTCGTTTGCCTTAGACTCTGTGCACATGTGGAACTGAGAGCATATCTAAAAACAAAATCATTCAAAGCTCTTCTAAAAGTTCTCCAAAACCTTGGTTCTCACGCAATGAACTCTAAGTGCGAACTAGTAGCATACCCTGCTGTTTGACATTTAGAGAGTCATATGAGTCTAAGTGCAACCCTCGTTTGTCTTAGACTCTGTGCATATGTGAAACTGAAAGCATATTTGAAAACCAAATAGCTCAAACTTCTTCTAAAAACTCTTCCAAACAACAGAACTACGTAGCCTTGAATTTCCCATTGCACCGGGGAATACGTAGGAGCAGGATCAAGTCCTGTTAGACTATTTTCATACAAACCTATTTATTTTTATTATATTTAAGGGATCAAACAAATTGCAAAGAAAATCACACACTCAGTTTAAGGGTACCGTTCTTCGGAACGGACAAATAGGGTGCCTAACACCTTCCCTGTTTGTAACCGACTCCCAAACCTAGAATTTCATCCTCAAGTTAGGGTTTTTTCAAATGTTTTCCCTTAAAATAAAATTTGGTGGCGGCTCCACATACAATTAAATTTTATTTTTAAATTTTTAACGAGTTCATCGTCTCGTCGAAATTACGGTTGCGACATCCACATGCTTGGCTATCTCTATCTATTAAAACAGAATAAAAGAAGGAAGAAGACAAATGAATTTTGTTATGGTGCTAACCATTTTAGTCGGTTTAATTCTATGCAACAACCATGAATTGAATGCCTAGTTTCCTCGTGTGACCGCAGCCTACCGAGACGGAGACACGTGCCGGTAATTTAGTGAGGCTTAAGCATCATAATTATCATAAGCTAATATCGCCAACAACCGAACCAACGATTTATATTATGACTACCTCATATTCGATGGCATTTTTTTTTTTTTTTTTTACGTTATAATCTTTAGTGTTTATTTTAAATATTTAAAATTGATAAAAAATATTATTATATCAACAAATATAATTAATACTTAAAAGTAGTTTTATAACCTAATGTTAAAATCATTTTAAAAAAGATAAATAGGAGCTATTGTTCTAAAAAAATTGATTAAAGAATTAAAAGACAATGTTTCTATTAAAAAGTATAATAACCACTTTCTTTCATACGTTTTAATACTTTCACACCATAATTTAATAAAAAATTAGTTACTAATTTCGTAATTAATACCTTAAAAACACTAATAAAAATAACCTTAAAAATGAATAATTAAATAGCTAGGCATAACTTTAAATAGTAACCAATTACCCTTGGATGCAAAACTTTTGACTTTGCAAAATAGATTTCTCCTATCCTTTTTAAAAGAATTAAAAAAATATTTAAATCTTTTTTATAAGATTCTATCTAAAAAAATTATTTTTTTATAAAAATAATTTAATTTTATAATTAAATAAAAATATTAGGTGAAAATTAGTAATTTATTAGGTAAAAAATATTTAAAATTATGTCTTTTTAATATTAGAGTTAATTTTGAAAAGTTTTTAAATAGATAATAAATTAAATGTCACCAAATAAAATTTTCAATTCTTTTAAAATAGTTAAATGAGTGTTATATATATAATTTGAGGAAGTGTTACCTTTATTTAAATAAAATAGTAAATTATATAGATTAAAACTTTAATTATTTTGTTAAAAATAATTGATAGTTTGTTTGATTTATTCTTGAATTATTTTTTCATTATTTTTTTTATTTCTTTAATTATTTTTAAATACAAAATATATTCAATGAATAATAATAATTAATATTATCTTAAAATTCTATAAAAACAGATATATAAAAATAAATTCCTTATTCTCTCTAATTAAATAAATAAAAATAAAAACAGTATTATATAAACAAACATATCTATCTAATTTGTATGTAAAATTAAAAAATTTAATAAATTTAATTTCAATGTATTTTCAATACAAATTTTTATAATATATATCAACTAATTAAAATATACCTTAGATATGGCTTGATAAAATTTATTAAAATTGATCTGCCGATGGGGATATACATGATCGAGGTCCTAGCTTAATCATTGTTGTCTTCACGGCAGAAAAAAAAAAAAACTCAATATTTAATTTTTGTAATGTGCATCTACTATTACACAAAACAAAATTAATAAAAAAATTATTAAAAATTATTATATTTAATATTATTAATACACTAAATTCTATGACTTCTAATAAAAATTTATCATATATATTTTTATTGTATGTTAATTTATATGCATATATATATATATTAAAAAATTCTTACTATATATTTTTTAAATAAATAATTTTTAATAATATATCAATTTATGGTTAATTAATAGTATAAAATATAACAAAAACAAAACAATGTTATAAAAATTATAATAAAATAATATTATTTTTTAAAATTCTCAGTTAATGTTTTATGAGTGGTAATTACTATTTCATAAACCGATTTTTATTTAGCACCGTATCTCACAAGAAAAATTGATAATGAATTTTATTTCAAAAGGGGGAGAAGAATAATTTTTGAAAATTAGTTATATAATATAGATTTAATATTAATAAATAAACTGTATATTATTTTATTTAAAAAATATTAAATGAATAACATTTTTAAATAAATTTATTCATTTATTTCTTCTAGAAACCTAATTCCAAATAAACATGTTCTACAGTACATAAGCAGTAAAGAAGTGTTTCACAGCATATTTTAGTTGAAATTATTAACTAAAAATTTAGTTAAGACAAAAATTTTACTTAATAATTTTTTTAAATAACGACTAGCATTTTTTAAATATTATTTCAAGTAGTATTTTAATTTTTTAAGCTCTAACTTTTTTTTTATCTTTAATATCTTTATAATCACTTACAGTTAACCTTCTATTTTTTAAAAATTTAATGTTCATTCACTTTTTTATAATAATATTATTACTATTATAAAATATTAAATGATATATTTATTATTATAATTCTTATAAAATACCACTTTTCACATTATTTTTTAATATTATATTATTTATTTTCCTTCTTAATAAAATATTTTTAAAAATATATTTATATAAAAATTTAAAAATTAATATTTCTGTATAATATTAAGAAAATAAAAGTTTATTTACTTAATTTTTTTTAGAAGAAAAAACACGTCATGTTTATCAAATTAATTTTACTCCAATAATTAGTATATATTTTTTATCATGTAATATTCATAAGCAAGTTCAACAACCAATTTTAATAAACTATTTTAATTAATTAATATTTTAAAAAAATTATCCAACTTTTTATTAATTTTTACAATCACATCTGAAGAATCTATTAAGCTTAGTCTTTTGGTAAAAATATAAATAACTATTAGGGGTGAATGGAAAACTGACCCTACCTAAATTTGTCGAAAATATTATTAAAAAACATCAACAAACAAGTTGAAGAAGAAATTAGATTGTATTGGAATAAGAAAGGCGGTTAAATTAGTAGGAGACAGATTCTACAGATGTTACTTGTGATAAACCAAAATCGATCGAAAAAGTTGAAATTTATGATTTTTTTTATTTTGTTGAAATCTATAGTTTTCATTTTCATTTTTATTGTATCTTTTTTTATGTTTTTTCTTTGATTTTATGGGTAAAATCTAAAAAAAATTTAAATTTATTATCAACCACCCAATTGAATCGATCACTCATTCTACACGATTCGGATCAATCTAACGTTGTGAACCGATAAAAGTGGAAAAGTTTTTATTAATGACGATTTTTGACGATAAAATTTTTTCAGCCCGAACCATCCTGAACCGCTCTATGAGCATTCGGGATAATTACATATATAGAATCTCATCCGAAGTCTACGCAGGATGACTTAAATGCATTAATAGATATCACTCTTTAATTTGGCAACTACTAATTGATTATGGATAAGAGAATTATTGCCTTTGATTTTTAATTTTCTCTCTCCCTTTTATGCTTTCTTGTATTGTAATACCTAACCTTCTCAGAGATAGCAATCAATATCTATCAGAGCACGCCATAGGCCAATCGGCAAGATGCCTATTTTGTTGAGACAGGTTAAAAACGAACCAGAGTTAACGTGCGTTGAATTATTATATTACTAAAATGAAAATGAAGCACTGAAATCAAGTTAGGGTTGCGTCACTGCTTCCTGGTCAACTATGACGATCGTATAGTTTATTAGATTGTAGTATCACTTTTATCAACATAATGTTTGGTCTAATTTTTCATAATTTATCTTTTTTATAAATAAAAGTTTCTGATTAATTTTGATAAAAGTTTTTCTTTTTAGTTTTTAATTAAAAATCATTTAATTTAATATAATTTATTTAAAACTATGTTTGATCTAACTTATTTTTGAAAGGAAGAAAAAACTCAGAAAAGGTTAAACCAAATACTGTCTGTATAGCATTTCAGATTTTCAGAATTCATATTCGCTAACTTTTTTCTAACTTATGGCAACTTCATTTTCCAGTATATTGACTCAAACTGAGATTCTTATTGGTTTATTCAATTTTTTGTTTTTTGTTTTTTTCTATAAATTACATATATCCTGCCTAGAAGATATTCTTGTTCGAGCACATAGGATCATTATAGTTGTAAAGTTTTTTTTTAAAATATTTAATTTAATTGCATATTTTTAAATTTAAACTCAAAGTTAATGATTAAGTTAAATTAATTTTTGTCAACCAGTTCATATATTCAATGGTTTAGAATTTATAGCATCTAAGACCTTTATATATCATACATATATTTAATTATTACTTATATTTTTCTAAGTACATTAATTGTATCTCTAGCTAGGATTCGATCAGAGAGAGAGAGAGATCTTAGCTTGGCAAGTTCTATTTTTTTCCCCTTTCACTTGCATATAATTACATTCTACACGCGTGTCTATATATATTCTAGCTAGTCACCCAAAGACATGAGCCAAATTAGAAGATTACTGTTTCTTTTTTTTCTCAATGGATATAATGATGAAGCTGAATTACGGAGCCGAGATTCAGCTTGAACTGTTAATATTTAATAGCGTCTTTAATCTTCAAAAATTTCAATTCAATCGACATGACACTTCATGTACTTGAGTGCTACTATTTGCATATACATCACTTGTGTGAATTATATATATAGAAAAATTGAAAAGTAGCGTCAAGCTCCAGGGGTTCTTCGAAGTTATGAGTTGTTTTACGAGCCACCAAAATCCTATCTATGTTTCTTGGATTTGACCGATATGCAGCTTTCGTTATCTTACTTTCAAAATCAAATTCATTGCTCGGCCGAGAAATCCACAGGGAAATAATATAATATATATATATATATATATATATATATATATATATATATATATATATATATATATATATCTGAGAGAAATAAAGAGTATACAAAAGTTCACACAAGGAAATTATGGTATTCTAGAAAGGAATAAAATTATCAAATACATTTCCAAATTGTTATCCGCTATTGACTATTAAGAAATTTGTAACATTATTCCAAATCGCCTTTTCTAACAAGCTGACTCTTCTCTATTTCTTTAATGTAAGCAAGATCCTCCTAAGTCACCATAAAACAATAAATATGAGCCTAATAACTTTTAGGTGTAGAACTAATTGTTCAATCTTTATTATTATTATTATTATTATTTTCAAAAAACTTGAGCTCTTAACATTACTGTTAAACTGTTCTTTGTTTTGTGTATATTATAATAATGTATAAAATTTGATGTAATAGTTTTAGGCATGTTTATCACTAGTTATGCAAATCTCTTCTTAAGCAGCCTGGTAGTTTTCTTAAGGTTCGACGCTCGTGCATGTTTATCCTCCAAAACTTTAAGCTATAAGCTTAATTGTATTTTATATTTTTAATTTAGATTATGCATGTTTTTAATTTTTAAATTTATTTTGAGTTAGTTAAGTTTTTTAATTTGATAAATTTTATTTTTCATTCTTAACTTGAAACTTTCATTTTTTTCATATTCTATTTCTCGGGTGGTTTACGTGTTTGCTTTGTTATTTCCGATAAAATGCTTCTTGAACTGGTTGCCGTTTTGCATGACTTAAAATTAGTACGGAGCATGGAAACTAATAGATTATTTTGCCATTTTGATTTGGATATGATGTAGTTTTGATAAGCTTACAAATCAGATTTAAATATTTAAGAAATGAAGGTGAAAATTCACAATATTTCAAAACTTTTAATACTAATAACACAAGCCTTGAATCTGAACATTTAATTGATAGTTATTATTAAAAAAAAGTATCTATCTATGATGTCAAATAAACTCGAATCCGGTTAATTTGGATCCAAAATAAAGTCTACGACGCATTTTCATATCCAGCTAAACATGGTAAAAATTAATTCTTATAAAAGTAAAAATAAATTATTTATATTTAACGTGTATTCAAGATTAATTCAACTTTATTTTGAATCAAACAGACTAAAAAACTCTTAATCTTATTCACAATATAATTCCTCATTTTCATAACGAAGAAAAAATTTTCTGTTCAATAAAATCATCCTTTACATCCGATAAACTATTTTTAAATAATTAATTAACAATTTTTTAATTAATTATTATAAAAATATAATTAATAATTTATAAAAATATAATTAATTGCTTAGTATATGTGATAAACAAAAATATAATCATTAATCGATTATTTGTGTGAGATTTATATTTAACATGTATTAAAAATTAATTTTATTTAATTTAAATCAAACAGATTAAAAATATCTTAATTAATCTTATTTAAAATAAAATCCTTTTTTTATAATAATTTTTTTATATACACACTAAATTTACCTTTCATATCTAATAAGATATTTTTTAATTAACATTTTTTAACCGATTATTATAAAAAGATGTGATTAATGATATAAAAAATATAACTTAGCTTCTTAATATAAGTAATAAATAAAAATATAATTATTAATTAATTAATAAAATATGATAATTGATTGTTTACCTAATTAATTATCTTAATTATTAATTAATTAATGAAGTATAATAATCGATAGCTTATATAATTAATTAAGTATATCTTAATTATTAATCAATTTCTTATATAATTAATTATATAAAAAATAGTTAATAAATTATTAATGTAATTAATTAATTTAAAAAATTAACCATTTAAGAAATAAGATATAAGCGGTTATAGTCAAGGGTTTAGGGTGATGCAAAATATGTGTTGGCTGCATAAACATGCTTCCCTCTTTTGGAAGATAAAAAGATGGGGTTGTTCGTTTCAAAGACACCCTCGGGAAGGAAGAAAATGTAGTGATATTTTTTTTTTGGCTAATTGGGAATGTCATCCATCACGATTCCTCTGCAGCGGTGGATCACCTCCTTGACTATTAGTGATGATTAAGTTAATGTGGTAATATATAGAATCCGAATGATTTTATCCATCTATTTATATTTTGTATTTAAGGTTAAAAAATTTAAGTTATTCTATCTATTCATTTCTATTTATTTATATATTTCATTTAATTCTGAAAAATGTAAGTTATTATAATATGTATAGTGAATTTTTTCTGCAATATATTAATCATTATTTTAATTTTTATTATTCAATTAAATATAAGTTATTAAAATTTGTTTAACAATAAAAAGTTAACATTAAAATATTTTTAATACAAAGATTTTAGATTAAATTTTTTTTACTTCTATATTCTATCATTACGAAAACCAACCAAACATGCATGTAGGGATGGCAACCATGTTAGGACAAGACCGCAATCAAACATAGTAAGTAAATAAATAATGAAAATAAAATAAATAACCATAAAAATAGGTATGGTGAGTAAATTTGTACTTGTAAATATTTCTCTAATTTCAATCAGAATTCGATAGGAAGAATTCACTTATATAAGGGTTGAGGTTCAGATTTTTCCTTGATTAATAAAAGCGGCGCGGAAATGGGTCTGGGAATGTATTATTTGTCTCATTCCCAAACTTGTCTAGCAACCAAAATTACGCACTCTTAATTTAAATAATAGCTATTATAAATTTATTAGTTATTAATATTTGAAAACAAATTAATTATTGTAACAGTAAGATAGTTTAAAAATAATAATTAAATAATAAATTTAAAATTACACATCTAACTAAAGTATAATTTAGTTATTAAGGGTGTGTTTAACTTGTTTTTAATTTTAATTTTTTTAAAATTATTTTATAAAATAAATTTTGTAAACTATTTTAAAAGATGATATAAAGAGTAAATGAAAAAAAATCGAACAAGAACTTAAATAATAGGCAATCAAAACTCCAAAATAAAAATACTTTATTTTTTGGTTTTTAAAATTAAAAAATAAATATTAATTTTAAAACAGTTTTCAGGAACTTGATTCATCAAATAAGTTTCTAATTTTAAAAAAACAGATTTTTTGTTCAAAAACTATAATCAAACATATCCTAAATTTCTTATTTTTTAAATATTATTGAGATTTATCAACTTTATATATTATTAAAGTAAAATAGGATTACTATATAATTTATTTAAAAATAAATAAGAAAATTATATTTTAAAATAGAATAACAGAGGTTTTTCTAACCCTCAACGGAAGTTAAAACGGGTTTAATTTTTTTATTTTTATTAAATTTGATCTCATACCCATATCATTTTAATTGTGTTTGTTATAGAAATTTGTTAGAAAATTTAATATATAAGTTTGTTAGTAACTTGTTTTAATAATTTTTAGTATTTTTTAAATTACTTCAACTAATTTTTATATCTTTTAAGCCCATATCTAAAATAATTTTCTATTTTTATAATTTGATTATTTATTTATATATAGTTTTAATTTAATATTATCTTTTATAATATGTTAAATTTTGATATATTTGTTTTTGTATTATTATAAAATATTATATTTTAGATTATTATTTATTATTTTATATTATTATAATTGTTATATTTTTATTTTATTTTATTAAATAAAATATTGAGCCTTTTCATAAAAAAATTATAAAATAACTAATTTATTAAAATTGTTATTTAAAATTTGTTTATGTAAAAATTAAAAATAAATATTTTTGTTTTAAATAAATGATTATTTAATATATATATTTTTGTTAAAAACAAAAGTTTATAATACTTATTAAATTTTAATCTTTTATTTAATTATATGTTTATTTATCATTTTATATTTATTAATTAGATCATTATTAATTTTAACAAACAATTTTAATTGACATGATAGCTTTTCAATTTTTAATTTTAAATTAATCATTATATTTAGATGTGAGTGAAAACTACTTGAGACACTTATTTACTTTATCATATCAAACGACTTTTCACAAAACTTCTTTGATGCTAGATATTTTATGCATATACTACTCATTTTTCTGGATAATCTTCTCTTACCACTACCATTCTTAAACTAAATATTGTTAGTAGAATAAGATGATTCACTAAATTTTAATATCATCCAAATTTTAAGAATCATTAAAAAAATAACAGAATAAATAATATAATTAAAATTTTTCTTTCATATTGCAAGTGGTATATCAATAAATAAATAGTAAATATAAACACTTTAAATAAAAAATATATGAATGAATAACTTTGTATATATAATATATCAATCATATATAAGCTTTGTATGGAATTTTTACGGGACTTTATTTGATTTAATATTTATTGAGGGAAAAATCAACATGAAATATAAACACTATAGATAATTAACTTAAATAATATTTATTTAATTTTTCTTAACTTTTTTGGGTTTTGATATGAAAAAATTTATTAAAAAACCTATTTGTATATATTATGAATATTTTTAACTAAAATATAATTATCATATGTAGAAAAATATCTGTAATTTAGGAACTAAAACAAAATATGAACGTAATTTTATCATGAATATGAAAGAATCTGGTTATGTAAAATAAAATTAGAATGGTGAAAGACAGTAATGAAGAATACTGTAATCTGTGTATATATATATATATATATATATATATATATATATATATATATATATATATATATATATATATCTTATATTGTAAACATCGAATGAAAATAAATGCGTATTTAATAATATAAAAATGGAAGAATATTTTATTGATTTGATAGTTATAAAAATGATTTGACTGAATAAGTAAAAATAATGTAACGAAAAAACATGAGGAGAGTAAAATGGAATTAAATGAACGAGGAAATAAAAAACTGAAATGAAGTAGATTGTTTAATTAGATACCCATCCGTTTTGAGTGTCCGGGAACGAATTTTGTTTGGAAGTTTCCGCCACATTAACGTGGTACACCGTCTCTGACCAACATCAGAAATGACGGGAGCTAAGACTGTGAGAAGAGAAGTTGGTGCGGACCCCACTCCCCGTGACTGTGTGAGCCATCCCTTGACCTCCACGACACATTCCCAATAAACAACACCTCTTCTCTTTCATTTATAACCCAACTCCACTTCTTCCCCTTATTCAATGAATTCTATACCCTCCTTTTTCTCTCACTGTCTCACCCTCCCCCTTCTTCCTCCACCACACTCAGCCCAACCTCCTCAATTTCACACGCTATGAAAAATCCAATTCCTCCCTTCCGCTACCTTTTCCTCCTTTTCATTCTCCCTCTGGTTGCAGCACAACCAAGAAATGATGACCAAAATGATTCCTATTACAATCGATTCAGCCCCTCCATGGCCATCATAATTGTCATACTCATCGCCGCACTCTTCCTCATGGGCTTCTTCTCCATCTATATCCGCCACTGCGCCGATTCTCCCTCCACCAGAGGCCGCAACCTCACCGGAGCTGCCGGACGTTCCCGGCGGGCCGCGCGAGGCCTCGACCCCGCCGTGATCGAGACGTTTCCGACCCTAGAATACTCGGTGGTGAAGATTCACAAGATCGGGAAGGGAACGCTGGAATGCGCGGTGTGCTTGAACGAATTCGAGGAGACCGAAAAGCTGCGTTTGATCCCTAAGTGCGATCACGTGTTCCATCCGGAATGCATCGACGAGTGGTTAGCTTCACACACCACTTGCCCCGTTTGCAGAGCCAACCTCGTGCCTCAACCTGATGAATCCGTGCGCGGAATCCCTTTTCTCAACAACACTCAGCCGCAGGATATCGAGGCCCAAAACGACGCCGTCGAACCCGCTCCGGAACAACAGCAGGATGCGACCGCTGCTGCTCCTGAACCCGAAGTGCTGTGCTTGAACCAGACGCTGAACCGGAACCGTACAAGAGGGTCGCGGTCTGGCCGGCCTAGAAGGTTCCCCCGGTCTCACTCGACCGGGCATTCGTTGGTCCAACCGGGTGAAAACATGGAACGGTTCACTTTGAGGTTGCCAGAGGAAGTGAGGAAGCAGATACTGAACCCGGAATTGCATCGGGCCAGAAGTTTGGTTATCTTGCCAAGAGAGAGTAGTTCGCGCCGGGGATATCGAACCGGGGGGGAGGGAAGTAGCAGAGGGAGGTCTTCCGGGAGGTTGGACCGGGACTCTAAATCGGACCGGTGGGTTTTCACCATGGCCCCGCCGTTCCTCGTCAGAGCGTCATCCATTAGATCGCCGAGAGTAGCTAATAACGCCGGTGAAGCCAGCTCCGCTTCTGTAGCCGCGCCACCGGTTGTGGAATCGGTGCGCCCTCCGGTTTAACCACCCCTTCTGCCACCCCCTTCAATATTTATTTGTATTTATTATTATTTTTTTTTGCCACGATTTTTTTTTTCAACTCTAAGATTTTTAAGATGTGTATAATGAAGTACACTTATCTTCGGTTGAAGATGATATCTGAATCGTGATAAAATGATATTCTCACTCATAATAATCATGATCATCCTGTTCATCGGTTCGGATAATAGAAATAAAAATGAAGAGTATCAGAAATGAGAAAACCTTGGGAGAGAAACAAATCCAATTATTGTTTCTAAAGGGAAATGGCATGCACCGTACATGTTCGGGCTACATATGAACATGCCGCTATTTTTTATTTTATTTTATTTTTGTAATTCTTACAAAAAAACCAGTCCAGACTGAATTTTCATGAAAATAAACAACTCCGATTAAATGATCTTCGAAAGAGTTAGGTTTCCTGGGTACCAAAATTTATTTTTTCATAAAGGTTTTTTTTTTATATAAATCAAATCCTAATTTTAAAATTTATCCATATAAAAAAAGGTTTGACCTGGAAGAGTTTTTTTTTTTTTTTTAGTTTGAGCACTTGAGTGGAACATTTGTGGTTGTTTGTTAAATTCCTTAATAGTTTTTTACCACTCATTCTTGTCAAAACATTGTACTTCCAAATATACTGTCTGTCTATGGCAATGTGAATATTTTTATTCAAGTTTATCCTAATATTAATAGAAAAAAGTTTCTTTAATCAGATTTTTAAAAATTCGAATTTAAGAGTATAAATATTTATTCAACTCCTATTTCAAACTCACTTCAATGTACTATCATTATATAACAGTATTATTAAAATTTTATATTTTATTAAAAATATGATTTTATTATTACATTTTTTTAAAAAATATTCTATCTATTCTATCTATTGTTTAAATTAAATATATTTAGTATATAATTTATTTTAAAATAGATATAAATAAATAAAATCTATAAAAATTATAAAAAAATATGATATGAGTTTTTTACGATTTTATCCAAATCTAATTTGGGTTGAAGTTAAATTTCATGTTTTTATTTTAATATCTTATAAATTCATATCCAAATCCATTATAATCATTTGCAGGATAACAACGAGAAGGACAAAACCTTCTCCTTTGTCATACTACTACTTTTATTTTATTTATCTATTTATTAAAAAATGGATTGACTGAAAATATAATCAATATTTTTATTTTGAAAATACATATTTTTTATTTCTTATATACTTTTAATTGTCCCTCTTCAGTCTTCGGTAGTAAAGTGTTTATTACAACCTGAAAGTTGACATACAAATATAATAAAAATAATAATCAATATTATGTTAAACTCGCAAGAAGTTGAATAAGAATGTTATTTTTAAGTAAATAGATAAATATAAATGAATATAAAAGTAGTAATACAAATTTGTAATGATGTTTATTACAAAATAAATAATAAAATTTTATTTTTAATTAAAAAGAATGATGAAAGAAAAAAATTGATTAAAATGAATGAGGAAAGAAAAATGTGTATGACCATCCAATTAATAGTTTCTGAATAGGTGAGGGGAATTGCCATTTTTACCTTTCCCATTTAGGCAAGAGCTTTTATAGTTTCTGAATTGGGGAGGGAAGTTGTCACGTTTACCTTTCCAAATAGTCAGGAGCTCGGAAGCGTATTTGAATTAGATATGTGATGAGAATTGGAAGTTGGAATTAAAATTACAACAATTTAGAATATTTTTAAAAATAGAAAAAACTAATTTTAATTTTAAAGTATAAATCTAAAGAATTATTTATTTTATGAATAATTATCATTATTATATTACCATGATTAACATTGTTGATATTATTTTATTATTATTATTAACTTTAACAGCATCATTTTTATTTTTATCAAAATTATCATTGTTATTATTAATGAATTATTTTTTAATCAAACTCAGCCTAATCTTACTCATCGTTAACTGTAATTACGTGTTGAAATGATGTTAATATTCATTTAGAATATGAGTTTACACTTAAACTATTTCAACAACCCAAGCATTGTTGTTATTATTATGAAATATAATTTCAATTAATGTGGGAAATAGATTTATAGAAGTCATTTAGATAGTTTTTCAATAAATATTTATTTTAATCCTTAACATTTGTTTAACTTACATTTCGTTTTCTCACTTTAGTTATTCACACTTACGAGTTCATTTTGATTTGTTTCATCCATGCATGTTTTGTTATTTAATTATAAAAATAGTTGTATATTGCACATGTAATTTTAAATCTAAATAAATTTTATAAATTTAGTAAATTAAAAAAAATACTTTTACCATTATTAATAGTATTAAATAATAATAAATTAAAGTGATAAGATTTTTTAAATTAAAAAAATCATAAAAAAAAAATAACTGAGATCAAAGTTACCTTAAAATTAGTTTCAACGTGAAATTATTGTGTGATTAATTTTTTTAAACGGTTAAATTTTACTAATTTAATTATTAAATTAATAAATTTTACTATATAAATCATTACAAAAAAGATTTAAAATAAAAATTGATAATTTATTATATAATTTTATTTCAATAAATAATTGAAGAAGTATATTATTTATTAGAATGAAATTATATAATAAAATATTATTATTTCTTAAAAAATTTATTAACATGTATTATATAATAAAATTTATTAATTTACCAGTTAAATTAATAAGATTTAATCTATTTAAATGAATTATGAGAAGAATAATTTTATTTTATCTTTATTCATAAAATAAATTGATTTCTTTTTTTGAAATATATATATATATATATTTATTTATAAAGTTTAAAATTAAATCCATTATAATATTTAATTATTTTTTAAAAAATATATTTAACTTGATAGTATATCTAATATTTCCAAAGTATCAAGTTGATAATGTATCAAAGTTTATCGATATATATTCATGTTTGGGCACAGCTTACTGACGTGACATTTCAGGCAACTTAAACCCAATGAATCTTTAGAAAGAATTTTTCTTCATTTTTTTAACAATTTTTGGGTGGGAAATTGACCGAACGTTTTTATGGGTGACGGAACCAGGGGTGGAAACTACTTTAGTTAAAAGGATGGTTTATTTGACTTTGTCTCCCAATAGTTGAATTTAGGCAAATCGAAATTCATTCTTACACGCTTGCAATTAAATAACCAATTATAACTCAATACTTTTCTATTGGATAATTCTTCATCGATCATTTGACCCCATTAGTGTTCGGTATCTAAATATCACTTTAAACCCTTCAATACTGAATAGTTTTAGTAGCGAATCATTTAAGAAGTAAAACTCTCTTAAAATATTTTTTTATTTATAAATTATGAACTCAAATTCTTTAAAAGAAACTAAAATTCATATCACTTAAAAATGCATGCATTAATTTTTTTTATTGAACAATTGAATACTATTAATAAAGATAGTACTGGTAATAAATAAGAGGTTGACTTGAAGTATTTATTTCATGAAAAGTTAATGTTTTTATATACATAGTTAAAGTGAGATAGTTTTGTTATCTTTAATTTTGACCAAGATTTTTTCACACATGTATGGGCAAAAAAGATATAAAAATAATTTCATGTAATATTAAATTACATTTCACCATAATTGAATCAACCATGGCCTTTTGAATTGCATCATTATCAGAGATGTTAGCATTTTTAGAAATTGAGATGATAATGCATTCTTGACAAAAAAAAAAAAAAAAACTGGCATCCCTTGGGTTATTTTTTTTTAATATTTAATATTTTTTTCTCGATAACTTTTTTTTCTTTCACACGGACAACATTGCATGCTTTCTTCCTGACTAATAAAAATGTAAAGAACTGTTTTGTTTTTATTTGTATCTAAAAAATAATTTTTTATTTTCGATAGTTTATATACAAATAGTAAAAATAACTTTTTTAAATTTTATTATTTTTACATAAACATTATAAAATAAAAAACAAAATAATATAATATTTTTATAAATCAAACCTTCCAAAAATTTCATAAAGGGATAACGTGTCTGTGTTGGTTCTTTCTAAGGGTCCCGCATATAGTATATATATATATATATATATATATATATATATATATATGGCGAAGTTGGCATGTTGAAGAGATGGAGGAGAATCAAGTGCTTTACGGATACTGCAGTTGGTGTTTCTTTAAGAAAAAGCTTTCTTCTAAAATTCGCTGTATAATATTCAGTATCCTCCGGAATGCACAAGCACCACTCTCGCATGCACTCTTTCCTCAAAATTAAACTATATGCTACTCACTTTCTTGAACAATGGTTCATCGTGATGATATTCTATTTTGTGATTATATTTCTTAGAATTCAATTTAACTTTTCGTATAATTTTTTTATTAAATTAAACAATAAATTCTCATATTTTAACCAAAATTTACATGTTTTTTATTATTTCAAATTTTTAAAATTGGTTCATATAATTCCAAATTCTATTCTTCAAATAAGTCATTACTTAGATATTTTTTTTATAAAAATAACAATTTTTTCTAATTGTTAAAATATACACTAAATTTTCAATTTATTAATCATTAAATTTTTGTTTTGTACTTTTACTTAATTGTGAGATTTTTATTAACCAAATACTTATTTTTTATGATATTAATTTAAATATTTATATTATAAGTATTTTTAAAATAAAATTTAAATTTATAATATATTAATTATTTTACCTACTTTTATATTTTTCTAAATTAATTATTTTTTTTATAAAAACATGTAATTAAGCTGTATTATTCGTTAATGGTTAATGAGACTCTATTAAATGTTAGTATTTATTAACTATATGCCCTTATCTAAAAATTTAAATAAATTAAAACAAACTATAAGAGCTTATTTAAATTACAACAAAATTAAATTAGTTTCTATAATTTATTTAAAATTTCAAATAAGTTACTGTAACGGCAGTTACTTTGTATATATTTCTACTAAAAAAATTGTATAAATAAATTTTTAGTTTTTTATAATTACAATAATAAAGTTTGATAATTTTGTTTTTATTTTTTTATTATTTATGAGGTATTTTTAATAAAAATTATATT
This sequence comes from Canavalia gladiata, assembly GCA_037954105.1. Lineage (NCBI taxonomy): Eukaryota > Viridiplantae > Streptophyta > Magnoliopsida > Fabales > Fabaceae > Canavalia > Canavalia gladiata. Next base: position 17,306,903 of record CM075660.1, read on the forward strand.
TTAAAATAAATAAGTTTTTTGGAAATTTAAAATATTTATTTTGGTTTTTAAATATATTTTAAGAATTATTTTTATAAAAAAGGTATTTATTTTTAAATTATATCTATAAAAATAAAATATTTATTATAAAATGATTTAGATGAATATTTAATAACTAAATTAAATAATATAATATTAAATGATAATTAAAAATAATATTTTATAATAAATATAAAATTATCAAAATATTGTATGGTCCAAAATGAAATAATAATTTTCAGTTAATAGTTAAAATACTGAACATTAATGGAGGTAATATTAAAAAAAATGTTATTAATTATTAAAATAGTTATTATATTAAACATAGTTAAAATAATATCATTTTTTTTAGCTGATTATTTTATTTTTTATATAGTTAAAATAAATTACAAAATATATTTTTATAATATGTTTAATAAAATTAATAAATAAATTAGATGAAATATAAGGATGAATTGAAAGTTTAGAAGTTAAAAAAAAAGATAAAATTAAATATTAAAAAATTAGATAAAAGTTAAAATTGATAAATTATCAATTAAATTAAATATGTTTGATAAAATTAATAATTAAATTATTTGATAAATATAAAATAATAAATAAAATATAATTTAATAATTAATTAAAATTTAATAAATATAATATTTTTTAATATAAATGTATTTTTAAAGTTTAAAAATATTTATTAATTTTTATATTTATTTGACCTTAAAATTATTTTAAAGGGTTGCTTACATAAAAATAACATTTATATGTGATAATAGTTACTTGTATAAACAATTAAAAATATAAGTTATTTAAATATTTTTATTATATTTTATGTTATTTAAAATAAATTGGAGTTGGCCGATGAAAAATGGTCTCACATTTAAAGTGATATAATCAATTTTTTTTTCTCTCTTTTTCTGTTATTTTGGTTTTTTATTTTGTTTAAAAATATTGTTCGTTTTAAAAAAAAAAATCAAGACTCATTTAATTATTTTTTTCTACCTATATCATATTTTAATTTTTGAATTGATTATATCTTTCACGAATCACTTCGTATATTCAGTAATCAGTAATCATTATTGAAAAAGGTTGAAGAAGAATAAATAAAATACAAATAGAGGCATTTTAATTGAAATATAATAATATAATCCATCAATTGAATTTTCCACATACATATATATAAATTTTATGATCAAAACAAAAAAAAATGGAGGGTATACATTAAAAAATTCTGTTATAAATTGACATAAATATTAAACATTAACATATTAATTAATATCATTATATTTTGTATTAATGTGTATAATTTGATAAGGAAGAATTTATATAAATATTGGAGGAAATAAAAAAATAAAAAATATATTTGTTCTTCTATACAAAAAAATAGAATTTTTTAATAATATATTTAAGAATATATAATAAGAAACTTTTAAATAATTTTTTTATTAAAATTATAATATTTAATTTTTTAATGTATAATAAAATTTTTAATAAAAGTTTACTATATATTTTTGTCACATACCATTGAACATCATTGAAAATTTTAAATATAAATATAATTGTTATGTATATTATGTATATGTTTAAATTGTAAATGTCTTTTATAAAAATAATCTTATCCAAATAAAAAGTATTTATACCGTGACTGAGCTAAATTTCTTAATTTTTTCATATATAAAATTTAAATTGGGCACTTTATTCAAAAAAACATCAAGCATATAAATCCGTTATATATATATATATATATATATATGTATTCTACCCAACTCTTTGGTTTCGTTTGAAACTTGGAGATATTTCGGCCCCACGCCCCCACCTTGTCACCTAGCTCAAGGGACCCGTAGCCATTAAAATTTGAATGTGCAACAAAAGTGGTTATAAATATTAACCACCTACAAGTACACACTGCACAACCAGAGGAATTTCAAAGCCGAGTTCAATTGTGCGGTAGATTAGATGATGGGGAAGGACCAATTTTAACAAAATCATTATTGTATTGTAGTGATTTAAACTACTATTGATCGAGATATATAAATTTACATAATATTTACAATATTAATTTTATTATATAAATTATTTATTTTGTATTTTCTTTTTCTCTCTTTGTTATATAATATTCCCGATTTTCCGTGTCCTAATATTTGGTGTTTTAAAAATTTTATTTTCTTTTAAATTATTATTTGTTTTAGAAATCCAAAATTTTATCATTTTTTTTCAATTATACATTCGTTTTATAATTATATGTCAACTAATTATAATTACTTTTATCTGTTATCTTTTTCTTAATATTTAAATAAAAATAAATAAAACATTTTAATGAAAATATAATAATATCTTACGTCAATTAATAATTTTTTAATTTATGTGTATAATTTTAAATAATAAGTATGCCTTTTCTGTTTATCCGCCCAGATTTATAATTTATTTACTTTTAACTTTTTAATTAAAGATATTGGTTATTGTTTCTTTTTAACTTAATTATATTTATTTTTTTACAAAAATAAAAATATTAATAAAAAATCAATTAATCTTATTTAAATTTATTACACGTACAAACAAATAAGAATATACTAAATTTTTTTGGGATCGATAAGTAATTTTGGAGGTAATATGTAGCAAAGGAACTAGTAATTTTTTTTATACTAATTTTAGCTGCAAATACAATTCTCTTAATTTATTGGGCGACAGGGTCATGTTGTGTGAGTGAGTTGGTGAACAGCTATGTTCTTTCTCTTAATTGGCCTGGTTTCGCTGTCAATTGAATTAGCAATTACAACAGTTATTGGCACAGCTACAAAAGAAAATGACATGGTTTATAATTTAATTAGTGACTCTCATTGTTCCTGATGCTTGATTTTCTGTCTTCCAAAGAGAAGCGGGCCACCAAGGAGTCCTTTCAATTCGAAGTATGGAACCACTTTTTCGCACTTTTCAACAGTATTCTTGAATAACATCAATCTCTTCAAGTTTTAACACACCACAAATCCTTACACGGCGCATAGAAACTGTTGCTAGTAGCCACCCACCTATTGCTACCCTTTATGTGTCTTTCAATAGCCACCAACCCACTAATATGCTCTGCAGACATAGGGATAACGTGAACATCTTGACCAAACTTTTATCTATTATGATATGTTTTAACAAACATTTTCGTCATTTGCATTGATACAATACCAGACTTATAACAAGAAATTTTTTGTTATTTCATGAGATGTGACATTTGTACATATCTTTTTGTTACGAAACATAGACCGACTGCGGAAGCTTGGATGGGAAAACAAAGGTTTGTGCAAAGCACCAGCTCATCGGATATGTTCTTTCTGAATAATATAAAGTACAATATAATAATGTAAAATTAATTATTACTAATAAAAATAATCGTTATTTTTTTTATAAAATATAAGTAAATACATAAAAAGATACTCTTAATTGTTCATGAGATATGAACATTTATATCCACTCTATCAAAAAATAACTTTGGTCCTTTATGTTGGAGCGTGGAGGGCATAAGGAAGGTGATCAAGATGCTTGTGATCTCCTAGCTAAACAAGGTTTTTTCTCAAGACGCTCTCTATGTTGAATATATTATAAATTTATAACTAGCATGGGCACAGTATCTTTCAAGCTAGCTTTCTTTTCCCCCTTTTTCCTAGAAAAAGCAACCACCAATATTGATTGAAGGAGAATCTCGGGAACTAAGGTATTGGATTCATATTAAATAGACCCGCACTAGGTTTGCCGTCAAATATTTTATTCAATAATCTTATTCTCTCATAAATTTCATTCAGTTAATTATCCCCATTACTAGTTGGTAAAAGATAGAAAGAGCCGTTGTGAAGAATTTTTCAAAGTCTTTACCTGCCCATGATCTCGAGATGGGCCCATGAAGATCTTGGTTTCGTGAAGGCCCAATTTTGCGAGGAAGACGGACCGTAACAAGCCCATTTGACACCTGCACTGCCTTGGCAAGAAAAGATCTGGGTTTAACGGAGTCTGAGCAACTAACTACTTCGCGCGAATTGAAGAGGGAAACAGAGAGAGAAAGGAAGATGCAGAAGCAGAAGGAGGAAGAAGAGAAGAATAATGATAGAGACAAGAAGAAGAGTTCAGTTGTGATAAGAATTCCTTCTTATCAAGAAGTTGTTGAAAGTTCTCAGGCGAGATCGACTCCGCCGTCTCTCTTCGTTCCCTCCCAAACCTTTTCTCAAGCTTTCGCGTTCGTCAAATCCTCCGAGTTCTACGCTCCCCCTCCTTCGCTCTCAAAGTACACGCGCTTCTCATTTATGCTTCTTAAATGTTTAATGAACATCATCATCATCGTTTTTGTTCTAATCTCTACGCGTTAATTAATTTTGATTAGGGAAACTGGTCAATCGGACGCTCCATCTTCAACGTCGACATCAGCTGCTGCTTCTTCATCAACTACATCGTCCTCTCAACTCAGTCAAAGCCGCAATGCAATACTTGTTAGCCACAGACAGGTCCAATCAATATAATTTATACATTTTTTTTCTCGCGCGTAATATTAGGAAATAAACTTATTAAGGTTTTTTGGATATTAATTATTGTCTTGAAGTGAATTTTATCTTCGGATTTGCAGAAGGGAAATCCCTTACTCAAACACATTAGGAACGTTAGATGGATATTTGCTGATGTTGTTTGTGACTACTTGCTTGGCCAAAGCTCCTGTGCACTCTATATCAGGTTATTTTGTCTCTACTATTTCGTTATTGTGGTAAAAGCTTGCTTGTTTTTCTGGTGAATTAGGGGTGGTGCTCCACTGCATGTGGTGGAGCTTGTTTGTTACGGTCGTTAGTGTCAAGACGAATAAACAGTGCTTTCTATTATAAGTTTATTAGCCAAAATGTGGTTGGGAAAAGCATTAGGCCACTTGTTGAAAATTCTTATCAAATTGCCAATCGATGGCGGGTTTCCTGGAGCATGCTTTATCAATATCACTGCAGCATGTATGTGGAATAGTTACACATGATCTCTTGTATGCAACGTGACTTAATTGAGTGATTTTCTGGGTTATCATCATATGCTTCTGAACCTGCTTTTCTTCTTGATTCCTTGCCATCCTTGTGTGGTTACTTGGATATCTGAGAAATTGTTATAGCTCTGTTCGTTGGGTTTAGTGTAATTGTATTTATGCAACACCTTGACTTCAATGGATTGCTTAATGCAGTCTTCGGTACCATCTGCTGCATCCAGACTACTTGTATTATAGAATAAGGGAGTTGCAGAAAAATTTCAAGCTTCGTGTTGTTTTATGCCATGTTGATGTGGTCAGTTACTCATTTTATACATGTTGATGTGTTCTTTTAGTTTATGTTTTCCTATGATCTCTTGAAATTTATAATTTTTATCATAGCTGTTCTATTATGTACATGAAAGTGTGTGACTTTTCTGTGTTTTTTCTTTATTATTTCAGGAGGATGTAGTAAAGCCTCTGCTTGAAATTACGAAAACAGCTTTGCTTCATGACTGTACCCTCTTATGTGGATGGAGGTGCAATTTCACTTACCTTATAACTGCTTCTGAAGTATGCATAGGAAAATTAATTTTTTCTACTCTTGGAGCCTCAGACTGTTGCTATTATCTACTATACTCTAATGAGTTTCTTGTTAACTTCTAGTTAGAAAATATCACATATTCATATGGCTATCCAACCTCCTGTTAAGGAGGAAAGCTTGTGGTTGCAAATTGATGAAGAATATCAATGTGACTAGCTGTTTTATAGCTGGCCTTTTCTTCTTGTTTCAGGTGACTCGGTTAGAGAAGATAAATCTTGAATGGAGAAAAACTTATTTTGGTTTCTTGTGTAACTTTTATTTTAGCATAATTCATACCATTTAAAGGGGTTTGCAGTTACTGTAACATGCATGCGAATTTCAGTATTTGCAGTAGCATTCAACCAGGTTCCTATTACCTGTCTAATTGATTCTATATCATTTCATTCTACTGTTGTTATAGCCTGGAGGAGTGTGGCCGTTACTTGGAGACCATAAAAGTCTATGAAAACAAACCTGCAGACATTATTCAAGGCCAAATGGACACAGACTATCTTTCACGGGTATGGTTGTGGTTTTTTTTTTCTTTGGGTTTTAGTACTTTAGAAAAAATAATATTAAGGATGCAGTTCATAAGTTGATTAAATTCTGAGCATGATCATCAAATGTGCTGAAGCTATTTTACTTTCAACTGTAGCTAACACATGCCCTTACAACAGTTCGGCATGTTAACAAGACTGATGTAGTCACCCTTGGTACCACATTTGGGGTATGTATGTCATATTTTAGTACATATACAGACACATACACATACTGATTGATTTTCTTTGCAAAAAGAATTTTTTCATCAAGATGGATTCTTTCCTTTTCAGTCTCTATCTCACATTATGGGTGCATCCATGGAGGATCTAGCTCGCTGCCCTGGCATAGGAGAGCGCAAGGTACCAATTGAACCATGTGTTTTGTGTGTGTAAAATTAACAACTGTTGCAGTGATTGATGTTATCTGGCTTAATTATGAAGTCAGAGGTTTACACCTTACCATTATTTATTTGCAAAACCAGTTTAATTCATTAACCTGATTGAGTGATACTGGTTCAAATTTACATCTGAATATCCAATCCAGTATCATACTTAGACTGTTTACCCAACAGGCTTACTTGTCGAGCTGGCAGTTACCAGTGGTAGAAGTGGGATAGGATGATGATTTGCCCATATTTTGTTGGTTTCTGGGGTTGCATGGTCTGGTGGTGTGGTCCACATTGATTTAAACCCAAAGAAGTCTGAATATTTTGTGCACTTCCTAACAACAGGTCAAGCGCTTGTTTGACACTTTTCATGAACCCTTCAAGCGCGTGGAGTCCAGCCGGCAACCCATTCCAGAGGCTCCTGTCCAGAACACACCAGCTAGTCCAGATATATCCAGGAGCAATGCTGAATCTTCCACCTCCATTGGAGACAAGCAGAAGGATGTAGATGATTTGAGCAAACGGAGGAAGAAAGAACCTGAATTGACAGTCAAATCTGCTCTTTCTGCTGCTTTTGCCAAATATTCTGATAGAGTTGGAAAGAGGAACAGCACTTCACAAGCAGATGAGAAAGGAGAATCAATTGTTGTCAGTGAATCAGAAGCTGAAACATAAAATTACTTTGACGTTTTCCACTGTTGTTTAATAGTTTTCCTTTGAGCAAGATACATCTCAAGAGATTTGCAGGTTTGATTTATAATCTCTGCATCAAAACCCAAAGAACGCCATTAGGAGTGTGATTTGTGAAGAAGGAAACAGCTCTAATAACTGAAGAGGTGGTCAGTTAGTTAGTTAAGATATGACAGCCGGCCTGTTCTCAGTTTTAACTGAATCGGAAAGGAGTGTTGTAAATAGGGTGAAGATTGGGTTTTTTTTCAGTTGTCTGACCAAAGTTGGGAGAGTAGGGATGGACGTAGGCCAAGCCGACCTAGGCTTTGAGTGTTCAAGTCTGGCCTGTTTAAAAGTTTTGAAGCCTGAGCCTGGACCTGTTACATGTTAAAGGCTTTTTTTTTTTCTGTTTAGGTCCTGATTTAAAGCCTACAAGGCCTGCAAGCCTGTTTAAAAGCCTACATTACAAAACAATCAATAAATAAACTTAAAGTCTATATAAATAATTAATTAAAAAGCTTGTAAACTGAAAGTCTATAAGATAAAAAGATCATTAAATAGGCCTATATGTTAATATTATGTAAATATAAAATAAATATTATATAAATATAATATATTAAAATAAATATAAATATATAATATATAAATATAAATAGGCCCTGAATATGTTAAATAGACTTTTTTTATAAGCCTAGGCCTGACTTGTTTATCTAAGAAGACCTTTTAAAAAGCCTGAACCTATCTATTTATTAAATAAGCCGAGTCTAACTAGGCTTTAAACGAGCCGAACCGTAGGCTCCTGTCGGACGGCCTTGTTCACTTTCATCCTTAGTTGGGACGGAGAGGCAGGACTCTCTTAAAATTCCTGTGTTGAGGGATATTCTTGTTTTTGTCTTTGTAAATTCTGTCTGCTTAGAAAAAAATGGTAGAATATCGCCTTAAGTGGTTTGGACATATGAGGAGAAGATTGGTAGAAGCCTCAATTAGGAGAGTAGGAGAATTGATCTGCTGGGAGGTAGCTTTATCGTTAGAGGTAGCTGAGAAATCGTATGAAAACTATAGGTGAAACACTGAAACTCTCAGGATGGATTTTGGAGGTCAATATATTGTTAGTGAACATGTTTTGCAATAGATTACTATTGTGTCATTTAGTCCAAATAACCAACCCTGCCTATGGGAAAAGGCTTGATTATTGTTGTATATTCTGCTAACCCCATCTTGTTGATTGTCAGATCTCATTGATGCATAACGTGGGGGAAGAGCTCTATCAATAAAAATGTTATTTCTCAATATATGCCTATTTGCTGAACCAGTATCTATCTAACTCTTATTTGGTCTAGAGGCAGTTGGGGATATATTTTTTTTTATCGATTGTGGAACTTGCCTGCCCTCGTATATATTTTAGGGTAGTGTTGCGGCTGTATAGGTTTTGAAGGGTACCAGTGCTGATCCATGAGACTCTGTAGGTTTCAGTTTTACTTTCAATAATAACTACATAGCGATTGCTTAGCATAAGAAATATACTAAAAAAGTATTACGAATTATAACCACTCTGGGGCACTTATGATTTCCTTGGCATTTTCTGCTCATGTTTTGGATATTGCATTTCTCCACGTTGTCAGGATGGCACCAAAAAAGTAATTTCCTCCTTTCATGAATAAAATATCTGACAGATTGTTAAAAAGGACATTTCATTCCGTAAGATTCTCATGCGTTACAAATAGCCAAGTACTCTATAGGTGATAATTTCCTATCGTTCAGAAGTTTGGCTCTTCCTTTGTTGCTCTGCTTGGTAATATGAATTTATCTTGATTCTGAGGGACGGTTGCAGTGATAATTTTGCTGTATCTGTTATTTTTATCATGGAAATATCTGTTGATATGACGAGCAGAGATTCCCCCTGTGCTTATATGCTTTTGAGGCCACCCCTCGCATTCAGCCAGTGATATATAGTAAGTCCAAACAAATCAGCATTATTCCATTATATCCTTTATATCTGTATGTTAGTAATGCTCTTTATAGAAAAAGGTGAATTAGCCTTCGATATAGTTGTCCAATTGCACATTGTGCTATTGCCTAAAATTGAACTATTTGCTAATTGCCAAATTGAAAGAAGCTAAGATTCGATTGGTCTCTTACTTGTGAATGGAAAGTCAATATTCTTCGCCATTGGCCACAACCCAAAAGTGATTCAGTAATTTGGATGTATGTTATTTTATTTCCATGCCGTGAGTCACGAGATTTAAGAATTTGAAATGAAACAAAACGCTCTTAAATGAATGGATATTAACTTCTATCATATTAGAAAAGAAATGTTGTTGTGCTCATGCTAGCGATACAATTTTAGAAAGTTCTTAGGCCTCTTAATTATGTACCATGCATCTTAGCAAGTTTATCATAACAAAGCCAATGAAAAAAGGCGTAATATTCCATATAGATATTAGAAAGATAAAAAAAATAAACAAATCTAGAGCTACATGTGTTCATCACTGAATGAAAATGACTTTGTCCTTATTGGCCCTTAAGGCATGTTTGAATTGTCCTTCTATTTACTTTTTCACTGTTGAAGGCAGGAGGGGTGACCGAATTCCAGTGGTCTAAGTAGGCAATTTGATGATGCCACATCATCAGGTATGAGATTGCATCTTTTCTCTCGACCTGGTATCTGTCCAAGTACTTTTATTTCCATGCTGCTTCTGCTCTTCTCAAACTGAATATTGAGGAAACCTAATGCACACCTAATGACTTGGACTCGGTGTTTGTTTCGGAAATCTTAGGGAACTAGATAAACTAAGAGAAGATGGGTTTCTAACAAGAGGTATCAGCGATTGTACAACATCTGTCATGAGCGGCCTGTAGTCAGCTTCTGGCTGTATGCACATTGCTGCAATGGCAGCTACCTGCAAACCCCATGGTTGCAGAAAGCAAATGATTAGTTAATGGGAGAAATATAATTAGTCCCATACATTAAGTGATAATGAGGAGAATAAGAGAATAACAACGACTAAAGAAACCAAATTTGACCTGAATCAAATCCTTCTTTGAGTACTGTCCACGTAGAGCTGGGTCAACCATTTCCATCACCTTTTCTCTGTTTGTCAACCTTGGAAGAGCCTGATGAATAAGAAATATCATATGTTTCAAAATAAAATATGACAGTATTACAAGCTCAAATCCCAGAATTCATAATCAGAACTTGTGCTGGTTGTTACAGCTTGGCTTCCTCACTTATATTCCGGAACAAACACCTAGCATATTTTTCTCCTTTGATTTTAAACAAAATGGTTTTGATTCTATTAAAAATGGCATAGTGGTATTTACTAACCCAAGAGACAAGGACGTGTTCTCCAGGGGCCCGGTTGATATCAACAGGTACTCGTCCTGTTAGCACTTCAAGAAGAACCACTCCATAGCTGTAAACATCTGACTTTGTAGTAAGCTTACCTGTGGAGGCGTATCTACAGCATGCCCAAATTCAAGGGACAATTAATTTTATGCTATAAATTATGAAGCAAATTATAGAAGTATGTGGTATGCAATATGTGTCATAAAGAAACTATAATATTTAAAAACTTACAGCCTGCCTGATAGGGACTCGAGTGTGAAAGTGAAAGCATGTGCATGGTTTTTTTTTAACATTGCAAATTATGTACTATGAGAGAGTGGGTGTAGAGTGAAGATAAGGCAGGGAAGTCGTATAACTCACTCCGGTGCCAAATACCCTGTGGTCCCCAACACACGGGTGGAAACCTGACCGTTCTTTTTCTCCGATCCCATCTTAGCCAATCCCAAATCTGACACCTTGGCACGAAAATTTGGATCCAGTAGAACGTTGTTACTCTTGAAGTCTCGGTGAATTACAGGTGAAACTGCATGTTCATGCAGGAATTCCAGTGCCCTTGCACAATCGAAGGCTATCCTCATCCGGGCCCACCAATCCAACGGTTGTGTTTGATCGTTGGGTGAGTGAAGATGGTGGTGAAGTGTCCCATTGGGCATGTATTCAAAAATCAATAACCTGTGGTGTTGGTCAGCACAATAGCCAAGTAGCTCCACCAAATATGGAGAATGCAAGCGGCTTAGGAGATCGACCTGTAATAAATGTCATTTAGTCTTCACCCCATGTGCTGGATTTGAATAAAGCTCACAATTTAGTTGGCAAGTGGGATGGACTGCTTTCCATTCCAATTTTCATGGTCCCAATTTTGATTGCAAAACGCCACACAATTCTTTTTTAAATAACAGTTAACACCAAATGTCTTGCTTCCCACTATTTTATACACCTAGGAATAAGTTATTATCTTTTTATTACTCAATACTAGGCTATAATTCAAATGACTTTAATCTTGATAATTTGAATTTTGTAGTTTTTTGAAGGATTTTTTTAACTTATTTCTTTAACATTCTTTCAGCGTAAAACCAACATCTTCTAGGCTAGTAGAATATGCTGAAAAGTAAAAAACTTAAAGATGTCAAATACCATTGCTCGAGACAAATGCGATCACATAAGGCATAAACTGCCATAGGAGCCAGAAAGTATATTATAAGGTTGCCATGTGATAAGGTTGTTAAAAAATTCCTTTCACATTAACATAAACTGTTAGTTACGGCTTAGATATTTTGTTTGGCAACCAATAGAAGTTTCAGTTTAACAAAAGACAAAAACTATGTCTCTGAACAATGTGGATCTAATACAAGGAAAGGAGACATGGAGAGAGATAGAGCATGTAAGAACAAGAAGATATATTAATTAAATCATTAAATGAAGCAGGTTCACTCACCTCTATTCTGAAGGCACGCTCCCTTTGCTTACCCTCACTTCTCAGCAACTTAATTGCTGCCAAAGTACCATCACTTAGAACTCCTCTATACATCAAACCATAACCTCCATTACCAATCACATTTGCTTCACTGAATCTATCCGTGGCAATTTCTAGCTCCCTATACGTGAACACTTGGACTCCTCGAAATTTAGGTACTGTGTTCCTGCTCAAATTCCCCCCATGAAGACATCCGCTCTTCACATCTGCAATTAATGTCTTTATGGATTAGCTTCTAATAATAATAATAAAAAAGGCTCACTCCTCAAAGACTCATCACACATTTAAGGACATGCTTGAATTAATATTTACCACAAATAATGATATACAAATTGAAGTGATCATTTACATAAACGGTTACAATTATAATACTAGTATTAAGTAAGAAGGTGTTTGCAATTACCTGGGCTAGAATTGAAGTTCAATATTGTTGAAGAAATGAGCCTGCTGCTTGTGTCATGAAGCACTCTACTGTCTTGTTTGCAAGTTCCATTCTTGCTTGAAGATCTTTGGCGACGGATCAACAAAAGAACCAGAAAAATGATAAATAGGACCGTAACTAAGGTGACCAAAGCAACGGTTATGAGAATGGCTTTGGAGGGGAAATGGCTTTGGTGATGGTTATGTTTTTGTGAATGTAAGTGGTGCTGTGTGTAAGAATGGTTCATAGGAGGTGCAGTGTCTGTGGTATTAACTTCCATGAGTGACAACAAAAGAAATTAAATGGCCTTGTTTTTGAGGTGAAAAAGAAAGATGGAATGGGAAGGTAGAGAAGTAAGAGAAGGTGAGGGAGAGTGAGAGGGAGAAAGGGGTTTTTGTTTATAGTAATAAACAGAACAATGAGGGGGTGCAAGTATTTGCTACTTCTGAGCCTTCTTTCCTAGGAGGGCAGGTCATCATCCTTTCACTCTCTCTCTCGTGAATATTTATTTAATCAAGTGGTTTTGGTGTACTTCATTCGTCTCTTCTTTTGTTATTTTCTAAGGAATTGTCTCTTTCTTTGTATTAGAAAATCTTGGAAGCTTTTACACCATCTTTCTCACTCATGCTCTACCTATAATTATTCCCTAATTATAGATTATCTAAGTTCTTCTCTGCTGAAACAAACATGTATTTGTATCATGTCTTTTTCTCATTCTTATTTGGAAAAAGAAAACAAAAAAGATAATGATGCTTTTGGCTAGCTGATGAGTCATTTTGCACCTGCTATTGCTGCTGGGAATGGTCAACCACTTCCACCAGCGGTGAGAGTGATAAGGGAATGAGTTAGCTAGGTAGCTATGCCATCTAACAAATGGTCATCTCCACCAATAATAATACTCTAATGCCAACCTGCATAAACTTAAACCTATGCATGCTTTCTGATCAAGTAAATCATTTTTCCTTATCTTCATTCTGTATGGTTTATTTATTACTCATTTGGGTCTAAAGGCTAGATGAAGAAGAGAATTACATAAATTAGAAGTATTTGGATATAATTAGGACTATATGTTGGTGTTTGTGTTTGTGTTTAGGGGTGAGAGTGATAGGTTAGGTGCGTGGAAAGGAGGGAATTACATACATATTATTGTTAGTGAGAGTACCAACAAGAAGTCACAAATCCCTGACTGTCACGGAAGATTGCCAATCATATGCCTCCAAATCACATGCCTTTCTGTCGTCCATAAAGTTAAGTCGCCACAACACCACAACAGGAAACATTCTCTTTCAAACTTAATACCATTCCTAATCTTATTACATTCGTTGCCACAACCTGCCTCTCGCCATTATACATATCAAACTATAAATTCATAAAAAATATACTTCCAAATAATATAATCTTTTTATACAAAGCCAACTATCCAATTCGGTCCTTCTCACTAATAAATGTCAAACATGACATTATTGGCAATTTTTAAAAAAATAATAAATATTTTTATAATACATACAAATGTAATTCATAGAATTTGAATGTTGTTATAAAATTTGTTAATAATATACCTTTTTAAAATATTTATGTTTAATTCTTTTAATTTTAATGTGTTATTCATTTTTATTAAATTATATTTATACGAATTTATGTTGACAACTTAAAAATCATTTTTTACCATACAAAATTTTAAAGAAAAAAAAAATTCTACCATCTTTACTTTAGCCCGATAAAAAACGAGCACACAAAATCAAGTAATTATCTTCTCACGATTATATATATCAAACTAAAAATTCATAAAAGAAATACTTCCTCGTAATATAATATTTGCTACGAAGCCAAGTATCCAATTGAGTCTTTCTCACCTACCACTTTACTTCGCATAACTATCGCTGCTATTCGATCGTACTTGTCTGATTTATCTCAAGATTACCCTTATTGTCGCTAGCTACGGACAAGCATGTCAATAAAATAAATAGCAATACTATATACAATTATACCCACCTCCTGTAGCACAGCGATAAAAAAGAAGCAAGCTTTGTTTGAAATATAATATTCGAGTGTATAACTTAATTTTATTAAGAAGTATTTTAATATTTAAAAAAAATTGAATAAGGGAGAAATTCAAATGCTTTTATTTTAAAAATATTTGGTTTGAATAAAAAAAATTTATTTTTTAATTTTTAGTTAGATAAAATAATTTAATATACAAAATTTTACTTTTGAGTATTTATGGGTTTTTCTTAATTTTTTTCTACTTTTTTATTTATCAAAAAACTTATATATTAAATATTTTTATTATAATATTATATAACATATTCAAACAGAATGATAAACTAGTAACTTAATAAAATAAAAATAAATAGTAAAATATATTTAAATCATCTAATAATTAAAAATATTATATTTTAAGAAGAGAAAAAAAATGAGAAAGATAAAAAAGAAATAAAAAAAGAGAAGAAAGCAATAAGAAAAAGAATAACTGAAGAAAAAATATTAAAAAATAAAGTGAAAATATATATAGAGAAAGTGACGAGAAAGAAAATAATAAAAAAATATTAACATGAAAAAAAAGTTGGTGTTCATGAGAGAAAATTAAAAAATTTTGAAAAATTTTAAATTCTTTTATTTTATTAAAATATTTTTTTCAATGTTTTTTTTAAAAAATTATCCAATCAAAATATTTTAATATTTTAAATTTTAAATTTGTTAAAAAATACTTTTTCTCTTAAAATGAGTTATCCAAGGAAATTAAATATTCAGGGGTAATATGTAGCGTTCCAATAATGCTACTAAGTGGATAAGTTCTCTTGCATGCATGCAAATAGTTGGTGCTTTGTCGAAGAACTGGGGATGGTAAAGCTTCAATCCTGCTTAGCTATAAGGTTTTAAAAACGTGATGCTAATTTATAGGTATTCCAGCAATTTTCAACAAGAATATAAATGATTTAGAACTTTTTAACAACACACTTTTTTAAAGATTGACTAATTTTTTTAAAAATAAAACATGTACTTTCATATATTAATTATTTTTAAAAATTACTTTTGATTTTTTTTAAAATAACCAATCATAAAAGTTGAAAAGTATATTAAAAAAAAAGTATGGTGCCACTATTCCTCTTTTGGATCATGGAAAAAGCACGACTAAACTAAAAAAGCTTTTAAAATGTTACATAAAATAATGGCTTTTAAATTGTATAAATCAATTTACATTAAAATGGTTTACGAACTTAATAAGTTTTAATTCCAGTATAGATATAACCAGTGTGCAATTTAAAAAAGAGTCATATCCTTCAATTATATCCTGATCAGGATATAGCAAGGGGGCTTTTCTAATTGAATATTCTAGGTTTATGTGTGTGATTTTTTTTTTATTATTTTAACTTCTTGTTAGTCTAGTAAGTGGTTTGACTTTGCTTGTTTAAAAGGTATATTGATGAAAAATTTACTATTCAAAAATCCTAAAATTCAAATCCATTTGACAAAATTTAACATCCAAAATGGTGCCAAAAGATTTACAACCAAGTGGTGTTGTTGGCAATTGCTAGTACAAGTCTGGTTCATTGAGGGTAAACAAAGAAGCCCAGATGAGGCTCACGTCAATGGATCCGTGATCGCTCTGGCCCAGTTTGGATAACCACTATGACCCATTCTCGGGTCGATTGGTCGGTCCGTTTTTAATCTGAGTTAGAAGTCTTGTTTTTTGTTCTTCTTTGGTGAGGAAAGAGGGTTATTGAAGGTTATTGTAGGACCATGGACCAAGATAAAGCCAGTTGTTGTAGGACCCTGGTCAACTGAATATTTTGTTCTCATCAAATTAAAGTTTCATTCTCGAGCATTAAATAAATAAATAAAAGTTTCACTTTTTGACCAAAAGGAAAAAAAGTTAAAGTTTTACTTTCAAGTTTCAATTAAAATTTACATGTGAAATATAAAATAAATTTTTTTAAAAATATAGTTATATGTTTAATTATTTTGTTAATAATAAAAAATAAATTAAATACAACATGCGATATTTGAAACTTTAAAATATTTAAAAAAAAAACCAATTTAATTGATAGAAAATATTATTTTATTGATAATTTATGAATGTGTCTTTAAAACTAATCTTGACTTGAAAGCTTTTTAAGCATTAATTTAAAATTAAAGATTAGATAAAGTAATTTTTTTATAAATTGATAGAAAATTAAAGAGGAAAAATTTTAATTTGATGTAAAATTTTAAAATACATTTGAAAAGAAAGTAATACAAAATCAATTTATCTCCTTAAGAATAAGAAATAAAATTTGTTAGCTAAAGCTAAATTAATATCAAATGCATATCATATGAATAATGAATCCCACGTGCATTTGCACCTACATACCAATTGAGGCACCATTTTGGGCCAATACATTGATATGGTATAGCTGATTCATGATTTATGATGCATTAACCAACAAACATGTCTGCACCAACACCAAGAATATTCTATATCTGATTGGTGATTTATGATGTATTAATCAAGAAACATGAATCAAACACGGATGTAATTTTACCTTTTTTTGTTATGCTGTGATACGGTATAGCATCTTATCAATATCAACCAACCTTACTATGCGCATTGTCTTGGCCAATATTTTAAAAACTTGACAAGTTCATTAATTTGAACTTGACTGTTTTAAGGTGAAAAAACATATAAAATAAGAAAAAATGTATTTATTACTAATTTGAGTTAAAATACTTCATAAATTTAATTCACTTTAAATCATATATAATAGATATAACTTTTATCGCTTTATATATTTTCTTATTTTAGAAGAATTCAATTTAATTAGTGAAACCGATAAAATCATAAACCATTATTCAAAGATGGTTTAATCTCTGACTTATTTTTTAAAATTACACTTTCACCACAAATCTAATTGGCTGAATCCATAACACAAATATTACTAGTTTAATCTGTAATTTTTTTTAAAACTTTTTTTTTGGTGGTATATCAAGGATATTTTCTTTCAATTGACCATTGGAAACTAATTCATTACTAAGAACTATTTAGGCAATGTGTCAAATTTTGTTGGTTGGGTTTTAAAACTTTATTCTAAGTAAAGCATTATACTAATTTAACTGAATATTAATTAGTTGCCTAGTACAAGAGTGGCACATGATTTTGAACTCATAACCTCCAACAAATTAAACTTCCTCATCAACAAGCCCAATCCTATTGGCTAGGATGTCCCCAATATTTGAAGAGTCATGATGTTGGATATCATAGTCAATTTGAAGGCAAAGCAATACATGGATCAAGCACTTCCAGGTAACTCATGAATAAGAACAAAGCCTTTAGATGCTTGATCATAGTCATGAGGAAAATCAAGAAATGGTTGTGCTACTAATGCAGCATCACCTTTGGAGAGTATGAGGATAAGCACAATACGGAGAATGGGAACCATCTTCAATTTGGAGAGAATTTACATGCAGAATCAAAGGTTTAACCAAGTTCTGATTCTCAAATATTCACATGATCCAGCATACAGTCATAACATTTACATATATTTACATTTCTCTTGCAAAATTGAGATGTAGGAACAAACTTTCCCTTTCATTTCATTGCTTTGGACAAGCTGGCAACTTGTGATGATAGTTGCTATTCATTTTCTCATTTCTCTTGCTCCCTTGAACTGCAGAGTCAAACACATGCACCCTGCTACATTGATCCAAGTTTGTTTTAAAGGAAAAGGACATCAAAGATCATTGGCATGACAACTAGCACTCCCCTCATGATTGGGAGAGTACATATATGCCACAAAGAACAAATTGAAGAGAAATTACTGTATTATTATTAGTGAGGAAATTGAAAAAGACAAAAGTGCAGACCCGAGTGTGATTGATGACAACAGAAGCTTATCTAATGTGGTCTACAATGCTACATAAAAGACTCGGGTATGGAAATTAGGCCTATGATAAACAGTTAGTGATATTGTCACAATTTAAAACCTTGGTCATGGTATTGCATTTAGTTTGATTGAACTTGAATCTTCTCCAAATCAAATTCAGTTGTTGAATTAAGTAACATTGGGGTCCGTAGCCTAGTGGGTATACGAATCTATACATGAACATGAAATCCAATAGATGATCAATGTCACAACAAAGTTATGACAGACTTAATGGACCTCGAGAATTGTTGTGTTGTAATTAATTTGGGCACGGTTGTAGTACGGACATGCTTAGATTGGGACAAGTTTGACAAAAATGTTGCGCTCCATCCAAACTTATAAAACCAATGTGGGACTAACTCACGTCATATCACACTCATTCTCGTGTTTCCAACTTGTTGTGCGTAGTTACATTAGTGGGATGATATGAACAATTTGGTTAGGACTAATTGGCTTATACCGGTTCAGTTAATTTTGTATCTATAAGCATAAACCTACCAAAGTGTTACAATATTTTTTGAATACTACACTTCATGAGAATGTTGGCAATTAAAATAAAGTTTGAATGACAATCAAACCAAAGTGTGGGGAACAAATTAGTCTTATTCCCCCTTTTTCTTTTCTCTTTTTTTCCCCCTTTGTTGGTGATGCTTTTTGTTTTGGCTTGTTAGTCATTAGAGACACCACTCCTTTTATTTATTTACTACTTCCAACCCCTTTATCTAAGGATGAATTATGGTTGATTTTAGTTCCTTGTAATATCATACCATCATTCAATACTCATGTTTCATTTTGTTTCTCCTCTGCCAATCGTCTACATTCTATTTTCCCCTGAATTGCTTAGAGTCCAATCAGTCTATGATAAGAATGTTCACTGTGATGAGAATGAGAGATTTTGATGAAGGTGATGGATGGTGAAGTGATAGAAAATGCTGATGCTCCTATCTTGGAGTCATTTTTATTACTCTTTACCAGTCTTTGAGTGATGCAGTTTAACGGTGTAAGTTGACATTGCTGTCATTTGATGTGGTTTGTGCCTACATTTTAGTGGAAGCTAGATATTAGAATTATTAAATTATCCTCTCTAAAGATTTCTGATTATTCTAATTTGGCAATTGAAAAACCAGCCACTTGAGTCTTCAACTACCTTGTACATAATTCTAAGTGAGTTATGCTTATAATTTTTTGGTCAGCAGAGTTTTGCAGCTAGTTTGTTAGGACCTTATTGAGGTTGTAATTGAAAATCAAGAAACAAAAAAATAAAAATAAAAATGAAGGGATCCTTAATTAATTAGTGTGAAATGTATGACCAGCGTGGTCCTTGTTGGGTTGTTGGTACAGAAGGATGAATATTTTGAAAGCATTGAATATTGTTAGAGAATAGAGAGAGTGCATCGTTGTTGGAGAAAGCAATGTGAAGACATGACATGAGTCAAAAGGGTGAACATTAATGTGGCATTTTTCTTTTCTTCTCTGTGTTTTGGTCCGTATCTTACATGAACTAAACTCTGTGCCTCTATGTCTGGCCCTGCTCCCTCACACACACTCCCAGAAGAATAACAAAAGTGGGAATATAGAATATCAGCCGCAACAAGCTAGTGTGAAGCCACAGTATCTTTGGCATTGGCATGTTAATATTACCAAATACCAATACCATCATGTTAAAGTGATATTTGGATCCAACCCACTCAGAAATTTCGAATATTGAGGTCAATAAAGGTACCCCAAAGCTCAGTCATGTTCTGAACTCTCAAATCTCAATGTTTCTCAGTCTTCATTGGTGTCTTAAAGCAACACCAACCACTCAGACACTGTCTTAAACTATCCTATCCTTTCACTCTTGTGTGGGGATTGCTGCATCCATCAGTAATATTATGCCTCCTACTAATTACTAATATAACCATGAAACTAATTCATTAGCTAACTACAATATAAATACACTAGTAAAATGTTTTATTAAATAACTTTGGAGATAACATTCAAATTTTTATATGAATTTGCAATTATTGGTAGAACATAACTATAACACTATATGAGACCTTAGAATAGTATAATTTTGTTTTGGTGTTTGCAGGTTCTGACTTGAAAGTTCACCCACCAAGCATGCGTGGTGTGTAACGGGTCGGGGTACGGGTCTGGATGATCCATGTAGGATATGTGATATGGGTTCCACTTTCATAATAGAGAGTCACACATGGTGTCAGTTCAGAGTGATGACAGAGGCAATAATTGAATTGAGCTTGAGCTTCCTCCCAATCTCTTAAAAGCACTTGTGACTCTGAAGTGATTACCCAACAACTCCACTGTACCAAACGGCCCTTTCTGTTTGGGGTCCCAATTCATTCCCAGGGGCACATGTCCCTCTATGAAAGCTACCTGCTTCCTTATGATAAGGACCTTACTTCACTTCTCACCACTCACTATCCCTTATTTCAGGGTCAATTAAAAAAATTTAAGTGTAAACATATATGTTACTTTTTCTTTTTCTTTTTAGGATTAAATTAACCCTTCCAAGTGCTGTTTGTTGTGTTAGTCTTATGTCTATTATTATTTATTACTCACTAATACAAACTTATGATCACCATATAACTAAATCAATTTCAAAGGAGTGCCAATCAAACTATCATCACGTCTTAATCTGCTGCACCAGTGCTTAAGTTCGGTCACGAGTGTTACTTGCACCAAATTCGTTTCAACTTTCAAACTTTGGTAATAGTGACTTTGAATTATGTAAAATACTTTATAATTTGCATGATAATATGCAAGTAGTACTTTATACATGTTGCGTGAATTATTTAGCTACGTATCCAATAGAAGTCAGATTTTGCTTTGTACTATTTTCAAACTATAGTATTGTTAGTTACCCATATGATCCTATGATATGTCTAACCTATCACCATAGGTCACCGACCAGACAAATGTCTATCACTGAATTTTTTGGGGGCAACTTCCCCCATAAGGGTTTTATTTTGGTATTCATGTGATTGTTGTTCACATTGCTTTAAAATTTGGATGTGTTACTTGTTTGATTATAAAGAGATCAATCTCAATTGGCTTTTCACTAGATTTTAGGTGGGATATTTTGATTTCCTTTGTGACATTTACATTTCCCTTTTTCCTTTGACGGAGCCACCAAGCCACCATAAAAATAGTTACATAACGCATTCTTTACAACAATAATCAAAATTGCAGATTACTTTCATTGCTCTATATCAATTATTGGATTGTGACATTTGATTTTATTGCATATCTTCAATAATTTTCATGTGCCTGATATTATTCTAGATCTATTATTCTGTTAGCAGAGATATTTGTAAATTGACTCCATTTAATGCAAACCGTCAAAATTGAATCATATAAAATGAAAAATAGGAAAAAATAAATAAACTAAATTTTCAGGCATATAGATAACTTTATTTATAAAGTTGTCATACAACTTATATTTGTATAAGTACAAATTTATGAAATTACTATACTAATTTTCTCTTCATAATTTCTGTATTTCAATTATGTCTTAATTAATATGAATATTAGTTTTATTTTAGTATATTTTTTTTATGTAATTTTAAGCTTATTGTGACTTATATTTCTAATTTATATGTACTTGGATCAAATTATTTTTTGTTGTCTAAAAATCATTCAAAAAAAGATCAGGAGTGCATCTCTTTGTTAGATTCTATGGTTTCATTATTGTTGCAAATACATGTCAAATTATATATCAATCGAGGAGGTGAAACATCAATTCAACATTGGACATTAAGTTTAACCAGGTCACTTTCTGGACAGAAAGGATTAATGGAAAACAACTTTTGACAGAAGCTTCAATCCGATGAATTATTTTGTTTGGATTGAAACATCTATATACTAAAATTCTAGCTAATTATGTAAATCTATGACCATAGTTGAGTTTATCCTGTGATGGGCTTCCTGGATCCTGATCCCTTTACTCTTGCTGGGCCATTAACCATTTTTCTTCCTATTAACACTACCACCCAAAGTTTGAATCTTAAGCAACCCCCTCCATAATATCCCATTTTATTTTTAAAGTATTACATTTAAATGCACAAAATTATAACTTTCAAGAATATTTCTTATCTTATATAATTTAAGGTTGAATATATTCTCAAACGTACCTCAGCTTGGTATACTAAAATTATCAATATCCTTCCACATATGTACATCCACGCATATTTATATCTAAACAAGGGTGTAGAAAGGTAAAAATTACTCTTTGCATATATTTATACAAAATGTAAACATTTTTTTTAATTTAGATTGCAGTCTCGATATTTTTATATGGAAACAGAAAAATATACCTTCTTATGAATGAAGGGTCTCAATTTTTTTTTAAAAATCAAATAATTTCTATTTAGATATAATCGAATATAAATCATTTTCACATATGATATGTATGTGTAGGTATCATTTAGATTTCCCTTGATCTATCTATCTTGAAGGAAGGTGTAAGGAAGAGCACATAATTTGTCTCTATATGTGCTAACCTTTTTATAGTGGAGGAGGGATACCTCTAAGATTATGTGTCATTCCTCTCATAATAATTGTCATTGATGGAGCTCTTTCTCTACTAATTAATTATCATGTATTTGAAGCACCCAGTTATCCAATAGTTATAATACATATGTTGCTTGGGTCAACTGGTCGGTAGTCAAATAACAAGTATCTAGGTAATTTGGGTAATGAGTTAGCTGATACCTAGGTATTAATTGAGTTGTTCTTATCGTACCATCAATAATGCAACAACTTTTCTTGATTTGGAATTTTAAATATAACAAATTTTTTAAATTTTAAAATAAACAAAAATATCACTCACTTGTAAAGATAGAGTTGCCATGTTTGTATCACTGCACAATGATCTCTTCAGTTAAAATTTATGATAATTTTAAACGTTATAAATAATTTTTTAATGAATAAAATATATCTAATAGTTACCGTTGTGCAGAAATACAAGAATTATTTTTAACATATATATACAAAGTTTAATCTCAGATATTTAAAAAAGAGTTTGTATGTGTTCATGA
Organism: Canavalia gladiata; assembly: GCA_037954105.1. Classification (NCBI taxonomy): domain Eukaryota; kingdom Viridiplantae; phylum Streptophyta; class Magnoliopsida; order Fabales; family Fabaceae; genus Canavalia; species Canavalia gladiata. The sequence goes on from CM075660.1 coordinate 17,330,235, forward strand.
GTGGCAGGGCCCCTAATTAAAGGATCAAGGGGCAAAATCACCCCACTAAAGAGGATAGCTTTTGAGAAGCGAATCTTCTATTCCTTTCATACAAGTTGCTCACAAGATGTTCAAACAATTGAAAGGAGAGTTACCCAAATAGCTGTATGAAAAGAAAACAAAGTACAAATCGCATAATATAATTGTATAGCACAACAAAAACGAAGGATGATTAGCATACACTAGTGGAATTAATAAATAGCCAAAAAAAATAAATAAAAAAAGGATAAATACAAAGTGGAGGAAATTATATGAAAAGGCAAACTAACCCAAGATCCTACAAAAACAAAAGCATTTTGATAAACTTTGGATTTTTTAGGAAGGTGTTTGTGGTGGGGTTGTTGTTTTTGTAGATTGGAGAAATCTTTTATGGGAATTTTTAAAAATTTGGAAGGATAAAAAAGGGAAGATATGGGGACAGCAAATTTCCACCAGGTTGGACTTTTAATGAAGACAAACAATGATTTTGGTTGCAAAAGCAGGGTCCAAACTCGCAGATCATTGTTCAGTGTTCACCTTACTTTATAAAATTGTGCATTATTTTAGACTCTAGTCATTGGCTGTATTATATGTCAGTACCATTGGGATGAGTTTTGAGAGGTCCCTGTGTTCCTTCCTTTTTACACACAAACCCAAATTTCGTCTTTAAATTTCGGAATCACTATTTAACCTTGTCTGACAACTCTTCTGCTCCATCCTCTTTTCCTTCCTTTGTGAAACTCCAAAACATCTTATTCTACACTTTCATAACGGAACTTTAATCCATAAACACCCCTAACTTGTAACTACACATATACGTTACAAACCATAAAGTAATAATTTAATATTCATCATTAAAATTCAATCAAATAATATTTATTAACGTCACAAGGGGATGATTGTTAAGCGTTAACGTAACGCGGCTCAAGTTATCTCTTTCAAGAATTGCACTTCTCAAGTAGTCATTTGACTCACTCGTCACAATGAGCATTCTTCCTTCACGCAAGGTCACACACTACACAAGTTAACTATTACAAATCTTTTTCTTTTGACCAATTTTTAATTATTAAAAGAAACACCTTATTTTATTATTTTTTTTAAAATTAAAATATACGTGAATTTGTTTATGGGCCCAAGTGAAGAGGGCTTGGGCCGGCCCATAAGTTAATGGGCTGAATAAGTTAAAATCTGAAAAAAATATATCAGTGATGGTGTCTTTTTATTTAGAAAAGAGGAAGAGATATTAGAGAGATAGTTGGTTGTAATTATTTAGGTGGAAGAATGGCAGTATTAAGCTGTCAGTGAGAGTAGATTGAAAGGTTGAGGAGTTGTTATTTGTATATAAAGAAACCATAAACCATAAACCAGAAAACATAAAACATAAAAGCCAACTCATAGTGATAGAGAAGGTATCAAGTTCCAAGCTGTTTATTACCTTGCAGCTTCGGCAATCACACACACACTTCTCTCTTTCTTTCTCTCTAAAATGTGACTTTGTTGTACGTGTGATTCAGCCTAAGAAGTACGGATATTTGAGCAAAGCAACAAATATACAAGTGTCCGATGCGTACCAACAATACCCTTTATTTAGTTCACTCCCTCTAAAAAACAATTCTCAAACACTCCTCTCACTGTCTCTTCTCTACTTCTCCACTCCCATCTCCCTGTTCTGTGAACCTGCAAGGATGAGTAAACAAGACATGATGAAAGTTCAGGTCCACACTTGTTACCACTTCTCACTCTTGTGTTCTTTACTTTATTATTTCTTTTATTTTTTATTGTTTATCTTGTGTTCCTGGAATGGAGTTTTCTGAACTTATGCTAACTGATTTGTCCTGTGTTTATTTCTCATGTAGAATTGCCTTCTTAAGGTGAATATCCACTGTGATGGCTGTGAGGAGAAAGTAAGGAAAAAACTGCTGAAAATTGAAGGTACTTCCTTGGCATGCCTCTCCTCAACCCATCTTTTCTTTTTTTCTTTTTCTTTGAAATTTTAATTTTCATTTGATTTGCTAAATATCCAAACTTTATCATCCCCATGTTTTGAAATGTATGCTTAAGTTGATATATTCCAAGTTGAGTTTGTTATGTAGTGCTGTTTGTGAGGGGGATTAGATGGCAGATTTGACAGTATAGTTTTGTATTTTTGTGGTTAAGCATAATGAGTTATTGTTGTCCAGGGGTGTATAGTGTGAACATAGATGCGGATGAAGGGAAGGTTTTGGTGTCAGGACATGTAGATCCAGCTAAGCTGATAAAAAAGCTGAAAAGGTCAGGGAAGCATGCCGAACTTTGGGGTGGGCAGAGAGGTATGATGTACAATCAGAACCATCCCACTTACCCTCACTTCAAGAACTTGCAAATAGATAACACCAAAGGGGGGAAGGACAATAAGTCTCAGAACCACAAGGCTCAGAAAGGTGGTGGTGGTGGTGGCGGTGGTGGTGCTGGTGTTGGTCTTGGTGTTGGTGTTGGTCAACTAGCACACTTCCAAAACACCAAAGGAGGGTCAAAAGATCTCAAAGTACCCGCCAAGAATCAGAAATCTGTCAACTTCAACTTATCAGAAGATGAACTTGGTGAGAGTGATGATGATTTTGATGACTACAATGAGTTTGATGACGATTTTGATGATTATGATGAAGAGGATGAAGAGGAAGAGTATGATGATGGTCATGGTCATGGTCATGGTCATCCTCATGCTCATGGTCATGGTCAAGGGCATCCTATGCTTCATAACAAGATGATGAGCATGATGGGGAACGGTCATGGGCCACAGGGCATGATGGGGGGAATGATGAATGTGCCTGGCATGAATAACCATAAAGGGAATGGAGGTGGGAATTATGCAGGTGTCAAGAAAGGTGAAGTAATTGATCTACCCATACAAATGAAGGGCAAAGGTGGAAATTTCAACGAGGGTAAAATTGGAAATGGAGGAAAGAAAGGAAATGGAGGAGATGGGGGTAAATTTAACAAAGGTGGAAAGCAAAAGGGTGGTGGGGGAGATAATAATAATAATAATTATAATAATAGTAGTAACAAGAAAAAGAGTGCCAAAGCCAAAAATGGTGGTGGTTTCCTAGTTCGGTTTCTAGGCCTTGGAAAAAAGAGCAAGAAAGGAGGAGGAGGAGGAGGAGGAAGTGACACAACAAACAAGAATAAAAACAATGGTGGTGGAAACAACAAAGGAAAGGAAGGAAAGAAAGGTGGAGGAGGAGGAGGAGGAGGAGGAGGAGGTGGTGGAGGAAAATTTGACAAAATTGACTTTGACTTTCAAGATTTTGAAATCCCTCCTCGTGGTAAAAATGGTAAGGGTGGTGCCCCTGGTAAGGTTAATAATAATAATCATAATAATAGTCATAGTCATGGTCATGGTAGCAATAATGGTAATATGGGCCACATGGGTCCAACGAGTCAGATGGGCCCAATGGGTCAGAGAGGTCCAATTAATCAAATGGGTCCAATGGATCATATGAGGAATATCCAAGCGGTGCAAGGATTACCTGCTGCGGCGGCGATGAACGGTGGTTATTATCAAGGGATGCAGATGCAGATGCAGCCTAATCCTTACAACATGCAGCAACAACAACAACAACAGCAACAGCAATACATGGCTATGATGATGAACCAACAGCATCAGCAACAACAACAACAACTGCAACAGCAACAGCAACAGCAAGCAAACATGAACATGTACCCACCACATATGATGTATGGAAGGCCACATCCCTCTATGAACTTCATGCCACCACCACCAATGCCTTCACACCCCATGGCTGATCCCATCACACATGTTTTCAGTGATGAGAACACCGAGAGCTGCTCCATCATGTAAATTGGTAGTTACTAGTTTGCTTTAGGTTTCTAGTCCTTTTTTGGGGCATCATTAAATTTTGTTCTAGTCTTAGAAAAATGTGCAACATTTTAGGATTATTTCATATATCATATGTGCTGTTGGTTTTTATTTTGCTACGGTCCTGCTTGAAAACAACCCAATCAGTAGGACATGGTGCCAATGTAAGGTAATCACAGTCTCTCACATGGCCTTTTGCTTATATTAGGCACACCCATGCGTCCTGTATAATTCAATGCTCTACATTCTCTTGGCTTTACTATTCACCAAATATGTGTTTTTCACAACTTCCTCAATGCTCATAATATTCAATACTCTAGTTTAAATTTCAATCCTGTGCCATGTAAACAAAAATAAAAATTCTCCCCTTCATTTTCAATTACCAAAATTTGATGCTCTGAATATGTTTTAAGTATCCCCATTGAAATCACTAGTTTTTGGTTTTTTTTTTTTATATATAGCATTATCTCATAGCCAATTGCACAAATTGCTCAATAAAACATAATGTAATGCCAAATATTTTGAAAAAAAAAGAAAGATATATACTCCACCTACTTTCCTTACCTTAAAAATTAGTTCCAGACACGATCCTTACTTGCCTCCTTACCTGCCACTTTTCTTTTTCTTTTTTATTTTCATTATTTCTTTTTTCTTTTGGGGGTAAAAGTGTCAACTACACTTCTTAAACTTTTATATTCCTCCATCTATCTGTGGACAGAGCCAAGAATTAATGGGACGGTGAGTGTGGGGGACCATGGCCCCCAAGTTTGAAACAATTTTTTAGCATTCTTTATATTTTTTAAAAATTAGCATTGCCTTAAACAAATAAAACTAGTATTTGTCTCCTACAAAGCAAAATTTAAGTTAAATATGTTTACTTTTTATAAAGTACAGCTAGTTATCAATTTATTTAAAAAAATTTAACCGCATAATCTCATTGACGCTTAGTTTTAAATGATGATGATATTTTTTCATCAGAATAATGAAATAATGATAATATTTTCTTTCCATTTTTATTTTTAACAACAGACCTTAAGATTAATTTTATTTAAAAAATTTATTTTATAAAAATACAAAGTTACAATGAAAATTTTATATTTTTTAAATACTTAAAATTTAAATTAAATACCGATTAATACTATTCTATTTTTCATAATAGGTAAGCAGAACATAAAGTGCGTATAATTATGTGACATTGCCACTATAAAAAAATTGTTACTGCTTATCCGCCCTCAAATTTTATCATTTAAACCCATTAATTTGGTTTTAACTGTTTATATGTTAACTTTCATTTGCTTCAAATGACTATATATATTCATCATTCCCGCGTGAGAATGAAAATAATAAGTTGACTTGTTAAAAAAAATTAACAAATTAACATTTTCTTAAAGTCAAACAACACAAGTAAAAGTACCAAGCATTTAAATTAATTAGCAGAAATTGATCCAAATTAATTAAATGTTTCAAGTTCAAGATATGTATATGTTAAGAATTTCAAAAAATTACAATCCATAATAATTTTATCTATCTCAAATAAAATTATTTTCAATTATTATACAAAAATAAAATATGAGATGCTGCAATTTGATATATCAGCAATGATTCTCTGCAGATAACTTCAAAAGCTATGATGCATTGAATGAATAAAATTAATGACAAGTATGGTCAATGGTCATGGAACAATAGTTTTTGGGATACTAGCCCATCAAACATTTTTAATCGTTCTATTTTAAGCTGTGAGCTACTACACGCCAACGAATTAACAATTCTAATATTGTATGCCTCTCTGTTTGATGTCATGTGTAGCATTTTTCAATCAAAGTTTAATTCAGGATATGGTGTTTACTATCAATAATTTCCGATATGATTGATGGCAAAGCATCTACAACTGTGGAATATCAATGATACATGTAGTACGTAAAGTATTCGCTTTCTCGTTAAACCAAGAAAACAAAGTAAAAGGAAAAGAAAAGAGAAAGAAGAAGCAAGAAAGCAGAGGAAAGAAGAGTTATAATAAGACGAAGACCGAAAGAGAGAATGCACACACTGTCTTGGCTACAGAAGGAACAAACATCCCTTATTTTATTGCCTTCCCCATTCAAATTTTTTGCTCTTCTTCTATTTTCAACTTCCATCAATTATAATAGTTTATTATTCACTATATTGATCATGAACATTAATTCCTTTACTAATTACACACAATATGATAAGTTAACGGATCCATATCTAAAAAAACTAAACCAACTTGTAAAAACTTTTGCTTTGCTTTTTCTTACATAGAAAAACGAGTTTTAACCTTTTGAATTGAATGCGACTATAAAAGATGCATATCACACAAGTTTGTTGTGGCGGTTCATAATTGAATGGGCTCTACATTCTACTCTTATTGCCAGTAAGCCCATATAAAAACAGGTCTTGGACTTGGACTTGGGCTTGGGCTTCTATCTGCTGGTTGTTTTCTGCTTTATATATATTTAATATATTTGAATTGAAAATTTTTTTTCTCTCTTTTTTATTTTTCATTTAAATGATATAAATCTATTATTTATATTTTTTTTTCTAACGTCCAAGCATTGGGATATGATACTAGCTATTAGATGTTAATATTTTCTAATTATATTCAACGTAAGCAAGCATAGTCACTAAACGTACAGAAGTCAAAAGTTTAACGTACTATTAAAACAACTTTAGACTAGTTTTGAAAATTAACGTTATTATTATTTTAATTATATAATAAGCTTTTTAGTTGGATTTACAAAACATTGACCGCTCATTTGGATGAGAGGGAAAAAATAAAAGAGAAAAATATAAATAATTATATTTTTTATTCAGTTAAAAAATGAGAAAAATATAAATATAAATTATTATTATTTTATTATTCTCTCTTTAATTAAGTTTCAAAATATTCTCTTTTATTTTATTTTCGGATCTTTGATCCAAATAGATGTGAACGTAATTATATAAACAAATCATCTTTTAGAAAAACATATAAAAACTAGGTTAACTTTAGCAAATGTTTTTATAATTGAGGAGTATTAAATATATCTTGTTAAATATTTATAATTAATCAAAATACATAATTTGATATTTTTTTATATTTTTTTTAAGATTTAATTAAATACATTATCAGTATAAGTATTTTTTACATCATTTTATAACTATTGATTATCAAATAAATAGAAATCATTAAATTCTATAATAATTATTTTAAAAATTATATTTATATAAATTCTTAATTGATTAATAATGTAATTTTTTAATAATATATTAAAATTAAAAATTTAATTTAACTGATAATGTAAATATTTAATAATAATATTATTAAAATATATTAACTTATATAATAATTATTCCAAAAGTCATATTTATCATAACTTTTTATTAATTTTTTCTATTGTCAACTAGTATATTTAATCTAATTGTTATTTCTTACCTAAAAATTAATCTTAAAAACACCATCCATAAAAAAATTATCGTCAAAAGAAAATTAGTCTGAACAATACCCTGACAAAACTAAAACAAAAGTCTATGTAACGCATTTTAGCATTTACATACAAACATAGCAAAATTCCCCGTTCAGACTTCATTACAAAAAATTTGTCAGAACTTGTTATAATTTTAATTCTGAATATTCTTCCATTTTTTTAAAGTATTTTTGTCCTTATATATCTGTTTTTCAAAATTTAACAAAATATGAATTATACTTTTTTAATTATATTTTTATATCTACTCAGAAATAAATAAGAAAAACGACAATAAATTTAAAAAAGATAAAATTTATAATAAAAAAAAACAATAATTTATAATTGTTAAAATTTATCTGAAACATGTTAGCGTGGTAGTGAGCAGGGAGAGTGTGAGTGTGAAAAGTGGAAGGGAAGGGAATTGGAAGAATCATATAATCAAAATGCATTCGTATGGTTACAGAGCCAATGCTTTGTTAACGTTCGCCATAACCATTCTCGCTGTTATCTGCGCCATGGCTTCTCTTTCCGACAACCTCAACTCTCCCTCTCCCTCTGCTCAAGTCCAGGTCTCCCTCTTTCTCTCTCGGATCTGTAATTCACTCATTCCTTAACCTAACATTATCTTATCCTGTTTCACTGTGTATCGGAATTAGGTTTTCAACATTAACTGGTTTCAGAAACAGCCCAACGGCAACGACGAGGTAATGCTAATACATACTTTTTTTTTTTCTTTTCTAATTTTAAATTTGATGTTTACTTTGGAATTTACTTTCATTTTTTCTTTCTGCTGCTTGTGCAAGCTCTTTGGGATTCAGCATTGGGTTTCCTTTTTATAAAAAGAATGCAATGTGAGCGTGGAAAGACTTAGTTGCAAAATTACATGGAAAAGTTTGGTTTGATTGATAACCTTCTCTTTCATAAAAGGGGAAAAAAAAGGAGTATGGATCTTTTTTTTGCAATTATAGACAGTAAAAATTTCTTTGAGGCACATTGTTGCCAACTTGCCGTGCTTGATTTATTAGTACTTGTTTTGTCATATAGGCCTCTGAAATGTGGGGAAACTATTGGAATGAAGTGAAGGAGGAGGAGTAAATGTATTCTACAGACTGAAGATTCTATTTGCTTATTCTAGTTTCCATGACTGTCAAATGTACTTGTAAACAGTCATTTCATAGATTCTGTTTGGATGGTCATAATTTGAATGCGATGGTTGATCGGAATGGGTCCATACAATGTGTTCTAGTTCAACATGTCCGTGATTGCTTTCTTTTTTATAAAAAAGACTAAAGAGTCATGGTCTTTAAACTTCGTGTTTAGGGTAGAATTACTCATAAAAATAATAACAAGTAAAGAGCTCCACAGCATTATCAGCATATTGTTATCTAAACAGAACTGAAATTCAAACTGATTTTGATGGTTTAATTCCTGAACTTTTTAAACCTAACTATGAGCTTGCCTTAAAGTCACCAAATTCCTTTTAGGTAATTGATTTGAATACTTGTTGGATGTTCATATTTTGTGTATAGTGTACTAGTGGTTCTCTTCTATGCTCAGGTTGAAACTATACTAGAACACTGCTGGAGATAATGTTAAGCATTGTATGGTTCTACCCATTGGAAATTAATTTTATAGTAGCCAGGCATGGCAGTTTAAATACTGAGATGTGCTATTTTCCATGCAAAAGATCTGGTGCTTAATGTGTAATATATTATAAAATAAGTGTCATGCATATGTTTCTTTGCATGTGCTATGAATTTCATACTACATATGAACTTATATCATGCTGTGCCGTAAACCTCCTCCTTTTGTCTTTCTGATATTCAAAACCATCTTAATTCATAGTTCAGTCTATAATGAAAAGCCTTTCTAATATGTCAGGTCAGCATGACAATGAATATATCAGCAGATTTGCAGTCGCTTTTCACATGGAACACAAAACAGGTTCTTGACTTGAATTTCCATTACTCATTGTGATCAATACTGGTTTTTTGTGTTTTTATCCCTCTTTGCTTCCTGAAAGCATGCATGCTGTTGAAACTAAATTTGGAAGACGTGTTGCAATGAGTGAAACATGTATTGTCAATTTTGTCTGATCTTCCTTTGATCTTCCATCTTAACATTTATGATTCTTACAGTACATGTTTCTGTAAAACTATTGAAACTGCTTAATGCGATACTTGCATGAAACACACAGGATCCTGTTTTGTGATCACTTATTCTAAATAATTTGGAAGTTCAGAGCTGCCCTGGTACTTAGTTTTACATCTTTTTATATGCTTGCAGGTTTTTGTATTTTTAGCTGCTGAGTATGAAACCTCAAAGAATTCCTTGAATCAGGTTTGAATTGATCTGTTTGTTTGCATCTTAATTTTGATATGGAAATATTTGAATAATTTGTGATTACTGTTTCAAAAAGGATAGAACAAATGGGAAGCCATAGGACTTCTGCAATGTTGCATGTTCTGTTTCATCTTTGCTTTCTTTTACATAAAAAAATTTGGCATATGCTATGCTGTATATTTTGCTTATGCTTTTGAGATTCCAATTTATAGATATCGCTTTGGGATGGTATAATTCCTTCGAAAGATCATGCTAGGTTTTGGATCCATACCTCCAATAAATACCGCTTCATTGACCAGGTACACGACTCTTCAAGGATGTTATTGCTAGCATAAATGTCTTCAGATTTCTTTATGCCATAATTTTCCCATTTTTTTCGTGTTTAGGGAAGCAATTTGCTTGGTAAAAAATTTAACCTGACAATGCACTGGCATGTTATGCCCAAGACTGGCAAAATGTTCGCTGACAAAATAGTCATGCCAGGGTATCGATTGCCAGAGGAATACAGATGAACCTTTCATTTGTTAATGTATTGATGTAACTTGAGCCTTTTCTATAACGGATATAAGGGTTAGCCAAAAAAAATTACAACCTGGGAAAAGAATATGCTGTTTACCAAGGTTAAAATGAAAATAGTTCGAATACTTGGAAATTTTCGTCTGTTTTTACGTTGTCTCTTGCGTTGGACCGAACATATTTTTGAAGTCTTTTACCCCCATGTGACCCTTTAGCCATTGAAATTACTTCGGCTATGGATCCTGTGGAAAGATTTTGAATTCATGACCTAGTTTTCTGGCTGTAAGCAAAGACACCCTACCCTTTGAAGAACATAGAAGAATAATATTAGCGCGTTTCCCCCACAAAATCAGTACAAATTGTCACGCAAATTATTAACTTTGTCTAAATCATTTAAATGATGACAAATGTTGGGTAGCCATAGTTTATCATTAACTCTCCATCCAAAAATTAAATGTGTACAAATAAAGCATCTAAAAACAAAATAAGTCCAAATTAAGTAATCATCATTATATTTAATAGTGTGGTAACAACAACCGTTGGATGAAATGAGTGTAATATAGTGATTTATGTTGCAAAAGAATTTGAATGCAGGGATGGGGATTGAATCTAAATATTTCAATTTTTTTAATACAGTTTCTAAGTACTAAAAATTTTAAATAGTTACATAATAATTAAAATAGTCGATGAATAGTTTGAAATTCAAGTAGAAATAATTACATCTGACTGAATATTTATTACTAAAATACTCAAATTATTATTATTTCCCATAAGTTAATATTAGAGATAAACTTTTAAAACGTTAATATCTCGTTCATATTTTATAATAATAAATTAAATAAGACAAAAAGATTTGAGTTATTATTACCTTAAGAATTAGTATTAGAGCAAGTCTAATGCAAGTTTCTTATCTTAATTTTCCAAAAAGGCAAAAATGTGAGAAGCTCCAATTGCTTCTACAAGCACCTGTCTTTTAGGTACAAAATCGGCTCCAATATTCTTTTTTTATTACTTTTAAAGGTTGTTAGTGAGAAAAATGAGAAGTATGTTTCACGGTTAAAAATGATTTTAGTATTGCGTAAGAAGATAATAACAGCATCATTCTGATAAATGAGGTATAATGAATTTTTGTTCTTTTTATTTATCCGGTTAGAAGAATAACATATAGATTATTAGAAATACAATCAGCATCTTTATTCATATAAAATTCTTTTAAATTTTTAAAAATATCTCCATTATTATTATTATTATTATTATTATTATTATTATTATTATTATTATTCATGATAAGTGTGTAAAGTACTTAAATATTAGATAAAATAAAATACAATTAAAAATAAAAATTAATATTATCTTAAATTTTTAAATATTAAAAATTATTTTAAAAGCGGATAAAATTAAACAAAAGGGATGTTTCTAATACTAGTTCAAATTAAGAGATTTGAAGAAGAATTTACTTGCTCTTTCTTCTTCGCCCTTGTTTTTCTATGTATGTAGTGATAATAGAATGATTTTTTTCTCTCTCTCTTACACATATACTTAGAGATGAATCTTCATCTTATGGAGAGGATCCGAGCTCATGATAACAAAGCATGTGTCAACAAAACGATTTTAGGAGAAAAAAAATGACCTTTATAAATAAATAATTATCTTTTTAATATAAAAAATAAATTTAATGATATTATTTTTCCAAAAAATTTAAAATCAATTTATATTCAAACTTATGTAAAAATATACTGTGAGAAAAATTGAATTTTTTTTACTTAGCGTTATAGTATCCTTTCAATTATTTAAACATATGATTTTTTTTAAGGAAAAAAGGATGATTGTTTGTTTGGCCAATTAACTTTCACCTTTTTGTTTTAGTTAAAATGGGATGAAAAAAAAATCAGGAAAGAAGATATTAACTTAAATTGTTTGTTTAAAAAAAATTAGGAAGAAAAAAATACTTTACGTGGAACATATAATTTTTTTCCAAAAGTGAAGAAAATGTGTTTTTTTTTTAATTTTATTATCTTCAATAATATTTATATAATATAAGAAAATTAAAATAATTTTTTATTAACAAAAAATATTATATTAAAAATTTAATTTTTATTAAATTAATTTTTTATAATTATTATAAATAGTTTTTTATATTTTTTATTTATTCAAATAAGTGAAAATATTTTTTTAAAATTCCCATCTATACAAATAACATATCTTTTTTATTTTATTTTACTATTTTACTATTTTTTTATATATTTATTTTTATTTTTTTTCTATTTCATTTTCCATCCAAACACAATATCAATCTTTAAAAATACGTTGATGATTCATGAGAAATGTTCCTGCATATTTTGAACATACTTTTCAACATAATTGGTTAAATTTAAAAATTAAAATAATTTGTAATAAACAATTATAAATATTTTAACTTTAAAAAATCTTGAACAATAAAAAATATATTAAAAAATACTAATTTTTAAAAATTTGAGACACAAAATATATTAAAAAGTATTTTAATATTATTAATAATAATTATATAGTTATATATTAATTTCATCTTAATATTTTTTATTTTTTATTATATCACATCATGTTAAATTTGTTTTTTGTTTTTTTAGTATCTCTCTTTGATTCACCCAGTACACTCTAAACATTGGGGCATGCTGCATTACGAACTACGAGTACTGAAGAAATAGTGCAATACTGTCGTTTACCCACTTACCTTAATGTCCGTTGCTCAGAAATTCAAAGGTACCAACCCATCCCTAATTTATCGCATGAATCTGCTGTTTGGTCACTCACTATTTCCAACTGTTACTACCTCTTTCAATAATCACTTCCAGATAATTGCCTCTAATTGCTACTCTTTCCGTTTACCAATTTAATTTTCTGTGCCATTTTGCTTCGAAATTCAGGTGAATTTCATGTTTTTGTTGATCGTTGTTCCTTTTCTGACGATGGTTATGCTTTCATTTTCAGTTTTCTTGGTAGCTCATTGTTCAAACAATTGGTCCCAATAGCACCTGAAGAAAAGTTGGTTATATTGGTGAAGTTTTGATTATTTATATTAAAATGCAGACAGAAATGGGGAGGCAGATACATAGGGGCAGTGAGCCATCAGGAACAGCTTGGACACCTGCAATGGAAAGCTATTTCGTTGATCTATTGTTGAATCAGGTGCATACGGGCAACAGAATGGGCTATACTTTCAACAAGCAAGCTTGGAGTGAAATTTTGGCCTTGTTTAATGCTAACTTTGGATCTTCTTACGATGTAAATTTCCTCAAAAGTCGTTACACATCTTTGTGGATGCACTTCAATGACGTAAAGGATCTTCTTGACCAAAATGGATTTTCTTGGGATGAGACTAGACAAATGGTGGTTGCCAGTGATCATATCTGGGATTCCTATCTCAAGGTCCACTTATGGTTGCTTGCTTGCGTTATGTTCTCTAATTCTCTATGTTTTGCAAAATAAACTGATTGGCAGACATGCAGGTATACCCTCATGCACAAGCCTACAGAAGTAAAGCATTGGTGAACATTAAAGACTTGTGTTTAATATATGCACATAAAAGAGCAGATGGAAGATATAGCTTGTCAAGTCATGATATGGACTTTGGTGATGATGATCAGGTGGTGAATGCTGGTAGCGGTAGGTTTCTAGGTTCCTATCTGCTTTTGAACTGTTGTGCACTCGTGCTGATAATTATTTGTCATACAGTCATTGAGGAATGAAGATGCATATTACTCTTTTGCCTGGATAATTGAGGGGCACCACATGTTTTCAACTAAAATGCAGCCTTCCTACAGCATTGCATAAAGATTGTAATGATGATCACTGATCTATAAGAAGCAAAATCATCAATATTTGAGAAAGATCAAAGGGAACTGAAGAGAAGAGAAGGGAACAAAATTACATTACCTAGGACCATTCACTAACTGTAGAGTGCTGAGATTTGTTTATCCATACTCCATACTTCATCTGTTTCCTAATTTGTATCCATTTGGCATAATATGAATCCTGATTTCCAGCTCTTATATCTGACATTCTCTTGGTCATATATGCTTTTACTCTACTTTTCCACCCTATTTTTGATGCCTAAATTGTTTCCCTTTGCTGGTTCCACGAAGGAGCATATGTGGCTCAAACTTTTATTTATTTTGGACTTTGTGAATCTGTAACCACTAGCATTGTACTGCTTTAGAAATGCTCATAATTGATTGTAGATGAGCTAGTTTTTATGATATGCTGATTTGTCCCCCTCTCCTCTTTCTTTGAACTGTTAGGGAATTAATTATTAAGACTTTCCATTTTGCAATAAGGCATGGGCTACTATTAGTTTTGGATATTTACTAAATTTAAAGCAAGACCAAGTGCAACCTTTTTATTGTTGATCAAATTTATTATTCAAGAAAGTGTTGTCCAGTATGAACAGGTAGTTACTGATTGGAACTACAAATTGTAGGAGTTGCTGCCAGAACTCCAGCTCCAGTTACCAGAGAATGTCCAGATACAGATTGGACGTTAGCAATGGACTGTTATTTTGTGAAGCTTATGTTGGACCAACTTAAAAGTGGCAACATGATCCATAATACATTCAGCAGAAAAGCATGGAACCATATCCTTAAGTGCTTCAACAAAAAATTTGATGCCCAGTATGATAAGAGCTACTTAAAACACCATTACAATAAACTTGGGAATTACTATACTGATGTAAAAGGTCTACTTGATTTGAAACATTTTTCATGGGATGAAAACCAACAAAGGATTGTTGCTGATGATTATGTCTGGGAAAACTACATCAAGGTATACTATTATGTCCATTATGATGATGGAATTCATTGTTTTTTTCAGATTTTACATTCATGTGTTTATGTAGGCACACCCACATGCAAGTTCCTATAGGAACAAGACCTTGGTTAACTATCAAGACTTGGGGATAATATATGGCAATGCTATCTGCAATGGGCACTGCAATTACATGCAGGAAGGTAAAACAATAAGGAATACTTTTTAAAATTGTACCAACCATTAATAGTTAGCTTATAATGTTATGCTTTGGATTGTCTAGTTTTATGTCTAATAGTAGATCCAGTATTGAACATTTTCAGGCACATTTTAACCCTAGAATTAGGTGATAAGTGAAAGTAGCAATAGTTGTTTTAGATCTCCTTTATTTACCAAATACTAGAAATTGTATTTTTCTGGTTTTTCTTTTACACTCAAATATCTGTAGATAGATGTCTATGTATTGAAACCCATGAGAATTTTAGTCATCTTGCAGTTTCTGAAACCAGAAAAATGTTTTGATGGGTGGATTCCTCTAATTAGGTTTCTTTTTGTTCTTAGGCAGAGGAAATGAGTATCACTCCTCTGATGGTGATGAATATGTGGGAGGAATTTGGACCTCAGATATGGACTGTTACCTTACTGACTTGCTACTAAATCAGGCACTTAAAGGGAATAAAGCTACTCATGATTTTACCTATGAAGCTTGGTGTGAGATTGTCACATCATTCTATTTGAAATTTGGGTCTCATTACACTAAAGATGCTCTAAAGAATCGATACAAATATTTGAAAAGCCAGTATACTGATTTACAAGTTCTTATAAAGCATCCTGGCTTTGCTTGGAATGGGAAGCAAGAAATGGTAATGGATAAAGATAAAGTATGGAGCTGCAATCTATAAGTTTTGTTTTGTCTGCGATGCTCTTGTTATGTATTACTATAATTTGTTTTAGATAAATGCAGGGTGCATCCTGATGCTTTGTCATATAGAAGTAAATATGCTCCAATCTATCACAAATTATGTTTGATACATGGCCATGAAATTTTTTAGGGAAGATACAATCATTCTTCTTGCAGTGCAGATCATATTAGCAATGACCCAATTTCAATAACGGGTCTGTCTCTTCTTTTCCCCTAAAATATATAGTGGTTGACATTCTGGATCTTCTTTAAATGATGGGAGTATTTTACTTTTATATCCGGTTTGTAGGAGTTGATGAGGACACCCAGGACTCTGCATTAGGTGACTACTCAAGGACAGATTGGACACCTTTGATGGACCGTTACCTCATTGACCTTATGCTAGAAGAAGTTCAGAAGGGAAACCAGAGAGATGATGTTTTCAACAATCAAGTTTGGTCAGAGATGGTTGTATTGTTCAAGGAAAGATTTGGTATACAGTTTGAAAAAGACTACCTTAAGAATTGTTGCAAGTGTTTGGAAAATGTATATTGTGACTTGAGAAGTCTTCTTGATCGGAGAGGGTTCTCATGGGATGAAGCACAACAAATGATCTCTGCATACGATGGTGCTTGGGATGCTTATATTAAGGTGCATTATACATATCCTGTCTTACTTTCAATCTTCAATTCTTGGTGGCTGACCTTGGAATATACAGGAGCATCCTGATGCAAATTCTTACAGAAATCATCGAAAGCCAAATTATAATGATCTATGCTTGATTTATGGAAATTCAGAAACCAAGTTGACATGTAACCTGGGTAATCAAAATTTTGGATACAATGATTGCAGTAAGTTTTCATGTTGACTAACTTCTTGTACTTGATATTTTAATTGCATACTTCCTCTTTATGACCTTACATAGTAATTTTGCTTCACTAATGGGGAGAGGGGGGAGGGGAGGGAGAGTTGCTCAGACCATTCTCCCTTAATTTGTGATTAATATGGTATTTTTACCTGGTATGTGTATTTAAAGTATTTATAAGGGTATATGTAGTAATGCCCTTTTCCTTTATGTTCATGCTGTTGATATCCTTTTTGAAGGCACCAAAGTTCAAAATTTTCACCGGAGAAGGGACTGGACACCACCAATGGATCGCTATTTTATGGACTTGATGTTAGAGGAAGTGCAGAATGGAAGCATGGTTAATCAGAAGTTTGATAGATTAACCTGGAGAGATATGGTGGCCAAATTTAGGGCAGAATTCGGGTCCCAGTATGACAAAGATGTCTTAAAAAGTCGTTATATGACTTTGAGAAAGAGATTCAATGATATGAAGATTCTGCTTTACCAGAGTGGATTTGCCTGGGATGAAATGCAACAGATGATAACAGCTGATAAAAAATTGTGGGATGCTTGTGTGAAGGTGCTTCTTTGTAGTGAATTTGTTTTTTTTTTTTTTTTTGTGTTTTGGATATTTTAATACCCATATAAACTGTTCTATAACTTTGCAGGCACACCCTGATATGAATGCATACCGCAATAGAACTCTACCAAATTTCAATGATTTGTTTTTGATATATGGAAATACTAACCGTGGCAGAAATCAGAACTATCCTGACTGCTGTAAGGATAGTGAACTGGGTACTGATATTTTCTTCATCTTTCCATCTGCTGTTTCTTGTATTGTTGTCAGTGTCTTCTGCATACTGTATTTAGTTAATGGAAATTACAGCTAAGTTGTGATATGTTATGTATGGAGGGGACAACTCGGTTTCTCTGGAAGTACATTTCAAACAAAGCTGTTGATTTATTTGAAAGAGAACTTGGGAGCAAGTCATTAACTGTTAATAGATAGCATTATTATTGCCCGGGTGTTAAAATCTAGACTACCTTATCTAATAATTGTAATTACTGCTTCAATATATAGATGTTTGGGAGTATCGCCATTCTCCAGCTAATGATGAACCTATGAGGATAGCTTGGACCGTGAAAATGAACTATTATTTGATTGGCCTTTTATTGGAACAGTTGAATAGAGGGAATAAGATTGGTGATACGTTTAGTAAGAAAGCTTGGTCCTGGATGACTGCATCGTTCAATAGAGAGTTTGGACTACTTTGTGATGGAGATGAACTACAAAATCAGTATTTTGACCTCATGAGAGTCTACAAGGATGTCATCTTTCTTCTAAATCAGAATGGCATTGCCTGGGATGAAATTCAGCACACGTCAAGGGCAAATGATGTTTGGCAGGCGTATTTTGAGGTGCAATACCTTTTCATTGGTTATATATTGGGTGTTTCCTTTGGTATTAAATGCAAGGACTTCTTTGACCCATTAACTCATTTCACACAAATACCTGCTTTCCATGCCACTTCTTACAGCCTTACGTTTATTATACTGACAGTGCTCAACATATGCATCTTATGGTAATGACCGAAATGACAATCATGCATGAGATCCATCTAACTCTTTGTCGCATCATCTGTACACTGTGTTGGGTGTTTTAACAGGCCAACTTTGGAATGACCTAATAGACGTATTTTAATTGTTGTAAAGGAGCTTTGATACATAATGTTTGCTAGCTCTGACAAATGACATTTTGCAGGAGTATCCAGACGCCATTACTTTTGGAGAGACCCTCCGAGACAATTATAGTGATTTGTGCTTACTTTTTGGGAATCTAAATCAAAATAGAATACCGGGCCGTGCGAGAATAAAATTGAAGACCAATGATAACAATCTTGGGATGGAGACTAACGAAATCATGGGAGACCTGCAACCTTCAGCTGGGGAATTTAAAATATCTGATGGGAGAAGAAAGCGACAATCTCAAGCTATGTTGACTTCCTCACATGCTAGAAAAGTTAAAAAAACCTTACCAGGTGAAATGCAAAAAGATTTTGAAGAGAAAAAAGACAACTCAATAGAATGCATTGTTGCTGCACTTCAAACTGTACCAAACTTGGATGATGAGCTCTTCTTGGAGGCATGCTTACTTCTAGAAGATGAAAGGGAGGCTAGGATGTTTGTGGCAATCGATGCATCCGCAAGAAGAAAGTGGCTGCTTAAAAAGCTTCACCAGTAACCAATTTTAATGTATGCACCTGCTTGTAAAGTCAAAATTTTGGATGGATAGTTTCTCATTGGGGTTGGTGAAGTTATCCCATGCAGTAAATAATTCATCTTGAATAGATCAATGGAATTAAGACATTGTATTAGAAATTGTACTAATTTTTCATGTTATCTTTTATAGACAATCTTATTAATCTACTTAAGATGAGGTTGTTTAATTCATAAGATAACTTAGATAAACTTTTCAACAGAGCTTAATTTCGGTGTAAAGTCAAGTGTTCAAGGAAAAATTTTAACCTGATTTAATACGAATTATTTACTGAAATGCTAAAATATTAGACATCGAAGTGAAGAAGCACACTAATTTCTTAGTTTAATTAAAATCCTGTATCATAAATTCCCAATTTCCCCCTCCAATATCCTGTGCATTTTATTGGTATAACACTAGCAGAAAATAAAGTAAAAATAATATAACATTTTTTGTAATTATTTATAAAATAAAAATTGTCTCAAATAATATTTACCCTAAGCATGCCACTCTTTCTTTCCTCGCATATAGGTAGATGGAAAACAATCATCTTCTTGTCACTTTTCCTCTACTAATGTTCAGGTTTTTTTTCTATTTTTTTCAAAGATTAGAAAATAAGATCCAAGGAAACCTAAAACATACAAAAAAAAAAAAAAGAATAGAATGATACAAGGTACCGGAATTTTTTTAAAAAAAGTCTAAATTAATGAAAAATAAAACAAAACTCTTAAACTTTCTAATAACTAAAATTTTAAATTATTTTTATTTTAAAATTAGCTTGATTAGAATTTTTGCAAATATAATTAGGTGACAAATAATATAAAATATAAAAACCTCCAAAAGATATCAATGTAACCTTACAAATGAAAGCTCTTTTAATGGAATATATATATTTTTTTTACAAATAAGATTAGATGACTATAAAGGAATTAGATATTACAGGATTAGCTTAGACCTTATTTTAGTTTAAGGTAATTATTTAGAATGAATGTATAAATAGTGATCTTTCCGTATATATAATTAACTCAATCCAATTTTGCTTCATGAACTTTTCTTTTAAGTATTCTAATTTTTTCCTCTCCTATTTTTATTTTTTAAGAGATGTCTATTGCCACTAATTATTGTCTATGCCACTCCCTTTAATTAAATTATTTTTTTCTAAAATATCATTAATAAAAAAATTAAATAAATATAAAATTAATTAAAATAAAAATAAAAATAGACAGATAAGTGACAATAGCCACTTTTTATTTTTGATTCTAGACCTGTCATGATAAATCATTTGTATTGATTATACAATTCAAAAAATAATTAAACAATAACGCTTATAAATATATATATATATATATATATATATATATATATATATAATTGATACTAGATATATTCAATATCAATGCGACAGTTGTTCTGAAGTATTCAATTTTATTTTGATTAATGATAAAAGATAAAAAAAAAATGAAATGAAAAATATTTGATATTTTAATAAATTTCATTATTTAAATTAACAAATTATCAATGAAATGGAATGACATCTAATCCCATTTCATCAAGATCTTAAATTGTGTTTCCCTTCCATTTGGAAGTATGATGGGATCAATATATTTTTTTTATTGTAATATTTATTAAACAATTTCGATCATTTCACATCTTAATCTTAATATGTTTATATATATATATATATATATATATATATATATATATATATATATATATATATATAAACTATGGTGCAATTTTTTTTTAAATTATCAAATCAATGTATTTTTAAATTTTTTTTATTAAATTGGAGTAAGTCATACAACAAAATATGACTTTCATCTTTTTATGTAAAAGTTTGTAACAGTTTTAAATATTTTTATTATTTTTAATTAAAAACTTTTAAAAAGCCATATTTTATAAGTACACTGATTTTATTTTGGTAAAATTTGTAAAAAGTTCATTAGTCTAGTAATTTTAGAAAAGAATTGCACCGTATTAATGAAAAACCTTTCTAGCACTCACTTCTTTTTTGCCATATTTTTTTTTTTCTCATTCTATCTGAAGATTCCTCCATTTTTCAATAGGACCAAAACATGTACAATATCTCACGTGCCTCGCAAAATACAATATGTAAAATTCTAATGATCAAGTTTAGATTTTAGTTTTTAGCTTTTGAATATGAAAGAAAGGGAATGATAATAGGTACATAATTAAAATAATAAAAATGATAGTAGAAGCTTATTCAAAAAATAAAAAATAAAATAAATAAAATTTTCTTATTAACTGAAAAAAATAATTGTACATTTAAATCAAAAATGACATTAAAATGATAAAGGTATATTTCATCTCATTCCTTTGTTCAAATAGTAGAACAATAACTTTGTTCCACTATATCATAAAATATCTAAATAATAGTATATATTTATTTGATTATATTATTTATTTCATTCTTTCTATTTTATTCTGCTTTGCTCCATTAACCACTAAATATTCAACTGAAGCCTTAGTGATTGTTAGTTAGTAAAAAGTTAGATTTTATGTTTCTACTATAATATTTGAAAAGCTTGAAGCTTATGACTATATGTTAAATTGAGAAATATCAAGCCACTCCGAAACCAAATTTCTGGCTCAATTGGTGTTAGTCCTCCTCTATCATACAAGTAATGAAGTTTCCACCAAAGTAGTTCTTAATAGCTGATTATTACTACACTAACCATTGTTGGTGAAGCTTGAATAATAGTTTTTTAATAAATAACTAACAAATCTCTATTCAATGTTTTTATTTATTTATTTATTTTTATTAAATTTATGAACAAATTCATGTCACATGATAAATGTAGGGATGTTTATCGGGTAATTTCAGACAGATTTGGACCGAAAAATTTTCACTCAACAGACACTGCCATTTATAAAAATTTTTCCATTTCTATCCGTTTACAGCGTCAGGTTGGTCGGATTCAGGTAGAATGAGTAGTAAGTTCAATCGGGTGGTTAATGATGAGTTCAGATTTTTCTAGATTTCAGCAATCAGCAGCCATGAAATTCGTTAAAAAAAGCTCGAAATAGATATAATTAGAACAAAAATAAGAATGTAAACTCTGATATTGATAAGATGATTTTAGAAACTTTAGAAGAATGAAACCATGAATTTCGGCAAAGAAATCATGAATTTCGGTGATGTCGGTTGGTTTCGGTTTCCAATTGATAACGTTTATAGACGACTGATTTAACCGCTTCTAACCATCCTTCCTTACCCGATGCAATCCAATCTCTTCTTCAAATCGTTCGTCGACGTTTTTCGGTAGGTTTGGACGGGTTGATTTTCTCAGTTACGTAAAAGGGAAAAAGTTGTTGGGAATAAAATGTATCTACAAAATTTGATTTATTATGTCTTAAATATTTTATTTTATTATTTTATTTTTAATTTAATTATTTAATTAAATATGATAATTTTTTTTTAAATTTAAATATTTAATATTACAATGAATATCATAATAATGAAAAATAAATTTTTTAAAATTTAATTTAAATTGTTCTACATTATTATAAAAGAACATTAATTCAAATATATTAATATGTATGTAATAGTTTTTATTGGACAAATATTAATATGTATGTAATAGTTTTTATTGGACAAAAATTAATAAATTTTATTTATTAAGTTATATATATAAATGATACATATAAAGATATGATCATTTAATTGACTCAGTTGAAAATTTCTAATGGTTACAATTACTATTAATTTTTTATAAAATATTTTTATGAATAACATATGATTTGAATTTTCTTTAAGCTGAGATTATTATAGTAATTAATAAAGTTATTTTTTATAATTTAATTTCAAACATTTAATATCTTTAATGCAAAGATATTAAATATAATTGAATACTTATAAAATTAATAATTGATAAAAAAAATCTAACAATTCAACCTTGATCTAAAAATATTGGATGAATAATTTTTTTTTAAATTATTAACTAATTAAAGTTTGATATTTATATTATGATTAAGGTTAATAAAAATTAGAAAAATGAAAAAAAATTATTTTATTTTTTTATAATTTTTAAAAATAAAGAGTCTTATTTCATATGATCTGTTTCTTAAAGAATATTGCTTCACGTCAACGTTGATAGTAAATTAGTACAACTTATTTATTATTTTTTTAGAGATCACATACTAATAAATGTTTAAACTTTTGTTAAAAGATAATTTAATTATTATTTAATAATTAAATTAAAAAATTTAATTTAATTAAATAAATAATTTTAAATTTAAATAAAATATTATTATATTTTTTGTTAGTATTATAATAAAATAATATAATTTTATTAAAATTTTTAATTTAATTTAAAACTAAATTAAATTTTTAAATCTTAAATTTCAAATTTTAAATAAATAATTAGTTATATCATCGTTATAATTTTAATCAACAATAAGTTAAAATTAGATTTTTAAAATATATATAAAACAGTGAAAATATAGTGATATATACATAAGTCTAAATAAAAGTCTCTTATACTTTTAAATTTATCGCTTTTTTTAATATATAATTTTTTCTCTATCAGATATGTTAATATTTGAGATATGTATATTTATATTATATTTATTTTAAATTATATTGATCTTAAATTAATTTTGATTATCTTATAATACTTAAAAACGGTAGATTCCATGAACATTAACATATATTATGATATGTGGCCTAGTGGAGCTTACCTGTTTATCGTTATTTTGATTTTCTTGGCCCTTGGATGTTGACAAACATGGCTGGTAATCGCAATATTGACTTGTTCAACGATTTTGCAGTACTCGTTTCCGTAAAGACGCGATAAATTAACTTTTAGAATAAAAATCATTCTCATGCTTCAATTTTGTTAAAAAAATGGACTATCAACATATTTCAATTATCTTTTTTATTTTAAAAATAAAAATAGTTCAAAATTTTAATTGGATATTTTTAGTACAAATAAATCAATTCAAATAAATATTTAGACACGGCATCCTCAGAACAAATTTAATATATGTAAACTATGTTATTCTTTTACTACTTTTTCATGTTATGTTTCTCTTTAACTTGATGTTACTAAGATTTGAGTAGATGTCAATCATGATCAGATTGATCAATTGTGAATTAATATTTTTACCTATGTGTATATGAAGTCTAAAAAATATTAGTGCTGATGAGAAAAGGTTAAAAACAAATATTACAATATTCACCACTTTTATTAATCATTAATATTATTGTGGATTTAGGCATTTAAATTCGATTACACAGTCATTTTTTTGAATTTGGGTTATTAACAATTAACTTAATTATTGGGTCGAAAGCCATCTAAGATTTAATAAATAGCAAAACTTACTTACAACATATACTTTTTATTTGCCACAAGTATTTTTCATGTTCAATAGTAAATCTCCAGGTTTACGTTTAATTCCCTTCCTAGCCATGAAATTAGGAGGGGAGAACAAACTTTTTTTTTTTTAACTTTAAAATAGTAAATATTTTATATTAAAAATTATAAATAATTTTATATTAATAAAATAATATGAATAAAAAATTAATTTTTTATCAATATAATATTTTTTACTATTTACTTATTTTTTTATTTTTTTTCTATTCATTAAAAAATAAAAAATTGTTTATTTTTCTTCTTTCTAATTTTATCTATTTAAACAAGTCAATTTTTTATTTTTATTTTTACTCTATTTTTTTTTATTTTTTTCCTATTTCATTCATCTTCCAAACCTACCTAAGTTACGTGAATAAATGCTTGTACAAATTTATAATTTAAATATATTCTTTGAATATTAACCATCTCTTGAACACTTGTGTAATTTAGTTTTGACAAATGTAATCAATAGAACATTGGTCAAAGAATTAAAAATTAAAATTTTTTTACTAAAAGGATTTTATTAATGCATTTTTTAAATATATTTTTAATACACTAATATAAATTTTAATAATTTTTTAACTAGAATTTGCAAAACCCTTTAACTTTTTAGCAGATAATAAGGTACTAATGCAGTGATTTGATTATATTAGTCAACACTTAATGGAATTGTACTACCCCGGGCGGGCACAAAAAAAAGTCAATAGAATTAAGGATTACTTTATTGTTGGAACAACACTTTGAGAAAATTTTGTTTTTATTTATTGACAAAATTAATGTAGCGAAAGCTTAACAGAACACAAAACAGCACATTTGATTTTACTTAACAAGTAATTAAAAAAATTGGTTTGCTTATATAGAAAGAGTAAAAAAAAAAAAAACTGTTGGGGTCAACAAAGAAAGAAAAGGTTAAGGGGAAAAGAAAGAGTTAAATATGGCAATGTAAGTCAGAACAGATCACACTCTTCTTTTTTGGTAGTTCCCCCTCTTAGGTTTGTTTCAAGAAAACATCATTAATAATTACGAAAGCTCTGTTCTTTCGTATATTCTGATGAAACCTTAAATCTTTTGTACCCCACAAAAAAATTTAGATCTTCCACCGTACGGAAACACATTACAAAAAGAGCTTCTGGTGTTTGACCACTAAAACTCTCATTCATAGATCTTTCAAATAAAACAGAATTTCTCATCATTTTGTCTTTCTCTTTTCTTTTTTATTTTCATTGTTTTTTAATCCCTCTCAGGTTCTTAATATTTGCAGAACAAAGCATCAGCTATTAGAGAAGGTAGCAACTTGGCTATACTAATGCACATATCTATGTATTTTTGTTTATGCGTCTCTGCATTTATTTAGGTACAGGGAAACCGTGTATGATTGAAATGAAGAAAATTTCTCCTTCGTTTGTTTTTCCTTGTTATAATTAAAATCCAAAATTTTCTTCCCTGCTTATAATTAACCCGGGAATTGGGATTAGTACTTGTGTCATGAAATATATACTGCTTTATCCTATGATAAAAGTCATGTGGCACGTAAACTTGTGAACAGATTCACACTTTTAAATATGTAACTGAATTGGATTAAGATTGAGATTTGGTGATGAATTTGATAGTTGTTTACTTGTTTTTCTTAAAGCATACAGAAAAAAGGGTGTGCCTATTTTTGTTTTCCCATAAAGGATCTGGTTTTGTGATTCCACCTTTGGTGACATATACATTGTTATTTGCATGTGTATATGGGTGACATGTGAAGTGTATGCATTGATTTTGTTTGATTTCACCTGAAATAGGATGGATCAACAAGGGCATGGGCAGAACCCATGTATGGGAGTAGTTGGTAGTGGACCACCACAAATGACTTATGGTTCTAATCCATACCAGGGGAGCCATATGGCAGGGTCACCAGGGATGGTTGTTGCATCACCTGGAACCATTCAATCCAGTGGTCAACAAGGTGGAACTCAGATAGGACAACATCAACTTGCTTATCACAATATTCATCAGCAACAACAGCAGCAACTTCAGCAACTTCAGCAACGCCTTCAAGCCTTTTGGGCAAATCAACATCAAGAGATTGAGAAGGTAACTGATTTCAAGAACCATAGTCTTCCCTTGGCAAGGATCAAGAAGATTATGAAGGCTGATGAGGATGTTAGAATGATATCAGCTGAGGCTCCAGTCATATTTGCAAGGGCATGTGAAATGTTCATACTGGAGTTAACCTTGCGCTCTTGGAATCACACTGAAGAGAACAAAAGGAGAACCCTTCAAAAGAATGATATTGCAGCAGCCATCACCAGAACTGATATATTTGATTTCTTGGTTGACATTGTTCCTAGGGAGGACTTGAAAGATGAAGTGCTTGCATCAATGCCAAGCGGAACTGTGCCTGTGGCAGGGCCTCCTGAGGCACTTTCTTATTGCTATATGCCACCTCAACATGCACAACAAGTTGGAACTGCTGGTATCATGATGGCTAATAAACCTTTGATGGACCCATATGTTCAGCAGTCTCATCCCTATAACATGGCACCACAAATGTGGCCACAACCACCAGAGCAACAGCATTCACCTCCAGATCATTAGGCTACTTATTATGCAAGTGTCATGGATGTTAAGGCAAACTTTGGCGATATTTTCTCTTTTTATTTAGTTTTATAAAGTTTGAGATAAAATTTTATGTTGGACTGATCATTTCAGTACATTATAATAAAATTTAATTCTGCAGCTTTTGAATTTTGATTCCTTTCTCTTTATGGAATTTAATATTTTTTGTTGTAGAGGCTCTTGATGGATTGCAAGTATACAAATTAATAACCAATTATGGTTTATGATTAATCAGTAATTAGCTCTGCGTGCATGATTTATAGTAGCTGCCACAGTGATTCCAACCTGACTTTGTGCTATTAGACCTTTTTTTTTTTTTAAATAATTTAACCGAAGAAGCAACAGCGACGACCTGTAAGTCTAGATAGACCGTGTCTACCATTTCGTCACTTTCTAAGGAATTCTTACAAGTTTGTTAACACGAGAATTGTGCTTCTATGGCCTTTTTGTCATTTTCTTTATGCATTATAAACGAGCAGTGCATTTCAACTCGAAGCATGCTTTGTTTGACCAACTTAAATGATTTTGATTTCTTTCTCTATAATATAATTATAATAACTCAAGATCTATGATTCTTTGTGACTCAACACTATAAATTATCATGATACAATTACATGTGATTAATGATAAAGGATACAATCAAGAGATATAACTTATAGTTATATGTAGATATTATCTTCTTAAGTTTATATATATATATATATATATATATATATATATATATATATATCAAAGATGAGAAGAATTGAGGAGAAGATATTAAACAACATTTCTCAATTATGAACGGGCTAAAATATAGCCACGCTTTTCAGTTGTGGATGGCTCCAAAATACAACAATTGAAGGTGTATTTGACAAGATGTACATAGGAAGGTATGACACCATAATAACATACTATGGAAACTTAACGTCCTTTGGTATGAATTAGCAAACTATGAACAAATTTTCTTGGAGTGCACATGAGGTGGATGCTAGTACAATGTGACGTTTCAACTTGAAAAGTGAAGAGAAGTAGAGAAGGTCCACTAATTCTGGGGGTACTAGATGATGCAAGGTGTGACATCTAGCATTTTGATGACATACCTTTTACTATCATTGAATGGTGTGTACGCGATAACAGTGTAAGAAGAGAGGTTGGTTTCTAAATCGACCAAAGAAAGAGGGATAATTGTGGAGTGATCATGGAGATAAATCGATGACATTTGTTATTTGAATTAGTTATGTATTAGTGTAAAAAGGCATCAAACTATTGAATAAAAAGACAACAATTTTCTCATCTTATACGTTGTTCTTTTTATCTCTTTTAAACTCAACAACATGCTCTAACTACGGAAGAAGTGGACACAGTGAGAAAGGATGCGTTCAAATTGTGGTAGCAATAGAAGTTTAAGTCGACAAGGGATGGGTAACCGAGGAACCCCAACATATGTAAATGCTAGATACACGGAAGATAAGAAACTTGAAATGATAGGATTCACAAATGAACAGTGGAAGGACCACACTTCAAAAACACACTGATTGGAGCTTATGAACGGAATTCGAACACATTGATTGGAGCTGATAAATGGAAGGATGGACTCTATTAGTACTGTGGGATACACAAGACTCAAGTTTTTTGTGTTGAAACTAAGACTCAACTATTATTTTGGCACCTGAAACTTACATCCATCCTTTGAAATTGAGCAAAGCAAAAGCTTCCTAATATAAATGACAAATGTACCAATAATGAACGAAATAAAATTTGTAAAAAATACAAACAAATAAGAGATACATTTCCTTTGAGTGATCATTGGGTTTCTAATATTTTTTATTTAGTCCATCGTGACTTATGTGAATCTTATAGAAGTTCTTGGTGTTTCATGTTTCTTAACTATCGTGAATGATTATTCACGACCAATTTGAATATAATTGTTGAAAGAAAAGATGAAAATGTCAAAAAATAATTTTCATCCGGTTGAGCGACAATATAATCAACTTGTTAAGATTGTGTCATTTAACAACAAAACGAAATTTATGTTTTTAGAACAATACTTCATGCAACAAGGTATTGTTTATAAAACTTCATGTATTGGTACATAAAATGTAAGAATGGAATGCAAGTATGTCCATTTTGTCGAAAATATGTTCCCATTTGACAAGGGCACGGTTTTGGATACGGGAGCCACAATTGGGTTTGCTAGGTCTCCTATATTGAAAACTCTTGTTAAAGAAAACACGCATGATGGGTCATGTCATGCTTCCACATCTACATAACACTCACAAACTAGAAGTATGCAAGTGACTCATTTAATCTTATAAATGATAGGAGGGGTATGAGCTTAAAATGGAGATAGAATAAGATGTCGTTGACGCGTGCAACTAAGTGCTGAAATCCTGTTATCGCTTTACCATCCGCCACTGGTAGTCACGATAGAAGCTTCACTTGGTTGAGATAACCACGTGAAAACATCCTCAGCTTCACTTAGTTGAGATAATCGCGTGAAAACATCTTCCATCAGTTTGCGCGATTTTGTCATCAACGCCATGATACCAATGAACCCCTCTAACTAGTCTCATTTTTCATCAAAATCCTCATTTTTTTTTTGAGCAATTACGAAAAGTCTTGCATCGAGAAATTCATACCCTCAAGAACAATTGCAAGCTCACACCTTTAGTTACAAAAACAAAACACTTATGTGTAAATGGATTTACAAAAAATAAAATAAAATTGGGACAATCTTGTTCAAGTTGATCATTCAATACTTGCATGCTACACTTTGAGATGTCTTAACAGATAGCTTAGTTAAATACAGATAGTACAAATTTTTTACATGATTAATATAGGATATAATTAGGAGATATAATTATATATGTAGATAATATTTTTTTCTATCTATTATATCTTAAGAAAGAATTACAACAACTCTGCATATATATTATGACAACTCTAAATTTTATATATACATATGATCAAATAAAAAATAAAAAGAATGAAAATTGATCAAACTTTTTTTTATCACCATTAACCATGACCAAGACATGAAAATGAAAATAACAAAATTTAAAAAATATGTGACACAACAATTATAATATAAAATATAAAATTAAGTAAATCTTCATTTTAATTTTTTAGATCATAAATGTTGTTTATTTTAATCTTTAGTTTTTGTAAATTTTTTCCTTCAATTTCTAATTTATAAAACATTTATTTCAATCCTTTGAAATAAAACAAACTATAATGAAAAAAATTAGATATACAAGGAATGATTTTAAAAAAATTTAAAACTAAAATAAATATTTAATAAAACTAAGAACTAAAATAAATAATGCTTACAATTTTAGAAATTAAAGTGAGAATTTATTTATATAAAATTAATAAAAATATAAATATTACAGTTTATTATATATGACAATCATATTGGGATAAAAATATTTAAAATATTTTTTAAAAAAATCCTAAATTATACTTCAAAATATTCATAAAATGTGGACATAAATAAATACATGTTTGAAATTAAAATGGCATGACACAACTACTATTTTGACATATCCAATTTCGTTAAAAAAAATTACGTTATTATATATGAAAAATAAGTGCAAATTCTCTTGATCCACATCTATTATTTATTTTTGTTTCACCCTACAAATTCAATCATGACCTTTTTTTAAATAGTAACAGATTTAGTTTTTTTAATGTCATATATATAGATCAAAATAAAAATATAGCTATATAATGGCTTATTTATTTTTTATTTCTAAAAATAATTTTCTATTTTTGAAAACGTAAAAATTAACATATTTGATAAATGAATTTTTTGCTTTAATTTGTTTTTCAGTTTTTAAAATATTTTTGGTGGTCTATTTTTAATTTTTTATCATTCAGTTCTATATATTATTCCATTTTTTTACTAACTTTCTTTTACTTTTCTTTCAAAAATGGTTTATGAAAATTATTTTTTAAAACTAAAAAAAAAAAAAAAAACACATTATCAAACATGCCTGGTGAAGTGACTGTAACATCAGTTTCTATATATGCCACCAAGTACACGTCAGTTTTTGTATACATAACCAAACTTTAGTTTCTATATATGCGATCAAGTACACGTCAGTTTCTATTACTATATACACAACCAAATACATCAAGCTATTATCACATTTGAAAACGGTAAATTGAAAATTATTTTGCATAAAGATCAAATTAAAAATAATAATTCATACACCAAAAGTTTTGATTAAACCTAATCCTTAAGAAGGTCTGATAAGTCTTTTCATAGTACATCATGTATTACTATTACACTAAATATAAATAAATATAAATAGATATGCTCACCTTTTTTTTAGTTAAAAAAAAAAAAAGATAGAACACCACAAAGTATTCCAATTACCGTCCAATCTCTCGCCAACTGTGTATTAACTTAATCATCCAGTCGTGGCAGAGCCAGCCAGGATGTTACCGTCATAGCTATCACTAAAAGGTAGAAACTGTCAAAAATAAATCCTGGAACTATCTCGTACAAAACCTCAACACTTACCATTACAGAGTTCACCTTGAGAGTCATGCCTGCCCAAAATGCTTTTTTCTAGGATTGCCCAGCTCGATGGAGCATTGGAAGTGAAAACTTAAAATTATGTAAGCAAACTTCAACTTAAACAACAGTGAAGTGGAAACTCTGCTACACAGTTGTGTTCCCTTCAACTAAGGGTAACTAATGAATAACGATGATTGTGGATGATAGGATTGTGCATGTATGTCAAATGGAGATATATCCACGACTCACCCTTGCATATGTCCGTAAAATGGATTAATGATTGTGCATGTACGTCAAATGGAGATGATATATTCATCCACGACTCACCTTTGCATATGTCCATACAATGGATTAATTAATCATATCATGGTCACATCAAAAAGCGAAAGTCAGAGTATGTAAGCATGTGTATCACAGAATATCAAAATAAATAAAACAAAGATAGAGATGTTTCTCACTCAAAAACATCCATTCGACATATTTTGCATCAAGTTATGGAAACCTTGGTTGGTGAGTGGTGGAGTAAAAGGAAGGATTCTAATTGCACATGACTTTGCCATCATGTAATTTTCCCTTTCATAACAACTCCTTCAAGAATCCCATCAGTTCCAAAATTGCCTGAAAATTGATGTGGATCAACAGGACCAGGCAGCTGGAATGCGACAGAGAAATGGCCTGGTGGGCTAAGGTTGTGAGTCTGCATTTCAAACGCCTGAGAGTATCTGAATACTGTCTCCTCTCCGGTTGTAGTTACTCCCTGTATCAGTACTTTGCCATCAGTGTCAACCTCACAGCTGAATTCCCCTGCAGTCATAATGATTAAAAGAGTTGTTACTGGTAGTCCCAAAATACTACAGCAGGATTAGCATGAAAAATATATATTTTTATGATAAAAAATTGGCAATTTTGCATATATAGATGAGCATTGGTAAGTAGAGTTAGAGGAGCCATAGCCCATTGCCAAAAACATTCAATTATAAACAATAGATATAATAAGTTTCCGGAAATGTATATTCTTTGTAAAGTTATAAGTGGATGTGTAGATCTTATTTTATTTTTGAAACTCCAAAGTATAATAGTATCGTAGGAGCATCAGAGGCATTCAAAACTACAGTCTCCAGAGCTATCTATCTATAACATGGATAGGTTCTAAGGAATACAATTAATTTATAACCCTCCAAAACATCCTATCACTTCACATGGTCTTTTTACTAGATTCCTTTTCAGCTGCCATGGCAGTTCAAAATAATTTTATTTCATTAATCATAACCTTTTAGCAGAAAAATTCACATTTCACAACATAACCACCAAAGAGACAGACATGGGTAAATCGCAGATACCTTTAGCATAGAACCTCAGAACTAAAGGAATGACAATATGCTAGAGATGAATCCTTGACATTTAACAAGAAACTTACTTTCATCCCTCTTCACCCCCGGAAGAGAGACACGAAACAGGTACGAGTCTTCACACTCTCCAATATCTACAAGCCCTATGATTGGTCCAACCTGCCCCATGGCTGCACTTCCAGTCAATCCAAATCCATTCTTGGTAGCAGCCACAATGTGAGACCATTCCTTCTTAGAAGGGCGAGTAGGAAGGAACAGCATAGCCGGACCCACTTTATCAGGATCACACTCATCTTCATCAGCCATATAACCATGCATCACATTTGCACCACAATGGTATGTTATAGGTGGCTCAACATGAACATATTGCTGAGAATCATCATTGCTGCTCCTTGGCTTTTGAAAACTGCTACAGGACCGAACAGTAGGTACGTTTCCATCAACCTCATCCTCACATCGAAAGTTTTTGCCATTAAGACTGATACGCGATTGCAATTTGGTAGCATCATTATCCACATGCAAATCCTGAACTCTGGTTAACCTCTTGAACCTTTCAACATCCTCTGGCTTGATGTAGAAGCTATCAGGGTTGTTGATAAACACAAGATTGTGAATGATTTTGTAACGGTTTCTGAAGCGGGATTGAGGATGTAACTCGGGAGGAAACAGGTCAATAAATTGGGGGTAATTAGTGTAACCATCTTGTGCTTGGCCTTGAAGGAAACGGTGCAGAAACGGTAACTTAACGGTGAGTGATTTATCAGCGTTCCGAAGAATGTAATAGTAGACACGCTCCAATTCCACTAGTTTGATGAAAGAGTTGGTTAGTTGATCCAATGTGTACGGTGGAAGCCCCTCTGCTACTCTGTGCAATATTGATTTTTTGGCGGTTTCGCCTTTGATGTCAGGCCCGAAGTAGGTTCCTATAATGAAGAACATTAGAAAACACTGATCATCGTTTGGCGTCACGGTTTTTAGGTCAGTCATCGTGATTGTGAAAATAAGACCTGCAATTTGGTCATAATAGAAAATTTGCAACGAACTTAAAGCATGAAAAAATTGGAGGCGTTAGGTTTTGGTGGAATGCAGTAACAATGGAGGGAGAGTCACGGGTGAGAGGGTGCACTCGAAGACCACAATGGTGCTGCTGCCGGTGAAGAGTGATCACTGGTGAGTGGTGACCAAATAGTCTAAAGACGCCATGCAATGCTGATAAAGCTGCTAATTCTCTTGGGCCGAAACCTTTGGGCTGCTATGGGAATAAATGCATTTCAACCACAACTCTAACCAATACTAAACTTGCTGTACAATACATGCATAACCCTTCATATACTTTTATTTCTCTTTATTATTATTATTTTTAATGATTCTAAAATTTCCTATTTTTGAATTATTAAATAAAAAATAAAATATTTTTTATTTTTAAGATAGTAAATATTAAATATATTTTATTTATTTTAAAGATGTTTAATGAAAAAAATTGCATTTTATAATTATATATATCGAGATATACTATTTATAAAGATTTTTTTATTAAAATTAAATTTTAGAAAATTTTTTATGAAATATTTTATACTTTAAAATAATCTATGTAATTACTTTCACTTTAAACTAAATTCTGCTTGAAAAAATATGTTAAAAAAAGAGTTATTTTGAAATGAGATTTATTTATAAAAGCTTTTATATGTACCATGATTTTTTTTTATCTTTTGTCTTTCTCTTAAATATTTTATGTGTTATTTATTTTTTATTATTTAAATATGTTATATATTAATTTTTAAATTTGTTTATTTTAATATATTTTTATAATTTTTGTCAATTTAACTTATAGTAAGTAAAATTTTATAATTTAAATTTTTATTTTATGTAATTTTTTTTATAATTTATCATTCTTTACTTGTCATAAATGATGTTGTCTCAATCTTTAATTTATTGTTGTATAATATATAATCGGGTTAAATATGTTTTTAGTTCCTCTAAAATATTTAAATTTTGATTTTGGTCCCTTAAATTTAAAACATTTGGTTTAGGTCCTTCATTTTTTAAAATACATTGATTATAGTCCCTATATTAACTTAAGTTATATTAAACCAAAATTTAAATATTTTAAAGGGACTAAAAACTTATTTAACCCTTTATTTTATTATATGAAAAAATATATGAAAGATTGCAATACAACTAATTTAGAATACTAACATAATTTAGTATTAATTTGTTTTTATTATTTTTAAAGCTAATTTATATTTAAATTGATTATAAAATTTAATAATTCAGTGTAATTTTGACTAATTTAAATTTATAATAAAGCTTAAAATTTTTTATATATTAAATTTAATATCTAATAATATACTTTTATGAATTCTCTTGATTTATTTAACATTTCATTTTAACATAAAATAATTGGAAATTATTAGAATTTAGAAAATATGTAATGTTTTTATATAAAAAATTATTTCCACTAATTAAAATTTATGATATACATAATTTAATATTGAAAATTTTAAAAACCTAAAATTAATTATACAATAATGTTAAAATATTTAAATTTTATCTCATATAATTAAGATTATGGTGTTAATTTTAAATTGAAAACAATAGAATAAATTTTTGTTACTAAAATAATAAAAGAGTCATTCTAAAATTGATATCATTTAAAATTTATAAATAATTATTTAGATAATAATAATTATTAAAAAATCAATTTATAATTTATAATTTTAGAAGATTCTTAAAAATAAATATATCAAAATATGGAATGTTTTTATTATATTAATTATATTTTGACAACATTAATTATAAATATGATACTTAATTTAAATATATTAAACAGTATAATATATGAAATGTCTTGATTATAATTCTCAAATCATGATTAATATATATTGATTTAATATAACTTAAGTTAATATAGGGACTATAATTAATGTATTTTAAAAAATAAAGGACCTAAACCAAAGATTTTAAATATAAGGGACCAAAACCAAAATTTGAATATTTTAGAGGAACTGAAAATATATTTAACCCTATATAATCTCAACTTTCATATTTCTTTCTCTTAATTTTTTTTTCTTTTTTTTTTTTGCATTGGATTGATAAATGATACTTTTAAAATTTTTATTTAATTACTAAGTATTATATTAGTTCTTATTTTTTACCTTTTCTTTATTTGAATCTTTTTATTTCTTTTTATAATTATACTTTTCATATTGAATTTGAAAAAACAAGTTCTTTTATTTTTTTATTGTATTGTATTTGGTTTAACTTTGTTCTTTTTTTATAATTATTTTTATTATATTTTAGATAATTTGTTAATATTTTTAATTTATTATTTTATTTGATATTTTAACTCTATCATAGGTTAACAATATTTATAAATTTATAATTTTATTTATTATATATGTAAAAATTTTACATAATATTTAAATTGTTTTATGAATATATTAATGTACTATCAAATTTTATAAGATATATGTATATTGATAAAATTTTCATATTTATAAAAAAATATAATTTTAAAATATTTTTATTAGTTATAAATTATTATAAACATAAAAATATTAATAAAATTTTAAATATATTAAAATTAAGCATAAAAAAAACCTGCATAACGAAATCATCAGAATACTAGGTATTGAGATATTTTACATAATATTACATAATTTATCAGTATTTTGTAATAATAATTAAAATATATTTTAAAATTTATAAAATAAAATTCCGTACAACCCACAAATTAGATTAGTAGTTTGGTATAAATTAGTTGAGTAAATCATCTAGCTAGTATACACTACATGGGAACTTGCTAGACAATGCATGCATAACCATTCCTATACTCTTATTTCTCTTTATTATTATTATTTTTTAAATAATTCTAAAAATTTTCTATTTTTAATTGTTAAATAAAAATATAAAATATTTTTTATTTTTAAGATAGTAAATATTAATCATCTTTCATTTATTTTAAAATATAGTAAGAAGAGGATTTCATTTTATAATAATATATATATTCGGATATACTACTCGTGAAAATTATGAATTTTTTTTTATTAAAACAAATTTTAGAAATTTCTTTATGAAATATTTTATACTTTAAAACAATCTATATAATTACTTTCCCTTCAACTAAAATTGCTTAGGTCCTTTAAAAAATAAACCTTTTAATTTGGTATAAATTAATTGAGTTGGTCATCGAACTAGTATATAGTACATGTGTCAACAGAGATAGTAATGTGAACCCATAACGTTTTTACCGGAACTACCTTTGTAGATAATACGTTTTTTGAAAATATTATACCTAAAGATAAGATTGGAATTTTAACTTAAAAAACATTATGTTGAATTTTTCTAACGTACAATCCTTATTTTAAGATAAAATAATGAAGATGATTTATGTGATTTAACTTTTTGCCTTCGGGATACAGGTATATAACAGTAAACCTCACAAATCCACGGTGGAAAACATAAAGACAAAATTAATATTTTATTCTTTTAGTTTTTCATTATTTTAATTTGGTTTTTTAATTCATCATTGAATGGCTGCCATAATATACAGAATTATCAACAACTGTAACAGCATCCTTTCTAACACATCTGATCTTTTTCTCATCTGTTAGCAATAGCCAAGGGTGCCTAAACAAGTATGATGCTCTGTCAGCAACAACCTTGGATACAAAAACACCTGGCATACATTTTCATAATGGCAGAGCAGGAATTAATGATATTACAAGTAAATGTTGATATAAAAGGGATCAAACACAACTGAACAATGATATTACAGTTATATGTTGACATAACAGTCATCTGGTACTTGTACATTCAGCACCATAGTTTCTTTGGACTCTATGCCTCTACTCCTAACGGTCCATGTCCAATTAGGGTGCGCATGCCTGAGCCAATTCATTATACACATGTCCAACAATTCCAAAATTTTGAATCTACATAGAAGTCAAAAGTATTGCTCAAGGAACATTCAGTTTTCAATAACATGATATGTATTAGCTAAGTTCAACTTTTGAGAATAGTAGCCAGTTTTACAGTACACAAGAATCAGTGACCACCGAACTAATTTTCTTGGCTGTTGAATCAAAGAAAACAGAGTTTTGATACAGATTCTTATTTCAATATTCTCCTCTTTCTAATTCTATTTTTATTGCTCATTGCAATTTGCGCAACAGGAGAACAAGTCGCGAGTTTCTGTACCCAAAATTTCACATCCTCTTTGCGCAATCTGGAACTCAAAATCAAAACGATCCCAAAGAAAAACCCTAAAAACGATTCCTTAATGGCTTTCTTTCCCCACCACAACCTAACCAAAGAAATTCCCGCAAGACAAAAAGACAACGCCCTCAGAAACAGGTCCAATTCTCGAATCCTCCACGACCACAGACCCGCAACGCAGATCAACACGAACACGAACCACGTCAATTGCTTCCTCCTCCTCCTCCTCCTCCCCTTCCAGGATATTTTTCCTCTCCAGCCACCGACGAGGCCGCTCAGAGTCTCCAATTGTGGACAAACTCCGCTCCAATCGCCACGCGCAATTTCGCCGGCGATCGAATTCAACGGCTCCGGCAAGATTTTGAGATTGAATGCGATCGTGGAAGCCAGCTGAAGCATCTTTCGATTCGGTGGTTGGGACCACGCACGCCTCCTAGCGCATAGGATTGTCGGAGTTGGATGTGATTGCGAAAGGCGACTGGGGAGGGAAGAATTGATGTTGATTTTGGAGATTGGGAATGGAAGAGGGTGATCTGGAATTGGAAAGGGACATTGGGTTCTGCAAGTGTAGGGTTTCAGTGTCACCATTCTAATGGGTAAGTAGAAGCAAGGTATTTTTGTTTTTTTTGAATAAGGCTATTTCTTCAAACTTTTAAATCTTTTTTTTCCTCTCGAAAGACGAGGCAGTTTTGAATCCGTTCGAGCCTACCGCTTGAATCACCGTCACCAGCCCCAACGACTTGATCTCTTCAAAATTTTAATTATTTTAAAATATTAAAAATGTCCTTTTTAGTTTCAAGTTATAAAACATTAATTCTTTTATTAAATGCTTGCTATCTGTAATAAACAATAAACAATAAACAGTAATAACTTTACAAGCAATTCTATCCACTATTTTTGTTTTTGCCGAGTACTTTTTATGTTTTCCTCTAATGTTGAGTGTAATTTATAAGTAAATTTTCAATATTCTTATAATAACTACTCTTCTGCTATTAATTTGTTTATTTTTTTAAAAAAAATATATATTATTATTTTAAGTAAAAAGGTTTACAGTTTACACCCTTGGAATATAAACTTAGCTTATGTGTAACTATTTACTAGTTAAAATGTTAATGTTGCGTTATGATATTATGATGTCAAATTTGTATGTGATGTTTAATTATTTTTTTTAAAATATAGAGATTAATAAAAAAAATTCTCCTCCATAAAACAAATAATTTAGACCATGTATTGTTTCCTAAACCAATTAAATATGGATCTCCGCCTTAACTTTTAAATTTGATAGAGCAACCTAACTTTTAAAACTATTAAATATGTATTTTATATTTTCAACTAATTCAAAATTGATAAATATAATTATTAATAATTTTAATGATATAATTTTTTTAAGTAAATAATAATATAATATATTTTAATTAATTTATTCATAAAAAAATTGTTCCACTGTAAGTTGCATGATTGTGTTGGTGGCTTCTTTAATTATGGCCTTTTTTTAACTAATGCCAGTGTTATGATTTCATTCTAAAAAATGAGTTTTGTTTAGAGTTGTATTATTGTTATATATATGTTTGGAATTTACATTATTTCTGCTATATTTTCTTTTTCTATTTTATCTGTTATGCATTTAATGGGAAAAAGAAAAAGGAAATTTAGGTTGGAAGAACAAGTTTGATGACCACAGAATCATGAGGCTAGAAAGAGTTTTGGTTAGTAAGGTTGGGATGTGTTCTTAATTGATGAAAGGGAAGGGGATGAAGAAGTGGATGAGATTAGAGTGTTGACTTTGTGGCAGGGTCTTTCCCTTCTATCTGTGTTGTCTCAAACTCTCCAATCCAATGGTTACAGCGACAGTAGATGGCAAAAGGGAACAAACCTTCTTGAATGTCATAAACACTGTACTATATGGAGGACGAAAGCATTGATCACATTAATTAAGGAAGACACCATCTACTCTTAATCTAAAACTAGAACACTCTCTCTATATATTCTCCACAATCCCATACTGAACCTCTTCAATTTCTGTCTAAATATTCATATCTCCATCAAAGAAATGGTTTCAGCTACCATGGGAGGGACAGCAGATGGGAGCAATAAGCGTAACCGATGTGTCGTTCTACCAACTAATGTTCCTTTTTTTGCTGATTCCTTAGAACGCCGAAAACAAAACTGGTAAATTAAACATCTCCCACCTACATCCCAAACAATCTCTTAGTTCTTGTACCATGTGTTTCTTGGAGATATATAATAATAATCATTTATCTGATATATTATATTTGGTTTTATGCAGGATTGCTGGGGGGAATTCGGATACTGATTTAATCATACAAGTGGGTGATTCCAGCTTTCACTTGCACAAGGTGGACCAATCACTCTTCCTCTTTTTCTTAGCCAAATTTCAGTCTACATAACATCAAAATATTTCATATTTATATTTTTAAAAATATTTTTTGAGTATAAAAACTATTTACAGAAAAAAAATTTTTTGGCAGAGTAACTTAACTTTAAAACCTATTTACAAAAATATTTTTTCATTATTTTTTGTATAAAATACTAAAAGTAGAAAATAAAATAAAAATAAGATATATATTTTTATAGATAAAAACAAAAATAGAAAATATTTTTGTAAATTAAAGACTATCTTTGTAATATGATTAACTACTTTAACACCTTCCGCGGATAAAATACAATATATATATATATATATAAATTTAATAAATGAACACGGATAAATTTACATTCTAATAGTGTATTACACCTTGTTAAATTTCAAATTTGATAGTTAAAAAATTAAAAAAATAAATAAATCAACAAGTTGCTATTTTGTATGTAGGAACATCTTTCCCCGATTAAATACTACCATAAGGATATAAATAATAATAGTTTTGCAAATTCTATATCATTATAAAATATCCGTGAACCTTAAAAGTCATATACCATCCATGAAATAACATTATTTTGCCATAATATCACCAAATTAATATATTTGTAATTATTAATATAATAAGAAAATTAACACATTATTTCACTTTAGTTGCATCTAAGATGTATTTTTTTATGAGATGAACATTAAATATGTATAACATACATAAAAAAATTGTGTTTCTTTCATACCATATTACCAATTTCATAACCTGTTAATTCTAAATTAAAAGTCAAAAAATTAATGAATATACAATAAAAAATAACTGAAAATTGAAATTTAAAATTTCAAAAGAAAATAAGGTTCAAAAAAATATTTTTCTCTTTGGAATAAAATGAAAATGGTTAAAATAACAGTTGGGAATATGTATCATAAGTAAATTATTTGTCAATAATTTTCCTCTACCTCTAAAACTCCTATCAAGGGGAATAGATTAAATGGGACAAAATTTCTAAGAATCATTTAGATATGGGATTATGACACTATTTAATTCATGTAATTGATTTCATTCGGTGAAAAAGACTTGGGTTTGTTGTTATAATGATTTTCCTCTAACTTTTGGTTCTAAGTAGGTCCGTCCCTCCTTTTCTTTGGGATTATGGGATTAGCTGATTGAGTGGCTGAAAATAAAATGAAAGACATTACAAGACTCGCTAGTTTCCAACTGCAAATCATATTACTATTCTAATTTTTTTTTCCTTTAAATTTACATTTAATGTTCTTGAAATTTTAACTGCATATGATTCCGTTGATTTCCAGCTTCCAATGGTCTCAAGAAGCGAATATTTGAATAGGCTTGTCTTTGAGAGGGGAAGCAACAGAGAAAGTGCTGAAGATAGCCTCAACATCCAAATAAATCATCTTCCAGGTGGCGCAAAAACATTTCAATTAGTAGTCAAATTCTGTTATGGATGGAAAATTGATATAACTGCAGCCAACATTGCTCCATTATATTGCGCTGCACATTTCTTAGAAATGAGTGAAGATCTTGAACAAGGAAATCTCATTTCCAAGACAGAAGTTTTTCTAAGCTTTCTGATACTATCTTCATGGAAAGACACATTCCGAATACTTAAAAGCTGTGAATCCATTTCCCCTTGGGCCAAGGACTTACTAATAGTGAAACGTTGCTCAGAATCAATAGCTTGGAAAGCATGCGCAAATCCAAGTGCATCTGCTTTCAGTGTTGAAAATGAGAAACACTCAAATGTTCAAGCAAATAAAACTGATACTTGGTGGTTTGAAGATGTGTCACTTCTGCGTATTGATCATTTTATTGAAGTGATTCAATCTATTAAAAAGCGTGGAATCAAACCAGAACTTTTAGGTTCTTGTATAGAACATTGGGCAAGAAAATGGTTCTCCCAAGTCACACTTGAACTAGACAACAATGTGACTCCTATACTAACTCTCCAGTTACATAGAGTTTCCATTGAATGCTTGATTAGAATGCTTCCCACCGATGAAAATTCAGTCACTTGCAATTTTTTGCTTCATCTACTGAAGGCAGGGGTGATGCTGAAAATAAACCCTGAGTTGATGTGTATGTTAGAAAGAAGAGTAGCTTTAATCTTGGAGAAATGCCTGGTTCCTGATCTCTTGGTTAAAAATCAAGGGGATAAAGATTCTTTGTATGATGTAAGTGTTGTACTTAGGGTGTTACGATTTTATGTTTGTGGCATACCAAGTGACCCTTCAGCCAAACTCAACATAGTTGGAAAGTTAGTAGATGGGTATCTCACACAAGTTGCAAGGGATGATAATCTTGCAGTGCAAAGTTTCATATCACTCGTTGAAGCATTGCCACAAAATGCCAGATACTGTGATGACACCCTCTATAGAGCTATTGACATGTACCTTAAGGTAATAATTATAATGAGATTATGTCATTTCTAAATCACCAGCTCAAGATCTATCTAAGTGGAATGTAAGGTCCATCTTGTTTTGCATAACACTGAGACTAAACCCAATTTTGTAGGCACATCCAGATTTGACTGAAGAAGATAGAGGAGATTTGTGTGGAGTCCTGGAATATCATAGATTGTCACAAGAAGCACGTCAGCATGTGATGAAAAACGATAGATTGCCCTTGAAATTAACAACAGGATTTGTCCTTTTAGAGCAAGTGAACATGGCAAGGTCAATGACAAGTAGTGGATCAAATTACCGAAGGACAAATACTCAGACAATCATCAGAGTAAATAAAGATTTTGAAAAAAGACAGATAAATGTCCATGAGATAAAGATGATTAGAAAAGATGTTGAAATGATCAAGTCACAACTCTTGGAACTAAATACCTGCAAAGTAAAGCTCCAAAAGCAACTCAAGAGTTGCATTCGTTAAAAGAGTTCAACCAGTTTATTATGTAAAAAACCCTCAACAGGAGCACCTTCTGTAGCTATCTGCCTCATACAAATATATGTTTCATTTAACTTGTCTTCTTTCTGTCAAACTACTTCACTCCACTCATTCTTCTACAATATTTAGTGTAATAAATTATTTATTGACTTATATAAGTAAATAATAATATATTTTGTCTTATTAAACTGACCTTATTTTAAAATTTACTTTACAACAGCAACTGCAGCATTTTTTTTTATCAACCAAAAGAAGTACCAACAACAACATAATTAATCAAATTTAGAGTAATAAAGTACATGACTATTTATTTATATGATCCAATAGATAATTTATCATATTAAACAATATATACTTTCTTATTCAAGGTTATGAATAAATTTTCATTTAATAAAAACTTATTATACAAATACTTAATTTAATTATTTATCTAAGTGAGGTCCATGTCTAAAGCCAAAATGTTTCTCAATCACATATTCTAATGTTCATGTTTAAGAGGCCAAATGCAGGACATGAACAAGCGGGAAAAAAGTAGTGTAAAACATGAAAATAAGTTCCCAAACAATTTATTGGTAGTTAGATTTTCATGGAAAAAAATGGAAGTACCATAACAATTTGCGTCAATGTTATGTTTTTTTGGTCTAGACTTCCGTCAATGTTAATAAATTTTTGCAGAAATTCAAAAGTAAATCTAATGATGTATAATGTGGTCTGAATTTTAATAAACTTTTTCTCTAGCACCGAATTGCCAACGATTCGAGATACTTGACATGGGGATGTCCAATACGTATATGTATAATTTTCAATATTTTTAATGTATATATTTTTCTATTTCTATAATTTTTTGAAGTAAAAATAATTAAATAAACAGTACTATTTTATTATATCATAAGACTAAATATTAATATATAAACCATTAATCTTTTAAATTTTTAATTTAAAATATAAATTTTTATATTAGTTTATTTCATGTTATATCTTACAATATTGTATTTTATATTAAAATTTTGTTTGAGCTTTATAATACCACAATTTTTCGGAGCGTAGAGTGAATATATAATTTGATTTTCGAAAATAAAAACTTGTATCGCCTTAATCCCTACAAATACATAGGTATACA
Organism: Canavalia gladiata; assembly: GCA_037954105.1. Lineage (NCBI taxonomy): Eukaryota > Viridiplantae > Streptophyta > Magnoliopsida > Fabales > Fabaceae > Canavalia > Canavalia gladiata. The sequence continues at coordinate 17,374,670 of CM075660.1, forward strand.
TACAGATTGATTTCCTGAAAGCATTAACTTATGATGAAGTTCATCCTAACAATTTTCAATTTATAGATAGTTTCTCTCTCAAAAAACTATTGTATAGATGAAAAGTTTCATAACATTCACTCACACCTTGAATAATTCATTTCTTTCCATTTTATTTTCTTGTCTGGTATCATTGTCTATTGAGTATTGAGGAGCCAAATTTAAATTCATGGAAAATGTAAAATAATTTAATAATCAATTATATATATACAGTTAATTATTATAATAAATTAAATAAAATAAGTTTAGTATTTAAATATATTAAATAAAAGAATAGATTTGTTAATTGTGCATCATAAGGAAGAATAGGCTTGGAGGGAGATGGAGGAAAAGATGGAGAACGACGCAAAGATTGAGGTGAAGAAGCATGTTTCGCCGGCGTCGGAATCGGAGGATTCGAGTTGCTGTTGCCCAATCTGCTTGGGACCGTTGCTTCAAGTTTCCTACCTCGACAAATGTTTTCGTATGCCTTTACCTAATTCTCCTTTTACTCTTTTTCTTAATTACCCTCTCTCTCTTTTGTTGCCACATGATGTGATGATGCTAATTTTTTGTGCCTTTTAATCCCAATCTGTATATTTTGTTTTAGGATAGGATCATTGATTAGTTGAGATTTAGGAAGCAATTAGAGGCAAAACAGTAACCAGTAAGTTTATTCTTGTGCTGTAGATAAGTTTTGCTTCACTTGCATTTTACGCTGGACCAAGGTGGTTGCTGCCAAGCACCGTTCTCCTCCTCCTTCTTCTGTAAAATGCCCCCTCTGTAAGGTTAGGTTAACACCATATTTTTAACTTCCCCAAAATGCCATTATCTTTTTTCTTTTTTCTTTTTTTGATAAAATATGTTTTTAGTCTCTTCAAAATTCTGGAATGTTGGCTTTAGTTTCTTGTCATTTAAAACTACCTGTTTGTGACAAATATTGATTATTTTAGGAACTAAAATAGTCTATTTTAAAAAAGATGTGATCCAAACTTCTCATTTTATTAACGAGGGGCTAAAACCAAAATTTCAGAATTTCGAAGATGAGAGACCAAAACTTGTTATTTTAAAATGAGAAACTAAATAAAATTTCAGAATGTTGGAGGGATTAAAAATATATTTTAACTTTTGTTTTTTGCATGGACTTTTTTGGTGTATGAATCTCTGGTATATTTTTCCCCTTGATAAAACTCCTTTATTTGAGTGCTCTCAATTTACTGCACCCTGAATGCTTCTTATGGATGTTTAAGGTTGCAAAACAGTAAGGTTGATGATTTATGATGATATGTCAAGTGAGGGAATGGTAGTGGAAGTTAATATTGATCTGGATAAAATGAGATATTGACTGTGGTTTATGTCAAATATGCAGACAGAAAATTTTTCTATCATATATGGAGTTGATGAAAGTTGTTTCCAACGACATTATGTAAATAAGGATTTTGATGATAGGTTTGTCTCGTTTAGTTTGTTCTAGTTAAAATTTTTCATAGAATTTATCTTTATATACTTTGCTCTTCTACTTGTGTGTGCAGTTTTATCCTATCAAAAGCGCACAGATATAGATTACAATGCTATTATACTGAACAAGGTCTTCTACTGCCTTTCACTTAACAAATTTCTTGCTCCATGGTGGTGTCTGTCTGTCCTTTAGTTTGTGTTGAATATTTGTTATCATTGCTTGCTTTACTTTTAACTTGTCTGAGCAGGTTTTCTGGATGACTTATTCAATATATCACTATATTGGAAATCTCGTAAGTATTATCAACCAAATTGTTGGCTTCAAAGTTGGTTAAGAAGGGAAATTCAAGCTCTTATCCAGGTTAGTGAATTTATCAGACTAGTGGTTGGTTTGTGCTTTCTCTCTCAGGTTAGTGTAAAGTAAATTATTCTCTTCCTCTCTAATTTTCTCTTGCAACCGAAAAACATCATGTGCTTTAACTATTATAGCTTATGGATTCACATTTTGTTGCGTTTTCTTTACTACTACAGCATAGATGTGCTTGATTATGGAATTTCTGTTTCTTCTCTCTCTCAATTAGTTTTTGTTTGATGGAGCTAAAAAGGGAAGGGAAGGGAAGGGGGGGTGGGGTGCAATAGTATTTGCTTAGTTGTGTTCCTTGATTAGCACTATGCATATTTTTGACTTAAACCTCCTTTTGTTAAATCTGTAGGAGGAAGATGTTGAGATCATTGTGCACCATATCCTTGGTGTGATCAAAGCATTATTGACAAGGTAAATTTCTTCATGCATTTTAAGTTGACTTACCATTATTTTAGTATGAAAACATAATGATGGTTACTGTTAATTCTCCAATTTCCAGGAGAGAGCAGATGTCTCGCATAGATGCACCTGAAAAGAAGCAGGAGGAGTTCAAGATGTCAGTCTCTGAAGCAGCTAGGCCTTTTCTGGCAGCAAGAACGGACAGATTTGTATACGAGATTCAACTATTTCTTTCATCAGGATTGAATATTGAAGCTTATGATGCTGTTTACATACAAAGATTAGGTTGGAGCTCTCCTGGGGTAAACACCGAGGTTTCTCAAAATGAATTAATTGATCGAACAACTGTGATTCCATACTTGTACATATTTAATGATGACTCTGATGAAAATGAGTAGATTCCTTTTTCTGTTTTTCCCCTTTATTTGCTGTAATTCTTGGATAATGAAATTGTTGTATTTCACATATCAAAGAGTGCCGTTGAGGTTTTGGATAGTCTGCGGGCTACTGCAGAGAGGTGCAATTCTCCATTCAACTCCAAAATGTTCATGTTTGTTGTTCATTTTCACCATTATTATCACGAGAGTTAGTTTGGCTAAGTAAAAACATTCAAGAAGGAAAAAGGGAACCCGTTAGACCTGTGCCTCCTCGCGCATAAAGTAAATTCACAAAGGGGAAGCAAATCACAACCACTAGTCAAAAGTATCATACTCTTAAGAGTTGCATTTTCATTTGTAATTATTACTTCAGATAGAAACATGGAAGAAACCATTATCATATTTTTATTGTAAGGACTGGTGCAGGCTATGTTCACTCTTTTAAAGGCAGCAGCAACATACCACATTCAAGCAGCACTCACAGGTCTCATAGAAGCAACGCAAGGCCACACAAGCTGCAAATCCCAACATAATATCAAATTGCTATTTCTTATATTGGGGAAGAGTTCCTATGACATTATCTATCAAGCTATGATCACTGCCCCTGAAGAAGAAGGAATATTGATAGCTATTAAGAGGGAAAAACCTAACAAGTTAGATTCCTTAAAGATAAACGGAAGCATATTGGGTTCATTCTTAGGTTGTAAAGAAATACTTCGATGCGTTGCGAGCCAAATCATCATAGAGGGTGACAAGTTAATCCACAATCTCCTCGTGGAGTTTGCCCCTTGCACTACTCTAGGGGACTTGATCAAAAGGAGAGCACTCTCAGATTTTTTTGAGTGTCCAAGACTAGAGAAAAGGAGTTTGATGCTGACTTTTGGACGGTCAGAATTAGGGGTACACCACTTTACATGTCACCAGAATCAATTATGTGGGCAAATTGAATCGATCTCTTGGCATTTGGGTGCATAATAATCAAGAAGATCATGGATTTCGTGCTTGGTATAACCTTCCTACTCTACAAGACTTTATGTTTAAACTTGCATTCCTCAAAGAAGCACCACCAATACCTTGTGAGTGGAGTTTAGAGTATAAAGAATTTATGAGGAAATGTTCGTGAAGGATCCCAACCAAAGATGGATAGTTACCATGCTTCTCAACCATCTCCATTTTTGGTTGCAGGAAATAATATCGAAGTAGCATCATTATCCATGTTTAATTACTCGTGTTTTTCTCTCATGATAGTTTTCTTTCATGTTAGGGGCAGCATTGATCCTGTTTAGTGAGTGGATATATGGCAGATGATTTCTTACACTTTTATGGTATGTACTTCCTTGTGTTTTAAATTTAAGTTCTTCAATTTTGTATGATCAAGATTCATATGTAATATGTTTATATTTATAATAATGAATGCTGGGATATAATTTTATAATTTCAATGATGTTATATTAGATTCTACTTTCAAATATACCTCTACTTTTTTAATTTAAATCATTATCTAATAAGAGGAATTTTGTAAGCTACTTTTATCCTGGTTAAATCATATGGTTTTTCAAATATTAAACATTTAATTTTTAATTTCTTTAAAATATTTTTATTTAAATTTTAAATATTGATATATTATAACAAATTTGAGAATATCTTTCTATTTTAGATTAACAAAATATTATAATTATTGTATTCTTAATCAATCTTAATTTATATTTAATTTTTAAATTTTAATATATCATGTATCTATATATTAAATTTTAACATTCATTTTTAAATAAGAGTACTTTTAGGAACTATTTTTATTCTTATTAAATCAAATGACTTCTTTTATATTAAGTATTTAATTTAGTTTTTTATTTTCTACATATTAATTTAATTTAAACTTTGCATATTGAGGGTGACAAATATCTTTCTTCAAGTATTTAACACACTTAGAACTAAACTGAAAATTTCTGTTTAAGTTAGATGAACCTCCACTAATATAAATTTTGACATATATATTAATAAATATTATGTAATACAATTTTAATAATTTATTTCTTCATTTCTTTTTAAAATTTTTATCTATTAAATTTTTTCTTAATGTAATATTTATTATTTTAATTTATAAATTTTATTAAATTTATAAGTATCCATATAATGTATAGATAATATGCTAGTATTAATAAAAGTTATATCATGATGTAATTTTTTTTCTTAATTTCATCTTTAATTTTAAGAGTTTTATTACTTTATTTTTTTTACTAATATAATATTTTTTATTATTAATAATAAAAATATTTATTATTTTTATTTAAATATTAAATATATTTTTAAATTTTTAAAATTATAAAATTTTAATTTTAGTTATTACTTTTTAAAATAATTAATTTTGATTTCTTATTTTTTAAAATAAATTATTTTTATTCTTTATTAACATACTAAATATTGACATATATCACGTGTTAAATATTAGTTAATTTAGATAGGAAAAATAATTAATTTTTTAAAAATAAAAGACCAAAATTTATTATTTTAAAAATTGAAATTAAAATTAAAATTTTAAAATTTTAAAATATTTAATTTTTTATTTAAATTTAAAAATATATGTGGGCACTCAGATAATTTGCTAATTTTTTCTTCTTAATTACACAAATCATATTTTATTCTTATACATTTATATAAATAAGGGTTAAAATAATATTAAAAATAAAAGAGATATGAAATAAAATTTTATTAAATATTTATATTTATCCAGTAAGTAAACAATAAAGAAAAAATATTGACTGCTAGACAAACTGGAAGATAGTTAAGGAGAGAAGAGGATGAAAATGAATGAATGAAGGAAACGAAAAATGAAAAAAACATTTGGAAGGATGCTGTGTGAGTGAAGTTAGCCTTATCCTTATAAGAATCATAGGGGCAAAATAAAACGCTGTGAAATTTCATCTGAGGCAAGAATTATTAAACCCCCGAAACGAGTGAAGAGACGCTGCGGTTTTCTGTTAGCATCATCCATCATCTGTGAGAGAGGTTGAAAACACAAAGACAAGAGCATGGAAATAGCCTCAGACTATGGAGCATTCATGCAGAAATTTATTTTACCACCAACTTCTTCACCTTCTCTTCCCTTGAGTTCACTTACCTTTGCAGTCAAAGACATGTATTCTCTTCTCACTTTTCCTTTTCCTTTTCTTTTTCCTTTGAATCCTTCAACTTGAAGCAAGTGTTTGTGTCAAACAGATTTGACGTGGAAGGATATGTGACTGGTTTTGGGAATCCTGACTGGTCTAGGACTCATCCGGTAGCTACTTCTACTGCTCCAACAGTTTTGGATCTCCTCAAAGCTGGGGCCACTTGTGTTGGTAAAACTGTCATGGATGAGATGGCTTACAGGTTCGGATTTCTTTGATCAATTCTTTCACTTATTCTAAATAAGGTTTGAGCTTTATAGTCCCTAATCATAATGCTTTAGTTGCTAGGGACCATCTTTTATCACTAAATGAAATTTAATTTAAAAGCATCACAATCTGTGATCTTTGTCATTCTTTTGTACATTGTGACTTGGGAGTCTTATAGATTATATGGAAAGGACAAGGCTCTCCCAAAATGAATTTGTCTCTTAAGTATGCAGATAAGGGTATAAGTTAGTGGGTTAAGAGTTAAGACCTTGGTGCACTTTACTTAAATCAAGGGTGGATGCGTTCTTAGTTTATGGACAAGCTCACTTTAGTGGAGCTTTTTCCTTATGGAAATTATGATTCTAATATTCTATGAGTATTTTGCATTTTTTCTCATAAAAATTGTGTAGATTTTGAACACCTTACTTTTGTTACTCAAATAACTAAGTTCTCTGCTTTGGCAGTATAAACGGAGAGAATGTACATTATGGCACACCGAGAAATCCTTGTGCAGAGGATCGGGTTCCTGGAGGATCTTCTAGCGGTTCTGCCGTTGCAGTCAGTGCTAAGCTTGTTGATTTCTCAATAGGTGATCTATTATTTCATTCCAATTGGTTGTTTTTGACACCTTGTTTATTCTTGATTTGAGGTTGTTTTGATCATAGGAACTGATACTGGAGGAAGCGTAAGGGTGCCTGCATCTTATTGTGGGATTTTTGGTTTTCGTCCTTCTCATGGTGCTATCTCCGTATCGGGAGTTATCCCTATGGCTCAAAGCTTTGATACTGTGGGTAATAGTCCTCCAGCTTCATAACTATGTTAAATCTCCATGTTTGGGTGAATGCATCTCACAAAAGGGTAACAGGAAAGAACATATACACAAATACATTAACAATGATGGTTATGCTAAATAATACTTTTCATAATTTTTATTTATAACATAAAAGTATCATAATGACATTAGGAGAATTTACTAGTTTTTAGCTCAAACTTCACAATGCATAATAGATTCTCTGTTCGATTCAATGCATTGAGATTTACATAGAATTAAAAGCACGCATTTTTTCTTCGTGGTTCTAATGTGCTTGCATTGCATTTTCTGATTAAATGAGAGAGTAATTGTTTTCACTCATTATCTGGTTAAAATGTATTTATGATCTTTAACAAGGTGCAATTTGCTATGAATTTTTTTCTCTAAAATTTAGGTCTGAATTTTCCCTTTGTACATTTCATCTCCTAGTGGCATGGTGTATATGTGGTGGTCTTGAAATTATAGCTTCCCAAGCTGGTGAACCCCTTCTTAAGACTTATTTTCTTGTTCTAATCTTCATATCTAGGATGGTTTGCGAGGGATCCAATGATTTTGAGCAGAGTTGGACGAGTACTTCTACAATTTCCTGATCTAGCATCGGTGAGACCAACTTGCATTATCATTGCAGAGGATTGTTTCCAGCTTTCAAGCATTCCATATGATGTAGTTACACGAATTGTCATCAAAGCAATAGAGAAGATATATGGAGGTGAATAATTGATTAGATAGCTCTACTAATATCAATTCAGTGTAATTGTTTGTTAATTATAAAACGAAAGGTTCCAACATTTAAATTTTAAATTATGAGGAATTCCTGTTTTCCCTCCCTCTTAATTTGGATATAAATCTATCTTGGTTTCATCACAATAATGACATTTGATATGTATTTGGAACAATTTGATTTTACTCACTGTGAAGTTTGGTTGTATCCACTGTTGCAGGTGATGTATTAAAGTATGAAATCCTTGGCGACTATGTGAAGGCCAATGTTCCAAGTTTGAAGCATTTCATGAGTAAAGAGAACACAGACCAAGTATATAACATTCCTTCACTGGCTGCACTTTCAAGTGCCATGCGATTACGTCAAATGTGTGGCTCACCATTCATTCCCTAGGTTTCAAGAAAGATGACTGTAATTTCCTTGTGGATTGCCTCCAATTGAAATTTGATTCCTTGTGTCGTTTAATAATGTAGGTATGAATTCAAGAATAACCATGGTGAATGGATTAATGCAGTCAAACCTAATTTAGGTCCTGGAATTTCAGAGCGTGTATCAAAAGCCCTAGAGACAACAGGGGAGAACATTGATGTTTGTTCTTCTGTACAAGGGGAACTACATAATGCTCTAACTGCTCTTCTTGGGGTATTCTTTCTCTCTCACATACGCACAAGGCATGCACACAGACCAAGATCTTTGGAATCCCCATAACCTACTAATTAACAATAAATTTCAACAAATAACATATTGTGTTAGTTATATGTTCATTAGACCATATATATGTGCTTATATATATTTGTAAGAGCTTATATGCACAAATCATTTCTACTGATGCTGATTCTCTCCTTGGTTTTCATTAAAGGAAACCTCCTTTATTCCTGTTTATAGCTATGAAGGGAATCACTTTTAATTTCCAACAACAACAAAGAAAGGCACAATCTGTTTAAGTTGCTGCTTAAATGAAAGTTAGCTGTTTTCTTTCTTACAATTAGTCATTTTTTTTCTTTGGCATCTTGCTTGCTCTGGCATCAAATGGCAACCATCACAACATTTTACCATACAGAGATGGTAGGCTAACTAGAGTGCTTGTTACATTTTTGTTTTGGGTGGGGTGGGGGAGGAGGAAACTAAAATGTTACCAAGATTTTGAAAAATTTGGTGGCCATCATTCAGATTTCTGACGTGCACTTCGAAAAATTTGAAATAATCAAATAATTTTCATTAGCTCTTCCATTTTCTTTAAGTCAGCATGACAGTTTGTGTGTGAAAATTTCAGGATTTTGGAGTTCTGATGATCCCAACCGTTCCAGGGCCTCCACCAAAACCACAAACAAACACATCTGAATTAGAAATCTTTCGTGCAAGGGCTTTTAGCCTACTGTCCATTGCTGGAGTATCTGGATTTTGCCAGGTTGTCCCCTTGTGTATTTTTGTGAAACACTTGCTCCTATATGTTCCTTAATCATTTAAACTTCGGTTTGGAATATTATAGCACCTTGGTTTTTCTTGACAATCTGCAGGTAAGCATACCACTGGGGATGTATAATAACCTTCCCCTATCAATTTCTCTGTTGGCCAGGCATGGTGCTGATGGATTTTTGCTTCACCTTGTTGAGAGTCTTTATGATGTCATCAAGAAGGAACTAGAAGTAGCTTAGCAGAGACCATAAGTTACTTCAATCCTACTTCAAGGATGGCAGTGTAAGTTGTATATAACTCAAATGCCAAATATTTTAATGCAAGTTTTGAGAGCCTCTGTGCAATGCACGTTTTAGTCCCTCATTTTATGTGCTTGTCTGAACAATGAATTTTGTCATTTCCTGAGCAAAAAATGAAAGACATGTTTTAGTGAAATGGAAAGTCATACTATGCTTCCTGTTTCTTTCTGTCTACTCGTTCATTTTCTTTTAGCATTATGCGCAATAATATGTTTCCCTTTTCTCACAGTTGCTTTGAGTATGCATACTAAGCCAAAGCTGGGAGAGAGGCACAATCTGAACTATGGACAAAATAAATCAAAAGAGGGAAATAGTATAAAGCAAATTCTAGCTTATCTGAGGCCTCATCCTGTTTCTTCCAAACATGATAAGAGTTCAGTGGTTCACTAAATCATACCATACTAATTATGCTTGCTTGGTTATGAAAGCAAAAAAAGCCACACTGAAATTAATAGTACTTCGATTGTTATGTTAACAAGTAGTCAATTGTTATTTGATACTTAGCTATCACTTACACAGAAGTAAGTTTTATGGGAACCTCACAGGGATATCTGGAAATTGGAACAGCCTCATCCATTTAGCACACGTGACGTACCGTCTTCTCTTCTATTCTTTAATTTTGCTTGTCATTGAATGTGAACTTTCTCTTTACAATTTTTTGTGTGCAAATCGTTTCCGTTAGATATGTACCACTATTTGGTTGGTGAGGATATTTGTAGAATGCTTTCTATGTGCCTCCTTTCAAAATATTTCTTGATAATTTGTAAAAAAAATTTTATATATATATATTGTTTAAAAAATTCCAATAACAAGAGAAGAATATTTGCTAGGAAGTAATTTTTTAAATTACAAACTAAATTCTAAGCAATGACAGAAAATAGTAAAGCAGAAAAAAATAAAAGAAGTAGATGATGTGTGTATTATTGAAAGATCAAAGAAAATTCAATAGGGTAAAAGCACCATTATCGCACCGAATCAAACTCTTACAGAGAGCTATTACTTTCCTATCCTTGTAACATATAACAAAATGATTTCTTTTGATACTCTCCTCTCTAACAAATCCTTCTATATAGACATGCATACATCCCTTTCTTAGTAAAAGATATTTTTTTCTTCTTTTTCTCTCATTATCAGCTCATTCCTTACCGTTATTTCTTTGTTTGTCTTAGAATAGACCCTCCATATCTTGGGTTCATGAGGGTTGCTGCTCCTTTTTTTCTTTCTAAGCCTGTGAATTACTTTGGACCCTAACATTATCTTATTCTTCAATCTCAACCTTGTCCTTAATGATGAAACCAGAAAACTGGTTCTTGATGGTGAATTCATCTTCCCATGGGATTTCATCCATAGGTTTTCCCTTCCATTGAATTAACATATGAGAGATATCTTCACCCTTCTTAGTGATTAAACAAGTAACTAAAACAACAATTGGTTTAAATTGATTTGAGAGATCTTTATCTAAATCCAAAGGTAAATCTTTTTCAACTCTGTAATTATCCACTGTCTTCTTTAATAAAGACACATGAAACACATGGTGCATATTTGAAGTTGTAGCTTGTAAGCTACTCTGCCTATACATTCCATCAACTAAAAAGGATCATAGTAACAAGCTGAGAGCTTAGCATTGATTCTTGAAGCAATTTAATTTTTTGAGGTCATAGCTTTAAGAACACCCACTCTCCAACTATAAAATTGTGTTCCTTCCTCTTACTATTGGCTTGGGCCTTCGTTCTGCCTTGACCTCATTGAAGATGGAATTTTAATTGACGAAGGATCTCATCTTGGTCTAATAATTTTCGCCAAACAACTATCACCTTGGTCTCATCATGAAGAAAATGAATAAAAGTGGGATGTACCTCTCATAGACTACGTCAAAGGGGGAGTTGCTTTTTGCACCCCATTTTTACTTTTCACACCTCTCTTTCATTTTTTGTAAAATTAAATACCAAAATTACCCTTTATTTTTATTATTGAAATGAATTTAACGAGTTTTCAGAAATGATTTTCCGGAATGAATTGAGCTTCCGGAAATACTTTTCAGAAATAGATTTATTAAACTTCCGGAAATACTTATCTGAAGAGTACTTAAATTCATTTTGAAAAAGATCTTCCGGATACACATTTCCGGAAATTTATTCATTACATTACGGAAATGTGTTTTCGGAACATCCGAAAATTCATTCATTGCGTTACGGGAACGTATTTCCAGAACATATATTCACACTTCTTTCCGGAATAGATTTATTAAACTTCCGGAAATACTTATCCGGAAAGTAATTAAATTCATTTCGAAAAAGATCTTCCGGATATACATTTTCGGAAATTTATTCATTGCATTACGGAAACATATTTCCGGAACATCCGAAAATTCATTCATTGCGTCACGGAAACGTATTTCCGGAACATATATTTACACTTCTTTCACGCAATATTTCAAAAATTTATATTTTCATTCTGGATACACTTTTCCGAATCTGATGAACATTGTACAATTTACCTTCCGGATACACGTTTCCCGAAAGAAATTCAAATCTCCCAGATTTACGTTTCCGGAAGCTAAATATATAGGGACAATTTTGTCTTTTTACATGAAAAGAGGGTGCGAAAAGCAAATTGAGGGGATGTAAAAAGCAACTCCCCGTCAAAGGGTGTGACCTTTGTAGATTCATGAAAAGTTATGTTGTACCCATATTCAGCCCAATGCAAACAGTGAACCAACGTCTTTGGCTGATATGCGATGAAGCAATGTAAGTAAGTCTTCAAGCATTTATTCATCATCTTCGTCTGTCCGTCGGTTTCTAGATTATAGGTTGAACTCATTTTGAGATGTGTATCCTGTGATTTGAATAACTCCTGTCAAAAATTATTTTTGATTTTGGTTGGTCACTGATAAAGTCCATATAGGCCTTATCCCAAATATGCTCTAAAATGTTAAGAGGTTGTAACAGTCCTCCAGGTGAAGTTGCCATATATTTTTGTCGCTGGCAAACATCACAGCCTCATACCAACGCTTGGACTATTTTCTTCGTGCTTATCTGTAAGTTCGGTAAAAACTTGAATACCCACCTTGTGGGGTTACATGGAACTCTTGGAGTAGAGTGGGAATCCAAACTGAATTAGCCGAGATCACCAATTTCCCTCCATATAATAGAACCCCATTTTATAAGAAAAACCAGGTTTTGTTGTTGGATCCTCTTACAAGGCTAACATGATTTTTTACAGGATTGCATCCTTGTGAGCTTCCTCCACTAACTGTCCTCCATCCACCCACATAGGTTGAGATATCAAAGCACTTTATTCTCCATTTTCATATATCTTGAAAAGGGCATAAGCTCCTTTATTTTCAGAACGAGGTTTGTATAGAATGTCAAATTGATAAACAAGCAATTTGGCTTCCCAGTTTTGTTGATCCATTGTATAAATTCTTTGATGCAGCAATTGGCGTAAACTTTTATGGTTTGTATACACAGTTAAGTGTCTTCCCAGCAAATAGGGACGCCAATGTTGTATTGGTAATGTGATTGTTATTAGTTCTTTCTCGTATGCAGACTTAAACAAATTTTGCTCAGTTAAAGCTTTGCTGAAAAATGCAACGGGCCTGCCATTTTGCATCATGATGGCTTCTATTCCTTGGCCCATTGCATCACACTTAATATAAAAAGGAAGGGAGAAATCTGGTAGGGCAAGGATAGGTGGTTCTGTCACTTTCTTCTTCAATAACTCAAATGCTTGTTGAGCTTGAGGATTCCACTTAAAATCATCTTTCTTGGTTAAGGAAATCAACGGTTGAGCTATTTTGCCATAGTTTTGAATAAATTTTTAATAATAACCAATCAAACCAAGAAATCATCTTATTCCCTTAACATTTTTGAGTATCGGCCAATGAAGAACACTTTCAATTTTATTAGAGTCCATGGCTACTTGTTCCTTAAAGACTATATGCCCCAAATACCCAAAGAATGATTGAGCAAATGAACGCTTCTTTCTATTAGTCACCAATTTTTGCTTCTACAAGACTAATACTTTAGTTAGGTGCAGCAAATGAGTATCCAAGTCCAAGTTATATACCAAAATATCATAAGAAAACATCAACACAAATCTTCTATACATCCTTTGAAAACTTCATTAATCAAGGCTTGCAACGTTGATGGAGCATTCATTAACCCAAAAGGCATCACCAAGTACTTATAGTGGCCTTTATAGGTGTGAAATGCTATCTTGTGGACATCTTTAGTTTTAACTAATACTTGATGGTAATCGAATTTGAGGTCTTCCTTCGAGAAAAACAATGCATCGTGTAATTCATCCAATAATTAATCTATTACTAGTATTGGAAATATTTTTAGTACTATTATCTTGTTGAGAGATTAATAATCAACGCACATTTGCCACATCACATCTTTTTTTTTTTACCAATATCACAGGGCTAAAAAACGCATTTTGACTTTGCCGTATAATTCCCGAACTTAGCATTTCTTGCACTTGCTTCTCAATTTCAGCTTTATGATGGTGAGGATAACAATAAGGCCTAACATTAACAGACCGTTTTTCTTCATAGAGATTGATTGCATGCTTTGTTGGTCATTTTGGTGGTAACCCTCTTGGTTCAATGAAAACTACCTCAAACTGACTCAATAACACCTTAAGTTGTTGTCTTTATTCAAAGTTGACCTCCTCAGAAAAACCCTTAGATCCCTCTGACACGCTCGTCGCAAACGCGCAAAAATACTTTCTAGATTTCCCCCAAACTACTAGTATAGTATAAGGTACAACCTAGGTCATCTCCCAAAGACCATTTCATATTCTTAAGCAAATTAGGAGAAAATTAGAACAAGGGGATTTTGGAAAGATGCAATATTGAGTGCTAAATGCAAAATACAGACTGAAATTAATTTCACTTAACAATTATCAACTCAAGGAATTCAGAGGCTATTTTCTTAACTAATCATTGATCACTAAAATCATGCATTGTGTTTATCAACCTAGGATCATCTGGAACCCCTAAAATGATCCTTGAATTCTCTACTGAGAAACCTCTCAGAATTTAATTGATTATGATCAACAAGATTTAGTAACCACTTAATCTTTTATCTAAACCAATTTCATAATCAGAATTCAGTTGAAGTAAGTAATAAAATGAAAACCTTCAATTAAATTACTTAATTTCTACTCTTCAAACTTTTGGAAAATGATTTACCAATCAAAAAACCAATTATAAATCAATTATGCGTTAATTAAAATACGTCAACCGATCAAACTTTGATTAAAGAATAAAATTGAAGAACATAGTGAAGCAGAGTAGAAACCACTTAATATGCATGTAAATAAAGATCAAGACCTCAAAGTTAAAATGAAAATAGCTTGAATCCTTGAATTGAAACTACAAACCTAGCCTTCCATGAAGGAGGCAAACTAACAACAAAGAAAGAGGCAAACTAACAACAAATAAATCCTAAGCCTTCCTTGTAGGAGGCAACTAACAACAAATAAATCCTAAGCCTTCCATGTAGGAGGCAAACTAACAAGAAAGAAAACATAAGCCTTCCATGTAGGAGGCAAACTAACAAGAAAGAAAGAAAGATGGAAAATGGTATTGGAGTTAATCTCCAAAATGGTGTGTGTCTCCTCTTGCAAACCCTTCTATTTATAGAGGATTTTTGAGGCATCATCTTCAGAAAGTCACCAACTAGGATATTACTTTTCTACCCTTTTCTTGCTTTCACATGGGCTTTGTTGAAATTGCAAAACACTTTTGAATTTTTGCCACCAATGAGCACAACAATTTGGACTTTCTTGCACCGCAATTTCGGATGTTCACATGTCCGAATTAGAGCTTGACTTCTGAACAAAAGTTGTAGCCCTGGATCTTAGCTGTCCAACAAAGTTGATTTCATCTCAATATGACTTTTATATCTCAAGATATGGCCGGATCTTTGCACACTGTTCAAATTCCACGTCAGCAACACTATCTCATCTTTTGAGATAATTTCGGAGTCCTAAACATCCCATTTAGAATCTGCTCTTGCTTTGTAACTATGGACACTTCTTTAAGCTTTCATTCAAGACAGATTTCATGATTTTTGGATGTCTACAACTCCTATTATGCTAAAATACTATAATAGTGTCATTTTAATCGGGTAAGCAAAGAAATTCAATTAAACTTCATATGAACCCAAACTCATAAAATATGACAAAGATCACTTAATTGAACATATAAGAAGTCTTAATGAGATAAAAGTGAGAGATAATTATTTATGAAATCTATGCTTATCACCCTCCTTATTCCTACCTACATTTTTGTAGAGAATAAGTTCCTTGCAATCAATTGAGTTGGTTTTGTAAAAAAAACTTTGGAGGGCTATTAGATTAGGTTAGTCTTTGCTTCCCTCCCTTCATTATTACCCAATTTTTGTCAATATGAAATTTCATGATTTGCTTTCTCAAATCTACCAACATTTCTCCAACGGACGCTAGTCATGCAATACCGAGAACAACATCAATTTCTTGCAAATTAAACAAGAGGATATCTACCAAAAATTTAATGTCATATACTTCCATCTTCACTCATATACACCTTCCTTGAGCTACGACCTTATAGCCATCTCCTAGGCGAATATACATCATTTTAGTTACTTCTATAGGACAGCCTATGGATGCTACTAATTGTTTGGAAATAAAATTATGTAAGGCCCATTGTCAACCAAAATCAAAATTGGTACTCCTTGGATTGACCCTTGATGATGTAATGGATGAAACTTTCCTTCACATTTGTAACACAAGCCTTTTTTTTTCGATCCAAAGTTCATGGTACGATAAATGTTGTATGTCCTTGTCTTTCTAAATAGAACATGATTTTCTAGAATTTGGATTTTGTCTACTTACTGACTTGTTTGGGTTCCCTTCCTTATTTCCTTAAACCCTCACCCAATTTGATCCAATATTCCTATGCGCATTATTTGGGCCGCTTATCATGTTTGGGCCAGTATAGGTAAATGAACTCAACCTGTATTCAGATCTAATTCCCATATATTGAACCTTGGGTTGATGTGCTCTCCTAGAACTCATTCTTCAGTGTTCTTGCCAAATTTATCATACGTGAACGCACTAAAGGTCCTAATATTTGCAAGATCCATACTTTTTCCCAAATTTCCTCATTCAATCCATGAATGAAATACCCAAAATATTGTTCATCTGGTAATCATAGTGCTTGTGCAATCAAATACTCAAACTCCAAGATATAATCATCCACACTTTCGACTTGTTGAAAAATTGATAATTTCTTGAAGATATCTCCTTCTCCTACTCTATCATATCTCTCCAATAATTCATTTTTTAGTTTTACCCAATCAAACGCTCAAACTCCAAAATATAATCATCCACACTTTGGACTTGTTAAAGAGTTGATAATTTCTTAAAGATATCCCCTTCTCTTACTTTGTCATATCTCTGCAATAATTCATTTTTCAGTCTTTCCCATGTTAATTTTGATTTATTGGAAGTCGAGGAATTGAAAAAATGAATAGTAGACCCTTCCATATAAAGATGAGCTAAATTTACTTGAACTTTGGGACTTTCCATGATGTGAAAGTAAATTTCTACCCTCATAGTCCAACTAGCAGGATCTTCGCCATTGCACATAGGCAACTCCACCTTTTTTTATGATTGGCGAAACCCATCCAATGACTCTTATTATAACCTTTTCAACCTCAAAGAAGAAGTTGACTTCTCATATTTCTCTTTTTCCTTCCTCAATTGCTATGGCTCCTTGGACGAAGTCCCTTTCTTTAGACTATTGTCTTCGCCTTCTTATTCTTGTTCTGAATGATTTAACTCAAGACTCTTTGCAAGCAAGCTATCAATTCTTCTTGATTCTTCTCTGCCTTGGACTGCATTGTAACTAGAAGGGATCGAAGATTAGCTACTTCGAATTCTAGAATAGCTACCTTGGCTTCCATCTTCTTAGGTGTCATTTGCCGACTCTGCCTCATAAATGCGTTGCTTTCTCCTTTTTGAATTTGATAGGTCGGACCAGTTTGATACCAACCAAATTCTTAGCAATAATAGCAAATAGTAAAGCAGAAAAAAAAAAAGAGAAATAGATTATGTGTGTATTATTGAAAGATAAAGAAAAATTCAGTAGGGTAAAAAGTAACACTATTGCCTAAAGTCAAACTCCTAGAAAGAGTTATTGTTCTCCATCTTTATAAGAGAATGATTCTTCTGAATGCCATTTTCTTTAACAAATCCTTCTATATATAGGTACACACTCATGGATATTCCTTTCTTCTTTTTCTCTCACTGTCAGCTCACCTCTTATAGCTATTTTTTTTTTCTCTTAAAATAGATCTTCCATATCTTAGGTCCATGAGACAATTGCTGGTCCTTTTCTTTTTTTTTAAGCCCATAAATTACTTTGAGCCCTCACAAAATCATATGTTTTAGTTTAAATTTAAAAAATTCTTTATAAGTAAGCATGGCAACGGGCGAGTCGAGGACAAGTTTCATGTTCCCCATCCCCGTCCTCGCTAGGTTTATCAAATTAAACTTCATCTGTCTCTGGTATTTTTTATATTTTAATTTTAATTTTTTATCTTTTAAAATTATTATGTATTTTTTAAAATTTATATAATTTATTACTTTTATAACCTTACTAATTTTATATAATATTTTAATAATTTTATAAGCGGGACAAATTCGGAGACAGATATTAATATCCTCATACCCATCCCATCTCCATTTTTTCGAATTCATTCCCAACTCTAGTCAACTCGAAATTTTTCTCGTTAAATTCAGGGCATGACGAGTGGGTACGAGAAATTTTGTCATATCTATTTACAAGTATATAATTTTTAAAAGTATTTTTTTTAATTTTTTAGTACAAAATGATAATAAAAAATAAAATGTAAGGAAAATTTAGCAGAAAACTTTTTTAAAATAGAAACTAATGGATTTTTTTTAAAATTTTAAAAATTAAAATGATTACTCATGATTTCATGAACTAACACTAAGGTTTATTCTTTTGTTAGGGGTCTTACTTCTCGCATCCCCGTATCCGCTACAGTGTTTCACTTTCACATTCCCTCCCCAATTTTTTTTTTCAAAATTGTCCATGGGAAGTAAATTTTTGAAATAGTGTTTTTTGATTTTCGAGATTTAACTTCTGAATGTGTCAAGATATATTTTTAAAAATTAATTTTTAAAAGTGTAAAAATATATTTGCGGAAGTTAAATTTAGAAATGTATTCTTATATTAATATTTGTGTAAATTAATGTTTTCAAAATTTAATTTTCAGAAGTATTTTTTAAAAATTTTGCAAATTAGTTTTTGAACGTGTATTTTTATATAAAAAGTTAAATTCTAGAAGATTTATATATTTAGAGGATGATAAATTTAAAAACAAAATTTACCAAACAATAAAAGGGAGTGTGATCAGAAAAAAAAAAAAGGAATGGGAGAAGTAATACCTTTTTAGGATACTTGTTGAACCAAGGACCATAGAGCTTCCTGTAACTGTATCGATCGGTAAACTATTTGTTAGGTGGTAATACATAAAACTTTCAAATTTAATTTATGTTTCATTTAGAATTTTGCTCTAACCAACTGGGATGTGAAATTTAAACAGTGAAGAGTAAATTTTCTTAGTTTTGGGGAATGCATCGTTATTTTATGCGTTTGGCTGAGGCAGTCTAAAAACTCCGTTTTGGTTAATTGAACAAGTGAATATATATAACTTTCTTAAATTTCAGTAAGTTGACATCATAATATTTTAAACTAAATTACGAGTGAATATATTTTTATTTGTTTATTGAGACTACTACATTTTAAGTAAAAACAAAATTTGGTGCCGAATTATTTTAGGAAATGTTTTCTATTTTATTTTTATTTATACAAATATTACATTATTTTTATTCTATTTTTAAAATTTTATACCAAAAATAGTAAAAATAAAAAATTATTATCATTTATTTTCGTTGTCCACTGTTTTTCACTTTTTCATTTTACTTTTGTGCAAAGCTTATATTTTGGACTGGTCTGTTTAATTTCAAAAAATCAACTCTTTCTATTGTAGGCAAGTTGCATTGCAAAATATATGGTTGAAATTAATTTATATACATATTCTAATTATGAAAAAGTTTAACCTATATGCATAGAAAATTCACCTTTTTATACCTCATAAAATATCATGAGTTAATCGATTATCATTTTTGTAATTAATTATTGTAAATAAACATGATTAACAGTATAAAAATATTATTTATCTAATATAAGCGGCAAATAAAAATATAATTATTATGTAATAATCGATTACATACATAAATAATTAATTAATAGATTATTTGAATAGTTAATTATATAAAAAAATAATGGTTATAATTAATTAATTATTAAAAAAATGAATCGATTATAGAAAAAAAAAATTATCAAATAAAGAATGGATTGTAATGTTAGTGTGAGAATCATGGTTCTTTTAATTATATTTAACGATTTAAAATTAATTTTATAAAAAATAATTTATTTAATTTTAAATAAATTAAACACTTAATGATGAAGTAGTGATTTTTGTAGCCTACTTTTATTAGGTTGAATTTAATTTTAAAAAAATTAAAAATTAACTATAATATGGAAAATGTTACTAATTTTTTTAGAACACTGTTTAAAAAATTTAAAAAAAATATTATTATATTTTTTAATAATTTTAAATGCACTTTAATTTTATTTTTAATAAAATATTTTTTATTCTTTAACAAGATCCTTATAATATTACTCATGATATTTATTAAAATATTGTACAATAATCTTGAAAGGCCTCTCACCCCAGCCGCCGAAAATGAACTTGCAAGCTTCCAAGTTTTGGAAAGACTTAACCATTCTCTCGTTTGCGCGCACTATCAACTCCACAAAGAAATATTAATATTTTTTAATGCAAGTTGCAAGACAACGTATTACATTTGCCAAAACATGTTTTAATTGACTTAGAAACATATTTATCACACATATGAATATCGGAATATTTCTTTTAGTATATTTTTTATATTTAGATATAAACTGTTAGGTTTATTTTATTTTATTTTTATTTTTAAATTAAATGAGAGATAAATAAACGGATGATACTCTCTATATATAAGAGAATCATTAAAGCTTGTATTTTATTTTATTTTTGTACAATTAAAGATTAAGATCTCATAATAATCTATCCAAACTTCGATCGGGCCAATCCATATTCTTAGTATACAGGTTGTATTCCCAGGTAATGCAAAAAAACATCTAACATTGCGTGCATTC
Source organism: Canavalia gladiata (assembly GCA_037954105.1). Classification (NCBI taxonomy): domain Eukaryota; kingdom Viridiplantae; phylum Streptophyta; class Magnoliopsida; order Fabales; family Fabaceae; genus Canavalia; species Canavalia gladiata. The sequence goes on from CM075660.1 coordinate 17,395,191, forward strand.
GGGTCACGCCCTCATTATCATACTAAAAAAAGCATTTACAAACAGTTAGGTATACATTCCGTTGATATAATTTTTTGTTTAACAGAAATTAAAGTGGTAATTAAATATTGTGAATACAGTAACAATGTGATTCATCATGTTGTTAAACAATATGTGGAATAAAATAATTTTATATATAGACCTGTATATATATATATATATATACTAGTGGTAATCATGGTGTTAATCTAATAATGCGATCAATTGTAAAACTTAACATTACATCATAGTTGTGAATTAGGGAAGCTTGTGATCAAGCGTAAATATCATTGTAAGAGTGAATAAAAGATCCTGGTTTATGTGTAGATTTTTCACTTTAAACTATATTTTGTTCTGTTCTGTAACGCCGTGTAGGGATTAGAGTGTTGTGTCTTTTCAATTTTGTTTCTTTGTATCCTTTTAATATGGACAGAAGGACCCCTTGTAGTTGAAGTAATAGTTTGTATATTGCAGTCATAATGCATCATTCTAATTCAACACGCTTCTCACTGTCACATTGATGTCCTAATTAGTCCTACCCATACATGTCTTACACGGCAATTCTACATTTTTAATTTCTCCATTCATGTGGTTGCAAATCACCCTCCACCCCACATCTTGTCCTTGCATATTTTTTATCTCCTATTTAACCACACATTTCACTACATTTTGCATGTCCCACCCTTCCATGCATCATCCCTTATACCCTTTTCTGCCAGTTCACGACACTCATTCCCCAACATGTCATGATTTTTGCCATAATCACACACACACACAATGTACGCGTCCATTTAAGAGTCTATGTTCTTCGTTCATGTGTTTGGATTCTGGGGGCTTGTTGAATTTAATTATAATTTTGAAAGTTGAGAATTATTACCATTTGTTTTAGTTGTAGGTTAATTGGACCGTACGTGTTTGTTATAGCAATGATTTTGGTCTTCAAATGATTATTTGGGTAGATTTAAAAAGTTTTTACCCTTTTTTTTATTAAAATTAATAAAGTATGATTTAGACCTTCAGGCACACTGTGGTGTAATTAATTTCTAAAGAATAAAAAAGAAAAGGTGATTTATTCAATTGGTTTTTCCTTTTTTACTTAAATCTTCTTCTTGTAAAAAACGAAAGAAGGAAATGAAAAAGGATAAAATAAAAACAATATAATTTGCCCATTTTGTTTGAATGTTGAAAAATCAAAGCTTTTAAAAGGCAATTCCCAACCTACACAATTGATTAAGGATAAGTGTTAGCGGTATTGTGAGGCTCCGCATTTTAAAGAATATTTTAGGTTTTTCAATTTTTTAAATTAAATGTAACTGATCGCAATGTGGTTTTTAATAAGAAATTATAAAAATAAAATCTTTTTCTCAGCCTCTCGATTGAAACCGCAGTGAAGGACCAAAAGAAATTTAAAGCATATAATTGCAGTTTGCTATTAGCATCATCATCACTACTTGCAGTTTGCTAGATCAAAATGTGAAACACAATCAATAAGAAACTAACTACTTGCATTTTAACATAATTATCGTTTAACGTTTTGTACAAGGTGAGAAAGTTAATACATACTTTTTAGTGTAATTGTTAAAAAGGAATTAAATAAATATAAAAGTAAGAGAATTATTACAACCATATTCTAAAATAATTACTTATTTTATGATTTTTATTTATATTAAATAAACATAGGCTTAACGAAGTTTTTTTTGTCTCTTATCTTATTTTTATTTTTGGTTGTAGTTCTGTCATATATTTTTTCATAGTTTATCTTTTATTTTGTAAAAATTGTTAATTTTAATCTCTACTTTTAAATTTTTTTATTAAATAATGATATTTAAAATTTATATTGTATGTATTTTAGTAATCAAAATATTTTAATACAAATAGTTTAATATTAATTTTATCATATTTTAATTATTTTCTCATCAAATATGAATTATATATATATATATATTTATATATATATATATATATAAATTCTAAATAGAAATAGCATATTCAATACCACAATGTAAAATTTGATACTTTTAAATCAAATAGTTGCATGAAAGATTAAAATATGAAAAAATAAACAATTATAAATTAAAATGTATATACTGTAATTTTTAAGAATAAAATTATAAAAAATTTAATGATATGAAACAAAATTTTAAAAATTAAAAATCATAAAAAATAATATAGATAAAACTAAAATTAAATATAAAAGAAAAGATTAAAAACTTGATTCTTTATATAAATATGACGTCTTGTAAAGTACTTTCAATATCATTTCATGGTCCATATATATTCACGGTATTGAATAAAAAAATAAAAAAAATAAAAAAATTTCTTTAGTGTCTCGACATTTGAGAGGTCATGGTTGATAGCTCTGAATCTCTGATATAAGGTTTTTCACCTATAATATAAGAATACAAATACTATTCAATTTTGTTACTAGTGTAATTGAAGAATTTACTGATTTGTTTTTTAAATATCGCACCTATAATATTAATATTAATAAATAGAGGATAAATACTATTCAATTTTGTTATTAATGTAATCGAAGGATATACTGAAATTTTTTTTTATTTTAATATCGTTTTCTTTCCTTGGTTGAAGAAGTGTTAAGGAATCGAATTCATTCGATTTAAAGCATACATGCAACTGAATTGAATCAAATTAAAATTTTTAAAAGTCATATTTTTTTTTGTGATTTGATTTCAAATCGATATAATTTATATATTTTAAATCTTGTATTATCGCTTCTTTAGTTGACATTTATTATTTAGAAGATTTGTTAAATTTTTTCAATTGTTATCATATATTTTTACTAGGTATTTTATTTTATTAAATTTTAAAATAAAATTTATTAAAATATAATTAAATCTAATTATAATATCTTAAATTTATATATTATTGATATTTTTTATTGTTAGTTTTTATTTTTTAATTACTTTTTGGTATAGCGTATATTATGTTTATCTAAATTTTATGTTAAAGCATATTTAAATATAAATATTATTATTTCTTTATATTTAATCAATATTAATTTTAAATTTTAAAATTTATTATTTTACATTTCTTGTTAACTTATCTTTGTAGTTATATTTTTTAAAAATATAATAAAATAAAACATCAATCAAATCAAAATTTAAGTTTATTTTATTTAATTTTTTGATATATTTCAATCAAATTAAAATTATTTTTTAATATATTTCAATCATACCGTAAATATTCCTACGTTTACGTTTAGTTTAAAAGAAGATTGGTAACCAGATGTGATGGAATATTTTATGTTTTCTCGTCATTTTACTGTAATAACTGTAAAATCTGGACCTACTACTTTTTATACACTTTACACCTGATACCTTTACAAATATTAAACAATTAATAAAGACAAGATTCAATGCTAATTTATCATACGTAATGGTGATATCATTTATGCATTGTTTCTTATGAAGAAAGCAAAAAATCGGAAAGAAGTAATGTTTTTATTTTAATAAATTTATTTTATACGAAGAGAAAGAATTATTTTTTATATATTTTATTTTTTTAATTCTTCTTTTAGAACGACAAACAAGGAAAGAAGTGTTTTTTTCAGTTTTAATATATTAATTATTAATTTTTAAAAATAAATAAATAATAAAAATTGTAATATTAATAAAAATAATATAACAAAAAAATTAAAATTTTTATATTTACATTATTTTTTTTAATTTATATAAAATAAAACTTAAACTATTAATTTAATTTTTTTTATTTTAATAAATAAATTATTTAAACAATTTATTTTTCTTCTTATCTTTCGTCTATTCTTCATGTACCTATTTCTTTTTTCATCCTATTATCCAAAGAAACATTGCCGCCGAATATATTGACAGCATGCTCCTCATCCAAAACTAGAGGTAAGAGAAAGGGGATAATTCGCTCTCACTTTCATATCCAACATAAAGTTGCAGTGTTAGAATATAAACAAAATTATCAAACATACAACTAATAATATATATTTATTTATATTTAGGTATATAATATTAAATTTATTTTTTTATTTTAAAAAATATATTAATTATTATATAAAAATATAGAAAAATCAATTTAACTATTTATATATAAAATAATTATTATAAAAATAAAAAAAACAACGATCTTAATTCTCTAACATAATAAATTTATTTATTTATATTTTAAAATTTTGTTATAATCAATTATCAAAAAAATTATAATTAAATATATAAAATATAGATAATATAATTATTATAATAATAATCAATTATTAATATATAGTAATTAATTATGTAAAAATAATATTTGATTAATAATTAAATATATAACTGAATTAATAAATAATAAATAAAAAAATAGAATGTACATAAATGAATTTAGTATTTGAAAATATTTTTGCAAAAACAATCCTAGGAGATTTATGATCCCAATCCCATAGTGTTCCGAGTGTTACACGTTTATGACAGCCACGTGTGACAGTTGAAAATTTTCTCGTACTGCAAGTCGATAAATAGGATACGTCTCTCACAGTTTCAGTGCGTTTTTTGTTTCTTCATCCAATCAATACATGACAGTTGTCAAACATTTAATACTTGTGTTCATGCATTGTAATTGTTTATAACTTTAAATCATTTTCCTTCCCTATAAAATGGCTAAGCTTTGTACATGGTTTGCAATTAAGCAAAGTGTATTGAAATTTATTGTTTCTTTCTCTCTCTAGTGAAGATTTTTGGTGAAAAGATTCTATCAAATCCGTATCAAGAGCTTTGCACAACAACCATGGATACTTCCTCAGACTTCGGAGCATTCATGAATAAATTCCTTTTGCAACAAAATTCTTCTCCTCATAGTCCCTTAAATTCACTAACCTTTTCAGTTAAAGACATGTAAGTTGTGTCATTTACTTTCTTTTCAGGAAAAAAAAAAGGATAGAGTATCAAAATCCTTGTTAATCTCCTTTGTACTAATCTTAAAATGAACTCAAATACACGATTTATATATGGGTTTGAATTCATGCATTCTTATTCATTTATTTTAATGTGAAACAGGTTTGATGTGAATGGGTATGTGGTTGGGTTTGGGAGTCCTGAGTGGGCTAGGACTCATGCAGTGGCTACTTCTACTTCTCCAATAATTTTGGCTCTACTCAAAGCAGGTGCCACTTGTGTTGGTACAAATGTCACTGATGAATTGGCTTACAGGTTTTAATTTACATTCTTTTCTTTTTTACAAGGGAGATTTCAATTTTGCATTCATTCTATTCCTTTGTTTGGATATGGATAAGAAGAAAAGAAGATGAAAAAAATTATTTACTATATTTAGATAAATTTTATTTTATTTTTGTCTTTATTTATTTATATTTAGTTTGTATAAATGGATAAAATTAAATTTTATAGAACCCATAAAAATGTTTATCTTTTATTTAATTATGAAAATGGAGAATTTTTTATTTTTAAAATTTAATTTAAATTATTAAATATTTTAAAAATAATAAATAAACATTATATTAATAAAAATATGGTAAAAATTAATTATTTTAAAGTTAAATTTTAAAAAATTATATAAATCAAGATTTAAACTACTAATTTTTATTTTTACTCTTTTTTATTTATTTAAAAAAAATTATTTCCTATTTTCATTTATTCAAATAATTTTTTTTCATCTTATTTTTACTTTATTTCATATTCTTACCATTTTTTTTATTTTTTTTCATCCTATTTTTAAAGTGAAAAAACCAAAGAGTCTTATCATCAAAGCATATTGTTTTGGTAATTTTTTTAATAAATTACGTTTTTATTTAGGATTATGAATCATTTAATTAATATTAGTTAATGTAGTTTTTAAATTAATTTAAAATAAAATTAACTTAATTAAAATTAACTTAAATACAATCCAATTAATTAATTATTTTGGTTAAAAATTAATTTTGATTAAGATAATTTTATTTTTAATTATTTAAAAATTTAAGTTAATAAATTTTAATTGAATAATTTATAATCTTACATAATGAGAGTAATTCATGATACCTCATATTGATTTATAAGTTTGAAATTATATAACCTAACTTTTACTGAATCAATTAATCAAAATTATCGATATGTATATATTTTGAGCACTTCATTTTGTGTTAATCATAAAACTGAATATTCTGGTTTGATAGTATATTGGGAAAGAATGTACATTATGGCACACCTACAAATCCTTGTGCGGAAGATCGAATTCCAGGAGGATCTTCCAGTGGTTCTGCCGTTGCAGTTGGTGCTAAACTTGTTGATTTCTCAATAGGTGAGTTATTCTTTCATTTTATATAGGTCGGCATCACTTTTTTATTAATTAAAATGATTTCAAATACATTTTCTTTATGATAAAAACTATTAATTTTTTATTTTTTTTCATGATATGATATATAGGAACTGATTGCTTAGGAAGTGCAAGAGTGCCAGCATCATTCTGTGGAGTTTTTGGTATTCGTCCTTCTCATGGTCTTATTGCAAAGTCAGGAACTATTCCTATGGCACAAAGTTTAGATACTGTAGGTAATAATTCACCGATTTAGTTGCTTTATTTAATATTTATTTTTGAGCAAATGTATCGTTATAAAGGATAACTGAAAACAACATATAAAAAACCATATTAACATTAAAGGCTTAACAAAAGTATTTTTCAACATTTTAAATTTTAAAAAAGAAAATACTATTCATAATAACTGGAATCATGCAATATTTACAAGAATATATAAAAGAAATTCAATTTCTCGTAAGCTTTGCAGTGTAAGAAAGAATCTTTCCTCAATTCAGTACATTAAAAATATATACTAATTATGGACACAATTTCCCTTATGGTTCTAATCATTACTACATTTTACACTTTTTGTGACATATATCAGATGTAACACTTCTTAAAAATGTTACTAAAATTAATAGATAACAATTTTTTTACATTTTATAATATTTTTTAAATGTTACTAATAATATTTTTTGACATGGATCAGATGCAACACTTCTTAAAATGTTACTAAAATTAATAGGTAATATTTTTTATATTTTTGTAACATTTTTCTAAATATTGCAAAAAGTATAATATGACGTAGTGAATGTGCTTAGGTTAAATGTTCTTATTCTAAATTAAATATACATATTAAAAACATAGTTTAAGTATGAGTAATATTTGTTTTCTTTGTTTATTTTTTCTAATTGTCTAGTTAAAAGAGTATTTATGATCTCAAACAAATTCCACTTTTTTTCTATAATTTAGATCTGAAAAAAATTTGTATAAATTTTTCATTTATAGATTTTATCTCCTATTAACAGAAGGCACTTCTGATGGTCATGAAATCAAAACATCAAATATTGTTGATCTCTTCTTTTAAGACTCATTTTGTTCTTGTCTTTAAATACAGGATGGTTTGCGAGGGATCCAACAATTTTAAGCAGAGTTGGGCATGTACTTCTACAATTACCAGACGTTGAACGTGTTAGACCTACTCATATTATTGTTGCAGAAGATTATTTTCAGCTCTCAAGCATTCCATATGATGTAGTAACGCATACTATCAACAAAGCAATAAAAAAATTATATGGAGGTAAATACTTGATCAGATCTATCTATTTAATCAATTCAGTATTGTTAATAAAATAAAATATGTCAAAATGTAATTTCAAAATATGATTGATTCATATTTTCTCCTTGTTGACATGATTACAAATCTATATGGTTTAATTTTGATCATGAAGTTTGATAAGTTTTTAAAATAATATGTGATAATTTTTTGTCATGCTTGTTGTCATTACAGATGATATATTGAAGTATGAAATTCTTGGTGACTATGTAAATGCTAATGTACCAAGTTTGAAGCAATTTATGAGTAAAGATAAGAAAGAGCAAGTATATAACATTCCATCATCACTTGCTGCACTTTCAAGTGCCATGCAATTACTTGCAAGGTGCACTTCACTAGTGAAACCTTGACTCTTAACAAAGACCACTATAATCTTGTAGTGGATTGTGACAACCATTAATTGAAATTTGATTACTTTTTTTTTTGTTTACAATTTAAAATATAGGTATGAGTTCAAGAATAACCATGGAAAATGGGTTCAAGAAGTCAAACCTAAATTAGGTCCTGGTGTTTCAGAATATATAGCACAAGCCTTAAGAACAACAGAGGAGAACATTGATGTCTGTCATTCTATAAGAGAAGAAATGCGTAAAGCTTTTAATAACCTTCTCGGGGTATTCTTTCTCTTCTCTTTCTCTCTCATGCACGTAGATTAAATGTATACATATGAACCATAATGAAATTTTTGTAGCCCTTACAACATACTGGGATTCAATATCTTCTATAAGATAAAAACATCATTTTAATTATCTGTTCATTAGACCATAAGCGTGTACTTTTAGGCACAAATCGTTGATCATGCTATAAACTTTCTTCTTTATAATAAGCCTTCTTATCCATGTAGAAAATAGTTTTCAAACATGAGATTATTTATCATAGATCTATGTTCTCACTTTTGAAGTAATTATTTGAAAAACTTTTGGTTTGTGCGTTGTTTGAAAATATTTTCATATACCAAAAGTAACAATTACAACATACTCATTTTCATTATCCAACTTGATCATGCTTATTTTTAAAATATTTTAATTTCATAAATGAAAATTATAGATTCTCTTAATGAAAATACTTTGCTCACTATTACATGTTAAAAACAAAATTAGTATTCTTCTTAAGTATATATTCTTCATATAATTATCCCCATTTTTTGTTCCCATGACTTCAACAATACAATGACATTTAATTTTAAAAATAAAACAAACAACCATTGTTTTAAGTTGCAACTAAATGACAGTATCTCTTTTTTTCTATGAATCATTTTTACCCTTTGTCATCTCACTTGCTCAAATGCCAAATGATATTTATATTAATCATTATAACTTATTTCCTTGCAAAGAAGACAAACAATTAATACTTGGAAAGTTTTTTTTTTTTGTGAAATTATTACCCCAAGTATTACCTTATTTGAAATTTGAATAATTGGCTGCAAACTTATTTAGATTTCTATTGTTCATTTTCGACAAATAATTAAAAGCAACCAATTATGTTTTATAAGTTTATTATTTCTTTAAGTTGATGTGATAACTTAATTATGTCTAAAATTTTCAGGATTTTGGCATTCTCATGATACCTACGGTTCCAGGTCCTCCTCCAGAACTACTAGAATCAAATGCATCAGAATTAAAAAAATTTAATGCAAAGACTTTTAGTTTACAATCTATTGCTGGATTATCTGGATGTTGTCAGGTTATTGTTTTTCTCTCTCTTTATGTGTGTGTGTGTGTGTTTTTTTAAGTGTTTAGACTCTTATATTTTTCTTAATGAATTGAACTCCAAAATGTGACACTATGTGGTTACCAAACACTTTGCAGGTTAGCGTACCATTGGGAATGTATAATAACCTTCCGATATCAATTTCTTTAGTGGCTAAACATGGAGCTGATGGATTCTTACTTTCGCTTGTTGAGAGTGTTTGTGACAACATTAAAGAAGAAGCAACATACTCGGGAGCATAGGTCACTTCACATAAAGAAAAATAAAAATTATATCTTAAAACTCCAACCCTCAGTAACAAAATAAAAAGAAGAGAATGAATAAGTTCACTTTGTATTGATGTTTGATTTATTATTTTCTTAAAGCGGAGAGCTCAATCATGTAATTTACATTTTTTTGCGAGAGTGAAGTAAACTTTAAGTTGTTTTATATATGTTTTATTTAGGTTTTAATAAGAGAGGAAGTGGAAAAGGTTATGTAATTTTGTGTAATTAAGATATGTAGTTTGAAAAAATAAAATTAGTAAGCTCTACTCTCTCTCTCTCTATATATATATATATATATATATATATGTATATGTATATGTATATGTATATATTAGCCATTTTGGTCCACACAATTTGTGTCATATTGTTCATTTTGGTTGTCTCCATCAAATAATTGCATATGGAATTGCTGCATGAAACCGACTAGGATATCCATAAAAGAAAAATAGAAGATGTACGCATTCGCACACTTTCGATCCAATTCAAAAATATATTAAATCCAAAGTTGGGACCAAAATACAATTTTGTCATTCTATTGATTAATTAAAATCAAGTTATGACAAAGTCACGATAAAAATTCAAGCTGACCTTCAAAATAATTCATAAGAAATTAAAATTTATGACATCAAAATAAGGTATTGGACTCTTAGAGGTGGAAAGCATTGAAAGGCAAAATAAAATAGTGAAACTTGGTCTCTATACCTAACTTCTAAATCTTCATCAGCATGTGCCTCTTGTCTCGTTCACGTTAACAAACATACAACCTAACGCTGTTTTCTACTTGTGTTCGTCCCTCCAATTTCACTTCACCACTACACTAAGGCATGTTCAATACAAGAAAAACCTTTTTTTATTTAAAAATGATTTTCTTTAGACATATTTGAGTTTAACATTATTATAGCTCAGTTTCAAAAAAAAAAAAGTGTTTAAAGTATTAAAGAGTAGTTTATCTTAAAAAAATATTAAAATTTTCTATAAGTAGAGATACCTTACCATTACGTGTATGAATACAAGGTATATCTTTAAGTTCAATATAGTTAGTACTTATCAAAAATTAAGGAAATTAACAATTAGGAATTGTGAAGCTTTTGTTTATTTGGTTTTTTTAGATTCTAAATCAAATAATTAAGGTATTGAATTTCATCCATAAGAGAAATAGTTGATGGATGGAAAATTTTGCGAGTAGGTGTTCCAACCAATGCCCTTTTTATTTCAATTTTTTAAATTCATTTACATAATTAAATTGTCATAACCTGAATTTTGAGATTATAACTAACTAGAATTAAAGATATTTTTCTAATTTCAAAGTCTTTCATACATCTTTCTTCTAAAAATTCAATTTCTTAAAACATAGATTTTATTCATCAAAATGAATAATATTTTGAGTCAAAATTAGTTTCATTATGCAAAACCATCTTCCAAATAAAATTTACAACCATAGAAATAGTACTTAATATACAAGACAAATTTAGATGGTCTTCATATAATAAGACAATTCTAATAAATACCTGAAATATTATATGTAACTAAAAAAATGAGTTTTTTAGCTCAATGAGTAAACAGCCTATATGCAAAAAAAAATAAAAAAAAAAATAAAATACATAGATTCCAAGGACATGAAGTGATTCTATAAATCCTTTAAATATATTGATCCAACGTAAATTAAAAATATATATAAATAATTGAGAAGATCACATATTTATATTTTAAATTTTTTTTGCATGAAATATAAAATTAAAATTATTTATTTAGTATATTATAAGAGATTTTAAAATTAACATTATGTGCATAAATTCACATGAAAAGAGTTGCAAATATATAATTCTATAAAAACAAAAATTAAAACATTGAGATGAGGACTTATTAATTTAAATATGTTAATTATAATAATTATTCTTCTTACTATTGTTATTAACACCGACAATAATTCTAAAAATTGATGCGGGGGAGCCAATTCTATTTCGTTCTCAAAAAAGGAAGTTCAAGTTAAAATTTGAAAATATTGGATCCATTACTAGTTCTAACCAAACAAGGTCCTCCTATGAAGTCTAATAATATGAACCCAACAAACTAAAATTAGGACATTTTTTTTTATTATTTATGGATTACTTGAGCATGCAATTGTCAAATTAAATTTATATATCGAATTGAGGAACAGATAAAAGCAAAAGACATAGAGTAAGGTAAATTATCCACCTAACCAATAAATATTTGATTCACTGACTACCGATATAGAAAAACAAAAATGAAGATAAAAAGTAATGGGTGACAAGAATTTTTTCAAGTATTTTGAGGGTTTAACGATCAAATTTGAGAAAAGAGATCCATGGATCATGGGTGTCTTTACGGAAGAAATGAATTTTGGTGTAAAGTGAAAAGGAGTGAATGTGGATGATTATAGAAATAGAAGTAAATAAATATGGTTTAGTGTAATTAAAATTTAACTTAGTTTGAATTGTTTGATAAATAAATAGATTTAATTTTGTTAAAAAAATTTAAATAAATAAATTAAAAAAAGTTTGTTTATATTTATATATTATATATTTATATTTATTTTAATATATTATATTTGTATAATATTTATTTTAATATATTTTATTTATATAATATATATATATTTTTTATATTTATTTAATAATTTTTTATCTTATAAATTTTAAATTTATATTTTTTTAATAATTATTTATATAGATTTTAAATATATTTATTGATATTTTTTTAATATAAACCTTTAAATAAATTTATAAATTTTATATCAAATTTAAATATTTAAAATTTAACTTAACTTATCCTATTTTTATTTTTTATATAGTTACCATGTTGTGAAAAAAAAAAAAAAAAAAAAAACAAACAAACAAACAGGATTTGAGTGTTAAAAATAGAGAGTGAATAGCAGAGAGAGTAGTTGCTGGGTATCTCTTATTATAGAAGAGAAAGTGGGTGGGACGCCCATCAATCATGCATGTTATCAAGAGAGAGGAGGGTACTTATTTTAATGTTTTAGTAGTGTGAAGCCTAATAAAAAAATATTTTTTAAAATTAATTTATTTTATTATTTATTTTTAACACAATTTTTTATTTTATTTTTTTATTATTATTTAAAATATTTTATAAATTTAAAAATTATAATTTTAAAAATTTAGATAAAAAATTTGGAACTTTAAATTTTGTTTAACATATTATTTTCTATTATATAAATATTTTTTTAATCTGGACAGATTTTCTTCTAATTTTTTATGTTTTTTAATTTTTAGTTTTAATCGCCAATTTAATTTTAAATATTTATTTATTTTTTATATTTATTTTAATTTAAATTTTGTTTTATTATTAAATTTAATGTAAATTTAAATATTTAGCTATATTTAATTATATTTATTTGTTGTGATTTAATTCTTATTTTATTATTACTTTTAATTTTAAATTAAATTAAAATTTTACTTATCTTTATTATATCTAATTTTATGTAATTCTTCCTTCATTGATATTATTAATTTTGATTTATTTATATTTTTATATTTTATTTTGATTTTATTACTACTATTAATAGTTTTTTTAATTATTTATTTTAATCATTAATTTAATTATAAATTCATCTTTCATTAATTCAATTATAAATTCATCTTTTTTATATTTCATATATTCTAATTTAATTCTTATTAATACTCTTTAAATTTTTGTTTTAATTATTTTTTAAAAAATATTTATCTATCTTCAGTTGCTATATTCTATTATTCTAATATAATTCTTAGTATTATTAACCTTCTTTTAACTTTTTTATTTAAATTACTAATTTAATTTTTAAATTTTTATTTATCTGGTGTTATATTTATTCTAATTTAATTCTTTTGTATTAATATTAGTAATGTTTGCTTAATTTTTAAATTTAGTCATTAATTTAATTTTAAATTTTTATTTATCTTCTATTATTATTCAATTCTTATTAACAAATTAAAATCTTAAAAATTTAATTAAAATTATTTTATTACATAATTTTTTTATCTTTTTTATTAAATTTTAAACTAAATTGATTTAGTCTATTTATCTTTCTCTTAATAATTATCATTATTAACATTATTATTAATAATATTATCATTAATATAACTTAATTTTTCCTTATTCAAATAATTTTTTACTTAATTTTTTATTTTTTATTTTTAATTCTACTTTTATATATAAAAATTGAAAAATCAAACAAAAATTAGATAAAGGAATAAATAAAAATATTTTAACATTAAATTTACCTTTTTATTATCTTTTATTTACCTTTTTCTATTGATTATTTAATTGGTAATTTTTTTACAATATTTTATTATGATATTTTATTTTCTTCTATATTTTATATTTTTGACACGCTCGTCGCAAACGCGTAAAAATAATTTCTAGATTTTCCCCAAACTATTGGTATAGTATAAGGTGCAACCTAGGTCATCTCCCAATGACCATTTCATATTCTTAAGTAAATAAGGAGAAAATTAGAACAGGGGATTTTGTAAAGATTGATATTGAGTTCTAAATGCAAAATATAGAATGAAATTAATTTGACTTAACAATTATCAACTCAAGGAATTCAGAGGCTATATTTTCATAACTGATCATTGATCACTAAAATCATGCATTGTGTTTATCAACCTAGGATCATCTGGAACCCCTACAATGATCCTTAAATTCTCTACTGAGAAACCTCTTAGAATTCAATTGATTATGATCAACAAGATTTAGTAATCACTTAATCTTTCATCTAAACCAATTTTATAATCAGAATTCAGTTGAAGTAAGTAATAAAATGAAAACCTTCAATTAAATTACTTAATTTCTACTTTTCAAACTTTTGGAAAATGATTTACCAATCAAAAACCAATTATAAATCAATTATGCATTAATCAAAATACGTCAACCGATCAAACTTTGATTAAAGAATAAAATTGAAGAATATAGTGAAGTAGAGTAGAAACCACTTAATAAGCATGTAAATAAAGATCAAGACCTCAAAGTTAAAATGAAAATAGCTTGAATCCTTGAATTAAAACTACAAACCTAGTCTTCCATGAAGGAGGCAAACTAACAACAAAGAAAGAGGTAAACTAACAACAAATAAATCCTAAGCCTTCCATGTAGGAGGCAACTAACAACAAATAAATCCTAAGCCTTCCATGTAGGAGGCAACTAACAATAAAGAAAAACTAAGCCTTCCATGTAGGAGGCAAACTAACAAGAAAGAAAACCTAAGCCTTCCATGAAAGAGGCAAAACTAACAAGAAAGAAAGAAAATGGTATTGGAGTTAATCTCCAAAATGGTGTGTTTCTCCTCTTGTAAACCCTTCTATTTATAGAGGATTTTTGAGGCATCATCTTCAGAAAGTCACCAACTAGGATATTACTTTTCTACCCTTTTATTGCTTTCACATGGGCTTTGTTGAAAATGTAAAACACTTTTGAATTTTTGCCACCAATGAGCACAACAATTTTGACTTTCTTGCACCGCAATTTCGGATGTTCACATGTCCGAATTAGAGCTTAACTTCTGAACAAAAGTTGTAGCCCCGGATCTTAGCTGTCCAACAAATTTGATTTCATCTCAATATGACTTCTATATCTCAAGATATGGCCGGATCTTTGCACACTATTCAAATTCCACGTCAGCAACACTATCTCATCTTTTGAGATAATTTCGGAGTCCTAAACATCCCATTTAGAGTCTGATCTTGCTTTGTAACTATGGACACTTCTTTAAGCTTTCATTCAAGACATATTTCATGAATTTTGGATGTCTAAAACTCTTATTATGCTCAAAATACTATAATAGTGTCATTTTAATCGGGTAAGCAAAGAAATTCAATTAAACTTTATATGAACTCAAACTCATAAAATATGACAAAGATCACTTAATTGAACATATAAAAAGTCTTAATGAGATAAAAGTGAAAGATAATTATTTATGAAATCTATGCTTATCAATTTTAAATTTTATTTTTCTTACTGTTATTTTATTTATTTTATTTATTATTTTTCCTTAATATTGTGGGATTACTTTTTGTTTGATTGAAAAAACGAATCATCATTAATGGAAATGTAATTATGTATATATATTCAAATTTTAAAAAGGTCCAACCTCAAACATGGGATGGTGTAGAGAAAAAACGATAAGGGAGGATTCGCGCAGAGGGTGTTTGCCTATTAAAACTTAATCGGTTTAACTTTATTTGTAACATCTTTTTCATTGCTAATTTATCTTTAAGTTTAAAGAATAGTTAAGTATATAAACTTTATATTCGTTTCTATTTTAGACTTAATTTTTTTAAATATAAGTTTTATCAATAAAAAGTTCAAAGAAAAAAGTAAAAAGAAAATGAAGGAAAAGAAAATAAAGCAATTTATAGATAAGTATTTTACTTCTCTGAAATATTTAGCAAACATATACACTCACGTGATCATTTCTAAATAATCTTATCCCTCTTATTTCAAAGATCAAGAACCTAATTCTTTTGGTATGTGGTTTTTTTATTTATTTTAAGATTAAAATCATCGTCCATTCTTTATTGTTTATTATTATCTTTTATATATATATATATATATACGGAATAATCACAACGTTATTCTCATGGCAGCCATTGAAAATTTTTTTTCTTAACTCTATTGCTATCTTATTCACAAACGATTAAATTCAAAGTATATATATATAAGGAATGTTTTGCTTGCTTTATATCAAATATTTTACTTATAAAATATGTGTATATACGTATTACATTTTATTTTATATTCATAATATACATAAAAGTTTTTTTCAATAATATATATATATATATCAAAATTTACTTTTTAATCATAATAGGTTTCATATTTTTTATTATATATATTTGTTAAAATTTATTTTTTATCATAATATATATATATATAATATACCAGATTTTTTTACATGTGTCAAAATTTAGCTATTGTTTATAATGTACAACAGATTTTCTTTATATATATATATATATATATATATATATATATATATATATGTAATATTTGTATATGATTTAATTTAAGTGTTTGTCTAATTTTATTAGTATTTATTTTATCATATTGTAGTATCTTTTTATCAAATAATTTTTTTATTATTTATTTTTTTACTTTTCATTTTTTTGTCATTATTGTGGTTGTTAGTTTTTTTTTTCATTATTACTTTTTTACTTGTATCCTTTATCTGTGTTGTATTCTATTTTATAGATGTATTGTATTACTTTTTATATTTTTACTATTAATTAATTGATATCTTTTTATCATTTATCAATTTTAAATTATTTTATTTTATTAATATTATTGTCAATTCTTGTTAATTTAGGATTGTTTCGTATTTAGGGTTTAGATATAATGTATATTTTTATTTTTTATTTTTATCATAATTATTTATTATTATTATTATTGTCATACTTATTAATAATATTTATCTCATATAGATATTAAGATCATCGTGTTCATGATTGATATATATACGATTCTATTTAGATTTATTTTTTCATAAATAATTTAATTTAATTTTATAAAAAAAGTAATTTAAATGAAATATTTTGTTGATCTTATATTTTTAATTGGAGACATCTAAGTTATAACTGTGATTATCCTTAATTTAAATTTAAATTTTATAAATAATTTATCATAATTTTACGTTAAAAATCATAATTCAAACAAAATATTTTGTTGATCTCATATTTTTAATTAAGACACATAAATTGTGACAGTTTAAAAAAATTCACGTTGTTAAAATATATTTTAATAAACTTAATTAATATCAAAGATATAAAAATAAGAATTAAATCATTAAATTAAAATTAATTTTTATAATATTTTCGTTTATTTTAATTTTAATCATTAATTAAGTAAATTTTTTTATTAATTAATTTATTTATCTAATTATTTTAATCATACATTTTAAAATAAATTATTTATACATATTTTATTTAAAAGAATAAAATAAATTATTTTAAAATTATCATTAATTTGTATAAATTATTTATTTACCTCTTCACACATAAATTAACTTCTAAATTCATCCTGATTTTCGTAAATTATTTTTTGTTTTTATTGTTTGCTTTAGATAAAATATTTTTTAATTATTTTTAATATAAGATAAAATTAGTAAGAACTTTATTTTATTTTAAAATTAATCTCATTCAATTTTATCTTTAATTTCTCGGTGCAGGTTGGTAGAAGTAGGTTTGATAGGTTTGAAGTGAGGTGGCAGTAAGAATGTGAGTGAGAGAGAACCAAACTGAGGAAAATGAGGGTTTGTTAAATTGTTGTTTTGTGTACTTATGAATGAGTGAGTTTTCTGCATGTGCAGTAGTACAACAAAAATTGAAGAGTTTCTTACATGCATGTGCTCCGAAGAAAGAAAGAGAGAGGAATGTGGATGTACACATAGTCAATGGATAATATGTATATTTAGAGAGAATTGAATTAAGAGACAATAAAAAGTTAAAATAATTTATTAAAGTCTGTTATTAGTATGTATATTTTTAGATTTTTTTAAATAAGGAAGAATAAATTTTATCTTTTAATATTTTTAGATTTATTTTTTAAATTAAAAAATATTCAAAATAACCAAATATAACTCTGTTATTACTTTTTAAATTATTTTGTCAACTTTTATTGAAAATGAAAAGAAATTAAACCGATAACAATATAATGTTGCACATAATTAAATCATAACATACATCATTTAGGATATTGTTATTATAAACACACTTTTTATTTTTATTATATTTTATTTATTTTAATTTTTAATCTTTACTTTATTATTATTAATTTTAATTTTAAATCTTTAGTTATCTTTATCATATTTTATTTATTTTGATTCTTGTTTTATTATTTTTATTTATTTAATTTTTAATCTTTACTTTATTATTATTAATTTTAATTTTAAATCTTTAGTTATCTTTATCATATTTTATTTATTTTAATTATTGTTTTATTATTATTAATTTCAATTTAAATTAATAATAATAAAATAAAAATTAAATCAAACAAATATAATAAAAATAAATAAAGATTTAAAATTAATTTAATTATTAAAATTAAAATTAAAAATATAAATAAATAAAATATAATTTTTCTAGATTAAATAATATTAAAAAAATATTTACATAATAGAAAAATAGCATGATAGGTAAAATATAATGTTTAAATTTTTCATTTTTTACCTTAATTTTAAAGATCCTAATTTTTATTATTTATAAGATAAAATAATAATAATAATAATAATAATAACAAAAAAATATAAATTAATTAATTAATTTAAAATTATTTTTAAAATTATAAAAAATAAAAAATAATTTATAATAAACAGAATCTAGTATTTACAATGATAATATATTTATTTTAACAATTTATAAAAAAAATATCAAAATATTCTAACATCTGTAACCAGGTGTGAATAAATTTCATTTTATTAAATAAGGTTATAACCAAATGTCAACAAATTTAATTTTACTAAACAAATTTTAGTTTGAAAGATTGTAAAAATATTATTTTAAAATAATTGTAATTATATCTTTTAAATAAATTATTTATTTATTATTTAAAATAATTTCATTTTTAATTTTAAATTTATCTTAAAATATAAATGTTATAATTATTTTTTAATTATCATTATCTTTATAAATATCATTATCACCTTTATTATTAATGTTATGTACTATTATCATTGTGTTATCGTTATTATTATTTTTATTGAAGTTGTAATTAAATAATAAGAATAATAATAATAATAATATTTTAAATTTTAATTAAATTTAATTTTTATTATTTAAAAATTTTTAATTTTAATTTTTTTTATTTATTTAATAATTAATAATTTATCTATTTTTAGTAAGTTTTATCATAAAATAAGTTCACTTATTTTTTAATAATTTTTAAATTATAATGTTCAAAATTAAAAATTAAAAACCCCCGATTAGAAACTAAAATATCAAATTTAAATTGAAAGGACATTATCTCATTGAAAGGTCTTAAATGAACTCCTTCAAACTGAGTCGGATTAATCAAGGCCTTATACAGCTTTCGGGTAGTGAGGGTGTCAAAACAAAAAAATATGAATGATGGAAATAGGAATGAGTATATAGATTCATAAATTATGAGTATATGCACCAAAATTACTATTCATGCAGATATGACGTCGCCTTTAATTCCTGTCTGAAAATCCAGATATGGACACATGTACTGTCCTACAACGTCTACACCCTATACCTGTTGTTATTTTTATATTATTTGAAATTATTTCTAAAATAAACATTAAATTCTTAATTATATTTAAATTAATATCTTATTTTTTTGTTTTTATTTTAATTTTATATTTTAAACTTCTTTATTTAAAACTAGTGTGTATATTTTTTAAATTAATTCTTTTAATTTTTATTTTTAAATTGAATTTGGTTTTTTTAAAAAATTTACTTAATTTGATTTCTTGTACAACATAAAATTTCCCGACACATGATGTTAATAATTATGATTATTATTTTTATAAAATATTTATAAAATTATAATCTAAATTTTTATTATTTACATAAAATAATAATAGCTAATTTAAATAAAAATATAGTCATAGTAAATGTTAAAATGTTTGTTATGTGAAAATAATTTTTAATCATATACATAAAATAAATTTTAGTTTTATTTTGTCTTATAATATTATGTTATTTTATTACTATAAAAATATGACATTATTATAAACAAAAAATATAAACTGATCAATATAGTAATAAAATAATACAACGGAAATCATATTTATTTATTTTATATTTTTAATATTTTAAATTAAGTAATAAAATTTCAGATACAATGAAGTGAAAAAGGTTTGTATTTTATTGGTATATTTGTAAAAAGCGCACCTTATCTTTTTTATTAGACTTAATTCCATTGATTCTTTGAATTCACCCTTAAATTATAAAAATAAATTTTCATTTTGAACAAAACTATCTTCAAAATGATTCTTATCCTGTTATAAAAAAATCAGCTGCAATTTTCATGAAGCCTACCACAAGAATCCTTGTAAGCAACGGATAACGATCGATAAATGGAAGAGGATTAGCATTCTCTAGATTTATTATGATAACAATAATTAAATAGCATTATCTAAATTTGTTATAAGTATATAATAAAGTATAGAAATAATAATGGCGAGGCATTGATGTAGAGTTAATTAAGGGAGGTGCACTTGTGTATGTTCCACACCAGCTGGCACACGGTGTTGTAGTATTGTAGTTGTATCCTCCAATAGAAAATATATAAATAGACGTCACAAGAAACATAGCATCTTACACATTGCAAACTTCATAGCTCATATACTTCATACGTGATACCAACCTCCACTAAGTAAAGACAAATAAAACACCAAACAAAATTTAATCCCACCGTTGTTCAGCCGCCACGCTCAACTCCATAAAACACATTTGTTACTGTAATCTTCTTCCCTTTCTTTCTCATACTTTTTTTTTTTTTTGTGTTTAAATATTGTATTTATTTATTTTTTTTCTTGGGGTTAATTCTGTGGCTTTGCTCATAATGTTCAAATTTATACGTTATGACTTTTTTTTTTAACTTACATGCTATGTTTACCATAGTTTAATTTGCAGTAATTTGATTTAGCCTCCGTAAATTAGTTAGGATGTATTTATTTAAGAATATATTTGTGTTATTTATATAATTAATTTATAATAATTTTTTTTATCTCATCATCCATTATATTCTACACTTTTTTTTTATTTTCTTTTTTATTTATTGATATAAAGTTATTGTATATAAATAAAGTTTAAGTTTTTAATAAACCTAATTTAAATATAAATATTAATTTTTTAAGCTTTTAACTGGTACACATTGGACAATAGTACTTTCCAGATGAGAAATTAAGAGCTGTTTATGAGCAAGATATGATAATAATAGGAAGGTATATAAGAAGTAGATAAGGATTTGATATAATAAGAATATGATGAATTATTATTCTATTTTATTTTATCGTTATGTATTTTATGTTTAATGTATATCTAAATAATAAACAAGATAATATAATATATCATAATTTAATATTTGAAATAAATAAATAATAATAATAGAATTAATTATATTAAAGTAAAATCATCTTATTTATCAAAATTAAATATAATTTTTAAAATTATTTTTACTTTATTTTTTATTTTTTAATATAAATATACATATCAATATTAAAAATTATTAAAGGAATATTTTTTATATACAAGTAATATTTAAATTTAATTTAAATTATAATATTTTTCTTAAAATTTAGTTTTACACTACAAATTTAAAATATTTTTTGTAATAGATTATAATAAAAAGTAATTATAAAAAATAAAAAATATATTTTATAAAATATTTTATTAAAATTGATATAATATTTTTTAATAAATTTAAGTTTATAAATAATTAATTTATTTTTATAAAATTTTAAAATACTACAATATAAAAGATAAAAAAAATATTCTATCCTAATAATTTTTAATTCGACATTAATATAATAATTCAACAAAATAAATTATCATATTCTATTAATTTATATATACTAAAAAAAGAATATAGTATTTTATTCTATTATCTTATCCTGACCAAAATACAATCTTAAAAATAAACGGAAATTTTTTTCCTTTTGATAAATGTCGTTTGAAATATATATATATATATATATATATATATTTATATTTATATTTTTCATTGTAGGTAAACTATAATAATTTACAATATTAAAATTTAAAAAATATTTTGTACTTAAAATAATATTTTAAAATAAAATTTGAAAAATATTTTTATTTGAATAATAATACAAAATTACTTTTAAAGTATAAATATATATATATATATATATTAAAATCATATGCCTAAAATTAGTTCTTGTTAACATAAAGACAAATCTTCATTTTTCAAGATTAAAAGTGTGTTTGGATGAGATGAATTTTTGGATTATATGAAGAAAAAAAAACTGTAAGACATTGTTCAACCTTATTTGGTATCTATCAGAAAATAATCAAGTTTATAACTTTTATTATCTTTTACAGAAAAAATTTATTTAAAATAAGAAAAATTTAAAATTACCATTAAAAACTATACGAACTTTTAGTTAACTTTAATTTTCTTTATTTTAAATATAAAATTAACTATTACAAAAAATTATATCTATTTTATAATTTTATTAAAAAAAAGTAATCTTTTATACCTTCAAATAAAATAGATTATTTTAAATTCAAATTTCATTTATTTACAATAACTTATTTATAATCAATAATAATACATAATCAATTATTAAAATAATCTAGTTTTTACAATTAATTCAAATACACGCTGATTCTATTCATCATAAAATTTAATTATGCAAACTCATAATCTAAAATAAATTCTTTATTTTTAACTTATTGTTCAATTCCATTTTAAGCACAGTAAACGTTATTTGGAATCCAAACAGCCTAAAAGGATAAGCGTATATTACAAGTGATAAACAATATTGACAACCGAGAACATACGGTGTTTAGACTTTAGATTAATGTCTAAGTATATGGTATTAAGGTCCAGCACGTGGTGCTGAAGTATATTGCTGAATTATTATTATTTTAATCCGGATTTGTTGAAATTAGCAATTGAATCAAAAGCGTCATCATTCAAGGGATCGAATTAAGTAGATGGATATGTTTCCTCAGAAAAGGAAAGAAGAAGATGGTTCACGAAGCTAAATCTAAAATGGCGAGCTTGATTAGGACATAGGGTCTAAAGTCTTTGGTCTTGGTCAATTTCACTTCTTCAAATTTTATATAATTATACATCATTTACTACCATTTTTCTTCCCCCAGTTCACACCCTACACTCTTCTAACATCGTTATTCATCAAACCATGTACAGATTATACTCTTTTTTTTTTCCTCCCTACCTAGATTATAACATCTAACATGCATAAAAAAAGAGATCATACTTTCTACCATAAATTTATATAATATTTTATATAAAAAAGAGAAAAAAAAAAAAAGAAAAAATTATGATAAGATGGATGTTCTAATACATAAAAAAAAAATATTATATGAATATTATAGCTCTAAAATAAAATTATTGTTTTCCTAGGAAAATTTATTCAGGATTCTTAGAGCCTGTAGTTTCTTTCCTTTAAAACTCTTGCTATGTATGGTTATTTTTCTATATTTATTTTTTGAATTGAAATTAAGGAAAAATTACTAAATTTGAAAATACAATTTTTAAAGAATATCTGCAGAAATAATGAAAATTAATTTATTTGTTTTCCGAATGATGGCATCACGATCTTTGAAGATGTAAAATAAGGGGATAATAAAAACTATTGCGTGTTCTAAAATAATTATTATTAATTTTAAAATATTTGTATTTTGGTATTAGAATATAAAATAAAATGATTCTATTAACGGTATTTAGGACAGTGCTTCGAATTCACTAGAAGCATGAATCATCTAGCAGTGAAGAGTTTAAAAAAATTGTATTAGATCATAAATTTAAAAGGTAATTAAATAATCATGATAATGACTTTCTTAAAAGAAGTAAGCCGATAAAAAAATAAAACACTCCTACAAAATGTAAATTCATTAAATATAATTTTATAAATAATGATTAAAAATTAAGAATTTTATTAAATATAATAATAATCAATAAATTTTTTATTTTTTATAATGATTAAGAAATTCAGTATATACTTTAAAAAGGAAGTCATTAAATATTCCTAATTTTAAAAGATATATATAATTTCATTTTATTATATAACCATCTTATTCCATTAAATACAAAAGATAAAAATAAATAATTCTCATAATTAAATTTGTCTCATTAAATGCTTTCTTTTTTCCGATAAACGGTTTAAAAAACGGATAATTTGTTTCATTAAATATTCCTAATTTTAAATATATATATATATATATATAATTTATTTTATTATATAGCCATCTTATTCCATTAAATACCAAATGATAAAAATAAATTACTTTTTAATTAAATATTGTCTCATTGAATATTTTTCTTTTTCATAAGAATTTATTTGGATGAAGATGCAGAAAGGAAAGAAAAGAAAATAAATAAATAAATATTTTATTTATTTATATATAAAAATAGATAAAAAAAAATTTTCACGTTATACCTAAATTTTAATTTTCAACTAGATGAGAAAGTAGGATTAAAAAGTTTTTTTTTATTTTTATCCATTCAAATAATTTATTTTTTTATTTTTTTATTTTTTATATCATCTAAATAAAAAATAAATAATTTAAGAACATCACTAACGGTGAAGTCAAGATATTAGTTTAAATTTAATAATTTAACTGTGATTAAATTAATAATAATTAAATATATTTTTTAATATTATATATTGATATTAATAAATTAGTATAAATAATTATATTATATAATTTGTACGATAAAAATTAATAAAAAATTATTAAAAAATCTATATATGTGGATCAATTTCCACTGATTTTAAAATTGACTAATTTTTTAGTTTGAATAAACGCCTAACGATTTCTGAATTTGATCGAACTAGTTAATATGATTTTCTAAACAATATTAAAATTTTAAAATGCCCCTAATATATAATATTAATATTTATTTTTCAATATAATTGTTTTACTTAAATTATTTTTTATATAATTGATAAATAAGACTCAAATAAACATAAAATCCAGAATGATTGCTATGTCCATATAATAAAATGATTAATTCTTTATGATATTTATGTTTTATATGTAAAATAAAAATAAATAAAAGTAAAACTAAGACACAAATTATCTAAAGTTCTACAATATATTTGATTGACTCTAATAACTCTATTTTGTAATATTTATAAATATCATAGTTATATGTATTATACTTTTATATATGAAATAAAAAATAACAAAATTTAAACTTAAAAAATCAAACAAATTATCTGAATTGTATAGGACAAAATTAGTGAGCTGACAGCATGATGTTCTTTTTAATTAATTATCAATGCACTTTATGTTCCAAACATTACAAAAAATTATATATATATATATATATATATATATATATATATATATATATATATATTAGGTAGACTATCGTAATTCTTTTCCATTAGACTAACTACGTGGATGTATTATCCTGTGCAAATATATATATATTTGGAAGCTATATGGTTTCAAAATATTGTGAACTGTATTAATTACGATAATTTTCCAAGTGTTGCATGTATTACGCAGCCACCTGAGAATAATTTGCACTTGCAGTTGAAATTGTCAAGCCACGAAATTTACCATACAAATGCAAAATTGGCACCAAGTAGTCAATAACATACGGCTCTATTGCTAACAATTTCTCGTTCAATTTAGGTTTTCCGCGTCCGCCAATTTCATACTTCAATACTCCAATTCTCATCTTCAGCCTATAAAACCCTTCCGTTTCGTTGCGTTTTTCAATCTACCAAATTCAGTAACACAAAAAACCATCTCTTTCTTTGTCCTTGTCCATTCACATTCTCTCTGCCTCAGAATTTTATTTGAGATAAGGTCATATTATATTCATATAAACGCTGCTAATTAAGAAGCATGGAAGCAACCTCAGATTATGGAGCCTTCGTGAATAAATTCATTCTACAACTAAATTCTTCACCTGATCTTCCTTTGAATTCGCTTACGTTTTCGGTTAAAGACATGTAAGTTGAATCACTTTCAGTAACACAAATTCAGAAATTCAGAGTATCAAAATAACTCGTATATGGTTAATTTAAGTTTTGTGACTTTTTGTCAAACAGGTTTGATGTAGAAGGGTATGTAACCGGGTTCGGGAGTCCTGATTGGCTAAGGACACATGAAGCAGCTACATCAACTGCTCCACTAATTTTGACTCTTCTAAAAGCAGGTGCCATTTGTGTTGGTACAAATGTCACAGACGAATTGGCTTACAGGTTTATATTTTAATTTTCGATCCTGTTCTAGATAAATTATTAAATTTAATTAATTATTTAATTAGCTTAGAGGTTTATATTTTGTGTTTTAACCATCTTGTCTTGTTAATCATATAATTGAGTATTTTAATTTGACAGTATAATAGGACGAAATGCACATTATGGCACTCCAATAAATCCTTTGGCTCCAGATCGGGTTCCTGGAGGATCTTCTAGTGGCTCTGTTGTTGCAGTTGCTGCAAAGCTTGTAGATTTCTCAATAGGTGAGTTATATTCTTTTTTGTTCCATGAGTTCTTATATATAAATTGTTTCACTATATCAATAATTTGAAACAATTATTTATATTATATTTTATATGATAGGAACTGACTGCATAGGAAGTGCAAGAGTGCCAGCATCACATTGTGGAGTTTTTGGTATTCGTCCTTCGCATGGTCTTATTCCAAAGTCAGGAAGTGTTTCTATGGCACCAAGTTTGGATGCTGTCGGTAAAAAATCTAACAACTTAGTAGCTCCTTTAAATCTATAGTTTTGAGTGAAACACATCTTCCTTCATGGTTCTAATGTGCTTGCATTACATGTTTTTAATTGTTTTAAATCAAATATACATATAAAAAATATAGCACATGCATGAGGAGTTCATGTTTTCTAATTACTTGTTTTAAATATTTATGACATAAAGCTTTTTTATCCAAATTATAGGTTTCTCCAATTACATTTATTATCTCCTAGTGATATAGTGCACATCTGGTGTTCTTGATATTATAACTTCAAATTAATGCTATCGATTAGCTTTTTGTTTTAGACTCAATTTCTATTTTTTTTTATCTAGGATGGTTTGCTAGAGATCCAGTGATTTTGGGTAAAGTTGGACGTGTACTTCTACAATTACCAGAGATAGCACCTGCTAGACCTACTCACATCATCATTGCAAAGGACTGTTTTAAGCTTTCAAGCATTCCATACAATATAATTGCACAGCCTGTCATCAAAGCAATAGAGAAATTATATGGAGGTGAACAATTCATTAGATAAATGTAACAATGTAGTTAACTGTTATTTATAAAATAAAAGATTTTGAAATTTCAATTTTAAATTATGAAGGTTTTTTTTTCTGTATTTATTGTTGCAGGTGATGTATTGAAGGATGAAATCATAGGCGATTATGTGAAGACTAATGTTCCAAGTTTGCAACATTTCTTAAGTAAAGAGAATTCAAATGAAGTAGATAACATTCCATCATTGGCTGCACTTTCAAATGCCATGCAATTGCTTGCAAGGTGCAATTTACTAGTCAAACTTTGACTCTAACAAAGATGGTTGCAATTTTGTATTGGATTATGAACTTCCATTAATTAAAATTTGACTTGTTTTTCTTTGTTTACCATTTTTTAGGTACGAATTTAAGAATACTCATAGCGAATGGATCAGTGCAGTCAAACCTAATCTAGGTCCTGGAATTTCAGAAACTATAGCAGAAGTTTTGAAAACAACAGGAGAAAACATCGATATTTGTCATTCTATAAAAGGGGAACTACGTGATGCTCTTACTACTCTTCTTGGGGTATTTTATTTCTTTCTCTCTCACATAAAAAATACATATATGCTCATTAGACCATAATAAGGATTTTGAAACCCTTACATAACCTATTAATGAACATTATATTTCAAAGGAAAAACATCATGTTTGTTAAAAGTTCATCAGACCATATATGCATGTTTATGTGTTCATGACTGTTTATATATTCAAATTTCAGGATTTTGGTGTTCTCATGATTCCTACAGTCTCAGGACCTCCACCAAAAATAGAAACTAGTGTATTTGAATTAAAAGATTTTATTGCAAAGACTTTTACCTTATCGTCTGTTGGTGGATTTTCCGGATGTTGTCAGGTAATTTCTTCTCTCTCTCGCTCTTGTGTATGTATAAGCAAGTGCACGTTATGCGTATTTTTCTTTTAAACACTTGAGACTTCTATACTTTCCTTAATGAATTAAACTTCAACATATTAGAATAATGTGGTTTCTTGTTACTTTGCAGATAAGCATACCATTGGGGATGTACGATAACCTTCCAATATCAATTTCTCTAGTGGTAAGACATGGAGCAGACGGATTCTTGCTTTCTCTTGTTGAGAGTATTTACGAGAGCATTAAGGAGGAAGCAACACGCCCATCAACATAAGTTACTCCACACACACAAGAAAAATGGAGAGACTATAGTCTAATGTTCCCTGTTACATTAATATTGTGCAATGATTGAAAGGCGGGGTGAATAAGTGCAATTTGCATAATATTTTCTTTATTATTTTCATTTTTTTATTGGAGAATTTATTCATGTAATTTATGCTGTGATATAAAAGTGGACAGAGCTTTTAAATTTAATTTATGTTTCATCAAAACCACACAAGTTCGAGCATTAGAAATATGAAATTTAAAAAGAAAAAAGTCAATAACCCGTTATTTTATAAATTTTTCAGTGACAATTTAATGCAAACACCCATTCCGTTTCACCGTGTATGTTAATGAAGAGGAAGAGGGCCATCAGAGGTGGAATATGTACTTAAGGATCTTGAAGCTGATTGTTCAAAAGCTCCCACAACTTCTTCATCCAAACATAATCCTAACATTTCCCCCAAATCCAACATTTCATAAGTTTCCACTCATCCAAATTCTTATTACCCGATCGCTCCTTATTTATTTTATTTTTTTTGTTAAAGTAAGAAAGAGAAAAAAAAAGATTAAAATTATTAAAAATAATTTATTGTAATCTAATTTTTATATAACTGTTTTATTTATTAAATTAAAATATAATCTATGAAAATTTCCATGGATCAATAACTTTTATTAAAATTTTAAATAAATTAAATATTGTAACAAACTCTTAAAATTATTTTAAATCATGTTAAAACATTAAAAATATAATGAAAATAATTATTATATCTAACATTTTCACCTAAAATTAAAAATATTAATTATTCAATTTAATTAGAACTTTTCAAATGCAATAATTTCAAGCAACTTTCTTAACCTTTAAAATATGGAAAACTTCAATGATTGATCATTATGTGAGGAATTTAATCTTTACTCTTACAATAAACAAGATTAATCATTTTATCCTTCATAAAGTCTCTTAAAAAATGAAACATCATATTAATATGCTTATTTCTTCTAAATAAAATTAGATTTTTGAAGAATTTGATGGTAGAAATATTGTCACAATAAATTTCAATAGCTTCCATTTGTTTGAAATACAGATCTTCAGATACTCTTTATAGTCAAAATTTTTGATAAGTTGTTGTAGTTACAAATTTAGCTTTAGTTATTGACAAAGCGACAAACTCTTTCTTTCTTAGGACCATGAGATTGTTACCGAACCAAACATGAAAACATAACCAGATATGTTCTTTCTATCATGCAAGTTCCTAGCATAACCAGTATAACACATTTGATTTTTCACATTTTCTATAAAACATACCATAACCAATAGTTCTTTACAAAGAGTGAAAAATTCTTTTTACAACTAGAAGATGCATTTTCTTGGGGCATTTCATGTACCCGTTGATAAAACTTACTGGACACATGAGATCAAACCTTATAGCTGTCAAATACATTAAACTTTCAACAATTTGCTTGTAAAGGATGTTGTCAACACTTTTTTCTCCTAAATCTTTAACAAGTTTTAAATCAGTCTCAATTTGTGTATTAATAAAATTACTATTCTTTATCTAAAACTTGTTTAGTATTTCTAGAGTATACTTCTTCTATGAAATAAAAATTCCATCCATAAGCTGCATCACTTTAGTTTCAAGAAAGTAATGCATCTTTCAAAGATTAATCATGTCAAACTCACATATTATAGATTAAATTTCTCAAATATAATAATGTTATCTCTAATATAAATCAAATCATCAACATATAAACACACAATAAGAATTTAACTCCCTTCTTCGCATTTAATGAGAAACATAAGCCTATATGAACATTATTAAAAGCTTTCTTCAAGAAATATGTTTCGATATGACTGCCTCAAGAGCGTGGAACTTGTTTTAGTCTATATAAATATTTTTTAGTTTATAAATCTTACTTTCACTTCCAAGCTTCAAATAACTAAGAGGTTAATCAACAAATATTTGTTTTTGAAGATTATCATGCAAGAAAATTGACTTCATATCTAACTGATATATTATTGATCATGATTATTACGTAGCTAGTGCAATTACTAGTTTAATTGTATCTTATTGTACAATAGAAGCAAAGACTTCTTTATAAAATCCACCTCCAAAGTCTTATTTATAACCTTTGACGACCAAACATGTCTTATACTTTATCAACTTCTCCATTTTCCTTCAATTTTGTCTTGTAAACCCACAGTTATTTTCTTCCATTTTGAAAGATCATATTTCAATTACTACAATTTTTTCATTCATTGTTTTGTTTGACTTCTTTAATAGTTACTTCAAAAGTGATAGAATCACAATATGAAAATAAAGTAAAATGCACAAGTATATTTTTAGAATGATCAATATCAATTATCTCATAATCAATCATTAATGCACAAGTATATTTGATCAATATCAATTATCTCATAATCAGTCATCCAAGTTGATCTTGTTCTATCTCGTTAAGATCTTTCCTCTTCATGCATAACTTTAAGTTGATCTTGTTCTATCTCGTTAAGATCTTTCCTCTTCATGCATAACTTTTCATGCATAACTTTTGAAATGAAATGATTTTGTTACATTCTAGCTATTACATTTCATCTTTATTCTTTCAATAAAAAATAATAAAAATTTGTTGTTCAAGAACATTATTGTTCCATCTTCAAAACATAAATATAGATAATTATAAACATAAATATAGATAATTATAGATAATTATAAACATAAATATAGATAATTATAAGCATAAATATAGATAATTATAAGCAAAATATCATAGTCATGTATCTTTTAAATTTAATAAAAAAACAAAAATATCATAGTCATAACATAAAAATATCATAGTCATACTGTATCTTTTAAATTTGATAAAAAATATAAATAAGTGATATTGTCAAATAAAAGTAAAAATATATAATTTATGTTAATATTAACTTAAATAATTAAGCCTAACTTTTATATTTTAAATCTAGTCCACTCCATTTTTTTATAGAAATTTTGTATTCTTCTTTTATAGATTTCTCCAAAATTAATTTTTAAATCTTGAATAAAAAGAACATTATAAATAGTATAGTTATAGTTTTTCTTGGTTTCAATAAAACCTTTCTTTTCCCATAAAAGTGACTCTTATTACTAAACGTGACATTATTGTGAAAATACTTGTTCAGTTCAAAAAACATCTTCTTATCTTTACACATATACATATATTACTGTTATACATATACATATATTACTCTCTTAAACTATTTAAAGTGATACTTCTTTTTCTTTTTATTCTTTTTCTTCAAAACTATTTCTTTTCATTAATCTCTATTTCCTTTCATCACAAAATAACTTTTTTTAATAAGTTTTTTTTTAAATATCTTTAATACTTCTCATCTATTTTGAACTTCTGTTCATACTAACAACTTCTCATCAAGTTATTTTTTAAATACCTTTAATACTTCTCATCTATCTTTAACTTCTGATCATACTAAATGATCTTTGTAACTTATGAAATTCGATTTTTGTAACTCAAACTAACAATGATATTTGTAACTCATGAAATTCGATTTTTGTAACTCAAGAAGGGAAATGTTATCTATATTTCTAAATTCTTCTATATTACAAAAAATAAAATTAAACCTGGACGTGAAGGAAAAAAGCATTTTTCATCAACATTAATATCGTGTGTTATTTTTATTAATTTGTAATCAACATTAATATCGTTTCTTATTTTTATTAATTTGTATCTTATTGACAGTTGTTATCAATAAATACAATTAATTTTCCTAACTTTATTTGAAATGTTCTGAACACTGAATATGAAATCTTATAAATAATTAATTTTCCTAACTTTATTTGAAATGTTCTGAACTCTGAATATGAAATCTTATAAATTCCCTTGTGAAAGATGTTCTCCAATCCATGATCAATTCTCTTGCATGATAAATTGTTTAAAATAAAGTAATACTCTCGTAAAAAAATTTATTTTCCATTAACATATTCTCATAATGACAGTCCATTGACAAATTTCCATATTCCCATAATGATAGTGAGTATCATAACAGAATAATTGCTTGCATAATATTAAAATATTAAATATGCCTCCTCATGTATTTTCTTTGCTCTTACGAACTTTAAAGTAAATTTTGATATCAATATGCATGTATGAGAGAAAAAATTAAAAAATAATTTATTGTAATTTAAGTTTTATACAACTAAAATATACTCTATTTATTAATTAAAATATAACAAAAAGTTAAAAATACAGTCAATAACACCAAGTAAAATTTTAAATAAATTAAAATACTACTTAAAAAACAACAAAAATAATAATTATGTATAACACTCCGTATATATATCACTATCATCAATGAATATCTATTACGCACTGGGGTGAGTGTCTAAAATGCTTTAGTTCAATTCCTTCCAAAGTGTCAAGTATCGCCTCTTTCTGAATGTTGGTGGCCAATTTTACAAGAAAAGCTAGCATTGCCCTTAGTCACGTTCAAGTATATGGAAACAAGCTTTTATGTTCTAGTGGGTCTGTTAACTGTCTCACTCTCACCTACAGTTCATTAGAATTTACTTATGAAATGAATAACTATAAGTACCAGCAATTCAAAAATACAAGGGAATTAAGATATCCAATATTAATTGTGTTAAGTGGGAAAATGGGAAAATGAATATTATACTTGTATAAAAATTAGTTTAAAAATTTTCAACCATCATCATCCATTTGCTTTACAAATTAATAATACTTGTTTCATCAAGTTGTTACAGTTGTCTCTTGCTCAAATTTAATATGTTATCGCCCCTATGACTGCATTAGGACTCAAAATTGGTTACTATCAGGTAATTATAATATTAATTACGATCAGCTTCAGATCTAGTAACTTTACACGTATGGCATCGATCAATTATCTCGCTTAAATTACTCAGGTTCATTACTAACACCAACCTAGGTGGCTGGAATTTCAGCTGGGAGGCAAGAGATTGTGCATGCTTGTCATGTAACTATGAAGTCTTTGTGCATTAGGTCTTAAAAAAGGTAAAGCATACTGACCTTGCCTCGATAACATGACATATATATTTAAGTAACACATACGTACTCATCTTTACTATATACTCTTACATATATTACGCAAAAAGGAGACATTTTTTTCTTAGGCTAATTTCTACATTCAAAAGTGGATATATATATATTCCTCCTGGTTCCACCTCTACCAGTAGAGAGAGGAACTGAGTGAACTACACAGTAGTCACACACAAACTAACCCATTCACACAACGCAACACCTTAATGCTCTTCTCTCATACTGCCAACGGTTTAACCATTCACAACGGTCCCACCTGAAAAAACATGTCCATGTTAATTAATTGACAAAGTTAAACAAGTAACGCGTATATTATATATGGCTGTAGCTAGGTAGTGCAATAATATATATATAAAATTGTTACCATTGGGGTGAAGGACTTGTCCAGTGATGTAAGAGGAGCATTGGTTGCAAGCAAGAAAGACAAAGGAAGGAGCAACCTCAATAGGTTGACCAGGCCTCTTCATCGGTACTTGCCCACCAAATTGAGCAGTTTCTTCCTCCTTGAAAGAAGCAGGTATTAATGGAGTCCATATGGGTCCAGGGGCCACTCCATTCACCCGTATTCCTTTCTCCGCCAGCTGAAGGGCAAGGCCTCTTATAAAGGCCACAATTGCTCCCTTCGTTGACGTGTAGTCCAGTAGCTTCGCATTTCCCTTGTATGCATTCACCGATGTTGTGTTGATTATGCTGCTTCCTTCCTTCATGTGCTTCAGTGCATGCCTATACAATATAATCCATCATGCCCATTAATTTCATTCATCCAAATCCCCAAATTTTATTATTTTTTTAAATTTTTAAAGACCAATACTAAATAAACAGTAGTTATAAAAGTATATTAAAATCCATTGTAGATACCTGGTCATGAAGAAATAGGAGAAGATATTAGTACGAAACACCCTCTCAAGTCTTGGTTCATCTATCTCCTCCACGGTTGTACATTCATATTGTTCAGCAGCGTTGTTGATTAGAATGTCAATGCGGCCATACGCATTCACCACATCTTCCACCACTTTCTTGCAATTCTCATCAAAACCTAAATCAGCTGGTATAGCCATTGGATCTTTGGCATCCAAAGTCTTAGCCCTCTTTAACATTTCCAACGTCTCCTTCGCGTCCCTGTCCTCATGCCCCTTCACATAGGTGAAGGCCACTGTAGCACCTTCTAGAGCAAACAAGTTACACACGGCACGTCCAATCCCAGAGTCACCCCCGGTGATTATTGCTATCTTCCCCTGAAATAAATAATTAAATAAACAAATTGATGGATATAAAAAATTAATTAATAATTAAACGGGGATATTATATATAAGTATATACTTGAAGTTTATTTGAAGGCTTGTAGTCAGGGGTTGTGAATTGAGGTGTTGGATCCATAACATGTTCCTTCCCAGGCTGTGTCTTTTGTTGTTGTGGAGGGAATTTGCGTTCACCAGAAGCCATTCTTACAAACAAGGTTTTTGGAATGAACGTAGTTGGAGAGAGAGTGTTGAACTTTGAGAGGGTTTTGGAAGGAAAGCAGAATGTGGAAATGGTAGTGAGAGATCTTGATGATGAACAAAGCGTGCGGTTAAACATATAGTATGTAGCGAGCCGTGGGGCACTTGAAGTTGCTGCACGTGGAAGATAGTGATGATATCGAGATCAAGGTGTTGTTTATAAAGGATTTTAATATGCCACGTGGTGAGGAGTGGCAGAAGGACTGTTGACGTGTCATATGGTTCGCATGCAGTGGACCAGCTTCTACCAACGAACATTCTGGACAACACTCTTCTTTGCTTTTGGTTTAGAAAATTTTTCTCCGGTTTTCCATCATCTGCACACAGGTAAATTTTAATTTCAGTAATTCAATATTATTTTTATAATTAATTATGATCTATTATTGTAAAATAATATGGTTAATAATTTTAAAAAATATGATTAATTTTTTTTTTGTAAATGATACATTTTAAATAAAATTATAATCGATTAATAAATATAATAATTAATTGATTATGTATATAAAAATATTAATTAATTAATTATCAACAGTAAAAAAATTAATCTATTATAAAATAAGATGTGTCCAATATAGATATTATGGCTGTGTAGCTCAATCATGTTTTGGTTTTGGAAACGTCTCCGTGTCACCTATGTCAAACTTCATCCAATATGCTGGCTTCAAGTTTTCATTTTAAAAATTTGAGAAACAAAATTTTTGTGTATAATAATTTTATTTGACTGTAATGAAATTATTTTTAATTAAAAATATATGTAATTTAAATTAAGAAAGAAAAAACTTACCTATTTTATTTGTATGTTTTTCCTTCTTTAGTTTAAAGTTTTGTTTTAATAATAAATAAATGAATTAATTTAATAACATGTTATTTTATTTTAAAATAATAAAAAATTAAAATGCTGGTACAATCCATGTTTTTCCTTCTATCGATTGTTCTATGAAACATATCGTCGTATTTTACAGTATCATGCACAGTATATACTGTTAGAATGTGTATGAGTGTTTGGAATATATAACATTAGAAAAGGAAATAACACTTTCTTATGTTGAGCGAGAATAACGTTAGTGGATAACTTTTAGTAGATAAATTTATACGCATGTTATTTATACTTGCATTACTTTTTTCTATTTTCATCAATAATATATTTGTGGAGAGTTTGGAATATTTTGAGATTGAGATATTTTGAAATTACCATGCGTGATTTTAGTTAGTATTTATGAGGAGATTAGTAAATTTTTTCTACCCAATTTTTAGAGAGGCAATATTGTAAGCTAAAAGCATTCCTCTGATGGGTAGTTTACTGTACAATTCTCTTATAATTACTGATGGCATGTTGATGATTAATATAATAATGATTATTTGTTCAATTTCGTTTGGGTTAGGAGAGCTCTAGAGTGGATACACCTTCTTTTATAGAAAATTGTTACAGGAACTACAGTGATGAATGTTTATATATAACAAAAACAGGAGGTTCACGTACGGATGATTTTAAATTACAGTTTATTAGAATCTCAAGATGAAACCACACTTCATGTATTTATGAATTGTGAAGCAAGGAAATCAGATTTGGTGCAATCTACCCTTATGGGATTGTATTTTTAATAACACTTTTTCAATAAATGTAATCGTTAATAGAATAAGTGTATATATGCATGAAATGTTTAAGGTTTAGGAGAAAATGCATCTGCACGTTAATAAATGATTTGGAATGTAATTTTAAATTGATTCATAATTTTTTATTTTTTTTGTTTTAGTTCTTGATTTATTATCTACAATATTTTTTTTGTTGAAAATATCGTACTTAATTTATTTTGATAGTTAGACCTCTTTTTGAAAAAAAATAAACTTCTATATTGTTTGTAGTTTAACTTAAAGTTTTAACATAATTACAATTTGATTTTATTATCTCATATTATAACAAAAATTTATCAGGTGGGTCAGACAAGTTAGAAAATTGATAAAAATCGGTCAAATTAATGGTAAGAAATCTGCTTAAATCAGTATTTTAGAGAAGAAAAAACGAAATGCTAACGGACGTTATTTTTAATAAAAAAATTATTTTTAATTTCTTAACTAATATTCTTAAACTATTGGTTAAATTTTTTGAATTTTTATTTAAAAATAAATTTTGTATAAATAAAAGATTATGAGTTTATTATTATTATTGTATAAAAAATTTAAGTGAAATGAATCCTATAAATTTATCCAGATTAAATATATATATTAAGGGTTTAAAAAATATTTATAAATATATTCTTAAATTACTTGTTAAAAAATTAATTTTTTAATTTTTATTTAAAAATAAGTTTTGTATAAATAAAATATTACGAATTCACTATTATCATATAAAAAATTAAGTGAATTAAATACTGTAAATTTATCTAGATTAAATATATATAGAGGGTTCAAAAACTATTTATATATATATATATATATATATATATATATATATATATATTAATATATGTCTGATGAAGCTAACTAATAAAATTTTTATATTGCAGTTAATTTGAATCAGCATTATTGTATAGTATAACTTTAATCTTTACAAATTTTAGATGAATCTCTGTTAACTGATTATTATTTTTAAAATATTTATTATTAATTTTTATCATATAAAATATATAATTAATTTTTTATATTTTTATATTATTTATTACTAATTTAGTTACCATTAATTCTTATTTTGTAAATTACAATTTTAAAATATTGTCTAGTGAGATCTTTATTTTCAACTTTTTATGTTTCATTAGATTTCCATCATCACACATAAAGAGGTATTTAGTTTTTATTATTATTATAAAATTAATTAAATATTTAATTATAAATTTATTTTAATATATTTAAGATTTCTTATTTTGTTTAAATTTAGGGTATTAAATATGTTTAATATTTGAAAAAGAGTTTTGATGCGTATAATAACCAGACATAGTTAAATTTAAACATGAATATATTTTATTAAAAATATTTGTGATATCTTACTAAAAAAATTATTTTTATTTTTAATTTGTATAATAAAAATATCTTTAATTTTTATATAAAAAATTATTTATGAATTAGTCCTTGTTATTTATGATTAGAGACGGCTCAGTGAATATCTAAACCTATAATAAATTATAAAATATTTTTTAATTCATCTAAATAACTTATTAAAATATTTAATAATTTTATTCAAATTTTATTTTTAAAAAATTATATATAAAATTTCTTATTAAATTATTATAATAAATTTTGTTTAATATTTTTTAACCAATAATCATATTAAATTTTTAATTTTTCTGGAAACATTGTTAATTTTAATCCTTTTGAGTTCTTATGTGTATATTTAAAAAAAAAAAATTATGCACATGAAGGGAATCATTTGCAATAAGGGCCGAAGAACTGGAACTTGGGTGTGCTCATTCTAGCCACCAACTTTGACCTACCAGGTGTGTTCTACGGGAAAAATAAAGTGAAAATATAAAAAATTATTTTTAATATTTTTTTATATAATTTTTTGAAAATAAAAATGACAGAATAATATTATAATTAAAAATAAAAAGCAAGAAACATATACATAAACTGAACAATACCTTATTTGAATGAAATTAAATGATTATTCAACTAAACCAGGAAAACGCAATCAGATATGTTTATTGGGATGAAATGAAACGATTATTCAAATTCTCGATGCCTATCTTGTTAATGCCACTTTTCCAAGAAGCAAAAGGAATAATGTGATGGAAGCCCCTCTCTTTACAAGCAAGGTACCAATAAAAGTAAGGGGTATCTCCCTTGGATGAGAAAGCACAAGGAAAGATCCAAGAAGGACGCGCACACCTTTACTTAATGTATTTCTTAATTAAAATCTATTCATGCCAATAATACATATAACCTTACAAAAATATTTTTTATAAATACACTTTGAAATTTTGAAACTGTTTTAAAAATACAATAGCTGTAAATCTGTGCTTGGAAGTTCTTTCCCCTGTATTATCAAATTTTGTAAATATTCAACATTTTCAGAACAGAAATGCATTATCCTTTTTTGTTTTCATTTTTATTCTTATTCCATTTTCCTTATCAAAGTTTTTAAATTCTAATTAATCCTACCGTCACTGCTTTTTCCTCACTTCCCCTCCCTTGGGGTCTTATATATGTGGTGACACAACATCATAATCATATAACACATATTGTTACCTTTACCTTTAAGTATTGAGTGCATTCTCCATTGCAATTCAACAAGTTCTGTTTTTGCTTCTTGTTGGACTCAATTTTAGCATGGCCCCTTTCAAACTTGGTCTCCATCTTCTCATTGTATCAGTCTTTGCCTTCCACCTGCTTCCTACTCCAGTGCTTTGTGATGGTAATAATCTCTCTTTGCCTCTCTCCCATCTCATGAAATTCCAACATACAGGGTCTCTCCTAATTTAATATTTACCATACCTAAAATCTCATTCTTTGCTAGTAACTCTTGGTTTGGTCTTAAATTAGGTTAAATTAATTTTTTATAAAATAAATTTTAAATCATTAAATATTTTTAAAAATTTTGTTTATATATTAGTTTAAATTACATATTTTCATTATAACATGTGTTTTTAATTTAAAAAATTACAAAAATTGATTTTACAAATTTTAAAAAAATGGAATCTCAACCGATCTAAGCATCCATTACACTGAATCACTGATATATATCAATTTAAAATAAGTTAATTAATAAATTAATCTTTCATTTTATGTCTGTATTGGAAATTTATTTTTAATTTTTAAAATAATACTTCTTTATCTTTTTTATTTATTAAAAAATAAGAAATATAAATATTTAAAAATAGTTAATATTATTTTTTAACGGATGATAATAATTAGATAATAGGACAAATAATTAGAAATAAATTTTTTATTATATTTTTAAAAAGATAAAAAAACGAAAAAAATAAATTAATCTTTTATGTTTAAAAATATTATAATTTTTATTTTAAAAAAATCAAATTTATTATTTTAAAAATATATAAATTTATAATATGTATATAAAATAGGAGAGTAATTTACAAAGTTAACTTGATTTTAAATATAATGCTAATGTCTTCTGAAATTATGTTTATCTTTGTGTGCTTTCCCTGCAGAAGAGGAGAAGAATCTACTTCATGACATAAACATTTACAGAAAAATTCTGAACCTTCCTGTTCTTGATAAACGTAAAAAGGCGTCATGCTTAGCTGACGAAATTGCAGATGATTTAGAGGACACGCACTGCGAAGATTTTCGCGACTACTACCCTGCGCCAGGTAGAAACTCCAAAATTCCAAACTTCCAAGAGAGTGTAAAGAAATGCAAGATCAATATCAACTCCACAAAAGACGGGGTTATCATGCCTGTTTGTGTTCCCAAATTGGATCCAGATGCTGTGTTTTCCAATTATACCAAATCCAATCGCTTCACCAAATATCTCAACAATTCCAAGTATAAGATAGCAGGGGTTGGTTCCGAAGATGATTGGATGGTTCTTATTATCAGCACCGACACTGCTTCTGGAGATTTCTCTTCCGCTACTTCTCTGCTTGTTGAGGCTTGGAAGAGTCACTGCCTTGTGCTGGCCTTCTTTTTCACCACTTTTATTTTCCTCATCAACTAAATTCACTGTTCAATTTCCCCTGTGTTTCGTTTGGTGGAATTTTCTTTTCACCTTTATTTGTTTATTATTTTTTTGTCTGTAATTTTTTGTACATGTGAGTGTAATATTGTTTTGTCAAGTTCTTGATTCAGGATGTGCATGTGATAACATCATAGTGCGCCTACTTGTATTTGGTCATGTATATTGTGATTTGAGTGTTAATATATTTGAAAAATAAAATTTTATGATTAATTTTCTTTCATAAATTCTTATACGACAAAAATTTATTTAATAAGTATTAATTTAACTGTTTATACAAACATATTCAAATTTCTCTTCGTCAATTTTTTTCAATAACATTTTTGTCTAAACTCTCCAAATAAAGTTATGATCAGAATTTTTCAGCATGAACTTGTTTGTTTATGATGCTACTGTTTAATGTTTTGTTTGTTTTGACTAAAATGGGAAAAAAGATTGACTGTGCAATGGAAAAATAAAAACCATCCTTTCCTTGCTTGGTATCATATTTAAAAGGTAATAAGAAAGATTAAATATATGCTTAAAAATGACTAATTTTGATCATTTTAAAAATTTTAAAAAACATTATTTAATCTCATTTAGTAACTGTGATAAAATTTTATAATTTATGATTATTTTTTAAAAAATAAACTATGTAAGATAAATAAAAATTTAAAATTTATGATCAAAAGTTAGTAACTTATTTCTAGTTAACTTTTTCTTTTTCAATTTTATTCTCTGATTATTTAAAATACAAAATAAAATATTATAAATAATTTTATATTTATTTTGATAATTTTATTATCAAAAAATAAATTTTCTATAACAAAATATATTATTTTAAAATTAGTCTTTACTTAATAATTTCTAACAAAATTTATTTTATATAATCAATTATAAATAATCTAATTTTAACTTATTCAAACATACAAAGTTTATCCGGATTTACCCATGTATTCTTTTTATGC
The DNA here is from genome assembly GCA_037954105.1 of Canavalia gladiata. Taxonomy (NCBI): domain Eukaryota; kingdom Viridiplantae; phylum Streptophyta; class Magnoliopsida; order Fabales; family Fabaceae; genus Canavalia; species Canavalia gladiata. The sequence continues at coordinate 17,437,002 of CM075660.1, forward strand.
TAAACTAAGTATGAAAGGAATGAAGATTTGCAATTTAAACTAAAAAATAATATATCTCAGTTTTGTGCATAACTTTATTATTCATTCATATTTAATATCAATTAAAAACATAAAAAATATTCCTTACAATATTTTAATAATCCTTCACTCAAGTTAACTTGAATTTTTAAAAATAAGTTAGATTTAATTTTTTAATATAATATCAAATTTATGATTGGAGGTTATGTTGGTGATATTTTAAAAGAGTCCAAGTTCTACATTATTTGGTAAAGGATCTTTGCTAGACTTTATATATTGGGATACATATTGAGCTCATAGACAAGCAAGTAAGAGAAACATGCTCTCGCGCATATGAGTTTGAGTCAACTCAGTTTAAAATGGCGAAAACCCCCTACGTACAATAGCGAGGATCACAAATTTTTTTATTATTATCTAAAATTTTTAAAAATAAATTGTTTACTTGAAAATTTCTATTTTAAGGTTTTATTTTTCCATTATCCTTTGATTGCTTTTTATTAATCATTATGGGATTTAATTATTAAAATGACCGGTACTATTATTTTTTATTGGGTTTTTATTATAAAACTTATCGGTATTATTAATTTTTATTGGATTTGATTATAAAACTTATCGATTATTTATTTTAGTTTAAATACCATTAATCCTGTTTAATTATCGATTCAAAAGTCGTATGTTATTTTCAATGTTATTAAATTCCTATTTCAAATTTTTAAATTCAAAATTCAAATTCGACTTAATTATAATTTAAAGTATTTTAAAGTACCTCTGAAGTATCTCTCCTATATGTAGAGACACAGCTTACCTTTTTGACATACTTCGACACTATCATTTTCACAGCTTACCTTTCTCTGCTTTGTTAGTTCTGTTCCTGTTCCCTTTGTTAGACGGGTCTATTGAATCCTTGGAGATACCACAGCTAGGCACAGATATCCTTGAGGAAAGTGCTACCACACGCCTCAGACCACTGCTTACTAACAATCTCAAGGATATTTTCCATGGCAACCGAAGCAACTCACACTCACTCCTCAAACAACGCCGCTACTGCTCCTACCAGTCAGCCTGCTGCTCCTGTTGCATATGCCAAGCCCCTTCCCAATGTCTCCAAGATTGAGGTCTTTGGAGGACAAGGCTATCGCCATTGGCAAGAAAGGATCCACTCCATCCTAGACATGCATAAAGTTGCATATGCACTCGCTGATGACAAACTACTTGATCCAAAATATGTTGAAAACTGGACCAATGCAAATAAGGTATGTCGACACACCATTCTAAGCACTTTGTCTAATGAGTTGTTCGATGTCTACTGTTCCTATAAGGAGGCCAAGGCAATTTGGGAGTCTATGCGCACAAAGTACACCGCTGAAGGTGTTGGTAAGCATAAATTCATCATAGACAACTTATACCGATAGGAAATAACCGATGACAAAGACATCAAAACGCAAATAAACCAATATCACAAACTCCTAGAAGACCTTAAAGCTGAAGACATCACCATGCAAGACCAACTAGTAGCTTGTTTCCTCATCAAGAAGTTACCCGAAAGCTGGAATGACTACAAACAAAAACTAAAACATAAACATGAATAGTTATCACTTGCAGACCTAATAACTCACATTATAATTGAAGACACTAATCGGAAGAAGATAAAAAATGTAAGAGCAAAAGCCTTGCCCACTAGAGCAAATCTGCTGCAAACAAAGAAGTCTCCAAAGACCAGGAACGACCATAAACCTTCCTCTTAATTCCCTAAGCCACCTAATGCTACTTCCTTCGAAAAGAAAGGTTCTTGCTATGTTTGTGGAAAGCCAGGGCATCATGCACCAACATGTAGATTCAGAAACACAATCGCTGCCCCTCCTAAAGTTAAGGCAAACTTGACCGAAGGAGATGATGTGGTAGTCGTTATTGTTTCTCAAGCTCTTATCGTGGCCAATGTGAGCAGGTGGTAGACTCTAGGGCTACTAGGCACATATGTGCTAACAAAAACATGTTTACCTCCTACACTTCTGTAGGGGAAGGAGAAGACATTGTTTATCTTGGAGACTCCCGAACTACACCCGTGCTCGAGAAGGGAAAAGTTCTTCTCAAGCTCACTTCTGGAAAAACTCTGGCACTTCAAAACGTACTACATGTATCGAGCATTAGAGCCAACCTGATTTCTGTGGCTCTTTTGGGAAAAAATGGGGTTAAGGTTTCTTTTGAGTCAGATAAAATTATGATGACCAAAAATGATATGTTTGTGGGCAAGGGGTATTGTGACCAAGGTTTATTTGTATTGAATGTTTCTGAAATTATTAATGAGAATCCTTCATCTTCTTTGCTTATATGATTGCGTCGTATGATTTGTGTTATGCTAGATTATGACACATAAATTCTTCCTATATTAAAAAGTTACAAAGTAGTGGTCTAATTTCTGGAATAAAGGATGAAAACCTAAATAAATGTGAGATTTGCATAGAATCAAAATCAAACAAAAAGACATGCTTTGTAGTAAAACAAGAAATAAAATTGCTTAACTTAATTCATACAGACCTAGGAGATTTAAAACAAACTATTACTAGAGGAGGTAAGAAATATTATGTAACCTTTATAGATGGTTGCTCTAGGTACACCAAATTATATCTAATTAGGAACAAAGATGGGGCCTTTAACATGTTCTTATCATACAAAGCAGAAGTAAAAAACCAACTTAATAAGAAAATTAAAAGAATTAGATTTGATAGAGGTGGTGAATATATAACCTTTAATGAGTTTTGTGAAAAGGAAGGTATAATACATGAAACAACTCCCCCTTACTCACCTAAATCAAATGGTGTAGCAGAAAGGAAAAATAGGACACTAAAAGAAATGATGAATGCGATGCTCATTAGCTCTAATGCACCTGATAACCTTTGGGGTGAAGCCTTATTATCCTCATGTCACATACAAAATAGAATTCCTCATAAGAAAACTAGAAAAACTCCTTATGAATTGTGAAAGGGTTATAAACCAAATTTAAATTACTTTAAAGTGTAGGGATGTCTAGCTAAAGTTATGTTTCCTGATCCTAAAAAGAGAAAGATAGGCTCTAAAACTTTCGATTGTTTGTTCATAGGATATGCTCAACATAGTTTAGCTTATAGATTTCTAGTCTTAAAAAGTGATGTGCTTGACAAAAATTCTATAATAGAGACGAAGAATGTTGAATTTATGGAAAATATTTCCCTTTGAAAATCGAAAGTATGCCTAAAGAACCTAATCTATACAATCAAAATAATGAACTTTCACATGAAGATGATGAACCTTCACATGAAGAGTTAAGAAGAAGTAAGATACAAAGAAAAGAAACCTCGTTAGGCAATGACTTTTATTTATATTTTATGGGAAATGATTCATTAACCTATAATGAAGCTATCTCTTCTTCAAATGCTCATTTTTGGAAAAATGCTATTAAAAGTGAACTTGAATCTATTAGAAAATGTAACTATGGACTATAGTAGACTTACCCTTAGGGGCTAGACCAATAGGTTGCAAGTGGATCTTTAAAAGGAAATATAATCCTGATGGTTCTGTTAAAAAATATAAAGCTCGCTTAGTAGCAAAAGGGTTTACCTAAAAACATAACGTAGATTACTTTGACACTTTTTCCCCTGTAACTAAAATTTCCTCCATTAGAGTTTTGATTGCATTAGCATCTATCTATAAATTAATTATTCACCAAATGGATGTTAAAACTTCCTTTTTAAATGAAGATTTAGAAAAGGAAATCTATATGGTCTAACCAGAAGGTAGTGTGATTATCGGTCAAGAAAATAAAGTATGTAAACTTCATAAATCTTTATATGAACTAAAACAAGCACATAAACAATGACATGAAAAATTTGATAACATTCTTGTAAGTCATGGGTTTTCATTTAATGAAAGTGACAAGTGCGTTTATACTAAAGTAAAAAATAATGAATGTGTGATTATATGCCTTTATGTTGATGATATGCTTATCTTTGGCACTTGTATTGATGTTGTGAATAGTACTAAAACATTTCTTTGTTCCAAATTTGACATGAAAGATATGGATGAATCAAATGTGATTTTGGATGTTAAGATTATAAGGAAAGGAGATAGTATAATACTATCTCAAGAACACTATATCGAGAAACTTATTAAGAAGTTTGGTCATTATGACACAAAACTCGTGAGTACTCCTTATGATGGAAATTATCACTTGAAGAAGAATATGGGAGAACCCATCTCACAAAAAAAATATGCACAAATTATTGGAAATTTGTTGCACTCAATGAATTACTCTCGACCAGACATAGCCTATGTTATGCGGAGATTAAGTAGATATACAAAAAGTCCCAATAATGAGCATTGGACTGCATTAGTCAAACTAATGAAATACTTAAGAGGTACCATTAATTATGATATTTCATATGATGGATTTCCCGCTGTATTGGAAGGATACTACGATGCGAACTGGATCTCAGATTCAGATGAGATAAAATCCACTAGTGGTTATGTATTCACACTGGGAGGTGGTGCAATATCGTGGAGATCATCTAAACAAACTATTATTGCAAAGTCCACTATGAAGTCAGATTTTATTGCTTTGGAACTAGCTGGAAACGAGGTTGAATGGCTAAGAAACTTCTTAGCAAATATTCCCATAGGAATCAAACCAACACCCTCAGTGTCTATGCATTGTAACAATAAGTCTACAATAGCAATTGCAAAAAATAATTCTTACAATGGTAAGAATCGACACATTCGTCTAAGACATGATGTGATAAACTAAAGAATGGAATTATTTTCATTGATTATGTGAAGTCAGAGGTAAATTTGGCCGATCCTCTGACCAAACCATTAGGAAGAAAAATGGTTTATGAAACATCGAGGAGAATAGGACTTGAGCCAATAATTAAATCTACAGTGACAAGAACCCAACCTTTGTGATTAGAGACCCCATGAAGAAGGTTCATATGGGTAATAACAAGTCATTGTTAGTTCCTCTAACACTAATTAATTTTTCCATTTCTATGATGTGAGAAGTGCTAGGTTGCATTAGTTGAGAGGTAAAACCTTAATGGTTTTAATGACACTCATATCTCTTATGGGTAGTGTATTAAATGCAGAGTGCACTTGATGAAGTCACCTATATGAATGTCAAGTAAGGCTACTTATATGAGATTGAGGCATAATCTCTAAAGCATTCATGAAATACCTGGTAGGCACATGACCTATTAGCGCAAAACCAACGAAAATGACAAAGAATTGTGGGGGTATAAATGATAAATAAGCCTCTAACTTACATTAATGTGGCTTTGGTTCATAGAAGTCGTGCTTCACCAAAACACAGCAAGTTAAGCTCATCTGTCTAAAGTCTGGTTCATAGTCCAAAAGACATTAGGCCTTATGCATATTATACCCAAACAAAAACCTAGCAGTATTTCTTCTTCTTCTTATTCTTCTTCTTCTTCTTATTCTTCTTCTTATTCTTCTTCTTCTTCTTCTTCTTCTTCTTCTTTTTTTGCCACAAATGTTTTTAAACCCTTTTAAAATATATGGGGGATTGTTGGTGATATTTCAAAAGGGACCAAGTCCCACATTTCATGGCAAAGGATCCTTGCTAGGCTTTATATATGGGGACACACATTGGGCTTGTAGACAAGCAAGTAGGAGAGACATCCCCTCGCGCACATGAGCTTGAGCCGACTCAGTTCAAAACGGCGAAAACCCCCCTGCGCGCAATAGTGAGGGCCATGAACTTTTTTTATTATTATCTGAAAAATCTAAGAATAAATTGGTTACCCGAAAATTTCTATTTTACGACTTTATTTTTCCGTTGCCCTTTGATTGCCTTTTATTAACCATTATAGGGTTTTATTATTAAAATGACCGATACTATTATTCTTTATTGGGTTTTTATTATAAAACTTACCGATATTATTAATCTTAATTGGATTTTATTATAAAACTTATCGGCTATTTATTTTAATTTAAATACCATTAATCCTGTTTAATTATCGATTCAAAAGTTGTATGTTATTTTCGATGTTATTAAATTCTATTTCAAATTTTTAAATTTAAAATTCAAATTCAACTTAATTATAATTTAAAGTATCTTAAAGTATCTTCGAAGTCTCTCCTATATATAGAGCCACAACTTACCTTTTCGACATACTTCGACACTATCATTTTCACAACTTCTGCTAGTTCCTTTTCTGCTTTGCTAGTTCTATTTGTGCTCCCTTTAGCAGATGGGTTTGTTGAATCTTGGGATACCTCAACTCCGCTCCCTTTGGCAGATGGGTCTGTTGTTGAATCCTGCATACCTCAACTAGGCGCAGATATCCTTGAGGACAATGTTACCACACGTCTCAGACCACTACTTACTAACAACTTCAATTATAATTAGAAATAAATTTATATATATATATATATATATATTATTTTTACTATCTAATATATTTAATATAGTTTTTGTTTTAATTTTTTATATTTTTTAATAAGTCATTATATAAATATATTATTTTTTATTCTCACTTTACACTACAACAAAATTGATCTATTATAACATATAATTTAAAGCATTTTATAAATAAAATGTTTTAAAAAATATATAAAATATTTTTTAAAATATTTATAAAATAAATGCTGTGAAATAAAATAATTATTACAACACTTTTAAATTTAAATGCTTTAAAACATAATATAGAATGTTTTTTAAAACATTTGTAAAAAATGTTGTAATATAAAATAATTATTACAACATTTTTAAATTTAAATGTTTTTATATAAAAATAATATATAATTTTTTAAAAATATTTGTAAAATTAATATAAAATAAAATAAATATTAAAATAATTTTAAATTTAAATATTAGCACAATAGATAAAATAAAATAAAACTTTAAAATATTTTAATTTAATTTTAAACAAATATATTTTAAAATAATTTAAGATTGATTAAATTAACAGCATTTATGATAAATAAGTGTTTTAAAAAATTTAATTTTAAAATTGTTTTCATTTTGATGCAGGCACAATTTTGAGGTCCCTAACATATTTTCGCAACCTCACCGTACTCTGCATCGCGCAACATCTCCGCAACGGCTTTTCATCTTCTCACACCCATATTCAAAGTTCAATCTATTTTCTAGCATCTCTCTTCATTTTTTGACTTGGAGTTGCAACTTTCCCGTCTCTATTCCAGTAATTTCACATTCCCTTTCTCAAAATGCTTCATAATTTGTGCTGCATTGCAAATCTCTGTAAAAGGATCCATTGTTCTTAAATTTTTGGGAATACATTTTTTAGGTTATATTGGTTGGAAATGGAGGGGTTCAAAGTTTTTTGATGAGACCTTCATAATTTAGTGATTGTTATGAGTCTGCTCATAATGTGTATATTTTCTTGGAAGCATCTTTGAGAAGTATATTTTACTTCTTTTATTGCATTGTTCATTTGATAATTTTTTTTTCTCATTCTATTAATTGAAAATACAGGTTACTGAATTTGCTTTGTGTTTGTAGTCTATATTCTTAGATCACTTGTAGCCTAGGTTGAACTTGACTTCTTATTTTTGCTGAACAAAGGCTGGGAGAGGGTATATCCAAATAACTTTGTGAAAGGGAGGTGTTTCAGCTTCAGAGCATTAGGAATACTTACTTGAACCATCTCTTGATTCATACAGAATTTAGTGGAGTCAAAAACATTGGGATTAAGTTCCAAAATTAGGGAGATAAATCAGTAGTTAAAGCAACTACTGGAAATAAGGAACATTCACTAAATTTAGATTAACTCTACCATTTTTTCTACCTTGTAGGTCCCTTCGACCATGCTTAATTTTTGAAAGAAGCATGAAGCCTAAAATCAAATGCTCTTCCAGAACCACTAAGGTATAATTTGTACGGATATTGTGGTTCAACTGTGATTTGATCAGCTCCAAGATACCAAATTGAGGTATATGTCTAGGTTTATCTTTGACAGAATGTGATAATCGCTCTATGGTTCAATTTTACCCCTATGTTTTTCTTCCATTTACTGTAGACACTGGACAGAAAAAATAGTAACTTAAGAGAAGGATGTACTTGTACACACACATCATAACATGTCTCATCATATACATTACTTCATGTTAAAAATTAATTCATTAAGGTGAAATTGTCACGACCACAAGGAACTTAGATAGAAGCATTAGAGTATATAACATAGGGATACATATATAGGGTATATAGGGTACGTGGAGTCTTACTGTCTTCATGCACTATGCTTATGAACCATTTTATATATTCTAATTTCTATAGTGTTAGATTTAGATAAAACCAAAACTAAAGTTAAGTACTCCAACTGTTTTTATATTGGCTTCCCATGAAACTATTGAGAACAGAAATAAACCAATCTTCCTTTTGAGCTTGAAAGAAGGCTTGCCAGTTAGTAAAAGAAATCAAGAACCATAAATAATTCTAGTGTTGATCTAGTTAATTCCACTGTTGAAATTAGTTCTTGTGAACCATAAATAATTGGCCGGTACCTGCCAATAAGGTTCCTCACAGATGTATTGCAGTTTTGAATTTTAACTTCCCTTGATGAATCACTTGACAACCCTTCTCAAGTTGTGAATCTAGACAGAAACATTAGAGTATATATTAGTTGCAAGAAAGAATTTGTTAGCTATAAGCATCGCTTAAGGCTAAAACTAGACATAAGAGCATATTTTTCTTTTATCTCTTTCTTTTTCTAAAATATACTTTTTTTATATTAGAAAATATTCATGCTCGAGTTTGATACATAGCTTGTTGATTTTGTCTCTTGGCTTGGTACAAAATATAGATATCTGAATAATCTTGGTTAAGATATAGCAAAATAAAGAACTGATTGTTACAAAGAATGAGCAACTTAACAAAAGTTTTATATCTGCATCCTTCTCTCTTGTATCCATGGCTTTTCGTTAATTAATGTACTTTAAAATAGATAAGTAAATACTATTCCAATAAAAATTATCTGCTTATGTAGGTTTGTATATATTTAGTTAAAAAATATATTTAATTAACTATTGGTCTCTTTTTTTTTCTAATAACATCAGGTAGAAAAAACATTCCTTTAAATATTTAATACCTTTTTTATATATATAATTTAAATTTAAAATCTTAAGTTAAATTAATAAATTTTTTACCTGTTGATTTAAGTGTTTGATAGTTAATAAGTGATTTCTTAACTTTACTGTTTGAAAATTTTATGAAAAAAATTAAATCATAAGTTAATATTAATTTTTTTTGCTGTGAAATTAAGACTTTATATAAATGTAGCCCTTATCCTTTTAATCCTCATTAAAAATAAATACACACAGGAAGGGATGCATACAAGGGAAAGGGTGATACCGACCCCTTCCCAAAGAATTTTATAAAAAGAACTATATATATAAAAACTTTTATTTAATATAAATATATAATAATATAATTATGTATATTAATAATACTAACATAATTAGTAGACCATTAATTTTAAAAGTATATATTTAAATAATTTTTAAAAAATAATATTTCACAATTAACTAAAAATATTCTGTGTACATACATGAACATATTAATAACTTCACTAGTACTAGTTTTGTTCGGTAAAAACTTCACTTTAGATCCTAACATACTTTATTTTTATACTGAACACGTATGTAAGGATAAGAATAATCCAGGTTCTATTCAAATTTATCATTTCAATTTTCTACACAGGTAAGAATTTATGGAACAATAGTCACTTCTACGAGTAATAGTAGCTTTGTATAATATTATTTTTATTATTGGATCGTTGTAAAGGTATTTTGAAAAATTTACATTATTATTTAGAAAACAATATCATTAATTTAATAAATTTTCATTTTTATTTTAATAGTGTTCCCGTCAACTAAACAATGTAGATTGTGGTTAGTATGTTATGAGATTTATGAAAGAGATCATATTGGGAAATCAAACTGTGATCCCAAAAGAGGTATGCAATTTGAAATTGATTTTATATATACAATGATTTCTAATTTAATTGAAACTCTAATATTGTTTCATTCTAACATGATTTTATTGTGATGTTATTATAATGCAGTACTTTCCTAGCTATAAATGTTCTACATACTCTCATTCCTAGTTAGCTGAGGTCAAAGAAGAATGGTGCTATTATGTGGCTAATAATTTTATTTAATAAGTTATACATATATCTTATTTTCAATTTTAATGTATATGACACTAATACAAAACTTATATTTGTAGTATGTAGTTTAATATTGATGTTGTCATCTCACTTCAATCCATTCTAAAATATATTTTATGTAGAGATTATGAACAAGATCCTAGTATAAGTTATATATGCTCTTTAAGTTTTAAGTCCTTAGATGAATATTTGTTCTTGTCTAATAAAAATATTGTTTCAAAACTTTGTCTTCTTAATTTTACGCAATTTTCAACCATAATGCTATTTTTTTAATTTATACTATGTAATTAAATTTTTTTAATTATGATAAATAGAAAATTTTCTTAAAATAAAATAAATTAAAAATATATATTTTTTACAACATTTTTTACATTAAGTGTTGTAAAATATATACCTTTTTAGTGTTTTAAAATGTAATGTGTTAAACAAACTTTTTACAGCATTTTATTATAAATAAGTTGTAAAAGTATAATATATTACAACATTTTATTTTAAAAGTGTTGTAAAACATGCATTTTTTACAACATTTTTTCTTAAAAATGATGTAAAATATATACTTTTTACAATATTTTTAACTAGAAATGCTTTTAAAAAATACTTTTTAAAGCATGTTTAAAAATACTTTAATATGTTAATTTACCTATTACTACATCTAAATATACAACATTAAAAAATGCTGTAAAAAAATGCTTTAAAAAATCTTTTTTGGTATAGTGTTATCTTACTTTAAACAAGGGAAAAGTATCATCTTTCTATTTTCTATGCATTTTCTTTTAGTGGCTAACCTAACAATCATATTCAGTTATTATTTATTTATTTATTTTTCATAATTCTGTATTTTGTATGGGAAATTTTAATAATATTACAAATTTTAAATATATGAAATTTAATTTTTTAATTAAATATTTTTAAATATTTTATTTAGATAAAATAATTTAAATTTTTAAAATTAAATTTTTTTGTTAGATGAAAAAATTTAAATTTATTATATTTTATTTTTATATAATCTAATTTTATACATTTAGATAATAAATAAATGATTAACCAATTATATATATATATAGTTTTATTTTATAAACTAGAAATTTTTTTGAATGTTTTAAATTTAGAGTTAGTTTATTGGTTTGGATAAGATAATATATAATAGAAAATAAAAATTAGATAAGATAAGATAGATAAAATAATTATATAATAAATTATTTTTTAATTATTTTATCTTATATTTAATATTGTTTATTAAAATAATAAATTAAATGATATTAATATAATATAAAAATATATATAAGTTATATAAAGATATGACAAGATAAAATAAGATAAATATATAATAAATTTTTTGTTTAATTATTTTATTTTATGTTTAATATTATTTACAAAACAATAATTAAATAATATTATATCATCTTATTCAACATTAAATACGTATTATAATTTATAAATTATATTAAATTAAAATTTATTTAATGTAATTAAATTAATTTTACTATTTTTTTATTTACAATAAAAATATAAAAAAAATTCAAAATATAAAATTATGAAAAAAATAAATTTTTTAGAAAAATAATATTGAAAATTGATATTAAAATTGTAATAATTTCAAAAATTATTTTTTTAATTAAAATTTTAAATATAGTTAAAATAAAATTAATTTGTAAAATTTTAAAATTATATTTTATTAAAAGAGTAAAATAATTTTATAAATTTTTTTAATAATAAATTATATTTAAAAAATAATTAAATTTAATTTAGAAAATTTTAAAATATACGAAGGAAGAATAAGATAATGAGAAAGAGGTTATAAGAGAATTTCCAAATTCTCACTCTTTTGATAAAATTTAAATTAATTCATTTAAGTTAATTAAAATTTTCTATTAAATTTTTTAGAATTATTTTTTATATTTCTATTGAAAAGTATTTTTTTAAAAATTATATATTATATTAAAAATAATTTTTTATTAAATATAATCTATAAATTAACATATAAATATTTGTTTATGTCAAATGTTAAAAACTGTAACCTATAAAATAATTAAATAAAAACTTATCATAATTATCTTATCTTATGCTTGTTCAAGCTTTATATCATATATTTTCTTTGTTTGGATAGATGATTTAAAAGATAAAAATAATTAATTTAAGATTTAAAATTTAATTTATTTTGTTGGAGTATTTTTTATAGATTATATTTAATAAAAAATTATTTTTAATATAATATATAATTTTTAAAAAAATACTTTTCAATAGAAATATAAAAAATAATTAAAATTAAAATTATTAAAATTAAAAAATGTATTTCTGTACTAATAATATTGTTTATAATTATTTTATTTAATTAAAAGTTAAAATAAGTTTTAATAAAATATAGTTAAAATAAATAAATATAAAATTTTTAAAAAAAGTAAATTTTTTAAAAAAATATATTATTAAAACAATTTTCATATTATATATTTTATAAAGATATTACAAAAGAATGAGGCAAAGAGTAGTCACGAAATAAAAAGAAGGAGATCATAAGATAATTTTAAAATTCTTACTATTTGATGAAATTTAAAACTTATATTTTAGTATATTAAAATTCTTCACTAAAATTATTAAAAATTAAAATTTTATAAAAAACATGAAATGTTTTTAAAAAATAATTTTTTAAATTCCCTATTCTAACACTGGTAAATCTGTGCTTGAGAATTCTTTCCCTGGTATTTTTCATTTTTTATAACATTCAATATTTTCATAACAGAAATGCTCATTTTCACTCTTATACCACTCTCCTTACCAAAGCATTACAAATTTTCTAATCCTGTGGTTACTGCTCTTTCCACCTGTGCCCTCCCCTGGGGTCTTATATATATAAGGTGAGACGGGATCCATCATAACACATACTATCATTCTCCAGTGCAACTCAACAAGTTCTGTTTTTGTCTCTTGTTAGAACTCCTTAATTTTACCATGACTTCCTTCAAACTTGGTCTCTCCCTTCTCATTGTATCGGTCTTTGCCTTCCATCTGCTTCCTACTCCAGTGCTCTGTGATGGTAATAATCTCTCTTTGCTAATTTAATATTTACCATACCTAAAATCACATTCTTTGCTAACAACTCCGTGTTGGTTTGGTTTAAAATTAGGTTAAATTAACTTTTATAAAATGAATTTTGAACCATTAAATATTATATTTACATTAATCTAAATTACATATATTTTATTAATTAAAAAATGCAAAAATTTGACTACTTTGAGTGAGTTTCCATGCAGATAAGAAGGAAGCGGATCTACTATATGACATCAACAGTTACAGAAAAAACCTGAGCCTTCCTATTCTTGATAAACGTAAAAAGGCTTCTTGCTTAGCTGAGGAGATCGCGAGTGATCTTGACGACAAGCTGTGCGAAAACTTTGTTAACTACTTCCCTGTGACAGGTGACAACACCGAAATTCCAAGCTTCAAAATGAGCGTAAAGAAATGCAAGATCAATATCGAGACCACAAGAGACGGAGTGATCTTGCCTTTTTGTGTGCACGATTTGGATCCCGTTGCTGTGTTAAACCATTATACCCAATCCTTTAACTACACCAAATATCTTAACGATTCCCAGTATACAATAGCAGGGGTTGGTTCCAAGGATGATTGGATGGTTCTTGTTATCGGCACCCAAACTGTTTCTGGAGAGTTCTCTTCCGCCACTTCTCTGCTTGTTCACGCTTCCAAGGGTCACTTCCTTCTGTTCTCCTTCTTTCTCGGCGCCCTTATGTTTCTCATCAACTAGATTGCCTCTTCTATTTCTCCTATTTTTCGTTTCCTGCAACTTTCTTTTCACCTTTGTCCGTTTATTTTCCTTTAATTTCTTATTTGGAAGAACAATACATTTATCTTATTATGGTCAAGTTGTTGATTCTGGATGTGCATGGGAAAACAGCACAGTGAACATACTTGTATTTCATCAGTATTGTGCTCTGAGAGTCAATATATTTGAAAAATAAAATTTAGCCTCTGCTTCTTCCCCCAGGTGGAAATTGGAATACATCTGTCCCAAATTTTTTATAATGTGTAAAGCAATGAAGTTGAATCATAATCTTGGTGAACTATTCTAATCTACAATCCTTTATCTTGTTCAATTCGAACAATTTTTTAAATTAATTTTTAGACGTCAATTTACATGTTAAAAATATGCCTCGAAAATTTGTAATGTGGACTCCTTGTGCGCACATGGTGTCTCATCTTACATTAAAAGAATATTTACAACAGTTTATTTGAAATGTATTGTTAACTAATAGAGATAATCTATAATTTTTTAATTTTTTAATTTATTTTAATAATTTTAGTAAAATTTAGCAAAATAATTTTTTTAATCAATTTTAAGATTAATTTTTACATAAACTTTTAAGCAAAACACATTTATTTATTAAGAATTAATTTAACTATTTATCCAAACCAATTTTTTTTATCAATTTTTTCAATAACATTTTGGTCTAAACTCAAAAGTGAAGTTATGACTAGAATTGTTCAGGAAGAGCTTGTTTGTTTATGATTATATTGTCTAACGCTTTCTTTGTTTTGAGAGAAAGGAAGAAAGGTTTGATTAAGGGTGCAATGAAAAAATAAAAATTATCCTTCCGCCATTTGGTATCATATTTAAAAGGAAAGAAAAGATTAAATGAGTGTTTAGAAATGATTAATTTTTACAATTATTTGAAAAAAATTATAAAAAATAATATTTAATCTTATTTAGTATTTGTAAGAAAATTAATTTTTAACTATTTTTACAAAGAAAATAGTTTTTTCAAGATAAATAAAAATATAAAATTTATGATTAAAAATTATCAACTTATTTTAGATAAATTTATTATTTTTCATTTTATCCTTAATAATTGATTATTTTAAATACAAAATCAACTATTATAAATAAATTTATATCCTTCTCTATAAATTTATTATAAAAAAGTAATTTTTCTATATAATTCAAAAGAATATATTACTTTAAAATTACTTTTTACCTAATATATCTAACAATTTATTTTATATAATCTATACATATAATTAATTATTAAAATAATATAATTTCAACTAATCCAAACTCACACTAAGTTGTGGGATCTACCCTAATATTCTTTCTATGCTCAAACTGACCATGAAAGGAGTGAATTTGCAATCTTAACCAAAAAAAAAAAAAAAGTTAATATATCCTTGTAAATTGTTCATTCGCTGATGTTGTGCATAATTTTTTTTTTATCATCATGTTAAAATGCTCCATATTATTTTAAAGTATGATTAAATACTCCTTACAGTATTTGTGAAAATATTTTTTCCGAGTTAAATTTTGAAAATAAGTTAAGCTTGATTTTTTAATATAATATGATACTTATTAATTTTAATGAAAATTGGGCCATCCACACAAATATTCAATTTTAAGCATGAGAAATATGTTAAAATATTTTATATTAATTAGAAATATGATTAAAATATTTTTCATAAAATTTATGACAGCCCTTTTTTCCTTAAAAGACTTTTTTGAGAGGGCCGACTTGTCTAATACATCATATGTTGGGTTTACATTGGTATATAGTTTATCAATGATATTAGTTAAATTTATACGAGTTTTAAAGAATGAATTTTTTCTTTGAAAATCTCCATGACATATATTAACAGTGTAAATTGTTATTTAGACAATCAAATTGAACGGTCATTATTAATTACTATTAGGTTTGATCAAGTTTATAATTTTTTACTTTATATTAAATTTTGATTTTAATTTCTATCAATTTTTTATGATTTTAATATCTTATTTTATAAAAATTATTGGTTTTGCTTTCTATTATTAAAATTTTCAATGCTTTTAGTCTCTCAAAATATTAGTATATAGAATTTGGTTTCCAAATTTGTTTATTTTCTAACATTTTAACCTCTTAACAAACTATTTAGTTTCCAAATTTTTTAATTTAACAATTTTATTTTTAGATTTACCAATTTTGTTTGTATATTATTTAAATTTTTGTCAAAAAATATCAAAATGTAATTAAGTCAATATCAAATTCTACATATCAGCACTTTCTGAAACTAAAAGCATGCACGATACAACTTCTAAAAACTAAATAATGGATATATATATATATATATATATATATATATATGTAATGATGTTACTTAATAAAATTTTTTAACAATAAAAATTAAAATCAATAATTTTTATGAAAAGAAAGATCAAAATTATAAAAAAATATAGAAACTAAAATTAAAAATAGACATAAAACCAGAGATTAAATATATCATTAAATATTTTAAATATTATACTTCTTAAGTATCTGCCTAGTTCCAATGCTTGGGGTAAATCCATTTTATATAATTAAAATTAAAATATATAAAAAACTAATATATTTAAAGATATCTTACTTGGAGGTGAATAATAATAATAATAATTTATTTTAATAAAAAAATACATAAAACATTTTTTATAAATAAAATTTATATAAATTATATTTCTAATACTTGAAGATAGTAAGTTATTTTATAAATATATTAATTTTTTTCTTTTCACTTTCAATTACATTAAACAAGAAAAAATCATCTTTCTCTTTTCATAATTTTTTTATCCTAACAGGTAGCCTAAAATTATTTCATCTTATTTTTTTCTCTTTTTTTTCACCGTCTTTTTTAAATTTAATTCTATATTTGATTGAAAGAATTTAATAATTTTAAATTTTAAATTATATGAAATTTTAATTATTTTCAATTTAATTCTTTTTATGTTTTAAATATTTTATTAAAATAAATCAATTTATAATTTTGAAATTTAATTTCTTTATTTTCATAAGGAAACTTAAATTTTATATTTCAAAATTTTTATATTTTAAATAAAATATTCTAATTGTATACATCATTTTATAAATTAGAAGAAAATTTTTAATGTTAAAAATTTAATTTTTTTTAACAAAATAAGAAATAATAGGATATAAAAGATGGATAAAGATATGAATAGATAAGATAATTACGATAAGAGTATAATAAATTTTTATTTAATTATTTTAAATTTTATTTAATACTATTTATTAAGATAATAAATTATATAATGCTAAGATAAAATTAAAAAAATAGGACATGAAAATTAGATAAGTATATGATAAGATATAAAAAATAATAATAAAAGTATGATAAATTTTTATTGTTATTTTACCACATGCTTCATATTATTTACCAAGATAATAAATCAGAAAGTACTATATTATCTTATTTAACAATAAAGATGAATGATAATTTATAAATTATATTGAAATTTAAATTTATTTTTAATGTAATTAATATAATTTTCAATTCTTTAATTTTTAATAGAAATATACAAAAATATTTAAAAATAAAATTATAAAAATAGGAATATTTGTTATACAAATAATATTAAAAATTTGATATTAAATTTGTAATTATTTTCTAAATTTTTTGATAAAATATATAAAATATAAAAAATAAATAAATGGTAAATTTTTTAGATTTATAAGCTATATAAATATAGGATAAAAGATTAAAATAATTTTGTAAAGGATATTTTATAAAAATTTTTAGTCTTCGTCTCTATGACTGAAACTTTCTAAGTTTTTAATCTTCCAGAATATTAGTATAGACAATTTGTTTTCCGAATTTATTTATTTGTTAAACTAATTAATTTTTAAAAAATAAATTATATTTTTAATTTTTAAAATTTCTAAATTTGATATATATTATCAATACTTTTGTTTAAATTTTACTAAAATATAGTTAAATTAATATTAAATTATACACATCAAAACTTTTTTAAACTAAAAATATACGGAATACAACTTTTAAGAACTATACAACATATTTATTCAAACAATAATATCACTTAATAAAATTTTTAACAATAAATATTAAAATCAATAAATTTTATAAAAGAAAAAAGAAAAACTATAAAAAAATGGTAAAAATTAAAACTAAAAAGAAGCGTTAAATGAAAGATTAACAACATCATTAAGTCTTCCTAATGCTATACTTTTCAATATTGTGCCTATTTGGATAAATCTTTCTTTATATAATTAAAATTAAAATGTATGGAAAATTAATATATTTAAAATACCCTGTTTAGATAGGATAATAATAATAATAATAATAATAATTTATTATTTAATTTATTTACTTTTCATTACCATAAAATATATAAAGCATTTTTATATAAATAAAATTTTATATAAAATATATTTCCATTACTTAAATATTGTTAAGTTACTTATAAATATATTTTCTTCTCACTTTCTATCAATTAACCAAGAAAGAACAAATTATCTCTCTTTTTTTTCCAACTTCTCTCCTATAACCTAAAAATTATTTCATTTTTTCTATTTTCTTTTCTTTCTCCTAATTTTTTTATTTTATTTTACAGTTTTTTCAAACAAAATAAAGTGTAAGTACGGAGGAAATCATTTTTACGTATGCATACGGTTTGGTTTATTTCAAAGAAATATAAATTTTAATTTTAAGAGAAATTTGAAAAAAAAAAGATTATTTACAAATAATGAGCAGTTCTTAAATATCCACCAAATATAAAGTTAATTTTATGTGCGTAAATATATATTTTTTTATAATTAACACAAATTTTTAAGTACATAATAGTATTTTATGTCCGCGTCACCGAGATTCGATAAGATATATGAGAAATGGATAAATTGAACGAAAAAAATATACATTGTAATGCCAAAAATCAGTTACAAAGCTGCTAGCTACCTGAATGAAAATTATGTACTAGCCTAATTATTAACTCGGATCGATTATAATGTCTTAGAGCAATAAAATGACTAGGATGCAAGGAAGCTCCCGATGAGAGATGAACATGAAAACTATTTCAGTTTTGCAAAAACGAGTCAACATCCGAACATCAATCATATTATAGTTATAGTTATTTTTTTTATTAATATTATAGTTATGGTATTATATGATCTATTTCTCTATTACGAATCCCAGTCTTAATTTTTAAGTAAAAATATTTTTCAAAAATTTGTTGATGTGTTTAAATTCTTATTAAGTTACGTAATTTTTATCTTTATGATTTATATTTTTAATTTAAATTTTGATATATAATATGAATAAAAATTATATATTTTAATTATAATTATTGTCAATAGATGTTAACTATATTGCAAAAAGAGTAACATAAAAAATATTGATAGGAATTAATTTATCTTTCTTCACAGTCGACGCTATAAAATGATTTGGTAATAACAAATGAGTTTAACATACTAAATCATGATATACAAAAAAGGTGGAGGGAACCATGACCTTGTGGAAAAGTTGGAGTCATGAAGGATGGTACTTACAACCATGATTTACAATGACACTTGAAAGCTCAAATTAGTCTTATTTCTTGCATTTTAAGATTGTTTCTTAAGCGTAGTTTCTAGAAAATATTTTTAAAACTAATATCTCTTTTTTTATTTTTAAAAGTAAAAAGTTAAAATAACTTCAAGTTTTTTATTTTTTATTAATATATATATATATCATTAACTCCTTTTCACTTTATTTAAAAATAGTTTTTAAATATTATTTTATAAAACAACTCTTAAAAATAAAAAATAAAAATAGAATAAAACACATTTAAATATATTTTATTATTTTTCATTTTTAATTAATATGTTTTAATTAATAACTATAGTTTTAAATTTAATTTTTTAATTTGTACATAAAATGGTAAGAAGAGATTTTGTTGTCACCGTTTTTTTATAAATTTCGTTAAATTAAATTAAATTAAAAAGTAACATGTCTTATGTTTATTTATTTAAAATGTGTTTTAGAGTGTATTTCACTAAGATGAATGGTAAAATAGTTAAATAAAATTAAATTAAAAAATAATTGAATCAACACATGCTATTTATTTATTTAAAATGTGTTTTATAATATTTTTTATAGATGAATGATAAAATAATTAGCTCTTTCAGTACTATTATTTTTATTTTTAACATATTTTGATAATCTATTATTTATTTTAAAATATTTTTTTTATTTAATAATATAATATTAAATTTAATTATAAGTAATTTATTTAAAAATATCTAATTTGTGTTAATAAAAATTTTAAAAAGAAAATAAATACTTTTTTATAGAAATTTTATTTAAATTTATTTATAAAAAATTAAAAATAAATATTTTTAATTTTAAATAAAATAAAATAATTTATTTAAAAATATATTTTTAAATATATCATAAATCATAAAATAAATAAATAAAACAATTATCAAACTTTTTTTATAATATATAATTGTTAAAATAATTATAAATTTATTTATACAATTTTTAATTTAACTATATAGAAATAAAACAATTTAATTTAAATAATAAAATATTAAAATTATAATAAACAAAAAATTATAATACTTAAACTTAAATCTAATAAAAATATTTTATTTATTATTTTATCTTTATAAACCAACTTAACTAATTTAATAAATAAAATTTTTAATTTTCAACTTTTTTTAAAATTTTAAGCTAAATTACCCTTAAGTTCTATAAATTCGAAGCATGGAAAAGGTTAGTCGAATATTTTATAAATTTTCAGAAATATGTTAGTAGAATATATAATGACACAAAATCCTGATTGTTCTTTCTTTTGGTTTTGGTCAACTCAAAATCCTTGTTTAACTGGGAGTAATTCTCAAAAACTATGCACAGTCACTATGAATTAATAATTTCAGACAACCACTAATTCTAATTTATTTAATATCCTACCAATTCACATATTAATGAAATGCTTTATTTATTTATTTATTTTATGATTAACATTCATCACCCACATCTATATACCATAAATCCATATCATATGATAGCTGTAGTGGAGCCACAGCCATTGCATTTACACGTGATAGTTAACCATTGCATTTTCTTTTTCTTTTC
Source organism: Canavalia gladiata (assembly GCA_037954105.1). Classification (NCBI taxonomy): domain Eukaryota; kingdom Viridiplantae; phylum Streptophyta; class Magnoliopsida; order Fabales; family Fabaceae; genus Canavalia; species Canavalia gladiata. Next base: position 17,458,076 of record CM075660.1, read on the forward strand.
GCAAACTCATACCGCAATAACGTTATTGGCACCGAAAGAAAGAAACGCAATAGCCAAAACCGAGAGAGAGAATCTCTCAGCTATGGCGGAGGAGGAGGACGACGACGAGAGCTTCGGTGACTTCACGTTCGCGTCTTTTCCGAATCAACCAGTCCCTTCTAGCACGAACCACACCAATCCCGTCGTCGTCGCGTCTTTTCCGAATCAACCATTCCCTTCAAACACGAAAAACAACAATCCCGTCGTCGTCGACGATGATGACGATGATTGGGGCGACTTCGTGAACCATTCTAACCAGATCAACGGCGGCATCTCAAAACCCTTCGACCCGTTCGGGGCTTCCCTGGATCCTACGGAGAAACATGTAAACGACAACAACGGCGTCGCCGTTCAGGTTGAGGTGGCGAAGAAGCCTAAGGGAGCTATTCCGCTTTCAATCTTTGGCGTGGAAGAGGAAGAGGAAGTGGAGGAACCCACTTCTGTTAATGTTTTCTTCAACAAAAGCAACGGAGGTGCTGTGAAAAGGGGATTCGATTCGAACGGGTCCGTTGGAATCAGTGATTTGATATCCAATTTGTATAATCAGCATCCTCAGATGAATTCTCCTAACGGATCGGTTTCGGTATCCAATGTTGCTGCTCCCAATTCCAACACTGATGGATTAATGAACTCGAAAGCAAGCAATTTGAGTCCGGATTTGGAGGACGATGATGGGTGGGAATTCAAGTCTGCAGAATGGAAAACTGAAATCAATAGCCAGAATGTTAAGGTAACGGACTAAGTTTTTTTAAGGTCGTGAATTATTAAACATGAATCTGAAGAGAATGCTGTAATAAATAACAATGTTTGATCTTTGTTTCCTTGACTACAAAAATGTGATAGGATCTTTTTTACAGCTTGTTGAATAGAAACGAGCTTTAGGAAAGATATGTGCTATATGAATTATGTGGATATTTTTAGTAGCTCTCCGTGGGAGGTGCAAGGGCTAATTGGTTTAATTGCACCAAAATGAGGACGAAAAGGGTAGGAAATAAATGTTAATAGGTATCGTTCAATTCTTATACATGCTTAAATTTTGTGCTGCTGTTGTAAGATTTGTGTCTTGAAGTCATTTTTGGCATTGCCCATTGGGATCTATGATTTGAAGTGCATTAAGAGACTATACTATGCACTTGGGTAAGAGATTGATATATTTTTCATGTAATGAATTTTATCTACCTGATAATCTGTACTATGTTTTAAAGGCTGAAGTGCCAAAGCATGATAATGGTGCACTTGATGGTGGTACTGTGTTGGGTTCATCCGCTGGGATTTCTGACAAAGCTGGCAGATGGCACCTGGAGTTTGAATTCAGTCCAAGTTCTGTATCGCAAGATCATATTAGCCAACAACCTGGTACAAAAAGTGAATTGAATGAAATTGGAACTGGGTTTACTATGTTCAATCAAACTTTTGAGGAGTTGAGTTCTGGGTCAGGGTCAAATCAAAATATGGTGAGTGCTTTTAAAATATTTTCCTTCTTGTTCTGATTATTGAGGAATGTCCATCAACACAATCTGATTGTGGGTTTGTGGTATTAGGAAGCACTGAAGATGGCTGACATGTATCCCACTAATATGGAAATCCACAAATTAGATGGTGCAGCTCAACATGGTACTGTTGATTCATCTCTTGCATCAGAGTCTCGTCAATCTGATGAGTGGGGCTTTGGCTTTAACTTCAATTCTAGTTTCCCAAGTGAAGACAGTCATACTTCAGAGTCGTATTTCAAAACCAAACCTGACCAGGATGATAACAACAAAAATAATGCTTCCCCGACCAATATAAATGTTGATTCCGATGTCAATTTGTTTGAATCCAAGGATGCTGTTACAGAAATTGGAACAAAACATGAGGTATTGAATCAGCTTGATATCATATTTTATATTTCATGTGGCATTGTATAGATTTATTTATTTTTTTTAAAATGATATTCAGTTTTGACTCTTGAATTTAAACTTTGGTTTTAGGGATCCAGAAAAAATTCATGAGCTTGTCTAATGGCACATTATTTTGTTTAACACACAATTTAGTCTTCATACTTTTTAAACATGTTGTTGTTACTGTTTCTTTCTACTCCTAGAAGCCTCTAATAAGCTCAGAGAATCGTAGAGAAGCCTTGCCTCTGTCAATTTTTGGTGATGAGATGCCAGATACTGATGAACCTTCTGTATCTCAAGATTTGGCTTCCTATGCATCAACATCCCCAATAAGGAACAGCCTTAAAAGCGCTGGTTCCAACTTATCTATTAATGACTTATGGAATTTATATAAGCAAGCTGAAAACAAAAATTCTCCTAATATGACACCAAAAGCTGGTGAAAATCAGATTCATGCCTCCCCTGAAGTATCAGGCTCTGGTTTGGTTACCAATCATGATGATTTTGATGATGACGGCTGGGACTTTAAGGATGCTTCAACTGGAATCAGATTTACCCATGAATCTACACTGCAAACTTCTTTTAATCATGCACCACAAGTCAATGAGAATGGGTTGCAGGCTTCCCCAACAGTTTTAAATTCTGGTGTGACCAATGTTGATAATTTTGAGGATGATTCATGGGAATTTAAGAATGCCATTTCTGGAACTAGGAGTCAAGATCAGGCATCTTCTCTTGATCACCAAGATTTACTGCCAATTCAGTTATCAACAGAATTAGAACCAGTTGATTATGTAGAGTTTTATAGCAAATTGAAGGATGAATTGTGTAACTATGTCGTTTTCCATCTTCAGAATCTCAAGGTACCTAGCCTTTTGTGATCTTTCTATGTTAGAAAATGCTAATACTTACTGGCACTGAAACCATTCATAAACTAATATTCTTAGAATGCTCAAAGTGTTACTGCTCTTTCGGGTGAAGATGCAAAAGCAAAAGCTCTTCAGGAGGAAATTCAGGTCAGTATATTAACTAATTTGTTTGTTATCTATTTCCCTATCAAATATTATTGTTTTGGGCATTTGGCTACTTACTTTTCTCTTACAAAAGCAAGAGTACAGCCTTGGGAAGAGGATAGGGAACTAGGATTCTCTCCTTGAGGAAATGGGAAAATATCAGGATTGGTCTTGCAAGATTTGAGCTCAAAGCTAGCAGAACCCCAGGCCTAATGGCTTGGTTGTGATTTGTGTTCATTGGGTCAATGGTCCCTGTCAAACATGATTGAGTTGAGCCGTTGGCAATATTTTATTGTGAAATTGAATTTTTATCTGCTTCTGTATGGCTATTATTTCCTTGTTATTAATCAAATGCACAAGTTGATAATAGTTTCAGCATTCTTAATACTATTCTTTTCTTTTACAGGAATTCTCTAAGATACTGCATCAGGATAATATGAGCATTCCTGATGAATATCTCTCAGAAGATTATTCACCAAGAAATGTCATCTTTGATGAGCTTCTTCAAGTTCTGAAGGAACCTAAGTTTCAACCTCTGGAATCAGAATACCAGCTAGCATCAAGGTTGTCAATGGTATGTCTATTTCTTAAAAAATTTAGTGTTGTATTTTTCAAGTTTTAATTTTTTGTGTGTGCAAACAGTACTGTAACTACTGAACGATTTTGATAGTTTCAAAAAGGATATATGATGGCTTAACTGATATAGGCTGTCAGTGGTAATATTTGTTTGTAGTTTTTCTCAAGATTAATTTGATGGATGGTAGTTATATTTTCTTGTTTTGTTTTATTGATAACCTTCTTTCTTATCGATCATTCAGCTTTACAACACTTACTATTGCATGATTAGTGATTACATTTGTATTTGAATAGGTTGAAAAGGATATGAAATCTGCTATGGAACTTTTAATAGATACAGTGTCAACATTAAGAATTCTCAAGCAAGGATCAAGAGAAGAACAATCTAATTATCTTACCATATGGTCCAAAATAGCCTTTGTTTGTTCTCAAGAGCTGAAACATGGTGCTGATATTTGGAAGCAAGCTGCACAAAAGGATGCTCATGGCCAGATATTATCTAGCCTGAAAGGTAAGAGCTACATATTATGCCTAATCTATGTGCTGCTGATGTAGATGAACTCAAGCAATCTAAAATAACCTCTTCCTTTTCCTGGATTCTGGGTTGACATAGGTGTCCGGTATATCCTTGCACTTGGAGAAATTTGTAGAATGGCAGAAATTATTGGAGCTTCGGCCAAACTTCACAAACCCTGGATCTTATCAAGTTCCACAGATCCTAAAACTTTATTTTCCCTTCTGAACGAGTGTTATAGCATATGGTTAGCTTCAGGACTTGAAGAAGCTCTTTTCAGCATATCAAATCAGAATAATTTTGAGCTAGATGACATTTCAAGGGAATTAGTTGAATCAATTAAGTATATTCATGAGCTCGATGAGCATGCACTTCCGAGCTATGTCATCTCTGGAGAACAAACTACTTGCCAGTTGTCAGCCTTGCCAGCTGGTTTCATACCAGGTATGTGCACAATAATACTGGCTGTCTTTGGAACTCCAGTGATAAAATTTGACTTAAACTACATGTTTTTAATAGAATTTTTTCTTACAATTTATGACAAAGTACTAAGGTGTCTAAATGCCCATTATTAGGGTTTAGGGAACAAAGACTTTTTAAGCTTTAAAATTTTCAGTGAATGTTTTGTCAAGTATTGGCGTCTAGGAATTAGGATATCTCTTCAATTAGCTCCTAGAGCCCCTTCAGTAAAATCTTTTCAGGTTTAGCTAAAACTGATATGAATACGATGGCAGTTCAATTCTCGCTTGTTGTCAGTTGATTATCATGGAGAGTGGACCTGCAGGAGTAAAGTACTGAAACACACCTAATATAACCAAAAAGAAGTGAAACAAAATAAGGTGCACGTGCTGCCGGATCAATGTCGGAAAGAATCATTTTGCATTATGCACTCGTAGTTGATATCTTTTTACCACCAATTTGCACTTGCTTTAGTATCTCTTTTGATCAATAGCTACAAAATCATGCTTTGATTGCTTCCACTAAATGAAGTGGGACTAGGTATATTGTTTTTGATTTAAAGATGGAAAGTAGAAATCTCAACTTCCTGCTATCCTGTTAGACCTTGTAATTTATTTTCCACATGATTTTTGTGGATCAGGGTTAAATTTGGTGACATGGAACGGGAAGCATTACTTAGTCAAGCTCGCAAACTTGTGGGTGAATCTAATAAGTTCAGATCCTCCGAAGAAGTGACACCTGCCAGTTCAATTATGTCGTTTCGAGTTCTTTTCTGTCTAAGAAAAATCAAAGTGGGATTGTGGCAAGATCCAATTTTTTGTTAGTGGGGTGAGGCCTCTGGCGCACTGGCAGCAGTTGTTCAAGTGAAAGGAGATTGCGAATGGGATGAAAATCATTCTATTGGGTCGGCTCAGGCAAAGTCACCTATTAAGTTCATTCTTTCTTTGATAGGTTACCATTCTTTCAGGGGAAGCGTTAGAACAATAGCCGGATGTTACAGGTGTAAGATGTATTATTAGTGGTACCGAAGAACCATACTGTTATATAGAGTAGAATTCTGGATACGACCCAGTTATGCAGAGGGAATGATATTGCGTCGTTATCAAATGATGCCGGTGTTGTAAAGTAACTGGGATTCTTCCCTTGACAATATTACACAATAGGTTTTTGGCATGATTTAAATTATGAATAATTTTATTTAAATTTGGAAACGTAGTGGAATACTTGTGTCCTGTACCTCGCGTGCACTTCCGACTCACTGCAACCGCGACAAATAAAATAATATAAAATAATATAGCTAGTGTCCTCAGGCTATCCGTTGATAAATTAATAAATAAAATTTGTTTACTAAAAAATCACTGCTCCTCAACATGAACCACAACTACTTGTCCGTGACAAAGAAAGTGCAAGGTATGCTGCTGCATTGGTAGTGACATGGAACCAGTGGTTCACCATCTATACAGAGTATTTTGGGGATTGTTAAACACAATCTTTGGATTTATATCCGACAATAATTTGGTTCACACTAAGAACTTCAAAAAAATAACAAGTGTTCGAAATTTCAACGTATATCAAGATGTAGCTTCTGGCGCAACCCATGTGCTATAGTTGTTAAAAACAATCACTTTAGGATATAGTGGTGACCAATAAAAAGAGAAAAAGATAACGGATATACCCAAGAAAATGACATAACTAACTAAATAAAATTGTCCGAAAAAAGGAGTTAATGAAAATCACATTGCATATGAGGGGTGTTTTGTTTTACGTTTTTTCACATCAAATGTATGTATTTTAAACATTATACTGAGTAATGTTGAGTAATTGGATGCGCGTTTTCAAGAATATTACATGTTTATACATGTAATTCACGCATAATTTTCTGCAAATCAAACAAGACTTCAGATATGCCTCATTTAGTGTCTGAAATATTTATAAAATATAATGAATGCGTCATTCTTTTTTAAAATCGTAAGTATTTTTTATTAAAAATAATGTTATTCAAATTTAAAATAATTACAATATGATATAACAAATTTTTTCAGCTTATTTAAGAAAAATTAAGTATATATCACTTAATCAATCATCCATCAGTATATATTTTGTTTAAGTAAACTATATCAAATATATGACTTGCTTAAACAAATAAAATGTACATATATAATATTTATTTGAGCAATATTAATTTATAAAAAAAGTATAATTTATTCTTTATATTTCAAAATCATAGACACTTGGGGTGTGTTTGGTAAATTAGCCGATAACTTAGCTGAAAATTGAAAGCTAAAAATTAGTTGAAAATTAACAAGCTACCAATTAAATAAAAAATGTTTGATAAAACTAGTTGTTAAACTAGGAGATAAATGTAAAAATAATAAATAAAGGTATGGTTAAAAAATAAATTAAAACATAATAAAGTATGTTATATTTTTAAAAATATTTATTAAAATTTAATTAAATAATTTTTTAAAATAAAAATATTTATTTTTAATTTTTACATAAATAAATTTTAAATAAATTTTTAAGTAATATTTTATAATTTTAACTTTTTATCAAATGGTTTAATATTTTTAATAAAATAAAGTAAATAATATATTAATTAAAATAAATAGAATATATTAAAAAGTAATTTAAAATATAGTATTTTATGATAATATAAAAATAAATATATCAAAATTAGTAATATTATTATGAAAAAATCAAATAATATTAAATTTATAAAAATAAATAGATAAATAAAAAATTAAATTATAAAAATATATTAAGAATAAAAATGAACAAAATATTTCAATTAAAAGGTGAAAATATAAAAGCTATTCGAAGTAACTTTTTCATAAAAGCTAATAATTGTCTAAAATAAACTATTTTTTTAAATATAACCAAAATATTTAACAAATTTTTCATATGATAATTTAAACTTTTAACTAGAAATATCTTACCAAATATATTTTTAATCTAAAAATTTCTATAAACATTTAATACAATTTCTATATTTTTTTATATGTTTATCATTGTCATTTAATTTGATTTTATATCAAACTTTAATGTAATTTGTAAGATTAAAATTATATTTTCAAATTTTGAAGATCAAAATGTAATTTGAAGTAATAAATTAAACTTTTTTTTATGAAAATAATTTGTATAAAAATAGTTTCATAATCTAAGTATGAAAGCATTTTTATTTCTTTGACTAATAAAAGAAGATTTTTTTTATGCCACCATTCCTTATAAAAGTTATAGTTAAATGACCTTTTGAATTATTATTATTATTATATAAAAATAATAAAAATTATATTTAAAATTTTATAAATTATTTAAAACCTTTATTATTATTAATTTTATTTAACTTCGTCTTGCATTATTCTTATAATACAATTTAACTTTAGTATTATTTCTTAATTATACAATAGCAAGATGAAGATAATCTAAAAGAAGTTTACTGAAATTACTTGAAAAATCAAATGAAATTCTGAAAATGCATGCTTAAGAAATTTTGTGTATTACATTATGCATTTTCTTAAATTTTGATTTAGAAGTATATATAACTCTAGCTTGTAGATGATAAATTAGATTTTTCCCTTTTTGTATTGGAAGTAAAAATTATATCAAACATCAAAATATATTGAATTTAGTAATAATTATTTTATATATAAATAATATCGTTTATCTATTTATATTTTTTATTGATTGATAATCTTTTAAAATAAAAAATAAAAAAATCCAATAGATCATAACGGGATGTAAATAAATATATATATTATTATTTGTATATATAATAATAAAAAATTTAAATTGGAACGTGTGTAATTAAAATAAGGCACTTCTTTAAATAATATTTTGTAATCGTTTTTTTTTTAAGAATGTGATGTGAGTTGATCAAGGAATTGAATTTTTTTAAAACCTTAAATAAGCGTTTGATAATTTTTTTATATTAATTTTGGTTTTAGTTTATGTTATTTTTTATATTTTTAATTTTTGATTTTATATAAATAATTTGGATATTTTTTGATAATTTTTTATATTTTTAATAAAAAAATTATTTTATATAATTTTCTTTAAATATATTCATTTTATCATATTTTGATTCCTTAAAAAATTACTAAATTTTAAAAAATGTCAATTTATATATTTAGTTTCTAAATATATTAATTTTATTCATAGTTCGTTTATATCTTTTATTTAATTTTTATGAAAAAAATTAAAATATAACTAAATTGTATACATCGATATTTTTAGAAAGCAAGAGTATATGTTATATACCATTTTGTGATAGGAACTAAACGTATATATAATATAACATTTTTGAATTAAAAATACATAAAATGTAATTTTTATGAATTAAATTGTAAATTTAAATAAATAACATCATTGCTTAGATTAAATTTTTAGAGGGACTAAAATTAATAATTTTTAAAGATAAATAATCAAAATAATAAAAAATATGATTCAAATAAAATAAAACTTATATATATAATGAAGGACTAAAATTTATATTAAACATTTTTTTCAAAAAGGGATAATAATTTATATATTTGTATATTATATTTCCTTATTTTGAAATTTTATCTAAGATTTTTTCATGAATTTTTAAAAATTTTAAAATTTATTAATCCATTTATTTTTATTAAGTTTTAATTTATTTCACCTTTAAATTTTTTGATCTATTGTTTTCCAATTTTTTAAACTTATTTTTTAAACTTTTTTACAGTTATTTTTTTTTAATTCTGAAAAGGTACAACTTTTATAAAATAATTTTTTATTATATATAATAGAAAATATACTAATATAATATTTATTTAATATTTTTATTTATATTTAAATTTATCCTTATAAATTTTCATAAAAATAATATTAAATTAATTTTTATTTTACTTCTGTATATTGAACCAATAAGATAACATTTATGGCTCAAATATTTGTATTTCTATAAATAAAAAAATGTTAAAAATTTTAATTTATAAGAAAATTTAATATTTAATATTTAATAATAATGATTAGTAAATAGAAATTATAAATAGAAATTATTAAATTTTAATTTTAATTTTTTATATGGAAGATAATAAAAGTAAAATACTTACCAATAAAGTATAAACTCTACCGAAATTATAAATTATTTATTAGATTTAATATTTTTTAAACTGAATTTCAATATACATTTAGAGTATAGATTATAAAATAATTATTTTATAGTAATAAGTAAATATAATTTATTATATTAATTATTATTATTATTATATATATATTTAATGATTACTATAATAATATATATACATACCAATAAGTTTATAAATTATGTTCAATACTTTTAACTTTTTTAATCTCTTAAAGTTTATATTCTGCACCCATTTTTTATTCAAAAAATTTAAAATATATAGTTTTCAAATATTTAAAAATATAAAAAATTTATTTTAATTTAATAATTGAACAAAATTTTCATTTTAATATCATTTGAAAATTTTATTTAATATCACAATTTAGTAATATTTATATTAATATATATATATATATATATATATATCTTAAATGTTAAATTAATATGTTGATAATTTTAAAAATAATTTATAATAATTTATTTATTTTAATATTATGTAATATTAATAAAAATTTATTTAATATTATTATTAAATCATTTTAAATTATTATCATTGTAAAATAAAAAAATATAGTTTTAAATTCGTTCATTATGAGTATAAAATATAATTTTAAACTCTCATAAATATTAATTAGGTTTTTACCATCTTAGCATATGGAATGGATGGTAAAGAAATCGATTGAAAAGTAGTACACGTAATTTTATTAGAGTAGTTATTGGATGACAAATGAAAATTATCCTATATCCTGCATCCTAAATTTATCAAATAATTTTTTATTTTAAAAAAATAAAAAATAATTATGCAAAAATGAAAATGCATATAATATATTTTTAATGTGTATGATAATTATTTCTATTATTAATGAATGAATAAATACGTTTTATCAAATAGTTTTTCTCTATTATATTTTTTTTAGGTTAAAATTTAAACATAATATTTTAGGTTTTTTATTTACAATTAAAATTAATGTTAATATTCAATATCAATTTTTCAGTTATTTAAAACTTTAATTTCAATCGCAAAACATGAGAATAGCACTAAAATCACTTTTAACATTTCAATTAAGTTTTTTCTTTTTGGAAATTGCTGAACCGGAAAGTCAAGTCAAATTTCATAACGAAAATAGTTTAGGGTTTGGCCGTAAAATTGTTTTTTTTTGTCAGTACAAAATAATAATAAAAAAACTAAAAAAAAGGAGCTCCTTTTAGTTGCAAAACCCTCTTCTCATTTTTTCGTTCTTACATTCGTCCATCGTGAGTGTGAAGTAGAAGGCGGCGTTAGAGGCATGTTGGACATCAACCTATTCAGGGAAGAGAAGGGTCACAACCCTGAAATCATTCGCGAATCTCAACGCCGTCGTTTTGCCAGCGTCGAGCTCGTCGACGAGGTTATCAATCTCGACAAAGAATGGCGAAAGCGTACTCTCTCTCTCTCTCTCACTCTCTCTCTCTCTTCACTGCAACAATGTAATCAGTCTAATCTCGCATCAATGCTATATGATATGTATGGCTTTTCAGGTCAATTCGAGTTGGAGAATCTACGCAAAGAATTTAATAAGATCAATAAGGAAGTCTCCAAACTAAAGCGTGTCTGTATCTTCATTTCCCCTATTCTAAATTTTTTCTACTAATATAGATGCAAGTTCTGAATCAATCAGTGGTCTGTTACTGAATGTGTTTTGTTCATGTTAGGCTGGCGAGGATGCTACTAAGTTCATTAGTGAATCAGAGGAGACCAAGAAATCGATAGCGGAGAAAGAGGTTGAAGTTCGGGAAACTCAAAAACTCCTGAATTCCAAATTGGAAACTATTGGAAACCTCGTCCACGATACCGTTCCAATCAGTGATGATGAGGTTTGTTTCCGTTTCTTTTCTATTTTGTGTTACTCATGCTAATGCTTGATGCTAGTCTCAGAAATCATGCGGTCTTCTATTTTTAGGCCAACAATGTCGTGGTTCGATCATGGGGAGAGAAAAGAGTGGAGCCTAAACTAAAGAATCATGTGGATCTAGTTGAGCTTCTCGGGATAGCAGATTTAAAGAAAGGTTTGAATTCATTCATCTTATGTTCAAGTGATATATAAGCTTTTTTGGGGGGTTTGGGATGTGACCTTTATTAATTGAAATTCCTTGTTGTGATCTATTTATCATGTACTACACGATCATGCAATTTGGGTTAGGATGTTGCCATTCTCTTGTTCTTGGAATTTATACAAAGACTACTGTTATTCACCTAGCACTCTTTCTCCTCTTTTTTCTACTACGTTAACCTTTTCATTTGTATGATTGGCTTAGCTATTGCACTAGTACACGTTTTGCCTAGTGTCTGTGCATCCCAAATGGTTGAGTATTTTGATGTTTATATGCCATTTCACTTTTTGCATGAAAATCTAAGATGCAGAATACATGTTTCTCCTTTCAGTTGTTGTGCATCCTCGTTTTCACTGTTTTTGTCTTCAACCACCTGAAGCCTTTTATAGTAATCACCAATCACATGCTTGGAATGCTGGTGCATTTCAGTTGTGTTAGCCAAGGATTTCAATAGTCTCTGTTTTTCTTCTATTCCTTCTCTAAATGTATCCTAATCTTTTATGTCAAGTTGCTTGATACATAATAGGAGCTGATATAGCTGGAGGCAGAGGTTTCTATCTCAAAGGAGATGGTGTTCGTCTTAATCAAGCTCTCATAAACTTTGGGCTTGATTTTTTGGAGAAAAGAGAATATACTTTACTGCATACTCCTTTCTTCATGAGAAAAGAGATAATGTCAAAGTGTGCTCAGTTAGCCCAATTTGACGAAGAACTTTATAAGGTAAACTTCTTTAGTAGATTCCATTATTTGCCTAGGGTGTTCATATACAATTTATGATTTTTAAGACATTAGTTCTTCAGTAGACTATTATATTCTTTTACAAGTAATTATCTGCATATGTGCTTTGCTGATTAATACATGTAATCTTTTAATGCCAAATTGCCAATAGCCTTAATTTGTAGTGTCATTTATAGTTATTAATGCGTCCTGGGTGTTTGTTTTTTATCCTTTTATTTTCTGTTGATATGTATTCATTTATAATGACAAAAATGCCACTTTGTTTTACTTCTATTTTCATTATAAAAGTTCTGTGAAGGAAATGATGAAACCATTTTCTTGTTTTCTCCATTTTCTTTACGAAACTCTGAATGGCATTTTTGTAATTTTGTTAGGTAAATTAAAATATATTACTAAATAAGTACTACCTTAATCATTTTGTCTAAGCATATCTAAGGAGTTATTATGTTAGGTAACTGGTGAAGGAGATGACAAGTATCTGATTGCAACCGCAGAGCAGCCACTTTGTGCATATCACTTAGATGATTGGATCCACCCTTCCCAGCTACCAATAAGGTAATTTGAATTTAGTGATGCATGTTAATGTTGGAACTTAGATGACTACTTTTACACTGGAAATATGCTTTCTGCAGATATGCTGGATATTCATCATGCTTCCGGAAAGAAGCTGGATCTCATGGCCGAGATACTCTCGGAATATTCCGAGTTCACCAGTTTGAGAAAGTGGAGCAGTTTTGCCTCACAAGCCCAAATGGCAATGATTCATGGGACATGCATGAGGAAATGCTAAAGAACTCTGAGGATTTTTACAAAGCGGTACGATGCGGCCACAGTGCCCTCATTTTGCAGCTAGAATATGTTTAAAGCCATTCTCTATATATAATATATAATTTGAAAACAGTCACTGAATCCCAAGTTACCATATCTAACTTAAAGCCATGGGAAAGTTTAGTGCTTGCATCCCTTTATTTCTTTCTAATTCTTTTATATCTACGAATTTATTACGATGATTGTTTGTACTCTCCATTTGCCATGTGACAACTGGATGTCACCTCATTCTATCTTCAGTGGATATCATTGTATACAGATTGATGTATTTGTTGTTTGACTTAAATTGGCTGCTTTCCTTGTCCCTTATGCTTCATTTCTCATGTAATAAAATTTTGTTTATTGCAGTTAAACCTTCCATATCAAATTGTTTCCATCGTATCTGGTGCTTTGAATGATGCAGCAGCAAAGAAGTATGATCTAGAAGCATGGTTTCCAGCATCTCAAGCATACAGAGAATTGGTGTCCTGTTCAAACTGTACAGATTATCAGGCCAGACGATTAGAAATTCGATATGGACAGAAGAAGGTCTGTAATGCCTTACTTCATCATATTTATGGCTTTAATTAGCATTATTCAACAAATTTTTAATAAAAAATTTCACTTCCATTTTTTAAAAGTGAGACCTTTCCACGTATATTTTGAGGCCTCTTAATCCAAATTTATGAATTCCATTCCACATTGAAATTTCTAAGTTCTTAATTTTCTCAAGTATAGTCTTTTGTTGAAGTTTTATTAGGAAGACAAGTATGGTGCTTACTTGTGTTATGGTCCCTAAGATATTCCATGATTAAACTTATAATAGCTTAAAGTGTGATGGGATTTTGCTGCGAGTAAATATTTTATTTTGACTTCAACTGATTTCAATCCTATACTGAATGTACTTTCATAAATTTAACTGTTGGACTTCGCATCTTTTTAATTGTTGCAGAGCAATGAGCAGATGAAGCAATACGTTCACTTGTTGAACTCCACTCTCACGGCTACTGAGAGGACCATTTGCTGCATACTAGAGAACAACCAGAAGGAAGATGGAGTAGAGATACCAGAAGTCCTCAGGCCATTCATGGGTGGAAAGACTTTCCTGCCTTTTAAGAACCAACCAACTAATGAAGCCAAAGGGAAGAAATCAAAGGCCTAATTGTTTTTTTTAAGTCAATGATATTTATGAAGAGTTTATTTGAAGTTGTAGGTTATGATGACCTGTGTTATTTTCCACCATACCCTGTTTCCAACACCCCCCCTCCCTTATATGACTCCATAGCAGGCACAATTTTTTGGGGAAAGGACACACTTGGCATATTATGTAACTAATTAATCTATAAACCTTGTGCTTTTTTCGTTGTATGTTGATTTTTATTCATTACAAAAAGGTTGATTTGGTTCGAGATGTACATCCCTTCCACTCCAATTAGCACGTTTAAGTGCTACAGAAACAATTTGATCACCGTAGTAGAATCCTGGAAAATTTAAATTGCTAAAATTCAATTTGGGTGCAATACGAGTGCAACGAAGTTCTGGGTCATGGGATTAGAATTCTGAAGTCTGTATTGGTTTGTCTTGCAGGGCATTGAAACATGTTCAATTTAATCGAGCTGCTCATATAGTAACTTCAATTACAAATTTCATTGGAAAGAGGAATGCGGTCTGGAAAATAGGGACTAGAATATTCAACCATGTATTGTAGTGGGTAGGGACTGGGATTTCGCTGGCTAGCCAGCCTTCTGGCTGGTTCATTACGGGGTCCCTCATGAGTTAATATAGGTCTTATGCTGTTGACTGACTTTCATATTTCTGAATCTGTATTTGTTCTATGGTCAAAGCAAAGGTTTAATTTTTTTTCCCAGAACCTTCAATGTTCCTTTTTAATTCATTTCTTTTAGCGTGGATTTACCGTAGCATTTCAAGTTTTCATTATCATATACATCCACGAGGATATTATACTTTTGTAATGTTTACTGTTGTGCTTTGATTTTTTAATACCAACGGCATTTCAACCTTGCAACAACTGATGACCTTTCTTATCTGAACAGCCGAATCCTATTTTCTAAGATGCGTTCTATTGTTATGGTTTTAGTTATCTAATATGTGAGCATGTTATATAAATTTAACGGTACACAATCTTAGGAAGAAGTGACGAGTATGTGGAAGCGAGGATTTCAATTTTTCGGTGAATCATACATAAGGAGTGAGGGTTTCGAGTTGCTTTTAGTCATAACTCAGTCAATATACGAAATTCTCAGGCAAATGTAAATGTAGAGAGTAGAGGTAACGGGGAATTACTATTAGGAAGGCGTTTGACCATCCATTAGTATTAGAAATGGGAAAGTGTGTGGTATTGAAATTTTCACAAGCTATGTTTCTGCGTATTGCAAGGCCTAATTAGCCTTAAACCATGTAATTGTGTTAAAACGTAAGCCATCGAGGTTAATTTCGAAGTGTTGCTATCTCCGGACCATGTTACTTGAGCAACCCTGCTTTCGGCTTCACTAGGTTAACAATCTGAAAATTGCTGTACGTACCGTACTTTAGGAGTGTTTGATAATGAAAGACAAAGTAACTTACATGTATGCATATATAAGTAACAGTGACACAGTTCTTCTACTAAAACATTGAATATGATTGAGAAAACTTGTCACTTATCCCAAATGAAGCACTCTTCTTATGCAGAACAGCACTTGTTAGAACAAAGGTTTCAGTCAAATGAAGTAACTACCTACCTGTTATGTAAGGGGTCAGGAGAGGAAGGTACCTGTCGTTTAACTGTCGCATAAGAGCCTCCAGCTGCTTCATGGCTAAATCTTTTCCTCCATACCGGGAACTTATGCATATGTTCCACTTTTCCATATCTAGCGCCTAATGCTCCATGGTATAAACAAGAACAGCTAAATAATGCCAATAGGAGTACCAAGAAACATCCCACTTGAGTCTTTGAAATCGACATTATTTTTCCCACAATCTTCAATGACCATGCTATTCCTCTTTAATAGCTTCTCTGAGCCAAAGATGGATACTGTAGATCAAGTTTTGAGACAAATTTTGATACCTGCATCTATAATAGATGTGTAACACACTAGAAAATACAGAAGGTAGAACAAATGTCTACCAAATTAAAGTGAAAAGGGAAGAAATGAAAGTTGCTGCTTGCTCAGGATTAAAACGCAGAGTTTAAAATAGGAGTAGTTAATTCTCATTCTTCCAAGTGTAAAACATAGGTTTTGTTCATCATAAAGAAGAAAGATCCAGGAAATGTAGTGAACTAATGGTCCAGCTCATGTCTCAGTCAATTAGTAACGTGGTACAGTATACCATAGACATTTAAATCAATAATTGATTTATGTAAGGTTGTGTAAGCCACGTTAAAAATGTACTTATTTCTAAAATAATATCTGTATACATGTTTACTGTTGATTTAACTGCTTATAATAAACATACATAATAAATAGTTACTCTGAATCACGGTTCATGTTAGACAACCATTCAATGTCTCACAGCTAATTTTCATGTAACGAAACCAGACATACAAGGACGATTCATAAATCAGAGCTTTGAATTTGTGCATTGATTGTGAAATGTGTACATTATTGGATACCAACTAACCCTTTCTTTATCACAATCATAACCCTTGGTCAATTTAAAAACTCTTAATATGTACAAAATTAACCTAATTCTGTCCATATATGGAATCCCCAATTTCAGGATACCTTTTAGTTTATT
Source organism: Canavalia gladiata (assembly GCA_037954105.1). Taxonomy (NCBI): domain Eukaryota; kingdom Viridiplantae; phylum Streptophyta; class Magnoliopsida; order Fabales; family Fabaceae; genus Canavalia; species Canavalia gladiata. The sequence goes on from CM075660.1 coordinate 17,475,020, forward strand.
TTAGTTTGCTCTTTTTACACACTTATAATCTAAAGTGTTGATGTCTTTGTTATTTGTTAGAGCATTTTCTAGGGCTAGTAGGATTTCTTTTTACATTCTGGATAGTGTCTTAATATTTTACAATGTAAGTGACTCATAAACTTACCTATTTGCTATTGAAAAAGCAAGAGATTCAGTAAGAAATCTTTTAGCTTTTATGTCTTATTGGGTTTAAGATTTTCAATATATATATATATATATATATATATATATATATATATATATATATATATATATATATTAGATTGTGTCATTTCACATCTTTATATTTATCAATTTTCTTTCTTTAGATAAAATTTATCTTGCTTCTATTTTAGCATGAGAAACAATTGTATGAGATATTTTTTATTACGTGAAGTTAATGTTATAACTTTTGAGTGGTTATAATTAGTTTCCATTTTCAGTTAATGTATTATTATATTTGGTAGTTTTAATTTTTAAATAGATGAACAAAGAAATTGTTCATTTTTTTAAATCTTAATTTTTTTTAGAATGATTCATACTATCATTTATAAATGATATATTACTTAAAATAATAAACAATATATATAATTAAATATATGTTATATCATAATTAAAGAATTTTAAAAAAATTAAAATTTATAAAAATAAATTTAATAAAAAATTAAAAAGTAAACAAAATTTAAGGTAATTTACTCTTATATCATCTAAAGTTAAGTGAAAAAAATTTGATATTCCTTTTTTTTTACTACTATAATTACTCCCTTACCCTTTACGACACTAATAATTTGTTAAATGAGATTGTAGAAAGTCTAAATTATCTTTAGGTTATTCAAATGCTCAAACTATTTTTACCATTCATCCAACCCCAATAAGAGAGTTGAAACGAAGAAGGTTACAATTGATCTTAAGACAATCATAACTGAATTTGTTACTCAGATTTGTTTAAAGGTTTTCGTTGTGGTTAACATTCGTTGTTAGGATTGAGATTAAAACTCTAAACTAAAAATCAATTGAAGTTTAGAATTTCTTCAATTTTACTGTTAGATTTTTTCACTTGGGGGTGAAATATGTTTGGTGTGGCTATTAATTATAGCTTTTACTTGAGAGAACCTAAAAAAATAAATAAGTATTATACTTCATTTGTGCTTTAAACATGTTGGGACCATTAATTTGTGCATTTATTATTATCCATGGTTGTTTCATATTTTTTATCGAGCATGTGGGGAACCACTTATCTTTTTCCTATTTTGCATGTCATAGCCATTAATTTCATGCAAGGTAATGGCTGAAGTACCATATATTTCACTTGAACTTGGAAACATAAATATCCTTGTTCACTTCACTGAGAAGAAAGGAAAATCGAATGAAATCAAGAATGTAGACCCTGACCGATGTAGGATTTTTTATGCATGTGATGTTGTGAACATTTTAGTAGAGGATGAGGGACTTGGTTTAGGCAACCCATATAAATTATCCTTTATGTGTCGGGATGGGGAGATTCTATCATTAGATATTGATAAAGATGTGTTTACCATATTTGATAGAAATAGGAACTGCAGGTATATTTGTATATATGTTAGCAGGAATTTACCGACGATTTAGAGTTATGTGAATGATGAAAATATTTAGTTGGTTAATGTTGAAGTTGACAATGCTAGCCCTACTGAGAACGAGACTGTTAGGAATGATGTTCATGTTCATGAGTTTGCAAATGATAATGTTATGCATGCTAAAAGTAATCAAGTTGAGGATATGACTATTGAGGTGGAGGCTAAGGGTGAGACTGTTGAGATTGAGAATCCAAGAGATGGTGTTGATGATGTTCATGTGAGTGAAGATGAGAGTGATGAAGAAAGCGACTTTAATAAAACTCAAACTTGTTGAAAGTACATATAGAAATGAAAATATTAATTTTGATGTTGTTGATGAAAGTGAGGATTCTAATTTTTAAGAGAAACTTGATGTTATGGGAAAAGTTCATTCAAATGAAGGTAAGGAAGAAATATATGTTGAGAGTGAGGGTTGGCTAGTTAGTAGTTTTAAAAGAAACTTGAAGAAAAGATCAAGCTTGTCACAGGTTAACTATTTATGCATGTACATTACTTTAGGAAAGTGATATAATAAAAGGGTTTTTAGAGGTTGTAGGTCATGGATTAGGATTGATGACTGTCATTTGAAGGGATCATTTGGTGAAGTTTTGTTGTTAGCAGTTTCACTGGATGAGAATAAGGAAATATTTCCATTATAAGTTGTAATAATTGAAATCGAATGTAAGAATTTTTGGAAGTTTTTTCTAAGTTTACTGTAAGAAAGTTTGGACATTATGCCTAAATGAAAGGATACAACATTGACCATTATGCCTAACATGCAAAAGGTATAATATAAGTTACATTTTGAGCATTTTAATTAATTATGATGAATTTCTTCAACTTAGGTTTATATCCCTTTGTTCCTATTCCAAGGATTGACAAAAGTTGTGAAACACATTCCCATATGTAAGATATATGTCATGTTAAATTATTATTTTTATCTACAAGCTTTGTAATTGCCTTGCATTATATGTTACTTGAATTGACGTTAAATTGTTAGTGTGATGTACAATAGATTATGATGTAATTAGATGCTTAATCATTTTAAGATGCATTTTAGATCATTAATGCTAACATCATAGGTTTGGGGGCATGTAATGATTTATTCTCCATTGGTTTTTGAAAAAGTTGTGGAACCAATGAGAAAGGTCGGTACAGATGATGCTAATCGAATGTTATCTCCTAAGAGGCCAAAGAAAATATGGGCAAGACATACTATTGACCCCATGACCAAGAGTGATCATATCACAAACAACATTTGTGAAGCATTTAATAACTGGTTGGATGATAATAAGAGGAAGATCATACTCATTGGTTGAATCCATTGTGTGTCAATTAATGGAAACATTCCAAAATAGACATGATTTAGTGGCTAAACATGAACATTTAATAATTCCTAAAATAAGAAAGATTTTAGATAAGTCAATGCAAGAAGGCAAATTTTGTGGGGTCGCATATGCTGATCAAGATAAGTTTCAAGTAAAAGATGGATATCCCATTTTTGTTGTTAATCTGATAACCTCATGATGGAGTTGTAACTACTAGAACCTAACCAGTTTACCATGCAAGCATACATATGCATCAATTGCTCGCAAAAGAGGTGATGTGGAAGTTCACTGTCATGCAACCTATTCTACTAATCAACATCAACAACAAAGGTAACTTTCTTAACATTGATCCTTCCATACTTAAAAGGATAACTGGTAGACCAAGCAAGGTCGGAGAAAAGAGTAATGTTAAAGATTTCTTAGGAACCCAACCAACAAGAAAGTTTAATACTATAAAATGTTTAACTTGCCATCAATTTGGTCACAATCATGAGACCTGTTAGAGATGGCCTATATAGAATACAAAAGGTTAAAAAAGAGGTATGATGACAATGTTAGTGATTGATATAAATTCTTAACAACCTTAGTTTTGATATCTTATGCTAATCAATGCTTGGCTGCTTGTGTTAGAAGTCTACACCAAATGTTTAAGCTAAGAATCCCACACCATCAAATGTGCAAACTCAAAATCCTAGCCAACCATCTCTGCAAGCAGAAGTGTCCCCACCAACAAATATTCAAGTTGAAGTGTCTTTATCAACAAATGTGCTACGTGAAATGCAACCACTCACAAATGTGCAACTTGAGGTGTCCACCTAATCATCAATACAGTTTGAACAAGTTGAAGTGTCCCCAGACACAAATGTGCAACCTTAGGTACCCACCAAACAACTTAGGCTAAACCAAATTTGTCTCAGGTGGCTAACCAACCTTCTACATAGCAAAGTGCGGTACTCAACAATCTCTATCACCAAAAGTCACAAGAGGAAAGATCAAATATGTTGCAAACAAATCATCGCCTCTAAATATAAGTATTTTTCTTGCAAATCATGCACATCATCAATATCACACCACAAAAAATAAATCACACTTATTTTGCTTCAATATATAAAAGAGGTAATTAGGATTTATCTTCATTTGACTCCCTTTTATTTCAGCAACTTTCCCATATCAACAACATCTTTCATCATTTTTGAATTTAAGGTCATCCAATATGGAACTACAATGAGAAAAAAAAGTCATTTTCTATTTTAGATCACATCAATAACCATTAGTAAACATAATGAAAGAAAAAAGTAAAATAAGTAAATAAACTTATAAATATATTTTCTGCAACAACTTTTACTTCTCTCCTCTAACATAAATTAATGATGAAAATAAAATATATTAAATTTTGGTCTCCTCCTCCCTCCCCCTTTCCAATTTTTGAACGTGAAAGGAGAAACAAATAAGCAAATAATTTTTCTTTCTCACTTATTTTCAATGTTAGGCTCTTAAGGAGTTCAAAGTTTGCTCCAACAACCCACCCAACAACACAATAAAGAAAACTCCGGAAGGAAATCAATAAACACATCCACCACTTCGCCAACAATAACAACCACAATATTATCTTTTGCGATTATTTTTAAACAAAACACTACATTATTATGGAAAGAATAGTTTAAAAATAAAAATTTTATTACAAGCATATAAAGAGTCATATGACTTAATATTCTGTTAATTTCACAACATTCTTTTCTATACAATATAATGTAAATATATTATAATAATTAATGGTAATTTGTATAAATTTATTTAAGAAGGATATCAAATATTTTTTTACTTAATTTTAAAGAATGTAAATATATTAATAATATTTGTTTAAAATATATTTTATAATTTAAAGTTCATTTTGTGATTTTTGAGTGGGTATAATTAGTTTCCATTTTTAATTAATGTATAGTAGTTTTAATTTTTAAATAGATGGATAAAGTAATTGTTTTAATTTTTATAAATTCTAAATTTTGTTATTATGACTCGATGTATTATTTTAAAATAATAAATAATATACATAATTAAATGTATGTTATTGTAAACACTCAATTATGTCTGAGATCCCAATCGTTAAAATTAACCAAAAATTAAGTTAATTAAAAATTTAAAAAGATATAAAACAGAAAGCAGAAAAAACAGAAAACAGAAAATACAGAAAACAGAAAGCAAAAAAGAAAAAATAAAAAAATAATTAAAAAAAAGAAAAATTAAAGAATAAGTAAAATGATAAATAAATAGAAAAAAAAACAAAAAAGGTAAAAAATGACAATTGAAAAAAAAGCTGAAAAATCAAAAATAGGGAACAAAAATTTTGAAATCAAGGGGGTTGGTTTTTGGCCCCTGGAAAGGGGTGGTTTTTGGCCCTTTGAAAGGACTTGGCCCTTGCTAAGAGAGAGGGGGCTGGCCTTTGGCTCTTTGAAAGAGCTTGACCCTTGCCAAGAAAGGGAGGTGTCTATATATACCTACAAACAGAAAAAGAATGTGTTTTTTCTCATTTTTTGGAAATTCTTGAGAGGAGGACTTGGAGTCTTAGAAGAGGGATTTTCAGAATTTTTGAAGGGAGGACCTAGGAGACTCTCTAGCCTTCGATTCAGCTCTTGGCCTCCATGGAATCAGCTCTTCATCACCTTCCAATCAAGGTTAGATCCTACTTTTATTCTGCTTAAATTTCTTGCTTCTTCTCGGATTTCCGACCTCATTTTCGTCTCCGATTTTAATGATTTTTGTTGCGTTATCTTCGTCTTTCTCTATAGTTTCTGGAATGATATTGTATGTCCAATTTGTATCTGAAATGAAATTTTAATCGCCTGATTACTGAAGCATGTTCATCCTGGTGCACAAGTGAACCTAGCTTGTTTGATTTGTGCATAACTTGCTCATTTCTGATTGGATTTGTGTCAAACTTGTTTTGTTTGATTCATATGATCCATATATTTCAATTAATTTGTTTTTAATTTTCATATCTACCAAAAAATATTTTTTAAAAATTCTGAGATTTGAATTCAAATTTTGGCGCCAAAATTTTGTGTGTTCTTGAGCTTCATTTTCATATCTGTTTTTAACTTTTGTTTTTAATCGGCCAAATGATCTCCGATTTCTGTGATTTTTGTTTATTTTTATTTGTATTTCTTTCTAGTTTCTGGAATGATATTATTTGTCCAATTAGGATCTGAAATGAAATTTTAATCGCCTGATTACCGAAGCATGTTCATCTTGGTGTACAAACTAACCTAGCCTGTTTGATTTGTGCATAACTTGCTCATTTCTGATTGGATTTGTGTCAAACTTGTTTTTTTTTATTCCTATAATCCATATCTTTCAACTGATTGGTTTTTATTTTTCAGATCTACCAAAAAGTATTTTTTAAAAATTCTGAGATTTGAATTGAAATTTTTGCGCCAAAATCTTGTGTGTTCTTGAGGTTGATCTTCATCTCTGTTTTTCATTTTCGTTTTTAATTGGTCAAATGATCTCTGATTTTGGTGATTTTTGTTGTGTTCTATTTTTCTTTCTCTCTAGTTTTTGTAATGATATTATTTGTTTAATTTGGATTTGAAATGAAATTTCTATCGCTTGATTACTGAAGCATGTTCGCAATTCTTTTCCTTAATTTCAAATCAAGTCAAGTTTATTTCAAATCAAGCCCAATTCAAGCCCAAAATTCAAATCAAGTTTATTTTATTTTAAATCAAGTCCAATTTTATTCCATCAAATTCAAATCAAGTTCATTTTGTTTTAAATCAAGTCCCATTTTTCATTCCTTAATCTCACGCAACGAGCCCTAAAAACGAACTGGTAGCTTTTTCTGCTATTCGTTGTTTAGAGGTCCGTATGGGTCCAAGTGCAGCCGTAGTTGCCTTGGGCCCTGTGCATATGTGGATTGGGGATTGCCTTTCCTTTTTTTTTTATCAAATAAATGTCGTTTTGCATTCCTTAATCTCACGCGACGAACTCTAAAAATGAACTGGTAACTTTTTCTGCTGTTCATTGTTTAGAGGTCCGTACGGGTCCAAGTGCAGCCGTAGTTGTCTTGGGCCCTGTGCATAGGTGGATTGGGATCGCACCCTTAAAATATTTTCAAAAAAGGCAACAATGCATTTGCTTTTAAGTTCAAACTTCGAAGGTCAAGCCTTCAACTAAAACCAGAACTACGTAAGTCTTGAGTTTCCCATTGCACCGGGAAATACGCAAGAGCAAGTCCTGTCAGGCTAACCTCCATCAAGCTATTTATTTTCACGTTAACTAAGGGATCAAACAATTTTCAGAAATCACACACTCGGTTTAAGGGTACCGTTCTTCGGAACGGGCGAGTGGGGTGCCTAACACTTTCCCCACTCGTAACCGACTCCCGAACTTAGAATCTCATCTTCAAGTTAGGGTTTTTCCAAATCTTTTTCCCTTAAATAAAAATTTGGTGGCGACTCCACACATAACCAATAAAATTCATTTTCAAAAATTTTAACGAGTTCGTTGTTTCGTCGGAATTATGGTTGCGACAGTTATATATGATTAATATTTTTTAAAAAAATTAAAGATTAAAACAAAACTTAACTATAATTATAAAAAGTAAATATATATTAAAACATTATGATAAGATTTTTTTTATATAATATTAAATTAACAAAATCTAAAAGATTATTTGTATTTAATTTTTCGATGTAATATATAAGCTCTGTGAGTATTTATGTATTTATGTTAATATTCGGTACAATTGATGCACTTACGATATATGTAACTTTAGACTTAAACAATTTATTGTGTCATTTTTTTTCTTTTCTTTTTCATCAGATCTAAATCATCTTGTATGCACTTTATAATAAATATTTCTTTAAACTAAGAAAAAACTAAAATAGTAGATGAAAAGCATTTTAAAATATGGTATAATTGATCTTGCTTAAATTTTATTTGTAATTAATTTTATTAATCAAAATTGAGAGAAAAATATTAGCTGTTGAACAACGACTTGAACAAGATTGTTAAAATAAATACGATAATTATATAGTAAAAATAACAATATTTAACAAAAATTTATAATTTATGTAACATAATAAAATTTGTAACTGAGTCAATTATAATATGCGTGGAAATTTTAGGAAAATATTAGATTACAAAAGTTTCAAGTACACTGCTTCGTTTGTATTTTGATCCATCCTCTTCCTCTCCAACAGTAATGCCAAATTTGTGATTTAATTATACACTATTATATAAAATTTATTTATTTATTCATTTGTTTGTTGAACAAACCGGATCAAAGACCAATACAGCCAGTTGTAAATATTATTGAAATGGGATAAAAAAAGCAATTAAAATCCAGCAGCAAGAATAGATTATTGAATATTATTAGAAGTTAAGAAACAGAACTAATTTAACGATCGGATTATGTAATTTTGATCCAATTTGATTTGATTATTTAAAATAAATCCTGATTTTTAATTTTAAATTGATTGTGTTAAATTAGAATTTCAGTCATATTTTATATTTTTCACAAATAAAACAATTTCACCTTCTTTATTTTTAAATACATAATAAAAATATCAAACTACTTAAAATTCTTGTTGAAAACTAATTTTAATAGCTTTTTCACCTTCCTTTCTAATAACAACATTTGTTATTTAAAAAATTAGATATCATACACAATTTTTTTTTATATTCTACATATAAGAGATATTTATGTCATTTTGATCAATTTTGATTATATTCCATTACAATTCAATATACAGAAAAACTGAGTAGTGTGAAAATGTAAAACCATTACATTTCAAAACTTACTAGATATTTAATTGAAGAAGTAAAATATTTATTATTTTGACTTACGTTATGACGGTGAAAAAATTCTAAAAAAATGACATAAAATAAAAAACAAATTTTTTAATTCAATTAACAATTAATAGTGAAAAAAAACTCAGTTTTTTTTGTTTTGGTCGTGGAAATAAAATAGACGTGAATAACACTCAATAAAATATTAAGAAATTGCCTTTAAAAAAAAAGTTAGTAAGGGGCTGAGCCGGGTCCATATATACTTAAGGAAAAAAAGCTAATCCGAGTGGTTTTATAAATAGAAGGCTCATGCTATAATTTTTTTTTTCATACTTTATTCTTATTTTTTAACTTACTAAAATTTAATAATATTTTTTTTTCTCTTATCAGCTTGTCTTTTCAAATCTCTCATACCTTATTTCTATTTTATTATTTTTTAATTTATTAAAATTTTATAAAAAATTTTTATTGGTTCATTTTTTAAATCACCTTCCTTCTTTCAGTCATTTTAACTTTTCTTCTACTTTTAAGATAAAATTTGAATTGCAAATTTTTTTTTTTGCCTAGTCTCTCTATCGCGTATATAACATTTGTTGTTAAATATTTATATGTACAAGGACATATATTTGCTTTAATTAGTAGGTTGTATTATATTTATGGATAAGAGTTTAATTTTTATTGGACTTGAATACCTCCAAATTGTTTTGAGATCTTCATATAATCGAAAGACATGTATGAGAGACGATTGTATTAGCATATTTATATAATCATTTTAGTGACACAATTTTTTGTAACATTTATCAGATGGAAGGTTACATGATATTGTTAAGGTATTAATAGTGTTTATTGATAATTATTGTATAATATTATGCATTATTGTGTTATAAAATTAATTATTCGTAATGTTTATTTTATATATGATTTGTTTAGAATTTTTTATATATCAATGTTCACCAAATGAATATGGAGTTTAGGAAAAATATGTCTATGACGATGCAGCTAATGATAATTTTTGGTTTAAAAGATGTTCGACCTTAGAGAGGATTGAATAAACTGCATGTGAACGACATTAGTTGGATATCATATGTGAGGTGGAGCACATCAATCATACCACAATGTATGTTGGTATTCCGAGTTGATTAGATGTATTTAACTACACATAAGAGAGTGTTACGTCAGTATGATCACATTCAAGGCACATCACTATTTGATTAGTTTAGTATGGTCTTCCGGTCTCGATAAAATAGATAATATCATAATAGTTATCAACATTACAAGGAGTCAGTGGTGTTGCAAGAGGTCAGGCGTGATGTTATCACTGAGGTCTAATGCACTAACACATACATGAACTGGTTTCTAGCATCTCACATCCATATTTGATTCTTTCATCTGAGATACATGTCGCTACATAGTCTTTGACATAAATAGATATACCAAACAATTGTTAGGAGCAAGATTCTATATCTTCTCAAGTATGGCTAAAAGTCTTTCAAATCTATGTAAATGTCTCCTATATATTAATATGTTAATATGCACAAAAGTTTGAAAGGATTGTTCAACTATTACATGAAAATGATTGGTCTAATGACCATGCAAGAAGGTGCACGAGGAGAAAACCTTGCATGCGTGAGTATTTAGAAAACCATTATTTATCAAAGGAAGAAGAGAACTTGTCTAGCTACTTGATCTTTATATATATTTTTAATATTACATTATGTAATGAAATTTTATAAATATATATATATATTAACATTTTATAAAAAAATTTAACAATTTAAATATTAAATACTTTTAACCTATTTAATCTTCATTCTAAAATTATAATTTCAAAATGTATGTGTTATCTTTTTTAAATTATAATTTTAGAAGCAAATAAATATGTTTTTGCAAATATAATTTCAGAATGTATTTTTTATTACCAAATTATAATTTTAGAACCATATTTATTTTGTCTTTAAAATCATAATTTTAAAAGATAATACACATAAGTTTTGTTTAAAAATTTAATCTCCTAAATATAAAAAGTAATATATAAAATTAATATAAAAAAATACAAAATAATTTTCATTTAAGGATGTGTAAATAGCAATTTCTTAAATATAATCACTAAGGCTTGAGTAATGAATTTTGTTACCAATTTTCCAACAAAGCAAGAATGACAAAAAAAAAACATAACCTAAAAAAATTGGTAGTTACAAGCTTTTGATTTTAAAATTTTTATAAATTTAGTTTAAATATAGTTTTAAATTTAATTTTAAAAATTATTATAAAATTAATTTAATAATCTATTATATCTTATTTTTTAATATAAATTTATTAAAAATAGATAAATAAAAAATTTAATTTAAAATTTCAATACAAATTAAATCATTCAAAACTATGAAAAAATAAATATTTTAAAATTTAATAAAAATTAAAAATAATTATTATTATTATTATTATTGATGATGATAGTATGTAATAAATTTGTAATATTAAGAATAAAATGATTTTAAAGTTAAAAATAATAATAATTTTTTATAATTAAATAAAAAATATTTTAAAAATGAACCATAAATCTTTTTCAGTCAAATAATTTTTTTTTTAAAATTTAATTTAAAAATCAAAACCTTACACCTATCTTAAACAGAGTTTAAAAAATAAAAAAAACTTATTTGATGGACGAAGTTCTTAAACCTGTTTTAAAAAATATTTTAATTTTTAAAGTTAAATTATAAAAACGAATTTAATGAATTTAAGTTATTTTAATTTTTTATTTTTACTGTAGTTTTTAATTTTAAGTTAAATCATGAATCGTTATTTTCTACATTTTAAAAATTTTATTTAGTAATTTTAAATGGAATGATTGAATTTTAATAATTTGATATAAAATATAAATTATTTATTATAATTTGAAATAAGATTGTGTTTTGAAAATTGATTCTTATAAATATAATGAGATATTTATAATGAGATTGTGTATTGAAGATTGATTCTTATAAATATAATTTTATCATTGTAATGATCTAAATTTTAATGGAAGATAAATAAATTAAAGCGGTTAAATAAAAAATAGTTATCATTAATTTTATTTTAAAATGAAAAAAATTTTTAAAAAAATTTTTTAAAAAAAATAAAAAAATATTCTATAAAATTCAAAATTAATTTGGAAGTCAATTTTTACATATAAAAACGGTGAAAACTTAATCTCAACCCATCCCTAATACATTCATTATAAGTTGGCGACCTTAAATTAATTTGGAAATACTACTGATAATTTTAAATTATTTATTTTACTTTTTTTAAATATAATTATTTTAAAATAAATAAATAAATAAATAATTAAATAAATAAATTAATTAATAAATATAATTTATTAAATTAATAATTAAAATTAAAATAAGGATAAATGTTATAAAAATTAATTTTAACTTATAGTTCAATTAGCGTTCCGACATATCATTTGGTATAAGAAATTTAACATCATACAGTTGTTTTAAAAATAATTGTGGATTGATTAATTTTAATGTTAAAATTTATGAAAAAGAAAAATCTAAAAATACCAAATAAAATTAACAAAACTTATCATATAAATTATATTTTTCTTACAATTAAATTAAATTATTTTAAAAAATTAAATTAAAAATTATCAAATTATCATAAATTAAATATTTATAATTAAAATATAATATTAATAAAATATTTTATTTTAATTATTCTTTTTAAATGTAAGAATTAAATTATCTATAAAAAAAAGAAATCGCAACTGAATTGTACGTATATTTTTTTTAATTAAAATTTACAAAAATTGATAACTATAAAAAATGAATGTTAGCAACAAGATAATCCTATTAACAATAATAATGAAATAATAAAAATAAAAATTATAATCAAACAACAAAAGATAATAATAATAAAAAAATAAAAATAAAAAATAAATGTTAAATCAATATTAAAAATAAAAAAATAAAAAAATCATCTATAAAATCCAATACAATAAAAATAAAAGATTACAAATTTAACTAATAGCAATAATAAAATAAAAATTAAAAGCTAATACTGAAATTTATTGTATAAATAATCATACTTAACAATTTTGATTGGTTAAAAATAATTTTATAATATATTTTTATAGTAATTTGTTTAAACATAAGATAGATCTAAATTATAAATAAAAATGAAATTACTATATATACATTATAAATAAAAATAATAATGATATATTATAAAAAAATAAATTTGGTAAAAAAGTAAAAATATAAAATTCTAATGTATTATAAATAAGAAATAAATCGTAGTGTATATATTATATAATTAAAAAATTGATATATATATATATATATATATATTTATATATATGTGAGCACCAATTTTTGTCCGGATAGAAATCTTCCTTAATTAATTAATTAATTTACTAAATAACTTTAGAAAATAAGAGCTCACATGGTCAAAAGAAAAGAGAAGGAGTTGCAAAAATTAAATAAGCAAGTGAATAGATAATAGACAAATAAAGCTAAAAAAAAAAACAAAATTCAGTTAGGTTAGTTGGGAGTTAGTTATAGAGTTAGTTGGGCTAGGGTTAGGATTTAACTTCCATTAGGTTAATTCCACCATGGTTAAGCTAGGGGTATAAAGGGGATTTTGGGAAAAAGGAACGGTTACCGAACATTTTGGCACCAAAATTTGAGATTGAAAAAGCTGAGGTTGAGATATTGGGTTCAAGGGAGGAAAAAGCAAAAAAAACTCTGAAATTCAGAGGTTTCGAAGGCTAGTTACAGTGAAAATTTGGGGGTTTTGCTCTTGGTCTCGGTCCTTTCATCAAGATCATCGAGGAATTTTCTTGGAAACTCGAGCGGTCTCTCAGAATTTCTATATTTTGCAAGAGGAAGAGTTGATTTCCTATTAGCTGGACTCTTCAATAAATATATATATGAAGGAGGAAAGAAAAGAGAAGAAGAAGAAGAAAGAAAAAGGATAAAAGGGAGATGAAAAAGGAAAAAAGAGAAGAGGGTGATGACTAGAAAAGATACCCAGAGGTTGTTGTAGCTTCTACCCTGAAAATCATGTTCTTAGTGCATATCATCCATACCACATTTTAAAGATGTATCATACCACGCATTGCCTTAGTCCATAATATATCATACTCAAATTGCTGTCATTCTTGCATCATGCTTTAATTTACATGATTTCATACCTTATACTAGATTATTCTGTCAAATAACTAACTCATTCATTTTCTTGGTTTTCTTTTCTTTCTTTTTATTTTTATTTTTCTTTTTTAAGGGGATCAGATTCTCATTTATGTCTAAAGGAGGTGAAATGGAAATTAATGTCGGATCAGAATTAAGAAAGAAACGAAGAATCGGGGCAAAAATGATGGATCTAGCGAGTTTAGAATCTTTCGCCAAAAGGCTACAAACAATACAAAAGATGGCCTTTGCCAAAAGATATGGTAATATACTGAAATTATTGGAAATCAAAGTACAAGAAGAAGCCATCACTGCCTTTGTCCAGTATTACGACCCCCCACTAAGATGCTTTACGTTCACAGACTTTCAGTTAGCACCCACTCTAGAAGAGTACGAACAAATCATAGGCCTGCCAATGGAGGGAAGTAGGTCATACAATCATCTTGAGCATAGTCCTTCATTTCGAGCTGCGGTTCAATCTATAGGGTTGCAACGCAGTGATCTCCTTACGGATTTCCAAGAAAAATATCAATGCAAAGTCTTTACAAGGGATCTCCTAGAAAGGCATTTGCAACATTTGGCCGACAATAACAAATGGGAGACCTACATGGATGCGCTCGCTCTTGTCCTCTACGGTTTGATATTGTTCCCTCAGGTTGATGATTTCATAGACACAGTGGCCATTGGTGCATTCTTATCTCGCAAAAACAGGTCCGAGAATCCTACCACTGCAATACTTGCTGACACATATTGTGCTCTGAATCTCTGTTATGAAAGGAAAAAGAAAAAACTGATATGTTGTCTACCAATTTTTTATATCTGGATCACGGCACATGCGTTCAAAAGAGAGGTAAAAGTCCAATGCCCTATCTCGGACTTGTTGTGCTACCAAATCAGAAACATGACTGGAAAAGAGTGGGCAGAATATCTGGCTAGTTTGACGGAGGAGAAGATTAGATGGCAGCCGGCTTGGCAGCAAAAGACAACGATCATTTATCATTGCAAAGGTTTTCCCAATGTCCCTCTAATGGGAACAAGGGGTTGTATCAGCTATAATCCCATACTAGGGCAACGTCAGCTAGCTTATCCCATTCGGAGTCCTCCGCCTCAAGAATTGTTGACTCCTGTTATCATATATTATGAAGGGGACTTCACGGAACCTTTACGGAATGTATGAGAAGCTTGGGAGGTGGTCATCCGAAAAGGAAAAGAGTTAGGAGTCAGGAGTTGTGCAGCAAAGGAAGAATACCGACAATGGGTAAGGGAACGGGTGCAACAAATCAAGTTACCCTTCAAACCGCAAGCTGCAGCTTCAGGAAGTCAATCGTTGCCCAAAACGTTTGAAGACGAGGCCGTCAAAAAGTTAAAAGAAAAATTGGAGAGCATGACATTAAAAAACAACAAGTTGAAAGAAGAGCTACTAAGAGCACAACAGGAAATAGCCACACTTAAGAGAGATGGCCAAGAAAAGGATACCGCCTTGGAGGGGATTCGTCAACAGCAAAAGTCTGAATGAGAACATGCAGCTAGGGTCCACATGAGTCTTCAAGCTGCTAATAAGGAGTTGGGGTTGAGAGCACAAGAAAAAGATACGGCCCTCCAAGAAAATCAGAGAATGAGGGATGCTGTTGAACAAATGAGAAGTCGAATTCGCCAGATTAGACGAGAGAAAGTTCAAGCCCTGGGAGAAAGGGACAGAGAGTTGGCAGAGAAAAACCAATTGATTGACGAAAGGAATGAGTTACGCCAATAGGTAGAGGAGTTGAAGCAACAAATAGAGAACTTGTTAGTGGCATGCGAAAATGAAGTGAACGAGGAAAAATGGAATGTCATTGAAGTCATTAGGATGCAACAAAGGGGGATAAGTGATCTGCAAGATGAAATGAGGTGGTATCAGGACACAGCAGATCATTGGACTAGATGTTTTGGGAGGTTAGCTAGCTTGGCTTACACTGCTATCGCCGAGGTACCTCAGTTGCTCAAAAGAGCGGAAGCTTCTCTACATCCACTCCATACGCCGGCTGAAGTTGAAGAATTTATTCACTTTTGTAAAGAGTTAATCATCAGAATTTCTATATGTTGCTCTAGTTGAAAAAGAAGAAAAGGATGTACCGTGAATACTACAAATAAAGAATCTACTTCTTTCTACAGTTCTTGATGTTGCATTAATTTCCATTTCATACTCCGTTTTACAAGCACGATCATCCAATAACGAAATTATCGAGATATCTGATCCCCGATATTTAATTTATGTTTTAAGATTTAAAGTTTGTTTTCTTTAATACTAATTAATAAATATTGAGTTTGCCAGGAAAACAAAATAGCGGATTCACGCATTCCTCAGCATCCCTATAGCACACGTTCAAAAACCAGAATGATGAATGAGCTAGAAGCACAAAATGAAGAGCTGAGAAATGAGGTTGCTGATCTGAGAGATCAGCTAGCAAAAGTCATGAAGCTGTTGGAGAAGAATGCAGAGGGACCCTCTGAGGTAGAAACAGCAGCGGTAACTGATACATCAGGTCCTGTGCAGGTGGTAATAGATCGTGAGTGGCCTCCCTATGGGATACCACCTGGGTTTGCACCTTCAGCACAGGGTATTCCCACAAACCCTGCTGAGAACCCTCTCACTCGCACCCAATACCCAAATCATCCTACTACCTACCCACCACATATAAATCCACCAACCACTTACCATACAAATCCTACTACCTACCCACCACATATAAATCCACCAACCACCTATAACACAAATCCTACTGCTTATCCTCCACACACGGGTCCTTCAACTTCTTACCCACAAAACACTAATCCCAACTGTACATACATGAACACTACTACCATCGAGAATCCCACCAATTCCATCCCTATGACTACTTACCCACTAAACCCACAACAACCACCTTTCCCTCTACCAAGTACCTATTGCCAGACCTTCCGACCTATGGGGCCTCATACAGCCGGGCCAATAGTGAATGAACAGTGGTCAAATACTCCTAGTCAGGAGACCCCTCTCAGCGGTAGATGGCAACACCTAGAAGAGAGAGTCAGGGCCATTGAAGGCAGCAGCTATGGACTAGTAGATGCTTCTGACTTGTGTCTAGTCCCCGACGTGATAATTCCGCCCAAGTTCAAGATGCCCGAATTTGAAAAATATAAAGGAACGGGGTGCCCCCAAAGTCATCTGACAATGTTCTATAGAAAGATGGCTTCGCATGCGCATGATGATAAGCTCCTGATCCACTGTTTCCAAGATAGTCTCACGGGAGCTGCAGCCAACTGGTATACTCAGTTGGAACGCACCCATGTCCGATCTTGGAAGGATTTGGCAGATGCCTTTCTTAGGCAATACAAGTATAATATAGAGATGGAACCAGATCGGTCTCAGTTGCAAAATATGATCAAGAGGGAAGATGAGACCTTTAAAGAATATGCTCAACGATGGAGGGAACTAGCAGTTCAAGTTCAACCTCCTCTATTCGAAAGAGAGATGATCGGGATGTTTATGGACACTCTCCCTGCACCATTTTATGATAAGATGGTGGGTAGTGTTTCAGCCAATTTCTCCGATATGGTATTAATCGGAGAACGAATTGAAAGCGGCCTGCGTCGCGGAAGAATTGTACATAATACGGTTGGCAATGTAAATGTGAAGAAGCCAACCAATAATTCTTGGAAAAAGAGGGAAGGGGAAACCCACCATGTCACGTTTGATCCAAATCGCTCCACACCTACACCACCTAGTTACCAAACACCTTACCACCCTCAGTATGCACCATACCCTCAGATGGTGGCCGCCTCCCAACCTAACTACCAACCACCTTACACACCCCCCACAGCTTTCCAGCAAACAACCCCGCTCATGACACAACCACAACCAACCATACCCCAACCTCCACAAAAAGCCTGGAGTCAAAACCCTGGCCCAAACACTAACCAAACTCAAAGAAGGCCAAATAATGAAAGAAGAGTTATACACTTTGACCCTATCCCTATGACCTATACTGAGCTTTTACCCCGCCTAATACAAAACTCATTAATTGCACCATGTCCTATGAAGCCTTTAGAGCCGCCTTTTCCCAAGTGGTATGACCCAGCTGCTAAATGTGATTATCATGCTGGAGCCGTGGGACACTCCACTGAAAATTGTCAAGGTTTAAAAGATAAAGTCCAGAACTTGATAAACGCCAAGTGGTTAAATTTTGAGAAGGATGCTCCTAACGTAGGAAATAATCCTTTGCCAAATCATGGGGGACCAACGGTGAACTGCTTGGAGGTGGAGTTTGAGGTGAATATGCTTAATGAGGCTTTCCCCGGTTGTCCAAGGCCTTTAGTTATCAGATACTCTGAGGAACCGGCTGTTCCAACACCAAATGGCTTGAGACCGATTACTATAAAGGTGCCAGAGCCATTCCCATATAAAAGCAACAAGGAGGTACCTTGGAAGTATGATGCTGAGGTATCTGGAGGCAAGACAAAAGAGGAAGGAACTGAAATCACCGCTAATGCAACTACTGATGTGGTGAATATAGCTGGAGTCGGGGGTATGACCCGGAGCGGTCGCATCTATTCCCCTATGGAAGAGAGGAGAGGAAGGCCCTGCGGGGAAGCAATTTTGGCTGGTCCTGAGCCAGAAGCAAGTAAAGAAGAAGAAAGAAGGGAATTGAAAAAGCCTGTTTCTGAAGAAGATGCCTGTGAATTTCCAAGGATGATCAGGCAAAGTGAGTATTCAGTAATTGAACAATTAAACCGTATACCAGCTAAGATTTCTTTGTTGGCATTAATGATGAATTCTGAGCCTCATCGAAAGGTGTTATTAAAGATCCTCAATGAAGCGCACGTGGTACATAACCTCTCAGTGGAGAAGTTCGAAGGGATTGCAAATAACATTACTGCCAATAATTTTCTCACCTTCACTGATAGCGAAATCCCAGAAGAGGGGGCTGGGCATAATAAGGCGTTGCACATATCCGTGAAGTGTAGGGACCATATCCTGGCCCGGGTCTTGATAGACAATGGTTCCTCATTAAATGTGATGCCTAAGATGACCCTGTCAAAGTTACCCTATGAAGCATCCCACCTAAGGCCAAGTTCAATAGTGGTTAGGGCTTTTGATGGTTCACGAAGGGAGGTTATTGGAGAGATTGACCTGCCGGTACAGATTGGCCCGGTTATTTTTGAGGTGACCTTCCAGGTGATGGATATCCTGCCCGCATACAGTTGTCTCCTAGGAAGACCATGGATCCATTCTGCTAGAGCGGTGCCATCCACTCTTCACCAAAGATTGAAATTTATTGTAGATGATAGACTGATAATTGTCTCTGCTGAAGAGGATTTTCTGGTCAGTAAACCCACCAATACCCCCTACATCGAGGCTGCTGAGGAAGTCTTGGAAACTCACTTCCAGGCTTTAGAAATTGCTAATGTTACCACTGTTAAGGAGGGAGAGGTGGTGGACCAGCATCGGCCCCCGAGAGCCCTGTTAATGATGGCAAAAATAATGTTGAAGAATGGATTCCAGCCCGGAGACAAACTGGGGCAAAACAATGGTGGATTAACTCAGCCTTTGCAGTTGATTAAGAACAAGCACAGGTTTGGGTTAGGGTATAAACCCACTGAGGAGGAAAGGAGAAGGATTAAGGAAGAAATGGAAGAAAAGAAACGGGCTAGACTGGAAAAGCGAAAGCCCCAGATAAAGAGGGTCCCTCTGCTCCACATTTCAGAAAGTTTTTGGAGTGCTGGGTTCGAGACTCCAGATATGATAGCGGCAGTTGATAAATAAGAGCCGCTCAACATGGATGACTTGGTGATAGCTTGTCCACCAGGACACGAACTAAACAATTGGGAAACCATCGAGCTTCCTGTGATTTTAAATTCAGTCTACATGTAATGTGTAATTGCTGTAAAATTTTGTGAATAAACAATATTTTGTACATATGATTGATCAATAAATACCACTGATTTCTTTTAGAAATATTCTCTTCCTTCCTCCAATACATCCATATATCTTATCCTTTTCGCATATTTGCAGATCCGAAAACAACTTGCCTAATGACGATCACGCCAGTATTGTATTGAATAATTTTGACTGTCTTGTTAATCAAGCGGATGAGGAAGCAGAATTTGAATATGAGCCATCTGGGGAATTATTAAGGTTGGTTGAGCGAGAATCTAAATTGATACAACCCCACCAAGAGGCTGTAGAGTTAATAAATCTGGGGACTGATGAGGATAAAAAAGAAGTTAAGATAGGCGCGTTCAAAAATCGCTCTCGATTAGTGTCACTATTACATGAATATAGCGACATTTTCGCTTGGTCGTATCAAGATATGCCGGGATTAGACACGTCGATTGTGGAACACAAGTTGCCTTTAAAGCCTGAATGCCCACCGGTGAAGCAGAAGTTGAGAAGAATGAAGTCGGAGATGTCCTTAAAGATCCGAGAAGAGGTGAAAAAGCAGTTTGATGCGGGTTTTCTGTCCGTAGCAAAATACCCGGAGTGGGTCGCAAATATAGTACCGGTCCCCAAGAAAGATGGAAAGGTGCAAATGTGCGTAGATTTCAGGGACCTAAATAGGGCCAGTCCAAAGGACGATTTCCCTTTGCCTCACATAGATGTATTAGTTGATAATACTGCACAGTTCTCTTACTTTTCGTTTATGGACGGTTTCTCTGGATATAATCAGATCAAGATGGCTGAAGAGGATATGGAAAAAACCACCTTTATTACGGCTTGGGGAACTTTTTGTTACAAAGTCATGCCTTTTAGGTTGAAGAACGCTGGGGCAACATATCAGAGAGCTATGGTAACATTATTTCATGACATGATCCACAAGGAGATCGAAGTATATGTGGATGACATGATCGCCAAGTCGAGAACTGAGGAGGATCACCTCGATAACCTGCAAAAGCTATTCGAACGCCTTCGAAGGTTCAAGTTGAGAATGAACCCAGCTAAATGCACTTTTGGTGTGAAGTCAGGGAAGCTACTATGCTTCATTGTTAGTGAAAGGGGAATTGAGGTTGATCCAGATAAAGTCCGCGCAATCCTAGAAATGCCAGCCCCAAAAACAGAGAAGGAAGTGTGAAGGTTTCTAGGGAGGCTAAACTACATCGCTAGGTTCATTTTTCAGTTGACAGCCACATGTGAACCAATTTTCAAACTCTTGCGCAAAAATCAACCCATCAGTTGGAATGAGGATTGCCAAGAGGCCTTTGAAAAGATGAAGCTCTATTTGCAAGACCCTCCAGTTTTAGTCCCTCCAGTACCAGGGAGACCATTAATTCTATACTTGACAGTGACGGGTAACGCCATGGGATGTATGCTCGGTCAACAAGATGCATCTGGAAAGAAAGAACATGTCATTTACTATCTGAGTAAAAAATTTACCGACTATGAGGCAAAATATTCCTTGTTAGAACAGACCTGTTGCGCATTGGCATGGGCCGCTAATCGTTTGAGACAGTACATGTTGAGCCATACTACTTGGTTGATCTCTAGGATGGATCCAATTAAGTACATCTTCGAAAAGCCCGCTTTGTCTGGACGGATTGCCAGATGGCAAGTTTTGCTATCAGAATATGATATCATGTATGTTACACAAAAGGCAATTAAA
The DNA here is from genome assembly GCA_037954105.1 of Canavalia gladiata. NCBI lineage: Eukaryota > Viridiplantae > Streptophyta > Magnoliopsida > Fabales > Fabaceae > Canavalia > Canavalia gladiata. Next base: position 17,496,514 of record CM075660.1, read on the forward strand.
GGTAGTGCGCTGGTAGATTACTTGGCTCAACAGCCTCTAAGTGATTATCAGCCGATGAGACAAGGGTTTCCGGATGAGGATTTAATGGCAGTATTTAGTGAGCCGGAACAGGAAGTAAAAGAAAGGTGGACGATATTGTTTGATGGGGCGTCCAACATGATGGGTCATGGCATAGGAGCCATATTAATCTCCCCAGAAGGACAGTATGTACCTATCACAGCTAGGTTAGGTTTCGATTGTACTAATAATGTGGCTGAATACGAAGCTTGTATCATGGGAATACAAGCAGCAATCGATGCTAATGTCAAGAACTTGGAGGTTTATGGTGATTCAGCTCTCGTTATCCATCAGGTTAAAGGTGAATGGGAAACTCGAGATGCAAAGTTGATCCCACACCAAGCTTATATTAAGGAATTGTTGGAGCACTTTGAGGATGTCACTTTTGCACATATACCTCGAGAGGACAATCAATTGGCTGACGCCCTAGCCACCCTCTCGTCCATGTTTAAAATAGGTAAAGAGGAGGATATGTCTCTTATCCAGATTCAACGCCGAGATCGACAAGCCTTTTGCCAGTCAATTGAAGAGGAACAGGATGGGCAACCCTGGTATCATGATATCCGGCGCTTTCTGAAAGACAAGGAGTATCCCAATCATGCCTCGGAAAATGACAAAAGAACTTTAAGGAGATTAGCTGCCAATTTCTTTCTCGATGGGGAAGTTTTATATAAAAGAAATCATGATATGGTCCTGCTCAGGTGTGTAGATGCGGCAGAGGCTAGTAAAATTGTGAAAGAAGTCCATGAGGGATCTTTTGGTGCCCATGCTAACGGACACGCGATGGCAAGGAAAATCCTCAGAGCAGGATACTACTGGTCGACTATGGAGACTGATTGCTATAAGTATGTTAAGACTTGTCATAAATGCCAGGTATACGCTGACAACATCCACGTACCGCCTACGTCCTTGAATGTATTATCTTCACCATGGCCATTCGCTATGTGGGGAATGGACGTCATTGGACCAATTGAGCCTAAAGCATCTAACGGGCATCGTTTCATATTGGTTGCCATTGACTATTTCACCAAGTGGGTCGAGGCTGCCACCTACGTCAGTGTAACTCGGAGCGTGGTCGTAAAGTTCGTAAAAAGGGATTTGATTTGCCGGTATGGGTTGCCCAACAGAATCATCACAGATAATGGTACCAATCTTAATAATAAAATGATGAAAGAATTGTGTGACCAATTCAAGATCCAACATCATAATTCCTCCCCGTACAGGCCAAAGATGAATGGAGCGGTGGAGGCAGCCAATAAAAACATCAAGAAAATCGTCCAAAAGATGGTGGTCACATATAAAGATTGGCATGAGATGCTCCCCTATGCCCTCCACGCGTATCGTACCTCTACTGGAGCAACTCCATTCTCGCTTGTTTATGGAATGGAGGCCGTCCTTCCTATTGAAGTAGAGATCCCTTCATTAAGGGTGTTAATGGACGCAAAGTTGGAAGAGGCAGAGTGGGTGCAAGCCCGGGTTGATCAGTTAAATTTGGTTGATGAAAAAAGATTGGTGGCGTTGTGTCACGGACAGCTATATCAGAGAAGAATGAAGAAGGTATTCGAAAAGAAAGTACGTCCCCGAGCATTTCAAGAAGGAGATTTGGTTCTCAAAAGGTTATTACCTATGCAAAAAGCGCTACAAGGGAAGTGGGCCCCAAATTATCATGGGCCATACGTAGTCAAGAAGGCTTTCTCGGGAGGGGCATTGATTTTAACTGATATGGATGGTAATGACCTGGCAAACCCAACCAACGCTGATGCTATAAAGAAATATTATGCTTAATAAAAGTCCGCTAGGTCGAAAACCCGCAAGGGCGATCTAGGCGAAAGTTAGGGCATCCAAAAAGCCCGCTAGGTCGAAAACCCGCAAGGGCGATCTAGGCAAAAGTTAGGGCATCCAAAAAAGCCCGCTAGGTCGAAAACCCGTAAGGGTGATCTAGGCAAAAGTTAGGGCATCCAAAAAGCCCGCTAGGTCAAAAACCCGCAAGGGCGATCTAGGCAAAAGTTAGGGCATCCAAAAAGGCCCACTAGGTCGAAAACCCGCAGGCGCGATCTAGGCAAAAGTTAGGGCATCCAAAAAGGCCCGCTAGGTCGAAAACCCGCAAGGACGACCTAGGCAAAGATAGGGCAAAAATAGGTGGGAGCGAAAATGTAATACTGGGGCAAAAGATAAAAAGCGAATTGATTCAAAAGCAGTCAGGTCAGTATTGGCCAGATACTGGAGCAAATTGATGAAAGGACAAGGAGTGGATAAAGGTGAAATAGGCCAATATTGAAATCAGTTCGGACCTTATCAGAATAAGACTGGGCTAATACTGGGGCAAAATTTTGAGTAGGCTGATACTGGGGCAAAATTTTGTTTCCTGATAAGCATGGGTGATAAGGCAGGAAAGGTTATGAAAATACAATACTAGCATTGGTCGTCTCGAAGGCACAAGACCATCCAAAATTCCATCCCCAAATACATACTCTTCTAATTCCTCGTTCTGTTTACTTTTGAAATTCAGCCATTCCATTGATTCAATTGTATTCGTTGATCAAGCATATGTACAGAATTAAGTGTATCACAACAATTATCAAATGCTAAGACTGTTTAAATCATGGTTAGAACGAAAATTTCGCAATTGATGGTCATTTAATAACATTGAATGATTCTTCTCTCTACAGAATAAGCAGTGTGATGCATAAAGTCCCCCAACGAAATCAGACAGGGAAGGCCAATCGCAGGTTCTAGCTCATTCTAAAGGTCATAAGAATCGTGCTATAGGGAAGCTGTGAATTCGAAGTCCGCTAAATAAATAAAGATCAAAATCTCTCCAAATCAAGTCTTCCTGCATTTTAGTTTCCTGCATTTTTGGCCTATCACATCAAGCCCTTCATGTTTAAATTTCTGTTCAAAGCCTATCACATCAGGCCCCTCATGTTTAAATTTCTGTTAAAGCCTATCACATCAGGCGCTGCATTTTATTTTCCTGCATCTTGGCCTATCACATCAGGCCCCTCATGTTTAAATTTATGTTCAAGCCTATCACATCAGGCGCTGCATTTTATTTTCCTGTATCTTGGCCTATCACATCAGGCCCCTCATGTTTAAATTTCTGTTCAAGCCTATCCCATCAGGCCCTGCATTTTAGTTTCCTGCATTTTTGGCCTATCACATCAGGCCCCTCATGTTTAAATTTCTGCTCAAAGCCTATCACATCAGGCGCTGCATTTTATTTTCCTGCATTTTTGCCTATCACATCAGGCCCCTCATGTTTAAATTTCTGTTCAAAGCCTATCACATCAGGCACTGCATTTTAGTTTTCTGCATTTTTGGCCTATCACATCAGGCCCCTCATGTTTAAATTTCTATCACATCAGGCACTGCATTTTAGTTTCCTACATTTTTGGTCTATCACATCAGGCCCCTCATGTTTAAATTTCTGTTCAAGCCTATCACATCAGGCGCTGCATTTTAATTTTCTCCATCCTGGCTTATCATATAAGGCCCTGCATGTTTATCCGCAAGTCTTAATTTGCTTTTATTTACTAGGGCTGGACAAAATTGGCTCACGTCTTTACTCATTTCTTACTTCGATAATACAAGAAGTATTCTCGCATTATCTAGTAAAAAACTTGGTAAAGAGGGGCAAACTGTGAGCACCAATTTTTGTCCGGGTAGAAATCTTCCTTAATTAATTAATTAATTTACTAAATAACTTTAGAAAATAAGAGCTCACATGGTCAAAAGAAAAGAGAAGGAGTTGCAAAAATTAAATAAGCAAGTGAATAGATAATAGACAAATAAAGCTAAAAAAAAACAAAATTCAGTTAGGTTAGTTGGGAGTTAGTTATAGAGTTAGTTGGGCTAGGGTTAGGATTTAACTTCCATTAGGTTAATTCCACCATGGTTAAGCTAGGGGTATAAAGGGGATTTTGGGAAAAAGGAACGGTTACCGGACATTTTGGCACCAAAATTTGAGATTGAAAAAGCTGAGGTTGAGATATTGGGTTCAAGGGAGGAAAAAGCAAAAAAAACTCTGAAATTCAGAGGTTTCGAAGGCTAGTTACAGTGAAAATTTGGGGGTTTTGCTCTTGGTCTCGGTCCTTTCATCAAGATCATCGAGGAATTTTCTTGGAAACTCGAGCGGTCTCTCAGAATTTCTATATTTTGCAAGAGGAAGAGTTGATTTCCTATTAGCTGGACTCTTCAATAAATATATATGAAGGAGGAAAGAAAAGAGAAGAAGAAGAAGAAAGAAAAAGGATAAAAGGGAGATGAAAAAGGAAAAAAGAGAAGAGGGTGATGACTAGAAAAGATACCCAGAGGTTGCTGTAGCTTCTACCCTGAAAATCATGTTCTTAGTGCATATCATCCATACCACATTTTAAAGATGTATCATACCACGCATTGCCTTAGTCCATAATATATCATACTCAAATTGCTGTCATTCTTGCATCATGCTTTAATTTACATGATTTCATACCTTATACTAGATTATTCTGTCAAATAACTAACTCATTCATTTTCTTGGTTTTCTTTTCTTTCTTTTTATTTTTATTTTTCTTTTTTAAGGGGATCAGATTCTCATTTATGTCTAAAGGAGATGAAATGGAAATTAATGTCGGATCAGAATTAAGAAAGAAACGAAGAATCGGGGCAAAAATGATGGATCTAGCGAGTTTAGAATCTTTCGCCAAAAGGCTACAAACAATACAAAAGATGGCCTTTGCCAAAAGATATGGTAATATACTGAAATTATTGGAAATCAAAGTACAAGAAGAAGCCATCACTGCCTTTGTCCAGTATTACGACCCCCCACTAAGATGCTTTACGTTCACAGACTTTCAGTTAGCACCCACTCTAGAAGAGTACGAACAAATCATAGGCCTGCCAATGGAGGGAAGTAGGTCATACAATCATCTTGAGCATAGTCCTTCATTTCGAGCTGCGGTTCAATCTATAGGGTTGCAACGCAGTGATCTCCTTACGGATTTCCAAGAAAAATATCAATGCAAAGGCTTTACAAGGGATCTCCTAGAAAGGTATTTGCAACATTTGGCCGACAATAACAAATGGGAGACCTACATGGATGCGCTCGCTCTTGTCCTCTACGGTTTGATATTGTTCCCTCAGGTTGATGATTTCATAGACACAGTGGCCATTGGTGCATTCTTATCTCGCAAAAACAGGTCCGAGAATCCTACCACTGCAATACTTGCTGACACATATTGTGCTCTGAATCTCTGTTATGAAAGGAAAAAGAAAAAACTGATATGTTGTCTACCAATTTTTTATATCTGGATCACGACACATGCGTTCAAAAGAGAGGTAAAAGTCCAATGCCCTATCTCGGACTTGTTGTGCTACCAAATCAGAAACATGACTGGAAAAGAGTGGGCAGAATATCTGGCTAGTTTGACGGAGGAGAAGATTAGATGGCAGCCGGCTTGGCAGCAAAAGACAACGATCTTTTATCATTGCAAAGGTTTTCCCAATGTCCCTCTAATGGGAACAAGGGGTTGTATCAACTATAATCCCATACTAGGGCAACGTCAGCTAGCTTATCCCATTCGGAGTCCTCCGCCTCAAGAATTGTTGACTCCTGTTATCATATATTATGAAGGGGACTTCACGGAACCTTTACGGAAAGTATGAGAAGCTTGGGAGGTGGTCATCCGAAAAGGAAAAGAGTTAGGAGTCAGGAGTTGTGCAGCAAAGGAAGAATACCGACAATGGGTAAGGGAACGGGTGCAACAAATCAAGTTACCCTTCAAACCGCAAGCTGCAGCTTCAGGAAGTCAATCGTTGCCCAAAACGTTTGAAGACGAGGCCGTCAAAAAGTTAAAAGAAAAATTGGAGAGCATGACATTAAAAAACAACAAGTTGAAAGAAGAGCTACTAAGAGCACAACAGGAAATAGCCACACTTAAGAGAGATGGCCAAGAAAAGGATACCGCCTTGGAGGGGATTCGTCAACAGCAAAAGTCTGAATGAGAACATGCAGCTAGGGTCCACATGAGTCTTCAAGCTGCTAATAAGGAGTTGGGGTTGAGAGCACAAGAAAAAGATACGGCCCTCCAAGAAAATCAGAGAATGAGGGATGCTGTTGAACAAATGAGAAGTCGAATTCGCCAGATTAGACGAGAGAAAGTTCAAGCCCTGGGAGAAAGGGACAGAGAGTTGGCAGAGAAAAACCAATTGATTGACGAAAGGAATGAGTTACGCCAATAGGTAGAGGAGTTGAAGCAACAAATAGAGAACTTGTTAGTGGCATGCGAAAATGAAGTGAACGAGGAAAAATGGAATGTCATTGAAGTCATTAGGATGCAACAAAGGGGGATAAGTGATCTGCAAGATGAAATGAGGTGGTATCAGGACACAGCAGATCATTGGACTAGATGTTTTGAGAGGTTAGCTAGCTTGGCTTACACTGCTATCGCCGAGGTACCTCAGTTGCTCAAAAGAGCGGAAGCTTCTCTACATCCACTCCATACGCCGGCTGAAGTTGAAGAATTTATTCACTTTTGTAAAGAGTTAATCATCAGAATTTCTATATGTTGCTCTAGTTGAAAAAGAAGAAAAGGATGTACCGTGAATACTACAAATAAAGAATCTACTTCTTTCTACAGTTCTTGATGTTGCATTAATTTCCATTTCATACTCCGTTTTACAAGCACGATCATCCAATAACGAAATTATCGAGATATCTGATCCCCGATATTTAATTTATGTTTTAAGATTTAAAGTTTGTTTTCTTTAATACTAATTAATAAATATTGAGTTTGCCAGGAAAACAAAATAGCGGATTCACGCATTCCTCAGCATCCCTATAGCACACGTTCAAAAACCAGAATGATGAATGAGCTAGAAGCACAAAATGAAGAGCTGAGAAATGAGGTTGCTGATCTGAGAGATCAGCTAGCAAAAGTCATGAAGCTGTTGGAGAAGAATGCAGAGGGACCCTCTGAGGTAGAAACAGCAGCGGTAACTGATACATCAGGTCCTGTGCAGGTGGTAATAGATCGTGAGTGGCCTCCCTATGGGATACCACCTGGGTTTGCACCTTCAGCACAAGGTATTCCCACAAACCCTGCTGAGAACCCTCTCACTCGCACCCAATACCCAAATCATCCTACTACCTACCCACCACATATAAATCCACCAACCACTTACCATACAAATCCTACTACCTACCCACCACATATAAATCCACCAACCACCTATAACACAAATCCTACTGCTTATCCTCCACACACGGGTCCTTCAACTTCTTACCCACAAAACACTAATCCCAACTGTACATACATGAACACTACTACCATCGAGAATCCCACCAATTCCATCCCTATGACTACTTACCCACTAAACCCATAACAACCACCTTTCCCTCTACCAAGTACCTATTGCCAGACCTTCCGACCTATGGGGCCTCATACAGCCGGGCCAGTAGTGAATGAACAGTGGTCAAATACTCCTAGTCAGGAGACCCCTCTCAGCGGTAGATGGCAACACCTAGAAGAGAGAGTCAGGGCCATTGAAGGCAGCGGCTATGGACTAGTAGATGCTTCTGACTTGTGTCTAGTCCCCGACGTGATAATTCCGCCCAAGTTCAAGATGCCCGAATTTGAAAAATATAAAGGAACGGGGTGCCCCTGAAGTCATCTGACAATGTTCTATAGAAAGATGGCTTCGCATGCGCATGATGATAAGCTCCTGATCCACTGTTTCCAAGATAGTCTCACGGGAGCTGCAGCCAACTGGTATACTCAGTTGGAACGCACCCATGTCCGATCTTGGAAGGATTTGGCAGATGCCTTTCTTAGGCAATACAAGTATAATATAGAGATGGAACCAGATCGGTCTCAGTTGCAAAATATGATCAAGAGGGAAGATGAGACCTTTAAAGAATATGCTCAACGATGGAGGGAACTAGCAGTTCAAGTTCAACCTCCTCTATTCGAAAGAGAGATGATCGGGATGTTTATGGACACTCTCCCTGCACCATTTTATGATAAGATGGTGGGTAGTGTTTCAGCCAATTTCTCCGATATGGTATTAATCGGAGAACGAATTGAAAGCGGCCTGCGTCGCGGAAGAATTGTACATAATACGGTTGGCAATGTAAATGTGAAGAAGCCAACCAATAATTCTTGGAAAAAGAGGGAAGGGGAAACCCACCATGTCACGTTTGATCCAAATCGCTCCACACCTACACCACCTAGTTACCAAACACCTTACCACCCTCAGTATGCACCATACCCTCAGATGGTGGCCGCCTCCCAACCTAACTACCAACCACCTTACACACCCCCCACAGCTTTCCAGCAAACAACCCCGCTCATGACACAACCACAACCAACCATACCCCAACCTCCACAAAAAGCCTGGAGTCAAAACCCTGGCCCAAACACTAACCAAACTCAAAGAAGGCCAAATAATGAAAGAAGAGTTATACACTTTGACCCTATCCCTATGACCTATACTGAGCTTTTACCCCGCCTAATACAAAACTCATTAATTGCACCATGTCCTATGAAGCCTTTAGAGCCGCCTTTTCCCAAGTGGTATGACCCAGCTGCTAAATGTGATTATCATGCTGGAGCCGTGGGACACTCCACTGAAAATTGTCAAGGTTTAAAAGATAAAGTCCAGAACTTGATAAACGCCAAGTGGTTAAATTTTGAGAAGGATGCTCCTAACGTAGGAAATAATCCTTTGCCAAATCATGGGGGACCAACGGTGAACTGCTTGGAGGTGGAGTTTGAGGTGAATATGCTTAATGAGGCTTTCCCCGGTTGTCCAAGGCCTTTAGTTATCAGATACTCTGAGGAACCGGCTGTTCCAACACCAAATGGCTTGAGACCGATTACTATAAAGGTGCCAGAGCCATTCCCATATAAAAGCAACAAGGAGGTACCTTGGAAGTATGATGCTGAGGTATCTGGAGGCAAGACAAAAGAGGAAGGAACTGAAATCACCGCTAATGCAACTACTGATGTGGTGAATATAGCTGGAGTCGGGGGTATGACCCGGAGCGGTCGCATCTATTCCCCTATGGAAGAGAGGAGAGGAAGGCCCTGCGGGGAAGCAATTTTGGCTGGTCCTGAGCCAGAAGCAAGTAAAGAAGAAGAAAGAAGGGAATTGAAAAAGCCTGTTTCTGAAGAAGATGCCTGTGAATTTCCAAGGATGATCAGGCAAAGTGAGTATTCAGTAATTGAACAATTAAACCGTATACCAGCTAAGATTTCTTTGTTGGCATTAATGATGAATTCTGAGCCTCATCGAAAGGTGTTATTAAAGATCCTCAATGAAGCGCACGTGGTACATAACCTCTCAGTGGAGAAGTTCGAAGGGATTGCAAATAACATTACTGCCAATAATTTTCTCACCTTCACTGATAGCGAAATCCCAGAAAAGGGGGCTGGGCATAATAAGGCGTTGCACATATCCGTGAAGTGTAGGGACCATATCCTGGCCCGGGTCTTGATAGACAATGGTTCCTCATTAAATGTGATGCCTAAGATGACCCTGTCAAAGTTACCCTATGAAGCATCCCACCTAAGGCCAAGTTCAATAGTGGTTAGGGCTTTTGATGGTTCACGAAGGGAGGTTATTGGAGAGATTGACCTGCCGGTACAGATTGGCCCGGTTATTTTTGAGGTGACCTTCCAGGTGATGGATATCCTGCCCGCATACAGTTGTCTCCTAGGAAGACCATGGATCCATTCTGCTAGAGCGGTGCCATCCACTCTTCACCAAAGATTGAAATTTATTGTAGATGATAGACTGATAATTGTCTCTGCTGAAGAGGATTTTCTGGTCAGTAAACCCACCAATACCCCCTACATCGAGGCTGCTGAGGAAGTCTTGGAAACTCACTTCCAGGCTTTAGAAATTGCTAATGTTACCACTGTTAAGGAGGGAGAGGTGGTGGACCAGCATCGGCCCCCGAGAGCCCTGTTAATGATGGCAAAAATAATGTTGAAGAATGGATTCCAGCCCGGAGACAAACTGGGGCAAAACAATGGTGGATTAACTCAGCCTTTGCAGTTGATTAAGAACAAGCACAGGTTTGGGTTAGGGTATAAACCCACTGAGGAGGAAAGGAGAAGGATTAAGGAAGAAATGGAAGAAAAGAAACGGGCTAGACTGGAAAAGCGAAAGCCCCAGATAAAGAGGGTCCCTCTGCTCCACATTTCAGAAAGTTTTTGGAGTGCTGGGTTCGAGACTCCAGATATGATAGCGGCAGTTGATAAAGAAGAGCCGCTCAACATGGATGACTTGGTGATAGCTTGTCCACCAGGACACGAACTAAACAATTGGGAAACCATCGAGCTTCCTGTGATTTTAAATTCAGTCTACATGTAATTTGTAATGGCTGTAAAATTTTGTGAATAAACAATATTTTGTACATATGATTGATCAATAAATACCACTGATTTCTTTCAGAAATATTCTCTTCCTTCCTCCAATACATCCATATATCTTATCCTTTTCGCATATTTGCAGATCCGAAAACAACTTGCCTAATGACGATCACGCCAGTATTGTATTGAATAATTTTGACTGTCTTGTTAATCAAGCGGATGAGAAAGCAGAATTTGAATATGAGCCATCTGGGGAATTATTAAGGTTGGTTGAGCGAGAATCTAAATTGATACAACCCCACCAAGAGGCTGTAGAGTTAATAAATCTGGGGACTGATGAGGATAAAAAAGAAGTTAAGATAGGCGCGTTCAAAAATCGCTCTCGATTAGTGTCACTATTACATGAATATAGCGACATTTTCGCTTGGTCGTATCAAGATATGCCGGGATTAGACACGTCGATTGTGGAACACAAGTTGCCTTTAAAGCCTGAATGCCCACCGGTGAAGCAGAAATTGAGAAGAATGAAGCCGGAGATGTCCTTAAAGATCCGAGAAGAGGTGAAAAAGCAGTTTGATGCGGGTTTTCTGGCCGTAGCAAAATACCCGGAGTGGGTTGCAAATATAGTACCGGTCCCCAAGAAAGATGGAAAGGTGCGAATGTACGTAGATTTCAGGGACCTAAATAGGGCCAGTCCAAAGGACGATTTCCCTTTGCCTCACATAGATGTATTAGTTGATAATACTGCACAGTTCTCTTACTTTTCGTTTATGGACGGTTTCTCTGGATATAATCAGATCAAGATGGCTGAAGAGGATATGGAAAAAACCACCTTTATTACGGCTTGGGGAACTTTTTGTTACAAAGTCATGCCTTTTGGGTTGAAGAACGCTGGGGCAACATATCAGAGAGCTATGGTAACATTATTTCATGACATGATCCACAAGGAGATCGAAGTATATGTGGATGACATGATCGCCAAGTCGAGAACTGAGGAGGATCACCTCGATAACCTGCAAAAGCTATTCGAACGCCTTCGAAGGTTCAAGTTGAGAATGAACCCAGCTAAATGCACTTTCGGTGTGAAGTCAGGGAAGCTACTATGCTTCATTGTTAGTGAAAGGGGAATTGAGGTTGATCCAGATAAAGTCCGCGCAATCCTAGAAATGCCAGCCCCAAAAACAGAGAAGGAAGTGTGAAGGTTTCTAGGGAGGCTAAACTACATCGCTAGGTTCATTTTTCAGTTGACAGCCACATGTGAACCAATTTTCAAACTCTTGCGCAAAAATCAACCCATCAGTTGGAATGAGGATTGCCAAGAGGCCTTTGAAAAGATGAAGCTCTATTTGCAAGACCCTCCAGTTTTAGTCCCTCCAGTACCAGGGAGACCATTAATTCTATACTTGACAGTGACGGGTAACGCCATGGGATGTATGCTCGGTCAACAAGATGCATCTGGAAAGAAAGAACATGTCATTTACTATCTGAGTAAAAAATTTACCGACTATGAGGCAAAATATTCCTTGTTAGAAAAGACCTGTTGCGCATTGGCATGGGCCGCTAATCGTTTGAGACAGTACATGTTGAGCCATACTACTTGGTTGATCTCTAGGATGGATCCAATTAAGTACATCTTCGAAAAGCCCGCTTTGTCTGGACGGATTGCCAGATGGCAAGTTTTGCTATCAGAATATGATATCATGTATGTTACACAAAAGGCAATTAAAGGTAGTGCGCTGGTAGATTACTTGGCTCAACAGCCTCTAAGTGATTATCAGCCGATGAGACAAGGGTTTCCGGATGAGGATTTAATGGCAGTATTTAGTGAGCCGGAACAGGAAGTAAAAGAAAGGTGGACGATATTGTTTGATGGGGCGTCCAACATGATGGGTCATGGCATAGGAGCCATATTAATCTCCCCAGAAGGACAGTATGTACCTATCACAGCTAGGTTAGGTTTCGATTGTACTAATAATGTGGCTGAATACGAAGCTTGTATCATGGGAATACAAGCAGCAATCGATGCTAATGTCAAGAACTTGGAGGTTTATGGTGATTCAGCTCTCGTTATCCATCAGGTTAAAGGTGAATGGGAAACTCGAGATGCAAAGTTGATCCCACACCAAGCTTATATTAAGGAATTGTTGGAGCACTTTGAGGATGTCACTTTTGCACATATACCTCGAGAGGACAATCAATTGGCTGACGCCCTAGCCACCCTCTCGTCCATGTTTAAAATAGGTAAAGAGGAGGATATGTCCCTTATCCAGATTCAACGCCGAGATCGACAAGCCTTTTGCCAGTCAATTGAAGAGGAACAGGATGGGCAACCCTGGTATCATGATATCCGGCGCTTTCTGAAAGACAAGGAGTATCCCAATCATGCCTCGGAAAATGACAAAAGAACTTTAAGGAGATTAGCTGCCAATTTCTTTCTCGATGGGGAAGTTTTATATAAAAGAAATCATGATATGGTCCTGCTCAGGTGTGTAGATGCGGCAGAGGCTAGTAAAATTGTGAAAGAAGTCCATGAGGGATCTTTTGGTGCCCATGCTAACGGACACGCGATGGCAAGGAAAATCCTCAGAGCAGGATACTACTGGTCGACTATGGAGACTGATTGCTATAAGTATGTTAAGACTTGTCATAAATGCCAGGTATACGCTGACAACATCCACGTACCGCCTACGTCCTTGAATGTATTATCTTCACCATGGCCATTCGCTATGTGGGGAATGGACGTCATTGGACCAATTGAGCCTAAAGCATCTAACGGGCATCGTTTCATATTGGTTGCCATTGACTATTTCACCAAGTGGGTCGAGGCTGCCACCTACGTCAGTGTAACTCGGAGCGTGGTCGTAAAGTTCGTAAAAAGGGATTTGATTTGCCGGTATGGGTTGCCCAACAGAATCATCACAGATAATGGTACCAATCTTAATAATAAAATGATGAAAGAATTGTGTGACCAATTCAAGATCCAACATCATAATTCCTCCCCGTACAGGCCAAAGATGAATGGAGCGGTGGAGGCAGCCAATAAAAACATCAAGAAAATCGTCCAAAAGATGGTGGTCACATATAAAGATTGGCATGAGATGCTCCCCTATGCCCTCCACGCGTATCGTACCTCTACTGGAGCAACTCCATTCTCGCTTGTTTATGGAATGGAGGCCGTCCTTCCTATTGAAGTAGAGATCCCTTCATTAAGGGTGTTAATGGACGCAAAGTTGGAAGAGGCAGAGTGGGTGCAAGCCCGGGTTGATCAGTTAAATTTGGTTGATGAAAAAAGATTGGTGGCGTTGTGTCACGGACAGCTATATCAGAGAAGAATGAAGAAGGTATTCGAAAAGAAAGTACGTCCCCGAGCATTTCAAGAAGGAGATTTGGTTCTCAAAAGGTTATTACCTATGCAAAAAACGCTACAAGGGAAGTGGGCCCCAAATTATCATGGGCCATACGTAGTCAAGAAGGCTTTCTCGGGAGGGGCATTGATTTTAACTGATATGGATGGTAATGACCTGGCAAACCCAACCAACGCTGATGCTATAAAGAAATATTATGCTTAATAAAAGTCCGCTAGGTCGAAAACCCGCAAGGGCGATCTAGGCGAAAGTTAGGGCATCCAAAAAGCCCGCTAGGTCGAAAACCCGCAAGGGCGATCTAGGCAAAAGTTAGGGCATCCAAAAAAGCCCGCTAGGTCGAAAACCCGTAAGGGTGATCTAGGCAAAAGTTAGGGCATCCAAAAAGCCCGCTAGGTCAAAAACCCGCAAGGGCGATCTAGGCAAAAGTTAGGGCATCCAAAAAGGCCCACTAGGTCGAAAACCCGCAGGCGCGATCTAGGCAAAAGTTAGGGCATCCAAAAAGGCCCGCTAGGTCGAAAACCCGCAAGGACGACCTAGGCAAAGATAGGGCAAAAATAGGTGGGAGCGAAAATGTAATACTGGGGCAAAAGATAAAAAGCGAATTGATTCAAAAGCAGTCAGGTCAGTATTGGCCAGATACTGGAGCAAATTGATGAAAGGACAAGGAGTGGATAAAGGTGAAATAGGCCAATATTGAAATCAGTTCGGACCTTATCAGAATAAGACTGGGCTAATACTGGGGCAAAATTTTGAGTAGGCTGATACTGGGGCAAAATTTTGTTTCCTGATAAGCATGGGTGATAAGGCAGGAAAGGTTATGAAAATACAATACTAGCATTGGTCGTCTCGAAGGCACAAGACCATCCAAAATTCCATCCCCAAATACATACTCTTCTAATTCCTCGTTCTGTTTACTTTTGAAATTCAGCCATTCCATTGATTCAATTGTATTCGTTGATCAAGCATATGTACAGAATTAAGTGTATCACAACAATTATCAAATGCTAAGACTGTTTAAATCATGGTTAGAACGAAAATTTCGCAATTGATGGTCATTTAATAACATTGAATGATTCTTCTCTCTACAGAATAAGCAGTGTGATGCATAAAGTCCCCCAACGAAATCAGACAGGGAAGGCCAATCGCAGGTTCTAGCTCATTCTAAAGGTCATAAGAATCGTGCTATAGGGAAGCTGTGAATTCGAAGTCCGCTAAATAAATAAAGATCAAAATCTCTCCAAATCAAGTCTTCCTGCATTTTAGTTTCCTGCATTTTTGGCCTATCACATCAAGCCCTTCATGTTTAAATTTCTGTTCAAAGCCTATCACATCAGGCCCCTCATGTTTAAATTTCTGTTAAAGCCTATCACATCAGGCGCTGCATTTTATTTTCCTGCATCTTGGCCTATCACATCAGGCCCCTCATGTTTAAATTTCTGTTCAAGCCTATCACATCAGGCGCTGCATTTTAATTTTCTCCATCCTGGCTTATCATATAAGGCCCTGCATGTTTATCCGCAAGTCTTAATTTGCTTTTATTTACTAGGGCTGGACAAAATTGGCTCACGTCTTTACTCATTTCTTACTTCGATAATACAAGAAGTATTCTCGCATTATCTAGTAAAAAACTTGGTAAAGAGGGGCAAACTGTGAGCACCAATTTTTGTCCGGGTAGAAATCTTCCTTAATTAATTAATTAATTTACTAAATAACTTTAGAAAATAAGAGCTCACATGGTCAAAAGAAAAGAGAAGGAGTTGCAAAAATTAAATAAGCAAGTGAATAGATAATAGATAAATAAAGCTAAAAAAAAAAAACAAAATTCAGTTAGGTTAGTTGGGAGTTAGTTATAGAGTTAGTTGGGCTAGGGTTAGGATTTAACTTCCATTAGGTTAATTCCACCATGGTTAAGCTAGGGGTATAAAGGGGATTTTGGGAAAAAGGAACGATTACCGGACATTTTGGCACCAAAATTTGAGATTGAAAAGGCTGAGGTTGAGATATTGGGTTCAAGGGAGGAAAAAGCAAAAAAAACTCTGAAATTCAGAGGTTTCGAAGGCTAGTTACAGTGAAAATTTGGGGGTTTTGCTCTTGGTCCCGGTCCTTTCATCAAGATCATCGAGGAATTTTCTTGGAAACTCGAGCGGTCTCTCAGAATTTCTATATTTTGCAAGAGGAAGAGTTGATTTCCTATTAGCTGGACTCTTCAATAAATATATATGAAGGAGGAAAGAAAAGAGAAGAAGAAGAAGAAAGAAAAAGGATAAAAGGGAGATGAAAAAGGAAAAAAGAGAAGAGGGTGATGACTAGAAAAGATACCCAGAGGTTGCTGTAGCTTCTACCCTGAAAATCATGTTCTTAGTGCATATCATCCATACCACATTTTAAAGATGTATCATACCACGCATTGCCTTAGTCCATAATATATCATACTCAAATTGTTGTCATTCTTGCATCATGCTTTAATTTACATGATTTCATACCTTATACTAGATTATTCTGTCAAATAACTAACTCATTCATTTTCTTGGTTTTCTTTTCTTTCTTTTTATTTTTATTTTTCTTTTTTAAGGGGACCAGATTCTCATTTATGTCTAAAGGAGATGAAATGGAAATTAATGTCGGATCAGAATTAAGAAAGAAACGAAGAATCGGGGCAAAAATGATGGATCTAGCGAGTTTAGAATCTTTCGCCAAAAGGCTACAAACAATACAAAAGATGGCCTTTGCCAAAAGATATGGTAATATACTGAAATTATTGGAAATCAAAGTACAAGAAGAAGCCATCACTGCCTTTGTCCAGTATTACGACCCCCCACTAAGATGCTTTACGTTCACAGACTTTCAGTTAGCACCCACTCTAGAAGAGTACGAACAAATCATAGGCCTGCCAATGGAGGGAAGTAGGTCATACAATCATCTTGAGCATAGTCCTTCATTTCGAGCTGCGGTTCAATCTATAGGGTTGCAACGCAGTGATCTCCTTACGGATTTCCAAGAAAAATATCAATGCAAAGGCTTTACAAGGGATCTCCTAGAAAGGCATTTGCAACATTTGGCCGACAATAACAAATGGGAGACCTACATGGATGCGCTCGCTCTTGTCCTCTACGGTTTGATATTGTTCCCTCAGGTTGATGATTTCATAGACACAGTGGCCATTGGTGCATTCTTATCTCGCAAAAACAGGTCCGAGAATCCTACCACTGCAATACTTGCTGACACATATTGTGCTCTGAATCTCTGTTATGAAAGGAAAAAGAAAAAACTGATATGTTGTCTACCAATTTTTTATATCTGGATCACGGCACATGCATTCAAAAGAGAGGTAAAAGTCCAATGCCCTATCTCGGACTTGTTGTGCTACCAAATCAGAAACATGACTGGAAAAGAGTGGGCAGAATATCTGGCTAGTTTGACGGAGGAGAAGATTAGATGGCAGCCGGCTTGGCAGCAAAAAACAACGATCATTTATCATTGCAAAGGTTTTCCCAATGTCCCTCTAATGGGAACAAGGGGTTGTATCAGCTATCATCCCATACTAGGGCAACGTCAGCTAGCTTATCCCATTCGGAGTCCTCCGCCTCAAGAATTGTTGACTCCTGTTATCATATATTATGAAGGGGACTTCACGGAACCTTTACGGAAAGTATGAGAAGCTTGGGAGGTGGTCATCCGAAAAGGAAAAGAGTTAGGAGTCAGGAGTTGTGCAGCAAAGGAAGAATACCGACAATGGGTAAGGGAACGGGTGCAACAAATCAAGTTACCCTTCAAACCGCAAGCTGCAGCTTCAGGAAGTCAATCGTTGCCCAAAACGTTTGAAGACGAGGCCGTCAAAAAGTTAAAATAAAAATTGGAGAGCATGACATTAAAAAATAACAAGTTGAAAGAAGAGCTACTAAGAGCACAACAGGAAATAGCCACACTTAAGAGAGATGGCCAAGAAAAGGATACCGCCTTGGAGGGGATTCGTCAACAACAAAAGTCTGAACGAGAACATGCAGCTAGGGTCCACATGAGTCTTCAAGCTGCTAATAAGGAGTTGGGGTTGAGAGCACAAGAAAAAGATACGGCCCTCCAAGAAAATCAGAGAATGAGGGATGCTGTTGAACAAATGAGAAGTCGAATTCGCCAGATTAGACGAGAGAAAGTTCAAGCCCTGGGAGAAAGGGACAGAGAGTTGGCAGAGAAAAACCAATTGATTGACGAAAGGAATGAGTTACGCCAATAGGTAGAGGAGTTGAAGCAACAAATAGAGAACTTGTTAGTGGCATGCGAAAATGAAGTGAACGAGGAAAAATGGAATGTCATTGAAGTCATTAGGATGCAACAAAGGGGGATAAGTGATCTGCAAGATGAAATGAGGTGGTATCAGGACACAGCAGATCATTGGACTAGATGTTTTGGGAGATTAGCTAGCTTGGCTTACACTGCTATCGCCGAGGTACCTCAGTTGCTCAAAAGAGCGGAAGCTTCTCTACATCCACTCCATACGCCGGCTGAAGTTGAAGAATTTATTCACTTTTGTAAAGAGTTAATCATCAAAATTTCTATATTTTGCAAGAGGAAGAGTTGATTTCCTATTAGCTGGACTCTTCAATCACTCTGTATTTCTCTTCAAGAAAATCGCACAAAATTTTGCTCCCTTTTCTGCACTTTGAGGTTAGGTACCTTCCTCTTGTTGTTATATACTCAAGCTTACTGCATAAATAGGATCCTTTATGAATAAAGATGCTTGAATGGCGTACAATGCTTGTGACGATTTCTGTTTCAGCGTGTTTAATTAGGTCGTATGTTCTGTTTGAGGCATAGACTCAAAACTTGCGGATGAGCCAGTGAAAGCTTGATATCCGTGTTTGATTGTTATGGTTCAGTCCCTAAGTAACATCAGGAGTTTCTTTTCAATTATAAATTCTTCAGTTATGTAGCATACCTAGGGCTTTCTCTCTGTTTTAATTGACATTCAGACCTGGCTTTGGGGTTACTCCATAAATTCTGTCAACCTGAAGGGTCTAGTGTTTGTCAACACAGAAAAATAATTGAAGAGTAAATTGGTTTAATAAGCCTATCGTACCTGGTACAAAATTCAGATGGGGTTCTGTAATCTCTTTTTGTAATCGAGTGAATTAAGTTCAGGTTCAGTTTTGTCGATCCTAGATTGCTTAGGATTCATTCGTGGATACATTGATTAAGGCTTGATGGATGGATTACAGCATAGAAAGAAATCTGAATAATAGGAGATTAAAAGATGAGGGAAGGTGTTTAAGTCGTTGAGTTAAACTGCGATACAGTAAATTAAGGCTTGACTGATATGATCCACTTTACTGTAGAGTTGTACCGAAATCATCTATAAGCACCAGATTAGGTATGTTCAGGTCTGAGTAAGGGGATAACAGTGGGTGCCTTGAGTCATATTCAGATTATAAATCGACTTCACTGGTCTTAGATTAAAACTTTGATTTTCTTCAGCTTCTGGGTTTGGTTAAAATTGCATGATGTTTCCTAAATTTATTGTTGTTGCGCTTTCATTGTGGTTTTGAACCTATCATTGAATGATAAGTGACTTTGGTTAATTCTGAGAATAGTATTGATAATAGAATAGACATCTGCATTTGATGGTTGCATTTCCAGTAGCTTGAACCAGATGATAACCAGGAATAACCATAAAGGTTTTGTACCTTTTAATCTGAAACTGTGAGCTAGAAAAGATGATCCAGTTGGTAATAGATCTGTTCAAACCTAGTGTGTCTCTGGTTTGGGAATAGAGTGTCTTAAGGCTAGGCTCGGGTCAGTGGTAAGCAGGGGAATGTTGATGATATCTCAGCTAGAACCTATGGCCAAATAAGATGTGGGAAACTGGAGATCAGTACATGTTAGTAACTTGAACTTAGTCTCAATAATGATCATGGTAATATGGAAAGGAAGCTTGTGGGTAATTTACAGATGCCATTTCCCAAAACCATTGATAAGAATTCATAGATTTGAATTCAATAGTTGAACCTCCTGAAAGCCACTCTGTGCAGTGATCTTTTGTGTGAGTTTTCAGCAGGTGAAGTAAGGTGACACCAATCCTGATGTGTGGTCCCTTGTTATGCACCCTGGTTTAATATCAAAGATTCTGCCTCAAGGTCAGATCCCCAATGATTTGTGTCAATAATTAGTCTTAAATCACACATGATGAGTTTGCTTGCAGACCACATGTTGCTCCTGCTATCCTAGTTCTGTATCACATCAATAGCCAACATAAAACTCCATATAGGAATAGTCCAATACCGATTTGCATAAGCAACCCAGCTGGAGCATATAGTAATCCATTTTGATGAGCAGATTCAAAACCCAGAATCTTTGATCAATAGGGTTGGTGCAGCTCCTGTAGAAACCCAAGTATGGGGTTAGGATCATGATTGGTGAATTAAAAGAAGGCTTAATAAGGACCATAAGCAGTGTGGCAATATATGAATTCCAAAGCATAATTAGGATGACAGACGAGAATCTGTTCAGTGATCCTAGAACAATCCCATGCGAGCATAACCTGGTTAGAATTCTCATCAATGGATGAGACCATTAGGTTCACAGCCACTGTCAACCCCTGCAGTTGGTCATGATTGTCAAGGGGATCAGTCTATGGTGGCAGGTTCATTCTAAGTTCTGTTTTGCCTTGGTTGTAATTCTGTTATGAGGAATTATTCTAGGAATGGGATTGGAAAGCTTCAAAACCTGGCTCAAATTACACTAAGGGTAGTCAACTTTGAAGTGTGCTATTTGTTGAAATGGGTTTTGATGTAGGGTCATTCTTTGCTTTCTTTGCTAGGCCCAGTAAAATATGTGCTAATCTGCAGGAACCTAGGCCTGGTAAATTGAAGTTTTTCCCATTGAACTAGAGGTATGTTTCATATTTAGGGAAGTGTAGAGAACAAAGCTATGGGTAACTCAGTCATTAAAGTTTAAACTTAGGTCTGCTAATTCTAGAGTTAGTTATAACAACAAAGGTAGACACATAGTTCTGTATACTGCATCAAATCTTGAAAATAAGCAAAGACCTGGATGTGGAACTTGTGATAGATCACTAATCTGCATGGTCATTTGCTTGCTACTGTCATAACAACTAGGCCAAATGTAGGTCTTGAGTTTTATGATTCATAAGCCAAACAACAAACTAAAATCAGAACCTGCCTTATAGAGAGAGTTGTACTTGGTGCCAAGTAGGGTGGGTTGGTTTTGCAATGGCTTAGGGTCCTTTAAAACCATTATCCGCAGAAATAAGTGAGATCAGATCTCAAAGGACCTTGAATCAGTCTATAAGAGCGAACCTGAGAGCTGAAGTGGGTGAATGTGTTAGCAATAAATCCTAGCATTCCACTCCACAATGTCTTACATTACAGTAGACTTGACAGTAAGGATTTATGAACTGATGTGTCATCGAAGCCTAGCATACTTCTGAAGCCTGTCATGAAGATTCAGGAGGTGCTGATAGCAACTTTTGAGTTTCATCTTCCTAAGGCTCTGATTTGGCCATAGCATCCTCTAATCCTTTGGCTAGTGCAGAAGTAAATCAGTCACACCGAGGTTATATTAACCTGTAAGGGTCTGAGCTTGGGAGCTGGGATGTGTTTAAGTGAATTAGAAGAGTCCAGAGACATTGAATCAGTAACATTTCTCCTAAAACACAGGCTGCAGGTTTAGGAATGATTGATTGCAATGACCCCTACCAGATCAGGCCATTGGTTTCTATTATAGGTTACCAGGAATTAAGGTCTTTATGACATTTAGCATAAGGATTAAATCACTTTAACTACTGCAAGATAGCACGACCAACAAAATACACAAAAATCAGTAGGCTAGTATAGGTGCTGGGACCTTATTGTTATGGTGACAGGTTCAGCCACAGGGGGTGCGCATTAGTCCTTCTGTTGACATCATAGTTCAAATTGAGTGGGTTAGTGGTTTAATGCCTTGCTGATACAAACCATGAATTCAAAGACCAGAATCTTGCTTGCTAAAGTCTGTGAAATATGGTATGTTATACTAGTGTCTCTGCTTGTTAAAAACTTCTTTTCTGCTAGCTAGTAACAACACCTAGTTTCAGGTTATGCTCAGGGCTTGTCTGAACCTGGCTTCTGTAAATTTACAAAACAACCCCTCCTAGGTCCTGTAATTCAGGTTTATTTCTAGGTCGTACACCCTATGATTCCTAAGATATCTTGAGGGAGTCCAAATGTACCAGATTTTGGCAGAATTCTGTTTAGACTGGAACCACAGTTTTGTACTACTCCTTGAATCTGCCTGATTCAATAAGATTCTTCTCTAAGAGGTAGGTGAAATTGGCCACCTCTTGACTTGGAAAAATAAAAGAACAGCGACATGTTTTAAGCATCATTTTGCAGGTACAATGACATTTCGGATGAACTTGGAAGACTAAGAGAAATAGTAGATCTTATACCAAACAAATAATGGGAGAATATATCATTGTGCTTTCTCATTTCAATTTTCTGATTCATGTTCTGTTTTCACTAAGCCTTTGTCTCAAACATTTTTAATTCACTCTCTAACTCAAATTTCTGGTTGCTTTTATTTTTTCGAAATTCATGTAAACGGGTTCTAACGCGAACGAGTAGCGTTCTCTACCGTGTCGTGTTTTAATTCGTGTGGGATCCAAATACAGCTTACGACGATTTAGGACCTCGCAAGCATGAATTTTTGAAAACAATCACTTTCAATAAAATCTTATAAAAAACGTCTGTTTTTTTTTTAATTTTTCGAAATTCATGTAAACGGGTTCTAACGCGAACGAGTGGCGTTCTCTACCGTGTCGTGTTTTAATTCGTGTGAGATCCAAATACGGCTTACGATGATTTAGGATCTCGCAAGCATGAATTTTTGAAAACAATCACTTTCAATAAAATCTTATAAAAAACGTCTGTTTTTTTTTAATTTTAATTTTTCGAAATTCATGTAAACGGGTTCTAACGCGAACGAGTAGCGTTCTCTACCGTGTCGTGTTTTAATTCGTGTGGGATCCAAATACGGCTTACGACGATTTAGGATCTCGCAAGCATGAATTTTTGAAAACGATCACTTTCAATAAAATCTTGTAAAGAACGTCTGTTTTTTTAATTTTTTCAAAATTCATGTAAACGGGTTCTAACGCGAACGGGTAGCATCCTCTACCGTGTCGTGTTTTAATTCGTGTGGGATCCAAATACGGCTTACGACGATTTAGGATCTCGCAAGCACGAATTTCTGAAAACCATCATTTTCAATAAATTCCTATTAAAGTGTCTGTTTTTTTTCTTTCTATCTAAAATCACCTCGTATTCTTTTAGAGATCAAGTCTCTTATCCAGAACTACGTAGCCTTGAATTTCCCATTGCACCCGGGAATACGTAGGAGCAGGATCAAGTCCTGTCAGGCTATATTTTTCATGAACCTATTTATTTTCTATTCTATTTTAAAGGGGATCAAATAGTTTTCAAAATATCACACACTCAGTTTAGGGGTACCGTTCCTTGGAACAGGCGAGTAGGGTGCCTAATACCTTCCTTACTCGTAACCGACTCCCGAACCTAGATTTTCTTTCTCAAGTAAGGGTTTTTCCAAACGTTTTCCCTAAAAAATAAAATTTGGTGGCAGCTCCACAATCCAAATAAAATTCTTTTCAAAATTTAGCGAGTTCGTCGTCTCGTCGTAATTACGGTTATGACAATATATAATATAAAAAAATAAAGAAGAAGAAAAATTTCTTGTATATATTATAAAAAACATATATTAAAAAAATTAATATATATATATATATATATTATAAGAAAAAAAATGACATATTATAAAAAAGAAACTTTGATATACAAATTGTAAATGAGAAAAACGTTATAAAGGTTATATAAAAATATTTATGATATATAATGTAAAAAATAAAATGTATAGATATATATTATAAATAAAATTTTATATGTATTATAAACAGTAAATAAATTTTTATATATATACATTCATTATTAACAAATTCGATACATTTATTATAAATAAGAAGAAAAGTTTGATTATTTTAAATAATGAAAGAAAAAAAAAACTTAAGAATCCAAATAGTAATAAAGGTTAGCTTTTTTTTTTTTTTACAATAGATTGCACTCATCCATATCTTTCGCACTCAGCATTTTGCCCATTTCTTAAAATTACATATCCAAATTAATATGATAAAAAAATATTTCAACATCCCTATATCATAAGTTTTGACCGTAACTGAAAATAAAACAGTATATAACCTAACATACATTTTAAGAAGTATGCTTTTATTAAAATAAAAATGAATAACAACATAAAGTTATGGATATTGTGGTTTTAAGTTTGAAAAAAGAAAAGAAAAGAGAACAACATACACTAAATCAGGATGAGTCTTTAAAATAATAAGGAAAAAAAAATATGAAGAGGTTTGCAAGAAAAATTGTGGATAGTCTAGTAAAAATGTAAATTTTTTGGATTTTTGACCTCCTAAAAACCATCATTCCTCCCTTTTTGTTCTACCTTTATATTTTTTTTTTTAAAATTTTCATTTATTGGTTATCATAGTAATTTTTTTTTAAAATTTAGCTTTTAAATTTTACAATTATCTTTTAAATTAATTAATTTGTTAACAAAATTATTTATCCTTCCAATTATCTGTAATTTTCTTATATGCACCATCTCATTTGTAAGAAAAATTACACATTTTTCTTTCATATATATATATATATATATATATATATATATATATATATATATATATATATATATATATATATATATATATATACCAGTAGCATTGTTATAAAAAAAGTCCAATGTACCATATTTTGCTTTTTAGAATGAATTTTCAATTGAAAATAAAATCAAATATCCTTTTTCGTCTTCATTAAAATAAATACATGATAATAAAAAACATAACATATTTATAAAAGTGATAAATAATATATATAACAAGAGGTAAAAGTATATTAAAATACAAAATAAAAAATTATAAAAACATTTTAAATTAAATAAATAATAAAAAATTAAATATAACTGATAAAATCAATATTCAAATCTTTTTATTCACTTTTATTTAATTTTTCAAAACTTTAAATTTTTAATTTTAATTGGCATATAAAAGGTGAAATTAAAGAAAGGAATAACTAAAAAATAAATAACCAAAATAAGAATTTAATAATTAATCAAATAAAAAAGCTAATGACAATAATATTAATAAATATGTCAAAAAATATATATTCAATTCTATGTTTTTTATCTGAATTTTTAAAATTTTAAGTTGTTATGCTTTGTAAAAATATTAAAAAATTAAAATAAATTATAATAATTTGAGATGGATAAAAATTTAGAACTAAATTAGTTATTAAAATCTAAAATTATAAAAGCATTAATAAAAATAATAAAATTAAAATAATTAAAATATAATAAGATAAATTAGATTAGTGATTAAAACTAATAAATTAAAAGAAAATTAATAATATTAAATCGTAATAAATAAAATATAACAAAAATAAATGAAAATTTAAAATTAAATAAATGATTAAAATTCATAAATTAAAAAAATATAAATAAGTAGAATAAAATCTATTCATATTAAAGAAAATTGAAAAAATATTTAGTGCTACAAGTAAAATTTAATGTTTTAATTTTTATTATTTTATCTGAATTTTCAAATTTTTAATTTTATTATTTAAGATAAAATAAATTAAAATAATAATAATAATATAAGATAAAATAAAATAAAATAATATACAATTAAAAAAAAATTGATTAAATATAATAACAACTAATAAAAATAATTTATAGATAAATAAAATACGTTAATTAAAAAAAATAAACTAAAATAAATGATAAAAAAAATTTAATATTTATGAGCGTACATATCTAAACATATTTTCTTTTTTATCAAAATACTTTTAAAAGATTTTATCCATCCTTCTACCCAGATTAAGAATTTCATCAACTAGACTAGATAAAGATGAGTAATTGAAATCTTTTAATAATAAATTTGATTATTATTAAGAAATTAAATTTAATAATCACTAAAGTGTATCTTCTCTTAATAACAAGCCTCAATTCTAAGATGATGATCTCAAATTTGTAAAAAATAGTATATATCTCAAAGTTAATATTTTCCAATAATCCTTAAAATATCTTTGCATATTGAATGTAACAATTTGAACAAACAATCATAATTAACCTTAATTAATCCATTCTGCCTAGAAGAGTTCATTTGATTTAAAAAGACTTAACTTGAATTAAAGAGTTAAAGAAATATTTTAAAAAAATATAACACTTTAACCTAAATATTAATAATTTTTAATGCTAACGAAGGGTTTCTTTTAGCGAAAGATAGGCTCATCCTTGCTA
Source organism: Canavalia gladiata (assembly GCA_037954105.1). Classification (NCBI taxonomy): domain Eukaryota; kingdom Viridiplantae; phylum Streptophyta; class Magnoliopsida; order Fabales; family Fabaceae; genus Canavalia; species Canavalia gladiata. The sequence goes on from CM075660.1 coordinate 17,522,660, forward strand.
AACTAAATCTATAATAATATTAAATAGAATATATTATTTAAGTTATATATATTATTTTTACAAAATGTAAAATTTAAAAAATATTTTAATATTTTATTAAATAAATTTAAATTAACAGATATTATAATTATCACATATTCACACTAAAACTATTTATACAAATCATACATATGTGAATTTATAGAATTGTTATTCATATAAATTAAAAATAAGAGAAAAAATTATAATTGACATAATAAAATTTGTTATAATAAAATATTTTTATGAAAATAATTTAAATCCTGATATAATCAAATTTATAATTAATTATTTTAATTTTTTTATATAATTATAATAGTATGATGATTATAATTAATTTAATTTTAAAAAATTATTTATAAAAATCTTTTTTCTATTATGTATATTTATATGATGTTTTAAATTAATAAAAATAACGTACATTTTATTTTTTATTATTTTTTTCTTATAATGGGACATTAAATCCCTACAATACATATAAGAATCTCTCTTTTTTTCTTAAAAATATTACCAAATACCTTTCTATTCTATGTTTGGAGCTTAGATTATAAATTAAGAAGCGTGTTAGTCGAGAATGCACTGTAACTTCAAGTGTTATGAACAAAGGTTTCAAAATCAAGATAAGTCAACCAAAAAGTTAGAAAGTAAATTAGTCCTATTTGAACTGAAATTAAGTTGAAAATGTAGAAAAAAAATTATAATAAGATTTTAGTTGAGGTAACTGCTCGTTCTAAACCTCTCAAAACATCAAATGTGAATCCACATTGGTAAATGCACAATCCAACATTTACTTCAAACCTCCACTAACTCCCAAGTTAACTACTTCTGTCAATATCCTTTTTGTTAATTGTAAATTTGGTGCTTTTAATGTTAAAAGTTAACTACTCCTATCAATATCCTTCTTGTTAATTATAAATTTGGTGCTTTTAATGTTAATCATAGATAGTTGAAAGATAATAAAAATAATAATAATGAATATAGATAAGATAATTAACTTCATCATTTAATATTCCTTCCGCTAACTTGTTGGTCCACATTTTTTAGCATACCTTTTTGCAATAAGTTAACTATAGCTTTTTTTTTTCTTTTCAATTAGTTATGTAGTTTTAAAGTTGTGAGCCTCCTTACTTTTGTTAAGAATTTGAACATTGACTAATGGTTAAGAATGTTGGATATTGACAATTGATTAAGGAATAATTTATATAATTTATTAAAATTTTTAATTATTTTTTAAAAGGGTAAGTAAATCCACAATCGTAATATATTTTTTCTTTTTTCTTTTTAATTTTTTCACATCAAATCAAATCTATTTAAAAATATATAATAACATTAGTTAATATAATAGTTTTAAAAATAATATAATATTTTAAAATTATCCTTATTTAAATTATTGTTTTAAAGTTGTTAAAATTATGAGCAATAATTATGAAAAAATAATAAATATTTTAAAATTTCACAAAAAATATTAATGATCATTAATCTTTTTTTAAAAAGATCTTATTAAGAAGATAAAAATATTTAAATATCTATGATGATAAATAAAATAAATATATTTTTAATATTTTTAACATAATAAATAGTTTCTTATAAATAATTTTTAGAAATATTTTTATTTTCTTGGTTAATATTCATAAGATATTAATTAATATTTAGTTTTTTTATATTATATACATGGGATGTAATTAGTAATTACTATCAACATTTGGATTCAGCAAAAGTGACTAATCTGATAATCTCCCATCAGATAGAAAATTATAAATCACAAATTCATATTGAATTCTCAACTATAAATTAAACAACGTTATTTTTTGGAATACGATTGCTTACGAAATTAAAAATAAAAAAAATTATCAAATATTATTTTTACTTCATTAGTCAGCATCTTAAAGGCATTTATTAACAAGATTTTTACTTTTTATTAGCCGTAAGGTATGTATTGCATTATGTTGAATGATATGTACGTTCAAATAGTAGAAACTACTCTTGTTAACATTAATTTGAATGAGGATCTAACTAGATAAAATGTAAATCTAAACACCCATTATAAGAAATATTATAAACAACAAAAAAATTATAATTCTAATGTCAATTTCGCCAAATTATTAAAATATGTTTTTATTAGAAGGAAAATCATGCTCGATGTTTTGTCTAATTTCAATAGAATCCAAAACCGGTAACATCTACCTTATTTCCTCCCGATATACTTTCATAAAATTATAAGAACGAGACATCATCAATCAAAGAAGCAAAATTCGTTAATATTTCATACACAATGACATGGTATACATCACTGATACCACAATAAAGTAACAAAATCAGAAAATATATATAGGAAAATATGTGAAATAGATTAAAATTAAATGGTATAAATATGTACAGATTACAAATATATGGTTATAAGTTTATATATAGCATCACTCAATTTCCTTTCTTTTATTCTTTAAAGAAGCATTCCTTTTATATCTTGTATATACTACCAAGTTATACATACATTCTATAAATATTTTTAAATTAAATAAAATTTACAAATAAAAAAAATTAAAATAATTATTTTATTATTAATAATAAACGTCCTATTATATCAGATTTAAAATTCTATTATATATTAAATTAAAATACCTTAATTTTATTAAAATAAAAAATTAATAAAAACATAAACATTGACAAATAATTGATTTAAATTTAAAATAAGCATGATTAATAATTAAATATTGAAAATAATTTTTTAAATAAAAATTTAATATCTGATTAATTATCTATTGAATTATACAAATAATAATTACTTTAAAAATAAAATTAAAAGAATACAAAATTTTTTTACTCTTATATCAATAAATAAAACTTTAATCTATATAATAGAGGTAGACTGGGGTTAAAACTTGCGCTGAAGGAAGAGAGAAAGAGGGCACCCAGTTAGCGTAGAAACGACTAAAAGCTAATGGTCCTTAGACGACAGTCGTTTATTGAAAAGGCCAATTCTGTGGTACCCTGAGGTGCAAGACAAGTAACGGTGCTACAAATATTATTAACCGTGGAAGTGAAAGCCCCAGACGGCCACCTACAAGCACCGTCTAGGGTACACACCACTATAGTTAGGGTTTTTGCTTTACGCTGTTTTCCCTACACTTTCGCCACACAGGTACTTTCACTCCAACGCAATCTCACCTCACTCGCTGCTTCCCTATTTGGATTTTAATTTTTAGAGTCATCGCTTTCACTTGCAGTATCCATGGCAAAAGCTTCTTCTGGAACCGTCAATCCTCACGGCCGTACCGGAGTTCGTATTGTCGTGGCCGGAGACCAGGGAACCGGAAAATCAAGCCTCATTATTACTGCCGCCGCCGAAAACTTTCCGGTAAATGTGCCGCCGGTGTTGCCTCCTACGAGGTTGCCTGAAGATCTGTATCCGGAGCGCGTGCCTATCACGATCATCGACACCTCTTCCCGGTATCAAACTTTAATGCTCTGATCTTTTTTTTTTCACGAGATATTCGTAACTAAAGTAACGCCGTTTTGAATTTGAATAACGGACGTACGATTCCTTTGAGTGATGCCAGTGCCTTTTCCTTTTCAAGTTAAGATTCGTAGGCCTTAAAATAGAGAATTAAACTGGAGCGTTTTGAATAGCGGTACTAATTGTTATTGTTGTGATTCCTTGTTTTCTTTATATATTTTTTAATTGAATCTACAACAACTTTTGGTATTTCGGAGTTGAAATTTAACTTTGGAGCTAGGGTCCGCATTATGTTGTTCCTGAATGTTCTTCCTGGGAACCAGTTCGGCTCCTTTTTTTCGTCAGAGAGAATTTGGAGAAAAAACTATTGTTTCTCAAATTTAATCTCCAGCTTAACGTTCATAAGTTATCTATTGCTAGGGAACTGTTTACCTTGGAATATGGATGTCTTCATCAGTCCATTCTATTACTTATTGTTAGTATTCTTGTTGCTGATATTGCAGTCCCGAGGATAGTGATAAAGTTGCTGAAGAATTGCAGCGGGCTGATACAGTTGTGCTTACTTATGCATGTGATCGGCCTGAGACACTTGAAAACCTGAGTATATTTTGGCTTCCACATCTTCGCAAATTAGAGGTTCTGATCTGTTTTCTTCTTCTTCTGCCTCTCCTAGTACTATATGTTCAACTGCTCCTTTTTTTGTTTAAGAAGTGGAGAGGAAGGAAGAGGAGGCAAAAAAATCACTTGTAAAGAATGGAAGGGGAGGCTCAAATAAATTTTGCAATTGGTTAAACCAGTGCTGCTCTTTTATCTTGTAAAAACATCTATTCTTGCACATATGCTTTCATACATATGTTCATCATGTAGCATAATCAGATTCACATCATATATTTGCCTTTTTCGTTTTGGGCATGTATATATGGATGACGGAGATATTTGAACTTAATGAACAGGTGAAAGTACCAGTTATAGTGGTTGGTTGTAAACTTGATTTGAGAGATGAAAATCAGCAGGTTAGCCTAGAACAAGTGATGTCGCCAATAATGCAACAGTTCCGAGAGATTGAAACTTGCATTGAGTGCTCAGCATCTAGGCATATCCAGGTACCTTTTATACTAAGCATTGCAATCAAACTCCTTGTTTTGCCGATCAATTACATTCGGGTTTTGTTTCATACAATTGCAAATAATTTTTCTTATTGAAGGTCCCGGAAGTTTTCTACTATGCGCAAAAGGCTGTTCTTCATCCAACGGCTCCATTATTTGATCAAGAGACACAGACTCTAAAGCCTCGATGTGTGCGGGCCTTGAAGCGAATTTTTATCCTCTGTGACCATGACAGAGATGGTGCCCTTAGCGATGCTGAGCTGAATGATTTTCAGGTTGTTTTTTCCCATTAAAAGATGGCAGTATTTATTATCAAAATTGAGGCCTATTTATTATGACAGTATTACAATCTAGCACCTTAGTGCTTGATTGTAAGCTTGTTTCTGACTATTTTATGGTAAGGCAATTTGTGCATAAGATTTGTGAAAAAGCTAACAAAAGATTCGCCAGGTTAAATGCTTCAATGCTCCTTTGCAACCTTCTGAAATTGTGGGTGTAAAGAAGGTCGTACAAGAAAAATTGTCTGAAGGTGTGAATGAACGTGGACTTACTTTGACTGGATTCCTATTTCTTCATGCCCTTTTCATAGAAAAAGGACGCCTTGAGACAACATGGACAGTGCTCAGGAAGTTTGGATATAATGATGATATCAAGCTTGCTGATGATCTAATTCCACCTATAAAACGTGCTCCTGATCAGGTATTTCTTTTGAGATGAATTGTGATAATTGTGTATGACATAGATTTATTTGTTGTATTTGTCTGAAACCAATTTGTGGATAATAGGGAATTTTTATCTTGTTCTGATCAAGATTGACTTTAATGTCTGCAGAGTGTTGAGCTGACAAATGAAGCACTTGATTTTTTGAAGGCGATTTTTGATGCGTTTGATGGTGATGGTGTATGTCAACTGTGCTCATGACCTTGAATTTTCATTTTTTTCATGCTGCTCATTATGTTATTTTTCTGACATTTCTCAGATGACTTTTTTGTGATGTAAGTTACAAATTATCTTCTGTAACTGTTCTTGAAATTGAACTATATCTTTTTTAATCTTCCAGGATGGGATGTTGCGACCCCGTGAACTTGACGAATTGTTTTCTACTGCCCCAGAAAGGTAGATTGCTTTCTCACATTTTGTTAGATAAGCTTACTTTGTTATCCAGCATTCCAGGGTAGTTTGCTTTTCATTGGTTTCTTCTTGACTTTGTTCCGTAGCAGTGTGATGTGAAGTTTATCATATTGTGTTATTTTTTAAATCTACACATGCTACGGGGATGTGGTTTATCACAGAGATTTTGTAAATTCAGCAACCTGAAACTTTAATACTCTTCTGAGCTAGTTCTCTAGTATAGCTTGAAGGTTAGAAGAGTACTAAGAATATTACAAGTACTGGGAAGATTGGCCCTTCTCAGGTTAGAATTAACAGTGTATATTTAAGTATAATCTTCTGAACCTTAGGGTATATTTATACAGGTTAATCAAGAGGCAAAGTTTCTGAAACACATAACCTTTTAGTTGAATGAATGTTCTACAAGAGCTTTCAATTCTTTTTTATATTATATCAGATATATGCAACTCAGATCAGAGCATATGATCAATTAACAAAGAGTAAGGGTTAGGAGATAAGTACTCAGAAGATTCACCCTTGTCCACTTGGGCTTTGTCCAGTCCCCACCCATGTCTCCTGGCTTATTACACCAGTATCTTTATTCTTTAATAGCCTCCTTAGGCTAACAACTTGAACACAACACTAGCACTCACAATGGGTTACAGAAGGTAAAAGGTGTTCACTCTAAAAATACAGAGTGGGTAAACAACAAACTACAAAGTTGTTACAAAGAACTGGTAAACTAAGGTAGCGTTTGGATTGTGAAATGGTTTTTTACTTTTATTTTTTGTTTTTAAAGTTTTGTATTGAAAATAGTGAAAACAGAAAACAACTTTTTTTGTTCACTGTTTTCTGGACAAAATGTTGAAAATAGAAAATAAAATGAAAATAAGGTGACATTTTTTGTAAATAAAAGTGAAAGCAGAATATGTTTCTGCAAACTAAACACCACCTAAAAGAACTGAATTTGGCATGTAAAAGAGAAGATATGTAAAGAAACTATTTCATTGTTGTATTCTGTTATGGCTTCTCATGCTTGAATCTTATGGTGCCTAGTCCTTTTATAGTTTGAGAAGTCATTAGACTCTTACTGGCCTGTTACTACAGATGGATGCCTATTCAGTTCTTTTAGTGATGACTAGTCATTATTTTGTCTATTCAGCATTAATCTGCTTGGTCATCTCAGCATACTTATATAATCTTAGCTTGTGGCTTCTGTCTTTTGAAGCTTATTTAGTGACAATGATGAAGGAGTCTTTCAAAATTGTGATGTCTTCTAAGTTTCTCTTAGTTTACTTTGGAAGTTTTATTGACTTATGATGGCTCTCTTTTTGAATTGTGTACTTTGTTTAAACTTCTTACCTTCTCAAGACAACCCTCTATGGACTTTGGAGTTTCTCTGGTGTATTGTTTTTCTGTTGGCCTAATGATTAGGGTTTTTAGTGTTAATGTGAATTTTGATCTTGAAACCTGCTATATGCTTACAGTACCTTCAAACAGTCAACAGTGAGGTTAGATAACTTTATAGTAATAAAAATTTGGCTCATGATGGTTTTTTTAATCACTGAAACTAGTCCACAAGTTATTGGAGGGTTGGACTTATCTAACATATACTTGTATTTTGCTTATTTAATGTTTTAACAATCTATAGCTATTAGGGATGGAAGTAGGCCAAGTCAAGTTAGGCTTTAAGTGTCCAAGCCTGATCTATTTAAAAATTTTGAGGTTTGAGCTTGGGTCTGTTACCTATCATAGATTTTTTTTGTGGTCAAGGTTTGACCTAATTTAAATCCTACAAGGCCTAGTAGCCTATTTAAAAGCCTACGTTCCAAAATAAAGACCAATAAATAGATCCAAAACCTATATAAATGATTGATTAAAAAGACTTGCAAACTTAAAGCCTACAAGATAAAAAGATTATTAAATAGACCCAAAAAACACACACTCAGATACATTATTTAAAAGGTTTACAAGCTTAAAGTCTTTTGATGAAAATATATTTTAGTATTTTTTAAGTTATAGAACCTATCAATCCAACCATTAATAGTACCACTTGTACAAAAAATAAATTAAAATTATCTAACAAACAATTTGGAAGACATATATATCATTACAAATTAAACAATTTTAGGGCATATATATTGAGTAATAACTATATACAAATATAATAAGATATACAAAAAAAGTATAACCCATGCGTGTAGTACGCACGCGCACATACAAGTTTAGATATACATAAAATTTAAAGTACACAACCATTATAATACACATTAGAGAATTTTACAACTATTTATTTTAGGATATTACACCAGGTGATCTGTTACATATGACATACTTTTCTTGCATAGGATTACCCCAAGGGTTAAGGGTTGAGTCGGAGCTCTATTTTGAGGATAAGGAAAAAGTCAATTACGGTTCCTTTTGTTTGAAATTAAAAATTTTATTTTTTTCAAATTATGTAAATATATTTATATTAATATTATATAAATATAATATATTGAAACAAATACTATACAAATATAATATATTAAAATAAACATAATAAACATAAATATATAATATATAAAGATCAATAGGTTTCTAAATAGGCTAAACAGACTTTTTTTGTAAGCCTAAGTTTGATTTGTTTATCTAAAAAAGTTTTTTAACAAGTCCGAACCTGTCTATTTATTAAACAAGTCAAGTCAAGTTTGACTCTAATCAAGCCGAGTCGTAGGCCCTTGTCGAATGGCCTTGTTTGGATGGTCTTGTTCATTTCCTTCCCTAGTAGCTATGACATTTTTCCATGTATGCCTCTCTCGCGTCCGAATATCGATAAGGAATGTTGCCAATGCCATTTGATATTTTCTGGCCTTGAATTGCAGTCCTTGGACAGGAACTCCATACGAGGATGTTGCAGAAAAAAATGCATTTGGAGCACTATCATTAGATGCATTTTTGTCAGAGGTGCGCTAGTCTTCTATCTCTATTTGCTCGTCCATCCATTTTGTCAAATGATGTTTTTAGAAGAATTGAGGGATTTTCTTTGGAATTTTATCACTCAATTAAAATGTATGCTTTGAGAATCAAGGTTAGGCGCTCCGTTGTTATATTTTCCCTAATTTAAATATGTATGATTATATCTCTGGTGTGTGCCTTTTAATTGCATATAGCATTTTATGTGCATTGCCATTAACTGTCATTGCTCTAATGCATATTTTATTTTTTCTGCACAGTGGGCACTTATGACACTTCTAAACCCAACTTTTAGTGTGGAGAATCTGATATACATTGGTTACCCTGGTGATCCATCATCTGCTATCCGTGTGACTAGGAGGCGACGCTTAGATCGCAAGAAGCAACTTTCAGAAAGAAATGTTTTGCAGTGCTTTGTTTTTGGGCCTAGGAAGGCTGGAAAATCTGCATTGTTGAACTCGTTTATTGGAAGGTATTCTCAATTTATGTGTTGCCTCAAACATTCTTGATAATATAACACCATCATCACATACCTTGTTGAATCAATAATGCAGGCCATATTCCGAAAGTTACAGTCCAACCACTGAGGATCGTTATGCTGTAAATGTTGTTGATATTTCTATGGTAAGTGATACTTGATTGACATTTGACAATAGCTACTACTTATTGTCCAAAGCATTTTATTTGTCTCACTGTTCCAGCACTAGTATTTTTTATTGTATTCATTTTATACATCTGACTTTCTTTCCTCTCTAAGTGTATGCTTCATCATTTTGTTTGCAGGAAAACAAAAAATATCTTGTACTCAGAGAGATTCCCGAAGATGGAGTTAGGAAATTGCTGTCCAATAAGGAGTCTTTGGCCTCATGTGACATTGCAGTTTTTGTTCACGACAGGTGACTTTGATATTAAAGATTTTCATACCACAGAAATTGTAGATTATCTTTGTTACATAACTATTATGTCAAATACTGAGTATTTTTTATGTTTCCAATGACTCATCTATCTTTTCTGTTTTATTTTAATATATGCATCAGTATAGGATAAGTTTCACTGTTAAATAACTTATTTAAAAGAGGTGTTTATAACTCTTCTAGACATTACTGCTCATTTCAGTGAATTCAAGTTGTGATTTTATGAAGTCTGATGTTTTTAGCTTATAAGCAATATTTCAACATCATAATTCATAAGTACATAGATAAAATCTTGTGTATTTGGATGAACTTCCTAAAACAGATTATAGACTGAGAAGCAATTTCTAGGTTGATTTTATAAACTAACATTTCTGGATTACAAACATGAATTGAAAACAACATAAAATAAGATATTTAAGTCATTTTAAATTTGCATGGTATCAGGTATGTATTAAAAAGTCACTGATTAAATATGTTGGTGGGAAAAATGGACTTTTTTAAGTTAAATATCATTTCATCATCCTGCAGTAATGTGCTTGGAAAAATCTTGGTTGTATATAGCTGACAAGATGTTCATTTTAGGTCTGATGAGTCCTCATGGAGGACATCATCTGAACTCTTGGTAGAAATTGCTGGTCATGGAGAAGATACTGGCTTTGAGGTGCCCTGCCTTATAGTTGCAGCTAAAGATGATCTGGATTCATTTCCAATGGCTATACAGGAGTCAACTAGGGTATATTATTTTTTTACTTGTTCACTTGTATGATCTCCATAAATTGGGTGTGCATACTGCTGTACACAATTATTGGGTGGTTAGATAAAATGCTATTCATGTGGTGCATATGACGTGTTTGAAGTTATGATTTTATTCAACCTGTGAATAGTAGCATATAGCAAGTAGCAGTCTGTGTACATGGATCCTTTGATCTTCAAATTGAATTATTGAAATTCGATTAAGCAATTGGAAGCTAGCTTGATTTTCCTTATTTTGTCTTTTTATATATTGGGCATGTTTGGAAGAGCTTCTTCAAAGTTCATTTGGGCTTATCTTATAATATTCACTTAAACTAAAAATTGAAAGTGTTTGGTTAAGCTTATGGAAGTGGCTTATGACCCATCTGTTAGTTCATTTTAGCTTATTTCTATAAGCTTCATGGTGAAGGTTATTAAAATAAGCATATCAAATTAAGCACTTATGAATCACGTTTCCATTTAATTAGCTCTTGTTGAATAAGCACTTAATTCAGTAATTTAACATGCCAGGTAATGTTATAGTTGGATGTTTATTTTATGTCATCTTTGAATGGTGCGATCTTGAGATTGGGGTTTGGAGGTCTCACTCCTTCCCTATAACCACTGCACTAGATCCTTTACTCCTGATGTTTGGTAACATTTTTAAGGCGGTGATCACAAAAGAAATTACTTCAGAATTCAAATTACCGTTGTTTTCCACATGGAATTTTTTATTTCGGTTTCCAAATGTCTATGTTAGCATTGGTTAAAAAAAACAAAGGCATTGAATTAATTTTCCCCTACTAGTGAACTATAAGACTGGTGGCGTAAGATGTTTTTCAAAAAGTAATAAGGCTAACTTATCAACTAGATACACCATTCCAACTAGAAGATTGATTCCCACATTTATATAATATCTTTGATTGGTTTAACTATGATAGGTCAATTGAGCTTTATAATTATACAGTTTCTTTGACTCTTTTGTTACACAACTTAATTTTCATGCACATTTTAATGAAGGAGCTAGTTTTGACCTGTATTCAATTAATCTGTTAGTTGCAGACTTGTAGCTGGAAACTTGATATTTTGGATTTCATCGTATGTCTTTTTGTTTGCATTTGATCCAATTTTATTTGGAAAGATATATCTGTCCAATTTTTTCTTTCTGACTTGCAAGAAAGAGTGCAGATTAAAGTCTGAAGAGCATTCTGTTGTTTTTCCATTTAGGGGTAATGGTTGTATGAGTGATGGATGTATGAGCATAGCCATGATTGTTCCTTGAACAAATTATATGGAAAATTTTGTTTTCTGAAATCTTCCTTAGTATATGGAATTGTAGTGTGCTTGATACTGAGAAATGTTCAAGCAACTGATTTATCCTGGATTAACTGCAAGGACTCTTTTGACATGCCATTGTGCTTTGTAGGTTAGTCAAGATATGGGAGTGGAGGCTCCTATACCAATCAGTGTGAAGTTAGGGGATTTCAACAGTCTGTTCCGCCGAATTGTAACTGCTGCTGAGCACCCTCATTTAAGCATTCCAGAAACTGAAGCTGGAAGAAGCCGCAAGCAGTACCACAGGCTTATAAATCGATCTCTCATGGCTGTTTCAGGTATGCCAATTTTTAGGTTTACTCATTTATTTCTTACACTGTCTTAAAATTGTCTGAACTTTAATCTAGTATTATTTTGGGTGATGTGATTTATCTTGGTTTTGGTGTTCTGTGTATTTTGGTTGTGTAGTTCATTTTAGTTTTCCATATGTTATATGTTATATAACCTTGAGTTGTGCATCTGTGGTCCACAGTTTATTTTCTTTCATTAAGCTTGTAACTGCATTGTATTATTATTATTATTTGCCTTTTTTTTGTCACTTTTTACCCCCGAGTTGTTCTGCTTCATGTTCGTGTGATTTCTTGTTCGGTGGATGTTGTTGAAATTTAAGGATTAGTTAGACAATGAATTATCAGCAAAATCAAATGGTAGCAAATGAGTAAATAAATGGGAGTTACCGGGTCCATACATTAGGAGGCCGCCTTCTTCAGAGCCATCTTTCAGATTACTACATAGAGTGAGGAGCCGAAGGATAGGGTAACTGCATGCAACAGGTGCCCTTGTTTGGGCCTCCTAATATTATTTGATATTCAATCTGCTACTCTTTTGAGTATTTTTTTCAACTCGAGTTTTGATCAATTTTGCTTTGAAGTTCCAAGACTTCTTTCATTTGAGTCTTGTAAGGTATATTGGTATGTACTTATAAAAGAAGTACAGTAGGCTTTTTAGGTCATTCTTTTAATAAACAAATTGACAGTCATTTTTTATGCTTCTGTCGTTTTTGTTTCGATGCTTAATGATTTTATTACCTCCGTCATATTGCAGTTGGTGCTGCAGTGGTCGTAGTTGGGTTGGCAGCGTATCGGGTATATTCTGCAAGGAAGAATACGTCTGGTTAAAAGATTAAGATTTTGTTAATGGATCATGGGCCATTATTACCTTGATCTGAATGCAGCATACTCCTGGCTAGCTATGTCTACTTCAACATTAGGTTGGCTTTTTTATGCCATCTGTTGTAGAGTTTGCAAATTTTTTGAATCACAATCTTTAAATTTTCTTTGTCAATGTTGCTTTAAGTTAGCATTTAAATTTTATTTTCAGATTATCGTATGTTTCTTCTTCTGGTAGTTGGGCTTCGTTAAGTAATATATAATAATGAGTTATACTGTCAGGTCCAGTTAATTACTGGAAACATGGAAAGAATGAAAGCATCCTCTCTGTATTGAATGCAATTGAGATCATTTACCCGTGCACTAAGATGACGTTCCAATGGCTGGAAATTATTTTCAGCTTTTAAACCCCCCGCCCCTCTCTTGAAGGATGTGTGCTATTAATCAGCAATTTTGCCAGTTTTGTCAAAATTTTATGTTCTTATATTTTGTAGGAGGTATCACAAATCTTGGTTATATTTAAGAATCATATTAGGCGTGTAACGATCGTACACTAAATAAATTGCTTTAATGTAAAAATGAATAGATTTTTGAAAGATTAGTTATAGTAGTTTATAAAAGATAGAAATTATTATTGTTTTTGAAAAAAAATTTAGTTTTTTTACAAAGATTAAAATAGTTGATTTTTTATTTTTTTTAAGGATTAAAAAATTGAGTATTTATTTAAGTATTAAAATAATTGATTATAAGAATTAAATAAAATTATTTATTTTTTAAATGTTAAAATTAAAATTTTTATTATTAAAGATTAAAATAATTATTTATTCTAGATTATAATACAAAGTGGGGGGAAATTTCAGTACATTCCTTCTTACTAGTTCGAATATCATCAACTACTGTATTAATATTGAATTGTGACATGAGATTGGATAGGGTTCCCAACATGCAGTGCAGGTTTGGAAAGGAATTTTGAAACTGATTGGTTAGCAAGTTGTATTTGACAATATTGGCGGGTATCATGCATGCATCTTGCTCATCCCAATTACGTGATATGGGACTAGTCTCCGTAATTAACAGATCTATCAAGGTTATATTATATCTAATGAGATTGGTTGCGTGATATGGGACTAGTCTGCTCATCCCAATTACGTGATACGGGACTAGTCTCCGTAATTAACAGATCTATCAAGGTTATATTATATCTAATGAGATTGGTTGCGTGATATGGGACTAGTCTCCGTAATTAACATATCTATCAAGGTTATATTATATCTAATGAGATTGGTTGAAATGTTAGCATTAATTAACAGATCTATCAAGGTTATATTATATCTAATGAGATTGGTTGAAATGTTAGCATAGTTACGCATAATCAACCGATTGCTGTTACTTGATGGCATTGTTTTCCAGCCACGCCAGTTACAAATATTATCTTGTCAATACTGAATTTATGCATGTATTATGTACCCTGTCAATAAAATAAATAAGAACCAAATTTTTAGGTGGCAGTGGTGAAATTGATTAAAATCATATATAGGTCCTGTTCATCACTCACTTGGCGTGGGACAGTTTGTATTGTTCAGCAGAGATTCTATGATTGGTTAATACTTGGAAGATTTTTAGAGATTTTTTCCTCATTCACATTCACGATCTGTTTGAATCACGTAAGGAAAGAAAGGGAAAGGAAATAAAAAAAAAAAAAAAAAGACAGTAGAAATAAAAAAGAAGAGTGAGTTGTTTGGATGAATAGAAATAAGAGGAAAAGAAATTTTTTTTTTGTTTGAATGAGTGGAAAAAAGAAGGGAAAAAATTATATCTGTAATATAAATTTTATTTTATATAAAATTTTAAAATATGTTTTTGTACTATATCTTTTTTATAAATATAATTTATTAAATTTTTATTTTTTTAATTTTTTAAAAAATAAATAATAATTTTAATAATTTAAAATAAAAAAAAAACTCTCTCCTCATTTTTCACGGCTGAAGAGGAAGAATAAAAATATGTGGATCCGTAGATAAAAAAAGTTTTTCTTCCAAGACAAAACGCACGGAAAGCTACTTTTCCTCTTTATTTCCTTCCCTTCCCCCTAAACCTAAGAGTTCATGGAACAAATTCAAATGAGTTTATCTTCACTTTTGTCTGGTAAGAAATTTGATAGTTTCAATTTTTAAAATTTAAATTCATTGTGATCAAGATTTGATAACATAGGATAAAATCGGATAACTTAATTTGTTGATATATTAATCTTAATATTATGTTAACTAAATGATAAAATTGAATAAATATAACATTAAATTTTAGCTATAGATGCATCAAAATTGAGAAGCTTCCAAAATATTTATTTGAGAAAAGTAAAAAATATAATAATATTTCATTCAAAAGAAGCTTTCTTTCTTAATAAATACATCTTCTCCCATTTAAGAGGTTGATCATTCTATTCTCAACAAATACACCTTTTCCCATTTTAGAGGTTGACCATTCTATCTCATTTGTTTCTATCACTTTATTTTTCTCTTTTTTGCAAAGTTCTTGAACTTTCAACTAATCTTTTTCTAGGTGATTCTTGGTGTTTTAGTTTTTTTTTTCTTTGAAACATCAATTTTTTTCTTTAATTTTTTTATGTTGCTTTCTCTAAAACGATATTAGAATTTTGTTATCATCTCTATTTTTGTTTGATATTAAGTTCTTTTTTATGTTTTTCTTGAAGGTTCTCTATATCTATGATTTTTTGGCCTAGAAACTATGTTGTTAAAGGAGAAAAATAGAAAATATATTCTTCTCTATCTAGAGTATTTAATTATGGCTCCTATTATTATTAAAAGTGTAGTAAAATTTAGAGAAAGATCCAATAAGTTTTTTATGTAACGAGGTACGTAATGCATTAGATATTGTAGATGATGTATGACATAATATGAGATGTACTATATATATCATTTTAAATATTGGATTGATCCTACTTTTTTTTTTATCATAAGTAGTGTCCATCAATAATTTGCAATATGTTTAAAAATAGATGTAGCTAGATCACAATCTAGGTAGAAGATCAAGATGGAGTATAATCGATATAGTGACCTAAGAGATGTAATCTAATTCATAATCTTGCGGTGATCATATAATAACTATCTTGTATCATAAGATAGTTGTGACAACTAAGACATCTTTATGACGTCACTTGACATTGTTAGGTTGATCATAGTATGTACTTTTGAGTTGTTGCATGACTTGGTATCATATGAATTGACAAAAAGTTGTTGGCACCGCATGCCACCTTGGGTTGTAGGAATGACACTTCCTACATACTCATTGGACAAATTAAAAATACAATAAGTTAAATGATAAAATTTATTTGGTAAACATTATAAATCATATGCATCTGGGAAGGTATAATGGTTACATACCTTAAGAAATTATAGGATGAGTTGATTGGTGTCAACGTTTAGAGTATGCATATTAAAGTGTGAGGATTTAAGAAGGTTTAGAATAACTCCTCTATAATTGAAATTCTCACGATCAAACTTGATTGCCTTAATTGGAGTTTTAAGATTATTATTTTGAATTTGTTTTCATATTTTTTATGATTTGACTATAACTTATTATGAAAATATGGAGTCCTCACCTCTTGTCATAGAAAAATTGAGTCCACAATTATATCATAAATGTGTGATATTAACCTTAACCATAACATGTACTTATATCATATATTACATTTGCATCTATATATAATGATTGATTTGAATGATTAATGAATGATTATGATTTATTGATTGATTGTGATGTGAATCTTATAGAATGCTTATGTGTTGCATTTGATTTGTTAAGTGTGATGACTCATGGATAATGATTTTATATTAATCCACCGCTACGTTGTGCTATGAGCATTCAAATATATATATATATATATATATATATATATATATATATATAATTACTTTTTTTTATAAATCTCTATTCTTAATTATATTTTTTATTAGGTAAAATATATTTAAGTATATAATAATACTAGAAATATTTTAATTATTATTTAAAAATTTTATTGTAATAATATAAAATATATTATTTTTTAATTTTATATCTATTTTTATTACACAAATTGTTAATAGCTAATAAAGATAATAAAAGATTTAACTAGTATGCCAACATTTTGCATTAAAAGTAGTTGCATTAAAAGTAGTATATTGAATCAAAGATTTTAAAGTTAAGAATAAATTATAAAAGCTTACAATTAAGATATTGTTACTATTAGTTTAAATGATATATGTTAATTGTCAGTTTTATTAGAGGTGATCTTTTTCTATTAATTAGACATTAATGTATAAATTATGTTTAAAAGTTATGCTTTATCATATTTTTTTTAAAAATTGTATCAATAATTTAATTATACAAGTCAAATAATTTGACCTTTTATTAAAATAGATTTATTACTTTTTATTTTTAAAATAATTGATTTTACCGTGAAAGAATATTATTTCATGTATTTGTTAAAATCCCTCAAATTAACTACTTTTAACATTTTCTTTTGAAATTTTAACTAACTATATTGTCAAATTAATTTTTAATTTAATTTCCACATACAAATATATGTTAAAAATAAAATAAAAATTTAGGGTTATATACAAATAATGTATTATAAATTAAACAAATTCTATTTCTCTTCAAATTATTTGATTATGTATTTAAAATAATTAATTTATATATTCTAATCAAATTAATACATATTTTTTAGAGTGGTTTAATTTTTTATTTTCTATTTGGATGGATGAATTTTAGAGAAAAACATTTGGAAGGATGAGAAAATATTAAAAAAAAACATCTCACCTTTGTTTAAATTGAGTAAAAATGGTGGAAGATTAAAATTTTTAGGTAGAATTAACTTAAAAAAATCTTTCTTAAAATAACGAGAAAGATGGAGGAAGATTTTTATTTTAAATAATATTTATATAATATAAAAATTATAAAATAAGTAAAAAAACACTTTTAATAATAAAAAATATTATAATAAAATTAAATTTTTGTTAAATTAATTTTTTTATAATTATCATAAATTATTTTTATACAATTTATTTATTTTTTATTCACTTTTTACTCATGCATATACAAGTAAGAAGAATTTTGCTTATTTTCATTCTATTTCTAGCATTCAAACAATAAATCTTTTCCATCTTATTCATATTTTATTTTTTATCTTTTTTTTTTTATTTCGTCTCTTTTCCTAACAAAATCCGAAGTATAATTTTCTTAATTAATGATATTTTAAAATTTTAAATTAATTGTGCATATGTTCTCGTAATGTTAATATTTTTATTTTAAAATATATTTTAAAAATTATTTTATGTTGTATTTAATTTTAATACATTGTTTATGATTTTTAATAACAAAGAAATCTACGATTGGATGATAGTTAAAAAAATTGAATTGTAACTAAATTTCAACTAAATTGCATTAAATTAATGTTTTTTTATAATTTTAATTTTTACTTAAAATTTAAAAATATACGGAATTAAAATGCGTAAGGGACGATACCGTCTTCTAAGCTCTAACACCCTTAATTATGTGCTTCTTTGTTTACTCATTTTTGTTTTTCCATGTATCCAAAAACAGAAAAGCGCGTAAGAGATTATGATGTATATTTTGCTTAGCGAAGAAGGGGAGCAATGATTATTGATTAACTCCAGCTGATGAACCTCGCCATTGGGATTAATTAAAAATTTAAAGGCTAATTATATTTTTAATCTTTTTAATTTAAATTATATGTAATTTCAATTTTTAAAATTTTTTAGTTAATAAGTGTACCTATTTTTATAATATAGAAAATTCGATCTTTCTGTACATATTTTTTATAATATAAAACTTTAAAACTATATATTTTTTATCCAAATATTTGAAGATCTTATAATAGAATTGAAAAAAAATTAAAAATAATATATATAAAAATATTTTTATGTTTTGATTGATAAATTTTAAATAAAAAATTTAAAACCAATTTAACTGTTAAAAATTTTGAAGATAGGAAATAAGTATTTCAAAATCTTAAGTAGAAAAAACTTAATGAAAACTTAAGTTTGTAAAATTTTAAAAATAGAAAAGATTAATTAAATTAAAAAAAATTAAAAGATCAAAAGTATCCATATTGTAAAATTAAAAGGATCAAACCTGAAATTTTGTGGGAATTGTTAAACAAATTTTTCGTTTTTTAATGAATGCGCTATAACTAAAAGCTAAAGTTGGGACTTCGGAGCTTTTCAGTTCCTACCTAAGGAATATTTTTTTTCATTAATTAATATTGTGAGCAGGTGTGGATCATGAGGGTGACAAAAGGATATCTCTAAGTGCCCGTTTGGATAATCGTTCGCAAACAAACGCGAAAATCTACAAATTAGATTAGTTGTACACGCACACTTCAAGGCAAATCCAACGAAATTGTTTTATTTTTAACTTTGGACAAAAGAATTTCGGTGTTATACAAACGGAGCCTAAGTCTAACATATTGTCTGCAAAACTTGAAATTAGAACCTGATGAATATAAATATCTCTATCATAAAACATCCACAAATGCAAAACTTGGAACTAAATGGCTTCCAAGTCTTCCCCCTCTTCTCATTTGTTTTCAAAGCAATTTTTTTTTCTCATTCTCTTGCTCTTTGCCACGAGCCTCACGTTCTTTGTACTTTCTCTGAAGCCTAAAAAGGTACCTATTGTCACCAGCATAATTAAGGTGGATAAAAGAAAGCCTGCTTGGTTTGATGTCATAGGAAAAAACTTTGATAGCAAGAGGATTAAGGTAGGTCTAGTTAATATTGATGTAAGAGAGGATAGGAGTCTATATGAACAACTAGATGCACTGAATCCTCAAGTAGAGACAGTGTATGTTGATTTTGATCATGTTGATGAGAACTTGAAATGGGAAGACTTTTTCCCTGTGTCGATTGATGAAGATGAGAAATGGGGTCATCCAAAGTGCAAGGATTTGCCAATGTCCACGTGGGAGGAGTACCGAGATCTCAATGTGGTTGTGGCCAGAGTTCCATGTGGGATTAAGAATGTGTTCAGTTTGCAAGTTAATTTGGTGGTGGCTAATTTGGTTGTGGAGAGTGGATGGGTGAAGGAGTTGGATTCTTATGAACCTGTGTATGTTGTGTTTATTGGCTCATGTGGTCCTATGGTAGATATTTTCAAATGTGATGACCTATTGTTGCATCGATTAGGCGAATTTTGGGTTTACAAGCCTAATTTGGTTTGCCTTAGACAGAAAATGCTTATGCCAGTTGGATCATGTCAGATTGCTCCTGGTTATGCAGAAACAGGTAATACTTTCTTTCCAATTAAAAAACTATCTGTTTTTAGATTATATTACAAAGTGATATAAATTTTAATTGAACAAATATTTAACTCTCAAAGACATAATTGCACAGTTTCTAAATCATGGATCCAGATCACAAATTATTTGTCATAAAACCAACCATTGAAGTGACGTTCTGGTCTGGTGTCCCAAATAAATAAGAGGAATAAAGGAAAAATGAAAGAATTAACATATTTTGGACATTGTTATGTCCAGGTAATAATGTATGGAGGACCTACATGTCACAATCACCAGCGACATTGAATTATAACTATACCATTCGGGTCCCAAGGTTAGCCTATGTGACAGTTCTCCACTCTTCAGAAGCTTATGTGTGTGGTGCAATAGCACTAGCACAAAGCATCCTTCAACACAACAACTACACCAGAGACCTACTCCTCCTTGCTGATGAATCAATTGGCCCCAAATCCATAAGGGGTCTAAAAGCTGCAGGGTGGAAGATCAAACGCATCCAAAGTATCCTAAACCCCTTTGCCAAAAAAGGTTCATATAATGAGTGGAACTATAGCAAGCTTAGAATATGGCAACTCACAATGTATGACAAAATCATCTTTATAGATGCTGATCTTCTAGTCCTAAAGAGCATTGATGATTTCTTCACTTACCCTCAATTATCTGCAGCACCTAATGACTTCACCTTGTTCAACTCTGGCTTGATGGTCATTGAGCCATCCATGTGCATGTTCAAGGACTTGTTGGAAAAATCTTTGAAGGTGAAACCATATAATGGGAGTGACCAAGGTTTGGTCAATGAGGTGTTCACATGGTGGCACCGGTTGCCTACAAAGCTGAAGTACCTAAAGAGTTCACAAGAGAGGCCAGAGAATGAGAATGAGAAGGAGGAGGTTCTAGAGGACCCGTATGCCATACATTACTTGGGTTTGAAGCCATGGATGTGTTACAGAGATTATGACTGTAATTGGGACATAAAGGAACTTCATGTTTTTGCAAGTGACTTGGCTCACCAAAAGTGGTGGCAGGTTCATGACACCTTGCCCAAAGAGTTGCAATCCTATTGTGGACTTACAAAGGAAATGGATGAAAGGATATTGCAACAACGAAGAAGATCAAGAAATGCTAGTTTCTCTAATGGACATTGGATGATTGAGGTTAAGGATCCTAGAAGGAAACATTATGTGAATTTGAATTAGAATAGTGTATGACTATATGAGCCTATCTGCGGTCATTTCCAACTGCAGTAGAGGTTTTTTTGCTAGTTTTAACAAGAGCATTTGGTCTATGATCTAAGAATTAAGTCAATTTAATTTAATACACAATTAAAATTAGAGTTAACTTTTAATACTGAATATAAATATTTTTATATTGTTAATTAGTTAAAATTATTATAAATATAACATTTAAAATAATAATTATTAAAATTTTTAATTTTTAATTATATAATAATAATTTATAATTAAATAATAGTGTTAATATATTTCAATTTAATTATGTGAAATATAACAATTTTCTTACATTTTATTTGGCTTATAATACTTCCATTTAAAATAGTCTTGAAATGTATATTTTGGAAAAGATTTAGTTTTCTTTTGTTATTTCAATTACAAAGATATATTTTAATTTTAATATAATTTTATAGTTTTTAAAGTTTTAATGGTTTACATATTTTATTTATCCCTAGTTAATATAAATAAAATATTTATTATAAATAATGAAAGTATTTATTTTTTAATTTTTTTAAAAATCCTTGTATAACGTATAAGAAACTTGTTAATTTATCTTTACATATTAAATTAGGATGTTACTTGTAGAACATACATATATTTTAAAAATTTTAAAAACTAAAAATACTAACTATTTTTTTATTAATTAATATATTTACTAATAATAATAAATGTTATATTATGTTTATTAATAAAAAAATTAAACGAATAAAAATTTTAAAATTAAATAAAAATTATTAGAGTTATAACATAAAATTTTTATTGATTTAATATATTAAAATTTAAAATTTAAAAGTCAAATTCAAATTAAAATTATAATATTTTTAAATATAATTTATTTAAGAAATAAAGATATATTCAACTTTGTTATAATATGTCTATATTCAAAATTTAAATTAAAATAATATTTAAAAAATAAAAATTAAATATTTAATATAATAGAAAACATATAATTTAATAAGAAATGGTGATTTCTAAAAAATATTCTAATTTAGAAATAAAAACTCTATATATATATATATAAATATAAATATATATATATATATAAATATATATATATATATAAAGGTAAATTAAAATATCCATTATTAAGTCAGAATATCTTTAAGAACTATTTTCATTACATCATATAGCTTTTTTATATCAAATATTTAATTTGATTTTTATGAATTTTAAGTACTATTTTAATTTTAATTTTAAAAATTAATTCACTTTGACAAACGTAAAGATACATTCTTTTAGATAAATTAAATTTTAAAAATATTATGATTTTTATTTAATTTTTAGAAAATTTCAATATATCACATCAATAAAAATTATATATCATAATTTTAATATTTTATTTTCTAATTTCATTCTGGATTCTAAATTTTTTTATATTTTAACATAATATAATATAATATTTATTTTTAATATTAAAAATATTTATTATTCTTTTTAATTTATTTTATTTATCAATTTTATTTAAAATTAAAAAACCTAACTATATGCTAGTTTTTAACATATGTTAAAAACTACTATAAGGCATTTAACATCTATCTATATATTTTTTGATATAGTCCTTATAAAATTGATTAAAATAATATAAAAATTAAAAGCAAAGTAATTTAATACATGAAATATTTTATTGAGTACCTTTTTAGTACAAATATTATCGAGTAACTTATCAATATAAAGAAATTAAAAAATAATATATTAAAGTTTTTAAATATTTATTTTTTATTTAAATTAGTAGACGTATTTTAGTAGATGTTATTCGTTATAATAAAACCCATAAAAACTAGATAATCTGAATGTAGGGTACAACAACTTAACCCTAACGTCTGTTTTTCCTCTGCGAGTGCCGCTTCTTCTCTGCACCGAGTAACGATATCGCAGGGCCTCCTCTTCTTATACTCTGAGTAAGTCTTAAGCAACTCCATTGTTTTTCTAGTTCCAGGTAGTGGTTTCGGTTTCAGATTTGGAACCTACCTACCTGTTTGATCCTGTGTAGTGTGAAGCTGCACTTTGAAGCAGAGATACACTAAACTAGGACCTTCAATATTCTAAATGTTTGGGAATATATGTAGTCTATGAAGTTATTAAAAACAAGAGTGAGCATATATAACGCTAATGGATACGATTTCACATAGACTCAATTTTCTGCTCGTTATTTTGTACAATGACAGAGAATATAGCAGTGAATTAGATTCTTATTTGTAAACCCGAAAAATGAAGTTGATTGTTGTTGCCGGAATATGCAGCGACTCTATGCATCATATATTATTGAATATTAATTGGTGGAAAGTATTGTGTAATTTATGCCTTTGGTGTACCAGTTTTTGCAAAATGATCAATGCATGATTTCTTTATTTGTCTTGGGAATTTGCTTGTCAGATGGTAGATTCATCTGCAGGAAATCTGTAGAGCAGTTCATATTTTGTTAATTGAAATTTACTGGCTATTTTCTTCTTTTGGCTTGTCAAATATATAAACATGTGTCTGTGTGTTTAAGATGCTACCCTTAGTATATGTTTAGTCTAGTCCAGTCTGGTTTTAGAACAATTCAGCTGGTAGATATCAAATCATATCCTCTTGGTTCAATTTTTGTTTTTCCTACTTCATCTGGGTTTACATTCATCAAAGGAAAATGTAGGGTGTGGGAACAGGGCAGGTTTCCCCAATCTTGATATGTTTGGGTGTCTATTTTTAATTCCCAGTAGGAATGGGTTTGTGGAGGGTGAAACCTGCCTCAACTTGCCCAGTTACCCCCTTAAGCTTTGATAGCTGTAGCTGTCTAGCCATGAACTCTCGTTGAGCTTTGAACTCAATAGTCCATGGGGTGACTTATTGCACATGCATGCTTCCAGTCTCTATTGTTCTTTCTTTTTTCTCTACCCATTTTTGGTGTAATTTATCATGGGCAAAGCGAAAACCAAATTTTTTTCTGTTAAATTGTAGAAAGGTTGCCACTATTTCTGTTCAATTTTGTTGTTACTTAAGTCTAGCTGAAAGGAAGTCTAAGGTTATATGGCAAAAGTAATCCTCTTCTTGTTTCCTTTTGTCTTTTCTTTTCTTTTTTTTTTGGAGGGGGTTTGAGTTTACTGAATATTATATCATTTGGGAGTAAGGTTATCAGTTTTTCATCTCGGTTTCGTTTAGTTTTTTAGCTACATTTTGCTCTGAATGGTTGATTGAGTTGCCCCAGTTGAAAATCATGGGCTTTCTTCCATTTGAACTCTTTAACTAAAATTTAATTCATCAGGATTTTTTTCATCTGTGCAGCTGGTGTACTGTTCTTGAACTTGAACTATCTACAAGTGAGAAGTGTTTCTCACCTGCCCTTGTGCCTTGTAGTGCTTCTGCATTTTTATCGTTCCCGTGTAAAAAGAAGTTGCAATATAGTTTAGTTCTCATTTGTTATGTTATGAGGGCTAGGTAAAACTGATTAATTTTAAGTTGGAAAAACATTTAGTTTTCACTTTTCTGTCTAGGTTCCAATACTTTGAAATTTGAAACTTCATTCACTAACTATGTTTTATTGAATCATTGGGCTTATAGTATTGAAAGAAGTTAATAAGAGGATTTTGATTTACAGTTTGTTGTTCTGATTTTGTCGTTTACCATGCATACAATTATGTCAATTTACATGCTCATATTTAGGAAATAAACATAGATTCTTGTGCTCTGTCTCTCACAATGTAATATATGCTGAGCTCTGCCTGTAACATTATTTCCAAAATATGGTTTATTTTGGCTCATCTATTCTAAGTTATGATTCTGCTTTAAATATAACACCTTCTCCTCACCTTTTGGCTGAGCAATTTTTGTCCTCTAAATGTGTTTAAGTATAGTTCAGTTTTTAGCACAGAAAAGAAATAAAGAAAATGATAGTTACACCCGCTAGATTGCACTATTTTTGTCTAAATTGAACCCTTTTTTTAATACTTGCATAGGTTAATGGCATTGCCTTTGGTAAACAATGATTCCATGATGGATAATGAAGCTGAAGATCTAAATGAGGAAATGTCACCATCTGAATCAGAATCAGAAGAAGATGTAAAATTAACTGAACCATCTAAAAATGCAGTAAATAACAGAGATGCTCTGTTAGATAAACTTGGAGACATCAGTTGGCCAGAGAACGTGGAATGGATACACAAACTCTCCATTGATGTTGATCAAGAGCAAGAAGTAGATGTCAATGATGACTTGGCACGAGAGCTTGCATTTTACACACAGGCATTGGAGGGTACTAGGCAGGCCTTTGAGAAACTACAGTCAATGGGTCTCCCTTTTCTGAGACCTGCAGACTATTATGCAGAAATGGTAAAGACAGATAACCACATGGAAAAGGTGAAAGGTCGGCTATTAGCAGAGAAGCGAAAGATGGAAGAGGCTGAGGAGAGAAGAAAGGCAAGGGAGGCCAAGAGATTGGCCAAAGAGATTCAGGCTCAGAAATTAAAAGAAAGGGCTAAGCAGAAAAAGGAGGATATTGAATCTGTTAAGAAATGGAGGAAGCAGAGGCAACAAAGTGGATTTGCTGACAATGCCAACGACGCAGATATGGGTTTGGACTTCGAGGATGGAAATGTATTTGAGAGGTCGAAGAAGAAAAGGCCAGGAGTGTCTCCAGGTGATCGATCAGGAGGGAAGGCAAAGCAAGCAGGTGGAAAAGGAAAAAAACAAAAGAGAAGAGATCTTAAGAATTCCAAGTTTGGTTTTGGAGGCAAAAAGGGATTGAAAAAGCAGAATACCGCTGATACTACCAATAATTTTAGGGGATTCAGTAAGGGTGCTGCCACAGGAAATAAGAAGAGGAAGAGGTAAAATGCAATCTTTGATTTGATTTGAGGAAATGATGTTATGGAATGTGCCAATGGCTGTATCCGAGCAATTTTCATCGACTCTTAATTTTATATTTTGGATGGACTTATGGTAACTAGATAAGCTTTGTAGACATTTATAAATTCTTAAATATCTACTCCAATCTTTGATGCTTTGTTAAATGATTTATTGCTTTATGTTGTCCACTGCTAACAGGTATACGCTGTAGTTATTGGACTGCTGTTTTATTTATTTGTTTACCTTTTCCGTTGTTTATCATAATAGACCAACATTAGTGTGTTCATGTTGTCATTCTTTAAGACGAAGAAAGAATGAAACAAAATATTCTCATAAAATTGAGATTATCCTACCATATGGATTTGATACATATTGGCTTCATTCAGCGATCAATATTAACCTGAAGTTTGGATATCGCATTTTTGTTTGGTTAACTCTTAAAACGAGTATTCAATAATTGGTATTCAAGATTATTTTACTGATAGAAATCTTGTCCAAAAATCAGTAATTTTCACCCTCGTACTGATTTGACCGTAAGTGTATAGAAATTCAATTAACTATGACTCAGCAATATGGGCCAATAGATTCCGAGTGAAATGCATGGTAGTTAGTTAAATGCTTGATTGGTTAAGTTTCAGTAGATCGTCGTGGTGTCTTACTATGAGTGATTTACGGTAGAGATTAGAGATCGTGTGAATGCCTCTAAACGTTACCTGATTCCTCTAATTGATATGGACAATTTTTTACTTAGGGGCGTTGGAAAAACGCTGGTTCAATAAAAGAAAGTTTTGATAATATCAATGGAATTCTACAAAATGATACAAATACAATGGCTATGGATATTGGATTCGCAAAGAGATGGTAATGGAACACGACTATATATTGAAGCACATTTCTTAGAACTTGAATCCCATGCTTTTTATTATTAAATAGTAAATTGTTATTTGGTGTCTAGGCAATCTATTTTCGTATAAACATGGTTAAAATAATGTAAGGAAAGTATGAAAAATAATGTAATTCTACATATGTTATATATTTTATAGTATCTTAAGCATTATTAAGAAATTAAAAAGATATTTAATACATTTAAATATTTTAAAAAAAAAATTACTTAAATTATTAGAAATAAGATGTTATTCCTTTGAAAGCCCATGAAAATGGATAATAAAAAACGTACAGCAAACTAACCATTGTTTCTGGTATATTATCATTCACCAATTATATTAAAGTGCAACGTCCTAGTTGCGCTGTATACTTTTCCCAAGTCATCTCTTAAAGAGTAAACTGCCATATTAGTCTCTGAGATTGTTATCGAGTTTCATATTAGTCCCTGAGATAATTAAATTAACTATTTCGTCCCTGACTTTTTAAACCGTGATTCACGTTAGTCCCTGGGGTCAACTGCAACTGACGATTTGCTGATGTGTAACGTTAAGTGACAACGTGCCCAGCCAGGTGGACATCCAAACGCTGTCGTTTTATGTGACACATGAATTTAAACGTTGAACAAATCCTTGGAGGGAAAACACAAATTTTGCATTGGTAGTTGCATTGTT
Organism: Canavalia gladiata; assembly: GCA_037954105.1. NCBI lineage: Eukaryota > Viridiplantae > Streptophyta > Magnoliopsida > Fabales > Fabaceae > Canavalia > Canavalia gladiata. The sequence goes on from CM075660.1 coordinate 17,550,314, forward strand.
ATATCTGGTTTTGGAAAGGGGGAAAGAAAGCAGTTGCTGGGAACTTGTGGGTTGTTGCTGATATTGTAATCGAGATGGAACAGGTATACGCACCCATTTGAAGCATGAAATTTTGTGTGTTTTGTTGACATTATCATGGGGTTTGTGTAGGTTAGGGTTTTTTGGAATGTTGAAAAATTGGAGGTAATTTTTTATGCAAACATTGGGAATGAAATTATTGTTTTGGGTTCACTAATTCTGCAAAGATTATTAGGAGACTCAGTGCAAACTACTGCCAAAGATGAAATGCAATTGATGGAAATCCAATCTGCAGATAAGAGAGAACGCAAGCGATTTTGCGTTTGAGGTGTGAACTTCTTAAACGATAGCGTTTGAGGTCCACCTGGCTGACCACGTTGTCATTTAACGTCATGTAACGTTACACATCAGCAAACCGTCAGCTTCAGTTGACCCCAGAGACTAACGTGAATCACGATTTCAAAAGTCAGGGACGAAAGAGTTAATTTAATTATCTCAGAGACTAATATGAAACTCGATAACAATATCAGGGACCAAAGTGACAATTTACTCTCTCTTAAATTACCTAGCGATCAAGCGTAACGTGGCTGACTCGCTGTAATGGAAGTCTATGCATGGATATTATTTTTAGTGGAAGAAGTTGAAAATTGAGGCATGGACTTAAATGAATGGCTATGAATGAGATAGAAAGAAGTATCCTTTTTCTGTAGACTTGCCAAAGTTTCCTTCCGATGAGTGATACAGTATCAAGATCAAATTAAGCATAAATTTACAAAAAAGAAAAAAAAGAGAAAAAATGATAGCTGTATTCCAAATAGATCAATATGTTCTGACAAAAATAAAAATAAAATTAGGATTTGCGTTTCTACTTAACAACTTGACACTTATTATTTTATTGTAGGTAAGAAGAATTTGTTAATTTTACACAAAAGAAGTTTGTATTGAACATTTTTTAATTAACATGAATGATATTTAAACAGAAATGAATACATATGAGGCAAATTAAATGCATATAGCCAATATAAAAGTTAGACAAATATGATTTCTCACTTAAAAATTAATTTCGATTTTAGTTTTATTTTTTATTCAATTTAGTTCGTTAAATAATTTTTTATGTTGACTTTTTTTAAAAAAATAAATCTAATTTAATTCTCATAAATTAATTTTTTTATCAATGTTTTCCTTCAAAATTGTTTCGTCTTTCAATTTTTGTTGATCCAAAGGATGTTTGGTTGCTGGATATAGATATGGATTTATAATGAAGTTGATTAATAATGACATATATAATGATTTTGATCAATGATGATGGCTTTACCGTGGTTGTTAGGTGTTATGACAAAAAAAACAAAATAGAAATGAGAAGGTTGGATCCAAGATAATTTTCGAAATTTTAGTGACGATTAGAAGTTTTGGATAGTAGTTTTGATGGTGAAACGAATAGAAAGATGTAAAAAAAAAAACTCAATCCAAAATATTATCATTTAAGAAATTTTTATTAAGCTGGGTGATAAAATAAAGAAATTAAAAGACTAAATTAAATAAAAATTTAGGAAAAAAATATTGATGAAAAAATAACTTTAAAAAACTATATTAGATACAAAATTGAAAAAAAATTAAAGAACGAGATTTTTTTTCCAAAAAGTGACTAAATGAATAGAAGAAAAATTAATTCAAAAAGAATATAAGTTTTTTTCTCTTTTCAAAATTTTATCGTTCTTTTATTTTTACTTTTTTATTTAATTTATTTTTTAAATTATTTTTCATCAATATTTTTCCTAATTTTGTATTTAAATTATTTATTTCATCTTGAATTCAGCACATTTCAGGTATGATAAGGTTAAATTTAAAATTATATAAAATCTTAACCTTTTATCATTAAATCAATTTTAATAACCTAATTAATGATTTATTTGATAAGAGAAAATATTTTTTATTTTTTATTAATAAAATATAAAAATATTATATATTATTCTATTTATCTTGTGTGTGAACATTTAAGAATATTTGATAAGAGAAAATGTTTTTTTATTTTTTATTAATAAAATATAAAATATTATTTATTATTCTATTTATTTTGTGTGTGAACATTCAAGAATAAAAAAGAAAGTCTGCTTCTAAGTCATTTTGCTTTCTATACAGTAACAAAAAATTCACATATGCCCTCTGCATCATAAAAGTCAAAAATGCCTTAATGACCGGAACTTAACGTATTTAACTCACCTAAACGGCTAAATGAGAATTTGGGATTTCAAGAAAGAAGGCTGTAAATTGAACCGAGGAATTTAAACCAAACAGTAAACAGTAAACACAAAGCTAAAGCAAGATGATTAAGAGGATCTAATTAAACACCTACTCTCTAATCTAACAAGCACATGTAGGTAATTGAATTGCAAAACAGCAACATAAAAGTGTGGGTGTTGGATAACAGCTAGCATTAGCAAGAGATGAAGAGCGCAGTAACATATATCTCTACAGTTACATAAGGCACTTGGATCTTGAGCATAACTTGTATGGTACTGGCGAGGGCAGGGCAACGCTGTCAGTGAGATAGACAAATTCCACGTGCTTCACATAGCATAATTAAGTCCAGCTCTGTCTCTTGTGCTTACCGACATTAATATTACTCATCTACGCTCACGCGTAAGAAAGTGAAAACTCAGAGAGAAGATAAGGGTTCAAGAAGTGAATGAATTGAAGCAAGTCTCTGCAGCGCAATGGCGAAGACGACGCTGGATTCGGGATGGCTTGCAGCTAGGTCCACTGAAGTTCACTTCACTGGCATACAACTCACCACCACTCACCCTCCCTCTGGCCCCACATCACCATGGATGGAAGCTCTCGTCCCTGGAACGTAATCTCTCTCTCTCTCTCTCTCTGGAGATGCAATGGCAATGCTGCATCCTACGTGGACATTTTAATTTCATTTTTTATTGATTGAGCTCTGCTAAATGCTAACGCTTCCTTGTGGAGTTGAAGTGAGTGTGCTTAAAGTGATCTTTATTGATTGATTCGCAGTGTTCTGGCGACATTGGTGAAGAACAAAATAGTGCCCGATCCTTTTTATGGACTCGGAAATGAGGCAATCTTAGATATAGCCGATTCTGGAAGAGACTATTACACTTTCTGGTTCTTCACAACTTTTCACTGTAAGCTGGTACGGATTCTTCTTCTTTCTCTCTCTCTCTCTCTCTCTCTCTCTCTTTATATATATATATATATATATATATATATATATATACACTTTTAGATTTTTAAAGTAATGTGACTTAATTTTGATTTCATGATAAGAATGGATTTCATTTTATTTTGCGGGCTGTTAGTTTGTGCCAAACTCAAATATGGTGCTTTCAAGTCTGTGGAATCGGTTTTCAGATATTTTGTAGGCAAATAAAAATGTTGTTTTCATTATCTAAATATGGTTGGTAATTCTTTCTTTAGAGTTTGATGGACATTGCTAATTATTGGACCCTTCGCAGTCAGGCAATCAGCACTGTGATCTGAACTTCCGTGGAATCAATTACTCTGCTGAGGTTTATTTAAACGGCCACAAAATGGTCCTTCCTAAAGGAATGTTTAGGAGGCATTCTCTTGATGTCACTAATATTGTTCATTCTGATGGTAGTAACCTGCTTGCTGTTCTTGTTCACCCTCCGGATCATCCTGGGAGCAGTCCTCCTGAGGGAGGACAAGGCGGTGATCACGAGGTCAGAAATTAAATTAATAAATCCAATATATTAACTTTTTGTCCTTCTTGATTATTGAACTTCTTGTTATGTGAAAGCATCAATTATCTATTCAAGTGGTCGATGACTTCTAAAATCTGTAGAGATTTATGAGAGTAAAATACTAGGAGAGAGGAAGAGTAATGCTTGTAGAATATATAAGTCATGCTTTTTTTTGTTCCTTTGTGCAGATAGGCAAGGATGTGGCCACACAATATGTTCAAGGTTGGGACTGGATAGCTCCTATAAGGTGAAATTGTTATTACATGTGTGGTAACTAATTTTCTGTTTTCCTTGAATACAAAACCGACTGTTCTATAGATCATTGTATGCTTATTCCTCTGACAGCATGGAGACAATTTTACTTTGTCATTGAGTTTCACCCACAATGAAAGTTGATGTGAAAGAGGAAAGGACAGAATGTTTAGACTGAAAAGGCAAAATAAGACATCAAATGAGTGGAAGCATACATTATATCATATGGTGTTTAGATATGTTGTTTAAATTTCCTTTGACGACTTTTTGATGTCCTTCTATGCATAAAAAAAAAGGAAAAGAAAATAAAACAACATATGAAGCATCTTGGACATTGTTTGCTGACTGTCTGAATTTTCGAGTATCTGAACTATGAAGAAGCATTATAAAGCACACTGTATAAATAACTAATGCAAGCGTTAAATTTGATTGCAGAGATAGGAATACTGGAATATGGGATGAGGTTTCCATTTCTATTACTGGGGTGAGTTGTGTTAAATGCTTTAGTTCCTTTAAAAAATTCTAGTATTTTTTCCCCATGCAGTTAAAATTTACCATTGAGACCAAGAATTAAAGCCTGTCTATCCTCTTTCTCATCTTTCTCTTTTCAATGTAATGTCTTTGTCCCTTGCTCTTTACCCCCAAAGAAAAAGAGTTTTAGCTTTTCATCTATTCTTCAATTCATAATTAAAAATTACTCAACTCCTCTTATCCAATCATATGTTGCAAACGATGAGATACAACTTGGGAAGTCACTGAGATGTCTGGAAAATAAAACCAGAATATTGCAGAGACATTAGCTAAACATCAGAATTGCTTTTTAATTTTCCTTTTCATACATTCTATACATTTTCTCAATCTATCTGAACTAGAATTTTTTAGAGTTGATTTATAGTTGATGGTACTTCCAGCAGCTCTTTGGTAGGATGATTCCGGTGTCTGTGTTTGGTGCAGCCAGTAAAAGTAATTGATCCCCACTTGGTGTCATCATTTTTTGACAATTATAAGAGAGTATATCTACATGCCACCACTGAGTTGGAAAACAGGAGCTCCTGGACTGCTGAGTGCTCTTTGAGCATCCATGTGACAACAGAACTTGAGGGGAGCATTCACTTAGTAGAGCAGCTCCAAACTCAGAATCTTTCAGTTCCTGCAAAATCACGGGTGCAATATACATTTCCTGAGGTCAGTGACAGCATTGATTCTGCTTAAGATGAAGTGTGATCCACAGAATAAATGTGTCTGTAAAGACTTTTAAAATATGTAAAGAACTTAATTATGAATTCAAAATATCTTTATAAAAAAAATACCTAGAGTAAGTTTTTCATATTTCTTACCTTAGTTTTGGTATATGTATCATCTGTTTGTATTGTTATTGGTTCTTGGGGGCTGCTTTCCTGCAAACTTGTTTGTATGGCTCATGTCACTTTCATTTTTTTCTAAGTTGAGAAACAATCTTGGATTGATAATCTTTTGTACCTGCATTATACTACTGGTCCTGTTAACTTGCATAATTTGGGGTATAAGACTAATCCCTTCTTTTCAAGTGCTAATAATCTGCATTGGCAGCTCTTCTTCTACAAGCCCAATTTATGGTGGCCCAATGGAATGGGGAAGCAAACTTTGTACAATGTCATTGTTAACATTGACGTTAAAGGATTTGGTGAGTCTGATTCATGGAGCCATTACTTTGGATTCCGCAAAATTGAGAGCCATATTGATGATGCTACCGGTGGAAGGTATTTTGGTTTTTAATATTTCTTTAATATTATTATAATATTTTCTTTTCATTGGTTAGGATTAATCAAGCTTTAAACTGTTTCTGTAAATGTTTTTCTGCATGTTTTCATAGGTTGTTTAAAGTCAATGGAGAACCAATTTTTATTCGAGGGGGTAACTGGATACTGTCTGATGGGCTACTGCGACTGTCAAAGAAGCGATATCATACAGATATCAAGTTCCATGCAGATATGAATTTTAACATGCTTCGATGCTGGGGTGGTGGACTCACTGAAAGACCAGAGTTTTATCATTATTGTGACTATTATGGTCTTCTGGTAAGGTGTACTACACTCTCATTCCTACTTACATCTTCCTGCTTACATGTGCTGCCGATTGCAAAATATTCTTTTTTCCTTTGTTATACTTTTAGGTTAATTAATTTGTTAGTCCTTGCACTATCTAGTGATTTTTAAATAAATTTTTATACTTCTAAAGTTTATAAGTATAAATATCCCTCCACTATGTTTGGTTCTATAAATTTATGTTACATTCATGGCAGTTTTGGTTTTGATAATTGATCATATTGCTGGTACATCTTGTAGGTATGGCAAGAGTTCTGGATTACTGGGGATGTTGATGGACGTGGTATCCCAGTATCGAATCCAAATGGTCCACTGGACCATGACCTTTTCTTGTTTTGTGCAAGAGACACAGTCAAGCTTCTGAGAAATCATCCTAGCCTTGCCCTCTGGGTGGGTGGAAATGAACAAATTCCACCAGATGATATAAATGCTGCTCTGAAAAATGATCTGAAACTTCATCCATATTTTGAACATGTAGGAGAAAAAGGAAAACCTGTAGGTGACTTGTCCCCACGGTTGGGAGATCCTAGCCAGTATCTTGATGGCACACGGATTTACATACAAGGATCATTATGGGATGGGTTTGCAGATGGGAAGGGGAACTTCACTGATGGACCTTATGAAATTCAAAATCCTGAAGATTTCTTCAAGGATAGTTTTTACAAGTATGGATTCAATCCAGAGGTTGGTTCTGTTGGAATGCCAGTAGCTGCCACCATAAGAGCAACAATGCCTTCAGAGGGATGGCAGATACCATTGTTTAAGAAACTTTCCAATGGTTATGTAGAAGAAGTTCCAAATCCCATATGGAAATACCATAAATACATTCCATATTCAAAACCGACCAAGGTTCATGATCAAATTCAGCTTTATGGTGCTGTAAAAGATCTTGATGACTTTTGTTTGAAGGTAAGAGAAAACTTTATCCAGGATTTCATTCATGATGCATTTTCGATCATCCCATTTTGTCGTTCTGTTGTTGATTTCTTTTTTGTGCTATAATCTTCTCAGGCTCAACTAGTTAACTACGTACAATATAGAGCTCTTTTGGAGGGATGGACTTCTCACATGTGGAGAAAATATACAGGAGTATTAATTTGGAAGACACAAAATCCTTGGACTGGCCTGAGAGGTCAATTTTATGATCATCTACTTGACCAAACAGCAGGTTTCTATGGCTGTCGATGTGCTGCAGAGCCAATTCACATACAGCTTAATCTGGCAACATATTTTGTAGAGGTAAGTGGCTAAATTAAACCTCTATTTTTGAGGTGGGAATGAAAATGAAACGTCATTTAACAATTTAAAATACTACTTTGACTCCATAAATTGAAAATTGAGAGGAAGCCAAAAGTAGCAAGTTAAAAGGATGGGAAAAACTCTCCCACATACAAATAGTAGCATACATCTCATATAAACTGTTAGAGCTATTTTATTGTTTCTATTTTTTTTTTAAAAAATCTCTCAGTCTTTGAATGAGGGTGTAGATGGATGGATGGTACTGTTTATATGTGCAAGAATATTTACTCTAAAAGGATTACAAGAGTGCTGAATGGGTGAAAATAGGAGTAACCAAAATATCCTATACCAATTATTTGATGGCCAGTCAGGAATGAACAGTTTCTTAAAGGTTTTGTATCATTTTATGTTTCTTCTAAAAACAGGTTGTTAATACTACGTCAGAAGAATTGTCTAATGTAGCTATTGAAGCTTCAGCGTGGGACCTCGAAGGCACATGTCCATATTACAAAGTTGTTGAAAATCTCACTATGATGCCAAAAAAAGTTACAACTGTTGTTGAGATGAAATATCCAAAGTCAAAAAATCCTAAGCCAGTCTACTTTCTGCTTCTCAAACTCTATAACAAGTCAGATAATAGAATTTTATCTAGAAACTTTTATTGGTTGCATCTTGCTGGTGGAGATTACAAGCTACTAGAGCCTTATAGGAAGAAGAAAATACCTCTCAAGATAACATCCGAAGTTTTCATTGAAGGATCTACTTATAAACTTCAAATGCATGTGCAGAACACATCTAAAAGACCGGACTCTAAAAGCTTAACATTTGAGCACGATTCAACAGGTAGACAAAACAATAGTTGCTTTGTTACAGACTCACTGGAAACTGTACATAGTGAGGCTGTGAAAGAACACGAAGTTGGTTGGTTTAAGAGGATACACAAATGCTTTGCTGGGAAAAGTGATGGTTTGAAGGTTTCTGAAGTTAATGGACATGACATAGGTGTTGCTTTCTTTCTTCATTTCTCTGTCCATGCTGCAAATAGGGACCATAAGGAGGGGGAAGACACAAGAATTCTCCCTGTTCATTACTCAGATAATTATTTTTCCCTGGTTCCAGGAGAGACCATGACTATTAAAATATCTTTTGAGGTCCCCCCAGGTGTGAGTCCTCGAGTTACTCTACATGGCTGGAATTACCATGGACAAGCCATCCATGAATCTCTTTAGTAATGTCACAGGCAACCTTGAGAACTGATCAATTCTGTGTACTTCAAATCCATCAGAGAGAATTTCATGAGTTTATCTTTTTGTTTTCCTATAACTTATAAAGTTAACATCCCCGACAACATTCGAGAATTCATATTTCCCATTATATGTCACAGATAAGACCATGTTCGGTTGATATTTCATGGTGCTTTATTTTTCAATCTATGCAATAAAAAAGGAAAGGTGAGATTCTTAAGCCATTGTAGAAAGAAAGACAATTTTTAAATGTTCTATATAAATTCAATGGTTTGATCGTTTCTTGCAAAATAACTTCCTTTAGTGAAAAGAATTCTCGCTCATGTGGCCTTTTAAGTTCAGCTATTTTCTATATAAGTTATGCGTAGGGATCCTCTCTTAGTTGTTTTCCTTTTTCAACTTAACACTCAACGTGGAATAAGGCAATTTTTTCTACTTCTAAACATCAATTTTACCCAAAAAGAGAAAATGCAGGCCAAATAATTCGGCTAGGATTCGTTTTCAGGGTCAAGCTGTCTCAATGTGACTGAGAGTATCTTTGGAGAGCTAAGGCTCAATCACTTGAAAATTGATGATGATTTAGTTTTATCTGTGATTGAAAATCTCCTTATTCTTCTAGCCAATTGTTTTGAAGTTTGGCAAAACAAAACATTCTTCTATACATGCTAGGGATAAACACTTAAACAAAACTGGCGGTCTAGCACAAAGTTAAATATATCATAATATATACGTGCATTATAGTATGTGATTAAAGCTATAAGGTTTCTAAAACTAATTTTGAAGAAGAAAAATATATAATTGACATGAATGGAGAGTGGGATGCACTAATGATGAAAACAAGTATGTTATATCATCATCAATCATCATATGGCCTTCATGAACCGGCTAATGGAAGAGAAAATGCCTGCTGCTTTGTCAAGCAAACCTTGCCCTTGCTCTGACTTCTGTTCTTCATTGCCAAATAAAATCTGTACCATACAGGAAAGAAGACCGGAGAGATTAATAGGTTATCATACTGATTTTAACTTATAAGGATGTATGCTTATCAAGGTCAGTTTTTTTTTTTCGATCAAGGTCAGTGACCCTTTTTCTTTTTAGGTTGGGTTCAGGGTCTTTTCACAATGTGCTGTTGGTGATTTTTCAAAAAATGACAAAACCACCAACAGAAGTAATAGGTATCTCCACCATATAAATAGCAAATGGTTGTATCTGTAATATCCGGTAAGGTAGTTTAGAATCGAAACTACTAACTTCAATATCTTCAGCATCAGGACGGCTGACAAATTCCTTGGCAAGTAAATATCTGTTTGGCCTATCCTTGTCATCACTGAATACCTTCCACAATCTGAGTGTGATCAACAAACCAGGAAACAAACAACAAATCATAAAAAAATTCAGCTTTGCAATTAATTTTTGGAGAAAGCAATTATGGTAAAGCCAAAATCGTGTTTACTGTTAACCGTGTAGAATTTCACCAATTTTATCTTCATGGAAACAAGATATATGATATTGAATCATGTCCAGATTGAACAATCTAGAAAGAAAGTGAACTAAATAATCCACTTTTAAACCCAAAAGTGATTTCTTTAATGGCTAGTTTTGGTTGGTCACTTGGTCTGGGGTTGGACTAGACTAAACTATGAAAATTGTGAGTTGTAGAAATCAAAACAGGGCGCCAATATGATATATATAAAAGATTGTTATGGGAGGAAATAAAAGACCACATACCCTGGATAACACCTAAAGATTGCACCAAATGGCATAGGTCGCATGAAGTAGACATTTGTAAAAGTGCTGTACAATAAAAGATCAGAATTTAGTAGTCTGGTGATCAGAATAAACCAACTCTACAAAATACATTGCGTTTAGAAGAAAGCACTAGAAAGGAACTTAATAAGATGGTACCAGAAAAATAACAAAAGACAAAAATCCAACTCCAGTTGATGCAGATGCTATTTCCAGTCAATTGAAGCTTAAAAAGTGAACCATTAACGCCATGTTTGGTTCAGCCAAAATTTTGAGAAACAATTGCTTATTTTTCAAAAATTCTCTCAGAAAACTGAAAGAAATAAATGATCATTTTTCTAAAATAAGTTGAATCAAACATAGATGCACTAAGCTTGTTTGAATGCAATAGTCTGGAAATCATACCTTAGAAAGTAGCGCCTCAACTTCCGGACATTAAATCCAACTCCAACATCCTCACTAATCAGGCGTGGATTCCACATGATAAGGGGCCTAGGCTGCCAATATATACATAGTTTGAAAGAAAATTATAAATATATAATATAAAACCATACATGGCAATTTCTAAACTAAATGCAAGGTTCTGAAATGGCATGGTGGGGTGGCTATCTTGCAGTCTATGACAGCTCTCTAGAATGATAAAAAAGAGAAGTATCATTAGTTCTGAATCCCTTGCCATTAATCCAAATTCACAGATAAATAGCTTTAACATATTGCTTTCCCTCTTGTTGCGGAAAGTTCATCACATTGTTCAGTAGATGGATGTTTAAATTTTAAACTATCACATTAAAGGTGGAACAGGAGGGTTCAGGGATTTACTGGATCATTTGAGAGATTGGATGCAATTCTCTCTACATATTCTAACATCTGGTAATCAGGAACAATCATAACCACAATCGCATCGTCGCTTTCTATAGGTTTCCGGTCACTTAAGCTGGATAAATAGCACAAAGAACGTGTCATGATAAAACTATAGCACGACTACTATGCAGAGAAAAAAAAAATGTTATGGATGGAATTGCAACAACACAGCCATCAAGTACCTAAGTGCAATGCAAAAGTCAGAATCAAATATTTGATAGCATGCTCCACGACTATTTTGCCAACAGAACAAAACATAAGCATTAATATGTGCTATAAGTCACCTTGCAAATCCAAATGCAGCATCTTTCCACCGATATTTGAGAAGAGCTGCTGCACCAGCATCTGGAAATATGGCTTTAACTCTCTAATAATCAAACTCATGAAACTTAGCAACTGAGTTTAATACTTAAAAAAATGCATTAATACACATATCATAAAGCCTTATTGAATTCATCACAAAGGACAGTATGTAGGAAACTCGGTAATTATAACAGGAGCATCTATTTTGTGGATACTTATGTCAAATGAATTTTGGAAGATGCGATGCTGATACCGTGTTCTAAAATCTGCAAATTCTATTCTCGGCCTCTTGATAACCAAGATCTACACAATTAATTATAACCAAGTAAAGTGGCATGCTAGCTGCCTACTGCATTACAGCATTACAAAAGAGACCATGGACTAGGTAAGAGTACAAGTAGGACACAAAAGATGCCGTAAATATTCTTGAACATCCAACAGTAGAGAAACCACAAGAGTGGGTTGTGACTATGGGGTGTCTCTAATGTACATTACATGCAAAAGAAACCAATTCATTTAAACGAACTTAACACATGCAAATAATGCAATGACATCGTGGAGAAATATATTAGTAGGTCTAAGATAAGGAATAGAGAATCGTTTTGAGTTCAGAAAATCCTTCATATATAACTCCTAGAAACATTCCACTAACCTGGCACTTTGTTTCTTCAATGAGTGTATCCAAAAAAATCCTTGACAATTCCCAGAGTTCCACCTGTGCGCCTTCATCGTCTAAAAATTGCAGTTGGGGGATTAAAAGTTCAACCTGTCAAATGGGTAAAAAACTTGTGTATGAAGCATGTGACACTAAGCAACTGAAAGAAAACAATTATTAACTTTGATTGACAAATCAAATCGCCAATTAAACTGCATTCTGCAGAGCAAATTTTCTGACATCAGACATGAGATGCAAGAAAAATTTAATTTTGATCATACTTCTGGTCATTAGAAAGTTGATCTTAAAAAGGCTAAGATGGTTGGGCTCTTCAGAAAGAGTACAAAACCAAGATCTTAAGCACAAAGGATAATTTCCATTATTAATAAATGACATTTGGAATGTGTGAAATAAATAAGAGCATGAAATTTCAGTACATACCATTGCTCTCATCCCTCCTGAAGATACAAAGGAGGCCGCGGCCACACTCGATTGCCGCACTGCACCCTCCAAATCTGAAGGCAAGCAACTGAAGCAGAAATCCAAAAAGTTAACAGTTTTTTATATACCCGTTTGAGTGTATATCTAACTTCATCATTCTGCCAACTTCCTATTCCCACATGAATTCAAAATATGGTGTGACTCAGATTTGATGGACAGACTAGAAGGTAACTACAAACGGCACAAGCATTCAGAAAAATGATGTTTGAGTTTCTAAAACACAATTCAGAACAAAACACCCTACACAAACAATCCTGAAAATAAAAGTGCTATGTATGGAAAATATAGCTGTGTCCACTGCTGTCCGAGACTTACAACACAAATTGGAAAAGGAACATAATTTACAAAGCTCAAATAGTGATACCTGTCATCTTCTTCCTTTTCTTGAACAAAAGTTTCTGTATTTTCTAGTGAGAATGAAGGGTCAGCCGCTTGCGAAGGTTCGTTTTGGAATTTCTCAAATTTGGCAAAAACTCTGAAGCTGGAGCTTGCAGAGTGAAGGGAAAGGCCATCGTTGGCGCAAGGTAGAGGGTGCGAGAAAGATAAGGCAAAACGAGTGGCTGAGGTTGGAAGTGATATTGAAGGATGGTAGTTACAGTGGAAGTTGCAGGTTATGCTTGAAGAAGCCATTGTTGCTGTTCCTGTTAGTTAATCTGTTCCTTGGGCAAAGGCCATGGATATTAATGAATATTGCAAATTAATTACAGTTTACAACTTGGTATGAACAAGTACAGAGTATATGGTATAATCTGCATTTGCTTGCTGGCTTTTAATTTAATTTAATTTGTTTTCTTTCTTTTAGGATCGGACAGGCTCATCCTTACTAAAATGCAAACATATATTTGATTGGTTAATTTCTTTAGATTTCAAGTCCCATTTTTTACTTGTACAACTAATGGTTAGTAGCATAATCGCTTTAGTTAAAAGTAATCACTTATTTTTAATTTTTTTTAAAAGAATAACAAAAGTAACAATTATTTTGTTGAAATAACCCAAACCAAATAAAATAAATGAATTTAGCATTATGTATATCTAATTAATTTGCAGCATTTTAAAATCAGAAGTTTTTTTATTCGTAAATCATTTTCTAACAATAACCATAAAAACAATAATAATAATAATAATAATAATTTTACATACACTATAAAATAAAATTTAAAATTAAAATTTTATATAAATTACCTAAACTTTTATTCATTAAATTCTTGAAAACTAATTTTATCATTTTACTCACCTTTTTATATGCATCCATTCTTCCACTTTTTACTTCATAATATGATGATAACAAGTGGTTCAAAGTGATTTATCATTTTAGACTTCACCCCTTTGTTTTTCATATTTCATGTGTTTAAAGTAAAAGTTTGACGTGAACGAATCAGTAGAATTTATTTAAAGAACAGTTAAGGAGAATCTGCAATCCTAGATTTTAAAAGCATAAACTATTTGGAAATTAGGATATAATGTCCGTCAAATCTTCAATTTTTAATATTCCTTTCTTGATTTAAAAAAATAGCTATTTGTGATTACGTCAATTATTTATTACTTGTATTTTTAATATTTATATACTATTTTTATTAAAAATGAAATATTGATGCTTAAAAATATAAATATTTATTTTAATAATTATTGTAATATATAGATAAAACATATTCTATTTTAGTTTTTTAAAATTATGTAAACTAACTCAAATCTAATAAAATATTTAGAGAGACTTAAAGTTAAAAGTTATGATATTTTTAGGGACTAGTAAAATTTATTTAAGAGTTATAATGATTTTAGTTAAAAAAAAATTATCTATCTGAAAATTTTAAATTTACATTTCAACATTTAATTTAACAGGTGTTTTTTTTTTTCTATATGCATATCAAAATCACTTTTTTTTGTCACATTTAATCCAACTGAATTTATGGGAATTGCTTTCCTACACCCTTTTTTATTTGTGAAATATCCAAATCATAGTTGAAAATATGTTTATAAAACATGTATAACTATTTTTAAAAATATTTTTGAAATATATTAGTAAAATTTATTTTATAAATATAATTCTAAAAAATTATTTTCATAATGTAATAATAATATTTTGAAAATATATTTCCAGAATAATTAATAATATTTCAAAAATATATTTATGGAATTCAAAATTTAAATTAAAAAAATAAATTTCTAGAACAAAGGAGAAAAGAAAACATTGTGCTACGTTGATCACAGTATTTCCGGTTTAAATTTAAAAAAAAAAAAAAAGTTGTGGAAAATGAAAAGGGATGTCAAAAGTTGGGATCCTGTTTTATTTTGGTAGATAGCCTATCCCATTTTAATGAGAAGATTAGATATAGAAGTCGTCCAATCTCGAGCACATAAATTCGTATTCGGGTTTTTGGCCTTGCTTTTCACACACTCTTTTTTATTTTTTTTATTTTTTTTTATTTTTATCAAAATTAAATATTAAAATTATTTTTTATTTTTATTTTTTAAAATAAATTTAATAAATTTTTAAATATGCTTTTTTAAAATAGATTTAATAAATTTTTAAAAATGTTTATCTAGAAAATAATTAAATTTATTTTAAAAAATATCTTTTGAATACATATTTTTAAAAATTCATCTATAAAAAAATGTTTTTTTAAAATATATACTTTTTTTTCATCACAACACTTTAAAACAAATGTATTAAAAATTTATTTTAATTTTTTTTTTAAAATCAACATTTAAAAATTTATATTTTCATTTCAATACATATTTTTAAATTTGTTGAGCACCATAAAATTTATCTTTCACACGATTAAAATTTAATTGTTCAAATTTGATCTGTTGAAAATCTTTAAAGCATGGAAATAAATGAAATTAAAGATGCATATCTTTTTTACTTTCATTTCTATTTTTATATATATATTTTTAAAAAAGATTAAATTTTTTAAATTTATTTTCAAAACTTATCTATTTCTAAGAATAATTTTATTTTTTTAGTGCACAACAAGTAAAATGGGAGAAGCAACTCCAAGTGTTTTTTGTCGAATTTTAGATTACAGGTTGACAAAAATCCGATTATGAGTTATGGGTATCTTTTTTGTTTGGGTTGGCCATTAACCATCGAGGCCCAGTGTTAGGCCCAATATCGAAGTCAATGTCATGGACGCTCCGACGAATTGGATATAGCCGTTATAATTTCAAAATTTGAAATCTCATCCAGCAAAGAACCCTATTTCCCATTTCACCTGCACATTCTTCTCTCTCTCTTCCACAGACACTTTCTCTCTTGCGCTCTGTCGCTCAGAAAGATCGTTGGTATTGTTTATCTTTCTTCTCCCAGAAGCCATGAACGGTAATCTATCCTGATTCCCCCCTCACATATCAATTGAATTGCCTTGTTCTTTAACGCAACTCACCGATTCTTGCAGATCAAACCATTCAAATTCAAATGCTCGCTGAAAAATTCCACCGCTTTGTTCTTGACTGCGAACTCAAGCAATCGGCAATTGGTGACTGTTCAGGTTCCCACGCTATTTTCTGTTCAATTTTCCATTTGGATTTAGAAGGAAACAAAAGAAAATAAATATTAATTGCACCATTTGCTTTACTGAACTCAGCCAAAATTACGTTGTTTATTGTTTTTGTATGGTTTATTGCCTTAGGAATTTCATCAGATGATGTATCGAAGCAAGTTAACGAGAACTCTGACTCCATAGATAAAAACAGTATGTCCAAAGGAATCCATGAAGTTTCTCCGGATCAGGGTCATACGCTTCCCATATTGAAGAAAATCATTGATCTGGGTACCAAAGTTCATGTAAGTCTTTACTGTTTGTTTAAAACCACGTTTAATTCTCTCTCTCTCTCTCTCTCTCTCTCTTTTCCCTTAAATTTCTGGGTTCTCTCTCTCTCTCTCTCTCTCTCTCTCTCTTTTCCCTTAAATTTCTGGGTTCTCTCTCTCTCTCTCTCTCTCTCTCTCTCTCTCTCTCTCTCTCTTTTCCCTTAAATTTCTGGGTTCTCGGTTCCAATTATGCTTTTCTTTCTCACACTAGTTTACCTGAATTTTATGATTCGTGCATCAGGATTTGAAGAAGCGACATATAGCCTTGTCTGATCAAGTGAAACTCACCACTGAATCATTTCCGGGCGCTGATGTTATGAAGTCTGTTCAGCTTCTAGGTATGGCTTTAGTATAAAACTAAAAGAGAAAAAAGAAAATTGAATATACTCTCCTCTCTACCGTGTTAATATAAAGGTTGTGGGATTTTTATCTGGTTCTACTAGGTTCTGAATATGAAATCTTGAAAAGAAAGTACCTGGAGGAGTCCTCTGAGCGTAGGCGGCTTTACAATGAAGTAATTGAGCTCAAGGGAAATATCAGAGTTTTTTGCAGATGCAAACCATTAAATGAGAGTGAAATCGCAAACGGGTCTGCATCTGTTGTCAATTTCGAGTCGTCTTTTGATAATGAGCTTCAAGTCATTTGCTCAGATTCTTCTAAGAAGCAATTTAAGTTTGACCACGTATTTAGGCCTGAAGATAACCAAGGTACAAGAGAAGTTACATCTTTTGTTGGTGATGCAATGATTTTTTTTTTCTTTTTACTTTCTTGAAAATGGTTAAACGTGAATGTATTATTTTGTTATGCAGAGGCTGTTTTTCAACAAACCAAACCCATTGTTACATCAGTATTGGATGGGTATAATGTCTGCATATTTGCCTATGGGCAAACTGGGACTGGTAAAACATTTACAATGGAGGGAACACCAGAACACAGGGGAGTTAACTACAGAACCCTAGAAGAATTATTTCGGATAACTGAAGAGAGAAGTGGAATAACCAAGTATGGATTATCTGTTAGCATGTTGGAGGTCTACAATGAGAAGATAAGAGACCTCTTGGTGGAAAATTCCGCCCAACCTATGAAGAAGTGAGTTCTCAGTTCTCACCCAACCTTATAGTCTACGATTAGCACTGTAGTTTTTAATTCTTTTATTTTAAAATTAAACAGCCATTTTCATATGATGTTAATAAAACAAGATATGAGGATTCCTCTGAGCTGTGACATACAAATTTCTGGATAAAAAGTCTAAAATGAAATATGATATGCTTTCATGGTTGTAAACATGACATTCTTATGAGCTGCATAGTTTTTAACCATCTCTGCATCTTAACTAGATTTGCACGCAGCCGTTAAACTAATTTAGCATAGCCTCCAGTTTTTCGTCCCTCTCTACCCACTTAAATGTATGAAGTTTTCATGTATAAAATGTTTCTTGAGCGGTATCACTGATGAAGAGAATAAATTTTAAACTTCAGATTGGAGATAAAGCAAGCTGCTGAAGGCACCCAAGAAGTCCCAGGATTAGTAGAAGCTCATGTTTACGGAATAGATGACGTGTGGGAAATTCTTAAGACTGGAAACCGAGTCAGATCTGTTGGATCCACCTGTGCTAATGAGCTTAGTAGCCGTTCTCATTGGTATATCTTGATTCATACAGATAAACTTTATGTTCTACTTCATATTTACTGATAAACTTACTTTTATGTTTGGATTTTATACTATGGATGATCATAATTAAATTATTTTAATCATATTGAATAATAGTTAACTACCTTGAATGTCATTTATGTTTAGTAGACGTAATGAAATTATCTCAATGAAACTCTTGACTTGGTAGAATTATTACATGTTATTGATAATGGCAGAGTCGCATTCTTTGTGTAAGTAGATGTAATGAAATTATCTCAACGAAACTATTGGTAGAAAATAGAATTATTACATGTTATCGATAATGACAAAGAGGTGGTTTTACACGCAGCTTATTGCGAGTAACTGTAGTGGGGGAGAATTTGATCAATGGCCTGAGAACAAGGAGTCACCTTTGGCTAGTAGACTTAGCTGGCAGTGAGCGTGTGGGGAAAACTGAAGCTGAAGGAGAAAGACTGAAGGAATCTCAATTCATAAATAAGTCTCTTTCAGCACTCGGTGATGTTATTTCTGCACTTGCTTCTAAATCAGCCCACGTCCCTTACAGGCAATTCTCTTTTCCTCTCTCAAACCCATTCTTACAGAATGATCCTTCATCTCATTAATATTTGTATTTTCCGTTTGAGACAGGAACTCGAAACTCACTCATTTACTGCAAAGCTCTTTGGGTAAGATTTCATTTCAGCATTATGAATTTACGATCCTTTGAAAATGACTCCTTGGTGATTTGATTACACCAATATGTCTGGTAATTTATTAATTAGAGTTTGATCTGGGGATGAAATGCAGGAGGAGACTGCAAAACGTTAATGTTTGTCCAGGTAAGTCCAAGTGCAGCAGACATGGGAGAGACACTTTGCTCGCTGAACTTTGCAACCCGTGTCCGTGGAATCGAGAGTGGCCCAGCTCGCAAGCAAGTAGACCACACTGAGCTGTTGAAGTACAAACAAATGGTAAGCTAGAGTAAAATTGTTCTTTTAACAAGAAGAATAACCATCTTTTTCTTCAAATCCTGAAACTCAGATTCTTTTGTCATATTAAAGGCAGAAAAGGTCAAAAATGATGAGAAAGAAACTAAGAAATTACAGGATAGCTTGCAAATGTTGCAACTCAGGCTTGCTGCAAGAGAACACCATTGTAGAACCCTTCAGGAAAAGGTATAATCTTCAGAATGTTGAAGCAAGTAACTCGGACAAGGCGTCTTTTTTTTTTTAACAAAGTGACTCATAATTTCATAAATTATGACAGGTTCGGGACCTTGAGAACCAGGTAGCAGAGGAAAGGAAAATCAGACTAAAGCAAGAAAGTAGATCCCTTGCTGCTGTATCAGCTCAACCTTCATCATTACAACAACACACAGCAGCAGCTCATAAAACCATGACAGATAAGAAGCCGCCACTGAATCCTTCCAAACTGAGACTGCCACTGAGAAGAATAACTAACTCCTTGCCTCCCCCGTCTCCTGTAACATCAAAGAGTTATACCGGATTCATGAATGGAAAGGAAAACACTGCCAGAAGGACCTCATTGGCAACAAATACAGAAGGCTATACAAAACCAAGAAGGGCATCCATTGCCGTGAGACCACCTGTACCATCAACATCACAGATCTTTCAGGCAAGGAGGCGGGTCTCTATTGCCATGAGACCATCTGTGCCATCAACATCAAAGAGTTATACCGGATTCATGAATGGAAAGGAAAACACTGCCAGAAGGACCTCATTGGCAACAAATACAGAAGGCTATACAAAACCAAGAAGGGCATCCATTGCCGTGAGACCACCTGTACCATCAACATCACAGATCTTTCAGGCAAGGAGGCGGGTCTCTATTGCCATGAGACCATCTGTGCCATCAACAGCACAGGTCCTTCAGCCAAGGAGGCGAGTCTCCATTGCTACACTCCGTCCTGACACTATTTCTGACATAACAACTCCACTCCGTACCTCAGCCCTCAGATATACTGGTGGAAGCAGTGTAGGGGGTCAACAATCACTCGTAAGGAGCCAAAGGAAAGATCGGTATTCATGTTTGTTTGCTCCTTTGCCAGAGTTCAGAGCATCAGTTGAGACAACACCAATGTCTGTTAGGAGCAGCAGCAAGTTTATGGGTAGTCCAGTGCAAGCAGATTCTCGGGTGGGTACTAGGCATCCAACAGGAGTTGCACTTCAACGGAAACCTTTGCTCTGGAGTCCTCTCAAACTAAGAGGCATGAAAAGTAACAGAAAATCGTCATTCTTGCCTTCTCGGCCAACCCAAATGCAATAAAACCTTGTTTTCTCAGACTAATGTCAAATACTCGTGTTTTGGAACTAATTCCAATGTGTACAAATAGTTTATGTTTGGGTTATACATCAATTTGGATTTAATTAATTTTATCAATGACATATACTGTTGTACGATCTAATACTGTTGTTCGATCAATGACATTCACTATTCCATTTCTCTCGTTTCAGCCATAGATGTGAAGTTATTTGTTTTACTGATGTATTTTTTAAAAAAATTCAGAACTAGCAATATTCCATATTGCAGATGCATATAAATAGTTTGGACGGTACAGAGGCTGACTAACTTGCCATAGTAAAACACATTATGTGGAATTAAAGGTGTACAAGAATCATTTTCTAAAACGGGTTCTGCTGTTTGTCAAGCATATGTTGTTGGGAGCAGATGATTATGAGATTTTAAAGTGTACATGGACAAAACTTAAGGCAAGTTCATTATATCATTGTTATCAAGATTTTCAATATTATGTGATTTTTTTCATCTACAACATATTTAATACAAATTTTTTTACATTAAAAATAACATGTTATTATTTAATTAAGAATTTTGATAAAAAAAAATATAATTAAATATATTTTTAATTCTTCTAAAATACTTAAATTTATTCTTATTTTTTAAAAAATATTTTGATTATAGTATCAAATGTTAACTCAAGTTATATTAAATTAAAATAGATTAACTATGATTAAAGAATTATAATCAAAATATTCTACAAAATGATAAAAAAAATTAATAATGATTAATCTAACTTAATTTTATTTTATTTTAATTAATATCATAAACTATAATTAAAATATTTTAGAAAATAAAACTTAAACCTAAAATTTTAAACAAGAAATCAAAATTAAGATTTAATTATTTTAGAGGAATTAACATATTTAACCTAAAAAATATTAAAAAATTAGTATAATTGAAAATTTTCATAAAAAAGAATATAAAAATTTTGATGTACGTTTTATCCATTCTAAATTACTCTTAAAAAATCATTATAATATTTATTCTAATTATTTAATAAATAAAGTTTAAGATGTTTTACACTTACTTTTTATTAAATATTAAAAAAATATTTTAAATATATTTTGAAAGATATATAAAAAAATTTTATTGTACTGTCAAATATTATTAATTGATGACGTAAATTTTAATCATAAAATATTTGTCTTCATTTTTGTTTGACTATTACATAATTTGAGTGACACAAAAATGGGAAATTAAATTAATTTCTTAAATAATATATAAAAAAAATTATATCATAAGATTACAAAATAAAAATGAAAAAAATAATACAAAATTAAAATCAAGTAAAAAAAATAAAAATAAAATATGGAATTGGATCCTCTTTGGTACACAATAATCTAGCAATTATTTATATATTTCTTTCCTGCTTGATATTTTTCTCTTAAACATTCACAACTATTAAATTATAAAATAAAAAATAATGATTAACTTATATATAAAAATTATCCTACATTCATCTGCATTATAAATTCAGCAGCTGATAATTTTTTTATTAAAAAATATGAAAAAAAAATTATACATCATAAATAATGTAAAAATTAATATAATATATTTTAATATATATGATAACCATTTGACTAATATTAAAAGGATCATATAAAATGATGACTATCCAACGATGTGAGGGAGAGGATCTAAATCCAAAAAATATGCTCTAGCAAAAAAAAAAAATCAATTATCAATAGGTGACGTCAAACAACCTTCAGAACTTTAAGTAAATGAAAACCCATTCAACTTTGAAACACATTTTAAACTTCTATTTTTTTTTATTAATAGTTGAGATAATCTGATGCACTATTTCAAAGAATAAGCATGGGTTTTAATTCTCCACAGTGACATTTTCGTTGCACGAAACCTCTATCATAAAAAATAATTATTATAATGTAAAATTTATTAAATAATATATTTTGAGAAATTGTAATGTACTTTTCTATAATATTAAAATATTTTATTTTACTTTTTTATAAAACATACAATAAAAAATATTATATAATAATTTTTTATCAAAAGTATATGAACTAATATATTAATAATATTAAATATTATAATTTTTAATTTTTTATCATATACATTTTCATATATATTAAAATATTATTTTTTTATCAAAGGAAACCAACTTTTAACTAAAAGTATGATTTATAACACTTTATTCAAATGTTTTGACTAATGAAACGCGTCTGCGTAATCAACCCGGGTCCCAAGGAAAAGAAAAAACAAAAAGTTGTTCCATATAGCCGTTGCTTTAGGTTCCTGAGGATGGTTGAAGATTTACTCGACCGTTGGAAAATACACCGTTACTCAAGAGTTCGTGGTTGTTCAACATCAAAACTTGGGTGCTAAACTCTGGAACAAAAAGCAAAAGGTTTGGGGTCCGTGTGTCCGTGTTAGAGAGAGAGAGAGAGTTCAGATCCAATCTTTGGTTGGGTGGGCACTAGGTACTAGTTGGAGAGATTGTTTGTTTGATTGAGTGACTGAAATTCCTGAGACCCACTTCGTGTTAGGTTTCATTCATCGGATATTCTAAAGATGGTTGCGAGAACCCCACCAAAGCAGAAGAAGGTGTTAGCAGCTCTCAATCCCATTCTAATTAAAGAAACACTTAACAAGGTAATCTACGTTAGTGGGTAGTTCTTCCCTAATGATACTTTTGAATTTTGTGTTTTTCCCTGATGAGCGAATTGTTGGGGGGGTCTTTGAAGGTGGATCAGTGCGTGGCTCGGCTGCAGGAACTTCAGTACACGGTGACTGGTGGAACCAAGGTGGTGTCAGGGGTTAGTCTCAGCCCTCGCAGTACCAGAGGTTATCTGAGAACCAGCCTCAGGTGCAAGCAAGAATCAGTGAGGTACATTTTATATATTCTATTTGAATTTGATGATGGACGATGACCATATTTCAAGCTTAAAATTTTTGCTAGTTATTATTGCAAGTTGTAAACTCAATTGGTTTGTGTATTCTTGCCATTCTGAAGGTTAAAAAATGGTGCCCAAAGGAAATCTCCAGTGGGGAAGTTTCCATCAAATACAGGTCTCTCTCTCTCTCTCTCTCTCTCTCTCTCTCTCTCTCTCTCTCTCTCTCTCTCTCTCTCTCTCTCTCTCTCTCTCTCTCTCTCCTGTGAAGCAGTTCTGTTTACTTCCAAAGAAATCTTTTCTAGGACATGCATGATCATGAACAACATGGGTAAATTGCCATTCTTTTAGTTTAATATGATCCTACTCCTTCACTTGTTATGCAGGTGAATGGAAGAGAATGTCATTGCCTGCAATGCTTGTAGGTGAAACTGTTGGAGAAATTTTGCAGGCAAGTCAATTTGCCAGAGAAATAGTTTCAGCAGTTGGTAAAAAAACTGTCTCTGAGGACCCAAAAACTCCCTTGTCTCAACGTACAAAAGTAGACCCTGAAAACACACAACTCAAGGCCAGAAGGAAGAAAGAGAAGCAAACCAAACTACAGAAAGACGATTCCCCATCACTTCAACGGGCTCGTTCCAGAATTAATTTCAAGGTTTCTCCTCCAAAAGTTAGAGAATTTGACAAAGAAAAAAGCAGGTATATGGCAAATAGGGTATCACCGAGGAATAAGCCATGGGCTAGAAAGACAGTACTATTCCCCAACCCTTTGTTCCTGTCCACTCAATCTTCACAGTCACAGCAGCAACAGTTTTACAGGACAAGGTCTCCTATAATAACAGGAAATAGAGGGAATACATCACACAAGTTTTTGATCAAATCTCCATCTTCACAGCCACGGCAGCAACAGTCTTGCAAGACAAGGTCTCCTACCACATCAAGAAATAGAGGGACACCACACAAGTTTTTGATCAAGTCTCCAACTTCAACTTCTAAATTTCAAGTTCAGATCAAAAGTCCAAAAACTTTGTCTCTTTCGCCCACAAGACCTGCAAGTTTGAGTAGGAGGTCTCCAAAGAGATCGGTTGCATCTAAGTTTCGGCGATCTTTCTCTCCTTCAAGAATAGCATCCAGATTAGTTTCACTTTCACCCTTGAAGAGCAAAAAAACTGTACAGAAAAATGATGGCTTTGTAAGTGGACTGAAACAGCGCCCAGCATTATCAACAATGCAATTCTCTGTTCGAAGAATTTAACACCTCAATAGTGCTATGCTCTTGGCTACTTTGGTTTTCTTTTTTTTTTTTTTTTTTTTCGCCATGTCAATTCTTTTATTGTCCATAATTGTACCCTTATGGTGAGGATTTTCTTTAATGTCCATAGCGCATTTTTTCCCCCATTCATTCATGAAAAATCTCCAGCCAATATGATGGTTCGGTTCCACATGCTTAACACAATTTTCAGTGTTTATTAAGAAACATTTCCAGTATTAAAGAAACATTTCTTTACCTTCAATTTTTATGAGTTCCTAACATTATTAATGACAATAATCTCTAATTTTTACAAAATGTTATTTAATTTTAATGTTTTTACATTCTTTACAAAATATTTTTAAATTAAATTAGAGATTAAAGCAACAGTGATAATAAACCTTTCTACGAGCATTATTAGTGATAATAATCTCTAAGTTTTACAAAATATCATTTATTTTTAACGTTTTTACATTCTTTACAAAACATTTTTAAATTAAATTAGAGATTAAAATAACAGTGATAATAAACCTTTCTACGAGCATTATTAGTGATAATAATCTCTAAGTTTTACAAAATATCATTTATTTTTAACGTTTTTACATTCTTTACAAAACATTTTTAAATTAAATTAGAGATTAAAGTAACAGTGATAATAAACCTTTCTACGAGCATTATTAGTGATAATAATCTCTAAGTTTTAGAAAATATCATTTATTTTTAATTTTTTACATTCTTTGCAAAATATTATTTAATTAAATTAGATACTAAAGTAATAATGATAATATTAATCACTATGAGCATTATTAATGATAATAATCTCTAAATTTTATAAAATATTATTTATTTTTAATTTTTTTACTTATTTTATAAAATATTTTTTAATAAAACTAAAAATTAAAATAATAATGATGATAATAGTTACTAAGAGCAATTTTAGCGGAGTACTCTTTCTTAAATTGTTTAGAAAAAATAATTTTATATATAGATCTTTCTGGTATGAATGCATCTTTTCTTATATTTATATTTTAGGCAACATTTTATTCTATTAGAACAATTTAATAAAAAATTAAAAAATTTAACACATTCTATATTATTAATGTAATTAAAAAAACTTAACACATATTTTATATTATCGATGTGATTAAAAATTAGAAATTATATATTTTTAAAATAATAAATTTGATAAAATAAAATGTTCAAATTTTTAAATAATTATTTTATATATTTTACGTATTGACTTATACTCTAATCCCTTCATCTTCCCCATTTCATTCTTCTCCATCACCCTTTCTTATTCTTCATTACATTTTTGAAATTTTTGTATTTTTACTCTAATACTTTTGTACTTTTATAAAATTTAAATTAAATTTATTTTAAATGATTTTTTTATAAACATGGTGAATTTTTCTTCTTTCATATTGAAAATAATTTCTTTGATCCACTTATTTTTAAAGTGAAACAACTCTTAATTAATAGTTGTTTCACGTCATCTTACCTCACTTAAAATCTATCTAAACATCTTTGAATGCTCTAACATTATTTTATTAGTAATAATAGTAATTTTGTAAAATTCTCTTTTAGTTTTTAAGTTTTACAAAATATCAGTTACTTTTAATATTTTTATATTCTTTACAAAATATTTTTTAATCAAGTTCAAGAGTAAAGTCTTCTGAATTTAATCTATACTTACATTAAAGTAATTGGTAATTACATCTATAATACTTTTTCATAAATTCAACCGAATGCAGTTAAAGAGATCCAACATATTCACATTTTGTACCACACACGTCCTTTCTATGTATATACTCATCAATAATACAATTAAGCACGAACTTGAAGTGTGACAAATGACAAATGGTCATACCCATTCAGTATAATATAATTAAAGAAATACATTTCATTGTTAGATGAGTTGGTATTTCAATTCTAATCCATTTTTTTTAAAGTCAAACTTAGTTGCTTAAAGTTAACTATTAGTGATTTAGTAATAGTTTTATTTTGCATTCAGTTTTAACCACTTTTGAAAGTGGCTTAGTAGTAATTTTATTTTAAATTCAGTTTAAACCACTTTGAGAGTGACAATTAGATAGAAAAAGTTCATTATTTTTTCTATATTTAAATTATAATATTTCAACAATTAAGAACATAATTCAGTTTTAACTCATTCTCTATTTTTCTATGCGGAGAGTTAGACCTTTTTTAACTTGTCTATTTTTTAATAGAAACCCTATCAACTTCTCTATTTTCAACATTCATTTGGGATGCATGGAATGAGAAGGAGAGATATGAAGAGAAAAATAAAATATATTAGGAATTTAGGATGTAACATTTCTCTATAATTAAACCCCAACAAATCTTGTCTGCTCTATCTGCCATCTGCCAATGTAAGGCTTGATCCTTTGTTGATGATGCTTTTCCCCCCTCTACCAGAGTCAAACAAATCATAAAAAGTGTCAGCATACTATGTTTCATTTGTCTAATTATTTACAGTCATGCGTGATAAACATTAAACGTTATAACTTGGAAGACCTCATTGGAAAGAGGGACAAGATAAGGTAAAGTCTTATTTCTTAAGAAAAAGCAGACAAATATAAAAATTTTGGTACAAATTGAAAATATGTCTAAAACTTTACCCCTCTCGCTCCCTCTCAAGCTCCTGGTCAAGCTCTTCTTTCCACTTCCTCTGTCTCTCAGAAAAGCTTAAACTGCAAGTACAACATGTAGTTTTCAATATCCTATATATCTGAATAAATTATGCTTAAGACAAACATAGCAAAAGAATTAATCCGAACAAAACTTGTGCTACATGGCTCCTGTTGGGAGTCAACTAACAGTTCATTAAGGGGAGATGCTGGAATGTCTTGAGAACCCTCATTGGCATTGCCAACATTTGATGAGGAGCCATTACTTCCAGAATTGTCAACTGCATTAGATGTTGTGCTAACTGAGTAACTGGTACCTGATTTGGTGACCTGCTTTTAGGAGGTAGTTTCAAGTATTTTGGATCAGTTTCATCATTTGTTCTATCAATCACATTAGGAGAACAAGATGTATTTGAAATGTTGTAGAACTCTTCATATAAAGGCGTCTGCAGTTTTTTTCAGTTAGAATGCTTGCCATATAGTAATTGTTATGACACAATAATTAGTGGACAAAAAGATAAATAAAAAGTTTGCTGGAGCAGGGCTAACTGTATCCCAACTAAAAGCAATACCTTCTCATCCAAAAAGGCTTTTTTATTCCACGAGCTCATCATCTTCCTCGGACAGTGAAAGCATGCATGGAAAGAAGAAACCTTTCTTCTCAATAAAAGCCCCAGAGTGATCATGTGAAATCTAGCTTCTGTCAGTGTCAAGACCAACTTCTGTGTTCTATGTTTGGACTCGTATTAAATTTACTACCCCAATCATCATAAGATTGAAACTCTACATATACAAAGAATTAGGTGACTTTGATTTCAGAAAACATTTGTTGTTTTCACTTTTATTTACAAAAATGACACCTGGTTTTATTCTATTTTCTGTTTCTAAATTTTGGTACTGAAAAAAATGAAAACAAAAAACAACTCTTTTTATTTTCACTGTTTTCTATACAAAATATTAAAAATAGAAAATAAAAATTGAAAACAGTAAATGTTTTCTGAAATCATATCTCATTGAAAGTTTAAATTTGAAATGAAATATAACAAACAATAAGGACCTAAATGCTATATGCAAGCACCTTAATATTTTCAGACATCAAAGATCTCTATATGACATTACTTTGCGAGAACTCATCGTGGTCATCAATTTCACACAGTCCCCACAACCGTTTCTTTCCAAAGTCGTGAGTATTTACAGTTGGGCAGCACAGGCTACATAAGTTACAAACATTGGTTAAGCCTAATAAAATTAGCAGTTACTAGAATTACCAACAAATACTGCTAAAAAACCCTTTGCAGTTTCTTCCAAGAAGAATCTGCCAAATCTCACAGCTTTAAGAAATAATAACCCAACACTTACGAGGATTCCGCATTTTGGGAACATAATGGTGAAGAAGTTTCAGTATTTCCCTGCTGGAAACAAGAGATATTGAAAAATTGGTTAACGAAAAAATACAAACCGCTGCATCTTAAATATCACCTGAACTAGGCATACCATGGCAGTATATGACAGAGGAAAAGGATTCATATTTCACCAGTTATAAAGGGATGCTGCATCAAATTACAAATTTAAAGTTAATTTTAGGGAGAAACAAATCAATTACTGCAAAATAATTATGATATTTCTGAAGTATAGTCTACTTCAATTCTATAGAAAATTCAAATGATCACTTAAACTGTTGCAGCCCATAGGTGCAATAAAAAAGAAATGCAAATAGACTCACCTGCAGCAGTTCTGATGCCAATGGCCTCAAATTTGGTTCCCTACATAAGGATTATATGTAACAATTGTAATCTAATAATCAACAACACTTGAAAGAAAAATATAGTTTGCTTATTCTCTCTTTCAAATTGAATATTTAAACTCTTTTCTTCTCCTAATCACAGAAGAGGGGGAAAACACTCCATATTTAAGATGATCTTGTTTCCAAGATATATTTAAGAGAAAAGAAATTATCGGCAAATCTAAACTAGTCTAAAAATAATTAGAATAGAAGAGAAACAGAGGAAAAAGAAAAGTAACATACTTCTGCAAACATTTTAGAAGAAAATCTTCTCCTCTAACAGAGAGATGATCAGGGATTGGTGGATGAGACTTTGTTGACCCTATATGAAAGATGGCGGCAACCTGAAGTTCCATTCTTTTAGTAGATGTTTAGAGAGAATCGAAAACAGAATTTTGCATACCTCTTGGAGTTGGCTCCAAGGAGGGTTTCCTGTAGCCATCACAGCACAGCCAACACTCCAAATATCAGCAGAGCTGGAAAAAGAAAATCAACATATGAAAACACCAATTTTAAGTTTAATAAAATATCTCATTAAAAAAAGATATAATACTATAAGAACTTTAAAATAAAAAGCAAGACCAAAAGCATGGTATATTAGAAGCTCCTAATAAATTTTCCAAACAGTTTTATGTTGATCTTGAATTCATGTATAACACATAACTGTTACTACTTCTAGACAAGAAACTATTACATTTAGTCAGTAAATAAAAACTCTTATCAAATAGCATGTGACCATAAACTTCACGAGAATACTTTGCCACTGTGCCTCCCTGAAAATTCCTGCAGCTTAATTCTCTAAATCCTTACCAAAGACCATGTTGTAGATATCTAATTATACATTTCAGCTCATTACCATTTGTTTTTAAAAATGAAAGAGAGGATAGAAGAGAGAAGAGAGGAAAAGAGGAGGGGGAAATTCATTTGCATACATATTGAGAACAAAGCAGCATGTCATGAAATACATCGAAATGGCTAATGTCCTTACAAGCTATGCCAGTCGGGAGAGTAACTTCAGGAGCCATCCATCTCGGAGTACATTTCATAGACTTCGCACCAGAGATGGTAGCCTAGAGCAAAGTAATGCTCCACCTCTTAGACCAATATGCAAATTAAAAGTCTTCTCAACATAAAAGCAGAACATATAAGGAATATTAGACAAACGGGGAAGATGAAGAATACCAGATCAACAACCTGTTTAGATGTCCCAAAATCTGCAAGTTTTATGCAGCCTTTATTATCTACAAGAATATTTGCACCCTGAAATGAATTTAAACTTAAACATCAGCTATGGGGAAAGAACCACTGACGTGCATATCAATGACATAATAAGAAAAGCCACCTTAATGTCACTGTGCATGATTCCATTTTTGTGCAAGTACTCTAGTCCAAGCAATAACTGTTTTGTGCAGGTTCTTATGACCTCTTAATGAATTAGTTGCAATAATATGCCATACAGAATTACCAAGTATATTCATTCAGCATCTAAAACTTGCCCAAGAGCGATGATATGGATCCACCAGGAACAAACACCTAGAGAATATTTAAGGTGTCCACCTCTCTGACTGTACCCAAATATCTCTATGGCCAAGCAAAGCTATTCAGTCAAAAGAGAGTTTGGGTGAACTAGTTTGTTTTGTCAATTCATTCGCTTATAGAAGAATACAATACTCACAACAATGATGGGATGTGAAATATCTTTGAGAAGCTTAATTTCTTCCTCTAGCTCTTTTATGTGAGCCAGTTAATCGTATACCAAATGTTATCCACTAAACCAAATGCAGGTCAAACAACAGCATTGGGACTTCTGGAAATTCAACCATCACTGTCCAGATTTTTTTTGAATAATGCCAAGTATGGGGATGAAGAAAAACAGCATTTATATAATTCAGCGAGGGACGGAAATAAGGGCAGTTGCCACCTAAAGAAAAAAATTTCGTCAGTATATGCTATTCACGTGATTATTTGTCTCCCTTCTAAATTTCCATACTATTTTTCTATTGCACTGAGAGTCAAATAGGCTTTGACAATATATCATATTTTTTAACTTCTAAATGTCTACAAACACGAATATAAAAACAATTTTTATTACTTAAATAATGTAGCATCAGTGATCTACCTTAGATTAATATCCAAAAGAAATGGCAATGAAGATCGAAGAAAGGGAATTAGACCTGCTTCACTGCAAGAAGCGCTACAGAATCGATATTCATTCCCATGTATACTTGGCCAAAGGCACCACATCCAATCAACTCGCCCTTGCGCCATCGTATCATGGATGCGGCGGTGTCTTTGGGGATCCGCGGCGAGGGTCTGGAGAAGACTCTGGAATTGCGGATGCAGGATTGATCTTATCGTCTAGGATTCCGTCAACTGCGGTGGCGGTGGCGGCGGCGGAAGCTGCCTTATTCTCCGGCGAAGTACGGAACATGAGTAATCGGGAACCGATAATTTACTAACATTTTCATCCTCGTTTATTTAGTTTTTACAAATTTATTTTTAACTTTTAATATAATCCTTTACTTAGTTTTTTTATTTACTTAAAATAATATAAATTAATTTATAAAAATAAATTTTAAAAAATAATAAAAGTTAGAATTAACGAAAAAATTAAATTAATATTAAATTTATAAAAATTAAATAATATTTAATAATTTTAAATAATACAAATTAATTCATAATAAAAATTAGAATTAATGGAAAAGTTTTTTTAAATAAAAAATAAATTTAAAAACTAAATAAATCAGAAAAAGAGAATGTATGTTAGTAAGCTCGATTCGAATATGTCTTGCATGTGTCGGTGGATGAGAGGGGTTAACAGTCGACTGAAGCGACTACGAGATACGTTAGCGCCCGATTGGAGGGAAATTCCGGGATGCATCAACTTTTCAAAAATTGCAATTTCCCAGCAAATATGATAAACATCTGGGTGAGTTTTGTTAATTGCACAAGGGATTGATTTAAAAAATAAAGAAAGTTTTCATTTTTATTTTATTGATAATAATAAAATTGTTATTTTGCTTTTTGTGTTCTATTAAATGTTTACATAAAAATGATATAATAGTAGAAAGAACAACTAAAAAATAGATGCATTCATAAATTTTAAGACACTTAAAAGATAAAAAAAAAATTCGTCAATCGTACTCTTAATTTTTTAAAAATATATTTTGTATTGATATTACAAAAAATATATATATTAAGATTTAAGAGAAATTCATGTTTACTTTTTGTGTCACGTCATAAATGAAAAGATACGGACACCTCATTAAGTTTATTTAAAATCTAATATTAAAAAATTGGTATAACAAATTTATGATGAAAAGAAATAAATATCCTTCTTGTTTCTTTTATTTTTCTTTTTCTTCGTACAAGTTTTCTTGCATTTTTATAATTACATCTGTTTGATAAACAAAATATGATAAGATATTTCAATAGCATGGGTTATAAATTAAATAAAATATGATATAATTTATTTTAAATGTATATTAAAATAATAAATTGAATAATATTATATATTAATATTATTATTATCAATATAATTATTATTAATATAATATTATTATTACTATTATTAATCATTTAATTATTAACATATTATTATTATTAATATTCCATTGTTGTTATTAATAATATTATTATAATGATTATTTTTAACATGATGTTATTATAAAAATAATTATTAATATTAATATAATTATATATTAATATGATTTTAATATTATTATGAATATTAATAATAATAATAATATTATTATTATTATTAACATTAATGTTAAAAATAATAAATAATAATATATTAATATTATAATTTTTTAAAATATTATTATTATTATGATAAGGAAAAAATAAGCATATTATCTATCATATCATTCTTTTATTCAATCTTCTATATAAGATAAAAATTACATGACACGATAGGATATAATAGAATAGTAAGATAAATTTATTATATTATATTAGTTAAACAAACAGTCAAACACGTATGATAAAGTAGAATTAAAAAAAATAGTTATCATATTTTATTCCTTTGTCTCAGCCTTCAAACAAACATAGTCAAATTTCTAATACATGCTTAACACACAAGATAAATTTATATATATATATATATAGTCTAATAAGTTGAACATATAAGATAAATTATTAAGATTGATTTAATAATAAAAATTAAAAATTAAAGTAGTTTTAATTGAAATTTTAAATTGAAACCTGGTTATTTTTTACTTTGTAAAAGAAAAAACATATAAGATATTTATGATAAAATTTATTAAATATTTAAGAGATTGGATTTCACTTTAAGTTGATAGAGTATACCACATTACAAAATAACATCTAACCACCAACATACATATGTAATTCAAAATGTGAAGTTTAGATTTTTTTTCATGGTAGTTGATATGAGATAAACTCATAAATTTGTATCCAGATGACCTAGCAAGCGCAATACATTGTCCAAAACGATTTTAATTATATGATTACTGTAACCATTGTGTTAATCGGGATTTTCTCGAATGAATATGATTTAAACTCAAGAGTATCTTGATACAATGATAATGAAAAGAACCACCACCATTGTAGTTAAAACATCATTTTTGTAAGACGTCTCCAATACACAATGTCAGCACCTAATTTTTCTATTATTTTTTCTTTTTTAAAATTTATTTAAAAATTTAATCAAAAGCAAAAAAAAAAAAAAAGGCTGAGTTTTTGGTTGGTTTGGCAAAAGCAATATTCACAAGAGACAAAATCAGTTAGAAGGAAGCAGAAAATTAAGAGTGAATTTGAAAACTGGGAATTGAAGAAAAGAGAAAGTAATAAAAAAGCAAGCATGCAAATAGAAAGTCAACAGGAGCTTCTAAAAAATAAAAAAACCAAGTGGCCACTCATGGTCAACTTACCGACACTGACAAAAACCAACCACACTGATCCACATAGCAAAATTTCTCATGCTTACTTAACAAATTTAAGCTTTCCTCAAGCATATGGGAGGACTCACCTTTAATGTCTAAATAGTTGGCATTAGGCAAACAACATGGCCCCTCTCCTACTTTTGGAGCGCCCATGCACCAAGAGAGAGGGAGAGTTTGGATTCACATTCCAACCCTTTCCTTTTCCCTCCAACCAATAACTCCCAGAAAAATTTCTCTCTAAAATGGCAATAACAACCTTTTTGGTTTCCCGGCTTTGGGATTTTTCCTCCCACTACATCAAGACTCATATCTCCTCTCTTATATATTCCTCACCATTTTGCTATAAAAGCTCGGATTTTCTCTCCCTGGAGGCTATCTTCACACTCTCAACCTTCCAGCAACGATGTCAATAAAAGTATAAGGATACTTCTTTAGTTTTATTTAAACTTCAATATTAAAAAAATTTGTATAATAAATTCATGCGGAAAAGAAAACAATATCCTTCATCTCTTTTTTATTTATTTTACATCACTGGTTACTTTTCATTTTTTTTATCTTCGTACAAGTTTTTTATTACATTTTTTAACCACGTTAAAAAATTTTGTTGATGAACATAATAAAATAGAATATCATGATAAAATAAGATAGAAATAAATAAATATAATATAATTTATTTTGATTCATATTTGATGTACATCAAAATAATAAATTAGATAATATTATTATATTAATATTATAATTATTCATATATTATTAATTTTGTTATTATTAATAATATAATTATTAACTTTATTATTATTATTATAAAAATAAAGAAAAATAAATATATTATCATATTCTATCATTTTTCAATCTAATTTTTTTACAGGATAAAAATGATATTATAAGATAAGATAGAATAGAATAATAAAATATACTTATTATATTTTCTTGATGAAATAAAAAAATTTACTATATTCTACCTACTTATTCTAATATTCAAATGAGTCCTAAAAGTGTCTAATAAAAAAATCAACCCACAATTAACGCACTGGATAAATTAAAAGAATATTATTTACTCTAATGAGTTTAAGTAGCATATGAGACATTTAAAGTAAAATTTATTTTTTAAGAAAAAAATATATACTTTAAATTTGTTGACTTTTTAAAAGATTGAGATTAACTTTAAGTTGATAAACTATACCATCTTACAAATAACATCTAATCACCAACTTACATATGTGATCTAAAATGTAAAATTTTTAATTTCATTGAAATCTTTTCATGATAGTTGATACTGGATAGACTTATAAGGTTGTGTCAAGATACTCTAATAAGCACATTACCTTATTCAGATTGACTTTGATCGTATGCTTACTTTAATCAATATGTTAACTATGATTGTCTCGAACATGTATAATTTCAACCCAAAATTATCTTAACACAACGATACTGAAGAAGAACTATCATCTCAGTTTGAGATCGTTTTTATAAAACATATTGAATACAGAAAGTCCAAATGTTATTACCGCATTTATAGTTTAGATAATTTTTGTATCATTACGAAAAAGTTACATAAAGTATGGAAAATTATAATCATTGCATAATTTTACTTACGGACATAATCTAATACGTGTTCATAGATGCCGGTATATATTAGATCCAAAGTATTATTT
Source organism: Canavalia gladiata (assembly GCA_037954105.1). NCBI lineage: Eukaryota > Viridiplantae > Streptophyta > Magnoliopsida > Fabales > Fabaceae > Canavalia > Canavalia gladiata. Next base: position 17,585,789 of record CM075660.1, read on the forward strand.
AAATACGAAAATACATATAACTAAAACTTAATCAAAATCATTGCTAATTTGGACATGGAGAATTCTTTATATGATCAATCCCGGTGACCTGAATGATCTAAATGAACTACTAAGAAGAGCTTCTATCGTATTATACTCGGTACTTAAAAATAGAAATAGATCGAACCGAAATAGGATTTGAATGTTTAAGTTTGTCCTATTAATAAATTTTAAAACTTGAACCTAGATGTATTATTTGTTTAAGATAATTTTTTCTGTCAAGATCTAACATAATTTAAAGTCTAGAAATCTGTTTAAAATTTTACATAACAAAAAAATTAATAAATAAACGTAAAACATATATAAACAATTGATTAAAAAGATTTGCAAACTTAAAGTCTATAAGATAAAAAAAATTATTAAATAAGCCTAATATATATATAATAATATTATGTAAATAAAATATAAAATAAATATTATATAAATATAATATATTAAAATAAATATAAATATATAATATATAAATATAAATAGGCTCCTAAATATGTTAAATAGACTTTTTATAAGCTTATGTGTGACTTATTTATCTAAAAAAGCTTTTTACACAATATCTATTTATTAAATGAGTCGAGACAAACTAAGTTTTATACGAGTCGAGTCGTAAATTGAACGATCTTTTTCAATTCCATTCTTAAATAAATGGTGCCGGTTATAAATATCAACAACAATAAATATAAAATTAGATGATAAATATTATAGGCCAACAATGCTAAATAAATGGTTATTGAATAATTTTCAAACAAAATACTTAAAAAATAAGAAAGTTTAATATTTTCTCTTCCTAAAATTTATTACTTACCATATAGTTAAAAATATTTAAATTATATACAAAAACTATAAAAAATCAATAGCAACTAAAGCTGAAACTTTAATTTTGATCTTAAAAAAAGGTTTATATATAAACTGAATTGATTAATTTTTTATATCTTGATAATAAAGTTAGCTAGTCTTGCATTTTTAATATCTCAAATATATGTAAAAGACTTACAAACATAATTAGAATATAGTGAAGCTTCTTTTCAAAGTTTAACAAATGATACAAGTGCATAAACTCAATAAAATCAACAGAATATGTAGCAAATTTTAGTGCGGTTAACAAAAAAATAAAATTGTAATGATTAATAATTAAAACTGTAGGAATGAAAAATAATATGACAATATTAAATAATAACTTATTTACATATAAAAAAGTAATATACATTTATCTTCATATCAAATATAACAGTTGATAATTTTTTTTTATTTTTAAAATCATACAGCTATAAATAAAATAAAATAAATGTAATATATTTTTGATATGTATGAAAATTATTTTATTATAATATTCTTTTAACAATAAAAGAAATAATTAATTATATATTAAATTTAAAATTTAAATAATAATTAACAATTAATTTTAAATATTTTAAAATAAAAATAATAAATATATTTAAATACAAATATTTAAAACTAAAATAATATTAATATTTTAAAAATAAAATTTAAATATTTTAAAATACACACAATTTTTACATATTTTCATTATTAGTTATTTGCGGTGACGAAGATAAATAAAACTTTTAAAGAACACGAAAAAAAGAAGAAGAACCATAACCTAAACAATAAGAATCCAAAATTCAAGGTTGGATGTTATTGATTTAAAGGAAGATGTATAGAAATACAACACCAAATAAAAGTATTAATGAAAGTAAAATAAAAATAGGCTTGAACAAGTTACTTTAACTCTAAGTTATTAGAATTAATCCATAAAAGTTTAAAATTTAAAATATAAATGTGAGATTTTGAATTTAAATTTTATATTTTTTAATTAAAAAAGAAAATTACTTTAACTTGATATATTATCATTTTTCTAATTTATTCCATCATGTAATATAAGAAATATAAATGATATTGATGCCATAAAATTAGAAGTAACATTGTAATTTATAAATTCTACAAGACTAATTTGTCTAATGTTACAATCTTGGAAATGTAAGCAATGCTTACTCTTCTTAAAACAAAAAACTTTATTTTGTAGTTATAAAAAATGTTGTATATACTAAAATATATTTATTTACTAATTTAATTAAATAATGAGAAATAATCATTTTAAAATATCCATGTTCATTCATTGTGGACAAGATTTGGGATGGAGCAGAGACCATGAAATAAGATGTGCCCTTCTCCCACAGTCACACGGCATCAATCTTCATCATAACTTAACATAATGGGTTGTTGTTGCGATGAAGACGACGGCGACATTTTTAGGCACCTCATGAATTCTAATTTCTCATCCTCTTCTTCCTCTGCCGAAACCCTTCCCTCTTCCTATTCCTCTTCTTCCTGCACTGTGATTTCTCCAATGAATTCTCATTTCTCAGCACTGTCCTCCACCGACATCCTCCGAATGATCTTCGAGAAGCTTCCAATCCCGGATCTCGCTCGGGCGAGTTGCGTGAGCCGACTCTGGAACTCTGTGGCCTCCCAAAGGGACATGGTGAGCAGAGCTTTTCTTGCCCCTTGGAAATTGAAGGACGTGCTTGGCAACCCACTCTCTGGAAGCTTCTGGAGAGACAATTCTCTCGCCAAATTCGCCATTTCCCATCGGGTTATGCGCGGAGACAGCGTTGCCAGTCTTGCCGTCAAGTACTCCGTTCAGGTTAGGGTTTATCATTCTCACGATTTAACTCATTTTTTGTTTTTGAACAAATTGTCGTCTTCATTAATGTTCACTTGTTGGTTGAATAAGGGCAATGCTCATTCATAGCTGAGTGTAGCGTACTTTCAAGAATTTGGTTCTTCGAAGACAAAAGTGCACGAAAATTGCAGAATTATTTAAAAAAATTAAAGTTGAAACTATGTTAAACTACGTGTATAAACAGTATTATCAAAATTTACTTTTTAATTGATTATTTTCGATCAACAAATATAACTCCATATTTTATTCTCTTGAGTGAGCCTTTCATTTAAAGGAGCCAAATCGTAGTATCAATTTTTTGGTGAGTCAAATATCTTTCTTCTTTTGTTTATAGCTTATACTGGTTAACAGCATAGCAGCGAATTTGATTAATTGCATTGACCTTTTGATGATGTTTTTATGTTTTGATAGGTAATGGACATAAAACGGTTGAACAACATGATGAGCGACCATGGCATATACTCAAGGGAAAGGCTATTGATCCCTATTAGTGATCCTGGTATGCTTGTTAACAGAACATGCTTTATTGAGCTGGATGTCTATGCTAAACGAGAGGTAGCGGTGTTGTATCCCAATGATGTACCGGACAGGAAGACTACCTATGTATCAAATAGAATTTCCTCTGAAGAAAGCAACAAAAAGGTGGTTGATTCCTTGAAGAGAAGCATGCAGGTTGATAATGAAACTGCTCAATACTACTGGTCTGTTGCAAATGGTGATCCACGAGCTGCTTTTGCCGAATTTTCTGCGGACCTTCGGTGGGATAGGCAATCAGGGCATGCCTAGCCTTTCTGAAGGTTCTATCCTTGTTTGGAATAATTAAGAGGTTGGTTGGCAGGCAAATGGATTACAAATGATTAAGAAGTTGGCTTGCAGGCAAATGAATAATAAATAATTAAGAGGTTGTGTGGTAGGAAAGTGTTTGCTTCCATAGGATTCCTCTGAAAAAATCTATTCATTTTCATCTGATTGAACAGTACTTGAGCTGTTAATAGACTATCATATTTGCTCTTCTCCGTTCGGGATGAGACTAAAGTCATATACTACTTTGTGATATAGATTTCAGCCACTAATGTGGTGAAGTGTGTCCAGAATCTGGGTAACTTGTAATTTATTATAAAATTATTTATAAAAAAGTTGATGCATTATTTCAGTCTGGCCATTTTATGCTTAATAAAATTAGTGTGGAAATGTTTGATTTTATTCACACTTCGCAATTAAGCATCCTCAGATTTGCCTCTCCGGATCAGAATTTATGCCTGGAATAGGCTGGTCAAACAAAGCAGGGATAAGGGGGTGCATTATCTTGTCTTTGGAATAAGTTTTTGGAATAAGTTAATCTTTTACCTCTGATGTTATGTTATGAAAAAGGATAGTTGTGCAGGAAGATATTGGATAGGATTTGAGCCTTTCAGAAGCTTAATTAAGATAAATCCAATGACTTCATAGTTAAGGGTGTATGAGGAATCAGAATCTATTTGTGAAACGAATGGTTGATATTCCATTCCCATTTTGTCTTTTTGGAACAGTTTGTCTTTATGAATTACTGCCTTTTGTACGTAAATGTGTGCTGTCAGTTGCGAGAACCTTTGAATTGAGAATGTTGAATTGGTGATACTGTAACCTCAAATCCTCCAACAGCAAAAGGATGATTAGATTTATTTCAAGTAATTCTGCCACATGCCATTCTAGTACCACTTGTTACCACGGAATGTCCATTACATGAACATTTTCTCAGGCTGTTTGCAACTCTGGATAAAACTCAAGCTTCCATCTTGCTTGATTGGTCGGCTTGGAAAATTTTGGAGCTTCTTCAAATATTCGTGCCATTGATTTACAATTTTAATAGGAGTTTACTTTTAGTTTCAAAGAGAGAAACCGCGTGTAAATGATATAGAATCTCAAGCAAGGAGCTCAGAGATAGGGGAGCCACATGGGAAATAGTGCAAACTTTAGTTTAAAAGAGTTGGGGATAGTTGCTTTCAAATAGCAAGTTAAACAGCGTTTGATACATCAGATATGACGATGGATTTGGATTGCCTGCAGGTAGAGAGAGAAGAGAAAGTATAATCGTTACCTTTTATTTTATTTTTTAAGGTTTATAAAATTAATAAAAGTTAAGCGAAAAAATTTGCTACCATTAGGGATGACCGCGTAAAAATTGACTACAAGCAATCCAGCTTCAGATATGATTTAGGCCTGTTTGTTCAATGTTTTTTAAAAATTGATTTATTTTTATTATGTAAAATAAAAATAATTTTCTGTTTAGTTATAATTATAAAAAAAACTATTTATTCTACAAAGATAATTATAATTTGTTTTTTATAAATTATACAAAATAACTTTTAAAATAAGAAATTTTTTAATTGTGATTTTTAACAAAAAAAAAACTGAACAGACATACTAAAAAATTTTAGAAGCAAAATTTTCAAAATAATAGTGATATATATATATATATATATATATATAAAAGATTGAAACAAATGGGCTCCTATTCTCATTTATAGCATGCAATCTGTATCTCAACTTCTCTTTCTATATTTAAATAGATCAGTGCATGTTTAACAATGCTTAAACTTAAAAAAATCATCACTTATTTTTCAATTTTTTAAATAAATTAATAAAAATAACCGATTATATCTTCAAAATAATTTGAATTAAACATGCACTGTCTGTCTATTTGTTTGAGAAAAAAGAATATTGAAGCAAACGGTCAAAATCAGCTTCCTGACCCGCTTTCCTATTTTGGAGTATAGTCTAATGTGCCAAAACCCAAAACAAATATAATGTAGATAGATTAGTCATTCGTCAACCTTCAAGCTCAAGTTATGTTAAAAATATAGAAAAATACAAGTAAATTGATCCGACTTCATTAAACTCTATGGGCGTTAGGAATAAAAGTTGAATTCACTGACTCGTAGGATGATCATTCAACAAGTGATATGTTAAGTGGGTTTATATTTAACGTCAATAAAAATTTCAAAAATATATTTGAAGTACGCCATAATTAATGCTAACTAACTTTTTAGATTAACTTACTCAAAAAGCAAGAAGAATCAATTAATTGAAAAGTCCTTTATAATTAGAAGGTTCAACCCTTTTTGGTGATAATGAGTTAATATAACAAAAACTTCAGCTAGTAACCATTGTAGAGTGCCAAATTCAAATCCCAATATGGACACAATTTAATTTACCCCCTCCCCCAACCCCAAACAGCCAAAGGCAGATAATACTCTTTCCGTATAGCGTTTAGAAAAATTAAGAATTTAATTCCAGTATTAATTCCATAGGCAAAGAATATTATTAAAGAACGTGGGACATTGCAAGTGCGAAGATCACTACAACATAAAATAAAAAGGCATCATATGAGAATATTGTAAAGAGGGAAGCCTGGGATATCGTAAAGTGGCAACATCAATACATGAAATAGAGATACCAAAAACTAAAGAGTAAAAGAGTAAAAACAAAAGATTAAAGAGTTTCGAAAAAAAAAGTAGCATATAAGAATATTGAAAGGAGAGCCAAGCCTGGGACATCGCAAAGTGCCAACATCAGATATAGAGGAACCTAAAACAAAATATATTTCTGGAAAAAGAAAGATAGAATAAAAACTATGTGGTTTGGTTTCCTTTTGGGCTCATATTTTCGGTTTCCCTTTAGCAAGATAAATAAAATACTCATTATACTTTTTCATATTTTTCGTTATTGTTTTTATTAAATCACTATAGATAAAATGTTTATTTTGATGCTTCTTATATAGTAACCTGTCCTGATTGAAAGTGTTTTAAATTATGATTGAAAACTTGTTTTATTTTTTAGACATGAAATAGAAGTTATATATTTTTTTATAGATAAAGTCCTTGAAATAGAACTGAGTTTTCTAAAGTAAAAAAATACACGTCCCAAAAACTCCGTTGCAAACGAAATAACAGGTAGATTATGAATATATTCACCACCTCTTTTGCATCCTATCATTTTTTTGCCTCTTTTTATCCTTCACAAGATATATATATATATATATATATATATATATATATATATATATAGTATATTTTAAGTATATAATGATTATCTTTCATATACTTCAAGATTTGGTTTTGCGTGTGTAGTAATAATTGATCGAATACTGAAACATTGCCGAAAAAAAAAAACGGGGGAGGGGGTTTGAAAAGGTCGGCATTTGTTAATTATATCATTTGGGTAGAATGTGTTACGATGAATTTTACAAGTAAACATTCCAATCAAACCAAGATAGCTCAGACAGACGTCCGTCAAAATAAATGTAAATTATAACACAGATTGAATTTTATCTTTAATGTCGTAACATTTTAAAGTCTCTATTTTAGAATTGAAAAAAATTTATCACCTAAAAATTAAAATGATAACAATAATAGAATTAGTTTACAAGAAACAAACGTTAATTAAAAAAAAAGGAAATACTTTTAAAAATATAAAAAATTGTAAACTAAAAATATGAGTAATGACAATAGCATTGAAAGTAAATGTAAATATAAATTTTCTTATTTAATTAATTTTACAGTATTATCCAATTAACATTAAGAAAACAGTTAAAATGTCTAACACTGCCCTTCCATAAGCAATTTCAAAGGAAAATCTCAATAAAAATATTTTTATATTTAAAAATATTTCTCCATTTTAGAATTCCTTGGATTAGATATAATCTTAAATTCTTAATATCATCCCCAGATGAAATTGTTTCAGTAAGAGATTATGGGCTAACCAATCATAATCCAGTATAACTGATTTAATTAATAAAATGAGATTTGTGTCTCTTCGCAATAGAAAAAAAACTACATAGCCATGCTTGTAAAGTTCAAATAACTTTAAACCCTTCAATAGTTAGAAATAGTTGACAATTCAAAGAATAAGAAACCATTCTATAATCCTATGATATTTCACCAGCATTACAATTTTAATATAAGAACTCATTCGATGAATAGGATAATTTTTATTATTATTAAAATATTTTTCATATTTTTATTAAACTTTTTAAATATTAATAAAAATTATAATTTATTTGTTACGCTAACTCAGAGATAAACGTAGTAATAATTTTTTTAAAATGATGTTTAATTTTAATATCTTGATATAAAATTTTTATATGTTAAATAAATAAAAATTACAGTATATATAACTATTAAAATAACTTTTATAAAAAATAATAATTTAATAATAATAATGTAAAATTTCATGTTATTAATGTACTAAAATATTTTACAATTTTGGTATATTTTTATTTAATTTTTTAAACATTAATATAAAAACTATAATTTAATTAATAAGTTAGCTCAAAGACGAACGCAGTAATGAATTTTCTAAAAAAGTTAATTTTAATTTGCTAATATAAAATTTTTATATGTTAAATAATTAAAAATTATACTATATATAATTATTAAAATAATTAGTAAAAAAATTATTTTAATAATATAATAATCTATAATTGCATAATAACAAAAATTTTCACATTATTAATGTATTAAAATATTTTACAATTATGGTATAATTTTATTAAATTATTTTAAAAATTAGTATAAAAAAGTTTATTTAACAAGTTAACTCAGATATCAACGTGGTAATAAAATTTTTATTCTAAATAAATTTTAATTTTAATGTTAATATAAATTTTTATATGTTAAATAACTTTAAACTACAGTATATATAAATACTAAAATAATTATTATAAAATCAATAATTTTAATAATATAATAATTTAGAATTGAATAATAACATACAAAATTTTGACATTATTAATGTATAAAATATTTTACAAATTTAGCATATTATGATTAATTGTTTTAAAAATTAATATAAAAGTTATACTTTAATTAATAAGTTAACTCAAAGATCACTGTAATAATATTTTTCTTTTAAAATAAATTTTAATTTTAATTTATTAATATAAAATTTATACATATATAGAATCATCAGTAACAAACATCGGGACTGAATAAAATTTGTAAATATATAGAATCATAAAATATTAGATGATTTTGAAAAAGAAAAAAAAGTCACGTAAAATTTTAAGGTTTAGGGTTTGAAAAAGAAGATAAAAATTCTAAAATATTATAATAGTTATTTTTATTAACTAAAAATTATTTTTAATATTATTATTCTAACAAGTATTTTACTATTAAGATATTATAAACCTTTAAAAAATATATAACCATAATATATTTTACAAATCTCTTTAAACTTGTATATTAAATAAATATAAATTAAATTTTTTTTATCTAACTATATTATTCTTCACAGAAAAAAATAATAAATTTTAATGTTTAGGTTATGAACACAGTTAATCAGTTAAGTTAAGTTTGATATTTTTTTTTATTCATAATTTTTTTTATATAATTGTAGATAAAAATGATTATTTTATTTTTTAGGATAAAAATTTAAACAAATTTTGTATGTAGGTATATTATATAATAATTTCGTGTATTGTTGCGTATATGTACAATGGATCACAAGGTGTGTCTTACCACAGGATATGTTTCCTTTTTAATATGCACTATAAGTTGTGCCTCCTTTCTAAAATGCACACGGTGCACTCAAATTCGTCAATCTTTTCTTAAATCTTGTGCAGCATGCTCTTATATCTCAAATCGATCAATATGAGGTGGTGTGCAAAATTAGCATGCTAGTGCATTTGTCCTTATACGCATTCTGTCGTCTCGCCAGTGATACAGCGCATGCATTCAACAGCAATCCAACAATCAATGATGCAGTGTGGTGCGTTTGTGTGGCTTTCCTTGAAGTTCCATCACAATATATTGTACCTCATTTCCAAAATGCACTACATTTGGTGCTTCCCCAACACCAGATCACTGTAAATGAATCATTTCGTAATAAAATTATGAGGAAAAAAGTGAGCATGGTAAAAGTTAAAATTTAAGAGAAAGAAATGTGAAGAATCGAAGAATTTAAATGTTAGTGCATATTTAATTTTGTTAAAGTATTTTACATGAAATAAATTATATTTATAAAAAATTAAATATGTATTAATTTAAAGTAATTAGTATGTGTAATGTAAATGAATAAATTTTTAATAATATTTATTAATAATACTTAAATTAATTATAAATTTTAAAAAATTAAACTAGTAATTAAATTTTAACATAATTTATTTATATTTAAATTTAAAAATAATAATAAATTTTAAAAAAATATATGATATTATTACATTATAACTTTAAAATGAATGTTAATATTTTATAATTTTTTTAATATAACAATAAATTTATAATATTAAAATAAATTATAATGTTAAATCTATTTTATTATAATTTAATAAAATTAAACATATTTAAAATTAGACAATATATATATATATATTATAATATTAATATTATTATTGTTACCTGAATTATATTTAATTGATTAAATATTAAAGTTTTGTTAAAGATATATAATAATAATTAATTAATATTTTAAATTTATTATAAATTTAATTTAAAAATAGTATTATAATATGAAAAACTATCGAATATATATATATATATATATATATATATATATGATTAGTTTATTACATTAAGTTCTTTTTATATTATTATAATATTATTATATTAAAATATAATTATGTTGAATATATTAAATTAATTTTTTTCAGTTTATTTTAAATATTAATAATTAGATTATATTATATTTTAATATTAATATTAAAATTATATTTAAAAAATAAATATTTAAATAATGTTATATTTTATTATATTAAAATATCAATTAAATAATAATATTTAAATTTTATTATAATATAATATAAATAAAATATTTAAATTATATTATATTATATTAAAAAAGGATGACACGTGAAAGTCTGCCTGATTTATAAGATTAGAGGTACTGAAATTTTTGGGGTACTCACATATTAGCACACTAAAATTTTTGGATAGGCACATAATAGCATATTAATAAATATTTTTATATAAATAAATAATTTTTTATTGTTATTAATATATTTAAAAATATAATTATTTATTACATGTATTGGATTTTATTTATAGTTGAAAAAAATATTAAATAAATATATTATATATATTATTTTTTTATATCAATAATTTTTTATTATTATTTAAAATATAGATAGTTGATTAAGGTAGTATTAGACTTAATTTTTATAGAATTTAACTTTTTTTATAATTGAAATTACGAATAAAAATTTAAAATTTAAAATTAAATTTATTTATTAATTTTACTATTTTATGTTTAAACAATATTTTCAAATTAATTTTTTTAAAGAGTTATTTTTAATATCAAGTTTTTTGGAATTAAGGAAAAAAAAACAAAAGTAGAAACTAAAGCTTCCAAAACTATTTTTTTAAAAATATTTTTATTAAAAATAACTTTTTAAAAATATTTATATTTTATTATAATATTATGTAAATAATAATTTTTAAATTAAATTATATTATATTATATTTACTATATTTTATTATTAAAGTCAACAAATTAAGTTTAAATTATAATAATATTTAGATTACAATATATTTTAAATTATATTATATTTTATATAATTTTGCTTAAATTATACTATATGTTATTGTTTGTTAAATTTGATTATCGATTAAATATTAATATTTAATATTTTATAGTTTATTATATATTAAATTTAAATATATTTATTAATTTTAAGTTAATTGTTTGATTGTTATATATTTAATTAAAATATATTTTATTATTATAGTTATAATAATAATAATAATAATAATAATAATAATAATAATAATAATAATAATAATAATAATGTAGTTAAAAAATTATAATGGGTTAATTTGATTACTTATTATTTGTTAATGGTTAATTTAAATTTTTTATATAATTTGTAGGAGGATACTTAATGACATCTTCGTCACAGTATAGTTGTGATATTAGATTGGGGTCGGATAATCCATCACTCTTAGCGTTGCAAAACGTTCATATAACTGAGCAAATTTGGAATAGAGCATAGAATCGAGACTTAAAAATTTGAAGGGTAAAATTATTTCATAAAAAAGATAATATTTCACATGTTCTACCACATATTATTGAGCATTCAAGGAGAATTGGCTTTTTAGGGATAGCTCAAATTCAATTCTTTCAAATTGATCCTCCTTTTATTGAAGTTTTGGTTGAAAGGTAGAGACCTGAAATACATACCTTTCATATGTCACTAGGGAATGTACAATCACTCTTCAAGATGTTGTAGTATTAACTGGTCTACCTATAAATGATGTTCCAGTTATTGGAAGTACTTTGACTCGTGTGTGGGAGTCTATTATGATGGAACTTTTTTGGGAATTTTTTCACCCGAAAATAAAATGCATGGAGTCTCTGTAAAGATGACTTGGTTGAATCAACAATTTTCAAATATAGAGGACCATTTGGATAATGAAGTTCGGTTGCACAGATATGTTCGTGCTTATATTATTCGTTTGATTAGTAGAGTAGTTATCTGTGAGTAGTAGAGTACCACTTAGGTACCTTCCATTATTGGTTGATTTTGATCAATGAAAGAACTGTGTACTATAACTAAAAGAAATATGCAGATTTACATTATTGCTACAATTATGAGCTTAGGATAGATTTCTTCGTATTACTCTGATTAATCCTACCATAACAGAGTTTACACTTCCATACGGAGTTAGGTATAACAATTATCAAGGTTTTTTTTTAATCAATTCAATATTTAAAATTGCTGTTATTTAATACATTTATTTTTATAGGTGGAAGAGACATTCTTTTAAGACAGTTAGATAGGACTTGCAATTTTATAGACACAATTTTGAAACCATGAAACAAAAAGATGCAAGTAATTTATTTGTACGATGCTTAAAAGTTATATGATAAAAATTATAAATTTATATACTTGCTTTTGCATTGTTTTAATGTGCAAGTAAAATGACAACCATATGCAAATATGATTCACCTATTGCTTGAAATATGCAGAGACGGACATGATTTTTGGACAGCTGTTGTGCCATTATTTTGTTTTCATATTATAAAGTGGTACCAACCAAATCATGTTATGCAACAGTTCAGAATGCATCAACATTTTCCCCAACCCTAAGCCAACCAAAAATATTCATGGGTTGACACTAAAGTGGAAGACAAATGATAATGAGTTCGAATTTATGCTCTATTTCTAGATTTATGGAATAATAAGCAACAATTTGTTTGCTTAGGGATGTCTGATGATGGTGTGATGAGTGTTAATTCATAATACATGAGATGGTAGACACATCATACAAGGAGATGGATCACAAGGGAATATGCAATCAAAGACTGAGCAGTAAGTCTAAGAAAAAGATATTTGGAATCTCCACAATTATATAACTATGATTCAGTAATTTATTTTTCTCTTATTTGTAGGTCGATCAAGTAGAGTTAATATATTACATTGCAAGAGACATGACTCATTCGGGAAGAGAGTCCTTGCTACTCCTTATGGATCTCATCCGGCAACATGCAAAAAATATGTTAATGATGTTTGAAGAGAGGGATTGTGTTGTGACCACTCGAATGACTGTACTAGTTGCTACATAAGATCCACCTTGACAAGAGGTTCACGTGGACATGCTGGATAATAGAGTTGAATGACAAGGCCTTCAACGTCGTCCTACATGTTTGGAGCATCAAACCCATACCATTTTTTTTTCTTCCAACTTAACAAAAATGACAGTATTTTATGCTATTGCAAAATGTACCACTATCACCATTGCCAACCTATACATTTCCATCACAACAATTTAATGATGATACAGGTCTATTATTTGCAAAACCTTCAGGAGAAGGTCCACCTGTTGCACCTAATTGTTATGGACAAACATCATATGATGATATTGCTTTTGAATGAGGACCATCATCATTTTAATTAGGAGATCATTCGTTTTAGGATGGAGAAGAATCTTCAGCATTTATTCATTTCACATCACCTGTTATTCCATCTCCTAGAGCATTGTATGGTGTTTCTCAAACCTCACATCCGACAGATCTTGGTATTGGTAAAAATTTTTACATGCAATCACCGTTTAATCTCACGATGATCACACCACCTTCACCCATGCACAAATATGTGCATAGTCCAAATATATTTCAAGATTTTAGTGTTTAAGGAATTGACTTAAATGCAAACTTATCAGTTGCATTCCACAATGATGTTCGAATTGATGATTCCTAGTTTGATATATTTTAATAATATTTTATTTGTTAAGTTATTTTTCTTAATTTTATTTGATAATATATTTTAATAATATAATATTTTATGTATATATATATTTTTATAAATTTTATTATTTAATTATTTTAAAATAATATTATTAATTTTGATAGACTATTTATATTATTATAAAATATTATATTTTAAATTAGTTTTTACATATTCTATTTATTTTATTTATTATATTAGAAAGATATTGTTAAAAGTTTAAAATGATAAAAATAATAATTTTTTTTATAAAATTATAATAAATTTTTTATAAAATTATATTTAATTTTTTTTGAAAGAATCCGTATACCATACTTATCAAATTATAGCATAATCTCTAATTATAATTTTATTTTATTAAATAGTTTAATAATTATTTTTATCAAATCATTAAATATTTTTTAATTTTAAATTTAATTTTCAACTTTCAATTAACTTATCTAATAATTTTATTAAATTTATCCTAATAATTCAACTTAAAAATAAATAGAGTATCAAAATTTGTACTCTAAAAAAGGCTAAGCATAAATGTTAAGAAACGTAATTAATATTGTTATTTTATTTTAATTTATTTTTTATATATAAATTTTATTTTTATGTTTATTTATATTTTTATTATAATATAAAAAATAACTAATATCTTATTAAAATTTAAAGTGGAAAAAAATAGGAACAAATTTTATTCAAAATAAATAAAATGAAGTACTACAATTTATCCAAAAAGAGAGTACAATTAAACTTGTCTAAGACATAAATAGTACCATTCTTTTAATCCTACGGGTGTATGTAGTTTTTTCCGTCTATAAAAGGCACAGAAGAACGGGTTGCAGCTTCACAATTCGCATCACAAACACTTAGCGTTGTCTTAATTATTACCCTGTTGAAGCAGGAAGGTTACCATTTCTACTGCTTCTAGCTCGGTCACTCAAAATGTTCAAGAACATCGTGAACGCTCTCACCGGAGACGACAAGAACGGCCATCGGGTTAAAGGGACGGTGGTATTGATGAAGAAGAATGTGCTGGATTTCAACGATTTCAGTGCCTCCTTGCTCGATACTCTTCACGAGTTTGTGGGTAAACGAATTTCTTTCCAGCTCATAAGTGCCGTCAATGTTGACCCCGGTCAGTTCTCTTCTTTATCACGTCTCTCGTCTTCCTTCATCTCTTCTCTTTTCTCTCTCTCTCTGTGTGTGCGCGCGCGTGATGGTTCCAACTCTCTGCTACAGTGCACTGTTTTGTTTAACCGGGCTTTGATTTTTTATGTTTCCTTTGTGTTCAAGAAAACTAAAGAGGATTTTCAAAAAACAAAAAAAGAAAGAAAAGCAAAGAGACCTCTTAATTTAGGTTATATTTTTTCTTCAAATCTTACTTATCTCTTTATATTCAGAAGCTTCAAGGAAATCAGCAGCCTAGTTCTGATGCAAGGAATGCTAATTGTGGCAAATAATACGCTCTGATATATATATATATATATATATATATATATATATATATATATATATATCACAGGTGTTAAAATTTATTGAGAATTACGAAGTTGTGCGTAAAAATTATATAATAATTTTTTAAAATACTTATTAATAGAAAATAAAATCTAGGTATTATTAATTATGATAAATTTAATTCAATAATAAAATATATTAAAATATGGGTTTCATATTCCGTTCTGAATCATGAGTTAAACGCGTTGGTGGTGATACTGAAACTGAGTTTTGACGGAAGTAAATATTTTTTGTTTTGGAGAAAACAGAGTTTTTTAACATGAAAAGAGAAATCGGGATTTCACATGAGAAATCTTTTAGCGGCACGTTAACATTGAGATTTGAGTTATGTGGTATATGATCAAAATAATAAATAAAATGTCTCCTTTTTCATTTCTTTTTCTTTTTCAATTTCAACGACATAAATACATCCAAAAAAAAGAAACCATAAAGTTATTACCGTGGTTTTAACTTAGTTCAAAAGGAATAGCCATTTTAATTTTTAACTAAAAAATATTTTTTTAAAATAAAATAATTGAAGCACGCATTATAATTATTTGCCAAAAGAAAAAAAAGAGAAACACGCATTAGAGTTCGGACCCAAATTAGGTATGATACGATCTCAACCATTAAAAAATGTTTTATTTCGTTGAAAATATAAATTATAAAGAAATTCAAAACAAATGACAAACAGATAATATACCTTGTCCAGGGGTTTGCTGACGATGATTTTTCGTGAAGAATGATTTCTAGTACTAGTCAACTTGTCATCGTCTTAGGTCAATGGCTGTGGTTATATAAAACTATTTATCATATGCTTAATGATACTTTAAATACACACCACCAAAAATTTGGGAGTCTTCCGTTCACAGTTCACCCTACAAGATCTAGCAAAATCCCTAACCCGTGTGAAAGCAAATATAGAAATATTTACCTGATTAGAGTTAATTATAATTCTACATTACAATTGTAATTTTAATTTCAAATTTGTCAGAATTAAAATTAGTTTGGAATCTTATTTTCTATATATAGTTTTATAAAGAAATAGAACATAAAATTTTAATTTCAATCGTAATTTCTTTGTCAAAGTTCTAATTAATTAGGTGTGCTTGAGTTTGAGTGAGAAAAATTGATCCACATTTGACATGGACAATGATGGGATGAGGTGGTACCGAATACCGATGGCAGCAAGAATAAATTTCAAATTATATAATTATAATTTAAAAGTTTAATTTGAATTCTGAACCTCGTTTTCATACTTAACGGAACACATCTAGAGTAATAAAACTTTTAAAAAGCATCTTAAAAAAATAAAAAATATTTTTTAAAAATATCTGTTTCCTAGACACGTTGTACAGTCAATGCTGCAATATTAAAGTTTGAAATAAATGTGTTTGCATTTATTTTTGTTGTCTTGAAAAGAAATGATTTTGTTTTATGGTGAGTGCCTGGATAGTGGAAGACAGAAAGGATAAAGAAGAAAAACAATGGGAACGTTATTCTTTTTTTCCCGATCTGTAAGCAAACCCGTCCAGTTAGTCTTATCAGAAAGTAGAAAACAGACAGTGCAATTTTTTTGGGTTGAAAACAGACAGTGCAATTTTTTTGGGTTGAAAACAGACAGTGAAGTTATGAATTGTGATATTGAGGGAAGGAAATGGGCCCAGCTGGCTCGCTATGGCTAGGCCGACAATACAGTGGTTTAGCTTTATTTCAGACTACTGCTACTATTCTCTACTCTCTCATTTTTATTTTACATTCCTTTAATTGTAATCCCATTAATTAATTTATTTTTTTAGGTAAGCTTCCCACTACTCTTTTTTTCTGTAAAATTTTCATACTATATAATTTATCTCAAGCTCTGCAGGATACTATGTGCTAATTCATTCAATTTGTATTTTATTTTGTTATGCTCTATTATGTTAATGGTTTTTCAAGTTGACTCCATCTTTAGTTGTGTTGATTAGTGGATGTTTGAGGATAGCTTATTTCTAAAAAATAATAACCTTTTTCTTAAAATAGTCCTCTTAAAAAGCTAACAAAAAAATATTAATTTTTCTAAATAAATGTGCATTTAGTTAGTTAGTTGCATTCCATTTTCATTCTTTAAGTTATATGGTATAAAATCTCAAGGGTCAATTGTCATCCTCAAATTCAATGATTTTTTTAATATATTATTTATATATCTTTTAAGATTAGGCCGTTTGATTGGAAATTACCTATATTGTTTGTTTTATAAATTTACATTGACTACTTAAGAAGACCTTCAACTATGGCTTCTGAATCCGAATGATTTTAATATGAGTTAAACAAATAACAAACTTCGAATGCTATTTATCAATATATGCAGGGAATGGGTCAAAGGGGAGAGTAGGGAAGCCTGTTTATTTAGAAGACTGGATTACAACAATCACACCTTTGACAACGGGAGAATCAGCATTCAGGGTTACATTTGATTGGGAAGAGGAGATAGGAACACCAGGAGCCTTTTTAATAAGGAACAATCATCACAGTGAGTTCTACCTCAAAAGCCTTACACTTGAAGATGTTCCAGGCCAAGGTGTCATTCACTTTGTCTGCAACTCTTGGGTATACCCTGCAGATAAATATAAAATGGATCGCATTTTCTTCGCCAACAAGGTATAACTACAAAGTATAAACACAGTATCATGCATGTACTTCTAAATAATAAGTCATATTTATACATTTTTAATTAGTTACTCCTACTAGTTTAGCTGTAATTGCTGTAGTTCCTTTTGAGACTTGACGGAGGGAGTTCTTCCAGTGTATGCTATAAGTTACATATTTTGTACTAATTGCAGACATACCTTCCAAGTGAAACACCAGTGGCACTATTTAAGTACAGGGAAGAAGAACTGAAAATTTTAAGAGGTGATGGAAAGGGCCAGCTCCAAGAGTGGGACAGGGTCTATGATTATGCTTACTACAATGATTTGGGAAATCCGGATAAGGGTCCACAACATGCTCGTCCTGTTCTAGGAGGATCTACGAAATACCCCTACCCTCGTAGAGGAAGAACTGGTAGACCACCAGCAAAATCAGGTAAGGCTTTTCTATCTGTTGTTTTGCTATTCATTCAATCATTCGAGGCTGTTTTTGAATATTTTGGAAAATAAGTTTCAGCTCTTTCTCTATCCTATTGGTGTGGCAGGAACTTTATGTAACTTAGTAGAATCAAACTAATATGAAATTGTAATTGATATGCTAGTGGAACTTGAAGTGTGGCTTCGTAGAATCACTTGAAGTCAAGGATTGGGTGGACATCACAAATTGCATGTTAACAATATATAGCTTCTATTTCAATTGCCAGGTTATATTATATGCTGCTCTTAATGATTGAGCCTATATGGTGTTTGTAAGTAACTTAGCTGAGTCAAGACCGAGTAGTATGCTTGAATCATGTGTTACAACGAAATTAACTCAATTAGCAATTTTATCTCTTTTATGCCTCCCACAACCCTTGTTTGTGGAACATAATATAATTTTATGAGATAGGTTTTGTTATATTTGACCGATATCAAATGTTATTTAGTTTTGCTTCAGGTTAAATAAATCCAAAGTTTAAATGTCCTTTTGAGCAAGAAATCTTAGTCACTTGTAAGTTTAAATATTTTATACGGTGTTGTCAATTTATTTCGCTGTTATCTTGGCAGATCCTAATTCTGAGAGTAGATTGAATCTTGTCATGAGCTTAGACATCTATGTTCCAAGGGATGAAAGATTTGGTCACCTGAAATTGGCTGATTTTCTTGCCTATGCACTAAAATCCATAGTTCAAGTTCTCAAACCTGAGCTGGAATCTCTGTTTGACAACACCCCCAATGAGTTTGACAGCTTTGAAGATGTACTTAAACTCTATGAAGGTGGGTTTGAGGTGCCTGAGGGTCTACTTAAGGATGTTAGGGATAACATCCCTGCAGAGATGCTTAAGGAAATTTTCCGAACTGATGGGGAAAGGTTCCTCAAATTTCCCCTGCCTCAAGTGATTGCAGGTATTGTAGATATGGACATGGGTAACTCAACATGTTATTTTGCATGCAAGAACATAGAATATAATGCATTTTATAAACCATGCCTTTTTAAATAATGACGTATTTAATGATGTGAATTTTGGAGCAGAGGATAAATCTGCATGGAGAACAGATGAAGAATTTGCCAGGGAGATGCTGGCTGGTATAAACCCTGTCATAATTCGTAGACTCCAAGTAAGCCCAAGTGTTTCGAATTATGTGTTGACGATTGAATTATAGTATAGGATCTCTGTCATGATTTTTTAGGCTATCCTTTCCTTAACTTGAAGGATCAGTAAACAAATGACAATTGTGTATGATTTCTTTCCCCTCACCATCATCCTAAATCACTACAGGAATTCCCACCAGCAAGCAAGCTAGATCCTGAAGTATACGGCGATCAAAACAGTAAAATAACGAAAAAACAGTTAGAAAATAACCTGGATGGACTCAGTGTAGATGAGGTAATTTTCAAGATTGATAGGATGTTGCGTTTTCAGTTTTGACAGTAAAAAATTGTGAAAGCTTCATTCAGAGTCAGTTTTTTACTTCTACCTGATGTTGGGACACATTTGTATTTGGCTGATAGGCAATTAGAGAAAGGAAGTTGTTCATATTAGATCATCATGATGCTCTAATGCCATACTTGAGGAGGATAAACTCCACTGCTACAAAGACATATGCCAGCAGGACAGTTCTGTTCTTGCAAAACAATGGGACTTTAAAGCTATTAGCCATTGAGTTGAGTTTGCCACACCATGAGGGAGATAAACATGGTGCCATTAGTAAAGTTTATGTCCCTGCGGAGCAAGGTGTTGAAAATTCCATATGGCAACTGGCCAAAGCTTATGTAGGGGTAGTTGACTCAGGCTATCATCAACTTATCAGCCACTGGTAAGATAACTCTGTCAGAGAAAGCAAACACAATCCTAATTTATCGATTACCGAAATTAACTTTTAATATCTTTTGTGTGTCACAGGTTGCATACTCATGCAGTCATGGAGCCATTCATTATAGCTACAAATAGGCAGCTTAGTGTGCTTCACCCTATTCATAAGCTATTACACCCTCACTTTCGTGACACCATGAACATGAATGCACTTGGACGACAGATCCTGATCAATGCAGGTGGTGCTCTAGAGTCAACAGTTTGTCCATCTAAGTATTCTATGGAGTTTTCATCTATGCTTTATAAGGATTGGGTTTTCCCTGAGCAAGCACTACCTGAAGATCTTATCAAGAGGTAACTAGTTGCTAACTACATGTTTTTATTTTCTGAAAGCGGTTGAATCCACTCGATCATGTAATATTTTTACCTAGTTGCTGCATCTTTGCTTCTTTCAGAGGAGTGGCTGTTAGGGACTCAACTTCCCCATATGGCCTTCGACTTCTGATTGAGGATTACCCTTACGCAGTTGATGGGCTAGAGATTTGGTTTGCTATCAAGACATGGGTTCAGGACTACTGCTCCTTTTACTACAAGGAGGATGACTCAGTCAAAACAGATGCAGAACTCCAATCTTGGTGGAAGGAAATAAGGGAGGTGGGTCATGGTGACAAGAAAGATGACCCTTGGTGGCCAAAGATGCAGACACGTGAAGAGCTGGTTGAGGCTTGCACTATTATTATATGGATTGCCTCGGCTCTCCATGCTGCAATCAACTTTGGACAATATGCATATGGAGGCTACCCACCAAGTCGTCCATCTATAAGCCGCCGATTCATGCCAGAAATAGGAACTCCAGAATACAATGAACTAGTCACAAATCCTGAGAAGGCTCTTCTGAAAACAATTACTGCACAATTTCAGGCTGTTCTTGGCATTTCACTAGTGGAAATCTTGTCCAGACATTCTACTGATGAGGTGTACCTTGGGCAGAGAGACACTCTAGATTGGACGTCTGATGCAGAACCATTGCAAGCCTTTGAGAAGTTTGGCAAAAAACTTGCTGATATTGAGGAAAGGATCTTGAGAATGAACAGTGATGAGAAACTCAGAAACAGGTTTGGTCCAGTTAAGGTGCCATACACCTTGCTGTATCGTACAAGTGAAGGTGGACTAACTGGCAGGGGGATTCCTAATAGTGTCTCAATTTAAAGGGGCTGTAGCCTGTAGGGACTTGTCTTCAGTTCTACTACTACTAATAATACTGCCCTTAGTTGCCTTCCCTGCTTTGAATTCTGATTTTACAATAGGCAACGGTCTTTTAATTCCTTCCTTTCGTTATACCGTGCAAATTTCCTGCAGATTATTGTACCCCTTTGCTTTACCTTAATGAACTTTTTAGTTATTATGGGCTTAGCCAAACTGCGTTCAGAAGAAGGAAAGAAGAAATAATCTTGTAAAGAAATTATACACGAGAAATTTTATTACATGTGTGTGTATCCGTTCAAGGGCATGAATGAGAAAATCGAGATATTTTGAGAGACCAAAAAATATTGAAGTCAATGAAATAATTATAAAAAAATGTCTTTATAAAGAAAATAAAAGTATACTAACATTTTTCAATATATTTTTTTTAATCTAAACTGAGATTTGGATATGATGAATGGCAACGATCTCCCTTCCCATAACTAAGTATTCTGGAGATTGTCCTACTGGAGATTCATGGCTGGAGATTGTCCAGCTCAAGATGGTGGTTGGATATATTGAAGGAGCAAGTTGGTCTGTGATTCTAGCCTTACTTCAACGTAAGATTAATGGTTTTTTTTATCTATAATTTATTTGTGTTTCGATGAGTTATTTTTTAAAAAAAAGTAACTTTTATAAAATTTTAATTTTTAAATATTAAAATGTTTTTTTAATAAATTAAATTTTAAAATTAATTTTTTTTTCAATAAAATTAAAAAAATTTCAAATTCCTTCCAATTTTATATTATAAACAATTCATTCTTATAAATAATTATTTTTTTATTTGACTTTTGTCTTATTATTTTTTACTTTTTCTCTCATCTTTTTTGTTATTACTGTTTTATTAGTTATTTTCTTTCATCTCTAATATATTTTTTATCTAGTTATTTTCTCTCATCTCTTTTTAATTATTTTTTCTCATTTTTCTTTTATTTTTAAATATTTTATTTGATTTATTTTATTTTGTTTGAATATATTCCGAAAAATTTTAATAAAAATATTTATATATTTAAATTATTTAATGAATAAACAGGTAAGAATAAAATTAAGGACATATTATAAATATTTACAAATAAATTTTGTACATCATAAAAATTAAATTACTTAATCTAAAATTAAATAATTTTAAATTCACAATTCAAACAAAATTTTGAATTTTTTATTCAATCAAAATATTTTTAAAATAAAAATATTTAAATTTTTATATATTTTAAAATTTTTAAAAAGTTAAAATACTTTCTTCAAACCTAAAGTTAGGGTTATATTATATGGATAAAGTGAAGTAATAATCTTCATATTTATATTAATAATATTTTTAATTTTTAATTTTTTTTTTAATTTTTTATTACTTCAATAATTTATATATAATTGTTTTTCTTTCTTGTTTTTAAGAATGCTATAATTGAAAAAATATTAATTAATGTTATCTTAATATTTTAAAATAATAGTTTTATTTGTTTCAGAAGTAAGGAAATAAAAAGAAAAAAAAGGTAGCAGTTATATATATTTTTTAAAATGTCCTCTAATAATAACGAGTTTTCATGGATTATTTAGAATTTCGACATCAAATAAATAGATAAAAGTCTTTTAAATTAATAAATTATGATAAAATTTGAGATGGTAACCCAGTTTAAAACAAGTTTCAATTAAGTTACAAGCTTGTGGACATATTAAAAATTGTCAAAATTTATATAGTTAAATGAAATAAGGTTTAATTAACTAATAAATTTTTTTTACGAATTAGGTGTTATTATTTTTAGTTTTTTTTAATAATCATCATAATATATGATTGTATTATAAGATGAAATACGTTTTTTTACCCTAACCATTGAATAAAAATTACTTCAAAATTTGCAATAAGCAGGATCTTTATTTGAATAAAGATCAACAATACAAATTTCTCCGGGGTTATATTAACAATACGGAAAATAATGAGGAAACATGAGCAAGATTCCCTTCCAAAATTTCAAATATAATCGGGTACAACGAAATTTTGAGATCCCCAGTGAGACGCAGAACGTGGACCGTTGATATGAGGGAGGGATAGACGTGTACGGTAAATGATAGGATAATACAAATCCGTATTCTCCCTCCTCGACCGTCTTCATGGTTGATGTGCACTGCAAAAAAATCTCATTGGCCAGAGTACCTCTTTATATTCAAGTTTCGCGGCAAGCCCTCTCTCCTTTCCCCTCTCTCTGTAAACCCTGCCACTTCTCTTTTCTGTTCGTCTCTTGCCTCAGCGGGAATCGGATAAACCCTACAAGCGGTGAGCGCCATACAACCAGTTCCACTCTCCGATCTGTAATCTAGGGTTTGAATTCGAAAAAGAGAACAAAAATTTACGTTATCTTTTGTTAATTAGAACGAATTTGTCCATTTGTTTGATTGGCTCTGTGGTTTTTCTTAACAATGTTGTTGTTTTTTATTTAAATCAAGCTGGTTGGTGCCGGTCGTCTGATTCTGGATTTTGTTTCTGTAGTGCATTTGAATTGGCGTTCCTTTTCGTTGTTTATTTTTTTGAAATAATTTTGAGGTGGTGAGAGTGAAGGTTTACGATTTATCTGGATGATTTAAGTGCTCTGAAGCTCGTAGTCAATTGCTGAATTCGATGTGATTGTAGGAAGTGCTGCTTGGAAGATGTAGATCTTCGTTGCTGGTTGGTTATGTTTATCTTGCGGGGGTTTAAATTTGCGATTTATACTGTTAGTTTGGAAGTGTTTCAGGTTCATTGCAAATTTGCTGTTTATACCGATTTTAAAGATATGATTGATGCATACTTTTTGTTATATTAATTTTGGGGGATGTGGGGTATAACTGTAATTTCCTTATTTGTTTTGGATTTATCTACTGTTTAAATAAAGAGTAGCAATATGAGAAACTATATAAGTATCTATGTGTTTTGACGTTTGGGTTATATGGAAAATCTGAATGCCTGTTATGAAGCAGTTTAACTTGTGGCCTATAATTGTTTTCTTTCATGTGAAACACAGGAAAGGTAATATTAATGATTGAACTTTACAATTTATGGGAGAAAAGTGGAGTAAAGAAGGCCAAAAGAACTTGCATAGACCTTAGCCTTTAAATTAATTAAATATTCTTCAAGAGAATTATGTGTTATTGATCAGCTTACTAGCTGAGTATTAACTGAGTTATTATCGTTTATTCTGGCCTTTTCTTTTGTTCAGATACAGAAAAGATCAATGGCGCCAACAAGGAAATCTAGAAGTGTGAATAAGCGAATTTCGAATTCAAATGATCTTTCTCCCGAGAAAGATGGAATTAATTCAAATAAAAGCAAGCAACGAGTATGTTTTGATTTGTTTACACTTCTATTTTGAAACTGGAAGCAATACAATGGGCAAATGAAATACAATGCTTGCATACCTGCTTGGTTTCATATTTTCATAATAGTTTTACAAAGAGGTTAAAGTGGCAGTTCCTGGGTTTTACTTGAAGTATAACATTGGTGTTTGTATTAGTGAGTTTCACTTGATAAGTTTTCATGTCTTGTAGACTATGTTGCACAGGTATGAACGTGAGTATCTGATGCTACATGATACATGAATACAATAATTTTTGAGAAAGTTATGAGTGCAGCAACATATATTATATAAAATACATATTTAGTTATGATAGTTTGCTATTGTGTATGACAATTTTTAAGAAAAGAAGACTAGAAAATTCAGATGAAGCTTTGAGAGAGGGAATAGAGACAATGGGATTTGGGTTTGTCTTAGATTTTTTGAGTAACATGGATCAGTGGTGGGTATTCACAAAAAACCAAAAAAAGAAAGGGGTATGCGAAAAACAAAAAAATGCAAATGTATCTTATAAATATAAATATTTAATATTGGATATGGATGCATTGCCAATTTTGGAGTATTGATGCATCACACATTACCGTTCTTGTCCCTTACAGTACGTGCACCGAACATTATCTATATTTTTTCTCTTGTTTTAGCCTCAAATTTTTTAATTGTGGTTGATGTGTGCCCTTTGCACAGAAGAAAAAGTTGACGGATAAATTGGGATCTCAGTGGAGCAAGGAGGAACTAGAGCGATTTTATGAAGCATATAGAAAGTATGGTAAAGACTGGAAGAAGGTGTGCCTTTGTTATGGTTTTGTTTTCTCTCCCTGACCTGCTTGTTTGTGTGGAAATTTGAGGAAAATTGGGGCTTGTTCTTTATTTTTCATATCATTATCATCACCATTGTCATTAGAGTTCTTGTCATTGTTTGCCATTCTTATTGATTTATTTGGATTCCAGGTGGCTGCTGTTGTACGAAATAGATCTGCTGAAATGGTAGAAGCACTTTATAATATGAATCGGGTAAATCGAACTACATTTATGCACTTATTATGTGCATTCCGCCTCGTCTAAGAAATTAGGTGTTGTTTGTGTAGATGCATTTTTTGCATAACTGATTTAGACTTGATGGCATTTTTTACAAAATTAATTAATTGATGTTCTGTTTCTACCTATGAGACCTAAGACTTTTGTTCTTCCTCATTCTTCTTCACATTTCCTTCTACCTTTCTAATTTGGCTAACCATGGTTATCTATTCACCAAATTGCAATAATTATGCCTCGATAAATCCATATATTTCTCTATATCCATAAGTCTAAGTTAGCACATTTAGACATTGCTTACCCCCAATTTTTTAGTTCTAACTATCATAAACTGAGTTTTTGAAACTGTGTGCTGTAATTTACAGGCATACCTATCTCTGCCAGAGGGGACAGCTTCTGTTATTGGCCTCATAGCAATGATGACAGATCACTACAATGTGTTGGTATGGTCAAAAGCTAATTCTTGTTTACAAGATTATTTTTTTCCTGGACAAAATTTGTTGACAGCTTTTGGTGTGAAAATCACTTTTAAGTTTTTTTTTCCTTCCAGAACAAATGGTTAAACTGTTCTGTTGAACTAAATTCAAAATCTGTTCATTATTGGCCACTGCATCTCGTTTTCCTCAACAACTATCATAACATTACAAGTGATGTTATTCATGCTTACATTTGGATTTTCATTTTCTCTTTATATTTATTAAGGTAGATTGATATTTGGGAAAGTTGAGTTCTTCTGAGTCTGGTTTCACTTTGCTATTTTTTTTCTTTTATGATATGTTGTATTGGCTGAGTTTATATTTCTGAGTTGTAATTTTCTGGGCTGGAATTTGACAGGAAGGGAGTGATAGTGAAAGGGAGAGCAATGATGCACCAGGATCTCAAAAACCTCTGAAACGGAAGCGTGAAAAAGTTCAAATGAGTGTCTCTAAAGATCCTGCCCCGTCTCAGTCAATTGCTCCCAATGATGGATGCCTCTCTCTATTGAAAAAAAGACGCTTTGATGGTAATATCCATTGTGGCTCACTACCACTCTGTTTTTCCGGGGAGCCCTGCTTGCTTTTTCCCCAAATTACTTATATTCTCCCTGGATAACCGAAGTTGTCCTAGTTTAAATCCTTGTAATTGGAAAGTGGTAGTTATGTAGGAAATGGACATTAAGCTGGTAAAGTTCACCTCTATCACAGAAAAATCCCTGTAAATTTTCTTATGAAAGATTAATCTTAGGTGTTTGAACTGTATTATTTTGCTGGTAGAATGTCAACTGGATATAAAATTCATTCATGGGCTTGCACCTAATAGCTTAAGCTTTTAGGAGGGTTGATCTATGTGATATCACAGCCTTTACAACCAAGTGGTCAAGGGTTTGATCTCTGCTATCCTTATTCTCCTAAATAATTGAATGGCACAATGGATTTGCTCATTGTTCATGTTAGAATATTGAAAATATCTTGTCATATCTTAGAATATTTAAATTATCCTCTGGGTTTATTTTCTCTTTTTTCTGATTATCTCTTGGGATTAGTTATCAGATTTCCTTATCTTATCATGATTTATTTTCCTAATTAGTAGGATTATGATTAGTATAAATAAAGGTTTGGCTCTAGGTTTTATGAACATATCAAATACATTAATATGTTGTAATATATCTAACTTAGTTTCAATTCAATATTTCATTCTTTTTTATCTATCTTCCTCACTTTATACCTAAAATCTCATAATTTCAACATTATATTAGAGCAGTGTCATCCTCCATGACCTATCACCATTCTGATGTCGCCTCCCTAAAATTTGAAGTTTTATTTTCATGATTATTCCTTCTAATTAATTGTCTCTTTTGCCTTTTTTATTCATGGTGTTTGATCACCGCTATCATGTCTTCCTTTCGGCAATCTGCAGCTGTGTTCTTCATTTCGGCCATATCCTTCACTGGTTTCCTCTTCCGAGGTGCATTTTTCCAGTGTGTTTCCAGTTTCCTGTCTCCTCCTTTTTGGGTTGTGTTTATCTTTCTGGCTGGCTTTTTTTTCAGATTTTTGGCAGGTTTAGATCTTGTTTTTAACCGCCACCAGCATTGTTTAATTGTTTTGTTGCCACCCATCACTGTTCCCACACGATTTACCTCCCTTAGATTGGCCAATCCCTTGTGGACCAACTGCTATAGAAGGTTTGGTGCACACACGGATATGATCTTACATGTCTCCACTCTTCTCTGCATGTGGTGACATGTCCAAGCCTGTTTCTGGCTGATCTTCATGTTGCCAAACCCATGCCATTGTGCTTGTGCCCAATCTATACTCGATTCATCCATCTTGGGCCTCATGTCTCCTTTTTCAAGCTTTTTACACAATTTCTCTCTCCTCTTGCTGATCATTGACCTCCTCTGCAGAGATCTACCCTCATATTTTCCATATAAAGTCTGCTTCACTTTGTTTTTTCCTTTGCAGTTGCTATTCACTTGTCTTCTCCATCAATTCTTATTTGACACCTTCTGTGCTTTGCCATGACTTGTGTTCAAATCCATGTGGTCTCTCTATCTTTGTTGGTTTGATTTGTTTGGGTTATCCTGTGACTTTCATAGAGGTATGAGCCTGGCCTATTTTTTTTTTTTTTTTTTTAAGAGAGATTACCTTCCTTGTGACTTTCGTAGAGATATGAGCCTGACCTTATCATTTACCACTTTCTCAGAAATGTCAGTCTGGTTATGCAGCTTTACCAGAAATATTAGTTTGCCTTGTACCTTTCGTAGATAAATCATCTTGATCATATGGCTTTTCCAGAGATATGAGCTGACTTTGTGGCTTTACCAATAGTATCTATCTATGATAGATATACATAGTTAAGTTTGTATGTTGAAGAAATAAGGCATGTTGCCTATAACTAAAAATAATAGGAGAGGTTAAGAAAGAGGCATCTTGTCAATTGTGAGAAAATTAGGGCCTTCGGCTTGGAAGGTGCAGTCCCTCAAATAACTGTTGAGTGTGTGTTCTGTTCTGTAATTAGGGGAGTTCCTCCCTGTGTTTGTTTTACTAATTCTACTGGTTGGACTAGGCTTATTATGAGCCCAGAAATCAGATCCACCACCTTATTTGATACCCATTCCTTTTCTTCAGTATTATGGGCTTGACCCATTTGTTTAACAAGTGGGTGGATAATGCATTCTCTAAATTCCTCCTAAGTTTCCCTTGTCACTCTCTTCCCATCACAGCTGTGTTGATGCATGCTTGCTGTTTCCAACCAACTTCAGGGTAGCTGAAGCATTTTTCTTGACTAACCCTACCCTTCCCATGGAAACTGTGAATGTGGATGGTTTGATTCTTCTTGCCCCATCATCTGCTGCAATTTCCTCCTATCTCTGTTGCTGCCCACCCCCCTTTCTCCCTGTGCGTTGTGGTTCTGCCATGGCATTGCGGAACTGCCTCCATATCTGTCTGCCTCCTTGTTTTCGAATTAGCTCTGTCCATGGCATGGGTAACCTGAACTAGTGATTCTGGCAGGGAAAGCCGCATGGGTAACCTGAACTAGTGATTCTGGCAGGGAAAGCTTAGCCCATATGCTCAAGTTGAGAACTCCAGGAGCTGTGGGTACCATAAGAACAGAGCCAATGGCAACAAGAAAATGGGAGGAATAGCAAACTGTTCAGTGTTCACTATCTGCAGAAGTGAGGAAGGAAATTCACATCATTCTTGGAGAGATGAGGAAAGATTACAGATTGGAGGAGAGAACTTAAGGAAGAACACCAGTTGAGGGTGCAAAAATACAGGAGAAGTGGAAGGTCATTGGAAGCAAGAAAACAGTGGGGTCATGCAGTCTTGAAAGATGGAGGAGAATCTAGGGAGCAAAAAAACCGCATAGGTGAGAGAGGGATAAATTGGAAACAGAAACTGTGAGAGAAACAGACATGAAGATAGATATGGAGGAAGAATTTGATGGGCCTATGGTGGAGAAGGAACCTCACAAAAACAGTGTGCAGAACTTGGTTTACAACAACCACCTTTGGGCTATTGGAAGAGAGTAGAAAATGAAAGGGAAATCTCTTCCTGTGGAAAGCAAGACAGTGGGGCAGAGATGGGGGGGGGGGGGAGGGGGGAATGTGATGGCCAAGGAGTGGTTTGTGGGTACACCATCCAACCTACTTCCGCTGCTGAAATCACTAGACATCAGCTCTTCTATGGTGAAGGATGGGTCAGCAGTTGTGACTAAGCTCTGGGTCTCACCTATGCTGACCAAGATTCCACCAGCCGAAATGCAACAACCGCTGAATTTTGTGCCTTCTACAATGGCCAAGACAGTGGCAGAAACATGCATCATTCTGCAACTCTGACAGAAACGCAGGTTGTGAAAGAATGGGAGAAGATCAGTTTTTTTATGTAATGGGCCAGACTCAGCTAGGTGAGGCAAAGAAATGGATCTTAGAGATGAAGGCAGAGAGAAGATGGAATCTACTGAGCTCTTTTCCTGATTTACTGGGTCTGGCCCCATTTGATAAGGCTGCTTTGGTCCTTCAAAAGGCAACTTATGCTGTTGTTATTGTGGAATTTTTTGCTGAGAGGAAAAGTGACAAACAATTGTTATGCTTCAGGCAGTGGGACCCTGGTGGAATTATGTCAGCAGTTGCTTAGGACCTCTACTAAAACCTTCACCGTGGGGACAAGGTGAAACTTTAGGGGAGAGTATTGATAGATATCCATAGTTAATTAAGTTTGTTAAGCAACAGTTAGTTAAGTTTGTTTGTTGAATAAATAATAGGAGAGGTTAAGAGAGAGGTACTTTGTCAATTGTGAGAGAATTAGAGCCTTTGGCTTGGGAGGTGCAGTCACTTGACGAGTTGTTGAGTGTGTGTTCTGTTTCGTAATTTAGGGAGTTCCTCCATGTATTTTCTGAATAAAGATACCAGGCTTCTACCAATCTACTGGCTCCACAACATTATTAGAGAATCATCCTGTTCTTGTCATTCTACAAATTATATTGCTTGATTTTCTCCTTTTGTAAAGGTTATATATGTAATAAGATTAAAACTTAGTAAGATTAAACTTTAGGAGCGTTAGAATATATGAAATATCTTGGAATATCTTAAATTATCCTCTAGGTTTAGTTTTCCTATTTTTTCGTTATCCTTTAGGGTTAGTTACCATATTTCTTGATCTTACAATGATTTGTTTCCCTAATTAGTTAAGACCATGACTATTGTAAATAATGGTTGGTTTATTCTCTAGGTTTTATGAACATATCTGATATGCCAATACATCTTAATACATCTAAGTTAAAAGCAATGCAGCATTTCATTCTTTTGTCTTCCTTTATAACTAAAATCCCATAATTTCAGCAGTTCACAGGTCAAGCCTATAGGGATCTTGTGTGAGGAATGTGTTAGATATAAAATTATGCATGAGCTTTCACCTAAAGCTTAAGCTTTTGGGATAGTTGATTCTTAATGCTAACCATATCTAAATGAGAGAAGAGAAAGAAGTTCATTAATTTTTTATCATGCAATCTGGTAATTTATGTGTCTGTTTAAGTTTTTTCCCCCAATTAAAATAAAGGAAATTATCACCTTCATAATGTTGTGATTCAGCTTATGTCCATCAAGAGAATTTGGTTAACTGAAAACTAAACATCATGCAATACTTTGTCAATGTACTATGGTATGTGAGAATGATCTTCATATATCATTTGCCCTTGTCAGGTTTGCTTTCCTATCTGAAATATCATTGTGGTTGAAATTTTGTAATTAAATAGTAGCAGTGATAAAATTAGATCCTTCTTGAACTGCCCTACCCTTCCAATTCATTTCAATTAATGTGCTGGTAGAATACTTTCCTATTTCAACTTCATTAAAACCAAATATAATTCTGAATCAATAGTCTTGCTCATATTGCTTGTAACAATATCTTTTTTAGTAGTATGCGAAATATTCTGCAGAGAATTGCAATATTTTTTGGTGTATATTCTGTAGAGGATTCCAATATTGATGGGATGATTATTCAATTAATCAGGTATCCATCCTCGGGTTGTTGGGAAAAGGACACCTCGTGTCCCAGTTCACTATTACAAGAAAGATGATGCAGAAAATTATGTTTCACCTAATAAAAGATGCCTGAAGTCAACTGTTGATGCTAATGATGATGAAGTTGCACATGTTGTAGCTTTGGCATTAACCGAGGCTGCCCAAAGAGGGGGCTCTCCGCAAGTTTCTCAAACACCATATAGAAGAGTAGAGCAAAAGTCCTCTCCTGTCCAAAGCGGAGAGAGAAGGGTATTTAACTGTTCACTGGCTTTTTCTGCTATTATCTTGTATTTGTTGACTATATTATTAATCCAAGATATGAAATTATGTTCTGGATATGTCTCACTTAAGCAACATTCCAATAGGATGTGATGAAAATATTTGTGAATGATTTGCTTTTGTTTGATTAGTGGTTGTTTAAAGTGTAATCATGTTGCAATTTGTCAACTAGCACCAAATGTCAGAGACAGTTCGTGCCAAGTTTCATAATGTTTCTGCGGATGAAGAATTCTTGGAAGGTAGTATAGAAAGCAGGGGAGCTGAAAATGGAGAATATGCTAGAGATAATAGTTCCTTGGTGGATATGGAAGGCATAGGCACTGTTGAAGTTCTTCAGAGGGGGAGAAAATTTTACAGAAAGAAAGAGAGAGTAGAAAATGTTGGAAACCAGCAGCTTGATGATGGTGGAGAAGCATGTAGCGGCACAGAAGGAGGACTTAGTTTTAGTTCATTGAAGGAAAAGGTTGATATTGAGGTTACTAATGGAAAACTTGAACAATTCTCTCCAAAAAGTCAGAGGAAAAGAAACAAGAAACTCTTCTTTGGAGGTAATTCTGTCACTACACATGTATGCAAATTGTCTGTGCAACTTTTAGTTCCTTTCCTCCCTTAGCCTTGGAGCAAGTTGAGGTTGGACTTCAGTAGAATCAATTTCTTCTTTCCTTCCACATCTCTCTGAAGTCACAGTATTTATTTTATCCAACAGATGAAACCCCTGCCTTGAATGCTTTGCAAACTTTGGCAGATCTGTCTCTAATGATGCCAACATGTACAATAGAGTCTGGTAAGAATAATGTCTTTTATATATTTATTAGTGTAATTGCAAGAGATATGCATGCACAAATGTTTACACGCGTGCGCGCGCACACACACACTGAGTAATAGCCAAATTGGAAAATTTTCCAATTCTTAACATTTTCAGATTCAACATAACTACATGATTTAGACTGATTTGCCTCATCTTGGCCCATATTTGTTGACATATGATTAATTTCACCTTTAAGTTTTAACTACTTATTTCATATTATTTGAGCTGCAATTTTCACTTATTCTACTCCAATGCCCAGACTAGAATCTACTTCTTTTGCTGCTGTCATTCATGTTGCTTGCTGTAGTTATTATTGGGATTTTGCAAAACTTTTGTCTCTTTTTTTCAGTCAAACCTAAATTATTTTAATTAATTTTCAACTCTTCCCCCTTCTGCATCTAGAATCTTCTGTCAAGTTGAAGGGAGAAAGAATGCCTGCTGATAAAGATGATAAGTCTTCTTTACCTGAGGCAACATCAACAAGCCATAAGAGATATAAACTTAAGCACTCTGTGGCCCCTGAAATTGAACTGTCAACCTCCAAAAAATCTAAGCTTGGAAAGGAATCAGCAAAGGAAGCTAATGCTCTCTTTGAATCAAAAGAGCAGCTTCCTTTTGCTGATACAGCATGGAAAAGAAAACGGAAGCCTACTGTTTCAAAGGTAATCAATCTTGTATGCTTTATCCAATATACCTTACATTGTGAATATATTTGATTTTGCTTAATTTTTTCTCCAAAACATCTTTTTACTTGAGCGTTTTCTCTTTCAATGACTTGGATTAATACAAAAAAAAAGCTGTTGCACAAATTTTTATAAACTAACAGTTTTTTGAATAAGGTCAATTTTGAGCATTAGAATTATCAGCAATAGCGTAATGCTACACAACTAAAAAAGAATAGGTGGAATCTTGACTGAATTCTATGGTGGTTGTTGGATGGAGTAAAGTGGTAGGTAGCACTCATCCTTCTAAGGGTCAGCAAGATTGCCAGAAACCATCCAAGCAAAAATAAATAAATACTAAAGCATTCTAGCAATTTGTCAAAAATCATTCCAAAAAGTGATTGTTTTAGATTATTTCAAAATTTTTAATATAAATACCATTTTTACCTTCAAGCAAACTTTTTTTTAATCATTTGATATCCCATTTAGTAATTTACTACATATAACTATAAGCAATTCTATTTGCATAATCCAAACTTAATTGTCTTAAAATCACTTACGGATAAACATAAATAAATTTTCTAATAATTGATTTTCTGAAAATCAATATATGTAATACTCCAAACACACTGGCAACAGCAACAGATCTGATGATTGTACAATATGATACAAGATATATGGTAGTATGGTTTTACAATTGAAAATTTAAAATTTGAGCAATGATGTATAATTGTTGTGGTAATTATTACTTGTTGCCTTAATTATACCAAATCACGAGGTTGCCAAATACCCTTAGTGGTGCCACGTCATTGAAATAATGCTGAGACTGAGATGTTGATTGTAATCTTTTAATTAGTAGGTCCCACTCTCCTTGTCTTTCACCTGATTACTAAGAGGCTATGAAGCATGGAAATTCATGTGGACACTAGGCATGTCATGGCTTGATAGCAAAATTTAGTGTCTAGGTGCTTTCATAAAGTGTCTCATCATGTAACACAAGTTTCTCTTGTTAGAAATGGCTCCTTTGTTATCATTCCAGTCCAATAAATTCTGTTATTCTCTACTGTTCCATCTTGCATTTATCAATTTGATGATATTTGCAATGGCTCAATTAGTAAAGGGAAGGTTTAATCTGGTTGCAGGTTGCAAATGCAAAGCTTGTTTCGTATCTAAGTGGTCCCTTGAAAAACGAGGTATGCAAATCTTTAGATTTTTGTTTGACCCTGGAAAATATTTGTGTAAATTTCTGTAGAACTAAAGCAAGTTCTGTTGTTATGAGAATATTATTTTTCCCTTTAGAATATCCAAGACTTTGTTCAAGTGGGAGAAGGGTGGCGTTGAATAGTATGCAAAACCTATTGGTGTTTAAAAATAGTTCCTGGAATTATGCCTTCTATCTGATTTAAAAGTTTGCAAATG
This sequence comes from Canavalia gladiata, assembly GCA_037954105.1. Taxonomy (NCBI): domain Eukaryota; kingdom Viridiplantae; phylum Streptophyta; class Magnoliopsida; order Fabales; family Fabaceae; genus Canavalia; species Canavalia gladiata. Next base: position 17,620,874 of record CM075660.1, read on the forward strand.
TTTTAACCTGTAGTTGGATACTTTGATGTAATTCTGGTCTGTTTTAACTTGGCACACAAGACTTGAGGAAGGTTGCATCACCTAAGTTGTGACTTGATCAAATGAAAATTCACCTGATCAGAACTTTTGTTAACCTCAGGTTATAAAGTGGAAATGTATTTAGTTTTGGGTATGGCTGGATCTATGATCTAACCTGAAAAGCCTGTGGTTTAACTTGGCAAGGAATTTTCTAGGAGATAATGTGATGGAAGCAGAGGGCACAGCCACCATCTACATATTATAAAATCAGTAGTTAGTTCATCAAATGTTATAACTTACAATCACTAGGATTATTTGGGTGCATTGTGATTAGGGTTTAATTATTAAATGGCTATCATTGAACAAACTGAGTTTTCTCTCAGTTTTGACTGTTGATATATGCCTTTAGTTTGCTGTAGGTTGAACCACATTAAATTCGGTGTCTATTTCTCTTCTGTACCCATTCTATTCTCTCCATCATTGCTCCCATAATTCGGTGCCTTTAGTGGATGTCACAAGAACTGTTTACTCCCATAATTGACACAGTATTGTTAGATATGCTCACCATGTTTATATTGATAGATAGGCACAAATAGGTATTGTAAGAAATTCAACCCATGAAATCACATAAATGTGAAGCTAGATGCCTGTCCAGTTTTTATTTTATTTTATTTGACATTATATGATAATACATCCAATTACTGTAGAAGTGAGGTTGTTTTTTCTTCTCTGATCCTTATAAGATGCTTGGACTTACTTATTATGTACTTATCAAAGTTGTGCATTCCCTGTAGACTGTAGATGATGAGAACAAACCAGTGATTAAAGGAAAAAACATTGATCAGGTTTTTACCCTACCAAAGCAATTGAAGACAGTCAGATCATCAGAGAGTTCCTTGTGTAGTAGTGATCAGAAAGATTTGACAGTATCAACCGCAGAAGTTCGACTTTTGAATGAAGTTAGTTTACCAACTAAACGAAATAGACGGAAGATGATTTTACAGAGAACTTCCATGCCTAAAGAGACATCTTCAGAAAGCATATTGAAAAATCAACCTAATAAGTACTCTACTCTTAAGGTACAAGCTTTTTTTTTTTTAAATTTAAATTGATTCTGTGTTCTGAAGCTTTGAGGGGTATCAAGTTTTTTTTCTTTCAATTTTATTTTTAATAATAATTTCTTATATAACTTGCAGGGAAAGCTATCTAGTTTGTCATCTTATAAGGTTCGCCAATGGACTATTTTTGAATGGTTTTACAGTGCAATTGATTATCCATGGTTTGCCAAAAGGGAATTCATGGAGTACTTAAATCATGTTGGACTGGGGAATATCCCTCGGTTAACTCGTGTTGAGTGGAGTGTCATAAAAAGGTATGAAGTTCGCTTGTCGTACTTCTGCTAAACCATGTGAACAGTAAAGTATGTAATGATGGAATCAATCATAACGGAGCTATTTGACATTTCAATGTTGTACATGTTTCTGCAGTTCCCTTGGCAAACCCCGCAGGTTTTCTGAACACTTTCTGCATGAAGAAAGGCAAAAACTTGAACAGTATCGAGAATCAGTGAGGAAACATTACACTGAACTGCGGACTGGTATCAGGGATGGACTTCCAACAGATTTAGCGAGACCATTATATGTTGGACAACGAGTAATTGCTCTTCACCCCAAAACAAGAGAGATTCATGATGGTAGTGTGCTTACTGTTGACTATGACAAGTGCAGGATTCAGTTTGACCATCCTGAATTAGGCGTTGAATTTGTAATGGTAATATGATATCTTATCATCATGCTGATTATTAAATGTTATAGCCATTCTTCAAGAGGTAGTTTCAATCAGGGTATTTGGCACATTTGTTTCAGTTCAATTTTGGAGAAAAAATTACCATGTTTTTTCCCAAAAGTTGTATCCGGAAGATACACAAAAAAATGTAATTATTTCTTCAAAATAAGTTAAACCAAGCCCACTTGCCTTGCACTATAATGCTGTATTAAACAAATAAAAAGAGGTGCCTCATGCTATCAAGGTCCAGCTATGCATGGTGTCTAGGGAAAGGTTGGACCCACTCTGTGTGTATATAGAAGGCAGCCTTATTTTGCATATGCATTTGCAAGAGCTTGATTTAAGACTCCAACTTGTGACCGCATAGCCACATTGTGATAATTCCAACCATTGCGGCTAGCTCCTCTTCCTGTAATTAAAAATCTATTACTTAAATTTTTCTCCTAATTGATGAGAATTGGCTTGATATTTGTGAAATATTTAAATGATTTATATGTACCACAGGCTGTAAATAAACTATCAACGGCTTAATATTTTTTTATTAGCTTGATATCTGTGAAGTCCAAAAATGGTTGTCACATTTTCTTGATTTTAATGAGTGGAATTTTTGGTTCAGGACATCGATTGCATGCCTTTGAATCCATTGGATAATATGCCAGAAGCTCTGAGGAGGCAGATTGGTGCCAGAAAAGCCTCTTTTGTGACTAAAGAGCCGCAGATTAATGGAAATTCAAGTTTTGGGGGCTACGAATTGCATGCTTCACCTGTAAAGGTACACACCTCTTTAAGTGATTTAATAAAGCAATGAAAGGTTAGAAATCTAACAAGTATCTATGCACTAATATCATGCATCAACAATGTTTTCAGTGCTTATGCATTTATTTTATAATTCCATGTAACTTGACACTATAATTTAGATTTAATTTGATTCCACTATCAGTGGCAACATTTTTTCCATAATCATCTTGCCATGTATTGTCACTTCATTAAATGAGTTTGACTATAACAATAGCTACTTAGAAAATGAAACTTTTATTGATGTGTTAATATCTGATGTGGTTGCTGTAAAATTTTTTTACATGAACAGTAGATCAAAATTAAACTCAAACTCAAACTTTCTTTTCAAGTTAAATATTGTTCTGTCCTTTTTATTCCAACATACAATAAGCTTGAACAGTTAATAGGAGTGCTTCATAGTTATTACTTTTAATGATTGACATAAGTTTTCTTACTATGTCTTTTAACTGGTGGGCAAACCTTCACATATGTTCCCATTGTTTTGCACTGCTATGACCAACTGGATGAATTTAACCACTCAATGCTTTTCTCGACTTTGAAAAATCAGCTGAAGGAATACCTTTAGGTCCAGTTGTGAGTCTGTTGAGTATTACATCCTTTTCACTTGGGTTATCAATGAATTCCAGTTTCCACTGCCACTGGTGAAATGTTGCTATTAGAAACAGTGTTTTATAAGTTTTTATTTCATAATTTTATCAGCATCTTATGTTGGTTTTGTTAACCATGTCATTGCCCAGGCAAAGGTTGCTACCATTGATAACCTTGGTGCACAAGCAGGCTGTGCTCAGCCTTGTAAAGTGACACACCATCAAGCTAAGGAAGCTGATATACATGCACTTTCTGAACTAAAGCGTGCTCTAGATAAAAAGGTTTTTACTTTTCATGCCCACAAATTAATACTTTTTTTGCACAGTTCCTTTGTAAATTGTTGAATTTCTGTTTTCATGCACCTTTTTCATTTAGGTTTTTTCTAAATCTGAATTAGATTCATCTATCACTATATGTAAACTTACCTTGGTTATCGGTGGACTTGCTCCAACTTTCTGGGTTGCTTTTACAGGAGACATTGTTAATGGAGCTTCGAAAAGCAAATAGTGACATATTGGAAAATCAAAATGGCATAGAATGCTTAAAAGATTCCGAGACTTTCAAGAAGCATTATGCCACGGTACTTGTAGAGCTAAAGGAAGCCAGTGGACAGGCATGTGGCTTCCAATGTATTATTTTTCTCATTTCAACATTCTGCATTAACCTTGAAGCAACATTTGATTGGTTACAATTTTCAGGTTTCTGATGCTATGCTTCAATTGAGGCAGCGCAATACTTATACAGGAAATTCTCTGCCACCATGGATGAAGCCCCAGACAAGTTTCACTGTTCATGATGGCCTTCCCAGTATGTTGGATAGTTCTCCAACACAAGAGTTAGGGTCAACTGTCATTGAAATTATTAAAGGATCCAGGTTAAGGGCACATGAAATGGTGGATGCTGCATTTCAGGTAAGTGTGACCTATGGATCTTCTGCCCCTTCTGCATTTAAAGTTATTATGAACTAAAAATGACTTTTACACTTGTTTTCTCACTACTTTGGGTGATATAAGCAATTTTCTGTTCTTTTTGTCCTGGTTAATTGTTCTTGATCCAGCATTGCATTATTAATATTTGTTACAAGCAATGATTTGTTGATTTAGCCACAAATCTTAAAATGCTCATATTGGATATTAATTCAGATGTAGTGGTAGCTCTAGACTGTAGTGGAACCACTTTGTACATTGGAGTGTTGTTTAAGTATTCAAGCTCTAACCTTCTCAATAACTTTTGGCACTTTCTGATGCTATAATTCAGGTATTGTCTTTGACAAAAGAAGGTGAAGATGCTTTCAAGAGGATTGGGCAGGCACTGGATTCTATTAATCATCAGCAATTGGCCTCCAAATCTAGGTTACCCATGATCAGGTCCCAAGAGCAAGTGAATAGCAGTTTTTATCATCATAATCATTCAACTTGCTGTGTGTCAGAGTCTTTAATTAATGATGCATCTGGTCCAAAACCGCATAATGATTCGGACAAAGTCAATACTGAAATTCCATCAGAGCTCATCACCTCATGTGTTGCTACATTAATCATGATACAGGTAACTTCCTTCATGTGATTGTAAAAGTAATGTCTTCCTTGTAAGTATTAGCCACAAAAATTCTGTACTGCACATCTGAGTTGTGTTCTCATCTTGCCTTTCGACTTTAATAGATGCTTATCTCGTTTTAATTGCTCTCCCCCATATTGAGATTACAGCATACATTGGTTTTCACTTGTTGGAAACTTAGGAATAATAGATCGGTTCCACTGTCCTGGTTGCCTATATTAATTGTAATATAGGAAATAGAAATAGAATAGTAAGCTTAATTTTTTCTCCTTGTAAATTGCATTCTGTATTCATTAGTCATTGTGATTATTCTGTATATATTTATTTCTTTGGCTGATTGTGTTTTCACACATATTTTCCGAAATACCTTTTTCTCCTAAGACTTGGTTTATTGAACAGATCTTGCTAACCAAATGTTAATGTTCTTTCTTACCAAAAAATAAAATAAAATAATAATGTTCTTTAACTTGCAGACTTGTACTGAGCGCCAATACCCTCCAGCTGATGTGGCTCAGATATTAGATTCTGCCGTTACCAGCATGCAACCGTGCTGTCCTCGAAACCTCCCTATTTATAGAGAAATTCAAATGTGCATGGGAAGAATTAAGACCCAGATTTTAGCTCTCATTCCTACTTGATTTGTATCCTTTCACTCTGGTCTGCTATGTAAGCTGTAGATATGATGCTGAACTCAGCTCAATTCTCATCGGGGCTCCTCGCCCACTTTGTAATTTATGTCCTTTTTTTTTGGGGGGGGGGGGGCAGGAACAATAATTTCTGGTGGTATTAAGAAGTCATGTAATTTACCGCCGTGCCTTTCTAATCTTTGGTATCAAATGGTGGTAAAATAAAAATTTAATAAAGAATACAAGTATTTAATATCTTTGAAATCCAAAAATTAAATGCTCTTTTTTTAATTAATTTAAAATGCAAAAATTAGTTCTTAACCTGTCTTTAGGGCACATCCTTAACTACATAGCTAAAATACAATTTTCATTCAGCCTCATTCATTTGTTGGATTGCATACACATAACTTTTGCATTAGTGCGTTGTGTTTCATAATCATAATAGAATGAATTTGTATAATTTTTTGAACAAAATAATATTGACCATTTACTCATATATTCATTCAAAGAAATGCAATCCTTAATCATTGTATTGGCTAGCTCTTTTAAAAATTAAAATACTTATTCTGTAAATTGATTATTTTTTTAAATTACTTTGATGTCTTCAAAAATTAACCAAACACCATTGATTTAAAAGGATTTTATTAGCTATCATTTACTAAACGTAGTTTTGTTAAGGTTTCATTTATAGATTTTCAAGCATATTTAAATAGTAAATTTTCATTATTTATTTTTATAAATAACATATTTTTCAAATGAAAATGTACTATTTTTTTAACATGTTTAAAATCAATTTTAGATTAATATTTCTTGATTAAATATAATGTTTATTCAGAGCAAGGATTTTTAGACAATCTTCTAGATGTTGATCATTTCCCCTTTTTATTAGCCAAATCAATGATAATTTTGGAGGTAATATATGTTGGCAATGACAACCACAAACTATTTCCTGAGTTTCAATTAGGTTGAATGCAGGCCTGTTTGTGTTTTTAATGCAACGGAAACAGGAGAAATAAAAATTTTCTTCTCTCATAAAACTTGAGGGGATTGCTTTTTGCATCTCCCGTTTTTTCTTTTTGCACTCCCCTTCACTTTTTGTAATTTTTTTTCAATTATACCCTTTAACAAATACATTCCGTAGATTAATTTGCGGAATGTAAACATTTTACATTCTGTAAACTAATTTGCGGAATGTTAAAATTTACATTCCGCAAATTAGTTTATGGAATGTAAAAATACATTTCGTAAAATATATTCCGTAAATTAATTTGCGGAATGTAAAATATATTCTGTAAACTAGTTTACGGAATGTATATTAAAAAACGTAAAGGATAAAATGAGAATATCCAAATGTCCAAAAAAATGGAGGGTGTAAAAAGAAAAAACGGGAGGTGCGAAAAGTAAAGTCCAAACTGGAGCTCTAACTTGATTTTGTCCTGAAATCGTGCTAACTCTGTTTTATAAGGTAATCAGAGAACCATTTCATCTAACTTGTCATCCAATCCATGCATAATGATTAATCTCACATCCTGCAAGTTTGAATTCTTTTATCAATTTAACAAAAATACACTTAATTTAAAATTTTTATATCATCATTTAATTGTAAATTATCATATTAAAAGTTATTAATTTTTATAATAATTACTTTAAAAATTATACTCATTATTAGAACTATTAAATTAGGCCATGATCCTAGGATTAGCATATTTGATCCTATGTTATGTAGTCTATCTAGAAATAGAATTTTTTTAAATCCTAATTTATATGAATCTCAGTTTAAAGAGTTTAGCATCGGCTGGTATAGTTTTTTTTTATTTTTATAATTTATCTTAAAGTATAATTTTTAAATCCGAATCTATGCAATCTCCAAATTAAGTATGATGAGGGTAAGCTAGTTCATCTGATCCTATATTATAATATTTTATTTTGTAACTTATTTAAAAGTAAGATTTTTTATATATTAATTTTTGTAACCTTCATTTTAAGTAGGATGAATATAAGTTAATTCATCTAATTTTATTTTGTATCTAATTTAGAAGTAGGATTTTTTAAAAACCCTAATCCACATAACACTTAAATTAAGTGGAATAAGTGTGAGCTAACTCTTCCATCCATATTTTATAACTGTTTATTTTTTAACTCATCTAAAAGTAGGATTTTTTAAACTTTAATTTATATAATTGTTAAAATAAATGTGGACCAATTCATGTAATCCTAATTTATATTTAACTCTTTTTCTATAAAATTCTATCATTTCTCTTAATTTTTTTTTCAATGCTTTATTTCTCTCTTTAAATATCCTTTTCAATCTTTTTTATTATACTAAAATATTCTTTAATTTATTTATCTTTCTTTTTAGATTTTCTATTTTTTAAAAATATTTTTTATTTATCTCTAGAATTTTCTCATTCTTTAATTCTTTCTCAAAATTTTCTCAACTTTTTTATACTTTTATCTTTTCGTTATTTATTTTTTCTAATATATTTATCTATCTATCTCTAAAATTATCTTTTCTCATATTTTTTTCTTTCTCTTCTTTCTAATTTTTTGTTTATTTTAATTTTTTATTACTATTTTATTTTAAGAGAGAAAAAAATTATAAAAAAATTAAGAAAAAAATTTAAAGAGAAAAATTGAAGTCCATAGGATTTAAATTAGATGAGCTTGTGAGTTATTTTGACCTTATTTCATGTGGATCAGAGTTATTTTGACCTTATTTCACTTGGATCATAGTTGAGTTAAATTGAATGGGATAAATGAACATTTTCAGAATATAAAAAAAAACAACTTCAAGTTGAAACAAATTTTAGTTAAAAATTTCAAAGGCTAAAATTTTTAAATGGACAGAAAGATAGAGTAGACAATATAGTTATATAAATTTATAAAGGTAGAGACTTTACGTTCCCCTTTAATAAACTTGTTTTGATCTTTCTTATATAAATATGTGAGTAATACTCTTTTAAAATTGTAAATTGTTTTGAACTTATACATTGTTTATCATTAAGGATGAAAGCGAACAAGGCTTAATATCATCAAGGATGGAGGTGAACAAAGTCTAATAGGAGTTACACTCAGCTTGTTTAACACCTAACTTAACTTGTCTGATTTAATAAATAAATAAACTCGAACTTGTTAAAAAATATTTTTAGATAAACAGGTCAAACTTAAGCTTACGAGTCTATTTATCTTTATATATTATATATCTATATTTATTAAATTTTTTTTAATATATTATATTTGTATAGTATCTATTTTAATGTATTATATTTATAATATATATTTTATATATATTTAATAACCATTTTATCTTATAAACTTTAAATTTACAAGCGTTTTTAAAGGATCATTTATATATATTGGAATGTATGCTTTTAAATAGGTTCGTAGGTTTTGTAAGCTTTAAATCAGGTTATATCTTGACAAAAAAATATCTACTTTCATCCCTACTTATCATTTGTAGTTTTTTAGAATTTACATTTCTTAATCTTAGAACATAACATCAACTAATATGATTTACTCTATACAAATGAATCAGAATACGGAAACGATAATGGAACGTCTTGAGAATTAGGATAAGATAAGATAAGGTAAAATTCGGATAAGATGAGATGAGATAAGATAAGATAAGATAGGATACGGTAAGATGACATAAAATAAGATAATATGAGATAAGATAAGATAAGGTAAGATAAGATGAGATAACATAAGATAAGATGTGATAAAATGAGTAAGGTGAGATAAGATGAGATAAGATAAATGAACCTAACACAAACCGCGATCTACCGGATAATACCGAAGTTATCAAGAGGAACTTGACTCTTATCGCGACCTGTTGTAAGAACCAACGTTATTAAAGGTAGTTCTTTGCCCAATAGATGAAAAACTCTCAAAGCCTTAAAATCTGTCTTTTCACCGAATTCCTAACTCCTATTAATAGCGAACATAATCTAGTAAAATAAAAGATAACAAATTAGAAATCCTAATTACATTACAATTACAATCTAAGTTACAACCAATTTTAAAACAAATAACTTCTAGATAAATATCAAATCCTAATGTAATCTATAGCAAATTATAAACTTTATCACTTAGGATCTTCAATGATATAACTACATAAATTAACCTATGTTGGAATTGAGCTTGGATCCACGTAGTATTTTTTTTGAACTTACTTGATGAAACCTTCAAGTGTGTGTTCCATACGTTTGGTCCTAATTTTCGTCATAGGACCTTCCATTCCTCGTAGATAATATCTTAAATGATCTCTTTTGCTTATCAGCACACGGTCACATCATTCCCTCCTTCTCCAAGAGGATTCGTCCTCGAATCTTGAAGGTCATATGCATCAAATAAGGATAAATCAGAAACATTGAAAGTGATACTCACATTACTACAACTACTTAGAAGATCGATTTTATAAGCATTATCGTTGATCCTTTCAATCACTTGAAATGGACCATCTCCTCTAGGATGTAATTTGGAACTTCTATGATTTGGAAACCGCTCCTTTCACAAGTTAACCCACGTCTAATCACCAGGGTCAAAGACCACCTTGGTGCAACCTTTGTTTGCCTGTCGAGCATAATGTTCATTTTTCTTCTCAATATTAGCGCGAACCTTAGCATTAAATTTCTGCACAAATTCAACATTTTGTTTCTATTCAAATTAAGAGAGTCATTAGTATGAAATGGTAAAACATCTAAAGGTGATAAAAGATTAAATCCACATACAATCTCAAAAGGTGAAAAGGAAGTAGATGTATGAACAACTCTATTATACTCAAATTCGACATGAGGCAAACAATTCTCTCAATCCTTTAAATTCTTTTGAATTATAGTATGTAATAAGATGCCTAAAGTTCTATTCACAACTTCGGTTTGTCCATCTGCTTGTGGATGAGCCACAGTAGAGAATATTAATTTAGTGCCCAACTTACCCCCACAAGGTTTTTCAAAAGTGACTAAGAAATTTAACATCTTAATCACTTATAATAGTTTTAGGTAAGCCCTGCAAATGTACAATCTCTTTGAAAAATAAATCAGCAATATAAGTGACATCATTAGTTGTAGAACAGGCAATAAAATGTGTCATTTTGCTAAACCTCTCTACAACGATAAAATTACTATCTTTTTCTTTTGAGATCCTAGGCAGCCCCAGTACAAAATCTATAGAAATATCAGTTCAGGGATATTCAGGAATATTTAAAGGTTTAAACAAGCCATGATGCATTACCTTAGATTTTTCTTGTAAGAAAGTAATATATTTTTCACTAATAAGTTTAACATCATACTTTATTTTTGGCCAAAAAAAATGTTCACGTAAAATATCATAAGATTTTTTAATGCCAAAATGCCCAATTAATCATCTTCCATGAGTCTCTCTAATAAACATTCCCCTTACGCTACACTTAGGTACATACAATTTATTTTTCTTTAACAAATATTCGTCTTACCTAAAATAGTCATCAAAACCATGGTCAGAACACGTTTTCCACAGTTGCCCAAATTCAATATTATCCGCATACATGATTTTTAGTAATTCAAATTCAAGTAATTTGGTTTGTAAAGTCGTAAGTAATACATACCTTCGTGACAACGTATCTGCTACAATGTTTTCCTTTCCCTTTTTATATTTGATAACATAAGGAAACATCTCATCAAATTCTAGCCACTTGCCATGCCTTTTGTTGAGCTTACCTTGGGACTTTAAAAACTTCAAGCTGAGTTGATTAGAATGGATGACAAATTCGCTCGACCAAAGGTAATGTAAGGCGCTCACCAAGGCATAAAACTCCTTGTCATAGGTTGGATAGTTAAGCATCACTCCACTAAGTTTCTCATTAAAATATGTCACATGTCTGAAATCGTGCATTAAAACAGCTCTTATACTCACTCCAGAGGCATCACATTCAATCTCAAAAATTTTATTAAAATTAGGTAGATTTAACATAGGGGCATTGGTTAACTTATCTTTTAGCAAATTACAAGCCTCTTCATGTTTCTTATCCCATTTAAAATTAACATTCTTTTTAATAAGTTTATTTAAAAGGGGCAGCTATATAACTAAAATTTTGTACAAATTTCTTATAAAAACTTGCTAAACCATGGAAGTTTCTTCCTTCATTAGCATTTGTAGGCGTAGATCATCCTCTAATTTCCTTAACTTTTTCTTCATCAACACTAACTCCTATAATCTTGTCGACAACTCTACAGTCTATGCACATGCACCATGTTCCATCCTTCTTTGATACCAAGATAACATGAACTGTACATGGGCTACGATTTCCCCTCACAAAACCTTTCTGCATTAACTCCTCTATTTGTCTTTGAATCTCCTTAGCATCTTCAGGAACAGTTCTGTAGACTAGTTGGTTTGGAATCACAGCACTGAGGATAAAATCAATTTGATGTTTAATACATCTTATAGGAAGTAAACTTTTTGATGATTTTCTAGTCATAAAATTTCTGCAACAAAAATTCAAGTGTTTATTTCATACATTTGATCCTAATTCTCGTCATAGGACCTTCCATTCCTTGTAGATAATCTCTTAAGATCTTTTTTGCTTATCATGATGTCCACGTTCACATCATCAACTATGTTTTTTTCAATTAATATAAATTCTTTTATTTTACTTAAAATATTTTTATTGTTAAATCCATCTTTAAAAGCATAAACAATCATGATTTCATTTAATCTTTTTATTTTTGAACCAAAAGTTGCAGTTAGTAATTTAAGATAATAATAATTTTTTATATAAGAATCGATCCTATCCCTAAATATTTTCTATAGTTAGAATTTTTTGGTTTTATGAACTTTTTTAACTCTAACCTATAGGATTAGAGCTAAATAGATTAGGATTAATCCATTTAAGGACTCTATCCATTATAAATTTTAAATGACTAACTATATTAAAATTTTTATATTAAGAGTATATTATAATTAATTTTTTTAAAAACATTTTTATTTAAGAAAAAGGAACTAAGTTGATTCATTGACTCATGAAACACTTTTTTATTCATTGTACCAAAAATGAATTAACCAGTTTAAGGAGTGCCTATAAAGCTAAAATTATCACGATTCCTATATTAGGATCCACCTTCAAAGATCATCTATTCAAGTAGGATGAAATGACACAGGACAAGGGCTAAGCGTATACTAAATGATGCAAGGACAAAGCTCATTTTAACTTGAAATCCAAATCCGCCACCATTTAGAAAAATGAGTTTGAGATGATGAATTTTAGAGAAAAAGGTAAGAATTTAAAATTTTTTCCGATAAAAAAAATAAAATATAATAGTTTGAAATTAATGAATGATATATCCATTCACAAAAATTCTTAGAAGATTAATTGAATATTTACTTAATAAGTTACAATTGGATTAGTTTGTAATTTTTTTTAATGTATCATAAATAGATTAATAACCTAGTTTTTACATATCATTATGGTCCTAATCATTTGTATAGATCCTCTCGGTTAAAAATCGGAGAGGTCCATTTATGAGAAAGTTAGAAAAAAGCATGTGTAAAATCTAGTACTATGTGAGATAGATAAAATTTGTCCCTAACCATTTGCAAGTCAAGTGATGCATTAGGTAAAGAGGAATTCGTCGCAAAGCAAGAAAGAATAGCAACAAGAACTCGCATGTCATCCTCAGAAAGGAAAGCAAATAAAAGACCCGCGAGTCCTAAGAAAATTCTGGAATCATGAAGTAACCCATAAGACCTTCTACTTACAGCCAGCCAACAGTGTGCCGCATGCGGCTTAATATTTACTCTATTAAAAGTGCTTTTCTTTTCCTCCTTGATTTCTGTTAGCACAGGACACAAGCATTGAATTTGTGCCGGCACAAAGGAGAAAATCATGGTATCGTCAAAATGTTTAAAGGAGAAAACTGAACCCTCAATTTACAGACTTTTCTCTCTACAATTTCTATCCTATAAAAGCAAGCGGGCCAAATGCTGAAGATACCCATCTAATCAAAGACTACGAAAAATGAACAGGTCACGATAACGAGGGCATAGCTCAGAGATAACTAGTTTCATAGAACAAGTCCTTTGAAAAGCTATCACTGCAATTCCCTTCATGCAAAATGATAGCCATATACTCCCAACCTAACTAGCCTAACAAGAATCTGAACACGTCACCTAACGAAATGATACCTTCCACGCGCCTGCTGCCAGCCTCCACGATCACAAGACGTCTAACACCTGCAAAGAATTTTGGTAACCAAAAAACATTTATTGGTTGTTTATTTTTTTTCCCTCACCCCTCTGTGTTTAAGAAACGGGATGGAGATTGCTAGTCAAGAAGAAATACCAGGATTAGCCAACCGCTCCATCACTTTGTGCAATGAATCAGACCTCAAACACATATGACATCTCTGGCCATTGGAAAGCCCGTAAGGAAAATTTGCATCTCGTTCCAAAAGCAAAGCCTGGAATCATTAAGTACAAAAGCCTTAGATTCAACTTTTGCAAACAAATGAAACCGAGCAAAATTGCTATTAATCACAAAGTCAGTTGCGTGACACACACACACGCGCGCTTATTAACTTCATAATGTTAGTGGTGTCAAGAAGAAAAACGACAGTTATAGATCAGGTGCTTAGCCACCAAACTTAAACTAATACGCTTCACCCTTACATTTTGGTTTGAATTTTTTTTTTTTTTGCTTTTTCATTTTAAGTTTTCACTTTTCTCCATCTATGGTCTTACCCAGTCCCAAGTCTAGGTAAAGGGCAAGGATTATGTTAGGCCCTCGACACCCAAAGTAAAACTGGTCGACAATCTTTACATTGTAAGTTTCACTTTTAATTGTAAAATGACACCTTATTGCTATTTTGTTTTCTGTTTTTAAAGATTTATATGATTTTCATTATTTTTTATACAAATCTTTGATAATAGAAAACCATAATAAGAATAATGGGACATTTTTATAACTAGAAGTGAAGCAAAAAATAAAAATGAGAACATTTACTAAAAGTAAACAAGTCCTAATGTTTCCTTTTTCTTTTACACATCATGTTTGGTTGTTTATCGTAATACTGGAGATGGGTAGTACTATCCACAATTTTATAGCAAGGGTACAAAAAACTATCCACATTTTTAAGGGTACTAAAAAGAAGGCAAAGTTATTCATATTTTATTTGTCTTTCACTTTTTTTTATAATTCAAGATAATCATCAACGACTAGGATTACCAAATTAGTCTCTTAAAGGTCTAAAATGTTATTACTTTAAATTTTAATTCGAAGGTTAAGGTGGTGACATTTTTAGATTTTTGAAGGACTAATATGGCTATCAAAGTTTTTCGGGGGACTATTGTGATGATCCCTGTAATTTTAGAAGCCAACTTGAGAGTTTACTCCAGGCTTCAACTTGGTGGTGATAATGGTGCTACACATATTACCTCTGATTCCGATAAACAGCACTTTAAAATATTGGTCAAATCAAAATTTTAATCTAGTTTCAACTTATTCCTAGTATTCCTTTTATTTTTCTCTTTTCAAATCAATCCTCACACAAATGTTTTGAAAATAGTTCCTACCATCAACTTCCGTCATAAAATTGTCCATCTAGTCATACTGGATGTTTTCCAATAAAATATATTAAAAAAAAAGCAACTAAAGGAGCACATAATAGACAAAGGAGCACCCGCTCAAAAAGGATAACTTACTAGTGCACCTACTGGAATGAAGTAGAACCTACTATCCGTTGTAGCACATATAAAGGAGCACTTACTAGGAAGGAATAAGAACATGCATCTCATTAGAATATGATCACTGCTAGGGAGTTAGGAATGATTGAATTTTAGTTGTAGAAAACTATAAAGGGTACAGTCAGCCAGTGATCTTAGCATGTAGACAGTTGTGACATCAAAACAGAAAACAACATTATTAATTAGCTTTTTCATTTGCCATCTGCACATTTCACAATACTCTTCCCTGTCTTTTTGTATTAATGGAGCTTCCTCTAATCAATGCATTGTTTCAGGATAAGTAACTGATACGGCCCCACAAGTGTAGAGAGAAAGAGAGGACTTACCTGATGGATACTAACCCCATCCAGACTTATCCTAGCATATGCTTTATCTTTAACCAATGCAGTAATATCACTGAAAAGAGAATAAAATATATATCACATATGCCTGAGGAACACCTTCTCCCCCCCGCCCCCAAGCATAAACTTTAGAAACACACACATGGACAGAGGAGAAAGAGTTTGTACCTTCTTGAATATATGTTAAGTAATGAATCATTATCATCCACAATCGGTATTGAGCTAACTTCAGCTGCAAAAGAATAGCAAACATAAGATAACAAAAGGTAAGAATAATTAACATGAATATATATTCTATGAATACCTCTACCATATAATAAATCAAGAATTACAATGTTTTCAGTTCTCATTGCAAGGGGGAAATTATTCCCATGTGTCGAAGTAAGGACACTTCAATTTGGCAAATACTTAGGAAGACATGGTTTACCTCTCTGTATGCTGGATCGACAAAATTATCCAATGGATCTGACATTTTTAGGATTATGAGTCCCGTCATGCAGTTTTTGTCAAACTACTACTTGTTTCTACAGGTTCAGTGCATAAATGAATGGTGCACCATATGTACCTATCCAAGGATCTCTCCTTCAATTTTCTGTTCTCTTCCTTAAAGTGATGCACATTTTATATAATTTAAGGCTTTGAAAGAATCCCTTTCATGGAGAGGGGAAAACAACTGGATCTTAGAGCAACAAACTGGAAGACCATTCAACGTCTAACCAGAACAAAAGACTTGATCACTACTTTGAAAGAGAAGAATGATAACCTTGAATCAACAGAGACAGAGCATCACCAAGAGAAGCATTTGGCCTTAGCATAGCAAGTGGCTTTTTATTGGATTCCCCCAGTTTTGGCACCCAAGTACCTAAAGGTATTGAACCAACTGGTAGTTGAAGAATTGGCAAGGAACCAGAAGAGTGCTTAAAATGCCTACATATACCTGAAAATTAAGTCCGTACATTAGTTCCAAACCATTTATGCTTAGCCAAGAAATCTAGAAGCTTACATTTTAGTATTCCTGATAGGGAAGCAAGGTGTAGCAGCTGAGGAAATGAACCATCCTGTGAAGATGAATGGATAATAGGAACAGTTGCCACCTTGTTTTGCAAAATTTTTAAAGCAACATCTTTCAGACACTCATCAGGCCCAGCCTACAGAATAAATATAAACCAAGCCTGAAATACTATACAATCATAAAAGACAAAGATAACATGAAATCACAAGCAGCAGGAAGTACAAGGCTACAAGCAAATAGCAATATCTGCAAGATATAATGTTAAAATCACTGTTAACACAAATCCCAAAGTACTAACGCAAAATTGGGAGAAGGAGCTAAGAATAATACTGATCTAATTGATAGGACGGACTACATGGCCACTAATGCTGGGAATTCACCATTACAGATAGACATAAGGTGACCACAGCCTAACAGTTTAATTTTAAAAGGGGGTTTCTTTTATTGAGAATACCGGAGGAGACAAAACACCTCATAGGACCCATAGAAGACTCAATATGAGCAAGAATAAGCTGCCAACACTGTAGATAGACTACTAAGAACCAGATTAGGGAAACATGTTTTTCCTGCAAGAAACAAGTTCTTTAGATGAGCTAAAAGCAATGGTAAACACCTGTATACCAATCTATCCATAAACTTAATATTTGGTAAAATCATTGGCACCCGTATCTATCTGTTGTAACATGTATTTAATGTGTGTACTTTTTCCCTTGCTTTGTACAAATTTAATTCAATTTATTCCCTATTTCTGTATTTACTCTAGTCGGGTTTCATTTGATGCCCATAATTTTAGCATAGGATTTATGAACATAGCCGTATAACTAAGGTCTTGTTGTATACCGTAACAATTAGAAAATAATATGTTAGGAACCGGATCAGAATTACAAGAAAGACTCTTTATTAATAGAAAAGAGCAGTACAGTCCAGGTATTTGAGAGACCTGGTTCTCTCCCAATGCCTAAAGGCCCCAATCCTCTCCCAAAAATTCCCCTATTTCCTTGCTCCCTGCCTCTATTTATACATTTTACAGCCCTCTAACAGTTTAACTACCTCAACCTAATTAGTTATTTCCAACTAACAAGTAAAGAGGAGCTAACTAATTAACTATTCTCTAACAATACCTAACAATACTCCCCCCCTAAAACATTCACCTTGTCCTCAAGGTGAACCTTTGACCCTAACAGCTGCTGACAAAATTCTACCAGGATCCCACTGCCTAAAGCATAACATGTGTTTGTCTTTTTTCCTCTTAGCAAGAGATATGACAGCATAAGTTGCCTTCATTTCTAAGATCCATTTCTTTTCCCTAACTTGTTGGGCTTGGCCCATTACATAAAAAAAATGATTTGCTGCTCTTGCTCTCATTCTTTCAGAAACTCTTGCGTTTTTGTCATGAAATTGCAGAATGATGCCTGTTTCTGTGCTGTCTTGGTCACTGTACAAGGCACAAAATTCAGTGGTTCTTGCACTTTGGATGATGGAATCTTGACCAGCAGAGGGGAGACCCAGAGCTTAACCACGATTGTTGTCCCATCCTTTTCCATGGAAGAGCTCAACTCTGGTGCTTTCAGCAGTGGAGGTGGGCTGGCTGATGTACTCACAAACCACTCCTTCTTGGCTGTCACGTTTTCCCTCCATCTCTGCCCCACAGCCTTGCTTCCCACAGGGAGAGATTTCCCTTTTATTTTCTCCGCTCCTTCATCACCCAAGATGTGGTTGTAGCAAGCCAAGTTCTGGACACGGTTTTGGTGAGGTTCCTTCTCCACCACAAGCCTATCAAATTCTTCTGCCACTGTATCTACCTTGTCTGTTTTTCTCTCTGTTTCTATTTCCGATTTATCACTTTCTTCTTCCTCCTTCAAGACCTCCTCTCTTTGTATGTTTCCTTGCTCCCAAAATTCTGCTCTATCTTTCAAGACTTCCTTGCTCCTACTGTTTTCTTGCTTCCAAGGTCCTTCCATACTCATCAATAAAGGTTTTGCCCTTTGACCCTCTGGAACAGCAATCTTGAATCTTTGGTCACCCCACATTCCATCGGACAAGGCCTCATCATCCTTCTTGGAACATGATCTTGCTGGATCTGTTTCTCTACCCATCTGAATTTCTTGCATTTCTTGCTTCATCTTTTTCAAAGATTTAATTGCCATCAAGCTTTCTCGAAGAGATGCCTCCAAACGTTGTTGATTCTCCATCTGTTGTTGCAGCACCAACAATTGAATTTCCATTTCCCGATTCATGATACCCATTGCACAGTTGTACCCACAGCTCCCAAGAAAAAGGAGCTCTGATACCAGTTGTTAGGAACCGGATCAGAATTACAAGAAAGACTCTTTATTAATAGAAAAGAGCAGTACAGTCCAGGTATTTGAGAGACCTGGTTCTCTCCCAATGCCTAAAGGCCCCAATCCTCTCCCAAAAATTCCCCTATTTCCTTGCTCCCTGCCTCTATTTATACACTTTACAGCCCTCTAACAGTTTAACTACCTCAACCTAATTAGTTATTTCCAACTAACAAGTAAAGAGGAGCTAACTAATTAACTATTCTCTAACAATACCTAACATAATATTCATCTGTCTTCATGAACTTTGGGGTTGAGTTAGGCCCAACCCAAATTTCATGGTATAAGAGCCTATCTTAGGTTTGATATTGGGCCCTAAATTCTGCCTTCATGGTGGCTACTCTAGGCAGCCTTCATTTAGCTGCCAATATTACAAATGTTCAATCTTGGCATGCAAAGAGTGTGTTGGGATCCTACATTTGAGATATGACAAAGTAGAGCTTATTATGCTTGGTGATCCTCAACTCACAAGCTAACTATTAGAGTTGATTTAGCCCTGACCAAAATTCATGACTATCTATCTATGAACTTCAATTATATTGTCAACTCCCTCATTAATTCCCAATTTCCAGATATATGATAAGAGCTTAGAACCCTCTAACTTATCCAAAAAGTTAACGTTTTAAATATATGAAATTGGAAAATTAATTTGATAAGTGAAAATTTTGTCGCAACTGCTTAGGAGAGCTTACATGAACAAAAAGCCGAGGATATGTTCTCCCATTACTATCAGTTCCACGTTTTTGAATTTTTGCCTCTTTCCATGCTGCTATAGAATGTTTCTCGAGTTGTTCTTCGGTCAAGTTAGATCCATGATTCCCCAGCTGAAATTAAGCATGTTAGACAACTCAGAATTTACAGAAACATGTACCATGTATTTCTCTACAAGACGACCTTACAAATCATAGATGTTGAAACATAGGGTATTTTGGAGAAAATTGTATGCATGGGCTGCATACTCAATCTCTTATTTACTGCTTGATTATACTCAATCAATAAAGAAATTAAGAAGCTAAGCAGTAACCTAATCACCAGCTAACAATCAGCAATCATTATCATTACAGTTGACCATATATTCTAACAATTCTCCATGAGCTGAAGCTTTAATAAGCTCTCAGATTGTTACAAATAAACCTGGATAAACATAGACAAAACTAGCCTTCTAAACCCAATAACTCAGGAATGCATGCAGATGCAGGAGCATGACCAAACAGAGCCAATCCAGGTCAAACAGGAGCAAACCATGGTTGTTAGAATTCAGAGAAACTAAACAGAAAAACTAAAGTGATGATTCTTTTTCATTAACTGAATTTAAAGTACAGAGAGACATTTATCATAGGAGTTAATAGTCTAGGCCTAACCAACCAACTAACTAACAAACTAGTTAGTTAGATGAAGACAGTTGAAACAATACAGAATATTCTAGAAGATCTAATACAAAAGTATTCTCAAACGCTGTCCCATCAAACCCAAGAGCTCTGATCAATCAAAGGTTGATCTGCTACTTGAAGTTTGTTTTTGGGATAAAGGAATCTGGTGGTCCCTAATGCTTCTGTTAAGATATCAGCAATTTGATCATGAGAAGGGATATGAACGATGTTAAGAGTTTTGTTTAGAGCTCTTTCTCTGACAAAACAAGTCGAACTTCATATGTTTAGTTCTGGAGTGAAGTATAGGATTGAGTTGATGCGACTGTGCTGAGGTTATCACTGTAGACTAAAGGAGTAATGATAGGAATCCCAAGTTGCAGAGATTGAAGACATTGGATTTTTGTGACAGTGATAGCTAAGCTGCGATATTCCGCTTCTACATTTGAGCAAGCAACTAAGGTTTGTTTGTGTGACCACCAAGACACAAGATTAGGCCCAAAATAAATACATGCCTCTGATCTGCATCACAGAATTCATGAAGAAAGAGTTGAGATTGATTGGTCACAGGTCTAAGATGGACACCATGAGAGAAAGTCCCTTGAAGGTAGGGAAGAATCCTTTTAACAAGCTCCTAGTGGCTCTCAAGATGTTGGGACAGGAACTGGTAGGCCTTATTAACACTATAGCCAATTTCTGGTCTGGTGATGGTGGCATATTGAAAGGCCCCAACAACAGATCTGTACAGACTAGGATCTGGGAGATTGTCTGACCCAAAGCTTGGAACCCCCAACCATGGGGCTTGTACACTGGCAGACTTATATATGAAAGCCGATCAGAGTGATCAAAGGATGGAAAATCATCTATCTGGTACACTGTCCAATAACAGCTAGGAAGGTAGAAATCTAGCACTGGACAGCCACAGGTGGATAGAAAACTATCCAGTGACTAGACAAAGCACACCATTAGTGAAGGGGGGAAAAAGCATCATCAATAAAGCTACCATGGGAAGAATAGCATAACGGGGGAAAGTTTTGTAGTTTTGTTGAAGTTAGGGTTTTCTTGGTCACCAACAGCAGAAAATAGGATAGAACAGCAGCCAGAATGGAGGTCAGAAAGATCTAAAGAGAAACTGCTGCTGGAACAATGACACAGCAGAAGGGGGGGGGGGGGGGGACAAGGGTCGAATGTGACTGTGAACACAACCACTGGAAACTACAGAGAGGACACCAATCAGAGGTTGGTACAACTCTGATACCATGTTAAAATAAAGATTGGGAAAAAATTGTGTGGGGGCTGAACATTTGATCTCTTATTTATAGTTAGATTACAATCAAACAATGAACAGATAAAGGATCTTCTTAGGATCTAATCAATAGACTAATTACTAGCTAATAATAAGTAACCATCACAATTATAGTTGACCATATATTCTATTATAATTATAATAGTGAACATTCCGACAATGGAGACTGAAGGATAGCAATTGATCAATCATCACAATAAGCATGTTCATCAGCCCAGATAAACCATGTCCACATCTAAATGGAAGAACTAGAAGAGATTTTTCCAGAAGACTAAAGTATCAAAGGGATACCTGGAGGGTAAGTATTCAAGGCCCATCCCAATAAATTGCTCCAATATTCATATAAAGCCTAAATAGTCCTATGGAAACCAGTTTCATAAATGATAGATAACTAACCCAAAATGATGATAACAGGATCCACTAGTGATGATAAAAATACATTTAAAAATTGCATCATTAATGTATGCTTTAATTTTTTTAAAAAAAAAAGGATAAATCAAGTATCATCATGTACCTCATAATTTCTTTTGACTTTCACATGGATCTAGGCCTCAATGTAGAGATATACATTTTAGAAATCTCATTTATTATAAATTTTTACCAGTTAAGTTTTCATTTTTCATTGCTTTTACCGAAAGCTGACATGGGATATTTTAATAAATATTTTATTTCCCACAAACCTCTTTTAATATTAGAATGAAGTCCATTGCACTAAGCATTCCAACAAATTGGCACTTGCTAAAATCCCACAGAGGAGCCATAGATATTCCCTGGAAACAGATTAAGCTACAATATAAATAAATAAATATAAGGTAAAATTCATCTACACAGATAAATATACATGATACATCGCATGAACATGGGTGTGTTCTGATGTGAAGAGAAAGATAAACACCTGTTCATTAACAGTGTAACAAGGTAAGAAAAAGCTACCTCTTCATGAAGAACATGGAATGCTTGCTTGACTGGTAAAGTTACATCCAAGGCAATAACCTGAAATTATAATAAGTCAAATCTAAAGCAAATGAGCTTCATCCAAGAATATATTTAAACTCTTACTGAATGGAAACAATAAAAAAAAATATAGGACAGTGAAAGTATTCAAACCTTGCCTGACTCGGGAAGCAACTCATAAGCAGTATGTGTAGACAAGAATATAGATATACGTTGTCGAGAGACCTGCAGATCAGACTCAGACATCCTTGGACTAGCTTCCTGAAAAAGTCCCAAAGTCAAGATAGCTTCTTTTTGTGTAGCATAGTTCAAGACCAAAATTATGGAATCAAATCTGACTCTGGTGCCATTTGAGAGAAAGATATAGAATGCAAAGGATTCTTTTTTCTTTCAAAGAAAATATAAATGTTAGATTCAAGAATTTCCAGCATCAATTTTTTTCTTAAAATTTT
Source organism: Canavalia gladiata (assembly GCA_037954105.1). Taxonomy (NCBI): domain Eukaryota; kingdom Viridiplantae; phylum Streptophyta; class Magnoliopsida; order Fabales; family Fabaceae; genus Canavalia; species Canavalia gladiata. The sequence goes on from CM075660.1 coordinate 17,643,731, forward strand.
AAATAGTAGAAGAAATATTACTAGAGGAAAGACAGAAAGAAAGTATACACACCAACCTAGAAAAAGGAAAAGATAATGTCCTATGAAGAAAGAAACAAAAAAAATCATCAATGACATAAGGATCTTCAATCCTTTTGTACATATGTTATGAAGACTCCCTTAAATAGATCATAGGCCCTACACTAGAGATGCTAGAAAAATGATTTTGTCCCATTTTAGATGTAGAGGCTGAGAAGAGTTCTTGAACATACGAGTATATTCCTCAAGCCAAACATGCCATAAAGCAGCATATACAGTGTATCACCATAGAGATTTTCCCTCCTTAGTTCAACCAACACCCTGGAAGTTAAACAAAAGAAATTGTTCCACAAAATGGGCAAGGGAATGTCCACAAAAATCCTCTCTTTCACTTAAGAAAAAAAAAAGTCTTTAAGGAAACCATGCTATTATATTTGGCCTTGCAAGCTAGTCAAATAATCCAGTAAAATGATTTCTCTTCTGATGATTTTCTTTTGCTATGCCACCGTGATGAGAGGAACAAGGCAGTCAAATATGAACTATTCCAAAAACTTAGCTACTAGGTGATTGCTCAAGATTGAGTGCATAGAGTGCAAGATGAAGTCTTAAATTTATTTTAAATTGACTCTCTTACTTGCTACACACACTCCCTCACACAAGAACCGATGGGCTTTACATGTTGAGAATGATAAACCTATTTTACTGTTTGCTCAAATTCAACTTTTTTATTTTGAAAAAATGAGGGTGTAAGGTATGAAATCCTAATCACTTGTTCATAAAAGGCTTTGATACCATTTCAAATATCAATTATCCCAAAGCCTTAAGATGCTAGGTGAAGGATCAGGAGTGATTTTGTATCTTTAAAAAGGTAAAGAGGTCACCTTAAAGGAAATAGATCTTCATTGTTTCTATTAACTAGTTGGTGACTCTCCTTAAACTCTAACTTCAGTATTTAATAAACTGGGATTTATTGTCACATCTATGGTTGCTTTACGAGTAAGTTCAAAGTTCCTATCAACTTCCAGGCAGGCAGGCAGAAAAGGGTCTCACATTGTTTTGGGTGGATTCACAGAACAGAAACCAATGAAAATTGTCACCAATTTACAATTTTAAAATCTTAACTCAGTATTTTCTTCCTTTCCATCAGATTCAGAAACTCCAACTATAGGTGGTTTTGGTGATGACAAAAGTATACAGGTAGGACTAGAATGCACATGTGTATGCTCCAAGAAGGAAATAAATGCCCAATTGGATGATAATGATTACTATAACTGAAGTCATTGACCTAAAATATGGTTTAAAAATACTATCAAAGCACAACTATATATGCAACTGTACATGGGGATAAATATGGAAAGTGAGAAAAAAAACTTACTGCATGCCCTAAGACATCATTGTCAACCTCCATGTGAGATCTGCCTGGTGTTTCAGCACTTACGGTAGGAGACAAAATTTGCGGTTCTCTCACTAAATAAATAGTATTCACTATCCCAAAATCCCCACTTACAAACGGCTGCTGCTCATCATGCCGCCATTCACCATCCACATTAAATTTGTACTGCACATAATCGGAAAGGATCATGAATCAAATTGCATTCCGTAATATGTAATGTTTAGAAGCATTTAGTTTTTTCCACAAAATATAAGATACTGTGCCAAATACGTGGATTTCATTAAAATAGCAACAAATTAGTGATTATGACTGGTCAGATGTAAAAAACATCATAGATAAAATAAATAACAAAACCAGAAGGAGTTATCTATCTAATGATGACTCTTATCATTCAGAATGGACATCTCTTAAAAAATAGAATAAAATGTATCCATACCAAGTATGTGATATAAGTTAAAATTAACCTATTGAACATTTGTTACGTGCAAGGACATAATCAGAACCAGATCTACTAAATGTCCTTGTAGAAATTATAGAGATTTAGGTAGAGGGAGGAAATTAAGAGAACAAAGATTTTAAATAAATTTATGAGTATTTTTTATGTCTACAACTTACAATATCTTTACAGAAGATAAAACACTAACCCTTATTTATACTAATAAAAACAAATACAATCCAACTAAAACATACTAGATTATAATTGAACTAAATAAGGACACAAATCATGAGATCATGATGAAATATGACAACTAATCCTAAGAAATAATCTAGATACCTTAAATAATTCTTAAGATAAATCAAGATACTATTGGAGATTTTTCATATATTCTAACACCCCATCAAGCTAGTGTTTACTAAACTTAAAGCTTGTAAGTACATGGATGGAACGATAATTATCATAGAGAGCTAGTCGGAGTGTTGCTATAGGAGAAATCATCATCGAGCTGATTTACAATAGGCAACTGGTATGAATCAAGCTAATAAGTCACCAGAATGATAATGTAGAAAGGAAACATCATGAAAACATCATATGGTTTGGGACAAAGACCAAACAAAACTGTTTGGGACTGAAGATCAGCAGGGTAAGGGTTTGTGTGACTAGAAATTAGCGGGGCTAGACCATGTCCAAGAAAAAACTCGGGCTAGATTGCATCTAGTAGAAAAACTGACATGAGCTAGATCATATATGGGATTGAGATTGAGGGCAAACCAGATCTCAAACAAAAAACTGGGGCCACTGGAAATTTTGCCAGTAGTGGCAAGCAACAGCAGCGAAAGGGAGATTGTTGTAAGAATAGAAAACATGGAAACAAAGTTGGCAGATTTTAGAGGACTCAACAGTGAAATAGTGATGGGACAGGTCATGAAGGATGTTATCACTCCAATACCATATTGAAATTATAAGGTTTTAGGTATTGAGGGAGGAAATTGAGAGAATAGAGACTGAATAAAATTCCCTTGGAAATTGTAATCTGTTACAATATGACAGAAAATATAAAGCACTGAAACTTATTTATGCTAATACTAGATTATAAACTTAACTATATAGGGAAACAAATCATGAGATAATTAGACAATATGAAAACTAATTCTAAAAGATGAGCTAAGATGCTCAAAAGTCTAAATTGTTTATTCTTCATATTTTCCAACAGTCCTTAATCTAACTATTAAAAAGTTTAGACCTCCCACTCCCATAAGAAGGAAACAATACTGAAAATTGACATAACTAACCAAGAGTCTCACATTGTATATTAACTTGTGTTTAATCCATTAACTTGAGCTACGTCTAAGCATCCATTCCCACCCTAAAATTAATAATCTTGTTCTCTTATATCATTACATGTGAAATTGGGGCTGAACAGGCCAAACAAAATTTTACAGAAATCAATATAACTTGAAATCGCTTCTTCAAATCTAATAACAAAAAAGGCTTAATACCCAATGAGCATGTAGCTCAACTAGTCCAATTTATAAGTTGGGGATGTAATGAAGATGCCAGAGGTTTGATCCTTCACTAGGCCAACCAAGTCCTGGCACCTTCAATATACCAATAAAAAACAGGCTTGATTATATATGTTGGTTCTTCTATTTATTGGATTAGCTAAAGTAAGAAAAAAATTAACACAGGCATTCAATTTTTAGATTTGGGAAAAGATGCAGATTAAAACGAGATTATGAAATATTTGACAGGAAGGTTCCTGGAGAAATATGTCATTCTCCAGATTCATATGTTAAAAATGTAGATAAAAGGTTGTCTAATCTGCCATCTAGATTAAGCTCTAGACACGAAAAACATAAAGTAGTCTAACCTACAATCAATATGGGTATAAAGTGATACAGACTCATAAAGAAAGATGAAAATCATCATGAGGTTCTTTATTTGTTTCTATGACTATTTATCATATCAAAATCTTAATCACATGATGAGGTTTAAAGCAATTCATTTCCAAGCATACTCCTTCATTATCCTTTCTATTTTTCCGAGAAAAATGAGCAAACAAACTCAGTGTCAGCGATCTCCTCATCCCCTACTCTGATCTTCAAGGAGAGAAACAGGCTGACCTGAAGGTGGTTGACCACATATAATAAGTACATGATATAAAAGTTTCAATCATAACTAGCTTATTTCCTCTGGTTTGCCAAATTCATAAGATGCCAAACAACCTGATGATAGCCTGGCGTTAAGCTGCAAATAACTTGAAATACGGTTGGGCATCCTTCCATCGGGGACATAGGTATAAATGCTGACCATCTGTGCATACAAAAGTTAACACATTTAAATTAATTCCAGCATGCAGTTAAAGAATAATAATAACAAAAGTATAAAAATTCGAAAAACAGCCAAAAAGATAAAAAAGGAATCAAACTGAAAGTCACGGATATCACGCTCAATAACTCAAAACTAAGGACTGAAACGGCCACAACAGAAGTATTGTTGCAATAAACAATCGAATAATTCAAGTTCTTACCTCGTGAAAGAACCAGTTAGAAACACCCTTCTTCCTCCATGAGGCCAAATGAAACGCCTGGGAATCAAAATGGGTCCCGAAACTCCACTGCTCCCATGCCCTCTACCCGCCCCGAGAATTGAACCAAACATTTCCACAGTGAAATCTAACTTGACAACCGAAATTCAGAGCAACTTCCTCCACTATAATCCAACAACAACAATCAGAACAATTTACCACCTGGATCCTCCAAATAGCAGAGTACCCCTCGACACTCACACATGCAGCGTAGTGTACCCTCCTTCACGATCAAAACCACACACTCTAATTGCAAAACTCGAAATTCAAAAACTATTCACTGTTAACCAAACTTCCCGATCGATAATTCACCGCCTTAAATCAACGAATCACATCGCCTCAAATAAGCAACTCAGAGTTCCACCATTGAGCGAGTGCACATAGCTCTCACAGCTACGTAGAATTTTCAGTAACAAAAATAAATAAATGAACCAATGAAGAGAAGAGAATTTCGATTACCAGTAGAAAGAAGTGAAATAAAATTAAAAAAATAATCCAACAATCAACGTCGCCATGCTCAAAAGGAATTCAGTTTAGGTCAGAAGCTGTTCCGAGAGAGGAGATTGAAGAAAATGGAGATAACTTGAAGAGCATGTTGATGTGGTTGTTGTTGTTGTTGCATTGTGGATTCTGTTGGTTACAGAATCAAATGGAGGAAGGAAGAGAGCAAAAAACGTGACGCAGCAATAAAATTTAAAAAAAATAAAAAATAATAATAATAATTACAAGGGCAGACACCATAAAACGGGGAGGGAATAAAGGGAGAGAGAGGGAAACGAAGAGCGAAAAAACACACTGCGCAGTAAAATTGTGTGCCACTGCCTGCCAAGAGTTCTAAAACGGGAAAACAACAATACAAATGTAAAAACAAAAACGCCTAACCGTCTTTGGATTCACACTATTAGTCTATTACCATCAAAAAATTTCTAAGGAACTTAGTAGGAGAGAGAGAGAGAGGAATTTTAAGATACCCTCAGACTAACGTTTTTAATGATTAACATTTAATTTAAGATTTATTGAATATTTAATCTTGTACTGATCTGTATTTGTTCAATATGTGAGAAATTTTTATCATAGATTCGACATTAAATATTATGAATATGTTCTTTACGGATAAGTGTAATTTTAATGCGACCAGCATTACAGCTTGGCATTCATGTGTTTGAGAGTTCCCAAGGGCTACGGTCACGTTCTTTTTCATGATCACTTTGGTGTTTCCTTCAATAGGAGAATTCTTGTTTTGTTGTTTACCAAAAACGTAACTCTTGTGTGTAATGCTTAATGTCATAAAAGTTCAGGAGAATGAAAGGTTATCTAATTCGATATCAAAGGCGTGTCTTAACTCCTGCAAAAAGTTTAAAAATAAAAGATAATTAATAAGAATTCAACTTGAAATCTTTTAGTCCACACACTTTTTATCTTAGTAGTTGAGTCATCGTAATTTGGTAATAGTTCAGGAAAAAGTTTTTTTAGGAGAGTATATATATTTTGCGAGACAAATAAATAAAAAAAATAAGAGAGAAAAATAAGTAATAAGAACAAAAAATAATAGATATATAAAAAATAATATAAAGTAATTGTACAAATTAGTACGTTAAATAACCATATATTTGAATTGCATATGAAATACATGTTTATATTTTAACATGTTATTTTTTGTTTTATAAGTTGTGATGTTTAATTTGATAAATGATTGGTCATCATGGTTGTTAAAAAAAATTATTTAATTTTTTTATATAGATAATGTAAATAATTAAATTTTATATTTAACAAAATCATTTTATATTTATTTTTTAAAATAAAATATATTTTAGAATTAGCATTCAAATATTTAGAATAACTTTATAAATTAACGTAGTTCTGAAGCTCTACCATTCATGCATATTATCGTCTTCCAAAAGAAAATTAATAATCCAGATGAAGATCAAAGAAAATAAAATTAAAATGGACAAATATGTCATAAAGATAATTTTTAAAAATCACTTGGTGTCGAAAAAGTTAAATTAAATTGAATAAACATTATTACTTACCTTTTGCCAACTGTACAGATACTTCTTACAAAGAAAACTGTTTGATAGGTAGAATCTTTCCACGAAGAAAAGCAATTTAATATATGTTTGTTTGAGATGGTTGCATGCTAATGTATGCTCCCACATTACCTAAGATACCTTTATAGAAAGCTCATTAATTTGTTATAAATTAGTTACCACTGTATTTTACAGACTTTTAAAATTCAACATTTAAAATAATAATTTCTTTTAGATAATAAGTAAATATTTAGTAAATACTTTAATTAGAACCTTTTTGAAAAGTATAACCATATTTTATGTTTAATTTGATAATTAAAAACATTATTAAACATGCACATTTACATATTAGGAAGGATTAAATGAACCCTTACAACCGTTATGTTTATAAGATTAACTGTTGTCTAAGATTCATTTTAACCTCCCCACTGAAAACACTTTCTTTATGTTCAATTATAGAATATCATTATATAAAGTTCACATCATTTATGCCCTTAATTCTAAAATATACTATAATAGTACAGCTAAATATTTCAGTGTCACATTAAATATATTACATGAGAGTATTTATTAGTCTTGGTGTGACTCATAACCAGTCTATATAATATACATGCAAACATTTTTTTAGAAAGTTATTCTTTCTTGTATTGTTATCCTATTAAAATATACATTAATTTAAATATTAAAATAATCTTACAAGTAAGTCACTCTTGCTTGAGATTCTCTTAAATAACATTATCAACATTACCATCAAAAGACTTAAAATCTGAAACATATAAACCTTTTGTAGAATCGCATCAATTAAAATAAATATTTAAGGGGTAAATCTATTCATAATCTTGAGAAAATAATAAAATATTACAACTTTTAAAAAATATAGTTATATAAGTATGGGATGAAAAGTTAATTAATTAATTATATATATATATATATCATTTTAGTATAGATTGAATTAAACTGATTCTTAAAAATAAAATTAAAATCTGATCCAATCTATACATTTTCTAATCTTCGATTAGTTAGATTTTTAACTTTTACTATTTGCATGGGATGGCACTAGTTTATAAACACCCAACTATATATCCGATATAAAGTTGTCTATCATCATTTGAGTCATAAAAGATAACAATATTTTACACATGACATAGGCCAAGTTCACATATAGGTCCGCACTATTTTTTGGGACTAAATAATTAATGTTCCCAACGTCATCACTGAAGATTCCAGTATCATCAGAATCTTAATTAAACCAATTCGCGAATTTTGTGTCTGAATACCTATATAAGTATGAAATCTTATGAATTTATATTGCATGGATAGTAATATTGAAACTACTATTACAAACAATGAGTGTTATTTATAGTAACACACTTTTTACCGAAATTAATGATGACAAAAAATATTAGTAATATTTTTTTTATAAATATAATATAAATGAATTATAATAATAATAATAGTAAACATTTTTATATTTTAATTTAACAATATTTTATAAATATTTTTAAAAAATATTTATTTTATTTTTTGGAAAAAAAATTCACAATATAATGCTCTATTCAATTGAATAGATGGGAAAAAGGTATTTATAAACAAAATAAAAAGACACATCTTAATTGTATTATTGTGATATAAGAAAGATTATATAAAATTTTCGCCATATATATATATATATATATATATATAATAAATGTTAATTTATCAATAGAATTTAAATATGAAATAAATTTAATATATTATTATTATTATTATTATTATTATTATTATTATCTTCCACTAAATCAATATTATAGACGCACACAAAAACTTTAACCAACAATATTTTAACAGAATTATTATATATTGTTATTCTATTCTACAAAATATTTGAAAAGGTAAAATAATTATAAATAAAGTTACATATCCGAAATATCATAACACTGATTATAAAATATAGAGTAATATTAAGATATTTAAAATACCTTGATGGATGGCATCGAAGTATAACATATCAAACAATATATTTGAATTACAACCCATATATTTTTGTCATTTTTTTAATTTGTTTGGCATGCATAATCAATCCAATAATCTTTACATTAATGCACTTTTATGTAAAATTTCATACATGTGAATTAAATACTACATGATTTTATATAAATTTTTCACCAACAATTGTGTTTAGAGTGATAGATTTTAAAAGGGAAAAAATTAGAAAAAGAAATTTTGATGTGATTATCTCTTCTTCATTTTTTTGATTAAATAGATTTGAGGGAGAGCTGAACGGGGATTTTTTTAATAATTAAATTTTAAATAATATTTTATATAACATAAAAAATTTAAAAACATTATAATAAAAGTTTATTATAATAATAAAAAAAATCTCCTATACAATTTCCTATTTCATTTCTCCATTGGAGAGCAAAACTCTAATGTGATATAAATATATCCTATTTATAAAAAATTTATTTCAATAATATTAAATATTTACTTCAAAGATTTATAATTAATATAATTTTTATTCTCATATTTTTTTCATTTCAATTTAAATATTTATATATTTTCAAGTAAATATTATTTTGTTTTAAGTGATTTTCACTCCCTATGTAATAGAAATATTTGTTATACTGTTTAAATATTAAAATGTTTTAACATAAAATGTCGATTCATATATATCATCCTCTACCAAGTTGGTTGTATCTTATAAAAAAAAGAAAATGAACCATTATTTATAGTAATTAATGTTTTAATTAAAATTATTGTATATTCTTACAAAACCTTTTTTCACTTAAATATTAATATTGTATGTAAACATTATATTAGCGGTTTATTCTATTAAAAAATGATAATAAGTAAATATATGATAAAGAAGTTATTTTTTACTTTATCGTGAAATTTTATTTATAAGAAGAATTTAATATAACTACAAATGATTATTTATTATTTAACTATTATTAATTAGATGGTTTTTAGAATTATACGGAGAGGGGCTGAATTATATTCTTTAATTTTTTTTTCATTGCATATACTTTTGAAGTTATTCTTAAGCATGCTATTTAGTGTTGATATTTAAAAGATTATTCTAGAAAGTTGGTTGATTTGTAAAGGAAAAGAATTCTCAATTATTAATTAAAGATAAATCGATAATCTTTCCTAGCAATGTACAATTCACAAGAATTGTGAAACCTGCAATTCTAAATTGATTCAATTGATTTAGATTCAGTTAAATAAGAATAATAAGATATCTAGCAAGAGTATGATTATTAAATGGAAATAACGATAAAAATTGTTTTTGAATTGTGAAGTAAAATGTAGAGTATCATTTTGATATTTAAAATTTGAATTGATAGTTTTTTTTTTTTGTAATATTGATGAATTTTAATTTTATAATATTGTATTAGATTGTTAGAGTTGACAATAAAAAAATATAAATTTTTTATTTAAAATAGTTATGCAAAACATTTAAATTTGCATAAATTGAATTTGTTAATTGGTAATGTTTTAATGGATGTATGAAAAAAAATTTAATAAACATGTTACATTTACGAAAAAGAATAAAAAATTGTATCATAAATTTAATTTGGTTGAGAATGAATTAAGGATCATCGAGGATGTTTTACAAAAAGATATTTTGGAATATAAGATGAAAGATAATGATATACTTGATAAATGATGATAGAAGATACATATTTAAATGAAATGTCCAATATATACACATGCATTGGAGGGTCATGTAAAAAGTGTATTTATTTGAATATCATGAGTGATATATAAACTTTATTTAGAAAACTACATGTAATCTTAATGAAAAAAATTCTAAATATCTAAATGGAACAACTACATCTTTTATCTTAAAACTTTTATAATTTTTCATCCACCTACTACTTAATTCATATAACAATTTATTAGATATCTTGATATCACTCAGCACATCTAACAATCATCATAATGGAATATCCGTTATACAATATTTATGTGCATCCATAAGATTTTTCTTTATCTCAACAAGCAATTCAAGATGACATTTTGCACATGCATGCATCTACATGAAAGTATATAGCACAACATTCAAGAACATCATCATATTATACAATATTAAATAATCAAAATATTAAACATTCTTAAAAGTAAATTCATTGAACAAATATTATACAAAAATAGTAGCTAAACATTTTTTTAAACTAAAATTTTGAAACTTCATCTTAAACAGTTTTAATATATTCAATCAGCATGCATTCATTCAATTTTTATGTACAATAATAGTTATAATAAAATAAGTAAATTATAAATAATAAACTATTTTTAAATATAGACAAAAGTACGTACTATATGGTTTAAAGAACAGACAACATCAAAATGCTTCCTAAACACTTTAACGTTCCTTCTTTAGTTTAAAATATAAGCAACCTTCTTTCATAAGCCTTGTTTTCTTTATTTTTACAAAATTTAAAAAAAAATGGAAGAAAAATACAAACTCTTTTATTTAAAAATAAAAAAATATGAACAATAAATTTAAACATTCAATTTTAAATTCAATGAACAATAAACAAAAAAAACTCTAAATAAAAATAACAAAGGAGATGAAAATAAAAAATAGAATTAAGGATTCTGAATAAAAAAGTTAAAGCAAAGTATTGTTTGATTATTATTATTTTTTAAATTCTTTAAATGGTATAAGAGATAGAGAGGAAAGAAGAGCTAATATATTTAACCTTAATGACGACAAACAAATAAATATATAAACAGAAAAACATTATCATTTTATAGGGAATAAAATCTAAAATAATAATGAATCATATTAATTAATTTTGTCATATAAACAAGATATAGGAGATGAATTTACTATTGATATGTGAGTTAATTATTTTGATTTCTAAATAAACTTAAAAAAAACACATAAAATGATAGGAAAATTTTAAGATACACAATATTTTTAAGTTTTTTTTCTTAAAAAATATATGTGTGTTTATGTAGAACACACAATAGAATTATTTATAAAAAAACACTTAATTATTTAATAAAATAAATAATAATAATAATAATTAAATATACAATTATATAATTAAGGTTTATTATTTTTATATTTTTTATTGTATATACGTTGCTTACACATATTTATATACATAATTATTGTAGATTTTTACATTTCTAAAAATGACATCTATCATAATATCTTTTAGTATTTTTAAAAATAATGTATTATAGAATATTTATTCATTTAAAAATAATTTTTCTCATTTAATTATTTATTATTAAATTTGTAAAATAAAATTTTTAATATTTATTAAAAAAAATTATCTTTCACAATATCAACATAATCATAATAAAAAAAATATTGTTCTCTTCTAATGTGTTAAGATTAAAGTCTTTGTTCAAAATATTAAAACATAAAATTTGACATTATGTTATTAAACATTGTGCTATATTGTATTTTAAAATTATTTATATGGTTTGTTCAAAATATTAAACATAAAATTTGACATTATGTTATAAATATTGTACTATATTTTATTTTAACATTATTTATATGGTCATATAACATATTATTGTACATTTAATTTATATATTAAATTTTTATTTTAATCCTTCAAAACTTATTCAGTCCTCATAATTATCAATATAAAATAATAAAAAAATAATTATCAGTATAAGAAACATAAAAAAAACTCTATATGTATAATAATAAAAAATAAGAAGACCTATTACAAATTAAATGTTTACTATTTTAAAAAGATACTAAAAAAACTGAAAAAATAAGAAATATCAAAATAAATTGGATATTATGCTTTGTTTGGATGATAAATAAAAAAAATAAATAGAAAAAAGATAAGAAGTAAAATATAAATAAGATAAAAAAAATAAATTATTTGAATGAATAAAAATAAAAAGAAAAAAATTTCCTCCTCTTTTTTGGATAACTAAAAAAGTGTAAAAAATAAATTAATGTTATAGCTTTATTTTATTATATTATTTTAACTAATATAATATTTTTTAATATTTAATAATTTTAACAATTAAAAAAATTCTTCTTTCCCATTTTCATGGTTTTTGTGAGAATAAACAAATGGTGGAATTAATAGAAATAAATTCTTTCTCTCCTATTTTTATATGCATTCAAATATTAAAAAATTATTTTTATATCTTTTATTTTTTTTCTCTTTATATACACATTGAAATAACTTATTTTTCTCCTATATAAATATTATTATAAAATAAAAAATTTCATTAAAATTATAAGTTCAGACTTCTACTATTAAATTTTAAAACATTAATTTAATTTTTAATTTTAATTAAATATATAATTTTATTTTAATTATATTTATATTAATTAAATATATAATGTGGTTAAAATTCTATAGTATTCAGATCCTCGAAGTTTAAATTATGGAACAATATATTATACTTTGCATGATTAATTTTTAGAAATTAGAATCTTGAAGTAAAAAAAATAAAATCACATTCAATAAATCTTAAAAAAACAAAATACACGTTGAAAGGATGTATTTTAGGAGTTTATGATATTGGTTGTGTTATTAACTATAACAACTAAGAAAAACTGTAAAAAAAAAAACAAGATAAAAGAAAAATAAATAGAAATGTAATTTTTAATTAAGTGATAGGAGTATTTTAAATATTACATAAAGGAAAGAGAGGATGATACATTTGGTAAAAAAAAATTTGAGGAATTGCTATTTACTTTTCTAAATTAAAAAGTGTTCCGTAGTTTTTTCAAAAATTATTTTTATATTTTTTATGTGTTTTTCAGAAGTTAAATTTTAAAATATAATTTATGTACTATTTTTTATAAGTAAAATTTTGGAGGTAAAACAAAAATATTTTGAAATATAATTTTGGAAGATAAGATAATTTTGAAATTATATTTTTAAAAGCATTTTTATTTTATCTTTGGAAGCTTTATTTTACTTCCGAAATTAAATTTCTAGAAAATAATACATGCATTCTAAAATTATATTTTAAAAAGGTATACCAAATTTGAAAAATTATATTAATATTATATTTTAAAATGTTTTTTATTTTTCTATTCATATTTAAATAAATTATAATAAATAATATATATTATAATAAATAAAAATTATTAAAAAATAATATAATAGAATCAAAAGTATAAATATAATCAAATAAATAAAATATATAACTTAAAGACTCATTAATATTAAAATGGTAAAAGTTTCATAAAATGTCATATATATATATATATATATATATATTTATAAAATATTATTACATAATTTTATTTCATAATATTAAAAATATATGTAAAAATCAGATAGTTGCATACATTTTCTTCTACATAAATAATAACTTTATGGATATCTACATGTATTATGTTTAATGTTTGATGTGCAAAGTTTGCTCCTTTTGTGACTTTGGGCATGGATCTCAAGTTAATCATATCTTTTAATATCTTAACAATCCTTTTAAATTTTTTCTGGACATAAATATTATTGATATTAACATATTAATAATAAAAAGATGTTTACATAGGTTTGAGAGACATTTAACCACACTTGGGAAGTAGGGGTGTTTATCGGATAGTTTCAAACGAATTTGGGTAACAAACCCAATGATCGCTAGAAATCGATGAAGTAATTTTATGAATTGTTTTTGCCCAAATTTATGATCGGGTTAGTTGATTTATAGTTTAGTCGGGTTGCGGATAGTATATATGAGTTAATTCAGTTTAGAACAATATAGTGATCTTAAAAAATTGCAAGGCTAAATCTTTTACAATTTTTTGAACAATTTCTTTTATCATTTACAAAATATTGGGCTCATTAGTACATTGTCTTTTTTTTTTAACGTTCACAACTTTTAATGTTCACAAATCACAAATAATAGACCTGAAAAGCTGAAATTTTTGTATGTTTAATTTTCATATTCCATATCCAACTAAATCTGATTCACCTATATCATCTATAATTTAGTTTTAAAATTTATAACTTCAAATATGAACCATCATTACACACTGCTATTACCAGAAATAATTATAAACATAAATTTGGCTGAATTAGGGTTTAAATATACATAAACTTCGAATATACAGAAGAAAACAATAAAAAAACTAAAGAAAAATTATGGACACAAACTGCACAACTATCAATTTACAAACTTTACATTGCCAACAAATGTTGACAGTTACATAATTCTAGGCAGCGAACACAATTATAAAATATATGCAAAATTTATAAAATAAAGAAGACAAAATTAAATTAGCCCATAATAAATTAAAGATGCTTTCATAAAATAAAATAACACCCAATTCATACATCAACATATTAGTGAACAATGTCAGCGGATATGCTATTACTAGAAGCATACTAATGTAAGCACAATGTTTGCACCGTAAGGAGCATACAGAAACAAATTAGGAATAGAAAATAAGTAGTTAAGTAGATAACCATTAAGAAAAAGGCCTTTGAATTACAGGAGGCAGAAATTGATATTGGAGCATGTATACATCACCATTCATTCACTTGGCAGTAATGCATCATAAATCCAAAAATTTCCTACAAGCATAAGACAATGCAGAAGTAATAAAATCCTAATCAACATTCAACAGAAATACTAGAATAATTAAATATTTGAAATTTTAAACTCAATTTACTTAAGAAAATAAGATCAACAGAGTCGTGGTTAAGTTTCATTTCAAAATAAATCCCAAATGATAAGCCAATTTTAAAGTACAATTTAAAAATGAGTCAACAAATAGACTCTAAAAAGTAAAAAAAGGATAAATTTAAAATGTTGTAAGTGTAATAGAAGATAGAATATCAGTTAAAAAAATACAAAACTTAAAGAATTTAATAATTAAGAAAGGAAGTAAATTTAATATTTTTCTTTTTTTATCAACCAAGAGTCCTTGATTATGGTTGAGTAAAAGATCCTTCTCTCACTGCAATTGTTATTCCACCTTCCTTTGTACCTTGTCCAAAATTTGCTAAGTCTTGGGAGCATATACAAATAAAAAAAACTAACAATTAATATAAGGACTTCCTTTGTACCTTGTCCAAAATTTGCTAAGTCTTGGGAGCATATACAAATAAAAAAAACTAACAATTAATATAAGGACAACAGAACGTAAATTAAAAAAAAAAAGGTGAAATCAAAATTACCTATTAAAACTTTTTCTAAAAGTTCCAAATCTTCACTAATGAGAAAATTCTTAATCTATTAAGTGTAAGACTTTAACCAATTATGTGCACAGATAAGAGCCTCAGTCATATGAGGGATTAGAAAATGTCTAAAGGTGTCCAACATCTTATCCCCTATGCTGAAGGCACTCTCTAAAGCCACAGTTGAAATTGGAGTGTCTAAGACATACATTGCTAGAATGGACAAAATAGTAAAAACAATAGGTAACACACAATTATATCCATCTTGAGTTGTCACTATTAGCAACGTTCCTCTGTATTTTCTATAAAGGAATGTTCCATCAATTTATATAAGAGTTTTGAAAAAGTTAAATATCTCACAATATTGTCTAAAACACCAAAATACTCAAAAAAATTTAAGAACTCCATTCTGAACCTAATCACCAATAATCACATCTTCTGTCTCAAGCTTGTACCTAGACCTTGGTGCATATTGAATCATTTTATGTAACCATTTTGACAATAAAGCATACGAATGATCATAATCCACAAACACATGCACAATTGCTTTCTATTTTGTATTCCATGCTTTCTTGTATGAAATTTTGTACCCATATTAACTTAGTATTCTTTCTTGAATTAAGGAAATTGATACAGATGCTTCTTCATTTACTATACCTGATAAACAATAATAATTAAATACGATAATTATTAAATAGAATACAATATACAATAAAACATATTATATTATCAAAACCACATACCCAATATGTATGAACAAATGAAATCAAAATTCAACCTTTTATGGTCTTGAGATAAATAAGCATTCATGCAATTATGTTGACCATCACATTTTGTCACACATCATTTATTAGATTTTTTTTATACGAATACTCTCATTCGTCATGGACAACCATTACCATAATTAGGAAACAAACATAAAGAAATGTTCACTTTGATTCAACAACAATAAAAATTTGGTGAACCTTCATACAATAATGTTTCAGTGCAGTTTGCACTTATCATCAATCACTCATTTCTTATGTCCGATAGTTGTGGAAAAGTAAATGTCTTCATTCGAATATTGCCAATTAATATTGCTATAGCAGGAACAACTATTTCAGAATGCTAATTTTTTTTAAAAAATAAACAATCTTGTTAAACAATTCATATAAATACTTCATTTCTTTGACACTATTGACTATAATTTATTTACCTCATTGACTTCTTCATTCAACAGATATTCCACGTGATGGAGACAAAACGTTAAATGAACTTCCACTTCTACCTCCACCTCCATCCAAACTCAACATAACTTGTTCATCATCATCATCAACAATGTCACTTAAATTTTTCAAGTCTAACTCATTGAGCTTTAAATCATGATTTTCTCCACCACTAAATTATCTATTGAGGACAAATAATGATCTTCATCACCATCATTAGAAAAAATTTATACCAGCTGTAAATATTAATAATAAAAATGTAATTTAATAAAAATAAATAAACTCGACAATTAAATAAATATATGTTTACCATCATGTACTTACAACTTAAACCGGTATTCATTATCTTCGTTAATTATATCAATTTCAACATATACTTTAGGTACATGCATCAGATGTTGTTACTCAAATGCATTCATCATGTATTTTACATCTTCATTGTCCCTGATTTGAAATCCTACATACTCCACTCTTTCAGATGACACAAAAAATCTTCATTAAGTTTGAAATAATTTGGTTGCATGACAATTTTAATTTTTTGAATATTTTTTCTTTCAATTGGTTTAAACTAACATTTTTAGAAACTTGAATTACTTTCTTTTTCCCTTCAAATGTTAGACATTTCTCACATTCAAAATTTTTCCATTAAAATATATAATAATTATAATTTCATCCATAATTAAAAATAATAAATATAAAATTTTAAATAAATCCCTAATTCAGAATATTAATTTTAAATAATTTTAAAACTATTAAAGGATGACAAAAATAACTTACATCGTAACAAAGAGAAATACTAAAAATCTTCATCACTTTTATTGAAAAACTTGGACACTTTTCTCATAATACAACGAACCCACACCTATTTATACATTTTTATTACGCATTTAATAAGACGTTACACATATTTTAAATTAAATTAACAAGTGTGTGACGCATAAATAAATGCATTACAAGGGTGAGTGAGCATAACTTTATGATGCAAAAATAAATGCATCAAACCCCCGACCGCTCATCGATCTTAATCATATGACGTATTTATTTATACGCTGCACCAACTGGGTGACGCATAAATAAATGCGCTACACCTATGATGTATAAATTTATGCATCACAAGTACTGTACACACCTCCTTCAGTTTTTCCCTACACCATAACGGAAATTATTTTTTAAAATAAAACCTCTTTTCATTAAAAGAAACTCAGAAGAGGAAGTATTAAAAAAATTTCAGGTTAAACATCATTAATCAAAATGAATAATCAGAGAAGAGAAAATATTAAAAAAATATCAGGTTAAACATCATTGGTCAAAATCAATAATTAGAGAAGAGGAAGTATTAAAAAAATATCAGGTTAACATCAATGATCAAAAACAGTAATTAAAGAAGAAGAGAAAGTATTAAAAAAAATCTTAGGTTAAACATCATTAATCAAAATCACTAATCAAAGAAGAAAAGGAAGTATTAAAAAATCTCAGGTTAAACATCATTGATCAAAATTAGTAATCAGAGAAGAAAAGGAAGTATTAAAAAAATTTCAGGTTAAACACCGTTGTCTCGAATTAATAATCATAGAAGAAGAGGAAGAAAGAAAAAATCCTAGATTAAAACATCATATAGACAAAGATCAGTGTGCAATATGAGTCTCATAAAAGGGAAAGTTTAAAAGGTTTTGAGGTCAAACATCATAGAAGTAGGGGAAAGTTACAAAAATCTCAAATCAAGTTTTTTAGGTCAAAAATTAGAAGTCACATAAGACAAGAGAAGATGAAAACATCATTGTCTCAAATCATTAATCAGAGAAGAGGAGAAAGAAAGAAAAAATATCATATCAAAGCATCATACATGCAAAGATGAGTGTGTAGTATTAGTCTCATAAAAGAGAAAGTTTAAAAGGTTTTTCAGATCAAACACCATAGAAATAGGGAAAAGTTACAAAAATCTCAAATCAAGATTTTTTGGTCAAAAATCAGAAATCAAATAAGACAAAAGAATAGGAAAATATTATTGTCTCAAATTAGTAATCAAATAAGAAGAAGAAAGAAAAAAATCTCAAATCAAAACATCATACAGGAAAATATCAATGTGCAGTATCAATCTCATAAAAGAGAAGGTTTAAAAATTTTCTCACATCAAACATCATAGCAGTAATGGAAATTTACAAAAATCTCAGATCAAGTTTTTTTGGTCAAAAATTAGAAGTCACACAAGATAATAGAAGAGGAAAACATCAGTCTCAAATTAGTAATCAGAGAAGAAGAGAAAAAAAAAAATTTCAGATCAAAGCATCATACAAACAAAGATTAGTGTGGATTATCATTATCATGAAAGGGAAAGTTTAATCTCAACTTACAAGCAAAGCTCGTTCATTCAATATGTAGTGAGTGGCCTAAAAAAACATAGAAATATCGGAAAACATGAGAGTCAAGAGCATAGATTAATCTCAGTCAAGTCATCATATTCATTAATGCATAAATATCAAAATATATGAGTAATTTAACATTACTAGAAAAATTAACAGAACCTGACTAAGGCCAATTCTTCAGTTCTTTCTCTAGAGTTTGGTCTTAATCACAAAAGACAAATATGGACTTTTAGAATCCATTTGCAACATAAACACAAACTTGAGGGCTGTCAAATAAACAAATTAAACAATATAAATATTAAACAGAATCAAATAAATAATAAATTTTAATTTTTCAATAAATACCTTTCAGTTCTTTACTTTAGCTTTCCTTCGGTATTCACTATTGGAGGTAGGCAACCGACATGTAGCAAAAACATAAATCAAGCCACATAAATCATGATACACAAACATAAATCAATAATCAAAACATTCAAAACCAAACACTAAAAGGCTAAAATACTTAAACAAATAAGTAACGATTACCTTCAATAAGAAAATACAACAGTAAAGAGCCAAAAGCAATGGAAGGGAACCAATATATACGATGCAAAAATGGTGACGTCACCAAATCCAAATATGCAGAGAATAACAAGAGTAACAAGATCAAAAATAGGTCAAAAAATTATTAAAAATAATATAAGTCAATATTCATAAATTGCAACCAAACCCTAAATAAAATAAGAACAACACATAGTCACATACCTTTTGTAAGAAAACTTATAATCGAAGAGAAGACAACAACAGAGAGCCAAAGGAAACATAAGGGAACCAATATATGTGATGCAATGATGGTGAAGTCACCAAATCCAAATATGTGAGAATAATAACATTAATAAAATAAAAAATAGGTAAAAATTATTAAAAATTAATATAAGTCAATATAACAGATAGAGATCGAAGAGAAAAACAACACATACCTTTTATAAAAGAGCACGCAATGAGAGAAAAGAAAGGGATCGATAATAATATCAAACAATAAAAAGGAAAAGAATATTTCAAAATCCTAGCAATGACACCAACCCACAAGGGAACAAATCAAAAACATCTGAGATAACTCAGTGACTCATAAGTCTCAATTGAAGTCACGAAGACGAAAGGAAAGATGAAGGGCGAAGCAAACCTTAGCAAAGCCACAAAACAGAAAAGCACTAAGCAAAAGTCGAAAGGAGAAATGAGAGTAAGAGTGGTGTAAATGACTCATTAGTCATTTAGGGTTTCAATTTCTTAACGTAGGGTCAGACCCACTCTTACATAATAAAAATATTGATATATAACATGTTGAGTGGTAACAGGTGGGTTAAAGTAATTATATGTCCACCCGCATCCACCCGCCTAAAACCCTTTCAATTCGTAAATTTAAACCTTTTTTTTTACCCGAATGCTACCTGACCCGCCCTTCCACCTATTCTACTCATTCGGGTTGTCGGGTTTGAGTAGGTAACCAAATTTTACCCATCCCTACTGGGAAGAAAGAGTACATCTGTTCGTATGGAAGATTATGCACTGACATGATCCTCAGATGATGGTATCATATACGAATGTGAGATGCTACAAAAACCAATTCGTGTATACATCAATGCACTAGACCTTAGTGGAAACGTCACGTATGACCTCTTGTAGCATCGCCGACTCTTTCTAATGTTGATAACTATGGTTTATATCATATAGACTAGTAACACTCTATGGTAGGGGTGGATAAAACATACCACCATATTTTATCAACCCGAAATACCAATATATCTCATGGAATAGTCAGTGTGCTTTATAACTATATATGGTGTTCAAGTGATGTCATTTGCATGTAATTGATCAAATGTCTCTCTATATGGATGGACATCTCTTGAACCATGAATCGTCGTTAATCATATTGACATATGCATATCTTCCTTAAATTGTACATTCAGTTGATGAACACTTATACATGAAAAATGCTCAAAAGTCCATACCTGAAACAAACATTACAAATAATTAATTTCATAAGATAATATTTTGTACATGTTATACAATAACTACAAATCAATTATATTAGTACCTATAACAATGTCATGTAACCACCTATCTGGCGAGTGTTACAAAAATTTATGTCACTAAAATGTTCGTAAAGGTAAGCTAGTCTAGTTGTCTTTCATGCATACTTCTTGACTGTATGAAGAAAAAACTTCAAGTTTACAACTCTAATAGAGGTTGAAAGCATATCTACAAATATAGTGCAACCTACTAATCGAAGGAAATATGTCTTGGTAGCAGCATCCAACTGACCTTCTCTGATGCAATGTTTGTACATGTTCTCTAGTCAGCTGAATCGAATGTTAACACCATAAGTGAATTGAGTCTTCATGTTTGTCTCCTCCAAAGATACGTGTAACAACTCTTATGATATGTGACATATGATATCTCTCTACACCATAGGAAGAGAAAACATGTCACCTATTACTGGTATATGTAACATGAATGACACATTATCCAGCATGATGATCATCTCTCCTACTGTAAATGGAAGGTGCATATGTCTCAATGCCACCTTTTTATGTGAAGGAAAATATTAACCCATGATCCACAATACTATGATTGCAGATAACCAACAATGCTAATCCAACCTCTCATACAATATCGCGAACAATATCATTCTGTGACTCTTTTATTTTACGTCCATGTATCTTTAATGCACATGATCCTACATAAACAAATTTTACAATCAATTACAAATAATTCTTCAATATTATTTAAAAATAAAAATAAATGAATATTACCTCTCCATTCTACAACAATGTAGAGGCATGGTCATTATACTACCAAAGCACTAAAGTATTGATAGGATCACCAGAAAAATCTTTTGATGCCTGAATGCATTCTTTCTTCTACATAGATGTTGATGACCTCAACTGTTTCTCATATATTGCATTTGTATTACATCTTTCATTATGTAATGCACATCCTATACCTCTTCCACATCTAGTTCTTAGCGACATAATTAAAAAATTTAAAAATTATAATGAATAAAAAATCATTTAGAAGATATGTCAAACCAATATTTAACATAGGTTTTGAAAATAAAATTCTAGAACGCAAATTGCTTTTTGAAAATAAGATTTCGAAAATCATTCTTTGCATTTTGAATTTTTATTTCTGAAATGATACAATCTCTTCTAAAAATGATATTTCTAAACGCAAAAAATAAGTTTTGAAATCTTATTTTTGAAAATTATTTTTCATTCCAAAATTATATTTTTATATTACAAAATTTTATTTCTAAAAAACTACTATCTATGTTTGAAAATTTGACTTCAACATGTTCACATATAATATTCACCACAGATTCACAAGAAATGAAAAAAATAAAAAAAATAAAATTGAAAAATTGAAAATTTATCTCATAAATAAAAAGATAAAAAAATAAGTAAAAAAGCTTAAATCTAAAAGAAAAGTAGAAAACTTTAGAAGAAGTGAAAGGAGAGAAGATGACTCTATAAAAAAAATAAGAATAGAAGAAAATAAGAAATAAAAGACAAGCAAATAAAAAAAAATTGAGAAAAATATTTTAGAATTTTAACAACATACAAAAATTAAAAGGGGTGTATATAGCATTGGGCAAAAGTTTATAAAAACCAACTGTCCCTTAGACGGAGATTGCTTTTTGCACCCCCAAAATTTCTTTTTGCACCTCTCATTGATAAAAAGGCAAAAATATTCTTATCTATTAACCTTCCTTTCTCCTTCCATCTTCCATCTTCCCGTCTTCCTCTTCTTCTTTTTTTCTTCTTTCTTTCTTTCTTTCTCATTTCTTCTTCTATTTCTCATTGTTGTATTTTCTTTCTTATTAATTGAATCTATATGTTCTGCTTTTGGTGGGAGAAAAAACTAAGAAAATAAACCTCGAAGAAACGTCAAAGGAGCATACGAATGGATTTTATATTCCGTAAACTAATTTGCGGAACGTTAAACATTTTCCGCAAATTAATTTACGGAATGTACTAGTGTATTCCGTAAATAAATTTGCAGAATGTAATTTTTTTGTTCCGCAAATTAGTTTACGGAATGTAAAAATGTAACATTCCGTAAATTAATTTACGGAAAACAAAAAATTACATTGCGCAAATTAATTTACGGAATACATTGATGCATCCTGTAAATTAATTTGTGGAAGAAAAAAAATTTGCGTAAAAGATGATACGATGTTAAGGATAAAATGATAATAAAAAAATTTCAAAAAATTGAAGGGTGCAAAAAAGAAAAAATGGGTACGAAAAGTAAAGCCCCTTAGACCCATACAGACGGCCAACTACCAATGGGTTAGAGCCCACATGATGTATTTTTTTTTTTCATTTTTTCAAAATTTTGAATTAGGCACTGAAAGCCCTAACTCCCTTATCCCAAAAAGTTACCGTCCTCTATCATCAGTTAGTCACCGTGCCATCGTTTCGCCGGAGTCCCCGTTATCGTCTGCCACTGGAGTCACCGTTCTCGTCTGTGTCACTGTTTTTCATTATTGTTCACCGAGCTCTCCTTCGCTACACGCGAGTTCTTGGAGCAGTACTAGCGTGCTCCGCAGGGTTTTTACAGGTGCATGTTTGGATTCGGTAAATGGCGGTTCTTTTGGGAATTGAAAGATTAGATTTTTTGTTTTTCTTTTTTGTTCGGTTTTTGAGGTTTTGCAACCTGAAGTGTTCAGTTTTGGTAGCTGGAAACTCTGATTTTGATTGGTTAATGTTTCTCCCGGATTCTACATGTTGAAGATTTAAGTTTGTTCGACTGGAATGCTTGGTATGGATCGATTTTGTATTTTTGCTAATTCTGAAATGTTTGAAATTCTTGGTGTGTTTGAATAAAAAAAATCAATTTTGATCCGTGTTTCGAACTCCCTGATTCTGTAGTGTTTTTCGAGTTTTTAGTGTAGTGTTGAAAATGAAATCTTCTACTCTTAAGCGTTTTGATTTCTTGTTGGGGATGAACCTACTATCACTCATGTGAGAGGTAAGAATGATTGTATTTTGTAATGCATTTTAAGATACGGCAATTATGACTTAACACCTCATCTTCTTGTCTTGCCCTGTCTTGACCTACCTACCAATTCTATTATAAATCCCAGAAACAATAAAAAAATTTCTCACTTTTTTTCTTTGATAGTTTTGAAGTTTGGTGTCCTTCATTTTACGTTGTAACGTGTCATTCTAAAGGAGAGACGGATGCGTAGGTCTTTTATTGGTTTTTACCTATGGTTTTAGGTATTCAACAATTTCCACCAAGTACATGTTTGATAATCTTAATGTTTTTCAGCATGAGCACTGCTACCTGACTTGCTCTTAGTTTGGAGAATCTTGAGCTTCCAATCCATCGGTGTCTGTCCATTTTAATTTGTGGGTAAAATATATTAGCAAAAGCACCTGTTTTAGAGTCTCTGATTGGCCATGGCTGATTTTCTGACTTCTACCCACCGAGCTAAGTGGATTTTCTCTCCTCAACAGCTGGTACTTATTATGTTTCTGTATTTGCCATTCATTTGAAGTCATGATTCACAGTCACATTTGTTCTTCCACTAAAAAAGGCTGATCTAATTTTTTTGCACAAGTTCATGACATTGCTATAGAACCAGAGAATTTCTAATTTGTAAAGTGTGAGGACTGCTATTTTCAAAGAAAAGTGGGTTGGGTAAATAATTTTGATATATTAGAAATTGATTAATTTACTGTTGTTACGTACTTGGTTCACCAGAGGGGCTTCGAAGAGTATAACTAGGATATTCTATTTTCTCGTATGTTATGTATACAATTTACTGTTTCACTTTTGTTTTCTTACACCTATGTCTATTTTAGGTTGAGAAAAATAGAACTGCTAATCAGAGGGCCAAACAAATTCTAGAGAAGGTATGTAGTAGACTTTACCCTGGCCTCATTTTATCTTTGTAAACTGGTTGAGTTTTAACCACCAAGGTTTAGGACCATAAGCCTTTACATATTTGTTATTGCATATTTTCTTGGATATTGTGGCCCTGTGGGGGACTGCTTTTCTCTTATTCCTTGCAGACATAATATTTCGTACTATCGTTTGAAGGTTTATTATCTGGTTGCTGACCACTATTAATTTTTTAAGTGTGGAGCAACTCTAATGGAAGTAGATGTTGATGGGTCATTGTCTTATCCTGAATCCCAAATGACTACAAAGGACAATGGTAATGTTATTTCATGAAATTTGACTCATCTTTTTCTCAATATGTGGATAGCATTCTGTTTTTAATTTTTAATTAATTGTTTTCAAAGTATTTCATTAGGTTTTTGTTCCCCTTGATTGTTTGTGTGAATTTCTATTTTCTACTGTTCACAAGGGTAGTATTTTATGTCAGCTGAAAAGCATTCTCGGACAAAACCTCTTAGTATTGAAGAAGAACAATGTATAAGGGTATTTTACGAAAACAAGCTACAAGAAGTATGTAACAATTTCCACTTCCCCCATAAAATCCAGGTATGCAAGCTCTTCTGCAGATATTTATAAATGTAATTGTGAAGCTGTCTGTGTTAATGAGATAATTATGGCAATGCTGATTTCTACAGCCAACCTTTTGAATTAGTTTATGATATACAGGCAACAGCCCTTATCTATTTTAAAAGATTCTATCTGCAGTGGTCGGTGATGGAACATCAACCAAAACATATAATGTAAGATTTGCTTGAGTCTCATGAGAACCTCTGAACTAAGAATGTACCACACTTGTTATTTTGGCTAATACTAGTTTGGATTTGGAACTCATTGATCATTATGGTGAATTCATACTTAATTTATTTAAAGATTTTGAAGCTGTTTAGGATGATTGCACCTTGTGCACTGCTTGCAAGATGTGGATTAGTCATCAGTTTTATCTTTTGATTAATCTTTTTATCCTTTTGAACAAATTACCTTTTGTTATATATGATTTGATTGATTACCTGTCCAGTCTTCATATACTTCATCAAAGTCGGTGTTTGATTTGTATGATTTATTTATTTTTTAAGTTTTTATTTACTTAGTAGCTTTTCTTTAACTCAAAGGAACTCTTTGCACAGGTTGACCTGCATATATGCTGCTTGTAAGATAGAAGAAAACCATGTGTCAGCTGAGGAGCTTGGTAAGGGGATTTCACAGGATCATCAAATGATTCTCAATAATGAGATGATAGTTTATCAGGCATGGATAGGCCTCAAATAACAAAATGATCTATTTTTTACTTTTTCCTTTTGTTCATCTATGACATGAAACCCTTGTTTTGCAGAGTTTGGAATTTGATCTTATTGTTTATGCACCGTATCGCTCAGTTGAAGGTTTTATAAATGATATGGAGGTTTGTCTGGTTGATCTATGAGTAGAGTATTATTATTTTTTTTAAAATGTTGATTTTTTAAAAATATTTTTGCATCTCAAAATAAATCTCCTGCTTTCTATCTCTTGCTTGGCTTAGTAATTATATGGCTTGCCTTCTGTCAGCATAGTTTTTTTCAATGATGATTCTGGTTTATGCTGGAAATTGAGTTTGTGACTATTGGCATTGACAGGAATTTTGCAATGCTGGTGATGACCAACTTCAAATGCTCAAGGTACCGGTCCTATTGTCCTACACAATGATTGTCTGGCTGAGACCGTTGTGACCATATCTAGATGAAATTCTTTTGGCTTATTATTTTATATGTAGACTATTTCTCTGGTGGCATTCCCCAGGTGACAATTTGACATTATTTTTGTTTTTTTGAAACACAAATTATTTAAAAATAATAATAAATTTAAATCAATGAATTGGGAATTGCATAGCTTGCAATTCCTTTCTCGACTATAGATGATCTTGATCAATTTATCCATGTGTCTCACTTGAAATATAAATATAATGATTTATCTTTGAATTTATACTTCAGTAAATAGGAATACTTGCCAAAATATTGAGTACTAATTACTAAGGGTGCTGCCCTCATAAAGATAAAAGGGTATCAAGGCATTCTCTCTCTCTCTCTACACACACACAAGGGGCATGTCAAGTGATAGGTGTGAGGGGTTAATCTTGACCATTCAATTTTATATGGATAGTCAAGATAACTATTCTCAATTCTAATGCTCACCCGACCTATTCTGTATTGAACAGTAATTTTTATCTGTTTTACTATTGTTCTTCCCTAGGTACAAAAAACTTTGTGCATCCTCTTCACCTGGAGTTGTTCACCGACTTCATGGTGTTCAAATAACTTCTATTCTCATGATATATTTTCTCCTGATGTATATAGACTTTGCAAGACACAGCAAGATTGGAAGTTGATAAAATGATGCTTACTGATGCACCACTTTTATTTCCTCCTGGGCAGGTATTCTTGGAATTGTCTTAAATTTTTTTAAACTCCCTTGTAACACAGTGTTGTTTGTTACAAACAGCAACCAAAAAAATTGTGCTTTGCCTTTACCAACGAATGAAAATTAAATGGGCAAAATTTGAGAAAAGTGGTCAACCATTAACCCCTTTATTTTAATTGATTATCCATTTTTTTAAAAATTTTGTTTGATTGTTTCGAAGTTGGAAATATGCTTGCCTGGGTTTCCTAAGTGATGAGAAAAACAGAACTTTGGCCATACCTCATAAGTACTGATTTGCGACAAGACATTGTCTAATCAATCTAATTTCAATCTTCTAGTTCAGCTTTGTTTTAAACCATTTTGCTTCAAAATCTAACTACCTGTTTGTGTCTTTTGATGTAGTTGGCCTTGGCTGCTTTGCGCAACTCAAATGCACTCCATAAAGTTATTGACTTTGATAGGTACTTATTATTGCTTCACGTTTCTTTGCAATAATTTATCCTGCTCCCTCTCTCCTCCTCTCCTTTTGTTGTTACTTTTTAAAATGTCATGTAGCAATTGGCCGTGGGGTATGATCTTGTAGTATATTCTTTAACCCAAATTTATGTTTCTGCTTAGACATTCACCCTCACAGTAGCACTTACTTGCAGTTATCTGAGCAGCATTTTTTCCCGTCAGAATTCCATGCATACGATCTCTGAGCTTTTTGAATCATTGGATGCAATCGGTTCTTGGGTAATTGTTTCTCATCTAATATTTTTCATTAACGGAATGACTGCTGTGTAATTCCAGTATTAGCTGGGAATATAGCTTTGTTCTGTTTCACATGGACTATTGTGGCCTTGGTTATTTATATATGCAGGTTAGAAAATACAAAAGTCCTTCAGAGAAAGAGTTGAAGCATATTAACCGTAAACTGAAGTCTTGTTGGGGTCATAGCTCTCATGACGAGTACTTCCTTTACCCTTGTGTGCCCGCCCTACACATCCAGCCCTTTCCCCTCCCCCACCCCCCAAAATAATGTTATAGAGAAAATATCATGCTGTATAATAATTTTGAAATTTGAATTGCTTTGCAGGGGCAAGAAACGGGAGAAGAAATCAAAGCACAAGTCCAAAAAGAACTCAAATGAAGCACACACTATGCCACCTCTTGGCTAACTATGTATTCTTTTCGGTTGAGCTACTCATCTGAATTTTGGATGGCAATTTTCTTTCTGTTTGGACATGAAGGATGACGTGTTGTCTTAACCGATTGATAACATTTTTCTCATCCAAGATGCAAGAGCGTTAGTTGCCGAGGAATCTTTGGAAAACTCCTGCCTCAGGCTTAATAGGGAGTATGATTCAGTGATGTTTGTTGCACCACTTAGGTCCCTCAATTGCCGTGTATGACTTGTTTGTGCCGAAATGATTGAATGAATTTATTGCCTCAAATAATATGGTGTTTGAAAATGCTTCAATTCATGTTCCATGCTCTGGTATTTTGAATTGCTTCAATATTTTGCCGATGCCACATATCACTTCTGGAAATGATCAACAAATATTCCTGATTAAACTACAATCATTTTCGTTATAGTTCCATTTCTGCGACAAGTTATTAATTATGAAAACCAGTGTCGTATATCCGTCTTCCCAAATAAGTACAGTATAACCTTGCTTGTTTACATGTTCTCACCCCATCTCCTTTCTCCCTTTTATGCTTTGTTTGGACGAATGAAGAAATAGGCAGGAAAAAAAAAGAAAAAAAAATGAATTATTTATATAAATAGAACTAGAAAGGAGAAAAGAAAGGAAAATTTTCTTTTTTTTTCTTATCTAGATGAAAAAAATATATATAGTAATATAAATTTTATTTTATATAAATTTAAAATAATGAAATATAAATTTAGAAAAATTTAATTTTTTATTAATATAATATTTTTTTTTAAAATATATAATTTTAATAATTTAAAAGAATAAACTGTTATTTTAATTCTGATTTAAAAAATCAACGTAAAATACGGAAGAAAATGTAAAAAATTTGTATTAACAAAATGAGGAATTAAAGTGATAATTTATTCAATTTAAAATAAATAAATAATTTAAAAAAATGTTGTTCCCTTTTTTTTCTAAATTAGGAGATTAAATTTTACAAGAGTTTATCAAAAATATTTCTTCTTTTTATTTTCATCCACAGAATTTTTTTTTTCTTTCTTTCTAATTAAATAAACCTTAACGATGAATCATCTTTATAATTTATTTGGATGAAAAAAATTAGGAAAAAAAAAGAATAAAAAAGAAAAAAAATGATATAAAAGATTTTTTAGAATTTGTTTATGTATGAAAACAAGAGGAAAGGAAATATTTTTTGCATACCAAATTTTTAATCTTTTTTAAATATGAGAGAAAGTTGAAAAGAATATTTTTTATTTTAAATTATTAAAATTATTATATATTTTTTAAAATAATAAAAATTTAGTAAGAATTAAATTTGATATTTTTAAATTTATATAAAATAAAATTTATATTACTGGAATATTTTTTTTCCTTTTTTTTCTTCATCCATTCAAACAATCCAAAAAATTGATGTTGAAAAAAATTAATATATACATCTTTGATTTCTCTATCTAATAGTAGTATATTTTGTTGTAATGAACATTAGCTTTCTTAATTTAATATTTTTTAAATTATAAAAAAAATTCTTTTATTTATATCTATTTAAACAATTCTTTTACTTTTTTTCTTTCCATATCTTTTTTATTGTTATTTTTTCTCATCATTCAATGTAGTAGTGTAGACAGGCTCTTGAGAATGAATCTTGAGTTTCAATCTAAGAGAAGGTAAAAGAAATAGGTGTTACTAAATTCATAATTTGTTAACAATTGTTTGTATTCGATCAAAATTTGAATGTTTTTTTTTTAATTACTAGTTTTCAAAATTTCAATGTATTGGTCCACTCTAGAGATTGCAACCCCTACAATGATATATTAACATTTCTAAAAATCTGCACCTGGCGTTTTTTTAAAATTTATTTTCTCTAGTTATGTAAAGCTTCCATTACAATTGACAAAATCATAGAAAAGGTTCTCCTGTTAAAACGACGTCTGTATATTGTTATATTGAATCCTGTCATTGGTCCACCATCGGATAAAACTGACAATTTGAATTTTTACCAATGCAGCAGTTCAAGTGGCTGTATGTCAATACTGTTGAAAAGAATTGTTCTAAATATTTTAACGACTTATTTATCTTTAATAATCACAAAGTTTTATTTTTAATCTTTTTTAGCAAGGAATGGAGGTTGCATGATATGTGGTCAAGTCTTCAATGTCAACAAGTTTTGGTAAAGAGAAATTATATTTCCATTACAAATTAAGCAAATTATATAATAAAAGAAAGAAAAAAAATTGTGAGATGTAATGGATGATATAATGAGAAAAAATAAAAAAGTGTGTAATATAAATCAATAATATAAATAATACATCTCGTAAGGTAAAAATTTATAAATCAATCGATAAAACATACATTTGAAGAACCTAAGAGCATCTCCGGCATGAGATCTTTAGATCGGTTCTTAAGTTAAGTCATTGGTGCTTAAATTTTTCTGTCGAAGAAGGTGACGTGGAGCAACATCTACTCATGAGTTGCTTAATTTGGGAAGAGAAAAAAAAGGGCAGTTTGATTAAAATGGTGTTATTTTTTAAATTAATTATTAAAATAGGGTTGTTTTAATACATTTTATGGGTTTAGGGTACGAACAGTGTTTGTGGACCAAAATAAAGATGCGTCATACATATGGAGCATTATAAAAAGGTGCCACAATTTGTGGATCCCACGTGTGGGAGCAGTTGAAGAGGAGACACAATTTTGTGTGAGAGCATTTGGAGAAGAGTCATAGGTTGTGTGGGAGCATTTGGAGAGGAGATACAACTTGTGTTGGACCAGAAAACACGTCACATGATGTGGGGCAGATGGAAAGGAGGCACAACCTTGTGTGGGAGGATTTGAAAAGGAGGCACAGTCTTGTGTGGGAGCGTTCGGAGATGAGTCATAGCGTGTGGAAGCATTTGGAAAGGAGACATAACATTGTGTGGGAGCATTCAGAGAGGAGTCACAGCGTGTGGAAGCATCCGAAAAGAAGCCATAACCTTGTGTGGAAGCATTTGGAGAGGAGTCACATTAAAATTTTTTATTTTATAAAATGACTCAATGTTGTTGTTGGATGAACAGAAATTTCTCTCAAATACTATAGTGTTTATGTTTCTCTGCATCTAGTGATTTAGTGTATTTCAAAAAAAAATTATTAAATCATTCTTGGTTTAGTGGTGTTCTAGATATTGTAATTTGGATTTAGTTTAAATTATATTTATAAAGTATATTATTTTTTTTGTACAAGTTTGAATTTATTTTCTGCTATAATTTGTTGTTTTATTTTTATTTTGAATATTAACTAATTTGTTTTAATTTAAAAAAAAGTTTGAAAAATTAACTGTGTTATGTATGTAGTTTAAAAATTTTATGTTAATATGAGTAAAATTATTATTATCATATATTCAAATGGTAGAATTTTTCAAGGAGAAAATGGACTTAATTTTGAAGGAAGTAAAAAAGCCATTCATGTTAGAAGAGATATAAACCTTAGTGAACTTAAACAAAAAATTATAAAAAAATTAAAGCTTTCATCAAATCAAGTGATTTCTTCTTTAGTAGGAAAGTTCTTGATTTCAACTCATAAAATTGAGTATAGTGGTTTCCAAATATGTGAAGATGATGATATTAAATGTATGGTTAATGTTTTTGAGCAACAGTCGTTAATGCCAGCATTAGAGATTTATGATGAGATTTATGTGATTGGCAGTTCAACAATGTTGATACAACATGGTAGTTTTAATACTGAAGTTGTAGAAGATTGTCCTCCAATAATTGGTAAGTTAATGGATGCATGTTTACATAAATATTGACAATATTTTTGTGAAATTAGTTTAAAATTTTTACTAATTAAGTAAGCAGCTTGTAATGAAGGTGTGAATTTAACAGATGAGGATTGTGATGATCCAAATTATGATTTTTCACCCACATGGTCAAGTAGTGAGGATAACGATGATATTGATGAAGGTGTTGACTGAGAGAATGTAACTGATTCAGATGAAGGAGAATAAAACGCTCCTAGTCTAATGAGAGCTAGTCCAATATCTTCTTCAATTGGTTTATCTTTATTTGGATCCGAACAGGTAACACAATCAGGTAATAGTAAACATGTAACATATGTTGTAAATTAATTGTTTATATTAACATGTTTAAATAATTTATGCAAGAGTTGAACCTTTTTGGAATAGTTCTTTCCACTATACAAATATTTGTATGGAACATGGTGAGGAAGATATCAATTTATTTAGATTTAATGGACCTTCCAATTGGTGTATAGGAGATGAGTTATATGTTGGGTTACAATTTGAGACAAAAGATGAGGTAAAGATGGCAGTTAAACATTATTCAATGAAAGTACATCATACTTTTATTGTTATTGAATCAAAACCGACTTTTTTATATGTGAAATGCCTCAATCACGTGAATGGTTGTCCATGGCGAATGCGAGCAATCAAATCAAAAAGAATAGATAAATGGCTTGTTACAAAATGGGGCGGACAACACATATGCGTCAATGCATCACTTTCGCAAGATCATAACAAATTTGACTAAGATTTCATATGTTCATGCATTTTAGGTATGAAATATAATCAAATATATATTTATTATAAAATAGAATATGTTAAACTAATAAAGTTTTAATTGTTTTTCTTTAGGCATGGTAAATCAAGAACCCGTTGTATCCATATCTTTGATACAAGAAAGAATACAAAGTCAGTATGGGTATAAAATTTCATATAGGAAAGCATGGATTGCCAAACAGAAAGTGATTGTCCGTGTTTTTGGTGATTGGGATGAGTCCTATGCAATATTACCAAGGTGGTTACATTACATGGTTAATTTTTCCCCAGGATCGGTATATAAAGTTGAAACGATTGAAGTTGTTATTGGTCAACAAATTGACAACCGATATCAAATTTTTTTTCGAGTTTTTTGGACATTTAAGCAATGTTGTGAAGCTTTCAAATACTGCAAGCCATTGATTCAAATTGATGGAACTTTCCTGTATGGAAAATACAGAGGTACATTATTAATAGCAACAACTCAAGACGGTAATAATTCCGTGTTACCGATTGCATTTTCTATTGTAGAGGGTGAGACTTTAGAGGCATGGAGTTGGTTTCTAGCCTTGTTACGTGAGCACGTGACACAAAAGGATGGGATTTGTCTTATTTCAGATCGGCACCAAAGCATCGAATTTGCTGTGAACAATCAGTACTTAGGATGGCAACCTCCACATGCTTATCACGTGTACTGTATTCGACACATTACAAGTAATTTTAATCATCGTTTCAAGAATCAAAAATTGAAACAAGAGTTGCTTAAATTAGGTATGTTTTATGTTTACAATGTCTTGCATATTAATAACACTCATTGGATATTTTGTTAGTAACGTTGTTAAACCTTGATAGGTTACACACCATGTAAACATATATTTGACGAAAAGTTAAAAAAGTTTAGACAAAGTGGACCAGAAATTGCTAGATGGATTGATAGCATCTCAAAGGAAAAATGAAGTCTCGCTTATGATCAACATGGTAGACAATACGAGCACATGACCACAAATTTGTCAGAGTCGATCAATAAAATTTTGAAAGATGCTCGTAATCTCCCAATTACAACTCTTGTTAAATGTACATATAGTCGTCTGGTTGAATATTTTGTGCAAAGGGGTGCAGCTGCTAAGGCAGAACTTAACTCAGATCAACGATATTGTGGTAAACTAA
The DNA here is from genome assembly GCA_037954105.1 of Canavalia gladiata. Classification (NCBI taxonomy): domain Eukaryota; kingdom Viridiplantae; phylum Streptophyta; class Magnoliopsida; order Fabales; family Fabaceae; genus Canavalia; species Canavalia gladiata. The sequence goes on from CM075660.1 coordinate 17,678,072, forward strand.
TGGACTGCATTCGAAAAAATCAAGAAGAAGCATGTTCTCATCAGGTTCGAAGATATGACATACAATCTTCACGTTTGGAGGTTGAAGAAGCATTCAATCCTGTCACACAACGCGGTGGTAACAAATGGGCTCTAAGTTTGTCACAAGGATGTTGTTAATGTGGTAAATTTCAATTGTTCAAATATTCATGCTCTCATGTTATCGCTGCATGTTCTGTTGTTAGTATGAACTTTTACCAGTTTGTGGATTCTGTTTATACGGTTGAAAACGTTGTTAATGCGTATTCAAGTGAATAGTGGCCAATTAGAAATGAGGTGTCACTTCCCCTTGTTCACCCATGGATACTAGTGCCAAATGAGGACAGATTACGGGGAAAAGGTCGACCAAAGTCTACATGTATAAGAAATGAAATGGATTGGATTGAATCACAACCAAGACAAATATGTCGTCTTTGTAAAGAAGTTGGTCATAATCAATCTCGATGTCCATGTAGAGGACAAGGACAAAATGATAGTTAATGATGATGTGAGGACATGATCAATGTTTCGCATTTTAATCATGGTTGAGGTGTCACCAACATTAGCATTTTAATGAGTTTACTCCATTGCTAGTTTTTCTTATATAATTGTGACATAACAATTTCTTCTAACAATAAAGCATTAAATAACAATAACATATTTATCGATAAAGTCAAACATAATAATCTAAACAAACTAATTAATAACCAAATAAAAAGTTCATCATAATAGTCTAAACACATGAAGCAATCAAATACATAAAGCATTAAAGACATAAAAGATTAAAAACATAAAGATAAAAGAGTCCATAAACACACAACTAAAGATAAAACTAGTTATCATCAACGTCTCTATCCCTCACAGATCTTCTTGGATTACGACGATGATGTTGTGTGACATCAAACTGAGGATCATCAATTCGAGCACCATCATGGAATGCAGCTGATAAGTCTGCATTTAAGTCAATTCCTTGACCTCTAAAATCTTGAAATATATCTGGACTATGCACATATGTGTGCATGGGTGGAGGTGGTGTGATCATCGTGGGATTAAACGGAGATGGTGTATAAAAACTTCTACCAACACCAAGATCTGTCGGAGGTGAGGGCTGAGAAACACCATACAACGCCCTAGGAGATGGAATATCAGGTGATGTGAAACGAGCAAATGCTGAAGATTCTCCTCTACCCTGAAACGAATGACCTCCTAATTGAAATGATGGTAGTCCTCCTTCAAAAGCAATATCATCATATGATGCTTGTCCATAACAACTAGGTGCAACAGATGGACCATCTCCTGAATGTCCTGCAAATGATGGACCTGTATCATCACTGAATTGTTGTGATGGAAATGCATATGTTGGCAATGGTGATGGTGGTACATCTAGTGATGGCACAAAATACTATCTTTCTTGTCGAGTTGGAAGGGAAGGAATGGTATGAGTTTGATGCTCCAAACGTCTACGACGACGTTGAAGGCCTTGCCGCTCAACTCTATTATCTGGCATGTCCGCATGAACCTCTTGTCGAGGTGGATCCTGTGTAGCAACTGGTGCATCCATTCGAGCGGTCACAACACGGTCCTCTTCTTCGAACATCATTAGCATATTTTCTGCATGTTGCTTGATGAGGTCCATAAGGACTAGCAAGGACTCTCTTCCCGAATGAGCCATGTCTGTTGCAATGTAATATATTAACTCTGCTTGATCGACCTACAAATAAGAGAAAAATAAATTACTAAATCATATATATATATATATATATATATAATTGTGGAGTTTAAAAATATCTGCTTAAACTTACTGCTCGATCTTTGATTGCATATTCCCTTGTGATCCATCTCCTTGTATGACGTGTGTACCATCTCATATAATCTGAATTAACACTCATCACACCATCATCAGGCATCCCTCAACAAACAAATTGTTGCTTATTATTCCATAAATCTAGAAATGGAGCATAAATTAGAACCCAGTTATCATCTATCTTCCCTTTTAGTGTCAACCCATGAATATTTTCTGGTTGGCTTGGGGGTTGGGGAATATGTTGACGCATTCCGAACTGTCGCATAACACGATCTGGTTGGTGCCACTCTACAATATGAAAGTAAAATAATGGCACAACAGCTGTCCAAAAATCATGTCCATCTCTACATGTTTCAGGAAATAGGTGAATTACATTTGCATATGGTTGCCATTTTATCTGCACTTTCAAACAATTCAAAAGTAAGTATATAAATTTATAACTTTTATCATATAATTTTTAAATATCATACAAATAAATTACTTACATCTTTTTGTTTCATGGTTTCAAAATTGTGTCTATAAAATTGCAAATCCTGTCTAACTGCCTTAAAGGAACGTCTCCTCCACCTATAAAAATAAATGTATTAAATGACAATAATTTTAAATATTGAATTGATAAAAAAAAAACCTTAACAATTATCATACCTAGCTCCGTATGGAAGTGTAAAATCTGTTATGGTAGGATCTATCGGAGCAATATAAGGAAATCTATCCCACACTCATAATTGTAACAACAATGTAAATCCGCATATTTCTTTCTTATCGTAGTTATTCGTCGTGCACAACTCAAGATACAAATATGCCAGAGCAGCTGACCCCCAGCTATATTGCCACATTGATCGAAATCAGCCAATAATGGAAGGTACCTAAGCGGTACTCTACTGCTCGAATGATCACAGATAACTACTCCCCCAATCAAACGAAGAATATAAGCACGAACATATCTATGCAAATGACCTTCATTATCCAAATAGTCCTCGATATTTGAAAAATGTTGTTGATTCAACCAAGTCATCTTTACAGAAGCTCCATGCATTTCATTTTCGGGTGGAGAAATTCCCAAAAACTCCATCACAATAGGCTCCCACACACGAGCCGAAGTACTTCCGATAACTGGAACACCATTTATAGGTAGACCGGTTAATACTGCAACATCTTGAAGAGTAATTGTACATTCTCCTGGTGGCATATGAAAGGTATGTGTTTCAGGTCTCCACCTTTCAATCAAAGGAGGATCAATTTGGAAGAATTGAATTTGAGCAATTCCTAAAAAGTCAGCTCTCCTTAAATGCTCAACAATCTGTGGCAGAATGTGTGGAATATTATCTCTTTCATGAAATAATTTTGTCCTTCGAATTTTTAACTCTCGATCTGGCGCTTTATTCCAAATTTGCTCAGATATATGAACGCTTTGCAATGTTAGGAGTGATGGATTATCCGGCCCCGGTCTAATATCACAACTAGATAGTGACGAAGATGCCGTTAAATTTCTCCTACAAATTATACAAAAATTACAAGTTAATCATTAATACATTAACAACTATAATTAATTAAATATTGTCATTATAATTTTTTAACTATATTATTATTATAATTATAATAACCAAATATATTTTAATTCAATATAATAACAATCTAACTATTAACTTAAAATTAATATATTAATATTACTTTATCTAAAAAATAAATGATATGATAAAATGTATTATAACTTATTAATATTTAAAATTTAAATTATGTTAATATTTGATAAAAAAAATTATAAATAAAAAGTTAAATGTTTAATACAGGATAAATCATATAATTTTATAAGGATAAGTAATTAAAAAAATTCATTAACAATAATAACTCACATTTATTATTATATGAGATTTTTAAATTTAATAATTATATTGATAAAATTTATTTTAATATTATGTTATTAAATTTGAATAATTTACATTTAAATATAATAATTACATGTTGTTGACGATGCATGTGAACAAAATAAATTTTATTTTCAATAAGCCAAATGTATGTGAACAGAAACTAAACATCACATGGCATGAGGTGTGTTGCAGGGGTTTGACGTGTACGCAATTAAAAATTTCATTTTCAATATTAAATGTGATATGATATGGCATGGGTTTGACAGAGGTTTGACGTGTACGCAAGTAAACATTTCATTTCCAATATTAAATGTGATATGATACGACATCAAATGTTGCAGAAGGTTTGCGTGTGTATGTAAATAAAAGAGTGAATAAATGGCAGACGAAAAATATATTGACTAATTTTAAATATATTTAATTTTATTAAATTATAATAAAATCTATTTAACATTATCATTTATTTTTACATTATAAATTTAATATTATTATTAAAAAAATTATTAAACGTTAACATTCATTTTAATATTATAATGTAATAATATCATATATTTTTTCAAAATTTATTATTATTTTTAAATTTAAATATAAATAAATTATGCTAAAATATAGTTACTAATTTAATCTTATAAATTTTATAATTAATTTAAGTACAATTAATAAATATTATTAAAAATTTATTAATTTACATTATACACACTAATTAATCTAAATTAACACATATTTAATTTATTATAAATATAACTTATTTCATATAAAATACTTTAACAAAATTAAATATACACTAAACTTTAAAATCTCCGATTCTTCACCTCCTCTTCTCTCAACTTTTAAATTTCTCCGCATTCACTTTTACATATCTATTTTTACACGAAACGGTGAATTTACAGTGGTACCATGTAGAGGTGTGGTGCATTTCAGAAAGGAGGCACAACATCTTATGATGCAATTCCAATAGGAGCCACACTGACACATATGTTACTGCATGATCCAATTTGATGTATGAAGGCACGTTGCACGAAATTTAAAAAAGCTGCTAACAGATTTGACTATACTGTGTGGTGTATTTTGAAAAGGAGGCATATATGGTGCATTTCGGAAATACACATCTTGTGGTAAATTTTGGAAGGGAGTTACACCTTATAATGCATTTTAGAGATGCGCATTGTTATACACGTACCTGTCAATTGTTATGTAATATACCCATATACGAAGTTTGTTTACATTTTTACCCCAAAAGAGTAAAACAGCCGAAAAAAAAGATAAGAGATGGTTTTGAGAGATAATGGGCCGAACCTAGAAACAAATTTTCATTAACAGGTATGTAAAACAGCCAGGATTAGGTCTTGGCAAAAACATTTCATTATTGGGCCTTGACCAAAAACGTATTGGGCCAGCCTTGGCCCACCAGCGAATGTTAGTTCCCGTTCCTGACCCGCAGCGTTCAGGCTCCAAAGTTGAACTGAAAGAGCCTTCAGAATGGCGTGCTTAGTCTCCACGAGCTTCACCGTTCCTCTGCGCTCTTCATCGATGCTATCACTAAACAAGGTACTCTTTTGTATAGTACACATAACCCTAACCCTGTTCATTTTGATTTCGCCATGTTTTGCCTTTCTAGAATGGAAATGGAATGGTGGAAAGTGCCTTTTCTCATTAGTACATCATTTTTAACTTCCAAACATCACTCTCAACTTTCTGTACCCATCAAAATTGGCGTATGGCGTAGCTTTTAGCATATTTGGTTAATGAACATAAGCATCCACTCTCGTTCGTTCGCTCTAGAAGTAAATTTCATTTTTCGTTTCCCTGTACACGGACTAAAACTCAAAGTGGACGAATCATTGATATTTTTAATTCTGTATGGTATTGTGAAAATGAATAATTATTAATTTTGATATCAGGGAGCGCATCAATTAGATTTTGCTCTGGGTAGACTCTCAAGCAAGGCAACAATTCGTACAGGTTTTTCTTTCAACCTCACTCAATTACCATTTACTTCAGAGCTTTAAGCATGATTTATACAACTGTTCGCTCTTGTCACGTTATAAATGTTTGATAACTTTGATTTTCTATAGATACTGCAGTTTGGGATAAGGTGTTAATGTCTTATAACTAGCTGTTTAATTCTATAATGCTCATGGTTGCTTATTGCATTAAGACAAGCTCCCTGCCATTTGGAATTTTAACGGAATGGGAAATTATCAAATAGCATTAATGAATATATCAATTAAGCTTGCAAACCATGCTATCATTCTTTTGGGTCATGTTGGCTTCTTGGAAGTAAATTAGTTGCTGTTAGGGTGGAGCTGCTTCAGCCGTTTAAGGTTTGGTTTGGATAAGAATTTTGAATCTGCATCTTAATTTTGCACATACTTTTATATGTGGACCAAAAAGAAATGTCTGTGGGGGAAGTATTATAAATTTCCATTTTATGGTGGGAGATCATCCATGAGGAAGGAGAAGAATGAAATAAGAGGATAAAACAATGGCAAATCTTGTGAAGTAAAAGGTGAAGCTTATCTGTCTTATTCTCCCTCACCCCTAAAAAAAACAGAGAGGAGGACAGGCATCTTGGATTTTAAAACCTGCTTTTATGTATACATGCTTAGCTTAATGGAAATATACAATATTGCATGTTCTAAGTTGCAGGCTTGGTTGGAAACTTGGTCTGTCTGGGGATGTGTTTGCAGATTTGTTAATTGTATATTAATATTGCTCATTTATTGGCTTCCTTGGACGGAAGTTTTCTTCAGATTTCAGAATTATCTGGGGTCCATTCTTGGTGGGGTTAATTTTCCCTTCTAGATATCCATTGTCCTCTGTTGCCCCCATCCATTACAATTTTATATGTATATCAGAAAACATGCATGGTGAGAGTGAGATGCTGTGATGAATGAGAAATTATAAACAAAACTGAAAGCTAAATGATTTTATCATGTTGATAATGAATGTTGGCTACACTACACACACAACGACTTCTATCATACAGATATTTGTGCTAGCTTCAACTTCAACTTTAGGATTCAAACATGGGCAACTTTTGGAAGTTATATGGAAGGCAGAATTTTTTGGGAGTGTTATGCATACCTGCATCATGTTTGTACTCAGCCTTTATAATCTGACAGCATATATTGTATTTGCAGCTCAAAAGGTTCTTGGATCTTGCAGTTCAAATAAACAAATACTATATGTGAAAGGAAGCTGTCAAAAAAATTGCTTGATGATGTTATGCACAAGATTTCTTCATGAAACTTACTCACATAATTTAGATGTAGATTATTGCACTGAAATAGTTATATCTGGTTATTGGGTTGGACCCGATGCTGATGATGGGTGGGGATTTGTGGAAGCTGTAATTAATCAAATTAATTGATCTCCTGTTTTTTTATTTTTAAGATAAGGGTTGAATTTGCTTCATTTTTATCAAAGAGGTAAGTGGCTGTTTGGGCTTTCGGTAAGCTGACTACCGTTTCTACTCTTAAAAGGCTCCGTAAACTAACTGATCTTTTGGATAATTGAGAGTATCATGTATAAATGAATACTGGAGAGGTATCTATCATTGAAACGGTTAGGGAAGGCTTGATGGATGGAACTGCACGTTGTGATTTGTGAATTAGTTTAGATATTTTGTCCGCAACCGTAGTTGTCAAAACACTGTCTTGTCTTTTGGATAGGCTGCTGAACCTAGTTGAAGTGTCCATTATTCTTTACTCTGCTATATATGCTTCTTTATTGATTCGAGTTCAAGTTGAAGTCTCAATCCGCAGATTGTATCAAACATTCGTGAGTGCGATTAGTGTAATATGGCTGATGTTACGCTGTACTTACAGAACAGAACTGGAGGCTTGATCATTGATTTGGTTTCTATTAATTCAAGGAGTTTGTAGTCCAAGTTTTATCTCCTATATAAGATATCCTTTGAGCAAGACTTATCCCTTATTCATACACGTTAATTTTACAATTCCATTTTCAACTTCATGTGCATTATGCACAAAATGTAATGTTTTGAACATTGGACCTCGTTCATGGTGTGATCATAAATTAATCCATAATAATTATATATTTTTAATATTATAAATCTATTAAATAAATCAGTATAAATTTATAAAAAAATCACAAATTGTTAAATTAGTATAAAATGAATATATTATATGTTTTGCCTTTTGCAAGGTGATTTAATAAGTGACTTAATTGGAATGCATGTGATATATTTGTCCACAAAGGGTGCCGCCTACATAATGTTACTCCGCGTTTGCATCTGAAAATTCAAATTTCTTTCGATTCTTCATTCGCTTTGTAATTTTCTTTATCACTCTGAGCCAAAAGATCAAAAAATTTTGAACTCTGCCATTATTTGAAAGCAATGAGTGGTGGTGTGGAGTTGGAATGTTAACTTTGTTGCAAGGGCGCAAACATTAAGCAACCATAGGGAGATGTGAGCTGGAGTGTAGTGTAGTGCAGTAGGTGTTGGAACAAAGTGTCATGGTAGGGGTGCTAGCCCCAAATGTGGGTGTTAGAGGAATGCCACACTGTAAACTTTACACCTTAGAAATTACAAGATCAATACGATCTTACCCTTCTTTGTGTACTACAACACAAGGAAGAAAATTGGATACGTCATTATATCATCTATTATTAGCTTTGCTTGCACCTCTAGCTGAATGAGTAGTTGTTTCTTTTGTGGAGAAAAAGTCATATAGTGGGTATTAATTTCTTTCTTGTGCTTGGATGATGTTGCTGATAAAGAAATGATATTTTTGACACGGAAAAGAGTAAAGTTGACGAGCTGGCATTGAAAATGAGAACAAGAAATTCGTTAGAAAAAAAAATGACATTTCTTTGTTTCTTTTTATAAAAAATAAATAACTAATTTGGTAGGATTAATAAAAAATAATTAAATTAATTAATGTTATAAATTTTAATTTTATTTCAGAAATACACATATTATTAAATGATTGAATTAATAGTAAAAAAATGAATAAATATCTTGTTAACTCAATTTATAATAAAACAAGGGTATAAAAGATACTTAACAATTCATACATCAAAAAATAAGTCTATATTTTATAGGATTAAAAAAAATTCTATTACTTTTTATAAACAAAACATCAGAAATAATATGAGATTTGAAAAATGTGTTGGAGTTTTAGGAATCACTATGTGGCTGTTGGCGTTGAATTTGTATCTATTTGGAAATGCTGCGGATGGAAAGTGGAAACATTTCTAAGGGTCCGATAAAGATTTAGCATATGGTGTGTATTCGAAACTTGGGTTTGAGCCATTACAGCAATGTGTTGCTACTTTGGTGGATATGAGTAATTTGTTAAGTCTTAATTATTATTATGATTCCCTACGTATGGTATGCAATTTGAATTTGTGCATTTTACCTGTCCAACTGGCCTTCTTCGAACAAACTATGAGAAATGTCTTACATGCGCATACAATTAATTGCCAATCCAAGTTATTCAATGACATAGCATAAGAAGAATAGTTTTGTATTTATATTCCTTAATTCTAGGAAAATGCCGTTGTTTCCATAATGTATAATTCTACAAAAATGGTAATCCTACAAATAAAGGTCAACACGAACCTTGTATATGGTATGCATATACTATAGGAGATAGATAAAAATGGAATTCAAGGCAAAATCGATGATGTACGTTGACTTTGCACTCGGTAGAATTGTCCATGATTGATACCATAATTACAAAGTTACCTGATGCAAATATAATTGTTAACCAACTATTTGTGTAGTATACCAAACAAGAACCTTGTTTACATATGTTGATATGAAATTTTAACATTTATACCAATTTAATAATTTTATATAAAATATAAAATTTATTAGTGTTATAATATCTAAATAGATTGTGTATATAAAATTTTACATATAATAAAAATTGATTTATATATCATCTCGTGATTTTATTTTAACAGTTTATATATTATTTAAATATATATAAATATCAATAGTTGAATAATATATTTACAAATTTTTAAATTTTTTAAAACTCAATATACATAATCTACTAAATATTATAATATGATTCAACAATTGGATTAAATTTTATATTTTATATAATATTATTAAATTAGTGTAAATGCTGAAATTTAACATCTAATAATGGATCCTAACTCAAATATATATATATATATATATATATATATATATTAAGAAATGATTAAATTACTTCATAAATAACTTTAGATAGAATTATTTTTTTCAGTAAATTTTATAAATAATTAAATTTTATTAATATAATTATTAAATTAATAAACTATATTATATATATCATCTTTACAAAATTTTATAAAATTTAAAAGAAATTGAAACTTCATTAATTTAAATTTATTTAATAAAATTTTATATTTTTTATAATATTTATTAATTTAAATTTATTTAATAAAATATCAATTTTTAAAATTTTATAAAATCCTGTAAAATATTTATACAATACAATTTATTAATTTAAAGATTAGATAGATAAAATTTAATTATTTATAAAAATTATTAAATGAAATAATTTTAATTAAAATTAATTCTAAAATAATTTGATCTCTTTTATATATATATATATATATATATATATATATATATATATATAAAGTTATTCTATTAACTTTACATAAAATTATTTTAAGAGTAAGTAAAACGTAAAGTTATACTATTTATAATTCTTTTAAATAATTAAATTTTATTAATTTAACTGTTAAATTAATAAATTTTATTATATAGATTATATTTCAAAATTTTATAAAATTTAAAAAAGGTTTAATATTTTATTATATAAATTTATTTTAAAAAATATATTATTTATTAGTTTATAAATATTAAAATTTATTAGTTTAATAGTTAAATTAATTAAATTTAACTGTTAAAAAATGATAGAGTTTTATACTAAGATTATTCTTAGATATATATATGAAAAGCCTGCTTGTTGTTACCGGTTGTAGCCCAATGTTTTAGCTGAACTTCATTAGACTCCTAGCAACTCCTAGCAAGAGATGGATCTACTAAAGTTAAATTCCCCACTGATTGTGGACTTGATTTGGCGGAGGGATGTTAACTGCACGGTTTAAGTGGTTTTTTTTTATATCTTGGAACCTAGTTGCCTCCTTGATAGGAGCGTTATCAAACTTGTATAGGCCTGGATCGGGATTGTTTGTAGGTAAAGTCTTTTATTCAAGTTTAATTAATAATGATTGTTGAATTGATGTTAAATTATTTAAATTTTAAGTTAATGTTTTAATAATAAATTATGAAATTTCCATTAAATAGATATAATTTGTTAAACAAAATATTCTACCAAATGAAAAGGATCCATTTCCGTATAGGCTTGTAACCTTTATTTGTTTTGATAGATATAAGATGAAGAAAAAATAGGATAGAGGGAGATATATAGGGTAGAATTAGAGTATTTTTCTCGTTCAGCCGACAAAAAAAAAATAGAAAAGAGAAATAATAACTGCCAGAACATTTAGGATTGAAGTCCTGGCATTACTAAAACAAAGTTATACATGGATCAATTTTGCCCTTCTCAACTGAACCCAAAAATTATATCATTTTTTCCTAAAGAAGATAAATACGTGACAAATTCAAAAATTTTTATTAAATAACTTTAATTAATTTAATATATAGTATACTTTCTTAATATATATATTAATTTTAAATTATTTAATAAAATATTAAATTTTTTTAAAATTTTATGAAACTTTGTAAATTTGATTTACATAATATAAATTATTAATTTAATAATTAAAATGATAAAATTTATTTATTTAAAAGATTTATGCGAAAAAATAACTCAAATATAAATTATTTCTAAAATAAGTTGATATTTCTTAATAAATTTATGGAAATAATATAATAATAATAATGTAATAAAAAAAAAATTATAATATATAAAGGAAATTGCCTCCCAATTCTTACAAATAAATTGGTTTTTAGTAATGATCATTGAAGAAGAAAATGAATAAAGTTGTCCAACAGGCCTACGACTCGATTTATTTTAAGCCTAAATTGTGTTTGACTCGTTTAATTGTTTAAACAATAGGTAATCTTGTTAAAAAGTCTTTTTAAATAAACAAGCTATGCTTAAACTTATAAAAAAATCTATTTAACATATTTATATTTATATTTATTTTAATATATTATATTTATATAATATTTATTTTATATTTTATTTACATAATATTAATATATATATTTTAGATCTATTTAATAATTTTTTTTATTTTATAAATTTTAAGTGTGCAAACTTTTTTAATCAATTATTTATATAAAATTTAAATCTATTTATTATTATTTTTTTGTAATGTGACTTGTAAATAGATTTATAAACTTTAAATCAATTATTTATATAAAATTTAAATCTATTTATTATTATTTTTTTGTAATGTGACTTTTAAATAGATTTATAAGCTTTAAATTAGATTAGGTATTGACAAAAAAAAAACTTTTAAAAAAATTATACATTCAAACTTAAATCTCAAACTTTTTAAATAGATAAAATTTAACCATTCAAAACTTAACTTACTCAATCTAATTCCATTTTTAAATGATTATTTTAATAACAAAATCATATATCTTTATAATTTTTAGTTCTCTCAGTTTCAATAGCCATTGAAAATAATAAAATAAACATATCTGTCTGTTTTATAATTAAGAATTAGTTGATTGTACAAGTAACCATATCTCTGGGTGTGATTGCTCTTTAAGAAAATTGAGACAAGGATTCAGGAACTTAGTTGGAAAAGCTGTTGTTTTTGCTCTGAGGAGTTATTGATTGAACCGCTATAGATGGAGAAGGTCTCATCAATGTTTGTAAAATTTGGCAAGCTTTATAATACTATTATTACCGACTTACCATTTTCATCACTTTCTATGGGTAAATTTACATTGATTTCATAATCAAGTGGGATCCCATTGATAATTGATTTAGTGTTTTGTTACATATTTCAAATAAAAACAAATTTATGACAAATATATATATGAGAGAGAGAATTAATATAGGTAACTCATGAATTATTCTTTTAAATTATTAAATTTTATTAGTCCAAGCATAAATGAATATTTAAGATCTGAGTTGTGCACCATATGTGTTTAAGATTAATAGATTTTTTAAGTTACATAATCACTTGTAAAAATTAGTGTAACTTTTTTTAAAAAATTCACCTGAATTATGATGTTTTAATTTTGACAAGCAAGATTTAATAATTAATATTTATTTATTTTACTCATATAAAATAAATTCTCTCATTTAATATAGTCCCCGTATATATTTAATTTTTATTTTAGTTCTTAAAAATTATATTCCTTATAAAATTTAAATTTTCTTAAAACTAAATCTGAAAAATGTGGAGGAATAAAATCAAAATTAACTATATTTACAGATTGAAAAATATATTTAAATTTCTATCTATCTATATCTATATATATATATATATATATATATATATATATATATATATATATAAATACATTTAAGTATAAATTGTATATGATGATATAAACACTTAAAGATAATAAGCAGTTTCTTTGTGAAAGTTCTGAATCCTTTTACAAGTTTTACTCCAATACAAATACTTGTATTTATTAAGAGATATTTTGTTTGATATAGGAGAAGAATTCTTTTTAAACAATATATCTAAATTCATCAAAAATATAATAAATTGTTATAAAAAAAGAACAATAATAATGATTTGTAATTAAATTAAATCCATCCTTACCGATTAACCCATATACCCGTGACATGTAATTATATATAATTAGTAGGTTAAATATTCATATGAAATTTAATTTAATTTTAATTACTTCTCAATCAACATATTGTCCTATGGCATCGCACAAGGGCTACATTTTCTTCACGGTCTTACATGAGTACACAAATTTATAAAAAAAAGTCATGAAAATTGTAGATCTTTAACCTTAAATAAAAATAATAATTATTAAAAAAATAAATTGTAGAAAAATTTATGAATAATAATTTAAAAATGATGATATAAAAGAAAATTTTAATTTCTTTTAAATAATAATTATTTAAAATTTTAATATAAAAATGATTCAAATAAAAGTTTATATTTTTAAAATTATTTTTTTATCATTTAAATATATAAAATTTAGTTATTTTAAATTATTATAAATATGTTTGATAAAATTAGTGGATAAATTAGTTGAAAGATCAAAATTAAAAATTAAAAAATAGACAAAATTTTAAAATTAATAAATTATTAATTAAATTAAAAATATTTAATAAAATCAATCTAGCTGATAAATATAAAATGATAAATAAATATATAATTAAATAATAAATAAAAACATTATAAATTTGATATATTTTTTAAAAAAATATTAAAATTTAATTTCTTTAAAATAAAAATTTATTTTTAATTTTATATAAATAAATTTTTTTAAAAAGTATTTATTTTTATAATTATATATTTTATGAAACGGTTCAATATTTGTAATAGTATAAAATAAATAAAATATATGAAAATAATATTTTAAAATATAATATTTATAATAATATAAAAATAAAAAAAATTAAATTTGTAATATTATTATAAAAATAAATAAATAAATAAAATATCAAATTATAAAAATATATTAAAAATAAAAATCAAGAAAATCAAGAAACTAAAACACGTAAAAATTACTTAAAATAATTTTTTTAAAAATATTAACAACTACCTAAAAAAATTAATAATTATTAAAATAAATTATTTTATCAAATAAAATTCAAATATATTACCAAATTTTTCATCCAATAATTTGACCTCCGGCTGAAACGGAAGATACTCTATATATCTAAACACAAAGCTATAAGAAATAGTTGAGAGAAAATAACTCACTGCAATTCATTTTAAGGGGATCGTATGGTATACTGTACAATAAATTTGAGGGTTTGGAACACATCATTGATAAACAATAATACCAACTCCGCCAATAGATAAGTCTTTGAATTCTGTTTATAATCTATAAGCTCATACAAATTGCACTGTTTTGGATCCTGAGCTTAATATTTGTCGTGTTGTAGCGAAGGAAGAACGCAAGCACACGTGGATCTCGTCCAAATCCTCCTCTCCCTTTATTATAATCTTCTCTTTTCGTAAGTTTCAGAAATCTCTTCACTCTTTTTTGCGTTTATATTGAAAATTTTGAGCTCGAGAGTATCGCCATGGCAGCACCTTAATTAATCAGATCGTGTTCACGTTTTGTCAGATTTCATCTATATTGATTTCACAGTTTCGTTCTCAGTTATATATATATTCTTAGCTTAATTCTTATTTAACGAATCTGATATTAGAATCAAATCAAAGAGTGGAATGAATCTAAGATAGCTTTAATCTGCACATTATGTTCTCAAATTTGATGAAAAACATATGAAGGTTGCATTAAAAAGGTCACCAACTACGATTTCTAAAAATACGCTTATATAGACCAATGCAGTTGTTCTTCCTCCGCATCTCTCTGTCTATACGGAGGCTTCTATATTGTCATGGGTTTGTTTGCAGAAAGGGAAAGAGAAAGGAGAGGATAAATTTTTTATTTCTTTAAGTTGAAAAGTTATACATTATTTATGATAATAAATAAATGATTAATATTTTAAACTTTTATGTTAATTTTTTAAGAAAATATTAAATTAAAATAAATTAATTTGAAATAAAAATTTGTTATTTCTTTCTCTCTTTTTTTTTTTCAAAATTTCTTTTTCAAAAACAGCCTATGTTGGCAGTGGCTGAAGAAAGATTACCATCATTGAACCCTAATTGGTTGTTTTATTTTTCTTCTTAAAAATCGAGGAAACAAGGGTTCCCTTTCCCCTCTAATCAACCAAACATATATAGTCTAATTAGGAGAATAGAGACTTGAACTTAAAACCCTCACTATAGATAAATTAAAGCAATTAAATCACCAATAATTTGTTTGTGAATTAACAAACCTCACAATAGATTCACTAAGTGGCTAATGTTTATGCCTTCCCTAAGCTTCTCTCTATTTCCTTTGTTGATATATATCACTGACTTTGGCAGCCCTCTTTCTTGATCGTTAAAAAACTTATGTTTATGATTTTATTTTTTGTGATCGTCGTTTGAGTGGTTAATTTGTATTTGTTTGTTTAGGACTGCTTTTTCTATTATACATGGCACATGAAGTGTGATGAAATTTATTTTTAACTAAATAATTAGTCAAATACACATTGGATTCCATTTTTTGGAATTCTATTATAGGTGGCATTTGATTTGATTTGTACTTTTACTTTTAGTTGGTATGTTTTATTTTTTAATTAATACTAAATATCCCGTTATTGTCTGTATATAAGGCGGTGTGAATGAAATGATAATATATTTTTGTAAATTTTACGATTTCCTTTACAAATTTTTAAAATAAGGAACAAAGAAAAAAATAATCAAAGTCACAATTTTTGTAATTATTAAATGAAAAGATATCAATTAAAAAATAAAAATAAAATAAACTCTAGCAATCATATGCATTTTGTGTCGGCAGAGTGAGAGCTCCATATATATCCCATTACCATTTTTCAAGGAAAGAAAGAAACAACATAGTGTTTTGCTTAATTCCACATTCCATGCCGTTAGAGTAGAACTCTGAACTGAAGTTTAATAATTTGCTTGCTAGTTACGGTTAATAGCGAAGTAATTATATACTCAACTTCCTTTCGCATTTATATTCAACCTCCTTTTTGGGTAATTATTATATATTTTTATCCCATAGAACCAGCAAGTTTTTTGAGTAGCACAGTTATTACTCTTAACTTTAATTTGATTGGTTTTATGCGTTACGTTTGCTTTCTGCAGAAAGGTTACTTAAATTTACTGCGTCAAGCCTCAAACACAATGGTCGATGTTAAGATGCCAGCTGAAAAGATAATGATTACTTGGGCAGTTATGTGATTTAAAATAAACACAAAGAAAAATATTAGAGGTAATTAATTTATCCCCTCCCGCGAAATTCTCTTTTACTAATTCCAAAAATTATTATACTATACCAAAGCTTAAAATATAACGAAGAGAAGTTTTTTCTATCAGATCACCAGTTTGACCAAACTCGTATTTTAAGCCATGACCAACTAATTAATTGCTATTCCAATAAGACAAGAATTCTATAATCATAAAACATATAACGACTGAAATTTAGTTAAAACACTTGCTCGCTGTTGATCGATAATCGGTTCTCGTTGGTTTCTCTCAAGTCAGAACTTATTCAATTATTCCAGAAGAGGCCGAGAAAAACCTAACTAGCAAGGGATTATTGAATAATGAATTTCGATTAATTCAGCGCGCTCGTAGTATATGTATATCAGAAAAACATTTTTTTTTTTTGCTTATTGACTACAATGATTATATGTTTTGAGAATTAATTACTGTTCATACAAAAAAAATCAACATGAACAATATCATATTAACGTGAAAAAGACTAGTCAAGAATTTATTTTCATAGATCGGAGAAGATCAATAGAAGAAAAGGGACATTCTCAATAAATAATGATTATTATAAATATGTATAGTATTTTTAATCTACTTACATTTAATTTTTTAATGGTTTATTAATCATTTAAACAAGTGTTATCAATTGAAAGAAAAATATAACAAACTATTTAAACACAACCGCCACAAAACGCCAGAGATTACCAAAACATTCAGGTAAAACCAGGTTAATTAGTGTGCGGTAGAAAATTATATTTTTTTCATTCTGAAGTATGCTTGAAAATAATACCATTTTTGAATAGATTTTAAGCGCAGTTTCAGAGACCATTCACCTTCCAGCTAGAAATTTTGGTGTAAAAATAATTATTAATATCTGTTAATGAAATAACCATAACAATTCATAACTTCTGCAGATTGATATATTATAATTTCATTTCATTTTATAGCCGTTAAAGATATAGTTTTCAGAGTTCCATGATGGAACAGTGCTATCACAGGAACTAATTAATATTAAATTTGAAGATGAACAGTTATGAGTAACAGAAGAAGATTAATTACAGTCTCTAGAGAAAGTGCTGCACCATATATATGTAGAATATGTACTGGATCTACTTTTTTTTGTGTGTGTTGAGGTTCTGCAACTTACATGGAGATCCTGAAAAGAAGGCACACCTGATGCGGTTTGCCATATTGGTTAATAATTGCCAGTCCCCACTCCCTCAAAAGGAATGCTATGGAAGCATGTTATGAATCTCGATGCCGCAATTTCATGGTCGGAGACAATGGGAACACTGTTCATTTCAAAGTCTTCAAATCATCCCATCATTTATAATCCGTTACTAATTTTGATGTATCAAGTTATTCTATCAAGAAAATAAACCATATCTTAGTGCTGCAATACTTGTAGTATATATGTATATACCAAGTCATATGAAGGTTTACTGTTTTCAAAGTACATGGTCAACTACATCATTGCATTGGTATGCATGGTCTAAATTAATTTAACCTTCATAATGTTAATTCTAACCAAAGTAAACTATTCTGTTTTGAGGTTATATATATATATATATATATATATAGTGTCAAATGAAAATAATTAATATCATGATATATCTCTTAAATATATAATTGCTTCTAAGCCATTATGACTGGTCTAATGATGAAGAGTTGAAGATTAAAATAGTTTAGTATTGGTTTGAATCTCATTATTTTTTACATTATACCAGAAATATATAATGGCTTCTGCCTCAGAAATCAACAAGTGGTGAAGTTTGTTCTGTACCAGGCTCAGAACTCCCATTTCTAGTGTATGCATATGTGTCAGAGGGTATATATAGCCATTAAGGTAATAGTTGAGAAGTGGTCCCAAAGAGTTTTAAAAATGTCAGACCATATCCATAAATGCTGAAACCCTAATTCCTATCCGACAGAAGTTCAAATTGAGAAGCACTTTGCTGTTAACTTTAACGGGGACTTAATTAGTTCATTTGAAAATATAGCAGAATGCAGGCATGCCTGAGATATGATTCGATTTTCACGGTTAATTATGCACATGTAAAGCAACGAGATTGTGGTCCCCGGTTCTACGGTTAGAAAACCAAAACCTAGTACATGGATGTGCCAGTTTATTTTATGGCCTTTCACTGTTACTGGTTAAAAATTTACTTGTATTTGGTTCCAAATTTAATTAATATGGTTCTCTGTTAAACGCTCATTGTTGCAAATACTATATTAACTGCATGATGTATAATTATGGGTGAAGACTGTAAACATGTTAATGTTCTATATAATCTGTTTGTTAATGTTCTAAATTTAGCGATTAACTGAAGATATATTGTTGGACAATAAATTAAACATCCCTGCATTATACGCAGGGAGGTTGTAATTTTGGAGCATATGATGATATGGTTGAAGGATGAGGTAAACTTTTGCAGTGCCAAAATAGAAGAAACGGCACCATAAAAAAGAAGAAAAAGGATGAGAAGAGTTTCATTATGAATTGACTTGTACTTTTAATGCAGTTCAAACTTTGCAATATTTGGACTATATATTAAGCTGGATCTAGAAAGTAAAATTCATTAATCATATATCTTACTAAAATTTCTCATTTAGTTCTGTACATGATAATAATGATTTTCCAAGGATCATGAGAAATCTGCTATTCCAATAGTTCTCATAATAATCTCATGATAAATTAGCCCAAGATTTCAAGTTGATGCAAATACCTTATGGCAAAATTACCTTTGTACTGCCACGCCCAGTGCTTTTATTTCAAGACATGCCCAGATGAATCAGATCTATTTTTATTATTGAGTAGAAAATGAGAACTACTAATTAATTAGCCAATTCTGAATACTCATAAAATATATAACAGTAATACAGAAGCTGAATATGGTGATACACTATTCAAAGAAAAGAAGGGGAATTGAAGTCCCCTTATTTGACCAGAAGTATATATATAGTTGCAAATTACCTCACAATATCCAACAAAATTAGAAACCTTCATCTGCACTATGGTGTACCTTGTTTGATATCTTCAGAAAGACAAAAATTACATGTTGATCCAGATAGATTCAATTTGAAGGAGGGTTTTGAACCTTGTTAGTAACCCTGCACTCTAGTGGTGGTGGAGCATGATGGATTTGAAGTTGCTTCCCTCGTTGTGTGCTTGTTTTTGGTGCTGATCCTTTATACTTTTCATTTGTGCTATCAATTGCAAGCTTGTTCTGATTCATTTTCTCTCTTTCAGCTTGTCTGTATTTATGCAAGTACCTTCCTATGGCCTCAGCATAGTTGTCAAACCCTAAGGAACTTAGAGCCCAACATATGTCATCCCCATTAACGGTTTTGCGATTCTCTTTGTGACACTTGTCAGAAGCCTCACCAGTCACAAAACTTATGAACTCTGTCACACACTCTTGCATTAGTTGTTTCCCTTCTTTGGAGATCTTTGCATTAGGAGGGAGAATTTGCTTCATGATTCGACCCACATTTGCAATAGGCAACGCTCTATCTTGCTCAATATCTTCCATTTCCTAAAATCAGAGATAACAAACTATTTTCTTAATTCCCTTCTTTTTTTTTATATATCAACAAACTTGTGTTTTAAATAGATTGTTTATTTACACATGTGTGTGCAAGTGAATGCAATGTTTTGTGAAACACGATACGAATGTAACATGTGAAAATGCTGGTATGTTTTATTGTAACGCAACATATTAAGAGATATATAATATTTCAAGATGTTTTTCTAACTTTTTTTATAAATTGTTTTTTTCTCTATTTATGTTTATCATATTATCTATTTTATCAATACTTCTCTTTTTTCTATTTATTTGTAAAATAAAAAATTGTAAAAAGTATTAAAGAAATATAACTTCCCACGTATTAATGGATTTAGGTCATCTCATAAAAATAGGACAATAAATAATGCTATGAGAGAAAAAAAAATGACCTAAATTAATGTAAGATGAATTGATTTTACATAATGATGACTTTTTTATTTTTCAATAAAATTTATCTTTTTCTGTTGAGAACATAGCACTATTACTTTTTTTTTTAAGGAAAACGATTCTGTTTAAATTCTAAACTAGTAATTATGTGGTTGAAGTTTAAGAATAACCTAATTAATACAGTTTTTTTAAGAAACGGCTAATTAGCCAAAGTCTCTAACTCTTTTTCATATATACAAATACACAAGTATTTACCAAAAAAAACAACAAAAAACAAAATAGAGATATATACAATACGTTAGATTAGGTATGTGTATATGATGCTATTTCCCCTCTCTATTAACATTATTTTAACACAAAATACTATATATTATGATATACTCAATTAGAACCTGTAAAATGAGTTCAAATAATTTGTTTTAATAAGATATGGGAAAAAGATAATTTGTGAACAAAACACATTATAATTAATAATAATGCATGATTTAATCTCGTATGTTTGTGACTGCGGTTATCCTGAGGAAATCCGCTTAAAAAGTCGCCAACTGCTTTCTATTTTGGGTTGGAATAAAGCTGAGTAGAAAACTAAAAATCATATATTCTACATCTGCGACAAGAGCTACTGTTGAAAATTTTCAGTTTTAGAATCAAATCAAAAGGCTTATTAATTAAGGTACAATAATTGGTCCCCGCTGCCATTCCTCTTATATCCATATAATATACACATACTCTAATGCCCTTAATTTAATTATTGGAGAATAATATAATCTTATTATTCGTACTACTCACATAAGTGGAGCACATTTGTGCATTTTCATGCTCTGGGACAGATCCGACCTAAACATACCTAAAAAGAAGTCTTTACATACCATAATGTTTTATTATAGCTCTCACTTTAGCTTAAATTATATTTTTGACAATCTTTTCGGACAATAGCATTTCTTCTTTTATAAATTCGAATTCGTTAGGTTTTTAATTCTTAATCAAATTCTAGAACCCTTTTTAACTTTCATATTGGATATAAGTAAAACCTAATTGATGCTTAGATTCTCAACATTATGACCTAGATATTAGAGTTTCATTATATATCTCGTCATTTTAATTGGAAACTAATTCAGAATACAATATGATATGCATGAATACATAAAATGCTAAATGGAGCGCATATGCATAAAATTTTAGGTTTAAGTATATTCTTATTCATGTTTATCATAGCAGTTCTCATAATTTATTTATTTTTTTATGCATGAAAATTGAAGAGTTTTGTTGAAATTATGTATAACGTTAGGACTTTTTTTTTCAGCCTTTTTTATTCCGGTGCAATTTATATTTTAAATTACTAATATAGTTAGATTTTTAAAAAATTTACCGGTAAGAGGCTATGAATCTTAATATGACATTATATTATTTTGGATTTAAAAAATAAAAGTTGTAATTATCAAGTTTTATGTATGTAATTATTTTAAATTTTAAAAATATATATAAATTATAATTATCAAATTTTTTATATGTGATTATTTTTTTTATTTTTATTCTTCCAAAATGATGGATTGTTTGAAGGAAAAGTGTTTCTCAAGATGGTATATGGTAAAAGATAGAAAATAAACATAACATAAGATGAGTGATGAAAGAAAAAGAATGAGGTGCGGGGATAATATCATGTTCATCCAAGTAGGAGAGTCAAAAGTTGGGTGAAGAGTAGTCAAGTGTTCTCATCTTGTAGAAAGCATATTAAGTGTCTCAACTTTAATTTAGGATGAACAAGTGTCTTTCGTAGAGATGACAAAAATATTTATGCCTGACCTTTTCTGTCCAACCTCGATTTTGATAGGAAAAATTCGAGTTAATCAAGGATAGAGGCGGATATGGGGATTCTAATACTCGCCCCGCCTTCGTCCTTAAACTTGTCTCGTTATGTAAAATTACTAAAATATTCTTATTTTATATAAATATTATATAAAATTAATAAAGTTATAAAAGTAATAAAATATATAAATTTTAAAAGTATATAATAATTAAATAAATTATAAAAGAATTAAAAGAAGATTGGGGTTGATTTTCTAATCCCGATAGGAACGAGGGCAGAGAACGTAAAATCTGCTCCTAACCCACCCCGTTGCCATGTTTAGTCCCACATTGTTAATTGAGCTTTCACATCCTCAACTAAGTTTTCTAGTTTAGTTTCCTCATCTCCTCAGGTGAGCTTTCCCTTATCCCCTCAATTGAACTTGTCCTTAAGTTATTAAATCATCCTTCATCTTATAGGTATTTATTTGACCTATGAATAACTCGTTTTTGTTGTGTAAATTCTCAATTAATTATCTTACAAGTTTAAAATACTTCCATATATGAAATTGTATGAAAAAAAATGCTAGAATACAATTCTTAGTTAAAGAAACTTTATCCTAAAATTGTTACCGGATTTTTCATTTACTATTGTATAGGTTCCAATAGTAACATATTCTATTGTCCTTGATATTATACTCAAGTCGTTAAATCTGATTATGTTGTATTCTTTAAGGATGACTAGGATAGTGGAAGTAGTACATCATAACTGGTTATTCTTAAAGAAGATCATATTTTGTTCTTGTGTTGCTTATTTTATTTTCATTAGATGTTGTGGTTCATGTTTCGTATAATGATGATTAGATCATTCCAAATGATAGAATACCAATGTTTCTTTTAAAAATACCTCAAAGAGTATACAATCTCTCTTATTCTTGATGATTATATGATATATCTCCAAAAGTATTAGTTTGATCTTAATGATGATGAATATCTCACCACATTTAGAGAGGTTA
This sequence comes from Canavalia gladiata, assembly GCA_037954105.1. Classification (NCBI taxonomy): domain Eukaryota; kingdom Viridiplantae; phylum Streptophyta; class Magnoliopsida; order Fabales; family Fabaceae; genus Canavalia; species Canavalia gladiata. The sequence continues at coordinate 17,701,463 of CM075660.1, forward strand.
TCTATAACTTTCACATTTTTTATTGGTCAAATATCATGCATGATAAATTGGCCTCATGACTCATAATGTTTGAGATATTTTTCAAATTACCTTTAATTACAAATCAGTTGGGTGAAAATGGATCTTCAACACCAAACATAATCCAAAAGATGAAAGGTACAAAGTCAAACTAGTAGCAAAAGGTTAGAGTCAAAAAAGAGGCATTAATTATAAGGAAACTTTTTCATCAATATCTACTAAGGATGATTTTTGAATTGTTATAGTTTTAGTAGTTCATTTTGACTTAAAACTTCATCAAATAGATTTCAAAATAAATTTTTTGAATGAAAATTTAATTAGAAAGGTCAATATGGTTCAGCCTGATGGTTTTGTTGAAAAAGGTAAAGAACATATAGTCTGAAAATTAAGAAAATTCATGAGTTAAAACATACTTCTAGATAAGGGTATTTGAAATTTGATCAAATGGTCATTTCTTTTAATTTCAAGAAAAATGTCTTAAATGAATGTATCTATTTAAAGATTTGTAGGAGCCAATTTATCATTCTTATTTTATATGTTGATGATATTTATTTTTCTAAAAGTTGTATTAAACTCTTGATTGAGAAAATTGATGTTAAATAGTCACTTTGATAGAAAGGACCGTAGTAATACTTTAATTGTTCTAAGCATCTAAATTTACTATAATAAATCATATGACATTTTAGGATTATCTTAAAAAAGATATATTGACAACTCAATTGGTTTAACATCCACACTTACTCCCATGTGTTATATTTGTTTAAAAATATAATAAATTTTTTAATTCTTAAAATCTTTAAAATGATAATAAAAAAAGTTAAAATAGGTAAAGCTTTGTATACTTTCACTATTGGAAATTTAATGTATTGCCCAAATTTATACTTGTTCTAATATTTTCTTTTGTTATTATCTTAAGGAGATATTTAAGTAATATGAGTTTGAGTTATTAAAAAATTATAAATAATGTCATAAAATACTTATAAGATATAAAATTAATACGTTGACCTCTAAAAATTTAATAAACTTTTGGCCAATACATTACTATTATAATTTTGATTTTGAATATTCTCTTAATAATTGAAAATCTATTTTTAATTTTATTTTTTATAATAAAATAAATTGTTTTTTAAAACATATTAAATATAATCTTACAGCTACTTCTATAAAAAAAAACATAATATATTGCTTCTTCTGAAATTATTTATCAATTTATATGAATACAAAATTTAATTTTTAACTTTCATATTATTTAAAGTATAATTATACCTAATGTATTGGGATAACATTATTGTTGTTCATTTCTATTAAAATAATAGAAGATTTTTTTAAAAAAATATTTTCATATCAAAATTTATTTGTTAAAAAAAATTAAATTTTTAAATTTGCACTAAGCATATTAGTATAGAAAATATATTGGCAGATCCATTGATCAAAAATTAGAATGTTAAAAAATTTAAAATTATACAATTTATTTAAATGTTTAAAATATATATATATATATATGTTTAAATTATTAATTATAAATTATTATTTTATTATGCATTAATAAATTAATGAATATAATATTAAATTATAGTATGAGTCGTCTGTAATAAGTTAAATTACTATTTGAATGTTTATAGAGAGGTTTCTAATCCCAATTAATAAGTTAAAAAAAAAATTCCGGTTAAATAGTGACATGCATCTTCTCATTTCACTCATCAACAACACAGTATCTTTTTTATCTTTGCACTTTTTGTGAAAACAGAAAAAAATAATCATATCCAAGTTTAATAACAAATACACATATTTATCTTTTATAAAATGAAAATAAAGGTATACTAAATTTTTAAAATTAATAATTAAATTATCATCAAATAATTTAACATTCCCTGTCAGTTTTCCCCCTACCCCTACCTTATATCAAAAGCAATCCATAATGAAGAGTTGACTTACACAGATACACTAATGCAAGAACTTGTTGTCATTAGTTTATTTTAAAATATTAATTTAATTATTTTATAAAATTAAATATTATATTTTAAAAATTATTAATTTTTAAAACATGCACCAATAGTAATAATAAAAAAATATTAAGTGCATTGTTTTGCAGTTTGTGGATCTTGATATTCTTTATTGGGGAATAAATAGGGTTTCAATTTAAATTTCAGTAAAAAAAAAATTATAATTAATTTATTATTAAAAATAATATTTAAATAGTTTTTCTTATTCAAATGATAAAATAAGATTACTATGAATAGAGGTATGTTTTAAAATCTTAATCGATATTGTACCCGAAACTAACTCCACGACTATTATTTGAATTGGACCCAGCAAGCCTTCGGGTATCTGCTTTCAAAAAAACAAAAATAGCCCAATAGGTCGACACTTAGACACAGACGTATATCAGTCTCTATTGGGTCATGAAGGAAGAAATGCCCATTAACCATAGTTGTAGGAATTTCAGATTCGGATGATGATGCTGACTTGAATGCTTCTTGTTGGAAGAAAAAAACAAAGCTGTGAACGCAATCTAATGCAATTGCTAATTTCTTTTACCGTTTTTTTTTTAATGTGTAATCAAGGTATGCTTTTATTGTAAGCTTTTATTTATTGAAAATTATGATATCTAATAATATTAAATGTTATTATTTAATAAAAATTTATTATTTTATTAATTTTTATTATAAGTTTTTAGACATAAATTACAAAATTATTTATTTTAAAATTAAGTAAATTTATTTTATATATGGATTTTAAACTAGTAAATATATTTATAATATGTGTTTAAACTAGTATAATTATTTAATGTGTATTTCAATTATTAATAATAAATATTATATAAATTTAATTATAATGTATTAATAGTGTAAAAAAATTTACACTATCATTTAATTATGGAATGTTATATTATTAAAAATTATTAATTTTTATTATAATAATCACTTTAAAAGTTAATAATATAGAAATATTTACACAGATTATATCAAAATTAAACTTATATTATATTATATATTATTAATTATAAATTAAATAAAAATATAAAAATTGAGTGTAAAATTGAAAATTTTATTAAAATATAACATACAATATTTTTATTAATATGATAAATTTAATTTTTATACATTGTCAGTGTAAAATTTTTATCCTATCAACTAATTAAAAATCATGATAGCTGTACCTTTTAAAGCAATTATTATAAATGTCAATGATTTTTAATGATATGAAAAATAATAATATATTAATGTCTTTCAATTAATTCTAATATTAAATATAAAAAATGAAATTTAAGATTAAAATTATGTTTAAATTTTAGTTAATTTAAACAATAAATGAAACTTTGAATTTATCTTAGTGTATCAATATTTAAAATTTAAAATTAATTAAAATTAAGTTTAAAAATTTATTTAAATGAGATAAAAATTATAAATAAAAATTATAAATAAAAACTAAAATAAAAATTTTCAATGCAGAAGAAATTATATAATTTATTGAGAATAAAAATAACTTCTTAAAAAATTTCATTTAAGAATAAGATTTTAAATTTATAATATAAAAATAAATTAATTTTAATTTTAAATTTAACATTAAAACTTATACTGATAAAAAAAAAAATCTACCTCTACATACTGAATTAGATTCTTATTCTTGAACTAGGACATTCTTATAAATTATTTTCTTTTCATTAAGTCACATGGTTTCTTATATATTAAGAATTTTTATTTATTTATAACACTAAATTATTTAAATTTATAATATTAATATACCATAATAAATTTGAAAATATATTTATTTTTAAATAAATTAAATCTTTCTATTATTATAATATTAAATTTATCTTAAATCAATTTTTTTAAAAATTTAAACTTTAATACATAAAATCAGTAAAAAAAGCTGTATACAATTTTATTAATTTTTTAATTTCAAAATGTGTATGTATTTAATTTTTATTAATATTAAAAATATTTATCAATATATGATTTTAGATAAAATATTTTTATGATAGGTATTGTTATATTTTTTCTTTTAATCATTTTATTTGATTTTAGATAAAATAATTTTTAATAATATATTAGTTGTGGTTATATAATGCATGAAAAATGTGCTAGTTGAATGTAAAGCAAACATATATTAAAATATATTAGTAATGATGCTATATATATTCAAAAAATATTTTATCTAAAATCATATAAAAGGGATTAAAAAATATTGATAAATTTATTTAATTATAGTGAAAAAATTAAAACAAAATTTTTAATCATTTTATCTATACAAAAAAAATTCATAAATTTTTAATTTTAAAATAAATACTAAAAAGGCATTTGGTGCGGATTGAATTGTTTTATCTAAATAATAAAATTAAGTTAAATATAAAAAGTTAAAAAAAATTATTCAAACAGAGAAATTAAAATATAAAAAAATTAAACTACTTTATCCGAAAAAAATATTTTAAAAATAACTTATATTTTAAATTACTTTATTCAATCAAATTACTTGTATTTTAAATTATTTAAAATTATTTAGGATAAAGTAACTTTTAAAAAATTAGTTTCAAGACTTTTTAATTTTTTATTCTCTATTATTTATTTTCATTTTATATTTCAAATTTTAAATCCAATAATATATCATTCAATAAATTTTAATTTAACAATAATATTTAAATTTAAAATTATAAAAATTTTAATCTTTAAATTTAAATTTTTAACTTTAACTTTTAAATTCATAAAAAAGTAAGGTGAAGAGCTATCTAATATTAGCATACAATTTTCTTTATAATACTTCTAGCATTGTTAAAAGATATTGGATCAAGTTACTTACTGGTTTGATTTGAAAGGGTTAAACCAAGATAGGCTGTGTTCATTTTACGGTAGTATATCAATTTGATTTGAAGAATAAAGATTCGTTCCTTTCTTAATTCACAAAAGCTATTGTGTCAACACCTTGATGTGAAGTCTTGTTAATTCATTTCACCATGCATCTCATGCCCTCACTGTTTCATATGTTTAGTTGAGGACTGTAGATTTCTGAGCAGCATTTTTTATTTCCAGTTCACATGTTAGCATATCGTGTAATAATTCTCCTAATTTGTTTGCAAGATTTGCTTGTTTCCATCCAAATCTTATATGGGTGGTGGAAACTAGTTACTTTGAATAATTCCCCAAAGCAATAAAATACAAAGACACCTTTCCCCCTAAAAAAAAGACTTTTATAATAAATGAAATAAACAAGTCAGTTTGCATTAATTTATTGTTTAGGCCCATTCGGAATGAGTGTAATTTTTTTTTTAAATAAAAATTATTTGATTAAAATGATTTTAATATATTTTAAATTTAATTTTTAAAATAAAAAATACTGATTAGTATTTTTTAATTTTAGAATTATTTTAATTTAAATTCTGAGTTTATCTCTTGAAAATAAAGATCCTAACGTTATTATAATATCACCGTCTATAAATTATTAAAATTTTTCTATTAATTTATATCTTATTATTCTTCTTATTATACATAAAAATAATAATAATATTATCATTTATTATTACTATAACATTATTATCACTACTATTAAATAACTACTTTCAAACCATTATTATTATCATTAAATCATTATTATCATTATTAACTTATAAACATAATAATATTAATAATTAATTTTTATTATTAAAAAATTATTAAAATTTTTAATCAATAAATTTTATTTATTTATTTATTTTTGATAAATTTATAATAAAATAACCTGATTATTTTTTAATAATTTTTAAAAAAATTTAAAAGTAAAACTAATTTTATTTTATAAAATTTTTTAAATTAGAAACAAAAAATCACCGCAATCCAAAGTTTAGGTATAAATGGGTTCGGAAATGATAATCAGATTTAGGACCTTTACCACTACCGTTCTACATGTAACTGTAGTGAACTTTATTAAGAAATTTTAAACTGTTATCTTATTTATTTTTATATTAAATTTAATTTTATTTTAAAACAAAAATATTTTTAAGTAGCACATTCATTTTATTAATTTAAATTTTTTTCATATTAAATATTTATTTTTTACTTATACTGTTTATTTCTTTAAATATTAATTTATTTTAAAATATTAATATATTATAACAAATTTAAAGATTTTTCTATAAATTGAATCTTAATATTATTATAAATTTAATCAATTTTAATTTAATTTTTTAAAAATTTTTAAATTTTGATATATCATACCTATAAAAATTAAAATTATGTATCATAATTTAAATAGTTTATTTTTTATTCTATCTTCAATCTTAAAAATTTTAATTTTTAATGTTGTACAATATAATATATAATTCATTATTAATGATAAAAATACTATTTTAAAATTTATTACTTATACATTTATTTTTATTTTAAATAACTATGTAATATACAAATAATATTCTTATTAACAAAAATTAGCATAAAATATATTATTGTCTTTATATAATTTTTAAATTTTAATTTGAGTTTTTCATTTTTAAAATACTTGATTTTGGTCATTCATTTTTAAAATTAATTGATTTTAATTTATAAAGTAACTCATATTTAATACATGATATATAATAATATTTGATACATAAATAATGAATAATTAAAAATAATATATATTTTTAAAAAATAAAATCTAAAATTAATCGTTTAAAAAAATAAAAATCTAAAACCAAAATAAAAAAATATTTAATCCTAAAAATTAATTGATAAAAATAATTTAAATAATAAATATTTTTAAATTAAGTTAATCTCCATACACATATATTTTTATATAGTTCCTACAATTTTTTTTGAAGGTAACTTTAACTAAATTATAATTACTAATAAAATAACTAAAGTTAATTAATTTTTTTATCTTTTGAAAAATTCACTGATACTTCTGAATTTTACTTTTATTAATACATTTTACTCTCTAGTGTCAATATTTACTTTTTTTTTTACTAATTTTGAATTATGTTTTTACCAACTTCAATTATTAAGAATAAATAAGAAAAAATATTTTATAAAAATTGTAAAGATTTATAATAACGTTTTTTTCATTATGTATCATTAATAACTAATCATTTTTAGTAAAATTATAAAATTCATTTTTATTGATACATTAAATCCTTTGATTTTTAATTAACATTTATTATATATAAATTTTATTATATGTTTTTAGTAATAAAAATATCATAAGATTATTAAAATCTTTTAGACAATATCTTATAAAAATGGTAAAAAATTATTATAAAACAAGGGATAAATTGAAAATTTTAATCTATATTAAATAAGATAATATTATATTTAATTAATTAGAAAATTAATGTTTTATTGGACTACAAGGTATTAATTATATATGAATGTTGTTGATTTTTCAGTCATGTTTGTATTTAACGTATTAAGTAGGGTACTAAATTTCTTTAAAAAAGAAATCTGTTAATTTCAATTAAAGAAAAAATAGATATTTTATTTTAAAATAATACACTTTTTCTTCTTTTTTTGTTATTTTGTGTTGCAGTATCATGGGATAAGATCTAACATGTATTTGAATGAGATTTACCATAAGGTTCACACACCGATACATTTGAAAACTCCAAAATTGAAGTCCAACACAACTTAAATAATAATGAGACTCATGTACTATACTATCATTGCAAATGATTATGTTTCGTATCTTCAATATTCAAAAAATACTAAAACATATATTTATAAATTGTTAGACAATTCTACCAAATATTCAAAAAATACTAAAACATATATTTATAAATTGTTAGACAATTCTACCAAAACAAAAATGGTTGAAGATTCTGTATATCTCATCCAATAATAACATCCACATCCTCATGCTCTATTTCACATTCTCTAAGTTCTCCTTCAAAGCTATTCATTTCCTTATTTGTATTATTTAAAATTTTGATTTTGTTAATTGTCCAACTTTTTGAAATGAATAAGTCTATTTTTGAGGTTAATTTCTTAATCTTATCAATCTTTATAACACATAATTAATCTTTATTTTTAATTTCATATAATTTATATATTTTTGTTTATACCATATTTATTTTATGTTTTTATAATAATTTTCTTAACTTAATTAGATCATATTTTATTACTATCAATATTGACCCTTTTATTTTCACAAATAACAGTATTTTGTCTCGTATAAATTTAAATAAAATTTATTAGTAAAATTAATATTATAGTAAACATTATTATTATATATTTTATTCTATAAAAATTATATTTCATTATATATTAAATTAAATATTTTATTTTGTTAATATAAATATATCTTGAATTATTATGAGATAATTTGTTTAAAATAAAATTTTATTTTGAACATAAATATTAAAGAACATTTCGTTTAAAATTAAATTAACTATGTTGATATATGGTTAAATATTTGAATTTGAATTATGGAGATAATTATTATTTAAAATTAAATATAAAAATAAGAAATTAAAAAAATATCACTTTTTATAATGTGTATTGTGTGAAAATCATATCTTGTAAAGAAAAATAGAATATAAAAAATATTTTTATCGAAAGAGTGAAATGTTCTAACCATCTTATATAATAAAGGTTAATTATCAATATATTAATATTTTATAAGATTTTAAAATGTTTTATATGTATTTAAATAAAATTATTTCATAAAATGTAATTTATAAATATCATATATTGTATAAAATTTTTTCATATCATATAAATAAAAAATTTCAAATGAAAAATTGAATTTTAAACATACAATCACTTTTTAATTTTAGTTTTTTTTAAAATACTTAATATATGGAAAAAAATTGATCAATATATAAATTTTATATTTTTTAAGACATGGGTGTTGAAACATTAGATTGAAACAAAATCTTCATGGAAAAAAATGTGATAGTTAATAAATAGTACTAATTTTGTCAACAAAAAATAATTGCTAATTCTATTTCACTTAGTTCTATTTTTTTTCTTCAGAATCAAATATTTCCATCTTTTAATTATATGCTCTTAATTTTGTTTTCTTAAATGTATCAAACATTGTATAAAACTTACTTATCCTTTGCTCCGTTCTGATACATGTGCTAAACATTTTTTTAAAGAAGCTAATTTTCATTTAACCCTGTACAGAATAATTTTAAAAAAAAATTAGCGAATTTTTATTACAAAATGTCACATTTTGTCATTTAATTTTAAATTAATTTATTTTAAGTAATTATACAAATTTTATTCACAAACATGTTAAATTATTTTCCTTTTTATTCAGCTTATATTTTTATGTTTATTTCATTTAAATTTTGGAATATTTTTATTTTTAAAATTATTTTTATATTATACTCAATTTATAAAAAAAATCACAAAATGTATATTAATTAAATCTAATTTAACTTGACACCATCAACGTAGTAATTTATAATCATATTACTATCGATGTAATATTTTAAAAAAAATGAAGAATGGTACTAAATTCTGTGTTTCGTCTTTTAAGTTTATAATAAATTTTAATTTTATATTTTAATTTTTTATTCAATTTTTTCACTTTAAGTTAGTCTTTCTACTAAAATAATTTTAAAACTCACTAGAAATTGAAAAATATTGTTTTCAAGTTAAAAATGATTGAAGGGTTCTTCAATATACTAGATTTCGACCAACATGTTAATTAGGTTTTATGCGACTTTATTAATTAAAAGAAGAAATCAAAGTATTAAAATAAAAGACGAATCCCAATTTTACATATCTATTTTATTTTCAATAAGTATTAAATTTGATTGAGAAATTTCTCTAAATTCCATAATATTACTAACATTTAAAAATTATGTGATTTCATAATTTAAATAAAAAATTGATCAATTGATTTTTTTTTTAATTTGAACAATAAAATATTCATATTTTAAAAATAACTAATCAAGTTTTTATAATTTTTTCTTTCTAGTAGTGTACCACTTTTGTCCTAAATTTTTATAGTCTTTAATGATCTATATATGAAAATTAAACTGATTAGGATGAGGGAAAGACACTAAGTTGAGTCTTAAAATAAAAAAATAAAAAACCTAATTTGAATTAAGGGAAGAAACTTTAAAAATTAAAATTTAATATAAAATTTTGTTTAATGGTATATTTTATCCAAATAAAAATTAAAATAACTAACTGAATTTTTTTTAAAACCATTTTAACTATGTTTCATATGATAGTTATTTTGATGAATGCTAATATTTTTTTAATGTTATCCTACTAGGTTCAAGATTTGATATATTTTGATATATTTTTATCATTATATATTTTGATAATCTTTTATTTATTATAAATATAATTTTTTAATCATTATTTAATATTATAGTATTTAATTTAGTTATTAAATATTTTATTTAATTATTTATTGATAAAATATTTATCTTTTATAAAAAATAAATATAAAATAAATACTATTTTAATAGAAATATTATTGAAATTTATATAAAAATTAAAATAAACATATTTAATTTCAAAATAAAATATTTATTTAAAAATAATTTTTATTAAAAATTATATCATAATATAAATAATAAATATCACTTCTCTTTTTAATAATATATAATCATCAAAATAACTATAAATATATTTATAAATATTTTTTAAATAAATATGCATATAAATAAAAATAAAATAAATTTTAAAAATTATTATTATTTTTAATATAATGATTAAATTTAAATAAAAAAATATTAAAATTTATAATTAAAAAAAATTATGATATTTAAAATCTGTTCTAATAAATATGTTCTTATTTATCATTTTATCGTTAATAACTAATTTTATAATTATTTTTTATTTTAATCAATAAATTTTTTAACTTTAACTTAAATTTTCTGTTTTTATCCATCTTTTAAATTAATCTTTTAATTTTTAAATAACTTATCTGTTAATTTTATCAAAATACATCCTAAATTTTGAAGATAAAAACATTAATTTTATATATTATAATAACTTGTAATTTACGGTTACTCATATATTTTACTATTGAAAAAATTATATTATCCTTTTATAATATTAATATTTATGACACCGATATATCTTTTATTTGAGAAAATATATAACATTTTATCTATTGTCTTAAAAAAAACATTTAGTCAGGATTATTAGTATAAATTATAACATATTTTAAGTTTTTATTTATCTTTTTTATAATTAATATATTTTAAATTAACATACTTTCCAATTAATTCCTAATCTATTATAATTTATTTGTTGCTGATGTATTGTAAAATGAATAGACAATTTATTATATTAAACTCTTATTATAAATTTATGTATATATTTTTATATCATCGTATATATATATATATTAAATGGATGATAATTTTAATTTTTAATTTTCAAGTCATTAAATTATTGGGTCGGCATATTATTATTCATTTTTTTAAAATTCTTTTATTATAATTGTTTTCATTTAAGTCATATATTATGATATAAAGTTAAAATCACATTATTATTTTTTATTTATTGTTTAGACATGGATATTATTACAACCTCAATATTTTTTATTGTTTTCATGATGATGAAACTTATAAGTGATATAATAATATAATAATGATATTTTTTAGTCTTTCATAAATTTTTATAATAATTTGATAATTATAATTTAATGATCCTATTTAATAGTGATGGTTGTAGATTTTCATAATAACTTTAAAATATTTTTAAAAAACTTAAGTATTATATATTTTATCTATAATTTCACCACTTCAATACTGCAAATTTATGAATTTGTAAAGTTGCTGATGATCTGTTTATCATTGGATTTTTCTTTTTCATAATTCTACAACATAGAATGAACTGTATTTTATCCTTATATTTATTATATATTTAACATTTTTTATAGACTTTATTTGCCACATATTACAATCATTTTTCAGATAGTTATGTACTATAAGATAATTTTTTTAAAAGAATTCATTTAATTTATTTATTATTTTCCTAATTTGAAATGATAAGATAAATTTTTAAATATTTTTTTTATTTTTAGTTTATTTTATTTGAAGATTATATTTATTTTTATATTTCTTGATTTTGATTAAAAAAATCAAAAATTAAATACTACATTAATATACAATTTAATAATTATTAATTAATAAAATGATATATATTCTTGAATTTGTCAAGAAACGCATGCTTTATCATTGTGTGAGACAAAACCAAATGTTATTAAATATCAAAGATGTTTAATTTTTTTTTATCAAATATGATTATATTAATTTAATTATTGATTCATATAATATTATTATAAAAATTTATATATAAAATTTTATATAATTTGAATATTTATAAATATATATTTTAATTGTGATTATCTATTTATACAACAAAAATAATAATTATTTATATTTAAAATAACCTATAATTTATTAAAATGAAATATAAACTAATGTTATAATTATGTGAAACTTTGTAGTCCACTTATGATAATTTAAAATTTTATGATTAAATAGATAACAATTTTTTTAGAAAAGGTATGTTTAATATTGTTTGAATATTGTAAAATATTAATTAATAAATAATAAAAATTTATGTATATAATATTTTATTCATTAAAATATATATAAAAGTCTAAATACTTTAAGATTAACAAGTATTTTATGATCTAGCAAAAATAAAATATGGTATAAAAAAATTTAATTAATATTTCATGAAATTAAATTCTTTTTAAATTAAAGTTCATAAAAAATAATTATTAGAACATATCATATCATAGAGTTTAAAATTAAAAAAAAAAAGAATTACATGTATCAAAAATGTCCTGAGTAAAAATAAAAAAAAATTCTAACACATAAAATAGTTGAAATGAAAAAGAACAGTATATTTTTTTTTTATCAAACATTTAATGTTTATGTCTCGTTATCTCAGCGACTACTTTCTCACTACTTATGTAATGGTCGAAGTTATAGTAGCTAATTGTTATTTTAAAACATTTTTAATAGAGTTATTTTTTTTTCCTGTGATTTTAAAAAAAAAAAATTATTGCTAGACATAAAAATATTTAACTTAGATTTTAAAAGTTTTGGTTAAATTTAAAAAAATTAATATAAAAATACTACGATAATATTGTTTATAAAAATATATATTTAGTATTGTATTATTTTTCAATATAGTGAAAATACTTATTGAATGTTAATAAAGATTGAATATAACTTTAGTTGATAAGCATAAACTTGAACCAATATAATCTTAATCTTTTGATATAATTATCTTTTATATTCTTTCTACTTATTTAAATGTTTTGTAATTTTTTTATTTATAGAAAAAGTTAAAATTTTATGTTTAACTTTTTTTTATATGTTATTTATTTTTTTACAAATATATTTATATTTTATATATATATATATATAAATTCTTTTTTATGTATAATAAAATTTAAATCTTAATTAATTATGAATATTTAATTACATTTATCTATACAAAGAATAAATATATCATATAATTAAAAAAACTGAATTATAATAAAAATAAAATTTTTAAATTATAAATTACAAGTTAGTTAATGACACATAATTACTTTAAAATATTATATTTATTTTTAATTTTAATTATTTAAATATATTTTAATGGGTTACATTGATTTTTTTATTTTTCATTTTTTTCTATAGGTATAATAGATCTAGAATGATAAATTTATACAAAAATAAGAATAATAAATATGAAATACATAACTATACATAAATGATTAAAATTAAATTTTTTTAAAAATTATAACATTAAAAATTTTACATAATTTATGTATTTTAATATTGACCATAGTAAGATTTAATAATAATATTTTTATATTCTTATATAAAAGATTCTTATTTAATTTATTATATATATATATATAAAAGTTAGAATATTTAGTTATTACGAGAAACGACAACAGTAAATATAGATAATTAGGTCTTGTTAATTGTCAATATTAAAAGTTATCGATTTTTTTTTATGTGGGTTCAAAACACATAATAAAAATTTATATATATTTTATTGAAAATTATGTGATCCAATACATTAATAACATTAAATACCATACTTTCTAACAAAAACAACTCATTATTTATTAACTATTTATCATGTGCCTCCGAAACATACTAGACAAATCTAAAAGCCACATGCACATTTTTTTTTTTGTTAAGTTGTCAAGTGACCGTTAATTAATTTTGAATCCTAACCATCTTATATGTTATATGGTACAAATTTATTATGTTTAAATAAAAATATTTTATTAATATGAAAAATAGAAAAATATACATAATTAGATTTTATTTTAATAATTAAATATATGTTTAGATTAGTTTCGTTGAAGATAAATTATCGCTTATTTTAAACATACCTTTTACAAAATAAATTCGTTGAAGATAAATTATCACTTATTTTAAAAATATTCTTTACAAAATAAAAAAAGCAATTACTTCTTTAAAATAAGTTAAATAAAATATAAATTAAAATAAAAAGATAAAGTGTACATGATTTTTTAAGTTATTATATAATTATTAACTTTTAATTTTTATTATTTATATACGAATATAAAAATTTAAATTTACAGCTAATACGATTTTTAAAATAAGAACTATTTATTTGTACATTCATAAATTATTACGATACGATTTTAAAATGACAAGTATTTGTTTGTAGATTCATAAACATATATCTTTGTCATATGTATTTTTATAAGATGAAAATAATATATTAATACCTAATATATGTAAAAGATCATCATGTTAGTTCTATAATTTAAAAAAAATCGGTCTCATTACTCTTAATGTGGTGAATTGAATTTTTGCTAGGATGGATACCATGTAATCTTATACGGTTAAAACATGTACGGTGAAATGAAAAGATGTGGCCAAAGAAAATGGAGATTTAGTCACGCTTGTACATGCACATTTGCGTTGAATTTAATACCAATCTAATTTGATTTAAACTTTAACATTTTTTTTTAAATATTAAAGGTAATTTGGATGAATGTATAAATTATTTTAAATTATCAGTGAAACTGATTCTTATTTTACTGTTCAACAAGTCCTTGCTCGGCCGACTTTCTAATATTGTCAACTCAGTTCCAATTTCATGGACTCGGCCGAGTCACTCGTTTAATGTAACTCGGCGCGTTTTAAAACTTAAGAGTGTATTCGATATCAGCATAAACTTCATTTTCTTCATTCCCTCTTCTCTCTCTTTCTCCTTCTCTCATGACCTCCGAATTCACCCTTTGAAGCCGAATTTATCAACAGGTTCTCTCTCTATGTCTTCTTCCTTTGTGTGTTTACCTTGTGCTATTGTTTTACTTCTTGTTTCAATGTGTTTCATGAAACAAAAAAAAATTAAGACGTGTGCAAATCAACTAAAATATCAGCACTCGTCTTCTTGGATATATATATCATATATGTATGTATGTATGTTTGCTTTTGACGTTTCCAACACTTTAACAAGGTGAACAAATGTTCATCCATTTGTGTCATTGATCATCATCTTGTCCTATGTGTGTCTGATGTTCTGAATTATATGTATATATATATATATATATATATATGCTGGTTGTGTGTATGATTATATCATAATTCATAGGATACCAAGAAAGACCCTTTTTAAATATTTTTGGGTGCTTAATGTTTCTATTAATTGTTTGCACTATATGGTTGTAATCGTATGGGGTGTGCTCAATCTTTGTGTCAATGTACAGGTTATTTTCTGTTTTCCATGATTTCATTTACTTTTCTTTTGTTATATACGTCAGAGTCTGTTTGTTGCATATTTAATTATTTATCTGCTAGCATACTCGTTACCTTTGATTATGAAATTACATGTAAGTGGATCTGGGGTTTGTTATCTTATAATTGGTTCATAATCAAAATTCTTCGCGTTGACATCATTTTCCACAAAGGGTATTTTTCTTTCTGCTAAGATCGTATATGTATATATATAGTGGTCGTTATATTGTATAATCATATTCTGAAGCTGTGTTAACCAGTGTAGAATGTTGTATTCGAGAAGGAGTTGGGAAGGAAATTTGGCTTTGCTTTTCGGGCAAAGAGAATTGATAGGGTTTTATGTGAGTGCTTTAGGTAGCCATTGTTCAGGATTCTGCTGCTTTATAATAGCAGCAATTAATCATTTTAATTTGAGCTAGGTTCTAATTACCTTGGCGTAGGGAAAATCAAGTTTTGGAGTTACTGGTCAATGAAGAATTCCTTCCCCCAAAATTGTTCCTTTATTACTTGTATGCTAATCCTGTACCGTAACCTCCAAAACCAACAGCATCAATGGGCAACCACAGATTGGGATTTTGGGGGGTTGAAATTTCATTATTATATTATTATATATATAATTTTTGTATAGGACATAACTTTATACCTTGTAAAAGTGGAAACTCTTGTTATTTAAAAATAATATCTATAATATTCAAAAAATTTCCTCTTGATTAGTTTGAACTGATTCAGCAAATTGCTAACGACCTGCTCTTTTGCTCTGACGATTTTCTTAATACTCAAACAAGCAGTCCTTACAGTTAATGGATAGTGTTTGAGTTTTTAGATAATTTGATAATGGTGACAAAATTAAAGGTGATGACAAGGAGAGATCCAATCTTTTATTTGATAGCTAAATATATGCATGCATATATTTATATATATGGGGTTGAAAATTTAAAAGCAAAGGAAAAGATTAGTAAAACAGCTTATATACTTAAATACTACTGGTTATCTAATCTTGAATACCTTCAATAAGCATGATGCTTCACATAAGTACTGGCGAAGAAAAATGAAATGGCTGGTGTGTGTAACTAATTGAACTCGCTGTACATGAATACTAAGTTCTAACTCATGTTTGAAGTATGTTCTTGAGCATGTTATCTAATCTAATCTACATTTTCTTTAAAATATTTGCAAGTGTTGATTGAGTTATAGTTATTGGTTTACTAGCCTGTGCTGCTTGGCAGATGGAATCGATTGACCAGAATTATGATGATTCCGTGGGGCATACATCTAATAGGAAGTTAATTCCTCCAAGTTCTCCCGATTTAAGCAACATAGTTGGAGCTCCACAGTCAAGTCCTCGAATTGGTCATGAATACCAGGTGGAAGTTCCTTCCATGATAAAAGAATCAGAACGGCTTCAACTTATAATGAATGATTCAGAGCTTGTAAATGATAACTCACATTGCATTGCATTGGATTTATCCATCCCACTGATATGGGTACATAATGAAGTGGAGGATAATGGAAATGAAGGGCGGGGATATCTTGGAGACAATGATGATGCAGTCAGTGTAACTGTACCTGCAGTAGCAACTAATGTGGAAAGGAATGGTATATCAGCTAATGGAAAAGAATTGATACCAACCACTTCTCAATCTGTGATGACAGTAGGTCAACTGGGGAAAAGCAAAAATTGTGTAATGGTCCCTGGCACATTGAATAACTCATGGAGTGATGCTGATGTAAAAAGTTTTCTCCTTGGTTTGTTTATCTTTGGGAAGAATTTTGTTAAGATAAAAAATTTTTTAGAAAACAAAAGGATGGGGGAAATACTGTCATTTTACTATGGGAAGTTTTATAAGTCTGATGAATATCGTAGATGGTCTGACTGCAAGAAAATAAAAGGGAGAAAATGTGTAATAGGACATAAACTTTTTTCTGGACGGAAGCAACATGAACTATTGTCTCGCTTGATTCCCAATGTCTCAGAAGAATTTCGAGATACTTTGCTACAGGTATTCAACCTTGCTATATCCGAGTGTCCCTTGTCTCCAGTATTGTTGATGAACTACAGTATGTATGTTTCAGCTACCTGATTTTTAGCTTAGCTTGTGTCATTGCATTCTATGATGTCAATATTCTTTCTGTCTCCTGTATTACTTTTCTGATTTAGTCCTTTGTAAGTTGCAAGATGGATTTATTCCCTTATAATTAAGATAGCCTTATTTTAACTCCTTTCTTGCTGTTACGTATTTTTTTTATGACTGAATGATAATTTTGTTGAAGATAATCTGGTTTATGCAGTGCATTGTATGTGTGTGTATGCACTGCATCGGCTATTGACCAGTTAGAATGGAAGCCATCGGCAATATGGGCCTCTGTCAGCGGCTGCAGTACTTGTTCATTAATAAATTTTATGAAAAAACTATATAAAAGGATATCCTGACATAATTCTACAACTTGATGAGGAAGAACTTAAGTTTTTAACCTCATCATATGCATTAGGCATCGCATTGGTCCATTTGATATGGTTTATTCTAGTTTGCATTTTCCTAATCAGAGTAATCATTAGAACTTAAAACTTTACCAAGTTACCAAGTATTTTATTTCCTTAATACCGTATGCTTTGTAGATAAAGTGGTTATTAAGGCAAAATATCTGATTTACCAGTTTATTTTTCTGCTTATGATGGATCAATGATGTTATTTTGACCTCCTTCCTTTGGTACTCACTCACTTTGCTTATGTCTACAATCAGGTTTCCAAGTCATATGTGGAAGGGAGAACTTCTCTAGAAGAATATATCTCTTCTTTGAAATCAACTGTTGGACTTTGTGTTCTTGTGGAAGCTGTAGGCATTGGTAAGGGGAGTGAAGACCTTACAAGCCCTGCTGTGGAACCTGTGAAGAAAAACCGAGTGGTCTCATTACCAACTAGCAAAGTCTGGTCTTCTCTTGGACCCAATGATATCATCAAATTTTTGACCGGAGGATCTCGACTGAGCAAATCCAAAAGTAATGAGCTCTTCTGGGAAGCTATTTGGCCGCGCTTACTGGCAAGAGGTTGGCACTCAGAGAAACTAAAGAGTCAAGGCTCCGCTAACTCCAAAAATATTTTTGTTTTTCTTCTCCCTGGTGTGAAGAAGTTTTCAAGGAGAAAACTTGTGAAAGGTGATCATTACTTTGATTCTGTTTGTGATGTCTTCAGCAAAGTGATAGCTGAACCAAATCTTCTCCAGCTTAAAGTTGAAGAAGCTAAAGTCAGTGGCTGCAGTGATGAAGAAGCAGAAAAAGGATCCAGCGAGGATGGTCAATCTGATTACCATCAGCATTGTTACCTCAAACCCCACGCTTCTACTAACAATGCGGACCATATGAACTGTACAGCTGTTGATACCAGTTTGGTGCATGGGAGGAAGTTATCTGATTTAAGGGTATTGAAATCTTTACATGGTAATTCAGTAGGTAAAATTGATATGACATCTAATAAAAGGAACAAACATGTCAGTAAAACAGACCGCCGCAAAGGTAAGCTTGATAGCATCAACAGCAAGTTGACAAAGTTCACAGTTGTTGATACTAGTTTGCTTCAAGAAGGAAAATTATCCAAGGTTAGGGAAATTAAATATCCACCTGTTGAATTAGAAGACACTTCTAAGATGACTGGAATTTCAAGGGAAAGTGACAGGAACTTTTCTAATGACATTTCACCAAGTGAGACAGAAGCTGCTATGATATACAGCAAAAGGAATAGTGGTGATGCTGATTGGCAGAAAGGTAAACACAGTAAAAACGCTACTGGCCAAAAAGAAGTGAATGTTAACCTTGATAATAATGCAAACAACATGGCAGAAAACCATGGAAATCAGAAGACTTGTGTGTGTGATGATAATCAACAGAAGGGAACTATAAAACATAAATTCAGTCGAAGAGCGAGATCAGGTCATTCAAATGTTGCTGTTCCTCCCATCAAACGGCGGAGACTCACTGCTTGTGCTAAGGCTGAGACAAGCCGCATCCTTGATAAGTCCTCAGGAGGCTTAGGATCAGAAAAATTAGGATTCTCTCAGTCATCTTGCTTTCCAGATGCAAACAAGAAAGCTGGTGATACAGTCAGTCATAAACAGGATGTGACTTTAGCTTCTTCTTCAGCTGAAGGAGGTGTGGAATTAAATAATGGAAAAAGCTTTGTCAGTAGAGTTTCTCTTGACAAGGGTATTTCTAGTGATAAAGTTGAGAAATGTGAATCACAACCATCCATCAACTTCAATGCACCTCAGGTTCCAGTGAAGTCTGAAGATGGTGAAATGATGGCAATGGAGGAGGAAGATGGGCAAGGCCTAAAGCCAAATGATATAATTCCCAGGAGGCAGAGCACAAGAAACAGACCGTTGACAGTTAGAGCATTGGAATCTTTAGCTAATGAATTCTTGCATGGACAAAGGAAACCGAAAAGAAAAGACACACTGACACTTGAAGAACCCTTCAGTACTTGCCGCAGGGCTCGGACCAGAGTCTAAACAATGTTGCATGGTCATGGCTCAGTCATGGGTCTCCAGATTCAATAGAAGAGAAGCATTTGAATGGAGATTCTAGTGTCGATGAAAACATTGGCAAACCTCTAGATTATCATAAATAGTAGTAGTCTCTTATACTAGGAACTTCCTAAGCTACCTGTCCTAATCAGGCTTTGACTTTTGGAAACTGCTGATGCTTCTCCTGTCTGACTTTTTATCATCTTTTGAAGTTGCCCAAGTACTGTACAGAATTTTGCCTTATGGGAAATTTCATGAGATAAAGATTTTTTATGGTAATTGTAAATTTCATGAAAAGTGCTCAGAGGTACATGGCTATTATAATTGAAGAAAATAGTAACTGGTTTTAGGTAATTAAAAATGAGAAGTTTTTATTAAGAAAAAAACTTTTACTATATATTTTCGATATTATAAGTGAGTTCCACTTAATTACTGAAAATATCAGCTCTACAACTAATATTAATAAAACCATTTATGTGAATTTTATTGATCATATACCATACTAGAGGCCAATTGAAAATTCGCTTTAAAAAACATGTTCAATCTCAAATGCTCAACTCTCTTTTTGCTTAACTGAGTGAGTTCATCTAGTTAAGCTTGATAAACATGTCCTTTTTCTTTCAGTATTTTGTTTATATTTTAATACTCAGGAACCTGTCTCGTTTGTTTTGCCTATTCATGTTTGAGCAAGCTTGAAAAACCGTTCATGTTTCTAACAGTTTTATGTTTCAGCTACTTAAGCATAATTTGTTTTACTTCTCCACTGCATGTCATCAACTTGTTTCTTGCAAGTAAGTATGCACTTGCTTCTCATTACTTTTTGCATGTTGTGTCATAAAAGTGCATGGGCTCTGCTAACAAACAAGCCTTGTCTAGCTATACACCAGCGATCTTCAACAAATTTTCAAATGACAAATTAGGAATCTGTACTAGCAACAATAAATGTAAATTATAGAATGATTGGGGATTGAGGGTTCAAGAAAGTGGAATATGAAATCTGGTGGGGGGAAGTAGTTGCTTATCCATTCAGTGCTGAAAAACTGTGACATTGTATATGAAACCTCACTCGTACCTAATGCCTCATGTATCGTTATGAACTGCAAGCTAGCAGGTCAAGTATACAGCTGCATTTAGATAACTAACTTAATTAAATATTATTTAATGAGTTTACTTATGTCATAAATTTGATTATAATATTTATTAAAATAAATTAAAAACTTATTTTAATAAATTATACTAAAAAAAATATTAAAAGGAACTTACGTAAGTTATAAATTATTTTCATAGATTGAAATAATTTTCCTGACCCTTTTGAGATGGCCCCTTTAATCTTTTTAGAACTCAAGATTTGAGTTGGGGAAGTGTTCCTAGCTTCACCTGTCACTGCGGTGCGAAGAGTTGTCATGTTCTATTTGGCCTTAGCAAGGTTCTAAAAAGTGTATGATTCTCAATAAGAAGCATATAAATTAATATCTTTTTAACTCAATTTAGACTGTTTTATTTTCCTAATTAATATCATGTATTTATACATAAGCATAGGGGTGCAATTTAAGATTTTCATTAGCCTTTGGGATAAATTTAGTTTGTGTTGGAAGTATTTTAAAAGTTTATTATTTTGCATGAATCAAATCTCACTTTGTTCAGGAGAAAAGTTCTTGGATTGTAAGACTTGCATGTGTTTAACCGTGAAACGGTAATTAACCTTTTTCTCTTATTACCGTATTATGTAAAAAGAACAAAAAAATAATAACGATAAAATTCACTTTTTAACTAAACGAAGTTATTTCTATAAGCAACACTAATAACACGTAGATCTTTTTATATATATAAAAAAATGAGGTAAGCAATGGATAACAAATGAACGATAAAAGTTACTCTAAATAAGTTAAGATTTATTTACCTTGAGTTTGTAAATAATTTGAAAGGATTGGGTTTATGTGCACTAATTTGGGCAAATGGTTCTAATTTAATGAATTCACTCCAAGGCTACATGACTTATATTGGGTTTAGTGCCTTTTTGTTCTTGCCTAAATAGTTTTATTTTAATTCTTATTTATAAATAATTTATTTTTTTAATGATGTATGATGTTATGATAAAATGAGTTTCTTATTCTTGAGAGGGAACATCTCTTTTATATAAATATATATTCCCTTATGTAGGACTTTACAATTATTTAAAAGTGTGTTTTATCCTTGAAAAAATCATAACATTAATTATTTTTATTTTTTACATTATTGTTTTTTTCAAATTTTGACTCTCTCAGCGATTCCTTCTTATGTTAAATTCTTTATCTTAAATATTAGTTATTTATACTAAAATTAATTTGTATTATTTTTTGAAACAAACTGTTTTTTTCTTTATAAACATAAGCTAGCTATATTTTATTATTTATTTGAATTAATTATATATTTTATTTATATTTTAATGAATAAAAAATAAATTCATTCTTCACCTTTTCACAATATTATAAATTGGTCTTTATTCTTTTAAAATTTTTTCATTAATAGCTCATTTATTGATTTATCTTGCAAAAGAATTAATTTACATTATTTTAAATAAATGAAGAGATTAATTTATAAAATTTTTAAAAATAAAGGATTAATTTATATAATTTTAAAAGTTAAGGATAAATTTATAATACATACATAAAATGGAGAACTAATTTGATAGTTAATTTAATTTTAATTTTTTCTCTTAGATATTTTTAATTTATATTTTGAAATTTTACTTTCATAAATATTAATACAGTATACTAAGTATTTACTGAATAATTGATAACTTACTAATCATTAATTAAACTTTGTATAAAGGTGTTGAATCTTTTGTTTGAAAGAGATATTTTCCCTAAAATGACAATGCATTGTGGGGTATGAAAGAATCATTTTCCTTACACTACAAAGTGGAATGAGCTGTTACCTGTTGCATCTTTAAAAAAGTCGGGTTGAAGTTTATGGACATATGGCCCAAAGAAACTGGACAGCTACCCATAAGATAAGTGCTTTTTTCTTGACAAAAAAAACTGTTTTGGACATTTTTCCTTGTAATTTTTTCTCTAGGCCTTATTATTCAAGATACTTTGAGCTTGTGACAGAGACTAATCCATTTTAAAAAGATTAATTGAATGGTTCAGATATATTCTTTTTTATGGGATTTACTAAATATTTTATAGATTTATTGTACATAACACTACATCTATGCCTTTGTGTAAAAAAAATATACAACGTTGCATCTGCCAATATAAATAGGGCAAATCACCCAAGAAGAAAATGCTTTTGAAATTGATGGAAAATTGTCTATCGAGCTCCTCTTAATATGTTCCTTCCCCGTGAGAAATTAATTTAGAATTTTATATCTTGAAAAGAGGAAATAAAAAAATTCTAACTGAGAAAAGAAAAAAATTATAAAATTATAAGTCTATAAAAAGAAAAAGAAGTGGACAATGATATTAGGGTTCTTTTAAATATGTTAAACAAAGTTTGATTCCTAACTATGTGTACCAAGACAATTTCACCAAAAGAGAGAAAGCATAACGGGGAAAATATTTCAGGTTTGAAAGAAACTAGTTTTCGAATTTCAGTTAAAAATATTCTTAATATAATAATAAGCACACATAAAAAAAAAAGAAGATTAGGTGGTATTACAGTAATTAATGAGTTTACCTTTTGATTGGGCCTATCTTTGATTTTTGGGCAACCATTTGGTTCAGAGTTCAGACCAAAGCCCTAATATTTGTTAATTTCCAGTGTTCCATCATGCAAGCTAATTTTGCATTTTTTTTATCACATCAATTTGAACTTTAAATTAAGTTTTTATTTCCCTGAAATATGTGATGCATTAGACTTAATTATAGGATAACTTTGAACAGTCACTTATGTGTTTCCCGTTAAATCCATTTTCTTTTGTGCAAGTAGGAGTTGTATGATTGCACATCCTAATGTACTTTTCATTGAGTGTATGATTTTTTGTTCTTGCGAACTTTCAAAATAAAATGATTTTGAAGTTAGTTGTAGATAGAGACAAGTATCTTCTTAATGAAGCCAAATGGAGATGAAAACCATATAATCTAATCCAATTTAAAAACGATTGTTATTAGAAAGAACAAAGTGAAAAGGTTTGAAGGAAATTTCATGATACATGGGGTATGGGTAGGCAAAGTTCCCGCTCTTTTCTCTCACTTTCAAGTTTGAAGTGTGAAGTGAAGGACATGCATCATGGGCTCCACATGGCAATTTCGTTTGGGCCCCATGTCCTACATCTACTGACCTTCACGGGTCCAATATCATTCGAGGTTTTACCAACAAGGGAATCTATTTAGATTATCTCCACTTACATTATTATTATTTTATAAAGTAATCACCGTACTACAACAAACATGACTAACTTTTTCCTACGCTGCATGGAATGGCCTTTTGAAAATTTACGCAACTCATTTATCTCATTAAAACTTTCGTTAAATATAATTCATATTGGAATTATATTAGTACATAAATGATACACCTTTTTGTTGTTTTTAAATAATTAGTAGATGTGTTTGTAAAAAAAATTAGAGAAAAATGGGGTTATTTATTACATTATTGTAGTTTATCATTATCAGTATTTTCTTATGTCATAAGATTTAATTTTAGAATTAAGAAGTAAAGAGATTTAGAAAAATTTATATATAAAAAGAAAAGATGCATCATGCATCCCATAAGAATTTACTAGTTTTTTAGTTCATGATTTATTTAGCTTTTGTAAATTAATTTTTTACATAAAATAATATCATCATTAATCCCTAAATTTTATTATTGTCTTTTTAATTTTTTTTTGTGATTAAAAAAAATTAATCTGTATTGTTTTAAATAAAAATATATATATTAATTTGCATTATTTTAAAAATTAAAGATAAATTTGTAAAAACTAAATAAATCATGAACTATTAAAATCTATTTACTTATTTATTTTTATCTAAGTTATAAAACACATGAATAACCTCAATAAATAAGGAATTCTTTTTTTAAAGAGAAGCTATGCAAGAAAAATTTCCAACCTATTTTATTTATTAACTGACTTTTTCACCAGGACTTTAGATTGGGACTTACATAATAATATTGTATTTAACTAAAATTTTATAATAGCAAGTTAGGTGATAAATTAAAATTGAAAGCAATATGGTTGTAGACAGAAGCCAAGTGTACCACAAGTTATATTCGAAAGATAAAAAAGATTCAGATGACGTAAACTTGATAAAATTACTGAAAGTAGTTTAAGCATTGTAAATTATAAAATTATATAAAATAAAAGGCATACCCTAGTTTAGGTGTTGCTGCGTAGGAAATGAAAAGAATTGTATTGGGAAAAATAATTTATAAAATTTATTATCTTATTAGTACAATGCTGAAGCATTCTTTATAACATAGTCGGTGTTTGTTTTTAGCTGCAAAGGAAGGAAGAGCGCCCCATTGTAGCTTATGAACAGTATGAATGGAAGTGTAAAAGCAAGACTAACACAAGACTTTGTCGTTGTCGATTGTGTTTCATGCGCATGGAATTAATGTAACATTAGGAGTCACGAAATGTTTGAAGTGAGATGCTAATAGTTTGGAGCAGGATTCAAAAGGGTAACAGGCAAAGTGAAGTTTTCAAAAATGCCAGCCTAGCATGTGTGATGTATGTTTGTAAAAGTGTACACACCCACGTACTTAAGACATCCACGTTAGCACTTGAAAGATCCACTCAGATTTATTTGTAATAATCAATGACAGCACTTTCTTGTGTTTTATTTAGATAGAGAATTGTAGAATTCTAAAAGTTTGTCAATAAAAAAAAATAAAAAATAAAAAAATCATAAATGATAATAAAAAATAAATTAAATATATTTATAAATTCTCTTTAAATAGAATTTATTTTAAAAAAATTCTATTTTATAAAAAATTTAAATAAAAATCTATAGTATTTTAAAAAAATTATTTAAAAATATAAAATCTAATAATTTCAATTTTTTTTTATCCAAATACAGATTTAATGGTTACTTGATTTACTTGCAAATGGTTTAATTTTTGAAAAAATAGAAATTAAATTGATTAAATTTAACTAATTAAGTTAGATTAAAAGATGTTTAATTTTTTATCTTCACTCAGATAATTTTGTCATTAAAAAAATTTATTTTAATGATAATTTTAAAAGATAAATAATAGTGATAATTTTAATATTCAACAGATTTTTTTTTGACAAATTTATATTTATTAAAAATTATTCGTTAAAAAATATTTTAATAACAATTTAAATGATATAATTGTTAAAATTTAATATATTTAATGTCAATTTATATAATAATAAAAAATATCTGTTGAAAACTTCAAATTTTTTTATAATGTGTTGTGAAAAAGAAACCCAACAAGGTATCTTTTGTATTAATTTTAAAACACTATTAAATCAAAATAATAGAATATATATTAATAAATATAGTCTTTTATATTTACTATATAGGCATTATATATGACGAATGCTAATAACTTGTAAAGGTTATTTTACTCGTCAATATTGATTTTTAATTGCAATCATTCAAGTTAAATTATTTGATTTTCAGCTATTAAGTTATTTCTTTCCATGAATACTTAATTTTAATTTATATTTTTCATATATAGCCGAACACAGAAGCTCTGTTAATTTGACATACACAAAATATGCATTACCATTTAGCCTCATGGAGATCGAAATTGAGAATTAGTTAGTTATCGGCGTAACACTTTTTGTCTTATATTTTGTTCTGATATTGGTTTTCTTAATTTTAATTAGATATATTTAGTATTTATAGTTTTCTAATTAATTAAATTAGGTTTTCTATTTAAAATTAATAAAAATGTAATAAATAAGCCACATCACATTAATTTATATGAATTAATTGACAATTTTTTTGCATAAAACATTTAAATAAAAAAAACCGATGATATGATTAGCACTTCAAATTATTTTTTATTCTTATTTAAATATTTTTATTCCGCAGTACATATAAATTCAGATGACGGCTGCTATATTTTTATTGATTATTAGATAACATTTGGGATGAAAAATTAATTTAAATTTAATATAATAGAAATTTTTATCGACTAAATATGATTAATTAATTATAATTAAAGAGACCATAAACACACAGAAAATAAAAATACAATAAAATCATAATTATTTTATTAACCAAAAGAATTAATTGAATAAGATATGATATCGTATTTCACATCTGACAAGTTAAAAGTTTGAGTTTTTACTTGTCTAATTGAAGTAAGATAAATGTATATTTTTCTCATAAGTCTTCGAGTCTAAAGCCTTTTTTATTTTAAATTGGAACATCACCCCTTTCCTTAAAAAGTTTAAAAGTTTAATTATTTTACTAACAAGTAGATTTTGAGCTATGTTGGAAAAAACTCCATTGTAAACTATTTTATAAAAAAAATGAAGAAATCATTTTTACTAGATTATAGCTACCAATTTCAATAAACCAAATTTTGATACAAATTTTTAATTAATTGCTCAAAGAGACCAATAACTATTATAAGTGTAGTTGATGATTTAAAACGTACATGTAGATCTTATAAAGCCGCTGATCAATTGTCCCAAATCAAGTATTGAGAGGAGACAGCATATAAAGAATCTTGGGTTCTGTTCAAAAGTATATCCCCTTTACTTAATCACTCATTATTTTTTTACCACTTTATAATTGAAGTATCAATGGAGATCATGAAAAGAAAAAGATTTTCAAAATTTGAAATAACAAGGAACTAATTAAAGAGTGTAAAAGGCTAAAAGCTTAACCATCATTGCACATCCAACTCAACCGACTGGGCTTTCTTTTTATCATTATTTACCAAACGGCAACAAAAAGAACTCATAATCTCTATGTGGATCTACCACGCCATTTTAAGTTTGATCATATTTGAAAAATAAAAAATATTCCAAAACATCATCTCTTTCTTCCCCACCCCAATATACCAAAAGACAAGGAAAGAGAATGATTATCAAATATGTAAAAAGGAAAAGGAAAAGGTTTGATGGAAAATGTTACTTTTAGCAGTTCAAACAAAGACGTATAGGCAGTTGCACATGACGAGGAGCATAGCATTGGGCAGGTTCATATCATTTGCAACCACATTGGTCCCATTTGTGAATCAAAAAGACCCTCCCACAGACCATACCTTATTTTATGAGTAGTGAGTGTTTTTATGGCTATGCCTCATCAAACCCTAAATTATGTGGACCTTATTAGGGTTTGGGAATTATTTGTTACCTCTTTGTCGGCAAATTCACCATCTTAATGATATATTCATGCATGAATTTTGTTTTTCCATTCATATCGTACATGTTAATTATGTATGAGATTATATCAAAAGGAAGAGAAAAAAGATGCACCTCTTAATAATGATTTAACCGCTGTAAGCCATTCATGCATGTGATATATTATATCACTTTTTTCCCCTTATATGCATACAAGCCCTTTTACCTTTCCTTTAACAATTATTTAATATATTATCTCCATTTGTCTCTTCTATCAATTTTTTTCTTCTTTTATAAATGACTCTATAAACCTGTTAGTATCATTCTACAACATCCTTGATTTGGGAAAATTAATCACTTAATTTGAGGACAGACAGAATGTCTATATAAATACAAATATTATATATATATATATATATATATATATATTGTATGGGAAGATTTAATTATGGTTAGAAATAAAAACTATAAATTTATTAAATACAATTATATATAATTGATTAAAAATAAAAAGTTAGTGATTACATGACTATTTATTAAAAATGTAATATATTTTTTAATTTTAACCATTTAAATAAAATTTATTACTTTTTATTATTATCCTTATTTTTTTGTAATAATTAAATGTTTTTGTTTAAATAATTATATATATATATATATATATAAAATAAAAACATCAAGTTCAGGATTATTGCATAAAGAAGATTTATAATGTTTATAATCAAGCAGAGTGAGATCTAGAGAGATAGATAGATCAAGCGTGGCACAGTGCCTTTAGAGATGAATATATAAAGTTTATTTTCATACAAAGAGAGAGAGAGAGAGATCTCGCCGGATTTGCCCCACAACCAAGTGATATAACCCAACGAATGTCCCACATTTGCCAAGTGCAACTTCCTTCTCATATTTAAATTCAGCATGAGTGAAACTTTTGCTTAAAATGATTGATGAGGATCTTTCATCCATAACACTTAGATTGCCTTTACAGAATTACAGTGGAAGCAGGATAAGAGCGCATTATTCCCTGCACCCTCGAAGCACGTGAAAAACAAAGAAGAAGAGGAAACAAGATATTAAATTATGATCGTTTTTTAATATATATATATATATATATATATATATATATATTTAATTTTAAGATAAAATTAGGCATTTATGATATAACAAGACATTACTCTACATATAGTATGTATATATTTCCATGGACAAAATATTATATATACCCTCAAAGCAAGCACCTCACAAGGTAACAAGAAAGAGAAAAAACAAACCAAATGGTTATTTGGTTACATGTGTGGAATGCCCTTCTTTGTATCATTTATGAATTGTACGTGAATCGGAAGTTTCGTTTGGTCATTCTTTGAATTTGTATTATTGTTTGTATGCATAGATTGAGTGTGCTATTTCGTGTCTGCTTCCTTGGCGCAGGTCAATAATCATCGATGATAACAAAGCCATGATTTGGAAATAATGACAAAGTATGAGAGCAATGAAACTACAAAAATGCCGTTACTTGTTTGGTATACATAGAGAACTTGACCCCAACTTTTAGAGCTTACCCATTTCTCATCATTCCATTGTCTCATTCTCCCTCTCATTTGTTTATAATCTTCTTTCCTTTACCCTTCACCTTATAATTGTCATCACTCAATACAATATGTGCAACAATGGGTTATTTATTTCAATATTAATTTAAAGTCTGATCCACGCAAACGACAATAACATCGGCTACAGGTTTATGAGCAAATGTAGTCTCTTATATTTTATTGTTGCTAGTGGACGACATTAAAGTTTCAATCTTAATCAACGGGACCTATTGTTCCAAGTTTATCACAAAGTCGTGGGGACCAATGGGTCTTGCCATCGTTCAACTATTAATTACAGCAAATCACACCATCAGTGGCGAATAAAAATTCCCATTTTTTTATTTAAATAAAATAAAATTTTGTTTGGATAACTTGTGAAGAATTAATCAACAAAATAATAATTCTTTCATTTAAAAATAGTAAGTGTATTTACCATATATTTGCAATAGGTTTGAATTTGTTTATTTCATTAAAGAGACTAATCAGCCCGCAAATCATTTAAATTTTATATATTATTTAATTTAGGAGGTGTAATTAGAAAGACTTTAAGTAGAAATTATAAAAACAACTTAAAACTTCTATAAGTTTGTTTTTAATTTACTTTAATAAATTTTTTAGTATGTAACTTACGAAAATATTTTTTACTTCACTTTAATAATTTCATTATTAAATTTATATTATAATTTTGTGTAATAAAATTTTATTGTATAAACACTTAATTAATCTCAATATTAAAATGATTCTATAATACAAGTTATTATTCACCGTAAAAAATAGATTTTTTTATTGATATTTTTTAATGGTGATATAAATTAATATAAAATTCATTAAATTAATATAAAATATATTAAATTTTAATTGTTATACCGTTTTAACTGTTACTAAAATATTTTTATAGATAATTTATAATAAATATATATTTATAAAAAATTAATAAAAATTAAAATTATCATTATTTATCTTTAAAATTATCGTTAAAATAATTTTTTTTAATGATTCAATATTTAAAACAAGTTGGTGATTCATGTTAATTTATGGAGAAAATAAAGAAGATAACCGATAGAGAGACAAGAAAATTAAACAGTTAATGGATTCAATTTGTCAACATATTGATTTCAAAGGAAAAAAAAGGTTTGAAAATAATTCTTCACCTTTTCATTGATTGATAGGGATATTTACTATATAGGATCCATGTCT
Organism: Canavalia gladiata; assembly: GCA_037954105.1. Taxonomy (NCBI): domain Eukaryota; kingdom Viridiplantae; phylum Streptophyta; class Magnoliopsida; order Fabales; family Fabaceae; genus Canavalia; species Canavalia gladiata. The sequence goes on from CM075660.1 coordinate 17,732,679, forward strand.
CTTTTATATATAATAGGTAAATCTTACTGTTAACTCAATTTTAGAAATTAACAAGTAGCTTTTACACCAACAACATGACAATAAATTAACAGAGTTGTGGCACCCATTGAAATTATAGGAGACGCCGATCTGACTGTAAGATGAGGAATGACAAACAATCCAACGAATGTTCATATATACAATTGTGGGAATTTGGATGCAAGAAATGAGTTTATTATATATATATATATATATATATATGTATATATATATGTATATATATATATGTATATATATATATATATATATATATATATATATATGCACTTAGATCAATTATTTGATAGTACGAGCAAAAAGGTGTAATCATGGTTGTTGAGACAATGTTTAGAAGTTAAGAAACCAATGCTTTGAAAGGCAAATCAAAGATTTTATGGGCATTATGGCCAAATCAATAGATCGACACCTAAAATTTTGTTTGAGATTGATTAGTATGCAATTGAACCGGTTATCAAATATGTTGATAAAATTAAAAATTCAAACTAATTAATGGCATAGATGGTTAATTGAATACCTCATAATTAGTGAGTATAACTGTGCGTATACAAATTACCCTGATAAAAATATTTAATTATTATAAAAATAAAATAATTAAATTTTATTTAAATATTTAAAATTTTTAGAAATATATAATATTTTAAAATAATTATATACTATTAAATAATTTTTAATTTTAATTATTTAGCACCTAGGTATTTTTGAATCTTGAGCATAACAATGAAAAAGAAAATTTCTATTAAAAAAGAAGTGAAAAAGTGGCATTTAGAAAAATAACAGTAAAAAAGAAATGCATTTAAATGAAAAAAAAATTATTAAAAATTTTGATAGGATAATACCAGAGGTAAAACTTTGTAATCGGTAACCACGTACCTAGGTTTGGTTAGCAAAGGATATCAAAAAATACTTAATAAAATCAACATATCAACTTATATAAGATGAAATAAAAGAATTCATTGATATGATGTTACGGTGGATGTGGAACTTAATGGTTTCATTACGTATAAATGTATTCGTTTAAAGGTGCATCCTTAACAAAATTTTAATGAAAGAGGCGTGGAAAATGTTTAGCAGAGGAAGCAGAAATATGTGTAATGTATAATATGTAATAATGATGAGGAGACAACTTTTCATCTAACTCGAATGTTCAATTGCAGTAGAAGTTTGAGAAGCATGTAAAAATGGATGGAAACATCAACGAGTTTTTCAAATGATATGTTATCATGTAAAATTAGTTTTAGAGACTTATTTCTATACTACCAATGAAAGAGGTAACTGTGGATGACAATTTATTTTATAACGTTGTGGAACATGTAATTGGCAAGAAATAAAAAAGTATTTTTAACTCAAAAAATCAGTCTAGATTTAATAATCATAAGTATACAGATATAATCATGAACTTGACTTAAATATAAATCTTCTAATTTTATATACATTTCCTAGATGCATAAACCACGTACTTAGTTAAATTATTAAAAAAATAAACCACGTACTTAGTTAATTATTAAAAAAATAAATTATTAGTAGATGTGAAGAGAATATCGTGACATACGAAAATAGACATAGAATTTGATGATATCATAAATTTATGTTAATATACAATTTTGTTATTTTTAATTTTTTAAAATTATTTATGTATAATTATAGTATTTAAATTTATTATTTTTATATTTTCATAAAATATATCTTTATATATGTTTATGTGTATATAATGAGTGAATTATTGTTATTTATGTTTTAGTATGATTATTTATTATAAATATTTATTTAATAAAATATAATATAATTATTAATTTAATATTTTATTAAATTTAAATTTTTTTAACATTATGTTAATTTATTTTAGGATTTAAAATTTAAGATTATATATATATAAATGGAATTGCTGAAAGATATTTTCTATTTTAAAAAATATATTAATAAGTTATAATTATGATTTTTAAATACATTAAAAATATAATTTATTAATATATTTATTTTAATAGATAAGTGGATATATATATATATATATTAACATCTATGGTTGTTAATATATATTTACTTAATTTAAATATATATATATATATATTAATAAAATATTATTTTTTAAATACTTTCAATAATATATAAAATTTGTATATATATATATATATACTTTAATGACTCGTTAACCAATTCAATTTTTAAAAGGTTGTATATTAAATTGATTTTAATATTAATATAAGTTATACTATTATTTATCTTATTAATAATTTTATGTAAAATATATTTGTATTGATTTAACAGTTTAATTAATTATGATTATATATTATTTTTATTATTTATTTTAAATTTTCATTTAAATTAAGTAACTATAAGAATATAATTATAAAAAGTATTATTTTTATATATTTTAAAAATATACATAACATTATTTTATGTACATAAATAAGATATTAAACATTTTTAAATTTAAATCAAACACTTTTTTTTATAAAATTATATAATAAAAATTATTAAATTATATAAAATTGATATAATTTATATAAATGTAAGTTTATCTTTTTTCTTTATAAATTAATAGTATACATAGCTAAATTAATTCATATTTAATTTTAAAATATTATATGTTAACGGAAAAAATATTAAGCATATAATGTATTAAAATGCAAATATCATCAATCTAATAATAATAATATATAAAGTATTATATTTATGATATAATATATTAATATTCTGTATCAATGAAAATCTTTATAGGTATGATGCCTTAAATTAAATTCTAAATCAATAGTGAAAAGGTATAATATTTATATTAAAAATTTAATTTTTATTTAACAAAAATCATATTAATACAGACAAGAAAAACTTGTAGCAGTTAAAGTACGATATATATTTAAGTATTTTCAATTACCTAAGAAATTGGAAAAGATTTTATTTTGAAATACCACTAATCATAAATCATAAATCATAAATTTGTACTCGCAGGACACGCATATGATAAAGAACGTAAAGGACGGAGGACAGCACGTTAGATGGAATAGTCACTTTCTTTCGTTATTTGAAAGTGCTATATTAATTTATTTATAATAGAATTTTAAAAATACCTCAAAATTGTCATTTTCAAAAAGGGAAGTGAAGATAGACACAAAAGCAGGAACCAATAAGTGGTTCAATATTGTTCATCATCTACCAAAAAGCCCTACGTACGTCAAATTATACCGCAGTTGCGGTTCCCAAGTCCCATCACTATGATACAAATTTACTTCACACTTCCGAAGAGTGTAAACAACCATGCCAAGAGAATTAGAGTTATGCTGCATTTGGTTTTCTTTACATAAGTAGTGTACTTCTAATTCAAAATAATCCATGTAGTATATGTTAAAAAATATGTATGCAAATAAAATAAGTTGAACATACTATATTATATATTATATATATATATATATATAAAAGTAAGTTAGATGTTGAAGTTTCAATTTATTGATTTCTTTTTTTTATAAGTTACACATTATGTGTTTGATTTATTAGTGTTTCTTGTTTTATTTAAAAATTATAAGTTTGATTCTAGATATTCAATTTATTTTTTAATAAAATTGTAAGTTAGATGTTCAAAATCTGACATTAATTTTAATTAAAAAAGAACTGAAGCTGTATGTGACATATATAACTTAGTATTTTTAATGCTGATAAAAAAAACTTAGTATTTTTAATAGAAAATAAGTGAGAGTCGTATATACGATTTACGACTTATTTATTATATAAACTGAACAAATGCATCATAAATTTTAGCGAGTTTCTCAGGTGAAGCTGCTTCCCGCATGTTAATTTGATTAAGAGTTGTAATCTTTAGTAACTTTCTCCCAGTAAAGCTTTGTATTAACAGAAGGAAGAAAAATTCTTCAAACAATACAGTGAACGGTAATTTGATTATTTGTTGTTATTATATTTTATTTTGTATGAATTCAAGTTATAGATAATAATAGATATACCATTTCTTTTTGTTTACAGATGGTGTAACTTTCTTAGTTATTCTCGATTTGGAACAGGAAATACTATTGGAAATGTTGATGATAATATTTTAATTAGTTTACATGCAGTTTGGATCAAAGAAATAAATGTTAATACGATTAGATAAAATTACATTAACATTCATTAGATTATGTAGTAAAAGAGTTTAGGTCAAACAAACATATTTATGTAATAAGTAAATTCATAATTTATTATAAAAATTAACAAACCAATTTTTGGATATCCAACTTACACCTTTAATGTTAAAAAAGCCAGATTCCTATAACTTAATTTATATTATATATATATATATATTTATAATACTAATAAGTCCAATACAAAGTATTCCAATTTTTATTTAGACAAAAAAACCCAATAAATTAGATCTTTAGAATTCAACTTAATCTAAAAAAAAAAAAAAACAAAAACTGAGCCTTCCATGTCCAAGTTATTTTATTTATGTAAATATTGTTTGACTTACACTATATGGCAATTTTGAATTACAATTGAAAAAAAAAAACCGGATTTGTTTACACATTAGACGTTTTCTATAATTTAAAAAATAATAAAATAATATAAAATATAAAAATTATTAAAAAAATATTAAATATTATATTTAATGTATATATAGAATGTATTTATAATATATTTTAATTAACTAATTAGAAACTGACATTACTTCATTAAACTTTTTTATTGTATTTGATAAAGAAATTTTTTTAGTAGTTATTAATATTTTTGCAGCAATGATTTAGAACATACTACTCCTAATAGTTTTTAATTTTTTAAACTTCTAATTGAAATATATTTTATTTATATTTTTACAATCGATCCCTTATTTATTCATTTGTTTTCACAAATTTAATATATTTAATTTTTTATATTATTATAAAATATATATTTTAATTTAATTATTACATTATTATTTTATTTTTTAAAATAAAATATTAATAATTTTTGTTAAAATTTTAAATTTTAAAAACAATTACTTTTTAAAAAATTTTATTTATAATTTATTTATATAAAAAATTAAAAATAAGTATTTTTTCTTTAAGAAAATAAAATTTTTATTTAATTAAAATTTAATATATTTTTTGTTTAAAAATATATATTATACTTATCAAATTTTAATCTGTTATTTAATTATATTTATATTCATTATTTTATGTTTATCAGTTAATTTTATTAAAAACTTTTAATTTAATTATTAATTTATTAATTTTTATAAATTTTTATTTTTCAACTAATATTTTAACCTTTAGTTATCTTATCTAATAATTTTCTCAAACATATTCCATAAACTTTACAATATACTACCAACATATATGAAATACATGAGTAAGAATTTCTGAAAAATATTACAATAATGAAAAATATCACGATAAAATAATAATAATAATAATAATAAATAATTAAAAAATTATTATTATTAAATAGTAAATTATATGAAAATGAAATATTTTTTATTTTTTTTATGATAATGAAAATTTGACAATAATAAAACTATATGATATATTAACGGAAGTGTTTGAATTAAAGAAAAGAATCAAAACAAAAATAAAAACACCCACAGCACAAACATATGTGAATGTTGACTTTTTCCTATCAAATCAATATTTTTATAAGTAATAGTATAATTTAAATCACAAATATTTTTTGCATATAGCTAATTAATTGATATTAAAAAATTGTGCGTGTGTATTATTGGATAGCAATCGTTATAAAAAGAAAAAAAAAACATACAAAAGATAATGAGAAAAGAGTTGACATGACCCAAATCTACGATAAAGTTATTAGTAATGTAATTAACGTATGTTTCATGATATTTCTTATTGAAATCCCTGGCTTCAACTGTTTAAAAAAGATTTAGTTTCGCTACTTATTACTATTAAATAAACGAGACGCTAATGACACGAAATAACTCAGACGCTTAGTAGGAACTGAAGATCCATTCATTTTAGTAATTGTTATGTTTCTTTCTCTCTCATTCTCATATAGTAATATTAAATCTACTCCTTCGTTTTAATTTTACGAAATCTTTTTTTAAAAGTTATTATATTAATAGATTATCATTCTTAAAAAGAAAGGAAAAAAAAAATAAATAAATAAGCGAGGCCAATTACCACACGCCACTGCTAAGCATATTCGAAGTTATACGAAATTACAAAAAGCCCCCTCATTTGGAATTTAATATCAAAGTTACCCCGGAGTGTGTCCCATCGGAAATTACCCGGAACACACGTGAACAGAAGAATTTTTGTATTATTGTGGGGTCATTTTCGAGAATGATTCGATCAGAATCCACCCGTGACCGGGTAAGGTTAAATTGGTAACTTAAATGCTCTAGGCGGCTGAGTCTTACTCATAGTGGCAATTTTGTTATTTCCATCGAAGGAGAAGGGTGTTTTCGGAATATTAGTATTCGCCTTAAAATATCCTCAGAAACAGACAAACTTTCCAACTTGAAGCCCTCGTCCGCTAGCAACGTCAAATAAATTAAACTTTTTAAAAGACTACCACAAGTGAATTACCCACAGTACCCTTCCCCAATCCTTAACAAGAAAAGTATTTATAATATTTATTATTTACTATAATTATCGTAAAATTTAACATTATTTTTTATTTTTATTATGTTATATTATTTTCTTGTATATATATTATTTAAAATATATTCATAAATTTTCTTTTAATAAATATTCTCATTTTTCTGTAGATAACCGTAGCATAGCATTTGAGATAGATATATTAGAATAAAAAATAAAAGGGTTATAATATTATAATAATAATAAATATAAATAAAAATATCAAGACAGATGATAATTAGAATTAAATTAATTAGTTATTTCAACTAAATAAAAAATAAAGTGATGTTTTTATAACTTGGGTTAGATAGCGTGGAAATCAATTTACATGCATTTCAGTCTATTTATAGTATTTTTTGGATAAAGTTCCTTTGCTATATTAGCACATATTCATGCACAATTTTGACAAAAGAAGTTCTATTTTTTCCTTGTCTCCAATGTCTAGCAACGTTTTTACAATTTACAACAAATATAAATTTTTTGTTGATATAATTAAGAGTAATATTGTATTAATACTATTTTTTACAGTAATTTCAACATCATTAAATATGTGATAAAAAAATAAAGAAAATTTTATGAAAAATGTTTTATCTATTTTAGGAATCTGTATATTATATTTTATAAGTTTCTCTTACACCTATATATCTAAAAAGAAAATTATATTAGGGAGGTTTATTTCCTTTATTTTTAAAAATAAATATAAAATAACCTAACAAAATGATATTAATTTTTTTTCTTTCATAAGCATAAATTTGTATTTCAATGATTCTATTTAATTAATTAAAAAATATTTTATTAACATCCTAGAAAGTTTACACCAAAAATATAATTTACATACATATTTTAATAATATTATTTTTTATTATTGTTTTTCTTTTACATTATATCACATATATTACCTTTTCTTTTATTTCTTTTTTATATCTATACAATCACATATATTACCTTTTCTTTTATTTCTTTTTTATATCTATACAATCAAATATATTACTTTTCCTTTTATTTTATTTTTATCTACATACACCAAAGAATGTGTACCAAACATCATTCATTAATTAAATACCGTGAGAATGCTGTAAATAGGTACTTAAATAGCCAGAAAAATAAGAGAAGGGCGTGGTCCTTAATATTAAACAATGCCAGGGGCATATGTATAGCTACAAAGAACAGTGGCTGAAAGAGTATAATATATATTTCTTTATTACAATGCAAATCCAAAGCCTGGTTCTTTGTATTCTTGTGCCAGCAAGCACCCTCGTCTTCACACCATAAAAGGAGGAGAGTTTCCTGGTTTTTGTCTTCCTCTAGTTGCACAAATCCCATCTTTTCTGTTTCACTTACCTCTCTTTTTATTTTTTCCCTAGTTTTTCTCAAGAGAATTAGTCTTGCTGCAGCTAGCTAGAGAGCAGCTGCAACAAGCTGAGGAAAACAAACAAAACACTTGTTAGTAAATTAAATAAAGGGAACATTCTCAATAGATTCTTCTCTTTTCTTTGGGTACCTTCAATGTCAAACATCACAAGTTGTGATAGTGGGAGTTTCTCTACAGAGAATACCAGAGAAGATGCAGTTAAACAGCAATCAGAGATGCTTGGTCAGTTCCATAGTCCACATTCTCATACTTCAACTACAACAACAAATAACAGCAATGGTTCCAACACTAATTCACAACCACCTGCACCTGTTAAGAAGAAAAGGAGCCTACCAGGAAATCCAGGTAACTTTTTTTTAACAACCATCTCACAAAAATTAAAATTGACTTAGTTTTCTTCTCTTGCTTTTAGTGTGACTAGTTTAATTAGTAACACTTTCTGATTATTGGTTTTTCAATTATTTTTTGTAGATTTAAATGGATAACCAAATTAAAGCTGCAGCCATAGATGAATATTGTTATATCCATGGCCAGCACATGCTAATTAATTACTAGAATATAATATAAACAAAATTATGGTATCTTTCTTTTATATATATAAAAGAATACAGTATATTTTTATTCACCCTTCTTCTCTCTTTGATTCTGAAAATGAAATAATGATGTCTAGTTTCCTTGTATTATTTGCTCGAAATAGGCTTTTACATAATAAAAGAAAACGGTATCCCAATAAAAGATCTACATTAAATTTGTGGATGATGACATGCTTAATTAATTGGAATACATTAATTAATTAAGATATTTATAGGCTCCATGAAATTAAGAGGATTAGGCCTTGATCTGTTAGAAGTCATCTTCTTTTAAACGGAGACAAGGATCTGGGATGTCTTAAGCAAGAATTTGATGATGAATTATTGGAGAGTCATTAGGAGGAGAAGAAGCTCAATTATTGCCTTGCAAGGATTTACAATCATTGCCGTTCACTGTTGACTTTCCTTGACTTGTAGTTCTCCTCCTGTTTCCTTTGTTTTTTGTTTCACAACTGTTTCACTGTAAAGGACCATATACCATATACTTTCTCATATCAAATACCTCTCCATCACTTTTCATGTGGTGCTGCGTGTTTGTGCTCTTATGCGTTTGTTTCCTAGTGGCTGTATCTGGATATATCAAAAATAAAAAATAAAAAATAAAATAAAAAGGGTGGAAGAGACAAAGAGAGAGAAGTATTGGAGTTTGGAGTTAATTTAAAAATTATATATATTCAATCTTTCTCTTTTCATTCTTCTTATCTTCATGGACATGCGAACAAAAAATCCGATATATATCAAAGATTTTTCTTCTTCTTTGTTATTATTATTATTATTATTATCACATTTATTTATCTTCTCTTCTACATAATGAATTTTTTTTGTCACTTTCTTGAGTTGTATATATTCATTAAAACAACTTAGATAAGTATTTTATATTTGCTTTAGGTGCATAATTACACATTAATAATTAGATGTGTTGAAACTATGCATAGTTTAATATATGTTTGGCACTTGCGCGTGTGTGCAGATCCAAGTGCTGAGGTTATAGCTCTATCTCCAAACACACTAATGGCCACAAACAGGTTCATATGTGAAATCTGCAACAAAGGATTTCAAAGAGATCAGAACCTTCAATTGCACCGACGAGGCCACAACTTGCCATGGAAGCTTAAACAAAGAACCAGCACAGAAGTTCGGAAACGGGTTTATGTTTGTCCAGAACCTTCGTGTGTCCACCATAACCCTGCAAGAGCACTGGGAGATCTCACAGGCATAAAAAAGCACTTCTGCAGAAAGCACGGCGAGAAAAAGTGGAAATGTGATAAGTGCTCAAAGAAATATGCCGTTCAATCTGACTGGAAAGCCCATTCGAAAATCTGTGGCACAAGGGAATACAAATGTGACTGTGGAACCATATTTTCCAGGTTGATACTCACATATATTATACATCAACATCGTATATTATATATGGAATTTGACTTATCAACTTCATAGTTTCGTGCATAATTAAGTTGCATGCAGTAGCTATCCTTTGTAAATACCTTATAAATAAATAAAGTGCTATAATTGAGGCCTAATTTCTTTGACCATACACACCCTTGTTGACTTCAATAATGAATTGCTTACTTTCCATGTTAGTTTAATTATCTGTTTCTCTCTATTTATAATATAAAAATATCATATTCATAGACACGCCCTTGATGAATCATCAACAATAAGTGACTACCATTTATATATATATATATATATATATATATATATATATATATATATATATATTAAATTTATTAGTCTCAGTCAAAGATTCCCGGTCCAAGGCACTGAAATATTGGTCTTTCTATTTGATAATAATGGCCATGCATGGTTCTCATGAACAATTATTTATCTACTTAGCAATATTTTTATACAGCTTGGTCAATCTGGCGTCTTTTTTTTCTTAATGAATGCATGTCTCATGATCAATAACTTATTGCGTGGGCAGAAGAGATAGCTTCATTACGCACAGAGCTTTCTGTGACGCACTGGCTGAGGAGAACAACAAAGCGAACGAAGGACAATTGCCAAAGATAGGTTCAAACTTGCAATGCCAACAAATCCCAAATCTTGTATCCTCGTTACCAATCAACACCAACATTATTCCCAACCCACAAATTGGTGGCACCGCGGAGTTCAAACATTCAGATCAGAAGCATCCACTATCACTGCCACACGAGCTCATGCCAACAATGTCTGCAGTAGCAAAGGCACCTTTCAACAACAACATATTCACGAGGAGCCTTTCATCCACCTCTTCTCCCTCTCTTCAGATGAGTACAAACATGTTCGAGGAAAATGGACTGCACTTAGCTGGAGGGTCGCCACACATGTCAGCCACTGCATTGCTGCAAAAAGCTGCACAAATGGGAGCAACAGTGACGGAAAAAGGTAGTTTTGCGACAAGCATGGCACCACCATCGTTTGGTGTGGTGCAACAACAACCAAATGGACAATCCTTCATGAACCAGTTCATGCATAATGGGCCACAGGATATGAATATTTCTGGTCAGTATAATAATTTCAGTGGAAATGGGATGGGAGGAGGAAGTGTTGGAATGAATGGAGTGGATATGTTCAACGCGATATTGGATCAAAGCAAGGCTTTATCGAAGATCATAGAGCAGAACAGTAGAAGCAATAGTGGAGGAGGAACAGCAAGTAGTGGCATTAACATTGGTGGAACCAAAGGAAGCGGGGATGTGATGACTCTTGACTTGTTGGGAATAGGAGGAGGTGGAGGAGGAGGAGGTGGTGGTGGTGGTGGGGGTGGGGGTGGAGGTGGAGGTGGAGGTATACATGGGAATTTCTATGGTGGTACTCAACAAGCAGAAAGTGGTGCAGCAGATGAGGTTTGGAGGAATTGGTCCACTAAAAATGGAGGGTTTGAATCGTTTTCAGCAACAAGCAGCATTTGAAAAGGAGAAGGAATAATAGTCAACCTTTTTCAGCTGAGTTTGGTGGTTATGTGCTTCTTTTTCTTTAACTAATCCTCCCTTTCGGCCACATGTAGTATACAAAAGAGTCTTTCTAAAGAGGAAGACGCATTACATCGTCGATAGTGGTTGGTTTTTACCATGACAAGCCAGTGTAACACTGTAGACTCCTTTGCTCCCATAAATTAAATTCCTCTTCCGCTGTTAATTTAGTGGCAAATTCTGCACACCTTCATTTTATATTTTATACTCCATTTATTCTGAAATAAGCCTTACTTTTGTAAATCTTTTTCTAAATTATGTTATTTTATAATATTTATTTGTAGTTTTTTAATTTCATCCTTCTACTTTTACATTATTGATCATTAAGCATTATCTTAAAAATTATAAAATTAAGTTATTTTCTTTTTAATAAAAGAGAATTTAATCTCATAGCTACTTTTTTAGATTTTAAGGTGGCTATTAATTTTAATTTTTTTTGTAGTAATATTATAAAACGATAATTATTTCATAATGAAGTGAGCATTATAGAGATGAAAATAAGCTTATCATGTGAGAGACATTTAACTAAAATAAATGATAAAAATAATTAAATTTAAGTTGAAAATTTTATTCTCGTAAAATCAATTTTAATTTTCCGCATGTATTACTTGAGTTGATGTGGCTTTTGAATAGCAGAAGAAAGGAGAACCACACAAAGCAGATAAGAGTAGGGAAGTAGGGATATTATATGACGTAAATTAAACCTCCTTGCATCGATAAGTGCCCTGTTATTTAGATCACCGTAATATGGGGATGGCAGTGCAAGTGCAAGGTAGGTTTGGGGTTGGGCCATGGAACCGAAACGGAATGCGCATAGAGGGAATGAATGGACAGCCGTCTCCGGCCGAGGAATTTGCACCATTGGCCACCAAATTTCAGAGGCGCCTTCTTGTGGGCGTTGCATCAGCTTCACTTGTAGCTGTGGGTGCGAACTTTGGTGGCGTCACCAGTTTTCTTCTCGGCTTGTCGCCACAAAGTGGCCGTAATCTCAAGTTGGACGTCCTTTATCCCATTGCCGGCTACAGTCGTTGCTTTGACACAAAGGAAGGATTCGGTATTTCACCTTAAAAACTTATTATTACATTGAATAAAGGAAGCCATTGTATAAAAGAAGAACAAACCAAACTAATTTTTTTTTTTCATTGGATTTGGATGATCAGAATTCATATACCCAGCAAATTGGGTTGGAGATCAGACGCTGCTGTATCGAGCAGCTAAGAAAAGAGAAATGGAACGATCATTGGATCCTCCTCCCCTGAATGTACGGCGACGTTCTAACATCAACGAACCGGTTGTTGCATTTGGTCCCCCCGGTTCCAGTGGCGAACTCAACGTTAGTGTCATCGTTTCACCTGTTGCTCAAGACTTCTCGTGAGTACGAGTACCAACTAGTAAAAGTAGTAAACATGTCACTCACTTTATTACCAACCAAATGGCTGACTAAAAGAATGATATATTAAATAAAAAGATAACTTTTCACTTTATCCTTCAAGTGGAAACTGTCGGGGTCAAAAATCGCATTAAAAAACTAAATGAAAAGTTATAAAAATAATTTACCAATCGCCTGTCTCATTTGATATATTCTAATTAATAAAAGGAAGATAACAGCTTGTATTTCAATCCTTTTCGCTAGGATTGAAGCGTTTGGAGGCCCAGATGAGGTGGGCGAAGCCGTAATTCGAAGCATAACAGGATCAGGGGACGTGAAAGGCACATTGATAAAATCAAGTTTGAGAGAGGATTCCGTTAAAAATGTCAAATACTACGAACTGGAGTTCAGAGTAGAGAGCCCCTTGTTTCGACGACATAATGTTTCCGTCTGCTGCGCTCGTGGTGGTAGACTTTTTACTTTAAATGCTCAGGCACCTGAATTAGCCTGGCCAAAAGTGAAGTCCGATTTCTATAGAATTGCTGATTCGTTTAGCCTCACAACTTAGTCATTCAAAGCGGAGCTTCAATGGGAAATAAGGCCGGAAGCCAACGATAAAAAATTCTTCCCTTGGGTCGATCTTTTCCAAGCTATGTTTTCTACTTGCATGGCTACAGAAACTACCCCTACGATAAACCAATTTTAGTTGTGTATGGGGCGCATTATGCCAGATCTTTTATTTTTATTGGTCCGCTCTGTTGTCAGTTGTAAACCCCAAACATTTCTTAATTCACCTAAAAGGATAGCACGGGGAAGCAGAAACAAGTTCGTAACTTTGTATATGTATTACTACATTTTTCCCCCGCACTACAGCCCCCCTTTTTATAATAAAATACAAATTTGAAAATTCTCATTTTTCTCTTACGGCTATAACTATTATACACAAATGATTGCCTAGGTATTTAATCAACTACACTAAAACATACCAACCCATAAAATATTTGCTCAAATACAACTACTGTACATAATCCTTTTCCTGATTTAATGCCCAAACTGAATGTGGAAGTTCAGGCACAAGTAATCTGCCTCCGCTTAATCATCTTCTCATAATTCTCAGAAACCATTGCAGTCAAATTAGGGTCTCCATATCCGATCTCTGCACCAAGTCTGCAAAAAAAAGGTAAGCCGTTTCAGTATTTTAGGTAGCAGTGAGGCGTTGACGCTGGGACACTTACTTATCACAAACAATCAACCGCTAAGGAAACAAACAAGGCATCTTTATGTTTGAACTTTGACCTAGCAGGGGACCTAACAGGACAACTGACCAATTCCGAACTCCTTGTAGGACAAGACTTAAAGACACAGGATATGAACCAAACAGTCAAGCAAAAGAATTTGTTTTCCCTTTCTCAGGACATGGGCATTGGTCAGGGATTGGGAGAGAGAAATAACTAATGCAATAACTAAGACAAAGTGTGAAAATTTGCATACTTCGGGTCAAGTACAAGTTTCTGAACTTCTTTGATGGCTGAACTTGCCGCATAAAGAGATATTTTGCCAACCTGCAGAAGCGTCCAAAGAAGTATAGACCAACACCAACGGGTCAACATAAAAGTTAAATATTGCACAAGCACTTTAAAAGAAGAAAATACGGATAGAAAAGTGGCAACAATCAAAAAGGAAACTTAATAATTAAATGTAACTCTTCTCTCTTCTGACCTCCAATACTTGAAGCTTTGCTTCATGTTCATTGGGTAGACAACGGATTTCCTCTGCCAATCTTACAGCCTCCCCTAGGCTTTCCGGTGATAAGAAATCAAGGCCCAACTGAACATTGGACTGAAATATAGAGAGTGATCACAAACTATGACAAATTCGACCAACTGAGAATCCAAATTGTTTTCACTATACAAAAGAATTTCCATCTTTATTCATCACATTCAATATTGTAAGATAATTGTGACTAGTGGGTTGTCATGGATCTAGGCTACAATCAAATTAAATTCATATTGCAGTCAATAAAGAACATCAATACAACTTTATTTTGGTTACAAATGCAATATAAATTTAACGAAAGGCGCTGATCAAACATTTCTGAGAAGAGAGTTCATGCCCTTCAGAAAAATTTAGAATAAACTGGTCAAAATACCCGTGCTTTGAACGGGTTGTTTTTAAATAAAATTAAATATTATTTAGTATCTTCATTATATATTATTATGTTAAAAATTAAAGTAAAAGAAGAAAACTATTAAAATTCTAATAAAATAAATTTTCTATACTGTCTATCAATTATAAGTAACTTTAGATATAATTTTTAAAGTAATTATTATAAAATAAATAATTTTAATAAATAAAATCAATGATTGGATGATAATAAAAAATTATTTATACTGTCAATGTATTTTAATAAAATTCTAAAATTTATTGGAATAAGGTAGAAAAAATTTATTTTGACAAATTACACAAGTATTGAAATAGCTTAAAAAACTTATGGGAGTCATAAGCTTTTTTTATAAACCCTTCCAAATATCCTTTTTATATAGTTACTGATTATAGTATGTGTTTCACATGGATTATTTCAAAATTCAAATATTAAAATGTATTTTAACATAAGTATTTTATAAATAGTAAAAAAATATTTTACAGATGAAAAGGTTAAGAATAATCGATAACAAAATATTATATTAATAAAATTTAAAATAACAAAAAAACAAAAAATGATAACATGATTTTAAAATATATATATATATATATGCATAAATTAATATTTGAAATTCCAAAAAGCAGTTAAATAATGTTATGATATAAAAAAAAAAGAAAAATGCATTTTTATATTATCATAATCATAAATAATTATAAAATAATATAATAAATCACAAAAATATATAAAATTTTATTAATTTTAACATAAATATTTTAAATTCATCTAAATAACCTTGTACTGCTTTCTTATTGTCATTTCCATATTTAATATTATTTTATTATTATTATAGAATGACCTTTTGAGAAATAAGAAAATAAAATAAAAGGTAAAAAACAGCATAACATTATGAAAAATAGAATTGAAAACAAACTAATGATATTTAAAACTGTATATAATATTATGATACCATAAAATTATAAAATAATAACAAAATAATATTATAAAGATGCCAAATCATAATGAAATAATATTAAAAATGATTGTAAATTAGTATCATTATTATAAAAATGGTAAACTTAAATAAATAACATATTTTAATAAATAATTACAAGTATTACGGAAATAATATTATCATATTAAATAATGATAAGAAACTTTTTTATAAAGATAATAAACTAATAAAATAACATTTTAGTTGTATAAAACGAAACTATTGCAAGTAAATAAATAAAAGTTATAAATTGTTTTCAGTACACTGGTTTCTTTTTTATTGGTAGACTGGAAATAAGATTTATAAATATGAAATCATGATAAAGCAACGTTCTCATAAGAACCTAGACATTGTGAAATGTTAATATTAAAATAACAAATAACAGTATCATAATAAAAAATATTAAATGTAAAGTAGGTAGTTTTAATATCTAAAAATATTGATTTTTTCACTTTTGATAAATTTTTATTATGATTTTAATATTTTTACATAATTACTTTCTAAATATTACTTCAAAAAAATGTAGATATTATTTTGCAATATTATATTCGTATTTTTATTTTAATGATTTTAATGACACTATTTTATATCCATTTCAGTTTTTATAAATATAAAAACAGAATGTTAATACGGCAAAAAGAAAACAAAAAATACGACAGAAAAGAAGCGAAGTGGAAAAAAAGAAGAAGAATATTGATAGATAAAATAAACAAGGAGAAACACGCGGGAACCAACGAAATGGCATTTTACAAGCTCAAAGCAATATAAAATATTGGGAAAGTAAATTGAGCAAACAAAAAACAACAGAGAAAGAAGTACAGTCCGACGTAGGGGGTTTGATTATCAAGCATATATGCATAGTAATTACATCCATTTACTTCCAAAAATTTGAGATATTAATCAATTATATCAGAATACATAATCAATTACAAAATCAAAATCAGTTATATAACTAAGTTAATCATCATTTGAATAGAGGTACCACGATCTTTTTTATAATCGATTACACATTATAATCGATTAGCGCTTGTAAATCGAGCGGTAATCAATTACAAAAAACTTCATGGTTACCTATGGTGATTATACATAACTAGTTTTGAATTGATTAGACACTCTTGTTAATTGATTATTCAAGGTAAAGTTTGAGATATAGATATATGTACTTAGGTAGATATGTTTGCTGATAATTTTCGGTGAATTTAACATGATGAATGAATGTAAAAGTCTATATCTGCCACCATTAAAAAAAACATAATATACTCTAAAAAATGAGAATAATTTTGAGAGGGAAATGTTACTGTTCTGATTGTAGACAGATTTATTATATATATTGATATTGATATTCATTACTGTGATCTCCATGCTTTGTCCATATCACATCTAATTGGTGTTATTTCTATGTCAAGAGGCAGGGTAGGTAAAGTGTAATTTGGAAAAATGGGAAGGACATCAATGTAGTTACACTAAGAAATATTCCATCTTTAAACAGGCCAGTTGGCCACAGCCTTGAACTGCTTACCTAAATACAGAGCATTGTGATAGAAGCCCAAGCTAACCCGCGATTGTAAAGTTCTTCAAACTGATGGGCGGGTTAACATCAATTGTTTACCAGATAATTCAAATTTTATTTGAGTTATGCTAGCATCAACTCTAGAACATCATCTTAGTAACTTAGTTGCTAGATTAATTCATAAAAACTAAAGAGATAATATCGATAACGGTAGACACATAATCAGATGAACATTTCAGCCTTTGCGTGGTTGAAGTAATGGATATAAAACTACGACGTCACAAATTTAGTATATGAATTATGAAGTGAATTGATGAGGAAAATGAACTCACCTGAGCATTCCTTGCTTGGAAAGGGCAACCAGCAGGAACAAATATAGCTTCCCCCAAATTCTGTTCAAATGACCAAGGCTCCACCCCTATTCAGAAAGATACTACTCACGTTAAAAAGGAAGGAGATAAATAAAATAAATCAATTTCAGAAATTTATGGGGTTACCCAAAATTTAGCAAATCAGTACCAAGTTTTCAATGATAAACAGTACATAAGAGAAAATTGGTCTGAGATACCTACAATTAGACCTCATACAAGTGTTCGGTATCAGTTTTTATGCAAATTTATTTCCATGATTTTTCTTACTAACAATAATGATCGCAATGCAAGATGTTAACTCAGTGGTGGAAATAGAAAGAGAACTTTCAAGGAGAAATCCCCTCCCCCCCGGAGCAACAACCCATCACCACCAAAATAAATGAGAGCATTCAAGAAAAGTGTGAAATTTTATTAAAGCAAAGTTGACAAAAATGTAAATCAAACCAAAGGCTACAGCCTACATGCAAGAGATTGAGAGTGAAATGAATGGAGAGGTATGATATATCAAAAGGAAAGGGATAGAATGGGAAGAGTAGGCTTTCCCATTGTTGGATGATTAATGGGGAAACAAAAGGAAAGGTAGAAGGAGGTTGTAAGTGTAAAATTTCAATATGCAAAACTCTAACAGACTTAAGTAACTGAATTTATATGAAGTAACTGAATTTAAGGGTTAAATTATTAAATGACGACTTTCTATATACCCCCCTCACTGCTGTCAAATTGAAAAAGAGAAAAGTAGAATTTTATGCAATATGGACGGAGATAAGTAGGGAGAAGGGAATGGAAAATTGACTTAAAACCTTTGGATTTTCAAGGAGGGGAAGGCTATTAATCCCCGTCTTATTCCATTCACCTCCAAAACAGGACTGAGCATTCAACTCATTTCCTTTACTTAAATATCCAAACAAGAATTCCAACCACCCCTCCCATTCCACATCATCCAAAAACTTCCAAATACAGCAGTAAGAAAATGAGGGAATAGTTCTCCTTGTAATAATTTCCTCTTAAAAAATTCTTAAACTCCCAAACAAGGGGAATTATTCCATTCCCTTCCTATATCTCTCGTTACCATCATCAAAAGAAACTCCAAAGCTTGTTTGTTTTACAATTGGAAAATCATTCTCAGACTTCTCAATGAAAAACACACATTCCGACAAAAATGTGGTTTATATTAATTAATGTATGCATTTCAATCATATTCAGTAGTTCAAAATTAATTTCATCAAAACCAATTCTATTTAACTATAAATCAAACAGCTATTAAGAGCTTTTGTCAACTTTGGGGTTGTGATGGGGCTCCCATGGCAACGCCCTATGAAATTCCACATCAGTCAAACTAATCTACCACTTCTTTATCTAGCCCTTAATAATTCAAATAATAAATAATAAATAAAAGATCTTACCAAATTCTTCCTTTAACTTGCTTTTATGGTGTTTGTCAAGAAAAATAGTTCCATCATAAAGTGGCCACGCAACCTTGAATCCAAAAGGAACCATCAGCAATAAAAAAAACAAGTTAAATTAACCAATAGAAAGGGGGAAGTAATGTAATTTTAAATATTTTTTTAAAAGACTTACAAATTCATTTACTATATCATCTGAATTCCCAAATTCCTTCCAGTGCATTTTCAAATATTCAGTCACCTTTGGAACATCCTGCCGACGAAAAACATCCCAAAGAACTCCAGGAAGTCCTTTCTCAGACACATCTCCATTTTGTGTGAATGGAAGTTTACAATTGACCATATTACCATCAGCACTAGAATAAATTTCAAACTCTTGGTCCATAATCGACTTATTGTGGTTTGAATCCATCTCCAGTCCATTACTTTTTGAACCAAGTGATGAATCAGGTGAACTCCCCCTCGAAGATATTTGAGGATCCCCACTAGATTCTTTCACCTCAGATTCCAAACAAGTTCTTTTCATCATTTCAATTTTAGTTCTCTGCCAGTCCTTCAGCTTCACTTCATTTGTATGAACCAAAAGGTACACCTGTTGAAACACAGTATTTTGTATTTATTACTTTACTCATAGCCCCCTTCATTCCTTTTCTTTCTCAAAATAAATCAAAATTCCATTATTTCACTCCAGACAAGATAATAGGGGAACAGATAGAGAAAGAAATTTAAAATATTAAACACAAATGCACAATATCTATCACAGTTTGGGTAAACCATAAACAATCCATGTGTTTTGACATTTGACTTCAAATAGCACATTATAATTTGTCACTAAGCAGTTACTATTGACAACTTGCAAATAAATACACAGCAAACATCAATTAAGAATGAAGCATCCAATTTATGTTCTGAAAACACTTGAAAGTTGAACCAAATTTATAAAGTTACAGTCTGTCCAGGAACCCAGATTACCATCAAATTGTAAAATAATAACTTGTATCTACTCAAACTCAAAACCATAAAAGACAAAAATGACCATTTATCATCGCTAGGGTTAATGAGGATAAAGTATATACCATGTCACGCATATTGAAGTGGAGATTCGTCACTGAATCACCTCTACCAAGTTCATCACTAAACCCATATGATATATATATCTTGGGTCCTACATCATTCTGCAAGGAGTAATGAGGCAATTTAGCTGCAACATTGAGAAGGCCCCATTTGGAGTGAATATACTGAAGTAAAGGTAGTTTGCTGATAAAATCAGGCCTTTGGTACAATAGAAATTCTTCGGATGCACTAGGTGAAGGCCAATCCTTCAACTTCAATAATTGTGGCCAACCATTTTCACAAACATGCCCTTCGGAGTATCCTTTCATGAATTGAGCAAGCTCGATATCAATCTGTCAATATTTAATAAAGTGTAGCCATAACAGCAATTTAGCATGAATGATGAACCAAAAAATCAGTGCAACAAAACAAAAAATACAATATCAATAGCCAAAAAAATATAAGAGCTATTGTATGTACCTCAGATCCATCTAAACAATCTATGGCCTTAACCGTTCTGTTTTCATCTTTCACTTTCTCATCTGTTGTCTCTAGAATCCCTCTCCATATGACCATTGGATCCCAATTTGACATGAATGACCCATCAAATACTTGCTTAACAATAATGGGTTCACCAGTTTTCCAGTGTTTTCTAAAATTGCCAATCCCATGAGTTTTGAGATCTTCAGATGTTGGGCAATAAAGATAATTATCTTCACTATCTTCTCTATGAGAATATTGGCAAAGTCTGAGAGCATTCAACCCAGTTTCTGGTGGACCATCAGCATTACTAATACTGCAGCCACTAACCATTTCCTCAACATTTTTCACCAACTTTGCAACCCAGTTCATCTTGAAAATTCGGCTTAAATTTAATGATGAATAACCACAGCCACCATACTCCTTAGGGGGGCATGGAATACTTCCATTGTCATTAGATCTCCAATGAGGAAACTCACTTAATATGTTTCGATCAGAAGTTTTTGCTGGCTCTGTTTGGGAGTCTTTATTGAGATCTGCAGTTGCTTCTCGAAGATCTCGACAGCAATTAAGGCACAAATCGTAAGAGCAACTTGGACAGCGTCGATGATAATCAGTGATGGGTATCCTACAGAAATTGCTGCAAGAAAACAAATCAAAATAAATAATGAGCCTTATATTATCAATGAATAAGGAACATACACATGATGCTTCTGCACCCGCTAAAACCACCAATTTTAACAAGAGTGTTATAAATGTACCAGCACATCTGCTCATCTGCATTCAATTTTGTCCTCGGAAGATCTATTTCTGCACCTGAGGGAGAAACCATTATTAGACACTGCCATATACTTGTTCACCAGACAAAATGAAAAACACCTGAAGGACCTTACCACGCAACTTCTTCTTTTCAAGTTCTACTTCAAAACATTGTTCATGATGGATCTGTTTTACAACAGGAAGAACTGACGAGAGCAGCACATGGAGATACTGTAACTTATCCATAACCGGTATCTCTCGTATCCGAACCTTAATCTCAGCAAAACTAGAAATTTCACTAACTGGAAAAGAAACTACATATGCTAAACCTCAAAAGCATGCTTCATCAAATACTAATTTAGCAAACATGAAAATACCTTTATTGAATTATCACTCCGCAAGCAAATTTTGCAATTACATATACCACGGCAAGCAGGACACATCCTCTGAATTTCATCCAAGGAAAAGTTCGAGTACCTAAAAACAAGTGAAAACCAAAACACAAAAGTCACCACTAACCATCCAACTAAAAAGTGTTATCCTCACTAGAACTCCATGCTCACCATGCCGATATACAGCTATCACAGTATCCCCTCCTATCACACCGGAGGCACCAAGTAACTCGATCTCGATCTTTCCTCCGGCACTGATGGCAGGTCTGCCCCCCTGTGTCTTCAGAAGATTCGGAAGTTCCATCAGAATATTCCTGCCGAGCAACCTTTCAATTCAGTACATTACATACAAAACATACAAGCCTTCCATCCGAATTAACCTAACCAACCAGCATATATATAACAACACTCTACTCAATACTCATACTCACGGTGGTGGCATTGGCATCGAAGCTCCTACGCGGTCTCTTGCGCTGGGACGAGTCCGGTGGGGAATCATAGGAGACCCAATTGTCTTCGTAGAGAGGAGCATCAGCATCAGCATCAGCATCACCATCACCATCACCATCAACATCAGCATCCAGATCAACATCCTCATCCACATCCACGTCATCACGGTTGGCGTTGCGAGAGTGGCGTGCAGAGGAGGCTCTTCGCGAGACAGTCTCGGGCGTGTAACGGAACTGGTTCTTGGAGACCTTATCCAAGAACTTCTTTGCGGAGTGGTTGATGGAGGAAAGGGGAACGTCGAAATCGTCGCTCTTGCTCTCCAAATAGATGTCAGACTCGCCCAGCGACAGTGACTGCGACTTCCTCTTAGCTTTCTTGAGGTTAGCCCTCATTGCGGAATTCGCCGCTCTCTTCTTCGCTTGGATGTAGTGCTTCTCGCACACCGTCTTGTCCGGCATCGACATCGCCGTGCATCGCCATTGCTTACCGTCCGACCTCTTGCACCGCAAATCGTCCGGAATCCCCACATTCTCCTCGCCGTTTGCCGATCGCGCGTGCTCCATTCTCGCTTTTCAAACAAACCCTAGCTTCGAGGACGAAGCACAAGGCAAGAGGAAAAGAAATCCTATTATAGTAGAAGAAAGGAATTGATATACGAGTAAGTTGAATGTTTTTCGCTGGTTGTTACGGTGGAATATTCCAGAAATTGATGCGGCAGCAGCGGTTACTGTTGAGATGGAGAAAGTGTTGTGAGCGATAAGAATCGAGCTTACAGTAAACGGTGGCCTGAGAGGGGATCACCCTTCGTGCGCCTGCAACTCGAACGGTAAAAAAAATAAAAATAATAAATTATTTTATTTCTTTAAAGTCTTGAGATGATTTTTTTTTTTTTGAGTGATGAATTTTAAATTATTGGTTTGTAACTTTGTATTTGATATATTAAGATAAGATCTGTTAAGTTGGTTGGGATTAGGATCTTTGTTACGATGTATTATTAATGAACTATCTGTAAGTGTTTCATAAATATTCATGTATAAGCAAGTAGGATATTTAAAAAAATTAAGAATTATTATTTCTTTACTGTTTTTTTTTTAAAGAAAATTATATTTCCTTTCTCTCGGATCTTATTTGATAATTAAGATGGAATAAAAGATAATAGGATCTAACTGTTCGATCAAAATAAAATAGGGTTAATGTACATAGATTTTTATAGTATTTTATATTTGATGTAAATCAAAATAGTAAACAAAACAATATGATATTGTTTTATTTAATACTTCATATAAATAAATAATAATATAATAAGATATAAATTATATTAAAATTTTAGATTTATTTTTTATTAAAATTAATATAATTTTGAAATTAATTTTTAATTTGGTTTTTAATAAAAATATATAAAAATTATTAAATTATTTTGTATATAAATAATATTAAAAAATAATGTTAAAAATATAATAATTTTCTCATAATTTGTTAATTATAATTAAAACTTTATTTTTGTAATAAATAATAATTAAAAAATTAGTTATAAAATTTTGAAAATTATATTTTCTAATATGAGTAAAATATTTTTTATTAAAAATTATTTTTACATGATGTTTTTATAAAAGGGTAAAAATATATTTTATAAAGAATTAAATTATTTTTATAAAATATTTAAGAATTACTCTGCGTTCTAATACTTATCACTAGAAATTTCTTTTAAAGTTGACCTATGGAATAAGTAATGATTGGAGCTGAAATTAGAGAACTCTCTCTTTAGAGCAGCAAAAGGTAGACTTGATAGGCAAAATGAGTATCTCAACCCATCTTAATGCTCAGGCAAGTAGGGGGCTGTTGTAAGGCACAACAAAAGGGTCACCCGACTCGTTTTTTAAGTTAACCATCTTGTATTAGGGAGAGTTGACATTTGTTCGAAAGAAGTAATCAGATGCAATCTTGATCCCAAATTAAGAATATCAATACATAATAATTCAGAAAAAAGGTAAGACAGCTTAAAGGCAACACACATTAGAAGGAAGCGAGGTTCCGAGAATGTCAAGTATAAGAAATCCTGAGAAGGTATTATAACTGATCATATAACAAATTATATAATTATTAATAAAATTGACTTCATTCAAGTCTTCTTCAATCTATATATTGTGATCAATTTTATTTTAAAAGAAATAAAGAATCTTTAATACTTATGCACTTAATGCTAATTTTTAAAATTTTTTAATCTTTATTTTATTATTATTTAGGATCTTAAACTGAATAAAATAATTTAATATTACTTACTTTAATATTATTTAACTCCTTTCAAGTGCAGCAATTTATTTATGATTTTAAGTTAGTGATACTTTAATTATTATAAAATTAAATTTTTAGAATGAATAGAATAGTTTATCTTGAATATTTTGAAAACATCAAATATATGATTCTAAAAATTTTAAAGTTAATGAGATAGATTTGTAAGATTTATGATGAAGTTAAATTTTAATATCAATAAGATAACTTATTTAATAGAGAATTTATGATAAAGTTAAATTTTTAAGATAAATAAGATGATTAGTATAATATTTATTTATTTTTATTTTAAAAAAAGGTGGAGGTTATTTGGTAGTAGCATGTATATTGTTACCTGATGGGCAAAGTAATTATACACACCAATTGTATATGCAACTGAGCATCAGAGGATAGATACTTTCGAAAAATACTAAACACTCATAATATAAATTAGCAAAGCATAGTTGTAATGGAGGTGTGGAAATCTCATTGGAGAAACTAAAGAATTACGTTAATCTTCAATTTCAATTAAGGGGATGAGACTCAAGTAGAGTATAGAAGTAGTTTTAAAATTCTTTGCTCTAAAATAAAATTTATTAATTGTTAGATAAATTTAAAATTTTGGGTTTAATTATACCTAAGTTTAATTTTGGATAAAAATTAATTGTTTACATGAGTGGTTTCAAAGCTCCTTTTCTCATGCTCACATGAAGGAAGATTAGATTTTACGATAATGGGAACTTCCGAGTCTAAGGGGTATATGAGCTAGGTTTGAGTCTCTCAATGGCCTAGGGTTGTTTCTTGTAACTGAGACTACTCTGATCAGACTTAGCCTCCTTGACAAGATCCTGAAGACTATCATTATCGGTCAAACAATTTCGAAATGTTATGAAATGATGATAATGATTTTAGTGTTGCCAAAGACACGCTGTGATTTGAAATCGAATCCCCGTACCCCCATTATTTTGATAAACTGATGATAATGTTTGGGTCCACATGCATTTGCATATAAGAATGATCAACTCTAAATTAGTGAAGATTATTGTGGTATAGGACGCAATAATCTTAACTTATTCCTAAGTCTGTCATCATAAAAACTTGTGAAGAAGATGATAGAATAATCTTATTCATACATTACATATAATGATTATTTTATGATAGTTCGTTGAGGAAGTTAAAGAACTTATTTGTTCTTTATGTTAAAGTATAATATAATATAATACTTATATCTTTACTTTTACTTGAATGAAGTATCTTATTCTCCTTTACTATATTTGTATGTGTAACTACAACTTCTTACTGAGCCTACAACATGGATCATCCCTTTCGACATTGAGGTGATCGTCGACATAAAGAATAGACAAAGAACTTTTTAGTTGGTGATTAGAGACAACGACTACAAGGTAGATGTACCAATTTGAAGAAAAGATAGTCGATCCTTTAATCTTTTGTTTAAGTATAATAACTTAATTTTGTATGCGTCTATCCTATCACCTCAATCATAGTACTCTAAATTACTTATATTATGGAATTGTAGAACTAATGTAACTTGAGTAAGGACATACGCACACACCAGAAGTTTGTTTGTTCAAATATATGTATGATTTGAGGAATCAGGTACATCATGAACGTACAATTATTTCATAATTAGTACATATATGTAAGGAATAAGGTGTGACTAATGTTAAGAGAATATAAGTAATCTGGGGGTTGTGACACTCATTCCTTAGAAACCTTAAAGACATTAAGTCTATGATATTGATAATTCCTAACATCCATGAGATCACTAAGTTTATGATTCTAAAAATGCATAGAACTAATAATTTATTATCCCCTATAAGCCTTGAAGATGTTAAATATAATATTAAAAATCCTTAGCCAGTTGGCTCATCTCTTAGGGCACATCTAAGACTATATCAATTAATGATTCTTATGAAGAAAAAGGATTCTAAGTCTTCTGATAATGAAAACTAAAGTAAAATATTATGCAAGTTACATATTAATTTGACAAATTCATTTGCAAGAAAAAAAGTTATGGAAGCTTATTTGAAAAAATCACTAGAAAAAGTTATGCATTCATTCAACGTATTCATGTTGAAAGAAACATCATCAAAAAATAAAAATAAAGAAATAGAAAAGTTTATGCAACAGGAGTATTCGACTTAGGATCTTCAATAAATGTCAGAGAAGTGATCATTTACCCCTTAATTGCTAGTGTACTCAGATTTAGGATCAGTCGCAACAATGGGATCAACATCAAGTAAACTTTAATTATTCTTAAGTAGATGGCATATTCAACTATCAACCACCAATCATTTTAAAATAGGGACTTATGTCATGAATGTTCATATAAGAGTATTTCACTTGCAATTAGTTGATGGCGTTGTCAAAAGGTTCTACCACTACTTTGGTTATATCTTCCTCAAATTTTTTTTTCTTCCCAAATTAAAGACACAACAAGCTCAATCTTGGCTGTAAATTTTCAATTGAAAGTCTATTAAGACCCTCCTCATCCTTGGCTTTCCTTTTTCCTATAGTATTTGTGTGACCCTTTAGTATTTTGTAGTCAACTTTCTAGCCTTATATTTTCGATTTTTTTACCATTATGGTGCAGGTTTAAAATTATTTTCCTGAATGGTGTAGATTGAAAAGTAATTCCCTATGGAGGTTAGTAATAGTGTATGTGATACATTAACTTATATGTCAGAGGTGTAACGCAAAACAAAATGTTTCACATAGTGGATGAGACACGCAATAAAATGCATCTTACGATGAAATCTAAAATGTTGCAGTAGGTTGGGCGGTGTAATGCATTTATTTCTGCATCACTACCATGTGTAGCACACTAACAAATGCATCACAATAAGTGTAACGCATAAAGTTGTATGTCACATATGTAATGCATAACTTTATGCATCACACATTTGAGATGCACAAATAAATGTATTACGCCCAATGTAACACATTTGTCTGTGCGTTACATACCCTCATTTGCCAGATTTAAAAAGATTTGATTTAATATCAAATGTGTAATAAGTATGTTTATATATGATGGAGGGTTGAGAGTTATTTTTGGACTTGTGAGAAAAAAATGGTGAATATGTTTTTTTTGTTAACTTGGTAACTAATTAATATTTGTTTAAATTAGTTTATGGTTTGAAAATTTGTTAGGTGTAAAAATTTATTTAAAATTTGTTATTTGTATAATTTTGAGTTGTAAAAATAGTAAATTTATTAATTTGTAAAGTTAGTATTGTTATTTATTATTAGTTAATATAGATGAAATTATTATTATTATTATTTATAATGGTAAAATATTTCATGGTGGAGAAGGTCTAACATTTGAAGAAAAAAAAAACAATTCAAGTTTGTAAACAAGCTACTAGATATATTTTTTTAAGAATAAGCGACAATGAAGATGTTAAATGCATAATCAATGCATTTGAGTAACAACGATTAATGTACGCACTTGAAATGTATGCTATGATTTGTATAGTTAGCAGTGTAACAAAAACAACAACTATTGAAGATGATAAAACTATTTTAAGAAATAAGTATATGAAAAAAATATTTATTAAATGTATTACTTAATAAATTTACGTTGCAAATTTAGTTTACATACTTTATAGGTACTATAAATGTATCTAATGATGACGGTCAAAATTATTATTTATAGGAAATAAATAAATTTAGTGATGAGGAAGATCATGATTTAAATTGATAAAATTTGGGTAACGCTAATGATGAAGAAGAAGAAATTATATTGAGTTTGAGTGGAATTTCATACAATGTTTTGTCTGCATCATGTGGTACATCTCCTGGACAAAGAAGCCAACTGGGTAATAAAGTTATATTAAATGTAGTAAAAATAAGTATTTGTTATATATAAAGAGAAAAAGATTAACAAATTAAGGTTATATTGAAATTAGAGTTGGCATTCTGGAATAATAGTTTTCCTTACATCAATATAAGATAGGAATATCCGAATAAGGACAGGAACTTTTCTACAATGGATGCACATCTAATTTGGATAATTGGTGATGAATTCTATGTCAGTTTACAATTTGAGAATAAAGAACAAGTGCAGTTGTCACCGGAACATTACTTAATAAAGATACATAGGGATGGGTAGAAAAAATAGGCCCGTCCGAAATCGATAGAATCGAAGTTCAATCATAGGTAAAATTGGGTTGGGTCAGATTTAATTGAACGGATATGTAAGGGTAAATGGGGGAGGGTTCGAGTTGCGGTTTAACTAATCGAACATAACCAAACCAACCCATCCAATATATATATATATATATATATATATATATATATATATATACATATATTATATTTTATTATTTTTCACCCCTATTTTTATTTTCACATTGGGCCTCTTGGTAAGTTGGTATTTTTTTTCTTCTCTGATGACTAACTCAATCACCCAACCCAATGTTTAACCTAATTTTCGTTCCTTCATTCGTATTTCGTAATTGTTACTTACCTCTTGCGTCGTCTTCCTCCCTCGACCTCGAGTCTTTGTCTGCTAAGGGTTGAAGTGTTTAAGGTTTGTCTCTTTTTGCTTCTTCTTCATTTTCCCTTTGTCTGAGAGTTATTTTCATCTTGTACTTTTGTAATAGCGTAAGCGTTGCATATCTTCATTCCATATGTCTTTTCTAATGGTTGGTCTGTGCTAGGGTTTTCAAGGTTAGGGACTTAGGGTTTGTTCATTGTTGTAAATGTCCCTTGCATGCATCCAACTACCATTAAAGACAGCAAAGAGTTGATTATGTGAAGGTAATGACACTAGTTTTTTTTTATTTTTAATTTTAGGATTTTATTTTTTACAATAATTTATATACTAATTTCTTTACTTGGCTTTGTTTATTGTGTGCAGTGTTTACTGTGTGTAATTTTTAGGGTTGAATCCCCTTGATTTAGCCTGATACAATTGGTGTTATTCTATGACTATTACTACTTAGTCATTGAGGTCTGACTCTGAAGGGTCCTATATCTCGTGTTCTGGTTCCTTTTACAAAGGTAAATTTATTTATTTTATTTGTGCTTAACCGTTTATTATATTTATATTTATTTGTCTAAATTGTTTTGCATATGCCATATGGTTCGAATTGGATTTATGGATGGTGAACGACCTAAATGAAAAGGTATTAGTTCATGTTTTGTGATATGATATTTTATGTGTTTCCTATTTTTAGATTATATTTTACTTTATTTTTAATTTAATATTTAATGATTTGTAATTGTGATTCTAATTTTTGAGTTGATTAATCTTTTTGTTCTATTGCATGTGCCTAAAGGTAAATTAATGAATTTTCCTTTAGAAAGTTGAAAGAGCCAAATTCAACATTGCATCTTGCCATCTTTTACTGTCTCTGCCAAGTTCTATTAATTTATATGCTGATATATTTTGATGAATGTATGATGATGGTTTGACTCTTATTCTATTGGTTATTATTGAAATGTGCAATGATGACTTGGTTAAGATTGATCTAGGTTGTTGAGTTACATGTTCCCCAATACTTTATTGGTGTTTTCCGAGGCCAATGCATGCTTAATGAATAATGTTGCTGAAATTCTGAGGTTCTTACATTATGAGATTCTAATGTATGATCCTTTTGTTTTGGTTGCTGAGATTATATAAATGAAACTATGTTGCTAGGACTATACCATGTATGATCCTGTGTGATATTGTTTGTAGTGTATGATGAATAAACCGATAAGCTCCCTCTTCCTCATCTCTGATGATTTTATGATGTTTATCTAAGAATGTTTTTTAAGCTTCCCCTTCCTCTTTGATGCTATATTCTGATCTCTGATTCTATGATATTTATCTAAGAATATTTTGAAGCTCCCCCTTCCATTTTGATGTTATACTCTGATCTTTTAATCTGTGATGTATATATGAAAACTTTTGAAACTCCCTCACTCTAATCTTGATTTTATTATGCTTATCTGAGAATATTTTTTAAGCCCTCTATTCCTCTTTGATGCTACACTGTGATCTTTGATTCTATGATGCATATCTGAGAATATTTCGAAGTTCTTTCTTCCTTTTTGATGTTATACTCTGATCTCTGGATGTGTATTACTAATCTGAAAAAATTTTAAACTTTCTCTTCCTGTTCTCTGATTTTGTGATGCTTTTCTGAAATTTTTTTGATACTTTCTCTGCCTAATCTCTAATTCAGTGATGTTTACTTAAGAATATTTTAAAGTTCCTTCTTCCTCTTTGATGCTACATTGTGGTCTTTGATTCTATGATGCATATATGAGAATATTTTGAAGTTCCTTTTTTTTCTTTTTGATGCTACAATGTGATATTTGATTGTATGATACATATCTGAGAATATTTTAAAGTTCCTTCTTCCTCTTTGATGCTGCAATGTGGTCTTTGATTATATGATGCATATTTGAGAATATTTTAAAGTTCCTTCTTCCTTTTTTATGCTACAATGTGGTCTTTGATTCTATAATGCATATTTGAGAATATTTCGAAGTTCCTTTTTCCTCTTTGATGCTATACTCTGATCTATGAATGTGTATTACTTATCCAAAAATTCTTTAAACTTTCTTTTCCTGGTCTCTGATTTTGTGATGCCTTTCTGAAATTTTGTTGACACTTTCTTTTCCTAATCTCTAGTTTTGTGATGCTTTTCTGAAAATTTTTTGGCACTTTCTTTTCCTAATCTTTAATTCTGTGATTGTCTTTGTGAAACTTTTTGACACTTTCTCTTTCTAATCTCTGATTCTGTGATGCTTTTCTGAAATTTTTTTAACACTTTCTTTTTCTAATCTCTGATTCTATGATGCCTTTCTGAAATTTCTTTAACACTTTCTTTTTAATCTCTGATTCTGTGATTGCCATTCTGAAACTTTTTTAACACTTTTTCTTCCTAATCTCTAATTCTGTGATGCCTTTCTAAAACTTTTTTGACACTTTCTTTTCCTAATCTCTCATTCTGTGATTCTTTTCTAAAACTTTTTTAACAATTTCTTTTTCTAATCTCTAATTCTGTGATTCTTTTCTAAAACCTTTTTAACTCTTTCTTTTCCTAATTGTAAATACCCAATTACGTCCGACGTCCCCGACCACTAAAGTTAATTAACCCTAATTTAAATAATGTAATTTACAAAAAAAAAAAACTTTAATTAAAAAATTTTTTTAAAGAAAAAAAACTGCGAACAATTGAAAATGAGGGAAATAAAAAGGAATCGGGGAAAATCAAAAATTAAGCCAAAACAAAAAAAGAAGAAGCAAAATCAAAATCTGAAAAAATAAATAAAATAAAATAAAATTCTGAAAATAAAAAATCAAAAATAAAAGAAAAATCAAAATCAGAAAAAGGAATTCAAAATTCTGAAAATCAGAAAATACAAATTAATAAAAAAATCAGAATAAATAAAAATAAATTCGGGAAAAATAAATAAAAATAAAATTCTGGAAAAATTAAATAAAACTAGAAATTCTGGAAAATTAGGAAAATCTAGAAATTAAAAATAAATTCTGAAAAAATAAATAAAAATCAATTCTGGAAAAATTTAATAAAACTACAAATTCTGGAAAATTAGGAAAATCTAGAAATTAAAAATCCAAAAAAATCTGAAATTAAATAAAATTAGAAAAATCTGAAAAATAAAGAAAAGAAAATTAAAGAAAAATAAAATCAGAAAAGGGAAAATTAAAATTTAAATAAAAAATCCAAAAAAATTAAAAAGAAAATAAAAGATTTTGGGAAAAAGAAAAGTAAATAAAAGAAAAACCGGAAAATTAAATTAATTTTGTTAATCAAAAGTAAATGAAAATGAAAAGGGCTAGCCTATAAAAAAGGAGACAACGAGGATTTAGGGACTGAGATTTTTCTCTTAGAAATTTTTTCTCGCAACTTCCGAGTGCGTTTTGGATTCCTCTATTCCGAATCGACGGTTTCTACCCCCCCCGGCGGCCGATCGAGTTTCCGACGAACCAAGACCCAAGCCGCAGCAGCTCTGCATCAAGAAGGCAGCTCCAGTAGCAGCGATTGCCGCATCATCGAGGTTAGCCTCTTCCTTCCTCTGATTTAGGCTAATTGTTGAAGCAAACTACTCCTATCAGTAATGTCACTACCAAATCGCATGTGATTAGAGATAGATGTTTGAATCGGATTGCTAAATTCATATGGAACATCGCTTCAATCCAACCGAACCACGAGAACACCATAAATAATTTGAACATAACCAAATTAAGAACTAAAAAACGACGTGCAAAATACTGAGCGAGAAATCCTGGGAGCTGGCGCTGATTGAGCGAGGAGAGAAGGATTGGATGAACCGGAACTGGAGCGCGAACCTATTGCAGCAAGGAGGACTATGTTTCAGGACGAAACAGAGCACGCGCGGAGGCGGAAGGCTGAACCAGAGGCGTTCGGCGAAGTCACAGGAGGTTGAGAAGTCCGCCTCACCTGTTTCCGGCGAGGCACATCGAAGGTCGGCGCTCACCACCGCTCCACGATCCCGAGGTCGAGAGTCGGACGCGCCTTTCTCCCTTCGCCATACCATTCTCTGATCGCCATACCGAAGCCTCCGATCCGAGGGGACGTCACGGGAAGCTGCTCCAGCGAACGTCCATCTACCTGCAAACACCAGCGGCCGACGAAGGGAGCCCAATGCGGAAAAACAGGGGGAGAAGACGAAGAGGGAAAGATCCCCTGCAGCAGTGCATATGCTTGGTAGCATAGGCCCTCTTAGACTCCCGTTAATTGCAAAGAGGCCCCCAATTTTTCCCTAATTGCCAAACAGTCCCTGCCTGCAAAAAGACAAATGCCCTTGAACATTTCATATAATTCCCATTTTGTCCCTACATGTTAAAAGACAGAAATGCCCCTTGAACAATTCATATAATTCCCATTTTGTCCCTACCTATAAAAAGACCAAAATGCCCCTCCACAAACCCAGAAATTCCAATTCTGTCCCTACTTGTAAAAAGACCATTTTGCCCTCCACAAAAGCCAGAAATTCCAACTCTGTCCCTACCGACAAAAAGACCAAATCGCCCTTCCTCTTTTTCAAAAATTCCTAAACTGCCCTCCCATTCTCAAAAATTCCCACAAATTTCAGAAATTAATAAAAAATTCAAAAATTCCAGAAATTAATAAAAAATTCAAAAATTCCAGAAATTAATAAAAAAAATTTTAAAAATTCCAGAAATTAATAAAAAAATTCAAAAATTCCAGAAATTAATAAAAAAAATTAAAAATTCCAGAAATTAATAAAATAATTTAAAAATTCCAGAAATTAATAAAAAAATTTCAAATTCCAGAAATTAATAAAAAAATTTAAATTCCAGAAATTAATAAAAAATTCAAAAATTCCATAAATTAATAAAAAAATTCAAAAATTCCACAAATTAACAAAAAAAAATTTTAAAAATTCCAGAAATTAATAAAAAATTCAAAATTTCCAAAAATTCTATAATTCCTAAATAATTCATAAAAAATCCAAAATTTCTAAATAGTCCATGAAACATAACATCCCTTAGTTGATAAATTTCTCCAAAATTTCAAAATATTTACTTGTAACTTGCACTTTTTATCGATTTAAAAAAAAAAATAAGAATCTTGTTTTGCAATTCTTAATCTGGTAACTTTTTCTACTGTTTGTTGTTTTGAGATTCGTATAGGTCCAAGTGCAGCCGTAGTTGTCTTGGGCTTTACGCATATGTGGATTAGGGTTGCCTTTCCTTGTTCAAAATAAAAACCTTGCTCATTTTATTCATTGATTTTCAAAATAAAAATCTTGTTTTGCGATTCTTAATCTCACGCGACGAGCTCTAAACACGAACTAGTAGCTTTTTTTGTTGTTCGTTGTTTAGAGATTCGTATGGGTCCAAGTGCAGCCGTAGTTGTCTTGGGTCCTGTGCATATGTGGATTAGGGTTGCCTTTTCTTGTTCAAAATAAAAACTTTGCTCATTTTATTCATTGATTTTCAAAATAAAGATCTTGTTTTGCGATTCTTACTCTCACGCGACGAGCTCTAAGCACGAACTGGTAGCTTTTTCTGCTGTTCGTTGTTTAGAGATTCGTATGGGTCCAAGTGCAGCCATAGTTGTCTTAGGCCCTGTGCATATGTGGATGGGGATTGCCCTTCTCTTTCAAAATAATCAAGTCGTTTTCGAATATTACTTTCCAAATAGCTCCGAAGGTCAAGCCTTCGAGTGCCGTTCAAACACTCCTTTAAACACTTTTGAAGGTCAAACCTTCAAGTCAAATCAAACCAGAACTACGTAAGCCTTGAGTTTCCCATTGCACCGGGAATACGTAGGAGCAGAATCAAGTCCTGTCAGGCTAACCTCCCTCAAGTATTTATTTTCACTCTAATTAAAAGGATCAAATCACTTCCAAATAGTCACACACTCAGTTTAAGGGTACTGTTCTTAGGAACAGGCGAGTGGGGTGCCTAACACCTTCCCCACTCGTAACCGACCCCCGAACCTAAATCTCATCCTCTAGTCAGTGTTTTTTCCAAATCTTTTTCCCTTAAATAAAAATTTGGTGGCGACTCCACATAACAATAAAATTTATTTTTTAAATCATCGAGCGAGTTCGTCGTCTTGTCAGAATTACGATTGCGACACTAATCTCTAATTCTGTGATTCCTTTCAAAAACTTTTTTGACACTTTCTTTTCCTAATCTCTTATTCTTTGGTTGCCTTTTTGAAATTTTTTTAACACTTTCTTTTCCTAATCATTCATTTTGTGATGCCTTTCTGGATTTTTTTTTACTCAATCCTCTTGGTCTCTGATTCTGTGATGCTTATTTGAGAATGTTTTTAAAGTTTCCTCTTCCTTTTTCATGCAATATATGATCTCTCATTTTGCGATACCTTTCTGAAATTTTTTTACTCAATCCTTATGGTCTCTTATTCTGTGATGCTTATCTGAGAATTTTTTTTTAACTTCCTCACTCTAATCTTTGATTTTATGATGTTTATCTGAGAATGTTTTTTAACTTCCTCTTCCTTTCTGATGCTATATTTTGATCTCTGATTTTGTGATGTTTAACTGAGAATTTTTTTTAACTTCCTCTTCCTCTTGGATGCTACACTTTGATCTTTGATCCTATGATGTTTATCGGAGAATATTTTTAAGTTCCTCACTCTGATCTCTGATTGAGTGATGTTTATCTAAAATTTTTTAAACTCTTTCTTCTCCTATGATGCTACATTTTCTCTTTCTCTTTGATAATACTCTCTGATCTCTGATTCTGTGATGTTTATCTGAGAATATTTTTTAACTTTATCTTCACCTCTGATGTTACACTTTGATATCTGATTCTGTAATGTTTATCTGAAATTTTTTAAACTCTTTCTTCTCCTATGATGTTGCACTTTCTCTTTCTCTTTCTCTTTAATACTACACTCTGATCTTTGATTCTGTGATGTCTATTTAAGAATATTTTTAAACATTCTCTTCCTCTCCGATGCTACACTCTGATATCTGATTCTGTAATGTTTATCTGAGAATGTTTTTTAATTTTCTCTTCCTCTATGATGCTACACTCTGATCTCTTATTCTGTGATTTTTATCTGAGAATGTTTTTTAACTTTCCCTTCCTCTCTGATGCTACACTCTAATCTCTCATTCTGTGATGTTTATTTGACCTTCTTCTTAATTGTTATGCACCTAGGTTGTAGCTCTAATTTTTGTTTATATATGTCTTTCACAGTGAAAATTGTTGATTCAATATTCACGACTTTCTACTGATGTTCATCATTGATTATACTTCCATTAGTATTTTTGATCATAGTGGTTTTTTATTCATTAAAATCTTCAATATATATAACTAATTTTATTTTATCTTCATTTTGAAAAATTTACAGATAATTTGTGGTGATTGTACCTATACCCCATAGGATGTTTTATGTAACTCTCAAGTGTCAACATTTAGTATTTGTTGACATTATATAATTTGTAAATTAATTTTTAAGTTTTTTGTATAATTATGTCTTTATTCAAAAAATGGTGTAATGTTATGTATTATGCAGATTAAGATGAATTTAAATTTATTTATTTATGGTATTCTGTATATGGATAAACGGATAATGGAATTATAGATTTAAGTATATTTATAGTAAATTAAAAATTACAATTATATATTATGATATATGATTTTAAAAGCTGGGTAGGTGAAATTTAAAATTAGAGTTATATATTGTCACATAACATTTTCAAAGTTGGCTAGGAAAAATTTCAGTTTTACACGTTCATAACATTTTAAAACTTGTTGAGGAAAAAATTTTAATTTTACAATTTAGTAATTTTTGAACATTAAAATAAAGTATCAATATGGTAAAATATTTAAAAGATAAAAAAATTAATTCAAAAAAGTGTCAAAATTTAGAATTACAAAAAAAAAATTGGTAAACCCACATTGTAAGTCCAATCGGATAGACCCGATTTTTTTACCTGCTACCTGCGTAACCCGATATCCGACCAACTTGACTCCCTTGTTGGGCAGAAACAACCCAAAATTATATAACAAATGGGTTTTGACGATTTTGAATTTTGCTATCTAAACCCGCCCGATGTCATCCCTAAGGATACATCAATTATTTATTGTTGTTGAATCGAAATAGAATTTTTTTTTTTCTATTTGGTGTTCTAATTATATAAGTGGCTTTTCATGACTAACGGAAGAATCCCTATCAAAAAAGATTTAATAAATGATGTGTCATAAAATAAGAAATTAACATAGATGCATGAATGTTTTCTTTCCCATAATCACATTGGACTCCGATCTAAACAAACTAAATTTTTCAGCTTAACCACCTAACAATAATTATGTAAATAATATTTATCAACTTAAATAACTTTTTTAGAATAACAAGATTTTATTCTAATTGAGTAATGTATATTTTATAATCTTAACTAACTAATTTTTTTTTACTTAGTTATGTAATAATATTTATGTAATTATATTTTTTTAATTTAAATAATTTTCTAAAATTTATGTAAACTTTTTTTTTATAATTTAAACTAACTACAAATTTATACCATAAGTCACATAATATTAATGTAATTAAATTTAATATTATTTAATAACATACTTTAAATTTATGTAATTATTTTATTTTAGTTAATTATTTTTTTTATCTGAATTAACAAATTTTTTTAACTAAGTCACTTCAAATTAATCATCTTTAAATTTATATTATATAATTTAAATTACTTCTAAGTGTCAACTAAAAATTTTAATTTTAAATTAAATTATTTATTTTTAACTTTATTATTTAGCCTAATAAATAAATTATATACAGTAAATATATTTTTATAATTATTTAAGATTAACATATTATTATTAAAATTACATATAACTAAATTTACTGTACAAATTTAGTAATCTATTATTTCTAAATTGCTGCTAAGATTTTTTAACCTATCCTAACATCATGATTACTAACCATAATACAAATAAATATAAATAATAACTTTTGTATTAAATTATATCTAATCTTTTCGAGGTATATAAGGCAAAAATGGCATCCACAAGCAATCCAACAAACAAGTTTCATAGAAAAAATGTGAAATAAAGCAAAAAATACACAGATAATTAGACATTTTTGAGTAAGGGAGAGCATGTAAGAACTATGTTTGGCTCTACATGTTAATATAACTCATCTGTCACGTTTATTTTTTATTTCAAAAATATAAACATGTGACACATAAATTTGGACGCAACAGGGGGTTGTAACTCATAAAGTAATGTGTTATTAGGGTTGTTACATATAATTTTATGTGTTAAACATGTGACACAAAACTTTATGTCACACCTCTATGTGACACCTAAGTTTATGTGTTATCTAATCTATAACATAGAAATAAATGTGTCACACCCTGAACCTATTGTGATGCCTAGGATTTCACCATAAGATATATTTTATTATGCATTTTATCCATTATGTGGTGCATTAATTTATGCGTCACAAACACTATTACTAACCTCTGCATGAATTTCTTTTCAACTTCTACCATTCAAGAAATTAATTTTAAAATTTGCACCACAATGGTAAAAAAAAACCTTTATTTTCTTCAGGATATGATCATAAGGCTCTTTGTTCTCTATATTTCTTTTATAGCATATGTCCTCCCAACTTTCAAGGTCCTTAAAATGTTGCTTAAAATCTTTCTTTTATTAATCTTGTAGCAACCTAAACCTTCCAAAGCTATTTTTCTAACATTTGGGCCTTCAACAATCTAGCCTCAAGAGACTTGATTTTCTCGTTGATGTTTCAGATTACCAACCACCTTAGTCAATTTTTTACGAGTCTCAATGGTAATAAGGAGGACCTTCGATTGTGTATGGTGCTAAAAAAAAAGAAGCTTTGTCACCAAAAATATCATTTCATTCCAAATGATAGAGAAGTGTTAACAATGATATTTGGCTAGTACATTAAAGCATCAACCTCAACCATAAAGAATGTTTTTTAAGGAACAACTTTAAAGTTAGGAGACCAAACATTTGAATGAGTATGACTTGATGTTGAACCTATTGAAGGAATTAATAGAGCCTACTAAGTTAAACGAGTTAGGTATGTATAAGAAGTTTGTAAATTTTGAGGAACTTTGATCCGAGCTCTCTTGGGATCAAGATTTCTATCAACTGTTCTATTTAGAACATTTCCCCTTTTCAATTACGGCATAAAGGATTTCAATACTCTTTAGCATTGGAAGGTAACTCATCTAAAGGGATAATGATAACATTCCAAGGAACCTCACAGGTGGTCTTCCAAGAAGCCTTATGTTGGGATGATGAACTCCTCGAATCCAATGGATCGAGCTTTCATTGAAACATTTGAATCACCAAATCATCACCAACAACCATTTTGCACATCAACTTGATCTTATTGATGGAGAAGATTATATGTTTACCTTTTTGTCTACTTTTCAGGAAGGATTTGAGCATGCTAAAGTTAGCCATTGATCCTGATAAAGAATATATAGTAAAATAAAAGTTATAAAAAGATAACAATGTGTAAGAAAACAATGTTGGAAGATAATAATGAAAAAAATTATTTATCAAGACAAGGGCCAGAACTTTAGAGGTATTGATTATCTCTTTTTATTTAAAGGCCATAGATTTATTCATAGTTTTCTTGAGGAAGCTCCAAAGCTCGTTGTCTTCCTCAATAAAAATTATTTATCATAAGAATAAAAAGAAAATCTATTATCATAGGTATTCTTGATCAATTAAATAAGAAGATAGGACTCATTTATCTTAACATCGATCCAAAAAGGAAGTTGGCTTTCAAACCTTTTGCGATAACCTTTTACCCATTCCATCATGAAGAATTCATGATAAGAGTTAGTTCGCTCCCTTTTATATGAATTTGTATAGTTCTCAAAAAATAACTATCCATCATCAATGTTCTCCAATATTATGGTGGAAATCCCTTCTCATTTTCTTGAGTTCCTCTAAACCTTAACCGTGGAGAGGAAAAGGCTTAACACAGGTTGGTGACTCCCTTGTTAAAGATTCATTGATGAGAATGACATTTCTTAACTTACCCTAAGGTCTATTTGTTTCTCATTCTAGATAGGAGTGAAATCTCCATTCCCCTCCATAGGTGATGGATATAAAGAAGAAGGAAAAGAGATTTTAATAAAACTACAAGAATTTTCACCATTAATCTTTTCTCTTTTCCAAACAAACTACTTGGCCATTAACATTCCTAAGAAAAAACAAAAATATAGTTAGAAAGATACAAAAAATAGTACACAGAGTAGATAAAAGCTAAAGTTAAAAAAAGATGAAAAATAAAAAAAAAAGGAAAAGTCAATATTTGAATAAAAGGTAAACTTTTTTATGAAGAAAAATATTACAAGTAGAAGTTTAGCTAAGAAGCATCTTAAGCTCAAAAGGCTAAAGTTTAATAATGGTGGAAAGACTTGCAAGCAAAGAGAAACATAAGTAGAGAAGAAGAATGTTTCAAATGATAAAGGTAAAATAAAAATTTTAAATAAAGGCAACATTATGTATACTTACACATAATAATATCTTTTTAAAAATCAAGATAAATTAAAAATGTCAATCATGTAACAAATAACATAGGAAAATGAAGAAATATGATAATAAAATCATGTCATGTGTCTTACTAATGTTAGTTACAAACTCAAAGATCACATCAAAATCAACATTATTACTAAAAATTAAAAAAATACAAATTAAATAAACCTCTTCAAAATAAAAATATCCTTAGTCTAAAATGACATCCTCAAATAGGTTACACTAACCTTAATTTCCTAAAACAAAATAGTAGCCGCCCTTAACATAATTTTGAAGAAATTCTTTGGTACTAACTTGAAAGTTAGTCAACAAACTACTTACCTTAAATATATTAGAAGAAACTCTTATAGCTAGCAATATCTTTCAAAACCTCAATACACTAAGTTGAAAGGATTCATTTTTAGGTCAAAATGCATTGCATCCATACCAATTCATATTATTTACTTCGACAAGAATACTTACATGCAGAGCCTGCAGGACCTCATCAATAAGGATCAAACATGACTTTCCTAAGACACAAAACAAGATTCGTGTACCCTCGTAGTAGAGGAGAAAAATGTGTGATTCAAACCATAAACTTCTAAAAACTCTAGAATATTCAACAATTAAACATAGTTACTAATATCCTACCAAAAGCATAAAGGTTATGAGGGGATCTTTCCCTCGTCTAACCTAATTAACCTATATTTCACCTCTATATAGAGAATCTACAAAATGATTGGAAATCTAAACAATGATCAAAGGTATCCACTGCTTCTACTACTACTACTACATTATTGACATACAGATTAACTTGGACATTGAAGTGTCATTTTCTATATCACTCATTATCTATTTACGTTCTTTGACAAAGTAATAGTTTTCCCTATCATGCTTAAAGTATTTGGACTTGGATTATGAATTTATTTTTTTCACACCAAATCAATTTTGACATTATTCATAAAAAATAATAAACTTACTTTCATATATATATATATATATATATATATATATATATATATATATAATTTTTTTTACAAAAAATGATAAATATTCTTTGTCAATCTATCATTAATGTTTGTAAAATCATTTGTGATGGTCACATCAATGATTGGCTAGATATCCATAAAGTTCCATGAGTTATGGATCCTAAACCTTCTTAAATCAAATAATATTTACTTTTGTGACAAGATAAATGTTCTTTTTTTAAATTAAAATTTATTTTTTATTTTTTATTATTGGATGCTCTTTATATTCTATAATATTTAAAAGTTTAATAAAAAATTTAGCCCTTTATTTTATATTAGATTTTAATTTTAACTCTTACAATTTTTTTATAATTTTGATTATTAACTGTTAAAAATTTGTTAATTTTAATTTCTGCAATTAAAATTTTTAATTATGGTATTATTTAAATAAATATACTTTTAAAAGACCATATATACTTTTAGTCTCCAATAATATAGTTAGATGTAATTTGGTTTTTAAATGTGTTAATTTAGTTATATTTTAATTTTTTACTAAAATGTAAAAAAAATAATTAAAATATAACCAAACAAACATATTTAAAGATTAAATTGTACAATATTAACATTTTTAGAAATAAAAAATATAGAAATTTTAATTATTAGAACCAAAGCCAATAATTTCTATAAAATGAATCATTAAAATTATAATAAAAATGATAAGAACTAAAATTAAAGTTCAATGTGAAACAAGTGACGAAAAACATAATTTATTCAAATATAAATATATTTATATTTATATTATTAGAAGTTAAAATTTATATATTTATAATTATCATAATATCGTAAACATGGGCACAACTTATTCAATAATCATATTCGAATAATCAATCTAATTTTATCATAATTGAAGCATTTTTAAACAAGTATTAACGGGTTAAACTTAAAGAAAAAATAGATC
Organism: Canavalia gladiata; assembly: GCA_037954105.1. Classification (NCBI taxonomy): domain Eukaryota; kingdom Viridiplantae; phylum Streptophyta; class Magnoliopsida; order Fabales; family Fabaceae; genus Canavalia; species Canavalia gladiata. Next base: position 17,775,321 of record CM075660.1, read on the forward strand.
TTTTACTTACTTTGGAAGAAAAATATAAAATATCACAAGGCTTAATAATAAGAGAAAGAAATAATATTTCAGAATTGATGTAGGTAAAGAAACAATGGAATGATTATGGTTATAATTTGATAAAATTTTAATTTTTGTCCTGTAATTTTGTTTTTCAATTTAATCCTTTAATTTCTCATTTTATGTTAATTTTTTCTTCTTATCAACTTTTATTATACCACTGTTAGAACCTCGCCAAAATCCAAGTTACCTCACCAGAATTTGTCATGAATGATTGCTTCAAGTTTGAAAACCTAGTTTTGCGCATTATTTAACACCCAAAATCATAAAACAACTATCAATTGACACCCGTAGATTTTCACGCAAATATGTTTTTAGTGAGAAACCAAGGCACTCATAATCATAGATGTAAATTTGATTTAACAAGTAATAGCTCGTGTTTGCTTTGATGAACTTGAATAATTAGTCCAAAAACATTTAGGAAACATCACTATAGTCTCATGAATCAAAATTAAAGTCAATATAAATTTTAGATTCTTGTTTTGAGAACCCTAGGTTTAGAATAAAGTAAGGTCAAAATTTTATAGTTATAACATTAATCAATGTAATGTTAGAATGGAAGTATTTCTTTTTATCAAAATTTATACAAACCACAAACAAATTTGCTCATAAAAACCGAAAAACCAAGGCTTAAAATATTTGATCAGGACAATTTCCACCAAAATTCTAACACCATTATAACAAAAGTTAATAAAAGAACAAATTTGATATAAAATGAAAAGCTATAGAACTGAACTAAAAAGATAAAAAGCCAAACTAAATTAAAGGACAAAAATAATAATTACCTCACAATTTTGTCAAATTATATTAGATGTGCTAAAACTAAAGAAAGAAAGAAAAGAAGGTGATTTGAGAATTAGAGACGAATGATGAAGGATAATCTTTCTTCCACGTCATCAATTCATCCAATAATATTTAATAAAAGCTAAAATAGTGTGCTTATATCATCAATTCATCCAATAACATTTAATAAAAGCTGAAACAGTATGCTTTTATTGATTTAATGTAATGATAATACTATTTTTTATAAAAAATAATAATAAACCCAAACAGTATGATTATATATAATAAGATATAATTACAGTAACAAAATTAATTAATATTAAATATCAAACTTAAAATTTATATTATTTAATAACTTTTTTAAAATACAAATTTTACCAATTTAACCATCAAAATCAAAAAATATTATCTTCAGATCACTTGTATCAAATCTGATATAATTTAGTCCTTCATAAATTTATCTAATTATTAATATCTACTTATATTTTAAATAATATAATTAAAAAATTTTGATAATACACCAATAAATTTTTAATTTATTTAAAACTTAAACTTAATCTACTCCAAAATATTTAATTCAACAATTGAATTGTCTATAAATTTATAAATTTAAGTTAACGCCTGTTTCCCATCTCATATAGGATGAAATCAATTGATCCCATCCCTGTATAGACTTTTATAATTCTTTTAAAAAAAATATTTTTAAACTTTTGAGGAAAATAGACAATTTTTTTTTTAAATTGCTTCTTTAAAAACAAACTTGTATGATTCGTACATGTTTCTTAAAAACATTTTGAAATTTTTTTAAAGTATTTTTTCCTTAAAATAAATAAATTAAACAAACCGATTGAGCCACAAGCGACTCCAACATCGTTGTTGGAATGGAAAGGAAAAACATTCGGTGTCACCGATACGAGTTTCAGCACGTAAGACGATATATGAATGAACACGAAATTCTAGTTTCATTCAACAAGCAAAATTTTCTAATGAGAAATACTAACTTCATGTCCGATGCCATATGAAGGGACCAACAATCACTATGCTATTTTTGATTTACGATATTTGAAAACTAAATTACAACAAAATTGAGCCTGTTAAGGCTTTGTAGGAAAAAGGTAAATCAATCTAAAATACCCGCTTTCTTTTTGCGTTTATGTCTATCACTGCTATTGTTGCTATCGCTTGTCTTCTTAACTTTATACGGTCTTTTTGATACCTGACAAAAATGTAACCCAGAAGTCATACAGAATACAGAAATAGTATACAAATAAGTAACAACTAACCACAGTGTTCAGCATTGAATTTATAGATCTGTGCAAGATTGAATTGCATTTTTTACACAAATCCATATAAATTACACATTTTTTCCATCCTTTCATTTTCCCTTCCCTCCTGCAGACCCCTTTTCATAGCATTCACCATTAAAGTTTCAGAATTGGCATAAAAGAAAGATAAAATACATGGGAAAAAGTAAGTCATACCGCAGCAGAGATGGCCTTCAGAGGGTCTCCACCTTTTCTTAATTTTCTCTTGGATCCCCTGCGGCGATTATTATTTCCCATTGCATCCCTTGCAAGCTTGATCATTTCCCTTGCCTCTTTGGTAGTTTTGTCTAATAGGTAGTCAGGAACATCACGTAGGTGTGGAGGTGGGGCATTCTTGCTCAAAACTTTGTCATGTTTCAGTAGATCTGCTCAAACACAATTTCCATCCTTACAATTCGAACGTAAAAATGCAAAACAAATGCCAGCAGTATACTGCAACAATACGATCGACCAATTACATTACCTAGATCTTTCGGATTACTGTCAAAATGGGCTTTTAACCTAAATTAGAAAAACAAAGGTGAGCAGGAATGAATTAGAAAGGGAATAAATTTAAGATCATGGTTACAGTTCTCAATAAAACCGCATGATACCAGGCACTCACTTTTCAGAGTTCAAAATTTCATTCCTCAAATCCTGGGCCCTAGACTCTCGGATAGCAATTTTAGTTACACTCTTAGCAACATCCTGCAAGAGAATGCCAATCATTATTAATTAGTATTTGCAAAAGCAGCTACTTACATCAAATATGCTTAGGCATGCACTCGATATCCACCTAAAATTAGAGAAAAGAAAAGAATGTGCAAAATATCCCGTATACAGGAGTATTCGTTCAAAAGAAAAACAGATGAGAAGATGCGCAAGATACTAGTCATTAGTCAATATTCTTTAGTTTAACTAAGACACAAATGATATGATAATTCATAAAAAAAATGTTTCATATTTTTGTGGTCACAAACTTCAAAATATTGACACAAATAAGAAGATAATTTCATTTTTAAACAAGAGGATTCTTAATCAGAAGTTAATACCAAAGAAAAAGATATATCAAATCAATCCAAAAGGCTGGTTCTCATTGGTTCGATGCATCAATAGAATACTAATGTAGTTTTTTCTTAGTAAAGGAGATAATAAATCACCTCAGCTCTATACCGTAAAGATTCAACTGCATTCTTGGTGAGGAGAGGAAACTCGGCAATGGAATTTGAGCTCTTGTTTTCATCATCCCCAATGAAAGTTCTTATTTCTTCTAAAGTATCCATTTCATCCGGAGAAACCTAAGAAGTCAAAGGAATATCTAAATGACCCAGCATGATGTAGTTTGGTGCCACCTGGGATCTAAATGGTATACCAAATGGACCAATACAGGCTAGAGAGCAAAATCTAACAAGTAATAATACATTTTGGAATTTACATGATGGAATGAGGAGATTTGTTGTCAAACAAACTCACCAGAGAGATAGAAGCACCAGAATTGTATGCTCTTCCTGTACGTCCAATTCGATGTACATACCCTGCAACACTTTGAGGCATTTCAAAGTTTATAACCTGTTCATCAACAAGAGAAAACATTAACCAAATAATTTCATTAACAGGCAGTCTCCCCATGAAACAATATATAAACTTGAAGATGAAATTTACCCTAATATACAACAACTAAAATGACAGGAGCGGAGCAACAATTTCAAACATGTCAATATTAGACATAAAGACATCATAAAGAGATATAAGAGAGAACCTGCATACCGTGAATACGTTTTTAAAGTCAATTCCCCTTACAACTCCAAATTCAGAATCTAATTTTCTAGCAGATTTCCTAGACTTCCGTGATCCAACATTACTTTCCTTATGTGCTTCATCCTTCTCCTTTGACTGGCTAACATCCGTTGCAATTAGATAATCAAACAGGCCAGCGTTGAATTCCTGATGACAACAAATTTGTCAAAATCATGTGAATCCCTAAATTATAATGAATTAACAATATTTTTTTCAAGAAAATGTAAACTTCTGGTGCTTCACAGACAGGAAAATGCAATGGTGCCTGGTTAAGTAGAAAAACCTTAGCAGCTATTGTACAAAAGATAGAAGGAACTGGACAATATTAGATATCTCAAGAATATGGAGATGAGAATTCATGTAAATCCATAAATTATAATGAATTAACAGCAATTTTTTTCAAGAAAATGTAAACTTCTCATGCTTCATGGGCAGGAAAATGCCATGGCGCGGGGTTCAGTAGAAAAATCTTAGCAGCTATCATACAAACAAAAAAGAAGGAACTGGATAATATTGCATACCTCAAGAATATGGAGACGAGAATTCTGAGGCAACTCAGGATTTAAAACAGCAGACTTGATCCCAAACTACAAGGATACAGGGGGAAATGAGAGAGGAAGAAATAATGACAACAAAATAATCTCACAGCAACTATAAATGTTTTACACAAGAAGCAAAGTTGTAGAAGAATCTTTTTTAACTAAAAAGTACAACCTTAAGGATATTTACAGGATATTTCAAAGTTGATTGAAAACATAATCCAAAACATTTTTAGCACATATATTGAAGAGAAAATTTTCAGAGTATAGAATACATGTTTATTAATTATTATCCATTAAACTGATAGAGTATGAAAATCAAATAACAAAAAAAATCATATTTGTACTAATGTTGATGTACAGGTATGAGATGTATGTGTAAGATCAGGAGGGTTGATTTTACTGGATGAATAACAGCTACACATACTGTAAGAACCAACTATCCAAAAAGCTCAAGCTATCCTTTGAAGATTCATGAATGGTTATATTTACTATAAACCTTCATGCAAGAGTCCTAAGGCTTGATGCATGGGCAATGCATAAACCCGCCCTAACTTGTGATAAAATTCAATATTCATATAGAAGAATGGAGTGAACGGGATCTATCTCTTAAACACTTGGGGCAATGCATGACCAACAATCCCAAAAGCTTAACCTTATCAGGTGAAGGCACATGAATATCTAACACACCTTTTCCAAGAATAGTTTCAATCTGAAACTTGTGTCTATGGTATTGGTGAATATCAGAACTTTCTTTTGGACCAGCTCCAACTTCAACATAGCAAGGATGTGGAGCAACTTATCACTGGCAGGACATGAGACCTGACACAAAAATATTCAAAGAAAACAGTTAAACCCTGATCAACTCCATGGAAAAAAAAAAGATACCAGCATAAATGAAACAGAATATTTTAAAAACATGGAAACCACTGCCTAAAATCTATTATGCAAACAAATAGCTCTCAAGCACCCTCTCTGGGTGGGCCGGGGGGGGGGGGATACTTTATAGTATATTCATAGAAAAGGTTAATTTTTGTTAGAATCACTGAATCAAATGACATCTTTAAGTGTTAAAATCCTTCTCCCTCAAAATCAAACTTTTCTTTGCTGATGGTGCAATATTTTTGAAGTACACCCCCCTTCTCTCTAGAAACTCATTGTGCAATATTTTTGAAGATACAATAAAGAAAAAATGTGTCTGCAATTAACATTATAATGTCAATAAAAGAAATGCATTACCCAGAATTGCTGAACATTTTTAGGAATGACCTCATCCTTATGATTTCCAACTTCGGGCAAAGTCAAAATAAAGGGGTTGTGTAGAATCAACTTCTTTAATTTGTCAACATCAGCACTGCAGTGCAGAGAGCACAGTAGAAACATATCAATACAATAGAAAAGAGATTAAACAAACAGACATGATATCTTGTAAGGCTAATCCCAAAACAAGGTCATGGAATGATCTGTGATCATACACGCCAAAACACATGGGCAATAAAACTTTACAAAGATAAATTTTGTATATTAATAGCAAGCATAAAGAGAGAGAGAGAGAGGGATTAGTTTACACAAGTGTGAGTTTCACCCACTTTTACACCATTCAATAACTTTTTACTGAATAATTTTACCCCAAAACTCATAATTGGATTAAAATTTTCTATCCTATAGATTGTATATGCAAATTTTTAGATTAATTCAAAATTATTTCATATCTCATTCATACACTTCAAAATTAACATTAACATAATCTATATTTTTGAAGTATATATAGTATATGAACTATAAAGTTATTTATGGTGTAAGCTAAAGTGTGATCGTCGATGTTAACCAATCCCATTATATCATAAAACATTTTTTAGCGCAAACATGAAAAATATCATAAGTGGAAGAAACACCATAGATAACACACCTTGATGTTGCAGACATAAGAAGACACTGGCAACTTCTGGGTACATGAGGTGTAAAAGCTTTAATATCATTTTCATACCCATAAGATAATAGAAGATCTGCCTGAAAATATTATTTTGAATATCAATCATGTCACCAGATACATACAGGGAGTAGAATCAAGGATTGTTCAACGGCTACTTGAGTTGGCATTATAAATTTAAAAATAACCAGAAAGCATGATAATTGTACATCAATGAAAAGTGAAAACCATTAAACCCAACAATATTTTGGATATTGCAAAATACAATTGCTGTGTGAATATAAATCAACATGAAAAAAGAATTGATGGTTGTTTTTTAAATGGACAGATCAGAAGATTTCACCTCATCAAGAACAAGAGTTTCAAGTGATCCATTAATAGATGCTGCCTGAAGTATGCCACTGGACAAACACTTCGCTATACAAGTAGGAGTGGAGATCAAAACATCAGGGGGTCCAGCCAATGCTGCACGCTGCAAACCCAATTCAGAAGCAATTTCAACAATGAACGTTCTTAAACAAAAAGGAAAATAGAATTTCCACGCTTGTATCAATCAGGTGTACAAATTAACTTGCTCCCTAAAATAATGACAACAAACAAATGAGATTTTGGAAGGCATAACCAACCAAGTCATTAGCAAGCATATTGCTATTCAACTGCACAACTTTCACTTGCACTCTGCATAACTCAACGAGTGACAAAACCTCAGTATATACCTGGAATTGCAGATAGAAAGAAATAACACGAAATCAATTTATCCAATTCAATTAAAAAAGAACATTAAAAAAAAAAACTCATATTAGAAATTGAAACAAGTGAATGCACCTGTTGACACAATTCGCGAGTAGGAACAAGAATAAAAGCATTGGGCGCTAGCTTCTTCCTATCAACGTTACCGGAAAACAGTTTCTGAAGCAAAGGTAGAAGATATGCGAACGTTTTCCCTGAACCTGTTTTCGCTCGAGCAACCACGTCCTTACCTTCCTGTAAACAGCGAGTGAACTAGTTTAGGGAAACTGGAGTTGAATGGTTTATATCAACAGTTGAAGTTGGAGGGAGTGTGACCAAAATAAGTGGAATCGCAACGCGCTGAATTGGAGTTGGTTTCTCAATTGCCTTCTTGAGTAAAGCACGAACGAGGCGAGAGTCCAATCCAAGCTCTTCGAAACTTTGGTCTTCTTCTTCTTGGTATTCGCGAACGGTTTCATTCGATGGGTTTTCGCGCGTTTCAGCCATCACGACGGTGGAACTTGAAAGGGGAAACTAAAGTGAATAATCGTCGGGAAATTGAAGCTATACTGGTGAAAATTTGAATGCGCCGTCGTTTAAGGTGGTTTGAGTTCCGTGGAGCTGCCGTATGTGAACGTTGAATGTACTACCATGCCACGGTTCCTTTAGTTTAGGTCTTCTGAAGAACAGAGAAGCAATTGAAGGTAACGGACATCGAACATAGGTGAGGCCGTGTGTGATCCAGCCCAACATTATTTGGGCCGCAGCATCTGTGTTGAATTAAGCTCTTGTGTGGTTGCCGTTTTCATAAAACAAAATGTTTTTTATTAAACAAAATGATGTAATTGCTTTTTTTAGGTTTTTTATTTTAAAATCTAACGATCTTAATTATTTTAGTTTATTTTTAACCATTTAAATTTTCCCATTAATTTTTCATCTATTATTAGTCATTTTTAAAAAAAATTATTCAAATTTATTAAATGATTATTTATTTTATTTGATTTAAAATTAAAAATATTTAATTTATCTTGATTTTTCATCTTATTTCACTAATATGTTATTTAATAAGTCAACAAAAAAATTCCGACACGGAAAAAAATAAAAAACAATCTTCTGACCATATAAAAGAAACACATACACATAACACACTCAAAATCTAATTTTTTTCGGATAAAATCAATTTACGAAAGCTAGTGTTAATAAAATAAAATAAAATGAATTTTTAAATTGTATATTAACATATATGTGGAAAAACAGTGTATTAATCAATTATATTTATAATTGATTATCATTATAGTTACAACCAATTATAGAAAATGATTATAATGCCAAAAATAATTGATAAATTAGCTGAAAATTGTTAAGTTATTTTATCAAGTTATAAATATTTGACAAAAATAAATATTAAATAAGATAAGAAGAATAAAATGACCTGAAAGTATATTTTTATATTTTTTATTTTATTTTGCAAGTAAAAAATATATTTTAAGTGATTATAATTTTAGATTTTTAGTTAACTTAAAACTCTTATCATATTTTTTGTTTAAAAAAGCAAAATATTTTATTACCAATTAAAAATAAAATGGTGTAATGAGTGAAATAAATTGTGTAATATTCAAAAAATTATTAAAATAATAATATAATATTAAAAAACGTCAAATGAAAATTTTAAACACTCATTTAATCTTAATTTTATGATAAGAATGTTAAAATGTTAATATATATATATAATGAATTTTTAATCAAATCTATAAAGATGAAAATACAACTAAGTATTGTTACAAATATATAAAACAATATTATATTATATAATTATTAAGTTTTACATGAGAGTTTTTCCATTATAGTCTTAACTCTGAGTAATATAACACTCTTAAACAACTATTTGTCTTTGAAATATTTTAACTATACCTTTTTTTTAAAGCATTATGGACTATTTTTAATATGCCCTAAATATTTATCTATAACTATAAGATAAAGAAAAATATAATCATAAATATCTGATTTGAACTACTCTACAATGTACAGGATGAATAACTATTTTTTAGGAATTTAGAGCCATAAATGGATATTTTACTTATCTTTTTGCTGATAATTAAGTAATTAGTTTAATTTCTTAAAGAAAACATTTTTATAGAGTTTAAAAATTGATATCTTTTTAAAAAATATTTTTCAAACTGCGCATTATGCCATTATATAAAATAATAGCATCTATATAAATATGTAATGTGATAAGTCCATCATATTTATGGATCATTTAAAGATCTTTTTATTATGAATGATACTTCTCATTAGTTAGGCAATACCGATAGGAAAATTACGTGTGTTCATTAATTTCGTTAATTTTAGGTTTGTGTGAACTTTTAGTGAAAAACATATTATTTCATGTACAATTTCATCTTTAATGAAAGATTTTTGTGAACGAGTAAACCAAAATATAAAGGTTATAAATAAAAAATGAAGATAGTTGTGAATATATTTAATACAGAAAATATGGAAACTGGTTACAATTACATTAGATGGAGAGAAAAAATTATCACCTTAACATTAGTTTTCCTAGAAATAACTGTTATATATATATATATATATATATACATACATACATACGCTAAGCAACGCATGAATGTATGTTTAAGATTTACCAAAATCATGCCTAAAATCTCTTAACTATAAATATGAATTTTCTTCTGATTTGACTTTGATGGAGAGTGCAAATAATATTGGATTTTTTTCTCTTGTCCTGGAGGATTAAGCTTGAGGAAACAAGGTTTGGAACATCAATTTCATCATCATGGAAGCAATTATTGTAATTTTTTTATATATTGCATTAAAATAAAACACAATTAAACTCTCTGAAATATGTTCATTCTTCTTAATTAATTTAAAAACTTTCTTTTCCAGTTTAGCAAATATATTTTTAGTTACTTTTATGAGTTGATCGGATATAAAATAATGTAGATTTATTGTCATACATAGAAAATTATTTAATTGGCTAAATATTGAAAAAATCGTCATAAATATTGATATTTTAGGAATGATACCTGATATTACATTCTTTTATGAATTGTTAATCTGACTATTTATTTTAATCAAATAAACCTATGAAATTAACATTTTTAGTTTGAATGGAAGGAGGCTATCTAATTAAAATTGACCTAGTATAGTAATTTTGATCTCTCCAATTAAAAAACATAATTTCAATTGAAAGGGAATTTAATCGTCTGAAGTGAAGATTGGAAAAAATTCGTAGAATATACAGTTGAGCCTTCGATTTTAAATATTTTAGATGGTCAGTTCTATTTTAAACTATTAAGATTGATAGTGATAAATGATAAGATATTATAATAGTTTACATTATATTTTAGTTTGGATTCTGTCGTTTTTTTATTATACCAAAAAAATATTTGTTAATTCCATTTTGTATCATATTATGCCACCTTTTATGATAACTATAATCACCCTTTATAATTTTAGGCTCCAATTAGCAATACTTTTGTGAATTGTTAACCATGAGAAATTAAAAGTTGACTTAATTTGATTTTCAAAGGGAAGACATAGCTTTAATTCAAATAAATTTTGATTGCTTGAAATAAAGACTGGTAAAATTCAGAATCCAACTAATACTCGTTGAGTCTTGAATTTTCAATATTTCAAATTTTTCCATAACTGTAATCAAATTTCTAATACGAGGTCTCAGTTGACGAAAATGCTCACTCGACATTACTTGTATAATTATGTACACTATCGATTTGTATTTTATTTATATCCAGAAGTTAACTTTGTTTTTATAAGTTACTTTCATTCATGTTTTATTTTATTGCATAAAATGCAGCATGCACTTCTTATTTTAAATCATTGATGTCAAAAAAACAAAAAACGAAACTCAACATTTGAATAAAATCTTAATATGTTGGTTGACAAATTAATTATGTAGTACACATACACATTTAAAAATACGTGTTTATGCACATAATGAATATGGGATAGCTGGCAACTTGCTAGACATGATTATTGATAGGTCATGGAAAAGAAATATTGACAAGTTAATTAATGTCATTTTTATACATTTCTTCTTAATTAGTTGTGAGAAATTATATAATCTTTGAATAGTAAATATTAAATATATCATCAACTAAAAAAATAGTTCCTGATTACTAGTATGCTTTAATCTGATGTTTAAATTATAAAATATATAATTTAGTATATTTATATTTTTAATTGAATTTTATTGTGCTGGTCATACACCAGTGACAGGAAAAAGAAAATCCTAATTGGTGAATTTACTTTACCTTTTTTTTTTTTGTACTAGCAGTTTCTTTTATTCGAAAAGCAAGCCTTTCACCATTATCATATAAAAAACTTGTAAAACCGTAAATAACAATTAAGAAGTAAGAAGTCATTTTTTGTTTCAGGAAGAAGAAAGTAACATACAAAGAAAACAGTGCAAAAGACAGATTATAGGGGTAGACACTGACAGTGTAATTATGAAAACCTTGGGGGATTAATGCTAAATTTTGGGCAATTATGGTGGATCTGTGAAGTTGGCAAATGGCAATAGCATGGCAGACAATCGAGAAAAGTGAATATTTAACAAATTAAACACCAGTCCCAAGCCACCACATTTGTGCTTAAATCTCAAGGAACAAGAAGAAGAACGACCACCGTATCGTATATTGGTTTAAGTGTTAGTAGAGTTTGATAAATTGAATAAGAGTTGGTGTGATTGTAACGAAGGAAGATGGCGATGGCGAGAGCAAGCTCTGGTCTGCAATACCCAGAGCGCTTCTACGCCGCGGCCTCTTACGTTGGATTCGACGGATCCACTTCTCCCACCAAAGCCCTCACCTCGAAGTTCCCCAGGTCCACCGCTCTTCTTCTCTACAGCCTCTATCAGCAGGTACGCACCGTTTTGGATCTCTTCGTTGCGCTTTCTGATTTGGCGCGCATTTCATATTCTCGAACTCCAGTTCGTGTAAATGTGGAGTTTCGATTTTCAATTTTGTAATTGACAGATTGCTCTGTTATCTTGTCGGTGGTGGAAGGCGTTTCTGATCAATTAAACGTGCCTCTAGTATTCTGGAGGTGTAATTGTAGGTAGATCTTTTTGGATGGTGTGAGTGGAACAAGAATGTTAAGAATTTCAGGACTCAGTGGTCTTGTATGCAATGGTGATTAAAAAGTAAAAAATAGACAAGCCTAGTCTACGTAGGTTCTGATGAAATGCACACAAATCAACATAAGTCACGTTTAAAACGCCGATAAATAAAAGGTTGATTTGCCAGTGCAATGATCCGTGCATCCCACCATTTTAGCTTCTTCATATCAAACGAGTTTTTGTTGTTTTGTCAGATTTGCTGATATTATTTGAATTTGAAGTTGGGATTTGTTGAAGAAGATTACGTATGAATTTAATGCTAGATTTGATATGTCAGGCTAGCATAGGACGTTGTAACATCCCCGAACCCAGTTCATGGAAAATTGTGGAGCATAGCAAATGGGCCAGGTTTGTGTGCTTTAAACATTCAATCTGCCTTTGCTTTTTCTTGATGCTATTTCTATACCAGTCTCCCCAATCCCTTCACTCTATTCATGTATGCATTTATGTGTAATTCAGATTTTACAGTGTTTTTCCATGCCATGTCCATTGTGCAAATGCTTTGCTGTGTATACTGGACTAGTTTTTTTATCAATGTTTTATTTTATATTATTTTTGCTATTTGCCCCATTGTATTTATGCATTTATTTTGTTAAAAATATCATTAAGAAGCACTAGTTGTTGACGCAGCTGGAACCAGCTTGGAAACATGTCTTCCACTGAAGCCATGCGCCTTTTTGTGAAAATATTGGAGGTCATACTAATAATTTTATTTCATCTTGCTTCCTTGGTATAATGCAGAATGGTAGCTAATTACCTTCATTCTCATTTTCCTTTGTTGTGCAGGAAGAAGATCCTGGTTGGTATTCAAGAGCATCTAACTCCGTTGTAGACCCTGTTGTTGATGTGCAAATGAATGTAAGTGTCACTAAGGCTATGTATAATGCTGAGTCTTTCCTTTTCACCTACCAGGCATTCATCCAATTCTTGTGCAAGTAAGAGTCGTTTAGATGATTTCATTGTAAGTCATGTGCTGATTTGTTGACTTAGCATTTTAGGATTTGATCTTCAGATTTAAATCAATGTAAAAGATATGTCATGTAATGTTACATGAAGAGAAATGCAAGGAAAATATCATTTTTCTCCACTTTTCTGCTACTGTAAACATAATTCTCTCCTTTCCATTCTGTCTTGCTGGTTTTACAGCACAATACCGAAGTTGAACCAGTAATTGAGAATGGGAACTCGTATCCAGAGATAAAAACTATTTCAACCGAAAATGGAAGTCATGTTGGAACCCAGGATAAAGATGTTGTTATTGAAGGCTTTGGTTCTGTTGGAGTCTATGACCAATGGATTGCACCTCCAGTATCTGGTCAACGTCCAAAAGCCAGATATGAGGTCCAAATATAAATTTATTTTTTTCTTCACTAGTCCCCCCCCCCCAAACAAATATATTTATTTCTTTTCCTGAGCGACTGTGTTTTTTTTATGTTCAGCATGGAGCCGCAGTTGTGCTAGATAAATTGTACATATATGGTGGAAACCACAATGGTCGTTACCTTAATGATCTCCATGTAAGCATATATTTAATATCTCTGCTGCATTAAGTAGGCGTTTTGGCTAAGCAGTAACATATCTTGTGAGGTTGACTCAAACGGCCAATTTTGGTTTAAATAATGGTTTATTTTGTGGTTTTACGGCTAAACTTTTCTTAAATTCCCTCTACCTCTTGAGTTGACTACACTGCTTTTTACCATGATTTACATTGAAACAATACAGGTTCTTGATTTGAGAAGTTGGACTTGGTCGAAGATTGAGGCTAAGGTTGTTGAGTCTACTGATCTGTCCTCCTCAGCGACATTAACCCCTTGTGCTGGCCATTCCCTGGTTGGTATTGAAAAAGTTTTTCTCATTTAAAAAACCTTGCATCATCTTCTCTGCTATATTCAACCTGCTTTTGTTAGTTGCTAGTACTAATTCAGGAATATTATGGATTTTGACAATTTGATCAACACAGATTCCATGGGAAAATAAGCTTCTATCAATTGCTGGGCATACAAAAGATCCTAACGAAAGTATCCAAGGTATGATAAAAGTGCTGTTATGTATTATCATTCTACTAGGGGGTTAGCATCATATCTGTGTAAAACTTAAAGCATGTAGAAATGGGGAATTTAGGAGAGTCACTTAGATGGCTTTTAGAAGAGAAGCTTTACAAAAGATGAAGTTTACTCTACCTTTCATTTAAAAAACTAATAACTATTACTTTATTCACCTTGAAGAAAAGCTATCAAGACAGTTGGGAGTAATGAATTTAGTATGCAGATACCAAGTGAAACCATTGTTGTTAAAATCGCGAGTTTAATCTTAGAAACGCACTATCATACGATCTTTAGTGGATGGCACGATTTGGGTCACATGTGAAATCTTAATTTTGTGGGATCGTAGTGGGATCGCCGTTTTGGATCGTGAAATCATAGACAAGTTCAGAATTGTACATGTTCTCTGTAGTGTGATGTGGATCTGAAATTGGGTCCTAAATTAACATGCGGATCTGAAATTGGGTTGCTGCATATCCTGTGGGTTCAAACTCGGGTTTCACAATGCAGTTTACCAACCCAATTTTTTTTGTACGTTTTTAAACCAAAGCAAGCTGTGACGAACTTATGATTCATGAAAATCGGTTGTGATTCATCCAAACGTGCCAAAACAAGAATTTGTGCTATAATCCCTTGACATCCAACCTTCTCAGCTTCTCCTCTTTTCGTCTTCTCTTCTTCCTCCAAAGACCAAACATCAACCTGCCTGCCTTCGTTCTCTGTTCTGCATCTGCCTTTGTTCTCTGTTTTGTTGTGGTTGTGTTCTCAGAATTTGGATGAAAAACATGGCTTCTGGTGGTTCTACTGCTGGTGGTAATGGGGCTGGTGATGAAAAACATGGCTTTAATCTCTGTTGCTTCATTCCCTGTTTTAGCTAAGTTCTGGATGTTTTGCCTATGAATTTTCGGGTTAAGTTTAGTTAATGATACAATTTAGAGGTTTATTTACATTATCTATGTTAATTTTACATGTTAGTAAGATCTTACAATCCGTTTTACAATTCTGTGATTTACAATTTTCTTCCCCTTTTCTGATTCCACTTAAAATCTCGATTTTGACAACCTTGAGTGAAACATTTATGTAGCAATTTTGTTTGCACCTTTTGTTTGTCCTTCAAGTAAATTTTCGTTGAAATAAAAACATATAACATTTTGCTTAGTTGATTCAATCTATATGTCCATTAGTAAGTGTCTTTCCCCTGTTTAATGGCTTTCTTTCTACTTCTGTATTCTTTTATTGTTATTTTTTCTATTGTAATTACAATTAAGCATCCTTCTTTATATTATTAAATGTTAATACGTAATTATATTATAATAGTGAAAGTGTTTGATCTGCAAACGACAACTTGGTCAACTCTACAGACTTATGGGAAACCCCCGGTATGTATCTGTTATTCTTCATGTCATGCTTATTAGCCCAATTAACTTAGAAACTGTTGAATTTTATATATAAGTTTGTGACATGTAACATTTGCTCTTATCTAAGTGCCTAGCAAGAGATACATAAATTTAATGGTTTTGATTTTGGAATATATGATAGAATATTGCTTATTCCTTTCTTTTCTTTTTGGGTAAATTAAACCCTCTTCCTTGAGAGATGCTTAAATTACACTCTCCTCCCCTCTAATTTTAGAAATCACACTTCCCTCCCATGAATTATGAAAATGTGTTACACTTGTCCATTTTAATGTAAACAAGCATCTTAGCAATGGTGAGCAAATACAAAAGAGCCTCCAAGCTGCATTTTCCCCCTTTTTGTAACTTTTAGTGCCACCAACTACTAATCTTAAGCACCCTGTTATCAGTTTTATGCTTAAGAGGAGGAAATGAAATTTTAAACTTTGGAAACCTTATCCAAAATCTTCCATGTTTTTCCTAAGGTACCAAAATTGATAGCAGGGATTCAAAATTAGATGCCAATGTTGGTGAGAGTAGCAGCGAGGAAAATTTTCCCTTAAATGGCCTTGTTCAATGTTCATGTTAAAATGGATCAAAATGTTGCACATATTAATCTCTTAGGAGAAGGGAGAGTAATTTTTTAAAAGGAAGGTCCATGTAATTTAAGGTTTAAGCTTCCACCGGAGGTGGGGAGGGGAGAGTAATTTTATCCTTTTTTTAACGAAAAAAGAAACACATTAATGAACTGTTAAATTGCATTTTTTTCCTACGTAATTTTAGGTATCACGTGGAGGTCAATCAGTTACCTTAGTTGGAACAAGCTTGGTAATTTTTGGTGGACAAGATGCAAAGAGAACTCTCTTGAATGACCTGCACATTCTTGATCTGGAAACCATGACATGGGATGAAATTGATGCTGTGTAAGAAGTTCCTGAAGCAACCTTTCTATCTCACTTATTTTTTATTTTACCATTTTCTTTTGGTTGGTGGGGGTGGGCATAGAAGTTTTAATTAATATCCTAGGAAATGTTAATGTTTTAAGGGTGTAAACCGAAAAAGAAAAAAGAATCATAAAAATACATTAAAAAGTTTGACTTTGTTTTGCAACTATCTTCTTTGCTTATGCAAAAACTGGTTTTGATACATGGTCACTAAATATTATTCATTTTCATCAATGGTGAATATGCTATATACTAGTTTTCCTATTCCTATATAGAGGGAAAACATATAAATTCTTGATGCTAAAGAAGTCTCAACTGGCAGTGGGGTGCCTCCTTCTCCAAGGTCTGATCATGCTGCTGCTGTTCATGTGGATCGATACTTACTTATCTTTGGTGGGGGTTCACATGCAACTTGCTATAATGATTTACACGTTCTCGATCTGCAGACTGTAAGACCATTGCCTCTTCATTTAGGCTGTGGACTGGAAAAAATCATCTTCATCTAATCATCTAAGTGAACTATGCAGATGGAATGGTCTCGACCAACACAATTGGGTGAAATACCAACGCCTCGTGCTGGACATGCTGGTGTGACAGTAGGGGAAAACTGGTTCATTGTTGGTGGTGGTGACAATAAGAGCGGTATGGCCTTTTACCCCCTTGTCTCTTAAATTCAAAATATCTCAATTTGGGGAATGAATTTTTCCTGTATAAAATATTGCTTGATTCATGAACAAATATTTTTGGAATTCTTGGAGCAGACACATCTTAGCAATAGTTTTCTGATGGTTCTGCTGCAAAGTTTATGGGTTTGGCATGCTTTCAAACACACACACACACACACATGTTTGTGTGTGTATGCGTAATTAAATTGGGTTGATTTTCAGCTCAAAAAGGCATGTAGTTATGCATACTTGTACTGTTGTGAGGCATGGCCCATAAGATTGTAGAAAAATAAATGTAGAGCAAGATTCAAGTGGATAATAAGCATACCATTGATTGCAGAAGGTACCTGCTTTAAAGGAAACCTTTTTTAGCATACAGATTATTGAACATGCACCACGTGTCAAATAAAGTTTGTGGATACAAAATATTCTTCAAGACCTGTTTATGTTTGTAACATTCGCAGACATATTAATGGGCCAAATATGGCTGTTTTGTCCAGCATGTATCCTCCTTCTTTGCATGCTTTATGAGTGAATGGAAATGATACCACAATATTTTTTCAGAATTTCACTTGATATTTAGAAAGATCACCTGTGACAATGTATAAGCTTAAATCTTGGTGGAGACCCTTGAAACTAACAATTAGATGCACTAGATTAGTCCTTTATTGTGTATGTAATTCGCCAAGGATTGCTTTTGATGAGATAGTAGTTCGCTTTTGGAAGCTTGAGTTCTACGTTTGGAAATGTTACCCTAAAGTAATTTTGTAGAAATGAGTTTCATTTGGTTAGATTAACTAAAATTACTCTTGAACTTACTAAGATATACTGCATAATGCATTGTTTTATTTGTAAATATATTGACTTCAAGAAAAAGGACTAATCAAGAATTATTCGAAAAGTACATTCTGGTAAAAACTAGCCTTTATTCATACATCCCTCGCCTACAGAATGCATTTATGAGACTAGAATAAATTCAAACAGGCACTTATGACTTGCTTTTGGCTGTGTTTCCCACCATTCTTTGGTTTCCCTCTGGTTTTGGATATTTCATCCATTGATATTGTCAGTTTTTGCTGGCTTGATCCTTATAACTGATTCTGGAGTCACAGTGATGGTATATCTTTGAAAAGGGCAGTAAAAGTTATAAAGGACTAATTTATCATTTGATTATGAATTGATGAGATGATGAAAGTGCTTATTTGTGGAAAATTTTCTAGCTTCCTGTTCACTGTGAAAAAGAGTTTACATGGAAAAACATTACTGTTTTATTGGAATCATTGTGAAGAGTAACTTCGGGTGTTGTTATGATAGAAGCCTGGTATCTTATTATAAAGAATAGGGAAAATATTCCCTGATTACAGGGCTACATAACTTTGAGGGTCTGCACCTCCCAATGCCCAAAATCCCCAATTTCCTCTCAAGTGACTAGATACCTCTCCTTCTGAACCCCTCTTGTTATTTATAGGCTCATGCCTTATCTCTTCGAATTATCCCTGCTCAACTAATTAACACACTCCCTCACCAACAATTACTAACAGATGCTAACCGATATCTAAGGCTAACAGACACCTAACAAATTCTTATATATCTGTATGGCTTCATCACCTAAGTTGTTGCATATTTATTGTTGATTTTATTAGAGGACATTTCGGGTGTTGTCTTACCGTTGCTTTATATGCTCCATTTCAAGTTGTATTCTGTGCTTTTATGCAGGGGTCTCAGAGACTGTTGTGTTGAATATGTCTACACTTACCTGGTCAGTGGTAACTTCTGTTCAGGGGCGTGTTCCTGTTGCTAGTGAGGTACTTTTAATTGTGTAGGGACCTTTTTATCATAGGAGAATCCAAATAACAATCTTTTGTCGAAGACATTACCCATGTAGGAAAAGTAACCTTTTGAAGTGGTTATTATGTATAATATATTAGCTCAAATAACCCCATCCTAGTGGATTTTGTGCCCTGATGGTACATATTTTTATCAAGAGTTCTGTTTCTGGAGTTCTCCCTTTTATTTATATAATATATATTTTACAGGGTTGCACATTCTATAAATTCTAACTAGCTTACTGATCCTTGTTAACTGCATGCTGTCATCACTCATCAGGAAGACAAGAAGATTTTTCATATGGTTTTGTAGTGCCATCTGCTTAAGATATTAAAATGTTTTCCAATCCCATTGCAGGGCACAAGTTTGGTTGTAAGCTCATATGACAGTGAAGACATACTTGTTTCATTTGGAGGATACAATGGACGCTATAACAATGAGGTGAAGAACTGAAGATTGTTCATAATCTTGGCCTTGTGTGCTTTGTTTCGGCTTTTGATTTATTATCCTCTATCTCCTGACGTAGTTTGCTGCATTCAGGTCTATGTCCTTAAACCAAGCCACAAATCAACCTTGCAAACAAAAATAATTGAAAATCTCATACCTGACAGTGTTTCTGCCATGCACAATGCTACAAATGCTACCCGAGAGTCTGAATTCGAAGCAGGCCATGAAGGGAAAATTAAAGAACTTGTCATGGACAATGCTGATTCAGTAGTATGTATTATTTGGCAAAGCATGCGCTATTTTACTTGACTCTAACCGATGTCATTGGGTCAGTTTGTGATATTCACTTATTGCTGATCTTAGGACCGAAGCAAAAATTGTAATGAAAAATAATTTGGAAGCTCATAATAAACTCTGAACCATGCAAATACATGATACATCATACATGCATTTGTAGATAGTGGATACCTACTTCTATTCT
This sequence comes from Canavalia gladiata, assembly GCA_037954105.1. Classification (NCBI taxonomy): domain Eukaryota; kingdom Viridiplantae; phylum Streptophyta; class Magnoliopsida; order Fabales; family Fabaceae; genus Canavalia; species Canavalia gladiata. The sequence continues at coordinate 17,795,418 of CM075660.1, forward strand.
CAAATGTTGCAAATTCTGTCTGGTTTATTCAAATTACAGGCATAGATCACATCCTGCATTTGGTGCATTTTCATTTCAATTCCTACTAGTCACCACTTTCACATTTTGACTTTTTGGTACTTAACAGAAATTGAAAGGTGATCTTATAAATGTCCTGAAGGCTGAGAAAGAAGAATTGGAATCATCACTCAGCAAGGAGAAGTTGCACACTCTTCAACTAAAGCAAGAGCTGGCAGAAGCCGAAACTCGTAACTCTGACCTTAGCAAGGTAACTACATTTTAGAGAGTAAATAGTTATTTTGGTCCTTGAAAGATTAGGAATTGGTCATATTAGTCCTTAAAAGATGGAAAGTACCACTCTGGTCCTTGAACGATAAATAAGTTGGTTATTTTAGTTTCTGGAAAATAGATAGTCAGTTATTTTGATCCTTGAAAAATAAAAAATCTGTCATTTTTAGTAAATGATCGATTTTTTATTTTTCAGGTACGACAATGGTCGATTTTTTATTTTTCAGGTACGATAATGGTGATTTCCATTTTTCAGGGACTAATATGACTGTTTCCTTATCAAATTGACTATTTATTCACCTTTTAATTGTTGAAGTTCCTTTTTCATTTTGGAAACAGCTGAAACGGGCTATTATATTATTGGTACACATTGAATAGAATGCATGGGTAAACTACTGGTAAATACTAAATAATGCTGTTAAAATCAAATAATTTCACCATGCTATGGCAACTCCATTACTGATGTAGGGCTAAGACAGGAGGAGTTCAATTATTTTGGGGTGGGAGTGGGGGTGGGGGGGTTATATAATGAAGATAGTATATCTAATAATATATTAATAAATATAAGCAGATTGAGATCTATAAACAAACTTTGAATATTATCCATTGTTCTATGATGCTATCAGGATGTCCTCACTTTTATTGCACTTATAATGCAGGAGCTGCAGTCAATACGTGGTCAACTTGCTTCTGAGCAGTCAAGGTGTTTCAAACTAGAGGTAATCATCAATGCTTCTGACCACCTTCACCTCTAGGTCATGAGAAAGTGTTTGTGAAATTTATTATCATTACATTGTGAAGCGAAAGCATACAATGTCTAAAGTATATGCCTGATCTCTCCAATGCACCCAAGTCTCAATATGATGTATTGTTAGAGAAAAAGTCATAATGAAATCACAAAACTCACGTTGCCTAATTAAAAGATGGAATGCTTCCCCTCTCACCTTTATTGGCTAGGGCTGTGGGTATGGAGTCGTTTTGAAATTATAGTTAATCGCTTGGAGTGAATTGAGTCCACTCACCAGTAGTTATATGAATGTTTAGTCGGATAAATTATCAATTATGGGCACTGGAATGAATTGATCAATATTCTCCCTCCCCTCGTGAGTGAGTAAAAGTTATTGGGGGAACAAGTTACTCACACAAACTCCCTGATTTTATAATTGTTGATCACACAAAATACATGTCACTCTATGGTCAGTTTGGTGTAGGGATGACTTGGTGAGCATACCTGCTTGAGAATCTCTCGTTGAAATCATTCTAAGAAGATCCCTCTTTGTTATGATCTTATGATCTAGTTTGTCGAGTAATTTATCATTAGTCTCTAAAATTACGAGTATGGCTCATTTTAGTCCTAAAATTACAAAAAATGTCATTTTAGGAGTAAACTATCATTTTAATTTTTGAATGATTTGGAGTTGGTCACATTAGTCCTTAAAAAGTGGAAATTATCATTTTCTGTTCTTGAAAAATGAAATATTCGTTCAATTTAGTCATGTTTGAACATCAATTTAATCCCTTAAAAGGATTAAATTGATTAACATTTTTATCTTTTTTAAGGTAAAAAATTATGATCTCCATCTTTTAGGAACTGTGACCGACTCCAAATCTTTTAGAGATTGAAATAGTAGTTTACTAGTCATTTTAATTTCTGAAATTACTAAACAGTCATTTTAGTTTGTGAAGTTACAAAATAACAATCATTTTAGCCCTTTAATTACAACAATAAAGACTAAAATGACCTATATTTGATAATTTCAAGACTAAATGACATTTTTATAATTTTAAAGACTAAATTGACTGATGTATATAATTTTAAGGGTTAATTTGATGGAATACTCCTAGCTTGTCTGTTTGAGACAGCTTTAAAAGTTTGGCATTTGTCTCCTTTTATTATAGATGGAAAATTTGAATTTTCTTTTCACTGAAGAGAGTATTTGGGATCACAGGTGGAGGTTGCTGAATTAGGTCAGAAGCTCCAAACAATTGGGACACTACAGAAGGAACTTGAACTCCTCCAGCGGCAAAATGCTGCATCTGAGCAGGCTGCCTTAAATGCAAAGCAAAGGCAGGGCTCAGGTAGCGTATGGGGTTGGCTTGCTGGTACACCCCCTAGCCCGAAAGCAGATGATGCGTGATTACCCTAACTGGATAACAATGCTACTTTCGATTTCATTAGCCAATTTTTATATCCATTACATTTTTTCTTTTGTTTTGATTCAGTTCTTTTTTTAGTGAAGGAAATAAGATTTAGCAGCTGTCCGTAATACATATTACTCATCTACTGTAATTTTAGTTGTGTAGCTTCATAAAGCTGTTTGTCCAGGACAGTGCATGTTGTTGTTCCCACCATTTTTGCTGATTTGTATTCAATTCAAAACGAATGCATGATTGAATGAAAGCATAGATATTCTTTTATTTAGGAGAGCTACTAAGTACTATATAATTTTTTTTGTCAAATCATATTAGAATTTCGATTCAGCCTTCGTTAAGCGTTTGTTTGTTTATAACTTCTCGACCGAACCAACGTGACACAAATTCCTACCTTTCATCAAGGATTGGGTACTTACACTACACTCATGAATGGGGGGGGGGCATTCTGTTTGCTTTTTTTACAGTTGCTATTCCATAGGATCTTTAGTGCTTGTTTACTTACCCGTTAGGAAATCAATTCAATTATTGTATTTTAGTAAAAACACATTTCCAAAAATTAATAAAATTATTTTGATATATATATATATATATAAATATATTATTTATATTTACAGGTTTAATTTAATTTCACTTAACTTTAAACTAACTAAATCATTAGTTGTTAAATGTGAAGTGAATGGTTTTAATGAAGAGAACTTTTGTGATAATTCTTGTGTTTCAGAAATTTTTTATCTAATTTTATTCTTAAAAATAATTAATATATTTAAATAAATTAAGATCAAATGATACTGAATATTAAACTTAACAAAATAATATTTTTTATAAAAAGTAATTTTACCAATTTATTATTAATTCATATTATATTTTGATAATAATTATTATATCACTTTTAGGTAATTTAAATGGTTATTGATATATAATTTAATAATAATTGTTTTTTAATATCTAAATTTCTCATGTGTTAAAATAAAAGGATGAAATATCTATTAATTTTTAAATTATGTACAATTTTATAGATTTGATTTATTATATGAGAATTTTAAATTTAATAATTAAATTAATAAAATGATCTTTTAATTAAAAATTAGGAGAGATATTTTTTTATTAAATTTGATCTCTAGTATTATTTGATTATGATCTATTTAAATCATTAACAAAATTAATTATAAAATATTTAAAATATAATAAAATTTACATATCAATTTTAAAAAATATTAATTAATTTTTAAATTTTTGTACTATAACGTTAAACCATATTTATCAATAATAATTTTATCTCACTGTACGAAGTTAGTTATACAAATATAACTTCATTGAATACCATAAACCTTTTACGTATCAAAATGGAAAATAGGTTTAATTTATAATCTAACAAAAATATTTATTTAGTTTAAATTAATTTGTTTAACATTTTTATACTCACTGTTTTATTTTGTAAACTTAAAAATATGATAATGAAGTACTAGTGTAGTAATTATTCTTGCATTTAATGTCCTCAAATTAAAATATTTATAATTTAGTCCTTGGTATATTTTTATTTGTTCAATTAATGACGTTTTCATTATTCATAGTATATTTTAGAATGAATCGACGCCTAATTATGTACGCAAAAAATCGACGCTTAATTCAGTTAATTGCATTTAATTAAACTCAAATTATTGCCATTTTTAAGCTGATCCACCAAAAAATGAAGTACGAAGACATAAATCACGATTCCGGCGCTGGATACTTTGGTGCCGTCCAAATTCCAAAGACATTTCTTATCCACGCTCTCTTTGTCTCTGTCTCTGCAATACATTAGGGTTTTAATCCAATTCAGAAGCTCACACTTTTTGTCTTGCTGATTCCGCGCCATATACAGAGATGGTATGCTTCCTTCTCTTTGACAACTTTGCTATTTGCTCTTGTGAACACCACTCATGAAAGACCACACCACCGTTACCGTAACAACTGGCGATGCAAATCCCAATCACCAAGTTAGGGATTCTTCACCGGACCTTGTTTCGGCGAGCGAGGTAGATGCCCGCCTTGCCTCGGAACCTGTGGTCACATCGGCGGAACAGTTTAGGATTAGGGTTTCTTCGGAGGGTGATGCTGGACTCGCATCATCCACCATTGATCGCTTCGACCGACTCAACAGTCATGCTGACGAACGCGTTTCTGGTAGAGAACCCGAAGCAGAGAGATTTTCTGGTTCCGATGGCAAATCTCTGTTATCTGAGTTCGATGATTACGTAGCTGCTACGAGAAGAAATGGCGGAGCGTCAGGAAATGTAGGGCACGGTTTTGAGGTGGGTGATATGGTGTGGGGAAAGGTGAAATCTCACCCGTGGTGGCCTGGACACGTATACAATGAAGCTTTTGCATCTCCTGCAGTGCGTCGTACCAAGAGGGAAGGACACTTGTTGGTCGCTTTCTTTGGTGATAGCAGTTATGGATGGTTTGAACCCTCTGAACTTATCCCCTTTGATGCCAATTTCGCCGAGAAATCGAGGCAGATAAATTCCAGAAATTTCCTCAAGGCTGTGGAAGAAGCAGTTGATGAAGCTAGCAGGAGATGTGGCCTTGGCATGGTTTGTAGATGTAGGAACCCTGATAATTTTCGTCCCACCAATGTTGAAGGGTACCTTTCTGTTCAAGTGCCAGATTATGAGCCTGGAGTCTATTCTGATGCTCAGATTCGGAGGGCGAGAAATGATTTCAGGTCCTCTGAAATGCTTGCTTTTGTAAAGCAATTGGCCCTTGCTCCCCAAGATGGTGATCGCAGAAACATTGGTTTCACTAAGAATAAGGCCACTGCTTTTGCTTTTCGACGTGCGGTGTTTGAGCAGCATGATGAGACATATGCCCAGGCCTTTGGAGTGCAGCCGTTGCGCCCTTCTGATTCTCAGGTGAATCGACTTGATCAGCCTGTGAGGCATCCCACTAAAGGTATATTCTCTTCTGTATATGCTTCTTTGTGAACATTGTGAGAGACTCTGTAAGTTTATCGTTTTGCCCACCTTAGACTACCAATAGTACAGTTCCTTCTATTTTCCCTCATATTAATCATCCCAATGTATTCATAATTACATTAATGCAGAGTTTTTGAGTTAACAGAGCTTGTTACTGTAAGCACTCATTCTATCTTGACAAGAAAGTTACATGAAAGGTGAAGCTTCCTATGAAGCATTAGTTTAACTTGGCCGTTTGTATTTTATGAGCTTGTTGATTTGATTGTCAATTTGTGATTTCATTGTTAGAGCTTGTCATTTATCCCTTTGCTTGTGCAAAGATGTTAGTGTGGATTGGATATCTGGCTCATTTCTGCCTGTCTATCTCTTTAAATATGTTTCAGACGTGAATGCTACCATTTTTCTGATGCTTTTAATGTTGCATCCTCCAGCTCCTTTGAGTGGTCCAATGGTGATAGCTGAAACTTTGGGTGGCGAGAAGAACACTCCAAAATCTTTTAAAGTTAAGGATAATTTCAAGAAGGATAAGTATCTTTTCAAGCGGCGGGATGAACCCATTAACTCTTTCCAGTCAGCTTCCAGGGAGGAGATGCCGGATGCAGCTGGGTGTTTTGTATTTCAGAAGAGGCATTTAGCTGTGTCTGTGGCCCCTCAAGCTTTGGAGGAGCATGAAGACACAAGGTTTATAAACCAAGATGTTGCAGCTTCAACTGCAAAAGCTGAAGTAGCTGTTGTAGACCAACCTCAACCAAGTGGCAGTGGTCCTGCATCCCAAGAAATTACTTTAGATGCAAAGCCGTATCTTCTTGACAAGGGCAAAGAATCTTCTGAAGAAATAACAGGGAGCATTGAATCAATTGATGTTGCTTGTAAAAGCGCAGGTAGGCCTGATTTCTCTGAGATGGCATTGCCAAGCATGGTTAACGAGAAATCTCATTCTACCAATCTGGAGAGTGAAACGTGTATGGATGTTAAAAATAATGTCAATGTAATACCATCAGAACCACATGAAGATTTTCAGCAAATAGAGCAGAGATTTCGGGGTATATCTGATGATGTAATGCATCACAAACCTAGTGTTGATGGAGAGCCGAAGAAAATAAAAGTTCATAAACGGCCTGCTGATGACTTGAACCCTGAGACTTCTGTATTGGAGGGAAAAGAGAAGAAAAAAATGAAAAAGGGATTAAGTTTACAATCCACCTCAGGCCATCTGGAGATGCCTTCGAATTCTGAAAAATCTTTACTCTCAGGAAAGTTGATGGGAAAACCTGTCTCATTTGGATCGGCTCCTAGAGAGGATTTACATTTACAACCAGTGCAGGCAGATGTTTCTACCAGCAATATGATGCCTGTGGATCCCATAGCAGAAGCTAATATTGAGTTGCCCCAACTTTTGGGTGATTTGCAAGCTCTTGCTTTGGATCCTTTTCACGGTTTTAAAAGAGGGATCCCTGCAGTTGTTCGGCAGTTCTTTCTGCGGTTCAGATCTCTTGTTTATCAGAAAAGCTTGTCTGTATCCCCACCAACAGTAACAGAGAATGAAGCTGCCGAAGTTCGTGTTACTAAACCTCCTGCTATTGTTGGGGCATCAGACGGTCCCAATGATCTTGCCAAAGCTTCACCCCTTGTAAAGTCTGTAAAACGCATTGTTCGGTCTGATGACCCAACCAAAGCTGGGCGGAAAAGGGCCCTCTCTGACCGTCAAGAAGAAATTTCTGCCAAGAGATTGAAGAAAATCAAGGACTTAAAGGCACTGGTTGCAGACAAGAAGGCAGCCAACCAGAAAACTTCTGAAGCCCGGCAAGGAGAAGGAAAAGAATCTGTGGTCCAGGCTCCATCCAAGATAGCGAAACCTGATTTGACCAGGAAAGTGGAGCGTCCAGCTAAGCCAGTTGAACCCACCATTCTGGTGATCAAGTTTCCCCCTGAAACATCACTTCCATCTGTTGCAGAGCTGAAAGCAAGGTTTGCTCGCTTTGGGCCAATTGACCAATCGGGTCTCCGAGTCTTTTGGAAGACCTCAACATGTCGAGTTGTTTTCTTGCACAAGGTTGATGCTCAATCTGCACATAAATATGCTATAGCAAACCAATCCTTATTTGGCAATGTGGGTGTGAAATGCTTCCTCCGGGAACTTGGGGATTCTTCATCTGAAGTCTCTGATGCTGCCAAGGCCAGGGGAGACAATGGCACCAGTGAAACACCTCGGATCAAGGATCCTGTAGTGGTTCAAAGGCAGGCATTAGCATCAGCCCAGCAACCTGTGATCCAGCTCAAATCCATCCTGAAGAAATCTACCGGGGATGAGTTAGGCCAGGGAAACGGTAATGGAGGTAGTAGTAAAGGCACCCCACGTGTAAAATTCATGTTAGGTGGGGAAGAAAGTAGTAGGGGAGAGCAATTAATTGTGGGTAATAGAAACAACGTCAACAATGCTAGTTTTGCTGATGGTGGTGCACCTTCTCCTGTTGCTATGGATTTTAATAGTAAGAATGTTCAAAAGGCTAATTCTCAACCATCGTTGCCTAGTATTCCCCTTCCTACTCAGTATACGAAAATCCCACAACATAATTTGCATAATTCCGAAATGGCGCACAGAAATACTCCCAATTTTATAAACACTACTCCATCAGCTACTGCAACCACTGTCGATATATCACAGCAGATGATAAGCCTTTTGACAAGGTGCAACGATATCGTGACTAACTTAACGGGTTTATTAGGCTATGTGCCCTACCATCCACTTTGATATAAGTGGCACCGTACTCAATGGTTCACGGAATCCAATACAAGGAAAATGCGGGCTAGTTGGATTGTGAATGACTGACTCGAGAAAATCCATGAACCGATATCGTTCCATAATCGTTTGAAATTTTTGGGCTTCACCATGTAAATGTACCCCCATATTGACAATGGCATCTCATTAGCTGCCTCTCCATTTCTGTTCTTATTTATATACTTTGAATCATTTAAGTGAGTAGGGCAGTTTTTTTTATACCGGGGTGAGGGGGCTTGTTGATTTATTAAAGCCCACACAACGCATAAATGCTCCTCGCATCACATGTGCTTCTGTACCATGTTTTCGACCTTAGATTGGCCTTTTGTAGTTACTGTTTGGAGCCCTTTTGGGTCCTTCTCCGTCAGAACTAAGAGTAGTATTATTTTGTTTTTTTTTTAAAACAATTGAGACTATTTGTTATTCCTTCAATTTTTGTGAAGTATTTTTGAATTATGTATATTAAAAAAAAGATATAGTTAAGGAAGAAATAGAGATAACAGTATTATTATATATGCTATTTAAAATTTAATATTTAAATAGTGGAGTTCTTGAAGATAATAAGAGCAAGTTTTTATTTTCATTCTTTCACATTTATGCTATCCATTAAGTTAGTTTTTAAATTGATGAACTCAATAAGATTTGACATGTAAAAACTTATCAAGTTAATTCTTGTTAGGGATTAATTTGATTGAAATTTTAAAATGTATAATAAATTTTTGTATATGATAAGTCTTATTGAGTTTTCATTAGTTGATTAACTTGATGGATGTTATTAATGTTAAGAGACCAAAATGAAAGTTTGCTTAGGAGTTGTAAGTGACATGTGTATAAAAATGGATATGCGGACTAACCCAGTACAAGCAAGATCGATCTATAATGGTTTACAATCAAAGGATTAGGATGACCTGTGAAGCAAATGGAATAAAAAATTATTGGCCCGACTTTAGCTCATGTGAATTAGTAGGCTGATCCGTTTATTCATTAAAATATTTAAATTATATATATATATACATATATATATATATATATATATTAAAAAAAAAAAGAAGCTTGTAAGTTCATCTATTAACGTGTGGGTTCAATCAGTATTGTCATGGGTTAAACAAATTGAGTAAAAAAAGCCATATTAAAACAGGCCTACACTTTTATATCCTTTAACCCACCAAACTTGCGAGCTATGCGAACCTGGATCCATATATTCATCTTTACATGTGCGGTTCAATTTGTTGTGCTCTAATTAAATAACCTAAAAGATTGCTTTACGTGGTTAATTAAAATACGTATTTTTTTATACAAAAATTAAGTGAGCTAAGTCATAAAAACTTAAAGGTTGGTGCATATCTTAAGAATTTTCAAATATTTATAAAAATATTCATAAACCATCTACTAAGTTAAAATATGTGTTTGTATCACGCAATTTCATTTTATTCTTTATAAGTATTTTAATTTAATTTTTATACATATAAATATTTTAAAAATAATTTTTGATGTTTGAATTCATCATAATACTAACATAACGTCCTTTTTCTTTTGACGTAGTCAATAGTCATTGATATGATAATTGCATATATTTTTTTAAATTATGTATTCATCATATTTCATACAATTTTAAGTTAACGTGTATGTTAAAAATTTTAATTTAATATTTTTATGTATAAAAAATTTAATTCCTACCTAAATTTTTTTATAAAATTTAAACATATATATATATATATAATAATTTATATGTAGAATTTTTAACTTGATACCTACATTCTAATTATGTTAATTTACATGCTAAGAGTTATAATATCTAACTACAATAAATTAGAAATAAAAAATACACACATGTCAAATATAATATAATAATTGATTAAAAATATAATTTTTTAAATATATGAAAAATAATATATATATATATATATTTGATCTTTTTACAAAAAATTATTTTAAAAAATAGTTCTAAATTTATTAAGAGTGATAGATTTTAAGTTTCGAGGATAAGAAGATAATCAAACGAAATCATATAAGTACTCGTATGCGTTAATGTTTGTTGAAATTAAACATATAGCCTATAATAATAATAATAATAATATTGTTGAGATACATTTAATCTATGTATAAATATTTTACTGTAAGGTTAAGTTACAAGCTCCTAATAAATACATATTCTTTTGTTTTGGATAATGCTATAGAAAAATATTTAATAATTTATACGTGGAAGTGAGAGAGTAAAAGTTGACTTCTTTTAAAGATATAGACAATCTTTCTAAATTATTTATAAAAATTTTACACACATAAAAATAATTTTTTAAATATAAAATAATTAAAATTTATTCATTAAAAATAATATATCACAAAATTATTATAGGAATCTCTATTATTTTCTTTAGTTTTAAACAATTCATTTCTTAGATGAAAGTATATATCACTCCATATTAATTCAATCTTTTAGGATATTAACATTTAAGTACAAGTTTTTTTTTTTATAAATTATTTCATATATTCTTACTCATTTGCTATTCTTGATAAATAAATTGCTGGAGCAATAACAAGATAAATACCTTCTTAAATCTCACTGACTTACAAAGTTTAATTTTTATTTGTGACTTGACTTACATAAAAAATAACCTTAAAATCCTACTTGATGTTTGTGTTTGAATTATTGTTCATTAGAAACATGCTTTTATAAATATTAAATCATGTTTATAGCCTAATTAATATTAAAATTAGTTGTTCTGGAACATAATTTTATGATAATTTAATTGATATTAGTGTTGAAATAGAAAAAAAAAACCTAAAGATACACATTTTATGATTGGAAGACTCATAGATGACTAACACTAAGTGCACAGGTCCAAAAAAAGTTCGACAGTAACTTTGAAAGATGATTTTGGTTTTTTATTAAATAAGAGTGTTCAAATTTTACATTTAGATCAATAATTTTTGCCACAACATAACAATACAACTTTCTTATTTCTACGTACCACTTTAAGCTAATTAATAACATATTTTAAAATGCTACCTAAAGTATCATTTAAATTAATATTATATATTATTTTTCATTCAATTTTATTTTTATTATTTTATCATATTTTTTTCATCCTTTTGTTTTACAACCCTTGATATATTATAAAAAATAATTTATGTTTATAAAAGATAAAATTAATATAATATAAATTTATTTATATTATCTAATTTTATAAAAATATTTTAAAAATAAAATAAAATAATATTATCATAATTATTAAGATGATAAATTATTTTAAAATTAAAATATAATAAGTAATAATTATGTATAAATAAATGTAGTTTAAAAATACAAGTTATATATTTTTAATTGTTGTACATTAATCATTACTTTAAAAAGTTAATTTAATTAATTAATTTGTCAACTTTTAACATTAAACTAGCTTTTTAATTTTTGGCTGTTTCATCTTTTAGTTAATTGATTGACTAGTTGTGATAAGTATATCCTATGTATTATATTAGAGTTTGGTAGCAAATTTATCCTAACTTATTTAACTTCTATCTTCCTTGAATTCTTGAATTCTTCTATTGCATGGCCATACAAATAGATCATTGGATTCAATTTTCATTTACGGACAGCTAAGTTAATACGTTAAGTATTATATGATAATTAACTTAATAATTTTTTTACTATAATCAATGAGTTAATATCTGTATCAATAATTTAAATTGACTAAATATTAGATTTATTTTAAATATGTAAAGAATTTAAACCCTTATTCAATGTCTTGTTCATGTCCCATATGCCACCTCACCTTTTTAATACGAGTGAATTGTCACTTTCGTCCTTAACTTTATTAATGTGTTTCATTTTTATCCCCTGATTTAAAAAAATTAGGTTGTTAGTCTCTATGGTCATTTGTGTTTCACATTCGTATCTATGATCAATTTTAATAAACGAAATGTTGATATATGAAGTTAAATGTCATTCAGCTATACCTCAAGGTCAACCAAAAAGATTAAAGAAGTTAGCTAGTAAAGATGGAGCATTTAAAAATTTATCTACCAACACCGTAGGAACAAGGATAAAAATGATGATAGGTTTAATAAGGTGAATGAGGTGAAGAAATCCTTAATGTATTATATGATGTTGTTTAGGCATATTTAGATGTTCAACGTGACATTTGACAGTAGAAATCAACGCATCATTTAAGTTAGGGATAAAAATGAAACACGTTAACAAAGTGAAGAATAAAATTGATAATTTACTCTTTTTTACATGGATGGTAAACTTTTTTTATGACCTATGCTCAACATATTACATAGAGGACATGTGTTCTAATAACTAAATATCTCGTTGTAGACTCGTCATCCTCATATCCCATAACTTAATAAGTAGTAACTTGAAAGGATTTTATTACGTAAAATAAATTAATAATTAAAAAATAATTCTTACTTCTAACCAACATGATATAACATAAGTCAACCATTTACATAATTTCAATTTTCTAGTTTACCTTATTCTTTTATACACTTTTACATATGTCGATCATTTTCATCTAAAAACAAGTATTCAAAATCATCATGTGATATGATTGATCATGATGATAGGTTTTCATGACATAACAACAATGAAGGAGAAATTGAAGTAATTGGCATAAATGGTGATGTATATGCAAATGTAGAGTAAATTAACTATCAAATTTAGGTGGACTCCTCGTAGGATGTCTATGATGCAACTTGATTTGATTTTACAAAAATAAAAAATAAAAATCCACCTAAATCAATTATAAAAACATACCAGTGATTTAGTTTGCTTTATTTAAAATATATTATAAAAACTAAATTAAACTAATCTTTAACTGTTTATTGCAATTATTTTAATTTTTGAATTAGTTTTAAAAAAATTTAAACAACAAAAATACTATCAAATAAATGTAAAATACTATATTCAAGATCATAAAGAAGTAAAATACATAATAAATAAGATTCACAATTCATAACTAAAAACAAGAAAGCTTATAGTTAATATAAAATATATATTTTCAATAATAACTCAAACATTTCAATACTAGTTATGTTATAGAATATTATGGTAATTGTCAAATTTTCCGATACTTGTATTAGTGTTGTCTCCACACTTGTACAACATCAACAAAATATCAACTTAGTAAAGTAATAACATTAACCTTCATCTAATAAGAACTAAAAACTTGTTAATTTAATATAAAATATATTAAACAATGCATAAATATTCAATTACAAAAAATATAAAAATATATTAAAATTATTGCAAGACAACAACCAACAACATCACCTTTCACTTGTTAATAATTAAAAAAAGTTGGTAACTTAACGTAAAATAGATTCAACAATATAAAATATTCATTCATAACAAATATAAAAATATATTAGTATGACAGCCAAACAATAATAGTTCTCAATCAAATTTAAAATTAAAATCCTTTTCATTTGATGGTTAGATTAAACATAATTCTAAATTATAAATACAAAATATTATTATTAATTAAAAATTAGAACTAAGATAAACTAATAACAAGAAATAAACAATTTGACAACCGTAGAAGTTAAGAATGAAGAAAATTAAAACTAATTTTAACATCAAATTAAAGTTTTTGCTATCTTTAATGTAAGAAAACTTTTATAGTTATTAAGAATCATACTTCAATGTAACGTAGATTCGTAAACAATTGTAGATACTAACATAGCTAATTTATCTTTAACTATTTAACCTAATTTAGGATCTTTACTTAAATTAATTTTGCACATATTTAAAATATTAAAATTTTGAGTTATTTTTTCTTATGTCTTCATGAAATACATATCCACCTTATTTTTATTCTCGATTTCACTCGTATTTATGTCTTTTTTAAACTCCAAATTAGATAAAAGATTTTTATTTATCGAATCAAAATATTCCATTTTCTAATAAGATTGTGTAATGTGTTGGGATTCAACATTTCCATCAAAACTTGTATAGTTAACAAATACATTGTTCAAAAGTATCCATTACCTTTACAATTAAAAAATTAGCATCCATCTTATCATAAATTTTCTTAAAGATCCATTCTAAAAATCAAAATTTGTATCGGGAACAAAGAATAATAGTAATAAAAATCACCATGTTGATATTTTCAATGCTCCCCAACACTTGTCATGCTTAACTTTTCTTTTTCAATTATTTCCTTTAGTAATGAATAAACAATCTCACCTCCAAGATTTTAAAGTGTTTAATATCTTGAAATATTCATAAAAATATTGAGAAAAATACACATATTACAAATCAAACATTGTAACATCATATTTTTTTTTTAAATCTCACAAACACGGTGCATTGTCCTAATATTTAATTTTTGGAATATTATTATACATCAAAACAAGATTAGTTGTCACTCTCTTGCTTTAAAGCTTGTTAAACTTGTTCATACAATTAGGGATGAATGAATAAATTTGACAGTGTTTCTAATCTTAGTAATTGAAATAACAATAGTAACAAACAAGTCATCTAATAAGTAACCTTTCTTTACAAAGTACCCATCTCTCCAATTTTAGTTATAACAATCTTATAAGATTCAAGTACTATTTTTAAACTAGCCTTGTCTAACAAGACTCTTGAGATTGAGTTACCTTGCACTTTAGTTAAGGTTGTATCTAACGTGAGTTTGAGAAGGATTTTTCTTTCTCATGTAAACCTTGGTAGTTGCAAAGTTTCTCATATAGGATATGAATTCTTCAACATTTTTCTCAAACTTATGGAATAGTCCTTTGTTAGCACATATATTTCTTATAAATCATGTGTCCGGTATCTAATCACTAGCATTATTGACCAAATTAGTATCAATCATTGCAACATGACTTCATAAATTGAGGTCTTGTTTTTGTTGTCTAGTATTTTTTCCTTTATTGTTGTTATTATGTCTATCCTTGCAAAGGTAGCATTAATATGACGACTTATGTTCATTTTCTTGTATAAACGTAGTATGTTGTTTAACCGTTTTGAAAATTACCATTTGATTTATTAGTTTATTTTTTATATTGCCATTAGATTTGTGCATTTTTTGCCCTACTTTATTTTGATATTTTCCCTTATTAGAAGTGACAATAGATTCAACTAGATGATGAGTTCAATGTCACATAATTGATGAGTTCATGAGTTCCTACAAAACAAGATAAAGTTCTTTTCCCATTCAAGGGTACTAGCAACGACGAGTAATTATACTCATGCACCTGTTACATGATTTGGTTCGTTGAATAATTGAAATTACAACTATTCATTAGTGATATATATTTTATTATTGACATAAAAAATTTTAAAATTAGATCGGTCATTAAACTAATTAAGATATTTGTTCAATATTTTTAATCATATAACCGTGATTGTATCAGTTAATACCATAATTTTACATTATTAAAATTAGGTATTATTAAAATATTCTAAATTTAAATTATACATGTAAAATTAAATTAAATTAAATATTTTAATTTCTCTTTTTTAAATGATTAAAATAATTATTTTATATATAAATCAATTTTTTACCATCTTTGTCTATGCATCAATTTACCAAAAAGATTTACTGATTTTATTAATTTTTCTTAAAATAATTTAGTAATTTGTAAATCATAAATTTACCGATTTTATTAATTTTTTACTTATTTTTTTAAATAATTTTAAAATTCAAATGATTTTGAAAAATATTCAATTTATGATGGGATCGATCCCTTCATTCCAATTTTATAACTATAATTACAATATTGATACCATCGTTTGTAATTGGTTCTGTCTGTTAAGGACACAAGCCTAGACATATTAGCCAAGATACTTTTGAGTAGAGTGCCGTGGAAGAACAACACACAATAATTTACTCTCAATTTGTTAAAAATAGGAGAGATAGAATGTTATGCTGTGGGAAACATCACTCTTATGAAAGCATAACCAAACTTAATTTAACAAATATCTGGCCTCAAGATTGTCCAGAAAAGGATAGAGAGGAGATGGTACGTCTTTCGGTGGGTGCATAAATCGGAGTCGTTACCCTTGCTATAGCAGGGAACACGGACCAACCACAAGTTTAATGGTAATTAACCAGATCACAAGAAATCTGCATGTAACGATTGCAACGGTACAACAAATTGATGTCATAGAATAATGACCCCAACTTGCAATAGCATTGCTAAAGGAATTAATTATAATATATTACGAAAGAATTGGTCAACATATAAATCCAATACTGATTCCACTTAAATCAAATTAACAGGCGGCGTAGTAAACATTGTGCCAACAGAAATATTAATTCATGTACATAAGTTGGTTGATCAAGTGATCTTGGCTATAGTGGCTAGGAAAACACTATCACGTCACAGGCTTGACTTGAAAATATAGGAAGGGAAATCAACAAAATCGTTTAACACGAATTTACAATTTAATTTATTTAAAGATTAATTTAATTGTGTTTCATAAATAATTTGGTTCAGATTTATTAAAAAAGTTTTTTAAATAAATAAGTCTGATTTAAATTTATAAAAAAGTTTATTTAATTTATTTAGGAATTTATTTATATTTGTATATTATATATTTATATTTATTTTAATATGTTATATTTATATAATATTTATTTTATATTTTATTTATATAATATTAATATATATATATTAAGTTTATTTACTAATTTTTAATAAAATATTTATATAGATTTTAAATTTATTTATTAATTTATTTAGAATATAAATTTTTAAATAGACTTTGATAAGACATTATTAAAAAACAAATTTTTTTAAACAGATAATAGGTATAAATACCTAACTTAAATACCTAATTCAAACTATTTTCATCCATATTAATAATAAAATAAAGTTTAAAAATGAAATAGAAACAGATTCAAGAACTGTTTATATGTTTGCTTCACAATTTTCATCTCTTTCTTTTTCATTAAACAGGGAGAAGTATCAACGTAAAAGTGCTAATAAGATTGTAGCTAGGTTTACTTTTCACAAACCAGCACTTTGGCGTCGTGTTATCTTTTTGTTTGAGCCTTCTTCCTTTTAATAAAATCAGTTCTCTTCTGAAAATAATTTTAAATAAGTTATTCATCCTTAAAAATATGAATTTTTTGTTTTAGTTTTGTAAAAATTTTATTCGCTTTTAATAAATAGATTCACTGAAAATAATATGGTTGTAATTGAGGGATGATTAAAATAATGTCAAATTTATCATTTTTAAGGATTAAAATTAAATAAAAATTTTGTAAAGACTAAAATAAAAAATCACAATATATTTTAGATCTTTAATTTATTTTAAAAAAAATTTCAAAGGTCATGTATTTAAAATGAAATATAAATAAACATCAATATGAAGGATGAAC
Organism: Canavalia gladiata; assembly: GCA_037954105.1. Lineage (NCBI taxonomy): Eukaryota > Viridiplantae > Streptophyta > Magnoliopsida > Fabales > Fabaceae > Canavalia > Canavalia gladiata. The sequence continues at coordinate 17,812,925 of CM075660.1, forward strand.
CAATACGTGAAATTCTATCATATGGTTTAATTTTTGATACAATAACAGCGGTGGAGTTCAACATATAACTTCATATAAATCTCTTAAATCTCTTGTATAAGTATAAATGGTTGTTAGAATATTTTATATTGCATAATACTTAAAGAGAGGACTAAAGCAGAATATTGGGGGTGGAGTTAGGGAGAACGAGATATTTACTTTTTAAAAAATGTAAAAATGAAACATTAGTGTTTTACAATAAAAAAAAATATAATACTTTTAAAACAAATATAATATGAAAATTATAATTCATTTTATATCATTCACCATTCAGAAGATAAAATAAGAATTGTGTTTCATTCTATCATAAAATATTCAAATAACAGAAGGAGCTTATTTTATTTGACTTATCTTATGTTTTATTTTTTATTATAATTTTATTGATATAAATATGATCTAAATATACTTATCAATATTTGTAATAATAAATTATAAGGAATCAATTAATAGATATTTTTTTTCAAAATCATATTAAAATACATCGACAATCATAATAAAAAACGATTTTCCATTTCTTTCTTTAACCAGTGTTTGTTGCATTTGCCATGAATTATTGTCATTTTTTAACTGATCAATCAAAAAATGGTATACTAAGAAAAAGCAAACATAAATCACAAACATAAATCACGATTCCGGCGCTGGTGCGGTCGAAATTCCAAAGGCATTTTTATTCCCTTCCTCGTCCTCCTCTCTTTCTCTCTGCAATAGATTAGGGTTTTAATCCATTTGGGAACTTCAAACTTTCCGTGTTGCTGCGAAATTCTCCTGATTTTCAACTTCGCGCGATATATAGAGATGCTATGTTTATTTTTCGTTGATAACTTCTCCATTACCTCTCGTAAACACCACTCATGAAAGACCAAGCCACCGTTACCCACACAATTGGCGATGCAAATCCCAATAACCTAGCTAGGGATTCTTCGCCGGAACTTGTTTCAGCGAGCGAAGTCGATGCTCGCCTTTCCACGGAGCCAGTGGTCAGTTCGGCCGAACATTTTAGGGTTAGGGTTTCCCCGGAGGGTGAAGAGGGACCCGCACCGTCCACCATTGTTCGCTTTGACAGAACCAACAATCATGCTGAAGCAGAGAGATTTTCTGCGACTGATGGCAAATCTCTGTTATCTGAGTTCGATGATTACGTAGCTGCCGCGAGAAGGAACGGCGTAGCATCAAGGAACGTAGGGTATGGTTTTGAGTTGGGTGATATGGTGTGGGGAAAGGTGAAATCTCACCCGTGGTGGCCTGGACACATATACAATGAAGCTTTTGCATCTCCTGCAGTGCGTCGTACCAAGAGGGAAGGACACGTGTTGGTCGCTTTCTTCGGTGATAGCAGTTATGGATGGTTTGAACCTTCTGAACTTATTCCCTTTGATGCCAATTTCGCCGAGAAATCGAGGCAGATAAATTCTAGAAATTTCCTCAAGGCCGTGGAAGAAGCAGTTGATGAGGCCAGCAGGAGATGTGGTCTTGGCATGGTTTGTAGATGTAGGAACCCTAATAATTTTCGCCCCACCAATGTTGAGGGGTACCTTTCTGTTCAAGTGCCAGATTATGAGCCTGGAGTCTATTCTGATGCTCAGATTCGGAGGGCGAGAAATGGTTTCAGACCCGCTGAAATGCTTGCTTTTATAAAGCAACTGGCCCTTGCTCCTCAAGGAGGTGATGACAGAGGCATTGGTTTAACTAAGAATAAGGCCACTGTTTCTGCTTTTCGACGGGTGGTGTTTGAGCAGTATGATGAGACTTATGCCCAGGCCTTTGGAGTGCAGCGGTTGCGATCGTATGATTCTCAAGTCAATCAACTTGATCAACCCGTGAGGCAACCTACCAAAGGTATATTCTCTTCCTCATCTTCTGTTTTGAATGATGAGGTGTGCTTCTTTTTGAACATCGTGAGATACTCTACCTGTAAGTTTATCTTTGTGCCCATCTTAGACTACCAATAGTATAGTTCTTTCTTTTGATTTTTCCTCATTAGGTTTCCCTTATATTAAGTATCCCAATCTATTCATAATTCCTGTAATGCAAACTTTTTGTGTTAACGGCCTTGTTATTTTAATTAAGTACTCCCCTCCTATCTTGACAAAAGAGTTACATGAAAGGTGAAGCTCTCTTTGCAGCACTAGGATAACTAGGCCCTTTGCCTTTTATGAGCTTGTTGATTTGATTGCAGATTTGTTATTGTATTGTAAGCTCTCTGTCATTTATCCCTTTGCTTGTGCAAGGGTGTTAGTGTTCATTGGATTCTGGCTGATTGCTGCCTGTTTTGCTCTATTCAAATATGTTTCATATTTGAATGCTACCACTTTCTGATGCTTTTATGTTGTATTCTCCAGCTCCTTTGAGTGGTCCCATGGTGATAGCTGAAACTTTGGGTGGTGAGAAGAACACTACAAAATCTGTTAAAGTTAAGGACAATTTCAAGAAGGATAAGTATCTTTTTAAGCGGCGAGATGAGCCCAGTAACTCTTTCCAGTCAGCTTCCAGGGAGGAGATGCCGGATGCATCTGGGTGTTATGTATTTCAAAAGAGGCCTTTAGCTGTGTCTGTGACCCCTCAAGCTATGGAAAAGCAAGAAGATGCAAGGTTTACGAGCCAAGATGTTGCAGCTTCTGCTGTGAAAGCTAAAGTAGCTGTTGTAGACCAAGTTCAACTAGATGGAAGTGGTCTTACATCCCAAGAAATTACATCAGATACCAAGCCCTACCTTCTTGACAAGGGCAAAGAATCTTTTGAAGAAATAACCAGGAGCTTTGAACCAATTGATGTTGCTAGTAAAAGCATGGGTGGGCCTGATTTCTCTGATGAGATGGCATTGCCAAGCATGGTGAACGAAAAATTGCAGTGTACCAATATGGAAAACAAACCTACCATTGATGTTAAAGTTGATGGAAATGTAATACTGTCAGGACAATATGAAGATTTTCAGCAAACAGAGCAGAGATTTCAGGCTATATCTGATGAAGTAAAGCATCACAAACTTAGTGCGGATGGTGTGCCGAAGAAGATGAAAGTTCATAAGCGGCCTGCAGATGACTTGAACCCTGAGAGTTCTGGTATGGAGGGAAAAAAGAAGAAAAAGATGAAAAAGGGTTTAAATTTACAACCTGCCTCAAGCCACCTGGAGAAGCCTTCTACTTCTGAAAAATCTGTACTCTCAGGAAAGTTGATGGGAACATCTGTCCCAGTTGGATTGGCTCCTAGTGAGGATTTACATTCAGAACCAATGCAGGTGGATGTTTCTTCCAGTAATTTGATGCCTATAGATTCCAAAGGAGAAGTTAATATTGAGTTGCCTCTTCTTTTGGGTGATTTGCAAGCTCTTGCTTTGGATCCTTTTCATGGTGTTAAAAGAGGGATCCCTGCAGTTGCTCGGCAGTTCTTTCTGCGGTTCAGATCTCTTGTTTATCAGAAAAGCCTGTCTGTATCCCCACCAACAGTAACAGAGAATGAAGCTGCTGAAGTTCGTGTTACTAAACCTCCTGCTACTGTTGGGGCATCAGACGGTCCCAATGATCTTGCCAAAGCTTCACCCCTTGTAAAGTCTGTAAAACACATTGTTCGGTCTGATGACCCAACCAAAGCTGGGCGGAAAAGGGCCCTCTCTGACCGTCAAGAAGAAATTTCTGCCAAGAGATTGAAGAAAATCAAGGACTTGAAGGCACTGGCTGCAGAGAAGAAGTCAGCCAGCCAGAAAATTTCTGAAGCCTCGCAAGGAGAAGGAAAAGAATCTGTGGTCCAGGCTCCACCCAAGATAGTGAAACCTGATTTGACCAGGAAAGTGGAGCGTCCAGCTAAACCAGTTGAACCCACCATTCTGGTGATCAAGTTTCCTCCTGAAACATCACTTCCATCTGTTGCAGAGCTGAAAGCAAGGTTTGCTCGCTTTGGGCCAATTGACCAATCGGGTCTCCGAGTCTTTTGGAAGACCTCAACATGTCGAGTTGTTTTCTTGCACAAGGTTGATGCTCAATCTGCATATAAATATGCTATAGCAAACCAATCCTTATTTGGCAACGTGGGTGTGAAATGCTTCCTCCGAGAACTTGGGGATTCTTCATCTGAAGTCTCTGATGCTGCCAAGGCCAGGGGAGACAATGCAGCAAATGAAACACCTCGGATCAAGGATCCTGCAGTGGTTCAAAGGCAGGCATTAGCATCAGCCCAGCAACCTGTGATCCAGCTCAAATCCATCCTGAAGAAATCTACAGGGGATGAGTTAGGCCAGGGAAACGGTAATGGAGGTAGTAGTAAAGGCACCCCACGTGTAAAATTCATGTTAGGTGGGGAAGAAAGTAGTAGGGGAGAGCAATTAATTGTGGGTAATAGAAACAACGTCAACAATGCTAGTTTTGCTGATGGTGGTGCACCTTCTCCTGTTGCTATGGATTTTAATAATAAGAATGTTCAAAAGGCTAATTCTCAACCATCATTGCCTAGCATTCCCCTTCCTACGCAGTTTACGAAAATCCCACAACATAATTTGCATAATTCTGAAATGGCACTCAGAAATACTCCCAATTTTATAAACACAACTGCATCAGCTACTGCAACCACAGTCGATATATCACAGCAGATGGTAAGCCTTTTGACAAGATGCAACGATGTTGTGACTAACTTGACGTGTTTATTAGGCTATGTTCCTTACCATCCACTTTGATAAAAATGACACCGTCCTCAACAGCACCAAAGCACCGAATCCACTACAGGAAAAATGTGGGCTAGTTGGATTGCAAATGACTGACTCGACGAAAAATGTGGGCCAGTTGGATTGGGAATGACTGACTCGAGGAAATGCAAGAACCGAGAAATATATAATCGTTCCATAGTCATTTGGGATTTTGGGCTTCAGTGTAAATGTACTCCCATTTTGATATTGATAATAGCATGTCATTTAGCTGCCTTTCCATTTCTATTTTCCTATTTGTCTACTTGAATCATTTTCGCGGGTGGGGAAGTTATTTTGGTACCGGGGTGAGGTGGCTTGTTGATTTGTTAAAAGCCCACACAAAGCTTTGATGTTCACATAACGTGATTCTGTGCCCATATTGCCACGGAAAGTGTATGCCGCATGACTACCGTAGATTGGTCTTCTGTAGCCACTGTTTGGGGCCCTTTTGGGTCTTTCTCAGTTGGAATTGGGAAGAGATGCTTCTTTTAACAATAACATTGAGATAATATATGTTGTCTTTTTTATTTTTATGAAGTATTTTTGAAATGTGTATAATAATAATAAAGGTAAATTTAGGGGAGAAATCAAGATAAGTGCATACAGTATTAAATATGATATTTAAAATTTCATGTTTAAATAGTATAGTTTTGGAATTATTAAGTTTGCTAGTAAGAGTTGAGATGTTTTATATAAAATTTTTGAGTTTAAATTATTGTTTTCATTGTGCAAAAATAAAAATAAGTGTCATGTGTTGGGAAATTTGTTTTATGCTAATCAAATTAAAAAAATGTTAGGATGGCTTTTTATGATATGGTTAAGTCGCAGTTGAATTCGACAACCAACATCTTCCACCCATCAGGGAAAGAGAAAGAAGAGGGTAGAGACAGTGTCCAAAGAAAGACAACTGATTTTTCATCATATAAATAATATTATTTATTAATTTAAATCTTTTTATAAAATTTAAATAAAAATTTAAAAAATAAAACAAATTTATAAATCTACCCTATTTAAATTTTTCATACAAAATTTAAACAAAAATTTTAAAAATAAAATAAATTTATTAGTCTACCCTATATATAAATAGATCTGTTACTATTTATATATTTGACAAATTTTTTTCATCAAAACAGTGGAAGAGAAAGAAGGTGCAGAGACACAAAGCCTAAAAAGGAAGAGAGCAAAGAGGAATTCCATAGGAATTAGTTCAACTTGGTCATAATGGGAATTTTCTTTTGCATATAGAGGTTGTTTACGGCGTACAGGAACTTTTTTTTGGTACAGGGACTGTTATTTTGGATGTATAAAACACGGTTTGTTGTACTGGTGAACAGACACCTTGTGATTATCTTGAATATATTTTGGGTATAATTACACCATATTTGTGTAAGATGTAGGATTCAGTTAGTTTTTATTTTTTTTGGATACCACGTGAAAGAAGAAGTTCTTATGCTTGAACAATGAACACTGTACATTAAGAATGAAATTTGTTATTATTAATGGTTCGATTCAGAATTATGCTTGGGAGTGCATTATTGCATTTATTTTTTATTCTATCTATACTCATTTATCAATTATTATAAGAAGGCAAATAATTCTCAAAACAGTACATTACCGTTCAAATTAAAGTTACCATTACAATAACAGAAAGTGCATAGTAATTGTTATACAACTATTACATCAATGAGAATCACTTATATTTAAAATTGAACAGCTCACTTAATTAGTATTGTAATAATTAAAATTCCAACAATCATTACCATTAAAATTTAAAAGTTATAACAATTCTCTTTAACTATTCATAATTTGTTTCAATAACTTTCAATTTTTTCTTGAGTTTATTTATTTCTCTTTTTATGTCTTTCAATTTTTTATTTTTTTCACTTATTCTTCTCATCTTCAATTGATGTACTATCTCTATACACAATTTTAAATCTGTTATCTCTATCACACTGTTTAAATTTTTTTTTCTACAAGTATAAAACAAACCATTTGAATTGCTTTCCCTTCAACTTATATTTTTACAAGTATTCCACAACATTTTTTTTTGGCTGGACAATACATGGTAAAGGGCTGCAATTCACATCTATTGCTTTTTCTTTTACCATACACACATGTCTTTATTTCATGTGTTTTAGTGATGGAGAAGAGGATACTTTAAGTATAAAATTTCATTAAAAATCATGTGTATCATGACAGTTAATAATGATTATAGGTATTTAACGTGCAGGAATTTTATGTGTAATTTGGTAAGACTTAAAATATTTTTACAATTTGTTCATTACTACAGTATACATTTTTGCTTTTTTATTTTTATTTTTATCAAACTAAAAAAACTTAAAGATATATGTTTTTTTGCAGATTAAGGTAGGAATTAAAAATGTTGCCTATTTGCTTTATTTCTTTTTATTCGTCTATCATACTATTAAATAATTTATTAAATTTATTTAATAATAAAAAACTTTAAGTTGAAAGCTTCTTTTTAACATATATTAATTGCTGAAAAATATTAAAAAATATATACGTATTAACATAAAAAGAAAATATTTGATATGTCAAAACTTAATTTGATAGATTTTTAAATTTTTTTTATAAAATATATCATATCTTATCCTTTCATTATAAATATCTAAATAAAACAAATAGTTTAAAAGAATTTTTTTCTTCAAAATAAACAATTAAATTTACACTCGATTAATTAAGTGTAAGAAGATTGAAAAAATAAGTATAACTTATGTTAATTAAATTCTATTTAATCATACATCTTTCGCCAGAAAATTTACCATTTAGCATAATTTTTATTTAAAGAGCCATAATCAAATAATACAAGAAGAATTACATTTACAGATTTATTGAAAAAAATTGATATGTTTTATTTTTTTTAATAATTTTTAACTTTTTTATGTATATAAAATTATAAAAAATTAAAAAAAATTGTACAAAATTATATAATTAAAAAAAGAATGCAATATTTTTTATATAAATTAAAAAAATTATGTAAAATAAAAAATTAAACACTTTTTTAATAAATTTTAAAAATATTAATGTAATTCTCCCAATAATATATTCTTGCAAAACAAGATATTTTCATAGTTTAGTATTTTAATAGAAGATTAATCCAAATTTGTAAATAAAGATATAACTTCTTGCAATTTAACCATACCATAAATAAGATATATATATATATATATATATATATATATATATATATATCACAATTTAGGTAAGCAAACTTTTTTTATTACTTAATAATGTTTTTCAAGTGTTCATCTGTAGCTAAGGATCAATTTTATTAATCACAAACTACTTATTTGTACTATTCTCCTCACAAGATGTTGAATTACAATTCAACTTAGGTGTACTTCTTTTCATCTATAATTAATTAATTAATTTTAGTTGCATTTTCAAAAATTCAAAATCAAATTACCATAAAATTGGGGGTAAGAACATGTATGTCCAAAAGAAAATTATCACAATAATCCCTACCTACAGCAGTATATAATGTTAACCAACATAATGTAATAACAAGATTAATATAGTATAATGATAATAATATTTATTTTAAATTAAAATAAATAAATGATCAGTTTTATAATAAAATTTAATTATGGTTAATAGATGATTATCAAAAAATTCATAATTTATATTATTAAAAAATTTATCAAATTTAACTAAGTTGATTCAAAAATTTATGTTCATAAGAGCACTTTTTTTTTTACTTATATATAAGTTCAAAGTATATTTTAAATTATAAAACCTAACAAAAATTCTTTATCACACAGGATTTAATTTCTTTTAAAATATTGCCAATAAATAGTTCTTACATAACTATACTTCAAGGTTCAAGGTACTGGTGTCTTTCTTTCGTGAGCACTTCTCACTAGCTAAGAAATTGGATAGGAAAATACAACAAAGACAAGAAGCCACATGGAAAGAGATCCTTCTTTAAAGTGATTTTTCATGAAAAACATAGTTGCCACAGAACCGATCCTGTGCTGCATTGAAAAAGTTTGTGTCTATGACAATTCTGGTGACATACCGAAGTAAACTTTCATCCAGATATGTAAAGTCCTGATTCTATGAAATTAAAGATAATGGTTTCTATACTTTTTCAAACTTATCATTAGAATATTTATTAGAAAATTTTTAATTATTTCATTAAAAAATTTATTGTTACCTCCAATAAACTAATTCAACTTTTGTAAAACTAATCAAACAAAATTTTGTCAGTTTAAATACGTTAGCAGTCAATGTAAAATTTGTATAGCTTTTCTTTATTTTAATTTTTTTTAATTTTGATCCATATAATTATAAAATTTAAGTATTTTAATTTCTCTCATTGGGCTGATTATATAAATAATCAATACATGGTAGTTTATGCATTGGTTAAGATAGTTAATATATTATTTTTCAGAATTTTTATTAAAAATAACTTTTAGTAATTTAACAATTTATGATTAAAAATAATATAAAATATTTGCAATGTAAATATATTTTAAAGTTATAAAAATTACTTATATGAAAATAAAGTATTAGGATAAAAATTTAAGTAAAATGTAGATAGTATAATAATTTTTACCATTTTATTTAATTTTAAATTACTATATTATTAAATTTTTTAATTTTATAATAATTATTTAAAAATTATGTTCATTTTTAATTAATCAATAACATAAAAATATTCTACACTAATAATATTATAAAATTAAATTCTTATAATAATTGCTTAAAACTTAGATAATTTTTAAATAACTTCCATTTAAAAGCATATTTCAGTAGAAAGAAAGATTAAATAATTAAATAAAATATTTTAAAAATAATTTTAATATAAAATAGCTAATAATTTTTTAACGGTACTTAACATTTAAAATTTAGTTAAAAGTCATCATTTTATTTTTATTTTTATATATATCTTATTTATTATAAATATTATTATTTAATATATATTTAGTTTAATTATTAATATTTTATTTCAATCATTTATAATAAAATATTTAATTTTTACTAATAAATTTTTTAAAATAAAATAAATATTTTTTATAAAATATTTTTAAATTAAATAATTTATAATAAAATATTTAACAATCTCAATTCTCTAGCTGATGGTAGTTAATTTAAAGTTAGGAATAAAAATAAGTTAAATTAAACTAATTTTAAAATTTGAGTTTAAATTATTATTTAATGTAAAATTCTTTTATTGTTAAATTTTATCAAATTTATAATAAATAAATTTAAAATTTATATAAATAATAAATTAAAAAATATAAATTTTAAATTTAATAAAATAAAAAAACTTATAATATTAACTATATAATTTTAAAACATATATATTAAATATAAACTATTAATTATATATAAATACAATAACATATAAAAAAATATACTGCAAACATGCTTGTTCATAATATGTATATATGTATATACAAATTTAAATGTACATTAAAAAAATAAAATATAAAACTATTAATTATGTATAAATATAATAACATGTAAAAAAATAATCTATACACATAATATTATATATGTATATATAAATTTAAATATACATAAAAATTAAAATAAAATATAAAATATTTATTTTAAAATTAAAATATATTACATAATTTTTATAATAAATATTAAAAAAATTTATAAATATAATTTTTTAATAAATTATATAAATATATTAAAATAAATATAATAAATATAAATAATTTTTTTAATAAACTTAAATTATTTATTTAAAATTTTTTTAACAAAAATAATAATGATTAATAACTATATTTTTTATATAATATTTATTTTTAATCGATTATCAAATAATTGACTGCTAATAAAAATTAAAAATATAGATAAATAAATTTATTATAATTATATTTAAAAAATATTTTTATTATTTAATTTTAGTTAATTTTTTAATTTTTATATATTTATTTAATTTTCCACTAATTATATATTTTTTAACTAGTTTATCGTTAATTCTATAAACACATCTTAAAAGAAAAATTCAAATTAATAAATTTTAATAAAAAAAGATGTTATGGTATTTTAGAAAATAAATAAATAATGATTTGAATAAAATTTGGATTTTTGGGAACAGGTTGTTAACTAATCGTGTTTCTGGATGAACCAACCGTCCGGGTATACGCCAAAACCAAACAAAAAAGAGTTAAAAGGATTCATAAATATATATATATTATTTATTTATCCCTTGTAAAGCAAGGCAAAGCAACACAACTCACAGGGGCCAACCTCCTTCTTCTTCTTCTCTTATCTTTCTTCTCCTCCAAATTCAATTCAAGAACTTAATCTTCAACTCCACACAAACCCTAGTCTCAATTTCAATCTTAATCAAATGTCTCATACCTCCCAAACCCTAATGCCTCTTGATTCGGACGAAGCACCCTCTAATTCCCAAATACCCACCCCACCCTCCAATTCCGACTCCACCCTTCTCCACCTCTCCTTCAACCAGGACTCCGGCTGCTTCGCCGCCGCAACCGACCACGGCTTCCGCATCTACAACTGCGACCCCTTCCGTGAGATCTTCCGCCGGGACTTCGGTCCCGGCGGCGGAATCGGTCTCGTCCACATGCTCTTCCGCTGCAACATCCTCGCCTTCGTCGGCGGCGGTGGCTCCGACGCCCGGTACCCTCCTAACAAGGTCATGATCTGGGACGACCACCAGTCCCGCTGCATCGGCGAACTCTCCTTCCGCTCCGAGGTTAAAGGCGTTCGTCTTCGAAGGGACCGAATCGTCGTCGTTTTGGCTCACAAGATCTTCGTATACAACTTCGCGGATCTGAAGGTGCTCCACCAAATCGAGACGATCGCCAACCCGAAGGGCCTCTGTGAGGTGTCTCATGTTTCGGGGACGATGGTGTTGGTGTGTCCGGGCCTCCAGAAGGGTCAGGTTAGGGTTGAACATTATGCGTCAAAGAGAACCAAGTTCATCATGGCTCACGATTCCAGAATCGCGTGCTTTGCTCTCACCCAGGATGGTCGCTTGCTCGCCACCGCTAGCAGCAAAGGCACTCTTGTTAGGGTTTTCAATACTCTCGATGGTTCATTGCTCCAAGAGGTGGATTCAGCTTCTCGCATTTCCATGCATTTCATTCTTCTTCTTCTGTTATGCTATATTAGATATGTCATTCTTTCTCTGTTTAGGTTTCCACACTCATAGGAATAGAAACATTGATACTAAGTGCTGTGTTTATGTGGTAATACTTTTTGTCTGTTTTCGAAAACAAAATAATCTCGAAGTAATAATTAGGGATTAATTGTTTTTTAAATGTTAGTTAGGGTTGTATGGTTTCTGCTGAGTTCAAGTGTTATTGGAGTTTGAATGGATATTTGTGGGGTGATGGATGATTTTCAGGTACGGAGAGGTGCAGACAGAGCAGAAATATACAGCCTTGCCTTCTCTCCTACTGCACAGTGGCTAGCTGTCTCCAGTGACAAGGGAACTGTTCATGTTTTCAACTTAAAGGTTGATTCCGGATTGTTGGGGCATGATAGATCGCATGTTGCATCCGAGTCTAACCCTTCTAGTCCCACAGCGGTTTCATCTCTTTCCTTTATTAAAGGTTTGTGCAGTTGTGTGCTGTGAGTTATTTGATTAATTGATTGTTTATGGAAGTTTGGTGCCCTGTTAAGTAACCATAGAAGAACTAGAACAGCTGTTGTTGATGTAACATTACCAAACTTTGTCTGGTCTGGAAATTAAGAATTGTAATGAAGGTTGTTGCTTGCAATCATCTCACTTCTGTCTGTTTTGTAGGTGTGTTACCTAAGTATTTTAGCTCGGAGTGGTCTGTGGCTCAATTTCGCTTGCAGGAAGGTTTGCAGTATATTGTTGCCTTTGGCCATCAAAAGAATACAGTTGTGATACTTGGCATGGATGGCAGGTACTTCAGTAATGGATGTTATATGTGCCCTCTTTAGTTTGCCTTGCTCTTTTTTCTGTTTGGTTGAGGGGAGAGAGTGTTGCTAAGAGATTTTAGACGTCCACAGACAGGGTCAATAATCTAGTATGCTGGAAGAGAAGTATGACACTGAGAACTAAACCTTTAAAGCCTACTTTCTTCCCTTGCGTTAACTTTATTTCTATAACGGGGCATTGTTTGCTAAAATTGACCAAGGCTGATTGCCTCATTCAGATTTTGTGCCAATGGTAATCTTAATTACAAAAATAAGATTGATTTCTAGTGTCCAGAATTGGATTATAACACGAGTTATGGTTTTTCTATTTGTAAGGTTTAAGGTTGAGACCTTACATGCTTCTTCAATATTGGCACCAGACAGCTGACTGTATTATTACTATTGCTTTATATTTATAATTTTTTGTATGCATATATTTTATGATATAAGTCTGATAAATGAATCATGCCAGTTTTGGAACATTATATCTTAAAACGAATAGATAAAATGATGCATTTACTTTTTCAAATGATCAACGATCATCTGAACAATATTTTGTCGTGAAATAAAATGTTTACCAATTCTTTGTCTTTCACTTGCTTCTTTTCCTGTGAATTAATTTTCTTATGCAAATGTTTATTGAAATTTTCAATGCAGCTTCTATAGATGTCAATTTAATTCTGCAACCGGTGGAGAGATGACCCGACTTGAATATTACAATTTCCTGAAGCCAGAAGAGACATTCTAGTATGGAGGCATCGTGTATATATCCGATGACACTTGCTGTGAATACTACTAAAATTTTCTGTTTCCCCTTATTACGTTTAAGCTGTAAATACAAGTACTGTTAAATTCACTTACGTTTTCCAATTCACTCCGTTGGCTTGTATATACTAACACTGTTATTGTCAATTAGAATTCAGCATTAGCACCAGAGTCATTACACTCTTTAATAGGTAATTATTATGCGGAATTAATTGAAAAATGTTCTGCGTCCTTGCATACATTAAGTATTCTGCTCGTTGATAATTTATTGGTGTTGTAAGAGCTTGTGTTAAATTTTTTAAAAGTGAGCTTGGTGAGGCCTCATAAGGAGCCCCCATACCTAGTACCTAAAGAACCTGGCAATGAGACCCGCGGGAATTGAAAGTCGGCATTGGTCAACTTGAGGGGCACCCATTCTAGTCTTCATTTCATACAAATCCTAAACCAAGGGTTTGCAGGGATGAGCTTTTGCAAAGGATCTTCAAGATATTGTATTTATTGACACGTTTAAGGTAGATGTTACTGACTTTTAAGAAAATAATCATACTTTCTTTTTTGTGTGTTTTTTTAAGGACTTATCATTTTGATATGATTTTGTAATTACAAAAAGCACTATTCTTTCTTTTGAAGAATAAAACAAAATACTTCTAATTGAGATTTTTTTTTCATTAATTTCAATAATCTCAATTGATAGAATTTTAATTATTAGTAGTTTGAAATACTTAATATCCTAATGAAAAGATATTCAGAATAACTAATTTAATCATTTATTATAATAATTTAAATAATCGCTGAAACTAAAAGAAAATAGACCGAAGTGTTTGAAAATGTGGATAGAATTAGAGTCTAATGAGTAATGACCATCCTCTTCTCAAATTTATGGATGCTGCTAAAAGAAGACTGGATAGATACAACTATGACATGAAAATGGTAATATGTAAGAAATGTGAAGAAAGTCTAGTGCACCATTTAGAAAGTGAGCATTGAAAATTAAGAGCATTCAAGCACCTCTTTCAGGGCTTAAATCGAACAATCTATGTGTTGGCGTCTGTTTGGACGTATCCAAGACAACATCAATTGCATCAGGGAAAGAACTAATGATTTTAAATTGAATTTTCCTCAAATCAACAGCTAAGTCCAATGCTTGGTTCATGGTTGCTCGAGCACCCGCCAGAGCTTCAACAAGCTCTGTGTTGGTCAAGTAGGACGCGCATATTTGATTCAAAAGTCTATCATGTCTTTCTTGGAATCTCAATACTCTTTCTTCTGCCGCTTCCAACGCCTCGCTGATGATTTTTAGTTTCTCTGCAGCCATTTGCTTCCTTTGCCATCGCTTGAGGTTCGGCACACAAAGTAAGAACGACGTGGAGAAGCCTATTATAGCGAAAACCATGTTGCCAAAGTCCATGACTGATGTGTATAGTTCAACATGATCTCAGAGGACATATGACTATAACAATGGAGACCCTTGCACTTTGCTTTGGTTTGGGGTTACCACATTTCTTGAACTTGAATTAATTATCTATTCTCTTCCTTTTTCTTCCCTTTTATTCGTGGAAAAATACATATCCAACTGCCCCACATCCTGCCACCTTCGAATCCGTTATCACCATTTTTACATGGTAGGTGTTGAAAAAACTAGGTTTCTTTGATTTAAGACTTTAAGATCATTATGGGATAACTTTAGAAGAAATTTTTCATAACGGTACAACTTAAAAAGATTTTTTTAAAATGGTCTAAATCTATAATTGAAAATGAAATTTCTAAAATGAAGTTTCATTTCAAATTGTAGTCTCATTATTTTATATAAAATCTATCATATTATTTAGACTTCATGATTTTTTTTCAAATTACAATTATAAAATCTATTATGCCATTGTAGACTGATGTATTTTTTAATTTTTTAAAAAAAAAATAATATGAGATATAGGATACTCTAATTACCGACAAAGTTTACCTTCCCATCTTTTGTCTTTTAAGAAAAGATTGCCTAATCCCCTACTCACATCCATTATCTAACTGCATGCACTTGCCAACATATCTATCTGACTTGGATTTTTATGGTTGTAATCAAATACATTATGCATGTGTGATGTTTAATTGCATAGATTGTTGCTTGTTTACCAAGTCTAACAATTAAATTATATTATATTTTATAAATATTTTTATAAAATTTAAAAGATAAATTTAAATTAACAAACAATATATTTTTTATAATATATATTAATTTAAATTTAATAAAATTTAATTATTTATAAAAGTTATTAAAAAAATAATTTTAACTAAATTTACTTCTAAAATAATTTAATCTTATATATATATATATATATGAATAAGAATAATTTTAGATAATATGCAGCAAGATAATATATTTTATAATTATCATGTAAAAAAAATTTACAATAATATGATAAATTTTGTATAAAATAACGAATCTACTATCTAGAGTAGAACCTTATTTTATAAATCTCATTTCCTATTATAAACTTACATCATTTCAAAAATATTTTTTTAACTTACACCATTATGAAAAATTTCTTTTGAAATTGTCTCGTAATGATCTAAAAGCCTCAATTTATCGGTATTTAGCTCTAGAGAGTGTAAAATACATGATAAACAACGAAATTATTAAAAGGTACTCTTTTAATTTTAATTAATGATTTTTCAAAAAATACAATCGCTTAAAATGAAGTTAATTCTTTAATTCTTTTTAAAACAGCCAAATAAAGAAATTTCATTTGAATTGGAGTATCGGTATCGGGCTGTGTACTCAAGAAATTAAACCTTCAATAAAAATGTGATCAATATTACAAATAAAATGTATATTAATTTTATATATTTTTTTATCTTGTGTTTGAATGGAGCATTTCTACATTTTAAAAAATTTAAAATATTTTAAATTTAAATATTTTTATTTTAAAAATATTTCTTTGGTTAAAAAAATTTAAATTTTTTATATAGATGGTAAATTTTAGATATATTGAATTTTAAATTTTTTATTTAAATTAAATAATTTAATTTCACTATATATAAAATTTTACATTTAAATATTTATAAATTTTCTTAACTTTATTTCTATTTTTTTTATCAAAAAATATATAGATATACAAATATTTTTATCATACAACATTTAAATAGAATAATAACCCCACAAATATACATAATTAAAAGAATAATAATAAAAATACTATATTCGAAGAAAAAAGAGAACAAAATACAAAGTATCACCCCAAAAGAACTATTATTTATGAAAATAAATTGAGAAACTTAGAAAAATTTTAAATTTTATCTACTTTAAAAAAATAAATTTTTTCTTTTTAATTTATTAAAATAATCCCTTAAAACCCATAAAAACAGAAAATAAAAATAAAAATAACATAAAAAATCACGAAGAGAATAAATAATACAAGAAAAACTGTTGTTCATAAAGATAAATTTTAAAGAATTTTAAATTCTACCTATTTTAAAAAAAATTAAATGCTCTGTTTTTAATTTATTAAAATAATCTCTTAAAATTTATAAAATTTAAATTTTTTTATAAAAATATCTAAATAAAATATTTTAATATTTTAACTTTTAAATTCTTTCAAAAATTATTTTTCTTTCTTAAAATAACTTATCCAAAAGCTAAAATGATTTTTACTTTTAGTATCTCTGATATTGCAATAAATGCGTCGTCGCTATTTCATAAAAAAAATACCTCTAAGACCACAACGTCCGAACGAATTCAAACCAAGAAGTCAAAATAAAATAACATAAAAATAACTCGTTATTAAATAACAAAAGTACAATTTTCCTCATTAAGACATAATGTCATTAAATGTGAACTACAACTTTGCAGAATAACATACCAAAATTGTAAAACTGAATACATATCCCATTGTCAAAGGCGGAGTAGGAGGATGTCATTGGTTTCAAACCCAGGCAGGAGCAACAAAAAAAAAATGTTGGGTGGAGAATAAAAACGTATCCTCGTTATGAACATATCATTTCCTTTGTTTTAATTGGACTAACAGCTATCCATTTGGATTGCATTATTGGAAAATGAATACAATTAGTGGCTGTCCATGTGGCTTTCTACCGGAGAGAAACAATAAGGAAAAATTGCGACCAAAAAGAAACAATAAGAAAAAAAAAACTACACTGATGTTTGATCATGACTTTACAATTAAACAAAATTGAGATTGATCATGGGTGCATTTACTTCTAGGTGCTAATGACTAAATTGTATGTTTTGATAACTAGATAAATATCACTTATATTTTGAGAGCTTTGAGAGTTTTGCTGCAAGTCTACCTCGAGAAGTCCTCGCATCAGGTTTCATTTTGTTAGCTTTTCTCTTTCGTTGCCTTTTGGGACTTTGCAGCACCTTTGGCTTTCTATTGAGTTGCATTCTTTCCAGGCGCTGGCGACGGATCTCGGGATCAGCCCAACCTTTTCCCCATTCTGAGAATGAGGAAAATGATTTGCTAGTTTTCCTTGCAAGCAACATATCAGCTTCAGGGTAAACATCGAAAGCTTGCTCACTCATGGACATCACAAATTCCAATCCCAATTCTGTTGGCTCCGGGTATTTTATCTGAACATGGGTCTGCAATTGTGTAATGGAAAACTTGAGGTCAATTTGCATCGACTTACCTACCAATGCACATTCACCAAAAATGACTTTATACGTGCAGATAAGACAGCAAATGCACACCATAGTTTTGCTCTAAGTATAGGAATGGGATGAATGTTTGAACTTTGAAGAACATAGCAGTGGCACATTTTCACTTGAATGCTGAATGCAGAAATCTTTCAGATCAGTCCTTAAATTCAAAACATCCTAAGAGTTTGCCATGTGGCCTGTGTTCTAGTTCAATATGATAAAAGAGCAATGTTAACAACATATTCTTTAACATTCCTTACAACACATTTTCTACGAACAAGTGAAATTGATGTGAGTCTCCCTAAAAAATCTAAGCCCAGTTACTATTAGTGGAACCTACATAAATTTCACCCCATAATAAAAAGTGTTAAATAGAAATATATTACTAGCATTTCTCCATGTTAAAAGTACCTTAACTCCTTGTAGGATCACTACTCAAATTGATACATTTCTTGATTTTCAGAGGCAACAAATCCAACGATTTCAACATATGTAGGTAAAGCAATTAATTATACCTTGTCATCTCCTTCCCTGATGTAGCCTTTAACTTCCAAAATTCGAGCAAGACCTCTCCACCATAATATATCAGTGGTTAAAAACTTTGGAAACTGCATGTAGAGACATTCACATATGTAAACAACTAAAACCGGTAACATGAACTAGTACAAGATAGAACATCCAACATAACAAACATTGAGATGACAATTATGTCTAGGTCCACCTGCTGCCTTATTTTTGTAACGAGCATCTTAAGACTTGGCCTCTCTCTTGGTCTTCTATCTTTGGAGTCAAAATGAATATCATCATCATACGAGTAATCCAAGGAATAGTTACATGCCTGAAAAATTTACATCCATGTCATATCAGTTTTTTTTCCTCTAACGGAATAAGGAAAATACAATCTCTGGACCTTGACAATTTTGTTCCACACTTGAGCTCTTAAAACTATAGATCCAGAAACTCCAAAAAACAAAGCATTTGTTTAATCAATTTATCATATTGAAACTTAACCCAGAGAAATAGACACACAAATACACATGAAGTAGGATGAGGTACATATGTTTGAAAATGTGCTCTGAAACTTGGAGAGTCAATATTTTGATACAAATTCAGATGTAAGAATAAAGTGAATGTGTAGTTGGCATAAAATTGAAACTATTCAACATACACTATGGTCAGCTATAGTTTGCAGTAAAATACAGGCCTCCTCTTTTAGATTCTTCCTTTGAGGTGGAGCACCAATGCACACATCACATCTGCATGAAAGGAGGTTCACAAGGAAAGCAATGACATGAAGGCTAACATGCTCTAAAATGACTCAAATAAATTAACAGTTTAACACACTATCAGTAAATACAGGCAGAGGATAATAACTTGTTAGAGAAGGAAGTAAATGTGCTAATGCAAAAAACAAGGTAACTCAATACCAGATATTCTATGTTAGAATTTCTTTTTCACTTAAATGGGTGATGAAACATAATAAAACAGCGAGGCATTGAGACCAAACTTCACATACAAGAGACATTTCTGATGACTGAATTCCTCTCCAAAGTATTCAACAAGTGTCTTTGCTCGGCAGCAAGAAGTATTCATTCCATATCTGCAAAAATACATTAAGATTCTGTACTAAAATAAAACAGAAAAAATACAAATAAATATGTATTCATACCTGAAACAATCAGACAACATGATATATGCTATTTTTAACTGGTCTGCACTTTTCCGACTTGGCAAAAGCGATGGCTTGCTTGCTAGGTTTGCATATAGAACTAGTAGGGAGCAAATGAAAGTGGTGAAGAAAAATTAGACAATAAGCAACCTACTACTTAAGTGAATCAAGGAACTAACAAAATAATGAGTTTAAAGTAAACAGAAAACTGGGAGCCAAACTCACAAAGTAAAATTTATTTTCTATTATAGTTATACTTACTGCAATCTGCTAACTTCCCATCTCGACCAGCCCGTCCAGCTTCTTGGTAGTAGGCTTCTAAACTCTAATCAATTTACAGATTCAATTATTTGAGACACCTCCCAAAAAAATGACAATTCAGGAAGTGAAAGCATCAAACATGAAATGCTCTAGAAAATGCAGATAAACTTTAATTGCAATCAAATATGTCAGGAAAAATGTATTTGACAAACAGACCTGCGGCCAACCATAGTGGATGATTCTTCTGACATTTGATTTGTCAATCCCCATTCCAAATGCTACTGTCGCAACAATAACCTGAAAATCATATAATACTAGTGCATACCAGTTACTTGACAAACTTTTGTGGTTCCAAAATGAAGGAAATAATTGAAATTATGCAGTAATTCACATGCAACATAGTGATAAACAAGGGTAAAAGAACCATGAATTTTTTCTTAGATTTTCATAATAATAGTTATGTGGATATCATGCCACAGATATACGAAGTTGCAATAGATAGTACATGTAACTTAAATTTCTGAATCCAAAACATTAAATTTTACTATTAAATGATGACATATCATAACTGATAATGGCCAGTGGCCACCTCAATTCAGATAAACTGGGACATCTATAGTATTTTATTCAGGCTCCAGATACATACCTCTAAAGTATTTTCATGAAACTCTTTATGAACCCTTCTTAGATCCAATTTGGGCAGCTGGAGAAAGAAATTGGACACATAAATCAGTTTAAAACTTAACAAACAGCATATATCAAATGGTGATAGGAGATGACAGCAAATATTTCTTGAATAATAAAGCAAAATAACTATTGAACTTGGCTCCACAATAGAGCATGCCAGAACAGTTTAAGAGTAAAACAGAAGGAAAAATGACAAATAAATTTTAATTGAAGATTCTCTTTCAATTGGCATGATCAACCTGATAAATTTTAATTCACTACAAATTTGAATGACTATCTAACCAGACAAAATTGAGTGGAATATAGTCCATACCCCTGCATTATAAGCAGCAGCCTTAACGCCAACCTTGCATAGATACTTCGCAATTCTTAGCGTTTCTTTTCTGGTGGGCACATATATGATTGTTGGTCCTTGTTCCAAAGGACCTTTAAGAATCTTGAGTCTTTCTTCTGGTTGCTTAGGTGGACCAATTGTTTTAGATAATCCCTTGGGAGGAGGTTGTACACAAAATTCACTATGGGTAACTGCATTTATAAAATGTGACACAGTACATGCAAAATAGTTCAGTTTCTTAACTAAATTGAACAATTATTTGTAATAAAGTCAGAGATAGTAGAAGATCAGTACCATGTGAGTTGTCCACACTCTGAAAGACATCAATATCATTTTCCAGGAACTCAACTGACAGTTCTCTTCCTTTTATAAAATTGTCTGTGTTCCCGGAGTACATTACATCAATATCTTTATAAGCATAATCATCTTGGTTGTCATCCACATCATAAGGAGAAATACTGTCTGTATCAGAGGCACTACTAGCATCGGAGTTATTGGAAACATCATCTGAATCATCCAAGATGGGATCTTTTTTATTTCCATGAATACTTTGCTTTCTACCATATACTTCAATCAATTCACAAAAATCTTTTGCATAAGAGGCCCGTGATGTTCGACTATGCTTTACCTGTTTGAAGCCACAGCAACTCTCAGGTGTAACTAGATGGTATAATCAGAGACAAATATACATGGTATAATAAACAAACTCACCATGAAGCGTAAATTAGATCGAAAAAATGTTGTAAGAACAACTTTTGTTTCTTTTGACATGCAAAGTGATTCTAAAATGTCTGCTTGAACTCTTTTTGTAGCTGTAGCTGTCAAGGCCATCAGAGGTATATCAAATTTCAGGGATTTTATCTTGCTAGTACTGAAATTTTCCCTCAGCGCAGACAACAGCCTGAAACAAGAGCAGACATTTAAAAACAGGTCATACTTATGACAGTAGACATTCAAGAATTTGTCAAGTGTCAAGTATGCAGCAAGCAAAGAATAAAAAACGTACATTTGATAATGAACCAAATCAACCAATAACTGATCATAGTTTCTTTGATATACAAACCACAGATTATGATCATTCAAGGTGTTCTAACGAGTACACTAGTCGATCAAGTTCATCTCCGATAGTCATAAACAACAAGGAAACAGAAGGGATAAAACGGACCTGTAGGCTGGACGGAAATCATGGCCCCATTTAGAAACACAATGCACCTCATCAATTGCAAATAAAGCAATACCACGACTTTCTGCAAGCTTCTGCAGCGGTTGAATCAATCTACACAGATTTGCAATGTAGTTACCAAATATAAGAAGAATAAGAAAGATGAAGACTTCCAAGACATACAATGAGATTCACAATTAATGCCCCGAAACATACCTTTGGACAGTCTCTGGGCAAACATACATTATACTATAAACGCCTCTCATTGCTTTCTCTTCAACAGTACCATCAGGTTGCCCAGAGCCAAGAAAGCAAGCACTGATTCCATGTGTTGTTAGCTTTAAGCACTGGTCGTGCATCAGGCTGATCAAAGGCGAAATCACAACCACCACTTTCCCAGATAGCAATGCAGGAATTTGAAAGCATAGAGATTTCCCTGCCAAAACGTAATTACCAATAAATGCACAATAGCCAGTAACTACACTACAGGGAGGGCATGAATGTTGAATAGCTAAAGAAAAAAACCAGATCCTGTTGCAGCCAGGACAAGACAGTCTTTGTGAGCAATCCAAGCAGCAAGGGCTTCCTTCTGGAAACTCTTCAAGATTGAAAAACCAAAATGCTTTTGCATTAAATTGCTAACTCTGAGCTCCCAATCAGAAGCAACATCCAAATCCTGACCTTCCAATGGCCCTGAAAGCGTTTGAGGGAAAAGCTCTTTGTGCTCTTTCACATCATTGGAATGGTAATGGTCGAGTATCCTTGATTGTCGGCACGAGCGCAAAGGTTGTCTTCTGAGAGCTTTCCCATGGACTTTGGAGGCACGTGTAAAGGAAGCTTCACGGGTAGTAGTAGTCGGAGAAGAAGAAGAAGAAGAAGTAGCATTGAGGATATGCTCCACAGCGCTGGGAATTGATGGACCCACTACTTTTATGGCTTCCAAAACATTGGAATGCTCAAAACCCATTTCAACCATCTCAGCAATGACTTGGTCCAAACTTGTGTTGTTGCCATCCATTGCATTCCTTCCTATAAATTGAAACAAAAAATAGAACAATGCCGAAACGTAATTAAAAAGAAGAAAGATCCGATCCCTTTTTCTTTGTTTTGGGGAATGAGGAAAAATATTTAAAGCGAAATAGAATTATGGTTCTTCTTCAATTCGGCCATGCTTGATTTCGTCCCAAATAAGGGTTCACGCAGAGAGGAATGCATACCTAAGAGTGAGGCTGAGGAACTATGGATATCAGAATCCCGCCAAATCTTTCCCAGGAGCTAAAACGATACAATAGGAATGGAATTTTTTATGAAGGTATCGCATTTCACAGTTCAAAAATGCCACTTTAAACGACACCGTCTGATCTACAAGTCAATCAATTTGGTACACGAAGGCAAAGAGTAGATCTGTTCTTTTATTTTTTAACTTTATAAAATTTGTATATATATTACTAAATAAAAATTATATTTTTAAAATAATTAATATATTCTTATTTAGTACTTAATTTATAAAATAATATAAAAATATTTAAAAGAATTTTATAAAAAAACATGTCAAAACTCAAAAGAAAAAGCCACTGTTGGGGACCTTCTTGTATTATTATTGTAGGCGAATGAATATGATGTCATTCTTATTCTTACGCTTTTTTTACTTTTTATTATACATTTTTATGAAAAGAAATAAAAGTGAGAGAGAAATTTATTTATTTATTATATACTCTTTTTCTCTGGTTCTGTTTTCCATTATAAAAGAGCATACATTATCAGTGAAGAAAAATAAAAACTTTGAGATAATAACACTTGAGAGTCCCCAGCTCTCAAAATGGTCTTAATCATTCCTTGAGAACAGGCGAAAAAGTGTTGTTCGAAGTTCCATGTCAATAGGAAAGTCAGAGAATAATACAAAATCCAAATATTTCAAAACTCGGTAAAAAAAAACAAAAATAAAGTTACACTCAGTTTGTTTAAAAATTTGAATTCCTATGAACACACAAGAGAGTTTTTAAGGCTAATCTACGATGATCTATCTGAAAGGAGCAAGAGGGTTTGGGCTACGGGGAGTTTTGGACTTTCTAAGTTCTTTACACACATTATCTAACATACCCAGAAAATCTCTCACAATCACAAAGATCCTAAGTGGGTTTCCATCTTCTTTGCTCACATCTCCATGAAAATACTCGGTAATTTCTTTCACACGTGCCAATACTCTATCTTCATCATCTCTCAACTCCTTCAAATTTTCATCTGCATAGTTGAGGAAGGACTTGATGCAGTGCACAAAGTTGATGCTTCTTTCATCCTTATGCAACTCCTTATCCACCAGATGTTGCAGTTTACTCATCCCTTCTGATAGGTTTGATACAGAACTTGCAAGAACATCCAAATCAATAGTAGCTGTTTTCTTCACATTGTATAACTCAGTGCTCAAACCAGAAACCAATTCTAGTCCCATCCTTCTGTAATCTTCTTCTTTCTCTTCCTCCGTTCTGTTCTTACTTTTCTGGCTTATTTTCCCCATAATGCTATCCGAAACTCTTATTCCTTCTGAACGAACAATCTCCTGAACAACAAAATGGAGCAAAGTGGTTTTTCCATCTGTTCCTTTAACATCTGCAAGCTTTAGAAGTGCATCAAGCTTAAACGCTCTAGCACCTCCTCTTATAGTTCCAACGTTCATACGGTTTCCCGTTTTCAGCACTGCTTCTAGTAACTTCAAGAAGAGTCTACTTGATCTTAGTTCTTTGCATGCTTCCTAATAGTAATGGAACATAAGAAAATGTGATGTGAGAATTCATAAAGCTTTTGCTTTCAATGAGACAAAATAATGAATGGAGTTTGGCGGTTACTACCTCAAGCATTGAAAATGAGTTTCTGAGGTGAAAAACTTCATCATCAAAGGTCTCTCTGAAAAGCATGCCTTCTACTCTTTGAAATGCAAAAGGAAAGTTAAGCATTGCCCTCACGAACCTTTCGGCGGACCCCAATTCATTGATGTCACCTTTATAATTGGAGAGCTTGGACTCTTCTTCCTTGGTGGGTACCATTTTCACCAGTGCCTCTAGTTGTTGCAAACACAACCCCTTCCCTGGTTTTTCAAAACCATTTAATAACATCTTCGACAACATTAATTTTCACCATCAATTTTCTTCAGCATATGGTATGAATGCACATGCATACTCTGATGCTATATAAATAGAAGTCGGTGTGCCATTTTACTTAGGACTCATAACAGAAATGATTATTATTTTTATTATTACTATTACATTAGTACTTTTAAGTAAAGGGATCGTATGGGACAATTATCATTTTGTAATTATTTCACCATACTTTTATGAGAAAGGTGCTTTGGAGTTTGGAACATTTTAAACAATAATTTTATCTCGTGGAAGGGACATTTTTTTAAGCATATATTCATAATTGAGGAGTTTAATTTTACCTTGCATTAAGGCCTCACATACATGCTCAGCTGTCGCATTCAGAGCTTTTGAGAGTATCGTTATGTTCTGCAGGCGTTTTGGCTCGAGCACATGCTTGCTTGGAGACGGGGTTTTACTCTTTGTTTCGTCATTCTTAATTGAATTTTGTAAATTGTAGCCGAAAAGTGACTCGATCATTTCCTCATCCAATCTGAATAAAATCGATAACGTGCTTAAACAGTAAAAAAAATAACGATAAAAATGTAAATAATAAAAAAGATTGCTATTGCTGATGAAGTTGAACTTACTCGAATGAACTTGATCGTAACTTATCCCAAACCATTGTGCGATTTGGAGCAGCTCTTACTTTGTCCCAGTGAAGTGGTTTGAGTTTTGGCAATGGTGTACCATCTTTACCCAATGGGGTAAAGTGAGGGAGTTGAGATGGTGGAGGAGGTGGGGTTTTGGCACTGTTGAGAAATGGAGGTGGGCATGGTGGTGGGGGAATGTTGGGAGGAGATTTTGTAGGGTAAGGTCCAGGAGGAGGAGAAAGCAACTCTTTTTCTGGACTTTGATTTGAACCTGAGAAAGTGTCTGAATTTACCGGAGATGATAAATTATTAGATGTCAAAGAAAGTGGAGAGTGAGAGGAAACTCTAGATGAAGAAGTGAGAGAATGCAAAGAAAACAATGGCATTCTCAATGGTGGTGGAGGGGGTGGAGGAGGAGGTGGCAGGAAAGTGGAGGGTTTTGAACATTGGACAGAAGACTCAATTTCTTGCTCTTCCTGTGGTGATTGGTAAGATTGTATATTTGAGATTGAATTTTGGGGAGAACTAGGAAATTGGTTTCCTGATGAAGTTAAATGTTGAGGAGACAAAGAGAGTGTGTCATCAATGCTACCAGCTGAAGCATTGGAAAGTCTGATATTTTCTTGTGAATCAACAAAGGAATGAAAACTTTCATTATCTGATGAATGGCAATCTTGAGGGATAATTTTATCCCCAGAAGAAGAGTTGCCGCCATCAGATTCAGCTTCACCTTTCATTAATTCCATATCTTCATGAACAGACACAATTTCCTTTGTGGAAGAAGTGCTAACATTTTCATATTCTGAACTATCCTTGCAAGCCTTTTTCAAGTTGCAAGCGTGTTGCTCTATGTCATCACCTAAAGCATTAAGATAAAACAGATCTAGTCCTGAGTTTAAACTCACCTTGCTTGAAGAATTTTGATAACTACCTCCACTTCCTTTGCTTTTGCTACATAGAGGCATTGTCCTTTTGGGTTTCTTTGCGTGATTTGCGAATTTCCTGCAGACCAAGATTAAGCCACAAGCAGCAATTAATGTGGCAATTCCCGCAGACACAAGAACAGCTATTAGTATTCTTTTGGCTCTGCCTCTGTCTTCATGATGAGTTTTGTCCTTAAGTGGTGGATTCTTATGAGGGTGATGTTGTGGATGATGGTGATGAGGGTGCAAGTGTGGAAGAGGAGAAGGAGCTGGAGCCACAGCTTCAATGTTGGGTAATGGAGAAGGTGAGGGAGAGAGAAACTCAGAATGGCCAATGGATGATGGTACCTTGGTGTGAAAACTCTTGAGTCCAAGCAAAGATCTAAACTTTTCAACTATCAAAGCTTGCTTCTCTTCGTTCTCATCAAGTCCTGAGATTTTCTTAATCTGATTTTGATTTTCATGTTCATTCTCCTCCATGAAATACATCATCTCTGGTAGGCCATGAACATGGAAGGTTCCAGCTGCATTCAATAGAGAACCTCCCACGGTCAAAATGTGGGTTCTTTGTGATGATAGGAGTGTCAAGAGGGTGATGATGAAGATCATGGCAAGATGCTTGGAACCACAACCCATTTTCTTTTTCTTTTTCTTATTTCAACTAAAAGTCATCAAGACATCAATGCATCTTTCCTCTTATAAAAGGCTTTTTTTCCCTTTTGTTCCATTAGTTTCTCAAGGGAAAAAGAATTGTCATTTGGGTGGTGCTGGTGATGTGTGAGGAAGATCTGGAACAGTGTCTTTAATGCTACTCCAAGGAACCCCTGAACCTGGCAGTTGTGGTTGTACTGGTCCTTCTTTACTTCCCTGTTCATACACTCTTATCTCTTCTCACCATAATCAATTCTACCCTACAAACACACTGTTACTGTTAATGCATTACACTGTTTGGGAAAATCTTTCCCTCCTTCCACTTTGACTTAATTCCTTTGTCTTATATGCTTTTTTAAGCTGTTTTGTCAGAAAAGTAAAGTTAGTGGGTTTTTCTCCCGCTCGTTGTGATCAAAACACTCAAACATCCTTTTCCTTTTAGTGTTAAGTTGAGGATTCAATAGCATGGTATGGTGTATGAGAATTGAGACATGATCTTCAAGTTGGATAAAACTTTTTAGTAGCTAAAAGTCACCTAATCAAAACTATGTAAAAGTAGATAGTGGGTCCCGTTTTGTTGGCCTTGCCTAACGCCATACGGCTGATTCTATAAGATTTCTCCAACCCATCATTATAAATAAAAGAACAAGGATCCGTAAGGTGGGGCACAGGCAAATACCCCTCTCACCTTCGACAAATTTTAATTGTGTCATTGTGAATTGAAATTGAGAAATTTTATGTGAGATTCATTATACTATATTAAATATAAACTTTTAGATTCACCTAATTAAATATGCTAATTACACTTGGAAACTTTTTCTCAACATATCACGTGAAGACATGTATGAACGGCTAAAGCAAGATGTTGATTGTTTAATAATGAAATGTTGCAGAGACTACTAGTCTTCTTTCCACATGCTTTTTTATTGATTATTCAGTATCAAGTATGTTTTTGTCATTCTTCTGCTTCAAAATAGATTGGTTAGAAAGATGTTGATAGTTTTTTCATCAAATGGATTATTATCCCTCCATTGTCTTCACATAAATTACGTGTGACGCTCAAAGTCTCAAACTCACTAACTAAATGGTCAAATTAACAAACAGTATACATGTCTGATTTAACCACGGAGAATGCTCTGGTCTTGACAGGTGCTTAAAACCTGCAATGTGTCGCATTCCCATCTTCTATGCAACTACAGCGATCAAGAAGGTAAATAAACTGTACCTATCTCTAAACTCTGACGTCATATTTTCAAAAGGAAAAAAACTTCATTCTTCTTGTGAAATCTATTAAAGCTTTATGATGAACATTGTATTAGCATTGACAGAACAGAACCACTACATAAAAGCTTTGATCAAAATTCCAATGTTCAACTTGTAACAATTCTTAGGTAGAACCAAAAAGCAAAATTGCTAGATTTTTTTTTTTTTGGAAAGGATGTAGGCATACGTATCCATCCTTTACTTTCGTTTTTATTATTCTATATTTTTTAAAATAAAAAATTTATAATGGTTAGATTTAATATATATATATATATATAAAGATAAATTTATTAACATTTATATCAATTTGATTATTTTATTAAAATTCACTAATTCAGCCTTAAATTATATTATAATATTTAATAAATATGTTATTCAACTATTAATATTTATATATATTTAAATAATATATAAATAGTTAAAATAAAGTTATAAAATAAAATATTTATGATTAAATAATATATATATATATATAAGAATATACGACATTATGTAGAGAATAATTATATTTCTAGATTTTTTACTCTCTTATTTTCACAAATATAACAATACATTTTACTAGAGAGGGAAGCGAAGGAGGAATGAGGACCCATAATGTGGTTAAGCTTCAAATGGTATATGATTGAAGGCCAACAATAAAGAATATTGCATATATAGGCAGAGTATTCAGGACAAGAAACAAGGGGACGAGGGAAACAAAAAAAGAAAAAAGAATCCAATGCAAAGTTTTGTCAAAAATTAATTTATATGAGAGGAAGTAATAGATTATTTTTGCTTTCACAAGCACTGTGTTAGTATGCTTCATGATCCTTGTGTCCGTAAACTCTGGCTCTTTTTCCTTCTTCGTCGTCTTCTTATTATTGTATTCTTCTTTATTGAATTATTTATCCTCCACTGTTTTTTTTTATTATTAATCCAGTACAATTTTCCCCTGTTTCCTGAAAAAACATTAAAAATTACTTGCAACTGAAAGTTGCAGTTAATTAAAATTTGAAAATGAATGTACGGGAAAAATAAATTTGAAAGGGAATTGAGTTTTGCCATTCCATTCTAATATTTGATTATTAAAATAATTGAAAACCTATGTGATATTTTGTATAACTTTTTATTTTTCACCTTTTTATATAAATATGATTCTAAAAAAAATTGCTCAGCCATTTGGTGATTTATAGAGATGGGTTGGACCATGTTTTTCATCCGGGCTTCTTTATTAAAAAAATGCTCAAAAAGTGTTTTCCGTCCGGGCTTCGATTGGACCTAAAATAGGCAATGGTAGAATAAAAAATGGGATAAATTTTAAATTTAGTATAATAATCGACCTTCGATATATAAATTACAATCATTTGTATTTTAACTATTTTTATAAGATATCACTTTCATATTATAATTTATAAAATTAATATTTTTATAATCTTTTTATTTTAAAATAATTATTATTTTTATTATCAAATTCAAATATTTAACCATATATTAATATATTTAATTAAATTTAAATTATATATTTTATAATAGTTATATTTAAAAATAAATTTATATAGATAATAAAAGTATTAGTATTTAAAGATAATTATAATTATGTCCTTAACAGATATTTATACATTTTCAAAAAAATATTTTTTATAATAGTTTTAAATAATAAATAATAATAATTTTAATTTTTATTACATTTTTTTAATAAATATTTATTTATCAAAAAAATATATTAATTGAAAGATACTTTAACAATAATTTAAATAATATAATTATCAAATTTTAATATAATTTATGTTAATTTAATATATTTTATATAGATTTATATAACTATCATAAAATATTTATCAAATTTTTTTATAATGATGTACTTATAAATAAATATAAATATTTATTAATGTAATAATAAACAAATAACATATTTAATTATTTAAAAATTTTAATTTTATAAATATTAATTTTTAAATATTTTTAACTTTTAAAATTTATTTTGAATTATTTATCATCATAAAATTAGCATACTATTTTTAAATTTATTCTTATTATTAAATATTTTTTAATATATCTTTTGTTATCTTAACAAAATAAATGCATTATTATTTAATTAAAAAACTTATATTAGAAAATTAATATTTTTTTTTATAATTTTCAATTTTTGTCAATAAGCATCAAACATTTTGTTAAAATAAACAATAAAATATTAAAAAATTCAAATTTTATATTATATAAAAAATAATAATAATTACACTATCTCGCATCTTGTAATAAAGGATTGGCGAAAAAGTATAATAACATAATGAAGATAAATTTGAAACAAAAATAATATATTATTAACTTGTAAACTCAAGTTCAACCTCAAGTAGCACGAAAAAAAGTTAAACTCAAAATGTTACGAAGCTCTAAAGTTGACTGACTCTTATAATAATAGAAATGTTAAGGTCGGTTTTATTTTATTTTTTAAAATTTTTATTTTTTAAAAATTATTGTAAAAACAATTAAAATATTCTATTCTATTATTTTAATATAAATTCAAAAAGTATAAATATAAATATAAATATAAATTAAAAAACTTATAAAAAAATTATATTCTATCATAATAATAAATTATTATTATTATTATTATTATTATTATTATTATTATTATTATTATTATTATTATTATTATTATTATAGCTATAAAAGTGAAAATGACGATAATAATGATAAAAATAAAAATAATATTTATGAAGTAATAATAATGATATAATTATTATAATATAAAAAATGTTATATAATTATATAAATATTTATTTTATATATTTTTTAATTATTCATATTTAATATAAATATTTATATATATTATTATTATAATATTTTTATATTATTTAATATTTATTTTTTATAAAAATAATATATTATAAATAATTATATAATATAATATTATACTACAATATTATAAATTTAATATTATTTATATATTAAATAATACTATTTATTTTATTTTTAATATATAAAATCTAGATAAATAAATATTAATAAAATTAAATAATAATTATTATTATGATAATAGTAGTAATGTTAATAATAATGATTAAAAAAGAAAAAATAATGATAGTTATATTATAGTAATAATTATGATTAAAATGATGGTATAATTTAATAGATTTTAAAATATAAATATTTTAAAAATTAAAAATAATAAAAAATTTATTTTTTAGTTTTAATATTTAAATTAAAATTATTTTAAAATTTTTTAAAATAATTTTATAAAATTAGATTTTATTTTTTAAATTATTTTTTTTTAAAAATAAAATTTACAATTACTATAAATTATTAAATTTAAAATGATTAAAAATGGTTACTGATTTTTTATTTTAAATTAAGTTTAAAAATCAGATTGGTTTAATTAAAATAATATTGAATTAATTTAAAATATATTTTTTTAAAAATAATATAATTTAAAAAAAAAATAATTTTTTTAATTTTTAATTTTTAATTTAAAATTCATCTTTTAAAATATATTATGATATCACCGCTATTCTACTCTCATCGTCTTTACTTTATCAACATCTCATCATAACTATCATTCTACCATCACAATTACTATTATTATAATAAATTTATTATTGCTGTTATATATTAATTTAATTTTTATTTTTAAATATTTTTTTAGAATGATTTATTATTTTAACTTACTTTTTTAATAAATTTTAAAACATAAAACAAAAATTGGTTGTTGTTTTTAAAAATTTTCAAAATCAAAGATTAAAAATCCAACAGAATCTAAGTTAGTTTTAAGTTCAGGTAATTTTTGTCTTTTGTTTTAAAACTTTTTAGAATAAAATCTAGTTTTAATTTTAAATTTTAGTTTTAGTTTTTATAATGTTTTTACACAAGTCAATTTACTTTATTTTATTTTTTACTTTAAATTTGTTATAAATAAATAAATAATTATTGATAAAATTAAAATATTAAAAATAATAAATAAATTTTAAAATTAAATAATAATAATAATTATTATTATTATTATAGTATAATAATGATATATTTTTAGTTGTTTGATGAGAATGATAAAGATATAATAATAGAACAGTAATATAATAATGTAACGATGGTTACATTAAAATTATTATATTTTTATTTTAAAATATTATTTTATATTAAAAATAAAATAATTTTAAAATTAAAAATAATTAGTATATTTTTTTGTTTTTAAAAATTAAGTTAAAATTATTTTTAAAATATATTAAAAATTAATTTAAAATTATTTTAGTTAAATATATTTTATTTTTAAATTTAATTTAAAAATTAAAAATTCACAATCTTTTTTAATAAAATTTTAATTCTTATATCAACCTAAAAATTGTCATCTTAACCATAAATAAAAAATGTTGAGATGGTTTAATCCTTCCAATTTAGTGTATCATTTTGCTATTAACAAGTTTTTACACTTTTTGTATTTGATTCTGTAACTCAATTTTAATTAATAAATTTTTTATTAGATGACACATAAAAAATTTCCTAAACATTAATTCTTTGTAAATGATCAAGTTCGACAGTTGAATTAGTATTTATACTCCTACTAACGTGTATCAACAATCTATTAACCAATGGTAGTATGTTTTATCTTTTACAATCAAATTTTAGTTAAAAACTTTTAATGAGGATGATTATGCAAGATGTATTAATATTATAAAATTTATCAATAATACTATATTTACTGAAATATTTTTTTAAGATAATAAAATTATCATAACTAGATTTTTTTAAAGTAAAGTATCAATTTTAACCATCATAATTTATAAAATTCAATAGATCACTTATATTGTATAAAAGTTTAAAATATATTACTTCTCTCACAGTTTTCTTTGTTGTGATAACCAATTAATTAGTTATACATATTGTTCACAACCTTCATTTTTATGAAATATAAAAGAACAGTAAACTTGATTATCACGTTATTTTGAAAAAGTTCGAAGAT
Organism: Canavalia gladiata; assembly: GCA_037954105.1. Lineage (NCBI taxonomy): Eukaryota > Viridiplantae > Streptophyta > Magnoliopsida > Fabales > Fabaceae > Canavalia > Canavalia gladiata. The sequence continues at coordinate 17,846,552 of CM075660.1, forward strand.
AATATTTTTTAGGTCTACTTTTTGTATTTAATTTCTAAATTACAAGTAATGAATATTTTTACCAAATATTTTGAGTGGTATCTGATTTATTAAAATTTTTTTTTATTTACAAATATATCACATTTTTTTATTTTTTTTCTATTTTTAAAATTATATATGAAATAGTTAAAATAAAAAAATTGTTTCATATTTCCACAACTTTTATTCAAAATATTTTAAATAAAAATAAAACAAAAGTTTTTCACAAACCATACAACCTCTTAATTATTCTCCTTTCATCAGCATTCAATCCAATGCAAAAATGTATAATACACGCTTTCTAACTTGCATCCAGATAACAAACTCTTGATCATAGAAACTTGAATTAGTTCTTAGTTTTCTGTTTCTGGGATTTTTTTTTTTCGCCGGTATAGTTCTTTGTTTTCTTGCCTATATAAAAGGTTCCATTTTTACATAATAAGATACATTTTTGTTTTATTTATTCTATTAAAAATAATATATTTTTACCAAATAAATATACTTTAATTAGATTAACATTTAAACTAATCAAATAAAATATAATTAACTTAAAACACTAATTCAACCCATAAAAAATCTTATAAACAAACTCAGTAACACTTACAATTACAAAAAAGAAGTGAATAAATAGGCTAACGGCCATAAGAAACAAACAAATAGAAAAGGACACCAACGCTAACCACTAAAACTCAAGCAACAACAGGGATGTGACCGAATGTAGTACCGTGTGTGCATATAAGAGGCACAAGAAGAATAAAAAAAGAAGTGAATATCCAATTATACATACACGGCAACACATAAAATTAATATTCGTGTGATTAACTTCAAAAATTATATAAATTTTATAATTTGATTTTTACATACACACATACAGTTACTTTTATATAAAATTAAATGAAATAATAATCATAAAATAAAATATTAATGGTCAACTTTTAAAATTATGTAAAAGTCATATTCAAAAACTTCACACCATTATGATTATAATTTTACTTTAAAATTTTAAATTTTCATTTCAATAATATGTTTCTTTTATTTATTTTGCATTTTAACAGATTATTTTTTTAATTTTTAATTTATAAAATATATTTAATTTTAAAAATACTTATACAATATAAAAAAATATGTTAATTTCTATATAAATAAATATTATAAATAAATTTTTACTTAAGATGACTATCGACATAATTAATAGTTAATTTTAAATATTTATTATCAATTTCATAACCTTAAAATGTTAAATAAAAATTTTAGAAAAAATTAAAAATTATTAATAAATATTTATTTTTGTAAATATTAAAATTAATAATAAGATATAAAACATTTGTTAGTATCATTCAAAGTTTTAAAAAGATAATATTATAAAATTTTATATTATTAAGCAATTTTTTAATGTAAAATATGAATATTTTATAAACTATGAAATGACTTCATACACATCACTATGGTCACGAGTGTGGGTAGGAAGCCATACCAAGTGTGCTTAGTAAAGTGGTGTCCATGTGCTTCCAATACATGACTCATGCTATTACACTCTCTATGTAAAAAAGAAAAAGAGATGTCTGAAAATTGGGTAGTTGGATTACAATCTCAAATTACATGAATGGTCGTACATAGGTTTCACTAACTAAAGTTTCATATAATGTAAAAAAAAATTATTTATACGATAGGATCCTTTATGTCCTTGCTTTTTGCCATAATTAAAGCCCATCTAAGAGTCATACTCTCTATTGTTAACGCTTCTAATCTGAGATGATGATATTTGCTCGCTCCCAGTTAGTTGTATATCATTATATTCATCCCTTACTACCAATCTGAAACCAAATCCCTCATCACCTATCTATCTTGCATCAAAATTCAATTTCAATCTCCCATGTGACAAAGGATTCCAAGTTCGAGAGCTTTGCTGTAAATTTTCGCCAATGTGTTATTAGTGAGCCTTCCATTGAAACTAACTAGTCTCGGTAAGATCTAGAACATGGTGTGTCTTTTGGTGGATTGCTTGAAAACAATCTCATTCTGCATTTTCCATAATGTCCAAAATAGCATCATTGTTTCCTCTAGAGCATTTTCCTTTGGTTTGTCAACTAGGAATCTTAACCATATCGTGTCCTCCATGGTAGTAAGGTACGAAAATGTTGGAAGGGTTGATAACACCATGGTGCGTGCACCACAAACATGTCTTCAAAAACATACATCCATAATCTAACGGCTCATAACTTTTTAAAAACAAAAAAAAAAATAATCTGACGGCCTACACTTGGATGTATCCAAGTGTAGACCGTTGTTTGTATGTTTGTTAACCACGATTTATTCACCAATATGTAGGAGAAATGATGGATTTTTTTTGGAACATGTACCCCCAAATATGAACCCACTTAAGGCTTGTTTCCAACGAGGTTTAAGGTTGATTTGAGGATTTTTCTACATCGAATGATGGTACATAGATTTCATAGAAAATGAGACACTCCTGGTTAGATTCCAAATAAATGTATCCTCTTGATCTGTCCATGAAAGAGAGATAGGTTTGATTACCTCTACTTCTCGTGGATGGAACACAAAATCTATCAAGACTTCATTACATCTATGAACGTCTTATAAGATTAAATCGCTGACAATGGCTGAATCTGGCAGGCCTAATTTTAGTGAAATAATGTTACCATTGTGGATACTTGGTAGCCATGAATCATCCTAAATTATAATGGTTTTCTTGTTTCCCATTTTCCATTTTAAGCCTTCTTTGAGGTAGATCAACAATCTTCATATATTTCGTCATGTGCAACTATGTTGGTAGCTCGTCCATGCTTTAAAATGTTGTTGTTTGGGAAGTACCTCACACAATAAAACCTTGTACAACATAGTATCAGTATTGTGTGTCAATCTCCAACATTGTTTTGTTAAGAGATAATTGTTGAAAAGTTTCATGTCTCTTAACGTGTTCTACCATGGAGTTTTGGTTTGCATAGTTTATTCCATGTCATCTAATGAATCTTCTTTTCATTAGCATGTTTAGCCCCACCAAAAACTTGCACAATGTGAGTGTAAATGATCACACACCCCTTTTGATAGTTTGAAACAGTTCATGACATATGTGGGAATTGCTTGAACAATTGATTTAAGCAGTATTTCTTTTCCGGCCCTAGATAAATATTTTTCCTTCCATCCTTTTAATTTCTTCATCACCCTTTCTTGAATACCTGCAAAAATAAACTTTTTAGACTTTCCCATTAACATGGGCAATCCTAGATACCGTTCATAGGCATTTACAACCTTTACTATCATCCTCACTTAGATCATTTTAACACTTTGTTCTTGAACATTTGACTGAAAGAGATTCGTCTGCTTCATATTTACTTGTTATCCCAAGACTCATTCGTACTCTTTGATTATAGTTTGGTAAGATCTCAACTTTCAGGAGGGTTACTCATTCAAAAGGAACACTATCATCCACATAGAATAGTTGTGAGATTGTTGGTGCAGTCCTTGCTTCACATTTAATTATTAACCAATATTAAAAAAATATTTTGGATGAGATTAAAATATATATATTCTATCTTTTTATATAAAATTATTTTTACTAAATTACACACACTAAAAAGTATATAATATTAATTAATGTATTAATTTTAAAAAAGTAATATAATATATTTTTATTTATATTACTTTAAAATTATGAAAATAAATATTAAAAATTAGGTTTTTAAAACTTTATATATCATCTTATATTAAAATTATTAAATTAATTTTAAAAGAATCTTATAAAAATTAGCAGGAGGAGTAATTTATATTTATTTTTAAAAAATCAAATAAAAAAATTGTATGATATAAACGAGTAAAAGTTCTTTTTATTTATTTTTTAATTTTTCTTCTCTATTTTTTAATTTCTATTATTTATTTATTTTTTTCTTATATAAATGTAAGATTCCACACAAATGATTATATTTTTCACTATCTGAAATGAGCCCCTCTAATACGGTGCCGTATAAACATTTTTGGCCTAGCTACGTTTAAAAAAATTTAATTTACTTTTTATTTATTTTTTAAATGCACCGTCTAACGTCATACAGGCGTCAGCATTTGATAGGTCTGCTAAAAGTGATACAGAGTAGAAGAATATCCCATGGTAGATTACAGCTGTTCTCCTCTTTTATTGACAATTATTTTGGAGGTGAATTTTACAGAAAACTCTGTATCACTATTTAACTCCCATTGTAAGTATATGAATACCAATAAAGGAATGTATACTTGTCATTTATTAATCAGTACTTAAGAATATTAATTAAAAATAATATGAAATATTATAAAATTATAAATAATATTATATTAATTAAAAAACACTTTTAATAATTTTTTTAAATATGAAGTGGAGTGTGTAATCTAATTCATCGTGTTGTATACATGTGGTGATGCACACGGTCGTTTTGCTTTTGACCGTTTTAACGCGGTTTTGCGCCGCCTCTTTGAAGGGTGATTTTATTAATAATCGGTCGTTAGTGCCCGTCGTTTTCAGAATCGTCTTATCCTGAAATATGAACCCTTCAAATTCCAACAGAGTCAGTGAAACTGTAAGGTGGAACCATAAATATTGTCTCTTTGCTATTAAGTTTCATCAACGATCGTAAACACCACGTAGATATCGTCCCTTTGCTATTAAGATCCATCAGAGATCATAAACACCCGTGCAAATTTTGTGTCGCTATGGCACATAACATAGATTAGGATGCCATAACATAGATGTGAACTTTCAAGTCGTACAAACACTAAATCTATTTATTTATATTTTAATTTTCCCTTATATGCTTACTTTTCTTTCATCTTTCATTGTATTTAGACAACGTCCATCTAGTGCAGACAGAACCCCAATCGTGGTTCATGTTTCATACTCTTGCCACTTCCTTGCAAAAATGCTCTACTCTAGTTGGAAGCAAACGTAATAAAGAAAATACAAATTGATTAAGAAGAAGGAAATGTTGAATTTGGAAAGTATACGCGGCAACTTTCAGCTTAGAATTTTCAGTAAGCTTAAATAAAATTTTAGGGAGAATTATTCATATTTTTTAATTGATATAATCTTATTAATAATTATAAATATTGTTTCTGTCTAAAAGATTTTAATACTTCCCTTTTAAAGATAATATATTATCAATATAAAAGATATTAGTAATTAATTAAAAAAATTATAAATATAACTTTTAAAATAGTTATTTTAAAAATCAATAATTTCCTTTTTGCCTTCTCTTAAGAAGGATGGGGTTTGGTTTTTTAGAATGATTTATGAGGATGATGTTTTTGCAAAAATATATATTTTTTATTTTTATTTATAAAATATTATCTTATTTTTATTATTTTTAAGTTTTATATAAAAATAAGAAAAATAAGGAAAAATGTATTTTATGTTTTACTATTTTTATAAAATTTATAAAATAATTTTATAAATAAAAATAAAAATATTCTCACAAATCAAACATTACCGAGTTGTTTTTGTTTTTTTCTCTATAGCAAAATTAATATTAATAGATAATAATTAAAATTTATATTAATATGTTTTAATTAAACTTTTTATTTTTATCACCTTAGATTATGAATACGACGTACAGAGAACAAAATTAAAATACATCTTTTATTTATGCATGATGTTTTATGATAAAACGGATAAAATAACTTCTAAACTCATAATTGTTGTAACTGATTTACAGTCAAATATTAAAACACGTGATCAGAAAATGAAAATTAAAATTAACTCATAATTGTTGTAACTGATTTACAGTCAAATATTAAAACACGTGATCAGAAAATGAAAATTAAAATCAAGTTATTTTAAAGAAGAAAGTAATTTTTAAAAAATTTAAATTTAAAATATTAAATATTTTTAAAAAAATTAAATTTTATAAATATGAAAAAATATTTTAATAAAATAAAATAAAAAATTAAATTTTTTCTAAAATAAAAAAAAAATCATGTCAATTTATTTTTATGAACAAAAGTTATCTTTTTTTTTCTTTTTTATTATTTTTTCTTTCATCTTTTTTATATTTATAATAATATTTTTAATTATATTTCTCTATCTGTATATTTATAGATTATTATTATATTTAAATATTTTACATAATAAAAATATTTATATATTTAATTTTTTATAAATAAAATTTAAAAAATTAATAAATATTTAAATATAAATTTTATATATGATTAAAATTAAATTATTTAATCTAAATAAAAATATAAAATTTAATAAATTTAAAATCTGTGATCTGAATAAAATAATTTAATTTATTAATTTAAATAAAAAAATTCTAAATAAAAATATTTAAATTTAAAATATTTTAAATTTTTAAAACATTGAAGTACTACATTCAAATTCAGATACAAGTAACATCATTTCTTATTTTCTTTCCATATATCAAGAAAGTCAAAGAAATCTCTGACTTTTCTCGATTTTGGTCAACGACAACACGTTGGCGCAGTATATTCAACAATTAGTCGGAGGCAAACACAATTGGTGGACTTTTTGCTCATTTAATAACGTGGATAAAATTAATTTTAAATGATTAAATATTTTATATTTTTCTTAAAATATGTACATATTTTATATTAAAAATAAGAGAATTATATTTTTAACTTTGATTAAATAAATATTTTATCAAACAACCTTTTATCATAGTGGCATATGTTTGTTTGCTTAAGATTTTTGTATAAAAATTTTTAAAATAGATATTTTCAGATTTTATTTAATTTTTTAAGTTTTTAAAAAATCAGAACGAAAATTGGTTATTTTGAAAAAATGTTTTAAATATCTTATAAAAAATGGTTGAAACTTAAGTCTTTTAAAATTAAAAATATTTTTCATAATTATAAACAAACAAAATATAGATTTTTTTTTTAAATCTCTAAGATATAAACAATTTATATATATATATATATTAAAAATTAACTCTTTAAAAATTAATTAAATAAGAAAAACTAATTAGCATTTTAAGAAATTAAAAATATAGATTTTTATTAATTATTGTTAAAATAAAGTTGCTGTAATTTTTATTACATTTGAATTATATTATTATTTTAGTAAAAAAATCATTTTTATTTTCTTGTTTTAAAGATATTAGTTAATAAGACCCATATTTTTATAGTCTAATAATTTAATGTTGGATGTTGCTCATTAATATATAATTAAAATAATTTAAAATTTTCATAATTACTATATAAAAATATTAATTATTTAATATAATAATTATATTTTTATTTAATATTTATTTATAGAATAATGAAAAACTAAAAATTATATATCGAAAAGTATTGGAAACTTATATACTTAATATACCACTTACCGTGGATAACCTTGACCTCAAACCATTATCCATATTATATAGATCACTCAATTTCTATTTATGCGGAGTGTTAAAGAAGGTGAATGTGAATGGCGAGAATATAAACGAAGCTGTCTTTTCAATACATTTTCACATGGTCAATATATACAATATACAATGTATACGCAGCATTGCTATTGTTGTGTCTCATTTTTTTTGTTTGATTGCATGGAATACTTGACCATGTAAACCTTTTTTCTTTTTTCTTTTTTTTTTTCATATTTTTTTACATTCCACATGTCTTTTACTTCTCATTTCTCTTGTTAAGGATTATTTTTCAATGGTTTTATTTAGTTTCGGTCCATCAATAAATTCAACAACTAACATTATTATTTTCTAATAAAATATTCAAATAATGAGATTCTTTTCGGCAATCAATTGAAGAGTTTAATATGTTGTAAGTTTAAAGTATTTGCATTTAAGTCCTAATGAAGGTTTATTTTAAGACTTGATCCCTCTTAGAATTTATTATTATTATAATATTATTACTAGTTTTTTTATCTGCTAGTACTAGTTTATTATTACTAGTTTCTTTCATCAACTATTATTGTTACTATTTTAATAGTTTATTATTATTATTATTATTATTATTATTATTAATTATTATTAGTTTTTATAGATTAATAATTGTGAGTTTATTAGAATAATTTTAATGGAGTAACCTTCAAAAGTTGCTTGAAAATATTTTAATGATTTTTTTAAAATTTTACGTGTATATATTATTTTTTATTTTTTATAATTTAAATAATTGTTCATTCTGACAGAATAATTTAATAAAAATTTAAATAAATCTCTTATATTATCACATATTATATATTTTAATATTTTTATGATTTTTTATATTTATTATTATTTTAAAATTTGAAGATGATAAATATGTACAAAATATGTAACATTTTGTTCTTTTTTATGAACAATTAAATAATTTTATTATCCATTTTAATTTGTCCTTCGATAATTTTCATGCATATTTGAGTTTAAAAAAATTTATTGTTCAAAATAAATCTCATTGAAAGCTATCATGATTTTATTTTAAGAAATGCCAAATTTCTACAAATGAATGATTTATTTGTAATATTAAACGGACTTTAAAACAATGATATTCATATTTTGCCAACGTAACTTCAATAGTTTCAGTTTTTTTTATCTTTTAAAGAGTTTGTAATTGCATGTAATCTTCACTAAAAAATTTATCGAAATTTTGATCAAATTCAATTATTATATTTTTTGAAATATTTAGTTAAAATCAACTAAGAAATTTTTTGCTTTGTTGGTATCTTACCTTTTTTTTTTCATGCATGTCTGGTTGACACTCATCAAATATAATATTTTCCAAATCAATTTAAAAAAAATGGTGAAACTTAAGATTTGAATATAAAATCAATTGGTATTTCGAATTCCTTTTTAGTGAATTAAACACTAGTAGTACTTCTTAAAGTTTCACACGACATATTAAAATTCTACAGGGAAATTTAAAACATTGAAATTCGATATGTAAATAACAAAATGATTAATTTTAAAAAAATTAATTAATTGAGATTTAATAATTTTATATAAATTCATTAAGAACTAATTGAAAAAATTAAAAATAATTACGAATACCGGAATCTTTACAAGTTGTTATTAAAATGATACACTATCAACTACCCTAATTTTTTTTTAGATTTTCTGAAACAGAGATTTTAAATATAAACATTTTATTTTTTATTACCAATATTAATCTTCTATCAAGTAGATCAGCCTTCCGTCAATTTTTTTAATTTGCTAGATTTTACCTCTATTAAGCGTTGTTACATTAACCAATATATTTAGCGCATGTTTAAAATGTTTTTAATTTTTAAATAATTATATTTTTTATTCAGCAAGTGTATTAAAAAAATTTATAAAAATATAAAAATATTGTTTATTCAAAATAATTAATTGAACGAAATACATTTTTACTTGATAAAAAATATTATTTTCGGTTATGTATTATATTTTAAGATTTTCTTGCAAAAATATGATAAATTTTTTATGGTCATTAATAACAGTTTTTCTTATTCATAAGAGTTGCTTTATACTCTTTCAATCTCAATCAGTATAATATAATGAATAGTAATTAGTTAATTATAAATTTGATCATATATCTTAACCAATTTATAAAGTTATTAAATGAGTCGATTATAATTCTATGGTTAAGGATACAAAAATTTATAAGATCAAAAAATTATTTGTATCAAGTGAGTTAAGATCAAAAATTGTTCTTACATTAAAAAATTATTACTATTCTAAAGTATTTTACATAAAAAAATTATTATTATCTTAAATCACTAATAATAAATTTTGATTCATAAATAAAAAGGTTATCAGATAAAATTATGAACGTTTATGTTTTTAACGTGGTTCTAATAATAAAAATACTTCAAGTAAAATAAAAGAACTTGTATTAAATGAAAAAAAATATATGTCCTTCACTTCGTAGATATTAGGAAAAGTAAATCCTAAATAACTACAAATGATAAATAATATACAACAAATTCAAAATAATTTACAATATTAAAAAAACGATACTTACACATAATTGTATCTGAAATACCAAAAAAGGTTGTCATGAATGAGTGAATGATCAAGGTTAGAAGATAAATTCATTCTTAACAATTCTCTACCAACAAGTTTTGGTATATCAACACAAGTATAGATAAAGTTTGTTTAACTTATATTTTGCCCCTTGAAATTTTTGACTAAAAATTTATTCAGCTTTATTTATTTATTTTTCTTTGTTATATGAAAACTTTTTCTGTTGGTAGAGATGTCAATTTGGTTCATTCAATCCAATTCAACTTTACCCTACCTAACTAAGGTAAAAATGACTTGTAAATCCATATTATAAAATTCATAGAACTAAAAGTTCATTAAATCCTATAGGTTAGGATTAGCACATGAGCTTCATTTTTTTATTTTTATTTTTTTCTATAATTTTTTTTTCTCTCTAGCTTATCTTCATTTATTAAAATAAAATAGTAATAAAAAATTAAAATGAATATAAAAATTTAGAGAAAGGAGGAAGGAAAAACATGGAAAAAATAATTTTAGAGATAAAGATATAAATAAATATATTAAAAAAATAAAGAAAATATAAAAGTATAAAAAAATGAGAAAAAATTAGAGAGAAAAAAAATTTTAGAGACAAATAAAAAAATATTTAGAGAAAAATTAAAAATATAAAAATAAATATAAATAAATTAAAGAAGATTTTAATATAATAAAAGTATTAAAAAAATATTTAAAAAGAGAAATAAAGAAACAAAAAAAAAAGTGAAGAGAAATGATAAAATTTTATAAAAAATAGTTAAATAAAAGCTAAGATTATATGAATTAATTTATATTTTTTTGATAATCAGATAGATTAGAGTTAAAAAAATTATACTTGCAGACGAGTTATAAAATAAATAGTTACAAGGTAAGTATCGAATGAGTTAGCCACATTTATTCTATTTAATTTGAGAATTACATAAGTTAGAATTTAAAAAATCTTAATAAAAAATATAAGACAGAGTTGAATGAATTAACTTGTATTCATCTCATCTAAATTGAATATTACATGAATTAAAATATAAAAATTTATACTTTTAAATGAGTTATAAAATAAAAAATGACAAGATATACTCAAATTGGTTAGCTTACATTTATTTTATTTAATTTAAAATTATATTTTAAAATAAATTATAAAATATATAAAAAAAAAAAATTAAAGCTAATTCTAAAATCGGCTATAACTAATTCGTGTTGAACTTAAGATTATATAGGTTAAAATCTAAAAAAAATTATTTCTAAATAAATTATATAATATAGGATTAAAACTTAAAAATAAATAAAATAATTCTGGAGCATAAATCAATTTGAGAGCTTTACCTATTTGTGCAAAATTCTTCTCACGCTATATGAAAGTTTTCATAGTACAAAATTCGTGATAAATAATTTAATTATAACATTAAATGGAACATAAATAAGAGGTAAAAAAGCACATATATCTTTGACTTTCAATGTAACCCCATAATGTTCTAGAAAAGCTGGAGAGGAAGCAATAATAATTATGTCGCTTTCCCTCCTCTGGCCTACCCCAATATTTTGTTGCGAAAGTCTATCTTCGCACTTGAAAGTGGAGTTTATTTTGTGTTTCCATTTTGTTTGTAGTTCTCAAAAGGAGACCCCGAATGCAATTTCTTAGCTGTTTCTGCACGTAAAATAGCACAGTGGATATGTGCTGCATCGTTTGAAGTTTGAACACAAGGACAAGCCTTTGAACCCCAACAACTCTCCTTCTCCGTCAACTAACGCGCCCAACAAAACCAGCACAACAATATCCACATGCGCCCCTTGATTCATCTCCCCCATTATTTGACTTAAAATTTTACATTACATCTAAAAATGTGAAACGAGATAAAATAAAAATAAAATGTTCAGATAACACATAATATAGTAGAAAAATATAAAATAAAATTTAAATTATATAATAATCAAGATTATTTGACTTATTATATCTCCCACCTCTCATATACTCCCATTTTGTTTCAATTTTCAACCTTACCCAACCAGCCACACACACATACTCTCTATTTGCATATATATACTCATACACACTCTCCAATTTCTCAGCATAGCCTTAATCCCTCTCCTCCTAAACCCTTGATACATTTCCATATATTTGTATTTTTTAAAAGAGAAAAGCCGAAACAACCTTGTTTGTTATATAACTGTTAATCCTCGCACCCAAGACGATAGAGTTTCTCATTTTAATTTCTGGATCATATGTAAAAGCCTGTATATAGTACCCATAGACATAAAGGTTGGGAGTGAAGAGAAGAGAAGAATAGGAATGGAGATTCAAGAAAACCAACAAGAGTCATGGTCGGAGACAGAGAGCACGGGAAGTCGAAGCACTCAATTGGGCTACAGTGGGCCGCTGAGTGGGCCTATAGTTTCGAACAAAAGGAACAGCAGCAAGAACAAAAGCGCGAGGTTCAAGGACGACGATGACATGGTGGAGATAACGCTAGACGTACGGGACGACTCCGTGTCCGTCCAGAACATTCGTGGCGGCGACTCCGAGACGGCGTTCCTGGCCAGCCGCCTCGAGATGCGGCCGTCGTCGCTATCGGCTCGGCTGAGACAGGTGTCTCAGGAACTGAAGCGCATGACGTCTTCCAAGGCTTTCGATAGGGTCGACCGTAGCAAATCAGGTGCGGCACGTGCCTTACGCGGCCTCAAGTTCATGACCAAAAACGTTGGGACTGAAGGTTGGTCACAGGTTGAGAACCGCTTTCATGACTTGGCCGTTGATGGAAAGCTTCCCAAGACTCGCTTTAGCCAGTGCATAGGTATCTCATCTCATCTTTATTAATCATACACAATAATTTCTTACTATCTCTCACTTATTTTATTTTTTATCAATTAAAATAAAAATACATTCTAAATTAATGTAGATCATTTTTTATTTTCTCATGTTAGTGTTGACAATATATTTTTTACTTTTGCATTTGCATTTAAGAAATTCTTCCCGGAATTAATGCTGTTGCTTAATTTTGATAACTAGGAATGAACGAGTCGAAGGAGTTTGCCGGTGAGTTATTTGATGCGTTAGCTCGTCGTCGAGGCATAACATCAGCTTCCATAACCAAGGATGAGTTGCGTGAATTTTGGGAGCAAATTACAGACCACAGCTTTGATTCAAGGCTTCAGACCTTTTTTGACATGTACGACTTCATTTCATCATCATTTCATTTTCATCAGGAACCTAATTCTCATCTTTTAATTAAAAATTTATTTAATTAGGATATGCATGCCAGAAGAAATATAATTTAATGAGAAATGTTATCTACATATCAAAATTTTCAATAATTTTTATGCAAGGGAGAAATATAAAAAGATAAGAAAAATATATATAATAAGATAAATGATGTTATTCTAATTTAATTTGACAGTGTGAATGAGACGGATTTTATAGGCTTCAACGGATGGCCCAAAATGATAGGGCTTGAACATATAGAAATAGTTTTTATTTGGACTAATGTCAAATTAGGGTGATCAGTTTTCAAATGGTGATAGAAAATGATCGTTACGAATTGGGTGGAAAACGCTTATAATTTTTTTTCTATAAAACATGGAAAGAGCAATACCGCATTTTGCGGAATTTGCATGTGAAATAATGCGTCATACACAATACTGCATATTGAATATATGAATAAAAATATCATATTTGATGGGTTTGTTTCACCCTATTTGAGCTTGAGTTGGACAGAATTATTAACTGTGAAATTAATCCTCTCTACTAAAGTTTAACCTAACTGCATTGGTGAAATTCCATATGTATAAACCTATATTTCCATAGTAACCAAAAAAATATATTTTTCATAGATCATTAACGTCCATGAAACTTTTTTTTTGTTTGACATTTAATACACTATTCAACTTACCCTTGAACAAAATAAATTGTAGGAGTGGAATAGTAATAAATAAGCAAATAAAAATGAAAAATGGTAATATGATCATGAATAAACTAATTAATGCTATTGCATACGGATGGTTGATTCAAGTAATGTATATTTGATTCTTCTTAAATATGATTTTAAGTTTAAATTTTATACCTAGAAAAAAGATCTCTATTAGAAATATTAATTTAATTTACTATACTGTAATGTTTTTAATTTAAATAAAATTATTTTTAATAGAAGACACTTCAAGTCTAACCAAAAAAATTAACTCATTAAGGTTAGGTTGGTTGACTATAAAAAAAATGCATGGAAAGCAGCTATATTTGAACAATTACGTATGTTTCTTAGTCATAATAAAATAATTTTTTACTAGCCAAATGTAAGAAATATTGCATCCTGATTAGGTCTACATGCACTTTTGCTTACTTTTTCTCTAACTTGTATAAACCTAACTCATGCCAGGGTGGACAAGAACGCTGATGGACGAATTACAGAGGAGGAAGTAAAAGAGGTAAGAGCTTGTAATTAAAAAAAAAGTAGAAATGTCCCAAATAAAAATCCACTTTTATTATTATTTGATATAGAGGGATACTCAATCGAATCTTGATTCTTGAACTTAAATGAGAAGGGGAACAATATTCGACCATTAGACCAAATGCCTAATGGCTTCAAATTAAAACTCTAAGTTTCAATATATTAGATTGCTTATTTTGTTGGAGGCATGTGAAGGTGTAAACATTGCTGTATGATTCATTTTGCAGATTATCACTTTAAGCGCTTCAGCTAATAAGCTATCAAAACTACAAGAGCGTGCAGAGGAATATGCTGCCCTTATCATGGAGGAGCTGGATCCGGACAACCTTGGATACATTGAGGTTCATATTCTACACATAGATAAATTCAAAATAAACTAAGTTGATCAGTTAGTACATAGCCCTCATACAATAAGTGGTTTGATGGTGATGTTATGCAGTATTTTTTTTTTTATAAAACCGAATTAATAATTTATAAGAATTTAGTTAGTTTTGTTAGTTTATATACTTTTTTAATATTAATAGGATATTTTTTTATTCACTTAATTATATTTATACAAAAATAATTTTTATAATAATAATATGAATTGATTTTTATAAAAAATTAAGATAAATTTTATTTTTGAGTTTTATAAAAAAGATAGGAGGAAGTAGTATTTAGTTTTGATCATTGTTTTTATATTCCTAGACTTGGTGGGTATGCTGCATTCTTGGCCATTGAGCATTGGGTGTTTTTCCTTTTCTTTTACTGACATTTTGCGCATTCAATTGACACGCATCTTTTTATGCCGGCCATTTAGCACTTCGCTGTCTCACCCCATTAAAACTGGACCAGTCTTAATTAGAAAACACGCTTCAAATTTTATTAAAAAATATTTTGGATATATGAATCTCAATTATTATTAATGCTCCAACCTATAATTCTTCTCTAAATTTTGGTTCATACCAACAATGCCCAGTGAGATCATATCATAGTTTTAAAAATATTCTTCGAATTATCAATTACCCGAGACTTCAAAAGTCTTATTTATACGTATAACCAATACTAACGGATAATGTGATTATCTAACTAATAGTAATTACACTATTCATATCATATCCCCACGTGATATTTTGAGTTAGCATAGTATATATCATGAACTTAGTTTTGTGTTTATAATTTCTTTAAATATATTGTTGATGCATTAGAAGTAGTTAGTTACCTAAACTTAAATATTTAGTTTTTACAAAACTTTTGTCAACTGCTTATGTGGTTGTAGTGAAAAGTGAAGTATAATGAAAAATGTTCCCTAATGTATGGTCTCTTAAACAGTTATACAACTTGGAAATGCTTCTTCTGCAAGCCCCGGCACAGTCGACTCACATAACCACGGATAGTAGGGTACTAAGCCAAATGCTGAGCCAGAAGCTAGTCCCTACAAAAGAGCACAACCCCATAAAGCGAGGCTTTCGGGCACTGGCATACTTTGTGCAGGACAATTGGAAACGTCTTTGGGTCATAGCCCTGTGGGTTTGCATTTGTGCGGGTCTTTTCACGTGGAAGTTCATCCAATACAAGCACCGTGCAGTGTTCCATGTTATGGGCTACTGTGTCACCACAGCTAAGGGCGGCGCTGAAACACTCAAGTTCAACATGGCTTTGATCTTATTGCCTGTGTGCAGAAACACCATCACCTGGCTCAGAAGCAGGACCAAACTAGGAACGGTGGTTCCCTTTGATGACAACATCAACTTTCACAAGGTACATTCATTACTAAAGTTGAAAAACAAAACAAATTATACTATTGCAGTTTTTATTATTATTAAACTCCAAAAGTTGTAGTAACTTGGAGACTCATTTGGGGGTTATAGGTGATAGCTTTTGGGATTGCCATTGGAGTTGGGTTGCATGCGATTTCACATCTGACATGTGACTTCCCAAGGTTATTACACGCGACGGATGCAGAGTATGAGCCCATGAAGCCGTTTTTTGGGGATGATAGGCCCAACAATTATTGGTGGTTTGTGAAAGGGACTGAAGGTTGGACGGGGGTAGTAATGGTAGTGCTTATGGCCATAGCTTTTATTTTGGCTCAACCATGGTTCCGTAGGAACAGGCTAAACCTCCCTAAATCTCTTAAGAAACTCACCGGTTTCAATGCCTTTTGGTACTCTCACCACCTTTTCGTCATTGTCTATGTCCTTTTTATCATTCACGGATACTTCCTATACCTCAGCAAGAAATGGTACAAGAAAACGGTATGTGTCTTCTCTGTTTCTTTTTTCTTTTACTTCCATTTTTTCTTCATCTTATTGGTTGCTGAATTTGGTCAATTACACCAAATTTACTTGCACAGACGTGGATGTATCTCGCCGTTCCTATGATACTATACGGATGCGAAAGGCTAATTCGTGCTTTTAGATCTAGCTACAAATCTGTGAGGATTCAGAAGGTACATATTCAAGAATTTCACTCCACCTCTGTTTTAATAGCACTATGGACAAAATTTTCTAACTTTATACTCTTTGAAAATCCAGGTTGCAGTGTACCCAGGAAATGTGCTGGCATTGCATATGTCTAAGCCACAAGGATTTAAGTACTCCAGTGGCCAGTATATCTATGTTAATTGTTCAGATGTCTCCCCGTTTGAATGGTATGCACCTAATTTAAGTTCAAAGTTTTGTTCTTTTTAATTATCGGTGATGATGAGAAAATTTAATTGAATTGTGTGGTGGTGGTATGTATGTATATGTAGGCATCCCTTTTCTATTACTTCAGCTCCGGGAGATGACTATGTAAGCGTTCACATTCGAACTTTGGGTGACTGGACATCACAACTGAAAGCTGTTTTTGCCAAGGTGAATAGTAGCTATGTTCTCAAGTTAATGTTGTTCATGAGATAAATGCTTATAATTAACTACATCAATTTGATTGATGCAGGCATGTCAACCAGCAAATGATGACCAAAGTGGTCTTCTACGAGCTGATATGTTGAAAGGCGACAACAAACCAAGGTAGGATATGCTGTCTTTAATGTTTTATTAATTAAGTGTAGAGGTATATGATTGAGAACAATAGACCTGATGCTAAAATTAAATTGGTAAAATGGCTTCTTTCTAATCCTAATGAAACTAAATGAATAAATTGTAGGATGCCAAAGCTCTTGATTGATGGACCATATGGAGCACCAGCACAAGATTACAAAAACTACGATGTGATCCTTCTTGTGGGGTTAGGAATTGGTGCCACCCCTTTGATTAGCATACTCAAAGATGTGCTAAACAACATTAAGCAACATCAAGACTTGGAAGATGGAGTGGTGGAAAGTGGAGTTAAGAACAACAGGAGAAAACCTTTTGCCACCAAGCGAGCTTATTTCTATTGGGTTACTCGTGAGGAAGGTTCTTTTGAATGGTTCAAAGGGGTGATGGACGAGGTGGCAGAGAATGACAAGGAAGGAGTCATTGAACTTCATAATTATTGCACAAGTGTGTATGAAGAAGGAGATGCTCGATCAGCTTTGATCACAATGCTTCAGTCCCTCCACCATGCCAAAAATGGCGTGGATATAGTTTCAGGGACAAGGGTCAAGACGCATTTTGCTAGACCCAATTGGCGTAATGTCTTCAAACATGCAGCCCTCAAACACCCTGACCAAAGAGTTGGTAAGTATTGATTTTGGCTCTTAATTTCGTTGTTGAGATATCGTTTACCTAATTTCCAATCTTTTCTACATTGAGATATTGTTATCTAATTTCCAATCTTTTCTATTCAGGTGTTTTTTACTGTGGAGCGCATGGACTGGTTGGAGAACTAAAAAAACTTTCTCTAGACTTTTCTAGGAAAACCAGCACCAAGTTTGATTTTCACAAAGAAAACTTTTAAAATTCTTTTCTCATATATAGATGTTTTTTTGGCAACTGTAGTTATATATAGTTGGTTCATTTTTTGTTGTAGAGGTATTAGGTATATAGCTAGCTGGATTGATACATGGAATATATATATACATGTATCAAAAAATTGTATTTACTTTCATGGAATATGTAGTCCTGATATGTTGTACGCTTTCGTACTATCAGTTCAATTGATGACTATAATTGTATTGTAATTATATATTGAACTTCTTAGTTATTTAACAGTATATATACCTGTGTTTTTTTTTATAAAAAAATGTTATTCTTACAAAACTTTTTAATATAAATTTTTTTATAAAAAGAGAGAGAAAGATAAAAATAAAAGTATAAAATATGACGAATGATGAAATAGGAAGAAATAAAAAAAAATTGTTCTATATATTATATCATTTATTTGTAATAACACATCTCTTTAACCAAATAAAAAAAGGGAAAAAAAAGTAACACATCTCTTTAACCAAATAAAAAAGGAACAAAAAGAGTAACACATCGCTTTAGCCAAATAGGAAAAGGCAAAATAATTTTTCTTTTTGCAAAAAACACCTTAGGTGGCTTAGCTGGAAGATAGCACCCGCTCGATGCTGAACTGGAATTCAGCTAATCCGTTTTACTTTTTTTTTAATTATTATATAATAAAAATAATAAAATTTAAATTTAAGATGTTATATAAATTATTTTAATTTTTTATCAGTACGTCAAAGATGTTAATCTGTTTCATTTTAAGCATATAATTGTCTGAATAGCTGAAAAATAAATAGTATAGTATGAAATTTGGAACAAAATTTCTTTTATTTTTTATTTGATATAATAAAAAAATATAGAAAAATAAGCGAGAATTATTTACACTTTATTTTACATTCTATAACTACTTTGGAATGCAAAAATGAACTGAAAATATTTTTTCTGTCTAGAAAAATTAAAGATGGATGTAATTCATTTTGTTTATTTTAATCAATTTATTTCTTTACTTTTAGCTTTCCATTCTCCTGATGGCAAACACAAAACGTTAACCACTCGTACATGTGTTTTATTTCTTTTAATAATTCTTATCATAAATTTACTTCTTTACCAGGTTTTTAAGATTATAACAGAAGCCTTTTGCATTGGTGTTGTTCAGACCGGATAATCAGTTCTATTAACTTAACAAGATGTGTGGAGCGTGCATTAAACCAATAAAACTTAAAACTATTGTTTCGTTTACCCTAAATTAACTAGCTTGATTCCCAATTCATGATGAAGTCAAGGTTGGTTGAATCTGCGCTCTAACTCAATTTTCTTTTAATCCTGTCATAAGCTATTGCATCACCTAAGAATTAACTATTCACAAAAGATTAATTCTCTAATTTGTTTACCATTAGTTCAAAATAAAAAGTCCAAATTTCTTAATTCCCATTAATTTCATTAAAGTTTAAACTTACTATACATATTTACAAGTTTTTGGCATATCATTGGATTGGATTGATCTGCACAACCCAAACTAGACCAAGCTCACAAAATACTGATCAGAAAGATGCTAGTCTGAATTAGCCTACCCAAACTAATACAATCCAAACGAGTCAAGACAATCTGTTTTCAAAGCTAGCTCTATCAATTCTGCAATTAGTAATTACCTGTCACCATTTATGGAAAAATAATAATAATAAATGTATAGATAAAATATGATATTTAATTATGTTGTTTTCAACTCACTAACTCTAAAATATGAATTCATTTTAGATGAGATTTTTACTATTATACTTAGTGGCAAAATAAGATTTATTCAACACAAACAAATCGGTCTTGCAATTTAATATTCCTGCATAGTAAAACAGAAAAAAAATAAAAAGGTTTGGAATGAGATATAGCTAAAATACAAATTATATATACGAATTAGTTAAAATTAAAAAATTATAATCTTTTAAAAAACTTACATAATTTTTATTTTTTAAATTTTTTATATATTTGTTAATCAATTGAAAATCATAATAACTACAATATTTGAAGTAATTATTATATAAGTCAATAAATTTTAATAATATAATAATTTATGATTAAATAATAATGTAATTTTTACATTCTTTATATATTTCAATTAATTTTTCTTTATCAGAAAACTAATATATGAATGAGAAGATACAAGAAGTCTCCACAAAAGAGTATCCATAAAAAAATTTTAAAAAAATAATTTTTATGTTTTAATTTTGACCATTTAATATGTAATTATTAAAATAAATTCCTTCCACTTTTATAATAAGAATATCTTTTTTCTTTGATGTTTTCCATGCTTATGCAATCTTAAAAATAATAAACTATATAAGAATGAGCGGTTAAAAAATAACAAAAATATTTATTTAATTTCTGAAAATTTTAAATATGAGAGACCTCAATCCTTATAGTCACGGATTAACAGATTTCACTTTTATATATTTCCATTATTTAAAAATTAAATTAAGTGAAAATTTTCAAGAAATAAATCAAATATTTACTCAAATAAACTCTGCTGTTGTAAACTGATCATTTTAGCTCACGGATAACTTAATATAGAAGGCTGCGAACTTTGCTTTACAACTAAACCAATTCTTTCCCATAAGTTACAGCAAAATCTTATCTGTATATTAGTACATGTCAATTGCAATTTGCAAACTCTCATCTATAAAAGCTATAAAAGTGGAAAAAGAAAGAAAGGAAAAAGATATTGTTTTTCTATCCATAAATAGTCATCACAGCGTTGCCTTTTGTTACTTTTATAAATTTATTAGTGATTTCTCATTTCACCTTTTTTACGTTTATTTTTTACGCTCACTACAAAGAGTCTTCTGTTCTCTCTCCTTTTAGACGTGAAATATAAATATTTTTTCTCAACACCTTACATTCATAATTTCCCATGTCATGAAGTAAATAAAAAGAGTAGTGTTATTTTTACTTAAAATTCTCAAAACATCTTTTTAAATAAGAACGAGATAAAATAAAAATAAAAAATAATGAGATAAGATACATGATATAATAGAAAGAAGTTAAAAAAATGTGGTGTGCAAAAATATGTTTTGAGAAATTTCAATAAAATAGTGTTATGGTTGGTAAATAGAAAAGGAGCAATTGTTGCACGCTGCAATTTAATTTTTATTAAATTGCCTTCAATTTAATCTTTTTGAAAATATCTTTGTATTCTTCCAGTCAAATTAATTATTTATTGCCACTCTTAAACCTTGTTTAAATTCTTTATATAAGTTTAACTATTAATTAACTCTAACAGTGAGAACCTAATTAAAAAAATCATATAAAAGGGAAAGAACTAATGAAGCTAGTGAATTTCCATTAGCGCAGAGATACTAATTCATTTAAAAAATAAAAAAATAAAAATAAAATACTAATTCACTTTGTATGTGAACTTGTGAAGCTCATTCCTTCTTCTTCTTCTTTTTAATGTGCCAAGAAAACTTTCGGGGGTTCAAGAAAATAATTGTTGATAATGTCAACAGCGGAAATAGGCTTTTTTTTTTGTTGAGTTTCGAGATATATATATATATATATATATATATATATATTACTTTAATATATTTTTTATATTTCCTTTTTATTATATTATAATTTTTTTGTTTTGTTATCTTTCTTCTATTCCGAACTATTTATTTTTAAACGTATGACAATAATTTTTTTTGTTGAGAATAAATAAGGACTATAAGATAATATTTTCTTCCCATGAAACTTCTTGATTTCAAACTCAAACTCATGAAACTTATAACTATCTTGAAGAGGGTTAGAAATTTTCTCCATTAAATAGAAAGGTCCAGAGAAAAATAAATAGAAAGTATACATGTAACATTTGATATATATATATATATATATATATATATATATATATATATATATAAGAAAAAAAAATATATAAAAATAAGATGAGTTTTATCTTTATAAAAAGAAGAAGATAAAAAATGATAAAAAAAATATTGTAAATAATCGAATTCAAGTTCATGTTTGATAAATTAATTAATTAAACTGACTAAAGGAAATAAAGAGAAAATTTTGAATTATATAAAAAAAGTTAAAAATATTATGACTTAAAGAATACTTAATAGTGTTAAAAAGTTAAAATTAAGTGGGGACATGTGCTCGGATGTTATAACATCAGTTCGTGTCCTTGATCTTGGGCCATATGATTATAATTTTCTTCTTTTAAAAAGTTCAATGAACCAATAGCTGAAATGGTTAAAAATAAAGGTAGAATTTTATTTCATAAATTTTAATGTGATCATTCTTTTATAAGTTAACTTTTAGGTGTAAGTTAAATCTAATTTTTTAATATATAAAGAAATATTTTTATAAAATTTGGGATATAAATTAGGTTTAATCTTCGAATATTAATATTTATTATACTTATATTTTGCTGTCTGTGTTGGTACATGACCACAGATACAGTTGCATATGAAAATCTGTTTAATCATATGATCTGCATGTTAACTTCTTCTGACGTAGAACCAGTTACTGTTACTTCAAATGCGAATCCAAAATTTCTTGATATTTTGTTTTTTTATTGGAGAACAACAAATTTGTTGGTATATCCATAAAGATGTGATGCCTCTTTCTTTGTATCTTCGGCGCGGTGGTGGAGATATTGATAACTCAGGCGGCAAAAGCTGATGCTGATGGTTATAATCGTGGGACATCAGGCTCATGCTAAAGCTTCTGTGATCACCATTGTTGCTTGGCAAAAGATACACTCAGATAGCCACAATGTATTTAATGGCCGTCTGATTTATTTTTTATTTTTTAAATAAGAATTTACAATGATTAAATTTAAAATATATACAAAAGAAGGTGCTTTTTTTTTTAAATTAAAATTATTTAATAAAAATGATGGCAAATATATAATTAGTTTTTTATAATATGAAAAGTAATTGATTTGTAACTAAAATTTTTATATAAAATTATTTTAATTTTTTTATTAAATTAATTTTAGTCATTTAAATATATCACGAAACTATCTGATTGGTGATTATAAGCATATATGCTCGAAATTCTTGAAGATCAATCTGTCCAACCCTGGGTTATTTTCTAATGCAAATTGCATGTACTTACTTTATGAGTTTAGAATATGAAATGATTTCAAAAAAAATTATGATATAAAAGGAAAATAAAGAAGAAAAAAAAAACTCGTTCAAAAGGCATCGAGCAGTGATTGGCAAAAGAAGAAAAAAGCAGAAACGGCATCAAATGCTAAATTGATAGGCGTCAACTTCAAAAATTTCAATTCCTATTAAAAAAATGAATGACTCATATTCAATTACACCACAGCGAGACCACCCCCTATACCGCCACGATATTTTTCTCTCACTCTTTTTCATAAGGTGCTTCTTTTTATGAAAGCCTTCTTCACCTTTAATTTTTAATTAAAAATTAAATTATTGGCTTATGTGAAGCCTTCCTTTTTAAGCATTCCCATCAGTCTGAGAGTACTCTTCGATTCTATTCTCTCTCCATTGAACAAACTCTGCTTGTGTCTGAGTCTGTGAAGTTCAAATGGCCCAAACAGAAACAAAAGCTGAAGAACATATCAAACCTCTAGTATGCAAGGTAAAACACTGTTCCACCACTGTTTACATTTATTTATTTGTTTAACAACTGTTTTAAGTATTCTCTAACATGTTCTGAACTTGTTACTTCTGTCTCCCAGACCGTTGTGTTGAGAGTCTCCATTCACTGCGAAGGCTGCAAAAGGAAAGTAAAGAAAGTTCTACAAACCATAGACGGTAACCATCCTCAAAACCAATCCTTTTCTTTTCTATTTCGCTTCTTTCCTTTTTTGTCCTTTCAACTCCATCTACCTTCCCCTCGTATAATTTCTTTCAAATCTTACCCTCATTATGTTAAAATATGTCAGGAACTATTCCATAAGTGTTGTGATTGTGTTCATTTGCATCAAACCTCGGCTTCTTCTCTTATAGGAATTTAATTTTTTAAATTTCTAATTTTTTTTCTCACTTTTACACCAGTATCATAGTTCTCCTTCTTCAGATTAGCTTCTTCTTACTCCCAAATCTCAATCTCGTGCTTAAATTATTGTCCTTAAACTCGTCCGTAATCCAGGTGTTTATAACATAGACATTGATTTGAGGCAACAAAAAGTCGTAGTAACGGGAAACGTAGAGAGCGAGACGTTGATTAAGAAATTAATTAAGACTGGGAAGCATGCAGAGTTATGGCCTGAAAAACCAGATTCTAAAAAGAAGAAAGCAGAGAACAAAGAGAAACAAATCGATCCAGAAAACACCGAAGATATTAAACAAAGCGGTGAAAAAGATAAAGAATCTGTTAAAGTTGTTGCCCAAGACACACCCAAAAGTACCGAAGCCACTTCCCATAACAACAACGCCGCTAAAAATAACGATGCTTGCGGTGGAGCCAACGTTAAGAAAGCCAACGAAGAATGTGCAACCGGTGTACAGCTTCAAGAACCAAAACCAGAGGTGAAGCAAACTGTGACATTACCGGCCGTACCGGTAACCGAGAAAAAGGTCAGCGTCGCAGTTCAAGTGTCTACCAACGAAGATGAAGCTCCGGGGAATGAGAAAAGTAGCGGTGCAAGTAACGGAGGAAAAAAGAAGAAAAAGAAGGGGAAAGGGAATGGAAATGGAAATGGAAACAACTGTAACGAGGGTGCTGCAACTGTTACTGCTACTACTGGTAACGCTACTGTTACTGTTGAAAACCGCGGTGATGTCCCTGTTAATGGTTATTCCGGTAACCGGTCACAGCATGGTCAAGGACTTCCAGGTTCAGTTCCATTTTCAATGCCGGCCAATGAAAGTCCTCCACGTCATCACATTTATCATCACTATCCACCGCATTACTATGCTCCTCCACCTCCTGCTGCTCCTGTTCATACTGTGAGCTATCACACAGCATATCCAAGCAGTAGCTACGGTGCAGCGTATTATGCCCCTCCACAACCGTATTCATACGCCCATGTGGTGCGTCCTAGTCCGGGGAACGAAATGGAGCCTCCACCGTATATATACGAGTCGGAATCGTATACTTCATCGCAACCATCCGATTCATTCGTTCTCTTTAGCGATGAAAATCCTAATGCGTGCTCGGTGATGTGAAGGTGAGAGGTATTGCGCGCAATCATTCCATTGAAGTGCTTTTTGGACTTTACACATACAACTTGTATGAGCATGGGTAATTTTGTAATGCTAGTAGATATACAAGAATATGATCACAGGCTTTTTTTATTAAAAGGAAAAAAAAAGAAAAGTATTTCTTGTTTTGAACCGATGAAAAGTTGGGTACAATAATGCACCTCTGGCTCTCCATTTTCTGTTAGGTGGCTGTTCTTGCTTCTTGGAAAATTATTGGCCCCACAACCCCATATCTCTTTTCGGTTGTGGTTTAACAGATATGCAGAGATCATATGTATCATTTAAGGGAATGATAGGAGAAGGTTATTGGTTATAAGTATGTGAGGTGGGCCAAATGGAACAAATACTGCATACGTGTTAAAAAAAATCAGCGGATTAGATTGTTTAAATGATTAATAAAAATTTGATTAGATATATTCTCTCAAAAATAATATTTTAAGTTAGATTAGATACATTATATTAGAAAAAATTTGATATGTATTTATGGTTGGTTGTATAGAATTGAAGGATTCTTAAAATCAATTTAAGAAGAAGATAACTCTCTTGTAAGGTAGAATTTGTGTTTTAAAAGAAGAATGAAAATAACTGTGTCGCTTTAAAAATTTAGTTAAATATAAACATGAGCTTTGCTGGATCGGTTTTCTTTTGAAAAGAATTAGTAGTTATTTTGCATAATGCTTCCTGCCTTTCTTTGCTTTCATCTACTTAACAATTTTTAGCTGCCCCTTGATAATTACTGATTGAGACTTATATATGTTTTCTTTGAAAAAGACACATCGACATCTTCTTTAAGAAAAAACAACTTTAATTATTTCTTTATGAGATTACTTTATTAAGCTTTCTTTGTTCTAATCTTGTTAAGACTTAAAGAGGCAGCTAGATTTCACTTTGATGTTTAAAGCAACTCTTCCATTAGAGGGGGAAAAATAAAACTACTCCTTTTTTTGGGGTGTTGGCTGTAGTTGCACTTTGCATTTCGTTTAGGCAAATGAAGATTCTATCTTTTTTTTAATATATCTCGGCTTGAACAGGAAAGTTAGTTAAAAGATAAAAGATGAAAATTGATCAGCCAAAAGAAAAATAATACTATTAATAATTCAACTGCTCGATTTATATGTATATCTTTCAATTGACATCTGAGCAATACATCACCAAAATAGTATGCAAAGTGTCAGATATGAAATACGATAACTTGAAATTAACAAATGAAAGTTTGCATAACTATTCA
The DNA here is from genome assembly GCA_037954105.1 of Canavalia gladiata. Lineage (NCBI taxonomy): Eukaryota > Viridiplantae > Streptophyta > Magnoliopsida > Fabales > Fabaceae > Canavalia > Canavalia gladiata. Next base: position 17,873,177 of record CM075660.1, read on the forward strand.
TGGAAGAAAGAGAATAATTTTCATTTGCCAATAAGATTATACGACAAAACTTTAGTGCACATTTCTTACAATAATTTTTGTAGCAACTATTATTTTTCATTGTTCGTACTCTTATTCGAACCCAAATTTCCTCAAGGCAGTGTCCATGTTCCCTGGCGTGTTGGTATGGGATGAACACCACCTTTTTTGGAGGTGTAGTTGCGTATCTTTCTATCTTGAATTCTACAGGAATGTATTTATTAAAACAGAATTTAAGCTATTCAAACCATTAATATCTTCTATAAATATTGGGAAAGCTCTTTCTGGCTTTGGTTCTGCATTCAACTTGAAGCTTATTGGACACACCCAGATTACCTTTAGCCAAACAAGATTTTCACCAATTTATTCCTTATTCTTTCATGAGAGGAGACCATATATATATATATATATATATATATATATATATATATGCAGGAATTCAGGCTCACAAGGTGAGCGATAGAACATTTTAAAATTTGCTTTACTATTCCAAGTTAATGTGATACAAGATATTAAACTGCGCTTGATGTCCAATTGGTTGAACAACATTTCTTTTTTAAACCAAAAAAATGTTAGCAATATATTTTTTAAATTAGTTTATGTGATAAGTTACTTTTCTAAGATGTTAAAATAAATTTTAAAAAGTGATATAAATATTTTAATTTATAAAAAATTATTAGTGATAATAAATATATCGAAAAATGCGTTTTTAGCATTTAACTTTTAAAGTTTATTAGTTTTATTAACCTCGTTTTTTAAATATTGATTGTTAAATTTTAAAAATGGTAGGATTTTAATAAGAAAGGGAGTACTTTGCTACACTTTTATATTTTTAATATAATAAAAACTTATTTTTTAAAATACGAATTTTTCATTGTTATATGTTTACAATTAATTTTAAAGGTTAAACTAAAATTTCTATAATTTTTTTTGGTACAATATGCTTCAGTAAGATCACGTATTTAACAAATCAATGAACTATTTAACGTTTGCCAATCACTCAGGTTGAGCGGGCCTTATAGCATTTTTAGTCTTTGCCAAACTTAATTTGTTTGCAAAATTACTTCTTTTTTTTTTTATATACAAAAACCACTGCAGCATTTTAATTGTTAAAATTTTAAATTAAAAATAATCAGTCACATTCTCATTTCTATTGGATCCAATCCTTTTGAGAGGAAGTCTGAATGGAATACTCTAGAAAACCTTGTGGAATAATGGAATAATGGTAATGTGAAAGGATAGTAACATTCAATTTAATGGTAGCGGTTAGAGCATGTTTGTGGCTCGCTTTACATTATTGCAAACGGACGTTCTCATATGCCAAATTAAGAAACGGAGAAGAATTTATTCTGTTAAGATTGAATGTGCGTTTACGTTAGCCTAACATGTTATTAGTAAATAAGGCTTCCATTTCTATTTATGCAGACCTAGTTGCATATTCTCTCGTGTCATATAATTTTTCCGCAGAGGAATCCGATTCTTTTTTATCCAACATTCAATCTACCTTCTTGTATAAGCCTATGTTCCGTTAACCTTATAAGAAGATAGTGATTGATTTCTAGTGTAAATGTCAGCTTACACAACTTTTTAACAAAGGAGTTAGAGAGAGAAATTAAAAAAAACTTATATAAAAACTATAATCCAAATAATAATATTTATTGTAAAATAAAATAATTAAATGTATTTCTTGATTTTTATGCTACAACCTTCAATACCATTATGTTATAAAATATTTTTATGCTACAAAAATTCACTCTTTTATATTTTGATGTTATATGTTCTTCTTTGTTCTTTTTGGTTATAAAACAAGTATAAGTTGGACTGTTGTTGGATACTCATTTGTGGCTATTGAGATTGACTGAAAAGAAATTGGTTCCTTTTTACCTGTGACTTTTCTTCTAACTTATCTTCAGAGTGCTCTCAGGTTTTCTTCGTTCACGTGTTCATTTTTTAGAGTCGAGCTTTGTAACTGTTTCATTCTCTTTTGTTCTATTCTGAATTTTTTTATTCTTATTATGAAAAACAAGTTTTTTAAATTTTAATCCATATAATTACCTATCAGATTAATTAGTATGATATCTAAACTTGTTCATGATTAATTAGTATGATATTTAAACTTGTTCATCTTCTTAGTTATCCAAATTTCTTTTCTGCACCATCCCTTTTCCGGTATATCTTCTTCCGATGAGCAAACTTTCAATCACGAAAATTGTGCTAACATACTGTAACCCATCTAACACTTGCTCTTTTTTTTAAATTTTTTTTTGTAATAATACTAATTTTTCAAAATGTTCAATTAATTTATTTTAAAAGTTCTGACCTCTCTTTAAAAAAATTAAATCTGGATTTTTTTTATATTTTATTCTTTTTATTTTTTTAAAAAAATAAAATTGAAATAAACTAGAAAATACAAAAAAGTATACTTAATAATAAAATAAAATAAAGATTAGGAACAAGTAAACAAATAAATAATAATGATAGTAAATAAAATAACACAACAACCAAATTAATGTAAAAAAAATTAGAAAGAAAAAATATAAATAAATTAGAGCATAAATCAAGTTAGAATTAATAAATAAATAAATAACAATTATGATAATAGAAGAAATATAAATAAATTTAAGCAAAAATCAAGGATTAATAAATAGTGATAATAAAGATAACACTAATAATAAATCATCATAAATACAGAGATAAAAATAAAAAGCTTAGAAAAAGAAAAGATATTATGAAAATATTGACAAATTAAATAAACAGTAATAAAGTAAATAAAATATAATCAAAATAGATTTATATTTAATATTTAAATCTTCTCAACCATTTTTTTATCTTAATTTCTAAGTATTTAAATTTAAAATTTTTATTTATATTAAACACTAAATTAAAATTAAAGTAGACCAAATGAAATTAAATAAAATAAAATTTTTGTATTTAATTAATAAAAATAATGATAATAATGATAATAATAAAAAAAATGGATGGGATAAAAAAAATCAACATAAAAAAATCATAGATTACAAATAAAAATATAAAAATATTAAGAGTAAATAAAAGATAATTAAAAGATAGATAAAATTTAGCGTTCTAATTTTCTATTTTTATAAGTTTTTTTATTTCAATTTTTGATTTATTATTTTATAAATAAAACTAATCTAAATTATACAAAAATTAAAAAATTAAAAATTAATTAAATATTAATAAAAATATGATAATAATAATTATAAAAAATAGTAAAAAATAAAACAAATGAATAAAACAAGTAAAAGACTGCAATCTGATAAATAAAAACTTAGTATACAAATCTTCTTTTATTATTTTTTTTCTTGTCTTTTCAAAATTATAATTTTTATTTGCTGATATTTTAAGAAATAAAATAAATATAAAATAAAGTAAAAAATTTAAAAATTATTATGATAATAATAGTGATAATTAAAGAAATAAAAAAAAATTGAGAAAATATTTTAAAATAAAATATGATATGTAAAATTTATTAATAAAATATATTAAACCTTTTTGTCTAATTAATTTTTAGTATTTATTAAAATAATAAAAAAATAAGTACAAATAAATATTTAAAATTAAATAATTAAAATAGAAAGAAAAATCAGTTTAAATAAATAAAATAAGTCTGTATAGGTTAAGAAAATATTTAAGCTATAGAAAAATAAATAAAATATAATAGACAAAAATTTAATATTCAAATATTTTTTTATCCTATTGTCTTGTTTTTTAAATTTTTTTCTCTTAATTTTTGTTTAGTGTATAAAATGTAAAATTAAAAGAGGATTAATAAAATAAAAATTAAATATTTAATTAAGAAAAAAATAATGATAAATAAGGTAAATCAATTTAGATGAAAAGTTATAGAAAAAATAATTTTTATATAATAAATAAGTAAAAATAAAAGATAAAATATGTAGACAAATTTTTTGTATTCAGTTTTTATATTTTTCTTTGGATTTTTTATATTTTAGTTTGTTATAATAATAATACTGATTATAATAATAATAATAATAATAATAATAATAATAGAAAGAAAAATTAAAATAAAATATCACATATAAATATTAATAAATAGTTAAAGTTAAATTAATGATTAAAATTTTTAATTAAAAAATATTAATAATAATAGTTATAAAATAAGAATAAATCAAAATAATTATAATAAAAATAATTCAAAATTTAAAATTAATGATTAAAACATAATTTAATTTTTTTAAATTTTTAAGATCCTAATATATATTATTCATATAATATTTTAATAAATATATTAAAATTTAAACAAATATATTAGAAAATTAAAAAGTAAAATTAAATTAAAATAAATAAATAAAACAGTATAGATAAATAATTTAATTTATAAAACATAAAATAAAAAAAATATAATATAATAGATAAAATCTAATGTTCGTAAATAATACATTAATGTATATTTTTAATTTTTTATATTTAATATATATATATATATATATATGAGTACATGTAATTTTAAATCGTTCTAATGTATTATTTATAATTTTATTTATATATCATTAGATTTATTAATTATTTATTTATTTGATATTTCATATCCCAATCCCTTAAACTTTTTTTTTTATTTTTGTATTTACTTTTTAAATTTTTCAAAAACAATATCTTTTAATAAGTAAAAGAGTATTTTTTATATATTTATGTGTCTTGGATAGATAAAATAATATATATATATATATATATATATTAATATAATACCTATTTAATTTTTTTACTTAAATATAATATTATATATTTTTTTAATTAAAAAATAATGTTAAAATAAAATATATTTTATTTTTAAAATTTTATTACAAAACAATATAATTCTATCAATCGTATAATTGTGTAGTTATAAATTGAAAATTTTTAGATATTTAAACTTCATAAAAAAATTAATTATTTTGACGGTAGTGGTTAATAAATAGAAGAAAAAATATTATAAATAAATATTTTACTTTATGAGAAGTTTAAAATACGTGAATAAAAGAAAATAATACCAAAAGTATTTAGTTACCCTCGAACTAAGAAAATCTATCCGTCAACTATCATTCGAAACCCTTGTAGTCTTGCTCAGTGATTCTTGGTTCTCTCTTTATCTTCTGTGAGTGTTGAATCCATTAGATACGCATTAGGTTCATCCGAAATAAGTAATTGAAATGGCTAGCGCTATTGTAGAGGATGCAAACTTCGAAGATGATCAGTTGGCGAATATGACCACTGACGATATCGTCAGAGCTTCTCGTCTTCTCGACAACGAGATTCGCATCCTCAAGGTAGGGTTTCTCTCTTATGTGTTTTGATTTTTCAACTTGTCGTTTACACTATCTATTCGTGCTGCTTTCACAGTATTAGCCGTTAGGGTTTCTGATTTTGGTTGAATTGTTTGTCGTGGCTTAAGGAAGACTTGCAGAGGACGAATCTGGAATTGGAATCATTCAAGGAGAAGATCAAGGAGAACCAGGAGAAGATTAAGCTCAATAAGCAGCTGCCCTACCTTGTTGGCAACATTGTTGAGGTAGTTATATTGTTTGTTTCTCTGTTTTGTATGTTTGGGGATTTTTGGATTTTGAACTCTGAATCTCCTGAAATGGAGGGCATAGATTGGTTCTTGGTTCTTCCACATTCTTCTCGGATTAATATTGTGATAATTTTTTGCATTTAGATATTAGAAATGAACCCGGAAGATGAAGCCGAAGAAGATGGTGCAAATATTGATCTTGACTCACAAAGGAAGGGAAAATGTGTAGTGCTAAAGACATCTACTCGACAGGTGACATATATTTCCAAATCTGTTGTTCCAATATCATTTTAACTTTAAAATTGTTTCTTATTTGTTGTGATAAGCTTTTGCCCTAGCTGATATCAATATATTCATAATTAGATGGAAAAGTTCCTCATATACCTTACACCAACCATAAACTTAATAATGGGTTCATTTGACTGCAGACAATCTTTCTTCCAGTTGTTGGGCTTGTTGACCCTGACAAGTTAAAACCTGGGGATCTGGTTGGTGTTAACAAAGATAGTTACTTAATCTTGGATACCCTGCCTTCTGAGTATGATTCTAGAGTTAAGGCCATGGAAGTTGATGAAAAGCCAACAGAGGACTACAATGACATTGGTGGATTGGAGAAGCAGGTGAGCTTAATAACTTTTACCTTAAGTTTGTGAACCATTTTTTAAGAACTTTTTGTTTAGGTAACTAAATGTTTTGGGTCAATAACATGATCTTTTCCAACAGATTCAAGAATTAGTTGAAGCCATTGTTCTGCCAATGACCCACAAGGAACGATTTCAGAAGTTAGGAGTTCGTCCCCCAAAGGGAGTGCTCTTATATGGACCTCCAGGGACTGGGAAAACATTAATGGCCCGTGCCTGTGCAGCACAGACAAATGCCACTTTTCTGAAATTGGCAGGCCCTCAGCTGGTCCAGGTATGACAATATATAATTTTTTTTTTCTCCTTTATGTATTGCTAAGAATGACTGGTGATTCACTGTTACATGTTTATACCAACAAATGATACCATTATTACATATTTGTAACATTTTCCCCATTTTATCTAATGCAATTTGGTTCACTAAGGCCAGATATTCTATAGTGTTATTTAGCTAATTTTTGCTTATGATGTATGTCAATAACACTTGTTTTTGTATAAGGGTTATTCCTCGTCTATTCTTATGTTATTTTTTAATATTCTGAGTACAAGCATGCATGAAGATAGTATCTGAATGTGATATTTTCATATCTATCTGACACATCTATTTGTTAGATTTGTTTCCTCTATTTCATTTGCACACTACTTCCACTATTGTTTGTATTCATGTCTCTGAACTGGGTTTGGATTAGAATATCTAACCTGGAATTTGGTACAGATGTTCATAGGAGATGGAGCAAAGCTTGTTCGCGATGCCTTTCAACTAGCAAAAGAGAAGTCACCTTGCATTATATTTATAGATGAAATTGATGCAATTGGTACAAAGCGTTTTGATAGGTATTAACTTGCTGAAATTTGGATCATGATTGCTATTTCCATTTTTCCTCTATTGAGGTTGAGGGAGTCTGTCTTTGTTCAAGTATTGTGGTTCAGCTACCTTATGATGTATCTTATGGATGATTGCAGTGAAGTAAGTGGAGACAGGGAGGTACAACGAACAATGTTAGAATTGCTCAACCAGCTTGATGGTTTTAGTAGTGATGAGCGGATTAAGGTTTGTCATTAATTCTGGTTATCTATATGCTTTTTCTGTTTGATGTGATAAAAGTAAGCTTCAGAGATGTTTGCTATCATTGAGTTAAGCATAATAGTTAATGTATTCTTAAATCAGTAAGTCCCATGTTTTGGGACTGGTGCCATAATTTTAACTTTTATTTATAACAACTTTAATACTGTTTAATTAGACTCAGGTTGGCACCAAATTTACCATACTTTTGTTCAGTTAGGGTGTAGGTGATTGAAGTGTCATTTCCATTTATTCTTGTACATTGCAGGTGATAGCAGCAACAAACCGTGCAGATATTCTTGATCCTGCCCTTATGCGCTCTGGTAGACTGGATCGGAAAATTGAGTTTCCACACCCAAGTGAAGAAGCAAGAGCTCGAATTCTCCAGGTTTGGTGTCTTCAAACTTTTGTCTGACATATTTTTCAAACAAAACATTTACTGACTACTCTCACTATGATGTTTTAGATTCATTCACGGAAGATGAATGTTCACCCAGATGTCAACTTTGAAGAACTTGCTCGGTCCACAGATGATTTCAATGGAGCACAACTGAAGGCTGTCTGTGTTGAGGCTGGCATGTTGGCTCTGCGGCGTGATGCAACTGAGGTTTGTTTTCTTTTTCAGATACTTATGACTTAAATAATTTAAACCTCCATTTATCAAAAAAATCATGACTAATCTAGGAGATTTATTGGTTGATGCCTCTGTTTAGTGTTTTTATTTTGCTTTCTTAAGGCCTGCCTTTCATATAAACACCAGCATAATCCTATGAAATATACACTCCCAACATGGTTTTTTTTGTCTTAATCATTGCCAACTTCATTTTTTGCTTCTATGCTTCAATTGAGTGCAAAGCTCCAGACCAACATCATTTTTTATTTTTTATATTTACCTGTTGATGTTGGAATATTCGTGAAATCTGTTTTTGTTCCAAATGCAGGTGAACCATGAAGACTTTAATGAAGGTATTATTCAAGTCCAAGCAAAGAAGAAAGCAAGCCTGAATTATTATGCATAGTTTGATTCAAGAACAAACATATTTCTGTTCACAAAGATGTCTGTTTGATGTTGGACATTTGTATGCTATTTTTATGTTTTTCAATTTTTACTCAAATCATATGATTCAGAGCCTATAGCATGCCAAAATCATCTTTTAAAAGCACACAATCAGGTAGTCAGTTTCGTAGTATAGAAATTTAATGTGCTTGCTATGCCTAAAATCTCTTTGATCAGACTACGCAATTCTCTATGACGGATTAAAGACTTGAAACATTTACCATTAGATTTACATGGATTTGGTTAGGAACAAGACCCTAATCTGAATTTGATTCTAAACTGATGCATCAATCGATTGTGGAATGCAGTTATGCTATTCTATAATTCTTTGAAGTTTGATAACCGCCATAAGTAGAATTATTTGAATATGATAAACATTATCTGTCTTGTTGGTAAATTCCAACATATGAAGTCGAGATTATTAAGTGTATCAATATATCCATAATTAGACGGAAAAGCTTCTCACGTACTAACACCAACCATAAACTTAGTAATGGTTTCATTTGACTGCAGACAATCTTTCTTTCGGTTGTTGGGCCTGTTGACCCTGACAGGTTAAAACCTGGTGATCTGGTTGGTGTTACCAAAGATAATCATTTGAGATTAAAAATCTATTTTAGAAAGGAAGAGATCAAAATCAATAATTTTAAAAACTAGGGGTTAAGTTCCTATTATATATTAATGTGTGTGTATATATATATATATAAACATGCTTTTAGATAGGTTATTTAACAAGTATAAATCATATTTGTTTATCTAATTTTTTTCATAAATCTAACTTTATCTATTTTTTAAAATTAAATTTATAATTTTTTATTATATTATTTATAATATAAAATTCTTAACATTTTAATATAAATATTTTATTCAATAATTTTAAATTTAGAAAAAAAAGATAAAGACACTTTTCCCTTCCTCAGTTTTTCAGCCAAGGGAGAGGAAATATTTTATACATAAATTTCATTTTAAAATTATTTATTCTCAATTTTAATTTAAAAATAATATATTTTTTTTCTTATTTCCTTCTCAAGTTTATATGAAACATATAAATCATGTACAATATGTAACATTATATATTTAATTGAGGATAGATGTTCATTGTGAGAAAGAAAGAGATGATGAATGTGAATTCTTTCTCTGCAATGGAAATGTTCGTTTTGAAAAGAAAAAGAAAAAATAATGAACGTGCACGCGGGATTCCGTTTATACGTAGGAGGAAAAAAAATAAAATAATAGAAAGAAGTAAAAAAATTTGTGCTGCACATTTATTCTCTCCTTGCTCACAAGTTCCGCAGCACGCGCTCATGGAAGGAGAAAGTGAAGGAATACGCAACTTATATATGGTGCATCATGCAATATTGGGCTGATTTTCCAATCCGGGTTAAAAAATAATAATAACTTAAATAGGATTATTTGTAAAGTATATTTTTCAGGAGTTCAAACAATATTTATTACATAATTTTTTATGTGATATGTGTAAGAATGGTAAGATATACTGATAAATACGTTATATATTTAAGATATATTAAAAAATGTATTATACATAATAAAAAGTTATGTTTTATACTTATGTGAAAAAAAAAATGTGAACATATTTATTATACGATAAATGTAGTTTTAAAATTTTAAGAAATTTTCATTTAAAATTGAAAATATGGTAAAAATTACGTAATGAATGAAAGAATATAATAATTTTCTATAATTTTAAGAAATTTTCATTTAAAATTGAAAATATGGTAAAAATTACGTAATGAATGAAAGAATATAATAATTTTCTATGGTTATGGTTGATTAATTTGATTTTCACTTGAGAAACATAAGTTCACTTTATTTTTTATTCATAAAATTTAAATTTAAAATTTATTACATAAAGAATAAGCTCTTTATCATTTGAATTTATATTTTTAATATGTTATTTTTTATCTAAATAAAATTTTAACCTGAAATATAAAAATATATAAATTCAAATATTTTATTCTTAAATTTAAATTTATTATTTAAAAATTAAAACAGTAATAGTGTGTTAGAATTAATTTTCTACTTTTAAGTAAAAGAAATTAAATTATTTTATTTTTTATTATATCTGTAAAATACTACTGAAATTTTTATTTAAATATTTGATAATAGATATATTTGAATAATAATTTAATTATTATTTATTTCTTTATTATTATTTTAATTGTTATCATATATTTTTAAATTTAAATGGAAAACGATGAAAGATATTAATTTTTTAATTATTATTATATTTATTCATTTATTACTCATTTTAATTTAAACATTTTATAAGTTTAAACGGAAACACTTAGATTTGCTACATTTATCAGCATAATAAATACATTTATATTTTTTATTTATTATTATATTATTTTCTTTATTACTCATTGTAATTTAAATAGTTTATAGATTTAAAAGAAAATATTTTTTAACATGACCTTTAAATAAATGAGCTTATATTTTATTTTTTTTACATAAGTACAGTGCATAATTTTTTACCTTTATATGTGGTGCATTTATTATTATATTGTACTCATTCTGTGATGCATAACATGAACATGGATTTTACTATAGTATGATGGATAGTTCTTTCTTATGATGCATAGTTTTTTCTTATATGTTATAATATGGATAAAATATATTAATAAACCTATTATATAAAAAATTATGTATTAATTTTTTTAAAACCGAAAATCAGCTGCAATATTATGTGATGATTGTATTTGTAGTGTGAGTAGAGACAAGAAAGCAGAGAATTTTTTTTTTTCTAATATATGTTAGGAATTAATACTGTCCAAAACAAAGCCTAAATAATTAAGAGGAGAAAATAGGAAAAGATGAAACCAAACAGTGAACAATAAAACGCGTCTTTCTGTTAGCAGATTCTTTGACCGGACTTGTCGTCCTCACTCCTCTCTTCTTGCGTGATCTCCCCCAAAACTGTGCCGAGTACAGGGAAAACAAAAATAGTATCCTTTCTCAGGAAATTACAACTCTGACCCAGTTTTCATCCATAACTACCAATAATATTTTTCTTTTTCACTTTTCATGAATGAATGGAGACATGACGTAATGGTCAATAGTAAATAACTACCAGATGCTTATTGGTTACGTAGCTTTAATATTTACAACTATTTTTATAAATAAATTTATTCTTGCTATATTTCTTATTGTACATTTGGCCATTCAATTTTGTCCATAAATATGAAAAGACTGAGAAAAGATCCACTTATATTTATATGAGTTTTATGGATTGTTATATTGTTGATAATTTTATAGAGAATATATTTTTTGTTGATTTGATTCTTAAATTATAATTATATATTATTTTGATTATTTATATTAAATTTTATTAGAATTAAATAATTCAAATAATCTCATTTTTATATATTTAAAAAATATAATTAATTTTGATATATTTAAATAAAATATTAAATCATTTATATTTGTAGTGAACGAATAAAATGTAAGTTGTAATTTTTTATTTTTTTATTATTATGTTTAGGTAATTTGTCTTTTGTGTGTACACCAAGATATTTTCTTGTCGGTAGACTTTTGAGGTAAAAAATCACTAAAATAAGAATTGTATTTAAAAAAAATACATTTTTAAACATATAATTGAAAAATAAGTTTTTATATATACTACATAAATATTATTTCAGATTGTTTAATTATTTTTTACATATGGTAAAAAAATATAAAATTAATGTAATTTTTTAATATTTAATATTTGACTTAAGAAGTTAAAAAAATGTTTGGTATTTAGAAATTTTATAAAAATATTTATATATTTGGAATTAAAATTTTTATACTTTTATAAAAAAATTGGATTTTCATCCCTTTCCAAAACAAAATTTTAATATAAAACATATTTAAAAAATATCAGTTTCTTGAAAATATATTTTAAAACAATCATAACAAATATAAGAAATTAAAATTAAAAAATTAAAAAAAAAATCTTCCAGCCAAACATCTCTTGAAAGTAAAGTTCTTTTTCACTTCAGCTAACATCTTCCATAATTTATTTTTATCCAAGAAACTAGAAGGCCAGCCAGTTTAATTGGACACTTCAATATTGCTAGAAATTTCATCTTATATGAGCAACATGCAAATATGCTGGATACACCTAATTTAAGTATAATTATTTTTCAATCATGATATTCGTATATTTTAAAATTTGGTGTATAAGTTGGTTAGAAGTAAGAGATAAATAATAAAATATAAAATATGATAAAAAAATATAAAAACAAAATAAAATATATTGATATATAAATCCAGCTAAATATGTTTATTATTTTTTAATTTTTTTAACTTGTGACATTTTGTTGTATCATCCCCTCTCAAACATACTCTTGTACAACTCCTCAAGTATAATAGTTATTTAGGTAAATAATGTTTGATTTTAAAAAAATATTTTTTATTTATATTTATAACATTATTATATTAATTTTATTTTTAAAATTTTATATTAAAAATAAAAATAAAAATATAAAATTTTTACTATTTTTTATACAAAATAATAAAAATAAAAACTAGAAAATATTTTCTTAAACAAAACGTGACCATAGTTTCCTTCTTACTCTGAATTTTCTCTTCTTTTCAAACTTTAATATTTGAAACATAGTTGTTATTACGATTACACGTTTGGAACTCAGACAAATAATATATGAAGATAATTTCACACAATTGAAAAGTTGAAACCAGGTGTAGGTGAATGTAAGTAACACATGATAATATAGAAGAAATAACAGATAGACAATTTTTGCGTTCTGATAGCTACTATTAAAATGGATACTACCACAAGCATGCAAATCGTCTACTTGTCAAAATATAATAATTTTTTCCTAGTTTTATAAAAGCCAACAAAAGAAAGACTATGCAATGCTTAATCATATTCTGTCCTTCAACAAAATAATCAAATAAAATAAAACAGAAACAAACTCTACACGTCTCTCCTGAAACTGAAGGCATCTGTTAATGATAAACTTGTCAAATTCGGCTAAACATTTCCATTTCGATTAATATGTAACAATTATTTCCCCTCTTGATGTAACAGACTGAGCTATTAAAGGGGATTACTTATTACTTAAGTATTTTCTTTCTAATTAATCATCAAAGGGGTTATTGATGAAATCTGTTGCAGGTCTAGATCATTCAACTAGCACGTCCAATCAAAGTAATTGGATCTGCTTGATACTTGAGATAATAAACACACATTCTCTACATTTTTACACATAGAACCTACATTTTGTGGTTGTAAGATTGATTCTAAATATTTAATGGTTAGAGGGTTTATGTTGCATAGGGTATATTATGTGGTAGAATTTTTCAAACTTAATTATAATTTATTGACAAAATTTTCATATAAAAGATGCTTATGTAAGATTTGGGTAAGTATTATTTATTATATTATCACTTTTTTGGAACTTATATGCTAACTTGAATACTAAATTGCTTTGTAGATATCTTTTTTCCTCAACTCTTCCAACAATTTAGACTTAACTTGTGAACTTTATGAAAACTATGCCCGGTTGAAGTTAAAAATTGAGTTTCTTTTTTTTTTTATTATTAAAAAAATGTTTACTATATTTAAAACTTTTATATCATGCATCAACACAAAATAAAAAATATTATAAAATTATGAATTGTAATAAAATAAATGTTTAAAAATATTAGTTAAAAGATACAAAATAAAAACAATTTAAAAGTATTAATCTTTTCATTCAAATAAAAATATTAGCAAAAGAAATTTTTTATACTAAGTAATGTTTTAAGATATCAATGAAATAATAATTCTTTTATTTCGATTATTTCCAAATTAATACCGAACGTAATGGTTTTTTAATGTTGTGTAAGTTAACTTTTCAACAACCATTTCAAATTACAATTTCCTCTTATTTCTTTTGTTTGTTAGTTAAGGTTACATGTATAGATTTTATTAGTATATAATAAAATTTGAATCAAATTTTTATATAAAAAATATATCAACGTCTTATCATTAGATTGATTTTAAGGGATGAAGTATAAGTGAATTGGATTTTAAAGGTTCACTAAACTTAGGGCATACTTCATAATTAAAAATACTTATAGAAATATGTACAAATTATGTATCAATAAAATCTTAATATTGACAATAGAATTTAAACGTGGTTGAGAAAATTTTAATTAATGTATCATTTTATTATATTTTAACTAAAATATTCTAATTTGTACCACAATTATTTTACTCTATCCATATCTATTAGAATTAGCAGGTATCCATAAAGTAGCATATAATCATAGATAATCATATAAATCACCATTATATAATGACATTACAAGTTAATAATAATATATTATAAAATAATATTAACTAAATTTGATTTTATTATAAAATGAAAAAAATAATGTTTTAAATATATTTAGCAAAAAATATATATTTTACAAGTATGTGGATATGACATAACGGATAATAAAATATCCTCATCCATTTCACAACATGGAAATATCCATTGTAGTATACTTACCGGTATTTATGGCTGCAAATATTTCAGCCATGTTTATCTATAGAACTAATACATGATCAATTAAAATATGATTTAATTGATGAGAAATATAATTATTAAATAAGGCTAAATGAAAAATTAAATATTAAATATCTAAGATAGAAAAAAAAAACAATTTAAAAAAAAAGGAATGAAGGGAGTACCTTCATTCCAAAATATTTATTATTTTAAAGTTGTGCATATTGATGAGAGATGTTAGGATAATAAAGTGTTGATTAATTTTAGAATTATAAAATTTTATAGATTTGATATATTATATAAAACTTTAAACTTAATGGTTGAGTTGATAGATTTTTTTCAATAAAAATAATTAAATATATTATTTTATTAAATTTAACCTTGATATCATTTGATTTTAATATTTTATAAAGAAAAAATAGATAAAAAATAAAAAATATTTATAGTTAATTTCCATAATATTTTTATACATTTTTATTTTATTTTAAAATAATTGTTATTTAGAAATTAGGAACTTCATTAAATATTTTTTCAAACTACTCCCATTCATAATAATTATATACGTCAATTAATTATAATTACTTTTATTCTATCTTCTTTTTTATTTTTATCTTAACATTTAAGAAAAATAGAGAAAAATAAATGGTAATATTATAATTAAGATACAACAATATCTTGTGAATTAATGACTTCTTAATATATGTACGTAATCTTGACGAAATTTTTTTTAAAAGTAAATGTAGTAACATATCTTTCATTCAATTAATTTAAAATGTCATTTGAATACTTTTTATTTGTTTCAAATTATTTGTGATTTTATAATATTAAAAAGGTATTAATTACTTACACTTCAACACCATTCTTAATTTCTTATATATTTATAATAGTTCTTACCAACTAATGACTATTTTCCTTATTCCTTTATATTTATTTTTGGAGGATATACTTTACACAGACTAAGAAAATTAATTATTATATCTTCTATGTTAAATTATATAATGCTATATCCTTAATATTTCTTACTAATTTACTTCTCCCATTAATTAATATTTTTATAAAGAATAGGTATATAATAAAAAATATTATATATATATATATACACACACACTATCTTAAACGTTAAGGTGACAGTTAAAAAAATAATCTTTTAAATGATGACAAATAAAATAAAATAGAGAGAGTGCAATAACTCCAATACTATCTCCGGTTCCTATTTAAAATATTATTCTATTCAAAATACACAAATTAATAAAATATAATTGTTGTATTCATTTTAAAAAATTTTATACAACATTTGATGTTTATTCCAATCTCATATATAAGAATGAAAGGAAATATTACTTTAAAAATGAGAAACTGAAGTGGTTGATGAGTATATTCTAATACTTGTAAGATGAATATTTTAGAAAAATCTTTTTTATTTATTGTAATAACTCATAAAACGATTTTTCTCGTAACATGTGTATATTACTTATAAGTCACATGTAATACAAGATGGAGGGAGTAATAATTAGATAGGATAGAGTTGAGAAAAATATTATAATTAAGTGTAAAACTTCTAAAACAACAAATATTTTCAAATAATGAGAATAATTTAGTAGATATAATAAGTAGTTTAAATAATTTTAAAAAATATTTAATACTTTCTTTAATTCTTATGAAAATACTTTTTATTTAATAGACAGAGTACTTTCTTTATTTAATATTCTTTCCGTCTCATTTTAAATATACGGAACACATGTCTTAAC
Organism: Canavalia gladiata; assembly: GCA_037954105.1. NCBI lineage: Eukaryota > Viridiplantae > Streptophyta > Magnoliopsida > Fabales > Fabaceae > Canavalia > Canavalia gladiata. The sequence goes on from CM075660.1 coordinate 17,889,734, forward strand.
AATATAATTAATTGATTATGTATCGTGCCTAAAGTGAATTAATTTTATTAAAATGTTCTGATTAAAAATATTATAATATTTTAACTAACAATTTATACTTTCATAAAGTAATATCAAAGTTATTGTAATTGTTAGTTGTTCACAACTACTCGTAAAAAATAAGAATGCTATTGGAACAAAAGTAGATAATATTTTCCTACTCTATTTATCTTATTTTGTTTGATGTTTTGGTAAAAGTTCGTTTTGTCTCATATTGATTGACGTTTTACAATATTATTAAGGCATTAAATATCTGTTTATATTACACCATTAATGGTCACTATTGTGTATATTTTTAATAATTTAATTAATATAAGAAATAAGAACCATAATAAAAAATTATACAATAATTTTTATAAAAATATATTATTAATATCATTTCTTACTTTATATATCAGAATATTAACCATAAAAAAAATGGAAGGAATATAATTCTAAAATAAAAAATAATGTAAGATAAATAAAAATATTAAAGTGATATTTAAATTAAATAGAAAGAACAGTTCAGACAATTTTTTAAGTAAAAATAAAAAAAAAACTAAACAAAATGCTAACTAAGGTATTAATTAAAAAATAAATTTATCATAAAATAATATTAGTATACATCTAGCTTAACTTCGAAAGTATTTTAATATATATTTTTTTTACTTTTAATTTGTTTAACTGAAGTCTGAAAGACTCAGTTTCAAATTATTTTTGATAAAGTTTATAATAATTCAATTCCTACTCCCAAGACAAAATCAAGTTAAGAAAGTGTTTGCTTCTAAATGGCATAAACGGAAATAAATGGCACAAATTTGTCCTTTTATTAAACAATGGAGGCTTTTAAGTTATAAATAAACTCTTAGTGGCTATAGCCATCGCTGAGCTTAATTCATTTCATCCCAAAGAAAAGAAAAAAAAAAAAAAACATAGCCAGCCACAAACAGCATTCCAAAATTGAGAAGGAAAAGAAAGAAAGAGAAACAACTCCTTAATGGCCAACACGTCTTCCTTAGCTTTCATCGTGATTTGCGCCGCCACCACATTGGTGGCGATGAGTTGGTCGCCGACCGCCGTGGCCGGAGGGGAGCACCTGGGAATGGTATGGGTACCCACCTGCAAGGGCTCCATCGCCGAGTGCCTTGAAAAGGAAGAGTTTGAGTTGGACTCGGAAATCAACCGGCGCATCTTAGCCACCACCAAGTACATCAGCTATGGTGCGCTTCAGAGGAACACTGTTCCCTGCTCTCGTCGCGGCGCCTCCTACTACAATTGCAGACCTGGGGCACAGGCCAACCCTTACAACCGTGGCTGCAGTGCCATTACAAGGTGCAGAGGCTAATTTTTTATTTTTTATTTTTATTTTTATTTTTCCGATTTGAATCGAATTGTGTTTTATTGTTATAATATAAATTTGTTATACATTAACAATTACGGTAATCCATTGCTGTTAAGAGAATATACTGCTTCTTAAATCTTAATGCTATTGTTATTCGGATTGGAACAACATTTCTGTAAAAAGAAGAAAAAAAAATTTGTCGCTTTCTTTCCTTCACCATACGGTGAAGCTCTGTGCTAGTCAGAGTCTGAATCTGAATGAGCGAGGAAAAGACAGATGCAGCGTCCGTGTATTGATGATGCTTATCTCTTATCTGTGACTCATTAATGGTCTCGTTTTGGATGTTTCAAATTCCACCACGGCTATCCTTCGTAAGTTCGTAGCATTGGAGTTTTTTTTTTTTTTTAATATATATATATATATTTTTTAATTCCTCACATTATTACTGGTGGGGGTTTCTGAGTGGTAATTTTTTGTTGGTAACTTTATTGCCAAAAATTTCACGATTTCCTATTCAAAATCAGGTGTATAATTGGGATTGAGGGATTGATAAATTCAATTAGTTTTCCGGTTATTTTTTGTTAATGCTTTACCGCGATTCGCATGCCAAAATAAAGTATTGTTGGGTTTGAACTTTTAATATTACGGGGATATGTGATTTTGTTGGACTGAGGAAACTTTTTATTTCTAAAGTGAAGGTAGGAGTGAAATAATGAAATGAGAAACGAACCGAAAGGGAAAAGTATAGAGGAAATGATTGTTCCGGTGAAATGTACTAGTGAAGTTTTTTTTTTTTTTTTTTTTTTTAACGATGAAATGTATTATATGTTTGAGGGATTGTCTAGATAGTTAGGCCTCTTTGGATTGAGAATTGGAACTAAATATATCCTAGTTTTCGGTATCTTATATTAATTTTTTGCATTACACGCAATGCTGTTTTTAGGATGAAACAAAAACTAGGTATTTTACGAGTTTGCATTTCAAGGAAAGTGTGTCAAATATAGAATTTGTGTCCCTTCGTTTTTGTTCTCTAAAGTAGAATTAGAAGAAACTGGGCAACTAGATAGTGAATTACAGGTCATCAGGCTTTTTGGTCTAGCAAGTAGTAACCAATCAAATTCCTTGTGCACCCAGAACGAAGTGAATTACGGAGTTAGTGAAACAATAAATGGAGAAGATAGGTCTGAACAGAATACAAAACCGTAGTAAAAAGAAGCTGGAAGAGGAAACACATCGATAGATGGTAGTGAAAGAATAAGACTAAATGAAAAGAATAGTTAATTTGAAATATTTGAAAAGATATAAGATGCCGTCGAGAAGAGATTTTTGTTTTGTTTTTTCTTTTGCCAATTAGAGTAGTTAGATCCTGCTGTTGGTTACTTGTTAATGAGGGGTTCCATGAGATTCCAAGTTGTAATGCAGGCCAAATTTGAAAGGTAAGAATGGCCCCTTTGCCAAACCGTAGGTTTATTTATGCATGAAGGCCCCACAAATTATTTGGGTATCTTTTTCAAAAATGGCAAGCAGGTGGTAAGGTTTGGATTGGCTTTCTATTTAGTTGCTTTTGGAAAATCATCTAAGATGTGAGATTCTATCGGTCATGGAAATGGGGGACCAGACTAAAGCCCTGAAATTGTTAATAAGGCTGGCTAATAATAATTTGATAGCTTTTATTACTTGCATTGGCATTCGGTCATTGTATATTCATATAATATTTGACACATTTTCAAATTAACCGTGTAATTCGCTTCCTGGGATTCAGTATGTTTGATGTATAACGAAAAAAATAGTTATTGTTGCTCTTCAGCAGAAGCAAATCTATCTCGTTTACCCAAAAACATGGGTGCTAGAAAAGTTTCTGTATTTTTTTGGATACCTAAACGTATATATGTAATGAATATTTATATATTTATAAAATGGATAGAAATAACTATTATATTATTTACTTTACACATATTTACGTATTTATAAAAAAATTCATCAAATATATTGAGATCGCTATGATGTTTTTTATTGATTTAATCAAGTTTTTAATTTTTCATTTTCTACCCTTTTTTTTATATAGTTTTGACCTTTTATTTTATAAAAAATTGTTGGTATTGATTTCTGCCATTATATTTTTCTATATCTTAAGTTTCCAAAAGTATCAGGGTATACAATTTGATTTTTGAATTTATTTATTTACATACATTTTAGGGACTATTTAACTTAAAAAAAATATCAATCTATATAATTTAATTCATAAATATTTTAACATTTTTATGGTTTGTTCATATATTATTTACGTTTTTATGAAAAAATATATTAAAATAGAATTAAATTAATATTAAACTATACACATTGATATTTTTGAAATTTAAAGTATATAGGATGTAACTTTTAATAATTAAATTTTAACTTTATTCGAAAAATAAAGATTAAAACTACTAATTTTTATAAAATGAACAATCAAAATTAAAAATTTTATTAAATCTTTATTATTTTATGATAGAAATTTTTTATATATATTATTTATAGTGATATTGTTAATATCTTAATTTGAAACCACATTATATAATATTAATGTGTATCTTATAACAATAATATAATAAAATATTTTTTTAACTTTTTAAGCGTTTATAAATTTCCGCTATTAGCATAGATAGTTGCTAATTCTAATAGATGTAAATATTAATAATATGTTATTTATTTCGATCTGATTGATATTCCTAATACCAAACGTCTCCTAATTCTAATAGATGTAAATATTAATAATATATTATTCATTTCAATCCGATTGATATTCTTAATACTAAATATCTAAAATTCCTTCACTTATCCACTGTGACTCTTAAGTATTTCTATATCACTTTTTCCTCTTCAAATTTAAAATCGAATTCAGTTTATCTTTTTTTTAATGTTTTTTAAATTTTAATGTAATTACGTTTCTCATATCTTATTTTTTTTAATTAACATAAAATTTTATAATTATTTAAAGTTTGTTATACTATTTATTTATGTAGATTTAATAACATGCAAACAATTTATTTTTGCTCTTAATACTTTTTTTTATCTTTTTCTCCGTCATGACAACACATAAAATTAAGTATGTAAATTAAAATTAATTTAAGAATTTTTTTTTTCTTTCTTCTTAGCCCTTCACCATCTTTTTTTCTTTATCTCTTTTTTTTTTCTTTTCTATTATCTCCTCATTTGTTTTTATCGAAACAAATTTAAATTCCTACCATCTTCTTTAATTTCTAATTTTTCTCTTTAATTTATTCTTACCATTTTTTTTACCCTCATTAATTTGTAATATTTGATATATATTTTTTATGGATATTATTTTTAACTTCATCTTTCAATTTTAGAAGTATATTTCAATTTTTATATTATAAATAAAAAATAGCAACAATAATTGGAGAGAAAATAATATTTTAATAAGATTTCAAAATTTATGATGATTCATGTGATATGTTATAAAACATATGAATGATTTTTTAATAGTTAAAATGAATAATTTAACTTTCAAAATAAAGTTTAACAATCAAATTGCATTGATTAAATAGTTTTTTATAATGATAAAAAAAGTAAGGACATTTGATATAATTATGTTAAAATTAAAAAAAATTAGTATAATTTATCCTAAATTTTTTATTTTGTATCATTTTTAAAGAATTAAAAAAAATATATAGATTTGCTTGGCACTCAACCTCCTAATTGCGAAGATAATTTTGAAACTTAAAAATGAATTCACATTCAGCTACGAGATAATACATGAGTTTCATTTTCCCGTTATGTGAAAATTTCCATCCCTCTTGTTGTCTTTTGGTGGGAAGCTATATTTGCTTCTTTGGTGCAATTACGAGTGTTTAACAACCAATTCAAATTGTTTCAGATTGTTAAATCGATCCAAAAATTTTGTTCATAAAAAAATTTAAAATTTAAAAAATTATTTTTTTATGATTTTGTTTGAATTTCAGATTTAATGGTCAAAATTAAACTAAATTGTAAATAAAATAAAATAATATTAATTTTTATTCTATTATTATTTAAATATCAACTTAAATTATAATTTATTGTATGCATTTGTATTTTTCTAAAAACAGGATAATTTATTTCAATTTTTAATTTATAATTAAGATTATGTTTGTGATTTATGATGAGATTTAATATTTAAAATATATTTTTTCTTATTTATTATATATTTAATAACTTATATATTGGTTTAAGATTCTATTTATATTTTATTTAATAAAATTTTATTTATTTATCGACAAAAAATAAGGTATTGTGCCTTAAAAATTTTAAAAATGAAATAATTGATCCAATTCAAATTATAAAAGATAATATGAAATTAATTGAATTTTGATATTATTTTTAAATTAATTAAAACAAATTATAAATTTTATAATTAAACCAAATAATTTTTATCTTAAAATCAATTGAAATTAAATGAAAAAAAAATCCTTTGTGAAATACATTTACATGCTCTACAGCCTAGATGGAACAAAGAAGTTTTTTTCAATTTATTATTATATGCGGGATATAGTAGTGAAGCTCCAATGATATTTTATTACATTTTATTTAGTTTTTATAATATGATAATGATATATAAAAACCGAGGTGCTTGCAAAATAGCTCCTTATGGAGGTGCATATGAATCTCAATTGCTGAGAGCCCGGCCATTGGCAAAGTACATTTACTTAAAATAATATACTTTTCCTCTAAGCAACTAATATTTTGGTAAGTTGACTAATGAAATATTAGACTTTGTGTTAGACACCTAATTTGTTTACAATTTACACAACTAGAAATCATGTGTCGTATTCATCCTTTTAGGTAGAGAATAAGAACAAATTATAAAGAAACATTATCAAAATGCTCCAACCTAATATTTTGCCTAAACACATGACAAGTAGCTAACAAGCTATGACTTGGTTGTTTTACCTCCCACAGTTAATTTTTCTCATCATGTAAAGTCTTATGTTTAAAATTAATTTTAACATATATTTTAATTATTTTTAATAGTTTAAAATCAATCTTATTAAAATAAACTTTATTTACCTTAATTGTGTCTGATATCATAACTACCTCTAAAGCTCTTTATGATATAATTATATAACAACAAGTAACTAATTTTTATGTTTAATATCTATTTACATAATAGTTAATTAGACTATGTGATATAAAAATCCTGTTAGATTAGAAATTTAACACTGTTTTTTATTTAAATTAATTTAGAAAAGTAAATATAAAATAATTTAAAGAAAGGTGAGAAGAGATAAGAAAAAATGTCACAATAGATATTTCGCGACATAAAATTTTGGTTGTAAGCGGTGTCCCTATTTATAAACAGTATGTTTAAATTAATTTTAAAATTAAAATTTTAAAGTAAAAGATAAAAATAAACTTAATTCCGATAAGAAAAGATAGCATTCCATTAAGAAAGGATTAAAATAAAATGTGAATATAAACAGATAAGATCCTTATCTGGTTGACTAAAAATCGTGGAAAAAACCATGGAAGTACCAAGTCAAAATAAGTGCACCAATTCAAAAATTTAAATTAAAAAATTTGATCTACCAGCCAAATTCTCAATTCCCTTTAATGCTATCTTGTACAAGTTTTTTTACCATTTCAACCTCAAGATTGATCTATAAACTTAAAAGTAGCTTTAATTTTAAATATTGTGAGACTTATTTTTAATATGATTCATTTTTTAAATAATAGTAACATTTTTTTTTCCAAGATGGCAAATATTTTATACGGGAGGTAATTTTGTTCAAAGTCCAAATTAAATAGGATTATTATGATGATAATATTTTTAGTATTTAATTTAAATATGTATCCAGAACTTTAATTCAAACTCAGTGACCATGATTTGTTTGATTTAATTATCTAAAATTTATATTTTAAAATTATATTAATTTTAAAAACTAAAAACTATATTATTTTTTAAAAACTACATTCATCAAATAAAGCTATGCTTATATCAGTTATATGGCGCCTGAAAAAATTAAAACTTTCCATTGCCGGGAATCGAACCCGGGTCTCCTGGGTGAAAGCCAGATATCCTAACCGCTGGACGACAATGGAATTTTGATCAATTAGTAGTTTAGATAATTAGTACACTTACATTTTCTTTCACCTACTCTGGATACAGATACAGAAGATTGGCTCTAGCCAGTCAGAAAGGTATAATTTGGGCCAAGAGTTGTTCTTGCTTAGTTGAGTTTTTTGTGTTTTTGATTTTTGGTCCACTTGTTGAAAACACTTGGGCCGGGCCTCAGCTAAAGCACTTGAAGTCTTTATCTCATTGCTTCCCGAATGAAGCAATCTAACTATCATTTGAAATCCTTGTAGTTTTTCTCGGTGATCCTTGGTTCTCTCTTTATCTTCTGCTGAGTGTTGAATTACCTTGAGGATCGAAATACGTAGTTGAAATGGCTAGCGCGATGGTAGAGGATACAAACTTCGAAGACGATCAGCTGGCGAATATGACCACCGACGACATCGTCAGAGCTTCTCGTCTTCTCGACAACGAGATTCGCATCCTCAAGGTAGGGTTTCTCTCTTATGTGTTTTGATTTTTCAACTTGTCGTTTACACTATCTATTCGTGCTGCTTCCACAGTATTAGCCGTTAGGGTTTCTGATTTTGGTTGAATTGTTTGTCGTGGCTTAAGGAAGACTTGCAGAGGACGAATCTGGAATTGGAATCATTCAAGGAGAAGATCAAGGAGAACCAGGAGAAGATTAAGCTCAATAAGCAGCTGCCCTACCTTGTTGGCAACATTGTTGAGGTAGTTATGTTGTTTGTTTCTCTGTTTTGTATGCTTGGGGATTTTTGGATTTTGAACTCTGAATCTCCTGAAATGGATGGCATAGGTTGGTTCTTGGTTCTTCCACATTCTTCTCGGATTAATATTGTGATAATTTTTTGCATTTAGATATTAGAAATGAACCCGGAAGATGAAGCCGAAGAAGATGGCGCAAATATTGATCTTGACTCTCAAAGGAAGGGAAAATGTGTAGTGCTAAAGACATCTACTCGACAGGTGACATATATTTCCAAATCTGCTGTTCCAATATCATTTTAACTTTAAAATTGTTTCTTATTTGTTGTGATAAGCTTTTGCCCTAGTTGATATCAATATATTCATAATTAGATGAAAGAGGTCCTCATATAACTTACACCAACCATAAACTTAATAATGGGTTCATTTGACTGCAGACAATCTTTCTTCCAGTTGTTGGGCTTGTTGACCCTGACAAGTTAAAACCTGGGGATCTGGTTGGTGTTAACAAAGATAGTTACTTAATCTTGGATACCCTGCCTTCTGAGTATGATTCTAGAGTTAAGGCCATGGAAGTTGATGAAAAGCCAACAGAGGACTACAATGACATTGGTGGATTGGAGAAGCAGGTGAGCTTAATAACTTTTACCTTGAGTTTGTGAACCATTTTTTTAAGAACTTTTTGTTTAGGTAACTAAATGTTTTGGGTCAATAACATGATCTTTTCCAACAGATTCAAGAATTAGTTGAAGCCATTGTTCTGCCAATGACCCACAAGGAACGATTCCAGAAGTTAGGAGTTCGTCCCCCAAAGGGAGTGCTCTTATATGGACCTCCAGGGACTGGGAAAACATTAATGGCCCGAGCCTGTGCAGCACAGACAAATGCCACTTTTCTGAAATTGGCAGGCCCTCAGCTGGTCCAGGTATGACAGTCTATTTTTATTTTTTATTTTTCATTTTTCATTTTTCCCCTTTATATATTTCTAAGCATGACTGGTGTTACATGTTTATACCAACAAATGATTCCATTGTTACATATTTGTAACATTTTTTCTCATCTTTTTCTAATGCAATTTGCTACGCTAAGGCCAGATATGCTGTGGTGTTATTTAGCTAATTTTAGCTTTTGATGTATGCCAATAACACTTGTTTTTGTATAAGGATTATTCCTTGTCTATTCTTATGTTATTTTTTAATATTCTGAGTACAATCATGCATGAAGATAGTATCTGATTGTGATATTTTCATATCTATCTGACACATCTATTTGTTAGATTTGTTTTTACTCTATTTCATTTGCACACTACTTCCACTATAGTTTGTATTCGTGTCTCTGAACTGGGTTGGGATTAGAATGATCTAACCTGGAATTTTGTACAGATGTTCATAGGAGATGGAGCGAAGCTTGTTCGCGATGCCTTTCAACTAGCAAAAGAGAAGTCACCTTGCATTATATTTATAGATGAAATTGATGCAATTGGTACAAAGCGTTTTGATAGGTATTAATTTGCTGAAATTTAGATCATGATTGCTGTTGCCATTTTTCCTCTTTTGAGGTTGAGGAAGTCTGTGTTAGTTCAAGTATTGTGGTTCGGCTACCTTATGATGTATCTTATGGATGATTGCAGTGAAGTAAGTGGAGACAGGGAGGTACAACGAACAATGTTAGAATTGCTCAACCAGCTTGATGGTTTTAGTAGTGATGACCGGATTAAGGTTTGTCATTAATTCTGGTTATCTATATTCTTTTCCTGATTGATGCGGTAAAAGTAAGCTTCAGAGATGTTTGCTATCATTGGGTTAAGCATAATAGTTCATGTATTCTTAAATCAGTAAGTCCCATGTTTTGGGAGTGCTGCCATAATTGTAAGTTTATTTATTACAACTTTAATACTGTTTAATTAGACTCAGGTTGGCACCAAATTTACCAGATTTTTGTTCAGTTAAGGGTATAGGTGATTGAAGTGCCATTTTCATTTATTCTCGTAAATTGCAGGTCATAGCAGCAACAAACCGGGCAGATATTCTTGATCCTGCCCTTATGCGTTCTGGTCGACTGGATCGTAAAATTGAGTTTCCACACCCAACTGAAGAAGCAAGAGCTCGAATTCTGCAGGTTTGTTATCTTCAAACTTTGTCTGCTGACATATTTTTGAAACAAAATATTTACTGACTACTCTCACTATGATGTTTTAGATTCATTCACGGAAGATGAATGTTCACCCAGATGTCAACTTTGAAGAACTTGCTCGGTCCACAGATGATTTCAATGGAGCACAACTGAAGGCTGTCTGTGTTGAGGCTGGCATGTTGGCTCTGCGGCGTGATGCAACTGAGGTTTGTTTTCTTTTTCGGATACTTATGACTTAAATAATTTAAACATCAATTTATCAAAAAAAATCATGATTAATCTAGGTGATTTACTGGTTGATGCCTCTGTTTGGAGTTGTTCTTTTGTTTTCTTAAGGCCTGCCTTTCATATAAACACCAGCATAATCCTATGAAATATGCACTCCCAACATGGTTTTTTTGCCTTAATTATTGCCAACTTCATTTTTTGCTTTTCTGCTTCAATTGGGTGCAAAGCTCCAGAGAAACTTCATTTTTATTTTATATATTTACCTGTTGATGTTGGAATATTCGTGAAATCTGTTTTTGTTCCAAATGCAGGTGAACCATGAAGACTTTAATGAAGGTATTATTCAAGTCCAAGCAAAGAAGAAAGCAAGCCTGAATTATTATGCATAGTTTGATTCAGGAACAAATATATTTCTGTTCACAAAGATATCTGTTTGATGTTGGACAGTTGTTTGCTATTTTTCTTTTTTTCAAGTTTTACTCAAATCATATGATTCGTAACCTATAGCATGCCAGAATCATATAGCATGCCAGAATCATCTTGTAAAAGCACACAATCCGGTAGTCAATTTCGTAGTAGTATAGAAATTTAATGTGCTTGCTATGTCTAAAATCTCGTTGATCAGACTACGCAATTCACTGTGACGGAATAAAGACTTTTGAAACATTTAGCATTAGATTTACATGGATTTGGTTAAGAACAGGACTCTAATCTGAATTTGATTCTAAACTGACGGATCAATCGAATCATGTTTGTTGTATAAGTAATGAAAAATTATATATAATAAATTTCTATTTGAAATTACAAAATTCAATGCATTGATATCATCATAAAATTTGATCAAATTTATCTTTGTTTTGATTGTAACGTCCATTTTTTAAGTATATAATGAGAAAACAATGTATGTAAATTATTCTAATCTTCTCTTATTAGATTAATTCTAATTGTTTAATTATAGTACTTAATTTAGTCTTTTTTGTGTGAATATGAATAACTAAATAATTGTTTTGCGTTTCTATGGATTTTTTTTTTATAGATATTGGAATATATGAAATTTTTATTATACTTTGACTTTTTATAAATGGATTTAGGTTTAGTTATTCATATTGATTTTAATATCATTAGTTGCCTTGAGGATGATCTAATTGAACTGGATATAAGAAATTAGGTTTTAGAACAATAGCACAACTAATACGTATTTAACTGCATCTAAATTTTTTGTTAAGTTGATTACTCAATATGATAAGGTATACTTAATTATCACTAATAACTAAATTTACTTGTACATTGCTTTAAAGCTTCCAGAAATTCAATCTTTTCGGGTTTAGAAGATTGTTACATCTTGGTTGGCTGATAAGGTTGAACTGCTGGAACACATTTTTATGTTTGGTTGGATCATTTATAAATAAGAATAGATCACTTATTTATAAGAAGGAAAGAAAAATAAAATAAAATAAGAAGGAAAGAAAAAAAATAAAATTAAAATAAAAAAATAAGTTATTGGGATAGATAAAACGAAGAAAAAAATGAATGAATTTTTTTTTAGATTGGATGAAAAGAAAAGAAAACAAAAAAATATATAGTAGTCTAAATTTTATTTAATATAAATTTTTAAATTTTTTTATTATATTTTTTTATAATCATAATTTTAAAATTTTTAAAAATATATTATAATTTTAATAATTTAAAATAAATAAAAAATAAAAAAACATCTCTCCCTCACTTTCCTCATCTAAAAAAAAAGAATTAAAAATTTGATGGATTCATCTAAAAAGAAAAATTAAAAATTTGATAGATTTCACAAAAAAAAAAAAATTTTCTTTTATTTTTCTGCGTAAACATTTTCATCCTCTCTTTCCTTTCTCCCCTTTTTCCATCCCAACCAATCAGACCATTAGTATGACTCAAATGATGATTGGTATGCTAAGGAGGGAGCCAAAAATGATGGCCATTGCAAGCTTTGGATATTCCTCTCGCTATTGCTCTTAGTTCCTGCTCTTGACTACTATGTTCGGAGAAGAGTTTTATATACCTTAGTTTGCTTTTGTTTATATATTTTCTGATGTACAAGAAAAAAAAAAGAACATAAAATTAATTGATTTACACAGTTTTTTTTTTCTGCTAAATTAATGTTCTTGTTAACAAGCGTATTTCATAAATAATTAGGCCAAAGAAATTTCACTTATCTATAGGAGTAAGATGTGAACATGATCGTTATTATTTTATGTTGACATGTTTATCATTTTTGGTTTTGTGTTCTCTTCCCAACTCTTCTGCTGGTTATTTGTTGATTTGATAAACTTATTTTGGTAATTAATTAATATTTGAAAATTTATTGAGAAGTAAACTTTTACCGTAATAATACACTTATTATATACTTCATTACTCGTATGGCGTCTATACTTATGGTCTTGCAAAATTCGTGATCCCAATAAAATTCGAAACTTGTTTCATTGGGAATAAAATTATAGATATTGTACTTAAAAACAATAACTCTTATACAGTACTAAATAAGTCATCAGGGCACTCCTATAGTTTTGGTGTGGTTGACGGACGCTTGCTAACAACATTTAAACACTCATGAAAACATTACAGAGATCACTCTCTGGTACAACTAACACTTCATCTGATACAATATTATGATAGCACTTAGTAGATGTGTTAGGAGATGTAACAGAATACATGAACACTATTTACTTTTGGGATATTTTAAAAATAAAATAACAAATGTATTAAAAAAGATATATTTTGATTTTATTACAGAGCAATAAATGAGATCAGAATAAAATAATTGAAATTTTAAAAGTATTTGAACAAAAAATGATGAGGGAGTTTATTTGGCAAGTAGTTTAAAGCATAACTGCATCAAAAGACAACCTCCTCGTAAGGGATGTCTGTACTACTTTATCCGGTTGAAACAATACTAGAGATATTTTTGTTCATTTATTGAATTATTGATCGGATTTAAAAAAATTAAAAGTAAATAGGATGTTGTCTCGTTTGCTATTACATGATCTTTATGTCTGATATGCTATTACTTGATCTTTATGAACAGCCCATAATCATAACATATTTAGAATCAATAAAAATGAGATCTTAAAAATGGATTAAGAAAAAGAACAACAATTTTATTTATTATTTAATTATTGATTTTGTAACCCCTAGATTATATATTTGGTAACTGAATTTTAGTTGTGATTGATTTGTTTGCTCTTATTCTCTTTGTAACAGGTCACTTCTTCTTTCTTTTTTTTCAATCTCCTTTTAAAGATTAATTTTATGACTTTTATGTTTTTTTATAAACATAGCACTCCTTTAATATATTTTTTGCTTATCTAAAAAAATTAAAATAAAATAAAATATTCTTCTTTGTTCTCTAAATATCAAATGCTTCTTGAAAATTTGTGATATAGTTTTAATAAAAAAATAATTTGTTGCCTAATTTATATAGTTATTAACTTTTCACGGTGAACCTCATAATCATCCCCTTCTGTTCAAACGTTTGTTGTTTATTTTGTAGAAAGGTTTAGAAATTCGGATAAGTCGAGTTAAAATAGTGGTTCAAGGTTTAATTGTTTAATTATGGTTAAATTATAGTTGAATTTATATTAAATAAATATTATTTTTAAAATATGTAATTTATTAAAAATATATAAATATAAAATTAGTATTATTATAAATTATTAAATTTAAATTATATAAGATAAAAAATTAGTATAATTTTTAAAAAAAATTATAAAAATAATTAAAATAACATTATTTTATATATAAACTAATTTTACTATTATAATTCAATAATTTTAAAAAATAATTAATTTCCGATCCAACTAGATCCCGTCCAACCCACCGTTGGCGGAGAGCCCAAGCAAGGTAATTTACAAGAAAAGGAACATAATGATGCACCTGCAGCGGTGAAAGAAAATAACCTTAGTTATATATTTAGTTCTTTCAATTTTAAAGTTTGATAAATTTATTAGAAAAAAATTATTATTTTAATCCATCTATCAAATAATTAAAAAAATTAATAAAATTAGATAAAAAAATTAATCACTTAATTTAAAATTAAATTAAAGTAATAGTCAATTCATAAAAAAATATATAATTATTGAATAAAAAAATTAAAGAAAGAATCAAAATTATGAAATTTCAAAATCATAAGAATTAAATTACAATTAAAGCAAGAAAATAAAATAGTGTAATCAAAAGATACTAAAGCTCATATTTTGGTAACAATTTAAATGAAATGATCACAAGAAGTGAGTATGAGTATGATATATAAGACTACGACAGACATAGCCAAACACATATAACTCTGTTAAATTATTAAATAGTAGCATGTTCCTCTCAAAACAGAATAACAATGCAAACAAAATTAAACTCTTTAAAAAACCTCCTCCTTATAACATAGTGAACCAAAACCCAAAAACACAACTACAAAAGGATTACTAATTAAGAACAAAGCCTCCGATCCCAAAAAAGAAAAGAAAAGAAAAGAAAAGAACAAAGCTTTTCAGCTCAAATATTAAACTAAGGGGTCTACAAGTGCAGTGTCAAAGCTTGAAGTCATGTGCTCAGCACTTGATTTCCTTCAAACCATAGGCAAAGTAGATAAAAGTTGGATCAGTAGCACCTTCCTTGTAGTAAGCAAAGACGAGGCTCCCATCATCGTGCATACTCTCCCCCACAAAACTGCCACATTGATTCTCAACCAGTAAGCATTATATATGCACAAAGGAAGCCACAAATAATAAAGGGTTAAAAACCAAAGAAGATGAAAGATAATGAAGCACATACAATTGGAGGTCACTGAGCTTTGAGAGGAGGAACTTGGTTGCTCCCTCAATGTGCTTCTTAAACAACTCTTGCTTCTCTGGCTCTAATTTGGGTGTCAACAATTTAATATATCTTTTCATAAAAGTAACAAATTGCTTCTTATCAAAAGCTGGTTGCTCCTGAAAATTTTAAAATATATATATATATAATAAAATTATTTATGTTGCAGAAGAAATCATCCCTTCAATAACAAGAAATAAGAAACCTTCCATACCTGAAGCCTAAAAGTGTCAACAATATCAACAACTTTGACAGCTTGATCATCAACACCCTCATCCTCTTCACCTTCTGCCGAAGGGTTAGCACCAATATCTACATCGATTGCTCCTTGAACAACCCACTGCCAAAAGGCACATTACATATAATAAAGTTGAGGCATAGTAAGGCAATATGAGATAACATATGTTAGGGAACATGAAAAATAAAGCATGTAAAGAAACAAGGTTCCAAAATTATACAGATCATTCACCATTCCCTACCTTTCCTTCCACTTCCCACAGCATTCCATTCTCAATTTCCTTGTACGTAAACGAGTCAGAGAGAAGCTCATCACCTAAAAATTCGTCAGCAAACTGAAGTTTATAAGTTGAAGCATTTGAAGATTATCATCAGATCAACAATATTTACTTACTTAATCCTTCAGCAACAAAAGCAAAAATCTTACATCTTAATCCCTAACTAGCACCCAGACTAACTGAAATTAACAACCAAGTAAGGCCATTAGGCCAATCATCCTTAGGGATGAATACAACTATGTAGCAATTTTTGACAAAATCAAAAAATTACACTCGTGTCACAAATACAGCAAGTGTTATGTTGAACAAGAGATTAAATAAAACAAAAAATATTCTAATTTTAGATAATAATGAAAGTTCCTTCAAACTTGTCTGCTTTTTGGAACAAAAACTCCACTATTTTAAATCACTCGCGGCAGAAACAAAATCTTAACCGGATAAAGTTAATTGCTGGCAAAAGATGAGTCTAAAAAGAGGAATTATAACCAAAGTAAATCCTAAGAATACATGTGCATACAAACATAACATGAACTTCATTCACTAATCACTTGCGTTGAACAAATTTATAGCGTTTATCTAAAACGGCACAAAACAAAGGGAAAGAGAAAAAGAAAAAGAAAAGGTTTACCTGTGAGAATATCCTGGTAGACAAGCATGGTGTTGTTGTGTGTCTGAAGAAAGAAATAGAAAAATAGTGTAATAGGAAAATTAAATGAAGCAGAGAGATGAAAGAGTTTGAGAGTGAGAGAGGTTGAGAAGAACAGAGGCGGTGAGCTTTTATAGAATGAGAATTCAGGGGACGGTGGGATTCCAGATATTTAGATTGCAAGAATAGTTCCTCATTATTCTCCTAATCCCATGCTACTAAATTTATTTTCCTTATTACTTTTGTTCCAAGATAATGAATTTCAAATTAACATAAACACGGTTAATTTAAACTATGACACGGGAAGAAAAATACTACAACTTTCCCATGCTAGTTAAGACTACTAGTTTCATAGTGAAACTGGAATTTTTAAATAAATATCAATCCTTATCTAAATATAATGGATATTTATTCAGGTTAGGTATTTTTGTGGATGTAAATTAGAAATTTGTATTTGAATCATTTGAGTAGGTAAGAGAAAGATTTAGAGATAAGATGTGTAAATGAATCATTTAAGTTTCTTTCTTGTCTTGATATTATTGTGCTTTTGGATTTTGAGTTTTAAAATAAAGAATTTTTATTTATTAATTTTTTAACCAATATTATTTAACAAAGTCCATAAAAACTAATATAGTAGCTAATTGAGGTATAAAAAAAAATAATTGTATTCCAAAGTGGTCATTATTAATGTTTTAAAAATTAGACTGATGACTGAAACAATAAAAACACTAATTTTATGTTCATTAATTTAAATTACGTGATATATTGGGTTGAATTTAATTTTGGGTATGAAAAAAATATTCCAGGAAATTAAATGTTTGATAAAAAATATATTTTTGATTAAATAAAAAAACCAAATTTTCATCATTAGTTCAACAGTGGATTTGAATCGGTTTGATCAGTTCATATCTTTCAAAAATTAGCTAATTGTTTTCCGAGTTAAACAGATCAAATACTTATTTGGATAATTGGATCAGTAATTTTTCAGCTGACCAGTCGAATATCATATTTTAAACAATGATTGTTCTTATGCGATTATAATTTTTATTTGTATTAAAAATTTCTTTTCGTTCATGCTCAGCATCCAAATGCAATAGAATGCAAAGGCTAGTTTGTGAATAGATACACAGCACTAGCATAGATTATATTTACCGTTTGATGCATATAGTTCCTTATCTTATTAATATGACCCGTTCAGTGAGACTCATCAAGTGGTATGTATGATTTGGGGGATAAATTTTTCTCCATAGGGTACAACAGCTTCTTCAATTATCCCTATAGATTAGTGGACACTTTACTATTTTAGAATGCCAATGGCTTGGAATATCCATCTCTTGTGAGATATATTCTTTTCTATTTATTTTCCATATGACATGATATGCATTGGCAAGTGGGGTAAGAACAAAGAATAAAGTGAGACCAAAATGTTGACCTTATGACCACCAATCAATTATTGAGGTTACAAATTGGATCAAAACTCAGTGCCTTCTAGAAAGTTCAAAGTCCAAACTCCAGAGAGACAACCTGGCAAGTGTCTAGTGCAAGTGGCAAAGATGCCTTACTATGGTATGGTCCATTCGTTTGTAAGTGTTTCAGTTTCTTCAAAAAATAAAATAAAATTAAAAGACTGTAACATTATCATAATATTGATAATGATAAGACTGTTATTAATGAATAATCACAAAAAAGTGTTTAACTGCTGTACTTTAGTTTTTGAAAAGACTATTTGTTTTTTTTTTTTAAATAACCATAAATAAATTTATATTTTGAGAAAAAAATTATATGTTTTTAATGGTTTGTATGAAGATGAGTTTAAATATTTAGTTTTAATTTCATGTATAATTAATAAAAAAATTATATTATTGTATAATGATGTATTTTTATATTGACAAATAACTTTTGCAATTCCTTTGTGCATTGAATTTATTTTGAAAAAATGTAATATACATCATTTGATAATGGTGAAATTTTTTCCCATTGTATATTTTCAAGCTATTATTGAAAGTTAGAATTATGTATTTCATTGCAGTTGACAAACAATATACACAACAAAACTATATCTTACAAATAAAATTTACAAAAATGATTAACTAATGACGTTGAATTTAATAAATTTTTCAACCAAAATAAATGAGTTATATGCAAAACAAGTTTCTTGGTAATGGGCCTCTTCAATGAAAATAGTCTAAGCATCTAAAGTTTTGAAATGAACAGGTTAAATATATGAGGGAAGCCCACAAGGATTAAAAACATGAAGCAAAAATTGAGGTAAAAAGAAATGTGAATTATTATTGAGGCCGAACTCAATTGAAAAAAACTTAAAAGGAAAAGAGGGAAATTGAGAAGTGTGATTCTTATATTTGAAACAAGTTCAGCATTGTGTGCTTGTAAAGCTGTCACAATAGAAGCCAACAAAGTAAAATAGTATGTGTTGGACATTGCTGCTTTTGTTTGAGGTCACTCTTATCTTCTGCATGCAGCTAAACACTACTCGCATGTCAAAGTAACTTGCAAGCATGCCACATGCTTTGTGATTTAGAGGAGGAATAAATTTAATAAAAATAGGATACACTCGTAGTTTGTTTGAATTTGGAAGGAAAAATAAAGAATTAAAAAAAATAAAAATAAAAAAAATAAATTCATTTTTCATTTATGTTTAAATGAAGGAAATAATTGAATGAAAAAAAAATTTATATTGTTTTAATGAATAATTTTTTTTTTAATTTTACTAATTTCATAAAAGAAGCTTCCATAAAAATATTGGTTTGAACTTGAAATTTCTCAAAAATGAAGTATTAGAATGTGAACAGATTTGTGTATAAAATAAATGCGAGGAAAAGAGAAAGAGGGTGACCGACAAAAATTTGTTGATCTTGTTTGATTTTGATTTGTATTAACAAAATTCAAAATGTTGTTGAAATGGCCAAGTGAACGTTCGTGTTTAAATCATCTTGTAAGAGAAGAATATTAATTTGTGAAATGGACTAAAATAACTTCTTTCCATCTTAATAAGATAAAATTAAAACATTCATTCCTCCATGTTTCGTTAATGTTTATTCAAACAAAATATTAAATGTTTATATTTTTATATATCAGTGTAAAACTAAGAACTTAAGTTAATATTTTTCTTTCGTGTTCAAATCATCTTATAAGAGAAGAACATTAATTTGTGAAATGGACTAAAATAACTTCTTTCCATCCTAATAAGATAAAATTAAAATATTCATTCCTCTATGTTTCATTAATGTTCATCCAAACCAAATATTAAATGTTTATATTTTTATATATCAATGTAAAACTATTTAATATCATTAAAGTATTTTTTAACCTTAGCCAACCTTTATCATGCTTATGCTTAAAAAGTCATTATCTAACCATGAAATATACAATGGTTTGTTTAATTGTTTGTAATTCTCTTATCAACCATTTTAAAATCATATTTAAAATATAAAATGAGTTAACTATATTTTTTATTTTTAAAAATAGTTTAATTTTATTTTTAATTTTTAAATTTAAAATATTTAAATTAAATTTTTCATTTTTTAATATTAACTTAAATTAAATTAAATCAAAATTAACTTAATTATTATGAATTTTTTTTTATATTTTTTAGAATGTTAATTATGATATTTTAATCATGATTAATTTAATATCAATGATGATTGTCAAAATATTTTAAAAAATAAAAATTTAAATTAATAGTTTTAAAATTAAGAAATAAAAATAAAAATTTAATTATTTTAGAATCATTAAAAACATATTTAATCTAACATAAAATAGTATGTTTTAAATTTTATATTTTGGTATTTTAAATATTTAATTTATTAAATTTATCAAATATTGAAAATTATAAAAAATCATTATTTTATTTTATAAAATAATAGAATTGTTATTTTGATAATATTTAAGAGATTTATTTGATATCATAATATGTAACTTTATATTGATTTTTAAAATTAATATTTTGATATTTGTTTTTAAACAACTTATAATAACTTTTTTATTAGAAATTGTATAATATAAATAAAAATTATTTAATAATATTATTAATATATTTAAAATAGTGACCAAAGTAAGTCAACTTACAGTTAGTTGAGTTAATCTAGCATGAACAGTGGTCTTAAGTTTAAATTCTGAATATATATTTGTATTAAATATTTAGATAAATAATTTTACTATTTATTACATCTTTATTTGACTAGAATTATTTTTTATACAAATGGTTACTAATATTATATAAAAAAAAAATTATTGATAATATCATAATAATAAAATAATACATATTTTATAAATTTGTACAATGTATGGATACAAAATTTTTATATATAATATGTCAATAATCACTGCACTGATTTTTTTTCCTGAATAAATATATAATAATAATAATAATAATAATAATAATAATAATAATAATACACGATCAGAATTATATAAATAATACTTTATTGTTAAGCAAATATTCTATTTTTATTATAACCTATAATATTTTATTATAAAGTAATATAATATAAATAATATAACAAAGTATAGTAGAATGATATAATGATTATATTACCTTTTCAAAAAATAGGAATGAAAGTAAACTAATATTATTAAAATAATAAAAAATTATAATATTAAAAATTAGAAAAATATAAAATATTATTATAAAACTAAAAAATTGAAAATAATTAATAATATTTACAAAGTAATATTTTAAGAATTTTAGTAGGATTTTACAATAAAACACTTTTATAAAAAAAATCCAAACGGGATAACAGTACTAAATTAAAAAATCAATTTAAATGTTTTCATAAACAACAAATACAATAGTAGAATGATATTTAGAAATCATAAATAGTACTTAAATATGTTAATTAACATATTTAATATTATCCAAATGATAAATAATTGAAAAATAAATATCATCAAAATAAATATATTAAAAGTAAAAATAGGGATCTTAAAATGATATTATAATAATAATAATAATAATTAACATCACTATTTATGTAAAACAATGAAAAATTACAATAAATTTCAGAATTTAGATAAAATAATTATCAATATATTTTTAATGAAAATATTAATATTTTTAATTTACTAATAAATTATTTTATAATTGCGTACCAAAATTTTTATTATAGTTTTATAATAATTTAAAATTTATAATACATCTTTTATTTGGTTTACTATTTCAAGTTTGAGGGATATAGTATTACTTAGTTTTCAATTTATATTATTATATTTTTATTTTATATTATTTAGACATAAATGTATCCGTTTATGCAGCTTGATGTAAGTCTTTTGTATTTGTTAATATGTGAAAATATTAAATTAGTTCAAGTAAATTTATTTAGAAAAATATATTTTTGAAATATATATAAAAAATAATTGTATCTGTTTATTATTGATATTTCTGTTTAATTCTTCTCCCCAATTTATAAAATTATGTAAAAAAATATTATAATTAAATTTATTACGTGAGTGCTGTTTAATTTGTTTTTATCATTTAAATTATAAAATATATATTTTTTCTGTTTATAAAATGCAAATCTTTCAATAACATGTGTAAAACATATGGGTATTATTACTAGTTCTCATAAATATTCATACTCAAACATAAAAATAATTTCTTATTTCATATAAGTTATTCGTTGGATTTAGGCCTAGTTATACTCCCTTAAACAAATATATTAATTTATTTGAAATATTTATTATAAATTATACTTTTTAAGAAACAAAATCAGAATATCTCAGATTTTTAAAATAACAATATTAAACCTGAAAAATATATTTAGATTAATAAATCAAACTTAAACTTTAAGTCTAGTTTAAAAAAAATGTCAAATTATTTAAAATAATACTTAATTTTATGTTTTTTATTTCAACCTGTAATCACACCTTAAAAAAATTCCACAATCCGTCATCATAGTTCATTCTCTCCATCAATTTCAAGTTCAATAATAAATCCATGATCATTACCTGCAAGCTGCAGTTTCGATTTATATTCTCTTCCAAAATTATCACCTTGTAAAATGTTAGAGTGGAAAAAAGGTAAGTAAAAAAGAAAGAAAACAAAAATTGAATTAAATATAAACTAAAAAAAAGTTTTATTTGTTATTTTTTTAAATAAAAAAGAAAAACATAATTATATGTACAACGAATAATTTTTATATTCAACTTAAAATAAACAAAGTAAATATCTTTCAAACATATACTTTTACTTTTATATCCAATAAATTAATGGCATATATAATTTATATTTTATTGATAAATTGTAATTTTATGTGCATTTGATTAAAAAAAATATTATGTTGCATAAAAATTTTTATATTATAAATTTGAATACTTAAAACTAATAACAAAAACCCCGTTTGTAAACCATTTTGTATCATTTACAACTTTTTCTATCCTAATTGACAAAGTATTCAAATGTATAAATAAATATCTCTCATTCTATCCACGTTATAAAATATAGAACCATATTTATTAATTTATTTTTATTTAAAAAATAGAAAGGAAGAAGAGAATAACTAAGCGGGAAGGGACATGAATGCAATGCAAAGCTCAACTTTTGATGCTTATATTATTCTTCAATGATTAGGTTTAGTAGTGCCTCCAATTGTTGATCGGTGCTAGTATGATCTTTCTTTTTCCAATCCATGTCCTGAAATATAGTGCTTTTCTATACGTTCAGCTCCTTCTTTTATATATATATTTGGAAAGATAAATTAAAATGATAAT
This sequence comes from Canavalia gladiata, assembly GCA_037954105.1. Lineage (NCBI taxonomy): Eukaryota > Viridiplantae > Streptophyta > Magnoliopsida > Fabales > Fabaceae > Canavalia > Canavalia gladiata. Next base: position 17,912,953 of record CM075660.1, read on the forward strand.
TTTTTTTACAGTAAAATTGTTTAAAAAAATGTACAACTACAAGACAGATCAAAAATAATATAGTTTGCTAATAATTTTATACATTGGTAGGTTTTATTGAAATAAAATTTATATATTTTTATTTAATAAATATTTATTTATTTAATAAAAATATATATTTTTTTATGTTTAAAATAAACCTTTAAAATAAGATGATAGAAATCTAATTTATTTATTTTTTTCATAGAAGATTATGATTAACATAAGGATTATGTGAATGTAACGACTTTTTACATCACCTAATTAAAGAAGTGAAGAAAAAAAAAACCAATCTTATCAAAGAAAAAAATATTAAAAAGAAGCCAAATAAATTAAGACCTATGGCAAAGGTTAGCCTGATTATATAATTATTGTTAAATATTTAAATTTATTATATATAATTTAAATTAAATTTTAAGATTGATTTGCTGTAAATAAAAATTGGATTTAAAATTCATTTTTAATACATTTTTTTAAAAAAATTTAAAATAAAATAAAATTTTAGATTGATTAAATTTTTTTAATTAAGATTTATTACATATTTTATTATTAGGATTTATTTTCTTATTATTTATTTTTACAGTATATTTAATTACTATACTTAAAAATTGTGTATATTGAAATGAGAAGTTTAAATTTAATTTGAATAAAATAAATTTTTATCATCGTAAGAACTTTCTATTTGTTATTGTATTAAGAATTATTTTATAGTATTGTTTTTATCGCATATAGTAATTATCATAATTTATTGACAACTTTAGTTTTATTAGAAAATTATGATGAAGATTGTGTTTGATTAGATATTTTATTTGGTTAAAAATTTAAATGATCACTTAAAAAATTTATTGAAATATTTTAACTATGTTTAATAAATAAATTTATTTTAATAATTATTAATATTTTTACATGTTTACTAGCATTTTGAAAAAATTAATTTAAACAGATTTTATGTTTTTAGTTTTTAATTAATATGTTTTATTTATTTATATAAAATTAATATTATTTAATTCTTTTATAATAATATTATTAATTTTGATTGATTTATTTTTATATATAAAATATTATATTTTAAATTATTATTTTAATATATTATATTTATTTTAATTATTATGTTATTTTTTTATTAAAAGTATTAAACCATTTGATAAAAATTAAAATTGTAAAATAATTAAATTTTAAAAGTTTTTATTTATAATATATTTATATAAAATTAAAATAAATAATTTTATTTTAAAAATAAAAATTTATTTACTTAAATTTTAATATATTTTTTATTAAAAAAATAACATACTTATCATATTTTAATTTATTATTTAACTATGTCTTTATATATTATTTACATTTAGCAATTCATTCAACAATTAATTTTATTATACATTTTTAATTTAATGGATAATTTATCAATTTTTAGCTAATTTTTCAATTTTTTTTAACTTTAAACTAATTTATCTATTAATTTTATTAAACATATTCAAAGTCAAAGTTTTTTTTTTCTTTAAAACAATCCAGTTTTAAATCTCACTTTGTATACATGTAACCGAGGCTAAGAATTTTTTTATTATTATATTTAAAACAATCTAGTTTTAAATCTCATTTTATTTATATGTAATTGAGGTTAACTTTTTACTATTATTATTATAAAAAAGATAAGTTGTGATTTGATTTTCTATTTTTTTTAAAGGTTTATTTTTTGTTATTTAACTTTTAAATATTGAAGAAATTAATTTTTAATTAATTTTATTAATAATTCCATTAACTTCATTGAGTATTTTAATTCATCCTACTCTTTTTTTTTTCTTCGCATTCTTCTATTTTTCTTTATTCATTCTATGTAATTTTTTTTATGATGAAGAACAATTTATAATAGAAAAAAAAAAGAAAAAGAACAAGAATAAAAAAAAGAAAATAATATAAAAACTAAAAAGAAAAAGATAATAAAGTTACTAAAGATAATTTATTTAATTAAAATTTAAAAGTTAGAGAATAAAATATAACTTTAAAGTTAAAAAATAATAAATAAACATTCTAAGGACTAATTTTGCTAAAAAAAATAAAATAAATGATGCAATAAAAATATTATTATAAAATTATAATGTACAAATACAATTACTTAATTATAATAAGGCCTCTCAATAAATTTACCACATTTAGTTAAAAAATACATTTGTATAAAGTTATAAATTTAAGCCTCATTCTCAAAGTTGTGCGAAAAGTATATCTTAATCAACATCTTTTATTATACAAGAAACCACTGCACTGAAAACACACCATTGTATAAAAAAAATTATATTTTTTTGTGCATTATTAATGTACATGTTACACGAAATAAAAATTTTGACACTAATATTTATATCACTAATTAGAAATAATTTTTATTACTAATTAAATTAAAAATCTTCATTTTTATTTATTTTTTAGAAAAGATAAATTTTATTTCTATTCACATGTTTTTTTAGATGTTTAAAATAATATTAATGATTATTTTTTGACTTAGTTTACTCAATTTACAAAATAAATAAAAAAATAAATAAAATATAAATAAATAATAATTGTAGGTTAAAAATTTCATCCAATAATTATAATGTAATAACTAAATTTCTTGATCTATGCATTTTTATTTTGTTTAGATAGATAAATAGGAACTCAGTTGACAGAGAAAAATATATCTTTTGAAAATATTGAATGTTAGCAATGTTTCTAAACTTGACGATGTATATGAAAAATACTTTATTCAAAGAAAAAAAAAAAAGATCTTAATGATGTTTACATTAAAAAAATTAATATCTAACTGTTAACTAAAAAAATATTGATGCTATGTACGAAAAGAAATTGCATCATCAACGTGTGTATCTTATTATATTTCATAAAACTTTTGTGTTTACGATGGTTTTTTAAAAACATTTGAAAATATTTTTTTATTAAAACTATTTAAAAAATATTGAAATTACAAAATTTAGAATTTTGCGTTGTGTTAACTTAAAATAATAAAAATATAATAAAAATATACTAATAAACTAATAATAAATTAATAATATAACATAAAAATAAATTAAAAATGATATTAAAGTAATATAAAAATTGAATACCAATAAAAATAATATAAAATTTAAAATATTATTACCAAAAATCAAAAACTATAAAATCATATGGTAAAAATATAAATTTAAAACTATGAGATTAGTTTTTTAAAAAAGTAGACATAATGATAGAATTAATAGGCAAACAAAATTAATATTATGTTATAACTAAGATAGTATCATGATTCATAAAAAAAAACAAACATAAGAGATGTTATAACTATGTTATTAACAGAAAATAATGATAATTATATTTTTAATTATCTACTTAACACTCAATTTATACTATAATAATAATATTTTTTATCATTCATAATTATATAATATCAATTTAAAATTATTCATAATTTAATTTTTTGATAAATTACCTTTAACATTGTTTATTAATGTTTATTCTTTATGGTTCTAATATGATTCTGTAACTATACTTTAAAGATTTTTCTTATTGCTTTTTATTTTTATTGTATTTTTTAGTATTCATCATTTGATAATATTATAATATAATTCCCTCTTTTTAATATTTTTATTTTATTTTTGTTGTTTATATTATTATTATTCATATTTTCCATTATTTTTATCATATTCTCATTCTATAGTAATTAGTCAATCTTTACGATAAAGATAAAACATGATAACATATTATTCATATGATTAGAAATAATAATTTGGAAACAATAATAACTTATTTTTACTATCATTTCATTAAAAAATACCTGGCATTATTTTACAGAAAAAAATTGTTAGCTTAGTAATTCTATCATTATTTAATAAAAATAATTATATCATTAAATATATTGTTAATGATTATACTTACTGAATGTTGAATAAGAGATTTCAAATTCTAAATCAAAATTAATCTACTGATGAAAAGTTAATATAATTTACATAATAATTTAGATTTAAAATTTTATTATTTTTATTATTATATTCCAAAAATTTAAGTCATAAATATGTAATATGTTAAAAGTTCGAAGAAAGAATTTTTTTGTTTATAATAATTTGATCCAGTTTGAACCAAATTATCTCTTTACAGATGATACATGTGATTTAGGAATAGAAAACTTTTTGAGATTTTTTATTTTGTTTTTAATTTTATATTACGTTATTCAAAAATTGTTATTTTTTGGTAATAAAAATATATTATAATTTTTTATGGCAGTAAAACAATCTCTTAAATAAGTTATTTACTTAAAGAAAATTAAGTTTTGTTTGTTTGTTTGTTTTAAAGGTGAGTCATTAGCTGAATAATATTCACCTAGCATATAACATGTTGAGACATAGAACATCATGTGTTTATTAACCATAATGTAATATAATATACATTATAATTATTCGATATATTATTTAATATTTTAGAAGTTTTATATCAACATTTTAATATTTTAGTTTTAATTAAACATGTTATTTATTTTATAAAATATAATTTTAAAAATTTAGTGATTTATTTTAACTTTAATTACAATGTCCTACAAAATATTTTAAGTTTTAATTGTAAAAAAGAAAATTTCAAAATAGAAAATTATTATAATTTTAGTATTAATTTTTTTAAAATAAATAAATTATTTTAAATAATATTTTTGACATGTCATATTAAAAGAGTAATATCACATGCTATAATAAAAATAATAATATGTTATATTAAACAATTTTGACTTAGATAGATCAATTCGTAATAATTAAATAAATGTTAAAATTAAAAAAGAGAAGTTGTGCATTGTATAAGTTATTAATTACTTATTTTATTATATTGATATATAAATTAAAAATTTAAACTAAAAATATGATGATAATTTATATTCATTCACTTTTAAATATAAATTATTAATTTTATTTATAAGAATATTAAGATGTACAGATTGATATTAAATATTATAATAACTTTTTTATTTTTAATGAAAATGTTATTTTAAATTCTAAATTTAATTTCTTTACTATTTTTAATTAAATTACTTTAAACATTTATTATTGTTATTTTTTATATGTATAAAAGAAATTTATTCTTAAGAAATTTATTTATTCCAATTAATTATTAAGAAAATATTACTTTTATATCTTAAAAGAAAATTTATTTTTAAATTTTGTTATTCACTAATATAATATTATAAATTTACCAAAAGAGGAATTTTTAGATAACATTATAAATAAAATTTATAATTTAATATGTAACTGGTTATTAACGACAGTTTAATTGTTTATTAAAATTTTAATAATATTTTTAATTTCTTTAAATTTACACTATTTTAAAAAATATTTAACCTCCTATAGTAAATAAAATATTATGGTTAAAATGTTGATAACTTGTTAAATGGTTAATATATTAGACAAATCTTCTTTATACATACCTTACATATGAATACTCACACTTGATCATAAAAGTAAAAATTTGCCATTTTTTTATAAAAAAAAAATTGTGTCTGGAGGAGAGTTATTATAATTATATAAGGTAATTAAACGAGTAATTAAAATTAATTAAGAAAAAGGGGAAAAAGATATACAAGGTCAATGGATAGTGAAGACACCGCCAATAAATCGTGACCGTCGGTGAGGTTGATTGGACAAGAGTTATCAGGAGTTAGAGGAACAATCCAACGATCCCCAATGGATCAAACATAAATCAAAAAATCCAAACTCAAATCCATTCTTCTTCGTCCCAAACGCAAACCAAACCAAACCAAAGACTTCAGATCTCAGATTACACCTTTTCGTCTCCGTAGCTTTCTCATCCCTGTCTTAACTCACACATAGACAACGCCAATTCAATTAAACGCCGTTGTCTCTCTCTCTTTCTCTCTCTTTTCCGATTTTAGGGTTTTTGTAATGGGTCTTGGTAACGAGGAGGAGGAGGATAACAACAACAACAACAATAAGGTGGTGGATGACGGGGATGGTGGAGGAGGGAAATCTTTCGGTTCAGTGTCTTGTTCCATTTGCCTCGAGGTTGTTGCGGATAATGGGGATAGATCCTGGGCTAAGCTTCAATGCGGTCATCAATTTCATCTCGGTAACTACAATTTCTGTCTCTCACTGCATACTAACATGATGGAATAAATAATCGAGGAATTGAAACAATACAACCTGTATCTTCAAACACCGATGCCTCAATCGATTTTAACTATAACAATTGAGATCTGGATTTTAGTTTATATTCAATAATAATTACATTTACCTTTGGTTGATGCAGAAATGAAAATATGAACTATGTATGATTCTTATTCTCGATGATACATTCATTGGCTTTGGGGTTATGAAACCAAGAGAATGTTTTAGGTTATGGGATCCCTTTTATTTGTTTGTTGTTGTTGTTGTTGTTTTTACCCGAGAATTTAGTGCATTTAGTGATTGTGGCCAAAGGGCAGCTATTGTGAAAGTCTTGTTGCGACAAAATATGGATGACGAGATATAGTATATATATTTCTTTTGGAACTGTCAGATTCAAACAAATTTTACAATTTTGATTCGTTACGCTTGTCTTTTAGTAATGAAGATGATTGGGTTTATGCCTGTCGTTTAGTGATGGAGATGATTGGGCTTCTGTGTTGCATTAAGGCGAAGTTAGCTTTTACGATGGAATTGTGGAAATCTAGATCGGTTTTGAAGAATTACGGTAGGTAGGAAATCCTCTTTATGTGTGTCAAGGTTGTGTGTTGTCTTTGCCTAGTTGAATTGCTCAAAGACACAAATTGTGACATTTTGACCAACTTTCTGTAAAATTGGTGGAATTTCTGTTTAACGTGTGTAGTTGCAACATGTATATTGATTGCTTTTAATATCTCTTCTCAACAATTTGGAACTCCAGAGTATGTGATTTCCATGTTTGAGTGAACCAGGGAAGGGTATAATTATGAGAGATGTTTTGTCTACGATATGAACTTTTCCCCTCCAAAACTATGGATCTTGATTCTATTTTGCAAAATATAAGATCAACAAACGAGAGCCAATGGATGGAATACTCTTGGTTTATTTTTCGGTGCTATGTGAAAAAGAAGTTTGACAATTATACTGAATATCAAGTTTTTTAGAAGTTTAATTTAATAGGGGAACTAAGAGGAATAGACATCATATATGAAACAATTATTTCCATGATAATGCTGAAATAATATTGGATATGGCACTCTGACAGTTATGCAACAATGTTAATGAATTACTCCTTTCGTATTAGATTAAAAAATATAATGTTCTTTGCCAGATGTATATTTTCAATTTGTCCTTATATAGATTTTAAAAGAATGATATGGCTTTAATTGAATTGGTAGTGGTAATTTCATTGTGCACAGATTCCTTTGTTGGTGGTTGTGTTTTATAAGTTCAATGCATCAAGGTTGCCTATAGATTTTAAAAACTTATTAAAATATATAAAATTACTTTTGGTGTTGGTAGGTTGGTACATATCTGGACCGAAGAAGATGCTTACTGTTTAAAGTATTTCATGGAAGTTATAACTAAAAGTCAAGGGATGGCATTACTGGTTTTGTTCTCATTGGCATAAGACAAGTAAAAGACTCTTATGTGGTTCTATGGTCAAACAAACCCAATCCTGACACTTTGAAAGTATTTTTATAATGTGTTGTGTTAGATAGGATGGCTAATTACATTCACCTCCTTTGACATTAGTGCTAATTACACTTACACCCTCTTGATTGAAAAATTACCCTTAACTCTATATTATTCATACACCTAGGTTGTTACATGCCTCCCATATTTTTATATTTGGACCCTACAGGCCTACACCCTTAAAAATAACAAAGAGGGTGGAAGTAGGTAGGGTTAATATTTCCAATCAAGAATGGTGTAAGTGTAATTAGCATTAGCCTCAAGGGAGGTCAGTGTAATGACCCCTAGATAAAATGCTACTTCTTGCTATTTATTTTGGTTTTTTACCTTTTAAATATTCTGATAAATTGATCCCCCAATTTTGATTTCTCTCTTAATGAGCCTGGTAAGGTTCAGTGCTACCATTTGGTGATGCTTGTTAGTTAAATAATTGTAAAGTTTCATATATTAGGCGTAAGCATTTGTTTTTATCTTTATAAGCCTAAGAAGAAAGCCCTTTGGGTTTGAAGAGTAGAAAAAGCACAAGCTGATTACTACCTTGTACTGAAGCATACTCCCTACATTGAACTGCTTCTCCAATGCATATCCTATTTCTAACTAAAACAAGTTGTATTTCCAAAAAAAATTGACAGTGACTTGTAAATGTTTGATATTGCTGATTACACTTTAATGATTACTCTCGGTTAACTTTGAATAATTAATTGAGTTGAGGTTATTTACTTATATTGTCATTGTGAGCTTAGTTTTTCATATACAATTAGTGGCTTTATTTGCATATTATTTTGAATTACATTGAATATATTAATTGTATTTGATTCAATGTACACATGCTCTATTTGTGAAATGGCATGTGCTGCATCTTGCACTAGTCACTGTCACTGTAGTATTAAGTGTTTTTGTCACTATGTGCATTATTCACTTTAGTAAGAGTTTTTGTTGCTACATGCGTTCTACTGACTTTTAGTAACTGTGTATAAGTAAATGCTATTTGCACACTTTATATGAACATGACAAGATAACAAGACATAGTCATTATATGGTTGTAACAAGTAGTAGTCAATTCCCTATTGAAGATCAGAGGTTTCTTAAAGTAAGTAAAGAAATTTTTACGGAGAATTGGCTCAATATGCACAGCATTCAATAAATACGGTGGGATTTCAGCTACCAGTTTGGAAAGTTAGAGCAACCCATAAACATAGAAATTCTCATTTAAAAAACCAGAGACATCTTAAACAGCAACTTTCTAAGATCACCTTATTGGTGAAGCCTATGTTTTGTGGGGGATGGATGGTCCATTGTGTTCCTCCCCCCCTTTTTTATAGGCAAAGGGAACTCTCACTGTGAATCTTTTCTCTTGTTTTTCTTATGCGATTCAACAATATTCAAGTAATTGGACTATAGAAGCAGTAGTGAGGTCATGAATTTCTGCATGGAAGTGATTTCTTATGTTTGGTTTCTGCATACTGCAGATAATAGGCCCTTGAATCCCATCATTCTCATCAAGCTTGCATAAGCCCACTCATTTGAAGGACCATAATTTGGCACCCAACATGGTCACAGACTTATAATTAGGCTTTGTTAAATAATAAATGTCAGCAATATATTTATTGTTCCTTTTTTTTAGCACTGAAAACAAACTTAGAAAACATTGATAGTTCTCAATTAATGATAAAAGAAGTTGGTGAACTTGGCAATTACTTTTGGTGCATCAAGGGGTCTTCACTAAAATTGAGCTTATATTTCCTTCACCCAAATCTCAGTGCACTCCAACCACATAATCTATTCAGTGGTGGACATGCAGAAAGGGAAATTGGGAAATTTCAGGGCCTATATTAGTTTTGTTGGATTTATGACACCTGCTATCATGCTTTTTTAATGGCAACACAGCTAACTTTAATGTTTTCTACTAGAATCAATTTTTAACAAGCTGATAGCTCCATCCACGTTGCATCATATTCTTATGCTTATTATTTATTCTTTATATTATTTAGATTGCATCGGTTCAGCATTCAACATAAAAGGGGCAATGCAATGCCCTAATTGTCGGAAGATTGAGAAGGGTCAGTGGCTTTATGCAAATGGTTGTCGGTCATATCCAGAATTTAGCATGGATGAGTGGACGCATGATGAGGACCTTTATGATCTTAGCTATTCTGAAATGGTAATAGTCCTGTTATATAATGGTTTTTGATTGAATTCAATGTGGTATGATTCACGTAGCTGAACTCACACAGTGGGATAAGGCTTATGTTGTTGTTTGCTTGTCTTTATCAAAAAGGTTTTTCCCTGAAAGTTTCTTTGGGAAGGCAGTTAGCTATGTGCCTTTCTCCATCAATACTGCTTAAAATTGTATGAAATTATAGATTATAGACAAGGAGCAAAAGTAAAGTTTCCGTTTAGATTTTAGAAAAAAGGGGAAGCTGCATACATTTAACTACTCAAAATATTATTTTGGAATCTTCTTTGACATGATCTGAATTATGTCTCCCTCTGCTTTATGCCTTCATTCCTATGCATTTTTTTGTCTATATACAACTCAAAATGTTCCATGAATATCTGTCGGTGCATTGTTTCTCTCCATTGCTATTATGGTACAAGTTGATAAATCTAGATGAAATTCATTTTTCTTTGACTTATCAGTTGGACTTTCAAGGTTGGCAATGACATTACCTCTTTTAATTGGAATTGTTTCTTGTTCCTTTTCATTATGTGAATTGACAATATTTCACTTCCCATTTTGATATTTTTTTTTCCTTTACATGGTCTGCAGTCCTTTGGAGTTCACTGGTGCCCTTTTGGGAACCTGACACGACTTCCATCATCTTTTGAGTAAGCCTAATGCATACAAACTAATATCTGCTTATATTCATAAACTTGGACTTGTCATTTGCCATATTGTTTTCTTCTTTGAAGTGTCAAGACTGCGTTTTTGTGCAGTATGAGAAAACTTGTATAGGCCTATAGCGATTTTTGGGAAGGCTGGTTTGAAAACACTTTCAGTTGTAGTATTACTGTCTGTGACTGTAACCATATTTGCCTTTTAGTAATTCTATTTGTTTCCAAATTAACCACATATTATAAATGGTTGTTTCAATAAGAAGCAATAAACTGAAATAGTATGTGTTTAATTTTAGTATGGAACTTAATTAGGTTATTTGAAGTCAAATATTTTAGAACCACCATTTTGGTAAATAAAAGGGAAATGTTAGAAAGACTAATCAAAATCTTGAGGTACATTTCAATTTTGGAGGCAGTAGTTTCAGTATAAATTTTAAATTTGCTTCTTAGTTGCTCCATTTATTTCAATAGTACTTATTTACATCCAATTGTTTTGAATCCAGAATTTGACTCTGATGTAGTAGCTATACCAGACTTGGGAATCACCATAAACATAATGGACCTGGACAATTTAGGTAGAAACTGCTAAATTTTTAGTGGGAAGTTTGAGTTTTAACTTGTACTACTGGTAGATGCAACTAAAACAGAGGCTGTCATCTATGTATGTGCTTCAGGAAATGGCTCTTCTAAGACGAGATTGTATGTAAAATGAGCATGTAAAGTTGTATATTCACCCTTAAAATTTTGTGGGTTAAGATCACATTTCATTTTCATTTTAATTGAAATCATGGATAGATACACCTGACTTGCACATTGTAGATGAACCTTGTTTTAGGGATTAGGTTAGGAAGGATAAGAGTGTTAGTAGGGGATTAGAATCCTTTTCTGTTAATAACAGAAACTACTTGTGTTGAGGAATAAAAGGGGAGTGGGGGAGTTAGCTAGAGTCAGCTGAGATCTCTTGAAATACCTGGGTAAGGTTGAGAATTCTCTGTACAGCCATATCATTTCTGTATTACATTGATACCAGGGCAGAGATTGATTCTTTAGTAATAAAGATTATGGTTATACTTTTATAGCCTTATTTCTGGTCCAGTTATCCATCACCTTGTCCTGTTCTTTGCTACCACCCTAATCTCTGGAATAATGAACTTTGAAGTACTCCCTCTCCTGCATCCTTTCTTTTTCTTCTTTAGTAATGTAATTGACTAATTTAGTACGAGCATTCTTTCCCACCCCAATAGAAGGGCCAGTTATTCTTCAAGTTGGGTTTGTATTTCTTACATTCCTGGTAGTATTTCTGTTTGTTTCTTGTCATTGCACTTGAAGCCAGTATGAAGGGATGTAGCGTACATGTTGAATTTGCTGTGGTTTTGCTTATTTTGTAAAACTAGTTGCTTAAACTTTTAGTTTGTTGAGAGGTTTTGAAAAATAAGTAACTGTTTATCCAAATTTAAGCTGTACCAAGTAGGCTATTAATCTCAGTTTCTAGGACTCTAGTTTGTTGCATCATACCTCTAACTTGTTGAATAATAAAAAAAATTCCTACCTTTATGAATGTGCTCTAATTAGATTTGTTAAAATGGGCTTGCCATCATGCTGATGGGGGAATAGAATAGTGCTATATATTGTGTACTGTGTTGAATGCTGATCAAATTGACCATGCCTGCTCAACATGCAGGTTAAGGATGGTAGGAAGGAGTTAACCGTGCATGTTTATGAACTTTTTTTTATGAACAGTGATTTAACCTTTCAATGTTTCTTAAACTTTTAGGCATTTTGAGAGACTATCCCCCCACCTCCCACACACACACACTTAAAAGGAAATGGTAGGATGTTTATTCAACTCATTTATCTTCATTTTTCCAGGGAAGGGGAGTTTTCATCAACTGCATGTAAGATCCCATTTCTTGCTAATCAGCCTCTCCATTTTTTATGTTGAAGCTTGCATTGCACTGAATCTATTAATTTACTGGAATGATGAGATGCAGATCATGATATATTGGGACAACATGCTGTATTTGCGGAACATACAGCTGTATCATCTGCTAGTCATCCTTGCCCATACATTGCTTATTTTGGACCAATACATCCATCCTCCTCCAATTCAGGTGGAACTGTATCAGAAGCTTCCAACTTCAACCATTGGAATGGCTCATCTGTGCCTAGTGACATGCCAACCTCCTACACATTTCCTGCTGTAGATCTTCATTATCACAGTTGGGAGCACCATTCCCCTCCTTTCTCTACTGCAAGTAGTCGTCTAGTTGCTGCTGATCAGCCATCAGTATCACCTGGTAGTCAAAGACCAGCCAGGGGTGGTTCAGATGTACCAAGATCAGGATCTTTTATGCATCCCTTCCTTGTTGGTCACAGGTACCTCTATAGAATCGCGTATCTTAGTAAAATACATTTATTTGCATTTGTTTGCATGATTGTATAGCATGCTCATATGTAATTTGATGCAAACTAAACCATAATATATGCTCTGCTTCTGGCCTTAAATAGAGTTTTGTTATATACACTAATAAATATAAAAAAAATGGATCTCAGGATCTTCTCTAGCTAGTGGAAATTTGCTTAGGTCTTAAGATTGATTATATTCGATGCTTTTTATTGGGGGTACAACTTTCAATGCATTAATTTATGCAATTCTGCTGCCAGAGCGGGTAGCTCGGTTGCTTCCTCAATGATCCCTCCGTATCCTGGTAGCAATGCTCGGGCCCGTGATAGAGTCCAGGCTCTTCAGGCATATTATCAACCACAGCAACCTCCTAATTCAACCACTATGCGGACGCCTATTGCTTCAGGGGCCCGAAGATCCAGCAGTCATACCGGATCAGCTCAGCTAGCACCAATGGCCACATCACCAGACCAAAGCGGTGGCTTCTTTCTTATCCCATCTAGTTCGTCTGGACGCAATTTTCAGGAAGAAAACCATCTACCAAGTCGCTTCCATGCGTGGGAAAGAGACCACTTACCTTCACTATCATTGAGCCATGTAGATAGAGATTCAGGTTGGAGAGCATACCACCAGGCCACCAGCAGGTCAGACCCAGGTACCAGGTCCAGCAGCTTCCGCTTAAGGCACGGATCAGATAGAATGCCTTCACAAAATCGGTAATACACCTATATCCTGTTCAGTGTGAAGCAAACTACCATTACTATGGAAAATCAGAACTTATGTATGCTTTGAGAAATGTTACATATTGCTTTGGCGCTTTGGCCTTTGGGTCTGTCATGTTATGACAGACTATATACTCTGGCTGGCCTTGGAATTGTTTTTTCTGGCAGCCATGTGGCAGTGTGATGGACATTTGCTTCCTCTAGTTTATTTGCCTCGGTTGGCATAAAATAAGATGGTATATCTAGTTGGATTACTGGGGCGTTGTCATTTCAGGTGATAAATCAAGTGGATGAAAGCAGCTGTGGTTGGATTTGTAGTGGGTCAACTATTTATGTTTGATAACGACGCTCATGCAAATGTTTGTATTGAGAATACAAGTAAATTTTACATCTACCCCGTGGCAAGAGTGATTTGTAAACTGTTGTGCAAGAATTGAGCCAAGGTATGGTGGATATCGCATCAGAGCTACCATACCTCGGAATAATTGAAGTTCAAGGCTGGTTTTAAAAATAATCGTCTTTTAAGTGGTTATTATCTTATAAAATATCACTATATAACCAATAACTAAAAGCAGTTAATTTGTAACTTCCATTTTGTTTTGATTTCTTATCTATCTATTAATGGTGTGACAGCAGGTGGCGCGCATAATAAAAATGTCCTGAACTTTTGCAACTTTTTTATAGTTGATTCTTGCATTTCTAAACGATTGTATTTTTCCTTAGAAAGATGTTGGGTCATTTGACTAGTTCTTGCGTATGTAAGTAATGTCTAGATACGGTCACTCCTTTTGTACGCTTTGTGGTACCTCACTGCAAACCTCCTTAGCAAAAGTGCTGATAATACATATATATTATGCCCAACTGGTGTTTTTTGTTTGTCAAATATTACCAACTTCAAACAACACTCGTAGCAAAAGAATAGTTTAATTTTCATTATATTTTCATTTTATACTATTGTTGAGTGTCATATTGATATCTTTATTTAGTAAATGTGATTTTTAACGACTTGGTGAACTCATATCTTCACATACATTTACGTTTCATGAATGCGATACTCTATATATTGTTATGATATTGAGTTTTGAGACTTGAACAAGTGACGTAGTGAGGCTAGATATCGTAGACTTATGGATGGAGAAAAAGGGGTTTTCCATAAATGAATGAGGCTAGATATCGTAGACTTATGAATGGAGAAAAAGGGGTTTTCCATAAATGAATGAGATGATGGTACACAGCAATACTGCAAGTATTGATAGAATAGGAAATATGAGACTCATGCAATTTAACTAGCACAGACTAACAGCATTAACTAACTGAAGCAACTACAGCTAACAGAATAGTTGCACTCAGCACATGTGGCTGACAGCGATATGTTAGACTTCATAAAAAATGGTTTGCAGTCGACGAAATTTAATCGTTTACAATAGAATATCGTTAAATGTCAATGAAATCGGCTTTAAAGAAAATGGTCACCATATGTTTTAGTGAAACGGTGGATTATTTATTATACCATTTTATAGCTCTCCGTGCGTGTATTTCTTTATTTGTTTTTTATATTTTTTTTATGTTGTGTTCATGTAAGGTATAGTAGAAAATAAACACCTGAAATTCGTACATACAAAAACAAAAATGTAATAAAAAAGTAAAGAAACATGGCCAAAATGTTTCTGTGACAGTTAAGTGAAACAAATGTAAAAAGATCAATTTGTTGGATGCTTGAAACTAGAAAATTAAAATGAAACAAATAAAAGTAAAAGGACCAAATACAAAAAAAGAACAGAAAAAGGAGACCAAAGGGTTAATTTGATCTTTTTTTACGTCCATGCGTGAAACATGGAAAAAAAAACAACACACAAGTTACATATACCATACTTTTACTTTAAAAAATTAAGATAAATGATAAACGTGACATGCAACTTGTTTTTTTGAATAAAAATAAAAAATAAAAATTATGAATGGATAATACGAATTTGCTATTGTTTTTAAAAAAATGGCAAGTCGTAAATTCCATACATGACTCTAACATTTATTTTAAAAAATAAAAATACAATTAAGTAATAGATGGGATCCACAGCTTCCCTCTTTAGGAAATACTTTTTAAGTAGCACCATTTGGGTGAAATAACCTTATTATGTCAATTGCTAAGATTATGTTACAAAGAAAATCAATTTATGCACAAAAGGCTTAGCTTTAAGCCTTTATTATCTAAATTAATGTGGATTAATCGATGTAGACAAACTATTCCAGACATCCTTTGAACTCACTACCAAATGAAACAAAGTTGAAAAAAGTATAAACTAACTCAAATATGTGATTATTAAAACGCGATATATGATCCTCCCTTTTACTCTCGTGATAAACTTCGACGAAAAAGAGCCAATTTTGGACTTATACTACGACGACATGCACAATTCACTACAATAGAATCACACAATTTGCGGAATTTCATATGATGTCCATATCATACAATAAACTGTGACTACTGTCCCAAAAATGAAAAGTGAATAATCATACATGAACCTGTTTAAATAATACTGATCAGGTGAAATTTTTGGATTAGGTTTCTGTATCGCCATTAAGGATATTATTAACGCTTTCGGAAGAATTGTGCATATCTACACCTCGCACCCCCTGAAAATAAACTACAGGAAAGATTTATTTAATAAAAAAACAAAAATGTTCAACATACTTAAGGAAAAATGGAATGCAAACATTTGATTTTTGTAAACCTTTGAAACGGGTGCATTCGTTATTAAAAGAAAATTATAAGGATTCTGTTCACCATCCCATGGCACCAGCATTAGTAAAATTAGCCATGGCTATAGTTTTAGTCTAAACTTTAGTGCAGTAAATATTGTTCCCAATCAAAATTCAAATTTCGCTTCAATAAGCAACGTAAAAAAAGATTAACATTAAAGATGCATATCTATACCAAAACAAAACCAATTTTAATTTAAATCAGACACAAAATACTGCATTTAAATTCTATTCATTCATTTTATGCTTTTACCCTTTTTATTTCACATTTTCTTTTGGTCACAATTTGACCATATTCCTTTGCAAAATGGAGATTATCTCGTTAACAGAAAACAAAAATCAATAGAAACACAATTCTTTTTCCCATTTTTCTATTATTGTAAACCTGCTTTTGATCGTAGGGAGTAGATCCTCCATCTACTATTTACCTAGTTTATATGCACTGAGCGTTCCGAATTTATTAGAAAAGGAATTCCACTTGCCGCCTATTTTTCCCGTTAGTACTTAAACCCACAACAAAATTTTAGGTAAAATGGAGCATAAATCCCATCAGAACACAGTAAGTAGGAAATCCAATATCACAGGGTTTTAACCAACTACTAAACACTCCGGCAAAGTGAGAATGTAGTACGGCCAGAGTCTATAATACGGATACATTTCGGTTCGGGTTACTAATCATCCACTTCAAATTCAAATGCACATGCACATGCACAGAAAGCTTGTTCATGGCTTGACCTATCAAATTTAAAATTCAAATACAAAACTAAACGTTGCAATAGAGCTACATTGGATCTTAAATATGCTTATGTTCAAGTTAACAAATTAAAATGCAGCACAGATGATGCATGCCCAGCAGTGGTCTCCAGAGTCAACAGTTCAGCTGCATTCAGATCTCACCTGTCAATCAAGATCTACATTTAGAATGTTTGAAAAATAGAATTGGACTAATCAACTACATGAATGACGAGGAGTTTAATGCCAATTAACCTATCAGGCCGAATGAAATTATGATGGGCTCCTTGGACTTCGGCTAGGACTGCGACTCAGGTAACGAGGCTGCAATTCACAAATAATATCAAAGGACAAAATTTTGCAAATGGCAAGAAAAACTTAATACAACTGTGCTCCACTTTTCCCCTTCGTAAATAATCTTAAGCAATGCAAGTTAGATAACACTTACGGATGAATTTGGAGATCTGGATCTTGACTGAGATCTGCAAAATTTTTGAATGAACAAACTCAATTCAATATCCACAATGATCCACGAGCCCAATATTCCACATCAAAGTTACCATAACCAAAATGAAGAAATAAATCCACCACAAATCTTCAGCAGCATCCAAGTGGAAAAGCAATTGAACCCAGTCATACGTCTAAGTCTCAATAAGTGTTAAAAATTCTACTGTCAGCAGTGCATGATATCTTGAACCAATTACAGGGAAGATTTAGCCAACCCAATATAGGACAATACGAGAATCCTAAAAGAAGGATGAGATCAACCCAGAACTCAGAGCACAGGTTATGTTGTAGGTTTTTGAATTGTAACACCGCTGATTTGCAATGGTTGGTACCAATAGCATTTAGATCACGGTGATCCAGCTTTTAGATTGCAACTCATCCATCTACTGTCATCCAGTCTACAACAATCGCAGACCATGCCTTTAATCAATATATCATCACCGTCATCATTAGTCACAACATTAAGGTGTTGCACAGGTGCTCATCAACAAAACAGTATTACCTCAAAACAAAAAGTTGCAGGCGTTTGAGCACCACATGCCATCAAGATCCTAACATGCAGTTCCCAGGTCACCACAAAAGGCCACATCTAAAAAACAAGAGTCAACCCTATAACATCGTATAATTAGTGGCCAAGCTGATGATCCACATTCCCAATGCCCCCTCCACCTTTCCAATATGACGAATTATGCTGATAAGTCTATGGTACAGCATCAGACTTTATGAGAAGAACAAAGTGGAGACATGTAATAAAAAGTTTATTTTCAGACAATTAATTGGGAAATATAAGAAAACAAAATATCCCCTCCAACTTGCACAAAAAGGAAATGGAGAAGCTCACAACATTTGTGACATAACTAGGAAAATCAAAATGTTTTAGGAAAGCAAAACATAAAAAGTACAATCCATCCACAAAAGAAACTGAATGCTGTAATACCATATGGATAAAAACAACGCCAAACGTGATGAAAATTTAAGATCATTCTTAATTAAAAGTGAAATAGAGGAATGTCATTATATCCTTATAAAAACAGATGCTGCAATGAATTTTCATTTTCAGCACGAAATACAAAGCTCAAAAACTCAACAAGCAGAAATCCTATTGAATCAAGAGAAATGTGGAAGGAATAGAGCAATTGCATAGAAGTCACCTATCACCTATATACAGATGTGGAAGGTGAAGAGAAACTCCAAAAAATGTAGAGGCATGGTTGAAGCTCAGAGAAAAAAAGGTAAAATAACTAAATATGAATTATCTAACTGTTATCATAGTTGTCAGCTCATCTCAGTAATTCTTCCATCATCTGAGGCTCTCAAGTCTAAGGTGGGTAGGAAATCACATATTCTAGGGTAAAATAATTACCTAATAGTAATACCTCATTGACCCTCTGCTATTAAAAAATACAATGACCTAAGCAAGAAATTGACAACTATAAGAAAAAAGCTACTTTTGCATGTATGCTTAACAAACTAAGTTTTCATCTCCTTGTTTGAGAACTGAGAGAAAGAATACTTAATATAAAAGCTAAAATGAGCTTCTGCATGTCCAATGTAATTTTAAAATACACTAAAAGATAGGGAAAATGGCTTGAACAGTGCCAGACAGATAACCAAAGCAAGTAGACATTCTTGGCTGGGACAAAGGTTGACACAAGTTGATTCATTTACATGAGCAGTGATGAGATCAACCATGAATTAACAATACCAGAAATAGAATTATAAACAGAAAAACCATGTTCTCTTCTCTCAACCAAAATTCAAATAGACAGAAGAGAATAAAACTTGGGTGAAAAGCAACAATAAATATCACAGAATTTGCTAGAACAGATTGTATTGTTTCTGTTAGTGCATGACAACCAGAGTATTCATAATAGTCTCTAATTATCTGGATATTCCTCATCGGAATCATGAATTGAACAAATAATGTCAGGTAGGAAAGACAACAAGTACTGTACCATTGAATTTTACGCAAAATTATCAAGCATTTAATTTTGATCCACCAAAGATGTAAAACATGATGTCATGTTCTACATTTTCAATGAATGACATGATACTACCTATGACACATACTCCAAGAGAAATGCCCTAGTTACATTAACCAAGTGGAACTCGTTTTCCAATAAGGTTATCCAAATTTGAACATATATATTAAGTAAAAGCATAAAAACTACAAGCCTTAAAATTTCAAATCACAAAGAATAAAATTGCATACATATCAGACTGGCTAGACACTAACCTTGAAAGAGAGATTGAACGCCGAGATCGTTTTACTTTCGGAGAAAAACTGTGTAAATTAACAGTTAGTTAATACTTCAAAGCTAGCAAATATACATACTGAATCATAGTTCACCAATAAGGCAATCAAGGCGAACCTTCTGCTCCTGCCACTATAGCTAGGACTTCGGCTCTGGCTTCGACTTCGTGACATATATGGACTGTGGCTAAGGCTTCTAGAATAGCTCCTCCTTGAATCACGACTAGGACTTCTAGAATAACTGCGATCATATTCCCTCACCTGGACCAAAGATATATGTTAACAAAAGCAAATACATAAATAGAAGGCAGAAGGTAGCCAAATATAACATCCACCCACCCGTATGTATGCCCGAGAAAAGGCATTTCGGAATTCTGAGTCATCAAGTTTCCTGATCTGTAAGACAATACAAAGTAATTGAAGCAGAATAACTGTAATAGTTAAAGAAGGTAGCATAAATCCAGTTCAAGATGGCCAGGCAAGTAAATACAGAATCTGATAATTATTAGATGATACAGGTTTAGAACACTTACAGCATATTTCATATCATCATAATTGGTATAATCCACTATCCCAGTCATGCCTACATACAAATTATACCAAAGTTTAGAATTATGTTGTGGAAAAATTAACAAATAAATCAGCTCAAAAAGCCTATATACACAAGTAATTACAGGGAGCTGCAGTGAAAAGACAGTTGTCATTGTTTCCTAGACTTCTTGTTCCAAAAATAAGTCATGCATTTACATTGATATCCCCATTTTAAATTACCAGAAAAGATAATTGATAACTACCAAAATGAAAATTTTAGTACATGTTTGATTTAGCATCTTTTGTGTTCATTAAAAGCTTATCATTAAAATGCATCATAGAAAACTTTCAGAGGAAAACTGTGCATATAAAAATTAATCTGAACCAAACATGTGCTTTGTCTGGGAATCATTGGTTCTTTTTACTACTTAGCCCTCAGTAGTGCCAATCCACACATCAGCCCAATATCTTAAGGCCTTCCTAAGTATACCTTTTAATGAACCAAGATCATAGTACCAGCACAGAAACTGCCAGTACTTTTTAAAAGCAAAATATCTTAACTATAATAGATTTAGTAAGGACAACATTGAGGAGCACTACAAAAGAGAAGTTTTCCCCATTCTGCATGCAGCACTATTTTCCTTCTCCTTTAATTGAAGGACTGAGGGGTGAGGACACAAGAGCATATGCACTTATGCACCTCATAGCATTAATCATTTTGCAATCAAATAAAACTTATACCAGATGAAATCTTAATCTACTCACCGCCACGCTCACGGAAGACTTGTGAAAAGCACACATCACCAGCTTTACGCATGTGATCCTAAATCATTTAAAACTCAGAATGAGAAAATATTGTTAATTAATTTCCAACCAATATGCTGACTAAAAACATAAAATGTCATTAATCCCCTGCATGCAAAAAGTATGAACCAAGCCATACTTTCAGGTCTTGCCATGAAGCAGAAGGAGGTAATCCAGTGACCAGAACTGCAGACAGCACGAAATAGAATCAACCAAAGGCATTCCCTTTTCAGGTACAAATAGGAAGTAAAAGAAAAAAGAATAGACTGCAGTACAAAGATAGCAAGCTCAAAAAACAAACAAATTAGAAAACAATACATACCACGATAGTCAGAACGCCTGGAAACTCCACGGCTACTGCTGCTACCACTATAACTACTGTAACGGTCTACTGATGATGAAGATCCCCGTCCACCATGTGCAAGTTCAACCTACAGTAACAAATAATGACCAGAAGTTCATAACAACACTACATAGTGTGTCTTGCAGAGACAAATAATACGTAGAGGAATAAAGGAAAAATATACTAACTCGTAACCGAAAACCATCGAAATTGTAACCATCTCGATAGTGAATTGCATCTTCAGCATCACGGGCATCCTCAAACTGCAATATAATATTCAATACATATAAGCAGGAGTTTTAAAAACATGAGATAAATATTCCTTCACTTCCTTATAAATGAAATATAGACATACCTCAACAAAAGCATAACCTGGTGGTCTTGGAGGGATCTTCAAATCAATGTCAACAATAGGACCATACTGCAATTAGAGGGCGAGGGGACAATCAGTGAAATAAAAATCCATATCTCTTCATCTACAACTAGATTTCAAAAGGAATCTTGTGTGTATTGGCATTACAAAGAAAGTAAATGAAAGGGGAAAATAGAGTATGATAATTGACAGAGAACAACAAGGATTCTTTACTGCCTTTTGCTACCATAATTATGTTGCTAATTAACCCATAACATGTCCAACTACTACTAATAAAATCATAAACACAATGGTAATCAAAAGTTTATATTTTTCACCATAAAAGTTAGAAGTACGTGTAATTGAATTAAATATAAGTACCTTGTAAAAAAGATCCTCTACTTCTCTCAAGCGAATATCACCAGGAAGATTGCCCACATAAATTGTGCGACTTGACCGGCCACTCATTTTTTCCCCTTAAAGAACAGTTGAATTAAACACTGATCAATTTCTCCATTATAAATTCCCACACGCTATGCATAAACAACTGAATTAATTCAGTTAAAAAATAAACAAGTATTCATACTTTAACAAAAGCAAGAAAAATCACTAAAACAAACATAAAATTGAATACGCAGACACCTGCTAGAGCTGTCACAAGCAGGACCATCGAAACGAAGCAACATATCAATTAAAGAAAAAATATCACATTCAGTAATCGGGATTATGTTTCCTTTGGTGCTTTCTGTTTTATTCAGCAGCTTAATGAAACGGAACAGAATCCGGTCGCAAAAAAATAAAAAATAAAAAAATTCAGTTCATCTCTCTCAAATATATCCCTGAAACATAGCTTCTTCCACTGTTATCACCTTGATTAGTTGCACAAATCCCTAAGAATTCTACCATTTTTGCTGTCACATAATCACTTGCCGACACCATAATGAAATCCAAACAAAAATCTATGAAGTAGCTCGATCGATACATGCTTGCATAAGTTTCGAGGAGAATAAACAGGAAAACAGCAATAGAAAAATTAAACCCTAACGTTCTATCAGGAATTATAAGAGAAAAGTGAAAATTCAGAGGAAAAAGCAAATATGTGACAAAAAAATCTTGCAACAACAAGCCATCGAGGATCATGAGAGATCATGGATACCTGAGATAAGAAGATGTTGAGAGAAGCGAATTGAACTGGAAGATGAGGTTCTTCACTCTTGAAGGCTGAGGTTGATGCCTGAGGCAGAAAATATGAGCACAAGAAGTATGCAACTCTTTTGGTGACACGTGCACGGCCCGAACAATCATCACGTCTAAGCCTTCCAGGGTTTTCAGAACTTTTTAGTCAGATTGTATTAATATTCTTTTGATTTTTGATTTTATAATTTACGATATTTCTGTTTTATGTAAATCATCAGAATGCCGTTTTCCGCATGGGAGGATAACCATATTAAAATATTTTTCGTTTTCATATTTTTATTTATAAAAATATTATTTTAATCTTTTTTTTATTTTTTAAGTTTTGATATAGAAAATAAAAAGTAAATGATATGATTTTCTTTTATCATATAGAATTTTAAAATAAAAAAATAAAAAATCATAAATCGACCCCACAATTTATCATTAACAAATCAACAAATAAATACAAATATATGTCTTCAAATAAAATAAAATAAATTATATACTTTGAAAAAACTATTTGGGTTGGAATTTATATATGTCTAATACCGCTTATCTTAAGAATTTTATATTTGAGATAACTAAAATATTTACAAATATATTATTTACTATGATTTAAAAATATGCTTAGTAAAATATTTATTTTAATTAAAATTTAAAATTATTAATTTAAAAATTTGTTAAAATATTTTAATTTAATCAATAAATTAATTTATTTTAATAGTTATTAATTTTTTAGAACAGTTATTAATATTTTTGTAAAAATTACTTGAAAAAATATTTTGTTTTTTATTTCTATCTTTAACACATTTTAATTATTTATTTATCTATTTTTTAAGTTTAGTATTATATAATTTGTGATAATATTATTATTTTAATATATTTATTTTATATTATTTTAATATATATTATTTATTAACTAAAATATTGAACCTTTTAATAAAAAATTATAAAAATAATTATTTATTTTAAATTTATCGTTCAATATTTATGTGTGAAGATTTAAAAATTTATTTAAAAAATACTTATTTAACTAAATTTAATATATATATATATATATATTACTTAACAAATTTTAATTTATTAATTTACTTTAATTTTTTTATCAATTATTTTAATAAATATTTTTAATTCAATTGATAATTTTTTAATTTTTAATTTTTATATAATTTTTTAATTTTTAATTATCATATTTATACTATTGATGAAAGATAAAATAATTATTTAATTTTTGTAAAATTATTTTAATTCTATTCACCATAATAATTATAATAATTATTTTGATGATTAATAACTTTCTTCAAAGATTACTCCATTAGTATTTAAGAGTTATTCATTCAAAATTAATAATAATAATTTTTTATTATTTTAATAAATTTTATTTATTATTTATCTATTTATTACAAACTTATAAATAAATATTACTATTAAATATATAAAAATTATATTTAATTTTTAATATTGTAATATAATTTTATATAAAATAAATATTAAATAATATAAAAAATTATAATAGTATATTAAATTATTTATTTAATATATTAATTATAAAATATAAAATTATATAATTATATGATATTATTTCAATTATAATTATCATTATTATAATTATAATAATAATTAATTTTTTATTATTTTAAAATTTTTAATTTTTTATTTATTTAATTTTTATGTATTCAAAATAAATGATATTAATTTATATATAAATTATGTTAAATTTATACTATAATTTTATATTATATAATCATTTATAATATAATATTATAATATATTATTTTTATATAAAATAAATATTAAATAATATAAAAATATTATAATAATAATATATATAATTTTTTATATCTTACATACTAATAATTAAATAATAAATTTTAAATAATATATAAAATAAATTTTTTTATAATTATATCATATTTTTTTTATTATATCCATCACAATTATTATTATTATATTATAAGAAAAAATTTAACATTATTATTACTATTACTGTTATAATATCATCATATTAATAATAAAAATAAAATATTTAATTCATTATTTTTAAATTTGTATTATTTTAATATAATTTAATTTTTTAAATTAATATTTTTATTTGTATTTTTTTAAAATTTAAAATTAAATGATATAAAATATAATTAAATAATTTAATTAATTTTTATAATAATTTTTAAAAATAAAAAATTAATTTTAGTTTACATTGTTAATAACAACTAACAAGGGCAAAAATTTGTCATCTCGAGAAGAAAAAGAATACCGTTCAAACTTTTTCAGAAACCACATTTTCTTTTAATTTATTTTTTTTGGGGCAGTGCTATGGTTTTGGTATTCCATTCCTTGAAAAGATGGATTCGAATACAATGGGCTAAAAATACAGCGCACAGACATTTCTAACAGATCTACTCTATAATCTCATTAATAAAATCAGGTGAGTCGGCATATTCAACACGGTATTGGCCGTTCAATCTCGCAGTCCCAGGGTTAACAATTACGATTTCCTATTTGCTTCTTCTTCTATTTTTTCCCTCATCGAATTCCCAACACCATATATAAAGCGAAAGCCTGGGCCTCTTACCGTGCACCCCATTTATTCCGTTCTTTCCTTATCTTACTGAAATTTCGTTTACATTCACCTTCTCTGACTCTCACGGTCCAATGGCGGATACTAAGACCCATTTTGAATCTATAAGGAAATGGGTCGTCGAGCACAAGCTTCGTACTGTTGGTAGATTTCTCAATTCCCTTCTTTGTTTCTTTTCTTTTTGCTTGTTTATGCCCCCATCCCCCGCACACACACGATTATTTTATTTTTAATATTTATTTATTTATTTAATGAAAGATACCTAATCTAATTCTGTTTTCGATCTCTGTGGTTTTTGCTATGGATTTTTGAATCAGGTTGTCTTTGGCTTAGTGGTATTTCGACTTCAATTGCGTATAATTGGTCTCGACCCAACATGAAAACCAGTGTTAAGATCATTCACGCAAGGTTATCATAATTTCTGACCTTTTCAATTGCTGGTTTTTATTAAATATAATTTTCTGGATTTGTTTTGAGTACGAGTAGCCCCCCGTTTTTTAATTATTCCACATATGATGCGAATTATGCAATCCTTGTTGCTATATTTCGATGAACAAACTTTCGTGCTATATAGCTGCCAGAACGCAGAACTTTTGTCACCGAGGAATGATTGAATTTTCTAATTTTTTATGTGGTTCTATGTTCATATTATAAGCCATGAGGTTATCTGAATTAGGTTGAATGCCTTGTTTGCTTTGGTGTTGTGAACCTATGATTTCATTTGTATGATGGATGGAGTGGGGAACAAAAGACCGGTTTCATTCAATTTTAAACAATCCAAATAATGGATCGTGGTATCATTACATTCTACTTCATTCATCCCTTCCCATCATTCTAAATATAGCCTAGGAATTGTGTTATGGATCAACTTGCACTCTTTCTTTATTTGTGATTAAATTTAGCTTCAAAACTAGTATTTATGTAACTCCATATTTCCCTGTTATATTCATGCTTGCTGTTTCTGTTTCTTGCAATCTGATTTATATTTGGGATTATCCTTATCTTCACTGTGATATGATGCTAATTTCACTTCCCGTGAAGTTAATATGATCGCTTGGTTTTTAGGACATTGATTGATTGGAGTTTTGATTGTCTGGAATCAATGTTGTAGTATTTGGTCATTGTTTCTTTTTATGGGTTTTGATTTCTGTTTTCTTTTTCGCATGATCCTTTTGGTATGAGGATAAGCTTTTCAGTTTGCAATTACTCTACTGTCTCTAGGATGGAATAATGTCTGTTGTCCCCTTATCTTCTCTCATTCCTTGTCTCTAACATAAATAATGACAAACTATTCAGCACCAAAAACCTTCAACTATGAGAGTAAGTATTAGTATTTAAAAGTTTCTCCATTGAGTTGTCATTATTCAATCAGAGGGCCAGGAAAAGATGACACCATATTCTTCATACCTATTGCAAGTAATAAACCGATTTCTGCATATCTATAAATATGAATAACTGGATCTATGATGATTCTATGTGTCCCCTTGTTGTAAAATTTAGTACATGATTGGTTCAACTTATTTTGAAATCGCTTTTTTTTTATCAGCTCTGTGAGAGGGTTTTTGAAAAATATGCGATTATTTTCCTAAAAAAAACACTATTCCCAAACATGCAGTTAAAGCACAATGTGCGCATTTTTATTTTTTTTTTGAAAAAAATTTGACCTATTTTATTGGTACATCCTGCTTAATTTCCAACTAACGCTTCTAGCTAATGTTTTTGAGCTATTTTATTTCAGGTTGCATGCACAGGCTCTTACACTGGGAGCATTGGCCGGAGCTGCACTGGTGGAATATTATGATCAAAAGACGGGGGCAAGGGAAGACTACGCAAGGAATTATAGGCAATAAGTATATCGGAAACACAGCTCCCTGAATTCTATGTACTGTGGGATTTAATCCTAGTTATATCTGATATGATGATTGCAAATTTTGCAATTGGATCTATAGTGTGATCCATTCATTCTTAAAATAAAATACTATATCGGAATTTTTACATACTTGCGGCAGAGTGAATATATGCCCTCATTGTCATTAATTATAGTGCTAATTGCTTTATTCATTATTACATTTGCTAGCTACTTATATCAGTTCATATTTATCTTGAATAAGAGACAAACCCTTGGCTGCAACTAGATTAGGCAATGTTACATAAGCTGCAAACTTTGACGTTCGACATGGAAGATGGATGGAATTAGGAATTTGATTCTGTTGACAGAAAAATGGAATTTGATTCAAGGGGGCGAGACTTTGCACTTATATGCCATTAAATATTCATAAATTGTTTGGCAATGGAACAAAAGAAATGGGAAAAGAAAGTTTTTTAAATGGATAAAAATAAAAGTGGAAGAAAAGAAAAAAGAATTATTTTTTTTGGGATGGATGAAAAAAAGAAAGAAAAAAATATATTAGTAATATAAATTTTATTTTATATAAATTTTAAAAATATTTTTTATTATATTTTTTATAAATATAATTTTTAATTTTTGTAATTTTTTAAAAATATAATAATTTTAATAAATTAAAATAAATACAAAAAAAAAAAACCTCTCCTCCACCTTTTTTGTTTACAGATGAGAGATTAAATTTTTGGTGGACTTTGCACCTTTTCTTTTGCATAAGTAAATTATAAAAAAAAATTTCTATCTTTCTCTTTCATTCTTCCTTTCTTTCCACCTTCAAAACAAACATACCATAGGAAGAGAAGGAAGGGGACACTCTTTCAATATTGGAGAGAAGATGGATTTTCTTTGATTTCAATTGTTTTTATTTTCTATTTTTAGTTTTAATTATAAACTGTTTTTCGTATTTATTTTATAAATTATTTTAAATTTTTTTTATTCAAACTGTTTTTTAGAAAATTTTAAAATAAAAAAAATAAAAAAGAGAAATTTATAACGAATTGAAATCAGAAAATAGAAACATTAAATGAAAACAAACATTAAACAGGAGAGAGAAGAGCCTTCGTCTCTTTGTTCTTTCCTTGCTCTATAGGAATAGGAATGTGTTTGTTTTAAGGTTGCAAATTCATTCTATGAAAGTGAAGTGGAGAATGAGAGATTACCATATCTGTTACAAACTTTTGTAAACAATAATGCTAATTAGGACAAACCAAATGTTAAAGAGCATTCATTCATTCTCAGGACAGAGTATGTTTGTATGAACAGCATAATTAAATGTTTATTCAGTAAATTTTTATAAAATATGGGTTCAAAGCATAGATTTATTATACAGTTTATTAAAATAAATTTAAAAAGTTTATTTTAATATGTTAATAAAAAAGTTATTAAAGTAATCTTAGAGGAATTAGAAATTAGAAGTTTGCTAATAACTAATTAGTATTTCTAGAACAGTGGTTAAAGAAATAAAAGTAAAAATATTTTATTAAAATTAAAGTTAAAATGTATTGAAAATTATAAAGAGTGCATTATGAAATATTTTTTTCTTCTTATTTTAATACATTGAACTCGTTTAAGCCTGTTAAAATAAATTTAAAATCTAAATTGACATCGTCTATATATTTAAAACATTGAATTGGTAATAAAGAATTAAAGAGTTGAAATATTTTTTTTAACTTTTTTGGGAATAATAGTTATATGAAATATATAATTAAAAACTCACATCCTAATTTTTATCGATGATTTTTTAATTTAATTTTTATACACAATTTTTTAAAATATCTCTTAACTATAGGATCATTT
The DNA here is from genome assembly GCA_037954105.1 of Canavalia gladiata. Taxonomy (NCBI): domain Eukaryota; kingdom Viridiplantae; phylum Streptophyta; class Magnoliopsida; order Fabales; family Fabaceae; genus Canavalia; species Canavalia gladiata. Next base: position 17,942,297 of record CM075660.1, read on the forward strand.
GTAACGTCATTTTTTTATTATTAATGTGATAATAACATATTTTTTGTTAAAATGATTTTTAATTCTTATATGTATTGCATAATTTTAATTTAATCTTTACATATATCATGTAATTTTAATTAAGTTTTCCATATAATTTTTTTAATTTAGTCCTTATGCATAAAAAATAATTTAGTTCTTAATTAAGTAAAAAATTCAAAATCCGTCGAGTTAATTTTTACAATAAAATAAGTATTTAACAAATGTAACTATTTTATCTAACACTTGATATTTATAATTTGATAAAAATAAACAAATATTATTTGCATCTAAATATTTTAACATCACCGATAACAAATGTTGATTCATATATCAACAAAATAAAAATATAGGAATAACAATAGAAATAATGAATAAAAAAAATAAACTATCATTTCGATTCTTAAATTATTTAAAGTTGATACATTAACTCTTGAAAAACAACGATTACATTTTTTTTATCCCTGACGGATAATGCAACGTTGATTTTAGTTTTTGTTTGAGAAATAAGTTCAACATTGAACAAGAATAAAAGACACACACAAATTAACACATTTTATCTTTAATGAACAGACTTGTGAAATTTTACAGATTATAATATGAAGTTTGTCTTGATAGTAGAAAAATTCTAACCAAGCAATTTGTTGTATACAATTTTTAACACATTGCAATTGACCTATATTATAAAAAATCAAAGAAACATTTTAAAAATATCAATTTATAAAAGTAAATACTTTGATATTTTAAAAATAACCAATCATAACAAGTATTTTGATAATACGAAACTCATGGAACACATCATTGGCAATAATTTCTTCCAATTAGGAATTATTTTAAATTTTTTATAAAATCATGGAATAAATTTAACAAATACATGCAGAAATAGAAATGAATTAGTCATCTATAGGAATTAATTTGTATTTTAATAACAAACATATAATTTACACATCAGTATCTGTCAACCATATTAACTAGGAAAAAAATAATATTTTAACAAATCCAAATGTCAGAAATAATTTTAATTATTTTACACATATAAAAACTAAATTTAGAAAAACTTACATCTAAAAATCAAATTAAAATCGTGTGACATATATAAGATCAAATTCATATTTTACCTTATTGTATCTTATCGGGTCTCCTGGCATGCTGGCTCCCGGACCCATGTCATCCAAAGTTTTTGTAACCAAAAACCCAAAAACGCGCGTTTCATGTTTCCATATAAAATGAGAGCTAAATCCAAAACCCTAATTTCCACCATCCTTCACCGCCGCTCATTTCTTCGCATTGTGCTCTGTTCGTTCGGTGTGGCGTAAGGTAATCCTCTTTCTCCCCTCTCCGCTTTCTGTAATCACGCTTTGACCTTCGATTAATACACACACGCACGAAGAATTCGATTCCCCACTGGGATTTAATTTCTTATTAGCTTTCACAGAAACATGCGGATCTCATTTCTGTTTTGCCTCTTTGGTTTTGTGGCTCCAGAGGTTCGCAAGAGAGTGAAAAAAAGATGAGTCGAGGAGGTGCAGTTGGTGTCAAAGGAAAAAAGAAGGGGGTGACATTCACCATTGACTGCGCGAAGCCAGTGGAGGACAAGATCATGGACATTGCGTCTCTCGAGAAGTTCCTTCAAGAGAGGATCAAGGTTGCTGGCAAGGCCGGTGCTCTCGGCGACACCGTCACCGTTGCGCGTGAGAAAACCAAGATCATCGTTACTTCTGACAGCAACTTCTCCAAACGGTAACTCCATATTTTTTCCTTTTATTTATTTAAATTTTATTTGATTAGTTGAATCTACATGTATTTTAAACATGTCATTTGGTTCCAGGTACCTCAAGTACTTGACGAAGAAGTACTTGAAGAAACACAATGTCCGGGATTGGCTCAGAGTGATTGCTTCTAACAAAGATAGAAGCATTTATGAACTCAGGTACTTCAACATTGCTGAGAATGAAGGAGAGGAAGAAGATTAATCATGTCATCAGATTATTCATTTCAGATCCTTTTTTACCTATTTTTCTGTGTTAGCTTCTGTTTTGGTAAGTACATTAGCTTGAGATATGTTGCTTTGTTTACATTACGTGCAATTTAACAATTTTGTTTATTTAAGAGTTGCGTTGACTTTTATGTTGAATTCAGAATAGAGTTCACTCTGCCTTATCGAACTACCTACGGATATATTATTTTCAATTCTTCTCAAATTCCTCACCCAATCCCCTATTATTTTTTTCTGCATTGTTTGGCACGCGAAGTAGGTTGATCTCATGAACAGTTGGTTACTTTAAGGCAGTAATTTAGTTTGCTTATGGAATTACATTTCTGCATTGTGCTTGTTAGTGGTAGAAATAAAGAAAGGAAGGAGAGAGATGAAAATTTCCTATCATATAATACATACATATTATCTAGATACGCTGTCAATGACACTTTTCTTTCATTTTTTTCCATCATGCTTGTGAAAAAATTCATCTGAGAAATCAATTATGCTAGAATGTATGGTTAGAAAATATTAATTTTGTGTCGGTAGAAAATTTCAAAATCCTGTTATTGGAGACCGTAAATTTGTTGGCTGGAATGCATTTGTATCTGAAAAATTGTCACTTCAACACAGAATTGACATCACAAGCCTTGTAGTTTACTATGTCTAATCCTTGCTGGCTAGTAAAACCACTATGATCAATGATTTTTGTCTGGTGATAGACGTTGTTGACTATAGAAACAAATTTGTTTCCCCCTCTGTCAGTGGCTATACTACTATTGATTAAATTATGTTACTTTTAAGTTTACAATAGATTGATGAAGGAATTAATTAGGTTATGTTAAAATTGCATGAGATACAATATTACAATTTATAATGGACTGTAATTATCATCATTTTATTGTTTGAGGTTGACGTTAGAATTCTTTTTTTGCATTAATTTGATAGTTTATGCAACGAATTTTTTTTTTGATTTTCTACCAACATGTTTAAATTAGTGACTCCTTCAATCTGCCTAAAAATTCCTGATCCTCCTTGCTCAAAGTCTTGCTTGTTAAGACTTTCTCCTTAAATTACGGACGTCTTCAATGTTGCGCAAAGATACAAAACACTAACACAACACTAACACGGTTCAAATTCCTGCTTTCCTACATTTGTGGCATTCAATGTCATATTTTTGTAATTTTTGAGGAAGGTGATATTTACATGACTTTATCATCATTTGTGATGCATGAGTTATGGTTTGTGACATAGAATAGTTATGGGTTTTTTTAAACATACCTCATGTAAATTATAAATATGGGTGAATAGTTATGGTTTGAGTATTGGAGTTGTGGTTTATTGTTTAATGGATAAATTGATATAAGTTGTCAAATTAATAAATTCAAATTTCGGGACAAAAAGAAGATTTTTGTTTTAAGCAGGACATCATATTTTTTTAGTTACGACGCAGAACAATACCTTACCCTATGTTTCTTTTAGGATTGCCGTTGAACTGGAGTGGGTTTTTAGATCAATATGGGGCAATTTCAAACAATATCCTTGAATGATGAGTTAAAAAGTAATTACCAAATGTAAGTCTACAGATGGTAAACTTGTTATCTAACATAAAATATACCATGCTAGTGTAGACTTCTTATTTATATATACATATGCAGTGGAACAAAAACTTAGATGTTCTGTCTCCTTTGTAATTGTGACCAAGTTCTGCATTAGTATTATCATTAGCAGTGTTATTTTTACTGTGATTGTTGTATATTATCATCATTTGCATCCCTTATGGGAGTTAGGGTTATTGAACTGTAGTTAACAAATAAGGATCATGTGGTAAAGTTGGTGACAAACAGTGGGGGAATTTGGGAACCAAGACGCATTATTTTGCAGAACTGATTGTGTACTAAATTGTCAATTTTATAGACACTAAGCAGCAGTCTTTTTCCTTTGCATACATATATATAAACAATGTGTAGCGAAAAAATATTTAACTATTATAAAAAATGAGAATAATGATCCAACAAGGGGGGTATCCTGGAATTTTTTGTTTGAAGTTGCCCATGCGGGGTTCAAATGCCTTCGGTGTATTTTCAAGTTTTAAAATTATTTGAAAAATGTTAACCTTTACTCCTTTAGTATCTAAAATAAATAAAAAATTAGAAAAAGAAATGATTATTACATCAGACATATTAATATATGATAAATATTTATCATTTTTAGATATTTAAATCAACTTTAAAAGCTAAGGTTAACAAAATTAAAATTATTTATAATATATTAAAATTTTAAATTAATTTTGATTTAAATTTTAAAATTTTAAAAAGTTTATTAAATTTCTTAATTTTAAAATATTTTATTTTTAAATTTATTCAATTCTATTAACATTAATTCTATAGTAATAATAAAAATATATTTTTTATTTATCTAACTTTTGTCTAATAAAAATAAGATAAATAATATTATTTAATATATAAATTATATTAAATTTATAATATTATAATATAAAATTATTTATTTTAAATATTGATAATTAAATAATATATAAAATAAAAATTTATTTAATTATATAATATTTTTATATTATAATTATTATATAGATATTATTATTTTGTAAAAATTATTTTTATTTTTATCATAATAATAATAAATTTTATTTTAAGAATTATTGTTTTTATTATTTTGAAAAATTTAAATATATATCTATTTTTATAAATTTATAAATAAATTATATTTTAAATATAAAAATTATATTTAATTTATAATATTATAATATAATTGGAAGTTATATTATATATATTATTTCATATAAAATAAATATTAAATAAAATAAAAAAGATTATAATAATAATTTATAATTAAAAATATATAAATATAAATTTATATAATTATATAATAGTTTTTATATTATAATTATTTTACTATCATTATCTATAAATATTATTTTTATTTTTACTTTTATTATTATCATCATAATATTATAATTAACATCATAATAATAATAAAAATAATAAGATTTATTATTTTAAATTTTAAAATTTATATTATTTTGATATAATTTAGTTTTTTAAATTAATATTTTTATTTATGTATTTAAATAAAATAAAATAAAATAAAATAATTTTATTTTTATAATAATTTTAATAATTAAAAATTAAAATTAATTTTTATTTTTAAAATTAAAAACTAAAAATTATTTCAAATAAATTTAAGAGATTTAACTGTTCGGCTGCTGAGTTAAAATTAAGATTTTTATTTAATTAAAAATTAAAATTTAAGATTTAATGTTTTAGTTCTAATTAAGTGTGATTTGATCGGTAATAATTAAATATTATTTTTAAAAAATATATAATATATTATATTAAAAAATATATAATAATAATATATTAAAATTATAATTTTATATAAATAAAAATTAAAAAATTTAAATTTAAATTATATAAATAAAACCAAAAAAAAAATATTATTTTATATAAAATTAGTTTTTGATCAATTTGATTAATTTACTGGTTTGATCGATTTATTACTAATTTTTTTATTAAAATAATTATTATTCAATAAATTTAAAAAGATAACCGATTCCAATATGACGGATTTAGTATGATTTTCAAAATCGTGATTAAAACTATTTGTAACAAGAAGAAATTTTCAAACAATAAAAAATGTTAAATTATAACACAATACTGTTTGTATTATACTGCTACTTTTGTAATGTTTTACCTCAGAATTATTCAGAAAATAATGATCTCTCACTTTTTTGTTAATAAAAAAAATAGTTTTTATAGAAAAAGAATCACCCATATTATTTTTATACACAATTTACATTACTTCCTAACCTTATTTTAGAATGAGACTTATCTTATATTCCTAACATTTTTGTCTACCAACAAATAACGAAAACCAAAATCACAGCTCACGAGTTGAAGTAAAAAAGGATTAAAGAATAATATGGTTATGGATTTCACACAAAATAAAATTAGGACAACTAATATCGTCCAGTTATTTATATTATAATTTAATTATTTTTATCATAGCCGTATTGTGTACAACAAAGGCTCTGCTAAAGCAGTATTATCTTTAGTAGAAAATAGATAATTTATTTATATTTTTAATATTTGTTTTTGTAACGATTGAGGAGAAGAATATTACTATGTTGTTTTATTATATTCCCGTTAAAATTAGTTTAATTTTTATTATCGGTTGAAAAATTAATTTAAAATTATTGTAGTAATATTTTAGGTTGTTATTTGGTTGTTACGGTTATATTTTTTTCTATCGTTGAGAATTTAATTTTTGATATTGTGATATTAAGTTTCCTTGTTAATCGGATTGAAATAGAGAAAGAATAAAATCTTTAATTTTTAAATATTTTTTTAGGTATTATATTTTGGAATTTTATAATATATAGATTTTTATGTTTTGTTTAAATAAATTTAAAAATATGAAGGAAAGAAATAAAGAAAAAAATAAATGGATAAAAAATGAAATAAAAATACGATAAAATATTAAATTGTTTAAATTTATAAAAATAAAAATAAATTTTCTTTTCCATTGTTTGGATTAATAAAAAGAGTAAAAATAATTATTAATAGTATAAATTTTAATTTAAATAAATTTTTAATTTTTTATTATGTTTTTTATTAATATCATTTAGTTTTTAAAAAATATACTTAATGATTTTAATTATTTAAAATAAATAAAAGAATTTCTTCCTCCATTTTTACAGATAAAGAGAAAAAATATTTACGTGGACTTCATTAAAAATTATTTTCTTTAACTCATATAAGATAAATATAAGTAAATAAAAAATTTATTTAATTCGAAAAAATAAATTCATTTCCTTGTAATTTCGCCAAATCGAAACAGTGTGTTAGTGTATAATTTTTTACGTGTTATGTTAGAGAAAAAAAAACATGCACCATTCTCTCCTTTTCCAACAGTAAATTCATTTTTTTAAATAATTTACATTAAGTTGGTTTTTCTCCTTTTCTTTCTGGAACAATAGTCAATAATCACCGTTAATTATGATAGTTATGTCGTTTTGCTACAATTTTTTCTTCAATATTTGCTAAGTCGTATTTTATTTTAAATTTTCAAACTTTGAATGTAGACCACTTAAGTTTTTGACTTTATAATTATAATACGACTAACCCAAACTAAGAATAACGGTCTGTTTGATTTAATAAAAATAAAAACATCAAATTTTACTACTTATTTAAAAGAAAATTAAGGATAAAAGACTTTCTAGGATTTGTTAAAAAAATAAAAAATAAAGTTCTCCCCCTTAACAGCATGAAAGGCGGTGGGTATGTTAAGAAAACATAACATAAAAAAATAATTTTTTAAGTTAAATTTAAATATTTAAATTTTTAATTGGAATAAAATCTATTTTATATTATCTAATTTCATTTTTATTTTTAATAATGATTTTTTATTTATCTAAATAATACTTTATCATAAAAAGCAGAATAAAAAAAAAACTTAGCATAATTAATGTTGTTGTTCGTTCTCCAACCACGTGACATAATCATTATAATGAGTTAATTGTAAGACCTTGGATATTTGTGCATTGCGTGTTGAAATGAGCCTGTATTCATTATTCTATATCATAACTCTCTCTCTCTCTCTCTCTTGCGCTCACTGTGTAGCATTGCATTGCTTGCATTTTAAGGTTCTTCTGCCAGCACTGTGCACCTTACTTTCTTGTTTTCTTCTCTCCCTTCAATTTCCAACATTAGACAAATGAAGTAATGACAATGAGTTTCCTTTACCTTGCAATGCAGAACAAAGATGATAGTGCTGCAACAGCAAAGCAGAGTCCCCCACCTCCAATGCTGCTTCCTCGAACTTCTTTTTGGACTGTCAACTCAACTTCCAATTCCATTATCCTCACGCCATCTCGTCTCTCTGTTTCCCTATCAACTATGAACTCTCTCTGCAACCAAGTACTACTTCATTACATCATCATCATCATCTTCTTCCCCACATTTATTGTTCTACCACTTTATCTGCTTCAATCATATTTTTAAAAGAAAATCGTAATGACTCATCTTAAAATAGATAGATGGAATAAGATATAAAGAAAAGTTCCTATTAGTAATCAAAATTTATTAAAGATGAAAATTTCATAACTCCTTAACCAATGACAGAATTTATAATAAAGTCAATTTATTAAAAATCATTCAAAATTATATCAGGAGTGATAATAGAATAATTTAATATATATATATTTTTAATTCACTTGTGAATTAGCATTTGCCAAAATTTATCATCTTCCTCCTTTTGTATTAGCAAGTTTGAACTCCTAATAATCTAACAAAGGCTTATGTATCAGTATCACATGAAGCTATGGTTTTTTAACGAAAATGTTTTTATTTATAAAAATAACATCTTTTTTTTATTTTAAACTTTATAAAAAAATAATGAAAACAAGAGAATTATTTTTATTATCAAATTTTAAAAATAAAAAATACAATCTTTCTCTCTCCTTTGGCTCTCGCAACCAGAGAGGATCCCGGTTCAAGTTTGAAACGAGTAGTGGCAGATATCAGGAAAGCATCTATTTGTTTATATAGGCATTTCCAATGGGAAGAAAACGCTCGAGGGCTCTGGATTATTTAAAGGAAACTTTTAAAACTGCTGTTGCTCACGTTCCTTTTAAATTAGTACTGACCATAGAAAATCCAAATGATTATAATGATTTCTCTAAAAGGGGAATTTGGCAACAACCAAACATGGACTTGTAAGTTGCAGTTGCGGTTATGTGTTTGTTATTTTCCACGCACTCGGTAACAAACAGAAAAACAAGTGTTACTATGTTGAAGAAATGATTAAATTTCCACTTCATATTATATTGAATTACTCAGTCATATAATTGGCTCAATTGAGCACCAGAAAATCAAATCAGAAATCAACAAACAGGCGAACATTTGGGAACAAAGCAATCCCTTGAAATTTGATGAGACCTTCATCATTATCCATAATTATGACATTGCGGAAATTATATAAATATATAAAAACAAGTACATAGTCTAAATTTTCTTTTCTTTTCTTTTTCCTCATTGTAACGGAGAAGCAGAAATCAAGCCCTAGAAATGGAAATATACTAATGCATAGCAGAACATGTGATCCTTAGTTTGAAATGCAGATATGGATAGCACTCCATGTTTCTCCACCTTCTTCCTTCCGCTTGAATCCTGGACTTCCATTTGACCCTGCAAAATAAGAATCATATTCACATGCAATCCTCCGTTTCCAATAGTGAGGGATATACTATATATATATATATATATCTAGCTTACAATAAGTAAATGGATTACATGCAATTTTGCACCTTCTCTGAGTGTGGTCTATAGAAAGACACAAACCTGTGGAACAAGGCAGAGCAGGGAGTGAACCCTGGTTGAGGAAATTGGGAAATGTGGAGCATAGGAGTAGAAAAGAAGAAGGTAGGGAAATCATGTTGGAGAAGGGGAGCACGTGCAAAGAGATGGACTAGCTGGAAGGTGGAGCTAGATTGGAATTAGAGAATGATGTTGCACGTGCCCTGCTTCTCCAACAGGACCTACCCACCAATCAAAATTATAGTGAAACAAAGTGACAGTTGAGAGTGGCGGAGAGGGTCATGCATTTATACACTGGTTGTTAAGAGAGAGAGACACGGTCACAAGGTGCTTGAGTGAAAATGGATTTAAAGACATTGAGTCTTCAAGTGGACATTCTTTAATGACACATGACCTAAACAAGCAATCATCCCTCTCTTTATTTCCAAAACCAATTCTGAACAACTCACACAGTCTGAGATTACGGCTCTTGTACCAAGAATTCATTCTTAACTGGCAACTGCTTCAAATACTTGCACCAATATCATTAATAAGCTGTTTTTGGACAGTGTGGTACACATCCTGTGTAATTCTGTATAAACTACAGAGAGGAGGGTGGAAAATGGCCGTGAGAAACGTGGAATTTGAATAATAGCATGCTTTTCTAGATTAATTTCACCCTCTGTTTCATACTTCATTGAATAAAGATGCACCTATATAATTACGTATCTACGGCCCAGTATTGTTGAACGCTCTCTGCCGCCATTGCAGCCAATTAGACCCCACCTGTCAACCCTTGACTTGTGCGCATGGGGGAAGGGTTTTCCAGTCTCATATCTAAACTATTAATAAAGTGTGCCAAATTATATTTTGTTTATAATTTTTGTTGTAACTAAAATAAATAATATATATTTTTGTATAGTATATCTTATCTCATAAACCCTGTCATATATCTTTTGGCTACGTAAATCGTATTAAGAATGCGTTAGACCATATTTACAATAATTTATATTATAATTTTTAAAATTTTTTTTATTATATTACTTATCAGGTAACAAGTTTCTCTCTTTTATTTCATTTTTGGTTAAAAAAAATATTGTATCAGACAAGGAAGTCTGAGTCTGTTGTGAATTGAATGTATTTTAATTTTGATGAGGAAAAGAAAGTGAAGCATTGGTGACGTTGATACTGGTAAGAATGCAACGAAGGTGTGGTCAAAAGTCAAAAGGGAGTATGAGTGTTGGTACATGTTACCGAGGAGTGGTAAAGGGAGCGATTCTTATACGGTGGGGATTACGGAGAGATAGCTGTAAAAACTAAAAACTAAAAACTAAAAACTAAAAACTAAAAACTAAAAAGTGGCGCAGATAAGCAGAGACAGAAACAGTAACGAATTGTCCTTTTGGGTTGCGTGTTGGAGAGTAAACTTTGGTTTATGCAAGGAAAGAAATTTTAATTTAGGAGAGGAAACACCTGGAGAATGGAGAAGTTTGTATAGGCATCAGCAGAACAGAGAGTCCCAATGCTGATACGATTCCTTCTTCACCCTATTGTGCCTATTGCCTACTCTACCCTCCATTCCAAAGTTCTTATGTTATGCTCATTCCGTCTCACACACTAATACTTAAATTGGATTGCTACACACATTTTGGTTCTTATACACCGTTTAGGACTTAGGCCATTAGGTTCGGTTTAATCTAAGAAAAATTTTATAATCAATTCATTTAGGTTATGTTTAGACCTGGAGAGCAAAATAGAAGTAAAAAAATAACAAAGAAAAAATTGGGAGAGATTCATATAAAATAAAATTAAAAAGGGATATATTGTTTAAATGGATAAAAATGAAAAAAAAAATTCATTTAATTAAACGAGTAAAAATAATAGATAGTATAATTTTTTATATTAATAAAAATAACAAATTAGTTAAAATTAAATCTTTAAATTATGTGTTAGTTTTAAAAATTTTAAAATTATTTATTATTTATCACGTTATATAAAAATTATTTAATAATTAAAACTTTTAAAAGCAGAAAACAATTAAAATAATTAAAGTCCCTGTTTCCCCATTTCATACCATTTGAGGTGGGTGGGGTGGGGGGAGGATATTTTCTCCATTAGGTTCAAAAATAGTTTTCTTTCTCTAAAATTTAACTGGTCCAAATAATGAAAATAGTCATTTTATATTTTTATTTTTTATTTTTATTTTTTATTAAAATATATTAAGCATTAATTTGGTATAGAATTTAAGTTTTTCTTCTTTAACAAATCCAAATTGAGATAAAAAATGAAAAATAAATTAATTCGATTTGAGATGTTAAATTGATAATTTGTAATATGTTTAAAACTGTTTCAAAAATAAAAATCATAAAAGAAAATAATTTTCTTATATAAAATTAATAATGGCCTTCAATTTTAAAATATTGATTGTAAAAATTTAATAAAAATAAAAAATCTTAAATTTTAGAACATATATATATACATAATTTTGTTAAAAATTAATACTGTCCTTCCAATTTAAAATATTATGATAACATATTTAATATATATAATAAAATATATATACATAATTGTATTATATAAAATTAATAATAGTCTTCAAAATTAAAATATTAATTATAATATATTTAATAAGAAGGAAAATTTTTCAAGTTGTATAACATGTATAGATATTAAAAAATACCTAATTTTATTATATAAAATTAATAATATTCTTCAAATTTAAAATAATTCTAATATATTCAATAAAAAATAAAAATTCTCAAAATTTAGAATATTATATATGAAAATAAAAATTTAGTTAGTTTTTATTTGATTTCAAAAAATATAAATTTAAAAGTTGAATCAACTGATACTTGGCTTAGATTCAGGGAAGGCCTGCCTTCTAAGTTTTAATTTAATTGAGCTTATCATATAATATAAATACTAATGAAAGTGTTTGTATAAATTTTTAATATAAACACTAATGATCTTTATAAATTTGATTTGATCTTATTCGTATAAGTTACCAGAAGAAGCTTATGTAAATAATTTTGTGGAATTTATATGGACCGTCTCATCTTAATATGTTAAACAATTACAACATAAAAATTTTATATAATAAACACTTATCGTATAAACACTTAAATAATTTATTTATCTAAATGAGACCTTAATTAGTTCAGTTCAAGTTGAAAACAATTTTATTAAAAAATTAAACTTGATTTTAATTAATTCAGTTTGATTTTTATAATTATTTAATTAATCAGGTTAATTTAATCCAATGAATACCTTTATGGGTTGAAGAAATATCACAATTGGTTTGATTAGTTTTGTAGAATTTAATAAAAAGAAAATGAGAACTATAAATATATCATTTAACTTGGATATAAAATGTAAAAGAACGAAATGTTTTAATGGACTCTACATAGCTTAAAAACTGGAAATGATAATGGGTAACATTATTGTACTATCCACTTTTATACTTACGTTTTTTTTTTTAAATTATTTTTATTTTTATACTCACATACATAACATTTTTTATCTCCAGTTATATATCCATTGGGTACTTAAATGCTTATATCTATCTCTATTACTTGTAGTTTTAGTTAAAAGAAATAAGATCTCCTTTCTTCTTTAATACTTCGCATATGAACAAATAAAATATAAATGTTATTAAAATAAAGAATATTCATTCAAAACACAGGTCTAAATTTCTTCCTATTAAACTTTAATTTATCAATTTAGTTCTAAATTTTATTTTAATCTAAAACTTAAAATTTTAGTTTTAATTTTAATTATTTACCTACTATTTTAAATAGTAATTTATTATTTATATATACTATACAAGTAAATGAATATGAATTCTACGATATTCATATTTGTACCCATAATGTTTGCAAATATTTACTCCTACATATATTTATAAAATTTTGCAAGTATCCAATAGATATTGGACCCACAGACATCCCTGTTAAGGACATGTATATTTAAATTGAAAAAGCTATCAAGATTTAACTTTTTCTTTTTTTATATAAAAGCAATATCTTAATATAAAAAAGAATATAAAAAATACTAATTATGTAAATATTTTTATATTATTATTTCTTCATTAATTTTATGTAATTAAAAATAATTTTTTATAATAATTATATTAAAAATTGTTTAAAATAATTTTAATTAGTCAACAGTGTAATTTTTTTTTCCTTAAACGACATATTAAAATTAAAATTTTCTAAATAATACAAGTACTATTTTGTTGCTAGAGTTTTTTTCTCTTTCTATTTGACCATTTTCTTATTGATTTTATTCTTTTCCTAATTTTGTCTATCTAAATTTTCAAAAAATATCATATCTAAATACTTGCATAATTTTCATCAGGGGGTTGGGTTTTAAATTTTATCTTTTTTTGTTCAAGTTAACAATTAAAAAAAATTATTTCTATTTTTTATTTTTTAAAACCAAATAAATTAGTTTTTTCATCAATTTTTCAACCTATCATTTTTTTCTCCTTTGATTTTCTTTATTCTACCAAACAAAAGCTTAGCATTTGTTACTCTAACATTTCATTAAGGAATGGGAGATGATGAGTATACGAAACAAAAAGAAAAAAATATAAACGATGAGGAGATAAAAAGGAAGGAATATAAATATAAAAGAAAAATTCGTGTAAATATTAAAATGATAATGAAAATATGAATTTTATAATCTAATGATTGCTATAATAAAAACTAAATACATGTCTATTCACATGTTCAAACCGAACCTGTCTCGTCAAATGTATTATTGGACATCTATACTATTAAACGAATTTGATTATATTAATCTTTTTTAAAACTTATTCGCAAACCACATGAATATGGTGTGACAGAGTGGATTTTTTGAAAACTATATTTACTATTAATTTTTAGATGCAGTTGGTTTTTAAATAAATTTTTTATTTTTATTTATAAAAATATCATCTTACCCTTATTTTATTTTTAAAATTTCATATTAAAAAGTAAAAATAAAAAAAACAATTTTTTTATTTTTACTCTTTTTTTATATAAAATATTAAAAATAAAAACCGGAAACGTTTCCTAAAATCAACCAGTAACTAATTATGACGACGAGTAATTTATTGTATATATTAAATTTCCTTCAAAGATAACAAAAAAAAACTCTTGTCATGTACCATTTTGTTGATTTTCAAGTTTATGTTTTAAACCTACGTGCTAAATTCTTAATTTAGTGAAATTCTGGTTCATTATTGGTGATGGCTTAGATTCTCATTCTGATTTTGGAGATATGTATAGCGACAATATATTACCGCGGAGCACAAAGTTTCCCAAATTTAAGCCATATGCCATAATTATCCTGAATATGCACTTTCCTAACCAAAACGGCAGCGCTCAGGTGATCCACGCACTAACCGCTACCGTGGCATATTCGGCAGGTTGCAAGCATGGAAAGACATAGGGTGAGCAACTTTTACGAAAGCCGCAAGCAAAGCATGGTTAAGAACGTTATAAACAAATATTATCTATTAGATATAATAATATATAATTAAAATTCGAAAAGATAAGTTACATAACATTCTAAAATATCCAAATGACTATTAAACAATTTCTAATCAACTATATAGGCTGTATAATGCGTGGATGCAGTGACTAGCGAGGTTCTTGACCCATGCCGTGAGACTGGTTCAAATTATCGCAGTGTCGTGTTGTGTGTGTGTGCTTCTCATTTTTCATTTTCTCCTTTTTATCTTATAGATTAAAGTCCATTTGCTTATTCGTTGATCATGATTGATGTGGAGATTGTATCTTCTGTTTGCCGGGGAAGAGAATAACATAAAAAAAAAAAGGACTCCTTCGACATTCCAATTATCTTGAGTGGATTATAAGCTGAAAAACTTATAGCGTTGAAAAGTAAACGCAAGTTTGCCAGTTGCCTTTACCTTTTTTCACAAGTGGTTAAATGTCTCTCTCTCGTCTGGCGATAATATCAATTTTCAAAGCGCAATAATGTAGGAATAGGACACACAAGGAGATGGGATAAAGGGAAGGAAGAAAACAAGTTTACGGAAAATCAAAAACAAGAAAGAAAGCGATTGAATTGTAGTTGCCTCTAAATATTTGACACTAATCATGCTATATCAGACACACGGGACAAAATTATATCCTTAATATGCAGTGTGTAGAAATTTTCTTCTCTCATGTCGTAAAATTTTTACCGAGTTAAAAAAATTTCATTTGGAATTGATACAAGTGTTGTCAATTATTTTGTGAACTTTTCAATCTTTTAAGTTAAGTTGCGCTATAAAACAATCATATTAAGAATTACTCTTTGATTTAATTGTTGAAAATAATATTAATCGATTGAATCATTTTTATGAAATGATTTATGAAAAAAAAGGAAATTTATTGTATTTTATTATCCCCTTCTCAAACTAGAATTCTCATTAATTACAAAATATATGTGATAATTTTCAAAAAAAAAAATTCTTATGAAATAGTATTATTTCTACTTCAGTTAATATTGACAAAAGAAAAGGCAGAGGGTAGGTTGGTTCAAAATAATGTCATTTTCTGTAAATCTCACAAAAGGAGAGCCTTATCTTTCCGATTTGGATAATAGTCATGGGTATTTTGGAACTAACCCGTTTGGGAAAATGACATGTCACGTGACGTTTCATTTCTCACACACATACAAGCAATGTCACGTGTCACCCTTTCCTCGAATTAGTGGGGCCCACGTATACATGAACCTTATCGCTGGGAGCATCCAGATCCACATGCCACGTCAATGATCCCACGTGGTTTCCAATGGAATCGACGGTGCAGATTCATTTTGATGCCCATGAGTTGTTGGACCTTTAACGCTTCGCCGTCGTTAAATATTCATCTCGTGTATCCTATTTCCGGAACCTGCTCACTGGGCACTGGGATCTGATCCGTTAAATCACGTCTCACTCTTCTTCCTATGGGCCTTCTCGATCACTTGTGGGATGATACCGTCGCCGGCCCTCGGCCGGACAACGGCCTCGGCAAGCTACGAAAGCATCACACCTTCGCTTTCCGATCTGCCTCCGGCAAGGGTACGCATGACCATTGTTCTTGAACCGCTGGCCGCTGCTAGAATTTTCCGAATTAATTTAACTCAAATAAAGAAAACCACAACAAGAACCATCGCCCTTCACCTGAATTCTTATAACCTTATGCGCTCATATTTCTTGTAACACCTTCGAACTCGCAGATCAAGATCTATATTTCACGTCACATATTCTCACGATCCTCAAAAAGCCCTTAGTACACTTTGAAGTTACGATCTATAGCTTGTTGATGAAATGAATCTAGATGCATCTTTCTTTCTTTTTTTAATTTAATTAAAAATGAGAAATATGCTAATGTTAAGGCGTTGCCGTTGTGTGATTTTGGTTTTGGTGGATCAGAATCAGACACGGGAAGCGTGAAATCCTACGGTGAGGATACGCCGGAGGATGCGGTGAGAGTTACGCGTAGTATCATGATCGTGAAACCACCTGGTTACCAGAGTCAGAGTGGATCGGCACCGGTTTCTCCTGCCGGTTCTACTCCTCCGGTGTCTCCGTTTTCCGGTAAGGTCGTACTTTACTTTTCTACTCTTTATAAGTGAAATGTCTAATTAGACCTTGGATGGCTTTCTTGGACTTGCAAGTAGTGGTAAGTGCAGTGTCTTCCGAGACAGTGGAGTGAGTGAGTGAAAGGGACGCTCTCTAGAATTGTGTATAAGGGTAATTTTGTCCTTTCGAGGCGGCGTCTATCTTTCTATTATAATTAATTAATAAATAGATGATGATGATAAAAGTTGTTAAGGTGAGCTGGTCATGATGGATGTTTTGTTTTTGTTTCCTTTCAAATACGCAAATCGAATAATGATAAGGACGTGGGCAACTTGCACATCCACGTACAGATAATTTAAGAATAATAATCATTTCACACTAGGAATAAAAGAATAATAGGAGATTTGATAAGAAAAAAAAAATTAAAGTTGGTTGTATAATTTGGGCCATGAAAAAAAATAAGGTTAACAATTTAAATATTAACTAGTTATATTATTCCTACAAAATTTTTTATAACACTTTGCATGATATTGTTTTTCTCTTTTTCATAATATTGATTATATACAGCTATATGAGCGTTAGTCATTTGTTAAGGTTTCAAGGTGTTAGGTAGGCCAACTTCAGGAATCAGGCTTCTGTAGGGTTTATGTTACGTATAAGTTGATGGAAGGCTTTATCACAGTTGACAAGTCACCCCCTTAAGGTGTTAGAGCTTTCACATCTTATTGTAAAACAGAAGCAGCAGGTTATTTATCTAGTATTTGGAAATTTGTGTAGAAGATGCTGCCGATGTATATATATAGTGTGTGTGTGCGCGCGAGTGATTTGCATACGGGTTTCAATTGAACCGTATGCTACCAACTGAATGAGAGTGAATGCGTCTTTAGAAATCAATTATCAACACAAACACACGTCTTCTTATTGCCCATGTGAAGAAAAAAGATCTCGATCTGGTCATCAACCGCTAATGGTAGCAAACTGAAGCTGTTTAAAGTGACTTGCACATCTTTCTCCCCACTCAATTTTATATTTTTAAAAATATATCTCATTCAGTAAAGTGTAACTCAAAACTTTAGTAAGAATATACTGATTATGAACTTTTGTTATGCAATAAAGAATAGCATGATATATTGATGAGTTATGCGTGCTGGTGCTGTATTGTATTCTTTTTATAGGAGCCAGAGAGTCCTTTCGGTTTCGAAGAAGGTCGACGTCTGATGCGTACGAGAAGACAGGCCAGAACAGACCAAGCTCTTCTTCTCCTTTCGATGTGTGAGAAATGAGCCTGATCACCTTTTCCTCCATGCATAACTGAAAGTGTAGTTTGTTTTCCCCAGGTCTTTATTTGCAGTATTCATTTTTGTTTAGCTTTTGTGTATATACGTATACATGAATGTGTTTGTGAGTTGATGAGTTGAGCTGTTGTGGTCATGGGATGATGTGAGTAGGTGTGCGCGGTTTAGCATCTGGCTCTTATTTAGTAGTTTACTGCTGGGCTGAGTGATGGTTTATAAGCTGTAAATAAGGGTAGTAGATGTTTTGCCTTGTTATGTGTGTGTATATAAAGCCTTTCCAAGGTTTGTTAATGTTTTGCTTCAGGCTGTAAGCAACCTATATCTGGGTAATTTTGAGTTTCATGTTCTGTTATTGGTTTGTTTGAATATGTGAGTATTGACTCATTGAGGAGAGAGAGAGAGTGACAGAGGAGGTGAGCATAAACAATTTGACAATGGGCCAATATGGAAATTAATTTTGTCTTCGAGGATGGATTCTGAGTTCTGATCGAGGACAGAACACTTTGCGATGGGGCTTTGTCTTCAAGGAGGGCTTCTGAAGAAAAGACACTTCGTGATAGGGCTTGGCCCACGGATATTATTGAATATATATTCATGTCTCCATGTCGGAACGTCAATATCTTTCTTTCTGTTTTTTCGGAACAAACACGTTTCAATACGTTATTTTAGTCTCAAAGTTTTATCTGTTTTTAGTTTTAATTTAACATAATTATGCAACTTTAGCCTCTCACAAGTAAAGGCAGATATAGTTTTTTAGATTTTTAAAGACAAAGTAAATAAAATTTTAATACGAGCCTCCATACACACGTATAAACTATAAGCTAAAATTATAGTGTAATTAAATTTTATATCATAATTTATGGTATAAATTTATCGCGAAAAAGTTAAAAATGTTTATTTTAAAAAAGTTTTACTAATAAATTTATCAATAAATTAAAACAAGTTTATGAGATATATAAGTTTCTTATAATTTTTTTAAAATTTCGTTAATTTGTTTTGCACAAATTTTATATTAATTAAAAATTTTAAATGTAAACTTTATAGGAATTCATTTTTTTTTGTATGTGTATCGTAAAATATGTTTAAAAACTAATATGGATTACAAACAAATTTTGATAAACAATTAATCCAATGATTAGGCTGATAAGAATTATATGTAATATATTGTCAATTAGTTTGTAATCCATACATCATTATTTATTAATCTAATACTTTAGATTTACATATGATGATTGAAATTATGACTTCTATTAGCCTAATGCTTTAGATTTCTGGCGTCGGTCGCTTTGCAAAATATATATTTTCTCTATCTGAATTTAAGTTTTTCCAAAGTAGATTATTCTCCTCGAGAAATATTCATTATATATGTATAAATAATATGATACATTCATTATATAAGTTATTAATTTTTTTTATTTCTTTTATTTAAAAATTCAGCCAACTATTAAATTAAAAATTAAAATAAATAAATAATATTATTTGTATATAAAAAATTTATTTATTTATTTTTACCTGCATGCTGTTCACACCGCTGAACTAATAAATGGACTTTGACATGTTTCATATTTTCCATTTAAGATATTTTTCAAATTACTTTGTCAAATAAACATGCCATTTAACAAGTACACGAATTTTGTATGGCGAAGTTATAATAGACAATCTAAGTGAAACCTTTTGCTTTAATTATTAGTGCAACTTAAGATATACAGCAAATTCAATGTTTTGAAAAGTGAATACGGTTGGATTAGAACCGATTATTTTGCAGATGTTTGAAATATAAAATTTCAACAAATTATTCAGTATAATCGGTAATAAAATCAGTAAATCGATAAATAAAATAATATTATTTTAATGTTTTTATAAAAATAATATTTAATTAAAAGTAATTCAACCATGATTCATTAATAGTTAGATCATTAAATTTTAAACTAATATATTAATCGATTCAATTTTAAAATTTTTACTCAAAATTAAAAGTTCGCTTGAGAACATAGTTTTTGATATTATCTATTTTGAAAAGTAGTACATAATATTTAATAAATTAATAATTATATAAATTATTATAACGATAATTTTTAAAAAAATTATCTTCATTAAAAAATTTATAAATTAGTTATAAATTTATTTAAGTGTTTAGGTATCATATAAATAAGTGATAATATTATTTTAAGAATAATTAAATTTTTTAAAAGTTATAGTTACTGTGTGAAAACGATAATACACGTCATCGCAACCACGTACATATTTTTATTTAAAAATAATATCATAAATACACAAGAAACTTAATTTATTTCAATTGTCATAAATGACACTAATGATATAGTACTAAAAAAACAAAGATAACGTTGAATAAATAAATAGATGTCTTAACTGCAAGACAAACTTTCTGAAATCGAGTACCAGTTTTCATTAATGTGAATATTAAAATTCAATTAATGATCCATCCCTAAACTTTATTTTCGCAAAGATCTCTTGTGGGAATGTATAAGGTTATGTGATAAGTGCTGAATATCTCCTAACTTCTGAATGTATAAGGTTTTGTGATAAGTATTGAGTATCATTTTCTTTTATATTTAAAGCTAAAAATGATAACGGAACCAATGTAGTAAAAAACGATTTAGATATTTACTAGATAAAGGTATTTGATTAACGAATTATTAGTCACATAAATAGAATATTGGTTAAACTCGTTGAATTAATATATATTAAAATTATAAAATTATATTTAATTTTTTATAGAAGTTTAAATATATAAGTCAATATATTTATGAAGTTAAAGTACTCTAAATTCAAATATAAAAATAATGATTGTCATAAAAAATTCCATTAAATAAATAATACTTAAAATTTTCTTATAATACACATTTACATATAAGTTTAAAATATAATTAAATAATTAAAATTTAAAAGTTTTAACAAAGAAAAGTTAAAGAAAACATTAACGTTTGCATTTTTGAAATCATAGTTTAGAAATTTTTTTAATGATGAATTTGAAAAAAAGTTAAATGGTGATTGAAAAATAAAAATAAGAATTTGATGATTGGATCGTGGTCAAAAATTTGAGATTATGGAAGAATACAAAACACTTCTTTATTAAAATTTAAATTATATTTTAAAAATTTTAATAATTTTTACTATTAGCATAAGGGATGTCATTTTAGAATTTTTTTAAAATGATCAATAAACTTATCAATTTTTATAAAAAAATCATTGAATAAAAGTAGATAACACCAAGGTTATGCATATATGATCTAATATACTATTCGAATTGATTAATTCTTAGATTTTTAGTTGAATAAGTTTAACGGACCAATTCAAACCAAATTTTATGATATTACTTGAAATTAATACAAAAAATAAAACATTCATATAGAGTATTTTTATCCATAAGGTAGAATCACACCATTTTAGCAGATAAAATCACTTTAACTTTTGTATACCTTATAAACTGTTTATACCTTATAAAATTTTTAAAGCTCATTCAGATTTGAATAATTTAAGAATATTTTCTTTAAAAAAATTACATGATTTAAATTAAACTAAATTGTTTCAAAACATTAAAATGACATGAAAGCGTTAAAAATCTATTAAATTAATTTTTAAAATAATACTTTTTATTGTGTTTGATTTTTAATTTTTTATTTCTTTTCTTGTAATATTTTCATATAAAAAATCAATTTTCTCTTAATTCTACCTTAAACTTGAGTGAATGTCAAGTGTGTTGTTCATATATATATATATATATATATATATATATATATATATATATATATATATCTTACCCCTCTTTTCACAAATGATTATCCTTTTTTTTTTTTTTTAATTTTACTCTACAACCAATATTTCTCTTCTTTATTCTTTGTTCTTTTAACAAGTTCATTTTAGTGTTCAACCTCATAGAATGCACCATTCTTTGATCTCAAAAATTGAATAAACTGGTCCAAAATCAAATTGCAAAAGATCGATTTTGTTAGATTTGGTTTTAATATTACATTTAAAATAAACTAACTCAAACTAGTTGAGAAAAGTATAGTAATCGATTAGGGTTTTACTAAATATACTATTTATTTAGGACATTCATTTTAACCAATTTGAAAACATGGTTGAAAGGTACAATTACTATTTTACTCAAAAGTAGAACCAACGAATGGAGAATCAGAATCCACCAACTTCCAACGTACCCTGCTGTTCTAAAGTCACGTGTTGAATAAATGTCAATCAATTAATCATTGGAGAAAGTTTTTTATTACAAGAAAAATAATCGAAAAACCAAGGCCTGAAAAAAGGAAAGTCACCACCAATGGAGAAGGGCACTTGGAGGATCAGTATAAACAGAAAAGTAAGGATTGAGCAGCTGCTAGCTTGGCTAGAAATCCAGCACAAAAAATAGCTTCCCGGATCCATATTTATGAAACTTAAAAATCAACAGTTTGGAATGATTAGGATCAGGAGCAACTCCTTCCAAACAACCAGCATTTTGTATTAGACATACATTTAACAAAAAGGTTAGTTTTTTAATCAAAGTATTAAATGACAGTTTAAGGTTTTATTCTGAGAGACATTTATATTTAATACAATTTTTTTTAACATATATTTAGAGTTAGTTTAAACTAACTAAAAGTGGATTTTTTTTTGAAAAATAAATTATTTTTTACATTTTTATATTTTTGGTATACAAAAAATTTCTTCTGTTAATTAAATTTTTTATTTATAATTGTTTAAAATCAATACTAAAAGTTGATGTTAACAAAGCTATTATATATAATATCCTATTATATTTTATATGAAAGATATCAACTGGAATAAAAAAAGTTAATAAAATAAAAATAACCAATAAGGCCAATTTTTCAAACATGCTTATCAGTGTCTATGAAAAAAAAAATTGTTGAGTAGAAGATAATACCTATTTCTATGATTTATCTGCTTTGAAAATAATTAATTTTTACCATAGGATAGCATTGATAGAAAAATGCTAATCAAATAAACATTGGTGGACTGTGGTTTTTATTTTTTTTTTGTGTCAGAGGTATTTAGTGGCCCAAACCATCCATGTTGGGCGTTTTGGGCTTCAGGTGTATGGCTTTTTTTGTACAAGTCCTGATGTATTGACAAAAAAGTGGAGAGTCGGAAACTTTGCGTGGGATTCAATTGCTTTGGGTGCAGTCGCAAGTGTAGGGAACTCAATGAAATCGAGTTCATAGTATGGTGGTTTTGCGGGTTTGGAGGTTGGTTCGGCTCGGACCCAAAAGGATGGATTATGGCTTCCTGCTTTTGCTCCTCTTCTTCCATCTCTTCCTTCCTCACTCCTCTGGTTACCTTCTCTCTTTTAACCTTTTTCTTTTAAATAAAAAAATTGCTGATTTCCAAATTTTATCTGTTATCGACGATTGTCCTTTTATTCATTATTTGATCATGATAAGATAAGATATGGTGTTAAGCTCAAGCAGGAATGCACAGAGGAAAAACTGAAATAAGGGAATTTTCTTCTCCTTTTTGAAATATTGTGTAGTTTAAATAGTTAGTAGGGTGAATGTTTAGGATCCGTAAATTCTTAAATTTTGTTTCTTTCTTATACCCTGGTCTGGTTGTATGAATTGCCTTCTTAAATTGTTTTGGCTTTTTGAGACACAGACTTATGTTTTTTAGTGGGTGTTTCAAGGTTCATTTCTGATTAGTAGTAACCTGACCCACAGGCAGGGCATACAGTGGGTCATTGTTCTTTGATCTGCTGATTCCATCCATCGCAGATAAGGGGTTCTATTAGACCCCAAATCATTCAATGTTATTTTGGCAGTTCATTGTGTTGGTGAAATATACTCAAAAGGGCAATCTTAATGGGCTCAGGTTTTGATACAATCAAAATGGCCTTGTTGAGGCTCCAAATTTTATATCTGATAAACTTGCTCTAGCTAAACAGAATCCCGGATTTTGTTGGGATAAATCAATGTACCCTGGGTTTATACTATGTAGGACACCTATAAATACTTGCATTGTCTATCTGTTTCTTCCTTCTTTTTCATGGACTCTTGGACTAATACGGTTCACCAGTGTCTTTGCCATGCAACTTAGCTTGTCGGGATCCTTTTTTCAACCTTGATTTTGCACACTTCTTGTTTAAACTAAAGCTAAAATGGGCATGGTTGTATTTAGAGTATGGATATTAGAGACTAAGAAAAGACTCACAAGAATTCTGAAGTATTGTTACTGAAATGCAATAAAAAGAAATTAAAGCTCTAACAGTACAAAGCCTATGGCTCCACAGAGAAGACGATCTCTGCCCAAGCTCTCAACAACTTTTCTGATATCCCTCTTCCCACACCCCCACTAACATAATAACCAACTCCCCAACATTAGTACCCACTGCCCACTAGCGTAACCAACTTGCTACACCAGCCAGATTACAAATCTCCCTATATTTTCCCTTTTTTGCCCCTTTTAGTATAGACATTCCAGACTCTAGGCCCATGACTTGGCCCATTAACAAACTAATCTTGATATTTTCTAACATTGCCCCCTGTACACTCTCAGCCTTGTCCTCAAGGCTGGATGATGGGAATTGGCTACGAATGTTGAATTCATCCTCCCAAGTAGCATCTTTCACGGATTTGGTCATCCACTTCACTAACCATTGAGTAATCAAGTCTCAACTTGCATAATTTGCTGAGTCATCAAAATAGATTCTGGTTCAATCAGATCATTGGTCTTCACCTCCATTCCCTTTGGTAATTGCTATTCCACAAAATAAAATCTTATTGCCTTTTTGAGTTAGGAAACATGGAAAACTGGATGAATTTTGGAAGTTGCAGGCAACTGCAGTTTATAAGCCATTGCGCCAATCTTGTCCACAATCTAAAATGGACCAAAATAACGTGGGGATAATTTAGGACAGATTCTTCTAGCCATAGATTGTTGTTGATGTGGTCTAAACTTCAAGAAAATCCATTCACCAACTATAAATGACTTTTCTCGTCTATGTTTATTGGCAAATTTCTACATTTTGCACCTCGCACGCTCCAAATTATACTTCAATTGACGAAGAGCCTCATCTCGATCCATGAAATCGCTGGCCACCGCTTCCACCCAAATTTCTCCTTGCAAATAACGAATAATGGTCAGTGGCTTGCGATCATATACTACTTTGAATGGTGTTACTCCAGTGCACACATGATAAGTGGTGTTGTACCATAATTCTGTCGAATGAAGCCATAAGGACCAGTTTTTGGGTTGTTCAGACACAAACACTGGAGGTAAGTCTTTAGGCATCGATTGATGACCTCAGTTTGTCCATCCGATTCGGGATGATAAGCTGAACTCTTTAGCAACATAGTGCGTTGGAGTTTAAATAATTCCTTCCAAAAGTCACTCACAAAAATAGGATCCCGATCACTCACAATGGATTTTGGAATGCCATGTAATCGGACCACTTCTTTTGCAAACACCTCTGCTACCACCTTGGCTGTGTATGGATGTTTTAATAATATAAAATGGCTATACTTAGAGAGTCTATCAACCACAACCAGAATTGCTTCATACCCCTTAGATCTAGGTAATGCAGTTACAAAATCAAGGGAGACCTCTTCCCAAACTTGATTTGGAACATTCAAAGGTTGTAGCAGGCCAGCAGGTGACATAGCTAAATACTTTTGTCTTTGACAAACATGACACTTTTTGACATAGTCTTGCATAGTGTTCTTCATTTCAATCGAATACAGATTCTCGGCTAGTCTTCGATATGTACGATAATAACCAGAATGTCCTACTAATGGAGTATTATGAAATTCTTGTAACAGAGTAGAAATCCAAGATGACGTACTCGAAATTACTAGCCTCCCATGATAGAGTAAAATCACATTTTGCAAGGAATAATCTGGTCTAGAATTTGATTTTGTTTAGATTACAACAATGATTTCTTGGAGTTTCTGATCTTGTTGAACTTCTTCATCCATCTATCGACCATCCAGCCACTCTGAATAAGAATGTAACATATTAAAATCTTCGTTTTCGTGTAACCGGGATAAGGTATCGGCTGCTTTGTTCTCTTGACCAGGTTTTTAGATGATATCAAATTGATAGCCTAGCAATTTAGCCATCCAACACTGTTAATCAGGGGTTGTAATACGTTGCTGAAGTAAGTGTTTGAGGATCTTTTGGTCTGTGAAAACTTCAAAATGCCTCCCCAAGAGGTATGACCACCAATGCTAGATTGAGAAAGTCACTGCCATAATCTCCTTTTCATGGGCTGACTTGGCTAAAGATCTATGAGAAAGAGCCTTACTATAGAAAGCAATTGGTCTACCATTTTGCACTAAAATTGAGCCCAATCTTGTCCTGGAAGCATGACATTTAATTCTGATTTTTTTTTTTGTAAAATCAAGAAGTGCAAGGACTTGAGCAGAGGTAGCTGCCTTCTTAAGTTTTTTAAATGCATCCTACGTTGCTATCTCCCAAAGAAACCCTTCCTTTTTTGTTAACTTTGTTAATGACTTTGCCATCTTTCCGTACCCTTCAATAAACTTTTGATAATAGCCCGTAAGTGCTAGAAATCCTCTAACTCTCTTCACTACTGGCCACTCCTCTGTATTTTTTTAAGATCCGTTGCTACACCATGTGCTGATACAATATGACCCAAATACTCAACCTCTTCTTGTCCAAAATGACATTTCTTTCCATTGACAAGAAAATGATTAGTTTCTAACAATGGGAACATTGTTACTAAATGTTCTAAGTGAGTCTCCCAAGAAGGGCTATAAACTAGAATGTCGTAAAAAAAAACAAGACAAATCTTCGCAAAAATGATCTAAATACATCATTCATTGTGGACTGAAAAGTGGCTGGAGCACTAGTCAAGTCGAAAGGCATAACGAAGTATTCATTGTGACCATCATGATTTCTAAATGTTGTCTTATGGATATTTGCACTGTGCACCCTGATCTGATGATACCCGAATTTCAAGTCCAGCTTTGAAAAAAATCTAGAGCCATGCAATTCATCTAGTAATTCATCCACTACTAGAATCAGATACTTCTCTGGAATTATCATTCTATTTAATGCTCGATAATCGACATACATTCGCCATGATCTATCTTTCTTTTTAACCAAAATAATTGGGTTGGAAAATGAACTGGAGTTAGGACGGATAAAACCAGATTGCAACATTTCCTTAACCTGTTTCTCAATCTCATCTTTTTGATGGTGTGGATATCGATATGGCCAAACATTAATAGGACCATGGCCCTCTTGTAACAAGATCACATGATCATTCATTCGCTGTGGTGGCAGCCCTTCCGATTTTTTGAACACCTTCGGAAATGCAGCCAATAATTGCTGCAACTCTTTTCTCCTTTGTGCTGATAAAGTGTTTGGTATATTTGTTCCTTGGCATTGTACCTCTATTGTCCACAGCAATCCACCCATTTCCTTCATTTTATCTTCTAATAAGTTCTGTAGAGAGGTTGACACTTGATTGGTTTTGGTAAAGCCCATTAATTTCACTCCTTTACCATCAATTTGAAATTGCATAGACATTTTTTTCCAATCCATGGTTATTGCCCCCAATATTTGCAACCAAGACACTCCTAAAATTAAATCAATTCTTCCTAACTCCAATATTAACACATCTATAGTGATATTGATGTCCCCTAAGTCCACTTCCAATCCTGTACATTGATTTGTTGTTGCCACCCTATGACCATCGCCCAGTTGGATACCCACTTCTTTTATGTTTTCCATTGACAGTCACATGGCCTTAACCAGCCTTTTGAAAATGAAATTATTGCTAGCACCACTATCAACCAAGATCAAGATTGGAACACCCTTAATCTTACCTCCCAATTTCATAGTTTTTGGGTGCAAGGTTTCGTTATCAAAAGGGCATAACAGCTCCAAATTATTACACTCTTAATTTTGCATCCGGTATTGTACCTACATTATCAATTGCCATTACCTCCCCATCAGAAGCCAACTCTTCATCCTCTGCCAAGATCATCACCCTAAGTTGGCGATCAGGGCATTGGTGTAGGGGATGAAATTGTTGACCACACCTATAGCATAATCCTTTCCTCCTTCGCTCCATCAACTCTTGGTTGGATAAATGACGAACACCCCTAGACTTGTTGATTGGGGTTCCTTTTTCTTCATTTCTCATTGATCCATTGACATTGTATCCCCCATTGTTAACATGACGTTCTTGTTGTTGATCAATGTCACTGCCACGGGCCTTCTCAGGTGGAGTATGTAGTGGGTATCTAGAATATGACAACATTCTGCTTGCAACACCAGAACTATTGCTATACTCTGTTCGACCTCCATAACTACAGCTTACTCCCTTTGGTAGAATATCGGCCCCTACCACAACTTCCACATTGCGAGCAACCGTTATCACCGTGCTTCTTGTTGTTGGGCACTGCACTTGTACCCATTTCTTGATATCTTCTCTCAGTCCATGCATGAAATAACCCACAAATTGTTTTTCAGGCAATCCTGGAACATGTGCTGCTAGCATCTCAAACTCCTCTATATTGTTCTCAATAGATCCCGTTTGTCTTATTTCCTCTAAATCTTCATATGGATTTTGAGCTTGCCTTCCGTTGTATCATAACATGAGTTCTTTCAATTTCTCCCATGTTAATGCAGGTTCAACTTCTAACAGAATTGTGAACCAATGTACGTAGTTACCTTCCATACATATTTGGGCTAAAGACACCTTCACATGTGGGCTAGTTTATTGCACACGAAAATATGTTTCTACACGGGTAATCCATCCTCGTGGGTCGTTATCGTCAAACATTGGAAGTTCAACCTTACGAACAGTCAATTTGAACTCCTTTAATGAATTTCCTTGTAACTGCGAGAGACCCACATTTCGATTATCATATATTTTTGAATTGTCCCCGGATGCCGGAGAGCCCTGTTTTTGGTCATGGAAAACAGAGGAACTCCCATCCTCCCCTTGATCATCTTCATTGTAATCTTTTCCTAGAAATTTACATAGCATAGCCTTACGGAAGCGAGCTGCCTCCTTTCTTTCTGCCTCCATAGCTTGACGCTCCGATGAGTTTTCCCTTTGTTCTTTTAGCATAACATCTTGCAACTCCTTCACAGGTACTTCCAACAAACCCAACTTTTTCTCTATCGTTGTTACCCTTACTTCAGCCATCTCCGCCTTAATCAATTGTCTGGTTTCCATCTTTCTCTCTCACATCGAATCCGGTAGGTCGGACCAATTTATTAGAGACTAAGAAAAGATTCACAAGAATTTTGAAGTATTATTATTGAAATGCAAGAAAAAGAAATTAAAGCTCTAACTGTCCAGAGCCTATGGCTCCACAGAGAAGATGATCTCTGCCCAAGCTCTCAGTCGAAAAGAAAGAAACAACTTTTTTGATATCCCTCTCCCCACGCCCGCACTCATATAATAACCAACTCCCCAATGTCAGTACCCACTGCCCATTCTAGTGTAGACATTTTAGACTCTAGGCCCATGACTTGACCCATTAACAAGCTGATCCTGATATTTCCTAACAATGGACATCATGCAGTAAGCATGACTTGGGTGGAAAATTGTAATGGGAAGAAATCTTGATCACAAATTCATAATGAGTTGTGAACAACTTTGTTTCGTGTAAGCATATTGTCATTGCAAGTTATAATGGGCTGAATATGGATAGATGTTACTTTGCTGTTATCACAATCCGCCTTGTAATTCAATTTTATTCCAGTTTTTGCATTTTTTATTTTGCATGTAACAGTGTGTTTAACGTGCATAGAACTGAGTATATAGAATTATAGGGTGCCTCTTTAGAAAATTTGGGGTTTTGATGCACCTTGTGATCAAATGAGTAAATCAAATGTGTAACTACCTGCTGGTTATACAATTGAACAGAGTATCTACTCAAAATGAGGTATCTAACAAATTGATTTGGTAGATCAATTTTCTAATGTCATTTGTTCTTCCCTGTTGCTGCTCCTTTGTTAAATGAAATTATATCACAATGTTATTCATGCATGCATACAGTTTTCAATTTTCTTCCTCTTTTCTGAATGCAGGTAAACCCAGTGGAGTTTGTGTTTCTCAAGGAGGCCGTTTTCCTCCCTTCAAGTTACAGGGTAACCATCCCAAAAAGGGTCCTAAAGATTTGACCCTTTGCCGGGTTTTTCGCAGAAAGACTTGCTGCGACATAACCCATACACATCCTGCATTGCTGTCTGTGAGGAAGCTTGCTTCTACTGGGGAAGCTAGTCAAGACTGCTTGCACTTATGGGAACTGTTGGAGTGTTCCATATGTGATCCACGTGTTGGTACTCAGCCTGGACCTCCTGTCGTTTGTGCATCTTTATGTGAGAGAATTTATGAGGCATGCTCAAATGCTTTCTTCTCTGTGGATGTGAAAACACAGGTATAAGCATGACTGTCTCCTTTTCAAATTTTTTATATATGATTATGGAAATAAGTTTTGAGTCCTACATCTGCTGGTAAGAGAACAAAAGTTTACATTTTTTGTTTTCTGTTTAATTTGAAGTCATTTGGTCTTACTTCATTTTAGAAGTGGTTGTGTTGCTGGACAGGATGTTTGTTATTAATAATTCATAGCTGAAATGTTGTTTAAGGTTTTAGATCAACTGCCTTAAGTACTTTTTGTGGTGTTAGAGAGTCAGTATGATGATTATATTTGCTTTTTTAATACCAAATCATGGAAATTTAACTTGTCTCCTTATATCAATTTTTGGATTGACTTGAAACCCCAGATTCTAGCACCATGTGGAGTAAATGACTTTGTATGTGGTAGGGCTGCTGAATGGGTCTCCAATGGTACAGATCTTTGTATTGCTGCAGGTTTTCGAGTGAAAGCAACTGATACTATACATATTGCCTCAAAAGAAACTTCTTGCTATGGTGATAAAGCAAGTCTAGGTTCAGTTGCTGATTCATGGAAGGGTTCACAGTTTGAGTTGA
Source organism: Canavalia gladiata (assembly GCA_037954105.1). Taxonomy (NCBI): domain Eukaryota; kingdom Viridiplantae; phylum Streptophyta; class Magnoliopsida; order Fabales; family Fabaceae; genus Canavalia; species Canavalia gladiata. The sequence goes on from CM075660.1 coordinate 17,973,408, forward strand.
CCCAGAAAGGCAAGAGCTTAAGGGTGTTCAATGATTTCCAACTATGGGTGAGGGAAATGCCATTTGGTGAAAGAGTTTCTTGGGCTATAGGAGGGATGGTTCTAACAGCAGGCTTGGTGTTTGTAAGGTCAGAATGCAATGCTTTTTCTTTCCTATTATTGAGTAGCTGTGCATTTCTGTATGCCCCTGTCAGGTCAATCTTAGGCAAGTTAAGAAGACAAAACCTTGTTAGAAATGTGGATTATTAGTAAATTTTCATGTTTTTCGTTTTCTTTTTCTAAGTATTTTTTAATCCCATTTTTTCTTTTACTTTGCTCATATTGTCAAACTGTGTATAAAAGTTGTGATGGAATTAATATTTCCCCTTGACATAATTCCCAATTCAAATACAATTGCCTCTTAAACAGAATCTTGGAATTTGCTGTCTATTTTTTTTGTAGTGTTCATTCATTGAGAAACATCTCCTTTATCTTTATTGTTAGATTGGTGCCTATTTATATCCATATATGATAACCATGCAGCAAAAGGAAAAGCCATAGCCAACGCCAGAAACTAGCAGCTATAAAGCGAACTGCAAGGAAGCTGGAAGGCAGGATGGTGGAGCAACGGCCTTCTAGTGCTCAAGAAATTAGGAGAAGAATTTCTAAATGAGTGTTCGCTTGTATCTGATGTTGTGAACATAATTAATCGTTGCTAATTTGTAGGTGAATCTCGAGTCTCTTGTTACAATAATCAAAATGGAAGTCTTACTTTACTTTGTACTCTTGCTTTTCATGTTCTTCCCTTTTTGTCATAGTTTTTTCAAAATCTTTTCCCCTTCAAAATGGGGTATGTTCTACACGAGGTATAAGTTGGTTATAAGAGTTTCGGAATGGTCTTGTGGTCTTTCTCTGTAGAAAAAATACAACACAAAAACTGCGTTACCGTTTAACTGTTCAACTTTCTTTGCTAAAGTGATGAATCAAACAACCATTGTCGCAGACGCCCTCCATGATTGCTTACTGCTCCGTACTTGTTTGTAATTGGGTCAAACTCAACTTTGACGAAGGTTCCTTTGCAAACCCTAGCAGGATAGGGATGGGAGGTATTATACCATGTTTGAAAGAACGGTAGAGGAACTCATAGAGGATTAGACTATTGATGAGAATGTTTTACGTAGATCATATACTCAAATTTCATTATTACCATTGAACTAAAAAATGATAAAGGGAACAGTAGGGGCCTTCAGAATCAATTTTGAAGAAAGAAAACATGATTCTAAAGAAAAAGTTGTATTCTAAATCAAAATTGTTTTGGCTCTCAGAATATATTGCACAATACATGAAAAAAAAAATGAAACTTTTGTTTTGGTTTGAAAATTTTATAGTGAATTTTACTGTAATTTTTTTTTTATTTAAGCTCATTGTTAAGATAAAGTTTTTACATGTACTTTATTTTAAATTTGTAAACACTCATTAAATATATTTTACAAATTTAATTTTGTTTGCTAGATTCCTTCTCCTAGATTTGGTATATAGGAAAGGTACTCTCTTCCCAACAGTATACTAATTTTTAGGTATAGTGATTTTGAAATAAATTTTACCTTTCCTAATAAAGTTTTTTTTTATGTATATGGTTAGAGATCAGAGCATCATTAGCCTGTTGAAGGGATCCAATTATTTATCAATTGTTTTGATTTTTTGGGTGCTACACCTCTAGGCTTGGCAGATCTACATGCATGAAGAATAAAACGTTTATCTATATTTAATTAGGAAAAAATAGTGATCGATAAAATTTAAAATATCTTGTAAATTGAAATATTATAACGTTAATTTGATCTTAAAAAATTATTTAAATTTTGTATAATATGTTATATTTTAATTGAATTAATGTATTATACTAAAAGCATGAAATTTTTTTTCTAATACACAACTTTCTTATTTGAATATTTTTTGGGGCCTTGTGTAAAAAGTCCACAGGTTAAAAACAGGGCCGAAGTATGAAAATAAAACGAGTAAAAAACCCGGCCCATCTCTGAGCCCAGATCCGTGAGCAAGAAGTATGAAAGCAAAAGAACTGAAAAACCCTAGCTTTCTTATATTGGGCAGTGCCATTTCAAATTGCAGGAGAAGCAGTAGCAGCGGCGTTCGAGACCCGAAGGAGCAATGGTTCTTCCTTTCTCTCATTGCTCTGTATCTACAGGAGAAGCTTTCTTCTGTGTCTGACAAATTTTCATCTGAATTTTCCACACAGGGGATCGATCTCAAGGCAGGAGGTAAGAGCAAAAAGACGAAAAGAACAGCACCCAAGTCCAATGATATCTATCTCAAACTCTTGGTCAAGGTACGTTTCACATTACTTCTCTTTTTCCTTATCATTATTATTTTTTATTTATTTGTTTTTATGGTCGATGATGATAAATGTGATCCCAGCTCATTATGAGACCTTCACAATTGTAAGGTCTGGGAATAGATTTTTCCACATTTCTCTGAGCCATCTTCTCTCACTATGTCATATGCTTTTTTGTTTTAATTTTCAAATACCGGACAGGTAATAATTTTAAAGCCAATTAGGACCCGTTTTATTGAACCAATTTTATTTTTTTTGGAACTGCAATTCTTTCGTTGTTCTATGCCTTATTTTTATGATATTAGTGCAGATCCACTTAATCATCTGGATTTATAAATTAAATATTAAATATTGTGAAACTGTTCCCGTTCTACTCGATTTTAGCTTCATTATCTTAACCCAAAGTATTCCTTTATAAAGTGATGTGGTGTTAAATCGATTAATGGTAATTTTGTGCTTGTAAAGGAGAAAAAGTTCCCGATGATGTCTTTTTTTAAACCATGCTAATGCTGATAACGGATGATTAATAAATTCAGTTTATTATACTGAGGGAACTTGTTCTATGATTTTGGCTACTTCACGTTTTTTATGTAGAAGTTTATCATTTTTGGGGTTACCTTCCATTAGTTTCAGAAGCATCTGTTCTCAAAGATTACTTTTTTTTTTTTCTATATGTTTAAATGCATGTTTATGTAGTGTATTTCTTTTTATATGCTTTGAATTATTCTGATTTGTTTTTACATGATCAGCTTTATCGCTTCCTTGTTCGGAGAACTGGTAGCAATTTCAATGCTGTAATACTCAAGCGGTTGTTCATGAGCAAGGTGAACAAGCCGCCACTATCTTTGTCAAGGTTGATTAAGTATACCAAGGGGAAGGTTTGTCTTTTTTGTAATTGTCTTCTCATACTAATCTTTATAGTTTGATTTATTACAGGTTCCATTAATTTAGTTTTTAATCTTATCTATGTAGGAAGATAAAATTGCTGTGGTGGTGGGGGCTATAACTGATGATGTACGAGTTTATGAAGTTCCGGCCTTAAAAGTTACAGCACTCAGGTTTACAGAAACTGCACGGGCAAGAATAGAAAAGGCAGGTGGTGAATGCTTGACATTTGATCAGTTGGCTCTTAGGGCCCCTCTGGGACAGAACACGGTATGTGCAGATGCCACTATAGGCCTTTGTCATTTTCTTGATGATTAACTCCATCCATTGCTACATTTTTGTCAAATGATTTAAGCTTGCCCTTACAATTTTTTTTCTTTTCACTGTTAATCTCTTGTCTGTTTTGGTCCCTGTAAATGTTATGGATTTTTTAAGAGACAAGAGATACTTAACCAGTTAAAAAACAAAAGAATAAGGGAGGAACTATACGAGAGATGAAATGAGTTTACAAATACTAAACTATGTCTTAGAAATAGGGGATTAAATTGGATACTTGTGATATTTAGAAGAATTAAATAAGTATTTAAGGATAGAATTAGTTCAGTTTGTGATTATTGAACATGCTCTTGGTTGAAGTTTTAAGATTATGAAATTGTTGTCTCTAGTCCCTAACCAAGGAATTGCCACCATGATATTACATTATCTTAAACTATTTAGTTGTTGGATGAGAATGCTATCAACACTTGTTTAAACATATTCTAAAATATACTCCTTATGATTAGTCAATTTTTTAAGAACTAAAAGTACTTATTTTATTGATTTTATCACTTTTTAAAAAGTTGCTATGACTTTGTGAAAAACTAGCCAATCACAAGAAAGTGTGTTTAAAAGAGTGTGTTTAAAAAGCATTCCTTTTATTTGGATCGATGAAGTTTTGCTTAGCTGTATTTGATCAAAGCAATACTGTTTAATTCTTTCTAGTCGCTGAATACTTAATATGCTATGCATTTTCCACATTTGTTGCACTTGGATATGCGGGGGTGAATAGAAATTTTGGACGTGGATTTTATTTTTCAAATTCTTGGATGCAGGTCCTTCTTAGAGGACCAAAGAATGCTCGGGAAGCTGTGAAACACTTCGGTCCTGCTCCTGGTGTGCCTCACAGCCACACCAAGCCTTATGTTCGATCAAAGGGAAGGAAATTTGAGAGGGCTAGAGGAAGGAGGAACAGCCGAGGATTTAGGGTTTGATGTGATAAATAGTGTCTCATATTCTGTGATGGTATTTTACCTTTGAAAGTCTATTTTTCCCTATATCTTAGACGCGAAGCAAGTTTTCATGTTATTTCTTTTCTGATAATGATTTTAAGTATGGAGTTTTCATTCTTGGCTCCTTTATTCTCGTTGTAAGTCCTTTTTGATACTTTTACTCAGTTTTGATTCTAGATAATGGATTGTCGTTAATTATGTGATGCATGCTTGTGTTTTATGAAAGTAGACATTCACTTCTCTTCGCATTTTATGCTCAGTATATGCATGGTTAAAATGCATCATTAATTGCTGGCCTCTTATGAGATTCACTTTAGTAAATGACAAAATTCTCGAAGGGCGAGCCACCATTTTTCCGTCCGATTCTTGTAAGATCAAACATGGCTCAGCCGCAGTTACAGTGTTCTTTATGGTCTACTTTAACATGGCAGACGTTGCTAGGGTAATTAATCCTTGCTGAATATTGCGCTTATTTTTCATTATTACCTTAAGTCCGTGACGACCGACATAACATTTAGCTTTACTGTGATCTGGTTGAATGCTAATATTCAGTTTTGTATAGTGTTTATCTAACAGAAATTCAGTTTGAAAACTACGCACCAGAAGTTACTTTGAACGCTAATGTAAACACATGAACATCTCACTCATTTGGATGCCTAAAGCATCTTCAATGCTAACTGCTTATCTTTATAGTGAAGCAACAGCAAAATTAGAGGGTTCCATGCTGGCAACAAAATTGAGCAATGGATGCTTATATGAAGAAGGGTTTCTCATGAAAGAAGGATCCATTATGTATAATCTTTAGACAAGCAAAAATAATGAATGCGGGGATGGTTTACATGTTTATTTTATAGTTTTTTTTTTTGAGTTTTTTTATTGGTGTGAAGAGTTATTTAAATTATTAAAAGTTAAATTAATATATATATATATATATATTATCAAAATAAAATTCAAGCAAATTTGGTTTAAAATTTATAACTAGTTAATGTACTTTTATTTAATATTTATTATCAATATTTATTTAATATGTATAATCCTTGAGTTTTAATTTAGATTCTTAACAATTTCATTTCTTAACTAATTAAAAATAATAAATTTTATAAATTTATAAAATATCTTGTAAAAAGAGCTATCAAAACTTTCTAACTTGTCTTATAAACAAAAATGAAGTTATACGTTGATTTTAAGTATTAGAATAAGAATTTTGTTAGCTATACGGGATTTTAAGTATTTAAAAATAGTTTTTCAGTAAAAATATGTCATTTAAATATTTAAAATCAATTGTAAGGGATGGGGTTAATATTTTTCTAACAATAGCAAGTTTAATTTTCTTTAATTTTCTATATGCATATAAAAGGATGAGAATTGCTAATTGGTTTACTTTAACCTGATTTGATTTAATAAAAAATGATTTAGTTCAAAATTTAATTTGAGATGATTCAGGATCAATTTATTTATTTGATGAGCTTAATTTTTATCTCTAATTCAGATTATTTATTTTCATGAACCACGCTCAATAAATTAATTAGCAAATTGAATGTCAAATTATTTTTAAGTTGGTTAAGTTCATTTTCTATTCTAACCATTAATTATATAGAACAGTACGCAAACTTTGTTTTTGTGGAAAGAACGACACAGTGGTTGGTTAAGTTCATTTTCTATTCTAACCATTAATTATATAGAACAGTACACAAACTTTGTTTTTGTGGAAAGAACAACACAGTGAATCTTTTTTTTGGAAAAATGCATGAACATTCTATTGTCAGCCTTAGCAGTTATATAGAACAGAGTACAGACTTTACTCTTTGTTCAGTGTTGCAAATTATAAATCTATCTTTACTGTTATTTTTTTTTTACCTTATACTATCTGTATTCCATGATTTTTATTATTTTACATATTTTTTGTTTCAAAATATTTGTTGTTAAAGAAATCCAAGGCTTCATTACTTTTTTTTGCAGCTATGCTTATTTGACAATTATACATCAACTAACTACAATTATTTCTACCTTATCATCCTTTTCCAGTTCTTTCTCTTAACATTTAAGTAAGGTGAATGAGAAATAGAGATATTTTAATTAACATATAATAATATTTTACACTAATTGGTGACCCTTTAATCTTTGTGCATAATTTTAAATAACAAAAACTCTGAAAGAGTGTAGTGGTAAAATCAGTTACTTTAATATGTGCCAACGACACACAATATAAATCAATAAATAATAAATTTTTATTAAAAACTATAACATTTAATGTTATCAATGTGTATTTTTTAATACAAATTTATCCCATATAGGTTTTTTTTGTTGAATCTTGATTGAACACATTAGAAAAATTGTAATAAAATTAGAAGTTAATGCAAACATTGAAAATGTTTTTTTTACACTATTCAATAATTGATTGTCATTTAATTTAAAATTATTAACTTTTATAAAAATTATTATAAAAGTTATATTCACAATAATTTTTAATTGATTAACAATATAAATTTTTTTAATACTAAAATTATATTAAAATTAAACTCATCAAATTAACAAAATTTTTATATATTATATGGATTTTTAAATTTAATAAATATCAAAAATAAAAATATTACAGTTATGAAAGCATCAATATAGTGTAACCCAAAAAGGGATCAATATATCATATTCATATTGCGTTTACCGGTAATGGAAACAAATTAATGTCTCAAATCATGAAACTATATTCGTTGTAAAATTTTTATCCTTTAACGGTGAAAACATCTTTACATGCAGTTCTTTTAAAAGAAAAATGCTCGCTATACTCTCTAATATATTATTTTTAAAGATTTTTATTTTGGATATAATTCATGTGATAACGGCTAAATATATCATATTCCTATTTAATATGATCTATGTTGTGGCTAAGGAAGAAATACAACAAAAGAATTAAGTAAAAAAATAATGTATAGATGGATCTTAACATGAAGGTCAACGAAGCATCATTTTCTTAGGTAGAAAATTTTGAATATTGATCACAAATTATATTTAATATTAGATTGTCTCTTGTGTATTCATAATTTGAACATATTACACATATCTTATTAAATTTTTTTAAAAGATAATATAAAATAACTTTTATTTTTTTCATATAGTAAATGCTTTTCTTTCTGAAACTTTTTTATTTTTATTTTTTACTTTTTATCATCTGCCTATAAACAAACCCAAGAGAAAAAATTCCTTTAATGTTTTCCTTGGAAATAAGCCACCCATTTTTCTATTTTTTTTATTTATAATATTTGCCTTCTAAATTAAACCAATGTATTGCTTCGTATTGAGTCAAATAAATGTAAATGTAAAACATGAAAAATAAAATCTTTTTCTTTCTTACATTTTGCATAGGTCTTTTAAAGCAGTAAATAAATATACATTAATTCAAAATTATTTGTTAGAATTTAGACAATTATACATAATTTATTATGTATGTATAAAGCATATGATTAATTATAATTTAAATTATTTATTTTTTAATTAATAGTTATAAATTTTATTTTATTTTAAAAAGAATCTCTACTTTAAAAGAGTCAAATTAAAAAATTATATCAATATTAAAATAGTAAAAGAGCTATTTTTTAAAAATAGAAAAATCATTTGTTAGCATCAAAATTAAAATAGAAGTTTGGATCAGTTGAATCACACCAAATAATTGATAATCAATTTTGGTGTCAACCTTCTCAAAATGTTAACAAGTTGTTAACAACTAATAAGGGATAATTTAAGTCGAACAAATTTTACAGGGTTGTTAAATAAGAGAAATAAATAGGAGATTGAAGAAGATTGAGTAGGTCATTACCATGGGCTAAGTTGCTCAACTGAATATTAGTGGAAGAAAAAAAGGAATTTGATTAGCACTTAATTTAGGAAATCTTTTTGACGACAACAAAAAAAATATGAGATTTTAACGTTGCCATTTTAACTTTAGATGATCAAAATTTGTACATAAAAAAAATCTAAAACAATTAAAATTTATAAGAAAAATTAACATTTTTACTCATTTTTAAATATTTCAATTTACGCTAAAGAAAGCTTAATAAAATATAAATGGGTGAGATTACTTTAAAATTATAGAAATATGATCCAAAGATCAATTAATTTTGTGATAAAATTTTATCGTTAATTAATGAAATATGCAAAGTTTAGTTGATATGATTAAAATTTGCACTAACTAAACATTTGAGCATCATTAGATAATACACATAACTAATTTATAATGTAGTTGATAGATTTGGAATAAATAAATTTTGTTTAGACATGGTAATGATACGATTTATGCCAAGTTTTATATTAAGATAAAAAAATAAAAAATACTATTATAATTATTTTAAAAATAAATATAGATATAATAAAACATAGATAAAAAAGTTATTAATCTAGCGTTACTATTTTGATTTTAAATATTTAAATTTTATAGATAAAAATAAACTAATACAGTTAAAACCAATAAAAGAACATTTGAAACAACTATTTTGGTGGGAGATCATGATCTCAACGAAAATTAATCATTATATTCTTTTTTAAATATTGCAATTTGCACTACAAAGGTCCAACAAGAATCGAAGAATGATACTGCTGTAAAGTTGTAGGGATAGATATAGTCAAAGAATTATTAACTTTTATTAAATCTTAATCATTGGTTAATAAAATATGCAAAAATTGGTTGATGTAAAAAATCATTGAATATTGTTGTCCTTAAAACCTCTTTTACGAATATTTGGATAATAATTTTAAGGAGGTTGGAATCTGGTTGATAGATTTGGGATAAATCCCATATAAGCATATAAATATCAATTATATAGCATTTTAACACACACATAATTAAAATTAATAATAGATACCTTTTCACCTTTTCATTTATTTACTTATATATAATAACTAGAGAAATTAAATTTATTTTATTATATAATATTTACATTCTAAATTAAGATAATAAGATAATGTATCACATCATATTCAGTCAAGTCAATAAGTTAAAAACATGAAAAGAAATTCATTTTCTTACTTACATTCTTATATATATATATATATATAATATAATATAAGATTATAATTATTAATTAAAAATTTATTGAAATTTATATAATTATACATAATTTATTATACATATATAAATTATATAATTAATCACAAATTTTAATTATTTTTTATTTAGCAGTATACTTTTTCATTTTATTTTAAAAATAAAATTTTCATTTAAAAGAGTTAAATTTAAAAGTTATATTAATATTAAATAATAACAAAACATGTTAAAATTAAGGTTATTGAGATCCTCAAATTTTAATAATTTTAAAATATTAAAATTTAATAAATATTTTTAAATCTACTGATAAATTATATTTAAGCACTAAAAGCATTAGAAGAAAATTCTTTGATAAGATAAAATCAAATTCGTAATACCCTTAAAAAGTGTCTTGCACAATTAAAAATCTATTAAAAAATTGTCTCGACTAATAAATTTAAGCTCTTTAAAATAGTTTATGCTCTAGTTCAAATAAGATAACCACTTCAGAATCAAACAAAAAGTAAAGCCACATTTTCAGAGTATGAACTTATGAAGTGCTTATAATCATAAAAAAAAAAAAAGATTATACTAAAAAAGGTATTTCAAACTTTTAAAATTTGTGTTAAAATGAATAGAAAAATTAAAGCACATAAGAGTTAGGTTTTAATAAAGTTAATCTTCTACTTCCATTAAAGACTTAAAATATTAATTAATCATACATATAACATGTACTAAGAATTTAACGATCCTTAGTTCAAAATTTATCTATATGTAAAAAAATCAAAACTTAAAAAAAATAGGAAAATTAAGTACTTAAAACGTTATCTAGTTTTATCTTTTTTTCATTTTTTATCTTTACTTAATTTCTATAAATCTTTAATAGTCTAAGCTTTTTTTTTATTGTTGTAAAATTTTGAGTTAGGTTGAAAAGGTTGACTAAAAAATACTTTAAATCTAAACTTAAAGAGACTTGTTTGCTAAACAATACTTGAAAGAAGTTTGACCGGAAGTCTTTATGTATATTTCCGTATACTTAATATAATTCTTGATAGTGGTTAAGAACTAGACACTGGCCTTTCTTTTTCTTTCTCTTTGTATCTTATCATTTCTCATTTAGACTATCCCAGCATCACATTTCAAAACAATTTATTAACATCAAAATTGGAGTAGCAAAAGTTTGGGTTAGTTGCAATGTATCAAATAACTGATAATCAATTTGGTACCACTTGAGATAGAATATTTAGGATCTCCTGACAAGTAACAATGGGTAATATAAGTTAAAGCAACCTTTAAGGACTTGGTTAATTAGTGAAACAATCAAGGGGAGACAGGTGGAAGAGGATCACCTAATTAAGTCATCCATAGGTTAAGTTGCTTGACTCAACATTAGTCGAGGAAAAGAGGATTCAACTGGAAGCAAGACTAACCATATTTTTGGAAGGATTCAACTAATCTAAGGAGCTAGTGGTTATCATTTTGACATTGAATGTTAAGATTTTATTGATAAGAATGACTTAGTATACAACATTAAGAACTATCTTATATTTTCCAAAAATTATGATATTAGTAAAAACTAAATTTAATCCTCACTTTTAAGTGTTTCAATGTGCACTACGAAGGTCAAATCTAGTCGAGTATGAATGATTAAGTCTACTTTGAAATCATAGAAAAAAGATATGAGCAAAGGATCAATTAACTTTTATAAAATTTTGATCATTTATTAATAAAATATACAAAAATTAGTTAATATGACCAGAACATGAAATATTATTAGTGACCAAATCTCTATAAAAATAATTGGATAATAAATTTAGAATGTAATTGATAGGTTTAGAAGTGATATTACATATGCATATAAATACCAATAATACAACATTTCTAAACAGATGTATGAAATCAAAACTAATTCTTTACCAATTTATCTCTATTTTTATTTACTCTACATTTAATTTACCTTACCTTTGTTTACTTCATCTATAGTGTTATTTATAGTTTTTTTTTTTCTAATGCTTTCACTTTATCATATGCATTACTTCCAACTGAATTTTACTTACTTTTAGTCATAATTGTATAATTATACAATTTTTTTTTTTTTTAAAATAGTTTAGTAACATAGCCAGGAAATAGGATCCCTTTCTCAGTGCAATCGTTTGATGAAAAGAGGATTCTTTGTATTTGGCCTAAGCTGATTCCGAAATTCAAATTTAACCTACTCAACCGACAATCTATCTTTTTGAGACGTGTGTAACATACCAAGATGAAAATGGCCATTAACATGTCATTAAACAACAAAATTATTGAAGAGGAACATAAATTAAATTCATATTTATGATCCTCCAAAGAATAAAAAAGAATATAATGAATACCCACTTTACAAATTACAACGAATCACTAAAATGAAATTAAAATAAGTTAAAAAATGAAACATTACAAGCATTAGTGATTAATCATTAGTTATTGCTTGCTCATGGGATCAATGTCACCAAGTAAGTACTGTCTTTTTGTGCTCATGGTGGGTGTGCCATCTTGGCTCTTGGTTCTTTCTCAACCTCGTCCAAGAGATTAGTTTCCTTCAATTTGTCACCAATTTTCTTAATGGTAACAATGAATGCAATTTTGATGAGCTCTTTTGGTTCTGTGGTGTTGCCAGCCTCTGCTATCAGACTTTCCTCACATTCTTTCTTGTAATCTGTGGGATGGCAAATGTATTGAACAGCTTTTACAGTGGAAGTCACGTGATTGTTTTTGTTGTTTTCTATATCGTCTTCCGATCCATTATGAGTATTGAAAGTGACAGCAAGAAGCATAGCCACCAGCTCCAAGTTGGAGACTCCAATGATGGCAATTCTCTTTCCTTTTTCTGCACCCTCCCCAGACACATTTTTAATTAAGCACCACCTGTCGTAAATTAAGTTTTATATAATTTCAAATCAGTAAACATACATAATAATTAATAATAACCATAACAATTTAATTAATTTCATTTTTGTGTACAAAGCAATGGATGCTATGAGATCTCATAAATTATGCAAACCTTGCATCGTTTAATCAATTTTAGTCTATTAAATGTTGTTCTATCTTGTATACACTCCAACATTAAAAAAGTATGAAATTACCTATAGATGGAGGCAGTGTGAATTAATCTTCCTTCAAAGTCCTCGGGAGAGTGCGTCTTTGTGGCTTGACATGCAAAGTAGATAGTTATTTATACGCACAACAACGGTATTTAACACGATTAAGAGTTGGTTCAGTTAAATGTGATTTGCTATATGCTAAAGGGCCAGGTAGTAAAAGATGAAACGCTGAAGCCACACCAAATACAGGTCAAACTTTTCGGTCTGTTGTGAAAGATATTTTTTTTGCTAATTCATCAAATTAAGAAAATTGTAACTTTATAATTTTATTAAATTTAAACCCGTGTGTAATATGTTTCAAAAGAAAAGAAAAAACCAAAATGATCAAGTATGGTTAAAAATTGAGACACAAGTCACACGGTATTTATTTTTTAACTACTTTAAACGATCGAGTAGAGCTACTAATTACAGATTTCACCAAATTCTCTTTTTCTAAACAATGGACAAGCAGTTTTTTTTTTTTTTTTTCAGAAAATGGATAAAAGGTATACATTTAAATTAATTGCAGTGAAGCGATAGTATAATTTTTTTTTTCGGTCATCCAACTATGGATTAATATATTATTAAAAAAATTTAAATTTTATAATAATTATACAAAAGAAAAATATCACTTGATGTAAAAAGAATAAAAGATTATTCTATATATCCTACATTGGAAGTACCTTTCTTAACATGAATTCCTCTCACAGTTTATGTTTATTTGAGTTATATTATTTTTATAACATCTTTTTACAAGTAATTTTTTGCATTATTTATATGTTACATTACACATCTTTTCTACATTTCTCCTTTTTTTTTTACTCTTCCACATTCTTGTAATTAAAAAGGTTTAAAATAATATTTTTATTCTTATATATTTCATCCATATTCAATATAATTATTATACTTTACAAAAAAAATTAATAATTTGATTCTTAATATTACATTCTCCTATAATATCATTTATATTTTTTATGTTGTGACTGACAGCGGTAGATACTATAGTTACATTTTTTTTTTCATTCAAATATGTTTGATCAAGTTACGTGATTTTAATTTGATCTTTTAAAAAAAATTAGTTTAGTTTTAAATTGAACACAATATTAAAACTTAATATATTAAAGAAAGAATATATTCAATACATGTTAGTATGAGACATCATAATAAACTTTAAATTTGTGGGTACACGTTTAAATATTAACAAAAAAAATTACTTTGATTAAATTTAAGAAGAATATGAAATCATATCTAATTTATAAAAATATTTAATACATTTTAAAAAAAATGAATATTATTTTTAGTTAAATAGTTTAGGTTTATCAATAATTAAAAATTGATTTAAATATGAGTTCAGAAAAGATTGAGATAAAAAATTAAAATTCAATTTCAATTCCATTATGTTCAAATAAACTTGAAAAAAAATAATTTATTTATAATTTTTATTTATTCATATATATTCAATATTATTAAATATAATTTTAATTTAGAATCCTAAAAAATAAAATAATAATAAAATATTTTTTTAAAAAAATATAAAAGATTAATATATTTATTTAAATGTTATCATAGTTATTAAGGTGGATTGATTTATGTTTCTAAACTCAATCTTATTTTTACAAGTTTGGTATAAATTAAGATTTTTCTTAAATTTATTTAAATTGAATTTTTTTTTATCAAAGTTAAGATGAATACTCATCTTTTAGGTTTGAATTTTGTTGGCATGACTTAATATAATATGTGTTGAAATTTATTTCTTATTATAAGAACCAGCTTATAAATTTTGAATATTTTTGTTACAATTTTTCATATTACATGGATTCTCTTTTATTTTAATCAATTATCATCTATTATATAAATATTATTTAATAATAAATTATAATTAAAATATACCAATATTTAAAATTTAATTTTAATATTGAATTAACCAGTCAACTATATCTATATATATATATATTATTGTTATTAATTATATAAGATTAACATATCTTTAAAATGTAAATAGTTTGAAAAATTATAATAAGATGATATAGTAGAATATAAAACAAAAAATCACACATAAAAAATCAAACAAAAGTTAAACTATCCCATACAAATGCAATCTTTATGAATTATAAAAAAATTTTACATTTAAAGTTTATCCTCGAGAAGTAACTATTATACCAATAATGAGAAAAGTTTAAGGTTTAAGACGAGTCTCCATCTATATTATTCTCATTGTCGTTGTCCTCTCCTCCATTTATATTTCTGCTTCTATTATCATACTCTCTTAAGAGGTTTTAGATATATACAAAAAGAACCTGTTTTACCGTAGTGAGGAGAAATTTGTGAAAGTTATCATAATATTAATTTTCTTGCAATCTGACATAAATGAGATATTCCCTGCTAATCAATAGTAGGTGGTACTACACGAATTCTAGGAATGCCTACTAAA
Organism: Canavalia gladiata; assembly: GCA_037954105.1. Lineage (NCBI taxonomy): Eukaryota > Viridiplantae > Streptophyta > Magnoliopsida > Fabales > Fabaceae > Canavalia > Canavalia gladiata. The sequence continues at coordinate 17,988,450 of CM075660.1, forward strand.
GCATGAGATAGTCTATGATATTGAAGAGTATTTTTCGACGATGTAGATGAAGGAGATAAAATCGATCTTCTACAATATACCTGCCTAAGAATAGATACCATAACATTCGCAAATACAGCCATAAGAACTTATGATGGAGGATGTGCTGGAAAAAAATATATCGGTTATCCAAATAACTTCTCTACCTCTAAATGTACTCACTCTCTCAGCATTGAGGACGTTAAACTCATTCCTCATTTTCCTTATCAACTTCAGTCTCAGACACTAGGGATACGAGGAAGAGGGCCAAAAGCGGAGAATTACATACAGGGAGAAAAGCATTTTGCATTAAAAATATTAGAAAACCGAGGGAACTAGAAGGATCAGTTTATGGCTGAGGGAAGGGGATTTCAGCAGCGACCAAAGAAGAGGTACCCACAATGCGTATATAGCTCTCTTTAACACTTTTATATCTGATATGGGGCTGGATCAACCTTCAATTTGGAACGATAGCCTAATGGATCCAGAGACGTGGACAAAGGCAAAAACTGGGGTGAACCAAAGCTCAGCACTTCCATTTTATTAAATTGATATTATTTTTACTATATTTATTTCATTTTAAAATATAAACAATTATATTATTTAATAAAAAATTTAAAATTATAAAAAAATATTTTTATAATTTTTTAAAATATTGAAAGGATCAAACCGTAAATTTCATTTTGATTATGTCCTTATTAACAAATCCACAAAGATATTGCTAACTACATTAATTAAACAATGATACATGATATCATATTATTGGTATACATCATCATAAGGTCAGTAGCTTTATATATATAAAGGTAACAAAGAAAACATTTTTTTTAAATCATTTAATTTGTATTACAAGTTGCCCACCTGTGTATCAAACAGTACTAGATCAATTACTATTATTGTACCAGCTATTATGTACACCATTAACATAGACAAATACGTACATGATACAGGCATCTTAGCATTTTGATATAAAACATATTTTAGAAGGTCCCCGTGATATTCAAATGTTAGGATTAAAATGGTAGCAAAATGAAACAACAGAGTAGCATAAGGTAATAAAATTTTATTCATATGAACGTGAACGTAAACATGAACATGAAAGGGAGCGGCTCCACCATTAATGTGGATGAAATGATTGAGTGTCAGAACTTGTTAATAAAGTCATAAATCTGATTACTCACATCCTCTGCTGCTTCTTGATTGTTGAAGTGTCCTACCCCTTCCTGCACAACCACTTCTTCTAAAGTTGGCACATCTTTCTTGAAACCATTGTGGAGATACTCCTTCATCCCTGGGGAATTGTATACTAAGTCAACATCCCCAGTAATGAACTTTACCGCTACATTCATGATTCCTACTCCAGTCCATGGTGCCGTCAGCTCCCAGTTTCTGCAAATAATTCAGCTTTATAATTACCACAATTTCCCCACTTTTGATACATTACATTAATTTTTTGGCAATTTAAACACAAATAAAAAAAAGAACTAACAAGTTGAGATTTCTGTAGTAGTTCAAGCCCCCACTGAAGCCTGTATTGTTGAATTTAGCAACATAATAATCAAGATCCTTTTGGGAGAGCCAAGATGGCAAAGTCTCAGGAGTATTGGGATTAAACCCCGTTCCATACTCCCCTTTCGGAAAAATTGGTGGACCGGTTTCGCGCAATGTGAGTATGTTCTTCATTAGGTACGCAGTGTCAACTCGGGCAAGCTCTGCTTCCATCTTTTCCGGTTCCTGTCATCGGGATTTATTTAACACAAATGATATCAGATTTACAATTATAAATCATAACAGATTCCGTACAGTGAAAGTTTCTAGAACTGAGCATATGCCAGTAGCTGAAGTACCATGTCTAAAATTAGACTTATTCAAATTAAAAGTTAGCTCAAGTACCTTATATACAATTATTAAACATGTATCTAATCAATGTGGTACTCTAACAGATTATGTTATGAGGGAAAGAAGAAAGAGTGTTTAGTGTTTACGAACCTGAAATCTGCATATGTAGTAGTCTTCTCCATACAAATCATAGAAAGCATCTACAGTTTTCTGATTAGGGTTTCTACCGAGGAAGGGTCGGAAGGGGACACTGAGACAAACATAGGCTTTGATTCGATCGGGTCGGAACAAGCAGAGATACCAACCGATGATGGCACCCCAATCATGTCCCACAAGGAACACTTTATCGACGCCCATAGAGTCGATGAGAGCAATGATATCACCGACGAGGTGGAAGCAGGTGTAGCTGGTGATCGGAGCAGGGGCTTCGGTGTCACCGTAGCCTCGGAGATCAGGGGCGACAGCACGGTAACCGAGGGAACTGAGAGAAAGAATCTGGTGTCGCCATGAGTACCAGAGCTCGGGGAAGCCGTGCAAGAACAGAACCACTGGCCCTTCTCCTTTCTCCGCAACATGCATCTTTATCCCATTCACTTCCACCCATCTGTGTTCTATGCTTTCCATCTCTCTCTCTCTCTCTCTCTCTCTCTCTCTCTCTACCTTCTCACAACAACTGAACAAATTCTAAACACGTTACCTCATTTTATATTACAGCATCTTTGCTTCACCGGCGGCTATTAAGCTTTGCACAAAATTCACAGCAGATAACCAGTTGTTCACACCATAATTCCCACCTTTTTTTAAATGCAAAAATACTCATTTGGAGTTGATAGACAACAAACATGGCTTAAAATAATGATAGTAATAGAGGTGTGATAGACAAAAGACAAAATAAATTATTGGTAATAAATTATTCTGTTAAATTGAAGTCTAAGATTACGCATGATTTGATAAAATTAATTATTTTTTAAAAGCATCGTTTGCGAAAGAATTAGATATACAAAATAATTTGTATGAAAAAGTAGAGAATCTTAAAAACTAAATTTTTTGTTTAATTAAAGAGAATAACTTTTAATGTACAATTACACTTTAAAAATATACTATATAAACATAACTTTAAACATCACATAATTAAATCATAAAAAACCCAATGCATAAAATAGTGTACAAATTAGCGTGTATTTAGGTCAGCTTATTAGAAAAATAATTATTTCAGATCATGCAAGAAAACGATAAATATCGCTATGTTCAAACTTCAATCAGTCACTCATTTATCTTTTTCGCCAAAATCTAATATATTTCCTTCACCTTGATTATCTTTATAATACATATTTAACTAAATTATAAAAATATTTAAAATTAGTTAATATTTTTTATGTTTTAAAATTTATTGTGATTTATCAATTTTATTTTAATTTTACTATCATTATTTATCCTTATTAATTTTAAATTTTTGTTTTTTAACTACTTTATTTATTAAGGATTAAAGAAAAATAATAATAAATACTTTATAGAATTATAAAATATATTATAAAAATTCTTAATAAATTTTTAGAAAATATCTTATAAAATCCAAAATATAATATAATACGTGACAAAATCAATCACAATAAATTTGATAAATCTTCTATAAGTATAACGTTTTGTTAATTCAAAATATATTTTAATATTTAAAAATAATAAGTTTTTATTAGTTAATATTCATTATATTTTTAAATATTTAAAATCAAGTATAAGTGATGAGGTTAATACTTTTTTATAATAATAAATTTAATTTTTTTTCTATATGCATGTAAAAAAACAGAATTATCGATAGGATTAAGAAAAAAAAATTTACACATACAAATACTAATATACATTTATTTACATACAATTATAAATTGTTGAATCTATTTTATTTTTTATTTTTTATTTTAAAAAATTGTCAACTATTAAATAAGAATAATGCAAATGAATATTATTTATATGTAAGAGAAATATAGAAATAAAAAACATAATTCATCTTACTTCAACTTAAGTAAACATAACACAAATTAATTCAACTTAAAGTTTAATTCAAATTGATTTATAATAAGCTAAATTATTAACTCATTTAATTTTTAGTTAAAGTTTAACATATTTAATTTATGAATAAATTTAATAGCTAATTAAAAAATTAAATTTAAATTATTGATTATTTCATTGTTATGTAAGGATAAAAATAAATCATATACTGTTTAACAGAAATTTATGGTATGATTTATTATAAAATTTAACTGGAATTGATTTTTTAATGAATAAATAAATTTATATTTATTATAAAAATTATTATATTTAAATTTATAATAAATATATTTAATTTATTTAAGAATTTATTTATTTATATTTATATTTATATTTATTTTTATTTTAATATATTATATTTATATAATATTAATATATTTATATAATTTTTTTAATTAAATTTTATAATTTTAATTAAAAAATTTAATAAATTAAGAAAAACTAAATTTTTTAAAAATATAATAAATAATAAATTTAAATTTATATGTCAAACTTTTTAAATAATTTAAATTTAAATAGTTAAAATAACCTATTACCTTTCTTATTATAATGATTGGTAGTATAATGATTACAGACTAGTTCCACAGAACGGTGGACCACCGGGTTTTTCTTTTGGTGGGAGGAACAATAAACGGAATTTTTTTTAGGAATAGAACACATATTTTTTATTGTTAACCTTAACCACTGGTTGTATAGAATGACGCATAATTTTGTTCCTTGTTTAGTGCCGCAAATTATGAAATATCTTCATTATTAAGTTCTTATCATATACCACCACCATTCCATAATTTTTATTGCTTTTATGTATTTTTTTCATAAGATTTGTTGTTACAGAAATTCAAGGCTTCACTATTTATTTCACTATACTTTCATTTAATAATTATATATCACTTAACTATAGTTATTTCTACCTTATCATATTAAACCCTTTTTTTAAACCTCAACATTTATGTAAGATGAATAATAAATAAATAAATAAATTTTAGTCAACATATAACAATATTTTATATTAATTAATAACCTCTTAATCTTTGTACACAATCTTGAATAACAAAAATTATGAAAGAGAGGTAGTAATAGAATCGAATATTTTAATATGTGTCAAGGGAACACAATAATAACTTTTTATTAAAAATTATAACATTTAATGTTATAATTACACATTAAATTTTTTTAATAAAATTAAAATTTAATTGAAATTATTAATAATATAAAAAATTATAGTATCATCTAATTATTGATTATTATAAAATAAAAATTATTATTTTTGTAATAATTTGTATAAACTATAACTTTTAATTAATGATCCAGAGTTCAACCCATAAAATTAATAAATTTTTATACATTATATGGATATTATTTTTTAAATTCGATAAATTTAAAAAACATAAATAAAAGATATCATCGTTTTTAAAAGATCAATATATTGTAATAAAAAAAATCAGTATATCATCTTCATATTGTGTTTACTATTACAGAAGGCAACATAATGCGTAAAATCATAGAACTATGTTTATTATAAATTTTTTATTCTATCATATAATATTTTTATTAGTGAAACTATCTTTACTTGTAGTTATTTAAAAAAAATTCTTGTAATACCCTTTAATAAATTATTTTTAAACATTTTTATTATTAAATATAATTCATATGATACTTGCTAAAAATGCGAGCCTTGTTTTTTACGGAGTCAAATTTATTATTTAATGTGCTGTGCGTTGTAGCTAAGGAAGAAATATAATGAGAAAATTAAGAGAGAGAAAAATTGAATTGATGGATTTCAAGTCTCAACTAATCTTGTCAAAATGAATAGATTATTCACATTAAAAAACTGGATTATATGAATCAACCTAATAAGTTGAACTCATTAATTATCGTCCTTAATCTCAATTAAATTGAAGGTTAATGAAACAATAACTTTTAGGTAACGATATTTAATGTTAAAATGTTTATTGTGTATTTATAAACACATAATTTGAACATATTAAACATATATTATTAAATAATTTATTTTTAAAAATAATATTAAATAAATTTTAATTTTTTTCATATAATAAAAATTTTCTGATTTTTTAATTTTATCATCTACGTATAAATAAAATTAGGAAAAAATATCTATTTAATTTTTTTAAACAAACTGCCTACCTTTTTTATTATTTTATTGGAATTTTGTTATTCTACAGAGACCATATATCTAAAGTAAAAAAATTAAAAATACATTTATTATTAGCTTTAAATTAAGTATAATTACGATGTATACTAAATGTAATCAAGTAGATGTATTTCCACTCTCTCATCTTTTTGGTATATATATATATATATATATATATATATATATACTGATTTTAGAGAAATTAAATCTATTTTATTATAAAATATTTACCTTCTAAAATAATACATTGCATTACTTCATACTTAATCAAATAAATGAGTAAAAAAATGAAAAATCATTTTTTAATATAATTATTAATTAAAAATTATTTGTTGAAATTTAAACAAATATACATAATTTATTATGCATATATAAAACATTTAATTAATCATAATTTCAATTAATTTTTTAATCAATAGCGTAATTTTTTATTTTATTTTAGAAAATAAATTTTATTTTAAAATAGTAAAGTTTAAAAGTTATATTAATATTAAATGGTTCAACATATTAAAGTTAATTATATTAATATTTTAAAATTTTGATCTTTTAAAAATATTAAAGTTTAATAAATAATCTAAAATTTATTAACGATTTCTATTTAAATAATTAAAAGAAAAAAATTATTGTCTAATAAAATAAAATTTAATTTATAATGTTTTTAAAAAGCATATTGTACAATTAAAAGTTTATTAAAAATTGTCTGGAATGATAGACTCAAGACATTTTACTTAAATAAAATAATTATAAAATTAAATTTATTTTTTTAGAGTACGATTTGATCATATATTTAAAAATATAAAAAAAAATATGTTATAAATTTTTTTTAAAGTTTAAAATTTATACTAAAATAAATTGAAAATTTGAATGAAGGATACCAAATTAAACTAAATAATTGTTTTTTGATAAGTTAATTTTTTTAATAAAATTATTTTTCGATTTTTATTAATAATTTGAAATATTAATTAATATGACCTATGACATACAAAACATGTCAAGAGTCCAACAATTTTTTTTTTTTCAAAACTCATCTATAAAGAGAAAACCTAAGACTGCGAATATAGAAAGAGAATTACATATTAAGTATCATCCCCTTCTCATTTGCTTTTTATGTTTAATGTTTATAAATCTTTTTCTTTCACTTGACAAAATTGTTTTAGATTAATCTAAAAAAACTAGTTACGGAATACTATGGTCTAAGTTTAGAGAAATTTATTTACTAAAAAATATTTGAAAAAAGTCTAAGTGTAATTTTATGTATATTTTAATATACTTAATCAAATTCTTATAATGATAAAGGATTCAACATAGCTCTTCATATTGTTGGATTCTAGGTATATAAGGAAATAATATTTTAATTTGATAAAGATAAAAATAAATAAATAGAATAATTATAATAATGTTGTAATTAAGAAAATTATATCATCATAACTGTAATTATTAGATAATTGAATATCTTTATAATTAATTAAGTCTTATATTAATGATCTCTATTATAAATATATGTTCCGTTGTGTAGTTGAAACATATGAATTCATTTTATATATTTTCACATTTTTTTTACCTAGATCTATTATTGTGATATCGTAAATGTTCATTCTTACAACCTATAAATATGCTTTACATGTCTATTATGAAACGTGAGAAGTACGTTAGAATCTCACGTTAACCAAATATATAACCAATTAAATATATATAAAGTGAAGATAATTCTTGTTTCATAGAATTAATTTTTGAGCTTGAGTTAAATTTAAACTCAATTTTTAACATAGTATTAGGGTATATCCTAATATGTTAATGGGCCACCTATAAATATCCAAAGCTGCAAACTTCATATTTAGATGTTCAATGTTAAGCATGAGGATGGTGTATTGTAAATTCCAAATATAAAAGACAAATATATATATATATATATATATATATATATATATATATATAATATAAGATGAGAATAATCTTCATCTCATAAAGCAAACTTTTGGAGTTGAGGTAAGTTTAAATTCAATTTTCAACAAAAATAAACCAATATTTTTGTTTGGTCTAAATTTCTTTAGTCTCTTATTTCAAAATGTTATATTTGCTTGTTTAATTAACTTATTTGTTAAGATTTTTCTAAGTTAGAAAGAATATAAAAATAATTCAACCCAATATCTCTTTTTTAAAATAATTTATTAACATAAAAAATTGGACTAGATAAAGTTTAAATTAATTGTATTATTTCAAACAATTAATAGTTAATTCTAGTGTGAATTGACAATATTTAAGAGCTATCAACAGGTAATATAAGTTACAACAAACTTTAAGGACTTATTAGAGAGACAACCAAAAGGAGATACATGAAAGAAAATTGATTAATTAAACCATAACCATAGATTAAGTTGCTCGATTAAACACTAGTCCAAGAAAATGAGATTTAACTTAAAGCAAATCTAATGATATTTTGAAAGTGTTTACCGTTTTAACTTTAAATATTCAAATTCTACAAATAAAGATAACAGTTGAAACTAATATTTGAAACTAACTCCTATTTTTTTAGAAATTACTATCTTAATAAAAATTAATTATTATGTTTTTTTAAATATCATATTTTGCACTAAAAATTGAAAGATAAAACTCTTTTAAAATTATAAAAATAAATATATTCAAAGGATATCTAATTTATAAAATTTTGATCATTAGTTAATAAAATATGCAAATATTAGTTGATATGAAAAAAATTATCAAACATTGTTTTCTAGAAAGCTTCTTTAAGAATCATTAGATAAGTCCACCAAAGCCTCTTTAAAAATCATTGGATAATAGGTTTAAAATCTAATTGATAGATTTTTATAGATCCATATAAATACCAATTATATAACATTTTGGCACACCATATCAAATCAAAACCAATCCTTTACCAATTTATATTTCCTTTAATTTACTCAATATTTAATTTCCCTTACCTTTGTTTACTTCATTTATAGTTTTTTGTCAGCCTTTAATTTATCATTTCACTTCACTTCTTGCCGAATTTTACTTATTTTTAGTCATAGTTGCATAACTAAGCATTTTTTTTTTTTGGAATAGTTTAGGAACCGACTTTGGGAAGTATAATCCCTTTCTTATTGCAATCATTTGATCGAAAAGATGGAGGATTGTTTATATTTGGGCTCAGTTGATTCTTATCGACTAAGTTAACCCCCCTAGCCGACGATCTATTTTTTCTGGAACGTCTGTAACATACCAAGACAATAAGAGCTAAAACACTATTAAGGTTTAGGGTTTTACATATAAATGTAAAAAATAAATATAGATATAACATAACATAATATATATAAAAGGGCCAGCCATTAAACAACAAAATTAGGTAAAGAATGAAACACTATAAGCACTAGTGATTAATTACTAGTTCTTGCGTGCACAAGGGATCATTGTCACCAAGTAAGTACCGTCTTATTGTGCCTATGGTGGGTGGGCTCATCGGGGAAGTAAGGAATCCCAGCAACCTTGATCCAGTCACCACCATGAAAGAACTTGGATGGTGCGAATAAGTTTGCAGCTTTTGAATTAAGGTTCCAAATCCCAGGCCAATTAACACGCTTTGATGTGTCTGAACCGGGACCAATGTTATGATACTCAGCATAGAAGCAAGTGTTCATACCAGTAGGTCCCTCTGGTCCATGCCATGGTAAATACCCATCAGGATGAATCAAATCGTCAATGTAAGTATCCATAATGATAGTTCTAGAATAAATCTTCCATGGACGAGCTAAGTAGGCCTTATTCTCAAACCTTACTGAGTAAAATTGAGGATCAGACACAATGGATCCCCCTTGGATGACTATTGCTGATGGTTCCTTTCTATCTTTCCTTCCTTGTGCAGTCACAATGCATTGTTGGTTTTTCAATGGCTTTCGAACAAGGAAAGTGCAGTTTTGGAAAACAGCTAGTGCATTACCAAAGACAAAGTCAATGGTACCTGAAATAGTGCAATCACGGTAAAACTGACGCATTGTGTGTACATAAAGTGTGTCTTGGTATCCATCCATTGAGCAGTTGTAAAAGATGGATTTGTCTGATTGTACCCTTAAAGCCACTGCTTGATGCTTTTCAGGGCCAGCAGAATTTTCAAATCCCACATTGATAGCAACAAAGTGATCTCCTTGAATAGCTACAACATACATAATAAGCATAGACTAATTAATTAATTAATTAAATTTATTCATAGATAAAAATCATCTAGAAATAAAAACATACTAATATAATTAAGAGAGAGTACGTAGTAGTTATTATCCAATCTTCTGAAGCACGAAATTAAGGAGACATACCAACAGTGGCAGTTCTGTAAGTGTTGATCCCATCTATGAAGTTTTTGTTTCCGGTGATCCGTGTCTTTCTGCCACCATCACCAATAAACGTAACATAGGTCATTTGTGTGGTAACTTCAACACATTCTTGGTAAACACCTTCTTTAATATAGATCACGAATGGCTCTTGGCTCTTCTCAGGCACCTGCTTCAATGCCTCATTGATGCTTTTGAAATCTCCGCTTCCATCTAAGGCCACAGTTACGTTAGGCTTTTGTTTCAATGGATGTTCAATTGCATCAAGGAGTCTTTGATGATGAACCCAAGATGGAACCTCAGAATCATCCTCAAGAAGGCGACGTCCAAATAGTTTTGTGATATTGAAATCAGACACAACATCGGCAAATTCCGTAACAATAGAGAGGGCATTGCTACTCATGTGCATACTTGTTGTCAATAGCTCCTTCATCTTCTTACCAGCGTCGCCTGTTGTGTTCTCAAATCCATCCAAACACGTCTCTTGATATGTTACTGCACCGCTGAGCCAAACCTTCAAATTCATAAGAACTTTGTCCGCATTTTTGAAGTAGTCAAACTCATCCATTCCATCAAGTGACCTTGTTAATTCGTCAATTGAAAGATCCATGAGTTGTTTGCATGTGTCAAGTGCCATCTTGGCTCTTGATTCTTTCTCAACCTCGTCCAAGAGATTAGTTTCCTTCAATTTGTCTCCAATTTTTTTAATGGTAACATTGAATGCAATTTTGATGAGCTCTTTTGGTTCTGTGGTGTTTCCAGCCTCTGCTATCAGACTTTCCTCACATTCTTTATTGTAATCTGTGGGATGGCAAATGATTTGAACAGTTTTTGCAGTGGAAGGCACGTAATTCTTTTTGTTGTCTTCTATATCATCTTCATAACCATTATGAGAATTGAAAGTGACAGCAAGAAGCATAGCCACCAGCACCAAGGTAGAAACACTAATGATGGCAATTCTCTTTACTTTTTCTGCACCTTCCCGAGACATTTTTAATAAAGCACCACCTGTCGTAAATTAACTTTCAAATTAGTAAACATACATAATAATTAGCCATAACATTAATTTCTTATTTAGCTTACAAAGCAGTAAATGTCATAAGATCTTATATGAATTATGCAAACTTTTTATCAATTTTAGCCTATTAATTTTAATTTTTGAGACAAAATATTAAATTACCTTCTGATGGAGGCAATATCGATTAATCTTCCTCCAAAGTGTTTGGGAGAGTGCGTCTTTGTGGCTTGACATACAAACTTGATAGTTATTTATACGCACAAAAACGGTATTTAACACGATTAAGAGTTGGTTCAGTTAAATGTGATTTGCCGTTTGCTAGAGGGTCAGGTAACAAATTATCTTTCCAACAAAAGATGAAACGCGGAAGCCACACCAAATACATGTTGAACCTTTTTGGTCCGTTGTGAAATATATACATATTTTTTGCTAATTCATCAAGTTCAGAAAAATGTAACTTTATAATTTTATTAAATTTAAACCCATGTGTAATATGTTTGAAAAGGAAAAAAAAACCAAAACGGTTAAGTATGGCTAAAAATTGAAACACACAAGACACACGGTATATATATTTTAACTACTCAAAACGATCTAATATAATTAGAGGTTTTATCAAGTTCTTTCTACTAAATAAAGGACAAGTAGTTTTTTTTTTCTTTTCAAAAAGGATAAGATGTATAAATTTAATTAAACTGTACTGATAGTATAAAATTTTGTATATAATCTTTTAATTATGAATTGACATATTATTAAAAAAATTAAATTTTATAACAATTACTTCAAAAATCATCCTTATTATAATCTACTTGATTGACAATATAAAAATAATATCAAAATTAAGCTAAATATATGTGCATGGCACATAGCTATTGCAAAACTTTTTATTTTTTAATTTTTTTGGAATGTTTAATGATGATTTTCTCAATCTTTATTTTCATATGTAGATTCATCCATTTATGAGATTCATCAATGTACCAACATGGGGCATATGACGCTGTATTTTAGATTCAAAATGACTGTAACCCCCTAGTTTGGCGTGAAAGAGAAATTCTACTTTTTACAGCATGTTTTTCTAACAATTTTTACAGTTAGGGGAAAAATATGGGGAGAGGAGGACACCTTTTCACAAGTTTTTTAATTATCTTACATATCTTGTCCGCATCTCTCTTAGTCATTAAAAAAATTATATAAAAATATTGTATAAATAGAAATTTCTTAATTTGGATTACAAGCTGAACCGGAACTCAGGCATGTATTTCAATATACTAGATCAGTTAATTACTATTATTGTACTAGCTGTTATGTACTATTAAAATAGACAAATAGATACATGCTACACGCATCCTTGCATTTCGATATAAAAGAATGAACACTGAAATTAAGTAGAAAAGAAAATAATTAATTTCATTACAAAAAAAAAAGATTTGTAATGTACAAAATAGGCCTAGTACTTAGTCTACTAGACAACAAAAATCTCCCAGAAAGGGTTTAGTTTAAATTACATGAAATGTGAATCTATGTATCATGCATGAACAAAAAAGCGTGATCATCTGCAGTTAGGAAAATGTGGCAAGATGACAATACATACAACGACATAAAATTATAATAAATAAAAGATAAAAAAGAATTGACCAACACAAGCTAGCATCGGCAATTACTAATCTTCGAATGCAATGCAACGATCCACCCTTCCCCTAAAAAAATTTTTTTGGACGCTCATGGGAGGGGATGCCAGAGTCGTAAGGAATCTTAGTAACTCTAATCCAATCATCACCATGAAAAAAGGTGGATGGTAAGTAACGAATTGCAGATGTTGAAGTGAGAGTCTTGATACCACGCCATTTTACACGCTTTGATTTGTTTGAACCTGGACCAGTGTTATTGTACTCAGCATAGTAACAAGTGTTAGTATTAGAAGGACCCTCTTCGGTTTCCCATGGTAAATATCCATCAGGTTGAATCAACTCCCCAATGAATATGTCCATGAAGATTGTCCTTGAGTGATTCTTCCATGGACGAGCTAAGTAAGCCTTGTTAGTAAACTTCTTCACTTTTTTGTCAAGCACAATAGACCCTCCTTGGATAATTATTCCCGATGGTTGGCGTCTTTCTTTTCTACCTTGTGCAGTTACAATGCATTGTTGGCTGTCCAATCCCTCTCTAACCAAGAAAGTGCAATTTTGAAAAACAGCCACTGCATCACCAAAGATAAAGTCAATTGTACCTGAAATGGTGCATTCTCTATAGAATTGACGCATGGTATGGGCATATAGTGTGTCCTGATATCCATCCATTGAGCATTTGTAGAAGATTGTCTTGTCCGCTTCAACCCTTAAGGCTACTGCTTGAAACTTCTGGGGCCCAGCAGTGTTCTCAAATCCTATGCCTATGGCCACGAAATAATCTCCTTGAACAGCTGCATCATCATGCATAATTGAAATTCTAATATTACAATCCATCATCAAATACAATGTAATTTAATATAATTCATAAATGGTTCTAATTTTGTGAAAGGAGAGGGTACATACCAACAGTGGGTGTTCTATAAGTGTTAATCCCATCAGCGTAATTTTTGTTACCGGTGATTCGTGTCTTATCAGCACCATCACCGACAAACACAACGTGGGTCATGGACTTTTCAATTTCAAGATACTCATGGTAAACGCCCTGCTTGATGTAAATGACGAAAGGTTTTTTATTCTCTCTGGGCACCTTTTTCAAGGCCTTCCCGATGCTCTTGTACTTGCCACTACCATCTTTGGCAACAATCAAATCGGGCATGACGTTGCGTGGGCTACCAAGTAGTCTCCGAACACCAAGACCATCACGAGCCCAATAAGGAAGCCCAGTATCATCCTCAACGAGCTGGTGGCGATGGCCATCCGATGTCAAATTCATAGCCGACACCGTTTCGGTCAAATCGGTGACGATGGCAAGGGCGTTACTAGTCATATGCATGGCAGCCGTTAACCCCTTCCTCATCTTCTTACCCGCTTCACTTGTCTCCTTAAAACCATCCACACATGTCTCTTGGTATGTGATAGCACCGCTTAACCAAACCTTCATACTCATGAGGATGTTATCGAGATTATCAAGATCAAACGTTCGTATTCCCTCAAGTGATCTCTTGAATTCATCAACGGAAAGGTCCATGAGTTGCTTGCAGGTGTCTAATGCCATCCTTACCCTTGGATCCTTTTCAGCCTCTTCCAAGATTCCCGTTTTCTTCAGTCCATCAGCCATTTTTTTCATCGTTACGTTGAAGGCAACTTTTATCAGTTCTCTTGGGTCTGTGGTTCTACCTGCCTCTGCTCTCAGGTTTCGTTCACACTCTTTCCTGTAATCTGTGGGTTTGCATATCGATTTCACCGCTCTTACTGTCGCAGCAACACTCGGCCTATCCTGATCCGGATCATTTTCATCGACATTCACGCTAACTGTCACGGCAATCACCATAGCCACTAGGAAGATAGTAGACACGCCAATCACCGCGATTCTCCTCCCTTTCCCTGCATCTTCCTCAGCCATTTTTATATCAACACCTTCAAATTATATTCGCAATACAATAACACTTCCGCTGAATCTGACTGAATAACAAAATTAATTAATGTAATTAAATTATGACAAAAAAAAAATATATAGGTTTTCTTTTCTGTATGTTATTGATTAATCGTTGAGAAGTGAAGGGAAAAGGGCCTGCCGAGGTTATTGTGGTAATCCTCCGTCAAACCCTTGTTGAGTCTGTATGCCGTGCAAAATAGAAATCTCTTTTTATATATAACGCTTTAATTCTGTTATGCTAAATGTGAGGTTTGGAGTAAAATGCATTATGCTAGATTATATATATCTTTTCTAAAAAAGATTAAACGCGCAGCCGCACAATATGTAGAACCTTTGTGGTGGTTAATTTTACCGTGAAGGCCTGTGTGGATTAATTCATTGGCTCAATCGCCAAAATTTGCCCACTTTTTCTCTTGTTCAAGCGAGGCTTTAGGAGAGCATGGATTTAGCTTCTTATGTTGTATTACGTGTTAATTTGGGCAACCTCTATGAGGTGGCTTGACATTGAGCGAGACACACCAAGTTATCAAACAATAAATCTAGAGCAGGAGGGGCACTTGGTGTATAAATTTAAGAGGATTTTGGTTGTTTGCATTTGGTGTATTGTACTCGGTATTTACTGTTTGATTGAGTTCAGCTGAAGAGGTGATAATTAATTAGTTGGAAAAATCTCTCTGGTATCAATTTAATATGTAATGTATGGATTTGTATTAATTTCCTCTATAATAAGGGAGTCACGTATCTATAAAAAAGAAATAATTAATTATAAAAAGTCAAGATGCTAAGTGTAATTAATTTTAAACTTAGTATTAATATAGACATTTATTTTACTATGATTTTAGTATCTATCTTTTATTTAATAGTTATAATTTCTCATTTTATCTTTTGAAGGGAGATTCTCCATTTAAATGAGAAATCTTTTAACCAGTACGCCTATCCTCATGTGATATGGAAATTGGAAAAGAAAAGAGTTATGTATTTCAAGAATAACACTTACAAAAATTAACAATATTTTCACAGGAATTATTCAATGTAAACAATGAGTGGAGCGATAAAAAGAGATAAATCAGATCAAGTTGAAGTAAATTAACAAGCAGCACAAAAAAAAAAATCAGTGTAAACCAGCTTTGAAAGGCACTCCTGTGTTGGGCAGCCATTTGTCACCTTGAATAAATTTGTTTACCGTGAAACCATTTGCATCATTTTGGTCAATGAGATGGTACCCTTCCCATGTGACCCTGTTGCTAGTATTTGAACCCGGTCCCCAGTTACCAAACTCAGCATAATACAATGTCCTTAGAGCATAATCCTCTGACCATTCGATCCAACCCTTTGGATCAATTAGGCCATCCATGAAAGATTGCATATAAACGGTCCTTGAATACTCCTTCCAAGGCCTACCCAGATAAGTATTTATGTCATTATAATTGTTAGTAGCATCACCCAACTCACCGGCTGCTATGATCAAACAGTTCTGAATGGTGATACCAGTGTTTTGGTTAGGATCTGTTCGGCCTTGTGCTGTGATTGCATTGAATTGGTTTTCCATAGGAAGTCTTGGGAACATGTTACAGTCCTGGAACACTGCTGCTGCATTGCCAAATATAAAATCCACCGTCCCATAAATGTCACAGTTTTTGTAGAATTGTCTAAGGGAATGAACGTACAGTGTATCTTGGTAGCCTTCAAAACTACAATTGTAGAAGGTGGACATGTCTGCCCCGTTTCTCACAGCCACCGCTTGATGCTTGCTGGACCCCGCAGTGTTACGAAATGTTATGTTCATTGCAACAAACCCTTTTCCAAGTACAGCTGAATGCACCACAAAATAGTACCAATCAAGTTAGCCTAACCAATTAATATGTAACATTTTTTTGAATTATCATAAGAAAAATGTTATTTGATTAGTTAGAGAATGTCAAATAAGAATAGATGTTTTTTTCGGTACCTTAAAAATTTAGAGGGTAGCCAATCCTCTTTACTAAGTAACTAATATTATATTGATTGGTGTGATCTACATATGATATTATAGTTAAAATTAAAAGTTTCAATTTTTTTTTACTAATAATTACTAATAAAAGTTCATTATATATATTGCAAACTTATTGAATTGGAAAATGGAGATCTCCATTTTTCATATTAACAGGCAGCATTAACGGTCGTCGATTCAATTTTGCTTTGCGATTGCAGCTTCCAGATTAACATCATAAGCTTCAACTTTTCTCTTTGAATCAAACACTAAAAACTGTACACCATAATGTATTGATAACCCACGGTAAAGAAATCAATCTTCTGAAAGGAGAAATCGCATTTTAACATTGAAAATTTCACACCCATAACTAATCGTCTACACAGTTAAATGTATGAGCTCTACCAAGAATGTTTCAGGCTCTGTTTTTTGTTTCAAATTCATAACTCGACCTTTCTTTAGTCTAAAAACTCTAACAAAATTCATGATTTTATTTTTATTTTGTCCCAGAATCAAAAGTTCACTTTTACATTTTATCATTGACTATAAATGCAAAACAACCATTGCTTTCACCGATAAATGCATAGTTAGTTTACCAATTTGTCATTTGTTTATAAATTTTAAAAATACAACTTTAAATGTTTGTAAGTGATAATTTAAAAGATTTTTTTTCCTTTTCTAGATGGAAATAAAAAATTAAAAAGTCAAGTGTGATTCAATGGATGCTTCAATGCCCGAGAAGAACAAGAAGCAAAAAGAACGTGTGATAATGGCTGCCTGAAAAAAAAAAGTGATTTGATTTATAAAATAAATGTTTTAATTTTTTGTAAATAATCAACATATCACAAAAAATATATTAAAAAAAAGTAATTTTAACATAATTTTCAGTTTAACAATCTTTATTTTTAATTTCTTGAAATCCTCCAATTTTTATATTTAATGACAAATTTTTTTTTATAAATTATATTTTTTTATATTCATAATAGCAAAATAACTTGTTAGTATACAAAGTAAACCAACATTAAATATATTTTACATATATCATTTTACTATTGAATCAAAGAAAAGGAGTTTTGCTACCCTAAAATTTAAAAATTACGGAAGAAAAAACCATAAGAATTTAGTATGTTCTTCTATGACCCACCCTCAAATTAATGAGCATGCCTTAGCAGATAAAATGTGACATCTTAGAACATGATCCAATGTGAACTTTAATTCAACTTAGCTTACCAAAAGTTGCAGATTGGAAAGTGGTCCAACCATCAACCACACTGCGACTACCAGTGATGACAGTGCAGTTGATGCCATCTCCAACGATCATTAGGTTCTCCTTGCTCTTAGGAATAGACACGTACTCATTGTAAATCCCAGCAACAACATAAATTACATGGTACCCGTTGTTAGTGCCTGTACTGTCAGGTGCAGCATCCACTGCATCATTTATGGTGGTGAAATCCCCTGATCCATCTGCATTAACCACGACTTTTTGTGTCACCACTACATTGTCAACGCTTGTTTGCAACAACTTCCTATTAATAATCGTCTCAACTTTCTTCTCTGCAGTTGATATTTCTGTGACATCACTAACCCACCCGCGTGTGAAAAGTGCCAGAGATATGCTATAAAGTTTGATCCCATCAGAGAGAGAGCTTGATAAGGCACTGGTAACTCTAGGGTAAGGAGTTACCTCACTAAAACCATCCAAGCATGTTTGTTGATTGGTTAAAATGGCACTAAGCAAGGTTTGCAAGTCATAAACCTGATAGCTATTCAAGGGGTTATCAATGACTTGGAGGACATTGGACAAGAAATCAATGTTGAGTTCAGAAAGATTAAGACAATCTTCAAGGGCATGTATTGTTGACTCAGGAATGGTGAACTGGGTTTTAAGAAAAGAAGAGATGGATTCAATAATGGTTTTTGTTATTGATAAGGATTGTTGGAGGAAGAAACGGCATTGGTCATGTGTGGATAAATATTGAGAAGGGAGGGTGGTTTTGCAGAATGCTGGATAGGGTGTAGTGTTGCATGTGCTATCTAGGGAGGAGAAGAAAGTTGCATGAGAGGGAGAAAATAAAAGAATGAAGAGTGACACAAGGGTGTACAAGGTAGAAGATGTTTTCATGTTTGTGGCCATAGCAATGGATTGAATGATTGGGGAGCTTTAACTTTGCCTCTTGTCTATTTATATTTATCTGTATCAACTTCTAGTATCAAATATTAATTATTGGTCCCATTCTTTTGAATAATTAAAAAGCTAAATTTTAGTGTGCTGAGCTCAGTCTTTTGAGCATCTCCATCCTAATAACTTGTGATAGTTGTTTAACTCATATATCATCTTTAGAACGAGAATTGTTCATTTAAGTAACTGGTGCCTAATAAAAAAACAACTTTTCAACCGGTAACTTTTTAAGTTTTTGTAATAAGCAACTTCTATCAAAGATGCTATTAAATTCTCCACGCTTTAAGCCTTAAAATAACACTTTGGATGTTTTAAATGTAAATATACCAGATTTTATTTTCTTTCTCTCTCTTTTTTTATAATCAAGAAGAAAGGACAAAAAGTCCAACTAAACCATCAACCATTTGTTTGCTAAGAGGAAAATGAAGAAAAACAAAAATATTTTGTGGAGTTAGATAAATTTTATTTTTATCTTTATTTTTTTTTTATATTTATCTTGTTTTGAAGAGATGAGATTAAAATTTGTGAAATCTTTCATTCATTTGCCAGAAAAATAGGAAAAAGTAAACTTTTATTTTTTATTTTTTTTAATTATTAAATATTTTTTAAAATAATAAATAATAATATTATATTAATAAAAATATAGTAAAAAATTAAATTTTATTTTTAAAATTTATATAAATTAAAATTTACATTATTAATATTTTTTCACCCGTACAAACAACATAAGAAAAAAAATTTATTTTCTATTTTCATTCATTCAAATAATTTATTTTTTATTTTATTTTTATTTTTATTTCTTATCCTTTTATTTTTTTTATTTTTATTGTTCAATTTATCCAAACAAAACATAAGTAAAATCTTTCCACACCCTGATGGTGGAGTATCAAGAATATGAATACTCGAGTTTGAATGATGATGACCATTTTGTGTCTTCATTGTTAGGAAATGCCGGTAATAGACATGACGAGTGAATTTTGAGGCCAACAGAAACTTATTAAGTGCACTTTCTCATTATATAATTTGATTTTTCAGTCAACGAAGAAAGGGTTGAGTTAGTGGAAGGCATGTTTAAGTTCCAACATGCCTAGAGCTTATTCACGTTATGGATGACCTTGTCTATTCCTTTGACAAGAGACATCCAATTAATCAACATGTATAGGTAGTTTATACACGTCTACATTTCATGGGCCTCACAATCACTAAAGAGGCTCTACACGTAAACCTTCTATTCAATTGTTTAAGGATCAGCAATCTTACCGGCCACAAAAAAAAAAAAAAAAAAAGATAAAGAAAGCAATCGTATTCAATTATTAGCATGGCCAATTGAACAACATTTTTTTTTATTCTTTTTACTCTCAACAAAATGACAAAAGTCACTGTGCATGAGACAACAAATTGACTCAATAGCAGATTTTAAATGAGTATATTACAGTTTAACTCTTAAATGTAATTACGAGTGTGAGAATTATACAAACACGTATTAATTAAATATTCATTTTAATTCTTAAAAAGAATTAATTTAATACCAAATTTATAAATTATAATATTGGCAGAACTCTATGCCATTAAGTGGGTCCACACCTTGTAGAGTTGGGCAATTGTCACGATGTTATGCTTGAATCAATGTCCTGAGATTACTTTTTCTCAGCTCTTTTCCTCTGTTTTGTTTTGTTTGTATCAATTTTACTTCACAGAATAAAATTATAAATTACAATATTGCTCAATACCACAATTAAATGAATAAGAATTGATTTATATATAAAAATTATTTTACATTTATTTATATTTTAAATTTAACTGTTAATAATTTTTAAAAAACATAAGAATGTTATACAATCATAAATAAAATAAATATAAATATAATATATTTTTAATATTTACGGTAGATTCTTAATAATTAAATTCATGTACAGCTATTTCTGCGATCGATTGCTGTGTTTAATGCATTTTAAATGATTGCCCTTTCGATGTAAATCGTAACAGGGCCATGATTGTCTGCACTCCGAATCGGTTTTCTTCTACATGCTATGCTTTATCTAATTATTATATTCCCCTGCTAATTCTCTTACATATTTTTTACTATTTTATAAAATGAATAATAAAAAATTACTGTGATTATTATTTTAAAAATGCAAAAATTATTTAATATTATTTTGATTTAGTAAGGAGAAGGATTTATAAAAATAAAATATAGAAAAATTTAGTATCATTCTCATCTACTATTATTTGATTTATCTGTCAAGAAAAAGAAAAAATAATTTTGTTAATGTAGAAATTTAAGATAATATTAATTATTATTTTTATTAATATTATTTTATTCATATAAAAATAAAAAAAAATAAAAAAGTTAGTATGTTTAATAATAAATGATAGATTAAAAATTTATTTAATAATAATAAAAAAATATCTTTAATATAATTTCTTCTTTTTTCTAAATATATAAATATAAAAGAAGGGTTGCATGGTGATTCTTCCTTTTAACATTCATTTAGATGAACGAATATTTAAAATTGGTTCTTTTAGAAAAAAGTTAAATGTACATTTTAAATGGAATGAATATATAGAAATTTTTTTAAAAAATAATATAAAAATAAAAATATGATAGAAAAAAATTGAAAAAACATAAATAATAAATCCTAAAAAAGTTTTATTTTCTTTATCTTCCATCGTTGCTAATAAATAAAAATTTTTCAGAGTAAATTTATTTCTAAACTGGGCCAGTAAAGTATACTTCAAAATGCATCATAATATTAACTCTTTAATATTCAAAATCTAAATACACTTCTTATTTCAAAAATCACTTTAAAAAACGCTTATAATTTGCAAAGATTCTTTTTATTATCCTTTTGTTTGAAGCATTAATCTTTCGTATTTTTGGAAGGGCGATGGATATTGGAGGCATCTTGCTGATTGCTGATTAAGCTGCATTCCTTCCATATACAGAGATTTGATTGAGAATTGGAATTACAGCTAAGGATAAAGTTTTGTTCCCTCCAGGTGTGATCAACCGAGAGATAATTGTCTTAAAATATGAAGCTTTTTCAATGCCTCAACACGTCATCAATTGAAATGATGACAGGCTTTTTACCCTAATCTAGATTTAGGAACCAATCCTCTATAAAAAGAATGGAACTTATGGACGATTCTGATTTTGCTTTGTTTGATGAGCAAATGATGCTTCGATTCTTGACAAGTGGCTTGCTATAGAGGAAATCACTACCATTTTGTAATGAAAAAAAAATGATTAGTTTTTACAACTGATTTTAAATATCTGAAAATAACATTTTGGATGAATGATGCTCCCCAATGTCAAAGAAGGAAAGAAAGTAGGGGGAAAAATCCAATGATAGCCATCATAGGATGAAAACGATTAACAACCGTCAGTTTCCATCTTTTTATACTCGCAAATTTTAACTTTAATAATAATAATAAATCATAATTAAATTTATAAAAAATATAATTATCTAAATTATATATGTAATTATAAAAATTATTTTGATAATCGCAACATAAAATTATAGTTAATTTTATAAAAAATATGATTAACTAAATTGTATATATAATAATCAAATTGAACAATATGTAATAATTAATTATCAAATTACAGTAATTAATTATATAAAAAATATGATTAACTAAATTGTATATATAATTATCATATTGAACAATATGTAATAATTAATTATCAAATTACAGTAATTAATTATATAAAATGATAATCAATTAATAACGTGAATAGATATATTGTAATTTTATTTGTGAATTATTACCGGTTTTAATATTTTTTTAAAATTTCTTTCTGAATACATAATACAATAATTTTGTTTTTCTAATTATACACTATTAAATTATTTATAAAGTTGAAATGACTACATTGTCAATAGATAATGTCATTTTTCATATTTAATGAAAAAAATAAAATTTAATCTTAAAATTTTATATAAATTATCAAAATCTAAAATCTATCGTTATCATGTAATTAGATAATATGTTATGTTTCAACATTCAATTGTGATTTATCGTTTACTTCCCTTTTGACCAAAATGGAAAGGACAACAAACTTTGCCATATTGGTTTGAAAACTTTGAATTTTTCAACATTCATATATTTTTCTATAAGTTATTATCTTCTCATATATGGTTCTTATAATAAATATAACACATTAAGCTAAAATGCAGATATTACTTACCATTAAATACCAAATCAATGAAAATTGGCATTTAACTGAATTAAGTACTTCTCAATATTTATAATTTTGATTCAACTATTTTTAAAATTTATATTTTTATTTAAAATATTATATATAACCTGCCCGATCTAAAACTGTAAAATCAGAATTAAAACGGTAAAAAGAATGATTTTTTGTTGGTTCAGTAAAGAGAATGGTTTGAAACTTAAATTCAGTTAAAACTCAATAAAATTTGAATAAATTTTGTCCACACACAACTACAATTGAAAAAAATACTCAAAATCAAACCAGTTTATATTTTTTTACAATTTTTATATAAATTTATGTTATGCTCCACCCAAACTATACGGGCTCAGAATTTTGAATTCCGGCAAAAATGTGAACACCTTGAAGCAAGCAAATAATGAGAGTAATAACAGTTGTTAAAATTGAAAACAGGCTTAACTTAAAATTCCATGCTTGTATAACTTGTCACTGCCTTCCACTGGTGATTGACTAAATGGTGGCTGCCTCTTGAGCTGATCTACTGCATCAGATGTAATCACAACCCTAGGATTCCAATACCAAGGTTGAAGATAAGTTGAATCAATGGATGAGGACCATGAAGATGGATGAAGTATCACAGAACCCCAATCTCTACTCCCAAGCCTTGCTTCCTTTAATCTTCTCCTCACCAACAAGCCTCCCACGTCTTGTTTTTTCATTTCTGATACACTTTTGAGTATTGAAATACAAAGGAGAAGCATCAGCACTGCATCTTCTTCCGGCAATACTTCAACAACCAACAGCCTCCAATTTAGAATAGCTGTCGCTTTTCCATCTGGGTTATCTTCTGAGAAACGTACTACTGTTACAAAATTCTCCTCATCCTCATCCTCCACTTCCTCATTCTCTGTCTTCTCTAACTCAATTTTCATTTCTTCAGTTTTTCTCTTTGACTTTATTTTCCCTACTTGATATTGCATTTGCCTTCCTTTCAATAATTTCACCTGCAATTGATGATGCAACTTTAGGCCAAATTAGAAAGAAAAATTCACATTTGATTTAAGGATAATATTTGGAGAAGTTTCCACTTTACCGATGCCTCTGGAGATGTCTGATTTCTCAAATCAAAGGTAAAACCTGACACTGATTGTGATGATTCCCACTGTATTATTAGTTCATCTCCGGTTGAAAAGCACCATGCAGCTTTACATTGTTCAGCAGGTTCCTTTGGTGTTGCTGTGGCCACCACCTTCTCTGTACTAGACGGAAACAAAAACAAGAAAACATTTGAGATTTGCTCCAGAAGGATAGAAGCAGAATTATATTCTAGCAGCATGATGTTGTCAAGCAAGCATTGTATCAAAATGGAGACAGGAAGACATGCAGCTAAGGCAGTCAATTTTCTTGTTCTCAAGCAATGCTTCTCAAGACCTAATATAGCTAAATTATAGGTCATAGAACTCGACCAATTTAAGGGGGGTATCAATCTTTAGCAATAGCAAGTAATAAAGGCTGAGATTTTTTCTGAATGTGTTAAATGCTACTTTCCTTCAGACAATTATTTACACCAATGTTGGTTCATCCTAATTTCTCTTCTGACTCAATTAAGTGTTCACATGCATAAAAAGGGAAGCTAAGACAAACACATTTACCGCAATTAAATTTATGTAACATGTACATAAAACATACCAGGGGCTCTACCAATGGAATCAGCAACATAAGACCAAGATCCTTCACGTATCTCGATAATCCTATCTTCCCATTTTACAGCCGAAGGAGTTTCGCTCCCTCTTCTCCAAAATCCTCCTCCTACCCTGTAGTTCAAATATTTACTTGTAAGCACAAAATGGTACCACAGCATTAACTATATCAACTATTTCTTAATATCAAAGTAGAGTTCTGGGTGATTCACCTAATTCTAATAACAAAACAGACTCTCCCCGCATGATCGAGAACTGTGCGAGACAACCATCGGCCTTCTTGTGGATGATAACCATTCATTTTCAGAATCACATCAGATATCATTGCCCCAGAATCATCAGTGACTCGATCTGGCACACATTTCAACAAGTATGGTGCTTGAACCGGTGGGGTAATTGACGTAACAACATTCACCTGGTGACCAACTTCCTTTTCCAAGATTAAAGAATCTGCTCTCAATAAATCATTCCAGCGGAACGAGACAGTGTCTTGCAGGCTACTTCCTCTTAGACAATTACCACCGTGTCGACGATACTCAAGTAAAATTCCCCTAGTCCCAAATTCACAGTAAAAGTGCCAAGCTTTTTTCCACAAATCACCGGTGAAATTGGACAAGGCTTTATCTAGCTTTAGTTCGCTATGACACCTTATCATTCGGAGGCGTAAGAAATCACGGTTTATATCCTTTTGCAATGTCTTTATTCCTGGCTTTAGCCTCACAAACACACAGGCCTGCATTGAAAAAATTATATGCACTTCATTCTTCTGCAACAATCTCATACATGTTTATGATGTTCTAAACGGGGAGTTTTGAATGTCAACATCAACACATATACACTATCACATATAAGCTTCGGGTAGCTTCTTGTACACGTATGAAAAAAAAATATTACAAAACAAAAACAATTGACCGGAGTATTAAAGAATATCCTCGAGCTTAGACAAACAAAAGCAAAAAAATGCAGCTATAGGATTCTACTATTTCTAAAATCAGGTTGATGATGATGTCTGCTAACATGAACCACACAATAGAAACTACTTGAGGTCATTTACAACAGAATTTGAACAGAAAAGAGAAAGTCCAGGACACAACATTCTAGCAAGTATAAAATAGAAGTCAACAAAAGGAAGAGAGTATGAATTTGACCTCGAGTAAAATTCTTGGAAGCATGGACCTGTATTTTGTATTGACATCTGTGTCCGATTCCTCCCAGCAGACTGGGGATTTGATTGAGACAACACCTTCCAATCTCAAAGGTACCTCTCCACCAGCTTTCAGGTAAGGTTGATGGAATGCCCTGTCCCACAACTTGTTGGTTTCTTCAAACTCCTTTTCCTTCACGGTATCAGACAGAGTTGCCACCTTCTGCAGACCACCCTCTAAGCCTAATGCTTTCATATCTTCCGCATACACTGTTGGATAGCTCTACTCCATTCAAAATAAATAAATAAGTAAATGTGAGCGATGTATTGTAGAGTCATAAAAAGGGGGCCGAGAGAATGCGGTGATGGGTAAGTGATTTGAAATTAAGACTCAAAGTGTACAGTATGAAGTTATGAACCGCAACAGCATTTAAGAGGGAATGAAAAGGTACGGAAACTTGAATAAAACGACAGAGAACAGAATGAAATTAAAGTGAGACTCAAACACACCTGGTGGGTCAGCCACATCAACAAAATGTCCGAAGTGGGTACCAAACGCGAAGATTCATGAGCGAAACTTTGCATCACAAACAAGAAAGCCTTGTATCTCTTCCTCGCGGCTATTAAGTACACCACTTCAGACCTGTACGGTTCTGAAAACTTGGAGCACAACAACCTTTGCTTTTCAACTTCCTTCAAAACACCCTCTTCTACAACCACGGTATCAAAATCCTGTGAATCCGAACTTGCCTCATTCTCAAACGGCTCGAACGGGTATTTACCATTCCAGATTTCCCTGCATCGCATCAACGCGTACTCTCTGTTCTCTTCGTCAAAGATGCCCGCTCTCCCAATCAGTTTCGAGAATCTCTTCTCGCAGTATTCTCTGTAACTTACCTTAATCATTTTTATAATAAAATTAGATATCGAATTTCAGATTTTTAAAAATCTTTCATGAAATGAATAAAGTGAATTAAAAAAGGATAATGAGCTCACAGGGTTCAAAGTGTGACAGAACCAAACCCACTCGACATCGAAGGGAGGAAGAAGCATGGGAAGGGTGGAGTCCGGAACCGTTAGATCAGAAATCAACGGCATCCAGAAGTCGTGGTACCTGCGAAAGATCTCCACCGTCAGATGAGATTGCGAAGCAGGGAGAGGGAAGCTCTATTATTGTAAAGAGTTGAGTTGAGTTGACCTTCGTATGGCTTCAACCACAATGGGTGTGTGGTGAAGCCACAGGGAATCCGCCACGGTCCTCAAGAAGCCGATATTTCGCCTGGCCGCCGATACGAGATCGATTCCGAGTCGTATCGAGGCAATTTCCGGTGACTCACCGAGACTTGTGGAGCGAGTGCTCGACGAGATTTCAGAACCATCGTGATTCTCCGACATGGTTCTGGTAGGAAGGGAATGGGGTGGTGTGCAAGGTGTAGAATTAAGAGTGGGAGTATGGTACTATTTTTAGTAAGTGGTGTTGGGATGTGAAATGCGTGAGGGGGGTGAGAGTGCGACTCATCATTGACCTGAGTGAGAGTGCGGAGAGAGAAACATGGTTAAGTTTTTAATGAGAATATTGCTATTTGGTAGAAGAATAGTACTAATAATATTTTTCATCTGTTGAAATGAATCAACGTGTTCTTTGTTGGAAATTGGAAGAGAGAGAATAATAGATGGAGGGTAAGATTGAGACTGAGAATTAACTTTTAAGGAGGCCCTGTTTGAACACGTGTCAGGATCCTGTGCATCGCTCACAGACTTTCGTCATGGATGCGTCCACGAGTGGAAAACCTTCGCCAATTCCATCCCATTGCTATCCTTAACTATTCTTTTCGTGTCATTCTATTTTATTGGCTTGTTCGGATGGTGAGAATTTTATGAAACAAAAAATAACATCAAAGTAGTTTTTACATATTTCGAGGTACCTATTTTTTATGGAAGATAATAAATAATTATGTAGACTTGCTAAACTTGTGATTTTGTTTGGAAGGAGAGAGATGGTTTTGTTTTTAGTAATTTAATATTTAATATAAAAAGATTATATTACAGTAAAAAATATTTTTTCTTAAGTTAATTTTCATTATTTTTTTAAATATTTTATATAATTAATTTTATTTATTTTTCATTTATTTACATAATATTTTTTATTTTATTTTATTTTATTTTATTATGATTTTTATCACTATTTCATTCTTTAGCCGAACAGAACATGATAATTTTCCCTTATCTTATATTCCTAGTTAGTATTTTAAAATTTAAGTATTAATTATTTTTAAAAATGCTTTTATTTATTATGAATATCTTATTAATTATGAACTGTAATAATTTCAGCAGTATTATTTTAAATATAAAATACTTTATATTACTTTAACTAATTTTGAATGTATTCAGTGATATATGATAAAAATAATAATAAATAATCAGTTTTATTAAATTTATAGTGTTTATTGTTATTAATATATTTTTAATAAAATAATTTCTCTGCATAAATTTTTAGTATTTAGTTTTGAATATATTACTTTAAAATTTGGATGGTAACTTAATATATATTCTAACACTTTTAATAGGGGTATTTGGTGAAATCAATGTTTGAATATAATAATTAGTAAAACAAATTATTTTTTTAAGATGTATTAATAATATTAAGAGATATTTAAAATGAGATTAAAAGATTAATTTTCAATGCTGATGTAGATAATTATACGAAGTTTTGAAAGTTTTGTGGGGGATCCAAATAAAATTTATGTCGTATCTATTTAGTGAATAAACCAGAAAATATGAGATGAATGAGAACTTGACAGAAATCATGATTAATGTTTGTGTATATTTCTTTCTAAGTTATCGACAATTATTTTCCTACAGCTAATAATCATTTTTATATTTATTATCTTTAAATTATTAAATTGTATACCATTTTTCATATTATAAATCGAAAGATTAACAAAATATCAAAATTATTTATTCCCTACTTTGGTCATTGTCGGGGGCCCAAGCCTGGCATAATAAAATTACAGTCCAATCCACATGTCAGCACGTGGGGTGTGGAGAACGACATATATGATGTCCAATATCCATGACAAAGGCAGCACACCAAGACACCACTATGTTAAGTTCTGACATGAATCGGTGGTTCGGTGCTATGCCTATGTCCCATGTAAATTACTTAAGTGAAGTTAGGTGTTAGAAATTTTTTATTTTATTTTTAATTCCCTAAATTTGAACATAAAGGTGATCACAGAAATGGCAATAATATTAGAAATTTTGGATAAAGAATACAGCAGGGACAAAAAGATGGAACTAGACGGAACAGGACACCTTGTAGTGTATCTGTTGAACGTTCGAGAATAGCAATGTAGTCGACCCAACCAAAAAGATGGTGGGAAGAAGTTGTAATCCAAGTAATCGCTAAAGTACAAACATTTTTCTTTTAATAAGTGTTAGTTCCACCAAAAATAAGTTAATTACTTGATGGCACAGTAATGGTGTGGCTGGGAAGAAAAGTAGCAAAACATTTGTTATTTAATCGAAACGATGATGGCGATCGGTGTCGGAAGCCGCCCTGTTTGACAAGGACTGTAACTTCTTTTTTTTATTATTATTATGAATTCATCTAAAGTATGAAAATGTATTTTCAAAAATAAGGTGCAATAGTAGTTGTTAATTACAAAGTTAACAGTTACTATTTAAAATTTTACTACATAATATATTTT
The DNA here is from genome assembly GCA_037954105.1 of Canavalia gladiata. NCBI lineage: Eukaryota > Viridiplantae > Streptophyta > Magnoliopsida > Fabales > Fabaceae > Canavalia > Canavalia gladiata. The sequence goes on from CM075660.1 coordinate 18,018,282, forward strand.
TATATTAAAAAATTTAATCCTTTATAAATATATATATATATTCAATTTTTTATTATCTTTTTCTTTAATCAAATTTTATAGTTTACTTTAGTTTTAATTGTTATAAATTTTTTTAATATTTTTGGTTCCTTATTTTGTAGAAATTATTAATTTTAATTTATATCTTAAATATTTTTAATTCTAAAAATGTTTATGTGTACAATTTAAATTTTATATTTATTTATTTACTTATAATTTGATCTTTTAGGAAATTATTTAATATTAAAAAATGTTATTTTATAATTTTTCAATTTTAAATGTGTTGATTTTTTATATTTATTTATATTTTAAAAAAAAGAAGTAAAAATAATTAAATTAATAAAAAATTATATGTACATATACCTCTTAAGATTAAAAGTATACAAGATATAATTTACAGAGGTTGAATTATATATGCTTAAATAATATTATTATTTAATAAAAAATGTAATAGTATATATCAAACTTAATAATTTTTATAAATATTTAAAATTATAAAACATAACAAAAAATATAAATTAATAACCTTATTAAATTTTTTATTTTTAAGACATTATTTATTATATTTTTATTTTCTTTTTTACTCATCCTTTTTTTATTCAATCTCATAAATTTTTAAAAAAAATTGTAAAATAATCTTTTATTGTTATTATTATTATTTGAGGTAAAATGTAATATTGGATTAATAATATTATTATAGATTTAAGTGAAGAAAAAATAAAAAATAAATTCATATATTTAGTTGAATAGAGAATAAGGATTGCATTTTAATTTTTATTCTATTTTTTAATTTTTTAAATAAATATAAAACATGTGTTTCATTTAACTTATGTCTAAAAAATAATCACTTGTTTTTACTCATAAATAATGATTCTTTCTCAGGATTATTACCTGTTAGGTTATCCTCTAGATTCAATCTTTCCTATGTTTCAATATAAAATTTATAAGTAAACTTAATTTAAAGTAATTTCAATCATATTTAACAATTTAAACCATTAAAATAATTTAATAAAAAATATAGAATTAAAGTGATTTATATTAAATCTTAATTTAAATTTTATCATTTTTTATGTAAAAAAAATCATATTTAACAATATAAAATTAAAATTATTCAATTTTGCAACAACAGGTGCTTGTACGGGTTGAATGTTAAATTTGAAGGTGAACTTGGCTTGCGTAATCCAACATTTATCGTTTAGAAGTAAGTAATAAGCCTGAAAATAATTGAGTGAAATGTAGATTACCATTTAGTAAAATGATTTTCCTTTCAAAATATATAAATTTTTTAGCATTTTAATTAGAAAGATTTTGCACAAGTTTTACATCAAAATTAAGATTTTTAATTAATTTTTTGTTTGGATTGATTTTTAATTTAAAATTAAATTTAGATTTAATTTTAAATTTTAAAAACTTATTAAAAAATAAGTTAATTTATTTTATTTTAATTTTTTAATAAGAATCTAATAAAAATTAATTAATTAATTATAAATTATAAATAAAAATAAATTAAATAATTATGATAATCAAAATAACAGTTATAGTGAAATAGAAAATATAATGAAGATGTAGTAATAATAATAATAACTATAATAATTATTATGATAATAGTAATAATAAAAGGATGATAATGTATTTTAAAAATTAAATTTAAATTTAAAAAAAAAATTTAAAAATAAAAAATAAATAAAAAATTATTTTAAAATTAAACTAAAATATTTTAAAAATAATAAATTTAATTTTTATAACATAAATTAATTTTTTTAAAAAATATTATAACAACATATTTTATACAAATAATTTTATTGGTTCGTCAATTTATTTTGATTTAATAATTTTTTTATTAAATTATTATTTATTTTTTAGAGGTGAGACCAATTGTTATCCCAAAAACTATTGAAGATTGTCGAAAAACCGTCTAAACGGAAAGATAAAAAGACGATTGAAGTGAAACAAGTAGAAATGGATGATTAATCATTGAAAATCATGGTAAAACGGCCTATACTGTGGGTAAAAAGATGATTGATTTGGAACAGGTAGAAATGGATTAATCGATTAATCGATCGAAGACAGATTCTGGGCATTATTTGTTGAAAACCGAATCCAAGTAACGTTGAGATTGACCAAATTTTATGATCTCTTTACCGAAATAAATGTATTCTTCGTTAAATTTTTTGATTTCTTCTTTTTAAAGCTTTAAAACTCGTATTTTTTTTTTTTCAAAATTCTAACCGTCGTCATCGTTTTTATATAATTATTTAAATTTTTTCTTCATTAAATTTTATGACTGTCACCGTCAAAATTTTAAAAAAAAAAACATTTTCATCCTCCATCATTCTCAACCGCTATTATCCATTTAACCAAATCCACGTTCAAATCTACTTGTATCTAACCAATCAACGTAAATGGACAGAATAAAAAAATCCGTTAAAACTCAATTTCCGACTAGTGAAAAATTTTCAATTCAAAACTGCCTCAACACACCTACTACTTTTTATGTAATTGATTTTATATTTTAAAAAATAATTAATTCTCAATTCAACCCATCCACTCAATCTCATTTTCAAAAGCCTAATTAACCCTAATCCTATCCACAGCGAAATGATTAGATATCAATCATTTTCAAATATTATATGACTTTGATGAAAATCAAGTAATGCCCAGTTGAATATTTATCTAAATTTAAAATAAATTTTAAGATGAAGTACTTTTACAATTTATAAAATAATTTATTATATTTTTAAATTAATATTTTAATTTTTTAAACTAAAACAGAACTCGTTATATTATTATAATAAAGTTTGTTCTATTTTATTCTAAATAATAAAGTAATTCTTTTAATCTTTCTTACGACAGTATTCATCTCATGTGATATTTTATTAATTTTAAATTTAAAAACATTTTTATTAAAATAATAGTTTTTAGAATTATCAACGTTATTTTATAAATAATATATGATTAGAAAACGAATTAATTCTTTTTATGCGATTGAGTATGTCATGTTGTAATATTTTCTACTTGTATAATTTTTGTAACTTTTTATCCTTAAAACAATTTAATTCATCAATACTTGAGTAATTATTTTATTTTAAGGATTTTCCAAGATTAAAAAAATTATTTCCATATAATATGTAACTAATATTTTTTGGAATATAAAATTATATTTTAAGATCTAAAACGAATATTTTAGATATTTTATGATTTGATCAACCTTAAATTAAGCTCAACGTAAATTTAGTAAAATTAACTGAAAACTAAAAGATGAAAATTAAAAATTAAAAATTATATAAAAATTAAAAATCGACAAATTATTAATTAAATTAAAATATTTGATAAAATTAATTATGGACAAACTTGAAGTAATATTTTCAAAAATACTAATAACTAAAAAATATATAACTATTAAACTAAATTATTTGATCAAATAAAATTAAAATTTATTAATAATTTTTTTATCTAATAATTTCAACTTTCAATTAGCTGAAATTATTTTTTAAATATACTCTAATTCTCTCTCGAGAATTTACGAACCATTTTAATTTACAAAATGAATGTGGTGAATAAATTAACACAATACAACACTCATATTAAAATAAAAAAATCGGCATTATGTTAATTTATCATATCATACCTAATATGACATGACCAATGAGCCATGGTGAGCAAGGCTAGGATATAAGCATATGAAACTTTGAACGCATGATTAAGACCACGTTCAAATATTTAGTCTGCAAGATCAAATGATAATAATTGGTCATTTGATGCACTTAATATAAAAGTAATTATAGTAAGACCTGTTGAAGGATAAGCCGCTGTTACACAATAAATTATAGAATTAAAGTTGTTAATGTGAAAAGAGAAAAGACTTACATTAAAAAAGAAAATTATTTATATAAATAATTGTTACATATCAAAAAACGAGACTCGTTTAAAAATGATTGGTTTCACAATTTTTTTTTCTATTTAAGTAATGTAGAAAAACAAACCAATCACTCAAGTATCCAGCTCTTTAAGAAAAAAAAAAAACTAGATAAGTAATATGCTAATAACACATTTTTTTTAAACATATATTATTCAGTATATTTTCTGTGTGATTGTTTCAATTTTTAAAACGTCAACAATTTTTTAAAAAATGACTATAAGATAAATGTTTTAACTTTTTAAAAAATGGATAACCATAAGGAGTGTGTTAAAAAATATGTTACAAAAATGTGTTCTTAACATTTTTCAATTATATTAAAGAAAAAATAAAAAAATAAAGATGAAATTATGCTATTTTAAAAAGTATGGAGATTAATAAATAAAAAAATCTCACATTTATCTTATATTGTCTGAATATTTTAAATTTAAATAAACTTAATAAATAAGCTTATAATACAGGCCAAACTTTAAAAAAGTTAAATTCAATATTAAAAAAATACTTATATTAATTAAACCGGTCAATTTTAATGAATTCAAAAATTACGTTAAACTTATATATTCGTTTAAATTAATTTATTTTCATCTCTAATCATATAGTTTAACGAAGATAAAAATAATATCTTAAAACATTCTTATTTAAAATAAAAATTTTAATTTATAATATAAAAATAAATTAAAAATAAAAACCTAAATTGCTCAATCCTATCCAAGTTATTTGAAATCATATTAAATTAAATTATATTTAAATTAATCTAAATCTAACCACAGAATTTTATGTTTAAATCAAATAACATTTTATTTAAAAATTAATTCAAACCAAACACCGAACACGTTTAGCTGGACATCAAGGTGGAAGAATGCTGACTCAATTTTCACTCCTTGTGATTCTCCTTTTCAAAGAAGTTATTCAAAGATCCAGCCCACTGCAAATTAATTATCTTTGAACTTCAGTTTTCCCTTAATTAGGAATACAGATTCTCCGGAGATACCCACCTTTAAGTCTGAAATTTATTTCAACAGGGACTTAAATATTTAGCGAGAATCTAAAAATTATTTCAAGAAACTAGAAAAGTAAAGCAAACTATTTATTTTTCCTTTTTGGATAGAAAAAACAAAGTAATTTATTTATACATGCAACTCACACGCGTGTAGGCATGTAAACGATAATTTTGCGTTCAGTTGCCCCTGTTTTCAAAGATGTTGGGTCTTATTTCTATACCTTCCACAATTAGCCCCCCTTTCAATTGATAACCCACCTCCATCAAACTCATATTAACCTCTTCATCACCTTCACCGCTGAAGAACTCACCCAGCTCAATTTCCATCCACCCATCCTCTCTTTCCGATGCAACTCCAATCTCCTCTTTCTCATTCTTCTTCTCCTCTTTATGGCACAAATATACCCTCCCTCTCTGCACTTGGTTCCCCACCGCAATTGACACCTCGCAGGCTGCACAATCAAGCCCGTATTCACGATGCGAAATTTTCATTATCAGATAAACCGCGTATGACGTGTTTGGCGTTAGAATCCGGGTTCCGATTTTTCCTTTAATTTCTAGCCAGTTCATTGTTCTCAGCTCAGCTACCTCTTTAAATCTGCCAAATTATTAATTAAAAAATTCTGTTTACAACATAGATTAATAAATCATGCTTCCAATTAAGAAGGATTATAAAATCATGGTTAAGCAAACAGGAGTTGAAAGATTGAAACTAGAAAGTCAATTTAGTTACCTTGATTCAGGCAAGGGTCTCCAGCTCCAATACAAGGGATCATGGCTCCAAGTTATCGACAGCTCCCTTGCAGATAGGATATAAGATTTTTTACCCGAAGATTTGTCTAATTTGAAGCTCTGCAAGTATCAAATTAGGAACATAATAGAACAAACCAGGAAATGAATTGAAAAAAAGAAAGTAAGATATATAATTATATAGTAGTATATATAGTAGTAGCATACCACGTTACCGCGGTCTAAGAGAAGTGGATGACAAAGAGCATAGAAGAGGTGTTTGTATGAAGAAGAGGAATTGAGGGATAGGGGATTGAGAGCCCTTGAGACAATGTCATGATAATCGGAAGGAAAGAAAGTACGCCAGAGAAGGTCAGAATCAGCGGCTGAGCGCAGGGTTGAAGAAACCATGGAGAATATACACGCGTCTCGTGGAGATGTGTACGACAGAATCTTTGAAACACATTCTTCTGGCAATGTCTCCATGTTAGAGGAAGAGCGAATTGGCATATAGGGATAGGGTTAGGACTTAGCACCACCAAAGGATTTATAAAACCAGTTTATATTTTTAGAGCCGCCAGGTTTGAGATTCGTGAACAGATGAGACCCTGCTTGCTTTCGCTTTCCCTTACACATATACAGGCAAATTTGACAGGGGTCGTTTTGATGTTTTGTACTTGTTATTTATCTGTCAAAAAAATTAGATAATTTTTTAATTAATTATATTATTTTTTATTGATATCTTTGAACAGATAAATAATTCTCCACGGACCTACTGTGATTATATATAGTGTTTTGTTTTGTACGTGTCGATCTTTGGAAAGAAGTGGAAACAAGGTTGAGAACTGGCCTTATCATCAATGATCAATTATCATGTTAATTAGTAAGCGGGCTCAATCTAAAAGAAAGAGAGCAAGATAATATTTTAGATTAAGATAATATTTTATATTAATCCATTTTCAATCTCTAAATAGTTATGATTGATCCTATTATATTATTATAAACATGATGATAACATGACAGGAAAGTGATCTGATAAATTATTTTTGGAATTACTTTTTGCATTTTTTATTCTGTTGTGGAATTTTAGTGACAACATTTCAATATCAATATTCAATAATAACATTTATATATTTATAAATTCAATTTTTTAACCTATGTACTTAAAAGTAGAAAGTTTATTGTATTTGTAATCAGTTTTTTTTATCGATAAACACATTTTATTATATAAAATATGGTTCAGAATAAAATATAGTCAACTGATAACTCTAATAATTTTTGTAAAAAATAATTTTATAAATCTAATTGTTCATTCATTTATATTATTATAATAATCATATCTAAACAGTGTAAATATGTAATTTAATTGTATATATATTTATATTTTAAATAATATACGTTATGTTAAATTAAAGGTAAGTGATGACTATCAATTTATTTCTAAATTATTTAAATTTTTTGTATTTGATTATTATATAAATATTTCTAATTTAATTGTTAGATTAATAAAAAATTGATAGAAAATTATTAACAATACCATTTCATTCATTTTTACCTGATATTATTTAATTTTGATTCATAAAATATATATTCCTGTTTTCACTTTATTAACTGATTATATTTTATTTTTTCTGTTTTAATCTTTATCTTCATCTAAAGTGAATCTAATCCGTTTTTTTTCAATTAATTAGTCGAACTAATCGGCTGATTGCGGTGGTTTAATAAGATTTAATTCTAATTATTTTACTAAATTTTTCATTGAAGTCTAATATGACTTTTCTTTTCCTAATTTAGTTTTGGACATCTTTTTCTTTAGAATCCTAAATTTTAGTTTTGCTGGTAATCCATTCCAGGTAAGATTCGTTCAGTTGTGGACCATTTTTTATATTGAAAAAAAACAAAACAAACTAAAATCCGGTGTTTGGTGTTACGTCCCCGTTGCACGATGCCTCCACTTTCCCCTTGGCATTTAGCACAAGTTTTCCCAATACTACCAACAGTGGGATCCTATCAAATAGCTCTAATCAGAGTTAAAAAAAGTTTATAGAATGCACTCAATCACAATTTTTTTGATGAACTAAAAATTAAGAATCGTGTTTTTATTTGATTAATTGTCTATAATAATCGATTAATCACATCTATATTCAATTTATTGAAAACTATTAATTAATTAATTAAGTTTTTATATTATAATTCATAAATACCCGATTAATCAATTAATTAATTATATTTTATTAATCCATCATCATTTCGTTTATTATTTATATTAAATTATTAATACACAGCTGTTAATGGATTATTAAAATAGTTTTAGTCAAACGAAGAAAAATGTGTTACATGCCAAACCCTGGAAAAGAAATTTCGAAAAGTGAAAGTCATTAAAGTTCAAAGAACAGAACAGAAAATAAAAATAAAAAATCACCCCTAATGTGTACACAACACAACCTGTCAAAATACTCAGCTTACAGACTTCAATCAAAATATTCTTCCGAACTTGCTGTGTTACTTTTTTGTGAAAAACCTTCATTTACCGCATTTCTCTTATATGAAAAGGAGAAATTCATATCACAACCTATAAAAGACGAAATTTGACCTTCAAAATCAAATAGAATTCCCAGAACAAAAGTTTCATGAGATTGTTAAACATAAAAAAGAAAACAAAAAAGGATTTGAAAAAAAAAATGAGTTCAATAAACATAACTACTAACTAAACAAATTTCGCTGTCGATATTGTTTCCTTGTAGTTATAAATTTATACAAAAGAGGGAAGTGATTTAACGGAGAACTATACTGTTAACTTTTCACGGATTTAATTTTAAAAAGTTAAAATTATGAATATTATCATTAAAACGAATACCTTTCTTAAGAAAAAGTTGGACAATCAACATATTTCTTTGTATACTATATAATAGTTTTTTTTTTCCAATAACTTGTCCTTTCCCCTTCTCATTATGTATAAGGTAGAATTTATAAATTAAGTAATCAATCATGATTATTAAATTAATAAAAAATAATTTAATCAAGATTTTAATTTATAATTAATTATTAATTTAATTTTAAATTAACTAACGTAGATTAACATATTTTGCAGATCACTTTTACTGAGTTAGATAATTTTAAATAGACTAATCTGTGAGAGAAAAATTAAACTTAATGATATATAGATAAAATGAAATTTCATTTACAGAAAAATGTAAAAATAATTATAATCTTAAATTAATAATTAAAAATTATATCTTCAAAATTCAATCACGTTACTAAACTTCTACTAGATTATATTATTTATCGTTGAAGATATTATAAATTATTTCCACATTCCTCTATTTAAGAAATAGTATATTAAAAATTACGTTTATTTTGTTATTTATTATCTTAAGAGGCAGTAATTTATAAGGGAAGCGGAATGTAAATAACATTATTGTAAAGTTAAAATCTTTTCACTTGTTACAGTTTTTTACTTAGAAAAACACTTAAAAAATAATTAAGATAATCCTTATATATGATATTTGAAAACTTTATAACTATTTTTTTTTAATTTTATTTCCATGCTGATAATTTAATTTAAACTTTAGATATTTCTTATATTTTATTTATGCATAAATATGTTATAAATGTTGGGATTTTTCCCAAATTGGGAGCATGTCTAAGTCGTAGATCCATTTTATTGTTTTATTCCAAGGAAACAGGTAGTTTAGAGAAGACAGATTATATCAGAAGATCTTCAAAGATTATTTTTTTTTGAAATATTTTTATATTATTCTTTATATATATATACAGATTTTTTTTTTGAAATATGTTTATATTATTCTTTATATATATATATATATATATATATAGTGCTAGTCTAAATTTCTCCTAGTTTCTCTTCTTAGCTATCATTCCCATATTCCTAGCGCTTATTTTTAATTTTTTTGGAGGAATTTTTTTTAATAAAATATATATTACATATTTAAATTATGTATTGAATGTTTTTCCTAATCCTAAAAATCTAACTCCAACTTCACCAATGTACACAAAAAAAAATCGTGTCAAAAAATCATAAATAATATTGGCCGATACAAACTAATTTTTATTTTTGATTAATTTTCATTTTCTTTTTTTTTATTTGAAATTATCATACAATTTTACGTGTTATTTCTTCACTTTACATTCATAGTTAAAAATATTAATAATGAAAATCACTAGTTCCAGTTTTTTTTTTAAATTCATCATTTGAATCGGTTAAAATATCAATTCAAAGTTTAATATTTCAACTATAAATGAATTATGATTGATTAGCAAAATTATATAATAATATTTCTGTTGTCAAGGGTATATATTAAGTACAAAATTACAGGCTTATTTTTATTCTCATAACGGTGTTGCTTGGAAAAGTATTTATCTAAATAATGCACTTTTAAAAGTAATTACTGGTAGAAGCTATTTTGATCATCGTCGTATTATGTAAAGTTGAGTTGGTTGACGATACATACATGCATGCCATCGATATGTATCATGGTGTAAGTATCATAATATTACTTTAGTTGATGACACAAGCTCGCTTCAATGGAGCATATATAACGTCATCAACTTGATTGATGACACAATAAGAGATATAGGTTGCAACTTTTTGTTGGAGTGAAAAAGTAATGGTACTGGAATTTAGGTTTAGTTGCTGAAATTTAAGAATATTAATTTACGTTTAATAAATTGGTAAATATTTTTGAATTGTTCTACTTTGTTAATTGGTTATTTTCTATTTTTTTTATTAGATAGTTTTTTATTTTTTTTTTCGGTTTGCAGTTGTAAGGCTTATTAAAAAGTCATCTGGTTTTATGTTTTGGAATAAGGGTGATTTCTTGATTACTCCTTCATCAGAAAAGCTAAGATTTTTTTTTACATTTGGTATCATAACTCCACCATGGGGCCTGATACAGTAAGCGACCTACAAGTGTTTGAGAGGCAAAACACAAACAATGAGTGAGTTAAAACAAGAGTGTTTGAGAGGAAAAACACTAGAGTGAGGGAAGGACGTGAAATGGAAAAATCAACCAATTTCACCACACCATGTGTGCCCAAATTTGATGGGGATTATAATCACTGGAGTTTACTCATTAGAGTGTTGTTGAATTTGGAATCACAACCAAAGGAGAATGAGTCATTTAGTGCGGCACAACAGAAGGCATTGGATGAAGCAAAGCTCAAAGACCTGAAAGTAAAGAACTATCTATTTCAGGTCATTGACAAATCCATCCTCAAGACTGTTGGACCAAAGAAAATTATGTTCTACTTGTTTGAATCTATTAGGATACAAACAACTAGGATAAATCTACCAAATTATAAACCAACTTATGTCAGCCCTATAACAGCCCCAAGACAGTCCCAAAATGCAGATATGAAGGCAATCCAACACACAACAAGAACACACAAATTTTAGCGTGGAAAGGCCCAAAAACGGGTAAAAACCACGGGACACCTAGTGCCACTTAAATTCACTAACCACCAGAGAGCAATACAAAGTCTTCTCTAGATAATACTAGAGGAATACAACAACAATCATCATAATCTTGGAAGTGAACATCAAGATATATGGAATACTCAAAAACAAAAGAAGAGGGATACCATAGGATTTTTCACAATCTGCCTGGGAACAATGCACTGACTTCCAGACCTCTAAATCCAAATTCCAACGGTCAAAACCTTCCTTGATGAATCAGGAAGCTTCTGTTCAAATATCGTGACGATCAACGGTGGGATCTTCGACGATCGGCAACAGATCAGAGTTAGGTCGGATGGAGCTTTTCTCTCTTAGCCTGGGAACGACGCACTGACTTCCAGGCCTCTAAATCCAAATCCCAACGGTCAAAATCTTCCTTGATTAATCAGGAAGCTTCTGTTCAAATATCGTGACGATCCAACGGTGGGATCTCTAACGATCGGCAACAGATCAGAGTTAGGTCGGATGGAGCTTTTCTCTCTTTGCCTGGGAACGACGCACTGACTTCCAGGCCTCTAAATCCAAATCCCAACGGTCACAATCTTCCTTGATGAATCAGGAAGCTTCTGTTCAAATATCGTGATGATCCAACGGTGGGATCTCTGACGATCGGCAACAGATCAGAGTTAGGTCGGATGGAGCTTTTCTCTCTTTGCCTGGGAACGACGCACTGACTTCCAGGCCTCTAAATCCAAATCCCAACGGTCAAAACCTTTCTTGATGAATCAGGAAGCTTCTGTTCAAATATCGTGACGATCCAACGGTGGGATCTCCGACGATCGGCAACAGATCAGAGTTAGGTCGGATGGAGCTTTTCTCTCTTTTCCTGGGAACGAGGCACTGACTCCCAGGCCTCTAAATCCAAATCCCAACGGTCAAAATCTTCCTTGATGAATCAGGAAGCTTCTGTTCAAATATCGTGACGATCCAACGGTGGGATCTCCAACGATCGGCAACAGATCAGAGTTAGGTCGGATGGAGCTTTTCTCTCTTTGCCTGGGAACGACGCACTGACTTCCAGGCCTCTAAATCCAAATCCCAACAGTCAAAATCTTCCTTGATGAATCAGGAAGCTTCTGTTCAAATATCGTGACGATCCAACGGTGGGATCTCCGGCGATCGGCAACAGATCAGAGTTAGGTCGGATGGAGCTTTTCTCTCTTTGCCTGGGAACGATGCACTGACTTCCAGGCCTCTAAATCCAAATCCCAACGGTCAAAATCTTCCTTGATGAATCAGGAAGCTTCTGTTCAAATATCGTGACGATCCAACGGTGCGATCTCCGACGATCGGTAACAGATCGGAGTTAGGTTGGATGGAACTTTTCTCTCTTTTCTCTCCTTTTTGTGCGGCTGTCTCACTGCCCCTTTCTTTGGGTGAATCAAATTGACCTAACTCATACACACACCTACCTTGCAATCTGCTATCACATTGGGAGAAAAATAAATGGGCCAGAATGGGCCCTAATTTGTTGGGCTAATTACATAGGAAGAAAAATAAACCCAACAAATCTCCCCCTATTTTTCTGCCTATGAGGATGATTTCGCCATTCCGGCGATCGAGCAACAAACCTCTGAAAGAAAACGCAGTGATCTGAAGAAGTCTTTCGGTATCCTTGTTTCCCTATGACTGACTCAAATTTCTTGTACCACTGCCGTGGCGCTTGCTTCAAACCATATAAACTCTTCTGAAGTCTGCACACATAATCTTCCTTCCCCTTGACCTGAAAACCTTCAGGTTGCTCCATGTAGATTTCCTTATCTAAATCACCGTGAAGGAAAGCTGTCTTGACATCCATTTGCTCAACCTCAAGATCAAGGCTAGCCGCTAAACCAAGAACAACCTGAATCGACCCCATCTTCACGACCGGAGAGAAGATCTCATCAAAATCAATACCCCTTTTCTGACTGAAACCTTTAACCACCAATCTGGCTTTGTATCTGGGTCTAGAAGTATGCTCTTCAGTCTTCAATTTGAAAACCCACTTGTTTTTCAAAACTCTCTTGCCTTTAGGCAATTTTACCAACTCAAACGTATTATTTTCATGCAAGGAAGCCATTTCATCTTGCATGGCCTCAACCCACTCTTTCTTGTGCTCATCCTCCATAGCTTCTGCAAAGCTCTCGGGCTCTCCGCCATCAGTAAGTAATACATACTCATCTGCAGAATAACGTGTGGACAGATGACGATCTCTAGTAGACCGCCTAAGTGGAACGAACGGTGGCACATCTGGTACAGGTAACTCAGGATGAACATTTTCATCTACCTCTGGTTGCTCTGGAGCATCAACTTCAACCTCCTCTGCATCAACATCAGCATCTAACTCACCAGTACCCTGCTCTTCTTCATTCTGGGCATCATCTCTTAACTGTGAGTCAACATGTTCAGGAGGAACTGGATCCAAATCAATAGGATCATCATTATGTTGAGGGACTATCCCTACATTGGCTTTCTCAACATCTTTCATAGTTTGATCTTCCTCAAACACTACATCTCGGCTTCGAACAAGTTTCTTTTGAATTGAATCATACAACCTGTACCCAAATTCATCTTGACCATAACCGAGGAATACACATGGCTTAGTCTTCATGTCAAGCTTTGATCTTTCATCTTTGGGAATATGTACGAACGCCTTGCATCCAAAGACTCGTAAGTGACGGTATGAAACATCTTTGCCACTCCAAACCCTGTCTGGAACATCAAAATTCAAAGGAACGCAAGAAGTTAGATTAATAACATGTACCGCTGTATTCAAAGCTTCACCCCAAAAGGATGCAGGCAACCCTGCATGTGAAAGCAAACATCTGACTCTCTCAATCAACGTTCTATTCATCCTTTCTGCTAGGCCATTTAACTGGGGTGTCTTCGGAGGAGTCTTCTGGTGTTGAATTCCATGCTCTCTACAATAAGTATCAAAGGAGCCAATGTATTCACCTCCATTGTCTGTTCGAATACATTTGAGTTTCTTCCCTGTCTGCCTCTCAACCAAAACATGAAACTGCTTAAACACATCCAGCACTTGATCTTTAGTCTTCAAGGTGTAGACCCACACCTTCCTTGAATGATCATCAATGAAAGTGACAAAATAGGAACATCCACCGAGTGTTTTAGTCTTCATCGGACCACAAACATCAGAATGTACAAGATCAAGTTTGTTCTCCATTCTGAAGGGAGAACGACTTCTAAAGGCAACTCTGGTTTGCTTTCCTGCCAAACAATGAGAACATTTCTTCAAGTTAATAGCATGCACACCAAATAACACAGTCTTCTTTGAAAGAATAGACATCCCTTTTTCACTCATGTGACCAAGTCTTTTGTGCCACAGCTCGGTCATATCATCATTGTCTACAACATTGACAATGCTTTTGGAGATCTTCGGATGTGTCACATATAACTTTGACTCCTTTTTACCTCTTGCCACAATCAAGGATCCGAGAGTTAGTTTCCATAAACCATTACCAAAGCTATTGTAATAACCATCTTCATCAAGAAGACTTGTGGAGATAATATTGAGTCTCATATCTGGGACATGTTTTGCATTATGCAAAATCAATTCCATCCCAGTGTCAAACTTCAAGCGAACATCTCCAATACCAACGACCTTTGATAACCCAGCATTACCCATCCTGACAACACCAAAATCACATGCAGTGTAAGATGAATAAAAATCCTTTCGTGTTACAACATGACACGAAGCTCCACTATCAAGAATCCAACTTGAATCATCATGAGCAAGATTAACCATATCGTAATCACAACAAACAAAGAACTCATCTGTGGTAGTATTTACTTCAGTCTTGTCACCTTCATCATCATCTTTCTTGTGATTGTTCTTCTGGTTGTTGTAGTTTTTCTTCTTGTTCTCCTTTTTCAATTGTCTACAGTATCGTATAGTGTGTCCTTTTCTGTGACAGTGAAAACACTCAACATCAGCAAGTTTTCCTTTTCTGGAACTGCTGCGGTGGTTACCTCTATTGCTTGGGCCTTTACTTTGAATTCTCCCCCGCCTTTCTGTGACTAAGACATCTGACTGTGAAGAAGAACCTTGTGACTTTCTTCTCATTTCTTCATTCAGAATACTGCCTTTAGCCAATTCCATGGTGATAATACCATCTGGTGCAGAGTTGGACAAAGATGTCCTAAAAGTCTCCCAAGAATCTGGTAGTGTACCAAGAAGCCATAAGCCTTCAATCTCGTCTTCAAACTTGATACCCATACCTGAAAGCTGATTTATAATACCCTGAAACGCATTCAAGTGATCAGTGATAGGAGAGCCATCAGTATACTTCAATCTCATCATTTGCTTGATCAAGAACAATTTATTATTCCCAGTTTTTCGAGCATATAGTTGTTCAAGTTTGTTCCAAAGCGTACGAGCATGTGTCTCCCCACTAATATGGTTCAAGACATTATCATCAACCCATTGCCTGATATACCCACAAACCTGTCTATGCAAGATGGTCCACTCTGCTTCTGTTTTATTCTCAGGTTTTTCAACATAAAATACAGGCAAGTAGTAATCTTTAACATAAAGGAGATCTTCCATTTTTCCTCTCCAAATATGATAATTTGAACCATTCAAATTAACCATCCTAGTTGCATTAGTTTCCATCATTCAAACAGATTTATTCCCAAACAAGAACCTTGCTCTGATACCAATTTGTTGGACCAAAGAAAATTATGTTCTACTTGTTTGAATCTATTAGGATACAAACAACTAGGATAAATCTACCAAATTATAAACCAACTTATGTCAGCCCTATAACAGCCCCAAGACAGTCCCAAAATGTAGATATGAAGGCAATCCAACACACAACAAGAACACACAAATTTTAGCCTGGAAAGGCCCAAAAACGGGTAAAAACCACGGGACACCTAGTGCCACTTAAATTCACTAACTACCAGAGAGCAATACAAAGTCTTCTCTAGATAATACTAGAGGAATACAACAACAATCATCATAATCTTGGAAGTGAACATCAAGATATATGGAATACTCAAAAACAAAAGAAGAGGGATACCATAAGATTTTTCACAATCTGCCTGGGAACAACGCACTGACTTCCAGACCTCTAAATCCAAATCCCAACGGTAAAAACCTTCCTTGATGAATCAGGAAGCTTCTGTTCAAATATCGTGACGATCCAACGGTGGGATCTCCGACGATCGGCAACAGATCAGAGTTAGGTCGGATGGAGCTTTTCTCTCTTTTCCTGGGAACGACGCACTGACTTCCAGGCCTCTAAATCCAAATCCCAACGGTCAAAATCTTCCTTGATTAATCAGGAAGCTTCTGTTCAAATATCGTGACGATCCAACGGTGCGATCTCCGACGATTGGCAACAGATCAGAGTTAGGTCGGATGGAGATTTTCTCTCTTTGCCTGGGAACGACGCACTGACTTCCAGGCCTCTAAATCCAAATCCCAACGGTAAAAATCTTCCTTGATAAATCAGGAAGCTTCTGTTCAAATATCGTGACGATCCAACGGTGGGATCTCTGACGATCGGCAACAGATCAGAGTTAGGTCGGATGAAGCTTTTCTCTCTTTGCCTGGGAACGACGCACTGACTTTCAGGCCTCTAAATCCAAATCCCTACGGTCAAAATCTTCCTTGATGAATCAGGAAGCTTCTGTTCAAATATCGTGACGATCCAACGGTGGGATCTCCGACGATCGGCAACAGATCAGAGTTAGGTCGGATGGAGCTTTTCTCTCTTTGCCTGGGAACGACGCACTGACTTCCAGGCCTCTAAATCCAAATAAGACTATAACACAAAAAGACACAGCCAAACAACTGTGGGAATCGATGAAATTCAAGTACCAAGGTAGTGCTTGGGTGGAACGTGCTCAGCTGCAGAGGCTTCTACGAACATTTGAAATCTTGGAGATGAAGTCAGGTGAACCAGCGAATGATTATTTTGGGAGAGTGATGGAAACAACAAATGACATGAGGAATTGTGGGGAGGGTATGCCCGATGTGAAAGTTGTTGAGAAGATCCTTAGATCTCTAATGGATAACTTTAATTTTGTTGTCTGCTCAATTGAAGAATCTAAGGACATTGATCTCTTAACTGTGGATGAGTTGCAGAATTCTCTACTTGTTCATGAACAAAAAGTAAGAGAGAAAAGGAGTGAAGAACAAGTTCTGCAAGTTGAGAATGTTAAAAATTCTAGTCGTGGGAGAGGAAGAAACAACTTTCAAAGAGAAAGTGACAGCTATGTGAAGGGACGAGGAAGAGCTAAGACATTCGTAAACCGAAATGCTATTATATGCTATCGGTGTAAAAAATTAGGACATTACTAGTTTGAATGTCCCAATCTAGAAAAGGAAGCAAATTTTGCTGAGTTTGACAAGGAAGAGGAGTTACTGCTCATGGCATATGCTGAAGTTCAACCTACTGAGGATAAGAGGATATGGTTTCTTGATTTTTGCTGCTCAAATCATATGACAGGGAATAAAAATTGGTTCATTGAACTAGATGAAAGTTTCAGGCATACTGTTCGTTTGGGAAACAACACAGCCATGCCTATTCTTGGAAAAGGACATCTCAAGTTTCAAGTGGAAGGAATCACTCAAATTGTGAGTGATGTCTATTTTGTGCCAGAACTAACCAACAATTTGCTAAGCATGGGTCAACTCCAAGAAAAGCATTTGGTTATCATAATAAAAGAAGGTACTTGCAAAATTTATCATCCTCAGAAAGGAAAAATTGTAGACACCAAGATGACTATGAATCAGATGTTAGTGGTTCATGCAATTTTGAAACCACTGCCAAGGAAATGCTTAAAGGCCAAGGAGGAGAATTTGGAGGACTTATGGCATAGAAGGTATGGACATGTAAATCACAAGTTCATTGCTACCATGCAGAAGAAATAAATGGTGAAAGGGCTACCAAAATTCAAGGAGGTTGCTGGAGTCTGCGAGGTGTGCAACATTGGAAAGCAATGTTGAGATAAAATACCAAAGAAAAGTCATTGGAGAGCATCATAAAAACTTGAACTGGTGCATAGCGATTTGTGTGGTCCTATCTCTCCAATTTCAAATAGTGGTAAGAGATACTTGCTGGTATTTGTAGACAACTACTCTCGTAAGACCTGGATTTATTTCCTTGTAGAAAAAGGTGAAACATTTGAAATGTTCAAATGCTTCAAGAATCTAGTTGAGAAAGAAGCTCAGAAAGCAATCTGCTGTTTACGAACAGATATAGGAGGAGAATTCACTTCAAATCAATTTAATCAGTTCTGCATAGAGCATGGTATCAAAAGGCAATTAACAGCAGCCTTCACACCACATCAAAATAGAGTAGCCGAACGAAGAAATCGAACAATTATGAATATGGGGCGTTGCTTACTCACTGAGAAAGAAATGCCAAAGAATTTGTGGGCAGAAGCTACAAGGTGGACCAACCATGTGATCAATAGAAGCTTTACCAAGGCCATAAAGGAGATGGTACCAGAAGAAAGATGGAATGGACCAAAACCCAAGGTTGATTATTTCAGGGTGTTTGGATCCATTGCTTATGTTCACATACTTGAACAGAAGCGAACCAAACTGGAAGATAGAAGTCACAAATGCATCTTACTTGGAGTAAGTGAGGAATCGAAAGCCTACTGCTTGTATGATCCAGTGCTGAAGAAAATCACAATCAGCGGAGATGTCATATTTGAAGAAGGAGAAAAATGGAATTAGAATCTGAATTCAGAAGAAACAACACAAAATGCTATTGATTGGGGTGATGATGGAACTGATATAGAGGAGTTTGATGAAGAATCAGATACAAGAACAGAAGTGAGCAATACAAGCAATCTTGAACATGCACTAAAGCCTGGGAAACAACCAAGAAGAGAAAGAAGAGCACTTGGCTGGCTGCAGGACTACGTAAGTGGTGAGGGTTTTTCTGAAGAAGAACAAAAGGCAGGTATGGTGATGTTCATGTCAAATGATGATCCCTTAAATTATAATGAAGCTGTGAGTGATGAAAAATGGATAGAAGCAATGAAAAGTGAGATAGATGCCAATGAGAAAAACAAGACTTGGGAATTAGTGACTCTGCTAGCACATGCCAAGAAGATTGGAGTGAAATGGATTTAGAAAACCAAATTGAATGAAGAGGGAAAGGTTGACAAATACAAATCCCGACTTGTTGCAAAAGGCTACACACAAACTGAAGGAATAAACTAAAATGAAATGTTTGCTCCAGTAGCACAATGGGACACAATTCGAATTCTCTTAGCCGTAGCAGCCCAAGAAGGATGAAATGTATATCAACTGGATGTGAAAAGTGCCTTCTTATATGGAGAGCTGAAGGAAGAAGTATATGTTGATCAACCTGAAGGTTTCATCAAACAAGGAGAAGAAGACAAAGTATATAGGCTGAACAAGGCTTTGTACGGGTTAAAGCAAGCACCAAGAACATGGTTTAGTAGAATTGAGAGCTATTTCCAGAAAGAAGGATTTACTAAGAGTAGTCATGATTATACTCTATTCGTAAAGAGAAAAGAAGAAAGATTAATCATGGTATATCTGTATGTTGATGACTTAATATACACTGGCAACAATGATGATTTGTGTGCAAAGTTTAAGAAGTCAATGAAGGAAGAATTTGAGATGACAGATCTCGGAAAAATGAGGTTTTTTCTTGGAGTTGAAGTGAGTCAAAATGCAAATGGAATCCATTTATGTCAAAAGAATATGCAAGAGAAGTTCTGGACAGATTCAACATGTGGAATTGCAACTCTGTCAAAAATCCGATAGTTCTAGGAACCATGTTGTCAAAAGAAGGTGAAAAAAATGTCAATACAACTTTATACCAGCAATTGGTAGGGAGTCTAATATACCTAACAGTTACACGCCCAGATATGATGTATGTTGTGTGTTTGATTTCACGTTACATGGCTAATCCAAAGAAGGAACATATACATATTGCAAAAAGAGCTTTGAGGGATTTAAAAGGAACATTGAATTTTGGTTTGTAGTATAGAAGAAGGAAAAGTTCAAAATTGTTGGCATACACTGACAGTGATTATGCAAGAGATGTGGATGACAGGAAAAGTACTTCAGGGTATGTTTTTCTGCTCAATGATGCAGCAGTCTGTTGGAGTTCAAAGAAATAAGAAATAGTCACATTGTCCTCTACAGAAGCTGAATATGTGGCAGCAACTTTATGTGCTTGCCATTGTGTTTGGGTGAAGGGAGTTCTGGAACAGATTAGAGTCAAGAACTGTGAGTGTATTGATATTTTTTGTGACAATAGTTCATCCATCAAGCTCTCTAAGAATCTTGTGATGCATCGAAGGACTAAACACATTGATGTTAAATATCATTATTTACGTGATCTTTCAAGTCAAGAAGTGGTGAAGTTAGTTTTCTGTGAAACACAAAAACAGGTTGCAAACATTATGACAAAGCCAATAAAATTGGATCAGTTTGTGAAGTTTCGCAAGCTGCTAGGAGTACAACCAATTGATGATTAAATTGTATGCTCAATGAGCATTTCAATTTAAAGGAAGAAATTTGTTGGAGTCAAAAAGTAGTAGTGCTGGAATTTAGGTTTAGTTGCTGCAGTTTAGAACTATTAGTTTACGTTTAATAAGCTGATATGCATTTTGAATTGTTCTACTCTTTTAGATGGTTATTTCCTAGTTTTTTTTTAGACAATTTTTTTTTTCAGTTTACAGTTGTAAGACTTATTAAAAAGTTATTTGGTTTTATGTTTTGAAACAAAGGTAATTTTCTGATTATTCCTTCATTAGAAAAGCTTAGATTTTTTTTACACTTTTACCGGGATGTAAAGATTCTCTTTATGCCTTTATTTATTACCTAATTATATAACTTAGGAAAAGGCCACAGGAAATTCTTTTTCCTACATGCAATTTTGTTTCATGTTGAAGTAAAATGCACGAGATAACAATTTTGTTTATTACATTACTGTTGCGTAAATAATAATAATAATAATAATAATAATAATAATAGAAGTATTATAACTAACAACAATAATGATAGGGGAAATACAGTAACATATAATATAATAGTAGTAGATATATTATTTAAATTTAAAATATGTTTTTTATATCATTTATTTTAATATATATATATATATATATATTAAGTAAATATAATTTATAAAAAAATAAAAAATGAGTTATCTACAAATTTATTGAAATATAATGAAGTTAAATTTTAATATTTTTTAGCCTTTTGTTTTTAAAATTAACATTTGACCCATTTTAATCTTGGGTGAAAGGCCAGAAGGAAAAAACTTATGCCTACCCCAACCCACCCGATTGCCCAGGGAGCAATTAGAAAGTGCATAATATATATTTTTGATGTGTCAAATAACGCTAAAATATGAATACAATGTCGAAAATAATTGGGATATAATTTTGTTTTCTATTACAACATTGATATCACTACTTCCGATCCTATGGTTGCATACATGCGCCAAAAAACAAGAAAAATAGGTAAAATGTCATATGGTTGGCAGTCATATGTCATTTGTGGTTAACACAAAATTAAATATCCTTCAACTTAAAGGTTTTAGAAAAGGATAAAATCATGAATTTGATCAAACTCACGTTTTGATCATGGATTAAAGAAAATAATGACAAATTTTATTACCCTATCAGTTGCTGAATAAATAATCTGATAGATTGTATAACAGGAAATTAAAATTCATGCATTTTAACAATGTTAAAAAGGTTATAGGTTAGTATAATAAGTAAATGGATACAATATATACAGAATGTTCTAACATTATGTTATGAAGGATAACATTTGATCATATTTGTTATGATACAAAGGATGTACATATACATTTCAGCACTAGCTTTTTGCCTAGAAAAAAAAAAATCTTACTTTTGATCTTTGCTTTATTCATATATGCACATTTTTTTTTCGCTTCACCGTTCATTTGTTTCATGTTCAAAAAGGTTAGTTCTCATGTGTAATCAAATTCTTGAGGTTGTATACCTGTATACCAGTATATGTGTTTGACAAAGACAATGAGAGAACAATACTTTTACGGCAACTTTTGTTTGTGTCCCAAACGCAATTTTTTGGAGACAAAAATCTGCATGCAACTTGAGTAAGTAGATTTACTCAAATCAACTTATGAATTTTCTTTCCCACAAATTTTTTTCATAAAGCAAATCTTATTTGACGACTTGGTTTTAGAGTAGTACATGAGGACATCTCTTCTGAAAGGGACTCAAGTTATAATTCATTACTTTATGAGAATAATTAACCTTTTTTTTTAAACTCAATTTCTATTGATGCAAGTCATGATAATCTTGTGTAAGTAAACACTTATTTAAATGATCAGACTTGTTGTCATTCATTATTAGTTAGGATCAAGATTAACTAAAAGTGAAGAAATGTCTAATAAATACTATTTATTATACCAAAAATATAAAACATATTAATAACTTTTCACTCTTAATTATTTAAAATCAATCTTAAAAATCTTTAATGATACAACTCTTTGAAGTTGTATAACTTTATTTATAATTTTTATATCATCTCTATTATACTTTTTTCCCCTTTTAAAACTTAACTTTTAAATGCATCTTTAATCAATTTTAACGAAAAATCTTATGTGATTAACGTTAACAAAATCAATAAATCATTGAAAAATATTAGCAATCAAATACTTACAAAATCCAAACACCTATAATTACTTGTTAATTTTTTTTTAAAATTAACTAATTAAAAAATGTTAAATAATGTGTTGAAAACAGGTAGTGTCCTTACTCCATCATCAGCCATTACCAGTTTTATCCGTTATGACTACCATGTCAACGTCCTCCATCTCCGTTACGCACAACCTTAAACCCGTTATCTCGCTTTCTCCTTCCCCTTCTCTGCATAATCCTTCCTCATTATCTTTCAAAACACGCATCTTTGGTTCCAATCCTTCACTCCTCACCCGAAGACTCTTCCTTCCTTCCGTCTCCGGCATATGGGACGCCTTCACCGGCGGCAACAACAATTCCGGCGAAGCCATTCTCGCAATTCGACGTGGAATGTCTCTCTTCAGAAACGGTGACGTTTCCGGTTCTCTTACCCAATTCGACAAGGCAATTCAATTGGACCCTCGTCAAAAGGCCTGTACGTTTCTACACTCTTTTTTGGAAAACGTTTTTATCAATTCATTTTGCAATTTTGGTTATGCACATTGTGATTGTTACCAGATCTTTGGCAAAGGGGGCTCTCACTTTACTACCTTGATAGGTACTTACCCTACACATATTGTTGATTGGGAATAGGTGTTGGGAAGCACGATTACATTGTGCTGCATCTCAATATATTGAAAGGACACTTAATTGGAATTGCATCCCTTTTGATAGATTTGAAGAGGGAGCTGAACAGTTTCGGTTAGATGTTGCGCAAAACCCAAATGATACTGAAGAATCAATATGGTGTTTTCTGTGTGAAGCTCAATCATATGGAGTGGATGAAGCAAGGAAGCGATATCTTGAGGCAGGTTATTGATTACATTGCTAGGATAGCAAGTTAACATGAGAAAGGAACATGTAACTGTTCACGTAATTATCCACTTTCTAATTGAATTTAGGTTGGAAGAGACCCAAGGCCAGTCATGCGGGAAGCATATAACATGTTTAAAGATGGTGGGGATCCTGAAAAGGTGTGCTTTGATTTCCTTTTTCAATTAAAAATGCAGTTATTTCTGTTAGATTAAAACTATGCTTAAGGCTTCCCTAATAGCTTCAGCTGGTTTTAGGAAAGTTGGTCCTTGACAATTTCTAAAGCAAACCATTTTTTTTTTCTTTATGTACATTTACCTATTATAATCTGGAGTCTGTTCTGTAATACTTAAACCAAGATTCTCGGAAGCATTGTATTTGTCTGATGTAATTTTCACAAATTCTGACATATTTCTTCTGTTTGCTCAAATGCTATACTTCAGTTTACCTTCTTGAAGATTAATTTATATGGTGTTGATGCTATGTGAAGGGGACACTGCTTGTTCCTCAGCCTATTATTAACTTTAATAACTTAGAAAGTATCTTGAAACAGATTTTGTTTCAATACCAAAAAATAGAAAGTACAATGAAAAATCGACTTGTTTTTGGTGAGAGGATAAGAAGGGGAAATTAGCAGCGAGAGCTTTTGAAGGCTGTGATTTATCAAGGACCTGTTAACTACATCAACAACATATTGACAGGGACTAAAGTATGTCAATTTGAAAGCTAGGAAGCTGACATTATTCAAATTGAAAAATGCAGAGTCAAAATTCAACTTTTTTAGAATCATTTGAGGAGTGGAGGACCAAAAGTGTAAGACTAAATTTTTTCGCTTTGGATTCTGTAAGCAATTTTTTTGAATTTAGTAGAAGTTTATTCGTTTGACAGTTAGATTAAGATATCATATTTACAATTTTTTCTTTCTCGTTGTTTAGATTATCAGAACTGTTAACTTATAAACAGGTTTGCAATACATATCTACACTCATTTCCCTGTATAAAAGGCTATATTTGTGTTTGACTGTGTTATTGGAACTCTAAGATTCCTCATGCCTTTGTGAACGCAATCTGACGAGCAATTGATTCCCCTGTTTAGCTTGTAGCTGTATTCTCCAGTGGCAGAGCAAGTGACTATTTTTATGCTTCATTATATGCTGGTCTTTATTACGAATCTCAGGTATTCTTGCAACTTCCAAGATTTTTCCTTTTTACATATACCAGTTAATCCAATCTTAAACATATAAAGAGATTATATATGGCACAATGGTATATCATTATCGCTAATGCAGCTCTATATGCATCTTCCAAGTCTCACATTTTCCTCTCCATAGTCTAGAAGCTGTATTTAACACCTACTCTGTTGGCTGGAATGTTCATGGGGATGATAATTTCACAAAGCAAAATCATTTTCTTTTCTCTTTTTTTTGAAACAAGGAAAAATCAGATATGTTGTTGAAATAATTATTGTCCGTAGTCTTGGTCTTTATATAAGGATTCCGCATGACTTTCTCTGCATGAATGAATTTGTTAATAAGGAGCTGGTTTTCTGGGGCAATATTGGATTGCTTAAAAGATTTTAAGGCACAAAAACCTTGGCTTGAATCCCTTCAGTTGATTTATTTCTTTCTGGACTCCTAGTATGTTGATTCACTTCCAACCAAACATGTGCATGCACAAATGCAGACACTCATAATAGATAAGAAGTATTTAGCAGTTTACGTACTTTATTGTTAGTTTTTGGAATTGGTGAGCACAGTTGTTAAGTTGAAGAAAGTGGACCAAACTGGAATATTGGCATTAACGTGCCATTTTTACCATGTCTGAAGAATTGTACTTTTTATGTTTTTTTTTTTTTGGTTTGAAGATGTCTTGTTAATTTATGAACGCATGTTAATGATTTTGCCATGTGTAGAACGAAACAGCTGCTGCTAAGGTTCATATGGTTGCTGCATGCCAGTCTTCTTATGGGCAAAGGTGGTTTTAGATATATACATACATACATACACATTTCTTTCTTAGCTAGACAGAATGCAATTTCGGAACATGAAAGATGCACATTCATTCTTTAATGCAGATCTGATGATTATATGGCTTCACTTTCCAAGGTTCACTGCCTCTGTCGAAATTGGGTCTTCAACTAAAATATTTTGAAGTGTCCATTGAGCACGATGAAGCTGATTCATAAGTTTCTCTATAAACTACTCACAGTATCTCATGAGTTACTGTGCTACTGGAACGGTTAAAAGAATTTATCATATTCCTTTACCTTCTCGCACGATTTTATGGTCTAAATGAATATTAATAGATTTTAGTTTTAGTCTTCCAAATAATATTTTGGTCAGCTTATACTTTAAAGTTTGAAATTTAACTCAATGAAGGAAATGTAGCTTCCATAAATCTGGTCTATCTCAATTTAGGATGAGTTTAATCATTTAGAAATTTATTCAATTGATGTAAATAATCGGTTGTAAACTAATATGATGCATCCCTTATTTTGGAAGGATTTCAGTAATTGTTCATTCTTTATATTAGATGGGGGCACTTATGTACTGTGTAGTTTCTTATAATTCTTGTAAAGTAAGAGTTACATACGTAGGTTACGTGCCGTATTGCACATGGATTCAAATCTTCTATCATCTTCACCCCCCCCCCCCCAAATTGAAAAATAATACTTCGCCATTTTTTTTTCCATTTTAAAAATCTACATTATCTTCTTAATTGCTGGTTTTTCATTTTGTTGATGTTTCATTTTTTAATGGGAAAATTAAGGAAAGAATCAGATAATTAACATGTGATTTTAATTGGTCATGATCAATACCTAAATACCTACAACTCTTATCTTGGAAAGATTATAACGATTGTTTACTTTTTAGGTTAGATTTGACGCAGTGGTGACTTGCATATTTAGGTATTGATCATGTGAAATACCATACATATATCAATATTTTAATTTTATGTTTTTCTTTAAGAATGGAGAAATTTGAAACTTGAAGCGAGAGTGACGACATTCACGAAGCGGTGTAGGGTCCCATGATGGAGTATTTACCGACGTATAAGCGTTAAGTTATCAAACGACTTGTGGCTAAACAACTTAGGGGTTCTTTGGTTTGATATTGAAAAAATTAATTTTTACACTTTTCAATAAAAATAGATGGTTGAGATTAATTTATGTATAAATCTCAGTCTCATTTAATACTTTAACATCAATTTCATCAAAATTAATTCTATCTAACTTTACACTAAACAGGATCTTACTTTTAGGTTAAAAGACTTGTTGAGGGTGTGACACTGTGGTTTGTTTCTTTTTTTTTTTCCCTCTAGAAAAAATATGGCAAGTTGTTATATGGGGTATTTTTTTAGGATTAAATTATATCATGGGCAGTTGAAGATGAGAGACACCAAGAGTGAAATGATGTAAGAATCGGACATAATACATGACGGAATCAGCTAATCATATTTTCAACCATTGGCCTAGCATGATAGCGGCTGCTTTTCTATTGTCTCTTTCTAATTGGAATTAAATTTTTTTAATTTGTCTTTAACCTGATAAATCAATCAGTAGAACCATACTTTGTTCTTAAGTTTGCATCCATGATACGTACCATAGTACATAAAGCATATGAAGTTGTTGTATTAGACATGCAATTAAGTATTTTTGTAAATACCTTTTTAGCTTTGAAACATATTATAACTTTGATAAACTTTTAGGATCTAACTTATTTAATTTTTTTCCAAAAAAAAAGACAAGCAATTATTCCAAGTAGGCAAACCACAAATTATTTTTGGTATTCCGGTTTTAAGGGGGCTAGACTGTTCCAAAGTACTTGAGTGTACAAAAACCAAGATAGCATATGGTTTACAATCTATTTTGTGCAAAGAATGCCATATTACTAAGGCGCAAAGCAATTTGTGTTCAAAATAAGCAGCAATTCTTTTTTCAAGTATGACTTGGCTCCTTGATGATGGAATATAGAATCAATAACCATCCAATTGAAGTAAGACGCCGATCCTTATTAACTTGATTTGTTAATATTAAGGAATATCAATCATATGCCCTTTTGGCATATTCTCAGTGGCAAGCATCGAAAGAGGATATTCTCTTCCAAACTGAAGGATATACCGCGTGCATTTTCAGTTTTATGTATACAAATTTCGTCAGTTCTCGTTTCTGGACCAAGTTGCTCCTCCTCCGTTTTACCAGTCCAAATGACAGCGAGGCTTTCAGAGGATCAAATCATTAGTGTAGATACAAAAACACCAAAACCCACATCATTTTAAGGATCAAATAATTGGCATACATACTTTTGGCCTTTTATTATTGAACTTTATTTGCATTCTTACTTCATTCCACAACCAAATTAATACAAAAAATAACATTATTCTTACATAATTTTTTCAATTTTTTAATTTCTTTTCTTTAAACTACTTGTTCCAGCCAAATTTCTTACCCTTCTTTTTCTAATTTTCTCATTATTGTGAATTATGTTACGAAAATATTACGTGAAAATAACGTTACTCTAATGTAAAAAGTTGGTCTTGTACCTATAATAATCATTTCATAAAATAATTTAATATACTATAAAATATATATTAATTTTGTAATATATGTCTTTTTTTTTATAAGATGTAGTGTTTTAAAAGTTTAAATATACGGTAACTGAAGGAAAACCGAAACCTCTGACAAAAACTATAAAACCTGTCCTGTCTTCGCTTCATTAAATAAAGTACAGTTCTCTCAACAGCCGAAGTAGCTGTCTCCGACATTCCGATGTCGTCTGAACCGCTGCTTCAACCGTCGGAAGCATTGTCAACATCTCACTCCTTCCGAAAATGCAGTGAATCGGTGAGGATTTTCGAAGAGTTGCCAAAAGCCACCATCGTTTCCGTGTCACGACCAGACACTGGAGACATTAGCCCAATCCTCCTTTCTTATACCATTGAGTTGCAGTACAAGCAGGCACGCACACATACTTATTTCTCTCCATTTTTCATCTTCCTTTTCTATGAATTCATCAATTTCCTCTTCTTCTTCTTCTTGAAGGAACAGTTGGAGAGGATAATTTTTCTAGTTTTAAGCCTGTGGTTCAAGTTATATATATTGGCACACATGTCACATATGATCTCGTGAATATTGTTGTTGTTGGTGTTGGAGCTGAGTCAAATATCATTTGGCAAATTTTAGCGGGAAAGATGAACGAACCACGCTGGTTTTGTTTTGTTTTTTCAAGTGATCTTCAATGGGGTGGTTTCAATTTCTTTTTACCCAATTGGGTAACTTCATCCGATCCTATTACTATTGTGCCTACAATTGGAAGGTGTTAAGAGGGCTGAAGAGAACTATAATAGCAAGTTATTATTTATTGATTATTTTGCCTATTCAATGCTTTTACATATTCTTTTAGTAATAGATATTGTCTATTTATGGTTAGAATCTATGCCTGGGTCTAGACTTTAACATCTATAACTGTCGTTCATTGAGGGTGCTTTTTCCAATTTCGGTCGATCATAAAGTATATGAGTATCAGTTAATTACAACTTATACCTTCATTATTTATATCCTTTTGGGACCTTAGACTATAAGCTTTTGATCTTATGAATTATGTTGTCAAGTAGTGCAGTTCCAATCCAACTAATGTCTAGGTAATTGTTACATTTGTTTTTCACAGTTCAAGTGGCGTATACTGAAGAAAGCATCACAAGTTCTCTATTTACAGTTTGCTTTGCGGAAACGTGCAATAATTGAAGATTTTCATGACAAGCAAGAGCAGGTTTGTGCATTATACGTTGCATTTTTCTCCCCAATCTTTCATATCCACACAGGTTTCATGACTAGATCCTTTTCATGTTACTCCGTTGTTATTAAGTGAAGATACATGTTTTCAATAATTTTAGTTCCCTTCTTTACATTTATATATTTGATTCAGCCTAATTACTCATGTATAACTTTCTCCTGAAGCTAAAAGAATGGCTTCAAAACTTAGGATTAGGAGATCATACGGTAATGGTGCATGATGATGAAGAACCTGATGATGAAGCAGTGCCTTTACATCATGAGGACAGCGTTAAAAACAGGTATTTTAATGTTTATCAGCATATATAGAAATCTGATATTTGATGCATTTTTAAACTATCAGCACCTTAAAATGTGCTGTGCTTAGGTCAAGAACTTAACGATTTACATGTGAAGTAATTCTTAGTTACTGATCCAAAGCTTCCCATGACTAATTTGGTCCCAAAGCATGGTATTTTTGTTTGGTAAAAAGGGGGACTGGGTGCAAAAGGAGTTGAATACAGAATTTTTTGTCTAGATTACATTGAATACTACTAACCTTTCCAAAGCTGAAGCATTTTGAGAGAACACAATTCATGTTATTTACATAAATAAACAATACAGTTATTTATACTTCTAGCATCAAGTTATACCAAATATAGCTTTCTATGTTTAATAACTATGATTCTTTAGGTTTTCTTTCTGAAAATGCTTGAACAAACACACTTATTAATTTGTTTTTTTTAATAAAGATATGTTCCATCCGTTGCTGCTCTATCAATAATTCGTCCATCACTAGGAGGGCAGCAGTCAGTTGCAGATAGAGCCAAAGTTGCAATGCAGGGTTATTTGAATCAATTTTTAGGAAACCTGGATATTGTGAATTCTCAAGAGGTAACGACGAAGCTTCAAATTTGACAATTGTTGGATTTTTACAGATAGTGCTTAGCAGACCTTCAGATAAATGTAGGTGTCCAAGAAAGTGAAATGAAAAATGGGGCCCAAATGAGCGTGTCTGTGTATGTGTACATATAAAATTAATTTCCTTGACAAAACTGTTTTTGTTGATCGCCTCATACAATTATGTTGTGTATCGAATCCTCTTGTCAAGCTCAGGACGGTGCCCAAGAATTTATTCATCATAATAGCAGAACCTGAGAAATTTGTTTCCTTCAATGAGTTCTGTACCTTTAAATACAGCTAAGAAACTTTATACTATTTTGGTTTTAGATACAGAGATTTATTTATATGATGCTCCGTTACCGTGTATATAAAGTGAGTTCTCCCAAGCTAAAGTTATCTTTCTTAACATATGATTTTGGATTGTAGGTCTGCAAGTTTTTGGAGGTCTCCAAGCTATCCTTTTTACAGGAGTATGGTCCAAAACTGAAAGAGGGATATGTAACAGTGAATCATTTGTCAAATATTTCACAGGATTCAGATGTATCATGCTTCCCATGTGGCTGGTTTCATTGTTGTAATAACAAGTGGAAGAAGGTTTGGTTCTGAAGTTCATTTTTGGTGGTTTAGTTTGTTAGGCTGCATATTATTCAGAAGTTCCATACAGGTGCAGTTGTGAACTGAAAATCTAACCAGCAACTGGACCTTCGGATTTAGTGCTTTCTTTTAAGTTTTAACATTAAGTATAAAATTTGTGAATGCCCTATACTTTCTCAGTGATCTTTGGATATAATTTTTTCCTACCTTCATCTTTTAAGTACTTCTTATTTTCACTTGTCTTGGTGGAATATAAAATCAACATTTGCCTGTGACATAGTTAATCCCTACCTTTACTATGAATATTTGCAGTCACATCTTTTGTGTTAATATGTTTCATGGCTGGATGCTCCAATGCTAGGCATGCAATGGTAGATACTATATAATGTTTATTTTTAAACGCAACCTCCAGTTGGCATTACATGATTTATCTGTAGGATTCTCTTTGTAAAAACTTGCCATTATCTCAATGATATGCACTCTCCCTCTAAGACATAGAAAACACACAGAAAGAGTAAACATACCATTTTCCATAGCAGAAACATAAATGATGTAAATTGGCTTGTTGGTTTCTGTTTTTAGGATTTTTGATTTTGTAAGTAGGATTTTGATTTGATAATATTTTGTTAAATTTGTGGATTTTATCTTATTAGGGATTTCATCTTGATTTGAATTATGTGATATTGGGATAGAGTTAGTCGAGCTTTCTTATCCTTCGGATTGGTTAGTTGTTTGCTTAGGTCTATAAATAGACCTTTAGTGTAAACATTTGAAGTTTTTGATTAATTTTATGACATTGAGTTTTCTTTTTAGAGAGTGTAAGATATTTGAGTCAGAGGAGTAGTCCGCCATATAGGATTATTTTAGATTTGTCAACTGCATCAATAAAGTGTCCGCATAATTGGGAGAAAAGTAAGGGATGTGATTGACAGAAAATTGATTATTACTGTCACTATATTGTGCTTATACAATTTATGGTATTCTCTTGGACAGATATGCATAAAGTGTTTGTCCTAACCTATCAAGTTTTTTTCCCCTTTTCTCTTGGGTACATTGTAACCTATCAAATTTATCAACATTAATGGATAGTAATTTTATACCATTTGATAAAATGTTAAATTTAGGAACAAATTTAAAACATATGACCTTTGGTGTAGCAATTCCACTTTATATATACATGATCTCCTGCAATTGGTTTTTTCATTTCATTTGATCTTATTTTTAATCTAGATTACATTGTCTGCACACAGGTATGGGCTGTTCTAAAACCTGGGTTTTTGGCCTT
Organism: Canavalia gladiata; assembly: GCA_037954105.1. Lineage (NCBI taxonomy): Eukaryota > Viridiplantae > Streptophyta > Magnoliopsida > Fabales > Fabaceae > Canavalia > Canavalia gladiata. Next base: position 18,050,458 of record CM075660.1, read on the forward strand.
GCTGGATGATCCCTTAAACAACAAACCATTGGATATAATTATTTTTGATGTCCTCCCACCCTCAAATGAAGATGGAGGGACCAAAATATGTTTAGCTGATCCTATAAAGGAACGCAATCCTTTGCGTTATACATTCAAGGTGATCAATTTTGTCTCTTAGTGAGTCTTTTTGACCTTGAAGATTAAAAATGGTTAAGTTTCTTAAGGGCTGTATCTATCTTTATTGTCAAAGTCAAAGCAACTAGATTGTCTTGAAATTACAGTTATGAAGCAACTCTTTTTAGATTTTCCTGTTAACTAATATGATAACGGCCAATCACAAAGAGAATCAAAGTCTTACATTCTTCAGACATGTAATGTTCTCAGCTTCCTTTTTCCTTTTCACACTAACCATTTCATCAAATTTGAATACTGCTCAATCTATTGCGTATTGGTCTCAGAAGAGTTTAGTCCATGAACAACCAATTATTGGAGAACACTGGTGATAACAAGTAACAACCTTCTATTTTGCTCCCAAAATTATATTAAAAATGATTTTAAATTGTTAATAGGTTACTAGTGGAAATAGGAGCATATGGTTGAGAACTTCCAGCAGTGCTACAGTAAAAGCTTGGGTTACTGCAATTAATGAAGCTGGTCTAAGACCTCTGGAGGGTTGGTGTAGTCGTCACCGCTTTGGTTCATTTGCTCCCATAAGAGGTTTGACAGAAGATGGGAGCCAAGCCCAATGGTTTGTAGATGGACAAGCAGCATTTGAAGCAATTGCTTCTTCAATTCAAGATGCAAAGTCAGAGGTACATGTTTTCCATTGTAAACCAAGAGTATATATAATTTGTTTTAGTTTCCTAATTCAATTCTTAATAAGAGGATGGAAACTGGATGCAGATCTTCATTACAGGTTGGTGGCTGTGCCCAGAGCTATATCTGAGACGGCCTTTTCATAGTTCTTCTACCTTTAGATTAGACTCATTACTAGAAGAAAAAGCTAAGCTAGGGGTTCAGGTAAACATACTATTCTCGTTGATATTAGTCAGTTCTGTTTGTGATCTTCATAGCCAGAAGCTTTTATGGTTTATAAGATTGAATTACAATAAAGAGAATTATGCTTATGTCATTACATGATTATACAGATCTATGTGCTTCTCTACAAGGAGGTTTCTCTAGCTTTGAAAATCAACAGCTCATACAGTATGAGAAGACTGCTCAAAATTCATGAGAATGTGAGGGTATTGCGCTATCCTGATCATTTTGCTGCTCGTGTGTATTTATGGTATGTACTCTTTATTAATAATGAAGTTTGAACATCATTTTAGTATAAATTCAGGTTGACCTTATTCACGTGTATATGATGAATACTGCCTTGGTTTCTTACAGGTCGCACCATGAAAAACTTGTAATTATTGATTACAAGATTTGCTATATTGGAGGATTAGATTTATGCTTTGGTCGTTATGACACACCTGAACATAAAGTGGGTGATTGTCCCTCTGTAATATGGCCTGGAAAGGACTATTACAACCCAAGGTATTTTTTTTTTCTATGTTGATTATAAAAAAAATTGTGGAAAATTGTATTACACTTAGACATGTCGGAGCCTTCACTGTTTTTGATGAGTGGTGACATCCACCATTTGGTTGCTAGCTTGGTGCTTTTCTAAGTTTTGTTAGTAATATATAGTTTCTGTAATTTTTGTTCATTGATAGAGAATCTGAGCCAAATTCATGGGAAGACACCATGAGAGATGAATTGGATCGTGAGAAATATCCTCGTATGCCATGGCATGATGTCCATTGTGCTCTTTGGGGACCTCCTTGTCGTGACATTGCTCGGCACTTTGTTCAACGTTGGAACCATGCTAAGGTACATATAATGATTTTTTTTTATCATGTTTTATTATTTTTATTATTATTATTATTATCATCCCTGTCCTCTCTTACGTGGTGAAGCATGTGATAGAGAACTAAAGCTCCTAATGAACATGCCATTCCACTACTTATGCCTCACCATCACATGGTCATCCCTCATTACTTGGGAAGAAGCAAAGAGATAAACATTGATGAACAGAAGGATGAAGAGAAGAGGAAAGAAACTGACAGGCAGGATTCATTTTCCTCAGAGTCTCCAATGCAGGATATACCTCTACTTTTACCTCAAGAAGCTGGTGGACTAGTTACTTCAGATGGAGATCATACAAATTTTAGTGAAAATTCTCCATTACTGTCCCAAAAGCTGGAACATGAAACTTCAGTTTCAGACTCCCAGATGAAAGAGTTTCAAGATGAAGTTGCTCCTTTTAATTTGGAGGCACAATCTGTTGTTGATGCCCTAGATGATTGGTGGGAAACACCAGAAGATACCAATGATGACACTACTTTGGAATATGGACAAGTTGGTCCACGTACCACCTGTCACTGTCAGGTTAGTTATGATGTCTTGTGGATCTTTTATGTAAAATGTGAAAACATGACCTATTTATTGGTAGAAAATACACCAACATAAGATCATAAATATCACATTATTCTACAGTTGCAGTGAATACTTTGTAAAAGGAGAAAAATAAGCTTATAATGGTGTGAAGAATAATTATTTTGTGAATGACATGCCATGTGTAGGTTTAGAAAGAAGAAATTGACTCGAAACTACAACATTTATCAGAAACTATATGCCTAGTACAAAAAGGATGTATAAACTATTAAAAGAAATTTGCAAAATTTTGCACCTAAAATAATTTTGGAAAGAACCATTTTGCTGTTTCTGTTTGGTTTGGCAATAAGATTATTTTTCTTGTACCAATAAAAATTGGTCATATTTATTATTTACAGTAGTTTATCCATGTTGATGCACAGAATCTAGCTCAACATATTGGCTCTCGGTTTGGTAACTGTCCTAATTTATGTCAATATGATTTTACATAATTATTTATCAGCCACAATCTTGGATGGATGTGAAACCTACAGGTAATCAGAAGTGTCAGTCAGTGGTCTGCTGGAACAAGTCAGCCTGATGAAAGCATTCACACTGCATATTGTTCTCTTATTGAAAAGGCAAAGCATTTTATCTACATTGAGGTAAATTAATTATGAGGAACTGTACTTTCCCTGATCTTGCTTCAATATTGATAACTATCTCCTTCTTAGCATTGCACCAAGATGAAACATATATTTTCATAGTGATCTCAATATAAATGTTAAATTTGATTTTTGATTCTGCATTGTCTAACACTTGAGGAAACATGCGGCAGATTGTTTTTCTTTTATGGTGCTTATCAAATTTGAATGTCATATGATTGAGTAGCATTGCTATTTTGAATGCATTTTTCCTGTGAGTAACTTACAATATTTGGCCTTTGGGGTTATTGGGCGTTAAATGCATGAAAGTTTGTCAGTCAGGTATTAATTTCCCAATCGTTATATTGGGCTGTTTGACACTTAGCAGACAAGATCAAGATCTAAAGCCATGATATAAAATCATCATCCAAACCATATTAGAAAAAATAAATAGCATTTTGGGGATTATTTTAGTGAAGTTAGGGAAGAGAAAAACTTAACGCCAGTTACATGTGACACCAACGATTAGGTTGAAGTGCTGACAAACGGATGTTATGCAAGGATCAAGATACTCTAAAGTACACTTTGCAATCTTCATTTGAGGCTAAAACAGTGTTAATATCTGTTAATTAAAAATATGGATTTTGATCAAATACAAGAACATGATAACAAATTGCAGATTTGTTAGAACTCACTGCCTTATTTTTTCTCATCGATGATTGCCACTTTACTTCTAAAGATACCTGTATTATAGCAGCATTAGGTCTGTCCTTAGTATTGAATTAAGCATTGATTGATTTCTTATATCACACATTTATCATAGTCACAGTTACCATATTCTCTCAATTACCTTGCGTACCGTGTACTGAATTCACCATACCACATACCATGTACCAGGTTCTCTATAAAGGATGTCTTGTAATGATAAGTAAAAAATAAGGAACCCTGTACCTGTACCACATACTTGGTAACTATGATCATAGTGGCAATGCACTGAAGGCTTTCATACTTTGACTAACAAAAACTCATTCCCCCTTCTTCACTTTGTCTTTCTCATTTTGTTTTCTTCAGAACCAATTTTTCATATCAGGACTAGCAGGGGATGACATAATACAGAACCGTGTTTTGGAAGCACTATACAGGCGAATTTTGTTGGCCCACAAAGAACAGAAAGATTTTAGAATTATAATTGTGATTCCCCTCTTGCCCGGGTTCCAGGTAAATGTTACTCACCTTGTTATATATCAAATCTCTTTTCTGTAGACTTGGATCTTTTACAGCTGTGAACTATCATTAACAGGGTGGTCTGGATGATGGTGGTGCTGCAACTGTGAGAGCCTTAACACATTGGCAGTATAGAACAATATCTAGAGAAAATCACTCCATATTACATAATCTTGAAGCTATACTTGGTCCTAAGACACATGATTATATTTCTTTCTATGGTCTAAGATCTCATGGTAGACTTTATGCGAATGGTCCTATGGCTACAAGTCAGGTATCTTATCATATATCACCTATGTTTAGCTTTTATTAATGATGTACTTCGCAAATGTTTTCCTTGTTTGATGTATATTACCAAACTCATACAGGTCTACGTGCACAGCAAATTGATGATAATTGATGACCGTGTAGCTTTTGTTGGATCATCCAATATAAATGACCGGAGTTTGCTTGGATTAAGAGACTCTGAGGTACACTTGATATCTGCTTTGTCGCTTCTAAGAGCGTCTGTAATTGTTATAATGTTTATCAAGCAGATTGGAGTGCTTATAGAAGACAAAGAATATGTTGAATCAATGATGAATGGAAAGCCATGGAAAGCTGGGAAATTTTCTTACAGCCTCCGCTGCTCCCTATGGTCTGAACACCTTGGTCTTCAAACTGGAGAGGTTGGTTAAAATGATCAAATTTGAGTTTTTATCTGCCTGGCAGTTTATTTGTTATTAATGGTGAGATTAAACAGGTTAGGAAAAATTAGATACCTTGATTTTTAATTTTTTATTATTGGCTTGATGAACAAGTGTAAATGTATTCTGTTTAAAAATTAAAATCCGACATCTAGTCACTTGTTCATGAAACTATAGCCTATGAGGGGATGAAGTTAAGTTAGCAGTTTTATCATATGTATACTCACATGTGTCTAATGTTAGTCAGAGTGTAAAACCATCCCTATTCCTTCTTTATTTTCCCACTTCATGTGGATTGCCATAGCCCTTCCTATGGTCTTTGCTTGCTCATCCAAGAAGAACACCTTACCAAGGTCAACCCCACATACACATAACCAGCAACAATACTCACCGCACAGTGATAACACCCTCCACTCAAGCAACGAGACAACCCTAGAACAATGCAGCACATGAATGCCATGTAAATAACAAGATACGGGTTTCCCATCACATATGGATTATTTCTATTAAAAACAAATTCTCTGCAAGCTTTCAATGCTATTACATGGCAACGTGCATGGAGGCAAATAAGTAACCCAGTCCAAGGTTTAGCACTTGCCTATTCTCTACTCACTGCCCCCAACAAATTGCTCATACGACCATGTGCAATTTCAGTTGACCCCATTACAACCTGGAATTGCCAAATTGCTCAACCTTATTTTTTTTATTTTTGTTTTGCTTTTGTTTCTCTAATTGCTTTTTCTAGTTTGCTCAACCATATTTTCCATGATCAATCGTACTGACTACATAACCATCGTTTTCTTATTCATCTGTTGTTGCAATAAACATGTTCATCTGTTTAACCTAGTTGTTAAGGTCCTTCCAACAATATTTTCTCTCTTAACAGATCAGTAAAATCAGTGATCCGGTGGCAGATATAACCTATAAAGACTTGTGGTCAGCAACTGCTAAGGTTAGACTTTGTCAGATTGTATTATGTCTTGCTGCTTTGTTTTTCCTCTTTGATATTGGGTGGTTTTTGGCACTTATAGAGGACTATTTATCAACAACTTCATAGCCAATCAAGATGTTAAGAAATCTGATCTTCCCATAAGCCCCTATATTTAAATAGTTGAGCTCAACCTTTTTTAGGCAGAACAAAAAATGTTTTTCTTAAACAAAGTAACAAACAAGATATAGTCACATGTTAGACTTTGTTTTTCGGTGCACGTTATTTTATTTTTTGTTCGTGGTACATAAACTGCTACAAACGTGACAGGAAAATAGTAGGATATACCATGAGGTTTTTGCTTGCATTCCCAATGATGAGATACACTCAAGGTGTGTGGATTTTTCCCAGTTTTCTTTTTCTGTGTTTTATATCTATCACTTTTCACTTCTAGTTTATCCTTTCTTATACCTTGCAATAATATACAGAGCTGCACTTCGGCAAAGCATGGTTCAGTGGAAGGAAAAACTTGGCCATACCACCATTGATTTGGGAATAGCCCCTGATAGGTTAGTGTGTCATGAGAATGGAGAAATCAAAGTAATAGACCCCATAGAGAGATTGAAGTGTGTCAAGGGACATCTTGTTTCCTTTCCTTTAGAGTTCATGCGTGAGGAAGATCTAAGACCAGCTGTTATTGAGAGTGAGTTTTATGTATCTCCTCAAGTATATCATTAAGTAAGGTAGGTTTCAGAGATTAATTTTTCTCGTAATTGAAAAGACTAGCAATTTAAAGTAAGTGTGGAAGATAGGTGGGGAGTGAAAGGATTTGTCAAGATTGAAAACAAGGGAAAATAAAGCAGAAGGAGAGAGGGTACATTATTGAGTCATTGATTAGGAAAATGGATGATGTTATCCAAAAAAAGAAATAATATAATAATAGAATAAATGAGAAATGTAAAAGATCATGTGATGATTGGAAGACAGGGTTGGGAAGAAAGAAGGGATGAAGATGTATATTTATTATTGTTCTATTAATTAGCTATGATTATTAATGTAGTCTAAGAAAGGGAAGTGGTTATGCAGAACCCTTGTTGGTTAAAAAACATATAAGTGCGGTCCCGCAAATGAGACAGTTTAGAATTAGTGGTTTTATTTCACCATAACAATTGGTGGCAATATGCCATGCAACCTTCATATATTGTACAGAATTAATTCATTTGTTGTAAAGGAAATTGTATATATATTCTTCTTCAATTGACTTGGGAATTGTTCATCTATGATTCTTTCTTTAGATTATTAATAATTACTGCAACTTTAAGTTAGTGATTTAATTAAATTATTATGTGATTCTTTTATTGGTATGTGCTTTAACACCTGCGCTTTTTGTTGTGACGAAATAGTTTTTAAATTAATTATATTTTCGTCTAATTTTTTTCTGAATCTGAGTCACTTGAAAAAAATATTTTTGTTGATTATGAAAAAAAATAGAGTCCAAAAGTTAAACATATTCATTTTCTTTATAGTATCAAAATTTTAAAATATCTATAAAGTTATAAAAAAAGTTGAACAAAAATTGAAAATTATGTAAGCAACCGTGCATATCATTATCAAAATTAAATATATTATGTTTGTTAAGTAAAATTAATTATTAAGAATAGGATTGATTTAGTAATAAATAATTACGAATTAAAAAATATTTATATAAGGATAATGAATTTGAACTTTATTACTTTTTACAATGTAATAAAAACAAAACTTCTATGATTTCTAAAACCTACTTATAAAAACCTACACTTGTGATTTCTAAAAAGTTTTTATCAGGATAATGAATTTAAACTATTATTATTTTTTATTCTTGTATGAAATTAATAAACTATTTTTATTATAAATTTTATCTTATACACATCATCTTTTATTGAATATAAAAAAAACACACTTTTATTTATTATGAAAAAAAAAACAAAGATTATGATTCAATCACGCTCATTTGATTTCTAGTATCAAAATCTTGAAAAGTTTAACTATTAACATAGGTTTAACAAAAATTATAAATTGTGTAAGAAAGTGTCTATCATTATCGAAATTAATGTAATTATATTTTTTTCTTACAACAACTCATCAAGAAACAAGAAATTATATTTACTTAGTAAAATTAATTACCTGGAACAAACACCTAAAAATTAAAAGCAGTACATTGTTTTAACTTCTCTTACTTCTCATGATCAAATTCTTATTTCTTCTAAAACCTACTTATAAAACTCTTACTATTCTTTAATTATGTTAAATTTAAACTATTGTTTTTGTTTTTAATCTTGTTAAAAATTGATGAAAATATCTTTATTACAAATTTTATCTTCAACAAATCATCTATTCTTGATTATGGAAAAAAACATACTTTTGTTAATTATAAAAAAAACAGAACACATAAATAAAGCACATTTCTTTGATTTCTAGCATCAAAATCTTGAAAAGTTTATAAAAGTATCAAAATAAGGTAACAAAAATTGTAAATTGTTAGGACAACACTGCAGGTCATTACTAAATTAAATATATTATATTTTTTTAATTAAACTAATTAATTAGAGCAAACACCTTAAAATTAAAAGTAGTAAATTATAACTTTTCTCATATTTTACATATCTTGTAATTAAACTCTTGTATCTTTTCAAACCTACTTATCAAAGTGCTATCATTCTTTAAATATGTTAAATTAAAACTATTATTTTTTTATTTTTCTTTAAAATTAATAAAATATTTTTAATACAAATTTCATCATATAAAAATCATCTTTGTTGATTATGAAAAAAACCATACTTTTGTTAATTATAAAAAAAGTAAATAGAGCGCACAAATTCAGCGTACTCCTTTGATTCGTATTATCAACGCTATGAAAAATTTATAAAACAATTAGGTTGAAATTATTTTTTAAATTTTATAAGCAACACTGCACATTATATTTTATATTATTAAAATTTTATATTTTCTAAAATCTACTCATAAAACATTTTCTATTCTATAAAGTTAAATTTAAATTATTGTTTTTTTATTCTTGCATGAAATTGATAAAATATTTTTATTAATAATTTCATCTTATACAAATCACCTTTCATTTATTATGAAAATAAAAAAAAAACGCATTGTTTGCTTTGCTTTCTAGTATCAAAACTTTGAAAAATTTATAAAATTATCAAAATAAGTTGAAACAAAATTGTTAAGCGCCTAAGAAATGGTACACATTATTATGAAAATTAAATATATTATTTTTGTTAAATAAAATTAATTATTTAGAACAAACAACAAAAATAAAAGTAGTAAATTACTTTATCTTCTCTTATAGTTTACACTTCTTATAATTAAACTCCTTTTCTAAAACCTACTTGTAAAACTTATATTATTCTATAACTATGTTAAATTTAAGCTATTTTTTTGTTATCCTTGAATGAAATTGGTAAAATATATTTATTACAAATTTTATTTTATACAAATCACCTTTTATTGATTTTGAAAAAAAAACACGTTTTTTGATGATAAAGATAAAAAAAAACCCACAAATCAAGTGCACTCCTTTGCTTCCTAGTATTAAGACCATGAAAAGTTTATAATGAACAAAAAAAATTTAAATTTTGTAAAATACATTGCACATTATTATCAAAATTATATATTTTTTATTTTTTAAATAAAAATAATTAATTACAACAAACACTTTCGAATTAAAAGCAATAAATTATTTTAGCCTATCTTATATTTTACACTTCTTACAGTTAAACTCCTATCTCTTTTAAAATCTACTTTGAGAAGTTTATGAATCTATAAAAATAAGGTGAGCAAAAATTGTAAATTGTTTGAGTAACAGTTCACATCATTTTCAAAATTAAATATATTATGTTTGTTAAATTAAATTAATTAATTAGAATAAACACCTTAAAATTAAAAGTAGTAATTTTTTTTAACTTCTCGTATATTGTACACTTCTTATAATTAAACCCTCATGTCTTCTAAAACCTATTTATAAAATCGTTACCGTTCATTAAAGATGTTAAATTTAAATAATTGTTATTTTTTATTTTTTATAAAATTGATAAAATATTTTTATTATAAATTTTATCTTAAACAAATTATATAGTCTTTACTATAAAAAAATACTTTTGTTGATTATAAAAAAAAAATAGAGTACACAAATCAAAAACATTTCTTTGCTTCCTAGTATCATAGTATCAAAGTCTTTAAAAGTTTACAAAATTTTTAAAATAAATTGAACCAAAATTGTGAAGTATGTAAGTAATGGAGCACATTATTATAAAAATTAAATATATTATTTTTGTTAAATAAAATTAACTATTTAAAACTAGGGATGGAAGTAGCCGAGTCGAGATAGATTTTGAAATTTGGTATGTTTAAAAATTTTGAAGCCTAAACCTGTGTCTATAACCTATTAAAGATTTTTTTTTTGGTCAAGACCTGACCTGATTTAAAGGCTACAAGACCTACAAGTCTGTTTAAAAGCCTATATAACAAAAATATCAATAAATAGACTTAAAACCTATATAAATAATTGATTAAAAAAGCTTGGAAACTTAAAATTCTACAAGATAAAAAGATCATTAAATAGATTTAAAACATATATACATATATATATATTAATATTATGTAAATAAAATATAAAATAAATATTATATAAATATAATATGTTAAAATAAATATAAATATAAATAGACCCCTGAATAGGTTAAATAGGATTTCTTATAAGCTTAGACTTGATTTGTTTATCTAAAAAGACTTTTTAACAAGTCTGAACTTATCTATTTATTAAACGAGCTGAGTTTAGGCTTTAAACGAGTCAAGTCAAGTCGTAGACCCTTGTGAGACAACCTTGTTCACTTCCATCCCTATAAAAAACAAATAATTTAAAATTAACAATAATAAATTACTTTATCTTCTCTTGTAATTTACACATCATAAAATTAAACACAGATGATTTCTAAAACCTACTTATAAAACTTTTACTATTCTATAATTATGTTAAATTGAAGCTATTTTTTTTATTCTTAAATGAAATTGATAAAATATCTTTATTACAAATTTTATCTTCTACAAACCACCTTTTATTAATTATGAAAAAGAACATACTTTTGTTTATAATAATAAAAAAAAAATGCACAAATCAAATATATTACTTTACTTTCTAGTATGAAGACCATGAAAAGTTTATAAAACAATTAAAATAAGACGAGCAAAAATTTTAAATTTTGTATGCCACATTTCACATTATTATCAAAATTCAATATTTTATATTTATTAAATAAAATTAATTAAATAGAACAAATATTTTTAAATTAAAATAAATAAATTATTTTAGTCAATATTATATTTTACATTTCTTATAATTAAATTTCTACATCTTCTAAAATCTACTTATACGATATTTTTTATTTTTTAAATATATTAAATTTAAAATTTTATTTATTTATTTTGTATAAAATTAATAAAATATTTTTATTATAAATTTTATTTTAACAACTCACTTTTTATTTATTATAAAAAGAGGTATAATCAAACTTCTTTACATCTCAGTATCAAAATCATATAAAATTTATAAAATAAATAAAATAAAATATAAATTTTTTTAATATTTTATACATAATATTATCAAAATTAAATATTTTATATTCGATAAATAAATTAAATTACCAAAAATAAACATTTTTAAATTAAAAACAACAAATTATTTTAGTCAATTTTATATTTTTTCTTGTAATTAAACTTGAACGCGTTCTAAAATCTACTTATACAATATTTTTTATTCTTTAAATATATTAAATTTAAACAATTATTTTATTTATTTTATATGAAATTTGATGAAATATTTTTATTAAAAAATTTCATCTTAATAAATTACCTTTTGTTAATTATAAGAAAACTCGTATTTTTGTTGACAATAAAAAACAAAAACATGCAAATCAAGTTACACTCTTTGTTCCTAGTATCAAGAACTTTATTAAACAATCAAAATAAGATGAAAAAAAATTTCAAATTTTATTTGCAACATTGCAAATTATTATTAAAATTAAATATTTTATATTTTTTAAATAAAATTAATTAAATAGAACAAATATTTTTTAATTAAAAGTAATAAATTATTTTAGTTAATCTTATACGAATTAAACTCCTACATCTTCTAAAGTCTACTTATACAACATTTCCTATTCTTTAGATAAGTTAAATTTAAAAAATTATTTTTCTTATTTTAATTGAAATTAGTAAAATATATTATAATTTCATCTTAATAAATCATATTTTATTTATTATAAAAAAATACAACGCATAAATCAAGCACACTTCTTTGCTTCTGAATATCAAAATCATGTATAATTTATAAAAGAATCAAAATAAAATAATTTTTTTTTTACATTTTGTATGCAACATTCCACAGTATTATTAAAATTAAATATTTTATATTTATTAATTAAAACTAATTCGTTTCACCAAATATTTTTGAATTAAAAGTAATAAACTCTACATCTTCTAAATTCTACTTATACAATATTTATTATTAACTAATTAATTTTACAAATGAGGTCTAAGACATAATTGAATGTTGACAAAGATGTTATAATGTTTTTACAACAATCAAATTACGATATAAAAAATTTTCTATCTTGCATGCAATATCAATAACCTTTATTTTATTATGATAAAAAAGAAAACAAAAACACATAAAACGTGTCTACTTTTTTACTTGATGTTAAATAGACGTTATAAAGCTTTTAAAACAATCAAATTAAGATGTAGAAAAATTTTATAATTTGCATCCAATATTCCACAACCCTGTAGTGATTATTTAAAAAAAAAAAACAAAGCGCACAAATTAAGCACAGATCCTTACTTCTTCCTTTGGGGATGATATAAAGTTTATAAAACAATCAAAATAATACGTGCAAAAGTGTATAAATTTTTTTTATCTTGCGTGCAATATCATTAACCTTTTTTTATTGTGACAAAAAGAAAACAAAGACATATAAAACATGTCTACTTTTTTACTTGCTATTAACTAGACATTATAAAGATTTTTAAATAATCAAATTAAGATGTAGAAAAATTTTATAATTTGCATCCATTATTCCACAATCCTTTATTTATTATTAAAAAAAAACAGAGCGCATAAATCAAGCACAAATCCTTAATTCTTCCTTTGAGGACGATAACAATCAAAATAATATGTGCAAAGTTCTAAATTTTGTATGCATTTTGTCTCAACCTTTTGTTGAATATGAAAAATACAAAAAAAAAAGGACAAATCATGCCTATTTCTTTACTTCCTATTAATAGGATGTGATAATTTTGTTACAACAATCAAGTTACGATGTAAAAAAATTTCTATTTTACGTCCAATATGAATCTTTGTTTATTGTGACAAAAGGAAAACAAAGGCACAGAAAACGTGCCTACTTCTTTTACTTGCTATTAACTAGATATTATAAAGCTTTTAAAACAATCAAATTAAGATGTAGAAAAATTTTAACTTTTGCATGAAATATTTCACAACCCTTTCTTGGTTAGTAGAAAAAAAAAAAACGCATAAATCAACGACACATCGTTACTTTTTACTTTGCGGAAGATATAAAGTTTATAAAACAATCCAAATAATATGTAGAAAAGTTCTAAAGTTTATATGCATTTTGTGACAACCTTTTATTGATTAGGAAAAAATACAAAAAGCGCACAAATCATGTCTAATTCTTTAGTTCCTATTAATAGGATGTTATAATGTTGTTACAACAATGAAGTTACTATGAAAAAAATTTCTATCTTGCGTGCAATATGAACAACTATTTTTATTGTGACAAAAATAAAACAAACCATAGAAAATGTGCCTACTTCTTTCCTTGCTATTAACTGGACATTACAAAGCTTTTAAAACAAATTTTAACTTTTGCATGGAAATGGAATATTCCACAACCCTTTAATGATTATTAAAATAAGAAACATAGTGCATAAATCAATGACACATCATTACTTCTTACTTTAAGGAAGATATAAAGTTTATTAAACAATCAAAGTAATATGTAGAAAAGCTCTAAATTTTGTATGCATTTTGTCACAACTTTTTATTATTATGAAAAATACAGAAAGCGCACAACTCATGCCTACTTCTTTACTTCGTATTAACAAGATGTTATAATGTTGATACAACAATCAAGTTACGACGAAAGTAAATTTCTATCTTGCGTGCAATATGAAATACCTTCTTTTGTTGCGACAAAATGAAATCAAAGAAACAAAAGCGTGCCTACTTCTTTACGTGCTATTAACTAGACATTACAAAGCTTTTAAAACAATCAAATTACGATGTAGAAAAATTTTAACTTTTGCAAGGAATATTCCACAACCCTTTAATGATTATTAAAAAAAAAAAAGCGCACAAATCAAACATAGATCCTTACTTCTTCCTTTGAATAAGATATAAAGTTTATAAAACAATCAAACTAATATGTGCAAAAGTTCAAAATTTTGTCTGCATTTTGTCACAACCATTTATTGATTATGAAAAATATAAAGATCGCACAAATCATGCCTACGATTATAAAAACTTTCTATCTTGAGCGTAATATCAATAACCTTTTTTGATTGTGACAAAAAGAGAACAAAGACACAGAAAACATGCCTACTTCTTTACTTGCTATTAAATAGACAGTATAAAGCTTTTAAAACAATAAAACTAAGATGTAAAAAAATTTTATATATTGCATCCAATATTCCACAAGCCTTTATTGATTATTAAAAAAAAATAAAGCGCACAAATGAAGCGCAGATTCTTACTTTTTACTTTGAGGAAGATAAAATATAAAACAATCAAAATAATATGTGCAAAAGTTCTAAATTTTGTATGCATTTTGTCACAACCTTTTATCGAATAAGAAAAATACAAAAAAAGCACACGATGTTACAATGTTGTTACAGCAGTCAAGTTACGATGTAAAAAAATTCTATCTTGCATGCAATATCAACAACTTTTTTTTATCGTGACAAAAAGAAAACAAAGACACAAAACGTGCCTCTTCTTTACTTGCAGTTAACTATATATAATAATGCTTTTAAAACAATCAAATTAAGATGTAGAAAAATTTTATAACATCCAATATTCCACAACCCTTTATTGATTATTAAAAAAAAAAATCTCACAAATCAAGCACAGATCCTTACATCTTACTTTGACGATATAAAATTTATAAAACAATCAAAATAATATGTGCAAAAGGTCTAAATTTTGTATGCATTTTGTCACAACCTTTTATTGAATATGAAAAATACAAAAAAAAAAGCACAAATCTTGCCTACTTCCTATTAATAGGATGTTATAATATTGTTACAACAGTCAAGTTTGTTACGATGTAAAAAAATTCTATCTTGCATGCAATATCAACAACCTTTTTTTATCATCGTGACAAAAAGAAAACAAAGGCACGGTGTTAACTAGATATAGTAAGTCTTTTAAAACAATCAAATTAAGATGCAGAAAAACAACCTTTTTTTATCATCGTGACAAAAAGAAAACAAAGGCAGGGTGTTAACTAGATATAGTAAGTCTTTTAAAACAATCAAATTAAGATGCAGAAAAATCTTATAATTTGCATCCAATATTCCATAACCCTTTATTGGTTATTGAAAAAAAAAAAAAAAACAAAACGAACAAATCAAGCATAGATCCTTATTTCTTACTTCGAGGACAATATAAAGTTTATAAAACAATCAAAATATAATATGTGCAAAAGTTCTAAATTTTGTATGCATTTTGTCACAACCTTTGGTTGAATATGAAAAATACAACAAAAAGCTTCTTTACTTCCTATTAATAGGATGTTATAATGTTGTTACAACAAAGAAGTTACTATGTAAAATAATTTCTATCTTGCATGCAATATTAACAACCTTTTTTTATTGTGACAAAAAGAATACAAAGACATAGAAAACCTGCCTACTTTTTTACTTGCTATTAACTAGATATTATAAAGTTCTTAAAAAAATCAAATTAAGATGTAGAAAAATTTTATAAAGCACAGATCCTTACTTCTTATTTTGAGGACGATATAAAGTTTATAAAACAATCAAAATAATATGTGCAAAAGTTCTAAATTTTGTATGCATTTTGTCAAAACCTTCTATTGAATAAGAAAAATACACAAAAAGCACAAATCATGCCTACTTTTCTGTTAACAGGATGTTATAATTTTGTTACACCAATCATGTTACAGTGTAAACAAAATTTCTATCTTATTTCCAATATCAACAACCTTTTTTCTATTGTGACAAAGGAAAAAGAAAGACACAGAAATCGTGCGTGCTTCTTTACTTGCTATTAACTAGACTATGCAAAGATTTTAAAACAATCAAATTACGATGTAGAAAAATTTTAACTTTTGCATGCAATATTCCACAAGTCTTTATTGATTATTAAAAAAAACAAAATCAAAGCGCTCATATCAACGACACATCCTTACTTTTACTTTGAGGAAGTTGTAAATTTTATAAAACAATCAAAATAATATGTGCAAAAGTTCTAAATTTTGTATGCATTTTGTGACAACCTTTTGTTGAATATGAAAAATACAAAAAAAGCACAAATCTTGCCATAATGTTGTTACAACAGTTAAATTACGATTATAAATTTTTTTTTATCTTGCGTGCAATATCAATATCTTTTTTTATTGAAACAAAAACAAAACAAAGACACAAAACGTGCATGCTTCTTTACTTGCTATTAACTATACCATACAAAGATTTTAAAACAATCAAGTTACGAACAAAACGTGCGTGCTTCTTTACTTGCTATTAACTAGACCATACAAATATTTTAAAACAATCAAACTACGATGTAGAAAAATTTTAACTTTTGCATGCAATATTCCACAAGTCTTTATTGATTATTAAAAAAAAAAAATCAAAGCGCTCAAATCAACGACACATCCTTACTTTTACTTTGAGGAAGTTGTAAAGTTTATAAAACAATCAAAATAATATGTGCAAAAGTTCTAAATTTTGTATGCATTTTGTCACAACCTTTTATTGATTATGAAAAAAAACACAAATCATGTCTACTTCTTTACTTCCTATTAATAGGATGTTATAATGTTGTTACAACAATCAAGTTAGGATGAAAAAAATTTCTATCTTGCGTGCAATGTCAACAACCTTTTTTTATTATGAGTAAAAGAAAACAAAGACACAAAACGTGTCCCTACTTCTTTACATGCTGTTAACTAGAAATTATAAAGCTTTTAAAACAAACAAATTAAGATCTAGCAAAATTTTATAATTTGCATTCAATATTCCACAACCCTTTATTAATTAATGAAAAAAAAACAAGAACAAATCAAGCATATAAAGTTGAAAAGTTTATAAAACAATCCAAATAATATGTGCAAAAATTCTAAAATTTTGTATGCATTTTGTCACAACCTTTTATTGATTATGAAAAATACAAAAAGAAAAAGCGCACAAATCATGACTACTTCTTTACTTCCTATTAACAGGATGTTATATATTTGTTAAAACAATCAACATACCATTATAAACCTTTTTTTTGGTGTGACAAAAAGAAAACAAAGACACAGAAAACGTGCCTACTTCTTTACTTGCTATTAATTAAACATTTCAAAGCTTGTAAAACAATTAGATTAAGATGTAGAAAAATTTTATAAATTGCATCTATTATTCCACAACCCTTTATTGATTATTACAAAAAAAAAAAACAACACACACAAATCAAGCATAGATCCTTACGTCTGACTTTGAGGAAGATATAAAGTTTATAAAACAATCAAAATAATATATGCAAAAGTTCTAAATTTTGTATGCATTTTGTCCCAACCTTTTCTTAATATGAAAAATACAAAAAGCGCACAAATCATGCCTACTTCTTTACTTCCCATTAATAGGATGTTATAACGTTGTTACAACAATCAAGTTAAGATGAAAAAATTTTCTATCTTGCGTGCAATGTCAACAACCTATTTTATTATGAGTAAAAGAAAACAAAGACACAGAAAACGTCCCTACTTCTTTACATGGTGTTAACTAGAAATTATAAAGCTTTTAAAACAAACAAATTAAGATGTAGACAAATTTTATAATTTTCATCCATTATTCCACAACCCTTAATTGATCATTGAAAAAAAAAACAAAGCACACAAATGAAGCACAGATCCTTACTTCTTACTTTGAGGAAGATATAAAGTTTATAAAACAAGCGAAATAAAATATACAAAAGTTCCAAATCTTGTGTTCATTTTGTCACAACCTTTTACTGAATATGAAAAAAAAAGCACAAATCATGACTACTTCTTTACTTCTTGTTAACAGGATGTTATAATGTTGTTGCAACAATCAAGTTACTATGAAAAAAAATTTCTATCTTGCGTGCAATATGAAATACTTTTTTTATTGCGACAAAAAGAAATCAAAGACACAGAAAATAAAACGAGCCTACTTCTTTTCTTGCTATTAACTAGACATTACAATTCTTTTAAAACAATCAAATTACGATGAAGAAAATTTTAACTTTTGCATGGAATATTCCACAACCCTTTCTTGGTTATTAAAAAAAAAAAAAACGCACAAATCAACGACACATCATTACTTCTTACCTTGCGGAAGATTTAAAGTTTATAAGACAATCCAAACAATATGTAGTAAAGTTCTAAATTTTGTATGCATTTTTTGACAACCTTTTATTGATTAGGAAAAAATACAAAAAACGCACAAATCATGTCTAATTCTTTAGTTCATATTAATAAGATGTTATAATGTTGTTACAACAATCAATTTACGATGAAAAAAGATTGTATCTTGCTTGCAATATGAACAACCATTTTTTTGTGACAAAAAGAAAACAAAGCACAGAAAACGTGCCTACTTCTTTCCTTGCTATTAACAATAAGTTACAAAGCTTTTAAAACAATCAAATTACGATGTAGAAGAATTTGAACTTTTGCATGGAATATTCCACAACCTTTCAATGATTATTAAAAAAAAAAAAAAACAAAGCGCACAAATCATGCACAGATCCTTATTTCTTCCTTTGAAACAATCAAACTAATATGTGCAAAAGTTCTAAATTTTGTATGCATTTTGTCACAACCTTTTATTGATTATGAAAAATACAAAAGCTCACAAATCTTGCCTACTTCTTTACTTCCTATTAACAGGATGTTATAATTTTGTTAAAACAATTAATTTACGATTATAAAAAATTTCTATCTTGAGCGCAATATCAATAACCTTTTATTTCTTGTGACAAAAAGAAAACAAAGACACAGACAACGTGCCTACTTTTTTACTTGCTATTAACTAGACATTATAAAGCTTTTAAAACAATCAAATTAAAATGAAGAAAAATTTTATAATTTGCATCCAATATTCCACAACCCTTTATGTATTATTTAAAAAAAAAAGAAAAAAAAGCGCACAAATCTAGCATCGATCCTTACATCTTACTTTGAGGACCATATAAAATTTATAAAATAATCAAAATAATATGTGCAAAAGGTGTAAAGTTTGTATGCATTTTGTCACAACCTTTTATTGAATATGAAAAATACAAAAAAAGCATAAATCTTGCCTACTTCTTTATTTCCTATTAATAGGATAATAGGATGTTATAATGTTGTTACAACAGTCAAGTTACGTTGTAACATGCAACATCAACAACCTTTTCTTATCGTGACAAAAAGAAAACAAAGACACAAAAGACATGCCTCTTCTTTACTTGCTATTAACTAGATATAATAATGCTTTTAAAACAATCAAATTAAGATGTAGAAAAATTTTATAATTTGCATCCAATATTCCATAACCCTATATTGATTATTAAAAGATAAACAAAGCTCACAAATCAAACACAGATCCTTACTTCTTCCTTTGAGGACGATATAAAATTTATAAAACAATCAAAATAATATGTGCAAAAGTTCTTAATTTTGTATGCATTTTGTCGCAACAGTCAGTTTACGATGTAAAAAAATTCTATCTTGCATGCAATATCAACAACCTTTTTTTATCGTGACAAAAACAAAACAAAGACTTAGAAAATGTGCCTCTTCTTTACTTGCTATTAACTGGATATAACAAAGCTTTTAAAACAATCAAATTAAGATGTAGAAAAATTTTATAATTTGCATCAAATATTCCACAACCCTTTATTGATTATTAAAAGAAAAACAAAATGCACAAATCAAGCACTGATCCTGATTTCTTACTATGAGGAAGTTGTAAAGTTTATAAAAGAATCAAAATAATATGTGCAAAAGTTCTAAATTTTGTATGCATTTTGTCACAACCTTTTATTGATTATAAAACTACAAAAAGCGCACAAATCATGCCTACTTCTTTACTTCCTATTAACAGGATCTTATAATTTTGTTACAACAAGCAAGTTACGATGTAAAAAAATTTCTATCTTGCGTCCAATATTAACAACCTTCTTTTTATTGTGAAAAAAGGAAAACAAAGACACAGAAAATGTGCCTACTTCTTTACTTGCTATTAACTAGACCTTACAAAGCTTTTAAAACAATCACAAACAACGATCTAGACAAATTTTAACTTTTGCAAGCAATATTCCACAAGTCTTTATTAATTATGAAACAATCCAAGTAATATGTACAAAAGTTCTAAATTTTGTATGCATTTTGTTACAACCTTTTATTGATTATGAAAAATAAAAAAAGCGCACAAATCATGCCTACTTGTTTACTTCCTATTAACAGGATGTTATAATTTTTTTAAATTATCAAGTTACGATGTAAAAAAATTTCTATATTGCGTGTAATATTAATAACCTTTTTTTTTATTGTGACAAAAAGAAAACAAATACACATAAAACGTGCCTACTTCTTTACTTGCTATTAAACAGACATTATAAAGCTTTTAAAACAATCAAATTAACATGTAGAAAAATTTTATAATTTGCATCCAATATTCCACAACCCTTTATTGATTATTAAAAAAAAAAACAAAACGCACTAATCAAGCACTGATCCTTACTTCTTACCTTGAAGAAGATATAATGTTTATAAAAGAATAAAAATAATATGTGCAAAAGTTCTAAATTTGGTATGCATTTTCTCACAACCTTTTATTGAATAAGAAAAATACTAAAAAAGCACACATCATGCGTATTTCTTTACTTTAGTTGCTACTAACTAGATATAATAATGCTTTTAAAACAATCAAATTAAGATGTAGGAAAATTTTATTATTTGCATCCAATATTCCACAGCCTTTTATGTATTATTAAAAAAAAAAAAAAAGCGCACAAATCAAGCACAATCCTTACATCTTACTTTGAGGATAATATAAAATTTATAAAACAATCAAAATAATATATGCAAAAGGTGTAAATTTTGTATGCATTTTGTCACAACCTTTTATTGAATATGACAAATACAAAAAAAGAACAAATCTTGCCTACTTCTTTATTTCTTGTTAATATGTTATAATGTTGTTACAACAGTCAAGTTACGTTCTAAAAAAATTCTATCTTGCATGCTATATCAACAACCTTCTTTTATTGAGACAAAAAGAAAACAAAGACACACGTGCCTCTTCTTTGCTATTAACTAGATCTAATTAAAACAATCAAATTAAGATGCTATTAACTAGATCTAATTAAAACAATCAAATTAAGATGTAAAAAAATTAACAAAGCGCACAAATCAAGAGCAGATCCTTACTTCTTACTTTGAGGACGATATAAAGTTTATAAAACAATCAAAATAATATGTGCATAAGTTTTAAATTTGGTATACATTTTGTAACAACCTTTTATTGAATATGAAAAATACAAAAAAAGGACAAATCATGCCTACTTTTTTATTACCTATTAACAGGATGTGATAATTTTGTTACAACAATCAAGTTACGATGTAAAAAAATTTCTATTTTGCGTCCAATATGAACAACCTTGTTTTTTTTTTTGTGACAAAAAAAAAACAACAAAGGCACAGAAAATGTGCCTACCTCTTTCCTTGCTATTAACTAGACATTACAAAGCTGTTAAAACAATCAAATTACGATGTAGAAAAATTTTATAATTTGCATATAAGATTCCACAACCCTTTATTGATTATTAAAAAAAAAAGCGTACAAATCAAGCACAGATCCATACTTCTTCCTTTTACGATATAAATATAAAGTGTATAAAACAATCAAAATAATATGTGCAAAACTTCTAAATTTTGTATGCATTTTGTCACAACCTTTTATTGAATATAAAAAATAATAAAAAATCACAAATCTTGCCTACTTCTTTACTTCCTATTAATATATTAATATGATGTTATAATGTTATTACATCAGTCAAGTTACGATGTAAAACAATTTCTATCTTGCATGCAATTTCAACAACCTTTTTTTATTGTGATAAAAAGAAAACAAAGACACAGAAAACGTGCCACTTCTTTACTTACTATTAACTAGATATAATAATGCTTTTAAAACAATCAAATTAAGATGTAGAAAAATTTTATAATTTGCATCCAATATTCCATAACCCTATGTTGATTATTAAAAGATAAACAAAGCTCACAAATCAAAAACAGATCCTTACTTCTTACTTTGAGGACGATACAAAGTTTATAAAGCAATCAAAATAATATGTGCAAAACTTCTAAATTTTGTATGCATTTTGTCACAACCTTTTATTGAATACAAAAAATAATAAAAAATAACAAATCTTGGCTACTTCTTTAGTTCCTCTTAATAGGGTGTTATAATGTTGTTGCAACAATCAAGTTACGATGTAAAATTTTTTTTATCTTGCATGCAATATCAACAACCTTTTTTTATTGTGACAAAAAGAAAACAAAGACACAAAAAACGTGCCTACTTCTTTACTTGCTGTTAACTAGACGTTACAAAGCTTTTAAAATAATAAAACTACGATGTAGAAAAATTTTAACTTTTGCATGCAATATTTCACAGGTCTTTATTGATTATAAAAAAAGAAACGAAGCGCTAAAATCAACGACACATCCTTACTTCTTAGTTTGAGGAAGTTGTAAAGTTTATAAAACAATCTAAATAATATGTACAAAAGTTCTAAATTTTGTAGTTCTAAATTTTGTATGTATTTTGTCACAACCTTTTATTAATTATGAAAAATACAAAAAGCGCACAAATCATGCTACTTCTTTATTTCCTATTAACATGATGTAAAAAAATTTCTTTCTTGCATGCAATATCAATAACTTGTTTTTTATTGTGACAAAAAGAAGACAAATACATAGATAACGTGCCTATTTCTTTACTTGTTGTTAACTAGACATTATAAATCTTTTAAAACAATCAAATTAAGATGTGGAAAAATTTTATAATTTGCATCCAATATTCCACAACCCTATATTGATTATTAAAAAAAAAAAAAAGCGCACAAGTCAAGCACAGATACTTACATCTTACTTTGAGGACAATATAAAGTTTATAAAATAATCAAAATAACATGTGCAAAAGTTCTAAATTTTTTATGCATTTTATCACAACCTTTTATTGAATATGAAAAATACAAAAAAAAACACAAATCATGCCTACTTCTTTACTTCTTATTAATAGGATGTTATAGTTTTGTTACAACAATCTAGGATGTAAAAAATTTTCTATCTTGTGTGCAATATCAACAACTTTTTTTTAATGTGACAAAAGAAAAACAAAGACACAGAAAACGTGCCTCCTATTTTACTTGCTATTAAGTAGACCTTTCAAAGCTTTTAAAACAATCAAATTACGATGTAGAAAAATTTTAACTTTTGCATGCAATATTCATCAAGTCTTTATTGATTATTAAAAAAAAAATGCCCTCAAATCAACGACACATCCTTAGTTCTTACTTTGAGGACGATATAAAGTTTATAAAATAATCCAAATAACATGTGCAAAAGTTTTAAATTTTATATGCATTTTGTCATCACCTTTTATTGAATATGAAAAATACAAAAAATGCACAAATCATGCCCACTTATTTACTTCCTATTAATAGGATGTTATAATTTTCTTACAACAATCAATCAAGTTACGATGTAAAAAAATTTCTATCTTGCGTGCAATATCAAAAACCTTTTTTTTTTTACTGTGACAAAAAAGAAAACAAAGACACAAAAAATGTGCCTACTTCTTTACTTGCTGATAACTAGAATTGCAAAGCTTTTAAAACAATCACATTACGATGTAGACGAATTTTCACCTTTGCATGCAGTGTTACACGACCCTTTATTGATTATTAAAAAAAAAAAATAAAGCGCACAAATCACACATACATACTTACTTCTTACTTTGAAGAAGATATAAAGTTTATAAAACAATCAAAATAATATGTACAAAAGTTCTAAATTTTGTATGCATTTTTCCACAACCTTTTATTGATTATGAAAAATACAAAAAGCCTACTTCTTTACTTCCTATTAATAGGATGTTCTAATGGTATTACAACAATCAAGCTACGATGTAAAAAAAATTCTATTATGAAATACCTTTTTTTATTGAGACAAAAAGAAATCAAAGACACAAAACGTGCCTACTTCTTTATTTGCTATTAACTAGACATTATAAAGCTTTTAAAACAATGAAATTAAGATGTAGAAAAATTTTATAATTTGCATCCAATATTCAACAACCTTTTATTGATTATTAAAAAAAAAAAAAACACAAAGCGCTCAAATCAACGACACATCCTTTCTTCTTACTTTGGGAAAGATATAAAGTTTACAAAACAATCAAAATAATATGTGCAAAAGTTCTAAATTTTGTATGCATTTTGTCACAACCTTTTGTTGAATATGAAAAATACAAAAAGCGCACAAATCATGCCTACTTCTTTACTTCTGATTAATAGGATGTTATAATGTTGTTACAACAATCAAGTTACGATGAAAAAAATTTCTATCTTACGTACAATATCAACATCCTTCTTTTATTGTGACGAAAAGAAAACCAAGACACATAAAACCCTACTTCTTTACATGTTGTTAACTAGACATTATAAATCTTTTAAAACCAACAAACTAAGATGTAGACAAATTTTATAATTTGCATCCAATATTCCACAACCCTTTATTGAATATTAAAAAAAAAAAAACTAAGCGCACAAATCAAGCACAGGTCCTTACTTCTTA
Source organism: Canavalia gladiata (assembly GCA_037954105.1). NCBI lineage: Eukaryota > Viridiplantae > Streptophyta > Magnoliopsida > Fabales > Fabaceae > Canavalia > Canavalia gladiata. The sequence continues at coordinate 18,075,506 of CM075660.1, forward strand.
CTTTAAAGAAGATATAAAGTCTATAAAACAATTGAAATAATATATACAAAAGTTCTAAATTTTGTGTGCATTTTGTCACAACCTTTTACAGAATATAAAAAATACAAAAAAAAAGAAGCACAAATCATGCCTGCTTCTATACTTCCTATTAATATGATGTTATAATGTTTTTACAACAATCAAGTTACGATGTAAAAAAAATTCTATCTTGCATGCAATATCAACAACCTTTTTTTATTGTGAAAAAAAAAAACAAAGCTGTTAAAACAATTAAACTATGATATATAAAAATTTTAACTTTTCCTGGCAATATTACCCAACCCTTTATTGATTATTAAAAAAAAAACAAAGCGCTCAAATCAACGAAACATCCTTACTTCTTTACTTTGAGCAAGATATAAAGTTTATAAAACAATCAAAATAATATGTACAAAAGTTCTAAATTTTGTATGTGTGACAACCTTTAATTGATTATGAAAAATACAAAAAGCGCACAAATCATGCCTACTTCTTTACTTTCTTTTAACAGGGTGTTATAATTTTGTTACAACAATCAAGTTATGATGTAAAAATATTTCTATCATGCGTGCAATATCAACAACTTTCTTTTTAGTGTGACAAAAAGAAAACAAAGAAAACGTGCCTACTTGTTTACTTGCTACTAACGGGACATTATAAAGCTTTTAAAACAATCAAATTAAGATGTAGAAAAATATTATAATTTGCATCCAATATTCCACAACCCTTTATTGATTTTTACAAAAAAAACAACACGCATAAATCAAGCATAGATTCTTACTTCTTACTTTGAAGAAGATATAAAGTTTATAAAACAATAAAAATAATATATGCAAAAGTTCTAAATTTTGTCCCAACCTTTTCTTGAATATCAAGAATACAAAAAAGCGCACAAACCATGCCTACTTCTTTACTTACTATTAATAGGATGTTATAATGTTGTTACAACAATCAAGTTACTATGAAAAAAAATTTCTATCTTGCGTGCAATATCAACCACCGTTTTTTATTATGAGTAAAAGAAAACAAAGACACAAAACGTCCCTACTTCTTTACATGTTGTTAATTAGAAATTATAAAGCTTTTAAAACAAACAAATTAAGATGCAGCAAAATTTTATAATTTGCATCCAATATTACACAAAGCGCACAAATGAAGCACAGATTCTTACTTCTTACTTTGAGGAAGATTCACAACCTTTTATTGAATATGAAAAATACAAAAAGCGCACAAATCATTCCTACTTCTTTACTTCCTATTAATATGATGTTATAATGTTGTTACAACAATCAACTTACGATGAAAAAAATTTCTATCTTACGTGCCATATGAGCAACCATTTTTATTGTGACAAACAGAAAACAAAGCACAGAAAACGTGCCTACTTCTTTCCTTGCTATTAACTAGACATTAGAAAGCTTTTAAAACAATCAAACTACGATTAAAAAAATTTTAACTTTTGCAAGGAATATTCCACAACCCTTTAATGATTATTAAAAAAAAACTTAGCGCATAAATCAACGACACATCATTACTTCTTACTTTGAGGAAGATATAAAGTTTATAAAACAATACAAATAATATGTAGAAAAGCACTAAATTTTGTATGCATTTTGTCACAACTTTTTTTATTATGAAAAAATACAAAAAGCGCACAAATCATGAATACTTCTTTACTTCGTATTAACAGGATGTTATAATGTTGATACAACAATCAAGTTACGATGAAAAAAAATTTTCTATCTTGCATGCAATATGAAATACTTTTTTTATTGCGACAAAAAGAAATCAAATACACAAAAAACGTGCCTACTTCTTTACTTGCTATTAACTAGACATTACAAAGCTTTTAAAACAATCAAATTACGATGTAGAAAAATTTTATAATTTGCATCCAATATTCCATAACCCTTTCTTGATTATTAAAAAAAAAATAACGCGCACAAATCAAGGATAGATCCTTACTTCTTATTTTGAGGAAGATATAAAGTTTATAAAAAATCGAAATAATGTATACAAAAGTTCAAAATTTGTATGCATTTTGTCACAACCTTTTATTGAATATGAAAAATACAAAAAAAGCACAAATCATGACTACTTCTTTACTTCCTATTAATAGGATGTTATAATTTTGTGTTACAACAACAATCAAGTTATCATGAATGAAAAAAAAGTTCTATCTTACGTACAATGAAATACCTTTTTTATTGTGACAAAAAGAAATCAAAGACACAAAAAATGTGCCTACTTCTTTACTTGGTATTAACTAGACATGACAAATCTTTTAAAACAATCAAATTACGATGTAGAAAAATTTTCTAATTTGCATCCAATATTCCACAATCCTTTATTGATTATTTAAAAAAAAGCGCGCACAAATGAAGCATAGATACTTACTTCTTACTTTGAGGAAGATATAAAGTTTATAAAACAATCAAAATAATATGTGCAAAAGTTCTAAATTTTGTATGCATTTTGTCACAACCTTTTATTGAATATGAAAAATACAAAAATCGCACAAATCATGTCGACTTCTTTATTTCCTATTAATAGGATGTTATAATATTATTACAACAATCAAGTTACGATGAAGAAAATTTCTATCTTTCGTGCAATATCAACAACCTATTTTTTATTGTGACAAAAAGAAAACAAAGACATAGAAAACGTCCCTATTTCTTTACATGTTGTTAATTAGACATTCTAAAGCTTTGAAAACAAACAAATTAAAATGTAGAAAAATTTTATAATTTGCATCCAATATTCCACAACCCTTTATTGATTATTAAAGAAAAAAAACAAAGCGCACAAATGAATCATAGATCCTTACTTCTTACTTTGAGAAAGATATAAAGTTTAAAAATCAATCGAAATAATATACAAAAGTTCTAAATTTTGTGTGCATTTTGTCACAACCTTTTACTGAATATTAAAAATACAAAAAAAACATAAATCATGACTACTTCTTTACGATGAAAAAATTTTCTACGATGGAAAAAAATTTCTGTCATGCGTGAAATATGAAATGCTTTACAAAAAGAAATCAAAGACACAAAAAAGTGTACTTCTTTACCTGCTACTAACTAGACATTACAATGCTTTTAAAAACAATCAAATTGCGATGAAGAAAAATTTTAACTTTTGCATGGAATATTCCACAACCCTTTATTGGTTAGTTCGAAGAAAAAAAAAAACGCACAAATCAACGACACATCATTACTTCTTACTTTGTGGAAGATACAAGGTTTATAAAACAATCCAAATAATTTGTAGAAAAGTTCTAAATTTTGTATGCATTTTGTGACAACCTTTTATTGATTATGAAAAATACAAAAAGCTCACAAATCATGTCTACTTAATAGGATGTTATAACGTTGTTAGAAGAATCAAGTTACGATGAAAAAAATTTCAATCTTGCGTGTAAAACCAACAACCGTTTTTATTTTGACAAAAAGAAAACAAAGCACAGAAAACATGCCAACTTCTTTACCTGCTACTAACTAGACATTACAAAGCTTTTAAAACAATCAAAATACGATGTAGAAAAATTTTAACTTTTGCATGGAATATTCCACAGCCCTTTAAAGATTGTTAAAAAAAAAAAAACAAAGCGCATAAATCCACGACACATCATTACTTCTTACTTTGAGGAAGATATAAAGTTTATAAAACAATCCAAATATTACGTAGAAAAGCTCTAAATTTTGTATGCATTTTGTCACAACTTTTTTTTATTATGAAAAAATACAAAAGCGCACAAATCATGCCTACTTCTTTACTTCCTGTTAACAAGATGTTATAACGGTGATACAACAATCAAGTTACGATGTAAAAAAAATTCTATCTTGCGTGAAATATCAACAACTTTTTTACTTAGTGTGATGAAAAGAAAACAAAGACACAGAAAACATGCCTACTTCTTTTCTTGCTATTAACTAGACATTACAAAGCTTCTAAAACAATCAAATTACGATGTCGAAAAATTTTAAAATTTGCATTCCATATTACACAAGCCTTTATTGATTAAAAAAAAAACAAAGCGCACAAATCAACGACATATCCTTACTTCTTACTTTGAGGAATATACAAAGTTTATAAAATAATCAAAATAATATGTGCAAAAGTTCTAAATTTTGTATGCATTTTGTCACAACCTTTTACTGAATATGAAAAATACAAAAAAAGCACAAATCAAGACTACTTCTTTACTTCCTAGTAATAGGATGTTATAATGTTTTTACAACAATCAAGTTACGATGAAAAAAAAAAAAATTCTATGATGCGTGCAATATCAAATACCTTTCTTTGTTGCGACAAAAAAGAAATCAAAGACACAGAAAACGTGCCTACTTCTTTACTTGCTATTAACTAGACATTACAAAACTTTTAAAATAATCAAATTACGATGTCGCGAAATTTTATATTTTGCATCCAATATTCCACAACCCTTTATTGATTATTAAAAAAAAATAACGCGCACAAAGTAAGCATTTAAAGAAAAAATAACGCGCACAAATCAAGCATAAATGGTTACTTTGAGAAAGATTCACAACTTTTTATTGAATATGAAAAATACAAAAAGCGCAAAAATCATGCCTACTTCTTTACTTCTTGTTAATAGGATGTTATAACGTTGTTACAACAATCAAGTTACGATGTAAAAATATCTATCTTGCGTGCAACATCAACAACCTTTATCTTACTGTGACAAAAAGAAAAGAAAGACACATAAAACGTCCCTACTTATTTACTTTCTCTTAACTAGACATTATAGAGCTTTTAAAACAAACAAATTAAGATGTAGAAAAATTTTATAATTTGCATCCAATATTCCACAACCCTTTATTGATTATTTAAAAAAAAGCGCACAAATGAAGCACATATCCTTACTTCTTATTTGAAGGAAGATATAAATTTTATAAAACAATCGAAATAATTTATACAAAATTTTAAAATTTTGTGTACATTTTGTCACAACCTTTTACTGAATATGAAAAAAACAAAAAAAGCACAAATCATGACTACTTCTTTACTTCCTGTTAATAGGATGTTATAATGTTGTTACAACTATCATGTTACGATTAAAAAAAATTTCTATCTTGCATGCAATATGAAATACCTTTTTTTATTGCGACAAAAAGAAATCAAAGACACAAAAAACGTGTCTACTTCTTTACTTGCTATTAACTAGACATTACAATGCTTTTTTTTAACTTTTGTATGGAATATTCCACAACCCTTTAATGATTATTAAAAAAAATGAAGCGCATAAATCAACGACACATCATTACTTCTTACTTTGAAGAAGATATAAAGTTTATAAAATAATCCAAATAATATGTAGAAAAGCTTGACAGGACTTAATCTTGCTCCTACGTATTCCCTGGTGCAATGGAAAATTCAAGGCTACATAGTTCTAATTAAGGCTTAACTTTAAAGGTGAATGAAATAGTAGAGAATTTTGAATATTTTAAAGAAAAATCCTTAGTTAATATATGCACAGGATCCGAGGCAAATGAGGGCTGCACCGAGACCCATATGATTTCTGAATCTCGAACAGTAAGGTATGCTACCAATTCGTACTCAGAACTTATTGCGTGAGACTTAGAATTATCTAAAAACATATTTAGCTTTTACACATGTTCCTGGACCCACATATGCATAGAGCCGAAGGCAAGCAAGGGTTACACTACGACTCATACGATTCTTCGAACATTCAAAGACAAGGTATGCTGCGCTTTCAACTTTGAAGTTCATTGCGTGAGATCTAGGATTGTTTAAAGTTTTTGAAAAGCATTTTAAAAATGACAAAAATAAAGGTGAATAGGTTTGACCCAAATTAAGAATGGGTTTGATTAAAATTAATTAAAAAGGAGCTGGATTTTTAGATTAAAAGAGAATTGGGCTTGACCCAAAGAACTTGATTTTAAAAAAGAAAATTAGATTTGACCCAAAAAGGGTTGGGTTTCAAGTAGAAAAAGGATTGACCTTGATAGAAAGTGCAATGAGGTTGGATTCAACGGAAAAAAAAATGTTGTCATTACTTGTTTGATAATTTAATAACTTAATTTTATTATGGGCTTAGATCCTTTGGGGTAGCCCAGACATGGTCAATTTAGGATTGGTCTGCTGCCTAATCTAGGCCCAATAGCAGCCCAATTGAGCGTGGCACCAACTTGTCAAGGCTGCAACAGCATGGCCCATTATGCTATAGCGTCCCGTCGTCTAATTGAATAACTAAACATGGCTGCAACATTATAATGTGTGGTTCCCCATCCAATTGTATAATCAACGTCTCCGCCACGTGGCCCAAGTGAACCTACAGTGGGCCTCTTATGTATAATTTGGCCTATGAGATCATTTAAAAGAAAAATACCGCCCATGAGGGTCGAATCTAGGGCCTAGCATTTTGGGGGGCTAGCAGATAAACCACCAAGTTCGGGCTTAGTCTTGGTATCTGCAATAATCAACTTAGCCAAAATTTATAGGAGTCAAAGCTAAGGCAAAACCTCTACTACTTATCATTGGCCCAACTAGAGCAACCTTGGAGCCTGGCTGCAATTGCAATGTAATGCCTATGATGGATGGGAACCTATCTTGATCACTGCAACCTGAATTTTGTGAGGAAGTTCATGCAAGTAATAGCCGAATCAATAAATGTTGTTGAGAAGGTTCTCATGGCTTCGAAGAGATTGGTTGTTGCAACATTCTTCATGATCTGTGTACCTTCAGATAGCCTACCTAAGGTTTCTCCAGTTTGTGTGACATCAAAGAAGTCGGTCTCCTAGTTTATCAAGTCATTGAACAAAATCTTTCTCAGTCGCACAACAAACTCTTTTACTAGCAAAATAAAAAACCAAGCTCGAAGTGTATGCATGGGTTTAGGGTTGTCGCAACCGTAATTCCGACGAGACGACGAACTCGCTAAAAAATTGAAAATGTATTTAATTGATGTGTGTGGAGTCACCACCAAATTTTTATTTAAGGGAAAAAAGATTTAGAAAAAACCCTAACTCGAGGATGAGATTTAGGTTTGCGAGTCGGTTACGAATGGGGAAGGTGTTAGGCACCCCACTCGCCCATTCCGAAGAACGGTACTCTTAAACTGAGTGTGTGATTATTTGAAAATGGTTTGATCCATTTTATTAGAATGAAAATAAATAACTTGATGGAGGTTATCCTGACAAAACTTGATCCTGCTCCTACGTATTCCCCGGTGCAATGGGAAACTTAAGGCTTACGTAGTTCTGGTTTAGATTGAAGGCTTGACCTTCAAGGGTATTTGAAAAGGAAATGATGTTTTGAAAAAAAATTTCATTTTTAGAGGAATCTTCAATCCACTCATGCACAAGACCCGAGACAGCTATGGCAGCACGGGGGCCGATACGAACTACTAAATGTTGAACAGTAGGTGAACCACTAGTTCCCTATTTAGAGCTCATTGCGTGAGATCAAAGATTCCAAAATATTTTGAAAAGAATTTAATTTGAATATACTAAAGGAAAGAAATGACTTGATTTGAAAAAGTAATTAGTTTTGAAGTGAATTTGAAAACTTGAGGGAAATAGGATTAAACTTGAGTTTGATTTGATTTTATTCGAAGAGAGGAATAAAAAGAAAGGAATTTAATTTGAATTTTGAAAAAATTTTATTATGGATTTTGAAGAAAAGATTTTGTAGAAAAAGAATTTTTAAAGAAGAATTTTTGAATTTTGGAGAAAGAGAGATTTTGTAGACAAAGAATTTTTAGAAAAGAACAAAGGAATTTTCTAGAAAAAGAATAAAGGAATTTTTTAAAAAAAGAATAAGGGAGTTTTGTAGAAAAAGAATTTTTGAATTTTGTAAAAAAAGAAATTTAGGAAAAAGAATTTTGTGGAAAAAGAATTTTGAATTTTGTAAAAAAAAGAATTTAAATTTTGTAGAAAGAGAATAAAGGAATTTTGTAAAAAAGAAATTTTTGAATTTTGGCAAGTGTGGGGACAGTTTTGTAATTTTTGGGAATGTTCAGGGGCAGATTAGTAAATATGGGAAGAGGGGTATTTTGGTAATTATGGGAAGATATAGGGGTCTTTTGGTAATTTGGGGGGAGCTGGTCAAGAGAACCCCAAAATGCCTTCCATGGGGCTCGAAGTGGTTAGCCAAACTTGAGCCAAGCCTTGACTTGTCATTAATATAGAGGGACTTTTATTTGAGCACTTGTAGTTAAGGCTAGAAATCGAATTACCAAAAGTGAACCTGGTGAGTCTCAAACCCAGGTCTCGGGGGTTTCCTAGCGGTGTGTTTACCACTGGGCCAAGCTATTAGTGGTGTTTTTAAAGCTTCTGTTTTGATTTAAGCCACACCCAATTTATATTAAACTAGATTAACAAATCTGCATGCTGTGGGACTCGAACCTAATGTCATGCAGGCTATAGACAGCGACCCTTGCCACTGAGCCACGCTTGAGGTTGTGCCTTTAACTTCTTCAAATTAGATTATAAAGGCACTGCATGGTACTTGGGCTTCTGAGAGGCTCCACAGTGCTGCCTCCCTTGGACTTCAGGTGTTGATTTTGAATGGCGAGAGAAGTTCCACCTGCTCAGCATAAGAGGATTGGGATTGAAAAGTGTGGGGTGTGTACGGCTTTTGACATTGCACCACCTTGCCTTCCCGGTAAGTTGAAAACAGAAGCATGCAATAACAGGTATATTGAATAAATCTGATATATAATTGCCATACAAGAGGTAGACACAAATGTCGGGCGTATGGCAGTAAGACTGGGATGGGTACCTTTCCAGCCACTGCCTGAGTCACTACAGTTACATCTCCTAGAATGGTGAGTACTACATAAATGATATAAGGCCTTTGTTTCATTGACAGGAAGAGCTAATAGTAATACCATTGTCTTATGTAGGTACCCAGTGTTGGAGTCAATACAAAAATATCTCTGGCCTCGACTGTGAAAGCTAGATCAAAAGGCATTGTAAAGATTTCTTAATAATTTATTGTAGCAAAATATCATATACAACGTATTCTGTTTGTGCAAGTTTAGCAAGGGTAATTTAGCTATTGATCCTTGCTTTTTACTTTACTTTATTGCTGTACATTACATATATGAGTTACATTACCAGCTGATTACATTTGGAAAGGTAAATTATATTTTCTGAAGAGACTGATCCTACTTAACCAAAATCCCTTATGATTGAGACCTAAACTACAATGAATGCAGGTCTTCTGTACAAAAAGCAAGCCAAATTGCAATGCATGCCCAATGAGAGGAGAATGTAGACACTTTGCTAGTGCATTTGCAAGGTATGTGTATGATATACTAAAATTTTTTGCAAAAACATCATCGCTATGCAGCATCATTCAAAAGTCCTTTCTCATAAATTAGGATGCTGGAAAGCATTACATGTATCATTTTTGGCAATATAGATAAGGAACTTGAGAGACAGAATACTAGGCAGTTGATTTATCCAGTATTGTAATACTTGCTACCTCATGACTCATCACAATGGTTAAATTAAGAATTGGTTACTTGAATGACTGTGGGAAATTATCTCAGTACGATACTGAAAACCCAACCATAGGCTTATGTTGAGAGTTATGATAGATCAATTACAAATTAACAAATATTGTATGTAGTGCAAGGCTTGCCTTGCCTGGACCAGAGCAGAAGAGTATAGTTAGCACAGCTGGAAATAATGTGACTAATCAGAACCCATCTAAAATCATCAATCAGTTGAATTTACCTCCCCTATCATTGAAGAGCCCACCACTCCAGAGCCAGGATCTTCCCAAACATTAGAAACTGATATGGAGGATGCCTTCTATGAGGATTCGTGTGAAATTCCTGGGTAATCGACGTGGCTCTTCTTCTCCCCTCACAGAGATCTCCCTAACTCCTTGCGGCCCTGTGAAGTTATTGAACTGGTTCCCTAAAGAAATAAACCATTTCATGCCCTCTTCCCAAGGTATATGCAGCCACTCTACAATTTTGGAAACTTCCGCCTCGTTCTTGACGTTCTTTGACCCAAGCTGTGGCTATGGAGACAAGGAGATTTGGTGAGCATCCTGGAGGGAAGAAGCAGGCCCAGGAGTCTCAGAAGAGAAGCCGTCTTTTCGGGAGAAGCTCTAAGAAGATGAAGTAAGAGCCCATCGAAGAAAATCGGAGCCAAAAATAAGAAGAAGCCACCCCCTAGTAGAAGTTCCAGTTTTTCTGTTTTCTTTCAGTTAATCTTTGATCTCGTTTTAATTAGTTAGTTTTTTTTCCTCCTTTTCGAATCAAAACCTCCTTTCCTTTTTTTTAGTTTTTCTTTATTTTTCTTTTAGTTAGGGTCGTTCCTTCTGTTAATTAGTTAATTCTGTTATCATTTTCTGTTTCTTTTCTTTTTTTACTATTTTTCTTATTTACTTTTTAATTCTCTTTTTCTGAATATTATTTTTAGTTTCAGCTTTTTATTATTTTTAATCCCTTTTTTTTGTATTTTGTTTTTTTCTAATTTTAGATTCTATTTATTATTATTTATTTATTGCAAAAGTTTTATTTTTATTTTCTATTACTACTCTTTTAATAATTATGTATTTTTTATATTTTTGGGATTTTTCTGGTTTATTATTATTTTTTATTTTCCATATTTTTAATTTTTAATTTTTTGATTTTTTTTTCTAATTTTTCTATTCTCTTTTAATTCTGTTATTTTGATTTTTAATTTTTTAATTTTCAGATTTTTTTTCTAATTTTCAGTTTTTAGTTTTTGTTTATTAAATTTTCTTTTATTATTTTCTTTTAATTTTTGGTTTTAATGTTTATTTACTTATTTTAGTTATTTTGTTGTTTTTCTATTTTTCCGAATTTTTATTTTTGGTATTTTTCAGATTTTGGTGTTTTTACTTTTATTATTTTTTTATTTTTTATTTTGTTTGTTTAATTTTTTTTTCTTATTTTCTTATTATTTATTATACATATTTTTATTATTGTCTATTTCTCTATTTGTCTATTTATTTTGTTTTCTGTTTTTCTATTTATTTTCTTTCTGTATATTATTTAAATTTGTATTAGTTTCTTAATTAATTTTATGATTGAGGATCTCGGACATAATTGAGTGTTTACAAGCATATGCATGAGCTGAGTAAAACCAAGCTCGAAGTGTATGCATGGGCTAAGTTTGAGAACACCATATGAAGCTAGAAGCCGAGAAAGTCATTCTTTCCACCTTACTAATTCCATCTTACATCCCAAATGTGATAACTTGGATTTGGCCTTGAAAGCACAAGCCTTAAGGTCCTATTTTGAGGTAATTTAGCCAACTCATCATCCAAAACGTAAGAAAGACCCGTGTGTACATCTACTATAATTTCTTCATCGGTGGAGTGCACGAGTTGTAGTCAATATTGCTCATTTAGTGATGTCTACTCCTGCCATTTAGAATTGGCTACTTAATATCGGAACCAGTGCTTATATCTCACTCCTTAGACAGTAAGGAAAATCCTGGAACCTCTATTCCAACCAGAAATATCCTATTGATCACCAATAAGAGCCTTAGAAGATCATGCACAGTCTCCCTTAACGAATCAGCAACGAACAAGTATCACATTAGTGATTCTATTGATCCAAGAAGGTGTACCTGTGAGCAGACTCTGCTGCGTTATAGCAAAATTCTGCATAATCTCAACTGCATGGCTGACTATCTTGCACATCAATAGTTTAGGAGCTCGATTTTTAACCTAGGACCACTATATTTGGGCAGTTTTAATCTCTCATCAGCAGGAACCTATATTAAAAGATGTAACACCCCTGGTAGTAATATCATGTACAGGGACCTTAATTCCTCTTGGTTGATCTTGGTTAATCACCATAACCAGTAATAGCAGCAAGAGGCACCAATTGGCCATGTAGCAACTCATTTGTTTGCAAATCTATGAGGACTTTACCATAGCAACTTCACATGAAAAAATTTCGCAGGTCGTGCATGGAAACTTGAAGGCCCATTTACTTTCAGCATCTTCTAGTAGTTTTTAAATAATGTGTTATAACAATTACCCAGCTTGAGCTTAATCCCCTTAAACAATTGATAAGATGGTTGTTCAAAGCCCTGCAATTTGGGATCATTTCCTCTTCAGCCTTATTCCAGAGTGGAATTTCCCTCGTCTAAAATGGCCTCCACCTCATGAGTTCCTAGCAATATACTTTCTGATAACATCAAGATAGCTCCAGCAACCAAAAGAAAAACTCTTGCATCAAGCATATGATTATTAAAGATGTCAAGCCTCAAGACATTGGTTTCCTTATCTCGAGAATTTATGTTCAAGGGCTTACATAAAGGAAAGGTAAACCTAGTCTATAGATTCCCATTGGCAACCACGTCTGTAAGAAAACGGGTTGAAATTCTTCTTTTCTGCTGGATGTTTGGAATCAAACTGCTGAATCAAGAGTTACAATGCCTTCTCCTAAGTCCGGTACTGCAGCTATTAATAGGAGACAAATTTCCCAAAATGGTATTGATGTATTAGTTACATATCAACTAAAACATCCACAGATATGATTGTAGGAGCCATCCATCAGAGAAATAAACCAACCGTTTCCATGATTAGTGCATTAGAAGGCCATGTGAACTATTCTACATGTAGGGACCCAATCTGATTCTTGAGCTAATCCTCCCAAGACAACTATTTAGAATTCTTGACATGGACCTATGCCACTCATTTTATGCACCCATAAACTTTGACTGATAAGTTCGCAAGATCTTGGCTAATAGTCCATAAATGAGAAGAGGGATTAAATCAGCAAGAATACTAGAAAGAGCCAATAGAAAGGAAAGGTTATCTTGCAAGGGACTATGTTATCTGAACTATCATGGAGGATCTCCCTTTCCATCTGTATTCCCTATAGTGTCCCTTGTTGCATACCTTCCCCTTGCTGAGCTTGATAGCCTTAGCTGTTTCTGGTACACTACCACCATCAACATTGATCTAAATTCAAGCCAGACTTTTCTAGAGTCGATGAACCACTGTCCTTGTGGCACAAACTAAACTTGACAGCATGGTTTTGAGCGTACCACCGAAGGAAATGTTCAAGTCATTATAGGTTCTTGGAGAGTTAAAACCAGTATACAAGAACTAATCCACCACACGATGTTCAAAATTTAGATCTATTCATACCTAATCTTCTGACAAAACGAACTAACCAATTGAGGAACTATCAGACTTGTCTATGGCATTCCAATACGGTAAATTGCAATGTTAACCATGGTACCACAGTTTGACTTTCACTCGGCTAAGAACTTCCGCAATCAAAGTTTCTTTTCAATGGAGTGATATCATTCTTATGCATAAAAAACATAATTGACTAGAACCTACTCGGATGGAGCAAACCAAAACTGAATCTAAGCATGCAGCATATGGATTCTCAATCATCTAAAAACTTCAACGGTTAACAAAACAATATCATTCCTTTTTACTGCAAGAAATGATTGAAGCCTAATTAAATGAAATGCTCCTCTGAAGGAAACTAACCTGTAGCAAACCAATATTGTAAGCTCGAATTCTCATCCTTTCTTATGATCCAGTAGAATCTGTTGGTGAGCAGGGGAAAAACCTCTAAGGCGACTAGCAGAGAGAGCAACTATTTTCATATTTCTCTCCAAAAATCAATCTCTATAGGAAGCCAATCCCCCAATCTCGTGCCTCGCTTGATGTTCAAATCAATGGACGTTTTCTCCTCTTCTTCGATTCAACCAAATCTGAATTTCCAATATCTTCCTTGAGCCTGAGTGTAATCAAACTCCCAGAATCCGAAACTCCCCTACGCCAAATTTTGCTTATGCTTTTTATAAGCCAATTTGAATTAACCTTTAACTAACTTTAGCAACTAACTAACTAACTTTTCTTCACCCTTTTTTATTTTCTCATTTCAGCTTTTTCCTTTTTCTTTCTTTGCCTTTTTCTTGTTGTTTTCCTTCTTCTTCTTCTTTTTTATTATTATTATTCTTACTCATATTTTTATATTTAATATTTTCCTTTATTTTTTCTCTTTTTTTAACTCCTTGTGATTATTATTTTTTGTGTGTTATTATTTTTATTTATTTTATTATTACTTTTATTTGCTAAATTTGATTAATTAAATAGTAATTTAATCTCAGACATAATTAGGTGTTCACAGTTTACCCTTCTTTACTCATTTCCTTACAAGATAATATGAGAAATGATTTTCTAGATTATCATGGTAGGAAATTAGTAAAGATTGTGAACTAATTATGTCTAGGGTAACAATTAAGGATACTAGAAGCCTTGAAATGTCAACAAGATACTAGACTTTATTGATACTTCAGGAGTTCCAGGGTGGTCTGGAGTTTTGGAAGAAATTTTAGAGGAGCCTAATATGACCAGTTAGAGAGTGCTAAGTCAAAAGTTGAAATTTTGGATGAGCTTTGCAAGCCTTGTGTAATGAATTGACGGGGTCTAAATATGCAGGGCCAGATATGGTAAGCCAAAAAGCAAAAATTGAGATGCAGAGCCTGATTAAGCTAACAGAATGGAAAAGAATAGACTGTTAAGACAGGCAAAGTGAACTGGAAAAGACCTGTTAAAACAGGCAAAGTAGAATGGAAAGGAATGGTCTGTTAAGACAGGTGTCACAACCGTAATTACAACAAGACGACGAATCCGCTAAAAATTTTAAAAGAATTTGATTTGATTAAGTGGAGCCGCCACCAAATTTTATTTAAGGGAAAAAGATTTGGGAAAAACCCTAACTTGAGGAAGAATCTAGGTTCGGGAGTCGGTTACGAGTAGGGAAGGTATTAGGCACCCTACTCGCCCGTTCCAAAGAACACCTTAAACTAAGTGTGCGATTTTGATGTTTTTGAAAAAATTGTTTGATCCCTTTAAGTAGAATAAAAATAACTAGGTTTGTATGAAAGTAGGCTGACAAGACTTGATCCTGCTCCTACGTATTCTCCGGTGCAATGGGAAACTCAAGGCTACGTAGTTCTGGTTGTAAAGACTTGATCTTCGGAAAAAAAATGACCGAGGATTTTAAAAGCCATTTAGATATTTTTTGAATAATTATTAGCCCATATATGCACAGGATCCAAGACAACTACGGGTGTACTGAGACCCATATGAACCTCTAAACATCGAACAACAGAAAAAGCTATTTTACATCAAATCTTTTTTCTTTCTTTTTATTTTTGTTTTCTTCTTTTCTTTCTATTTTTATGTTTTTATTTTTTCGTTTTTTTCCCGTTTTTCAGTTTTAATTTCTGTTGTTGTTTAGATATTCTTTTTTTTTATTTCTTATTATTCTATTTTCTTTTTTTTTTATTTTTGGTTATTCTATTTCTTATTTCTTTTGAAATTTAGTTTTCTATTTTTTATTTCAGTTATTTACTTTTTTTTATTCTGTTGTTGTTTTTTCATTATTTTTTTATTTATTATTTTTTATTTATTTTATTTATTTATTATTATTCTGTTTTTGTTTATTTTATTATTTTTCTATTTTTTATTTATTCTATTTGTTTCAATTATATTTTTTTACTTAACTTTTCTCATTATTATTTCCTTTTCTTCAATTTTTTATTTTTGTTATTTTTTTTATTTTAATTTGTTTTCTTTTTTTACTTTTTCTATTATTGTATTTTATTTTTGTTTTTATCTATTATTTCTTACTATTTTCTTTTTTCTTAATCCTTTCTTTTCCTTATTTCCTTCTTTTTTCTATTTTTCTTTTCTTTTTCTTTTTTGTTATTATCATTTTGCTTATTTATTATTTAAATTATTGTTTATTTACTAATTAATTTTACAAATGGGGCCTTTGACATAATTGAATGTTTACAGTTTGCCCCTCTTTACTCATTTTCCTACTAGATAATATGAGAAATAATTTTCTAGATTATCATGGTAGGAAATGAGTAAAGACGTGAACAAATTATGTCCAAGGCAAGTATTGAAGATGTCCGGAGGATATGAAAAGCCTTGAGCTTGAAAGAAATCTTATGAATGCCTAGAAGATGGCAGTTTTTCGATGACATTTGCAAGCTTCATGTGATAAGTCGATGGAGTTTAAATATGCAAGGCCTGACATGGTAGGCCAGGATTCAAAAATTGAAATGCAGAGCTTGATTAGGCTAATAGAATGGTCTGCTAGGACAGGTGTGGAAAAGAATGGTCTGTTAGGACAGTAGGGATGGAAGTAGGCCGAGCCGAGCTAAGCTTTGAGTGTTCAAGTCTGGCCTGTTTAAAAATTTTGAGGCCTGAGCCAGGGCCTGTTACCTGTTAAAGGCTTTTTTTTCTGTCAAGGCCTGGCCTGATTTAAAGCCTACAAGGCCTGCAAGCCTGTTTAAAAGCCTACATTACAAAAAAAAAATTAATAAATGAACTTAAAACCTATATAAATAATTAATTAAAAAAGCTTACAAACTTAAAGCCTACAAGATAAAAAGACCATTAAATAGGCCTAAAATATATATATATATATTAATATTATGTAAATAAAATATAAAATAAATATTATATAAATATAATATATTAAAATAAATATAAATATATAATATATAAATATAAATAGGCCCTTGAATAAGTTAAATAGGCTTTTTTATAAGCCTAGGCCTGACTTGTTTATCTAAAAAGGCTTTTTAAGAACTTGAGCCTATCTATTTATTAAACGAGCCAAGCTTAACTAGGCTTTAAACGAGCCGAGTCGTAGGCCCCTGTCGGACGGCCTTGTTCACTTCCATCCCTATAGGACAGGCAAGGTGAAATAAAGAAGATCTGTTAAAAGAGGCAAAGCAGAAAATAATGGCCTGTTACGATAGGTAAAGTGAAGTGAAAAAGACCTGTTAAGACAGGTGGGGGTGCAGGAATTAAAATGCAAGCCCTGACAGCATAGGCCTGAGTACGGGAAAATTAAACATGCAAGGCCTAACATCATAGGCCAGAATGTAGAAAATTAAACGCGCTGGGGCTTGACAGTATAGGCCAAAGTGAAGAAGTTTAAACGAGCTGGGGCCTGAAAGTGTAGGCCAAGGTGAAAAAATTTAGACATGTTGGAGGTCTGACAGTATAGGCCAAGGTGTAGAAAAATAAACATGCAAGGAGGCCTGACAACATAGGCCAAGGTGCAGAAAATTAAACGTGTTGGAGGCCTGACAGCATTGACCAAGGTGCATAAATTTAAACATGCTAGAGGCCTGACAACATAGGCCAAAGTGCAGAAAAATTAAACATGTTGGAGGCCTGACAACATAGGTCAAGGTGCAGGAGATTAAACGTGTAAAGAGGCCTAACAACATAGGTCAAGGTGCAGAAAAATAAATGTGCAAGGAGGCCTGACAACATAGGCCAAGATTAAAAGAATGTAAAAAACCTATTAAGATTGGAGTGGGAAGGAATGACCTGTTAAGATAGGTAGAAATAACAATGGCTTGTTGAAACAGGCAAAAAGTATAAAAAGAGATGTCTTGTTAAGACAGACAAGAATAGAATGACCCGTGAAGACATATATGTAGACATAAAAGTGATGACCTGTCAAGGCAGGCAAGAGAATGACCTATTAGGATAGGTGTGTAAAATGATATGATGTGTCCTAGTAATGCAGGTGAGGAAGGAATACGGATTTCTTCATCAGATGTCTTGCATAACTTATTTTGAAATTTGTTTATCTTGAATTAAGATGAATTGTTGATTCTTGACACGCTCGTCGCAAACGAGCAAAAATAATTTCTAGATTTTCCCCAAACTATTGGTATAGTATAAGGTGCAACCTAGGTCATCTCCCAAAGACCATTTCATATTCTTAAGCAAATTAGGAGAAAGTTAGAACAAGGGGATTTTGTAAAGATTTGATATGAAGTTATAAATGCAAAATACAGAATGAAATTAATTTCACTTAACAATTATCAACTCAAGGAATTCAGAGGCTATTTTCTTAACTAATCATTGATCACTAAAATCATGCATTGTGTTTATCAACCTAGGATCATCTGGAACCCCTAAAATGATCCTTGAATTCTCTACTGAGAAACCTCTCAGAATTTAATTGATTATGATCAACAAGATTAGTAACCACTTAATCTTTTATCTAAACCAATTTCACAATCAGAATTCAGTTGAAGTAAGTAATAAAATGAAAACCTTCAATTCAATTACTTAATTTCTACTCTTCAAACTTTTGGAAAATGATTTACCAATCAAAAACCAATTATAAATCAATTATGCATTAATCAAAATATGTCAACCGATCAAACTTTGATTAAAGAATAAAATTGAAGAATATAGTGAAGTAGAGTAGAAACCACTTAATAAGCATGTAAATAAAGATCAAGACCTCAAAGTTAAAATGAAAATAGCTTGAATCCTTGAATTGAAACTACAAACCTAGCCTTCCATGAAGGAGGAAAACTAACAACAAAGAAAGAGGCAAACTAACAACAAATAAATCCTAAGCCTTCCATGTAGGAGGCAACTAACAACAAATAAATCCTAAGCCTTCCATGTAGGAGGCAACTAACAATAAAGAAAAACTAAACCTTCCATGTAGGAGGAAAACTAACAATAAAGAAAAACTAAGCCTTCCATGTAGGAGGAAAACTAACAAGAAAGAAAACCTAAGCCTTCCATGTAGGAGGCAAACTAACAAGAAAGAAAGAAAGATGGAAAATGGTATTGGAGTTAATCTCCAAAATGGTGTGTGTCTCCCTTGTAAACCCTTCTATTTATAAAGGATTTGTGAGGCATCATCTTCATAAAGTCACCAACTAGGATATTACTTTTCCACCTTTTTATTGCTTTCACATGGGCTTTGTTGAAAATGCAAAACACTTTTGAATTTTTGTCACCAATTAGCACAACAATTTTGACTTTCTTTCACCGCAATTTCGTATGTTCACATGTCCGAATTAGAGCTTGACTTATGAACAAAAGTTGTAGCCGCGGATCTTAGCTTTCCAACAGATTTGATTTCATCTCAATATGACTTCTGTATCTCAAGATATGACCGGATCTTTGCACACTGTTCAAATTCCACGTCAGCAACACTATCTCATCTTTTGAGATAATTTCGGAGTCCTAAACATCCCATTTAGAGTCTACTCTTGCTTTGTAACTGTGGACACTTCTTTAAGCTTTCATTCAAGACATATTTCATGATTTTTGGATGTCTAAAACTCCTATTATGCTCAAAATACTATAATAGTGTCATTTTAATCGAGTAAGCAAAGAAATTCAATTAAACTTCATATGAACCCAAACTCATAAAATATGACAAAGATCACTTAATTGAACATATAAGAAGTCTTAATGAGATAAAAGTGAGAGATAATTATTTATGAAATCTATGCTTATCAAATTCCCCCACACTTATCTTTTGCACGTCTCGGGCAAACTTAAGTTAAGGATTGGTGACTATTTTTTTTTTTTGAAAGAACATCAAAGTTTTGAGTTGATTTCTCAAGAATTCACAAAATTTCATGAAGCATTCTTTCATCATATTTTTGAAATTACTTAGAAAGGCAACTTTAGTTTGAAAAACATAGATTGAGAAAGATAAAACCTCACATGATATACTCTGAATCTCTCAAGTGTTTGATTTGGTAAGTGTTTCTCTCAAATTCAATCCATGAAAGATGAACTATCATAGGCTTGCATATCTTCTACTTCTCTACTACTATATACACATGCAATGCACAAATCAAGAGGTCTTTATTCTGGTTATAACGGGATTAGAAAGATGAAATGATATATTGAAGAGATACAATGTTCGACCAAGGAAAATGGTGAGGATTGAGAACTGAGTCTAAGTGCAAGTGTGAGAAACAGATATCACTTCTTCATTTTTTTTATTTTTTTTTCAATATAATAGTTTATTTATTAATTTATTGCTTCAGTTTTTTTTTTTTAACCATGATATCGATGAACACAACAATAATCTCCCCCACACTTATTGAAACACTTATGGTATGATAAATCTAGTATTCCTCACCTTCTATGGTCAGACAAAGTTTTTTTTTTTTTTTGATTTGTGGTGAGCTAAAAAGAAGAAAAGGCTAATCGGCTCAAAGGGCTGATCAAAGGATAAAATTATATGGTTTGGTTATTTGGCCAAGTGGTTTGTTCAAGAAAACAGTGCCTCAATCATTTTTGTACAATTCATGTGAAAATGTAGCTTCAAAAAGAATCAATGCAAGTTCTGAAGTAACATATTCCATGGATGAAAATCACACAAGAAAGAAAATAATAATAAGGCTCAAAATCTCACAGGTAATATATTTATCAAATCTAATCTATCCAGTACAAATATGTGTTGCCAAACTAATTAATCTCGAAATGTAAATCATTTTGCTTCAATTATTTTATGAAATCTAAAGAAAAACAAACTTCCACATTCAAATTTTTTTTTATTTTTTATTTTATTTTTAATCATAAGATGCGTATCAAGAGTCAAGTGTAACTCCTTACTCAGCCATCTTACTCAAAGCAAGTTTTATGATTCTAACCTATTTTTTTTTTGGGTTTTTTTTTATTTTTTTTTATATATCGGACCATCCTCCCCCCAACCTATCCAAGACATTGTCCCCAATGTCTTAGATGGAATTTCATATGACAGGAAAAGAAATGTGAGAAAACCACCAAAGTAAGGAAAAGTTATAACCGAAGAGTGGTATCTGGTTCTCTTTTGTCTCTGCCATCCTGATTTGGTTGGTTCACCAGTTGCATTGCTTGACTAAGCTCAGATGTAGGATTTTACAAAATCTCAAGTAACTGTTCAACAGTTGAAGCAGATACTATGATGTTGCGCATGGATTGTGGCATAAACTCCTGCTCTACTGCATGATCTAAAAATGATATCAAACCATTATAAAAGCCATTAATATTCAATAAGCCCAAAGGTTTTTTTATGAAAATTCCGATAGGCCCAAAATATAATGGTAAAAATTTCTTCCATTGTTCCAAGACCACCAGGTAATGCAATAAATGCATTAGAATTAACCAACATGTGTCTCATACGGTCATGCATGGTTGCAACCTTCAATTCAGTACCCAGGGTCAAGTAGGAGGTGCTCCCATTTTTTAAGCCAACACCTAAGACGTTACACCCCTTTGTGAGTGCAGATCCTGCAACACATCCTTTTAAACCCTGAATCCCTCCCCCATAAACAAGATTGATTTTTCTTGCAGCTAATGCCTTACCAAGGGTATAAGCTGCATGTTGAAATTCTCCATCCTTTCCAAGGTTAGACCCACCAAAAACACAGATAGTATTGATCCTATCCATATACGGTGTTTCTGTCTTTTTTTGAAAAAATATGTCATAGAGGTTGATAATTTATAGGGACTCAATATCAGACAAGGAGATCGCTTGAATAGTGCGGGATCAGGATTTGGTAGCAAAAGTTTGAATTTTTGTTGCAAAAGTTTGAATTTTTGTTGCAAAAGTTTGAATTTTTTGTTCAAGGAAAAGGTGAATGTCAGAGGGGAAGGACTTTAAGCAGGGGTGAAAATTTCAAAAAATGGTGGCCCAATAAATTGAAAAGACAATGTAAATGACAAATAGACACGCGTGAGAATGAACAGTAGTTGTGATTGTGGCTCACATCTTCCTCTGGTTTTACGTCCAGTAACGGCTGAAACGCCTTCTAAGAGTCGAGGATGTGCTTCCCATTCAGTTTTCTTGTAAACTGACAACAGGGTCTTTTAAAGTCAGATTCCCAAGACTATAACGTGCTTTTTCCTTACGGAACAGTTCAAACAAATCAAGAAGGACTCCTTGTACATGCCCACTAGGATGCGTCTCAAGAGTCTGAATGATATCATCCAATGACTCCTTACTCAGTCCATCCTTTATGAATTGAATTTTGTCCTCTCGATTTCTTGAAACCATTCCAGGGTTCTTGCATCTTGTGTTATAGGTCCATCTTGCACACCTGTAGCAAACTCCAATTCTTTTTGCCCTTCTCTTCTTTGCATAGGAACTTCTTCCCATACCTGGCATGTTTTTAACAAATGATTCTTGAAATTCACCTGCTAAACGTACCTTAGCTTCAATGATCCAACGGACATCTTCTGGAAGGCCTAAGAGTGTTAATGCCCTCAATCGTTCAAGTCTGCAATTGTAAATGTCTTTAAGAAAATTTCTTGGGAGAGTAGGGAACAAAATTTTGATCCTGGTGAGAGCTTTCTCCATTTTTTTCTTAAAACACTCAAGTTATTATTCCTGCAAGCTCAATGTAGTGTAATAGTTGGGATGATTTAAGAGGTGAAGAAGGAAGTTGAGAGATTAGTTGAAACTTATAAGTGAGGAATGTGAGAGAGAGAGAGAAAGAGAGAGAGAGAGAGAGAGTCTTCTCTTGAATTTATTGCAAGTATGTGGCATTGTGCAAATGCACTTCTTCTACCGTGTGCTTTTGAAAACCTTCGAAAAATGGTTTAAGACGATGTCCATTCACCTTGAAGATTTTTTCAGTTACCTCATTTTTTATTTCCACTGCACCATAAGGAAAAACATTAGTAACTACAAATGGTCCTAACCATCTATAGCGTAGCTTACCAGGCATAAGCTTTAGCCGAGAATTGAAAAGGAGAACTTTTTGTCCAACGGAAAACTCCTTTCTTGCCAACTTTTTGTCATGAAGAGTTTTGACCTTTTCTTTGTAAATTTTGGAGTTTTCGTATGCTTCTAATCGAATTTCTTCAAGTTCCTGCAATTGAAGCTTCCTATGGATTCCTGCTTGGTCTAGATCCATGTTGCATTTCTTTATTGCCCAAAATGTTCTATGCTCTAATTCAACTGGAAGATGACATGCTTTACCAAAGACAATCCTGTAGGGAGACATGCCAATGGGTGACTTGTAGGTTGTCCTATATGCCCATAACGCATCAACAAGGCGCAAGCTCCAATCCTTCCTGTTAGGCTGAACTGTTTTCTCTAAAATTTTCTTGATCTCTCGATTAGAAACTTCAGCTTGACCATTTGTTTGAGGATGATATGGGGTGGAGACTTTATGCATGACTCCATATTTGCGGAGTAGGGCTTCCATTGTGCGGTTGCAAAAATGAGTACCTTGATCACTAATTAGAGCTATAGGAATGCCAAACCTGCTAAAAATGTTAGACCTGATAAAATCTGCAACAACTCGAGCATCATCAGTACGAGTGGCTTTTGCCTCCACCCATTTTGAAACATAATCAACAGCTAGCAGAATGTAAACAAAGCCAAAAGAGACAGGGAATGGACCCATAAATTCTATACCCCATACATCAAATACCTCACAAAAGAGAAGTGGTTGTGTGCATCACGAAATATTGTAGGCCAATAAAAGCCTGAGTCTAGTACTTTTCTAGCTGTCCGTTGTGGCCCAAAGTGTCCACCACAAGCTAGGGAATGGCAAAAGGTAAGTACAGACTGAACTTCACGATCTGGAACACATCTTCTAATGATTTGACCACTACATGTCTTCCAAAGGTATGGTTCATCCCATATGTAGTGTTTGGCATCACTTTTCAACTTGGCAATTTGCGATTTGGTGAAGTGTTTGGGTATTTCTTTAGCAACCAGATAGTTTACCAAATCTGCATACCAAGGATCCTTCCCGTGCAAATGATAAAGATGCTCTTGTGGGAATGAATCTGCAATTGAAGTTTCTTCACAAGGTTGCTGGATCCGACTTAAATGATCTGCTACAAGGTTCTCTGCACAACTCTTGTCTTTAATCTCTAAATCAAATTCTTGTAACAGAAGCATCCAGCGAATCAGTCTTGGCTTAGCATCTGCCTTCTTAAGCAAGTATTTCAAAGCTGCATGGTCAGAGAAGACAATAACTTTAGATCCAAGCAAATAGGAGCGAAATTTATCTAATGCAAACACAATTGCCAACAGCTCCTTCTCAGTAGTTGTGTAATTGGATTGGGTTGCATCAAGAGTGCGAGAGGCATATGCAATGACATGAGATCTCTTGCTAACTCTTTGAGACAGTACAGCACCAAGGGCATAATTAGATGCATCACACATTAATTCAAATGGAAGCGTCCAATTAGGTGGTTGAATGATGGGAGTGGTTGTCAACCGCTTCTTTAGTTCATCAAATGAATCCTTGCATGCTTGATCAAACACAAATTTGGTATCTTTTTGTAGTAGTTTAGAAAGAGGTTGTGAAATCTTGCTAAAATCCTTGATGAATCTTCTGTAAAAACCTGCATGACCAAGTAAAGAACGTACTTCTCGCACAGAAGTGGGGTAAGGTAGAGAAGTAATAATGTCTATCTTGGCCTTATCAACCTCTAAACCTTTGCTAGATACCAAGTGTCCTAAGACTATACCTTCTGTTACCATGAAATGACATTTTTCAAAATTCAAAACCAGGTTAGTCTCAATGCATCTGTCCAAAACTTTAGAGAGGCTTTCTAAGCATGCATCAAAAGAAGAATCATATACAGTGAAGTCATCCATAAACACTTCCATGCAACTTTCTAAGAGATCAGAGAAAATGCTTACCATGCATCTTTGAAAGGTTCCAGGGGCATTGCATAGACCAAAGGGCATCCTTCGATAGGCAAAAGTACCAAAAGGACAAGTGAAGGTGGTCTTATGTTGGTCTTCTGGGGCTATATGTATTTGAAAATAACCTGAAAAACCATCTAGAAAGCAATAGTGAGATTTTCCTGCTAATCTTTCCAAAATTTGGTCTATGAAGGGCAAAGGGAAGTGATCCTTGCGAGTAGCTTGGTTAAGCTTCCTATAATCTATGCACACTCTCCAACTGTTTTGTATTCTGGTAGGGATTAGTTCATCATTGTGATTTTTGACTACAGTCATGCCAGTCTTCTTAGGAACTACTTGCACCGGGCTTACCCAATCACTGTCTGAGATGGGATAGATGATACCAGCTGCCAAAAGCTTACCTACTTCCTTCTTTACCACATCTAGGATGGTTGGATTCAAACGCCTTTGTGGTTGTCTAACAGGTCTGGTGTTTTCCTCCAGCAGTATCCTATGCATACAAGTAGATGGGCTAATGCCTGGAATATCAGCCAAAGTCCATCCAATTGCTTGTTTATGGCTTTTTAAGGTTTGCAGCAACCTTTCTTCCTGTTGTGGTAGAAGGTTCTTTGCTACAATGACAGGAAGCTTCTCATTTTCCCCCAAATAAGCATACTTTAGATGTTCAGGAAAAGGCTTCAATTCCAAAGGAGGTGGTTGTATTATGGAAGGAAGGGATCTATCTGAGATTGAAATGTCTGCAACACTTGCATCTAACATGTCATCTTTCAACGAAGTTTGGTCTGCAGCATTAATCCTGGAACAGACAATACATGGATCAAATTCATCACATGTGCAAGTAAAATTATCTAAGTAATCTAAATCAAAATCAAAAAATTCAAAAAGTAGATTGTCAATAAAATAATCATCCGCAAGAAGGTCTATGACATCAAGTTGAAAGAGTGAATGATTCTCTATAGGATGCTTCATGGCTTCAAATATGTTGAATTGGATGATATCATCTCCAAATTCCATAGAGAGAGTCCCCGTATGCACATCTATCTTTGTTTTTGCAGTTTTGAGGAAAGGTCTCCCTAGGATCAAGGTTGCTCTATTGATGGATGACTCATCTTCCATATCCAAAATGTAGAAGTCAGCTGGAAAGATCAGCTTATTCACTTGAACTAGCAGATCTTCAAGTACTCCGGCTGGATGTGCTGTACTTCTGTTAGCTAATTGAATCACCACACCAGTTGGCTTCAGTTCTCCCAGATTCAAAGATTTATAAACTGATGAGGGCATAACATTAATGGAAGCACCTAGATCCACCAATGCATCACCAAATGTAGAGTTTCCTATTGTGCAAGGAATGGTGAAAGTTCCTGGATCTTTACATTTCTGAGGGAGGCTGGGTTGAATTAAGGCAGAAACATTGCGTCCCACACTGATCTTCTCATCCCCTTTGAGTCTTCTCTTATGCGTGCACAGGTCCTTTAGAAATTTGGCATATTTGGGAATTTGCTTGATAGCATCTAGAAGTGGTATGTTGACTTCCACTTTCCTGAAAGTATCTAGAAGCTCCTTATCCAATTCTGCATGAACATTGGGCTTGGATTGGACCATTCTATTTGGAAAAGGTAAAGATACCTTCTGATCAGCACAATTTGGGGTTTTCGTCTCATCAGATGCTTCAAGTGCAGATCGTCTATGGCAAGCTTCTTTTTGTTGATCATTCGATGTCTTATCGAAGGCTGGTGTACTTTTTTCATCAGACTTTCCCTCTGATTCAGATGGCTTATCAGAGATGTCTCCAGGTGTGGAGATAAATGCTTCTTTTTGGTGTGGATTAGTCTGATTGAAGCTTTGTTGCTTTAAAATTGTAGGGTCTGTCTGCACTTTCTTCCCACTTCTCAAGGTCATGGCATTCACACTTTTGGGATTTATGACAGGTTGAGAAGGTAGTTGACCAGAACCTTGAGATTTCAATTGGTTGACAGTGGTAGCCAACTGCCCAATTTGAGTTTGTAAATCCTGAATGGTAGAACTTACATTTTGTTGAAACTGAAGATTATTGGTTGCTAATTGCTTCATCAAATCATCAAGAGAGGGTTCAGAAGCATTGGAGGGTACAGATTGCTGCATATGTTGTTGTTGTTGTCTGAATGGCGGTGGTTGGTATTTATTTTGGGAGTCAGATGTTTGAATCCTTTGTTGTTGTGGAGGACCATATCTCAAGTTAGGATGGTTTGTCCAACTAGGATTTTATGATCCAGAAGGTGGTTCAAACTTCTGTTGTTGATAATGTTGAGGAGGTCTGTATTGTTGTCCTGTGCCAAAGATACCATTTACTGCAGCCTCAGGTGTCTCACTTTCTTGCAATGTTGGGCATGCATCAGTAGTATGATCTGCAGAAGTGCAGATGCCACATGTTTTGGTTTTGTCAACAACATTAAGTTGCTGTTGTTGTCCAATGGCCAACTGTCTTACGATGGAGGTTAGTTCTTCAATTCTGTTCTCCAATCGTGTATGGTCTGTCTTAGTTGTCATTTCATGGACTCCTTTAGACAAGGAATTAGTTCGAGAATTGAATTGCTGAGAATTTTCTGTCATGTTGGCAATCAAATCTCGAGCTGCTGTAGGAGTTTTCTCCATAAGTGCTCCACCACTAGCTGCATCAACCATGTTTCTGTCCATTGACATGAGTCCTTCATAGAAATACTGAATCAGTAATTGATCACTGATTTGATGGTGTGGACAAGTGGCGCATAGTTTCTTGAATCTCTCCCAATACTCAGAGAGAGTTTCTTGGGAGTTCTGTCTGATGCCGCAAATCTCTTTTCTGATAGCTGCTGTTCTGGATGCAGGAAAGAATTTCTCCAGGAATAATCTCTTCATATCATTCCAGCTTATAACAGATGTTGGATGTAGATAGTACAACCAGTCCTTAGCTCCATCATTTAAGGAGAAAGGAAATGCCTTCAACTTGATATGATCCTCAGGAATTCCTTGTGGCCGCATTGTGGAACACACAATGTGAAATTCCTTCAAATGTTTATGAGGGTTGACACGCTCATCGCAAACGCGCAAAAATAATTTCTAGATTTTCCCCAAACTATTGGTATAGTATAAGGTGCAACCTAGGTCATCTCCCAAAGACCATATCATATTCTTAAGCAAATTAGGAGAAAATTAGAACAGGGGGATTTTGTAAAGATTGATATTGAGTTCTAAATTCAAAATACTGAATGAAATTAATTTCACTTAACAATTATCAACTCAAGGAATTCAGAGGCTATTTTCTTAACTAATCATTGATCACTAAAATCATGCATTGTGTTTATCAACCTAGGATCATCTGGAACCCCTAAAATGATCCTTGAATTCTCTACTGAGAAACCTCTCAGAATTTAATTGATTATGATCAACAAGATTAGTAACCACTTAATCTTTTATCTAAACCAATTTCACAATCAGAATTCAGTTGAGGTAAGTAATAAAATGAAAACCTTCAATTCAATTACTTAATTTCTACTCTTCAAACTTTTGGAAAATGATTTACCAATCACAAACCAATTATAAATCAATTATGCATTAATAAAAATACGTCAACCGATCAAACTTTGATTAAAGAATAAAATTGAAGAATATAGTGAAGCAGAGTAGAAACCACTTAATAAGCATGTAAATAAAGATCAAGACCTCAAAGTTAAAATGAAAATAGCTTGAATCCTTGAATTGAAACTACAAACCTAGCCTTCCATGAAGGAGGCAAACTAACAATAAAGAAAGAGGCAAACTAACAACAAATAAATCCTAAGTCTTCCATGTAGGAGGCAACTAACAACAAATAAATCCTAAGCCTTCCATGTAGGAGGAAACTAACAATTAAGAAAAACTAAGCCTTCCATGTAGGAGGCAAACTAACAAGAAAGAAAGAAAGATGGAAAATGGTATTGGAGTTAATCTCCAAGGAGGTGTGTTTCTCCTCTTGTAAACCCTTCTATTTATAGAGAATTTTTGAGGCATCATCTTCAGAAAGTCACCAACTAGGATATTACTTTTCTACCCTTTTATTGCTTTCACATGAGCTTTGTTGAAAATGCAAAACACTTTTGAATTTTTGTCACCAATGAGCACAACAATTTTGACTTTCTTGCACCGCAATTTCGGATGTTCACATGTCTGAATTAGAGCTTGACTTCTGAACAAAAGTTGTAGCCCAGGATCTTAGCTGTCCAACAGATTTGATTTCATCTCAATATGACTTCTGTATCTCAAGATATGGCCGGATCTTTGCACACTATTCAAATTCCATGTCAGCAACACTATCTCATCTTTTGAGATAATTTCGGAGTCCTAAACATCCCATTTAGAGTCTTCTCTTACTTTGTAACTATGGACACTTCTTTAAGCTTTCATTCAAGACAGATTTCATGATTTTTGGATGTCTAAAACTCCTATTATGCTCAAAATACTATAATAGTGTCATTTTAATCGGGTAAGCAAAGAAATTCAATTAAACTTCATATGAACCCAAACTCATAAAATATGACAAAGACCACTTAATTGAACATATAAGAAGTCTTAATGAGATAAAAGTGAGAGATAATTATTTATGAAATTTATGCTTATCAAATTCCCCCACACTTATCTTTTCACGTCTCGGGCAAACTTAAGTTAAGGTTTGGTGACTTTTTTTTTTTTGAAAGAACATCAAAGTTTTGAGTTGATTTCTCAAGAATTCACAAAATTTCATGAAGCATTCTTTCATCACATTTTTGAAAGTACTTAGAAAAGCAACTTTAATTTGAAAAACATAGATTGAGAAAGATAAAACCTCACATGATATACTCTGAATCTCTCAAGTGTTTGATTTGGTAAGTGTTTCTCTCAAATTCAATCAATGAAAGATGAACTATCATAGGCTTGCATATCTTCTACTTCTCTACTACTATGTACACATGCAATGCTCAAATCAAGAGGTCTTTATTTTGGTTATAACGGGATTAGAAAGATGAAATGATATATTGAAGAGATACAATGTTAGACCGAGGAAAATGGTGAGGATTGAGAACTGAGTCTAAGTGCAAGTGTGAGAAACAGATATCACTACTTCATTCTTTTTTTTTTCTTTTCTTTTTTTCAATATAATAGTTTATTTGTTAATTTATTGCTTCAGTTTTTTTTTTCAACCATGATATTGATGAACACAACAATAATCTCCCCCCACACTTATTGAAACACTTATGGTATGATAAATCCAGTATTCCTCACCTTCTATGGTCAGACAAAGTTTTTTTTTTGATTTGTGGTGAGCTAAAAAGAAGAAAAGGCTAATCGGCTCAAAGGGCTGATCAAAGGATAAAATTATATGGTTTGGTTATTTGGCCAAGTGGTTTGTTCAAGAAAAACAGTACCTCAATCATTTTTGTACAATTCATGTGAAAATGTAGCTTCAAAAAGAATCAATGCAAGTTCTGAAGTAACATATTCCATGGATGAAAATCACAGAAGAAAGAAAATAATAATAAGGCTCAAAATCTCACAGGTAATATATTTATCAAATCTAATCTATCCAGTTCAAATATGTGTTGCCAAACTAATTAATCTCGAAATATAAATCATTTTGCTTCAATTATTTTATGAAATCTAAAGAATAACAAACTTCCACATTCAAAAAAAATTTTTTTTTTTTAATCATAAGATGCGTATCAAAAGTCAAATGTAACTCCTTACTCAGCCATCTTACTCAAAGCAAGTTTATGATTCTAACCTAATTTTTTTGTTTTTTTTTTGTTTTTTTTTTTGGGTTTTTTTTGGGTTTTTTTTTGTTTTTTTGTTTTTTTTTTAGATATCGGACCATCCTCCCCCCAACCTATCCAAGACATTGTCCCCAATGTCTTAGATGGAATTTCATATAACAGGAAAAGAAATGTGAGAAAACCACCAAAGTAAGGAAAAGTTATAACCGAAGAGTGGTATCTAGTTCTCTTTTGTCTCTGTCATCCTGATTTGGTTGGTTCACCAGCTGCATTGCTTGACTGAGCTCAGATGTAGGATTTTGCAAAATCTCAAGTAGCTGTTCAACAGTTGAAGCAGAAACTATGATGTTGCGCATGGATTGTGGCATAAACTCCTGCTCTACTGCATGATCTAAAAAGGATATCAAACCATTATAAAAGCCATTAATATTCAATAAGCCCAAAGGTTTTTTATGAAAATTCCGATAGGCCCAAAATATAATGGTAAAAATTTCTTCCATTGTTCCAAGACCACCAGGTAATGCAATAAATGCATTAGAATTAACCAACATGTGTCTCATACGGTCATGCATGGTTGCAACCTTCAATTCAGTACCCAGGGTCAAGTAGGAGGTGCTCCCATTTTTTAAGCCAACACCTAAGACGTTACACCCCTTTGTGAGTGCAGATCCTGCAACACATCCTTTTAAACCCTGAATCCCTCCCCCATAAACAAGATTGATTTTTCTTGCAGCTAATGCCTTACCAAGGGTATAAGCTGCATGTTGAAATTCTCCATCCTTTCCAAGGTTAGACCCACCAAAAACACAGATAGTATTGATCCTATCCATATACGGTGTTTCTGTCTTTTTTTGAAAAAATATGTCATAGAGGTTGATAATTTATAGGGACTCAATATCAGACAAGGAGATCGCTTGAATAGTGCGGGATCAGGATTTGGTAGCAAAAGTTTGAATTTTTGTTGCAAAAGTTTGAATTTTTGTTGCAAAAGTTTGAATTTTTTGTTCAAGGAAAAGGTGAATGTCAGAGGGGAAGGACTTTAAGCAGGGGTGAAAATTTCAAAAAATGGTGGCCCAATAAATTGAAAAGACAATGTAAATGACAAATAGACACGCGTGAGAATGAACAGTAGTTGTGATTGTGGCTCACATCTTCCTCTGGTTTTACGTCCAGTAACGGCTGAAACGCCTTCTAAGAGTCGAGGATGTGCTTCCCATTCAGTTTTCTTGTAAACTGACAACAGGGTCTTTTAAAGTCAGATTCCCAAGACTATAACGTGCTTTTTCCTTACGGAACAGTTCAAACAAATCAAGAAGGACTCCTTGTACATGCCCACTAGGATGCGTCTCAAGAGTCTGAATGATATCATCCAATGACTCCTTACTCAGTCCATCCTTTATGAATTGAATTTTGTCCTCTCGATTTCTTGAAACCATTCCAGGGTTCTTGCATCTTGTGTTATAGGTCCATCTTGCACACCTGTAGCAAACTCCAATTCTTTTTGCCCTTCTCTTCTTTGCATAGGAACTTCTTCCCATACCTGGCATGTTTTTAACAAATGATTCTTGAAATTCACCTGCTAAACGTACCTTAGCTTCAATGATCCAACGGACATCTTCTGGAAGGCCTAAGAGTGTTAATGCCCTCAATCGTTCAAGTCTGCAATTGTAAATGTCTTTAAGAAAATTTCTTGGGAGAGTAGGGAACAAAATTTTGATCCTGGTGAGAGCTTTCTCCATTTTTTTCTTAAAACACTCAAGTTATTATTCCTGCAAGCTCAATGTAGTGTAATAGTTGGGATGATTTAAGAGGTGAAGAAGGAAGTTGAGAGATTAGTTGAAACTTATAAGTGAGGAATGTGAGAGAGAGAGAGAAAGAGAGAGAGAGAGAGAGAGTCTTCTCTTGAATTTATTGCAAGTATGTGGCATTGTGCAAATGCACTTCTTCTACCGTGTGCTTTTGAAAACCTTCGAAAAATGGTTTAAGACGATGTCCATTCACCTTGAAGATTTTTGCAGTTACCTCATTTTTTATTTCCACTGCACCATAAGGAAAAACATTAGTAACTACAAATGGTCCTAACCATCTATAGCGTAGCTTACCAGGCATAAGCTTTAGCCGAGAATTGAAAAGGAGAACTTTTTGTCCAACGGAAAACTCCTTTCTTGCCAACTTTTTGTCATGAAGAGTTTTGACCTTTTCTTTGTAAATTTTGGAGTTTTCGTATGCTTCCAATCGAATTTCTTCAAGTTCCTGCAATTGAAGCTTCCTATGGATTCCTGCTTGGTCTAGATCCATGTTGCATTTCTTTATTGCCCAAAATGCTCTATGCTCTAATTCAACTGGAAGATGACATGTTTTACCAAAGACAATCCTGTAGGGAGACATGCCAATGGGTGACTTGTAGGTTGTCCTATATACCCATAACACATCAACAAGGTGCAAGCTCCAATCCTTCCTGTTAGGCTGAACTGTTTTCTCTAAGATTTTCTTGATCTCTCGATTAGAAACTTCAGCTTGACCATTTGTTTGAGGATGATATGGGGTGGAGACTTTATGCATGACTCCATATTTGCGGAGTAGGGCTTCCATTGTGCGGTTGCAAAAATGAGTACCTTGGTCACTAATTAGAGCTATAGGAATGCCAAACCTGCTAAAAATGTTAGACCTGATAAAATCTGCAACAACTCGAGCATCATCAGTACGAGTGGCTTTTGCCTCCACCCATTTTGAAACATAATCAACAGCTAGCAGAATGTAAACAAAGCCAAAAGAGACAGGGAATGGACCCATAAAGTCTATACCCCATACATCAAATACCTCACAAAAGAGAAGTGGTTGTTGGGGCATCTCATTTCTGCACGAAATACTCCCTATTCTTTGGCACTGCTCACAAGTTATGCATAATCTGTGTGCATCACGAAATATTGTAGGCCAATAAAAGCCTGAGTCTAGTACTTTTCTAGCTGTCCGTTGTGGCCCAAAGTGTCCACCACAAGCTAGGGAATGGCAAAAGGTAAGTACAGACTGAACTTCATGATCTGGAACACATCTTCTAATGATTTGATCACTACATGTCTTCCAAAGGTATGGTTCATCCCATATGTAGTGTTTGGCATCACTTTTCAACTTGGCAATTTGCGATTTGGTGAAGTGTTTGGGTATTTCTTTAGCAACCAGATAGTTTACCAAATCTGCATACCAAGGATCCTTCCCGTACAAATGATAGAGATGCTCTTCTGGGAATGAATCTGCAATTGAAGTTTCTTCACAAGGTTGCTGGATCCGACTTAAATGATCTGCTACAAGGTTCTCTGCACCACTCTTGTCTTTGATCTCTAAATCAAATTCTTGCAACAGAAGCATCCAACGAATTAGTCTTGGCATAGCATCTGCCTTCTTCAGTAAGTATTCCAAAGCTGCATGGTCAGAGAAGACAATAACTTTAGATCCAAGCAAATAGGAGCGAAATTTATCTAATGCAAACACATTTGCCAAAAGCTCCTTCTCAGTTGTTGTGTAATTGGATTGGGTTGCATCTAGTGTGCGAGAGGCATATGCAATGACATGAGATCTCTTGCTAACTCTTTGAGATAGTACAGCACCAAGGGCATAATTAGATGCATCACACATTAATTCAAATGGAAGCGTCCAATTAGGTGGTTGAATGATGGGAGTGGTTGTCAACCGCTTCTTTAGTTCATCAAATGAATCCTTGCATGCTTGATCAAACACAAATTTGGTATCTTTTTGTAGTAGTTTAGAAAGAGGTTGTGCAATCTTGCTAAAATCCTTGATGAATCTTCTGTAAAAACCTGCATGACCAAGTAAAGAACGTACTTCTCGCACAGAAGTGGGGTAAGGTAGAGAAGTAATAATGTCTATCTTGGCCTTATCAACCTCTAAACCTTTGTTAAATACCAAGTGTCCTAAGACTATACCTTATATTACCATGAAATGACATTTTTCAAAATTCAAAACCAGGTTAGTCTCAATGCATCTGTCCAAAACTTTAGAGAGGCTTTCTAAGCATGCATCAAAAGAAGAACCATATACAGTGAAGTCATCCATAAACACTTCCATGCAACTTTATAAGAGATCAAAGAAAATGCTTACCATGCATCTTTGAAAGGTTCCAGGGGCATTGCATAGACCAAAGGGCATCCTTCGATAGGCAAAAGGACAAGTGAAGGTGGTCTTATGCTGGTCTTCTAGGGCTATATGTATTTGAAAATAACCTGAAAAACCATCCAGAAAGCAATAGTGAGATTTTCCTGCTAATCTTTCCAAAATTTGGTCTATGAAGGGCAAAGGGAAGTGATCCTTGCGAGTAGCTTGGTTAAGCTTCCTATAATTTATTCACACTCTCCAACTGATTTGTATTCTGGTAGGGATTAGTTCAACATTGTGATTTTTGACTACAGTCATGCCAGTCTTCTTAGGAACTACTTGCACCGGGCTTACCCAATCATTGTCTGAGATGGGATAGATGATACAAGCTGCCAAAAGCTTACCTACTTCCTTCTTTACCACATCTAGGATGGTTGGATTCAAACGCCTTTGTGGTTGTCTAACAGGTCTGGTGTTTTCCTCCAGCAATATCCTATGCATACAAGTAGATGGGCTAATGCCTGGAATATCAGCCAAAGTCCATCCAATTGCTTGTTTATGGCTTCTTATGGTTTGCAACAACCTTTCTTCCTGTTGTGGTAGAAGGTTCTTTGCTACAATGACAGGAAGTTTCTCATTTTCCCCCAAATAAGCATACTTTAGATGTTCAGGCAAAGGCTTCAACTCCAAAGGAGGTGGTTGTATTATGAGAGGAAGAGATCTATCTGAGATTGAAATGTCTGCAACACTTACATCTAACATGTCATCTTTCAACGAAGGTTGGACTGCAGCATTAATCCTGGAACACACAATACATGGATCAAATTCATCACATGTGCAAGTAAAATTATCTAAGTAATCTAAATCAAAATCAAAAAATTCAAAAAGTAAGTTGTCAATAGAATAATTATCCGCAAGAAGGTCTATGGCATCAAGTTGAAAGAGTGAATGGTTCTCTATAGGATGCTTCATGGCTTTAAATATGTTGAATTGGATGATATCATCTCCAAATTCCATAAAGAGAGTCCCTGTATGCACATCTATCTTTGTTTTTGCAGTTTTGAGGAAAGGTCTCCCTAGGATCAAGGTTGCTCTATTGATGGATGACTCATCTTCCATATCCAAAATGGAGAAGTCAGCTGGAAAGATTAGCTTATTCACTTGAACTAGCACATCTTAAAGTACTCCAGCTGGATGTGTTGTACTTCTGTTGGCTAATTGAATCACCACATCAGTTGGCTTCAGTTCTCCCAGATTCAAAGATTTATAAACTGATGAAGGCATAACATTAATGGAAGCACCTAGATCCACCAATGCATCACCAAATGTAGAGTTTCCTATTGTGCAAGGAATATTGAAAGTTCCTGGATCTTTACATTTCTGAGGGAGGCTGGGTTGAATTAAGGCAGAAACATTGCGTCCCACACTGATCTTCTCATCTCCTTTGAGTCTTCTCTTATGCGTGCACAGGTCCTTTAGAAATTTGGCATATTTAGGAATTTGCTTGATAGCATCTAGAAGTGGTATGTTGACTTCCACTTTCCTGAAAGTATCTAGAAGCTCCTTATCCAATTCTGCATGAACATTGGGCTTGGACTGGACCATTCTATTTGGAAAAGGTAAAGATACCTTCTGATCAGCACAATTTGGGGTTTTCGTCTCATCAGATGCTTCAAGTGCAGATCGTTTATGGCAAGCTTCTTTTTGTTGATCATTCGATGTCTTATCGAAGGCTGGTGTACTTTTTTCATCAGACTTTCCCTCTGATTCAGATGGCTTATCAGAGATATCTCCAGGTGTAGAGATAAATGCTTCTTTTTGGTGTGGATTAGTCTGATTGAAGCTTTGTTGCTTTAAAATTGTAGGGTCTGTCTGCACTTTCTTCCCACTTCTCAAGGTCATGGCATTCACACTTTTGGGATTTATGACAGGTTGAGAAGGTAGTTGACCAGAACCTTGAGATTTCAATTGGTTGACAGTGGTAGCCAACTGCCCAATTTGAGTTTGTAAATTTTGAATGGTAGAACTTACATTTTGTTGAAACTGAAGATTGTTGGTTGCTAATTGCTTCATCAAATCATCAAGAGAAGGTTCAGAAGCATTAGAGGGTACAGATTGCTGCATATGCTGTTGTTGTTGTTGTCTGAATGGCGGTGGTTGGTATTTATTTTGGGAGTCAGATGTTTGAATCCTTTGTTGTTGTGGAGGACCATATCTCAAGTTAGGATGGTTTCTCCAACTAGGATTGTATGTTCCAGAAGGTGGTTCAAACTTCTGTTGCTGATAATGTTGAGGAGGCCTGTATTGTTGTCCTGTGCCAAAAATACCATTTACTGTAGCCTCAGGTGTCTCACTTTCTTGCAATGTTGGGCATGCATCAGTAGGATGATCTACAGAAGTGCAGATGCCACATGTTTTGGTTTTGTCAACAACATTAAGTTGCTGTTGTTGTCCGATGGCCAACTGTCTTACGATGGAGGTTAGTTCTTCAATTCTGTTCTCCAATCGTGTATGGTCTGTCTTAGTGGTCATTTCATGGACTTCTTTAGACAAGGAATTAGTTCGAGAATTGAATTGCTGAGAATTTTCTGCCATGTTGGCAATCAAATCTCGAGCTGCTGTAGGAGTTTTTTCCATAAGTGCTCCACCACTAGCTGCATCAACCATGCTTCTGTCCATTGGCATGAGTCCTTCATAAAAATACTGAATCAGTAATTGATCACTGATTTGATGGTATGGACAAGTGGCGCATAGTTTCTTGAATCTCTCCCAATACTCATAGAGAGTTTCGTGGGAGTTCTGTCTGATGCCGCAAATCTCTTTTCTGATAGCTGCTGTTCTGGATGCAGGGAAGAATTTCTCCAGGAATAATCTCTTCATATCATTCCAGCTTGTAACAGATGTCGGATGTAGATAGTACAACCAGTCCTTAGCTCCATCATTTAAGGAGAAAGGAAATGCCTTCAACTTGATATGATCTTCAGGAATTCCTTGTGGCCGCATTGTGGAACACACAATGTGGAATTCCTTCAAATGTTTATGAGGGTCCTCACCTGCAAGGCCATGAAACTTAGGTAGCAAATGTATTAATCCAGACTTTAGTTCAAATGGTGCATCAACATCAGGGTATTGAATACACAACGGTTGATAAGCAACATCAGGTGCAGCTAATTCTTTTAGGGTTCTATCAGCCATGTTCTTAGCAGAATATTTGAAACTATCAAAATTTAAAGATGAAAAATCACTACTGTTACTTTCTTGGTTATTACTGGATGAATGCCTTCTATGTGCTCTTTTCAAATGGTGGAATGTTCTATCAATCTCAGGATCATATGCATATAAATTTTCAGGATTGGATCGGGTCATACACAAAAAGGTGAGTTCATACAGAAAGTCCAAGAATGATATACCTAAAATAAAAAAAAAATTGTTAGAAAGATTAAAATTTTTATACAAACTCCTAAATGAGCCTAGGAAACTAAAATGGTCCCCGGCAATGGCACCAAATTTTTGACACGCTCGTCGCAAACGCGCAAAAATAATTTCTAGATTTCCCTTAAACTATTGGTATAGTATAAGGTGCAACCTAGGTCATCTCCCAAAGACCATTTCATATTCTTAAGCAAATTAGGAGAAAGTTAGAACAAGGGGGTTTTGTAAAGATTTGATATGAAGTTCTAAATGCAAAATACAGAATGAAATTAATTTCACTTAACAATTATCAACTCAAGGAATTCAGAGGCTATTTTCTTAACTAATCATTGATCACTAAAATCATGCATTGTGTTTATCAACCTAGGATCATCTGGAACCCCTAAAATGATCCTTGAATTCTCTACTGAGAAACCTCTCAGAATTTAATTGATTATGATCAACAAGATTAGTAACCACTTAATCTTTTATCTAAACCAATTTCACAATCAGAATTTAGTTGAAGTAAGTAATAAAATGAAAACCTTCAATTCAATTACTTAATTTCTACTCTTCAAACTTTTGGAAAATGATTTACCAATCAAAAACCAATTATAAATCAATTATGCATTAATCAAAATACGTCAACCGATCAAACTTTGATTAAAGAATAAAATTGAAAAATATAGTGAAGTAGAGTAGAAACCACTTAATAAGCATGTAAATAAAGATCAAGACCTCAAAGTTAAAATGAAAATAGCTTGAATCCTTGAATTGAAACTACAAACCTAGCCTTCCATGAAGGAGGCAAACTAACAACAAAGAAAGAGGCAAACTAACAACAAATAAATCCTAAGCCTTCCATGTAGGAGGCAACTAACAACAAATAAATCCTAAGCCTTCCATGTAGGAGGCAACTAACAATAAAGAAAACTAAACCTTCCATGTAGGAGGCAAACTAATAATAAAGAAAAACTAAGCCTTTCATGTAGGAGGCAAACTAACAAGAAAGAAAACCTAAGCCTTCCATGTAGGAGGCAAACTAACAAGAAAGAAAGAAAGATGGAAAATGGTATTGGAGTTAATCTCCAAAATGGTGTGTGTCTCCTCTTGTAAACCCTTCTATTTATAGAGGATTTGTGAGGCATCATCTTCAGAAAGTCACCAACTAGGATATTACTTTTCCACCCTTTTATTTCTTTCACATGGGCTTTGTTGAAAATGCAAAACACTTTTGAATTTTTGTCACCAATTAGCACAACAATTTTGACTTTCTTGCACCGCAATTTCGGATGTTCACATGTCCGAATTAGAGCTTGACTTCTGAACAAAAGTTGTATCCGCGGATCTTAGCTTTCCAACAGATTTTATTTCATCTCAATATGACTTCTGTATCTCAAGATATGGCCGGATCTTTGCACACTGTTCAAATTCCACGTCAGCAACACTATCTCATATTTTGAGATAATTTCGGAGTCCTAAACATCCCATTTAGAGTCTTCTCTTGCTTTGTAACTGTGGACACTTCTTTAAGCTTTCATTCAAGACAGATTTCATGATTTTTGGATGTCTAAAACTCCTATTATGCTCAAAATACTATAATAGTGTCATTTTAATCGAGTAAGCAAAGAAATTCAATTAAACTTCATATGAACCCAAACTCATAAAATATGACAAAGATCACTTAATTGAACATATAAGAAGTCTTAATGAGATAAAAGTGAGAGATAATTATTTATGAAATTTATGCTTATCAAGGGTTTTCACCTGCAAGGCCATGAAACTTAGGTAGCAAATGTATTAATCCAGATTTTAGTTCAAATGGTGCATCAACATCAGGGTATTGAATACACAACGGTTGATAAGCAACATCAGGT
Organism: Canavalia gladiata; assembly: GCA_037954105.1. NCBI lineage: Eukaryota > Viridiplantae > Streptophyta > Magnoliopsida > Fabales > Fabaceae > Canavalia > Canavalia gladiata. The sequence goes on from CM075660.1 coordinate 18,115,135, forward strand.
GCAGCTTATTCTTTTAGGGTTCTATCAGCCATGTTCTTAGCAGAATATTTGAAACTATCAAAATTTAAAGATGAAAAATCACTACTGTTACTTTCTTGGTTATTACTGAATGAATGCCTTCTATGTGCTCTTTTCAAATGGTGGAATGTTCTATCAATCTCAGGATCATATGCATATAAATTTTCAGGATTGGATCGGGTCATACACAAAAAGGTGAATTCATACAGAAAATCCAAGAATATATACCTAAAGTAAAAAAAAAATTGTTAGAAAGATTAAAAATTTTATACAAACTCCTAAATGAGCCTAGGAAACTAAAATGTTCCCCGGCAACGGCACCAAATTTTGGACACGCTCGTCGCAAACGCACAAAAATACTTTCTAGATTTCCCCCAAACTATTGGTATAGTATAAGGTGCAACCTATGTCATCTCCCAAAGACCATTTCATATTCTTAAGCAAATTAGGAGAAAGTTAGAACAAGGGGATTTGGTAAAGATGCAATATTGAATTCTAAATGCAAAATACAGAATGACATTAATTTGACTTAACAATTATCAACTCAAGGAATTCAGAGGCTATTTTCTTAACTAATCATTGATCACTAAAATCATGCATTGTGTTTATCAACCTAGGATCATCTGGAACCCCTACAATAATCCTTGAATTCTCTACTGAGAAACCTCTCAGAATTCAATTGATTATGATCAACAAGATTTAGTAACCACTTAATCTTTCATCTAAACCAATTTTATAATCAGAATTCAGTTGAAGTAAGTAATAAAATGAAAACCTTCAATTAAATTACTTAATTTCTACTCTTCAAACTTTTGGAAAATGATTTACAAATCAAAAATCAATTATAAATCAATTATACATTAATCAAAATACGTCAACCGATCAAACTTTGATTAAAGAATAAAATTGAAGAATATAGTGAAGCAGAGTAGAAACCACTTAATAAGCATGTAAATAAAGATCAAGACCTCAAAGTTAAAATGAAAATAGCTTGAATCCTTGAATTGAAACTACAAACCTAGCCTTCCATGAAGGAGGCAAACTAACAATAAAGAAAGAGGCAAACTAACAACAAATAAATCCTAAGTCTTCCATGTAGGAGGCAACTAACAACAAATAAATCCTAAGCCTTCCATGTAGGAGGCAACTAACAATTAAGAAAAACTAAGCCTTCCATGTAGGAGGCAAACTAACAAGAAAGAAAGAAAGATGGAAAATGGTATTGGAGTTAATCTCCAAGGAGGTGTGTTTCTCCTCTTGTAAACCCTTCTATTTATAGAGAATTTTTGAGGCATCATCTTCAGAAAGTCACCAACTAGGATATTACTTTTCTACCCTTTTATTGCTTTCACATGAGCTTTGTTGAAAATGCAAAACACTTTTGAATTTTTGTCACCAATGAGCACAACAATTTTGACTTTCTTGCACCGCAATTTCGGATGTTCACATGTCTGAATTAGAGCTTGACTTCTTAACAAAAGTTGTAGCCGCGGATCTTAGCTTTCCAACAGATTTGATTTCATCTCAATATGACTTCTGTATCTCAAGATATGGCCGGATCTTTGCACACTATTCAAATTCCATGTCAGCAACACTATCTCATCTTTTGAGATAATTTCGGAGTCCTAAACATCCCATTTAGAGTCTTCTCTTACTTTGTAATTATGGACACTTCTTTAAGCTTTCATTCAAGACAGATTTCATGATTTTTGGATGTCTAAAACTCCTATTATGCTCAAAATACTATAATAGTGTCATTTTAATCGGGTAAGCAAAGAAATTCAATTAAACTTCATATGAACCCAAACTCATAAAATATGACAAAGACCACTTAATTGAACATATAAGAAGTCTTAATGAGATAAAAGTGAGAGATAATTATTTATAAAATTTATGCTTATCAGTCTGTCTTAGTGGTCATTTCATGGACTCCTTTAGACAAGGAATTAGTTCGAGAATTGAATTGCTGAGAATTTTCTGCCATGTTGGTAATCAAATCTCGAGTTGCTGTAGGAGTTTTGTCCATAAGTGCTCCACCACTAGCTGCATCAACCATGCTTATGTCCATTGGCATGAGTCCTTCATAGAAATACTGAATCAGTAATTGATCACTGATTTGATGGTGTGGACAAGTGGCGCATAGTTTCTTGAATCTCTCCAAATACTCATAGAGAGTTTCTTGGGAGTTCTGTCTGATGCCGCAAATCTCTTTTCTGATAGCTGTTGTTCTGGATGCAGGGAAGAATTTCTCCAGGAATAATCTCTTCATACCCTGGTGCTTGGCTGGTGCATGTTGGTGCATCCTGGTGCAACCTGATGCATCCTGGTGCATGGCTGGTGCATCCTGGTGCATGCTGGTGCATCCGGGTGCATCCTGGTGCATGCTGGTGCATCCGGGTGCATCCTAGTGCATCCTGGTGCATGGCTGGTGCATCCTGATGCATCCTGATGCATCCTGGTGCATGGCTGGTGCATCCTGACGCATCCTGGTGCATGGCTGGTGCATCCTGGTGCATCCTGGTGCATCCTGGTGCATGGCTGGTGCATCGTGATGCATCCTGGTGCATGGCTGGTGCATCCTGATGCATCCTGGTGCATGGCTGGTGCATCCTGGTGCATGGCTGGTGCATCCTGGTGCATGAATGGTGCATCCTGGTGCATGGCTGGTGCATCCTGGTGCATGGCTGGTGCATCCTGGTGCATGGCTGGTGCATCCTGATGCATCCTGGTGCATGGCTGGTGCATCCTGATGCATCCTGGTGCATGGCTGGTGCATGCCTGGTGCATCCTGGTGCATGGCTGGTGCATCCTGATGCATCCTGGTGCATGGCTGGTGCATCCTGGTGCATGGCTGGTGCATCCTGGTGCATGGCTGGTGCATCCTGGTGCATGGCTGGTGCATCCTGGTGCATGGCTGGTGCATCCTGGTGCATGGCTGGTGCATCCTGATGCATCCTGGTGCATGGCTGGTGCATCCTGGTGCATGGCTGGTGCATGGCTGGTGCATCCTGGTGCATGGCTGGTGCATCCTGATACATCTTGGTGCATGGCTGGTGCATCCTGGTGCATGGCTGGTGCATCCTGATGCATGGCTGGTGCATCCTGATGCATGGCTGGTGCATCCTGATGCATGGCTGGTGCATCCTGATGCATCCTGGTGCATCCTGATGCATCCTGGTGCATCCCGATGCATGGCTGGTGCATCCCGATGCATGGCTGGTGCATCCTGATGCATCCTGGTGCATCCTGATGCATGGCTGGTGCATGGCTGGTGCATCCTGATGCATCCTGGTGCATCCTGATGCATCCTGGTGCTTGGATGGTGCATCCTGGTGCTTGGGTGGTGCATGGCTGGTGCATCCTGATGCATCGTGGTGCATCCTGGTGCACCAAGCACCAAGCACCAAGCACCAAGCACCAAGCACCAAGCACCAAGCACCAACACCATGGACCATGCACCAAGTACCATGCACCAAGCACCATGCACCATGCACCAACCACCAACCACCATGCACCAACCACCAACCACCATGGACCAAAAGTGAAAGTTTGATGTTTAAATTAAACCCAAGGTCCCCCAAAGTCATTGGAAAGCCTTGGGGAGTGAAAGCTTTCATCAATTCCACTTTACGGATTTTTCGAATTTTCTCGATTTCGGTTAAAAAATCACTAAAATTCGATCCCTTGGAGAAATGTTATGAAATTTTGTGGGCGTGTTCCTCATATTATTCTACGCATATCTGCAAAAAACCGCATCAAAATTCGATCTCTAGATAATCTTTTCCATTTTTCCCGATTTTACTATTATTTGCGACTTTAAAAATTCATAAAAAATTCAAATGGTGGAATGTTCTATCAATCTCAGGTTCTATCAATCATCAAATGGTGGAATGTTCTATCAATCTCAGGATCATATGCATATAAATTTTCAGGATTGGATCGGGTCATACACAAAAAGGTGAATTCATACAGAAAGTCCAAGAATGATATACCTAAAATAAAAAAAAAAATTGTTAGAAAGATTAAAATTTTTATACAAACTCCTAAATGAGCCTAGGAAACTAAAATGGTCCCCGGCAATGGCACCAAATTTTTGACACGCTCGTCGCAAACGCGCAAAAATAATTTCTAGATTTCCCTTAAACTATTGGTATAGTATAAGGTGCAACCTAGGTCATCTCCCAAAGACCATTTCATATTCTTAAGCAAATTAGGAGAAAGTTAGAACAAGGGGGTTTTGTAAAGATTTGATATGAAGTTCTAAATGCAAAATACAGAATGAAATTAATTTCACTTAACAATTATCAACTCAAGGAATTCAGAGGCTATTTTCTTAACTAATCATTGATCACTAAAATCATGCATTGTGTTTATCAACCTAGGATCATCTGGAACCCCTAAAATGATCCTTGAATTCTCTACTGAGAAACCTCTCAGAATTTAATTGATTATGATCAACAAGATTAGTAACCACTTAATCTTTTATCTAAACCAATTTCACAATCAGAATTTAGTTGAAGTAAGTAATAAAATGAAAACCTTCAATTCAATTACTTAATTTCTACTCTTCAAACTTTTGGAAAATGATTTACCAATCAAAAACCAATTATAAATCAATTATGCATTAATCAAAATACGTCAATCGATCAAACTTTGATTAAAGAATAAAATTGAAGAATATAGTGAAGTAGAGTAGAAACCACTTAATAAGCATGTAAATAAAGATCAAGACCTCAAAGTTAAAATGAAAATAGCTTGAATCCTTAAATTGAAACTACAAACCTAGCCTTCCATGAAGGAGGCAAACTAACAATAAAGAAAGAGGCAAACTAACAACAAATAAATCCTAAGTCTTCCATGTAGGAGGCAACTAACAACAAATAAATCCTAAGCCTTCCATGTAGGAGGCAACTAACAATAAAGAAAAACTAAACCTTACATGTAGGAGGCAAACTAACAATAAAGAAAAACTAAGCCTTCCATGTAGGAGGCAAACTAACAAGAAAGAAAACCTAAGTCTTCCATGTAGGAGGCAAACTAACAAGAAAGAAAGAAAGATGGAAAATGGTATTGGAGTTAATCTCCAAAATGGTGTGTGTCTCCTCTTGTAAACCCTTCTATTTATAGAGGATTTGTGAGGCATCATCTTCAGAAAGTCACCAACTAGGATATTACTTTTCCACCCTTTTATTGCTTTCACATGTGCTTTGTTGAAAATGCAAAACACTTTTGAATTTTTGTCACCAATTAGCACAACAATTTTGACTTTCTTGCACCGCAATTTCGGATGTTCACATGTCTGAATTAGAGCTTGACTTCTAAACAAAAGTTGTATCTGCGGATCTTAGCTTTCCAACAGATTTTATTTCATCTCAATATGACTTCTGTATCTCAAGATATGGCCGGATCTTTGCACACTGTTCAAATTCCATGTCAGCAACACTATCTCATATTTTGAGATAATTTCGGAGTCCTAAACATCCCATTTAGAGTCTGCTCTTGCTTTGTAACTGTGGACACTTCTTTAAGCTTTCATTCAAGACAGATTTCATGATTTTTGGATGTCTAAAACTCCTATTATGCTCAAAATACTATAATAGTGTCATTTTAATCGCGTAAGCAAAGAAATTCAATTAAACTTCATATGAACCCAAACTCATAAAATATGACAAAGATCACTTAATTGAACATATAAGAAGTCTTAATGAGATAAAAGTGAGAGATAATTATTTATGATATCTATGCTTATCAATTCTACCTTGAACTAGAAGGTTTTTAAGCAATTGATATTTATTTTCTTATGAAGAAATTTTTGGGAAAATATTTTGCCCCAGTTTGAAGAGTTTCAGTAATCGAGAAATGCCTCAATTTGAAGGAATTTGGGTAATAATCGTTGCCCCAGTTTGAATTATTTTGAAATTGAGAATTGTCTGAACTTTTCTGGGCAAATGTTTTGCCCAAGTTTAAATTTTCAAAAATTGAGCATTGCCTCTGATTGAATTTTTCTGAGCAAATATTTGCCCCAATTTTGATTTTCTCTTTTTTTGAAATTGAGAATTGCCTCAATTTGAGTTTTTTCTGGGCAAATGTTTTCCCCAGTTTAAATCTTGATTTTAGATTGAGGATTTCCTCAATTTGAATTCTTCTAGGCAAAGACTTGCCCCAATTTTGATTTTCTCTTTTTTTGAAATTAAGGATTACCTCAATTTGAGTTTTTTCTAGGCAAATGTTTGCTCCAGTTTAAATCTTGATTTGAGATTGAGGATGGCCTCAATTTGAATTCTTCCGCGCAAAGACTTGCTCCAATTTTGATTTCCTTTTTTTGAAATTGGGGATTTCCCCAATTTGAATTTTCTGGGAAAATGTTTGCCCCAGTTTTGATCTTGATTTTTCAGAGATTGGGAATTGCCCCAATTTGAATTTTTCGGGCAAATGTTTGCCCCAGTTTCAAAATTTTTAGAAATCATTTTAATTATAATTGCTTTGGGCAATTTTCCTTGGTCTTAATTAGTTTTGAAAAATGAGTTATGTGATGCTTGCATGACTCTTTGGGGAAAATCATGCCCTGCTACGATGGTTGAGGATTCATCCGATTTGTCATTACTTTTCAAAATTAATCTTTTTATTCTTTACAATTATCACTTTTCTTTTTGACACGTGTACCATTGAGGTATACGAAGTGATCTTGAATAGTCAATGGGAGAGGATGGAGAGTCCTGCATGTAAGGTTTTAAGGTAGTATATTTGGTAGGGAAAGATGAAAGATGTAGGTTCGATTGCCCCAATGGAACCTTTTGGTGAAACATGCCAATGCTGCTTTTCATAATTTTAATTGTCAAATTACTCAAATTTGAGAAATGGAAAAATTTTGCCCCAGTTTTAGAACACATGAGGTGCAGAAGCATTGAATTGTACCCGGATACTTGATTGACCTTAACTTTTGCTTGGGTGGTTCCTTTGAATTTTCAACCCAACACGTCTTTTGCCCTGACTTTTGTCCATGCCGCCTTTGCAGGATTCCGACCTAGCGGGCTTTTCTTTATGTGCCCTAACTTTTTCTTAGGCCGCCTTTGAGGATTTCCGACCTAGCGGGATTTTGTTTTGATCCTAATTTGGCCTGAATTATTTTTGGGATTTTAATCCAGCAATACCTTTTCTGATCATGACTTTGTTGATTATTATTTTTGTTTGACCCTGTTTTTTCCTGGCTTATTTTTTATTTTAATCCAGCGGGGTTTTTCCTTGAATTTTGACCTTGATTTTTCCTGGATTATTTTTTATTTTAATCTAGCGAGTTTCCTTTTTTTTTCTTTTTATTTTGCCTAGTTGAATCTTACTTGGATTTGTTTTAATTTTCAATTCAGCAGATCTATTTCGCATCCTAAATTTTGCCTGGATTTGAACTTCGGTCCAGCGGGATATTTATTACAAGATATTCCTTGAGAGGAATTAAAATGAATGGTGATTCGGAACCCTTGGTTGGACTTTGCTTATTCTGCTTCCTCATCCAGTTTCCTTTTTGAGTTTGATGAATAAGATGTTCAAAATTATTTATTACAGCAATGACATTGTCACCAACAGGTATTTATTGTTTAGGTGTAGGATAAGAAGCGGGTTGAATGATGAAAAGAATGGAAAATTCAAGAAGTAAAGTTAACATGGTAAGGTACATGCTCAAGAAACATGAAAAATGTAATTTTTGTATTTCTCATTAAGATTTATTTACAAAAAATTGATTTTGAAAAGTATGAAAAATCCTGGATGACTTTTCTCGATAGTTTTGACCTAGCTCTTTACAAGGCACCTCATTGTACTACCCCAATTTCTTTCAGCTAGCTGATGGGACCTCATGATTTGGCGATTGATTATTGCCCATAGTATGAGCATATTTTCTAAAATCCAGCCATTTTGCATCGATTAGGCTTTGCACTTTACGTTTCAGAACCTGGAAATTCTCTGTTGAATGACCAATGTATCCTGCATGGTAGTCGCATTTGGAATTTGCATCATAACATTTAGGATATGGTGGTTCTTGAGGTTTCAGAGGGTAAGGAGCCACTAGAGAATTCTGGATCAAGTGAGGCAGCAGCTCAGTGTAGGTCATTGGAATGGGATCAAATTGGATAGGTTTCTTCTCCTTCTTTTCGCTTTGGTTGGAGTTTTGGCTTATGGCTTGTGTTTGGGCCATGTATGGTGTTGGTGGTCGAATTTGCATTGGATAGTTAGGGGTTGGAGGGTATGGTGTTTGGTAGGTAGTGGTGATGTAAGGATATGGTGTATATGGTGGTGGTTGGAAACCAGTTGGTCCATATTGTGCCATCTGTAGTACGTATTGGCCTTGACCAGAAACCACATTATAAGTTTCTCCTGTCTTCTTCTTTCGTACGGAAGCATCAGCTGTCCCTGCAGACTTGTGCGTGATCCTTCCACGACACATGCCACTTTCGATCCTTTCTCCAATGATGACAACATAGAGAAGCTAACAGTCATGCTACCAATCATCTTGTCATAGAAAGAATCTTGGAGTGTGTTAATGAACATGCTGACCATCTAAACCCCTTCGATTTGTGGAGGAATGGTCGATGGTAAAGAATTATGCGAACCGTAACCAGGAGGGTATGATGGGTCGATTGTTTCTTCTAGAAAAGACCTCACCTATTTCTGTTTTGAGAGTTGGATGACCTCCATTAGTCTAGCCACTTGATCCTTTAATGTTTGGATCTCATTTCTCAATTCCTCATTTTGCCTTTCCAGCTCATCCAGATTCTTGATTGTGCACGAGTCCTATAAGGATGTCGAGGAAGTTGTCTTCCTCCAATTTTTCTGTTAAATTAAAAAATTAATTTTTGAGAATCAGTGTAAATGCAGAAAACCATGAGTGATAAAAATGTCGATGTTTACATAAAAAGAGTATGGGATGGTTTTCAAAATCTTCTTTTCAATGATAAATTTATTTAATGAATGAATGAATGTAATGTTGAAATGCAAATAGTTGAAGATTTGAACCTTTTGAGAATAATTGAGTATTGCTTTATTTATTCATCCTTGATTTTTACCAATTTTATTTTTTTATCAATTTTTGGTATTTTTTAATTTTTCTAGAAAAACCTTTGGTTTTGTTGAAAATCTTTTAGTTTTGCTAAAATTTTCTAAAAACATTCTTTACATTTTCTTTCAAGTTTCATTTTCTCCCATTTCGTATATTTTCAGTATTTTCAAAATTATTTTTCTAATCTTTCCTAGAAATTTTCCTTCTATTTTGATTTTCCTTAATTTTATACTTTTTATTTGATTTTTCTTTCTAATTTTGTTTATACATTTTTTGTTTTTCCTTGATTTTCTGTATCTCCCCAACTCTCAGATTTCATCTCCCCTTTGCCACTTCAGATGATTCTGTTCAAATAAATGTCCGTGAGCAGCATAAGAACCTTGTATCATAAAAGGGGTGTGTGCCCTCCTTTCCTACTATGTGGGTCGCTTGTCCTAAGGGTATATGGTTTTTAATGCATGAACCTCTCAAAGGTGGTCAATAGTCTTGAGGTGTAAGAGGTCACTAAAGCCAAGTTTTAATTCATACTGCTTGCTACAACAGTAGAAAAAGCTACCAGTTGCAGGGTACATGAATAGGATACACTCTAGCTGGGGTTGTCGTGATAGTCAAACAGGACGTACGTTCGAAGTGACACCACTAGACCCCTCTATCCTAGGCTTCACTCAGACCCGGGTATAGGGCCCCACTCATGAGATGAATGTATGCGTGATGTCTGTGGAGGGCACACAAATAATTGGGATACCTACAACTGGGAAATTGCAACAAGTATATATAGCAATTTATCATTTGTTTATCTTAGGGTTGCACAGTAAATGAATAAGCAGATAAATAACTGACAAATAAACAGAAAAGGATCAATACAATGCACACTCAATTGTAAACGGGCTTGACTCTCTAAAGTTCCAAGTGGAGTCGCCATCTATCGCAACCGTAATTACGACGAGACAACGAACCCGCTAAAAATTTTAAAAGAATTAGATTTGATTAAGTGGAGCTGCCATCAAATTTTTGTTTAAGAGAAAAAGATTTGGAAAAAACCCTAACTTCAAGAAAAATCTAGGTTCGGGAGTCAGTTACAAGTAGGGAAGGTATTAGGCACCCTACTCGCCCGTTCCAAAGAATAGTACCCTTAAACTGAGTGTGCGATTTTGATGTTTTTGAAAAAACTATTGGATCCCTTTAAGTAGAATAAAAATAAATGGGTTTGTATGAAAATAGCCTGACAGGACTTGATCTTGCTCCTACGTATTCCTTGGTGCCATGGGAAACTCAAGGCTACGTAGTTCTGGTTGTAAAGACTTGATTTTCGGAAAAAATAGATTGATAAATGATTTTAAAAGCCATTTAGATATTTTTTGAATAATTCTTATCCCATATATGCACAGGATCCAAGACAACTACGGCTGCACTGGGACCCATATGAATCTCTAAACATCGAACAACAGAAGAAGCTACCAGTTCGTATTTAGAGCTCATTGCGTGATATTTAGAATTATTAAAATGGTGTTTTTTAGAATATTTTTTGTTTAAAAGGGATTCTTAGTCCACATATGCACAGGGTCCAAGACAATTAAGGCTGCACCGGGACCCATATGCATTTCTAAATATCAAACAACAGTGAAACCGCCAGTTCTTATTTAGAGCTCATCATGTGAGACTTGAGATTCGCCAAAACGATGTCTTTTTTTTCTGAAATATTTTATTATTTACAAGGGATTCTTAGTGCACATATACACAAGGTCCAAGACAACTATGGCTGCACCGGGACCGATATGAATCTCTAAATATCGAACAGTAGTAAAACCGCCAGTTCTTATTTAGAGCTCATCGTGTGAGATTTAGAATTATATAAACCATGATTTACTTCGTAAAATAACAAGATAAAAGAGAATTGGGTTTGACCCAAAATTGAAAGGGATTTGGTCTTAGAAATAAAGAGGAAGCTGGGCTAAGCCCAGATAAAATTTGACTTCAAAAGGAAAAATGTGCTTGATCCCAAAATTAAAGGAAACTTGATTTCAATTTGATTAAAAAGAGAATTGAAAAATGGGCTAGACTCATGTTAAGACTTAACTTCGAAGATAAGGAGGGAATTAGGTTTGACCCCAAAATAAAATAAAAAGGATTTGTCTAGAATGAAATAAAAAGAATTAATAATAAAAGAAAATTGGGCTTGATCCTAACTAAAGAAACTTGATTTCAAATTAGAAGAGATTTGGGCTTGATCCAACAAAACTTGATTTTTAAATTTTAAAGATAATTGGACTTGATTTTAGATTGAATTGGGCTTGACAAAAACTGAACTTGATTGAAAAGTGAGTAAAATAATTATTTTATTTATTTATTTATTATATATTTTTTTAGTATTGGGCCATTTATTTTATTTTCCTAGTGTCATTCATAGGCCCAATTAGTATGGTATAATGAGGCCCATAAAATGCCTTTAAACCCATGTCATGGGAGTTATGGGCAGCCTCCCTGACCACGACTAAGCTCCTGGTTGTGCCTTTAACGCTTCAAATTAAATTTAAAGCATGTTTTCATGGACGTAAATTTGTACCCTACATGTAAACTGCATGGGGTCTCTTCTTTCCCTCACATTGGCCACATTGCTGCCAACATCTTTGTCGTACACCGCGTCGTAAATATTACTCAAGAACCCATCTCCATATTGAATACTGGAAGAGGATGCTGTTGGGGATTTGAAATATCTGAACCAGTGGCTAGCATAGGTCAAAGAACAGGAACTAGAACTCAGGTGTAGTGACTAATTATAACTGCATTCAGATTTGTCTTTTGAGGACGTCGCTTCCTACATTGATGCATGGTCTTTTTCATTCTCACCATCAGGAAACTGGACTACAAGACCAGGGGGCAATCAGGTGTATTATTGGGAGTGATACATGTTACCTGGGCGCGTATTTTCTCTTCTTGTTTAGGTCATGGTACAATCAAAACGATCGCCACAGGAATTTACGTCTTATCAGGAGCTGGATCTCTACAAGATTCAATCCAGAATTCTGCACCCTTGCATGAACCAGGTTACCAAACAGTTGGTATCATGGAATCCAGATCCTGCTTGTTTGGAGTCTTTTGTGGCAAAATCCAGAATTCTCTCAATGAGGCCACCTTCTTCACTCTTTTTAATCCTTGAATGAAAGAATACTCAGCTCGTTCCCTTATATGCACACCAATCATCAACAGCATCTTTATGGGCAGTAAAAGGGTGGCCCAACCAAGAACGAACACTCATAGCTTCAGCATGTGCCAACCAACCCAAATCAAGCACCCATTCGGCCTATGAGTTCCCCAAGGTTATACGGATCAAGGAGAGGATAGAGAACTTCGTGGAGCCATAATTCTCTGTTCGAGTTAGCAACCTCGACTCGTAGGTCTTATGAGCTCAAGGGATAAACGTCCACTTAGCCCATTCCTAATTAATTTACAACAGATTTCTCCTTGAAGATAATTGAAATTTTTCCTAATGCAGTGAACTCTATACTCTAATCAAAAGTGTGAAAATATGAACTAGTATTGCCACAGAATCTGAGCTATGTCCAAGACTCTTTTCTATTTCAACATTCTAATTACCATTTTTAGATTAAAGACCAGAGGTATGCATGTATTTACCTGAAAACTTTTGCAATGACAAGCTACTAAGACTATATAAAGTTTGAAAAACAATTAGATTATGAACTACAAAAATTTAAATTTTGCATGCAATAGTCCGTAAAGTTTGAAAAACAATTAGATTATGAACTACAAAAATTTAAATTTTGTATGCAATAGTCCATGACTTTTGATTGGTTATGAATAAAAACAAAACACACAAGCATAAATCCTTACTTCCTATTACGAGGACGATATAAAATTTATAAAAAATTCAAGTAATATGTAGAAAAATTATAAATTTTGTCTCCAATCTTCTAAAACCTCTGTTGATTATGAAAAAAAAAACCAAAATGCACAAATCAATCCTACTTCCTGTTAGAAAGACATAATAAAGCAATCAAATTAAAATGTACAAAAATTATAAATTTTATATCTAATATTCTACAACCTTTTATTGATTATGAAATAAAAAAGACATACAAATCAAGCATATTGTCTTATTTCCTATTATCAGAAGACGATATAAAATTTATAAAACAATCAAAATAATATATACAAAATTTATAAATTTTTTATGTAATATTCAACAACAATTTATTAATATTAAATAAAATAATAAAACACATAAATCAAATCAAGCCTACTTCTTTGCTTCCTATTGGTAAACCATTAGAAAGTTTGTAAAATATCAAAAATACAATATACAAAATTTTAAATTTTATATATAATATTTCACAACCTTTCATTAATTAAAAAAAACAAAACACCCAACTCAAGCCTACTTCTTTGCAGCAAGATGTTGTGAAACAATCAAAATAAGATGTATAAAACTTTAAAGTTTTGTATGCAATTTTTCACAAATTATCAAAACTAAAAATTTTATATTTGTAAAATAAAAATAATTAACTACAACAAATATTTTTGAATTAAAAGCAATAAATTTTTTTAATCAATCTCATCTTTTACATTTCTTCTAATTAAACTCCTACATCTTCAAAATCTACTTATACAATATTTTTTATTCTTTAATTATGTTAAACTTCATCAATTGATTTTTTATTCTGTATAAAAAATTTAACAAAATATCTTTACCTCAAATGTCATCTTAACAACTTACCTTTTATTGATTATGAAAAAAAATGCTCAAATCAAACATATTTCTTTACTTCCTACTATTAAAACAATATAAAATAATTAAAATAAAATTTACAAAAATTTAAAATTTTGTATACAATTTTCCATAAAATTATCAAAGCTAAACTTTTTATATTTGTAAAATAAAAATAATTAACTACAACAAATATTTTTAGAATAAAATCAATAAATTTTTTTAGTCAATCTTATTTTTTTCTTGTAATTAAACTCCTACATCTTCTAAAATCTATTTATATAATATTTCTTATTTTTAAATATGTTAAACTTAAACAGTTCATTTATTTATTTTATATAAAATTAATAAAATATTTTTATTATAAATTTTATTTCAACAAATCATTTTTTTATTATAAAAAAACAAAATGTAAAAATCAAGCACACTTCTCTATTTTTCACAATCAATATATAAAGTTTATAAAACAATAAAAATAAGATGTACAAAAATTTTAAATTTTGTATACAATATTTTACCATATTATCAAAATTAAATATATTATATTTGTTCAGTAAAATTAATTAAGTAAAATAAAAATTTTTGAATTAAAATCAATAAATTTTTTTAGGCAATCTTATCTTTTACATTTCTTATATTTGAACTCTTACGTCTTTTAAAATATACATATATAATATATTTTATTCTTTAAATCTTATCTGCTTTTTTATTCTGTTTGAAATTTAATGAAATGTCTTTACTACAAATGTCATCTTAACAAATCACCCTTTATTGATTATGAAAAAAATAAAAAACACACAAATCAAGCACACTTTTTTATTTCCTACTCTTAAACTATATAAAGTATGTAAAACAGTTAAAATAAAATATAAAAAAATTTAAATTTTATATGCAATATTCTACAATATTATCAAAACTAATATTTTATATTTGATAAATAAAATTAATTAAATAGAACAAGAATTTTTGAATTAAAAGCATTAAGTTAGTTTAGTCAATTTTATATTTTACATTTCTTGTAACTGGACTCACAGATCTTCTAAAATCTACTTATACAATATTTTTCATTTTTTTAAATATGTTAAAATTAAAAAAAAAATATTCTATATAAAATTGATAAAATATTTTTATTACATATTTCATCTTAAGAAATTATTTTTTATTTATTATGAAAAAAAATAGAATGCATAAATCAAGCACACTTTTTTGCTTCCTATTATTAAGATGATGAAAAAAATTTATTATCCAAATTAAATATTTTATATTTGTTAAATAAAATTGATTAATTAGAACAAACATTTTTAAATTAAAAGAAATAAATTATTTTATTCTTTAGATATGTTAAACTTAAACAATTGTTTTTTATTTTGAATGAAATTGAAAAAATATCTTTACTACAAATTTCATCTTAACAAATCATATTTTATTGATTATAAAAAAAATATTCTTTTTTTGTTAAAAAAAAAATACAAATCAAGTACACTCCTTTGCTTCATAGCATCAAGACCATGAAAAGTTTATAAAACAATTATAGTAAGATGAACAAAAATTTTAAATTTTGTTAAGAATACTGCACATTATTATCAAAATTAAATCTTTTATATTTGTTAAATAAAATTGATTGAATAAAAAAAACATTTTTGAATTAAAAATAAAGTCAATCTTATATTTTATATTTCTTTTAATTAAATTCCTATGTCATCTAAAATCTTAATATATAATATTTTTTATTCTTTAAATATGTTAAACTTAAACAATTGTTTTCTTTATTCGGTATGAAATTATTAAATATCTTTATTACAAATTTGATCTTAACAAATCACTTTTTATTTATTACGAAAAAAAAAAAGCGCACAGAATACAGATAAAGCACATTTTTTTACTTTCTAACACCAATAGCATGAAATGTTTATAAAACGGATGAATAAAAATTTTAAATTTTGTAAGCAACATTGCACACTATTATCAAAATTAAATATTTTCTATTTTTTAAATAAAACCAATTAATTAAAACAAACATTTATAATTAAAATCAATAAATTATTTATATTTCTTGTAATTAAACTCTTACGTCTTCTAAAATCAACTTATATTATGTTAAAATTTAACAATTATTTTTTTATTCTGTATAAAATTTAACAAAATATCTTTACTTCAAATATCATTTTAACAAATCACCTTTTATTAATTATGAAAAAAAACGTACAAATTAAGCATACTAAGAATTAAAATTTTGTATGAAATATTCTACAGTATTATCACAATTAAATATTTTATATTTTTTAAATAAAATTAATTAACAAGAATAAACATTTTTAAATTAAAAGTTATAAATTTTTCTAGTGAATCCAATTTCTTACCTTTCTTCTTATTAAACTTGTACGTCTTCTAAAATTCACTTATAAAATATTTCTTATTCTTTAAATATGTTAGATTTCAACAATTGTTTTTTTAATCTGTATCAAAATTTAACAAAATATCTTCATTACAAATTTCATGTCAACAAATTTTATGTTAACAAATCACTACAGATATAAGCTGCTTCATAATCTACTGGATTTGTAGATTATGAGAAATGTTAATAATTAATATATTTTTTAAATTTACTTTTGAATTTTTTAATACTTGGTTTATTTTTAAAAATTCAAAAAAATTAATCACTATATTAAAGATTATATTTAAAAATATACATTGATAGTAATTTTGAATATAATTTATATTATTTATATAATAATGTATATTATATATTTTTTCTATCTTTCATCATCATATCATTTATGCATGTTTTCACCTATTCCTCTCTCTTTTCGTTGTACCTGTCTTTGTGGTAAAGATTATTGTTAGATGTGTTACATGTTTCTCTTTCATATATGTATCTTTACTCGTTACTTACCGTAAATCTTAAAGAATCATTCAATAATTTAAGTCTCATCTCACATTTTACACGAGCACACTTTACAGAAACAATCATATGGCGGTAATCATAATGCCATCCATTCTAGAAGCTGATACCAACTATGTATCTTGCCGACCCTTTACCTTACTTATTATTAATTGTCTACCTGTTGGTCCAATTCGTTGCTTGCCTTACCCCTTATCCTACCTGAGAATAAGTTATGTCCTATCAATATCTCATTCTTTCTTGTAACCACACCACTTAGCTGTGCTATATATGTAGACACACGCAAACCCCCGTAACATGTGCATGCACAGAGATTTGTATAAGAAGATGATTGAGTATAGTGTTTTTTGTCCTTGTCGGGGAGTTTTATAGACATATTGATAGAAGTTAAGTTGAAACGATGATGGGATATATCTATCTCAATCTCTTGTCAGTTTTTTCTTGCTTTTACATCTTGAAACCGATAGCCTAGAAATCCGTAACTTTGAATGAGAATTTTTTAAATGGAATCCATCATGCTAATTTAACTTATATATTACTAGACATTTTTCTCAAAAAAAAAAAACAAAAAAACTTTGTAACTAGTTGGAGTGATTTATGTGATCAAACCATTATTTTTTTTTATATTATTCAATTTATTATTTAATAGATTAAAGTGAAAAATAACGAACTTTAAATCTATACTAGTAAAATTACTTTAATTCTAAATTCATTAATTACAGTAGTTTAATTTTATATTTTTGTTTGTTACCAATTTAAAATAATTTTTTTTATTTGTTATTTAAAAATTTAAAATAATATTTATTATTTTATTTTTATTTTTTATAAAATATTAATTAATAAGAAAATTTAACTAATGAAAGAGATTGAAAATATAATAGAAAGTTATATAATAATTTTAACATAAACAAAAAATATGAATTAATTTTTTAATATATGTAAAAAATTATCATGTAACAAGTAAGAATAAGGGGTAAAAAATTATCATGTAACAAGTAAGAATAAGGGGAAGAATATTATTTAGCAATCTTCCTGGCTCAAATATCAAAAGAGCTTCCAAGTTGTGTCATTAGATATTTTTTGTTGCACAATATACTTCCTTTATGAAAAGGTTATTTAAAAAAATATACAATATAATTAATTAATATATTATTTTTTAAAAAAATAATACAACATTCCAAATTTATCCTTATTTATCATTTTAAAACTATGAAAACTGTGAAGAAAAACGTATTTAAAATAAAAAGTATTATTAAAATTTTGCAAAAAAATTATATTGAGGATTACAAAAAGTTCTGAAAAGATCTTTAAAAAAGATTAAAACAGCATTAATTTTTTCCATAATTAAAAGTTTAAATTAGGAGAAAGTTTTTCCCACGTATAGTTAATTACTAATCTTAATTTATAATGAAATTAAATATTTCTCATGAAGATGCTATACTTTTCAATAGCAATAGAACTGTTACATTCCATGGCATGACACAAGCTTATGAAATTTGTGGGAAAGTTTTTATAACACAACATACGTGTTTATTTATGGAGATAAGGACATGAGTCCTCATGATATATAACTGTTCATAATTAAAAATTATCTCAATTCAAATTTTATCATAAAAAAAAGGAATGAAGATGAATTCATAGTAGTAGTCAAAATTCAATTCTTTTATAAGTTATTTTTTTAATTTAAAACTTTAATTATTTAAAAAAATATCTAATTAACTCAAAAATTACATTAAAAATATTTAAAATCTAATCATTATTAATTTATATTTTTACAATATCATTAATTATGTTGTGTTTCACCTTTAATTTCTAATTTAATTTTTTAATCATTAAAAACATCTAAAAAATATATATGATTGATCAATCATCATGAATGGATAAGCTATTAATTAACTTAAAGTGAGAATGAAAACATTAAGTTAAACGAGAGAATTGATATTTTTTCTATTTGAATTCTAATATGATTCATGATTAATGCAGAAATGATAGTGAAACATCTTGAGAATTAAGATAGGATAAGATGAAGGAATCTAATACAAATTGCAACATATTGAAGAACATCAAAGTTATTAAGAGAAACGTGACTCGTACTGCAACATGCCGGAAGAACCAAATTGATCAAGGGTGGTTTTTCTTCAAGAACCAATTAAATCAGCTTATATAAAGAAAAATGATCTCAAAAAAAAATATTATTATTCATTATCTTTATATTTAATCTCTAGCTCTTGTTTTATAGACAACCTATTCTAGTACAAAGATAACATATATGAAATCCTATTAAGATTGCAATTTGATTTGCAATCTAGTAAAAAAATAATAATTATGAAATCCTAATTAGATTGTAATTTGATTTTTAATTAATTTAAAATAATCACTTATAAATCAATATCAAATTCTAAGATAATTTAAAACAAATCAATTGCAAATCTCAACTAGATTTGTATATAATAAATTTAAATATTTGATTAGAATAACTCTTTAAGTTACATTCTTATCATGTATTTTCAATTGGTTAAACTTCTACAAGTAACATTGGAACTTTGTTTATCTTTTTTTGAATTTAGATCAAAATTACATATAACAAATCTTTAAATAGATTTGAATCTTTATAATTTTATTTTTCTTCAAAAAAAATTCGTACTTACATCAAACTCTAAAATTTCATACAAATTTTTTTTTAAATAAATTAATCAAATTTCTATCAGAATAATTTTCTTATCATTTAATTACAAGAATTTAGTATTTTATAAAAAGAATGTATAAAAGACACATAAAAAAAATAACAAAACACAATGTCATGATAATAAATTGATGTTATAAGGTATTATTACTCTTTTGACACTTGATTCCAATATAAGAAAATCTCATCTTATCTAAATTGTCAAAATCTAAACATTTTTGGTAATTTATTGAAAGAGCTTATTATAGTTTTTACTTTCTAGTAATTTTGAAATTTTAAAACATTGAAATTAAAATGGTGATTGTGCATGTATTTTTCCTTTTTTTTAAATTTTTTTGCGTAGATTAAAATATCTAATTAATATATTATTTGTATTAAAATTATTATATAATTTTTTATTATGTCATTTTTATTGATTAATTTCTATCAATTAATTTTTATATAAAATAAAAATATAATAAAAAAGATTAAATATTATCTTATTTTAAAAAATTAAAATAATAACATATAAAAGAAAATAGAAAAAATATATAACTGTGGAAAAAAAATAACATTTGTAACCAACATCAAAACATTGAGAAATAAACGTTCATAATAAAATCTTTTTAACCAGGTGAGATGAAACCATGCGGATTTAAGTTCAAATGCTTGGAGAGTTTACATCAACTTTTCGCCTATTCATGAAAGTTACCTAAACTGAGGCTCGTCTTTTTGTTTTTAGTTTTTAAATTTTTTTAAGTTAAAATAAGTTTTAATTTTTAGTTTTAAAATAAAGTAAAATTTAGTTTTTAATTTTAAGAATGTGTTATAAAATTAAGTTAATTTAAACTTTGTTACGATAGTTGTAAGTTATTAATTTTTTATTTTTAAATTAATTTTTAAAATAAAATATATTCAATAAAAAAGATTTTAAAATAATTTTAACTCAAATTTTAAAATTAAAAAAATTATTAAATATTATTTTTATTCTTAAATCTATTCAATTCTATCATTATTAAACTATCATTCTATAATAATAACAATAATAATAATAATAATAATAATAATAATTTTTTTATTATTTTAAAAAATTGAATTTTTTATTTATTTAAAATTTTACATAATAAAAGAAAAATAAAATAATTATTTTATATATAAGTTATATTAAATTTATAATATTATAATATATCATAATATATATTTTTGTATAAAATAAATAATTATAATTTAAA
Source organism: Canavalia gladiata (assembly GCA_037954105.1). Lineage (NCBI taxonomy): Eukaryota > Viridiplantae > Streptophyta > Magnoliopsida > Fabales > Fabaceae > Canavalia > Canavalia gladiata. Next base: position 18,135,721 of record CM075660.1, read on the forward strand.
AAATATTATAATAATATATAAAATTATTAATAATTAAATATTTAAAATAAAAATTTACATGATTATATAATATTTTTATAGTACAACTATTATACTACTATTATTATGCTATAAATATAATTTATATTTTTATCATTATAGTATTATCATAATAATAAATTTATTTTTAATTTTTTAATTTTAAAAAAATATTTATTTATTTATTTTTATAAATTTATCCATAATATGTTATTTAATATATAAAAATTATATTTAAATTAAAGTATTATATATAATTTTATGTTATACAAATTTTATATTATAATATATAGTATTTTATATAATAATATATATAATTTTTTAATTTGAATAATAATAATTAAATAATATATAAAATATAAATTTAAATAATTATATAATATTTTTTATATTATAATCATTACATTATTATCATTAATTTATAAGTATTATTTTTTTTATCGTTATATCGTTATTATAATTATTATCACAATAGTAATAAATATAATAATATTTAATTTATTAATTTTAATATTTAAAATTTATATTATTTTTATATAATTTAATTTTTAAAATTAATATATTTACTTATGTTATTTTTTATATTAATAATAAAGTAATGTAATAAAGTAATGTAATATTTTTTTAATAATTTTTAAAAATTAAAAATAAAAAATAAAAATTAGTTCTAATTTTTAAAATTAAAAATTCTTATTTTAAATTTATATAAAATAAATAAATTTAAATTATTAATTACAATTAAAAAATTTAAATTATTATTATTATTATGTTGATAGTAATGATAATATTATTAATGATAATAATAAAGATTATAATAGTAAGATGATGATGGTATAATAATTATAATATTATATAATAATTAACAAATAAAATAAATAATTATATATATTATTAAATATTTATTTTATATAAAATTATGTATTATATTATTATATTATAAATAATTATATAATATAAAATTTTATAATTTTATAATATTATAGCTTAAATGTAATATATATATATATAATAATATTATTTATTTTATTATAAATTTATAATAAATAAATAAATAAATAAAATTTAACAATAAAAATACTTTTAAAAATAAAAAAAAATTAAAATTTTATAATATTTATAACATTATTATTATGATAATAATAATGATAGATATAAAATAATAATTATAAAATAAAAATATAATTTTCATTTTATATATTATTTAATAATTAATATATATTTATATATTATTATTATAATATTTTTATAGTAGTTAATATTTATTTTATATAGAATAATATATAATAATATTATATTATAAATAATTATATAAAATAAAATTTATTATAATTTTATAAATTAAATATAATTTATATCAAATAATAATATTTACTTAATTATAAATTTATAAAAATTGATAAATAAAAATAATTAATTAAAAATAAAATTTTAATATATTGAAAAATAATAAAAATTTAAAAATTATTATAATTATATAGATGATGATAATAATGATAATATTAAAAATAATAATGATGATAAATGTAATAAAATAATAATAATAATTTAATTATAATATAATAATAATTTGATGATTGTGAGGATGATCAAATTAATAATAATGATGTAATTTGATAAAATTAAAAATAAAAAAATATTTTTATAAATTGAATTAAAATTATTTTTAAAATATATTAAAAATCAATTTAAAATTATTTTTATATAATAATTTTATTTTTAAAAATAACTTAAAAATAATCAAATATCATAAACTTCAACTATTTTAACCAGGATCTAAATGAACCTCATCAACGGTCAATTATATTTTGAGGCTTACTATATGGAAAATAAAAGCAGGCCAGGGGGAGGAGTTCTAACATTTTGTATCAACGGACACAATGGGGCCACGCTTCGAGGCTAGTCTACGGTATCCCATTCCTTTGAATTTGGATAGTGTTTGAATTGAAAAAGAAGGCTTCAAAGCTATATAGTGTAAGTACCTGTATCCATAATTGGATATTACTATTACATACTTCATAGTTGCATACAAACACTTGTATATAGAAGAAATATGTAGTCACCACCAATTCCCTGCTCCATACCACACCACACCTAACCATTGAAAAAAAGAAAAAGACATTGCCAATTAGCCACCGCATGATATTTCCGTTGAACTAGGACCTCTGGTTACCGCGCCACACATGATTGTTAAGCCCCACGTGTCAGGTCTCCATTCCCCCGTTGAAATAAAATAGTTTGCGGTCCCATACAATATTTTTTATTATTTTTTACTGGGACTCCATCACGTGTTCTTTGTAATAAAGGAGAAAAACTTTTGCGCGAGACACTCATGGAAACGGAGCTGAGTTGCTCATTCTACGAGTCACAACTCCTGAGAGCCCTCTGTGTCTCCGTGATGCCAAAATTGATGCCACCGTTAGACACAATAAAGATAACGTGCGAAGTGCGAATAGAAAGATTTAATGTATGCTACCGACAGGGAAGCCATGACCCATATGAATATGACCATATGGAAGGGTCCACCAAAATTATGGGTCAATATTCAATAGTATTGCCTTTCTCTTCATGTAGGGCTCATACTGACACAATAAAAAAGCGAAACAACAATAACGTGTAGTTCTTGTTCAAGTGTTGAACTATGGAATGGACAACAACAATATTATTGGAATGTACGTGCGAGTGGGACCTTCAAATCTTCACCACCCATTCACCTTTCACATCTTCATTGGCTGATTGGGTCTTAATCCCGATAGACAATATCAAAATTACAACCTAACATGATTTAGATGCAGTTTTAATTTACTGGATTTAATTATTAAACGGGGTCATTTGAATTTATTTTTTCCGAGTCTAGATTGCATTTGTTTTCTATTGGAGGTAATTTTATTTAAATTGAGAATATTTATATTATGAGAGTACTAACTCTTTCAGGTTCTATATATAAAATTTGAATCTAAAATTTTATTTAAAAATAATTAAATATATACTATTTGAATAAATCATTTTTTAATCATTTCTCTTAAATATATATTGACTAACAAGTCCTGCGGCAACATTCTTTCATATAGATCAAATTAAATAGGTTTCATTCATGAGAGACCTTGTCCTGCTAGTACGAATTGTTTCATTGTAATTTTCATTTGCTCAGTTTTTGTGGGGAACTTCTGGTTTGTTTTTTTCACCTAAAAGCACCACTTCCCAATGAAAGGTGAGGATACTGCAAAGAACTTTGGGATTGATTAGCAATGCACCAAGGTAAATGGATAAGAGTAATATTTTCTATTAACTGAGATAGGAAAAATATTATTAAATAAATCCTAAACTTTTGTTACTAAATTAATTTCTTAAAAATGTAAATTTATCATCTAATGAGTATATATATATATATATATATATATATATATATATATATATAAACAAAATAATGTAAACGAAGAATTATTTTAATAATTTAATATCTCAAAAAATTAATTTTTAACTAACAAATAAAAAATATGTTTTGATATATATATATATATATAATAAATATATATATCTAACTTTAACTTAATATCTTCGCAACATATACATCCACTTAGATTGTTTTAAATTCCATTTCTTGCAAACAATATACCGATTATATAATTGCTATGTTTGAATTTAAAAACTCTAATGGATCTATGCTGCGAATACATTAAGTTTAAGTAGATATATTTATTAAATAATTTAAGCAGCTGTTTTTAAAAGTCTATCTAATTATAAAAACAAGATTTGAATTATTTTTAAAAAAATTATAATTCAGGGTAGATCTATCTAAATAAACATAAGTTATTATTATTATTATTATTATTATTATTGTAATATTAAATTTTACTAAAGTATAGTTAACCAAATTTTAAAGTCTTAAATTATTTAATTTAAAAGTAAAGTCTATTAGTTTAGTTAATGTTTGCACTGATAGATTGCTACTTGTCGCATGAAGCTTCAATTATTTCAAGCGTCTAGAACTTTGACGCACTATACAAACAAAAATAACTTAAAATAACTCTGTCAATCTATCATGCTATATCAATGTTAATTAATTTTTATATTATAAAGTTAAATTTTTACATGTAAATTTGAGTTTTTATTTAAATGTAAAGATGTCTTTTATTATAATTTTTATTATGATACATAATTAAAAAACATAGTATTTATATATTTTTAAAATTCTTAAGATTATTAATTTTTTAATTCTTTTGTGTTAATATTTTACATGCATATATGTTATAAATTTTATTTAAATACTAATTTTTTTATACGTACTAATTGTATTTTTATGTAGATTAAGAATACTCATGTAATAAAAATAGTAATTAATACGTTTATACGTGATGCATTGCATATTAGACAAAATGATGATGGTTGAAAATGAGATTAAGCACCTCTATGGATAGATGTTTCAAATTGGAGAATCATGTTTGAGGATATGAACATGGTTTTGTTTAGCACCAAATAAATAAAAAAATAAGATTTTTCTGCCCAACCACAAAAGCAATATTCCTGTTGCTCTTTACTGTGAAGAAAAATCCAAGTGAATGTAAATAAGTAACTAATAAAAATATTCTCATAGTTAATATTATATTATTACTTTGACAATATTTATTTACATACCAATTTCAATAATTGTATGTTTAAAACTATTTTTATCAACAATATCCTAACAATGTTCGTTGTATTAAAATAATCTTTCATATAAATTTTTCTAAACATAAATCTCTACCTAAATATATTTTTCACTAAAGTTATTTTTATAGTTCTAATTTAAAAATTATGGTAAAAATTAGGGAAAATTTGAATTTTTATTTTCAAGTAATCGTCGGATTTCTGTGTACATTAAATTTCTCATGTAAAGTAAAATAAAGTTTAGAAAAACAAAAAAAAACGTTCTCTCTCTCTTCGTTACACACTGCACATATATTAGGCAACAGGTTGGAAGGAAGAATTAAAAATAATAATTAAAAAATAATTAATATATACAGATAAAATTGGTATACTATCAGTTAATTATTCATTATTATATAATTAAAAATTATTAACTTTTAAATTATATCTGTAATAATTTTTAATTAATTAATAATTTAAATATTTTATATTAACATATATAAATATTAAACTTAAAAAGAATATCGCAGTTCAATTTATTTTCAAATGAATAATTGTATTGTTATCTGTTAGTACAAGATATCCTAACTTGAAGGTATATACAGATTCTTCCCTGCAAGGAAAATAAAAAGTAGTGATAAATATAAATTTATTATTTTTTCCATCTTGTTTTCTATTTTTTTCATCATATAATTTATTATATCTGTTTGTATTATATTAATTTTTTTTTGGAATGAATATAGGTGTTTTGGATATGCATAATCCATTTTTTTTTAAATAAAACGTATTTATTTCTTCGTTACGTTTTGTGGGGAGACTGACAAACTATACTGATGTGACGTACACGCACAGCATAGGATCCAAAGCGCTCTATTAAATCTCATCCTCATCCTTTGCATTCTATCAAAATGAACTAGCGTCGTAAATTGAACGACAATTTTTTATGAATTTAATTGAAAAATAATAAAAGTATGATTGGTAATATATTTTATACGATTATTTAATCATAAATTATTTTATATTAACAGGTAATTGATTTATGTATTATAAGTTTATTTTTTTTAAGAGATATGTTAAGTTTAAATAATATATATATATATATATAATATGTTGAAAAAACTACTTTTCATATATTGTAGATATATTTTTTGTTTAAGTAAAGTTACCTTATGTAAAAGATATATACAGTTTAGATAATAATTATAAATTATTATATTATTAAATTATTAATTTTATAATAATTATTTTATTTAACTATGTTTTTAATTTTTTAATTTTAATGATTTTGGCCTCCTTAATTTATTTTTAACTATTTGGATCCTTCTAGTTTTAAGATTTTTTTGTTTTTATCTTTCTTTCATTTTTTTCTTCAAATAACTATAAAATATTATTTAATTTTTATCTAATTTCAAAAATTATTATTAATTTAACTTAATTTCAAGCTAAAATGTTTTAATTTAACCTAATTGTTTATCCAATGGAATTAATTTATTAATTATTTGACAAAAAGTAAATAAAATATCAAAATCATGAAAATCTAAAATTAGGAAGATCAGAATTATAAAAAATATATAGGAACTAAAATTATTAAAAGTTTAAAACTCATCATTAGGAGGATTAAAAATACAATTAGTCATAATTATTTTAAAAGTTATATATAATTTTTTAATTGAGTGATAATATAAAAATATTTCATCAATAATATATTAAAATTAAGCTATTTTTTATTTAACTTAAACAAGGATAGATTAATTTAAAAATTTAAAAATAATTTCACAATATATGAAATTAATATTTGAGAAAAAAGATAAATTCTAATATAAAAACTAAAAGTAATCAAAGTTAAGATTAACAATTTATATTTTTATTATAAAAATAAATTTAATGTAAAGAGAGAATTTAAAATATTTAATAATTTTTTAAAAAATATATTAGTAAATTTTATCAATTTGAAATTACATATCATAAAAGAAAGATAGTAAAAAGAATTTGGCACATCCAGAATTGAAAGTTTTAAAATTATATATAATAACTAATTTAAGATTTTTTTTAAAATTTAATTAATTAATTAATTAAAAATTACAGTAAATATAATTTTTAAAATAATTATTATAAATTTAGTAATTTTTAATTATAAAATAATAAACAATTAAATATGAGTGTAAATAATATTTACACTTGCATTAATTATAAATAATGATTCTTCTATATCCAATGAATACTAATATGTACCCATCAAAGTTAACCTAATAATATGAGATTTGAATAATTTACATATAATAAGATTTAAATTTTATTATTTTATTATATAAAAAAACTAATAAAATCTATATAACATCTTTTATGTCTTTCTCTTTTTATTACATTACTTAACGTATTTATCATTTTTTTTTCTTTTCTCTTTCAATGGTAGATATATATTGTTAAATGTCCACCAAACTCTATAATATATTTCATTTAATTTCTTAATTGAATCACCCACGTTGCAGAATATTTTTCTATAATCGCTTAAATTGATCATAGCATTTTAAACAAACTCAACAAAACGAGATTTTTTTTTATGAGACGGCTTGAAATTATTTATTCCATTCTCTCTGGTACGAGTTAGTTTCTTATCATTACAATGATTAATAATACTTGCACAAACTTCTCAACACATATTCTCATGTCAGCAATTAGAGAACATGTACCTCAAATAAACCTTCTTTTTTTTTTCAATACCGGCGTACCTCAATTTGTGCGCGTATCTTTTTCTTGTTGAAATTCTTTGGCTGTCATGCCATAGCATCACCAATTATTATTTTTTATCTAATTCCGATCACCGACTTTCCATAGGTATATATGTTGAATTTATGTAGATTATTAACCAGATCATTGTTTTAAATGAATATTTTCGGTGGAAATGGTCCATAAAAGCAAGCTATTGAACAAGGCAATAATGTGATATATTATTAAGTTATAACTAAGCATACTTTTGTAAAAAAATTATATAAAATATTTTTCGGGTACAACTTTTATATTTAATTTTAGTTGCACTGCAAGCTGTGGGTGGTCTTTGATAACAATGTCTGTATAATAAGTTTTGATAATCATTTTCGCATTACCAATTACTCCACCAAACTATAACTAATTTAATTTTTTCATATAAAAAGTCATGTATTATTATCACATATTAATATGTTAGGAGCAACTGTTTGATATTTATTAAATAGCAAGAGAATGACACCTTATTTTCCTCTTAATATGTAGGTCTGCGTTTCTCTCTGTATATATAGATTATAGATAGAATTCTGCCTAAATCATATAAAATTATTATGGATGATTTTTAAAACTTTTAAAATAAATACATATTTAGAATTCTCCTACATGCTTTAAATGCGACATATTAAGGTATTATTATTAAGGTTCATCTCCTCACAGATATAGATAAACAGCCAAACAGGGGGGAAAAGCACATGCCAACTCAATAAAATCCTGAATACATCTATACTCATGCCAAATAAATAAATAAATGCACATGAAGACTTATTTTCTTACACATTATTCCTCGTTTTCATATTCATGTATAAACTATAAAGCAATAATATGATCTCTGAAGATCTTTTTGGAAAAAATAACAAACCTCTGATTAATGTTGCGATGGCTCCTGAAACGCATGAAGTGAAAATAATTGGTCAATATATAAAACTTAAGAAATCATAAATAATATATAATTTTTTTGTTACAATGCGACAAACAATAATATTCAAACCAGAATTTTTATTTTAAACTGATCTAATCTTCAACTCTTTGTGCGAAGATCAATTATATAATTCAATTCATCATATGCAATTTAAGGCAAAATAAAAATTAGTAATGTTCCCTTTAAAACCGTTAAATAGAACCTGGCCTAATAGAGTTCCATTTTTGGTAAAGCAAAGAAGCTACATTACACAGTCCTTAATCTGTAAAGAACCAACCAAGTCAAAAGGGGAGAGAGAGTGTTGTTAGTTATAACTTACAACTTTAGAATTTATTAGTCACATACATTGGTACCTTCCCAATACGAGCTTACATGCACTGATTGGGTCTATTGTCTGCATCTAATTGTATACACAGGAGTAAAGCTGTCTTTGTTAACATCTCCGTAGATAAAGGGTAACTGAAGAAACTAGAACCAAACAAACAACATTCAAAGATGGACACGAATCCTTCTACACCTTTGCTTTCTCCAACTCTAAGCTGGTCCTGTTGGAAATGCATCTTATTCCTCAAACCACCACAACTCCTACTTCTGCTACTGCCTCTCTAGTCTCTACTTCCCTCTCTTCTTCATCTTCCCACCAACAAGTCCAAGGTCATGCTTCCATTCCATTTCCTCTGCTTTGTTTGAAATCTGATTCAAATACTTTGTTCTCTTATCTTTAGTCCATTTCAGATCGAAGAAAGGGAAATGGGGTTTCAGAATTAGATCAGGAACTTAACCAAATGTTTTCTTTTTCCCTTAGATGTTTCTGTTCTGGCTTTGAAGAATTTGGGTGGAATGGGGAGTTACAAAGTCCTGAACTTTTTTTTTCTTCCTTTTGATTTCAGTTAACTCTATAACATTTTATAAATGTAGGAAAATGGTATTTAAAAATTTGCTACTGTAGGTGTTTTGAGATATTTTTCCTGGAAATTTTGGTTTCCTTCAGGTGCCATGTGCACAATCGTTCATTCTATTCCGCTGTTAAACTGGAAAATACCAATAAAAAACGTTTCTTTTACATGACATGAAAAATTGAATCTAGGAAAAAGCAAGGCAAAAAGAAATAGTTTTTTTGGGCCCCAATTCAGCAACCAATAAACATATGAATTTGAGCAGTTTAATCTTTTGATCCAGACTTTTCCAAACTCCACCTTTTTTTCTCCTGTTTTTGGCATGTTTTCTGAAAGAAGAAACTATGGCCCACCCTTTTGATTTTTTGAGCCAAGGGCTGAAAGTAATGGGATATGAACAAGGCGTATCTGATTTCCTTTCTTTTAGCTTGAATCAAACTTGGCCGCATGGCATGATGGTAGTTTCAGAAATATTCTTGCTGGGCTCCAGTTTCCATTGTCCCTGCTTTGTTCACATACATATATGACATGTACCTTTTTCAATTCTCATTCCTCTCCATAGAAATTTTAGACCAGGAATGATTTTTCTCAGTAAGCTTTTTCAGGATTTCCCTTTTTTTTTTTTTCCTGAATGAATCCTGAGCTTTCTTGAGTCATTAATTGTCCTTTTTTACCATCACAGAATCTCCTAGGACCTCCACCCACAGTACAGCACTCGTTCATTTTTATCATTAAGGAAAGAGTAAAATACAAAAAAATAATAAAAATAGTTCCTTGCTGTGGACTTCTGGAAGAATTTCTTGTCTGTGACTCATGCTTAACTGTTATGAATTTTAATGTCCAGATTCTGTACTACATACATAAAGGGAGGAAGCATAATTGAGCAGCGTTCCGTGGTGGAATCATCTTGCAGTGTTGATGGGGCATTTTTCATCTGTGTTCAATGGATTGGCAAAGTCATTTGCAGGGAAGAAAGGGAGGAGTTCTGGTAGATGTAGCAGTAGAGAAACTGCAGAAGCAATGGCAAAAGAAGCCAAAAAAAATCACTTCATGCTGCATAGCTCAGGCACCCTTGGTATCGATGGTTCAAACAATTTTTCCTCAGTTTTCTCCAAAAAGGGCAAGAAAGGAGTGAATCAAGATTGCTGCGCAGTGTGGGAAGTATGTAGCAATATTCAATATTTTCTTTCTTTATTATTGCAGATATTACATAGTTATATTAGTAATATTTTCATTTCTTAATGGTGAGGAGAAGCTGCTAGAGAAGATTTTGTTTTAATTAATTGCTGCAATAATTAACCACATATATATGTGTTTATTAAAGTGGATTTTTTTATTGATGTTGGTTATAGGAATTTGGGTGCCAAGAGGACATGATTTTCTGCGGTATTTTTGATGGGCACGGGCCATGGGGTCACTTTGTGGCCAAAAGAGTACGAGAATCAATGCCACCATCTTTGCTATGTAACTGGCAAGAAACACTTTCCCAAACTTCACTTGATCCAGATATGGATATAGAGGCAGAGAAAAAGCAACACAGGTTTAACATATGGAAACATTCCTACTTGAAGACTTGTGCTGCCATCGATCGAGAACTGGAGCAGAATCGCAAGATAGATTCATTTTTCAGCGGAACAACTGCACTGTCAATTGTTAGACAGGTAAAAACAAAGAGCAAAGAGAATAGAATCCACTTTTGATAATGTCTCAGTAACCCAATTTACAAAACCTGGTGGTTTTATCATATTATTTGATAACTAGCACATACAGTAGCATATGATATAATACTAGATCAACCAATATTAGAGAAGAGTTGTTTGGAAAACTTATCCTGATTATTTAATGGGCAGGGGGAATTCATTTTCATTGCAAATGTTGGTGACTCTCGTGCTGTATTGGCTACAACATCAGATGATGGAAGTTTGGTACCAATTCAGCTGACAGTAGATTTCAAGCCCAATTTACCTCGTTAGTATTGCTCAATGTGTTCTATTTATGTATGAATAATAATTTGTTAACCGCCACGTGTGAAATTTAATACTTATATCAGCTTAATAATTTTTTATAAAATACAACACTCATATGTATATTAAATTTTAAATAATCTAGCATCAACCCATCCTTATATATATATATATATATATTATGACTCGGTGGCATGGTCTAATATTAAAATATGTTATATAAAATATGATTGTGATATTTGCAGAGGAGGCAGAGCGAATACTAGGGTGCCAAGGACGGGTATTCTGCTTACAAGACGAGCCAGGGGTGCACAGGGTGTGGTTGCCAGATGAGGAGTCTCCTGGACTTGCCATGTCTAGGGCTTTTGGTGACTATTGCATCAAACACTATGGTCTTATTTCAGTACCTGAGGTAACACAGAGAAATATAACCACCAGAGATCACTTTGTTGTGCTAGCCACTGATGGGGTATACACTCTTCTCTTTCCAACTTTTATGCACACCATTTTAAATATACTTAATTAAACAACATTAAATGTATTTTATCAATCACTTAAATAAGACCTAAATACATTAGTTAAGAAATTAGAGGGAATTCAGATCCTTTTTTTTTTTTTTTTGAATTTCTTTATGTTGACTTAGAGCTAATGTTAAAACCAATAAATATGTTCCTATTGAAATATAGTTAGCAATATGAACAGACTCTATTGGTGAATATTTAGTCAGCTAAAGATTTGTGATTGGTAGGTATGGGATGTAATCTCCAATCAAGAAGCTGTGGATATTGTGTCTTCAGCAGAGAGAACAGAGTCGGCTAAACGTTTGGTGGAGTGTGCAATGCATGCCTGGAAGCGCAAGAGGCGAGGCATTGCCATGGATGACATTTCAGCTATTTGTCTCTTCTTTCACTCTTCAACTTCACTTGATCAAGCTAACCAAGTTGCCACCACCCTATAATAGAATATTCATCATATAAAATTGGCAAGTCAAATCCCACTTGCTGTTCGATTCATGTAAACATGGTCCAATTAAGGTTGATTCATTAGAAGGTGTCATGTCTTTTGTCTCGTCTTTAATTTGTTAACCTAATCAATGACGCTTGCTCGTTTTTTTGTTAGTAGCTGCTTGCTACTTGCTACCGGCCACCCATGTCTTAACGAGTGTTCATTACACCATTTTGATGATAAAATGGTGATCAACATGGGAAAGTATATTTTTATAGAGCACAAAAATATGGAGTTATCTATAACGAAATGAAAACTACCAAAAAATTTATATCATTGAAAAATATGATTATTATATATTGCTAAAATATTCCTTGTTGATTAAATAAGGTTTCTTAAATCTCACTTTGTCTACACAGATTTTTTTTTATAGAAAGTAATTTTATTTTAGCTAAAAATATCTGTAGCATGAAATTGACTTGAAATAATTTTTTTTCTATGCATAAAATTTAAATTTGAATTTTTACTTTAAGGATAATTAAACATGTATTATTTGAATCACATTTATTAATTGTGTAATATTTTTTTCTAAATAAAAATTTAACAAAAATATTATTATTTTTTACACAAATGCTAGATGTTACGAAATTTTTTGCACAAGTAGGATACAAATTTTACATGGTACCATGTAACTAATTTTTATCCATTATATTTTCTGTCAAATCATTCATGTATGAGACTTCTATTGGACACTGTACCCCTCTCTCTCTCTTATGGACACTTTTTTTTAGGACTATATAACAGTATATTTGAACATAGATGTACAAACTTAAGTTGTGAGATATGCACTCCAATTTTAGTTTTTAGATGCACCTAACGTAAATTAATCCAATTCTGGAACCCAATTTTGGTAAAGTCAGAGTCAATACTCCAGCCAGTTTTTGATGGTATCCGTCAAATTTAAGCATGTCAAATAAAAGCCTTTCTTTGAGCCTTAACTTTCACTTTCAAATTAAATTAAGACCGCCAGGATTCATGGACATAGGGTTGGCACCTAAATTTGACCAAGTTGGCAATTCCTCCATGAAAGTTTTAAATGCGCCAAGATTACTTTTATCCCTGAAATTCCAATGATCCAAGATCTTGACACGCGGCAAAGGTGTTAACATCTCTATGTTGATATTTTTCAAAATGGCACTTACAAAAGTTTGGCATCATTGATAGAAGGAAAAAAGAGGATAGGCTGCCGTTTGTTTCGGTCCATCAAATAAAAGTGTGTCGTTTTGTTCCGGTTTAATTGTTGAACATTGGCCCTGAACAATCCAGTTTTAAAAATCTTCAACCCGAACCGGAACAGCTATACCCACATAGACCCATAAATTGCAATACTTCGGTTGTTTTTGGTAAACATAAATAACTAAACTACTTTCCTTTACAAGTACCAAAACCACTGGGCATTGACGGAAAATATACATACATCCTTCTAAATTTCTTTGTCATGATTTTTTTTTTACAATGAAAGCTAATGTCATGATTTAAATAACGTACCTGTTGACCAGATCAGAAAGTAAATTGACGTGAGTTTAGGTAAATTGTTTTTTTATACAATGAAAATAATAAAATTTGAACCTTTAACCTTGTATAAATAATTTTAGTAGCTTAGGTAAACTGATTTGAACATCATTTTATTGTAATTTATACAAAACCATGTGAACAAAAAAAAATTCTACAGGAGGGAGAAGGCCCCGAGAAACAATTAACCAGCAGATAATGGAAGTTATTTTTTATATTCTTTTTTTTTATTTTTTGCACTCTTTTTATTTTTTGATAAAATTAAATATTAAAATTACTATTTATTTTTGAAATATTTTTTTAGAATAGATTTAATAAACTTCAAAAAAAATTATCTAAAGAGTAATTAAATACATTTAAAAAAAATCTTTTAAACATTTTCGATAATTCATCCACGCATTATGAACATGTTTTTTTTTAAAAAAAATATATTTATATTCTTTTCGTATAATATTCCGTAATTTATTTCAATTATTTTTTTAAAAATCAGACATCCAAAAATTAAAATTTTTATTATAGATATATCTTTTCAATAATCTATCTTCGGATTTGCATTTCCAGACAGAAATATAAATCTTCCAAATTTTCATTTTATAAAATTATTTATAATTTTATCTTCTTATGGAAGAAGAAGAGAAGGTGCAGAAAGCATACAATTATCCAATTAAAAACTGGTATCAGGTCCAGTCCTTCATGTTTTGGGCCCGTACCATGTGCCAGCCCACCTCTTTTCCTCTTTCACCCTCACTATTATTTATTATTTAATTATTCAATTTTGATTTCGATGCACCAAGACAATATAAGTCACCGTGCCAGTCATTCAACTGGAAACCTTTTAGTTTCTCACATAGGTTCTTCTTTTCACAAGGTGAAGAGTTTTCCGTTGTCATTTTGATATATCCAGTTTTCTGGTGACAAGTCAGTGAAGTTTGTGATTGTTCTTTAACAAAAACCTTTCTTTGGTTTTGTAGGTCAGTTACAGAGGTCGTGTTCAACAACTTTGCCCAGTATCTCAAGGCCTATTTATCACTATTTTCAACATCAGGTAAAGTTGTATGTTGATTGCATTGCATCATCATCAGTTAGACAAAACTAGGACTACTTCTCTACTCCAGTCCAACAGTGAGAAAGGAGGGTCTCTCATGTATACCAAAATGTATTTTATGTTGCCATGTGTGTTTCCACTCTCCAGTCTTGCTTTTTGTAGTAATAGTAATCCAATTGAACTTAACCAGTGTTTACAAGCTCCTACATTTGCATATCTCTTTATTTAATGAATTTCATTTTATATCAAAAAGGAACTTACTTTCATGATGAATCTTTTTACTGCTTGCTAAATTGTGGCAATCTGTTTTCCTTGACTTTATCATCATACTTCATTACATTTTGAGATTTCATAGACAACCTTGGAGTATATTGATCTAGTGACAGCATTATAACTAATAATATAATTTTGTATCTCTGTACGGACTTCTTTAGTTACTTTCATACCCTCGTCTTAACTTCATATTTTGTATTTTATTATTTGAGTATTTACATCTCAGGGAATTTCAAGTTCTACTTGGTTGCTTGCAAATGCATCTGAGGAAATATCTGCTCTGTTACCATTAGCTCCAGTTTCATTACTGAGTGGTTTAAAAGGTGAAGACCAGAAGCAGAAAGCTGTTACTATGCCAGAAAAGGTTCAAGCAGTATTAAAGGGAATTAAGCAGGTTTGAGATGCTTTATCACTGTTTGTGATTGATTGCTTTTGGTTTCTTATAGCACGGTTTGGATGAAGTGCTTAACATTCAACCTTACATTAAGGGCCTGTTTGATAAACTGAAGAATTCGACAACCAAATTTTAGTCTTGAAAAGTTGAACATTGAATGTATTTTGTGTGGAAAAGATTTTAATGTTGAAAAGTGTATGGAAGAAAACTATTAGCATTTAGTATACTGAACACCACTACACTAAAGGAAATTTTTGTTATTTAATGATGTAGTCATATATGGGAAATACTTGCTGCTTTATTCATTCCGTATTGTACTTGTGCTGAATGCATGCAGCATATTTAACCTAAAAAATCATTTTAAATTTTTGTATTGAAGATTCTGAATATTGATGTATGAACAAGCTCCTTCCATCACTGCTATAAGAAGTAACATCAAGAAGAAAGGATATATAATATACAGATGAACAGTCTAAAAATGGAAAATAGACTGATAGGCAGAACTTCAAGGGTCTGCATCTCCCTTTACCTCAATTCTTGTCTAACCTTGTTTCTTTATAACTAACTCCTAACATTCCCTGCCACCTTTGCAGGTGAGTTACTCACAAACTCCCTGCTTCTCACGTTTTTTCAGCCTCAGCAATTTGTAGGATTCTACTAGTACCCTACTACCCTTCCACCTCTTTGTACCATACAATACACACCTTTGTCGTTGAAGGGTGGCTAACACATTCTTTATTCATATTCGGTGTTGAATCTTTTCAATTCATCATGAACTCAAATTATCAAATAGCCTTAATTTTGAAATGTTTCACCTCATGGGCTGTTCATGATTGTGTGCATTTTAGATATCACTGCTTATAATTCAATCTTGCACTGATTTTTTATGTCTTAATTTTTGTGCTCATGATAGATTGTTGAGTCCATTTCAGATGTAACTGCTTAAAATTCAATCTTCCCCTAATTTCTGGACAGCCAAATCACATGCATTATGGTTTTGTTAGGTTTTAGTATCCAAAATTCATACTTGTGTTTAGAAGTTCAACATTACCCTAATTTGAAAATAGTGTTTTGATGTTATCTTTGATTAAATATTCATTTAATTTAAATTTAACATGCTAATCACATTTCTAGTATCATGTTAAAAATGGATGTGAGAAGTATCACCGCAAGTATATTCAGTATAGCAATAATATGAATATTGAAAAAAATTATAATGTTTAGTTTTATTTATATGGTGTCCCTGCCTGCTTGTTAGGAAACTTTTGTATGTTATTTCAATCAGCATGTAACAACTTTATTGGCATCTAATATTCCACTCATTGAAATGCTCACTTTAGATCTAGATTGCCATCGAAACTCTCATAATCTATGGTTTTTAATTTCAAAGGTCTGAATCTGGTTCACATCTGACTCATTGCCCTTTTTACATATATTGTTTTCAACTGTATTTTAGAGTCCAAAAAAGGTCAACTTGGTTGCTGCTTTCGTTTGTGGTATGCTCGTTAAAGATAAATTGATGCAGTTGCAAGTGACAATAAAATGAGCAGCAAAGACTGTATATCAGGTATTAACACCAAATATTTTTTTGTTGACACCTCATTGGACAAGACTTTAAAAGCAATATTTAATTGCTTTCTAGGTTCGCCATATGCATCAGATTTTGGTTAATCTTTTTCCTCCTCCATTAGATCAAGAATATCTCGTTGTTTGTAATGTTTTAAGTAGGCAATTATTAGAAGTGAGGTTGTTTTGTCACATTGTTTTATGATTTCTATGCTGATGCTGCATTCTTGTTTCTTACAGTGGAAGCATTTGTAGGGAAGGGACTTTTTAAAAAGAGAGTTTCCTACCATGCCAAAGGAAGATCAGGGATCAAAGTGAGACCAGAATGCAGGCTAACAGTTGTAGTAAGAGAAATAATCCCTAAAGAGGAGGCAGAGTTTGCTTCCATGACTGGTTCATGGTTATGGCCTTTTTTTGTGTAGTAAATTATTCTTGTGCATCGCATACTAAGATCGAGACAATTAAAAAATATATGCACACAGTTTTTCACCGAGACTGGTTCTAAAGGCCTATATATATATATATATAAGAAAATTGTGCTCCCCTTGTTGAACATCATAAATTTTTTTACTGAAGCATTATTCTATTTATTCTCATATATTAGCTATTTTTCCTTCCTACTATAATGGATATGCCCTGCCTTTAACATGAATCGCCTCTTGCTTTCAAGGAAGTATAATCCAATGATTATTTATTCTTTTTTAAAGATAAGGGTATACGTGTTTGATTTTATTATTTGTACTTTAATTACTTATATTATCCGGAGCATAAAATTGCTAATGCTTTGTTTTGGATTTGGAGTTCTACGGCAGGATGCTGAATCATGTTTCGATTTGCCTTACCCCTTGATACTATTTAACTTGTTTATTGAAAAGCAATTGAATTAGCGGTGAGGGTAGCTTCAAATGCAGTTAACAATAACATTAATGAACAAAAGTAAACCAAATCAAAACACAAGGATAGACTAGATTGCAGTATTAAATAGATAAGTAATTAAATATATTTCAATTAATAATTTAAGAAATAATTATAAATAAAATATTTAAAGAATATATGGTCAAAAAAATTACTTTAATTGGTTGATTATCCTAAATTAAAAAAATTAGAAAATATCATATAATTTCCTCTTGTTTCTATCTTATTTAATCTTACAATTATTCTTTTACGATTTGTCTACATGGTAGACATTTTAATTTGTATTTGACTCTAATACTAAAGGTCTAAAAAATTATTTTAATTTTTCTCCATATTTTTATTTAATCTTATAATTATTTGACCCCTTACTTTGCATCATTCATCAAATTTATTCTTTCTGTTAGCATAAAATAAATAGTGTTACTGGAAAGTATAAACATATTAGATGGTATAAAATTAAAAGATCAAATTAAAATAAAAGGTTAGATGTTACTGTTCCTTTTTTTGTTTCCAGGATTATAATATATAGATATTGTATTAGACATCTAAATAAGTTGATTTGAGTTAAATAAAATTATTTTATACGGTAAAAAAAATTAATATCAAATTTTAATGTAACTGTATTTTTATAAATTCAAACATAAAATTATTAATTAAGTCCACAATAATTCATTAATAAGTATGATGGTTCACTATTATATAATAAATTAAAAAATAATTTAATTGAAGTGTTCATTTGGATAAAAAATTACGCTGAAGATTTATTTTTATATCTTTTAAAATATTTAAAGATAAAAATCATGTTTAGATATTTATAGTAAATGCAATAAAATATAATATTAAAAGAGAGAGGATAAATTTTTTATTTAAAAGTTTATAATAAAACAAAAAGGATTAATTTTATCTCATATCTTCAAATTTATAAAATAAAAAATATTAAATAAAGTGAAATAAATTACAATTTACTGATCTATGTTTCATTTATTCTAATTTTATGTGATTCATATAATAAAATCTAATAGTATTTGTTTTTTACATTTTCTTTTATTTCTTTTCATTAATTTAGACAAGTACCGTTAAGCAATAACATATTTTTTATCACAATAAATTACGTGATTATGACTAAAAAAACTTAGATGTTCTTTCTTGAATAAGACATACATGTTATGGAGCAAAAAAAATATGTAAACATCATTGGCATTTCTTTTATTTTAAGTAATTTATTCAGTCGTTAGCACACTGATGTAATAACATGCGCACCACATGCTTAGCATTATATCAACAAAAGAAGTGAACACGCGCCTGGAGGAGCGTAAGACTTAAAAACCTTCTAAAAGCAACATGGTACAAAGATGGCATCAGACATAAGCAACGGTGTCAGTACATAGTAGGACCCTTTTCAGATGAAACTTTTTAAAAAAAAATTATGAACTAAAATATTATAATATATTTGTAACTTTTTATAAGTTATAATATTTCAA
This sequence comes from Canavalia gladiata, assembly GCA_037954105.1. NCBI lineage: Eukaryota > Viridiplantae > Streptophyta > Magnoliopsida > Fabales > Fabaceae > Canavalia > Canavalia gladiata. Next base: position 18,155,095 of record CM075660.1, read on the forward strand.
TTAACATTATAAAAACTGAAAATTCATAAAAGAAAATATTGAAGTAGTAATAAGTTAAATTTTTAAGAAATAATATATGAAGACCAGATTTTAAAGTATTGATTCCACAAATAAACCATGCTTAATATTTAATTGCCAAACACACTTACCTAAAATATAAATGTTATATACATATTTCATAAGACATGTGATAATGCATTATATCAATTAAGTATCATAAATAATATTTATACATTTTAAAAAATAAATATATTAAATATATCGCTTGAAGTTAATAATTTAAACTGTTAGCATTTATATTACAAATTATAAAAAATAATTTGAATTCAACACTACAATAATATATGTGATATTTATTTATTGGATAAAAATAGAGAAATATTATATCCTCCTACAATATTTTTATTAAATTTTTTTAATCTGTTAATAAATTAAATCTTAAATAAAAAATAATTTCTTATTATCTTGAAATTATAAATAAAACACATGAAATTCATCCTTCGTTTAATAAGTAAAAGGACTTGTAGAAAATTTATATTTTTTCAAAAGTATAAAATTCTTTGAAAATTATTTTTTTTATTTTTTTATCTATCTATTTTTTAAAGAGGATTTTGCTTTTATTTATTTTATTATAAATTCAATAAAATAGATTAATATATTTCCAATTATTTCCTTGTTTCTATTTTATACTTAAAAACTTTACACATATGTCATAAACAAGAGAGAAAAATAATAAAATTTATATTAAATTAAAAATAATTTTTATATAAAGGAGAATATTAATTATATTTTTAAAATTTGTGTATTACCACCCTCTTTAAGTTGATAAAAAAAAACAAAAGAAGTGACATATTAAGAGATAGCAATTAGAACAAATTTATTCTCTAATTAGGATATTAGACAAAATATAACATTACCTCTAGTTTATATTATTTTTTTTATTCTTTATTTTATTTATCATTTAATAATACCAATAAAGATTATTTTAAATGTTATTCTTAAATAATTATGGATATAAATTAATCAATATAAAAGATAAAAATAAAATAAAAATTTATATAATATTTTTTATGAAAAATAAAAGTATTCATTATATTTTTTATTTCATATATTACAATCTAATAACACAAGTAATATGAATAGAAATAAATAATAACTTATATACAGAAACATTCATTAATCATTTCATCCAACCAACTTGACCCGAGCTAAAATTATTTTAACATATCTAAATTTAAAAATGATATTAAATGGATTTTAAGGATGAGATTTAATTATAATTCCATCGTCATAATTCTATTTAGTATTTTGTATTTTTGAAATTCTATATATATTAATAATAATTTTTTCACATAATAAATAATATTAAATATAATATAAAAATTTATTTGTATTAATTTTATTTTTTAAAATATATTATAAATTCTATCTCTTTTTTAATTTATATTTTAAATTCTATAATTTAATTATCCATAATATTAAATAATAATTATATAAATAAATCAAAATTAATGTATATCATATAAAACAAATTAATACATTTAAATGTAAATCATTTAATTCTTTTTTCTTTAAAAAATAATTATTTAATTTTAGATGAAAATATATTTAATTATATGTTGTATATATATAAATTTATTTATTTAAAACAAATTGAGAAATTTAGTTCTATTTCATATATTATTAATTTTTATCAAATTAAATTTAATTGGTTCTATTAAAATTTAAAATAAAAAATAATTCTAACCCGCTCTCTGAATCCTGTAATGTGTAAGCAGAGTCTAAATCCACTCCTAAACCATTTTTCATGAATACAATATTAAGTCTCTGATAGTTGTTAATTGATTTTGTTGTATTAGAAGAAAAAGTTAAAGGGAAAATATAGCTTTGTCTTTCACAGTCTGGAAAAGGCCAATGGATGTTACGGTACTGACAAAGAAGTGATGTGCATATGATCTTTCGCATTATTGGATCGGAAATAATCGTATGCTGCATAGAGTAGAAACCGCAGAAATGCGTCAAGACAATAACATGTGCCTTCGTTTAACTGCCCCACATCACATGACTTTCTATTCATTCACACTTTGCATATCACAACCTTGGTTTCCATTAATTAACACACCATTTTTAGAAAATTAAAAATATTTTTAATTATTTTAAAATATATTAAATTAATTTTTATATTGTAAGAGTAATAATAAATCATATATTTCTTTCATCACACTATTAATCATATTTTTTTATTTTAAATATTATATTAATTTTTTTAAAGATAGATAGATACATTATACGTTTCTTTATCGTAAATAATACTCTTTCTATATTATCTTGTATGTTTATCTAATTGTTTCAGCTCAAATTATTTGTCTTTTACAAAATTCATAAAATGTTATTTTTAATAATTCTTATATTTATTGGTATATTACTTATATATATATGTATATATTAAAATTATATTTTTACTCTTGTAATAAAATTATTTATTAGAGGAAAATATTTTATTATATTAATTTATATATTTAATAACATTTTTAAAAAACTGTTTATTATTTTTAAAGATAAGTAACGAGGGATAATATTAGATATAATTTTTCGACCAATGTTAATTTAAGAATATGTTTAAAATTTTTAAAATTTATTATAATAATATTAATAATGCATTTTTTTTGTAATTTTTAGTTCGTCTCTAATATATTTTTAGAAATTTTTATTTATTAAAATTTTAACTAATACCTTGATAATACTGATTATCAAGATTCTAATGTTTTCAAAATAATTGCTAGTATTTGTTAATTTTATTTTATTTACATATTTAAAATTAAGAAAAATACAGTAAATTGAAATTGTGTTTAAAAGATAAATTTTAAAAATAATAAATTATAAAAATTTAAATACTGGATAGATAATAGTCACGTAATTTAATAAACAATAATTTTTAAAAAAATTTATTCTACGACTAAGAATATTGCACTAACACTAGTATATGCTCTGTCACCTCTATTTCAGTAAAACTGTATGAATTGGATGACTATTCCAATATCTGTGTATAACATGATCAATAAAGATTTCAAAGCTATAAAATTATATATAATATACTAGGCTATCCATACATTGCTCATATATCATATGGATGTTTCTAGATTTAAATGAAAATTTTAAAAATACAAGTTAACAAAATTAATAAATATTTGATTATTAATAATAAATAAAATATTATATTAAATAACATTTAACTAAAAATATAAACTTTTAAAATTTAACTAAAAATATAAACTTTTAAAATTTACAAAAATTACTGAAGTTAACATGCATGTTTTTTTGCTATTATGATATATCTATATCTAAAACTAAAATATAGACTTAAATTATAGTAATATTGGAAATTAATTTATTAAAAAAGTGTTTTTTTAATTTGTTATAATATATCAAAATTTAAAATTTAAATTAAATTTAAAAATAAATAAATAATCAATGCAAGAGAAATGGTATAATATAATGAAGACTTGTGTATTTTAATGAAATTATTAAAAATATTTTTATTCAAGATATAAAATCAAATTTTATAATATAATAATAAATTATATAATCAATATTTTATCTCTATATATTTATATTTATTTATCTTTTTAAAAATAATTGTTTAGTTTTTTCATTTTGCACTAGAGTAATATTAAGTATTATAAACATTTTTTTAAAAAATTATAAGAAAATATTTTTAATGCTGTAATTCAGGTATTATTTTAAGAATTTTATAAAATAAATCTATAAAATATGTTGTTAATTTTATTATTTGAGAACGTTGCATTATTAAAATAATTAAATAATAATAAGAATGACAGTTTAAAATAATATTTTAAAACATTATTTTAAGATAATCTAAAAAATTATTGTTTCACGTATATTTTAATAATTTTTTTTATTAATTATTTTTTAAATATATTTATCAGATCCTATATATTTTAATAATTATGTTAAATATAAATATAAGTTTATAAATTTTTTAATTTTTAATATTTTAATTTTAATTTTTTTATTTAAGGATAATCTAAAATATATCTTTTATTAAAAAATAATAGTATAAACATTTCAAAATGTATAAAAAAAATTTGAAACAAAGATAAATAATCTAAAAATGCGCATATTTTTTAAATAAAAGTTTCTTACGGTTATAAACTGTCACCAATATATTAAATTTTAGATAAAAATTTTGACAATTTTCATATTTCTAGCCGTTTAAATAAAATTTATTTATTATTATTTATAACAGTTATGCTCGCAGTTAAAAAGAATTATCACAAATTATTTGTAACATCCAAAAAAATAGCATTTTTTTAAAATATTAATAATAATATTTGTAGCGATTAAAAATTATTAAAAAATTTATTTATAATTATCACAACTTATGAATTTGGTTACAGTGTCCAATAATTTTATATTATATTTAAAAAATATTTATTAATTATGTTATTTAATTTTAAATAATGATATATCTTTGTAATAAATTTATTACACATTTTAAAATATTTTAAATAAGTAAATCTAATTAATTTTTTAATTTAATAAGTATTAACAAATAAGGTTAGTGATTAATTTTATCTGAAAACATGGATATGGATATTAAATTTTTAAGGTTGATTTTAAATATATAAAATAAAAAATTACTAAAAAAATTATTACCCTATTATATTTTGATATAATAAATAATATGCAATAAAATTTGATATTTTTAACTATTTAAAATCAATCCAAATATTGATGTAATAACATTGAATTTTATCTACAATTTTATTAACATTAGTCTTTACAGTTAATTTTAAGCATTTAAAATTGACCAAATCTCATCAGGAAACATTTATTACACACAGGTATAGAAAATATAGTATAATTTTATTTCTAATGACAATTTGGTTTTTGATAGTTAAAATCAATCATAAAATCTAGTGTTAATATTTTCCTTTTATCCATTGAACCATTTGCAGTTAACTGATTATGAAAATTATTAAAATTAGGAATGCTAGTAGAAGAGAATCAAGAGATGGATTCAGGTAGTCCTTCTACCTATAGATATCAATAGAATGGAGATATTTATATCAACATGTTTGTTCTTTGTGAATTTTAAAAGAAAATTATTAATTTCTGTTTTTATGACTTGTTCTAAATATGAAAACTAGTAGAATTATTATATTAAAATTATAGGAGTGATAATTATTTTTATTACAAAGTTATTATTTTAAATATTTAAAGTTATTTTTAAGGACTAAGATTAATAAAATTAATTAAAAATTTACAAAAATATTTAACACGTATTATAATTTTGTTATGTGTTTATTAAAAATTATTATAAATTAAAAAGCAATTTTATCTTATCTCAAAGTGGCAGAAAAGTCATAACATAGATATAACATTTAATAAAATAACTACATTTATAAAGAAATAACTATCCGAAAAATATTATAATATCTCTTTATTCATTCATTAGATATTCACGTATTTATCATTTAGGAATAATTCTTATGATATATGAATAAATATCAAATCAAGAGAATACTATTTGTCTAATTAATATGTAATTTACACAACATAAAAAATAAGAATAGAATAAAATATATAATATAATGAATGATAATATTATATAAATTTTAATAGTATTTATTACATAAATAATTTGACGCTAGTCCTTCACTTAAATAAAAAAAGAAAATATAAATATAAATAATAATAATATATTTTATTTTATTATTTAATTAAAAATAACTTTTAAAAATACTTTTAATTATTGTTTTCTTATTTTTTTCTTCCTCTCACCCCGACAGGCCTAAATCTATTGGTTTTGTTCATTAATTTTGATTAAAGCACCGAGAAAGTTGCTTTTGAGTTTCCCAAACTAGCCTGTTGTAGGTTTTCATAGTAACCAAAACTTAAGACATTGACCATAAACACATTATTCTTTTTTCTTTTTTTTTAAGATAAAGAACATGTATCTGTGTGAGACAAATAGATGTAAAAAAAAAAAAAAAACCGACAATGAGATGTGGACCCAAGAATTAAATTCTGCCCGCGCGTGGATTGCATCCTCGGAATAATCAAACCCCAAAAATACATATCACGAGAAAATGCAAATTAACGAGAAGAAACTAAATTTTCGATTCAAAGTGAAAGGGACAGCACAAAAAGAGTGGGGTCAAGTGGACGTGTGTCGCGAATATTCACTAGATTTGAATTACTAGTTTCGAATCCGCAACACTCTTCAGGGTTGTCTTATCACTCACGAAATGATAGGTGCATATGAGTGCATATGATAAGCCCATGTACTTATTACATAATTGAAAGTACTTATATCTGATGGGTCAGTAGAAAAAGAAAGACCCTGTACAAGGCATCGAAGATAGCGAGACCAAGTCTCTCTTCTCTCTCCTCCTCTTATCCGCAGCCTTTCAAACCCTAGAAATTCTCGAACTCCGGGCTTTTTATATGTAATCCTCAGCTGGCTCTAAATTTTCTGAGGATTTTGAGTTCGGATTTGGAGTTTAGGTAGAGGGAGGGCGTTTGTGTGGTTCACCTCTGATTTGTGTGTGGTCCGTGAAATTGGAGTTTTGTGCTGGTTTACCCGAGTTATCGTGTTTTGGTGGTGTTGGAAGATCGGGTTTCAGAGATCGAAATTAACGGTACAGTTTCTGATCTGAGAAGCCGTCATGTCTTCTTTGAGCAGGGAATTGGTGTTTCTCATACTCCAATTTCTGGAGGAGGAGAAATTCAAGGAGTCAGTGCACAAGTGAGCCTTCTTTCTTTTTTTTTTTTTAAAATTTTTGTTTCTTGTTTTCCCCGCTTTCTCTTACTCTAGGAGTTGTAGTATCGTAGATGTCTCTAACTTTGGGGATGGTTGGGGTTTGGTATGAATTAGAAATCAGGTTATCCGGTTTGGTAACGGTTTTCGGCTTTGGCTGTGTTCTGGTAAGTGTTTGAGAATGAGGAGGGGAAAGGGAGAAATGAGGGGAAGGAATGTTTTCAATTTCATGTCTTAACGTTGTTGTTTTTCTTGTAATTTACAATTCAGATGTGAATAGCTGAATTACAGTGTTGCTTTCCAGTGTGTTACCTACTTGACTTGTTTATCGACTATTAAGTTTTGTGTCAGGGTTCAATTACTCTGCCAATAGGGCAAGGGTATTCGGTTTACATGTATTGTTCTGCCTTCTTTGCTGTTAAACTACGTAAATATACAAAATCTAGACTTGTATACCTTTTACCAGTAATAAATCTTTTTCTTGCATCCAAAAAGGCTTAGCTGTAATGTTCTTACTTGGAATATTGAATTGAGATGATGAAAAAATAAATTGAGGACTCTTTCTCTTCCTTTGTTTGGAATTTTTCTGTTTTGTTTTGCAGTTGTCTTTTGTAAAAATTTTCATCATTAGGCATCAACTCAACTGTTTGTTTCTGTCTTTTAAATGCATTCTTAATGCGCGCAGGCTTGAGAAAGAATCTGGGTTCTTTTTCAACATGAAATACTTTGAGGAAAAAGTGCAGGCTGGCGAGTGGGAAGAAGTTGAGAAGTACTTGTCAGGTTTTACCAAAGTTGATGATAATAGATACTCAATGAAAATATTCTTCGAAATCAGGAAGCAGAAATATCTGGAAGCACTCGATAGGTACATGGAATAGAACTCTGTATTTTTTTAAGTTTTCCTAAATTTTATTTGTGCTTTTTATGAACCTTCACATCTTGTTTTGTCAACGATGTTTTTTTAAATTTTAGGCAAGACAAGGCAAAGGCTGTTGAGATATTGGTTGGTGATTTAAAAGTGTTCTCCACCTTCAACGAGGAGCTATACAAAGAAATAACCCAATTATTAACTCTTAATAATTTCAGGTAATATCTTGTCTTGAATATATGATCTAATTGAATGCATTTTTGTCAGTACCTTGACTGTTAGGTGGATGAGATCATACATTTGATTCATATCTCGACTCTTTGTGAATCTCAATTCCCAGGTCAGTCTAATTAAGTGGTAAAACCTGACACTTGAATGATATTTTGTTTTCATGACAGGGAGAATGAACAGCTGTCTAAGTATGGTGACACCAAAACTGCTCGAAGCATTATGTTGATAGAGCTTAAAAAACTCATAGAGGCAAACCCTCTTTTTCGTGATAAGCTTATCTTCCCTACCCTTAAGTCATCAAGACTGCGAACTTTAATCAATCAAAGGTGTATATGATTAAGCAAGTTAAACTTTCTATTGACTCTCTCTATCTCTCCCTCTATTTTGCTATGCTCTTTCATTCACTTCTGCATAGTTGGGCTGTCTTTTTGACCCATGTGGTTCATGATTTGATGCAACTATGGGACAAATGAAATGTAAATCATGTGGCTGTTGCTTTCTGGATGTGTACAACTAGTATATTTATTTCGTATGAAGCTTTAACTCCTTATAATCTTATATTTTATTATTCCTTTATTCGGTAAATGACAATAATCTGGAAAGTTTTCCATTCCTTTTATTAATTGATTCTTGTGAATTTGGATTATTAGCTTGTTATGCCCAGCCTTTTCATTTTTTTTTTCTGTGAATTTATCTATGCCCCTTATCAATGCAGTCTAAACTGGCAGCACCAGCTCTGCAAAAACCCGAGGCCAAACCCAGATATAAAGACTTTATTCACAGATCACACATGTGCACCTCCTAATGGTCCTCTGGCTCCTACACCTGTCAATCTTCCAATTGCTGCAGTTGCCAAGCCTGCTGCTTATACTTCACTTGGAGCTCATGGTGTATGATATTTTGCTTTTTACAAACAACTTGTTATTTTCATTTTAAACTGATTGATAATATAATTATACTATGTTGATTAATTAATAATTTGGTTTTTTATTCTGTATAGCCCTTCCCACCTGCAGCTGCAACTGCTAATGCTAATGCTTTGGCTGGTTGGATGGCCAATGCCTCAGCTTCATCATCAGTCCAAGCAGCTGTTGTCACAGCATCAACTATACCAGTCCCACAGAATCAAGGTTAAATTACAGTTACCCTACTATTTTTTAACAAATATATAGCTACTGTATTTTTCCAATTACTCTCACAATCCCCATGAAATATACGAGCTATGCACCCGAGTTTTTACATTCTTTTAAAGAAGCTTGTTATCATTATTCATTAGTGTCTTGACAGTTGCAATTGTATCTACCTGGCTAAGTAAGTAGTAGAATGCATTGATATTAACTAGAATATTACTTGTTCAATTATTTCACAAGAGGATGTTGTGCTTAAAATCCACATTTTTTTAAACAGTGTCTATCTTAAAACGTCCTAGAACACCTCCTGCAACTCCTGGGATGGTTGATTATCAGAATGCTGATCATGAACAGCTAATGAAAAGGCTTCGTTCTGGTCATTCTATAGAGGAGGTAACTTTAATAAAGTTCTGTTCAATGTAGCTGTGCCTCACATATTTTTTATACCAACAATTTTTCTGTTATTTTTTATTTTGTAATGGTTTGTGACTCATGTCAATATGGTTCGTTTATATTTAATTTCAGGTTTCTTATCCCTTGGGTCGACAAACCTCCTTGTCATTGGATGATCTACCAAGAACAGTGACTATGACTTTGCATCAAGGATCCGCAGCAACTAGCATGGATTTTCATCCTTCTCATCATACCTTACTTCTTGGTATTGTTCAGCATAACTTACAAAATTTTCTTCTTGGTATCATGACTATATCTTGTTTGCTAAAATACCACACAAAGCATAACTTACAAAATTTTCTTCTAATTAATGGTATATATTTCCAACTAACAGTTGGTTCTAATAATGGCGAAATTACCCTCTGGGAACTCAGTTTGCGAGAAAAGTTGGTCTCAAAGCCATTCAAGATATGGGATGTGTCAGCATGCTCATTACCATTTCAGGTTCATACAGTGCAATATTTCTTGTTCTATTATATAGTACCCTCAGTTGTCAATCTGACCCAAGAAAATAAGTGTAGCTCAAGCTGTTGTGGCCACCATACTATTATTATGCTTGGCCTGCTTTAGAATTCAAAACCTTTGTAATTGAAGTTGAAAATTTTGCAGGCCGCTGCAGTCAAGGATGCACCTATTTCTGTCAGTCGGGTCACATGGAGCCCTGATGGAAGTTTTGTGGGTATGTTGCTTCATGTTTCTGAAACTTTTTTTATGGTGTCAGGCAAATATCTAACCGGTTGCTTTGCTGTAGGCATTGCTTTTACCAAACATTTGATTCACTTGTATGCCTACTCTGGATCAAATGAGCTAGCCCAGCGTATTGAGGTGATATTCTTCTCATAAAAATGGCTAAAGTTTTGATTGCAGTTTGATTTACATTTCCTTGTTTATGCAGGTTGATGCTCATGTCGGTGGTGTGAATGACTTGGCATTTGCTCATCCAAATAAACAGCTGTGTATCGTGACTTGTGGGGATGATAAGTTGATAAAGGTTTGAAAGATCTACTCATTATTATTTTAGATTATGTAAAAATTATCTATTTTTCTGAAAAAGAAACTTTTAACAGGTATGGGATTTGAATGGACGGAAACTATTCACCTTTGAGGGGCATGAGGCACCAGTATATTCTATTTGTCCCCATCACAAAGAGAACATTCAGGTACAAAGTAGATATCATTGTTGAGACATCTATATTTTTCAATGTTTATTTGGAAGGTTATATGCAGTGTTCCACTTGTTATAATTTGATGGTATACACACAGACAGTAAAGGTTGTTAATATAACTTTGCAGTTCATATTTTCAACTGCCATTGATGGGAAAATAAAGGCATGGTTGTATGATAACATGGGCTCTAGGGTTGACTATGATGCCCCTGGTCACTGGTGTACTACAATGCTTTACAGTGCTGATGGAAGTAGGTAAGCTGGATTTGAATGAGGGCAACTATTTCTTTAAGTGCAGGCTCAATGGATAATTAAGGTGTATTATATATTGAAGTGTCTTGTCATATCTTCCAATTTATTTTACCCACCTTTCTCCAGGTTGTTTTCTTGTGGAACAAGTAAAGATGGAGAGTCCTTTCTTGTTGAATGGAATGAAAGTGAAGGAGCCATTAAGAGAACATACAATGGATTCAGAAAGAAATCTAATGGTGTTGTGCAGTTTGACACAACCCAAAATCGCTTTTTGGCTGCAGGTGAAGATGGCCAAGTGAAGTTTTGGGACATGGACAATATTAATCTTCTAACAAGCACTGATGCTGATGGTGGATTACAGGTTGGTATTTTTTTGGTTAACTGCTTTAAACATTGTGGAATATAACTACACTTCGTAAAACATCTCCTATTTAATTGTGTGAATTTGTCCAGGGCCTTCCACGCTTGAGATTTAATAAGGAAGGAAATATCCTTGCTGTTACTACTATGGACAATGGATTTAAGATACTTGCTAATGCTACTGGTCTTAGATCTTTAAGAACAATTGAAACTCCAGCATTTGAAGCGTTGAGGTCACCCATTGAATCAGCTGCAATCAAGGTAGTGATACTGTTTAAACTTTTGCATGTTCCCGATGTTAAGATCAAATATGTATGTGTGATGTCCATGTTGTTTATGTTATGTAGGTATCTGGCTCTTCTACTGTTAATGTTAGTCCCGTCAACTGTAAAGTGGAAAGAAGCTCCCCTGTCAGGCCATCTCCAATTCTTGTAAGAACCTGACCCTGTGTAACTTAATAATCATTAATTCATTTTTGTGATGTTAGCATGATGACATCGATAGGCATTTCATTTCTCCACACACACACATGGATGCACACTGGTGTTTGGACTCGTTTAATTTTTTAATTCTTTTATAGCATGCTTAATTCCATTATGCAATACCTTCTGTACAATGGATGGCTACTGTATGGATACTTGATTTCCACTTTTTTGGGGGAACATGTCCTCTTTCATATGATGGGCTTACTATTAGATCCAAAAGGCATACAGAAATCTGTTTTACTGTATAATTTGTTGTTTTTATTCCTTTATGGAACAACTCAGCTGATTGTTATTTATATCTTTAAGTTACGTATGGCGGATTTTTTTTTTCTGCATCTTAATACTTGTTTGCAACACATGGATTGGTTTTCCCTTTTCAATCAAGAATGGAGTTGATCCCATGGGTCGAAGTGTAGAGAAACCAAGAGCTGTGGAAGATGTAATAGATAGAGCTAAACCATGGCAACTATCTGAAATTCTGGATCCTGTACAATGTCGGTCAGTTACCATGCCTGACAGCACCGATTCTTCTAGCAAGGTGTGTTGACTGTTTATTATATGAGATTGCCATTATTCTATTGTGAACTGTGTTTAATGGCCTGATCCATATATAGGTTGTTCGACTTTTATATACAAACTCTGGTGTTGGTATTTTGGCCCTTGGTTCAAATGGTATCCAGAAGCTTTGGAAGTGGGCTCGCAATGAACAGAATCCTACTGGGAAGGTAGTCTTAAGCACATAATTTATTTACATATGTCCCCCCTTCAATCTTCTCTTTATACTTTTCATTTGTCCTTTTTTTCAGTATATAACAGAATTCTGAACTTTATATGATTACAGGCTACTGCCAGTTTTGTTCCACAGCATTGGCAACCCAACAGTGGTCTTGTTATGACTAATGATATCTCAGGTGTAAACCTTGAAGAAGCAGTCCCTTGCATTGCACTCTCAAAAAATGACTCATATGTTATGTCTGCCTGTGGTGGAAAGGTTTCACTATTCAACATGATGACATTCAAGGTGTGTCCCAGATGTACAATCCTGATATTCTATTCAGTTGTTAAGTTTACTGGTTACTCAGAGTTTACTGTTTTATAGGTAATGACAACATTCATGCCACCACCTCCTGCTTCTACCTTCCTTGCTTTCCATCCCCAGGATAACAACATTATAGCCATTGGGATGGAGGATTCAACCATTCACATCTATAATGTCAGAGTGGATGAGGTGATTACTGTCTCTTATTACTTGTTTTCTCATTTTGATATTTTCAATATTATTTCTAATAATCTCACACAAACACACCCTTTTTCCCTTTTGGGGGTTTGTTCCAGGTGAAATCAAAATTGAAGGGTCACCAGAAGCGTATTACTGGTTTAGCTTTTTCAACCAATCTTAATATACTTGTTTCATCTGGTGCTGATGCTCAAGTAAGTCTTTTAACCATTCTCCTTTCATACATGATTCGGAGTAGCATGGAAAACCTTTCAAAGTGGATGCACTCTTGTGCAAATTTTTTGATGGCTTGCGGCACTTAATAAATTAGTGGATTTTCTTTATCTTTTCTTTTTTGGGTACTAGAGTTGGAATACCTATGACCGGTGTTTTATTCAGATTTGTGCTCTAACCCTCTACTGCACTATCAATTGCATTGCTTTCCATATTAGGAAACATTACCCTTTGCTGCACTGAATTTTTTGCTTTTCAGATTTTAATAAGTTCTATTATGTTGTACAGCTTTGTATGTGGAGTATTGATACATGGGAGAAAAGAAAATCAATCCAAATACAGCTGCCCGCAGGAAAGTCACCTGCTGGTGACACACGAGTACAGTTCCATTCTGATCAACTTCGCTTATTGGTAATCCATGAGACTCAGTTGGCAATATATGATGCCTCTAAAATGGAACGCATTCGGCAGGTATGAAGTTTCATCTAATTTTGATAGAGCTGCTGGTTGCTGACAAAATTAAAAAGAAAGATGCTCAGAAATTCTTTTGCTGCAGTGGGTTCCCCAAGATGGTCTGCCTGCCCCCATATCATATGCGGCATATTCCTGCAACAGTCAATTAATATTTGCTACATTTTGTGATGCCAACATTGGGGTTTTTGATGCTGATAGCTTGAGACTTAGATGTCGTATTGCACCATCAATATGCTTGTCACCGGCAGCTTTAAGTGGGTAAGTTTCAGTTCAGTTAATTGGTCTCAATTTGGGATTTATTATATTAAAAAAGAAAGCAAGCAACGTATTCTTTTCCCTAAACTTTCTGTTATTCGGTAGTTTTCATGTCTCTCCCACCAAGTAACCCGATCCACACTTTATTGAGTGAGTCCTATATGCAATTTATTTAATAATAAAGATTCTGTTGCTAAGATTTATCTCGTATTAATATTGAACATTTTGTTCAAGGTTGCTTCTCTGCAATGGTGCAGTAAAAAAATTGATTAGTAATTTGATACGAGATATTTTTTCCTGTTTCAATTTAATGCGGACATGGCATTAGTATTCCATTTTAAAGATCCTCAATACTATGTCTTTTTGTAAAATAACCCCCCCCCCCCTATTAGGATGCATGGTGATTTTTTATCTGTATTAGCAAAATTTGAGGGTTGGAGCCTGACACTTAATGTGTTGTTTGTTGTAGAAGCCAAGCTGTATATCCTCTTGTGGTTGCGGCTCATCCACTGGAACCTAACCAGTTTGCTGTTGGGTTGACGGATGGATCTGTCAAAGTCATAGAACCCACTGAATCGGAGGGTAAGTGGGGATCTTCCCCACCTATGGACAACGGAATTTTGAATGGTAGGACAGCATCATCATCTACTACAAGCAATCACACGGCCGATCAGGCCCAACGATAAGATTAATTGTATTATACTAGCGTAGTTCTTTCCATCTGTAATTTTATCAGCTTAGATGTTTAGATTTTAATTCACCAATTTGTCTCGTCAATATCAGGTCAGCTTGGACATAAAATAGTAAATGTTTAGACGTACTCTCGTGTATACCTTAATTTATTCAACTCAATTTTATTGTTTATATTTAGTTCGAAGGTTCTTGCTTCTTGCTAACAAGTGTATTTGTTAAATTCCCTCGCAGTATGGCACTCAATATAAAATCAATTCAATTGTCAATTTCTCATTGCTGCATTGGAATTAGGAAATGTCGGAAGCCCCAATTTGAATATTGAATATTGAATATTTATTTTTATGTAGATTCTCCTCACCCACTAAATTTTGCAAGTTTTTAATTGGGGGTGCTGTCTCTTCTTTACATGAAAATAGATAGTTTAGTTTCGTTTGAAATACCCAGTTTCATTATTTCTGGGATGATATGAACACTTTTATTCCAGCATCATTCTGGTTCCATTGCCCGGGACTGGGACACTGGGAGACACCGTCAACTGGTATGCATTGTTGAGCTTTTACATAACTCCGTCCAGAGCGTTGCTAAAACCTAATCCAATTATTACTTTACGGTCTAGAGGACTGATTCACAGGACACATTTAACTAGTTTCCAACAAATTTTCAAATAGTTTCGCTATAAAACTTTTACTGATCTTCAAGACTGGTGGAAGTGCCAGATATGGACTTGCCATGGTGTTACATTAGGAAAAAAAGATGCTCAGGTCAGAAAACTTTGTTTTGCACTTCATATAAGGAAAATATAATTGTAAGTACCAATTATAGACTTGCCAGGTTTTCTAGTTGTCCTTTTCTTGCTATGCACTTTCGGATTAAAAAACGTTTACCCCGGGTGTAGCTATTGTGCAGTGCATCCATTAATGGTAATGGGCCTAAGGAACAATTGCCGCAGGTTATGAATGGAAATTGCTTTTTGCACTCCTGTTCTTTCTTTTCTCACCTTCTTCCATTTTTTGTAAATATTTTTTAATTATATCCTAACAAATACATTCCGTAAATTAATTTGTGAAACGTAAATTTTTATATTTTCTAAACTAATTTAAGAATATATTTTTACCTTCCGTAAATTAGTTTGCGAAATGTATATTTTTACTGGTTACATGAAGATAACAATATATAATTGTCCTTGACTTTATCCTACAATTGGCCATAATATATTTATGTTGTTATCATAAATACTTTTTTGCTCCAATATCATTTTGGACAATCGTTAAATGTGCACAGCTGTTAATGATTCTCTATCATTACACATTTCTTCTATAATAAATCTATTATGTGATTGTCCAATTATAAACATGTTAACTGGAGACATTGTTTCAAATCAACTAAACTTTTGCAGCTTTATAACCACGTTTCAATTTCAGTATGGTTAAATTCTTGAGTTCCTTTTAAAAGACTAGCATGTTAACAAATTTATGAATCACTTATTTAATTGAATCATTAACAATTAAAAAAAATTAATTATAAAATATATAATTAGTTTTTAATTTAATTTACTTATTAATATTATGCTTAAAATAGATATTAGTGAAAATAAGTCAGAAGCAAGCAAAGGATGACATGTCAACATGAAAATGATATCATCTTTTAATACCTTAAAAGATTGAATTTATTCATGTTAAATTTGGATAATAATAAAATTTACTATACTATAATGAGACAAATGAAATGAGAGACGAGAGCTAAAAAAGAAAATCACGTTAGTAATCAAATAAGTTAAGAGGTGGTTATAAATGATGGACACATGTTAAATGATTCAAGAATCCAAAAAGTGCAGAGAAGTTAAAAAATAACGAATAACTAACTTGAATTTACGAAATTTCATAGGATGAGCAACAATAGATATAGCTAGGGGAGGAAGGAAAAAAGGGAGTAGAATTTGATACTAATATTTTTTTCCTTTTGTATTTTTTTTTCCTGATATTAGAGTTGTCTTCCTTAACACTTTTTTATTTCTATGCTAGTTATCTCGTGTGATAGCCAACCTTATTTAATTCCTTACATATTTGGTTTCATTTCCACCTTAGTTGACAACACCAGATTGAAGGAGTTATAACATGATATGAAACGCCTCCTCAACTTGATGAAAAAATGCGAGACTGAAGCAGCAAAATGTGATGCTAATAACTGCACCTGTTTTGCTTGGTTAGAGACGGCGATTTACCAATTATCTTAAACAAATTCTCTGGGTGGATTGAGCTTAAACTCCATATCCTTTGTGCTACCACCATTTCAGAAAAGGAATATCAAGCTTGACTTTCCTCGATTTGGTGGCACTGACATCTTACATTGGATTTTCAAGGCAGAATAATTTTTCAATTATTATAAAACCTCATATGACTAGTGATTAACTATTGTAGCGGTTCATATGGAAAATGATGTTGTTCCTTGGTCGCAAATGATGCAACTTAATCATCAATTTCAGTCTTGACAAGGTTTTGTTCGACCCTTAAACTTAAGTTTGGCTATTTCCCATATGAATGATCTCATTCTACCTTATTCAAACTCACCCAAATTGGCTCTGTCATTAAGTTTTATGTCACTTTTACAGCTCTAGCTAATCAGATTCAAGCTTTGAGGGTTGATGTGTTCTTAGATTGTTTCTTTGTAGTCCCAAGTCTAATATTCATAGGGATGTGATAGCCCCAAGCCCCATTTCTATTCAAAAGGCTAAGGCTATCTCTCTTGCTTGTTTATTTGAGGAAAAATACACACACAAACCTTGCCCATATTATCTCTCCAATTTAACCAACTCCCAAAATTGTCCCTTGTCTACCACCACCCCACCTTAACACACCTCTCTTCCTTCGTTATTATTCACTCCTAACCATAAACCTTTTGATAGCACCTTGGAAGATGAGGGAAAATCTGTTCAATGGAGGCTAAAGAGACTTAATCGGACGTGAAAATAAAGAGTATCTTAGGCACTACTTCTAGGGAGATAAGTCATAGTTGGTCCGCCATCTTGGAGTTCTAAGAATGAGGTTCTCACCTCAAGACAAGGCTAAGGGAGAGCGAATTTGAGAGAAAATCTCACTCTAAAAATTCTAATTTCAATTAATGAATCAAAGTGTTTCAAAATGACTACATTGTGGTCTATATACAGACCAAAGAAACTACATCAATGTGGGTGGTCATTAACGATGGATAGGCATCAAATGATCCAATAATATAGGGAGTGTACAAAATCTCAAGAAAACAAACAACTAACTCGAATCTACGAGATTTCATAAGATGAGCAGCAATAAATATAGTTAGTGGAGGAATGGAAAAAGGGAGCAGAATTTGATTATGATGTTTTCTCTCTTTTGTATTTTTTTCTTCTGATATTAGAGTTATTTTCCTCAATATTTTCCCATTTCTATACTAACTACCTCATGTGATAGCCAACCTTCTTTAGTTCATTACATACATATTATAACTTTTTAATCAATGACACTTGATCTTGGATTGTTGAACAAACTCAAAATCATGGAGTATTATTTTTGTCAATCATTTAACATATACAGTTAGATTGAAACAATCACTTATCTTCTTCCTAATCTTAGTCAATTCATGAGATCTTGTCCAAAATTTGACAAACTAAGAGATATTGATGCAATTCACCAATCCTCTATGAATTCCTTGAAGAAGGGTCCCTGGATAGGATGGACTCGATTCATGGAGGATTTTCTTATTTCAAATGTGGATGGAAGTTCCGTAGAAAACCCAATGCCATCTAGATTTGGTGGTTTCATAGATGATTCCTACAAATGGCTATATGAATACTATAACAGTATCAGATAACATTCATCAGAACTCATGGTTATATTATAAGGATTACCTTGCATCAAATAAAGGATATAAAAAATAGCTGTATCTCAAATGGTCTAAAAGAAATAATATAAATAACTCTCATATTTCCATAAATACAAATTCATTTTTTGAGACTATAAAATTGATATGTTATGGTTTAAAAGCAATAACATAAATTAATTCTCATATTTTCATAAGTATAAATTCATTTTTTGAGACTATTAAAAATCAATTATACTTGTTTTAAAAAGTTTAATAAATTATTATTTAATGATCTCGTTAAAATATTTTAGGGTTAAATATGTTTTTAGTTCTTTTAAAATATTTAAATTTTGGTTTTGATCCTTCAGTTTTAAAACATTTGGTTTAGATCCTTTATTTTTTAAAATATCATGATTATAATCCTTGATATTAATTAAGTTACATTAAGTCTAGATCAATCATTATTAGAAAAAAATTTGATTATTTATTAAATGTTTTGATTATAATTCTCAAATCATGATTAATCTATTTTGATTTAATATAATTAAATTAATATAGAGATTATAATCAATTTATTTTAAAAAATGAAGAATCTAAACTAAAGGTTTTAAATTTAAGAGACCAAAACCAAAATGTGAATATTTTAGAAGGACTCATATTTAACCCAATATTTTATTTTAAAAAATAAAATATCTTAAAATTATAATATTTTTTATATTTTCATTATAATTTTAAAAAATAAAATAATTATTATACATATCAAAAATATATTACATCTATTTTTATTTTATTTATGATTATATTTTTTTTAAAATTATAAATTATTAAATTTATAATGTATATATATGTTCGTAAACTAATTATTATTCTTAAAAAACAGTATTAATTATGTAGTTCAATAAAATATAAATTACATAAAAAATTTGCATTATCATTAAAAAAATTTAATTTAATTATTAGTTATCATTAATATTTGTTTCATAAAGAATGTTTATCCTTTATTTTCAAATGATAAATTGTTACTTAGTTCATCATATAAATAAATTTTTTTTATAATCAACAATAAACTCGTGATAATTTAATTGTATTTTTATGTTATAAATTTAATATTTTTTTAATACAACCTTTATAAAAATAAAGACTATTTATATATTTTTCTTTATCTAATTTAGATTTTTTACAATTTTCATATTTTAATTTTTTGAAATAATGAAGTCTTTTTTACTTTTGAAATTTAATAAATTTATTTTTTATTTATTTTATTTTATCTAAAATTTAAATTTCAAAGTTTAAAAAAATAGAATTAAAAATTTTTCTTATCAAATCAATTAAAGTACAATCCAATTAAAAGAATAAATACCACATAGTCAAAATGATCGGGGCATTCCGAGAATTGAACTCGGGACCTCTCGCACCCTAAGCGAGAATCATACCACTAGACCAAATGCCCACTAACAAAGACAAGTTTTTATTTTCTTATACTGATCTATAACAAACGGCAGCATGTGAAACTTGAAATGTGAACTGTGTAAACGAATTGCACCGTCTTAAAAATAAAAATGAATTTCTTATCTGAGAAATAAAAAATAAATACATAACTCCCATGGTGCGGTGTCATCATTCCCGATTGTGCCAACCCTATTAGGGTTAGGGTTTATGTAATCCAATTCCAGCGACGGTATGGCGAATCGTACGGATCCAGCAGCGAAGAGCATTAGAGGGACGAACCCTCAGAATCTGGTGGAGAAGATTCTTCGATCAAAGATCTACCAGAACACGTATTGGAAGGAACAATGTTTCGGGTTAACGGCGGAGACCTTGGTGGACAAGGCGATGGAGCTGGACCACCTCGGAGGTACTTACGGTGGCAACCGCAAGCCCACCCCGTTCATGTGCCTGGTCATGAAGATGCTCCAGATTCAGCCCGAGAAAGAAATCGTGATCGAGTTCATTAAGAACGAGGATTACAAATACGTTAGGGTTCTCGGTGCCTTTTATTTGCGTCTCACTGGATCTGATATTGATGTATACCGCTACCTCGAGCCCTTATACAACGACTATCGGAAACTCAGGCGAAAGCTACCTGATGGACGTAAATTCTTTATCAGTTTTCACTCTATTGTTTTTTTTTATCGATTGCTCACTTGTGAAGCTAATTTATTGCTTTTGATGTATCTTGCAGAATTTACATTGACACATGTGGATGAGGTCATTGATGAACTTCTCACAAAAGATTATTCCTGTGATATTGCTTTGCCACGCATCAAGAGAAGGTTTTTTTTTTTTTTTTATTTTATGTATTGGGATGTTTAGTTTTAAAGCTGTTGGTGATTCTCCTTTTTCTGTCTATGCTCTTTATTTGATATTGAGCTTTGAGCAATTTTCCTGGGCTGTATTGCTATGCATAAAAAGGTCTTGATGATATCTTTACGGTTATTTTTTTGGGGAAGTTGTTGGTTTATTTGTGGACTGTGAAATTGATACTTTAAAACAAAGATTACGAAATTATTTTTGTGGTGTGAAGATGTTTAGTTCTCGTCTTCTGTTTTCTATAGGTGGACTCTTGAATCTCTTGGTTCATTAGAACCTAGGCGAAGTGCACTTGAAGAGGATTTTGAGGAGGAAGAAGAGAAAGAGGATAATGAGCAGCCTGTTGAGGAGCTTGAAGATAGGGCCTATGAGAAGGTGCTTCCCTGTCTTTCCTAATTAAAGTATCTTATCTTATTATTATTTGAATTTTAAATGTAGGTGGTTATGATTTGGTTTAATTACTGAATGACATACAGGATTACTACCGTGGGCGCAGCCCTACAAGGGAAAGAGATAGGGACAGAAGACGAGATGGTCATAGACACAGGTACTGTTCTCTCTTGGCAGGTGTTTTGTATAACTTTGTATGGATTGATGTAGATGTGCACCTTGTTAAAACTTTTCTGGTATGGTTTTACTTTTCATTTGCATTTTGGTTTTTTATTAAATTCCTTGTTAGTATAGGAGTGCATCTTTGCGTACGGGTCTTAGGCCTCAAATTAATTGTAATTTTCTTTTAATATTGTGATTGTAGGAAAACTGAGTTTTATTTACAGCAGATATGAATAAATTATACTGGAAGCTGTTTTTGAATTTGCACAGAGCCACACACACACTACTTATATTTTCTCTAAGTTACACTTCTATTTCCACTCTGGCATTCAGAGCCATGTGTGGTATACAACTGCTTCCTATAGTAAAGTTTAACGATCCTGCCAGGTTTCTCTGCACTGACAGTGTGCAGTGAGAAGTATGATGGGTCAAACAATTATGTTGCATGAGTTGATGGTGCTCCACGAGCATGGTGTTGTATATTGGAGCATTGGTTTTACACGTTTAAATATTTATTGGAGAATCTTCTTGTCCATTTTTTAACTGACAAGTAATTTTCTTGATTGTCAAATTGGTTATTACGAACACTTGTTTCCCCAATTTTATGTTGTCCCCATATGCTTTGCCATTTTCTATGAAATTACTCTTGAAGATCCATCAGAGATAGCTTAGTTTTATGTCACATTTTTGTTTAGTAATAGAATTTCATCAGACCAGATTAGGAAGATTGTGCTGGAGACAGCAGGAGTATGAGAAATCCTCCTGATACTTTAAAAAAAATAGAGAAAACGCATTCATCCCACGAAAATAGAGAAGGTACATAAAAGCGCAAGATTAGAAAGAATATAGGCTGAAGCTTTATCATAGCCCTACCAATTCTTAAGTTTAATGAAAATGTGGTTGGTTATTCTTTCTCTTCAGCCTGTTTGTTTCTGATCCCATTCCATCAACATGTGACTGAGCTATTATTTAAATCTGAGTTGCTTGGAAGTTTCTTGTTGAGCAAGCATTCTGCCATGGGTCAGTTTAAAAATCATTTGCATGCACATTCATCTGAATTTTGGTTTAATTGCTGCTCGTACTTAAAGCAAGCAGGTTACTTGACATTTTGATTTTTTCATTCTTATTTCCTTGATATTGTCTTGTGAGTTAAAATTTTAAACAGATCACGAATATAAGTGACATTCTGTTGGTTATCGGACATCAATTCCCTCCTTACTGACTTTATAATGAAGTAACTATATAGTTTTCTTTACGTAAGAGATGGATACATTTTGTCATTAGTGATTTGTTGGCTTATTAAGTTTACATTTCATTTGCTTTTTGATGTTCTTTTTATAGGGATCGTGATTATGACAGAGATTATGATAGAGATTACGATAGAGAGCGGGGACGTGGCCGAGAGAGAGACAGAGACAGAGACAGAGACAGGGACAGGGACAGAGACAGAGATAGGGAGAGGGATCGGGACAGAGACAGGGACCGATATCGTCTAAGGGAAGAAAAAGAGTATGGTCGCGATAGAGAGGGTAGGGAACGGGAGAGGAGAGAGAGGGATCGTGATCGTGGAAGGCGAAGGAGCCACTCAAGGAGTCGAAGTAGGAGTAGGGATCGCAAAGAACATGATGGGGGGGACTTCAGAAAGAGACATGCTCGGAGTAGTGTGAGTCCTAGAAAGCATGGAGATGGGCTTGAGGATGGTGAGCCGAAAAAGAAGAAGGAAAAGAAAGAAAAGAAGGAAAAGAAGGATGACGGTACTGACCACCCAGATCCAGAGATTGCAGAAGCCAACAAGCTCCGAGCAGCCCTGGGTTTGAAACCACTGAAGCTCTAATGTGAGCAGTGTGGCATGAATTTAATCTGGGTTTGAAACCATTGAAAATCCAAACATAAGGTGGTAATTAATCGTGGCTTGTGGCACTTGATACTGCTTGCTTTATCTGTTCTTAGTCGTAATTATCAAGTCAAAAAGATAAGTTTGTCACGCAAGTACTTGCGTTGCTGCGGCGGCTCGGGCTCGATTACCCATAGTCTTATCTTTCAGCAGCCTCTGTAATGTAATTTTAACTACAGAAACTTTCAGCAGCCTTGGCTTTTGGACCATATAAGGAAATTCAATCATATTTATGGCTCCATTGCTGTGATTTCGTTATTTCGGAGTATACCACTTGCAACTTACCCTTTAAAGTAACTGGTTTAAGGATGTCGGTTTAAGGATTTAACGAGGATAGATTAAGATTAATATTATGTTTGTAATATTTATAATATATAAATATTTAATAATATACTATTAATAATATTACATAATTAAAAATTAAAAATATTATTTTAAATTTTTAAATTCAAATTATATAATATAATTTTAATATTTTAAAATAATTAAAATAATATCATTTTACACAAATTAAATTTTTATCGGTTTTATCAAGTTATTTCGGTTCATTTGCTGGCTTGTTATTGTTTTTTTCAAATGATTTTGTAGTTTAAATGTTTTGAGGGATGTTTGGTTTCTGGCTTAATCAACATGTTTGGTTCAATTTTTTATGACTGGTAGCCCGTTTTTTGGATATTTTTCGTAAAATTTATGTCTCCCTTGAATGGATTTTAAATTGGTAATTGAAAAGATCAGTTTCAACGTTAACATATGATAACTTATTTTATTATATTCTATTCCTTGTATTTGTCGAACTATCAGATAAGATATCCTATTAAGTTATTGTATCATGTTCAGTTAAAAATATTAGAATTGGACAATTGCTTCTTTTTTATATTCTATTATTTTTAATATTTTACAACATTAGTTAATTATTTATAAAATATAATTTTTATCAAATATTATATTAATTTGTAAAATTATTTTATCCATTTTACGAAACATAATTTTAACTTTTTAATATTATATTTTAATTATGATATTTTACAAAAAATTGTTTTAAGTATAAAATTATTTTTAAAAATATTATAATTTTTATATCAATATTTTAATATTATTTATACATAAAAATAAAACTTAAAATTTTTTAATAATCTTTTTATATTTTTAATATATATACATTTTAATGGAAAGTCAGAAAATTAAATAAAAATTAATTTTAAAAATATTTTAATTTTAATATAATATCTTATCTTCTTATTATTATTTTTTTATTTTAAATATTAGATATGATAATATCATGTTTAATTTACTTTCAACCATAAAATAAGATAAGATAAGAATTATCTTATTCTTATTATTCTCTATGTATTCAAAATTTATATATTCAATCCATCAAACGAATGTTTGATATTCACAATTTGAAATAAAAAATTATGAATCCTTTTAACTGCACTGGGGAAATTACATGTTAAAACCTTACTCCATAAATTTGTTACGGACATGGATAGCTAGTACTCTGACAAAAGGGAAGAAACATAGTGATCTTGCTCTTGTATGGTGGAAACTGAAAACTGAACAACAGAACATTTCTTTGCTGAGGGAAAAAAACGGAACGAAAAAATAAGATTGCAAATAGTTAAGAACCCATTACAAAGTACAAAAGAAAAGCTGATACTCTATTAAAAAGCCAAGGCCAATAAACAATATAAAGGACAAAAGCAAGAAAAGAGAGACAAAAGCAAGAAAAGAGAGACAAAAGCAACCGAATCCAAACGGGAGAGAGGGGATCATGGATGGCGTGGTGGCCTCGTGAAGGAAGTATCTCTTGGTAAGAAAAGACCATCTGTACCATAACTTAGGGTACCTGGAGAGCTCAATGGCCTGCATCTCACTCCCATCAGAATCCTCTTCGTACATAATTCTGTGTCTTCATTTCCATGATCACCATCACCTCGCTTTGTCACTTTCTTTTTAATCAGAGAACTCATCTTCAACTTTAGACGACTCACCAGTATTTTAGAGGGAATCCTAACCAAATACCCTAAACTTCCCTTCCTCCTTACTTCTCCCAATCTGATGGCAACCTTATTCCCCTTACTCCCCAATCCCCTCATGAAATTCTTCCATCTATTCTTCTTACTTAGAAAGCTCAATAAATGAGGATTCATGTGCCACCTTGGAAGAGATTCTTTTTCCTTCACTTTGGAACTATTAACTGGTTTCCTTGATAATTGATCTCCGGACTTAAACCTTGTGCTTCCGTTTTCTCTCTCATTACCACTAGCAGTGGTTTTGTCTTTGAGGCGGAAGAGAAACTTCCTCTGCATTTTTCTGATCTTAACCCTTAACCTTGGATCGAGATTTAGCTCAAACAGAATATATAGAGAAAGAATATGGGGTTAGTGGGTCACAAACCACGAAGGAGAAGTTGAGAACTGGGAACGAATGTGCTGCCCAAACAATTTAAACATGCCATGCCATTATTTTTTTTCTTCTTTGGTATAAAAAAAATAGTGACTATTTTCTATTTAATAAAATAAGAATAATTTGGAAATATATTAATGTTGTTTTAATATATAAAAATATTTTAAATATATTTCCTGATTCATTCCATTTTCTATTTTTTTGTCAATTTTAATTATGACAAATAATTATTGAAATGCTTGTAAAATATCTAACAATTTTTACGGTCATAATTTTTTTTTAAAAAGATGGATTGAAATGTATGTTATTACTAGGTAGTATAAGGAAATGTTTCCCTTTTGAAAATAATAAAAATACATGCATTACCGTAATTGTCAAAGTAATTATAAAAATAAATGTCATTGATGACTATCATATATATCATGTTGTTTTGATAATATTGATATATCAAACATCAACTAGGATGTGATATGATTCAAACACTAAGTGGTTAAAAAGGATTTGAATAGTTAAACTATCATATTTATTATTTCTTCTTCTTCTCTCTTCACCATTTCAGAAACCAACAATAACACCATAATCAGCCTTTCACTCACAACACCTTGTTATCAGCCTCCTCTAGCCCCACCTCTAAAATTTGCCTCCAATGCATGAGCTTATCCAAAACATCTCCCTCTGGAGTGTTTTTGAAATTTGTATCTGTGAGGAAAGTGTAGTTGAAACCAGTTTGTGTTAGACCTGCAAACATTTATGATCCCTTCAACACCAGGATGAGAGTACCTCTTTCAAGTACCACGCCTACTGATCAAACAACAATGAAAAATCTTAAGCTAATGCAATCATTTGGATTTCTTTCTTCTGTTTACTTTTACACGAAATTGCAGAGTTTTTATTTTTTTTAAAAAAGTGTTGTTTATGTATTTTTTGTGTGATAAACAATGACTTATATGTGCTTTTTAAAGTTTTGGGTTAACTATTTTGTTACTAGCAAAGTGAAAGCTGATAATTGTTTATGCATAGTTTTTCGTACTATTTCATCTATTGCAAGGTCAATAGACTTGAAGCTTTGGTTTTCTTCCTCTGATACTTAACTATTATCTACAATTTTGCCCGTGTTATGTGTAGCATGTGAAATTAATATCCAATGGCACTCAAAGAATCAAAATGAATAATTATCATAAAAGAGCTTATTTAGGACTTGGTGAATAAATTAAGGACAACTAATCCATTTTTATATTATAATTTGAATTTTTATTTTCAAATAAGAGGATTTTTAACCAATTATTCTTATATTCTATATTTTTATTTTATTATTAATATAATATAATATTTAGTATCATCAATTACCAATAAAAATATATACTATTTTATAATTTATTTTTATTTATAAACTTCTTGAGCTTTAAAATTATCTATAATGTACCTGAAAATATTTATAATTATGTATAGAGAGACACATAATAGAATATTAAATATTAATAAAAAATAATTATTATTTCATCTTTATATTATTATACTTTTGGTTTTGTTGTAAATATGAATTAAAATATAATTAAAGATAAAAAATATTAAATTGAATTAAAATTTGAGTATTTAAGTTTGATATATAAATCTATAAATATATTTAAAATCTTACCATACAAAAAAGTTAATAAATAAACTTAAAATTTATACAAATGATTGATCATAAAAGTTTAAATCTTAAAATTAATAAGATAAAATGTTGGTAACCTTAACTATATAATTTTAAAGCAGGTATATTGAACACTAATTATATATAAATATAATAACATATAAAAAAATATAATATATATATATATATATAATTTTGAATATACATAAAAATTAAAGTAAAACATAAAATATTTATTTTAAATTAAAATAGTGTACGTAATTCTTATAATAAATATTAGAAATTTTATAAATATAAAAGTTTTTATTTAAAATTAAAAATTAAAAATTTTAATAAATGATATAAATATATTAATATTATATAAATATAATAAAATAAAATAAATATATATAATATATAAAGATAAATAAACTTCTAAATAAATTTTTTAATAAATTTAAATATGATTTATTTATTTTATCTAAAAAAAATTTTATCATGTTAAAATTCGTCTATTTATTAAATGAATAGCTGAGTTAGATTTTAAATTAATCAAACTGTAAGTTGTATTAAATATTTTTGTTCATTTTTATCCTAAATATAATACAAAATATATAATTAAAAATTATATTTTTTAAAATAAAAATATATATTTTAAATGATAAAATATATTTGTAATTATTAATTTTAAAATATTAAGTTAAAATTGTAACTAATTTAAAATTTTTAATTTATTTATTTTATAAAATTAGCCATTAATTTATTTTGAAAAAATAATTATTAATTTTTAGAAAAGTTCACTTGGGATCTACTAATTGCAGCATATCACAATTCCTTATCGTCCGACCCTTTGAGAGAGGTTGTCATTCTTACATGTGCAATACCAATTATTGTCATTCCGACTGCCTTGACCAATTTTGTATGTCATTTGCTTATCATTTCTCATTAGCAATACTCGAAAGAAATTCCTATCACAGAAAAAATTAATGTAACAAGCATTGTCTCACTTAGCAGGGAAGTTAAGCTAGAGCGTATGTAATGTAACCCTTCTCAGCGTGAAAATAAATTGTAATTAAGGATGAAAATATAAATTTAAATTTATTAAAAATATTTTTAAATAAATAAGTTAGAATTTATCTTATAAAAAAATGTTTAATCTATTTAAGATTTATTTATCTTTATATAATATATATTTATATTTATTATATTTATTTTAATATATTATATTTGACAGAAATGTCACTTTCATCCCCCATTTTATTAACGAGTTTTATTTTGGTACTGAGTTAAAAAGTTAAATGATTAGTCTCTCACTTTATTATTCGTCTTTCACGTTAGTTTTAGAGTAAATTTTTGTAAACAGCATGCTCATGTGTGGCGTTAAATGTCATGTTGGAGAGCCTGTTGTAATTAAACAATGTCATCTTATGATTAAATATGACATTTGGAGAAATCCTTTTAAGTTAGTTAGAGAAAAAATAGTTTTTTTCTTTGGTGGTTGCAATTGTCTCTATTTTAAAATGGAAACAAGTAATGATTATCTACAAGGAGGCTTGGTGCTATTCTACAACAATGGACCAGGTATTTGTCATATTCTTCCTACATTAAATGTGTTTTGTTTTTATTATTATTGTGAGGTAAGTTGAGGTTAGGATTTGTTTGAAAATGAGGTTTGTTTTGGACATTTTTTATATGAATATTAGGAATAGTGGGACACCTTTGTCCTTCTAACATTGTTCAATCCAAATGTTTTCTTGGGGTGTGACAAATTTGGAGTTGAACATATGATTCCATATTGTGTAGGAGGGATGTATATTTAACAGATGTAGTCCCTAAATGTTGATGCTTTAAAATAATACATTTATTATATATGATCTCTCATTGTAAAGTTATTTGGTCTTAGTTGGTGTAAAACTTGACTTTATTTATTCATCGAGGTGAGAATTTGATTAATTATGGTGAAATGGTAAAGTATAAATGGAAAAATGTTGAACTATGGGAGGACTATGATGAGAACGCATTGAATATGTTCAATTTTAAAAAGCTTGTTGTTTCACAAGGATACCTGAATGTTAAAAATGTATTTTAGTTATGTGGGGCGTGTATGGAAAAATTTTGCATATGTCATTTGTAGCAAAATTTTTCCAAACAATGGTGTGGGAATGTGTCAAATCAATCAAGTCTCACCAATTTCCCAGGAATATGAATTCAATAAAAATAATAAACTCAAAAACTCATGATTATTTGACTGAAAAACCAAAAGAGTCTTTGACCAAAGATTATTTCTCACCATAGCCAAAAGTGAACAACATATGCAATAACAATTGTAAAGTTTTCAATGCCAAGATTGTTTCAAGTAGGGAGAAGTCAATCATAAGCATATTGAAGGAAATAAATGTGCTAATCTTCAATACCATAAGCACAAATAAGCTTAAATTGGCTCATTACCTTGGCCATTTACCACCAATTCAACATAATAAACTTGAAAAACTAAAAAAAGAATCAAATAAGTGGACTGCTACATGGTCAAGTAAGGAGTGGGTTCAAGGTGTCTTTTATATGTTTGTTCTATATTGTTCATGTTTGTTGTTACATGATTGGTTTATAATGCAGTAGATGATGATACACATAAGTTTGAAGTCCATTCCCGGCCAACAAAAGTTGTTATCAATCTTGGAATCCAAAGTTGCACTTATCATTTTTGGGAGCTGACAAGTTAGCGTCTAAACTTGCCACTCATTTATAAAGTGCATTATGTTTTAATTTTTGTTGATACTATGCTGCAGGCAGGCCTTGTGTGCATGTCATAGTTGCCGTCGCTTACAAGAATGGGATACCTAAAGACCATTGTCACACTTGGCTAACAATGGCCTCATACCAAGCCACTTATGTCAACCACATTGAGGTCTTGCTTGGACAAGAGTTCTATGGTCACATAGATCAAATTCCATTTGTACTACCTAACATTAAGAAAAAGATTGGAAGACCCAAGAAATAAAGAAGAAAAAGCATTAATAAATAAATTGTTAACCCCACTAAACTTAACGAAAATTTAAAAGAATTCACATGCAAGATTTGTGGTTAGGCAAACCTTAACAAACAAACATGCCCTATAACCACGAGGCAAAGGTTGACAGATTTACAAGCCCAAGCACAATCTGCTAGAGCAAGGGGTGGTGCAAGTGACCCACAATTTGCTGTTGGGCCAAGGATGATAGTAGTGGATTAGGGTTGCTATTGGTGAGCCACAACTTGTTCCTTGATTAGGGGGTCCTTCTAGTGGCCCATAACCTACTCTTGTTGTATCACAAGGTTTTAGTCGATCACAAATTTCTATTGCTATGGGATCAACCATGCATTCTGGTGGGCCACAAATCTTTACTGCTGCTAGATCAACCATGCACTCTGTCGGGCCACCTGGTGATGTTGGTATGCAAGATGAAATATTATTATCTGACTTACAACTCCATCCTGGAGGCCTAAAAAGCTACCAAGACCTAAATTACCTATTAGGAATATTCATAACCCACCAAACCCCACATCCAAACAACAGTCATCATCTACAGCAAACCTTGCGCAACATCCCATTATTGCTACACAACTTGGCCAACAATGCTCACTAACAAGTTCTCTAGATACATAAATTATGGAGTCCACCAAATCATTAAAATTTATGCTAACTCCTACTTTAAGAAAGTCAACTTCTTAATATATAAGTATCTATTTATTGTGAGACAATATTGAAACCTATTTTTTCAATTTGAACCTTCTATGTAATTTATTTTGTTTACAATTATGGTATTTGTTTTTAGATTAGTGCGGGCGTGTGCACACACACATACATACATATATACATACATACATACATACATATATATATATATATATTCAAACCATCAACTTTTATCTGTGCAATTATACAGCTATATACCAGCTCTTAGATTTTATTATTAACAGTTACTTTTGGTTGTTGTTCACCAACTTTATCATTAATACCTATACTGATTATATGAGGTTTCGAAATAGAACCTCAACAAAATTATTTCAAAACTAAAGTTGTTTTGTCATAGTTTTCTTGGACCTTCAAGGTGACATTTAACAACACACGTTAGTATACTGTTAACGGAAAATTGACCACAAGGACAAATATGAAAGACGAATGATAAAGTTAAAGATTAATCATTTAATTTTTTAACCTAAGGACTAAAATTAAATTTCATAGCAAAGTGAGGAACTAAACTACAATTCACTCTATTATATTTATATAATATTAATATATTTACATAATTTGTTAAAAAATTAAAATTTTTAATTTTTAATTTTAAACAAAAAGGATCCTAGATGATTTTATCCTTATCCTCAAAATAGAACCATCTTCTATCATTCTAATTTACCTTCATGTTATAAAGTTACACTTTATACATTTTCAATTTTAAGTAAAATACGGTTTATGTGATCTACCTTCATTCAATTTTTAGTCCATGAGGTGATGTTGTGCAAAAAAAAAAATATGTCATATGTAACGGTCACCTAGTATAATATTCCAAAATAGAAATTTTAAAATAGGTCAAACAATAATTAAAAAAAATTAAACATTCAATATTTAACTTGATTTAATCTATTTTCATCTTTAATTGCAACCAAAGGTTATTTACTCTCTTTTCCATGGAAAAGGGAAGGAGAAGAAATTAAAACCACCAACTCCAACAAAAAAAAATCCTACAACAAACAACTACCATAAAAAAAAAAGATGACAACAACAAAAAAAAATATCATTGTTTATTCAAATGTCAACAAGTTTATTATGAAAAAAAATTTATTATTCTAAGGTCACATAATATTTTATATAATATTTAACATGCTAAATTAATTATCTGTTAATAAAAAATGAATTACACCAATTTCATATATAATTACTGCTCTAATTATGAGAATTTTTCCTAGGACCTGTGGTCATATTTCCTTTCTGAAATTTAATATAGGAAAATTAAAACATAATAATCATAAAAATATAAAACAACATACTTATCGAAATAAGAAGATTGTTAAAATCACCATATATTAACGTACAATTTAAAATAAATTGAAAAATTAAGTACAGAGAAATATATTTAAATTTTTCACATCCTATATGATTCTCGTAAAGCAAAAATAACAAATCAGTATAAGTTAATGTTGATAACAATTTTGATTAAATTTTACAATTATGGGATTAATACCTTCATTAAAATCTATCTAATGTAATAAGTTTTTAATTAACAAACTGTCGTAAAAAAGTTTAAATACTTAACTAATTGCAAAATAGTTAAATTATATATTTTATTAATTTTTATTAAAATTATTAAATTATAAATCAAAGTTAATTGAAAAAATAATAAATATAATATATTTATTTTAAAATTAATGTTTTTTGGTTTAATAAATTTTTTTATTCTTATATTAAATATCGCAGTCTCGATTAATAAAAAATATTCTTAGTAACCAATAACAAGATTGTATTTTAGTTTCATATAAAAAATAAAATATCATCGATATTAAGTTATATTTAAGATAAAATTTTATTTAATTACAGATAAAATTTTGATTTTAAAATTTAGGAAGAAGTATTAAAAAATTAAAATAAAGTAAATACCTTATTTAATTAATTTATTACACTTTTTAGAAATTAAAAGGATAAAACAAATAAAAAACATTAGATGACTATTTCATAATTCATAAAATAATTTGGAAATTTATTAATATTGTTATAATATATAAAAAATTATTAAAAAATGTACAAATATTTAAAATATTTTATTTTATTTTAATTATTCTTTAAGATTAGTTTTTCTACTGCTTCATTTTTTTAAGATTAGTTATTATATTTTTTTTATCTTATCCTAACTTATTTTTTAATTAATTAAAATTATAAATCATATTAAAAAAATTTAATTTTATATATTAAATTAAAAATTTTATTCTTAAACACTAAATATTAAATTTGTATTTTTTTAGTTAAATAATATTATTTCAACTTAGATTTGTAATTTATAAGAACATTTTTTAACATTAAGGTATGTCCTCATTTAATAAAGCTCTTACATTCAATTTATTTAAACTTTTTTAATAAATTAAATTTTTAAAAAAAACTATTTATATTCCTATTAAGGCACATAACTTCTTTTTTATTAAATATTTTATTTTTTATTTATATTTATATTTTTAAAATAGTAATTTGATTTAAAATTTTGAATATTTTTTTAAAATAAATTAAAATTTGAAATTATTATTTAAATTAATAAAAATAATAAACATTATAATAAATTTAGTACTTTATTTTTTTAATTCATATTTAATTTTAAAATTTTATATGTTTAATTTTTATTAAATATAATATTTATTACAAATAATATATTATTTTATTTATAAATCCATTTAATTTAAAAAAATACAATCATACTATATATGGATAATATAGTAGTTAATAATTTATGTTCAACAAAATATATAACCTCATGGTCATGATTAAATTCTTTTTTTTATATTTTTTTATTTTGTATATTATAAAAAGATGAGGGATTAACTTTTAATATATTTTTTAAAATATTAAATTTTATTAATAAATTAAAAAAATTGATTATATAGATTAAGTTTATAAAATTTAAAAATAATTATTATTAAATAATTTTAATTTAATGTATGTTAATATGAAACATGGTAAAGTTGATGTACAAAATAGAATTTTTTTAATTTGACGATTGTATTAATGAAATTTAATATTTTTAAAAAATTATTGAATAAAATCACTCTAACATAAATTATTTTTGGAGTAATTTAATTTTTTTTATAGATTATGGTATGTGTAACAATCTCCTAAATTATCTACACATGTTTCAATCCAATGAAGATGTAGGTGATATAAGTTCATGTTAATGAGTTGGAATTATAAGAATTATCTATAAAATATGAAGTTGCATAAGATAGTTAATGACTAGGAACTCCATTAATTCCCATAACTTCTCATCATCCATACCATAATTTTCTTCCATGATGGTTACTTGTATTCTTGGGGTGTTAAGTTATTTTTTAAGTCAACTTTAATCTCCATATTTTAGTGAGAACATTCCACATCACATATTCAACATATATACATAGTTACATAATACACACAAAAAAATATAATAGAGGAAGAGTGTGTGATACTTCATTCAAGTAGACGTTATATAAGAGTAGTATATTATATTTTAATATATTCAACATATCAATTTTATAAAATTCACATAGGACTATTATAATATGCAATATATAAATACAATTTACTCTATCATTCTCTTTCCAAATCTTCATAATGACAAACTTATGATTAGGTTAATGTTTATTACATTCCATATTATAATAATCCTCATTGATGTAAATTTGGTTATCCCTACAATATACAATATGTATGTGAATCCAAAATATCATCATTTTATCAAACAATTGAGGTTATCAGGATCCCATTTTCAAATCAAAATATGCTCTCAACAACCTTATCATCATCATTACTTAACAATATATTATAAAACCACAAAATGGAACAACCAATAATGATAATCACTAAGGTCTTATTAAGGAGACTAAGTCTAATTAGAGCAGTCTTGACTATTTTCCAGCACATGTCATTGAGAGGCTCAAACTTAATGTACGTACCCTCTAGACTCAAATTTCCTATCTCATAAACTCTAGTCTACTTCTATCAAAAGGCAACTCCTAGATTTCATAACTCCCTTTTAGAGAAGGGTTCGTAGATTATCCCCACATTGAAGATTTCCAAAACAATATTTTGTTATGCATACGATGCGTGTTAATCAGCCACATTATATTTCATACTTAGTGCTAAGGGTGGGCATAGACCTGACACCGTTCGAAACCGTAAGTAATAGAAGTATAATCGGTATCAACGAATGAGTGTCATATTCTTTTAAATTATTTGGGTAAAAATTTATGATTAAATACGGATTGGATCAGTTGGAGATGATTTGAAAAATTTTATCGTCGGAAACCGAAACCTACCGACATATTATCCAATGTTTAATGATGTTATTGTTGTTCTGTTCCTTCGTTGTTCCAATATATTATCTGGTTTTATGCTCTGTTTCTGGTTTAGTCTTTTGTGGTTTTGTGCTTTGTTTCTGGTTCAGTACTCTATGGTTTTGTACTTTTTTGCTGTTTCTGGTTTAGTATTTCATGTGTTTGTGCTTTGTTTTTGGTTTAGTATTTCATGGTTTTGTACTTTGTTTCTTATCATCTAAAAAGAGTATAAAATTTATCTATGTAGTAACATAAATAAAACCATATTCAACTAAAACTCCAGCAAAAACAAAACGACTAAACTCACTTATATAACTTATCATCGATACAACTTGAAAATCGAATGATTACTATATTTTTCGGTCAGAAACGGCTGAAATTATTAAAAGTTCAATTTCGGACGATTCTTAATTTTTGAACCTTAAACCAACCGCCAAGCACCCCTACTTACTGCAATTGAAGGTCTTACCTTCTTTTCAGATTCAAGATTTCATAGCCCTCATCTATTTAACATATGTATAAACTCTACTTGGAAGTGTTTTAAATTTAAGTATAAAGTCTCCAAGACACTACATGAAATTCTCAACTTTGAGTCATATATTCATCTCGTCTACAATAATCCACATATATCAATAGTTGATATACTTCAATTCTAAAAAATAATTATATCCAAATTATCATTTCCATCCATGAGGGTTCCACGTTCATATTACTTTCTTATATGACCATGTTAATTATGCATATTTGGTCATAAGTTAGTACCCTCAAGGGTTTATTGGTTGTTTGATATTAACATATTATTTATAAATGGGTCATCTATAATAGTATCATCTTGTCTGTAACAACCTTGTATTAGAGAAGGATCATTTAAAGTGAGGTCGTTTGTAACACCATCTACAAAATTGTTTATAGGAACTTGTCAACATACTTGTCTATAGGAACCTATTTACAACCTCATCCCATCTAAACATTTATCCATAATATCATCTTGTTTAAGATGATGTCTAAGAATATTTAATTTAGAGATATAATTTCAACATCTAAAAATATCCAATTGTTCCTAATCTATACTACAAAATATCTAGAATCTTATAAATGACTCCAAACTTCAAAAATAACGTAAATAAATTAATTTACTAAAATTTAAAGCATTAATTAAAAGATATATTTTAGAATCAAGTAAAGTTTTAGACTATTCTTAAATGAGTTAGGATCCGTTAACATTAGATGTCAAACTTTAACACTTACACCAACTTAGTAACCTTATATAGAATGTAAAATTTATTAATCCAACAATTGAATAATGTTATAATATCTAGTAGATCATGCATATAAAATTTCAGATAAAACAAAAATTAATAGATATTTCATCTTATAACTTTATTTTAACGACTAATATATTATTTAAATATATGTAAATATCAATAGTTGAAAAACATAGGTACAGATTTCTAAATTCTATGAAATTTTATATATACGATCTATTAGATATTATAACATGATTCAAAGATTGAATTAGTAAATTTTGCATTCTATATAAAATTATTAAGTTGGTGTAAGTGCTAAATTTTGACACACAAGGAATCCTAACTATTCTTAAATTTTATTTGAATTTCTTTTCTTAATTGAAAATGAAGTTTGGTGCTAACTCTATTTTTTTTTTATCTTTTGCGATTAAGTTTGAATCTTTGTTCCGATTTTAATTTAATTCTTCTACATTTTGACTTATATCTCGGAAAGAAAAATTATCTATAGATCGAAAGAAGAAGAATAAGATGAAAATTATGTAAAAAAATAAAAAAGAAGAAGGAGAAGCTCGCCATATGAATATGTTTCTTTCTTTAAATTGATAATGCATCTTTATTCAGTGGCTTAAGATTGAGAGAAGCCATTTGGATTTGGTGTTATTTCTTGAGAAAAGCAATTATACCTGGACAACATACAAGAGTCTTTGTGGAAGGTTGGAGGCATCAATCATTCATTCATATTAGGGATGAAAGTAAGCCGAGTCGAGTTAGGTTTTGAGTGTTCAAGCCTAACCTGTTTAAAAATTTTGAGGTCTGAGTATGGGACCTGTTAAAGACTCTTTTTTTTTTTTTGTTAAGGCCGGACCTGATTTAAAGCCTATAAGGCTTATAAGCCTGTTTAAAAGTCTACATTGCAAAAAAAATCAATAAATAATATATAAATAATTAATTAAAAAATCTTGCAAATTTAAAGTTTATAAGACAAAAAAGCCATTAAATAGGCTTAAAACATATATATATATATATATATATATATTATGTAAATAAAATATAAAATAAATATTATATAAATATAATATATTAAAATAAATATAAATATATAATATATACATATAAATAGGTCCCTAAATAAGCTTTTTTGTAAGCCTAGGCTTGACTTGTTTATCTAAAAAGGTTTTTTAACTAGTATGAGTCTATCTATTTATTAAACGAGTCGAACCGTAGGCCCCTGTCGAGCGGCCTTGTTCACTTCCATCCCTAATTCATATTAATTATGCAACAAAAAAAATTGGCATGAATTGACAAATTGAGGGCAAATGGAGTTCAAGAAACAATTACTTGCAATATTGAATTGAATCAATTGACTCAGATGATATATATATATATATATATATGGTCAAACATAATTTCAACATATGGTCATTATTCTTTTACATTTTTGTAGGAGTTTACTTTTTGCACTTTTTTTTTACTCTCTTTAATTTTTTAGAATTTTTTTATTACCATTTTACCTTAATACTTCTTCATCTCTTTCGAAGAAAATTGTTTCTTCCACAAATATTTATCTCTTCCGCAAACTAATTTACAGAATATACTGATGCATTCCGTAAATTAACTTGCAGAAAGTGTTTAAAGTTTTGCAAATTAGTTTGTGGAGTATAAGGTTCGTTTGTCTTCTCCACTCCTTCGATGTTTATCCGATGTTCATTTTCTTAGTTTTTTCTCCAACCAAAAATAACAACTTAACATAGATTCAATTAATAAAAAAAACACAACAATGGTAAATGAAAAACAAAATAAAAAAAATATTAATACACAGAAACATCTTTATCTTTTGGTTCGGAAGGGGTGAAAAAAATTTAGGGTGAAAAAGCAATCCCTTTTGCATTGGGAACGAGGAACCCCGTAAATGGGCCGGGGCCATTTCGAGTGAGCCCAATTGCATAAACCCACAGCCCCACACCACGCTGTGCGTTCCACTAAGGAGTGTTTGGTTAAACCCTTGCAGTCGTTGGTCATTGAAGGTTGTTGCCGGAAATGAATTCTGTGGCGGTGAGACTTGCGAAGCATCTTCGGGTCTCTGCTCTGACCTCATCTTCCCTGGGTGTGTTTCTTTCTGTTGCTTTTCTGCATAACTTATAATTTAAAGTAAATGTGCTTTGCACAACTAGCAATAACAACGCATGCATTTATGTCCTCGCTTTAGACGATGCGTTTGGTTCAATCATCTAAAGTTACTGTTTCTTCCCTAAATATGTATGCGCTGTTCATGTTTTTTGGTTCGACGGGGAATTTCGTCGTACAATTGCTTGCAAAAACTATATTCGTTTAATATATAAAGAGAAAGTCCTTTGCTTAACTGTGATTTTGTTGCTCAATTAATCAATCAGCTAGTGTAACAAAAGGCGGGCCGTTGTGGTACTCGACCTCACTATCCGAAGGTGAAGGTGATAGACCTTCACAAGATAATGATGGACCAAATAACGAAGAATTGGATGAAGAACTTGATGATTTTCTTGGAAGAAAGCCCGAGATACAGCTGCAGAGTGTCGATCCCAAGAGAGGTTGGGGATTTCGCGGTGTGCACAAGGTATTGGAATTGGATGGTGTTAATCAATTTTCATTATTATAGACATCTCTAGGGACAGAATTTTGATTTGGTAACTACAGAAAACCTAATCTGTGAACTCAATTTTTGTTGAATAGATTGTATTTTTTGCTGTGCTTTAATTCAGTGTATCAGATTTTGCATTTTTGCTATGCTGTGACTGAGTTAGTGTTGCTATCGTACAAGGTTTTAAGAGAGATTTAATTTTTATTTATTATTGAATTTATTCATTTTCGTAGCTTAAATAAATAAATAGGTTTTTTTTATGTATAAAAGGAAAGCGATGAAGCTCAAACTCAGAACTTCATGTGTCTCAAATCTCTCACCACTAGACCAAATCTAGTGGTTTAAATAAATAAATAGGTTTGATTCTAGACAATGGTCATGCTGGAACCTGGAAAAAGGCATTCTTACTACACAGAGCTTGAGAGTTTAAACAGAAGAAAGCTTAAAGAACAAGATTTTATGTGTGCAATCTTCCTTCACTTAAAATGACAATTAGAAAATAGTGCTTGTTTCACCTGTCAAATAATTTGACCGACATAGTAGTTATTCTAAGCAGGCAATTATTTGTGGAAAAGTTGGCCAAGCCCCTGTACAAAAGATATTGAGGAATGGTAAGAATGTAACCATCTTTACAGTTGGGACAGGGGGGATGTTTGACCAGAGAATTGTAGGAGCAAAGGATTTGCCAAAACCCGCTCAGTGGCATCGGATTGCTGTGCATAATGATCAGCTGGGGGCCTATGCAGTACAGCAACTCCTTAAAAAGTAAGTGTGAGTACAAAACCATATGATTATTGACATAAATGTTCCAGACTCATGCTTGATGCTTTAATGCAGCTCGTCAGTTTACGTTGAGGGTGACATTGAGACTAGAGTTTATAATGATAGCATCAATGGTGAAGTTAAAAGTGTTCCAGAGATATGTGTCCGTCGTGATGGTATGGCAACTTATATGCATTTTTATCTCATAGCCTTTATTAACCATTTTGTTAAAAGCAAACAAACATTAAGCTCTTCCTTGTGGACATTGGACATAATATAGGTGCCTGTTATATTATCCTAATATCTCTTGCTATGTTTAAAACATTGGCCACATTTATCTGTGCATGCACACACATGTGGGTTGGGAGGGGGCACTCTGTGATGAAGCCTAGAGTCCACTAGATTGCTTCTGCATTCACAAAGGATATAAAATAATTATGTTTAATTAAAAAGAAAATAGATTTTTTTTCTTGGGGGAAAAGGTGACTATTATCCAAAACCTAAACTGATGCCAATGTGGACTAGCTTCCCCATCATCAATTTAATCTAATTGTTGTAGAATATTTATCCTTTCAATTTAACCTTAAGCTTATTTTTTATTTAAGGTTTTTCTGTGTCGCTTGAGGTATATGAACTAATTGCTTAATTACAATTAATTTCATTTTTTCCTTGCAATTACCACTATTACATGCAGTTAATTTCACTGCCATTTATTTAATTTGTGGACAAAATGCATTGTGGCATTCTTCTTGCAATAGAACTTCAGTTTTGAGAGATCGAATATGTATTCTTTGCACGGAGAGGCAAATTTTTTCTTGTTTAAAACGGGACAGCAAGCTGTGCATTTCTCATTTTCACTCTCAGGGTTAACATGACATGTTATGTTAACACTTGCATGGGGTGTGGACCACATAGGGTTAAAAGATTCTGAACTCGCTGAAATAGTAGCTTATATCGCTGTTTCCTTTTTTAATTCTGAACTCTTTCAAACTTATAGCTTGGATATTGTCACTTTCAATGTTACATCTCTTCAGGGAAAATTCACCTCATCAAGACTGGAGAGAGCCTTGATAAAACTTCCTTGGATGAGTTGCGTAAGTCCTTTTAACTAAAGTTGCAAATAATGATATGTTGTATAGTGGTTTCCACACATATTATGAGGGGGGGTTTTTTTTTTTTGAGAAGTTTATTATGTGGGCCATAACATTACGTTTAAGATCAGAGTTTTTTCATTGACTGGCTTTATGCCTGATTATAATAAATTTATGCTGACAGGAGAAGGGTTGTTTTAGAAGAAATCTGATCATCTAGTGGAAGCATCTACTTCCATAAGAATCTTAGCCTTGTTGTGAAGCAGCATATTTGCAATGATTACACTACTGAATGCTTTGGTGGTTTAATTTATTTTTTTTTCCGTATATTTTCTTTAGCATTTTGAATTTCAGTTTTCTATATTTATTTTCTTATGAGAGAGGTTAGAACATGTTTTTTGTTGTTGATTACCAATCCTGTAATTTGGATATGAATATGATGCTAATCCACCAAAACCTGGAAGTATATATAGTTCTAATTTTATCATTTTTGTTTCTTAAAGTTTGCTTATTAATGAAAGCCCCTCTCATAATTTTTCAATGTACTATGGTTGATTGATGCAGGGGGAGAATTAGAATTGAGGACCAACTTTATAATATTAATAAAGATGATAAAAAATGGTGAGAATAGGTGTACATATTACAAGCATACTTGTTAAATGGTGAGAATTAAAAGTTGGTTAATAGTTACAGTCATATATGTAAGAAATATAAAATCATTTTATTAGATTGTAAGAAATATAAGCTTGGACTATATAATCAAATGGTGAAAATTAAATAGTGAATAGTTATAAAAAGGTTATATGCATTTTTTATTTTTTATCTATTTAAATAAAATTTAATGCTTTATATTTATTTTTTATAATAATTAAATATTTTATTTGAGTGATATATATATGGATATGGTCCTTTTATTTTATTGAATACAGATAGAGGCCAATGCCTGATAATTAGAAATTATGGGCACTGATCATTCGTAAAAAAAATAAGAATTAACCTGAGAGATCAACCTTGTATTAACGACTTCAGAAATTAACTGTAATATTCAAAACTAAAGGAAAGATCAACCTGAGAGATGGCGTGTATAAACATAAACATGGATATGCTTTCGTGTTATATAGGTTTATCCAAAACATTTTAAAACAGAATATATCGTTTCACTACACGTTTATCCAAAACATTTTAAAATAAAATATATCGTTTCACTTAAAGAACGGATATTAGTGGTCGGTAATGGTAGACTTATCTGGATTTCAGCTTAACTTTAGGTATCAGGTCAGTTTGCCAATTGAGTTTGCTTCATTGCTAAAATAAAATATCAGATAAGCCACTTAGTATGAAGTATGCCAAAAATAGTTTTTAAAATTTAAGAATAAGTTTGGGCTGTACATGGTGGTCGAAGCGAAAAAATAACTTCTAATTAAATTTTTGCACCTCACATTTGTCTTTTTGTCTTTCTATTTTTCTTATTAATTATCTTTTCTCAAAAAATATTGTGGCAGATGTCCATAAGAGATGTGCATAGCTAGGCAAAATAAAATACCTATGTGTGATGGTAGCAGTTCAAATAATAGTTCTTAACTTGGATTTGCATCAATTAATCACACCAGTCTTGAAATTTGATTCATCAAGTACTTTATATAATTGAAATGATGCCAGTTTTTGGACAATTTCTTTTACTCAATAGATGAAAATAACTTTACAACATTAAAATTTATACAAACATAATCTTCAAGGACAAAATTGTAATTATGTTTCAAAGTATCCTATAAACGATCAAATAGTTATAGTATAATTTAAGTTTTTAATTATAGTTTGGAGCAAAATTAATTCCAGTATAACAATTTAATTGTATTTAAGCCATATTAAATTTTGTTTTACTGTAACTAATTCGTTAGTGCCAACGCTGCGGTGTAGGACAGTAATCCATTTGATAGCCAATCCAACTGTGTTTGTTGAACTCTACTACAGGAAATATATTAAACCCCAGGAACCGATTGGAGACAAACTTGAGTTTGTTTAATTTGATCTTTACCTTGTTTATCAAGGATATATAAAAAATTATTTTTAAATACATATTATTTATGGATGATATAATTTTAATTAGTGATTGAGAGAAGAAGTTAATTTTAAACTTGAGCGTTAAAATCAGATTTTTTGAAATCTAAATTTTTACTTGAGTAGAACCGTGAGGTATAGTATACATATTATAATTTCAGTAATTTGAAAGTAAAAATTAGGGATAATGTTATATTACAAGTTTCACAATTTAAATATTTAGGATGTATTTTATAAAAGGATGAAAAAATTAATGAAAATATTACATACAAAATACAAGCTGAATGGCTAAAATAGAGAAAGACATCAAGAATTATTTTTGAGAGTCACATTCCTGCTAAGCTGAAAGGGAAGTTTTATAGAATCACTGTGAAAGGAAATTATTTCTAACAAAATATCAATTATTTTTTATAGTAGTAAATATTTGATTTTTTTTTTACAACCAGAAAAACAAAAAAAAATAAAATTTAAATCCAAAATCTCATGTTAAATTACTTTAATTTTCATTCTTCACCGTTAGACAAATTGCAGTGGCTTAATGAATATTAGACTTGAAACAACATGAGAAAAAAGTAAAAATAATAAGAAGAATGTTAAAATTAATATGTGAACTGAACAAATTAAAAAAAATAAGATATTAGGAAAACATGATAGTTAAGATGGTTTGGAAATGTAAAAAAAAAAATTGTTGAAAATATTAATAAAAAGAGTTAATAATATGATTGTTAGTTTTGCAAAAAAAAATACATGAAAGGTAAGGAAAAATGTAAAATAAATTATTAAAAAATTATAATAAGTAATATTTAAAAATTTTAATTTTTTATTGGGGTCCAATAATATTAATATATATATATAATTTATATAATCCATCTCATCTACTGAGATAAATTTTTTGTTATTGATGTATTTTTATATTTTACCCATAACTCTATTAAAGATTTTGATCCTCATAAATATATGAGATATTTTAACCTATTCATATTCGTACAAAATATTAAATGAATACAGGCATGTAAGTTTTCAAGTAATTAATTCTGAAATATACAATTAATGACAATACAATATAAATATATACCTCTCACTTTTATTTCACACTTAATATTATGAAAAATGTTAGGTGTATATTTAAATAAGGTAAATTTATTTAAAAAAGAAAAGAAAAAGAAAAGATATAATAAAGGACAAATTAATTTAGCATATCCTATATTTTAACAAAATTGCATATGTTATTTTTTTCTTATAATGTTTTTATCTTTATTTTTTACCTCCCACATAACAATTTACATATTCTTACTTGAAGTTTTTTCCCTCCTTCGCACATATATTTTTGGATCTCACTTTATTGCATTAGATAGTACAAACTCAGACTTTTAGAGATTTTTCTTTCCTCCCCACAACATTCATTCTCTCCAGGTGCACATCTCAAACCCTCTTACATTCTCCCTTATTTTCAAACTCTCGTTCTTGGTTCTCTTCCTCTTCCTTTATCATACAGCTATATTTATCACTTCTTCTCTTTAAGACAATAATAAAAGTTCACGCACATATAAATTATAGAG
Organism: Canavalia gladiata; assembly: GCA_037954105.1. NCBI lineage: Eukaryota > Viridiplantae > Streptophyta > Magnoliopsida > Fabales > Fabaceae > Canavalia > Canavalia gladiata. The sequence continues at coordinate 18,199,684 of CM075660.1, forward strand.
TAATTTTTGTATCTTTCTTTCTCTTTGAACACCTAACTTTCTCTTTATTCATGCTTTCTACTTTTCATTTCTGGTTAGGACATATACAAACTCTTCATGTACCATTCTCTTTTCTTTGTAACAAAAATAATAGTTCACACATTTTGTTAAGAGTTTCAACTTTAGCTTAAGAGTAAAATATATTAGATGAAAAAAATTGAATCTAGGATTAAGAAATTCACACAAAAAAAAACTACATAAAATATTTTAAAAAAAAAAATATCAACAACATGTCACATCAACTAAAGTTTGTATAAATTTTAAATATATATATATATATATATATATATATATATATCATACATAATTTTATCAAAACACAATACAGGATATAAAAACGTAATTTCTCTTATAATAAATAATGTGATGAAAAAATAAAAAAATATTAATAAAAAGTGTATAAAAATTATTATTATAGTTCTGTCTATCATCATCAATAAAAGTATTAAGCAAAAGTTACATTTGTTAGACTATTATATTAACTTAAAAATAAGATTTTCTTTTTCCAGCATTTAAAGCTCTTCGCTGGAGTTTATATCCTAAGCTAAAGGTACGTTTCATATGATATGGGGACACGATAACTAGAATAATATAAAACAAATATTTAAGTTATAGCATAATTTTTTATTTTATATGTTATATGATAATTAATAGACAGTATAATATTTTTTTTGTTATTGATTATATTATTTATATCATATAATATTTATTTTATTATTAAAAATACACAGATAAAAAGTATATATTATATCATACATAATTATAATATTATAAATTATATATATATATATATATATATATATATATATATATATATATATATATATTCAGAGTATGTGGTTCAGTTGGATTTAAATCTTATATCAAAATCAAATTCATCTTCTATGATTTAGTTTAAATTTATTATTTGATTTTTATGTAACTTTTAGTTTTATCAAGTGACTTAATAAGATAAAAAGGTATAATAGTTTAATTAGGTGAACGAATAATAGAGAGAAAATAAATTAAGTAGAGTAATGTAACTATTAAAAAAGGTTAGATTTATTGGCAAAGAAGGAAAAATAAAGAAAAGAAAAAGAGTAAGAGTGGAAAAGAGAGGGGATAATTTTATGAGCATATAATATGAAAAATAATAAAATTATATTATAGGAATGGCTCTATTCAATTTGATTTTAATAATAGGAATCAAAATTTTATTTTTAAAATTTTTTGGTTTTATTTATTTTTTAAATTGATTAAATTTTAAAACAGTTTTGATTCGATTTTAAACACTGTAAAATTATGAGTGCTGAAGAACTAAGTCAAACGATTTCAAATGTTAAGTGAGTTTAAAAAAATAAAAAATCATATTTTTATTTAATCTGATTCAACTTTCAATTCTCACATTTCAAACTGAATTGAATTAAAATCATATTAAATTTATATTAGTTTCTCTCAATATTTTAAAAATCAGATCAATTATTAAATTATTAAAATTAAATATTTTTAATATTTCATATTAGATAATAAATTAAAAAATATTAATAAACTAAGACAATAAATTTTAAATTAGCATAAAACAATCATATTATATATGTTGCATGTTAATAAATCAATAATAAAAATAAATAAATAAACATATATATATATATATATATATATATTTCAAATCAACTTTAATCATCGATCTTTAAATAATTTTAAACCAATTTGATTGATTATTATTGGTTTTAAAATAAACTAATTTTTTAAGTTAAATAGATAGAACATCTTATGAACTTTTATTTCAATTGATCAAATGAGCAATTTAATCTGATTTTTAAAATAATTTTTATATTTTATCCTCAAATAAACTCTAACCTAAAATTCATTATGCTGTTTAATTATGAACATGCATTTGTAACTTTTAAAAATTATTATGTTGATTTGTAATTTATAAAGGATAAAATGTAATTTATGATAAAATTCAATATTTATTATTTTGATTTCTAATTTGTAAAGGATAAATTACAATATATGTCAAAACTCAATACTTTCAACATTTTATATTTATTTCATATTTAATTTTTTATTTAATAAATGTTATTCCTTAAATTGAACATTAATCATTAGAAGAATTCAGATATTAATCGAAACTCTATTCCCGCCGTATTTAATGGAAGTATATTTATTTGTTGGCAAATGCATCATTCCTTAAAAAAAGTAAAAACTAAAATAACTAATCTAATTCAAATCACAAGGTCAGATTACATCAGTTTGATTTAATATTATTTTCAAAATAATCCAAATGAAATTGTACTTTTTTTACTTGGTCGAATAAGAAGATTCTTTACCTTGAAAGTTGAAAACAATCTAAACCAAATTTAGAACCCCCACCCCCATGTTAATCTCACATTTGCGGAAGAAAAGCCTACCATAACTTTTTTGCAATATTGGCTTAAGTATTTACTGCCTCAAACTTACTTTAATCGCATTCACTGGAATGTCTTTATTTAATAAATAATAGGACAAACAACAAATTACCCGTTTGTAGTTTGGCATAAAGCCAATTCAATGGCAGTGATCTCAAATATTTTTATATGGATTTTAACAGAAAGGGAGAGGGGGTTATACAATACAGGTCGTGCATCCTGTTGTCTAACAGGTCACACACAACATGAAGATGTATTAAACAAGGGGGATGTCAGATGTGTACTGTTAAAGACAACTCTACAGAGAGGTAACCATGGGATCGTGAGTTAATTACAAGCCGTTAGTAATCAAACTATTAGAACTTATAGACAACATGTTTGTTCTGTCAGTCAGTCCAACAGTAGAGCACAAGCCAAAAACAAACTTGCAACAACCTCCAACCAATAAACCTAATCTCGCTATCTCAACCTCATTTCTTACACACCTATGACAATCACCACCCCAAATGTAGAAGCAAGCATGCTCACACTGCCAGAGAAAAATTATACTGATATTTACTATTTTACTAGAGTACTATAGAGTACTAGATTACTATGCCGTCTGTGGGCCTGCTAGACCTTTTCCCTTCCATGGCATCTTTCTTCTTCTGACAGTTTGCACACAGGAATGGGCCTTCCCATGGCTTGGATACTGGAGAGAAAAAAGATCCAGTGTTCACTGATAAGCCATCACCAGGGGGTTGATCGGATTGGCAAACAGCACAGCGGAAAATCCCAGAATTCTCATTAGATGGAAAATCCTTACCCAACCTGCAATTTAAGACAGAAAATTTAAGAATAACACTCACATATACACCTAAATGGGAAAAGAAACGTTAGTCCAGCCACCCATCACCATGTTGATGATACAGCATAGCAATTATTAAACTTTAAACGGCAGCATGTAGATATAAATTTAGCAGCTATAGTCTGACTTACCTCTCTGTCAGCATCGCAGAACCCTCTTCAAATAACTCCTCCACAACACCAACTGCAGAAAGCTTATTAGTACCTTTGTTTGTAGGGTTTTCAGATTTCTTTCTGAAGAGAAGGGAAGTTAGCATGTTATGTTTCTTCCTTGGAATTGTTGGTAACACAGGATGATCTGAAGGAATAATATCTACAACAAGGCAAGTTGTATCATCCTTCAGGCCCCTTGACCTTAGAGCTTCCTGTTTAAAAAAAAAACAATGAACTGAGTATAGAAGATAATGGGACACCCATTCCTTAAAAGATAGGAAAATTGCCCAATTAATCATCACCTTAACCACCAGCTTCGCAGCAAGCTCTGCCGGTAGACCCCGGCATGAATTGGCTGCCACATCAGAGGATAAAGCATCCCAAATGCCATCAGAAGCTATAATAAGCCTTCCACCGGCATTTGAAAGCTGGGAACCAATTAGAAATGCTTGTGAGTGTCGAAATTTAGAACTAAACACCTCCACATAAAAATGGTCATTGGTCACTAAACGAAGACCATAAAAATGAAAACGTTCTTACCTTCACTTGCTTAACGTGTGGTATTGGCACAATATATTCTCCCACATCTGTGTCACCAATTGATCTAGAAAGACACAATCCACCAGGCCAGCAGCGAAGAGGCCCTACCTATATATGTATTAAGCAATGAAAACCAGGTTAGTCAATAGCCCAGATTAGAAAGGAATATGAAGATGACATCATACCTCATTGCCTCCAAATACATTGAGTCTTCCTACTTCACCACCACTGGCAGTAACACGTTCCCTCTCTTCAGCATTTTCTTCCAATCTGTGATCAACTGTCAAGAGAGAAACAATGCCTCCTTGAGTATCTAATATGCAACGGGAATCCCCAACAGATGCAACAGTAACAGTCCATCCATCAATCAGAACAAATGTAGCTGTTGTTCCAGAAGTTTCCCCTGCAGGTGAAATTAAAATGTCAGCAAAGTGCACATGGAGAATTCCATAATAATGCAAAGAAAACTAAGAATAACCTTTTTGCTGAAATTCTATGTCAGTTTTTACAAAACCAACAACTAGAGCCCGAGGCAGAGCTTGAAGCCACTCATCCCTGCTGATGTCTTGTGGTATCACACTCATAACATTATTTAGTAGGTTTTCCTTCGCAAAAATAGCAGCAGATATACCATTATGCCCATCAAAGATCTGCCAATCAAGAATTCCGTATGGATATCATAACGATTGTGGGAATAAATTGATGCTCCACTTGATCACTGAGAAAATGTAAGAGAAGAAGGAAAACATACACTTCAATTCTCATTAATTTACTAAACCTGAGAAACAAACATCTCTCCACATGAATAACGAACCAATAACCAATGGTTTTATCTTAGGCTATATTTCATTTCTTATTGTTAGATATTTATTTCCAAACATTTTAGTAAAAGGATGCTAATCATGTTAAATAAATACAATTGTAAACCAAGAACTTAAATAATACCGCAAAGACAGAAAATAGTGTTGATGAATCTCCAGCAACTCTCTGGCAATCTGTCTTAATTAGAAAGTAATCTTCTCCTTTCTTTGCCAAGCCAGCTTGCCCATACTTCACAAAAGGCTTTTCAATTTTTTCATTCCTTAGCTCCCGGCCAATCAGCGTTGCCAAGGGAACAGGCGGTGGTTTCATATTTGATAATTCAGTCTTACTCATCTTAGTTTAAAATTAAACATTTCCAGAACCTCGATGAAGAAATCCTAATCATCCAAACAAATTCGAAAACCATAAGATGCATTTTCAATAACCAGAAGAAATCCAAAAGACACTGCTACTACTACCAGATCTACATATTTGGACCAAATAATTATTAGTAGCACAATCCATACACAGAATAGACAGCATCAGAGACAACAACATCATTATACCACTCGACACTCATTATTAATTTTAAAAATAAGATCCATTTAATTTAAATTCTCCCTACATAGTACATGTAATGAGCAAAAAATCAGGAAGTCTAGGACAGGTCATAGATAATGCCTATTTCAATGAAACATGCCAAATTCTAACTTCACGAGAATCAAATAAACCAAAATTTCTTCCCATTTAACAATATGAAATAAAATCACAACCAGATGACTGAGTGAGACGAGTACATTAGGAATCAAGTTACAATAACAGGTGTACAAATCCAAACCCATAAAAGTACAAATTTTACAATTATCTCATAATTACCTATTTCAGAAAACGCATATACACCTACCTAAGATGCTGCATTTCAATTTAATAAAAATCTCAGCACTATAGGTTCGAGTAGAAGAAAAACTTTAGACTCTTTTATAAGGATTCACGTGACACATAAAATGGGAAAGAGGGGAATGTATGGGAAAAGCAAAACTCACAGGTGAAAACGGAGTAAAGGAGTCAGTATTTGATTATCATAAAACAGAAGGCATTTGAGATAGAGATCATAAACCCTAGTGGGTGTGGGTGATGCCACCAGACTCAGAGAGAGAGAGAGAGAGAGAGAAGATCTCGCTCCGTTATTTGATTGGTAGAGAAATGTTCTAGAGGGAGGAAACGCGGAAAAAAAAACACACCTCATAATGACGTTTTCGTCCCAATCCTCCTCAATTTTTGTAACTCCGAACTGAAACGCAATGCCGTATATTTTGAAATTACGCCACTACCCTCGTTCCTTTGTTTTTCCCCCACCTTTTCCGAAATAATAAATACCAGCAGGATTTTTTTAAAAAAATATTAAAAATAACAGAATAATTTTGTAAAAGGTATGTTTAATTGTATATTCTTGTGAGTAAGTTGAGATTGATTATTTTTCTGAAATTCTAATTTTACGATTGTGTTAACTTAAATTTTAAAAAATAGTTATTGTTTAAAAATAAAAAGTAATTAGCTTCAATCTAAAATAAATTCTATTTACATTATTTAAAAATTTAAACTAAAATTATAATTGTGCGATGCGAATAGCTATTTGAAAAGCTTTATCTGAGAGCTCCTCATCATTTTTCATGATTTTAGTACATTGTAGCATAATTTTTCTTGTCATTTTGAGAGGTTTGCATAATAAATAATGAAATAACTTTTGGCGAGGCAAATACCTTTTGAAATCAAATAAATTATATTTAGATTAAAAGCTTTTACTAATAACATTCTACGACTGGCTAGGTAATATATAAGGGAAAACTTTTGGCGCACAATATATATATATATATATATATATATATATATATATATTTCTCTTCTTATTTTTATTTTATCTAGTATTTAAAATTAGCATACACCATCAAACTAGTTCAAAACCAGGTTTTTATCAAATAGGCAACCAATACATTCTTTTTCTTTTTGAAGATAGCCAAATGCATTCTTTAACTTGAGAGATTAAAACATTCTTTTCAATATATTTTTATGATTAATTAAAATTTATTAAAAATCATGAAATTATGAATTGACTTGTTAGAGAATGCATTTTAATAATATATTGAAAAAAATGATGTGTGACTCTTTTTTTTTTTACTTTTGTAGAGCACTACATACAAATCTAAAATAAATAAACCAATTAAAACACAGAAATTTCAAAGAACATATTGTAAGTGATTTTTGGAAATTACTACTGATTTTTAAAAAGAATGTGTGTAAATGCGCATAACATGGTCATGCGAACTACTTTTATTTTAAATTTTCGTATATGATTTACAAAGGATATTTGTGTAAATAACATTTTCTACATTTATTTTAGTTATTATAAATATCGAGTTAATCTTCCAATGTCCCTAGGAAATATCGTGATTTTTTCTAAGCAAAGATTTGCCCAAGCAAATCATCCTTTCCATGTCATGGTCGTCGAGAAAACGTCAACTCCGTCTTTTAATCCTATTAGTTGCTTCATTAAATTTCTAATTAATAAAAAAAAAGTTCATTAGCACTGAGTCAATTCTTCACTATATTAGTATATTCCAGTCAGAAAAAAAAATCATTGTACTGATTCTTTTTAATATGTAATTTGATAGTCAATATTTTTCTTAGAAAATATTTTGTAAACAATTGAAGGGAAAAAAAGAAAAATAATTAATGGATATAATTAATGATACAATATACTGTAAAAATAAAAAAAAAATCAATATTATTAAATATATAAAAATTATTTTTCTTTAGCGTGTTTGATATTCTTTTAAAATACACATTAAAAAAATATTTTTAAAAATGCCAAAATTATAAATTTAGCGGTCTACTAGCTAATTGTATTTTTAGAAATAGAAGGATAATGTTTATTTTATCTGATTTTTAGGTTTGTTTGAATTTGAAGTGAATTAAACAAGAAAAATTAAATAGAAGGATAAGAAATAAAATATAAATAATATAGAAAAGATATATTGTTTAAATAAATAAAAATTAATTAATTATGTAATTATATTTATCACTTATAAAAATAGTTAGCTTAAATCTTTTGTTTTCTATTATATTATTTTTTCTTAATTTTTTATGTTTTAAAAATATTTTATTTATTAAAACAAAAGAAAAAAACAACACTTGTTTTCCGAAATTTCATACCGAAGGATTGATTGAGTACTTATTATCATATATATTTTTATCATCTCATTTTTCTTTCTTTTTTATTATCATGTCATTTATTACTTCTTTTATTGTATTATATTTGGGTAGAATTTATCCATATGAATGTAAAATAAACATTTTCTAGAAAATAAAGATAAAGATTCCACATGATCTTTTTTCTCATCTTTCATAAAAAGACAAGCTCTTCAAATATGTAAACATTTTATCCATGCATTCTTCCCATCCTTCAAATTACTTTCCATACATTCCTCGCCTTTGTAATCTAACATTTGCTTTTAGATGATAAAAGTAAATTATAAATTTCTAATTATGACCTAAATTTAGATAACACTTCCTTCAGTTTATAACAAATATTAATTATATTTTTAAATAACTATCCTTTTCAAATAGTGGAAGTAAACACACCATGTCATATGGAACATTTAATTTACAAATCATTTTTGCCTTTTGTTTCATGCTAACTTTGATGATAGGCTCGCAAAATTATGAAGTGTAATTTAATGGAAACTCAATTCATCCAAAGTTGAAGGGTGAAATAGAAACTGAGATACTGGGTCCGAGGAATGAGTGGGAGAATGTCCTTTTTCCCCTTTTTTATCGTTCTCCTAACAAATATACTTTGCATACTAACTATATTAAGATAGAAGTATTAATGGTTTAAGAAAAGAATAAAACATCTTTTAACCCATATGATTGTGGATCATGTCGCTTAGGTCGTATGAGCCTGTAAACATATTAGGTTTTGAATTTGTTAAGCAAAACGGAAAAGAAATAATATCTGCACGAAGAAAAAGAACTTTTTTCTTCTATTTTAATTTTTTTATTTCACTAATTATTTATAAAAACCGAACCGATACTGTTGGTTAGATAAAAAATCAGCCATCCTCCAATTATTTAAACTACAAAACAATTCTAATAAAAAGTCGGTAGTAAATTAGTTTTATTTTCCTTCACATGTATCATTTAGATTTAAAAATTTGTAATGATACGTAATTTTTATTTTTTAATTATATAAAATCATAATATTAATATATTATAGTATTATAAATATTTTAAAAATACTATTTAATTAATAAAAATTTAACCATAATTAAATCGTTGAAGTTTAAATTAATGTTTTAACTTGTTGAAGATTAATTTAACTTTAAAAATATTGATTCAAAAATATTAATTCACACGTACTTAATGTATTTTTTTTTTCATTTCATGTCATTATATTCTCTCTATCTTTAATTATTTTTTATATGACGAATAAAGTAATAAAATCTGAATTGAAAATCTAAAATCATTTTAATCTTCACTTTCCAATATTGGACCTCTATTCTTAAGTATGATATGTCTTAAAGAGTAAAGATCTTAATAGTATATTTAGATGGTTAATGGAATGGGAAATAAAAAATAGAAAGAAGATAAATATACAATAAATTAGAAGAAAAATAAAATGATAAAAATGTATTGTTTAAATATATAAAAATAAAAATAAAATAAATAAAATATTCATTTACTTTTATTTGAATGAAAAAAATTAAGAATTAAAAGTTAGTATTAAATAGATAATAAAAAACCTGTTATATTAATTAAAAATTTAACATAAAATTTAAATAATCTATATTATTTTTATTACTATAAACTTAAAAAATTAACCATAAATTTTTAATGTATAAAATAATTATTTACAGTTAAGAAATAAATCACCCATCCAATAAATTTTCTATAAAAGGCACCTTAAAAATTATTGTATTTTATAATTTTACTTCAAACAAATAAATAAAATAATATTCTTTCCTTTTTATTTTTTCCTTGCTAATGCATACTAAATAAATAAAATATAAAAATCTTATAAAGCTAAAATCCATAGTTAAGTTTCTATTATCATGAGATGTTTTTTTAAATTTTACTTCAATATTATTCTTTAGTTCAAGCATTAACAATGCTCGTATCAATTTAATTTATTTTTCTTTACATTATTCGTGATCATTCACAGATATAATCCATTAATCTATATAACTTTTAATTATTTTAGTACATATTAATGTTATATATCACGAAATGAAATTTAAATATATTTTATAACTTTTCATACTAGGTTAGAACATTCTTTAATATAGGACACTTTGAAATCTAATGCAAATTACTTAAGGGAAAACGTATAGAAAAAAAGTAAATTGAACTTAAAAAAAAAGTAGCTACTCTATTATTTATATTTTAAAAAACCAAAATATTAAAGTTAATTTTTATGATCGATGTTAAGCATATAAAAAAACAAAATTTTATTTAAAAATATATGTATTTATTATATTACAAATAAAAATGTAATAAGTATTTTTATATTAAAAAACTTATTAGTTTAAAATTTTAATAATGTACACGAATGTGTATTTTTTTTTTAGGGGAAGTGATATTAAATTATCTTGATTTTAGTTACCCTGTCTCAGATGAATGTATAGGAATGAGTTTCTCTTTAAAAAACAATCATATGAAGAGATTTCATATCTGATAATATTAAATATTTGTTTCTTTTAAATATAAACGCCTCATTTATTTATTTTTTTGTGGGGGGCTTTGAATTAAATATGCTCAATAGGATATTAATTAGTTAAATTTAGTATACTCCTATCACCTAAAAATATTTTTTTTATATGATAAATAAAAACTGTTATTACAAAATAAAAGAAATTAATTATATTTTTATTTTAAAATATAATATAATATTAATTTTATTTTTAATTTAATTTATTATTTAAAAATAAAATAAATATGATATATAACTAAATTTTTGATTTGATTACTATCCTAACAAATGCCGACTTAAATGATGATGTATCAATATTAAATTATCATAAAAAAAAATTGTCGAATTTCATTTTAAAAATCATAAAATTGATATTTGAGAATTTAAATAAAAAATTAATATGTAATATATAAGTTAAAAATAATTAGCGAATTAAATTTTTTATAAAATTACAAAATAATAATAAATATATATACTAAAAATATTATAAAATATATTTTTATAATAAATATAAATTTATATATATAATTAAATTATTTTATTTAATAATTTTTATAAGATAAATTTTAATATTTAAACATATAAATATTAATATTTAAGGAAATTTTATCATACACATATTATCTTAAAATTAAAATTTTAATATTTAAAACTTAAAATAAAAATTAATATTTAATAAAAAATTAAAATAACTAATAATGTACATGTTAATAAAATTATAATAAATTACAAATTTAGAAGTTAATATCAAATTAACATTTTATATCAATAAATAAATAAATAATTCAAAATCAATATTTTTTGCTAATAATTGAATAAAAATTAAGATAAATCATATTTATTCTATTTTAAAATAATAAATTAAATTAAAAAATTAAAATTATCCTAACACTAAATTAAGAAATAAAAATACAATTAATCCAAAGAAAAGAAACCGATTCATTCAAGGACAAATAAAATTGTCATGAAAAAGATCCTTAAATTAAAATACTTAAACAATGTCCGGATTAGTGAAATGTGGGGCCTGTACTCCAATTGGCATGCTTAATACCTATTACAGCCAGTTATTTATTGTGTCGCACCACTCAACCCAAAGAAGGATTTACTTTTAAAAAAAAAAGTCAAAACGCGCGGTGGTGACAGCATGATCATACCGTTTTTTTATAGTTCCAGGTATGTTTGGCTATGATTGTGCCAACAACTTTTGCCAATAATTGATTGGTAAATTTTTTATTTTCTCCCATCCTGCCGGCTTGATAATCTTTGGTAAAAGTCAATATTTTACATTTTCTAAAAACATACACAATTTTCATAAATGATAAATTATATAACGTTTTATAATTAAATTATTATTATTAATATATTTTTAATTAGTACTTAAAAATATTATTTAAAAAGTAAAAAATATTTTTTTTATTAAAAATAACATTAAATTTTAATTTTCATATTTGTAAATCTTTCTAAAAAATTATTTTAACTTTTCAATTAATATTTTATTATTTTATATTATTATTATTATTATATCAATACATATTATTCTAATGTATGCGATAATATAAAAATAAAAGTATATAATAATAAAATATATTACGAGATATAAAATACATTGATTTCTGGCTATCTGCCGTCCACATAAAATATATTCGAAGAAGTGTCATGCTGACGCGGCCATGTGGTGGTGGTGTCCCCGCGTTTTAGGCATTGAAAATTGAACGAAGATGGTGGCGGATACCAGCTGGAAAGCCAATTATCTGTTGCCCACATATCTAGATATTGTTGGGCCCATCCAACACCTCCTTTTAAGAAATTCAAGTTGACTTACCATAAAATTATATTTTTAAAATTAATCAATTGTTAGCATCATAACATTTAAAAAAGAAATATATTAATTTATAATAAAATAGACAATAAAGTATACATAAAGAGGGAATAAAATAAAAATTATTAAATAAATTAAAAATAAATGCTATAAAAAAATCTATAACTCTTACAAAAACAAATCATTCACACCACCTTTAAATTATAAAAGCATTCTTACAGTATTTTGAAACAAAAATATTTACTATTAATTTTTTTCAATATTTTTAATGATAGTTAAGTATTTAGAGAGTTAATTTTTTTACTCATAAATCATAATATAATGGTTTTATCCGACTCAAATAAAATATATCCGTAAAAAATATGTGTAGTTCTATAAAAATTAATTTATTAAAATAGGTATTTAATTATAATTTATTGAACTGATTTTAAAAATTGTAATAATTCTTTTGAATTTAATAAATATTGGGTCAATGATGTTTAAAGCCTTATTTTGTATAAAAATAATATATCTATGACTATACTACATGAGAAACTTTAATAATATAAAATATGTAGTTTAATTTTTTTCCCTTACTTTCTTTAAAGCATCATTTATTAAATTTTTTTATTCAAGTTTGAAAAAAATAAATATGTTCTAATTGTTAAAATAGAAATTATTTAATATTTTTAGACATACTTGAACCCTAAAAATATTGATTTAATTTTAATTAAAAATTTAGTCTTAGGGATATGTTTAAATATGTAAAATAGTATATTTTTTATAAAAAAGTATTTATTATATAAAAATATAAGAATATAATTATAACTGTTATCTCATGTATAAACTTGTCACCTTGTTTTATCGCATAAAATATGTTTAAAAATTTTATAAATATAATTAAATTTAATTTTAATTTTAAATCGTTTTATCTATCTTAATTCTTATAAATAATTTTGTTACCATTTACCCATGATATGATATTTCTTTAAATATATCATCTCACAAGTTATTTTAAAACAATTAATTAATAATATATCATGATTAGATATATTAATTATTACTAAAAGAAGATAAGAATATAAAAACCAAACCAATAAAAAATTAGAAAAACAAAAATAAATTTACTCGTGATTATAAGCATTAAAACCATAAATAACTCACTTATATTTATTGCATTTTTATTCTAAAGCAATGAAGTTTGAATGATTAGAAAAAACCAATATCAAAATAACTTTCATACTTTATAGTAATAAGTAAATTTTTAGATAAAGGTTTTCAAAATATTAAAGTATTTTAAATATATAAAAAATAATTATTTTTAATTATTTTTTTAAAATTTTATTTAAATAATATAATCAAAATATCTTGTGATCCAAAATTTTTGAATATGTTTGACTAAACTTAAATTAACTTTAAATTTATTTGATAAGCTTTAAAACTTTTTTAACCAAATTAAACATATTTGGCAAATAAGTTAATTTAGTAGCTTATACTATTTTGGTAATATTTTATAAATGTTATTTTATATTTTTATTTTATATTAATAATTTATTTATTTTAAAATTAGAGATTTTAAAATTTTAAATAATTTGAATGAATATAAATTTAATTATTTAAGTTATTTTTGTATTTTAAAAATACTTTATTTAAATAAATAATTAAATTATTTTTCCTTCAACTTTTTTAGTGTGTTTATTAAAAAAATAATTTCAAATGTATTTTATTAGCTTTAAAAAATCTTTAACCAAATCAAACATGTTTGATAGGTAAATTTATTTTAATAACTTGTACCATTTTGGTAATGCTATTAAAATGTTATTTCATATTTATACTTGATAGTAATAAATTAAGTAGTTTGTAAATCAAATATTTTAAAATTTAAAATTTATAGAAATTAATTAATTTAATCCAATTTTTTAAAATAGTTTATTTATATAAAATAATAAATATTTTGTGCTTGAAATTCTTAATTTTGTTTGGTAAAACTCGAATTAACTTTAAATTTATTTGAATAATTTTAAAACTTTTTAACTAAATCAAACATGTTTAGAAAATAAGCTTATTTTAGTAGTTTAAACCGTTTTGGTAATAAATTTGAAATTTTACTTTATGATAATACTTTATAGTAATATTTTAAATAGTTTTAAAATTGGAGATTTTAAAATGTATAAAAATTTAATTACTTCAATTAACTTTTTATGTTTAAAATAATTTATATGAATAAAATTAAAATATTTTTTACTTCAAATTCTTTGAATATATTTGGTAAAATTTAAATTAACTTCAAATTTATTTGATTGGATTTAAAACCCTTTTAACCAAATCAAACGTTCGGTAAATGAGTTTATTTCAGTAGGTTATACTGTTTAGCTAATTTTTCTGAAAAGTTACTCCATATTTATATTTTATAGTAATAATTTAAGTAGGTTTTAGAGCAGAGATTTTGTAATATTAAATAATTTAAAATGTATATAAATTTAATTACTTTAATTAATTTTTTATCTTTCAAATATTATGTGCTTCAAATTCTTAAGTGTTACAAATTAATTTAAAATTTATTTGATTAGGTTTAAAATCCTCTTAATCAAATTGGTAAACGAGTTTGTTTGAATAGCTTATACAATTTTGGTAATTTTTTAAAATGGTATTTCGTGTAGTGTTTAAATTTATAAATTCTTATTATTTTTTATTTTATTTTATTTTCACTATCTTACCAACTATCATAACTCCCTTTTATATATATATATAATATTGTTTTATATAATTTAACAACTTATTTTCATCAAATATTTTTAATTTAATAAATCAACATATTAGTTTTTAATTTTTAACTAACTTTTTAACCAATTTTGTAAAACATATCGGCTAACAAACATTTCAAAGATTCTACTTAAGAAATTAAAAGCAGAGAATTTTTACTAAAACTTTTATAATGTATAACCAGTACAATTTTTAATGTATTCAAACTTTATTTTTAATAATTTTTTTACTTTTACACTATTAAATAATATTTCAAGGGCATTGATTAGCAAGATTAAAAAAAATTATTTTCTTATAGAATGCTCAACACTTGGAAATGTTTGAGATTTTTTTTTTTGCAAAAGCAGTCAACTATCCCTCATTCTAATTACTAAGATAAATGTACCCAAAAAAAATTGACTAAGATAAGCATACTTTCTACCATTATTATTATGTTGAAATAGATATTGACTTAAGTGTTTAATATTATTGCAAGTATCATTCACTCTCCGTTTCCATTTTTTAGTAAAGTAATAAATTTTTTCATCATTTTTAAAAATGTATAACTTAATTTGTAGATCTTTCTAATTTATATAACATCAGATGAGGGTAGAAAAAAAAGAAGAAACATGAAAGACTATACATAACTTTTGAATGTAAAGTTTATAATTTTAAACTAACTGTAAATTTAAATTGAATTTCACCATCGACTTTATCCTAATATGTGAATGGGATCGTAGGGAAAAAAGGATAAATGCTGACCAATTCTTTTGAAATATTGGTTAATGAATTAATTTTTTTTATTAAAAATATAACAATGAGCTTGTTTATAAAAATAAATTTCAAAAATAGCTTTGTAAACAAGAAAATAATTTTTTTTATCATTATTAATTTTAAAAATAATTTAAGAGCTGATACCAACCAACCATTTATTATAACCAAATTTAATATTTATCCTTTTTTCAGATGATAGTTATTATTCTTGTCCCACGTTAATAAAAGTAAAAGATAAATTAAAATTAAAAATATATTACAAAATTATCACAACAATACTTTAAAAATATCTTCTACAAGTTTTAACTTTTTTTTTAAAACACATTTTCATAACTATTTTTTAAATTTCATATAAAAAACATGATTAAACCAGTTTTATGCTTTCTTTAAAGAACAAATTATATTTATATTTTTCCAAGTTTAATAAAAATTTTCTTAATATTTTCTATTTTTTATATTATTTTAAATTTCAGTAATTATATAATTGCATAAAAAATTAAGAATAACCTGTGTAATTAAGAATCACATAAGATATTGTGTTGTTGAATAAATTACAGAAAATTTTTGTAAGATTGAAAAAAAAATCCGATAAAAATTCTATCAAACCTTAAAAGAGTGAATGTAATCTATCCTTTTTAAAATAAAGTTTTATTTTACAAAACTATTTAAACAAATCCAATATATTTTTCCCGTAATTTTTAATGTAATTTTAAAAAAATAATTATTAATCCCTTGGGAGTTGGGACACTTGTTAATTAACCTAAAAAGTTATTTAATTTGATTTGAAAAGTAATTCACACGTTTGAAACTTTTTATCTATTTTAACTTCGAATCAATCTTTATATTTAGAATGCCTTAAAATTAAGTTTCATCCATCATTAATAATTTTATTTTCTCACTCTTAATGAAAATAGATAGAGTGTGAAAATAAATAAGTTTGTTCGAAAAATTAAAACTAAAAACACATTCAATCCATTTGTAATAATCATTTTTAGTGTATTTTAAATATCCACAATTCAGATTTAAAATATTCAAAATAAATCATATTTCATTTTAAATTTTTGTAACAAAATTTATTTACAAATCAAATTAATTTAAAAAATAGTGGTTCTAAACATACTCACACTGTTTATTTTGTTTAAATTTTTCCCTACTCACATTTTTTTCACACATTTCCATACAAAGTCAACGCAATTCTGCAGAGAATTGCCAGTAAGACACGGGAGGCACAAAAATAGAATTACCAATCTGTCTTTCTTCTTTTTTTTCCTATATTTTTTTATTTCATTTGTCCATTCCTTCCCTTCACCTTCCTTGTTCCAATGCAACAAACTAAAGGTGTGGTAGTTTCCTTTTCTTCTGTAAACAAAATTCGGTTTGTATAAACAGATTGATGGCATCTCATGACCACCGCTAGATAAACACAGGCTGTTGTATAAAATTGCCCCTCTAATTAGAGAAAAAGAAAAAAAAAAAAAACTCTTCATCTCTACAACTAAATCATAGATACACCAAAAAAAGTAGCGGTGGAGCAAGAAAACCTTTTCACTTGGAGCAGCTTCCTCACTTGGCATTTCCACTTTTTCTCTTCACATCTGGATGCTTTCTTTGTGGACTACCTAAGGTGTATTGTTTCCTTGATGATGGAGAAGCTGACGGGATCATGCTCCTTATTCACATAGAAGAGTCATAGGAAATGGAATAAAAAGTTAGTTAATAATAATATGACATCCTTGACAAGAACAGAAGCAACATGAGGTGCAGCACCTATTTATGCATACCTGCTTTCTTTTTTATTCGCTTGTTTAGGATGAGGAGATTTCTTTGTTTTACACACTAATCTGTTAGAAGGGCTGTTTGCTTTAGGTACAGGTACAGGTGATTGCCAACTAGCGTCTGATTCTGAACATTCACTAATTGCGAATTCAAGCTCATCAGATTCATTTGAGTTAGCCATCTCCATGCATAGTTTTGAAGGGTCGCAAGGGCTTAGCATCGGAGAATACGACTGTTTGCTTTCTGTTTCCCATTGTCCCATGAAGCTATCTCCAGCGATTGGGCTGTCAACCCTTTTCATACCCTTATCAGTCCAATCCCCAGAAACTGATTCGTTATCATCCTCCTTTCCACTTACCCCTCCGTGATGTAACCACGGGCGTGAATTCCTATAAATGTCCGAGGGATCCAGGCTTCGTCTTTTCGTCATCTTGAATGCACCGTTTTTGTGACCCTGCAAAAATATTTTTCACATACATGTAAAACGTCATTTTTTGGAGAATACTAGACTAAATGCGAGCTCGGATTTGGATAAATAACCACTTTTTTCAAAATAGTCTCTCCGGAGACTTGTAAAAGCGATTATTTTTTGAAATAAGCTGAACCGAACACACACTAAATATGCAGTTAGATTAGCTTATTTTGTGTTGAAAATAATTTACAAGAGATTACTTTTCTTAGGATACACAAGAAAAAATTAGTTTGTAATAAAAAGCATGTTGCCTTTGTACTCTAAAATTTAAGTTATACTAAAATGCACTAAATTAATTTCTCGGAGTTACAGTTTATAATATATTACCAGCATGCTACCAAAATCATCTCTTGGTAGCTTACGAACTCCAGATGCCCAACTAGGTCGTGGTAGAGGGGCAGACAATTGAGACTTCCACCTTGTTGTTTCAGGGATACTATTTGCATGCTTTTGAAATTGTTCCAGTTCTGCATCCTTCCTCACCAAGGCTGCCCTGAGGTTAGCAATCTGGCAAAGAAGGCAGTAAAAACACTCAACATTGAAAATGCATGATGTGTAGCTATAGCGATATATCATATAACATCCATTAACTTCATACTTCTTAACTTTTATGACCCCTCCCCCTAAAGAAACAAATGTTAAAAACCTGTTCTTTAAGTTCTTTGACATCTCCGCTATCTTTGTTAACTCGGGCAGCACCAAGTTCAATAGTGGAGACCCTTTCAGCGAATTTCAGTGTGCTAATTGTTTCTCCAAGAGTTTCTGGCTCCGGACTAATATGAACGAACATGAGTGTCTTTGCTTGGCCTCCTGATACATATATCAAAATTCAGTGGAGACAATACCTAAGTAATCGAAGAAAAATATTAGTAGAGCAGTTGATATGAAATCATACCAAGAGAATCTTGAAGCAGCTGAGTAAGTTTACTGTTCCTGTAGGGAACATGTGATTGCTTTTGGGCAAGTGAAGCAATCACATCTCCTAAAGCAGAAAGTGACTTGTTAATATGTTGAGCCTCCTTGAGCCGATCTCCTGTGACCTCAGATTTGTCAACCCTTTCACTTCCTGCAAGGTCAACCAAGTGGATACAACCACGAAGACTATTCCTTGATGCAAGCTCTTTCCCTTGAACATGAACTGTCAAGCAGCTGCAGTTATAGCATTACAGGCTAGTACCGATTAATATTATGATGGAAAAAAATGGACCAAACCGGATAATATTTCAGTCACCAACAGAAATAGTATTGGGAAAAGTGCTATGTTTAAAATCTATAATGAAGAAAACCGAGAGGTTTTTTCTTTTGTTTAAAATCTCATAATTAGCTAGATTATGTTGCCAAATATGAAATCCACACTTTAAGTTCACGAATTAGATAAAATACACTTTAGCTGTACCTATGAGACCGGCTACTCCGATCATTCATGGCAGTAGCACTAACTGCTCGATTCTTTAGTCCCAAGTCCATCAAATTTAAGACATCGGAAGTGGATGAAACAGGAACAAGGTTAGCTTCTGGCACGTTAATCCCATTATGGGAACTGTTACGAATTTCTAATGTATGCAAGTGTTAAGTATCGCATACAGGATTAACAGAATCATTAATTCAAAATGGCCTGCATAAATCCAGGATACAGAAAATTAGTTTGCATAGAGAAAAGGATATCTTTTGTTGACACCATCTATCCCTAGTAGGTCTCTGACTTGCTCATTGTAAATCTCAAGCATCTGAACAGATATATCATAGTGAACAGTGTCTTTCCTCTGTTCTGAGAGAAGGAAAAGATCTCTCAGTGCACGGTAGTTGACGCCTGCAGTTTTCTCAGTGAGATTGTTTGGTCCAGACTGCATCAATACATGGATGCACTATTGCAAATTAGAGGGAGAAAACATAAAGGAAGCAACAAAATGGTCTCAATCTCTCACCATAGTGTATGTTTTTCCTGATCCTGTCTGGCCATAAGCAAATATACACACATTGTAGCCATCAAGAACCGAACGAATCAGAGGTTGAGTATCTGAGAAAACCTCCCCTGCAGACAAAAAAGAGCAACAATGAAGCACATATATAGTGACAATAGTTTTTAGAATAAATCCTCATACTGTGAGCATAGTTCACTTTAGTACTTGAGTTTTTAAAATCTTCGCTTTAATCCAGACTTTACAAAGCAACATTCAATTTAGCCCCTTCTTATACAAAATGACAATGAAAAATGAAGTAAAAAAGGATTAAAATGAATGATTTATAAAATATCAGAGTAAAGTGAATATTTTATAAAGTCAAGAACAAAAATAAGGGATGCTTACAATTATAGCGACTAAAGCAAGAGTTTACTCATAATTTTTATCGAAAGACAAAAGAGACCAACCTTGAGCTGCAGAAGGACCAAACACTCTGTTGAAATTGAATGTCTTCCTCCCCTCTTTCCCGTTTTTGCCGGGTATTATTAGTGAGATACTTCCTTCCTCTATGTTATTGACCGAGCTACAATGATTTGGTAGCCCACCTATTAAGGGTCGAACTCTGCAGTACACCCTAATATTTCCTACCAACATGTCAAATTTGGCTATTTAGTCTCATTCAGAAAAATAAATAAGCAGAAAATTTGTTACAGAGATAACTTAAGTTTTACCTTTCAGGTCCTGCAATTGATTGTATAACTTGCGGTTTTCTTCAACAACTTTCTTATATCCTGAAGCAGTAGAAGCTAGGCTACGCAGCTGCTTACCTATTAAGGGTAGCTAGTAATTAGCTAGATTATAGATATTCCTGTAAAAAAAAGTGGTATTTTTTTAAGCGGTGAACGTACTTAGATCGATGAAATCCTCCTGGTAATTCTTTTGCAGAACCTGCATTCCTGTTTTTGTTTGATGAACCATCATTTTCAATTCCTAAAGATTGTCAACATCAAATTGGTTACCTTATCTTATGCCTTCCAGAAACAATCTTTTACTTCAAATTCTAGCTCCATTCTTAGACACCCCAGGAAAATTCCCGAAGCCAAACCTCTTAATCTAGCTCAGTTGTATGATTATGTATAATATCGTATTAAATTCATACAGGGTGCAATTTGGGTTGTTACATATATTGTTAGCACAAGTTACCTGGATGTTTTCATTTTGCTGCTGAAATAACTTTTGCTGCTTCAAAGGCTGGCTGCCTAATTCTTCATCCCCATTGCACTTCACATCATTGCATTCCTTTTGTTTAATCTCTACACCTTCATCTTCTTCTATCTTAATAATTGATTGAACCAAAAATTAAGTAACGAAGTTGCATCATGATACTAAGGAATTTATAAACACGTTGATAAGCAATTGCAAAGCTAGTGTTTTGAAAATAAAAATCTCTTGAAATATTAGATTTACCTCTTCATCATCACAAGCAGTTTTCAAATGTGAATTCTCTTCTTCTGCTGGTGCCTTAACTTCTTGAGTTGTTTTGAACTGCCATAATAAAATTTTGTCATACAATTAAGTAAGACTATGGACCCAAGTTAGGGTGAGGACATCCAAATGAAAACAGTATGATGTTTTCTTTTGAATAGTCTAACTAATATTAGTTTGAACTTGATTACAAGACAAAGAGATACACACTTTTTCTCAATAATATTAGATTTACCTCATCATCATCACAAGCAGTTTTCAAATTTGAATTCTCTTCTTCAGGTGGTGCCTTAACTTCTTGAGTTGTTTTGAACTGCCATAATAAAAATTGTCATTAAATTCAGTAAAATTATGGACCCAAGTTAGGGTGAGGACATCCAAATCAAAACAACATGAAGTTTTTCTTTTGAATAGTCTCACTACTACAAGTTTGAACTTGATTACAAGCCAAAGAGATACACACCATTTCTTGTTGGATTAACAAGCGTTGTTCAAACTCCTCCATGACTTTGCCAAGTACCGATTCCACCACCTGTTACAGCAAAAGGCATTAGCTCTAAAGACTCATCCAAGAAAGAATGAGTGCTGTGCAGGCAAACATTTGAACCTTGAGAAACGCATGGGGTAAGGGAACAATGAAATATATATTATAACAGAAGATAAGCAATAACCCTTACAATGGGAATTTCTTCTAGCTTCTTATTAGACAAAATTTCACGAACTATTGAATTCAAGGATGGAACAGTACCCTGCATATACCAATCCAAAAGGCTAAGACAGATGCTAATTGCTAAACTCATTCACCACATGTAGACCAAAGCTAAAGATAATAAACAATTATACTCTCTAACCTCTTCACTGCGATCTTGCCCCACATCACCACTCTTTGAAGACTGATCAATCATACCTCTTGACAAAGACTTCATGAATGGTTCTGAGTTTTTCCTCACAACTGGTTTCCCGGAGGTAGGAGGCTTTGGATTCCCACCATGTTTCCATGACCCATTTTTTCCTCCAAGTTTCCATTCACTATAAGACCGGAGTGCTAGGACACAATTCACTATCCTCGACGATTTCCCTCCCTGCAAGTACACACCGTGCGGAAGAAAAATATGTTAAAGCAGAATTAAATTACATTATATTATTGCAGCATTGATTTCAATCCTGCGAGTCCATCAAAGTAATGAATGAAAATAAACTCTTTCAGCTTAAGCAACAACAACCTGTTCCAAATCAGAAACCTCAAAGGTGGGAAGCCCCATTTCCTCCATAGTCACTAGAAAATTCCTCACGTTTTCAAAGTACTGATAAGCAGACAGAGCTGCTCCATCAGGAATAATAACACTATCGCTGGGGGCTTCAACTACCTAACAATACAGGTCCAATTTAATCATTGTCATTTGTCAAGGAATAATAACCAGAGAGAAGGATATGCATAAATAAATACTCAAAGAGAAGAACTAGATTTCATGCATCAAAACATAAAACACATACATACCTTGGGCAGTGCCCCTGGTTGAATTTTATTAAGAGCATTACAAAGGACAATACCACTACGCAATGCAATCCTGAAATCTTCCTCAGAAGGATCATTTGGCAGGTCTTTCCCTGCAACAACTCCAACTGTCTTCCGCAGCCACCCTGCTGCTTCATTCCTTCTTGAAGCTGCAATACCACACAGGTTCCAAGTTGGCTAAGTTTCAATAATTCGTATATTTTTGTTGTGTGATGTGATCAAAAACATCCACAGTTCACAAAAACCAATTAAAAGAACACAGATTTTCATCAAGTGTCATTTATTCTAGCCAAAAAAATTTCTCAATAACATAATAAGAGAAGAGAAAAAATGGAGATATGGATATATACTAGCTTCTTCAGCCTTCCTTGAAGCCAAGTCAATATCGCTTAAACGGCCTCCATGCTTCTGAAGAACATCTTCAACCACAGATACAGCAGAGAATGGCAACGCTGGTTCTGGCGCCATTACTACTTGGCCTCAACCAACTCCAACTCAAAAAGAACCCAAAATAAATAAATAAATAAATAAATCCAACCCGTTTATGACCCGAAATCTAATCCAAATCCAATAGGTTAACTAAAACAAAAATTATCCAAGCCTTCGAACAAAAAAAACTTCGGCCTTGGAAAAAAATGACACCGTAATTCTAAGCTAAATTCTGAGAAAAAATAAATAAATTTAATGAACATGTAGTCACTGGGATTCTGATAAGAGCTCCTGCATGAAGCTGCAGAATCACAGAAAGAGGTAAGGAATTGTAGAAAGTGAAGAGAAAGAAAATCAATTTTCTCTCACTTTCTCTCGGCGTTCTGGGCTTTCGTTTTTTCTCCCTCTAGTTCCTGTTTCTAATATTAACGTAAAAAAGCTACACCGAACCTGGTTCCGAGCCTCTCGCCCACTTATTGATGATTTGCATTTAATTTTAAAGGGTGGGAATAGCCAACGGTTCATAGAATATTGATTTTTCAAATAATAAGCAAGAACTAATGTTTGTAGTAAATATGATCGCAAAATGGAAAGCAATTTTATTTTAAATTCTAGTAATTTATTTCGTAATTTGAACTGAATCCATATTATAGCTATAATTTAATTTCAGTTTGATTAGTTGTGCCTTTTGACTTTTAAGGAAAACAATTATTATTATTATTAATTTAAATATCTTAATTTTTTCTTTTTATATCTTTCCTTTTTATCATATTATATATAATTTTTTACTTTTATTTCTTCTTATCTTTATCTCTTTTTTTTTTCAGTTTATTTCACCTATATGTAACAATATTTAAAAAAAAATCATCTTAGTCACGCTGGTAACAAATATCTAACAAAACCTCCCAATTCTCAAACAATTCTTGATAAGCTTGTTTTTCTATAAAAGCCAACTCAATATATAACAAAAAACTATTCATGCAAACTGAGAGTAGGTAATATTACATTGTGCAATACAAATTTTTATATTGTCTATATGTGTATGTATCACCTTTTGTGAGATTTATTTATGTATCAGGTAGCTGTATAAGTGGTCATTAACATTATATAACTTCTCTTTTCACCTTACTCTGGACCATACTCATTCTTTGGTTAATCCTTCGTCCGTCTGAATTAATGTTATTTAGTTTTATTAAATATTACCATATTGTTGGTATATTGTGCAACTATTCTTATATTTAAAATAAAAGCTATAAATTAAATTAAATTAAAAATTATATTATTATTAATTATTATATTGTATTAAAATAAATTAAAAAGCATTAAAAATTTGAAGTTGAAGATAAATTTTAAAAAAATTATTAAATTATAACACATACTTTTATTAATTTGATATATAAAATTTAATATTAAAAAATTAAATTCAAGTTAAAATCAATTAAAATTGTATATTTTTAAATTTTAATTTATTTTAAAAAGTTTTAAATTTTGTTACTATATATCTATATTCAAAATTTAAATGAAATTAAAATATAATATTTGAAAGAATGAAATAAAAGTTATAAACAAAAATAACATTAAATGCTTAATATTAAAGAAGTCTATGGTTTAATGAAAATAAAAAAAAATTAAAAAAAATTCATTTAAAAATAAATATTTTAATCATAAAATAATTAGTTTATATCATTTCAGGTTCAATATATGACTTCTATTTATGGTTATAAAATAATATTTTTAAAATTTTTTACTAACCGCTTACCAATTTTTTACTGTCTCCATATTAAACTGATTGTACAAACGTATAATGTGAAATAAGAAAGTTTTTTTAATGTAAGAATGAGATTAGTAAATTTTAAACATTAAATTTAATTATAAATAGTTAATATTAAAATATTTTAAAGTGATACGTAACCATTAAATAATTTTTAATCTTGAAATTTTATTTATAATTATTTTACTTAATAATTTTTTATAAATATGGGATTTCATCAATCCTAATAATTTACATGAAAAAAGTTATTTTTACATAAAAATAAAAAAATAAATTATATAAATATACATAAATAATCAAAATTAAAAAAAAATCATGTAAATTTTTAAATGTATCATGTGACTTTTAAATTTCAATTCTGAATATTCATATAAGATTTAATGTTTAAGATTTATTCTTCTCATTTTTATATGAATTTTTTTTTATTTAATATTTTTCATAGTTATATCTTTATATGCCTATTATGTACATAAAAAAAAGGAAAGTATATGATAAAATAAAAAAGAATGAATGTGTAAAAATTAAGAAATAAATTAAAAATATAATATCATATAACCAAGGTATCAGATCCCATGGATTTTATGTTTGAATATAATTAATAAAAAAAACTTATACTAATTAATTAGAAAGTATATAAAAGAAAAATAATCATCTAATAAAATGAATAAATTAACGCACACAAAAAAATGAATAAATTAAATTAAATTCCACAATTAATTATAATTGAATTTATTCAGGAAATACTGATACTGGATAGAATGAGAAGCGTGGCACATTTGGGCATGAAATATTATGCATATCAAAATATGAAAGAACATTTAAAAAACAATTATATACGAATATATAAAAGATGATCAATGAGTAGTTTTATAAAAAAAAAATATTTACTAACATGCACAAATAAAATTAATAATTTATGATTAAATTATAGTGTAAAAAATATGTATACTATTAATATATTTTAATATGTGTAGATTTCAATTTATTTTGAAAAAAATAATAACATATTTTTATTAATTTTTTGAAAAAGGTTAAAATAACCGATTTTTTTTATCTAAACGTGTAAGTAAAATATTCTACTAACTATATATAATAAAATTGCTTAATTATGAAAATGGGATTACCCTGTTCACTCCACATAAAATTTCTCTTCCCATCTATGTTTTTGTACGGTGATTATTTCTACTGTACGAGCGTTCATGTTTCTTTAGCTACGAAGACCATGACTGGTTATTGTATTGCATTCCATGTCTTATATTCCATAGAACCAAGAATCGACATTTTGTTTCTAAGAGAGATGAGATTAGTAATTTCATGGATCATGAATTTTTTTCGCTCAATATACTCTCATTTAATTTGTAAGAATATGTTTATTACATTTTACTTAAAGTTTCATTTCTAGCTGCTTCTAATTTTATTATCAAGCTACCCTTTTATGTCTTACAGTTAGTTTGAATCAGTTACTTTCCGTTTTAATCAAATTATCATGATTATAACATAATTTAAGGAATATAATAACTATCTATTATGTGTTTGAGTAAAATTTTACATTAGGTAGTTGAATTAAAAAGTGGAAATATATTTTTTATAAATAAATATTTAACTTTTAGATATTATATATTTGTTAGGAGAGAATATATTCTAAATAAAAGGTATAATTAAATTATAAGATGATAAGTTTGTAATTAAATATTTTTTAATGAATTTTTTTTATTTTTTTTTTAAATTATGTAAATTAAAATAAAAAATTATATTAAATTTATATTTTTTATTATATTTTTTTCAATATTTTTAATAAATTTTTTTTACTACCTAATATTTAATATTAGAATTTTGATTTAAAGAAGAAGATTATAATGGTAAAAAGAAGAGTTTGTGAGATGTAATTTATAATATTATTGTATTTTTATTAAAGTTATATGTAATAATAGATGATAAAAAAAAAATTGATGCAGCAAGATTTAGATACGATTTTGATAGAAAGTGAAATAATATTTAAAGAAAAGTTACATATTATTAGGTTGCTTTTACTTCTATAATTAAAGATACACACAATGTTGAATGAAATGATTTTTAAGAAGATTTAAAAAAGAATTGAAGGTGATTTATGTGATGAAGTAATTAATCATATGTGCTTGAAAATAAATTTGTGGATACTGAGAATAGAAAAAAAAATAATTTACATAAACAAATTAATAATTTTAATTACCTAATTTGTCAATTGTTAAATATAAGAAAAAATATAAGTGACGAAAAGCATGCAGATACCTTATTAATTACTTTACCTCAATTATATAAGCTATTGATGAAATTTTTACTAATTAAAAATAATATAGTTAAGTTAGATAATGTGATTACCATCTTATCTTATGAGAGAGTTAAAAACTGTAAAGAGACAATCATATCAATAATGGTAAAAAGATACTATCTGACGAAAGACTTTTAAAATAGAATGACCAATTCTCGTTAAACAATTAGATAATAAGAAAAAATTATAAAAAAAAATCATAGAAAAGTAGAATGTTATTATTATAAAGGAAAAAAGGACATATCCAAATTTAATTTTCAATGCTAAAACAAGACTTTAAGGATTTAAAATAATTTTAAAAAAGTTTATATAATTGAATCCTTAAATAATAAAAAATTATATTATATAGTCGATTCTGTTGAAAAGTATTCTAGATGAGTGTTAGATTTCGTTACTCATGTATATGTGTATAAAGATTAAAACATGTATATTTCATTGAAAAATAAAAATTCCGGTTATATCAATATAAGAATAAAATTAAAGATAAAATTAAAAAGTTTTATAATAAATTTTGAACTATTTTTAATAAGAAGTATGCATTTATTTTTAGTGCTAAAATTATTTCATTTCAAAAAATAGTATTGCATGAGCATAAACATGTGAAAATTGTAAAAACATATGAAGTGTATAAGATGAATTATTTAATTTTATAAAAAGATTGAGATAGTAAAACAAATATGAACAAAAACAAGATTAAAAAACGAGTTCAAATTTTAAAGAAGGTTAAGATTTTTAAAAAAATTGTTCAATAAAAAAAAATTATATTGATTAGTTTAACTAAAAAAAAGATGTTGCTTGTGCTTCTAAAATAAAAATTTAACCTTTTATATTATATACTATATAAAAAAATATAATTGAACAATAAAATAATTAATTATAATTAAATATTTTTAATAATTTTTTTATTTTTTTAAAATATAAAAAATAGATTAAAATAATAAAACTATGTTAAATTTATTGTATTCTAATTTTTTTCATACAAATATTTAATATGTGCCTTATGCTTTTAACCATATTTACCAACTATAAAATAGATATTTAATTGATATATGTTAATATTTTTTAAGATATAACTAAAGTTATAATTTATTATTTTTAAATTAAATTTTAAAATATAATGAGAGTAACAGTGAAAAATCATAATCATAAGATATCAAAATAAAAAACGAAATGATTGTTGTATATATTAAAAATACATTATATTTATTTTTGTCTAATTTATAATTGTTTAATTATTTTTTATATATTTAAAAAATAAAAAATATCAACCTTTAAATTTAAAATATAAATGGGTATAAAATAATTTTAATATATAAATAAATCATTATTTAAACAAAAAATATTACAATAATTATAATTAAAAATATATTAGGTATAAAGGTTTGTAGCCTTATAGAAAAAGAACATATTACATAAGACACATATTACCGTTTGGTGTGTTTATCTATTAACTCTTTACGTGTTGATAAATTTAAAATAAAAATTATAATATATAATAAATATCTTGATTCAATAATTATAGTTCTGTTTGGAAGAAAGAGAAAAAAAAGAGAAAAAATTAAATTAAAAAAATTATAATTCTTAACTTTTTTTATTTTCAAAAACAAATTTTTTGTATTTAAAATATTTTAAATGAAAATGTGATGATGAATAATTATTTACCAAAAGGTGGCATTGAAATGCAACAACAACAAAGCACAAAAAGCAATGACTTAAGCGAAAAAAGAAAAAATCGGATTAACTGAAACAGAATGAAAGATAACGATCAAGTTGAAAAGTGAAAATTCAGATTAAAAAAATTTGTCTAAAATACTTCATGCTTTCATGCTTTAGATCAATACAATTAAAATATTATATTAAAATTATACTTGTTATTTTTTAAAAAATAAATTTTATTAATCTAAATAGGATGAAATTGTTTACTCCACAGAATAATTTATACAATTCCATAAATCTCAGATGAAAAAAACTTTAAATTAATGGGAGGAGCATGCGTTGAATGCAGTGGAGCAGACGGTGAGGGCTTGGATGCCGTTCTGTGAAGCAGAGTGGATGCCAGTGATTGGGTTGGTAAATGAAAACGAAAACGAAAATAGCTAACCAAACATGATCTTGAAAAATAAAAATAGAAAATGAAAATTATTTTTAAAAATTCAAAACGAAAACAGAAAATATTTATGTTTTAAGGTTATTTATTCTTTATTTAAATAATAAAAAATACATGTTATTCCTTTTTGTCTTCTGTTTTCTTTTCTCACAGCCAAACTAAGCATAATACAGCTTCCATTGTTAATGATGACGAATCACACAGACTTGAAGCAAAGATGGCTAAAATTAAAAAATATATGTATCGGAATTATACCGAAGATGACATCCAATTGTTCATGCGTTTAACTGCCGCAGCCAATAAAAAGTTGTTCATAACATTTTTTGGTTTGGAAAAAAATTGAAAGCTAAAGTTATTATTTTATTGAATCCGGAATGTCTCATTATTATTATTATTATTATTATTATTATTATTATTATAAAAATAATAAAAATAATAATAATAATAATAATAATTTTTATTTTTAACATGTAGAATAGAAATAATGTAATTAAATTAGATAAATAATATTATCAAAGTAACTATATATATTAAATTTATTTTTAACAATTAATTACTAATTTTAAATAATTAATTACCGTAAAAATTATAGTTAATATTATAAAAATTAATAATTAATTCAATTATAAATATAATTATTTAAAATAAAATAATAATCGATTATAATTGCATAATGAATTATATATTTTTATAATAAATTACTTATTGCATACATAAATAAGTTAAACATATCTTTTATACTGTTAATTATAAATTTTTTAATAATTAATTATAAAAAATTTGAGATATAAATAATTTATGTGAAAAAATAGTTTTCATCAATTATTATTAGTAATTGTATAGGACTTTGGTGTTATATCATTTAATTTTTAACTTTAAAAGGTACAATCAATTGTTTTTCATATTGTAACTAAATTTTTAAGGTTTTGTTTGAAGATGATTGCAAAAATTTTTAATTTTTATTTTAAATTAATTTTAAAAATAAAATATGTTTAATAAAAATAGTTTTTAATATATTTTTAAAATAATTTTATTTTAAATATCAAAACCAAAAATATAAATATATTGAATGTTATTTTTAAGTTTAAAATATTTTTATTTTTAAATTTATCAAACTTCATCATTATTATTAAATAATTATTATCACTATCACTACTAAATATTTTTTTTACATCTTATTACAATTATTATCATTATTAACATAGTTTTTATTATTATCATTTTTATTATTATAATAATAATAATTTATTTTTTATTTTTATATTATTTTAAAATAATTTACTTTTTTATTTATATAATTTGTAGATATTAAAGATAAAATGAATAATATTATTTAATATATAAATTATATTAAATTTAAAATATTATAATATAATTTTATATTATATAATTATTTATAATATAATATTATAATATATTATTTTTATTTAAAATAAATACTAAATAATATAAAAATATATTATAAAAATAGATAAAATTATTTATTTTTAGATAACAAATAATATATAATAAAAATTTATATAAATATATAATACATTGTATCTTATAAATTTTTAATTATAAAAAATTTTAATTTATTATTTTTTAAACAAACTATTTAAATACTTAAAATCTAATTTCATTCCTAATAACATTGCTCTCCCTTAATCATCTTATTTTCATTCAAATTTTATCAATTAATGTTCTATCATCAAAATAAATGTGATGGGCATGGTTATTTTATGCATGTACGCCATTAAATAATGAAGGCTCGATCATAAATGCTTGCTATATTTATTAAGAGAAATTTTAATTGCAGTTGCATAAATTACTTTTTAGTATAGGCAACCGTTTTCTATAAAATACCACGATTAGATTTATACAAAGCTAACAAAAAATTTATCCGACACCATCTTCAATAAGAAACCGTGACATACAGAGCAAATGGCCTCAATCATATACGGTTCAGCGACAAATAAAAAATTTAAATATGTCCCAAAAATTGAACTAGTAATGGATCAGGAATTTAGGAACAAATATGATGAACATATTGAACAAAAATGCAAATTGCAAACTGATTCCGAAATACAAAATTGGTTCCACCATCACTAGTAATAAAATAGATTTAAAAGGATAACCAGAAATTGAACAATCGGCTGGGGAGTAAATTTGAACCCATTTCACAAATTGAACCAAAGATCCCTTACTTGTCATTGTTGCCCACTGCATGCACCAAAAGATGGGGGAAAATTGAGAAGAAAAAGAGAGAAGGAAAGTGATGGATTTTGTAATCGATGAATTCGAATTAAAAGTTAACCTTAACATTATATTTTTTATACATTTTAATTTTATCAAATAATCATTTTTCAAAATAATAATGTTATAAAAAATAATAGATTACATTTTAATTTTCTTTTAAAAATTATTACATTTAGAAAATGTTGTAGATTTTAAATGTATTTATTAATTTAAAATAAAAATAAAATGAATTTAAATTTTATATTAAAATAAAATTAAAAAATGTGAGATAATTTGTAAGATCTATTTAATAAATTTGAAAGAATTGCACTACTAAAGAAAAAGTTGCCCGAATTTAAAAGAATTACACTGCAAAAGAAAAATTTGCTCAAGTTATATAAAATAAAAATAAAACATTATTAATGATATTATTATACACTCTATATTATATTGTTTCTTCATTCAAACTTCTTTTTTTGCATGTAAAATTTTAAGTATACAAAACAACATTTGTTGTTTGAGAGCAGTTTTAAAACACATGAAAGGTGGATCAAGACAAATGTTATTTGACCTGTTTGAGATATAATATATGTAAAACATGAAAAAATGAAATGAGAAAGATGTTTTTAACAAATTAATTATGTGGAATAATTTTTGAGATTATGAATTTGGTAGAGTTACACCATTAAAGATAGAGTTGTTCAAGTTGTAAAAAGTAGAAAAGATGAGTACTCAAATAGTTATCATGCTCCGATATTGCTTCTTCACTCCAACTTCTTTTTTTATGTAAAACCTTAATATATTATCATGATTGGTATAAAGAACTTAGGTATAGAAAACAATATTATGTGTTGGAAAGCGATTTTTTAACACATGAAAGGTGGATCAAGATAAATATCCTTTGATATGATTGAGTAATACTATATGCAAGAGTTGTGATACTCATACACATAAACAGTGTCCAACTCGACGGTTGAAATTTTTTCTAAAGAAAAATATCGGACGATCCACCATAAATAGTTAAACTTATCAGTAAAAAGAATAAAATCTATTTCTCCACAAAATGTGAACATGACTTTTCCTTTTTAAACTCAGATAGCTGACACCTCAGTAAATGTTTACAAACTTGCATAAATGAATTTTTCAATCTTGTGTAGGATTTGATTTTTTTGATATTTGAAAGATATATACTTCGATAATATTTTATATCAAGTAACATTTTTATATAAAAAAATATCAAAAACACATAAGTATGTTACATCTACATAATTTTGGTCATCATAGACCATTAATTTTAATCTAAGTTTAAAATGTCAAAGCATCAAATGTCATGTCGATGAAACCTTTTCTAAGCTACTAGAATATGGATTGATGTCAATTAATACTTTGATGCATTTATCCTCCTTTACAGACCTTTTTCCAAGCTACAAAAATTTGAATTGATTTTAATTAATACTTTGATGTATTATTATTATTATTATTATTATTATTATTATTATTATTATTATTATTATTATTATTATTATTATTATTATTATTATTATTATTATTATTATTATGTTTTTAATTGTAACCCATGAAATTTTGTGAGATAGACTATTGATGATTATTGACTAACAGTAACTTGCACTATTTGTGAAATATTTTTTTCCAATAATTGATAATTTTAACTTTAAAGAATGATTTTTCTTTTCTTATTTGTTTAGGTAAAATAGTTGAAGTACGGTTAAATATAAAAAATTATATTATGAATTAATTAAAAATTATAATATGTATAATTTATGAAATAATTATTGTAAATTTAATGATTTATAATAACAAAATATTTATAATTTAATGATTATATAAATTTTTATATTATTATACATTTTAATTTTTTTGATATTTTCAAAAGTGTAACTTACTAAAATAATTTTCTAAAATACAGATGTGTATATACCATAACAAACTCTTATCTTCCCCTTCACACACAATTTTAATTATTAATTTTTATCAAAATATATTTTTATTATAAAATATGAAAATTATTATTTTTAATTAGTAACCAAATATACTTATAGTCCCTGTAGTTAATAATATATTCTTGTTCACTTTCCTCCTCTCCTATTATTCTTATCAATGATTATATCTTTTACACCTTCTTAATTTAATATAAAAAAAAACCTTAAATATATAAAGAAGCAAAATAGGAGATCGAGATGCGTATCCTAATGGCATTATGCACAAAATTTAACAGCTTATGATGTATGTCCGACACTAAATCGAATCACTCAAGAAAAATTGGTAAAAAAATTCAGGATTTATAATTTCTTAAATTAATCAAAAACCTTCTATTCTATGCTTCAGAATTTTTTATTTAAACAAATATATATATATATATCAGTGTGTTGTAAATCTTTTCATATAAACTAATTATTGCCAAATAGCACTGCTAATATAAGATTTATGAAAAAAGGGTTACAATGAATTTCAATTTACTTCCTCGTGAATTTCTGTGAAGACTATTTCCTTACCGAACTCGCGCCATCTTTTAAATACATGGTTCGGTACCAAACCTAACAGAGTAACAGCTCTGGATGAAGTCATTTCTATTTTATTTATAACTAAATACCTGTCTCTGGTAGGCCCAATAACGTTTCAGCTGGGCAAAAGTAGTTACGACAGGCCCAACTTTGATCCATAAACAACGTTATCCTTCTCAGGACCAAAAAGACAATCCTCTACACAAAAATAGCAGTTACTACAGGCCCAATTTGTCCTCTCAATTTGATTCAGTAATTAGACTTGAGATATAAATTATAAAAGCACGGGTTTAATTTCTTGTAATATGTTCTATTTTATTTCCATTCGATTATCCTCCCCTTCTTCTTGTAAATCGATGAATCACTACTTAAAAAAATTTTCAAACACAAAACTGAAGTTTAACATGAGAGTTGTTCATTTATGTAGATACAAGAAACTCTACGTTGTGGTGAGTTTTGATATAATGTTATGTATTTAACTTTTTGTACTTATTCCTCTCTTTATATGACTTTATTGACATAAAAGACTTATCATTCCCATTTTTACTCTCACCGTGAAAATCATCCTTATCATCTGCACTAAATGTTTACAAGCACGTAATCCATCAATTTCATAAGAGCAACATGAAGTATTTCACTTAAAATGTTAGAATATGATCCTTTCTCAGATATTGTCAACACATTTTACATTACTACAACCACAAAAAGCATGTAGCTTTCAGCACATTTCACTCTTACCCCTATTCATTACTTTTGTCACTGGTATAGTTCCACTAAAATCATTATCACCTCCCCTTTTTCCCACTTTTGCAATCATCGATTGCTGCCCCCTCCGCCTCACTATAGCTGCTAGCTATGCGTTATTTTTTAAAACTTAAATACAACATAACTCCACAACTATCTTTAATTCAACTTAAAATTATAACTTTACACTAATTATTTGTATAATAAACATATAAAAAATTATTATTTTAAATCAAATCTGAAATCAGAAATTTATTATGTGCTAAATAGAGCTTAAATAGATTATAATTTGAAATTTATTATGTGTTAGATAGAGCTTAAATCAAATCAAATTTGAAAAATTATTATAATTCAACTTAAAGATTATAATTTTAATTTCATGTGTTAAATAGAGCTTAAATAATAAGCATATACTTCTTATTTTAAGTTCTCATCAAACATCCAGACTTAAAACATGATTAGTTAGATTTAGTAACTGAGAGTATCTAGTTTCATACCACTAATTGTTAGTTGAGTAAGGTGAGTAGGAGGTTTTTCGTGAGATGAGGAAATTTCAATTTTCATCAAATATCCTGCCACTAATTAAACCCAAATTGGTCAATATTTTTATAATAAAATCGAAGGTAATTGGAAGTTAAACCATCAATTAGTTCCTTTATGTTTTATTTGGTAACGTGGAATCTCATAAGAAAGATTAAAATATCTAAAATTTGAATGAATTTAATTTCTTGATATGTGCCGGAATGAATACCAAGAACTCATCTCATAATCAAACTAAAATGCAAGAGACAGTTTTGATCAAATCATTAAATTATTCCTCCCATTCTGAGTCACTGTAGAGTCTCACATTATATATATACTGTTTATAAATTGAATGAGAATAAGAACGAGAAGAAACAAATTGTAAAAGTGGAGTTGAAGATTAAGTAAGGATTAGGAGTTGATTGATGGAGTCTCCACTGATTCTGTTCTCAAATGAAAAAGAGTTTTCAATACAAACTCATGCGCTCCAATCTCTCCAATAGGATCTACTGAATTTAGGGATTACATCTCTAATACTGTCATTTACTTCGTAATATAATGGTTTTTTTATCCAAAGAAAAATATTTCTTTCTTTTTCATTCAATTATTTTATCAATCTAAATATATTTTAAAAATATTTTCATTTATTTCCTTTCAATTTCACTCAATCTAAACAATCAATTTTTCACCTTATTCTTCTTACTTTTCTCCCCTTCCTAATTTTTTCTCAACATCCAAACAAAGGTTAAACGTCTTGAATCAATCGAATAAATCCGGAATCTCCAAAACCTACAAATAAAGGAATAAGAAGACCCTAGGGTTTGCTTTATACAAAAAGATTGTGAAGGTTCACTGCACGGATCCAATCTAATTAGTCCTGGACTCCAAACAATCAACTTGTCCTAAATTAACAATGCATTGTATGATTTTGTAGAAAAGGATTGAATTTTCCAATTTTGATGTGAATGATTAAGTAGCCTTGTTGACCACCCACAGTTTTTCATTCATTTTCCTTTTGTTATTAAACTATTATGTTACAGAAACCTTCGTGGGTCTCAATTCAAAGTACATCGTAAATGGATCGTGATCTAGCTTTCATACTATCATGCTATTCCTTCTTAAAATTTAGAATCAATAAATATAGTAGTGGTGTCAAGCTTTTAAAGACAAAAGGTTTATTTCATCGAGGCAGAAAGCGTACATCCAATAATTATCAACTTCCTCCAATTAATTTCCCCTATGAAACAGGAAAAATGTTCCCCGAATTTGTTAGTTGAAAGATTGGGCATGTGGGTGTCGATTTCATAAGCACCATTGAGCTCACTAATCACTGTACTAGACAACTCAATGTTCACCAAACAAGTAGCAAGAACCAAAAAGAGGATTTCAATCTGAATGTTTGTTAGGAAGAAAAGAGAAGCAAATTATGGTTCCAGCCTAAAACTATATTCTTTATCCTTTATTATTTATAAATTGGATTGTGGAGGCATTGTTCATGGAGTATCGGTTTCAACTTTCAACTCATGATAAAATTTAAAGACGAGAATCTGCCTAGGTTATACAGAGGATCGCTTCCAGAATTTCAAAGATGAATTCATGCTTAAAAATAAATATATTTATCAAAGATAATGAGGGGTAGGGGTTAAGATTTTAGGTCCAGATTAAAGAACATATTTAAAATAGTTGCTGTGAGAATTTATTTTGGACTTGTCGCTTATAAGTTCTTACATTTGTTTCAATTTTGATAAATGGATTATAATATTCTTATAAATTTTTAACTTATTTTAATAATTTTGGTAGTAAAAATTATTAATATTTTTGTTTTTATATATAATAATTTTTCATCAAATAAATTAATTTTTAGTACACTTAAGTTATTTATACACATGCTCTGAACATGTATTTTCAAATACTTTTAAGTCAAGGAAAATTTTATTATTGTACAATATAATAGTACAAGATAAAATAAATTTAATTTACAATCATCATATTTTTAAGATACAAATATGAATAGTTAATATATTGTGTTTCTTTATATATATACACACACGTGAGAACATTTAATTTATAGTAAAAATAAATATAAATTATTAGATTTTATTTAAATAGTTAAGATTAAAAGAAAAAATTAATATAAAATATTAAATCTCATTTAAATAATTAAAATTAAAAAAATATAGATAATATTTTAAAGAATTTATATTATTATTAACTAACTTTTAATCTTAATTATGGAGTACAAGTTGTACAATTAAAAATATTCTTATAAGATATATTTTCATATAGAAAATATATCTTATAAGAACATTTAATTATAGTAAAAAATAAAAACCATAAATATAAACTATTAAATTATATTTAAATAATTTTAAAAAAATATCCATAACACTTTAAAATGATCGTTTTATAATTAACTAACTTTTTTCTTGGAAATTTTTTGATATAGGCCCGATTCCAGTGCGTATCACCGTTCTGTTCATTTAGTCGTTTCTGTACAATTGGTTTCTTTTTTATTGATATGAGAATCAGCAACTGGCTGAATTAGTTACTATCCCCGATATCAGATTCAGATGCTCCATTTTTTGTGTTAACAATGATAAATTATATTTTTTTTACATTATCCCTTTCTTTTCTTTTTTCGTGTTGATGTACATTTTATCTCAGCATTTAATTATGTCAGTAAATATATATTATCTCAAGCTCATTGGATAATATGACAACACATCTTTGAATGTGTGTATAAAACTCTTCTAATCTTATGGTAGTCAATCAAAATTAAATTCTTATAACCATGGTTGTGGGACAATTATTTGTTCGATTTAGCTTATGACACGCAAATCCATATTTAGTTTGTTTGTTTCATGACTCTTTGGCACAAATCAAAAGAAATTACTTTAATTTTTGTGTTAGTTGTACTTTTTTTCATTTTGCATTTTATAGATATTGAATTCTGAAATGTATTAAACACTTCTTCAGAAATGACGAAAAAAAATGATACACAGAATAATTCTCGGAACCAAAGATATGGTTAACTCCGAACAAGCTGAAAACCGCTATGGGCCTTGATAAACAAAACTCTATTGGGCTTCTGTTTTGTAGAGCCCTAACGAGCTCAACCCATTGACATGGTCAATTCTGTACAGCCGCAAATTCTTGAACTTGGCCCGTTTTGGCCATCAAAGTTGCAGTATTATTATTAAATTTTTATCTAAAATTATAATAGCTATTACTTATTATATCATGTGCAAAAAGCTATCTAAAATAAAATATATATTAAAAAAAATGTTACAAGAAAAACAGCGAACCCAAATAACTAGGGTGAAATTAATTCTTCAAAAAATCCTATAAGGGCACGATGCCATTGACAGAACGGTAGGTTAGGTTGCGGAAGGCGATTCATAGAGTGGAAGCTACACACTATTAGCTAACGCTGGAGCTATTTGTTTCCGTAAAGCGGTGGGCGGTGTAATAATGTTGTTATTGTTGTTAACGAAACGGCCATTTGATCTTTCGGCACACTTTCTCTTTCCAATTCTCTTCCCTACACGTGTCATTGATCTTCCTACGCAGTGCGTTTCTTCTTCCTTCAAGCGAAACGCTGCCGTTCCCCAATAATAGCCTCTCGCTATTTCCTGATTTCACCAACGATGTTGACGTGTACGGTGATGAGTTGTGCATAGGAGTATTCAATTCAATGTGGGTTTTCCAAAGTTGGGTGCAGTTCAACTGCTCTCCAGCGCAGGGCATTATCGTCAACTTGTAAAAAATACTTTAATGCCAAATGGTTTACATGCAAACAAAGTTTTGTTATATATTTTTTAATTTTTCCTTCTTTTATTATTTCATAAAATATAATAGTATTATAATTTTATAACAACATTAAATCAAAATAAACACCTGACAACTGCGTACTGTTTTATGTCATCAGATTAATTTATCTTCTTTTACCGGTATTTTTATAGAGATAATTTTCTTTAATATAGTAAGTATTTTATTCGTTACATAATTTGATTAATTGATTCGATTAATATTAATTTTTGAGTAACATATGTATATGAAAAGGGAGGGAAAAAAGTATTAACGATGACGTAAAATGAAGTTACAGTTTTAACGTCCATAGAGTTAGAATGGTATTTTGGTAATTTGAGGCGTGACCTCTACCAGGTCGCAGAGATGCGGACGCCATTTGAACGTTCTTACAAATGAAAAATACTGTATATCTCAATGCAAAAATTAAAAAAAAAAATAAAGATTTATACGAACTAAAATTTTTAAAAAAGGGGAAAAGCAGAGAAGCAAAAACCTCAGTTGTGAAGAGAAACATAATCTGGAATTCGAAAGGCAAATTAATCGTTTGCGGTTGCTTTGTTCCTCCTCTCGCAGGTAACTTAATCCTTATCTTCTCTGTCCTTTTCTCTGTTTGTCCGTATTTTTTCTTTCTTTAGAAGATTCCCACTGCAACTATATATCTTTTCACGTTTCAATTTCAATAAATATCTGATTCAAAACCGGGTTGTTATCCTTTATGTTATTGCTCTGGGTTTGATTCGTATGATTTTCTTTCCCTTTTATCTCTCCTTTTTACTTTTGCGCGTGCAATGTTCTTTCTCAGCCAGCTGAAAGTTTCATGGTAAATGAAGCCTA
This sequence comes from Canavalia gladiata, assembly GCA_037954105.1. NCBI lineage: Eukaryota > Viridiplantae > Streptophyta > Magnoliopsida > Fabales > Fabaceae > Canavalia > Canavalia gladiata. The sequence continues at coordinate 18,239,927 of CM075660.1, forward strand.
ATTCCATACAACGATTGATCGGTGCTGTTTTGCTTAGTTGGAACAATCCGCTTAATTTGTGAGGAAACAAATTATGGGATCTCTGTAGTTAATTTCGTTGTTGTTATGTTTTGTGCTAAGTGGTAAATCAGATCCGTGGTAGGGGTAATTTCTGAATGCCGCTACTTCCTTATTGGGTAGCGATAATCTTAATACCCCATTTAAGTTGAGTTTAGTAAGGGAAACTCGGGTTGAAGAATCACTTAATTTATAATATATATGATTTTGTTGTCTGCAACGGTTTTAATTTTTTTAGCCCTTGACTTGTGTGGGGTTCTAATATATTGGCGTTTTTCACTATCTGGTTGTGTGAGAGCAGATGGTAAGGGGAGGAAGGGTTAGTGGCAAATGCAATTTAAGAAAAAGGTTTCGGTCAAAGGAGGGTGGTTCTGATGATTCGGATGAGGACTATGTGGTTTCAGATGAAGGTAAAGATGCATCTGACTATTATTGCTCCTCGTTAGATGGATGTGCATCAGAGGAGAGTTTTGATTGTTTTATGGAGGAGGATGAAGAATTTAAAGGACCAAGGAATTTCAACAGATCCAAGGCAAAAAAAGGCATTTCTGGTCGGCGAAAAAATTCAAGTAAAAAATCACAGAAGAGGGGAAGGATTACCTATGTAGAGGAGGAGGAGGAGGAGGAGGTGGAGGAGGAGGTAGAGGAGGAGGTGGAGGAGGAGGTGGAGGAGGAGGAGGAGGTGGAGGAGGAGGAAGAGGAAGAGGAAGAGGAAGTGGAGGAGGAAGAGGAAGAGGAAGAGGAAGAGGAAGAGGAGGAAATTCAAGAAGTGAGAAATTTTGGTAGGTCAAAGGCCAAAAATGCTGTTTGTGGTAAGCAAAAATGTGCAGGTAAAACCTCATCAAAGAGGGGAAGGATAACACGTACTGAACATCTAGAGCTAGAGGAGGAGCTGGAGAAGGAGGAGGAAGAAGTGAAGGCGGAGAGACATGGAGATGAGGAAGAGGAGGGAGATGGAGATGAAGAGGATAAAGATTTTGACTATGATGATGAAGATGATGAATTTACACCAGAGGAAGATGAATATTCAGATGAGGAAGAAGAGATCAAGGGGAGAAAAAAGAAAAACAATGGCATGAGAACTGACAAGAAGGTTTTGCAGAAAAGGGCATTTGTGGTTTCTACCAGGGCTCGAAAAAGACGGAGTTCTAGAGCATCAAAGAAGCCCTTGAGAAACCAAAGAAGAAAGAATGGGAGGTTAAGGAAGAAAGAAAGATGTGACGATGAAGATGATTTTATAGATAATGGCCCAGCCATCAGGACATCGAGTAGGAGAAAACGTAGCCGGAAGAGGAGCAGGATACTTCTTTCAGATTCAGATTATGCATTTTCTGGATCATCTGATTTTGAGTATACCATATCAGAAGAGGAGAGAGAGCAAGTTAGAGAAGCCAAGGAATTGTTTGGAAACTTGAGAAATAACTTGAGGAGTTCATCCCATCTAATAAACAATGAAGAGGTTGGTGTCCATGAAGATCTACATCAGCAACAGAAGCCTTCTGCTCGGAAGGGTAAGGAAAAGATAGAAGAACCTCAGGGAAGAAAAGGTAAAGAAAAGTTGGAGGATTTAAAAAGTGAGGCGGGAAAGCAGGTGTGTGGAATTTGTCTATCTGAAGAAGATAAAAGAAGAGTAAGGGGAGTACTAAATTGTTGCACTCACTACTTTTGTTTTGCTTGCATTATGGAGTGGGCAAAGGTGGAATCTCGCTGCCCTTTGTGTAAGCAGAGATTCAAAACAATCAGCAAGCCTGCACGGTCAACAACAGGTATTGATTTAAGAGAGGTGGTGATACAAGTCCCTGAACGTGACCAGGTATTTAAATTCTTCCTCATAGCTATTCGATCTTCTATTTATTGCTCCTAGTGAATATGTTTTGATTTCATATGCAGGTTTATCAGCCCTCTGAAGAAGAACTCAGGAGCTATATTGATCCATATGAGTATGTTATTTGTTCAGAGTGTCATCAAGGTGGAGATGATGGCCTCATGCTACTATGCGATATCTGTGATTCCCCTGCACACACATTTTGTGTCGGTTTGGGGCGGGAAGTTCCTGAAGGTAATTGGTATTGTGATGGTTGTAGACCAGTTGCTTTGGGATCTTCAAGCTCCCAAGTTCAAGAAGGTCTTGATGATCCAAGAGTGACAATCCAGAGCCTTCCTGTTAGACCACCTCCTGTTCTACATGTACGAGAAAGTATAGACCTCAGCTTGACTTCTTCACCTCGTGCAACTCTTAATCAGGGATTTGGGCATCTTTCATCTTCTAGATTTACTGGCAGAAGTGTCGAAGGGGTGTCTCCTGTGTCTGGAGGGGCACCAACTTTATCAGGGAGGCGCTGGCTACACCGCCATATTCAACAGCTACTTTCAGTAGATAGGATGGCTTCTACAGCTGGCAGAACTAACAGTATTTCAGCTATCAGTTCAACAAGTAACTTAAATAGCTCTCAAATTGATCAAAGTAGGGAAACAGCCACTCAGCATACAAGGACACAGGATGTGGGAACGTCATACCACACATTTTTTGAAGAGAGATTATACAATAATAACTCTCCAATAAGGCAGAATGGGGTATTGTGGCCTGGACTGACACCCCCGGTACCAGTTTGTGAACAAGTTCATCAGTTCAACAGATCAAACATTGTCACCGATGGTAGTTTATCCCCTGCTGTTAGAGAAGAGAGTAACTTTCACATTGCAAAAGAGCAGTTGCAGTCAATGGTTAAAAGCCACCTGAAGAGCTTGTCTCAAAATGTTGATTTATGTAAGTATTACTTTTCTTCTATCAGTTACAGATGTCTTTTTCTGCCATTTTTTTCCCGTTCATCATATTGGGGAGGGAGTGCTTTTGCTACAATTGACTCATACACATAAAGTGGGGCCTTTCCCCACCTTTAGAGACGTGGTACATGACTATCACACCACAAGGCCGGGATCATTACAAAATATCAGGACAGGCCTTCCTGTCATGTGAAGAGAACCTGCATAGAGGTACCTGTGCGTTGATCCTTTTCTAATCAAGCATTGGAATAATTTTCCGTCATGATGTCTAATAACAGGGAAATTGCATCATGATTCCATTGAGGTGCTTTTTGTTCATCTCACTGAATTCATCAGAATGCCTTTTATTTTATTGATTCAGGCCATAATACTTTGAAGGATGTTGCAAGGAGTTCTATGCACACCATACTAGCAGCCTGTGGTCTTGAGCACATGAAGAGTGAAGTTTGCACTGTGCCTCCCCCATCAGTCTGTCCGCACATTGAGCTAATGGCTGGTGGGCAAACGAGTCTGATTAAAGGTTGCTGTTCAACCTGCTTTGATTCTTTTGTAGGAGATGTGGTGAAGAGGATTTTGGACACAAGAATTTCGTCACAGTGGTTACGATTAGGTCTTTAGGCATAAAATTATTGCAATGTGTCCAAAGGCACATCTTCTTTTTTTTGTTAGGAGTTCAGAAAGACAAGAATATTTCATTTACTTGTTTATACATATATATGAATATGATTCACTACCTCTGAACAGAAAGACTGCATCTTCCAAAGTTTAATTTGTTTAATTGGCTGCTTATACAGAAAGGTGGTCAAGAATAATTTTCAGAGTCGTTTGGTTGGATGAAAAGTGGAAATGTGAAGGATTTAATAATGAAAAATATTCTCGCATATTTGCTTAAATAAAAATACGGGAAGGTAGAAGATGTAATATATTTTTGGTAAAATTAGTATTCTAGCCCACTAAATTTTAGGTTTTGGTTTTATCCTCATTTTTTGCGGGGTTTAATTTGGTATTTCAAATTTTCATATTTTGGAACTTTATTTTTTATTATAACGCTGCTAAATTTTAATGTTAGTTCATTGGAATTTTGCTGAAATTGGGGTTACCATGCTGGAAGTGATCCTGATATTTAACATTGTTATTATGAATGTTGACAAAAAGACATTTGGGATGAAATAAAAAGTTTGTGGATCAAATTAAACTACAAGAAGTCGGAAAATCAAATTGAAGACAAAATTAAAATTAGTATGTTAAAACACTAATTTTGCCTATATTTTTAATTTTGAATCTTACATCTAGCTACAAATTATTGGTAATTTGTCTTATATTTTTTGACATTGCTTCTGTTTATATAACTAAGCAAGCATTTAAGTGAGAATCATGACTACTGTATTTGAAAGCTTATGGGGAAATCGCCTCTTAGAATGGATGATTTGATCGGGGAAAGAACTCGATATTGAAAATTATTTACCAAGCACCTCATAATTTTTAAATAATTTTATCGCAGAATGTAAAGTCGGAGATTGGGTTTATTCTAGCTGAGCTCGAGCCTAATGCTACATTGAGTTTATTCTGGCCGAGCCCTTTGTTGGTGTCAAAGTCGATTATTTGGCCTCAATTTACTGCTTACGGCGTATGGCAATTAACATGGTTTCATCTCAAACTGATGAGGCTCCAAAACGTACAAGTTGTTCCTTACATTTCACCCGAACGGGAAAAATAAATGTTATTTGTGACACAAGATTATACATTACATACTATTTAATTGAAAGGAAGTAAGATGGGGAGAAGGGGAAAGATTTTTTTTTTTAAAAAAAATTACCTCATTTGATTTAAAATTTTTCTCCTAATTCAAAATTCCAAAAGTAAAAAAATCCATGAGAAATTTTTTTTAATAAAATAATCTTCTAAACCTAAAACAATATTTTTAAAGTAAATATTAGAAATAAATTTGTTATATAATCTTTTCCCTCGAACGAAAGAAGAAAATATTTATTTCTCCTTCCTTTAAATCACACGATAAAAGTCAAAATTCCTCTTTTTCCCTTTCCTTGCCTTCCCTCTCCTACATATTCCTCCCGTTCATCTTTGAACCATATAGTACATTAGTTTTTTCTAAATTCTCTCACATACCAGCGGGGGCACAGAGTCCCGTTTATAATTTTCAGAATGATTATCGTCTTTCAGCATTTCTTTATGTTTCAGTTTTAAAGAAAGAAAGCACACTACCTGTTGGCAAATTTACCTGCGGTGTATGCTAAGTTGAGGTACCTATTGTTTCTTCTGACGTTGAAGAATCACCGGGAAAAAAACTCCAAGCATAATGCAAATATCAGTTAGTAGGAAAGGATCTATTTCATTTAAGCTTTATGATTTGAGATTTTAAAGGATATGATGAAACTCTTGAACTAAAAACACCAGCTCACATACAACATAAATTACATTCACTTTCTACTCATTATTCCACTCTGAACAAATACATAGACAATTTCACTAGGCAAACCATACGTTGCAGGTATCGCATCTGCGAATTAGCCTGCCACTGAAGCAGCCATCTTGACGAATTTCCTTTATAAATTATCATCAAGTATGGTGGACAGCAACAGCCCTTGAACAAACTCGCATCTTTTTGCCTTCTCCTCCTTATCCTTAACTGACAGGGTTGATGTCTCCACATTTCTGAACATAAATATTTAACATGTTAGAAACTTGGGGATACTGGTAAAACAATCAAACCGGGCCATTTGATGTATTATTATTAGCATAGTACACCCTTAGCAAGAAACATCGCACTGTTGCAACATATCACTAGATTGGTTGGTTGGAAAAGCGAAAGGTTATAGAAAAATTAATGAGAAAATAATTTGAAAAGGCAGATTTAGAGAATGTAAGTAGAATGTTTAATTGAATAGGCTTGAAGCTAGACATAAATTCAACAAATAAAACAGGCCGGCATAACATGGTGGGTAATGATGGGAGAAAGCAAGTCCCCGAAGCTTTTCAGTTGAGTGTAGTGTGTATGAGGGAGGAACAAGAGGAAGAAAATCATTTCTCAATACAATCTTATCTGAAAAGATTACATTATAGTAACACCAAACAATTTCTAAACATTTAATATGTTGCCAACCCATACAGGAATACTGGCATTATATTGAGCAGAATTCCATGAAGAGGAGGAAGTGGCAATTTTCAAAAAAGAAATGGAAAACTGGAAGAGAAATACCTTGTTGATGCAGACTCATCTGAGCATTTCTTAGATGATCTTGTCTCAGTGTGCAGGTGAGGCGGAGAACTGGTATGTTCATTAGCTAAAGGCAATATAAATGATGACAGCAGTGGATCGGGTGCTGCATTAGATGAGGACACTATACATGAAGAACCGCCGAAAAGGGATTGCAAAGTTCCCTCTCTTAGCTCCTTCCTCAATAAAGATAGCGTTGAGTAAGATCCACCTTTACGTGATTTTCTTTTGCGCTGCATGTATTCACTGGTTAAGGAATTCAACCAAGGGTTGGGTTTAAATGTAAATTTTTTTATGTTGTTTTTATTTTTATTTTCATTTTTATTAGCCTTAAAAGAAGTATAGTTTTTGGCAACATGTTCCATAATGTAATAAAAGTAGACTTAGTAAATGTTTAATAAACTTGCAACTAAGTGAAAAGTTTCATGCCAATAACCATTTAAGAATAGCCACAACCAAATTTAACTATGAAAAAAAGGATATCTTAAATATACTCCCATGTTGTAGGGTTATGTGTGCTACCATATCAACCCCCACCCTCAATGCACAAACTGGACATACCTGCAAACATAAATGCTGTAATCAGTAAAACTATCGACTTCCCTAATTACATAAAAATGAATCACCTTTTCCCTTTAAAGCATCATAATATTATTCTCAATATAAAATTTGGCTTTACCCAAATGAAACAGAAGGGGAAGATATGTAGGAATGAAGAAAAATTTTAAGGCTACGCACTGTTGAGCGTCTATCAAACAGAATATATTGGAAAGCTTGTAAGTTGCTTGGAAGAAATGGTAGAAAGCAAATGAAAGTAGTCATACCCCATTTTTGGCCTCCATTGGATGCTCTTCATCAATGTGGCAGCATAATCCAACAATATCAAAATACTCGGAACAAAACGGGCATAGAAACTCCTCCCTTATATCATCGTCCCCATCATTTTCATCAAAACCCATGAACATATCTACATTCACACAATCAATGTTAAAAATTTAAAATAAATAAACATCAGAACCAGAAAAATTCAAATTGAAAGGGGGCAAAAAAGCTTCTCTTCAGTAAATCCATACAACATAAAATTGCAACGATAAATTCCAAGCCCTGGTAAAGCTGAACAAGATCTTTACATCACAAATCCCAATTATCGTTGCCATTACAATAATCCCGTGCAACAGAAAATGAGGCACCAAATAGCAGTTTAGGTTATGGTTTTAAGAAAATATTGTTATCGTAATTATGCTTCTGATTTCATAAAATTCGCATTTCTCTGCCCCCGAAACACATCAAATAACCTTAAAAAAGAACAATCATCAGCTGAACAACTTTCAGGGGACTACTAAGTAAGGTGGAGGAAAATCAATCATTTAAGTTATGCCATTTATAATTTATTTCTAAAATTCTTCGTATATACATCAAAATATGCAAAATCCAGTTCAAAGCAATTTTTGTGTGGGGTCCAGGAAGCTCGACCTGAATGGGAGAAGGAGAAGAATAAAAGAGGGGAAAAAATGAATTTAATTGGGGAAACGTAAAGCGAAGGTTAACCTGATCGAGATTGAAGAGCGAATTGGTAGCGCCTGGAGGCAGAAGAGAGACGAGCACTCCAAGAGGAATCACCGTCCATAGCCTCTCTTCTCTATGCTCTGATTCGGATCTCGATTAGGGTTTTGTTGAGGAAGAGAAAGTGAAGCAGTGAGATGTGAAGGAACAATGATACCGCTAAGGTGAGGAGAAGGACCAAGAGGAAATTCTATTGCATTTTCCTCAGTTCATTTATATCACCCCCTTTTCTTATTTTCTTTATTTTCTTTCCATTTTTTTTTTAATTTCCCATTTCCTCCACTTCCCACGTCAGCAGTAAGAAAGGTCCAAAGTTCAGACTTGAAAGTCCAGCAAGCAATGCCACTAAATTTATTAGGAGTATTTGTTAATAGTTATGTTGAGTACAATTCAAGCTTTTCGGTTTTGTCTGAATGTTGGGTGCAGTTAAATAAAATGAGATAGAAATCATGGAATGTATTAGACTAAATATAATTATTATTTTTATGTCATAAAAAACTGGCTTTGTTTGGTATTAAGAGCAAAGGACAAGAATATTAGATGGAATGAAATCAAATGCATTCATTAATTTCCAATTTTGTTTTAATTGTTTTAAATAATTTAAATAATGACATTTGATATTGATTTATTATATTTCTTCCACTTGACTATTACAACTTAATATTAAGAAAAAATTATTTTGATGTTTGATATTTTAAAAATATAAAATTTCCTTTTAAATAATAAAATATTAAGATTTTTCCTTTGAAATGAATTTATAATAAAGTATTTAAATTTCCTGTTTTTTATTAATTGTAAATTAACTCAAAATGATGTTTTGTTAATAAAAATTAAAAGTGTGTTTTATGTTAAAAAAACAAATGAAAAAATATATTTAAAACTTCTTTAATTCCATGTAGTATTATTGAATTCCGTTATCTTTAAATAAAAATAAATACTTATTTAATTTATAATTACAGATATCTAAAATTATGTCTCCCACATTTCAAAACTTGTTGAATCAGCATAATTTTATTTTAACTTTTCACAGCTTAATTTACAAGCTCTCAACCAAAAAATAAATAGGCTTTAAATTAGTATCATTCATCAAGTTTTGAGTGATAATAAGATATGTGTAACTAGGTTTGAAATTGTGAACAAACAGAAACATAAATATTGTCCTCAGCCAAGAATTTTATTTTTCTACAAATAACTCCTTTTAATTAGCTGCAAAAACTTTTTAATACAATCTAATCCTAAAACAACCTTTAATACTTACTTACATTACCTCTCTCTCTTTTCTGTTTCTTTTTGTACTCTTCAACAGTCAACACCATCAACTTGTAAATCGAAACAACCAAAGATTTAAATTTTTTTTTTCATTTTTCAATTGTAACGGTATGTATAAAAAAAAGAGTTGTTGGATGTTACTTAACAGTTGCGCGTAATTTGGCATATATCCACAAATAATGCTCTAAGATTATATATATATATATATATATATATATATATATATATATTAAAAGTAATGATATTCTTTCCCATAAAAAGATATAAGATTGAATAATCATAAATAAATAATTTATGTAAGTTTGAAATTTAAATTTTACTATCTTTATTGTATATGAAAAGGTAATAAGTATTTTAACACATAAATCCCAGTACTGTGTCCATTGAAGAGAGAATATATTTAAAAAATTAGAAAAATAATTTTGATGACACGTGACTGTTCGCTTGATGGTGAAGTTGGGTCACGTGAGAGGCGATCGACCTCTGTTTCTGCCTTTCTGGTTTGTTACGAAACGACGAAGCATTCATTTGATTTGTTTGCGATCTGAATGGCGACGAGGAATCGCACTTTGCTCTTCAGAAAGCACAGAGATGCGTTAAAGAGCGTTCGCCTTCCCTCCACGTCTTTTCCGCCGGCCACCGCTTCCGGCACCGGTGGTGGCCCCGTCATCGAATTGGTCAGCACCTCGCTTCTCAATCCAAATCGCTCATATGCTCCGCTTAGTACCGAGGATCCCGGCAATTCAAGGTGCGGTTCAAATCACAGATCTTACAATCTTAAATTTTCATTAATGTTATCGTGGATCAAACATCCAAATAGGCTTTTCTTTTCTTAGATCCCCGTAGTTTTTTTACATATTGGTTTCTTTTTCAACGATTCGTGAATGCAAGAAGGAACTATATATATAGGACTAGTAGAGCTCACATTTGCTCTTGAAATTCGTAACTCGAAACATGAAGACATACCTGGAAGGAATTTTAGCTTAGAATTAGTAAAGGATATATATATGACATTATCGAAAGTGAATGCTGTGGATTAACAGGTGAACTGTCCGAGACTCTGAGGTACACATCTTGATTTTTGTAGGGAGCTAGAATTGCGTGGAAAGGGATGTTTTTCTTCTAAAATTCGACACTTGTTTTATAAAATTATTAGGCTTAGTTCAATTTTTTGTGTTTTGTTTTTCACACGCGTGCATGTTTCAAGTTATTAAAGACTTGGAAATGGTGAGTTATTCATTGTTTTTATGGATGCAGTAAGGGTCCAAATGCAGTTACTGTCGGGCTACCTCCAGCATGGGTGGATGTATCTGAAGAAATATCAGCAGATGTGCAACGTGCACGTACAAAAATGGCTGAGTTGTCCAAGGCTCACGCAAAGGCTCTGATGCCATCATTTGGAGATGGTAAGGAAGACCAACATGCTATTGAATCTCTAACGTATGAGGTAACTGACTTAATAAAGAAATCTGAGAAGAGACTGCGTAGACTTTCCGCCACTGGGCCTTCTGAGGATTCCAATGTCAGGAAAAATGTGCAGGTATCACTGTTGAACTATCATATAATACTTGTGAGATAGAAGATTATTTTTGTTTTTGCACCATAAGAATGAGTATGTTTTATTCTACTTGAAATGGTTGTGGACTCTTCATATGCCAAGCATGAGACTCTTCCATGATATCAATGGTATGGTATACTGTTTTTTTAGGGATAGTTAAAAGAAGTTTATCGGAGGAGAAAACTATGAAGCACAGATACTTGCATTTACTTCATGTATCATATCTAATACGTATCCGGTACCTTGATGCTTGGATACTTCACCAATACTTCTTTATGGATGATGCTCAAGGAGGGAATCAAATGGACACTATTTCTGTTTGTAGGCAATGGGTAGTGATTTATGATAACAAAGGTTTTATAATTTCTATTTTATTGTTTGTAATGTTGAAGAAGTATCCTCTTAGTTTGGATTTGTGGAATTGAAATTTATATATCTATTTTCTGAATAATTTACACTTATCTATGTACATACTTCATGAATCATATCCTATATATTGTAAGAATAATTGTATCATCAAATACGATATACGTGTACCATCTTTGTGCATCAAAGGAGTAAAGAGAAAGAAATTACAATAAGCCAGGGAGATATGCTGCTAACAAAAAAATGTGGATTGTGAAAGGAAAAAAAGATCCTAAAAGACCAAAAATAGCGACAAAGATATCTGGTCTCTCCACATGTCACATATGGAAACTCCATCTAAATTATTGTCAGGTGTGAGTAGACCATAAATCAATGGGCTTATAGACGACACCCTTAAGGCTGTGCAGAAAGAAGCCTAAGAGATAACTCCATCCAATAACATGTCCAAGATTCATACATTTTGCTTCAACCAAATATTCACATCATCACAAAATTTTGGCTTCCTTATTTTTTTTCCAACATTTTGAATTATGTGACAGTAAACTGCTCAGAAGTGAAAGGACAGATCCAATATTCTCCAGTGACAGCAAAAAATTTATTCCAAAGGACTGTACTTAAAACACATCAACAGAAATGACTTTATGGTATCCTAATACTTAGTGTTACACAGTGAACCATACCAAATTCCCATTATACTATCCCTACCAAAATTAAAATTGCTCATGTATGCCAACTATGAGCTAACAGATAGTCATTTCAAGTTTAGTTGACATTATTCTGACAATCAAATATGCCACATTGTAGAATCTAAAGGTCTTATAAAGGGCACTTGGCAAGGAGGGAATCAGGAAAAGGTTTATGACTTCTCAGTCCATGTTCTCTCCACCTTTCTGCTTATTGTGGCTTGATGTTTGTACAGTTCTCTTCAAGTCACCCTTGAGTTTATGTGCTTGATTAAATAATCCAAGTCTCATGCGTTGAATCACATGATTGAGGCAAGGGTATACTAGTCATGATCATTTATTAATTGTTCCAGATTATAAGAAACTTAGAATTAAAAGAAAAATGACTTCAACTTATGAGCATCTATTTTCCTTTTACCCACTCTTTTCTATACTTGATGCTTTGATTTCTGCACCTGTATGAAGTTGGAAGAGACCAGTGTTCATTCACTTTATTGCCAGTTGCATCCATTTCCTTTCTTTCTTAGCCTGGACCACACACCCATGAAATTGAGTCTATAGTGGTGGCTTGACTTTCTACTGTTTAGCCTTTATGCCTATAACATGTGTCTCATACTCTGTTTTATTCAATAAATTTGCTATTTATTTCTTGAACATTTCCTTAATCTGTGAATATTGCATGCAGCGTTCTCTTGCTACTGACCTTCAGAACCTCTCTGTCGAGCTTCGCAAGAAACAATCAAATTATTTGAAGCGCCTCAGGCTGCAAAAGGAGGTAAGAGAAAAGCTTTGTGTTTTACCTTTTTTGCCTAGATTAACAAAGAAAATTAAGTTCCCAATTTTTCCAGAGGGATTTATTTTTTAACTAGACAGTTTATTTATAGCTACAATTTAATAAACCAAAAAAGTAACAACCATGCAATTCAATTTGATTCACTTTATCTCATTAAATCCTCCCCTCTTCTAATTTAGAGCATTGTATAAAACTGCATCCATTATATCTTATCACTTTTTTTCTCTGTTGTGGCCAAATGATCTCTTTGATGCTCCTTTTCATCAGCTAACAGGTGATGAAGCATACTTGCTTTTGTTTTGAAGGAATATTATACTGAAGGAAATTTCACTGCTTACCTTACTTATTCCCTTGTTTTCTGTCTCTTATCTGGAGATTATCTCAATTTTCATGCTATACATGTCACTATATAACTTATGGATTTTGTTTAATGCTTTCATTTTATGACAATACAGGGTCAAGATGGTGTTGATCTCGAGATCAACTTAAATGGAAGTAAATCCAGATATGAAGATGATGACTTGGATAATATGGTATTTCTTTTTCTTTTTTCCTTTTCTTTTTCTTTGGTACACTTCTTTGTTTCTAGAGAAGGGAGTAGGTGGGCCAATATTTTTATCCTTACCCTGTTTGTTAGTTATTTATTCTCTGGAACATTAATTGACAAATTCTATCATCCATATGGTCATACCCTGTACTGTCTGAAGTTGAATACATGTTAGTTGATCGCGGATGCTATCAAATTATTTGTGTGTAGGTATTTAATGCACATCAGATGGCCAAGCTGAAAAAAAGTGAAGCATTCACAGCAGAAAGAGAAAAGGAGATCCAACAGGCAAGCAAAAGTTGCATATGCACTGTTATTAATGACTTATTTTGACTTTTTTTTGGGTAATTGATGGCCTTGCAATTTTTTGTTGTTTGCTTTTATAGGTTGTGGAATCTGTCAACGAGCTTGCTCAGATTATGAAGGATTTATCAGTACTAGTCATAGACCAGGTTAGCAGATGCATTCTTCTGTGAGGGGTTGACAAATTTCTCAATTCCCCACCGTTTTAACAATTACATCCTCTATATTTAGGGAACCATTGTCGATAGAATAGACTACAACGTTCAGAATGTTGCAACCACGGTTGAAGATGGCCTTAAACAGCTGCAGAAGGTTCTACTTCTGTTCCTTGTCTACTATTTTAGTTTGACAGTGTTTCAAGCTTCCCTCTTAGCCTACCTCATTCTCTTTATCCCTTTTCCACTGTGGTAATTATTTGGTTTAATGGGACATGCAGGCAGAGAGAACTCAGAAAAAGGGGGGCATGGTAATGTGTGCTTCTGTGCTTCTTATCATGTGCTTCGTTATGTTGGGTCTCTTAATCATTAAGGAAATTATTTTGTGATCCATGATGATATTCGATTTATTTTTAATATTTGGTCACTCATTGGTGTGACCTCTCTATTGACACCAATATCCCTTGCCTGCTCGGACATAGTAATGCAGCTTGTCTTAGAGAAGACCAAGGAGTTTTGGAGTTGACAAGTGATATTTGATGGATGAAGAGACGGTATTAATTCTCTTGCAATTTTTTTTTTGTTTTGCCATTGGGGAGATAGGGCGGAGTAGATGTGTGGTATAAGAGCTTTAGAGGTTGCTGTGGTACAGTAGGAAAGAATACACAAGAACAGAAAATGTATAGAGCATTGTATGGACCTCTACTTAAATATTATTTGCCTGCAGAACCGGGTGCTTAGTTTCTTTTCATTTCTTTGATTGATAAAAAGAATTCTGAATTCATTGATTGATGAAAACTAAAAGTAGTTCGAGATTGAGGTGCTATGTATAGTTTACTGTATTACGCACTGAAACAAAAGAATAACTAACTACAACTAACTGTTAACAAGCTGCAATTGAAGTAAGCTGAGCTGTCAAGCTGCATTCCGTATATATTTTTTTTTTCATAAAAAAAATAATGTAACAAAATGAAATTTAGAAATGCGGGTGATGGGGTCTCATTACCATCATTTACATATGTCTTGTTTAGAAGTGAAGACTGAATTTTCAAAGTAAACCCCAGGGAAGGTGATGCCCGATCTATCAATTAGCAGTTTCCTTTCATCAGAGCATAAGATTAATAAATAGTTAGAACATTATTAAATGAGCTCAGCCATAAAATAACCGACTAATAAAATTAACAAATTAAACGAAATGATTCTTTTAAGCCCCTAGCAGCCTTATTTTATGCTAAATGATCTTTTGTCGTCTTCCAGTATGGGATGTAGTTAGAAGTTTTTTAATAAAAGAAATGGCGTGGGTGGTGGGTGGTAGTGATATGTTACCAGTTCGGTTTGCAGGGTATGGCCCATGTGACTCGATATTTTCTGAAAAGAAAGGATTTATCTTGACAAACTTTATTAGTATATCCTATATGTGATTTTGAAGTTAAGCAGTCAAATTTTATTTTAGATATATGTTTTCAATCTATTTAAATATAATTAAATATAATTTTTGTCTTTTAATTTTTAAGTTTAGTCTTTGTAAATTTTGAAGTTTTTAAAATAATTTTTATTATCAAAATTTCTAGCAATGTATATCACCAGAAAAGATAATATGACCATTTTAAAAATTTATGAAGTTCAAAGGCAATAAAAAATTAAATTAATTTTTTATTAAATTTATTTTATTATAAAAAGTATAAGAATGGTAATCTGTTAGGAAAATATTTTATAAACACCTCTTAATGTCTATATCTTTAAAAGGAAACAAAAAGAAAGAAAAAGAAGTGATACACAATATGAATAATGTGATCTAATAAAAAAAGATAAAGAGAAATAAAATATGTTAAATGCGTAATGATATAATTAGGCTAAAAAATCATAGTTGAATGAGTTATTAACCATTATTGATTACAATAATTGGGACCATAGTATCTTGCCACAAGTAGAGGTGTACATTTTTACCATCTTTCAAGGTGATTTAACAATGTCCACTTACCATACATAAACCTAAGCATGTAATTAATTTAATTAATTTGACCACTTGTTAGAGATTTATTTTAAGATGACAATCATTCAATGAAATTTGTATGACATTATGATTATGATTCAAACGGGTACACATCCCATGAGCGTTGAATCAAGGGAAACAATTTCTTTTTTCCTAAATATCCAATTAGGTTTTGGAAACTTCCAGAAAAAAAGAAAAAAAAAAAAGCATTACCTACTTGGGTCACGTCACTTGAGGAGTTGGAGTGAGATCATCCAATAAAGATAAGCGTAAAATCTCCCTTTTTATGGACTTATAAATGTTTATTATAAAAACTACAATCAACGTAACAATTCTAATATTAAACGAATCATATTTGGCTTCATGGTATTAAATTCATTTTTTTTTCCATTAGCAAATTCATTTTGAGTTAAATAATTTAATTAAGTGCATATCTATTTTCTTTTAATTAATTGGCTTTTGACTATAAGTTTACAATAGAATTATTGCCACCTAGTTACATAGCAATGAGCTTTCGTAGCTCAGTTGGTTAGAGCACCCGTTTAGTAAGCGGGAGGTCTTGAGTTCGACTCTCAACGAAAGCAGTTTATTTTTTCTTTTTTTTTCTTTTCTTTTTAGAAGATAAAGATTCAAAATTCGGTACATAATAATATTCCATACATTTAAAACTTCTACATCCATTCCACCACCAAATTTATTTATTTTTTCATTTCACCACCAATTTTTTTTTTTTTAGAAGATAAAGATTCAAAATTCGGTAAATAATAATATTTTCCATACGTCGTTTAAAACCCCTACGTCCATTTCACCACCAAATACTGTACAAGCAGCACCACACAAAAATACCGATCTTAAATCTTCTTTCTCTTAGCGTTCATCATATCTGATACGCTGAATGATTTTTTGACGAGATCAGATAGGGTCAACTTCAGATCACAGGTCAACGTAGGAAGTATTTGGGACAATGTGTTCACATCTACCATGGCTCTGTGAGCTGATCCATCCACTTTAACTCTGTAGAACTTACTAAGGGAAACAAGGGATATTGAAGAAAGGTTTGTTCCTACATGCAAACACATGTAAAGTTAAGGTTTTAATAACTAAGCAGCGTGTGTAAGAAAAATAGAGGGAATGATACCCCCAGACTTCATCAGTTCACGTGCCAAAGAAAGGGTGTCCAAAAACAGCCAATTATGAGGAACCTCTGTAGAACAACGAATAAACTCATGAACGAGGAAAGGGGCATCAAAAGAGCGAGCATTATGAGCAACCCATAAGACATATCCCCCATGCTTCTCACGGCTTTGAATGTACTTCAATAAGATGGGAATCAGGTCTTCCATCCTAAAATTTTAGGAGAGAACAATATTAATATAGTTAATTGATCTAAAATCAAATGTATAACATAATGATGATGATGATGTTGGAATATAGTGGCAAATAAGCAAGTTAGAGGCTAACATGATATAGAACGTTTAAAACCAACAGACCAGTTTGTTTCTTTCTTTCTCTTTCATTGAGCACCATATAACCAAAATTGTATCATGCAAATATGCAAGTCCAATTGAGCAATTGTGGAGGGATAAGAAACTTCAGGCACCCTGCTAGATTTTATTGAAATTGTTTAAAATTATCGTACCTTATCAGTTTGGTTGTTGATAATGAAAGTGCTCTTTCTAATTTCAATATAGTAAATACATTCAGCCGTGGGTGCCAGATGGATAGTGATATTAATTCCATGAACAATAATTATTGGCTGGATATATAGCTTGAGTCACATGAGGCAAATCTAGTAGACTATACATAAGGTGGAATCAAGATTCTAAACAAAATGAGTTAAGTCAGATTTTATCTCCACCATCAATCCTCATTTGATCATATTTTATATTTCTACCAGTTTCACATCCTGAAAATTTGTTACTTTGCGCTTATCCACAAGCTTCCTAGTCTTTAAAAAGTTACAATAATGCCAACCAAACCTAACCCCATTCGGGGGGTACACATTGATATAATTTCCTTATTCATGTTCTTCAGACATAAACCCCTGCAACAAGGAAAAGTATTTATATCTCAACGATAATATATTAAAAGTGACAGTCATTTGTTTCCGTGCTAGGCAGCCACTAACCACCAATCACTTCAGCAATAATTTTACACCCATTTTGCAGTGGAAATTATCTGATAACCATCCGAACATATTCCCAAGAAAGGCTCTTCCCTATAAGATAAATCTGAGAATATTCTGCTAAAGGAGTCTATATGCATGGTTAAATTTTAAGCTGTTTCAATTTTTTTCCTTGTACACTTTATTGACAACAACTCACTAATTTGTTAAAAAATAAAGAAGAGAGAGAGGAAAACTTTATTGAGAGCTGAGCATAATTCAAGGCGACAACACTTTGTGCAAAATCCATATGTTATATTACCTTGGAACATCAGGTCTGTTCACCATATCAGTGGCAATTCCATGAACATATGAATTAGGAACAGAGCGTAGAGGGTTTACAAGAGTTTGGAAAGTGCTGTTCTCACCACCTTGGAGATCCCGAAGTGCAATCTCAATGATCCGTTCATTTACCTTGCTATACCCAGTAGTCTCAAGATCAAAAACAATAATAGTGATTAAGTCAGACAAGTTTTTATACTGAGCAATCTCTTGTACTTCAGGGCACTGAATTTTCTGGAACTGAGCTAGCTGGGTTTTATTAACATTCACTGCAGCACTAGTTAAAACTTTCTCTATCAAATTTTCATGCGTGGTACTTTTGGATTTGGTTTTTGCAGTGGTTTGTCTACTTCCTTCTGCTTTTGTAGCTATAAGTCTTTGATTCCACTTAGTACTGAGTTCTCCCTTAAACCCAAAGATTCTAGAACCAAGTAGCTCGATGCTAGAATTGTTTCCATAAGTCTTACCAAAACCATGCAATGCTTCAATCCTATAATTAGCTAAGCTGGGTATTCTGCTCCTGGGTATTTGGAGTAAGGAAAAAACCAAGGAACCTGTCCTCATTTGCATTCAATAACCACAACTAATGTTAAGCGATCAAGCACTCCTTATAACATGATACAGCAGTTGCAACCTGAAACACAAAACTGTAAAAATATATTAGCCAAACAACAAAAAAACTATGCATGCATAAATAAATTATTCTATGGAAGTTGGCCAAAAAAATTATATAGGAAGCTATTTTTTGTTAACGCCAACATGATATTGATAACTAGACAAATATATTAAACAGTTATAAATTCATTAAGAATGAATAAAGTGTTCAAATCAGAAAGAAAAAGTTCAGGGGTAGAATAGCATGGATTGATCTGAAATAAATCATGATGGGAATACATCTAGACACTAGGCCCTATGGAAACTTTATATAGATATCATATCCTGCATATGGAAAAAAATCCCATCTCTTTCTCAAAGCAGAACACAGCATTGCCAAAACCCCATTGCTCCCATTGTCTGAGCACCCACAATGAACTAAAGGCGGAATTACAATAGCACATGGCTTTTGCCATACTAAACTAGTAAAACAATCCTACCAAGTTGAGAGAAGATATTTTCCCATTAGGCATAACATGGTGAACTAAAATGAATGTCCATACATACATGAATGAGCAAGAACGAACCACACAAGCAAAAGGATACCACATCCACCCTAAAACCTTAAAGCATTAGGTATATGGATCCTTGAGTCTTATATGCTGAGTAACTTGTCCATTCTTATCCAATGTACTACTTCTCACTTACACTTGATACTCCAACCAAATGGAAAGGGATAGAAAGAAATGGAATGGAATAAAGTTACCAATTCATGGCTTAGATACAGAACTAAAAGACAAAAAAGCAATAAGGATTGGTTTCATCTCCTCCATGTGGAGGAGCATTGGATAGAATGACATTCCATTATATTCCCTTCCCTTCCATCCTATTTAAACTATGTAAACAATGAAATTTAATATTATTTTATTCCATTTCACCTCTTTTCATCAATACAAAATAAGTACATACATTCATAATAAGCAAACTTGTATGCATATCAGTTTCCTATGTGTGGCAATAAGCAATCATTGTGTTTTTTGCGTCAAATAAAATCGCAGTTTCCGCAATAGCTGTTAACTCCGGCAAATAATGAATGAAATGCGTGTACTTCATCAATTAAAGTCATAATCTTCAAACTAATCAACATCATTGTATAAAAATGATAGGACGAAGCATAATGAACAAGACATTACGAATGCCAACTACTTAAGGAGGAAGAAAAAAAAGGCTTCTCTTTTTTAAATATGGAAAATCGCTAACTTGAACATGATAATCGTAATAAGTAAAACTAAAAATTGCGAAGCCACTAAAATCGGCCAAATTACGAGTTTGGGGAGTTTGCCAGACACGGTTAAACATCGTTGCTTACACCAAAAATTAAAAACCCAAGGAAGGTGATTGATTCAATGACCATTTCGTGAGAATACAATTATGGTGCAACAATGAAGAAAGAGAATAATGGTGCATCAGAGTGAAATTTGAAGATTCATGAGTTCAAAAATCAAAATTCCCCGGGCAATGCAGTTGAAAAAGTAGAGCTTTGGAGATAACTTGCCTGATTATTTATTTCAGACGAAAAAAGAAAACGCATTTGCAGAAATCGCAAGTAACAAGTTCGTACTTTCAGTGTGAGATGCGAGAAAGGGAACAGAAGCAGAACAAAAGCAGCTCAACTCAACTCCATAACCTTCCACTTACACTTTTCCCATGTTCTCTCACCTCTTGTCTTTTATGGAGTAACAATATATTTATTTCCAAGGAAAAATCTTTTAAATTTTTAAAAATTTGGAATAATTATATTAGTTTTATTATTTTTAAACATAAAATTAATTTTTAAAAAGATAATTATTTTTACTTATAATAAATAATAAAATTGATTATTTATTTTTAAAATAATTAATTTTTTATTTTTTATAAAAGATAATAATATTTTTATTTTTTATATATTAATCTATAATTTTTAGGAACAAATTAACTATCTACTCTATATTTCTTTTATTTCAAAATAATTGATAAGGAGATTTTTTAATACTATACTGATTAATAAAGTATAAAGGGAAAATATTTATTATATAATAAATGCAAACAGTTTATTTAATAATTTCCTTTTAAATTAATTAAAGACGTTCAATATAATAAATTAAAGGATATCACACTTGATTCGAACACGAATTTGTATGTAATGATTATCCAAAATGGCCCTTCACACTTCCGATTAATTTAATGTAAAAGAAAAATTAATTATTGATTATTAATTATTTCAGATCTTTCTTTTACATTAAAATTTCATTTTGTCTAAAATCTTAACTGCTATCTCTGATTCTTTTTACGAGAAACAACTATAAATATTTTTGGGTCTCAATATAACAAATATAATAGCATTTTTTAGTATATTAATTATTAAGTTTTTTTCTACTCTTATTTTACTATAAAATTTATGTTAAGAAAGTATTTTTATATATTTCATATTATAAATTTAAAATTTAATATATGGATGTTTTTAAAATAAAATTTAAATTTATAACATATTAATTATTTTACATATTTTTATTGATCTTAATGAATTATTTATTTATTTATTTATTATAAAAATGATTCAAGAGAGTATCTTGTAACCAAAAGAAAAACGTTTTTTTAATTTTTTTTTTATCAATTTCAACTACTTGCATTTTCAGATTTTTGTAAAAAATGATTTTAAAAACTAATTTTAGTTATTTATTTGAATTAATTATATATATTAATTATGAAATATTTATATATTTTGTAATTTTGAATATTTTTTAATTTTAATTAAATTAAAAATACTCATATAATACATGCAATACTTATTAAGGGTGTATTTGTTCTTTTTTAAAACAATTTTCTATTTTAAAAATTAAAAAACTTATTTGATGAATAAAATTTTTAAAAATTTGTTTTCAGAAACAATGTTTTTACTTTTCAAAATTAAAATCTAAAAAATCAATAAATTATTTGATGAGTGGAATTTCTAAAAACTGTTTTAAAATAATTTATTTTTAATTTTTAAAATTAAAAAATTAAAAAAACTTTAAAAAAACTATGTTCTTTCATATATTACTCTATCTTTTCTCCCTACTTAGTTTTACCTCTCTTTCAAAAAAAAATTTAAAATTATTCATTAGCTCCTAAATTGTCTTGATTTTTTATTTTAGTCGTATGTTACTCATGTTCTTTCGTATACTATTTATCTTTTTTTCGTTTACTCTTCCTTTCACTTTCCTTTCACAAATAAAAAAGTTTCTAAAAATTATTTTATAAAATAAATTTGAAATACTAGAAATCAAAAGTAAATCAAATATCCCATAATTGTTTTATCCTAATTTATATTCTTTCCTCGGTTTAATAGTAGCCACTTTTATTCGTATAGATTATTAAATTCTAACAACATTAAATATATTAATTTTTTTAAAATTTGACAGATCACAAGAACTGTGTTTCAAAAGATATTAAAAAATATATTACTATCAGTTCTTAATTTGAGTTCAGCAATGCCCTATTAGTTTAAGATATTTATTAGTAAAAGAAATTTATATATTTTAAGATCTTTTTATTATAACCTGAATTGGCATTTTACCCGTATTAGGATTGAAGAGGGAAAGGATAAAAAAAAGGCCCTTCACTCTTGCTTAAGTTATAATAGTGTAATCAAAAGTACAAAATTCCTTACAAGGCAACTAAAGGGTTCGAGACTTGCCATTAAACCCATGATCATAGAGAAATTTAACCTTTGAAATCTGACTCGTTTTTCTTCTCAGCAAAATCTGGGATAAGCCATACATAACGGGAAGGCATAAACGCTCAATAGAAAACGTAAATCAAGGATTTATGGGATAATATTACACGAGTGATGGCCCCGAGTACAACTACATATAATTGAGAATACAAAATAATTGCAGCTTAATATTTTCTGTTGAAAACAAAGCGTACCAAACTGAAGTACTACAAAATGTACCAGGACCTAGATAGCGTAATGAATAATTGAAATTTGGTGCGAACTTCACCGACAAAAAGCTTACAAGGGGGGGTAAAAGAAAGACTCCATCGTTCCTGGTAACTATAATAATGAAGAACAGGCAGTAGCATTTGGCATTTGCCAAGAAAACCCACAATCGTAACTGTAACTGACTCCAATCTATGACATATAACAAGGGGAAAATCACGAAACTGAACATTCATTACTTCTTTGGAATGACCACATAGCAGAAAGAGAATTCTAGTATTCTCTACAGTGGCAAAAAAATATAGCCACGACGCATTTTTCACCATGAGATTACGAAAAACCAGGCATTGCAAAAACCCAAGCCGATCCAGCAACCATCTATTTACCAATGCTGGACCTTGTACGACCCAAAGACAATGACAAGACATTAACTTGTCCCCAGTTCCTGTCCCGTCATACTGGAGGACTTTACAGATAGGCCAGCCAAAACTCCTGCAATTAAAGAATTCCGAATACTTTGAACAATTGAAGAAAAAACCCAAGTTGCAAATTGTCAAAACATGACTGACTGATTCCACTAAAAAATTTACAGGACCAGAACAAAGACAGAGATACAAGATGTTACCCCAGTAGAGCACGAATATCTTCTAATTGAAGTTAAATCCACCAGAAGGCACAGCAGGAGCATCATTGTTACCAAAGTTGAACCCTGACTGAGAAGCATCCCCTGGAGGCATAGTCTCATCCTCTTCCTCCAACCAGTATGTCTCAAGAATCTTGACTGCCTTTTCATAAATCTCTGTGTTGTCATGACTCTGGAGGTTCTCAATTTTCTCCAACCCCTCAGCATCATCAATCATTTGGGCATATAGATTCACATCACCAGTGTTGCCTATGTTTTTATCAGCTTCTCCTACCTTCAATATGTTTTCAAGGCCTTCCAGACAAACTGTCACAATCCTAGGATCAGGACAGATAAGAAGATCACACAAGGGCTTAATACACCCTTGACTTACCAGGTACCTGTAAAACCAGGGAAAATAATTCATATCTAGCCAGAAAAAAGATTATAAACAACTTGCTGGGGAGTGTTAAAAACAGCTGTTTCCCCATACTTGATTTGTTCGTGAGAACCACCAGATGTAGCATTTGATATAGCCCAAGCAGCCTCTTTCTTGATATCAAACTCAGCATTTTGAAGCAGGTTGACCAAAGGACCAATTATATTAGCCTCAATCACAGACTGTTTGTAATCATGAATTGAAGAAAAATATTATCACAACCAGGAGGACTTAAAGGGAATATCAAATTTTAATTATCACAAAATGGACAAGTAACTGTACCTGAATCTGCTGTTTATTCCCAGCTGTGATGTTTGATATGGTCCAGCAAGCTTCCTTCTTGATGCTTTTTTTATAATTATTGGTCAACAGATTCAGAAGGCAAGGAAGAGCCTGATGGTTGATGATAACCTATGGAGCAAAACGCCAGGTTA
The DNA here is from genome assembly GCA_037954105.1 of Canavalia gladiata. Lineage (NCBI taxonomy): Eukaryota > Viridiplantae > Streptophyta > Magnoliopsida > Fabales > Fabaceae > Canavalia > Canavalia gladiata. The sequence goes on from CM075660.1 coordinate 18,263,729, forward strand.
AAACAAAAACCAAAAAAATAAATCATAGAAAGCATATTTCAATACTGAAGCAGATCATTTCCAAAATAGAGACATAATTATATGATCTCAGTTAGTCAGTTATGTTATGAATCATCTGATTATCTACAGTGAAAATCCATTATCCAAACAGCACCAATCTTATAAAAGAAAGGTTTAGTATATGACTATAAAAATAACAATTCACTCTGATGTATGTATGCATGAGGGGAACAACAAACCAAAAAAGATCTAGTAATCTTAAAAGCAAACAAAAACTGAGTAACATCAGCTGGCAAAAAAGAATCAGATATTCAGATAATAATTATCAATAAAAGATCACAATATAAGTGCTTGACATCAATGAGAACATGAATCCAACAGTGAAAAGAAAAATGGAGACATTTTTACTACAGAATTGTTCATGTGTAAAACAAAAGGGAATCAGAGAGGATATGCAAGCAATTAGCCATGCTATCATTGTTTTCCTTGTTCCTATGTGTAGAAAGGCAAAGTAACATATTGTACATAACAACCACGACATATTCCTGAATTTAATACCTGAGTTTGCATATCATCTCCAGTGACAATATTTCCAACAGTACGAAGAGCAGGAATAAGCACTGAAGGGGATGGGTGCCTGAACAAGAGTAGGACATTTAGAATTTCACAGCAAAATGACACCTGGGCACATGCATTTTTGCATAGCCATATGTAAGAAGTGGAGTACATACAGTAGAAGCTCAACAAGTCGGGGACAAACACTGGCTTCAATCACAGCTTGAATTTTATCATTTGTACCATCAGACAGATATGAAAGTGCCCAACATGCATCAGTCAAGACCTCCTCATCATTTGAATGGATAAGACGGGCAAGAGCAGGAAGTGCAGGTTTAACCTGAAGGGAAAAAATGCAAAATGTATGATATGTGAGATTGAGCAAATTAGCAGCAAATAATCAATCAGTGAAGGCACATGCAAACAACAAAACAAATACTGGAAAACCAATAACTGAGCCAATGGATAACCCTCCAAGTTATATTTTTCATTGGTACTGTGAGCCCATGACTTACCAGTGTGGCTGTTAGTCTGTTACTTGCTCAATACTATTGCTTTCACAAACAAGTACAGCAGGTAAGATTTGATTGCAATGGCTACTGATGAAGTAAGTGCATACACATTCAACTAGTAAAAATGGAGCTCAGCTCCTTACAAAAAATGAAATTTCTGATCAAGTAGAAAATACAGCCAGATCCAACCACAACAGAAAGAAAACCAAAATAACCAAAGCAAAAAACAAGAATTGACACTATATCCCTGGCCAAAGTGGCCTTTACTTTCCAAAATTCCCTCTCCCTCTCCCTTTCATGACCCTCTGCACCTTCTTGTAAACGCTAAATTTTTTCCCAGCCAGGACCCTCTCCATTCACACACTGCCAAACACCAACTCTGGTATGCTCACAGTCCAGAAAACAATTTAATCCCACTAATGAATTTTCTTTCATTACTTCCTCCCTCAGCCCTTTTCTGCCATATTTCTCCTTGAGTAGACTTCAGTTTCAGTGCCTAATGGCATACTATGCAACTTCATAAAAGAAATGCAAGAAAGATTTCACTTGAAGAAAATGAAGAAAAAGTCAGAGGATGTTGTACATTAGATCAAAAGACCAATTCTAACAAGGTATTAATATAATGCAAAAACATAACATTCAAATATACACGGTAGATATATGTTCGCTTGATTTAACAAGGACATTTAAAAGAATAAAACTGAGTAATACATAACCCCCTTTTGCTTTCATCCCATGTGACAGCATGCAAATTTCAACTATGGTTACTACAGAAGTAGCACTTCGTCTTAACATAGGAGTGCAATACAACAGCAAAAAGAAAAAGGTGAAAAAATAAACATTTTTTTGACCAATAATTATTCAGAGAGATTATGCACTGCATATTTTCATACCTGATCAAATGGAGGCTGTGGCTTGCCCCTGCAGAAGTTTGAAAGTGTCCAGGTAGCATTTCTAAGCATAGAAAGCTTGGCATGTTCATTTAATTGTGCCAACAAAGGAAGCAAAGCACCATGACTGAGAACAAGATCACGACATCTGGGGGAATCCCCAGCAACATTTCCTAATGCCCACACAGCCTGTGAGTACCCAAAAACACCAAGGGTGAAATGTTAAGCTTTCAATAAATGATATCATGGTACAAAAAGCATATCCAAATCCAAAAATCAACATGAACAAACAATTTTCCTGTTCAAGAGCTACCCTTTCAATTTCATTAACACAAAAAAAATTGGATCCCAATGTCTAGATAGATGAAGATATGTACAGCATACCTGTTCACGGACATCGTCACTAGGAGAAGCAAGGAGCTTTACGAAAATTGGGACAGCCCCGTGATCAATTACCACCTTAGTGTTTTCAGATGTTCCAGAAGCTATATTTGTCAAAGCCCAAGCTGCCTCAAACTGCAACATGCAGTACACGAACATCGCCAGAAGCAATATTAAAATCAGTAATTAAACGGACAAACAAACAAAGCAAAACAACAAACCTGCAACTGCGGAAAGTCTTCCCTCATCAGAAACTCAACAAAGCGAGAAACTACACCAGTCTGAATAACCTCCTCAATCGGTGGACTACGCTCTGGTACACAAAAAACCAAGTTAATCAAAATTACATTAAAATTCACTAAACAACAAAAACGAGTGATCCCGAACCAATCGAAAGCAGCTTCCGAAACTGAGTCGTTGCCTCGAGCTGCAGGTTATTATCATCAGCCCAAACACCAGCAACCATGGACGGTAAGTGCTCCAACTGCAGCAAGATAGAAAAGCAACTATAATTCATAAAAAGGACACTCATATAATGAATTCATAAAAAGAACACTCACATAACGAACTAAGGAAATCAATTAAAAAATCAGAGTGAAGAACACGAAATTGACCTTCTTCTCTACGAGAGTAGAGTGTACGGATGCAGGTATCTGCTGAGGTTGGAGACCCTCGCGCCTCTTCTTCTGCAAACTCTCTTCTCTTCGGTTCTTTCGGATCTCCACCATGGTATCCTCTCGCCGTCTCCGACCTTCTTCCGCATCTACCGCCACCTTGTATCGGTTCCGGCGGACCTCGGTCCTTGAGCTTCCGGTTGGACGATACGACATCGTGTCAGAAGCAATCAACGAAACCGTACGAACTAAGAAGCACTGCACTGCACTGTACTGCACTACTGGTTGTTAATTGGGGAACCTAACTGTAGGGTTTCAGATAATTAGAAGATATCGAGAGCGAGAGATACAAAGATTTTGGGTTACTTTGCAAGTTTGAATGGGAGAAATGAAAAAGGGAAAGGTTTATATACGAGGGTGGAAGTGGAACCAGAGGTTGGGACAAAAGTGGACCTGGATCGGGGCATATTTTCGGAAATGCCACTGGTTTGAATTGGAGCAAGGTGAGGGAAAAAGTTTCTATGATTGGAGAAACTAGCTGGAGTTAGAAATTGGAAAGGTGGCTAGGGCTTTACCTCATAGCCCCAAAAACTATTTATAATCAGACTAACAAACTTGGCCCAAATAATTTAAACATGGCCTCCCTTTAAGCTTTGATTATAATAAGAACCAAAAATATTACATACACAAAAAAAAAAAAGTATTCCGAAAACAAAAAATTCTACTCTTGAATATTAAAAAAAAAAATTTGACTCTTTGCTTTCAAATATTAAATGTTTTCAAATAATTACGTATCCTTTTCATTATATGGTACGTATTTTTGAACTTTTATATTAAGTGAACTTAACATTTTCTCTTTAATTAATTGAATAAAACTTAATTTTCTCCGATGAACATTACAAGATGAAATATTTACAATCAAATTATCTTTTAATATTTTTCAAATTAATAAGTTTAAAGAGTTATAATTTTATATTTCATTTTTTACAATCAACAAAATATTTTTTATCAATCAAATAAATCTTATCTTAAATATTTGTCACGTTTCATTCGTATTCATCCAATGTCCGAATAATTGCTTTGAAGATTCAAAAATATGCAGACGCGTTAAAATTGTGACTGAATGGCCTCTCTTGATTTTCCATAATCACCGCCTTTGGATCATCCTACAATGCATACAAAGACAATGTACTGTACCTTCTAGTTTAGAGATCGTGCACAAAGGGTCATTTTTTGATTTCAAGTCAATACACCTATTTCTCATAGGACGCTTATTTCACAAGAAAACCAATAAGATACAGATATGATTATACGACAAGGTGTACATTGGTAACTTGATACTATGTGCATTGAGGACCCCGTGTTACAGATCTCTCTTCGTTGCATATAACAATTAAGTCGGTAAACTGCTAGAAATACACACAAAAACATTTCCATGAAATATATTGAGTTTGTAGACACATTCTAACAAGAGAAACCAAACAAAAGTTACAAAGTAGTCTACTAGTTTTAGTTTAATAGCATGCCATTCCTTTTGGCAGCTGCATCATTTCTAACTGATATGACACATTTCAGAGCACTCCGAATCTTATGCCAGAGAGTTTTGGGTTTTCCATTGCTTGACATATTCACAGTAGAATTCAAGAAATGAGAATGACAAAAATCTGCTCTTATGTTGTAAATGCCATCAGAAGGGGCAAAGCAAAAGTCATTTCCTTGTTCCCATGCTGTCCAAGGAGGACAACAATTTGTGAACTGAATATGTGGAGCGTCATTTTCTGTTGAATTACCACCTTGCATAACTGGGAAATATGTATCATTAGGGGGCAAACTATCACCTTCAAAGCACAAGTCAGAGAGAATTCCACCGTTGATTTCACTGTTTAGTGGCATTTCTCTTGTGTATGGCAAGGGATCAACATATGTTTGGTAATTATTTGCTCCTTCATATGAAGTTGAGGCATATGGTTGATCATAACCTGACCATGCTCCTTGATGACCTGCACAAAACAGGTAAAAAAACAAGTGCAAAATATTCAATAGGAAGAGCAGATATAAGGAAAACAGGACAAGGGCTATAACTAAAACTCATGCATAAGAAACAAGACAGTTTAAAGTTTGAAGGCAGAAATAGTGAATGATATTATTATGATAGTACTATTTGTGAAATTCATTATTCTAACTTGATATTGTGGTAGAAAATTAACCATAGCATGATGCAGCATACACCCCAGGTGTTTGTTTGTCATGTTGGAATTTCTTCTAATATTAAAAATATGTAAGAAAATTTGAAAATGCATCCCCTGTGTATTACTACTGTTTATGTGTTTTCCCTCAAAACATATTATTAATACATTTGGCAGACAAAAAATTGTATCGCTTAAGCAGTGCTCCTATTATTCTAAAGGTCAGATATTGATCACTTGTAGCTCCAAAGCATTAATTGACATTCAGAGGTGCAGGTTTAGGAGAAAAAAAAATGAAATGGCCAAAATTTTAGACTATGAGATATACCTTGTTGTGCCGTAGAGATATTAAACTGTGTAAGACCCGGCTCTGTAGTATCAGATTGCCCTGCTCCTAGACATGCCAATGGTCCTAAGCAGCTCAACGATGTCTCATCAATTGGTTTGATATTATCCACATCTTTATAAGCATCCTGCTTAAATTTTTCCACCCAATGCTGCCGATGGATGAAGGAACTTTCTCATTTAACCAATAGGTATAAAATGACTAGTTTTTTTTTTTTTTTTTAAAAAAAAACTGCTTCATAACCAATTTAGAGTATGATAAGAATGTATACCTTTTCACCGGGGTTGAGAGTATCGAGAGAACAATAATTTTGCCCATGAAATGTCGCACCTACAAGGACGTAGATGGAATTGAAAAATAGGTCTATTGAGTGTTGAGCTATGTGGTAGACGTAAAGCTTGTCATCTTCTATTACACATGTCTTAGCGTGTTTAATTATTGCTTGCCATGAATTCTTCTGAATGTTGCCAACCTTCTACACGTCGACAATAAAAAATCATAAGAATGTGCATATTTTATGTACGAGTTTCGTTAATTATTGACATGTAGGATTAAAGTAATGAATGATCATTGCACATAAAAAATGAAAAACTGAACTTTTACCTCAAGTAATGAAGCTGGGTTTGTTGTGTATAACCGTAAGAGATCTCCAACAGTGTGAATTCCATGACGAGATAGCCGCCCGCAGGTTTTTCCAGTTTTGGCAATATGCTCTAAACGCCAAACTTCATCTTTCAGGGAAGGAGGGTAGTGTTTCTGGGAGGCTGAAATGACCAAATTATTCATTATTACTATAGCTTCCGAATAGACAAAGACTATAAAGGAAAACAAAAACAGATAGATACAAAAATGTGAATAATGAAATATAATAGACATGTCCTTGTTGGTAACAAAACATGAGAAGCAGAAACTGAATTTGATGACTTACACTCTCCTCTGTATTCTTTAACCACAAAAGGTTCACTTCTACCTTCCTTAATGTTTACTTCACTAGAATTTGGTTGCACAGCTTTGACTCCCAACCTAAATTTTCTGCTTCTTAACCATCTCGAGTTATCTGTGAACATAAGTCTATTGATATAACCCACACCATTTTTTAGAGTAATAAACTTATCTCCATTCAACAATGGCCTTTTACCCTCTCTAGCATTTGATATATTGGCATTGAATTCACCTTCAGTCCAATCCTCACTTCCATTGGAACCAAAGTCACCTTTGAGGGCACAAATCTCTATCTTTATAGAGGAAAGGGGACCAACTTTAACCACTGACTGAGATTTAACATCCCAAAGAGCAATTTGAATGGGGGTTTTATCCTCTGCTATAATGTTAACCTGGGTGAAAATTGTATGGGGCAATTTATTAATGAAACGCAGTTCTAAAGGCGTGGCTCTAGATGTGCCACCCTCATTAGCCGTTGCCCTGCAACAAATTTGAAAAATAGAATATCACACATTAGACATTAAGCAAGTAATGAAATAATGGATGTAATATATGATTTAACGATTCGGTAAAAAGGAGAGCGTAATAGAAAAGCATGCAACAAATTATTTATCATGAACACAGTTGGACACAAGAAACAAACCTTTCACATAGGTGATACTGCAATGTACGTTTCACCTCTTCTCGTACCTGGATACATTATATATGCAAAAGTCCATGAATGGAAGGTTAAATAATTTGCACGCATATAAAACTCATACATACATAAAAAAATAAAAATAAAAAGTATAAGAACTAAGACTAATCCAACTTATTATTAAGCGCTTAAACGATCTAAAAGAATCAAAGACCAATCAAATCATTAATAAAAAAATGCAAACAAAAAACTGTATTCTTTTATTTGGTTTAATTCGCTTTCTACATCTAACCAAAATGTAAACATATTAATTTTATATTAATTTATTTTTAAATAAAGTCTAGCCTAAAAGTTGTTGCATCATTTAAATTATTAAAAGTATGTGTATTTGTATTTTTAGAAAAAATGATATTATTTTAACTTGAAATTTATAATTTAGATCAAGTTATGAGATATGATTAGATTTATTATTTTGAATAAGTTTTTTATATAATTATTATGTATTTGATTTTTTTATTTAGTAAGTATTTCATTTTAAATAAAAAATTAGCACTTAGAAAATTTCATATTTTGGTTCAATACCCTGCTCCTATTTTAATTAACAGAAATTTATTTATTTGTTATCGGAAAAAATTAAAGTTCAACTCTAAAAAAATAAGAAAAAATATAATAAATCATAATTTAAAATAATCAATCTCACCCAAGTCAGAAAGGATGAAACTAATTTAGTTAGAGTTAAATAAGTAATTTTTCATTTCAAATCAAACCTTACATATTCTTACCGATTCAAATTAAATACAAGCCAACCAGATATAAATGTATAAATAGTTATTTTATTTTTTAAAATATCAGAAATATATTACAGTAGTTCTTGCAAGATAATTTTTTTGTGAAAAATAAAAATCAATCATTTTAATTTTTTTAAATGATGATTTTATTATTTTTCACTATTCAGCAACTAAGATAGCTAACTATTTATGTTTTAGAAATTTAAATAACTATTTTTCTTTTAAAGCAAAGTGATGATTTTTATATTTTAAGAATTAAAATGATGAACCTAATTTTTTTAAAAAAAATAACTATTTCAAATTATTAGAATCGAAGAAATTATAAATTAAAATAATGTTACACGAAAATTACAATTTAAATCTTATCATTTTTTATATTATACTAAAAGAATACTATTTTATCAATATAATTATGAATCCTTAGAAATGGAATTCATTTTACCAACATCTTAAAACAATAATAATTTTTTTTATCAACATCTACCTATCTACATTTTATCAAAATTTGATAATTGACTTAAAAAATCATAATTAATAATATAAAAATAATAATTAACTTAATTACATATTTGATTATTAATCAATTATAATTTTCATCATGATGGAGTAGTTTGGTAATAGCAATTATATTTGTTTACCATTTTTGCATCTCAAAATGTTTCTTATGGAAAATAGGGTAAGGAGGCTGAGAGCAACATAACACAATTTGGAAAGAAACAGAGAAAGTGGAAAATACTTTTGGTGTCCATACAAAACAAACAGTAGGCAGTATGAGTTTGGCATACAATAAGTACATATTTGAACTGGAGCTTGGTTGTGACTTGTGATAAGCACTTCCAAACTCCAAATCGCAAAAGACAAGCACCACAAGATCAGACATAATAAAGGCATAACTTACCACTCTTCGAAGGAAACTTTCAAAGTGCAGCTCGTGCTCATTCGTCCACACCTCTTGCATCACATTTTTAAGGCCACTACACGATAATAAAAGAAAGAAAGAAAATTTTGAGTTCGCGTCCAAAGAAACCAAAGTATAAGAGTTACAAATAACAGTATATACCTAGTAGTTGCTTGTTTTGGATCACAATGTCTCTGTTTGGAATGATGAATTGGAATTCCATGACCACTGCCATCATCCCCCTTGTCATTCTGGTGAGATTCCCTATTTGACATCATACACAGATTTGAACTGAACATCTCAGTTCTCAGAATCCCAACATATATATACGAATAGGTGAATAGCCAAGCCTAAAATAAGAAGTAATTAAGAAGAAGATGCGAGGAAGGCTCGTTTCATATGCAGTGTATTAATAGACTCCGTTAAGCCCCTGAATTCAAAAACACTAACAATTACAATAAAGTACACCATTTGTTAATTATTAACCAAAAAAACTAAATATTTTGGACACTATTGAAGTTGAAGTATCCAGAACATAAACTGACCAATTTTTGTTTTCTTTAATGATAAAAAAGGAACCACTATTACTAGTCTCCATCTTACAAATAATTCCAAAACTTTAAAATCAAAATAACTGCTAACTAACCGCGTGTTTGATAAAAGGGACCAAGACCATCCCTCCAAACCCCTTACATGTCTAGTATCCATAACTTTCAAATTAGAAAAACATGACTATTCTAATTTTTGTAAATTCAAGAATATTAATATTTATTTAATATTTTATATAATTTTTATTATATTATACCATCCATATATTTATATTTTTTCTCAACTATTTACATCTTAATTCCCAGGAGATTATCACCGATGTTTATTTATTATTCTTAAAAAAAAACAATAATTATTGTGGGCGTAATTTGGATACGAAACGGAGACCACAAACGCGTCTAAGGGAAGGAAGTGGGAATGAAAACTCTTTGTTACCTGACATTGCAGTCGCACGCGGACAGACCAATACTAGCCACGTCAACGGCGCGTGACATTAATATATATATATATACAAAAAATTAACATTATATAATATTATTATAAATTAATATAATAAAAAATTTATTTCATCATAAAATAATAAAATATTTAAATATATTTAATACAAGCATACTATATAAACATATAAATATCCACTACATGGATAATATATCCATTTTCATTTTTTATAAGTATCTGAATAATTTTTAGTTATTTTATTAAAAATAATTTTATATAAGAAAATAATTTAACCTCAATTAAATACATAAAATTTAAAAATTTTCCACAAATATATATAATATTTGCATTTAGTGTACTATTCTGTATATATTTATAACAATTTTAACATATAAACTAAAAAGTAATTTAATTAAACATTTAAAAATTAAATTAATACTATCCGAAAAATATTTCATTACGACTCATAAAATAACATTGAAGATTGTAAATTTTATATTTTATTGCAATAGAAAAATATATCAATTATTTAAATATTATTATGATATTTTTGAAACATTCATAGTGTATACACGTAATTTTTATTTTTATTGTTTAAATTGATTAATTTTAAATAATATTGCTAAAAATATAAAAATAATATATTTATTTTACATATTTAATGAAAACTAAAATGAAATATTAATATCTTTTACAAAACCAATATTTATTTTTATATAAAAATGTCTTATTAAGTTCTTAAATTGTTTTTTATTATTTGGATATAAATTATTGTTGTTGTTAAATATATTTATCAATGATTTATTGATGAAGTAAAAGTAATCCTTAAGCAAATTTAGAAAAAATAGTTTTTCATATTTATTTTTGTTTAGATTATAAATTTCTTTTATGAAAAATAATTCCTACTTTAGTCGAAAACATTCATATTGTAATCAAATTATTTTTTTAACAAATAATATATATATATATAATAATTAAAATTTAGAATCTTACTTAAAGGAATTTAAATATATACTAATTTTTCACATTTTTTAAATTTAAATATTTAAAAATAAGAAAAAATTATAATTGGTAATATGGTAATAAAATAAAGAAATAAACAGTAGTAATGGTCTTTACTCTATAGAAATTGAGAAGCATTGATTACACAATTAAAACTTGTATCAATAGTTCGCATGATAGACAAAATTCACATGGCAAAATATAGCATTAACATTACAAGACTGCTAGACAATTCTTTTTATATGTAACTACCAAGTTTTATTTTAAAAAAACAATGTAAAAATAACATATAATTTTATTACTAATAAATATTTAAGTATATTAAATAATATAATTTTATAGATTAAAAATGTAATTATTATAAAAATTAATATATTTGAATAATTTAAATTTATTATGATAATATAAAAATCTTTATATTATTTTTGCATTTTAATTAAATTTTATTTAAATAGAAACAAAAGGTAATTTTAATTTTATGCATTATTAGTGTAAATTTTTTTAACATGTTAATCAATTATAAATTATAATAAATATTATTTTTAAATTATTTATTACAAAATTTAGTAATATTTAACAATATAAAATTCATGGTTGAATGATACTTTTACATTGATGATTTATTTCAATTAAAATTGTAAATAAAATATAGAGTACTTCAAACTAAAAAAAGTGAAAATGAAATATTCAAATAAACATACATCATATTTTTAAATATGTTATGTTAAAATTTAAAGTCATTTTAAATTATAGTTAATATAACATGTCAAACTCAGTTAAACCGTTTTATTTTGGTGGAACAAATTGAGAATTTAGAAGCCTTCAACATATATTTATTAGCCCACATTTAAAAATAGATTAGGTGAAATAAGAAGTCAAGTTATTTTTTTTATAAACATTACAATTAAAATATTAAAAATATACTTATATATTTCTTTATTCTTATATGTGCAAATTTAATAAATAAAAAATAATAAAAATTAGTTTGATCATTTATTTAAGGCTGAGGTGAAAATAGAATTTTCATTTATTTATATATAAATATTGTATTTGATTAATTTTTTATCTTTTTTATTTGATTTATATTGTTTTTAATTTTCATTTCTTAAACAGAAAAACTCGGCTATCTACTGCATGTCTTTAATGATTTAAATAATCATGACATGCTGTAATTTATTAAATGTTTATTTGATAACTAAAGTAAGATAAAAAAAAACAAATAAAAACAAAATAGGATAAAAGTAAGATAAGCTTATATTGTATACTTAATTTTAAATATATATATATATATATATATATATATATATATCAAATAATAAACTAAATAGTATTATGTTTTTTTTTTCAATATTTGAGATAAGATATAAAAATAAAAATGTATAAATATATTTTTATCAAAATTAATAATAAACGATAACATTAAAATTAAAATAAATTTTGAATTCTTTAAAAATTTACTTTCAATAATTAAAATTTTAAATATATTTGTAAGAAGTACATTTAAAGCTAAAATAAGTTATATATATTTAAAAAATATTTTATAAAATAAGTTAGTTTTATAAAGAATATTTTAAACAACATAAAAAATAATATAAATTTTATAAAATATTAAGAATAATTCTCATATCAAATGATATATTGCATGGTAATTTATACTTTCACACATTATATATCAAATAAATATAGTAAATATTATACGCAAAAGATTCACTTATAAAAAAAAACCATAAAACTAAAAAAAGTAAATATATATACCTTTTTTAACGTGTGTTCTCGGACTGCTTAGTACAATCGATTGAACCAAAATTTAATCAGGTGATAGGTCTAGCTATACTGAAGTCTTAAAATTGAATGGACATTTTCGAACCAGTGGTTTTGTGGCCAAACCTGTTTGCAGAGTTTGGTCTACTACTTCTGTAATAAAACAAGATTTATAATTTGATACGTAACTGCTTATTAATAATATTTAAGTCACGATCTTAATATTTTTTAAAAATTTAACAAATAACTATTTTTAACTTTATAAATCTAATTACTTATTTACTGCTCCATATTAATGAATCATTTAAATTATAACAAGTATTTATATTACATGAAATAAAAATTTTACATGTGAACATATGAATATATAAATAATGAGATAATTACCTACATTACATGTGAATGAAATTTCTAAATAAAAGCATGTCATAAATAAATTATAAGAGAAAATATTTACATTATATGAAAATAAAAAATATTATTTAACTGAAAACGAATACTTTTATTTAAAGTCTCGTATGATTATATTAAAATACATTTATTTACTAGAATTAATCATTATATAACACAAGTACATAGCCCCTAAAATTAATCATTATATAAATCAAGTACATGGCCCAATACTACACGGTTTTAAGTGCTAAGTAGTCAACATTCATGATTGTAGAAGTAGAAGAACGCAAGTCAAGGGCCAAAATGGCAGGAAGGCGGGGTTGAAGCGTAGGGAGCCAGTCATGGGTGGCCGCCCTAAGCAGATTTTCTCCCCAAACTAATTTCTGAGAAAATCCCTTGCTGTGGAGGGAAATCTGTAGGAACTTCTCTGTTTTATAAAACCTGAAAAATATTTGTTTATTATCGTAGGGAAGAGTCCTAAAACATACACATTACCTATCTATACATACTCTGCGGAAATTGAATCTTTGCATTAAATGTTATATTTAATAAATATAATATACAACAACTTAAATAATGCTACTACATAGTATGTTCATTAATTGTGATATGCTTATTAGGTGTGCGAATTTTTACATTACTACAATTTATTAGAAAAATTAATTGTTCTTATCAATAATATCTTAAAATAATATAAAATAAATTATTATAAATTTAATACATAAAATTATATAATATGTTTTCTATTTAGTTTATAAAAAAAATTTAAAATAAAAATCCAACTACACAATACTGAAGAGTATATAATAATTTATTTCTTAAATTGTAAGTTTAATTATGATTTTAAATAAATTTTTAGGACCTGCTTTAAATTTTAAAATATAATAAAAAATTTGTCAATCTTGATTACTAAAGTTTATAAAATATCTTAAAGTAATAAAATTTCAATTCATATTACTTTACTTTTCAATTATTTATGTTTATTAGGTGTATGGCTTTTTATATTACTAAAAAATTATTAAAAATATTATAAATATCAAACAATAATATCAGAGTAAATACTATAAATTTAGATCCAGAAAATATATAATATTTTTAAAAATATTATTTACAATATATTTAGTTTATAAAAATATTTAAAATAAAAAATTCAAATTATATAAAAGTGATAGGCATGTGACAATTTATTTCTTATTTTTTTACATTTAATTGTTAATTTTAAAAAAACCTATGACTTACTTTGAAGTTAGACATATAGTAGAATTGTAATTAATTTTATTGCTCTTTATAAATATTTTAAGTAAAAAAATTGAATTCATGTTAGTATATATATATTTAAGTTATTTAATTGTTTTTTTTTTGTACATTTTAACAATTCAATACAAACATTGCAGAATTAAAATAAATCAAATTATTTTATGCATTTAGTATGGTAAATTTTTTAACACGGATAATGAAATAAAAATATTATACGTCTTATATATTTTTATATGTAAAATAAACTAAATATCATTGTTTTATTTTTATATGATAAATAAATAATAAAAATAAAAATTTACAAAAATTTGAATGTACTATTAAAATTTGAAATAAATACAAAATTTAAGTAATATGATACTTTGAATTATATTTATTTGTTTTAGGAAAAATATTAAACTGAATCGAAAAGGTCAAATTTTCCATTTTTATTTGATTAAAATCAATATTTTTTTCATTTTTATTTACTATTTCATTTATTTATCTTTAAAATATTTGATGAGATTTAAATGTAATAAATTTCAAATATTATTACATGTCTTTTAAGATTTACGTGAGCAAATAAGTAGGTGCATAAAAAGTATTAAACTAAATTTAACTATTTAAGATTTGATTTTTTTATTACTTAAAATTATATATACATATTTTTATATTATACCTGTTTTTTTAACATAATTTTTGTTTACAACTATATCCATTACATCATGACTTCTATTGCAAGGTAAAATAACTCATAATAAATTTCAGATATTGTTATATATATTTTTAAGAGAAAACATACTTAAATAATTATGTGCATACTTAGTCTTGTCTGTTTTGGGGAAAAATAAATAATTTATTAATTTCTGTAGAGAACTTTTGAAAAAAGATTTTTTTTCTTCTAAAATATAAGGTGAAATAAATATGAATCATATTTATTTAATTAATAAAGATATTTATTTTGAAACCCATAATAAGATCATTTAAAGATTTGTTAGCTCTGGACAAAAAGAAAGTAGTTTTAATAAACAATATTGTTTATCTCAACTTTTAAAGATAACTTTAAACATTCAAAGGAATTAAATTTTATTAAAAATATATTTATTGTTCTTTTTTATTTTGATATATTAATTATTTATTTTTAATAAAATCCATTATTTTTATATGTTTGTAATTAATCTTAAAATTTAATGTTAATATTTTTTTAATAAAATGGCAACTAATTAATACTTAAATACGAGAGTTATGGATATTGCAGTTTCACTAAAAAAATTTTACCCATATATTTCATAAATGACTCCTACAAGTTGACAATAAAATAATATTAATAATCAAGAAAAAGGAAATATTCTAACACAAAAATATCAAATCAAAATCTATTTAAGTAAATGAATGATCTGATCAAACAGATTATTTCTAACGAACGTTCAATTTTTCAATAATAAATAATATTTTTTATTAAAAAATAAGTTTTTACTTGAACGCCATAGAAATCGCGAGGGCATTCTTGGCCTCCCCGTATTAACCATAGCCATATGAGTAATGGGTTCATTGACATCATCATTAATTTGATGTTTCATTTTTTATATATTTTTTTAAACTGTTGTCAAGTCCTGTATTTTTGTATTTTTTTATTATAATTTTTTGTTAATTATCAATTAATCCCTCTCCTTACCTCATTGTTGGTAAGTGTTACTATTCATACTAACCCTTGGAAGATATTAGTGAACCCTATAATCTATTCGAAATTCATGTCTCCCCTAGAAGTTCCCTTTAGTTGATAGGCAATAATCTCGTCGTCCCCGCTTCGAATTGCCTGAAATCGTTCCTAACTCGTTGGTCCATTCCTCCTTAAACAGAGCTAGGATTAGGGTTCATTCCGAGTACATGTCGAAGTTGAAAGTAGGATAAAGAAAGGTAATCCGCTACCGAGGGTTCGATTGGAAGGAAGCTCTTGTAACGTTGACTTAGAGAACCACTTCACCCGGTAAGTCTTTGTTATCACTGTTGTTTTATACGTACGAGCAATTGATGATGCAAAGATGATTTGGATATTTAGTGGCTTAGGGTTCAGGGTAGAATTAATGATATTTTCAATAATTTTTTCTTCGTTTTCATGTTATTTTCTGCTGGATGAATGTGTTAATATTTGGTAGATCTGTCACTTCGTGACCAGATAAGCAGATAGAACATGTATCATTTTGAAAGACTATGAAGTATATTGTTCCATGTCTGTCGTTAATGATGGATGGTTAACGGCCCTACATTTTGTTGTATCTCTTGTTATCTCTTATTATGTTGTTGCGCTGTTGAAGTACCGTAGCTGCTCCTCATTCCACGGTGAGCGCCGTCCTTTATAGCCGTCTCAACTCCCCAATCTCATCACGCAATTAGTTAAATTTTTCACAATCCCTCGGATCAGCGGCCATTTCATATGATTAGAGACACCATCTTGTGAAATATTGTTATATTTTATGGCTGGGGTTACATTTACGTGTGAATTTGATATAGAGACCAGGGTTCTGATCATGGATTGAAATGATTCAGGATATAGCAGACATGTGATTGTAGGTGTGCTTAACAATCTGTGGGGGTGGGGGGTGGACTTGAGGATCTGCCATGATTTAAGTCAGTTAGCTCATCATTGTATATTGATTTGGTTGTTCTTTGGTACTTACAGGTTTACATCATCTCCGATAGATTCTATTTCCAATGTTCTAATGAGGTGTGGTTAGGGTCCTGTTATGGTGTGAGTGATACTCTATGGTGCTAGAATATGAAATCGTTCCAAAACACAAACAGAATAAAACTTGAAAAGAAAGGAAAAGAAATACTTTTTAAAAGATTCTAGAATGTTTCAATTAGTTTTTTGAGATCTTATGGTTTCAAATGCCTCCTTATTCTTCATTTCTGCTTGTTGCATCTGAAACCACCTGAGGCCATTGTGGACTGTCATCTGGAGCCATTAACCATCCATCATTAGGGCCATTACTTCCACTCATCACATCAGTTTCTCATCATTAGGTTGGTGAAAATTTTCTCTGCTTTCTTTTTAAAAATCTGTCTATCAAATCTCAGTTTGTAGTCCTACTTGTTAGATTGTTTGACTGGATGAGAAGTACATTATGTGAACATTCATGGTGCCACCATCAATGGATAGTTTTTTTGGTTTTGAGAAACTTCTTTGGCATTTTTGAACTGGGAATTTAGTGTTGGTCTCTGGTATCAATGGATAAGTTTATTGATTGATCTGCAAGGGTTTGTTCTTTTGGGGATTTAATCAAGCTGAATTGTGGTATTTTATTACCACTGTTATACATAGTCTCTTTGTTGTGTGGTTATTTTAATTGTGATTCCAGGTTTGTTTTTGACCAAATTTCTTCCAGTGATTTTATAGTTGCACAGTCAAGATACCAAATTGTCCTCCTGGTTCTAAGCTTTCTTTTAGAAGACCTTTGGGTATTCCATATTTGAACTGACTTTTTCCTTAACTGGCATCAACAAACCCTTAAGTGTGACAGACTCGTCCTTTACTTGTTCTAGATTTTTCAGTAGACAACTTTTTTCCCCTTTTAGTGCTAAAATTTTCTGAGATGCCACTTTCAACACACTGACTGACTTATCTGCTTGTTCAAGCTCACTGGGCATATTAGCCGGAGACTGCTACGATGAGTCTCACTGCTGTACCAATGCTTTCCTTTTGTCACAATCATATTAAGCTTTCCATTGGTATCTGCGCATATAACCTTTGTTACTTGAATTCTATCTTCATATTTCAAAATGCAGACATAAAAAAGAAGCTGATCATCTTTCAACACTAGAGTGATGTGCCATCTTGGATGTAAACATCTTTTTTTTTTTATTTTTACTTGCATACATTTATCCAGCATACATGTCTTTGTTTAGTGCTGGCACTGGGCAGGATAGCCTTTATCTATTATGGTCTATGTATTACACTCTTATTCAAACTGAATTTCTGATAAAAACCTCCAAATCTTCCAAGGATTTCTCTCACCTTTGCATTAATAAATTTAAAGTAATTTTTAAAAATTTTCATCGTCTATAATTTTTTTTACCCAAATGTATACAGTAAAACTGTTTTCCTATGTCCCCTAGTAAATGCACAGAATACCACTTTTACATTTTCTACATCCAAACAACACATGATAAAATTCCATTTGATTGCAAGATCATGGCTAACATGTTATATCAAAGCTGGGAAATTCAAAAAAAAAATTTCTTACTATAATTATCTTGTACTAGAGACTTTCTAATTTAGCATGTAAAACGGTAAAAGACAACAAAACATTGAATTATAAGGTTTGAATTTCTTCTAACTCTGCAAAGAATGAAGAATTTATTTGTGCAAAGTGCTAACAATCTTTTGTTGATGATTAGTGTTGGGTTTATAGATAACTGTTGATGTTTGTTTCAACTGTCAAATAGTGTGAATGGGAGCAGTCATCTGTGTCTTTTGTTGTCAACAGGAAGTAAGAACAATTAGCTTGACAATGGAATTAGCGGACAGAGCAGTTGGATTTCTATTATCCTTTATTAGCTTATCTATATTCACTTATTACACTTTCTGGGTTATCATCCTGGTCAGTAACTTGCCAATTATTTTAAATGAGTTATAGGTTCCCTGTTTTATCTTCCTAATAACTTTTTAATTGATGCTGTGGTCTTTCAGCCATTCGTAGATGATGATCACTTCGTGCACAAGTATTTCTTACCCCAAGAGTATGCCATACTGATACCAATTTCTGCTGGCGTGGCCCTTCTTTGCTTCTTATGCATATTTATTGGATTCGTGATGCTCAAATCCAAAAAAAAGAAGGCTTGATTTATTATTGCCCATTTATTGCATAATTTATTTTTAATTTTGAAACTGAAAATGTATTAAATGCAATTTTTTAAACATTTTATACCAGTTAGCAGCCGCTCTCTCATTTATTTCCTCAAAAAACAAAGCATTAGTTTTCTTCTCCGTCTTCCCGTTACGTTGTTGTTTGTCCATATTGTGTTTATTTGTTCATCTCTGTGAGGAACCACATTGGTGACTTAAGTGAGATGGGCTATTAGTTATCCAATCCATTTACTCAGCACAAACATACTAGTTTTTTAATTTTTTGGGGGTACCACATCGTTTTTTAACTATTAATTAATAACGATCTCCGGCCAATACCTGTGCTGTAGAATCAATATACCAATTTTTCCCTTTTAATTTAGCGTTTGGCATTTATAGAAAATATATTGTGGGTCAGGTGGAATCAATTTTTTCAAATAAAACTTTACAAATTCTACTGTCCCTGAGTAATTTGAAGAGTTGTGATGTCTCTTTGAATTAAACTAATAGAATACAATAATGTGTATATTATTGTTTACACAATTTTTTGTCATTCATTTCATAAAATTCTAATTTGAAAAAAGAAATGGAAAAAAACTATTTAAAAAGAATTTTATAAAAATTATATAATTATGAAATAATCCAAAAAGTTAGTTCGCAAAATTTGAGTCTGACCCCCTTTTACAAAAGAAAGATCAAGTAATGGGTATGAGCAAACCATGTTGACTGGCAGGTATCCCCACTTTCACATATCTTTTCTTATGACCAAGTTTGCATTTGCTGTTCTTGGATGTCAACGATCTCTTTCATCATGATGAATCTTCATCTTCAAGTGTTTGGATAGAATATTTTGCTATTTAAAAAAATTTTAAAATTTTAATATTTTTAATTTAAATATTTTTATTTTAAAAATATATTATTCGGATTAAAAATTTTAAATTTATTATATTTAAAAAATTTTATTTAGATGATGAATTTTAAGATCATTAAATTTTAAATTTTTATTTAGATTAAATAATATAATTTTTACTATATACAAAATTTTATATTTAAATATTTATAGATTTTTTAAATTTTATTTATATATTTTTTTATCAAAAAATTTAGATATATAAATATTTTTTATTATATAACATATTTAATTAGAATAATAATTCAATAAATATATATAATAAAAAAAAATATATAATTATATTATTTGATATTGAAAATATTATATCTAAAAATTAAAAAAGATAAAAAAATAGATACGATAAAACAAGAGAACGATAGAGATGAGAAATTTTAAATTTTATCTATTTTAAAAATTTTAAAAATTTTCATTTTAATTTTTTAAAAATTTATAAAATTTAAAATTTTTTATAAAATAATTTTCAAATAAAATATTTTAATTTTTAAAATTTTAAATTATTTTTAATTTTTTTAAATACTTCATCCAAATACAAAATTATTATTTTTTCAAAAACGTTACAGGCCTAAGGATAATTTTACTCCAAGTTGGTCTTGTAAAGATCTGTGGATTCTCAAAACAGTGATGCAGCAAGGATTGCAAGAATTATTATCTATTCATAATGTGGTGGTGGCTGAATGTATTAGCAAATCATTGGTGGCTCTGGTGATAGTAAAGGATTCTTGCATTCATTTGTGTAATACATCTTGAGGGTTTTTTAATCAATATTACAAAAAATTTAAAAATAACAAAATTGGGATCTGATGTAGATAAATATTATACATGCCTATATTCTCGTAATCTATTTAGGAGGATACCAAAACTCTTTAAATTGAGAAGATACCGAAACAAACGCAAAATATTTCCCATACATTCGCATATATATAATTATATGCTCATGCACTTAAACTGAAGAGGTCTTATAAAAATTTATAAAATAAATATAAGATTTTCATGTCATAAATATTAATATCGTCTTCAATTTTAAATAATAATTAATTAATTAATGCTTTATTTCTCAATTTTTTATTTGTCACAAATAATTTTTTAATTTAATTATATATTTTTATCTAAATATTACCATTCTTTTTAAAAAATTATAATTATTTTTTATATCATTTGCCATGTTTTTAATTTGTTACCAATCAAAACAGAAATAAAAATTTAAATATTATAAAACATCAACCTATTTACAATATATTGGCATTTTACTATAGGATACACGTATTAGCGAATTAATAAAAATAGAAACAAATCTTAGGACATCTATCTCATTTCTTCTAATAAAATCCTAATATATCTGATCTTTTATAATATAAAATTATTTAGAAAAAAAATTATATAAAAATAAAAAATTTAAAATGTACCCTTACATCATGAATCACCTTCATAATTTTTATAAATTTTAACTTTTAAAATGAAAATATTAATGATTTTCATATAAGAATAAATTTTTTTGTCAAAAAAATTTGATATAATATAATATCAGTTTTTAATATATATTTAAAAATTATAATGGAAAAGTATAATAAATTTTTATTAAAAAATATAATTTCCTATAATTAATAATATTAAACTTTAATTTTTGATAAAAAAATATTATTTATTAGCTTGTTGAACACATTAGAAAAATCGATATATATATATATATATATATAGACACACAATGTTCGTTGCCCCGGCCATGACTGAGTCACGCACAACACAACAGAGCTGCAGCATAAATAAGGAAGAATGGCCATAGGGAGCTAAATAACCCTACACTCTGCAAAATTTTCTATCGAATTGTCTCCAACTGCAGTTGGTGAGTTTCTTCCTTTTGCCTTCTCCTGTTTTTTTCCCCTCTCTTTCCTTTTATCAAACTTAAGTCTCTATTTTCCGCAGCATGCACTTTTTTGCTTGTCGTATTCAAAAAAGGAAAAGTGGCTGAAAAGACAAACTTCTTTTATTTATTTATTTATGAATAGATGTTTTTTTTTTCTTCTCCTAACTCGTCTCAAAAGATAACGTAACATGATGCTTCTCAAAATTTCTGTGAGAACTATGTTAGTTTCTTCAACCGTAAATCAAACAACACCATAAGAGCATTGTATTGAAATTTTATGTAAATGAAGTAATTCTGCATAGTTACCAGAGCTTCTGAATTTTGAGTCATAAATGTGAAAGAATTGGTACTGCTTAATTTTATATCTCTTTTCCCCTATGTTCGACTTGTGTTTTTCAAGGGCGCTAATTTGCAAGGCTTTATAAAGCTTTATGTTTCAAAAGTGATATTACGGCAATTTTTACCTATTTGAGCCACCAACGTGCTAATGTGAAGTAGAAGCAGCCGTATCACTACTTTCCTTTGGCAAAATGGCAAGAATTTTAGTTTCAGTTTCGATACTTCTTTGGGTAAAGTAGTTGTCTATGAAGCACAGACATTCCATTTGCCTGCTGTATATGCTGGACACATTATATTTAACACTCATATGGGGTGTGTTAGACACTATTCAATTTTTTTTAGCACATTTAGAAAAGTTAACTTAAGAAGATATAGAATATTACAAAAATGCTCTCTATCAAAACAGCAATTGGGAGGAACGACCTTTGACTCCATATCAAGTAATTGCATTGCTCCCCTTGGTTTATTCATTAACGCTCTCCATCTTTGGAAACTTCTTTGATCTAATGCATTTGTGTGGGAAAATATAAAAACCTTGATTTTACATGCAGTGTTAGTGTGTGCTTACCGGTGTCCTATATTTTGGACTTTTGCCATGTTAGAGTGTTCGGGTCATGTCCAGTGTTTGCGTCTGATGTGTGCTTCATATGTTGGTGTTGCTTGCATGGAGAAGCCATTCATTTAAAAGTAGGCTTTAGATTAGAGACTGGATTATCTGATGAATGTTTGGAATTAAGAATCATGATGTGTGTGCCTGTAACTTGCCATCCACAAATAGTTATCTAATGCATTGCTGCTTTGATTGCAGTACTGACCAAGGAGGATTTGGAGGAGAATGTAACAGAGATATGCCACAACAAGGATGATGCTTGCCAAATGTGGACCTTATGCACACATGCTTTTTATAATTTAACACATGTCTCTCCATTGGTATTTATATTCCTCCTGAAAGAATGTTATTTTTATGGTATGATTTCTTCTCCTTGCAATAATAGTATTTGCTGTCTGAAATGGGATGTGATGATGAGTGCTAAGTGTTTGCTGAAATGTTTCAACTAACCTTTCTGATTACTTTTTTTTTTCTTGAAGTTAACATCATGCATTAGAGAGACTGGACCTCAGTTATTATCTGGAAACTTGCAGTGCACATATCTATGTTTTCATTATCAATGTGTTGAACCATCGACACCTAAAACTGGTTCTGAAGGGGTGTGTCTTAAATATCCTGGCATCCAATGATTGTTTGATAGTTGCTATAACTTTTCCCCTTTGAGGACTTAGAATTATTTAGTTAAGTTCTTTGCTGGACATCCCAAGAAAGATTGTCATCCAAGATTTGTCCAAATTCTCACTCTTCCTAATCTTATGAATTTATGTTGAATGAAAGATTGAAATAATTATCATTGTTAATTATGTAGTGTCCTAGAACAATTTTTTGTAATTTCTTTTTTTTTTTTGGGGGGGGGGGGTGGACATTTCAATGTTCAGATATCTGATATCCCATATCTTTCAGGTTACATATGTGGTAAGTTGGTAACCTTTTTAATATATTATTGGCCATGCATGGCAATCTTCTGGGGAGAAAAGTGATTTTGGAACCAATTATCACTTTTCAAGGTCGAAACATGTCAAAAGTGATAGTGATACATACACACTGCATTGAGCTGGAAATTTATTATTTGAAAAGCCCATAACTAAAAATTCTAGAGACCTTAATTTTTTTGTCAACTCTGATAATGAGTCCTTGATAAAATCAGCAAGCTATTTTTTCATATAAGTCATCAAACTTCTTTATAAATAATCAATAGTAAGCTAACTTCTTTATTGCAATTGAAATTGATACCTATTCAATACACTTAATGTGGTTCTTTCTCATCAATATGCATCTTGTTTCTTACTCTTTTCAATGTTGTTTCTCTTTGAATGACATTGCATAGGCACATGCAAAGCGACAGCAAAATTTCGTGCCCTTCAACATCAAGTATATCTTGTTCTCCATAATGATCCAAAACCTGGACCATCATCTTTTATTGTCCAATGCATGTATGTGTCTCCTTTATTTGAAGATCATGGTCAAGGATTTACTCATTTGATTATGTCTGCTCTGCGCCGCTTCCTAAAAAGATCAACCAGTATAGAAGACTCCTTGGAAGTGAAAGATGTGGCTGCCCATCTATTTGTTGATATTATTAGGGGCCAGATCTATCATGATGAAAAGATAGTCATGAAGTTACTGGAGATATCTGAAGTAAAACTAAAAAATGTTGAGAAAGCATTGTGCCAAATTGAGGAAAAATATGATTTAAGTTGTGGCACAGCAAAAGAATTTGTTGAGCAGTATATTGTTGAATTGGTAAAATCCCAGCTGTACATGACAGCTGTAACTTTAATAGAGCATTTCTCTATCCACCATTATGGCCAGTCTTTTCTCCTTGATATGATACAGAGTAATCAATTCAAAGCAGCAGAGAAGTGGGCAACATTTATGGGGAAACCAATGTTATCCATACTTGTAGAGGAGTTCATTGAGAGGAATATGTTAAAGAATGCCTATGAGACTATAAAGAAAAATAATCTAAAGCAGGATTTTCCAGATGTATACAAGAGGTGTAAAGAAAGGTAATTCACCTGTACTTGTTCACATGGGGTGGGATGTTCTAGTGCTATTTGATTTGTTCAAAGCATCTTAATTCCAACTTCACACATCCCCTTACCTTTTAAAAATTATTTTTTACAAGATTGCCTCATTGATTTGCAGCTCACTGAAGAACTTGGCAGAAAAAGGATGTTGGGATGTTGCTGAGGCAAGGACAAATAATGATAGACAGCTTATGGAATATTTGGTTAGTAGTTACTGTCATCTTTTAGATAATGACTGTTATTATGTACAAGTGTACTCTGAATTGAATAGGTGAATACCACTAGGGGCCATGTAAAATAGCAAATTTTTACTTTTTAAACTATGTCCTTTACAGTCTTGTACTGATTAGTGTCACCATTGTATTATTGCTCATGTGATCTTGAATTTTTGTTTCTTCTCTATTTTGATTATGTTGTTTAGAAATGACACTTATGCAATCTGTTTCTTATCCTGCTTTAGTTTTGTGCTGTTTTTAGCAATCCTTGTTGAACAAACATCATGTGTCTTCATTAGCCAGAATTTAATTTGTATAAACTTATTTTATCTTATTATTTGTCTATTTATTCCAAATGGAAACCAGAAGAAACCTTTCTTCCTTTTGTTACTATTCTCTTCACAGTTAATGGGTAATTTGGGCTGCGTCATCTCCCATTGGTGCAAGATATGTACAAACATGAGCATATTTCCTAAAATAAATATTGGGTGACCTATACATTGTTTAAAATTGTTTTGCAAGGGTAAGATTATATTTCTGTAAATTTTGAGTTGCTAAACTACTGCTAAAAGCCTATCAATAATTGAACTCATCACTTAAAGCCAAGGGATTTCAGGTGATACACCCATATTTGATTGTTATAAACTGATCGGGTGTTCAAGTTGCAAAGCTAGCAATCGCTTTGCAGAATGTGTGGTTGGTTTTTTACCAGCTCTTTAACTTTACATATATAACAGTTACATAGGCATCCTGAGCATAATTTAGCTTTGTTATTAGTTACCATCTGACACTGCTGTTATTAGAATTGCTTAGGGAGGATATACTTTTTAAAGGAATGCTGTGAAAATTTTCAAATTCAAGACAGGGAGTTTGATGAACTCATTATGGGCTTGGACAGTGTGAAGTACCAGGAAGTATTATTAATGCATTAGATGCTCAGATGAAAACTGGGACTGTTTTATTTTAAAATGGATACAGAACATTGGTATATATGCAAAATAGTAATATTCTCGTTCTGCATTCTATTGAAAATTTGAAATGAATCTGCTATATGATTTTTTTTTTCCAGAAAAATTGTACTTGTTAAATATTAGTTTTTCTTGACAATTTCTTAGCCCTTTATCCCCAGTAAAATTTAAAATATGTTTACTATAATCTTTTAATTTGCACATTTAAGGTTTATTTGGCAATGGAAGCTGGTTACACGGAGAAAGTTGATGAACTGTGTGATCGGTACTCACTAGACAGGTTTTTGGATATCAAAGGTAAGCTGGTTTTTGTGACCAATGAAAATTAGTCAAGGATAAAAAATATTAGATTCTAATCAACACAGATTTGTGTTCATAAACATTGTTGGTTGCTTATTCTTCTTTTGCCTCTAATAGTTCTGTTTTTTCCCTGTCATTTTCTATTTTTGTTTTTGTATGCTGAAGAAATTACTCCTGTTTATTTAATGCATTGGTTATATTTTTGCCTACTTTGATGTTATTAGCATTTTGTGTATTGCTTTTATTATTATGTGGAGTGTCTATTATCTGCAATTTTATTCTCAGACGATAAACAGAAAACTGCCTTATGTCTTGTAGTACCTGAAACAAGTAATCTGCAAGGGCGTTATTTATGTCTTGATGAACTATTGGTTGAAGACATCATTTGGGTTGATGAGGTTGAAGTTTTGCTTGATGCAACAAGTCATATTGAATGTTTTAAAGTTATTGGTGTTGATTGTGAATGGAAGCCTAATTATGTAAAAGGCAGTAAACCAAACAAGGTAAATTGAAATGATCTTCCTAATGGATTAACATTCATCCACACATTTTTCTCTGTTTATTTGAATTGCATGATAGTAATTGTATCTGGGAATTTGGCTTCCAAGTCATGACATGTTTTCAATCTGAAGCTGAAGTCTTGATTCTCCCTTTTTTTCTTTTCTCCTTGAATCTCCATTTTCAGGTTTCTATCATGCAAATTGCTTCTGAAAAGATGGTTTTTATCTTTGATCTGATCAGGTTACACAAAGATGTGCCTGACATTTTAGACAACTGTCTAACTCGCATTTTGCTGTCACCTAGAATTCTAAAACTTGGTATGAAAATTCTAAATTCATCAGTCTTGTGAATATATTGGCAAAAAATACCTTTAATGAACAAGCCTGATCCCTAACTTTTGTGGTATGATTATTTTAACCTGAATGAGAATGTTGCCATTGATGGAATTTGTAAGCGAACAGGCTCAGACAGATGAAGCATTTGGTGTTGTTTTGTGAGTCTGGACTAGTAACCATTGCTGCTCAATGGCTTGTATTTTCAGGCTATAATTTCCAATGTGATGTAAAGCAACTTGCTCACTCATATGAAGAATTGAGATGTTTCAAGAACTACGAAATGTTGCTGGACATCCAGAATATTTTTAAAGAACATCGGGGTGGTTTAGCTGGGCTTACAGAGGTACTGTATATATGAATGTCCTTTCAGAGTTTCATGTTTCTTTTTTGGTTGATTTGATATTTTTGGAGGGATAATGATCAAAACTCCTGGTTTTTCTGCGTTATAGCTTAATTTTGTTTGACAAAACTTGCGCGTTTATTGGTAAATTAGAAAATTCTGGGAGCTAGTTTAAACAAGACAAGACGAAACAGCAATTGGGAGCAACGACCTTTAACTCCAAATCAAGTAATTGCTCACCTTCGTATTTGTTATTAATTAATGCTCTCCATTTTCGTAAAACTTCTTTGATCTGATGCCTTTGTGACATTTGCTTCGAGAACTTGAGCTTCTTTTTGTATAATTCCTAGTGCTAGGTCTTGAAATCTATACTGATTTTTCACTTCTGGAGACAAAAGGTGGGGCTGAATAGTTGAAGATAGTTTTTATTTTTCTGATAATGGATTGAATGACTCCAAATTGTGCTGTATACATGATTTCTAACAAATTTACCGTGTAACTTGACATGAACGATTATGATGATTGCAATGTAATCCATCTGAACCAAGTCATTCAATTATCTAACGTGGTTGTATATGTGCAGCTAGAATATGCTGCTCTGGATGCTGTGGTACTTGTTCACATATTCCACCATCTTCCTGGTCAAGGGCATGATAAATCTGAGTGGAAGTCTTGCATCGTATGTGATTAATACCCCTTTTCTGTCTGGCAAATAGGCAGTCAGCCAGTCACCCTGCCACCTTTTCTGTATTGCAATTTCTCTTCTATTATTTTGGCATGAGGAGTAGTAGTATCACACTCTTTTTAACACATTTTTTTCATACTTTTCTTATTTAAAAAAATTATGAAGTGTTTTGATTTTTAAAAAAATTGATTAATCATAAAAAACATGTTAAAAAAATATAATGAAAAGAATGTGACGCTAAACATTTTCTCTTTTGGCATTTTCTGTCTTTAGTAGGTTCATTATTTTGGTCTGAAAACATTTAAACACAAGGAAACATTTACTGTTTATAAGAAAGAATACCCTCCTGGTATGCATGTGTAATGAATTTTACTGTTTTCAATGCCCTCCAGATGTCCCACACGGAAAACGCCAAGAAATCCAAGAAATGTGTCCCAAAAGTTGTAGACACTGACATGGAGACCAATAAGGATTAAATCTGAGCTAAGATTTTTTGTTTTCCGAATTGATTAAACTGTAAATTTAAAAGTTTTATATAGAAAATAAGAAATAAATTTTTAATTGTGGTTCTTGTATATATATAGGAATCTAAGGTCCACTTACTTATGTGTAGGTAGGTTAGCATCCTCCACATTTTATTTTGGATTAAAATTCTTTTTAAGTTCTTTAATGCTTGACTTTTCAGTTAATTTCAACAACATATTCTTTTTTATTTATTTAAGTTTCTCTCACCGCGCACGTTGCCTCATACCTGCAAACAAGAATAGAGATGTTTATTTACTTTACTGATTCTATATCTATATGTAGATGGATTAAGGTAGAATAAAAATAAAGATAGAAAAAAAGATATAATATGATAAGAGGAAAGATATAGAAAAGGAGAATATATTAGAATAAATATTATATATATATATATATATATATATATATATATATATATATATATATATATTAAAACTTAGGAAGATGAAGTTTTAAATTCGATTGATCCACCATATTATAAATAAAGAATTAACATGCACGCATGAACATCTTAGTCCGATACACAGACAACCATATATCAAGAATTGGAATTGTAACATTATGAAGTTTAACTTATTTGACGGAAATAAGACAGAACACAGAGAAACTTTTTTCCAGCGCTAGAAAATATAGCGGAAAAGTGCGGTTGGAGAAAAATAAGTTGAAAATTAACTAATTTGATTTTTTTTTTAAAGTATCGTTATCCATTATGTTTAGTTATTTTTAATAAAAAAATAAATAGAGAAGTTTTAGTTCAAAATAAAATGTGAAAGATGGTAACATAATTAAAATCTGATTTGATCTATCTGTTTACTAAATAAATAAGTTTGCTTTAAATTTGTTAATTTTTAAATAAATATTTATGTTTAAATTTATAAAAAAATTTATTTTTTAACTTGAACAATTATAAAAATATAATTAAATTATTTTTTAATTTTATATATTTCAAAAGCATATATTATGGTATCAATTTTTTTTTGTAAAAAGGGATCATATATTTTAAAAGTATATTTTTATTAATTTTGATATATTTAAATAAGGTGTTAAATAATTACAGATTAATTTTAAAATTTATCAATATAATTATATGATAAGAAGGTTAAACTAATAGTTATTTTTAAAATAAAATTATCAAATAAATTATTAAAATAATTTATACCAATATTGATCTCTTCCCTCGCCCACACATGTACATATATATTGTACGGTTAATTACAGTGAAACCCAAAATAAACAGAAAACATAGTAGAGGATGATGAGTTTGGCTAAATTGAGATTGTTCTCATCCACTCTTATTGCAGCAACAACGACGCCTTTCTACTCCGTTGACCTCTGACCTCTCGTTCCTTGTTTACCATAAATAAATTCACATATAAAATATAATTCCTACGGTTTCAAGATTCTTGAATTTCAATGTCCTCTCCTACTTTCTCTCTATCTAACCAAGTTAAAGATTCATAACAGATAAAGGCAGATTAAGGGGGAGAGAAAGAGAGAGAGAGAGGTGACTGAAGACGAAATACATAGATAGAATGAAAATGTTGCAATAAAAACTGATTGGATAGAATTTTGAGATTTAATTAAGGTGATCAGCATCATACAAAATCAAAGAGATGGAAGTGATC
The DNA here is from genome assembly GCA_037954105.1 of Canavalia gladiata. Classification (NCBI taxonomy): domain Eukaryota; kingdom Viridiplantae; phylum Streptophyta; class Magnoliopsida; order Fabales; family Fabaceae; genus Canavalia; species Canavalia gladiata. Next base: position 18,293,947 of record CM075660.1, read on the forward strand.
CAGCAGCAGCAGCAGCAGCAGCAGCGAAAGCCTGAATCGTTGTATGGATCCACAGGAGAGATTCAAGTAGAAGATGTGAATATGACAACCAGGAACAGGTCTCCTGATTGTGCTTATTATGAGCCATGTCCAAATACAGAATTTGAATTTTATGGAGAAAATAAGAGCAAGTCTCGTCCGTCCACAAAGTGGTGGAATGACAATGAGGTGAAGAGAAAGCGCAGAGTTGCCAAATACAAGCTTTATGCAGTTGAAGGCAAGGTCAAGTCTTCTCTTAAGAACCGATTTCGCAGTTTTAAAATCACATGCATGAAGATCCTTCATTCTTAGTTAATGCATTCCACGTTGTTATATATCTTTATCTCACTTGTGTAATATATATAGTTTAGAAGTATATGATCCAGCCTTCCTTGTCTGTAATATTTTTCATCTCTTAATTAATTTCTTCCTGCCTGCTTCCTGTGATTTAGGTCTTGTGGAAATCATATTCATGATTTGTATTTTTTTCTTTTTCTAGGATGTCATATATGGCTTCTATTTCATTTCTTGGACTCATATATCAATGGATATGGGTCACGCCCATCTATTCTATTTTGATACCGAAATGCTTTCCACCATCTCCCTCCAATCTTTCTTGCTGTCTAGTTTGGAACAATAAGATTCAGGAAATAATGTTTATTATTCTCTTTAAATTTTTATTCATAAAATTTATATAAATTTTAAAATAGTCATACAATGCAATGTGCAGATAATATATTAGTATATATTATTTTATTTTTTATTTATTCATTTTAAAATATAACAAATATAATTAGTATTCTTATTTATATTCAAGTTACTTCTAGTTTTTTAATATGATATGTATTATGTTTCTCTCTGAAAAATGATAAATATATAAAATATTTAAAATTAAGAAGAAGATGTATGTAATTAAAAAATTAATTAATATTATATTAAATTAAAAAATATAATAAAAAATTCCTATAAAAAATAAACAATTAAAAAGGAAAAAGGTAATATTTAGAAACAATATTTTCAATTTTTATTGTTTAAATATTGGCATTATCTATAATGTATTTTTTAGAGATTAACTTAACCAGTATTTCACTTTGTTTTAGCAAAATGGATAACATTTTCCAGTTAGTTTATACTTGTAGTAATTTTTCATAAAATTAACTTAATAAAGTTGGTTATAGAATTGTTAAATGTAATTAATATACATGGTTAAATCAATTTAAACAATCAATTTCATGCTAAAAGATACACCATCGTGTAAGAAACAATTTTGATAAATTACCTATTGAGTACCTAGCCACACTTATAAACAAAAATGAATTTTTTTGCTGCGTATAAACTGAAATGTATATAAAGTTACATGCACAAAAAATGACAAAAAAAAAAGTTGTTGACTAATTGCATCTACAAGTTGTTTTCTCTAAATTCAGTAAATTTGAATTTTTATTTTGAGTGTGAACTTTTTTAATTTGTTTTATATTAAATCATGTTCTACTTTTATATATTGCTTAATTATGATTTATTTTTCTAATTTATTTTATGTTTAATTTGGTCTTTTAATTTATTTTTGTAATTTTGTTGCCTCTAGCTATTTTAAAAATTCGGTAAATATATTTTTGTTGATTTTGTAAAATTAAAATTTCTAGGTTAAATTTTTTATCCAAACTTTTAGAGAAATACATAATGGTATTAGAATATGAAACAAGTTTAAAAGTTTAGAAGTGAAAAACATTGTAGAAAATTGGTAAAATTGAAGAATTTTATAAATTCGGATGAGACTGTTATGCTGTTGTTTTATAATAAAAATTTAGATAAGTTAAACTTTAAAATTTATTAAGATTACAAAATATAAACTTAGTTTTTACCGACTAACTTAATTTTAATGTTATTTCTTGATGACTAGTAAATGAAGGGATTGAACATTCTAACAACATTAGTTAAATTACATTAAATATTTTATTAAAATTTTTAAATATTTTCATAAAGTTTTTAATAATTATTTAATTATTAAATAAAAATAATAAATATTTTTTTTATATTTATAAGTTATTAAATTGTATTTATTTTTTATTTAATATTCTATTTATAAAATATTAGAAAGATTATATAAGAAAGATTATAAATATTTCTAATTATCTAAAATTAATCTATATTTTTAAAAATAAATACCTTTTTAATAGAAAATGTATATGTTTTAAGCAAAGAAAATGTATATTTTATCCATTAACTAATATCATTAGATCTGGATATAATTTGTTATAAATTCTAAAAGGGTTTAACGTATTAATTTTTCTAAAATTTTTAAATTTGTATTTAAATTATTTATTTTTAAAATAAATAATTTTGATTCTTTATTTTAAAGATATTATTTTTAAATTTTTTGTTATTAATATATCAAATATTAGTATATGATATTATTTTTAAATGAGGAATTAAAATAAAGAATGTATATGTTCTTAGAAAAGAAAATGTATATTTTTTCCATTAACTAATATCATTAGATCTGGATATAAGTTGTTATAAATTCTAATAAATGTATTAATTCTTATAAATTTTAAAATATTTGTTTTAATCTTTTATTTTTAAAAAAATATTTTTCAGTCTTTTGTTATTATTAACATTTAAAACATTAATATATGATATAACTTTAAAATAAGGAATTAAAGTGAAAATTTTAAAGGGTTTAATATATATATATATATATATATATATATATATATATATATATATATATATATATATATATATAAAACATTACAATAATACGACTTCGTTTAAGTAGCAATGCGTCCCTAACCAGCTAACCTTGAATTAACGGTTCTCATAGAACCGAGAGCAGAAGTAGAAGGGGGAAATAGAATTGAAAGCAGCAAATAGCGCGGGAATCAAAATGGGAAGCAGTAGCAGGAAGAAGAAGCACGATCTGGAGTTCGAGAAAGTTCGATTAATCAGCTTAGCCCTTGATTTCGGCTTCGACGAACACTCCGCTAACAAATGCTTCGACCGTCTTGTCGCTCTCTACGGTACGCTCCTCCATTTTTTACCAATTCCATTTCATTGCAAATCTTATGCAAAGCTATTATCTGATTAATATCCGAGTTTTGCATTCTTCTGTTCAGGAGATGACGGTCGCGAATTCATCACTGTGGAGCATTGCGGCGATGATTTCCTCGCGGCTTTGGCGGAGTCGATGCAAGCCTCTGAGGAATGGGATGACCTGCAGGAAATGGAATCGCAAGCGTGCGGAACCTTGACTCGCATTCTCGACAAAACTGTTCCCATGTGTGCTGATGTGGACGATGACGATGATACTTTGAGACGCTGCGTTAACATTATCGAGGATTCGCCTCAACCTCCGAAAAACCGCACCAAAGTAGTGGAGTTGGATTCAAGTGATGATGAGGATATGCACTTCACTGTTTCAAGGGGAAAATCTGTGGTAATAAAATAATTTGATTTTATCATATATTTTTTTATTTGCTCATATGTTATCCTAAATTCAGTAAATTGCCTTTCAATCAGAAGCCTGTCTTGAAAGAGTCTTAATATCTTCCAATTGCACTCACTAAAATTTCTTCCGGTTCAGATTGTTTTCATTTTCATTATCATATCAGTGATATCAATGCTAATTAATATTTATTTTGGAGTGCTAAGAGCCTTTCTAAAACGAAAATAAAAATCAGTACATGTTGTATTCTTTGACATATAGGTCAATAGAATGCTGAATATGCGGCATTCAGATGTAGAAATACATAAAACTGAACTTTCTAAAGCTATATTACAGTGATGTGTATATGCAATATTGATTAGGTCAAATCTTTCTGAACAAGATGACAACTATACCTGTGCTTCTGTAACTTATGAGAAAAATACGCTTACCTGGATGGAAAACTATAATGGATCTGCAGATACATATTCTAATGCTCAAGTGTCAGGCTTCTTCGAAAGTCAAAACCATGCACAAAGATTATTAAACAAACTGGAATTGAAATTAATAATTAAAAAAGTATATGTAACCGAAATGTAATATGGCACTACAAAAAAATTGCAAGGACAGTTTCTGTGATAATTGGGGCCTTAAGCTGTTTCCATAACATTCAAATGGGATTTTCAGCTGCCCTTCTTTCACAGATGATCAGCTAAAACTATTACATGGTTCTAAATTAGTTTATCATTTGGATGGCAAGAATAGTGGGTAAAAATTCCTGAGACTATTCTTAGTTCTATTATAGCTTCTTTTAATTTATTTTAATTAGCTAGATTGTGGTATATAAGACTGGGATGTTGGTGAGAAACTTACTGAAATAAGTAATATATGCTATAGGATTGCAGAAGTGGCATCACTCAAGGCTCAGTCTCATCAACTTCCAATAAAATGCACTCCGTCTTTGCATCTGATGATAAAAACAGTACTCTCACTTACGAAGAATTGCAAGCATTAGATGATATTGAGTTGGCAAATGTTGTTATCTTTGGTAATAGGACATTTCGACCATTGCAGCATCAAGCATGTAAAGTAGCTTTGGCAAAGCAAGATTCTTTTATTCTTATGCCTACTGGGGGTGGTAAATCTCTTTGTTATCAGGTCAGCTCTTTCTTGTAACCCTGTTTTTGTTTTACATAGATAAAATTTTTGGCCATATTCTTCTAAACACTTAATATGGATGCTGTTCATTTTCTTTTGAAGTAGTTATTTGCTCAAAAATGCTAAAGGTTTAGAAATGTGTCCAATGATTGTGTATCATTACTGTGAAACTGTCCCTCTTATTCGTTGTTTGAAGGGTAGTTCAACCTATTCTTTGTATCCAGACTCCATTGATTGGTTCAATATTATTATCTGTCATCTTATAATTTATGTGCTTCTGAACATGTGTATTTTTATTTTCTTTTGTGTTTATAGCTTCCAGCAACTCTTCAACCGGGTGTTACAGTAGTTGTATCTCCATTACTTTCACTCATTCAGGATCAGATAATAACATTAAACCTCAAGTATGGAATACCTGCTACTTTTTTAAATTCTCAACAAACTGCTTCCCAGGGTTCAGCAGTCCTCCAGGAGCTAAGGTGAGATTCACTTTGTCTATTCTTTTCTAGCATGTTCTATCCTATAATTTGCCCATGAAATAGTATACTAGTTCTAGTATTATTTCTTTTGTTTTTTTAAAAGAAAAATGATTCTGATTATGATTGTTTAAAATTTTCTTTTACTTTTCTTGTATCAAGAAAAGACAAACCATCATGCAAGCTCTTATATGTGACACCTGAGAGAATTGCTAGCAATCAATCATTTCTTGAGATTCTAAAATGCATGCATCAGAAGGTAAAGTTTTTTTTATTTGAATACATTTTTTTGAAACTATTGTTGCTGAGCAGTAGATTTTAAAGATCTTGTGTGTATATATGGTTGATGCTCCCTCTTAAATCACAGGGACAGCTAGCAGGTTTTGTTGTTGATGAGGCACACTGTGTTAGGTATGCCTTGTGCTTTTAGTGTACAATCCCAGTATATGTTTTATTATCAATGGCTACAATTTTATGAAATTTAGAGACATAACATTGCCGTTGATCACACATGCTTGAAACTGCACTGCCCCATGTGAGCTCATATATGGCTGATCGATCACACAGTATGAACAAGCCCAATTTAATTAATGGAGTGTCATTATCCTCGAAATGTCATTTTGAATTAAGATCTCTTGGCCATTAAGAAGGCAAATCAAGTGAAAATGGACAGGCTGATTACGGTAGGTAACTCCACTTTGGGTTATGATGAGATCACAAAATCGAAGTATGGCCTTGGGTCATCAGGTTGGAGGTCTTCAAATGACGCCTCCTAAAGTTCGTAACATTTCAAAATAAGTGGATAAAATAAAAATGAAGAACAGAAATACTGTAAGAGTGGGTTTGAAATTGCAACGATGAGGATTAGTTTCTTAATTCTAAGTTCTTACACTTGACCTCTTTGAAGTAATTGGTGTGTCATTACATAGATCTGAAGTCTTTATTCATGTCTAGTCTTTACAGAATGTTTTCTTATTGTGGAAGTCTCTCTGGCATCCATTATGGGAATCATGATTGATCTGATAAAAATGCTACAGGGCTACTGTTAAGGTAGTTTTGGGTCAACTATTTTTTGGGTTTCTCTCCTCTTCAAAAGGAGAAATCAAGCCAAAAGCTCCATAGTGGTTTTGGGACGTTCTGTTATAGGGGGCTTGTCTTGTTGGTGTTCTTCAACATTGTCGATATGTGGTCAATTTTGGACCTCAGCACTATGGATCTTGGTTCACACAACAAGTACCATAGAGTTGTGCAAGATCTGCAATGGTGTCTGGTTAATACTTGATAGTGGTATGAGTTGGGGAATGGTTAGAGGTTTAAGCTGAAAACACGAAACACATACCAAAGAGCTTTAAATTGATATTTAAGTATTTTTTCCAAACTTCAATATAAAAAAACTGGGTGAAATGCTATCTATGGTGTGCAACCAAAACTTAAACTGCCAGGTAGTAAGGGCATGCATGCCTCAGTAAGGGATGGGGTTGTCAAAACTATATGATTTTTGTCGATAATAAGAGATATCCAATTATCTGCTATTCACTACTTGTAATTTCAAATTATGCTTTCCAGTCAATGGGGACATGATTTCCGGCCCGATTATCGGGGATTGGGATCTCTTAAGCTACACTTTCCAGATGTACCTGTCATGGCATTGACTGCCACTGCAACCCACACAGTTCGTGAGGTAACCAGAACATCAAATTGCTGCGATGGACAGTTTTATTGAACATCCATCCCTTTTACCTCTAAACAAGATCTATTTATTTATTTGTTTATTTCAGGACATCTTAAATGCTTTAAGAATTCCCCGTGCACTTGTTCTTCAAAGAAGCTTTGACAGACCAAATTTAAAGTATGAAGTGATTGGTAAGACAAAGGAACCGCTAAAGCAGCTTGGACAGCTACTAATTAATCGCTTCAAGAATCAGTGTGGAATTGTTTACTGTCTTTCAAAAAGTGAATGTGTCGAGGTCTCAAAATTCTTGAATGAGAAATGCAAGATTAAGACAGTGTATTACCATGCTGGTTTGGCCGCCCGCCAGAGAGTAGCTGTTCAAAAGAAATGGCATGAGGGGGAGGTCCATATTGTATGTGCAACTATTGCTTTCGGAATGGGGATAGACAAACCTGATGTTGTAAGTTCAATGTTTTTTAATTATTATGATAATGCTGTTACATTCACTATTTTATGATCAACTTTATTTAGGAATTCTACACTTTAAGAAAGAAATTATGCCCTTTGTAAATAATTCCGTGGCATGATAGTTGATATATAAATGGAATGGTTTATTATTGATTTGCTACATGCTTACCGATCACCAGTCTGATGACTAAGAAATGACATAATAGGCATGATTACATTTTTCGAGGACACCATTACCATAAACCTTCATCTCAAATTCTTTTAACTTTACATAGGAAGCCTTTCCAAGCCTTGTTTTCACGATTGACTTGACTAAACTGAACAAAAATGATAATTCGTACAATCATCCAAATTCCTAGTGATCTTATCTATCCTGCCTAAGCGCAAGGAGAAAGTACAGACCCCAAATCTATAAGCATCATATATCGAATCTGCCTAATAAACTTAAATATTGCTTGCTTACGCTAGTGCAACATTTGAATGCTTGGCTTGGGCAAAAATATAGCCACATGCAAACACTGGGATTAACCCAAAACCCCAACTTAAAACCCTTAAAACTTAATTTTACAGTTTTTTGTTACTCAAACCCATCTTTTCTTTTTGTAATCTCAAATTATCTTCTTTTGACATATGTTTTCAGCGCTTTGTCATCCACAATACATTGTCAAAATCAATCGAAAGCTATTATCAAGAATCTGGAAGGGCTGGAAGAGATAATCTTCTTGCAGTTTGCATTGCTCTATACCAGAAGAAGGATTTTAGTAGAGTTGTATGCATGATAAGAAACGGCCAAGGATATAAAAAGGAAAGTTTCAAGACAGCAATGGCTCAAGCCCAAAAAATGCAACAGTACTGTGAATTAAAGGTAAGCAAGGCTCATATGTTTTAACATCTACTGTCTTTTCTTTCTCTCTCTCACACATATATAGTCAGTTTAATACCTTTGGAAATGAGGGTAAAAAACTTAAAAGTATGAGTTTTCCATACAAGTTTTCATATAAAATTCATCCTTAAATTTTTAACCAGTTTTTTAGCGTGTAACAATCTGGCCCCTAGGGGCAGAAAGGCTTTTATCCACAAGACGTTATGTTGTGTCTTTGTGCGGATGGTTAGGTTGAATGCCGGAGACAAACTTTACTCAAACACTTTGGAGAATCTTTTGACAGAAAAGCCTGCAAGTATGGATCTAGCCCCTGTGATAACTGTCTCAAGACTGCATTATGAGTTGCTGCGCCATCAATTTCAAGTCTGGTATCCTCTAACCAACTCTGGAGCAGTACCTTTTGCGTTTGTCCTTTAGATTTTATCTTTATTGAAAAGTCAAAATCTTTATTGATCCAGGATATTGTACCAAAATTTCTAAGGGAAAAAAAATAGAGGAACAAGAAAAAAGAATCAAATTCAAACGCAAAATTCTAGTCCTGCTTAATTGACAATGGCGTGCTATAGATTCTTTCTTGGCCACATTGGTCTCGAATCACTATCCGTTCGTTCTAGGTCCTTGAAGTACAAGAACTGGATACAGCTTCACCCAGAACAGCGGCTTTTCCTTTCCATGTTGAAGCTTCGAATTTTGTAGGAAGCTGAAATGTTTTCTTAGCTAACATGGGATGCTTTTAGGAATACATTATGCTAATGAAGAGACTAGCGGAGTTACGCTTTTTTATTATTTTCATTTCTGATGTTCATTAACTCAATGCGTCAGCAAGCATGATTCCCATTAATGCTGTCTATTCATGTCAGTTCCATTCAATTTCCGACCTCAGGAATCCACCATACAATCTTCTGGGGCCAGTCCTGATGTCGATTGAGAACTTGCATCGACTACAGCACATATTAAGTCCCTCTCACTTTCTTGAACAAATGGATGCGTTGATTTCTAAGTGTAAGCCACTATTACTTCTGATGCACCATAAAAAATTGTAGTACTATCATATAATGATTATATTGAACCATTAAAGAAGCTTGATTATCATAAATCATAATCACTCAAGTCTATTTATTCCATCTTGGGATGATATTATAAACTGAGTTAATATACAGTTTTGGTATCTGAAAGGAACAACTTGTATTATTTTGGTTCGTAAAAATGCACATTTATACAAATCCGTCTTTGAAAGTGTCATCTTATTAACAAATTTACCTCATCAAGTTGTTAACTTGGAAATAAATTTATCCCCCAAAGTACAATCTTTTATAGACAAATTTCAAGGAATAAAATAAGTTTATTGTTTTACCAAAAAGAAAATTATAAGATATTACTTTCAAGGATCAATTTATATATTACTTCTATACTTTAACAATAAATAAAATTTAAAATTAAGTGTTAAATATGGATAGTAAAGATTAATTGTTTAAATTTATTTTTGATAATTCATGTATTCATTGTATTATCAAAATTAGTCTATTTTTTGAACAAAATATTTTTATATGGTGCACACCATCTACCTATTTATGCACAACCTAGTTAGTTGAAAATGAAAGAAGATAAGAGAAAATTGCAAGTGCAGACGACACATGCCTGATATATCCTCAAGCAAGAGTAATTGCATCTCAGCTGGGGGAATGTAAAAGAACAAATCTAAGCACGCTTAGCAAGAAAATCAGTGCACAAATTACCTTCTTTAAGAAAATGTTGGAGAGACCCGCGGTTGTCTATATTGAAGCTTTTGATATTGCGAATAATAAAGGAGAACTTGTGAAAAAGGTTATCAAGTACTTTAGGTAAAATTAATAATAGATGTATTTTTATTTTCTTATTTTACATATTAATTTATTTTAAAAAAGTTGTTTTAAAAAAATTAATTAAAATATATTAACTATAATTTTTGACATTGTCATGTAATTATTTGTTATTGCTGCATGATTAAAAGTCATTAATTTTTATAATAATTATCTTAGATGTTATATCCAAATGTTAACTATTTGATAAAGCAAAAAAATGTAAACTAACTGTCGATCAAAATTATTTTTTTAATTAAAATTATTACACAACATTTGATATTAAAAGATATGCATCGTTTGGGGTACAACTGGAGAACCTGCAGTTCTTTTCCGATTCGCATGTGATTATGATCCGTGTAGTATGATAGTCCACTTCTATGTATGATAGGAAGTGAATTATCTGATTAGCGTGGCCCGTTGCAGACCTCTAGTCAATATTGGTTATGAAATATGAATGTACTATAAGATTGACAGATCTTATATTATAAGAAGAGGTCAAAGGTGAATTAGTAGATTATTTATTTACATAAAGGCACATGTAATGTCGTCCCAAGTACTAGCTGTCCCGATATTTTATTGTTTGAGTTCTTCCTATAACAAGAAACAAATTGTGAGCATGACGTCTTAACCACTTGCGTTTTCTTTTGGCCAATTTCACCAAACATAAACTCTCTCCTATAGAAAATGCGTGTAGTAGATCATAAATGGTGGTTTCATGTTTATCTTGTTGATGTTTTCTGATTTTATTTGTTGCACTAGAATTATGATAAAATAATCATCTTTATTTTATAAGAATTCAAGTTAATATTTTTTATTTCCTCCAGAGAAATTCTTTCTATTGACTTGCAAGCCTTAAGGCACCATTAATTGCATGATTTTATTTTTATAATTCAACATATTTTTATTTAATAAAAATTTATTTATTTCTACCTCCCTTCCCTGCTGTAAAGATTGAATATTTTAAAAAATTTACATTTTAAAATTGATTTGATTATTTAATTTTAAATGTATTTTATGATTAACAGATTACCTATTTTAATTTAATTATTAATTTTAAACAACTTATTATTATTATTATAATTAAAACTGATTTATTGATATTATTTTTACAAGATAAAAAATATGACAATTACACATTATTTAAAATCATTCTTTTATTATTAATTTTAATTCTGTATTTAATGTGATTACATACTTACCAAAGATTGAATCTTTGCAAACATAATTTCATATATTAAATTTGATTAATTATCAATTCTAAATATTTATTTATTGAATTTTAAATTAAAATTTAACTAAAATAATTGAAAATTTTAATTATATTTATCAAAAAATAAATTTACAGAAAGTTTCACTCCTGTATAAAACAAACTGTTTTTTTTTTCCTAACTCAAAAATTACTTGTACTTGAATTTTCTGGTTTATTATTCAAATTAAAATTTCTGAATTGCGGTAGCAAATTGAAATGAGAAATTAGCAGCTCACCTGAAGTTTGATGATTTGTTGAATAAATCATATTCTGCGCCACTCACGTGTATTATTAATAAATATATCAATATTAATGTTTTAGCATTTGAAGCCCAGAATAATTATCAATAATAATAATATTAAATTATTATTATTATCATTTGACCAGAGTCACAGGATAGATGACAAATTCATTAATGTATGGTATAGGTATAATAAATAATAACTATATAGATGACAGAGCCCACAACCTTGTCTCATGCTCCATCCAATTTATGAGTATTTTACTCTACGTACTAATGTACTGATTCTCCATTCCTCACACAATATACAGAGAGTTGTGCATGTGTACAGTTTGTCTGTTTTAAAATTAGATAAAATTAATTTTAAATTATTAAATATAACTATTAAGTATATTTAAATTAACTTCGGTCATATATTTTATATTAAAAGTTAAAATTAAGAAACCCTATTAAGTTGAAACATAGAGGGTTGTGGCGGTGGTTGACCAAGTAATTTTAACAGTTCAGTAATTGAACCTCAGAGGGACCAGGATGAAAGGACACCCTGCTGAACAGCTATGGTAGACGGTTATGTACTTGTTTTGAGGTACAGTAAAAGCTGTTATCTTCATATATTGGTATAACACGAAGATATTTAGACACTATGGTTTACAATTTTTTTATTCTTAATTACAAAAATATTATTTTTTTTGTATTTTTCATTTTAAAAAATGTATATACAAATAATAAAAACAATGAAAAATATTTTTACTATTCTGTATAAAAATTTTAAAAATAAAAATAAAAATAATATATCATTTTAATAATTAAAAAATAATTTTCAAACTAAACAATCTCTAATTTTTCTTGTAATTACATTTTGAGTTTAGGCACGTTCATGATGCTTCCTTTGTCATACAAGAAATCGTTTGAAAGTTTTAAAAATGTCAAATTATATTAATATTTTTTTTTAGATTTATAAAAACCGATACTTCTTATTTTTTATTTTATTTTGATATTTTCTATACATATAATGTTATAAAAAATCAGAAAAAAATTATGTAGATTTGTATAATAAAAAAATAATATATAATATCATATCTTTATATAAAGAAAGGATATAGAATAAAAAATTGATGAAAAATTGAATACTTTTTCATGAATCCGAATGAATGTCAATATACTTCACTCTTTATAAGGATAGTTTGGGGGCTTGGAGGAAACCCACTGGTTTGGATCTATTATGCTGTTATTAGTTAATTTATGTACCATCTTTTTATTAGTCATTGCATATTTAATTTAAATTATTTTAAAAATGATTGTTTACTTTTTACAATTTTAAAATTATTTAAAAATAAATTATTACTTTAAAAAATTAATCATTCTCAAATATGAATAAAAATGTTTGAAGACATATTATATTATGACTGTCCTCTTTTTTGCGAGTTTCATTATCACCTTGTCAGGAATGAGAATCGAGTACTGTTTGACATACGCAACTTCTTTTTGCTGAATTTCTAAACATTTACATACAACACATTTTTTTTATAATCAAATCGCTCAAATTTCAACTTATAATTTTATATAAATTATCTCAAATTTTATTATTAAATTAATTTTAATAGTTACATAAAATACATGTATTTGAATTAATATATACATTTTTAAATTATTATCTTTACAATAATTTTTTAAAATAATATGCTTTCCAAACATACCAAAACTCTACTTGCCATTATGCAATCCGTAAGTAAATTACCCAATAGGTTAAATGATAAGAAACCACGCCTTCTTCTATAATTTTTGAAGGGTAGCTTTTAAATCAATAGTGTGAAATTGATTCCAATATGACTAAATCAAAGTGAACTTTAGGACTCGTTTCTTTTAAGTATTTGAAAACTAAACAATTAAAAAAGATTGATAGATGAAATTTTTTAAAATTATTTTAAAAAGTAATATTTTTAATTTTAAAATTAAACAATCAAAACAATTTTAAGTTTTTTTAATTTATTATTATTCATATTTATTTTTATATAGTTTTTCATCTATTCCTTTTTAATATTTTTCAAAAATAACTTTTAAAAATTATCTATAAAATATTTTTAAAAAATTAAAAATAAAAAACACAACCAAATATCCTCAAGCTCTTTTATATTAATCTTAATCCTTTATTTGGATGGAAAATTTTAAAATGTCAATTATTTTTAAATAAAAATAAGTTATTATTAAAAATAAATAAAATATAAGAATTGTAAATAATAATTTTTTTTAAAATAAAATAATAGAAGTTTTAAAAATAATTAAAAAAATTTAAATTTTTTTATTTAATATAAAAATTAATTAAATTAAAATTTATAACATTTTTAAAATTCTTTCTTTTATTATTTAAATATATAAAATTAAAAAAAATTAAATTATTCTATGCTAAGAAAGTTTTACAATTTGTTTAACCTGGGAAAACTCTCAAGTCATATGTAAGAAGCTCCCAAATTCAACAACAATAATAAACGTTTTTTCTTCCTAATTTTGAAGTGTTTACACTCACGGTTTAGTTGTCATTGTCAGTAATCAAGACTTAAAAATTTTCAATTTTTAAAGTTAGACAGTGCAGTACAAGAAAAATACTTTATATTGTTGTGTTAGGAAAAGTTCATGCATTATTAAAATATTAATTATTATTGACATTTTAAGAATAGTTAATATTTTATCTCAAATTTAATATTTGTATTAATTTAATAATTTTTTATATAATATATCAATTTAATTATTGTTTTAAATTTTTTATTATATAGATTATATTTATTAAATTTTATATAAAATAAAAAACAAATATTTTATTATATAATTTTATTTTAATATATAATATATTATTTAAATATATATATATATATATAGATATTACTTATTAAACAATATACTTATAAATAATTAAATTATTTAAAATCTGATATATATAATTAATTTTATATTTTATAAAAAATTATTAAATTAGTAAGTTTGACATGTGAAGATAACTGATCGTGGTTGTTTTAGAAAATAATAATGCGGTGATTATCTGAAGAGGAAAAGAGAATCTAAAATCTTATGTGTAGTTTCAATTCATCTCTTTGACTTACTTTTCATTTATTTTAGCCTCACGAGACCCCCATTCTATGGGTCTTGCCATTCACAGATCTTTTCTCTATTCTTGATTTGAATATTGGACCATTTTCTTGGACAAATAGAGAAAAGAAGTTTTGGTTTCTGATATGTTGTTGAAGAGTGAAGACTCATTTGGGTGAGTTGAGAGTGATGGATGAATAGAGTGTAAGCATTGAGTAATAAGTAGTTGTTGATATTTATGAAAATGACCAATAAATCCATTATTTCTTTCCATTTTCAAGGATACCCTTGAAAAATGAGTTAAGAGTTGAAAATGGGGTTCTTCTTCAGATGGAAGACTTTGTTTCTCACTTCAGGTAACATGTCGAAAACTTACAAGTTTGCTATTGACACCTCAAATTAGCACAGTGCCATTACCATTTTTTCACACTAAGTTGTTCTTGTCTCTCTCTCTCTCTCTCCATTACACGCAGATTTGAGTTGTTGAGTTAAATAAAAGTGAAAAAGATACCATTTGTTAGACAATTTTTTTGCTTTGTTGATGATAATGGAGATAGAGAAAAGACGTTTCAAGGGAGGCTTTCTCAGCTTCTTTGATTGGAATGGAAAATCTCAAAAGAAGCTGTTCTCTAATAATCCTAAGTTATCTGGTAATTATTTGCAGTCTCTCATGTATTTATTTTCATATTTTATTATTGTTCTTGTTTATTACACATCTGTCTTGTTTGCATTGTCCATATATTGTACCTTCTTCCATCTCTAAGTCATTCTCTGAAGTGAGTTTGATGTGCCTATTCTAAACACTTCTCTACATTAATTGTAGAAGTTTCAAAGCAAGCAAAGGAAAGCAAGGACCACATGCCAAAGTCACAGGTCAATAAGGTGTGAATTTGTTGAACCTTTTTTAGTCTACTAGTTATTTGTAACCTTTTCTTTTTTGTTTTTTCTGTTGTTGACTATGATACTTGTTTCAGATAAAAATTGATGACAACGGAGCAAATCCTAGTAAAATTGCAAGCTGTGATTTTGATTGTGCCATATCAATTAGCAGTGATGAAGGGTGTGGAACTAAAGCCCCAGGGTTAGTGGCCAGACTCATGGGTTTGGATTCATTTCTAGTTTCAACTGTCTCCGAGCCCTCCTCATCCAATTCATTATATGACTCCAACTCTTCTGGATCTTCTCATTCTCATGAGGGTTCTCTTCACTCAATGGCTGACTATTGCCCAGTGGATTCCATAAACATGCAACATAAGTTGGTGAAATCTTCTTGGGATGCCATGGAATCAAAGACTCAGAAAGTGGGAAATCCTGTAATAAGGAGATTTCAGGCTGAAATGTTACCACCAAAGTCTGCTAAATCCATTCCAGTTACTCACAACAAACTTTTGTCACCAATAAAGAGCCCTGGTCATATGCATCCCAAGAATGCAGCTCACATAATGGAGGCAGCCACTAAAATAATTAAGGCAAGTCCCCAGTCATGTGTGAGAAATAGAATGTCTTCAGTTGCACCTTCATCTGTTCCCTTAAGAATTCTTGATCTGAAAGAGAAATTGGAAGGTGCGCAATATGAATCCAAGTTCATGGCCCTGCACACTGCTCACCTTCTGAATGGCAAGCCTATCAAGAGAAGCAACAGTTTATATAAATCCAATGCAACTTTCAGAAGTTCAAAAGATTCAGAAATAAAAAGTTCTCGGCAGTTGGCAAGCAAAGGAAAATATGTTTTGCCTGTAATACCATCCAAAACCAATGTTCAGCTTGGAGATGCATTGACTTTGAATGGTAATAGGGGTTATATGAAGCAGAAAGAACAGAATGAGATAAAATCAAACCAGTTGTCCAGGAGCCAGAAGAAAGCTTGTAAAGGCCAGAATAGCAATGTGCTTGGACAGAATAATAAAAAGCAGAATAGCCTACCCAACAAAGGTAAATCAACTTCAAAGGTGGACTCCAATAAACCAACAAGAACTTGGTCTTCAAAAAGTTCTACTGGAGCAAAGAAGACCATGAACAAGGGTGCTGTAAATGCGAACATTGAGCTCAAAAGGTCAGGTACAGGGGTCACTGATACTCTAAAGGAATTCAAAAGCAAGAATATTTCCCAAAAGAAGAAGCATATCAGTAGGGATGTTCGCCATAAGGCAGAAGGTTCTGATAATGCAGTAGTCAATAAATATGAAAATAAATCCATAAAATGCAATATTACAACTGATGGAAGTATTGACCAGGATGCATTTAGCATGAAAGAAAGCAATGATGTGATTTCATTTACATTTACATCCCCCTTGAGGAGAAACATACCTGAGTCAGAGTCCTCTACCGAGCAGGTAATGGGAACAAGGAATGGAATTGATGTCAATTCTTGTAGTCGTAGTGATACACTTCATCCCAAAAAACTATCAACATCTCCTCCCAGGTTACATGTAATAGATGGTGATGCTTTAAGTGTCCTTTTGGAAAAAAAGCTGCAAGAATTGACATCTAGAATTAAACCACATCAATGCACACTGAATATGAAAGGTTCTTCTGCTGGTTTAAGATTGGAAGACAAATTTCGTAGTGTAGCAAGCACTACAGCAAGGGAACAAGACAAAAACTCTAACCCCAACTTGCTCAGTAATAAATTGGACAGCATGCATGACAATAGTTGTTCTTCAAGCGATAATATGGTGCTTAACATGAATCTGCAACTGCAGGTCTCTCTCTCATTTCTTTTATACTGTCAGTTTGATCTCGGATTGCTTTTTTTTCAATTTTCAAATGTTAAATATTAGTATATTATCTTTGGTAACATTCTTCCATCAATTAGTCAAGGGAATATATTTTAGGTTTTTGAAAGCAAGGGGGAATAAGGGAGACATACATTAGGCTTTAATATCCAAATTTCTGGGGATTTGTTTAATATGGTTGGCACATCAACTACAGAAACAAAACTTTCATTTCTAAGAAACTATTCTTATTTGCGAGTCTCAATATTTTTAATCATTGAAATTTGAATTGAAAAGAACCCATATACTCATGTTTGTACTCAGTCACTCTTCACTTGTGCAGACATCAGAACCAATGGAAGAGACTAGCTGTAGCAGCAACAGTGAGAGCGGAAATGATCTTAGTTTTCAGCAAGCAAGAGCTGTTACAGTTTTTGAAAACCACTCTGTCAGCGAAAATTACTTGGATAGTGAAGAGAGTGCACATGGTAATGTTTTAGTCTTTATTTTCTTTACACTGCCGATGAGCATAATTTTATCCAGATCTAAAAGCAAAACCTTACAACTTGAGTAGCTTTCATCTTATAAATTTATAATTGCAATATTGCATCAAGTTTTGAACAACCTTGAGGCATACTGGGGGCAAGATTTAAAACTGTCATTAGGCCACATGTGGTAATGAAACTTTGCAAGTTTTGTGGAATTATTCTTAATAGCTGGGGAAATATGTTTAAGTATGGAATCTTTTATCACAAATTTCAATTAAATGTCTTCCAAGAAGCCATGCATGTATTATAAAGATATTATATATATGTTATTCATCAATTTAGGACATAAGAATAACCGTTAGAAATTTTTTCGCGGTTGCTCAGCACAAATGCATATAGCCATAAAATATTAATGCGTGTCCAAATTTACCCATTTTTAGGCAGCACAATTTATTCTTCCATGCAAGATGAAGAAGCCTCTAATTTTTCTCCAATAAATGAATCTATATCACTCAAAAATGAGGTGAACTGGTCTGAGCAAAGCTCTTCCACAATGATGGTGGATAGCATAGCCATTGAACCATCAAATATAATGTCAAATTCGGTTGATTTTACAAGATCAGCTAGGAACATGGAACTTGAATATGTAAAGGATATTATCAGAAATGCAGAGTTGATGACAGAAGAATTTGTGGTGGGTCAGATAGAAAAGATCATAATGCCAAATCTCTTTGATCTGTTGGAGAATAAGAGCATTGGGGCAGAAAACTATGAACAGTTCTCTAAGCTTGAGAAGAAGGCTATATTTGACACTGTGAATGAGTGCCTAGAATTAAGATGTAGACGAGTTTTTGTTGGAAGCTGCAAATCATGGCCTAAATGGGATGCATCAGTTCAGAGGAAGAGTTGTTTAGCGGAAGAATTGTACAAGGAAATGCTGAACGTTAGAAGTATGGAAGAAGAGGTTCTGGTGGATGAGCTTGTCAACAAGGACATGAGCATTAGATGGGGTGGATGGCTTGACTTTGACATTGAAGCCTTTGAAGAAGGTTCAGAACTTGAGTTTGAGATTGTAAACTGTTTGATTAACGAATTGATTTCTGATTTGTTGCACGTTTAATCCCTTGGTGACTTACATTTTTTGCAATAGATATAGTATATACAATGGACCAATCAGTCATATGATAAGCTTTGTATAATTTTCTCTTTTTTAGAAATCGAAGTTTGAATTGAATCTTAAGAGTTCACTAAGAATTAGACATGTTTTAAGATTCAAAGATTGTTTACAAAAGTTTCTTTGGTCGTGCACAAGTTCTCACATTCGTAATGGGACTCAATGCATCCCTAGGGGATATAGTTGTAATTCTTATCACCTAGATTAATCTTTATTGATTTGTATTAGTTTTTTACAATAGTCAAGAATTCATACTATCAAAACCCTTCTATGCCTTTGCATTGGGTATATATATATATATATTTTAATTATTAATGGTAGAAATTATGTTAGTCAATAAAGCATTTATTAGTATATCATTTCCCTTTTTCTGCATTTTCTTAATTATTACACAGATTGTCATTATTAAGATTTATAAAAAAAATTATTGTATAAAGAAAAATGTTACAAGATTTAAAATGTGCATTAAATTAAATCAAGTGAGCAATGTATACTTTCATTTCATTTTCGTATTGTTTGTTTGTTTGTTATTTATTGCAACGCAAAGTGGGAGGAGTTTTATTTTCTTTTGTTTGCATATAGTCTCGGAAGCCAAAATAAAAATGTTAAATCTAAAACAAACAACCTTAAACACAAGACCCTCATTTTCATGTCTTCTAAATCGTTGCCACGGAAAAAAAAATTGATAAAGGAATTTTAAATGATTGAATTATATATATTTAAATGATAAAGAAATAAAATTTATAAATACCAACAAATTTAATAGAATAAATTTATATTGAATGGAAAAGTTTTAAATAATATTTGTTTAGAGATTTTAAATCTTCAGTATGATTTTATTTAAATTATCATTTATAATTCTTCTTATACTTTATTTTCTTTTTAATGATCATTCATTGTTGAGTTTACATTTTTAAAAATTCTTCATCTTTAGATAGAATTTAATCTAAAAGGATAAATAATTCACTTACACTTTCTTGGAGCGCGCACTGTATTTGAAGAGGGGGAAAGATCGATCCTTATATTCTACAAGAATTTTTATTAATTGGCTTCCGGTGAACATAAAACCAGAGGTATTTATAAACCGGTTTGGTTTGAATTTAAGATTAAATAAAGTTTAAAACAATTATATTAGAAGTTTCATAGAAATTAAAAAAAAAAGATAATATATTAAGAAAAATCTTTATTCTGAAAAGAAATAATAAAGATTCAAATTTAGTATATAAAAATCATAACTAAATTAATAATTATAAGATTATATGTAATAACTAAAATCCATACATATAAATTTATTTTTACAAAAACAGGGGAGGAAAGGGCGAGGCCAACCCTGGTTCCCCTTTGCATCGGTCCGGTTGATTATCTAAAAATATAGTTAGCACATTTTTAAAAGTATAATGATTCTCAACATAAACATAATGAGAGTAGATTCACACATCTTTATTATAATTTTTTTTATAATTGATTACTAAAAAAACTTATAGTTAATAGTATAAAAGATATGATTCATTCAGTTAAATATATGATAAATAATTAATTATTGATGATGTATAATTAATTATTAAAAGAAAAAATTTTAATGTAAATAGATGAATTTAGTATAGTTATATGGAAGAATAATTCTTTTTCCAAAATGTTAATTGATCTATAGATTATAAAGAGATAATAAAATTGGTGATTTATTACGTTCGAGATTTCTCTTGTTTTAAAAGTTCTTTTTTATTGTTGGCAATGAGAAATAGACAAATAGAATATTTATAGTGTATGTATAAAGTTATATCGACAAAAAGCATTGAAGTATAAAAATAAAAAATAAAAAATTATAAACAATATCATAATTCATATATAATAAACTTTAAATCTAAAGGAGAATTAATTTTCCCAATTATAAAGGCTTTGAGCAGTGAATTGTGGAGCCTTGAAACTGTAGGGTTGCGTTGAGGACCCATCTTTCGGGTTGAAGCCATGTTTGTCCCTTTGTGTATATACCGTTATGTTTGAATGTAAACATTTCTTTTTTTTTCCTTGAATATGCATAGATAACATGACAAATAAATTTGATTGAACATGTATTAATCTATTTAAAAAACTTTTGAATGGCTAGTTATTTGCAACCACACCTTAAAACTATCTCTCTATATGCTTTACATATTCCAGATAAGGTAAGGCTTAGATGTAGCTATGTGTTACTGTTTCTAGGAGTGTTTTTGCTTTTTCAGCTATTCATCTTACCTCTTTATATATATTGGGGGATGTTCTTTGATATAGGAACAGTAGTTAGGAGTTAGTGTCCCATATCTCACTATCAAGCTTTGATGGACACTCTTCATTCCGTATCAAACTTAAATGATTAATTCTACCCATGTACTTCAATGTAGGAGTCTCAAAACAACTATTTGACTTGCATCAATTTAAGCTGGATTTGGATTGAACAAAAAAAAAATGACTTTTAGAATTTGGGGCAGATCAAAATGTTTGAAATTAATTAAGTTGAATCGAAAATTTAAAATTCGAACCTTTTATTTTAGCAAATTACTTAATCTGAGTTATTTTGTTAGTTCTACCGAATGTACTTTATTAAATAGTACAATATTAGTTTAGGCTCATAAATTCTACACGTTATTGTCGTACACCACATGCTAAAGGTTTTAGAATATTTTTCTATTGTGATCCCCCAATATTTTACTTGCAGTTATGGGAATTATACTTTCCTTTCTTGACAATGAATCACACACAAGGCATGTTATCAACAATTATAGAACAGTACTCGTTCTGTTGAAATGGATAAGTATTGGAATATTTTTGTAAATATTTTTCCTTGCACACCGTGTGATAATGGATGACAAAGACGTTGATTGTTTGTGTTCAGCAAAATTTTCAAGGTTAGCCACAACACTTAATTTGAATAAAATTCTCTACCTAAAATGAATCAGTTTTTTGTATGAACTAAATTTAAATTATGCAAATTATTTGTTTTTTAATTTTTTTTTCTTTTCTGTAAACATTTACAGTTTACATTCCTATCATAAAAAAATTCAATAACATTTTACAATTAAAAATACTCTCATGAATTAAAAACAGATACAAAATAGAGAGTTTTGCTATATTAATCTCAATATATTTTTATTATCTTTTAATTTTAAAATAAGTATTATTTGTATTATTTCGAATCCTAATTTCTGTTGCTTTGGACACTGCCTGTATACAAAAGAAAATTCCAAAATTTTAAAGTGATGTAGGATTGTGAAACGGGGAAAAGAAAAGAGTTGAAAACAAAACTAATTCAAGTTTCACTAAGAACTAGGTGTCACATAATTGAAGTGTCAATTTCTCATCAAACTTGACAAGCTTTTGTAAAAAAAAAAAAAGAATGATTTTTCGATTGTAATGAAAATAATAAATAGATGAATTGGTTGGCACATGGGTGATCTGAGGTGAGAGAAAAGTGGTGTTCTTGACTTTATCAACTTGATGCAGTTGTTGAGAAGAGAATGGGAATCCATGACCCTGTTTTATGGATGGATATGTATTTTATTTTGTGATGTATATTGTCAACGCGCCTCACATGTCATAACTATGTATCTATCCGTAACCACTAACCAGTTATATATTAGAACATGACATGTGGTTTCTTACTTATTCTTTTGTCTTTCTGCTAGCCTTCTCCTTCCAATCTCTATGATCTCCTATTAACTTTGCACCCTTTCGCCAACATATATCATTGTCATATGACACTCACTCATCTCTCTCTGAATCAACGATGCTGGAGTGTCCTTAGTTTTCTTATAATTGGAATGAAAAAAAAAATGTAACTGAAAATTATTTTTATACCAAAGTTCCATCATATATGCAAGCATGTATATATATATATATATATAAAAGATTTAACTATTGAAGTACATGTATAATAATACGTGAAAGAGAAACAAAGACCATCTTAATAATATTTCATACAGACATTATAAGGTACTAATGAAAATGACAATGTAAATGTTCAATATTTCGTTTGTTTATTTTTATGTATCATTTAAAGTTGTCTTTTTAATAAAAAAAAATTTGTATTAAAAATTTATTGTTTCAGAAATTTTAAAAATTATTTTTTTTTAACTATATCCACATTTAATGATATAGATAATTATATCTCTTATAGATTATCTCGTATTTTCATCTAGCGTCTATTATTATTATGGAAAGTTTAAAGAAATATAATAATAAAATGATTAGAATATATATAAATAAGAAAATTTCAGGTTTAATTATACTTTTGGTCTCTTTATTTTTAATCTATGTGCAATTTTGATCCTTATTTTTTTAAACAATTTTGATTTTTTAATTTTTAAAATTGAGTAAAGTTGATTCCCCGTTAATTTTTTTTAAATTAAAACCCTTAATTTATTTTTTATCTAAATTTGTGGAGAGTTTATAATAGTATTAAAATATGTAATAATTTTAAACATTTAAAAATGAAAAATAGATTTTGAAGAGAAAAAAACTTAAGAATTATTATTATTATTATTATTATTATTATTATTATTATTATTATTTTGAGTCAATTTAATATTTTGGCTAATAAATTTTCAGTATAAAATAATTTAATTATTTTAATTTCATTAAAAAATAAATATTTGAATTATAAAATTTGAAATGAACAAAATCAATGATAGACCCAATAATTAAATTTTGAAAGTAGAAATGCTAAAATTGTTTGGAAAAGGTTGGGAGACTAAAATTGTTCATAGAATAAACTAGAGGAAAAATGTAATTAAGCCAATGTTTTATTTAAAATATAATGATGTAATATATTAATTTTATTAATTTACGATTACAATCTTAAATAATAAATTAAAATAAATAAAAAATGACTAAAAACAATAAAAATATCTTAAAATTTTAAAATAATAAATAAAAAATTCTAAAATTGGAAAGAGTATAAAAAACTGAGAACCTTCCACAAAGTATCATTTTTCCCTTCTAACGAAGTTCAAACATAAACTAGTATTAAATTGCATAAGAAAGCCAGGCCTCTGTTAATTAATTAATCAAAATTGATTCAATGCAATTAAAAGTTTTAACTTTAAATTATATATATAATTATGTTAAAAATTTGAAAAATTTTCACTCATAATAATTTCAGTTTAAAAAATTAAAAGGCATCAGAACAGCTATATTTGTAAATTTAGCATGTTTGAAGGGTTTTTACTATTTGGTTTTAAATTATTTGGAAATTAAATCCAAATTTTAATTTAAATTTTTAAAAAGCTATTACAATCAGCTTACTTTATTTTATTTTTTCACTAAAAATTTTATCAAAACTAAATAAATTAAAAATAATTAATTAAAAATATTTTAAAATAAAAAAAATTACTAAAAAATTATTAAAACTAAATAAACTAAAAATATTTTAAAATAAAAAATAAAATATAAAATGAATATTAATATTATAATAATAAAAATAAAATTGATAAATAATAATAATATAATAATATTAAAATAACAATAATAATAATTACATACTATTAATGATAATAGTATATTTTAAAAAATAATTTAGAATTTAATTTAAAAAGTTAAAATTTAAAATAAATATTAAAATTTGTTTTTAATAAAAAAATAACTCAAAATTATTTTAAAATTTATACGAAACTAATTCAAATTTATTTTAACTAAACATATTTTATAATTTAATTTAAAAATAAAAAAACCTACGAACACCTCAACTTATCTTTGGCTGGTCTTTGGCTGGTCTGTTGTTTACAACAAAGAAGGTGCGGTGATGACAAAACTGAAAAGACAACTAACCCAAATAATCACATTGATTATTTATTTATTTTTTAAATCAATATTAAAATTAACAGTTGTCGATCCTGTATACTAATTTTAAATTTATATTATTGAGCGTAATAATTTTTCTCATGTTTATTCATTATTGAAATATGTTTAATTAAATAAATAAATAGATATTTTATTATTGATCCAAAATATAAAGTATAAATGTACATAACGTAAAGTAAAATAATATGATGTGAATAAGAATACCACCATGCCTCTTCAACTGCAGGCCACTGTCACCTCTAGGCTCTTACCCGTTTTTTCTTTTTTTCAGTTTAATTTAACATTATTCTTTAAAAGTAATTTTAATTATTTAAAATAGTTTTTTTATACATAATACATTTTTTATATTTTTATATAGTAAACATTTTTAAAATAAAAATTTATTATTTTTGATTAAGGGAAATAAAAATCCAACAAAATACTTATATTTTTTAAAAAATAAAAAATATTAATAAAATCAATAATATGATGAATATATATATATATATATATATTATATTAATCGTTGTAAACCAGTATTGTAAAAAAGTTTAAATATATTTTTCTAGATAAAAACATTTTCAAAATGGTCCAGTATCTTTACATTATATTATCATTAGCATAAATCCAATGATAATAACAAATTTTTAACATGAATTTTGATGTGTAGAAATATTTATATTTTTTAATTTGATTCTTATATATAATAATATATTTATTTATTTTGTTTTTTATTTATAAATTTTTTATTTGATTATTATATAATATATATATATATATAACATGAGATTGAGAAAAATAAATTATTTTAAAAGTAATTTATGTTAAAATTTATTTTATTTAATATTTTTAAAATTTATCAATTCAATTATTAAATCAATAGATTTTATTTATATAAATAATATTTATAAAATTTGTTAAAAATTAATATTTTATTATATAATTTTATTTTAATAAATAATATATTTTTCATAATATATATTAATTTAAATTTATTTAATAAAATATTAATTTTTTTAAAATTTTATAAAATCTTTTAAATATTATTTATATAATAAAATTATTAATTTAAAAATTAAATTGATAAAATTTAACCATTTAAAAAATTATTAAATAAAATATTTTTAACATAAAATTGTTTTAAAACAATTATATTACTTCTTTATATATATATATATATATATATATATATATATATATTACTTCCTATACATATCAAAATAAAATGTAGTGGTAGAAAAAAAAATTAATGTCACAAAACCAGAAAAACTAACAATTCAAGATAGTTTGTACACAATTTCGAGCAAATTTAACTACAGGTTTTATCTTATAAAATGATTGAGAAAAATTAAAAAGAGGATTTCACTTCTTTCGAAAAAAATTAATAACTTTGAAAATAAAAATCAATTCATATTCTCTCGTTTTGATTTTTTTTATCATAAATCAAAGTATATTTAGATAAATAACTTAATTAAAATTTTATTTAACATGCTTTTATTATACGAGGATTTATGTTATAAAATGGACTATAAAATATATTGTAAAAATTTATTTTAATAAATTATATGAAAAAAATACTTATTAAATTTAATTAAAAAATGATAATCATACGTGATTTTCACAAATGTCTTATAAGTTTTTATTTTTATAATTTGTTCATAATTTTTTTATTTTAATATAATAAGGGTTAGTTTATATATATATATAGAAACAAAAAAATTATTATATATAAAGAATAAAATAAAAAATATTATATGCAAAAATTAAAATAGAAAGAAATATAATATATTAGAAGCTATATCAAACTTATTTTAACATTGTTATAACATAAAATAAAAATAAATATTTTTCCAATTTTTTTAATTTTTTTACAATTTTTATATACGATTTTAAATTGAAAAAGTAAGTTTTATATGAGAGTTGAAAAATATTTAAATCTTGAAAAAAAATATTATATCTCATTAATCAATCTTATGAAAAAGTAGTAATATTTTTTTAAAAAAATTGTGTATTGGTAAAAAAAAATAAAAAAAATGCACATGGTGATCCAGTTGTTAGAGTTGGATTGGTTGGATATTGTTACCCTACCCTCCTAAGCAAAATATTTTTTTATAATTCTTTACCACATTACATCCCTCCCTAGTTCCTACCCACTGATTGCCTGATATTCTTCTATTTTTCTTGGGTTTGCAGAAAACTGAAAAGAGTCTCTGCTTTCTATGACGTTTACAGATTAGTATGCTATGTATCTTCTTCCCAAATCATTAATTTAATTTATTTTTTAATTGCAGGATGATACTATTACTAGAATACTCACTCTTAGCAGCGGAAGGATCCTATGGAAGGTTACGTCCTTGCTACAACTCATGTGTACCTGCGCCTCAGATGATCAACGCTTTCAAATGTCTTCCTAAGCCGAAATTACATTCACATTTTTAAAATTTATTAAAAAATATCGGTAACTCTTCAATTTTTATTTAATTTACAATACTATATTTATATAAATTAAATTAAATTTACAAAATCTGATAATTTTATCACAATATCTTGTACCCATAATTTTGTTTTTTTTTTCAGTTTCTCTTATTTATTATTAAAATATATAATATATATGTTAAATAATTAACTTATTTATTTTCATTCAAATTATTTATAAATTATCAGTATTTTTTTTATTATTTTGATATTTTAAATATTATAATTTTCTCTTTTTAAAAATAATTGTAAATTAATAGTATTATCTTAAAATTTTAAAATAATTGATGAATAAATATATGTTTTAAATGTAACAAATAAAAAATTAAAATTTACTTTTAGAGATTAATTAATATTTTTTAAAATATTAATTTAAATTCTTAAAGTAGTTTTAAGTATTAAAAATAATAAATTTTTACTAAAAATAAGTATTTATTGCATCTCAAAAAAATTAATATTTCCTTTTTAATACACAACATTGTTTTCAAATACTCAAAATTAAAACCAAGAACTGAAATTAACCAAATCCTGCTTTTAATATTGTTTACCATGTTTTTTAAAATATCATATGTCGTACACATATTGATGTTAGTAAGTCAACTCTCACTTTATAGTTGTAAACAACTTGTCTTGTTTTCTTGACTGACTCAAACTGAACAAAAACATTAAAATTTACCAGTTTTAAGCATTGAATTACATGTGTCAATCGATACCAAATAATTAACATTAAAAAATTTAAAAGGTAAGAATAATAAAAAGAAAGTCATCGACATTACGATGATAATTAGGGATGATCATCAAGTAAGGTTCTGATAGTGTTTATGGATTGTTTCTGTGAAATAATATAATGGGATTAAGTGGGTAACGAAATCGAATTAATTGGATTCAATTATGTTGTTTTGTAAATGTTGAATTTTGATATTTTTTAATAATTTTTTTATTATTTAAAAATAGTTTATTTATGATTGATTTGATATTTTATTTTAATGTTTAAAAATTATAAATTTATAAAACTAAAATTTTTATTTAAACAATTTTTAAAATATTATATTATAATATATAATTTTAAATTTAAATTTTTATGTGACTAATTTTTAAAATTTTGTATCATAATATATAA
Organism: Canavalia gladiata; assembly: GCA_037954105.1. NCBI lineage: Eukaryota > Viridiplantae > Streptophyta > Magnoliopsida > Fabales > Fabaceae > Canavalia > Canavalia gladiata. Next base: position 18,322,240 of record CM075660.1, read on the forward strand.
TTCTATTTTTAAATTAATTTTAAATATATTTAAATCTATAATTTTATTATTCATATACAGAATATTATAAATAAATAAATTTAAATTTAACTCAATTAAAATTTTAATTTATATGATACATAATATTGCACATAATTTTTTAATAAATGTAATTATATAAAAAATTTAAAATTAATTTATAAATTATAAATTATCAATAAATATTAAATGTCGATAGTTAGATTTTTGTAAGATACAACCATAAATTATCTGTATAATAAAAGTAAAATTAAATTAGTTAATTATATATTGAAAATAATATAATTAATAAAAAATTATTGGGATAAGAAATTAGCATTCCAATAGAAGTAGAATTGATAATAAATATCAATAGAAAGTCATAAATATTGAATGAATATTTTTTAGTGTCAAAGGTATACATGAACAAAAATCAAAGTTACAATCTAAGTGCATATTAGACGTAGATGTAATTATTGAAGTATATAAGCATCACCATTCATCGATTCATTCATTTATCACTTACGCATGATTAATCCAAAATTTTTCACTGTTAGACATACATAAACAAAAATCATAGTATTGGACAATGTATGGGTAATAAAATCTTAATCAATAAAAATAGTGAAAAATAATTAAATGTTTAAAATTAACTTACTTTCGAATTAAATTCAACAGAATTTTTGACTTTGTGTTGTGAGCTTCATTTCAAAATAAATCTTAATGGATAGGTCAATTTAAAAAACTATCAATTATAAATGAGTAAAAAATAAACTTCAAAAGGTAAAAAATGGCAAATTTAAAATGCTGTAAGAGTAAGAAAAGATGCAACAATATTTAAAAAAATATTAAAAATTATGTAAAGTACATAAAGTCAAGATTACTTGGTTGTGGTTGTGATTGCATGGAGGACTTTTCTCTAAGTCTCTAATTCCACCATCAAATCTACCTTTTCTAGATTTTACCAATTCTTGGAAGCACATTTACAATTAAAAAATACAATTAAAAAGTACCTAATAATATTTTTTCTGAAAGCTCCAAGTCCTCACTGAATAAGCATTCCTTGAAGTGTTGAGTGGAAGACTTTAACCAAATTTATATACAGATGAGAGCCTCAACTATTTAAGGGGATAGGAAACTTCTAAAGGTGTCCAACACCCTACCCCTTATGCTAAAAGCACTCTCTAAAGCCACCATGTAAGTTGGAGTGGCTAAGACATCTCTAACTAAGGTGGACAATATAGGAAAACGAGAGCTATTTTGTTTCCACCATAAAAATATGTCAAATTTCTCATCATAATCTACACATGGTTCACTCAGGTATCTCTCAAGTTCATTTCTTGCATCAATTGAATTTTTCCCCCTTAGATGCTATCTAAAAGCATCAGTTTTAGAAGTATAACTAGTAACTAAAAAAGAGGTGGGTTGAACTAAACTAGACTGAACTGAATGTTGAGATTGAGTAAAACTATGTTGTTGGTCATGGAGAACAACATACCATTAGTAAAGTCTAAACATATTCAACTTCATACTAAAGGCTAACTCAATAGCAAGTGTAGCATTAAAGAAGAAAAGGGAGTTTAATTTTTTTTTTTAGCTAAGTATCACAAAATTAGAGACCAGAGTGTAGCATAAAAAGGAACAGGGAGATTAAAAAATTTTTAGTCAACCATCATAGATTAAAGACCCAAGTGTAAAGAAGAAGTGAGAGTTTAAAATTTTTTTAGTCAAATATCACAGATTAAAGACCCAAGTGTAGCATCAAGGAAGAAGAGAAAGTTTAAATAAAATTCTCAGATAAGCATAACAAAATTAGAGAACAGAGTGTAGCATTAAAGAATAGAGGAAGATTAAAAAATATTTAGTCAAACATCATAAATTACAAATCAGAGTGTAGCATCATAGAAGAAGACAAATTTAAAAAAATTTCTTAATCAACCACCATACACAAAAGACATAGAACAAAAGGAACTATAAAAAATATATCACACACATCATGGAAGACAAGAGAGTCTTTATACAAGAGATCAAATCACACATCATAGAATGGGAGGATCTTAAAAAATTAATGAATAAAAAATATCATGTAAAAGAAGAGCTAATAAAAAATAAATCAGATCATAAACCAGAATGTAATATCATAGAAAATGAGGGTCTTTAAATATTTTTTCAGATCAAGTATCATAGAAGGAGAGAGACTTTGAAAACTTTAACAAATCAAGTATCACACAAAGAAGATGGACATTAAAAATTTTCTCAAAACAAACATAATAGAAATTTAGAAAACAAACACCATAGTGTAGTATCATGTAAAAGGAGGGACAATAAAAATTTTATCAATTTAAGCATCATAAACTGGAAACTACTATCATACAGGATCATACATGATATAATCTTAGTAACACAATTTCATTTATATAATTTTAGCAACTAAAACAAAAGAATCATACATTATATAATCTTAGCAACACACTTCATTGGTATTAGAGAAGAAGAGGAGAAATGTTTTCAAAAAATTAATCTCAAAATCTCATAATTTTATCAAACATTATTCATTAAGCATGCATTGGTCTCATAAAAAATTAAAGAAATATGGGGGAACATATAACTCAAGAGCATAGATCAATTTCAACCAAGTCACAATTGTACATTATAATAATAAGAATTATACATTCATCAAAATATATTAGTATTTAAATTAATAGAACTTGACAAAGGTAATAAAAGATGGCAAGATGTAACAATAAATACTTCGACTCTTTCAAATCACTAATTACCCTTTAGGCACATGCAAAAGAAAAAAAAATAAAATCATAACTTGGAATCACAAATACAAATTATTAAATATTAAATTAAAATAAGATAAATATATTGTAAAAATAGAAAACATAAATATAAAAAAAAAGAAGCAATACCTTTTGATTTAGGTCCTTCACCATTCAGGCATTCAATTTGATCCACATGCAAAACAATTTAGACAAATTACAAATATAAATATAATAAATAGTTAATCATGAATAAGATAACTTACATAAGAGATTCAGTGACATTGATATATCCTTGTAAAGAGAATCAGGATCCCTAATACCTTAGTGGCTTAGTAACAAACACAAACTAATATGAATTGTATCAGACCAATTTAAGGAGATTCAACCCTAAAGAGTACACACAAAAATCAAATAAATAAAGTAGTATATAAATTATTGTAAAAAATAAAATTCTAAAATTACAAATAAAGAAATTAGTGACATTACCTTCATATAATTGACTTATTGCCTTCTTTAGTAGTAGTTGAATGCATGCAAGAGATATTTACAACAATGAACAACTCCTAACCCTCGAAATGAAGTCAAAACGAATATTTCATAAAAGATAGTCTATGCAATGATCAAGGCTTCATGTTGGACACATATTTTGAACAAGAACATAACCTAACGTTGAAATGAAACAAATGTAGCAATCCATGAATATTGATAGTGGAAAAAGGAGATTTGACCAAACCTTAGTAAAAACCAAACATTAGAGAAGATAATATATAGATATGCGACACTATCATAGAAGTGAAAGACGAAGGCAACACTAGATAATGGAAAAATGAAGAAGATAGCGCAGAAAGTCTCAAAGAGTTGAAGCCCTAGCAGATGAAGTTGAGGACAACACACACAGGACACAAATACAGATAATGCAAGGTAAGTAAGATTGAGTAAGCAATGAACATTAGTTATTACGAATATGAAAATTAGTGTTAAACATTGGGTTGAGTCATTAGATTGCTAAGATCCTACGTTGAGATAAGGGATGAAAAAATAATAATTATATGTATACTGAATGAGTTGATTCAGTTAAGTTTGGTCAGTTAAACCACAACCTAATTCTGCCCAAATTTATCTATTTCAACTCGATCCGTACTTTACCTATAATTGAACTTCAGTTTGATTGATTTTAAAAATATCTATTTTTTATATCCACTCCTAACGATAATTTAAAAAATTTAAATATTATATTATTTATCTTCATATTTATGTTTTAAAATATTACTTAACTTTTTTTATATTTATATATGTGAGAATCATTTATATGATCTACTATTTAACTTCAGCAATATTTTTAAATTTTTTTTAAAAGTTTTTAATATTTTAGTGGTAATATTATCTTTTTATAAAAATATAAATTTATCTCAAATGTAACAAATCAAACAATATTTTTTAAAGAAATTTTTAATATTTTAATGGTAATATTATTTTTTATAAGAATACAAATTTATTTCAAATGTAACTAATCAAGGAATTATGTAAATTATGTTTTAGAATTATGATATTAATATTTTTTTTATAATGTAAAAAGTGACGAAAATAACTTGTATAAATGGATTTTTTATGATGTTAATATTATATTTAGTAAGATTAAAAATCCATGATGTTAATATTATATTTAGTAAGATTAATAAAAATAAAGTGGTGGTGATATTTTATTAGTTGGTAAATCCAAAATCGACGAATGGGTTAACTTATGTCATTAAAACGAAAGCTGATAACAAAACTGCTAAAGAATTCCCATTCTTAATTAAAAAAACAAAAGTTAATAGCAACCTTGGCATCGACAACATTTGAAGAAAAATGGAATGCTAAACCGGAGATGGCTCGATCAAGGCTCGGATCTAGTACGTCAAGATAAAATAAAGCAAAAGGTTGATCACTACTATTCATCCAAAATTATTTATAGAACAGCGAGGATGATTGCTATGGAATCTTGTATGATTAAAACTCTTAATCACATGTTAACATACAATAAATGCCGGCAAGATACAATCTAGCTACCTTCAAATCAGTGTGTCAACCTCGAAGGCATCTTTTAGTAGTAGCAAAGCAATAATGCTAACTTTCTATCAAATATCTCTAAAAAATAGCAAATTAAAATTAAGATAGTATAAACAAATTTATTAACAAATTAATTGTTAACTTTATTAACATTTTAATAATTTATCCTTTACTATTTTTAAAAAAATCCTTCGTTAGTTCTAACATCCATTAACATCTTGTAATTTAATCTGTGTAACAGTGTCTTGATTTAAAATATTAAGTGTAAGTATGATACTAGTTGAAATCAAATCATGTCATTTTTAGGAAGTCCTTTACTTTTAGAGTTTACTTCAGTTTAACTTCAAGAATGTTGCACTAGTTTCAAAATATATGAATTTGCATATCATAACTCTGGAAAGTGTTCTTGTAAACCATCTTATTGAAAGTAATCTTTAAATGATTCTAAAATGACACTTTAAAATAAATCTTTAGATAAACCAAAGACTGTCATTTAAAAAATATATTCAGATGATTATTTTTAGGTTAGCTTTTTTAAAACATCTTTCAAGGAGATTTTAGTACAAACTTAATATAGTTTTCTACAATTGATTCAAGATGCTTAAAAAAATTACACTGTTTTAAGGGCTTCAATCGTTTTTTTTTTTGTTCTAATACATCTTTTAAATATCATATAAATTAAGAAAGGTATTTAAAATTAGTTGATGTATATTTTTTTAAAATGTTATACTTCCTTATGATTCATAATAAATTTAGTTTATTAATATGACATAATAAATAAAAATATAATTAATTTTTTGATAAAACCTGTGTAATATAGAGAAAAATAATATTCTATATATATTTTTTATCTTTTTATATTATAAAAATATATATTAAAAAAGATAATTAATATTGTTAATTTTTTAAAAATAATTTTTAATTTTCAAAAATTATTATTTATTTTTTTAATCTATCTTTTATAAATTTATTCTTATTCCTATTTATTTATATTCACAGTGAAAATATTAGGTGTGATAATGTATTATAATTGATAATAGTTAGGAAAATATAGAGTATACAAAATATTAATTAATACTCTTTTAACTATCTAAATAGATAAATAAATATGAACAATTTTTTAGTTCTCTGTTTATATAAATAAAAAGAAACATATAAAATAAATATTCTTAAATTTTAAAAATAATAATTAATTAAAATGACGAGAAATAAAAAGTAACATAAATAATAATTAATATGACAATTCTTGTTAATTTTTTAAACGTTTTATTAATTTATTTTATCTATTTCGTTCATAATCACCTCATTTGTTAATTGAAAATAGTAATTAATATATATTTTTAAAGATAAAGTTATGGTTAGAAAAATAGTAATTAATGTTAGGTTAAACATTTTTAAAAGAACGAAATGATAATATTTTTATTTTAAAAATGATAGTTAAAAAATGAAGGTAATAACTATTTATAGAATTTTATTTATTATTAGAGCTAAATGCATCGAAAGAAAATACTACTCCAAAAAGTTATAATTTTAAAAAGTAATACATATATATATTTTAAAAAATATATTTTTATAAAATAATATTAAAAATACTTGTAATTATTATCATCATTAAAATAAGTTTTTTTAATATAGATAATATTATATTTGAATATTGAAGGAATAGCTTTTTAGGTTAATGGAGTGTTCTCTCTTTCATTAATATTAGGAAAAGGGTGCATATACATTGTATTTCAAATTATACTTTTATTGTATCAAATCTACTTCCAGAAATTTTGTATTTATAAAAGGTATTATTTTTTTTTTCTCTTTTCTTGCTTATATAATGGCTTTATCTATGAAATTTCTTCTTATAAGTGTTCTTTCTACTCTGATTTTTATAACCTGCTTTCAGTTTGATTTTAATAAGGTTGCACAAGGTTTAAAATATAGAAATTTGTATATCATGATTCTAGAAAGCATTCTTGAAAAGAATCTTGTTAAAAGTAATTTTTAAGTAATTCTAAGATTATATTTCAAGAAAAATTTACAATCCTAAGACAGTCATTCAAAGGATAAATCTTTTTTAACCAATCCTTTTTTAAAAACTTCAAAAAAAAATTTAGTAGAATTAATATAATCTAAAATTGATTCTACGTACTTTTAAATAAAGTTATATTATTTCATTTGTCTTTAAAATTATTTTATCATTAAAAATACATCTAAGAACTTCAATTGTTCTTTGTTCATATAATTTTTTAAGAAACCAAATGAACGACTTAAAAAATATAATTAGTAATTTTTCATAAAAATTATGTAACTTTTTATTATACTCCTTGTATCTTATAATTATTTTTTCCTCTTGTTTTAATTTTTTAATTAATTTTTTATTTCTATAGAATAATTATTTAAGTATGAAATTAAAAATAAAATTAATTCATCATTAAATAATAAAATGAAAAATAAATTAAAAAATATTCATTTATCCCTCTTATCTGTATAACTATAGAGTAAAAATGTTATTTCCATTTATATATCTATTTAGATATTTAAAGAGTATTAACTAATTTTTTATAAACCTTTCTATTTATTTACTTATTATCAACTAAAATAAATTATTAATATAATATTTTTATTGTTAAGTAATAAATGAGAAGAGATAAAAATAAATTTATAAATGGTAAATTAAAAATGTAAATAATTTTTTAAAAAGTAGAAATATTAATAATACTTTTAATATATATTTTCTATTTAAACGGGTAATCATAATTGAGAGGGTACTATTTAATATGTTACATTTTTATCATAAGGTTATAATACATTTTAATACAAAAGTATTTATTAGCTTTCTAACTAGTCCTGTGAACAAGTTTACAAAATAATTCTAACTTTATATTTACATTAAGTTTTAATTATTAATTAGTTGCTATGTAAAAACTTATTTCTAACTAATTATTAAAACAGGGAATTACACTCATCCAAATTACACAATTATTAATTATTTAAATAAATTATTAATAAATACATTCTTTCATTAATTTAAAAGTAAAATTTAGAGATGATATGATTAAAAAATTTACAATTGTAGTATTTATAAAATTATTATATAAAAGGATGGAGAAATTAATAAAAATATTATACAAGAATAGAAGTTAAATGATTAAAGTAGAAAAATATATCAATAATTATTTCTCACAACGAAGTATTTATCAAGATTAAATATTTATGGAACCGTTATCGAATCAATTATTCTTTTTATGGTATTGAATGTTGAACTTTAAAAAGATAATATAAAAAAATAGAAATAGTAATAAGAATATTAAGATAAACATATCAGCATAAAATAAGATATACACTAAATGTAAATGAGAAGACATCAATATCACATATCAAAGACAATATAACAAAAAATAAGTTAAATGTTTTGGACATATATAGAGAATAATTTGGAAACATTGTAAAAAAAAAAGATAAAACTGATAGGAAAGAAAATATTAAAAAAGATTTCATGTTAAATCATATGTAATTTTTTTATCGAGTCCGATAACATTGTATAATTTATATAACTCAAATTGCCTTGTAGGATAGAACTTATATTGTTGATATACAAATTAAAGAAACTTAATCTATGCCAATAGAATAAAGTAACACCTATTTATTTTCATTATAATTAAATAACTTATATATAAAAAATTATACTTCAAGAAGTTATGTATAAAAAAATTATAGTTCGAGATTTGTTAAGTGTAATTGATCCTCATTTAAATATCTTAAATGTAACTCTTAACTTTCTTTTTTTTTACCATAAGCACATAAATGGTTACCCAAGTGAGGGGCTAACCGTTTTAGTTATTAAGTTATATTAACTTTTTTATTTTTTATTTAATTTTTATATGTAAATTAAGTCATATTAATTAGATTTCTAACACAATGGTTACTTTTTTTTATTAATTTTAATTATTAAGTTATATTTTTATTTTTTTGCTCATATATAGATTGTTATATTAATTACATTTCCCACACAATAGTTACTTTTTTTAATTTTAATTATTAAATCATTTTACTTATCTTCATTTTTATTTATCATTTAATTATTTATATATATTATGTTATATTAATTATATTTCCTAGACCGTGGCTAGGTTTTATTAATTTAAATTATTAAGTTATATTAACTATATTTGTTTTTATTTACAATTTAACTTTTTATATGAATTAAGTTATAATAATTATATTCTCCACACAATGTTTACTTTTTTTTATTAATTTTAACTAAGTTATATTAATTGTATTTATTTTTATTAATTTTAACTAAGTTATATTACTTTTTTTATTATTAATAATTACTTCATACAATTAAGAAAATTAATTATTATTCTTATCTGTGTTAAAAAATTTATTTAATTTTTTACTATATCCTAAATTTTTTATTAATTTACTTCTCTCATCAATTAATATTTTTATAAAGAATAAGATTATAATTAAAAAATAATAATACTCCCTTTCTTTTATTTGTTTAAATAGAAAAAAATACACACATATATATAATTAATATTGTTAACTTTAAAAAATTATTATTTATTTTGTAATTTTTCTTTTATGAATTTTACCTTTTAACCTCAAAGGTGAATGGCATGAGATAAGCAAGCAAAACTACTTAACCTCTGGACGCGTGTGTATCGTTGACATATGTTCTACTAAAGTTACGTTAAATACGGAATTAACAACTAATAATTTGTCACTTTTGTTTTAACCCCTGATTAAGTTTTATGGATAGGAAAACAAACACGTTGTAATTCAGCCTCTTAAAAGTATGCTTACGATCATGGACCCTAGTTGTCTCTTTTTAAATATGGAGGATGTACAAATATTTAAGGTAAGAAATTAAATTTTTTTATTGATTAAAATTTTTAAGCTATATTAATTATATTTATTTTTTATTTATCATTGAATTTTTTATATTATTAATTCTAATTTTTATATATTATTAACCATTACTATTTATTTTTTATTAATTATATTTTTTATATTATTAATGACTAATATTATTAATTTTTTAATTTATTCTTTGTAAAATTTACTTATATATTTTATTTTTTATTATTTATAGTAAAAATATTAGGTGGAATAATTTAATTATCATTGATAATAACTAGTTGAATATAAAAAAATATATAAAATAATTAAAATTCAGTTAAACATTTAAAAAGACAGCAAAAAGAATAAATAAATAGATATTATCTTGATTCTGTAAAATAACAATTAAAAATTAACAATTTTTCATAATAATAACAAATAAAAAACAACATATAGAGTAATTAACATGACAATATATTTGTAATTTTTAAACATTTTATTAATTTCTTTATCTGTTGCCTTCGTATTCATCTTATTTGTCAATTGAAAATAATAATTAATGTAATTTTTTTAAAAAATAAGGTTATAAGTAGAAAAATAGTAATCAGGGTTAGGTTAAACTTTCCAAAATAACAAAAAAAAAAATATTTTTCTTTTAAAAATGACAGTTAAAAAACGAAAGTAATAACGGTTTATTGAGTTTTTTTAATGTTAGAGTTAAATGCACTGAAATAAAATTTATATTTTTTCTAGAATAATATTCTCAATTCTGGTAATTATTATAATTAAAAGAACTTTTACAAATTATTTTTTTTAAATCTAATTAAAAAATGGTTCTCTTACATTATTAGAGCAAATATATTTATTTGAATTTTAAATTTTTTATAATTGATTATATATTTTTAATAATTAATTAATTAATCAAATATATAATTAAATTAATTATTATTTTTTATAAAATTAATTATTTTATTTTTATAATAATTATTTAAAAAATAAATTTAATAATTCTATAAAAAAATATGGTTAATTCAATTATATAATTGATAAATAATTGATTATATATTTTTAATAATCGATTATTATAAATAAAATTAGAATATAAATGAATAAATTTATTATAATTAAATTTAAGAATAATTATTAAATCTAATTTGATATAAACTATATTTGAAGTAGGATAAATGAAATTTTCAAGTGAAAGATTAATTATTTTTTTTATAAAATTGTATATCTCAAAGTTATAAAATTAGAATATGAATTAATAAATTACATGAAACTCTTTTAAAAATTAAAATTTGCTAAAGTCCCGTAGTTACTAAACTGGGCAGTGTAATGATTTGATTTCCATAAGTCATATAGTTTGGTATGTTTGTGGATGATGGTGAAATAGGTTAAACGGGAAAAGTAGGAAAGAATAATGAATGGTAATTAAAGATAGAGAAAAGGGGAAATGAGGCAATCTGTCTTAAAAGTCCATATAATAATAGCACCATAAGTAAAACATTTATTTATTGCCTGTTTGTGTGCACCGCGCCGGGTCAGGTATTACAGGGTCACTCTCTCCCACACACAAACACATACACACATACACACATACACACACGCACACGCACACACGCTCTCTCTCTCCTCTCCTTCCTTCACGCTTCTTCACACTGTCACCCTCACCTCGCGACGACTAATGGACCTTCAAACACCCACCAGCAATGCTCCAAGCGCCTTTGAAGACTTGGACAGCACCTGTTCCACCCCTTACGTCAGTGCCCCTTCCAGTCCCGGGCGTGGACCCGTGCCCGGTTTCTTCTACAGTGCTCCCGCCAGTCCAATGCACTTTGCCATTACTGCCTCTTCCGTTTCCTACCAAAACACTCCCTCTTCTGCGTCAATGGGATACGAGTTCGAATTCTCCGCCCGGTTCGCCTCCTCCGGTTCGACCGGTCCCGGTTCTATGAGTTCCGCGGACGAGTTGTTCTTGAACGGTCAGATCCGGCCTATGAAGCTCTCCACTCACCTGGAACGGCCTCAGGTTCTGGCTCCTTTGCTGGATCTGGACGGTGAAGAAGAAGAAGAAGAAGAAGCGGAGGTTGTTAGTGTTGTTCGAGGCAGAGATCTGAGGCTCAGGGACAAGTCGGTTCGCAGAAGAACCAGATCCATGTCTCCTCTTAGGAGTAACACGCCTTTGGAGTGGGCGGAGAATGAGGATCATGTTCATGAGGATGATATTCATAGCATAACCATGGGGAACCAAATGAACAATAATAGTAATGGTGGTTCCTCCGAAGTGGAGAACCAAAGGGAGAAGGTGGATGCTCCTTCGGTTTCAGGTTCCGCTTCGTCTTCTCGGTCTTCCTCTGCTGGAAGGAGCTCCAAACGCTGGGTTTTCTTGAAGGATTTTCTCCGAAGCAAAAGCGAAGGGAGGAGTAACAACAAGTTTTGGTCCACCATTTCGTTTTCTCCCACCAAGGACAAGAAGGCCACCACTGCTAATCAAAATCTCCATCCTCCTCTTTCCAAGGACAAAAATGGGCCTTCTTCTGAAACGCAGAAATCCAAAGGAACTTCTCAAGCTTGGGCCAGGAAAATGACAGGAAAGCCCACCAACGGTGTTGGGAAGAGGCGCGTGCCACCTTCGCCGCACGAGTTACACTATAAAGCAAACAGGGCCCAAGCCGAGGAGTTGAGAAAAAAGACGTTCTTACCTTACAGGCAAGGTCTCCTTGGGTGTTTGGGGTTTAGTTCTAAAGGTTATGGGGCTATGAACGGCTTTGCTAGAGCCTTAAACCCTGTTTCCTCCAGGTAATTTCATCTTTCAGGTTTTCCTAAAACTGTACATATCATTATTATTATCACTATTATTATTATTATTATTATTATTATTATTATTATTATTATTATTTTTGTTCATTTAGCTTAGTCTTAGCCTTAAGATCCTTAGCTTTAAGATCCTTTGTTCAAAGGGAAGCCTATGCTATCCTCCATTCCATGAGGTTGGTGAAAAGTAAGATATTAGGGTTGTTCTAATGTTCTTCCTCATCGTCCATGTAGATGATGCTGATAAAACTATCATGTACAATATACTGAGCCTACTCGCAGCATTTCACCATTTACACAGTTGCTGTGCAGTAACTGGAGTTTTATTTATTAATTAATTAATTAATATAATATAATATAATATAATATTCACACTTATCTTTCTCGCTCTTTATTTTATCCTTAAATTAGGCCTAAGCATTGTCATTATTGACATGATGCAACGCCTATCTCTTGTACACTATCAATTTATATCGTTACATTGGTTACAGAAACCACGTGGTGTGGGGAGCCCTATTAGTTGGTTCTGGCCCCACCGTAACAGTGCAAACACCCTTCGGCTGCACCCACGCCATTACACGCACCAGGCCACAATTGAAAGATGCCTGTGTTTTTGTTTGCAACTTTTCCGTCCTAATATTTTTGTTGCCATGATATAGCTGTCGGGATTATGGCAATAGACGGGATGATCTAAAGTTTGTCCATTATTTTTGGGGTCCAAATGGTGTTAGATGCAGCGTTATAATTATGCCATGATGATAGATATGTTTGGGCGTTATGGAAAAAGATGTTTGCAAATCTATATGGGACACGATGTGGACATAAAGTAGATTGAGATTATTTGACATTGACTTGCTTATAAGTTAGTATATTATAAAGTTGGAATGGAACCCATGTAATCCCCAAGAGATGTTCCATTTTCTTTTTGGTTGCTTCTATATTAGTCTCTTTTTTTATTAGTCCTTTCAACCATCCCGTTTTTTGGTGCACCCCGGGTTTTCTTACTCCATGCCCCACCACTACAGTTGAGGGATTAATGTGGATTTTCTTGGTTGTTACTCCTGTACTTTGAAAATTTTCAAAACGGAGCCAATAACTAATCCATGAGACATGAATTCACCTGGGAGGCCCCAACTACTTTAATACGCCGGACGGCATTTAAATTTGCTTAGCCGAGTCAAAAGAAAGGTATGACAAAATTATTCCACACTATCCGGACCTTTGCTACCTAATAATTTGGACCGGCTTAAACATAAATTAATGGTGGTAAAATAAGATAAATGTTATTTCTTATATTTCGCTGGCCGTTCCAGAATAAGCTGTTCAAATAGTTCCCTCTTCCATTCAATCACATGCTATGCTAGCTACCTGTATCGGGATTCTGCTAAGCAGCTAACATGTACTTGCTTACCTAGCCCCAATTTTTTTCCCAACCTTTTTGTCATAAGATTTGCCCCATTCCTATTTCCTTTCGGGAATCACGATTCTAACTGTAGAGAATCTCAGTAGCCAAAACAAAATTGACATGTTATAAAAAAGTATATTATAAATGTATATTTTTATAAATTTGGATTTTTGGATCACAAGTGCACTATGATGCACTTCCATAACTACAGGGGATCTAAGGGCATTTTGTTCTTGTTTTCTTGTTTTTAAAAAGTGTTTTATGGAATTGTTTTGCAAAGAAAAACTTAAAAATATGTCTAATAACTATTTTGAAAAAGAAGTTTTGAAACCTCAAAATGTTAAATAAAAAAACTTGTTTGATAACAAGTTTTGAAAATAAAAACCAAAACCTTATTATTTTTAATCTTTCCTTTGCCTTCTACTTCCTCCCGTAAACCTTTCCTTCCCCTTTAACATGTTCTAGTTAGGATTCATAATGAGCACCTCAACTTGACCGCCCTATCGTGTTTTTCTTCGTCATAATGATCAGTTCTTAATAATAGAAATTTAGCAAGCAAGTTTTGAATGATTTTTTTTAATCTCTTTCTTCTTTTCATCCTATCTCACTTATTTTAAATGTGTAACAACATTTACTCTACTTTTATTCCATGAAAATAACCGGTTCGGTGACCTTGGGGGTCAGGAATTATAAACCATATCTCCCTAGGCTGAACTTTTAAATGCAACGAATCTTCCATCGTCATAAGATCAAGCAAAGGTAAATAAGATGGTGAGAGTCAACTCACCTGTCTAGGCGAGGCTGCATCAACAGACACAAAAATGCAAACATGTTCAGACGAGACACCAACATTAATGTCAATGATGAAAGCTTTTCAGACGGCAGTACATAACAGAAAATTTATAGTAGTAGACAACAACCGTTTCTTTAATTAGCAAATGATCCGTTGCTGCTTCCATGCTTCATATTATCGACTGTTACAGGCCTAGTCGTTCTCAATGATAATTTCTGTTAATTGACTACTTCGACTGTTACACATATCACCACCGATTGAGCCTCCTTATATTATTATACAACAATAATAAGAACTCCGCCATCATTTAACTTATCACATGGGATATTTAACTGCTCAAAAAAAAAAAAACTGAGTTCAGTTGAAAGCTGAAACTACGAGTGATATTTAAGAAAGAAAATTCAGTCATGTCAATTTTTTCTAAGCAAGAGTATGGATATTTTATCTAAAATTCTGAAGGATTGACTATTCTCCCAAGACTTTTATGTCAGTGGTAATGGGGCCCTCCAATCGAAAGGCGAAAGGAACCTTGTCCAATCTGATATGATGGGATTCATGTTCCTTGTTCCATGTTAACTATGGATCTTCTCACGGTTTGGTTCTATTAGAAGGAAAATATAATTAACGAGTTATGCACAGTGGGTCTTTTTTTGACTTTCTCATGACCATATATTTTGTACTGAAGAATATTCAAATGCATTTTTATACCATGTACATAAGCTTCAGTAATTTTATGATGATTAAACAAGAAAAATGGCATAAATTATCTTGTCAAGCTAGAACAGAACGTTAATCTTATTCTTTGTATACTCTTCACCTTTTATTATATATAGTATTAAATATAGTTTTAAGTCGATAGATACTGCAAATTTTATTTTTTAGTTCTTCTATTTTTTGTTTTTATATTTTATATTTTAAAATTTAAATTTTTTTATTTTTGTTGCTAATTTGGTATTAGATATTTATTAACTTGACTAATAAATATTCAACTAAACTTTGTTTTATATATATATATACATATATATATATAATATCAACTTATTAATGTATTAAAAATCTCACTCAAAAATATAAATTATAATTTTTATTGATTCACAAAATATTATTTCATATATCACTCAAACTAGCTATTTATATGACTTTTGTTTAATATACATAATTTTTTTTACAATATAAAAAGTAACAAAGATTGAACGAAATTTTTTTAATGTAAAATTACCCCTTATCACTAATAATCATAATGATTTATATATATATATATATATATATATATAGTAATAATAATAATTTGATGCATATAACAAAGTTTAAATAAATATTTATAAACTAAATTTGTAAACATTTAATTATGAGTTAATGAAAGAAACTAAAAACAAAATTTTTATAAAGTTAGAATAAAAATAAAAATTATTTTAGAAGAATTAAAAATAAATGTTATTATATTTATAATGACTAATATATATATATATATATATATATATATATATATATATATATATATATATATGAGAAAAATAAATAGAAGTTATGAAAAAAAAATAGCTATGTTTTAGAATTAACGTACCAGAAAATTGTTCAACTCACCTCGCTGCAGAAATTTTAAGGCATGAATAAATATTTTGTTTTTATTTATTTTTAAAGTTTTATATTAAAATAGTGAAAGTAATTTTTTGTTTTATTACTACTTTTCATATAAAATTTTAAAAATAAAAAATAAAAGAAAACGATATTATTTTTACAAATAAAATTTAAAAATAAAAATATTTTTACAAATCAAATAATTTTTTATTCTTGCTTTCTTCGCAAACTATGAAAAATGTTGTCAAATAATTATCACCAACACACCTGCTAAAGATATATTTAGAAATTATTATTTAAAAAAAAAGGAAAGAATGATTTTTCACTTTTAATAAATATTTTTCAATCTTATAATTTTTCAAATAAGTTAATATATTAATATAACATACTATATTAATATTTTATTTACTTTTATAAATATTGTATAATTTATTAATTTAAAAATAAAATATTTAATATTATTTTCATTTCATTTCATTCCAAAATTTAACTCTTATATGTTTGTTTGGATAAATTAAAATATATAAAAAAAAAAGATAAAAAATGGAATAGAAATAAGATGAAAAAATAAGTTATATAAGTAAATGAAAATAAAAAAATAAAAAATATCATCTTTTATTGTTGGATAAGTGAAAAGGAATGTGAAAAAAATATTAAAAATATTTATTATAATTTATATAAATTTTAATAAAATAAAATTTAACTTTTAAAAGTAATTTTTTACTATATTTTATTAATATTTTAAAAAAATATTTAATAAATTTAATTATTTTAAAAATAAAATAAAAATAAAAATGATTTCCTCCATTTTTATGGCAAGCAAAAAGAGAAACATTTTTCTATAACTATAAGAATTTTATTTCATCCATTTATATAAAATAAATAAAATAAAATTTATCAAATTTAATAAATAAATTTTTTATTTCCTTTTTTTTCGTGACCAAACAAAGAGTTAATATTCTCTAAGTCATAATTATTGTATTAGCCTATTCTAAAATACTCTAGCTTATTTGCCTTTTTTAAAATACTCTAGCCTTTTAGTTGTGAGGCTTACAATGTTGGCTTCTTTTTATAGGTAGACTAATACTCAAATAAATTGAAAAATATAAAAAAATAAATAGAGTAAAAATATAATAAAAAATAAATTTTTTAAATTAATAAAAATAAAAAAATTATTTTTTATTACTTGGATAAAAAAAAATAATAGAAAAAATATTAATAATATAAATTTTGATTTATATATATTTTAAAATATAAATATAAAATTTAAAAAATATAAATTTTTACTATATTTTTATTAATATAATATTTTATTTTTTATTTTTAAAAATATTTGGAATTTTAAAATTTTAAAATAAAAATTTTTTTCTTTTATTTTCACGGCTAATAAAAGAAAAAAACTTTTTTTGTAAATCCTGAAAATTTTAATTTCATCACCCACATAAAACAAATAAAAACAGAAAAATAAAATCTATTCAATTTAAGAAAATAAGTTTTTTCCATCCTTTTTTTTCTTAATAAATAATGGGTAAAATGTGTCAACATTTATTCTATTATGTATTTATATATATTTTTTTTCTTATTTCTAAAATTTACACTTAATCTATTTTATTTTATAAATATATTATATTTAAATTTAAAATATTTATTTTTGTGTAAAACTAACAAAATTATTTTTATTTTAATTTTTTTCTCTATTTTTTAGATATTACACACATTTTTTATTTTATAAACATATAATTAATTTTTTATTATACTAAGAATTAAAGATTATTTAATTTTAAATTGATAAAAATAGAATAAAATAAAAAATAAGCAAATTACCATTTCAAAATAAAATATATTATTTTAATTTTTTTGTTCAAGAACACTTAATAAAAACTTAATCATAGAAATTACTAATATGATGGAATAAAATGAAGTTTTAAAATAATTTTTTTAAGAATCAAATAAGGAAAAATAAGTTCATATTTTATTGACCTAATTAATAATAAATTACGTGATTGAGTTTTTATTGAATTTTTCATTACAATAATACTGAAATAATCATTGGTATTGATAATTTTATTATTAATATTTTATTATTTATTTTGTTCTATTATTTTAATGTTATAATACATTTTTATTTAAATATTGATAATTTCAAAATTTTACTACTGTAGAGATATTTAGTTGTAATGTATATAAAATAGATAGAAGAAAGTTTATTTGATGTTTGAGAAATTATTTTTTTTCTGTAATTAATTGAAATCTATAATCAGGTTTTTAAAATTGTATTGTATATAAATATATAGCAGGGAGTTTGTACGATGTCAAGAACTAAACGGAATTTTGTATAATTAATCAAAATCTGTAATAAGGTTAATTTGATCAATTTACTTCAAAAATTAATATTTTGAATCTGTGTATTATAATTATAAAAAGAGAATGCTAATTAATTTCTATAAACATTGATTATAAAATTAAAAATGAAAAATATATTAAAAGTATTATTAATGTATATCTTTCTTGATTTCTAATAGAGTTAAACTTTATTTTTGATAAAAAAATTATTTTTAATTTCTTTATCAACATTTTAAAGACAAATAGTAAGATCCTTTATAAAATAGGAGGATTTTTATATAAAATTTTATGTAAAAAGTACAAAATAAAAAAGGAGGGATGAACTTCATGGTCGCTTTGGTTGAAATTTTAGTGTGAGATTTCCATTAACACAAATCTATTGGCAAAATCAGCAAATTAGGCACATTTGCATCTTAAATATAATATCAATTTAATCTAATAAGGACGCCAAAAGAATTGCCACCGGGCACACTTTTCTGCCAAATCCTTGTAGTTGTCAGCACCAAGATCAACTATAAATACATCTCCCTCCAGTTTACATGCTGCAGCA
Source organism: Canavalia gladiata (assembly GCA_037954105.1). Classification (NCBI taxonomy): domain Eukaryota; kingdom Viridiplantae; phylum Streptophyta; class Magnoliopsida; order Fabales; family Fabaceae; genus Canavalia; species Canavalia gladiata. The sequence continues at coordinate 18,341,373 of CM075660.1, forward strand.
ACCTTTTCATAAATCTGTAGAAATTTTAAAATTTTATTTGGAGTTTGACCTCAATATATTTAGATTTTGTTGCAAGAAGGATTCAATTTTAGGCTTAAGTGGGGGGTCCAAAGTAAAAAACTGCTTGGATAATTTAACGTGATTACAGTTTGGAAAACAAATGCTAAGGGGAACAGCTGAATGTACATTTAAGCGAAGATTGATTTATCTTCAAAAATATTGCAGAGGAGTAGTTAGTTAGAAACTTAGAATTATATTTGTCAATAACGTGAAACTGACTTCGGTTTGAGTTAGTTTTCAGTTACGGAGTTAGTTATTTCTTCTTCCGCCGTGGCTTGAAAATATAAAGAAACTTTCTTTCTCAGTTAAGGTAGCAGAATAGGATCTTAGCATTTTATGAAATCATCGTTTTCTCTCTCTGGATAGTTCTGGAAGCTTCTTATAGCTGTTTATTGAATTCTTACACTAAGAATTCTGCTACGTTGAATCCCATGGATTCAGAATCGGTTTGTAGTGAGCAAGTTGATAACATAGCTTTGGTTCAGTCCAAAAATGGCAGGGTTTTGCCGATGCTGAATCGCGAGAATTTCCATGGATGGTCGAGATCGTTGAAGATGGATCTGATTTCGAGAAACATATTGGGATTCATCGAAGGCACCATCCCCGCACCTCCAGAAGAGGACAATTTATATCCGATGTGGGAGTACTTTAACGAGTTGGTGATTTCTTTGATTAGCAGTTCCATTTCTCCATCAATTGCAGAGAGCAAAGATATGATTGGCAAGAATAAGAGTGCCGCTGAAGTTTGGGCGGAGCAGGAGAAACGTTTTACCCAATGTGGTGCGATTATAATTGCAGAGTTGCAAGAATCCATAGGCTCATTCAAACAAGGTAAATTGAGTCTTGCGGATTACGTTAACGAGTTGAAGATTATGTGGGATGAGTGGGAGGGTTTAAGAGCCGTACCGGAATGCAGTAGTTGTGATGCATTTAATGTGGTGGAAATGTATAGGACGCAAGATCGGGTGATAAGATTTGTAAGGGGGCTCAACGATTCGTATGGTAGTTTGAAGTGGCATATTTTGAGGATGGACCCACTCCCTCCTTTAAAAGAGGTTTTCTCTTTGGTAGTTGAGAGAGGAAGGGAACTATTTAGCAATAAATTGGAACCCGATACCTTTTGTCAAGAGTGCAACTGGGCTGTTGATTATCAACTCCCTGTGACTAAAACATGGGTAGTGTTCAAGAGAGGAGTAAAGTTGTGTACCAATTGTGGAAGGAATAGCGTTGCTTTGATAACTCACAAACATATCAACCAAGGCTAAATTAACGAACGAACTAACCATATAGCCAACAACCCTAAGAACAAAGAACAAATCATTTCAGAAGCTAACCTGAACCTGAACCCAAGAAGCAAAGGGACACAAAAGATGAAGCAGATGGAGATCATCTTCAACGGGAATAACCATTTGTCCTTTGAGCACTCATGCATTTAGAATAGAATACAGTAATAAATGTAGTCCCAAGTACGTACTATCACCATTTTTTTGTCAGTCTTCCCTTCGTTTTTTTTCTCTTCTGAATAAACTTGTCTACCTGCTATGGGAAAAGATAAAAAATGTGATGGATTTGGGGTGTTGCGAGAATCGAACTCACGACCTCTCGCACCCGAAGCGAGAATCATACCACTAGACCAAACACCCTTGTTATTAAAGCAATTTGTTTTAATACATTTATATATACTCTATCCCACAGCGGTTTGGATGCTTAACCTGAGAAGCTATGCTGAACAAGTAGAAATTCAAGTGAGGAACGAAAGAAGAAGGAAGGGAATGAGGGTAGATGAGAGAGAGGAAAGTGAAAAGTAAAAGCAGGAATGAGGATGGTAGGGTAAACTGTAAACAAGTGAAGTTACTATGTGATTTAAAAAAGAGGTGGTACAGTGAAGAGTTAAATTAGTTGTTCCTTCGTCAATGAGCAGAGGTTGGGAAGAGATTGAACGGAAAATTCTACGTCTCCTTCACGGTGGCAAAACCCGGACCCAACTCACCGAAATCCATGCTCATTTCCTCCGCCATGGGCTCCAGCAATCCAACCAAATCCTGGCTCATTTCGTCTCTGTTTGCGCCTCGTTACAGAGAATGCCTTACGCCACTCGCATCTTCACCCACAGCACCCATAACCCCAACATTCTCCTCTTCAATGCCATGATCAAAGGCTATTCCTTATGCCCACCCTTCCACCATTCCTTCCAGCTCTTCTCCTTCATGAAGACCCGCGCCATTTCCCCCGACGACTACACTCTCGCGCCTCTCCTCAAGTCCGCTTCCAATCTCCGCCACCACAACCTCGGCCGGTACGTTCACGCCCATGTGATTCGACTTGGCTTCGCGCGCCACGCTTCCGTCCGTGTTGGGATAATCGAGCTCTATACGAATTGTGAGAGGATGGACGATGCAAGCAAGGTGTTCGACGCAATGCGTGACAGAGATGTCATTGCTTGGAACTTGATGATTCGCGGGTTTTGCAAGGTGGGTGATTTGGACACGGGTGTGAAACTTTTCAGACAGATGAAGGAACGGAGCGTTGTTTCTTGGAACCTCATGATGTCTTCCCTCGCACAGAGTAAGAAGGAGGAGAAGGCTCTTGAGCTTTTTCGTGAAATGTTGGAGCAAGGTTTTGAACCCGATGGCGCCTCCTTGGTCACGGTTCTACCTCTCTGTGCTCGCTTGGGGGCCATGGATGTTGGTGAGTGGATCCATTCCTACGCAAATGCCAAGGGATTCCTCGTAGACGCTATTAACGTGGGGAATTCGCTTGTGGATTTCTATTGTAAATGTGGTAACTTGCAAGCTGCATGGAGCGTTTTCAATGACATGCCTCGTAAAAACGTTGTTTCTTGGAACGCAATGATATCGGGTTTGGCTTATAATGGGAAGGGTGAACTCGGGGTTGACCTGTTTGAAAAGATGGTACCAGAAGGCGTGGTCCCTAATGATTCCACTTTTGTAGGGGTTTTGGCATGTTGTGCTCATGCGGGTTTGGTGGATAGAGGGCGTGAGTTGTTCGCTTCTATGAGCGTAAAGTATCAGGTTTCGCCAAAACTTGAGCATTATGGCTGTGTTGTTGACCTACTTGGGCGATGTGGGCTTGTGAGGGAAGCTCGTGACTTGATTAGGAGCATGCCCATGAAGCCAACTGCTGGTTTATGGGGTGCATTGCTTAGTGCTTGTCATACTTATGGTGACACACAAACTGCGGAGATTGCAGCTAAAGAGCTTGTTCGTATTGAACCCTGGAATTCGGGAAATTATGTGTTGTTGTCCAATATTTATGCGGACGAAGGGAGATGGGATGAAGCTGAGAAAGTGAGAGAATTGATGCGAGGAGGTGGTGTTAAGAAAGTTCCAGGGCAGAGTGCAACTGGATAGTCCAGGAAATAACTGTCTTTTGGTCTGCACAAACTAAAGGGATTCCAATTTTTGTAACGCTCCAAGTTACCATATGGGAAAATGTTGTAGTGTCATGAAGATTGGAGGATACCGCCAATCTAATTTGTGAATTGTGAGTATTGCAAAACAAATACCAATCAACCCCAGTTTGAGACAATTTTCACATTACATGTATTTCAATTAGAAAGGCACCAATGGTCTTGGATATGTTAAACTCAAAGCTGGGATGCAGTGGTCTGTTCAAGAGGGCACTCGATACTTTATCATTCACCAATATTTACTGTATTGATATGCAGATTTTTGGATAATGGAGAATCCATGTAGTTTCAAATCATTCTGAAGTCCGATTGTTTTTGAAGAATGCTAAGAAATAGAAAGTTTTGTGAAAAGTGTTATAAACACAATTTCACCATGATTTCCAATACATCAATATATTGATTTCTAATAATTTTTTTAGTTACTAATTCCTTATCACACTTCTTTATATATTATTTGGGAAGGGTAATATATGAAATACATTTTGTAATACATTTCAAGTACTTTTGTTTATTTTGTCTTTCTGTCTTTGTGCGCATCCATTAGTTGATAATACATATGTTTATATATTTCATTGAGCCATACAGAAACGCACTGACTGACTGTAAATATTTCATTTAAAGCTTTGCTTCAGATTGTACGGTACCATAACAGAATTGGGGAGTACATTAAGACAGCGACCATGCACATTAGAAGGAAGGAGGAACTTATTATACCATACGATTAAAATTGTAAAGAAGTCCACTATCTGTTTCTTACTGCTAGTACATCATGTCAGATTATATAAAACCCTGCTGCTGCCAGGATGAAGAGATAGGGTCTATTCACGGTTGGTAATTTGGGAGCACCGTTTGCCTCTCCCCCAATGTAGTCTGCCAAATTGAAGTTCCCTACACAGATTACAATTTGTTGAAGCAGTAAAATTTTCAAGAAAATGGGAAAAGAAAAAGGAAGGTCAAGCTGATACAATACAAGTCTCCATGGAAAGTAACTAGCGTCTACCTCTTTGTCTGGAGAAGCTGCAGCCAGCATTTAATGCATATCTCAATTGTTGCACAGTGGCTTTATTGTAGAATATGAAATTGGACAGTATGTTATCAATGCAATTAAGCACTAGCTGTGTTTCAGTTAGGCACGGTCCACTACAGAAAAAATCGGTGGCCTCCGGTGGTATGTTAATATTCCCAGATGGGTTTAATCTATATGTTTCATCACACCCAACATAAATCTGGGAAAGATTCAAAAATAGACAAAAGAAATGGTCAAATAATAAGAGGACCAAACATGCTATCAGGAGATTGAGATTGTGTTTGTATATGAAGGCTGAAACTGGAAAATAATTAACAATCTTTTACTCAAGAGGGAAGCAACAGAATGTAACTTGGTCATATGCTTTCAACAAATGTAATCAAATGTTTGTTACTTACGAGCTTATTGTTAAAACACGATAAGGCATTTACCATGCTTTGCCCTTGTAGATCCCCCGCTTCTGCATCTGTTCATTTTTTTTATATAACATTGACATATGCCATCAAAATTGTAACTATCAGGATCAATAATGCATAGAATAAATGATATATAGTATAACCATAACCTGAGTAGCAGCAAAACATTGCAATGGAAAGTAAAGTAACGAAGATGACATTTCCCCTTAGCGTGAGAGCAAATGCCATGACTATAAATGTGTGGAAACACAGTTGAGTTGAGTGCATGTGGGGAAAGCAAACGACTGAAACTTAATATGGCATGTGATGACGTAGGCATACTGTTAGTCTTTTGTTGATCAAGACAAATTGCGCAAAAGTGGTAACTGGAGTTGAATATAGTAGGCCACCACCTCACCAAGGGTATAATAATGGAAATAAGAAAGAGAATCGAAATTTGGTTAACAAATACACCGGTTTATGACAGTAATGGATGCAGACAATTTGACTAAGACAGAAAGTGAAAGCAATATATTAGTGTTTAGTCACCAACTCGAGCTTCCTATTTATCTATCTAACTTGTGGAGTATGTGACTTGAGAACTTCATTCGGGTCATCATATTGGAGAATGGATTTGCCATTTATATCCGTCAGCTAGGTATTTCTAAAGAAGATTCTATATATTTGTCAATGTTCAAAAAAAGAAAGAGGAATGGAACACAGGAATAAAACAGCAAGTTTTGGAGATGCGGGGTATCGATCCCCGTACCTCTCGCATGCTAAGCGAGCGCTCTACCATCTGAGCTACATCCCCATTTGAAATTCTCACACAAACATCCCTATAATATCTGTGTAAATTCAAAACAAACTATGGCAATAGCAATCAAGGTCTAACTTAATGATATTATACCCATATGCAATGTTTTTTCGACGTTATTTTACATGCAATGCGAGTTTGAAAATGATGGGTAACTTTAAGACTGGTTTTAAATAATTGAAAGTTATGAGTTTTTGTTAAAAAAAAAAAATTCATTAGATTGAAAAATATAAAGTATAATAAATATTTTTAAATAATTTTTTATTTTTGGATATTTAAAATTAATCATAGGAGTTAATATTAAAATTTTCTATAAATATATTATAAGATGTGGCAAAATCTACATCTTAGTGTCTGTATTAGAGGGCAAACTCTATTTTGAAGAAGCGAAAACTTTTTCCTTTTGAAAGAAAATACATTGAAACTTGTGTTTTTACGTAGAAAAGTGCATAACCTTCCATTAATTGAATTATAATTTTATGGAGTACATTTTAACAATTTTATTACGTACTTGACATCTCTTATTTTTTTATATTTTATTGCATCATTACTATATTTATTCTTTTTTTTTTATCTTTCTCTAGCTTTTTACATCTTAAAGATATTCATAAAATTTTATTTTTAATAATTTGACTTTCTTTTATGAACTATTTTTTTTTATTAAAACTACATTACTTCTACTTCTGATTAATTGATGTTTCAAAATAACTTTTTTTTGCTGCTCTTTACTTCCACTTCACTTACTTATTAATTATTTTTACATACATGTTATAAAATCAGATAATAAATAGTCGAAAAACTCAAAGTAGGAAGGACATTCTATACAAGTCACTCTTTCACCTATTAAAATACAATATTTAATTACAATATATAATCAGTATATTTTATGTTACTATTCAATTATAAATTATCATATAATTAAAAATAATTAATTTATAAATTATATAAAAAATTAGTTGATTAATAGTGTAACATTGTTTACATTAATAAATGGAACTATTAAAACATTTATAATCTTGCATGTCTGGAATAATTCAATGCACAAATAATTGATAAGTCAGAGGGTATATTAATAAAAAAAATTATACTAAAATTAAAATAATAATATATTTTAAACAAACAATGCTTAAAAAGAAATTGAAGGAGCATACGTATAATCATTAGTTATTTTTCGTCAATTATTAATATTATAATTTAATTAGAGTAAAATTCATCTCTATTTTCTTTTTTCTATTTTTTTCTCTCTCTCTATCTATCTATAATTTTCTGGTTTTACGTACACATATAGTTTTACATATACGCATTTATCTCATTCTTTTTTTTTTTTATAGATAACCCTTCCTAGAACTAGAGAAAATCTATGCTTGTTCAACTAACATCCTTTTTCTTTCAGCATTATTTATTTATTTATTTTGTATGTGTGTAATAAAATTTTTAAAAAGATTACGCGAGTTTTTACATTGAAAATTCACAACTCATAGGAGGTAGATAATTGATGGTTAGAAAAAAGAGAAAATGAGCGAGAACAAAAATAAAAAAATTAAATGATGGAAATAAAACTTCTCACGGGTGGCATGTGAAACAACATAGTGAGTAACGTAATTCAAATATTTTATTGACTATTGTTAGTGGGTTCGATTTAGGATTTAGATTTTAGACTAGTGACTAGTTCCAGCATCGATGTAGCTGAGTCAGTCCTTACGCATATATTATAGCGCTCTATTTCTCTTCTGGAGCAAAAGACAAACAATCGCCAAAAACATTAGCAGGACATATAACGGATATATATATATATATATATATATATATATATATATATATATATAGAGAGAGAGAGAGAGAGAGAGAGAGAGAGAGTGTGCAATTTGTTAAACAGGTAATCTGTATTAAGACACCTCCAATTAATAACTATAGGAGTAAGCTTCTAGAAATGAGATAGCAGGACATCTCTTACTATATGGACTACTTTATGTATTGAGAGAGCCATTTGAAGGCATCTCCGTAACCCATTTTCTTCACAACACTGCACATGAATACCTCCATAGGACGGACATTTGAGTCTGACAAATTTATATTGCCCTTGCCTGTGGTGAAGTTGGTGAGCCCCAAATGATAACGCAACTCTTCTTCTGAGGCAGCATATGGAATATCTATCTTGTTTCCAAGGATAAGGACAGGGATAGCAGTCAAAGACTCATCAGAGAGCAGAGCATCCAACTCTTTTTTAGACTCAGCAAATCTTTCCTTGTCATATGCATCTACCAAGTACACCACTGCATCAATCTGTATCAAAGAAGGATGATTCTTGCTCTAGATCATCTTAAAGTAACATGGGCGAGCAAATGATAAAGCTAAAGCTAGAGAATAACTTTAAAAAACTTTTTAAAAAGTCATGAACCCACCGGCGCGTACCAAATTCAAGAAATGCTTGAAGCTTGAGAATAATAATGCAATTTACAAAACCAAAGACAGAAAACCAACTTCTAATTAAAAAAATGATAGATTTGTTCAGAAATTTTTCTTTTGTTTTAAGAGATAATATTAGGAGCCAGAATTATGGAGTATCGGGATACCCCTATATTTAGGTATATATTGTGCTCAACGAGACACTCCATATGAAAAATTGTGTCAGAAGCATATGTATCAGATAACATTCTATGAGCAACCTTCTAATGAGGAAAGACGTTACCAGCGAATTACCACATGTAATTTCAGCCTCCCATGAATCAGATAAACAACAACTGTTTAGCTGGGGTTATGAAGGTATAAGTTCTTCAACCAAGCTCTAGTCACTCAATTTAATTAGATATTAGTCTAGTAATATATCAGAATATTCTGCAACATTAGAGTATTTTTGACAACTAGATTATAGTGCAATTCCAGTAATGAACACTCCTTGTTAACAGCTATAACTACAAGTTCACATATTCTAAGTCAAACCTCTAGTGCAGCTTTATTTCTGCAATTGTTGCATGAACACCGGATATTAATATTAGCATGTAGGGCAAAAACCATATCAGATTGGAGAGCAAGATATATTTAATCCTAAATTTCAAATATATCTATACATAGCCATGTTCCATCCAATAATATGCTTTCAAAATATGCAAAACTGAGTTGAGATAGTCTACACTTGGGGTGCACTTGGTAAATATACACATAAAAGCATGCTTGTGTCTTAGAAAAGATAGAGAGACCTTGGCATAGTAATCCTTCCAGACTCTTCGTGCAATCTGATGACCCCCTAGATCAAAAGCTTTAAAGTTGATCCTCCCAATAGTCAACTCCTCTGATGTTGGATACTGTGTAGGCTGATGCTGGACCAGTCTCTGCCAAACCGATTCCCATTAAAAAAAAAATACACCAAAAAACAAGCCTATATTATAGTCCTAATAAACCATTGTAATGTCAGGAAACTAGATATTGCAAAGTACATATTTGAAGTCAACGTGTCAAGCATACAAAAACCAATAAATAATTGTTGAGAACAAACACAAATATATTAGAAACATAAATTTTAGATCTCAAAAATAAACAAGTATTAGAACAAAACATGTCAAGAAACGGGCTCAGTTTTAAATTGCAGTCTATAACCAGCTACAATATCGCAGTTTTTGAGGGTTCTGCAACCGCATCGCCAACTGAGTCCGCAAATAGACAATTAGGCATGTAACCAATCTTTTAAACTACAGTTTTGAATCCCAATTACGACCCAAACATGTAGGCTATCTAAAGCCGCAATGTCAATGTTTTTGAGGATTCAGCAACAACGATCGCAATTGAAAACCTCGCATGCAACCCTCTTTTAAACACTGAACTCATTTAAATTGTAGAAAAGGATCCTGATTCGGGAAAAATAGCATCCCAAGAAATGAAAATAGGATTTATAACTATTCCAATTCCAAGCACAAGGTTATTCTGAGAGAAACATATTATAGGAAAAAAGTGAAAGCATGATTCCCATATTATTATCATCCAGCGATAATTTTGCTGAGAAAAGAGTAATGGAAGAGTAAAATCGTTTATAATCGTAAATAAAGGGATAAGATATGGAGTAAGTAAAATAATGGGAAACCTGGTCTTTAAGCATATGAAGCAAGGTGGTTTTTCCGGCATTATCGAGACCTAAGAATAAGATCTTAGCCTCCTTCTGCCACAACCCAAGCGCTGCTAGAATGCCATAAAACCATTCAAACAAAAACATCTCTTTTATTTGTTTTACGCTCCACAAAGCAGAAAGCAAAGGATATAGAAGTTTGAAAGAGAGTGAGAGTGAGAGAGAAGGTGAATAATGTAAACGGCGTGTTTGCTGCTGGTTGCTGCAACAATATTTTATTAATTTGTATTTCAGTGTTCATTTAATTTAAAATTAAAAAATATTTTTAATAAAATTAATTTTCAGTCGGTAGATATTAATATTAAATGGTATAGATTCGAATATTTTTTATAAATGTTTTAATGAGTGATTTTTTCTATTTATTAATAAATATTCTTAAACCATTAAGTAACATACAAAATGAAAAATAAGACTGTAAAATATAGTGGTAATAGGCGTTGCTAAAATAGTACTCAAACGGAAAAGGTAATACAGATGTAACGATTAAACTTGTCTCATTTAAAGTGAGAATTTTCAAAAAATATGGAATTATTTTTTCGATAACTTTTATAAAATTTTCATTAATAAATTTAATTATTAAAATAAACAATTTTATAATATAAATTAAGTTTATAAAATTTAAAAATTATTTAATATTTTATAAATAAAATAAATTTATTGTTTAATATATATATATATATATAATATAATTAAATTTTAGTTATAAAATTGTATGTATGAATTTTAAATTTTCAAATATTTTGATATATATGATTATCATATTAATACTATATAATTTAATTGTTAAATTTATAAAATTTATATTTATAACAATTATTAAATAAAATAACTTCAATATAAATTGTTTTTTTAGAAAAAATGATCTCTCTGCTTCTAAAAATATTGTAATGTTTAATCTCTATCCTGATAAAAATATGATGATATTTAATTTTTCTTTCTAAAATGATCTATCACTCTGGATAAGTGAAATTCAATTATTAGAAATACTATGATATTCAATCTTTTTTCTTTCTAAGTTTTCCCTCTGGATGGTGAAAATTCTATCATTAATTATAGCTGTTGAACATTCGAACTATGAAACCTGTATCTATTGATGAGGCCTAGAATTCCGTGGGCTTGTCAAAGCAGAAGCAGAAGAGCGACAGTAGTAGTTGGCTGAAGATGAATGGTGGGACAGAATTGATATTTTTTCATGTCATGAATAGAATTTTCTTTTATTTTATTTTTTGGGAAAGATTATTCTAAAAACTCAGCATAATTTAATAATCTTAAAATATTACATACTATTTTTATTTCCGTTTATTTTCAAAAAGGAAAAAAATATACAAACTAAGACATTCAGTTATTATATTATAACTATTTGATAATTTTTTAATTTAGCACACATTCTTTTTATTTATCCTTTTTCATTTAATTTTTGGTCTAAATGAAATGATATTAATAAAGAGTAATAATTAATATTCTCACTAAACATGTAAATAGACAAAAAATATATAAAAAAACAGTGGACGATTACAAGAAAGGAACTTCCTTATTCAAACGGCAGAGTCTGGAATGTTAAATTTGAAGGCCCACTGTGTTGAAAAAATAAAACCAGAAACCGCCAACAGTTTCAATAACAATTCGTTATCCATTCGGCGACGTTAAATATCAGTTTCGATATTCCCACTGAAAATACACCCACTGATATTTCTAAGTAGGAACATGGAATACATTCCCTTACGAACGGTTGAGATTTTTTTGAAAAAAAATATCGGACGGGTTATATACTGTGTGTAAGTACTATTTCTGCTTTCAATATTAAACTTCCACATCACCTCAAAATGAGGACAGGTGGCAAAATTAAAAAATTTATATAAATAGACACATAGATACGACTCATTCACGCAGATATCGTTCGTTACTTTTCCTATCGCAAATCGTTGTTTTCATCTCAAAAAGCTTAACAAACTAACCATCAGCTGACATGGCACAAAAGCAACGCAGGATTCTGGTGGCGGTGGATGAAGGCCAGGAGAGCATGTACGCACTCTCATGGTGCATCAAGAACCTCATTTTCCAAAATTCCGAAGATACCCTTATCCTCCTCTACGTCAAGAAACCTCCTGTCGTTTATTCAGCCTTCGATGGCTCAGGTATTCTATATAGCAACCACTAACCAAAAACGACAAGGTTTTTTGGTGTTTATTGATATTAATTAATTATGTGCCGTGTTTCTGCTTTAGGATACCTGTTTTCCACTGAGATAACAGCAACCATGGACAGGTATAGCCGGCAAGCGGCTGATATGGTCTTGGAGAAAGCCAAGAAATTGTGTAACAAAATCCAAAATGTAAGTATATATGCTATACTCCTTATGAATTATACAATAATCTTTAGTCACATATGTATACTCCTTTTGGTGTGTTGTGTTTGTGAATATTATGAATGGTTGGTGGTTTAGGTGGAGGCAAGGGTAGAGAGTGGCGATCCGAGGGATGCGATCTGTGAGATGGCTGAAAAGTTGGATGTTGATGTGTTAGTGATGGGAAGCCATGGCTATGGTCTCATCAAGAGGTGAGTCCACAGTTCAGAGTAGACATGTGATTAAATAAAGGGTTATGTTCACTATAGTCTAATTGGCTTTTGGAATGTTGAATGGCAGGGCTTTGCTTGGAAGTGTGAGCAGTTACTGTGCACAGAAAGCAAAATGTCCGGTTTTGATTGTCAAGAAGCCAAAATCAACTGCCGAAGATTTATAATAATAATGTTTGCTGGTTTTTTTTAATCTTCCTGTAAATGGTTTAATTACTTCTGTCGCTTGGGTCATTTGGCTTTGCTTGTTCTTCCTCCAAGGGAATCTCTTGGGAAATATTTGACGTTAAGGCAAAAGTGGTGTGTTTGTATAGGTATATAATGATTATTTAGTTGGAGGAAGCTTTCAGAATTGAGGATGCATGCCTTGTGGACCAAAGTCTATGTTTATGATTTATCTCAACATTTGGTTTTATTCTGCTTAATTTTGAGTAATTATTTTTTTTTCCCAAAGTTTCTAGATGTTGATCCCTTTCTTTGTTATTTTTTCACAGTTTATACTCCATTTTGTGCTGTGGATAATGATCATAAATCATAATTAAGTGAAAGTTTGGGAAGTAAAGAATAAAGAGAAGAAAATGTTTACTATAAATCCAAGGCACAATCTTTTTACACATTGATTCCGCCACTTCATTCAATTTCAGCGTTTCTACCATATATTAGTTCTTTAAAAAAAATTATTTTAATTTTCAAAAGATAAATAGTTAATTATTTTGATTTTTAAAATTAAAAGTTAGTTATTTAAGAATTAAAATGATTATTTTTTATTTTTTAAAATGCTAATAGATAATTTTTTATTTTTAGAAATTAATATGATTAATATTTAATAATTTAAAAATAAAAAGATTATTTATTATAGTAATTTGTAATTTTTTCTCCTAATATCCCAATTGAAACTATTAATATTTTATTTAAAATAATGTTTGGTGGTAAGAAAAAAGAAAAATTTTAAAATTTTAAGAATTAAGACATATAAAGGATATCTCAATTGATATGGAAGGGAAGGCTCGCAGAGATGTATTATAATATTATCTTTTTAAGGATTAAGAGATTTAAAGGATAATTTTGTAGATCTATTCTAAGGGGGTTTTTTTTTCATCATATCTTACAATAGTTGTGGAGAGAACAAAATTGGGAGAGGACATGTTCTGATTTCCTTTATTTTCATTTCTTTGTTCTAAAACTTTGATTTAAATAAGAAAAAAAACTTTAAAAATTTCTCTCCTTTTCTTCATGTTCGTCTAATCAAATATCATCCCATGTTAATGTCAACGGTAGGGGAGGATACTTTCAGATGGAATGATGAATTGTGTAAGTTTTGTTTTTATTTTTCTTGATAAAAAAAATTAAAAAATAATTTAAGTGCATTTTTTTTATATTTTAACCTAGATGTGATTTTTAATTTTAATTATACATATTTAACTTTCATATTTTTAATTCTTTCAATCAAATTTTTTACCTCAAAATTTTAGTCAACAATGAATCGAAATGTAAAAAATGTCATTAATTTGTATGAATTTATAAAGAATATATATATAACATATTAAATAAATTAAAAAAAAGATAATTTTTTTATACAAATTTTTCTTTTTATTTAAATATTTAATATTTATTTTACTAATTTAAGCAGATCAATTTATATGTTTTTTAATTATTGAATAAAATTTTAAAGGAAGAAAATTAATTTATATAACTAAAAATAAAAATAAGAGCAAGTAATTAAAATTATACAATGTAAAATAGAGACTATAACAGATACTAAATTTTAAAATTAATGAGAGAATGCATTCCCATAAACAGTTCTTAGAATAACAGGTTTACATTTACCATTCAATTATAGAATATATATCATGAATGAATATTTAATAATGATAATATCTTTACTCCCTTTCAAAGATAATTTCCTCTTTAGAGAGAATACATGAATATTTATATAATTTTAAAAATTAAAAAAATCGATAATGGATTTAACCCGTTAAACTACATAATTCATTCAACCCGACTTTTGCAGTAATTTATTTTAGTGGTTTAAATTGATTCAAAATAATTTAACGATAAACTTTGCTATATCAGCAAACAGTGTATTAAGATTTTTATTTTTAACTAGTTTAATTTTTACAAAATACTTCCCTATCTTTTATAATTTTTATAATAATCAATAATGGATTTATCTTTTAAAATTTTCACTTTTAAAATCGATAATGGATTTCATCCGTTAAACTACATAATTCATTCAACCCAATTTTTGCTGTAATTTATTTTAGTAGTTCAAGTTTTAATGATAAACTTAGCTATCTCAGCAAACAGTGTATTAACATTTTTATTTTTAACTTGTTTAATTTTTACAAAATTCTTCCTTATCTTTTATAAATTTTAAAATAATGCAATTAAATTTTTCACTTTTAAAAATGTTCTAAATTATACAAAAGATAAATTTAAAAGACAGCAGCTGGTTAAAGAACTAACAAAAAATTTTTAAACAAAAAATTTATTTGTAAAAACTAAATATCCCAGGAACTAAAATGCTAATACAGTATGGAGCGTCACAATTCGATCAATTCACTTCAGTTCAATTTTGATAACACTTTAAAAGGGAAGGATTTTTGCGTGTCAATGTTCATAAATAGAAAACGGTCGGTTCATTTCAATAAGATTTAATGCAACAGTTTGACACTAATCCATCACAAGGGAATATTGTAAAAGGAGGGAAAATTAACACATTATCTATCAATATGTAGAAAAGAAAAAGTGAATTCCTTTAAATTAAATAATTGGATAATTGCCGTAGCATCCATCGGACCTTAATTTTTTTCGGATTTTTTCGGATCTTATATTCTCAAACGATTTGACCTTTTGAGATTAATTAAAATTGGAGGTAGGTTCATAATTTGGAAACTCAATTTACCGAAACATAAAAAAGATCAATCCAAAAGAGACATTTTTGTCTGTTCTAATCAGCTGAAATAGTCCAATGAAAATGAAACAAAAGCTCAAGCATTTACTTGCATGGTTCCATGGTTTGTTTATCTAGAAGAAAAAGACTAAACTAAAAAAGATATAACTTTCTCTCTGGAATATAACTACCGCTCACTTCGTATCCTCTTTGCAAACTCCCTAGAGCTCATCCTGCAAATAAAAGATGGGAGAAAGAAATACTAAATACATTGTTGCCAAGGTTATGCTTGATTTAATTGAGATATTGAGGGGATGAAAAACCTACATGTACATCCTCTTCCTTGGTTTCTGCACTGTCTTCACCAGTCTCTGTCTTCGATTCAGAATCAGAGTCATTACCAGCATCATCAGTATCTTCCTCCTCGTCCTCAGCCTATAGAGGATATTAACTTCATCAGAATAAGTGTAACAGACGATGGATCAAATTTCAGGAATAATTGTTCTACTTACATCAGAGTCAGCTGGATCATCCTTTGATTCCTGGACAAAGATACAAAAATATTGTAGATGTAAGAAAAGTTTAGGTTCCTCCAAGCAAAACCAAATAAACAAGATACTTTTCAGGATAAAAGTTTACCTCCTCTTCCCTCTTCTTCTCGATCTCTTCAAAAGCTGCCTTCTCAGCCTGCAGGAACATATTTTTATACATGAAGGAATGCTATCATTCAATAACATAATTTAGGCCAAAAGATTAAATGAATAGAAAGAACTTACATCCTTGTGCTTTCCCCATGTTTCTTCAGCCAGTTGCTTAGCATAGTCAGGATCATCGGTTATCAAGACATTGTCAAACAAGGTACCAGATTTCACCTGGATCATAAAGCCTGTTTGTCAGCGTTTGGAAAGAAAAAGATCAACTAAATGTATAAGTAAAAATGAAAAGTTTACCTGCCACAATTCAATGCCCACGTACTTCAGTTTGGGGAAAACATAGAGGTCAGGGTCGTCCTTGAAATCTGCAAAATATATTTTCCAAATGTTGAATATACTCATCTCATAATATAAAAGAATTAGTAAAAATACCAGTTCTCTATAAAAAAAGATGATTAATAAACCTGGGTTGTCAATCAATGGTGCCTTCCACTTTCCTTTGTAGTTGGGGTTCTTAATTTTCTGCATAGATGAAGCATGCAGTGTCAGAAAGCAAATCCATTACCAAACATACTGCAAATGCGATTCATTGCAATAAAATTCTAACAAACCTTTGCTTTCCATGGGCCCTTGTACTCAGGATTGGCAGTGGTAGGTGGTGTCCACTCACCATCTTCCTCATCATCCCAATCTTCAGGCTACAGCAACAATTAGTTTAATCAATAACCCCAACAAAATGTGACATATACACAGCAAAAGTAAACTCCAATTGATGAAAACCTTCTTGGCATCAGGGTCTGGGATCTCTTTTGGGATGTCATCATATCCCTGAAAATACAGGATACATGAGTCAGTATACACCCCATAGTAAACAAGGAAAGTTCATTCAAAATGTTAGGCTTTTTCAGAAGAGGAATTACCTCTGGTTTCTTATCCTCAGGGTCAGGAATATATTCTTTGTCATCCCAATCTTCAGGCTGTGAGTATATTATTGTTAGAAATTATCAATAATTAAACCAAAACCAAACTGGCCATTACACTATAAAAGTAGGAGAAAAATACTTTTTTCGCCTCGGGATCCTTGATTTTCTTTGGAGGGAGAAGGTCCCAATCAGAGTAGAGACTACCAGTTTGCTTCTCCACATTATCAATCAGGATGGTGTAGGTTGCATCAGGACGAAGGATAAAGGTGTAAACATGAGTTAGTTGGTCAGTCTCACAAGGAACATCCTTCTTTATCAAGTGGTTTGTGCCATTGTAGGTCAGAATAGCATGTACTTTCTTGGTACTGTAACCACAGATATCTGGGCCAAACATGATACTGCAACAGAACAAGACATGTCAAAAAGTCAGGTATTTCACAATGTTAAAGGTATCCATCGAGAAAAGGCAACAAAAACAAAAGGGGATATATAAATCACCTGTAAGGAGTATCCCCACCAAATTTCTTTTGATCAACATCCCCGCTAAGCAACTTCAAGTAGCCACCACCACAGTCAAGCTTCTGTTCATGCTTGACAGAGAATTGGAAAACTAGTGTCTTCTCCTTATTGCTGAATTCGGGAAACTCAGCAGAAATAGCATAGAATCTGTAATCTTCGCTGGTTTGAATACCTGTGAAGATATCAACATTCAACCAAACCTACCTTAATATCAATTTCTAGGAAAAAGTAACACCAGCAGCCATAATGGATGACATTTCAACATAGTAATTTTGTTTACCTTTGTCATTAGCGTCTCCATTCCATTGACCAGCGGTGTAGTTCCACTCCCCAGCGGTGTTCTCATCTCTCTTCCAATCAGATTTAACCCACCGGTTTTCCCATCCATCTATAGCATTCGCCAAAAACAAAGGCACACAAGTTAGAAAAATGGAAAAAACAAATTTAAGATAAATAAATATATTGTATATCGATGGAATAGGGAAATGGCCTATCCTTCGAGGTACGTGGTTTAAAATTTAGAAAATAAAAAGTAAGGTTCTTATGGTAATCATATAGACAATGTAGCATCAAATAGATAAAGGCAAGCTTCTAAAATTATAAAAATTACTATCAATCATTGAAATGCTGCTCAGTGACTGTAACTGCCTCTAGTCAGTAATCCATGAACAAATGAGAATTTAACCGAACAAATGTGGAATAACAAAAACATAAAGGTTCACATGCTCTCCACCAATTATCCAGTTTAATAATTTGGGAATATAGGTGTCAAGGCTAATGCTAAAACCATTAAAATCACTTTTCAAAACCACATCAGCATTTAGCGCGATTATGAATCAACATATTATAAAAGACAACCAAAACGGCTCACGCGTTTGCAGATCTACGACAGACCGAGGCATTTCATGTCAGACCTTAATGTCCAACTAAAAACACAAATCAAATCATAGAAGCTTTTCAGATCGAGGCTCAAACGCGTTAAAAAAACCTTGATCCTAAACAAGTAATGCCAAATTCGACACACGGAAATGCACAAATGAAAACAGAAAATCCTTAAGCTACCAGGAAAACATTAAAATTCAAGCTCGATCTGGCGAAAGAAAATGAAAAGAGAGAGAAAGAGAAAAGAAAAGGAAGGATAGATACCATCGAAGCGCTCCTCGAAGAAAACCTTGGCGGAAGCGATCGCGAAGAGGGAAAGAAGAACGAGAGAGAGGAGGTTAGGGTGTCGCACCCTAAGCGCCATTGCTATCAACGGAACAGAGTTAGAGATGGAAAGAGAATGTGAGAGCTACTTCGGATTTGAGTGAGCTTCGGGTACTATATAGTGGCTCACTCTGCTCTGATTTTTCAGTGCAGTGGGTAATTTTGGAAATTGACGTGGCTCCCTCTTATGTGGATGCAAGGTGGCAGACTCTAACCAACAGTGAAATGCCATGTGTTCTCTGATTGTCATTCATGTGGTGTGGCATGCTGTCATTGGTAAATACAGAAATTGTAATGACATGTACACGTAAGTGAAATCCTTAAGGTATTTACGGTACTGCCATGATGCCTCCAAGTTGAGTAGTTACAAGCATAACAATCATCCAATCTTACCTTTGGTTTGTTTCGGTGAAAATAAAATGCAAAAGTTGAAAAAAAAATTCAATGAACAAAAATTAGAAGAGAAAAAAATTATTTTTAGAATTTATTTTTTAATTAAATAAAAATTGTATTTATAAAAAAAATGAGTAGCGAAACAAAAATGTATGGGTATTTTTATTTTCTTTTTTATTCAAATAAAGTATAAAAATTTTAAACATTATATATTTTTTATTCCAACAAAACAAAGTATTAATTTGTAAAAATTAATTATAATGAATAAAATATTTACAAAATTGAGTTCAGACGAAAGTAATAATCTACAAATTTTTAAAATGTTTTTAAAATTTATTTATATAATTATTTTTATAATTATATAATTATGATTGTATAATTTGTATTGTTTTTAAAACTTCTTAAATTATAGTATTTAAATTTTAAAATTATTCTAAATTTAATGTTTTATTTAATTTTTAATTTTTAAAATTTTAAATTTGATATATCATAATAATAAAAATTATGTACACAATTTTTTTAATTTTAATTTTAACTAGATTTTTATTTTTATTTTTTCATTAATATTAGTCTAATATATTAGTTATTATTATAATAAAATATTTATTATTAATAAAAAAATTAAATTTTATTTTATTTAAAACTTTAAAATATTCATTCAATACCTGCAATTTACATGAAATTTTTAAATTTTAAATAATATATGCATCACAAAAGATTATATTAAAATTATTTGAATTGAAAAATGGTTAGAATTATGTAGTAGTGATATATATTATATACTGATAAAAAATTAAAAGTATTAACATTCTTAGGATTTATAATAAAGTTAAAAAATAAATTAAAATTATAACAAGATTTTTATTGATGTTATCTATAAAAATTAAAAAATCAAATCTATATTAAGATTATTTAAAATTTTGTTTAATTTAAAAAGATGTCTTTAATTTTCTAATATTATATAAATATTTAAAATTTAAATAAAAAACTTAAAATTTAAAGTATAAATAAAAATTAAATATTTAATATAAAGAAATTACACCGTTTAATAAGAATGAATAAAAATTAGGCGTTTCTCTTAAAATCGTTCTTGTTCAAGAAAAAAATAATAATCTATTTACTTTAGAAACCAGCATGTTAATTTATATTTATAAATAAAAAAAGTTCAAAAAATAATTTTTATTATTAACTATTACCATTCATATCAAACTCTGAATAATAAATTAAAATCTTCATTATTGAAAAGAATATTTTTGGAAGTTACATTTTATGAGTTTTCCTATATTAAATTATGTGGCTTCTAAAATTTATAATTTTTTAAATAAATTAAATCTTAACATTATTTTAGTTTTAATTAATTTTAATTTAATTTAATTTTGAAATTATATATATATGTAATTGATATATCATATCATCAATAAATATTTGTTTATCATTTTTTAATTCTATGCTCAATTTAAAAAGTTTAATCCTTCTAATTTTTTATTAACATAATATGATAAAAATATTACTATTTTTAAATATTATTTTATTTATAAATCAACCTTCAACTTTATTATATAGTCATAACTTTAAAGAGTGAAAATTTCACTTTATCTACCCTCTATCTCAAATGATCCCATGTCATCGTTTTTTGTAAATACATATATTTTAGTATTTTTTTCATTTTTATTTGTTTAAAAAGAGAATAAAAATTTATTTTTATTTATTAATTTTAATTTTTAAAAATATTAATAAATTATTTCATATATATATATATTTAATTATTATCAATTGTAATAAATAAAAAATTAATTAAGAAAATAAATTATATTGTTTAAAAATTTAATAACATTAATTTTATTTCTTATTATTGTGATTCTTCTTTTTCTAAACTAATAAAAAGTAACTTAAAAAGGTTTTGAAATGCACATCTGTCTGTTTAACGTGTTTTACTTTATCATTTTATTCAGAAATCTATTCCTTCCCTTATTAAATTTTATAATATTTATATTTTTAACTTAATTAGCAAGAGATGAATGTTATTATCCTTTTGAGATAAGCTAAAACTGAAAAATAACTTCCTTGAAAATAAAATAAAATTTTATAACAATCAAATTTTTTTAATTCAAATATTTTGAATAATCAAATTTTAAAAATAACCGCTAATATTAAATTTATTACATGGTTAAATGATAATGATTATTGTCAAATAAAATATTAAATAAATCATAGTATGTATGTTAATTTAAAAATAAAAATGTAAATAAAAACGATATCATTATTTTTCTTCCACTTTTTATACAATTATATATTGTATTATATTATATATTAAAATAGATATATAAGTTGATTTTAAACATTAAAACTATAAAAAGGTAAAGTTTTTAATCAATATCAATTAGCTATTAAACTAATTAATATTGTATTAATCTTAATTAATTCAATTTAAATATTTGTATATATATTTTCCATTTAAAGTATTTTCACATTTTGAAATTTGTGAGTAATCCTAATGAAAATATTTCAATCAATCAAAATATATGTTCATAAATGCATAATCAATCACTTAAATAGTGAATCAATTATTTATTAATTCTCTTTAAGTATGTTTTTTTTACTTAAATATAGGTGCTAAAGACCTGTTATTTGCTCATCTTCTCTACTAATGATTCAGAATTCATTTTTGTTTAATTTAATTATTTTTATAGCTACCGGATTTAGATCTAGTATCTCAATTTTTTCTTCTCAATATTATTAGGCAGCATTTATTTGTAAAAATGTTTTTTTATAAAAAAATTATTTTTTATTTTCATTATTTTCAATAAAAAATTTAAAAAATACTAAGAAAATAGACTTATATTTTAAATTATTTATATTTTATTATTTTATAAATAAATATTAAAAAAATATTTTTTAGTTGATTAAACTGGTAGTAATGAAAATAGATATAGGGATGTAGGTATCAAAAGGTATGTGATGGAGATTGATATAAGATATACTCCTAGAACTAATTCACAACATATAAGTGAAGGTGAAGTGTTACCTATAATATACAAACCGATCCAAATTTGAAATTGATAGATGTTGATCTCGGTCAGTCCTGTTGTACCCACTTCGGTAATGAATCTAATGATGACCTTAGTTTTGAGGTGCCTAGAGATTAATGTAAAGAGGCAATGTCACTGGACATGTAAGCCAGTACAATTAGCGCATCTAACCCTGATCACATTTATAATATCAATGGAAATTTCTTTCAATTATTGGAAAGTATAATTTTTAATAGCTTTACTCACAAATATAAACTTACTTGTGCTGCTCACATTAGCAAAGATGTAATAAGGACCAAACCACACTTCATCAATGCTCATATATACGGAGCTCAAAAATTACGTGGGTATCATTTAAATTTTATCTATTATTCTACCACATTTATCTTTTAACTTAGGCGTTGTAGTGTTCTTTATAGAGATCATCTTGAGCAACTCACTTTTGCAGAATTTTTTTCACATTAGCCGTCTTGGAAGAGGACACCCTCCTTAATGAAATTGAGGCTGAGATTAGAGATCAAAATTGCTATTCGTTAAAAAATATGAAAATGGATACAAGTATTTTTTAAGGCAAATATAAAAACTGATAATGTCCTACTAATTGTCATTTTTACCCATCCAATGATAAGGAGTACTTCAGGATTGTTACGACTCACTATTTTTCTTTAGAATCTATAGCAAATTATAATATAAAAAATGCAATATATATTTATTGCTGTTAGTACAAATACAAGATAACTATTTTTGATAAAATATGTATATTCTTGGTTTAATTTATTTTGAAGGAATACTCACTTAATTTTTTCTAGCTTTATGAGAGTTTTTTTTTTAAAAGTTACTATTTACCAATAAAAAAAATCTAAACATGTTATAATTTTTTTAATTTTTTTTACTTGTACCATGAATGCATGTTCTTATTTTTATTAAATTATTAAATTGTTTTTTAGATTTTTTAAAATTTAAAATATTTAATTTTTTCTTTATAATTTTCATTTTAATTTCTCAATACATGTTTCAAGGTGAAAAAATAGTTTTTATGTTGAAGTCTAACAAATTTTAAATTAAGGTTAGAAGAAACTTATTTTTATTATATACTAGAAGAAATATTATGGTGTAAAGAGAATATTTTTATTATTATTTAAAAGTTAAATGAACACCATGAATTTATTATCTTCTTTTCTATATTGCTTCAAATAGTTTCTTTACTAATATTGAAAAAGTGCATTTTTATCTAACAAATGATTATAAATGTTTGGTTTGGTATTATGGTGCTGAGATCTTTTTGCTTGTTTTAAGAGACAGTATTCATACTTTTAATGTTTAGAATCAAAATTTTCATATTAATAGCAATTCAGACTTATATCCCAATGATCGGTAGAGTTGATTATTGTAAAATTTAAATCCATACAAGAATAGATTTATTATATTTAAATTTTTAATAAATATTATTTAAAAAATGAGAAATGATGATATTTTTCAAAAAAAATAGATTCTAAAAATTTATTATTTTAAATTTAAAAATTTTATTTTTTAAAAAATTTTATTTTATTTAGATTAAAATATGTAATGGTATTATATTTAAGAATTTTTTATCTACGTCAGAATATAGTAGTTTTCTAGAATAAAAGTTCGTAGATCAATGATAAGTAGTTAAAATTATAACAATAATAAATAATCAAATTATTCAATAATAACAAAAATAAAGTTGCAACAAATTTTTAACAGTACAAAAATAATTAAAATTATAATTACTACAATTTTAAACATTTTAAAATAAAAATAATAATCATAATTCATTTTAAATATTTAAAAATTATATAATAATAATTATTTATGAGATTAAAATCCTTTTAATGTACATAATTTTTACAACATTATTTGCACTTATAAAAAAACTCTTTACTTTCCAAACATAACTCAACAAGTTTTTTTTTTTATTTTTTTCATGCTAATAAGAATGGAAATAATTAATATTGTAGGACAAAAGCTTATGACTTAACTTATTTAAAATTTAATTTAATTTAAATTATTTAATAAATAGATAAATTTAGATTTTTTTAAATAAATTAAAATAAACAAATCTATTTATTATTATATTATATATTTATTATATTTAATTTAACACTTACATCGACTTAATAATCTTATATAGAATATAAAATTCACCAATTCAACCGTTGAATCATATTATAACATATTTATGACCATGTAGGTATATTATTGAGCTATTAATATTTATACATATTTAAATAACATGTGAACTGTTAAAATAAAGTCATGAGATGAAATGTTTATCAATTTTTATTTTGAATGAATTTTATATATATGATATACTTGATAAGAACTTTTAAATCAACGATTGGATTGATGAATTTTGTATTATATATAAGGTTATTAAGTTGATGTAAGTATTAAAGTTTGACACCTAGTGTCAACATATTTTAATTCATATATATATATATATATTATATGAATGAGATTTGGAGTCTATTTAATGACATTTTTATCTCATAGGATTTAAACTTTTAGATATTTTTAATCAATAATTTATATAAACTTTAAGTATGTTTATTGACTTTTTTTTTGCATGGTAATTTTTTAAACAGACTTCTAGATCTAGTAAACTTTAAAATAGATCATACATTAATAATAAAAAAATCCTCTAAACTCAAACCTCAAAATTTTTAAACAGACAGAGTTGAACCCTCAAAGTCTAACTTGACGATTCTATTTTCATCCATACATGTTAAGACCTTGACTATCACGTGGATAATGAAATTCATCATTAGAGGGATGAATTATAATAAATTGTGATGATGTTCTTTTAGATATTTTGAACATCTTGTGATAATATTCTAAAAGATTATTAAAAAAAATATTATTTATTTTTTCTTCTAACATTGACAAATATGGAGATTTGTAGGTTGAATTTTGAACTATCTTTCATGATCTCTGTTTGGTTATTTAAAAAGATATTTGTAATTAAATAAAGTCGTAATGTTCTACGTTTTTGTAGGCTTTCATATATAAAATCTAAGAAACTTTAACAAGTTTTAATCAAATAAAATAGGTGAAAGTTAAGGTCTTATTAGAGATGGTTAAGAAATTTTTATTTTTAATTATTAATTTTTAAATCAAAATTAAAAATAAATTTTTTTTGGTTAAAATAATTTTGATTAATTTTTAACATATCTTTTTTAAATAATATGACTAAATTCTTCAAACAAAAAAAAACATTTTTTATTATTTTTAATTTAGTTTTTTATTTTCAATTCTAAATCTATCTTTTAGAATACACCACCACCTTTTATTGGAAGATTTGATGAGCGGTAAGTGACAATACTACCTTCAAAGATTTATGCACTTATGATGTGATCGCAGGATATAATAGCCTCTTCTAAATAATTCAAGGAATAGAAGAAATTTTTGTGTCTCAACCAAGCAGAAAATATCTATATATATATATATATATATATATATAGAAAATTTTGGTGCCAATCGAAAATTAAAACTATAACGATCAAAAATTAAATTCATAATAATAAGAAATAAAGCCGTAATAATTTCTCAAATGTCAAAATTTAAAGTCTTAATAAACCTTCAACGGAAAAATAAGTAATTAATTCATAAATTAAATTTGAAATAATT
Organism: Canavalia gladiata; assembly: GCA_037954105.1. Lineage (NCBI taxonomy): Eukaryota > Viridiplantae > Streptophyta > Magnoliopsida > Fabales > Fabaceae > Canavalia > Canavalia gladiata. The sequence goes on from CM075660.1 coordinate 18,367,057, forward strand.
AGTATTAAATTCTATATATCTTAAAATTATAATAATAATATATAAATTAATTTGAATATTTAAACTTAAATTAATAATTTTAGTTATCATATTTAAGACCTTTTGAAATATCCAATTTTTTCAACAATCCCCCACAAATTTCAAAAGATTTTAAAAAATAAAATAAATAAAAAAATTGGTGGGTTAATACGAGTATAAATACATCAAATATAGTATCTTTTAGACTATGAATCAGACACCGGATAAATAAACTTAATTGACAGTGTTTTGATACAGCACAGCTTCTATAAACAAAAAACACCTAAGTGTAATCTAGAGGCTCTTATATGTCACATTATACCTCGTAATTCTTGTCGTTTTTGTCAGTTTTGTGTAAATAGGTCATGTCCGTGCCTAGTTGATTCATGAGTGCTCTAAAGATTATGCCTTAATCTCGTACAAGTGGCCTTACTTGACACTTGTATAAGTGAATTTATCTAAGTATATTCTACATTTGTACACCATCCATAATGGATATGATAGTCATTAAAAGGTTTAAACTTAACTTCCCGTTTAATACATCCTAACACCCTTCACACCATAAAAATGAACATTAAAATGATCAACAATAACTTGTTAATTACAACGGTTGGATTCTTGTCATTATTGATTTTATTTTGACTAAAATCTCATTCTTCTCGATATCATTTATTAAGCTTTTATTTTTGAGAAACATGATGAAATTAATAATAATTTTTTTACATGATCACATCATTAACAATTTTACAAAATTTTTGAGAAACATGATGAAATTAATAATAATTTTTTTCACATGATCACATCATTAACAATTTTACAAAATTTTTGACATACATGTACATATATCGAGTTATATTTATGAATGACTTTTCATATTTGCTTCTTAGCAATTACAATGCATGCATACAAGAAATATAAGTTTTATTCGTATAAAATGTTTAGTAAAAATATTTTAATCATCATCTTCAAACTTTTTTTTAAATAAATAATAATAACTTAGTCTCCATAATATACTTTATTATATATTTAGATAATCCAAATCATGATCTTTTTTAAGATTAAAATAAATCTAATTTTATTTATTCTTATACAAATCAATTTTATTATCACTATATTATTTTAATATAGTGAAAAATATTTTTATACCATAATTAATGGCATCACTTGAATATTTTAAATATCACAAGTACAATAAAATATTTTACAACAAACTCAAAACATTTTTAATAATAATTACTTTCTTAATAATTTGAATATACTCAAGAGAATCATTTATATAATTTATTTTATTGAGTGTCAACATCATAAGAAATTACCAATAATATAATTTTAAGGTATTCAAAATTCTCAATATTTTTTTTTTCAATATTATAATTTTGTAATATTTTTATATTTATCACTTTTCGTATGATCCAAAATTGCTTGTTATATCTCTCTTTCAAATATAATTAATCAATAGCATCTTTGTTTTTTTTTAAAATAAACTACATTGTTATAAAGATTCAATCTCCACTACATACATATAAAGTATATAATAAAAAATCATATACAAACTAGAAATACTTATAAAGCATATAAATGTAATCTCTCAATAGGTTATATTTTTAACTTTAAAGAAATTAACAAAGCATTCATATAATCATGATTGGTTGCACAAATATATTAATGATCATCTCTACATTGAAAAACAAATTAAATAGCATTAAAGACGATAATTACTTCATGTAGAATTTTGTTTTCTTTAGTTGACATATGAAACAATTGTTTTAAGTTTGAAGGAAATGTTAGAGTAGAAATACTTCCCTACCCATGAAATTATAAAATTTTAACTTCTTAATAGGTTACAATATTCTACCAGTTGGAAATAGACCTATCTCATAATTCATAGTGTAACGTAAGTTTTTCATTGATAGACATCATAGGTAGAGTCGGGCTTTCAAGCGGAGTATCTAAAACTTGCAAAAAATAAATAAATTAATGTAGCAGATTAGAATTGAAAAATATGTGTTCTTACAAAAGGAAATTTATAATGCGTTATAAAGACAATGTTGAATAAATCCTTGAGATTATTGGAAGATTGGGTGACTCATAGACTATGACGTGTGATAACACTCTTTTTAAGTATTTATGCGCTTATGACATGATCCCATAAGATACAACAATCTTTTTTGAATGATTCAAGGAACAAAACTAGTAAGAAATTCATGTGTCTCAACCCAAGAGAAAATAACTATATATATAGAAAATTTGGGTGCCAACCAAAAATTAAAACTGCAATGGTCAAAAATTAAATCCATAACAGCAAGAAATAAAGCTTTAATAATTTCTCAACGGTCAAAATTTAAAATCTTAACAAATCTTCAATGGATAAATAAGTAATTAATTCATAAATTAAATTTGAAATAATTAGTAATAAATTATAAATATCTTAAAATTATAATGATAATTATATAAATTAATTTAAATATTTAAATTTAAATTAATGATCATATTTAAGATCTTTAAAATATCCAATTTTTACAACACCTTCACCACCTCTAGCATCATAATTATCATCACAACCACCTCCATCACCACAAAACCACCATAACCAATTCCATCCCACCACCATCACCACTATAATAATAATAATAATAATAATAATAATAATAATAATATTATTATTATTATTATTATTATTATTATTATTAATTTTATTATTATTATTACTATAATATTAAATTGATCTTAATTTTTATTATATTAAAATTGTAAGATTCATTTTTTTTGTTTTAAAAAAAAGAGACATGTCAATTTGATTTCATGCAACACTTCCTTTCTCCATGAAACTATATCTTTATGCAACAATTCCACTAAACAATCACTCTTGGCTCCGTGTGAATGACTTATTTCACCTGGCTTAAAGTATTGTCAAATTGACATTTGCTTTTAATTTCAACTGAGGAGTAAACCTTCAATTCTCAGAAGTGATTGCTCTTTGTTTCCTTGTCTATCTATTTTTTTTGCCATTTTTATATCTAATTTCTTTCTTATTAAATGGGTTTTCTTTTAACCTTAAGAAAATTTTAACACATGGTGGGTTAATTTTGAAGGTTTGGTCATGATGCATTAAATCAAAGTAGCATAGAACAAGGAAAACTAAGCTTAGTTTAGGAACCGAAAGAATAAAGGTTACCTTAAACTTCAACTCTAGGTTAGGAGAGGAAATTCAAGTAAGATTTAGTAGTCCACAGCTCCTCTTGCCTCTAGAATAAATCTTTTAATTAATACTTTAAATTTTAGTAAATTGATTCTTTTATGTTGTTTTTCAAGTGTAGACCATTTATAAGGTTGTAGATATCTTATAGTGTAATTTGGAACAACTAGACATTCTCAGATGTTGAAATTATACTTTTAGGATTAAATATTCTTAGACATCGTTTTAGACAAAATGATACTATAGAAGATGCTTTAGATGAGTTCCTATAGACGAATTGTTGGAACCTAAAACTAATTTAAATATTTAATAAAAGGTCCAAGAAAATTTATTATTTTAATGATAAGAAAAATATATACAAAAACATTTTTATACAGGAACAGGAGGAAAACATTATTAAGAACACCCTCTATAATTAGATGACCAACTCGTCTAATATGCAAAGAGTATTGAACAAGTTCGTCTAGATAGTCTCGAAAGAAGGCATTTCCAATTCTATCCTGTTATAGGATAAAATGAACAATTTGACATTTAATGAATAGTTGGATTAAGCTCAAAAGAGAACAATATATGTCTGTCATAAAGTATAAAGCAAAGTGAAACTATAACTGCCACAAGACAAATATCTGATTCACAACAACACCTTTCTCACCTACCTCAAGGTCATGCAGAAGATGTTGGAAATCTCTCTCACTCTCTAAACGACTACTTTTTATACTAATATATAAACAAAATATAACAAACATAGCTAAGTATTATCTACTCATCTAGTTTGTTCATAACCTACGCATTAAACTCCATTCTTTTTTTATTGTGTAAAATTATTATTTTGGGAAATAAAATAGTTAGATATGAAACATCTAGTTTGTATTCAATGAGAACATTGAGTTTAGAGAGGGTTATGTAAAAATACTAGGTTGCATTTTTGGTTAAGATTTTATACTATTTTCATAGTGAAAATATTTATTGTGTGATAATAGAGACTGAACATAGTATTTTATTGATAAGGATGAACCAATATACTATATAGTGTGCATATCTTTTATCCTTCTCTCTGACTTCTCTAGTATTTTATGAGTGTTTTTTAAAAATGTATTTTAACTACAACACATCATTCATCCCTTCTTTTATGTTGTGTGTGGTTCTACACGAGTCTGTAGACAATGTTGTAGTCGAGACAATATTGTAAAGTGAAAATTATTGTTTCAGACCAAATGACACTCCTTTAGATTAGACAAGGTTACTTTAGACCAAACGAGACTTCTTTAGATTAGATGATACGAATCCAGATCAAATAAGGTTGTTTCAGAGTAGACAATGCTGCTTAGACGATGTATTTTCAATACATCCTTAGATAGATCTCAAAGATTTGTTAAAATAAATAATCTCTTCATAAGGTATTTTGGAAGATCGAGAAACATAAACTAAATGTTGGCTTTGAAACTTAAGAGAATTAATGTCGAATAATTGATGAACCTTGAGAGGATTAACCCATGACCAAATATACATAATTAACATGATCATGTAGGAAAGTAACATAATTGTGCAACCTTCGTGGAGGGAAATAATGATTTAGAAGTAATTACATTTAGGGATCGAAATGTATCAATTATTGATATGAATGAATTGCTTTAGATGAAATGAATTGATAAATGAAGGTCGAAAATCTCGTTTGATACCTTAAAGACTTGGTATTTAAGTCTAAGTACTCCTAAGAAGTTTGCATATGTGTGTGTATATGTATGTATGTATGTTGAATGGAGGAGGACTCCGAAGTTCTAATTTAAAAAAGACTGGAGGCTTTCATATAAGATAAGTTTAAGGAAAGAGAAATATATCAAGTATTTGATTGACATGTATCATATGCATAAAATGTTATTTTTGAAAATCTTCAATGCAAGGTCTGCAAGCCCTTGTATGAAAGGGAGTCAAAAAATAAAAATAAACCATAGTTCATGGGAAGAATTTTTGAACCTAGGAGTATAAAAGCTAGGTTTAAGTCTTCCAATAATATGAGGTTTCTTTATGTAACCGAGGCTGCTCTAGTCGAACTTATCTAGCTCGACAAGATCCTAATGATTATCATTATCGGTTGACCTAGTTTGTTATTTTTGAGAAATGATGATTAATAATGTGAAATAGTGATGATGATGATGACGTTAATATTGTCAAGGGCACATCGTTGTTGAAAATTGGATCCTTGTACCCCATTGCTTTGATAAAGTGATGATAATTTGGACTTATATGCATATGCATATCATTAAGATGACCAACTTTAAATTAGCAAAAATTATTGTTGTATATAGAATATAGTAGACCATAGAGATTGGTGAAGATGATGATGAAGTAAACTACATTCATACATTATATACTATGATTGTGTTATTTGATTGCCATGTAATTAATGTGTTGAGTATATTAAAATATAATACTGTATTCCTATGTAACTTCTACTTGAACAAAATATCTCATTTTCTTTTGTTATATTTCTTTGTATGTATTATGCAACCATGAATTCAGAGTGAATCTGTGATATGGAATGTCTTCACCAAATATGGAGATATAATGACTTGAACAATGAAAAATAATTTGATATCCCAAGAATACAAACAACCACTATATAATGAAGTTATAATATTAACGACGAGAAGTTATAAGAAATCATAAAGTTAGTGATGGTTGACAAACCCACTATAACCTTAAACTTAATATGTAACTCTAATATATTTCCAACTTAATAACATGAACTTAAATTGCTAATGTCTCGAATGAATTAAAATCTAAGTAGTCGCTTAAAAGGTTGTTAAAAAATAATCTTATTTTTATCTATTTTTAATTAATAATTTTTTATTCATTTATTTTTTTTAAACTTATAGTAAAGAGTTAGAATAAAATGATTTGATTTATTTTTCAACAACTTTTTAAAAATTAAAATTTAAGATTTAAATTTAAAACTAGATTCAGTTTATAAAAAATTAAAAATTAAAAATCACTCTAAAGAAAGTCTAACATAACAACCAATACTCTAACCAAGATGAAGAAGAATTTTTAAGTAGATTGTTTCATTTAATCCTGATTTTATTCTTCATTTTTTTTTTAGATTTATCTGATATTATCCTTCCTAAATGAACATCTTCATAGCTTTGAGTCTTAATTCTTATTTCACCCATCATAATAATAACAATAAAATTGAATAACTATATTTCTTAAAAATTAAAATAAAATTAAAAAAAAAATCAAACTTTTCTCTAAATTTCCAATTCAAAATTTAAAATTTTCCACTCTTTATCTTCTTTTATGTAAAACAAAGTGAGGATTATTAAAGATTATAAAAAAAAACTTAACTGCTACGAAAAAAAGCTGGACGTCAGGAGAGAGTATTATTTTTTATTTAAGGATAGCATGGGAAGAGGAGGATACGTAGAGTCGGGGGTAAGTTATTAACTATAATGACAACCACTAACTCTCTATTCACTCGGGCAAAAGAACATTAAAACAAAGAAGCAAAATATAAAAAGCCTCACCTATTTATTGTTGGATCTGAGGGCCGGCATTCATTTTATTATTGTTGTTTAGAAAATTAGGATGCTTGAATTAGAAGTCACCAGGGGCCTCAAAAACTGTAGCGAAGAAGACTTTCTGCCGTCTCTTTTATGTGGGTCACATTTATTTATGATTCTAGAGTGTTCCATTTTGAAGTACAAAGGTTGGGTTTAACGATCTCATCTTGGCTTGGTTTGATTTTACTCCCACGCGTCAAGCCTAACCCCTAAATGTTTATAATTATTATTCTCATAGCTAACAATGACACCCTCTCAAGTAATCTTATTCCTGATAGCTGACATCAAACTGGTCAAGTCACTACTTGATGCTGTTGAACATATGTATAACCGGGTTTGCTGATTACATTAATAGTTCCAAATCAAAGTAATTTAAATATTAAGCCTCCATGAGCAGCGAAGAATGGAGCAAATACCAATGATTCAACTGCCATCAGCTTGATCAAAATGTTTAGTGAGGGACCCGAAGTATCTTTGAGAGGGTCTCCAACAGTGTCTCCTATGACAGCTGCTTTGTGAGCGTCTGAGCCCTTTGGACCCAGTGATACAGCATGTGCGGTAATACCAGCCTACAGGAACCAAAACAATGTTCACGAGTCAATTCTAAACGCCAAAAAAACAAAATGCAATGAGTTCCTTGTAGAATAGTAACATAAATTTGCTTATTTCTACCTCTATGTATTTCTTGGCGTTATCCCATGCGCCACCAGTGTTTGAGGCTGAAATTGCTACCTGGGAAGCAATGAAAAATATCATTACAAAGTTGAAAATTAAGACCCAAGGTTAATGCAAATTGATCAAAATCTTAATGGCTAAAAAATAGTGATGATGCTGCACAGTTGGAATTGGACATATATAATGCCATATACCTGCACACCAGAAACAAGGGAACCAGCAAGAACCCCAGCAAGAGTCTCTACCCCAAAGAATGTTCCTGTAATAAGTGGTGTAAGCAGAACCAATGCACCCGGAGGGATCATCTCCTTAAGTGAGGCATCAGTGGAAATCTTTACACAAGTTGCATAATCTGGCTTTGCTCTTCCTTCTATAAGACCAGGAATAGAATTGAATTGCCTACGAACTTCTTCAACCATTTTTAGAGCTGCATTTCCGACACTCTTCATTGTCATGGCTGAAAACCAGTACGGAAGCATTGCTCCCACAATCAAACCAATAAAAACTTTAGGCGTCATCACATTTACTGTTTTGATGCCTGCTCTACTCACATAAGCACCAAACAATGCAAGAGACACAAGTGCAGCTGATCCAATAGCAAAACCCTGTTAGAAAGACAACAAATTCAGATTTCAATACAAGCCAGAATATGACTTTATAATAAGGTGTTTCGCTAGTTTAATAGTCAAGTAATTTGTGTCAAAGGGCCCTGATAATTGACAGCAGGAATCAAAATCCACATTTTTTGTTTCGTACTCTTTTTGCCAGTTATTGAAATACTATATTTTAGACAAGTCACCTTGCCTATCGCAGCTGTGGTGTTTCCGGCAGCATCTAGAGCGTCAGTTCGTTCTCGTATCTCATGTCTCATTCCAGCCATTTCAGCAATACCTCCAGCATTATCACTAATTGGACCATAGGCATCAATGGCAAGACCAGTGGCAATGGTACTGAGCATTCCAAGTGCAGCAACAGCAATTCCATACATGGCAGCTAGGCTGAAGCTCTCATAAATAGCCACTGCAATAGCAAATATGGGAATAATGACAGATTTATATCCCAGAGCCAATCCAAAAATCACATTTGTTGCAGCTCCAGTCCTGCAGGAATCTGCCACATCTTGCACTGGACTGCAATTTATAAATTGAAAATGTAAAAGTAGTTACCAACTTAGCATCCGAATATCTAATTGACTACATCACTACCTATGTGGGTGTTTAAAAGTTAATGATTACGAGAAAATTTCAGCCATTTACAGTATCCAACCTTTTGAAAATTTTATCAAATTTTAGGGGATTTTTAGATTCCTGAGAAACCTGAATGCAAAGTATTCCGTGCAACAGACCAGGACAACAGAAGACGACTACTCACCTGTAAGCATTGCTAGTGAAGTACTCAGTAATGTACCCAATTACAAGTCCAGCCCATAAGCCAATTGCAACACAGAAGAAAAGCTGCCTGAAATTATGTAATTAATAAGATTACAATTGAATCATATAAAGTCCAAAGAATTTATACATGCTGACAAAAAGAGTCGGGTACTGAAAAATTAGTCATACCAGTTCTTGACAACCTTATTGGCTCCAAAGTCATAGAGAGTAAATTCTGATGGCAAAGCAAGGAAACTGACTATGGCAATACCAGCAGTCATCAAGATAGTGGAGATAAGAAGTTGTCGTTTCAAGGATGGTTCTATTTGGCTCACATTTTTTATTTCAAATAGATCAGTTGCAAAAAGAGTTGTGATCAAGCAAACCACAATTCCCATGGAACTTATGATGAGAGGATATGACATGGCTGTGTAGTCATGATTCGTTCCAAATGATGATATGGATGCAACAAATAAAGCTGCACATGATGATTCTGCATAAGACCCAAATAGGTCAGAACCCATCCCAGCGATGTCTCCAACATTATCTCCTACATTGTCTGCAATAACCTGAAAATATTCACAAAATTTAGCATATATTCATTGTAGTTTAAAATGACAAAGTGATGACATTTTTTTTCAGATCAGACCGTAGGCTTCTATCTACAAAAGGAATATCTGATTAAAGATAGTGAAAATTGTATGCATGGAATGATGACATATCAGCCATGAATGGCTTCCAAAACTCATAACAAATGGAATTTTCTGATGAATAATGGAAATGATCAATGATAAAGGAACACAAGAAATTACAGCGGGGTTGCGTGGATCATCTTCAGGGATATTGTGTTCAACTTTCCCCACAAGGTCAGCACCAACATCAGCTGCTTTGGTGTATATGCCACCTCCAACTCTTCCGAAGAGTGCCATTGACGAACCTCCAAGCCCATAGCCAGTAATAGACTCATAAAGTCCTTCCCAGTCATCTCCATAATACAGTCTGAATAAATTGATAGCGATGTACAGCACCAACAGGCCATTTGCAGCAAGAAGAAAGCCCATTACTGCACCCGACCGAAAAGCAATAACAAAAGCCTTTCCTATTCCCTTCCTAGCTTCAAGAGTTGTTCTAGCATTGGCATAGGTTGCAATCTTCATCCCCAGAAAGCCAGAAAGAACAGACGTTAAAGCACCAAGCAAGAAGGCAACAGTGCTAAGGAGGGCATTAGCAAGTGCTGGTTTACACATATTGCCTTCGTTGTAAGTGCAAGGTTCACTTTTGGTACTAAAGCCTTTCACAGAGCCTAGAAAGAGAAAAATTATTGCACCAAATACTCCCATGAAGATTGTCAAGTACCTATACTCCGTAAACAGAAACGAAGTAGCTCCTGGGAACATGTCAAAATGCGATCAAGGTTTTAGTATGCTTATACCATAGCTAAATTCAATCATAAACTTATAAGAGGGTAAGGAGACGGCTCACCAACAGAAATGGCTTGCTGGATTTCAGCACACTTAATGGAAACATCACCCTGAACACCATTCTCCAATTCGGCATCACCTATTAAACTTTTTCTATGTCCATTTTCTGCATCTGTGTGATCAGCAGCAGAGACCTTGACCCTTGAGACTAAAAGCCATTGAAACAATGCAAACCCAATTCCAATAAAAGCAGCCACAGGTATCAGAATTTGTGTAAGGCCCTCGCTCAACACTCCCATTTCCAAATGCCACAGTTCAAAACTACGTTGTAAACTTCTTGAACTAATTGAACGGATTCAGCATCGACTTTTATAACCTCAGAATAAGTCTAGAAAGTGTGTTGTCAAAAGACCAGAGGAATACAAGGGGAGCTTGCATGGCCCTCAGAATCTATAAAACTGGTTGTTTTGAATGACGGATTTGGACTTGAAACAAATTTTTGCCGGCACTGAATTGGTGAACTGGCAGTTTTGATTAATAGGTAGGATATTTGTCATTTCAATTCTTATCTGTTTCCGATGGGCGTGTGTAAAACGATTTCAGCTTACTCTAATTAAAATATGCTCATAGGTACAGATACAGATATAAACTTTCATTTTAACAAGTATAAATTCAAACTATTGCCCCAAAAAAATAAAACTGTTAACTCTTTGTAAGTATTTTATAATACCAGCTCGATGCTGACAAGTTCTTCTACAAATAAAAGAAGCGCAGTCTCTTCAATAATTAAAGATTGGTTGCACAGTTGCTTGAATTGAACCAGCAAAAGAATAATGCTCTTGTACATAAGACGAAGTCATGGATACAAAATAACAAATACTGATATCGTTTTCACTTAAGTAAGTATAAATTCAATATGTTACAAAAAAAACACTATTAACCCATAGTACATATTTTATAATACCAGTTGTTCGATTCTTAAAAGTTGTATACAAGTTTAGAAAAAGAAGCATGATATATTCAATAATTAAAGATTGCATGCATAGTTGCTTGAGTTGAATCATCATAAGAATAATGTTCTTATACGAAAGATGAAGTCATCAAATGCAAAAGCATGCCATTCCAAACCTGTCCAGAACCTTGTGTGTTAAGAAACAGCGGCTCAATTTCAAGGGTCAAATTAAAATTGAATTACTTATACAAACTTTCATTCTAAGACGCTTATCAAAGAGTATAAAAGCAGTATGGGCTAAGTCAGTACTTGTTTGTTTAATCTAGAGGTCCATATCTTGGTTTTGCAAGATGCCAAGGTTAGGTTCTTCTAGTGATATATCAGCCCGAGGAATTGTTAAAGAGATCTACAAAGCTACCAATACCATGATAGATCAAGGTGTATCGCCTAATAAACTTGCATCATTTTTATGTTTACTTCCACTACATTTTTAACTGTATGACTGCATTTCTAAGTCGGAAAGAAGTGGAATGAAATAAAAAGGAATAGAGTATCAATCTATTATTTAAATATTTTTATGATGAAACGAAAAAAGAAAAAAACCAGGATTTCTTCTCATACGGATATAAGATAGAATGGTATAAAATGCATTATGGTATCATGTTTTGCATTATTCCATCATATTTTGAGCAATTCAAACAAGGGAACCTAATATCCTTCCGTTCCATTCCTTTTCACCCATCAAAACATACCCTATTCCAGAAGCACCTAGAAATCCCCATCAACAAACATTCTGAAATCTGTTTCACGCGAACATTACAATATTAATGACCAAAACCCCGTGCCATACACAATAATATCAAACATGAATGGCATTACTTGGGGCCAGAAACAGAGGCAGAGCTGTTATGTACAGTGAACAGCAAATTGTTGACAACAAATCTATAACAATAACCTCAAATTTCTCAGCCTCCCATCCCAACAAACAAGAGGCAACCAAACCCTCAAGTCCAGTGTGATCCGTGATTATGATAGTATTCGACACGAAATGCTGAACTAGGCTCTAACAACCCTGATCTTCTTCACCCCAACAACTAGAAATGACACCTCAATAGTCCTGCTTGACTCTGCAGTAATCCAGAAGAGATCATAGAAGAAATTAGAAAGCCAGACATAATCCGCACAATTGTGCACCATGGAAATGCGAACATCATGCATTTCTTTTAAGGTTGAAACGCGTGGTTGGCCCAAGGTGGAAGAGGAGCACGTAGCATAAGGTGAAGACCTGTGACAGGATGTTCAAATGACAAGGTCTCGGCATGAAGGTGATGCGTATCATAAGTTGAACCCTTCCACTCGTACACACCCTCATATTTCACATCTCCTACTATAGAAATCCCTAGGTATTGACAGTGCAACCGAATTTGATGTGTTCTTCCACTCCGAGGATACGCTCTCACCACTAACTCGTTCTCACTATCATCCTCCTCCTTCACCGCTTTTTCCTCAACTACCAAAACATTGCTCCCTTCCGAATCAGAGACCTCCCTGAACCTCCCTTTCCCGTTTATCGATAAAACCTCGACCGAAGTCTCCATGGAACGGACAACCGACCCGCCGGGTAGCGTGCGGCCAACATCAGAAGCAGCGTACACTCTCCATGCACCGAACTTGGACCTTCCGTGACCTGATCTCAAGGTCACCCGTTCCCAATTGGGAGGAGGACCGGTGCAGAGGGCAATGTATGTTTTCTTAACCTCGTGGTCGGTGAAGGCTTTAACAAGCTTGGAGGCCACCTTGTGCGACTTGGTTATTAGCATAACACCGCTGGTGTCGCGATCGAGTCGATTGGCGAGGTGAAGCTCCGCCACTGTTTCCGATGATTCGGACGGTTCCCCGGCGAGGGAGGAAAGCACGCTCTCGCAGTAAATTCCCTGAGGCTTGTTAACGGCGACGAGCCAGTCGTCTTCGTATAGAATGTGTGTGCTTGAAAGAGAAAAGAGGCTTGACTTTGAAGCGGCGGTCATGGCCCTGCTCAGCTCGATTTGCTTCGAGATTTGGGGAAACGGAGGGGACAATGGCACTGGGTAATTCTCCGCGGATGTGGGGGCATTTTGGGAACTATGCGTTCGTTCGGATTGGTGTAAACCTGACATGGCTACCGCAGAGAAGACAAAAGATTTGGGGCTGCAGCAGAACATAAGATGGAGGGACATACAGTAGTTCAAGTAGTTGTTTGTACGGGCCGATCACCTCCGTCTCGGTCCAATATGGTTTCCCTTAAACTGAACTGACCAGACCAAGACAAAAATAAAAAAAGAAGAAGTCCAAGTTGACCCGTTTAATATAACACACTATCATTTTTGTAAAAGGACCATATCATTGTAATATCATTTTTTAATAAATTGTTAGTTTAAGCATGCTTTTATAATATATATATATATACGTTAAATTTAATTTTTAAGTTTTCAAACTCATTATCAAAATTAAATAAATTTCACAAATAAAAAATAATATATATATATATATGCAGATATATCAAGATTGTTTTTTTTTTAAAATTTAAATTTAAATTTATATTATATAATATTATATTAATACAATAATTATATATACTAAATTTTAAAAGTAAAAAATTTACAAATATATATAAATTTATAATTGATATTTATTTATATTTTAAAAATATATTATATATTAAATTGATTATTGATAAAATATTAAATAATTGTTAAGTGTTGTAAAATTTTCTAAATTTGATATGAATTTTCAATTTAATAGTTAGATATATTATATATACATAAAAAACAACTCTAGCATAATCTGATTTTGATCTCTCCCTGGTGGGGGCTGAATGCCAGCTGTGTGACGGACGATATAGCTTTGCCTTCACTGTCGTCTTCTTCCTTTGTTCATCGTATTAGGGTTTTCTGAGTAAAAATCCGGTTTGTTCTCGTTCCCTCAAACACAGAGTGCACCCATCAGTACGACCACCAATTACGCCATTTTCAAAACTGACTTTTGTCCGTATCCAACGATACAACTGAAGATCGAAATTCTTCCGCGATTTCGCTTTGGTAACGATTCGACATTTTATTCGTCGAAAATAACGCATGGCTTCTTCTTCGGTAATCACTCCCGAGGATGTGTTGGAGTCGCTGATGAACGACGGCACAATTGATGCCCTCAGATTGAAGATCATCAACCAGCTCAAAGCCAATGTAGTTTCTTCCTACCCCCCCCCCCCCCCCTTTCTTTTTAAATTTTGAGTTCGCTTATAAATATTTTTCTAAATTTTAGTAGCTTATTTATGCGTCTAATTTCCTTCCGTTTGCTTTCAATTCTAATCTGATTGGCTTGTGGTGTTTTGTTGTTGTTTGCAGGAGGAACTGAAGAGTACTACCATAAAGATGGCTGAACAGAGTAAGGTTCTGAACACCCCTGGGGCTGAAAAACAGACCAAAAGAGAGCTATTTGATGCGCTTCGGCAAGAACTTGAGTAAGTGATATAATTGCTTATATTTCTGTGTGGATCAAATGCTGATTCCAAGCTAGTTTCCCTAGCCTGTTCAATTCTCTGCTTAAAGTGGAAGAAAGCTTTGTTAACTAAAATATCTTCTGTAAGCTTTTCGCCAAACAAAAAGTTCTATAATCTGTATATTGTTATGGGCTTATAGTGGTTGAACCCCTTTAATAAAATATAAATAAAATCTGTGTACTTAAGATAAGGCCAGTCATGATCCTAATGAAACTAAAAGACATAAATAATAAAAGTAAAGCTGCCACAGTCGCATTGCTGCACTAGCATGAATAGTACTCAAGCTACATATAATTATAATGAACCCCCTTTTTGTGCATAAGTTCCTCTTCACCAGAGAGGAAAACCTGCACCCAAGTTCTTAGTTTAACTTGAAATATCCTGCCCCGCATAAAACTATAGTTTGAATATTTAAAAATGTTGAAATTCTGTCCCACTCCCAACCTGCTCTCCTAGTTTTGTTAATTTAGGATCCGTTCTGCTAGCATTATTATGTGGTTTACTGCAAACAATCAAATATTGGAATTGTTTTGAATGAAATAGAGCAAAAACCCATGTGATCATTCATGGAATATTTTGAAGACTTCAAATTTGTTAATTCACTCTGAAATTAACCATACCATAAATCTTCTCAAAGATCAGTGGATTTCCACACTTGATCTGACATAAGATATTCCACTTATCTGGTATCTTCTTGACTGACCAGTCAAGGATTGTCTTGATAATGAGTTTTGTGAAGTAATTCTGAATCAAATTAAAAACCTATAGTTTCTTCTTCCTCTGTGGATTCAGTTTGCCTATCCAGCTTCAACATCACAGATTAGAATATAGTACAAAAATCCCAATCTATAATCTTTTTCATCCTCTAGGCCACTTTCCAGAAAGTCCATAGGATTGTAGTCACCTTTTGGAATCTCTCCATAAGATTCAACTTGATCTCTATGCAGGTTTCTTACCTCTTGCATTAGTTGCTCCAAGATTGCTCTGCCAATGCCATAAGTGATGTGGGGATCAAATTTGGTTCTGATCTGTGATCACCAAATTAATGTAGGATAACAGGGTCTAGGATTATACTGCAGCACTCAGAATATGAGAATGAAAAGATTATGTGCAAATGGGATCTGAATCCCAACCATAAGAGGGCCTTTGAACCCCTTTTGTTATTAAGAAAAATTGTATCTACATTCTTTGATGGCTGTGAAACCCTCACATGTGTAAAAATTCTAATTAATGACAAACCCTAGTCCATATAATAATTTTAATCCTAATCATCTAAGGTAATGAATCCTCCCCCCCCCCCCCCTCCCCAAAGCCTATTTAGACATGTATAAAATAAAGCTCTAATGGTAACAGTGGCAAAGTAGTATGAGCAACAAACTTGTTGCATATAATTATAATTAAGATTTAGAAATAAATCATGACTTTGTCCTGTAAATATATATGCCATTACTTTGCTCCTCCAAAGAATTTTGACCTCAATTTAGTCTTTCAAGTTTGGAAAGTGACATCAAAATCATCATTTTGTGAGATTGAGAGACTAAATCAATGTCAATTTTTAAGGCCATAATTGATATTGCATTATATGAGGGTGCTAAATTAATGTTGAATTCTTTAGAGGACTACAATGATGATTTTTATATCTTTAGTGGATCGAAATAGGAGTTTACTCTGTCACTAACTTTTTTGCCCTGCTTCACCATGGTTTTGCATGTTTGGAAAGTAGAAGCTGTGCGTTTGGATATGTTAAAACACTATAAGCAGGGCTCCCTGGTCAATACACAGCTACTTGATTGACAGTAGCACCCATTAAAATTTGTGGCTTGTGTGATCCGACTGGCATGATTTAGAATAAATAGCATTGCACTGCAAAACATTCTTCTATTACCTTTTTGTGTCCTGAATGCCTATTTCCTTGTGTTTCTTTCCTGATGCTTTAAGTTGGAAGATTTGTTAGAAGTCATTATTCCCAATTGGATTATATTTTCATGATTATCAATGTATATTTTTGTTCAAACATATTGATATACATTTCTAGTTGGCGGGCTTTTTCTTAGATCCATGTTTATTTCATGCAGAGCTTCCGTTCTTGAGAAAGCTTCAAAATCAGTTTGGGATTTAATTCTAGACAATAATGGCCTGGGGAAAGAGATTAGTGAAACGGTTGAAAGAGTATTTTGTAGATTGAGTGGCCAGGAGCCTCCTTTATTTCCACTTCCAAATGGGGAACCGCAACCAGATAAGGAGGCTGACAGCAGAAAAGAAAAAGGTAAAGGAAAGCAGAAGGAAAATGAAAATGTGAATTCAAGTACTCCATCAAAGAAAAGAAGCTTCGGTGAAATAAATGAAGGAGCAGATGAAACAACAACCAGGTCCTCTGATCCTGCAGCGGTATTGGAAGGTTCTGGCAAATCGCCTCTATCAATTTCAAAGACTTGACCTGCTAGTTGACTAGTTTTTTAAACTGTAGTGATCACATCTGGTAAATATATGATTTGACATTTTGTAGGACTTTACTGCAGTTTAGAAGAATCTTGCCACTCAAGTTATGTGTAGTATGCAACAACCATTGTGTATGCTATTGTGTATGCTATACCTACAATTGATGAAATTGATTTATGAACTATGAAAGTTTATTCACTGAGTTTTCGTCTTTAAACTTGGGAAGGTTGAAAGAGGAGATATGGGAATTATAATTTGCATATCATGGTTTATGCCATATAGGGTCAAGTCCTTTGGTTTATATTTAATCTTACAACATAGTCCATTTGTCTTATAGCAATTAAATTCCTCAGGATAAAACTATTCCCAGCATAAAAAAAAAAGTTCAAAATTGTAAATCCTGCGAGTTATGTATTTTTTAAAGTAACTTCTGGCTGTTTTCATAAAGTCAATTGAGACTAAGACTACGTTATTATGAATGTTTCTTTTATTAACGGTATTGTTTTGAGTATACACATATTTATTACTATATTAGTTTTTAAATATTATTAGTGTCCTTTGTCAGTGATAATTATCTTTACCATGGTTTATTTATACTTTGGTTGAGTAGAAAGTGGATAGGTGGAAGATAATAATAAAGTTTTTTGAGCTTAATGCAATGTTTAGTTTAAAGGACAGAAGGAAAATAGTTCTTTTCTTGTTTAGTTTACGAGTGGTGGAGAGATATTTTAAAAGAGTGTATTAGTATTTTTTAAAAAATAAATTTATTTATATTGTTCTTAATTTTAAAATATTATTTTAGATTTGAAATGATATTTTAGTTAATTAAATTATTTTCTTTTAGATTTATTTACTTTCAGGGTTTCTGTTCAATAGTTTTTTTCTTCCTAAAAGTCTCATAGGTTATTCATTTGCAAAAGCCTTTTTGTCTTCTTTTTTTTTTTTCATTTTCGAAATTTGAAACTATCCATCTAACAAATCCGATATTTAACCAATCTGACACCCAACCAACCTTAACGATATGAAACTGGGTCACGTTTTCATCTTCATCATTTTCGGGCTGGATCCATAATTTTGAAATCGAATTCAACCAAAACTGATCGATAATCAACCAAGTAAGAATGCATATCCTTTTCTTAAATCAATTAATTATTATTAAAATATTTTCAAAAAGTTTCCACTTAATTTACATAAGTCAACTTTGTTTTCATTCACAATCTTATTTCATTCCATACCAAAAAATATTTACTCCTTATTAATTTTATTATCAATATCATGCCTAAAAAAAGGTTGCATTGTTTGTCCAACTCATTAATTTTGTACCTCGTGCCTTTTCGGTGTTGGTTTTTTCACTTTTTTTTTCTATATTTTTTATAATATATTTTGATACCACTTTTTTTTTTTCATTTCATTTATTTTTTTTATTCCTCTCTCTTCTGATTCTATCTTTCTTTTAATTGTATATAGAAAATATTGTAGAACTAATTTTTTTTTCTTTCTATTACTTTTATCTCTTCTGCTTGTCTATTATTTTTTTATTTCTATAACATTTATCAGAAAACAAATGTTAATTTAGGGGATTTTTGAAAAAATCTAGAGAAAATTAATAAACTTATAACTCTTGTAAGCTCTTTTTAATTTATTTTAATAAATTTCAAGATACAATTTATTAAAATAAACTCTTTTACTTATTCTTATAAGTTTTATGATCAAATTTATAATATAAATTATCATATAATTAACAATATTTTATTAAATGCGTATTTAATTAAGTTGTGAACATACCCAACACATCCTTATACTACTTACAAATAATTTATATTATCAACCATTCTATTATAAATTTAAGTCATCATTTTTAAAAAAATATTTAAATCATTAGAATTAGTTAAATGATAAAAAGTGAGATAATACTGATATAAATTATAAAATTTATAACATATTTTTTACATCGATTAATAGGAAATGGATGTAAAAAATTGCATAGTCACAATTTTAAAATTAAAAGCTCAATTTATTAGGAGCTATTTTTATCATTAATGTTATCATTGTACATAATATATATATATATATATATATATATATCATAAAATTATAAGTTTAAATTTTATTACTTTCATCATTATATACCAAAAGAAAAAACAAAAACAATTTTAGGAGCTATTTTTATCCTCATTAAATCAGGTGATTTTTTTAATCTAGCAATTAATAATAAAATTTAACATGCTATATCAATAAAGATAACGTGTCTTACTTTTAATAAATAATTTTCAAAATTTTCTCTTTAATTGTAAAGTATTATTTTTTAATTTAATCCTATTTAATAAACAAATAATTATTTGTTATTAATAATGAAATTTATCATTTTCTTTAATTTTTATTTTAATTAAAATATACTCATGACACAAACTTAGTAATTATTATAAAGAATAAAACTAATTCATTTTTTTATATAAAATTTCTCTACTATATAGTGTGATCAACATGTCAATGATAAAAATGTTAGGTAACTATACACGAACTATAGAGTCCTTAAACTTGAAATGTAGATCGGTAGTAATTCACAAGCCCACCATATCTTCTACAGATATTTAACTTGAACTTAGAAAAACATGAATCAAACTTTATAGCATTTATTCATAAAAACTTTGAGATTGTTCTTAAATTAATAATCTAAAAAGCTTAAATTACTGAACATGAAGACGTGGTCCTTGGATCATTGGTAATCCTCCATTAATAGCCATTGAATATGGATATAATATTTTAAAAATATTTCCAATAGGCTAATGTCTATCCATGAATGATCACCTTAAAAAAATGGAGAATCACCTTAACTCAACGGCCATCTTATACAAGCCCTTTATCCAATACTCCAATGAATTCATTTATTTTTCCTTAATTTGTTAATTTTAGTGGCCAACTTAGTTAGAGTTGGGCAGACTTTTCGATATAAATTGTATTTGTTGGCCAAACTTTATTTGTTCTTTGCAAAGTAGAGATGATGATAATTACTAATAGATTGCTTACATCTTTTTTTCATAAAAACAGTTAAGAACGAGTGAGATCATTGTGCTTTCTTCATATTTGCTTCTTCTTCTGTTATGGATAGAGAAATAAAATCATAAATAAATTAACTTGGGAATATATTACACATGCCCAAATAATCATCTTATTCTAGAAGACTAATCGCATTAATTTGATGCTAATATTTTATTATGAAATGGAATCTTTGGCTTGATATAATAAATTATAAAATATGACTCAACATGCTGCCAAACCTTTTTCTTCGTTATCTCTATCTATTTCTAAGGAGCTTGAGATCCCAATATGCGAAGGCTTTTAGATACGACAATGGCAATTTGAGAAAGTGACGTTGGATTTTCTAGACGAAAAAGTCACATACGTTTTTCTATGATTTAAAATATGAAGAAAAAAGCATTGTGGGATCCAAGAAGGATTTAATCTCCAATTGTTATATTTAGGAACCATGTTATATATTTCTTAAACGGGATTATGGTTTCCTAAATTACAATTACTTCTCAACCAGATAAAAGACTAGAATCACACACCTAACACGTGGATGGCTTTTTATAGTTTTGTGAGCAGGAAATTCATCCACACAATCTCACACGTAGATTCTTACCAATATTCTAATCTTTGCATGCGTGGGCTTTGAACTGTGCATATATGATTATATCTTTACTTCTAATAATGCAGGTTCATGCATTGAAACCCTATTGATGTGACCCATCCACTTTTCAATTGGGGGCCTCAATATTGTCTTGTGACTCTTGAGTCTTAGATGGATCAGCGACTCTTTTTGGTACCTTCAAATTTGAAGTCCCTTTGTGCGTCTTCAATTCAAACATTACACCATAGCCGTCACTACCGTTCCCAATCATTACTTGCAGCTGCATTTGCAAATCATTTCAAATCTAGAAAATTGCTATAACTATTGGTGGGTATATGGATTAATTCGATCCATCTAAGTTTAGTCTGCAATGATTTATCGTTAATCTGATTGGATTAAGTTAAATTGCAAAATAAATAGGTTAATTTCTTTTTTAGTTGTACTCAATTTATTCTAACCTGCATGTTATCAGTTCCATATCCTTTTAACTCATTTATTATTAAAATATACATAAACATTTAAAATTTTAAAAAAAATTATATTAAAATAGTTAACATGCTAATCCATAAATTCAACCTACTTAAGACGGATAAAAAAATTTACATTTAAAATAGGTCAAGATTTCTACTAATTCTAATTTTAAATTATTTAACTGATTCGCAAACCTAAATCTATATATCTAAGCCTGTATACCATCTAAAATTATAATTTATAGACAAGCATGACATCGTCTAGAGATCATGCTAAGACATCTAAGCTTTAATCTAGTTGGAGTATCAATACAACATTGATTAAAGTGGGCATATGCATAGCCAATTGTTAACTTAACTCCAAATATTTTGATAAAAATTAAGAATCCATTTTATATTCCATATATATAATGGATCATGTGATCAACTAGAGTCACTTTCAGGTTCACAAGAGCAACCTACTCAAACGTTTAATAACTGTCAAGAAAATGGAATGAATCACGTACGTCACGTCTTTGTTTTGGGATGTTATTCTTATCCATTTGAGTTGCAACCCAACCCATTGTAAGAGAAGAATAAAAAAAGTGGTAGTGATAATAAGATGAAGATACGCGTGAGGAAGGACAAAGATTTCCCGGCTATTACATCACAAAATCTCATAATTAGCCGTCGGCAAACTGGGAAAGCCTTGTGGTCACTTTCTATCATTCTCATTGGGAGCGGAAGAAAATAACAATATTATTATTTATACCAATAGTAGCAGTGTAGCACGTGCATTTTTTCTTTTAATAAGTCGGAAAGTTATAAAGGACAATGTTGAATGAAGTCATGTTATTTACCACTTTAACTCCATTAAAGTAAAGTCATGTATTAATTAATATCTTGAGTTTGTTTGACTTTGCCTGAGTTTTCTTGTCTCAATGGTATTAACATGTTTGGCTAGGAACAACAGATAATGAATTGGATGCAAGGGAAAACCTACCACCCTTTTCCGTATTCCTTATTCCCCTCCTTAGGTAAAAAATTCAGAAAACAAATAAACAAAAGTTTATATAGTAAATATATTCTGTACATATTGTAGACTGTATATATACAACTTTTTAAATTTAAGTTAGGTTTGAAAATTGTAAATAAATGATGTTTAAAATTGTAAAATAGTGTATAATTAATTTAAATAAAAAATAAGTAACTCAAATCTATGAGAAAAAGAGTAAATTTCATTTTTTTAAATTTGAAAAAAATAATTTAAGAATATAAGTAGTTGAGATTTTAGAGATAAAAGAAAATTTAAACATAATATATCAAACTTAAAAGTATACACAAACTTAAGAATATTAGTAGTTAAGATTTGAGAGAGAATTCAAACACAAAATGGAAAATAAAAAATAATAATAATTTTGGAACTTAAAAAATGTATAAAAATAAATGCTAAATCACCATAAAACTACTTGTTATGAAGAGAAAGAAAGTATAATAAGATAATTCTCATATAGTCGTTTAAGAGTGAGAATTTAAATTTATGATATAAACCACAAAATTCAAAACAAAAGGAGTTATATGAATCAAAAGTATAAAAATTAAAACTAAAATTGAGGTAAATTTTAAGGGAAAAATATAAACTTAAATTTTTATCATAAATATTCAAATTATGCATATGGTAAGGATAAGGAGTTCTTACTTAAGAGTTTCTCTCAAAGTAATCTATATCATTTAAGAAGTTTCTATCAAAATTTATCTGAAGATGAGGTTATTAGCATTACAATATATGTCTATTCACACTCTTCACATTTTTTTTTAAGAGATTCTATATATACTATCCAAATCTAACTTTATTTAATTTTTTCTTTTAAACAAAAATTAAAATTATTTAGGATAACTTCATTTCAAATATCAAATGTAAAACTACAAAACATGGTAAGATAAAATAAAATAAACAAAAAAATATTTATTTTTCATTTATATAAAATAAAAATATAATTGTGATAAAATAATTTGATTGATGAAGTTTTTTTAATAGCACTATGTTCAATAGATAACATTATATCAATTGCTACATCAGGAAATAAAACTTACTATATTGGATAGAATTAGTTAAGACTTTAATTTGTAAATTAACATTATTTAATAATTTTTTTAGAAAAAAAATGTAGACAATCTAACTGTTAAAAATTATATGATATTATCTTTATAATTATATATATATATATATCAAATTTTATATAATTTAAACATTTATAAATTTAATATCTAACTATAGATATTTGTTTATATTTTAAATAATATGTTATATACTAAAATAAAGTAGTATAATAGAATATTAATTTTTTATTTATATAAATTTTGAAATTTTAATATATTTCTTAAAAAATTAATATAACAATTAAATTATGTAAATTTACATTATAAAAAATTATTAAATAATATAAAATCTAAAAGTTTCATACCTTATATTAAATATGTGCTTCTTATACACATATACACAGAGAAATAAAGAGAGAATCCGCTTTAAGTTTGTAGAAGTAAAAGTTTAACCATTATCCATTGAAAAGTTGCATTATTACTAATTACTACTGACATTTGATGAATTTGTAAGATGAAAAATAAAGTGTATTCTTCCTCCTAGCTTGTTTTTTTGTCCATTATTTTAAATTTTAATTTATTTAGGTAAAATTTAGAAACATTTTAATATGTTTCTATTTTAATTTTTAATTATTTTATTGTCAAAGTTACATTTATTTTTTATGATAAAGAAATAATTTTTAGAGTTTAATCTTCTGTAATATATTCGTTAAAATACAATATTCATTTATTGCACATGTTTTCAAACTTTCATCAGTCAAATCATGTCCCCATAATCATAGATATTATCATTTTATGTAAATAAAAAATGAATATTTTTTTCACTATTTTAATCAGATATTAACAAAAAAAAAAGCTTAATTTTTTATTTTTTTAAAAAAAAACTTAATATAAGAGGTAAATTTTAGACATGGAATGAAGAAAAAAACATGTAGGATTTCAAAAGACGTATGAAAAATAGTGTGATCATTTATTATCAAAAGAATAAACTTAAATGATTTAAATTTTATTTAAAAATCCTTAAATTTCGATGAAATTTAAAAATAGGGATATAATTCATAAATAAGAGTATTAATTAGAGTGCATATAGTCTCACCTTTATTTAATTAAATTTAGTCTAACTTGAGAAGCCGGCGGGCATCTAGAGTTTATCTCAAATTAGCATACATATATTTATATATAAAGAAACCAAAAGGAAGATTCTACTTTAGAAATTAGAATTCAAATTAGTCCACTTTCTTCAGACTTTAATTAAAAATATTTGAACACACCCAATAAAACAATATATATATATATATATATACGAGTTAGACACTAGTACTAACATAACATCAATCTTGATCGACCGAATCATTATAAAGCCAACCGCAAAACTCAGAGTCCTCTGCAGCTTAATTGCTGCATCGACCTGAAACTGATTCTATGGCACACAGCATCACATCTTCATTCGATGATAATGTTTATCAAGGCTTCGTCCACACTCAGAAAGAGATTGATGTGTGTTCGTATAAATATAATTGTTCAGAGAATCAGTTTTTGTATTTTTCACACCTCCATGATGATGGCGATTACCAAGATAATGATGATGCACAAACTGCTTATAAAAGGGTATTTATATTTTTATTTTGTTATGCAACCTATGCTAACGGGATATGTTCTTTGTAATGTATACCCTCTTTGATTTTTCCTACCTGCAATTATTTATATTAATTCCTTTATTTTACGCTTTCACCAATTCCTCCATGTATAAACCATTGCATGAATCTATTTTCTTTTTTTAAAAAAAAATTAAAAGAAAAATTGTACAGAGAGACAAATTGATGGTTATGCATTTGTGTATTTCCTTCTTGTACAGGCCCTGAAAGAGTTTTCCAAGCTTCCACCACCCCTTGGATTAAAATTCACTTTGACACCTGAAATGCTGCATCCAACTAATGGAAAAGGTGATCATAAAATAACATCCCCATCCCAACTTGCACCCCAGAAAGCTGAGAAATTGAAGGCTGCGCAATTTCCAATGGATATGCTTAGGATCGGGTTTTTTAAGGTACCTAATATTAATACTATAATTGGTCAAACATTGACTCTTGAATGTAGGTACAAAATGAGATTATATTATTCTACCATCATTTTAAAGATTATGTATAAAAAATTGGATGGTTTTAATTTCTTAACCTAGTTTACCAATTTTTCCTTCAATCTAAGTTAGCCCCTCTAACATTTGACAATAATTGAATAGTATCGTATAATCAAATTTGCAAAATTCAATTGGGGAATATAATTGGACAGCCCTAACTTTTTTCTTTTTTTTGAAATTCAGTTTAGAAGTTTCATGGTGAATCCTAAATTGTAACTTTGTTACAAGATTTTCCTAATTACATTGTATAGATTTTGACACATAATCTTAAAATAGAATAGAACAATCAATTTTTTTCTTTTTTCTAATGATTAGCGAATAGAGGTATTAGTAATCATTAAATCATTGACTAGTAATTAACATCGTGTACAGATGGAGGCTAAATATCCGTATGAATTGGTAGCTAAGTGTTATTATGCAAGGCAAAAGTTGATGTGGGAGATATTACGTGATGGTTTGAAGTACAAAATTGAAATACAATACCAGAACATATCTGCCATTCGAGCTATTATTGAGGAAAACTCACCAGGAATTTTGGAAATTGAGGTATCTGTCCTTTTTTTTTCTAAATGATAAATATTTTACATTTGAAATATATAAACAAATTTTGTTAATATCCCAATAATTTATTTTTTCAATTTTTAGTGTCACCAATAACTAATTTTGAAAATCCTATTGTTGATTTTATAACTTTAAAAGGTAAAATAAAATTTAAAATATTTTTGTTATTATTATTTTTAAAAATTCTCATTCCAATTTTTATTTTATTTTTTAATGTAATAGAATAAAAAACAAATGTTAAAAAATAGTTATTAATTATGTTGAGAATTACAGATAAGAAAATATTAAAATGCTTATTTGCTTTAAAATAAACTTAAATAAAATAGATTCATATTTTAAGGAAGAAAAATATATTTTTTAAATATTAAAATATAATTTAAATATCTCCATAATTTTATCTTTTATTTACTGTTTGTTACCAATAGTTAATAATACTGCACAATAAAAAAATGAAGTAATTTATGGCAATGAGCATATTAATTCAGACAATAAACTTGTACATATTACTTCACCTACTTAATAGTTTTATGTTAAGAAATTGAATCCACAAAATGATTTTCTGTGCAGCTAGACAAAGCACCATCGTTCTTTCGCGAAATTGAACCAAAGCCTAAAAAACATACAATGTGGACTATATCTCAAGACTTCACCGATGGTCAAGCTTCAGAATACCGGTGCTGTATTTAATCTTTCTACATGTTTCTTCCTTTACTTTATGTTGGATTAAAAATACTATCACTTCTCTGCATTTTTTTTTAAAAGGAAAAAGAGTGATTTTAAGATTATATAGCAGTGACTTAATGTAAAATAGAAGTAATTTTCATTTAATTATAATTATAAAAACACATTTCATTTTATAAGTTAGTTATTTCTCAAAATAATCAGAGGTCAGATTCTGATTTTTATTTTTTTTAAAAAAAAAATTCAATACATACACTAAAATAATTTCGAGTTTTTTCTTAAACTCAGAAAAAAAAGTTAAAACAAACGGGTTATAAACTAAGAGTGAAATAGACATGCACTCAACTCAATTATGCATACATAATATCATTCTCTATCTTCTATTTTTTCCCTTCTTTCTCCAAATTTCTTCTGTTGATAAATATTCCTTTTCAGGAGGCACTATCTTCAATTTCCTCCTGGAGTTCTTGATCAACACTACATGAGGCTCTTGCAAAGCGATGATCGATTGCTAGAATTGAGTCACAGAACATTTCCTAGTTCACATTGTGTTTATTTTAATTCACATTTAGATCAAGAAACAACACAATTTTCCTTTGGTCATGATCTACATGCCATTGTCTACCCTTACTCTCTTAGGCTCTGAACATGTCTTTTTTGTATTTCTCCATGCTTCATATTTCTGAAAGTAAAAAGTTCTTTTTTATTTTCTTGCCCTTTACAATATATGCAATATAAAGAAAGGATCTCTCTCTCTCTCTCTCTCTCTCTCTCTCTCTCTCAAGTGAGTAAGACGAACTAAGAAAGAAAAATAAGTCTTTAAATAAACTTTCAAGTGAGTGAGACGAACAAAGAAAAAAGGTCTATATTAGATAACATGCTACAATCAAGTCCAGTCTGTGAAAAAAATTAATGTGAACTTATTCAAGGCAAATTCTAATTTGAAACGTGTCCATGCCTAAATATCATGTAATGAATAACATAAAAAAAACTTTAGGATCTAAAGATATATTGATTAAAAAAATAGAATTTTTATTAAAGTTAATATTAAGATCTATTAAAAATTAGAAGAATTGTATATTAATAATAATTTATAATAAAAACTTTATACTTTTATCCCAATTGATAACTAAAAAATTAATGTTTTTAGTTATTACTTTTTGTTGGTTAGAAAAAAGTATCAAAAAATTATAATTTTTAACATTTATATCAAATGAAATAATTTTTTTTTACTTTATCAAACTTGTTTTTTTAAAATATTTACATTTTCCTCTTTTCAATTCAACTTCTTAGTTTTTTTCTTTATTTTCATCATTTCACTATCTCTTTTTCGTTTAATAGCATAAATAAATAAAAATTAAAAAATATTTCACATTATTTTATTATTATTTTTTATAATATATATTTTGTTCACCAATATTTTTTGTATTGTATATTTTTTTATTGAAACATCTTAAATTTTAGTTTACTAATATTCGTTTTTAACTATTTTGTAATTTTTTTCTCCATCTAAGATATTAAATCTATTCTACATGTTTCTTCTTGTAATTTATGTGTCTCTTTCTGATCTTTGTTTTTCTACTTAAATAAGTTTTTAAAAATATATTATTAATTATCAAAGATTATCAGCATGTTCTACTATCATCTTTTCAACTTTTAATTAATTGAAATAAAATTTTAACCTCATTATTATTATACCATAACTAAATGATGCATATGCTAAAATATATACTTAAAGATTTTGTGTATAACTCTCTTTTTTTTTTTTTTCTTATGACGTTATGATCTTGTATATATGTTTATCCAAATAACTTGAAGATATGCCAAAATATATAGTTGAAGATTCAATGAACTTTAGTTTATCGCTTTGGTTATTTTTAATTACTTGCTTCATTTCTTTCCTCTTTGTGCATTAACACATGGAACTCAATTTTAAGCAACAACTTAGCCTTTTTTGTGTCATTCTTGAGAAAGAATAACCAAACTCTAAGATGATTTTTTTGGATAGCATATATCTTCCTTAAAAAATAACTTGTGCACTTCAGTGGTCTACAGATATTGTTCTTGCAGAAATACAGAAAGAGAAAATGTTATCTAATGTGAAGGTATTGAAAGAAAGTGAAAAATCCAAGGCAGAAAATAAGTAAGTATTTATTATAATGTCATTTAGAAAGCTTTTCACTTTACCTACAATTGTGCTGAGTTCTAGTCACATCAACGAGATATTGATAAGTACCCCGAATTTCATTTTCCTAAATGCACCATGCAAAATGAAATCAGGTAGTACTTGTGTTTGTGCTGAGTTTTATCCACTTTTGATGCTCTTCATTTACTTTTTAGATGATAAAATTACATAAAGAATACTACTCTTAAATAAAATTACATGTTCCTAAAAAGAAAGAATACCACTTAGAAGTAGAGCTCCATATTTATTATATAAAGTTAGATAACGACAGGAACAAGTATAAAGAAATATAACTCAAATAATTAAAATTAAAATAATTTTTTTTAAAATTATGATAAGTTATATTAATAAATCAATATTAACTTCTAATTAATTAGGATAATTATGACCATACCGATATTATTTCTTCAATTTGCTTGTTTCTAATTAATGAATTTGAATGAAGGGTTGCTTATGGAAAATGAAACACGAACTAGTAAATTCTGGTTTAGAGAACAATTATGATAAGTAGAAGATGATTTGTATGATGGTTTGTGCTGCCGCTATCTTTAGGCCTTTTGCTAGGAGGTGCCCAAGAATGATCCAGTAATATATCATTATATCTGGTACAAATAAAAGCCTATTAAATTAAGCCAAGCTGAATTAATTTCTTTTGTTTAATTTGAATACGGTTTAAGTATAGATGGTTATAATTTTGACGCTTATTTAAGGTAATAAAAAATTGAATATATTTAGGAGTACCGAAGGGTAATGTTTCACAAAATGTTCTTAAAAGTCATGGAATGAAACCTGGACAAAGTGGGTTGTAAAGCAACTCAAGCGGTGACTATGATGCTGAGGCATTTGACGCTGACATGGAGAAAGAGAGAGAACATATGATCACTTAAAAATGTTACGTGTTAGATCGTTTAATCATAAGAACACTCAAATATTAAATGATATGTAGTAATTATATCATCACTTAAAAATATTATATTTAACCGTTTAAATGAATTTGACATTTTATATTTATTATTCATTTTTTTTATAATAATTAAGTATTTTTATAAGAATAATTTTTTTCCTTTCTCTCTATATATATATGTATGAGTGTAATTTTCATAAACATAGACAGGGAAATAAAAACTCCCAAAGAAATTAACTTGAATTAAGAATATATAACCACACATCCAAATCTTCATCTTTCTAGAAAAGTAATATGAACGAATTAATTCAAGAATATCATAAAATAACAGCTAAAGATAGAGAAAATAAAATATGCTATCTTCTATCCCATCCCAAATGCTATTATAGCTTAAGCATAATAGCCCCTCAATTTTTCGCTTGAGAACGTTGGAAAACTACAACTTTTTAATTATATCTAAGAAGTTAATGTTTATTCCAAAAACCTAACTTGAAATTTTTAAAATCTCAAATTAAACTCCATAGATGTATATAGGAATTTAAGATAAACTTACATTTTAAAAAGCCTTTAAAACAATTTAAACACGCCATCCAATCCTACATATAAAGCAACTATAAAATACGGTAACTCTTGGACCAAATCTTGACAATGTCCTCTTGTTAATTCTTCAAATTCACTTTTTATGTTTAAAATAAAGGTCTTGCTTATTTCATAATAGTTAGAAAGTTAATTTTCACACTTTTCAATAATAGAAACATTTTTTATAAAAATATATAATCCAAATTATATACATATTTTTCAATCATATCTAATAGTTCAAAATCAATTTAATTAAAATGAATTTTATTTAACTTTAAATCAAACAAGGATAAAATACAGCAAATTTGCCATGTTAAAAGCAACCAGTTTGACATCATATAAAGAATTCGCTTCGAACTATCTGACATACCAATAAGGTTCTCAAGCACAAAATTAGAGTTAAGTGAAACTATATAAAGGAATCTGAAAATTAGTTTTTTTCATTATAAATATTAGAATGTTCTCCTTTGAATATGAACATTCCAAGGTCCATGCCTAAGTGAATAAGTATAAAATTAAATTAAAAATAAAAAATTCATCCCTTCAAATATAAATATACATATTACTACAATTGGGATTCTCAAAATGATACTTCGCCTCGTGCAACAGAGATGAATAAAAATTCCAAAAAAAACATTGGTACTAAATATAGTACAAAATTCAGGCCGGTTCCCAGCTCAACAAAGAATAAGTTTCATCTCAAGATCCTACACGGAATTAATGACTTACTCCTTTATATTCTGAGACTGCTCATCAACAAAAGCCAAATCAAAGATCTGCATGTAGTCATCAACAAAATGAACATCAAGACCTTCTTTCACATTAGCTGCTAGCTCATCAAAATCTCTCCTGTTAGCCGAAGGGAATACAATCGTCTTCACGTCACTCCTCCTCGCGGCTATGGTTTTTTCCTTAACCTGCAATATTCACAGCATTGCACGACTGTCAGTTCCACACAGAAAATGAGAAAGAAAAAAATCATACCACCAATTACTGGGGTGGCTTCTGATGAATAATCGGTCGGCTGGGCAACCGTTGCTACAGGACTTCAATTTTTTTTGTTCTTAACGTAATCTGTTGGTGAACACCATACTGAAAGCAGGTGGCTAACTCATCAAGGAAAACCCTTTTGTTGTTGAAACAAACGTAACAACCATTAAAACAAAAGGTTCCGAGACTTGAAACCAATGACAGCTAAAAATGCGCAGAAATTTCTGCATCCACAAGTTATGGACAACAATATTGCAATAGAAGGTATTTCTCAACATACCCCGCCAATTGGAAGAATTTTTCCCGTAAGTGTAACTTCCCCAGTCATTGCTAGATCCTTCTTCACAGGCTTCTTCATGGCAAGTGACAAAAGTGAAGTGGTCATCGTGCAACCGGCACTTGGTCCGTCCTTTGGTGTAGCCCCTGCAGGAACATGAAGGTGTAACTTTGTATTTGCAAAGAAATTGTTTTCTGGTTCTTTTTCTAGTAATATTGATCTGGCAACTGTGTGAGCTATCTGGGCACTTTCTTTCATCACATCTCCTAATTGACCAGTGAGATGCAGAGTTCCTTTTCCCTCCCCTTCCTCAACAAGTGTGGTCTCTATATACAGAGTGGAACCACCCATTGCAGTCCAAGCAAGACCCATAACAACACCAACAGGTGTCTGATCATAGATACGCTCAGCATGGAAGACAGGCTTGCCAACGAAGTCAGCTAAATTTGATTTATCAACCAAAACTTTTTCGATAGTCTTTGTTTCAATTTCCTTGTCTTCCTCGCTTTCTTTTGCAACCTGCCAAAATTAAAGATCGTATATTCATATCAAATAGGTGAATCATAGAGCACCACTAGAATTTGAGACTAAAACAGACAAATTGAATAGAAAAGAACAGCAGATGCTGTCTCAGAGTTTTAACAACTCCTGCAGAGAATAACCCTGTCCAAAGAACTCCCAAATGCACACCCATTCATTCTGTCCCCTTTTTACCGTACATATTCTATACGAAAATTACATAACTGCTCCTATAAAACCTAATAACTGTCTTTAAATAGACCATACATCATTAACCACTCCTAAAATACACAACTAAACCCAATAACTGTCCAATATCAGACCATAAATAAAACAACTGCTCCTAAAATACATAACTGAACCTAATAACTGTCTGCTATCAGATCATACATAAAATAACTGCTCCAACAAATCTGCCACAGGGGCAGAATTCTACGTCCTATACATATTTTGATAATTAATTGCTGCTCCCACTTTCTACCAATAATTGCCACCATGAGAGCTATTACACTTGTATCTAATCCTTCGCAGCACATGACAGTTACTGTTAGTTCCCATCAGTGAACCACTGGATATTGGACCACAAAATTTATCAGGTTTCACAGGATAAAAAATTAATCAAACAACTAAGTTTATAATGGTTATAGGAACACAAGAAAGCCTTCATAGAAAAAAAAAACTATAAAACACAAAAATGAGAAACTGGTCAAATAGCAAGTAAAACTGTAACACACAAAAAATGCATGTACATAAAGAAAAGATCATTTTTATAAAAGAGAAACTGATTATACTTTCAGAGAGCTAAACTACCTCAAGACATTGAGATTGATCAGATGATAGATATGTTTGCACTTTGTCAACTTCTTCAGAGGTTTCACCTATTTTTTCAGGATTACTACCCTCCACTGACACGGAGTCCTCTTTTTGAATTGTATTTTGACCGGATTCATCAAAGTCTACTTTGGCTTCTTTTGGTTCTATAGACTGAGTACTAGCATCGGTAGCATCAATTGTTTCCCCTTGCCTCACAAGCTGCAGTGCTATCTGCCATTCCACAAACAAAACAGTTTTGGCCACTGGTATTGAAGCATTCACTAAATTTAAATTCAGATAAAGCAATGAACTAATGCAGTCAAAAAAATTGAAAAGAAACAGATCATGAGTGGCAGCCTTTTCAACCATACACATCATATAGCTACTTCACCATGTTAGTAACTAAAAGCTTCAACTGTGTTGACCTGAAAAGATACTTCAACAGACCTTTCGGTAAATTTTCTCTATGTGCTTTTGAAGGTTCCTGACCCCTGCTTCTCGGCAGTAATTTTCTATTAGGGCAAGAAGAGCAGCATCAGTCACTTCCACCTGAAGCATGATAGTTTTTATAGTCAACATTTTCAGCCAATTAAAATGAAAAAGGCAATAACAGCTGGCATCATTATGCTTGCAACAACTACGAATTTTTTTTAATATCCCATTCTTTGAGAGAAAAGGGACCACAAAACAAGTGGCAAAGATAAATACTTGTTCAGGCTTTATTCCACAAGCTTCACGAGTAGTCTTCTCCAGATAATCTCTAGCAATGTGTATTTTCTCATCAGTAATATACCCAGCAATAGCAACAACTTCCATCCTATCCAACAGGGGATTGGGTATCATTTCCACTACATTTGCAGTGCAAACAAAAAGAACCTGTAGTAAGATTTCCGACACATGAGTAATTGCAGTAACGAGCCTACTTTGCCTTCAGAGCACTGAATGAAAACCACATATTCAAGAATTGTTTGACCATCCAAAGAACTAGCTATAGAAAGACAATATAGGTTCCTTTAGATCATGCACAAATGCTGACAATTCCACAACCCCACCACTAATGCTCCAGATTATCAAATAAATACCTTCGATAGATCAATGGTAACATCAAGATAGTGGTCCAGAAAATTTGCATTCTGCTCTGGATCCAGAAGCTCTAACAAAGCACTGGCTGGATCACCTGCATGTCCTCTGCCCAACTAGCAATTGAATAAAACAATTATTAATGTTAAAACAGCATTTTTATAGAAGATTCACAAGATTAGAAGCCATAGTAAATTTAGTGAACAGAAATCCATGCATTATATTTATTAGGGCCAGGGCAATGAAGTCTAGAACAACAAATCAGAAAATAAAATTACTCGGCTCAAAAAAATTGAACAGTTTAGCCATGTATTACTTTGTCAATCTCATCAATCAAAACAAGGGGGTTGGCTGTTCCGACATTCTTAAGGCATTGTACCATCTTCCCTGGCATAGCACCAATATAGGTTCGACGATGACCCTGTAAAAAGATTAATGACTCAACATTCCACATATGTTGCTATAAACTGGTATATATAATTCAACTGTGGCAAGGAAACAAAGAGACTTTAGATACCTTGATTTCAGCAACATCAGCTAATCCTCCTACAGAGAATCGGAAGAATTTACGATTCAAGGCACGGGCAATTGAACGACCAATACTTGTTTTTCCCACTCCTGGTGGACCAGAAAGACAGATAATTTTCCCTGCATATATGAGAAAGATCACGAACCATGTCACACTTCTTTGAAAATGCAAAGATTTAAGCACAAAAGTCTTAAACTTTAAATAAATGGATTAGCATACTTAAGCCAACATCTAAAAACGGTTTTAACAAGAATCAACACCAAATACATAAAACACGGTGAGTTTTACCTAGATTAATTTTTTTTAAAAATGGGTCACCTATTTTAAAGTCTGATACTCAGATCTATTCCACCAACTTAGAACATTTTAAACTATTACTCAAATTTAAATCAGTAAAAATAATTAATACCAAACTATATAGCAGGTCTGTCCTGCCATATAATGTTCTATATACAGAGTGATAATCAAGCTTCAAGATATATCATATATGGTGATTTAAGACCGCTTAATCATAGCATCTCACTTGTCTGAAAAAATTATAGCAACATAGTATTTGGGTTAAATTAAAAAATTTATCCCTACACTTGACACTGTTTTTCATAATTTAATCCCTACATAAAAAAAATTATTCACAAACTAGTCCTTATTACTGTGTTAGATTTGATCTCTCTACCTGACATTGAGTCCCTATATGAAAATTTTACACATATTTTGGTCCCGACATGAGAAAAACAAACACCTACATTTTGGTCCATACAACTGACATATTTTTTTCTTATGAAAAACTCTTAAAACTGTATAACTTCGGCAAATATTGGGGAGGGGGGACTGATTCAAAAACTTATTTTCATGTAGAAACCAAAATGCAGGGGGTTTTATGTCAGACCAAATACGAAAGAAGTGTAAGAACCAAATTTTTAATTTAACCTAGTATTTGTAGACACTGAACACCGGGATCAATATTTAGCAATGTAATACTTGGCAAACACAACAAACCCAGATAAATCTTCAGGATATATTACATAGATGAACCATGGTTACCTTGTGAAGTCCCTCTTAATTTTCCAACAGCTATGAATTCCAGTATCCTTTCCTTCACATCAGTTAACCCATAATGGTCTTCATCAAGAATCTTTTGCGCCCGTGTAACGTCGAAGTTCTCATCACTGGATTGGGAGATTAACATATTGAAATTCATAAGATTTTAAAAAGTTTGTAGTTAACATAAAAAACGACAGTAATTCACAAAATAAAAACCCTAAGCTCATCCAAAAGCCTCTGAAAACTATGCTTGTATATTTTAGTTAATAGTTATCACCTAAGGGCTTTTCCTAAAACCCTTTTTAGCCGCTGTCCTAAATTTAAACTGTCACAACATTTGGCCCACCTGAATGGTAGCATGTGGTGTCCATATGAGGTATGCATTGAAATCTTTATATCTAAATTACTCTACCAATGGTAATAAGAAAAAAATTCTATTTACGCAAACCTGTATTCACCCCAAGGCAGTGCAGTCAACCAGTCCAAGTAGTTACGGGTAACACTGAATTCACTAGAACTAGCCTCCAACAGTTGTAGCTTTGCAAGTTCTTCATCTATAACTTGTAAAACATGAGGTGGGCATTTTTCCCTCTTTGGTTCAATCCTTTCCCTGAATTTACCTGAAATAAAAACAAATTGATGTTATGATAAAGACAAATTTCATTAAAGTATACCTCAGCAAATATATTTCATGTGGACTAACGATTTGAAGCTATATAACTCAAATTTGATCTGGTGACAAGAAACATCAACCAGAATACAAAGAAAAGTATAATATAAAGAATACTCCTATACCCACTATAGTACTATACAAGAAAAGATTCAGACGATAGTGAATGGAAACATAAAGATGAAGGCAAGATAAAAAAACGTTAGAAGAACATTTTTTAGTAATTTGGCAGTCCGGAAGACTTCAATCATACAGTTGTAGGTCCTACGAGCTACAATGACCTTGCCAACATGGATGCATGCGACATCAATCCTCTGGTCATGACATGACACAAATTATAAACAGAAATCTATCATCTTGTACTAAAAACAGGCATTCTTAGATCAAAACGAACCAGTAAGAGCAGTCTTGTCATCAGTCTCCAGACCCAACTCCTGCAAATAGGAAAATTAAAATGATAAGAAATTTAAGACCAATTTGATTAGTAGAGCATTCAGCAAAGCATATCATGGGCGGATAAACCCTAAACTACCAAGTTAAACACTTATTCAAAAAATGTTTAAATAAATGAGAGCTTACTGAAATAAGTTGAAAAGAGCTTATTATGATAAGCTTCTACATGAAGCTTATTGAAATAAGTTAAAGAGGGCTTATAAAAAGGTCCACTTTCAAAAGCCTCCCATACAAAAGATAATAGGCCTAGGACTAGGTCAACACCAAAAGATTCAAGATCACTGGAAATAAACTATCAAGCCTACTGAAAAGACGTTGTCATAAGAAGTGTGCAAAGGGACATCATCCATGACTTTCAAAGAACAAAGTCAATAATGTAATAAATATGTTCAACCAGCATTATTTTCATCATTTAATTACATCGTTGCTTTGCTTGCTATTACAAAGTAGAAAAAAAAATATTGACCACACAGCAGACTTCCAAATTCTGAGATTAGTGGCAACAGTCAATCATCTAATACTTGGTTGTAACTTGTTATGAATAAATTCATGAGCTATGATTCTACACATGAAATTAGGATTTAGGAGCAACCCAACAGCAGAAACAGATCATGCATAAAGCACAGATTAGCTAAATAGTTAAATACAAGATCATATCTATTGTTACAATTAAACCAATTAGTTAGATTTAACCATGTATAGAAGGAAAGAATTCAAACAGTACCTTGTGGGCAGGTTAACATGAGAACTGTATAGTAGAAGATACATCAAAGACATAATGAACCATCTTTCTGATGAGTAAATTTTTATTGACATGAGAAATACAAACTTGTCTAGGGATTAGGGCACACTGATGTAACTAAATTATGTGGGCTTTGTACCTTCTTTATGGCCTTAAGTTGCTCGTTCAACAAGTAACGGCGCTGCTCACCACTTATCTTTTCTTCAATTGCTTTTGCAATTGATTCCTGACAAAAATCAACATAAGCTTCACTATATGATGAAAAGTTGAGACTAACCCATACAAGAGCCAAAGACATTATATTACCTGAATCTTGCTGATTTCCATCTCTTTCTTTACCAACTCCAGTGTAAGTTTTAATCGTTTATACACCTGTTCAGCAACACCATCAATTCTCCTCTTGTGAAAATTTCAGGCTTCCATATTTGATATTAATAAAGAACATTGAATTTCCGAAAAGGTTTGGACCAAGAAATTAAAACTTACTACAGCACAAAAATGGAAAATATAGTCTCACAACATCAATTCAGTTTTTCTGTGTCAGTGCCAAAGGTACTCACATCTAGCTCTTCAAGAACTTGTTGGCATTGCAATTTGTTTGCCCCAGATATTGCAGCACCAAAATCCGCAAGCCTTGGATAAGTAAAATCACCTATATGCTGCACAATTTAATAAAAAGAAAGTCAATATATTATATAATGAAAGTAAAGTACTTAACTGTAATCCAATATTACATGTAACAACCATCATATAAGAACTTCGGTACTTTGAACTGCATCATCCTTTTTTCTATATTTGGAAGCAATAAAAAATACAAGAGAGGCACTTGTTAATGATTGTTTTGAGAAACTAGTTTAAGTGTATGTTGGAAGAATAACAATACACGATCCAATAGTTTAGGTGAAAAAGCAACAATCTAAAAGCCTGTAGGTGATTTAATATAATAATGCTTCACTATTCTCCTATTTTATTACATGGAAAATTTGTTTCAGAAACATAAGTAACATCAAAGTATTTATAATTTATCTGGAACAGGCAGACTGACCCAAATAATTGTTATATGGTAATGAAAAG
Organism: Canavalia gladiata; assembly: GCA_037954105.1. Lineage (NCBI taxonomy): Eukaryota > Viridiplantae > Streptophyta > Magnoliopsida > Fabales > Fabaceae > Canavalia > Canavalia gladiata. The sequence continues at coordinate 18,405,641 of CM075660.1, forward strand.
ACAGAAACTTCTGGATCTTCTGAATGAACAAGTAACAGAAAAATGCAATAACTGAGAAAAAGGTAATTATCACTAAATTAAATAATTGATTGTTTTACTCCAACCAACCAATAAGAAAACAAGCAGCTCAAATTTTATATCAGACTTACATTGGCGATATTTATGTCTTCTACTGAGCATACCAAATTGAAGAAAATATAATATTAACCAAAGAGCACACTTGAACTTTCATAGGCAACAGAAAATTTTATGAAATATCACACCTTTGGGTTCAAATACCATACGATACTTAGAGAAGGCTCTTAAGTGCCACTGCTTTATAGAAAACTTCTCATTCCAAAAATACATACACTCAAAATGATTGAATTTGAAGTTTGAAATAAATTGCTTTCTACCACTAACATATAATACTTAATATTGTATTTATTATATCTTAGAATAATTTAGAATATCTTAGAAATTCTCTTAGCATTAGTTTCCCTAATTTCCTTGGTTTCCATATTCCATGAATTGTTCCTTATTTAGTAAGGATTATGATCTAGTATTAGTATAAATAAAGGTTAATGCTATATGTTTTTGTATCACATTGTAATACATTATATCATATCAAGTTAATGTTAATTTCAGTGTGTTTAGTCTCTATTCTCTCTTTTTCCTCCCTCTATACCTAAAACACTATAATTTCAACAAGGGTGACAAGCTGAGAGTTGAATAGAAGGAAGAAACACTAAGAACCTGTAAATCCCACTAGGATCATTCTACAAGAAACTTGCTTAAAGTACAACCAAAAACATCATAAAACCTAGACTCATCGTTATCAAGATATCTAAAAAAGTGGGTCTTGGAAGTTAAAATAATAATGACTTACCCACTCTTTACCTAATATTTTCTGTTCTTGATTAATCCTTTTATATTTCTTCTTTCTCCCTCTACGATTCCACTGGTGATAAATTATCACAAAAATTGACATTAACTATTTTCCATATTTGATCAGACTATTGGAATACAAATGAAACAATTTAACCTATGGAAGAATATTAGGGCCATTTGCAATCAATATCAAGCAATCATTCGAGTTTGTTGCTACACATGAATGTGAGAGCCTGGTTATCAACTTCCAAAATTTCTAACAAGCTAATGCAAACAAACATAGGCATGAAAATAAAGCACAACTCCAACCCCTTCCTCCAATTCCATGTTCCAATAAACATATAGAGAAGCGTTCAAACCTTAGTGTAAGTCTGAACATGATCTCTCCAAAGGGAACTTGTTTTAAGAACATCTCTAAGGGTGGATATAACCTCAAAAGACGTGGCTTTTATGATATCATCATCTTTGTTATAAGGTTTATCCTGCAGCAGCACGTACAACCCAAGATAATTCGATAGAAATCTTTCAGTTTAATGAAAACATAAAATGATAAAACAATAGATAAAGACATACCTTGAGATGATCAACTTTTACAGTAAGTGGATCCTCACTAACCTGCAGAAAAGATAAGTTTTTGGTTCTAAACAATCATCAAAACACTTTAGCCACATAATATATAAACACAAATGATCATCATAAATCAGAATCCCTGTGAATAAAAAATACTCAACCACAAATATGGAGATAATGGCACAGTAATATAACTAAACACTAATCTTCATTAATTTTTAACATGTTCAATTCTAACCATCTCCGTTATGCGTAGACGCCGATGACCAATCAGGATCACTTGATCACCATGGATACTGGAAATCTGGCATTGAAAAGGGGATTGGAGACAAGATGTGAGGTTTGTATCAAGGCTATACAAGCAATCCATTGAAGGCAACAAGCAACTAATAAGATGCATGCTAAATCACATACCTGGGCAAGAGTCCCAACCTCATGAAGACGATTAAATAACTCCTTTCCTTTTAAATCATATACATTTTTATCTGTGTCAGAGCTAGATACAGCACTAGGATCCGCCTCTGACTCATCCTTAAGGAGGAAAGCACCAGCATACGGGGCTTGTCGTTCTCGACTTTCCTGTAAAGCTGCCAGTAATTTGGGATCCTAGATGCATAGTAAAATACTCATTAGATTCAACCAAGTCATTGCCATATACATGCACTGATCATAGATTACAATTCACATATGGTTCAGCCAGAAGCATGTAATGAGCAAAGAAAGGTATTGAACTCATCCTTCTTGACAGTTGACTGTACCTTAACAAAGACTGGCATGTAAAATCCCGGGAAAAGTGGTCTATGTATCAATGGCAATGCCAATACCTGTTCCAAAGGTAAGGAGAAGAAATAAACATCCAGAATACTTACATATAAGTGACTGTGGAAACTGAAAATAAAGCAATGTAGAGAAGAAATATTCGCAAGCTCCATTTCTTTTGTTTGACAAGAACATAGCAAAAATAAGTAACAAACACTGGAAAAAATGTATGATATAGTCCTTGTTTTATTTCCAGGGAGAGTGCGAGAACCGCAAAATGCATCCCAAATATGACTCGGGATAGCATAGGCATGAAGTAGTATAACAAGGACAAGAACACCTTCCTACAGTCTACACACAAACATTGAATTTAAATCCTCTCCAAACCTTCTCTCAGGTAAGCACCCGCCAATCCAACAATAGCCAAAATTTACAACAAGCTCATATCAAAGCAATCAAGAGCAGAAAATCACAAGAATAATAACATAATAGCCGAAGGAAAAACACTCTATTTGGGTCAGCATATAAAATCCCTATCGCTGAAGCCCGAAACAACTGTTGATTTCAGACAAGAGAAATATAACATTACATGCAAAGAGAAGAGTATATCTATATCCATAACACCACACTTTCACTTGCACAAGAATGATTAAATTTTGCTATAAATTACAAGTTGTGAGCCACATTCTCCAATGAATCAGACACTATTTGAATCCAAAAGTAATTTTTCATAAGAAAATAAAAAGGAAGGTAAACTCTGGAATCGTTTTAAGACTAATTGAAACAAGTCAGCAACTAATAAAACGAGTAAAATCCAAAACTAACGGTGAGATAATCTTCAGGTCTGGGATACGTGGGGACGATAGCGGAGGCCTTCGACTGGGACTCTTCAGCCGCTTTGACTTCGGCGTCAACCACGTGATCGGAGCCATCTCCGGAATCTGAACAGAAAAAGAACCTGCCTCCGGCATTACTGTTCCTCCAACTTAACCCGCCGAGAGAATTCAGCACTCTAAGTAACGGCGTGGTGGAATCGTGTGCGGGGCGGAACACCGGAAGCAGTGTGGGGGGTAGTCGGTGGATGCGCGAAGAAGAAATGAGCTTCAACATTGGATTCGTCAATGGGATTTTGAAAATTGATGATTGGTTCATGCCCTAGTGGGGTATATTATTAGATTAGTTTTAGATAACAAAAGGGGTCTTTAAGCTACTCAAAACCGCCATTGATGGTGCTGAAAGCGGAGCCGAGGGGGCTATGTTCTACTATCCACATTTGTTAAAGCCCTTCATAAACCCTCGTCTGCCGTATTTACGACACTACCCCTCCTTCGCTACGGAAGTACGGTTCTATCCTCGGTGTATAAGCCTGCCTTCCCTTAGTCATGCGGAAAACTGTTAAGAATAGACATTTGCCAACATGTCTATATAAGGTATTAAATAAAATAATAATGTAAACGGAAAATTTTTCAAACATACACATAAACATATATTTTTTTATATTTAGATGTAAATTATTAATTTTATTTTATTTTTAAAAAAATTAATTATTAAATAATACTATTTATATATGAAAAATTATTATAGTAATATAAAGTATAAATTTTAACTAATATAAAAATATATTACATATTTATACAATAAATTATACTTATATTTTCTAAAATTATATTAATTTCTATTTTTTATCCTAAAAAAATTTAATAAGTGTTTGGTATATAAAAAAATTATTTTTTGAAAATTATGTTTATGAGAAATTTTATTTCTTAAAAATTATAATTAGTTAAAAATTTATAAATATATTTGGCATGCTTTAAATATTATTGACAATATTATCATTAGTTAAAATTTTTATTTTTTTATGAAAATATCATAATTCTATTTAAAATACGTATTATTTACTTAAAATAATCATGCTCAAGTGGTATAGAATAACTATGGATAACAAAGCTTTTCTTGAAAAATTTTAAGATAGATACATCCTATATATTTTTTAATATATTTTCCGAATCATTGTTAAGTTTTAGGCAATTATATGATTAAGAAATATTATGATAATTTTAAAATAAAAATATATATCATATAAAATGTTGTTAAACTTTAAAATGTGTAAATATAATTTTTTATAAATAATAATTATTTATATGTTAATTTTTATGTGGATATGTTTATTTATGTAAAATTATCTATTTTTAAAGATAAAATTTAAATTAAATTTTAAAGGCTAATTTGATAAAAGAAAGTGAGAATATCAACTTAATTAAGAGTAAATCTTTTATGAATTATTTCATTTAATATCTTTTTTAAACAATTAAATTTTATCAATTCAATTGTTAAATTAATATATTTTATTATATAGATCATGGTAGTGACTCTTGTTGATCCATTATGTTTTTAAGATTCTGCATCCTGTTTTTCTTAAATATCGAAAAAGTATGTAAATAAGTAATGTGTTAAACACTTTCCAGTGCATGTGTATGTATTTATGTGTGTGGTTAGTGTTTTACTGTACTTGTGGGATATATTAAAATAACAACTAGATGTTTTTATATTGGTTATACAAATAACTACTTTATACAGTTAATAGCAAATGGTGTCACAATGGGTGCAAATAGTATGATTTATGTCTTTGATGTCATGGATGAACCATCTAAAAGTATCTTTATTTTCTCTCAAAACTCTTAGTAGCTTCTCCTTCATTATTTGTGTAAGATTAGAAGAGATAATAACAGAAATACAAGATGGAGAGAATAAAAATGCATACTTAAGATTTGAAAGGAGGGACTTGAGTTCGAGCATCAAAGGTCCTTCAACTGATAACTTAGACTTAGAGGTTCGACATCTTCCATAACATCAAACTTATTACCTCCATCTCTAACTTTCTAGTGTATGCCTTCTTCCAAAGTCCTCAATTTCTTTATACATTTCTTGGAGTCACTCATGGCATCAACCTCAAACACTAAATTTTTCCAATGTATCTTTAATCAATACATCCTACATAAAAGGTAAACTCAAAGAGGAAAAAGATTCAAAAAATTATATAATATTACAAGAGTCAAATGTTTTCAGGTGTTTTAGGGAATTAAAAACCCTAAACATCATTTCTTCATCATCAAGCATTAACGTGAGTTTCTTTTGTTGCACATCAATAATAGTCTTCCCGATGACTAAGAAAGATCTTCCCAAAACGAGTGAAATCTCTTCATTTTCCTTTATACTAAGCACAATAAACTCAGCATGAACTTGTTCACTTTCACCAAAACATCCTCAACTATCCCTTTTGGGTATGTGATAGTCTTATCTGCAAGCTCCAAAGAAACAGTGGTAAGTTTGGGCTCATTCATACCCAACCTTCTAAAAATAGATAATAACATTAAATTAATACTAGCGTCTAGGTCATATAAAGCTCTATCAAAATATGAATTACCAATAGTACAAGGTATAGTAAAACTCCATGGATCCTTCAACTTTGGTGATAGTTTCCGGATAAGAATAACAAAACACTTCTCATTGAGGTTGATTGTCATATACTCCTCAAGCTTCTTTTTATTATCCAAAATCTCCTTCAAAAATTTTGCATGCTTGGGCATCTAGGAAATAACCTCCACAAAAGGGGTGTTATTTTTAATTACTTTAGGATGTCTAAAAATTTGGCAAATTAATGGTCATTTTTATTTCTCTTTAACTTTTGAAGAAAAGGTATACTTGATTGGTAAGGATCCACATGGGGTTTCTTGGGACCCTTCTCTATCGTCTCCTCAATGCCCTTCATTTTCTCTTTAAGATTTCCACTAGTAAGAGTCAAAAGGTTATCAATACTCACATTATCCTTTTCCTTTCTCATAGACATCTCCAACTCTTTCCCACTCCTAGGAGTAATTGCATTATCTTACTCCTATGGGCTCACCACAAGCTAGCTAGGTAAAGTCCCAAATGCTTGCTATACCAAAAGGTTAACGATTTATCCCACTTGATTTTCCATATTCTAAAATTAGGTTTCCATGAATATTTTGGAATCGTAATTCTAAAGATTTTGACTCCTTCCTTTCTTACTTATAGCCTCTTTGGTTCTATGCATGAGGTAGCCTATAAATAGTTTGAGTATTGTTAGTGTGATTATTACCTTGTTAAAAAAAATACGTTGTGTCTGTACTTACATATGTGTCTCAATCTTTTTATTTAAGACCTCTATTTAACCAACTTTCATAGTGGTATGGTCGACTTGATACATTATTGTCGGTTGAAAATCCTTCTTCCTTACATGTCTATCGACAGATCTTCATTGGTTGCTATTAGCGATCAAATTCCCTATGATCGTCCATGTGTCCTTTGAGAGGTTATGTAGAATACTCCTACTAGATGCTGCATCAATTACAGTTTTATTGGAATAGGAAAAACTGTTGTAGAATATTTGCATAAGATGGTGTATTTGGTACCCATGATGTGGGCACCTCCGAAGAAGGTTCTAAAATATATCACAAGCTTCATATAAGGACCCATTCTCATACCGAGTGAACCCAAAAATCTCCATTATGATCATAGACTGTATCGACTGTGGAAAATATTGCATCAAGAATAAATATTGTAATTGTTTCCAAGTACTGATGGATGCTTCTGACAAAGAGTTTAGTCAATCGTTCACCTTTTAAGTGATGAAAAAAAGGGAACGATTATAATCTAATGATATCTTGTGTAACATTGTTCATTTTGATGGTGTTTAACAACATGAGGAGTTTTTTAATATGGAGATATGGGTCATTTGAGGTCATCCCTCCAAATTGAAGCAAGTTCTGAATCATGTTGATAAGGACAAATTTCAATTCAAAGTTAGAAACACCCCCAAGTGTTAGGATCAATATGCTACTCATTCGGCCCTCACCACTTGAGGCAATGGAATCCAATAATGTCTTTCGTCTTTGTACAATCATCTTTGTTTCTTTGATTTCTCGACTCAATATTCTAGTTATTTTCTCTATTTCAAGTTTAAACTGTAATTGAGGATACGAGTTAGCATACACAAGCAAAAATGATACATAACAATCTTTAAAAGAATGATTGAATCCTAACTTTTGAGTTCATTGAAAAATAATTTTATTTGAAAATATTTTAAAAAATATAACAAAGAAAAAAACAAGAATATGAAATTTAAAGGCAAAAAAATACAGACGATTCAATTATGAAAAGACATAAAACTTTAGTTTCATTTATAAATGTACACAATTTCACTCAAACTCTCTTATGAATGATTCAAAATAAAATACTAGTCATCAGTTCTCATTTATTATTACTCAATGATCATGAAATAGTAATATTTTTTCATTTAAGTTACTATCCCAATAATCATAAAAAAACATTCAGACTTGTTAAATTAATAACTTGTTAAAAATTAAGGATTCCGATTAATATTCTAAAACTTTTAGATTCAATTTACCTTGTAATTCCACTAATTTAGCAATGATACGATTGTATATCCTCTAATTAACTTAGAAATGAATAAAATTAATTAATTATTATCAATTAATTAAGTATAATAAGAAAAACACAATTTAATAGAACACATAATCATTCATAAAAAAAAAAGATTAAATTGGTTACATAATAAATTTTGTCAAAATCTCATGATTTAGGGATTAGTTACACAGAGAGAGGTAATAAACAATAATATACTAATTCAACAAAATAATCAATAATCCTAATTATAGAAAAAAGAAAAGAATGACAAAAATATAGTGCTGTTAATCAGGCGTTATAACTCGCATTGTAAGAAAGTTTTTGCTCCCAAAATCCTAACGTAGTAGTCGTAGGGTACCGAAAGAAAAATGAGAATGATATGACTACTCAAGCGATACCCTATTATAGTGCATGTATGTTTTTTTAATATTTATAAAAGTTGTTTTTTATAAAATATTTTACCTAAAATTATGATTATTAATTATTAACTTTATTTTACAGTTAAATCTTATAAAATTAATTTTTTTATTTTATTTTTGACTTATAATACAATAAATTATCTTAAATTGTGTCTTAAAATATATCTATACTTAAAGAATTAGATAATAATTTTTTAGCAAGATGACATGATTAATTTCAATTAATAATATAATTATTTATTATTATATATAAAATTAGCAATCTAATTTTTTTAACACAATATATTTTTCTATACTAATAATATTATATAATAGTATTAAAAAATATTAATGAAATATGCTTCAACCTAATTTTTTATATTTATCAAAATATTATTATTTACATAATATGTTTATATGGTTAAGAAATTGTAGATTATAGGTTGATCTAATTTTTCTATATCTTTAAAAATATTATTATCTATAAAATATGTCATCAATAAATGTAAAATTATTACTAAAAATATATATTATTAGTTATAATAAGATCTTTGACCATTAAAAATTATCACTGTTACCTATTTATTTGGCTATTATAAAGAATTTTACTCCTTAGTTTATATAATATAGTTTTCTTTAGAAATAAAAAAAAAAGTTAGGAACTAAAAAATTTAAAAGATGCTTAAAGTATATTTTAAAAAAACTTTAATAACTAAAAGAATTATCAGTAGCTAGTAGCTACTCTCAATCTTTTAAGAATATAAACTTACCTATTAAATTATTATAATTAATTTTATTTAATATTTTATAAAATTAATATATTTAGTTAGTGTCTATATTAATTACTATTTTGGTGCCTTAAAATAGAAGAAAGGGTCAATTAAAGCGATAAATAAGATAGTTATTAACCAATAGACAATAAATTACAATAAAATGAAAAATATACTACATAAAATGATTGAAATAGGATAGTTATTATTATACTTTAGTTAATTAAAATAATATTATTTTAAATTTTTTTAAACTTTTAAATTATTATTATTTTTGAAAATAATTGATTTTAGCTATTTATCTTTTAGTGTAGAAAATTTTTAATCCTTTATAATTGACGTGTTAAATAATAATTATTTTAAAATTAAGAGTAATATATTTTAAAAATTAAAAATTTAAATTTTTAATTTTTTATAAAGATAAAAAAAATATTAAATTCTATTTTTTCTCTTCCAATAATATTTTATAAATAAAAAATATATATAAATATCATTATAAAATAAAGATTATTTATTATCATAGATCTAGATTTTTATTATTAAATTTCAAAACAAAAAATTCATTCTAAATTTCTTCTTTGAAAATTTTATTTTTAACTTTAGCTATATATTTATTATACAAAGTGTAGATGATTAGACTCATAATTTTTTGTGTATATTTATTTTAATTTATCAAATAAGTATTTACTATACCTACTTTAGATATTTTATCATACATTTTATCTATCCATTATTATTCTTAGGTAGATAATTATATTATTTAAATATATTAATAAAAGTTTTAAATTCTAACTCAATGTGTAATAAAAATTGTTAAAAATAAAATAGAATTTTATGATATAATTTTCATAACTTAACTAACACAATCTTATGTGTCCTTAATATAAAAAAAATGAGATATATTTGTTAAAATAAAATATCCTAATATTATCAATTAACTTATTAGTAATTATTTGTTTCCTTAATTATTTATAATTTTTTTTTAAATAATTAATAATATTTTGGACTGGACCTAAGGCAAGGTTTTAGGGATTTGCTGCCGTCAATCAATCATAATTTGTTATGTCAATTTATTTTTTTTATAGACACTAACATATTAAAGAAGTATAAATAGTATCCAAACAGATACTATAAGATGTTTCTAAAGCATTGTGTGATGTTTTTGGTTTCAATTCTATAATAAATCCAACAATTTAATTTTTGGTGAAACTTATTAAACATATGTTTTTTATAAAATGAATTATATTATGAAATTGTTATGTTATGAGATAATAAGAATTACTTAAATTAGCTATATATAAAAGTAAAAGTAGTGTATCCATAACAATGCATATACAGTGGAATCTATGATAAATAGATACGGTTAAGATCAGCTTAATAATACTATAAATATTATAAGTAATATATATTAATATATAATACCATATTTTTTAAGTTTATTTTAAAAGTTATATATAGCATGAGGTAATAACTTATAAAATAATATATTATCTTAAATTTGTTTTAAAAGATATTTGTACCTTGAAAAATAGGTAATAACTTTTTTTAAGCAAAACAACTTGATTGATCTATATTAATATCATAAAAGTTCTTTATTATCTATAAAAATTATATATAGAATTAAAGATATTTTTTTAACATGATCTATTATTTTATATTAATAATAATATTATAATTTATTATTAAGTGTAAATATTATATAATAATATTAAGGAATAGTCATTGAATACGTATTGACCTAATTCTTTTATATTTATAGAAATATCATTGTTTACAAAATATGCTTATATGTTAAAAAATAATAGAGTGCATGTTGATTTAATTTTTATGTATCTATAAAAACATTATTATCTATAAAATATATAAAAAAAATATAAAATTAGTATTATATTATTATATGTAAATATTACTTAATAGTACGTGAATGAAGTATTATATAGTAATTAGTTCTCTTGATTTTATTAGTTTTAACATTTATGTATGTATATCTTTTTAATGTTTATAAGGATTGTTTTCTGTATAAAATGCATTATCTAAAATTATGATTATTAATTGATAGTTTTATTTTATAAATAATTTTATAAAATTAATTTATATTTTTATCTATTTTTTACTTATAAAATGATATATTATCTTGAAGTTTATTTTAAAAGATATATACCAAAAGCATTGAGTAATGATTTTTTTAGCAGCATTACATAATTGATCTATATTAATAATATAATATTTTATTATTATGTATAAACATCATAGTTAAGGATATAATTTGTTTTAGCATGATATGTTCTTCTATATTAATAATAATATTATAATTTATTATTAGATATAAATATTATTTAATAGTATTACGGACTAATCATTGAATATGTATTGACCTAATTCTTTTGTATTTAATTATTTTAGATTTTTAAAAATATCATTATTTACAAAATGTGTTTATATGTTAAAAAATGCTAGAGTACATGTTGGCCTAATTTTTTTATATTTATAAAAATATTGTCTATAAAATATATCCTTAACAAGTATAAAATTAGTATTATATTATTATTATTATTATTATATATATATATATTATTTAATAGTGCAAAGGAAAAATAATATAGTAATTAGTTCTTTTGATTTTATTAGTTTTAATGTTTAAACATGCATATTTTTTTTAATGTTTATAAGGATTATTTCCTGTAAACAATGCTTAACATGAAATTATGAATATTAATTGTTAGTTTTGTTTTATAGCTAATTTTTATGAAATTAATTTATAATTTTATCTATTTTTTACTTATAAAATAATTTTATTTTAAAATTTATCTTAAAAATTCTATATTTAAATAATTAAGTAATGACCTTTTAGCAGGATGATGTGATTGATCTATATTATTAATATAATAGTTTATTATTATGTATAAATATTATATATAAATTTAAGGAATAGTATTGAGGATCTAATTCTTTATATTTATAGAAATATTATTATCTATAAAATATGTCATAAATAAATATAAAATTAATATTATATTATTATATATAAATATTACTTAATAGCACAAAGGAAACATAATATAGAACCAGTTCATTTGATTTTATTAGTTTTAACATTTATGCATGTATATTTTTTTTTTTATATTTATAAGGGTTATTTTATGTGCAAAAGGTTTAATCTGAAATTATGATTATTAATTATTAGTTTTGTTTTATAGATAATTTTGATAAAATTAATTTTTATTTTTTTTATCTATTCTTTACTTGTAAAATAATGTTATTTTAAAATTTGTCTTAAAAAATATCTATACATAGAGGATTAGGTAATTATTTTTTTAGCAAGATGAAATTATTATCTATATTAACAATATAGTAGTTCATTATTTTGTATATACATTATATATAGAATTAATGATATAATTTTTAAACACAATATATTTTCTATATTAACAATAATATTATAATAGGATAAATTATAAAGGTTGGATGTCTTATTTTAGTGCTACTAATTTTCGAAAGATGTTTTTTTAGTATTTTTATGATGAAAGAATTTTAAAGTAATGGACTATATATTTCAGGTTTGTATTGTTATTTTGCTTCAAGGTATGACTGTCATTGGATAAATAATTAAAAAATGATTTTACACAAATTTTGAAGTTTTTATATTCTTCGTATAATCCTTTGCAATGTATCAAACTATCCTCTTAGGAGAAGAAGATTTATCAGAAAGTGGAAAGATATTATCTAACTTTTTATTGAATTTCCCTAATCTAAACTAAAATTATTATATTTATATTAATTTTGTTCATTATATTTCATAGCCTATATCTAGAAACAATTGTGAAATTAAGATATTGACAACCTTGTGTGTGAGATTTGAGCATAACCTTCTTTAATTAAAAGCTTTTATCCTAGTAATATGACCAATTTCTAGTTTGTTTGCCTGCCTATTGTCCTAACTAAACAAGTTCTTATTTGATTTCTATATACATATAATGTTTTATTTTTATCCTATACTTTTTCCTTTTTAATCTGATTTTAATTTTCCTTTTAAGTAGTCTGTTTTAGTACAGTTTAAAGATTTAATGGTTAACATATTTAAAGTGTGCAAATTTTCCTTTTGGACCATGCATTTTTTACTTGAAGTTTCTCCACTTTGGTATTGTAGTCTCAAAGACCTATTATTTGATTAGCTATAATGTGTTGAAGAGATTAATTAAAATCATGTCAATAGCTATCAATGATGGAAATATGAAAGTTATTGTTGGTTCAATTCTTGGTGCTTTTATTAATTAGAAGGATCCAACTTGTCATCCCTCTCAATGTAAGATGTAATGCTAGTTTTCTTCAAAGGATTTCTGGATTGAAAAATGAACACTGCATATTTTCATTTTAATAAAGTTACTTGAAAGTACAATGATATAACCACAACCTCCTATTCTAAATGCACAGCAAGGTTAGTGGTTTGTTCTTGAACACAAAATAGACCTTTAATTATTTTTACACTGGTACCTAATTATATGAATTAGGTTTGACAAGATAAAACATTTAATATATAAAAATACCATCCCAAACATTCAGAATATTAGTAATAACACTAACAATTATTATTTTTCTTCTTAACAATTTTTATAACTTTTACATTTTTTTTTCTATAAAATATCTTCAAATCAACTTTTAATTTGTCTAATTATAACAATTTTAGCAAAAGGTACAATAATTAAGATGGATTGTGAATCATTATTTTTCCAATGCTAGAATTGACATTCATGTTGTTGATTCTAATTTGGACAAGCACAAAAATATCTCTTCCAAATTTGCAGGGATGTTTACTTTGTAACCTTATGTTATTATAATGATATTAACAATCATTGTATTTTTTTCTTAACAATCCCTACAACTTCTACATTTTTTTCCTCTAAAAAATATTCTCAAATCAACTTTTAAGTTGTCAATTGTAACAATTTCAGTAAGAGATATAATAGCTAAGATGGATTGCGATCATTATCTTTCTAATACTGGAATTGACGTTCATGTTGTTGATCTTAATTTAGACAAACATAAAAAAATCTTTTTCAGAAATTTGTAGGGGTGTTCACTTTGTAATCTCATGTTATTAGCTCAAAGTAGCATCGGATTCAGGAACCTTTATTTTGTAGTCCTGTGGAGGAACGATTTGAGCTTATATCCTACAAAACCAATACTACCAATTATTGTTCACTTAGTAAGCAAGCAGTATGTGATGAACATATTCAGTCTTAGAACATAATGAGTTTCTTCCCTAATTTATATAGAACACAGAAAAGATGTATTTGTAGAAAACTTTCATAGCATAAAAAAATGAATTGAAAAAAGGTTCTGGTGGAAATATATCCTACAACACAAGAGTTTTCGTTATTGAGTTGAAATTTGCTTGACATTGTGAAGAACGATATCAAATAGGAATCATAGGTTTCTCATGTTCTTGTGAGAAACATGTATTATGTGCGACTCTCTTGTAGGGAATTAGTAGAATAAAAATATGAACTTTTATCCTTATAAAAAAATTATAAAATTCTTTCCAGTCAATTATTCAATTTATCCAAACATAATTAAAAAAAATGATTTTTTTTTATATTTCAATCCATTCAAACAATCAATTATTTTATTCTATTTTTTTCTTTCGTAATTCTTTCCAAATCTAAGCGAAATATAAAAATTCCACTTTCATATGGTCTGCGGTTGAAACAAACATATTCAATGAAATGAGTAGCTTTTATGTGAAATTAACAAAATGAAAACAAAAGTTTTTTTTTCTTAAAAAAAATATAAAATTCCCACTTTCATATGGTTGCGGTGGAAACAAACATATTCAATGGAATGTGCTGCTCTTATGTAAAATTAACAAAATGAAAACAAAAGTTTTTTTTTTCTTAAAAAAAATATAAAATTCTTTCTACTTAATTATTCAATCCATCAAAACATAATTAAAAAATTTATTTTTTTATATTTTCAATTCATTCAAATAACTAATTTTTTGTTTTTTTATTTCATTCCTTTTTATGGCCTGCTGTGGAAACAAACCATTTCTTTTGGGTCACTTTAAAGGTTTCAGCCCACGGGTTCCTCATTGCTAGAATTGGTTGGTTCCTTCATAACAAAACGATTCGTTTTCTTCTTCTTCCGGTCCGTCCGTGTTCTGGTCAATGGTCAATGCAATCGCCGTGAAGAGGCCGTGGAGAAGGCACGATTGTTTAAGCATTAAGACTCTTCCCTCTCTTTGAAGCATTCAAACTCGCTGCTATACACGGGTAGTTGCTGTATGATCCACCGTGCTAATTAGGGTTCACTGCTACTGCCATGGATTTCGAGAATAGAAGGGTTCATCTGCTCCTCTTTGTCGCCGCCATCGTTGGTCTCAGCTTCACAGGTACTTTATTCATTTCCTTCTGTTCCAACTATTATAAATATTTAGAACTGGGGTTGACGAGGATCCTCTACAAAATATTGCATCTCTGCAATTTTTGTTGCTGATTTTTACGGTACGATTTTTCATATTTAATATGACATTTATCAATGAAGCCTATAAGAGATTCTAATTCGCTTCCAATTGGTCATTTTTTACCTTCCTTAACTGTTATGCGTTGTTTCTATTTTTCATTCTCGCAATTTTTTCCCTAATATTCCTAGGAGGATTTGTCGGTAATAGGTTGGAGATGCTAAGTTCAAATTCCGTTGGGGGGATGGAGGTAGGGTTTATATGAGGAGCACAATTATGCTTATACCTGGTTGTATAGTCCAATAAATTACGGACTGATTGAGGGGAAAATTCTTTCTTTCTATTGAATGCATGAATTCTAAATATTGCTTTTAACCTATTGTATTTATTGTTTTTCTTCTTGTGTGATCGTTACTTATTAGCAAAACAATAAAACAAACCACCGATTCTTCATTAAAAAAAATCATGTTTTATTTCTGATGTTTCATTGTCATACTTGAATGATGAAGAACTCCAAGTGTCTCTTTATACTCATATAAGTTGCTCCTTTCAGCTGAAAAATGTAGGCAGCTTGTTGGGGAAGAGGGATCATCCCAGAGTGGAAAGTTTACCATCTTGAATTGCCTTGATATGGGCTCTGGGACTGTAGCATGTGCTGTCAAGGAAGGTGTGAAGCTCTATGTTTACAATATTAGATCTTCTCATGCTGAAAGAGCAAGGACTCTTGCAATTGAGTCTGCCCTTGTTGATGCTGTTGCCCAGGGGATGTCCCCAACAGATTCAGCAAAACATGCGCAGAAAGAAGGTAAAAAGGCAGCAAAATTGGCTTCCCGCCAAGCCAAGCGGATTATAGGGCCCATACTCTCTTCTGGATGGGACTTTTTTGAGGCTATTTACTATGGTGGTACCCTCACAGAAGGGTTCATTAGGGGCTCTGGCACTTTGTTTGGTACTTATGCTGGTGGCTTCCTTGGGGAGCAGAGGCTTGGTAGAGTTGGCTATCTTGTTGGAAGTCACATGGGCAGTTGGGTTGGTGGTAGAATAGGATTAATGGTTTATGATGTGGTTAATGGAGTGCATATATTGTTGCATTTTGTTCAGACTGGCGAAATTGAAGTTCCTGAAAAGTCAATTCGTGAAAATTCTGAAGCACCTGAAAGTTCCTTTTTTGATGAAACTCCTGTTTATGACACCTCTGAAGGCTCCAGTGCTTATGAATCGTTATCTCCCAGCGGAGAATCCTATGCCTATGAATCTACTGAAAATCAGAGATATGAAACATATGAAGATTCTGAACTGTGATGAAATTTTGACATTAGCATATTGATATTCATTCAAAATCTTGGGTCAGCTCGGAAGGCGTCCAGTGTTCATAAAGTATCTCCCAGCTAAGAATCCAATGTCTATGAATCTACTGAACCTCAGAGCTATAAACATATGAAATTCTCAACTGAGATGAAATTTTAAGTTTGTATTTGCTCAAATTTTATATCAATGATATACGTTTTTCTTCAATGTCTCTGCTTCAATATGTGGGGATGGATTGCTAGCTCCAATCTGTAGGCTTATAAATGCTCCACCTCGTGTATTTGCCGAATGTCGAAGGTCCAAAACTATTGTGGTCAGTGTCCTTATTTGTTGCCCTCAGTGTTCAAGTAGCTCTAAATATCTCCGCTCATCTGAGAGACTGAGAGAGGTCACCTACAGCAAAACAGAAATTGGTTGAAACTAAAATGAAAATGGTATTTCGTGTGGGCTTGGGGCTAATCTATTTTGCAAACTTTCCGAACCCTTCATCTTTGGCAAAATGGTGGCTATGAACAATCCAATTTAAATATTTGGCTAATACGATGTTCATTCAGAGTAGGGGTAAAAATTGCAAACATGCGTTTACAACAGTAGGTGAATAAATACAGGACAAATAAAAAATTATTCAGGGTTTGTTTACTTTTGAGTGGAAATTAGTGTCATGAAAGGCACATGTCATATTCATTAAGATGAACACTTACATAAAATTACACTTTGTTGCATAAAAAAAAATTATGGTCGCTAGTGAAAAACAACATGGAGATTTCATAAAATAAAATCAGTTCTATTTCCTATAAGTTAAACAGACACGATAGATCCCGAAAATAAACATGATATTAATTAGTAAATTATAAGATTATATATTTTGATATAAAAAAGTGAACTCTACAAACAATTTTTTTAAGAAAAAAATTGAGTAAATAGTTCTTATCCTGTTTAGTCAATTTACAAATAAATATAAATAAATTTAATAGAAATGAAAATAAGACAAGCTGTTTGCCAAAAATCTATAGTATAACCTATTTATAATGTGATTTAATTTAACTTGTTTATTAAAAAGATAAATTTAAATTTTTTAATTTTTAAAATAAAATAAATTAGATTTAAATTCATAAAAAACCTTAAACGCTTGTTTATATATATATATATATATATATATATATATAGAATATTTATTTTAATATATTATTCTTATGTTAAAATTTTCAAAAAAAATTGTTTAAAATTAAATTTTGTATTGAAAATTTTTAAATTTACAATTTTTTAATAATTTATATATATAAATTTTAATTTATTTATTAGTTTTTTTATATTATAAACTTTTAAACATTCTTATAAACCTTAAAATATATTTAATTTTAACTAAAAAAATTATAATTTATTATCGTGTAAACATTATATTTAGAATTAAGGATATAATTTTTTTTCAAATGATATATTCTTCTATACTAAAATAATATTAAAATTTATCATTACAAGTAATTATTATACAATAGTATTAAGAAATAGTTATCAAATATTAATTATAAAATATGTCTATAAGTTAAGAAATAGTAAAGTACATCTAGATCTAGTTTTTCTATATCTATAAAAATATTATTATCTATAAAATATGTCATAAACAAATATAAGTAGAAAATAATAATATTTTAATGTATCTTAGTATTATATTATTACATGTATATATTACTTAGTAGTGTGAGGGAAATGTAATATGGTAATTAGTTCTCTTGATTTTATTAATTTTAACGCATGTATATTTTTTTAATGTTTACAGGGATTTTTTTGTGTACAAAATATTTTATCTGGAATTATAATTATTAATTATTAGTTTTATTTTATAGCTATTTTTTATAAAATTAATTTGTATAAACATTATATATTGAATAAGGATATGAATTTTTTTAACATGATATATTCTTCTATGTTAATAATAACATTATAATTTATTATTATGTGTAAATATTATATAATAGTATTAAAAAATATTTATTGAATACGTACATGTCTACCTAATTCTTTTAAATTCAATTTTTTATATTTATAATAATATTATTTATAAAATATGTTTATATTTTCAGAAATGATAGAATACATGATTTATTTTATATCTATAAAAATATTGTTATCTATAAAATATGTCATGAAAATATATAAGGGAAAAGTAATAATAGATTAATATGTTTTAGTAATATATTATTATTATATGTAAATATAACTTAAAAGTATGAAGAAAATGTAATATGGTAATTTGTTGATGTTATTAGTTTTATCGTCTATGCATGTATATTTTTTTAATATTTATAAGGGTTTTGTGTACAATGCTCTATATGGAATTATGATTATTAATTATTAGATCTGTTTTGCTAATTTTTATAAAATTAATCTGTATAAACATTATATATAGAATAAGGATATGATTTTTTTAACAAATATATTCTTCTATACTGATAATAATATTATAATTTATTATTATGTATAAATATTATATAATAGAATTAAAAAATAGTTATCAAATACGTGCATGTGGATCTAATTTTTTTTTATATTTACAAATATACTATTACTTATGAAATATGTTTATATGTTAAGAAATAATCAAATGATCTATTTCTTCAATATCTATAAAAATATTATTATATATAAAATATATTATAATCAAATATAAGTAAAAGGTGATAATAGTTTAATATCTTAGTATCATATTATTATATGTAAATATTACTCAACAGTAGGAAGGAAATGTAATATGATAATCAGTTCTCTTGATTTTATTAGTTTTAATGTCTATGTATGTATATTTTTGTAATGTTTATAAGGATTGTTTTGTGTATAAAATATTTTACCTGGAATTACAATCATTAATTATTAATTTTGTTTTATAGCTAATTTTTATAAAAATTAATTTGTATAAACATTATATATTGAATTGAGAATATAAATTTTTTAACATGATATATTCTTTTATACTAATAATAATATTATAATTTATTGTTATTATAAATATTATATAATAATATTAAGAAATAATTATTAAATACATATATGTCAACCTAATTCTTTTATATTTATCAAATATATTTATATCTTAAGAAATGATAGAATACATGTAAATTTTTTTATATTTATAAAATATATGATAAAAAATACAAATTTATAACTTAAGAAATGATAGAGTATATGTTAATTTTTTCTATACCTATAAAATATATGATAAAAAATACAAGAAAAAGTGATAATAATTTAATATATCTTAGTAATATATTGTTATATCTAATTATTATTTAATAGTAAAAAAATTTATTATGACAATTTATTCTTTTGATGTTATTAGTTTTAACGTTTATGCATGTATATTTTTAATATTTATAAGGATTGTTTTGTGTACTATATTTTATATAGAATTATGATTATTAATTATTAATTATGTTTTATAATTAATTTTTATAAAATTAATCTGTATAAACATTATATATAGAATTAAAGATATGATTTTTTTAACAAATATATTCTTCTATATTAATAATAATATTATAATTTATTATTATATATAAATATTATATAATAATATTAAAAAGTAGTTATCGAATACATACATGTCAATCTAATTTTTTTTTATATTTATAAATACATTATTATTTATAAAATATGTTTATATATTAAAAAATGATTAAACCCGTGTCGATCTAGTCCTTTTATAGATATAAAAGATAATATTATCTATAACATATATTATGATCAAATATAAGTAAAAAGTGATAATAGTTTAATATATTTAGTATTATATCATTATATGTAAATATTATTCAGTAATAGAAATAAAATGTAATACGGTAATTAATTTTCTTGAATTTATTAATTTTAACGTTTTTGCATGTATATTTTTGCAAAATTTATAAGCATTGTTTTATGTACAAAATGATTATTAGTTTTATTTTATAGCTAATTTTTATAAAAGTTAATTTGTATAAACATTATAAATTGAATTAAGAATATGAATTTTTTAAATATATTCTTCTATACTAATAATAATATTGTAATTTATTTTATATGTAAATATTATATAATATTACTTAGGAATATTTATTGAAGACATATATATCGACCTAATTTTTTAAATAATTATTTTATATTTATAAAATATTTATATTTTAAAAAATAATAAAGTACATGTCAATTTTTTTATATTTATAAAAATTTTATTATGTATAAAATATATCATAAAAATATATAATAAAAATGTGATAATAATTCAACATAGTAACATATTATTATATATTAATATTAAGAAAATGTAATATGGTAATTTGTTCTCTTGATGTTATTAGTTTTAACATTTATGTATATTTGTTTTTTTAATGTTTATATGGGTCTTTTGTGTACAATACTCTATGAAATTATGATTTTTAATTATTAGTTCTATTTTATAGCTAATTTTTGTAAAATTAATCTGTATCAATATTATATATTGAATTAAGGATAGGATTTTTTTTTAACAAATATATTCTTATATACTAATAATAATATTATAATTTATTATTATGTGTAGATATTATATAATAATATAAAAAAATAGTTATCAAATATATACATGTTGATCTAATTTTTTATATTTACAAATATACTATTATTTTTAAAATATGTTTATACGTTGAAAAATGACTCAGTATCTGTCAACCTAGTTGTTCTATATCTATAAAAATATTATTATCTATAAAATACATCATGAACAAATATAATTAAACAGTGATAATTGTTTATATTCAGTATTATATTATTATATGTAAATATTATTCAGTGCTATATTATTATAGGTAAATATTATTCAGTAGTACGAAAGAAATGTAGTATGATAATTAATTCTCTTGATTTGATTTTATTAGTTTTAACGTTTATGCATGTATATTTTTTAATGTTTATAAGGATTGTTTTCTATATAAAGTGTTTTACCTGGAATTACAATTGTTAATTATTAGTTTTATTTTAAAGATAATTTTTATAAAAATTAATTTGTATAAACATTATATATTGAATTAAGAATATGGATTTTTTTATGATATATTCTTCTATGTTAATAATAATAGTATAATTTATTGTTTTGTATAAATATTATATAATAATATTTAGGAATATTTATTAAATACATACATGTCGACCTAATTTTTTTATATTTACAGAAATATTATTATTTATAAAATATGTTTATACCTTAAGAAATCATTAGAGTACATATCAATGTAGTTTTTCTATATCTATAAAAATATTATTATCTATAAAATATGTCATGAACAAATATAAGGAAAAAATATAATACTTTAATATATCTTAGTAATATATTATGATATATAAATATTACTTATTATTACAAAAGAAATATAATATGATAATTATTTTTTTTTTCATTTTATTAGTTTTAACGTCTATACATGTTTTTTTTTTTAATCTTTGTAAGGGTTGTTCAGTGTATAAAATATTTTATCTAAAATCATGATTATTAGTTATTAGTTTTATACCTATTTTTTAAAAAATTTATTTTTATAAATATTATGTATAGAATTAATTACTAATAATAATATTATAATTTATTATTACATGGAAATTTTATATAATAGTATTAAGGATCAGTTAACGTGTACATGCATGTTGACGTAACTCTTTTATATTTAATTTTATATATTTAAAAAATTATTATTATTTATAAAATATATTTATACGTTAAAAAATTAGAGTACATGTTGACCTACTTCTTCTATATCTATAAAAATATTATTATATATAAAATATGTTATGAACAAATATAAGAGAAAATTTAATATATCAGTATTATATTATTATATATAAATATTACTTAATAATATAAGAAAGTGTAATATAATAATTAATTTTTTTGATTTTATTAATTTTAACGTCTATGCATGTATATTTTTTAATGTTTACAAGAGTTGTTATTGTACAAAATGATTATGATTATTAATTATTATTTTTCTTTTATAGCTAATTTTTATAAAATTAATCTGTATGATTATGATTATTAATTATTAGTTTTCTTTTATAATTAATTTTTATAAAAATTAATCTGTATGAACATTATATAGAGAATTAAGGATATAATTTTTTAATACAACATATCCTGTTATACTAATAATATTATATTTTATTATTACGTGTAAGTATTATATAATATTAATAAGAAATAGTTACCGAATAAGTACATGTTGATCTAGTTTTTTTATATTTATAGAAATATTATTATTTATAAAAAATGTTTATATGTTAGAAAATTGCAGAGTACATGTCAATCTAGTTTTTTTTTTATATTTATATAAATATTATTATCTATAAAATATGTTATGAACAAATACTGGTGAAAAGTGATAATAGTTTAATATATCTTATATTATATTATTATATATTATTATATGTAAGTATTACTTAATAGTACGAAGTAAATGTAAATTATAATTAGTTCTCTTGGTTTTATTACTTTTATTTTTTATGTATGTATATTTTTTAAATATTTATAAGGATTGTTTTGTGTACTATGCTTTATCTGAAATTATGATTATTAATTATTAGTTTTATTTTATGTACCATGCTTATTTTAATTTTAACATCTCAATACTAAATAATTTTACTGACTAAAAAAAACAAGTTGGATCATGTAATTTTGTTTAAAGAAATTTTGATGCTAAACCTAAGTTGAGCAAAGACAGTCAAACTTGGATTGGTTGAGTAAAATAGTTTTAAAGAACCATAAAAATATTTAATTTTTTATTTAAAAAATGATAAATGTTTTCATATATTTTATATAATAAATATTTTATGTTATAATACAAATTTCTACTTATACATTTTTAAAATTATTATGTATAGAAAGAAAAACCTTTAAAAAATGAGAATTCGAGTCGGGCTGGATTAGACAAATTCAAAAAATTTACCAGTAGAATACTTGATCAAAAGCCGATCAAGTTTATTTCTACCCAATCCAAACTGAATGCCCAATCCAAACCCTAATTTAATTCTCGAAGTGTATTTAGTTATTATATATAATATAAAAAATAAAGTGAGGCGAATATATTAATGATTAAGTTTAAAAAAATTATTCATATTTTTATAAAAGTAATTTTTTTTTTTTGCATTTACATTACTATCAAATAATTTATACGTTGCACATTAAATACTAAATAAGATAAAAAAAATTATCAGGTTGATATTCTTGCCATCTTATATTCTTATCTCATCAATTTGATCTTATCACATTTTATCCGCTAAAGAACCCATTAAAGCTTGAGCAACATCTACAGACATCTAAAATAAATTTTAAAATGAGATTACTTTTAACTAGTAAAAATAAATAATTAAATTTGTTGTAATTTTATTTTTGAGCTTCTTAGATGAAAATTGTATAAAAAAAGAGAAAGTTCTAGGTAGTGTTTGACTTTTTTTAATCCTAAAATGTAAAGTTAGAATTAAATTTAAATATAAAGTTGTTTGATAATTTTATGATTTTTCATCTTAAAAGCTACTTTAAAATTAAAAATCTTGAATAATATATTCTTAAATCTTGAAATTTGTAATAATGAAAGGGGAAAAAATTATAAAATTAGCTTGCAAAGTCTTTTTTTTTTCTATATTTGCTTCATAAAAAAGGTTTACTTGATTTTTTAGAGCCTTTATAGAATTATACTCAACACTAATTATCCATTATGGAAAAGAAAGGTTCAAACTAAGATGGTTCCAACACTTTTATACAAGAAACTTTTTATGAAGAACTTCCATAACAGATGAAGAGTATTTTTTGAGAAAAAGGAACATTTAATTATTCTTAACATATTAATATTATTTGTCAAATTATTATTATTCTGGGATAGAGGAGAGATCGAACTGAACCCGAAAACCCTAATGGTCCACAACTGTACGCCTCTCTGCTCCGTTCCGCTTCACATTGAAAGCCCAATGGCCATCAATCGGAAAGTTGGAAGGTGTCCTATCACAGTAAGTTGACATTTTTTATATTATTATTATTATTAATGGTTCGTTTAAGTTATGTTGCAAAATAAATCATCTTATCTTAAGTAAATTAATAAAATTAAAATATTGTATTAAAAATTAAACTCATTTTTTATTTTTTATTTTATAAATAAAATTTTATTGATGTGAATAAATAAATATTTGTGATTAAAATTATAATTTAGACAACCCTATTTTTATTTTAAAATTAATGTGAATAAATAAATATAACTAGAACTTTCGCTTTTACATTTGATGTCCATATTGTCTCAAAAAGTTGGTCTTATTTAAAAAATATTATTACACTTCAAAAACACCAATAAAAATTATTCAAAAAAGCCATTTCTAAAACATTTCATACAATAAAAACTTGTTTGGCTTGTTGATAATGTAGACTTTGTTTCATAAAAATTAAATCATTAATATAAATATTCCATACATACATTAATAATGTAATAAATCATACATATACAAATAAATCATACCTAGAAACGCATAATCAAATTAATAGCATCTGAGACCATTCATATTGAGAAAGTAATTTTTAAATATAAAAGTTCACATTTAAAAAAAATTGAATTATAACAGCAAAAATAATTTTTTCTTTTTTATATTAGTTTTTTCAAACAAAATAAAAATGTATTTCTAACACACTTAACCACAATATCAATTGCAAATAACTATTCAAAGTTCAACAAAATGCAAGTGATAGAATGTCATTGAATTTAACGTTTTTATACCCTTCTCTAGTGTAAATTGTATCTTTAGAAAGTGAAGAAACCAGAAATTTTATGTTGGGAAAACAATATATAGTCACAAAACTGTAACATTGAAATATAGTTTTACTACAATTAAATAGAACAATCCATTCAGATAAGATATATTATTAAGATATGGTATCATTAAATAATAACACTATTGTATTTGAATAAAGTAATTTGAAAATATTAGATCATGTTTTTGAATGATAATTAAAATAATTGTAAAAATACTATAAAATTTTAACTAGATAATTTTTATTTCAAATAACAAAATTTAAATAACACTTTAAATTTTTTTTATTATGTTTAACTCTTAAAATTTTATTTTAAACTCATCTCATATTCTAACTCTTTTATCATTCTCCTTATCATTATTCATTGTTGTTCTTACATTCTTCAAAATTTCAAATTTCTCCACTCACGAAGCATCAGGGTAGCAAATACAAAATAATGATATCGTTATCTGTGCCTTGTGTTTAACATTGACTATCAAAAGTTCAAGAAGCACAACATATTGTCAAAAAATAATGATTCAGGAACATTGATCGATTATCACCACTACTATACTATATATAGCTACAATATTTAGTTTTTTACACACTTGTGTATAAGCTTAAGGGACCTACTTAGTATACAGGTACAGATTCCAAAAATTAACATTTAGTGGAATAGAACGTATATATCATCAGCTAGCAAAGATACAAGTAGAAAGAAACTCACAGAAATGATCAAGGTCCACCTCCAAAAATAAATTACATAGGTCCTCCCATGCCACCACCACTTACACCATCCATAATGGCAAATCTCATATCTTCAGATGGTTTCCAATGCCGTTTCCTCTGATTGATGAACCAATTATTGATCTGCTTCTGATCAAGTCCAGTCATTTCTGATAGCTGCACTTTCTCCTCCTCCTGACAAAAAAGGTCAGTTTCAAAGCATTTGCATTTATATAAATTTGACAATGTTTATTCAAATGGCAACCAAATAATCAACATTTCATCCTCGTTTGCTGCAACTAACAAATGAAATTGCAGATGCATGCATATTAAAAGTGCATACAAACTTGCTAAGAGTTCATTCATCCTCCTACTAGAATCCAGAGTTACTATGGACTACTAGAAATATGAACATTAGCAATTCTCTAGGAATGTGGGACATAGTACGAATATCTCAAGTGTGAATCCTCTAGTCATCGACAATATTAAAATAAAAATAATAACAAATTCACCATCACTATCACTACATAAAAATCAGTGACAAAATTCACCGAGTTCCAACTTGTCAGGATTTCAGCATTTTGTCAAGTGTTTGTATAAATACACATAACAGTAATGGCAGACAATATAGACTTGGAAAATGACATGATTGTGGTTGCCCAAGGGGCATACATCAGATATATATATATATATATATATATATATATATATTCAAGACAACAGCTTGATTTTGGCATATCTTAAATGAGATTCTCCCGTGTCAATAAACAATATATAAATTTCAATTACCGTAGGATAAGGCCATCTATAGTGGGTATTCCACCAGTCCATCATTATCATCCTTGCGTCCTTTGGTAGCTTACCCTTTTTCCTTTTCTTTAGAAATTCCTTTCTCAAGCTGCTAAGATAACCACCATACTTACGAAGGAGCATTTCTTTAAGCTCTTGATCACCTGGACGTGTACCAGAAGATTCATGACCTTCAACTGCTTCCACCTTCTCAAAACTTAATTCATCCTCTGATGTCCCAGCTGCTTCATCTGTCATATATGCAAAAAAATAAAGAGAATAAAAAAGCTTCCAATATATAGTAGTCATATACAACCTGTGCTTTCAGCATTCCAGAACGCAAATGTTTAAACCTTTAGTTTTAAGAGATAATAAACAACTGATTAAACTGCATGTTAATTTAAATTACTTATCAGCTTTTTCTTTTTTATAACGTGTGCACAGAACAAGAGGATAATAAAATGAAAAATCAAGTGACTAAAACATAGGAAACAGACATAGAAAACGTAATTAATTTTGGTGGGTAGGTTATTATTAGACTTTTAGGAGCAGCATGTTGATAATGGTAAAATTGGCATTGACCCAAATAGGAGGGCGGTGAGGGAAACAAGGTGTAGTGCAGAGGAAGAACATTGTTGGTTAAAAGCCAAAGTTTGCACTAAAAACTTGATGATCTAAATATTTGGTTATAATCATTGATTGGCAAAACAGGAAATTGTACACCAATTATTATATAAGTCCAAGTGAGGCCTTGCTACACTTCTTTTTTCGCTTCTTTTCATTTGTTTCAGCCACTGGATTAAAATGGTCCCCCCCTCCCCCTCCAATACTTGGTACCAACTCTTTTCATTTATAGCAAAGATCCAACATGACTCTTTCGTTTTCTGTACGGAAAGCAAAATTGTGACTTCCTCTTTCATGAATACACACTACATCTCTATATACAAACAAGATGTAAAACTTCACCTAGGATTTCCAAGTAAGCATGAAGTACTCGAGATATTGGCACCATTGAATAACTTAAATCCAAAATGTATTTATAACTTATCTCAGGACTCCGCAAGCCAATCAAACAACTTCCATTTTACCGAAAACTCAATGTTGCAATTGAAAAGATAATACAGCTTTAACATGGAAAGGAAACTAGAAAGAACTATACATAATCACTTTCAATCTATATAATTCGCTTGTTATTGCACTGCTATAGCTTATGGCGAAGCTGAGATGGGTGCTGATCGCTAACAACTGGAAATTCCTGATCTATTATATAAAGAAATTGAACATTGATTTTGTACTACATAATTTATAATTTATAATTTATTCATATAGAAGAAGTTTGTTTAAATTTATACAACCACTTCATCAATACAATTTACAAGTAACAAAAATACTTCAGTTTAGACTCAAATACAAAGGCCACTGCCATAACCATACATAATGATACCTATATTAGAGACATCGATTACCGCTAGACTTTACCGAATCCAGGATATTAATAAAAGATAACCAGAGACTGACACTTAAACAATAGACTAATCTTAACCCATATTATTTCTATTTCTAAATTTAATAAATAAGAATAAGATTGCTAATATTTCATTTGTTCACAAACATAAGACACCAGTACACCTCTCTCTCTCACACACACACAGGTGTACAGTTGCATGTACGTGCATATCTAGTTATTTACACACGCACAAGCCAGCATAACCAATGCAAGGTTTTTTATGTTTTTCATTGGGTCTTCCTTTTATATTTTCTTTACTTTTATTTTTTTTTTCTTTTTCTTCATATCATTCCCTCACTTTCTTTTTCCTTTATTTATTTTTTATTTCTGAGTTCTTTACACCCTAAAGATACAGAAATGAAAAATGGATTGTGGCAATTATTTATTTCTGGAACGTTCGATTCCAGCTTAACAGAGGTCCGATGGTGGTGACGTGGGCGTGCAGGAAAGATTTAATCAAATTAAAATAATAGAAAATTAATTATTTGCATATTTAAAATACAGAAGAGGGTCATTGGAGTGGAACTGAAAAGAAAATATGAATAGAATAAGAAAGAAAGAAAGAAAAAGAGGCGAGTTATTGATTACCTGAGCGGTTGTTATCGGATGACAATGCTAGCGCTCCTTTACAAAGATTGCTGAGTTGTGATTCAATATTACACAGAAACAAGGTCGCTTCATCGAATGGCTTGGACAACTCCTGTTTGTATCTATGAAGAACTTCACAGTACGATTCCTAACACATGTTACAGCAACAATTCAATTCCTCATTCCCAAACCATGTATGTACATACACATATAGACCCAACCAAATCAAAAACAATTTATATATGCATATACCATGAACTCATCAAGCTCGGGATCATCTCCTATCTCACGAAGACCATCCGTCGGGTGACTTTCACGCGCTATTTCTTCAAGAAGTGAAGCCAGTTCTGGCGGTGCTCCAACCTTCAAATACAACATATATATGTTACTACCACCATGGACTATTCCTAAGGAGCGAGAAAAAGAAAAGAGAAGAACGAGGTAATTAAGTAATAAGTAATAACAAATTAACAATATATATATATATATAGATATATGTGAGTAACCTTTTGGCATTCTATGTAAGCAGAAACTAGATTTGGATAAAGAGGATGAGAGGCGATCTGAGTCTTGATCAAGCGATCCGATATATCTGGTTGGGGTTGTTGTTCCATCCGAAGGTAGTTATTAGCAACGAGTCCTAGATGCAATTCAGAAGCAGAAACGTTGACGTTTACATCCTCTGGACAAGGTAGAGAAGGGTTGAACTTGTAAATATCGTCCATCCTTGACTCTCATGAAAATATAAAAAATTAGAAAGAAATTGGTGTAAGGAGAGAAGAGATGAAGGAGAGGAGAAAGTAGAGTTAATAGGGGAGCTGGAAAAGGACAGAAGCTTGGTATTTTCTTTTCCAATAAAACCTGGGGAAAAGGAAGAAAGAAGAGGAGACAGGGGTTGGGAGAAAGAGTGAAGAGTGAAGAGTGAACAGTGAACAGTGAAAGAGAGTTGTAAGTTTGTGTGCGTGTAAAAGGGATTGGGGGAATTAGGATACCTGTGAAGATGTATCTGAGAAGTGCAAAGTGAGAGGACCCAAACAGTTGAAAGGATTTGACAAGGTTAAGGTGTGTCTCTGCGTAGGCATGTAGGTCATCTATAGGCCGTATTTGTAGACGTCAGTCACTGATTTTCACCCAGACGTGACATTCTCCCATCTCACTATATCTTATTCGTTAATACTAATAACATCCTTCTTCCTTCTCTCTTTAAATTAATTCAATTCCTGCATCATATATAGTTTTATATACATAACTCACGTTCAACACTTGTATTATTAGCATGCAGCCTATCAAATATTCTGTAATTATAAATCTATTTTTATGTTCCATGTAGCATGTCAGATATAAGAAGTATTAATTTACATGTATCTAATATCGATATAAAAAGTATTTATATAATTAAATAATTTTTCATCTATACAATAAACTTTCAACAAAGCAATAACTCTTATCATCACTGTTGAAAATATAGGTGATATTTAGTTTATAAAAATAAATTTTATTTTATTTATTTAATAAAATAAATTAAAATATTTTTACAAATTAAACATCATCTTATATCTTGATTTGTGAATCTTACAATAATTACTTTTAGATTAAATTGAAGTTATTTATCTTTTACATTTCATTAGAAGATGAAATTTAAAAGAACATAACATAATGTTTCATTAATATTTTGGGATGAATAAAAGAAAAATAATAAATAATAAATATAGTGAGTGATTTAATATAAAAATAAATAAAAAAATAAAAAATAAATATTGATATTGATATTATTAGAATATGCATCAATTATTGTTGAAGAAAACAATATCACCAAAAATAAAAGATAATAAAATCAATAAATAAAATAGAGATAAATGTTTCGTTGTTTAGATTAAAGAATAAAAAAATAATTATTTTTATTTTTATTTTTATTTGTTTGATCTAATAAAAAATCAATTATATTAACTATTTTTTTTATAAAATGATAAAAATTAAATTAAATTGAAAAATAAAAATACTTTAGTTACTAGAATAAAGTTTTATATCCTCTATATTTTTTTCAAATTAAAAGGATTATCATTTGGAAGAATGTGTTGTATAATTCTCTTCAAATAAAAATTGTTTGAAATGAATAAGAGTTAGGATATTATATATATAGAGAGAGAGAGAGGAATTATAAAAAAAAAATCATCAAAAGGTTTTTATTAAAAAATACAATATAATTATAAATCATTTAAAATTTTGTTTAAATATTAATAAATATATGTTACTAAAATAACTGATATTATAAGATAAGTTCAAATATTAAAAATGATTATATGTTATATAATATGAGAGAAGAGGGGCATGTCGGTCTTCCTATCAACCTGCATGCACTTCACCTTTTGTCCATACCTCCAGCACACCAAGTCCAATCATCATTCATGTGGAGTACTGCCCTGGTGTATTTAGTCTTTGTCTTTTTATTTCGTTAAAATGGATTCAAAAATTCATCCAAGTTAAAAGCATATTTTAAAACTTCAAGAATACTTATAAATATGCTTATAAATCACCTACAGGTGCTTGTACTTTTGCACGTTCGGAATTTCTGTTGCCAAAAGTAATTATTTTTCGTTTTCAAAAAATTTCCTCCCTTTGCATCATAAATAACAATCGGAGTTACAGTTGGAATCCAAACAAGCTCTTGTACGGTTTGTTAAATATTTAAAACAGAAATAATTTTTTATTTAGTCATTTTTTCATAATTTCCTTTACCTTTTTATCATATTATATCAATTATCGCATTTTTTATTTTATTTTTTCATTTTTCCCGTATATCACCAAGTATATACACTTGTAGAATATATAGTTACCATTTTTTTATATAAAATAGGATAGATACATCAATACATTCTGAAATTTATTGAAAAACATTTAACATTTCTATCAATTTTTTACACCTACATTAGGTATATTTAATTGATTGATAAACTCAACAGATGTACCAATTTGGTTTGTTATGTTAGCAAAATCCATCTAATACATGACCTCTCATATGATAATTAATATATATATTTAAAAAAAAATGTCCTTCCTACTATCTCCACTTCCTTTCATCTTTTTCTCTTCATAGTTTGTCCCTTCCTTCATCCCAACAAGGCTTTCATTGTTATCTTCTTCCATCATTCAATTTCTTAATCGAGCCAGGCAATGAGGGGAAAACATGGGTGTGTACCAAATGGTGAACCATGCATCCTTACAAGGCTTCGTAATAACATTCAATGGGTTAGGCAAAACCTTTTCTCCCTGTCCTTTCCCCCTTACTCGCCTCTCTTCCTTCTTTTTCCAAATTCATGTGGTATGAGGCTTCACACTTGTTGGATCCCTCTTGAACATTTCCACCATAATCATAAGATTGCACAATACAAGCAATTGACTTTAAAGAAAGTAGAAGAGAAGGCGAAGAATAGAAATAAAACTGCAGACAAATATCAAAGAGGAACCATTAAAGAAACAAATAATAGACTTGTTGCATTTGGTGAACATATAAGGTTTGATGACAAGGAAAGCAACACAAGCAAATGAAGGAGACATAATATGCAAAATGAAGTCAATACATCTTTCCTCCTCGTACTTAGGTTATTGTGGCTCGTGGAGGTAGTTTGACGTTTTTAAAAAATAAAATACTTTAATCTTTGTCTACTTTTACGTTACCCTCATTTTATTAGATTATTTATTTTTTATGAATGATGCAGGATGTTAACTTAATTCTTCCAAATAAAACAAAATTGTACTTATTCAATATTTTTATGATAAATTATAAAAATAAATTCCTTTTATTAACCCAATATAAGTTTTTAATTAAAATCAATTTACACATACATTTGAATCATATTTACTATTTCAAAAATAATTTTATTGAAGTTGGGTTTATTAAATTCTTAAATAAGTAGACCCATATCTAAGGATAATCAAGCAATATATCAAATTTATTTTTATAATACATAAAATTCTAGTATTATTTTATTTATTTATATATATATGAAAAAAAGTTAAACATAATTATTTATTAAAAAATTAAGTTTTTTAATATAATTTTAAAAAATTAAATAGTAAAAATTTTAACTTTTATAAGATTTTTTAATAAATATTTATTTATTAAAAATGATTTAACTATTTCAATGACAGTATACATTATATAACTGTTAAAATTTAATATATTTTATGTTAATTTATATAATTGTTAAAAAATAACTAATAGAAAAATCTATTCTTTTGAATGATTAAGCATAATTCATCTCGAGTGCGCTTCGACAAATTAAAACGAGTTAAATCATATTTAAATATATTTAAATTTTGTTACCCCCAACCAATAAGCCTTGTCAATATGCGAATTAAGACCAACACATTTTTCAATATATTATTTTTATTATAAATTATTTACCACTTTAAAAATTAAATATTATATCAAATATTGATTAATTTTAAAATTAAGACAATGTTAATTATTTTATTTTTGGAAAATATTCTGATTTTATTATTATTTACTTAAATATTTATTTAATTCCTTTTTTGGTAAAAAAAAATTAATTAATTCCCAGCTACGCATAAATATTTTAATACGAGTGTTGTATTAAAAAATATATATTTTGTAAGAACAATTTAGTTGAATTCATAATTTTTTAAGACGTATCCATTATTTTAAATGATAGATAACTTAAAGTGGGGAAGCTATCAATGTTTTTTTTTAACTAAAATTTCTTAAATAAAAATCATTTTTTAATTTTTTACAATATTTTTAAAATATGAATTTTCTTTAAATCAAATGCACGCTAAACGTTAATATGAAAAAAATTATAAGTAATAGATAATATATACAAGTAATAAGAGAGAGAGAGAGAGAGGACACATCAGCAATCTCTCAATTTTGATTAGAGTCCCTCATGGCTCTGCTGGGGTTTTGATAGCTTACGTAGGGTTTCGTCCTTCCGGTGGTGAAGATTTGTATGGATACAAAGTTTCTTTGGTTTTATGATTTGGATTCCCTACTATGGTAAGTCACACGATCCCTTATGGTACGTCACATGGAGTCTTTGAGGAAAATACATTTTTTCAAATTGGAGAGTGTGGTGATCAACGTGGGAGAGGTCCCTGCTGCAACACAAAACGGAGATCAATGGCCCATGTAAATCCAAATATATCTCATTATGTTTCTTCCCATCACAATGAGTAGTAGGTATGACAATATTCGAATCTGGTTAATAATATTTGACTGAATTTTAATTTTAATTTAAATTGTAAAAAATAGATTTTTAAGTTTATGGTATGGGTATACATTTTTCGGTAATTATAGTAATGTTTGAATAATAATATCCAAATTTTATACTTTGTTAAAAAATATAAATTTATTTTCTTTAAAT
This sequence comes from Canavalia gladiata, assembly GCA_037954105.1. Lineage (NCBI taxonomy): Eukaryota > Viridiplantae > Streptophyta > Magnoliopsida > Fabales > Fabaceae > Canavalia > Canavalia gladiata. The sequence continues at coordinate 18,439,976 of CM075660.1, forward strand.
TTTTAATGTTTATTTTATATATTATTTAATTAAAATATAATGAATACATGATGTATTTAAAATTATATACATAAATTGATAGAATCCATAAAAGACAACGAAGAAAAAAAAGAATAAGTTATATTTGGAGATTTATTCGAGTTTAGTAAAGTTATATTTCATTTTTTTTATCCTATCCTTTTTAAATTTGTACCCGGAGCAAAGGTAAGAAGGGCGAAGTCTGTTCCAACTACTTCTATTGCCATGCTTGATGAGTAGTAGGATATTAGAGCACCTATCCTTAAACTCATATTATAAAAAAAATGTATCTATATTCATCCTTATACCAAATATAGATAACTATTTTGATCTTCATTCACATACTTATTTTCATAATTTCATTATATGTAGTTTAGTTAACTAATTTTTTTTTCTCTTTTAGCACTTTTTTTAACTAATAAAATGTAAGTACTATTATAAAATAAAATAATTATTGAAAATATATGTTTAGATTCTCACTATTAAATTTTAAAGCTTTTATTTAATTTTAAATATTTTATTTTAATTAAAAAATTAAAACTGTATTTCTTAATTTAATATAATATTTATTATTATTATTATTATTATGTAAATAAATTTGTATGAATATTAGAATTTCTATACCTATATCCAGAAAAATTTACAAATATATAATAACCTATGTACTAAATTTATTCAGAAAACATTTATCCTATATATTACAAATATTTTTTATAAATATTGAATTCATTATCATCTTTATATACTTTCCACATACCCCGCTTAAAACTTGGGACGAAGTGCATTGAGCAGTGCCAGCATGCAGCCCCTGGTTTAGATAACGAGATATGTTATTTATATAATATATTTATTTTCAATCTTTCTTTAAGATCATTTATTATAATTTTCTATTCATTGTTATAGATATTTTAGTATAAGATTGTGGTATAAATTATATTTCTCTCAATAGATAATTTCTCTATTTTTTATATTTTATGTATTATTTGGTTGGTAATATATGTATTTTATGATCCAGAGTAATGTATATATACAAGCAATTCCATAATAAATTTTTATAAGATAGTTAAATTTTGAATATATTTTACAATATATTTTATTTAAATAAAAAATTAAATAATTAACTAAAATTTTTTAGATAGATTTCAATTCTATCCAACATAGTAGCTGTACAATTAAATAAAATAATTAGTGTTTTTTTAACGTCCATCAACCTTCAAAAGCTCAATTATTAATTGAAAGTCTAATTTTTTATGTTTACTATATTTTAAATTTTTCTATTTATTATAAAATATTTTTTTTATATCATTATTTAATATTATAATATTTAATTTAATTATTAAATTTTTTATTAAAATTATAATAAAATAATTAATTTTTGTTTATAAAATTTAAAAAATAAAATAAATGCTCTTTTTATGAAATATTATTTAAAATTTATTTATAAAAACTTAAAATAAATACTTTTAATTTCAATAAAAACATTTATTTTAAAATATATATTTTTATTAAAAACATATCATAAATAATAAAATAAATAAATAAAATTATCAAATTCTCTTTTCTATAATACATAATAATCAAAATAATTATAAAATTATTTATATAATATTTTTTAATTAAATATATATATAAAAATAAATGAAAAATATTATCATTATTTTTAATATAATAATTTAATTTAAATAATAAATATTAAAATTTATAATCAATAAAAATATTATAATACTTAAATTACAGTTTAATAATTATATTTTTATTTTTATCAAAATATCTATTACTTTTAATTGATAAGCTTTTCAATTTTCAACTTTTGGTAAAAAAATTTTTTATCTTTTACTTATTTTTTCAATTTTTAACTAGATTTTAAACTTTTAATTACAATATTTATTAATTTTATTTAAACAAATTCATTGTAGGTAATTACTTAAAATTGTTATTTTCATTTTTTTTATCGTTTTCATAAATATGATTATAATGTTTTGTTTGATTGAAGAAAATAAAAAAAATAAAGCATAAAATTTTTTATTGTTTATTTACATATAAAAATAAAAAGAAATAAACTAATTTTTATGATTTATCAGATTTTTATTTTTTAAATTAATGAAAAAATTGAATAAAAAATTTATATTTATTATTTTTAATTACTATATGCTTTAAAAATATAAAAATATTATCTTAATAAAAAATTTAAATTTAAATTTTATATAAAATAAATTTTATATTATTAATATATTTTTTCTTTTTTTTTCATACATCCAAAAAAAATATTGTTTTTTTCCTCTCTTATTTATATACATTAAAAAAACTCACTGTTTTTATTTTATTTTAACTATATTTATTTCTTTATTTCACACGTGGCATAAAGAAACCAGGAAGAATAATTAAGAAGAAATTGACTACTACTTGTACATTTAACCTATATGCTGCAGTCATCTGTGTCCTCGCTGATGCCCAGCTGTCTACAAACTCTTCAATTCAAAGATGCTTCTTACATCAACTATCTCTTTTTTATTCCTAAATTGAATAACATTTCTATCACCATCTACATTCATTCCGTTTTCATCTAATTTAATGTTTAATAACAATCACCTCTTTTGGAAAATTTCTTACTTAACCTCTACAAAAGATAATTATTTTACTATTTTAAGGAATATTATAATTTTTAAATCATCAAGTAAGAGTTATTTTAAATTTTGTTGTGATCAGATATATGTTCGAATTTGAATTTTATATATGAAAAATTATTAAAAAAACTAATTTTATCAAAATATAAATATTTTTAATTGGAATAAAATTACATTATATAAAATATATAATTTTATTCCTAAAATCACAAATATCAATATCAAAGTCAGAAAAATTAATATTTGAATGTTAAATATTAATTTATCCAATGATTATACAATTATTTTTTAATCTTTATCAAAGAACATATAATAAGAAAATAATAAATAGAGTATTTTTATCAAGAATATTATAATAAAAAATAATAAATAGAATAATTTTATAAAAATTATAGAATTTAACGTTACTAAGTATTATAATTAGATAATTTTTAATGAAAATATATTATATAAAAATGTTTATAATTTTTCCTTGAATGTAAATTAAAAATTAATACATTACTCATTTTTTTTAAGAGGCTCCATTAACTATGCAAATCTTATTATATCATTATAATGATACACAAAATCATTAAGAAACAGAAAGATTTCACACGAATCTTTCCCTCCACCATTGCTCAGTATATAATTAAGGGGTAAAAAGAGTATATTTTCAGCTGCTAGCACAATTTGCTTATAATTAGTGATATCTTGAAAAGTGCTAAAAGCTAATCAGGGCAAATCTTTGACCGAAAAGGATATTCATCCCTTTTTACATGGTTGACCAAAAAAATAAAAAGGAAAAGCACCGTGGATTTGATTTTACCATTATTATACATTTTGCATTAAAAAACTGTAATGTATTTACAATTTGAACTGAACGAAATAATTCCAGAGTTAATTATCTTCTTTTGAAAATAGATAGAATATTTATTAAAAAAAATTGAATATACAGCCTAATTTTTTTAACAATATGAAAAGTAATTAGATTGAAATTCAGAATTTTTATAAAACTATTTTAATTTTTATCTTTTATCATCAAATAAATTTTTACAATTTAATATATACAGCCTATTTAAAATGTATTATAATAAAAAAAAATGATATTTGTTATCTAGAAAAGGTTGCACACGAGCACAACACTCATTATGTTTATGGAGAATATAAAAGATGGTGTGGTACAAAGATTCCAAAGAGGTGCTTCATAAAATTAAAGCTAACAATAAAGGAACGACAAAGAGTTCCCCACCTTTTGGGAGATAATTGTGACACACAGTTAAGCAAGTCTTCATACTTCTGCCCATTTTCCACCGCAACCTCTTCTATCAAAAGCCACGTTCTACTGTACTGGGCCCAATCACTTGTCACAAAATAAATTAATCAACTTTATCTTCTCAAAATTACATTCAATATCTGGATCCAATAAAAAACTAATTTGTTTTAAATTATAAATTTCTTCATTCAATACATTGTATGTAACGTGGTTATATATATATTTTTATGGTAATATGGTATGTTTGGAAATATAGATTATAGAATTTTATTTTGTTTTCTACTTATGCACAATTTTTATAATTTATTATGACATGATTTAGTTTATATAGCTGATTTCACCTACTAAAAATGGTTTAATTATTTTCGATGTTGGAATCATGCACAACCTCTAAACTTGTGTTTTATCTCCATCTGTGGTCGCCTTCAATCCTCACTTTATTATCAGCGTAGTCATGGCCAAGTTAAAAATTTAAGTTGATCAAAATTAATGCCGAATTGATATGGCTATAAATGTTCAAATTCAGGTGGGCCTATTTTTGTCATTTTATGATTAAAGAAATTAGTAAAATAATAAAAAAAAATTCTATATAAAACTTTGAAATAAAAACAAAATAAAAATAAGATTACAAAGTTTATAAAAGAAGAATTTATTAAAAAATTAATTTGGATATATTTTCACATTATAAAATAATTAGAAATCAATGTTAATATAATTTTAAAATAATTATCATAAAAATTAAATATTTTATATTATAAAAATTCATAATTAAATATAATTGTATGAGAAGTAAAATTTATACGGTAATTAAATTAGTAATCAAAATAATTTAAGATTTAATGGTTTAATGATGATTGAAAGAATTAGTATTAATTAAATATTATTTTTAAAATATTTATAATATATATTATATTAAAAAATATAAATATACATATAATAATAAAATATATTAATATAATAATTTTATATGATTAAAAATTAAAAATTATATATATATTTAATTTTTAAATTTAAATTATACATATAAAATAAAATTAAATATAATATATATTTTAAAATATTAAAATAATTTAATTTTATGTACACTGATTTTTTTATTAATTCTGTCATCGGTTTGCTATTATTAATTTTTACTAAGATAATTTTATAGTTCAATTAATTTAAAAATAAAATCAATTTTCAATTTAACTAATTTGATCAGCTAGTTTGATCTAATTTTTAAAACTACAATGACAACACAACTTTTTTACACTGTATTTCAATTATTTTTTAAAAGTTCTTTAACTTCTAATTAAAGCTTCGATCAAGAAAAAAAAAAAAGGCTTTGATGGTCACCAATGATCACTTTTAATGCCATTTGTGACACTTCTTCTTATGCCGTTTTTAACACTTGTTTCGCAACACATGACCAATGTTTTTCTTGCCCCGCGTTTTATGGTCTTAGTAAGAAGAGTTCATGAAGTATTAACCATTAAAAGTAAAGAGAATTGTGCACCAGAAAAAAGTATGCACCTAACATTAAACGACCTTTGATTTCTATGCATACATATTAGGTTACCTACAGACAAAATCATGTTTGATGTTTATCATGTGAAGAAATAACTCCCTTAGAAAAAATAAATTTTAAAAACAATTGATTCTATTTGACAATAGCGAAATAAAATAATTTAAAAATTGTAACAAGTTAATGAGAAGAATAATAATCCGAAGCGTAGGCTTAATTGGCAGCGATGGGAGCAGAAAAGACATGATAAGAAGCTAAGTGAAGCATTGGAAGTGAGACAAGCGATTGAGGAGGAACAGTTTATAGAAGCCCCATTGAAGGAGATGGACCTGACAACTTTTCAATCATTTGTTTTGGGTTGGCATTGCTCGTTAATGAGGTCTTCTCAGTAGGTCCCCTCCACCATAAAGTTCTTCCTTTTCATTTTTTTCTGTCCTTGCTTTACTGGCCATGAATATATTCTTCCCCCCTTTTTTTTTCTTTGTTGCTATGCATTTTCATTATTCAGAAATTTTATTATATTACTTCTCTCCTTATCCGAGATCTCACTCTTGGAATCACACCTTTCTCATCCATAGGGTTTTATGACATCCATTTACATCTGCAGCTACTTTTCAACTTCTCATCCAATTTCATCTCAAGTGATGGCTGGAAGTAAACATCGTTTAGAGAGAAAATAAAATAAAATAGATATAGTAAGAAAGTAAATTTATATTGAAGTAAATTTTTAAAAGATATATAAAAAAAGTTATTATTTAACTTCTATAACTAATAATATTAACTAACTTTCTAACTGTTTCACCTAACTCTGTATCTCTAATAATTGCATTCGGCTAAATTAGCTAAATAAAGGGTATATTCGCAAACAGTTTAATTAAATATCCATTCAATCAGTTTTTATCACATCAAAATTAATATTATAAAATTGACTATAAAACTGAGTTAAAAAAATTGTCTTGATAACCTCTATTAAGATATTTATTGACATAAATTATTATGAGAATCATCGATTATTTTATAAATTTTTATGAATTATTTGAAATGCATCTTAAATACTTATTCAATAAACTTTTATCATATACGGACTTCTAATGTAAATTTGATTATAAAATTCATAAAATTAAACTGATTATTTTTATAAAAATTACAAATTATTTTCACAATCTTATAAATTCTTTCGTACATCCGTTTTACATTAAATATCGCACTTGGAACAATTACAGCATAGCATAACTTCTTTTTCTCTCTGAAAATATTTAGATAGAAATTGATTGTCCAACACGAAAACATTTTTCAAGGCATTGGTAACAATACTTGTGACTGCATAGACTGTTTTCCTATAATAAAACTAGATGTGAACATATGATGAGACGAGGCTCTGCCAAAACTCTGAACTTGTTTACTAATTTTTTCAGGTTCAGTTGTAATTCTATAACTTGGAAAAGCTCGCCATTACTTTTGTATAATTTTGACCTGACAAAGTCAGGGACCCATCTGATGGGAATGTTTTTTTATTTTTAAAATGAAAAACTATTTTCTTTTAAGAAAATTACTTCTTAATCTTTAGTTATTTAATTAAAATTTTTAAAACAATTAAATCTGAAAATTATAAATTACTTATTTGGCCGATAGACATCATCCATAGATAATCAACTTAAATTGAATAGAATCATTTTAGAAGACAAACCGATCTCTTTAATTATGTTCAATCAATTTCCCTTCAATAGATGCATGTGCTTTGCGGTAAATTTCTATTTATTTTAGAAAACCATTTTGAATATCTTGTATTATGAAATCAACTAAAATAATAATGGTTTAAACAAATCATTTTTCTTTTGAAAACTCAAACAGGTAGTTAAATTTATTTATTTTACAAGATCAGTCTTTCAAAACTAGGTCAATACCACAGTAATTCCTCAAATATCTAAATTACTGTATTATGTCTTTCCGTAGACTAAAACGAAAACAAGAAATGAGGAATTAATTTAATAATAAAGCCTTTAAAAGCTAAGACATTTTTTTAAAGAAAAGTTAATTTAAGGACAAGTTTAGATTAATGTAATAACATCTACAATTTCAAAAAATCCAACTGGGAAAGAAAATCAAATTAAGGATTTTGCTTGAAAATCATATTTTATGTTAAAATATGATGATGAAAGTTGGGAAAAGAAAGATGAAGCTTTAGATGTGTAAATTGCAGCAGATGATAATCCTTATTACACTGACAAAATTGAGTAGTGCAACACGTGCAACCAATAATAACCCTGTACGAACAGTTAGTGCAGAGCAGAAGGTAGCGGTGGCATTACACACTGGATTTACACAAACTGAAATGCCATCAAATTGCACATCCAATTGACTCCAAAACAGTAAGGCAAGGGTGGCGTGCAACACTGTGGCCCACCCCAAACAGTTTCGAATTCCATATAATATACCATAATGTCTTCAACAGTTGCAGTTGAGAAATTGTCCTTCTACCATTACATGACTTAAGTCAACAACATACCAAGATTTACCAACTGCTCCTAACAAGCACTAATACAGATCCTAGAAACTCATGTTTGGAACAATAGTTAACATTAGAGCTATACAAAGATTAAATCATAGTGAAACATTCTAATCTAACACCCAGCAGCCTTGAGGAAATTGTCAAAGGGGCTAGCAGGAGGCAGCCTCATGGCCAGTGCTGGGTCCCTTGGCAATTGGGCATGCCCACCACCATTTGCTACCTACAATAATAGAATATACAATGTCAGAATTACATTTCAAGTGTTGGATTTATTTAGAACAGACATACTTCAGTAATGTCTAAAATAATTGGAATCATGACAAATAAGGAGCACCATCCAGTGCTGAGTTTATGTTATCAGAACAAACCTTTTCAAGTGCTGAGTTACTAATGTCAGCGATTGCCAGAAATGATTTATCAGCTGCTTGACTGTAATGATTCTCAAAGGCAAGCCAATTGGAAAGCTTCTTCCTTGCACATGTCCCAAGTGACTCGCATTGGCTTGCCATTGTATTGTATGGAAGTGGTGAAGTTGAGATGGCTGTTCCAGCCACTTGACCAGCTACCTCTAGTGCCTAAAAACAATGGATGGGCTATTGAGCTTATAGGAATAGTAATCATCAGCAACAATGAAATGGATGCATTCTGCAATCCAGGTCCATTTACATTGCTTGGGAAAAATAGTTATGAAAAGAAAAACAAAGGGAATTTAACTAAAATATTTCACTTGAAATCACCCCATCCACAAACCTTGTCTCCTCCAACAAGCTTAATGTTTGGCTGCAATATTATTTATCATATGATTTCAGAATTTTCATAGCCCCCACAATGCCATGATACTGATTCAATATTTCAGTGAGAGGAAAGCTAGTATCAAACATACTTTTGTTGAAAAAATGTGCGAGTTTCACATGAATTTAAACCAATAATGTGTTGAAAAAAAAATGCTGCTAGCATTTCTTAACAGTATATTGGATTACACAAAAAAGCCTAATCATACATACACACATACACATGCAAGACAGAGAGTGTACCGATTCCATAAGCTGTCCAATGCTGATAACATGAGGCATAGAAGGGGATACAGGCATCTTTGGAATAAATCGAGAAAGATCAGAGACAGAAGCTTCACTGATTGTGTCATCTTCACCTGCTGAATTTGAGGGAAAATCCTGCACAACAATCGCGGGGAAAGACATGATCATGAGATTTTTTTTGTAAAATTTTCTTTTCCATAATTGTAACCCCTTCCACAAAAAAGAATCTGCCAGCCAAGGGGGTCAGATCCTTTACAACGGCCAGTGACTTTTGAGCAATCCAATTATAATATTTTAAACAATTCAAACTGCTTTTATATGCACACATACATGCTTTAAATAGAAAGGGCATCATTATATAGGGAATTGACATCCTAACACCAATCATCCATTGAGAAATAACAAAAACCTTGTGTTAACAGAGATAACATACCCCATCAAATGACAGGGACTCCTGGGAATGCAAAATCATTTGATTCTGATCAAGAATTGACTGTGGACCAAACACAAATTCTTCATCAGGCTTGAATGTCTCTGACAGTACTATAGCCAGTTCATCTGCATCCAGCTTAAGAAACAAACAGGAAAACCAGGTGAGAGAGTGAGGTTACAAACAAAATAAGGTCCCAGCATTAAGCGTAATACCTCAGTTATGTTAGCTAAATGATGAACCAAAGCATCCTTTATGGTCTGGTGACATTTATGTATTTTGTTCCGTAACTCTGACAATATTGAGTTGGCCAACTGATTATCAGCAGCAGTACCATAATCTCTCACATCCACGTGGATCTTAGCATATACTTGATGATCATCACTGATACCCAAGAATGGATCAACCTGATTATATGGAAGTAGGCAGTTGTTAAGATATATTCTTCAGATTATGCATAAAAATCATGGCTTTATACTGTCAAAATCAGTGTGGAATAGCTCTAATAGACATTAAAGAGTTGCAAAGTATCAGAACCAGGTTGATGACTCACTTCAGATATTGCTAATGACGCAAAAATATCATTCAGATCATGAATCTGATATATTTTGCAGGCAAATACCAACATGCCAGCAGATAATACAAATACAGACCTCTGACATGCTGGGGACATCATTCCTGCCAGAACAAGAGTAAATCAATTCGCATTCTTTGTTTTTTTTCCGTACAAAAAAATAGTTCACAAATCAACAAGTCATACCACTGCTTTGGTCCAACAACATGATCCAGAGAGACAGAGGAAGCTGAAAGAAACGGATCACCAGGTTATCTTTGTCTTTCAGGTTCTGCAACATGAAAGATTTTACAATCAGCACAATGAGTGCAGAAGCATAACAGAAAGTCCAGTCAAGATTGTGTTTATATCCAGTTCTCTACAAAAGTGAGAATCCAATATTTTCTGGAAGCATGGATAAGCGTCACTGAGACTCAGATAAACAGACTAAGGTAGAGCAATAAGTCAATGTGAGAATAACTAAGATAAATGGCACCAGAGTAGAAGTAAGATGACGAGTTCATCAAATTTCTCTAGTCGCTTAAGTTGTTAACAAACTCCTAATTCAGTAAACATTAGTGTCACTAAACAGCAGTGCTTCTATCTTGAAGATTAACTTTTTTTGGCAACTCAGGCATACAAAATTAAATTCAGTTGACCATGCATGATCTATCCAAAAACACAGATGCAATAAAGATATAGCTACTAGTATACAAAATATAATTATGACATGTAGTATGAATACACATAAAATTTTACCTTTATGCGTAAAACAACTAGTGTTAACATGAATGAATGAGCTATAGCTTCAAAATTTGAAGGTAAATTATCAGGAAGATTGGCTTCAATCCAAAAGGTAGAAAGCAGCTGGGCCATCTGATCTTCACTTAGTTTCATAACATATGGTTCCTGAGATCCAATTCAATACCAAAACTTGATAAATTAGAACTTTTTTCTAAGAATAACAACAATTATCAAGCCTATTGACAAGAATCAATTCAGCTACTTACAGTGTCAGTCAAACTTGGTGCTCCTGTAGCCCTATCAATGATAGAGCTAAGTTTGTAAAAGTTAGGGGAATTCTTTAAGCTACATCCCTGCTTCCAGTCTTCTGCCACAATATCCCTTTCTTGGCAACCATCAGGAACAATACTTCCATGATTTTCAGTCTTGGTGCTATCTCTGTTTCTGCGGAGCTTTTCAAGTAAAGCTGTAATTGAAGCAGATGCAGAGGCAGATGCTGCATGAGAATGCCTTTTATTGCGTTGATCTAGATATCTGGACCGCAGAGAAGAAATTTCTTGGGTATGGAAGGAACTTGGAAAAAGAAGTACAGAAAATATAAGGTGAGCTCCAACACGAGCCTCCGCATCTGAATGCAACATTACTTTCAGAAGTTGCACGAGAAGAGCTTCAGGAAATCCCTAGATGGAAGCATAAAATATGATGAATAGTTTCATTTCAAACTAACACTAATAAGCTTCGTAAAATCTTCAAGCAAAAGGAAAAATTCAGAAAGATAGATATGGTTATTCTGAAATTGAATTTCTCAAAAGAAGCAAGCAGAAAAAAAGGTTCATCTGTTCAAAGTTATGTTCAAGACAATGCCTCTCTTCCTCCCTAACGTGTAAAACTTAGTACATGGTATTGTATTTTGGTAACAACATTGCCAGGTATTCCAGCTTCAATTTGCAGAGTACATCCTTTACTTTAAACACAATCACATTGCAACAAACTCTTCTCACCTGCTGTGAACGTAATCGAGCCAATGCTAAGCAGACTGCACGAGCTAGGATTATCAGAGATCCAATGGCTGCTCTACCAATGACACCAGATGGAATATTTTCTAGAGTTATTGCCATCAAATCGAAGAGTGGCTGGGCATCGATGACCTAGTCAACCAACAAAGGGAAAAAGTAGTTTAGTAGCTGAATGGAATGCAGTACCTGATTAATAGAAATTGTGTGTGTGTGTGAGTGGGGGGTTGCTTCATAAGTCTACCCCATTGGCAATTTCTAGCAAGCAGTCCTCAATGGAATTTTGGAGTGAAATGTTTAAGTTCAACTCTTCCTCTCCAACAAATTCACCGGAGGCTTGAAGGCTTTTCCTAAGATGCCTGCAAAGGTCAACAACAAAACCAATCTCTGCCAACGCTCTCCCTGATCTAATTTGCATAGCTAAAGATGTGGCAACTTGAACAACAAAGGTCTTAAGTTGGGGATCATTCATGACATTTTTGTGGTCCAGATGATGTATCACAGAAGCTAGAATCAAGCGTTGATTCCCTGTAGAAAAAAGTAAAAAGAAAGGAAAACATCATTATGGACAAGAATGGAAGATTTTGCAAAAGACCCTTGTATACTATTGTTCTTAGCTCATGGCTGTTTGAAATCCGGAAGTCCTGACATCTTTAAAGGTAAACATTGGAATATGACAATACATCCACTGATTGATTCATTTCTGAAAAGTAATTGAGCCAGAAGTGGTAAGAGAGAAAAATACCTGAGTTCTCCATGAAGTAGGCCATATTGGATAAAACCATCATTGCTAACCCTTTCTGAGGAGCCCATTGTTGTCTGGAATCAAAGTAGATAAACATTGGATCCAGTACACGACGCATAGTTGTGCTTTCCTTGGCCAATTCAACCATTCTTTGAATGCATATTTGAGCCCATATTTCTGGCTGTTCGATTTCCTCTCTACAATAACAGTAAAAAAAAAATCATAAAATAGGGCAAAATAGGGAAAAATAGGGACTAAAAATTGTGTAATAGACTGATTACTGTAGCTACAATAGCTCATAAATGGACTACACTTTATAAGCTCTTGAATAACAAATACCTAGTTAAAAGGGAAGGATCCTTTATTTCAGGTCGTGGCTGGATGATCAAGCAGCAGGAGCGACTGTCATTACCAACAACTGAACCACCCCGACTTTCACATCTGACAACCTCATCCACCCAATTATGATGTGGCTCTGTCCTGTCATCAGCATATTCATTTTGACTATTCCACTCATAGTTATCTAAAGTGGCACGAACAATCTACATTTTGAATGAATTTACAAATTAGCATTGATATCTGACAGAGAAGAGAGCACACAAATTTACTATGTAAATTTTAAAAAATCTATATTCTATTTATGAAAGGAAAATCACAGCACAAGGTCAGCCATGCATTTGTTGGGTTTGATTCCTAGTTTCCTATTAGTGCAAACTGCAAACTTTCATGAAAAATAGATTAATAGACAAAATTGAATGGATCATAAAATCTTGGATGATTTAAATTCTCATATCTTTCCTATACAAAAGATTATTTTATCACATTTTCATGCCAATATTGGAGATATGCCTAGTCCAACAATGACAATGCAAAGGCTAGAATGGTTTCAGTGGGGAGGAATTCAATAACTTACCTCATCAAAATCAACAAAAATGTGTGAAAATTCAGCCATAAACCAAACCTGTCAAGAAAAAAGGAAGTCACATAAATGGCGGACTTACTCCTAAGACTCTTCAAAAACTCACCATAACCATGAAATTATACACGAAATAAACATCAGAAAGCAAACTCGATGAACTGGAATGTACAACATCAGAAGCACAAAGGAAATCAAATGAAGCACTAATTACCATTGCTGAAAGGCATTGCAAGCTTGATGCCCTCAAGCAGCGCTTTTCATGAGTTTCAGCATGCTCCTGCTGTGATAGCATGCATACTTTACGCACCAACTTCTCAATGTTATGAGTATAAGTAGCATCGACCTGTTCTTTCATTGTGTCAATAGCACAGAAATGCATGGTAAAATGATGCCAGCTAATTTATGGCTTGGAAGAAAGTGGTAGGAATGACTGATCAATTCATCATTAATTAAAATAACAGAATGTAATACCCAAGGAAGGACTTATTATTATGAAACAACTTGCTTTTCATTGTTTCTGGAATATTAATGGACTTTATTGAGGTTGTATACGAAGACATTGTTCACTCTTTTCTGTTTCTACATACATAAATCCTTAATATTGACCTAAACAATCACAATCATCCACTAGCCACATATTCAAGCAGCCAAAAAGGTAGTAGCTTAGGGTTTTTGGACTGTATTATTCACCTGACAGTAGATGAACCTTGATAAGGACTGGCAACCAAGTGTCTGAATGGTCTCATCCTTAGAATAGCTCAAGAGCTCCGAAATTACATTAAGAACGTCAATAGAAAAATAAGTTCTGGAACACACAAGAGATAAATAAAAACTTTGGAGATGAATCACATAAAAATTGTTCTGCGGAGATCAATATCGCAATGAAAATAGGGAAAAGGAGCTATAACACATCAATTGATTGATACCAGTGAACCACCAAAAGAATGTGGAAGCATAAGCTAATTAATCACAAGAAACTTACATCTGCACCTTACAAATGGAAAGCAACTTGTTAAAAGTTTCTGTTATTATCTTGACCAGTTTGATGCGCTCAGATCTGAGTTCTTTGTAGCACCTTTCCTCAAGATATTTTGCTATCTAGCAGAAAGAGCAGAAATAGTGAACTTCAACAACGGATTCAGCTACTCAATCATATCTGATTTCATCTTTTTATTTTAACAAAAAAATCCATGAGTGAAATAAAATAGTACATACCTTAGGAATTCGGAAAGGATTTTTTGCTGCATATTCACATAATTTGACAATCTTCCTTTCACTTGGAGGCTCATCCTGAGAAGTATAAGTTAAAACATGAATACCAGCATTCTTCTTCAACTCCAAGAACAAATGAACAGTAAATGAGAAGAAGTGGCCATATAATGAAGCAAATTGATTAACCAACAAGCATGTTTGGCTTATTAGAATCATAAAATTTTCTTTATGCTGAAAACAGTAAACCGATACCAATGCACATAAGTAACAGCTAGTTCAAAATTTTTAACTATCGAGAAATGCAATGGCCCCATAAGTACTAGAGTAGCCACAATAAATTGTTTCCTTAGAGATCATAGTGGTAAAAACAGAACTCAATGAGGTCACTAATTCCATTTTCAAGGAAAGAGTGATAAGACACTAACCGGAGATTTAGGGAATATATCAGCAAGCAGTTTTCTGTATCGCTTCACTGGCTGCCGTGACCTTGACCTCAAAGCAGGACAGCAAACACACATGTTCCCACATGCTGGGAAGATCTTCCTGGAGATCACACCCATTACCTGCAATTCCAAAAATGAGACCAAAATGTAGCCAAATTTAGAGTAAACCCAGCTAAAATATCCAACTAACAAATCTGAAAACCCCCACCAAAAGCTAGAAGCCCCAAACACAGTTATTAACAAAAAGAAAAAGCAAACAAAACCAAATAAGAATGCAACAAAGCCAGGATCCAAAGGAAATACTCAGCAACAGCGGAAAGGCAACAAATGGAAGGCATTGGAACTGAAAGTTGTCACAGAATAAACAAACATGTCCCGTTTTTTAAAATATGAAAAGCACAAAAAAGAGAAAACCAACGACCCAGAAAGGAATAAATAAAGTAGAAATGACCATAGACTGTAAAGAAAGAAACTTTGCATAAACTACACCAAATTTTTTCCTAGTGAGGTGACAACCACGAAGTCTCTGAGAATTGAAGAGAAGAACGGAAATAACAGCAATACCTTGCTCGTTTGAAAGATCTGGGAGTGGGAGGTGAACCCTCACACACAGTAATGGAGGGGAAGCGTGAAATGTAACAAGTTACGAGAGCAGATAGCAGAGGTGTAGCAGTAAAAGGAACAGGAACAGGAACAGGAACAAGAGCAACAGGGAAAGAGAACCCAACACTTGAATGGCGCGTGGGTCAAGACAATATGGGAGACTATGTTGGATGTGCGAGGTCACGTGATTGTGTCAGGAAGAAACACAAATTCATTTTCCTTTTTCTTTTTCTTTTGCTGTAAAAAGGGTACCTCCGGCCTGCAGTTTCAAATTGTGTCAGAATTTATGAGACACATTACAACTGAAATTTTGATCGGTTATTTTAAATAAATGAATAGCCTGTGCACGCTTATGAATTGAAAACTGATGTTACAAATTTTGACCCAGTAAATAGTGGGAAATGGTGAATAGTGGAATTTTGAAACTTTATTTTGAACTATCTATGGGGGGTTACCATTTCTAGGAATGCTTAGTGGTTTTTATACTTCACCTTCCCAGCAGATTAGGTAACAATAATTAATAGATAAGCTTTCAACCGCTTTTCTTATGTCTTCTGTCTTTTAGTGTGGTAACTCCCAAGTTATTAATCATCATTAATGTGCGGTAATTAACCATTCATTTCATTACAAAGATTAGAAAAATAAAATCAAGAAATGCTGATGCCAGCCAATGCCTCTTTGGGGGATACAGATAATTAATCAGCCGCATGCTCTCGGAACTGCTAACCTTTTTTTTTTAACTAAAACGTATTCTTAAGCAAACAGTAAAAAATAATCCATTTAATATATAAAGATTATTAAAGTAAATTTTATCATTTCTAATAAGATTCCACCATCTCTTAACATGCTTAAGAAATATAGCTATATATTAATTATGACGAGATTTGTTTGTGAAGCTAGTAAAATTTTCTGCCCACATGTTAGAACTTGGAGGGCAATTTTGATTTCATGATGTCCAGAGTAGCCTTAAAGGACCAAACAAGAGGATTACCTGGATGCTGAATTTATGCATCTAAGACTATAATATTATTGTGTATTTAATTACAACCATCCATGAGGCAAGCACGAGTTCTTGTTTGACATATTTGGAAAACGGCGATGCGTCACACGAGACAATACCATGCACATGGCCAATTCATTCCTTACAGGTCTCAACTCACAAGATATTTGTTTTCTTTTAAAAGACTTCAATGAGGAACGTGATTGTGATTGTGTAGCTTTCCTTGCCGCGAAAATTTCTCCCAAACATTATTATGCCTTATGATTGTTGAATCAAAGTGTGTGATTGTATCTTCGCTCAAAATGGAGTTAGTTTACATTTTTTTTTCCTTAGAAAGAATTTGATTTAGGCTGTAATTCTGTATATTAAAAAAATAGAATAAATTTTGTTTCATTACTTAAAACAAACATGTCTTAAATTGAGTTTGCTATTGCAATTCAATTTTTTTTTGTTAATGACTCTTTAAATCATTATTCCTATCTTAAGATATTCTTACCCAAACTACTTCAATAGTATTAGTATGTCTAGTTCAATTTTTTTTTTAAAAATTAATCATTGTTTTAATTAATTTTCTGACAAAATTTATAAATAATTTTTTTCTTAAAAAGATTAATATGCTAATAAAAGGTTAGGTGCATAATCAAATAATATTTTATATAATTTACTTCAATATGTTAAATTAATTACTATGTGTGAACTTCATTGACTCATTTATTAAACAAATTAAATCTAAATATAAACATTGATCTGCTCGCTAATCAAACTCCGTTTTCTTTTGTACGTAAAAAAATCTATTCTTTAATCACACAACTATAAGTACAAAACCCACTATTTAATGCTTGAACTGTTTTATGTCTATTCAACAAAGAGGGATATTTTAATACACTAGGTTTGGAAAGTTCTTTTACTTTGTGTTGGTAGCATATCAATCATGTACACGGCACTTTCTAACAGTAGCCATTTCATTTAATTCACAACTAACCAATAATCATAGTACATGATTACCGCCATAATAAATCTTATAATCATGATAAACAAATAAGATCATTAAAATCGAATATGATTTTCTTCCGTATATCACGCAATAATAATCTTGCATATACTACAGCTTTGAATTGCTTAAAGGAAAAGTATGGTTTTAAATATGTATTCTTAATAATGTTGTTTTATAAAGACAAAACCAGTCATTAAACTGAAAAAAGGTGTCATTTACTGTTTTTTTACCACAACTAATTTAGGTAATAATTAATTTTGTAATAATTGATAGAAAAAAGTAACATAAAATTGTAAGAAATTAAAATTAATATAAAGAAATTATATTGTATACCTTGCAGATAAAAAACTAATAACCCATACATAAAACTTATAAATAAATCTTTACTTATCTTAAAACATCTAGTTAGTTATAAATTTCAAATTGAATTTTTACCATCAATTTGACTATTCTTAACCAATCCACCAGTATTCCCACTTCAATCCGTTCAATTTTTCTAACAGAGTATCATTACTACACCTGTCAGGTTTCTTATCAATGGATAGATCACAGATAAAGATGCTCTCAAGAACATGTTTCGGTACCGGTCAAAGTGCCTCCAAACTTTTGCTGACTAGTTTGGTCACACTACCACGGGGTCCAAGAAGATAGTTCCAATCCCTTAATATGAATCTAGTAAGTGCAGCCATGACGGGCTGACAGTCATTTGGGATTTCATCACTCAAACCTTCATGGATTGACGGTTGTGGGCCTCCAACATGATTTTTGACATTGGGGACCATAATAACCAAGCAAACTAGAAAACTTGACCTTAATAGTCACCAGGAACCACAAGTGTGATTCTGAAAAATAAAAAACTAAAACCATAAAAAGAAGTATAAATAAAGAGACTAAAATCAAAAACTCTGTAAAAGTATAAAGACCAAATATATATTCAAGGCAAATGTTAGAAATTAAACAGCCTCTTGAAACAGACGTTCAGCCCAATGGTCCCATTCGCAAGACAGCAATCGAAAATGGTCCTTCCCTCATGAAAGTGGGACGAGCTATTTCTATAATTCTCCCTATCCAGCGCAGTCCGTGAAACACAAGCATACAGATCCAAGTTCTGACGTGGATTAATTAACCAAAGGTGCTACCACGGTATGAACGTATTCTAAATCCGTATATAGTACCTAGCAGACGGGACGAAATAGCTTTCACACGAAGGAAAAGGCATTAAAAACACGCTGGACCCTCTGCCCCAGGCACTTCACATAAGCCTTTTTGTTTTCCTTTTTCTTCTTTTCTTCTCATCTTTGGCTAATTTGCTTAAAGATAGATCTCATCTTGAGAGTCAATAATGCTTGATCATTTCAATAGCATAATAATTTACAAGTGAAGATAGCTGCAGAAGAGAGAAGATCCGTTGATGGGGAAAAAGCATTTTAAACAAACAAGCAAACATGTCACTGTCCAAGGCAGAATTTTGATCGGAGGTTGTCCAGAATCTCAGCATACTCCATTGGTGTTGCCTCACTACAGAACACTTCATCCCAGATCCTGCATATGTCTGCACAAAATGTAACCAACTCAATCAATCAGATTCAAACCCAGGCAACATTAACCATTAGCAAGCACCACCGTAAAGGAACCTTTCATTTCACTTAAAAGCAACTTAGCAACTAAGCAAGAGATATGCTAATAAGACAACTAAATTCAAGTTTTTTATACTTTATTGTCAAATTCTCGAATCAAATGAAGACATTTGGATGTCCTTTCCAAACATTGAATGACCTCTATTAAGAATATGTTGCATACTTAAAAAAAATTCCATGTGTCATCTTCTGAATTAAGAAACTTGATCTAAGTTTTCTCAATACCAATAAAAGAAAAGCTAATAACTTATTTGCACTTCACATAATAAAATTCACTGATCACCAAAAGTTAATTGTTATGCCCACATTGAATAAATAAGAAAGCTTAATGTGATACTTAAGTCACGAAACTCTCCCACCCAGTAAATTAGTTTTTGGATTGAGCTCTCTTCATGAGCTTAAGTCTTCACCATAAACATGAAAGAAGACTATTAGTCCCTCCGATCCTTTTTATAAGAACCAAAAAAGAAGTTTGTTTAGACCTTTTTTTACAAGGTTCAATCCACATTATTTGCTGCATTAATCATTTTTCCACAAAAATATCCCCAATTAAATGAAATTAAGTAATACAATAATTAATTAGGTGAAGAAAGATTAAAGAAATATGTTTCATTAATGTAAAGGGTAACTTTGGAAAGTCATAAATTAATGACAAATTTAATGCTACTAATTAAACTAACTAAATTTCTTAATTCTTGTAAATTAGCTAATTGATTCTTATAAAAAGGACCAAAAGGAGTGTTCAAAAAGCATATCAACATAGAAAACTGTCTCACAAGTCCAAGGCTAAATGATGCACTTTGTATTATAAAAGGGTGATTGGTTGGAATGAATTCATTTAATATCAATTTCCTATTATTGTCTTGTAAACACGACATCATACTTTTAACTTCACAGACTTAATGATTTATTAGTTAGTTACTAGCAGAAACCCTAATTTACTTTCTTCCATTTATTTTATCTTCATTTTCTTGATGGGAGGGGGAGACCAGAGGTTAAAAGGTTCAACTATTTCTCAAGAATGTAGATGCATTTACATTAAAACTGGTAGTTACCCTAAGAAATGTACTGGTCATCCATGCAAATGCACAACTAATTTGGCTGATCCTAGTTGCAAACTATCACAAGATCTTTGATTAAAATTATAGAAGTTTCTAATGCATTTCTATTATAGAAGGTGAAAACAATATTGTGGCCTGGTGGTCATGGATTCTGGTTGCATAAACAAACTTTCTGTCAACAATTGCGGTGGTCATATAGCAATGGGCTAACCTGTTTCCTGCTGTAAAAGGTATTATACATTTTGTATCTTCATCCATTTCTTCTATGTCCATTTCATGCTCTAAATTGGAGACCCCTAATCCTCCTACCTACTTATCTTTCCTCTTATCGCTTTCTTCTACCTCTATGTGTTTATTTTCTAAAACCTTTGAACTTACAAGAGATTTCAAGAAATGTTGCAACAGAAACACTTAGAATTTTATAACTAGAAAGAAACGTACCATGTTTGTCTGTTGATGAAAGGCACATTACAATCATGTCGAATCTCGGTATCTTGGTCAAATGCTCCATGTAACTGACAACCAGATCCATGTCTTCACTGCCAAAAGGGCAAATTCACAACCATGTCATGACTAAAGCTCAAACAGAAGTCAAAAGAATAAATAAGGAGTTGTTTGGTATGAGAAAATTTTCTATTTTCACTTTTAATTACAAAAATGTCATTTTATTTTTATTTGGGTTCTTGTTTTTAAATATTTATATAGGAAACAATGAAATAATAAGTTATTTTCACTGTTTTCTATACAAATCTTCGAAAACAAAAAATAAAATGAAAATAACATGACATTTTTTAATTAAAAGTAAAAATAGAAAATAATTTTTCAAACCAAATGGCTTCTAGTATTTTCTTTGGCAATGATTACTTACATGAAAAGGGATGCAAGACACTTGATGATATCAATCAGTAGGGTCGAAGATAAAGCATTTTTAAATATATTTGGTAATTCATGGGGAGATACAGCCTAAAATACGAAAAAGAAAATCAATTTAGTAAAACATGGAGAAGGGCACTAAACATTAGAAGTTTAATTTAAAATGGCATCTTTTGTTCTAGTAAATGCCAAATATTCTTGAAATTGACAACATAATCAAATTTCCAATGAACAAAAAACTGTATACCTTTAATAGTCGAGCCTGCAAAGCAAGATCACCTGAAAATGCTCTCCAAGAGACCTCAAACTGATAAGCTGTAGTTGGTGGAGTTATGTTTTTTGCAGCTTCAGCCATGGCTTGAGAAGCTGCACGAGAAGCAAGCTGTTGAACAGATGTTTTCATGTCCTGCTTATTAATTCTGTGATTTCTCTGTTAAGAAAAAGCAAGACAACATTATCAGATAAAACAGGAAACGAATAGCAATAGGTACAACTACTAACATTAAAGCTGCAAAAGTACAATCAAAATAATATAATATACCTGCAAAAATATTACAGATAAAACCAAAATATCATTTAAAAGCTCAAAAACCCTAAAATTTATTTTAGTGCTACTACTTACTGAGTATTAAAATAGATCAGCAAAAATACAGAGAGCCTTGGTATTTGTAACAAAACTTCAAAAGAATATAATGTGGATAATTCATAATTAAACAAGAACTTGTAAATAGCATTTAAAATATTTCTTGTTACTTTTTGATAGGACTACAATATGCACTGAAACTAGATTACTTTATAAGAGAGGAGGATTTCAAGATAAACTTTAACCTGCTCCAAATTGTTGCTTGCCCTCAAACCTTCCTCAGAACCACCACCTTCTGGTCCTTGAGTCCTGCTTCTGGCTTGTGTACCTCTGCTATTAATCTCTTCCATCAAGAATGATTCTTTAACTGGTATTTCCTCCTCATTACCCTGTCAAAAACATAACCAAACATTAAGTAGACTAGATTTACATGAAAAACACTGAACAAAGTAGTCATTAATAGTACTCTTATGCATTAACATAATGATATGTTGAAAACCCTGCTTTGTACCTTTGTATGACGATGAACTTCAGTTGGGCCTGACTTTTGAGTGCCACGTGAAATAGAGTGGATACTGCCTCCATTAACTATTGACTCAGACTTTCCCACCTTTTGAGTCCCATGTACAGTGTTTCTCACAGCTCCTGATGCTTTCTGAAGAATACTCTGAACAATAGGCATTTTACAAAAAGATTAACACCTGCAACAGAGAACCCTTGGGGGGGAGAGGGGAGGTAGACATGAAATAAGGGTACTAATAACACACTGTAATTGCATTGTGTTGCACAGCCTGGTCATGAAATAAACAGCATTGTCGCTTAGTTACACTCTATATCTAACCTTCCATCTCCATCTCCGTGTTTCCCCCCTGATTACAATTAAGCTCTAGTGGTCTTTCGCCTATAGTTATAAAGATGCAAGGCATTCTCCTTCTTGGACCATCCAAAACAGTGTTTGAATCCACAGGACTATCAGTACAAACCAAATGTTTGGAACTGGACATGATCCAGCCATAACACATGCTGACAGACAGCTGACTTCAAAATTTACCATTTTCCATCAACAGTTTCTTTCAGTCAAGGAAAACAGTTACATCTACTCTCTTTTTTCATGCAGCAATATTCTTCTCAAAAGATTCATCCTCTACACTCTTGTCATTTTCAGTTTTTGGCTCTATGTTCCCAAAGTGCTACTCCCAAGTCTTGCTAACATTAAAATTCTTTACTCAGTCCTGATTTTACTAAATCTAAGGCCCTAACAATCTGGAACCTTTAAGGCATCAACCCATTTGATGTTGTGCTAAATCTTCTAAGCTTTCTACAATAGTACTATGAAATATTAACAGCCTGTTTGTTTCCCTGCTAGAACAGACGTTTCCAAAAATTGAAAAAAAATTGGCTTTGATAAAAGTTGAGTTTTGGTGTCTCGGCAAGTGTGAAACCCACCCCAACCTATGTTACACGCAGTAGACAAACAGGCTATAAATCTACTTTGTTGTAAGTACCAGTAAATAAATTGCCAAGTGCACCATAAGTATCGAACCTAAAATCTCCATGTAACCCAATCTAAGCACCTGTTATGGCATTGTTCTTGAAAAATGAAAAACAGTTATTAAAATCTGACTTTTAGTGGTAGGCATATAATACAACTGGAACTATAGATGTACTTACTTTCTCATACAAAGACTTAGCATCAGCATACTGTTTCTTGATCTCTTGATTGCTGGGTTCCAACCTCAAGGCAAATTCAATATCTGCAATTTAAGCAGATGAGATAGTCAACAAATTCAAATATCAGAATGTTTTCACATTTGGATAATGGACAAGTATATGGCTTGGGTATTAACAGACCCTCCATTGATTCTTTAATTTTCCCAAGTTCTTTTCTTGCTGTTGCTCGGCGTGAGTATGCTTTAATGTAACGATCATCGAGATTTAAGGCCTCTGTACAGTCATCCTCAGCCTCAGGGAATCTGCTGACACAAATAGGTGAGGAAAGAAACATGTCACCTTTTGGAAAGAAGTTCCCTTAATCAGGTGATAGACAAAATAACACTTGACAGTAAAGGGAAAAATTACTTTCTTTTGTTTAAATTCCCACTATTGACAAAATCCATCATTTTGATAAGCAATAATTCTTTAGCAACAAAAATTTAAGCTTGCCTTCTGAGCTTGATATAGGCCATTGCCCTATTTGCATATGCTACAGATGTTGGTGATAAGGCTATGCTCCTTGAATAGCAGTCAATAGCTTCCTTGAACTTTTTCTGCTTGAAAAACTCATTACCCTGGAATATACAGATGGATTCCAGTATTAGAATTATGCAAGGCAGCAACACTAAAATCAATCCATAATATCCTAACAGCTCAATTTCCCCCCTACCCTGTCACCTCAAGATGAAAACAAAAGCATGAAAAAAAAATAGCCCCTACCAGGTCTTTCTCAGAAGCAGCATCAGGAACATCTTCAGGAACAAACCCACTGTTCACACGACTGAAGGGATCATTGTTTCGTGAGAAATCATACTGTCCTGAAGAATTTCTTGCTTGATCAAAAGAAATAGTATCTCCTCTTGATGTCTTCTCCACATCTATTGACCCAGCATGTCGTGAAGATGAACCCTTTGTGAATTGCCATCAGAATATCATACATTAAAAATGCATTAATTCATCCATTTATACAAGAGCACATACATACTTAGGAGATTCAATATATGCATCAGCACACCATTCAAGTACAAAGGAAGCATGAAATTTAAGAGAGGAACCAAGGAAAGAAATTATGCTTCTAACATTCCACAAACAGAAAAGGCCATAAACTTCTTGCTATGTATGAACTAACATTTAACGGTGCCATTGTCAGCACAATTATCTGAACCGATCCTTCTAGCACTATAATATTTCTTATTTCCTTTACAAATGTTTATTGTTTTCAAACAGTATATTCGCAGAGTCCAGATTTCCTCATTACAATAATGTGAGAAACAAACAGTACTGCATTAACTAATATCCTAAGATAAAGAAGAAAATCCCCACAAATTACAAAAGCAGTGTCACTAAATACAACCATTTGAAAAGTGGATGAACAAGTCAAAGAAAGTAAAATCTAGTTGTTGATGCTCCATTCACATTCCATCCACAGAAACTTAAAAAAGAAAAACCGTGTTACATATAGAGGAGCTAAATTGAAGAGACTGTTGAAGTATACTCAAACGTAGAACATAGAGTCACGATTGGACGATGATTGCAAGTTTAGAAGGTTAAGATAAAATTACCAACATTTTCCTTTTGTGACTTCATTTTTTGTGCTTTATCCTTTCTAGAAAGTTCCCAATCCTGCAAGTCGTTTAAGAATCCCTGGAAATCCTGTTAAAACGAGGGACAAAGAAAATCTACGATTAAAAAAGTTCAAATGAAAAACAACGATATCGAAAGTGTTCAAATGGCACCATAGAGAACCGATTATACCATCCAGTGCTGGTGAAGTGCCCTACACTCGACAAGAAAAAACAGCCAAAAGAACACTAACTACTAGCTAGAGTAAGAGAGACGAAGCTGGGTATTGACGACCGTAGAAAGAAGTAAAGAACTTTCGCGAATTGCAATTATTGAGTATGGGCCAGTCCATGAGCCCATACATTTTTTAATGGCAAATGATAGTGGGCTTAAGTACTCTTTACAGTTTGCTCAAGACCAAGCCTTGATAAAAAAAAAAATAAACATATTAAAATGTCAGATTTAATTTATTTTGACCGGGAAAAAAGATGTAGTTGATACATATGCTTTTATTTTTTTTCTGGAGTGAATATGCTTTAATTCTTACAAAAATTTGATTACTAATATGATTGGTTTAGCTTGAAGCTTGTGAAATTATCAATTATTTAAAAAAATTCTCAAAAACTGAAAGAAATACGTAATTATTTCTCCAAAATAAAATAAACCAGACATGTACTAGATTTTTCTTCTTAAGTAGAAGTAAATTTAAGTAACGAATAAAAAATATTTCACCCAGCTTGTACAATTTTTTTGGTGCACGGCCCAAAAATAATTAAGTGAAAGGTAACTAGGTGAGGGCGTGAAATTAATAATACAATATTATGGATACTTTTTATATAAATTAGAGTAACACGTAGATAAACTATTAAGATTGACCAAAAGATAAAAAATTAGAATAATTTTATTATTATTAAAAAAAATGTACGAAAATTAATTTCATTTCAAGTTGTTCTATTAATTTAGTTATACAACGGTGTTGATTTAATTTAACCTTTATTTGATGAGAGGAAATGGGAGAATTTTTTTTTTTTATTTGGATGAATTTTTTTTAAACTTATTTGTGTTTATTTTATGTAAAATGATGGAATTAAATTTTGTGAGACACATGAACAAAAATTTATTTTCTCATGAATCTTGAAAATGAGGAAAACCAAATTTTTTTGTTTTTATTTATTTAAATTTGTTACATTTTTTAAATATTTTTAAAAAATAAAAAATAAGAAAGTTAAAGTTAAATTTTATTGTTTAAAAATTTATATTATTAATATTTTCCCATCTATTAAATAATAAAAAAAATTATTTTTCTCTTATTTCTATAAATTCAAATAACTTTTTTTTATTATAATTTACTTTATTATTATGGCATGTCACCCCCCCATGTTTTCTTTACATGGTTGTTAATGATAATCACACGATCACATTAATCATGTTTCTTGCAGTCAAACGTTTTCAACACTTTCAAGAGGCCATAAGATGACGTTCGACTCACCATTCTATCAAACTAATGAGAAGAATGACAACGATCAGGTTGATTAATTAAATCTTACTATTAATGAAACTACTTCCTCAAAATTAACATCCATGAAATAAAAGTGACTCCGCCTAAGTCAACCATTTGTTGAATTTATGTCCCGAATTTCAAGGGAAAATAATATATTATAAAAATCATTGTTGTAAATTTAAAATAAATAAATAAAATTTAAAAATAAAATATTACATGTTACATATTAAATATAATGAAATATAAAAATATTTAAAAAATTATATTAAAATAAAACAGCATTCTATAATATATTCGTCCAACAAGCATGGGATTGTTTCAATTTGTCAGGGATTTAAATTATGTAGGGGCAAGGAATCTATCCAAGAAATCCTGAACATGCAGCTGATTGGTGCTAGGAAAGCATTGTAATGTTAAAAGAATAGTGCAACAAAGGATACAAATTAGGTATAGAATTGTAAATATTTTTAATATTGTTTTTTAATCAAACTTACAATTTCAACTTAATATAATTTAGTATCAACTTTTAATTATTGTGACGGTTATTAAAGTTACTAAATTAAAACCAATTTTAATTAAAAAGTTGCATAAAAAATATTGATATTATATCTAAATTGTATCCTATAATAAATCTATCAGGTTCTGAGAAATGACACCATGATCTGATTTTTTTTCTTGTATACGGTTAGTTCCGACACTTCCTACCCTATGATTCATATGGTCCAACTTCACTTTAGTAGTGCTACACATTACCTTATCTGGTCAGAGAGAAAAATTAACTACACATTTTTTTCAATCATTTTTATATTAATTTTATATAAATCTTATTGAAAATAAATCGAGTCCGGCTTTTTAAGCAAAACTCAAAATTTAATTAATAATAATGCATATGTTATTAGCATTATTTTCATAAAAAAAAAAATTTCTTGTGTCATGAATCAACCGGTTTGATAAAGATATATTAACGGTCTTATTTTAAATTATCTTTAGCATATTAATTTTATATCTTTATCACTCGTTTTTAAAAGAAGAGTCTTTTGATTTTGAAGCATATGTAATATATAATCTTAACTATTGAAAAAATTAAAGAGTTACATGACATTTTTTCATTATATATATATATATATAATTTTATCTCACATTTTTCTATTTTTATTTTTATTTTTTCTGTTTATCGCATAACTTTTCATATAAAATTTATGTACAAATATGATTTTTTAAAATTAAACTGCTAAGTGAAAATTCATGAATATTTTATGTATATTGCATTTCTAAAATGTCTTCTTCATATAAAACACTTTGGGCTTGAAAACTACTTAAAAATGGGTAAAGCTTGGACTATAGACCCGTTAGTTATAAAAGTTCCGATATGATATTATAAATTAATTATCCAAAAATATTTAGATGGTTAAATAAAGATATATTCTATTGAGGAACTGCACACAGTAAATACAAATTAAGTATGATGTGTGAGTAAACAAAATATCATATGCTAGGTTGGTTAATTAATAAGAAAACGAATTTTTGTTCTTACAATAAAAATACAAATTTAAATCTATTATTAAGAATTTTGTTGGTGAATACTTTATAGTATTTTTTTCAATATTTTTTCATTTTTGAAGTATGTCGTGATAAATTCATAAAATTTAACTCAAATTTATTATATACTAGAAAAAGATTTTTAAAATCATATCAATTGGAAGGGGAGGAAAAAGTGCATAATAATGAAATTCGTAAGATTTTTTTAGTTTTGTAAACATGGCTCTTAGGTACAACTCATTCAAATCCAAGTCACAAGTTAACACCAATTCATGAGACAAATTAACCATCTTGATTTCCGTTATAGATCTATACTTGAATATATGTAAAAGTCACTCCGACGCATTTGCCTAAATACATCAAACCTTTTAGGGTTGTTAGTTCTTCATATAGTACATCAAAGCCTTTAAATTAAATAATTCGGATTTTGTTTATGCCACATCTATTCTAAATTTATCAAATTAGATTTAAGGGCGAGGTAAAGTAAACGCGTGTGCATTATCTACCCTTCTAGCCTAAATCTTGCATAAAAATGAGTGGGAGATATGAAACTGTTCCTTGGCCTCTATATATTAATAGCTTAAACTTTTGGATTGATTTGATTTTGGTTACATAGTTTTGTATTCATATCTTAATAATATTTTATAAATAATAACTTTTATCAATTTTATTAGTAAATTATATGAAATTATGTTAATATGTATACTAATTTTTTAAATATTTATATATATAATTTTATAATAAAATTGTTTATATTTCAAATAATATATTTACATATTAAAATATAACGTATGAATAATGGAATATGCCTTAAGTTTTGAATTATATGAAAATCTGGATTTCTATTTTAACAGATAGGTTGACAAAATTTATCCTTTTATAAAATTATTAAAGGCGTGAGTTTACAGCATAGGGTCAATTTTGGAGTCAAGTAGAAGAAATTCCAGGTTGTCTAATACAGTATATATGCAAGTAAAAGCTTTAAGTTGGAATTCAAATATGACATAAAAATCATTTGATTGTGAGTAAATTTTGCTCAACGTAGAAAATAAAATGCATTTCCAGTCTAAAAAAATACAGTACAATGGATTTAAATGTTCTGATAAGTGTTTGCAAATCCCAGTCACATGATCTGCAACCCAAAAAAAGAAAATCTCAGTCACATGGTGAGCGGTGTATTTATGGGCTTGTTTCCTCTGCTTTTAGTTTTTATAAAATATTTTTTAGAAACTGTTTTTGAAATAAAAGTAAATGAAAATAAATAAAATAATATAAAATTTTAAAATTTAAATAAAAACCAAAACAATGAAAATTTATTTTAATTTTTTTACTTTAACAATTAAAAACAGATATTATTTTCAAAAACTTTATTTATCAAACATTTTTTTAATTTTAAAAAAATATTTATTTTCAAAAACTAGAAACAAATATATCATCCATCACCGTCCCTAACTTACTCACTGTTGAACTTGGATGCAGTGATAGCCTTTGCGCCATTCGGCAAAACTAATCTCATTTCCCTTTTTATTTATAAAAAAAATTAATTTGAATTTTTATTCTAAAGTTTTAAATAGGAAATAATAAAAAAATATTTTATTCATTATAAAAAATTTAAAAACAAAAATAATTTTTTAAAATACAAATTAAAAAAATTAAACCCTAAATCTTAAACGATCTAAATTTTAGTGACAAAATTTGGAAGATAAACCAGACAAATTGAGGCATCTTAGTCAGACTTGTAATTGTGAGCATATGATATCTCTATATCTGATTAATTAACTACGGTAATTTACTTAATTTTAAAATAAAATAAAAATAATGAGATTGATTAATCCGAAGAAAGTGTCCTCACAGCAGTGTGCCAGGGTAGGATTGTGGATGACGAGAGCAAGCCCTGTAGTGTGTTCTGTGTTGTATAATATAAAAGGAGGCACAGTAGTCTTGTCAACATGATTGCCACTTTATTTTTCTTCCTTCCTATTCTATTCTAGAGTTAGGGTTTATGTATAACATCTCACTCTCCACACTCTTCACACCTCACGTCTCAGGGACTCTTTCTTTTCTTTTTTCTTTTTTCTTTTTTGTGATGTTCATTCACCCACTCAATCTTAAAAACCCACAATGAATCAATCACTCACACATTCAATCACTCAATCACCCATCACTCTGCTCTTTCATTCACTCAATACCCCACCACTACTTTCAAATAATTCAATACTCCTCCTCCCTCTCTCTATAATTACTTCAAACTTGAAAAAATATCCATTATTTTCAAACAATCCGTCGGACACTATTTTTACATTCTTAAGAATTAGAGTAACTTTTAAATATCAAAATTTCATACCAAATTCCAATAGATTAAGTGACTATCGTATAACTACACCAAAAAAAGATAGTATTTAAGAAATGGAGCGTAAAATTTAATTATAGATCATGTTTAGAAATCTTTCCACGTGTAATATTCTGCCACAAGGCTGGCAAATCGGACCGGTAACAGCGACCCAGTGTGACCCAGTTGCATCCCATGGGCCCATTTCTCTATTCCAACTACATAGCATGTTTACAAATAGGTATTGGACAAAAGATGACCCCAAAAAAAGAAACGGTGTTATTGTATTTTAGTCTTTTTGTTGCCATCAAACGTGTGATTTTAATTTTTTTAGTAATTATTTTTTATTTTTTAATCACGTCCTTTCTTAACATCTTTTTCGATTATTATTAAAACTTAGTGATGCAATTAATAATTTGCACACGCAATGTTTATTTAATTGACATATTAAATGATACTCTACTGTGGTAAAAATTAAATTTGATATTTATAAAATTATAAATTTAAATTTAGCTGTTGATGTAAAAATTTGGGTTAAATATATTTTTACTGTTTTTAAAATATTTAAATTTTTGGTTTTGGTCCCTTAATTTT
This sequence comes from Canavalia gladiata, assembly GCA_037954105.1. Lineage (NCBI taxonomy): Eukaryota > Viridiplantae > Streptophyta > Magnoliopsida > Fabales > Fabaceae > Canavalia > Canavalia gladiata. Next base: position 18,470,969 of record CM075660.1, read on the forward strand.
AAAATCTTCGTTTTAGATTCTTTATTTTGTAAAATATTATGATTATAATCTTGATATTAATTTAAGTTACATGAAGTCAAATTAGATCAATTATTATTAAAAAAATTTTGATCATTTATAGAATGTTTTGATTATAATTCTTAAATCATGATTAATTTATTTTGATTTAATATAACTTAAGTTAATATAAAGATTATAATTAATGTATTTTTTAAAATGAAAAATTTAAATAAAAAATTTTAAATTTAAGAAACAAAAATCAAAATTTAAATATTTTAAAATAACTAAAAATATATTTAAACCTAAAAATTTTTTTATGGATAAGCTATAAATATTCTTTGAACTTTAAAATATGTTATAACCCTAATAAATTTCCAAACTCAATTCATCTAAATTTTTATAAAAAAAATAATACTCTATTAAGATGTTTTACTTAATAAAACATTAAGTCAAGTATACAAAACATTAATCATGCCAATTACTTATAGTAGTAATGAGAAAGTGAATAAATTTTTTCAATGGGGTAGCATTACAAAATATACTAAAAGTAAATAAATTAGTATATTAAATTTTATCATATTCGAATATGATTCTCAAATAGTTGAGAAATTAAACTACTACTACTACAAAAAAAAAAACAATAACTAGATGTAGAATGGCCTTACCATAATAAAATAAAATTACAAATAAGGCCTTGCAATATTAGATTGGATTAAGAAGGCTGGTTAGAAGACACAACGGCACATCGCGCGGAATGCACGGGGGAAAATTTCTGTCGTGTGAATCCGTAACTGAGAGGTCCACTAATCCACACTCTCTATCTTAAAATCCTTCGTACCACGACTCTGTCTCTGCAGTGCTTCAATAGAACGAGAATCAATGCCATTAGTATCATATAGTGTAACACTTCATCACTACTGTTTTTATGTCCTCTGTTATGTCTCACAGTCTCACTATTATTATCGTCAGTGACAAATAAAATTTTGAGACACAGAGAGAGAGAAAAACAGAGAATCAATCAACCCGTTCATGTGGCAGACCAATATGTGGTGTGCATGTATGTTTTCGACCTTTCCCCCTTTGCGCCACTACGTGCTGCTTACTGTTTAAGTTGACACACTTTATTCTTACTTTAACCACCATACTCAATAGCAAATAAAAAATTGGAAAAAATTATTGCATTTTCGGATCATTATGTATTTATAGTTTTGGTTAATTTTATATATAATATGTTGTACATTTTTAAATTTTTAAGAAAATTTTGAAAATTTAATTATGTATTGTATAAAAATTAATTAAAATTATGATCATATAATAATGTTGATTCGTGTAATAATTTTTCATAACAAGCAAAAGCGTGTGTGACTATTTTGTACTGTTAAGCCTCCGGATTGTACCGATAGACAAGATCGCTTGAAAATAAAATAAACAGTTGAAGAAATGGAAAGCACCTATTTTGAATTATGCTTTTGTATCAAAATGTTCATTCCTCAAACTCCAGAAATCAAGGATCAAGGAATTCAAGCTACTCCAAATAAATTCTAAATCCTAAGGTATAATAGACTGAAAAATAAGGCTCACTTCTCAAAATGAAGAAGATATAGATACATTTTTTACTAAAAAAAAGTATATAGCTAAAAGAAATGTTAATTGTACATTTTTTTACTATAAAATGTATGTATTAAAAAAAGAAATATTGGAGTAGAAAAAATAAAAGCATGTGATATGAAGGAGAGAAAAATAAAAAATGCTTAATGAATTATTATAAAATTAAATTTGTAATATAAAATTCCATAACTTTATAGTTAAATTCTATTATCTGCTGAAGTGGTTCCATGCTCTTTCATTTTCTCTGATTTTTTTAAATTAAACACTATCTAGAGACTGGACTGCGTCATAATTGCAATTCATATATAATGTAATAACATAAGAAACGGAAAGTGATGGTGTGTCTGCAAAAGAACGTCATGTAATTTATTCTATATTTTAAAGATATGATATAAAAATAATTCATTTTCTTAATATATAGGCTTTAAGGTTTTGAAACTGCTGTCCCAAAATAATATTAGAATCTTTGTCTTAATGATGTACAGTTCTATATACAGTACAGGGTAGGTCAGCAAGCCTGCACATTAATCACATTTGAACACCAAACAGTTCTAACATGAAAGGAACTAACATTAAAGATGTAATATAAAATTATTCATATATTTTAACTCTATGATAAGTTCACATTTTGTAGACATTTTAAGATTAATTTTAACAATATTTTATAAATAATTAATCATTATGTTAAGTAAAAATTGAAAAAAAAATATTTATTTATAAATTTATAATTTTAGCAATAATTAAAATTATAAAATATGATTTTTTTTTTTGGCATAATGCATCTCTTGTCGGTACATTTGGTGCTTTAAAAAATAATTAGAGTTTGAAAGAAAAAATGGAAGGATTTAAAATATTTTATAGAGCGAAACTACAATGAAATTAAAATCAATGTAACTATGTTTAGAATTTTAAAATTTATACCTATTCATTATAATTGTGCTGCATTTCCAGCGCAGTTATATACTCACTGAAAGATTTGATTTTGGTGCACAAACAAAATTATGATTTTAACAGTTTTATGTGTAGAATTTACATTTCTTAGACCATTTTGTTCTGATTTTAATTACAACTTGGAGTTTGAGGAAACAGGGTTGAAGAGCACCTATTTATCATGAATTTATTTACCATTCTTCTCTATCTCACTAAACCCTGAACAAGATAATGCTCTAACAATAAAGACTGTGAATTATAAGCCTTTATATATTTTTTATGCCAATACTTTTTTTAATTTGAAAATTTAAGGAAATGAATTCATAATTAGGAGAAATGATGAGTATACCAAGAAATTGGATTTTTCTAATTAATGAACCTAATCTTCAATTACTTCTTTAACTTGATTTGAGTAAAATCTTAATTTCTTAAGTAAGGGTTAAGTCCACTTAGATCCTAATATTTTATACATTGTGATATTCATTGCTTTACTTCATTCTTTGGATACTTTTCTTACAAATTCTAAAATTTAGTTATTCTAGATTAATTTTTATGATTGCAATCAAACTCATCCTTTCTTAACTATTAGTTTAAATAACGATAAATTTGTGAATTAATATGTGAACATAATCCTTGTAAAATAATACTTTTATCTATTATTATATCATTTTACTTACCACTACATTATTTAATAGGGTTGATATATTTGTCAATAATATTATTGTATCATTATACCATTTAAACTCTAAAAAAATGTTGATTCGACTTAAACTTTTGTAGTTTTGGTTCATGATATGATATTAGAATTTATAATGTTAGAATTTCTCAACACTTCGCATTCTTTTAATAAAAAGTTGAATTTATGCTTGAAGTGCTGATACATCATCCAATGCTTTAATCTCAAGAAATTTGTACAAGACATGATAGAAATTTAATATAACAATCATTCATACAAGCGTACTTAGTAATTTAAGTTTTTAAGATTGTCCATTGATGATACTAGAAAAATGATAGAAAAAGTGTTTCTCATATACTAGATGGCAAAATTAAACACAAGTATAAAAAAGTTATCACAATATCAACTGCAATGAAATAATTATTTTAAGAAGTATATTTTAATTTATAATATTATTTAAATAATTATTTATCTAACAAATAATTTGAGAGATTATTTAGACTAACTGTGTTGAGTCTGTATATGTAGAAGCAAGTGGATGTTACTGTAAAGTCCTTATAAGCACCAATTTTATGGTTGCAGGAAATAAGGGAAAGTGCTCGTACCACATGGCTTAATGACGTCTCAAAGACTATAACTGTGCCTGTCAAATTTTGCTTATTAGCTGATTGTATTTCACTATTCTATCTTTTGTACTGGAAAAAGAAAAATTGTCAGTAATTTATAATTATATAATCAATCACCCAATGCATTGCACAAAAATTTATAAAAAGGTGAAACATCAATAATATAAATTAAAATATTTAAAATACTAATTTGATTTTTCATAAAAAAAGTAGTAATTAATAAAAAACATCAATGCTATAAAATATAAATATATATATATATAATGAAACTTTTACTTTTAAAAATTTAAATATTAATTTAGTTAATAAAATTATTTTAATAATAACTTATAAAAGCATTTTTATATTTAAATAGTGATAGAAAATTAAAACTTTAATTAAATAAGTTTTAGAAACATAAAAATCTCATTTATAAACAACTTATTAAAAATATTAGTTTAATTTATTACGAAAACTTATAAATATATCAAAATGAGATATACACTTTAATTTGACGATTATTTCATTCTTAGTAATGAAGACTTTTATAATTGGAAATTTTACAAAAAAGACATTAGTTTAATTTATTAAACGGGTTTTTAAATGTTACAAAATGAGATATGTACACTTGATCATTTAAGAACAAAATTTATGTATAAATATTATTTTGTTCTTGAAGTAATGAAGGCTTCTATAGTAGTTATATAAGAGTAAATTAATTCAATGATAGCTAAATTCAGAGAAGCAATATTTTTTTTGGGTCCATACGGTAGCTAGTTACGTAAAAATTGTCTAAATTCGGATTGCGAGTCAATTTTTCATGTAAATCACATGTAACATGTTATCCTCCCATCCCATGGAAATTTGAATTTTCAGGAAATCCTCAAAACTTTTGACCATTAACGAATGAATTACCTTATTAATAAATATATAATTAATAGATTAAATATATTTTTAATCTTTTTAAAAATTTAAATTTAAATTATAATTTTTTATTTTTTAAAATAAATTAATTTTAATTTCTTATTATTAAATATATCTCATGTATTAAATATCGGTATATTATATATCATCATAAATTACTTTAGAAATTATAAAGGAATCTATTTTAACATAGGAGAAATCAAAATTTAATATTTTAAAAATAAGAGATAAAAATTTAAAATTTAAAATTTTAGAACGAGCAAAAATATAATTAACCTATAATTAATTTACTCTAATTTTTTAAAATATAAAAATTACTTAAAAATCAAAGATGATAATAAAAAATTTAAATATTTTTTAATTTATAGTTAAACTTAAAAATTATTTTTAAGTTAATTTTTTAAATAACATACGTAAAATTTTAATATCTAAAATAAAAAAGGAAAAAAAGTTGAAAGATCTTATTTATATTTAGATGAGTTATTTGAGCATTATATAAAATTTAAAATATTTAAAAATTTAAATATTTTATTTAGATGATAGATTTTTAATTTTTGTATTCCAATTTTTTTTATTTAGATTAAGTAATTTAATTTTAATATATACAATATTTTACTTTTAAATATTTATAAATTCTATTTAATCTTATTTCTACATTTTTATTTACCAAAAAATTATGTATAAATATTTTTATCAGATTTTGTATGATATATTCAAATAAAAAAATAATACAGAATAAAAAAGATAATAAAATATAATTAAATCATGTATAATCATTTAAAATATTATATATGAAAATAAGAGAACAACAAAAAAAATATTATAAAAAATAATAATAATAAATAAAATTTAAAAATTTTAAGTTTTATATATTTTAAAAAATTATTATTTTTATTTTAATTTATTAAAATAATCTATTAAAAAATTTAAAAATTAAATTTATTTATAAAAAATATTAAATTAAATATTTTAATACTTAAAATTTTAAATTTCTCCAAGAATTACTTTCCATCCTTAAAATCTAAACATCTGAAATTACCTCATTTTTAAATACACTTCATTCACCAAGATATAGATACATCTAAAAACAATCCGTCAAATAAAAAAAATGTACAAAGTTATTTATTTTTTATTTTATAAGTATCAATTTTTATAGTTGATTTTAAGTATACAAACCCTTTTTTTTTTTTCAAAAATATGTATTATATTTTATATTTCTAATTTAATAAAAATTTTCAATAAAAATTTTCCCAATTTAAAATATTTAAAATAAATCTTAAATTTTTTTTTTTTTACTTTTTCATTAAAAAGTTAAATGAGATACATAACAGTTTTTGATGTTAAAGTTGGCCTTAAAATGAACTTTTTTTGAAATTTTATTTTTTATTTTCTTTATTAAAAAATTACTATATATATATATATTCAGGAAGCTTTAATATCTATGTCAAATTTAATATTTAAATTTTTTTTTATAAAATATTAAAATTGATTAATATAACCATTAAATTATATTATAATATGTTTATAATTATATATATCAAATTTCACATAACTTAAATATTTATAGATATTTTATTTAATAATTAATATTTTTATATATTTGAATAATTTATTAGATATTAAAATAAAATCAAAGTATTTATTTTTATTTGTATAAAATTTTATAAATATAATTTATTTAATAAAAACTTTTAAATCAATTTAAAGTGATGAATTTTATATTTTCTAAAAAATATTAAATTAATATAAATATTAAGTTTAACATCTAATCACTGAATTATATTATATATATTCTGACCATCTTATTTGGCCTAACTGTCACTTAAGAAGAAAAGCTCAAAATAAACTTAACCAACCCTAGCAAAAATCTAAGTTAGCATTGGGCAGGCACGCAGGAGTTATATATTATTAAAAAGTGAAGAGCAAATATTACAGAACTCATGGTTGATTCCATAAATGTATAACCATTGAAGTAGAAAGGATTATTTCTAAAATTCACATGAACCTAATTATTAGCCTCCTAAACAATTCACCTTAATGGTTCAAGCATGGTTGCCACTTGCAGGGCCTCCAAGTGTCAAAACCAAGCCTTGAAGGTCACTCCTAATTTTATGCTCTTTGGCTAAAGAAGACGCAGCAGTGCCTCTCATGATTGGCGAACAAGGAATTACTTGTTGCTGGGAATCCCTCCAATTATCCGCATGATTTGAGTTCATAAGTTGTTGTTGTTGTTGTTGTGTGGAGGGATACAAACATGATAAAGAACAATTTGGCTCAACCTTCGTGGACACCACTCCTGCTCCCTGATCATACATTTTTTTGTTACATTACTTTGTTCTACAATTAAAATGTGACATATCATTCAAGCAAGGTTCAAATCCTTACTGGTGCAAATAACACTCCTCTGAAAATTCTTCCATTCACCGCTGCAGTCATCAGCAAACCTGAATCGAAGGCTCCATCAACTTTCCCTCGAACTTCAGCACCAATCTAGGATTCAAAAAGACCAAATAACTATGAATAATAAAACAATAAATTCAGCTGACTAGGATTCTAAAATAACAAAATTTAGGCCAAGTTCCGTTGATCCATTTGGTACTGTTCTCTCCAATCAATATTTTAATAATTGATGAGAATTGAAAGTTGACATCAGTTATCTAGATGTAACACTAATTTTAATTAAACAACAGTACCAAACTTGACCTAAGTTTGGTCCATTCTAAAAATGAAAAAAATATTTAACCTCTGTCTTCAAAGTTGATTTTAAATATATAAAAACAGTATATTTTTATTGAAAAACTGTTTATTACATCCAAATAATATATTTTTCCATAAAAAATTACTATTTTTGAATGGTTAAAAGCATCCAAGAACAAGGGTAATAAAATTGTAAAATTTGAAAGCAAAGGATCCACCAGGTGTTGAATGTGTCCTCGTTCTGTAGCTTGGTGTCGAGTTCCTTTTCTATCTTCATCAACATGAAGGTACTGTTCTTGTTTTGGTTGATGTTCCAAGAGACTTCTTTGTGTGATATTCTTGAAAACTGTGTTATTACTTGAGACATTGTTCAGGTGGCAATTGCTTGGAATTTTATTAACCTGTTTGAACCAATGATAGCGTTGAGAATCGATGACAGAAGAATTTGGTTTTTGACCTGGGGTCAGTTCTTGATCAGATTGAGATGGAGATGAATGTTGGGACAGTGAAAGCGAATGTTCTTCTTGTTCTGTTTCAACATCCCACACCTTTGCACCACCAACCCTCCTCCTCTTCTGCTGTGAAGTTCCTGCATACAATTACAATTTTCAGTTAAATCAATCCTTTAATCTCTCCTTGATGTATTATGTAAATCATTAGAATTGATGAGTGTTGAAGGGTTTGAGATTAGAATAGTTTAACAAGATTCTGAACCTGATGACTTTTTATATTGTAAAAAAAAAGTAACCCACCTGAAACAAAGTGATGATGTTGCACTTTTTCTGATACTACTTCGGAAGCCCATTTTCCTAACATTTCCATATTATTATTCCCTACACCTCGAGTTTTCTGCTGCAAAACACATAGTTAGTTCTATTTTTGAAAATTAAATTAATTACTTATAACAAAATAGCCGAGTGAGTTATTGTAATTTGTACCGAATTGATATCTGTTCCTCCAACAATGGTTCTCTTTTCTTGGTTCCAATAACTTCCAAGTACTTTGCACATGGAAATGTTGTAACGTCCACTTGGATGCTCTGCTCCAAGTTGCAATATTAATAATTCATTTAAAGGACGTTCATCTTCCCCACACCTGCTATAAGCCAAAACCAATTTATTAATCGAATGAAAATGTTCTGTGCCTAAGGAAATAGAAAATGAAATAGGAATTGTCACATTTATTGATATATTGTAGTTAATGTGAACCAACCCGCCATATATGGCAATATCCATGCTTGCAACAATTGCTGTGTGAGAAAACCTCCCTTGTGGCTGTTCACCACGAATATCAAGTTGAGTCCATGAACAAGTGCACATATCAAACACCCAAATGTCATTATAATAACGTTTATCTCCAACTCCTCCAATGATGTACACCTGTAAATCATAAAAAATTCATCTACTGTTACTTGGTTGTAAAGTTCAAATCATCTTGTTAGTATGCTAGTATCCACTAAAGAAATCAAAATGGAGAAATTTTATTGAAAATCACATAAAATATATTGAAAATGACGGTAAAAGTGTATTAATAATATTTATTAAAATATGTAGGATTTTAGTTAGCATTTCCCAAATTTAAAATAGTACCATATATTAAGTAAAAACCAAGAAATTAATGTCTCTGCTGAAAGCTGATGTAATGTAAAAGAACTTACCTTTGTTCCAATACTCACTGCTGCATGACCTGCCCTGACTCCTGGGGAAGAACCTTGAATTTTCAGCTGTAGTTAAATGCAAAGAAAACCATAATTTAAGTCCCATGTTGTTGAAAACATATATATTGGTCTTTGAGTTCAAAACCAACAAACTATGAGAAAATTTAAAAGCATACCCTTGACCAGGTCATTGTGTCCATATCAAGCATATTAACATCACCCTGATACTGATCACCACAGTCTCCACCATACACAATAAGTTTGTTCCCAATTGCAAGAGTACTGTGACTGTCCCTTGGGACAGGCAAATCACCTTTGACCACAGGAGAAGTCCATCTCATGGTTCCAAGGTCTAGAATGTGCAAATCATTTAAATAGTTTGCATCACCTTCTCCACTGCCACCAAAAATCACTAATTTTTCATCACTAACTAGAGTGGCAGAGTGACTTTCCCGTGGAGAAGGAGGAGTTCCTTCACATTTAGGACGAATCCACTCTTTGGTGACAAGATCTAATATGTGTGTATCATTCACCTTCTTGAACCCATTTGTACCACCAAACACTATCATTTTATGCCCAACAAGAACAGCACTATGACTATCCCTAGGGCCTGGCTTCTCACCCGTTGTAACAAGCTTGCTCCACTCCATTTTCTCAAGGTCCAAACACATAACATCACCAAAATGCAGTCCCCCACAACAGCCCTGAAATGAGTACACACACACACACACAACATTTTGTTATTTCAAAGCAAATTTACTAAAATTTATGTTCATGCATCTTTTTAATAGCTATCAAACTACTACCATCACCTAGTTATCTAAGAATTATTTTTACAAGAAAAAAAGCTTTTAAGTCAATTTCTTTGAGATTAACTGTGCCTATCAAGATAAAATGAGAGTTTTGAGATAATTAAACTATTCACCCAGAGACAGGAGAGTGAATACACAACAAATTAAATAATTAACTAAGGTTCTCAGTTGATGAAGACATGGAAGCAATGTTTGTTTTGAGTGCATGTTTTTATAAATTGAGAAACATATTGCAAGGAGGAGAATAACAAAATGTGTACATTGCTATATTAAGAAAGCAGAAGTTGATCGTCGCCCAAACATGTATTGTCCCACTAATTAGAGTATGAAAAAGGAATTCAGTCAATTGTCACCGAGAAACATGTGTGGTAAGAGAAATTAGGAAAAAACTAAAATTCAGAGAAGAAAGTGTTTTGGTTATTAACCAAAGATAGCTGTAATAAAAACAGGTAAGTTGAGAAAGAAGTACAAGGCGCTTATGAAATTAATGAGCACATCACATGAATGAAAACCCCCAGTAACAAAGAAGACAGTAAAACATGTCCCCTAAGAGACCAGAGCTCCAAAAAAGCAAAACTAATGAGAAGTTCAGACACCATTAATGAGGACAATCCAGCAAGAAGCACATCTTCAGAAAGTATCTACTATCTAGATGGTATTCAAAACCTACTCAGAATTAATTACTAGAAACTATATAATAAAAAAATATTCTTTTTAATTTTCAATAAATAAAAGGGATTTTATTCATACCCCAAAGACATACATAAGTCCCCCAGAGAAGCAAGCAGAGTGCCCCCATCTTTCAGAAGGATTAAAACCCAAAACCTTTGGATACAACCACATTGCTTTCTTCTTGGCTGTTTCAGCAACCAAAGACCCCATCTTTCTATGCGTTCCTCTGTGAGTGTGTTTCTCACTCTATCTGGGAGTGGTAAGTTTAAGCTTATAAGTAATACTTAAGCACAGTGGTTGAAGCAACAGGGGGAGGAAGAGTTAAGAGTTAGAGAAAGAGAGAGTCAAAAGAAGACATCAACAAGGCAAGTGATGTATCAACTATCAATATCAATAGACATGAAAAGATGGGCGCTTTCAAGTCCAAATCACTGGCAACCAACAGCAACAGATGGTTGTTGTGAAAAGAACATTATTTTTCTCTCCCTTCATATTAAACATTATCATTATTTTATTTTTATAAAGGTTACATCACTCACATATATGGAGTCTGGTAACCGATAATAGTGCAATAAATAAATGTAGAAAGCTGATTCTTAATATTGACGTAATAGAACCAGCATGCATAATATAAACATACTGAGACACTAGTGTTCTACTACATACATTACATACATGCGCTGCTTGGGTGGATAAGCTTGACGAACATTAACTAGTGATGTAATATCATGGAATGTGACTGTTGAAGGGAAAGAGTGAGACTATTTTAAAATAAATAGCTTCTTTTTAAAAAAATACAATAAGCTCAGTTTATTTTATTTTTTGTTTTTAATGTAGGTTTCTTGCTTTTCATACTTTATCAACATGAAAATGATGGAGTGTGGGGGCATCGAGTTGTTGGAAATGATGAGGAAGCTGTTTTGGGTTTGAGGTCCTTTGACACATTATACTAGTAAACCTAGGTAGGTTAGATAGGGAAAACACTCTCCATTCTGTTTCAAAGACAAACATGGGGTTTTTTTTCTCTCTCTCTCTTGTAAATAATACTATGATATAGGGATTGATGGGAGGTTAAGACTTTTAATTTAATTAATTTTGCTCTGTTTCATGTTCTCTCTTGTTCATCCTATCCTAGTCTCAAGGGGAGTGTAAATCTAGACATGTCTCTTTTCAAGGTTCTTTGGGAAAGTGTGGTGCTTTGTTTTGTGGAAATTCTTTTAGTTTTGGGAAATGAAATGGTGTTGTTTACCCCTAAAAGTTCGAGCATTTTTTTTCAAGCTCTAATAATGAATAATTGCTATTAAAAAGTGTTACTATTAATGTATTTTTACGATAAATTTAATATTGTTTTAACGTAATAATTAATTTATTAATTGGTAAGTTAAGAATGCTGATTAATGTAACTAATTTTTAATAAGACTTTATAAGGTAAAGGAACTCACTCAGATTAATATTTTTTATTTATTTACATTTAAAAGAAATATTTTTTATTTGTATGTCTTGTTAAAATTTTAAAATAATATTAACTATTATTTTTAAATAAAAACTTATTTTTATCTAAATTTTTAATATTTTAAACATTTTTATAAATGAGGGAGACAATTATAATATATGTCATATATAAAGTTAACAATAATTTTTATATAAATAAAAGTATTAACTGTGTTCTTTAATATGTATATTATTTTTTAAATAAATGGATAGAATCGAGAAAATATTTGAATGTTACATGTCATTATCATCTTCTAAATAAGAATAAATGTATATTTTATTTCTTCTTCCAGTCTTTTTTATAAAGTTCTTTTTATCAAGCCATATTAAGAAAATGAGTATAATGTTAATATATCGTAAATTCATTTTAACAATATAATAATATTAAATAATATAATTTTTAAAAGTTATCACAATATTTTAAAATTATTCTTACTAAAAATAAAATTTTCTGCCAAATATTAATTATATGCCACTTTAAAATTATTAAATTTTTAAAAAGGAATTTATAAAAATGAATAAATTTTTAAATTTTGTTAAAAAATTATATTTAAACTATTAAACTTATTTTTAAATTATTTTATAAAAAATTGAAAAAATATATAAAAATATATAAAAATTTTGTTATAAAACCCATTAAATAATTATACAAAAAATTATATTATTTATATAATACATTATTTTTTATATTTTAAATTTTTTATCACATCGTACACTTTTTATTGTACACATAATTTTTCATATGTAAAATTGTGTTTTCATCTCTGACATTTTTTTATTCAATTGCAAAAGAGACTAAAATTTCTATAGATGTAACATAAAAAATATAATTAATTACATATAAAAAATGACTCGTTTTGTCATTTCTAGTCTTGTACAATTAATATACCGCAATAATATGAAAATAATGATAAATATATATTTTTTACGTTTATTTTTTAATTTTTTAAATATTTTTAATTTTTAATTTTAATTATTTTTAAATGTACTCACACATCTTAGATGTACATTCATAACTTCTTATAAGATGGATATTATATGGGCAACAGTTTTCATGTGAATAATTTAATTGGACAATTTATTACTATCTTTGACTCTTATAATCTTCCTTAATATTTTACATATATAAAAAAATTAATTAATATATTAATTTTTAAAATTAATATAATATTTCAATTTTTATTTAAAATAAAACTTTTTACTATCCTCCATATTGATTGTTTTATTTAAAAATTATAAAACATAAATAAAAATAAGTAAATATTTTTAAAATATATAAACAATCTTACATTAAAAATTTACAATTTTATTTTATAAAATGTTATAAAAAGTATCCAAACAAGTATTAGGAGATATGAGTAGAAACAAACAAATTAATCATTTAACGCGACATGATGAGATGAAATGGAAAAGAAAAAAGAAGGAGAAGAAGGGTAGAAAGAAGGAAAGGTTGTTACAGTGAGGGAAGGAAAAACGTAAAATACACGCGATGCAATAGATACGAGAGGAGAGCGTTAGCAAATAGCAATAATAAATTTCAAACCTTTTATTGTCTTGCCGCACCCAAGTCAATGTCATACACTCATTGTCATAGTAACTTGAGCTCACCCAAGATTCTGACCATTTTTTAAGTTATATTATCCTTATAATCAATTCTTAATTTTTTTATTACATTATTCATTTCACTTCACTTTTTTATTTCTTTATTTATTTTCTCTCATTTCATAAAACCTTGTTGCATAAGTACTGTTTTTTTTTAAACAGTTTAACACTCAATAGACTAATCTAAATATATTAACAATATATCATTATAAATTATTATATAATTAAAAATTGTTAATATTTATAATACATAATTTAATTAAAATTATTAATAATAAATATATAAATTTAACTCATCTAACCAAATTCAACTTTAATCTAAATAAATTAAAATCAAAATATATATATAAAATCCATACTTGTAAAATTTATAAAACTAAAAATTTATTAAATCTGAAACTAAAAATCTATTAAGACTATGGATTAAAGTAAATTTATGGACTTAAATTTTTCTTATTTTTTTATAATTTTTTTCTATTTTATTTTTTGCTTTTTAAAATAAATAAGGATAAAAAATTAAAATAAAATAAATTTAAATAAAAAATGAAAAAAAAGATAATTTTAAAAATTAAAAGACAAATATATTATAAAAAATATAAAATATAAAATTTGAAGAAAAAAAATAGAAAGAATATTCTAGAGACAAATAAAAAATATTTTTAAAAAAATTAAAATAAATAAATAAATTAAATAATATTTTAATATAACAAAAATATTTAAAAATATAAATAAATAAAAGAAAGAATAATTTTTTTTTAAAAAAATAGCTAACTTTTAAATAAGATCATATCAATTAATCTACATAAATCTCATTTAATTTGATAATTCTGTGAATCAAAACAAAATTTTATGTTTAGATAACTTTAAAATTAAAAAATTATAAATTAAAAATAAATAAGTAAGTTTATACGAATTTTACTTAATTGAAGAATTATACAAGCTGAATTTAAAAATTATACTTTTACAATTAAAAAATTATAAATTAGAAATAAATAAGTAAGTTTACACAAATTTTACTTAATTGAAGAATTATATGAGCTAGGTTGAAAAAATTATACTTTTACATTAATTATAAAATAAAAAATTATAAGATAAAATTAGATAAATTAATATATATTTATTTTATTTAATTTAAGAGTTACATAAATTATAATCTAAAAATATTTTAATTTTAAATAAATTATAAAATAAAATTAGATAAATTAACTAAAGGACTAACTCATACTAAATTTATTTAAATTAAAAGTTATATAAATTAAAATTTTTAAAAAAATTACTCTTAAATAAACTACATAATATAGAAATTCATGAACCGTAATCAATTTAACAACTCTAATTAATAATATAATATTTTTATATTATTAATAAATTATAATTTAATATATTGGTAACAAATTAAAATTTTTAATAATTATATTATTTTATAATATATTCTATTTAGTTAATAATGTAAAAAAAATATGCTTAAAACATATTTAATTATATTAAAAATATTTTATAATTATTTGATAATACTAAAAATTTAACATTAATAATATATTAAAATAAAATTCTTTAGACAAGAATGATTTATACAAAATTCAACAAATAAAAAGAACATGTAATGTTTTTTTTTATTTGGATCTTTAATGTGTTTTTTTATAAAAAAAAAAGTCTTGCGCCATAAATATTTTATTGCAAAGAAACTATATTTTAAAATATATCAAATAAAATATTATCTGAGATATAAATTAAATAACATATATATCAAATTTAATAAAATAATATTTTAAATATTTTTATCAACTTTGCATGAAATTTAAATTTTTTACATTATGTTATATTATATATTTTTTTTGTAATATTTAAAAAATATTATCTATTAATTTTAATAATATTTTAATAAATGTTGCTTCATGTCATAAAATATTATTAATAACATTTAAAAAATGTTATAAAAGTATAAAAAAAGATTATCTATTAATTTCGATAATATTTTAAAGAAATTTTATATGTTGTAAAAATATAATATATAGTAGCATCATAAAATATATTAAATTTATAAAATTTTATATAATTACAAAATTATTTAATATTATAATATTTTATCTTATTTATAATATGTTAAATATTATTTAATATATAAATAAATAGTTATTTCTTTTCTTATTTAATTATATATCTATAGAAATTTAAATTATATAACATCTATATAATTATTTTAATCATATGTTATTAGTTAGTGATATGTACACAGTACTAAAACAAAAGCAATAACTCTTTCACGCAGAGAAAAAAAAAACTTCTAATTCATTTTATATATATATAAAAGAAGTTAACATGTTCTAATAGTAAATTTATTATAATTTATTTTATTTAATATATATTTTAATGGTTAAATTTTATCAATTTAAATGTTAAATTTATCTATTTTATTATATAAATTATATTTATAAATTTTATGAATTTTAAAAATTAATATTTTATCAAAGTATTTTATTTTAACAATAATATAAATATTTTAATATATATATTAATTTAAATTTATTTAATAAAATGTTAATTTTTTAAAATTTATATAAATGTGATATATACACTAACAATTAATTTAATAATTGGTTGATGAAATTTAACCATTTAAAATAGACATTAAATAGACATTAGATGGAGTTACTTATAATAAATTTACTTTCGAAAAAATTAATTCTTCTTTATTACAGGTTATTATTAATTAAATCATATATATATATAATTTTATATAAAATAAAAATTGATAAATATTTTATTTTATAATTTTATTTTAACGATTTATATATTATTTAAATATATATAAATATCAATAATTAAATAATATATATAAATTTTTAAATTTTTTAAAATATATATAATTATTAAAATATTATAATATAATTTAATAATTAAATTAATAAATATTATATTTTATATAAAATTATTAAATTAATATAAATTTTAAAGTTTAATCTCTAGTATCAGAGATTATATATATATATATATTAAATTAATTTAAAAATAATTTTAGTTAAAATTATTTTATTTATTAAATTTTATAAACGGTTAAATTTTAATTTAATTGTTAAGTTAACATATTTTATTATATAGATTATATTTATAAAATTTTATAATTTTTATATTAATTATTTATTAAATAAATTAAAATTAATAAATAATATATATTTTTTAATATAATTATAAAATATGAAAAGTAAAATTATTGTTAAAATTAAAAATATACATAAATCGAATAACAGGCTTAGGAAGATACACATACATATTAGTTTAATTAATACATACATTTTTTAAAAAACTTAGATAAGAGTACTATGTCCAATTTAAAGAACAGTCATTTAAGATTGTGTCAAAAAATATAAATTTATCATTAATATTTTTATTTTACAAATTTTTTTATGTAATATGTTTGTTGTATCTCTTATATTTTATATATAATTATAAATTTTTATGTTAAATTTTTTTTATAATCATTATTTAAGTATGAAATTGGAAAATAAAATTGACAAAAAGACTTATTCTTCATTAAAATTTTAAAGTGTCAAATAAATAAAAAATATATTAAAATGACCATTATTATAAACCAGGAACAGTAATAATAAGTAGATAAAATTTAGAGCCAACCTCCCTTATTGAAAACCTTTAATTAATTCCTAGCACATTAATTATTATCATAATTAGAAGCTATCTTTTTATTTATTTATTTGATCAGAAATAGAAAAAGAATTTATTCTTATTTATATATTTATATAGAAATTTAAGATAATATTAATTTTTAATTTTTTACTAATACTCTTTTATCTATGCAAAGAAATAAATGAAGAAAAAATAAAAAAGATATTATTTAATTAAATAAATAATGAATAGATTGAGAAATTTATCCAATGCAATAAACTCAACATAATAATGATTTGAATAATTTCTTCTTTCTTTATATATATATATAGAAACAAATATTGTATTACTTTTTTAAGAAAAGGAGCAGTGCACAAAAAAAAAAAACTACAAAAACAGTTACTGGACATTCTTCTAGGAAAGGAGATAAAAGTAAACTCTTTAACAAACAATTCCCAAAATTTGAAATGTAATAAAATAATTTCTACTGACCCACAACAATGTGAGCATACTCAACAAAGGCATTTGCTACCCTCCCTATGAATATGCATATTTCAAATTTGCTGCCTTAAGGATTTCATCAACTAGGGGTCAACAAGAATATTCAGTGAACGGACATCTATTTGTAATGAAATTGATGGAAGTTAAATAGTTAGATTCATTTGTAACCTCTCTGAATAGCTAGCTTAAGCCCAAATAACATTGCCCAAATTGATCTTAAACCACTTCTCAAAAGGTGATGTTCGTCTAATTTGAAAACACTTGGCTTGGCTTGTAAGATTAAGAGATGAATTTTGAGAACAAAAGGCATCAAGTAATAAGCTAGAATTTTCGCTATCCTAGTGGCTAAAGGAGGATTTTTTTTATTAAAAATAAAATAATTCCTATTCTGCTATATCGAGTCAACAATGATGCAGAAAAGAACATGTCACCACTCATTTGATCTCTTACAAGTATAGAAAGAAGACATATCTGATAATGGAACAAAATGTTTCCGATCAAACTTGCAGAACTTCAACATAATCATGTATTGCATGAATAGATGATTCAACTAAACCTCTCCACATCACTGCCACTTAGAAGCAATAATAAGAGACTCCATCTCCTTAGGCAAAAGGACGCTATCAGATTCGCAAAAGAGTGGTTTAAAGGCTCATTTCCATTTATCTCAGACCGCACACTCTCTCCACTCCAGGGAACATATACATTGCCTTCTTGCTCCAAATTATTCGTTTATAATTTCACCATATGCAAAATCTCTTTCTCATTACTTGTGTGATTCTGAATATCAACAAGTTGTTTAGGGAATCACCAGGTAGTATTAGTTATATATTCCATTTTTCTAATATGTGATTAGTGATAATACTCTTATTATATATTTGATTTTTCTAATATATGTTCAAGGATGCCTCAATTTTAGGTTGGTTATACATATTTATATACTTGTAAATTTGTATAATTTAAAGATAATAATAATATTAATTGGAACTGTTTCAAAAATTTTATCACCTCATTATAACTTTCTTATTAATTTTAAATTAAAGTATATATAGTTATTTAAGTAGATGGTTATGAAATTTTATTTATAAAAATATTAAATTATTTACATATGTGAGAAGAACACGTATGGAAGACAATGATAAGAGGAGAGGGAGTAGTGAAATTGGTGGTGGCAACCCGGAGGAGGATTCCTTTTGTTACAATTAGGGAAACAAAATTGATATTTAATTTTCACTTCTTACTCATTATTTGAAAATTATTACGGTATAAATTTTTTAAGATTTGGTCAGGCTTATCTCAACAACTCGTTACACTTTTTGATATTGTTACTACACATAAGTTCAGAGTCATGATTGATATTATTAAAGAGTGTTTTTTTTATGAGAATATTTTTGCTTCTCATTTTAGATAATGAGTAGTATATAATTTTTTTTAGAAGGGAATTTTGAAGCATAGATTCAGGATCCTTTACATGTAAGACATTGCTTATGCAATTTGGATCCTCATTTTGGTCAACTAACTGTAGAAACTTTAATTTGAGGAGGTGCTTAGCCTATTCTAATATTTGTCAGTGTTGTTACACAATCAGTTTATGTATTAATGAGGATCTTTATATTAAAAGCTCTTCTTTTATTATTTCCTTCTTCTATATCTTTAAGAAATATAATTATTTGTCAATTGTGTCAAACTTTACTGATATTCCCTTGAAATGTTATTTGAATCTGCTGTTATAACCAACTTTTTTTTTTATTATTTTCACCTGCACAACAGTTTCGGACATAATCCAACAATGATTTTCCCAACTATGTTGGTCTTTGTTAATTCAAAATGGCATGAGATAAACACTATGAAAATATTGAACATGCAGGGATTTTATTGAAAATTAACTTAATTGGTCAAATAATCAATCCATTAATGTTTCTCTTGTGAAATATTTCGTATCAAATGATGATTCTAATTTGAAATTATTTTAATACGACACAATGTTATTTTAAAAGAAACATGCGTCTCAAATGCATCGTCATTAGAAAAAGCAAACAATTCTTCCGCTAATTTATCTAACAAACGGTAAAATCTAAATAGTAGCATTATTAATGCATAAAACTTAATTTGCACCAAAGTCCAAACATACTAGTAACGAATATTTAAAAGAGTTAATTTCATCGCATTATAAATATTTTGAACTTAAATATGATTAGGAAGACTTATAATGTATTTGGTCAATAAAAAAAAGTTGAAACATGGCATGAGTTGACAGTAGTACTATTGGTATAGTACATGATTCCGTTCTTGGAAGAATGGACCCAACGTGACGGATACGTGCCGTTCACTGATACCATATTCTTGTTTGTGACGGCAACTCACCAATAATGATACCAGACACATACGTAACGGCGTCAACACGGCTCTGATTCGGTGATTCCCAAACAACTTTGGGCCTTTTTCGCTACTAACCTATCAACTTCATTTCAGCTGCTCATCTCTTTGTCCTTTTTTTTTTCTAAAAAATTTTTATAATAAAAAGCGACTCTTTCATCAAAATAATGTAAAAAATAAAATTTTTATTTAAAAATATGTTATTTGTCTAAAATAGAAATAATTAAATCAAATTATATAAAATCTCATTATTTGTCTAAAATAAAAATAATTAAATCAAATTGTATGAAAATCTTTATGAGATGTAACATTAAAACGTGTCATATTTATGTAATTTTTTTAAAATTAAAAATATTATATCATACCATGTGATATCTTATGAGAATGTGCCATACATGAATGTTTTACATGTGTCCAACTTTTATGTGTGAAAATATTTCACATTATTTGATTTTGATTCTTTCAATTTTAGATAGAGAAATTATTTTTAAAATAAATATTTTGAATAAATAATTTTAATTATAATATTATTTTGATGAAAAATTTATAAAAATACATTTTAACAAATAATAATAATAATAGGTTATTTTTAATATTTTCTGTAAAGAAACTTAGTTTTTCTTGATAATTATAAACATCAAGTCATTGGTCTTTCTGCACCCTAGGATCTTCCACAGACCTGCATAGTATGTCAACCATTTTCTTTAAAATATTGCAGTATATAAATCTTTTTTAATACAAGTGAACAGTAACACACTGGAATACACCTTTTTCGTTCTCAATAATCGTAAACATGGCCTATCAACTTTCCAAGAAAAGCAAAAGAAAGACACAGAAACATATAGTAAAAAAATATATGATTGAGACAACTATTGCAAAAGTGAAAATATAACTAAAAGGACTCACTATGCAGGTCACACTTTATGAACAGATGTCTTCCCTGGAGAATCTACACCATTAGAAAAACTCTAATGTGTTTGATTGGAAGGAAAAAGCGAGACACTGTGGGTAATGAGAAAAAGTAGATCAAGTCTGCAACGTTGGATTACTTGGATGAAATACCTTCAACCAACCATGTCGATTTAGTGTGCATTTTATTTTATTTTATTTTAACTTGTACTTTTTATTTTTCTAATTCAGATTATATGTGATTTTAGTTTTTTAAGTTTTTTTTAGCTAATTATTTTTTATTTTCTTAAAATTAAACAAACTTTATCCTTTTGTCTACATAAAAATCTCTCAATATTTTTATTCAAATACTAGAAGATTCATTATAGATTTAAAATATAAAATAATTTTAAAAGTTTTAAAATAGAATTTATTAAATATTTGATAAAATTTCAAAAATTTATGATGTAAGATTAGGATTCGAAGACGAGAAAAATTTGAATTCTTTTTTATTTTGGGGTTACATTTAATAGTTTGATAAATTTTAAACAAAAAAAATAATTAAAATAATTTAATCATTTTAAATTATAAAATTTTAAAAAAATTAGAATTTAAAATTTTTAAATAGAAAATTAATGAGAAAACTTAATTATAATAATTAAAAATATTAAGAGATAAATTTTCTCAAAAAAATGATTGAGACAAAATCACACATTAATTATAATAAAGAAAGTATAAGTATGATTATTCACCCTCATCCCTTTCAATAAGTCGCAAAAAAATATTCATCATAAAATAATTTAATCTATATATATATATATATATATATATATATATATATATATATATATGCTAAATGCATATATAAAGTGTCCTCTTTCTCTATATATAATGTTTTTATTATCTTTAAAATGAATAAATAAATAACTTATTTAAAAATATCCTATGTTAAATATTTTGGTGAATAATTTTCTCTAACATAAATTTAACAAATTCAATCATTAAATTAATTTTTTTACTATATAAATCAAATTATAAAATTTTATTAAATTTCAATTTATTTGATACTAAATCAAATAACACCAATTTAATATATAATGTACTATTTAAAATATAAATAAATATCGATTATAAAATTATACATTTTAACTTTTTTTAAAAAAAAACTTGATGTGAAAAATTAATATTATATTATTTAATAATTATATTATGTTTATATTTTATATAAAATTATCAAATAAAATAATTTTAACATAATTTATTTTTAGATTAAATCAATCTCAACCAAATAAATTAAATCATTATTTTAATTTTATCAAACTAAAATTATGAAACATTTTAAATGAATGCATATTTTTATAAATTAAATGAACAAATATGTCAAACTAAAAAAATCTAATTAAATTAAAACTATTTTATAATCAATTTTTTTTTTCTATTAGGGGAAGTGAACTACATAGATCAAACAACACCATATATTATTATATATATTATAAAATTTTATTAAAATTTGAATTTATTTAATACTTTATCAAATAACATCAATTTAACATATAATATATCATTTGAAATATTTAAAATATAAATAAATGTTAATCATAAAAGTAAATGCCTATATATTTTACTATTTTGTAAAAATTTGATGTGAACGATCAAGATAGTATTATTTAATAATTATATTTATTAAATTTATATCCTATACAAAATTATCAAGTAAAATAATTTTAACATAAATTATTTTTAGATTAAATCAATCTCAATCTAATAATATAAATAATTATTTTAATTTAATTCAAGCTAAAATTATAACACACTTTATAAGTAATGTATATTTTTATAAACTAAAAAATGTTTTAAGTATAAATTAAATGAACAAATATTTCAAACTAAAAAATAGTTAAATTGAAGTCATTTTAAAATTTAAAATAATGCTTTTTCTAGGATTAAATATATTTTTAGTTCTTCTAAAATATTTAAATTTTGATTTTGGTCCCTCAATTTTAAAATTTTTGGTTTAGATCTTTTATTTTTTAAAATATCATAATTATAATCCTTGATATTAATTTAAGTTACATTAAATCAAGTTAGATCAATCATTATTGAAAAAAATTTTAATCATTTTATAAAATATTTTTATTATGATCCTATGTTCATGATTAATATATTTTAATTTAATATAACTTAAGTTAATATAAAGACTATAATCAATGTATTTTAAAAAATAAGAAATTTAAATTAAATATTTTAAATTTAAAAAATCAAGGCCAAAATTTAAATATTTTAAAAAAACTAAAAACATATTTAACCCTTTTTTTTTCTATTACATCATCAACAACATAGATCAAACAATATCATATATTATTATATATTATAAACATAGACAAATAATTGTAATAATTTCACTTATCATTTATCTTGGCTCCTTATTTTTAACCATATGATTACCCGTAACGCAAATCTAATTTTGAAATTTAAATAAAATCAATAAGTTCTAAGAAAATTAAAAAAGATATTTGCTATACTTAAAAGATCAAAATTAAAGTTGAACCACTTTCAAATAAAAACGTTTTAATTTAATATATTAAAGTGGATACTAGAACTTAGAAGTGTATACCGTGGAATTTCACCAAGGATCATTGAACTTATTACAATCACCGGAAGAAGTCTGTTCAAATTTTTAGACCCCGGGAAAGAATTTAACAATCAATAAATGCTTTACAAAACGTTAGGTATGTATTTGGACCTAAGCACCTATGTAATTTAATTTATCATGTACACTAATACAATATGAAATATGAAGGCATGTTACACATTTACAGAATTACAGGCAAAGCCATCCATCTGTCCATACAATGAGTTTCATTGGCCAGCTGAGAATAAAACGCCTCAAGCTCCTGTATCAAGAGGATACCAACCCACCATGCTATTAATTATTTCTCTTGTCCACGCTGAACAGCTTTGAACTAGAGGGCAGCTAATGGAACAACTGCAATGACAGAAGTTAATGGTTAGATAAAATATTGTCAGATCACTGCTGAGAGAGTGTCGAAACTATTACATTCCATAAAGTGGATCCATTGCTGTCTGCAAGTGTGTCTGGAATGGATTATAATTTGTTTGGTTATGTAGAAAAAACCTGTTAAATACACTATTTAATCTTGTTTGGTATTTGTTAGAAAATCAATTTATAATCTCTGATCAATTTTCTAAGAAAGAAAACAATTTATTTAAGATACATAAAATTTTGGAATCTATGATTAAAAACTATCAACTTATTTTCTAATTAACTTTTATTTTTTTTATTTTATCCTCAATAGTTTATTTTTTCAAATATAAAATCAATTGTTACAAATAACTTTATATAAAAAAAGTAATTGTTTTATACAATCCACATAAAAGAAATTATTTTAAAATTACTTTTTACCTAATATAGACATAATCAATTACCAAAATAATAGATTGTAGATATAATCTATTATTGAAGAATTAATCTTTTCTATTTTTCTAAGACTGTTATTTGTCAATAGAACACTAATAAAACCTCATATTCAGCCATGCTTAACAGGAAACCAAAATTATATCCCTCCCACCCGGACCCAGTTTATTTGTGTAAATGCTGGACTAAGGAAAAAACATGGCAAGGTGCTCCTCTCCCTGGTTTTTGTTTTCTTCTATAGTACCAAGTCCATAGCATATGAAAACTAGACAAGTGCCAGCAGTTCATGAACACTTGTAGATAACAAGACACGGGAAAAAATTATAGCAAACAATGAGTAATAAAGAAAAGAAAAATATTAACCAGTACCGTAAGGGCATTAGTTAAAAAAATTAAAAATGAATTTTTCTTATTAAAAATATTATTAATGCACATCATTGTGATTTTCAATACATTTTAAATATAGTTTTTATTAAAAAAAATTCTACTTCTAATTCTTTAACAATGTCCTTAGGGTATTAGTTAGTAAGATCCTCAAGAAAAAGGGATTTTCCGTTGCATTTTTATATTCCTAGACAGGTCAGATAAGAAAAATATGCTAATAAACAACAAACAATTAATACGAGGGATACTTACATAAAATCAAAACTGAGGATCATAAGAAAAAAGGCTTTTTTGTTCATCTGTTGGATTCAACAACCATCTACAGAACATCCATGCTGCGCCAACCACTGATAGAAGAGATAACAGTGCCAAACATCCAAAATGAGAAGGATCGTTTGCGATAATTGCAACACCCAGCATTATAGACTCTGCCAAACTAGCAACAGCAACCTCTGTCGTTCCAATGAGATTTGCTTTGGATGATGGGATCCCTGTCTGGAGAATTTGTGCCCCTACAACATCATATGACATGTGTCCTAACCGTGACAAAATCTGCACACACAGAAGCACAGCAATTTATGCATAAAAATTCAGTGTGAATAAATTTGACAAGAGGTAGTTTCATGTGAAAAATCCAAAGTATGAAAATTTCCAAAAGTGAATAAATATTGCAATTTGGGATATCCCAAAGTCTTTCCATTCTGGTACACTCATAAAAACTTATGCTATTTTAACATATATTCAATTACAATGACTTGTTGGAACTCTTTTCAGCAGTGATATCATGTCCTCTTAGTAAAATAATGAAGGTCCAGATAAATTCTTCTTGGCACAAGCTAAATCATGTTCGCTAACAAATGTTTGTTGAATTGAAAATAAAAATTTAAAGGATATAGTTAGTGTTTAAAAAGAATCTTTAGAGCTGACTACCTTGAACATTTTTAGTTCACTAACTTGAATCCCTATCAGAACTACCCCATCATCAATATAAGGCCACTCTAACTTATAAACTTCAACATTAATGATCAGTGAAAAAAAATACTTTAGTGACTTACAATCAGAAATAAGAAAATAAGAAGTGGACTTTGATTTGAAATTGATCCACTCCAATATACAGCAACGGCCATGCTCAGAAATAAAGCTTGAAATACCAATCCAACAGCCCCCGCCTGATAAAGAGAGAAAAACTTTCAATACCTTGAAAAAAAAATAAGTTCTCATACTTTCCCATATGCAATATTAAAAAATAATTAAACATAAACTAGAGAAGAAACCTTTAAAATGCCAAATTGCTTGACCAGATTTGAAGACACAAATGTTGCTGCAACACCCATAAAAGAACACATTCCGCTGAATCCTCCTATGATAGATGGATGTAAGCCTGCAGAAACAACCGAAAAAGTAAAATCTTGATTTGGCACCAAAAAAAAAAAAACCTCTAGAAGGCAAGGATAAGGAAAGATAAAAGAAATTGCAAAATGATATTGATTATTGGTGTAAATATGGAATGGAATGATACCAAGCAAAAAGTAGTAGAGACTACAGCAATAAATCATACATCAAAATCTGATCCCTTTTCCATTCTGTCTTTCTGATCATTTGTACAGCATTCATTTAACATTAACATTAAGGATGACAAAAGTATCCATGAATGATGACAAAATTATCCATGTTCACGGGTAAAAATCCATTTAGAGTAAGAATAAATGTGCCTGTGGGTACCTCCAAGTTTGTTTAACAGCATCTTCCCCTACCCACTTGTTAATAAGGCAATATCGGGTATTGGGGTACTTGTATCCATGGGTACATATTAATAAAGTTATTAAAATACTCTTAAATATAATGGAGACTTAACCTTGATTTTATACATTTAAATTTAATATTAACTATTTTTTTAAAAATTATACTAGTCTTATGTAATTTTTAGGTTATATTTCTGTATGTAATTCTACTTTTTTTTTAAAAAAAATTATCACTTCATAAAAGATGTTCTCAATTAAATTATTTTTCAGATTTTTTAAAATTTTTATTTTATTAATATATTTTTGGATATCCATAAACCCATTTTAAACCTGCTAATTGGGTAGCAACACCGGTATGAGGTGATTTTTACTTGTAGCTGCATGTAGCAGGCAGCCACTACCCACAGCCTGCCCCGCTAACATCTACTAAGGGAAGTGTCAATTTGAAACAAAAAAAGAAAAAAGACTTGGAAAAACCGAAAAACACCATTTATGGTACAGTACAACTGTAGACATTGAGAAGAGTGACCAGAGAGAAAAAGAAGCATAGATTATGTTAGTCCAAGGCTCCAAGCTAATAGAGCATGAAGGTTTGACAATTTGGCAAAAAACAATCTGTCAATTATGAACTTATGGCAGACATGAAGATTTTTAACAAACTTGAAATCAGGTGCTTCACTTATGCAATATATTATGTGTTAGAAGTGAAAGAAATTTCACCAAATAAAAAGATACCACAGAGAAAACATTCACATACCACGCTGTGTTAAAAATGCTGTCAATAAACTGCCTGGTGCAAGAACAATATTAAAGTAGAGGAGCACCCATGCAAGACTAGCTGGAAGAACTGGCTGACCCAGATACTCCTTCCAGCCAAGCTTGATGGCTTGCAGACCTTTAAACACTGAATTGTAAGCAGATGGATGTTAGTATATTTATAATATCCAGATTCCAAACAAAGAGATAATTCTCTAAAGAAAGAATAGAATACCAATACTATCAATATCAGTTGCAAAATCTTCATTAAATGTTCTGCAACAGGTTTGTGAAGGTTTAGGCCGGTCAAGAACACCAGTAGAAAGTTTGTTGGTTAAATAAGTGAAAACAATCTGCAAATTGAGAATGGAGTGAAAATGAATTCAGCTTACAACTTATGGAAGTAAATACAACAGGAAGAAAGGCTGAGAAATTACTGTAACAGGCAGAAGCCCGATCATTAAGCCAGAAGCAAATTTTAAGCAGATTACAGGATGAAATTTGGAAAGAAGGAACCCAAACAGCAATGCCCCAGATATCTGTAAACAAACATTTCTTTCATAAGTTTCCAAGACAGCTAATATAATTGGCATTTTCATAAGACAATTTCTGAATAGTTCATTCAACCAGAATGGTAGCAAGCTCTGTAAACAGGGAAATGTATACGCTAGCTAATCAATTTATATAATAATAATAATAATAATAATAATAATAATAATAACAGTAATAAACAAGCAATTACCTCACACAGGAGATCAATTCGATTAAGAACAGCATTTGCTTGAGCAAGTGCAACCGGCCTATTCACTCCTGCCAGCTGTTGAAGAAAAAAAACACCAAGGATCAGAAGATTTTTAACACAAATTTTTCAAGCAACAAATCACATGTCAAGGGAACAGGGGAAGTTATGAATGACAATACCAACACAACCCAGTCACGCTCATTTGCAACCCCCAAGGCTACACCACATAGCCTCTCTATAGCCCCAGCTGAAACCAATATGACAAACCATGGCCGCAGAAGCAAAGTAGACAATGAAGTAGAATGCACAGAATGGGCATGGATAATCATTGCTGCAGATAGCAACTGAGCGGTGGCCTGAAAAAAAATAGAAAGAATGATCCCTTTAAGGAAGAGAGCTACATCTTGCTTGATCTTATATAGACTATCAGTCTATCAAACAACTTGCCTGAATAATAGTTAAGCAATTATATGCAGGCATTCTAGGGAAATGATCCATAAATTTGCCAACCAAGGGACCACCAACAATTATTGCCACTTTGGTGAAGAAACCCATCACAGCAACTGGCAAAAGGCTTGAGTGAATCAAGGCAATGGCAGAAGGCCAAGCAAAATTCCAAAGCTGCTCCACTACATTTGCAGTTATACAACTAGCATAAAAAGCTGAAAATACATAACCTTCACGTTAAGAGCAGTACAGTTGATTCAAAATAAGATTATTCAGCATCACAGCCATAAATAAATATAGAGGGCAAA
This sequence comes from Canavalia gladiata, assembly GCA_037954105.1. Classification (NCBI taxonomy): domain Eukaryota; kingdom Viridiplantae; phylum Streptophyta; class Magnoliopsida; order Fabales; family Fabaceae; genus Canavalia; species Canavalia gladiata. The sequence goes on from CM075660.1 coordinate 18,499,844, forward strand.
AGACACAAAATAAGATTATTGGAGAAGATAGCTGTCAAACAATTTGAGACAAGCTGGATTCAGCTCAACTAATAGAAGAAAACAACTACAAACAGTGTTTATAGGATCCTGACGAGTTCTACTGAATCCAAAAAAACAGATCCACCAAGGCAACCTAAGATAAGATTCTCAACATCAAAATAGGTAAAATGACAAAGACTAGCCATGCCAATATCATTTGATTCCACCCATTGCAACTGACAGAAATTTAAGGCTTTCCATTCCAAGAGTAAATTAAGGGATTTTGGCTCAGGCTAGTCCTTAGGTTACATTTTGAATTTATTGGAATGTGTGTTATCTATTAGAAAATACCAGAATTGATTTGAAATAGTAAAAGAAGAACTTAATCTTTCGGGAGGGGAGGGGGCAAATTGCCAGCAAGCAAGTAGGAATTAGGCTTTCATTGTATAAAGAGCATCATCACCACTTTTGCCAAATAAAAGTGTAATGTTAGTCTGTCATATGTTCATTTTATCCGCCAACCAGTTGAAGATTTGGTAACAGAACCACAACACTGTCAGAAAATAAAGTTGCTATGATTGGAGTTTAAAGAAACATCCAACCGTGTAACCCGGCAGGGTGAGCCGGAGTAGCTGAAAGGGCATGCTGCTCCTCTTCAGACAAAACCTGCAGAAGACAGCACAGAAAGATGAGAAAAGTGAGGCAGTTCTTAACAACACTCTATAGCTAGTAAAATAACCTACAGGCAATGCTGTGAAGAGAGTATCTACAAACGTGGCTTCAGTGAGTAGGTTCAAGGACTCAGTTTCCAGAATATCAGATTTGAGTTTAACAAATGACACCGCCGGACAGTGAGGCTCAACCACTCCCTCACTCTCATCCTCATCCGCGCCAACAACATGATCCAAATGCACATCAGTATCAGTTATTGAACATTTGGAACTAAAACAGGAAAATCTGTGACCAACAAGAGAAAGAGATAACAAACATCCATTAACTCTCATAGTCCAAATTTGAAATTGCAAGTTCTCAGTATGTTCAACTCATTTAACCTGCGAGGGGCAAAAGGGTAATTGAGATTCAACCGTCCGCCAGAAGGGAAGTGATGGCGTATTCGAGAGGATGGGTGCTGAGTCTGACGAATGGGGAATTTGGCAAAATGGAGAGAGATGGTGGCCGTAGTAATTGCCATAGTTGCTGTTTCTTGTCAAACTTCAAGCTAATAAACTTGAAGAACCACCTAGGTTTTGCCCAACTCATGCAGTTGCAGTCGTGGAAGTACTACGCAGAAAAATCCCCTTGTGCTTCAACGTTCATCACAAAAACCAAACCCACAATACTCTTCGCTACTTTTATTGAATCGAGATGAGATACTAATGAAATGAATTTTATGGAGTTTGCATAAACCTTATCTTTTAACGATGCGGAGGTGTTTGGGAATGTGGGAACGTGCACCCTTAGCCTGGATTTTCGTTTTGTGCTTGGGCGGAGAGTGCAACTGGTGTTGTTTGTGTGGCCGTTTTTTTTTTTCTCTCTCTCGATCTTTTGTGAAAAACTGTAACGTAAGGGATCTTTTATCCTGCCACGTGGCAGTGTCGTCCTATCACGTTTCATACCGTTTTGAGGTGTTTGGTTTGGACTTTGGTTTGACTTGTTGATGAGTCGCAGTGAATTGTGCCATGTAGCATTGTAGAATTCCACAAAGTAAAGTAGGCCCAGTCACTTTCCAAAGTTTGTAATGAGCCCAGACAAATTTTAGGGAAATCTCTAGAACGTGGACCTTGAAGCCCACCTTCGCCGTGGAGATATTATTATATGTCGATTGGGCCAATTGTAGAAATTGGGGATTGTGATGCAGACTCCGTTTTTCAGTTCAAGTGATTTGGACCTTGGTTGATGATGCCTTGATATTTATTTTCGGCCATTAGTAACGTATTCAATTGTAGCCGTAGCTTTTATCCAAAGGTTCTCATCATCCACATTTTACTATTAGGAGAAACTAAAAAGGGGAGAATTTCTTATTGAAAAATGCTACATCTTACTATAATGGTTTTTTTAAAATATATAATAAAAAATAAATAAAATAACTTTCTATTAAAAATTATAATATTTTATACTATTTAAATATTAAATTTTCTATTTGTTAACAATAATTTATTATATATAAATTTTTATCATAATTATGTTTAATTAAATTTTGTACTATTTAATCGTATTTGTTTTTCTTGATAATCATTAAATAGATATTAAAAAAATTCCATTAAAAATAATCATAGAATGGTTGAGTTTTCTTAATATTTCTTCCAATTATTTTTATAATAAATGAATAATTAATTTTTTAAAATTAATAAAAAAATATTTCGAATAGTTAATATATTATAAATTTGAATATTTAAATTGTTAGTATAAAAAATAAACAAACATCTAACTAATATAATAACGATATAAAAGTTAATAATTAATACAGTTAAAAAAAAGACTATTTTTGTATTTAAAAATATTAAGTGTTATTTTTATAATGAATAAATAAATAAAATTTTAAAATGGTAGAAAATAGAGGCAACTATTAAAATGCATGTGCAGTGTTAATTGATTTAGACTAAGTTGATATTTTTTTTAAAATGTTATAGTAACTTTTAGTTTTTAGTTTTGAAAATTTTAAAAATTAAATTTAGTTTTAGTTTTAAAATTTAAATTTTATATTTTATTTTTTAAAATTTACTGTAAAAGTGAATAAATCACTTTATTTTTTAATTTTTTTATAAATTTATAAAAAATATATAAATAAAAAATATTAATTTTAAAAAAATAAAAGATTAAAATCTATTAAAATAATACAAATTTATAATTTTAAGAAACAATTAAAATTTAAAATTTATTATTATTATTATTATAGCTGTGATAATAAAAATAATATTTGGAAATTTATTTATATAATTTAAAATTTTTATATTATTACTAATTATAATATAAAAAATATTTTATAATTATAAAATTTTATTTTATATATTATTTAATAATCAATACACACAATCAATCTGTTTATATATTACTATAATATTTTTATATTATTTATTTATATAAAATAATATATATATATTATAAATAATTATATAATAAAATTATATTATAATATTATAAATTTAATATAGTTTATATATCAAATAATATTATTTATTTAATTATGAATATATAAAAATTATATAAATAAAAAACAACAAAAAAGTTAAATTATTTATAAATAATAAAAATTAAAAAATAAATTATTATTATTATAATAATATTAATGATGATGATAATGGTTGAGATAATGATTTGAGATAATGATATCAATGAAATGATTATGGTCATGTGGTTTAAAAGTATTGAGAATAAAAATATTTTTAAATTAAAAATAAAAAAATTAAATTTATTTTAAGATTTGAATTAAAATTATTTTTAAAATATATTAAAATTTAAATTAAAATTATTTTGACAAATAAATTTTATTTATAAATTTATTTTTAAAACTAAAAATTGACAACTTGTAGACATTTTAACCTAAATTATGCTCAATTTCAATTTTAAATGATTTTAAATTTTAAATTTTAAATATTTTAAAAATTAAAAATAAATTTGATTTTAAATTTTAAATTTGATTTTTCAAGAACAGACCTAGCAAGAAATTCATCTCTTTAATCCATTAATCCATCAGAAATAGTAATATATATAAAAGATTTTTAATGCAATCAATATATATTATTTTAATACAGTAGAAAACTTTCCATACCATAATTAATGGCATCTCTTGAATACTTTAAATCTGTTGCAACAAGTTCAAAATATTTCTAATAATATCACTTTCTTACTAATTTAAATATACTCAACAAAATTAACTTATTTTATTGCAACAACTAGGGTTTGTACTTATCACATTTGATTCTTTATCCATGTACAACGGTATTAACCCAAAAGTTTTTGCATGTTCTTAATATTCAAGACCAGTTTTTGCATGTTCTTAATATTCAAGACCAAAGAGCAGGTACTCATTTGCCCAAACATGACACTTACTATTGAAATTTAAATTAGATATCAAGCAAACTGGTTATAATTTCGAGCCAAAAACTCATATCTCAACAAGAAACACCGCAGTTAAATGACATTCCAATTTTCGAACACCAGCTAAATTCCAAGGAAAGTAATACATAGTGACACTTATCTCATATCAAGATCCAATCACCACACCAACAAAAAAAAACCCTAAACAAAATTAATCATCGTAACAATTTATGAATTTTCTTGATAAAATTAAAATTAGAAATCATCATAAGGTAATCATCAAATAGTAAGAGCAAAATCAATCATAATTAGATCGCAGAATCAATTAAAATAATAATAATAATAATAATAATAATAACAATGATGATAAATCTTTAGTAGAATAAAAGGTGGGGATTTACAAAATAGGTTGATTTTTATTATTATTACTATTTTATTTTATTTTTTTCATTTTTGTCTTTTCCTTCTCTACATCCTTGGATAATAAACTTATTCCATAATTCATAATTAGAATCGAATTTTTAAGTGAAATACTTGAAACTTGCAAACAAAAGATTAATGTAACAAAAAAATTAAAAAAAAAAGATATACCTGCTCTTACATAAGATAAAGAAAATATAATTCATTATAAAGAAAATATTGCACAAATCTTTGAGATTATTGGAGAAGTTTTCGATGTTTCGTAGACTTAGACATGTGACAACACTGTCTCATGGATTTGTCTGCCCATGGCGTAATCCCTAAAATACAACAGCCTCTTCTGAATTTTTCAAGAACAGACCTAGCAAGAAATTCATCTCTTTAATCCATTAATCCATCAGAAATAGTAATATATATAGAAGATTTTTAATGCAATCAATATGATTAGAATAAATCATATTATTTTATTATAAAGTTATAAAAGATAGATAATTTAAAAAATAAACTTAATCAAAATAATAAATTTATTATAATAATAATAATAATAATAATAGTGATAATAATGATAATAATAATAATAATATTTTTTGTGAGATAATGATAACAATATAATAATTTTAATATAAAGAATATTATATAATTGTACAAATTTTATTTTATATATTATTTGATAATTAATATGTAAAATAATATGTTATTATTAAAAAAAAATTTATATTATTTATTATTTATTTTATGTTAAATAATATATAAATTTTATAGTATTATATTATAAATAATTATATAAAATAATGTTATATTATAATATTATAAATTAAATAAAATTTATATGTAAAATAATATTATCTATTTTATTATTAATATATGAAATAATATAAATAAAAAAGTTAAATTATTTTAAAATAATATAAAATATAAAGTAAATTAGGATTATCATTATTATTATGAGTAACAAAAATAATAATATTTGTAATAATGATTATAATATAAAAATATTATATAATTATATAATTTTATATATTATTTTGATAATTAATATATAATATAAATAATTTTATACATTATTATTATAATATTTTTTTATATATTTAATATTCATTTTAAATTAAATAGATAAAAATTAATAAATAGTTATTTTTTAAAAATAATATAAAATATAAAGATAATAAATATTATATTATTATTATTATAATATTAAAGATGATAATAATAATAATAATTGTAACAATGATAATTATAATATAATAAATAATGATGATAATAGAGATAATGATTTGACATGATAATGACTATATTAATAGTATAGTTTGATAAAATTATTGATAACAAAGATTAATAATTTTTTTTTCAATATTTGAATTAAAATTATTTTTTAAAAAATATTAAAAATTAATTTAAAATTATTTTTTAAAAAAATATTAAAAATTAATTTAAAATTATTTTGTAAAATAAATTTTATTTTTAAAATTAATTTAAAAATCAAAGCCTACAAATTTTTAATCATCTCATAAAAATCTTTAAAGATTGATTTAATTTATATGTTTAGATGTAAATCATTAAAATTAATAAAATTCAGTCTTTTAATTTAATATCAATTTCACAATTTGAACTAATAATTCATTACTGAAATTAAACTTTATTTTATTTTTTATCTTACTTTTTTTTATATAATAAAAATAAAAAAATAAGATCTAATATTTTACATAAGTATTTTAACTTTTATTATTAAATCAATCTTAATATTTTTTTTATAATTTATTTGTTCCTATCAATTAATTTGAATTATCTCTTTAATTTTTTTATTTTCATGTGTAATATAAGACATTATATTTCGTATCAAATAATTTGAATTATCTTTTTAATTTTATTTTTATCTACAATATAAGACATTCTAATTATAATAAATGATTGTTGAAATCAATTAACATGAAAATTTTCATTAGTTTTCAAAACAATGTGCGTGGCTCAATATATTTAAGAATTTAATTAGTTATCCCAGCAATGAAATTTTTTATATTATTATATTTAATTATATATTGTTATATAACTAAAATTGATTAATTTTATAATAATTATTTTAAATATTACATTTAACATAATTTTTAATAAGTTGATAGTATAAAAAATTTATATTAATAATATATCAAAATTAGACTTATATTTTAAACTCAATCAATCCGAACTAATATATTTTCACTTAGGTTATGCTTCAAATTTAATAAAAAAAAACTATAAAATCAATCAAAAGCTAATAAATTTGTTTTAGTATATGTTTGATTCAATTAATTCGATTTTTTTAAATTTCCAATGAAAAGTTTAAGAGGACAAATATTTCTCTAAAATTAAGCAAGATCTATTAAGATCTATTTTTTTTTTCATTCTCATATTCAAACTTAAGCAATTCGTAAACTTGTAATTTTCAATATGAGAAGAAGTAACTAGTAGTGTAATTGTGATATTTAGTCGATCACACGAAAAATACAAAACAAATTCTGTCAAAATCACACGAAAGTGTGTATAGTCAAACTTCTTTCTCTTTAAATCAGTTACTACCAATCTCCCTCCAAATTGATTAAAGACCATTCCTAACTTCATCAGGATCTTTTGGTACCAAGTCATAGCGTTAAGTTATTTATCTGATTATTTCCCCATTCAGATATTTTAAAAAGTATTAATTATTACTTTTTATATATTTTAACAATAAATAAGATTAAAATTATAATAAATTTAAAAAGTATAATTTTTTATAAATATAAATTATAAAAATAAGTACTAGTTTTAAAAATTAAAAACATTAATTACATATTTTTTAATATAAAGAAAGCGACAAAGTTGAAACTTTTCCTGCAGACAACTTTAATTTAAATTGTGGCTAAATTTAATATCAATCGATGACTTATATTAATTACATTTTTTAATATATATAAAAAATAAAAAAAACGGAAGGGATATATGAAGAAAGGTGTCACTATTACTGAGGGATGTTTGCAAGCCAGCCATCTTGGTCGATGAACGATGAGATGGAAAATTTACTTAGCTCTGAAGCACTCATCGAAGTCTTCGTCCAAGGAACGCGTTTGGAAGTATTGGCACCTGCTCCTCCACACTCAATCTCAATGTTCGTAAGACGACCCCTGTATTATTTTGTATGCAAGTTAATTTGGAGATAACTTATAAAATAGATGATTTTATATGACTTTGAAGGGTATTGATTTTTTTTTATTAATTTTTTATATTTTAATACAAAAATATTAAAAAATTATATTTGTAAAATTATTTTTTCAGATTAATTTAGAATTTTTAATAAAATAAAAATATAAAAATTATTAATAGAAAATATTTAACACATAACGGAGCATACTGTTGTTTTGAATAAGACCAAGCATCCCATCCTGCAGGGGTAACTACGGAACCGAGATTTGTCCCATAAAATATAACTCTGGAATAAGGACCGTAAGCCCTCCCTAAAAACGACGATATACCACCATTACCAACCACATAACCCCGTCGGAACACAAAACCACTCGGGTCATTTTCTGAATTACGGCCTTGGGCTGTTATGAAACCCGAGGAAGTCACATTCAAAACGCAGTCCTGCACTATTCCACCTTAATTCGTTAGTCAACTTATACAACTTACGTCCACATTTAATTATTGTATCATAGAAAGGATTTTTTTTTTATTTCTATTATTCTTACATTATAGAATTATTATTATTATTATTTATTTTAAAATAAAATATTTATCAATTTAATTTTTTAAATACTAAATTAATAGAAAAAATAAATTAAATAATTTTTAGATAAAACTGAATGATACTTTTTATATTTTTCAAAATTAATATAATCGATTTCAATTCTTTTAAAAATATAAATGATTTACTACTATTGGCCATTTTATTATATATGGTAGGTAAATATTAACCATATCTTTAAGATACTAATTAAAAAATTAAATGTGGAGAGTTTTTATTAAAATATTATTAATATCTTCCATAATTTCTATTTTTAATAAAATATCTTGGTTTTTCAATTTCTGAATTAAATCCTAAAAGTACCGGTTAGCAACCTAGCTCCAATATGTTATACATTAAATATACCTCAAAATATGACTGTCCACGGCCAAATATGAAATCTACGGCACCTTCGATAACGCAATCTTTGTAGTACTGGAGGCCTTGCACAGACCATAACGTATCTTGAAGACCAACGAATCTACAACTGTAAAACGCAGATTTGTTTCCATATACTCTTGCTGCCAGTGCTGGCATCACATTGTTTGACGGAACATTGAATGAGTTCTGCCAAACAACCAGAAAAAAAAGGGACAACATGGATTTCAATTTTTTACTATAAGAAATTTGTCATGATAATTTGCTGTGCATTTTGTTATTGAAGCGTTTTTCAACGTGTTAATAATATGATTAATATTAACCTTAAAAGTAATCCCCTTTACAATAACATTGTCTGGAAACGAAGCGAAAGTTGCGCTGGTATCAGTTTGTTGGTGAGCACTGTACGTAATTATGGTGAGATTTCTGCCACTTCCTTCCAAAAGAATGCATGGCTTGTCATATGGAATTTGAACTTGCTCCCTGCGCAAAACATAGGGTTTTATTACTCTATTTCAGGATGTAATCAAAACGGTAGAGGAAGGGACATTAATTTGGGTACAAAATAAAAGAGATATACGTAACTGGTATGTGCCGGGATTTATGTGAATTTTCACCCATTGTTTGTTGTGTTGGGGTACTGAATCAATTGCAGCTTGAATCGTAGTGAAGTTTTCTTTGCCAGACTTATCGACTATTATGGCACGTGAAACATTCACGCCACCACAATCTGCTGCAATGCAAACCCAGAAACAATAGATAACCAACACAATAAGAGGGAAAATGATCGTCCGTGGAAGAAGCTCCATCATAGTTCAAAAAGATGAATGCTCGCTAGAATGAAGATTGATTGGCACGTACAAGCAATTAATACTATGGTTAAAGTTATGGTCACTGATCTTATATTAATAATTATTAATTATTTTATTAATTTACAAACTAGCACTAATTAATTAATTAGAGGATATATACACTTTATATCAATTATTAATATTAGTTATATAATTAATTATTTTAATTATTTTATAACATGTGAAAAAAATGATAGAATTGAAATTTAAAATTTTATAACTTAATTATTTATTTTACTCTATGCAGTACTGTTTGAAGGATTTTTTTTACAAATTAATAAATAAATAAATAATGATTTTTTTAATTGTGATCATGGGATATGTTCTTAATGAATTCAATACTTAGTCTTATTGAATTATATTTTTATGCACACTTTGTTACTATGTATATGTATTATTGTTGAATCTAAATAAAATATCTTAGTGAATGCTAAGATTATTTTGTTGGCATTTGACATTTAACATGTGATTTTATTATATTTATTTTTTTACTAGTATTTCATATTTTATATAATTAGTTATAAATATCTTATATATACGAAGTTAACACTTTTGAAATATGATTTTTGTCATTTTTAAGTTGCTTCCAAGTTATCAAGTCATATTGTTTAGATCAATTATTGTAAATTTTTGCTTATTTTGGATATTTTATGATTTTGTTAATTTAAAATATTTTTTATCCAAACTAAACATCGTACTATCTAATTAAATATAAAATTTTATACTATTTAGACTAATATATTTATTTGTTTAATAATTTTTAAATTATTAAAATGTGAAGCATTATAGAGCATTTGTTGACTTAATTTATTTTGTAATTTCTTCTATAATTTATTATTAGATTGTGATAAGTATTTAAGTCTATGCGAACAATACTAATAATACTTCTCGCTTTTATGTTAATAAAAAAAATATTTAGATCACTTGTGTTGAATATCTTTTTAAAATAATAATTTGTATATATTCAAAATATTTGATTATTTAAAAAAAAAACTAAAAGATTTGAACTTGAATTAAATGTTTAGGTAATACTAATAAATATAGTAATTAAAGACTTCAAATATTAAACATTTTAAATTATGTAATTCATATAAGTACAGTTAAGTTATTTAACATGTTGAGTTGATGAAAGTTTAAATTATAAGTAGTTTATTATTATTTTTCCTTTTAAGATATATACAAGTTAATGTAGTTTTTATTATCATACTGTTTAAAATATTTAAGATTCTTGAATTATTCTTTAGAATTAATTTTTTTAATATTATTATGTTTTTTATTTTTTCATTATTTATTAATGTATATAAAAATTAGAAACCGATTGGTTGAAATATAAATCAATTATTTTTTAGATGATTTGATTCACAAAATTATTTTAACAAAAAAATAATTAATAATAAATTAATAAAATTAATGAACTAATAAAATAAATAAATAATTGATATATATAAAATAATATTATTTTAACTAATTTCACAAAAATTAAAATTATATTATATTATATTTAATTATATATATATATATATCTTAAATTTAAAAAGATATATAATTTTTTATTTTAATCATACAAAGTTATGATATTAATATATTATATTATTATATTTTTAATAAATTATATATTATATAAATAATATATTAATATGTGTTTCAATATTTTTAAATAATATATTTAAATATAATTTAAAAATAATATTTAAATAATTATAGTTCAATTTTATTTTGATCTTTAAATCTTAAATAAATATCTTAATCGATTTAATGATTAATTCAATCTTAAAATTTTATTTATTATATAAAATTATAAATTTTATAATATATAATTTATATTATTTTAGAATATTTATTTTATAAAATTAATATTAATATTCTTTAAATTGTTAGTTGATAAATATTTTAACATTATATTTTTAATAATCTATAATCTCTAACAGTCGATTAAAGTTATCTAAACAGAAAAGTATTATATTATTAATAATATTATTAATTTTTTATTTAATTTATGAATTAATATTATTCATTATAAATTATTAAATATTAATTATAAAATCAATCATTTAGTTAATTATACATATTATTAACTTATAAATATAATTTTAGATTTTTATTAAGAATAGTTTGTAATAGATTATGATATTTTAATTTGATGTTGTAAAATATTTAATCTATGCTGGTGATTTATTTAATCGCATACCATTAAACAATAATATATAGATTCATGTAATATTTATTACCATATCTACCTAAAATACAACTTATTTGAGAGAGAATATTTCATTTTTTTTTCTTCTCTCTCCATCCTTCAACACTTAAAAATATTGATAAAATACATAAATTTCAACGTGATAATAAATATATATTTTTAAAAAAATATAATTTTATATAAAATTATTATAAAATATTTAAAAGTATTAATATTAAATATCTTTAAAATAATAACAATAAAAATAATATTATTCGATTAATACTAATTATATTTACTGATAATGATAATGATTATTAATATTTTTATATAGTTTATATGATTACTAATTTTACTAAATATTATTAATTAAAAAAATTAAAAGTGATCGATTCAAATATATCAAATTATAAATTAAAGATATAATACCACCTAGCACTTACTATGTATTTCAATCATTTTATTTTTAAGGTAATTTACATATTATTTTCTTATAATTTCACCACTTTATATAATATATATATATTAACTTTTAAAATCATCAATTTCTTTTTCTAGTTGTTCTTTATCTTTAAATTATATTATTTTATTTTATTTTGAGATCATATTCTTTTCATTTATTTGAAAGATTATTAGATACGAGAAAAAAGAAACAAATAAATAAATATTTATATATATATAATTTAATATATATGTAAAAAATATATATAAAGAAATAAATAAAAAAATTATATTAATTATTAAGTTAACATAATGTTATTCTTTTGAAACTTAACTTCGTATGTTTTCTCGAAGTCCAACTGTCTTAGTAACATTACATAAACATAAAGATAATTAGTAGAATTATTCTATTAATTTAAAAAATGTTAACAGAAACAACTAAAAAAAATAGTGTTATCAACTTGTGTAAGTTTAGATTAACTTGGTTATAGGTGAATTCATTTAGAATTCATCTTCTTAATTATTACATTCAACTAAATAATTGGATCACTTATTAGATGAGGTCTAAACAAGACTTACAATTACAATCATAAAGACATATTTTATGCAAACTCACGTATAGAATCACTGCTCTTGACTCGCATCATTCATGTTTTTGAGTCTAGAAGTAGCATATAGACATATATCCTGATCCTAGTTCGCATATGAATTTTAAAAGAGCACTTTTGTATTGCTTAGATAAACTTTTATTTTTGTATTGTTACTCTACTAGAATATGTCTACTCACTTGTACATTGAATAAAGGAGGGTATATCGTATATGAATTTTGATCAACCCACCAGCTTGTAAAACTTGTGTTTTTTACGATTTTGGACTAAAAAAATGAAGATACATATTTTATATCAGTAATATTTTCTTATGTAGTTTTAAATATTTATTTTGTATCGTGTAAAATGAATGACATTAAAATTTGAAAATGAGTCTGATACTATTATAAAAAATAATCATTCTATACTGATTTTAGTATACTTTTTATCATTTCAAGAAAGGTAAAATTTAAAAAATAAATAAATTTATGCGGATTGACCCGTAAAACCAGCATATTCAGAATGTGAATTTTAGTAGTTTAGTCTCTTTAAACCGCATGCCAAGTTATATGAATTAACACATGTATCCTACTCTATCTTTGAAGTACTATTACAGGTATTTTCGCTGATTATGCCCTAAATTCTAACAAGGTGTTAAGTACTCCCTTCATCATCCTTGAGAATTTGAATCTAATTTATAAATCTATTCAAAATTATACTAAATTGAAACCTATTCTAAAAAAATTTTAAAAATACAAAAATTATCATATCATACAGTGTCAGATTTTTATTTAACTTGTTATTTTATATATTTTTAAATGCTTTTGACATACCTTGCTCTGATTTTATATTTTGAATATAATTAAAATACAATATCAATAAATATACAAATATTTATTTTAATAAATATAGTTAAATATTTTTATTATAAACTAAAAATAAAAAATATCATATAATATATAAATAGGTAAAAAATAATGTTTAATGAATATTTATTATTTTCTTATATATAACCAATATGTGAAGTAAGTAGGTATTTTACCAATTTATTAATAATTAATTCATGCTTGATTTTTATTTATTTAAAAATATTATAAAGTAATTATAATTAGTAAATTTTAATGGTCATGAATATAGAGGAAAAACACAGATATATACAAAAGAAATAAAATGTACCAGCTGGTGATTGACTTAAGTGGCACATATTTAATTTTTTAAAATAAAATTTTAGGTTTATGCCTTGTATATGATAAAAAAAAAACGTTAGAAAAATTAGCTCCACAATACTATGAATCTTTTCAGCTTAAATCTATTATCTTCCATAAAGAATATTTGTGGTAAAAAAAAAGTTATTAAAAGAAATAAATAAACTAATAAATTAATAATAATTTTTTTTAAAATTTATTAAAAATTAAAGAAACTATTTTTTCAACCTATAAAAATATGATATAAATTCAACTCAACCATTTGTAAAAATTGACTCATTTATTTGTTGCTCGCTAGTTCACAATCCAACTAATCCAACATTTAAATCAGAAGATTATGAATCTGAATCTTGCAAAAGCTTGGTTATTCTCGATTCTAAAATAATTTATTTGAATCCGTCTAAATTCACTTGATGAATCTGAATCTTAACTTGGTTATTCTCGATTCTAAAATAATTTATTTGAATTTGTCTAAATTCAGAGTAGCTCTAGTACTAAATATTATTATTTTTTTTATTTATCAGCTTATAAAGAAATTAAAAATTTATTTTTAAGATAATATTATTTTTTATATATATTCATGTATTTATCTAATCTTTATTAACATTAATATATTACTATATTTAATATATTTTTATATAAAAATTAATTGAAATTATAATAAATAAATAAAAAGTAAAATTTATAAAAAATAAATTAAATATTTTTTTAAAAAAATTAACAACATAAATTTTATATTTTAATATTTATAACTCTTCTCTAAATAAATAAAATAAAATGAAAGGATTATCATTTAATGATTCTTTATATAAATATAGTAAATTTATTTATTTATATTTTAAATTTTTTATAATTAATTATATATTTTTATAATCAATTGTTTATTATATATAATTAAATTAATTATATTTTTATACTATTAATTATAATTTTTTATAATTAATTATAAAAAAAATAAAACAAATTATATAATGTATTTAATTATAAAAATAAATTCATAATTAATTTTATAAAAAATAATGTTTGACGCAATTATATATAATCGATTAATAAACTCAAAAAATGTGTCTCCTGTATTAAAATAAACAGTGGTGGAAGGATGTTTCTAATCATTTGATGTTTAATAAATACAATTACTTTTTTCTCTGTCTCTCTTTTATTTATTAAAGAAAATGCACAACAGTATTCTGACAACACTGGTTAAAAAGTTTAAAATAAAAATCTTTGTTTTAAATATTATAAATATATTTTTTACAATTTTTAATATATTTATCTTAACCTAATTCTTAAAAAATTAATTTTATTTTTTAAAAAATAATGGTTAACAATACTCATTTATTAATTAATTTCGTAATTATTTAATTAATTAGTTAATCGTTAATGCATTGATTATGATCACGAGAATGGATTGGCATATATAAATAGGAATGAACCACAACTTCTATTGGTTACATATCATGGTAGCTTGATTGGCATTGTTTGCATCGTTTTTCCAAACTTGGAGAACCATCGAAGTTTGCTGTGTGGAAATCACTTCTGAACGAGTATAAATTCATTAGTAACAGTAAATTAGTAGCCAGCTATCGTCGTGTTCTTGATGGTTTTTATTAGTTTATTAGTTTATTTCCGAGTAGGTTCAAATATCCGACCACTATGTCGTCAAATGTGGAAGAAGAATTTATCTACCAACCATGTTTTCAAGAACAAGAACCATGGAGAGGAAAATGTTTAAAAGAAAGGTTATAAGATATAGTCTCCAATTTAAAAATTAGGCTATTCCATGATTTAGATACGATTTGAATAAGGTATTAAGATTGGTATAATGAGGATTTGAATATACGATGGATCCGTTGATTATTAGTCATGCTTAATCTCTTCATTTTTTTAAGTTCTGAAAATATATAGATTAATTTACTTGAGTCGTGAAAGGTGAGAATGATATAGGATGTGTGATTGCAAAGTTGTGTGTAGTTGAAAGAGACATGATTGCAATGTTGTGTAGTTGATAAGCATAGATTTTATAAATAATTATCTCTCATTTTTATCTCATCAAGACTTTTTATATGTTCAATTAAGTGATCTTTATTATATTTTATGAGTTTGAGTTCATATGAAGTTTAATTGAATTTCTTTGCTTACCCGATTAAAATGACACTATTATAGTATTTTGAGCATAATAGGAGTTTTAGACATCCAAAAATCATGAAATCTGTCTTGAATGAAAGCTTAAAGAAGTGTCCATAGTTACAAAGCAAGAGCAGACTCTAAATGGGATGTTTAGAACTCCGAAATTATCTCAAAAGATGAGATAGTGTTGCTGACGTGGAATTTGAACAGTGTGCAAAGATCCGGCCATATCTTGAGATACAGAAGTCATATTGAGATGAAATCAAATCTGTTGGACAGCTAAGATCCATGGCTACAACTTTTGTTCAGAAGTCAAGCTCTAATTCGGACATGTGAACATTCGAAATTGCGGTGCAAGAAAGTTAAAATTGTTGTGCTAATTGGTGACAAAAATTCAAAAGTGTTTTGCATTTTCAACAAAGCCCATGTGAAAGTAATAAAAGGGTAGAAAAGTAATATCCTAGTTGGTGACTTTCTGAAGATGATGCCTCACAAATCCTCTATAAATAGAAGGGTTTACAAGAGGAGAAACACACCATTTTGGAGATTAACTCCAATACCATTTTCTTTCTTTCTTTCTTTCTTTATTTCTTTCTTGTTAGTTTTGCCTCCTTTATGGAAGACTTAAGTTTTCTTTCTTGTTAGTTTGCCTCCTACATGGAAGGCTTAGTTTTTCTTTATTGTTAGTTGCCTCCTACATGGAAGACTTAGGATTTATTTGTTGTTAGTTGCCTCCTACATGGAAGGCTTAGGATTTATTTGTTGTTAGTTTGCCTCTTTCTTTGTTGTTAGTTTGCCTCTTTCATGGAAGGCTAGGTTTGTAGTTTCAATTCAAGGATTCAAGCTATTTTCATTTTAACTTTGAGGTCTTGATCTTTATTTACATGCTTATTAAGTGGTTTCTACTCTGCTTCACTATATTCTTCAATTTTATTCTTTAATCAAAGTTTGATCGGTTGACGTATTTTGATTAATGCATAATTGATTTATAATTGGTTTTTGATTGGTAAATCATTTTCCAAAAGTTTGAAGAGTAGAAATTAAGTAATTGAATTGAAGGTTTTCATTTTATTACTTCAACTGAATTCTGATTGTGAAATTGGTTTAGATAAAAGATTAAGTGGTTACTAATCTTGTTGATCATAATCAATTAAATTCTGAGAGGTTTCTCAGTAGAGAATTCAAGGATCATTTTAGGGGTTCTAGATGATCCTAGGTTGATAAACACAATGCATGATTTTAGTGATCAATGATTAGTTATGAAAATAGCCTCTAAATTCCTTGAGTTGATAATTGTTAAGTGAAATTAATTTCATTCTGTATTTTGTATTTAGCATTTGATATCACATCTTTACAAAAACCCCCTTGTTCTAATTTTCTCCTTATTTGCTTAAGAATCTGAAATTGTCTTTGGGAGATGACCTAGGTTGCACCTTATACTATACCAATAGTTTGGGGGAAATTTAGAAATTATTTTTGCACGTTTGCGACGAGCGTGTCAAAAATTTGGCGCCGTTGCCGAGGACCATTTTAATTTCCTAGGCTCATTTAGGAGTTTGTATAAAAATTTTAATCTTTCTAACAATTTTTTTTACTTTAGGTATATATTCTTGGATTTTCTGTATGAATTCACCTTTTTGTGTATGACCCGATCTAATCCTGAAAATTTATATGCATATGATCCTGAGATTGATAGAACATTCCATCATTTGAAAAGAGCACATAGAAGGCATTCATTCAGTAATAACCAAGAAAGTAACAGTAGTGATTTTTCATCTTTAAATTTTGATAGTTTCAAATATTCTGCTAAGAAAATGGCTGATAGAATCCTAAAAGAATTAGATGCACCTGATGTTGCTTATCAACCGTTGTGTATTCAATACCCTGATGTTGATGTGAACTAAAGTCTGGATTAATACATTTACTACCTAAGTTTCATGGCCTTGCAGGTGAAGACCCTCATAAACATTTGAAGGAATTTCACATTGTGTGTTCCACAATGTGACCACAAGGAATTCTTGAAGATCATATCAAGTTGAAGGCATTTCCTTTCTCCTTAAATGATGGAGCTAAGGACTGGTTGTACTATCTACATCCAACATCTGTTACAAGCTGGAATGATATGAAGAGATTATTCCTGGAGAAATTCTTCCCTGCATCCAGAACAGCAGCTATCAGAAAAGAGATTTGCGGCATCAGACAGAACTCCCAAGAAACTCTCTATGAGTATTGGGAGAGATTCAAGAAACTATGCGCCACTTGTCCACACCATCAAATCAGTGATCAATTACTGATTCAGTATTTCTATGAAGGACTCATGCCAATGGACAGAAGCATGGTTGATGCAGCTAGTGGTGGAGCACTTATGGACAAAACTCCTACAGCAGCTCGAGATTTGATTGCCAACATGGCAGAAAATTCTCAGCAATTCAATTCTCGAACTAATTCCTTGTCTAAAGGAGTCCATGAAATGACCACTAAGACAGACCATACACGATTGGAGAACATAATTGAAGAACTAACCTCCATCGTAAGACAGTTGGCCATCGGACAACAACAGCAACTTAATGTTGTTGACAAAACCAAAATATGTGGCATCTGCACTTCTGCAGATCATCCTACTGATGCATGCCCAACATTGCAAGAAAGTGAGACACCTGAGGCTGCAGTAAATGGTATTTTTGGCACAGGACAACAATACAGGCCTCCTCAACATTATCAGCAACAGAAGTTTGAACCACCTTCTGGATCATACAATCCTAGTTGGAGAAACCATCCTAACTTGAGATATGGTCCTCCATAACAACAAAGGATTCAAACATCTGACTCCCAAAATAAATACCAACCACCGCCATTCAGACAACAACAACAGCATATGCAGCAATCTGTACCCTCTAATGCTTCTGAACCCTCTCTTGATGATTTGATGAAGCAATTAGCTACCAATAATCTCCAGTTTCAACAAAATGTAAGTTCTACCATTCAGGATTTACAAACTCAAATTGGGCAGTTGGCTACCACTGTCAACCAATTGAAATCTCAAGGTTCTGGTCAACTACCTTCTCAACCTGTCATAAATCCCAAAAGTGTGAATGCCATGTCCTTGAGAAATGGGAAGAAAGTGCAGACAAACCCTACAATTTTAAAGCAACAAAGCTTCAATCAGACTAATCCACACCAAAAAGAAGCATTTATCTCTACACCTGGAGACATCTCTGATAAGCCATCTGAATCAGAGGGAAAGTCTGATGAAAAAAGTACACCAGTCTTCGATAAGACATCGAATGATCAACAAAAAGAAGTTTGCCATAAACGATCTGCACTTGAAGCATCTGATGAGACGAAAACCCCAAATTGTGCTGATCAGAAGGTATCTTTACCTTTTCCAAATAGAATGGTCCAATCCAAGCCCAATGTTCATGCAGAATTGGATAAGGAGCTTCTAGATACTTTCAGGAAAGTGGAAGTCAACATACCACTTCTAGATGCTATCAAGCAAATTCCCAAATATGCCAAATTTCTAAAGGACCTGTGCACGCATAAGAGAAGACTCAAAGGGGATGAGAAGATCAGTGTGGGACGCAATATTTCTGCCCTAATTCAACCCAGCCTCCCTCAGAAATGTAAAGATCCAGGAACTTTCACCATTCCTTGCACAATAGGAAACTCTACATTTGGTGATGCATTACTGGATCTAGGTGCTTCCATTAATGTTATGCCCTCATCAGTTTATAAATCTTTGAATCTGGGAGAACTGAAGCCAACTGGTGTGGTGATTCAATTAGCCAACAGAAGTACAGCACATCCAGCTGGAGTACTTGACGATGTGCTAGTTCAAGTGAATAAGTTAATCTTTCCAGCTAACTTCTACATTTTGGATATGGAAGATGAGTCATCCATGAATAGAGCAACCTTGATCCTAGGGAGACCTTTCCTCAAAACTGCAAAAACAAAGATAGATGTGCATACGGGGACTCTCTCTATGGAATTTGGAGATGATATCATACAATTCAACATATTTGAAGCCATGAAGCATCCTATAGAGAACCATTCACTCTTTCAACTTGATGCCATAGACCTTCTTGCGGATGATTATTCTATTGACAATCTACTTTTTGAATTTTTTAATTTTGATTTAGATTACTTAGATAATTTTACTTGCACATGTGATGAATTTGATTCATGTATTGTGTGTTCCAGAATTAATGCTGCAGATCAACCTTCGTTGAAAGATGACATGTTAGATGCAAGTGTTGCAGACATTTCAATCTCAGATAGATCTCTTCCTTCCATAATACAACCACCTCCTTTGGAGTTGAAGCCTTTGCCTGAACATCTAAAGTATGCTTATTTGGGGGAAAATGAGAAGCTTCCTATCATTGTAGCAAAGAACCTTCTACCACAACAGGAAGAAAGATTGCTGCAAACCTTAAAAAGTCATAAACAAGCAATTGGATGGACTTTGGCTGATATTCCAGGCATTAGCCCATCTACTTGTATGCATAGGATACTGCTGGAGGAAAACACCAGACCTGTTAGACAACCACAAAGACGTTTGAATCCAACCATCCTAGATGTGGTAAAGAAGGAAGTAGGTAAGCTTTTGGCAGCTGGTATCATCTATCCCATCTCAGACAGTGATTGGGTAAGCCCGGTGCAAGTAGTTCCTAAGAAGACTGGCATAACTGTAGTCAAAAATCACAATGATGAACTAATCCCTACCAGAATACAAAACAGTTGGAGAGTGTGCATAGATTATAGGAAGCTTAACCAAGCTACTCGCAAGGATCACTTCCCTTTGCCCTTCATAGACCAAATTTTGGAAAGATTAGCAGGAAAATCTCACTATTGCTTTTTGGATGGTTTTTCAGGTTATTTTCAAATACATATAGCCCCAGAAGACCAGCATAAGACCACCTTCACTTGTCCTTTTGGTACTTTTGCCTATCGAAGGATGCCCTTTGGTGTATGCAACGCCCCTGGAACCTTTCAAAGATGCATGGTAAGCATTTTCTCTGATCTCTTAGAAAGTTGCATGGAAGTGTTTATGGATGACTTCACTGTATATGGTTCTTCTTTTGATGCATGCTTAGAAAGCCTCTCTAAAGTTTTGGACAGATGCATTGAGACTAACCTGGTTTTGAATTTTGAAAAATGTCATTTCATGGTAACAGAAGGTATATTCTTGGGACACTTGGTATCTAGCAAAGGTTTAGAGGTTGATAAGGCCAAGATAGACATTATTACTTCTCTACCTTACCCCACTTCTGTGCGAGAAGTACGTTCTTTACTTGGTCATGCAGGTTTTTACAGAAGATTCATCAAGGATTTTAGCAAGATTGCACAACCTCTTTCTAAACTACTACAAAAAGATACCAAATTTGTGTTTGATCAAGCATGCAAGGATTCATTTGATGAACTAAAGAAGCGGTTGACAACCACTCCCATCATTCAACCACCTAATTGGACGTTTCCATTTGAATTAATGTGTGATGCATCTAATTATGCCCTTGGTGTTGTACTGTCTCAAAGAGTTAGCAAGAGATCTCATGTCATTGCATATGCCTCTCGCACACTGGATGCAACCCAATCCAATTACACAACAACTGAGAAGGAGCTTTTGGCAATTGTGTTTGCATTAGCTAAATTTCGCTCCTATTTGCTTGGATCTAAAGTTATTGTCTTCTCTGACCATGCAGCTTTGAAATACTTGCTTAAGAAGGCAAATGCTAAGCCAAGACTGATTCGCTGGATGCTTCTGTTGCAAGAATTTGATTTAGAGATTAAAGACAAGAGTGGTGCAGAGAACCTTGTTGCAGATCATTTAAGTCAAATCCAGCAACCTTGTGAAGAAACTTCAATTGCAGATTCATTCCCAGAAGAGCATCTTTATCATTTGCACGGGAAGGATCCTTGGTATGCAGATTTGGTAAACTATCTGGTTGCTAAAGAAATACTCAAACACTTCACCAAATTGCAAATTGCCAAGTTGAAAAGTGATGCCAAACACTACATATGGGATGAACTATACCTTTGGAAGACATGTAGTGATCAAATCATTAGAAGATGTGTTCCAGATCATGAAGTTCAGTCTGTACTTACCTTTTGCCATTCCCTAGCTTGTGGTGGACACTTTGGGCCACAACGGACAGCTAGAAAAGTACTAGATTCAGGCTTTTATTGGCATACAATATTTCGTGATGCACACAGATTATGCATAACTTGTGAGCAGTGCCAAAGAATAGGGAGTATTTCGCGCAGAAATGAGATGCCCCAACAACCACTTCTCTTTTGTGAGGTATTTGATGTATGGGGTATAGACTTTATGGGTCCATTCCCTATCTCTTTTGGCTTTGTTTACATTCTGCTAGCTGTTGATTATGTTTCAAAATGGGTGGAGGCAAAAGCCACTCGTACTGATGATGCTCGAGTTGTTGCAGATTTTATCAGGTCTAACATTTTTAGCAGGTTTGGCATTCCTAGAGCTCTAATTAGTGACCAAGGTACTCATTTTTGCAACCGTACAATGGAAGCCCTACTCCGCAAATATGGAGTCATGCATAAAGTCTCCACCCCATATCATCCTCAAACAAATGGTCAAGCTGATGTTTCTAATCGAGAGATCAAGAAAATCTTAGAGAAAACAGTTCAGCCTAACAGGAAGGATTGGAGCTTGCGCCTTGTTGATGCATTATGGGCATATAGGACAGCTTACAAGTCACCCATTGACATGTCTCCCTACAGGATTGTCTTTGGTAAAGCATGTCATCTTCCAGTTGAATTAGAGCATAGAGCATTTTGGGCAGTAAAGAAATGCAACATGGATCTAGACCAAGCAGGAATCCATAGGAAGTTTCAATTGCAGGAACTTGAAGAAATTCGATTAGAAGCATACGAAAACTCCAAAATTTACAAAGAAAAGGTCAAAGCTCTTCATGATAAAAAGTTGGCAAGAAAGGAGTTTTCCGTTGGACAAAAAGTTCTCCTTTTCAATTCTCGGCTAAAGCTTATGCCTGGTAAGCTACGCTCTAGATAGATAGGACCATTTGTAGTTACTAATGTTTTTCCTTATGATGCAGTGGAAATAAAAAATGAGGTAACTGAAAAAATCTTCAAGGTGAATGGACATCGTCTTAAACCATTTTTCGAAGGTTTTCAAAAAGCATACGGTAGAAGAAGTGCATTTGCATAATGCCACATACTTGCAATAAATTCAAGAGAAGTCTATCTCTCTCTCTTTCTCTCTCTCCCTCTCTCACATTCCTCGCTTATAAGTTTCAACTAATCTCTCAACTTCCTTCTTCACCTCTTAAATCATCCCAACTATTACACTACATTGAGCTTGCAGGAATAATAACTTGAGTGTTTTAAAAAAAAATGGAGAAAGCTCTCACCAGGATCAAAATTTTGTTCCCTATTCTCCCCAGAAATTTTCTTAAAGACATTTACAATTGCAGACTTGAACGATTCAGGGCATTAACACTCTTAGGCCTTCCAGAAGATGTCCGTTGGATCATTGAAGCTAAGGTACATTTAGCAGGTGAATTTCAAGAATCATTTGTTAAAAACATGCCAGGTGTGGGAAGAAGTTCCTATGCAAAGAAGAGAAGGGCAAAAAGAATTGGAGTTTGCTACAGGTGTGCAAGATGGACCTGTAACACAAGATGCAAGAACCCTAGAATGGTTTCAAGAAATCGAGAGGACAATATTCAATTCATAAAGGATGGACTGAGTAAGGAGTCATTGGATGATATCATTCAGACTCTTGAGACGCATCCTAGTGGGCATGTACAAGGAGTCCTTCTTGATTTGTTTGAACTGTTCCGTAAGGAAAAAGCACGTTATAGTCTTGGGAATCTGACTTTAAAATTCACTGTTGTCAGTTTACAAGAAAACTGAATGGGAAGCACATCCTCGACTCTTAGAAGGCATTTCAGTCGTTACTGGACGTAAAACCAGAGGAAGATGTGAGCCACAATCACAACTACTGTTCATTCTCATGCGTGTATGTTTGTCATTTACATTGTCTTTTCAATTTATTGGGCAACCATTTTTTTTGAAATTTTCACCCCTGCTTAAAGTCTTTCCCCTCTGACATTCACCTTTTCCTTGAACAAAAAATTCAAACTTTTGCAACAAAAATTCAAACTTTTGCAACAAAAATTTAAACTTTTGCAACAAAAATTCAAACTTTTGCTACCAAATCCTGATCCCGCACTATTCAAGCGATCTCCTTGTCTGATATTGAGTCCCTATAAATTATCAACCTCTATGACATATTTTTTCAAAAAAAAAAGACAGAAACACCGTATATGGATAGGATCAATACTATCTGTGTTTTTGGTGGGTCTAACCTTGGAAAGGATGGAGAATTTCAACATGCAGCTTATACCCTTGGTAAGACATTAGCTGCAAGAAAAATCAATCTTGTTTATGGGGGAGGGATTCAGGGTTTAAAAGGATGTGTTGCAGGATCTGCACTCACAAAGGGGTGTAACGTCTTAGGTGTTGGCTTAAAAAATGGGAGCACCTCCTACTTGACCCTGGGTACTGAATTGAAGGTTACAACCATGCATGACCGTATGAGACATATGTTGGTTAATTTTAATGCATTTATTGCATTACCTGGTGGTCTTGGAACAATGGAAGAAATTTTTACCATTATATTTTGGGCCTATCGGAATTTTCATAAAAAACCTTTGGGCTTGTTGAATATTAATGGCTTTTATAATGGTTTGATATCCTTTTTAGATCATGCAGTAGAGCAGGAGTTCATGCCACAATCCATGCGCAACATCATAGTATCTGCTTCAACTGTTGAACAGCTACTTGAGATTTTGCAAAATCCTACATCTGAGTTCAGTCAAGCAATGCAGCTGGTGAACCAACCAAATCAGGATGGCAGAGACAAAAGAGAACCAGATACCACTCTTCGGTTATAACTTTTCCTTACTTTGGTGATTTTCTTACATTTCTTTTCCTGTTATATGAAATTCCATCTAAGACATTAGGGACAATGTCTTGGATAGGTTGGGGGGAGGATGGTCCGATATCTAAAAAAAAATTAAAAAAAAAACAAAAAAAAACAAAAAAAACAAAAAAACAAAAAAATTAGGTTAGAATCATAAACTTGCTTTGAGTAAGATGGCTGAGTAAAGAGTTACACTTGACTCCTGATACGCATCTTATGATTAAAAAAAAAATTTGAATGTGGAAGTATGTTTTTCTTCAGATTTCATAAAATAATTGAAGCAAAATGATTTACATTTTGAGATTAATTAGTTTGGCAACACATATTTGAACTGGATAGATTAGATTTGATAAAAATATTACCTGTGAGATTTTGAGCCTTATTATTATTTTCTTTCATGTGTGATTTTTATCCATAAAATATGTTACTTCAGAACTTGCATTGATTCTTTTTGAAGCTACATTTTCACATGAATTGTACAAAAATGATTGAGGCACTGTTTTTCTTGAACAAACCACTTGGCCAAATAACCAAACCATATAATTTTATCCTTTGATCAGCCATTTGAGCCGATTAGCCTTTTCTTCTTTTTAGCTCACCACAAATAAAAAAAAAACAAAAAAAAAACAACTTTGTTTGACCATAGAAGGTGAGGAATACTGGATTTATCATACCATAAGTGTTTCAATAAGTGTGGGGGAGATTATTGTTGTGTTCATCAATATCATGGTTGAAAAAAAAAAGCAAGAAATTAATAAATAAACTATTATATTGAAAAAAAAAAGAAAAGAAAAGAAAAAAAAAGAATGAAGAAGTAATATATGTTTCTCACACTTGCACTTAGACTCAGTTCTCAATCCTCACCATTTTCTTTGGTCTAACATTGTATCTCTTCAATATATCATTTCATCTTTCTAATCCCGTTATAACCAAAATAAAGACCTCTTGATTTGTGCATTGCATGTGTACATAGTAGTAGAGAAGTAGAAGATATGCAAGCCTATGATAGTTCATCTTTCATGGATTGAATTTGAGAGAAACACTTACCAAATCAAACACTTGAGAGATTTAGAGTATATCATGTGAGGTTTTATCTTTCTCAATCTATGTTTTTCAAATTAAAGTTGCCTTTCTAAGTAATTTCAAAAATGTGATGAAAGAATGCTTCATGAAATTTTGTGAATTCTTGAGAAATCAACTCAAAACTTTGATGTTCTTTCATAAAAAATAATAATAATAATAAATAAATAAATAAATAAAATAGTCACCAATCCTTAACTTAAGTTTGCCCGAGACATGCAAAAGATAAGTGTGGGGGAATTTGATAAGCATAGATTTCATAAATAATTATCTCTCACTTTTATCTCATTAAGACTTCTTATATGTTCAATTAAGTGATCTTTGTCATATTTTATGAGTTTGGGTTCATATGAAGTTTAATTGAATTTCTTTGCTTACCCGATTAAAATGACACTATTATTGTATTTTGAGCATAATAGGAGTTTTAGACATCCAAAAATCATGAAATCTGTCTTGAATGAAAGCTTAAAGAAGTGTCCACAGTTACAAAGCCAGAGCAGACTCTAAATGGGATGTTTAGGACTCCGAAATTATCTCAAAAGATGAGATAGTGTTGCTGACGTGGAATTTGAACAGTGTGCAAAGATCCGGCCATATCTTGAGATACAGAAGTCATATTGAGATGAAATCAAATCTGTTGGACAGCTAAGATCCATGGCTACAACTTTTGTTCAGAAGTCAAGATCTAATTCGGACATGTGAACATTCGAAATTGCGGTGCAAGAAAGTTAAAATTGTTGTGCTAATTGGTGACAAAAATTCAAAAGTGTTTTGCATTTTCAACAAAGCCCATGTGAAAGCAATAAAAGGGTAGAAAAGTAATATCCTAGTTGGTGACTTTCTGAAGATGATGCCTCACAAATCCTTTATAAATATAAGGGTTTACAAGAGGAGAAACACACCATTTTGGAGATTAACTCCAATACCATTTTCTTTCTTTCTTTCTTTCTTGTTAGTTTTGTCTCCTTTATGGAAGGCTTAGGTTTTCTTTCTTGTTAGTTTGCCTCCTACATGGAAGGCTTAGTTTTTCTTTATTGTTAGTTGCCTCCTACATGGAAGGCTTAGGATTTATTTGTTGTTAATTGCCTCCTACATGGAAAGCTTAGGATTTATTTGTTGTTAGTTTGCCTCTTTCTTTGTTGTTAGTTTGCCTCCTTCATGGAAGGCTAGGTTTGTAGTTTCAATTCAAGGATTCAAGCTATTTTCATTTTAACTTTGAGGTCTTGATCTTTATTTGCATGCTTATTAAGTGGTTTCTACTCTGCTTCACTATATTCTTCAATTTTATTCTTTAATCAAAGTTTGATCGGTTGACGTATTTTGATTAATGCATAATTGATTTATAATTGGTTTTTGATTGGTAAATCATTTTCCAAAAGTTTGAAGAGTAGAAATTAAGTAATTGAATTGAAGGTTTTCATTTTATTACTTACTTCAACTGAATTCTGATTGTGAAATTGGTTTAGATAGAAGATTAAGTGGTTACTAATCTTGTTGATCATAATCAATTAAATTCTGAGAGGTTTCTCAGTAGAGAATTCAAGGATCATTTTAGGGGTTTCAGATGATCCTAGGTTGATAAACACAATGCATGATTTTAGTGATCAATGATTAGTTATGAAAATAGCCTCTGAATTCCTTGAGTTGATAATTATTAAGTGAAATTAATTTCATTCTGTATTTTGTATTTAGCATTTGATATTACATCTTTACAAAAACCCCCTTATTCTAATTTTCTCCTTTGCTTAAAAATCTGAAATGGTCTTTGGGAGATGACCTAGGTTGCACCTTATACTATACCAATAGTTTGGGGGAAATCTAGAAATTATTTTTGCACGTTTGCGATGAGCGTGTCAGTAGTCACAAGGTTTTCGAGTCCCAAAACCATAAGGATTGCAGAGTTCGTATTTTGAAAACAAAGACCACAGAGGCGTTAATGAAATACGCAGGGATGAGAAACAGAGTTGCAAAGCAGCAAACACTAATGTCATTAAGATAATCAAACATTTTCTATTTTTATTTTTATTTATATATATATTTTTTTACTTTTACGGTTTTGATATAAATTTTTTAAAAAAATTTTATAAATAAAAATAAAAAATAATTTTCAAAATCAAACTTAATCTTAATTCGTCTTTATTGGTTTCTGTTAACACAATCCTGTTAAGAGTGTTGTTCAATTCTGCACTCATAACCATTCATTTTGTCATTTTAACCTTCTTATTTCAACTACAAATATGGAGACTATCTTATCTTTTTTGGATGAACATTTGATGTATTTTTGTTTTAACTCTGAGCATGAACACTCCGCTGTGGATATTTGGGGTATGACAGGATAATTTTCTATTGGTTGATAATATAAATTGAGATGTATTAAAAATTATCTGAACTTAAGTGTCCAAATTATTATATGAAATAAACAATTTCATCTTAAATGTACTAATAAAATTTTATTTATAAAAATAAATATAATACTTTAATCTATTTAATTAAAATAAAATTATTTATCGTATAAAATAACTTGAGCAAGCTTTTTTATTTCATTCATTGTTTAAGGCAGGAAGAAAAGGTTATACCAAAAGCACCCTTTAGTTGAAAAAATAATAATGAGAAAGGAAAAGAAGGAAAAGATGAAGAATGCCACGTAGTGGTGTGGAGTGTGTAGGTGTCACAGAGGAATAAGGTGTCAATGTTGCATTCACATACGTAGATGAAATCCAAGCATTGAGTTGGGGTTGATGTTTGGAGTTGAGGGTTACTTCCTCAAACATGCAAGCCATAGAGGGGAGGATGGTTCCATCGCCATCAAAGATCCAAGTCAAGGGCCTTGTTAACACCAATGCAACTGCTTGCAGGGCCCACGGAGAAGATGACTCGGACACCTTCTATGTCAAACTCACTGAGTTGTTGGACTCATCTGGACTCACTCTCATGTAAGCACTTTCTCCAATGCATCAAACAACTCCCTCTTGTTTTCTTCCTTAACGTGCTTCTCATTTTCCGTTTGTATTTGTGTAATGAGTGCTGAAAAACGGAAATTTCAACTGAAAATAAAAAGCACGGGGAGTCTTTTTTTTTCTTTATATGCTGTTTTGTTGCTCACAAGTTGCATGCAAGGAAAGTTAATTACTTTGGTGAACTTCAGACTTTTCATGAATCACCGCCTCATTTATTTCAAACTACTTTCTACTTCGTCTCAACCGAATAATATGGTAGTTTATTAGATGTTTTCTGTTTTACGGTTTCTCTCTCTTGTTTTTAAGTCTATTGTTTTCTTATGTGTCTTTTATAATAGATAACTGAAGAGGAAGGTGAGGTGATATATGAGGGGTATGAATGTTGAATAATGCTCTATTCCAATTCTACTTTGCAGTTTCAATGTCCGAGAAACGTTGTTGGACTTGTACCTGTTTTACTTGGAGGTGACCAGAAGAGGAGGATTTCACCAGGTATATTGCCCAGTCTCATTGACCTTACATGAATTTGATTGTATTTATATGTTAATTTATTTTACATGTCTATGTATGTGTGGCTACATTTTCTGGAGCTTCTATCTGCTTATCACGTTTATTGTGTGGGTCTATTATGTAGATTATTCATAAGAGGCTAAAATAATTTATATATATCATTACAAGAATTTATGTCAAACGTTCAAATTTAACATCTTGTTAAGAACTCTGTTAAATGTTTCCAGATTGTACAAGAAAAGAAATGGGGTGAGGTTGTCTCTGCATTGAAATTGGAAGGAAATAATGTAAAGTTATGTGCTCAAGTTGAAAAGCTTTATGTGCATCTTCTTTACCAGTTTGAGCAATTGTACTTCTACAGGCGTCCTGCTAAACAAGCTACAGCTAGCAGCCCCAAAGGTTAATCTGAGACACCAATTTGTACTTCACACATACGTTTCATATATGTGGATGTTTCTTGGAAGTTCTACAAATGACTTATTATATTTACTTGGCAGTTTCACACATATGTTAGATTTCAGCAATATTGTATGAACTATGATGTTTTTACTACACACTTTGGTTTTGGGCTGAAAATGTACTATTTAACCTTAAATGACTATTTTTTTCTTCCCATTTCCTACTCTTTTCTCAAAGGTTCACTAAAGAGGAAGCGGAGTTTGACAACTAGTTTATCTCAAATAATAGATATTGAAGATGGTCAGATGATGACAAAAATGTCCAAGGATTGCTCTTACCAGAAGACAGGTTCGTTACTTTTATGTACTCAGCTGAACATTTTCCAAGTTCTAAGACAATGGACACAAATTTTCTTTGGTAAATCAGTGCTCTCTTGGATGAGTTTCAATGGTGGCTCATGTGAATTCATCGGTGTTTATTATTCAATGCTTTGGATTGCAACTTAATGCAGGGGCTGGGTATGTAGAACAGCCAGTGCTTTTAGCATCACCCCCAAATGACAAAAAAATCAAGAAGCGCCGAGGTGCTCCATCAGGACAAAAGAATGCATATCATATTTTCCTCAAGCAGGAATGTGCTCGATTGAAAACTTGTAATGAGCCCTCAGATGGTCAGAGAATCCTACGCATGGCTATTGATGCATGGAACAAGATGTCCAAAATTGAGAAACAGGTATGCAGAAGTTAACATAATATCAGTTCTTGAAAGATTTATCCTTGTTTGTTTTATGCCCCTGTAGGATTTGCTTAGAATTTGCCACTTCTGGTTGCTTTTCTTGCAGCCATACGTGGAGGAAAGCAAGAAGAACAAGGAAAAAGTTAAGGAAGCAATGATCTGTTACAATAAACAGCAGAACACGCAAGATACCAAGGGAGAGAAATGGCCTAATCTGTATGGTGATTACCATGTAACTTCACAACCAGAGGCAGATGAACCCCTTGTCAATAAAGCAGCAGTTGGGGTGTCTCTTAAAATGAATGAAAAAGCACCTAAGGATACTTTATATCTGATGGACTGGGATGCTTATTGTTCATTAGATTTTCCAACTAAGGAATCCAAGTAACCACTAGTTTATAAACTTTTAGGTAAGTTTTAAAGTTTTTCTTGGCTGAGGCAATGACCATGCATCCAACAATCTTTTCTTTTTAGACTCAAACCAAGCTGCTATGTAGATATATATGGTTTTGAAACAGCAGCAACGGGTTGGAATAGTTGGATAGCATCCTTCCGGGCCTCTTTCTCTAGTAAAGTATGTAGATGTATATTAAGGCTTGTGTTGCAATATCAAACTTATGTTGGTATGGTTCCTGTGTTAAACTACCTTTCTGTTGGGATACAAAACAACCAAGGAGACTCACTTAAGGCTATGATTAAAAATCTTAATAATTATCCTTACTGATAGAAGTTAAAGCAATGAAACTTGCAGAAACACTTGCACGCATCTCACATTTCAAATATCGCTGGTGCAACTTTTCTTTTTGTAATGGGCTGGTGCTACTATATACTAAAACTATTTAAGAACTGTACATATTACATTAAATAATTATTACATAATTATTACCAAGTATTTTTTTTCTTTAAAAAGTTATTGGCGTTTTATGGTGGATTTGTTTTGTGTGACATCCTTGTTTATATTGAAGAAAGTTTATGTGCAAATAGTAATGTCCTAGATGTAGGTGAATAGAATTGTTTCGGAGGGGTTTTTTTTAAGATGTCGTTTATGTTCTTGTATAAAATATTAAAAATGTGGATTTGAAATTTTATAGGAATTATTTGATAATTATGACTGATCTTATCAAGGTATTGTAATATTAGGCTAATTTAAATAAATTATGTAATTTAAAATTGAATATAATAATATAATATATTTAAATTTGGACCGAATATAATTATGAAGTAAATGGTAAAATTAACGAGTCATACTCTATTAACAAATAGAACGTACAAATATACATTTAAAATAAGTTTACAAAAAGTATGTATATCTCGTTTTTTAATTTTATCATCATTTAAATATAGATTATATATATATATATATATATATATATATATATATTGGATAAATTTGAGATTATTGGAAAAGTTTTTGATGTTTTATAGTGTCACGACCCTGTCATGCATAATTTTCTAGGCAATTTTTTCTAATTTTTTTAGAAACAGAACTAGGGTTTAGGGTGTAAAAATAATGATATATATAAATTAATTAAATTAAATTTAAAATAATGATATATATAGATCAATTAAATTAAATTTAAAATAATAAAAAATAAAGTTATCATAATTTTTTAACTGTCAACTTTTAAAATATAATAATCATTAATAGATAATTAAAATAATTAATTTATAATTTAAATTTAAAATAATTAATAATAATTCTAAATATTTTAAAATTATAATAATAATTATTTAAATTAATTTAAATATTTAAAATTAAATTAATAATATTAATTTAAATATTTAAAACTATTTTAAAATATATAATTTTTACAATAATCTCCCACTATTTTAAAAAGATTTAAAAATAAAATAAATTAAAAGAAAGATTTTATTGGATTAACACAAACGTAAATATATCATCTCGGGTGTCTTTCGGATTATGAACCAGATCCTAAACAACTAAACTTATTATATCGGGTGTCTTTTGGATTATGAACCAGACTCTAAACAATTAAAGTTAACTGACGGTACTTTGATGAAATAAAGCTTTTGTGAAACAAAAACTGATTGTAAGATAAATGTTTATGTATCACATTACATCTCACGCTTCTTGACGTTTTCGTCAATTTTGGGCAAATAAGGCGCGTGACTGGTTGATTCATGAGTGCTACAGAGATTGTGCCTCAATCTCATACAAGTGGCCCCACTTGATACTTACATAGGTGACTTGTGTATTGTGTATTATGCATTTCATACACCACGCATAAGGGATATGATAGTGATCAAACAATTTAGATTTAACATCTTGTTCAGCCTAACACTTCTCACATTATAGGAATAAAGAATAAACAATGTTAGAAAGATCGACAATAATTTGTTATTACTCATATCAACCTTCTTCGTGGATCTCTAATCACAAAGGTTGGGTTCGTGTTATTGTTGATTTTATTTTGGTTAAAACTTTATTCCCCTCATTCAATGAGTCTTCTTTGTGAGAAATAAAGTCAATTTAATTTTGACTTCACGTTAATTAGGATCATTAATTATTTAGTAATCATTCACAAGACTTTATGACATATATGATCGTATTTCAATTTATATCTATCAATTAATTTTCACAATCATGAGTATGTCTACCATAAACATAATTTATTCTTTTCAGTATTTACTAAGAATTTTTCTCAGTACACATTCTTTAATTTTTCCAAATAAAAAATAATGATTTGGTCTTTATAATATATTTTATTATATATTTGGATAATCGAAATCATGATATCTTGTTTAAGATTAAAATAAATTTAATTTTGATTTATTCTCGTACAAAACAATTTTATCATCACTATATTATTCTAATACAGTGGAAAACTTTTCATGCCATAATTAATGGCATCTCTTGAATACTTTTAAATCTGTTGCAACAAGCTCAAAATATTTTTAATAATATCACTTTCTTACTAATTTAAATACACTCAACAAAATCAATTATATGATTTATTTTATTGCAACAACTAGGGTTTGTACTTATCACATTTGATTCTTTATCTATGTACAACGGTATTAACCCAAAAGTTTTTGCATGTTCTTAATATTCAAGACCAAAGAGCAGGTACTCATTTGCCCATACATGACACTTACTATTGAAATTTAGATTAGATATCAAGCAAACTGGTTATGATTTCGAGACAAAAACTCATATCTCAACAAGAAACACTGCAATTAAATAACATTCCAATTTTTGAACACCAGCTAAATTTCAAGGAAAGTAATACATAGTGACACTTACCCCGTATCAAGATCCAATCACCACACCAACAAAAAAAACCCTAAACAAAATTAATCATCGTAACAATTTATGAATTTTCTTGATAAATTAAAATTAGAAATCATCACAAGGTAATCATCAAATAGTAAGAGCAAAATCAATCACAATTAGGATCTAGAAGATAAATCGTAGAATCAATTAAAATAATAATAATAATATAAATCTTTAGTAGAATAAAAGGTGGGGATTTACAAAATAGGTTGATTTTTATTATTATTACTATTTTATTTTATTTTTTTCATTTTTGTTTGTTCCTTCTTTACATCCTTGGACAATAAACTTATTTCATAATTCATAATTAGAATCGAATTTTTAAGTGAAATACTTGAAACTTGCAAACAAAAGATTAATGTAACAAATAAGAATTAAAAAAAAAAAGATATACGTGCTCTTACATAAGATAAAGAAAATATAATTCATTATAAAGAAAATATTGCACAAATCTTTGAGATTATTGGAGAAGTTTTCGATGTTTCGTAGACTCAGACATGTGACAAACTGTCTCATGGATTTGTCCGCCCATGGCGTAATCCCCAAGATACAACAGCCTCTTCTGAATTTTTCAAGAACAGACCTAGCAAGAAATTCATCTCTTTAATCCATTAATCCATCAAAAATAGTAATATATATAGAAAATTTTTAATGCAACCAATATGATTAGAAATTGAATTTCGGTTAGAAATTAAATTCAAAACGGCAAGAAATAAAGTCGTAATAATTTCTCAATGATCAACTTTTAAAACATAATAACCATTAATGGATAATTAAAACAATTGATTTATAATTTAAATTTAAAATAATTAATAATAATTCTAAATATCTTAAAATTATGATGATAATGATTTAAATTAATTTAAATATATATAGAAAATTTTTAATGCAACCAATATGATTAGAAATTAAATTTCGGTTAGAAATTAAATTCAAAACGGTAAGAAATAAAGCCGTAATAATTTCTCAATAATCAACTTTTAAAACATAATAACCATTAATGGATAATTAAAACAATTGATTTATAATTTAAATTTAAAATAATTAATAATAATTCTAAATATCTTAAAATTATGATGATAATGATTTAAATTAATTTAAATATTTAAAACTATTTTAAAATACACAATTTTTACAAATATATATATATATAAGAGGAATGTTTAAGGAGTATTTTTATGAAGCTATACTATTCTAATTCTAGAGTATTAGTGTGTGATTCTACAAATGTTAAGTATATCTGATTTTTTCAAGGTCGACAGGATCATGGTACTATCTTCTATCACTATTTTTTTTTTCAAATTCTCATTCTTGTATAATCATTTCGATGTTGCTACTATTAAATTCTTTACCTCCATAAGTCTCGAAGTCCATTCATTATTAATATCATTGTTTAAGTGGAGAATTTTTTTTTGCTAAACCCATAAAGATTTACCGTTAACATACAAGTAAAGAATATTAACACAAAAAAGAAAAATAAACACGTCTCTCAATCAAAA
This sequence comes from Canavalia gladiata, assembly GCA_037954105.1. Taxonomy (NCBI): domain Eukaryota; kingdom Viridiplantae; phylum Streptophyta; class Magnoliopsida; order Fabales; family Fabaceae; genus Canavalia; species Canavalia gladiata. The sequence goes on from CM075660.1 coordinate 18,535,246, forward strand.
TAGAGTAAAACTTGACAATAAACAATTTAAATTTCATTCGAGGCATCCAAGATCAGGACATGAGTAATATATATATAAAATTTGTTAGGGTAATATAAAAAATAAAAAAATTGAAAACTTTTATAAATGAAAAAATTCTATTTTAGTTTTATTACAATTATATCCATCTAATTTTTTGTAATGTGAGGAGGATATCTTATATTCTTTATACCTTTGATATGGTATTTTTCGTTTTTCAATAAATAGTATTAGAGCTTGAGGTTTTAGTCTTAAAATAAAAAAAATAAAAGAGAATATATATATATATATATATATATTTAATTTGTTAGGGATTGAATAATATAAAAAATGAAAAGGTCAAAAATTTTTATAAATAAAAAGATTCTACTTTAGTTTTATTACAATCGTATCAATCTAATCTTTTGCAACGTAGGAAGGATATTTTATGTTCTCGGTACTTTTGATACGATATCTTTCACTTCCCAACAAGTAGTATTAGAACTTGAAGTTCTAGTTTTGAGATAAAGAGAAACAAAAGAGAATTATTTAACAATGAAACACCAATATTTTTGCATATATTCTCACTTGAAAAGAAGCATACTATTTAACAAATACTGATAAAAAATTTTGTTGGTTGATAAATCCTTCGACAATGAAGGATGCCAACAGAAAAAAACAAAAATTTTCAAATAAAATAGTTTATAGCAAAATAAAAAAATATTACTTTGGATGAAAGAAAAATATGTTGAGATATTATTTATTTAGGTTTCATATTAAATAACTTGAAGAATGAAGAAGTAAAAAACTTTTATAAATAAAATGATTATATATAAGTTTTATCACCACGATCACAACCAGAGCAATTTGATCTTTATTTATACGACTTGAGTAGTTGTGTAAAAATTATAAGGAAAAATTTGATATATTCTCATAAAAATTGTAGGTAATAATAAATACTTTCAAAATATTTTATTTGTAAATGCAAATAAATAGTATCAAATTACATTAAATTAATGTATTCTTTCTTTTGATTAAACCGATATTTTTTTTTTATTATTAATAAAAATATATAAATATGATAAATATTAAGTTTATCAAGTCACTCTGTACATTTATTTAATTTGAAAATAATTTATCTTTATGGTTGAGGTTGAGTACCACAATCTTTGAAAATATAAGATTAATTTTTTATTTTTTATATTTTGTTTAACAATAAAATGACACAAATTAAAAAGTATTGAAAATTTCAGAATCAAAATTTTCGATGTGATAGATATCTTAAAAACTTAAATTTTGCATTTTTCTATTTTTCTAACATTAATCTTACATGTGTTTTTATATCATTCTAAATTATAGAAATGATGAAAATTACTTTGAAACCTCATATACTTTGTTTAATTGTATTTAGAAATGAATTTTTGCACTCCACATAAGTTTTCAACATTTAAGAAATTTTAGGTAATAGTTTGTATTATTAGCCCGCCTTAATTTTGTATATAAACAAACAATTGAGTTTAGGAAGATAAATTCTACAATAATCTACTAAATTTAATTAAATAAAATAAATAAATATTTGCATCTTATATAATATCTCACTATTCTTAAAAAATATCGTCTAGGCTTATACTATCACTTAAAGGAAACTTTGTCAACTGATAGGAATAATTAAATTATTTATAAAAATCATAAAACTTATTTAATAAAATATAAACAATATTTATATCATGTACCGTCTCTTCCCATTTAAGATAATTTTTCAATAATTTCATAACTTAATCTAATTAGTAATTAGCATAAAGCGAAATTATTGTATCAAGCACGAAGGGATGTTAATAATTTTGCTTTCAAGTATCTATTAATGTGACAGCTTACTATTACACTTCAATTTTGACACTTCCCACATCATTCGAATTCGAAGGTCCCTGTTTTGTTTAATTTCTCATTTAGCAGGGAAAGGATAATCCAAAAAAAAAATTCAACCCCAAAAAACAGTGCCTGGTTATAATCTTTTGGTGGACTCAACACTGTCCAATGGTTCATTGCAAAACTTCAGGCTGGTAGAATCTAAACTCGATGTTATAAATCTTGCTGTCTGATCTTACACGTAGCTTTTTGCCAGATAACTGGATAACATTGAGAGAATGAGCAGCACCACACCCACAAATTTTCCTTCTGGCTTCGTGTCGGAGGAGCACTCAACTGAGAGCATTCCCACATCAACACTCTCACAGAAAACAGTCCTACAAATCCTCAATACAAAATGCTTCAATTCTCTGCAACATCTCAAGCAGGCCCATGCTATCATATTGAGAACTGGTCATTTCCAAGACCATTATGTGTGTGGCACCTTAGTTAAGTGCTATGCCACCCCTCATTTTAACAACTTCAACTTGGCACTTAAAGTCTTCGATTACATCCCAAGGCCCAATGTTTTTGTATGTAACATATTTATAAAAGGGAGTTTAGAAAACGGGGAGCCTCATGAGGCTATATTATGTTACCATAAGATGGTGCTCCTTAACTCCAGACCCAACATGTTCACTTACCCTCCTTTGTTCAAGGCTTGTGCCATGACAGGTTGTGTTAAAGAAGGGGTTCAGTTTCATGCGCATGTGGTGAAACACGGGCTTAGTGAGGATGGTCACATTAAGAGTGCTGGAATTCATATGTATGCATCATTTGGATTAGTGGGAGAAGCAAGGAAAATGTTTGATGAGAGTGGTGAAAGAGATGTGGTTTGCCGGAATGCCATGATTGATGGGTACTTCAAGTGTGGAGAAGTGGAAGCTGCTAGTGAATTGTTTAGGTGTATGCCGGTTAAGAATGTTGGGTCTTGGAACACAATGATAAGTGGGTTGGCTAGGTATGGGATGATTGAGAATGCAAGGAGTTTGTTCAATGATATGGGAAAGAGGAATGACATATCTTGGAGTGCTATCATTGATGGTTATATTAAACAAGGGTGTTACAAGGAGGCCTTGGAAGTTTTTTATGAGATGCAGAGAGAAAAGGTAAAGTTAAAACAATATATATTACCAAGTTTGCTAACTGTTTGTGCTAATTTGGGGTCTCTAGATCAAGGTAGATGGATTCATTCATATGTGGAAAGGAATTCCTTCCAGGTGGATGCAGTGTTGGGGACTGCTTTGGTTGACATGTATGTCAAATGTGGGAGTCTTGACATGGCATGGGAAGTGTTTAAGAATATGAAAGTGAAAGAAGTCTCCACTTGGAATGCTATGATAGGGGGGTTTTCTATACATGGGCAAGCAGAGGAAGCAATTGAGCTCTTCAACAAGATGCAAAAGGAGAAGCTGAAACCAAATGGTACTACCTTTGTGAGTGTTCTAAATGCGTGTGCACATGCTGGAATGGTTGAAAGAGGTCTAGCTGTATTGGATTCAATGAAGCAAGTGTATGAAATTGAGCCTGAGATGGAGCACTTTGGATGTGTAGTTGACCTCTTAGGAAGGGCTGGACTTATTGAGGAGGCGGAGAAGTTCATAGACTCTATGCCAGTGAAGCCTAATGCTGCTATTTGGGGAGCACTTTTGAATGCATGCAGGATACATGGAAATGTTGAGTTAGGAGAAAAAGTGGGGTGGACTTTGCTTGATATGGAGCCTCAAAACAGTGGTCGTTATGCTTTGTTATCAAACATTTATGCAAAGGCAGGAAGATGGGATGATGTTACTAGAGTTAGAAAGTTGATGAAAGAAAGAGGAATCAAGACTGTTCCTGGAACTAGTATGATAGATATGAGTGGTACAGTTCATGAATTCAAAATGGGAGATGGTTCACACCCACAAATGAAAGAAATATATAGGATGTTAGAGCAAATGATGAAGAAGCTGCGGATGGAAGGCTATTCACCAAATACCTCAGTGGTATTATTTGACATTGAAGAGGAAGAAAAGGAAACTGCACTAAGGCAGCATAGTGAAAAAGTAGCACTTGCCTTTGGACTACTTCATACAAAACCAGGAACAACTGTGCGCATTGTGAAGAATCTAAGGGTGTGTGAGGATTGCCATTCTGCCTTCAAGCTTGTGTCTCAAATCTATGGTCGCAATATTATTATGAGAGACCGTGTACGCTATCATCATTTCAGAAATGGAATGTGTTCATGCAAGGATTTTTGGTAAGATGCTAAATACATGTGTCAATGGAAGCTAATTGGCTTTCTTTCAAACTGCCAAGGAAGAGAAAATATTTTGTCTAATTCACATTTTCTTATCTTATATATTGTACATGACATAATCAAATGATGAACAAGTGAGCAACCTAACATTGCTTTAAGATAAATAAAAAATATTAAGAAATTGTTTCTTGCTTGTTTATTGTGACAGATTTATAGCCATAAAAGTTTTCCTAATTGATTCCAGAGGCACAATTCTTCCCAGCCTGACATCTTTCGCAAACAAATTAGGAATCTTAGTTGAATATCCTATTGGATTCCCATATCTTCCTTACCTACCATTCTCATCATCTGTTTTTTTATATCTCATCACTGGCTAAGGGAAGTGTCCTTCTAGCAGCATTTCCATTTTGGTCATTTAGCATAAAACGGGTAGCACCACTGCCACCAATACATTTGTTCCTTATCTTCCCCTCTTTGAGAATACATAATAAAGCAAAGCCAAGAATAAACAAGATTACAATCGCTCCCATCATGATTAACGTGTGTCAGAAATTCACAGTCAACTTATCCCAATATACCCATAACTATATACTTGAATTTATTCTAAATATAATTTAATATCAGATATTTTATAAAATAAGAGTAAGTTTCTATTATATATATATATATATATATGTGTGTGTGTTATCATATATTGTTAAATAACACAATATTATTTATCCATTACAATTTTTGCAATTCAGTAAGAGCCGGGTCAACATAAAAATCTCATTCCACACATTGATAATGCTGTTGAACTAGTTGAATGCCATTTTTCTTGGTAGTTGGTAGCTCAGTATCCTTCTTATAATCTACCTTTCTAGAAATATAAATGTGAGCCAGCCAGTTGTGTTGAGTTTCCATGTGAGAAATGAGCTGAGTTTGCTAACCTATTTGTAAATTAAGTCATTTTGTGATAAACGTTGGTTATACTCTTCCAAATCCTCCCAATCACATGATTACCATACTTTTTGCAAGGAGTTTTGATTTACGTTCCATTCAGCACTGTCAAATATTTGCATACACTCCATCTATTACATGTAAGTGTTTGATATTATTGGATAAAACGTCTATATTTTTTCTTTTGCAAATAAACAAACATGAATTTTTTTTTGACAAATAAACATAAAATTTATTATATTATGAGCCACAAATATTCAAAATTATCTATGCATCTAGAACATGACCTTCTCCATTATATAGTAATAAAAGATTTTCTCTTGATATCTCTTGGGACTCTGATAATCATCTCTTTTTATCTACTCATAAGTGAAAGTGCAAAGTACTGTTTTTTTTTTGTTGGTTTTGGTTGGAATCTTGCGTATAAATTAAACGAGCATTCGATATCAATAGCAGCCTCAAATTTGGCCCCAAAAAAGAATTGGACCAGGCTGATTTTCTATGAACCCAATAGGTTTAATTGGGTTAGGCTCATCTTTAAAAGGGCACCTAACCTCAACCAAAAAGAAAAGAGGACCCTAGTCCGTGGCGAATACGCAGTTTTTTCTAAGTTCCTTTCTTTGGAGATTATATATATAGAGAGAAGGGGATGTATTCAATCAAAATATATTTTTATATAAGAATGAAAGAAATAAATTTGAGTTGCACAATTGTATAACGTTAAAATTAAAAAAATTAAGATAATATGATCAAATGAAAAAAAAAATGTATTTTCAAAAAAATCTACATGACTTGTGAATTTTGATGTTTACTATCCATAATATGAAATTTAATTAATAATATTTATTTTTTTATTCCCCCATAAAATTATCCTCTTATTTAATATATTTCATTATATATATATATATATATTATATATATATATATATATATTATATATATATATATATTATATATATATATAATCTTCAGTTAAATTTAAATTTATAATATAAATCATTACCTCATCTTTTAAGAAAGATGAGGTTCCATTATACCATTTTATATTGAGATGTATTATTCATATTACACATTTATACAATCACTTATATTTCATATTTTCATTTTTTATCTTGTTATATAATATCATCCATCATATTTTATGTTTTTTTTTCTTTTCTTTCCTTTTTATTTATTATAGTATAAATTGTTGGAGTAATATATCGTATAAATACAATTTCTCTTTTACATTTTGAGTAACGTAATCATAAATAAGGACATGGAAAAGTAAAAAAAAAATTAAACTTCACTGAATATCATTAAAAAAATTTAATAAAATAACAAAAAAAATACCGTTGAGCATACTTCCATTGATTTTGACTTTCTTTAATGATAATTAAAATTTTTAATATATATTATAAGTTAATTAATACTAAAAATATAATGTATCACATGAATAAATAATTGTACTAATATGGAATATATATATTATGGGTTTACCATACTATTTATAAGTATGATATTGATTATAATATTTAATGGTACTTTAATTTTAGTTATATAATTTATATTAATAAAAATAAGAATAATCACAAAGAGTTTGTTGAAAAGTATATCATTAGTATTTATTTTTCTATATTTATATACATATATAGTATATGTGAAAGTGTTTGGTGAAAGCTTCATACACGATTTATATAAACTAAGAAAAATAATTAACTACTAACTAATGATTTGACTCCGCTAATTCACCAAATTAATTATGGTGTTAATGTTGTGATGTGAGGCCCCCTTTGGATAAGGAGTTCCCAACTCTAACAAAGCAGACGTCACACCTGCACATTTTATTTGCCCTGAACTTCGCCACTCGTCAGTAGCTTGAGGCCTATTAATTATTATCCCTTTCTATGCGAATTTTTTTTATTATGTACAATCTTTTTTATCGTTTTTGTATATACACATTTAAAAAAGAAAATACATCAAAATTAAAGAGAATAACTTTTTATTTTCCTAACTTTGTATTTATTTTAAAAAAAACATTTTTCCATCCTCTCTCTTTCTTTATTGCATTATATAATATTGAAATATCTTTCTTATGATGAAATCCGTCTAAAATTACAATTGTCAGGGTTTGTGTCAGGTCTTTTGGGTTTCCTGTTACTAATAAGATGACATCATCAGTGTGTAATCAGATTGTTTATTATCTTATGATACAAAATTGTTATTATGATGATTGTTTTGTGGATAAGCAAAGGATGGATTGATTACGAAGGCAAACACTCGCGCGAAGATGCGTTTGATTAATATAATGGTATTAGGTTGATCAATAATTGGACATTCGTATGTTTTTATTCGTTTTTAGAGTGGTGAGAAGCAGATGACCACACAAAGTAGCTAGCAAAGCAATTTATTAGTGAATAGAAAGAGTTTTGTTCAGTAGAACACGGGTTATAATATTCAAGATAAGACAGAGTGAAACGCGTTAGTTCCACCAAATCACAAATTAAACTTCTGCCTAACAATTGTCTAGTAGTTTGGTACAATCCATCAGGTTAGTGGTTTTATTCTAAGGCTTAATTATCATCTATATTGATGGAAGACATGTGTACAAAGTTCCATTCATAATATCCCTATAACACATAGCGCAACCATTAGATCAATATTCAGTGTAAATTAAACTTTATTAACACTTTTTAGAATTTACACTCCACATCAACTAGGTCCGTAATTCACCGCCAAGTAAGACAAATTTGTATATTTTTAAGTAAATTATTCTTTTTTTTTTATAATAATATAATTATTCTCTTTATTCTTTTTTATCGCAACACACACTCTTATTTAATAATTCTCTCTCATCTTTTCTTACTTGTCTTAATTACAGAAAATAAGTTATAAAAGATATGAATAAAGAAAATTTTCTGATTTTGAAGTCATCGTCCACTTTTTGATATTATTACACAAGGGTTGATTGTCAACATCGTGACAAAACAACAAATTGCAACATCACAACTTCGCATCGCCCTGACAAGCTACGTGAAGCACTATGCATTAGTTGGTTTGGTAGATGGTAGTTATCAGTATAACCATATATTCTTATGAGTTCAAGAGTGGGTATAGCTAAAGGAAAAATCTATACAAGGTTAACACAATTCACGTGAGAAAGCTTTTGGTAATTGAATTCCCATAGGATGAAGAATGCTTTTGTATTCATAGATGATTCCTCTTCCTTTTGATGTTCTAAGGGCAATAATTGAAGGCAGACTTTGAATTTGGGTGGCATGATCATGAGATTTGGTTCACATTTTGAATTTTGACAATATTTTTGCATCAAACTTGTGATGAGTCAGCTCTTGATTTGCTTATCCAAGGTCAGCCGTTCGTGAATCATAACTTGGGTGAAAAGATATATGTAATTAATGTAATGTATATATATATATATATTATATATATAAATAATGGTTCTGTTTATTTAATGTAAGAAAACCATGTTGGGAAGCATAGCAGCATCGCCAATGAATGTTGTTTGTCTTATGCGGTCACCTTATATAACTAATCTTTTGTATTATACTAATACTTGTACGGGTTAAGAAGCTTTCTTTGAGCTGAACTTTCCTTCAAAATATTATAATAGTCCGAAAGGAGGAAGTGGAATGCAAATTGGCTTCTTCACAAACTATGGTTAACAGGATGGATGGATGAAATTATTGGTGTGTTAGAGAAGTCAAATTGATTGATTATTAACTAGTAAGAGGAGCTGCATAAAAAGTATATCTTCATAAAGTCTGACTCATATCTTCTCACATGGATTAATAGCATGATTTTCAAGTGCAAATCTTGGTAACCCTGTAGGAAATTACAAGATTCGGACCAAATCTTTAATAAAGGTTAAAAAAAATCTAGTTGTTTTCACGGAGTAAAGATAATTTGTACAGCATTACAAGGACAGAAAGTAATTAATATAAAAAGCAAACAAGCTTCACTACAGTACTTGACCATGTGTTCCACATTAAGACATAAGTCACCTAATTAACTACTCTTTTTAGAGGTGAAAAATCTGAGAGAGAGAGAGAGAGAGAGAGGAAGGGGTCTTAGTCTCAGTCTCACATAGGTTTTGAACTATTCATAGTTATAAACTATAATACAATGAAATGAATACTATATTGTTATTTTATTGGGTGATGGGGAAAATCATTGCACCGGACCAATTCCATTGTTGTTTAATATGTTGGGTTGGGTCTTGGAGAGTTAAGACAGCAAAGCCTGTCTGTTTCAAGGAGACAAAGTTTTCTGGCTTGTCATTTGGATACGAGGCTGATCAGATTTTTCACAGATTTTGTTTCCAATTCTCCATTCTTTGCCACATCTTTTTTTATTCTTAATTTGTTGCTCATAATTTAACATGCTCTCCTCAAAGCTATAGGAGCAGCTGAAAGAGGTCATGACCAAATTGCAAAATGGAGTGCATATACCAATAATGCAGTGCCATGTACAGTACAAAATTATTCTCCACAGAGAGAAAAAGAGAGTAGGCAATGTGGATGAAACCTGGCCACACCGTATGAGGGAGGAAGTGAGTCCAAAACCCCTTTCTTTTATAAATTAAATAAATACAAAATAGAGGGCCAGGTGATAGAAAGTGCGATGAAAACAACCACATGCCTTCCCTTTTTCTCTATCTTGGCTTCCATTGGGGTGCATCACCCTCTAATCATTGCCAAGAATAAAAACAAACAAGTTTGGCCCCATTTCAGGAACCAATCAACATATGCCAACACTATCTCTCTATCCAATACCCCATTTCCATTCATCTATGCCTTCCAATTAAAGAATAAAGTTTGACACTAATTAATTCCATTACTTTTTCAATTTATCTACCTATCTTGCAGCCCCAATACCCAAAAACTTATTTTTCTTTTGTAACAATCTTCAAGAAAAACAAATTCAAAATATTATCAACATACAATCCTTGTAGGTAAAGGTAAGAAACAGAGTGAAATTTAACATTATCTTAATACATATTGTATGGCTTTTATCACATGCCAGCCATTTGTCCTGGACTCATTAGCCCTGTCATTCATGCCCTGCCAAAATAAAAGAGAGAATGAAAGCAAGAAAACTTTATCATTTAGCGTGACCAGCTGATGACTACTCTGACCATCAATCTTCACCGTTGGATCATACACAGCACTGTTTGATTGCAATATTTTTTAATCCCCATGTCCTTTGTTTTTCTCACAAGGGTTAAAAATTTGCACTTGCTGTAATTGAGAGTTCGAGACTCATTGTTGAAAATGTTCTTTTTGCTTTGCCGGTACGAGTTACAAAAGAAGTTTTACCCGCAAAGTGACGTAGCTCTCAAAAATAACATACCATTACCAAGAACTACACCAGGGTATCCTGATAGATTATATAATGTTGCACCAAATAAAAGTTATACACTTTGGTTAACCTAATGATGCTTTAATCTTTTCTTTTTTTCTTTCTTAAAATTTTCTCTCTCCTCTATCTTTGCGAGCAAGTTAAGATGATTGAGGCAACATGGAAGATCTTATCCGTAAGATGTACAAAATAATAGTGATTAATTGGATGTACATGCATTGAAAGTGGACTCCTTGTTCTTCATTTATTTAGAAATAGTTTTATGCCTCCCGTGACTAATAAATTTTCAAGTTTATTAGTTAGGACATAAATTAGAATAAAAATTGAGTCCTGATGGTCCGAAATTGAAAGGTGAAAAAAAAATATTCATAATTCAAGAATTAGTTAGGACTGCACGAGAATACGATAAAATTAATTAGGCAAGTTGTCCACTATCCCATCGTGTCCAATCAAATAAACCTAAACTTTCCTCATGGGAGGTGCCATGTGAGGTCTCTATCTTTCTCTATTTTATTATCATATTCAAAGCACATGGTTGTTTGTTAATCTTTCATTTCGCTTCATTAGTCAAACTAAACTTCAAAGTTAACTTCACCGCATCTTGCCCCTCAAATTAATTACGCAACTTATTTTATACTCAAAATTACCAATAACCCAAAATCTATTTTTATTTTTTCTTCAAACCTAGTAATTATAACCAAAGGTGCATTTAAACTAACGTTAAATCCACAATACCAATGGAGTAGATGTAATTTGAAATTTGTTAATACATAAAACTTTTAGTTTAAAAAATAAATGATATAGTATATAAATGAAGCATTTATTAATAATTTGTTACAGTTTTTTAATTTTATAATAATATAAAAAAGTAATATTAACAGCAGAAAAACGAGGGGAAAGAAGAGAGTAGGGGCAATAAATGTGAGTAAGTGAAGGACGCGTGTTTCCCCGTGACTTCAACTCCTTTTATACGCTTTCTGTTGTTCTGTTTTCTTCCCCTCACTTGGCACCATTAACATCTTCTTCTTCGCTTTCGCTGATTGTTATTCAAACTCTCAAATTCTTATCATCAATCGTTCATCTTCTCTTCTCTTCTCATTAACAGCTCCATCGTTTGTAATAATTATCTATGGAGTCTTTCGAGCCGAACATAGATTCCAGTAATTCGGACACTTTGCGAGAATCCAATCACAAGAAGCGTAGGAAAATCGGAGACCACACCAGTGATCACAATTCCCTCAACCTCGTCCCGTGGAGATCCGAGGCGGAGCAGCGGATCTACTCCTGCCGCCTCGTCGAGGCTCTCCGCCGGACTCCGTCATCGGCGACTAAGCCTAGAGCCGCCGGTCAAGTCCGTGACACCGCCGATCGAATCCTCGCCGCCACCGCCAAAGGCAGAACGCGGTGGAGCCGTGCGATTCTCGGCCGGTGGAGGAAGCTCCAGAGGCAGCACAAGAAGGTGAAGAAGGTATCCACCACCGGATTGAAGAGAACCGGGATTGGAGGAGAGAGAAGGAGACGGTTACCGGCTGTGCAGAAGAAAGCGCGCGTTCTAAGCCGGTTGGTTCCCGGTTGCCGGAAGGTCTCGTTTCCAAACCTTCTGGAAGAAGCCACTGACTATATTTCCGCCTTGGAGATGCAAGTGCGAGCCATGACGGCTCTCGCCGAGCTACTATCCGGTGGCGCGCCGGCTGGAATCGCCGGTGGCGCGTTGAGTTGACCCGCGCGCGTTGCTCGCAGCCTAGGATACATTGCGCCAGGTGTTTCTTAATTTTTTTTAATTATTATTAATCGTTTTTATTGGTTTCCAGATTCATGTATTTTATCGTGTACACTGTACATGCCATTTGCTTATTCCTCCCTGGAGTTCCACTATCATCACCTTTCTTCTTCTTCTTTTTTAAATTTCTCTTTTATTCTTTAATATTTAATTGAATGTGAGCATGCTACCTACTTTGAATCTTTTCTTAACCACTTTCCCCATAAATAATTAAACAAACTACTGATACATATTTATCTAGAAAATTAAATGCACTTAAAACTGTTATTATATTTAATAAGATACAAATAGCTTGATTAGATAATCGTTTTTCAGAAGTCATATTATTGTTCTTCCTTATTCACTAGTAATGCCTCCGTATTGTAATGTTTTCAAAGATCTCGTTTATCTTTAGATTTGTTAATTTTTACACCATTATTTTACAGTTAAGAAGTTTTATAGCTTGTTAAGCAATAGGTCAAAAAAAAATTATATACTGTGCTCTTGATTCTTGAAGTATGTAAGAATTTCTCCAAGCGGATATTATGGCAAGTTTCCATGTAAAATTTGAGAGAAACGACAACAGTTTCGTACTAATTGTCCGCAAACTAAGATTCTTTTTTCCTTCATTAGATGGTCAAAATACTTTTAAAAGTTTACTACAAAATAAAAAATATATATTTCAATTTTTAAATAAAAAGAAAAAAAGTTTTACTCTTCTTCCGGTGTCACTTTCAACCTTTTATCGTTCGAGTTTGAACTTCATTTGAATGTTTTAGCTTTTATCGCTGATAATACTACAATTTTCTCGGGATTTGTATTGCGTAGAAGTTACCAACTTGATAATTGCAATTACCATTGTGTACCAATAGAAAATTGCATTTATGCTTGAAAAGTGAGAAGCATCATAACAAAAGGGCCTCATCCTGATATAAATTAATCCACCATTTATATGTCCAACTTCGCATTGCTGAATAAGAAAACTATACTGTATTATCCCTCAAGAGTAACCTGAGTTTAATTTTTTTAATTGTATTGAGCACTTTTTTAGTCATTTTTTTACCAATAGCTCCCACTTTATTTTCTTTAAAGATATCAAACGGCTTTTGTTTCAATTTATTTATCTAAAAAAATATTCTTATCTATCGATTTATATAAAAATTTAGAATATATTAGTTATTATATTTTAATAATTTTCTTTTATTTATATAAAAATAAAATAAATAAAATAATAAAATAAATAAGAAATTTTACGAAATAATTCAAAGAAAATAATTAGATTCTTTTATGTGTAAAAAAATTTCCTTAAAAAATAGAGAAAATTTAAATTTAATAGCAATTATACCAAAAAATGTAAGGGTATGTTTGAGAATTAAATTTAAAAAAAAAAAAGGACAAGTATTTTATTTTAAATTAAGAGAGTTATATAACATTACATTTAAAAGTAAATAAAGATTAACACATTAAGTTTACATAAATTTATCAGCTTACTTTTTATTTTTAAAATATGAAATTAAATAAAAAATATATTTTCTTTCTTTTTGAAAAAAAAAAATAATCCTTAAACATATTTAGCTGTGTTTGGATTCTTAGATTTTACACGAATATTTTGAATTCGAATCTTGGTCACTTTTATACTGTATAAAAAAACTGCCTTTGAATAAAAAATTTTAAAATTTTAAAAGTTTTAAAATTAATAATAAGTAATATTAAAAAAATTAATATGAAGGAAGACGTTATAAATTATAACTCCAAAAGTGCTAATCATAAAAAATATTTTTAAAATATTTTATAAACAGATAGCACTTAATTTTTTTTTATTTGATGTAAAAATTATCTAAGTAAATTTTACAATATTTTTAAATTTTTCTTTTCATCCAAACATATATAATATAATAATTCGAAATTTACTCTACTCGAATACATTCTAACAAATTTGTTCTTCGGATCAGGATTTTCTTTGTTTACATTTTATGTAAATCATTCCCTTCAGGTTTGCAATTTGTTTTTCCAATATACTAATCTATAACAATAGAGAATTTCCATTTATAGTACACATGATAAAATAAAATATATAATAATAGAGAAATAAAAATAGGAAAAAAGAAACATATAATATAATAGAAATATATAAAAATTATTTTTATTGTTTTATGAAAAAATAAATAATTATTTCATCAAATTTAATGAAAGTAATTAAAACAACTATTATGTTATAAATTTAAATTTTATTTCAAAATATTTATAATATTAAATCATTAAATTGGTGATATAAAAATAGATGAATATTTTATTAAGACAAATATTATAATAAAACATATTAAAAATAATAATTAATACACTTAAAATATATCTATGTTTTTACAATTAAAATTTTAAAAAACATGACAAATTCTCAAACTAGTATACTGTATCAATTATCACATATATTTATTGTATAAATAAATAACATAATACTTTTTAATCTGTACACTCTTTAATGTAATACACTCACCCTTTTATAATAGTAAGAGGGGAGATAGATAGTAAAAGAGAAGTTGAATTGAATCTCTTTCTCTTTTCAAAATGTAGTGGTAGTGCAAAAATAGAGAGGGGCAAGAGAAATATTTTTTGTACTTTAATACTACCCGTCAAATGTAAAATGCAAAGCTTTGAAAAACAAAAATACAGTTATCCTTATCTATTGAGCTTGTTAAACGTAACGTATTGCTCAAATATACTCAAGATCAAAATTTACGTAACTTTCACATGATTCTTTAAAAAAAAAAAGATTTTTGTTTAAGTTTGATCATTTATATGAAATTTAACTATATATATATAATCCACTTCACATTCAGTATATAAAATAACAGTCCCTTTTGGACAGATTGACCAATATAACAAAAATAATAATAAAATATGTAATAGATAAAATAAATATAATAAAAGATAAAAATAAAATGAAAAAAAGTAAATATTATTGGTAATAAATACTGTTAGTCTGTTAGAAATACCATTCCCTTGCTTTCGGTTAGCAATGATCTTTGGTCACAGATAGAGAATGAGTGGTGTGTACAGTCTGACCAGATTATATTCGACTCAGATGGAAGTAATTATTCGACCAAATTGTTTAGGCAAAATTTGACTTTGGATCGTACTTCACACACAGTCAAATTTTGCATTCAAAATTAATTAATCAAATAAGATGAAGAGTGCTTTTGTTTTGGTGCATTACGACCTGACCCGCGAAATCCACGCTCCATGACAGCATATATTATCCCACTGTTATTTGCTTCTCCACTTTTGGTTATACATCATTGTAGTTGACTGCACCTTCCTTAAACTAGTTAGTGCATATCAAAGTGATAAAACGTCATTAACTAATAACTATACTCATTTCAAGTACTTAGTAGTTGGCATCCACCGCCAAACCCTTCCATTCCCCAACATAAAGATTTTTTCCCACTAAACATGTTTGGTTAAGCCGTTAAGGCTTCACAAAGATCATTAATTCATCATCTTCTACCTTAATTAAACTGCGAGTACAATTAAAAAGATATATATATATAGATTCATAAAAATAATTACGAGCATAATTTTAAAAATAGTTTATTAATATTTTAATCTTTGGATTTATTTATTTTTTATAAATTTTATTTTAACTTTTAAAATAATATAAATGAGTCTCTCATTTTTATAAAATTTATAAATCAATTTATTCATTTATTTACATCAATATAAATTAACTTATTCGAAAATAATATCAAAAACGACTTTGAAATAAATTTTTTAAAAAGTTGTCAAAGTGGTGGTTCAAGTACAAATAATCCGAATTGGATTCGTGGTGATAGAGATTAGATTAGATAGAAATTAAAGAGGGAGGAATAATTATAAAGGTGAGGAATAGAAGATCCTGTGGTAGTTTTGTAAATATGTGAGATAAGAAAAGATAGGGAAGGAGGCAAAAATTGGAAACAGGGTGAGGAGAGTTTGATGTCATGTGGCTTGGAGGCCCTACAATATGAAGTGCACCGAACCCTTTTGCTCATTGGGTTGCATGTGACTATGTGAGTATAGGGAAGAGTTTCACATGCTATTTTAAGAACGAGAACGCTTACTGGCTTTTTGTATTGCATATTTGCATCCACATTGTTCTTCTTGGAACAGACACTACTTGAGGGTCTGATCGTAAGATAAAGACTCTAGAGTTGGGACCTACCCCACACCAGTGGGTGAATTAGCGACTTTTAAGGGATACCTTTTTCCTAATTAAAGACTGACACGTGTGGAACCTTGACAGTACAACTGTCAAGTTCCAGATTATCAGATGGTGACATGCCTATGCCCATGTGGCAATCCCATTTTTTAGAAGGAAAATAATTAATAATAATAAATAATATCATGTCATAAAAATTAAATAAATGTTTACATATATTGGATGGATGTTTATAAATGATTTTTTTTTCATTGGGTAGGGTTTTCTCATGCTCAAACCATTCCCATTACTTAGAAATGTTATGCAAATAATTTTTAAAAAATTCATTAGTCATCATAACATTATTTTAACAAATTTATATATTATTTTAAATTTTTTAATAATTTTGAGTCTTTATTCTTAAAATAAATTGTTTGTGTGGATTAACTTTATTGCTTAATTAATAAATCATATGAATTTTCTGGTATAATATTTTTGTGCTATCATTTTCAAAATACTGAAATTTAATTAATCTCAAATTATTCAATTATTAATGCTAAAAAATTATATGAATAAATTTAAATACACAATATTATTAAATAATCCTTTTTATAGTTTAATTCTTGATTTTTAAAAGTTTAGTTTTTTAATTTAACACTGGTTATAAAATACAATAAAATCTTTATTTTTATAATATAACAATAGCATTATTATATTTAATTTCCTCTTGGAGCTACATAATTTTAGTATTGTTTGATAATAAATGAATTTGGTTTTATCTAAAATTAAAATTACACATATAATAAAATAATGCTAGTTAATATATGATATTTTAAAAATAATAAAAATATCAATTTAATATTCATGATATGTTTGTAAATGATAACGTCACTTCACTGCATAAATGGTTAATTAGTGGGGACCACAGCCACATATAATGTGTATTTTGTTGGGTTGCCCCTTCTAACTTCCACGAAATCACATTATTTGTGGGCTTTCATTTATTCTTTTTCATTCCCATTAGTCACCACATTTCACATGCATCCATGTGCCTCCATTTAAGAAGCCGTCTCTCTCTCTCTCTCTCTCTGTTCTTTTCTTCTTTTTCTTTATTTTCTCTTCCTTCCTTTCGGTTTTCCATTCATCTTTATCTTTCTTTTTTCACTTTCCTCATCAACGCTTGGCTCAAATTACAGAGGGCAAACACCCTAATTCAAGCCACAAAATAACCTAATTTATGGAATCTGCCCCATGGGGAAATACTAGGAATTTTTCTCCCATCTTAAATATTAAGAATATATATATATTATTAATTATAACTACCATAATCAAGTAACAAAATATCATGCCCCTACATGCTTCACATTTTAATGTCATAATACACCAACACTATACAAAACAATATCAAAGTTCTTTGTTAATTGGTTTGTTTGTGACAGGCGTCCTTGCATTTTCCATAGATGGAATAAGCCTAAAAAACAAGGTACAAGAGTTTGTTTGATGGGAAAACTTGTTCTTTCCAATAGGGGTGCACCTTCTTTTCCACATTCAAATAGACTCTGGTCCATCTAGTAATATACCTAGCTACTATGTACTAGGTAAAATGGAGCTTGTTCCATCAATGACTTTGAAAATTGAGTTTACTTTATGTCCCTTTGAAAACTGGGGTTAACCTCGTTCAACAAGGTAAATAGATCATTAATCTCTTTCAAAATTTACCTTTTTAAAAAATAAATTAAAAAAAAAAAAAGCAAGCTTACCTCAATGTCATCATTGGTGTCATGGTTCCAAAATCTTGAATTGTGTTTCAAGTAGTTCACTTTCAGTGCACATTATGTTCACCAAGCAGGTGAAGTAATCATATGCTTAGGAGCCTTGGAGCCTAAAGCAGCATAATTTGGGCATTGACCCATGATGTTTTTATTGTCTGATTAAAGAGGATCATTGAGTGACGACTATATATCCTTTTATCTATTTAAAATATTTTATGTTTTCCCCGTGTGATTTTTACCTATATCTTGTTCCTGTTTGACTCAATATTGAAGTTTTGACCATTGAATGATGACAATTAAACTAAATAAAATCTACCATGGTAAAACAAAAACGTTTCATCATTTTTTAATCAAAATCTTTGAAATTGAAATATGTCTTCTTCTAGTTGTTGTCTATCATAATCTCGTTTTATTTGATTCCTAAAACAAATTATATATTAAACTCCAAAAATTTCGGAAATTCTGTCTCTTCTTATAATAACATTTTTATATTAAAAAAAAAAGAAGATAAAACTACAACGCGTGGTTTGCAGAAATGCCCTGTTTTCTGGGGTGTCGCTTTCTGCTCAGAAATTCAGATGAGGTACCTGAATCTGAAATTGTATAACTGGATCCATGTGCCGCCAAGTGACATGTCACAGTTGGATCAAAAGAAAAGAGCTTGCATATTCCTCAATCCAGAGCCAACCAAAGAAGCATTATTTTTTAGTTATTTTTTTTTATTCTTTTGCTTTTTTCTCACTTTGGTCTTATCAAAATCAAAGCAAATGGCCAAAAGAGAAAGGAAAAAAAAACAACAATCACCCTTTCAATTCAACACCCTAATTATTGCATATATGTGTCTGCTAGTTCAATTTAGATATCTTTAAATTAGATTTTTAAAAAAATGGGAAACTCTCGGTTAGAAGGAAGTGAAGATAAACCATCCATGTCATCATACCTTAAAAGGTGATAAACGCAATATAAATTTTTTTTATTCAAATTAGTACCTAAAAACTCAGCAAAACAGAAAAACAAAGCGTAATGCGAATGTCAAAATAAAAGCTTATAATAAATCTCAATTAGGCACTTTTAATTATGCATTTATTATTGTCCAACTTTAGTTTCGTAATCAGAATTAAGATTAAAAAAAAAAGTCAAAATCACACCCGCAACTGCAACCTAATAAGACTTGTTTGGTTGGTTTAGCATTAAGTGACAGTTAAACCCAGCCTTTCATTATAGATTAGATGGTGTGAAGGGTAAGAGAATAGTGCAACTAATAAACGACAACATAAGAATTACTTTTGAGTTGTCAGAGTCCAACGACAACACCCTCAAACAAAGAATGGTCACATTGGGTTGGGCCCAAACCCAGTATGCGACAAAATGCGTGTCAAACAAACCAGCTTCGCTCATTTTCATTCAATGAACATCGTGTCAAGATACCGTGGTGCCTCACACAACACAACCTATTTAATATCAATTTATTACGTCACGTTTCCTTTCATTCAATTTTTTAGTTCAATATTCTTTTGTTTTATGCACATTTTTCTTTCTATGAGATTAAAATAAACATTGATATTTTTACTTTTTCCTAATTTCCATATATACGAAATTTTAAATCATAATATATAGGCTGTAGGGTATTATGTAGTTTAGTTTGAAATTGTTATAGAAATATTATAAAAAAGAAAAAAGATTGAAGCTCGTTGGTGGCTGTTGGTTCCATGGTGTTGATGGTGGTTGAGAAAAAGGCTAAAGAAAAAAAAAAGAAAGGGATAGAAATGCAACAACTACTATTTTGGGGAGTGGGCCCCAACTGTCCCTTACCACACGTGGCCTCTTCTAAGGATAGACAAAACTCTGGACGCCACAGGGTCCCATATAAACGCCTTGCCTGACCCGCCACATCCTCTGCATATATGAGTCATGTTTTTTCTCTATCATCATTTTTATGCATTTATTATCCTTTTAATTTTTGTAATGTATTTTTAAAATGCATCAATATAAATATGATTTTTGTAGCAATTAGCAAACACTGAAAATGAAGTCAGACAGACTTAACTAGATTTAGTTTTACATGGTAAAAATTTATTAAATTTATATTTAGCTCAATTTAAGTTTATAAATTATTTGATTTAGCTTATAAGACCAAGTCGGTGAATTTACAAAATTTTCATTTATTTTAGTGTGTTTAAGTGTACAATGATAATAAAAATAAAGTAAAAAAAATTAAAGTTAAGGTTTTTTCAACTTCAAGACTAAATAAATGTTTTGTAAAGTGAAAAATTAAAGTAAATGATACTTACAATCTTAAAACTAGAATGATTTACTCTTCATCACACAATTCATACGTTTATATGTTTAATATAAATATTTTATACATTTTATGTGTATATTTAGCTACTTCGTAAATCAAACAAATTATCTGTTTAATTAAATTTTGACTCATTTAATTAATAAACTTAATGTATAGCCCATTTTAATTTATTTGATCCATAAATAATTGATGAGTCAAATATCAAACTAATATCAAGTTAGTTTGATTCATTGTAAATTTTATTATTAATATATGTCCTTCATTTTATTTTATTTATTATTTAAGGTTATTTAAAGCATGTTAAGAAAATTAATTAATATTTTATATACATTAAAATTATTATGTATTCTCTCTAATCAATTTTATAATAAAATTATGAAATTTATTATAGTTTTCTATAGGATATAATCCATATTTTTTGTTTTATCGACTTTTCCATAAAAACATTCTTAATTAAATGAAGATAAATTATTGAGTGTAAATAAAATAATTGATTAGATGAAAAGAGATTAAAATAATGTGCCATTAATATTAAATATAATTTTTTAAAAATCATATAAATTAATGATACCTCTAATTTTTTAACTAAGTTAACAAATTTTCTTAATTCTTATGAATTATTTAATTAGTTAATGTAAAAAGAATCTATGGATGTCCTTAATATTTCTTCTTACTTAACTTCCTCCATTAATTAATGTTATTGTTAAAAAATGTATAATAAATAAATAATTATGTTCTTAAACTTCTAAAATAATATATAGAAAATAACATTTTTTTTATATAATTTTAAATAAAAAATATAAAAATATTTTTTAAAAATGATTTTAAATATCTAAAAAATAATTTTTTTATTTAAAAGGAGAAGTGCATCAATAAAAAGTTATAATAAATCATCTTACTTTTTATTCTTTCATAATTATTCTTAAGATATTAGTTTTAGCATTTTTTTTATATTTTAATGATATTTTCTAATTAAAATAGAATTCTTTGTAATCGGCACCATAAATATTGGTTAAAATTTAATAATAGAATTTTTCTTATTAAAGATGACATTTAACTACAAGAAAAATAATGATATAAGTGTAGTAACAACATTTTTTAAATAAATATTTTTAATTCCCAAACTAATATCTTTAAAATTAAATTTAGCATTTGTTTTAAAATAAATGTTTCTCTTCATTAATTAGTCATCAGATTTTAATATTGATTGTATTAGGTGAGTTCTCAATATTAAATTTTAATTTTGATTAAAGAATAACATTAAATTTATGTTAAAAATATACCTATATTTTATTATACTTCTTAATTCTCATATTTTCCACTACACGGAAGGGTTCAAAGTATTTCCTATTTATGGATAAAATTTTAATTAGTTTTCAAAACTATATAGATTGGATATTTTAATTTTTAAAATTTATTTATTATTTACTGTCATTAAAAAGATACTTGTTTCAAACTTTTTAACTTTTTATGCTAAAAAGGACTAAAACAAATTATATTTTTTCTAAATCAAGATTTTAAACTTTCAAATACTACACAGTATCTAACCCACATCACTTTAAAGATTAATTTAGAGTTTCTTTGTATTTTTCTTTTATTCTTCTCATATCTTTATCTAGATATTTATTTATTTTTATTAAAAATAAAATAAATGACTAAAATTAATAAATAAAAATATACACTATTTATTAATTTAAAATATAGGGTTACTTAGAATATTAGGTTCCTTAATCTAAACTCTCTTTGATTTTAATCATTAGTCTAATCTCTATGCTTATAACATTAGGCTTTATTTATTTATTTCTACGCAAAAATTCCCAAATGTTTATTTTTAAATAAAAATATTCACAAATTAAATTAATTTAATTGTTTTAAATATTTCATTTTTAAAATTATCCAACTAAAATATTAAATTTTACTAAAAATAAAAGCTTATCTAATTGTTTTTCTTTCTTTAAACTTTAATCTTCCATTCTGTAAAATTCTTTAAACTTTATTAATTTTTAACTAAATTTATAATTTCTAAACTTTAATCATTATTTGTGGTAAATATTTATAAACCTATATATATATATATATATATAAAAAAAATAAATAATTATAAAATTTTAAGTAGAGGAAAATAGACAAGTCCAAATTTACTTCTAAAAAAAGCAAGATTTAATCAACTTTGAAAATTTTAAAATCGTACATAAACCAAGCTAAGAAGATTGATTACATGTATTATTAAATGTCAAATAATTATAATCTTACGTTACTAAAACTTAAGAATGTATATATTTAATCAGCGTGCAACTTCCAGATACACGAGTAAGCTGCATTCCCCTCAATTCACCACAGAAAAATCTAAACCGACAGTCAGATAATTATTTTTTGCGATTCTTATACCATGAGTATCTTACATTCTAAATTTGTCATCTCCGAAAACTCTTCTACAAACCATTATATCATCGTTGGGTTCAATTCTCGAGTGACAGGTAAATTTTGAACGAAGATTATCCAAGGGGGTGTTTGTATTTTTTTATATTTAAATTAAAAAACATGTTTAAAAAAAACCTTTACTGTTCTCCCGAGAACTTAAAAAATGGTACATTTGAATTTATTTTAAAAATAGTGTTATAAAATTATTTTTTAATAAATTCGCCTAAATCGTTAGTAAATAACATTTCCACCTTGTATAGGTGCAGCATTGCCTTTCTTTTTCCAACAAAAAAAAGTCTTAAAGGGCCCTATTGGTGCTAAGAAACGGCCAAGTTTATCTACCCAAGAGAATAATTTACTTCACATAAAAATAAAGTGACACTCATTTTTCATATAAACATACACCGGTAGATAACCTGCCACTAAAACAACTTTCGGATAAACAGGGATCCAAAAACACGAATCTTTGTCTGATACTTGTCTAAACCGCATAGATATCAAGTTCCGGCCCATAAGAAATGGGCCAACACCTACAATTGAACTTAAGGGAAGGAGTGGACCATCAACAAAAAGGCAGGCACCATGGACCCAAAAAAGCGAAGGCAGCCTTTGGCATTGCCTTGAAGAAGCGGAGACGAATACAATTCCCATGGGACATCTGCAATCCGTTCCCCCACCCCACTCACCCTCCCCTGACCCACAAAAGGAGGGTAAATGTAAAAGGCTCAAAAAGTTGCGGAACGCAAATCATACTTCTATTCTTGGTATGACCCCCATAAAAATTCTTATTCAAGGAGGAACTTGCTCGGGCTACCATATATTAGATAATGTCCAGTTTTGTCACGCACAACAAAGAAGTGATACAGCACAAAATGCAATGATACCACCGGAGATATGAAATAACAGTGTCAATTAAAACATGTGGCGTAAATCCATTGTACTTAACTGGTGTAACTACTAAACTTTGTCCATGAGAGATCAATGTGACGAAAAAGATGCGTGGCCTCCAGAGTCAGTAACTTGACCTTTTCATGTAAAGTCAAGCATTTTCACTCTGCAGCAGCTAAATCTCTGAAACATGGTCTAACAAAGAATGGCTGCTTACTACTTAGGAAAGCAATCAGGCTTTGATGGACTCAACACGTGGCCACCATAATCCCAGCCTGTACTTGTGGGTGTATTTCAATATTAACTTCCTCTGCAAAGCAGAAACCAGTTGTTAGAAAGAGTTTCCAAGTGAACCAAACAATGTATGTCTGGTGGCAAAAAAAGATAAACATTCATGATTCAACTCATCTTAAAATCAATTATGTAACATTACAAAAAACACCAATCCTACCAGAAGTGAAAAGGTCATTTTAGTCCCAATCAACAACTTCTGAGATTGAAAATCCCGAACTGTCTTACAAGAGGCAAGTACCATGACAGAGTCAATTTATAAGCTTTCTCATAATAGAGTCAACATCAGACCTAAGATTTATCTGGTGCATGTTTATCTTGGATAGATGTAAGATGTGAGTTACAGCAGCATCTAAGATTGCCCATGTTTGGTCTTTAAAAAATGGTGAGAAGATGAGTTCATAAAGTCTGACCATATAATTTCATAAAGCTTGACCTTGTTTTAATTGGCAGGAATCACATGCCTAAAGCCTTCTAAGATGCTCGTAATATAGTGACGTAACAAACATAGGTACATGCTTGGATGAAGATGACTGTACTCAAAAATCTCAGTCCACACAGACAGGTGTAGAAAACTGAATCACTTTAAGCTAACACTGTGTACATACCACCCTTCTCTACTCAAACACGTTAGTAACACTCCAATGGCTTAAAGTCAGAACAAGAGGGAATTTAAAGAAAATGTAGTAAGCCACAGAGAGGGAGGAAATAGACCAGGACAGAAAAGCCGCAGGTTCAGAAGTAGTAGATATTTTTCAAATATGTAATTCATGACAAGTACTAATGGTGTGTTTGATAAATAGCTTGATTATGCATTTATCAATAAGTTCTTCTTACATGAGGGTTTATTCCATAAATTTGACCATAGAACTTATTGGAATAAGCTTAAAGAGCTTATTTTAATAAGCTACATCATGAAGCCTATTGAAATAAGCTAAAAAAACTTATGAGTCATAAGTCATTTTCATTAGCTCTTCCATATACTTCCTAAGTCTCTTAAAATCTTAAGCTGTTAAGCAGAGACTCACTAATGGCCTTATTATACGTCTAAGAATTTATTTTGTATGAGACACTGAGAGCTGAGTCCTAAAGACCTTCTACAGGCGTTTAATAATCTTACCATCAAAGCCCTCAATTTTGATAAATTTCACATAAACCATAGGCATTCAAGTTCACTTTAACGGATTGTTTGGTTCAAATGAAAGAAGGGAAGGAAAAATGAAATTCCCCCCAATATTGGGAAGGGGGGAGATTGTGCCCCCTTTGTATTCCCTCCCCTCCCCTTCCCTCAATTCCCCTCCAACCAAACAGAATGTAAGTCACAATCCCAATCATAAGATTTATACACAACTTTGGCCGCCAAGTTAAGGAATAAAACCAGACACAATCCAACACAGGTTGAACTAATAACAGTTAACAAGCCAATCCAGTGGCTTCATCAGGCACGCAAAAATAGTTCATACATGCTCTTGCACCAGTGGCTAACCTTCTTCCCCCACAGACCGTCCTACTTTTGGAGAATTGCCAAATTCTTTTGCAGCTAATAAATAGGGAGAAGACATTTTATTTCCCAATACCCCAAAATTTATATTGAATGGTTGAAAAATAGACACTACCCCATTGGCGCGGACAAAATTTGGAAAGATGAATAAAATTAATTTTCATATATTAAATTTAGGGTTGCATGAGCGATTCTAAATAGACAAAATAGTAGACAACACAACGTAAAGACCCAATAAGCATTGGTGACAGAGAAAAAAAAAGACGGCGTGAAAGTGAATAAGGAATATATACATGTTTGCAAGGAATACCGAGCTTCTTGAGTTTGAGGGTGCGAGTGACTAGAAGCTTCTGGAAGTCGCCGATTTCGGATTCAAGCTTAGCAACGTGAGACTCAACCCCGTTCCCTACTCCGTTTAGAAATTCTGGTATTCCAACCTTCACTGCCAGCGGTAATCGTAATCATAAATTACTTGTATGAATGGTGGCATTAGCATACATGTTTGCATTGTATACAACACAGCCAAAAAGAGAATGAAAATCCGTTACCGACGTAGGAGGGTGATTTGGAGAAGAATCTAGAAGAAGAAGGCGTCGAGTGTGGGAGTGTTGAGATCAAATTAGCACCTCCCTTTGTGACGATTCTCTGCAACTGCAGCAATACCATTTCCATGTTTCCCTTCTATGCTCTACCTCAGAAGACTCCACTCGCTCGCCTCGAGGTACAGGGTTTGGACTTGGGGCAACGTAAAACTACCCGTTGTTGAAACGACATCGTTCTAGCAAGTAGATCATCATTTACCGGCCCAAACCTGTGATTAGGCCCACTTTTATTCTTTCTTGCACTTTAAACAAAAACAATGTAAAAATGTGGCCGTTTGACCATGGTAAAGTTATATACTATTCCACAATTCACATCATTCTTTTTGGTTGAAATCTCAGAAATGATGAATGATTGCTGAAGAGAGATATTAACTAATGAAATTGTTAAGAGTATTTGATATTTCTTTAATTTTGTATTTTGCTTCCGTACTTACTCTCTATAATAGAAATAATACAACAAGTTACCCTCTTAATTTTTTTTTATAACAAAAAGTGTGTGCAAAATTAGTATAAAAACGTGTGAGAAAATTATTTTTGAATTATTATCATTTAAACAAGAACCTTCTTTATTGCACACAATTTTACAATTTGAAATAAGATGTTTTTTATGATAAACTTTAAAAAAATGTAAATTTTGTACTTAAAATTTGCGTAATTATCTCTAATCTTTCCATGTAATGATATATGTCGCTGATGGGCTTACATAGGAAGCTCTTATGTATGTTTATCACACATTATGATTAGCAACTTTATTATCACAAAATGATTCTCTAGTAATGCTAATTATAATAATTTTGTAATCATTGTAATACTCTTAACCGTGGTTCGAAATCTTATATATCATTTTTACAATCGTTACAATTTAATTATTTTTTTTAATGTCATAATTTAGGAATCAAAGCTAAATATCAGCTAAATGATATTAGCAGAGATAAGCAGTTTTGTTATCTTTGGACTTTAAATTATTATTCGATGGAGGGTGCACGATCCATTTAACTTGGAGTATTCAAGTTAAAGAATTTTTAAAATCTATTAAGTAAAGAATACATATGTTAATTTTGATCAATCATTACATGTTTATAAGTCATCTAAAATGTAGGTTGATTTATAGTAAAATAAGTATGTTTTAAGTTAGTAAATTGTTGGTTCAATTTGATCATTTATAAAATGTAAAGATAGTATGTATGTTGGCTTTTATTTTCTTTAAATATGTTATTTTAAATAATTTATCAACAAGTTTGACATAATAGATAATTATATCCTTTAAATAAATAGGTTATAATCTTAGTTGTGTAGACGAAAAAAAAAATATTAACAAAGAAAAAATTTATTTTGATGATCTTTTAAATCTCACATGGATTAATCTTTAGTTATAAACTAATGGATATTCTTAATATACATAAAAATATATTTATTTAAATAACATACTTAGTTGATATTAAAAATCAAATAATTAACTTGCATATGAAATATTAAGTTAATTATTTAAATAGATACATATTTGTTTTAAGATAATAAGAATAACTTAAAAATAAGCTTAATGTATAATTATGATAAATAATTACGATAATTTTTGTAAACCATGTTAATCCATAACAAGCAAGTTTATATATTGGGCTAAGCTATATTTTTTGCATCAATTTCATTAGCTTAGTCTCCACATTTTGTCAAATTATTAAATCTATCACCTTCAAACTTTTTTTAACCTTTCTAATTAAAAAGAACAAAACATGGATGTAAGAATATAGTTTATCATATGATAAGTTAAAATAAAATAAAACTAAAATTTAATGTGAAATACGAGTAATATTATTTATTATAAAAATTAAATACTTTAAATTTTTATTTAGATGAAATATTTTAACATTTTAAGAAATTATAAATATTTAAAAATTTTAATATTTTTATTTTAAAAATATTTTGTTTGGATAAAAAATTAATTTGTATATTTAAATTTTTTTATTTAGATGGTAATATTTATTAAATTTTAAATTTTTGTATTTTAAAATTTTTATTTAGATAAAATAATTTAATTTTTACTATATACAAAATTTTACATTTAAATAGTCATAAGTTCTCCTTTATTTTATTTTTACTTTCTAAATTGTACAACATATTTAAAAAGAATGATAACTCAAATGTACATAATTAGAAGGATAGAAAAATATGATTATATCATTTGATATTGAAAATATTATACTTAGACGATGATATAGAAAAATGTAAGAGAGTAATAAGAGAGAAAATAATTCATGAAAATTGTTATTCACAATAATGAATTAATAAGTTGAGAAATTTTAAATTCTGCTAAAGAAATTTTAAATATTTTCATATTAGTTTTTTAAAATTCATAAAATTTGATTTGTTTAAAATTCAAACAATATATTTTAATTTTTAAAATTTTAAATTATCTCAAAATTTATTTTATTTCTTATAATACCTCATTCAAATACAAAATTTTAAATTTTAAATTAAATTATAATCATTTTAATTTTAAATATATTTATTATTTATTAATTATCACATTTAAATTGTGTTAATTATTTATTAAATATCATTTTTAAATCACCTTTTTATTATCTAATTTTAATATGTTTATTACCAATTTCAATGTTAAATAATATTGAGTACATAATAATATTTTATTATTAATATTCAAATTATACTTAATTAAACTTATTTAACTAGTTTTTAAAACATGAAATCAATTATATTTATTAATAAAATTATTTTCAATTAATTTTATGTTACATAGTCAAATTTTGTTATAGAAGAATTTCCCATTAAAAAAAAAAATCTAAACATTTACCTTTCATTTTAATCTACTAAGTTTGCTAACTTTTCTTTTTGTAAGATTTGTTTCATGATTCATTTAAGAAGATGTTTACACCTAATAATAATATTATATGCATATAAATGTTTAAAGATATTATTACTACATGTTTTGTCTTACAAAATATTAATTTTTTATTTTAATCTTGATGATTTATTTTATAATTTTTATAAAAATGTATAATTTATTTTTTTAAATATTAATATTTATTTATTATTTTTATTTATACCAATGCTATTTTTTTATTACAAAAAATAATAATATGCTATTGATTAATTTCTTTTGCTTGCATTTAATGTTAACACTATTAAAATTGATTTACCGATACTTTGAGGTTGATTTTTTTAAAATAATAATAATAATAATTGATTGATTAATTATATTAGTGTATGTAAAATAAATTTTCTTTATATCGTGCATATTACATTTGATTTAATATGAATAGTAAAAAATATATATTTTATTAATTATATAATATATATATATATTTATATATATATATGCAAGTATAGTTATTTATTTTATTGTATAACTATCATAATAATATTATATAAAAAAAATTAAAAAATATTTAAATTTATTAAATAAAAATTATTAAGTATCTTTTGTGATGTTAGCATTTAATTAAAGAAAATTAAAAATTTATCATATGTAAGATATTATTTTAAATATTAATTTGTAAATTTTACTTTTTATTTATTGTAAATTATGAAATATTAACAAAGTTTACATATATATTTATTTGGTTATAATATTAAGTATGAATGTTTTAAATTGAAAAAAATATTTTTATTATTATTGAGATAATTTTGATGTAAATAAGTGTGATAATTATTGATTATTTATGCTAAATTTTTTAACAATATTAAAAAATTAAAATATTTTACTATGATTACTTAAGTTTGTAACTAAAATATATAAGTGATCATATTTTGCTTTGTTAATTTTAATTTATCAATCAATTGGAATTTAGTGAATAATATAGAGAAAAATGAAGTTGCAATCAAAATAAAATTAACAATACCAATAACTCAACATTTTATGATTGAAAATTGCATAAAAAATGTTTATATATGTAATAACAAGTTAAAATTGATTCTTTTAGTATTATTAATTTTTTCATTCTTAGAATACAAAAAAATGTTAATTTTTATGAAACAGAAAGTTAAATTTAATTATTTTAATTACTATCATATTTTATATAAAAAATGTATAAAATTGTATAATACATTTGATAAAGTTACAAAAGTAATGAAAATGAAAAGAATTATAAGGTTGATGCTATAAGCAAGTCTCTAAATTTACATAAATGTAGTTTTACTTCATAAAAACTTTACTTCATCAGAATATTATATATTAAATTTATTTATGTATGATGTCACTGTCTTAAATTACTTATATTTTTTTAATATTATTCGTATGTCATTTTTTACGTCTACGTACTAGTATCGAATAATCGTATGATCATAATGTACCTGATTTGACAATCATACGTATATTTGAATAAATAAACTTCTGATACTTACATACATATACATCCTCATGCAAACTATATCAGTTTCACAATCCTATAATATAAGTAGTTTAGGATACTATACTATGACTTAGGTGGTAAGATAAGTGCGTACAACACTGTATTATTATATCTAACTAAAAATTGTCTGTTTCTATTCTCTGAATTAATACTCCTACTTCATAGTCGTTGTCATCGTCCACGGAATAAGAATTTCTTATTTGTTTTATACGTACATGTTTACCTCAACGTTGAAAGGAGAATGATCCATGCTGCAAGCTTACTAAAGAGTCGCAATCACGCATAAAAAAATGTAATAGAGAGGAGTGGGAACTTCATTTCATTTAAGTAAAAGTAAAAACAATAATAGTATAATAAATTATATATATTTGATAATGCCATGGATGTTTCCTTTATTTGGATAGAAGAAAAACAATGAAAAAGTTTGAGATAACAATTTTTCTGGTTTGGTTGAGTAAAAATTAAAAAAAATATTTTAAAATTAGAACTTTTTTTCATCCTTGCTGTTTGGACGAATTTTAAGAAATTGAAAAAATAAAATTAATTTAAATTGTTTTTAAGTAAAATTAGGGGAAATGAAAATTTTAGAAGTATGGAAACTCCATCCTATTTTTTTTTAATATTTTTATTTAAAATAATGATTTGTACAGTATAAAAATTAAAAACTATTAAAAATTTTATTATAATAATTTTTATTTAAAATAATGATTTGTATAGTATAAAAATTAAAAACTATTAAGGAAATTATTATAATAAAAAGATTGAAATGTTTTTGGATTAAATTAAATTTTTATGATTGTGATAAATGTTTTTAATTTTGCAAAAAATAAATAAATGAAAATATTTATTTATTTATTTTCTTTTTATTATACTTTTCATTCAAATAAAATCATCAATTTTAATTTATTTATTTTTATATATTATTTTCTTATCTTACTTTTTTTTTTCTCTCAACCAACAAGGGCTGAGATACATAAGAATCTTAAGATGGCTGGAAATAAAGAATTCTTCATAGACTATTTTTAGAAATAGAGTGGTTTTGTGGACAAACATACTTGGTATTTTAAAAAATAAATAAATATCTATTTTACTAAATCAAATAATATTAATCTTAATAGTTTACAAATAATATACATTTTTTTTTATCAATTAGTAATAAACTATAAATAATAAAAAATATTAATATTAATATTATATTAAAATACTCTTACTTTTTTAAAATAATTTTTATGTTTTATTTGAAAAAAAAAATCCTTTCAACCTTTTTATTCAATTAAAAGAGTGAAACAGATTGTGTCATATTTTTTCTCTTTTTTAAATTATTTTTTAATAACATAAAAACTTACATATTTTTTCATCATTTTTAATTTTATTTTAAAATTTTTTATTTTCTTTTTTTATTACATTTCGTGAAAAGATAAAAGTATAAATGTACCAAATTATTATGAGATAGGATTGCCATCTCCTGTAAAAAAAATCCTTTTAAAAAATAATAAAAAAATAAAAAATATATGTGTAAAATAATATATATAAAGATAACAAAATTTAAAAAGTTTTTACCTAATTATTCCTTACTTAACTCTCATTATTCACATTAAGGAAAGTATTCTAAATCTAGAGAATGGCTCCAAACCAAAATTGGTTTTTTTAGGTTGGGATAAGTTTAAAACACCATACTTTGATTTAGGAAAAACTACCTCCTACTTCATAACTTTATTTCACATGTTTACTTACAAATAAACATGTGTCATTATATATATATATATAAATTATTGATTTAAAATGTTTATCAATTAGATTATATATATAATTTTATAAAAAATAAATTTAATAGATATTTTATTTCATGATTTTATTTTAATTGCTCATATATTAGTTAAGTATATATAAATATTAATAATTGAATAACATACCTACAAAATTTTAAAATCTTTAAAATTTAATACACATCTTCATAAAGATATTATAACATAATTTAATGATTGAATTAATGAATTTTGTATTTTATATAAAATTATTAAATTAATATAAACTTTAAAATTTGACATTTGAAATCAATGATATTTGAAATCAATGATATATATATATATATATATATATATATATATATATATATATATATATAAAAGATCAAGTTACTCTAGGAGTAATTTAGCTAGAGTTATTTTATTTAATAACTCTCATAAATAATTAAATTTTATCAATCTAACATTTAAATTAATAAATTATATTATATAAATCATTTTTATAAAATTTCATAAATTTAAAATATATTTTATATTTTAAAAAATAAATTCAAATTAACAGATAATATAACTTTTATAATATTCGTAAATTTAAATTTATTTAATAACACATTAAACCTTTTTTAAATTTTATAAAATTTTGTAAAGATAATATATATAATATAATTTATTAATTTAAGGGTTGGATGATAAAATTTAATTGTTTATAAGAATTATTAAATGGAATAACTTTAAAAGAATCAAATTATTTCAAGAATAACTTTACTTAAAGTTAAATTAATAAAAATTTAATTTTTAAAATAATAAAAAAATAAATTAATAACAATATTATTATTGTGATAATGATAATTATGAATATGATACTAATTGTGACAACAATAGTGGTTATAATACAAAAAATATTATATAATCATAGAGTCTTATATATTATATTATATTATTTTATTATATATAAGATAAATAATTTTATGGATTATTATTATAATTTTTTATATTATTTAATATTTATTTTATATAAAATAATATATACCATTATTTTAAAAATTTATATTACATAAAATTATATTATAATATTATAAAGTAAATATATTTTTATATATCAAATGATATAATTTATTTATGAACTATAGAAATATATAATTAATTAATAAATAATTAAATTATTTTAAATAATAAAAATTAAAATTAAAAATTATTATTATTATTATTATTTTAAGTAGTAATAAAAATAAAAAAAATATTTATAAAATAATAATAACGGTATAGTGGTCATAATATTAAAATATTATATAATTATATAAAATTTTATTATTAGTATTTAAAATAAATATTTTTATATTATTTATTATTTATTTTATATACAAATAATATATATTATAAATAATTATATAATATAAAATTAAATTATAATGTTATAAATTTAATATAATTTATATATTAAATAGTATTAGTTATTTTATTTTTAATAAATAAAAAGTTAAATTCTTTTAAAATAATATAAAATTATTATTATTATTATTATTATTATAGTAATAATGGTGAAAGTGATGATGATGGTAGTGATAATAATGATAGTTGTAATATGATGGTGGTAGTAAGATATGATAAATTTAAAAATAAAATATTTAAAATTAAAAGTAGGATTTAGTAAATTTTTTTTATTTTATTATTTAAATTAAAACTGTTTTAAAAATAAATTAATTTTTTAAATAATTTTTTTTAAATTTATTTAAAAACTTACAATTTCTTTAAACAAGATCTTAGGTTGTTTAGTATAATTTTTTATTTTAAATTTTTGTTTAGAAAATATAATTTAAAATTTAAATTTTATAAATTATTATAAAAGTAAATTAATTTACTTTCTCTTATTTTTTATTGTAAATTTGTAAAAATAAATAAATTTTAAATTATTAATTAAAATTAAAAATAAAATATTTTAAAATAATAAAAAAAACAAAAAATTAAAAATTAATTAAAATAATAAATTTTATTAAAGTAATTATAATATTAATAATTAAAACAATTATGATGATGGTAACCACCATAAAAATAATAATAATACGGTGATAAGAGTCATTATAATATAATAATAATAATTATATCAATTATTAAATAGAATCATAACGTGTTTATATTTTAAATAATAAATTTATAATTAATATTAAATAAATTTTAAAATTTTAAAATTATTTTTTATTTTATAAAATAAATAAAATATATTTAAAAAAATATATTAAAATTAATTTAACATATTTTAGTTGAATATATTTTATTTTTAAATTATAAAAATAAAGATTTTATAATCACTTCGGATAAAATATTACACATCATAACTTATTTTTAATGATATCATATGCTTAAATTATCGTGTTAACCATTAATATTAGATAATCCAACTTCTTTCATGTTAGACTCTTTAAATCAAGAGATACGAAAATTGAAATGTTTTAGTTAAAAGGAGTGTTTTGAGTTTTCCTTTATACTTTTCTTGAAAAGAAAATTTCTAGAGTTTTTGAGAGACATGATTTTAGATGGGGAGGAATATTGGTGGGGGGAGACGTTTCTCTCTTTTTTTCACTTTAATGCTGTTTTACTTTTATTATAATAGAGCAAGAGAAGAGAGATGGTGGGTATTACTACTTTTCAATTTGTTTACTTTTCATGAGGAAGCAGCACTGGAAAAGGTTTCGTGTTTTTTATTTATTAATATTATTTTTAGACACAGCATGAAACTTTAATTAAAAAGTTTAAGAAAATCGGTAAAAAAAATTTGTTGTTTTTATAATTAATTTATACTATAATTTATACAATATATTTTTATTTTAACTTTAATTTTTCATTATCATTTATTATATCCTATATTTCTCTGTCTTCTCTCTTTTTTATTTTTTCATTATCACTTCTCAATTGCTAATGCCTGAACCTTAAAATGTATAATAGTCTTGCTTATAAAAACACCAGCAGGGAATAAATTCTTCCAGGGACTGTCGGAAACAGAGAGTGGGTTTGCGAACAAAAATACATGGTTTGTTTTTGTACATTAAATTAAATTTTTGATAAAATAATATTAAATTTAGTAAATTTAAAAATCCATTTTTTACCAAATAATATACAAAAAACAATGGAAATAAATAAAAAATATTGATGTTATATTATAACACTCATTTTTTTAAAGAATATTAATGTCCTTTACTTTTTATTTAATCAAGCAAACAACTATCATTCTTTTTTTTCCTCACTTTTTTTTTTCTATAATACATAATAATTAACAAAATAAACCATTGCTCACTTCAAGCAAAGTATTGCACATCTAGCATTGACACGAAGGTTGGAACTGATATCGGATTGGATTTTTGAGGAACGAAAGGGACAATTTCAAGCACCATTTTCTTCTTGACGCTCAATTCAGATTTCAGAGCTAGCGCGGAATGCATCATATATAACATTGAAAAATCCAGAAAGCTAGAGATTAGAATTTGAGAACAGCTCCCAATAGCAGCAATAATTTTAACCTTGTGGCCTTTCTACTTTCCCAATAACATTAGGCAAAACTTCCATTACAGAAAAAATAAGAAACAAAATCCGCCAGAGAGCGAATTTGAAAACGCAGAGAAAATAGCAGGCAGAAAGATCCACGAGCATGAGTGTCACAACCCACCCGGTTGAATTTTGAATGGATCAGATGGTGCAGCCACAGAACAAGAAGAAAAAGCAGAGCATTGAGACGAGAGCCACAGATTCAAATGCCGTCACCACTCCCCACACCAGCTCGTCAACAATGGAGAGGCTCATCAACCCCGACATCAACCTGCGTGGGGACCACCTCGGCGTTATGTACGACGTTAACGTCTCTGGCCACCGTATTGCCAACGATCGGGTTGAGAACTCCCACATCCCCCAACGGAAAGTCGATGCCATCACACTGTTTGTACTCAAATCTCCTTTTCTATCTCTTCGACTCAGAATGCGATTGCGGCATTTATTTGTGGATTTCAACCGCCATAGTGCCATACACTAATCCCCAGTGAAACGGTAAATTGTGGAGTAATGGGTAAAAATTAATTATATTGGTATTCGTATATAATAATGCATATAAACATTAAAAAAAAAACCCTCTCCATTCATTTTTATCAGTCTAAAAAAGAGAATAGAATGTTTTTGCTATTTATCTTTTAATTTTGATTTTTATAAGAATATTAATTATATTTTTACCTATACCATTATATAATCTAATCATTATTAACTGTAATAAAAATTAAAAAATTGTAAAAAGTTATTTATATTTTTTTAGAGAAATAAGAAAGGATAAAATGAATACAATAAAATAAATAATTTGATGCGAATAAATAAAAAAAATTATATACATTAGTGTATATTTTTATGATAAATGTTAATGAACTAATCATCAATATAAAAATATTGGTTAAGAAATTAAAAAATTATTTAAGTATGATAGTATATTTCTCTACTAATTTTTAATATACTTTTAATGTAATTTTTATCTATTTATTCTTTAATTAAAGTCCTAAAATAATAGTCAACAATATCCTGTTTTTATTATATAAATATAAATCTAATTAGGCTGTACCGAGAAAGCTTGAGTCTATATCCACCTTAAACTAAACTAATTCTTTTCGTTGCAATGAAACGTGATTTGAGAATTGAGAGGCCTCTAACTTTAATACAAACACGCTAATGATTTGCCTACTTGTGTAACACGTGAAATGGTATTACGTTTAAATTGATTATTTTCCTTTAGAAAAAATGGTTACCAACTGTGTTTTTTTCTATAATAAACAAACAGAGTTAATATTTTATTCCGTTCGTCTTATTTTAGATATGATTTAATATTAATGTAATCTAAAATTAATTAATTTTGTGAAAAGATAAAGTAATTTAAGTAAAATATCTTTATTAAGAGTATTAGTAAGCCAAATATCTACCTAATATATATTTTGAAATAATATTAAATTTATTATAGTAATTAGTTGCTAAAATAATTTTTAATAGATAATAGAATTTTTGGAAAAAACATATTAATATATTAAATAATAAATAATTTTGAATGTTAAAATATTTAAAATAAAACCACAGAAAATTTAAAAGAATGTTACATTTTTATCTGTCCAAATAAAAAAAAATTATCTATCTATCCATTAAATTTTTTTGAAATATTAATTAATTTTTTATATGCTTTTTTATAGTTATCTTATTATTCTCAGTATAATAAATTATGGAAAAAAACAAATAAAGAAGAAATTAAAATTATAAAAAATAAAAAAATATTTTAAATTTAACAATATTAATTATACTTTTTAAAATTTATATTTTTTATATGGATAAATAAAACAAAAACAGAGATAGTATTGTACAGTGCTCACATGTGGATGTGCCGTTTTCAACGTCCTGCACACATTCATTCATTCTATTTTTAGGCGCCTACCGCCTAATATACAGACAAGTCAGATCGAGAATGACGTTAATATAGAAGACAACTTAATGGGAGTATAGAAGACAATCTGGTACAAATCAAAGTCTATAGGAATGGAGTGGGGTCCACATCCATCGGCGGTAAAGAACATTTTGAAAAAATCTGCAAGGCTACAGCTGTTAATCATTATTATGGGAAGTGCTATAGTATGGTCAGACCTACCCAAATAGCCAAACTTGTGTCTACAAGACTCGACAAGGGGTATGCTGAGGGTAAATCAACGGCTATATATTAATGTTGTGCAGACAATTTTTTATGAATATATTTTGAAAAAAATAATAAAAATAATATGATGAGAAAAAATAGAAAAAAATTATGAGAGTTATTAGTATTTTTTTAAATATAAAAAATTATAACTCATGTATTATACAGTTAGGTTGTTTTGTCATATACAAGTAGACCCAAGAGGGTATCGGTTCCAGCATTAATCGCGGTCGCTTCTCGTAAAGCTTTTCAATTTCAGCATGCTAGGTGTTATTTGACAGTAACATTGTAACAAACATCCAACTAGCTTCCAATCAAATTAAAATTTATTTAGAATAAGACAAAATTATGTAAAACTTATGGTTTTCTTTCGGAGGGAAATTTAAATTTTAAACAATTTTGTTTGCAAATAAATGTTTTGCAATCCCAATATCACTACTTTGGTGGAAAATATCTGTATTGCTTGCCGCCGAACAGGTTTCAAACGACAAACTAGGAATATGTCTGGATATATATTTCGTCTCGTTTATATTTTATTTGGATTATCTAAAAAGTAGAAAATAAAAAAAAATATAATAAATAAAAAAAATAAAAAAATAATAAATAATAAATAAAATGAAAAAATAAATAATTTAAATAAACAAAAATAAGAATTTTTTTATTATTTAGATGAGTGAAAAGAAAAATAAAAAAAATATTACTAGTATAAATTTTTTGATTTATATAAATTTTATTAAAAAAATAACTTGAAGAAATTTAACCTTTTACAAATGTAATATTTATTTGTATTTTTTTAAAAAAAATAATTATTTTAATAATTTTTTTAAAAAAAAAGTTGCTCCCCTCAATTTTAATGTACAACCAGTTTTGTTTTTTTTTTTTTTAAATTATAAAATTTAATTTCATCTTTTATATAAGATAAATACAGATAAAAAAAGATAAAAATAAAATTCATTCAAATCTAAGATATCAAACATTATTTAAATACGTTTTAAAGATAACATTATTTTATGCAACATTAAATTTATATACGTTTAATACGTTTAATGTAATAAAACACATAACTAAACATATAGTAAAATTAAAAATATTTTGTGGATACCTTTATCTGAATAAATAAAAATAATAATAAAAAATAAAAAGTTAACCTGAAATGAATTGTAAAATTTGATATTTAAATAGATTTATACTAAGGAATGCGATAACATTGATATGATTTTTCTAAATACAATTATTTCTTTTGTTCATCCACAAAATAGAACTAATAAATAATAAAAGTATATAAATTATGCTAAAAAAACAACATTATATACATAGAAATCTAGTGTAGCTAAAGTTAAATGGTAGGTTTAATAATTAAAATTATAATAGTTGATGATAATGCTATAATAATTTTTAATAATAAAAATTATAATTATAATAAATCTTCAACGGTTAAATATATTGTTAATTTATAAATTAAATTTAAAATTTAAATAACAATTAATTT
Source organism: Canavalia gladiata (assembly GCA_037954105.1). NCBI lineage: Eukaryota > Viridiplantae > Streptophyta > Magnoliopsida > Fabales > Fabaceae > Canavalia > Canavalia gladiata. The sequence continues at coordinate 18,574,690 of CM075660.1, forward strand.
AAACATTTAAAATTAATAATACTAATAATTAATATACATTTAAAGACTATTAAAATATATAATTATTTACAAATATGGTTTGATTATTTTTAATAAAATACAAATACGTTTTTTACTTAATTATATTAAGAGTAGAAATCATTAAATCTAAAATATTTTAAATTGTAAACTAGACTATGAACAAATAAGTTTATATTATGATGTATTCATAAAGCATAATTTTTATAAATTAAAAATATGTTACAATTTCATACAAATAACTTCACTTAACATTTGTAATATAATTTTATCAAATATATTTTTTATTTTTATATATCATCTTTAAGAATATGATATTTATTAAAAGTATTATGTTTAACTTTTCTTTAATACATCATATTAATAGAAAAAATTAATAACCTAAAAGTTTAACAATAATTTATTATTATTTATAAAAAAATCACTCGACATTCAATCAAAATTTATGGTTAATTTTATTGTTAGTTAAAGATTTATTATCCTATATGTTTCACTTTGGTCGAAATCAAATTAATTTTAACATTAGATAAATTAGGAATGCAATTTTATAGTAATTTAGTACCTATTTTATACAATTTTAACATCCAGTACATGTTTCAATTTATATTTATTAGTATTTTTAATAATCATACAATGTAAAAAATATGAAGTTTTTATATACAATTTTTAGTAAAAAATATTTTTAATACATTATCCTAAGTTAAAAAATAATAACTTGAGTTTTTGCAATATGTTTTGTTATATTGGTTTATTTGGACCATTTAAGTTATAATATTTCTCTATGATTCAAAATAATTATAATTATAATTTATTTTTATATAAATTAAATTTTATTAATATAATTAATATTATTTTTTAAATATTTTATGAGTATTATAGATATAATTTTTTTACAATAAATTCTTAACCTTCGCGTTAACAATTAACTTATCAATAAAGTGAGAGAATATAATATAAAATCTCAGGTTTTTATAAGATCGGAAAAAATTTATTATATAAAAAAAGAGAATGATTTGGTAAGGATATATCGGTCGCCAAGCTCCAATAGCAACAACCTCGTTTAAGAAAAAATAGAAAATAGAATTTCTAAATCAATTAACACCTTTTTTCTTTAAAGGTTATTTCAAAATCAACCCAAAATCCCAAATCTTATATCTAAGGATCAGAAAAATACCGGTTCTTTGTATTTGGATTTCGAATGGAAAGATTTAGAAAGTTTCAAATATTGAATAAGAAATAGAAAAGGAATAATAAAAGGGGTGACATAGGAGGTCATGACTTATTTTAAAAGAAATTTTCTCTATTATATGAATATAAAAAACATAATATGATAAATGATAAATAATAAATAACAAATAAAAAATAATAAATATTTTTTATTAATAACAATCATTAAAGGAGATCAGCTTCCGTTGATAAACATATTTAATGATTAGACTACTTATAAATTATAAAAGTAATTATAAGCTCATAAAAATTACTTTTAACAAATATGAGTATGGTAAAAAAATAAATAATAAATAAATAATTAAGGTATTGATACACATATTTAATGATTAGGCTACTTATAAATTATGAAAGTAATTATGGGTTCATAAAATTACTTTTAACAAATATAAGTATGGTAAGAAAATAAATACTTAAGGTATTTTTTTATATTTTGTTTTGACAAATAAAAATTTCTCAAGTAATATTATGAAACAAACTTATATCATAAACAAAATTAAATTTTATAAACTTTTTATACTTAATATTGATAATACAATTTTTTTTTTTTTAAATTAATAAAAATTAATATTTTTAAAACAAAATATTAATTAAAATAATTTTAATAAATTTTTTTAAAAAATAAATTAATATCATCCTAAACGTGTGCAAATAAATATATAGAGATATATAGGGAAAAAAAATAAAAAAACGATTAACTTATACAGGTGTGAATTATATTATCAATAATTTTACATTAAATAATATTTTATTAATTTAATCCTTAAAATAAATATTTTAATCATATAAATATATTTGTAAATATTTAAATTAATCTAAAATTAATTAATAATCTATTAAAATATATAAAATCAACGTAATATATATATATATATATTTGTAATATATGCTAGTAAAAATCTTTTAATTTTACATTTATAATTATTTAAATTTGATAAAAGTTAGCATTAGCAATCAAGATAATATAATATATTATTTTGATTTAACGAATAAATTAACAAAATTTATATTTTATGTAAAAGATAAAGAATGAAATTTTAACAAATCTAAAATAAAGTGTTTTACATCTTATAAATTTGTTTGTTATTATTTTAAATGTTATATTAAGATGCATAATAATAAAAAAAAGTTTAATTTTAATGAAAACAAAAAAATAGATATTTTATTAATAGCAGTTCAGCTTGAAAAAATATTTGAGCAATATATTTAATATATAGACATCAGTTATAGTATCTAATATAAAAAAAATTTTCATTCAAATGAAAAATTTTATTCTATAGTTAATTTTGGTGATTGCTTTGCTATGAATGTAATGAGAAAAAATGATATTAGGATTTGAACTAATAATCACTTGTAAAAATAATCTACAATGTATTATATGTTTATATTTTGAAGAGTAACTTATCCTACTTTAAAGAGTAATTTATTAAGTGTTGATCAATTGTTAGAAAAGAGTTATAATGTCATTATGAAGAATGATACTTGTCAAAATTATGACTCTATAGGTGGAGTTGTTGATATTAGTACAAATGAGTTCCATGAGATTCTTCCCATTGAAAATTGATATTGATTAATCATGCTTGATGGCGAAAGTAAATGATTCTTCATGGTTATGACATTTTCAGTATGGTCACTTAAGTTTTGGTGTACTAAAGATTCTCCAAAAGAAGAATATGGTAATCGGTCTTCCTCAAGTAATTACTCTTTCCCAAATTTATGAACAATGTGTTGTTAGGAAACAATATTGCTCTCAGTTTCCAAAGCACAAGTCATAGAGAGCTGAGGAAGCTTTGGAATTAATTCATTCTTATATTTGTGGACCAATAAATCCAATTTACAATGGAAATAAAAGGTATTTTATTACCTTTATTGATGATTATTACGGGAAAACCTAGATATATTTTTTGCAAAAAAAAAAAAATCAAAGGCTTTTAATATACCTAAAATCTTAAAGACTCGTGTGGAGATGGATAAGGGAAAGATCATTAAGTCTCTTCGAACTTATTGAGGTGGTGAATATCAATCTAAGAAGTTTGAAAATTTTTTAAGGTGTTTAAAGAGAGCTCACAACAACCTATACACCGTAACAAAATGATGTATAAGAGAGAAAGAATAGAACTATTTTTAAGATGGTTTGAAGCCTATTGACTAGAAGAGGAGTCCAAAAAGAGTTCTGGTTAGAAACAATAAATTGGAGTACTTACATATTGAATAAAAGTCCTATGCTTGCTTTTTGAGATGCAACGTCGAAGGAAGCTTGGAGTGAAACGAAACTAATTGTAGATCACTTAAAAATTTTTGGGTGCACTGCGTATGTACATGTCCATGAAGAGAAAAGGAAGAAGCCTAATGATATAGGTAAGAAATGTGTCTTTCTTAGTCTTAGTGAAATATCTAAGGTATACAAGTTGTTTGATCCACCAACAAAGAGAATCATAACCAATAAAGATGTTGTTTTCAATGAAGAAAGTACTTGGGATTGGAACGAGCAGCATCAGGTCAATTACTCAGCGATAATGAAATTGAATAAGCAACACCAATGTGTGAAAATTCAACAAATACTACTCTAGCAGCCGCTAAAATTTTGCCAACAATAGAAGAAGAAACTGATGCAATGGCAAAGATACATACTTGTGTTAGGAATAAGCCCATATGGATGGAAGATTACGTAGTAACTCAAACTGATAGTGATGCAATTACCCATTTTGCATTGTTTACAAATTATAAACCAACAAACTTTGAAAATGTTGTTAAAGATGCAAAATGAAGAAGCCAATTGAAGCCATCGAAAGGAATACTTGGGAATTAATCAATCTTCTCGAGGGGCACATTATTATTGGTATTAAGTGGATCTTCAAAACAAATTTTAAAGAAACTGACAAGGTTAACAAATATAAGGCAAGATCGGTGGTTAAGAGGTACAAGCAAGAGTATGAATTTGATTATATAAAAGCCTTTACTCTAGTGACAAGATATGACATAATTAGATTGGTGATTGCATTGATGATGCAAAATTCTTGGTCTATCTTCTAGTTAGATGTCAAGTCAACATTTTTACATGAAAACGTGGAGTAGGAGGTGTTTGTTGAACAACCCTTTGGTTATGTTTAAGGTTGACAATGAACATAAATTTTATAGATTCAAAAAGGCTCTTTATGGACTAAAACAAGCATCACAAACTTGGTATAGTCGTATTAATACTTATTTTCTAAAAAAAAAGTTTTCAAAAGTGTCCTTGTGAACACACCTTATTCGTTAAAGTTAGAAATGGTGGAAATATATTCATTGCTTGTTTATATGTTGACGATCTTATATTTATCACGAATGATAATACCTTATTTGATGATTTTAAGAAGTTTATGATAGTCCTTATGACACACCTTCTTTGTTAAAGTTAGAAATGGTAAAAATATGTTCATTGCTTGTTTATATGTTGACGATCTTATATTTACCAGGAATGATAATATCTTATTTGATGATTTTAAGAAGTTTATGATAGTCCTTATGAGCACACGTTCTTTGTTAAAGTTAGAAATGGTGAAAATATGTTCATTGCTTGTTTATATGTTTACGATCTTATGTTTACCAGGAATGATAATACCTTGTTTTATGATTTTAAGAAGTTTATGATAGATAAGTTTGAAATATCTAATTTTGGTAAGATGCGCTACTTTCTCGACCTTAAAGTAATGCAATCTAATAATGAAGTTTTTTTTTTCAAAAGAAGTACGTGAAGGAGTTGTTAGACATGTTCAAGATGCAGGATTGTAATCCTGTAAATACTCTATCTGGTTTTGCGTTGAAATTGCACAAATATAAAAAATGAAGAAGGTAGACAACACACTTTACAATCAAATTATTGGTAGTCTGATGTATCTAAATGTTACAAAGCCAAATATTATATATACAGTGAGTCTCATAAAAAAGTATATGGAGAATTCGGCTGAGATGCATTTGTTAGTTGTCAAGAAAATCCTTCGTTACTTATAAGGAACCAAGGATTTTGGACTATTCTACAAGAGGGGTGAAAAGTATAATCTGATAATTTTTACCGATAGTGAGGATGTAGGAGATCAGGATTATCAAAGAAGTACTTCAGGCTATATTTTTATGCTTGACACACACACTATTTCATGATCTTTTAAGAAGTTTATTGTCATTTTATCGAACATTAAGTCAAAATTTTTTGCCACTACAACATGTGTTTGTCAAACTATTTGACTAGTAACAGTTATTGAAAAATTACAATTCAAGAGAACTAGAACTACTATAGTTTATTACGACAACATTTATACCATTAAACTATCTAAGAATCTAGTACTATGTGAAAGAAGCAAACACATTAATGTGGATTGGTATTTTCTAATATAATTTTGTTGTGATATTGTAATTTAACTAAGGTATTGTTCTAATAAAGATAACCTAAGAGATATTTTCACTAAACCTCTTTGGTTGCTTTCTTTCCAAAAATTGAGAAAGTTAATGGATGTTTATGCTATAAGTTTGAATATAAATTAAAGTTAAAAAATTATCAGTTTAAGGGATAAATTGTTAAAAAAATATTAAATTTACTTCATTATCCTTTTATTTAAATAAACTAGTTGATCCTAAATTATAAAAAGTCAATTTAATGAATTATTTTCCTAAGTTTAGTTATTGATGAGTTTAATAATGGTATTAATGATGTTAGTGGTGTCAGAAAGTTTTATTGTGCTCACATTTTTCTCTTTTGTAAGCCTATATAAAAGTTTATTATAAATTATAAAATTTTCATTATTCCAATCTTATTCTTCTCATTGGCATGTCTATATAAAAGTTTATTATAAATTCAAAATTTTTTATTATCTCAATATTTTGTACGTATAAATTTACTGATTTTTTTTATCAATAACTCATACTAATATAAATTGATCTCTTTATCCTTTTATATATATATATATATATATTCAGAATTTGTTAATATTAGATATTAAATATTAATGCTTATATTAATTTAATATTTGTTTATAAAATATAATATTTATTAATTTAAAAATGATTATCAAATATATTATATTTATAAAATTTTATATAAAATAAAAATTAATAAATATTTTATTATATGATGTTATTTTAATTTATAATATATTATTTAAATATATATAAATTATCAATAGTTAAATAATATATATATTTAAATATTTAAATTATTTGAAATTTAAAATATATGATTATAAAAATATTATAATATCATTTAATAATTAAATTAAATAATTTTATATAAAATAAAAATTATTTATAAAATTATTTATTTATTTTTATATAAATTTTTTATTCGATCCTATTTTTATTATAGTTGAAGTAATAAATTATAAATTAATTATTTAATTAATTCAAATGAATTTATTTTTAAAAATATTGATTTAATCCTAATCACACATGTAAAGAAATATGATGTTTTAAAATGTTGAAAGTATAATTTTTTATAATTTAATTTTAAAATTAATGCCAATTTACTACACATAATTTTATTGTAAATGCAGCACAATATATATAAAAAATCATCTTTAACCAATGCTCAGCATACAAAAATAAATAAAAAGTGCGGGTGAATAAAAGTTAAAACTCAAGAGCAAATACATTAAATTTAAAGTAGCTACAGTGACACAATTTTAAGAAAATCTTACAAATTCAACATAAAAATGTCATTATTGTGAAATTGTATATATTTGTTGGTAGTAAGGATTTGGATAATAAAATAATAATAAAAATAATAAAAATAATAATAGTAATAATAAAATAGTTGTATTTACGTTTTAATGTTTGGAATAAGATATATTATTATAAAATTAAGTTATTATTATTTTTTATATTATAAAAAGTAATCAAGTTTAAATTTAAATATTTTTATACAATATTTTTAATTTTTATTTAGATTAATTTTATTAATTTAAATAATTATATTTAAATTTTATTAAAAATAGTTAATGAATAGTTTTAATTTTTTTTTTCAAAATTATTAATTATTAAATGGATAATATTTTATAAAATTAATTTCTTAACTAAGTACAAAAATTGGACAACATAGACTTAATTTACACACCTTTATTTTGCACAACAATATAATTTAGTGATAATTTAATTTCACAAACTTTTTATTTTTGTAAAATTAACTTATATATTAGTCGAAACAACTTATTAAATACACTCTTAACAAATATGACTTCTTATATTTATACTTGTTTCATGTAAAATTTTATAAAATAACAATTTTGTAATTTTTATAAAGAATGAATTTTATTAATATGACGTTAACTTTTATTTGATTTTTTAATTAAAGTATATATATATATATATATTTATATTTATTTTCCAAACTTATTTTAAATATCGCGCATATATATTATATATATATATATTAAAATTTTATTTTATTAAAAACAAAAAGTTAAATAAATTTTCAATATTTTCACATTTATGAAAATAAAAAGAACAAATCAATCAGTTATATTTTAAAATTTTTTTAACGTGTTAGACATATAGTAAGCATCTATATACAATAAATATTTATTAAAAAATTATATTATCCAATATATTGATAGTATATTTTATTTTTAATAATTTATTATTTATTATTATATATGTTTAGATGGAGATTAAAAAAAATTAAAAAATGGTGCGTTTTAAAACTTAAAAATTCAGTGGAAAGGGAACAGAGCTATTGGCTATGGTTGGCGTGGCGAGGTGAACCGCGCAGTGACGCCTCATACCGTGATTAGGTGGCGGCGACCTTAAACCCTTAAACCCTAAAACCATGTCGGACAGAGAGCAGTACGGCGTGCTCCTCTATTACAATTACGCCGATATTCCAAATCTCGACGACCTCGTCACCTTCTACCACTCCAACTGCTCCTCCCTCCGCCTCCTCGGTCGTGTTCGCCTCTCTCCCCACGGCGTCAATGTTACCGTAAGCATCTCTTCTGCTTCTTCCTACTTTCATTTCAAACTTATCTCTCTTTCATATTACTTCATTTCAATAGGTTGGCGGCAACTTATCCTCTTTGGAGAGCCACATTGAAGCCCTCAAGGCGCAAAATACTTTGTTTCATGACACCGATTTCAAGCTTGCAACCTGTCATCACCCATTAAACGACAAAGTTGCTGAGGAGTGTGGATTCACTTCTCTCTCTATTAGGATCGTTAATGTCTTCTTCTTCTTCTTAATCTATGTTTCATTATATAACTATTTTTTTTTTGAATTTTTTGCTTTTGTTATTTTTTGTTCTTGTTGCTTTTTTTTTTTTCAATTGCTGGGAAGTGAGCTTGGGTATTTATTAACTGTTTCCGCTGTTGTGTTCACAGGAACTTGTTACTCTCAGTTCTCATCCACTGTTAAAATCTCCAGAAATCTCGAAAGCTGGAAGGCACCTCTCTGCTTCCGAGTTCCATTCTTCCATTCAGAATGCTGGTAAGTTGCTATAACTTGATATCATGTTTGATGTCTGCATTTTCCATATGTTATTTTAGTTCAAATTCACCTCTTTGCTGTGTTAGCATGTTTATTCCTCCCATTTATTTTCACTATCCAGAGCATTCTGATTCTACTTGAGATTGAAATCTTCTTTTGTATAATCCTGTTGTTTTCTTTCTAGACATGGAGAGTCCAGAAAACAGCTTTGTTTTACTTGATGCAAGGAATCTCTACGAAACAAGAATTGGTAAATTTCATGCACCAAATGTTGAAACTCTGGACCCTCAAGTTAGGCAGTATAGCGATTTGTCATCATGGATAGATGACAATGGTGAGCGGTTGAAAGGAAAAAATATCCTCATGTAAGTTTTCCTTTTGAAACTTTGTTGGGGCTAATTCTTTGTTCATTAATAGCATTCTTATTCTAATATGTCCTTGTAAATACCTGGTCTGTGATTTGGGGATACTATTTTCCATGTCACTTTCATTAATGTACTCAACTAACTTTAATTACTTATGGTTTGTAGTTTCACTTGTTGGTTGCAGGTATTGTACAGGTGGAATCAGGTGTGAAATGGCATCAGCATATATTAGGTCAAAAGGTGCTGGGTTTGAGAATGTATTTCAGGTAATATCCTGAATTTTTCTTATCTCTACTCATCTCCCTTTCTAAAACAAAAAGAATTTTGATTAATGTCATGGATTTGTATTATGTTCACAAGCTATTCATCTTATACAACCTTAGAAAAGAGCCTGAAAAGTCATAGCACAGGCACCTTGGTATGAATGTGCATTGAATTATGATGACTGTGGAGTGTGGAAATCTTGTGGTAGTGCACCAATATAATAAATTGTAATAAAACATGGTCAAGAATGCCCCAATGTTATGACCAATATTTCTTGTATCTTTTAATTAATTGCAGTTATTTGGTGGCATACAACGGTATTTGGAGCAATTCCCAGATGGTGGTTTTTTCAAAGGAAAGAATTTTGTTTTTGATCACCGGTATGCCATTTTTAAGTCTCACATTGCTTTTAGGCATGAGTTTGTATGAATATCCTCTAACCCTGTCATGATTGGAACATTAATATTACATCAAATTTTTTCATTGCCGTTAGTTGTTAACAGGAGTTATAGTGGTATATTTTGGCTTTTGGAATGATAAAAGATAAGGCCTGTAAACTGAATCATTTAAGCTTCAGGACCCTATAACCACTGCTGTTTGCTTTTGGAAAGAAGACACAGATAACCTAATAAGATTTGATTGTATCTGTGTTTTGTCAACTGATACTTGGCCGTTTGTTGTAAATATTATTCAAATAATTGAACCTTAGAACTAAATAACAATCAGTTCCTTCACTATAAATTATGTTTTTGGGCTGATCCTTGATTTTAGTCCTTCCTTGTTGTTATTATGAATGAGTTGGTGATTATGCTGAGTTCATTTCTCAGTTACTTTTATTTTTTATGATTTAGATGTATTATTCTTACAATCTTTCCTTGTAAGCTTTACATCCAAATTACTGCTTATGCTCTCAAAACTTAATTTAGAGAACCTAGACAGACCGTTATGATTTTATTGCTTTCACTATTTAGGGTGTGTTCACATAAATTGCAGCACATGCTGACAATTTTAACTTGATATCTTAGCTTTATTTATTTTTTTTTTTTGGGGGGGGGGGGGGGTAGGGGGTGTTTCACTTACTTGTCTTCTGGCAATAACATCTGTGGCTCTTAATGCTTTGGTGGTTTCATTGTCTGTATTCATTGTTGAAATTGTCCAGTAAAGTGTGACTAGTCTTAAAAGCTGGTCAAAATAATTGGGTAGTGTTGCAATAATAGGATGAAACAAATCCTTACTTAATTCCTTGCATGGCTGTAGGATATCAGTTGGAAGTTTAGATGCTAGCACTGTTGGTACCTGCCTTATTTGTCACTGTTCATTTGATGATTACTCTTCACGCTGCCGGTGTACTTACTGCAGAATGCTTGTCTTAGTTTGTGGTAGTTGCCAGGTATGATCCGATAATGTATATATATTATCTGCCAATATTTTTTGTTTGCATATCTCTGAATTTACTATGCTGAAGGAGTTAAGCAGGAGAAACCTTTAAAGAAAAAGAAGAAAATCATTAATATCTCCTAAGATTACATACTGGATCTTATGGTCTCAATCTTATGGCAATTTTGGAGGACTAAACTAAGAGCTGTTTAGGGCTGTTATATATGCTAGTTTGTGAAGTGCCCATGAACTTCTATATAAGAGCTTGGTTCTGATTATTTTTTACCAAGTACTAACTGAGCTTAACTTTGGTGTTGCTTTTGAGCTAGTTTACTTGTAACTGGTTCTAGATAATAATACTAATAGTGACTTGCTTTTGACCAAGAATTTAAGTATGTTATTTGGAAAATAGTTGGATTTTTCTCAAATGAGGTTCATGAGCTGAATGTGCAAGCCAGCTACTATTACTGTGATCGGTAGGCCTTAAAGGTGAGATTCAAGCATACTTGTATTTGAATACCATTTATCCCAAGCCGAGGTTCCTAAAACTTAGGTTAAGTACATTTATGACCTGGTGCTCTAGAAAATTTATCCCTTCTCTACCATCTTTATTGTATTGGCTCTTTTTTTTTTTTTTTTTTCTATTTTTTCCTTCTCTTTTTGCTTCTGATATTACTGTGGTCCAACAGAATGAATCTGCGTGCTATGTTTGTGAGCTGTGCCAAAAACAGGGCAACGCCAATAGTTCAAAGCAGTCAATTGAAAATGGCGAATCAAAAGTATCATTGCCAGGTGTTGAGTTCCAGAATTTTTCTTCGGATACTATGTTCTTGCCTCAAGTTCCTAGGGGAGATGGTAAGGTCTGTGATCCATATTGCTCCAACATACCTTGCTTTTACATGCTTTTTACCAAATTTTAAGTTAACCGATGGTTAATCTTACAATTGTCACATTTTACTGAAAAATTTGCAAGTCTACTAAAATTTGAAGTTTTTGCAATTTAAAAATTCATTGGTAATTTACCTGAAGTGTACAATTCCTAATATCCTTACGGATGATGTTTCAGATGAGAAAACTGAGAATCCTATGTTTGCATGGGTTTCGGCAGAATGCTTCCAGTTTTAAGGGAAGAACAGCATCATTAGCCAAAAAACTCAAGAAAATTACTGAATTTGTTTTTATTGATGCACCTCATGAATTGTCATTCATTTACCAAACCCCCACCTCAGTGTTCAATGCGAATTGTGTATCATCATCATTGTCATCTAGTCCTCCTCCACCTTTGGAGAATTGCAAGAAGAAGTTTGCATGGTTTGTAGCACCCAACTTTGATAGAAGTAGTGGTGCTGATTGGAAGTTAGCAGATGGCCCATTTGATCCACTCCAATACCAGGAGCAAACTGACGGATATGATATTTCACTATCACACTTGAAGAGTGTGTTTTCCCAAGAAGGACCATTTGATGGAATCTTGGGGTTTTCACAGGGAGCAGCAATGGCTGCCTTGGTCTCTGCACAACAAGAAAAGCTGAAGGGTGAGATGGACTTCAAATTTGTAGTCTTGTGCTCTGGCTTTGCACTCCGTGTGAAAGAGATGGAAGGTGGCCTTATCAAATGCCCTTCTCTTCATATTTTTGGTAATGAACATGGTAAAGACAGACAGATAGCCAACCAAGCTAGCAAGGACCTTGCTTCTCTATATCACAGCGATTGTTCTGTGATCCTTGAACATGATGGTGGTCATATAATTCCTACTCGGTTGCCTTACATTGATGAGATCAAGGATTTCCTTGGGCGTTTTCTGTAAGAGCTCAGGAAAGAAAAAAGGAACGATCTCAGTTTTTGATACCATACAAATTTACATGGTTGCTTGATATCATCTTATTTTCCATGTACCACCTTTCCAAAAAAATTGAACAATGCTCTATGGTTATGTAATTGCCGCATCAAATCTAGCGAGGGGCACGTCTCTTGATTGTACTTTTTAAGTGTGCACCGAACACCATGTTCAAAGAAAATATTAGGTCTCTCCAAGAGTCTGTAATTGATAGGAATGCTGCATACTGAAAGGAGGAGATGCGCACACCGTCATTTTCCTCTAGTTAAATTTTTTGTGCTATGTAACATGTACTAAATTTTATAAGAATTTTAAATTGTTGAATAAAAATGGCAGTATATGACGTCATTGTTCTTCTTTTGGTGATTTTTAAATTTTATTTTAAATACCTTCAGATATTCATAGTTATTTGCCTATCTGTTAAGGTCATGAACGGATATACCCACCGAGGGCGAGGGAAGTATCAATCCTATTCCCTTTTACCTGACCAGAAAAAGCCTTTAAAAATAACAATTCAGAGTAATATTTAACGTAAATCATTTTTGGATTTTTATTTTTTCATAAAATAAATATTCATGCTTAAATATTTCCTAGCTTATGATGTTTTTGTTTTTCATAAATAAAATGTCAGATATAAAAGGTTAAAAAAGAAAGTTAAAGATATAAAATGTCATTATAATAATATTTAAAAGAGATACTTGAATTACTACATTTTAAAGCAAAAGTAATTTATAAGTGGAAGGTGAGTTAGACAAAAATTTAGAATAGGCATAAAAATAGGTTAGACTTTTAATAAGAGATTTATGACTTAATTATATTAAATTTAGGTCTGGTTAAATTTATTTATTAAATATGGTTGATTAAGATTTTTCTTTGAAATTTCTACTTCATTAAAAGACTAGATTTCAAGCCATTTATTTATTATAAAATCTAATAGATCATTTTATTTAAATAATAATTATTATTACTGTAATATTTTAATATAATAAACTTATTCTGTTTAAAAATATAAATTCATTAATGTACCCCAAAAAAAAAAGTTATATATATAAAAAGATCTTAAATTCTTTAAATTACATATAAATTTCTGTCGAAAACGTAAGCTATCAAAGATTAAATTTTTAAAAACAATTAGATGAAGCCTTGGTAAATAGCCGATGACTAAAACCTGCGTAACCCAAAGTATTTCCACGACAAGACATAACTGCAGTGATTACAGAAACTTGTGAGGTTCTGCACTCTTAAACCCTTTAAACCTCTGGTGTGGCTTGTTGGACACAAAGAAGCTCCAACCAAGATGCAGGGTGTTGTGAGAAAATTGACCAAGATAATCTCACGCAGACAAGTAGGTCTTCCTTCATCGCTTTTTGCTACCTTGTATCTCGTTTTCACACTAACACAAACTACATGTCTGCTTATTTTGTTCTAAATGATTTGCTCCTGCCACTGTAGCCTCCAATCCAAACACGGAAATTTAATTTTGTTTCTTCAAATCCAGTTAATTAACCAGTCAGTTCATAGCAGCTTTGAACTCTTGCTTTTCTGTTTTTCAGTTCGATTCTGCTATCTCCGCAATTTACGCTTTAGCATTCATAACACCCGACATTTAAATTGGTTATTCTCACTGGAAACTATATGATTGATGATCTCATATTCTATTTTATATATATATATACACACACACAAATTCTTATTTGTTTAGGTAATAATCAAATAATTCATTTGGGCTACACTCACTACTTGAGCACTTGGCATTTGCAAGTTTCGCACGCAGGTTCTAGGTTTTCGTTCCTATTGCGCTGACAGGGTTGTTGATATTGGACAACCAACCTCTGCATCTCATCCGCAGGTACTGTCTCACAACATTCCTTCCCGCCTCCTCAACACTCCCCTTTTTCTTAGAATTAAAAAATTACTTTCTGAATCGGCTCCTAGGAAGGACAGATATGGCATGTGAGATATATGACACGGACGCATGGATACAATAAAATGTAGAAATTATAAGACGTGATATGACTATGGTACACCATATAATGTTAGCACAGAAGCACAAATCTCTAATCTATGTTTTAAAAGTTAGCATGAGTGAATAAAATACTATCATTTTTTTCATCATCATAGTATTTCCATTTGTATTTGTAAATAAAAAAATTAGAAGAAAAGGTAAAAGAAAAAAAAGTTGTAGATACAAGCTAGGAGTTTTTGATTCAGGTACCTCAACTGTTTTAAAGTGTCTGTGCTTCCTCTCTTCGCTCTGTATGCTAAAGAGGTTTTAGCTAGTAAGACTAATTAGTTTCTTTTTTTTAAATGTGTTGTATTTTAGCTCCTAAAAGATGGGGAGCTCACACCAGGCATATCCACTGAGGAGTACATTCTAAGAAGAAAAAAGTTGTTGGAGCTTCTCCCAGAGAAGAGTTTGGCTATCATTGCTGCTGCCCCAGTAAAGATGATGACAGATGTTGTGCCTTATACATTTCGACAAGATGCTGATTACTTGTATATCACAGGCTGCCAACAGCCTGGTGGTGTGGCCATTTTAGGACATGAATGTGGTTTATGCATGTTTATGCCAGAAGCTAAGCCTTATGTGTGTCTTATATTATATCTTCTTAAAATAGAACTCTCTTTATTGCTTCTAACTTTTCTATCAACTTTTATTATCTTAAATTATGTAAATTGTTTGTTTTAAAAAACTGCTATTAGTTTTTTAAATAAATATCTGATTGTTTATTATTTCAATTGTTTTTTCCATGTTAGATTAAACCATTCATGAAGTCAGTCATTGTGTGTGTGATTTTTCTTGTGACTTCTTCTCAGTTATAGGGTAAAAAAGTAACTAATCTTAATGCTTATATAATTTTAAAACCATAAATTTGTCTAGGATGTGATTTGGCAAGGGCAAATAGCAGGAGTTGATGCAGCTGTAGATACATTCATGGCTGACAAGGCATATCCAATGAGGAAATTGCATGAGGTGAATTGTTATCAACTATCATAAACTTCTATAGAAATTATCTTGTCAGCTATTTTGTCTTCTACACCTTAAATATTTCCATCTGTTAGCCTGCTTACCTTTGGTCACCAATGTTGCCACAGGTTCAGTCTAAAAATGCATTTGTCACCTCTGTCAAACAGTTACGTCTGTTCTTTATATGTTTTATTTTAACATTTTTAATTACTGATTCAGATCCTTCCAGATATGTTAAGGGGATCATCAAAATTGTTCCACAATGTTCAGACCGCGACTCCAGCATATACGGAACTGGAGGCATTCAAAAAGCTAGCTAGCTGGAACAATGTGAGCGATGTATCTGTTTATACCCATCAGCTGCGATGGATAAAGTCACCAGCAGAGCTCAAACTGATGAAAGAATCTGCATCAATTGCTTGTCAGGTACTTTCAACTTGTTATATGGACCGTTATGTTTGCCTTTGGTAATTTTACTGTTTGTTGGCCCTAGATGCAAAATGGTAACAACTTGATAGTTTGAACTTTTTTTGCTCTTAAATAGGCTCTTTTGTTGACAATGTTACATTCAAAGACGAACCCTTTTGAAGGTATGCTAGCAGCAAAGGTGGAATATGAATGCAAAATAAGAGGTGCCCAGCGAATGGGGTGAGCGTTGCTTTATTGATTGATTTGACCTCTTAGCAATTTTTTCATGTGTGACTACTTTGTTATTGCTTTTGATAATTTTGACAGAGTAATAATGAAGTTCATCATTAGGAAGAAAATTCAAATTTAAACATAATTTATGTTCATAACTGATGATATTCTTTTTCTTTTCTCTTTCTCTGTATCAGATTCAATCCTGTGGTTGGTGGTGGGCCTAATGGAAGCATAATTCATTATTCTAGGAATGATCAGAAAGTAAATTAATTTACTAATTGTGATGTCCTAGTATGCTTAATTTCAGGTTTCTAATCTTTAACTTATGATTGGCAGATAAAAAATGGAGATCTTGTTTTGATGGATGTTGGGTGTGAATTACATGGTTATGCCAGTGATCTTACTCGTACCTGGCCACCTTGTGGTAGCTTTTCTTCTGCCCAGGTTAGCATGATTTAAGTCTTTAGCAATTCTATCTATCTATTGCAGGAGAGCTTAATAAGGGTTCATTTTCATTTCATCCTATGTAGTAAACTTATGTTCATATTTTTTTTATTGATTTTTCCTCTCAATTGATGTCCATTTTATCAATCAATAAACGATAATATGAGGCAAACAGATTGCATAGTCCAGATTTTCTATTGCGGATAGACCTCATTCCATGATGGGGGTGGGTATTGTATGGATTTTCATTTGGGGACATTTCTCTTCTCATACATAATGTACTTCTTCTGGATCAGGTTTCTGTAGTGGTGAGATAACTTTTGGTTCTTGTAATATGATTTTTTTTTTCTTGCTATGATATGGTACTTTCAATTTTCTACTCAAGGCTGTGGCTTTGCAACATTATACTTCACTTCGATGGGAAATCTTATTTTTCATTTTTATTAGGAGGGGAGGTTGTTGTGAGATTTCCACCTCAACAAATAATGGAAAGTGCATGAGTATCTTGAAGTAGATTGGTAGTTTTGATATTTGAATTTGTGAAGTCTACACTCTATACTTCAAGACTCTAGGAAGAAACATTGCCATCAGGTATATGGCCTCTTGGTGAAGAGTCAGTTCCTTGCTTAAAAGTTAGGTGAAGCTTATCTTTAGTTGGGATTGAGCATATGTACATGTTAACCACCTAACTGTACTAAGGTGTATTTCAGGAAGAAAGGCAAAGGCAGCAGGGGATTAGAGACATTGTTATGACATAAATATGAGTGGGGAGTATTTGTATGGAGTGTATTGTAATTTGTATCAACTTGCAGACATGGCAGGTGGTAAGGACCTGATTATGTAACCGAAATGGAATAGTAAGAGGAAACAGGGAGGAAGGGATAAGGAAGGGGAGTATTGAGAAGGGTGGAAGCAGACCTCTAAAAGAGGCTGCAGTGTCTGTCATTTTTCCTTTCTGTTTTGGTTTATCTTCTGTATTTTGTACAAACCGTTATTTGATACTGATACAACTAGCAGAAGCTAAATGAGATTTCTTCTATAAAACCATGTAGTAGTTCCTGCTTCCTGCTGGCATACTTGTTTGAAATTTCAATGAACAATCAGGAGGCTTGCCCAATTATATGGAGCTCTGTGACAAAACACAGATGATGACATACTAATCTGTCATTACTCATTATAGTTGAGATGGAGTTTTTTGTACATAGAAATGTATTGAATTGGTGAAATGTACTCCGAATAATTTGTTCAAGCATGGGCATTCAATTTGGGATAGATTCTTTCCCTCCATGTGGGCCCTTATCTTTAGGAGATTCAATACGCCTAAAGCTTGCCCCTGCCCTCCTTAGGGGATGGGAATAATGTAATATGGATAGTGTTTTTCTCTGCTTTTGCTTTCCATGGCATATAAATGTTTGAAACTTAGTTTTTTCTCTGAAATAAAACTGCTCAATCCACATATTGCTTTGTTCTTGTAGTATTGTCACATTCTCATACGAATGCATGGTTTCTTGTATATTTCAGGAAGAGCTTTATGAGCTTATAGTGGAAACAAATAAGCATTGTGTGGAACTTTGTAAGCCTGGTGTCAGTATTCAGCAAATACACAACCATTCGGTATTTCCTTTTTCTTATCCTTTTTCAATTTGCCAGAGATGTAATAAAGTCAATTGTCATTCATGAGGCTTCACCTAGTATTTTAGGCTTGTAGGAGAGTTGGTGATTGACAAGGTATTAGAGCCTCTATGACCAAGTGATCTGGAGTTTATTCTTTGCCTCCTCCTGCTTCTAAATGAAATTGAATTTCATCAGTTTGGGTGTGACCTGTGATTGTCCGAACTTCAAAATGGGGGTTGTGTTGGAGATATAATAAAGCCATTTATGAGCCTTCCCTTAACAGCCTAAGATTTAAAGGGTAGGTGATTGCATTTTTTTTCCCAGTTTATGATGGGATTGAGAGGAAAGCATATCCTTAATACTTCTCAATATTAAAATAAAAATGATCTAGACAGGAATGAGCAGTATATTGTTATCGAAACAATGAAATTCTTTGGTAAATGCTTAACAATGTGCAGATCGTTATGGTTATTAAATAAAAAGAAGTCAGCTGGTAGCAACTTACATCAACATATATTTTTTGATAACAATATAGCATGTGCAACTACCTATTTTAAAACTTTTTTGATTGAACTATGTTTGCAATTGTTTCTATTCCAATATTAGCAAACAAATACTAGATTCTGGTTGGCCTCAATGTTGGATGTTGGCTGTTCTGTTGTGTGGATACTAAAGCTTAGAATTTTCTTAGTATCCATTTTTTGATTTAAAACTCATTCATGGATCTTCTCACACTGTTATTTGACTAATTTTATTCTTTGATCAGTTGGGGAGAAACAAAAGGAGAGCTGAGGGTATCCAAATATCTGTGGTTTCTGTCATAGACTTGTAGAAAATGTTCAATACCTCAGCTGGGTACTTTGTTTTGATTGTATCTATTGCCTGACTGTAAATTCTGTTGCAAGATTTTAAGTGGTTGAGTCGGTAAATTCCAACCTTTGTTTTGCATTATTGTTCCCCATGAAAAAATAAATTCTTTCAATATTTACTCTGCCCTATGCACAAACGCTATCTCGTGATCACTAACACCCATTAGAGTGTGTTAGTGGCCTGAATATCTCCTTGACAGACTCATCTGTGGTTGTTGAGTGTCATCTTGCTTTTTCTCCACTTTTAACTGCTATATCATTGTTTAATCAACTAGCTTTTTGTAGCTTCTTTAGCCATACAATAGTGAAACATGTTAAATGGTCTGGCTGCATAGGTTGAAATGCTGCAGAAAGGACTCAAAGAGGTTGGTATTTTGAGAGATGTTGGAAGCAGTTACTACCACAGGCTGAACCCAACTTCTATAGGTAGCTTTATGCTCAATCCTTCCCACTGACAGAGCATGCAATATATGGCCTTCAGAAAAATAATGTTTTAGAGATTCATAAGTTAGTTTAAGGTTTGAGCAAAAAATTATGATGATAGCTAACAGAGATTGGGTGTACATCTAATAATGTTATATTGGTCCAGGTCACTATCTAGGAATGGACATCCATGATTGTTCAATGGTCAGCTTTGACTGTCCACTGAAGCCAGGTGTTGTAAGTTGTTTCCCTGACCAAGCAATAGTTTCATTTTTTTCCCATCTATTTTCCATGAATTTGAGACAATTTCTACCACTGGGAGAGAATATTTAATAATCATGGGTCACCTGTCAGCTGTGGGTAACAAAGATTATCTTTGCTTTATTCCCATGAAATTATAATGCGGTAGTTTTTGTAATATATAAAGATTTAGAATATGGAAAAAAGTTGATATAAGAGTAATTTAAATTTTTATTATTTGTTAAAAAACAAATTATTAGACAATGTGTCTTCTGCAAACTATTCTTTTGATGTTAAGTCCCCACTTTACGTTGCAGATGCTCACATAAATTCCACCTCCAGTACACAATGATTAAAAAAACAGAGTCTGCAATTCTTGCATTCTCATAACCCAAACCAACCTAGAAATTAACCAAAAAGTAAATAAAAAATTAATTTATGGAAAGAAGATAATGCTTGTGTTCTAAAAGGAAGTAACATAATGGAGAGAATGAATGCATTCTGCAGTCTGGTTTTAGGGGGCGGGGGGGAATAGATAAACACTGTGGAATGTACCTAATTACTGTTTTTTAAACACAGTCTGCATCCAAGGTATTTTTTATTGGTGTCTATTCAAGTTTAAAAGGCATATTCGTTGTATAAAGTTCTGGTTCAGTACTTTTGACACTTTCTTTTTTGATTTTAAGTTAATGGTTTATTAAAAGTTGCCTTTTATTCCAAAATTTGCTCTCACAGCTGCAGTGTGCCAATGACAGCTTATATTTGTTGTTATTTACAAATCTGTTATATTGAAAGGACAAGATATTCTCAGCTAGCTGTTATTAGAAAAATTATGCTGCAAAAAAGTAACTTAAGTTAACGCTAGGTAAAAGAAGTTTACACCCTGGGACACTTTGCTGGTGATTATCACCACATATTTTATGTAATAAAAATACAAGGTTATTTCTGGCTTAATTCACATAATGTTTATTTTTTTTCTGGGGCAGGGGATTTGGCCTGGATTGAGGTGGGTGAACAAAACCACCTAATTTTATCCCTCCATAAGACAACCTCACTGAAGTTTTGGTTGCCTGCATGTGTCTACCTATCCACTATGCTTTATAGATGCATATGGACATCATGTGTACCCATATTAGCTGACACCCATTTCTCTGTTAATCTCTGGGCAGGTAATAACTATTGAACCTGGAGTGTACATCCCATCTTCGTTTAATGGTTCAGAGAGGTACTTATTGAGGTTCATTAAAGAACTTGTTTAACAAATTGATTATTACAAATTGATAATTTCCATTGCTTGCTCCTATTGTGCAATTTTCCTGGTTTACCAGCCATTCCTACAAAACATGTCAATTCATGGGATAGGAGTTTCCTTCCATTGACTAGCTTCAAGAATTTTACCTTTCATTTTTCCTTCCCAGATTCTGGTTGCATATGCTAGTATGCTAAAGCCTGAGTTGGGTAACCCTGATTGCTCCTAATTTCCAAGGATATTTTAGCACTGATTTCTCAACTTGCTCATTATCTTCTTGATTCCCTAAGGTCTTGTTTGATTCAATTGAATGCAGATGACTGGAATGAAACTGAGTCAAGAGTTTGTTTGATAGGAATTTTAGAATGAGACTAGTTGTTGTGTAGGGAGTTTTTAATTCATCAAAAGGAATAGTCATTCCCTCCAAATTGAGTCGAACTGTATTTTGCTCCATCTAGATTGATACCCTATGTCTATTTCTAAAAATGCTAAAATATCATATTACACCATTGCTGTACCACCATGGCCCTACCTTCAACCATCCAACTGCCACTACACCAGTTCCATCCCTAAGGTAGTTGTCATAAAAACTTTTGTTCTACTCCGAATTGATAATAATCTTACTTCTAAAGTTAATTTGTTTCATTTGTAGTTCTAAATGTATATTTGGGCTAATGTAATAACATGAATTTTATTTCTCTCTCATCCTTACTCTACTTGTTATATCTTTTAGTCATTTACTGTTTGTAACTTCTGTTACATCATTTAATTAATCTCAATATTTGTTCACCGTATATTCCATGTGAGCCTTTAAGTTTGTCTTCAATATTGGCATTAATTGGTTCATTTTCATGTGCAATATAATCAATTTTGGAAGATGCCCAATGCAGATATCAAGGAATTGGGATAAGAATTGAGGATGAGGTTCTCATCACAGAAACAGGTTACGAGGTAATTTCTTTCTTTAAGAGTATTGTTATTGAAACTAGTATAACAGTTTGTGACAGCTAGAGGATATGTGCTGATTGTGCTTCTTTTGAGCGTTAGGATAAGATGTATACGCCGTTTCAATAGAGGAGTTGATTTTTTTAAGGAGAACAAAGACGAAGTATAAAGATAAACAGACCCATGAAAAATTAAATAACAATTCAAGTAAATCCGTTATGCTTAGAAAGATAAAGCCCTTGAATTTTCAGTCATATGAAACTATTGCTAGCTGTGAACAACAGAATGATTCTAATAATGACCATCAGCTACACTTTTTGGATTTATCTAGATTTTGACTGTGAAACAGTTGTCAAAGCCAAACTCTTAATTATGTCGCGTATGTTTGGTACCCTTGTTTTTTAAGGATACCATACCACTACCAGTGACCTTGATGAGTTGTCAAGTATTTATCGGTTGCTGGTTCCCACAGTTAATCTTTGGGAGCCATTAAGTACGAGATTTTATTAGGTACACTCTGTCGTCTCGTACAGTATCATTAAATGTATTTTTTATTAGTCATGTGAACCATAGTTCTCTTACCAGCAACCAAATACTTGCCTTCTAATTAGGGAATTGGTACTCTAGAAAATAATCAAGATACCAGAGTAACCCCCCTCAGGGGTCGTGTAATTAATCAGAATTATATCCTTAGAATATTTACCAATGAATGTGTTCGCGTTAAGAAAGAAAGAGAGATCTTAGATAAAGTTTCTGGACTATTTGTGCCCATTAATAAAAACATTATTTTTTAAATTTAATTGAAAATTTGAAATACATTGATAGCATAAAGTTTTTTTTTTAATATTTATCCAATCATGGATTATCAAAAAAGTAAATTTGTTATAGAATAAGGTGGGTTACTCTGGTAAATTTTATATTTATTCAATCACGGATTATCAAAAGGTAAACCAAGCCTTGAATAAGGTGGCTAAAAAAGTAGTACACATACGACGATTTTTACTGGAGAATAGATGCACAAGCACCTAAAGAGCTTTACCGAAGTTGTCTTACACACATTATGCTGACGATGTATCAGTAACTAATATATGCAATACAGGTCCTAACAGCATCAATTCCGAAAGAAGTGAAGCAAATTGAATCCTTGTTAAACAACTTCTGCCACGGAATGGGGGTGGATAGCCAAAATAACTTGAGAGCTACATCAAGTTGATATTGCCCATACGCATTCAAGAGCCAAGACATTGAATCCTTGAGATGTGATGACATTGTCCTAATTCTAGAAGCGGTAACATTTTTTTCAATCCTTTGGGAGTGGGGGTTGGGGTTGTCATTTAGTTTATTGCTTTTACCTGCTTTGGCTTGCCTTGTTGCCGATTTTCGGTGCCCAATTATTGCTCATTTCCTGTCTGGTATTTCATTGTTATAACTTGTAAATGATAGATGATATGTCATTAAATGGCAGACTACAGACAAATTGTTCAGATCGGTTGGAATGCATAATCTTTTGCACCAACTTTATGACAACAATAGTAATAATCTTTACAAGCTCTCTATCAGAAGATTGATGAAGTCAAACACTACATGTATTAAAACATCATTAAGCATAATAAATATACAAAACAATCGGTTAGGTACTAACTTTACAATTGAGTTGGATGTATAATCATCAGTCACCGGTTATTAATCAACTAAATATTTGGTTCATTTTGACGAAACATGAATGTCTTCATATAAACTAGGGAATTAATAACTCCAAAGAGAGTTAGAAATAAGAATGAGTTTTTTTTGTTTTTGGTTGTGTTTGGAATCATTAAAATTGTTTTTATTTGATTTGCAAAGTTAATGTTATGCTTATAATTCATTATAAAAAGGTAAATTTGAATTAACTTGAAAAATCAATTCTTATGTTTGGGATTTATTAAAAATAAAAACCTATTTAATTTAATTTGATTTAATTTTATTACTTTCCATCTTTCTCTTGTGATATAGAAATTATGTGTAAAGTTTTTTTTTTCTGTATATACTAAAAGATACTTTTTAATCGGTAACTCAACATTGAGATGTATAGATCATATGGGTTTTGCTTTATCTAATAAAGTTTATATATATATATATATATAAAATAAGATTTGAATCTTTATTAGCATATTTAATTAGTCATATTTAAGAAATTTTGATTATTAATTAATTATGTTAGGCTTTGTTAGTATTATATGTAGAGTTAAAAAAGATAAGATAGTCCATCTATTTAAATCAAGTCATGACAAAAAAAATTCAAATAAAGAAAAACAAATATTACTATAATCTTCCGGATTAATAAATTCAAACCATTGACGGTCTTAACATTTTATATACAAAGACTTGATTTATACATCAAATAATTTTTTTTTACATTCCAAACACTAAAAAAAGAATAACAAAGGATTCCGTTTAATTCATGTTAAAAATACTTTGAGTATAGGTTTTGCTTACTCTATAAGCAAAGGGCTACAGAAAAATAATAGAGCTTGAAATGAATCTCCGATTGTATGTTACTTTATTTTTATTTTTAAATTTTTTTATTAAAAATAGTGAAAACAGAAAATAGAAAATAATTTTTTATTTTCACTATTTTTTAGAAAATGAAAAACTTCTGTCATGTAATATTTTTATCCTTGCCCTTTACTTACGTAAGTTCTTTTACATTAGTTCCATTTTTAGTGATTCCAGTTACTCGTCGTTTCGAATAGAGGACACAAGAAAATGTATTTTTTTTTCTTCATACTAAATTCTGAATATTTTATTATTAACAAGTTTATTTATAGGTGAAATATTATGAGAAAAATAAAATTTATATAATCCTTTAGGTGAATGATTTGAAGTAAAATTTAATGAAAACAAAATTAGCTTGTTTGCGCTGAAATTTAATTATCTTTTAATATAAAACTTGATCATTTACTTATGTATTGTTATATTGTTAAAACAAATCATGGTAATGACCGTGTTAAAAAAACAACTTTTTAGGGATGTCAAAGTAAATAGTGAATGTCTAAAATAATTTTGAAAAAATCTTGAAAAACTAAAATCAAACATAGTCCAAACTAATTTTTTTAATATAATTATTCAATAAAAAGCTTAATAATTTTCTTAACCAGTTTTAATTTTTATTTAATCAAATAAGTAAAATGGGATAATTATAAATTGATTAATATAAAATTTTAATAATGAGGTTATTTTTTATAATTTTTTTTAAAATAAAGTTTCAAATGCCTATATTTATCGTACTTTAATTTTTTATCAATAAACCAATCTTCTCTTAATCAAATCAGTTTTTTTATCAAATATTTTAAAGATATATTTACTTTTTATATCTCACTTATATTTACAAATTTTCAATAGTTCCCAGTAACTATTAGACGAATGACGTTCATGAATACTCTTAAGATACTGATTAAGGAACAAAAAACAAAGTAAAAAAATATTAGTTATATTAAAAATACAATAAACTAGGGAATAATTTAAAGTTAAACGTTTAATAAAATATATTAAATCCTCATTAATTGTTATTTTCCAAAACGCTAGTTAGTTAAATCCGATTACCAAAAAAAAGTAAAAGAAGTAATAACAACTAATTAACTATGATGTGACATGTGTTGAAGCGGAGAGAGGGAGGAGATTGCTGCATTTCCGTTGATTCATCAAAAATAAATATGCCACCTTCCATAGTCCCAACTATATTACACTTCAACCATTTTCATTGGCTTCTGTCTCCAACTAAGTGCTTCACCCTTTATTTTTGCATTAAATTTTCAACCGTATCATAAATGCAAGTTGCGTTTCAAGAAATTTCATCCCAAAAAAATTTGGAGAGAAATAAAAGTATTGAAGGAAGGACATGGCCAACAATAACGTGGTAGTTCCGCTGTTGATTATGGGGTTTTTAAGTTATTTTATACGGTAAATAATTATATTTTTAATGGATCAATGAGATTAAAATATTATGTTAAAAATTGCATTAATATTTTATAAAAAATGTATTGATCCAGCTAAAACAAAGTTATTTATTTCATGAAGTATTTTAGATAAATCTATTAATTATTCATATTCAAGAACATTATTTATGTGTTTAGTTCAGTTTATTCTTTTAACAGAATAACAAAACTAAGCTTAATCAAACATATAATAAAATGATATTTATCAAGTCTTTTGTTAAGTTGTCACATTTATTCGCTCTGTCAACTTTCATAAATTTTTGTTACATTTTCTTGACATTATTAATATTTTAATTGGTGCCTGAAGTATGAATAATATGCGTCTTGAGAATCAAGTTATTTATTTCTTTGAGCACCAAAAATGTTATTAATTTCTTTCGGTAGTGACTGGTGAAGGGATAGATAATTTAGTTCACTATATTTAAAGGAATGTGTGTTTTCCGTTTAGAAAATTAGTCATAATATCAGATAACCTAACATTTCTTATTAATTAAAAACTGAAAGAAGAAAAAAATCACCAAAGATGATAAATCTATAATCTAAATTACCAAAACATTTTATCTGATACTTGTGCTATATATATTACTTAGTAAACAACTTAAGTACATATAACTAAACATAAGGTATCAAAACATTTTATGCCTACTTGATCAGCAAGACCTTCCTAAAATGGCAACAAATCAATCCTCCTAAATTAGTAAAATTTGATATATAGCTATATAAAAGGGCAAGGACAAGACACCTGCACAAACAAATTCTAATGGAAAAAGAAAACTACAAAAAGACACTTTGAAATATTCTTCAATACTATCATAATTATAAATTTTGATTATCATATTTTTTAAGAATTTACACTTTAATATATCTTTCTTCGTATCAATCAATATTATATTCTATTTTTTTCTATTTCCCTTTCAATTCAACACATCCCAAATAAAATATACACCAATATTTTCCTTCAATTATTAATGCCAGTGCATTTAAGATACACATCTTCCCTACCTTCTACCATAAAAATTAATGACAGCATGGCACGTTATGAACCTCAGTGGCATTTGTTGAAGTTTATGGGACATAGAAGGGCAATGTCATAGAATAATATGTATATCAACCCCACCTATCACCTTGAAGCTTCACACTCGCATTAACTTAGTTGATCCAAAACAAACATCACAAAAGAAAAGATGGCTCTAGTCAGTGAAGAGATCAAGGCCAAAGCAGAGGTGTACCGTGGAGATGAACTAGGCCAAGAGAAGACCAAGTTACTGCTGAAGGAAGTAGGGCTACCCAATGGGCTTTTACCTTTGAAAGACATAGAAGAATGTGGGTACGAAAAGGAAAGTGGGTTTGTGTGGCTTAAGCAGAAGAAGAGCATAACCCACAAGTTTGAGAAGATAGGGAAGCTAGTGACCTATGCTCCTGAAATCACTGCTTATGTTGAGCTTGGTAAGATAAAGAAGCTCACTGGTGTGAAGACCAAGGAGCTATTGGTTTGGATCACACTGAGTGACATCTACATTGATGATCCACCAAGTGGCAAGATCACATTCCAAATCCCTTCAGGGCTTTTCAGGACATTCCCAGTATCAGCTTTTGAGATTGAGGAAGCAACTAAGAAGGATGTTAAAGAAGAAAACAAGAAAGTCCAAAAAGTTGTTAATGCTGTTGAGGTCAAAGAGGTCTGATTCT
Organism: Canavalia gladiata; assembly: GCA_037954105.1. Lineage (NCBI taxonomy): Eukaryota > Viridiplantae > Streptophyta > Magnoliopsida > Fabales > Fabaceae > Canavalia > Canavalia gladiata. The sequence goes on from CM075660.1 coordinate 18,602,282, forward strand.
CACTCTCAAGCTGCCTATGAGAGTATTCATATCATTATTAGAAGTTCATTTTATATCGTATTTAAATCTTCCACTATAAGTTGCCCTTGTTTTTATTTCTTGCTCTACATGCCTCTAGGCAAGCCTAGCTAGCTAGATCTCTATCAGCATCAAGGATTTAGCACCTCCTTTCATTTTAATAGAAAAATGCGAAAGTTATTAAGAAATTTATATTAAAACTTGTTCTCTTAAATTCCTAGTATAATTTCACGCTTACTTAGTTACTTCAATGGATCCTCACTTTGCGTTTGAGGTTCATTATCCTGTAATGCAGTTACAAGTATCCAGGTAGGATACTCATGTTCCGGACTAAAAAAAATAAAAAAATAAAAGGTGGTAAACGTATATCTCATTTGAAATGTATTGGGCTGAAACTAAAAAAGGATCGAAAGAAAATATACTGCTTAATAAATAATAAAATTGTAAAAAAAAAATTACCTGGGGACCGAAGGTTGATGTTGAAGCAAACCTAAAGGCTCTTTCTAAGCCTTCTCTTTAATTTAAATATTTTATGAAGAGTAAGGTAATTTATATAATATTTTTTACAACTTTTTATTTTATTTTCTATTTTCTTATCATCTATTTTATTAATATTTTTATTTCTCCTTTTATTCGTAAAAATTCATGCAAAAAATTTATCTTTTATTCATAAAAAAATCGTACAAAACTTAAGCAGTTTCCCTTCTATTAACAAAAGGTAAACTTCAACTTTTGCGCAATTAAACTTAAAATGCGGTGTAACAAGCGATTGGATCTTGGATACTATGGTTTTTGCTGAAATATTTAGCATATCATTTTATTAACTTTATCATTTCATTAAAATATTATTTTATTAATCTTTAATTTTTCTTATTAGATTTTCCTTTTTCGAACTTGTTTTATCTCTTGCACTTGCAAGAGAGGCCTCTATCGGGAGAAAGAAATATAGATATGTTATTTGTACCTTACATTTATATGATATATTTTTTTATTATCATTTATTATATTTCACGTCTTTCTCTTTGTTATATAATTTGTTCATACTTACATAAGCATGTAAACAAAAGAAGAGTCCATTAATATGTGTACCATTAAACATTTAGCAGAAATAAAAAATTGATATCCCCTTATTTTTCAAAATGATTTTGATAAAAATAAAAGAATTTTTTATTCAATAAAAAACACCACTGCGGAAGCAGATTAAGCAAAGAAAGAACAGATTAATAGAAGAACAAGGATTGATTAATAATATATAGACATGTTACCCTTTGTTTATTTTATTACTCATCATTATTTTGGCTATATTTTTTAAATTAAACTTCAAATATTTATTGAATACATATTATGTTTAATAAATTTCAAATATTTATGGACAGCCAAATATAAAAAAATAATAAAATATAGTAAAGGACTTAAAGTAATGAGCGATTTGTAGCCTGATTAGTATTCGAGGTTTCCTATTGAAACGTTTAAATCTCCAACATAATTAAAGTATCCTAGGTCTCTAATAACACTCGTCCGGTTATTAGTTGTCAAACTAAGCCAACAGAAAAATGCGAAAAGGAAAAGTCATACAAGAAAGCAACTGGAGTTCGAATAAAAATTTTCTCCATTTTTCTTACTCCATTTCCTCTCATACATTTCTGTTTATTTATTTATTTATTTGTCTCTCTCTCTCTCTTCGAACTGATCCCTCCAGTACAGGAGGAGATCCCATGCTTTTCGTTTCATCAAACCGAGAGAAAAACACAATACAATAAGAAGTCACATAATAAACACAAGCGAGCGGCATTCGAGAATAACGAAACATTATTATATGTGCAACGACATAGCATACCGGAATGCCGGGAAAGAAAAGGTTGCTCCCCATAAGCTCAAGTAGCAATTCCGAGCATGAAATGAAAAATGTCTCAAGGTTTATGGTGACCTACACAGGGGGTATGTATACATACTAATTCAAACGTCAAGGTCAACTCTAATACTAAACTATATAATCCAAAATCTAAAATGGCCATCAGCATATCTGGCTGAATAACTAGGAAGTCCTAAAATATACGGGAATTCTCATTATTGCAGTTAGTAAGAACCTGACTAGTAACTGAACTGAAACTGAGTTTTTCCTTCTATCTCTTGCTATCCTCGGCATTCACAACTTCAACGCCTGAAAAAGTTTAAACCAATAGCATTGCAGGTTAAGATCTTCAAAACAAAAAATATTTTTGCTTGCTCAAGAATCAAGACCACATGGTTGTAACTTGAATGCAAGGCCATATCAATTGCTCACTTTCGTCAGCTAGAATAAGCGAGTTCTTACCAAATACATAGTATCACCCGCTGATAGAAGAGGTGATATCAATTACTTTTTACTAAAATAGCTCTTGTAACCTGAGCTTGTTTGTAAAGTATATAAGGATATAGCTGCTATTAAAATTTTATCGAGTCACGCATGTTAAATTAAAGATAAATACGAGGAACCATGTCCATTATGTCAAAATCAAATATTGATAAACAAAGATATTTACTAGTGTAGCTTAAGATTTTTTTGTTTCACTCGACTCTTTTCTTACATGTTTAACCCTTATTTCTTACATCCCTGAACCCGTTATCACAGCCCACAACATCATCGTCAGAGGGAGATGTGGAACTAGAGCCCACCGTTATAGATGCAGATCAAATTTGGATATTGATCAACCCCCCCCCCCCCCATCCCCCCCAAAAAATAAAATAAAAAAAATTGGGAATTTCATAATTATGGACCTCAAAAGCAAGTAGCCAAAAAATGAAACGAAAATTCAACCTAGTAAGTACATACCAACCTACCAAGTTTAATCAATGACTTGAATTTATGTCAATAATTATTCAATATGTTATTAAATGCAATTTTTTTTTTTTTTCCCTGAGAAGTCATCAGCTTAAAATATCTACCAGGTGCCTCTGTCTCTTATGTGATTCACTAAGAGGCCACAAATTTCGGAGTATCAATTCAAACCCCTCCCCTGCCCCGCCTTCTAGCAGGGACGAAATCCAATATTCCCCCAAAGATTCACAAAAGGATTGAAGCCAATTCCAACAAGGCAACAACCGGTTATCACCACAAGCAATTTTGTGAATCAAACACTAATTTTAAACAGTCAGTTCCAACATGCATACTTGGACACTAAAAAACATGCAGAGGTAGTCATCATACCTTAGAAGACATGACCCATTTTCCATCAATCCAGTCCTGATGAAGCCTCAATTGGGAGTGCTGAAACTCTAGTTCTTCATTAGAGGACCTGAAGTAAACTATATACCTTGAATCATCATGAACTTTAGAAATCACACCGACCCACCAACCATCATTGTACAAAGCATCAACTTCCTCAAGAAGACCGAACTGGTCAACAACACACGTGTCTGGCGGATGAGGCCTTATGTGCAGTACATCTACCTCCTCTCTCAAAAGTTGGGAATCATCATCAGCCAGTAGACTGTGGTACTCCACAAGGAACTTCTCCTTTCCTATTACCTCAACGACAGTGGCGGAAAACCATGCTCCTTGGAACCCATCTTCATCACTGCTAACCTCAACTACTTTCCCTACACTAAACATATCTTCCTTCACAGTTTCAACAGACTTCACATTCGGTGTCAACAACACTTTCTTCAATTCATTAGCCTATAATTAGCAACATCATAAAATTAACATATATCCAATTTAACCCTAGAGTCCTCCCTAATGCAGAAAATAATAACAAAATGCGGATAGTATAGGATTAGAGTGTGCCTGTTTTTGTGGTTGTTGGATTGGTGGGACCCAATTGAGGTGGAGCCACTCACGGTGGAGCCTGAGTTGTTCCTTGGGAAACACCAATTGCTCCCTCGAGACTCTGAAATACACTGCGAACCTTTCGTCCCCTAATTCTTCGGTTATGTGGCCCTCCCACCAGCCATCGTTGTGGAAGGCGTCGACCTCGTCGCCGAACTTGAATTCGCGGCTGGGCTCAGACGGGGGAAGAGGCCGGAGGTTGCGGAGATTGAGGACTTCTCTCAACTGCTTGGAGCTTTCATCGTCCGCCATCAGATTGTCGTACTCGACTAGGAACCTGTCGGAGGTGAGGCGGCGGATGACGGTGCCGGAAAACCAGGAGCCGCGGAAGCCGTCATCGTCGGAGCTCACTTCCACCGCAGTGCCCGGGCTGAAATAGGCTGAGGCAGAGGAGGACTCGGATTTGGGCTTGGGCTTGGGCTTGGACTTAGGCGCCATCGCTTCCTTTTCCGGTTTAGGGTTTACGCTGCGAATTGTGATCACAGAAAAGAAAAACAGAACCGAAGAGTGAGTGAGTGTGTTTTATACGTGTGTTTGGCGGGAATATGAATGGACTGGTCTCTTTTTCATCACGACACCATTAATGTTTTCAAATTAATTATAAATAAATAAACAAAAGAAAACGAAAATCAGTTCTGCGAATTCTACTGCGACAGTTCCGTTAACAGGTTTTGGAAGAGAAACCGTATTTAAGCATATATATAAAAGGGGTAAATTTTTATTAAAAAATAAATTATTATTATACTTTATATTTTTAGATAATAAATATTTATTTTAATAAAAAATTATCAATTTTTTATTTTAAATTTAAAAATTGAAGTTAATATTTTTCAATCGTATTTATCCTACAAATATAAACAACAATCCATATAATAAAAAAAATATAAAATATGTTATATATACATATCATATATTTTTTAGAACAAATTTTTAAATTTTAATTATATTTCTTATTTATATTCTTAAAACGATGTATAATTCAATTGGCTATTAATTGGCAAGGTTCGTTAAAACTATTAAATACTAGTAATGGACACATTAATTTTGAGGTCAGTTACGTTATACTTGACGACCTATAATACTACCTTAATAACATTAATTTTGAGATCAGTTAGGCTTTACTTGACAACATATGATATTACTTAACGTCAATTATAAGGATATTAAACTGTAAACCACCTTATAAAGATAGAGAACAAAAAGAATGACATCTCCTTGCAAACAACATTTCAACTTTAATTATGTATTATTTCTAATTAGAAATATCAAAATTTTAATGTGAGCATAATTAAATTAATTAACTGATTAAGATAAATTTGTGAAGTTTAAGTAAGATATTTAGATTAATATAAGCTTAAAAAAATAACATAATTATTTTATTTATAATTTTGCTCATAATTATTTTGGTTAATTATGATTTCATCTTAATAACATGTTAAGATAGATACATAATTTTTTAAATGTCTGTAAACTAATGTAATTATTGTATCAATATTTTGATAAATTTTGTGCAATAAAATAAAATTTTCACTAATTACAAAAAAGTAAAATCATTACAAACAAAAATTTAATCTATATCGCTCATATCAACATAGATAAAATAAAGACTTAATTATACTTTATCAATATATATAGCAAATTCAAATCCTACTCAAATATCATTATCTATTTTAAAGTTAAAACTCTACAAAATATTCTCTAACTTAGACATAAAAAAATATTATCCCATGATCGCATTAAAGCAATGCTCCACACCAACTAAGGTTAAGGTCGATATCATTTGGTGTCATTTGTGAAAAAAATGTAGACTTATTATTATATCACAATGATTGACATGCAACATGTCAGACACTATTAATTTCAAAGGTTATGTTGAAACACTTTCAACTGAAGAAGTTATCATTAGGATCTTCAAACTTTGTTTATCGACCAACACACCTCCATTGCGACCGTGAGAGAGTTGCAAAACACACATCTAATGTTCCAGGTCCAAGGGAATATATAGGGATATGTAACAGCGAATGAAAGTTACTTTTTACATCTAATAGAAGATCATCCGAGGATTATTTGAGAATGCAAAAAACGGATGAACATAAATGAAAATGAACTTTTAAAGAGAAGGGGCAAGATGAGTTCATTGAAGAAGTAAACACCATTATAGAAATAAGGAGCAATGGAAGAATAAATACAAAGAAGTGTAAAGAGAAAAAAAAATTAAAAAAAGCATATAAATACACATTAATAAGGAAGATTACAAATAACCTTTTACCCTAAAAATAAAGGTATAGACGTAAGAAGTAGCATTTAAATTCATAAAGTCAGTTATGATTACAAGCTATAAATGCACAAAATATGTCGTTAGCATTAATGATGGAAGACTCTGAAAAATTCTTGATCACTTTTAACTTCAAAAGTAAAAAAAACCAAAAATTCAGTTATTTTAAACTTCAACTAAAAGAGTATATGAAGAATATTTTAACTCAATTTCTTACATGAGAATTTATTAAGCTAGGAGGTGTAACTGATATGAGATAAACCCATAAGACTCAATTGGGGATTTCTAAACAAATTTAGAACTCAGATAAGTCATATGATTATTTTAATGATATCGGTCAACTACGATTTGAATCCAATGACTTTTTAAAAAAGTTATTACAAAATAATTCACTATCTCACATGAAAATTATTTCTATAAACTATCTTGAAAAGTAAGCTAACATAATTATTGCATCAACATTATGATAAATTTTATGTTGTTAAGAAAATTTTCTACTAATTATAGGAAAGTACAATCATTAAAAATTTGAAAGGAACAATGTAAAAATTTCAATTACATTTCATTAATGTTTTTACACATAACAAATTTAAACACTATTCAAATATCATCATATAATTCAATAGCTAAAATTTTATTAAAATTGTTCTTTAAATATTATATTCAAGTTGTATTTATAATTTGCGAGATCATCCCTCATTATACAGAAAAAATAATAAAATAAATATATTTTATTACCGTATCATAACAATGTTCTGCCTCAATTAAGGTTAGGGTTGAGATCATCGACATAACTTTTTCTAAGATAAATATACTTCTTTTTTCGGTGTAACATATAACATTTATAAAGTACAAATATCTTATTAGAATTTAATTCAAAAGTTGAATGTCCAGTATCTTATAATAATGAATTTCATGTTACTAGTTGAGTCCTAATATATGTTTATATCATTTAAAAATTGATTTATTTAACCATACAAAGTGTTGGAGAAAAAAATTTAAAAAATTAATTATGAGAGAAATAAAACTTAATTTTACAACTTTTTAGACTCTTGCAATAAAAAAATTTATAAAATAAAAAAATTTAACGGATGAAAATTGAAAACAACAGATCTTAGAAAGATAATAACAAGGAAAAAATTATTATTTTTATCTTTTAAATTTAATATTAATTTCAATTGAATTCATTAATTTTTTATTTAATTTAGTTTTTAAATTTGATAAACCTTGATATTAAGTGAATTTTCAAATGAGTATATATCACATTCTATTATAACTATTAAATTTTATTAAAAATATTAATAAATATTAAAATTGATTGAAGAACTTATCTTACACTGCATTTCAATCAATATATTAAATTTTTGTGTGATTTTAACTCATAGAATGGAGATCATAGTGTGAACATCAAGAATATTTTTATGAAATCCTATTTTTGAATATTTATTTATTTTTGTATTTTTATTTTAATAATTATTGACATTGATTGAGTGATTCATCTAAATTTCCGATTATGACTAATATATCAAAACGTATGTCATTTTATTAACTACAATGAGATATTAAATGGGATTCGTATGCATGACTGACTAACAATTAATCAAATTTATTTAAGATTCATTTATTATTAAATACGTAATATTCAACTTAAAAATTTTGTAGTATTTTATGATTTATATATAGAAAAGTAAACATATTAAGACGAGGTCTAGTTTATTTTTTTTCATAAAACCTAACTTTCAGCAAAAATTTGGTGAGATTTAACAAGTATAATAAAAGGAATAACTTGATACTAAAATAAAAGTTAGAGAACTAAATTGAACAAAAAAAATGTTAAAAAATAAAGTTAAAATTAATCTTAAATTTAGTGGACAAAGATATTAATTTTACCCGTAATATAATTTTTAAAAATAGTCTATTTATTTGAAAGAATGGAAAATGGAGAAAAAAAATATATAAGACCTATAAAAGAATGAAAAAATATTAAAAAAAGATACATAAAATTTTAAATATTAAAAAAATTAGAAAAATATATATAATCTTTATGAAAGTTAAATTTTTTTATCTACATAACCAACAAAGGTTGATTCAGTTATAAGGATTTGATTTATGATCTTCAGGATTATAAGTTTGAATCCTCCTATCAAATCTTGAAACATGCCACTTTTCAGTGAGATTTCGAAATAAAATTCATTTAAACTTTTTGTATAAAAAAATTTATCTAAAAAAAATTTAAAAGGAGAGATCTAAATAAACTTACCAAAATACCTTAATATTTATTTTATTTTATTACAATAATTTAAATATTATTTAATATATCCGATTTTTTATAGTATTTTTCTTAAAAAATTAGTTACCTTTAATATAAGATCTTTGCAAAGTTCTAGACATATTTATTATTTTTTTTATATTTATCCTTCATATTTTTAATAACTTTAAAATGATATGATTAATACATAGTACAAAAGCATTTCTTTAAATAAAGATAAAATTAAAATTATATTTTTAAAAATGTGTTATTTGATAAAAAAAAATCCTATAAAAAATCGAAGAAAATATAATCATACAAAAAAATTCTTTCCAATTAAATAAATAAAGAATACTCAACTATTTTTTATTTTTTTCTTATTTTTCTTAATCCCAACAGCCTAAAGTTTTTCTTATTTTCTCTTCTTTGCTATCTTTTTCTCCTATTTCTTTTCACATTTAAGCAAAGGATGCAAGTTGGAAGCGGAACGATGTACACCTTGAAAATAAGGTGGAGAACCAAGTTATTGCAAGATAATGTGGTTAAGGGTGTTGAAAGGCTAGTTTCGTGGTATTAGTAATTTGGTATGTATGTTGTCACCAACTTCACTATGTATGTTGTCACCAACTTCGGTGAAGTTGATGTAGATAATATGAAATATGTTTACTACTGGCTGAGTTTGCATTTTTAACTAAATTCCATGTCACAAGAGAAGAGGAATTGCAACATGAACTAGAACCAGAACCAATCCCTTCTTAGTATAAATATCACCTTTTCTTTTTTCTTGATTGGATATCATTTGAGTCTAAATATACAAATTAAGCTCACAAAACCATAGGTTTTGTATACGTTTCAGAATGAATAAATAATGTCAATATACAAAAATCACTTTGTCATTCTTCGATTCAAGGGATCAAGTCTCATCTTCTTGGTCATATACAATGCAGTCTAAATCAGGAACATAACCTACATCTTTCATATGCATAATCAACAATTTCAGAACTTCACACACCTGCTCATTTGAAGAAAGAAATCTATCTCTAACAACAAAACTGTAAACTTGATCTTTCAATTCAATCCAGCTCCTCCCTGCCTCTTTCTTATTTTTAATACTTCTCATCAGCTTTCTCAAGCTGGCAAAACCATCCCAGTTACCTTCAGCAGCATAAATATTTGATAGCACCACATAAGTTCCTGCCTTCTTTGGCTTTCTATCTAAAACCCTCAAAGCTGCTAATTTGGCCACACTTGATTGTTTATGCGCTTTACAAGCTCCAAGATGGGTTACCCATATAGATTCATCTGGCTCAAATGGCATATTCTCTATTAGTTGATAAGCTTCCTCCACTCTTCCAGCACGGCCAAGCAAATCAACCACACATCCATATATGTCTCGATCTGGTGCTACATTATAATAGCTGGTCATTAATCTGAAATATCTCAGCCCTTCATCCACCAGTCCAGCATGGCTACAAGCACTTAGAACTGCCATAAACACTATCTTATCTGGCTTAATACCTGATCTGACCATCTTATTGAACAACGCAACAGCCTCTTTACCTTGTCCATGGGCCCCATATCCAATCATCATTGAAGTCCAGGAGACCAAATTTGTGCATGGCATTTCATTAAATATTTTATGCGAATCAGCTATATTTCCACACTTGGCATACATTTCAATAAGGGCATTGGATAATTCCAAGATGTTATCAAGGCCTCTACACACAATTACACCATGAAGCTGTTGCCCACAACACAGAACTGCTAAGTTAGCACATGCAGCTAAGACACTAGTAAATGTGAAACAATTTGGACTAAAACCTTCAGACACCATTTGTGAGTATATGCAAAGAGATTCTTTAGAATCCAGTGCTTCAAATCCAGCTATCAAGGTATTCCACGTGATCATATCTTTCTGAGTCATTTCACAGAATATCTGTTTTGCTTCAGATGCACAATGACACCTGCAATACATGTCCAGTATGGAATTCATGACAGGAAGATTGGACTCAAATCCATAATTAATCACTGCAGCATGTACCTGCTTGCCCAAAATTCCTGAACCAATAGAGGCACAAGCTCTAACTGCAATTGAGAAGCTGAAGGAACTCAGCTCTCCTTCCTCCTGTTTGTCACCAAGAAATTATCTTATAATTTAGACTACTAATCACTCAAACAATTAAGTAAAACATACATGGATTTAGAACAAGAAAAAAGGGATAAAACAGAAGGTTACCAGAAACATTTGGCGGAAAACTTGAAGACCACCATAGGCATCTCCTCTGTGAGTGTACCCAGTGATCAAAGTAGTCCAGGAGACAGCATTCTTAGTTATGATATCCTCAAAAACCATTCTTGCATTGTCCATGCTATCACAGCATGTGGCATACATATCCATGAGTGCATTATCAACGTATATGGATGATTCTTGGGTACCAATCTTGATGGCCAACCCATGGGCTAATCTGCCACATGAAAGAGCTTTCAAACCCTTGCAGGCCTTCAAAACAGCGGATATGGTGAAAGCGTTGGGCTGCACCCCATCTCTAAGCATTTGAGAAAACGAAACCCATGCACGGTTATGATGGTTGCAAGAGTTGTAGGTAGTGATCATGGCCGTCCTGGTAATGACGTCTCTGTGGGACATTTCGTCGAACAGATTGTCTGCCTCTTCGATTGAGTCCTTATCGAATTTAGACTCTGAGAAATCAGTGGATAAACCGGTCAAATCTTTGGGACAAAACGATGCATTCAATTGAATGCACCTAAGAGAGTTTTGGACCACCAATGGGATGGGTCGAAAATCGGTTGGGGACAGTAACTTCCTAGCAACCACCATCATCCTTCTTTCAAATGTCCATACAACTAACACTTACTCAAGTAGTTAAGATGATAATGTTCCCTGCTATGCAAGTTGAAAAAATGGAACTGTCTTGCAATTTCACCATCTAGTTAGCCGTTATCGATTAGTGTCTGGTTTATTTCCAAATCTCTCTTCTGCTCCCAGAGCTGCATTCTTGGATCCAAAAGCCTCCGTAGGCTGCAGCAGCCAAAAGTAATCTTGGACAAGTATTGTTTTTTATCTCCCGAAACTTTATTAAATTTAGAAATAAATCATCTCATTTTAATTTTTTTTTTAAAATTTATATTTATCTCATATACAGATACTTTAGAAAATTTGTTGAAATAATTACTCCATAAATAAACTTCTAAGGTAAAGTAAGGAAATTGGGAATTAAAAAATTACGATAACTACATTATCCATGTATATGTATTTTATTGTAATATCAATTATTAATTGTCCAAGGAACAGTTATAACTGTAATTTATACTATAAAATGCACGAGTTAAATCTTGTTTCTTGAAATTTAAGGTAAGGTTTAATTTGTGAAAATATTTTCTATTTTAATTTATAAAAAATTATCTTATTTTTATTTTTTGTTTTCTAAAATTTATATAGAAAATAGTAAAAAAATATTTTAATTATTTCATATACAAAACTTAAAATACAAGAAATAAAAGGGAAAAATAATAATTTATAAATAAAAATAAAAAATATTTTCAGAAACCAAAGTTCTATGCAGCTAAACTTCAGTTTGAGAGAGCTAACTTTTCAGCTGCTGGCACAAAATATATAATCTCACCATTCTGTTTTTACCGATTGCTGCAAAAACATTTTAGTGTTACAATTACTGTTCTCTCCTAACATATTAAGAGATCCTATTAGCGCGACCTTGACTAAATGATTAATAATGTCCTTTAATCTCAACATCAGTGATGGGAAAGTGAAGTCGAGGACACAGTATAATGAGGTAAAATAATGTAGGTATACATAAAAAGAAACTCGTTATTATGAAATGCTGCAAAGGAGCAATTGTATGATGAGATAAATCAATATGAATATTTGTTTGTATACACATAAGTGAAAATCCTAAGCAAAATGAACAAGGTCGTGCTTCAGGTGAGGGAAATAAGTAATATGCAAGAGGTCATACTTTTAAACCTCTACATCACTACAGAAATGGGGAACATATTGTTAATTTTCCAATTTAAACTCTACCATAACCTACCAAACACATAATATATATTGATATTATAGCCTGAACTTATGAATGTACACATTGTACAGTAGGTATTCTGCTTCCAAATAATGCACAGCCTTATCACACAAGAATCTGAGACCTGGCAGCAACTCGGGAACACTTTCTCCTGCCACTCTTGCTAAGTCCACAAACACAAATATCAAGAAGCTCATAATCCTCCTCCCAGAATAACATGGATGCCATTGCAGGATTCTTCAAAAGCATCTTGGATGTGAGGAACCCAGCTATGGTCCATGTTTGATACAGCCGGGCTTGTTTTCCAATAAATTTTCCTGTACGCGTATCATAGTATTCAGGCCAAGAATCAACTAGCAGTCTTCTCTCAGCCAAAGCAACTGCTTTCTGGGCAAGTTCAATTCTCCCCATTTTGAGGCATGCCAGTGTGAACTGAAGATCATGTATAGGGAAATCCATCAGAAATTAAAGCCACACTACTTGACTAAATAGTTGATATGAAGGTCTCTAAAACAAAGGTAGTGAATTATTTTATTTTATTTTAAATGTGTAACAAGTTTAATTGTTAATTGTTAAGATTTTCTCTTTCACAATTAACCCAAGAAAATAAGGTGGCATTTCATTAGCAAAAGTAATTTCTATTTCTATTTCTATTTATCAAAATGCCACGTTGTTTTTATTTTGTTTTCTGCTTTTTAAGTTTTGTATCGAAAACAGTGAAAATAAAAAAAAGTTGTTTTTGCTTTGAAAATAAGAAACAAAATAAAAAATTGTAGTATTTTTCAAATAAAAGTGAAATATAGAAAATATTTTTGCAATCCAAACGCCACCTAACGTTTTCTGATTTTTTATTCTCTTACTTCAGTTTCTGTAATATCTGGTGCAGTTTTCTGCAACATTAGAATGACTTTCTATCAGTGGCCTGGTTAGTACTACTCCCACGCATCTTATAGCCCAATGATTGGAGCCATAGGAATTGGGGGTTCAATAGTTGAGGTACTCAAGAGTTAAGACACTGAGCAAAGTGGATAATCAACAACTAAGCTTTCCTTAAAACACACTTATTGCCATCAGGAAAAATCACCTGCCACAGAAGGGTTGGCCAAGATCCACCATTATGATATGACCAAGGGCTGCAAAAATTAAGAAGTGTGTTGTTTCAGTTAAGATGCACACCATAGAAGTAATTCTGACTTCAAAGACAATTTATATAACATAAATTCATCAAATGCTCTGTACCTTTAAAAAAAAAAGAAAAAGAAAATCAAATTACTCAAAGATATGCACACAACAGAAGGGAAGATTACAGAAAGAACTTCTTACGTATTCTTTGGGTCACAGCCAGTAATTATGCGCCACTCTTCATTATCTACAGCAGGATAACATATCTTAAGAGGCATGTGGCCCACGAGATCATCCCATTTTGCTTCTATCAGATTTAAAATAGCCTGGTTCTGTCTTGGGGTGCCCAGTGATGAAACAATAGACCAAAGATTTCCCAGTGTAAAAAACCTGAAATCCATGTGAGCCGGCTGTAGATTCCCAATCAGATATCCACCCTTTTCAGGAATCCAATCCATTAACCACAAAGGAATTTGTTCTGGATATATGTTGAATTTGTTGATGGCATCTGTGGAGTACTCTTCTGTCTTATACCTGTATATTTCATTCATCTTTTTCATGTCTACCCAGTAATATTCTCTGATGTGGAACGACAGTGCACTGAGTCTGTTGTTAATGGCTCTAATCAAATTATTGGTTCCATCATTTACAGCAAGCATCTCACGTGAGCAACGAAGAGCTGAGTGAAATAATGCCTGTAAAGTAAAACTTACCACAGATAAATGGAGGGGACAATAAGTGAAACAGTAGAGGAAATTCAGAAAACACAGTATCTGAACTCAGTTTTATCTCGTGTTTAGCAAAGATACATTAATGTTACTTGTAGCATATACATGAAAATAACATCAAATAAAAACAGAAAAGCATATGTGTATAGACTAGGATCGACATTCAATTTAAAATAGAGCAGATTACAAATACAGCATAAATTTCCAAATCCATATTTAGCACCTAGTATAAATTACAAAAGAATGAAAAACATAGCATAGTTACACTCACTTGGATCTCAAGGGGGTGACCATGAATGCCCATCCGCCTGTCTATCATGCAAGACCCATCAGTGACTAGCAGAGAAGGAAACATATCGAAACCATCAGTTAAACACAAGTTCAGGATCATTTTTAGGCCTGTTTGAACATCCACCCTTTCTTGCAAGCTGTAGTCACCAGTGAGCTTTCCATAAGCCCGTAACAGGATGATCCACCACAATCCTATCAAAGAAACAAAATATAAACAATAAGGGAGAGTCCATTTGTTATGGTATTAGAATAATATTTTTGTGAATGCCGGTGGTTTACCACTAACAAGCAATCTTCAACAACATCATTCTTCTACAGGCATATTATAAGAAATTGCCAAATAGTCAAATACTAACCTGAATCTACAGGTGCAACACGACCAATAGCTGATTCCCCAAAATCAGGATCCAAAACTTCTTCATGATTATCTTCATCAAGAGCTACAGTTCTAACTTTGAAGCTTGCAGGCATCAAGCCCTGCCCTGGACTGTAGCAATCCACTGTTTTCTCCCAACTCTTTCACAATTTTCAATAACAAAAAGAAAAAGGCAGAATGTTGGTAATCAACATACAACAAAGTTTCAATCAAAACGCTTAATGATTTTGGTAATCATTAATACACTTTATTTTGGAATCAATCGAATTACAGACAGAATAGTGAATTAGCATTTAATGATGATCATAATGAATACACTTCCTTTTAGCTATTGATCCTTGGGTTTACCATTAATCATCAGTATCTATAGTAATAGTTATGTAGCTAACTCTTGATTAAATAGCTGGCATGAATATATGAGAGGGAATAACATGAACAAATCATTGGGTGACAAAAGTAATCAGAATGCACATGATTGGATCATTAACTGACTTTCAAAAGAGTTAAATTACCTGCAATTGCAAGGTGTGGAGAAGAAAGTTTTTAACAATCTCACTTTGTCCTCTAAGCAAGAAAGCAAGAGCTGAAGGGACAAAATCCCTAATAAAGACCTGATCATAATTCAAAGGAAGCTTGTCACCAGGATCATTTGCAGCCACTGTCCCCACAGGGTTGCCACAATAAGTAACCACAGCACCCTGCAATAACTTCCATGCTTGTTTTTCCACCTCCGTGTCCTCCTCTTCAGTATTGACCAGACTCACATTCACACCAACACCTGAACTCTCAGTGCTAACATCTACATCCCTAGACTTGTTTTCGCCTACAACATTCTCATCATCGTTATGAACATCTTCCACCACCAAAGGCTTCACGTTCATGCCACCCTGTACATAAATCCTCTCAAATTTATTGTCGCTGCCACGTGTCTCAACCGTGGTTGAGAAACTTTGAACCTTGAAGCCATTGGTGGAGACATCCCTATTTGATAACAACCTAGAAAGGCCAGAATTCAAAGAGGGTAAGCCAAAAACATTTTGAGAACTACCCTCTATGCGATGAAAACCCGGTATTTGAAAAGGGTAGTGATTGAGATTGAACCGAGGTTTGGGCACGGCAAGTGTGTGGTGACATTCTGCGGATGGGAACCCAAAAATCGATGAATTCCTAATCGTAGAAGCAATAAGAACCCTACGAGCGGGTTTCATAGCGCGGTTGCGAATAAGCGCAATTGTGTTCATGACAAATGAAATAGTTAGGATATCCTACACACAAGAAGAAGAAACCAAATCTGCGCAAATTTTGAATATATCATGCAGTTTTGGTTGATAAAATCTTGATAACGGTTTTGTGTCTCAAATTTTGGAAGAAGAAATAGAGAATTGGGGATGGATTGCAGGCGGTGCTGCTACCGCCGGGGACCCCAAAATTCTTTCTTACATTTTTCTGATGGTCGTTATGTCATTTCCTTTTTTGGTCAAAACGTGAAGGAAAATGCTAGGAGTGTTGTGAAAATAGAATTAGTTTCAAAAACAAAATATTTAATTATCCTAATGATAATATAAAATTTGCATCGATTTTGCCGAAATCTTAACATAACTTTTAGGTCATTAAAACTATCTAACGATAAGATTTTAAAGTTGTTAATATCATATCGTAAATTTAAATTTCATTGCTTTGATTATATATACTAAACATAGTTCATCAGTTTTCATACAAAAACTTCATTTATTTTATATAATTAGTATGTTGTGAGTTGGATGTGCATTTTTAATTTAAATAATATGATATAAACAAATTTAAATTCATAAATAAAGAAGTAAAATAATAAATAATTTAAGTTTAAAGAGAAAGGAGTAAATTTTCCAATAACTGAAATGAGAAAAGAAAATATTAATATAAAATTTTTAAAATTAATTAAAGATGAAATTCAAAGGGAAAATAAATCTTAACTATAAATTATAAAAAATTAACTTTTACATTTTTAGCATAAAATATATATTTCAATAAAAATATGCTATTTAAAATTAGTTTATATATAAAATTTTAAAGTTTAAAATTAATTTTATTTTTTAAAATTAAATAGACATTTATTAATTTGATTAAGTGATATATATTTAATTTTTAAAAAAATTAAAAAAATTCCAGATTTTACATAAAAATTCTTAAAACTAATTTTTTCATATTTAAAATATTTCTGATTAAAATAAATATTATTATTTTTAATCAAAGATTACCATGGTATTAAAAAAATACAAGTAGTTCATTACGCGTGTACACTAGTAAGAGATAGCATAAATTATCAGTTTATCACCAACTTAGGAGACCTTTGTTATAGATCGGCAAATAAAGTGTACGTACTATTTATTATTAAGCGAGGAGGATTTTTACATTTGTTGTCTTGGCAGAAATTTTTGGACTTCGAAGTTAACTGTTGAAAAATTAATTTTGTCAAATGAATTTTGTGTGCAAAAGGAATTTGTTTAAAAATATTATATACTTTCAGTTTGATTTTTACAAAAATTTAATATGCGAAAGTACATGCACAACACGTGGGTTACACGTGAAAGTTGGATATTGAATTCATCATTGACGAGTCTGCAAACTTCTCCACCACATTTTTCATCTCTCAACAATCAACATTTTTCGTGCTTTCGTGGTTTGATCTTATCTTGATGTGTCCATTTTTCTGTGTTTTATATGTAATTAATGTAATTTTTTTTTTCTAAACTTGTCTATCACAATGCTAAATTAGGATACGCGTTAGAACGTCATCTTTTCCACTTGTAAAAAAATGCTAAGAAAAACTGAAAGTTAGAATTTTGATTCTTGCTTTTTTAAATATTTTTTTGTTTTTAAACTAAAAAATTATTTTTAAAAATATTTAAAATTAGAATCAAAATAATTTTAATCTGTTTTAATTTTTATTTTATTCTTATTATTTATATTCTTGTATATAATATTCCATTTTTCTTTACTTGTTTTCTTTCACTTTTTATTTTAAAAACTAAAAACAATCAAACACTGTTAATTATAAATTTCCGATCAACAAATAATTGAAGCTCCAAGCACAATTCCGGAATTAAGTTCTTATTTATGTATTTGTTTAAATAAGTGTCAAGAATCGAATCTAGAATTACTTAATCGTAAAAGTTTTAATATTATATAAAAAAAAAGTTAATAACAAAGACTATTACCACATACTAATAAAACTAATCAATATTAATTTATTAAAATTGATTTCTTAAAAACAAGGGTATAAAATACACTTTACCGCTCTAATTTGTTAAATTAAACATTTTAATTCCTTATTTAATATTTTTCTATAACAACCTTTCCCTTACATAGAAATTAACAATTAAAATATAATAGATAAGAAAAGGAATAAATTACCCAATTTTTAACGAATTTAGTTTGACTCTTCTCCTTTTAGGATTGCTATTGTCGTTGTTATTACTGAGGCAACAACTTAACTATTTTTTTAAAAAAGTTAGGCCTCTTGCTTTGATAATTAAAGTAGATACTAACAATATGTAATTTTACCAACCGCACTAATTAAGCCAAATGTACTCAATTTTGTGCTTGGAAAATCAAAGGAAAGGTTCATCGGTTTGAAAACAGTTATAAAACTTGGATATTTCCGTCGATGGAATCAGATATCGGTCTCATGCTTAGTGTGAATGAGATGTTGGATAAGATATATTATCAATTTCGTATGATATGATTTGATTTGATAATTTGTTAAAAAATTGGCCAACTGATTAGCTTAATTGGAAAAAATTAAACAAAAATCTTCTAAACTAACATTGTATACTGATAGTAATAAAAAGTTAAAATTAAAAATATAATTTAATAGTCAAATTTAACAAGAGTTTCATATTTTTTTTTTAATTTTAATTTCTTAATTTTATCTTAATTATCAAATTTTTATTTTTATTTTTTAAAATTCTATTTCTATTATCAATTAACTTTATTTAAATTTTTTATTAGTTATCTTTTAAATTATCAACCCAAAATATAAATTTCAACATCATCAATCTCTGTGTAATTTTGTAATAAAAATTTTACGTAAAAAATATAATGTTGATTCTAAATTATAATTTTACTAACTGATTAAATTTTTATATATAAATTCTATATTATTTTAATTGTTTTTTTATTTATAACTTTGATTTTAGTAAAATTTTCAAATATTAATTATTTAATTATATTTTAAATTTATATTTTAGTTTATGTTATAATAAAATTTTAACTTTTCCGTATTTTTTTATATAATATGAAAAATGATGATGTTTAAATTTAAAATTTTTATGCAAAACTATTTTTATATATTTAATTAGATGCTTATGTAATGATTTTGATTTTTAAATTTAAAATGTTATAATTTTATAAATGATTTTAACTTATTTTTTTAAAAAATAAACATAATATTTACAAATTTTAATATACTTCAATTCAACTGGTTTAGCAAACGTCTTACTCATCTAATCAATAATTTATCAATCTAACAACAAATTGATTTTCAATTTTATAACAGTATTTAAAATAAATGTCACTTTAATT
Source organism: Canavalia gladiata (assembly GCA_037954105.1). Lineage (NCBI taxonomy): Eukaryota > Viridiplantae > Streptophyta > Magnoliopsida > Fabales > Fabaceae > Canavalia > Canavalia gladiata. The sequence goes on from CM075660.1 coordinate 18,621,769, forward strand.
TACTAGGTGACTTCCTCCAACATTATATAATGTTGAAAAATATAATATTACATGATTTGTTGTATAATTTTTTAGTAAAAAATAATAATTTATTTTTCACTTTTTTTATAATATTGTAAATTGATTGTTAACTTTTTAAAAATCTTTCGTTAATCCTTATTTATTAAGTTATTTAGTAGATTCGTCTTTTAAAAAAAACTAATTTATTATTTTAAATAAATAAAGAGATTAATTTAAAAATAAAGAATTAATTTATATTATTTTAAAAATTAATGACAAATTTATAATACATATATAAATATAAAGTGAAGGAGTAATTTGTTAGTTAACTTTTTTTTTTCAAATTGTTCATGTTTTGGATATATTTTTTTTATTATTTAGTAAGTCTCTTTTATTTCTTTCTAAAAAAAATATTGCTAATTTAATTAAGAAAAAATATAAAAAAATAATACTTTTATCATTTACCTGTATTAAATAACCGAATTATTTCATTCTATTAAATTTAACATTTAACTTACATGAAAAGGGGAAATTACAATAAGAAAAATTAAATTAAGGAGCAAAATGTTTAATCATATAAATTAGGATAGAAAGTGCAACTACACCTATAGATTAAGGGAGACCTATAAATTAAGGGAGTAAGGAGCATTTAACCCTAAAAATTAAACTTTTATAAATATTACTATATTTTTTTAACAAATTTTATATTTTCAAGAATTACATAATAATTAAATTTAAATATTTTATATATACCATATTCCTTCACTTAAAGAGTAAGCTTAAATTATTAGAATTAATCTAATAATAAAAAATTATATATTAAAATAATTTACCTAATTTCTTATTCAATCCTTATTATTTTTTACATTGTAAAAACAACTTTAAAACTTGAAGAAGAAAAAAAATACACATCTATCTACTTTATTATAAAATTAATCTTGTATCGAAAAAGACCGTAGAAATCCAATTCTATTTTTTAATCATAAAAACTCTAATACCACATAAAAGCTATTTATCTTAAATAATGCTATTTTTATCTTATGGTTTCATAATGAATTTTTGAATAAGAGAGAGAAAAAAATAGATTGAGTAAAATAAAATAAATGATGTGATGGAAATTGGAAAGAGATGAAAAAATTGTTAAAAAATGTTGTGAAAATATAGTGGAAAGAATATTATTCATTTATCCCAAATGTATAAGCTATTAAATTAGAGTAGACAAATAGGCTATTTAACAAATGAACAAAAAAGATTACTACAGGCTATCATGAGCACTGGAACAAACTTCATAGTTTTTGACTAGGAATGCAGATGCTTTGCTCCATTTGATAATGGACGAAACAAAACTCCATTCACCTCACATGTAATTACGGTAAGGTTCACCAAAGAATAACTCAGGACCAGAAGAAAACATTATCAATTTACTATACAAAAGAAACCAAGAAATATTATCAGAGGCAATAAAATTGTTATATCCACGCTACACATGATTTATCGGTAGATCCAAAATTATGATCTGACTTCAAATTCACCTGCCCGAGTAAGAGCTCTAAAACCTTTGTAAAATCGGTATGGTACAGTTTTCAGATCCAGTTTATCTATTTGCAGACCGGAGAGGGCGACACCCATAATCCTAAAACTCACTTGAAATGAGGGGAAGACATGAAGGCGTTCCAATCCAGTTTCAATCACAAATGTTCCAGACATAGAAGGCGCTTTATCTTTTGGGATCCGACCAATGGACCATATGCATGTCTGGTACAACAAAATATAAACAAAAATTCAAATTATATAGCAAAGTGGAGCATAGAAGTTTATGTGTACTGATTTTCATTACGTCCATAGACATATATTGTCTATAAGCAGAAAAACACTGCTGCTTACCAGAAGCATGATAGTCCTGTAAATTAGGTACCTTTTTAGCAAGGATGTTTACTGTTCCATGATTTGAAGTCAGATCAGCTGATAAGATGTAAGGAGGAAGCTGAAACTGAACTATAACCGAGTCAATTGTCTTTCCAGGATCATTTTTTAGTCCAACTAATACACTAACACGGCATGTCCCACCATCTGAAGTTAACTGCGGCTTTACATATATTGGGGTGCTTCTCAACTCTCTAACTCTGAAAAGTGAAGTGCTCAAATTGAGAGGATACAAAGTGGGAATACAAATTTGATGTGAACAGAGAATTCAACAATCACAGTTATACCAGTATCCAAATTGAGTTCTAAACATAGAGTTTTGGTTAATGATGACTCAGCCAAAAGAAATTAACCTTCCAGCAGACTAGTTTGAATCCTCATACAGAGAACAAAAGGCTGAGACTACCTGTAACTCATAAGCTTAAATTGTCCATCAGGAGGCACAAAAGAAAGAATTTGGTGGGACTCCCAAGGCCGGAAACGAACACACGGATGGAACCTCACATCGTCTAGGATGGAAGGATTTGCAAATGAAAGAGTTAAATCAGGAAGACCTGAGATATGGGAATTTACTTGAACTTCACCATAGATCTCACATTTCACCAAAACCCCATCCCTGAATGAATAAAACTTTTTTAGCCATAACTATATAAAAGAAAGAAATTATCCATAAGATACAAACTACTAAAGAGGAATCTAAACATGATCTTTCATAAATTTCTACCAATACAGTTCCAGAAGCTCAAGCTTCCAAGATTATTAGTTCACCAAAATATGCTAATTAATAAGACCATAATTACCAAAAAAGAAGAAATACTAGTAAAATTATCACTGTTAATTTTAAGAAGTGATAAATGGGAATTAGCGTATATACCTGTTTATAATTGCGTCCATTTCTTCAACAAGGTCTACATATACTTCATTGTTAGAATACTTTGGCTCTGCTGTTCTCCAGGGAACACAAGATGCTGTAGCCCCTGGAAGTGTATCACTCACATTTGAACTGCTGCCAGTCACAACACTCAAGGCTTTGCTAACTATATTTGGTGGAGCAATCAACTCTCGCAGAATATTTGGTTCTGTCGTTAAGGGGAAGCCATTGTCTATCATCTCATCCAGCAGCTACAAGAACAAAGTAAACTGAGTAATGCACATCTAACCTACAAAGAGCAACAGGGAAACAATATAAATGGAGATAGAATTTCCAAGGAGAATGCAAGAACTGGACGGGAAGTTTAGACAAAGGTATATTTCAATTATGTTCCATTCTCACAGTAAGCAAGCTCACAAATCACAATTTATTTTCATAAACATACAGAGATAAATCAGCTATTGGGGTGTCAATCAACTAAACCCAAATGACAAGTTAACAGACTTGGGAACAAATAAGACCTACCCTAACGTATTTATGGCAGTGATTGAAGATGCCAAACAATTCTTAAATACATAGCAGCTAGCAGCTAACTGAGAGCACATTTACTTACTTTAGTAGCCAATTCGATTAGAGACATTTTGGCAGAAGAGTTGCAGAATTAACATTATGCAGCCGCATGTGAACAGCAGAATAAAGTGCAACACCTCATTTCATAAAGAAAGTCTAGCAATGTAAGACAAAGGAGAAGTACTTGACACAAATACCTCGTATACAATGACAAAGTTGTCTTTAATTAAGTCTTCGTTCAACCCCCCAAAATAATCATTGAGGACATCAGCTACCCTACAAAGGAACTAAAATCTGATAGTTAAAAAAAATGAACACATTACTGATCAGGGGTTCATGTGGCTTCACATTATGAGTTGCAAAAGAAATACCTCAATGCCCATCAAGGGTGGCATTTCAACTTGAGTACACGCCAAAAATGTGATTCCCTCACGAAAAACTTGGAAAATATAATGCGTAGGAGAAGCAATTACCGGTTGTTGCTAAAAAGAGGCAAGAGTTTTATAAAATAGTTAGACGACGGCAGAAATAACCTAAAAAAATGAAGTACAGACCTTGCTAAAAGTTGAAAATAGAACATAAATATGAAAAATCCTAAACAAATAGTAGTAAAGCAAAAGCTTGAGCCAACGTGGAAAATACCTTGACGGAGTCACCTTGAGAAATGGCTTGTTCCCAGAACCAGGCACATATGGAGCGATCCACGCGGTGCCCACCCAGCTGTTTCTCTAGCACTACCTCTCTATCAAGTACGAAATCGAATTTAGAGTCAATAAGTCAAAGATCGATAACTATTCATTCAAATTGCAGTCGAATTGAAGCATTGAAATTGCAGCAAGTCGAGGAGATTTATTCAAAGTAAATTTGAACAGCATAAAAGGTGCAGCTAAAACTTGTTTTCTTGCTCGGGAGAGATAAAATAAAGAGTATATGTTTATGATTTGATTGATTTATCTTACCCGGAATCGGACAGAAGAAAGATGCATTGTAACATCTCTCTCAAGTGAAATCAAGGCCTGTGGAGTGTGGAGAAAAGATTTGCGGAAAAGAGTTTGCGTTTTGCGTTGAAAGGATTAGAAAACTTGAAATATTGCGTCATCTTCATATTGCAATGGATAGGTACAACTAGAACGAGTTGGCTAGCTTAGCTGTTATTGGCGAACACAGTGAATTAGCGATAGCGACTTTTTACTGTTTAAACTCTTTCTTTTATATGTTCAGGTTCTTTACATGAGTTTCACAGTTCAACTACATTTTCTTTTTCGGAAATCTGTTTTTTTAAAACAAAAATACGTTAAAAATGCAATTATTTATAAAGAAATTAGTGCAAATATCTAAAAAATATGTGTTTGAAAAAATTAATAAATAAACCAGTTGAAAACTCAAATAAAATTTAAAGTTAAAAAATCAATTACAAGCTATACAAGCTGTAATTGAATTTAAAATATTTTAAAAAGTTAACTGTTAAACTAACTAAATATAAAATAATAAATAAATATATAATTAACAAATAAATTAAAATTTAATAAATATAATATATTTATAAATATATTAAAATTTAATTAATTTTTAAGAAACAAAATTATTTATTATTTATTTTTTAAATAATATATACTTTAAATAAAATTTTAAAAAATAAAATTTTAAATTTTTCAAAAGATCCAACATTTAAAAATAAAATTAATATAATAATTATTAAAATAATAATTTAAAATATAATAGTTTCTAAAAATATATAAAAAGTATCAAAATTAATATTATTATAAAATTAAATAACATTAAACTTATAAAAATAAATGAATAAATTATGAAAATGTTAAAAATAAAATAATATTTTAACTAGAAGTTGAACCCTAATAACTAAAAAAATTAATAACTACTAAAAACACTACTTCATCAAATAAAGCTTCAATCCCTTAACAAATCATTTCATCCAATAATTTCAATTTTATACACTAATAAATATACAAATTTTTCGAAAGTAAGGTGCTTGCGCAACAGATCAAGCACCGAAATCAGGATTAATAGAACGACTTAAATATAGATAATAAGTTCTTTGAAAATAGCTTCATCCATAAATTAACCGCCTCTACCCAGCACACGAGTCCGAATACTGAGGAGGATTTCCACTTCTTGTTAAATCCTTCTAAATTTGATTTGACTACTACATGTATTTCGGTCGGTGAAATAATCGTGTTCGTGACCCATGACCCGCGATGAGACAACATCGTCATTTATAATTATCCACCAATTTGCACGAGACAATATCATGATAATGAACTGTGAAGATTTATTGCAGACGATACAGAATATAAATCGTAAACACCTCCGATGCAAAATAACACAACAAAAACATGATTTACAACTAAAGATATGAACTTTTTTCCTATATAATTCGATTATCAAAGTCTCACTCGAGCCATTTCATATAAAAAGTACAAAATTTTCCATTCACTGTATCAGTAACTACGCAAATTTAATGGTGGTCAGGCTTCAATCTGATGCTGGCCGAAATAATCATGTACAACTTCCACCGCATCTCAACACTTTCAATAATGCACAGTTCTGTTTGCATTTCCAACTTTGGTAATCAGACAACACTGAATGCTGACTGTAGGGTAGATGAGAACCGAGAGGCAATTGTCTGAGAGGCAAATTGCTGAATCTGCTTCTTAGCATCTGAAAGACAATCAAGCAAGATTTAGCCAGCACGTAAAGAAATCATTCTGCTGGAGTAGGAAAGGGAGTAAGGAATCACTAGTCTCAATATGTGAAGCACAACTTAGAGAAACTGCTTCATGTGATGCAGGATCAATTAGACCAGAGGGAATGCAGATAATATTGAGTATTGACACAACACGCAGGAAAAAGACCCAAAGTTCGCAATCACACAAAAGCAGGGCACTATTACAAGGGATTGCTCCTTTTCACAAACCATTTACGTTATCATTCCATAATGTTTCCTGTTACTTAACAAATCCCACTACAGCTATTTCTGATGACTATAATAATGAGAATGAAACTATAATATATTCCAATTTCTGTGAATATAAACTAAAGTTGAGGGCTTAGAGGGCATCCTTGTGGTTTTCTAAAAAAATAAAAAATATGTTCACTGAATTAAGTCCAATGGATGTGTTTCAAGCCACAAATACAAGAATGCAGTTGACAGAGCATCAATAATCACATAACCCTCCTACATAGATGTATATTAGCATCCAAAGCAACTTTGAACCAAATATCATGTCCCAACCTAATAGAGCCCTTTGAATCATGTTGCAGCCTAATAGAGCCCTTTGCCACCCAGAAATTGACAAGAAAATTCATAAATTTCCATTTGGCACAAACAATGGACTCTAAATAAGAGTTACTTAGTAGTCAGTATCCTTGTATGTCAGCCACATTATAGGAAGTGCGCAGAATACAGCAAAGTGTTTGCACCTTTAAAATGAGATTAGAAGCAGGCGCTAAAAGATAAGATTCCATAACTTCAAGATGATATATTATACATATATCATAAACTAAGAATATTTCCAGACAATTCCCCAACCTAAACCAGTTTTGCTATATAAGGAGACATACAATTTATGAACACCATGGATAAAGTGCGCACCTTTATTGCATTTGGTAAAGCCAACAATATTTGCAATGCTGAGGGTCAAACAAACTCCTACAACAAGGAGATAATCAGCTTGAAGCCTTATGAGTGAGAATATTGCCAGCACAATCCATGCAATTGCCTGCAGAACAACACACAAAAAGTGTTTCTTATGCTCAGAGAACACAATTATGCTTGATTATGTTTGGGTGGAGGAGGGGGTGTATCTAAAGTATAAGCAATGACAAAATCCTGCCATGTTAGTTCATAGAGCTAATCTCCATCCAGAACCAGAATTTATTGAAAATCTGCCACTATATTCTGACCATGACAACCTATTTAGTATTTACTCCTAAGCTACACATGCACCATCTCAATAAGTCCGATCAAGCAATAATATCACGCATACTGTCTTTTTATTGAATCTCCCAACAACCATCTTTTGACAGCAAATCCATAAGGACTCCAGAAAACTGGAACTTAATTGCATGCTGTAACCAATGCATATTCGTACCGTAATATAAAGAGTCCACCAGAAAAGCCACGAATCTTTCTTGTTCATCCGAGACAATGACTGGACAAAAAGGAAGGGGAAAAATTGAAGAAGCAAGAAAATATATACAAAGTATTTGAAGCCAGATCTCATGCTATATTCAGATTCAGCAGAAACTGTACATAATAGAGATATTATTTCAAAAATAAGATTACACCAGAACAACTGATCTAAACAGGAAATACCTACCTCATGATCAAGACATTCAAATTTCCAAACACTCTCACCCAGATCATTAATTTCATTCCACCACCTCAAACCAACTAAAATTCGGCCACTCACATTCTTGACTACCCAGAAATCAAGGGCAGCAAGAAGGACAGTCACCACAAAAATGATGACAAAGTTATCAATAAAGAGGGCCGAGAGAATGTAAAATGCCAAGGCTGCAGCCTGCCAGATACAAAGAACAAATAATGCCTTCACCAAGTGAACATGGATTACGTAGAAAGACAAGCAAATAGCACAATATGATAAAACAAACCTTGAAGAGAACATGAAAGAAGCAAGTCTTGGGATTGGCGTAGTTTTCACCCAGAGACTGCAAACCAAGGAAAACCTAATTAATTATCTAAATCTGAAAGGAATCAGTAGCATGAGCAATCCAGCCAAACCTAATTTCAGTGTCCAGCACGGAAAATTCAAAATCGAGCAGAAAATAAAAAGCCATTGCTGAATCATCAGAGGAAATTAAGCGTGTATGGTGATACGAGTTGATTAGATTTTTCACCAGGGACAAAAATCAGATCAGCGGTTTTTCTAGGAACACAAGGATGAAGGAAGATTGAAAGAAGTAACGGTGGAAAAGCAGATCTAAGAATTATGCAGAGGAAGAAAAATAGTTGACTTACTTGGTTGGGATCCATATGTGCAGTGGAAAAGATAGGGAACGAAGCTTGCAAGTAGTCAAAGACGAAGGAGAAAGAGCATACCAGATCTTATACCCTTCAAAAGGTTTTCAGACCGAAATTTGTTTCCAAAATGCCAGGTTAGATTTGCCACTGTAATTGCGTTAACCCCTTCCTTTCTATTGAGAGTTATGGGTTTTCACTTTTCATTCCCCCAAGGAAATGCAAAACCGCAAACCAAAACCATTTTGGGCCGAGATTGGGCTTTACTTGAATTAATATTCAAATTTGGGATCACAGTCACTCGTGCCTATTCCTGATTCTCATTTCTCTGTAATTTTTTTCTCACATCTCTATTTTCCTTTTTTTTAAATCTTTACAAGGTCTCCAACATTGAGAAAATTGAAATAAACTAATAAATTACATAAAATAGAAAATATAAATGAATTTGATAAATTTAAAATGGTAACCAAATAAATTATTATATTAAAAATCTTAAGAACGGGGTACAACTACATTTACATATTGTTTATTAAGAAAACAACAAAAAATTTATTTATATATGTCACAGCCTCCAGATTATCTATGTTTTTTTTACACTACTTGCACATCATATTTTATGTATATGTATTAGTATGAAATAGTATCCAGATTATCTATGTTTTTTTTACACTACTTGCACATCATATTTTATGTATATGTATTAGTATGAAATAGTATGAAATAGTCGTACGTTCATGATGTACTTAATCTTCCGATCATACATATATTTGAATAAATAAACTTTTAATAAGTACATACTTGTTCACATTACATCAGTTTCACGATCCCACAATGTAAATAGTTTAGGATATTTATGTAGGATACAATCATAAATTAAGTCATTGACCCTGGTCACCCAAGGATCCCTTATTCTATCTACCATGGTTTGCATGAGTGGATTTTTCATTGTATGGATATTTTCCATTGTTGGACCCAACCTTATGAAACGTGGAAACTATAGTTTACGATTGTGTTGTTGTTATTATAGTGTTAATCCTATAAAACAATTCTTGAGGAATAATTGTGTTTCTCACAATTGTGTGTTTGAAAAATTTATTGACTCTCTCATTAAACTAACATTTACGCAGCTCGTAGACTAGGTTGTGATTTGAGAGTTATCTTATTTAATTCTAAATTTTTATTTTATATTAGTAATTCATTTGAAAGTAATATTTTTTAAATCATAATCCACATAAACTTCAATCTAAAGGGTTTAATGTGGGAGCTAGTTCTAATTTTATTTTTTTTCTATTTTGTAATTTATATTAAAGTAGGATGTTTAAATTAGAATTCATATAATATCTGAATCAAGTGTAATGAGTTCAAGTTAATTCATCTGATCTTATATTATAACTTTTTATTTTGTAACTTGTTTAAAAATAATATTTTTTATATCTTAATTTATGTAACATTCAATTTAAGTAGGATAAATATAAGTTAATTCGTCTAACTCTATCTATTTTATAAATTTTTGTTTTGTATCTAATTTAAAAGTAATTCTGTTAAGTTCAATCTCAGGTAACCCTCAAATCAAGTAGGATGGGTACGAGTTAGCTCTTCCATCCTTATTTTATAATTATTTATTTTGGAACTCGTCTAAAAATAGGATTTCTTAAATTATAATATATATAATTATCAAAATTAGGGATGGAAGTGAACAAGGCCATCCGACAGGGGTCTACGGCTCGGCTCGTTTAAAGCCTAATTAAGCTCAGTTCGTTTAATAAATAGATAGGCTCACACTTGTTAAAAAGTCTTTTTAGATAAACAAGTCAGACCAAGACTTATAAAAAAGCCTATTTAACTTATTTAGGGGGCCTATTTATATTTATTTTAATATATTATATTTATATAATATTTATTTTATAGTTTATTTACATAATATTAATATATATATATATATATATATGTTTTAGATCTATTTAATGGCATTTTTATCTTGTAAACTTTAAGTTTGCAAGTTTTTTTAATTAATTATTTATATAGGCTTTAAGTTTATTTATTGATTTTTTTTTTGTAATGTAGGCTTTAAAACATGCTTGCAAGGCCTTATAGGCTTTAAATCAAGTCAGACCTTGACAGAAAAAAAAAAAAACATTTAACAAGTAACAGGCTTAGGCTCAGGCCTCAAAATTTTTTTTAAACAGACCAGACTTGAACATTTAAAGCCTAGCTCGGCTCGGCCTACTTCCATCCTTAATCAAAATAAGTAAGATGGATGTGAACTAACTTATGTAATTGTAATTTATATTTAACTCTTTTTCTATAAAATTTTATTATTTTTCTTAATTTTTTCATTCATTTCTTTATTTCTCTCTTTAAATAATTTATTCAATATTTTTTAATTAAATTTTATTTTTTTTTCAAATTTTTTTATTTATTTCTAGAATTTTTTCCTTTTTAATTCTTTCTCTTTCTTTCTCAAAAATTTTTCAACTTTTTTATACTTTTATCTTTTATTTATTTATTTTATTAATATATTTATCTTCTATCTTTAAACTTATCTTTTCTCTGTATTTTTTATTTTTCCTCTCTTTAATTTTTTTTTATTTTAATTTTTTATTACTATTTTATTTTAAGAGACAAAATCAACTAGAGAAAAAAGATGGAAGAGAAAAATGAAACCTACGGACTAACCCCAACTCATAGGATTAATGGACTTCTAGCATCATAGAATGTATAGTATGAATTTTGTGGGCTTGTGAGACAATTGACACATCACTTGGAAGATAGGTAAAACTAGATCGACGATTGTCTCAAAATCGAAAGGAGGATAATCCACGTTGCAGACTCATTAAAAAGTCATAGTTATACGTATAGATTATAACAAAGGGCGAGTGAGACACTTCATTTAGGTAAAAAAAAAGTAGTGCATTTAATTATACTTTAACATAAAGAATAAAATAAATTCTTTAACCTTCCCAGCGTACTGTTAAGAAATAATCATCATGTGCAATATATGAATGTGATTATTCTATTTTCTACTTTATAGGTTTCTATGATGACATAGTCATGAATAAGTTGAGATTATTACGTTTTATATCATAATAATCTTCACCAATTTAAAGTTAGTCATCCTTACAGTATGCAAATGAATGTGAGCTCAAATATTTTTATATCTTTTATTATCCAGTTTCAAACCATAGTATGCTCTTGGCAACACTAAACTCATTATCATCTTTGTTTCACAATATTTTAAAGGGTCAGGAGTCATATGCCACCGAATACCGCTTAATATTTATTTTTTTATTTTATTTTATTTTTTATATTATAATATATATACTATTTTAAAAACCCATAATAGATTATGAAAATTATATAAAAATTTAAGGAAAATGACGGTTTATCCATTCAAATTAATTAAAAGATTTTAAAAACCCTAAACTCTATGACTACGGACCCTTGAATAGAATGCTTCTTCGACTGAAAGTTGATCGCTTAATTCCTATTTCTAACTCAATAATATAAACAACACAATGTAATCATGTTAAGGTAAAAGCTTGCGGTTGTTCTGGGTGTAATGGTATTTTTCCTTTAGCTGATGATGTTCAATTTACTTATATCATACCTCTTAACTTCTGTGGGGTAATTTGAAGACTTCATAAGCTATTTTTTTATTTATTCTAGCAACATTACTTCTTGTTGTTACTTTATTAAATATTTTAATTAATTTTTTTTAGGAATGAAACTAATTTAACAACTTATGGCACTTGGACTTATATCTTAAATATGGTTTAATTATAATGGGATTTGGCATGAGCTTTTGTTCAGGTTCTTGATGACAATAACTTCTCATATACCATTGAGCTTTCATGCAAGGATTAGGTTGACTTGAACCAAAATCATGATATATCTGGCAGATTTATTGACCATTAGAGTGTGTACCCGAGTTAAAAACAAAAATAAAATCTAATTTATTTGGAGTAACACCCAAAAAGGATCTGAAACTTTGAGTTCCAGTTTAGAAACAAAGACACCAAAATAATTCCATCAAATAGACTTTCAACAACTCTTGAACGAAATGCTACATGTGTTAGACAATATCAAGTGTTCAACATTATTATTTAATAATAAGGTTCCATTTATTTTATGGTTAGGGATCCTCAAATCAAAATTTGAAAAATTGGAACAAAACTATGTTCATTTAATAAATTTCGAGACATGTGGAATATGATTTTGGATATTTCTAACTATAAAAAAAGACTAATATGTTCATTCATGTACATATATTAAAAAAATATAATTTCCACATCCGAAAGAACTTATACAAAATATATTTTGAGTTTATAAAAAACTATGTCTTAGTTTTTTTAACTTATTTTAATGTTTTTAGTGTAGTTTGATAAAATAAAATTTTTAATTTATTCTAATAAATTTTATAATTAAATCATTATATATATTTTTATCAATAATAAATGATTAAGTAAACATTCAAATAAATTATTTTACCGGATTGCATCAATAATGGTGAACCTATATGTTCACAATAATGGAGTTGTAAGCCAATTAGTTAATTTTATGTTTTATGTTATTTGTTTTTGTTATTTTTTTTTGGGTACAAAGATGGGTGGGTAGCTGTACATTTTCAAGGAGCCCAAAAATAGTTATATGGGTGTGAGCAAGAAGGCCCGGAGTTGAAGTCCATTAAGAATGACCTTTTGAAACTCATTTTGCTTTAACTTTTACAAACAAAAAAGGCCCATTCCCATAGTCTTCTTTGTCCTCGGACCAAAAAGAAAAAGTTATTTCTCCAGAGACTTCTACATTTGATAATAGTATCTAATGGCTAAAACAAAGGATAACCTGTGTCTGTGTGTCGGTGACATCTGTATTTTAAACAACTCAAAATTTAATTATACAACCAGCACATCCCCTTAATTTGGCTGGCCCCACTCTACCATTTACTTTCAAAATCAAATATTGAATGGAGGAATTAATTTGCTGGAATCACTCCTGAGTCAATATTATTTTACTATACTATTCTAGGTACAGAGACAAAAGGAAAATTATTTTTTGAAAATAAAACAAATTCTGATTTAATATCACAAATCAAGAAAATAAAAGAGGAAAAACACCTAAAAGCTCTCATTAGTTTTTTTTCTTCCTACAATACTCATTGATTTTTTTTTTCTTTTAAAAAAATAATAATAAATATAAGGTCCAAAATCTGAGAAACTTAAATTAAGCCAAAAATGGAAATTCGGAGAATATTCTCATGAACGATGTTTCCTACATGCTACCAGTCAAATTCTTTTGTCAAAAATAGTCAAGGCAGCTCGTTTGAACATACTCATGGATTTCGTTTCGTTTTCAAAGTTAAATGGTCGGCAGTTGACAGAAAAGGCCCATAATATTATCCTTAAGGATATAAAATGACATCATTTACTATAAATGATATTGTTAAAGATAAATAAAATTATTATGAATTATAAAGAAAAATATCCAAATTTTTCGTGATGTTTCATCTTGTTATGTTGAGTAATGTCATATTTTATTTATTTTTGTTTGTTATTAATGCTCTGAGCATTTTATAAAAATACTAAATGAAAAATAACTATATAAAATATTTTAAAAATAAAAAAAAATTAGTATAAAAAAATTGTAAGAATATTAAAATAATTTTATTAAATTAGATTTGATGTTTTGAATTTTGATGTTGGACCAACTAACAAAACTAGAATTGGTAGCAGGTAGTTAGACTAATGGCGACGAGGCTCTCTCTTCACCAGACAGCGCCACCTCGCATTGTACACTCAAAGGATTGTATGGATCCCACCAAAATACAGAGCTTCATAACAATATTTGATGGAAAGCCACGTGTCTAGCAAGGGTCAAAGTGCCTTTGCATCGCGGGGATTTAACAAAGTACACCCAGTCGGTGGTGATTTTTGCCACTTGTCACTGCCCGGGGCGGTGGCAGTTAACCTGGAAAGGGTTATTCTATGATTTATTTTTGTCGCTTATGCACCAGAAAAGTTTATCCTAGAGGTAGCTTTTCAACTTCTGATTAATCGACGGGGAAATATTAACTTGGATAACGGGGCATAAAAATGTGGTTATCTCTATGTATCATTGTCATTTCACATGTAACTTTTCCCAATTTTTTGGAAGTCGGTCTTGAAATTATGTGTCTCATTTGATTCTGAAACTATCAAGATTAACCCAAACATATAAACTATATGGTAATAATATTTCTTATCCAAGAAGCAAATAAATTATGCCAAAAAATCCATGGTCAAATGTTAAGGGGTATTGTCATGGTCTCTGCCTCTCTTCGGTCTCTTTGATAGGAAACAAAGGCTTATAGCTGCAGATGACTCGAATTTTCTTCTGTCCCCTTCAATGCTATTTGGTCATTGCATGATGATTCATTCCTAATCTTTAATTATTTTTTCTTTTTATAAAATATGAAAATGACGAAATTTAAATTTAAGATTTTTTATGTAAAATTATTATAATATTTAAATTCTTATGAGTAGATTAATCTTAATCACTTTTAATTTATAATTTATTTATTTATATATTTTAATTATTTTTCATTTTAATATATAATTAACAAAATCTTATAACAAAACAAGTCATAAGAATGTGCTTGGCAATTGTTTGTATTTTCTGTAAATATTTGATTGGCGAATTAACAAAAAATGCATGGTATTCGAATTTTTTATGTTATTGGTTCTATATTGGGCATCGTTATCAAGATTTTATTACAACCTAACAGCAATAACACCAACAATGTTATCAGCGAGCCAAAAAGATAATATAAATTAATCCTTTGGTCAATTCACTCATTAATTAATGAGTGAAAAGTGTATCCATAACTATAACCGCGTGATTCCAGAATCGTCTAATTAACCGTTTGATTAATCAATTAATCCATCACCGTAGGATTCGAAAGAGATCCCGTTAACCGTTGGATTACTTCGGAGTACAATGGCGATAATAGCCTCCAAAGGTGTATATAAGCAGAGCGTGCGATTTCCTTCAGCATCACAACTATCACAAGTTTTCATAAGTGTTATCTGTCTTATAAATTCTTTCCTATTCCTTCTTCCTCTTTTGAAACTTTGAATAACAAAGCAAACACTACTCACAAGACCATGGCTCCTGATATGATCACCGCTGCAGCAAACGTCACCGACGCTCAAGGCAAGGTCGCCGGCGGTTGTGGCCGTGCTTACGTCACCTTCCTGGCAGGGAACGGCGACTATGTGAAAGGTGTGGTTGGGTTGGCGAAAGGTCTGAGAAAGGTGAAGAGCATGTACCCTCTGGTGGTTGCAGTGTTACCAGATGTTCCTGAAGAACACCGCAAGATACTCATTTCTCAAGGTTGCATTGTTAGAGAGATCGAACCTGTGTACCCTCCAGAAAACCAGACTCAATTTGCCATGGCATATTATGTCATCAACTACTCCAAGCTCCGTATTTGGGAGGTATATATATTTAAACTAGATTTTCTTTACATTTGTGTATACTTGTTTGAGCAAAACTTGGAGATGAAATGATTTACTTCACTGTGATTGCAAATTCTTGCAGTTTGTGGAGTACAGCAAGATGATTTACCTGGACGGTGACATCCAAGTTTTTGACAACATTGATCACCTCTTTGATCTCCCCAATAACTATTTCTATGCTGTGATGGACTGTTTCTGTGAACCCACTTGGGGTCACACTCCTCAGTACAAAATCGGTTACTGTCAGCAATGCCCTGATAAGGTTCACTGGCCCTCCCATTTTGGGCCTAAGCCTCCTCTCTATTTCAATGCGGGCATGTTTGTTTATGAGCCCAATCTCACCATCTATAATCACGTTCTTGAAACTGTCCGAGTTACTAAGCCCACATCCTTTGCTGAGCAGGTACTTGATAGTTAATACTTAACTTCCTTACTTGATTAATTATTCTTATGCTATATTATTTATGTTGGATTATTTTTTTTGCAGGATTTTTTGAACATGAACTTCAAGGACAAATATAGACCCATACCTAACGTCTACAATCTTGTGCTTGCCATGCTGTGGCGTCATCCTGAGAATGTTGAGCTTGATAAAGTCAAAGTGGTTCACTACTGTGCTGCTGTAAGTGTTGGACTCATAATTGACTTGAATAGAACCCAAATTCGAATTTCAATAAGATATTTAATTTGGTTTTGTTGGTTTGACAGGGATCAAAGCCTTGGAGGTACACTGGGAAGGAAGAGAACATGGACAGGGAAGATATCAAGATGTTGGTGAAGAAGTGGTGGGACATATATGAGGATCCGTCTTTGGATTACAACAATCCCATCAATGTGGATAGATTCACGGCTGCGCTTTTGGAGGCTGGTGGTGTCAAATTCGTTCCCGCCCCATCTGCGGCTTAGTCTGCTTAATTTGCTTATATCTGGAAATCAAATGTGACCCAAGTATATAGTAAATGGGGTCATATATTAAGTTTTATGTGTTTATTAATGTAATGTAGTTAAGAGGACCATTTTTACAGTGTCCTTATTTTATTTTTTTTTCAATTATGCAAATATAGAGTTGTAAATACCATATCCTTAATTTTTATGAATGGATGTATGTGTTTTTTTTTAAAACTTTTTCGTCGTTTAGTTTTATTTACATTGTAATGCTACATCTGCGTTGTAGCGGTGATCGGTGAGAGTTGGAATATCTGGGCGTGCCGATTCATTGTATATTTGTACCCTTAATTTTATTTATATATTATTCGGTCTGATAGTCTACCTCTACAAACTAAACAAAGTAATCAAAATGATTTTACTCAACCCTGATATTTGATTCTATAAAAACTTGGATTACCACAACAATGGGGGGTTTTGTTTTGTTTGTTCGCATCATCGACTAGCTTTTGTTCTTAACTTAATCGGTCTTTTAACTAAATATTGGTCATGAAGCATTCCTTCTCTCTGTCTATTTGGTTATTTGCTTTCCATAACCAAATAGAAGCTCTTGACATGGGCTCTACAATTGCATAACCTGCATGCAGTTCACGTAAATACATAAACTGCTTAGCATGGTGATCGCATAAAATCAATCAAGGTGCACGCACTAGTTAATAAAAAAATGGTGAACTCACTTATTCTGATGTGGAACTGGTCATGACTTTACAACATTAAACGGAACTACTTTTTTTTTTATCAAGAAAAACTATATAAATCGCATAATATAAAGAAGCGATGCGTCTTATGGGCCTAATTTTTGGGCCAACCATATATTTAATTTTGATGAGATCCAGGCCCAGCAGTAGGTGTCGTTTGGGTAGGTGGAGAAAATGAGCTCCAGTGAGTGTCAGAGACGTAGCCACGCATCTCTTTCTTCGTACCGTAACACCTCACCGAACAGTCGAAACGGGAATTCAATTCATATATGAACGTGTGTGATGCAGAGGAAGAGGCAGAGGCAGAGGCAGAGGCAGAAGCAGAAGCAGAGTTGAGTTACGTGTTGAATAATAGAAATGGGTTTTGATGGGAGCCATTCAGATTCAAAGGAAGCAACGGTCGTGATAAAGGATCTGAGATTTACGTACCCTGGCATCGATGGCCATCCCCCGCCGGGTTCCACACCTCTCATTCAAGATTTCTCTGTCACCCTCTTCTCCGGCGACCGTTGCCTTCTCGTCGGTTCCAATGGCGCTGGTTCTCCCTCGCTCCCTCTCTCTGAATCCTAAAACTAAGAGGCATTTGCATCTCCATTTATATTTATTTGTTTTCCGATTATTGTAGGCAAGACGACGATTCTCAAGATATTAGGAGGGAAGCACATGGTGGAGCCAGATATGGTTCGTGTGCTTGGAAGATCGGCTTTTCACGACACCACTCTAGTATCTTCTGGTGATCTTTGTTATCTTGGTGGTGAGGTTCGTGCTTTAACTTTCATCTTCAACTCTCCAAAACCGCTTCTTCAACTATCAACTATTATCAATCTCCATTTTTCCATCCAACTAATTAAATGCTAAATTATTTAGTTACAATTTCACTCGTTGTGTCTGCAAACGCACACTGGAAATCTTATATTGCAATTTTTTAGTGGAATTTGCTAACTGTTAGTAATTGATTCCGTGAATTTTTGGGGAATCGGGACACAGTGGAGGCGCGATGTTGCTTTTGCAGGTTTTGAGGTTCCAATACAAATGGACGTCTCTGCTGAAAAAATGATATTTGGTGTAGCTGGCATTGATCCTGAAAGAAGAGCAGAGTTAATCAAGGTTCCATGAATCTTTTCTTCAACCTTTCTGAATTTAACTTTTAGCTGAACTCGGTTCCTGAGTTTTATGCGTCAACATACATTTCATGAATATTTTTTCTTCATGTAACATGAGTTTACTGGTCATGGGACGCTTTTGTAGATTTAAACGGTCAAAGTGGATTAGATTTTACCAAATCTAAAAACGAAACAAATCAGCATCATGAATTATTTACCTTTAATAACTTAGATATGGCTGTAGAAGGGGGATGGTGGCCACTGAATTGGCATGTTGTTTTAGAGAAAAACCAGTTTCTGCGCAACCACAAGAAATGCTATTTGACTTTCATTCATTTCCCAAGATATCCTCCTTTTTCCATTGCTATTTTGGTATGTGTTGAACTTTTTTGTCAATTTCTGTATTTGGTTGTACTCGCATGGGTTTCTCTTAAAAACTTATGTTCATAAAATATAAGGAAACTCGTTGGGTACAAAAAAGGAGAACCTAAATGCATTTACTATGGTGCCAGCTTCTATATTCATGAATTTGTTATTGGTAGATAGATAGCATAAAGACCGAGCTGGCCGGTGCCAGATTTGACCAAAACCAAGGCATTACGTTCTCTTGATGTTCATGTTCTCTGGCTATGCGTTTCTAATTCCTGGGAAAGTTTGTATAGCAATGCATATATAGTTGTCTCTGGAAAATCCTTGCTTAAATTTCTGTTTTACTGTTCAATTGAGCAGGTATTAGATATCAATCTTTCCTGGAGATTGCATAGAGTATCTGATGGTCAAAGAAGAAGAGTGCAAATTTGTATGGGTCTCCTCAAACCATTCAAGGTGTGATAATCTTTTGTTTGATGTATCAAAAAGTCATTTTAGCCCCATGCTCTTTAAGACACACTTGTTTAGTTTAGAATAGTTCTATATTTGTTGCTTCATTGCACATATCATATATACGAGCTTGCTCCTTGTTTATATAGGTTCTTCTTCTCGATGAGATAACAGTTGACCTTGATGTTCTAGCAAGAGCTGACCTTCTAAGGTTTCTAAGAAAGGAATGTGCAGAGAGGGGTGCCACTATTATCTATGCAACGCATATATTTGACGGTCTTGAGGATTGGCCAACAGATATTGTACGTCTATTTCATTTTGAACTTTTTCATGTCAATGTTTTGGCATAGTCCTTCGTTGTTCTTGATGTTCTTTTATCAGGTATATGTTTCTCATGGAAAGCTGCAACTAGCATTGCCTATGGACAAAGTCAAAGAAATTAGCAAATTATCACTTATGGTTAGTGTTGTTCATAATCTTGACTTAAAAAAGTTTTTGATCAATTATTTGCATGTGTAACTCACGGTATTTTAGTAATATGAGCCTTACTCAAGTAAATTACCAAATTGTCACTAATGGTTAGTGTTTTTCCTTATCTTAAAATGTTATTGGTCAATTATTTGTGTGTCACTCACTCACTGCAACCTTGTAAGTTGAGCCTTAGCCCAATGGCCTTATATACCGTCAAATAGTTGTGGAGCGTACTGCATGGACCATTGACCAAATACACTTCTTAAAAAAATGTGCCTACTTGGTTTTAAATATGCAGAAAACAGTAGAAAGTTGGTTGCGGAAAGAACGAGATGAAGATAAAAAGAAAAGGAAAGAGAGGAAGGCAGCTGGTCTTCCTGAATTTGGTAAGCAAGTTGATGGAAGCCGTGTAACAGGGGATCCAGCATGTGCTGCAGTTCGAGCAGTTAATAATGGCTGGGCAGCAGGACGATTACATTCCACCGTTGCTGGTGAGGAGAACTTTCTCCTCAGCTCAAACCGAGTATTGAGGCAGTAGATAAATTTCAAATATTGAGTGTTTTTGCTTTGTATTTTAATAAACTTCAAAACGAAAATTTGTTTGCCAGTGCTTTCTGGCTCATATTATCCATTGTTATATAGAAAGGATAACAAGTAACAGGCTATACACGTAAAATGTAAGGTAATGTATCTACCCTTGAAAAGAGTCATGTGACTTTAGCATGCAAGTCTATGACCAATATCAATAACAGCCTTTGTAAAGTTCTCGTAAAATTTGTCTTAGTCTGATATCCATCTTTGGTTCAATTTCCCTGGCAGTCTTTTTATTTAGATTAAAGTGTTTGACCATAAATCCAAATATCCAAGAATTCCCTTTCCTAAAAAATGAGGCATTTAGAAACAAAGCTTGCCTGACTATGGACTCGTAGCCTAGTGGCACTTCCCTTGGAACAAAGGGACATTGCTTTTCAAGATGGAAAATGGTATTCTATAGCACTACATTTCCCTATTCTTCACTTAAAATCAGCAAGGTCTCCAACAATATCTTAAAAGAAAAAAAAACAAAAAATAAATAAAGAAAAACAGGTTGTTTTATCGTACGTATAGAATTACACATTAGCCGCACGGATTCATTTTTACGGCATTGCACCTTATTGCCAAGTTCATTTGCAAAGTTCTCTCTGGCTTTTGCAATACTCATTGCCAAAAACTATTAACGAATCATGTGAGGTTGGTGACGGATCGGGTTCCGAACATTGTTGTTTTTGCCAGACATTGCTTACATATACCATTATCCTCGGCTCACGACTCGGGAATTTTTTTGCGAAAAAACAAATTGCAGTACTAGCAGTACCGATAGCACAGCTATAAAGTTGCTGGGCTCCAATAACACCCGGGAAATATCGGAATCCATTGATTGCAGATTAGGAAGATATATAAAGTGAAATTTATAAATTTCCACCGGAACAACTGATAAATTGAAGCTTAAAATGAGAAAGTTGGGAATATTGACTGATGCAGAATTCTAAGAAAAACATGATCGCGGCATGTATAGTTCGTAATGTATTAGTTATTTAGACATTCTACAGGAACAAATACGATTGCTATCATATAGTATCAAAATACCTAAATAAAGACAAAAACAACTATATAGCGTAAGGAGGGGAAAAAAAATTATAATGCTATAAGTGAGGCAACACCCAATCAGCCTCAGTACAATCGTAAAGCAAGCAAGAAGATAGCAGCATCCCGCAAAAATGTCTCTAAGCCTGATCCAGGAAAGTAAACAGAAATCAACCACATATTTATACAAGACAAACATCGATTCAAGAGATGCTTTAGTTTAAGCCCTACCTTGTTGGCAATATTGTTGGAGAGCCAGTCCAGTCCTTCGTAGAGTCCTTCCCCAGAGGTGGCACATGTGCTCTGGATATACCTGCAACAAAACAAAAGCACCCAACACCAAAATCCGATTATAAAAGTACACTAAAGATTAAAGCAGGTAGATGTAACAAAAATGCATTTGAATACCAGTGGCGTTGACGAAGGGAATGAAGGCCAAGCTTGTCTGTGATTTCTGCAGCATTCATGGCATTTGGGAGATCTTGTTTGTTGGCAAACACAAGGAGCACTGCATCTCTCAACTCATCCTATACATTAACCAAGTAGATAATTAACTATTGCCAGAGCTTTCTGGAGTAGACAGAGTAAGAGAAGTATCAAAATTTCAAATCCAATGTCATTTATTCCAAACAACTTATCATGCAAGACCTTCAATCAAAGTGATGCTGTCCACAAAATTTAGATTCACCCTGCTTTATTTACCTCATTCAACATCCGGTGGAGTTCGTCTCTAGCCTCAACAACACGGTCACGATCATTGCTATCCACAACAAAGATAAGCCCTTGTGTGTTTTGGAAGTAGTGTCTCCATAAAGGACGTATCTGTGAGTGCACCATATAAAAGACCATTAATGTTTATCATGGAAGAATTGGAATGGTGGCAAGATAAAATTAGAAGTTAACCTAATAGCCTTGCATATACTCAAATAAGGCATAGCATCCATCCAAAAATTGGCAAAGTAAATGGGACACAGTAAAAGTTTAGCTACCTCATGAATTTCAAAAATGGTGTTGATCTAAAGCATACATCAGAATACACATTTCATAAATACTTTTGAAGTAATAAAAATGGAAGAATGGAGAAAGGCCTCCATGGAAATGCATTAAAAAAATGCATGGATGGAGAGCCTACTCTACACATGATTGACCGTAAGCAAATCCAACTCATTGACCTACATAAACAAATGTATGTAGAAACTCTTAGTTTAACATCTAAGGTGTCAGCCACATGTATAGGCAATAGCCATCCCTCACACTGTTACAAGAAAAACATGAAAACTCAATATGGAGTTCATGTTTGTGCTGTGTGCTAATGAGAACCTCTGCTTGGAAGTTGGCCCAAGACCATCCATAAGCACATAGCCGTAAAAAACAACAGTTTCAAGCAGCAAAATCTATAATAAATTACAAAAGACTGCATACTCTACATTTAAACAAACCAAAAACAATATATTTGTTCATAGGCAGTGGTGGAGCTTCTTTAGTCTTTCTTGTTTCATTATAAAACTTCCTTCATGGCCAATGCTTAAGTTTTTTACCACATCCAGGACCTAAGCCAACTCAAAAGCAGATGGATTACAGATTTCCAGAGAAGATTTCATTAAGTTCCTGCCCCCTCAAACTTTTGGGTGATGTTCCACAGTTCCATTGCTGATCATGAGAATTCTGTGTTTACCTTTTTACAAAACGGACATCACAACACTGGCAATTTTCCCTAATATGGTTCAAAGAAAAACTTGAAACATGATGGATGCCATATATGAAGTTTATCTTGATGTTGATGCTGAAGGTAAGTTTGGAATAGAAAAAAGTAGTCACTACCACGTGTTCACATTCATTGTTTCAGGTTCAGAGTCCTTTACCAATAAATAAAATGGGGAGGGAAAAAAATACTATAGTTCGTTGCAAAATTGAGTAGAAGATTCTTCCAACAGTTTTAACAGAACTTAAATAAAAATACAAATATACAAGCCACAAACCTTATCTTGGCCACCCACATCCCACACAGTGAAGCTAATATTTTTATATTCCACAGTCTCCACATTAAATCCTGTTTAGCAACAAACATAAACATCAATTTGCAATTTTTTTAATAACCATAACATGTGCAGGAGAAGTTGAATGGTCAGTGAAATCACATCATAAAGCACCAGAAGTTCTAAAATAAAAGAAGTTGGAACATAGGAAAAAAATGTAAGCATGTAAAAGAGAAATTCAGGGGATACCAATTGTGGGAATGGTTGTCACAATTTCTCCTAGCTTGAGCTTGTATAAGATGGTAGTCTTACCAGCAGCATCAAGACCTACCATGAGAATACGCATCTCTTTCTTGGCAAAGAGCCGGCTAAAAAGCTTGGTGAAAGACAACCCCATCTCCTATTTCAACTGGATACAGAAATTCATGAGAAAGCGCATGTCAGCCAAAGAGCCAAACCACAAAGGTGCACTCAAATCTCATATTTCAAGAATCAAAATAGTAGAGAACCGTTCTCATCTTAACCGGATGTAACGAGGACTACCTTATTTTCAAAATTCAGAAAGAATTAGAAAAAAAAAAAATACTACTCGCAACTCGCAAGTGACATCCGGTTTTTTATGAAAATTAAAAAGGCAGTGTTAAGTGCTAACTTATTTCATCAACTACCTTAAAATCTATCAAACAAACACAATAAAATAATCCAGTGCGAGCTACAATCAAAATGGAACACGGAAAAATAGAGGAGAAAAAGAAAATAAAGATCTATTCAAAACAATTACGAAAAAAAAATCAAAAACTGTTTTGAAAATAAAATGCTTCGACTTCTTCATTCGGCCGAACACAGCCAATGCGAAGGTTCGGATCTGCGTTATTGTTGAAAACCTGCTCGATTGGCTATTTGAAAATGCGAAACAGGTTGACTTTCAACAGATCCGCGAGTATAACACGTAACAGGATGGTAAGAATTTCAACCAAGAATTTGCACGGTTCAAACACCGATCCAAAACTGGAATAAAAGCTAATCAGATCTAGACCAAGCATGCACACGCGAAAATGAGTACATAGCAAAAGCAAGCACCAATGACAATCCATAAGAAAAGGAACTTACAGAGAGAAAGAACTTACAAGGAGAAGAAGAATAAGGATTAGCTAACTCGAGATGGTAGATCCAAAAACAAGCTCCCCCAAATCTAAACGCAGAAGAATGCTTCTCAGTTTTAAATATATTTATAGCTTTTTCTAATTTAAGTCTAAGAAATGCTAATCTACATTTAATAGATAGTAATTATTTTATTAAAAATTATATAATTTAATATATTGATGACAATAAATATTATAAATGAATTGTAAAAATATTTTTAATTTTAATTTTATTTATATATAATTGTCAATAACATTAAATACTATACTTGTTTAATATACGATTTTTTTATTTAAAAATAACCAAATTTATTAATAAAAAAATTAATTACTATAAAATTTAATTTCCAAAAATATATACTAAATTTTTGTATGATTTCTTATTATTAATTAGAAATATTATTTTATAAAATAAATTTCTAATAATAAAATTCCAATACATATTAGTATAATATTTATAAATTATTAAATGTATGACTTTTTGTATTTATAAAAATTATTTGAAAATTTATTACTAAAATATAATTATAGTTAATTTTAACACCTATTATTATACTAAACATTTTCATGATCTATCATCATTACTTAGAAAAATAGTTTATAAAGTATATTTTAAAATAATAAAATTCAGACACATATTAATATAATACAAATTGATATAAACATGTATAATTAAATAAATGCTATTCTATATTCTCTAATATATTTTATAACATAAAATTCATATAAAATGGAATGCTTTAAAGAATATGGGTCTTATTCTTTAGTTAATAGATTTTATTTATTATTTAGGAGACATATTACTTAATAATAAAAAATAACCCAAGAAAATTTTTAATTTTTTTCTTGTATAATATAAACAATACTTTTAAACTGATATAATTTAATATAAAGTGGAACAATATAAAATTAAATAAAGCAAAAAATGAATATAATTTTTTACTAAACTACACTTATATGTATGGATATAATTTTTTTTTAATAAAAATGAGTATATCACACCAATTTGTATGAGTGCACCTCAGTGTATAAATTATCCATGAATCAGATGTAAATGGACATAATCTCTCAACGTAACAAATTGTATTTCTGTAAGATGTAGATGGAAATAATCTCTCAACATAACAAATTGTATTTTTGTATAATGTGAAAAATAATAAAAATCGAATGCTAATTTTCGTTAAATTACTTTTAATATATAAAAATAAATTTAAATGATTTAATTCACGTTGCTCCTGAAAACCAAAATGAGGCGACCCATGTACTCTGAGAAGTGTTGCTGATCCAAATTATCGCCTCTAGGTACTTTTTGTTTGGGTTTAGACCTTAGGGAGTAGTTAATTAAAAAAAACAAAAACAAAATTTTGAGCTTTGGATAGAGCTTAAAAGCCTTAAACAGAAAATTAAAGTTATATTTTCATAATTTTCTTTTCTATAACATTTTTTATAATTTATTTTCTCTTGCCATCATATTATTCATCTCATCTTGTACCTCTTTTTCTCTCTTTTTATCTATGTATCTTTTTCAATCTCTCTTGTATTATAAGAAAGAATGTATAAACTTAAAAATAAATACACAAATATTTAATCCTCGAACATATAAAATAAATTCATAAAATTGATTCGTGAACCTCTTGCGCACATGGATCCTAAGTTTTGTTGAGAAGCTAAAATTCACCAGCATCATTATATCTAGATGTGGAGGATTTTATTAGCTTAATTTATTTATGGAACAAAAATTATCAAGTTGCGGATTAAGTGTGATTCCATTTTAATTGTTGATCTTATGATAAAGAAATGCAGTGTCTCATTCATGTTCATATATAGTTAGATCAATCCATACTTTGATAAAAAAAAAAAGATTAGAAGGTTAAGATTTCTCCTTAGGGGGATTGGGTTTTGAACTAGTTGGTTGACTTCTCCCATAAGTTTAATTACTCTGCATATGAGTTGTCATAATTTTCTCATCTAAAATTTGTCTATGTAATATTTAACTTCTTTTGATATTTTAGTCTTTTTTATTAAAAAATATTGTTATTTCATTATATTTTTATGGATGTTAAAGACATCATACAACCAAACTAATCCATTTGAAAGTTAAAGATTATCAAAGTAATTTTATTTTTTCTACAATGTTTTTTTTCCCGAATATACGGTTAAGCTTCGAACATCTTTCAATTGTTAATATACTTAAAAAGTAAATGCATTAGTAAATTTACTTTATTAATAAATGTATCAAATTATTTAAAGGTAATGTTAAAGTTATAAAATAAATTTGATTTATTCTTTTTATAATTACATTACACTTAAATATCAATTATAGATGAAAGGATGAAAGTACAAAGTAGTGGACACAATTGAGAACTAATTCATGCACACTAATATTTATAGGGACCAAATTTATAAAAAAGAATTATAAGGATCAAATTATTTGATTATGACACTTAGAAGTACAAATGTGTAGTTCATGTCCCACATTGGTAAACATGTCATACCTTACTTATGGTTGTTAACTAAAGGATGAAATTATAAATAAGTTGAAATATTCATGGATTAAATTATATGCAATATCATTTTTGAAAATTAGAAATAAATAGTATGCTACTTTTAAAGACTAAATACTAAATTATATATTTACTCTAAATTTAAAATAAAATTATTTTTAAATTATAATTAATCAAAAGAAAAACAACCAAAATACACACAAGCCATTTTAGCTGGTGGAAAATTGTGGCTATGGTGGTATTTTCATTATTATCATTATTCTAATGTATTTATTATATCTCTTATTTAATTTAATCTTATAATTTTTTATTAGTTTGATTAATCTAAAATAAGAAATATTTTAAACGAAAATGGTTTGAATATGAGTGATAATAAATATATAGGAATAATTATATAATTTTTTTATTTTGTCTCCTGAAAATATTATATATATAATTTCAATTTTTTATAAGATGTTTGTACTCTTTTTTTTTATATTTTCTTCTACATCTGACCATGTCGTTTCCTATTATTATGGAAAGAAAAGGTTGACAAGAAATAAAAGAAAATTAGTTTTGAGGAATTTTTTGAGGGTTTAGAGAATAAAAAAAATACATCTATATAATTTGTATTAATACAATAATTAAAAATGACTTGTTTAAATCAGATAAAATTACGATAAATGATAAAATTTTATATTAATATTATAATTGATATATAAATTACGACCAAAAGGATAAGTATGTGATTAATAATTTTTTTTAATTTTTTGGTATAACATTAGTTTCTATTTTAATTTCGTAGTTACATTTATAATTTACAATTCTTACTTTCTTTTAAATAAAAATGCGAAGCAAATAAAGGGAAAATTTCGAACCAAATTTTATTAAGGTTAAAATTCTCATTGAACATGTTCAGCAAATATCAAACAAAGGGTGTAAAAATAAATTAGCATGTCTAAGAGCAATTTATAATTTAAACTTTGAAACGTGACACGAGAATACAACATGCACGAGACAATAGAAACATCTTGTGCCTTTGGTATCTTCTCATGTGCATTGAATCCTCTGCTTGTTACTTCCTGCTCTCCCTTAAGTATCAGCATGACGGTTGGCATTGGAAGGATCGTACGGTTGCAATTCCAAGTCAATCATCTCATCCTTGATTGCCTCTGTGACTGTGTCTTGAATACCCTCTTTCTTATTCATCTCTTTGTTCTTTCCCCACAAAACAAAATACAGCCCCAACACTATGAGGAGAGACCCTATGGCACTGAACCAAATCAAAATATCAGATTAAAAAAACAAACCAAATTGCAGGAACCATATGTAATATACAAATTTTATTCATCAATGGAAAGTATTTAGTCATAGATATAATTTCTTACGTGCCAACGTATAATTGCTCGTGAAGCAAAGCCCAGCTGAGAATAGCGATGATGACAAGCAGCAAAGGGGAGAATACAGAAACATAGAGAGGACCTTTCCTTTCAATGGTCCAGGCAAGGAGTGCATAAGCTAGTCCAGTAGAAATAGTTCCCTGAAACCAACATTTCAATGCTGTCATCACT
Source organism: Canavalia gladiata (assembly GCA_037954105.1). Lineage (NCBI taxonomy): Eukaryota > Viridiplantae > Streptophyta > Magnoliopsida > Fabales > Fabaceae > Canavalia > Canavalia gladiata. The sequence goes on from CM075660.1 coordinate 18,650,459, forward strand.
AAATATATTTTAGTTCCTGTTATATATAGATATATAAATTTTTGTTTTTATCTCTAATATTTACACATTTTTTATTTTTAGTCCTTATTGTTAATTTGTCATTAGATACTTACTGATTTAGTTGACAAATGTTCAATTAAACCTTTTCTAATATCAATTTATTATATGTATTAAAAAATCTCATTTATACAAAATAACTCATGATTTTTCATTAAGTTACATAAAAATTACTTCGATATAGTATATTATACCGCATAAAGTGCAGAGGTGAGTCTAATAGTAGCATGGAGTGACCATGCTGAGACCTTGTGCTCAACTGACAAGGCAATGGCCACACATTGGATGCTTGCTAAGAAACACATATAGAGGCTGCTTGTGTAAGGAGCAGGAAAGCTCTTGCTCATGTCTGCCTGAATCACCAAAACAAATATACATTTAATTAACTCTTTTTAAGATAAAGTATATATTATGAACACATATGATAATTAATGTCACTTACTTGAATTATGAACCATACTGCCCAAACAAGTGCACTACCAATTACTGCAACAGGGCCTAGAAGCAAGTTTGTTCCATCACCAGAAGAGGTTGCTCTTTCCATTTTGTCTGCATATCCCCAATGAATACTTGACTCCCCTAAACCAAGGGTTTTTCCATGGTAAAATGATAAAAGTACTGCTCCAACTACACTAAGGACTGTCCCTAACGCCTTTGCTACCCCAGCCTTTGTCTTGATTCTCAAATACTCTTGCCTATGTATAAAACAATTTAAATTACATCAATTATTATGTTTTAGGTGATCATTATATAGTTCTATCTTAAGGCCTATATCTGGAAAGTGATGTTATAACAAAAATACTTGGGTTTTCTTGTTTGTTTGGCACTTACCTGAAGAGGACTGCAAGAATAAAAGTGAAGGCTGGGAGCAAATTGTTTAGTGCACAAGCTATTGTAGCTGTTGAATATTTTAGCCCCACGAAGTACAGAATCTGATTCCCTGTTACCCTATATTCAAGCTCAGATTAATGAGTAATTAGTAATTAATAAGAATGGCAGTTTTTTTTTTTTGGTAGAATTAGAATGGTAATTTAGCAGAACAAGATATCAATAAAGAAAATAAAAGATATTTTATCTTCACTATTTCTTTGTCTAAAACATATTTTAAAACAAGCAGTTCTATGATTGAAGGGCTTGTTAAATAAGTAAAAATTTAAATAACACCCGGGTTGGGTTACATGAAAATTTTAAAACTTGAAAATTGAAGTTGTAATAGGTATTAAGGAAAATTTTCATATGTAATATATCATTCAAGATTAATATTTTATACAATTTTTAATAAGAATATATTTTTTAATTGTATGTGTAATAACATGTTAAAATATTCTTAGTTAAAAAATACAATAACAAATCCAACTTTAGGTAATTTGTAATAAAACTGAAATAAAATTTTATTTTAATTATTTTATTATTTATTAGACATTTCGCAAGACATATGAAAATTATACATATCAAAATCTATAGCCACGCAAATTGTAGCTGTCACTTGACAGAATTTTATGAAATATGGTTCTTCGTTCTTATATTATAATATTGATATTGATCCAAGGGTCATATAAAATTAAATCAAGGTTTCAAAATAAAAAAAAATAACATTACATGTTTCACCTTTTTCTTTTTTCACTGTTCTTTTCATCAAAATGAATTCTCAGCTTATAATGTATTAAGCTTACCCTGTTAAGGAAGATAGAAATATCTGGAAGCCAATGCGCATTGTCATGCGGGGAACCGTCTTCCTATTGAAAGGAAACGAAAAAAATAAATTTCTTCGAATTAATAGAGTGTAAAATAATCAAGATGCAATCATCAGGGCTTTTCCCCTGTTTTACATTCACCTATTTTTATTATTTGTTAATTTACCAAATTTTGTACTCGTCGAAGCAGAAACTAGACAATAACTACAACTCTATGCATTGGGTAGAGTGTGTATAATGAGCAAATCATGTGTGAATAATGTTTAAGTACAATTAATCAAATAATGCTAATTATCATACATCTTATCCTAAGGAAGCAAGCAGCACAATTCATTGGAAAATTAATACATTTTGAGTTTGATTGATAGGGTGAAGTGAAGTTAAACACGTAGAAAATATGATCCTTTTTCTTTTGGTCCCTTATTTTGAATGTGATTATTATTGATGCACGTATATCCTTATATAGGAAATAAAATCAGACTATAACAACATAAAGAATGTAAACAACTATTCATAGAATGTGCACATATATATATTACCGTTCAAACCAATAAGCGAAGGGAGCAAGGGATAGAGTCGCAAAGATTTGTCTATAAGCAACAAGAACAAGAGGGTGCATGCCAGATTGTATTGCAAGTTTTGAGGTAATATTCATCCCTGCATACCCCAATTGTACAAGAACCATGGCGAGGAGTGGAATAACACTACCTGCCATCTCTCTCCAAACTTTCTTCAGAATTTGTAGAGAGCTTTTAGGAGAGTGTTTTATGAAATGGGACAATGTAATTGAAACAAAGGATGAGAAATGAAATGTGGGAGAGTTATCTGTCACTATATATAAATATATAAGAAGCAGCTAGCTACAACAAGTATGGGGAAGCGTGAATGAAATGAGCATAAGAAAGGGTGGCAAGGCTTCCTAATTCAAAAGAAAAACAACAAAAAGAAAAACAACAAAAAGAAACGTAAACAGACAGTATATATATATGATCCATTTTTGGGAAAAAAGTTAGGCAATAACTTCTTATGGCAAACACTAGCCTTCTCACAAAATGTCTTTATAATGTCAAATGCAGTTTTGGAGGATGACAATAATCACAAATAAATTTAATTCAAGTATATTAATAATGTAAATATCTTTATACTAACAATATATTAATTCAAATTATATATATATATATATAAATTGTGAAATAAAGTAACTTATACATGAAAATACTAAAGAAACTTAATCAATTAGTTTTACGTAATACAAATATATTTAAATATACGTTTGTACTAAACAAATGTTCACAAAAAGATTGATTAATTTTAATATTATGTTTAAATTTCAAAAACAAAAATACAAATATTTATTTATGTGGTTAGAGTGATCCAGTGGTAACTATAAGTTGTATTTCCTCCACTCAATAATCTTGACTTAAATTCTCATTTAACATCTTTCACATATTTTCCACGGCAAGAAACTAATATATATATATATATATATATATTGTTTCAATTTTATTATCAAATGAAAACCTAAGCTATATATATGTTGCACACTTAATACTTGTTTAGCTTGAGAGAATGTGTTTTTTCTTTTTCCATATACAATTGCAAAATATTATATTATTTTAATTAATTAATTTTAAATCATCTATACCTAAAACAACCGAAATGGGATCATGTAATTTGGAATCGATTCAATGACAATTTTTGAAGCTAGATTGGATACTTTCAGTCTATCCAGTTATGAAAACTATATATGCTCCTAAATATAAGGATCATGCGCATGAAAAAAGGGGAAAAAATTATTTAAAATTAGTATCCATGACTTGTTTATTTTTCTTAACTCTCAAGGGTTTTTTTTTTTCTTCAACTATCAGAAGGGTATTCTCTACTAATCGGAAAATCAACACACAACAATAATAACTATACATTTGATTATCTTCATTTTGTTGAAGTAAAAGTTTACTTGATAAATAGGATTTTGTTCCTTTAAAGTAAGAATGTTACATTTTAAAGGAAAAAATGCATTAATTAATAACTTTCGATTATAAAATTAATAATTAATATATTGTAACTAACTATGAAATTTATAATACTTATGTTTAATTTTTATCATATTTTTAACTGTTAATTTTAATTAACAACGGTAAATTATTTTATCTTCTAAATTATAATTTTCTCATTTTACAAAAGTCAGATGTAGGTAAGTTATATTCATACTCATTGAATTTAAGCAATATTATGCATAATATTTTTCCTTTTTTATCGTGCAGAACTCACTTCAGTTAACAGGATTAAGAAATGTTTGAAATTTGGATTAAAAGTCAGAAAATTCTAATTAAATAATCTCTATCTCACATATTTACAGCTTTGCCTTTTCATATTATAACGAACATGAGATATGTGTGTGAAATTTGGTTTCTTTTGACAAAAATTTTAAATTGATATAAAGTTACCAAAAGATGTGCAAATGTCATTCCGTTTGTGGTTTTTTGTCACGCGCTGGAAAGTTTATGTTACATTCAGAATTTTGAAGTAACAGAATGTTATATTTCTGACCGTGCTCATGTCAGCAAATACATGAAAATGACCCACCTCAATGCTGATTTCACTCGTTTTAAGGTCACGTTTTCTTACCAACGCTGGTTACTTTAGTTAACAAAATGCTTAATTCTTCTAATAAACTACTAAAATTTTAATTTGGGTCCTGTGAGTAAGAAATCATTAATTTTTTAAAATATTAAAATGAATAAATTAATTAAATATTCATTTAATAAAATTTTACAAATAAAATATGCATATTTAAAAGAGTTTATTTGATAAGTTTTATTAAAATATTTATTGAAATAAATTTAAAATAATTTTTATAATTCAAAAGTTATTTTTATCAACTTGAATAGATTTTGTAAAAGTTCTCTCAAACTTTCCTCAAATAGAAAATAACATTATTTTTGAATATTTTAAATTAGTAGTTAATTAATATGTTCCAATTAAGTTATATCCCATGCTAAAGTATAATTAAATTTTTTTAAAAATCATTAATTAGTTTAAATACTTAGTGTGTGTGTGTGTTGGGATTGATTGGTTGAATATATATGAAGAAAACTTATATTGATTTAATATTTATTAACATTTAGATTATGTGAGTAATTCCTTCTTAGATAATAATTATCCTCGGTAGATGTAATTCTGCTTTTTAGGTAAGATCATTTTAGATAATAAAGTTATTATTTTAAATTTTTAACATAACTATGTATCTATAACTTCAAATCAAAATCTTAAATTCGATTGATCTCCCATCAGATCCATATGGTCGGTGATAAACTATTTGAGAATAATTAACCAAAGACAAAGTAATAAATAGTAAAATGTTACGCAAAAAAAAATAAAAATTATATTTACTATTTCATTGTGCATTGGCAATTTTTTTTTCAGCAAATCAAAAAGGGAGTTAGAAAAACTTAAGACTTCCCATTTTTCAGGACATCCTCTTTCATTTTCTTTGGTAACGATTAAAAAGAAAAAAGATGATGAAAAGTAAAGAGTGTTACGAACTTTCAACCGATTTCTGGAAACACCTTGTTCTTTACAAACCTTGCGTGGAAAGAAAAATACGCAAATCTCATTTCGGTTTCGGATTTTTGTCTTAGCCTTGAAAGCTTTGGCTGCGTTGTGCGTTCGAAGTTCTGAAGCAACCAAATTTGTTAATTTGAAGTCATGCTCACGTCTGCAAAAACTACAACTGCTATCATCTCAATGCACATAGGGAAAATGTTAGGCACTTCGGAGTTACGTTTCCTCGTATATGCTTATGTGACAAAATTTTTAAGTGTAGATAAGCAAAAAACAAAATAAACTTCACAATAATTAGATAATTAAAAAGAAAATATAAACTGCGAAAGATATGAAGTAATTAAGATGTATTAGCATGTATATCATTGTTCTCATTGTAGTTTAATTGCTCACAATTTAACACAGTGTCTTATGGCTACCGTTGACAATTCTTTCTATCCTTAGTTCCTTGCTACCTTCATCCTTCTGATAACTCCTCTGCTTCATCAATGGCTTTGGTTCTTCTACCACTGACTAAAGCTAATTACTATTATTCTTGGAGTTGTATGATGAAGATGACGCTTCTTAGGAATATGTCACGGGAAAAGAATTTTTATTGTTAGACAAATGATCAAATATGTGATGCCATGGATTGACACTTACAGCTATGATCAACAGCATTTACAAAGGAAATGGAAAGCAATATAGTTTGATAAGTATTAAAAGTTTTTTCGTTGAAACATGACATAAAGGCCTTGACATCTATCAGCTTTGTCAATCATCTTGGATTTGGAATTCTGAAGAAGACAATGGTTAGTATAGAAAGGTATAGAAATATTATCATGTAACATGATACTAACTTAAATGAGGTTGAATTTAAACTGGGGAGTGAAATGAACATGCAATATAGGTTCAGGTGCAAGTTGAATTGTACCATTAGCTATAACTGAAATAGATTCTTGATTGGATAAAATGATGTAGATTGCAACAAATATGAGCAGTTGCTCTAGAGTTTACGATCCAGGAAAATGAAGAAAGATTTACATGAGAAGTGCCATTTCAGGAGACTATAGCAGATTCACCAATTGTTGATATTGATTAGCAGTTAATTGAAAAGAGGAAGAAGTATCCTCAAGTGTGAAATTAGTAATAGCACATCAACTTCATTAATGTTGTGTGATAATTTTTGCAACCAATCTGGATTTCTTGTGATTAGGAGGATAGTCATGTTACTTAAAGCATTTATCCTTGGAGTGACCCAAAATACTACATTGAGTACATAGGGGTCTGATCTTTTTACCATTTTTATGCCTAGCATCAGAATTACATGATTACCATATTGAGTGCTATGTTGAACAACAAAAGCTGACTGAGAGTTGTCAGATTGACCAAGATTGGCACCAAGTTTATGTTGCTTATCACATCTTGAACCAAAAGAAAAGAAAATCTGTTAATGGAGGGGATAGGATCCATGAGAAGAATCTCCACTGGTATAATAAAGAGCATCATTGAATCCTATAAAGAAACTCAAGACATACACGAGATGACGCAGTTGAACGATATAAGACCAAATTAGTGGCTAAAGATTATTCTTAGAGGGAAGGCATTATTTTTCAAACACCTTTTCTCCTATGGTAAAATTGACCACTGCAGCAGTAGCCATAGTTAAAAAGTGGCATCTCCTATAGTTAAACATCTATAAGGCCTTTCCTTAATGGTGATCTCTTTGAAGAGGTTTACATGGAACTTCCTTTGGGGCATCCTTAAAGACACATCAAAGTTGAACAAGTCCTTTTATGGTTTATGACAAGCTAGTAGACAGTGGTTCTGCAAGTTCTCTTCTTCTCTTCTAGCTTATGGATTCACACAATCTAAAATTGATTCTTTTTTTACTAAAGGCTTGGGGTTTTCCAATTTAGTCATTCTACTTGTTTATGTAGATAACATTATTTTGGCTAGAACAAATTCTACTATTCTAGCTGTTACACAAGCTCAATTCCAAAAGTTGTTTAAATTGAAGATATTTGGAGATCTTAAATTCTTTCTTGGTTTGGAAATTGTTTGATCATCCAAAGGTATAGTTCTTTCTCAAAGAGAATATACTTGTCAATATTGGAGGACACTAGTTTCTTGGGGTGATAAACCAATATCTATTTCATTTGATCCAGCTAATAAACTTCAATCCAATCCATCATGAACGCACCAAACATATTGATATTGGCTACCATTTCATTTGAGAAATTGCGCATGCTTAAAAATTAAAATTGGTGCATGTCAAATCTAACCCATCAAGGACCGATATCCTCATCAAGCCTCTTGCTGATCAACCTTTTTATTGTTCATGTCCAAGCTGAAACCTAGAGATATATACCTCCCACCTTGAAGAGGGTATCACAACTTATTTATTGTGTTTGTTACAGATTAGTTTTTCTGTTAAGAATTAGATTAATTACTTCTATTTTTAAAAATTTGAAGTAAATATATAAATAGCACCTTTGTATTGTTTTTTCGGTCAATAATATTCATACAATTGAAATGATTATCCCTTCTTCTTTTTTTTATCAGTCGCTGATTGTTTTGTTGCAATACAATGAGTAAATCTACTGTTAGTTCGCTCCTTAATTAGTCTTAGAATCTCTTTTAATATGAAATACTAACTATTTACATTGAGTAAATCACGTGTTTAGGGAAACGTTTCACAGACATCAAGTAAGGCTACAAAATTTTATTCCTTCAATTTTAGAGTATATTTTTTAGAAGCGTATATACAAAAAGATAAAAAGTGAGAGATATCAATAATTATACATAATATAGTTGTTTATTTTAATATATCCAAATAAAGGACCACGAGTTTATCACTTTTATTAAAGATATTTTAAACAAAATTAGGCTATCTCTTATAAAACAAATTACAAACCAATTCTATCATAATTCTGAATTTTTTATTTAAATGTAAAAATATTTTTGTGAGTAATGCATTAAAATAGTTCCTAATATTACTAATGTTGATTAATTAATCTTTTAAATTGTAAATATGTTGCTTTAATTCTTAAAATTTGCAAATGATGCTTATTCTAGTTTAGTTAACCTCTGACGTTATCAAATGATTATTATTTTAATTTCTGAAATTGTAAATAAAAAATTAAAATTTAATGATTGACATTTAAGACTTTTAAAAGTTAAAATGATCATTTTTCATTACATTAAAAATTAAATTGATCGATAATTTTATTTTTAAAATTACTTTAAAATATTATTTTATTTTTGTTATACTCTTCTCCGGTGCTTTTTGTAATAAGTGTCTTCGTTATACATTATTTTTCATTTAATTTTTAATTTTCAAATGAATAATTTAAAATTTTCTCTTATATTAAGTTTTTTTTCTCAAATTTTTTTCATTGTTTTTAATTTTTAAAATATCATCTATTTATATTTTTAAATTAATATTTTCAATTTTTTTATTTTTTGTTAAATCTTACCTGTTGATATTAAATGTTTATTTTTTAATTAATAACATATATTTTTATTATAATTTTTATTTTTGAATTATATTGTAAACTTTATCTAAATTATATATATATACACCAATACCGTAAATAAGCGTTAGTTTTATTATTAAATATATCGCTTATATTTTTATTGACTACGCAATCCATATGTGCTATATCATTTTTGGTCCGGGATAAAGAAATACTGTGCAAAACTATAACATAATTATTCTTCTAATATCATCTATCTATCTAGATTTTTTATTTAATAATAGACAGATTTTAAAAATTATTTATTTATATCTCTTATTTAATAATGGATAGATTTAAACAAAACAAAAAATAAAATAAATTTAAGAATCTACATTGAAATATAAATAGATAAATATTAATACATGTATGTAGAGAAGTTTTTTTCCAAATTAATATGATATGCACGAATATCTGTATGATTCATTGCATGATGAGAGTAACCTTTGAGAAATATTAAATCATTTATATGGATAGTAATTTTGTTCAACATTTTATTAAAAAAAGAAATAAATTTTTTAATAAAATTATGTAATAAAATAAATAACGTGTTGGATAAAAGAAAAATATATAAATTCAATTTAAATGTATTAATTAGTATATTATTGTTTGATTATAAATTGACATATCACTAATAATAATTTATTTTTGTTATAATTATTGTAAAAATTATACTCATTGTAACTTTTTATTTGATTGACATTAAATTTTTTATACTGACAATATACTAAAATTTAACTCAAAAACTATTATATATAAATTTATTGTATGAAAAATATAATTTTAAGAGTTTAATTTTGATATATTATTAATGTTAAAAAATCTATATTATTAACTAATTTAATTGATATAATTTTAAATTAATTATTACAAAATTTAATTATGTTTAATATTAAATAAAAATTTATAATTAAATAATAATTGTACATATATTTTAATTAAAATATAATTTTAATGCATTTCCTTATGCGTATGTCTTTCCTTTTCAAGTTACCTCTGGAAGCAATCACAAAAGACGTGGCAAGCTGGGCCTCATATAAAGCGAAAGGCAATGTTTTCAGTTTGCACTCTTTAAGTTGTCCTTTCCGAGTTGCGACAGAAAGAGATGGTCAATGTTACCTCAATCGTCCGGAGTGATCTTTATGCTAACACGGCAAACGCAAACGGTACCTTCATATTTTCTTTTATAATTTTTATATTTTTATATATAAATAATATAATTTATTTAATAGTTTTTAAAAAATAAAAATAATTCTAATAATTTGTATTTAAATATGTATAAACATATTTATATGTTATTATGCAATTTTTTTTCTTCTTATTTTTCGTGCAAAACTGCACCAGATTGATATAGATCCATTTTTTCAATTTACTTTTCTTCTACGCTACACTTGTCCGATCTTTATATTCTCTCCCCACCTATGGATTGGGGTTTCTTATGGTTGAGTTGTGGACTTGGGGGCTTCCAAGTTTGGCCCACCAATGTGTTTTATAATGTCATTTATGTCAATCAGCTGCTCTTTTTCCAGGCAATAATGTTCGTTAGAGATAAAGGGGAGGACCAGAGGACCATTATTATTATATCCTGGGAGATAGAAGAAGAAAAACTGATAGATATAATAAATCTAATACAATAAAATGTTAAATAAATATTAATATTATTAACGTGCACGTAAATTATTATTAATTTTCAAATATGTTTGATGTTTAATGCAAATTGAGGCAGTTGTCTAATGTCACATGTTTATCATTTGCTCAATTATTACAGTTAGAATATTTATTAACATATATTTATTTTTATCTTATTTTTATTTATTTATTCTTTCTTATTACATAATTTATTTCATTCTTACTTTTGAATATCTTATTATTTTTTGTGTGTATCCATGGAAAGATAAATGTACACCATTAATTTTCCGTATACATGAAATATGAAATGAGTCAACTCTTCTCATCGCATTATTACAAAAATGACAATACAAACAATTGAAATAGAACTAATTTTAATTGTTCTGTACCAAGTGTTTAGGTAAAATTAATGATCTATGGACACCTAATATATATAAGTATTTATTTAATATTTTTGATTTTCTATTTAATTGAATTTGTATCTCTTTAATTTTGTATTAGGGTAATTTTAGTCTCTTTTTTTTTTTTACTGAATTTTTGATCCACAATAAATCTTTTATCTAATTATTAGCGGAAAATGATAACTTGTATTTATTTTATCTAATTATTAACTAAAATAGTAAATTTGATGATGTTTTAACATTGTTAGATTATCATAAACTGGTGTGAAAAAATCTCATGTCCATTGTGAAACTATAAAATTAATATTTGAAAAATTAAAATAAAAAACAATGTTTAATATAAAGTTTTAAAACAATTAAAATTTTAAATTTTTATAAAAAAAATTTAATTTTTTATATTAAAAATATTATAAAATAAATTTAAAATTTAAAATATTTTATAAATATTAAGATCTCAATCAGTATATCAATCCACTATAACCACTATAAAATAGATCTTTAAGCTGAAAATAAAAGTAATTTATAATTTTACAATTTTTTATTTTTATTTTTCATTTTTTAATTCCTTTGAATACATTATGGTTATTTCTTTTAAGATGATGAACCATTTTAAAGTCTACAAGTTGATAATTAACTATAACCATGTATCATTCATAAGAATTATTTTACTGTGTTATATCTATAGATATTTCAAATTTACATTATTATAAAATATTTATAATAATTTAAGATATAGATTTATTATTATTTTATATTTTTATAAATTTTAAATTGTTGGTCACTGTAAAATTTTTGTATTAATATCAATTTTATAATTTTAGGATGGAATGTGCATGAAATTTTTTTACATTAATTTATAATAATTTAACAATATTGAAATATTATCATATAAGCCACCATTTTACAATATAATTTAATAAAAAATTCAAGTTAGCATCTTATGTTAATAATTAGATAGAAAATTGAATAGAACCATATTTGTTCTGTTTTAAATACTAAATTAAATTTTAAAAAAATAAAACTGAAATTATCTTAACACTAACGTAAGAAAATAAAAAATCTAATTAAGTAATTTTCGTTTATTATATCAAATTACTATTATTTAGTTTACTATTTTTTTCTAAATATATTTTTTGAATTTGAAAAAATATTATTTATAAAATAACTCTTTCCATTTCTTTTTATCTTACTTAATTAATACAAGTGTATGATTAAAAAGAATGAGAAGAAAAAAATTTGTTCTTCGAAATTGAATGAATTTTATTTTTTGTTTCTATTTGTTGTATTTATATATGGAAAAATAAAATAAAATTTCACAAGATGAATGATATTTATTTCTTGATTAGCCTTAAAAATGAGAGAGAATAATTTTATTTATTTTAAATTGTTAAAATTATTAAATATTTTAAAAATAAGAAAATAAAAATTATTTTAATAAAAAATAATAATTTTTTTTAAAAGTTAAATTTTATATTTAAAAATTTATATAAATTAAAATTTATATTACTTATATTTCTTTTCATTCTCTTTTATATTCATCTAAATAATAAAATTAAGATTTTTTTATTTTTATTTTCATCTATTCAAATAATTTATTTTTTTTATTTTATGTTCATTTGTTTTTTTATCCTTTATTTTTTTTTTCTTCTTATTTTTTTCCTCCCTATTTTTCAAATTATAAGCAGGCAAGGATAAATGATGCTGAGTTCTATTGGGTAAAATTTTATTTGAGTAAGAAGGAGCTAGTAAAATAAGGAGCAGGGGAAAATTAGAATTTTGAATTAGAGAAAAGATATATAATTTTTTTAATGTATTTATAGTTTTTTATTTTAAAAATTATTTTATAGAATAATTTTTAAATTTTATTTAAAAAAAATATAAAAAATAAAAATAGATTAAAGATGTGTTTATATTTTAATTTTTAAAAAATATTATTTTTAAAATTACAATCGTCAAACAAGTTTTTTTTTTTAATTTTCAAATTTTAAAGAAAGAAATCAGTTTTCAAAAACAGATAATAAAAAGTTTTATCTCTGAAAAGTTAACTTATTCTTCTCTTTTTATTTTTAATTAAATAATAGAAATATATTATTATCTTATTGTTAATTTTTCTTTCTCTTTTAATACAATAGGAAATAATGAACAAAAACTAGTCCAATATATAAAAATTATACACGTTTTTAAAATCTTGAAGTATATCCCTGAGTAAAAAATTCCAATCATATACTCTCCTAACTAAAATTAATGGTAGGATAGAATGTAACGAAAGTCTTGTAGCTACCATTAAACTAAACTGTGAAGACATTTGAAGAAAAAACTTCTATCCTAACCATTCTAGCTAGCTAGCTACTATGTGTTTTCTTTGCTTCTCTCCGTAGTCCATACAATTTTCCAATATTCCAAGCAATTAATCCTTTTCGATCATGGTTGGTTGTCATGCAGTTAGGCAATGAACCAACTTTAGACACAAGATTTATGACGCACTATCAATTACCAGGCAGTTAGTTACTGCAAATCAATGTAGTTGCGTTCTTATGCTTTTAAACTACTTGTGTGAACAAGCAATTAAACTAGTTAGAAACGCTGCAGAAGCACGCAACTGTATTCTGTTCATTGAATAATACTTTTGGGTTAATTATCTTAACGTGGTTAAATGATTTCTCAAGTCCTTTAATTAAGTGATATAATTATGTTTCAGTCAGAAATCTTTACAACATAAGGTTATTTATTTTAACAAAAGGTTTTTTAAGACACACAAGTTGAATTCGAGGAAAATATTTTTCTCAATTTTGATACAATTTTTTTTTTGTCATAAACTGTTCTAACGTTTAAATTAAAAATTCTTGTAGCTATGATTTTAATCATGATTAATTGTATACTTAAACAGATTAAGTTTAAATTGTAGATAAATTAAATAAAATTAAAAAAATTAACCATAAAAAACAGATAAATATTGAACATTTTGCTCCTCAAGTTTAAGAAAATCAACCATAAAAAATAAGATAAATACGTTAAAAATTACTAAATTACACGAGGATAAATGCCTCTCCAACCAAAACCTAGAATTTGACAAGGCTATGCGGTCTCAAACTCTACAATAATATTCTGCCTATCTTATGTTTCCTTTTTGTATAACTGAAGGTTCTTGTAAACTTATCCCATAGTTTGCTTTATTGATAGTTCATTCCTTAAAAAAATAATTGAACACACCATAATTAATGATTCCTGTTAATTAATTTTTTTACCACAACAAAGATTATTTTAAAAATTATTACTTGTAAAATAGTTTATGTAAAATAGTTCTTCAATGTTATTTGAAAAATAATTATATATAACTATACTTTAAGTTACTAATAAGATAATGGTTCACACATGTTAATTTTTGTTATTTGGATATTGATTGTGGAGAACTATTCTTTAAGTGAATCATCTTTCTCAATTTTTAAACTAGAATGTGTTGCTCCTCTTTATAGAATATGTTGAAATCCAAAACGGGAAGAGAGGAGATCATTATTTGTGTTATTCTAGTTATTGCAAGTTGATTTCAAACGCCACCTATCAATTCTAGCCACCATAAATAACTATGTATGCACCTTAACCTTAACATTGCAGTTCTTAATTACTACATTTATTTTGTATAATCTAAATCCTAAATTACACTGCAATTTTAATTTATGATTTATTATTTAAAAACAATTTGATATTTGATTTGATAATGTGCCATGTTCGCTTGAAGAATTTTTTTTTTATGCTATAACAAAAGAGAAGAAAACAAGAATTAAGATAATTAAAAAGAAGGTGAAAAGATATAATATATAATTTTCAATAATCAATTTTAAATTAATAAATATTAATTATTAAAACACTTAAAAATACTTTAAAGTTTAAAACAATTACTTCATTAGCCTTATTTAAATAATGGTTGGATATACTTATAATAATTAGCTGATAATAAACTTTAACATTGTTACAATGAAATAATTAGCTTAATACAAAAATAAAAATTAAATAGTTAATGAAATTAAAGTATAAAATTATCTATTTAAAATAATTTATTTTATAAAAAAAAAGTTATAGAAATTTGTACAATCTTATCCACTAAGCATGCTACAAAAGCTATAATATTTTTTATTTAAAATTATATATTTATTTAATTTTAAAATTATTTTATTGTTAAATTATTTGTTAGGGAAAAGTTAATCTCAACATAATATGATCATGTATGGAATGTAAGGTGTTGGTTATGTGCTAATCAGTTAAAAAATATGTTTATGTTTGATATTTTATGTTTTTTTTAGTTGAGAGATAAGTTTGATAGAATGTAATTCTACTAAAGACATAGGATGTTGAGAATTTTTCATAATTTATTTTATTTTAAATATTATTTTATATTGTTGTGTTAGTTAAAATTTTAAGAAACAATTTTAGAAAAATTCATAATATAGAAAAGATGTTGTTGATTTTTTTTTTTAAATTTTAGATTTAGCATTTTCTAAAATTTTAATTTTGAGTGAAACATTACTTTTTTGTTTAAGATTTGATAAATTTGAATATAAAACTTATTTTATTGAATCTTGAATTTCAACTTGGACAATTAGGGAATAAAATTTTTGTTAAGTTAAAATTTTGGAAAAATCTATAAAAAATATGGTGAATGTATGATTGAGAAATGTCATATTAATTCTTTATCAAACATTATTACTTTCCATTCCTTAGATAAATATGTGGCGGTTGAAAGTAATGTTTATTTGAATGAAGCCATTATGATTTGCTGGAGGAAGCGGATGTAGGACATGCTAAACTCCACGTTTATTCTAAAGAAAGAAAATTATAGAGTGGAACATGTTCAAACATTTTCTTTTTTTAGCAAATCATGATTGTTTTCATCTAAACAAGAATTATTTTCAACTACCACAAATTTACTCTAAAAGCAGAAAGCAACAATATTTTATAAAGAGTTGGTATGATATTTCTTAGTTTCACCTCATTTTTGAGGTGTTGCATAATTATTCTCGGTAAGGTAGCCACTTCATCATTCAACTTACTAGCCATCGATTTACATCCAATAGTGAAAAACACCTTTTAAGCATTATTTTCACATACGCTTCAAGAAGTCATATAAAGATGACCCCAAGAAATAAGATCATGATCAAGATTCTTACATGAACAAGACTTAATAATTGTTATATTTATTTTATTGTTTGAATACATGTAATATAGATGATGTTTTGTAAGTTTTATGTAATATAATTGATGTATGAGTTTAATATATTTTTAATCTCTATAAAATATTCAAATTTTAGTTTTCATTCATTGATTTTAAAATCTTTGATTTAAGTCCTTTATTTTTTAAAATATTTTAATTATGATTCTTGATGTTAAATCAAATAATATTACAATCAAGTTAGATTATCATTATTAAAAAATTTTGATGATTTACAAAATATCTGATCATAGTTCTCTCATTATGATTAATCTATTTTGATTCAATGTAATTTAAATTAACGTTAAGAATCATAATCAAAATTTTTTAAAAATTAATAGATTTAAACTAAAAATTTTAAAATTAAAAAACAAAAATAAAAATTTAATTATTTAAAAAAAACTAAAAATATATTTAACCTTTAATATATAATATAAATTTAATTAGTTACATTTATAATATAAATTAATATATTACATCTATCAAATAATTCGATAATAATAAATTTAAGAATGGTCTAAATCATTATCTAATGATATGCATTACTTTAAATTTATTTTTAATGTGTATTACTAATTAACATTATTGATATATAATTTTTATTTCTAATAAATATTATATCTATGAATTTTATGAGTTTATTTAAATTCAAATAAATTAAAATATGTAAAAATATGTTAACAAATAAAATACTATTATTTTATATTTATTACAAATGGTTAGTGTAGATAATATTTTTAGTGTAGTATGTGTATTCTTTATTAAGATCAATAATACAAGTTGTCAACTTTTTAAGTAAATTATCATTTAAATTGAAATATATTAAAGATAATTGTGTTGGGATAGTTCATTAAACCTTTAAAAGTTTACAAAATGAAATATATTCTATAATTGAAAGGAATGAAAAGTAAAAAAAAAATCTTATAACAAAAAAAAAAATCTTATAACAAAAAAAAAATCTAAATCTCAAAAGTGGATCCACGGAAACAATAGCGATATAAATTTTGTATATTATATAAATAAACTATCAACTATTTTTTACATTTTATTAACATTTAAAATATTAATTAAATATAAAAATATAAATTCAAAGTGCTACTTAAGACAAATTTGGTTTAACTAAAATATTTTAATTAAAAATTGAATTATAATAAATAAATATTTTAATATGATAATTTTAAAAAATTGAAACATTTGAATTTTTAATGTTGAGTAAAAAGATTTAAGCATTGATTAAATAAACAAAGTAAAGTAAAAATAATTTTGAAATGAATAATCAATTAAAAAAGTTTCTTTGATTTGATATAGAATTTTAAAATACTCATGTTATAAAATGAAAAAATATGAGTTAAATTTTGATACATTATCGATGTAAAATTTTTCATATTATTAACTAATTAAAAATCATGATACTAAATATAATTTTTAAAATAATTAATACAAAAGTAATTAATGTATTTGTAATATTTTAAGCAATTATTATTTTTATAAAATATAATTTCCAAAAATAAAGAAAATTATACATATCCAATACCTCTTAAAAGACTAAAAAATAATATTTAGACGTATTATATAAGAATGCTTGATTTACGATCACAAGAATTAGAAAAAAAATTATTTGTACAATATATTTACAAAACTTTTTTTATAATTGATAAAAAAAATAAGAACAAGGAAAAAATATGAAATAATATAATAAATACAAAAAATTATATATATATATATATATAAAAGATTAAAATAAATTGTAAAAAATATGTGTAATTTTATATAACTAATAATTCCAACATCTATACATTTGTTAACATGTACTTCCTGCGTTTTTTATCTACCGGAGAAATAAAAATCCAAATATTAAAAAACATAATTAATATTATTAAATTTTTAAAAAAATTATTCACTGTATTAATTTACCTTTAATATAAAATTTAATTTTTTATCTTTTTATTTATTAAAATAATAAACATAAGAGTATATACCTTTTATATATAAATTTTTTTTATTTTTTTTCAATTTATTAAAATAATAAATATAAGAGTATATAAAAAATAATTAATATTTTCTTAAAAATGAAAGTGACAAATAAATAAGAAAGCTTTTTTTACTTTCTTCTTATCCTATAAAAAGAAACCGAAGAAGTAGTTCAAATAGAAGCGGTCAAATCTTTTGATTTCTAAATTTTTGTATATACAGAAAAATTCTGTTAGGAAAATTTGCCATATTAGCATCTGATGGTACCCTTCCATATTAATTTGCCACCAACCAAGAAAGTATGAACATAAAAACTATATATTGAATCATGAAACAATGAAAGTTGAATGAAGAAACAATAATTTGGTGTGGATATTAATGATAGGCAATTAGGCAATCCATTACATGGCGTACAGTATTAATTATAAAGAAAGCGTTAGGTCTAAATCATCTCTCGCTTTCTTTTTATTTCCATTTTGGGCTGCTTCTGCTGATTCTTTCTCTACAGTGTCTTTACCTGAAGGACCTGCTGCAGGTGGATGCAAAACATTAATCCTCACCAACTCTTCATCATCAATGAAATCTTCTGGTTGAAACATTGGTTTCCAAACACTCTTTGCCTTCTCTTCCTCTTTCTCTTTGGAGAGACGATCGCGTACATCTTTCGTGCTCTTTATCAGCGCAAAGAACTTCTCCATCTGTTGCTCTTCACTTTCTTCTTCCTTCTCTATTTTCCTCTTTCTTCTTTCTCCTTCCATTATTCTTCTCACTTTCAACTATGCCGCCAGATCCACGATAACAACCACCTACCTAGCTATACCTTCTTATACCAAAAGTTAATTAACGTATAGAGAAGAAAACATATGAAAATTAAATATATGTATATATAAATTAGTCATTCATTTATTTATTTTTTCTTTTGTCCTATTTCTTGATGGATTAATTGGTAGGAGGAAACCACATAAGAAAAATGAAAGAGAAGGGAATAGAGAAAATCCAAATTGATTGAATACAGTAAAAGTAAACAATTTGGGAATCAAATCAAATAGTACCTGCTCTAGTCAATTCTGGGAACAGCTTTGTTACTTGAATGCACCAAAACCGTGTTGATTGATTCACAACAAAGGTAAAGAGTATAGACGGTAGTTTTATTCAATAACAAGATTAATTGAATTGACAAGAATGACCACGAGACCAAAAAAATGAGCATGGATTTGGCTTGATGAAAGCAAAGGGTAGCGTAGGTAAGTTGGAGGACAAGATTGTGTGAATCCATATATGTATTTATATTTTGCATCATCTCATAACGTAATATTGTCTCAGTGTTGCTTTATGACAATGGATGCGGCATCTTATGGGAAGATTGATTCCTCAAAGGAATACTTTTAGGTAGGTCATCATGGAGATGAAGATGGACCCCACAATAAAAAATATCATTGAGCAAAATTCAAGCTCTAATTAATTAATTTTGTATGTCTCAACAAGAATGGCATATATATGGCCTAGGAGATAGCACGTCACTGTCTGCATCATATTGATATGATTTTCTTTTATTCTTAAAGCATCATTACATGTGTGGGTCAAACAAGATATTTATTTAATATTTATACAATATATTTAAAAGAAATTTTGTAGTTCAAGTAACTTGAATTTTGGTAAAAAGCAAAGAACATGTGCTGTTTTTTTTTTCCTTGATTGAATTTATTATTGTGGAGTGATTACTATTGGACCATTTGAAGTTTAAACTAAAAGTATAGCATTTCAATTTTAAATAATCAACTTCGAGAACTAGTTCTAATTAGGGATGGACAACCATTCGCCAGTAATCTAAAGTTATCGGTAATCGATATATAATCAGTATAGTTGGATGGATGGAGAAAAAAATTGGATAATGACAAATTTGGACAAACGATTAATGATAAATAGTCAGTTGATTACGGATTTTGAAATTTTATTTTATAGAAATCAAAAGCGTAATCTCCTTGTTAGATTTTACGGTGGTCATGAAATTTGATGGTTGTTTAATTTAAACATTTAAAATCTAGTTTGACTTTAGCTACTTCCATCCCTAATCAAACCCAATTTACTTGATAATGTAGAATCACAGTTGAAATTTTTTTTATAAATTCAACTCTTGTTCTAATTAGTTATAGGAGTGCTTTTAAATTTAGATAAAATTTATAAATAAAAATAAGTTAAAAATAACAAATATTTATATTATTAATAATAAATATTTTATTATATTAAATTGAATATATTAAATTCTTAAAATTAAAAAATTATTAAAATCAAGATACAACAATATCTTTATTAATATAATATACTTAAATTAAAAATTAAAGTTAAATTAATATTATAAAAAAATAAAATTTACTTTACCTAAAAATATTTTTAATTTGATATTATATATCAAAATTTAAAATTTAAATAAAATTGAAATTAATAAATAATATTTTTAAAAATTATAAATAAAAAAGTTACAACTTAATAAAAATTTATATATACCAAAATAAATTTCTAAAAACACTCTCGTTAAAAAAATCAGGACAAAAATTTATAATATAGATTTAAATGTTCTAAATTATAGGCTTGAAGATGGGTAAATGGGATTTTGAACTACTTCTCACAATAAAAAAAATATCATATACCAACATTAGACAAGATTTTGTTGATATAGAATTTTATTTTTTTAAAAAATTAAACTGTTAATAAAAATATTGTAAATTTACACTAATTACACAAAGTATTAAATTAATTTATAATTCTATTAAGGAGAGAGATTTATTTATTGTAAAAATAACTCATGTAAAAATATTTCAAACAATATTTTTTTTAATATATAAATTTAATCATTGAATAATATAATATTATATAATATGATGATTAATATATATAATAGCGATGCATCATCATTGATAGTAATTTGGCACATATTAACCCTCAATATCAACTATATTAATTGTTAAATTTGTTAAAAAATACTATACTAACGATAGAATTAAGTATATATAGAATTTGACATGTGGATTGATCTGCAAAAGTCCACAAATTTGCAAGCTTAGGAATAAGCACTAGTGCAAAAATACGATATTATACCAGGATTTTATATCGATTTTTTAAAAACCGATGTAAATAAAAATGCGGTGGCATTTTTGTAAATAAATTTAAACTTTCTACATCGGTTGGGAAAAGAACCGATGTAGAAAGTACTTTTTACATCGGTTGTTATGTAACCGATGTAGAAAGTACTTTCTACATCGGTTCTTTTACCAACCGATGTAGAAAGTGAGTTTTTTTTCAAACTTTCTACATCAGTTACGAAACAAGCGATGTTGAAAGTACTTTCTACATCGGTTTTTCTGGAACCGATGTAGAAAGTGAATTTTTTTAAAACTTTCTACATCGGTTATTTTCTCAACCGATGTAGAAAGTACTTTCTACATTGGTTCTGAGAAACAACCGATGTAGAATGTCTTCCCCTGTCACTTATTTTTCGACGCTGTTCGTGTTTAACCTCATTTTTCAAAATCCCAGTTTCTCGTTTCGGCTTGTTCTCTCTATTTTCGTTTAAGTCTTAGCCATTGTCGACATCTTTATTGTTCGTGGTTTCATTCCGTGCTTACGTTCGTGGTCGTTGTCGCCGTTGGAACGATTTCGTTCGTTCAAAGTCGTTGTCGCGCACCGTAAGGTTCGAAGTCGTCTTTGTTGTTATTTATGCATCTCATTCTATTATTATGGTTGAAATATACATTTATTTTGGTTGTATTCTTTAATTTTTAAGCTTCTTATTTGGCTATACCGTGTTGTGTCGTCGTTCAACCACCGTTGTGCCTCCATTTGGACACCATTTGGCCACCGCTCAACCATTTTGTGTTGACTATGAGGTATGTTCTATGCACCTCTACTTTGTGATTGCAGATGTGAAAGTTTGTTTAGGGTTTATGTATGTTATAGTCTTGATTTTGAGTTTAAATATGTTGGTTTGTTTTCTTGAGTTTAAATATGAGCATACCCTTAGTTTCCCGTTCAAGGTTGAATATAATGAGTTTATTACTAAATAAGTAAATCATTCATTATATTAAATCTTGAATTGTCCAAGTTGGACAGTTTGGGACTAAAGTTTTTTATTCAGTGGTTAACAATTTCTTCATAAATCTTGTAAATTGTACTTGATTAAATTTTGGTTTAGTTCATTTTGCATTGTCTCTGGGTACATGCTTCATTATGGTAAATAAAACCATAATGAAGTTATGTACTTGGAGACTGATGCGAAATGCTGCCGAAATTTCACCAAGTATGATATTCAAGATTTTAGAAGTATGTTAATCGATGAATAAAATTTTTTTTTCTCGAATGGGATAGGGTCTTACCAATAGTGAGGATAATAAATTAACAACAATGAGTGACAAGGTTAATCCTAAATATTGTGTTGATGATTCTTGTATAGTATGGATCGTAGTTGGATAAATGCTAAACGAACGAGCAATGAGTACGAGAATGGGGTCGAAGAGTTTTTGAATTTTGCGCAGACAAATCTACCTGAGAGTAATGGACAATTTTACTGTCCGTGTGTTAATTGTCTAAATGAGAGACGTTTGGGTGTTGGTCAAATTAGAGAGCATATTCTTTGTGATAGATTTTGCAAAAGTTATACAAAATGGACATGGCATGGTGAGTTATTAGGCATGCCAAATGTGTCACAGACGGTGGAGGTTGATATAAATATGGAAGATTGGGTAGAGGATATGATTCGTGATGTAGGGCATGCGTCATTTGAGCGGGCAAATATGTATGGTAACTTATCTACTGATTCAGAGAAACCTTTGTATCCGAGATGTACTACCTTTACACGATTGTCAGCAGTGTTAAGATTATTCACTCTGAAGGCAAGGAATGGGTGGAGTGATAAAAGTTTCACCGAATTACTTGAACTGTTGGTAGAGATGCTTCCGGAAGGTAACACATTACCAAAGCGTAATTATGAGGCGAAGAAGGTGTTGTGTCCGATGGGTATGCAGTATAAGAAAATACATGCTTGCCCCAATGATTGCATACTATACAGAAATGAGTTTGAAGGATTACATGAATGCCCTGTGTGTCAAGTTTCACGTTATAAACTGAAGGATGATGATTCTATTTGCAATGACAGCACAAAGCGGCCTCCAGCCAAAGTGTTATGGTATCTTCCAATAATTCCAAGGTTCAAACGATTGTTTTGTAATAAAGATGAAGCAAAGAACCTTAGATGACATGTAGATGAAAGACTGATTGATGGAAAACTTCGTCACCCAGCTGATGGTTTGCAATAGAAGATGGTTGATCAACTATATCCCGATTTTGGGAATGAGCCAAGAAACCTAAGGCTTGGACTTGCAACAGATGGAATGAATCCCTACGGTAATTTAAGTAGTAAACATAGTTCGTGGCCTGTACTTTTGACAATTTACAACCTTTCTCCGGAGTTATGCATGAAACGTAAATACATCATGTTGTCCATGATGATTTCAGGTCCACAACAACCTGGAAATGACATAGACGTTTATCTTGCTCCTTTAATTGAAGACTTGCAAAATCTATGGGAAGAAGGTGTGGAAGTGTTTGATGCATATGGTAATGAAAATTTCAAGATGCGGGCAATGCTTTTTTGCACTATTAATGACTTTCCAGCATATGGAAATTTATGTGGATACAGCGTTAAGGGGCACAAAGCATGTCCCATATGTGAAGAAGGCACAAGTTACCATCAACTGCATCATGGAAGGAAGACAGTGTATCTTGGTCATCGAAAATTTCTCAAGACTAATCACCCTTATCGTAGATTAAGGAAAGCTTTTAATGGGTTGCCAGAAAATGATGTTGCTCCAAAAGCCTTAACTGGACAACAAGTCTACGACCGGGTTAAAAACATCAAAACTGTTTTTGGAAAGACTCAAAAAAAGGTCACAGAGACAAGGATATGGAAGAAAAGATCAATATTTTTTGATCTTCCATATTGGTGCAAACTTGATGTTAGACATTGTATTGATGTGATGCATGTGGAAAAAAATGTGTGTGATAGCATCATTGGAACACTTCTCAATATACAGGGCAAGACTAAAGATGGAGTCAATTCTCGACTGGATTTGGTTCACATGGGTATACGACATCAGTTAGCTCCACAGTCTGTAGGAAAGCGAACATATTTGCCCCCGGCATGTCATACGTTGTCAAAAAAAGAGAAAATTTCTTTTTGTGAGTGCCTACGTGGGGTTAAAGTGCCATAAGGGTATTCTTCAAATTTTAAAAGACTTGTCTCGATGAAAGATTTAAAGTTAGTTGGGTTAAAGTCTCATGATTGTCATGTGTTGATGCAACAACTACTTCCAGTGGTTATTCGTGACATTTTACCTAAAAAAGTTAGACATATAATAAGTAGGTTATGCTTATTTTTCAATAAAATATGTAGCAAAGCCATTGACCCTCTAAAATTGGATGAGTTGGAAAATGAAGCTTTCACTATCTTATGCCAATTGGAGATGTATTTTCCTCCATCATTTTTTGACATTATGGTTCACTTGGTTGTTCATATAGTGAGAGAGATCAGATTATGTGGTCCAGTTTATTTGAGGTGGATGTATCCAATAGAACGATACATGAAAATATTAAAAGGGTATGTGAAGAATCCACACCGTCCCGAGGCATCTATGATTGAAAGATACATTGCAGAAGAGGCCATTGAGTTTTGTACAGAGTATTTGTCAGAGGTGGAACCCATAGGAGTTCCTAAGTCTCGTCATGAGGGAAGACACAGAGGTAAAGGTACACGAGGCATAACTGTGAAAAGCATGGGTCGTGCAGAAGTCCTTCAAGCACATTTGTATATTTTGAATAATACCGATGAGGTTCAACCTTACTAATCTACTCATAAAACTATGATAAGGGAGGAGAATGTTCGAATGAACGAGAAATGGTTGTTGAATGAGCATAACAAAACGTTCTTAAACTGGTTTGATGAAACGATTAAGAAGGATGATGGTGCCTCTGATACATTGAAGTGGCTAGCAAATAGCCCAAACTTTGATGTCATATGTTGGACTGTGTACGATATTAATCATTTTTCATTTTATACAAAGTCTCAGGATGATAAAAGTACCATGCAAAATAGTGGGGTTATGGTGGTGGCAGAGTCGATGCATTTTGCAAGTTCTAAAGATAAAAATCCTGTAAAGGCTTCCATATCTTACTTTGGAGTGATTGAAGAGATTTGGAAGATTGATTACACCAAATTTAGAGTGCCTGTTTTCAAATGCAGATGGGTTGATAGTAACAGTGGTGTGCAAGTCGATGAATTGAGATTTACATTGGTTGACCTTCAAAAAGTAGCTTACAAGGATGACCCTTTTCTCATGGCCCACCAAGCAAAACAAGTGTTTTATGTCCAAGATCCTTGCTCCAAAAGATGGTCAGTTGTTCTTCAAGGAAAGACAACAATTGCTAGTGATGACACCAATGATCTTTCAAATATTGATATTTCTCAAACCCCCTTATCATCAAGGATATCTAGTATCAATGAAGAAACTGAAATAGATGATGTACATGCTATTCGAGATGATCATCATGAAGGAATATGGGAAAATGTTACTACATGATACAAGTTAGTTATTTATTTAATTATTTCATCATTGTATGTTTATTTTTAACTTATTTTAAAATGTTTATTACGTTTTTTATGTTTAGTAGAGTTTCTAACATCTTTTCTCTTTGCTTTCAACAGGTACATGGCTGATTATTACATTTCTTTTCAACTTTCAATACTTGTTTGATGTAATTTTAAGTTATTTCATTTGTAAATTAAAGTTTGATAATAAATAATGATGTATTTAGTTTAAATATATAGATTATGTGAATTCTGTATTGGCTGTCTGGTGCTTCTCTATTGTCTGCCTGGATTCTGTGTGTATATGCAGGTATGTGAATAAATAATACGGTAGTATACCTAAACAAAATGAACATTAAAAAAAAAGGACTTTCTACCTTGGTTACGACCATAACCGATGTAGAAAGTACACTTTTTACATCGGTTTCGGGCAGAACCGATGTAAAAAGTATGACTTTTTACATCGGTTAAAGCTATAACCGATGTAGAAAGTATACTTTTTACATCGGTTCTGCCCGCAACCGATGTAAAAAGTGTACTTTCTACATCGGTTCTTTGCCCAACCGATGTAGAAAGTCATACTTTTTACGTCGGTTGCAGAACCGATGTAAAAAGTCTTATTTTCTATATCGCCCGCTTCAACACCGCCTGAATAGCCGATGTAAAATGTGCTTAACAACCGATGTAAAAAACTTATTTTCCACTTAGTGAAGAGATCCATTTAATTGTAAGTTAATGTATACCCGTTGACCAACATAATATACATATTAAACGAGTTGAGCCCACGGATCAACCTGTTAATTTACAAAAACAATTAAAATATTTATTTTAATATTTTAAACTAATTGTTAATTTTTAAATTAAGAAAAAATTAAATATAAGTAAAAAATTAACAAGCAAAAAAGTATAAAACATATATGTTATATATACAACCTACCCATTTTACCATGAATTTATGGGGCAGATCGGATCGCATACTCACATATAAGTAATAAAGATAAATATAAAAAGATAATTATATTTTTCTTTTATTTTTTGTTGTAGTGATAGATGAACAGTGGTATCCATATAAGAGTGAGTGAAGAAGATGTTGACAACTAACATTTATGCTTTCAGGGGAATGGAATAGGGATGGTATCCATATGTAGGAGTAACTAATCCATATTATTGTGGCCCCTACATTCAAATAGATGTGAACACTCAATCATCATTCACCCATCCTTTTTGTCTTTTCCCACCAAATATAAAACGAAAAAGGAACACTCCAATCAGGAGTTAGAATCAAGCCACGATAATCTTTATATATATATATATATATATATATATATATATATATATATATATATATATATATATATATTTATGCTTGATTTTGTTATGAATGTTACATGGCAAAGATGCTGTCATTTGAGATGGCCCTTGCACTTGGACAAACTTCACCATACTGCATCATTTTATATGTGGCTTGTAGCTGGCTGTCAACATGGCCCACCATCACAAATATTTTTGAAATATATGATAAAAAAATAGAAGGATAATTTAAAAACGAAGGAAATAAAAAAATATTTAGAAGGATAAAAATAGAACAAAATAATAAAATATATTATTTGAAAAGTATAAAATAAAAAATCTATTTATTTAGATGAGTTAAACAAAAAAAAACAAATTATATAATTTTTTATAATAATAATAATAAATTTAATTTTTTCACTATAATAATTTTTAAGATAACTTTTTATGTTATATAAATATTATTAAATATTTAAAATAATTCATATAAAAAAATAAAAGCCAAAAACGGTTTTCCTCCCCACCACCACTTTGTGGGGATTTTCTCCTTTTATAATGAGTTTCAGTCATCTTTTCAATTCCCTGTATTTTGGTGATGAGATGAAACCAGCAGGAGTTTTATTCTTATAAAAAGCTGCCCCCTCAATGAGTTTTACCATCCCAACATCAGATGCAAGTGAGCTCATAGATAAAAAATATATAATAATCTCTCTGGTGAAATTATTTTAGTATGTATATATTTTTATTTTCAAGAAAGAGTTTAATTATTTTTCTATATTTAGATAAAAATGTTGTAATTTTTTTATTTGCTAAAGATTATCTATGTGAAATATTGTGTATCAATTTCTATTTTCTCAAGTCTTATATTTCAGATGCACGATACTATTATGTTAATCTGGTACATAACAGAATGAGGGGAAGATTATTATTATACGTACCCAACCGCCCAAAGCTCCAATTAAAAACACAATAATATCTAATTATCCATTAATCTTGTGAGGCAGGTAAGAGTGCTAATTATACATTAATGTTGTATAACATTATATACAAAAGAAAGATTAGAGGAATGAAGAGTATCGTAATGATAAGATGGATGATATATATGATAGATAGAAATAAAATATATATATATATAAAAAAATGTTATGAGAAAATGTTTTATCAATAATATAATTTGCGTTTGAGATATATAAAAGGTAAGCTCTAATGTTTTTATTAACCTAAAATAGAGATAAAAGTTATTCTTCAACTTACACTTCATCTATAATATATTTTCCTTATTTTACGTATGGTAATGGAATGGGATAGAAACCGGACTTTGCTCATCTCATTCCTACCCCATGAAAGATTGGAATAGGATGCAGTTTTAAATTTAATCCTAATTCATCAGAAAAATTTGCAAAAAATTATATCCTATTTTTAAATTTTAATCATATATTAAAATTGGTTCGGGAACGAGTTTCATCTATTTCGTTTCCGTCAAGGTTAAAAAGTCAATTTCCACCCAGGTACTCGGGCAGTTTGAAAAACCCCGTGCAGCATCCTTTTCAATTTTTTTATATTGTTATTTTAATTATTTTATAATTTATTAAATTAATATATATTTTTAAAATTTATATATTTTATTATTTTTATAATTTTATTAATTTTATATAATAATTTTTTTAAAATAAAATATATTTTAATAATTTTTTACGTCGGAGCAGATTCAAAAACAAAGATGAAATACATATCATTGTTCTATGTTTTTGAAAATCAAATTTTATCCAAATAATTCAGAATTATTTCATCCAAATAATCTCTACTTTGAAATAGATATACTATCCAAAAAGGATTTGAGAATATGGATCCTCCCGAAGATCCTTGATTCTATATGAACACAGATGAGGCTAGCAAATCTAGCAAAACTGATCAGAAGTTGGTTGGTTGTGGAGATCTCATCAGAGGTTATAATGGAAAGTGGATAAAAGGCTTCTCTAGAAATCTTGGTTTTATATAAGGTTGGCTATGCTGCTGAGTTCTAAGGTGTGTTGGAAGCTAGGCTGTCAGAGAGTTCAATTCAAATAGACTCCAAATTATGGCTCTAACATAGGCAACTCAGGTGGAAGATCTATGGTTCATCATATTTGGAATATTATTGTGAAATGAAGCTGATAAAATGTTTATAGAGAAGCAAATAAAAGTGCTGATTTTCTTACCAATTTAGCTTGTAGCCATGATCCAGGATTAGTGAAATATGATTAATCAGTTACCTAGTGGGATATGGCCAGTGCTTATATTTAATATGATGGGAGTAAAATACTCCTAAAACAATTGTCATGTATTTTTCTCTTGGGTTTCAACCCCTTTGCTTACCCCTGCCTCTTAAAAAATTTGCTATTTAATTTTTTATTTATTTTGGTATCATTATTTTTATATTATTTGCTTATTCCTTATTATGATTGTTTTATTTTTCATAAAAATAAAATTAATTCACTAAAAAAATAACATTGAAGCTTATTTTTAATTTTTTATCTAACTATTATCATTATTATAGTTTTTATTTTTCTTTGTCCTTTCAAAAATTAATTAAATAATCTAAATCTGACTTTATCTAAATTAATTTTTTATTTATCTTTTTGTTTTTTATTTATTTATTTTTAATATTTAATTATAATTTAAGAAAAATCTTAAGCTTAATTCTAAAAAAAATGAAAACTTGTACTTTTTGAAAATCAATCTAAGACTAACATTAATCATATGATTGAAAGAAAATTTTAAAATTTTGAAGAATGTAAAATCAGCAAATAATAAAAAAAATATCAAAAATAAGACGAGTTAAAACTGTTAAGATTAATTTAATAGTAATGAGTTGAACATTAAAATTTTATATGGAAATTTTGAATTTAATTTTATTATTTTTTTATATTATACAAAATATATAAAAAAGTTGTGAATGATAATATAAAAGAATTTAATTAAAATTTTACAATATTTTTATAATTATATCTATTATCATCCAAATACATGTAATATAATATTTTAAAGTTATTTTATCTAAATCCAATAAATATATTAGATATTTTAATTTAAGTAAGTGACATTAAAAATGAAACCCACCCTATATTCTTATATTTTTTTATCAATCAAATTTTTTCGTTATTTAAATTTTGCTTAAACTGAGAACTTTAGCCTAATAAATCATAAAAATTTAAAATCAACTTATAACAATAATAAAAAAATCAACTATTTTAAACAAAAATAAAATTAAAAAAATATTAAAGTTGTACCAATAAATATTATAAAATATAGATAAATATTACATTAGACACTAAAAAATATTTTTTAATAACGATTTTAAATGATAGATAATGATAATTTTAATTTTTATTAATTTTTTATGAATATTTATTTATTAAGAATTATATATAAAAATACTTTAATGATAGTTTAAATAATATAATAATCAAAATTAAATATATTTTGTATAGATTTATAAAATATTTATAAAAAATTTATTTTTAGGGAAATTTACTAATAGTATTTGTTATAAGTATAATGATATTGCTGAATTAATAAAAATAATATAGATGATATAAAAATAAGTGTTAGATTTTGAGAATTTTATTTTTTATGGAATGATGGTAGAAATTTATCAAATGAAATTTAATAGTTTAAAAATAAATATATTTAAATTAAATTTTATAGCCACTATTATTCATTTATTTTGTTCATTCAATATTAATCATGAAGAATTAAGTCAAAATAATAATTTAAAATAGAAAAAATATTGATTACTCATGCAAAATAATGACTTGAGAAAATAAAAAATAATTGATGTATAACGTTAAAAAAACCTGTACATTCAACTTTTATATATTATAAATAAATTGTTACTTACCCAAATTATAGTCTAGAAGATGAGTGATACGGCAACCAAAATATACGCAATTCTAACTTACAGAAGCAATGGTGTTTTTTCTATTGTATCTATGGAACTTATTTGATAATGTTGATGAGATATGAGATATAAAAAAGTAAGTAGATTTTGTACTCGTATGGGTTTATAAAATACGTAATATTTATATTTTTATTTATTTATTTAAAATATATTAGTAATAACATTAAATAAATTTTTATTTATATTGCATTTTTTATAAAAATTATTATAAACTAATTACTTAAAAATAAATTCTAAAACGTTCATTTGGTATTAAAAATTATTAATATAAATTTAAATACTACAAAATTATGATATTAAATAAGTTTCTCAAATAACATTAAAATGATGGTTCTATTAAATTATAAATTGTATTGAAACTTATTTGTTATATCTTTTACTATTTGAAATATTTAACTCCATAAGTATTTAACAAAATAAATTAATATATTCTATAAACATTTGAATAAATAAAAAAAATTATTAAAATTTTAATCACATAAAAAAGTATGTTTATAATACATGGTTTAAGTTCATACTTTTAAAAATATCAAATCTAATATTTTTGTTATCATTTCAGAGTCATAAAAAAATTAAAAGAATCTGAATGTAAATATTTTTATTTTATTTTATTCTCTTTTATTCAAAAAATTTAAAATTCTGGTTGAATAAAAAAAATTATAAGAAAAAAACTATTCACAAATTACTATTATCAAAATAAATAATTTTTTTATAAAGTTTAAATATCTAATATTTTTCAACTCATAAGTATATAATTATATAATTCATAAAATTGTATCATTTTATTAATGAAATATACAGAGTTAAATTAAAAATTTATTTTAATATTATTTTTATTAAAATTTACAATGATAAATTTATATTTAATAAAAAATTAATTAAATAGATATTATATTAATGTATACTTTTATTTTATCTATTTAATACACACATAACAAGATTTTTTTACTTATAAAAATTATTTGGTTTCATTTAAGTTTTTTGAACATTTTAAAATTAATTATAAAATATAAAAATAAGTTAAGAAATTATAATATATATATATATATATATATATATATATATATATATATATCACATAAATGAAGAGTTTCCTATATTATTAAGAATTATTGATTTTTTATATTTATTTTAAAATTATATCGATCATAAATTTTAATTGGTTTATGATGTAAATATTTTTACACTAATAATGTATTAAAATTAAATTTTATAGATATTAGATTTATGCCAAGAAAATTCAATTTCTTATTGCATTTTTTTGTACTAAACTAATATGTGATGTGTGGATGTTTAAAAAGTAATATAATCAAGTAGGTTTCATGAATAAAGCTTAAACTAGTATGTAATCCTTCTCTTAGACAAAGCTAATCGTTTCCCGAGTATGTTTAATCATTCATTAATACGAGAAAAGATATTATTTTATATTTTGTGTTAGTCATTTTGCTATTATGATGACTTTCAATTTACTTTCTTGAAATGGTTATTAATCGTATATATGTTTAGACTATATATAGTCTACAAATTTTTATTTAATTTAATAGAAAATAATTTTTCCAATTCTATTATTCAAATGATGGTTTGTAACATAAAATCACTTTCAAATATAATTCAATTTTAAGTTTAATAAACTGGTGTGAGTTTACAATAAGAAAATAATTTATTCTACTGTTTGAATTAAATTAAATATATTATATTTAATTTAAAAGTGATTCTATCTATCATTTTTTTAACTTCAACTTTTATCGTTAAACTAATTTTAGAAAACTTCAATTAAAAAATAAAACATCTACATAGACTATATATATACTATTTACACTTGATTTACCATTTAATTGTCATAAGTTTAACATTTATACCCATATTGAATGCAAATTGTATCTTTTTTAGTTCGGTTAGTTATTTACAGTGTTTTATTATGATTGTAGTCAATGACAGAATACAAAATTTTAATTGTGGAAACAATATATTAAGAACAATCCATACACATAAAATATGTCCTTAAGAAAAATTAAAATGGTTGTGGGGTCGATTGCCTCACAGTACTCTACTTGGGTCCATCCTTCATTGTAGTTAGGAACTTGGCTTGGAGACTTTAAAAACATGAAGAGTTAAGCCTGTGAAATATCAACAACAAATTTTTAAGTGATTTGGACACAGATAGTATAGAGTAGCAAGATTTGAGTTTTGACCAGAAAATTTTCCCTGACTACGGATCATATTAGCAAAGAATATAAAATGCGAGTCAGAAAGATTCTCAGCTTCATCAAGAAAATTTTTTCCTGACTACGTACCAATCATATTGGGTGTGTGAATCTTTGGTTTTCACTAAAAAAAAAGTCTTTTCTTAGCCTTAATTAATTATTATTTAAACCAAAATCGAGATGCTTTTGATCGGGGAGGATCGATTTTGAGCTGCCTTGTGGTTTGATATATATTTAGAGCGAAAGTTAGTGATGGATTCTTGGGAGTGGAGTTTCGAGTTTCATCATTCCTTTCTACTCTATTTTCCCCTTTGTTCTTATTAGATTCATGATGTTTGGATTTATTTTTAAGGATTAATTACAACTTGAACATGGTTGAGTAGCCTCTAATCCTATGGATTGAGAGTAGCCTATATGACAATATACTGATTCTTACACTTCTTTGTTAATATTTGATTGTTTGCTTCAATTTTAATTGTTTTTAATGCTCCTGAACAGACTCGATATGAAAATATAAAAAATATTGTAACGTGAACTTTAACATTAAAAGTATAAAAGAAAAATTTTAAATCTTTATTTACGAAAATAACTTTTTTTTTAGAATTTTATTAATTAATACCATTCTAAATAGGTTTAATATGATTTAATTACTATAGAATTAAGGGTTGATTTTGTTAAATATATTATTGTATCCTAAAATGAAATAATAATTACGTAAGATAATTGACCTTCTAAATGAATCAAGAATTGGGGAAAAGGGTTCATCGTTATTGATTCGTTAACTCTAATTATGGTGAACATAGCTCCTGAAAGTCTTTGAATTTTATCTCAATCTAATTTTAATTGATCTTCATATTTGATATCTTTTCTTTTCATTCTTGCGATGCTCTAGATAAACAAATTGTAGGTACTTGATAGTTAATCACACATTTTTATAGATACAAACAAAATTTAGGTGGAGCTTTTTAACATGTTTTTTAAGGGGTAAAAATAATTTTTAAAATTTTAAACATTAAAATATTTTATTTAAATATTTTTAAAATTTAAAATTTTAGAAAATATTTTAATAAATTAAAATAAAAAAATTTAAAATTTCTTAACTTACTTTTATGAATAAAACTTTTACCCTATATTAGTTTTTATCTCATTATTCTCTCTCTTGTTATTTTCATTCTTATCTCTTTTCAATTGCTCTCTCTCATCTTTTTTTCTTTCTTTTTATTTATTAATACATTCATTTAATAATGACATGATTTAATTATATTTTTTCATTCCTATATTTTTATTGAATTATTATTTTGTTTGACAACATCTTAAAAATATTTATATATCTAAATTTTTCAATAAATAAAAAGTAGAAATAAATTTTAAAAAAACCTATGATTATTCAAAAATAAAATTTTATATATAATAAACATTAAATTATTTTATTTAAATAAAAATTTAAAATTTATTATAAAAATTTAAATATAAAAAATTTAAATTTTTTTATTCAAATAAAATATTTTCAAAACAAAATATTAAAAACTTAAATTAAAAATATTTTAATTTTTAAAATATTAAAATGTTCCATCTAAGATAAATATTTTTAATATTATTATAAAATTAAAATTTTATTTTATGTTAAGTCCAAATCGTAAGGACTTAACTCCAATTCATCCAGACAATATCGTTTGAGCATAATAGTCAATTGGATGATACAGTAGTTGAAGTCCAAAACAGATTTGTAAGATTTACTTCATATGCTTTCACACACAAAATCAATGCTCAAAGTTCATTGCCATGTATGTTAAATATGTTACATAAAGGTGCATCTTAGCTCATGCGATGACTCACCTGTATCCAAGCTTTATATAAAGAAATGCATATATGGTTTAAGCCAAGCTTTTCGTTCATATGTTATTACTTTATTCTATATTCGCTAACTTAATATTGGAGTGCTATTATAGATTGAAGATTTTGAACCTAATTTGTGAATTTTTTTTAAGGATTGTACCAAATTAAATCGGTAACCAATGCCAACTTTAAATGTTAACTTTTGCATAGATATTAAGGTAAAATTTTCAATTTTAATTGAAAAGCAAATCAAAAATACCTAAAGAACTACATCTAAGTTTTTTTTTCCTAATTTTTAGGAAAAATTAGTGTTTTTATTCTCTAAGAGTATGTTTTGATTTCATCCTTCTATTTTTTTTATTTAAATTAGTTCTCTAACTTTATTTTAGGTTTCAAATTCATCCTATAACTTTTTTATTTTATGTTTCAAGTTTTTTTTTTCAAGTCTCAAATTTATTCTCAAAAATTTTTTAATTCAAATTAATCCTCTAATTTATATAAATTTTAATATCATATTAGTCTTTTTTTTTTCATAACAATGTTAAATTTCATCAAATTATCATTAGAAATTAGATTTTTCTTAAACAATTATTGAAAGTGATTGAATGGTTCTTCTATATACTAGATTTTTACCAATATATCGAAATTTTGTATAATTTTATTGGTTAAAATGAAAGTTCAAAATGTGGTATCAAAATTTGTTTTTATCAAATCCTAAGTTTGATCATATTTTTTATTTCGATTATTAAATTGATTGGATGGTTCCTTTAAATGAGAGATTGAATTATCAAAATTTGTATAATTTTATTAGTTAAAATGAAAGGTTGAATAATATCCTTCTTCATGACTAATTTGTTTTAAACAAAATTTTAATATTTTTAAATATAATTGATAAAATTTATTTAGAAAATTTTTCGTGTTATGAATTTTCAATATGTATTTTGCAGTATTTCATAGAATTTATTAAAAAATTAGCCAAGCATTTATACAAGTATTTATATATTATAAGATAAATTTAAATAAATAAAAAATAACACTTTCAAATGGGTTCGAAATATTAATCGCTTACGTTCCACACATGACAGTTAACCCTACGACTTGAGTTTAAATTTATATATTTTTATTAATAAATAAATGTAATTTTATAATAAAATTTTATTAAAATTATTCATTATTTTGACTTTACGAGAATCTTTTCTAAGCATAAACTTTCATATAAAAAAGAAAGTGTAAAGCGATGTAATAATAATGATGAACGAACGTCAAAAGCACCAAGGACTATTAAACTAATAATTATATGCTGAACAAAAAGAAAAATGTTAAATGATGTATTAGTGAGAAAAGACGCATAAAGCACTCAATTAGGGGATACTTTTACCGCATTATTTCCCAAAAAAATAAAAAGAGTTTGTTATTAATTTAAATATATTTAAAAGCAAGTCTTTTTAATATTCTTATGCTTAATTATTGTGATGATGGGCATGGCGTTCTCTTTTGAAATATTATAATGAAGGAATCCTCACCTGCTTCGCTTTGTCTCATTTTTTTATTATTTATATTGTCTTTTTTCAAATACTTTATATATCTGAAATGAACCAAGAATTATTAAATGGACGGCGTAGTTATTATTAGGCGTATGTATGGATTGGGTTTTGAATAAAACAAAAAATCAATCATCTAATCTAATCAATTTTTAATAATTATATAACTAAAATTTTTCTGTATACTGAGTTGATAGCCTATTTTCTCAGAAAAGAAAACAAAAGATAATTATAAATTTAAGTAAAATGTTTAAATAAAAATAAAGTATATAAGAAATAACATATCATTATTATTAAATAATTATGAAATTATATATCTTAATAAAATAAAATGATATTTAATACAAGATCTATTCATCATTAATAATGAGAATTATTTTATTAGAATAATAAATAAAAAATATTTATAAGGAAAAATTTAAAGAAATAAATTCTTTAAATCAAGACACATTATTTTAAGTCTATTAATATAATATGATATGTAAAAAATTGAAATTTAATACATTTAATTAACATTATTTAAAAATATATAGAAATAAAAAATGAGATACTTAATATAAACAAAGCTACAAAGAAATAGAATAGGTCAGAGAAAGTCTTTTTGTTCAAGATCAACTGCAAAAATTTAATATATAAAAGGTTTATTATTTTGGCTTGAAGTAAAAATTATGTTATGGATTATGTAAGTATTTTTAAATTTATGTAAAATATAAATTAAATTTAAGACAAAATATTTTTTAAGTTCTGTTTCTTTCTTACGTTTTGAAAATTTTCCTCATTTTATTAGTCTTAATTTGTCTACTGATACTGCGATGCAGCAGTGTTTTGGGCCTTTGCCCCCGACTTTTCACATACACACCAAAAAGAAAAAAAAACTAGTTATAATAGAATTTCAAAGGCACAGTTTTAACGAATATCCAAACTTAAAAAATGATATACACGATTCAAAAGAATTCAAATTCAATAAACCTGTTTGGGTAAAGAATTTTAGAATTTTATAAATTTTTAAGTAAATATAAATAATTATTAAAAGAAGAATAGTAAATAAAGGGGATTATAAATAATAATTTAAGAAAAAAACAAAATAATAGAGAAATTTAGAAATTTTCTTTAAATAATAATCATTTAAAATTTTCTAATTAACATGAAAACTACTTAGATAAAAGTCTATAATATTTTTAAAATTTTTTTATTGTTTAAATACATAAATTTTAGTAATTTTAAATTACTTTATCCAAACACAAGGTAAAAAAAATGTCACTATTTAACCCTCAAGAAAAGTCTAATTTAAAATTGATTCAAGTCAATCAAAATTTTCTTTTGCAGCATTAAGTCAATCAAATTTAAATTAGTTTAATTTTTCAAATTTTTGTTAGTTTTTTTTATAAAAAATTAATTTCATTAAATAAACTAATATAAATTGAAACTAATTTATAAAATATGTAATATAAATGAAGAAAGGATGAGAATATACTTTTTTGAACACACATTTTAACACACTTTCTATAATTAGTTAGTCTTCTAAACAAGTTTAAAGCATTTATAATTATTTTAAAAAAATTAACCAGTAATCGTATTCAAAAGAATGGTGCTAAAATCTCTAGAATTTATCTAATTATAAAAAATTAAAATAATTTTATATAAAATTTTAAATTTAAATATTATTCCTTTTATCATTGTATAAAAAAAGGTGTGTTGCTAACCTTTTTTATACAAATAAAGAAAATTTTAAAATTACATTAAAATATAAAATTTAAATTCTTAATGCAATTTCAAATCAATCGTTGATTTAGTAATATATATTTTAAAAAGAAAAAATAAATTTTACCTCTATGTACAATAAAAAATGTTTAAATGATATAACCAAACTTTCAAATAAAACACTTGTAAAATGTTTATCAAATAGAATCTTGGTTGTATTTTAAAATATCTTAAATTATTCTCTAAGATTAGTTTCCACAATTCTTTAGTTTTTTTTATCTAATAATTTGGTTTAAATTGTTACTATAAATAGAAGGTAATATTCTAAGTTTTATTATCACCTATACATCTCATTATAATACATTAAAACATTATTCAGTATCTTTTTTTTTTCTCTGTGGTTTCTTTATAATATCAACATAAAAAATGTGTAAAAAATTTGATTCTGTACAGGTTTCAAATTTGAATTTAACAATTAATATAAACTAAATATTTTTTTATTTTCTTTTTAACTTTTTG
Source organism: Canavalia gladiata (assembly GCA_037954105.1). Lineage (NCBI taxonomy): Eukaryota > Viridiplantae > Streptophyta > Magnoliopsida > Fabales > Fabaceae > Canavalia > Canavalia gladiata. The sequence continues at coordinate 18,689,142 of CM075660.1, forward strand.
TTTAGTTTTTCAATTTCTTTTAGATTGGATGGTCGTTGAACCCCTCTTGGTGTAGTGTAACAATATAAGGTCATTGGGTCCACTTTTTATTAAATTTCTGTTTTTATAAAGAAAAAAGCTTACTAACTAACTATTATTAGAACAATAATACGGTAGCAGATAAGTTGTTATGATATGAATATGGTAACAATCCATTACGACGTTATGCTTTGTTGTATGAAAGTGACACCCACGTACTCTCCTCTTCCATTATTTTGTTATTTCTAATTGTTTAATATTTATTAATTATTATATATTCTTTGCCTTCTCACTTTTTTCTCTAAATCTAATCGGAATCTTCATCAGTTAATCAGCCTTGGATAGATAAGACTGGTGGATGGATGAGTCATCTCTTTTATTGAAGATTGAAGATTGTTATCATTCTTGGTAAGGAAAACTCTCTAAATTCAGTTCCTTTCTTTTCTTCTTAATTCTCATAACACATGTTTAATCTTAATTACACTGCTTTCTGTTTCGAAGTGGGTCTTTGATCATTGGGCGGCAGTGTGATCATCAGCTTTGTTTTGATGGCGTCCTGGTCTCATGTTTTGGTTTAATTTAAGGTTTCTTTTTGGGGGTTTACTATAATTCAACCATAACTAACCTATGCGCTGTACCTCTCCTCAGTTCTCAAGACACTATTTTTCTCTGAAACATCTTGAAGAACCCATAATAGATATGTGTGTATCCTTGTTTTGACAATCAATGATCCTTCTTTCTGTCAATCTGGAGATTGGGCTCTCTTCTGTTGTTATTCAAACATTAGATTTACTTGCAAGATTATGTCAAGACCCATTTTTCCTGCCACTTTGCCTCTTCTCATTGGGATGACTGGGCTTGAGAAATTGTCAATTTTCTTTTGGGGGGGGGGGGGTGTTCAACGAAATGGGTGCATTTGAAACCTTTTCTAATTTGCTTTTCTTGTGAAGCCTCGGAATTTTGATGGAGTATATTGCTATTACTTTATGCAATTCATCAAAATAATATTTTTTGGTTGAATTAAAGTTTGAGAGAATGGTAGGGGCCTCAGTGTGTGTATTCAGAGGAGATGATTTAGGATTATGATATAATTTCTTATTGGGTGATCCATCTTATTGGAAGACATTTCAATTTTTGTGCTCTTCTTACTCAAAATTGCTTATCATTTGATGCAGGTATTGAGGAAATACCTTCTTGCTGAAGCTCTGAATATTAACAGACCATCATCGGCAGATGGGGTCTGAAGGTCCTCCAGCTGCTGTCACAACAGTTCATGTAACAGGTTTCAAGAAATTCCATGGGGTTTCAGAGAATCCAACAGAGACAATTGCCAATAATTTGATGGAGTATATGAAGAAGAAGGGTTTGCCAAAAGGAATAGCTATTGGGAGCTGCAGCATTCTTGAAACTGCTGGTCAAGGAGCCCTTGTTCCCCTGTACCAGACATTGCAATCTGCCATTAGTTCCAAGGAGTCCGAATCTTCAAGTTCCAACAGAATCATCTGGGTGAGTTGCCCATAGACTTGATATCAATCTTTTTGAAGCCCTTATTTATGTAATCAGATCAAGATTTATACCTCTCCATGAACTACCGGGTGAATTACTTACAAATGGAATAAAAAATGAGACAATATCATTAACATGGTAGCAGTAACTACAGACAAACCTAATATTTTTCTAATAACTTAAAATAGAATGTAGACCATAGCATGGATAACCTTTGATTGTTACTCTATCAAAGTCTGGTCGTTAAAAGCGATTATGCAGTTATTGGCATCTGAATATTTAAAGCTGCTACAAAAATTAAAGATCACTGGACTCTGAACTGAAACTTCTTTAGAAAATTTAGTATAGAACTCAAATGGAACTTCTATTGGACTTATTTTCTTAGTACCTAAGCAGTAATGCTAATGCTGAACTATAAAGGATAGCGGTGAAAGATGAACAGTCATAAAACCATATATGAGGCATAAGAAATCCTTGGAAAGAATGGTGAGAAGGTGCCCAGTTGACTAAGTTTTCTGCTTGGTTGGATTCAGATATCTTAAATCTTAAATCCATAGTCATTTGATTATATATTTTCCTTCATTTCTCTACATCCATAAATCTTACATTGTGGCTGTTTCTGATTATGTTTATTTAGCTGCATTTTGGGGTTAACAGTGGTGCAACAAGGTTTGCTATAGAGCGTCAAGCTGTCAATGAGGCTACCTTCCGCTGCCCAGATGAAATGGGATGGAAGCCCCAGGTTAGATTGAATCATTGGACGATGCACATTATAAACTTGCTTTCATCGGATCTTGAATAATTCTGTTCTCCTTTAGTGAAATTTCCAAAATTTGTATGTTGCAGAAAGTCCCTATTGTTCCTTCTGATGGTTCAATTGCTCGAATACGAGAGGTAAATTGGATAACTAACTTTTCCTACACTTAAATTCCCAAGCCAATGTTTACTATTTGACATGGTGTTAGACTTCAGTCCTAATAATGAAATGTTAAGGTTTATTTTTCATATATAAAAACATTTATTTTAGACCTTGCAAGCATTTTAAGGTGCTTTAATTGTTTTGATGGCCCTGAAGCTGCAGCTTACACTATGGTCAATATCATTTAGCAGGCTTTTCAGTTTTCATTGGGACCCTAGCATCTAGAACTTCATGTTTTTCATTTGTAAAAATTTTAAAGTAAGGAGTTACTCGGAGAATTTTTGTTCCATCAGTCTGTGCTTCTTGATGGAGGCATATATATGTACAAACAACAGACTTAGGTTTGCATATGGACAAAACGATTGCATAAACCCTAAACTACAAAGTTAGTCTAACTTTGCATATAACTTCCCCGTGTTCATCTATCATAATCTTGTGTCCTGATTTCCTAACTTTAAGCAGACTACTCTTCCTGTGGAGGATATCACCAAGGCCTTGGCAAAGAAAGGATATGATGTAATGACATCAGAAGATGCGGGAAGATTTGTGTGCAATTATGTTTACTATCATTCCCTTCGTTTTGCCGAGCAGAATGGGATCAAATCCCTTTTTGTGCACGTGCCATTATTCTCTACAATTGATGAAGAGATCCAAATGCAATTTGCTGCTTCCTTGTTAGAGGTACTCGCTTCAATATGTTAGTAACCCCCGACTCACATAAATGTTTCTGGTGTTGCCATGCTTATGAAAGTGGATGAGTGTACCTTGAATGGGATGTTATAAATTATAATAATAGGATATTGTTTTGAAATGGAAACGGTTTATTGAAAATGGCATATGTAGCAGAGGCGTTTGCTTTCATCAGTAAATGTATCTGATTAAAGGTTTCAGCAAATTGTCAAGTTGACGTCTTCCGTGTTTCCTTGTGAATAAATGTCCATTTTCCTTTTCCTTGATACTGCTCTTATTTTTAATTGTAACTTGCTTATGAATGAGTTATATCCCATCTGTAGATGATTCGGATCCGACCAAGACGAGCAATGGATAGATTTTGTTCGGGTGGACTTTTCATCAGTTCAAACTTTGCATGCATAGGCTGTTAAAGATTTCAATCACTTAGTTAAAAATTGAGAATGAACAGAGTTCAAATTTTATTTATTTATTGTTAAAAAGCAACTGTCGAGGTTTAATCTACAGCTCCAAGATAATTTTATATTAATTTAACATAGGTCTGATACATCCAAAAACAAAACCGAATGTCTTTTCCTGAAATATGCGTTCCTAAGACAATGCACAATGTTGAAAATTGAGAATATGTACAAGAATATTCACCTTAAAAAAAAAAAAGAAGATCTGGCATGGCAATGCCATAGCTAGCTCTTGTTTCGGGTTGAAAGTGCCGTCTTTTTTCTGGCCAAATATCCATTGCTTAACCATTTTTGGACCAACACCAGACAACATCATCTTGAGGTAGCGTTAGTGGATTTCCATCATGAAGGCATAACACCGGAATTGTGAGCGTGAGCATAGTTCCAAAAGCATTCCAGCAAAAATGGGTTTTGGCCAAAATCTGGCCTTGTGCAGGAAGTAATTCCTCTTCGCAGAGAGTGAGGTTTGTGCATGGAACAGAATCACTGCAAGCAAAACGCATTGGAGGGCTTCTCACATCTTAAGTTCCTCTTTGAATATGAAACATGGGAAACTGAAACTGCTGTGCTATGGTTGATTCAGTTCTTGGAGAGGCAGTTATTTTAAAAGGTAACTAATAGAATTACCGTTGGAAATGTTTGAACTGTAAACATCGACATTATTTGTGTTTTCAATGTGAATTCCGCATGTGTTGGGACTATGAGCAAGTGATTTTATGATAAGCTTTTCAATATGGACATTCCGACAACTATCAAGTCGGAAATGGAATTGGGAGCTGTTCTTGATTGAGTCCTTGGACTGTCAAATTGGATTTCATAAAGAACCTGATGACCTGCATTGACGATTCGACACAAGTTTTCAAGTTACTTGCTCTTAAAAAAATTCCAAAACTCAATACCTAACAACATTCAAGCTATCAAATGGACCAGGCTGTATTGTTCCATTGGCTCCCGGTTCAATCTAAAATCAGTAATAAAAAAGCAGCAGCATAGTGTCATGAAGGTAGAAACACGAGAAAAATGCTTACTTTTTGAGGTTTACATGGGAGACTCGGCATGAATATCATGTCTAGTTAAGCTTCTAGCTAGGTATGATGAGAAGCAAATAAAACGGACTGTTTGGTTATTTGTACAATAAAAAGCACTCCTAACTCGCTAGGCATATACTGAACTAACATTTTGCTTGGACATTCATATAACTCAATGGTATTTTCATGTTAGGTTACTAGCATTAGTTAGATATAGTAGGGGTAATAGGGTATGGAGAAGCAAAACACCCCACGTTCCTGCAACAAGAAAACAGGTTTTAGGAAGTAAAGTGTGTGAGCACTTTGATCACTACTGCAACTTGCAAGAGATCGCAAGTGGAAGCCATTTTTCTTGTGGACGAGATACGCCCGATTTTTTATAATAATGGCGCAAAACCGGCCTATTCCATTTAAGGAGTAAAGAGTGGCACTCCGATGCGGCATGTTGACTCCACAACTGAGGAAAGTGTGTCAGAAAAAAGGAAGGATCGAAAGGTTTAGAGTGGCACTCTGACTCTGGTGTGTGCGCTTTGATGTTATTTATTTTGTCCTCACTCAATAATTTGTTTACCTAAGAATTCAGTATGGATGTATAATATATTTGAAACTGGAACCTAAATTGCCATGATTACACATCCATTTTATTCTAAGAAATTTTTTCAATTTGCTTGATGAAAAAATTACGTTAGTTAAATTATTCAATGGCTTTTTGGAAACCTATTTTGTCCGACATATTTCACTTGCACCTTAATATGGACAGGCAACAAAAAACGTATAATTCTTCCAAGTTAGTGGCCTAACAAATTATATGTTCCATGATTATGAAGCTTTATTCACATAATTGTTTATCATCAAAATCTTACTTTCTCAGGAATGCATTTATGTAGTAGTATAGTCTTCACCTAAATATGCTAATTGATACCTTATTTTATGCAAGATTCTTCTTTGACCATCTGAAGATGTTGAACGTTCTAGTTCGAAAAAAGATGTGCTTTGAATTTGATTTACCTATGTACATACGTTTAATACCTTCCCTAGATTACCAACGTGGAGCCTAATTATGGGCTATAAATTTTCCTCGTTGGCTACAAGAAAGGTCAATAATGTGCTATAAACTTTCCATGCTAAGATGCCATTCACTATATGGCTTTGTTTTATTTAGGAAGTGCTTAACAAGAAAACTCGATCATGAGATTCTTATACGGTGTACTCCTATATCGGGGACGAGCCAACCTTGTCACAAGCCAATTGTTTCATGCACAAGAAAATTCGTTCTATAGAGCTTTGCCATTGTTAAAGTAATTAACATCCCGAAGTGAAAATTGGTGGATAATGTCCAAACTTTGATTGAAAAATGCTTATAAATGAAGTGGACATGCATGTAACCTGCACTTTGCCAAAGCAACTCACTGGCCAAGTATTCTTTTTGTAGAGACTTCATTAAAAATGACAGTCGCAGTTTAGTAACAGAGAGGAGAAAAAGTCCAAGCGTATCCTCAACTTGCATTGGAACGAAGCAGAGGCTATAAAATCTTTTATAAAAGAAGATTCACCAAAGGCTGTGCCACCGCAAGTCCACTAGTCCAAAACTGCTGTTTATGATAAATAGCCCAGGCGATGCATGTGTGAAGGGAAAAAAAAAAAACAGAACCGAGGGACTTTAAAATTAGAAAAAAAATATATTTATTAGATAAATTCATATCATACGTTACCAGGTGAGCAATTTTTTAATAGTTTTATACAACATGTTAGGACCATAGAAGTAATATTAAGATAGATTTTGGGTTTGATCACATAAGTTAATTTAGATATATAAAAACTCCAAATAAGATGGTCGGTCCATCTCCTCTCAACTGGAATCTATTGGAAGCCACAGGCAGGAAAAAATTATAAGAAAAGATAAATTAATATTACATTACAACTGTAAATAATAATAAAAAAAAGAAATCAATAAACACAGGTTTTTGGTAGACATTATATTCTACCAGTACCAAAATAAGAAGGTCGGTGGGTCTCATCTGATGTGGAATCTATTGGAAGCCACACAGAGGATAGGAGAAAATATTAAGTTAACATTACATTAAAACTGTATAAATAAAATGAATAAACACATCGGATTTTGGTACAGAGATGGAGATGGGGAGGAAATAGTAGGTATGGGCATAACAAGGAAAGGAGACAAGTGAAGGAATGTGAATGAGAAGTATGATTACAAAATAAGAGGAGTGGGTAGAAATGAAATGCTATCCCCAATCCACAAAGGGAAAGTGGGAATATCCACCCTCAGGTGGAGGCTGCAGCGATGGGGGCAGATTACCCCATGAAAGTGACACTCCCATCCTATTATCTCCTACCACCACATTCCCTGCAGTGCAGTGCACATCGTCGTGTTCAATATAAATAATTTAATTAATGTCTCAATTTGTTGCTTATCCAATCTCATGTAACATCAATTCACTTCAACAAAGCAGTAGCATGAATAAAGGGAAAAGTAATTGACCACACCTGGTGTGTTTGTGCTTATGATTTGGGGCTGCTGCGGATGAAGATATTTGCAAGCGTCGCCGTAACGGCAAAATCCCTAAACATATATATATATATATATATATGAGAGAGAATCACAAGATTAGTTGAATGTAAATGGAATAATGGGAGGTTGAAAAGTGAGGGGTACCTACCGTGTTGACGAAGTGAAAGCAAAGGGGTTTGTTAAGTGGTTGATTAGGAAGAAGATGCTGTTGTTGTTGTTGTTGTTTGAAGGAATCGTACCAGCGAGCCTTGGCTTGTTGATGTTGAATGCCTCGAACGTGTCGTTTCCGATCTGCTGGTGTGTCTTGGAATTGCTTGTCGCAGTAATCGCAGTAATACTTCCGAACCGGCATTCTCTCAACGCACACCGCCTTCCCTTTCTCTCATCCCTTTCACTCTACTAAATTTTTGTTTTAACATAATAATTTTTTTATAGGATTGAATTTTATTTATAAAAATGATACTTTATATTTATTTTATTTTCTATATTAAATATATGTATGATAAAAATAATCCAGATACTTTTTTTATTTTACTATCTTTATGTAATTTTTAAAATAAAAATATATTTTTTAATTATAAGTGAAAATAAAAAAATTAAATGGAATCTAAATTTTGATTAAAATAATTTAAAAACTAAAAATCTCAGTTAAATAACGAAATGAAGAGTAAAAAGAGTCATCCAATTTAATATAAAAACTCCTAAAAACATGCATTACAAAATAAAAACACGTCATTGTATGAAAAAAAAAATGTATACATATCATTTCATTTTAATAGGTAAAATTAATATTTGTATCTTTTAAATTTAAAAATAGTTTTGACCGTCGTTTAATTTTTTTTATTCAATTTAATTTTTTTTTATTTTGGATTTTATATTAATCCTTTATTTATCAAAAAATAGATTTTTAATTAAACAAGGAATTGGACGTCTCAACTTGTTTATTTCTCTATATAAATCATGAAATATTTTAAAATTTTAAAGTGAAAGTCACATTAATGACAAGAAAATTTTTTAAAAAAATCTGATTAATTGCTTCTAGATTATAAAAATTTTATATAAAAAAATATATCATAAAAAAATCTAATTACATATCTTATTTTAACCAATAAAAATTAATATATTGATCCTAACCTAACATCTAAAAACACTTCTTAATACAATTTAATAATCATGGAAATAAAAGAAACGTAGAAATCCAAAGAAGAAATTTGATACAAATAATTCTAAATGTAAACATTTTTTATTTCTTGTTTTAACCAATTTAATCACATAAAATTTTAGTATGTTGTTCAAATTTTAAAATATAAAATAATTTCTAAATCATTTTTTATAATTATTAAAAATATATTTATAGTTTTTGACAAAATTAAACATTATACTTAAAAAAACTAATATGATCAAAAATAAAAATTGAAAGGTTAAATTAAATAATTATAAATCAATCAAAACTAACATTAAACTTACAGGAGAAAAATGTTAATTTACTTTTTCAATATAAAGACCTGAATTTATAATGTCAAGATTGGTAATTAAATGAAAATTTAACTATAATCATGAAGTGGTCATCGCCATACGCTAAGCATCCAACCACAGGAACCACCAAATTGACCTTAGACCCCTTAATTAGAATCTTTAAGGAACTGTGCTCTAAGGAATTTCTCCCAATATGAAGCGCCTCGTGGAAATTAAGTTATATAATCCCCGTTGATGAAGATTTCATGTTGTTAAAAGAAAGGGAGAAACATAGATAAAAACCAAAGCAAATTGACCATCCAAGGTCAATACATGCAAGTCATCCTTACTTTTTTATTAAACTAACAACGATCACTTTCATTTATGGAGTTTAATATTTCTCAACCCAGTTCTCTATTCAAGACATGCACCCAGACTTGGTCCCATGCAGTTTCACCAGATATGACCGACAAAATGGAAAATTAATATGCAGAAAGACAAGGCCATTACAACTTCCAACCACCACGCTAAGCATAACTAAATTAAGCCAACAACCCATCATTGTCTCAACAAATACAAATACTGGTACAACATTTAGATAATTGCATATGTTTGTCTTCTATTGCATGTTACAATCTGCTGTGATACAGGAAACAGGGTATTCTGCATACCCATCGAGGGTTGGGTAATAATGAGTAGCATGTATCTCTAAATCTGGTTTGACAGGGCAACCGAATACAGCAAAGATACCAACAAATATCATATCAAATAGAAGGAACGCGTAGCATTCTCATATGGAAACAATGCTGGCAATTTTGTTACATATCACAAGCCAAGAAACGGGCATTGCTTCCTCGCATGCTCTGGAACTAATTTCACCAAAATCTCAGCTGGGACTCCTTTCAGTTCTGGTACACGGGCACCAATCATTCGAGTCAGTAAGAACTATTAACGAAAACAAAATTTGACCAGAGTCGCATAGAACATAATAGCCCATTCCAAAATCAACATACCGTGGGATTTGAAATTAAACAGTGGTGGAAGGAATCGCCCATTTGGCAAGCGGGTATTAGGGTCACGAAGCTCATCAAAGAAAGGATGGGTCAATGCATCTAACTGAACCATGTAAAGTGAAAACATAAATTAGACATTCATTATTGGCGGATGAGAAACAGCCATTGAATAATTTGATTAGAAAACATAAAATTGTGAAACACAAGGAAGCACTATTATTATCTTTTTCAAAGGTGCATACTAAAGGTCCGATAAGAACTCGTATACTCACAGCTGTGCACCGCAGGTTAGGTGAATATTGTAGTAGTCTTGAAACCAAATCAACAGCCTCTGGAGGCATACGCTTATGGAAGATCTAGTAGAAGAAAATCAACAAATTTATGTTAGTATAGTGTGTTCAATAAGGATTTATAAATACATTAATATGATGAGCTTAAAAGAACAAAGCATGAATTGCTATTAAATTTATTCATGATACCTTGTGCCATGGATGTGCTTTAATCTGTGGGAATTTAAATTCTGTATAATTAGGGTTCATACACTTAATCTCTTCCCTTGTTGGAGTGCCCAGGACCTATCAAGACAAAAAAATGGATCATTTACATGTTAAAGATACCAGCACTGCATAATAAGGCCACCATCAAGTCATCAAATATGCAATGCAAATAAGGAATATATTACAACAATGAGAGAAGTTAAATATCACAAATACTACCTTGATGATCTCAACAAGCTGATCAACTCCACTCTCACCAGGGAACAAAGGCTGTAAAAAGCAAATACAAATTGTAACTAAATACACTAAAGCTGCCAAATTAAAAATAATAATAATAATCAACAGCCACCAACCTGTCCAAGCAGCAGCTCAGCTAAAACACAACCAACAGACCATATGTCAATAGCTGTAGTATATTCAGTAGCTCCAAATATAAGCTCAGGTGCTCTATAATATCTAGAACAAATGTATGATATATTTGGTTCGCCTTTTACCTGTCAAAGGTCAACAGACCAAATAAGGAAAAACAAAACTAATCCAGGAGAATAGCAAGTCAAACAGGAATGATTAACGGAGGAAGAAGTATAGATGCACAGGTATATGGAACATACCAAGACTTTTGCACTTCCAAAGTCACATAATTTAACCTGGTGAGTGTGTGGATTGACCTGTGCATAGAAAAGCATTCAGTTAGTAATTTCCATACAACATTGCAGACACCAGAGTTTGAATTAGCTGGTTCCTATCTTTTAGCCACACTAAACAGACCAATAACTATGAAGCAAGAGAACAAGATAAAAAATACAAAAAAAAAAAAATCAATTATTTATGCAAAATAAAATAAAGAGCATACCAATAGATTTTGAGGCTTGATGTCCCGATGGCAGACTCCAATACAGCGATGAATATAAGATAATGCCCTAAAGATCTGCAACATATAAGAAAATTTGTCACAACCTCAGTGAAATAACAGCTGAACACAGGAAGGGCTTCAGGCATACCTGGTATGTATATAGTTTGACATATATCAGTGGCATCCTTTGGTTCAACTTGTTGTAATGTTTGATCACACGATGAACTGTTTCAGGAACATACTCAAGTACCAAATTAAGGTATAGTTCATCCTTTTCAGTGGTTGAAAAGAAACAATGCTTCAAAGAGACAACATTCGGGTGGTCAAGAAGGCGCATTGTTTGCAGCTCACGGTTTTTATACCTCTTGTCTTGAAGAACCTTTTTGATAGCCACAGTTTCTCCAGTTTCCAAGCATTTAGCCTACAATCATACACAACATCAGAACTAAAGGCATAGAATATCACTATATTGGAAAGGCTAAAGTAACACATCTCATCCAGTCAACTGGATATATATGTTTACCTGGAAGACAACTCCAAATGATCCATGCCCTACAACACGTTCTGCCATATAGCTTATAGTCTGAAATATTAAGAAACATATAAGATTACTTTGAAGTAATAAATATGTCAAAATATGAGAAAATAATTAGAATGGATAATTAAAGAGAACATGTAGAATATGATAAAACCATAATATATTTATCACCCAATCCAATAATATCCCATAGATCTTCATCAATTAGTAAATAATGGGTGATGATACTGGCCAATCACAAGACACAACACAACATGTTGAGCACAGCAAAAAGTTAAGCTTGTCACTGTAAAATGATTATAATCAGCAGGCAGTGAGCTGGCATAATAGCAAAATTTTGAGGGGCAAAATTTAACTTCAAGGACAAACCCAAGTATTCTCAATTCAAAAATCAATATTCAAAATCACAGCAACTATGAAAAACATTTACACAAATAATATTATGAAGCTGGAGCATCGATTGTTTACATATGGGGATGGTGCAAGGGTTAAATTTTTTCAAACCGCATATATGACTGAGTAGAAAAATAAAGGGGGAGAATGTAGACCTGCTTCGGCTGACCATTTCTACCCCCAATGGTAGTCACAATGATATGTCCTGTTTCCGTTCCATTACCATCAACAACTGTGGCTTCCATTTCCTACAAGATGAAGCAAGATGTAAGTAGCTGGGGCTTAAATTTAAAATCAATTGCACACAAAATAAATTTTCAAAATAAAAAAAGTTTGAAGAATTTGGAGTGGTATGACATACTCTATCATCCCTAATTTTCATATCATTCATCTCCTCTGGCAATCTATCAACACCTGCTGCTCCATGCCCACCGGCTTCTCTCAAACCAGAAGTTGGTGCCACACCAACTGACGCCATGTCCACTGAAACCCTTTCTCTTTCAAATTGTCAAAAACCACCACTCATTTACCTGTAAGATAGAACAAGTCCATCATAAGTATAAAAAAGACAATAAATTTCGAGTCTTAATCATAACCAAAATTGAAGTTAACAGGCATGAAAACAGAACCGAATAGGAAAGTTGCACCTTTAACATACAGCAAACATGAATTAAAGCAATAAAAAAGTGCAAATCAATTTTGGTTTGGTCCATAAATAAATATCCATTTTGCGAATATATATATATATATATATATATTGAAGGAATACAAAAAATCTAATCAACCCCATGGAACACCACAAATCCATCGGAAACTCATCGTTAACAGAAACATATACTTGAAGAAAAACAAAAATCCCTAACCGAAGCGAAACGGGAGATCCCCGTCACTGAAGACGAAAAGACTCGATCCGAATATGCAAAACAAAATTAACGAACGCAACGAGTTTGACACACGAAAAATAAACAAACAAACAAACAACCATCAGCAACATCGAGGAGAAAACGAAGAATAAAAATCAGGAGAAAAAAAAAAGGCTATAACGTAAAATCTATAAAAAAAAAAAGGGGGGGGAGAGAAAGGAAATCTACTGCGTTGGAATGAAAATGAAGGAGGCTGGTTGGAAAAACGGCGTTTGGAAGGATCAGAGAGTTAGATCCATGGCGTGTTTGGATTTGCGTGAGCAACAGTTGTTCTCTGCTTTTTTGTGTGGTGTGCTATAATGCGCTGGTGACAGTCAAAGAAGAAAACCCATTCTAATTTTTTATTTTTATTTTTTAAATAATTATATATTTTCGGGTAAATAAAAAATTAGAAAAAAATGTGTGAAGTGTAGGCTGGTTCCCTTCGCTTTTGAGTTTTGACCGTTCAAAGTTCAAAGTTCAAACTCACTGTATTAAAATGGTAACAAACAGCTATTAATTGGGTACAGCAGCTAGTTGCTTTTTGGCGCCTTCTTTCATGGGCGTTCTTCCTTTCTTTTTTAATAGTCCCTCCAAAAAATTATTTTATTTACAGTCACATGTCAAAAATTACACCAGCTAGCAAATGAATTGATAGTTTAATATATAATATTATTTGTTTCTTCTTCAGTTTGAACTTTAACTCCAATTTTAAGTACTACTACGTGTTAAAGAAAACAGTGGGTTCAATAATTTGACATAAGTTTTATATATATATATATATTTGACAAACCATATAATATATATATTATATACGGTTTGTCGCACTTAATAAAAATTTGGATATATTAATTTTTATTAAAATAATAATATTTTAAATATTATAATTTTTATAAAAATATTATTTATTAATTTTTTATTATATGTTATAGGATAATATTAAAAATTAATATATATTAAAAATGTTAGTAATATTTATTTAACATTTTTTTAATTTTAATCCTTAATTAACTAGACTCGTACATAATTTTGTAAGTTATAAATTAATAATAAAAATATGTTATTAATGTTACATTTATTTGTGTATTTTTTTATGTTTTAAAATCCATTTTGGCCATTGCATAAAGTATATACAACAAATCATAATAAAATAAATAAAATATAAAATTTGAAGTATTTACTATTTAGCAATGATATAGCCACTCTATGCATTCCGATTGCCATTCAGTATATGGGCACTTGAAAGAGGTAAGAATATGCTAAGGTATCTTTACGCCGTTCTAAATTATAATAGTCTAATGCTGTGATTTAGAATTTGAAACCCACAATTAAAAATAAAAAGCAAATGATGTCTTTTTGTTTTTTTGTATAAATCATAGATAATTTTATCAGAGATAATTATGTTTGAATTAAGTAAATTTATTATAAATAATAATTTTTTAATATAATTATATATTTAAATTTTAAGATTAAAATAATTAAATAAATTATATTAATTTTTTACCTGTTAATTCATATATTTGATGACAGAATAAGATATTTCTTAAATGATTAATATGATTTATTAAATTTATTAGACATTTTTAAAATTTTATTTTCAATTTTTTAAAATATAAATTACTTATTAAATTTTTATAATAAATAATTAATGTCTATAATTATTAGTATTTTGATTACTTTTTTCTATTTTAACACTAAATTATAATATTAACAAACAAAAAATATGCATTTTTAACTATAATTAATATAATACAAAATTCAACTAAAATATACATAAAGTTGTTATTAATTGAGAGATAATTAAAGTTAAATAAACCTATTTTTTAAAATATTTACTTTTAATATTATCCGTCCAACGGTTAATAACCTTATTTCGTATTCTATGGTTTAAGAAAAAATATTTAGAATTGATAATATTAATATGAAGAAATTATTTTTTAGACAAAATATTTACACTTAATTGTTATCTTCCAACTAATCAATAACTTTTTTATCTTTTTATTACGAGATGATATTAACAAATATTAATATTTTATGTATAAAGTAAAAACTTTACCTATACTTTTATATATATATATATATATATATATATATGTAAAAATATAAATTATATAAGTTTTTTATTAATTATAATTTATAAATGAAAACTAAAAAATAATAGATAATTTTATTGGTTAATAATAGGTATTTTATTATATCAATTTAGACTAAATTAGAGAGAGATGAAATTTTAAACTTAGGAAAGAGATCACGAATAAATTATGAAAATTAAGATATATCAAAATTTTAAAAATAAATTTTAATTATAATAATGTTGAGCTAGTTTGTCTAAAAAATATATATTTACTTTGATACAATGTATTAATATTTAAATTTTTAGTTAAAATTAAAAATATATATTTAAAGTTTAAAAAAATGTTAATAAAAAAATATATCATGTAAAAAATGTTAATTTAAATTTTTTAAAAATAGTTTCTTTGAGATGTTGTGACTTGAGTTTTAAATTTTTTAAATTAAATTTTAAAAATAGAAATATGCTCAATTAGAAAGGTATTAATTTAATTTTTAATATATTTTTTAAATAATTTTAATTTAATTCTAAAAACTAAAAAATTAGCTTTTAATTATTATTATTTTAAAAAATAGTCTTAATAAGATTCATCTATTAGGATGCAATGGATATGATATTGTTTAAACTGTTAATATGCCCAATTGTTATCATTGTTATTAATTTCAAAATATTATTATTGTTGTTATTATTATTAATTAATTATTATTATCATTATTATTTAACTATTTTTATTATTATTAAATCATTAATAATAATAATATTTTTATTATTGAAATCATATTAATAATATATCTATTTTTATTTTAACTGATTTTTAATTTTTATTATTTTGTAGCAATTCAATTTGTTATTTTTTATTTATAATTAATATTTTTTAATTTATTTGTTATGGTAGGTTCGTAATAAAGAATATAATTAAATAATTTAATTCACTTTTATAACAAGTTTTTAATATTAAAAATAACATATCAAACTTGAAACTAAAATTTGATTTGACTTTTAAAATTATAAAATTAAAAATCAAAGACCAACTAAATGAGATCTTAATTAAGAAATGTTCTTTCTCTATATTCGATATGAATATTTAAAAAAATCAAACAGTTAAGAAGTTGTTCGGTTTATCAAAATATTTTTTATTTTTAAAAGATTGTATAAAAAATAGTAAAAAATAAAAGATAAGAATTAAAGAACAGTTTAATTTTTTAAAAATATTTTCTATTCTTACTTTTATTTACAAATATATAATTTTATTTTTATTTCATTTATTATTTTAAATAAAATAATTTTTATAATTAAAATAAAAAAATACAAAACAAAAATCACTAACATTCTTAAAAATATTTTTTATTAAATTTTTAACTAAAATGTTTTATAGGAGAAGAACTATAATTTATTTATATTGGAAATACTTACTTCCCTTCCTAACTTCTCACTATAAAAGATAATACATAAAGTAATATAATTAATATGTTTGATTATATTAATACTATTTTAAATTTTTAAATATAATATTCACCATTCTTTGTCTCCTATTTATAATAAACATGCAAAACATTTAAAATAAAAGTAAAAAAAAATATAATTACACTAATAATTAATGTCACATTAAATTTTTAAATTAACAGATATATAAATAGAGGAAATATTTTTTAAATTATTATTTTTTAATGTTTTAAATTAATTCTAAGAGTCGATGTTAATTATTTTGAAGTTGATAATATGAAAAATCTCAAACTGAAGAAGAATTAATGTTAAAATACAAATAATACTCTTTTATAATTGTAACAGAACTATAATATGGGACAAAAATTTCATTACTCTTCTATATTATCACGTGGGCCTTTCTGAAATTATGACAGAATTATTTGAACTGATTATAGATCACTCATGATTATACCGAAGCCATATAAATTATGAGAATTATTTCAAACAATCCAATAATTTTAGTATTATTTTAAAACTTAAAAAATATGGATAATTAGTTAGTATAATTTATTATTTTAATGAGAATATTTGAATAAAAATAATTTGTTATTGTGATTATTAATAAAATAATATTTTTTAAGATAATATATTGATACTAAATTACATTTAAAATGAGACAGGTAGAATAATTTAGAAAGGAAAATAAAAGTGAAATAGGGCAGTGGTTGTAGGTCCAAAATGGAAAGAATAGGGGCGGTGCCGCTGCGGCATGTCTGAATCATGAACACTCATAGGGCAGGTTATAGTCAAATAATCAATTAATCATATTGTTGATAGATGAAGTCATGAAGATCATTCTGTCTACAATGTCAATCAACTAATGGAGTACTAATTTTCCTCATCATTTTATAGCCATACTCAATTATTGGACTTCAGATCCACATTCCACAAATTTGAATGCAATTCACCATGCAAGAATTCAGAGCCAGTTTCATGGTCAACTAAGAACCTGTTGGAATAATAATTTAAACGATTTTACACATTATCATGTATCTGTTTTGACGTAAATGTTATGAATGGTATTGATTAAGGAGTACAAAATTTTTAAATTATTAATATATTTTAGTATATTTTTTAATAAAAATTTTATTTATTAATTTATTAACCAATGTCAAGAATGTTAGTTGTTAAAAATTTATTTTAATGTAAAATTTATAGTTTAAGATTAATTTTTATACACATTTTAATTAATTTTTTGTTAAACATATTTATTATTATTTTATCTCTAATGATTGGATTATCTTTTGTTTGATATACTTTTTATAAGGGGACATTATACGTTTTCTTCATACATGCAAACCACCAAGTTTCTATCTTATTTACAATAAGTGTTACCTTAACTTTTTCTTAATATGTTTTTATTCCTATTTTGTTGAATATTTCCGCTTTTTTAATGTAATATTTTAACTTAGTTATATCGAGCATATTTTTATTTTTTTTTAACTTTTTACCATTTAATATTTAGTTTCATATAATATTATATATCTTATAATTGTACGATATTGTAGGCTTTTCTAAAATTATGAGAGAATTTTTAAATTGTATAAAATTTTGTAAATTTAATTTGTTTACAAGAATTTTTAATGCAATAAATGCATTGATAATTTTTACTTTGTATAAAAGGTTATTTTTATTATTAGAAAATGTATTTGTGTCAAGATCCTATCATTATACATGTTTGTGTGTGAAAAATCTGAAAATTGGGGAAATCATTCCTAAATTTTCATTTTCCTAATTTTTAGTTTGAGGTACTGTCAAAAAAATATTACACATAAAGTTATATGTCAGAGTACATTTATCTTTTTAGAAAAAGAAAAGTAGAATACATTTTTCACGAAATAAAAGAATTGTCATACAAGGTGAAAATTAGCAAATGGAATAAGCATCACGTAAACCATTAAAGCATCTTTATCAGCGATGCTTAATGGAATGTTATAATATTTTATATAATTAAGTGGGTTTAGAGTTTAGGATTTATAAGAAATAATTGTTTTAGGTAAGCAACCTCTACTTGTTGATTACGTATAAATTTTCCCACACTTACGTTGTGACTGGTTGAACGGTTGTCTTTAGTTTAAGCTGTTGCCTTTAATATTACTCTCAGATAATGTATTGAATAGGTGATTTTTTTAATGTGAAATGACAACTTATGTTAAAGTATCATTTGTATACAAGAAAATTAAACTTATTATTTTTACATTAATTTTAAGTACTCAATCACTCTAACTGATTTTAATTAGTACGGGAATCGATTTTTTCTATTAACTAGTTTTACTCAATTAATTATCTCTTATATCCTTATAGTTTTTCTTCTTTTTTGTTTTATCATCCCAAATCCTTATAATCTCTCTTCCCATAAAAATGCAAAAACTTTCTGATGTTACCAATTATTTTGTTTACACACTCCCACTTAAAATTGTGAGAAATCGATAATTTTATTTATTTATTTATATACTTTCTCTCGTGTATATATATATATATATATATATAATTTATACATTACATATATATTTTTTAAATCTGTCCAATACTAAAAAGAATTCGTGTTCAAACGTACTCAACAATAAAGGAATAAAAGAAAAAAGACATAGGATGCCTTTGAGTGGATTAGCTTTCAATTCAAAATGCCTAAGATGGCATAAAGTCAATAAATTGAGCAACCAAAAAGTCGTGACATAACTAGCTATTTTTATTTTATTTTTTCATTTCTATATCTTTGCTCAGTAATACCAACAAATCTACGACTCTATGGACAAACAAATACATAAATGTAACGTATGTATAACTCTATTGTTTTTATAATGTACATTTTTTATTGGATACTGTTTGTATGGATATATTTGTTATTGTGAAATTTTTAGCAGTTCAATAGTAGTATTAATTTTTTCTCATGTAGGTTGAGATTCACAAATTTTATTGATTTAAACTATCTTTCAAAAGATGAATCATTTGATGATTTTGGATATGAAATACTTTATATAAGTAAAGATGGCTATGAAAGTTCTCATGAAAATGCTACTGAAAACCATTTTGAACCTTTTATTGGACAATATTTTCTAACCGAGGAAGAAAAGCTTTCAAGTTTTATGAGATTCATGTCAAAAAGAGCGAGTTCTCAGTTCGGAAAGGTTGATTTATTAATAAAAGTGGAAGAATAAATAGGCAAGATTTCTTTTTACCATCATGGAGAATTTCCAAATGACAAAAATTATGATCCATCTAAGGAGCAATGAAATAGGCAATGTTCAAGATACGGATGTAAGACTATCATAACAATTAAATTGAAGAAATTTTGAGATTTTCCCATAAGAATAGTAGGTTATTGAATTTATATCCCAATACAATCTCCTGAGTAAGTATGATTCTAAGGAAGATGAGAAGCAAAATCTGTTATTAAAAGAAGTTGGTCTTTTCAGTTAAGCAAATAATGCGTATTATGGAGCTTGAGAAAAATGTAAAGCATGGGGATATTTTATTTCTTCAAAAAAGACATTCAGAACTTCGTCAATAAGATTCATCAAAATAATATGAATGATATTAATGATCTTTTGCAACTTTGCAAGTGCGGGAAGGATGAAAACTCTTGCTTTCAATACGTGTTTACTACTACTAAAAAGAAAAGGCTGAAGCATATTTTATGATCACCACCTTATTGCTTTGAATTGTTACACAAGGATAAAGATGCTGTTTCATTTGATATTACTTATTAGGTGAACATTGTGATGTGTCTTTTGGCAGTTTCATTGGAATCGACAATAATGGTAAGATAACATTGTTTGGTTGTGCATTCTTTCAAAATAAAACAGTAGCTACATTTCAACCGTTAATGAAAGTTACGTTAATATATGTCTACCTATTTCTGGAATTTAGTAATCTTTTACTTTAATTTTTTTAAATAGATGTATATCCTTGTTGGCAGATTCCCTTTGTTTAGCAGACTTTTGTTGCTTCCGTGAAAAAACCTCTAAAGATAATTACTACCATTTGAGATCCATGAAAGGCACAAACAACAACTGCATTTGAAATGGCACAATACTACTAAATTTAGTGGTTGATTACTTCAATTTCTTAAAATCAATATTTCTCTTGGCGTGTTAATTTTTATAGACTTTATAAGCTTGACAATATTGATGATTTTGAACAAAATAACCTGTCATTGTTTGCAGGTTCAATTTAGAAGCAAATAACATGCAAAGGGCTAGTACGAAGTCAAGCAATATTGGGTAACTTATCTTCGTGATCAATTTTTTGGGGTTAAGACAGTTATTGGAAGATCTAAGAGTATAAATGAGTTCGTGAAAGTGGGGCAATGTTTTTTTTTTATATATAATAAAAATTCCTTGGAGGAGCTATAGTGTGTTTTATTTTTTATCTCAACATCCTAAATCTCTTCTCATATATAAATCTTAACTACGAACATACATTACCTTCTCTCAACGTCAAGTTGGAACACGTAGATAAAATATTGGTCACATCGATCAGCTTTCACTTTTTTATGGAAATAATAAGGATGTCAGATATACAATAAAGAAGAGATAAATGATCCAAATTGATGGAAATTATAAGGATGTCAGATATACAATAAAGAAGAGATAAATGATCCGAATGTGAGACAATTAACTGATCAAAATTAATTGATATGAAATAACTAATAAAACTTAATATGTGAAGCTGGCACAAGATAGAAAAATTGATAACGAAATAAATAATAACTACTACAAAACAAAATTCAAGAATTAGCATACTGATTTTGACATGCCATCTCTTTCTTCTGTTTACACCCTCCCCAAATAACCAATGATTTGCAATGTATCTAAAAAAAATTATATTCTCAATCTATAAGGAGAGCACTCTGAACTCTAATCACTAAGATACAATTCACACAATTCATATATTCCAGGATGAACATACGGATGAACATACAGTCACCATGAAAGCATCCTTCTGACAATCAATTAGCCAAGTCAAGCATCCACGCTTATAATGCATCCCCAAGCCCAAACTCAACTATTTCTAACGTGGAAATGAAATGGCCCTTCAATTACGAGAAAGGTAACGAGCCTGACAAAAATCCTGCATATTAAGCCACGGAAAATGCCGAAAAAGAGAATAACTATACGAAGAGGATAAATGATTATGTTCAAACCATATAGGTATCTGTTCCAAACGGAAACGATGTATACGTAGGGGCATACCGAGTGAGATACCGAGTGAGCATGAGAGGAGAATGGGATAACCTTGACTGTTCAATATCAATTTAGTGGTTAAGATTGAATTCAAGTAAAAACAACCTTTACCATTTATGTAAGATTGAATGCTTTAAGATTAATTCTTCTTACCTCTCATGCTTTCACTTGATATGCTCCCTATATACATACACACTGAAATACTAATGTTTTCCCCCCTATCTGAAACATCAAAGGGTCCTGGATTCTCGGTGTTTCTCAAGAATTTAATTTCATTTTGCAAAGTTTTAGGTGATTCAAATTTCATTCAAGGGATATATAATGAAAACTGCTTCACAGCCGATATACAATGTTGATTACAATTGGGCACTGTATTGCCACTCATATAATTGGGACAATAGCGACAAGGTAAAAGATGGGTATCCATTGATTGCCCGCATGCAAACCCCCAGATTATATTAAAACTGCCTAATAGAAGACTTCGACCAGTACCTCTGTTATGATTGCTGCACTTGTCGGGAAATCTGTAGCATCCAATCAGCATACCCACTATTACTATTACCACCCATCTGGTCTTCAACAAGGTTTGAAAGAATTAGGAATCTTTCCCTGGGCTGTTCACCTTGCCTCACAAGGTAGCACAATTGGTAATATGCACGGTCAGTACTTCTGAATCTCTCAAGTACTTTCATCAGCCTCTTTGACATTTCATTATCATTGTCATTTAGAGTAACCTGTTTAAAGAAACAAACCATACGCACAGTTCAAAATGGATGTTGAATGTTATGCAACAAGACAAACAGGGGAACACATCACAAATCTATGAAATTATTTAATCGATTAAGATATCCATCAACCTTGGTGTAAGTCTAAATCAATCTCATTTTACTAAATAAACTTGCTACAGGACAAATTTCATACAAAATCCACCTTTAACCATGAAGCTGAAGCAGAGTATTAGAGAGAATTCAAGAAATAGAGAGTGAGAAGGGAGAGAAAGTATTACCATCTGAAATTAATCCTATTATTGATCATTAGGTAATCCAGTAAATACAGGATTTGTACAAGTAGAGAATAAGTTAGGATAACTAACTGATAGTTATTGTTCAACAGAATGACAGCTAGCAGTAATTAGGTTTCACTTAACTTATAGTACAGTGGGTATATGCTCTAACATGCCCCTACCACAAACTCATGTGGGATGGACCAGAGAAAAAAACTGAACCAGAACTCTAAGTTTGTCATGTAAACTGCAGAACCATGGAGAAGAGACAGCCTTGGTCAGCACATCAGCAGATTGAATATGATAGACATGCAAAGATTTATTAAGACCCTTTTCCCGGACAAAGAAAAGATCAAGCTCCATGTGTTTAGTTCTGGTGTGCAGAATGGGATTATGTAACAGAAGAACCATGCTGCTATTATCACAAAATATGACAGGTAGGTGAGTTGAGACTTGCAATTTGTGGAGTAGAAATTGAATCCACAGGATTTTTGTAGTGGTGCTGGCAAGACTGCAATACTTAGCCTCAGTGCTAGATCTGACAATTAGACTTTATTTCTTGGACCACCAGGAAACAAGATTAGTACCAAGAAATAGGCATGAGCCAAAGGTGGAGCGCCAATCAGCAAGATCACTTAGTATGCTTGAAGGGACAAGGGTTGTGTAGCAGGGGCAGGTTGCAGCAGTAAATCAAATGAATGGAACCTAAGATATCATAAAAATGTGTTTGACCACCTTCCAATGTTGCTCCAGAGGTTGAGAACAAAATTGACAAACCTTATTGACATAGTAGCTAATTTCAGATTCATGACTGTACATACAGCAAAGCACTGACAATGGAGTGACAAAGGTGAGGGTCTTCCATGTGGTCAGAACCATGCTTGGATAATTTACACCCTCCAACCATTGGAGTGCCTATCCCTTTTGCATCAAGCATACCAATGAGGTGAAGAAGATCACAGATGTATTTTGCTTGAGAAAGAAGAATGGAGCCATTAGAAAGGTGTTTGACCTCAAGCCCTAAGAAGTACCCAAGTGGACCAAGCTGTAAAGAAATAAAAGAGTTCAGTTTTGTGATAATTTGTTAGATGAGTTGAGAGGAGCTGCCAGTGAGAAGAATGTCATCCACATAGACAAGAATGAAGGTAATGTGAGATGAACATGAGAGAATGTAGAGTTATGGGTCACATTTACTCATTTGGAAGCCAAGAGATCTTATGGTGTTGCCAAAACACAGAAACCAAGCTCGAGGGGCTTGGTCGAGGCCATAGAGGGCCTTTGGCAGTTTACAAACCAAGGTCTTGTCTTGAGCTTCAAAGCCTAGGGGTTGGGTCATATATACTTCTTCAAGAGAGGAATTCAAGAAGGCATTATTGACATCTAATTTTTGGATAGGCCACTCGTAAGTAAGAGCCGGAGTAAGAATGATTTTTATAGTGACTAGTGAAAAGGTTTCGGTATAGTCAAATCCATACTGCTTGTGAAACCCTTTGAACATTAATCTAGCCTTAAGTTTATTAATGGATCCATCAGGATTTTCTTTGATGCAGAAGACCCACTTGCAACCAATAGCATCTCTGTGAAGAGGTAAAGGAACTAAGGACCAGGCATCATTGTGCAGGAGAGCATTGTAATTGGCTTGCATGGCAGCAAACCAACTAGGGTCAGTGATAGACCCCCAATTAGACAAGTGTAAAGTAGGAGAAATAAAACCTAACAGAATTAAGGCTATATTAGTTAGTTAGTTGCTATAACAGACAACTAACTTAAGAAATGAAACCTATAAATAAAAGGTAAGAGGATAGAGTAAGGTGTGGGATAATTTTGAGAAGTTTGTAATTGGAGTGCCCTGGGTCTCTCGAAAACTCAGAATTAGTGAGGAATGCTGTAACATTCTTCCCCAAACTCTGTATTTCAATTCTGGTAGGGTTGAGGCTGAATCACAGGGGGGTTAGTAATAAAGATTCATTCTTTTTTCACTGTTCTTGGGTACCAGTCCCTATCAGTCAGCAAGAGCTTGCTTAACAGATGCAGGTTCTGTATGAGTCAGCAAGAGAGTGGGCATGATGAAATGCTGAATGATGCCTGACTTCAATCTGGTCGGCATTGGATAAGGAGAAGTGGTGAATTGTGAGGAGGAAGATGGAACATATTCTGAACCAGAAGTAGAGGAGGGCTTTCACTTCGACATTCGATTGGAAATAGGTGTGAATCTCCTCCCAAACCTGCCAGAAGTGACACATTCTACTACATGAGTGAGCACAGATTCAAAAAGTGATGAGAGAAGCCATGAAAACAGCATCTGATCTTGCTGTTCCCACCAAAGATAGGATTCACTAACATGACCGGTCTTACAATCTTCGTCGGACTCAAAATTCATCGAAATTTCAGGATTGACGTCAAAGCGATGAAGACGATGAGCTTTAATCACCACTCAATTGCTGCTCCCAAAGCAGATCATCGAGTGGAGCAGAAATTGGGTGAGAGAATGTAACCGGAGATGATAATGAACCACCAGCAGGTGGTGGATCAGGGTTCACATGCACTGCATGCAAGGGATTTGTGTGTGATGCCATTAGGCCCAGAGGAGAAATCATGCTTTTGATACTATATTAGAGAGAATTTAAGAAGTAGAAAGAGTGCGAGAGAAGAGACAAAGTGTTACTGCCTGAAACTAATTCTGATATTGAATTAGAAAGAATTTAAGAAATAGAAAGAGAGTGAGAGAAAAGACTGAAAGTATTACTGCCTGAAACTAATTCTGTTATTGATCATTATGTAATACAGTGAATACAGGATTTATACAAGTAGAGAATTAAGTGAATATTTAACAAAGTTTACTTAAGAACCAACAAGCATTCTTAGAAGAATTTGAACAAGATGAAAAAAATAAAGTTTTAGAAAATGAACTGCTTAAAGGGGCAATAACAATACCTTTGACAACTCTGCTGCAAAGTCAGTCCCAAGTAAGTTCTTGGCTATATCAGGTGAGATCACTCTACCAAACCATATAATGAATCGGAAGCCATCATCATATATATAAAGGCCCCTAGAATCAAGGCTCTCCCCAGTCAAAGGTAACCTTCTATTGATGCTTTTCAAGTCATCAGCCTGAACATCAACCACAGAAACAGAAATAATTCAAGGATTGGACACCTTAATCATTTTATTTGTGACTTTTCAAAGGCAGTACACGCCTACCTTTAAAAGATATTCATCAAGTCGAATCAAACTAGGATAGAGAAGTTTCAGAAGCCTTTTTATTGGTAGGGTCATCATTGTGAGTCCTGCTGCACACCGTTCATCTAGTGGAACATCCCCATACCCTCCACGGAGAGGTGTTGATCTACAAAGAGCTAATCCATACAAGGGTAGGAACTTTAATGACTCGGGATATATCATTCTATTTGCCAAACGATGTTGTACAGCATAGATATTTCGATATTCTTGGAGGCATTTCACAATTCTTAGTTGCAGAGCACTTCGTGCTTCTTCCAGTTTATGGGACAGCATTTTCTCAATTGCTGCAAATATGAAGGAATTGTTTAATAAGATGAAAACAACTAAATTCATTCATACATATGTCACTAGAATGGAAGTTATGTCACCCTACCTAGCCTGCTAAGCAGAGATAAAATTGCACCAGTATCAGCCAAGCGATACATCTCTACAAAGTCGGTAACTACTGGAGCTGCTGCTGTGTGTACTCTGATACGCCTTTCTCCACAAGATGTAGTATAGCTATTTTAGTTGTTAGGGATGGAACCCTTTCTAAAAAAGTTTCAGTTCTAATCATACAGCCACACCACAACAACCTTAATAAAAAGCATGACAGACAGCTACATGGATGTAAAACAGAGAAGAAATAGTCATCATCATCATTATCATTATCATTATTATTATTATTATTTGTCATCATGTGTGCAACATCAAAAGCAAGAAAGAGAAGAACAGCTCCTCAAGAAGGAATCATCCTAGATCCCAACTATAAATTGCTGATAACTTGATTGAAATTAAGTTGAATCTCATTGTTTCTCAGAAAAAATAACCACGACAATCTCCAAAAAATCAAAAAGATAATCTCAAAGCAAAATGTGATGAATCAGGCAAATGAATATATTGTTATGGTGCAAGAATGAGATTGTATATCTATTTCAAATGGTAGTATCACAAAACAAATTATTCAAACTCATCAGAAAAGACAAACTTATGGATGCATTATAACTCATCTCAAGGATTATGGAAGAAAGGATACACCAATGCCACTTGGAAATACATAGTCTGAGTTGTCAATAGTGCTTCTTCAAGAGATAACTGCATGGCAAAGATTTTATCACAATCAACAGCTGGAAGTGCTAATAAATCCGTGGACCTTAGCATGAAGTTTCCATGATAAGTTGTGAAACGGACACCTAGAAGCACAAAAACAATTATCAGCTACTGTATATTTATATGGTTGCATACTGGCAGCATGATGAGACAGAAAAAAAAAAACAAAAGATAAGCAAGGTCAAAATTCCCAAGACGTAATGAACGCTCAGACCTTTTGAACATCTAATCCGCAATACAGCTTCCCAGGCAGTTTCTCTGATAAGGTCTCTCTTCAACTCACTTCTTAGTTTCTCCCCATGAATGACTGATTGGAAAGCTGGATAGTAGTACACTTGACCGGCAGTATACTTTGCCAGAGTTCCTAGACACAATAAATTGTAAGCAGATAGTGCACTTTGTCACCTATAAGATTGTTAGCATGCAAGAGTCTGTACTTAGAAGACCACTTACACTGAGGGAAGCAAATTTAACAGAATTACAGGGAAAGAAAAATGCCTGCCTTTATTTTACAGCAAATGAGCATGCATCAACGCATAGTTGGATAATGCCAACTAAGTAGTTAAAGAAAGGGAGATAACCCTTTAGGTAGACACATATTTGAGGGGCTTAGTTGATGTCCTACCCATCCTTAATCACACAGCACTATCAAACAGCATGGCTGATTTAAATGCAGCAGTCATTCAATTAAATTCATTATTTAAAAGTCCAAATGAAGTAGAGATCATGAGAACTAAGCAAATTTTATCGAAATTAGTATTTGGAAAAAAAAAAAAAGAAACAGAAAAAGTGTGGCAAACCATCATAAAACAATGTTGTGTCAATAAAGAATCATCATCTATATCAATTGAAAATTTTCTGATGCATGGCATGGAGAAGTTAGAAGAAATTGTAAATATTTACCTAACGATGCTATGTCAGTGTACTTATCACTGAATGCATACACATTCACAGAGATCTGGTATTTGGAAAATTCAGCAGCCATTTGCTTGTAAAAAGGATCTTCTGGCAATCTTAACGCATGCTCTTTATCAGTGCCATAAATGCGAGAATCATTTCCACGTAATTTCAAGCGACCAACACCAAGAGATGGGAGAGTATTTTGGAAAATTAACAATTTCCCTCCAAGTTGCCTCTGTATAAAGATCGCAAAAAAGCAATGCATATGAAGGTGGGACTAGTAAGGGGTGGAAAGCATGCACTGAAATTCCACAAATTATAACTGGATGGTCCTTTAAATTTAGCAAACCATGCATTCCAGTTCTGAGCATGAAACTTGAATCTTTATGATATATCTGATTTATTGAGTGACTTTCTGGTTGTTTAGAGTTCCTAGCTATACTTGCAAGCCCCATTTGGAGCTAGCAATTGAACAAGGAATTGAATATTAAAATTTAAATTGGATCTTCCAATTATAACCAGTATGATTGTTCAATTTTCTAGAATTCAATTAAGAATATCCTACCATGAGCCCCGTATATAATATAAGAAAAAGAAATAGGAGGATGAGAAATAAAGTAGAAATTAGGGAAAAAATGGGTTGTTTAAATGGGTAGAAATAGGAGAAAAAGTGGAGGAAGAGTGAAAAGAAAAAAGTAAATTGTGTAATTTTTCTTAATAAAATGTTATTTTAAATTTTTAATTATTTTATATTGTTTTATGTCATACAAAAAATTGTTAAAATTAATAATAACAAAAGAAAAATCATCTGAAGCCACCTCCTATATCTCAGTAGTAGAGGGAAGAAATTTTTTCAGTGGATCCAACCATGAAAGTTCTATCCCTTCCAAAATTCTAGGTTTCCAAGTGAGTAGTAACAGAAGTATCTCACATCCTCCCTAAATCCTTCCTTTCCACTTCTCTCCCTCCCAATTCAACATCATTTATCATCTCATTCTCTACCGAGGAAACTAATATTTTAAATCATACTGTACCATAGTTTCAATTAATAGAAACTATACCCAATGCATTGGGTGTAAGAAAGCTCGCTAATTCTTATGAGTTATGACAAAAAAAGAAACTACAGGAAATAGTAATAAGAATAATGAAATTCAAAGTAGCAGGTAAAAAGGAACTGACATACCATAACCATAAAGGCAGCCTTAAGAGCAGGACCAAAAGCAGATTCCAGATTCATGTTGTCCTGGAACATGGATGGCAGACTATCAAGAAAGGCTTCCACCACAGTTCTTGATTCTGACAAGTTGACAAGGAGATCATCTGGCAAAGGAACAAATATGTCATCCAGATCTGACACCACCAACATCTGTGGTTGAGTCAAGGATGACTGGAGAAGTGTAACATGGAATAATTAGCATAAATTTTAGCCAATTAAGGCAATGGTCTCCATATATTAACAATGTAGTACTAATAATACCACAAACCTTCATATTATAAAAATGTATGGAGCTGTCAAAAGTCGCAAACCCTATTTGTGTTCGTGGAAAGCCAGGTAACTCATCTAAGCATGATTTGATTGTTTGGGCCACACACTGCAATAAGAACAAGAACATCAATTATCAAGAAATAGTGTGAAGCTGACACTTCATTTTGCACTGTGGAGAGTAATTTTGGGTTGAACTGGTTATTTGGTAACCCAAAATGTAAAATGCATTCTATAAACCAAAGTTGCCCAGGAAAGCATTTGTTAAGATCTAAGACATAACTTTTTGTTACTTCTGGGCAAATGTCATTTTGGACTTTTTTGGTATAATTTGACAATTTTGTCTTAAAAAAACCATAAATATTTTAAAACACTTATAGAACAAAATGTGTGTGCGTTTACAATAAAAAGTAATTTTACATTTTTACTCAACAATATCCAAGCAAAACTCATTGAAAATTTAGTGAAAATGAACATTAACAAGATTTTGGCGAATACATTCTAGCCCCACTTTTTTTTCAGTTTAGTTGAACAAGATTTATTCCTGCATCCAGCTAGCTAGGTTACAACGCTTCAATTCATGCAAAAATTAGACCAAATATAACATATCAGTACAACTTTTTTTTCTTAAACCAGACCTGAAAACTACATTATCAGGTAAGCTGTTAGGACATCCTTAGAATGCAGTAGAAATTATACACTGCTTCCAAGCTTCAGTTGTGCATAATCTAGATTTTGTATGAACCAAACAATTGCCACTCAAAACAATAGAATCAATACATAACAAAACCTACTAAACACTAAAGAGCTAGAAGCGAAGCGCTTACCTCAATCATTCCACTTCTAACTGCAGATATGGAAACATCAATGAGGAAGAAATATACCGGAGGCATAGGAGGCCGGGCCATATAGTCAGTGGGGGCAACAAATTCTACAGTACCCTTGGTAAGCTCAGGCCGTTGATTCAAATCAACTCTTCTGCCAGTGGCATCTAATTGTGCATAATATTCACTTGGAACTGTACATAAGGCACAACATATTATCATCCTAAGAAAAATATATTAAATCAGTTACATGTGCAAGCTGCAGTCAAGGCAAACAAGCAACTTTCATTATTATTGAAGACCCTCATTAAGCATGCAGGTTAACAGTCTGGATTGACACCACAAGACTCAATATATTAACATATTAAGAAAGATATCTTAAACAAATCACATGGCCACTGACACCACAACCCACCTTATACAGGTAACAAGTCAAGTATATGCATGACTTTATCAAGTGATCCTTTGGAACATATTCAACAAAATGGGAATAATATAGAAATTAATGAATTTTCAGAACCGCTAAGCATGTTCGTGTTTCAGAATGTGATGGATTGAAGTTTTGGTCACTTTCAAATAACATACTAATATTTCCTAAACAGAAATTTAGTTACTTCAATTCCCTTTTTCAAATTCAATTTTAAGAAGAACCACTAAGCATGTTCTTATTTCAAAATGTGATGGACTGAAGTTTAGGTCATTTTCCACGACAGAGATTTGATTAGTTCAATTGTCTTCTATTGTTTTTAAACCTGTAACGCACATCAATGTTAAAAGTACCATCATTAAGCAAGGAGCAGGAGTTGCAGCGGAACTTTCTTCCAGCTTCGGTGAATGTCACATATGGATTCACGTATGTGCGGCATATCCTGCATCGTATGACACCAGTCGTAGCAAAATTAACTACAGGTACCTCTTCCTGAAATCAAATAAACATCAATGCACAAAGAAAAATCACATGGCCAGTAGCTGATCAAATAGGATAGTGAGGACTAACCCCATCAGGGGGCTCAGCCAGCGGACATACAACTGCTCCAAGAGGAAGATGCCACCTCGAACATAAGGACTGGGAGCTAGGTATTGCACTGGTTGTGAGTCTTAGATATCTAGGATTGCAGTTCATGGGATACATCTCAGCTAAAGATTTCGGCTCCATGTCACCATCCAATGGCCTTGGCAGTTCTTTAGCATCAACTGATGACTCCATGAGTCCAGGACGAAGTTGAATAGAGAGCGAATTGAAGTCTTCTGTCAAGCCCCGAACAGCACCTATAGGCGGTCCAGATCCTGGGTGTTGAATGGATTGGATGCCTAACGGAGCAGCCATTGGGGGCTGCGGTACATAACCTCCTTGATGAGGTAGAAAAGGTAAAGATGCTGCAGGTGGGACAGGTCCGAAATTTCCCTGATTGGAGGAATGCAAGGGTGAAGCTTTCATTTCTGCACCAGTCTGTTTCTGGGTATATCCAGGAAAAGATGACTGAAACACAGGAGGGGGAACATTCGAACCTGAAAGCCCGGAAGTGGCACTTAATGGAGGAGGAACCGTCGGAACAAAAGTTGTCTGTGGCTGAGGCTGAAGAGAAGCTAGAAAAGATGGCGTTTGACCATGCAGAGAAGGTGTTTGAGCAGTTGAGGAAAAATGCGGCATTGGAAAACGCTGGAAAGGTTCACCAGGAGTTGGGACATTGGAAGTAGGAGGAGAAACTGAGGGGTGATTGAACTTCCCCGGTGGCCCTGGTCTAAAACTGGGTGCCCCGGGTCCAACTGCAGGTCCAGATGACGAAAATGGTGTGGATGCCAATGGAGGAGTAGGTCGGAAAGAAGGAGGTCCTGATCCAACCATGGCACCAGTTGGTGAAAAAGGTGTCAAAGTCTGTGCAGCAGCAAAAGGTGGTCTAGAAGGGAAGTTTGAAGGACCAGGGTTTTCAGTCCCCATAGTTTACACAACAGAATAATATTCCGATGCTTTTTTAGGTTTTATTTTACAAATCTGGTTCCATAATCACCAAGCCTGCCAGAGAAAGGCTCCTTGATACAATCAATGGTGTTTGATAATTGAAGCAGAAAAAGCAACCAAGTGTCATACAAATCACAGCATAGCGGGAAATAACATTTCACACAATTTAGGAAAATGATAAGAAGTTGAATTAGTTATTAGACGGCAATCGTAAATAACAGTGCGAATGTACGAATTCGTCTAACTAAGAAACAGATCGATAAAGTTAAAATTGCATAGGAAATCGCGGAAGAATAGAAAGAGAGACTCGCCGATGCTGATATGATTGGGTAATAGATGGATCGGAGGCGCATATGGTGAATCAGAATGGGGCTATACAATCATGTGTAACACTTGTTCACTGATTGTTACACCATGTCGTTCTCCCTGCAATCACACGCATTCTTCTTCTCCCTACTCTCACCACCATTTCGTATTTCCTTTCCTTTCTTGGGTTTATTTGAATCACACATAACCTGAATCTCATCACCAAAATATTACAGCAAGTTCTGTTAGAAATGGTGGTACTTTTCAGGGAAAAAAAAGAAAGAAGGAAAAGAGAAAGGACTTCGTCCAACCATTATTTTATGACCAGTGGGTAGAAGAGTTGAATAGTAAGATGGATGCTTCTATGCACTCACAGCATACCATTACCAAACTAGTTACTTTCTCTAACAAGTATTTTTATTTTTTAATAATAGTTGAAAATAAATAAATAAATATTTTTTTATTAAAAACTATCATCGGTATGTGTTAATAGTATTAAATATTATATTTTTAATAAATATTTCTTATTTTATATTTTTTTAAACATTATTTTAAGATGACATTTAGTATAAGGAGTTTTTTATTCTTAACAAAATCATTTTTATTAAGGATGAGATTCTCAATAATTTTATTCCTGAAATATTTTATAAAACATCCTTGGTTAATATTTATTTTTTATTAAAAATAATATATCTACAATCAATTATCATTTCAAAGTTTTATTTTTCCTTTTGAATATAAAAAAAATTTTATTCTAATTTTTTTTGTGTATCAAAGTATTTTTAAGTCAATAACATAAACTAGTCTTATAAGTAAAGATTAATCGAAATAAATTTTGTTTCTCTCGATAAATCCTTTTTCACACACGCAGCAAAGATTCAAATTCTATCAATATATTTAAAAGATATAACTATCTATTAATTAAAATTTGCTAATTTATTTTTATTTATTTACAAATTAATTTTGTTATGTCTAGAAAATATTTTTTTCATCAAACATGGAAAACTTTTTTTTTTCATTGTCCCATGAATGTTTAAAACATTTGAACTTTAAGTACACTTTAAAATTTTAAATTATGTACAAGTAAAATACCATAATTACTAAACGATATCAAAATTGTCTAAAAGAAATAATAAACCACAGTATGAGATTTAGAACTGTATAAACAAGACGACCCATATTGCCTTGCATGTTAAATCTTTTAAAGTCCGCATTTTAAATGCATCATGTTTTTTAAGTTTGCATATGGCTTGCGATTTTGTAGGTAACACACTAATCAATCCACATAAAATTTGTTTCTTTGTTAAAACTTTTTACCTTTATTCAAATGATAAAAATTGTATTAAAAATTAATAAATTCTAAAAAATAGATATAGTAATTTTTCTATAAATTAGTAGCAAAATTATTTTAAAACTTCTAAAGTTTGATGTCATTAATTTCACACAATGCAAAATAAATATTTAACATTACATAATTAACAATTAATAAATATAAGTTTATTAGGTTTTCATTAATTGATTTGTATTATATATATATATATATATATATATATATATATATATATATATATATTTTGCAGTTAAAATAGGTTGGTCCGTATATCCATAGATTCAACTCGTGATCTCGTTTGACCTGTTAACTAAATGGTTAAAACCTACTTGAACTCAGGTTAAATGTGATTCTATTTTTTTTTTCTTACCCAACTCCGCAAAAAATATGAGCTTTCCTTGTGGGTGAGAGTCCACTTACCTATCTCCAATGAGATCTATAACGAGGATATATAATTATATTTAAACATATTTATATTTTTATTAATTCTAATCTATGAAACTAAATCATATATCTATCTATGATGAAATGTGCCGATGTTAAGAATAATACTTTCATTTTAAAGAAATTAAAGACAATACTTTTGAAATATTATATATAATAATTTTAAAAATTATATATTTGAAACAAGCTCCACAAGAAAACGTGTATATCAGCTATTAATTTAGTATCATGCTTTTAATACAGATTCATCAACTCCAAAATTATAGATACCAGATATTTTGTAACTGATAATCAAATGAATTGAGATTAAATAAAATTTTAAAGAATTATTTTAAAAAATGACAGCATTTAAAATGTTTGACTTAAGAAAATAATCTGATGTAGTGAGAGAGTATATATTAAGAGATGTTCTTGACATAGATTTTTAAAATTTTAATAATTTACTTTGTTTAATTTTTTATTTAATTTAAAAAATTTAATCATTTAATTTTTTTATTAGTATAATATAATTTTTATTTTTTTAATAAAAAATTTCTAATTATTTAATTTCAATTTGAAGATATTGATGATTGTAACATATAAATTATGAATATATATTATAGTTCAGAAAATATTAACATAATGGTCCCGTAGCTCAGTTGGTTAGAGCGTTGGTCTTATGAGCCGAAGGTCGCGGGTTCGAGCCCCGCCAGGACCAATTTTTTAGGAGAGAAAAATATTTTCAAATAAATCAATTTTTAATCGTTTGTTTATTAATTCTCTAACCAATTTTATTTATTTTTTACTAAGATCACACTTGTTGGACTATGTACAGAAATTGGAAATGTAATTAACTCCTGTGTCAGTGTCCAGAGATTTTTATGGCCTCTGACCCTCGCTTCAACCCCTCGTGTTTGGTTAGTTGAAAAATACATTAATTCCCAACTGTAATAGTAAATGATCTTAAAAGTTACCTATGCATGTTGTGTTTCACCAGCCACCATGATTTTGACTATAGTTGCAGGTAAACATCGCCCAACTCCAGAGTGCCAATGTGCCCCCTAACTGGGGACAGCAAAGGAACTTAATACTCCATATATTTTCGGGCTGGTTATTTTAGTTGGCATGGCCTCGCTGTACCGTACTAGTTATTAAAACATGAAATCCAAAATTAGTTTCAAAATTATCATAAATTCTTTACACAATCAAGTTACCTCTTCCCTTCCATGTTTTTTTAACTACAATATGTCACAACAGAAAAAAAAACAATTAGAGAGAATGTTATCACTTAATAGGAAAAAAATAACTATTAATGTGTCACTTTTCAATGCAACTTGATACTCTTAAAAGACTCTTCTTTCTTATTCAAAATTTCTTATATTTTACCAGCCAGTTTTCAAATCAAATAATGATAGGTACTTTTTTTTTTAATTTTACAAAGTATTAACTTATCATAGTTTGATTTGAGAAATTAATAATAAAATATAAAAACTGAATATAAATTTTG
Organism: Canavalia gladiata; assembly: GCA_037954105.1. Lineage (NCBI taxonomy): Eukaryota > Viridiplantae > Streptophyta > Magnoliopsida > Fabales > Fabaceae > Canavalia > Canavalia gladiata. The sequence goes on from CM075660.1 coordinate 18,724,749, forward strand.
TGTTTTTTGTTATTCAAAAACATTTAGGTAGGACCGGTGGCATTGAAAGCAGAGGCCAAAAGGAAAGGTACTATAAAAGAGCACTCCATCCATACTGAAAGCGCAGAGGAAAGAGTGCGTGAGAAAAGAGATATAAGAGAAAAAATAAGACAAAGAAAATGGGAAGAGTGGCTAAAATGTTGGTGATGTTGGCCATTGTGGTGGTGATTCTTGCTTCAAATGTGGAAGGAGGACGGTTACTGAAGGGAAACAAGGAGGAGAATGTGAAACAGCCGCAGAACTTCCTTGGTGGAGGCGGTAGTGGGCTATTTCCAAGCCCCGGTTTCAGTTTCACCGGAGTCGGGTTTGGTCCATCCGGTTTTTGCACTTTCCCTGGTGGTTGTACCGGTACTCCCACTCTCCCCACTTTCCCTGGTGCTGGGGGCTCACCACCCCATGCCTAGAAGAATCCAGCATTGGTTACTACAAGGACCCTTTCTACCTTTGCTACAACACTTATGTTACTATTTACTGCTTATTACTTAATGCTAAGTACTCAAATACGTATCATAGAACTTGCTTAAGTCTTGATTAATTTGCCTATTAGATATGTGTGTGTCACCGCACGTGTTAGATTTATTTTTCTCTCATCAGTTAGCCAGTGTGATTTTATGCTTCGTTCTGTTTAGCTCGTCTGTGCATGCTTGCATCTTATATTATCAGCTAGCTTCTGTAACGGATGCCACTATTTATTTATAATTTTATATTATAATTATGATTATGAAGAAGGAGATTAACGACTTATGTTGGCTACAGTTTTTTAATTCTTGTTGCATCTTATTTTCTCGTACGTTGACACGTGACAAGTAACTAAAACGTGTTATGATACATTCTGAACTTACCTAACTTCGTCTAAATTAATTGATACTAAGTCATAATATCTTGGAAGTGGCATCATTTTTTTTAATAATTGGCAGCATTTAGCTAAAACCAAAGACGAAACTTTATGCACGGTGGCATCAAAACAAAGGAATAAGGGAAAATAAATCTTGGAAGAAAAATCAGTCATGTCGAGGGAGCGTTATACTTGTCACATATGCCAATGGTACAATGTTATTGTGTACCATACTTCTGCATTTCGTGTTTCAAAGATTAGGCAAGTTCATGATTTGCTTTGTCATGTGTTCTCAACTCGTCTAATGCAGCATGCACACCGAACAATACAAAAACTACGAAGTTTATGATGACTTGGAAGCTGGTGCTATATTTTCTAACCAGGTGGTATTTTGTGTTTTTCCACCGATCCCTTTTATCAAAAAATTCTAAGTTAAATACATGCTTTTCAGATACATTTTTCAGCAAGAACATTTCTTAAGTGAAAATTGGACATGTCTTGCAATTAAATTTGTCGTGTTTGCGACATAAACTCAGATGAAGGTAATCTATAAATCTCCTTTCAGACCTTAATGATTCCGACCCTGATCATAGTCATGCAGAGGAACTAACGGATGGAAATAAGAGCCCTAACAACGTATGTTTGATAAATGATTTTCAAGTGAAAGTTATTTATATTTCTAAAATATATTTTGTAATCTCAGGAGATAACAATATTATTATTGTGTTTTATTATATAATTGTTGAAAAAATTACAATTTTATTTTTTAACTGTTTAAAAATTATTGAGATATTATTTAATTATTATTTCTAATTGTTATATTTTTAATTTTTAATTATTAAAAATTTAATTTCTGAATATTATGATATTAATTTTTTGACTGTTGATTTCATCGAGATTTATATATATTACTTGCTCCGAACAATTTTACACAAAACAATAACCTCCTTTTATGGTGCAATGTTTTTTTCTTTTTATAACTATTTGACAGCAAATAGGTAGTTTTCTTTTTTTTAAATTTCTCCTTCCATAATTCGAATAATATAAGAGAAATTTTATTTAATGACTTTCATGTAATAGTAAGGCAATATGATGAGTAACTTAATACACTCTACTTAAATAGATTTTAAGAATGATTTAATTCTTGATATTGTTAATTTTGGAAAGAAAATTCTTTTTCATTTATCCTTGACTATTTAATAAAAAAATTATATGTTGATAAATATTATTATATTTTTTAATTAAATTAAATTGCTATATGATAATTTAAATAATTGAATATTGAAATTCAATAAAATTAAATAAAAAAAGTTGTATTTGTAGCTAAATTTATTTGAGATATCTTGTAAAAATTTTCTTAAGCTACATTTTTTTTAAAAAAATATCATAAATTTGAATTAGAAATTATAACATTGGAAGCATAAAAAAAGATAATGATTTTTTTATGAAAGAATAAATAAATTTAATTAAATATAATTTAATTGATATCAAAAGAAAATAAAATGATGCTTATGATACAAATGTTTCTTTTTCACTTGGAATAAATATTAAATTTAATTTTGGTGATTACAATCTACCATTGCTTCTAAATCAATTATAATTGGCTGATAAAATATCACCGATTGATAATTTTAAAATCGTGGAAGAAAATAAATGATATTACATAAGAAAATATTTATAGTAAAAATATTTGTGATGTTATATAAGTTGTTTAATGGTAATAATAAAAAAATTACAAAATAAAAAACATGAATATATATTATTGTATAGAAGAAAAAAAAAGTTTATTATCTTATCCTATATATTATTATTGAAATTTTTATGAAAATTATTAACTATTTGATAAAATATCAATTATGAAAAATAAACTAAAATTTTCAGTATAGTGTGATAATATTATTATAATATTTACTTGAAATAATAATTATAGATAAAAAAATTTATTATTAATTTATAATTGGTATATAATAATAAATTATTAAAAAGTATTATGTGATTATTTTATATTGTCACTAGTGCAAAAATACGATTTTATAACAAGATTTTACATCGGTTTTTTAAAAACCGATGTAAATAAAAATGCGGTGGCATTTTTGTAAATAAATGTAAACTTTCTACATCGGTTCTTTTCCCAACCGATGTAGAAAGTGAGTTTTTTTTCAAACTTTCTACATTGGTTACGAAACAAGCGATGTTGAAAGTACTTTCTACATCGGTTGTTCTGGAACCGATGTAGAAAGTGAATTTTTTTAAAACTTTCTACATCGGTTATTTTCTCAACCGATGTAGAAAGTACTTTCTACATCGGTTCTGAGAAACAATCGATGTAGAATGTCTTCCCCTGTCACTTATTTTTCGACGCTGTTCGTGTTTAACCTCATTTTTCAAAACCCCAGTTTCTCGTTTCGGCTTGTTCTCTCTATTTTCGTTTAAGTCTTAGTCATTGTCGACATCTTTATTGTTCGTGGTTTCATTCCGTGCTTACGTTCGTGGTCGTCGTTGCCGTTGGAACGATTTCGTTGGTTCGAAGTCGTTGTCGCGCACCGTAAGGTTCGAAGTCGTCTTTGTTGTTATTTATGCATCTCATTCTATTATTATGGTTGAAATATACATTTATTTTGGTTGTATTATTTAATTTTTAAGCTTCTTATTTGGCTATACCGTGCTGTGTCGTCGTTCAACCACCGTTGTGCCTCCATTTGGACACCGTTTGGCCACCGCTCAACCATTTTGTGTTGACCGTGAGGTATGTTCTATGCACCTCTACTTTGTGATTGCAGATGTGAAAGTTTGTTTAGGGTTTATGTATGTTATAGTCTTGATTTTGAGTTTAAATATGTTGGTTTGTTTTCTTGAGTTCAAATATGAGCATACCCTTAGTTTCCCGTTCAAGGTTGAATATAATGAGTATATTACTAAATAAGTAAATCATTCATTATTTTAAATCTTGAATTGTCCAAGTTGGACAGTTTGGGACTAAAGTTTTTTATTCAGTCGTTAACAATTTCTTCATAAATCTTGTAAATTGTACTTGATTAAATTTTGGTTTAGTTCATTTTGCATTGTCTCTGGGTACATGCTTCATTATGGTAAATAAAACCATAATGAAGTTATGTACTTGGAGACTGATGCGAAATGCTGCCGAAATTTCACCAAGTATGATATTCAAGATTTTAGAAGTATGTTAATCGATGAATAAAAAACTTTTTTATCGAATGGGATAGGGTCTTACCAATAGTGAGGATAATAAATTAACAACAATGAGTGACAAGGTTAATCCTAAATCTTGTGTTGATGATTCTTGTATAGTATGGATCGTAGTTGGATAAATGCTAAACGAACGAGCGATGAGTACGAGAATGGGGTCGAAGAGTTTTTGAATTTTGCGCAGACAAATCTACCTGAGAGTAATGGACAATTTTACTTTTCGTGTGTTAATTGTCTAAATGAGAAACGTTTGGGTGTTGGTCAAATTAGAGAGCATATTCTTTGTGATGGATTTTGCAAAAGTTATACAAAATGGACATGGCATGGTGAGTTATTAGGCATGCCAAATGTGTCACAGACGGTGGAGGTTGATATAAATATGGAAGATTGGGTAGAGGATATGATTCGTGATGTAGGGCATGCGTCATTTGAGCGGGCAAATATGTATGGTAACTTATCTACTGATTCAGAGAAACCTTTGTATCCGAGATGTACTACCTTTACACGATTGTCAGCAGTGTTAAGATTATTTACTCTGAAGGCAAGGAATGGGTGGAGTGATAAAAGTTTCACCGAATTACTTGAACTGTTGGTAGAGATGCTTCCGGAAGGTAATACATTACCAAAGCGTAATTATGAGGCAAAGAAGGTGTTGTGTCCGATGGGTATGTAGTATAAGAAAATACATGCCTGCCCCAATGATTGCATACTATACAGAAATGAGTTTGAAGGATTACATGAATGCCCTGTGTGTCAAGTTTCACGTTATAAACTGAAGGATGGTGATTCTATTTGCAATGACAGCACAAAACGGCCTCCAGCCAAAGTGTTATGGTATCTTCCAATAATTCCAATGTTCAAACGATTGTTTTGTAATAAAAATGAAGCAAAGAACCTTAGATGGCATGTAGATGAAAGACTGATTGATGGAAAACTTTGTCACCCAGCTGATGGTTTGCAATGGAAGATGGTTGATCAACTATATCCCGATTTTAGGAATGAGCCAAGAAACCTAAGACTTGGACTTGCAACAGATGGAATGAATCCCTACGGTAATTTAAGTAGTAAACATAGGTCATGGCCTGTACTTTTGACAATTTACAACCTTTCTCCGGAGTTATGCATGAAACGTAAATACATCATGTTGCCCATGATGATTTCAGGTCCACAACAACCTGGAAATGACATAGACGTTTATCTTGCTCCTTTAATTGAAGACTTGCAAAATCTATGGGAAGAAGGTGTGGAGGTGTTTGATGCGTATGGTAATGAAAATTTCAAGATGCGGGCAATGCTTTTTTGCACTATTAATGACTTTCCAGCATATGGAAATTTATGTGGATATAGCGTTAAGGGGCACAAAGCATGTCCCATATGTGAAGAAGGCACAAGTTACCATCAACTGCATCATGGAAGGAAGACAATGTATCTTGGTCATCGAAAATTTCTCAGGACTAATCACCCTTATCGTAGATTAAGGAAAGCTTTTAATGGGTTGCCAGAAAATGATGTTGCTCCAAAAGCCTTAACTGGACAACAAGTCTACGATCGGGTTAAAAACATCAAAACTGTTCTTGGAAAGACTCAAAAAAAGGTCACGGAGACAAGGATATGGAAGAAAAGATCAATTTTTTTTTATCTTCCATATTGGTGCAAACTTGATGTTAGACATTGTATTGATGGGATGCATGTGGAAAAAAATGTGTGTGATAGCATCATTGGAACACTTCTCAATATACAGGGCAAGACTAAAGATGGAGTCAATTCTCGACTGGATTTGGTTCACATGGGTATACGACATCAGTTAGCTCCACAGTCTGTAGGAAAGCGAACATATTTGCCCCCGGCATGTCATATGTTGTCAAAAAAAGAGAAAATTTCTTTTTGTGAGTGCCTACGTGGGGTTAAAGTGGCACAAGGGTATTCTTCAAATTTTAAAAGACTTGTCTCGATGAAAGATTTAAAGTTAGTTGGGTTAAAGTCTCATGATTGTCATGTGTTGATGCAACAACTACTTCCAGTGGTTATTCGTGACATTTTACCTAAAAAAGTTAGACATACAATAAGTAGGTTATGCTTATTTTTTAATAAAATATATAACAAAGCCATTGACCCTCTAAAATTGGATGAGTTGGAAAATGAAGCTTTCACTATCTTATGCCAATTGGAGATGTATTTTCCTCCATCAGTTTTTGACATTATATTTCACTTAGTTGTTCATATAGTGAGAGAGATCAGATTATGTGGTCCAGTTTATTTGAGGTGGATGTATCCAATAGAACGATACATGAAAATATTAAAAGGGTATGTGAAGAATCCACACCGTCCCAAGGCATATATGATTGAAAGATACATTGCAGAAGAGGCCATTGAGTTTTGTACAGAGTATTTGTCAGAGGTGGAACCCATAGGAGTTCCTAAGTCTCGTCATGAGGGAAGACACGGAGGTAAAGGTACACGAGGCATAACTGTGAAAAGCATGGGTCGTGCAGAAGTCCTTCAAGCACATTTGTATATTTTGAATAATACCGATGAGGTTCAACCTTACTTATCTACTCACAAAACTATGATAAGGGAGGAGAATGTTCGAATGAACGAGAAATGGTTGTTGAATGAGCATAACAAAACGTTCTTAAACTGGTTTGATGAAACAATTAAGAAGGATGATGGTGTCTCTGATACATTGAAGTGGCTAGCAAATGACCCAAACTTTGATGTCATATGTTGGACTGGGTACGATATTAATCATTTTTCATTTTATACAAAGTCTCAGGATGATAAAAGTACCATGCAAAATAGTGGGGTTATGGTGGTGGCAGAGTCGATGCATTTTGCAAGTTCTAAAGATAAAAATCATGTAAAGGCTTCCATATCTTACTTTGGAGTGATTGAAGAGATTTGGGAGATTGATTACACCAAATTTAGAGTGCCTGTTTTCAAATGCAGATGGGTTGATAGTAACAGTGGTGTGCAAGTCGATGAATTGGGATTTACATTGGTTGACCTTCAAAAAGTAGCTTACAAGGATGACCCTTTTCTCATGGCCCACCAAGCAAAACAAGTGTTTTATGTCCAAGATCCTTGCTCCAAAATATGGTCAGTTGTTCTTCAAGGAAAGACAACAATCGCTAGTGATGACACCAATGATCTTTCAAATATTGATATTTCTCAAACTCCCTTATCATCAAGGATATCTAGTATCAATGAAGAAACTGAAATAGATGATGTACATGCTATTCGAGATGATCATCATGAAGGAATATGAGAAAATGTTACTACATGATTCAAGTTAGTTATTTATTTAATTATTTCATCATTGTATGTTTATTTTTAACTTATTTTAAAATGTTTATTACGTTTTTTATGTTTAGTAGAGTTTCTAACATCTTTTCTCTTTGCTTTCAACAGGTACATGGCTGATTATTACATTTCTTTTCAACTTTCAATACTTGTTTAATGTAATTTTAAGTTATTTCATTTGTAAATTAAAGTTTGATAATAAATAATGATGTATTTAGTTTAAATATATAGATTATGTGAATTCTGTATTGGCTGTCTGGTGCTTCTCTATTGTTTGCCTAGATTGTGTGTATATGCAGGTATGTGAATAAATAATACGGTAGTATACCTAAACAAAATGAATATTAAAAAAAAGAAGGACTTTCTACCTTGGTTACGACCATAACCGATGTAGAAAGTACACTTTTTACATCGGTTGCGGGCAGAACCGATGTAAAAAGTGTACTTTCTACATCGGTTCTTTGCCCAACCGATGTAGAAAGTCATACTTTTTACGTCGGTTGCAGAACCGATGTAAAAAGTCTTATTTTCTATATCGCCCGCTTCAACACCGCCTGAATAACCGATGTAAAATGTGCTTAACAACCGATGTAAAAAACTTATTTTCCACTAGTGTGTAAACTTATGTTAATTTATTGAGTAATAAAAAATTAAAGTATTACATATTTGATTAAGAAAATTACATATATTATATTTTATAATAAAAATATTTATTGCATATTATTATTTTAATTTTTATTTACATAAAATTATTGCATATTTGGAATTAAATATTTATTTTAAACATATTATGTAATATATGTTATGATTCGATGGATATCTTATTGATGACCCATGATTTTAGATGTTTTAATGGTTAACATATGAATATTATAAAATGTTTAAATTTTAGTATTTACATATTACATGTGAAGTATAATAGATAAATATTTTATTTGATTTAATTATTTAGTTGGATATGATTAACAAAATAATCAACCGAATAAAATGATAAAGTTATAATAAAACATGATTTTGTTGTAAATATTTTAGATATATATATATATATATATAATTGTTTAAAAATAATTATGTAATAATATATTTTCATGTAAATAACACATTAATATTTAGAATTAATTTGAATATGATAAATAAAAAAATTATATTTCAAATTTCTATCGAAAAATTTTAAAAAAGTTAATGTGATTTTGAAAATAAAAATAAGAAAAATATAAAATAGTTTTTTTAAATCAATTATATTATATTAATAAATTGTTAAAAAAAATCTAATTTTAATATAATTCTCAATAAAAATTTATATCATGTCTATATGTGTCTTAAAAAAATATTAATAATGTAAGTATATTTTAATCTTAATATATTAAAATTATTGATAATGTTAAATTTTTAAAGAACTATACTACATTTGATATTTGTATATGTTACGAGCAAGCGGAGGTGTACTCATAATTTTAAGGATAAACATTGATCTGGTTTGCATGCATCATCTTTTAAAATACGTATAAGATATTGTAGATGGGAGATTATATTTTTTTTAAGATTTTTTTTTAATTTTAGAAGAATTTTTATACTAATTAAATTTTAAACAATGATAAATTAAGTTTCATGGCGGAGGAACTATTTATTTTGGTTTTATTTTTAACTGTTGAAAAATTATAAAAACATTATTGCACTCTTATTTTTAATTGTTATAATTTTAATTTTTTACTGTTACGATTAATTTGATTGTTGGTTTGCATCAAATTTTTAAATATATGATTCAGTTATAGCAATTCCACGTAAAATAATAACTTTACTTTTTTGAATCTTCCTTTTTGATCTTGTTGTTTAGATTGATCCGCACTTATAAGTTTAGGGTTCTGAGTCCATAATTACTTGCGTCTTATTATGTTAATTTTAAAAAGTAAACCTCAAATTAGATTATATTAAAAATTTGTCTAATTTTTATTTTTAAAGTGGTAATCTTTTCACAATGTAACAATTTTTTTTAACAATAAAGGAGGCAGAAAATTTATAGCAGTGACACAGGAAAAAACTTAACAAAATAATAGTTTATTGATTGATCCTACGATCAATATATGAAGCTCAAAATCTCATTGTCTGTGGTTACTTTTTATACTACTTGATTACGTGTGGCTAATGCTTAATGTTAATGGCCAGCTTGACCTTTGGCAATTGGCAGCTATGTAATTAACAGTTTTTTTTTTTACCTCCCCCGAAAGTCAAGACCGAAAATAGATAGATAGAAAAAAAAAATTTCACTAATGATGCTCCATATTTTCAACGATTAACAATATCTTAATTAGCTATATAATCCATACATGTCATTCCATTTTTACATCTTGATTCTCCTTAAAAAAAAAACAAACAAACAAAAATCACCATGATTAATTAACTATTTTTCCCTTTCTCTGTTTAATTTATTTGTTTCATTCCATTCTTGTCATCACCATACATGTGATAACTTATTTTACCCATTCTCTTATAATATTACTTGCCATGAATCAAAAAGCAACTTCTTTACTGACTTCCCCATTTTTACCTTTTCTACCCTGAAAAGCCATTAAGGATTCAAAATTACATATATAATATAAAAGTAGTTGAAATGGATGTATAATCATCCCATTCACTTTCTTCTATGTAGTTAATGAACTTCACTTGATTTGCTTCGTTTGACAATTAAATTAGACATAGACTATCCACCATTTGAAAATAAGAACCTATGGAAGAAGTGGGGAAACTGCAGAGAGGAAGATGACAGGTGTTATACCCCAAACTTTTTGTTTAAAAATTATATCATCATCCTACTCATGAGTCCATTATATTTTTTTAATTTATTAAAATTTTAGTTTTTAATTTATTTAATTTTTATAAATAAGTTTTTTATTTAATTTTTTTTTCTGTTAATCCTAACTTTCATACCATCTTTTAAAAGAACTAATTTATAAATTTTTTATAAATAAAAAATAATTTATATTATTTTAAAATTAAAAACAAATTTATAAAATTAAATAAATTAAAAATTAAAATACTAATAAATTCTTTTTAATGTGGCTTTTCGTCCTCTCAATTAAGCTCGAAAGGCAGCAACAACTCCAACCAAATAACATGGGGTTTAGTGTCTAGTAAATCAATTGAATGATTACGAAACAACGTGCCTCTAACACTAGACCTTTAGATTTGTAATTCAGATTATTGCCCGGTACAAAGGAATATGCTCCTTATTTTGGGACGAATAAAAAAAAATTTAGATTCTTTCATAAAGTCATGCTTACTATTTTTGGGTAGTGGAAAAGTTACCAATGACATCAAACCTAAGAAATTTTTTGTTGCATTTTAACTTGACTCACGTAACTTTTACTCCTCAAATAACAATTAAATATGCCTGTGATCAATTGTGCTTAACTAAAGCAAATCACCAATAAATGATGAGTAATAATCTAAAAAGAGAGTCTAACTGTGAAAGAAATTGTGAATAAAATTTTTAAAAAATAAGTAAAACATTTTTTTAAAATTCTTTCTCTAATTAAAAATTTCTTTTATTTGATATAAAAAATTATCTAATTAAAATTCTATAATATTTTTAAAATTCTTTCTTTTATCATTTAAACCATAAAATTTAATAATTTGAATTACTTTGTTCAAACATAACCTAAACAAATTCTAGATTGAATAGGAGTGACGTTGACATAGTTACCAAATGCATGCTATGGCAAGTGGCATGGAAATGACCAGCTTCCACTTATTCAAGTTCCAGCATGGTCCATGGTCATTTTTTTTAGTTTATATATGTAGAGTACATAACTTTATCAAAACACAACTTTAAATTTTAAAATCAATTTTTCCAATCCTAAGAAGCAAAGGGCAAGTTAGCGCACCATGATCCAATATTTTTAAATAAAGTATAAGAAAAAATTCAAAAATAACGACCACTGATTTTAATTTATTATGCTCTATTTCTTCTTATTTGATTTGGTTAGTTATTTGCACATTTTTTTAGTTTATTTAGTATACGATAAATCAAGTGTGTGTTTATAGTATGGAATGAAGCAAGGAATTAATAACAAACTGTATATTATTATTCTGCATTAGTATGTTTCCTTTAATATATTTTATTTTTTTGTGTTTTGTTTGGTACTTGTAAATTTAGAGGTATCAAATCCTTTTATCTAAAGAATCAATTAAAAGTTGACACATGATCAACATCGCTGTCTACATTTAATATTGGTCAAAATTAAAATAAGCCAAAGAATTATTCTTCTTAAAGTTTATAAGAATAAAAATTTTGCACAAAAATTATTTATGCAAAATATTTTAAACTTTATTTATGCTTTTTAAAAAATTATTTTAAAAATTATTTTCATTTACGATTAATTTTATTTTATTATTTTTTATTTAACCATGGTATACACTTGACCAAGGTAAAAAAACCTAGACAAGTTTGTATAGGTAATGGTCGTGGCTTGTAAAATAAGACGGGATTTTTACCAGAAAGAGAATACCTAATAAATCAAAATCATCTTCGACGCCATGATCATCAGGTCAGGAGGAATGCAAATCTTCGACTAAGGTATGGTTTCTCAATGTGTGTTATCCTTTAATTTGTAATGTTTGCAAATTTTTAAAATTTTTGCACAATTTTTAGGGTATTTTTGTTCTCTGATTGAAACTCTTCGTCAAAAATCATCAGGTGAGGGAGGATGACGACATAACGCAAACGATTTAGGGTTAGGAGGAACACAAATCTTCGACAAAGGTATGGTTTTTTATTGTGTGTTTTACTTTAATTTGTAATGTTTGTACATTTTATAATATTTGCACAATTTTTAGGATATTTTCGTTTTCTGTTTAAAGCTCTTCGACATAAATCATCATGTGAGGGAGGATGACAACATGAAGCAAATGCTTCAGGGGTCAGGAGGAACGCAAATCTTCGACAAAGGTATGGTTTTTTATTGTGTGTTTTACTTTAATATGTAATCTTTGCACAGTTTATAATATTTGCACAATTTTTAGGGTATTTCATTCTCTATTTAAAGCTCTTCGACATAAATCATCAGGTGAGGGAGGACGATGACATCAAGCAAACAGTTTAATGTATGGGTTTTCAATCTCTGTTTTCCTTTAATTTTTAAGCTTTGTATATTTTTTAAGGTTACTTTCGTGTTCTGTGTTAAGCTCTTCAATGAATATCATCGTCCCAGGGGAACAACCTGGTCAAACAAATAGTGTAAGGTATGGTTTGTTAGTGTTTTCGTTTCATTTTTAAACTTTGTTTGATATTTTTTTGGGTTTTTTTGTACTCTATTTTTTTTTCTTTATTTCTAGAAATGTTTTTTTTACAAATGTTTCCTTCAGTCATGCATGATGAATTTTTCATAGTAGTGTAGTTATGTTAATTTATTTCATATTTTCATCACCATGAATTTTTTAGCAAGCTTTTTATTAACTTATGTATTGCCTTCTTCTTACAGCTATTAAATGATATTCAATGATTTCACAAGCAGATTCCTCAATCAGTTCTTATGTAAGACTTTGCTTTTGTGGTCAACCTCCTATTTTGAGAACATCTTGGTCAATTAAGAATCCTGAAAGGAGATACTACAAGTGTCCAAATAAAAGTGTTAATAATAATGAAGTATGGTGATTTGCATTGTTAAATTTTTATTTTAAAGTTTCATATATTTTGTTAGGTATTGATCTTTTGTTGTTAAACATCATTAAGGGTTGTACTTATTATGATTGGTTGGACCTCTGCTTTATTTGTTCTAAATGTTCTCAATGCGAAGTTTTGAATAAAGAAATATTGGACCTGCAGAGACAGATAAGCTTAAAGGATGGTCAAATTGAGAAGTTACAAGTTATGTTGTTGAATCAAAGTATCATGAAGGAATGCATCGAAAAATTTATCTGGTCCTCTTGACATTGCTGATAAGGGCAATAGGTTGTTTAATTCTTAATGTTAGCAAGAATGGTGTTGATATGTAATTGTAATGGTTAAACCTTGAACAAATATTTAGTATATTTCAATCCAGATTTGACTCAAATCAAGATTGGGAAGCACAAAATATTTATATATTATATCTGTTAGTTTTGTCCAGAAATCATGTATATAATCGTTTCAATTACCATACTATAGTTATTTTTTATATTTAACCATGATTGGAGTATCTAGTCATTTCAATTACCATTTTCATTCTCCGATAGTGTTTTTGCATGGTTTCTTTATTATTTCTTTCACCTTTTTACTTATTGGTGTTTCAATTTTACTTCCCCCCAAGTGTAAGGAAAACGATAGTATTATACAAGGTATGTTGTATAAGAATCTTTTACTTAAAATGAGTGTGTTCTTTTAGAATACTTTCGAACGTGGTTGTTGGGGTAGACGCAAGTATGACCCTTGAGGTACTAGGTGGGGTTCCAGTTTGTGTACGGGACTTAGTTTCACTGAAACTTGACATGTAATGAAAGACGTTTACTTACCGAAAATTCAAACTGTTAAAGCAAAACATTTAAACGTTGAAAGTTGAAACTATAAAGATACACAATGTCTCATCCCAAAAATAAATATTTCAAAATTAAATTTTGTCTATTAAAAACTCCAAGTCACTCCAATTTAGTCAAGCATTGATAAACAAATTATATGTGAAATTTTGATCTACAAATAAAAGCTGATGATGGTTAGTGCAAAATTTATTTGTGCTAGAAACATAAAAAACCATGTTTTAACCTTCACAGTCCAATTCTATGTATAATACCAATAATTAGGCCACCCCAAAGTTCTTTACAAGGAAAATTGAGAAGCTGGCTCACCCCAAAAAATCTAACTTAGTTAGTTAAGATTATTTTAAGTTACAGATTTACTTTTTTCAAAATTTCATGCATGCAAATAGCATAGTCTGATGCCCTCTAAAATTTGATATGTATTGATTTAATCGCAGTCAGCAAGAATCATACAACTCAAAAGGCTAAAAACAATTTCAACCAATGAAGTTGCTAAAAATGTCTTTCTTTATCTGTTGAAGTTGCTAAAATATTATAAAATCATTCAATAAGTGGTGATGCTCACATCATTTCATTAGCTAAAAACTTTCTTAGCTAAACCATAGGCATTCATACTTTAAGAAATAAAAATCATTCCAGGCCAATACGAAACCAAACAAACCAACAATAATAATTAAACAAGCATTAATATAAAAATTAAGAAATAAAAGACATATTTTTTCAATAAGAAACCCAAAAAAACTAACAAAAATAATAAAAAAAATCAAAGTAAAAAAAGAAGAAGTAAAAAGATTGTTCATTGTTCAATAACAAGGTTATCAAAATTTATCCATTCTAGCTCTATCCTTGTACTATTGAAGGTGTTCGTGTGCCTTGTTAATTATGTCCTCCCTTGTTGTGTTGTATGGATGAAGTATAAGTTCAACAGCAAGTTTCAACCTTGTTCCTTGGTCAATCTGCAAGTTTAAAAATTTAGTTCAAGTTATGATAACTTAAAGTTGGTAATACAATATACAATACCCACCTGAAGGTTGAAATCATCATCACTTGGATTCATCATCTATATGGCTACCTATACACCACAATCATTCTTGAAATTAATTACTTTTTAGATATTGCATTAAAAATATAAATTTATATGGCATGAAATTAATTATTTACAAGTCATTGTCTTGCACATTTAGATCTTTCGGGACCACAATTTCATAATTTGAGACCAATGGTCTCATGGTAACATCAAATTCATAAAAATCAGGAAAACTAAACATTTCTTCAAAGCACATGGCCTGTATATAAAATTTTTAATTAAAATAATAGTGTTGTAATAGTACAATGGAATAGTATCAGTAAAAGTAAATGGCATTACCATTTTTTTAACAACCCTTTTTCTGACTTCAAGCATATCTTTGGAGGGGTATGAGTCCAAATGACATTACCATTTTTTTAACAACCCCTTTTCTAACTTCAAGCATATCTTTGGAGGGGTATGAGTCCAGCAAAATCAAATCACATTTAGCAAAATCTATCACTAGAAAATACCAATGCAAATTGTCCCCGTTTATGGGCACATGAATTTTGATAAATAAAGATGAAAAAGTTAATACTAAATATATTAGTATCCTTACTTCCTTTACAGTAGAATTAATTGAAATGTAAAAAACCAATAATGATGGGATTTATCACCTTGCTAACATAATCAACATAGCCCATGAATCGCTGTCTATAATAGTTCATCAACATTTGTGGACTTGAGTCTCGAGCAGCTAAGAAAAATTGCTAAAAATAAAAAATTATAAAATAAATCAACAAAGTTGATATAAAACAATGAAGATGAGTAGTAGGATTTAGTATATGCTTGCAGAGAATGAAGTTGGTAGAAACCAATCAGTGGTAGGAGTTTTTGTAGAATTTTGTTCAAAGATTTTAAGGCACACAACCAAGTTAAGGACCTTAGAAAAATTAATTACATATTGTCATATATTAGTATAAGTTCCATAAATAAGAATTAGTTGTATGCATTAAATGAGTTGCCTCTTGCTCAATCAGTCCTTTTTGGTTTGAGGCAATCAAAATTGTCTCTTATTCCTTGACAATAATTAGTATGCGAAGAAACCAAAATCTCATTCTTGCTATTAGGAATTATACAATTATAAGATGTCATACATTATGAAATTAAGTTACCATATAAAGAAGTCTAACAAGTCATAGAAATCTTTCTTTGTTCTACCAAAAATGTAGGACGCAATAGACATATGAATATTGTTGAGGCGGATGTCCTGTTTTGGCTTGAACAGAGATGATATCCACTGCATGTTAGAAAAAAATAACTTAAATACAATTTTAGTGAGAAACCATAATTTTAAAAAATAGGTAGAGATAAAACTTACATAAGGAACGAAAGGTGCATAAATTACACCAAGTTTTGTGGGAATTTTTTTAGTTTTAGTTTGGGGTGTGATATAGAAACCATTGGATATGTTCACAATACGCAAAATTTTTGGTGGGCCTAACTTCTGTTTCTTTGGAGAAAAAAATCTAGTGGTAATGTCCTATGTCATTGGTTCCTTTTCTTTAAACTTATTTAAAATAATCTTCCTTGGTGAAATATATTTTTTGGTAGCGTCTTGCATCAGTGGTTATTCCTCTTCCAACTTCTTTAAAATAAGTCTTTTTCTTAACCTCATTGGTCAGACCAGATTTTTTGGGTGTTGAGTAAGAGTGGACCTCGAAAGGGTTCCAATCAAAGTTTTGTTGGGTGGTGCTTTGCTTGTTTAAAATATGAGTGATCAACGACAATACTTCCTTGATTTCTTTAATAGAACATTCCAGCCTATGTACTTTCTGTATTAGTTCCTGGTATAGAAAGTGAATGACTAAACTAAGGATAAAATATTGAAGAAAATAAATTGTAATTAGTAAATTATTTGAGAAAATATTACTGCATAAGAGGGTTGGTTGATGACTAACTTGTTTCCATCTTTTCCTCTTTTTTCCCAATATGAATTTTGTTTAGGATTTGTAAAGGCCTCCACTTTGCTTTTATTTTAAATGTTTTAGATATAAAACCATCGCATTTTAGGATAATAATATGTCATAAACAAAATAAGTATTTTGCATGTAACCCTAAAAATAAAATACATGGAGGAAAAAACGATGACAGGAGGCACATT
This sequence comes from Canavalia gladiata, assembly GCA_037954105.1. NCBI lineage: Eukaryota > Viridiplantae > Streptophyta > Magnoliopsida > Fabales > Fabaceae > Canavalia > Canavalia gladiata. The sequence continues at coordinate 18,741,807 of CM075660.1, forward strand.
TGGCAGCAACACATCTTTTGGATTTCCACATTTCCCCTTGTTGCATGAAGGGGAAGACATTGATTCACTCTGTATGTCTTTTCTTTTTCTTTTTTTTGCTTTTGTTTTGGTTCTGTTCAGTCGGAGACTCCTCCTTTTCGCACCCATGCTGTTAAGAATCGGGGATTGTGGATGTTGGTACGATTTCGAAGTTAAAGTTAGAAATTAAAGATTAAATTCTATTGACAAACAAGAAGATATATATACTCTTACTGATTGTGAAAAAATGGTGGAAAATTGGAAATTTGAATCGTTGTAATTGTTGTGGATTGTGCACGAAATTTTCAAATCCAAAGCGTCAACCTATTGTTCATAGAAAAAGGAAAAAGTCACAAAAATGATGGTTCTGCAATTCAAATATGTTTTTTCTCACAGAAGGAGATGTTTACACTATGCATACTTAAAAGTTGTACCTTATTTATATAGTTGTACCTTATGATATAAATATTAAAAAAGTTTAAATAATTTAGCATTTGTTGCAAATTTAATTTTCATTTACAAAAATTATTTTATTAAAAATCGTAATTAAAATTTTTTTAACCAATAATTTTTTTTGCAATTAAGAAATATTTATTTATTAAATAGTTTTTGTAATTAAAATTTATTAATTATTAAATAATTTTTGTAATTATCAATTTTGAAATTATTAAAAATTATATAAAATGTAAATCTTTTTCTTCTGTTTACATTTCTGTCTCTCTCTATTTCTAACTCTTTCTCTCTTTTATTTGTATTTCTTTCTCTCTCTCTCTTTATGTTTCTCTTTTTCTCTCTCTCTCTATATCTATATTTCTTTCTCTTTCTATGTCTATTTTTATCTTTCTTTCTCTCTCTATGTCTGTCTCTCTCTCTCTCTCTATATTTGTATTTCTTTCTTTCTCTCTCTATATTGCTAGCTCTTTCTCTCTCTATTTGTAGCGCTCTCTGTATCTGTATTTTTTTTTTCTTTCTCTCTTTATTTGTATCTCTCTTTTTTTCTCTTTCTTTCTCCATTTTAAAATTATTTATTAATAAAAAATATTAGTATTAAAATTTAAATTACATCATTAAATTTTTAAAAAAAAATTCTAACTTTATGAATGATAAACACAAAAAATATTTTAAAATTGTTTATTATTCAATATTATTACCATCAAAATTTAAATTACATTATTAAATTTTTTAAAAATAATTATAACTTTATAAATGATAAACATAAAAATATTTTAAAATCATTTATTATTAAAAATTATTACTATCAAAATTTAAATATATTATTAAATTTTTTAAAAAGAATTCTAATTTTATAAATGATAAATACAAAAAGTATTTTAAAATTATTTATTATTAAAAATTATTACCATCAAAATTTAAATCACATTTATTAAATTTTTTAAAAAATTATTACTTTATAAATTATAAATACAAAAAATATATTAAAAATGTTTATTATTAAAAATTATTACTATCAAAATTTAAATTACATTATTAAATTTTTTAAAAATAATTCTAAATTTATAAATGATAAATACAAAAAATATTTTAAAATTATTTATTATTAAAAATTATTACTATCAAAATTTAAATTACATTATTAAATTTTTTAAAAAGAATTCTAACTTTATGAATGATAAATACAAAAAATATTTTAAAATTATTACCATCAAAATTTAAATTACATTATTAAATGTTTTAAAAATAATTCTAACTTTATAAATGATAAATACAAAAAATATTTTAAAACTATTTATTATTAAAAATTATTACTATCAAAATTTAAATTACATTATTAAATTTTTTAAAAAGAATTCTAAATTTATAAATGATAAATACAAAAAATATTTTAAAATTATTTATGATTAAAAATTATTACCATCAAAATTAAATTACATTATTAATTTTTTTAAAAAAATTCTAACTTTATAATTGATAAATATGAAATTATTATAAAATTATTTATTATTAAAAATTATTACTATCAAAATTTAAATTACATTATTAAATTTTTTTAAAAAAAATTCTAACTATACAAAATTATTTAATTAACATTCTTCTTAGGTTTAAATATCAGTGTATTTTGGTAAGATTAAGGTTAACGCCTTTATATTCCATCAATCTCTTAGGATGTGATATTAAATTTAAAATTTATTATAATTTTATTTTTTAATAAAAAATTAATTTTAAGATTGATTAATATAATCATAATGATATTTAAATTAAAAAAATTATAATATTTTTATTTAATTAAATAAATATGAGCAAAAATTTTAAATATAGAAGGATTAACAGATTATAACTAAAATTTGTCCTTAAACTCTAAAAATAAAAATATCAACTAAGAAGACCGTTTAACATCATTTACTAATAGCATCATTCATTAACAAGAGTGTATCTCATAAGTTGGACATTGTTCAATATCATTCATGAACAACTTCGTTTATTAGTAAGAGTCCGAACATAAAAATAAAATAAAATAAATGAGACAAAATGCACATTATGCAATATAATAAAAACATAGTTATGAATATCAGAACATATGAATAGCACCAGATGACGATTCTTTGACATGAGCGGGACCTACTGTGTTGCTTAAATTATGCAAATTTTGTAAAAGGGAAGTAAAACTTGTTTTCATCATAGGAGGAGGTACAGTATTGGGGTCTGGGATGTACAAAGCTTCACAATATGTATCATGACCCTTAATAACCTTTGTAAAAAAAATGTGTTATAATAAAAATCAATGCAAATTATTCCACAAAAAAAAGTCAATTTGTAAGAAACCTTCGTTGAACATTGGGTTGGTATTACATCTTCATCCATTGTCTTCTTCATTTCAGACCCAACATTGTTCCCATTATTCTGTATAAGCAACACTAGGGAATTAAATTAAAAGTTAAACTAACATAAAACATATTAACATTAACCCTACTAATCATAACATTATATATTGCCTTACATCATCATATTTTGATGTACTTATGTCTTCCTCTACAGTGCAGAATACATCCCTCGAAAGAAATTTTGGACATTTCCTTATAGTATGTCCAATTTTTCTATAGTTACCACAACGTTTTCTCTTAACACCTTTTTTTTTGCTTCTTTGGTGCACCTTTAGTTTTCATCATCATAGGATCACCAACCACTGAAGAATTCCCAAGGCAATTATTAACACCTTTTTGTCTATTAAACTTTAAAATAAGTTTGTTAATATCTTCCGTTGTCTCTATGAAATTTGACCCATTTTTCGAAGCTACTTTCAGCAACCTGTTACATAAACCAGCTAGTGCTCCTTCACGAAGCATGCAACTTTTTTCCTTGTCAACTTCATCATCATTTTTACATATAAAAGACAAGTACTCCACCTTAGCAAACTTTGATCATCTTCTATAAATTAAGATGGAAGGAAGGCTACATATATGTAAATGTTTCGTACCATAGAAAATGTGAGAACATGGGATCCCACAACTTTCAAACATTCTACAATCACAAACAAATGTAAACTCCTTTTTAAAAAAGAAAAACACTATATATTCCTTATTTGGGCTGCCAAATAGATTCATCTTCAACCTCAAATCAACATCAGACTCAATTCGCTCAATAACATTTAGGCATGCAACACAATCAATCTCATTTTTTATTTCCTTAAATTTCTTAAATGTATAAATTTTTTAGGCTTCATCTTCATACATATACAATGTAGTGGTAATGACAAGGAAATAGTATGAAGATTTAAAATTAGAAACCAACTCATTATGTCAGTACTATTTCAAAGCACGCTCCAAGTTATGCATTAAATCAACAAGGCTACTTTTATTTTTCACATATCTCTTAATGAAAGAATTTATTCCTTCACAAACAGACGCTGTTCTGATTCCTCTAAAAAAATTATCATGCATATAGGTTCATGCCCACATAGTCTTCATTTTGTACATCTTCCTCATCCATTTATTCTCGACAATCTCATACTTATCAATTATTTTCTTCCACTCACCTTCAAATTCATCAATGCTCATATTTGAATATTTCAAATGCTTAAAATCTTCCAAAAAATTTTTATTTTATCATTCTCCACAGCATTCTTTTGGATATGCCATGCACATAATCTGTATGAAGTATTTGGAAACACATCAATCATTGCTTCTCTCATAGCATGATCTCCATCAGTGACCACACCATTAGGATGCTTGCCAAACATTGCTCCAAAGAATGTATCCAACACTCATTTGTAAGTTTTAGTACTCTTGTCTGGAACTAATGCAAAGGAAAAAATAGTAGTTTCTCCATGATGATTGTATCCACAGAATATTACCAACGATTGATTGTACTTGTTTTTCTTATATGTAGTATCAAATGCAATGACATCTCTAAAACACTCATAATCAACTTTAATACCACCATCCGCCCAAAATAAATGTTGCAATCTATCATCATTACTTGTTGTAAACTTGGAATACATGAGATCATTATCAGCTTTCGCTTGTAAATAACAAACAACAGCAAAAACATTACCATCTTCTATTATAGTTTTATTTTCTCTATCAATATGATTGTAAAGATCTTTTTTGCAAAAATACAAACTATCGTGATCACCTTTCTGTCCTTGCATCAAACCAAAAATATGGGAAGTTTGAACACCATGAAAGTGCAAACTATTGATTTGAGTTTTATCCCTGTCATTCAATGTACGGTAACCAACAATCAAGTGAACACTCTCAGGTGGGGTTAACTCATGGTTATGTGTATCAACAAATGAAATAACTTTCCAATTTTGTGACTTATAATCAAAGTGCACACAAAATGTAGCCCAACACCTAGTCCGGGTTAATGTCCTTGGATCTCTACATTGGTCCATTCTTAAATTGTGCTTCTTATTTCTACTCCCTTCACGATTACAACCAAGTTGTCTCATATTAATAGCACCCATACAATCTCGATCAAGTTCATCCTTATGAGCAAAAAATCCTTTAATACGGGCATAAAGACAATAAAACTGTACAGGTTCCCTTTCACTATCAAATTCCAACCCCCAAGTCTCATCGAAACTCAAATCCGCAATATTCTTCATATAGTGTTGTTCTTCTTCTTCATCATTAACAACTTCTATATTGTCCACAAACTTTCACTAAAGATTTCTCATCACAAGATAACAAACCTATCTCTTTATTTCTGCTACCCATTTTACAAAATCTAAAAAGAAATTATAAAAAAAAGAGTAAAATATCACACTACATAAAAAAAATGGTAAGGAGGATCACTGCATCTACCAAACACCCAAACTATAACAACTACTGAACTATTGCCAAATGCAAATATACGACTAAAAATTCATTGCTAAAATTAAACAGGGCATATAAAACACACCAACTACATCAACTACTGAACTCCTATGAATGCAAATATACCAATAAAAATTGTCTACTAAAATTAAATAGAGCATATCAAAATTACCAAAAAATTTCAATAAAAACAAAGCCAACACTACCAACCTGAAATATAAAAAATAAATCATACCTCTTCAATGGTGAATACCAGGCTCGATTTCAGAAATTTTAACTGAGCTAAAATGCCAATCCTCCATTCTCGCACTAAGTTTAAGTTGATTTTGGATAATAATGATGAACTCTGCGACAGTAAACCCTAAACCCTAAACCCAACCCTAAATTTCTAAACAACGAAAAAAAAAGTGGCAAATGATATAGGCCAAAAAAGAAGATGATGAAGTCAAGGGTTTAGGCGTCAAAACTAAAGCGGCTAAAGGTTGCTCCTTTATTTTCTACTTTTACCATGGTAAGAGCATATCAAAATTACCAAAAAATTTCATAAAAAACAAAGTCAACACTACCAACCTGAAATACAAAAAATAAATCATACCTCTTCAATGGCGAATACTTGGCTCCATTTCAGAAACTTCAATGCAACCAAAATGTCAATCCTCCAATCACTACGATTCAACGTTCGATTTCACAAATTTCTGAGCTAAATCGTCAATCCTCCGTTCTCGCACTAAGTTTAACTTGATTTTGAATGAACGATGATGAACTCTGCGACAGTATCCCCAATCCTAGATTTCTAAACAACAAACAAAAATTTGCAAATGACATAGAAAAAAGAAGAAGATGAAGTGAGGGGTTTAGGCGTCAAACCTAACCCATCATGGTAAGTTCTAACCCAAGTTAGTTAATGAATAAATAATTAATAAAAAGAATTATATTTTAAACAAAATAAATTCTGCATAAACAAAATAAATTCTACAAATGAGAATGTAAAGTTTTAAAAATTGGATAAGAATCTTTTAGAAAAAATTTTAAAAAAATTATTCTTAATTATAAAATTTTTACTAAACTATATTGACTTATTTTAATTTTGACCAACATTAAACGTGGAATGGAGAGTTATATTGGTCACATGTTAAATTTTAATTGATTTTTTAAGAGAAAAAATTTGATATCCTAAATTTATAAAGATATCAAAAAAAGCACCTATTTTTTTTTTATAACATTATATTTTTTCTTCTTTATTTTTATTTATTTATTTATTTATTTATTATCTCTTTAGTTTTCATTCCATTCCACTTTGATATATATAACAACACCTTTTTTAAAACTAATAATCTGCATTACATATGTCAGTGATATGCAAGTCTTGACATAGACCAGTGCAGTATCGGGAGAAGAATAAAAATAAATTAGAATAAAAAAGAAAAAAAATTGGCTATCTGATATATTGAATTAAAACATCACATCAGTAACCATAACCACCTGTATTGGATTAAGAAATGTGGAACTAATTACCATTCAGAAAAGTTGGAATTTTCAAAATACATGGTTTACTAAACTAATTATCCTTATCTAAGCGAGACTAAACTAATTGATTCGTATTGTTAAAATAAGTATTTCTTTAAATTTTATTTTTTAAACTATAGTTTTTTTTGTATAAACTATATTTTATTTTAAAACATAGAAGATTTTTTCTCATTTTACTTATATCTTTTAATGCATCCATTAAGAAAAATAAAAAATTATCCATAAAACAAAAAAAAATCAGCCAAATTAAATAAGTAACTTTTTATAGTATTAAGTAATTTCATATCGATTCTATTCTGTCTATAAATGCCGACCTGAATCCTATGCGTAGAACTCGCAAAGCATTTAGCAAAGCACAAAAACAGTTATTAAGGTTTGTGTTTTCACTACTCGCTACTCATGTTCTCATCTCATTTTGTCCCTTCATGTACACGAATGATATCTCTAAATCATAAAAAGTTGTTTTCTCTCATGCTTGGTTATGAAAGTACTTGTATAAACGATTTACTATACTTAGTATCATCTGATTTTCATTGCATGTATTTTTTTATTTTATTTTTTTTGCTGTTCTGGGTGAAGTAGTCTTAATCTTTCTTCTGTTCGTGGAGATGAAACTACGTTTTGCTTGAATTAATCATCCACCTTGGACCTTGGTTATTTAACAGCATGAAACTTTGTTTAGAGCTAACATATATTTTGTTTCTCTGGCAAGAAATCAAACAAACTGGTAATTTCTGGATGGCTAATCGTGATATTTCTGATCATTCGCATCCTTTTCCTGGATTGAACATCATCTCTTAAGTTAAAAAAATTTCATCAACAAGTTAAACAACCCTCGTATTCCAGTTTTTTTTTTTGTATATTCTCGAATGATCTTTGAATATATTTTTGTTCTCTGCATCTTTTGCCTCTTATTGGAAGAAATGCGAAGCATTTCTCTTTTATTATTATTTTTCTTTTGGTGAAAATCTTTTTATGCTTTAAAGGCCAATGACATCAGTTTCTTGTCTCGTAATTAATCTGCCTCAATATTCTTCTCCAAGTGGAACTTCACTTTTACTTTTATGTGTCTGTTATTCTATTCTGCGTATTAACGTAAGGCAAAGAGATTTCCCTTCTATGGTTCTTAGCTTATTCTGATCCGAAGTTGGTCCATGTCCACTACTCAAAGCTTGAACATGAACCTAAACTTTTATCCTTGTTTTATTTGAGTAAACCAGACATTTAAGCATGAAGAATCTAAATCATACTCTCAATTCATCACCTCTTGTAGCTTGAAACTTGAGGAGAATGGACACCTTTCTGTTCACTTCTGAGTCAGTGAATGAGGGTCATCCAGACAAGCTATGTGATCAGATATCAGATGCAGTGCTTGATGCTTGCTTGGAGCAAGACCCTGAAAGCAAGGTTGCCTGTGAGGCCTGCACCAAGACTAACTTGGTCATGGTATTTGGAGAGATCACCACAAAAGCCAATTTAGACTATGAGAAGATTGTTCGTGACACATGTCGTTCTATAGGATTTGTGTCTGATGATGTTGGCCTTAATGCTGACAAGTGTAAGGTGTTGATCTACCTTGAGCAGCAAAGTCCTGACATAGCCCAAGGAGTACATGGCCACCTCACTAGACCACCTCAAGAGATAGGTGCTGGTGATCAGGGTCATATGTTTGGCTATGCCACAGATGAAACACCTGAGCTTATGCCTCTCAGCCATGTCCTTGCAACCAAGCTCGGTGCACGCCTCACTGAAGTACGCAAGAATAAGACATGTCCTTGGTTGAGACCTGATGGAAAAACCCAAGTAACTGTTGAATATACTAATGACCATGGTGCTATGGTCCCAGTACGTGTCCATACTATTCTCATATCCACTCAACATGATGAAAATGTTACCAATGATGAGATTGCTTCAGACCTCAAAGAACATGTTATTAAGCCTGTTATTCCTGAGAAGTACTTGGATGAGAAGACCATTTTACATCTCAACCCATCTGGCCGTTTTGTCATTGGTGGCCCTCATGGTGATGCAGGTCTCACAGGACGCAAAATCATCGTCGACACCTATGGTGGTTGGGGAGCTCATGGTGGTGGTGCTTTCTCAGGGAAGGATCCTACCAAGGTGGATAGGAGTGGAGCTTATATTGCCAGACAGGTTGCCAAGAGTATTGTGGCTAATGGACTTGCTAGAAGGTGCATTGTGCAAATATCATATGCAATTGGTGTTGCAGAGCCATTATCAGTGTTTGTAGACACTTTCGGCACTGGAAAGATTCTTGACAAGGAGATCCTGAAGCTTGTGAAAGAAAACTTTGATTTTAGGCCAGGAATGATTTCCATTAATTTGGACCTTATGAGGGGTGGAAACGGTAGGTTTTTGAAAACTGCTGCTTATGGCCACTTTGGACGAGATGACCCTGACTTCACATGGGAGGTGGTGAAGCCTCTCAAGTTGGAGAAGTCCTAGGAATAAAATTGTTTGCTAAGAAAATGATAATATGTTCGATCTCTAGCTGCTTTCATACCTAAAACCCGTGATATGCTGTTGCCTTTTCTTTTATACCTTCCTTTCAAAAAAAGGAAAAACACCTTCCTACCTTTTCTCTCCATCTCCAGTGATTGTTAGATCTTTCACACATGAATATATATTATATATGTTGAGTTGGGATATGAAAATGCAAAGGACTAGCTGCATAGCAGCATGAGGATCAATGTACTATTAGAAGTTCATGTTTAAAAATCTATTCATTAAGACCACTATCCATTATGTTTGCTCTCAATTGCTGAGAGCCCTCTTCTCAGTGACACGACAGAATCTTGAGTCCCTCATTACCTTCATTTTATTGGTTTAGACGGCTTCAAGGCAGTTAACCATCAACTGAATACAAGGGCTAAATTGCGGTGATCGTACATTGCAGTAATTAACGTACGTACACATGCTTCAATAGCTTAATTATTTATACAACAAAATACCACACACCATGGTTGGAAAATGTTTCACTCCACTCCCTCGTATTTGTAAAACGTTTAAAAATAATAACAATTACAACACAATGAAGCGTACCCGATTAGGAAATTATAAGAGTGAAACGGAATGATCTAAGCATAAAAGTCCCGGAATGTAAAATCATAAAGTGTTTATTTGACTTTACCCAATGACAAGGTCAACAGAGTTATCAAATAAATCTACAGAAGCTATCAGATTCTGTACACACCCCAGTATGTTGGGTTCTTATAAATAACATCCACCTTAATACACAAACAATATATAACCTTCTAGAACAAAACCTATATTTCTACAACAAAAGAAAGGAAACCACCCCAAAAAACAATATTACCCCCCTCTTCCATGCCCATCTTGGGTAGGCGAATCCAAGAATCTAACAAGATAAAAATCTTAACCCCAAAGAAAAAACACTCACTTTATACATCCCACTGATCCTAAAAAAGAATCTCATTCTTTTGGTCATGCCTGTAGTTACCTTCCACTTTCTGATCTAGAACCTTGAACATCACTCCCGTCTGTGTCAGAATAATCCTTCTGAGATTCAATTTCTGTGTTAGCCTCACGATTTCTTCGCTGCCAACGGCCCTGAGCATCCAGACAAATGAAATAAATCAAATGTCGGTCTAAAATCATCTAGTAAAACCAATCATCCGTTACGAATGAGAATATGTATCCATTTATGATCCGCTAAGAAACTGACAGGTTGATGCAGACCAAATGAGAAAGGGAAAGGCCAATAAATCCGTTTTCAGAAAAGATGCATTGAAAATGGACAGTAGAAATGTGCGGTGGGATCAACATCCAACGTTGGTCCAACCAGCTTGACTAGGATTAGTTCAGCGCCAATGTGACTTTTGAGTATCAAGGGGCAGTGTAAATAATTAAGGAGACGTTTGATTTCCAAAAATGTTTTTTTTTTCATTCAATTTTCAATTTAATTCATAAAATTGTCATCTTAGATAGCTTTTAATTTGCAAAAAAATGTTACCTTATTTTCATTTTATTTTCTATTTTAAAACTTATATAGAAAACAATGAAAATTCGCTGTTTTTACAAATAAAAATGAAAACAAGATATTTTTGTAAAGTAATCGTCACTTATTTTTTATTTTATTTTATTTTTTAAAAATTTTATATAGAAAATAGTAAAAATTAAAAAAAAAGTTATTTTCACTCTTTTCAATACAAAATTTTAAAAATTAAAAATAAAATAAAGATAAATAAAATTTTTATAAATAAAAGTGAAAACAGCCAACATTTTTGCAAATCAATAGTGTTCATGGTGACAAGGTAGGGAAAAACAAACCTCTCTTTGTAAAGGGTACTCATCTGACTCGAGCATTCGAACAACTTGGCCCATCTTGGGCCTTTTCTCTGAATCTGGATCTACACATCTCAAAGCAGTTAAGAGGGCACGTTTCAGAGCTCTGGTAGATGGTTTCACCTCAATGTTTGGGTCTACCACTTCTTCTGATCGCCTGTTTCCGACCATCATCTTCAGCCAATCAACCATATTAACCTGAGGGCATTATAGTTCATTGTAAATATCGATCAAAACTCTCCCACCAGAAGTTGTCATAACAAATTGTGATGTACAAATAAGTAACTAAGAAGTAAGAAAACAAGCACAAGATCCTCAAGAGTCAAGAGGGATATCCACTGCCCTCTAATAAACTAATCGCTGAAAATAAGGAAATAACTTAAAATAAATAAACGGGGATAGAAATATCGGATCCGGATTCTCTGCAGTTGAAACTCTCTGTAGTATCCAATCAAGTTAATTATAATCGTGAAATTATATTAAACGGTCCAGATTTTAAGTTAATATCCCCATCCACACAAATGATAAATCCATAGCTAATAATGTTAAAATCCCTAATTAACTTTGAATCTCTAATTCCCAAATGGATGCCCTAAATAAACAAGTCATCTAAATTCTGCATCATAGTTGCTATCTATACTGCAGCAGCAACCATGCTTGTATTGATGCTAGAAATGAGAATAGAAAAAAGAAGAATGAATTAGAAATATATAATTGATTCATCAATACCATGTAAGTCGGGTCTGAATTTGCCAAGGTTGCAAGTTCAAGTAATAAACAAGTAATGCGCAAAGGTGACCGGAAAAGGGTTAAAGTAATTTGTAGGTTCCTATACTTTATAAATTTTAAATAGATCCCTGTAGTTTAAAAACTACGAAATGGTCATGATTATTTCAAAATTGGGTCTGTATAGGGATCTAACGATAAACTAGATTTAGGGACCCAGTGGAAAATGTTTTTGAAATGACAGAGAATACGGACCCATCCACAATTTTGAAATTATACAGACCTACCTAAAAACTCCTACAAGTTATGAGGTTTAGCATCCACAAACAATTATTACAGGAGCCAAGCCAGAGTTCATATATTGCAGAGCTAAAATGGATGTGATTAGGGACTCCTCAGCTTTATATGCTAAATTTTTGCTAACCACACATGCTGTTAGAGCATTTTAAAACTAGGGATACAAATTATAAAGGGCGGGGTATTAATTTTCCTAAAGAGGGCTGAAGGGGTCCTTTGTCATAATTAAAGTTACATTAGTAGTAGCAACAGTCAAGATTATAAGAAAAACCTGCAAACAAGACAACACTACAAGCATTGTTGAGAAAGTAATTTTTCCAAGGATAGAAGGGATAGCTTACAAAATGAAGATTAACTCCTCTTGCTGTTTTAACTAGTCACTGATTTTTTTCACCATAATGATCCATGACTTGCTTTTCTTATAGTATTGGATAAAATAATTATAAATGTTTCATAAATTGGTCACGCATCAGACTTTCAAAACAGAACAGCAACATGCTATATTATAGGAACAATTTAGAACCAAATGGGTAAAGATAGGTCCATTTTTTAGAAGTGTCAAGCTGGAAAAATTTACAAATTAGGACAATTTTTTATCCTTAAGTTGGCTATAATAAAGGAAGAGAAAAGCTAGCAACACACTCTTTCACACTGTATTATAGGGTGATTTCCCATCTGGGTCCACTGAATTACTTGGGCTCACTCTCTATGAGTGAGTACGCACGGGAATTCACCAAATAATAAAGTGTAAAAAAATTTGTGAAAGCATATGTTACTAACATTTTTTGGTAAGGTAGTAATGTTACCAAAAAAAGGATCCATTCGTTGTGATCAACACACAATGTACAAGACAAGCATATTACTTTTTTCCTGGTTGAATAAGTCAAACTCAAAGCTAATGTTTCAGGATTGTTTGGTGGACTTAAATGAATTGCTGTAAACAAGAACACATACTCCAAGGATTTACATCCAACATAAAAGTAAGTTTACTCACTTCCTGTGCTGGACGACCATAGTCAACTGGATCCCTTCCGGTAATTGCTTCCAACAACACAACACCGAAGCTATAAACATCACTTTTTTCATTTAGAAGACCAGTATTTGCATATTCTGGAGCCACATATCTGCAAAAATGGAGCAAAACAAGAAAGAATAAATATAGATCAAAGTTCCTCTTAATAACATTGAGTGCAGAAAAAGGACATTGTTAAAGGAAGGGCACAAAAATACTGACCCAAAGGTTCCCATAACTCGTGTTGCAACATGACTCTTCCCAGAACCTAGTAACTTGGCCAGGCCAAAATCAGAAACCTTGGCATTAAAGTCATCATCAATTAATATGTTGCTTGACTTGATATCTCGATGCACCACCTTTGGCTCAATTGCTTCATGTAAATATGCAAGCCTGAAACAAGTATATGCTTCAAATTAGAACTAAGATAACCCTAAGAATGAGGACCACAAAAGCCTGAAGAGGCCTAGAGACAGTAACTCACGCCTTAGCTGTGCCAAGGAGAATCTTGATACGTGCTTCCCAGGTAAGATATCCATGATGGCGCATAGCTCCATGAAGCCATTGCTCTAAGTTTCCATTATTGACATACTCATAAACCAACATCCTGAAAATATGCCCCATTTAGGAGAAATATAATTAAGACAACATAATTAAACCGTTGCAAGTTGAACTTGAAACTGACCTCACCACAAGGTAGTAGATTAATAAATATGCAAGTCACATAGGCATTTTTAAGATTTTCACCATTCAGGCAACTATAATTCAATCGCTCTAAGAAAATTATTGAGATTGTAAAATAATTGACAGGTACAGTACCTGTGAGTCCCCTCAATGCAGTACCCCAAAAGACGAACCAAGTTTTTATGTCGGACATGGCCAATAGCTTCAACTTCTACTCTAAATTCCTTCTCGGCTTGACCACTGCCCAAAATGAATAAAAGAGAAAACTAATCAAAGTTTGGCAGAAGTAAGAGGAATGAAAACAAACCAATCAAAGTAACTTTGAAGCCTTAGACATTATCCTGGAACTCACATGTTGTTGAGTATCTTTTTAACTGCCACGGGAGTCCCATTGATCAATTGTCCCCGGTAAACAACTCCATAACCACCCTCACCAATCACATTTTCTTTTGAAAACCGGCTTGTGGCAAGTTCAAGATCCCTTAGTGTAAACCAGTGACCCCAACCCAAGTGAGAGAATTCTGGTAGGCCAGAGAGAGGTGAAGGAGCTGTTATAGGGTATGAAGAAGAGGGCTTATACATTCTAACCGTGCCAGAGCTAACTTCTTCCCCTGATTGTGACCCACCTCCATCTTTCTCCAAGTAATGAAATGAATCTGAGTGACTGCCACTATCACCATGCTTCATCTTACCAACACCTAAATGAACCATAACTTTGTCTGATTCTCTGTCACTGGATTTGTCATGAATTGTTAGAAGTATTCCTTCACGAGGAACAAATCCATTTGCTGGTACTTGCTCAACCCTCACTTCCTTGATTTCCTTAGAGACAGTAGGTATATGACTAACAGGAATGTTGTCCCCAGCTTTTCTAGATTTCTTCCTCCAAGTAAGGCAAAACGATAGCACGCAGAGAATGACAATAATAAACAACCCAACTACAATTCCAATTATTTCCCAAACCTTAAGACCAAAAACGGGGGTTTTCTCCAACAATTCATCTTTAAGATCAGAACCCATCTCTTAGTAACCCTGATGCCTATAATATATATGTAACAAAAAGAGATAAGCTACATTAATATTCAAATTGTAACCACATATATTTATTAAACCACTACATTGTCGTTCAAAGCAATATGAACAAGCATTAGAAGAAAGCCCTTGCAACTAAGAGTATGAAGCAAAATGACAAACAGAATATCCAACAAATCATAAACCAGCCTTGATTGGTTGATATTACATAAGCATGAGCATATTCAGAACCCAAGCATTCTCGCAACACATACCAAACAAAGAAAGAAAACAAGAACATGAAAGAAACCCCAAACACAAAGGCACAGACTTCATAGCTTTACCTATAGATTCACAACCAGAAAATAGCACAAATCCCAGATCTCGAAAATCTCTTCATCACAAGTTACCCATCTGAGAGAAGGGACACCAAATACAAAAAGACCAGATCTTTGACCAAAGGCCACCCAAAAAACATAGAAAACCAAGAAGCCAAATCTACCCAGTTGTGAAAAAAAGAAACTTTATAGATGAAAATTGAAAATCCTATGTGGGTTTGTGAAATGTGAGTGTAAATGTAAATTGTGAAGTGAATGGGAGTGATGGGATAAGAAAGAAAGGGGTTGGAGTTAAGTATAAGTGGTAGGTGATGAGTTTGGAATAGATGCCTTACAAGCATCCGCATACATCCAATTCCAAATTTCCAGTGCAGTAAAAGAAAAGACAAGCATGCAATTCCTTTTCGGATATTCCTCATCAGTTATGAACAACAACATTTACTACTATCACCATTTCATTTCATCCTTTTCATCTTCCATACTTTCATTTCACTTAATAGTCCTTAGCTCTGTATTTTACTATCCATCATCATCTGCGCCCCTTCTTAACATATCCATCATAAAAATTTCACTTAAGCTACTGTTCAAACATAAAGCCTTGTTTTTATTGTCTAAATAAATATTGCATCCATTTTTCCTATAAGTTGAATGGCTTGTCTTTTCAAAGTCATCTCTTAAAATTTTACTAATTGCATTAAAGTGACATCATAATCTGTGAAATAGTAATAAAAATGTTATTGTTATTATGAGAAATGTTACACACTAACTATAATATAAAGTTTATTTTAGTCTTATGTTGTTTAAAGTTATTTAATAAAATGCACTTTTGTTTTTTTATAATTATTAGAGCATTGAATGAATAATAACTTTTATTTGAATATATAAAAGGACTTTAAAGTAAATCAATTGTAACATTTACCTTCTTATAGTTTGATGTTGTTTTAATTGACTTTTTATATATATTTTTAAAAAAATAATTAAGGATTGTTATATTGTTAAAAAAATTATTAAAGATTTTTAATTGGATAAGATGATAAAAAATACTATAAAAGGGTTAAGTTATAAATAATTAAAATATAAATAAAGAAAGTTTAATGATAAAAAATATATATAAGAGATAAATAAAAAAATAACCTATAAAAAATAAAAATAAAAATAAATAAAATCATCCAAAAATAATTTAAAACTAAATTTGTTTAAAGTATAACTTAACTTAAAATTATTTTTAATAAATAAATAAAGTTTAAATTTATTAAAAAAATTTGTTTAACTTATTTATCTTTACATATTATATATTTATATTTATTTTAATATATTATATTTATATAATATTAATATATTTATATAATTTATTAAAAATTTAAATTTTAAATTTTAAATTTTAAATAAAAAACTTTATATTTGTAAAAAATCTTTAATATTTATTACAAAAGTTCAATACATTATTTTAATTTTAAAATAAATATTTTATATTTTATTTTAATTTTTATATGTATATAAATTTATATATAGATTCGTGCGTACGTTATATATTTTTATATATATTATTATATTTGTACATTATTAATATTTAATATATATATTTTTAAAAATTATATAGTTAATATTATAATTTATTTTGTTTGTTTTAAGATTTAAATTTATTTAACTTTTTTATATTATAAATTTTTATTTATATAATTTTAAAATTTATTTATTAATTTTTTATATTGTAAATTTTTTAACAGATTTATAAATTTAAAATAAATTAAATTTTAATAATTAAAAAATCTAAAATAAATAATAAATCTAGATCTAAATATCAAAATTTTTAAATAAATTAACCTTTAACATATAAAATATAATTAAATATAATTCAACTTAATTTATTTTCATCTCTAAATATTTATAACATATAATTAATAAAATCAGACTTTTTTAACGTATTACACTTACACCAACGATATAAAATCTCTCGTACACATACAAATTGATATATTTTTAGTTAAAATTTCAATATAAAAAATAGCAAATTATTAAATTTACTTTTATTTGTAGATATTATAATCATTATTTTATATACTTTTTATATTGCTTATCACAAGGGATAAAAAAAATTATAAATTTATTATAATAACCTAAATTACATTAAACATGTAGTAGCTTAAAATATTACTATCATTATTTTTTTTATAATTTTTATATTATTATGATTAATCATAAAAATAAATTAATAATTTATTAGATTTTAATAACCTAAATCACATTAAATATGTTTTAGTTTAAGTTTTATTTATTAAATAATTTTAAAATATATATATTTTTTAAATTTTATTATAATATTAATAATATACTTGTATTTACTAATTTAATTTAATTTATGTTAAATTTATTGCTATAAACTATGGACTATATGGGTGAACTGCCAAAAATTGATTTATCTTAATTAAACATGTTAGACATAAATTTTAAATATACAACTATGTTATAGATTTGAAAAAAAAAATCCATCTACAATAAAATAATTATACTTAGCTTGAGTAAAATTGCTTCCAAAAAAAATTGTAATTTTGATTAAAAAGCATTCACTGTAAAATAAATTTTTAAATAATTTTTAATTAAAATCTAACCTTTAAAAGACTTATTTTAAAAGAGAACTTATATACATAAATTTTTATATATAAAAGTAGTAAAATTTAATTTTTATATATAAAAGTAATAAAATTTAAACTTAAAACTTCATATAAATTATTACAACCTCAACTTTTCGATAATCTTAATAAATTTTATAAATAATTTAACTAGTACTAAATTTATTTAAGATAAATATAATCTATTTTAATGGTTATTTAATTTAAAATTAAATATAATAACCAAAAAAAATTGATCACTTAACAAGAACTGAGTGACCTTCAATAAATATTTCATTAAATTATGAGACATGCACTAATTATGGTGAGCTTCCAAAACTAAATTTATTTATACTTCATTTGTAAAACAAAAGTTAAGTATATTTAATTTTAATGAAATTAATCTTAGATCGTAAAATAAGATTATGCTTCACAGAAAATTAATTCCAACAATCTATTTTTATTAAAAAAATTAAAATTAATTTTTCTAACATTAAATCAAACAAGCCTGTTTTAAAAATAAATTATAATTATTAATTGTTTTTATTGTAATGTGCTTATCTATAGTTAGAACAATTAAGTATAAGTTTAAAATAGATTTTTAAAACTAAAAAAAAAATAGATACCAAATTAATCTGTAATTGTTAAGTAATAATTGTACATGCATTTTTATAAGTGAAAATATATGAAGTTAACAAATTCTAAATTTTATATTAAATTATTTTAATTTCAAAATTTTTACCATTGCACTAATTTTAATGATTTAATTATACACATATTTATAAAACAATCAACACATCCTTTTAATTTTTACGTATGCGAAATTATTCTTTTTCCTAATGATAATGATTGATTATACCATTGGAAACTTAAATCACGCTAGAAGTTTTTACCATGAACTCAGCAATATTCACACCTTTCTTATTAAGGTAAGTTGGGATTTGGAATAAATTTATCAAAAAAATTTAAGTAAAAAATATAAAATAAATAAAACATTTTTATAAATTAAATTAATTTATACACTTTAATTTAAAAATTAAAATTAAACTTATTAAAAAATTATTTATTTTACCTCTTTGATTTATTTTTATTCATTTTATGTTTATTAAACTTAAAAATGTATCAATACTTACTCTTTCTAAAACTCTTAAGTAAAATATTGGCTGAATCATTCGACTAAGTTTATTTTAAAAATATTTAGATATAGATATATTTTTATTTTTAAATTTATAATCTTAAACATTTTGGTTTTGATATGTGTTATTAGTGACACGCTCGTCGTAAACGCGCAAAAATAATTTCTAGATTTCCCCCAAACTATTGGTATAGTATAAGGTGCAACCTAGGTCATCTCCCAAAGACCATTTCAAATTCTTAAGCAAATAAGGAGAAAATTAGAATAAGGGGATTTTGTAAAGATTTGATATTGAGTTCTAAACACAAAATACAGAATGAAATTAATTTACTTAACAATTATCAACTCAAGGAATTCAGAGGCTATTTTCTTAACTAATCATTGATCACTAAAATCATGCATTGTGTTTATCAACCTAGGATCATCTGGAACCCCTACAATGATCCTTGAATTCTCTACTGAGAAACCTCTCAGAATTTAATTGATTATGATCAACAAGATTTAGTAACCACTTAATCTTTCATCTAAACAAATTTTATAATCAGAATTTAGTTGAAGTAAGTAATAAAATGAAAACCTTCAATTAAATTACTTAATTTCTACTCTTCAAACTTTTGGAAAATGATTTACCAATCAAAAACCAATTATAAATCAATTATGCATTAATCAAAATACGTCAACCGATTAAACTTTGATTAAAGAATATAATTGAAGAATATGGTGAAGTAGAGTAGAAACCACTTAATAAGCATGTAAATAAAGATCAAGACCTCAAAGTTAAAATGAAAATAGCTTGAATCCTTGAATTGAAACTACAAACCTAGCCTTCCATGAAGGAGGCAAACAAACAACAAATAAAGAAGCAAACTAACAACAAATAAAGAAGCAAACTAACAACAAATAAATCCTAAGCCTTCCATGTAGGAGGCAACTAACAACAAATAAATCCTAAGCCTTCCATGTAGGAGGCAACTAACAATAAAGAAAAACTAAGCCTTCCATGTAGGAGGCAAACTAACAAGAAAGAAAACCTAAGCCTTCCATGAAGGAGGAAAAACTAACAAGAAAGAAAGAAAGAAAGAAAGAAAGAAAGAAAGAAAATGGTATTGGAGTTAATCTCCAAAATGGTGTGTGTCTCCTCTTGCAAACCCTTCTATTTATAGAGGATTTTTGAGGCATCATCTTCAGAAAGTCACCAACTAGGATATTACTTTTCTACCCTTTTCTTGCTTTCACATGGGCTTTGTTGAAATTGCAAAACACTTTTGAATTTTTGCCACCAATGAGCACAACAATTTTGACTTTCTTGCACCGCAATTTCGGATGTTCACATGTCCGAATTAGAGCTTGACTTCTGAACAAAAGTTGTAGCCCTGGATCTTAGTTGTCCAACAAAGTTGATTTCATCTCAATATGACTTCTATATCTCAAGATATGGCCGGATCTTTGCACACTGTTCAAATTCCACGTCAGCAACACTATCTCATCTTTTGAGATAATTTCGGAGTCCTAAACATCCCATTTAGAATCTGCTCTTGCTTTGTAAATATGGACACTTCTTTAAGCTTTCATTCAAGACAGATTTCATGATTTTTGGATGTCTACAACTCCTATTATGCTCAAAATACTATAATAGTGTCATTTTAATCGGGTAAGCAAAGAAATTCAATTAAACTTCATATGAACCCAAACTCATAAAATATGACAAAGATCACTTAATTGAACATATAAGAAGTCTTAATGAGATAAAAGTGAGAGATAATTATTTATAAAATCTATGCTTATCAATTAGCAATATGTCAAATTATGTATCTTACAAGGAATTAGTTGAACCATATTTGATGCATGGAAGGGACTAAAACTTCAAAATAAAATAAAATTATAAGAATTAATATCTAATCTTGTAAAATTATAAAAACTCAGAAGTAGTCTTTTAAATATAGAAACTAAAATTAAAATTAAGATATATTATAAGAAGTAAAAATATATTTAGTTTTAATTTAACTCTTTTTATTTGAATAAAAAGATTGAGCAGTGGAAAAAAGAAATGAAGGGGATTGGTTTCAATTTCTATTTTCTATTATTTTTCAATTTTAATATTAATTTTTTTCCTTTTATTTGAAGTTGGTATAAGAATGGTAAAATTAATAAAAAGTTAAATTTTATAGTTTTAATAAAAAAATATAATTAAAACTAAAAATAAAAAATAGAAAAAAAAAGAAAAAGACAGATAACAAACTCTTGGTCTCCTATTTTTACTTTTCTTTAACATCAAGATATTTGGAAGGAAAAAAAGTAAATTGTAATAAGATAAAACTATTACACAATACTTTGATATTTTTATGTTGTTTTTTAAATTAAAATTAAAGTTACATCTTATAAATATATAACATCAATTTTTAATTTTATTTTTATAGAGATAAAAAAGGTGCTGTTCATATCTTTCAGATAGATCTATCTAAAAAATTTTAAAATATAAAAAATTATAATAGATAATATGATAAAAATAAAAGATAAAACATAAAAAATATAGATATATGATAATCATGATCAGTGGTAGGAGGATAAAATTACCGTAGAGTATTAAACACCCCTAAAACAAAAGATTGTCAGATGTGTATCTCCCTTTTCACATAAATTTATTTTTTAGAATCCCATTTTCCGTAAAAATAAATTTTATTTTATTTTATTATTTTAAAAATTTATTGTTTACATTAAAAAAATTACAGTTAGATAGGTTCACCTGTTTGTTTGTTTTTTTTAGAAAACGGAAAAATAAGAACAATTTCCAGTATCCCATCAATCCTCATCAGTCATCGTCAAATGATTTTGAGAAATTTGTTGAGACATTGTTTCAGTTCCATAAAATATGAAATTAATATTGGTTAATGATAATCAATATCAATATTAGTTACCAAAGAAACATAAAGTATTCATTATTTCACAGTGTAAAGTATCAAATTAGTTGGCCACTCACATGCCATGTTGCCACAACTTATCTCTTCTTTCAAAGGTAGTCACTTTCATAAGCATTTAAAAAAAAAAATATCTATCATGAGTCATTTCATAACTTGCCACTCTTTTTAATTAAATGCCTAACTTTTAATTATTACTTGCATTTCGAGCCATGATTATGTGAAAAAGAGAATAACAAATACAACATGAAAATAACATTTATCCAACAATGCAATATCTGACAAATCAAGTTACAATCATTTTATTTTATTTTTCTTTAATAATCAAGTTACAATCGTTTTCAACCCAAGGAAATAAATAGAAAATGAAAGAAAAGTGTAAACAATAGATGTTTTGGTAAATGAGATGCATGAGTGAATGAAAAAGAAGTGCGTGCTGGTAATTTGGAATTATTGATCCATCTCTTCTCCAACATCTCATCTCAGTTCCATATATAATGTTTCTGGGTCCACCATTTTTGGACACAAGCATCTTTTCATTGTTTTCAAATGTATTGCCTTATAACACCGTGATTAAACAGTACATTATTTATTCAATTCATTCCATGAAGCCTAGTAATTTGATTTTCTTAAACCCCATAATTCTAATGGACACGAGGGGAGGCCAATGCTTTTAATTAAAAGAATAAGTTATTCCATTTTTATTTTTTTTATACATGTTACATACAACTTTTTTATTTTTTTAAATTATAAAATATTTTATATTTTATAAATATATTATACTTAAATTTTAAAGTTTTATTTTTTATCATATTAACAAAAATATTCTTATGATAAATTTTGGCATATTATACAAACTTCTTTATATTTTTTAAAATATATTACGACTAAATTTAAAATGTTTAAATAATTAAAAGGTAAATTTTTCAGATAACAGTAAAAAAGTAAGAACATAAATAATAAAATAAATTATAGATCATATCTTAAAAATAATAAAAAACAGTGTTTAAAATTTGTAATAAAATAATATAAATTTAATCATTTAAATTGTTAAATATAAAATAAAGTAAATTTATTAAAATAATTTTTAAATAATTAGAAATTAAAAAATGAAATTATTTTTTAAAAACTAAATAACTATTCCTGTGATTATTTTTTTTTATAAAAAATATTGTAATGAACTTAAGATAATTTTTATAATTTTAAACATGTAAAATTATAATTATTTTATTAGTGATCTTTTTATGCTACCTTAAAGTTATTTTAAAGTTTTTAACTTTTCATATTTATGTATTTAATAATATTATTTTTTTAAAATTTAATTGTAATATATTTGAAAAATATAAGAAACTTTGTAATATTTAATATATAGAAAGAATTTATGTAATGTGTTTAAAGATAGTAAGAGTGTTTTTTATCAATATGATAAAAAAAATTTAAGATCTAAGTGCAATATCAAACAGATTTATAGTAAAAAAAATTAATAGGTTTTAGAAATAGAAATTTTTTTTATAACCAATATAAAATAGAAGAAAAGGTGAAATCGTTTATTCTGATTACGATGGCATATTGATTTTAAATTAAATGGTTGTTTCAAAATGTTTCAGCAATAAATACAGTTACATATAAATTGGTTGGACTTTCATGTATTATTGCATTTTAAGTATATTGTGTAATTTTTTTATATAATATGAAAAATAATAAAGTCTAAACTTAGAATATCATATAAGTTATTTTAAACTTAAATTTTTTACTAGGGATTACTACATCAATTTTAATGACTTAAGTACACTGTAAAAATTTAAATGAATTCAACATAGATAAATTTACAATAATTTAAATTATATTACATTTAAAGTTGTGAACTTTTTTATATAAATAAACATGCAAATAAGGTTGAAAGTTATAACTTTAAGGAATTGAGGTGGAGTACACGAATGATAACTCGTAGCAAAATAATAAATGTCAATAGAAGCTTGAAACCATTCAGTTTGTTTATTTTTGTGAGACGTAATTAGGAGAACCGTGGGAGAAATTTTTTTTAGGATTTTAACAAAACACAGTTTTGATATCACTAAGCACATAAATCTTTTAGTAAAAATTGATCTAATTTAACTAAAAATTTTAACTTTAAACTATAAATATGTAGTTATATTAAAATAAGTTAAAATTTTTATTATCCACCATAATTTTATTTAGTTTTAATAGATTATCTCTAATGAAATATACCTTTCACATAAATCAAATTTTTTTAAAAACTTTGATGGTATAATATTTGATATACATACACATGTATATGTATATATTATGAATATAAATATTATGACAAATTTCAAGCAAATTATGAATTCTGTTAATGATTAGTCACAACCATGTATATTGTAGTTTATGGTTCACTTGTTATTTTCTCTTAACAATTACAAAGCTAACATGTGACATGGTACCCATAAATAAAAATATATTTTATATAATTACATTGATATCATGCATCAGATTTACAAAATAAAATAAAATGCATTAGAAAGATTTGCAATTTGGATTTTAATAAACATTAGTTTCATAATTTTCTTTAATAAATTAGATCTATCATGTAGAATTATAAATTATCAAATTAAATTATAATAATTTAACGCTTTAACCAACTAAATGTTAAAAAATAAGTTACAATTTTCTAAAAATATTTTTCTTTTTAAATTTAGTTGATTAAAAATAAATTAAATAACTCATAATTTCATAATCTTATACAATGATTTTTATCTATATAAAAACTTTTTATTTGATCTTTATTTATTTTACGTTTTATCGTATAAATAACCTAATTTCGAATTTTTAGGTGAGAACGATGCGATTTGAATGGTCTAAAGATTCCCACTTAGAAAGCTTACATGCATTGGATTGATATAATATCACCTTAAAATTTCTTAGTTAAATGCATAAAAAAAAATACGAATAAAAAAATAAAATTTTAAATATTTCCACTTAAAATTTGAATAAAAAATTAAAATTATTAAATTAAGAGTATTAGTTATCATAAAAGCAGTTTCTATAATAATGTCAAATTTTTTTTTAAGGAAAAGGATTTGGATATTTTAAATAGATAATCTTTGATTCAATTTCGAGATTATACATACCGAAAAAACATTATTGCAAAGATTTTTAATTTTTTAGTAACTAAATAAGAAAACAGTTTGATCCAAAGAAAGAAGAATATTAAAAGCAGGTAGGAGTGAGGCACAAATATATGGGTTTTTTTTATCTTTTTAAAGTTTATATAAATATTTTTTATTAAAAATAATGATGTTAGAATTAGACAAAATTATTATAGATGATATTATATTTTTTATAATTTTACTGTAATTATATATTTAAGGTTGAAATTTTGATATTTTTAATTTAATTCTTATTTTATATCAATAATAAAAAACTAATTTAAAGTTTTTATAAAAAAAAATTATGTCTCAAAAATAAATATAAATATTTAATAATTTTATGATATTTTCACTTGAACTTTCATAACCACTTTTTTAACTTGTAGAATTATACATATCCCTTAACCGAAAGGCATAATATTTCCATAGTCAAATTAGAGGAGCTTTTGCTTGTATATCCCTTATAAGTGTTATCAAAATGAGATAATGTATTTTAAAAAAAAAATATTGTAGATTAAAAATCAACGCTTATGTATCACAATTTTAATCATCAATTTTTTAATTAATAATTATTAATGTATTTTATTCTTTAAAATTTATTATCATATTTTGTAGGAACCAAACTCTATATATTTTTTATATTTTAAAAAAATTAAAATTGTGTTTTACCTATATTTTTTTTCTAATGGATGTTCCACTTATTAGGAATGTTTGTCGGGTAGATTTGGGCCGAAAAACCTTCCCTCGCCAGATATTGTTATTCATAAAAGTGTCATTGTTTTCATCCATTCACATCATCATGTTTTTCTCGACTACAGGTAGAATAGGTGATCGGTTTAATCGAATGGTTAACGATGGGTTAATGTAAAAAAGAAGAGTATCAAATTTTTCTAGATTTCAACAACTGGCACCCATAAAATCTGGCAAAAAAAGCTTGGAACAGTTGCGACTACAACGAAAACAAAAATGCAAACTCAGATCTTGAGAGGATAAGATAATTTTAGAAATTTTAAAAAGATGAAACTATAAAATATGACAAGGAAACCATGGATTATAGCAAAAAAACTATGGATTCCAGCGACGTCGGTCAGTTTCGGTTTACGACGAGTAACGTTTGTAGAATTCGTCTTCGACCGATTTAACTACCTCTAATCGCTTCTTTTTACCTGATGCAATCCATTCTCTTCTTCAACCCCTCCATTGACGTTCCAGCAGATTTGGTCGGAGTTGATTTTTCCGCTCACCCCGGCACTCATCAATATCTTTGAAAAAACATGTCAAAAAATTAATTCCTGGTGTCACTGTAGTAGCTAACACATGCTTGTGAACAACATTCTTTAAACAAAACAATAAATTTAACAATATATTAAAATATAATATTTAGATGTGTCGATCCATGTGCCATAGGTTATTTTTAAATTATAATTTATTTTCTTAGTTTTTATTGAACGAGTTTTGTTTCATAAGTTTAACCGGGATTTTTTACGAAACTAAGGTTTAAAAAAATAATTACGTAATTGGGGTCAGAAGAAAAGTATTTACTAACAGAGAGTCCAAACAGTTCCTGTAACACATAAATTTATATGTCATAACCCAATTCTATAGCTGGATCAGAGAAGCCACATATCTCCTTTTTAAAGGTATACAAGAACTGTTACTCCCCAGCTGTACTAACCACAAATGTCAAAGGCTGCTATCAGGGAGAGGTATCGCAATGGAACTCTGGAACTAGAATGGTCGTAGAAAAAAATGCCCCCAATAAGTCGTGAATCACTCTAGCTACTCATCGCTCCTCATGTGGTCGTCTATGCTTCCAAAGTGTTGTAGCAGCCAAGTCATCTTTAGCGATCCCCACAGGCTCCCGCTCAACAGGTGAAGCACCAAGTAGGTCATACACAATGAGCTCCCAAACCCTTAAAGATGTACTACCAATAACTAGTTGAACATCAATAGGCAATCCAGTCAAGACTGCAACATCCTGTAGAGTAATCATGTACTCCCCAAACAACATGTGAAAGGTGTGTATAGCTGGTCCCCACCTCTCATCAAATGCTTCAACTAACGAAGCATCGCCGTGAGTGAATGGTAGCTGCGCGACACCCAAGAACCCTTCTCGCCGTAACCTCTTAGCAATCATAAGAGGCTCATCGTCACGATTATGATGAAACTTTACTCGCCTGATTTTCAACTCTCTATCAGACTCTTTATTGTATACCCGATCTAAGATATGGATTTTTTTGAAGAGTTAGGAGAGACACATCATCTAGTCCTGGTTGGATGATGCGTAACAAATACGATTACTGATTCGACGATGTCATGTTGTACGATAAAATTGTATTTAAATAAATTTTAGTAAAATTTATATAATATTTTATGTAATACTTTAGTAGGGATGTAAAAATTGAAAGTTTTATGATAATCTATCTAAATTAGTATATTTTAAATTAATTTAACTTAAATTACTTAAATTTCTAATTGTGTCAAATTTCAATCTTAGTTACTAAGTTATTTTTCTAACGTAAAATACATATAATTTTTAATTTAATATTTGAATGTAATTTAAAATTATAAATTTTATGAAAAGCTATTTATGTTAACTTAATCTACTTTATATTAATAAATTTTTTAATTGTGTAAAATTTTAATTTTAATTATTAAGTTCTTTTCTTAAAGTAAAATTAATATAATTTTTAAAATAATATTTAAACATAATTTCAAATTATAAATTTTATGAAAAACTATTTATCTTAAATTAATATATTTTATATTAATAAATTTTTAATTGTGTAAAATTTTAATCTTAATTACTAAGTTTTTTTTCTGAAGTAAAATCTATATAATTTTTAAAATAATATTTAAACATAATTTAAAATTAAAAGAATTATCAAAATTTATTTACTTTAAATACTATTAATATTAATTAAAAATTTGTGTTGAATAATTCTTTTTATTAATATCATTTTTCTAAGATGAATTATACCATACGTCTAAGCTTAATTATATTTTTTAAAATATTTTTAAATTAAATTTTTAATATAAATTATGAAACCTAAATTTTTATTTAAATTATATCAAATATTATAATATATCTTAAATTTATAGATTCTAATATATTTATTTACATTAATTAATTTTTATACATTTTTCTCTATTTACTTGTATATATTTTTTTAATCTTCACTTGTATATATATTTTTAATTAAATTTTATGAAATCCTATTCATTCAATCCTATAATAATCAATTATATCATAAATTAAATAAATAATAAATACAAAAATAAATTAATTAATTAAAAATATAATTAAATAAATAAACCAATAACAAAATTAAAAAATAAATAAATAATTTACATAAATTTAATTAACTAAATACTACTTGATATTATTTATCATACATAGAAAAATATATCCAAAATTATCAAAAACTAAATCACATTTTAATAAAAAAAAAATCAACAATCAAATTTATCTATTAAACATTATTATTAATTATATATTTAATTTCAAATTTTTTATTTAATTTTATTAAATAATTACAGTTTCTAATTGATATATATATATATATATATATATATATATATATATATAATACTATGTATATATATTATATTTTAATAAAAATGACAGCATATATATATATTTTTTAAATAATTTAATTGTATACTTTTAATATATATACTATTTTTAAAAAATTTATGTCAACATCTTTTAATTTTTTTAAAAAATACATGCTTTTCATAATATTTATAATTATATATTTTATATTTTTAAATTAATTACAGAATATATTATTTTTAAAATTTGTATACTTTTTATATATTTTTTATTTTAAAAAATTAATGTCACTATATACTATTTTTTTTTTAAAATAAATTAGTTTAATGATTATTCTGATTATATATATTTTATTTTTTAAAATTGATTGCAGCATATATTATTTTAAAAAAAATCAATTCTTTGATTTATATATATATTATATTTTTTAAAAATATAAATGTAACCATATATTAAATTTTATCTATAATAAATTACTTTAATACTAATTCTAATTATATAAATTATATTATTTTAAAATTAATTTCACAATATATTATTTTTAAAAAAATTAATTCATCTTAATAATATTTATATATACATCATATTATTTAAAAAATTAATTAGAGAATATATTAATTTTATTATAAATTATACAATATATCATTATTTTTAATTTAATTTTACTATAAATTATACAATATGTCATTATTTTTAATTTAATTTTATATTAACATTTTATTAATTAGTTTAAATATGTTTTCCTTTTT
Organism: Canavalia gladiata; assembly: GCA_037954105.1. NCBI lineage: Eukaryota > Viridiplantae > Streptophyta > Magnoliopsida > Fabales > Fabaceae > Canavalia > Canavalia gladiata. Next base: position 18,771,135 of record CM075660.1, read on the forward strand.
AATAGATTATTTCAGTAATTAATTATTTACCAAAACATTAATATATATATATATTTATTAATTTTAAATTTTTAAATAAATACTACCTTTATTTTAAATAAATTCGTTTTAACTTTTTTTCTTTCTAATTTTTATCTATTTATATTTTTTTCTTCTTTATTTGATATTCTGTTTTTAAATTTAAAATAAATTTAATCAAAAAATTAATATTAAAATTTTAAAATTTTTGTAAACATATATTTTACATTTTTTTATTAAGATTATTTTAGAATCTGATTTTTAATTAATTTTTTAAATTTTAAAAATTCAATTTTAATATTTTAAAATTTTAATTTTTACTTAATTTTGTTGAGAATATTTCAAAATAGAATTTTCAGAAAAATATTTTTTAAATTCTAATTTTAATATTTTTTATGATTTTTTAAAATCTATTTGGTCTTTTTATTTTTTTCTATTTTAACTCCATATTCTTCACCCCAATAACCTTAAACTCTAATATTCCAATATCCGAAATCAGAATTCAAATTCTAAACGAAATCTTACTACAAATTATACTAAAATTATTTAATCTTATCCTAACCACATAATTTCTACACCATTTCAATATTACTAATATTTTTTTCACTTTTTTTTAACTGCAAATTTCAATAAAATAATTCTAAATTCATAAAAAAATCTCAAACAACCGAATATAATATTATGAAAAGAGAATAAGAAAAAGATACATGTAGAGTTAAATATTATAGTCCTTACATGTGTGTATAATGAACATGTATGTATAATGAAGGAGTGCAAAACACCATTTTTTTGAAGTTATGACACATAAGTTTGTTCGTCACCTTTTTCATGAACAATTTTTTTAATAAATTTATGCATCATAAAAAGTTATAACACATAAATTTATATGTTATAAACATTATATCAATCTCATTTTAATAAATATTTTTTTTCATTCTAATTATATAATTATTTTTTTAAACTCTATATTTGTAAAAAACCCAAATTTAATCATAATTAATTATTTTTTAATTAGTATGCACAACTAAAAGTTTTGATAGGAAGAAAAAATGAAAAGTTTTTAAACTAAATAATATTATATTATATTATATGTATATATAGATTTTATCAAGGAAAATAAAGGAGATGTTTTTTAAATAAATAATTTTATAAAAAAATATTTTCATTACTTTTTATATTAATGTTAAGTAATCCGTAAGATACTATATAATTAGTTTAACGGCTATTTATTAAAGAAATGTTTTTTATTCTTTATTTTATAATTCATTGCATGTATGTATGAATCTTTTCAAAAGAAAATCAAAAGAAAATTTTTTAATTAAATAATTTCATAATTAATTATATTAATGTTAAGTTAACGTTTAAGATACTATATAATTGATTTAAGGACTATTCATTTGAAAATTATTTTATTTTAAATTATAAATTTTTTTTTTTAAAAAAATTTCATATAAAATAAAAAATACTTATTATTTTCTGCACAAAATCTTAAAAATAGAAATTAATGAAATGAAGATGATATTTTTTTAATTAAAAATAGAAATAAAAATATATTTTTCAAAATAATTAAGAATTTATAATAATCTTTTTTTTTTTCAAATATGTACTAATTTAAATAACAACAATCTATTCAAAATTATTGTTAATAAAATTAAATTAATTAATGACATAGGAATAAAATATTACATATTTTTAAAACCTGTACATCACAAGACAGAAAATTTTAATTTATAAAAAAAATCAATATAATTTTATAATGCAAAGCTTATAACAATTATCCATCTTTAAAAAAAGTGCGATAAGGATATTTTCTTTTTAAAGAATGATGATTACATCAAATTATATTAATGATATGTTTGATAAAATTAAAGAATAAATTAACTTAAAATTGAAAATTTAATTAAAATAAAAGAAATTAAATAAAAGTTAAAAAGTGAGTTAAAATTAAAAAATTAAAAATTTAATTTATAAAAAGAAAGCTATATCATTTTATTATCCAAAGCTTATAACAATAATCCATCTTGAAAAAATAGTGCGATAAGAATTTTTTTAAAAAAGAAAACGATGGTTACATTCCAACTAATATGTTTGGTAAAATTAAGGAATAAATTAATTTAAAATTAAAATTTAATTGAAATATAAATAATTAAATAAAAGTTAAAAAATAAGTTAAAATTTAAAATTTGTTGGTCAAATTTAATTTCTAGTAAAATTAATTGTTAAATTAGAAAATAAAATAAAAAACAATAACATAATTATTGAAAATAATAGTTTTTTTTTAATTTACTTTTATTCATACTTTTTATTAAATAAAAGTAAGATTATATAAATCAACTTATAGCTAGTTTGACGAAGATATATTATAAAAGAAGTGTTTACTGGTTTTATTTGTTTTATTATTTATGATATATTTTTATTTTTCAAGAAAATATTATTAATTAAGTAATTTTTCTTGTAAATTTCAAATATATTTAATTTTGTATAAATAATTTTTAAATAATATTCTATAAAATAATATTTATTTTATTTTATAATTTTATTTTTTCAACAAGGATCATATATTTTATTGAAAATAATTTAAATAAAATGTTTAATAAAAAATTAAAATGCTGTAACATTAAATAATAATATAAAAAATAACATTTATATTAAAATATTATCAAAATATATTAAAAATATAAGTAGGTTAATAATTTTCAGCTAATAAATAAAATTTAAAATATCAATAAAGATAACATTAATTATTAAAATAAATATTATTTCAATAAAATTAAGATAATTTTAAAAATTTTAACTAATTATTTTAATTATTAAGAATATTAGATTAATAATTTTTAGCTAATAAGTAAAATTTAAAATATCAATAAAGATAACATTAATTATTAAAATAACTATTATTTAAATAAAATTAAGATAATTTTAAAAATTTTAACTAATTATTTTAATTTTTTATTTAATTTAAATATATCTCTGAACACGTTCAAAAGTAAACTCAAATAAAATGATACAAGCTTTATTAAGCAAGTATTAAAAAAACTGTTAAAATTGATTTTGTGATGAAAGGTTAAAAACTAAAGTAATTTAACAAAATAAATATTAAAAAAAGAACATATAAACAAATAAATACTAAAGAATAACATGTTGCTCACTCAAGATGTATGACAAACCATACAATACGTCAGCAAAGATAGTAAGGTATTGTCAACCATCATGGTTGAGCTACACACGCTTATGATAAAAATAAGCTCGGTCCATTAAACATTATATATGGGCCAAAAGTTTGGTCCTTTTAAAAAAATATGTATGGGCTAACAATTTAAAGCCCATTCTACAAGTGACTATAAGGTTGAGATATACCAACTAGTATATTGCCCCTCACCAAAAAAAAGAAAAAACTAACTGGTTATATTTGACCAAAAGTAAAACAACTAACTCGCCTTGTTGATAGCTTAATAGTTTTTGAACAAAAATAAAGCATAGATAGTTTAACCGTGAGAACTAGTAGGGCAATAGGGTTTCAGTGCTAACAATTTCCCAACCCCCATCATCCCCTTCTCCCCACCCCCTCCACCATGTTGAGGGAGATACCCTCTATCGTCCCCAATAGAGCTTCGAAAAAAAGTGCATTTAACTTATAAAGTAACACTGCTGTTAGCCCCTGTAATATTAAAGTAAATTGACATCTACCGTAATTTAGCATGGGCAACCCTGATCAAGGCTTAATTTTATAGTTTAGCATGTGAGAACCGTTCAGAGACTAATGAAAAATAATTTGAGAATGAGCATTAAAGTTTGACAATTGAAGTGGTTTGATATGAGCATAAACTGATTAATCAAATTTTGGTACCTACTAATGATAATGCTTTTTTAACCATTTGTAAGCATGTTTTTAAAAGGAGATGATGTTTTTAACCCTGATCATAGGAAATTTTCTATTGAAATCAATTTATTGGTTGTGTTGATTAATCTTTGTTAGAAAATTATATGATGTTTGGTTTGTAAAAATATTTTTGTTTTTAATTCTATTTATAAAAATATTATATTATATTATATTTAAAATTTTGTATTAAAAATAATAAAAAAGAAAATTATTTTTGTTTTATTTTTTTATTTTCTGTACAAACTTTAAAAATAAGAAACAAAATGAAACAATGTAACATTTGTATAAATAAAAATAAATAAAAAATAGAAAATATTTTCTCAAACTAAATACCACTTAATGATTTTATTAGATTCAAAAATCCAAAGACCTGGGTTGTTAATAAGTGTGTTGGAAAAAAAATGATGTCTATAGGAAGCAAAGCAAATCAATTCTAATATAATTTAAATTTAGCGGCCACTGAAATTTAATTGAACAATAATTAACTAATTAACTAATTACAATAAAATCAATCTTTTCATCATTTGGCAGTACTATAATGAAGTTCTATTGTTGTTTTAGGAGCATGTTCTTTCAATAATTAGAAAAATCAAACTCTATGAAAAAACATCTAAACAAGTTCAAATTTAACCATACATATCCCTTGCGAATTAATCATTGAGTATGCGATATAAATAGAAAAGAGAATGATACATAAGGAGAATTCAATTTTGCTTTGTGTTATAAGTTAAGATCTAAGTGTATAGATAAAATGTTACATGAGTAATGTTTTTTGAACAACAATTTGGACAATATTTTTTATTCCTTTTTTTTATATATAAAATGTTCTTGAGATATTTGTGTGAAAAAGATAAAAAAAATTATAAAATAAAAATAAATATACAAATTTAATGTTCAAATAATATCATTTGTGTGATACAAGAGAATATATGGTTTTGAAACTTCTAATTTAAAATAAAATGCAAGAATTAAAAATAATTACGTATGTCAATAGTTATTTGAATGACAAAACATATTGAATGACCTAATATTTGATTTTTTTGACAGAATGAAAAAATAGATTATTAAAGAGAAAGTAGATACTATTTACTCTGATAGAGCTTTAAAGATGATAATCCTAAAAGCTAAACCCAAGTCTTTAACGAATTTGGTGATGAAGAGATTTTGTTGTGAAAAATGAAGGGATAGTTGCAATGGTAAGTATATGTCCTTTATATAGGATTTTAGTGAGTTGTAACCTACTTAAGGCACTTATGAGGTACCATTTAACATGAAAAGCAGACTCATAACCGCTAATTATTCTGGAACTTTTGATGCGAATGATGAGAGTTTTAAGATGTGATAATCTACTTCTGAGCATAAAAGATGCTTGGTATGAATAAGTTTCGATGGATCTCAAGTAACATATGACCCAATATATATAATAGATGCAGGTGGCTCAATTTTGGAAGAATTTTGATTTTGATTTGAACTTAAAATATATAGACTGAAAACATTATAAAAACAGAAATGAATCAATTTTATTTTCACCTATTTCTCAAACTTAAAATTTGGACCTAATGATTTATCTAACACTTGTCCTTTTTAATACTTGACTTGGTTTATCTTACTTAAAAACTTATTTAAAGCAAATCATCTCTATAGCAAAGTTTTAAAATGGATCAATATAAACTATTTTAAATATAAAAACTAATTAGTATAAATGTTTAAATTTTTTAATGTGGTTATAATTCACTTGTGGTTATTGATCTTTGCATGAGCATTCATGACATTGAACAATAATTCACAAAAAAAAAAGGTTATTAAAGCATTCTATTAAGTGTTTCTTTTATTAGTAAGTCATTACAACTACCATTGGAAACCGTTATTAATATTTGTGACATTTTATACTAGCAAACGACAAATCTCTTACAAGAGGTATGATGTAATCCGGGTAACTATTCCAATTCTTACATGGTTAAAATTTTGTCATTTTTATATACTCATTTAGCCTCAACATGTTCTTCCCAATTTCCGGATCGGAGATCAATGTTTGTAGTGTGATGACAAGTTACATTGATAGAAATTTATAAAAAAAATATTTGATATCTTTTTGTTTTTTATTGTACTTTAATACTTTTTATGTATGTAATATTATAAAAAATTTCTATGAATATGGTATTATATTCTTATATAAATTAAAATAAAAAGATATCAAGTGTTTTTTTTATATAAAATTTCAATGTAATTTTTTTTATATTTATAACGAAAAAATATAAATACATATTTGTTCACAGGTTCATCTTAACATTTTTGTTATTTAAGCCATTTAAATTTTTTATTTTAAAAATTATAATCATTAGATTATAATATACTAAAAAAATTAAAAATTTATATGTATAAATAGTAACATACATCCAATTCTAAATTATTAATTTTTTTATTTTTATTTAAAAAAATATTATCCATTAAATAAAAATATAAATAAATAAATTTGCCTTGACTGGTCATCATGTTATAGCAGACAACACTTTTTGTTGCATTATCTACACAGACGGAGGGCACTACTCTTTGTTTCTTTACTTTTATTTTCACCCGGGAAGCAGCTTCTCAGCTCTTAGGATTCTAATGTCAAAATTCATGAACGACCAAAAAGTTCACCCATGCCTACATAAATTTTCTTTTCTAAAGTTGTTTTACACAACTAACAACAAAAATATCTAACAACCATCGAAATCAATTCAATTTATCAAACCACGGATGAATTGAATATATTAAAAAAATTAATCACTCTTAAATGGATGCATATTTTCCTAATATTTAATTAATAGTTTAATACTCAAAGGCCCCAAACACTTGTATTGTTCCATTTTTTGTGGTTTAGAGATTTGGAAGAGACTCTTTTTGCGTATACAATGCATCAGCCTTATCAACCGTGACTGTGCAACCACTCTCTATTTCTCTCTCTAAATTGATTTGCTTTCGGCTGGAGACGTCAGATAGTGCTTTTGATAAGTTGAAACTTGAAAGGAGAGAAGGAGGATTAAGATTATTCCACATGGGTTGTCGCATCCATGTTGTGCAAATATTGTAAAATTAATTAAACAAGGGTTGCATTCATATGACTAGTACATAGTATAAACTTTATGTGAAAAAGAAATAGCTAAAATGAAGAACCAAAATAAACTTTTTGGTCCTACTCAGCTGAATAAATTCTTTGCAATTTCATCTTATACTTTAGCTAATAGTAATGGTTTTTGCTACACGACGAAGATTAATTTTGGTAAAAATATACCATCCACCAACTTTAGATCATTGGTAGATATACTCAAAAAGTTCACAGTAATCCACATTACCGCCTGATCTCATCCGAATTAAAGCAAAACCATTTTCTTTTTGGGGCCCTTTTCTCCCTTTTTTCTTGTTACACTCAAAATACTACTTTCTTAATTTATAAAAGTGGTCCAAAATAGTTTCTCATTTTTAAAAAAAAAAAAATTGTTTCTTTGCAAAGTTAAGTATTTGAAGTATGGTTTTCTTGCCTAATTCTCCAAGGCTGAAATTAATAATCACTGCCTCAAACACGTGGTTTGTGCAATGGCCAGTCATGGAATCCAAAAGCACAGACCCTTAGGTGAGGAACACATAGAGAATCAGTTCACATGTGCATAGTCTAAATTGAAGGGCAATGTGTCCCAGTATTTGTGATGCACATTGATGTAAGAGCTTTGGTAAAAGATAGATAAGCAATAAAAAGCATGCTGATTCTCCATACTGTTATCTGACCAAAACATTTCCAACCCAATCCTTCGTGACAAAGTAACAACCAATCTAACATGATATCTTTTCTTTTTTAATTTTATCATTACAACTTGGTCATCTTTCTTTTTTGACACCTTTTTCTTCCCTTCTCACTCATCACCTTTATCTTCAACATCAACAGCCCCCGCCTCTCTGGGCTTTTATTCAAGTACTATGCTATGTCTTTAAAGCACTACTGCTGCATGAAAATCACTTAAATTCCAACCGGTTCATTCTTCTACATTCCAGCTACACTTTCTCATAATGGCCAAGGAACCTTCTTTGTGCCTCTTGTTTCTCTCCTTCCTCATTATTTCTTGTTCTGGTGAGTTTTAAATTTATCTTATTAAGCCAAATAATGATGTTGAGTTTTTGACTTCAGTTTTTGGACTTGTGCATAGTCTAATCCTTTTCTTTCTCTATTTTCAGGAGCTCTGGTGGGATTTTCTTATCGTGAGAGAGGAGACACTTCAACTTCAACATCTGCAGGAACCATATCATTCCTCCAGCAAAACAAGGTTCCCTTATCTCAGATTCGAATTTTTGTCACAGATCATAGGATTTTGAGCACTCTCACCAACTCCAATGTGTCAGTTGATTTCTACTTAAACAAAAGCCAAGTAGAAAATTTTATTACTTCAAAACCTTCTAGAATTTCTGGACTGAAAGCTCATCTATTGAACTTTCTTCCACATTTAAACTTCGAAAGCATCATTGTTAGCTGTGGCAGAGAGTGCTTGGAGCAAATTGAGATGCCTTTGTTTTTACATGGTTTAAAATCAATTCATTCAGTTCTCAGGGAGCTTCGCATAGACAGGGAAGTAAAACTGTTAGTAGCATTTCCACTTTCATTCTTAGAAAAGTTGAATGCATCACATGAAAACAATATTGGTAGGATTGTCTCATTTATAAAGGAAATAAAATCCTTTGTCATGATAGAGGACAGCATTGAAGGAGAATTAAGTACTGCAGATCATTTTGTTGAGTCTATCATCAAACGAGCCACTCTTGCTGCTTCTATTCTTCCTTGCAAAGATGTTCCCATGGTTCTAACAATCAAGAGCTCAGTTATCCCAAGTTCAATGGAAGTAGCTCAATTTAGTGAGAGGGTATCAAAATATCTAGAAGCAAGAACTCATATAGCAAAAAGAATAGCTGCATTATATGCAGAAGTGCATACAACACAAGATTTTGCTAAGAAAGAGCTAAAAAGGGAAGAGGAAGAATTGTTTGTTGTGTCCCGGAGAGAGATCTTAAGCAAATCTCACAAAAGGAGAATTCTAGATGACACAACCAACCCAGCAAACACAGTTTTCCCTACAAATCCAGCATCATCTACACCAATCATCACACCACCAGATACACCAACCATCATCACAGTTCCTTCAACCAATCCTGTCACAATTTCCCCCACAAATCCTGCTGCAATGCCAGTAACAGTTCCTCCAGCCACACCTGTGCCTACACCTCCCACAAACCCAGCCAATTCTCCAGTACCAGTCTCCAATCCTGCTACAACAACTCCTGTAGTGACACCACCACCAGTAACCAACCCTGTGACATCTAATCCACCTCCTTCAGGAAGTAGTGTTCCTGTCATAAACCCCCAACCTCCTGCAAACACAAATGCCCCTACCACTCAGGGACAGAGTTGGTGTGTGGCAAAGACTGGAGCTTCTGAAGCTTCTCTTCAAGCAGCACTTGACTATGCTTGTGGAATGGGAGGTGCAGATTGTTCTCAAATACAGCAGGGTGGGAGTTGTTACAGTCCAGTTACTTTGCAGAACCATGCTTCTTTTGCCTTCAACAGTTACTATCAAAAGAATCCAGCTCCAACAAGCTGTGACTTTGGCGGCGCTGCTGCCTTGGTTAACACAAACCCAAGTAAGATCTTACTAGTTCAATTCAACAACCCCCTTTTCTTTTCTTTTTTTAGTCTTAGATTAATGCATATTTTTAACTGCCTCTGACTCTTCTTGTGAATAGGCTCTGGTTCATGCATTTTCCCATCATCATCATCATCATCATCCTCATCAACGCCAAAGTCTTCATCACCCCCAACACCACCTACACAACCAAGTTCAACACCACAACCACCAACTCCGCTAACCCCTGCACCATCAATTCAAACAACACCACCAACACCATCAACTCCAACCGCACCACCAACAACTTCGTCATCTTCAGGAACAGGCACTTCCGGGTAAGCAAGATAGCAAGCTTTTCACGGTTTCAATAATACTATGGCACCACACTAATCATGGTTCTGCATAATTACTACCTTTTTCAGGTATGGTACCCCACCTTCAGTGTTAAACTCAAGCAACCCAGCTTCAGGTACAATGCCAGGTTTTGGGTCGGAAAGCCCACCTGTTGTAAACACCACTTCAGCCTCGCATTCCGTAGGTCTGAGACCCTTTTTTGGCTGCATTGTTCTCATCATATCATTTGTCACTACAAGACTAAGTATGTGGCCATAGGGCTCAAAAACAAGATTTCCCATTGCATCATAGCCACGTCTTTAGCTACACGTTAGAGTTGTATTGCAAGATTATATTAGATGCAGTGTATAGGTGTGTAGATGCAGAAAGATGGTAGAGTAAGAAGGGAACAAAAAAACGAGGATAAGTGAATGTGAGCAGCTAAATGATGGTGGATTAGCTTAGGACTTAGGAGTGAAGGTCAGGGAATTTGTACTGTGGAAATAACTGCTGCTTCTGCTATCCTATCAACAGACTACGGTTCATAATTTGATTATGTACATATATTTTGGAGCTACTGCTTTTAATTTTGTGGAGTTTCAAGTTCTGTGTAAATTGGTCGCAGTTGTTTTGGAAATTGATCTTCGTAGACCCGGGATTGTTATTCGTTAAAATACTCCATTTCATGTCAATGACTAAAATATATCTTTGATCTTTATAAAATTACTTTTGTTGATTTTAATTTCGTAATTTTAAAGAAATTAGTTTTACTAGATATTTTTTTAATATAACCAACATTTGCTCCTTAACATTAATTTCATCCATTCTAATAATTGTCAGTAATGTTTAAGTTGCCAAATGATTTAATATGGATTATTAGCTATATTTTAAGTTTTTATAATATTTTTATTTCTCATTTTTAAAAAGATTAAATTTAGTTCTTATTTTTTTAAAAACTATATTCACATTATATATATATATATATATATATATATATATAATTCTTATTCTTAACACACAAATGCACATTTAAATATAAATTCAGTTGTATTATGATCATTCAACATAAATATGGAACAACCAAAATAAGAAGAAAATAAATCAATAACATTAAAATTATAGTTAGAGTACATAAAAAAATAATATATTTACCATTATCATTATATGTCATTTTTTTCAGTCGTGAAATGGTAATTATTTTGACGGTAGTGACATGAAATCAGTATTCTTTCATGGTTTTGGAATTGTTTGTGGCTTGCAAAAATGAAAGTTTGATCGTGTAAAAATTGTTGTTTTATAGACAAGATTAGGATTCCGTATTGGAGGCTCATGGTAGAATCCTACGATCATGGTTTGAGAAAGGCCATGAGGAATAATATTTTGCATTGATTATGTGATTGGATGATAATCGTCGATGTTGAAAATTCGATCAACCTCCGGGGGGTGATACATACATTTAAGATCAAATTATTATGCCATTGATTGTAATTAAATTCCTCTTTTAATATTAAACTATTTATACCACGTATTTTAATTTTTAATAATAAACAACATTATAAAATTTTAAAATTAACTAAAAAACCAAAATTATAATTATCCAAAAATATATTTTTACCAATAAAATAAAAAATTATATAGAAGTTCATATAATTATATATTTGAAAGTCATTTTATATTTATAAAACAATTTAACAACTAATTTAATCACATATTATTAATTTAATAAAACTTCAAATCCCACCGTCTTAAGCTACAGTTTTCAATCTAACATTAACTTTTTAATTTTCAGTTGGGTTAATGATTATTTTTGTCTATTTGCACAAGACACCTACGCGTACCTTATTCTCAATGCATTGGATGCCGATTGTTTTTAATGATTATTTAGAGCTATTCCGTTGTCAAAGAAAATAATGAGGAAGATCCAACAGAAAACAGCTAAATCCAACAAACGAATTGACTTTTAAACCGATGCATGTGAGTGTGAGCTGCTTTTCTAACATCCTAAGCAGAGTAGATATTTCCCAGCAGGGCTATACATTATTAAGTGCCTCTCATATTTCATAATTTTCTATAGCCAGCATCAGTATAGGAACGCTAAAGATCCATCGTCACATTTTCTGGCGGAGAAACATACATGAACATGGCAAAAAAATATATAAGTATATAAACGCAACTACTGCAATGTAGTTTTATAGAACGCAACTAAAGTGCCTTGTGATCCTGATGCTAAACGTACATATTGCATAAGCTAAAGCTAGATTACCTATAGAACTGCATTTCTACTGCGCAAACCAGCTTCTACAATTTCTCTAGACTAGACTCCTAGAATTTGATAGTGTTTTGATTCCTTTATATACAAGAATCGTTTTGGATACAGGAATGCTTTCACCGCTTTGAAAATACTACCAAGACCAACATGGACATAGAGACCACGATTTTGAATCCAGAAGTGTCCCAGAAATTTTGGTGTTGCTTATCTGTAGCAACCACTTCTTTATGTTGCTTTGCTGCTAATTGATCTCTGAGCTCTTTAATAGCTTTGTCTCGTCGCTCTCCCATCTATTCATAAACCGACAATGAAACATGAGATTTGACTAGGACATTAATAAATAAAGGATAAAACTTCACTAAGTTGCCTAAGAAAGAGAGGTAGATCATGGAAGTAAATGATAGCATGGCAGTGGGACAGAAAATTCTTGGAATCCATAAAAAGTCATGAATAATGGTCCAGTAGTCGATAAAAAATCAAATTTCGTTTGTAAATTGTAATCATGTTTCATATTTTCAAGTCAATGCAAGCTCTTACCCAAAAATACTCAAAGCAATCGATCAAATAATTCAAATCAATTTAAAAAAAAAAAAATACAAAAAGAGCCCAATTCACTGTAAACAAGAACATTGGTGTATGTTCGGGAATTGCTTTTTAAGAAAATAATTGCCTTTTTTTAAAGCTTTAAGTGATTATTTCATTAAAATAAATTAAACCAAATGCACACTTAACGCAAGAGCTAAATTTACCCTATGGAGTTTTCGTGTTTGAGAACGCGCTTCCTGCAGACAGAATTCCAACTTCAATACCCTCTTCTTCAGCTCTTGATCAACACGCCGTTGTTTCTCCAACTGTGTTTTAAAACACATCAATGACCTTAAATACACTAGCCAAGGACCTCAAAAAGAGACAAGAAAGCACTAAATAAATGAATGAGCAATTACACAGGCAAATCAGGATGGCTTTACCTGTGATTCTAATTCCTCAGTCTTGTGCCTCCAGTGAGCAGACATGATCTTAATTTCATCCTTAAGTTTTGCTATTTCTTCATCCTTTACAACTAGAAGCTTATTCATCTTCTCAACATTTTTAGGAGAAATCTCATCTAATATTTTCCGCAGTTCACTATCCTTGTTCTGTCCGGCTTTGGCAAGAGCTTCCATAATATCGTGCTCAATTCTCATAACTTCATCTTTCAATTGCTTTTGTGAAGATTCCCTTGCCTGAAGATCCTTCTGTAAATTGTCTAGTTGCTCTCCTAGCCTTAGGACACGATACTCGTGCTCCTTTAGTGAACTATTTTTCTCATCTAATTCTTTTATAAGTTCTAAACATTGGAACTGTGCTGATTGAGCTGATGCAGCACTTGCATCAGCAGTTGCTCTTGTTGCTACAAGCTGTCTTCTAAGATCATCCAACTCCTTCAGATACTGTATCAAAATTGAAAAATATGTTATGAGTAAATGATACTCAGACTATTGCCTGGGCTAAATCAACGTTTCAGGGATGATTTCACTTTTGAATCTATGTTGCAGCTTCCAAGAGATAAACAGTCACTCAAAATCTATTGGGTTTCGAGTATATTTTATAAACCAAAATATTCAGAAAAATGATGCGTCCTTTAAGATAGATATAAAATCTAAGGGGGTAGAGTACCAATAAAAAAATTGCGCTTACAATGCGGAAGTTACTTTGCACCATAATGCTATATTATTCATTAGAGAACCCGGAGGCCCGGATATAATCAATAGAGCTTCGGTTTATGTACGAAGGATTTGTCGTCTTTTCCTTTACTTATGAGGAATGATTCCGTTGTTGCAAATTACTCAAATCTTCACTTAGATTATTACATATATAATCTTCCAAGAGTACAATCTACTTAAAGGTTAAATGTGTAATTGGCCTTCCAAAATTTATTACTTTATTAATAATTTGCAGTACACCTGCGTTACACTTAGTATATAGCATAATATATGATATTTATCTAACACGGGAATCCGTGATATTCAAGCATTTATTATTCATTGATAAATTGTTGCTATTACTGGTTAGAGAAGTAATTATGTCAAATGCTCGCTCAAGTCCCAGCACAAATATGCATTGTACCCCATGGCTTTATTTACATAAGTTTCATTCCAGTATCCTAACTTCTATTTTATGCAAGGTATTGTAGTCATATTATATAGCTAGATGCATTCATTCCTCTTTCTAATATATCACCAAAGGGAGAAAAAAACTATCCAACCACTAAGTAAAAGTCTGTTTATTGCTGGCGTAAAAAATGTGTTTAGTATATCGTAGATTTAGTAAACAAAAATGAAACTGGTTTTTGTACGCCGAAATTCCTGATTCAAAGTAGATCTATAGCCAGTACACCCAAAAACTTAATACCCACTTTTGTTTTTGTATTTGTTTTTTTGAGTTTCCCATAGATATCTCAATAAGCAGTAATCATGCTCAAGGGCCGATGGGACACTAAATGTGGGCAACTTTCACAACAAGGATTGAAACCAAGATTCGCCATTTTGTAAAAAATAATTCCTTCTTCTAAACTCAACAACCCATTGATTCTTGTCACCTAGTTAACAACATACACCTCTTCTAATCCATACCTTAGCAACAAACTTTATTTGTTGAACCCAACAAAGTGAATAAATGACATCCATTGTGAAGGAATTTAGAAATTTTGACGCTGGCAGCATCTACGGGAAGTTAGGTGAAGATGCTTTTTTTTTACAAATTCCTTGACTTAATTCAATTATGGTATTGATAGATGTCAAATTATTAACGGCATACAATACTAGGCTGTTCTAATACTAGAAAAGTCACTTGAATAGATTAATTAATTTCCTTTAGTTTTTTAGTACTTAAAATCAACTAGTTGACGACGAAAGACAAAACTGATACTTAGAAAAGCATAATGGACTAATTCCTACGTCAAACTTAATTTTGGTAGTTTTATTAATTTTAGTTAAGAAGCTAACACTTTCTGCAAAAAAACCTGGCATAGAAAAAATTGAATAACAATCCAAGTTAGAAAGGGATCGAAATAAAAATAGATCAAAGCACCCAGTCACCCTTTTCTTTAAAGTCCAGTGGGATCCGCTAACTAGTAAAGAATATCCTAAAAGATGAGCACCGATGTGTATTGTTTGTTTAATTAGGAAAAAAAAAAGCTAGTAAAAATATTTACCATCGTCAACACCAATTCAGCTAGAAAGGCAGGCAAAAGACATGTAATAATTTAAAGAAAATAAAAATCAAACCGCTAAATAAAATCAAGAGATATGCTAAATAATGATAATAATATAATAAGGAAAGGTAAACCTAAGTGAAAGTATGAAAGAAACCTTTTCAGTAGAAGAGGCTGAGGCCTGGAGCTGCTCGTTTTTTTCTTCCAATTTCTCCTGCAATCTGGCAATTTCCAATTCCATGTTCGTGGCATTTGTCTCGGCTTCCTGTGAAAGAATATCCATAAAAAAATTGCTGGACCAAACAAACCTAATGATTTTACCCTGACCCCACGACCACAAAGACTCAAAAAAAGTAAATGATTGGTATCAGAGAGAGTTGCTATTTTGTAGCACGGCCAAAAAGAGAATAAAAAGAAAACAAAAAATGGTTGAATTGGAACAAAAAGACACAGGAAATTTTGTACCTGTCTTGTTAGAGTTTCTTTAGTATACAATTGTTCCTGTGACGCTAGGCGACTACGAAGCTCCTTCAACTCTGCCGCTAACGACACCACGTTGCGCCTAAAACTCTGTTTCTTTTCATTCAAATCCTTCAGCAACGGATCAGCATCTCGAACTGCAATAGATGAAGTCAACGACGAAGATGGTTTCTCAGAAATTGACATGGAAGCTTAAGATTTTCCAATGATACGCGTTTCTGGTAATGAACGTGTACTAGGCAGTATACACCAAATCAGATCCAATTGACAAGGAATCCGCAGTTTCCGGTCCTTGATATGAAAGCAATTAAATCTTCATTCCTACATGTGAACATGATAGTTGAGCATTTAATTTAATTAAAATTATATCCAAGAAAGGGGGGAAACGAAATAGTTAGTTAAAAAATACTAATAATAATAAAGTAGCTTAGAAAGTACTGGATCTTATTTTCACGAAAAGGTTACTGGATTCAAATTCAAAATAACCTTCAGCAGCAGAAATCCATTTGCTCGTGAATTTAATAATTCCATTGAAAATTCGACTATTTTTCTTCTTTTTTTAAAAAAAATTGCTGGCACTAGTTGCACCGAGCATCCACCTCTACCATAATTGAGAGAGAGATATAGAGAGAGAGAGAGGAAGTGACCCGCGAAGGGTGTATCTGTCATTGTCGAATAAAAAATAGTTCCAATAATAATAAAGAGGGTCAAGGAAGAGATGTGATCGAAATTAATGGTTGCGGTCTGCTACTGTGCACATGTTTCAAAATAATTTAAACCAAGCCCCCAAATCCATTGGATTAAACTGCAAAAAGAGATTTCGAGAATTGATCCAATAAAAGAGAAAACATGGAATCAGCATATATACCAGTTTCTGCGTTCGATCTTCGGTCTGCTTGAACTGAAGCTCTCTCTCTCTCTCTCTCTCTCTCTCTCTGGTTCTGACGGCGAGGAATCGTAAAGCAGAGAACCAAAATGAGAAGGTGCTATGGATGGAAATGAAGTGAATGAGTAATGAATCGACTAATGGGAATCAAACGCTCGTGCCGCAACCTCACTATTTTTTTTTTATTTTAATGATTCTTTTTATTTGTTTTTTGTCTCATCTGCGAGTAAGAGTTGGCTGGGTTTACGCGACATGTCTCTGCCTTACGCATGAACCCAGGTTAGGTTCGGATTTGGAGATTTTGTACTTTAGATAAATAATTTTTTTATCGGGTAGTGAAATTTATTTTATAAGATTCGGCGAATGTTTGGTTTATTTTTAAAATAAATAATCGTTTATCTATTAATTTTTTATAAAATTAAAAATTATTATTTTTTAAATAAACTAAGCCGAACATACATTAAAAAGTAAAATTATTAATTAAAATTTAAAACTAACATTATTAAATGGATTTTATATAAATTTTACTAATTATAAAAATTGCATTAAAAATTATATATATATATATTGATAATGTGTAGCAATAAATTTTGTAATCAAACAACTTATTACTTTATTAGTGAGGAACATTTAATGTCTTATAAATATTAACCAATACTTTAAAAATTAAATTATTAAAAAGTTATTTAATATGTATTTTTTTATTTTTAATATATATTTCAAGACACATAATTAAAAATTAAATATAGTATTTTTATTAAAATGTATAATTTAATGTATTAATTTTATTAAGTACTGTGATTTTTAATTATTTTTTATTACGTATCTTTAATCTTAATCATAAATTTCTTTACTAATAAATAAGGAGCTATATTTTTCTTTTATGTATTTATGCGTAGTAAAGGTTTGTGTAGAATGAAAGGTTACATTCGGAGTGTCCGAACCTGGGGTTTGCCGACGTGACAAATTTCAAAGCTACAGCTAGGATGGTTCGTGTTGACCCGAAAATGATGAGCGCGGCAAATACAAATTTTGGCCTGGGCGTATCGTTTTGAAGCACGTGGATGTGGGCTTTTATGTACATTCATACGTGAACGCTGAAGGCTGAAGTTACCATCTACCGAAGGAGTATCAAACTGGATTTTAAGATTTGAATTTTGAATTTGAACCTCATATTTTTAGTGGACAACGATTGAGCATTTTCACGGATCAGACAAGTCTGGGTTTCGGGCAAAGACAAAATAAAATTGATTATATTTAATTGAACAAATTTCGTTTTTAAAATAAAATTAAACTATCATAAATTAAACCAAGTTGGTTATGTTAAAATATAAAGGGCTAAATCAAATTTTCAATCCCTCGTTATTTATGTAATTTTATTTTCAATTTTTATTAATATTTAATAATTTTGATATCTCATTTTATAAAAGTTATTAGTTTTATATTTTAATGTTAAAATATTACTAATTGCAGAGCTTATTTGTTTACTCATGTTTTTATTTTTAAAGAAATATTTAATTATTAAAAAATATCAATTTATACATTTTAGTCTATAATGGTTAATGGTTATTCATATTTGGTTCATATATTATTTATACTTTTATGATAAAATTATTAAAATGTAACTAAATTAATATTAAATTATGCACATTAATATCTTTCAAAACTAAAAATACATAAGATGCGTTTTTTAAAAATTAATCTTATATATTTATTCATACAACATTATCACCTAATAGAAATTTTAAAATTAAAAATTAAAATAAAAAATTATGATATTTTTACATGAAAAAAATATATATTTGTAAACTAAATGAGTGATTAATTTTACAGTGACATTTTACATTCTCATTTATCCTTTTAACCACCAGAATACCAAATTAGATGATAGAAATACAATTAAAAACGAACGGTGATTATTTTAATATTAGGTAATGATTAGTTAATTAATAAAGTCCACATCATATAATTTTGAAACTTTTTTTCTGTAGTTTTTTTTTCTGTAACTTTTTTCCTCCAATGTACCAAAAATATTGTTATAAATTATCAACTAATCAGATTATGAATTAAAATTAAAAATTATGAGTTAATAATAAACTCAATAATAATTGATTTGAAATGGTATGGATACAAATAAATTAGTTATGTAAATCAACGCAAATCAGATTAATTTAAGATATTAAATTTATAAAGAAAATTAAATTCAATAAATACCTGCTAGTAATTTATTTATGACACATATATACAAGTGATTCTTTTAGTAAATTCTGTGATGTGTCATTTTTTAATAAGTTTGGTTTGTTCTCCAAAATTTTTACGTCTTACTCTACCAATACATTTGATTACAAACAGTTATTGAATATTGTATGAGTTATGAATCTGTATATTATGACAATTAATTTTTATTTTCATTACAAATACTATTTTTTGTATTTACATATTTTTATATAAATATATAATATGATTTTAATTTTATATATACTATAATAATCAATTAAGGTTTTTCATGGTAATTAGTTAATTAATATCTATATCCATAATTTTAATCAGCTAAATATTCTAATAATTTCAAACGATTCTCTCTCTCTCTCTCTCTCTCTATATATATATATATATATATATATATATATATATATATATATTATGCTTTTGTGTTCATTCAAAGTAAAAAAAATTAAAAATACATTAATATTTGGTAGATTTTTCTTTATGATATTATTTTATTATTTTTACATCTTTAAATTTCTAAAATGATGAAAAAGTTTAAAGGCGAAATTTTAAAAAAGTTCTTTATGGTGATATTTTTGCTTAAATTCAATACAGTAAGTTGTTTGATTTATATTTTTTTTAATTTATCTTAGTTCTTCTTTTTATTTTAAATTTTTTCTATTTTCTTTCCCAATCTTATCTCTTTCACCGCGGTTGAATAATTTTTAGAATATTCTCTCATATTTTTATTTTTTTAAGATAAATTGCTACCATTTTTAATTTGTTTGAGTATATATTTTTAAAATATTTTATATTTATCATATTAAAATTTTTTGTGATATTATGTTGTTGTTTTATATCTTTTAGGTGCAAATGGTTTAGAGAAGCTTTTTCTTTTTTAAAAAAATGAATCTTATTATATTACATAAACAATGTTTTATTATTTTAATTTAAATCTTTATTAATACTTTTTTGTCTTCTTTTCCAGAGATATATTTTTAATGGAATTCAATCATAATAAAAAAAATTCTTTATATATATATATATATATATATATATATATATATATATCATATCATATCATATGAAAAAGCTCTATAAAAAAATTTTAACCAATAAACTATATTTATATAGTTTGGATTAAAATATAAATATCACATAGGGTTTTTAAAAAGTATATAATTTTTTAAATGATTATATAACTTTAAAAAAAAATTAATTTTGACCATTCATATATAATTATATTTTAAATTTATTTTAAAACAAATTAAGTCATATAATTAAAAGAATTATGTAACTTTTTTAAAAATTTACATAATTTGTATGTTTTAATATTCATTCATAATAAAATTTAATATTAAAGTTAATTCTTATAATTTTGTATTATATATATATATATATATATATATATATATAGAACAAATCAAATAAAAATTAACATGAGTTTGGGATTTTCATGAAACACATCATATGGAAATTTTATTCTCAAGTATTTATTCTATTTTACTATTAAATCGACTTGCCTCTCACATTCTTATTCTTTACGCTACTGACTTTTCCTCAAATTTGGATTTATTATGGATAACGTTTTCTTATTCAAATTTAAAATTAGGGAGTCAAACATTGATAATTACCTCAACTTGACTATCAAGGAGTTAATAGAACAATTAACTCTCCCTAATTTGGATTTATTATTGGGTAAAGTTGTTTTAGAATGTAGTTTCTAAAATTAGCAGATAATTTAACTAAAAATTAAAACTTAAAAATTAAAAAAATGAAAATTAATAAGTTATCAATTAAATTTAAAATACCAGTAAAATTAGTTATTTTACTGATAAATGTAAAATAATATATTAAAATTTGATAAGTATAATATATATATATATATATATGTATATATATATATATATTAAAATTTAATTAAATAATTTTTTTTTCAAGTTTTACATAAAAAATTTAAAATAATATTTTTTAAAAATAAATATGTTATTATTTTAAACTTTTATCAAATGATTCAATATCTTATTCAATAAAATAAAATAAAATAAATAATATATATTAAAATAAAATTTTAAAATATAATATTTTATAATAATATAAAAATAAATATATCAAAATTAATAATATTATATTAAAAAATTAAATAACATTAAACTTATAAAAATAAATAAATAAAATAAAAGATAAATATAAAAATATATTAAAAATAAAAACCAAGAAAAATATTTCACTTTAAAGTTAAAAAATATAAAAGTTACTTTCAAAAATACTAGTATATCTCAAAATAACTATTAAAATAAATTATTTTAAAAAAAAAATTCATTAATAATTTTAACTTTCAGCTGGTTTACCAATGATACTCTTACTCAAATTTAAAATTAATAAGTCAAGTATTCATAACCATTGGCCAAATTTAACTGCCAAATACATGTTAATGATAAGGAGTTAATACAACAATTAACTTTCATCCATATTAGAGTTTCAGAATGTTTACTTGAGAAGTCAAAGAAAAAAAAATGAGAAAAATATTACATATTAAATTGTATCGTTTACTATATTCTTAAAAACAATTAACACAGTAATTAAGTTTTTTGATATATTAGATTAATGAGAATTTAAACTATAATTAATTAATTATTATATTTTTTTATGATATACATATATTATTCTTATTATCATATTTTTTATAATATAAGATATTAGATATTTTTTAAAAAAAATTCTTAATATTATTATACTTTTCTATCTATATTATTTTATATATATATAAAAATATCTTTATTATATATGATATATATTTTTATAAAATATTTATCCTACAGTATTAATGTTAATGTCCATATTTCTTATCTATTGATTGATAGATGATTTGATGGATATAATATTTAACTTTTAGGATGAATAGTTAGTAATAGATTGATTTATTTAATTTGATGCTGATAAAAAATTATTGGTCTCATTTAACTTAATATTCTCTTATTAAACAGTAATATATATTCTCATTATATTCTTCCTTTTATTCTTTTGTGCACCTTTGTTAAAAACTGAATATAATTTTCTATCTTTCTATTTTTAATCTAGATTTTCTATTAAAATATTTTAACAATTTTATATATGACTAAATCTTTTCCCTTCAATAATTTTTTAGTTTTCTGCCACTATGATCAATTTTAAGCCAAAATTCATGCATATTTGGACCAGAGTCAATTATTATTGTAGAAGAGAAGTTTTTATTGTAATTATAACTTTCAGTATCTATTTTCATATAATCCTGTTATAAATGGTAAAAGAAAAAATAGTATGGTTCATGGTAACATATATTTTGAATTTAAAACTCCTTCCTGTGCACCATAGTACCTCGTAAGGTCTATCTATATATTGCCTGAAAGTTGTCAGGCAGCTCCAAATTAGATTACTTCACCCCAAGTCATAGGAAAATCTAACAAAAATAAATAATCAAATTGAAATTGACATTAATTATTGAAAAAGAAATAACAAAATTAAATAAGCAAGAATCATGTGGATAACATTATGAAGGCTAAAAGCACTGCAAGGAACATAACAAAGTGATGGAAATCTAAAAGCAATGAGAAGCCAAAAAAGGCAATTGGAGTCATGGATTTTTTGTAAGAAAAATAAATAATGAAATGGAAAAACTGAGTTATATGAATCTGAAAGGCAAGAAGGCCAAGAAAAGGCAATCAATGCCAAATTGTCAATCAACAAGCATAAGAAGAAGCCCATTCATGACAGAATAAAACATGCAAATAGAGTGATGGGAAAATTGAAATGCAAAAACATTAATCCAATCATTAAAACATAGTAAAAGGCAATCAGGAGAAACCAAACACTACATATTTGAAGACATGTATAAAGAATCTGAAATTACTTCTGTCAAGTTGTTGAATTCATATAGCCATGAACCCACAATTTAGGGAAGTAAAAAAATCTATAGAAGAGAATAAAACATTAGTCATATACCATGTCAAAAAACTTAGCTCGAAAAAATATCATTAGATGGAAGGGATGAAAAATATCGACAGAGCGTTCATAAGTCTAATAAATCACTTCGAAATAAAATGACAAATTCATATATAGGTTGTGTTATATTTACTTCAAAAATGTGTTCAACAAATATATATATAGATAATTATAAAAAATTAGGATTTGTTTAATCAGATTTTAATATTTATAATAATTTAATAGTTTTTTTTAGAATATAAAATTTATCAATCCAACCATTAATTTAAATTTTTTTATTAAATAGATTATATTTATAAAATTTTATTTAAAATAAAAATTAATATATTTTTTATTATATTATTTTATTTTTACATCTAATATGTTATATATATATATATATATCAATATTTGAATAACATATTTATAAATATTTAAATTATTTGAAATTTGATATATATATATATATATTTATAAAAATATTATAACAATTCAAAAATTAAGTTAATAAATTTTATATTTTATAAAATATTATTAAATTAATGTTAGTATTAAATTTGACAATTAATATTAACCAATCTTAACTTATATATATATATATATATATATATATAAATTATAGTTCGATCCTCTATAAATGACTTTTAAAAAAAATAAAGAATCAATGTTCCCTAGTTCAAAATAAAAAGTATTCTAAATGAACGTAAGATAACTTTGAAGTTTTTAAATTGATTAAACTTCATGAAGTTATTATTTTGTTGAAATCAAGCTGTAAGCAGAGGACCAAACTATTTTTAATGATTTGAAGTTATTGAAATTATTTTTTGAGCATTTGCTCAAAGCTTCGTCCTTCTTAATAATTCCAAGTTATTTAAACTGTTTGTTTTAGCAAGTTCAAAGAATTCTTTATTTGGCTTGACTCAAATGAACAGAGGTGACAAAATCATCAGAACCTGACTGCTTGAGGATGCACACATGTAAAGGAATGAACTTGAATGTATTTCACAGTTCAAATCACATGGGGTTTTTGCTATGTTCCATATGTGCTAATTAGCTAATCTTATCAATCTATAGTGAATAATGTATCCAGGCTCATTATAATTCTTCTATAGCAATTCTTGTAAAAGGTAACAAATTCATTAAAGACCAATTTGCTTATTCATATATCACGAACCCGATTCTCTATTTATTTATATTGTATTTTGATTTATTTAACTTAATATGACTCAAATAGATTACCAAAAATCAACCATCGCTTCAAAAGTTTATCTAAATAAAATTAAAAAAATCATTATAAATGGAGAAATTGATTCTTTCGTGTCCATAATATTTAAACCAAATTCATGAAAAGCACCCTGTGACCTTTTCACTAACATAGTCTACATGGTAATTGCAAATAATATAGTTCAATAAATCATTAAAAATAACAAAAATATATCATACTATATATATATATATATATATATATATATATATATATATATATATATATATATATATATATATATATATATATATATATATATTAAGAATTAATACCACAATGAACTGAATTCTCCTGCAACTCTAAGAAGAATTGGCTTTAATGACTGGCAAAGTTTTTGTTGACTCTCCACCCTTAGTGCTTCAACATTTACTCTGCAAATATTTATATAATTAAAAATAAATTCTCTCTACTTGAGAATGAGCAGCATCTTTAAGACATTAAAATAAAGTTTAGATGAAAATTGAAATGTTAAGCTTAATATTAGCACAATGTATTTGAAATAAATGCTTATTCATGCACAACATTTTGTATTTTCTAAATTAAATATTCAGTAGTTTAGACTAATGACTTAGATGTAAGAAAACTTTCACGCAATTTTAATATTAGTTACTCACATTAGTATTGCATAACAAAAAATAACTGTAAGTTGGTCAGATTTATAATTTTAATATAATTATTCAAATTATTATTAATATCTATATTTAATTAAATTTATTTTAAATGAGCTGCTATTAATTAAATTTATTTAAATATTTTTTTTAAATTACACTAATATTTTTTAAAAATTTTAATATAATTGCATTCAACATTCATGTATTTTTTATTATAAAAAAATTTCTTAACTGATGTCGTTTGGTTATGACGTTAAACTTTATTGTGAAGATTAAATTATTGTTTTTGTTATTTGGTTACAGGAACTGCTCTTTTCATTCCTTTTCTCCTTCATCTAAATTTATCCATTTCATCTTCAATCTCTGTTATGTGTACACTTTTTCGTCAATATAGTCAGAGTCACATATCTTTATAAAAGTTTGCTCCACTAACAAAATATTCTTTTTCTTCCAATTGAGAAGACACCATCATGAACCTCAAAATTTTATGTCAATTCATACTTCACTTAATTTTCTTCTTTGACCACCACAAACATATGAGTGCAACAAAGAAATATAATATTCTACTTATCTGCAGGTTATTTCTATTCTGTTGGCTTTACTTGAATGGAGGGTACATGATGAACATAGGAAAATCTAGTAGGAATGTACTCATGGTGGTTTCGAGAGGGTGGCATTGTAGCAAATGGGGCAAGATGCAAAAGATCGTGGGTAGGTAAGATATTGCTTTTTATATTGTTTATGATTGCACCATTAGATGAAGTGCTAGAAGAGTTTGATTGGTACATCTATTCGAGGCCAGACTATTGTGGAATATAATAGCCATTTATGATTGTGATAGTAGAGGTGGAACTATTGGATTAGAAGACTTATAAATGCACTTAAGAAGGAAATTAACTACTATTTAGATATCTGTTGTTTTTTTATTGTTGATGTGACAATTGGAATTTACGTCTAGTGTTAGAAGAGAAAATTAGTTGAGGGTCACTGAGTATTGATAGTATATTATTGTCATCAATAGGTGAGGATTTCCAAGTCAGCACAATAAAAGAGTTCTTAACTTGGAAAGAAGATAAGGAAGAAGTTTTCCTTCACCGCATGTATGATAATTCTTGGAGAGTGAAAGGACACACCTTAGTTATTATTATACTGCATGGTTGAATGATTTTCTAGAAATAGATGACAACAATGGAAAAAAGGAGTTTGGTGAAAAAGATAGTAGAAGGTTGAAGATATAAACATTTTAAAAATAACATGTTATTAAGAGACATCTACAAGACATATGGCCACCTTATGTTTTCTTAGTTAACATTATTAGAGGTGGACGGTATAACAAACCTCAAACAATTAGGAAGTTTTGTATTAGTTTCAAAAAGAAATAGATATTGAGGATGAGTGAAGGATAAAAAAATTTTAAAATAAAGAAATAAGAAGTTTAAAGTTATTATTAAAATATTAAAACATTTTTACTCTATTTTTTTCTTAAACATAATTTTGAACCTTCCTTTATTCTTTTTCTCTTAACAAACATATAGTTTCTTGCCGGATAAAAATGAACATTCTAAAAAAGTATATATATTAAGCAGTTTACACATAAAGAAAAAAAAAACCAAATAAAACTAGTAGAATCCAAGTTGTTGTTTGAAATATGAATAAAGTATAGGAAAAAAAGTTTTTTATACCATATGTGCAATTCTCATTGAAATAATTTTAGTTTGGTAGTCATTGTCATTGAAAACTATGATAAAAATTAAAGGTTAAACAATACATACTATTGAATATGTCATAAATTTAAAGTCTTATCGTTTACACGGTAAAAAGGTAAAACTATAATTTATTGCAAGTTTTTTTTTATCAAGTGAAAAAAAAAAACAAAAGGAGAAATTAACTAACTAAGACATAAACAAGGATGAGACTCACAAAAGCCAGGGCCATGAAGATTAGTATATATAATCTGGTTTGAGTGGGATATAACATGGTTTTTATCCCAAAATGTGGAGTAGAGCAACATTCATAAACTTTGAGAGAAATGATCGGATATCTCACACTGCTAGATCTGCTAGATCTTGGGGAGACATTGAAGATAGAAAATAATCTTGGATGAGTTTGATTGATGTTTAGCGATATGTCTCAATTATGACATGGATAAGCTGTAGTTGAGACACTATAATTAGGCTCCTATGAATAACCTTTAGTTCAACTAGGAGAGAATTACAATGACCATCTTGGGCAAAAAATTCCATCAAAATTCTTAACAGACCACTACTTGCGATAGTAACTAGAGGAAGTTTTAACTTTCTCATGAAGATGAAGTTTCTAGAGTTTTTTCTTTTCAATTTAGTCTAGGAAGAGGACTATTGATATGAGATATGATCTAGTTATAAGCATCTATTGTTCTGTAGAGTGACTTGACCTATCCTACATTCCCAATCATTTGCCTCAAAGTTATTTTATAATAAAGAAAAAAAATTAAAAGCTAAATAAAAGTAGTAATAAAAAAATGAAGGAAAAAACGATTATTTATTATTGTTTAAATTCAGTGGATTGTCTTGGATAAATTTAGAAACTAGAGTTAATTCATCTGTGAATATGTACAAAGGGAGCTGAGTGCTATGATTATTGTTTATTATTAAACATTTAACTAACCCAAAAAAATAAGAATTACATATAAAATAAAAATTAAACAAAAACATCTTTTCACAATCCTTGATTGAAGGAAAGTTATGTTTATTTGTTACCCTTTAAGAAAATAATGGGTATTACTTTAGTTGAAAAACAGTTTAGAAAAAAATGGTCATTCTTTAATGAATATGCATAGAAGGAGGAGAATGAGATTCTTGATAATAAAACGATATATTTTCACCCATGAAATCACATAGAAGGAGAATGAGATTCTTGATAACAAAATGTTATATTTCCACACATAAAACCATCATGAGTTGTTGTATAAGATCATCATCACCTAAATAAACAAAGGATCTGTAAAGAAATCTTTGTATATATAAAAGTAAAAAATCTTTACATAGATAGTAAAACAACATATAAAAAAAATATGAATAAGGACCATAAAACTAATAATCCAAGCAAAAATTAAAAATCATAAAATAAATGCAAACAAAAGAATCCTGAAAGTCCTCAAACATAATTCTAAGCATAAAATAAAATAAAATATAACACTTAAATTTTCACCATTAGATGAAAATAATCATGCATGCTTATATACAAAGAAATTTTAAAATAAGAGTTGCAAATGATACTTAATTAAAAAGCACAATATGATCTATTATACAAAGTGCCAATTGGTCACAAAAATTGGAGACCATAGTAAAAAGGGGTATATGACAAAAGACTTACTATAATATGGAAAAGAGAAGGAATAGAGGAAAATGTCACACCCTCACCTCTATCAAGAGAGAAAAATGATAAGTTCTATGTAGAGTAAGAAACACTTGGTAAAATTCAAGTAAGCGTTCTTTCCAATAACCCAATAAGGCACACAAGCTCTTTTAGAAGGAAAAACCTTAATTTCTATTACTACCAAACTTGTCCCCTCAAGTAGAGTTAAATAAATATTTATAATAAAACTAAAACTTCCTGATTAATAGGATCCAACCCACTAATACAACAAAATAAAAGTAACAAATTTTAAAAAGATTTAATAATTTGCTATCAAATTTATTAATATAATAAAATAAATCTATGTTATTAATTACTAAATTAAATATAAAATTCAACTCTAAATATAAATATAAAATTATATATATATATATTATATTTTAAATTATTTTAAACATAATTATGATTACATGATTTAAATTTTTTTAACTTTCTTCATTTTTAACCTTCTAACAAATTCTTTAAACTATTATTAAAGATATTTTTTTATTATTATTATCTCTTTTAATTTATATTATTAAATAATTAGAAGATATTTTTTCTTGAATTTATCCGCATAATGTCTTTCTTCGAACGTTGTCATTCCTGCAAAAGTTCAACACAATATAATAAAACTCATCCTAAGGATCTATTTATTTCTTATTATTCTACACTTTCAAAAGTACAAAGACAAAAAAGGGATGCAAAAAAGAATAATAAAAATGCATGTAGTGAGAAATAAGCTCAATTAAGTAATTGTAAATATGCATATTGTTTATTAAAAAATTAAAAAGTCCATAAATACTAATAACGTTTCTCCATTAAAAGTTTTATAATCACTAGATATTCGTATATGAGCAGAAAATATATGGTAATCCTTAAAACAGTAAAATAATTCCTGAAATAAAAATAGCAAATGAAGAAACATGTAAAAATGAACAACTCACATGGGGTAATAAATGTTGGAAATAAAAATTGAATTAAGAGAGTAAAATATTAGATAGAAAATAAAAATAAAAATAATAATCATAATACTTATTTTAAAAAGAAAGCAAAACAATTGTTTTTATGTGTACATTTAAGATAAACTATTTTAATTTTTATGAATGTATTATAAAGATGAAAATATATATATCTGTTATTTTTAATTAAGTATAAAAATTTATATAAATAATTTTTTACATATGTAATTACTTACAATGGCATGAAAATTTAGAGTTAATTTTTCTTTAAGATTATTTTACTTATATATATATATATATATATATATATATATATATATAATCTACATTGTCCGAGTTTAATTATTGATAAATAAGTTGGAGTGTCCAAACTTATATGAATAATTTTCTTAGGCCTAGGGATTGTGTCCAAATTGTTATGTACAATTAACCTTCCTCTTAAGATATGAATTTTCTCGAGACCTTTATGTTTAAATTTTGTCCCATGTGTATATTCATTCTACCTTGTGTTTCATGACCTAAGAGCATAACCAACGGCATATAATGAACGCAAAACTAGTATAGGAAGAGAAAAATAGTTTTAATATGCAATCTTTGACACTCGATAGTCATAAATTCATCCATATATGGTAGCGGAATAACAAACGTTGGAGGACATTGTGAATAACAAAGGAAGGATAAAAACTTTGGATTAGAAGGATGATGAAGATAAAAAGACTTGATAAGTTTATTCTATTCCTTTATTATATTCTATTATTTAATGTAATTTTTATTTCATAGAAAAGTTAGATTAGATAGTGATGGGATATGTTAATATATATTTTATTGTTCTAATAATAATAATAATACTATATTAATAAAAAATAATAGTAATTATAATAGTAATATTAATAATAAAAGTAATAATACATTATTAATAATAATTATTATTTTATTAAAAAATTAATAATAATAATCGTATATTAATAAGTATAATGATAATTTTATTATCATTATCATAATAATATTAACATATTAAATATTATTATTATTTTATTATTATTTTTCTTTATCTTTTTCATCTATCTCATTTTCGTTAATATATTTTTATATTATATATTTTATTTCTAAATTTTTTTATTTGGTAAAATGAAAATAGTGTATCATATTTTTTCATTTTTTTATTTATCTCTATAGAAAAATTATAAATATTAAAATAAAGTTTATATCATATTTTATTTTTATTTAATTCATCCTAGATATAAAATAGGATAACATAATATTATCTAATTTATTATTTGATATATAATATAAAATAAATTATATTTTATTCTATCATATTTTTATCTTATTTTAATATTTTATTAATAAAAAATCTTTAATATCAAATAAAATGATATCATACTGGTATTAGTGTTATTAAGCTGCTTATAATGGTTAAAATAATGCATTTAAAGCCAGAAAAAAAAAAAGTCTTCAATTCAGCCAACTTAGGAAGAGATTGACAGCTTCAAGAAACTACATGGACTTATTACAAATTAAGGAAAGCTTATAAATCAGACATGATTCCAACCAGCGACATCCAATTGGGCAAATGAAAGGATGATTCTGGCGTATAACAATATATTGGAAGAGAAAAGTTGATAAAAAAGGAATATAGTAGCTAACAGGTAAACTTTTATTTTGGTGAATAAAGAGATAAAGTATTTTAAAAAAACAGAGAAACAGAGAAATAGAGAAAGCAGCGGGAGGATAATAAGTTATAAATTTAAAAATTAAAAGTAGAAAGCTTTTATCAAAATATATTATTAATGTATAATTATCATAATTTTTAATATATTTTAATATTTTTTTAATAAAATTTTCTATTTCTAATTCCTTAATTTCTGCAAATTTACATAAGGAAAATCAGTATCTCTTTCATTTTGTTTTTGTTTAAAAAAAGGTATACTTAGTCACCAAACATTTTTTTAAATAATGTGTTCATTCATTTATGGCACGGATCCTCTCAAATTAAAATTTTTTACACAGCTGAATTAATTATAACAGTAAAATTAATGTTAAATTGTAAATTAATATTTTAATAACAATAAATTTAAATAATCATATATTATTGCTAAACTGAATATGGAAATATGGAAAGGATTTGAAATAGAGTGCAGAGGATATGTTTCCCGAGGTGTACTCTCTTACAAAAAGAGGGGAAAATATAAATGTAAATTTGATAAAAAAAAATGTTAGAGAGAAAAAGAAATGAAAGAAAGAATGTACAACCGTCTGCATTTTCCAGACACGTTCCTCGTAGTTCATATTCCAAACGAAGGGGGCAAACACGTCAAATCACAGAGGAAGACTTGGAGTTGGGGACAGTTATAGGCATCGAAGTTAAGCAGCCACGAAGTCTTCAACAATCGTGACAGTAGCGACAAGTGAAGAATCTCTTTGACTCCATCGTAGCGTAGACAATCAAGAAGGTTCCAGAATCAATCAGATGGGCGGAGGCGGAGCGACGGTGCACACGGAGGCGCAGTATTCGTCGGCGAAGACGTCGGTGTGGTGGGATATAGAGAACTGCCAAGTTTCGAAAGGATGCGATCCTCACGCAATCGCGCAGAACATAAGCTCTGCCCTCGTTCGCATGAACTACTGTGGCCCCGTTTCCATCTCTGCCTATGGCGACACCACTCGCATCCCTGCCTCCGTTCAAGCTGCCCTCTCCAGCACCGGCATCTCCCTCAACCACGTCCCCGCCGGTATCTATCTGTCTATTCTTCTTCTTCTTCTTCCTCCTCTCTACTGTTGCATGCATCGGTTTAAGTTAGGTTTCTTTATTCTTTCTGACAATCCAGATGAAATAATTGATTCCGATTCTCAATCATTCTTGTTTTTCCATTTCTGTACTTATTGTTTTCATTTCTGTGATTTATTTATTTATTCTACTCCGATTCTGGAAGAGCAATCCTGCGCTGTGCTGTTTCCGATAACCAAGCCTTACCCCAATTCACGGGGTTTGTACTTGCTTCCACGATCACACAACATCCATTTAAATCAGATCTATCAATAGCTAGATTTTCAGTTTGTGAAAACAACAAAGAAGAGAGAAAAGTTTCATGCCGTAATTTTGCTTATTCCTCTACTTGTTAGAAATTCTATTTCCAATTCTGTGGTTCATACCGGTGAGATTTAGGTTGTGTTTTTCTGCCTCTTTAGTACGTTTATTTTCTTTGTATTTATTTATTCTTATCTTTTAAAGGGGGGGATTTGAGCAGCCATTGGGGGAGTTCGGGTGGCAATGTGGAAGAGTTGCCCATAAATTTGCGCTATTTGTTAGTCTTCTCTGTCTAAACACCTTGTCACAAACCTTCCGAGAATAATTCATTGGGAATTTATTTGTTTCCTTATAATTTGAAAGAGTTTGGTGTCAATTTTATCTCTTACTTGTTAAGTTTTTTTAAATACATCCTTAAGTTAAAAACTCCTTCTGTTAGTCCCTCTCACTTAGATTCGTCATTCAAATCCGTTCCTAGAACCATTGTCTGTTACACGTTAAATACCCACGTAGAATGAGTTGGCATCAAAACGACACTGTTTTGAGCTTACGGCGTTTTGCATCCTTAATGAACCAGTGAAACTAATCTCTCAAAACTCAACAATGATCTCAAAGTTACTCGCTTCCATATCTGGTACCACCTCACAAAATACACCCATCTCCTCCATCGCCATCTACGGTCTAGGGTGGAAAAATTTATTGGGGAATCACGATGAAGGGTGTGAGAATCCCAGGAAGACCCCTTACACCCCTTATGCAGGTCAAGAATGATAAAATTAGAGTTAGGGACCAAATGTAAGGAGGTGTACTCTGGCTACAACAATTCTGAACATCGTTGTCTCCAAAACGAAACCTTCAATCATAGCACACATGTGGAAGAGTGTTTAAGAACAAATAGGAAATATAGGCCTGAGTTATAGCTTATGCTATTGTAGATATCAAGAATAAGGACAACTGGAGGTGGTTCTTGGAGCGGTTGCATGCTAACTTAGGAGATTACAAACTAAATAGGTGAAATTTTATCTTAGTTATGCATAAGGTACTGTGGGAATGGATTTGAAATATTTTAAAATTTTTTAGGACTAATTTGCATGATTTTAAAAATCTTGAGGACTAACGTCCATTATTAAAATTTCCATTACTAATAGAGTTATTTTTCTTTCAAAATTTAAAATAGTTTTATAGGATGTCATGTCTGGTACTCCTTATAGATTTTGGGTGACACATGACAAAATATCCAATGGCAACCATAAAACACCACAATGGTAGAAATGGTGGTGCCCAAGAGAGAGGGATTCAGAGTGGGACTGTTTCTACCCCTTTGGTTGTGGGGATGGGTGCTATATGTGGTGACCATGAGGGAGATGGAGTATGATGAGAAGAGCATTATGCATTGCAAGAGAGGCTACATAATGGGATTGGATAGAAGCTTGATGGGTTGGTGGTGAATGGGAGCTTGGAAAGGCCCTATGTGGGGAATCTGAATATGCCATTTGCTTATGTTGAATAGAAGAGTCTGCTCATGGGATTAAAAGAGGTGGCTGTCTCCGGTGGCAGTGTCTAGACCAGTGCCAATTTGGAGCCTTCCTATGTGTTGAGAGGGTTGGGAGTGGATAAGGACATGGTTCACACGTTGTCGTTTTGGACCATCAATGTCGTTGATGTAAAATGGTCCTAGGGACGGATTTGAATGATAGACCTAAGTGTCAAGGACTAATGGAAGGGTTTTTTTAACTCAGAGATGTATTTGAAAAACTTAATAAGTCAAGGACTAATGATATGATTCACCCCACGCGAATGAATCGAAATGCGGAAACGATAACGGAACGTCTTGAGAATCAGGATAAGATAAGAAAGGGTAAGGTAAGATAAGGTGAGATAAGGTAAAGGAACCCGACACAAACCGCGACCTGCCGGAGAGCACCGAAGTTATCAAGAGGAACGTGACCCTTACCGCGACCTGCCGGAAGAACCAACGTTATCAAAGGTAGTTCTTTGCCCAAGAACCAAGACAATCAACTCACACAGAGATGAAAGTCTCTCAAAGAGAAAATATGATTAATACTGAAAATCTGTCTTTTCACTGAATCCCTAACCCTTATTTATAGTGAACCTAATCTAGTAAAAAAGATAATAAATTAGAAATCCTAATTAGATTGCAATTTGAATTGCAATCAATTTAAAACGAATAACTTCTAGAGAAATATCAAATCCCAATGTAATCTAAAGTAAATCCTAATGTAATCTATAGTAAATCATAACTTTATCACTTAAGATCTTCAATGATATGACTACATAAATTAACCCATGTTGGGATTAGGCTTGGATCCACGTAGTCTTTTCCTTGAACTTCCTTGATAAGACCTTCAAGTGCTTGTTCCATACGTTTGATCCTATTTCTCGTCATAGTATCTTCCATTCCTTGTAGATAATCTCCTAGATGATCTCTTTTGCTTATCATGGGGCCCACATTCACATCATTTCCTCCTTTTCCAAGAGGATTCGTCCTCGAATCTTGATGGTCATCTGCATCAAATAAGGATAAATCAGAAATATTGAAAGTGGCACTCATATTACCATAGCTACTTAGAAGATCGATTTTATAAACATTATCGTTGATCCTTTCAATCACTTGAAATGGACCATCTCCTCTAGGATGTAATTTGGAACTTCTTTGATTTGGAAACCGCTCTTTTCGCAAGTGAACGCACACCCAGTCACTAGGGTCAAAGACCACATTGGTGCGTCCTTTGTTTGCTTGCCGAGCATAATGTTCATTTTTCTTCTCAATATTTGCGCGAACCTTGGCATGTAATTTCTGCACAAATTCAGCCTTTTTCTTTCCATCAACATTAAGAGTCATTAGTATAAAATGGTAAAACATCTAAAAATCCATATACAATCTCAAAAGGTGAAAAGGAAGTAGATGTGTGGACAACCCTATTATATGAAAATTCAACATAAGGCAAACAATTCTCCCAATCCTTTAAATTCTTTCGTATTATAGCACGTAATAAGGTTCCTAAAGTTCTATTCACAACTTCAGCTTGTTCATCTATTTGTGGATGAGCCACAATAGAGAATAATAATTTAGTGTCCAACTTACCACACAAGATTTTCCAAAAGTGACCAAGAAATTTAACATCTCGATCACCTATAATAATTTTAGGTAAGCCATGCAAATATACAATCTCTTTGAAAAATAAACTAGCAATATGAGTGACATCATTAGTTTTAGAACAAGCAATAAAATGTATCATTCTGCTAAACCTATCTACAACGATAAAATTACTATCTTTTCTTTTTGAGGTTCTAGATAGCCTTAGTATAAAATCCACAAAAATATCAGTCCAAGGATATTCAGGAACAGGTAAGAGTGTATACAAGCCATGAGGCATTACTTTAGATTTTGCTTGTAAGCAAGCAATACATTTTTCACAAATGAGTTTAACATCATGTTTCATTTTTAGCCAAAAAAAATGTTCATGTAAAACATCATAAGTTTTTTGAATGCCAAAGTGTCCCATTAATCCTCCCCCATGAGCTTCTCTAATAAGCATTTCTCTTACGCTACACTTAGGTACACATAATTTATTTTTCTTAAATAAATATCCATCTTGCCTAAAATAGTCTTCAAAACCATGATCAGAACATGTTGCCCATAATTGTCCAAATTCAACATCATCGGCATACAAGGTTTTTAGTAATTCAAATCCAAGTAATTTAGTTTGTAGAGTCGTAAGTAATGCATACCTTCGTGACAGAGCATCAGCTACAATGTTTTCCTTTCCCTTTTTATACTTGATAATATAAGGAAACATTTCAATAAATTCTAGCCACTTGGCATGCCTTTTGTTGAGCTTACCTTGGGACTTTAAAAACTTCAAGCTAAGATGATCTGAATGGATGACGAATTCCTTCGACCAAAGGTAATGTTGCCAAGTTTGTAAGGCCCTCACCAAGGCATAAAACTCCTTATCATAGGTTGGATAGTTTAGTGCCGCTCCACTAAGTTTCTCACTAAAATATGCCACGGGTTTGGAATCCTGCATTAAAACAACTCCTATACCCACACCAGAGGCATCACATTCAATCTCAAAAACTTTTTCAAAATTGGGTAAATTTAATACAGGAGCATTGGTTAACTTGTCTTTTAGTAAATTAAAAGCTTGCTCATGTTTCTTATCCCATTTAAAATTAACATTCTTTTTAACAAGTTTATTTAAAGAGGTAGTTATAGAAATAAAATTTTATACAAACCTCCCATAAAGACTTGCTAAACCATGGAAGCTTCTTCTTTCATTAGCATTTGTAGGCATGGGCCATCCTCTAGTTTCATTAACCTTTTCTTCACCAGCACTAACTTTCGTAATCTTGTTGATGACTCTACAATCGACGCACATGCGTCATGTTCCATCCTTCTTTGGTACTAAGATAACATGAACTGTACATGAACTAAGACTTTTCCTCACAAAGCCTTTCTGCATCAACTCCTCTACTTGTCTTTGAATCTCC
The DNA here is from genome assembly GCA_037954105.1 of Canavalia gladiata. Lineage (NCBI taxonomy): Eukaryota > Viridiplantae > Streptophyta > Magnoliopsida > Fabales > Fabaceae > Canavalia > Canavalia gladiata. The sequence goes on from CM075660.1 coordinate 18,807,768, forward strand.
TTAGCCTCTTTTATAAGAAGTAAACTTCTTGGTGGTTCTCTAAGAAATACATCATCAAATTCCTGCAACAAATATTCAACCACACTAGGAAAAGAAGAGTTATGATAGTTAGTAAGATAAATATCCTTGTACATGAGTACAAGAACTTGTTCCTTTTCCCTCAAAACACTCTCAACCTCTCCTTTGTGAGCAAATACACAAACTTTATTTTCTTTATCTTTATTTTTTGATTTTTCTTTCTTTTCACTTTCATTCTTTTTTTGACTTTCTACTTTTTCTTTACTCTCTATTTTATCTATCTTTTTTCTTTCTTGATTTTCTAATTCTTTCTCATTCTTTTCTTGACTTTCTACTTTTTCTTCACTTTCAATTTTATCTCTCTTTTCTCTTTCTTGATTTTCTAATTCTTTTTCTCTCATTCTACATTCTTTTGAATTTTTCATTTGGTCGTAATAAACCTCCTTTAGTCTAGGATCTCCCTTCTCATTAGATCAATTAAACTTCAATGATGAACTAGAAGCATACTTAGGATATTTGCAAGTGCTCCTAGATTTGAGTTGTCTTTCCACTTGAGTAGCTTTATGAAGCAATTCATCCATCTCCATATAATGTTGTTGCTCCACCACATCAGCTATCTCTCTTTTAAGCCCTCTAATAAATCTTATCATAGTGATTTCTCTGTCCTCCTCTACATTGGCTCTTATCATAGCAGTTTCCATCTCCTTATAATAATCTTCAACACCCATGGCGCCTTGAGTAAGACTTTGTAGTTGTTTCCAATGCAAGTCCCTATGATAGTGACTTGGCACAAATCTTCTTCTCATGGCTACTTTCATCTCTTCCCACGTTCGGATAGGTGTCTCTCCATATCTCCTCCTATTAAAGATAAATTGATCCCACCAAATATTAGCATAATCGTTAAAAGAAAAACTGGCTAGTCGTACCTTTTTCTCCTCCGAGTAATTGTGACAATTAAACATATGCTCCGCTTTTCTCTCCCACTCTAGATAAGTTTATGGTTCGTTCTTTCCTTGGAATAGTGGAAGGGATAATTTAGTACTCCCCAAGTTGTTATCCTTTTCTCCTCAATATCGTCTTCTTTCCGTACAACATCCACCGTCTGATTCTAAGTTCTCCCCCCAATCTGTTTCTTCATCACGGTGAAGTGATCTTCGAGGACTACTTCTACGAGACACCCGAGATCTCTTTCTCGAACAATCCTCCATGTCCTCCAACTTCCTGTTCAACTGTTGGAATTGATCTTGAATTGATTTCATGAATACTTTTAGATCCATCTCATTTTGATGGAGTTCACTACTCATGTTGGCAATGCTGCAAATTGAACAAAATAAATTAGAATAATAAGGCCTCACAAGTCACTCCCTTAGTGTTTGCCCTCAATATTGACGCTCTTCACTCGTGTTTACACTCGAATTGGCTTTTTCTATAATGCTCTAACCAACTCTTGCCTTTTACCTCTCGATTCTCCTTATAAATCCTTAAACCAAGAACTTCACAAGTTGATTTTCCCACAGATAACGAAAGAGTCACAGATACACAAGATGAATAGGGTAAAGAATATTGGTCAAGAATTAAGAACATAAAAAAATATATTGAATAAAGACTTTTTTTTTTTTTGAATTTTCTTGAATTTTTTTTTTTGAATTTCTATCACATCTTTTTTTTTTCTATCACAATTTTTTTTTGCTTCTTTTTTTTTTATTTTTTTTTATCCAAAATTTCCTTTTTTTTGTAATATTTAGTAGGTAACAACTTTAACACAAGAAAATAAAACAAAGGATAGATGACACCTGATTCCAAGAGCCGAAGCTCTGATGCCAAATGATATGATTCACCCCACGCGAATGAATCGAAATGCGGAAACGATAACGGAACGTCTTGAGAATCAGGATATAAGATAAGTAAGGGTAAGGTAAGATAAGGTGAGATAAGGTAAAGGAACCCGACACAAACCGCGACCTGCCGGAGAACATCGAAGTTATCAAGAGGAACGTGACCCTTACCGCAACCTGCCGGAAGAACCAACATTATCAAAGGTAGTTCTTTGCCCAAGAACCAAGGGAATCAACTCACACAGAGATGAAAGTCTCTCAAAGAGAAAATATGATTAATACTGAAAATCTGTCTTTTCACTGAATCCCTAATCCCGATTTATAGTGAACCTAATCTAGTAAAAGAGATAATAAATTAGAAATCCTAATTAGATTGCAATTTGAATTGCAATCAATTTAAAACGAATAACTTCTAGATAAATATCAAATCCTAATGTAATCTAAAGTAAATCCTAATGTAATCTATAGTAAATCATAACTTTATCACTTAAGATTTTCAATGATATGACTACATAAATTAACCCATGTTGGGATTGGGCTTGGATCCACGTATTCTTTTCCTTGAACTTCCTTGATAAGATCTTCAAGTGTTTGTTCCATACGTTTGATCCTATTTCTCGTCATAATATCTTCCATTCCTTGTAGATAATCTCCTAGATGATCTTTTTTGCTTATCGTGGGGCCCACATTCACATCAAAGGTTTTTTTTAACTCAGAGATGTATTTGAAAAACTTAATAAGTTAGAGACGGATTTGCCCCTAAACTCTAATTTGAAACTTAGAATTATGATTTTGTCTAATTGATTTTTCCATATTTGCTACCAGGTGTTAAAGATGCAAGTGACAAAAAGATTCTTGTAGACATGCTGTTCTGGGCAGTGGACAATCCCGCACCTGCTAATTACTTATTAATTTCTGGTGACCGAGACTTCTCCAATGCTCTTCATCAATTGCGACTGAGAAAGTATAATATTCTTCTTGCACAACCTCAAAAAGCTTCTGCACCCTTGGTTGCAGCTGCAAAAAGTGTATGGCTTTGGACTAGTCTCTTGGCTGGAGGACCTCCTATTATGAATGGTGAATCACAACAACTCAGTAATAATAGCATCCAATCATCTTCTAACACCTTATCAGTTCCAGTCTCTGATGCCACCGTTCAGATACATGTGGATTCTTTTTCAGAAGTTCATTCAGGAAATCAGAAATTTCCAACTACAGGAAGGCAACTTGATTTTAGAACTCATGGGAAAATGACTGGGAGAAATTCAAGTAAATCAAATGGACCCAAGGTCATGAATCCAGCTCCAGTTAGACCTCAAGAAAATTGTAGCAATATAAACTCTTCTCGACCTGGCAACTATAACCCTAATGTTCCCCCAATTCGATCTTCCCCAAATTTTATTTGTGGCAATCTTGATCAATTGTGGGGCAATAATGGTATTCTACAGGGCAATCATCAAAATCCATATTCACAGCCATTAAGATCGAACAGTTTTCCTTCACAACCTCCTTTTGCACCAAGTAATTCATTTTCTTCAAATTCTCAAACTTTTGCAACTTCACTAGTGCCACCTGCGAGTGGAGGACCCAGCTTCTCCGCTGGACCACTTACGAATGTGCCAGAAATTGGCAATCTGAACATTTCTGGATATCCTACTAATATGCATGATCCACGGCCTGTTAAACAATGGGATGGAGACTTGAAACAGAGTTCTAACAGTAATGATCCAAATCCTGTAAGGTCAATTGACGAACAAAATGGACATATAGTACATAACAAGCAACAATTGGGTAACAGCTATCAACATGGTCCAGAATACCGACCCACAGCACTGACAACAACGGGTAATAATAACCTTCCTGGTAATGGTATATGGGGATGTCCAGGATGCCCCAAACCTTCTGAATACATCCAAAGTCTTATTGGGGTTGTTTTGCTTGCTTTGAACACACTAAAAATGGAAAGAATTATGCCAACTGAGTCAAATATAACAGATTGCATTCGATATGGAGATCCCAAGCACCGCAACACTGATGTCAAGAAGGCTCTTGAAAGTGCTATTGACCAGCAGATGGTTGTTAAGCAGAATTTAGGTGCTTTGCAGTTGTATGTTGGTAAGAATGACAAGGTTTGGAAGTGTGTAAACCTTATGGGTGGTAATCCTAAGACGCACTCAAAAGAAACCTGGAATGAAATTAAAAATTTTCTAACAACTCCTTCTGGAAGATTAGCACTTATGGGTACTCAGTGCAAGTAAGGATCTTCTAATTTAGTTTATTTTCACTTACTGAAAATTCTGTGTCTCATTGTATGTCTATCTTTGTCTTTTCTCCAGGTATGAAGCAGGTATTGTGATTAAGAATATGTGCTTGAAAAATCATGCTCTGGGTGATGTCCTACAGATTTTGAACATGGTCATTAGCCTTAAAAAATGGATTTTACATCATCAGTCGGGCTGGCAACCACTTAACATCACTCTTGCTGTGGTAAATTCTGATTCAGAGGTCATAGCATGCCAATAACTACAAAAGGCATGCAGTGAAAGCCAATAAGTTACTGAATATATTAACAGCCAGTTGGACCAGGAGATTAGGAATTATTTAAGTAAACCTCTTTTTCTAATGCGAATCTAGGTTAGGTAACACGAATGATGAACTATAGTATGGTAAGTACCTTGAATGCTACATCTTATTGGTAAGATTCTTCTGTTCTGCTCGAAGGAGATATAAAAGTAGCTTCTGAACAGCATATGAAACTTGAAACATACAAATCCCTATAGTCTCTTCTGGTTGCTGTGGTTTGAAATTCTTAGCCGCCGTGGTGTTGTCCATCAATGTGGATCTATCTTGGAATCGGTATGCCTCCCTTAGTAAATTTGCATTTTGTTTGGAGATTGACATATTTGATTGAACTCCTTGGACCCTTTGACTTAAGCCTCCTAAATAGTATCAAGGATATTGGCCAAACATGCATTGCTGGAAATATCTTAAGTTTCCGGCAAGTTAGGTGATAATCCACTGTGGTGTTTGTCTCACTTGAGAAATGGTCTACCAAATCATACTGTTCGGGGACTATGTGGAATGCAATCCAGGAACTTGTTGTATAGCTTATTGTTTATTGGTGGTTATAATTTTAAATGTTGCGGAGCGTTTAACTGGCAGACAGACAACCCTTAATTTGCTCAAGATTGAAGGAAACTGCACGCATAGATTCCTCCCTGAAGCTCATGATTTAATATATTGACATGCACAAGGCCTTTTCCTGGGGGATTTTCACTATGGACAAATCATGTTATGGAGTTTTTTGAAATGATCATTGATCGTGGAACCAAAATATAGTGCATTCTAGAGCATCTCTTCCATTGATGGTGCTTCTAGAGTTGTGATGTTTAATGTTTATTAGTTATTTGGAGTTGGCTTTTGGAATGTTATTCTCAAAAAAGAATCGGAAATTTGGGTCATTCTGTTCGGAATTGGTCTCTTGTCCTTTTGCCCTCAATTTCCTTTTAATGCTAGTAATTTGTGTATAAACGCAGTATATCATATCTGAATATATGCATTGTGTAATGTAGATTATTTAATGGTATGCTATGCTCACAGCTTTTGAAATTTAGGTGCGTTTTTTTTCGGTTGGAAGTTAATCTTGTTTGTTGTGCAAATTGAACTTTTAATAACGATCAATTTGTCTTCTTCACTACAAATTTTCTTGTCTTTCGGATGTTTGTACTTGGCACTTGAATGAATATCTGCCCATTATAGCTAGCTATAAGTGAAACTGAGTTGTTTTAGAGCTATCCGAGCTTAATTTGTATACATATTATAAGCTTGATTAGACTCGATTCAATCAATGAATTTTAATATGATGCTTGGTAAACCAGTTTGATTAAGTTGGAATTAGCTTGCACAAGTTCGCCATATTTATTTAATCTTCTTTGGTTCGGGGTTTGGATGGAGTGCCAATGTCCGTAGCAAGCTGATGGAGTGAAGCTGAGCATACCTGCAGTGCTGCTAGACTTATGCTTTATTTGGATGATATAAAAAAGACTTATCCTTTATTTGGATGATATAGAAAAATAAGAAAGAAAAAAAAAAAAAGATGAGAAAAGATAGTAGAAATAAGAAGAAAAAGTGAATTTGGATGGATAAAAACAGAAGAAAAATAATTTTTTTTATTTGGATGAGTGAAAAAGATAAAAAAATAAAATTAGTATTATGAATTTTGTTTTATATAAATTTAGAAAAATAAAATTTAATTTTTTATTATATTTTTATTAATATAATATATATTTATTTATTTTTAAAAAATATATAATTTTAATAATTTAAAATAAAAAAATATTTTTCCTCCACTTTCTTGTTGAATTGGTGGATTTAAATTTGATGTAAACTTTGCAAAAAGTATTTTCTTTTTTTCTACTATCATACATAAATAAATAACAAAAAAAAATTATATCTTTTTTTTCTCTTTCTTTTTTTTTTTTTACTTCACCAAACAAATTATTAATCTTCTTTCGATTGACTTAATTTTATAACTTAAGTTTGAATACAATTTTTGTTTATGTTAATTTTTGTTTACTTTATATACTTTTAAAGTTAAAGTTAATTTTTAGTTTGTATAGTTTTTGAAAATTTTTGTTTATCCCTTATTATAGAAATATATCAATTTTGATTTTAGCCCTTATAGAAATATTCAAAATAAGTCCTTCTTGAGATATAACATGTTAGGGAAGGAATTTTCGCCCGTTTTGGAACGTGGATTCAGCAACAATACATTGGAATTCAAACATGCAGATAATGATTTGGACTAATTTAACGGGGATCCACCAACAATACCTGGGAATTCAAACATATAGATACTCATTTCAACTGATATTTGGTGGTATATTAAAGGATCAAAACCTCGAGGGATTGATGTTTAACTAGTAAGTAGGGTTTAGTTATAAATAAAAAAATTCAATAACCGGTGTATGATGCGTTTAAAATAATTAATTTATGCTTATTTTATATACATTGGGTTTATGACACCAAAGTAAGATAAGAGAAGATTGAATTGATAAAAAAAAAGTTTGACTAATTGAGAATCTTATTAAGTGGATTTTTTTTTTTTAAAATTTGGCTCATGTACCTTCTTATTTCTCACCAATTAGTTTGATATTCATACAAGTATCAATAAAATTTGAGATAATTCATATATAGTGGGGTTTTGTAAATTTGTTAATCAAAATTTGATTATTTATACACACATAATTTGATATGAGTCTTTCCTATCTATTAGAGATAAAAAATTCTTTGATAGATTTTGATTTAGTGAATATTAATAATGTGTTGTTTTAATAAATTCATATTGACATTATACAATTTGAGGCTCTTTTTTTTTGTGTGTGTGTGTGTAAATTTCATAATTGTAGCTTAAATGATACCTAATTAATCTCAAAATATTATGTGACTCATTTCCCCTAATTTAATTGACGCGAAACAAGAGCACAACCAATTATTATGTTTTAAATTGTACCCTTTTAAATTAATTTTGTAATATTGCGCCTTTTTTCTTCATAATATGTAAATAGTTTTTTGTAATTTGGAATGTTGGTCTTAACTTTTTTAAAATTATTAATTTATGTAATAATTATTTTAAAAGGTTTGCCTACCTTTATTTATTATTAATTGATAATGTAAAAATTTAAACTTGTAATGTATTAAAATTAAATTCTTATTCTATATTTATCTCTCGTTACAGTATCGGATAAAAAAATATTCAATGTAAAATAATTACGAAATTATTATGTATTATATGTGTTGAAGTTGATGATATGAAATTCTCTATAAAAATGAAGCAAATGACCTTTTTTTGTCTAGACCAATAAAATAAAGATTTAATTGTATTTTTTTGTTTAATTTCGTATGTGTGTTGGTTCTTTAGTTTTTTTGAATTTATTGAATTTTTTTATTTTAAAATTTAATAAATTTAATTATTTTATTTTATTTTCTTATACTTAAAACTTTCAAACTCTAATATTTTATTTAAATTTTTACAAATTAAATCAGTTGAATTATTTTCTCTCAAATTTCACTCAAATGAAGAAATCTTACTTTTATTCTTTTATTATAATCTAATATTTTATAAAATTTATAAAATTTTACTAAGTTTCTAATAATTTTTTTATTTCATAAACATTTAAATATTTTACATTTTAATTTAATTTATCATCGACCTCCAAATATTTAAATATAAATTAAAAATCTGAGTGATAGATAAAAAAATTAATAAATAACTGAATTTATTAAAGCTTAAAAATAAGGAAAATTAATTGACTAAAAAAACCTTAAAATTTCTTGTATCCATACAAATTAAAAGGGGTAAAATTAAATTTAAGTATAAACTAATATTATGTCTTTTTAAGCTAAAATTTTATGCTATTTTTTATTTTATTTATTGGTTAAAAAGTTATACAATTTTAAAAAATTTAATTATTATGTTATAATTATCAAATAAAATTTTAATTTATATTTTATTTAATTATATCATCATATTTTATTTATCTATTTATTTATTTTTATATAAATAAAAAAATCAATCTGTCAAGTAATAGTATTTTGACAGGAAGTTCAAACTTCTCTTTGTTCGTTCACAAACACAATTTGCCTTTACTGTTTTTTCTGTATTTTTCTCAGAAGTCAATTAACTTTGTTCTCTCACTTTTACTTGATAGTTAATACATGATTGACGACACCATCCTTCTCATTTCTCAGGTCAGATTTCGATTTTTCCTTGCATTTGTCTCTCTTCATTATTCATTCCTTCAATTATCGTTTGGAAATTCATGTTTGGTTCTACGGCAATAAAGCTTCCATCTTCGGCATACCCTACTCGATTCCTCAAATGGGTTTATCTCTCTTCAAGCTGTGTTGCAGAAATTTCAGAAACCGCCGAAATTGTTAAGCCCAAGGATTCATCTGAGTTCGATCAAAACATCAACCTTTTGAGGAATAAGCTTGCCCCAGATAACTTAATCCGGGTTTTGGACCGAACCAGCGATTTGAACTCAGCAATCAGGATATTCAAATGGGCATCTCGGCAGAAGAGTTTTCACCACACCTCCAACACATATTTTAGGATAATTTTGAAACTGGGTATGGCTGGGAATGTTCTAGAAATGGGGGATTTTTGCCAACACATGGCGAAGGATAGGTGCCCAGGTGCTGAAGAAGCTCTTGTAGCATTGGTTCACACATTTGTGGAGCATTGTAGGATTAAAGAAGCTATTACAGTCTTAGTGAACATGAATTTGGGTGGTTATAAGCCCCCAATTGAGGTTTTTAATTTGTTATTGGGTGCTCTTGTGAAAGAAGGGAGTAGAGGATTTCAAAATGCCTTGCTTGTTTATAAAGAGATGGTGAAGGCAGGTGTCCTACCCACTGTCCACACTTTGAATTATTTGTTGGAGGTATTGTTTGCCATCAATCGGGTTGACTTGGCTTTAGATCAATTTAGAAGAATGAACAATAAAGGATGCAATCCAAATAGTAAGACCTTTGAGATTCTTATAAAGGGTCTCTTTGAAAATGGTCGAGTGGATGAAGCTGCTACGGTTTTAGAGCATATGTTCAAACTTGAATGTCAACCAGATTCATGTTTTTATACTTGCACCATACCTCTCTTTTGTAGGGAAAATAAAGTAGATGAAGGAGTAAAGTTGTTTAAAATGATGAAAGATTCTGATTTGGTGCCGGATTCTTTTATTTATGAGGTTCTAGTACAGTGCTTGTGCAAAAATTTGCAGTTGGATTTTTCTGTATGCCTAGTTAATGAGATGATAGAAAGTGGTATACCACCAAAACATAATATTCTTGTTGATATGATAAATTGCTTTTGTGAATTAGGGAAAATAAATGAGGCTGTAATGTTTTTGGAAGGCACACAAGTTCATCAAACTGCTCCTTTCAATGCATTGCTTGAAGGTTGCTGTAATGCTAGTAAAATTCAGTTAGCAAATGTTCTGCTGGAGACAATGTCTGAGAAAAACCTAGCTGATTGTCAATCTTGGAATATTCTCATTAGATGGCTATGTGAGAATGAAGAGACAAAGAAAGCATATATACTTCTAGGGAGAATGATTGAATCCTCTGTTATTCTTGACCATGCAACATATTCTGCTCTTGTAGTTGGCCACTGTAGATTGGGCAAGTATGAAGAAGCAATGAAACTATTTCATCAAATTTCTGCCAGAAGCTGGCTTTTAGATTTTGCCTCTTATTCTGAACTAGTTGGTGGCCTCTGTGACATCAAACATTCTCAAGATGCAATTGAAGTGTTTCACTATATGTCAATGAAGAGGTGCTCTCTTCATTCCTTCTCCTTCTACAAGTTAATAAAATGTGTATGTGACTTGGGACAGGTCAATACAGCCATAAGACTATGGCAATTAGCTTATTATTGTGGCATTCCTTGCTGTGTTGCCACACACACTACTATCATGCATGAGTTGTCTAAATCAGGAAGGGTGAAAGATCTGCTAACATGCCTCTCACAAATGTTGATGATGGGTAGCAATCTTGATGTGGAAGCATATTGTATCCTTTTTCATTGCATGAGTCAACATAATAAAGTAAAGGAATGTGTTTTATTTTTCAATATGATGATCAACGAAGGTCTGATACCTGATCCAGACCAACTATTTGATCAACTGTCATTCATAGCCAATCATTCTCAGTTATCTGTGATTTCTAATGCAATTGATAGAATCACTGATAGTGAAATTTTGAATTCAGCAATGTATGGCTTACTGATAACTGGCCTGTGGAAAGAGGGTAGGGAACATGATGCTCGCCAATTACTGGATTTGATGTTAGAAAAGGGTTGGCTTCCTGATGCAACCACTCATAATTTATTGATTGGATCTGATGTTAGAGAAGGAAGGAGTCAAGCAATAGTGTTGTCCGATAATTCTGCCTTACAAGATTCTGTTAGCAATATACTTGCAGAAGGCCTTGGAGATACATGAAACTTAAGCATTCTATAAAAGAATCTTAATTACATAACACGCCAGTTCATGAGTGCTGCTGTGTCAATCAAGGATTATTTATTCAGCCCCCAGTCTTGCTGCTATGAAAACTATTGTTTCACAGACAATTTCAAGGGATGTTGCTGGGCAGATGTTGGCATCAGCAGATTTATTTTTGGTAAGGTGTGGAATGACTAGTGATTTGGACAAAACCTCATTGGATAAATCCACAATTTTTAATAATGTACATGACATGCTTCATCTGTGAATCTGTTTTATTCTTTCTTGGTAGAGTTAAAAGATCTCTAAGACGGTCAGGTTCTTTAGTTACATATTCTTGGCTTATTACTAGCTAGTGCGCACCAGGGTGGCAACTTGAGGGTTTTAGATTCTTTTGCTTGACACATGCATGCGTGTTGCACGTTAAATGCATGATCTTTTATTCCTGTTTCATTGATTTGCAGTAACTAACTTGTACGATTTATATGTTGCAGATGATTTGGATCTTCATGTATGCATGATAGTTTGGTAGTGCTACCAACGGCTGCTGATTTAATCCCGCATATTAGCATGTCAAGCTGTCAACTTAATGTTATTTTGATACATCTATTGCGCGGAGCCAAAACAAAACTGAATGTGGCGGTGCTAATCAAAGGAATGTATGTACTTAAAGAAGGACTCTGTACTTTATATAAATGAATTCATTTCCGAGCGGCCTCGTGTTACATTATGGAAAGAAGACACCTTGTGAAGTTTCCATGCTCTTGATGAGTGGACTTGTTCATATATTTTAATAAATGTATAACACGTTTTTATAATTATTCGCCAAATTCTCCTCAACTTGATTATTTGTAGTTAGTTTCATTTTTACAATCCTTGTGTTTTTCACCATTGGATTCCGGATCCAATTCCATCTCAAAGGAGCTACAAATAATCATACATGTTTCTGTCTTTTGAGAAAACATATTAATCTTTTCAAATACTTCTTACTGACTAGGTTTCCAGAGATACCATACGGAAAAATGCGTGACGCTTGGTCAGTTATTGATTGGTCTTGGAATAACAAGCATATTTAAAGAATTTGAAATTTCATTTTCTAAGGATTTTTTGTTTTTCATACCTAAATACGTAGAGCTAAGATAGTATGCATATTTGACTTCCACAAGTCCAGAAAAGCCAAAACTATAAACGTCAGCTAAGGCATGAAACTTAACAGGATTCACATTTGTTGCCAAATACAACCACACTCCACAGTGGGCAGATACTTGCAATGATATACTATATTGATTCATTATAATGGTACAATACCCTTGCTTGTCAAAAAAAAGAAGAAAATACCCTCAACTTACAGGTAATATTCCTATGCAGAATTGTCCTCTCCAATACTTCCATTAGCAAGTAAGAGAAAGATAAATACAACTAAGGATTAAAAAAGACGAATGTATTAAATTTTATTATTTTAAAATTTTTGTCTTTATTTTTTCTAATGAAAAAATCATTTCATTTAGAAAATAAAGAGGATCTGAACCTGTCTAAAAAGATTAAATCCTTGTTTTTTCAATTGAAAAGTTTACATTTGAATAGAAATATATAATTTATATTAATTCAAAAATGCATTACAATTATATTTAATATTTTAAAATCAGTTTTATTAAACTTTAAATTAAACAAGAAATGAATTAAAATTTTCAAATTAATTTGGCTTTCCTAGTGGCGTAGGGTCTGGATTTAATACTTCCTTTGTACACTATCAAACAACAAAAATAGCTAATAGTGTGTCCTGATTTATTTTGCCAGGTTAACAGATTCTTTAGAGTAACTTCGGCTGTTGCATCTAAAGTTCTGAATACTCCCCTATTCAGTGATGGGCTTCTTTGTTTTACAGTTGAATAATTAATTCTCGTACCTTTTAATATAAAAACACATTCCAATAAAAATTTGCAATTCAGATTACTTGATATATGTATCTCAAAAATATTCAACAATTCAAAACCAACTTTATCAAAATCAATTCTATTCAATTTTTACCCAAAATGGACACCATATCACTCAACAGACATAAGGATATGGTATCACTCATTACACTTCACCGCCTAATAGGTGCACTCACTCCAAAATGACAGACAAGATTGCATCTTAAATTATCCGTGGTACGCAATACTCATGTCGTAATAAATGATTAAGGACCTAAGCAGAGTTTTAAAAACCTCCTTCTCCTCCCCGTTCTCCCCAGGTATAATGCTGCCAGCTAAATAAAATAGAAAAAATGGGCTATTCTACAGTGAGGGTAGCAGCAGAATATGAGTACAATGACTAAAACCCACTGTTTATTTCAAGCAAGGAAAATGAAGAAATTTTTTATTTTTTGTTTCTAAAAAGTTGATCCCTCTCTCATTTTCTCTTCAACAAAACAAAAGAAAATGCATATCATTATTTGTCTTCTATTTTCTTTCCTCTCATCCAAATAAGCCATAAATCATAACCACTACACAAAATATTCCAGAGCCAGTACGACAAGAAAGCAACATAAAATAACAGTACAACATTCCAACTCATGCAGTGCATACATACATAATAAGATGCCTTGAAAGAACAAAAACTTCAGATTCCCTAGGAAAAAAAACCTAGGAGTGTGATTTATTTCTCAGGAGATAATATATTATTACAGGTCTATATATACAACAACAACATAAACCTTATTCCACTAGGTGAGATCAGCTACAAATTCTATATATATGAGCCAAAAATATTTAAGAGCTGAGAATTCAAAATGGTCAAAAAAAATATCTCATACTTATAGGACAATAAGGCCACAGATAATTTTTACCATCTACCAAGAGAATTAAAACTGAACATCAAGTGCCGATGGAGGGTACGATGGTTTTCAACCGTTTGTTTAGTAAATGGTCTATTCCTAGAAAATCCAACACCTGGGTAAGAATAAGCATAAACCTGAAATTAAATTGAAAACTAAATATATTCAATTTGTTTCTACTGCAGACAGACAGCATCTCCAGCAAAAAAAAAAAAAACACTTTTCTAACATATGCAACACAAAGCCGCTCTAAATGAAATTTACTACGACTCAAATCTAAAATGTCCCCAATGGAAAAGAATTCCTAAATTCCACCAATTTCAAAATTGATAGGTATAATCAAATCCCAGATAACCAAATTCGTTGTGAAGAATCTGACAGCCGAGGGTCACTTAAGAAAGAAAGGAAAAAGAAAATAAAATGGAGAGAAAGTATAAGAATGGTGCAGCATCTGATACTCACTAACAGGGGGAAAAATGTGCACAACATAATTACAGCCGGGCACTTAGAAGTACAATAGAATGGCATAATCACATCAGTACGGAGGCTTTACAAGGGAATGGAATTGATACATGAAATGTATCAGCTCTGTATGCAAGAACGGCTTCAGGAAAAACAAGTCAAATGTGTGTTTTACTCAGAATTCCACGGCACTGACTCTAGAAATAGTCATTGGCTTCATCCATCTGCATCAAAACCATATGAAACAAGGTGTTCATAGTTTTTCAAGTGAAAATAGCACCATTCATAAAAGAAAATAAATAAATAAATCACCTTGATAAGTCTGAATGATTTACAGAGGCAGGCACCTACAAAATGTTAAGACTTGATGTAGTAGAGGTAACATCAACTATCCTACCGTGGCAATTCCGTAAATCTTGTTCACGATTCCCTAACTTACCATCATTCCCATTAGCAGCAATTTTGTTAACAGTGTGGGGCAAGGGCAACACGTCGGAAGGAACCTTAACCTTACCCTGTCCTCCAATAAACCCATTCAACTCCTCTTTTTTACACACGACCTTATGATTATTCCCTATTCCCACACCCAAATTTCTGGAGGCAGAAACCTCGAGGGAACCCTCCAGACGCTTAATCTTATCAAGGGAAGAGCAACGGTCCAAAGCGTCCTTGGCCCGCTTCCTGGCGGCGGCGGCCTCACGGACGGTCCTATCGGCGCGTGCTCTGGCGTGAGAGAGATACTTGGCCATGGAGGCTGCGGTGATCTTGGAGGCGCAAAGGAGAACTAGGGCGAGATGTTTATCGATGGGTGAGTTGGCATTGGGGAAGAAGGAGAAGTTGTTAGGTTTGGAACAAGGAGGACAGAGGAAGGGGGAAGGAGGAGGAGGGGGTGAAGGGAGACAATGGAGGTGTGTGAGAGAAGAACATTTTGTGCAGGAAACGAAACGCTGCGTTGGAGCACTCGGGAGAGGAGGGTGTTCGAAGAATTCGAAGCACGAGGGACAGAACGACGAAGGGTGGAGGCGGAGGACGCACGAGGTGCACACGCGCCGATCTATGCCGCGAACCATCACGCGGTGTAACAGCCGCCGATCCTTCGACCCGCAGTTCCCGCATTCACCTTTTACGATGCCAGCGGGTGGAGGCGGCGGATTGGGTTTTGTCGGTGGAAGGTTCATGGCAATGGCAAAGAATTGGGACAAAGTGAGGTTTTTAGGGTTTTGCAGAAGAAGAAGGAGACGATTCAAACATTTTGGGACGGATCTCTTCCTGATCTGATTTCAGGACCGCCTATATTACTTCCTTGTTTGTCAAACCCCAAAAACAATATTTTGCCCCTATAAATAACATCAGAGAGTAATTATGTATTTTATACTGTATAATAATAATAATAATATTACTATGTTTTAATAATTTTAATATTATTCGTTAAAAAAAATTAAATATGTGATCGTTATTATGCTCATTTACTTTAATAGGAAATGATGAAAGCAGTTTGCTGGTTTGCACTTTAAAAGGTAGTAACTAAGTCTTGTATTTGAATTAAATTTAGTATCGGATGATATGAAATGGTGTTGCACTTTTTTTTTTTTTGCTAATAAAATTTTAAGATTGAAATTGTTATAGTTTTAATTGTAAGTACGAAAGGAATTGTTAAACAAATGGAATGATTATAAACAAAAACTTACTTTTTCAAAATAAAATTTGAACTTAAAAGAAACACAAATAATAATCACTTACTAAAAAATCATTGCTTAAAGCTTATAATATATATATATACGCTAAGTTATAAAATTTTCAAAATCTAACACTATCACTTTGTTATAAATTTACAAAAAATTATATAAATAAAATATTAATTTAAAAATTAAAATATATTAAAATAATATAATTTTTAAATTTTAAAAAATAATAAAATTAAATATTTATAATTTTAATAATAATAATGATAGCAATAAAAATAAAAATAATATTTATAAAATAATAATAATAATAATATAATGATTATAATATAAAAAATATTATATAATTTTATATATATTATTGTTATAATATTTTTATATTATTCAATATTTATTTTACATAAAAATAATATATTATTATAAAATTTTAAATTAAATATAATTTATATACTAAATAATATTATCTATTTTTTAATATATAAAATTAGATAAATAAAAAATTTAAAATAATTTATTTTTAAAATAATAAAAATAAAATATATTATTATTATTATTATATTGATGGTGTTTGTTATAATAATGATAATAATTATAATATAAAAAATATTATATAATTATATAATTTTATATTTTATATATTATTTAATAATTAATATATAAGATAAATATTTTATATATTATTATTATTATTTTTATATTATTTCATATTTATTTATATAAAATAATATATATTATATTATAACAAATTATATAACTAAAATTAAATTATAATACTATAAATGAAATAAAATTTTAAAATACCAAACAATATTATTTATTTATAAATTTATAAAAAAAATATATAAATAATTAAATTTTTTTAAAATAATAAAAACAAAATTTTAGAAATAAAATTTATTATTATTATAATAATAATATTAATGAAAGTAAAAAAAATAATATTATAAAATAATAATAGTAATATAATAATTATAATATAAAAATATTATATAATTATACAAATTTTTATTTAATATATTATTTGATTATTAATATTTAAAATAAATAATTTATAAAAATAATATATATTATAATATTATATTAAAATAATTATATAATATAAATAATATTATAATATTATAAATTTAATATAATTTATATATTATATATTATTATATATTTTATTTTTATTATATAAAATTAAAAATAAAAATTTTAAAAAAATAAAATATATTTTTATTATTATTATTATTATTATTATAAGATGATGATTTAATGATAAAAGGATTGAATAGATTTAAAAATAAAAATATTTTAAAATTAAAAATAGTATTTATTAAAAAAAAGTATAGTTAAATTAAAATTATTTTTAAAATGCGTTAAAGAACATATTGTATTTTTAAATTAATTTAAAGATAAAAAAAATTGATAATCACCCGAACAGTAACTCTGCTTTAGGAAAAAAAGAATACACTCCTTTTAGAAAAGGTAAAATATAGAAACAAAAATTAACAATATTTGTAGGGCCTAATTTTAATAATTTTCATACTTTAAAAATCTATAAGTAAAGATTTTGAAATTTAAATAACTTTTAATTAAACCCCTCTCTTAGAATTCCTATAAATAAAAGAACCTAACACAATTTTTAAAAACTAATATATTACCTGTATATTGTACATACATTTTTATATTTAAATAAATAATAATAATTTCTGAACATTATATTTTATTAATGAAGTTAAGTGATAAGATTTTTATAATTGAAAATAAAATTAAAAATAAATTATTAACATTATTACACAATTTTTATTAACATAACATAGACAAATTTAAAAGCTAATTTCTAATTAAAATTATAATAATTTTAACATTAAAATTATCTTAAAATAAAATATATTTTTAAATTTATTACAATATAATAATATTTAAAATTAAAATTAAAATAATATTCAAAAGAAATAAAAAATTAAAATACTTAGCATTAAAAAATCATAAATACAATTTTTTAAAAATATTCTCATTTAAAAATAAAATTCTAATTTAATATATAAAAATGAATTTTAAAACAAAACCACTAATTAAATTATTGGAAGTCTTTAAATTTAAAAAAAAAATTAAATCCCTATATTTAGTGAAACACTGGCAGAGTCTTAAAGAAAAATATAGCCAAAGACCCAGTTAATAACTTAAAAATTCAAAAACTCACTTACAAACTTCTAAAACATAGAAACTTATTTTAAAATCTTTAAATAGTTCAAATTTCAAAGAGCTCCAAACTAATTTAACCTTGTATCTGGCCTTATATTTTTTGTTTGGTCAATCTAGTGCAAATGTGGAAGCAAAGTTATGGGTAGTGAGCAGTCCATTTATTCGGCTTGGAAGATCCCAGCTTGCTTGCATGGCTCCATAGTAGAGCCTGGAGTATCCAATGTGATGTGACTTGGAGGGGTCCGTTGCTAATTCTAATTGTCTGCTATATATTAATGATTAATCTGCACTAAGGAGAGATTTCAAACAGGGGGAATCAAACTCGTCTAAATTCCAAGTATAACAACTAAAAGTACTTACACCAAAAATTTAGACTACCAATTCAACTGTAATAGAATACTAACTACCCTAAAACTACCACGCTTATTGTACATCTAAAACTACAGTAATTGCAATTTATTTTCTTCTAGTCCCTTCAGAAGAGTAGTTAGATTCATTGTACAGATAGATACCTGTGCCACCAATTCATGGCTGAAACGCTGTTGATAAAATCAAGAGAAGAAATAAATAAGTTAATTGTCAACCCAACGATGCTCTTTTAAAGACTCAACGGCAAATTCAGGATTCTACTGAGCAAAATAAATTGTTCAATAAAAGGATGCACTTACGGATTATTACTCCTTGCATGTAGACTTGTTGTGCCCTAGTCCCTTGCATCGGCTGCAATGGAGATGGCGCTTGACTATTTCTTGAGATCCAAATCGCTTTGTAGCTGGCCGACCAGGTGGTCTTTTGGTGGGAGGAGGTGTTACTGTTACCACAAGTTGGGAATCTTTTGAGGCAGACACCTCCATGTCTGAGATTGGAAGTACAATTTGAGAGTAAGTCAACCTGTAGCCTTCAGTTGTACAGTATCTGGAGCAATAATCATAAGCACTCTGGCCAATGCCAATAATGACAGCAATTGCATGGCAGCATGGCACGCCGGTCAGCTGCCAGGCTTTGCAACTACATTCCCACCTGTCAATATCAACCACCTCAGTTGAGTCACCACAAACCTCATACGTGCTACAGGTTGATTGTAGAACTTGAAGTGAATTAGCTTTTTGGTTTTCCTTTTTAAGCTTCTCCTCCATGGATGGACTCAACTTTGTGTTCCATTGATCAGATAATGCCTTTCTGGCAACAATCAACTCCATAATCTTACCCCTAATTACATCAACCATCTGTGTTATCGGCAATTCATCTGCATCTGCTGCCCAACTATAGAACAGCTCCCCAAAGTTTGATGTCATGTGATTATACCTAGTACCCTGAAAAAATGAATTTGCCCAGTTCTGGGGTTCACTTTGTAAAATCCAATCATAAGCTTCTGCAGAAATCTTTTTAATGCTCTCCGTGTGGTTTTGAAAGCCTTCTAGCTTGGTGGCATACGCAGCAGCATAAAAATCCTCAATCATGAGTCGCTTTACCTCATGAGAAAACTGCCCTTTCAAGTCTCTAAAAAGTTGCTCGGTTAAGTATCTTAGGCAATATGCATGAAATGAACCTTCAAAAATCTCAGCAATTGAAGTTTTCAGCCCCTTCTCTCTGTCCGCTACAAATGTTATGGGACAAGATGTTGACAGTACTGATTTGAGTTGAAGTAAGAACCAATGCCAGCCATCGTCAGATTCGGCATCATCAACAATGGCAAAGGCAACAGGAAATACACCATCATCCGCATCTGCAGCCGTTGCTGCTAACAATGTCCCTTGATATTTTGACCTCAATGGAATGCTATCAAGGAAAATCAGTGGTCGGCAACCTTGTTGGAAGCCATACAAGGAAGCATGAAATGATACAAAGAGACGATCAAAGCTTGAGTCTTCCTTGGTACTGCACATGGCAAGACTTCCGGGATTAGCCTCCATTAATTTTTCACAGAATAAAGGTAACTGACTATATGCCTCTTTATAGGAACCCTGAAGCTGCTCCTTTGCAATCTCTTTCCCACGCCATGCCTGAAAGTAGTTGAGTTGAATTCCATATTCCTGCTTGATGTCATTGACAATGTCCTTGGGCTTGTAATCTGGGAGATCTCTCAACTTCTCCTTTATAATGCTGGCCACCCAACTCCTAGTTGCTTGATGCCCTGTTGTTGCAAAAGCCCCATCACAAGTATGAGTTGAATTCATTTTCTTGATACATATCAACTGAGTTGTTGACAACCTGGATGCATGAATTCTCCACAGACATCCTTCTGCTTTACATTTAACAGTTACACGATGACTATCGTTTTTCTTATATTTAAACGCAAATTGATGAGCAATGGCATATTTACGCAACGATTCTCGAAATTCATGTACACTGCTGAACCTTTGACCCACACCAGTGATAGTATTCTGCCACTGCTGCGCCCCTTTAGCATACTTCTCATCATTTGAGGACTGAAGAAGCAGACTGGGGGAAACTTCTTGGGGAATGTCGATATTTGTATCAATTAGATCGGTGTCACGAACAACATCAAGTGGAGCATCCAGTGCTGCTGCTGTTTCAGACAAGGTTGTTCTGCTTGACCTAAAGGCAAGAATTCCAAAATTAAACTCCGGAAAGCCCCATAAAAAAACAATAAGATACTTAAACAAAGATAACTACCTACTAGCAGGCATGTTTGACACCTCGGCGAGAGCAAGCTCTTCAACGAGGATATAAATATCAACAGTACAAGAATCCCCATGAAATTTAACCATTCGCTGTAGATCCTTGTCATTGGAAATTGTAATGAGAGTCTTCTTGTTCTCGGGAAGGAAATATTTGATAGACATGCTATTAGCTCTAATATTAAACATTTCAGCTACTTCTGCCTTGAACTCATTAAACTTCATTTGATTATCAATGTCAATAGCATGAGCATCCCCACCTTTATATGACAAACAACCATCTTTCCCAGCTTCAAACTTCCCTCCCGACTGACATATTGCAATTATCTTTGTGGCAGCCATGACCTACCACAGCACAGGATAATCCTTATCATCCAAATACCAAATAAGAGAATGTTTCAGGAATAATTACAAAAAAAAAAATTAAAAGTAGGTAGAAATACCCTACACTCTAGGTGCAAACTAATCAGTTTCAATGGTAATTGAAATATTTACCACAGGCTGCCTAGCATTGCATTCCTATGCTTCCAAATTAACTACACGGTAAGGCATAGATAAATTGGAGCAATAATAAATGTTCCACAACTCCAAAAAAAAAAATCGAAATTTAGGGACCCATTAGAAATTGAAATTGGGGAAAAAGAAGTTGGGTTTGTTTCCATGATAAATTTGGACGATATATGATCATAATTCAAAGTGTAAACCCTAAAATCAGAGAAAATGCAAGTGAAAAATAATGGAGAGTTACCTGGTTGATGATCAAAAAGAGCGAATTGGGGTTGCCAATCCCCAAAACCTAAAATGTCATTTGAGAAGCACGCTTCTCAGGTTCGCAAATGCATCGGCGGAGGGAGTGCGATCATATTTGCCTTGCCCTTGTTTGCCAGTGAAAAGAAACCGAAAAACAAAAGACAAAGGAAAATCCAAATATGTTTTTGTTTTTTTGTTAAGGGACATCCTGTCCTACTCCCAACTGAACCGTGTCAAGCTTTTAGGGCTGGACGACACTGGGCTTCCATATACAAGGCCATGTCCATTTATAAACCAGTCCTCATTACATCCTTTTCCTCTTTTTTTTTTTTTCTTTTGTACCTTCTTTTTGTACCCGCAAAATAAAAGTAATCATATTGAAAAATAAGAAATTTTTTAAAAAAATAACATAACTACGTATCTTCACTTTTGAGTTTTTTATCTGATCTATCATCGTCATTTGGTTAAATAAAACATAGAACAAGGTAAGAAAGTTCATTTAGTATTAAAAATTTGATCAAGTAATCAATTCTTT
This sequence comes from Canavalia gladiata, assembly GCA_037954105.1. Lineage (NCBI taxonomy): Eukaryota > Viridiplantae > Streptophyta > Magnoliopsida > Fabales > Fabaceae > Canavalia > Canavalia gladiata. The sequence continues at coordinate 18,829,696 of CM075660.1, forward strand.
TGTCTTCTATATTTAAAAATAGTGAGAATTTCTATTTATATATTTTTATTATTTTAATATTATATATATGTGAGATAACATTTCAATAGTATCATTACATCTATAAACTATTAGGTGTAAATAAATCTGATCAATAAATATAACACACTAGTACAAAAATACGATATTATAATAAAATTTTACATCGATTTTTTAAAAATCGATATAAATAAAAATGCGGTGACATTTTTGTAAATAAATGTAAATTTTCTACATCGGTTGGGAAAAGAATCGATGTAGAAAGTACTTTCTACATCGGTTGTTATGTAACCGATGTAGAAAGTACTTTCTACATCGGTTATTTTCCCAATCGATGTAGAAAGTGAGTTTTTTTTCAAACTTTTTACATCGGTTACGAAACAAGCGATGTTGAAAGTACTTTCTACATCGGTTGTTCTGGAACCGATGTAGAAAGTGAATTTTTTTAAAACTTTCTACATCGGTTATTTTCTCAACCGATGTAGAAAGTACTTTCTACATCGGTTCTGAGAAACAACCGATGTAGAATGTCTTCCCCTGTCACTTATTTTTCGACACTGTTCGTGTTTAACCTCATTTTCCAAAACCCCAGTTTCTCGTTTCGGCTTGTTCTCTCTATTTTCGTTTAAGTCTTAGCCATTGTCTACATCTTTATTGTTCGTGGTTTCATTCCGTGCTTACGTTCGTGGTCGTTGTCGCCGTTGGAACGATTTCGTTCGTTCGAAGTCGTCGTCACGCACCGTAAGGTTCGAACTCGTCTTTGTTGTTATTTATGCATCTCATTCTATTATTATGGTTGAAATTTACATTTATTTTGGTTGTATTCTATAATTTTTAAGCTTCTTATTTGGCTATACCGTGTTGTGTCGTCGTTCAACCACCGTTGTGCCTCCATTTGGACACCGTTTGGCCACCGCTCAACCATTTTGTGTTGACTGTGAGGTATGTTCTATGCACCTCTACTTTGTGATTGCAGATGTGAAAGTTTGCTTAGAGTTTATGTATGTTATAGTCTTGATTTTGAGTTTAAATATGTTGGTTTGTTTTCTTAAGTTCAAATATGAGCATACCCTTAGTTTCCCGTTCAAGGTTGAATATAATGAGTATATTACTAAATAAGTAAATCATTCATTATATTAAATCTTGAATTGTCCAAGTTGGACAATTTGGGACTAAAGTTTTTTATTCAGTGGTTAACAATTTCTTCATAAATCTTGTAAATTGTACTTGATTAAATTTTGTGTTAGTTCATTTTGCATTGTCTCTAGGTACATGCTTCATTATGGTAAATAAAACCATAATGAAGTTATGTACTTGGAGACTGATGCGAAATGCTGCCGAAATTTCACCAAGTATGATATTCAAGATTTTAGAAGTAGGTTAATCGATGAATAAAAAACTTTTTTCTCGAATGGGATAGGGTCTTACCAATAGTGAGGATAATAAATTAACAACAATGAGTGACAAGGTTAATCCTAAATCTTGTGTTGATGATTCTTGTATAGTATGGATCGTAGTTGGATAAATGCTAAACGAACGAGCGATGAGTATGAAAATGAGGTTGAAGAGTTTTTGAATTTTGCGCAGACAAATCTACCTGAGAGTAATGGACAATTTTACTGTTCGTGTGTTAATTGTCTAAATGAGAGACATTTAGGTGTTGGTCAAATTAGAGAGCATATTCTTTGTGATGGATTTTGCAAAAGTTATACAAAATGGACATGGCATGGTGAGTTATTAGACATGCCAAATGTATCACAGACGGTGGAGGTTGATATAAATATGGAAGATTAGGTAGATGATATGATTCGTGATGTAGGGTATGCGTCATTTGAGCGGGCAAATATGTATGGTAACTTATCTACTGATTCAGAGAAACCTTTGTATCCGAGATGTGCTACCTTTACACGATTGTCAACAGTGTTAAGATTATTCACTCTGAAGGCAAGGAATGGGTGGAGTGATAAAAGTTTCACCGAATTACTTGAACTGTTGATAGAGATGCTTCCGGAAGGTAACACATTACCAAAGCGTAATTATGAGGCGAAGAAGGTGTTGTGTCCGATGGGTATGCAGTATAAGAAAATACATGTCTGCCCCAATGATTGCATACTATACAGAAATGAGTTTGAAAGATTACATGAATGCCCTGTGTGTCAAGTTTCACGTTATAAACTGAAGGATGGTGATTCTATTTGCAATGACAGCACAAAGCGGCCTTCAGCCAAAATGTTATGGTATCTTCCAATAATTTCAAGGTTCAAACGATTGTTTTGTAATAAAGATGAAGCAAAGAACCTTAGATGACATGTAGATGAAAGACTGATTGATGGAAAACTTCGTCATCCAGCTGATGGTTTGCAATGGAAGATGGTTGATCAACTATATCCCGATTTTGGGAATGAGCCAAGAAACCTAAGGCTTGGACTTGCAACAGATGGAATGAATCTATACGGTAATTTAAGTAGTAAACATAGTTCATGGTCTGTACTTTTGACAATTTACAACTTTTCTCCGGAGTTATGCATGAAACGTAAATACATCATGTTGTCCATGATGATTTCAGGTCCACAACAACCTGGAAATGACATAGACGTTTATCTTGCTCCTTTAATTGAAGACTTTTAAAATCTATGGGAAGAAGGTGTGGAGGTGTTTGATGCGTATGGTAATGAAAATTTCAAGATGCGGGCAATGCTTTTTTGCACTATTAATAACTTTCCAGCATATGGAAATTTATGTGGATACAGCGTTAAGGGGCACAAAGCATGTCCCATATGTGAAGAAGGCACAAGTTACCATCAACTGCATCATGGAAGGAAGACAATGTATCTTTGTCATCGAAAATTTCTCAGGACTAATCACCCTTATCGTAGATTAAGGAAAGCTTTTAATGGGTTGCCAGAAAATGATGTTGCTCCAAAAGCCTTAAATGGACAACAAGTCTACGATCGGGTTAAAAACATCAAAACTGTTTTTGGAAAGACTCAAAAAAAGGTCACAGAGACAAGGATATGGAAGAAAAGATCAATATTTTTTTATTTTCCATATTGGCGCAAACTTGATGTTAGACATTGTATTGATGTGATGCATGTGGAAAAAAATGTGTGTGATAGCATCATTGGAACACTTCTCAATATACAGGGCAAGACTAAAGATGGAGTCAATTCTCGACTGGATTTGGTTCACATGGGTATACGATATCAGTTAGCTCCACAGTCTGTAGGAAAGCGAACATATTTGCCCCCGGCATGTCATACATTGTCAAAAAAAGAGAAAATTTCTTTTTGTGAGTGCCTACGTGGGGTTAAAGTGCCACAAGGGTATTCTTCAAATTTTAAAAGACTTGTCTCGATGAAAGATTTAAAGTTAGTTGGATTAAAGTCTCATGATTGTCATGTGTTGAAGCAACAACTACTTCCAGTGGTTATTCGTGACATTTTACCTAAAAAAGTTAGACATACAATAAGTAGGTTATGCTTATTTTTCAATAAAATATGTAGCAAAGCCATTGACCCTCTAAAATTGGATGAGTTGGAAAATGAAGCTTTCACTATCTTATGCCAATTGGAGATGTATTTTCCTCCATCATTTTTTGACATTATGGTTCACTTGGTTGTTCATATAGTGAGAAAGATCAGATTATGTGGTCCAGTTTATTTGAGGTGGATGTATCCAATAGAACGATACATGAAAATATTAGAAGGGTATGTGAAGAATCCACACCGTCCCGAGGCATCTATGATTGAAAGATACATTGCAGAAGAGGCCATTGAGTTTTGTACAGAGTATTTGTCAGAGGTGGAACCCATAGGAGTTCCTAAGTCTCGTCATGAGGGAAGACACGGAGGTAAAGGTACACGAGGCATAACTATGAAAAACATGGGTCGTGCAGAAGTCCTTTAAGAAAATTTGTATATTTTGAATAATACCGATGAGGTTCAACCTTACTTATCTACTCACAAAACTATGATAAGGGAGGAGAATGTTCGAATGAACGAGAAATGGTTGTTGAATGAGCATAACAAAACGTTCTTAAACTGGTTTGATGAAACAATTAAGAAGGATGATGGTGCCTCTGATACATTGAAGTGGCTAGCAAATGACTCAAACTTTGATGTCATATGTTGGACTGGGTACGATATTAATCATTTTTCATTTTATACAAAGTCTCAGGATGATAAAAGTATCATGCAAAATAGTGGGGTTATGGTGGTGGCAGAGTCGATGCATTTTGCAAGTTCTAAAGATAAAAATCCTGTAAAGGCTTCCATATCTTACTTTGGAGTGATTGAAGAGATTTGGGAGATTGATTACACCAAATTTAGAGTTCCTGTTTTCAAATGCAGATGGGTTGATAGTAACAGTGGTGTGCAAGTCGATGAATTGGGATTTACATTGGTTGACCTTCAAAAAGTAGCTTACAAGGATGACCCTTTTCTCATGGCCCACCAAGCAAAACAAGTGTTTTATGTCCAAGATCCTTGCTCCAAAAGATGGTTAGTTGTTCTTCAAGAAAAGACAACAATCGCTAGTGATGACACCAATGATCTTTCAAATATTGATATTTCTCAAACTCCCTTATAATCAAGGATATCTAGTATCAATGAAGAAACTGAAATAGATGATGTACATGCTATTCGAAATGATCATCATGAAGGAATATGGAAAAATGTTACTACATGATACAAGTTAGTTATTTATTTAATTATTTCATCATTGTATGTTTATTTTTAAATTATTTTAAAATGTTTATTACGTTTTTTATGTTTAGTAGAGTTTCTAACATCTTTTCTCTTTGCTTTCAACAGGTACATGGCTGATTATTACATTTCTTTTCAACTTTCAATACTTGTTTGATGTAATTTTAAGTTATTTCATTTGTAAATTAAAGTTTGATAATAAATAATGATGTATTTAGTTTAAATATATAGATTATATGAATTCTGTATTGGTTGTCTAGTGCTTCTCTATTGTCTGTCTGGATTCTGTGTGTATATGCAAGTATGTGAATAAATAATACGGTAATATACCTAAACAAAATGAACATTAAAAAAAAAGGACTTTCTACCTCGGTTACGACTATAACCGATGTAGAAAGTACACTTTTTACATCGGTTGCGGGCAGAACCGATGTAAAAAGTATACTTTCTACATCGGTTCTGCCCGCAACCCATGTAAAAAGTGTACTTTCTACATCGGTTATTTGCCCAACCGATGTAGAAAGTCATACTTTTTACGTCGGTTGTAGAACCGATGTAAAAAGTCTTATTTTCTATATCGCCCACTTTAACACCGCCTGAATAACCGATGTAAAATGGGCTTAACAACCAAGGTAAAAAACTTATTTTTCACTAGTGACAGTTTGAGAATTAGGATCATGTTGTGTTTAAAAGTTTAAAGAACGTTTACAAAGATATTATCCATCAACATGATTTTTAAATTGCTAATGAGATTTGAATTTCTGATTTTGTAGAGAATAAATTTAATTATAACTAACTAAATCAATTTTTGTTTGTTTAAAATTTATATCTATATTTTTTAATAAATATTAAATAAAAAGGCTTATTTAATTCTCATAAAAAAATCTATGTAATATTTATCAACTGAGATAGATACAGAAGTCGAATAATTTAAATAAAATTCTGATAGAAGGAATCTAGCAGCATGAAACACATAAAATAAAAATACCTTCAATCCAGCCATCTTAAAAAAAATATTATTTGTGAGCATCAAATATTTGAGATGTGTATATGCAAATGGTTAAAGAGCATAGAAATAATATCATAAACTAACAATGCTACACAATTGAACTATAACTGTTTGCAGTTTTTGTTAAGCTATAAAACATCGAAGCCCTTAAAACAAGTTGCTTTTACAGAAAATACTAAAGTAAAATATAGTTGTTTATTGTCAATCTACATAAGATGAATTTTATTTTACATGGTACAGTTCATATGAAAACTTCATAGTATAAAAACTTTTAAGTATCCATGTTAAGTGTAATTATTATTTGTTTAAATGAAATGCTAATATATGATCAAACGATAATGTCTTTATTTATTTATTTATTTTTGTAAAATATTTAATGCTTGGGCAAATAACCTTTTGTTATTGGAAAACTGTATTTATATTTTTTTTATACAAAATTTTGTACAACAAAAAGTAAATAAAGAAAGAAATGATAAGTAAGTTAATGACGAGTGAATATAAAGATAACCGTATTTCAAAAGATATTAGAAAAATTACTGTATAAATAATATACTTTGGTGTTTATTTAATGTTTTTGCTATTGCTCATTCCGCTCTCAGACAAAAGCGCATCGCCTTTACTTTTTTAAACCGTTGGGCCATAACCTTCTTTTGTCATGCTTTGTAGTTAGAAAACTGGAAGGAAAGAAATAAAAAGAAAAAAATTAAAAGGGAAAAAAATAAATGAAAATAAAATTAAAAAAATTTGTTTGGATAGATGGAAATAGGAAAAAAAAAATAAAAAAAAATATACAGTTTGTTATTTAGATTGGTAAAAAAAAGAATAAAAATAAAATATTAGTAATATAATTTTTTTATATATAAATTTTAACTTAAAAATTTTAATTTTATTATTATTTATATTAATATAATATTTTTTAAAAAAATATATATATATTTAATAATTAAAAATAAAAAAATAGCTCCTTCCAATTCTTTTATAAAGGATGAAAATATTTTTATATATCTTACAGAATTTAATTCCTTCTTTTCATATATCATAAATGTAAGCCCTTAAATTTCTCGTACAAACAATGCGTAAATTTTTTTAGAGCTGGAGCAATATATCGAGAAAAATTATTTGTTGTACTTGTAGGATAGTTCAAGTGGAAGAGTTAAGAGTTCATGACCAAAGCAAAAAGTAATTGTAATCTTCGCCAAAATGCAAGTCATATTTGTCCTTAGTTGAATCCATCGGCCCCACGCGCAACACCTAAGCTCGTGCATATCAAATCTGACAGGGTCCAAACAAATAGACACGAAGGATTGCATTGTAAAAATTAAGGGTTTTTTTGGGTAACAAAAATAAAGGATTTTTAGATAGCCAAAAGTTACAACATATTCACAAGAGATCTTGTTTAGTTTTAAAAACTTGCTCAAAAAGTTTGACTTCAATTGGCAAAGTGAAGGCTGAAAGTCTACAGCCGTGAGAGAATCATACTTATATTTGTATAAGGATAGTTCTATGGATCTCAACATCCATGTTAATTTTCACGGGAGCCATCGCAAGCAATGACAAAAATATAGTTTGGTGTTATTCTTCAATTATAATTGACGTTTCATTTCGGTACCTAATTAGCAGCAGTTATACAAAGCTGATTTAGATTTGAGAATAAAATTAAAAAAATTGTTGTATGTTTGCGTCTGCGGTTCCCACCAGTCATTGATGTAGTTTCTCTACCACAAAAAAAAAAAAAACCATGGTACCCAAACCATCCTCATTTCTCTTACTAGTTAAGCTCGCCAGAAAATTATTTCTGTTATTCATCTACAACACTTACTTGGCACGTGTCAACTTCAAATAACAAGAACAGTGACGAAAAAATTTACAGAACTAGGAGACTATAACAAAACAGGTTCTACTCTAAACCTAAGTAAACAGTAAAAACAGAAAGAAGGTACGATCAAAAGATAAAATCATGATCTATAATGTTTTGTTTGTTTAGATAAATTTTGAGGGAAAATAATTTATTTTCAGGTATAAATTTTATTTTTTTGCATATATTTTATATAAAAGAAAGAAATTAAGATTAGTAGGATCTGTAGAAAAAAAAAATTTCAGAAGGAAAAAAAGTAAAAAAAGGGTTGATTTTTTTATTTTTTATTTATTTTAAATTATTAAAAATTAAAAAAATAAATATTATATTAATAAAAAATATAATAACAAAATTTATATAAATAAAAATTTATATTATTCATATTTTTTCTATCTTTTTTTTTTATTTTTTCTAAACAATTTAATTTTTCATTATATTTTATATTTTCTTCGCTAATAATTTTTTTATTTCTATTTTTTATATTATCCAAACCAATCGAAACGATGCATAAAAGATAGAAAATAGTTTCAAATTTTGTCTCTTTTTCTTTGGGAAGGAAAAGGTAGGGTGAATACTTAATCTCCTGTTCAAAGGACTGGCTGAAAAATTTAGGTCAAAATAGGGAAAACATGTAAAGGATTGAGAAGTCAAAACAAGGAATTCAAAACAAAAAAAAAATGCATAAAGCTTTTCTGAGATAGATTTGCACGTATAACATGGAAAATAGTGTGAATCGACGATGATTGTTTGTGCTTCGGTAGCAAAGTTCTAAATATCTTGCAGGAATTTAGTTGGACTGAATATTTGGAAATATTTATTACAAAATTAATTTATGAGTTGAGAGGAGTTAATGCTTGAGAGCATAGCATACCCCAAGTTCAAGTGGAAAGAAGGGCACAAGTAAAGGCATCGCGCACAAGTTTGTTAATTGCGTCCCTGAACTTATAATAGTCCTCAACTTTATTGTAGAGTTGATGTGAAATTCTAGCATATCCAGTGACGGACCCAACTTCCCCATCTCCGGGTGCTCGAAAGTAAATGGGGACTTCAATCCCAAAATGATCCCTCAAATGTGTCCTAAGCATGAGAGCATCAGTGTCAGACCTAATCCCCAAGGAAGGAGGCAAACCCACCATCACCATGCTGGCACACATATCAGGAGGAGTCCCAAGATGAGTTCCCCAAGAAGCTACCAACATCTCCCCCATCTCCACAACGCCATCGTGGTTCCTCTTCTTTATTCCTTCAATCCCACCCTCCAACCTATTAACAAACTCCATAACCGCAGGAACCACCAATTGCGCGCTATAATCCCTATTCCCAATCCAAGAACTTTCCACAGCCAACCCCTTCCCGTACTCGTGAGACACCACGGGGTGGTGCAAGTCACGTGACTCAAGCGAACCGCGAGCGTAGAGAAAGGCAACGGAGGGTGGACAAAAAAACCACTTGTGCAAATTGCTGGTGTAGAAATCAGCCCCAATCTCCTGCATATCCACACGCGTGCACCCAATCGCGTGTGCCGCGTCGACGAAAACCTGGTCAACCCCTTCCTCCTTGCAAATTGTAACTAACTCCTTCACCGGAATCACCACGCTGGGCATGGAAGTCACATGATCGATAACGGCCAACCGAATTCTGTTACCCTGGGCCTTTCCTCGTTCCAACGCGCTCCGGAATTCGCGGATGATCTCGTCGTTAGAGTTCACGGGGAAGGGGAGGGGGACCTCGATGACGGTCCCTCCAGCGCGTGCCACGTACGCGTCCATGGATTTTTTGACGGAGCCGTAGGCGTAGTGGAGCATGAGGACGATGTCGCCTCTCTGGAACTTTCCTTCGTGAAAGGCCCAAGCGGCTTGCTGGAGGACGATGGTGGTGGCGGTGGTGGCATTGTCAACGATGGAGATCTCATCCACGTGTTCCGCGTTGACTAGTTCCTTGATGATGGTTCTGGAGCGGAGGAGTCCCTTCTTGAGGTCGTTGAAGTAGAAGCTATCGGGTTGGCGGAGGTTCTTGAGCTGCCATTGGCGCTGCACGGCGATGACGGAGGCAGGGCAACACCCGAAGGCGCCGTTGTTGAGGCGAGCGACGTCGGGGTCATGGTGGGAGAATTCCGACTGGATCTCATGGTGGGTGAAGAAGGAGGAAGATGAAGTGGAAGAGAGCTTTGGCTTTTTTGAAACGTGAGGATCGGCGTCCCCGTTTAAGTGGTTGTGGGAGGCCATTGAAGATGAGAAGAGAAGAGAAGAAGTTAGAGAGTTGGGTGGAATGATCAGAATGAGGACAAAATGTGTGAGGTGGTGTTATCTTTCATTCCCACTACACTCAACATAGTGATTTGAGAAAGAATATAAAATGAGGGAAGAAGAAGAACCACCCGCAAAAGTGCCCTTTTTAATGATGATGCTTATCTTATTCATCTGCATTTCCATTTCAGATAATGTAGGCATCATTCCGATCCATTTCCTATCTTTTTCTTTTTAATTTTTATGCTTCCAATTTGGTTTCTTGTCACGCCGCACACCGGAAAACTGTTGCCATACCTACAAATTAGGTGAAATAAAATAAGAAAAAATTATAAATATATATATATAATATTGTTAAATTAAATTATATATATATATATATATATATATATAAAATTAAAATCGCGCCCACACAGCATTAATTAAATAGCTTGTTGTACTGCTTATGTCAGCATTCTTTTGTCTAACTATTTCCACAATAAATATTCATACAAATTGAGTTATGATTTCATCATGCCTAAAATTATTAATATTTTAAATATTTTTTTATTCTCATCTTTTATCGTATCATAATATTTATTTTATTTATTGTTTTTTTATCTCTTCCTCCAAGTGCATATACTAGAAATTGTCCATCAATCATTTTCCTTAATATTTTTGGTGATTGGTTCGCATTTTATAAATTGTTTGAACATTAAGTTAATTAACTATCAAGGCTGTATGCTGGACATTATATCACCGTTTTTAATTTCAATAATGGAGGGTCAATTGCCAAATGATGTAGATTCTTAATGTTTAATTATTGCCATTTGCCTTCGAAGTTGTGTACAATTTTAAGGGGCGATGATGACGATTAATGCGAATCCATAAATCATCGATTTCATGTGAATAAAAGTTTTGTTGATTTTGTTTTCTATCTATTTTTTTTTTTTACAAATAACTAAGTTTTGGAGTTTAGCGTAAACGCATTCTTAAATTAACAAAACAATTGTTTGAATTGAAGATTGGAAGTTATTTATTTTAAAACTGAAATTGATTAAAATAAATATTTAATTTTAAATCGTAAAAGGTAGTTGATATATAAGACAACATTATTCTAAAGCATAAATCTTTGAAAAATATAAAAAATGATTTTTCAATTGTAAATCAAACAAATACGTGTTTCCTTGTATTCACCTCATTCATTAGGCAACTTCAAAACTTGTTACATTATAAAATTTGGTAATATATAATTAACCGAAACGTACACGCCCACTTGTTTTTGAAAATTATGGTCAAGGCTTTTGAAATAACATAGAACAATAGAAATCATAATCATGTTATAGTTAACGAGTTTTTCTTGGCAATACAAGGTTTTGGGTTTGCATATCATTAATCGATATTATAAACTTCAAATCTGAAACTGATAAAATTTTATTAATTAATATTCTTAAAGCATTGCCTCATTGTTAAATCGTTTGTTTAATGTATCCACTTAAATCTTTTATTCATTACTTACACAAGGTAGCTTCTCTCGAAACAAAATTATATATCATAGATGGACTGATAGAGATGCTTATGAACAAAAAGTAGGAATACATCTCCATGTATTAGGTAAATTATTATAGGACTTATTTTTATATTTATATTTTAAAAATTTATCCATATTTAAATTTGTACTTATACGGATAATAACTTTAATTTTCGTTCTCATATTTGATAGATATTCAAATATTTATATCCAAATTTATTATCTTCACTTGAATAAAAAAATATTTTTACATACCTAGATATTCATTATACTAAATAAATTACGAATTAAATTTAACTTTTTATAATATAAACATCCATAAAATATTTGTAACAATTAAAATAATTTAAATAAATTTTAAAGATAAAGAATAAGGATGAACATAAGTTAAATTATTTAATATAGATTTACTTCTGTTAAAAATTTAGTTTAACTTAATTTATTTAATATATAAATAATTTTAAATTTATTAAAAAATTAGATAAATAAAATAGACTTATATTTATATAAAAATATATTTAACTTATTTAAATTTTTTTAATATTATTATTAATTTTATAATATATTATATTTATTTTAATATATTAAATTCATATAATATAACATTATATCCTATCAGAATAAAAATTAAAAAGTAAACGATTGAACATGCAACTTTGTTTTCATTATCATAAAATATTAAGTAAATTTTTGTATATTTTTTAATTATATATATAGATAGTTAAAAATATTTTTAATTTTTAAAATCTTAAAATTTTAATGTTAATTTTTTAAATAATTAATTTGGATTTTTTATTTTTTAGAATAGACTAATTTTAATCCATATCATAACTTATATTTAACATGTAGTATCTAACGTCAACGATAAAAAAATTAAAATTAATTTATTTTAAAAAATGAAAGATCAAAATTAAATACTTTTAAAATGAGAGATTAAAGTTAAAATTTTAAATTTTTTTAAAAAATAAAAACATATTTACTTTTTCTCTCTCTTAAATATATATATATATATTAGATTTATTATTAATTATTTTATATAATAGATTTTATATAAATTTATAGATCTTAAATCTTAAAACAAGCAACATTTTAACAACTATGAAAAAAATATATAAATTAAAATTTTAAAAAATTTAAATATATAAAATCTTGATATCTAAAGTACATTTAAATCTGTTATATTTTCATTCCAAAAAAAGAAATGTTGATCATAAAGAAATATATAGTTTTAAAGTTAAAAATATTATTATTTTAAAAATAATATTTTTATTGAGAACATGTATTTTATACATTATTTTTTATTATCTATTTTGTTAATATTGTTAAATTTATAGAAGTACACGATATAACAAATCTTAAACAATAAAAAATTGTGTTAATTTTAAAAAATAAGAATGTTAAACATAATTATAATAAATTAAAATTTAAAAAAATTAGTATAATTTATCCATAAAAATATGTTACGAAAAGTATTATTTTCTCTCAAATTATTCCAACAAAAACAATGTTTCAATAAACACTTTCCAGCAAGAAGATAATGTTTTAAGATTATAATATCATAAGTAGGAATGACAATTTTCCATTTACTCCTATTTTTTTTGGTATAACTTGCTAGCTAGTGAAAAAGTGTCACTAGCAGATAGGTGATGGATGATAGCATATGAAAAGTGATGAAGGTCAAATCCGAACCTTTACTTTAAATTATTCTAATTCTTAATTTTTCACAAGATCAATTCTAATGACTTTTAATTATTCTAATTCTTAATTCCTCAACATTAAATCAATCTTAATGATTTTTATTTATGTTGATTTGGAATGATTCTTACTTTTTAATTTTAAAATTTTTAAAAATTAAAATTAATTTTTATTTTTAATTTGTAATTATAGTTTTTTAGTTTTTAATTTTTTTTGTAAAAATAAATTAAATTATTCTTTTCTATTACTTTGTTATGAATTAACAAAAAATATTAATTCAAAAAATAAAAAAAAATTAATTTTACTAGAAATAAAAAATTTAAAATTTTTAAAGTTAAAAATTATTATTATTATAGTAATGATTATAAAAGTAAAATAGTACTAGTAATAATAATAAGAGTAATGTTTGTAAGATAATGATAGTGATGTAATAATTATAATATAAAGAATATTATATAATTAAGTAAATTTTTATTTTACATATTTTTTATCATTAATATTTAAAATAAATAATTTTATATGTTACTATTATAATATTTTATATTATTCAATATTTATTTTATTTAAAAATAATATATCATAATATTATATTATAAATAATTATATAATATAAATTTATATTATAATGTTATAAATTTAATATAATTTATATATATCAAATAATATTATTTATAAAAATAGATAAATAAAAATTTAACAAAAAACTTAAATTTTTTAAAATAATAAAAAATATATTATTATTATTATTATAATAATAATAATTATAATGATTATGGTTATACTGTAAAGAATATTATATAATTATATATTTTATATATTATTTAAAATTAATATATTAGATCAATATTTTATATTATTATTATAATATTTTATATATTATTAAATATTTATTTTAGATAAAATAATATATATTATATTATACAATAAAAAATTATATAATATAAATTTATATTATAATATTATAAATTAAATATAACTTTTTTATATTAAATATTTTTATTCATTTGTAATTTATAAAAAAAATAATTAATTTCTTTTAAAATAATAAAATTAAAAATTTTAAAAATAATAAAAATTATTATTATTATTATAGTAATAATAGTGACCATAGCAATAATAATGAAGGTAATAATTTAATGATGATGATGGTGATAGTGATAATTATACTGATGATATAATTTAATAAATTTAAAAATAAAAATATTTTAAAATTAAAAATAATAATTAAAAAAAAAATTTATTCTAAGATTTGAATTAGAGTTGTTGTGGAAATATATTAAAAATTAATTCAAAATTATCTAATAATTTTTGTTTTTAAAATTAATTTAAAAATTAAAAATTAGCAACCAAAGTTAAATACAATACTTAGTTCTGAAATCGATACCGCACACAATTTACATTAAAAAGCGTATTCAATGAGGAAAATTAATTCCTAGTATGACACAAACAGGCCTAGGGGGTGAGAAGTAAAGTGTTCCAAAATTCAAACTCCTAACTTGGACAAAACATTTTAATAACCAGACCACAAACACCCTAACCATGATTCTTCAATTGCTCAACAAAATAGATGTCACTATAACCCCTAATCCACTGGTGAGCCATCCCTAGCAGCCCCAGACCCAGTACACAAACTCACCCCAATCCAAACCGTTATTCATAGGCACCTGGAAGAATAAATAACAAATTAAAACCCAGACTCGCCTCAAGGCCATGTTTTAGGATAATATGTGTAACAAAAATTAGTTAATAAACTAATTGAAAATTGAAAAAATAATTAAAAATAAAAAGTAATTTTCAGTTGAAAATTATTATCTAAAGCTAAAAATTACTAAATTAAAAATATTCAATAACACTAACTAAACTAGTTAATAAATATAAAATAATATACGAATATATTTTTATATAATTTTTAATATTTTTCATTTTGTAAACAAAGATTTATTTTAGGCAATTATAATTTAAATTATTTAATAAATTTCAATTTGTCATCATTTTTTTTTGTTTAAAAATCAATTTTTTTATTAAAAGACTAAAATAAACAGTGTAAAGAATGTAATCATTAAAATAAGTATAATACTAAAGAAATTTTTTATTGAAATAAATAATCAAATATTAAATAAAGTGGTAAATGAAATATATATATATATATATATATAAAACTATTAAAGATAAAAATGACAAATAATAATAATAAGCCATAAAAATATAAGTTCAAACGTCACTACACATAACATATGAAAAACGCTATGATAAAAAATATACCATTATAAGCTGATGAATAAACTCATTTACCAAACACTTTTTTTCTTGACAAACTTATAAGCTAGTTCAATAAACTATAAATAACTTGCCGAGTACACTCACAATTAACATCTACAATATAGTTGACATCGTTATTGCCATAGAAGAACCAGTTGAAATTATTCATGAATGTTCTAAATGAAAGAAGTCTTGAGGTGATTGGTATGTGAATCAAAGTTGGAAAAAAAGAAGTTAGATGTCGAATTTGAGGGGGGAAATTAAAGAATGAAAATATACTATTAACCATTTTGTAATAGCTCAGAATAGAGAGTAATTAGCCTAATTTTTCCTTTACTGTGCCATAAAATGCAATTCTTACCATAAAACTTACAGATGCAGGATATTCACAAGATGGCTCATTAAGTATATTGTAGCTTTGTTTGCACGCTGGGTTCACAGCATTCGATTCATGATTCAAAAATAACGGCACAGATATGTCTTGCATGATTTCCAAAGCACGTTGGACAGATGTGGATTTTTATCACTGCAGAGAAAATCGATTCGGAAATGCTAAATAAACCGACACTATGAAGTTATCAGAGTAATGTGATTCCAATCTCGCTTGTCCGTCTTGGAGACAAAGTTATTATAACATAACCTCAAACTAATCATTTTCCCCATTTTATATTAATTAGTAAGGACAAAGGAAATGGTAACAATATATCAGCACTAATTTTTTTGGTCATAAGCAGCTATATTCTGGGGCTCACATTCAGGACTAAACAAACGAACCAATAAAGCAGTGCTTGAGCTTACAGTTACAGCTCCACATGCTGCCCAACGAAGACTCCTAGGAACTGTGATTCGAGGACCTGCATGACCAAAGCAAAATCTGATGAATTGTTATGCAAGACTCTGAGATTGTAGAAAGAACTTTGATGTGTGTGCGCGTAAATTTAAATCACCACTGAAAGTACAGAAGAAAGGGAAAGAGCTAACACTATTTAAAACCGCATAAAAATCATTTCAAGGGAGAAATCCCATCATATAAGAGACACGTACAAAGGCTTTGTTCTAAATAAGCAAGCTAACAATAGTCAACTCCCTATTTTGGCTACTCTATTACACACACACATGCACATACAGCCATGCATATGGAACAAGAAATAAGCAAGGGCAAGGGCAAACGGAAGAACAAACCATAATGCAGTCGGCAAAGAATCCAAAATCCTAATGCTCCACCAACACTGTAGACACCAGCCGTGTGCCTCATCAGCCTAGAACAAGGTTTTGCATCAGGCCTCATGAGCTCACCATCAGAAAAGCCTAAGAAACGCCTCAGTGACATCCTGTTAGTTAGTTACCTGACACAATTTATATATCCCTGGTAGTTAACATTTAATGCCTTAACATTCAATGCAAAAGAGATATTGTTAAATTGAATGACTCTAATATAACGGTAAGCTTATCACAGAGTCACTATGCATAAGTTATATGTTCGCAAAGCAAGCAAACAAATAAAAGACCATGACAATAAAGGGGAAATTTACTCAAACAGTTAGAAGGCATGCGAGAGATGCCGATTATCAACCTAAAAATGGTTGATATAAAATAAAATTCAAATAGAATAAAAGAAATAATCGTTGCAAATGTAGAAAAATATAAAGCTGATACCTCGTTGGCTAGTAGGATGGAATCAAGTGCATACAAGGAAAAGAACAAAATATCTCCAGATGTTGTCGATGTTGCAAATTACGGAAACTACTTGTTTGGTTGCTTTTTTCTAATACTAATTTGCTTAAGATAATTTTACATTTTGTAATAAACTATAAAAAGAAGCCATACAATATACAAGGCAAATTGTTATAGAATTCCACGCACTTTAAGAATCAAAATCAGCAAAGGCTAGCTTCATTACCACAAAGCTAATGCAGTAGAAGCAGAAGCTTCAGCTATATCAGGTCATGTTGCAGCATTTTCAAGGTGGGCTAGTTAGCTACATACACAACCAGGCAGCATTTATAAAAAAGAATTCGTCTCAGTATTAAACAACCATATCTTCTTCCTTTCGAAGGTCAAATTCAGAGAAGTCCCGTGAGGTGTTGTTTAATAATAAGAACTAGGATTCACTCCCCCAATAGGCCAGCAAACTGTATACAAAGAATAGACACTAGTATTCAAGCAAAGTGGAAAAATTAGACAAAGCATGAACAGAGCTCAGAAGTCTCCGTATCATTAAACCATATTTAAATCAATCCAATTTCCAGGCCTGCAAATAAATGCTACCACGTTACACAGTCACGCAACCTGTCCCTTGGTGTCATTTAATCAAACACCCGAAAAGCAAGGTCATCAACTAATCAAACTAAAGGCAAAAGAAGAATTTAATTTTTAAACAGAATCAGAATCAAAAGAACGTATTAGATCAGAGCCAAAAGAAAAAAAATGAATTGACACAGGTTGCGGCAACTTGAGATTTAACATAAAGGAACTCATTGTAGTTGTAGGTATGTAAAGAAAGAAAGTAAACCTGGCAGGGAGAGTTCTTCAAAGGCGAAGGTGAAGTTGAATCAAACTTCAGTTCACACTGACACAAAAAGAAAAAAAGAAAAAAAAAAAAAAGGAAAACCGTAAAATACAAAGAGGGCGGAAAAGTTTATCCCTCGTCCAGGATGAGTTGGCTTGGCGACTATATCTCCTGCACCTGATGCTACTATTGGGCTGGAAACAATGAAGCATGTTTGTTATTGGGCCGAAGTAGGGAAAGAGAAGCCCATTATCGAGCTCGGGCCGGAAATATGACTGGAAATACTGTTGAAGTGGAATCGTGATCTCGAAGACAGACCCGGAAAGTTACATCACATCTAATCTCCTTATAACATTTACTGTGATCATGATATTTGAGAATATAGCATTTATTATTATGATGATGATAATACAATATTTATTATGACCATCATATCAAAATGATATTTAGCCCCATCTTCCTTTCAGTTTTTACTATTTTGAACTATTTTTGTTTTATTAGAGGCATAGGGATATTTCCTTTAGAAAACAACAAAGAAAGATGCACCCATTTGAAATGGTTTTATATTTTCAATTTTTAAAATTATTTATTTTTCTGGTGTTCCGACATTTAAGAAAGTACCAGTGCCTTTCAGTACATGTTTGCTACATTTAATATCAATAAATGATTTATTTTAAAATTATTATTATAAAAATTATATTATTAAACCTAATTATCTACATGTAATTTTACTACTTTCATTATATATATATATATATAATGTAAATTTTCAAAAATAAAAGAATCATAGTTGCATAACATTACCAAAAAATTAGAATTGAAAATAAAATAATATTTATCAGAATTGTAACATTGTAAAATGAAATAATTAAAATTTAGATAAAAGAAATAGAAAATTATAATAATATAAATTTAAAATATTAAACTAATATTGTAACCCTAGAAATTGAAATAGTAAAACTAGGAAATGAAGTATTATAGTATCAACATAAAAAATCGTAAACAATAAATAATATTGGAAAATTAATCATTTAAATTAAATTTTTATAAGAAATTTTAAAAAAACAAAAACAGAACACTGTATAAAAAAATTAACAAGTAATGCTAGCAAAATTCATATTAAAAAAATTAAGAAACGATAATATAAAATTATAAAATGAACCGAATAAAATAATATTATAATACTGCAAAACAAAATAGTAATAAGGGAATTACCAACAAAAAAAAACAGAAGTACTGAAAAAAATGCAATAAAAAATAGTTAAATAGTGTTATTGATGTAAAAAAATACAAATAATCATAATTTATTATTATAAAAAATATGTAATTAAAAAACAATACAAAAAATTTAAACCATATTAAAAAAATTGACACGCAATTATAAATGTTTTATTGTTATATTTAAAAAATGTTTTTATATTTTAATTAAAAAATATTGATCATTATTTTATTTAAATTATGTAATTTATTGTAATGATATTATCATTATTTGACTAAATAGTAATGTTAATTATTATTATTATTATATCAATATATCATTTTAAGATTTAATTTTTAATATATTTATTTTCTTGGTATTGTTTTTCAACTATTTATAACTTTGATAATATTAAAATGTTATTTTTTTATGTTAATTAACACAATTAAATAGTATTTCTGATTTCTTAATATTATTATTTTATTATTTATAAAAACATTTCGTTCATTAGTTTTTAAATTTAGAATTATTATCTTTTGAATTTTTATTTTGCTAAAAATAATTTTGTTCTGGTGTAATCCTTAAAAGTTTCACAAACTAAGTTTAAAATTCCAGTAAAGGTGGGAGTCTTGCCATGTCACCAAAACATTTAAAGTAAAAGGTGATGAATATCCTACAATGTTTAAATGAGTAGTATTTTAATTAACAATATATAAAATAGTGTATGGGGATAAATTACAATAAGGATAAGCATCATCCCTACGTAATGTGTACGACGTGGCTAAATGTTTCTTTTATATAAGTCGAAACATGGATGAGTCAAGCTAGGAGCATTCTCATATGTGAGGGTTTAACATGGATAATTTAGCATGCCAATAAATTTTTAATTGTTAAATATGTTAGATATTTCTTTACATCTGGCATAAATTAAGGGTTTTAATCCTATGTGTAAAGGTGTAAAAATTGTATATTTATTATTTGAGTGTTAATTGTTTTGTGGGCCTTAAATAAAGTTAGCCTAATGACTATTGCAGATTATTGTACAAAGATTATTAAACTTGAACTCTGGTCTACGATATAGTTTTTATTGATTAATTTATATTTTTACTTTTACCCTATTGTATTATGATCTTTTTTCTCATCTTTTTTATATATATATATTTTTTTTACTTCTAATTTTTAAATAAAAAAATACAAGAGAATCATTATATCAGTATAAGAGTATAATAGAATCTTTAGGGATATTTTATTATATTATCTATATTATAGTACGCTATGATGAAATTTTAGCTTTTTATAAGTATAATATTTATTTGATAATAAAATATCTGATCGTATGGTACTCTTATGATTATATATTAAGGGATAATATTCAGGCGGAAATTTTCGCGGAAACACGGGTTAAAAATATCTCAATGTCTATTTGACGAATAGAATTAGAAATAAAATTTGAGATAGAAATTGATTGAAACTTAGGATTATAATTATAAGGTTTGTAAATTCTTTTAGAGTAAGAATATTAATTCTAAACTCTACTTTTATATAATTCCAATACATTATAATTAAATTAAATATATTACCATATATATGATGTCAGTGTTATATAATTTTAAAGTCTTCTTTTATAGAATTTTAATATACTATAGGATATATGTTAAAATGATTATTATCAATATAAGTATATCACCGTATGAAACCAGTGTAATAAATTAAGTCAATAAATATTTTTTTAATATGTATATCTTAAGAAAGGTATTAATGTGATGATAATGTTAAAATTTATTTATTATTTTTACTTCACTTTATTTATAAAATAATAGTAAGTATCACGACGATGACAGTAAAAGTTATATTAATAAATAAATAAAAATAAAAAATATATTTTTTTATAAATTTAAATATACACTATTATCAAATATTTGGATTAGATGGTGGAGAATGATTCAACCTAATAAGTAATTTTAAAATCTAAAGTCTTGTGCAAGTGATGATATTAAATATTTAGAAGAAAATATTTGTTGTTCATTAGTAATTTTAGTCTATTTAAATAAAATAGACTCTTAAAAAATATCTATAATTTCATATTTGCAATATATAAATTTTACAACAGGTAAAACAATTGATCAGTGATTAAATGTTTGGTCCATCTTCAATATCAAGGAATTGATTTTGAATCATACTATGCGTAAGTACCTTTTTGGTATACAATTTAGTAAAGCTAATATTGGATTGTTAAATATTTTTAAAATATGTGCGTAAATGAATTTAATCATAATTTTTTATTAGGATAGATTTTTTTTAGAAAGTATGAGAATTGATTTTGTAACTTAATAAACAAACTAATCTTAACCATATAAATATTTGGCTTAACTTATTAACATTGGATCAATTGTATAAAAAGCAATTACGGCTGGAAGGTAAAGCCATGAAAGTGATTTGCTTCTAGTAAATTATAATTTTTAATTCTATAAAATATTTATTTTAGTCATTAATTTTTTAAAAAATTTTTGATTTTAATTTTATATTAGCATGTAAAAACTAAAATAAATATTAATTTATAAATTTAAGATTGAATAAAATTTTTATAAAATTAAAAGCCAAAATAAATAATACTCAGAGTTAACAGATTAAAATGAAGGTTTAATCTATTTATTTCCTACTAAAATTAAGGAGTAAAATGACACTTATCAGTTAAAAAACTAAAGTAATCTGATTTAACGACACTCATCATTTAAGAAGCTAAAGTAATCTAATTTCACAGTATGACTCAGAAGAAGAAAGACAAGCAAGCAAAGAATGAAAGAAAGGCCAAGAAAAAAAATAACACAGGGATTAAAATAGTTTTGATCTCTTTAAAAATAAAAATATTAATTTTCACATGTTAAAAACTAATGGAAATGAACTTAAATCTTTTAAACCTCGAAAAAGAAAGAATGCCAAAGTGTGAATAATGAAAAAAAAAAAAACTGGGTACCAATTCAATACACATTTATAAAGGTAATTTAATTTATTCTTTAATATTTTTGTCTTCTGAATATTTATTTTCGAGACAATTTGAAGACTTTGAACCAATTTGATAAATTTAGAGAATCGTTGTAAAATATTAGATCAAATATCTAAGTTTCAAGTGATAATTTTATGAAAACCTGAATTCAGAAAAAAACGGAAAAAATGCACATAATTCAGGGAAAAGAGCAAAATATAGTAGATTCATATATTATGAATGAAACAGCTAACTCAATTCGGTTAAACTGTAATATAAGTGTATTAATCAAATCAGTTATCTAACTAGTTTTATATACATATATTTTTATATATCAGTTGTCGGTCTTAACAAAAGAAGATAGACAAATATAAAAATTGTTGATTATTTATTGAAAATAAAAAATATATATGTAAAGGTAGGTGTGCATCTCATGTCATGTAACCAATCTTATATTTAAAAAAACATAAGAATTATATATTAAAACGAACTTTTAAAAACATAAAATATTATCATGTGGTTCAATATCTTTACTATACATGAAGGAAAAGAAAATAAAATAAGTTTTTTTTTCTATGTTTTTGCAATCTTTTAGTAAATGAACATGTATAGGATAAGATCCATGGCTCTGTTAAAGCATCCATTTTATGTTAATATAATAACAATAATAATAATAATATGATTTCATGAAAATTAAGTTCGTTATTTTGTTGATAAATATTGATATCATAATATCTTATAAAATATATATCAAATTAAAAAATTTACTTTTAACAAGAATAATTTAAAAGCTACTCTCACTCATTCGAGTCATATAAAACTGTCTACATTAAATAGTTAAGTTTTTTTTTAATTTTTTTCTTTTAAATACCACTTTAATTTAATTTTTAAATATTAATATACTATAACAATTTAACAAATATCATAATATTTTAAATCAATTAAATTTTAAGATTATTATAAATTACAATATTAATTAATCTTAATTCAAATTTAATTTTGAATTTGGAATTTTAAATTCTAAATATATTAAATCAATAAAAATTGTATGTTATGATTTTAATAGTTTATTTCTTTAATTTGAAGCATTTTATCTGTTTTATTTTTATGAATATAATATTCATTATTACTAATAAAGAAATATTAACTAATAATAAATGTTTACTAGTTCATAATTTTAAAATACTTGTACACTACATTATAAATTTTTACATGAATAGAAACTTAAATTACAAATATTTTTTAATAATTATTATTATAAACAAACTTATACAAAGTAAAATATTTAAAACGCCAATAATTAATAAGCATAATTCAAAAGTTTAACATATAGTAATCATATCACTACATACAAATTGTAGCTTCTACTTTCCTTGCACTCTTTATACTACGGTCAAATTTTATTTTATTTTAAATCGAATAAATTACACCATGTATATATATGTATGGAAACTTTTCCGTTTACCATATCGTATAAAAATAGTATATCAAACGCACACCAATTGAAATCTGATTTCAGACCCATAAAAATAACTCAACTGGTACCTGACCCAGATGGAAGGTTAGATGGTTTTATACGCTATTTCAAAATCTGACATTGAAAGTGTTACACCTAATTTATTGGACGAGGGTGAGAAGTGGGGGGCCTAATAAGAAAAGAAAAAGATAAAGCGTGGCATCGTTTTTGTCCTCGCAGATATTTTTATATTGCAATTAATAAACGTATACATTTGTTTGTTTATAAATTGAGGTGCCTCAATGGTCCACTGTTCCTAGACGACCTTCCTCCCTTTTCGGGTACGTGTTTCCTCTGCTGTTTGGACTTCACTGCTTCGCTACTACCTGCACCACCATCTCCAGTACTAAAGGTTTCATTATTCCATTTTTATTTTATTTTTATCTTTAAATTATATTTGTCAAGAAACCAGAAGAAGAAAACTTTAATAATATATAATCATCACTCTTAGTTGAATCCACTTGATTCCTTCTAATTTTCACTAGATTTGACTTCTCCTAATTTTCCTCTTTCTTTTTTTATGTTTATCATATCATGATCATGTTAAGTTCAGCCTACTTGATTTCTCTCCCGTGATATCTTCTTCTGATTTCCACTGTTCTTGATCTCACCTTTAGCCCTTATTTTTCTTTTGATGCATCTATTCGAATATTCTGCATATGGATATCAGGAATCTGTATAATGATGATACAGGAAGAAAAAGTTTTTTTTTTTTTTATATGTATTGTTTTTTAAGTTGTCCGTTGTCTTTTTATTTATGGGTTACACGAATCTAGAAGTAGATAAATTAACTGAAAATTAAAGGAGATAAGATGAAGACAATAGGGTATAAGAAATTAGCCTAGCCTGCAGGGCAGTTTATCAAGATTCCATTTATGAGAAGTGATATGGGATGAATTCTAATAATGTGATTAATAACGTTAATTATGATTTATGAAGTTCAGGGATGAAGGTCTTACTTTGACCAAATCTGTAAAAGGTATATTTTGCTGAGGTAGCTTTTCCCCCCATTTTAACTGTTTTTATATATAGAAAAAATTACTCTTAGAAGAGACTTTATTCTAACCAGGGGGCAAGAGAATTACTGCAAGCCAATCATTTCTCGTTTGTTGAACACCTTGACAAGAATAATTGAATCTGCCGAAAATATTTTTATGATAACATCTTTTTGGTTTATCTGATCGAATATTAATTTATCTGTGGTTCTGTTAATGTGGAAACCAGGCTGCAAGGACTTAGTGTCTTAACTATTCATTTCCTTCACTGATTCGTGGTCTTAAAACTTAGCTCTTCTTACTTTCATATTACATTGCCTTGCAGATTTTCCCTGACTATGGGGCACAAGTATTTGTGGTTGGCTTTCTGTTTGTGGGCTTTAACATGCTCTCTTCTTCCTTCTTCATCCTGTGGACTTATGAGAATTGGTTTGAAGAAGAGAAATCTAGATCTTCAGAGTATTAGAGCTGCTAGAATGGTAAGAGAAAAGCTAAGATTAGGCAGACCAGTGTTGGGTGCATATGATCAGTATACTGACAAACCAAGCAATGAGGGCTTGGTGTCTTTGAAGAATTATTTGGATGCACAATATTATGGAGAGATTGGAATTGGCACACCCCCTCAGAAATTTGATGTCATATTTGATACTGGTAGTTCCAACCTCTGGGTTCCATCATCAAAGTGCTATTTTTCTGTGAGTTCAACTTAACTCCCATGTCTTCAATTGTCATTCCTCAGAAATATAGTATGTATCAGGGAGTCCTATTGACTAATGTTCTCCTACAGCTTGCCTGCTATACCCATCGATGGTACAAGTCAAAGAAATCCAAAACATATACCAAAAATGGTAATACTGACTTCCCATTATTCATATTCATTGCAGTGGTAGAAGCAATCATGTTACCAGTAAATTCAAACTCGTTTTTCTACTTGTCAATCAGGAACATCATGTAAAATAAGATATGGATCTGGATCAATATCTGGCTTTTTTAGTCAAGATGATGTTAAAGTTGGTTCTCTTGTTGTCAAGAATCAGGTGAGTGCTTCTTTATATACGAGCTCTCACATCTAGATTGTACAATTTTGCAGCAATACTTAGAGAGAATTCACTGTTATATTTGTCCTTTTAACTGTAGGATTTCATTGAGGCTACCCGAGAAGGAAGTATTTCCTTTGTGTTAGCGAAGTTTGATGGATTACTTGGGCTTGGGTTTCAGGAGATATCAGTTGAGGATGCTGTGCCAGTATGGTGTGTTTCATCCTGTCCTTTGATAACTCATTTGCATCTGATTCCCATATCAGAAGAACGTATTGTGAATCTTTTATATATATACTGATCCATTATAAATTACAGGTACAACATGGTGCAGCAAGATCTTGTAAGTGAGCCAGTGTTCTCTTTTTGGCTCAATGGGGGTCCAAAAGCGAAAAAGGGTGGTGAACTAATTTTTGGAGGTTTTGATCCAAAACACTTCAAAGGAGACCATACTTATGTTCCTGTTACTAAAAAAGGTTACTGGCAGGTTAGTCAAACAACACTTAGTTTGATCAGGAATTCTTTTCAAATGTATAGCTTATTGCGGAAAAGCTTACATGAATATTTTCTTTTTCAGATTGAAATGGGAGATTTTTACGTTGGAGGTCTCTCTACAGGTGACTTTGTTGTTCTTCAATGCTAAGACAGTTCTCTTTTGGGAGTTATTTGGAAATAACTGAGTGAGAGGTTGAAAGGATTTAGAATATGGTATAAGGAGCAAACCTGAAGTATATTTTCCCCCCTTGTCATACTGTAGTATATTTTATAGAAATGTGATCTGTGTACAAAGTGTGTATCTTTACAATTTTTTGGTAGTCATAATCTTTGATTAAGAAGTGTATCTAATTGTGGAATATATTGATGTTATTTTTAGGTGTTTGTGAGGGTGGCTGTGCTGCTATTGTGGATTCCGGAACATCTTTGCTTGCTGGTCCAACTGTGTGTGCTTACATCTTTTTGAAGATTTCTTGTTCATAACTTTTCCTTTGTACTTTTTATTGACTGCTAATTAATTTCAGACTGTTGTAACTGAAATCAATCATGCTATTGGAGCTGAAGGAGTTCTAAGTGTAGAATGTAAGGAAATTGTTTCTGAATATGGAGAATTGATATGGGATCTCTTGATATCAGGGGTAAATTCTCTTGCCCACTGTCAACTTTTTCTTTTCACCTTGATTTGCAATCTTTGTTTGTTCCCCTCATGCCTTTGGACCTAACCGAGTTTGATCTTGGTTTTCAGGTACGAGCTGATGATGTATGCTCACAGGTTGGTTTATGTTTGCCAAAAAGGGATCACTTGGAGAGGTTAGGATTTTATTTTAAAATTTTTTAATAACCATTTTTATATATCAATATTTTGTATGCCCTTTTTGTGATGTTTGATTCAATTCATTTCAATTGGGTAATGATTTGAAGATGTTGGATGGATGCTTGATAATTATGGTTATGAGCTCAAAGTCAAAAATTCTGAATTCTAAGGATAATCAAGCATATAACACACGATTTTTCTGCAAAAAAAAAATTGTCAAGGAACCTCATTACCCTTTATTGAATCACTATTTATTGGTTTTTAAATTTCTTCTTTTACCACTGGGAGAGTTTAGATCCTATTCTTGCTGGCAATGCTATCAGATTTTACCTGAAACAGACTCCTAACTTAAGAATACTGTGCAGCAATGGAATTGAGATGGTGACTGAAACGGAACAGAGAAAGTTATCAGCTAAAGATACTGCTTTATGCACTTCCTGTCAGATGCTAGTGGTTTGGATCCAGAATCAACTAAAACAAAAGTCAACCAAAGATAGAGTGTTCAACTACGTAAATCAGGTAGGCCTTTTGAACCATCCTGTCGGAAACCCCCCAAGTTGATGTTTAGATTTATACCATTATATGGTGTGCTGAGTTTTTTCACTTGATCATTGGCAGCTGTGTGAGAGTTTGCCAAGTCCAAATGGAGAGTCAGTAGTAAACTGTAATAGCATTTCTCAATTGCCAAACGTCACGTTTACTATCGGGGATAAACCTTTCACCCTCAGTCCAGAGCAGGTTAGGTTTTCAAATTTTGTTAAATAAATTACAATGCAGCTTTGGTAAATGATTATACTCCAAAAATTTACTGAGCGTCAAAAGAACATTGGAGTTAGGAAGTTTCTACTTCATAAATTTGTGAATATGTTGGCTTTTGGTAGAAATGTAGAATTGTGTAGTTCACAGGAAAACAAATAGCAATAACTCCAAAAGATGTGGACACTTAATTGAGTTGGAGGACATATGACTACAAATTATGATATTTCCTATTATCTATATATATCCAAGGCTAACTCTTGATTTTTTATTTTTGTTTTGGTTCTGAAAATGCTCGGTACTTTCAGTATATTTTGAGAACTGGAGAAGGCATTGCAGAAGTTTGCCTTAGTGGGTTTATTGCATTTGACATTCCTCCTCCACGGGGTCCTCTCTGGTATGTTACTCTTGCTATGTTCATCAATCTGTACTATTTATGCATAAACTTGCATATAGTACGTAACAACCATGCATGAAAAGAATTATATCTCATGTTCTAAGCTCTGCCCTTTATTCATTTGTTTGCTTTTTCTGATACTGCTTTGACTATTTCCCTGAAGGATTCTTGGCGATGTTTTCATGAGGGTATATCACACCGTCTTTGACTATGGGAATCTCCAAATTGGTTTTGCTAAATCTGCCTAACAAGATTTCTGGAAGCATTATGTAGGGAACGCTTTAATTAGCTTGTTAGTGTGTTGTAAATTAGCACGTCTGTGACTGCTATGGCGCAGGTTTACATTATAGATTTCATAAATGTATTCATGTGAAACTATCCGCATGAAGTATTGTGTGCTTGTACTTGAAAGACGTTTTCATTTGATGCCATGTGGAACCATAGATATTTGTTAATGTACCTTTATGTGCTATATCACTCAGGATAGCAATGGATGCTTAAAATTTCTGCTGTCTTTATATTCTCTAGCAAATGATGGTGCCAAATTGACAATGGAGAGGGTGCATATTGTTACTGACATTGTGTGCCGAAGCAATCAGAATAAAAGAGTAAAATGAGTATAAAATGGTGCGGCTAAGGTTTTGGGATGTGATTCTTCTGTGAATGACTTTTCCCTCTCTCAACTCTAAACTCTCAAAGAATTCAAGTTGTCAACTTAGGCCCAAATATGTGTATTTCCTTCGTTTATTTTTATTTGTTGGTTGTTTTATATAAATTAATAAAATCAATTAATATATTTATTTATAGTAAAATTTTAGTTATTTTTTATTATGGTCTTAATCTTTTTATTGTTTATTTTTTTATCAATTAATATTTTTGTAGTAAGGAAGGTATAATAGAGATAAAATAATAAATATTACATTAAACTTTTAAAGTGATAATTGATTTTTTTTAAATGATGACAAATAAAAATAAATTTTTTTTTTACAAAGATTAAAAAATTTATTAATATCCTCATTTTTTATAAAAGTATTATTTAATTTTTTATTATATCCTTAATCTCTTAGTTTATTTTTTATTAATTAATAATTTTGTGAAGAGTAAGGGTATAATAGAGGAAAAATAATAAGTATTGTCTTAAATTTCTAAAAAAGAAATAGTTAAGAATTTTCTTTTAATGATGACAAATAAAAAAGCATGGAAAAGATAGGAGATGAGACTTCGGGAATAAAGTTGCAAATCATGACTTGGTCTTTGTCATGCATTTAATTCGATGCATAAACCATCTTATTACACAAGTCATGATTAGTTTTGAGACATTTATAACATCCATGAATAAAGCTTCTTGGATTCATTCTATTCCTACAATACTAAAAGAGTTAATTATTGTATTAATTTTTAAAATACAAAAATTAAGAAAATATTGATTATTATATTAGTTTTAAAAAATAATTATAATATTTTAAGTTTATTTCTATTTAAAGTCAAAATTGATTTTAAAGTTATCAATTCCTCTTATTAATTAAAATATGAAAATTAGTAAAATAAATATTAATAACGGACAACTATGAAAAACAAAATTCTTCTAAAACTTTGTATATGTTAAAGGCATTTTATACTAAAAAAACATCAAAATTTAGTTGAAAGAGTTTTGAAGATAATATAGGAAGGAGTATGAAATAGCATTATTAGTCCCTGTAAGTGTTCTGAATTTCAAGGCTTTTCCTACCTTAAAATAGGGCACCATCCCCTTACCCCTAAGATTATTATTATTAGAAGAAAAAAAACATTGATTATATGCTAGCTCACTAATTGAGTTTTGAGCAATGCATCTTGAACAAATATCTGTAGTCAAGAAAAAAAGGATATTAGAAGCCATACCATTTACTAAGTGCCTGTTTGGAAAAACGTTAAACCAATGGAATGCAGTTTGCAGCTGAAAATCCATGGATCATATAAGTTTTGCACACTTTACGAGAAGTGTTCAATGAAATTGATTTATTATCAATTCGGGCAAACGGAACTACAATGCTATACAAACCGAAAACGATTAACCTATACACATGTTTAATAAATCCACCCCTTACAGCTAGTAAATTATTTATTAATTAATTAATTATCATTTTTGTAATTCATCACAATTAATCATCACTGTTATAATCAATTATATAATCGATTACCATAAAATATGGTTAATATATTAAAAAATTGTAGCTAATTGCTTAATATAAGCAATAAATAAAAATATAACCGTTAAATAACGAAAATACAGTAATCAATTATTTATATAATTAATTGATTATGTATTTAGAATAATTGATTAATTTATTATTATATATTAACTATATAGAAAAATATCAATCGATTAACCATTATATTTAATTAATTATCGACTTAATTAATCAATTATAGAAAAAGATTAATCGATTAAAAAAATATAATCAGATGTACGTAGAAAAATGACAACTCTAATACAAACAACCCTAAGTAAGATTAATGTCATGATAAAAATATTATATTGACACAAATTAGTAATTTTAATACAAAATCAGTACAAACGAAACATTTAAAACTAAACCAAATTTTTAACCATCAAAATAGGATTTTACCTACCAGTAGTTATCAACCTAAAAGGGTAGTGTGCCAACAGATTATCTTGAGGCTACTATCTCATTTTGTCTCCACCTTTGCATTTTCATAATATCATTGGTTTGATTAGAGAACTGATGGATCGAACTTGGACAGCAGAGATGAGCATACCTTTAGTGAGGGGAATTTTGGGCGCTTCAAGTCACAGTTCTTCGGCTCGGTTGCCTCAACCTCCGGAGGGAATGGCTATGATCTTATTGGGGGATGTGATGGGTGCTTTGTACCCTAGAATGTAATTTTGTAACTTTTTGTTTTCTTTCCTTTTCTAAACTTGTACCAAAAAAGAAGAAGAAAACTTATGGATATAACAACTTTTGGGTTGGCTTGCTTGTCTTTAGGCTCAACTTAAAACCCAACCCAAATCTATTGGAAATTATGAAAAAGTGATGGGATAAGTTAGTTTTGACCCAAAATTTTAGGACCATACTTTTTATACTTTTCTTTTTATCCCTTTTAATTTTTAATTTTTTTTATTCCAATTATACTTTTAGTATCCCTTTTCTTCTATGTTTCTTGCAATTTTTTTTTTTTACTTTCGCAAGCTGCATTTCTTTTTCATAAGCAAAGACATTTTTTGCAATCAATACCTTCTCTTCTGCAAGGTGCATTTGTCTTTTCCGTAAGTAAATTTCTGCTTTCAAGATCCAATCTCCAAGCTTCAAGTTTTAGGTTAATATCCATTAACATTTTATAGTTCATTGGTAGGCTAGATGTAGGGATTTAGTGATTATGAGTTTAGGTTAGGGTTTAGGTTAGTTTCTCTGGTGCATCCTAAGGTAGAAGATGACTGATGCATTTCACAAACTAGTTTGCGGAATGCATAACTTACACAAACCGCAAACTAATTTGCGGAATGTATCAGATGTATTCCGCAAACTAGTTTACAAAATACATTTGATACATTCCGCAAATTAGTTTGCGGAATGCATGAGATGTATTTCGTAAACTAGTTTGCAGAATACATCTAATATATTCCGTAAATTAGTTTGTGATTTGTATGACATGTATTCCGCAAACTAATTTACGGAATGCATTAGATGGATTCCGCAAACTAGTTTACGGAATATATTAAATATATTCCGCAAATTAGTTTGCAGAATACATCTGATACATTCCACAAACTAGTTTACGAAATACATCTAATGCATTCTGCAAACTAGTTTGTGCAATACATCAGTTTAAAATTTAATTTTATCTTTTACATTTTAAGTTTATTTATTTATTTAATTTATTTTATTTTAGGGTTTAGGGTTTCAATAATTAGGGTTTATTTTTAAGGTTTACAAAATATAAGTTTTTTAAGCATGTTAAGTTAATTTATTGATTATTTGGTGAATTTTAAGATATGGCGAGGATTGGAGATTCACATAGCAGAGGTGGTAGTTCACATAGAGAGGAAGCCCGCGTTCGACCAACTAACTGCCTCTGCTCGCAGTCAATGTGTTCGGGAAGCACATGATGGGGAGCATATTGATGTTAGAGCTGATATTCATCAAGAAGAAGAGACATTTCCAGGTAGACCATCTAATGTCTCTATTCTCATATCATACAAGCAGCATGTAGTATATTACATATGAACCAGAGAGGTGAGTGTCATCATTGTCTATGTATATATTTAGTTAAATATATTAAGAAATATTTGTTTATTTAATTTATTAGTTTTGTTTCTCTGAATGTTATTTCAGGATCATGGTGCTCTAAAGGTCTTGACCTATGGACAAAAGGTCATCGTTATAGAGCAGCCTTACATCCAGAGCATCATACAAGAAGGTGGATTAACCGACTTAGTACGATGCAGCCATTCGATAGCAGACAAGGACTTATTGTCTGCTTTTGCAGATAGGTGGCACAGAGATACATGCACTTTCCACCTGCCGATAAGGGAGATGACCATCACATTGGATGATGTGTATTCATTGCTGCATCTACCGATCATAGGGGAGCTCTGTTCTGTTCGATCAATGACACAAGAGACAACATGCAACCTCTTGACAGATCTGCTTGGTGTTTTTGCTTTAGAAGCATACATGGAGACAGATTCTACCCGAGGTGCATATGTGAGATTTAGCTGGTTGTAGGATTTATGCGATTTATGCATTTGGGAGGGTCATCTGGATACTACTGCTTGTGCTTACCTGCTCCGATTGGTTGAGTGTACGATTTTTGCTGACAAGAGTGGTACCCTTGTTAGTGTGTCTTATTTGGAGCTATTTCGAGATGTTCACATCATCAGGAGGTATGCTTAGGGTGCTATTGCACTGGCATACCTTTACGATCAATTTAGTGATGCGATTTTTCGCAACACTAAATGCATGAATGGTTATTTAACATTATTATAGGTAAATGCCACTTATTGTACATCATTTAAGGGTTTTGAACTAATATATTGTTACTTATTTGTTTATGATGTAACTGTAGGCATGGATTGTTGAGCATTTCCCTCGGATTGGGGGATGTGAGCTTCAGGATGACTTTACCCCAGATATGCCTGTGGCGATGCGGTTGAATATGCTACATGGTTCAGGGGATGTGAGACCATACAAGACGGCTCTTGACCACATACGGGTGGATGATGTCGTATGGACACCATGTGATGAGTTCAGAGGTCGTCGACCCTTTGCTGACGCTTGCTGGTTTAAAGGTTTGATCAAATGTGGTGATTTGATATACCCTCATTCACCAGATAGGGTTCTGCGTCAGTTTGGGCATATTCAGGGGATCCTCATGCCTACTGTTGATAGGTTGGGTATGGTTGGAAGTCCTTGATCCATTGATGATAGTTTTTTAAACTATGAACTATCATTGGTGGCTGAGGAGGTTAGAGGTCCTGTTGCTACCACTTCTGGGCAGTGTGTTGTTGGATACATGGAGTGGTTTCGCAGGATCTCCCACCCATACATGTTACCTAGTAGTTATGTGGGTGAGGGTGAACCTGAACTTCCTGTTGTGGGTGCAGAGGCTGTTAAATCTCATGAGGCAGAAGAAGTTTCACTTTCTACTCAGGTAATCCATTTTTTTATTTGAAAAATCATGTTATAGATGATATTATTACTAATATAATTTATTTTTCAGGATCGTTTTGATAGAATCGTTGAATTACTAGAAGGCATCATTGGTTCAGGAAGGCTCCTGGAGGATTCATCATAAGTTGATATGGCACGCTAGGCTTTGAACATAGCACGTGTTGGAAGTCGTGGTGGTGTTCTTACCTACCAGCAGAGGAAGAGGAGTCATCCAAGCAGTTGATGTCATATATTAGGGGTTGAGAATTGATCTTTGTATATTTCATACTATTAAACGCTTTATGTATTTGAGAAATGATAATTTATATATTTTATAGTAGTTGTATATTGCTTTTTGTATATAACTTTTAAATTGGACTATCATTATGAAATGATAATCAGGTTATGTTAATACTTTTTCTATGCTTTTGAATTGATCAAAACTGTCAAAAGATAAGCAAGTACTGTTTATTTGTTTTGTTTGCTTTTAAATTGAACAAAACTGTCAAATTATAAGCAGGTTATGTTAATACTTTTTGTATGCTTTTGAATTGATCAAAACTGTCAAATGGTAAGCAGGTAGTGTTCATTCATTTTGTTTGCTTTTGAATTAAACAAAACTGTCAAATTATAGGCAGGTTATGTTCATACTTTTTGTATGCTTTTGAATTGATCAAAACTATCAAATGATAAGCAGGTACTGTTCATTCGTTTTGTATGATACCTTTCAATAGTTTAAGAAAAATTAAAATACTTAAAGAAAAATTAAAATACTTATATTAAGGTTTCTTGTATTATTATTTAATTATAAGTTTTTATATTATTTTTTGTATATTGATTTTGAATTGAACAAAATTGTCAAATGATAAGCAGGGCCTCTTCATATCAAATAAGGTAAAGATATCAATAGTAGAAAGGATATTACAACTAATCGGCTGTAATGTTTATGACATTGTCAACATTGTTTTTAAATAATAAATTAAATAAATCCATCCGACTAATATATGCCCACTCCCACATCCGAGCATTGTCGTCACAATATTTATGCCATTGCAAAGCAGTTGGAGGGACTGAAGCTTCGTCTACCATAAAAACCTACAATGATAGTATACATTAGATCAATATAAATATAAATAAGTTTCACTTGAAGAATAATAGATAGGTGGATGAATACCTGTACAAAATGACAACCATTAACAAATCCTATGCAAATAATACGATGGTTCAGCAATTGTGGTGGTTCACCTCTAAGCGGGAAAAATGTCATCGATCCGTGAATGGAAATATGAATAAGTATGACATTATACCTAGACGCAATTACATAACCCATATTAGGAATCGTCATCCATTTATCAGGTGAAACCATTTTTTCATTCCTAACAAACAAAGAAGTCCTTAACTATATGTATCTTTCTTCACTGCCAAACAGATTCACATACACATGACGATACTAACCAAGCTCCCAAATCAAATCAAGTCGGACTTGAGCTCAAGACTCTTCACCCTTTCCCAACAATGTAGCAATTGCACGGTATCCACAATTTCCATCAGCTTCAACATCAACTATGCATTCAATATAATTATGTAACTGAACAGAAAATAAGTCTAGCATAGGCATAACCTTTTTTTCTTGTTGTTGCGACGTTTAATATTAGATGACAATCGAGGTGACGAATTATCATAGACAGAATACAAACCATCAACATATTCAAAGAAGGATGGTTCACATTTGGTTGATCGTTCCATCTGGAATATCTTACCTTTAATTGCACGCTTTGTTCTAACTTTATCAGGAGGTGGACACATTGAAGTTGTATCAGGAAATGCCAACTCATGAAGTTTATTTTTGAGCGTTATCTTTCCACAAACATCAAGATCTGAGAACCGTTTCTGCAAGGCTTCAAATTCTGGTTGCAATGACAAATCACCTCATGCCTCTGTCATTCATTGATCAGCAAATGTCAATATTTTCCAATGACGATGAACTGACTCCAATGGTACAAAATTACCCATGACACTATACCTTGCTAACTCACATGCATAAGGTAATCCATGTGTACTTCTAAGACTGCATCCGCAGGTTATACTGTCAATACCAACAATTTTTACCCGCTCATACTCGTTAGCAATGTGGGCTAAAGCATTATTTGATACAAAGCCCCGTAGCTTGGCGTAAAAACCTTTGCTCAATCTATGCTCAACAATTATCATGCTTCTTTCAAATGACGCCTTTATATCACTATGTTGCAGTATTATCATATTATTCATTGCATCCCAGCATGAACACAAGTCACCTCTACTATCTTGAAGTAACCTCTTTAACCTTGCATGTACACTTTCAACCCTAAAAAAAAATAAGATACATGTCATGAGCCCTTTATATCATTCAAAAATATTTTGGAAAAATTCATTTTAATAATAAAGATACCTGTTTGTGGTTATATTTTCAAGATGCATCACCCTATCAATCCAGCAACTGACAAATCTTTCCTTGTAAGGATTCAACAAAGTTCTGTGCACATAATCCAAAAAAATAGGAAAATTTGAACACTTAGTCTCGAATTTAAGAAAACGCTCTTCATATTCAATTTTAGTTGACGAATCCATCAGAATAACCCAGGCATGCATTACACAATCTCATTCATCTACTGGAGATACTAGTAACTTGCACTTTGACTTCACATTTTTAGAAACATGAAATTGACAAATCAAGTATGTTGCAGATGGAAACACTACTTCAACAACATTCATTAAGAAGATATCTCTATCTGTCACAATCGCTTGGGGTATTAATTCATATCTGAGAAACAAACCTTTAACTTTTTCTAATGCCTATGTGAAATTATCTCCTCTTTCAGACTCCAAATAAGTAAAACCCACAAAAAATGTCAACTCTGTCGAGGTTACTCTAACAATCTCAAGTAATGGCAAACGATATTTGCTTGTTTTGTTTGTGGTGTCAATGATCAACACAATATGGAATGCATTCAACAATTTAATGGCATCTGGATGTGTCCAAAACATATCTTGAACAACATTAGACGTTTCAATCATTCTATATCAATACACATATTTGTCACATTCTTTTCATCAAGTGCTGGAGTTCTGTTTGAGGATCCCTTTTTGATTTTCGATATTTATGACGAGCATTATAGATCTGCTTGATGTTAGTCACATTATGATCACCATAACCTCTTAATGTCAACAAAATATTCTTCGGCTTAACCATATTCTTTGTCATATCATCTAGTAAAGACTTCTCTTCACCATTTAGTCTTCCAGCATACGCATGACCTTCTAATGTTTTAGCTACATCATGGTTGTGAAATCCACATACAACGTTAAGCGTCCACCTTTCACCACTTTTTAATGGCCTTCCTATTAATCTGAAGGGACACTCACATTTTCTTGTTCCATTCACCTTACGCGCTAATTCATTCTTGTTTTGTCTGTGTTTTCCACTTCTTTTACAACCTAATATTAACATTGTTTTTCGTCCAATTCCACCACTGTCAAATCTAATAATAACCATAACAAATCTATGAGCTTTACCCACTATTCTAGTCCAAGTTAATAAATCATCACGTGAAAGAAAAACCTAATTATAACTTACAAACAACCAAATATTACTAAATCATAGATAACATAACAATTAAACTTTTCAATCTAAAGAGCATTTACCATATCAGTCAAGAATGCGTTTGTATAATCACCATTGTTCTTTATTAGAGCCAACTTATTTCCTTCAACACTTAAATTATTCTGACATCACACAAACCAAAATTAAGTCACGTTAGACACTTTTATAAAAAAAATAATTTCTCCAAAATAATATTACTACATCATCCTCTTCTAGAGAAATTGGAATGTCCACTTCATCTGAAATATAGTTGCTCCACCTCAGCGGATCTTCCATAATTATCTCTATATAAAAAAAGAAAAAAATATCACATACCATAAGCATTTATTTTTTCAACTTTTTTATTTAATTAATTTAATTAACCTTCTGCAAAATAGTTTGCGGAATAGTAAAATTACATTCCATAATCTAATTTACGAAATACAACTATACATTCCGCAAATTAGTTTATGGAACATAAAAAAGTTACGTTCCGTAAATTAATTTATGGAACATAAAAAATTACATTCCGTAATTTAATTTGCGAAAAACATAAGTGTACTCCGTAAATTAATTTGTAGAATGTAATTTTTATGTTTCGTATATTAATTTACAGAAGGCAACTTTTTTATGTTTCGTTAACTAATTTGCGGAGAACACAAGTTACATTCCGCAAATTAATTTACAAAATACACTAATGAATTCCACAAATTAATTTACGGAAGGTTTTTAACGTTCTGGAAATTAATTTGCGGAACATTAAAAACCTGTTCAATGATTAGCTCACCTTCGTCTTCTCTGACACTTCTTCGGTGTTCAGGTCAGCTTTTCCTCCGACCAAAAACAGCAGCTCAACTTACACTCAATTAACCATTTAATGTTGGACAAATATAAAACAATAATGGCAGCAGGTAGGAACAAAAAGGAAAATGAAAAAAAGAAAAAAGATGCCTATAAGATATTATCGTAAAGACATTTTTATCTTTTCACCTGTAGACGTGAAAAAAAAAATTTAAAAATACAAAAAGCAATCTCTAAATTTTAACAAGTAAATTCGTTGATTTTAGTTCCTCAAAATCATAAGAAATCCAATACTACTATTACTTCCCCTAATTCAAAACTAACTCAAACAACTGACCCTTTGATGTGAATGTGGGCCCCACGATAAGCAAAAGAGATCATCTAGGAGATTATCTACAAGGAATGGAAGATACTATGATGAGAAATAGGACCAAACGTATAGAACAAACACTTGAAGGTCTTATCAAGGAAGTTCAAGGAAAAGACTACGTGGATCCAAGTCCAATCCCAACATGGGTTAATTTATGTAGTCATATCATTGAAGATCTTAAGTGATAAAGTTATGATTTACTATATATTACATTAGGATTTACTTTAGATTACATTAGGATTTCTAATTTATTATCTTTTTTACTAGATTAGGTTCACTATAAATAGGGGTTAGGGATTCAGTGAAAAGACAGATTTTGAGTATTAATCATATTTTCTCTCTGAGAGTTTTTCATCTCTGTGTGAGTTGATTCCCTTGGTTCTTGGGCAAAGAACTACCTTTGATAACGTTGGTTCTTCCGGCAGGTCGTGGTAAGGGTCACGTTCCTCTTGATAACTTCGGTGCTCTTCGGCAGGTCGCGGTTTGTGTCGGGTTCCTTTACCTTATCTCACCTTATCTTACCTTACCCTTTCTTATCTTATCCTGATTCTCAAGACGTTCCGTTATCGTTTCCGCATTCCGATTCATTCGCGTAGGGTGAATCATATCATTTGGTATCAGAGCTTCGGCTCTTGGAATCAGGTGTCATCTATCATTTGTTTTATTTTCTTGTGTTAAAGTTGTTACCTACCAAATATTCCAAAAAAAAGAAGAGTTTTGATAAAAAAAAAATTCAAAAAAAAAGAAGCAAAAAAAAATTGTGATAGAAAAAATCAGTCTTCATTCAATATAATTTCTTTAAGTTCTCTGTGACTCTTTCGTTATCTGTGGGAAGATCAAATTGTGAAGTTCTTAGTTCAAGGATTTATATGGAGAATCGAGAGGTAAAAGGCAAGAGTTGGTTAGAGCATTATAGAAAAAGTCAATTCGAGTGTAAACACGAGTGAAGAGTGTCAATATTGAAGGCAAACACTAAGGGAGTGACTTGTGAGGCCTTATTATTCTAATTTATTTATTTTGTTCAATTTGCAGCATTGCCAACATGAGTAGTGAACCTCATCAAAATGAGATGGATCTAAAAGTATTCATGAAATCAATTCAAGATCAATTCCAACAGTTGAACAGGAGGTTGGAGGACATGGAGGATTGTTCGAGAAGGAGATCTCGGGTGTCTCGTAGAAGTAGTCCTCAAAGATCACTTCATCGCGATGAAGAAACAGATTGGGGGGAGAACTTAGAATCAAACGGTGGATGTTGTATGGAAAGAAGACGATATCGAGGAGAAAATGATAACAACTTGGGGAGTACTAAATTATCCCTTCCACTATTCCAAGGAAAGAACGAACCAGAAACTTATCTAGAGTGGGAGAGAAAAGCGGAGCATATGTTTAATTGTCACAATTACTCGGAGGAGAAAAAGGTACAACTAGCCAGTTTTTCTTTTATCGATTATGCTAATATTTGGTGGGATCAATTTATCCTTAATAGGAGGAGATATGGAGAGACACCTATCCGAACGTGGAAAGAGATGAAAGTAGCCATGAGAAGAAGATTTGTGCCTAGTCACTATCATAGGGACTTGCATTGGAAACAACTACAAAGTCTTACTCAAGGCGCCATGAGTGTTCAAGATTATTATAAGGAGATGGAAATTGCTATGATAAGAGCCAATGTAGAGAAGGACAGAGAAATCACTATGACAAGATTTATTAGAGGGCTAAAAAGAGAAATAGCTGATGTGGTGGAGCAATAACATTATGTGGAGATGGATGAATTGCTTCATAAAGCTATTCAAGTGGAAAGACAACTCAAATCTAGGAGCACTTGCAAATATCCTAAGTATGCTTCTAGTTCATCATCGAATTTTAATTGGTCTAATGAGAAGGGAGATCCTAGACCAAAGGAGGTTTATTACGACCAAATGAAAAATTCAAAAGAATGTAGAATGAGAGAAAAAGAATTAGAAAATCAAGAAAGAGAAAAGAGAGATAAAATTGAAAGTGAAGAAAAAGTAGAAAGTCAAGAAAAGAATGAGAAAGAATTAGAAAATCAAGAAAGAAAAAAGAGAGATAAAATAGAGAGTAAAGAAAAAGTAGAAAGTCAAAAAAAGAATGAAAGTGAAAAGAAAGAAAAATCAAAAAATAAAGACAAAGAAAATAAAGTTTGTATATTTGCTCACAAAGGAGAGGTTGAGAGTGTTTTGAGGAAAAAGGAACAAGTTCTTGTACTCATGTACAAGGATATCTATCTTACTAACAATCATAACTCTTCTTTTCCTAATATGGTTAAATATTTGTTGCAGGAATTTGATGATGTATTTCTTAGAGAACCACCAAGAAGTTTACTTCTTATAAAAGAGGCTAAGGAGATTCAAAGACAAGTAGAGGAGTTGATGCAGAAAGGCTTTGTGAGGAAAAGTCTTAGTTCATGTACAGTTCATGTTATCTTAGTACCAAAGCAGGATGGAACATGACGCATGTGCGTCGACTGTAGAGTTATCAACAAGATTACGAGAGTTAGTGCTGATGAAGAAAAGGTTAATGAAACTAGAGGATGGGCCATTCCTACAAATGCTAATGAAGGAAGAAGCTTCCATGGTTTAGCAAGTCTTTATGGGAGGTTTGTACAAAATTTTATTTCTATAACTACCTCTTTAAATAAACTTGTTAAAAAGAATGTTAATTTTAAATGGAATAACAAACATGAACAAGCTTGTAATCTACTAAAAGATAAGTTAATTAATGACCATGTGTTAAATTTACCTAATTTTGATAAAGTTTTTAAGATTGAATGTGATGCTTCTGGAATGGGTATAGGAGTTGTTTTAATGCAGGACTCTAAACCTATGGCATATTTTAGTGAGAAACTTAGTGGAGCGATGCTTAACTATCCAACCTATGACAAAGAGCTCTATGTCTTGGTGAGCGCCTTACAAACTAGGCAACATTACCTTTGGTCGATGGAATTTGTCATCTATTCTGATAAACTCAGCTTGAAGTTTTTAAAGTCTCAAGGTAAGCTCAATAAAAGACATGGCAAGTGGCTAGAATTTGATGAGATGTTTCCTTATGTTATCAAGTATAAAAAGGGAAAGGAAAACATTGTAGTAGATGTGCTGTCACGAAGGTATGTATTACTTACGACTTTACAGACCAAATTACTTGGATTTGAATTACTAAAAATCATGTATGCAGATGATATTGAATTTGGACAATTATGGAAAACGTGTTCTGACCATGATTTTGATTACTATTTTAGGCAAGACGAATATTTATTTAATAAAAATAAATTGTATGTACCTAAGTGTAGCGTAAGGGGAATGTTTATTAAAGAGACTCACGGGAGAAGATTAATTGGGCATTTTGGTATTCAAAAATCTTATCATATTTTAATTGAACATCTTTTTTGGCAAAAAATAAAGCATGATGTTAAACTTATTAGTGAAAAATATATTACTTTCTTACAAACAAAATCTAAGGTAATGCATCATGGCTTGTATACACCCTTACCTATTCCCGAATATCCTTGGACTGATATTTTTGTGAATTTTATACTAAGGCTATCTAGAACCTCAAAAAGAAAAGATAGTAATTTTATCGTTGTAGATAGGTTTAGCAAAATGGTACATTTTATTGCTTGTTCTAAAACTAATGATGTCACTCATATTTCTAGTTTATTTTTCAAAGAGATTGTATATTTGCATGGCTTACCTAAAACTATTATAGGTGATCGAGATGTTAAATTTCTTGGTCACTTTTGGAAAATCTTGTGTGGTAAGTTGGACACTAAATTATTATTCTCTACTGTGGCTCATCCACAAATAGATGGACAAGCTGAAGTTGTGAATAGAACTTTAGGAACCTTATTACGTGCTATAATACGAAAGAATTTAAAGGATTGGGAGACTTTCATCTCTGTGTGAGTTGATTCCCTTGGTTCTTGGGCAAAGAACTACCTTTGATAATGTTGGTTCTTTCGGCAGGTCGCGGTAAGGGTCACGTTCCTCTTGATAACTTCGATGTTCTCCGGCAGGTCGCGGTTTGTGTCGGGTTCCTTTACCTTATCTTACCTTACCCTTTCTTATCTTATCCTGATTCTCAAGACGTTCCGTTATCGTTTCCGCATTTCGATTCATTCGCGTAGGGTGAATCATATCACCCTTCTACCCAAAAGAAGAAAAAAACTAATTGACCGGCATACCAATTATTTTGCAAGCTAGTTAGGTTGGGTTGGTTTATCACCCTAGAATATTTCCTGTGACATTTTGAATATCATTTATATATTTGTCAATTTGTTTCTAATTAAACAATTTGTTTCTAATTAAATGCTACTAAATCAGTACAAATTTAAAGAATAGATTGTTATATTTATTTTACATAATATCAAATAACTATGAAAAAGACTAAAAAATTACAAGTTATACGTGTGGAATGAGATAGTCAGTAAAAGGTTGGAGAAAGACTACTTACATTCTTGCAACTTTTATAAACTGAAAATGATAATGGATTGGCTTGCTAAGACCAACAATAACATATTATTATTTCTTATTTTTTTCTTCTATAAATCATTATAAACATATAAATAATATAAGAAATTTACGTTTTTGATTGTTCATACAAAACAACTGCATCTCTCTATATTATTTCCTGTTTTTTTTTTTATTCCCAAACTAAGCCACGCCAACAAATCCTGCGATAAAGATGCACTAAAGGCTGGTATATTGGAAGCTAGTTATGTCTCTAAATTAACGAAAGAAAATATATTGGATCTATAGGTAAATCATGTAAGAGAAGTATTTTGCCATGGACCTTAAAGTAGTTGAAATCTCAGAATGGACTATACTCACTTATCACATAGGCACATGACCATCAAACCTCCATTTGATGTGTGTGTGATGTTTATCAAATAATAAAGAAGGAATGTATTTGGACAAATTCTTTCAACAAAAAAATAAAAAGAAGGAATAGAAGAGAGAAAAGTGTGTAATAAGATAGTTGAGAAATAATGAAGAAATAGAAAAAAAAATATTGTATGTAGAAAGTGTTATAAAAATATAACATAATAATAAAAGAATTGCATAATTAAATTTTTATTTATATAATATATCGTAACTTTTATGGTGTAAATTTATATAATATCTTTATAATTGATAAAAAAAATAAAAAGAAAACATCCAAATTCAAAGTTATATACATTATCACGTTTATTTTTTAATTTTTGGGTTTATCAAATTAATCATTTAAATATTTAAAATGTTGCTGTATTTTCTTTTAGAAAAAATAAAATAGTGACAAAAAATAATTTAATGTCAAATTAAATTTTTTAAACTTTTTTGAATAATTAATTTTTAAGAAAACTAATGCAGTGACACGTATAACTTCAAAAGATTAGATTGAAAATTTTCTTCAAAAGTAATTACTACATAAGATGGCTAGATTTGATTATTAATTGTTATTTAAAATTTTTATCTATCCAAACTCGTCCTAAATTGATGTTCTATTAAAATATTGAAGCCAATTCAATCCAGACAACAACC
This sequence comes from Canavalia gladiata, assembly GCA_037954105.1. Lineage (NCBI taxonomy): Eukaryota > Viridiplantae > Streptophyta > Magnoliopsida > Fabales > Fabaceae > Canavalia > Canavalia gladiata. The sequence continues at coordinate 18,873,668 of CM075660.1, forward strand.
AAAAAAACAAAAAAGTAAATGGATATATCACTTTGAATGGGATCAGTTCGAGTTATAGGGTTGGTATTTGGATTTGGTTAACCTTTTTTAGAGCCATAATTAATTAAGCCGTGTTTCATCCTTTTTCCTTTACATTTACCAATTGGTAGCATGTTTTTTAATCATGCAAAATAGAATGAAAAAGAATAAACCGCAATCTTCTTTGCAAAAGCTAGTACTTACCAAACTTAAAAAACAAATAGATCATTTTAACATATTTATTATATAAGATTCGAATATTAGAAAGTTAAATCACAATATCCGTACGAATTTGATATATATTGGATATATATCAGAAAGGGAATTACAAAAAGGAAATCAATAAATTACAACAATGAAAACAACCTTTATCTGCTTTGTTTGCTGGTTGGCTTGAAGCCTTGAAATGTTTGGATTAAAAGTAACCATTAGACAATTAAATGTCCTTTTCCACCTTACTTTGGTGGGTATTATATTGATCTCAGATTCAAAATTACCTTTCACTACAATTATTGTTGCAAATTCTCGTTTATCAGTATGCCAACCGGGAAAGAATTCAATAAATTGAACAGCATGATTAATTGCCCAAAGTGTAAGCTACAAAGTTCTCATTCGTTTTCTTTTTTCCATATATTTGGGTCATCAAGAATATTTCTGCAGAAATGAAAAGGTAGAATTTTTCATTGTTTTTTTCTCTATGGTGGAAGGTTAAAGAGTAGAGAATATGACAAGATGTAGCCATCATACAAAAGGGTCTCATGTCTCACTTATAAGACTCCCTGCTTTCATCGAATCCTGCCTTCATTATTGGCTTCTAGCAGAAACTTGTATTAGTTACTTTCTTCATTGAGCCTTAATCCCTGGCTTATGCTTAAATTATTTAGTTCACAACAGTTGATTATTATGAAAAATGAAAATAAATTATTAAATTTTATTTATAATAATAAAAATTAAACTATATATATATATATTTAAATGATTATATGATCACTAACTAATTTTTAATTTAACCATTCATATATAACTGTATTATCCAAATTTATAGCTTTTATATTTTTAAAATAAGAAATTTTGTCTCATTAAATACATCCTTCCCTCTATGTAGATATATGTGTATGAACATGTATATGTGTATGTATATATATATTCCATCCTACTTTATTTTGGTGCCACCTATTTTCTGAACTGCTACTGCCTTGTGGCTTTTGCCCATTTATGGAGAGTATTTGTTATCATTGTTCTAGAATTATGCAAAGCGTGTGATTTAAGTATTAAACACAAAACGCACATTATTCTTCTGTTCTGCATAGCCTTTAAAGCTTAAATAATGTGATTACAGCAAGGGAGCATAATCAGAATGACATAAAATAGCAGTTCTAATGCAAAAAAGAATATAAATATATAATATAGAGGTCCGTGTCTAAGAGTGCAAGTTGGGCATGCCAAACTATGGCCCTTAAAAAATATTTAAAATTAGATATTTTTCCAGATTCTCAAACTTGACAACTTGCAAGCAGTGATAGAAGAAAATGGAAAAAAAATTTATTTCAACAGCAATACGCCAACACCCTTGTTTACTTCTTGTTTGGGTTTAAGTACTCCACAAGTAAAAACTTGGAATGTGGTTAATTTAGTATTTATATTAATATGAACCTTTCCAGCAGCTGGCAGCCATCAGTTTGTAGCACTGAGGACTTTCCACTTGAAGAGAATAACTTGGAAGAAAAGGAGAATCAACTTTTGTTTTAAAATATTATAAAATCACCTTAATCTTACTCTTTTCCTTTAAAAAAAATGCAAAAACACCAAAACCATACCATCTTGTGATATGCATGAACCATATCATTAAAGCTATTTTTTGACTACCTTTCTTCATTCTTCACTTAGTTAGTAGTCCATTAATCTTATGCTTTACACTAAACTAATATATTTTGTTTAGCCATGTTTATACTAATGTGCACACGTAATTGACTTAAATTAATGCGTTTCACTGTTCATTTTATCCTGAAATTGGCATCATGAACAGGTACTATGCCGTTTTGTGAGAAGGCTATACGCTTCAACAATTATATATTATGTTTTATGCTCTCATACCCAACTGCGAGAATGTTCTTGAGGTTACAATTAAACCTGGATTTAGTTCCTCTAAGAGCTTAGAGGATAAAATGCAAAGTTATGACTGTTTATAAGAAAATTAATAGAATAAATATTATAATATGAACTATTAGTTAAAAAATATTCATGTAGATCTTACCTACCTGATATTTTAGTGGTGGAATTTGTAGGATAGTTAAAGTAGCATGATCACAGACGTAGGTTGTTTGATAAATGTGGTAAAGAAGTAAGATTTTTAACAGTTGCGAATTCTCAATCAGTAAAGGAGTGAAGAGAGAAAAAGGAGAGTTTGATTGCCCCAATTAGTGAGAAATCAAATCTGCCAGGCCTCTGTCTAGTTCAGCATGTGCACAAATCCATGTAGAAACAGTAAAATGTTTCTTAGAGAAGAGAATAAGGTGAAACCAAAACTGAGAGAGGAAGAAACAGAACCAAAACCAGTCATAATGATTATTCAAATGAAGGAAGAAAGCATCGGACCACAGAAAATGTGCCTTGAGGAAAAGTTGAATCATTGTTTACTGTTCCATGTGAGGTTGTTAGGACCATGAATATTGGACTTACCGGTTGTTTGAATCAGATTCCTTTGTCTGAGCTTAAGAAAGGACGCCTAGTAGTACTATATAAATTGAGACCCCCTAGCCTCCAACTTGGAACACAACACAATTCAATTCAATTCATTTTCCTTCCTTATCACTCCTAACTCCTAAGCCAAGCCTAATATTCTCTCTCACCACTCACTACACTCTATAGTGTTTCTCAATAGCCAAGAGCCATCATGGGAGGCAACAGGCAAAGGAAATCTTCTTCTTCTTCTTTCAAGTCTGTTTTCAACATTTTCAAATCTAACAATAGGCAAAGAGGAGCATATCGTGATACCTATGATGATGGGCCCAAGCAATGGACCAAAAACTGGACCAGTGATGAGGACAGAGGTCGCTGGGGGGTTGCTGATCCTGTCATTGACAGCAGAGCTACAGCTTTCATTGCTGCTCATTACAAGAAACGTGTTTCTGAACCTGAAATTCACTGTCAAGCTGCTCAACCACCGCAGTAGGAAGAACCTTTTCTTCTGTCATGGATCTTAATTTCTTTGTGCCTCGGTTGTAATTAGTTATTGATTATCATATCTTAACCACAATAAGTAATGTTGATATCAAATCAATAAATTTTCACCTTTGTCTTTCCTTGTTCAAGTGCAACACATTATAGTCACCATATACTACTGTTACATTACATCATTTACTTCATCAATTTGAGCTCACTTCTACCAAGCTCAAGACCTGCTCGGAGTTTACAACTACCTGAACACCTAACAATGTTTTCTTCTAATGTGAAGAACAATGTAAAATATCCGCATAAATTGTTTAATTTCTTCCTCAGAGTAACATCATGGATAACTTGCTAATATATGTAATATAGTTTATATGAAAATTGGGTATAAATCATTCGGTATCGATTATAATATGTGAAATACAGTATGTAATGTTAACATAATAACCTTCGAGATATCAACGCCGAAGTTTGTCTTTATTGTTTAAGATTCATGTATTCAATCTTGCAAATTTATGCTCTCCTCCTGTTTTTTGCTTTGCTTCCAACAACAATTTTTTTTTCACCACAGTTCTTGACTTTCCTTATTCATCACATCATTGTTCTCATCAATTTGCACAATCGTTAAAAGGGTTAAGAGCAGCTGAGTGCCTGAGTTTACAATTTTCAAAACATCAAAGAATGCTTACCCGAGAGTACTAACTTTGTTTTCAATATTAAGAATAAAACCAAGTTTTAAGAGAAAATTGTTTATACATAAATAAATATATATATATATATATATATATTGTTTTTATTATAATTTTTTGGACAAAATAAGCTAATCAAAGCACCATAATTAGCTTGACTAGATGATATATACTTAATTTTCTTCAAATAAGGTCTTAAATTTAAATTTTATAAAAAACATTACTAAAAGTTTCATAAGATGTAAATATTTTTAACTCGAACAAAATTATTTTCGGTAAACAATAATAGTGGTCTTGGTCAAAAAATAAAAAGCACGGTAAATATTCACTTGCGTATATTAATTTTCCTTCCAATGTAAAGAACGGAACCAAGTATTAAGAGAAAATACTTAATTAAATTACTCATTTTACAATACTTCACAAAAAAAAACAAACACTCGTTTTACTAAAGAGCTTGATTAACGAGAATGAGCGGGGTAAGGCGCTACTACCGTTTTTTCATGACTAACTTTGTTTATCCCTTTTCCTTTTAAGGTACGTAAAAACTTTCCCAGAGTAGCATAAGTGGTTTGATCCTTCAAATAGTGCATAACTTCGTCCCTTGCTATATCCATATTGACATGACACTTTGGTACATCTGCATTTGAGCCATTTTAATTTAAAATTTTTTTCATTAACAATCAATATTCGTGAAGAGTTAAGTGAATGCCAGCTCTTGGAATCCTACATAGTACACACTACCATGAAGTGAGTTTGTGGTTTCTTTAAGTTACAATACGTACATTTCACATGTTTCTTGTTAACCTGTTTCATGCTAATTTCAGTTTCCTTTAGTCCTTTCCTCTCCTTTCTTTTCGGCCCCACTTTTATTCCATCCTTACTATTACTACCCTATTTTTTTTTTATTTAATTCATTTTTTAAGAAAAAAAATTTGTCAAATTAGATGCAAAATGAATATTTTCATTTTTCAATTATATGAAGAACTCACTGGAATTTACAAGAGAAATAAGGGATCGAATACCCACTTGAGTTCATGTTTTAAATAAGCTAGATCTCGTAATCTTTTCCTTTGGTCTAAGTATTTTGCTCTTAATCGCAAAATCATCATCTTTGCATAACATTTTTTTTAAATGGTGGTTTTATTAAACTGAGGAAAATCTCAGAACATCACCAAGAGAGTAATTTTCCTGTACAAAGGACTCTAAAGAAGGAGGATAATCTTCCAACCATAAACAATCATCCCAAGCAAAAGGCAAGAAAACTAAGGTGCTGATTGATCTTAGATTTTTTTTTATTTTCTGTATTTATTTTTATTTACAAAAAATATTATATTATTTTCATTCTGCTTTTTATTTTTAAAATTTTGAATTAAAAAGTGAAAAATAGAAAATAATTATTATTTTCATTTTCACAATTTTTTTTACAAAGTATTAAAAATAAAAAATAGAAAATATTTTTTAAAACCAAACACCATTTAAGTGATCACCACTTGGTTAGTTGTTAATTTAATGTGTATTATGAAGAAAAAACTTAAAAATAAGAAGCAATTAGAACCGAAATCAGTCCTTTTGAGTATAGGAATGATCACCAATAGAAATGTTGATTTTAATCTAATTCAAGTGTGCGTGAAGTTTTGAGGCAAACGCATGGATAAAAAAAGTTATACATTAAAACATGGCCTAAAAAAGGCCTGAAGTTAGATATATCACACGTTCATTAAATATAAGATGGCATCTTCTGAAAAAGATTGAAAATATATATACTGATTTGAAAGTAATTTTACTGGTGATGTGGTTGAAGGCTGCATTAAATTCACTTTAAGAACTGATTTTGAAGCCATTAGATTTATGTAGCGATTAACTTGAAGGAACGACGGGGTTGTAATACCCCACAGCTTAAATATATAATATGATAACCGCTTCTATATTAACAAATATATTTTTATTATGATAGATGTTTTCTCCACGTAGTTTTCATCACCTAATTTTATTCTTACTTACTTACTTATTTATTCCACACTTAAAAATTTTATAAATAAAGTGGGGTATGTGGACTATCTCAATCTGATTCGGTTACCACAATTTTCACAAATCAACCATATATTATTGCACTTAAGTAAGTCTACGTACATAAGTTGTTGATGAATAAGTCTCGTATAGATTGATTAGAAACAATTAAAAAGATATTTGAATAAGAGGGTCATGACAAAGTGTTAAATAGGATAAACAACTTTATCTAAAATAGATCAATAAAGTTAAAATATATATTAACAATCACAATTATTTAAAATTTTATAAAAAATATTAATCTATTTAAAATAAAATTGTTTAGCAGTTGAAACAAATTTGCATAAGCCTATAACTAGACGGACTTGGTATGTGAACTAGTCCACATACATCAGTAAAATACTTATTTTTCAAATAGTTTGTAGATTAATTCAAAATGCTTTTTTATCCTTAATATAGTTAATTGTTTTATTTTTAAAAATATTTTATTTTGTATGAGAGTTAATGAGTAAGTTCAGTAATCTGAAAATTAAACACATCTAACCTACAAGATTGATAAACGAAGTGCAATATTTGTGGTGTGGAGAATTAAAAGAGAGAGATGCATGGAAGTAGGAAGATATTGGAAGTACAATGGTTAAGCTAGTTAAGTGGTTGGTTAGATTAGAAGTGGAAAAGTGGCAATAATAAATGGTGAATCTTAAGAAGAGAAGAAAGTACAAAAGGAGAGCCAATAATCGTGCGTTATTGATGGAATTTCCTCACAAAGCTTGTTTAAGTCAAGTACGAAACTAGCGGACCACAGCAAATGTGCCTCGGCAAAGATGTTACATAACAAAACTCTTGTTTATTACCTTGCCAACTCACCACCATTTCAACCATTTATGTTGGTCTTACCTCTCCTTTTTCAGATTCTTTCACTATTCATAAGTCATGCATTTCAAGCTTCCTCCACTATAAATCACTCCTATTATGTTGTGACTTCAAAACCAACACAATAACACAACTTCATTCTCTTCACCACAAAATGGGAGGTAATAGGCAGAAAAAGTCTTCTTCCGGTTTCTTCTCTATTTTCAACTTCTTTACATGTAAGAAGACCAGAGGAGTGTACTATGATGCCTCTGATTCCGGGGCCAAGATCTGGCCTAGTGATTATGACAAAGGTAATTGGGGTGTTGCTGAGCCCAATATTGATAAGAAAGCTGAAGCTTTCATTGCCAAGTACAAGAAACGTGTTTCCGAATCTGCACTCTATCAAGTTGATCCAGCTCCAGAAAATGCTTAATATATGAAACCATATGTATATTTGTTTATTTCTCTAGATTGTAATTGCTTCAAGTTTGTAGTAGTTCAAATCATGTTAATAAATAATAATTGAATAATTTCTTGTATTCAAATACTTGTTTATTTTTTCATACTTTCTTCTTTATGTAATATATATTTGCTTTCACTCTGGTTTGGAGATATCCTCTTTCACAAAGCCTTATATACCATTATTAACTAACTCCTTCCACCATCTCACAGTTAAAACATGCACCCCTTTGTTTCTTTGTGTGATTAGAAGTAAATAAAACGGAGAAAGTATGGGTGAAGTTACTTCTCAATTGAGTGAATAACTTCTTTCATTTCCTCCACCTCTGGGCTTTATCTCTCTATGATTTCATGCAAGTATATGTATATAATATACATAAACTTTTCTCTTAAAGACCATGGTTTGAACATTGAACAAGTGCATGATTTCTTTTGTTTGGCTTCACTTGTTGAATCAATGTCGTACCAGATGACATGACTAGTTTATTGTGGGAAATATATACCTGTCAACTTGCACGCCTATGTGAGAGTGAGTTATGCATTAAGTTCATGTTGCATTCCTTGGCCCTAATACCATGAATTATATTCAACTTAAAAAATTCTGAAATATATTTTAACATACTTTATTTTTTATATATTCTTATTATATTAATTACATATCATATTATATTTTTCTCTTTTCTCTTCTCTTTCTATCCCTCTTTTCTTTTAATCCAATTTAAAAATATGTAACAAACTATTTTTAAGTTTTTTTCAATGAAAAATGCATTCCAATTTCCAAGTAATATGAAACTTGTATATGTTATATCATATGCACTGAAGGAAAATAATAAGGCCTGTTTTTTTTTAGAATACTTTATTTTTATTTTTAACTGCCTGTTTTTTGAAAAATTATTAGAAGATCGATGCTAAATTTTTTCATCATTTGACATTTTTGTTATTAAAAGTGAAAATTATGAATAAAAATAAAAATTATGTAATTTTTTTTATTTTGATGATGTTTATTTTGTATTTTAGCATGTAAATATGTGAGAACTAATTTGAAAAAAATTACTTATGTTTAAATTAATTTATTAGTTCTAGTTGATTTTCTTGAATTCTTTTATATTGGTGTAAATTGATTTTCTGAATTTACTTAATTTGTTGTGATTAACTTGTTTAAATCCCTTAATATAATGCGGCGCAACTAAATTTTAATATATAGATGATATTTGTTTTAATTTCAATTTTGATTTGTCAAGATTTTGAAATTGATTGAATTTTGATTATTATGTGAGACAAAAACTCTGAAATTCAATTATATTATATTGATGATAAAAGAAATAATATTTCTACATTATTTTGATTAGGATCAGTTTCAACGAAGAAAGAATTACTACTCTCCAACCTTTAAAGTATCACAAATATGTTATGTATATACTAAAACAATGAAATTTGCAACTATAATGGCTACCTGTTAAACAAACAAGCAATTACTACAAATAAAACTAGCAAGCACAGTGAATTTACATATTTTACGAGCTGGACATTTTATGACTTAAAGGAAACTAATTCCTAACCCTCACTACAATGGGTATAAATACAAGCCTCTCTTAAAGAATCAAAGATGAGAATTAGGGAAATATATGGAAGTTGAGAGCTTAATACTTGTAAATTTATTTTATAAAATTTATATATTATTGTAAGATAAATATAAGAGCATTCTTTAGTAAAAATGGAAGAATATGTAGATAGCCTTCTAGGAAGAAATTTAAATGTTATTCCTATGGATCTTTTCTACATTTTTTTTCTTCAACAGCTAGAAGAAGAAAAAAGAAATATATGATAAGATAAGAAAAGAAAATATTATAGAACTATATTATAAGAATAAAATAAATTTTCTAATTTTGTTATTAAGATTATGCTATTTTGAGTGTAGATAAATTTTTTTTAATGTTCTTAGGAGAAAGAAACCATTAGGCACATCACTTTGGGTTGCCAAAGTTCTTGCAAATAAAAAAAAATGATTTGAAGTAAAGAAAATATCAAGTACCTAGAGATTACATGTAGGCCAACTGTTGCAACCAAAACAAAATAAATTGATCTCGTTCCCATCCCTTGTCCTCATCTCCCCTATTATTTTACTCCTTATGTGATATCTATTATTTTTCTGCATTCATAGTTAATTTTTATTGAGATATTTAATATTGTAATTTGTTATTAAAGTCAGGAGTTTAGATCCATTCTAAAAAATTGTAAATCCAATCTAATTTAATTCAATTTAATTAAAAATTAAATTAAATTGGACAATTTATGTTTATATTTTAATTTATTTAAAAAGTAGTAAATAAATTTTATTTATTATTTTTATACTTCTTAAATTAAAAATATTTATATATAAAATTTATGTAATAAAATAATATAAAATGCAATACAAAAATGGCTTTAAATTAATTTAATACTAATAAATTTATAAACACATTTAATAATAATATATATTCCTTAACAAATAATAATAAAATATAAATTTAAAAGTAAAATCGTGTAAAAATAATTATGCATTGCAATTTCATAAATAAAATTATAAGGACTTAATAAAGTTTTTAATATTTTATTTTATATTCAATTTTAATTTTAGTTTTGCTATCTTTTTTATGAACTTGATCTCTTATTATAGAGAACTGGTTCTGATCAATGCAGTTAAAATCTTCTATACTTTTATTCTCTAAAAATGTGTTGTACGCAGTTAGGTATCTATGTTTACTTCTTCGCATTTTGATCTTTTACGATTAATTGGTTCCAAAAAAGTTAATGTTAAGTTATACACTTTAGTTCATAGATATGTGAACATGGTAGGGATTAAAATAAAAAAATTTGATAAAATAAATAATCAAAATTTTAAAATAATAAATGAAAATTAAAATTAGATGCAAAATAAGAAATTAAAAACTCTATTAAAACTAATTATATATAAGTTAAGTCTGTATTGGTTCATATATGTTTTTAAAATTGGATAAAAAAATATGATTCAATCCAATATTTTTGTAATTTTTATAACTTTTGATTTATTTTTAAATTATGATTAATTTAAATATGATTTTTTATTTATTTAAATTTTAGTGATCTGCGTTGAATCAGTTAAATGTATGAATACCCATCTTCAAAGAATCAATTCACTTCCCTTTTGATTCTTTCAAAATATTATTTTCATTACCTAACCTAAATGAAAAAAAAAAAAAAAAAAGATGTTTGGGAAGAATTGAGTGATTGCCAGCTCGCGGAATCCTACATATTTCCACGGGTGAAGGATTGTGTATCCTGAAGACGCAATAATATTGTACATTCTACATGCATGTTTCTTTCTCACATCCTTTTTAGGTTTGATTTCTAGATATAAAGTCCCTTTTCTTTTCAGCCCATGAGCAATTTATTCCTTCCTTTTATTATCTACCACTTTTATCTTCCTTTTGGGCGATTCAAGCTTGGAAAGGTAAATGTGAATGGAGAGGGAAAAAAGACTCCACAACCCACAATTTTCAGAAAATTGTACATAGATAGTGTTTGGATACTAAACAAAATTCCAATGAGAAGTAGTCACTAATAGAATAAAAGTAAGGAAAAAGAATTTACAGGTGCCATCTTATGTTATGAGCAGATCAATTCAGGTGCCCTACTATGGTATATGCAAAGTTGAGAATCCAAGGCCAATAATTGTTTTCTACATCCAATAATATAAACACACAACAAAAAACAAACCAAAATGAAAAAGTAATGCTGATTGCTTGTTTATTTATAACTAGCAATATTGTGTGCATCTATTATTTAATTTAAATAAATAATAAATTAGTTTCGGTTTAATAAAAATTTAAAAATTCAGAATATAAGTAATTAAGTAAGATTTAAGAAAAATTAATCATAAAGAAAAATTAAAATTACCTGGATTTGAAAATTTAAAGTCATAAGCTAAAAATAAATTTTAAAATGAAAAATATCAATGGGAAAGAAAAATTTTGAAACTAATTATTCATTTCAAAAGTTTTGAAAATATATAAAAATTTGTTAAATAATGGTAATATCTCTTATTAACAAATAATATAATAAAAATGTCATTGCATTTTAAATTAAGAACTTGGATTTATAATATAAAAGTTATTTTTATTTATAATTATTTCTAATTTTACTGTTAGGTTTCGTTACTGCCTCTTCCTTGATTAATTGAGATAATGAGGTTATTGAATATATTTTTAAAATAAATTATTATAATATTAAAAAGAAGAAAAAAATAATAAAAATATATAAGAGAAACACAACAACTTAGATCCTGTTGGATAGTTTAGGATTTAAAGTTTAAAATTTAAAATTTATATAATTCTATAACATATAAAAATAATATAGATAATTTTTTTATTTTAAATATTAATAATCAAATAATATATAAAATATAAATTTATATAATTATATATTTTTTATATTATCATCATATTATTATCATTATTTTATAAATATTATTTTTATTTTTATCATTATCACTGTTATTATAATTATAATAATAATAATATTTAATTTATTATTTTTTAAAATTTTAAATATATTATTATGATATAATTTAATTTTTTAAATTAATATTTTTATATATTTTTTATAAATTTATACTAAAATAATATAATAAAGTAATTTAATTTACTTTTACAACAATTTTTTAAATTTAGAAACTAAAATGAAAAGCTGATTTTAATTTTTAAAACTTAAAAATACCATTGTGCATAAAAAAATGTCAATAAAATATTATTAATTAATATTTAAAAAATATTTTATTAATTATAGAATTAAAAATTAACAAATAATTGAAAATTAACTTTTTAAAATGAAAACATTACTGAAATAAATTTTGTTTCTAATAAAAATTTTTACATACCTAATCAAAATTTAAATTTTTTAGTTATGTTTAGGAAAAATATTTTATTAAAAATATAAAATCATTTTTGATAATTTTTATATTTTGAAAAAATGTTTTCAATTATTGGTTAAGCGATATTTTTATATATAAAAATGAATCAATAAATAAAAATATTTTATTAAAAATTATAAAATAGTATATTGTTATAATTTTTAATTCTTTAAGAATAGTATTTTCCTTCCAAAAATATCTTCGATTGATTTCCAGTATTTATAGCAAGAGAAATGACAGACGAAACAACTATAAAAAAGAAACGTTGATGTTAACTAATATTATAAGATATTTTTAAGATGAAAGTTAACAGCCTTAATCCCAAGCAAGGTTTCAATCCCCGACAAATAAATTAGCAACAAAATAAAAAATGGGGGACATTACAAATTGTTGATGTTCTTTATTAATTTCTTTTTAGAAATAATGAGCTAATTTATGCCAATGTGAGTTTAATTAATTTTTATGTTGCTAATAATTTTAAATAAAATATAAAATATAATTTAATTATTAAATTATAATTATTTATTTTAAATTTATACTACTATAAGAATATTTTTAAAATATTTATTATATATATTTTAAAAATACATGTTTTATTTTTTTATATATAAATAAAATATTTAATAAAAAAATTTCAGATAAAATTATTAGGCTTACTTGTAGTTTTAGTTTTTTTAAATAATTTTTTAATTAAAATTTTCTATAATAGAAATTGCTTACAAAGATTTAGATTAATTCAAAATTATTTAATATTTCATTTATGTAGATTAATATGAATATAGTGTATACTTTTCAGAGATATAAAAATAAATTTTAATTATATTTATATAATTATTATTCAATTTTTGACAAAATTTAACACATATAATTAATAGAATATATAACTATAAATTAAAAGTTAAATTAAAAAATATTCATATACTATTATTAACAGTATAAAAATTAATATAACTTATATCAATATAAATTAATTTATTTCTATCAATACGTACAAATTTATTTATTTATATATAGCCAAATTAAGATAAAAAATTTGTAATGCCATTAGCGTTAACCCTAATCTCATTTAGAAATCAAAATTACAGAAAATATTTAAATTAAAAATATAAAAAAATATAATTTAGAAATGTGATATTTATGCTACAAATATAATTTATAGTATAGATATAATTTTTCTTTTATCTAAGGGCTAATTTAAGAGGAATGAGGTAAGTCCTAATCCCCTCAATTCTTTTCTTAAATAATTTATACACAAACTTAATTTCTTATCTAAAACTTTGGAATAAGATGAATTCATATTAAGCGTTAAACTATGTAAAAGTACAGATAAATAGTACTGTAGAAAAATAAATTTTACATTATAAAATTATATGATATTATACATCATGGTAATTATGTAGATCAAAATTTTAATAATTTTAATATTTATAAATTGAATATAATAATATTATTTTTTTACATTTTAAATAATAACCATACATTAAAATTAATTGATTTGATAAAATATTAATTAATTATTAAATTATATAAAATTTTATAGATTTAAATAAAAAAACCTTAAACATAAGGGTTAAATTAATAAATTTTAATTTTTATAACAACATTAAAATGTAATTTTTAAAAAAAAATTAACATCTTGTATCAATTAATCCTATTTTATAAACATTGTGTAGATTTTAATTTATTTTAATATAATCATATATGATAAACTTTCTTTCTTTCCCATATTGATTTTCTGGATTTGTCCTTGATGTATGTTACTTTTTAAAAACTTTGATAAACTTCGATTAATTTCAGATATTTTTCAGTACAAGCAATATTCTCAATAGATTACAAAAATTCAAATGATTTTTTCTGGATGTATGTTATTTTTAAATAATTTAAAGCATCATATTAATATGAAATGATAACACAAGCTAGTTAAATTTTATGTAATTAATTAATGTCTTTCATTAATTAGCTTGTAAAAAAATAAAAATAGATAGGGTTTGAAGATTCCTCCAATAATAAGAGGGACCTCTAAAAATGATGGTGGATGGAAAATAAAGTAATAATAATAATAATAATAAAGAAAGATGACTAGCTAGCATAGTCTTAAAACATTATTGATTGAGTGAGAAATAGAGTGGCTTTTGGCATAAACATTCTGCACAAACCCTTTTTATATCTGTGGTGTTTAAGCTCTCTCTTTGGCTACCTTCCATCGCCTCAACAATGTTCACACATCAGTCTTCACGGCATGACATGTTCCATGCACCCTCCAAAGCAAACAGAGAGAAAGTAAACATCACAGAATTTGAAAACAGAAAGAATCCATGTACTAACCAGTAGTTTTTAGAGATTCGTCCTTGCCTTGTCTTGTCTTCTTTTTTATTTTTGATTCAGAACCAAAAAAGAAAAAAAAGTGAAACCAGCCAATAGTGATGCCAGCCAGGCTAAAAGTTACTCATACAATGAGTGTGCACATCCTCTTTTGTTACAAGTTTACAGGATGGAATGAAGACCATCTATATTTGTGAAGGTTCTACTTTCTTAGGATATCATAGGAATTCCCTTTCATGTCTGTCATGCCTTTCCTAATCCATTGTTTTTACTTTTAGACCCTCCAATCAACCTTTTCCAGTATTCCATTCCACTCTTCCTTACTATTGCATTTTTGTCCTATCTCACATCTCAATACACCCCATTCATTATATCTCCAATCTTCATAGTATCCTATTATAATTATAATCATAATATTTAATCATTACTCATATTTTGTTCTTCTTCTAAGCAAAAGACCAAAAATACTTTTTTTACTATTTTCAACACAATACCCAACTTTTCCTGTACAAATATTATGTTCATTTTATGCTTGTATTTTTTAAATGTTTAGTCTAATTAACTTCTCTCTATAGTTTGGTAGAAAATATTTTCCTTTTTTTTTATTTTTATTTTCAATATTTTGTACAGAAAAAGTAAAAATAATTTTTTTCTATTTTCATTTATGTTTTTACTATTTTTTAATAAATAAAAATATTTTTACAAAACGAACGTGACATAAATAATCTCATATCACGGAATTATTTCATACTAGCTTCCGTTTTTTGAGTCCATTAATTCTGATCTGTCAAATAAATAGCTTGAAGGTTTGAAGTTATATATGCTGATATGTTCAATACTTACATGTAAAACAAATAAGTTAAAAAAATTCATGGATAATTGAAAATAAAATTAATCTGAAAAAAGCATCTCAGAAGATCATTGAAAATATAAAATTGCTGGCTGCTATTAATATTTGTAAAAGTCAGTGTACCAAAGGCTTTCTTCTTCTATCTTCACTAATTACCTTCTGGACTTTGGTATATTCCTTTCAGATGCAAAGCCTGAACTGCTGGAGGTCAATGATGAAAACGAATCAAATGGATGAATTTCACAGAATCAGCTTGTCCATCACAATCTCTTACAGTTACCACCACTATCCTATAAGATCAAAGGGTAAAGAGGTATGTGTGAAAAATGGTCTTTTGATCCACGAATCAGCGCAATAGCTCATGTTTGTGGTCAAAAGTAAGCAACAGTCTAATAATTTTGAATTTTTGATTCATCAAGTCATGGGAACAAAATAAGCACCTTTTACTATTTTTACCACTTTACCATATACAAGAATCATGTTGAATATTGACCCTTTTGCAGGAACTTTTACTTTGAATTCTAGCCCGCCAGAAAAGACTTTGAATTTTCAAAGAAGCAGCATCTAATCTACATATATTGATCAGTCGCATTTTCATATTTTTAGCTTAAAAAAATTTGTCGCATCTAAAAGAATAATTTAATTTAAAATATATTAAGGAAAAATATGTTTAGTTGCAAAAAACAACTGGGTTTGTAAAATTCTCCCATATCAAATAAAATTTTATACATTAATTAAGAAGATTTTAGCTATGAAGGTGTTCTTTGAGAGAATAATGAAATTAACATCTTGGGAAAAAGTATGGAAAGTTTGTTGAAGCCGTTTCGTGATGGAATAATGAATATACAGTTTTCCTATACTGGTCATTATAAATGAATAGCTTTCACTCTTTTTATTCCTTAGAATCACGTTCTGGCGTGAAGCTTCTCCAAACTAAAACTTATTTTAAAGAAAAGGATTCATATATTTGTTGATGCACACCGGATGGTGCATATAGCAATTCACAATGTCACAACACAAGTCACAACAAAGACACTTGTTGCACCTATCACGAAATCCTATGTGTGTATATTGCATGTGAATCGCGTGTTCCTATATATATGCCATTGAACTGAAGCCTTTCGTTTTATGTTGGTCACGAGTCTCGAATAAAGCGTCACTCTATTAGAAGAACGAATGGTTAAACTTAACATGATTTTTCAATCAACATATTTCCAGAACTCTTGCCGAAATATTGAATGGTCATTGCCATTGAAAAAGGAAAAGCATTTTCTACAACCTTGATTGAATGTTGCACAGTACCAGGGGATGGAACATTTCATTGATTGTTATATATTTCCACATACAAAAATCGTGTTGTTTTCTAAATTTTTTAAAAAATAAAATAAAAAAATTGTTGCATTTGTCACATATAGGATGTACAATTAATTTTAGTTTAGATTCTTAAGTTTTTTAATTTTTTAAATTGATCTGATATCATATGATTTTATGCCAAATGATATTTTAAGATTTTTTTAAATTAAGAAATACTTTTTTCACTGGAATTGATATTTTTATTATATTGATATGATTTTTTTTAAAACTATATTACTTATATTTTCAAATTTATTTTATTTAAGGATGTTGTAGTATGAAACTCATTAAATTAAATAAAAAATATATTTGTATTAGATTAAATTATTCTATAGGCTTAACGAATATTTTAATCCCTCGTTTTCTACCTATTTTTTATTTAAGTTTCTATCATCTTCTTTTTATAGTTTTATCCTCTCATTTTATAAAAGTTGTTATTTTTAATTTTTCTTTTATTATTAAGTGATGATGTTGTTTGAGTAAATATACAAATTTAGTTTATGAAAATTTCATCTTGTAAACTTTTAGTAACAAAAGGTGTGGATGTGTACAATTTGATATTAGCTTGATCATATTTTAGTCTTTTTATAATAAAAATATAAATAAAATTATGAACAAAATTAGCATATTCATAAACCAAAATACATAAATTTACATTTTTCAGAAATCGAGCAGTCTTTCAAAAAGCCAAAATATGTGTCATATACAAATTCAAAAACCAAATTGTATACACTAACACTTTCGAGTACTAAAAGAGTTAAATAGTCATTTTAATCCATGAAAAATTAAAAATTGATCATATTGGTTCTGAAAGATGAAAATCACTATTATTTTCCTAAAAAAATCAGGGATTAAAATGACAAAAAATTATTTTTCAGAAACAAAAATAATTTATTATGTCTTTTTTCAACGATCAAAATAATCAATTTATTTATTTTTTAGAAACCAAAAGAATAATTTTAATTTTTAAGAAACTAATATGACCTATTTCTAATCTTTCAAAAATAAAAATGAGTATTTATTTGATTATAAATTATATAATTTTAATGATAAATACGAAAACCAATCATTTTATAAAACAAATGATCATAATCTTAACAAATAGTGGAAATTAAAATTAAATGTAAAAGAAAGAATAAAATCTTGATAAAATGTATTCTTAATAATATTCAAAAAATTTATTTAGCAAAAATATTAATAGACAATAATAAAGATTAAAAAAAGGATATAACCTGCTTCAATTTTTCGAAACCAACGAAGTATATGATAAAATGATGTATGTTAAGAAATGAATAAAATATATTGTAAAAATTTATTTCACTTTAAGTTTTTATTTTATTAAGTTTTATAACATTTATATATACAATATCTAAATTTATACAAATTTTCTTTGGGAACAAATAATGTTTTTTTTTTAATCTACGTTCAGCCAAGTCTCAACTTAGTTAATAATCGGGCTAGGGCTGGAATGGGATTAGGTCCAGTCGAAGTATTTGATTAAAGATGAGTGAGCCCGATGGACTAATTAAGTTGATTGGATTTGGATCCAAATAAACCGGATGGTCCACCACACTTAGCTTTCAAGCTTCAATTTGGATTGAGTCTGTGAACTTTAAATTAATTGGGCCTCTTTGTGGTTCGTCAATAATTGTAGGGCCTTACTTTTTCTACCTCCATTTTTTCTTTTTGCACCTCTTAAATTTTTTTGTAGATTTTTTATTCCAATTTTACCCTTATCTGCTGGCTCATGTTTCAGAAAAAATGTTAACTTCCGTAACTTCCGCAAATAAACCTATTATCCGTAAGCAAGGCTGCAAACAACATCCTCCATCATTTTAGTATCTAATATTTAATTGGCAGTCATTTGAGTAGGCTAAATATAAGATTTTAGATTTGCAAACCAAGGAAGAAGACGATGCATAAATTAACATTCTGTAAACTAGTTTGCGGAATGTAATTTGTTTAATATTCCTCAAACTAATTGATATTAACGGAGATATTTGAGTCTTTTTATACATAAGGGGATGAAAAAAAAATTTAGGATACAAAAAGGAATCCCCTAATTGTATGATCTAAAAATAGAAAATTGTGTGAATTGCTTTTTGCAGTCTTTCCATTTTATGGGTAATTTTTTTTTTCTTTTTGTTTAAACTTTTCTTTATCTTGCATTAAATTTGATATATATATATATATATATATAAACCTTTTTGGTGCGGAAAAAATTCACATTCTCTATTTTACTAAAAGTCACATTTATGCAAAATTTAAAATCCATTCCATTGAGAAATTAAAAATCCATAAGATTATATAGTAATTGACGTACATTTATACAAAATAATCTACACCGAAAAGACTCCCTGTATAGTAATTGTGCAGAAAGAAAAGAGTAGAAATTGAAAGGATGCAACAAATTGGATTCAAGAACGGTGGATTGAAGATGAAGAAATGCTTTAAGCATAATTTTTTTATTGCGTGATACCTGATTAGACAACAATAACTATGATTTTGAAAACTTTACAGGTAGATCAGATCAGAATAGAACATTCCTAGATCATTTAAATCATGAAATTTTATCGATGCAGTATCGATGAAATCGATAAATTTTATCATTTTATATTTTATGTCATGTTTAATTTTTAATAATATAAAATTATAATATTACACTATTATATTTTTTTATTTTTTAATATATTATATAATAAATATTTTAAAAACAATATTTAATTAATATAATTTGATTATAATTCAATTATTCAACTTTAAATTAATGTCTATGCAGTTTAGTAACAAGATCGATTTTATAAACTTTAGCAATAACAATAGTCTTATTTCATTGGATGAAATTGACTGTATGAATCACATGATGTAATTAGATTTAATAAAAAATTAAATCTTTTAAGATATCATTTATTATAAGGTTCCTCTTGATAACTTCTAAAATCTTTTTTTTCTTTCCCTATCATTCTTCACAGATCTTAAATCCCACAATAAGATATTACTTTATCTTGTTTTAAACATTTTTATCTTGTAAGACATTCTGCAAATTTACTCCTATGGCACCTGTGCTCTATTTATTAGTACCAATAAAAGTTTTGATATATGCAATTATAATATATTATTAATTAAACATTATAAGTTAGATTAAATATTTATTATTTTCATTAATTTTTAAGAAAAATTCAAGATTAATAAAATTTCTAAATATTGTATTATAATAAAAAAAACTATACTATTTATTTAATAGTTGGTTTAATATTTTTAAAACATCCTTTGTGTATGCATATATTTCTACATTCAAGAAGTGATGTTAGCTATATAATAAGCATAAGATTGAAATGGAAATTGAGTAAACATAAAACATCATTTAACTGTGATGAATTAGAAATAATAATAGTACATGACATACACTAACATTTGCGAACAAAAAAATTGAAATGATGAGACATGAAAGTTCATAATCTATGGGGAAAATGGAGACTTCTTGGAGTCCACTTTGTTGGCAATGAAAATTTGAAATTTGAAATTTGAAAAATGAATAAAGGACGGAACAGAGGAAAAGAACGGAAGAGAAATAGGAAGAAACTTGAAGTTGAAGGGAAGAAGATTATATTTTTCCAGTAAAAAATAAAACATATTTTATTCGAATTATTATAACTATCAATGATCAACATGAAAAAAAAAATACGCAAAAAAGTAAGAAGGAAAAACATGATCCGAGTCTATTCAAGAATTTTGTTTTCCTACTTTATTATAAGCATGCAAGAATAATACATTGAAAGAAAAAACTTATTATATGTGTATGTGTAAATTTATATATTAATAGAAAAATTTATTAGAGTAATAATCAAATAACTTTTTTTATTATGTAGCTAAAACGTATTTAGTATTGAATCAAATAGTTTTAATTTAACATATAAGATTTCTTTTAAACTTTAAGTAAATGTCGACTGTAAAATTTCATTCTAATTAATTTTTAATCTTTTTAAAATTTAGTGTGTATAATTGTTACATTGATATTATTTAACGATTAAATTTTCTAAATTTAATTTATAATTTTTACAAAATAATAATTTTAACCTAAATTATTTTTTAAATAAGTTAATATTATCCAATATATATAATAAGCTAATTTTAAATTTTAATATATTTAATTATAGTTCAATTGTTTTATTCAATGAGAAGTATTTTTAGTAAAAACAACTGAAAAAATATTAAAAGAAAATTAATATATAAATTTTCTTAAATCTCAATGTTTTGTATAAAAAAGTATAATAAATTGTAAAATACACTCATACTTGTGTGGTTTATATTGAATTTTTTTTATCAATTTAATTGTTAAATTTATAATTTTTATATAATAAATTATATTGGTTGATTAAAGTAAAAAATATTTAATAAAATTAGCTGTTAAATTATATGATAAAGATAAAATAATGAATAGTTATATTGGAATTTAAATATTATAATTTTTTTTATTAATTATAGGTTTTTATATTTTATTATCTAAATTAATTATTATATTAAAAATAAATATAATATTTTTTAATTTATTCTTTTTTTGTATATTTATATTAAAAAAGATTGTATAAATAATTTTATATTTATTTGGAAATTATATTTATAAAAATAGTTTGATAATATTTATTACTTATGATTTATTTTTAATAAAAATACTTTTAAATACATAAATTTTTGTTTTAAATTAAAAATATTTTTAAAATTTTTATCAATAAATTTTAAATAATTCTATAAAAAATTTATTTTCTTTAAAATTATAATGAACAGAAGTCAAATATTTAATCATAAAAAATTTAAATAAAATTAATAATTAAACTCAATATAGTAATATTAAATATTAAATAATAATATAAAAAATAATATTTCATAAAAAAATATAAATTATCAAATTATATCAAACATAAAAATAGAATAAAGAGTTTTAGCTAACAATTAAAATTTTGAACACTAATACGATAATGTGAAGAAAAGGTCAGTAGTTATCAAAATAAATAACATATGAAATAGAATTAAAATAATCTTAAAAAAATTAGCTAATTATTTCATCTTTTATCTAATTAAAATATATTTTTAAACATATTCTAAATTTGTTAAAAATTTTATTTAATTTTAACATATGATATATTATTTAAAATATAAATAAATAATTATTTTTAAAATTGTATTTTAATTATAATAATCATCGTAACAATATATTATAAATTAATAAAAATTTATTGCGAAAAGGTGATTTTAACCTGCCTCGCCTGTTTTGAAATTGGCCCGAAAATTATGGCTTGACTTTGTTTATGGATGCACAAGGAGAGTTAGGAATTAAAAAAAAACTTATAATCAAAATAATATTAACCTGCCACCTTTTCAGGAACGAGCCAAAATATTGGGCCAGCATTTTTTGCCACCCTACTTTAATTACTTAAAAATATATACTAAATATTTTTTTTTGTCTTGAATGTAATAAATATTTTTAATAAATTTTATTTTAATTTTTTAACCTAATTACTTGAAAGATCATATCTGCACTACAACTTATACAACAATTTTTAAATAAAATATATATAAAATATAATAAATAATATGATAAGAATATATTATATAATTTTTTATGAACTTATGTAAAATTAATACAATTCAAATGTATAGAACAAAATATATTAATAAAATTCTATAAAAAAGTGATAAATAATTATTTTTTATTTATAATTATTAATTTTCTTATAATAACCTCAAAGCGATGTTTATGAGAATCTTTCATGTTAAACTAAATCAATTTCTAAAGAAAAAGATTGTTAGTAATGATTTTTTTAAAAAAAATATAATAAAATATATTTGGTAATTGTTCAATTTTTTTTTTAAAACATTATATTTAAAGTCAATTGTCTAGAAAAATTTAATAGCTCTATAATCAATTATCACGAAAAAAAATGTTCATTCTCATCTATCACGATAGGAAGATTTTATTCTTACTTACTAATAAAAAATTACATATATTTATCTTTATGAATTTTTTTTTATTTTCTTATACTAAACATGGAATTGTTTTTAGTCTCCTATCACCTTTTTAAAATACTTATGCCAACAGTTGCTTAACAAGTTATATGTATTTATAGATAAATTATTTTTCCATTACAAGTATATTTTTATTTTATGTTTCATTACTTTTTTTCTTATTTATTAAATTTAAAAATGAAATTTAACATGTTTTTATATTTTTAATTAATTTTAAGTGTATAACACATTAGTGATAGGGTTTGTTTGTTTGAGATTTTTTATTAAAAGAAGGTTAAGAAAAAAATATTCCTCAACTTATTTTAGCTGTTTGTTTAAATTTCTTAAAAATAGATTTATTATTTTGAATCTTTTTAAAGAACTAAAATTATTATGCCTTTTAAAACCAATATATTTTTAATACTTTAAATAAAAAATAAATTTTACTATTTATAAAACATAAATAAATTTTTAACGTATTTATAAAATAAATATTTTTAAACATAAAGAAACAATTTGGTTACGATTAAATTTTATAAGAATATATCTCAAATATTTTTACCCATAATAGGAGATAAACACAGAAAATGAAGTAGGAGTAAGAGAAAAAATTGAAAGGATGTAACAAATAGAATTTAAGCATGATGGATTGAAAATTGAATTTAAATTTTTCTGTAAATAAGAGAAAAGATTGAAAGGATGTAACAAATATAATTTAAGTATGATGGATTGAAAATTGAATTTAAATTTTTCTGCGGTATCTAGTTTAATCAATTATAACTATTGATTCATATCAAATGATTTAAATTTTAAATTAATATGTTAAATTATAAAAAAATTAGATAATCATAAATCATTCGATATTCATTGACTGTGATTTATTATAGTGGATAATACCCCAAACTTAAAACTGAGATGATCCATTCCTGAATTGAAACGAAGAAATGCTTTAAACATGATTTACAATTGTGTGATATCTATTTAAATAACAACAGACAATAGTTTATTCCAATAAGTAAGTTGGATTATATGGATCATATAATGTAATTGGATTTATCGGTCTATGTTTTCAATTACTTTCTTTGCATATATCCAAGTCATCCTAGCTAGTTTTTTTATTTTATTTTCTCCTTAGTGTTACTCAAAAAAGTATATACCAAACAATAATGAGTTTAGCAAAGATATAGATGAGAATTGACAGAAGTTGAAATGGCACTTGTTAAGGAGAAACTAACATGTACTCTCTGCAGCTGATTTGGTAGCAAAGTGAGGATGAAACATGTGAAAAAAAATTGATCAAATAAAAGGTAGCTCAATTAAAATATACAGAGATAGACCACATAAAACTTTAGGATAAACTATTAAAATATTTATGATTTATGATGAAGACGGTACCAATACCAGTATAGCAAACTCCATTTACTGATATATTTCCTAGTTATTAACAAAATTTTACCCAAATAATGTGCCAATCCGGTATATAATTTGTGGAATGCATCCTAATTGTTATGTGATCAAGCATTAGAATTGTAATTTTAACTCAATTCCAATTAAATTGGAATTGGTATTATGCTTGTATGTTTGAATTGTAATCCTAATCTTATAATAAATGCTTATTGATCTAAAATACTAAAGCTTAAGCATGATATCTCTTGGTAATGAGTAAGGGAATTGGAATAATGGTGTCTTTAGTGAATTTTATTTATTAAATGTTCTTAAAGACAGAGGGCATGACTCTAAACACTAAATCAATCACAAAGACACAAGTGTGTCACTAAACAGTAAATAGAATCAGAATATAGACACAAATATGATAGCAAACAAGGTAAAACAACAATTGATTAATTGAGTGCAGCCATCTTATTTTCAATCTCCTTCATATTCTTCTCAATCAGCTTATCGAGATCTTTCAGTTCTTCAACTGTTAATTTATCTGGCAAGGGTTCACCATGAATATATTGGAGCATAGATAGGGTCATCTCCTTCTCACGATTCTCTTGACGCTGCTTCTTGAGCTGGTCTTGCGCTTTGGCAATCCTCTGCATTATAAAACTTTCTTGATTCACATTCTTGCTTTCATCTATCACCGATGCATTCTGATATCTCTCAATCACTTGCTTTGCTCCATCTGGATCTGGCCAAACCTCGGTTTTCGAATCGAAAGGATTGGAAATTATCGCACAGGCTTGAATTCCACAAAGAATTGTGAGTTCACTCACCTTCTTAATGATTCCCTTCTTCCTTTTCTTGAACGTTGCTTTCCTTGCTGCATCATCAGCAATATAGGCTAGGTTTACCTTCTTCCTAGTCATGATGCAGTTGAAAAGAAAGTAATAAGGAATTAGAATCTTTTATTTTTATGCGTTATCCCCTATTATCACCTCTGCTTTATATAGACCTATCTCAACGATCCTAATTGAAATTATGCTAATCCTTGTTTGGACATTTGATACTACTTTCTTGGTTTCCAAACAGTAACTTATCAATGATTGCGTTGTTGTATCATATTAGAGAAGAATTGAAAGCTATATGCCATAAAGCGTCACACCTTAATGCATATTGCCGTTGTTAGAGAATATGCCTAGTATGGAACTGTAAAATTGTTAATACAATGAAAGGCTTACCCAAATTGAGTTGCCAACGTGTGGTTTTGTGTATCATTTTAATCATATTTTAATTTTCGGTATCTAACTCATATACTGATAACATGATTACATTATATGCACATTAAATGATTTTTTACTTTTTATTAATATTAAATGGTTATTGTATATTTTTTAGGTGAATGATATTTTTAATGTAAATCGATGCATGAATTTTATAAGAATAGAAACATTTGATAAAAATCAAATCAGTGTTTGTCCTTATCAAATAGATAGTTTTGATGTTACTATTTATTTTCAGTTTGTATGTTTTTAACTTTTATCTTGTTTTAAATAGATTTCCTTTTCAAGTGTTTCATCTTGAAGATAATCACAATCGCATCCTAATCATGACACTGTATCTGAATTTCACTTGGGGATTGGATATCTAATTTCCTTTGTTGATTGGCATATACATTGGTCATTGGACCTTGAATATTATCTTTGAAGGGAAATACGGGTCACTATGAAATGATTTTCCTCTTCCAAAATATTGAGGACAATTAGTACAGTCAGGAGTTAAGACTTGAGAGTTTTGACCAAAGGAAGACCTTTTATATCAACAATCAATTTAAGAGTATTTGGCAAAACTTATAGAGGCATATAAAATTGATTATTTGAAAAAAAAAATTGACAAGCTAAATGTTTTTTTTTTCTTTTTAAATGATTTTTCCCAGCTATCACACATTGCCAACCATAATGTTTATGTTCTCTAAACTTGACTTATACCTATCTTTGGCTTGCCTAGTATTCCATTGCCTATGTTTTGTAGTGTAGTGTTTAGCTCATTGCTTTCTATTGGAATTTGGTGTCTAAGTTCTTAAAATAGTATATTCTCTCCTTTGAAACTTTAAGTTCATCTAATCCAGGCTCAGCCTCATGTTTAGATAGGCTTAAAGCAAATTTTTATGATGAAAATATTTTATTTAATATTTATCTTTCAAAATTTTTGTAATGTAAAATTACTTATTATGTTATCATAATCAATTTTCTTTAAGATTCATTTTGAACGGATAAAAATGTTAATTGGTTTAATCCTTTTAAGACATTGCTAATCTTAGATAAGGCTTTATTAATTTTCATTTTAATTTTTTGGGGCTAAAATAACATTTACTACATGAAAATGTTAACATTGTTTTATAAATGATATATATATATATATATATATATATATATATATATATATATATATGTACACACCAAATAATATGTAATAGAATATGTCAATTGATGCGTTGTTTTTTACTTGTTTAATCTATTTTAAAATTAAATCTAAGTTTCTCACTATTATTAACTTTCTCACGTATTCTCTCATACAGTACTGTTGCATTGAAAAGGACAAATAGAAGGTTAAGAAGGCAAAAAATAGGCAAAAGTCATGTTGACATGATCTTAATTAGATCTGGAAGTGTTTACAATGCTAATACAAATCATATTACATGTTTGAGGTTTATTATTTAAAATGTTTAACAAAATTTATAATTTAATTGAGATTATAGTATTAATAAGTTAATTAAAGATATAAATGCTATATCCGCCAATTAAGATAAAAAAAATGATAAAATGATAAAATTATTTTGAAGAATAAATTTCGCTAAAAATATTACCTGTTAAGTAACTATAACCATATTTTTTGAGAAAAAAAAGTACTAGTAATAAATAACTTTATAATGCCTTCTTTATTTGGATACCAGTATTTGTGTGTCCGGCCTTGATTCAATTCAATCTAATTTTATATTATTTACTATTATATTAAATTTAAGTTCTAATTTTAAAGATGATATTTTTTATTTTTCTAAATCATATAATTTATTATATTAATATTAATATTAATTTTAATATTATTTATATTTTATTTTTTAATATTAATTTAATTGAACATATAAATTTTGATATATATATATATATATATTAACAAAATTTTCAGATTTTTTATTTTCTGGAATTAAAATTTTAAAATTATTATAATTTGAATTTGAACTTGATTATAAAATTTTAATATAGCATATTAATAAATATTATGTATTATAAATTTTTAGAAGTAATAGAGATTATGTCTTATGATTTTAATAATTTGTTTCATTGTTTTTTTAATTGTAATTTCAATGTTAAAAGATTTTTCTTTTTAATTCTTTATCGATATGAAGCTCATATTTTAATTTATTGTATAATATAAAAAATCATATCAAAATATTCAATACATTAATATTATTTTAAATCGAGAAAGGATATTCGTTCATTTGGATTTATTATTTTTAACTTTTTTAAACATTTCTTAAATTTTATCTATTTTTACCGCATTAACAATCAATTATTATTATTATTATTATTATTATTATTATTATTATTATTATTATTATTATTATTATTATTATTATTATTATTATGCTTTCCCTCTCTCTCAATATATACACACACCACAAAATGTAAAAAAAAATAAAATCATTTTCAACAATTAATTTGTACAATAATTTTAAATTCATCTTTAAATAATAAAAGATACAATTCTAAAATTTTATAAGGTATTTTATTTACATTAAAATAAATATTGGTGATTGAAAAAATTAGTATTATACTATAATAATAGTAATTTAATATTTTAATGATTCAAAAGAAAATTTAATACTTTAATAAGATATTTTTCTCATATTAAAATAAATATTGATTAAATAATAATAATAATAATAATAATAATAATAGAAAATTAATATTTTATATTATCTGTATAATAATTCAAAATTCATAAATAAATTATTAAAAATATAATTTAATAATTTAATATTTAATAACATATTTTCCTTAAATTAAAAAAACACTAGTATTTAAAAAATATTAATATTTTTCTATAATAATTGTAAATTTATATTTGAATGATTAAAAATACAATTTAGGAAATTAATAAGATACTTTCCTTACACTCAAATAAATTTTGGTCACTAAAATAATTTTTATAAAAATTATTTCTATAATAATAGAAAATTGATATGTAAATTATAAAAAAGGAACTTTATAAATTTAATATGATATATTCCATATATTAAAAAATTATTATTCATTGAAAGAAATATTTTTATTTTTTATAATAGTATTAAAATCATTTTTAAATGATTGAAAAGGAAAATTTATAATTTAATATATTTTTCTTATATTAAAATAAATATTATACTTTGGGAAATAATAATATTTAATTTATATTAAATATTTTTGTATAATAATTCTAAATTCATACATATTTTAATAATATATTTTCATTAAACTAAAATAAATATCGATCATTAAAAATATTAGTATTTTTGTGTAATGAATGTAAATTTATATTTAAATGAATAAGAGATTTTTCTTACATTAAAATAAACATTGGTTATTAAATTTATTATCATAAAAAATTATACAATAATAGTAAATTAATGTTTAAATTATTTTTAATATGATGTTTGCCTTACATGGAAATAAATAATGGTCATTTAAAAATTTTATCACTTTTGTATAAAAATTAAAAATCACACTTAAATTATTAAAAAATAATTTATAAATTTAATAAGATATTTTCTTACATTAAAAAATTATTGATATCTAAAAAATGATGATTATTAGTATAATAATACTTAAAAGTGTATTTAAATGATAAAAATATAATTGAATGATTTAATAAAAAAATTTAGATTAAAAAATATTAGTGTTTTTTTAAAATGATAGTAAAATCATATTTAATAAATTTAAAAATTAATTTAAAAATTTAATGCTATTTTTTCCCTTTACAGTAGATATTGGAAATTAAAAAGTATCAAATTTTTTTATTTTCAATAAATTTATTATTTATTTATAAAAATATCTATTTAAATATTTAAAAAATACAAATACATGCATGTATAATATTTTAAAAATATTATAATAATCTTTAAATAAATAATATAATTTTTAAATATAAATTATATTGATATCTTTAATATTCATAAAAAAAAATATCTATTCATATAATACTAATAGCATAATAAATTAGGATAGGTTTATATAAAGTTGTATAAGAGATAAATGTATATGTTATATTTTTATATAAATTAAAAAAATAGACTTTGACATTATATTATAAAATTAGGTTTGGACTTAACTTAATTTAATTTTAAAAAATAACTTATAAAAAAAGTTTTGTCTTTACTTAATATATTCATGATTATTTTTATATTTAGTCAATGTAAAATTTAGAATACATCATTTTTAGTACGCATGACTAATGATCATCTATAAAAAAAATTATTATATAATTTATATAATCAATGATTATAACTAACTTTTTTAACTATTTAAACTAATTTTTAAGTAACTATATCTTTAATATCCTCTCGCAAACTAGAAGATGTTGACAACACTTCTAAACAATGCATCAAAATAAAATTTATAAAGTATAAAAAAAGTTTAATCGTCCAAATCAAAGTTATAATTTATGTTTAACCACATGATAGAAGTAAGAAGAAATCATCAAGAACGCTTAAGTATCATATAAAGCAGAACGCTTAATATCATATAAAGCAGAACGCTTAAATATCATATAAAGCAGAAGTCATCAATAATATTATATAACCATCTAAAGCATAAACTTATATCATTAGTGTTTAACCATTAATATTAAAAGAAAAAATATTAATATTAATTCTTAATCACCCAAATATCCATATGACTATTAGCGAAATAATAGCCGTAATAGGTTGTAAGTCTGAATTAATCATGGAATAGGAATCACAATTAAAGACAGTTGTAGAACCAAGGAATTGTGATAATAATATATGATCTTGCATCTACTTGAACAAAAGTAGTTTGACCCAAAAACTAGGATTGGTGTTGTTTTCCAAACAAACCCAAGGAATTGTGATAATAATATATGATCTTGCATCTACTTGAACAAAAGTAGTTTGACCCAAAAACTAGGATTGGTGTTGTTTTCCAAACAAACCCAATGAAAGCAAGATATTCATATGAATTGACTCGGTGAACGGAATCAGACTAGATTTAGCAGCGAAAGAGGTTGGGAGAATGACGTATACATCGTCTATTGATCCATCCAAGAACATAGTACTCATGGTCATTGTCAAGAAATAGAGTTGAAAATATAAATGCTAAAAATAACCATTGTATAATGGAAAAAAAAAGAAAAAAAAAGAAAAAACTAAAAAATAATTAACTTATTGGAGCTTTGTATACAAAGATTGTTTTCCTTATGAAGGAGGATAACATGGTTTTCATACCATGTTTAGTTAAGAAAGATAAAAATAGAGAAAAATAAAATAAAATATGTATTGAAATAAATAATTAATGATAATTTACAAAAAATTATCACATCGGAAGTGATAATAACTAATCTTTTTAACTATTCAACTAATTTTCTAATTAATGTATCTAAATATATCTCTAATTAATATCTTACACTACTAAATCTTAGGATGAGACTAGATTAAACAATCTATTTTAATGATGATATTGGATAAATGACAGTTATGATGTTATGATTAAGTCTCCTGTCCTTATAAATAGCTTATATATTAAGAAATTTTATTATATAAATAAAAATTTAATTTTATATTACTTTAAATAATTTAAATTTAACTTATAATATTTTTTAAATTTGAGTAAATATTGATTACAAATTATATTTTTATGTATTTTTTATTTTTTTAAGTTTTGTATACAATGATAAAATATTATATTATATTATTTAATAATTGATATTTTTAAATTTGCTTCATAAAAAATTTAAAAGTTATCATAATTTTTAAAAAGTAATTTTATCTTTATCTAGTGTGTATAATGTGATAATTTTTAAAATTTAATTTATGCGTATATTTGTAATGATATAATTTTTTTAATTTATTTTATTTAATTATAGTTGAATTATTTTATTAAATGAGAAGTAATTTTTAATAAATTAAACTATAAAATATTAAAATTTAACTATCTAAAAATAATATATTCTATTGAGTATTTATGTTAACTTAAATCTCAATATTCAAATACAATTATTTTAAGAGTTTATTTATAAGTATAAACAAGTCTAATGAATAGTAAAATCATACTTGTGCTATTAAATTCAAAACTACAATTTTATCAATCTAATTTTTAAATTTAAAATTATTATACAACAGATTAAATTTATAAATATTTCTAATTTATAATTTAATTAAAATTTTATTATTCTATTTTAATATATAATATATTATTTAAAATATAAATAATTTTTTTAAAAATTATTCATCTATAAATATTTAAATTGTAAAATTTTACATATATAATGATTATAATAATATATTATAAATTAATTGTTAGAATAATAATTTTTTAATTCAAAAATATTGTTATTTACTAAAAGGTAATAATAGTTTTAACCCGCCGGACATGTCTCCAAAAATAGGCTGAAATTATGGCTTGACTTATTTACATATATACACCGGAAGAGTTAGGAATTAAAAAAACTTATAATGAGAATACTATAAATTGACAAATTTTTAATTAACTAATAAACATATTTTTAATTTTCAAAAAAAAAAAAAGGCCTGTTAGCCCAGCCCACCATTGCTCTATATTATAGCGGGCTATTTCACGACGTCCTAGAAGGTGGGAGAACCATTCCCGATCTTCTCCAAAATTTTATCAGCATTAAATTTAATTAATTATAATTGTTGAAACTATATAGTTTAAATTTTCAACTAATATTTTTAATAATAAAAATTTAAATAAATATAAATTATTTATTTTTATTTAACAGTTATGATTTATTAAACTAAATAATACACCAAATTTAAAATAAAAACAACCCATTTCCGGACAGAGAACTCGAAGACTTGGTTAAAACCATCCTGTATCTTGGGTTACGGTTTTTTTGCCCCTTAATTTGAATTACTTAACAATAAATATTAAATAGTTTTTTTAAAATGTAATAAATATTTTAAAATTGATTTTATTTCCTTAAGCCAAATACTTAAGAAATTATATTCGTACTACAACTTTTATAACAGTGAATGAGAAAAAAAATCACGTTATAAAATAAATAATATGATAAAGAAAAAATCATTATATTATTTACTTGTATAAATTTGTTGTAAAAATAATATAATTCAAATGTATTGGACAACAAAATTAATAACTTCTATGGAAAAAGTGATCAATAATTATAATTTTTTTATTTATAATTTGTAATACTCGTGTACATTACTTCAAACAATGTTTGATCATGTGGATCTTTCGTTCTCTACTATTGTCAGTAAGAAAATTTTTCAAAAAATTAACATAAAATATATTTGGTTATTGTTCAACTTTTTTCTTTGGAAATTATATGTTTATAATCAATTACCAAAGAAAAATTTAATAACTCTTTCATTAATTATCACGATAAAATCTTTATTCTCACGTAATTAGACGATAAGATTTTATTCTTACTCATTAATAAAAAATAATTCAAGAATCTTTTCTGTTTAGAAATTTTTTTTGTTTTCCTATACTGGACACGAAATTTTTTACTCTTATATCACTTTTTTTTTTCGAAAATGCTGTTTAACAATTTATATTTATTTATGGATAAATCATTTTATCGTTACAAATATATTTTTTATTTTATGTTTATTAATTTTTTCCTTATAATAACATCTTATTCATTAAATTTATAAAAGCTAGAATTTAGCATTTTAAATATTTTTAATTATTTTAATTTAACTTTAAGTGTATAAGACATTAGTCATAAGGTTTATTAGTTTGATATTTTTTACGGAAAAAATATTTTTCAACTTTTTTAGTTGTTTTTTAAATTTTTTGAAAAAAATATAATTAAAAAAATCAGATTTCTTATAATTTAAAAATTATGTTGGTTTTAAAAAATTCAAATTATAATATATTTTAAAAGAAATGTTTTTAATATTTTTAAATAAATAAAATATAAATTTTACTATTTATAAAACATAAATCATTTTAATGTATTTATAACATCAATTTTTAAAAAACTTAAAAAAAAAGTTTGGTTACAAGTAAATTTTATGAAAGAAATAATAAATATTCATTCTAATTATATTTACATTCTATTTTTTAGATATTTTTATTATATCACATATTATATTATATTTTTTCTAATTTTTTTATTTCTTACAATTTAATACATTCTAAATAAAATAAAAGTGCAGCACTTTCCATTTTACAGAATGTAACCCGAATATATATCCAAATCACACGAGGGTGGGAGTACCAATGAAATCATGTGGCTTTCGCACACGATTGAAACCTCCAAATCATCCAATATCATCTCATTGAATTAAAGAGCGTCTATTTGATCCAACGGTTTACAATCAGCTATAAATTGGCACATGTCGATTGTAGGTGCGACATAAACTCTGTTTCAAAATTTCAAATCTTCGTCTCCAATTCGCATTTGTCCAAACCCTACACCCATCTTCTATTTGCTATCGCTGTTCTTGGAACGAAGATGAAAGTGAAGATCCTGCGTATCCTTCTCAAAATCCCTTTCTTTATTTCCTCTTCCATCTTTTTAACCATTTTTTTATTATTTTTGCATTTTACATGTATGTCTCTGCTTCACATTGTTGTTTTCTTTTTCAAATTTTCATGCTTTTACTTTCTGCATAGTTCTTGTAAATATATCTATAGTTGGGTATTTGCATAAGTAAAAAAAAAAAGTTTTTCTTGACTGAAGGTCTCCGTGGATATTTGCTGATCTTCTAAAAAGAGTATGTTCTATCTCTCTCCCTCTCTCTCTTTATCTTCTACATAACCTCTATGTAATGATGAACTTGTTCTGCTTTCTTTGTTTTTCAAATAATTCCTTGACTGAAACTTTCTGGTATGTTTATAATAATATATCTATTGAATAATCAAAAATTGTGCTCGTTAGAGAAGATAGAAAATAAGGAGGGGAGTGAAAATGAAGATAGATGGAAATGCCAATATCTTCATTCTTGATGAATGGTTGGGTTGAATGTGAAGAGTTGTTTTTAGTTTACTTTTGTGCTGTGGGAGGATGTGCAATTGTGTGTCTGCAGTGAGAGGATATGTTCCATTTTCAATTGCTTGGCAGTAGAAGGTGGAAAACTTGAGAATGTAGTGGAAAAGAGGTGGGATGGAAAGGTTGTGAATTTCAAGAGTGGATAAAAGTAGGTGGAAAGTAATTTTCTGCAGAAGTAGGTGGAAAGTAATTTTCTGCAGAAATTTATGCATGGAAGGACAGACAAAGTTGTATGGCTGGTGTGAAATTGAGTTTGCATTTCTCTCTCTATTGATCCAAATTTCTGTTGTATCAGGCAAATTCGGCGTATTGTTTTTAAATTTTCCGCCTCCCTACTTGTATCTATCTATTCATTTGCTTTGCTACTAAATCAGACACATACTAAATTTGCTCATTAACCTTTGTCAAATATAGATGGCATGCTGTTGCTTCTTGGACTTGGGATGCCCAGGATGAAACATGTGGGATTTGTAGGATGGCCTTTGATGGATGTTGTCCTGACTGTAAACTCCCTGGGGATGACTGCCCACTGAGTAAGTTACTGATAATATTAAATGGTTACTTTCATTGTTGTTATATTTGTGCCAAATTGTCTTAGTTAAATTTATTGATTAATCTTTTTGTACTTTGGGAATTCTATTACTACTATAGTTGTAGAAAACTCAAGTTTACAGTATGTAAATGCTTCCAATTTCCTTAGTTATATAGATTCTATTTGTATGGACAGTGACTGTGATGTCAGGTCTTAAGGAAGTCTTAAAACAAATGTTTAGTAGTTAGTTTAGTACACCTATCACAGCGTGGAGCATGAAGATTTCAGGCTTTGCTTATAAGTTTGAAGGTTTCTAAAAATATTTCCCTTTTATTATTTTTTTGGGGTCTATACATGTAGGGCAGTGAATAATTCTATTATCTTTTAGGGTAGGATGATTGAGATTACAATGTTATCGTGTTAGGATTTCATGACTGCAGATGTGTTAGGATACCTCCGAACATCATTTGTAGTTTAGCATTTATACTGATACTGATAGAAATAGAGAATAGAATGGGGAAGGAAAAAGGCCCCTCTCTTTGAGGGGAGGTGCCTCCTGAACAAAATAAGGAATGGAAATTCTCATATTTTTCTCATATTAGCATCTCTGCAACCAGAACCCTCACATAGGTGAGGTCATTATAATGAAAATAGTGCAACAAAAAACAAAGTACAGATCTGGAATAACAAACCACTTATAACAGATTCTACTTCTCACCACTAGCAAACTTTTCAAAGGCAGTATCCAAAATACCAATCATTCTTAAGGCATCTCATAATCTTGCATCCATTTTGTTCCAGCCTGTTGTGTTTTGTACTAGTTTGTGGCTCCTGACCTGCGTTTTGGTTGACAGCATCAGCATGTTCAATTGTTGGCTCTTTATTCATATCGGATACATTTCCCTTGATTTGAATGTGTTGAACTCCTGCAAAGATGCTGTTGTCACTGACTATTTAAAAAGCTTTTTTGATATCCATAGAATCTAAAGGAATTACTGCAGAATTGATAATTTTTCAAGAAAGCAATACGGTAACATAATTGTGCAATGGGCTCTATAATCATACTTTGACAATTGGCCATTATACCATGTCTGTCCTTCTACCCCCCTATGAGAAGGTTAATCCCAACTCTTAGGGTTGATTTTAAGCATCTAAAAGCAGTAGATCTTTATTGAAAAAAATAAGTATTTATTAAATTGAAAATACTAAAAGTATAATAAATATTTTCATTCCCAGTAAAAGTTTATTACATTTAGCTGCTTAAAATTAGTCCTAAGGCTGAGGTAAACAAAATCAATAAAAAAAAGGCATGTATTAGCATAATGGATAATCTATCTTTCTTGGGAACAAGAGCTGCATGGATTAAACGCCGTTTGATGAAAACTGTAATGTTCTGTGAATATTTATATCAGTAATTAGTCTAACATATTTTTCTACCTCTGGCAGTTTGGGGTGCATGCAATCACGCATTTCATTTGCACTGTATCCTGAAATGGGTGAATTCTCAGACATCACAAGCGCATTGCCCCATGTGCCGTCGGGAGTGGCAGTTTAAAGGATGAGAACATAGTGTGTGTGTGTGTGTGTTTTTAAGTTTCACCGCGGATAGTAATGTAAATTGGTATAGTTAATTGGAAGAACTTTCTTCCGTTGTTTTCCCATGCATATAAGATGTATTGCTTCTTCATTCGCTAGTGTATTTTAGTCCCTCTGGTCCTATATTCAAGATTCATTTTTTTAATCTTTCTTTGTTTAAGTGTTTTGTCTTCATTTAATATTTTTTTCTATTTAATTAGGGGTATTTTTGTAAGAAAAATTAATACAATAAATATTGTGAATTGAATTTTATATAAAAAAAATTAAGGCAGCTTCTTTTTATTCTTATAAAAAAAATCGGAAGAAGTAATATTTTTTTAATAGTTTGCAGGGGGAAATGGAAACAAAAGTTTCCAATAGTGCAAGTTTGTCTTTCCCACTCGTTTTCTCTGATCCAATATGTTGATGTCAAGCTAGTTATACGTTATATATAGAGTTAGTTAGCATGCTTACGCAGCATTTCATGTATACATGTGAATGAAGTTGAATGTAAATTGATATTAATTTCCAATGTAGATTTTATAAATGCAATGGTTACTTGCTGGATAAGTCTTACGAACGTGATTAACGTGTCAGATATTTTCCCCAACTTTCTACTTTCTAAGCTTTCATCATGACTTGTGGGGAAGTTCTTGTTTGATACGCAGCACTATTACATGGTTTCACAACTACCAAGTGGCAAGTGTCTCATTGGTTTCATTATGTAGTTGGCTTATATTATAATTCAAGAATTTAAAAAATTAAGGATATCCGAATGGACCACTTATAATGCTATGTTCGACACGTCAACAAATTACTTTACCATTCTATGGTCTATCCTTGGTAGGTAAAATTGTATTGCTTAATAGTTGTCACACCATCATTGTTAATACAAAACTCATAAAATTTGGCTCAATAAAAAGAATAAAAAAAATCCTATATTAAGTAATTAAATTTATTAGAAACAAAAACCCTCATATATTTGACTATTATGTTTCGAAGGTTTCCTAGAAGAATGAAAAGTTATATGGTAGGAAAAGCTCTTGTGAGTGGTTATGCTAGTCCATGACAAAAATCATAGCCACTGAGACCCTGGTGGGGCTTTAAAGAGTAAGTTGCAAACTAGCAATTATTCTTGTATTCGCTTAAAAACCATCATTTTAGTCACCAGAACAAGATCAACACAGGGCTGGCTTGATTGTTTTGATGTTTAAAGATACATATTTCAATAAAATTGTCTAGTTTAAATTTATTTACATACATATCTCAAAATTATTTAATAGTTAAAAAATAATAATTTTATCAAAATTAATTCTTTTTAACTTTACAGAGTAAGAAATGGCGGTAGGAATTTCTGCTTAATTTGTACAACAGCCGTTCTAACTTCATCTCTAAGGATACCCATCTAATTTATCATCTAAAAATTCTATGAACTTTTTAAATTTATTAATCAAAATTAACCGTTACCTTCTTCTTATTGATCTAATATAAAAGTGATATCGAATTAGATTCTTTTTTTTCACTCTTGTGGAAAGAACACTTCTTTTCATTGTATACACATGTTGCTTAGGAATTTCTGCTTAACTTGTACAACAACCACTTTTAACTTCATCTCTAAGATTCCCCGTCTAATTATCGTTGTTTTCGTGTTACTATAAACTTTTTAATTGATTAATAAAGACTAACTGTTAACAATGGGTAACATTCTTATTGATCTAATACAGAAGTGGTATTGAATTAGATTCTTTTTCCGCTATTGTGAAAAGAACACTTTTTTCACTGTATACATCATGCTTAGCACATACATAGCGAAGTGCCAACATAGCCTAGCTCCAAATTAATTAAATAAAGGGATTGGACAAGATTATTGGGACCTGATTATCTGTATAATTATCATTAATGTTTATATATTTTTTATCATAGTCATAGTCATAGACAAGATAAGAATCAGTATGTACAAAAAAGGCACTCAATAATACAAGAACCTTGTCCCCCCATGAACAGATGAATGACATCGACGGAAAACTTTTTCTTAACAAAAAGACGTCAAGAGAGCCCCACAAAAGTCAAAATAGAATAAATTAAATTTATTAATGTAAAAGTAATAAACAGCACATTTTTACATAAGATGCGATACATGAACAAGATCAATGATACATATCAAATTCTGTATTTCAGACTAATTACCAAATCTAGAGACTTCAAACTACACACTTCACTCTTACATAAGCTAAAAACAAAAAGATTTTAAATTAAATTAGAACACAAAAAGAAAATGACAACAATGAGAAATGCTGTATTAAAGAAACATTAGTATCAGAGTTGAAAGACAGAAACGCCCATGACAATTGTTTATTATCCACCTGTCAAAAAAAAAACATCATCTCATCAGTGAAATTAGGTCGGCCACCACAAAAGTAAAGTTAATCAGAGCAAAGCCCACTTAATGTTCCTTTAATCACAATTATTAACACAAGAAATTAGCATCAAAGCAGCGCGAGGGATATCAACATGCCCACCTCTATCAGCATACATGAAACTAGTGAAAAATCAGACTCACTTTCTCTAAAATTTTGTCTTGCTTAACTATAACCACTGACCCTTGGAATGAAGATATAATGGTTTTTTTAAATCCTTTATTTTTAAAAGAAATAAAGAGGTAATCAATGAGAAAATCATCTTAATTTGGCTGCAATTGAAAAGAGTTGCTCAATAATTACAAGAACTTGACCTTCTTGAAAAAAAATTCCATGGGCAAAAATATTTATTTTAGAAGAAAAATAAGATAACCCCAGGGCCTTAAAAAACGAGTCTCATGGATATGAAAGGGTCACTTACAGAAGCTAAAGGGAAATCACTTGGTGATAGCATAAACAGCATAGATAATTCCGGGTATATAACCCAAAATGGTCAGCAACAAACAGATCCAGAATTCCACCTGCATCCAACAAACCATTAACCATTAACCATCAATCATGTGTCTATTAGTCACACACTCAACAATTCATTAACTCACAATAAAACAGTAACAAAAATTAGTGAAAATTGATTCTGAAAAGTAAAAAAGAATTAACAATGAATGAATACCTTGCAGCCAAATTTGAGGAAGACTCCAAGAGGAGGCAGGATGATGGCGAGGAGGATGTCTATGCATGTAGCTGTGCCCTCATTGGCCATTTTTCCTTTCGGAATTTCTGGTTCTAACTTAGCAACTTTTCTGCCGAACTTATGCAGAATGCAAATGGAACAATTCGAATTCGAATGTGCTTCTACTACTAGCCTTTAACTGCTCAATTGATGAGTTGTAACTTGATAGAAACGGGTGGGTGGTGTATGCTTATTTATAAGCCACATACGCACCAACGTGGCATCTTTCTATTCGACTTCAATACGCGGTTGCTTAACCTAGTCAATTCAGTGTGCCGTTGTACTTATACTGTTGTCACATTTTTTATTAAAATTCTTATTTATGTTTTTATCTATAATATTTAAATTTGATAAATTTGTCACATATCTGAATTAATAAAGTTTTATGAGAAAAAAATTAATTTTAGATACATAATTATTTTAATAAAAAAATAATATATAAATTAAAGTCTTTTTTGAATAGTTGCAAATTTTTAATTTTTAAATTAATTTTAAAAATAATTTTTTTTGAAAAAAATAATTTTTAACATATTTTTAAAATAATTTTAATTTAAATTTTAAAATAAAATAAATAAATAAATTATTTTAAAATATTTTTATTCTTAATTTATTATTGTTATCTTCTTAAACCATTATCAAATTATTATTTTTATCCTTTTATTACAATCATCATTTTCACTATTAACATTATAATAATAATATTTTTTATTTTTATTATTTTAATATATAATATTATTTAATATAATTTATATTAAATTTATAATATTATAATATAATTTTTATTATACAATTAGTTATAATATATAATATTTTTATATAAAATAAATACTAAATAATATAAAAATATTATAATAATATATAAAATTATTTATCTTTAATATTGATAATCAAATAATATATAAAATAATTAAATAATATATAAATAATCATCGTATCACTATTATTATTTTAAAAAAATTACTTTTATTTTTATCATTACTACTGTCACTAACATAATAATAATAATAATAATAATAATAATAATAATAATTTTTATTTATTTTAAAAAAATTAATTATTTATTAATCAATTATTTATTTTTTATAGATTTACAAATAAATAATACAGTTTGGTATATAAAAATTATATCTAATTTATAGTATTATAATATAATTTTATATTATATAAATTTTATAATATGGTATATATAATTTTATATTAAATAATAATAATATATAAAATTATTTATCTTATTTATTAATTATTAAATATAAAATTGTATAATTATCTAATATTTTTTATATTATAACCATAGTTGCTCTTACAAACAACATTATCAATATAATTATTTTTATAATAATAATAATTTTTAAATTTAAAAAATTTATTTTTTATTTATATAATTTTTATATATTAAAAAAAATATTATTTAATATATAAATTATATTAAATTTATAATATTATAATATAATTTTATATTATATAATTATTTATAATATAATATTATAATATATATTATTTTTTATATAAAATAAATACTGAATAATATTAAAATATTATAATAATATATATAAAAAATTATTTATTTTAAATATTGATAATAAAATAATATACAAAATATAAATTTATATAATCATTTAATGCTCTTGATTAAATATATTTTTATCCTCTTAAAATATTTAAATTTTAATTTTAAGTCCTTAAATTTAAATTTTTTATTTAGATTTTTTATTGTTTAAATTTTTTTTAATTATGATCTTTAATATTAATTTAAATTATATTAAATTAAAATAGATTAATCATAATTAAAAAGTTTAATTAAAATTTTTTATAAAATAATTAAATTTTTTTTAATAATAATTAATCTAACTTGATTCAATGTAATGTAAATAAATATAAAATACTATAATTATAGTATTTTAAAAAATAAATGATCTAAATTAAAAATTTTAAAATTAAAAATTTTAAAATTAAAAGATCAAAATTAAAATTTAAATATTTTTAAAAAATTAAAAATATATTTAATTCATTATTTTTTTATTATAACCATCAAACTACTATCATTATCTCATAAATATTACTTTTATTTTTATTTTTATAATTATTATCAATACAGTTATAACTATCATAATAACAATAATAATATTTAATTTTATTATTTTAATATATTTTAATTTTTATATTAATATTTTATTTATATATTTTTTTATAAATTTATAAGAAAATAATTTAATTTAATTTAATTTTATGATAATTATAAAAACTTAAAAATAAATTTTAATTTTAATTTTAATTTTAAAAATTAAAAACTAAAAATCATGAGAAACGGTACCTAAAGATTTTGAAAAAGAAAATGAGTAATTAACGGTCAATGAAAATAAATGTAACGTTATCCTTTGGATTCCTGAGAAGAATGGGACAGCACAGTATCATGTAACACCGTAGCAGGGACAGGGGCGACTGGCGAGTAGTGATGATGCCACGTGGGAGCCAATGGAAACATGCAAACATGAAAACTAAAACACGCAATGAAAGTCAAGCGATGGTGCCACGTGGGAAACAAGGGAAACATGCAAACATGAAAACTAAAACACGCAATGAAAGTCAAGCGCAGCATGGGATGGGAAAGCGTTGAACATCTACGGCTCGTAGGTTGCCGCGTTAATAATAAGCAACGGCGTCGATTGAGCCAAGCTTTAAGGGTCTCTATCCAGCCCATGTTACAACCGACCCCTCACGTGTGTGCCACCTCCTCCTTTAGCGTACCTTAATTTCTTTTCTTTTCTTCTTTTAGTTATTTTTTTATTTTAAAGAATAAAGTAAAATATTCGCCCAAAAAAAAATTCACTTTTTAAATGAAAAAATATTGATAATAAATTTACAACCTGTTGTATATTCTATGTGTCTGGTATATAGATTAAAAATATAAAATTAATATGATAAATAAAAGTTTTATTATTAATATAATAGTTTTAAACAAAAATTTTAATTATCAATATAATTATTTTTTATTTTTTACCTTTTAACATATATATAATATGTATAAATAAACAAAACAGTTATATATATATATATATAATATACATTTTTATGCATGTGTATATATATTATAATTTTATTATTAATTTTGTATAAATAAAAAAAAACAGTTATATATATAATATACATTTTTATGCATGTGTATATATATATTATAATTTTATTATTAATTTTATATAAATAAAAAAAACAGTTATATAATATATATATATATATACATTTTTATGCATGTGCATATATATTATAATTTTATTATTAATTTTAATTTTTATATCATATTATTGATTACGTGAGAAATAGGAAAAAAAATAAAAAAAAATATTTGGATAAATAAAAAAATAAAAAAATTATTATTTTTATTTGTATGAGTAGAAAAGAAAAAAATATTATTAATATAAAATTTATTTTATATAAATTTATAAAATTAAAATTAAAATTTTTATACTATATTTTTTATTAATATAATTTTAATTTTATAAAAATATATAATAATTTAAAAAATTTAAAATAAAAAATTATTCTTCTTTAACTTTTTTACCTAAATGTACCTAAATGGAAAAATAAAAATTATGTGGATCTTATAAAAAATATTTTCTTTATTTTTATATTTTTTTTCTTCGAATCTCGTTGTAAATTAATACTAATAAATATAATATTTTTTATAAAAAATATTTTTTTCATTTTTATTTCTATATACAAATAAATGACAAAAAAAAATTATATTTTTTTTTATTTGAATCTTGCTGTAGCTTGACAAGAATAAATTTAATATTGATTTTACCTTATGAAAGATGTTGGGTTAATAGGTAATAAATTACAAGTTTGGATAGGTGGTTTCGGTCGAATTAAAGCCACGCCAAATGAAACTTTCTTTTGGACTATAAATAAGCTTTTAAATTATCTTTTCACTTCTTTTACAATTTAACAAGAAAACATATTAATAAAGCATGTTAATTTAACATTTGTGTCTCATGAACATTGAATATTAAGTCACTTAAAAAATATATAAATAATTATATGAAAATATTAAACTAATCATTTTTAAGTGTAAAAAATGATAAATTAAGACACCATCCCATTTTAATCAATTACAATTTGAATATAATAAATTTAAAAATCATTATGCAGAATCCTGATGATAACTTATAAATTAAAATTGAACATAATTTAAATAAATTATAAAATATAAAATCATACTATAAATTAAAAATATACAAGCATGCTTCTAACTTTTTAACAAATTACAAAATATACAAAAATGAAAGGATGGTCCTAATTAATCATATATAAATAAAATTGACAATAATAGATAATATTTACAAATTTCTACGTATAAGAAATAGAATAAA
This sequence comes from Canavalia gladiata, assembly GCA_037954105.1. Taxonomy (NCBI): domain Eukaryota; kingdom Viridiplantae; phylum Streptophyta; class Magnoliopsida; order Fabales; family Fabaceae; genus Canavalia; species Canavalia gladiata. Next base: position 18,917,577 of record CM075660.1, read on the forward strand.
CAACAATATCAATTGTCATGCTTTTAATAAGAGTGAAAATACCTCGAGTTTTCATTTCCAACAAGTAGCATGTTTTAATAATTATGCAATATAAATAAAATGAAATATAATTAAGATAAAGAAAAAAAATATAATATTAAAAATCAAAATGATAAATGAGAATTGATTAGAAAGTAAAAATTATTTTGAAAAAAGAGATGATCATGAGAAAAGATAATTTTATAAAATTTATATAGTATTTCAATATTTCATATGTAATATTTTAGTATTCTATAAGTTATAAAATATATATGGAGGAGAATGTTAAACCAATAAACTAATAACATTTAAATAAAATTAATTTTTAATGAAAATAAAAGATTACAGTTTCGTAAATACGAACCTGCATCCAGTTTGATAATGAACCCAAAAAATGATCCAAAAATGACTCAGAGTTAAGATGATGAAACAAGTTGAGGATCAAGTAACAATAATGAGCACCTGGCAAATTTTTAAAAAAGTTCATAACTTAAATGATTAACAAAATATTAGTTATGCATTTAATATAAATAAGAGATTATTTTGTAAAAAACATTAAAGCATCATAAATAAAATGGTTAAAACAAAAATAAAAATTTAAGTTGGCTTCAACGAAAAGGTCCAAATCTAGAGTGTCCAGCAAAGCATATTTCTTAAGCAAATTGAAAAAAATACAGAATGATATTAGCGAGAATAAATATATATATATATATATATTAAATATAGTAAAAAAAATATAATTGACTAATTAATCATCACTTGATAAAACTTTTCAAAATTCTCTAAGTCTTCCCCAGCATGGAAGTCTCTATTTTGATGAAGTGGAGGTCTTATCTAGTTTTTTACCACAAATTAGTGTCTCGACCATTTTAAGAAAAAGAGAGTTTGTGAAAGTACCAAACATCTTACCTTATCTGCTAAATACACTTTCAAAAGCCATAACGAAAATTGGTGTGGCTAACAAATCCCTGACTAGAGTAGATAAAATGGAAAACCAAGAAGAATTTTGTTTCACCAGATAAGTATGTCAAAATTCTAATCACCTTTAATAACAAACTCAGCTAGATACCTCCCTAGTTCATTTTGTTGGTCTATTGAAATTTTTTTTCCTCAAATGTTATTTAAATGCATTTGTTCTTACAACATAGATAGCTATTTAAGGGGTTTGAGAGGACAACAATGGAGATTAGCTAGATAGTGAATTCATATTTTGATGATCATAGGTAGCAACATATCATGCCTAATGAAAATTGTGTTCTAAGAACTTCTTGAAAATTTCCTCCATAAGTGCTATGAGAAAAATGTGTTTCTTTCCATGATGGTCAGTGTACAATAATCTAATACGATCTTAGAACTCACACATGTCATTTGTAATGCAAAGAATAAAGAAAGAAAAATGTTGTATAAAAAATTATAAAAACACACTCTCAATGATAGTAGATATAAAAGAATTTATACAAAATTTAAACAACTAAGTGTGAGAAAAAGCTAAATTACCATAATAGAATACAAATAGAGAAGTTTCCTGTGGGTTCATAAGAGATATATCATCATGTGAATTGTTCATGTTTTATTATTTACAACCCACTAGTTAGGTTTAATAATGGTCAATTTTGCATAAATAATTCTTAAGTCATTTCGCTATCATAATATATCTCATAGGTTGAAAGATTATATATCATTGTACCAATAACTAAGTTGAATAAAATAACATTCAACATATTTTCATTATAATCTTAATATTAATGATAATAATTATAATAATTCTTCAATGACAAATGATTTAGAATAAAATATTTACAATAGAAATAGTTTTGATGTAATCATAACTATTACTTACTTAATTTATATAATAATAATCATTTTAAATTACATTAATATAAATCTAAATTAAATATTTTATACAATTTTAACTAAAAATTATTCTAAATTATATAATAGATTAGATGATCAAAATGAATATTAACATATTAAATTTTAATATAATATTCATTATTAAAAATTTTAAAAACTCTTTCAAATAAAAAATAATATGTAATCATTAGATTAACAATTATAGATTCACACCATACTACTTACATTAATAAAAATATAACACAGAACTAATTACACTCAATCGATACTTTAAAAAATTAAACATTATTTAAATAGAACATCTTGCCTTATTAAAATTCTATCAAATTCTCATTACTAACTTTAAGTATTGTAATATTTTTAATAAAAACACCCACCACGGCGACAGGATAGTCACCTTTGAGATAATTCACTAATACACACCGTCTCGCAGTGCCACTAACATCCGAGTTTTCATCCAAGATCAATGAAACATCAGTATAAACAAATTAGGGAAAATATCCACGATAGGCATATTCCCCGAAAGCAAGAATGGATTATTTGGTCTTGTATTTTAAGGATGTACGCCACACGTCAACTAAATATTAGAATTTTATAAAGCATACTAAATAAATTACTTTTTATATATCATTTTTACGCCTGTCCTCTCAATTTTGATTTTGATTTTGATTCTTGATCGATGTTAGTATTGAAATGTCCATCGCCTAATTATCGTTGTGCCCGACAAATATTTAAGTACTTTAACTTGATTAGGCCCCGTGGTCTATTTTCCCTTTAATATGTTTTGTTTGGTTTGGATAATGTTAAAAATAGAAAAGAAAAAATAAATGAAAAAAAAGTAAAAATAAGAAAAATAAATAAATTATTTGAATAAATTAAAATAGAAGATAAATATTTTTTAAAATAAATGAAAAAAATAAAAATATATATTAATAATATAAAATTTGTTTTTTCAAAAAATAACTTTAAAAAATTTAATTTTTTATTAATATATATTTTTTATTTTAAAAATATATAAAAATTTTAATTTAAAATAAAAAAAATTTTCTTATATTTCCTTATCAATTTAAAAAAGAAAACAAAATCTAATAAAATCAATAAAAACTAATTTTTATTTTATTTTCATGCATAAATAAATGATAAAAAATTTATATATTTTTTATTTTTTTTCTCAATCAAAGAAAACATAAATATAATGATATCATGTCATGTAAAACATGAATTTAACTCTGGTTTTATTGTGTTGTCATCAAATTTTGTGTTGATAATTTATTTAACAAGTTTAATTGTATTCCTAAAAATATAAAACATAAGTTTATCGAATATTATGATTATGTATTAATAATAATATGCTCAAATTAAACTGTAAATTTTCAAATAGCTTATATGTACTTGAGAATGTTAATTTTCAATGTATATAAGATTTGCCAGTGGTGCACCATGTGCAACCGGCAAGTCAACTTCACATCCATGGAAAGCCACGTGGCGCAAATAATCTTTTCATTATTTTCTTTAGGATCCGTTTGATATACTAAGGATTATGAAAAACAGGATCATTTAAACAGTACGTAATAAATATTTAAGTTATAATATAATTTTTTATTTCATATATTATTTGATGATTAATGTTTAATTAATGAAATTTATATACAATTTGTTATAATATTTTAATATTATAATAATATATCATACATATTAAAAATAATTAAAATTACTAAGATTGGTTGAATAAAGAAAAATCGGATATTACAGTAGAAATAATTAATATAATTTTATAATATATAATAATATAATATTATAATTTAAGTATGTATATTTTTATTTATTATATATTGTATAATATTATATATATCATAATAAAAATCATTTTTATATATCATAAATATTACATATATAGACAGGGAAAGATGAATAAAAGAAAATAAAATTATTAAAAAATAGGTTATTTTTTAATTCAGTGGAGGATAAATTTTTAAAAAGTTTAAATTATCTTATCACTTAAATTTTGTTTTATTCCGTGATACTTTTAAATTAAATCTTAAATTATAATCAGAATCAAGTATATAAGCAAATTAGAGGTATCCGCTCATTATTGGACAAATGACTCTATTTCTTTTTCCTGCGTGTCAATTAGAATTAGTATATGTAGCAGTCCCAAAATGTTTGTTTGTTTTTTTTTTTTTAAAAAAAGACAGAACAATATCCTGTTTAATATTTAGTTTCAAAAAATTATATTATGATATATTATAAAATTAAATATATAATTAGAAATTTATCAAGACATTATATAAGTATTTTAAAATTAATAAATTAAATAAATTATAAAAATAGTAAACATTTATTATTTTAAATAAATAAAAGAGGTAAAAAGATTAAAATTAAAAATATATATAAATAACTTATTAAAATTAATACACATCATATTTAATTATATAATATATCAAAATTCTAAAAATTTTAATTATAGTTAATATTAAATAAAATTATAATAAACTTAAACTTTATTTTATCTAAAAAATATCTTCCATTTGATACAATATATTAAAATTTAAGTAAAATTAAAATTAAAACATAATATTTAAAAGAAACAAAATTATGATAAAAAATCAAATTAAATATTTAATATTAAAAACTATGTGACTTTTATATATAAAAAAACTCTTAAAAATAATTTAGTTCAAAAATGAAAATTCAGATCTATATGAAATATTAGATATATAATACATAGATAGGTAAAGGTTTAATTTTTTTATTTAATGAATTAAGAAACAATATCTTATCTAAGGACAGTATAGCAAAAAGTTTTTTTTTTATTTTAAAAAAAAGCTAATTTAGCTGGAGACTGTAAAAAACAACGAAGAACAACTAATACACCTAATTACATTTATACACATCACAACCTCTTATTTTACCTTTAAAATAGTTTGTATTATGCATTGATGATCAAACAACTAAAAAATATATATTATGGTTGCATTGCTTATAATAGCATGTTATTTTATTTATGGTGTGTTTCAATGAACATTTAAAATGCCCTAAAACAGGCATTATTATGGATCTCGTCACTTTTGGAATGCTATAATTAACTTTTGCTTTGCTTTGCTGGATTAGTAGCCCATGAAAAACTTTCCAGCTTTGAGATTGAAAGGTCATGCTCCACCCAAGTGATGCTTCTAATGTGATGGAACCATTCTACACCCTGGATTGATTTTCTATTAATAAATAACTGTTATCAGTATCACACATGATCTATCCCTACCTTTTCTATTAGAAAATATACAGAAGAAATAACACAATAATCACACATCAATGCAACATATTGAGAATTTCGTTTTAAGGTCTCATGAAAGTTCTCATATTAGGCAAAAAAGAAAGAGAGAGTCTTGATGTTGGAAATGAAAGGGAGAAGTTTGAAGATGACAACCATCGTATAATGAATCTTTTTATATCAATTTATTAAGATAATAAAAACAAATAAATGGAAGTACACTCAAATCTATGAAAGGTATCTTAAAGGAAAAATACTTGAATTTTTTTAGTCTTTTAGCCTTTATGTATAATTTCTTTTAATTATTTTTTAATAAAGAAACAATTTATATGACTTGGGACCATAATCATATTTATAAATGGTTGTGCATTTTGAACCTCGTGAGTAACAAGTGTTAATTTTTTATTTGTAATTTGATACAGTAAAAAAATTATGATATCTACACATATTATAAAACTCACACCAAATGAAATGTTTCCCAGAAAATTTTACTAGAAAAAATCTTGCTATTAATGATAAAATTTACCAACAACTACATGTTTAGTTGTATTCAGCTGTCAAGACCAATGGTAATAGAATATTCTAATAACAACTTAAATTTATGATAATATTAATAAAATAATCGTTAGTAAAATTGATATTTTAGATTGGAGAAATTTTGCATAAAATTACTAATAACTAATTTTTTTAAAAAAATATTTACCAACGAATTGTTCTTTTGAGAAGATTGTGATATACGTAATATTGTCTTACCCTTCCTTTATTCATCACATTTTTTTTTTGTCATACAAGAGAAGTTTCATCAAGAAAAATAAAGAAAAAAATTATCAAGATTCTATAACGACCTATTTATAAATAATTTATTAAAACAATTTTTTGAAATATTTATGAATATTATAATATTCTTATATTATAAATACTGTTTAATTAATTAAGATTCTATGACGATCTATTTATAAATAATTTTTTAAAACATTGTTTTAAAATATTTATGAATATTCTAATATTTTTATATTATAAATACTGCTCAATTAATTAATATTTATAGAATTATTTTAAAATTTCAGTATTTAGTTGCAATTATTTTAGAATTTAAAATTGCAATAACAGTAATTGTAAGTTAAGATTGTCTTAAAAAAATACTCCCTTCATCTGATATTGCTTCCCCTTTTAAGTTAATGTGCACATCTTAACAAAAATTAAAAAATTAACTGAATTGAAATTGCAACATTAATATTGTTTGCATTATTAATTATGATATATTGCTATGTTATTAAAACTCTAGTTATTAATTTTTATTTAAAATATTATCAAATTAATTGATAATATAAATTTTTATACAATTAAATTTAAATTTTAGTTACACAAAATATTATCATAGAATATATATTTTTCTAAAAAAAAGTTTTTAATGTAATTTTAAACTAATTAATAATTGAGGTGAGATGTCAATAAATAAAAATATTATAAAAAATAAATATTTTAAAACTAATAAATATTTTGAAATTAACAAAAATTAAGCATATTATATAATAATAAATTTTTTTACATACAAACATTATCAACCATTTATTTTATTTTTTTTCAATTACTTACCACTTTTTAAAATAAATAAATAAAATAAATTTAACAATTTACAATTTGATGGAAATATATGTATGTTATTATTTATATGTATAATAAGTTTTTTACTAACTTTTATCTTTAAAAAATAAGAGACGATAGAAAGAAATAATGAAAAATTTAAAAATATTTCAATATTCACACATTTATATAGTGTACATGTTTTAAGGTATTCAATATCTAATATCATAAAAATTATTTTATTTTTTTTAAATTATAACGGTAACAAACCATCACAGTTTAGAATGTATTAGGATGAGCTATGCGCTTACGATTTTCCGACTAAAAATATATTTAAGTTAAATAGTCGGATTATCAAAAATGAAAACCTATCCGATATGATTAATTAATTCCAACATTTAGCTGTTCGGTCTTTTTGACGAAAAAATATGAGTGGAACTGAATTTGAACTTAACCCAATTTAACAATAATAAAAATCCATTTGTTTGTATTTTTTATAAAGGTTTTCCAATTAAAAAGTTTTATAGTAATTTATAAAAAAATTTCAAAAAAATTAAATTACATATAAAAAAGCTGCATCAATGTTTTTCTGAAAATTTAAAAATGATTGCTCTTGAAAATAATAATAAAAAAGCATGTTATAAAAGTACTTTTAAAATAATGAACTATTGGGCCATAAGTTAGGTCAAGACTTGATTGGTTAAGAAAGTAAACCTAATTGATTGGCCCAAAGTTCTTGGACTAAAAAGAATAGCTGTTTGAATTCAATGGATTATGTTCAAAGTTCTAACATCCTATTTAAATCTGACAAAAACAAAAGAAAAAAAAATACAGAACACCCTATTTAATTATTATTTTTCTTTAAATGTATATATATTTATTTGAACATGTATTTAATAATATAAAATTGTCGGAAATGCTAGTGTGAAAATTAATTAGACGAATTGACCGATGAAAATTGTATAAGCAGAGTCATGTTCGAATTTACATTTTTTCATTTTATATTTATAAAATAAAATAAGCGTTTCGTAGTGAATTTTTTTCATTAATTTTCGTTCTAAATAGCACCCTTCTAGAAATTTACATGCATATACGCTTAAACATAAACTTTAAAATCCAACTCTAAAGCTAATGGATCTTTGCGGCCATAGGTTGAACTCCCGCATTAGACTAAGCCCAATGAAAGGTTGGAGAGATGCTTCGGAATTTTTGGGATGGTTTTTCAAATCACTTTTTTTTTTTGCTTATTCATACCATCCACATATTTTTTGCTATTATTAAGAATTTTAAAAATATTTTCAGAAATTTAATTTCAAAAATTATTTATAAATTATTTTTAGAATTAAGTTCTGAAAATGACTTACAAAATTACCTTCCAAAATTAAATTTCTGAAAATACATTTGGAAATTAAATTTCTGATAATAAAAAATGGATAATGTGAGTAGAAAAAAAAAAGAATGCAAAAAGTAATTTCCAAATTTTTTAACATTAAACCTAATTTTAAAGCTGGGATTAATACTTGTCTGGTTTATGCAAACTCAGCAGAAAACAGTTTCATTGTTTAACCATAAAAAAAAATTATGATTGTATGTAATACTCTCTTGAATCCCTTTTCTATAAGATTTTAAAAAAATAACATTAAATTCTTATAAAATTTTAAAATATTCTTATTGAAAATTTAAAATTATGAATTTTAATATAAATTTTTTAATATAGAATTCTGAACTTTCCAAAGAATTTTATATAAAATTGCAAACATTTTATAAGTTTATTTGTTATTTTCTATATTTACTCTTCTTAACTTTAATGACACAATTAAGAACAAGATAAGAGCTTTATTTTATATATAAACAAACTTGGAATATCATTTTAATTTTTAAAAATTAATGCATTAATTAGTTAATTCCATTATATATATTTTTAATATATATACTTTGATAAAGAGAGGTTTATAAAAAAGACCAGAAGGAATAATGTTATATACAACTATCGTAATCTCTTAAGTTAAATATATACACATATCTCAACAATATACCCCAAAATCAAATGGAACAATCTGTCAACACATTGATCTTTTAATCGGAAAACATATATTTTCAAAAAAAAATTGAATAAGCAGCACGAAGAAACAATATATGATTTATCTGACCTGCCTTTATATACGTCATGTGATCAAGTGGCATTGCTAGGTTCTACATTAGCAAATTCATATCGTATCTCATGTGCTCTCAACTAGCGATCTCATTTTATTGAAAATATATCCAAGAGTTGATCATAGGAAACTAGAAAAATCAAATGAGATTTTCCTTGAATTATTTGCAGTATCATAATGAGTCATCTGCACGTAGCACAGACATATAACAGACTGTACATGCAAGTGAAACTGATGTTGAATCATTCTGCACAATTAATTGAAGAATGATTTTCATGTGTTTTTTGTAAGATCGGACCTATTCTACATGAGAATCATCCTACTCGAACCGGATAGGTTAAACTTTTTTTTTTAAAATATTTAATGCAGTTATATACTAATTAAATATTACTAATTAAGCTACATCAATCCTTACTAATTAATACACACGCTCAATTTTATGTGACGAAAGACATGGAGCAATAGGTATATAATGTGTATATATTTATATGCAAAAATAAAATTTTGTTATTCTTGGCGATTGTGATTAGTTATTTATCTCATATGAGATGGATGGGTTTAGATTAACCATTTTGGCTGATTCATCAATGACACCTCAAAAATCCATTTAGATATTTTATTATTTGGGAACACAGTGATTGTCTATTTTTGACACTGTAAGATGGTACCTTCTTCATGTTGATGATTTCCAGTTGTCTTGGCAGAGTATCTATCATCTGAGTTGAGTTAATTTAACTTTTAATCCCAAACCTCAAAGCGTTATGGGCAGGATAATATAATAAGATTCGCTTAAAACTTCACATCCTTGGAAAATGACACGTTTTTAGCATTTTTTTTTTAGGATAATGGCGGCTGCTATTCTTCTTTCATCTGGTGCATGCTTTGGAGTGTTTTCTTTGAAGCGCATGATCATGTACAAGGATACAACAATTACAAAGAATAATATATTATAAGTTTCTAAAGTGCTGCTAGTCTGGGACATTCTTAGGTGATTTACTGTAGATACAGAACAGAAGCCTTCAAATCAAAATAATTTATCCTAATCATGGTACTAATCTCTGTCTAATAACGGTATAACTATAATTTTGTTTTATTAATGGACATGATATGGAAGGGTATTGTTGTTATGGCTGGAACATTATTAAATTGTTCATAGCATCATGATTATATTACTGACAAGAATAGGTTGGTTGTTGTTTTCTGTACCTTAAATGTTGCTGCGCATGCAGTGATTTAAGATTGTCATAAAAAAATCCGTGCATCTTATAGGGGTCTAGTTGTCATGTGCAGTCTGCAAAGGAACAGATGCAATTGCCTGCAGAAATAGTTAGCAGTGCCAGCGGGAGCATGACTTATATCTGGTTCTATTTATTGGACTTTCAGTGCCAAAACTACAAGTATATGACCAAGAGTCAATAACTATAAATAAACAATAAGCTTACTTTTTTTTTTCCAATGGGATCCCTTAATTTTAAGAATAGCTAAAGCAATTTAGGCATTCTTTCAGATATTTAATTGATCGTTTTCTTCTAAGTCATTAATTGTTTGTCTCACATGTTTGTGTGTGTGCATTAGAAGATGTGTCATTGCCATAATAATTAATCTCACATGAATGCTAAGTTTTTTTATATTATAATGTTAAAAAACTATGTGAAATAAGTGTTTTTTTATTAAATTGTATGGATATAATAAAGTTATTATTACATGTCTTAAATATATATACTCATAAATTTTTTGGATTTATATAGTCTGAGTGGACTAAATTTGAGTCAAAACATTTGTATTTTCTCAAACAATGCATGATATGTCAAATGTATTTCATAAATTTAGTTATGTAGTGAGCTTAGTAGGATGTTGAACTAAACTTATATAGGGCCATTTATCTGGAAAGAATGATAAATATGTACTTGTTTTCATTTTTATTTTTCATTATATTTTTTATTTATATTTATTATTACCATTTCTTTTGTATTTTTTTTAATAAAACATGAGTTAAAAAAAAAGATGTCAAATTGTTTAAGTTCGTACTTGATAATGATTTTTTTTATTTAACTAATAATATTTAATACATATTTTAATTAATGATATTTTTTTTGTATATATCAAAAATATTTTTTCAAACGATAGTCATATACTAATTTTACAAGATATAAAATGCACATACAATTAGAATTCCAGCTGCTATTACCATGCTTAAGAGACACAATTATACATCTGTAGTGCCAAATTTTATTAATGATTTTAATCACATTTCATAATTAAAAATATTTAAATTAAAAATATGTTTAAATTTTTTAATAAGAAATAAATTAATTTAAATATACTAGTGTTTTTTTTAAATATAATAAAATACAAATTTAAAATTAATAATTATATGCTTAATAAATATTTATAATAATATTTAGATACATTTTTAACTTTATATACATATAAGTCGTTGTACTTATTTTAATATATTAAGTGATTTTATTTTATTTATTTATATAATATTTATGTACATTTAAATTTAAAATTCACAATTTAAAGAGAGTGATTATGATCTATATAATTTAATTGATATATTGAATCATATTTGATAACCTATTAAATTCAAAAAAATATTTTTTAAACTTTTCTTAAAAATGTAAAATAAATTAATTCAAACCTTTATTAATTGATGAATAAATTTAATTTCCATAATTAATGTATGCCTAAATTAACGTTTTTACAAATATATATATATATATATATATTTATATTTATATTCTTCAGATATTTTGTTTTAAAAATAGTGGATGGACTCATCACCTCCCAAATAGATCCGTCCCCGGGTACGGCCTCTTCTTTAATCATTTGGGTAACCATTTATTAACATTATCCTCTGTTTTGCTTCACATCCTGGCATCAGACATTGGAATTTCTTTATTTCCTTTCAGAATCTCTATCAGATTTATGCTTTGGATTTTCAAAGACATGCATCAAAGTATAAACTATTAACCGTTCAATTTTTAGAACATTATTTATGGTTTTCTACTAAACATTTTTGGTCATCCAATACCATTAATTTAATCATAGTAATTTTATTATTTATCTATCAAATTAATATCATAATGTTTGTAATTTTTAAATCATCTCAAATAATATTTGTAATTCTCATAACAATAGTATGCTATTTTTTTTTCCCATGAGGTTTTGATATTTACAACATACGAGTGATGTCCTAGCCGAAAAGATTAGGACTGCTAGTTTTTTCTTATTTATTCTTTCCACAAAAAATATGTGATCGGATTTATTACTTCTAAACTCACGTTTGTTTATTTATGTTTTGATATTCACAACATATGAGTGACGCCCTAACCGAAAAGATTAGAATTTGCATTTTTTTTCTTATTTATTCTTCCCACACAAATTAGATGATGGGATTTATTACTTCAAAAATAGCATATGCTTATTTATGTTTTTTGTAAGGGGAGGTAGGGAGATAAGAAATAAATAAATAAGGGTAAAGAATGGAAGTATTGAAAGAGGACACTTCACAATGTTTTATGGCCGCCTTAGGTTATGACTTGTTTTTTATTAAAAAAAATTATTTGAGTAAATAGAATTATCATAAGATATAGTTTTTTTTTTTAAATTTTTAAAACAATATATATTTAAGAGTATAATTTTTTATTATGATTGTGTTCACAGGATGTAAACGTAGCATGTTTGATTCCAAAAGTTTGCTAGATAATTTGCATATTCATGTAGCATAGTCCATAAAATAAAATGAAAGCATGTAATTTATGTTCATTTGGTTGAAAAAAAGAGATGGCGGCGAATTGCAGAGCAGAGGAAATATGCAATGTAAAATTAAGGTGACTATTGGAGATTTGAGAGGAGAAGCTCCACAGAAACAGAAAAGAAAGGAACAAAGTGGTGTCTCGTGAATTTCATCCGTACACGTGAAATCCACGTGCACTGTTCAGACTAGGTTGGGTCAAGTTCAGGATATATACGTGTAAGGTATGTGAGTGTGTGTGCAGAGTCAACAGCAAAAGCACTATTTATTTTGTTTCACTCTTATTAGTGTAGTGAAAAGAGTGAATAGTGATGATAGGTGGAACATGCATGCACCTTGTACCAGAAAAAAGATAAAAGAGGTCCACATGAAATGGAGCCAAATCCCTTACCAGGTCAGGAAGGGTCCAACTCAACCTTCTTCATTTCCAATGTCCCCTCTAATGCCTCCTCAAACCCTAAACAGTCAAACCCCTCCATACCCCCTAATGGGCCCCAACACCCATTTTTTCTACATAACTTCTCATGTCAACAACTCCTCAACTATAATTTTGAATTCTCAATCTCTCACTTTTATTTTCTTATGACAATGATAAAACAGTAAAGAACTGTTCATGACAATAGGAATGAGTGAAAAAGGAAAAAAATAATCTGTTTAAAAATAAGTAAAGTTTAATTGTCATCCATTAATGAAAACTATCAATAATATTAGTGTGAACATCATTACATATTTAAATGAGGGTACACTCTTTTGTTCTCTATTTAAAAGACAGGCAGACATTCAATTCCATACGGATTATCTCGTTGACACATAACTTATCCGTTTCCTAATCCAGTTTTCGATTAATTCCCACTTTTTCAACAGTCTTACTGCTCTTTGTTTATTTTCTTTCTAAATTTAAACCTTAAACCAATTTTATAAGCTGTTTAATTAGGTGGTCCCTACACTATCTAATTAATTCAAAGTTGATGATATATGAGGGTGTATAGCTTATTAATTTAAGTTGTTATAGTAAAATTATAATGAAATGGCAACGATGACCTCAGTAGCATAATGTTATCGTTGCTTGAAACAAAGGGCATGAGAGACATTCTAGCTAGTAACATTTAATTAAGGGGACCGCATGTAAAACCAAGCATAGTATGGTTAGCATTCTCTTAGATTCTGTTTGATGACAATTGAGAACGGGTCTTTGAATTCTTAAAAAAAACTGCAATTAATTAGTTAAAGCAGTTGTCTTTAATCCTTTCTTTAAATTTCAAATGATTATTCCAAATCCAAAACCCACAAAAGGGAAATGGAGAAAACCAGGAAAAGGACATGACTCCTCTTCTGTATGATTACAGTTCCAATTAGTCAAATATCAATTAGAACCCACCACTCAATTAACCCAAAGTCTCTCCAACAATGAAGGGAAGAAGATTGCTAGTTTTGTCAATTACGAAATTTTAAAAAAGTGATGATCAAGTCAAAATGACTTTATTAATAATCTCTTAACCCTAAAAAAGAAAATCGATTATTAATTTTTAAGATTATCTACAAAAAAGAGTGTCACTGTCCAAACAGGTTATAATGATACGGACATGATTTTGTTGTTGCATTATGGATGCACTCATACACACACTTATCCAATTTTGCAAAAGATAATATATACAAAGAAGAACAAAACATGATAGATGATACCTTTCTTTCTTTCTAAGTACACAGAATAGGGACACAAAGACACATGCCCTGTTTCTATATTGTTATGGTCTCACACTTATGGCAAACAAGCCTTACCTACTCGCCCATCTTAGAGCAAAAACCCCCCAAAAATAAAGAGAAGCGTGTGATTCACTCACTTAAGAGGAGGTGGCCGTTGGATTCTGGAAGGGTCTCAGAAACTAAACCACGACAACTTGTGACTAAACCAAGGTTAGAACTTGGGAACCCCTGAAGTTTCTCTCTCATTTGTGCGTGTCACTTGTTTCTGCATTGCTTCTCTGCAAATCTTTCGCCGCCTTCTGCGTCCATTTGGGTCATTCCCCCCACTTGTGAAATTTTGGGTTTTCTCTTTCTTCGAGCTGAAAGTTTGCTTTTTTGACAACTTTCCGGTGGTTGGTTGAATTGGGAATGATCACACCCACTCAAATACAAGTGTTGTTGCATTTGGATTAGGAAAACCTCGTCTTTTTCGAGGGTTTCCAGAAATTTTGTATCTTTTTGGGTGCCCAGTTGAGAAGAAATCACTGGGTTTCAGCCTGAAATTATTATTGGAGTTACATGGGTTTCCCTTGATCTCAGCCGAGAATCAGTGTCACTATTGTGGATGGAACTCAGCTGAGTTGTGTATGCTGCTGATTACAGAAAGAAAGAAATAAAGAATAAAAATAAGATCGAATCTATTAAAGTCCTTTACTTTACTTAGCAAGGTTTGTGCATGACATATACTTGTTGTATTATATATTTAAGCCCTTAAAGTATTTGTTTGACTGATGCTGTTTTATTAACTTAATTATGTGCATTATAGTTTTGTTTCTCCCTGATAAAGACTAGAG
The DNA here is from genome assembly GCA_037954105.1 of Canavalia gladiata. Taxonomy (NCBI): domain Eukaryota; kingdom Viridiplantae; phylum Streptophyta; class Magnoliopsida; order Fabales; family Fabaceae; genus Canavalia; species Canavalia gladiata. The sequence continues at coordinate 18,932,751 of CM075660.1, forward strand.
ATATTAAAAATAAAGTTTTTTTTTAAAAAATTATTACTGTGATGTAATGTAAGCTTGTTTCTTTTCCTTTTAAAATCAATATCGTAGTGCATAGTGTGGCTTACGTCATGTTTCTTCCATGTCTCTCCCAACTTCATTCCGATTCCAGTTAATATAGTAGAGTATGTTGGAAGCAACATTAGGGGGCTAAGTTGCCTTAGTTTGATTTGAGGCCTTTCTGAGTTTTTGGTGCTGTGGTTCTGCTGGTCGATTGATTCATCTTCATCATCATCATCATCATCATGCCTCTGTATGAGTTATACCGTTTGGCTAGAGAGAAGCTTGGTAAAGAGATGAACAGCACACGTGCACCTGATCAATCTTCCTCGTAAGTTCATTAGCATAATAAGCTGTTGCAACCTTTTGATATGTGTTTGAACTTTGAAGTTTGAATTGCATTATCTTTTGTTTGTTCCTTTCTTAACCCTGCCTTTTTGTGTTTGAAATTGGAAGTGCAGGCCTGAGAATGATTTTTTTGAACTGGTTTGGGATAATGGTCAGATTTTGAGCCAGGGTCAGTCAAGTAGAGCTAGAAAGAGCCCATCTTGCAGGAGTTTGCCATCACACTGTTTACCATCTCACAGTCCCAAAGGTAGAGACAAAGAGGTAGGATATGGTGCCAACACAAAGATGGCAAAGTTTGGGGATTTAGACTCTGGATTGAATGAAATTCCAATGTCAGTGCCTTCCCGTGAAGTGGATTTGAGTCAAGATGAAGATGCGTTGCCTTGGTTGGATTATACAATGGATGCTACTTTGCAACATGAATATGGTTCTGATTTCTTGCATGAACTATCCGGTGTCACTGAAAATGATCTCCCTACCTCAAATAATTTTACTCTATTGGATAAAAGAAGTAATGGTAATATGGCATTTAGGGATTCACGTAAAACTTGTGCTGTGGAACAAGGGAATGTTTCTAAGGGTTCTTCAGCTGAACAGGTTGAGACTGCTAGACCTAAAGCTAGCACTGGTCAGTTATATCCCCCATCATCGCATCAATGTCAAACTTCATTTATATCTGCTAGATCCAGAGCATCGGATATAACCGAAAATAATAATAAAAGTAATGCTAACCAGGATGTGCCTTATGGCGAAATGACGCATATTCTGTCTTCATCAAGTGATTTGTCTGGCTTAAAGATGCAGAAGAAGGATCCAGCTATGCCTAACGCCGGTTCCAGTTCCAGTTCCCCCATAATGAATTTCTCCCATTTTGCTAGGCCAGCTGCTATTGTGAGGGCTAATCTTCAGAACATTGGCTCGAAGTCAGGTTTGTCTTCACCAAGATCAGACTGTATGGAAATTAAGAATAAAGGTTCTGCTGCTGCAACTAGCAGCAATCCTCCCGACTCAATTCTTGTTGATTCAAGTGGTGGAGGTCCAAAGGAACAAACCATGCCCTGCCAGCAGGTTGTGGAGGCTGATTTGAAATCTTTGCAGCCAAACTCTGTTGAACTGAATGCTGTGCCTTCTAAGCAGTCAGAGCCTGCTTGTAAAGAGAGTGCCACTAAGATTGATCTAACTCCCAATCAAGTTCTTGGTGACTGTGGCACTAAAGGACAAACAGCTGCTGAAAAAAATATGGAGTCTGCAGTACCCTCTTCCTCCGTTAGCTCCGGCAATGGTGCGGACAGAGGTTCTGATGAGCCAAATCAAAACCTGAAGAGAAAAAGTAAAGACACTGAGGACTCTGAGTGTCACAGTGAAGTAAGTAAATGTGTTGGATTTAGACAATGTTTTACATGTTCAATTATTCTCTTACTTATTATATAGTTTCCCTCCATAAACCTAAAAAACATTTTACATGAAGGATGTTGAGGAAGAATCAGTGAATGTTAAAAAGGCAGCTGCTGGACGAGGAGGTATAGCTTCTAAGAGAAGCCGTGCAGCTGAAGTGCATAATCTATCTGAAAGGGTGAGCAAGGCCACCACCTATTTTTGTAGCTTTAATTGTAAAACAGCACTTTTCCCCTCTTGAGTTAATGTTATTTCCGATTTATCTGATTATAATTTATGCATACAGAGGCGAAGAGACAGGATCAATGAGAAGATGCGGGCATTGCAAGAACTCATACCAAATTGCAATAAGGTAGGTCTTTTTTTAATTTCTTCTCTTGTTAGACGCACCTGAAAGATTTTATTAGATTATGGAATATTGGTTAATGGTTACCACTAAGGATTTAAACTTTAAAACAGATAATTATTGAAGCTTGTTCTTGTGGAATGTGGAAGGTTTATCAAATCATTGGAAATTATTGTTTAAAAGCAATAGATTCAAACCTAATGTTAAGCATTTTGTTTGCAGGGTTTAAATCCTTAACTTGAATATGAACCATGATCTTTCATTTAGTAAATTTGTAATAAAATCAGGAGAAGTTCAACATAAACTATTAAAATATTTTGTATGTCTAGACATACTTGATACTTGATTCCTCATTTATTTTTGTTTTTCTGACTTTATATATAAGGTGGATAAAGCTTCAATGCTGGATGAGGCAATTGAGTATCTTAAAACACTTCAGCTCCAAGTTCAAGTAATCCCTCTTCCCATCTGCCATTGATCTTTGAGTTTTTGTAATTATAAATGATATCGTTATAACATGAGATGCATTCCTATCTTGTGTAGATAATGTCAATGGGAGCTGGTTTATATATGCCTCCAATGATGTTACCTGCAGGAATGCAGCACATGCATGCACCACATATGGTTCCATTCTCACCTATGGGTGTTGGCATGCATATGGGATTTGGAATGGGTTATGGTATGGGCATGTCTGACATGAATGGTGGATCTTCTAGATTCCCTATGATTCAGGTACCCCAAATGCAAGGAACTCATATCCCCGTTCCCCATATCTCTGGACCCACTGCTTTACATGGGATGACCAGACCAAATCCTCCAGGGTTTGGTCCAGGGCAGGGACATCCCATGTCGATGCCACGTGCTCCTGTATTTCCTTTTTCAGGAGGGCCTCTCATGAACTCATCAGCTCTGGGACTACGTGCCTGTGGAACATCAAGACTAGTTGAAACTGTAGATTCGGCTTCAGCATCTGGCCTAAAGGATCAAATGCCAAACGTGGACCCACAAGTTAAACAAGGAACTGGTGGCTGTGACTCAACAAATCAGATGCCTACCCAGGTATGTTTACTGACAGATTTCTTGACATTTTATATAAATGTTTCTCAGGATGTAGGTTCAGAAAACAGTTTATTTCATTGATTTACCACAACAATCTTGGTTTTGAGGTATATATATAATTTCAAATATTCTTAAATTATTCACTTGCTGCCCTTCAGAGTTCAAAAGTGAAAATGTCCATTGCTCTCCATTGCTGCCCTTGTGGATTGTGTTACTAGTCATTCTAGGTCACCTGAAATCACCCTTCTCAATTACTGAATGGTTCTGGTTATTTAATTGAAATTAAGAAATTTCACTTCTAAGAGAAGGTGCATCAGAGGTCACTTGATTTTGCACCTGTTCTTAAGATTGTTGATTCAGTTTGTTACCGCTTAACTGCCAATATTCATCTTTAGGCAAGTGGAATCCCACAAAACAACTTCGACAACTATAGATTTTATGGTTTGATTGAACATTTTCAATTTTAGAAACTGAAGGAACCGTGTAGCAACAAAATGCAAAGGTTGAAATCAAAGTGAACATGTAGTCTTTTAGCATAAATATTACTGCATCCCGGTCCCCATGATCAATTTTCATTTCATATTAATTAAAACATTCTGTTTCCATTCTGCCAGTCATATGCATGATGTTTGTGTTCTCCATTTTTGTTATGCTAGCGTGAAGCAGCAGCTGTTGGATTTGAACAATCAGCTTTGGTCCATAATAATAGTGGCCATGCCTCGGAGGCTAATGACAATGGAGCTGTTAATCCTAGCAAAGAAGACAACCTTGTGATTGGTAAATCTTCTGAATATGTATCACCAAACACATGCATGCACGGGCACAAAGCCTCATTGAACCCCAAGTCTTACATGGAACAAACTACTTACTGTTGAGTTGTGTGTGCAGGTTATGATTGATATGACCGGCTAATTGAAGAATCCAGAGTCATTGAGGTTATAACCCCTCACAATAACTATTGGAATCCTAATTTTGGGACTCACGAAATTGCACAGATTTTGGTATCCTGAGAGACTCCACTCATTTGTACATCCGCTTAGCAGTCTGTTCAATCAATTGCAGTAGAAATTTTATATATCCTTAAAATATGTATTCAATGTTTGGTCAGATCTTTCATAGTGATTCTTTGGATTAATGAAATAATAGTCTTTTTTCCTTGGCTATCTATTTTGTCTCCCTCCCTGCCCTGCGAATTTAGAGAAAAAGCGGTGCCACATTTACTTGAAAATCTAGGAGAGCTAAGATGTGGATTACTGTTCTAGTGCTTTGAATTGAAGCAGCACTTGAGCAGTTTGTAAGAATTTTTTGAAAATTTATCTGTGGATTGGTTGGTTCTGACCATCTGGTTATCGAATAACTCAAGTTAGTCCTTGGAAATATATAGGTTGGATATTTTTAATCTTTGATTTTACAGTAGCTTTTTTATTTTAATTATTTTTATTTCATTTTTAATTATTGCTTTACACTAAAATGTTCTAATGAATATTATTTTACAAAAGTCAGGAATTAACGATGAATTTTTAAAAATTAAAATATCTAATTTATATAATTTCAAAGTCTAATTTAAGGTTTATTCTGTCACCAAACAAATTAATATTGATGGCTGGGAAGCATCTATACTAGCCACCTAGTGCCTGCCAAGGTCGGTTTTTCTTGTGCATCTTCTCTTTTTTTGGCTACCATTGGGGGTGTAGATTAGCCTTAGCCATATTTGAGTCAATAATCATAGTGAAGGAGAATTTGATTGTGATTGGTGAAAGCTCCCTTAGCAAAATGGATGACCATCAATGCTAGATCATTCTGAGGTCTTTCTTAATAGAACGTACAATCAAGTCATCTTTGCACAACGAAGTTAAAATTGCTTCCACCGTTTATCCACAACAAACAAAAACACAATGCATATATCCAAAAGAATAAAGCAGAACAAAACAATCAAATTTTACAGCACTGCCTAAAGCATGGCCTAGATCATCTTCTATATACACTGCACTCTGCACACCTCTTTGCATTCAAACAAATTAAAGAGAAAATAACAAAGTATGAAAACCAACATGTATGCTATAATGCTATGCACCACGACACTGAAAAAGAAAGCAAATATGTAAATTCTGCAAACTAGTTCACTCAGTTCTATTATTTGACTTTAATATCGCCCTTGGCCTCCGATGAAAGGTTTTTGGAAGATGGAGATTTCCCGGTGATAGCTTTCTTTGCTTTAACTAGTGACTGTTTTACCTTTGATATAATGTTATTTGATTGCTTTTGAGCTGGCTTGACTGGAGTTTCTTTTGGAAGGTCCTTGGATACTTTTGTTACATCACTTTCCTTGGTGGCTTGAACTTCAGTTTTCTCAGGCTCCACATTTTGTTCTTTCTCTGTTTTATCCACTCCAGTTTCAGTCGATTCCTCTTCTTTTTCTTCAAATTTAGAAGCCAATGTTTCTCTAATAGGTTCGCTTACTGCTGTAGAGATTTCATCCACCTTTGTGTCAGTGTTCCCTTCTTTCTTTTCATCAACTGCTGAGCTATCATCTTTTACACTCTCTACCTTCACACTTTCTGCTGCTTCAGTTGTGGCTGTCTTTGCCTCATTCTGTTCCTCAACTTTTATGCTCTCCACCTCTACCTCTCTTGAGGATCCAGGGGCAGCATCAGGTGCTTCAGGTTTCTTGTCATCATTTGCAGCAACAGCAACCTTTTTCTCGACACCAGTAGGAATAGAATACTCTTTCTCTTCTTTTAGGCCAGTTTTAGCTTCCTGATCAATGGAGGTTTGTTCTGGGTTTTCTATAACATCAACTGCTTCATTTGATCCCTCTTCGATCATATCAGTGAAGCTTGATTCTTTCTTGCCATCCTCTTCAACCCCAGGAGAAGGTTCTACAAGATTTGCAGGAGCTACTTGAGCTTCCTCGTTTGATGAAACTTGTGCAGCATTTACTGTGAGGCTAGTTTCATCCTCTTTTTCAGTTTTCTCTTCCTTGGATGATAATACGGCATCTTTGATTGTGTCATCTAAAGTCTCTTCACTCTTAACAGTCTCAGGCACAATCTCTTGCTTAGTTTCCACTTCCTTACTAGTTTCTGTAACTTCCTCACCTAATTGTATTTCTCTTGGCTTTTCCTCCACTTCAGTAGATGGGGGTTCTGGTTTCTCTTCTTTTGTGGGCGCTGCTTCTGACTCTGAGGTTCCAGTCTCTTTCACCACTTCAATATCTGAGTCTTTGGGAGGGTGATCTTCAACTATATCTCCTGATTGCTCTGCAATTTCCGCTGTTGTTTCAGGAATAACCACTGTCTTTGACTGATCTTCTTCCTCTTGTTTGAAAGATTGTTTTTCTGGTTTGCTTTGGCTTTCATCAACTTTAGCAACCACAGGCTCTGCTTTCTCTGTTTCTGTATCCTCTGCTTCATAGTCGTAAGTCTCTTTTAATACCTCTGCCTCAAATTCCGGTTCCCTTGTTTTTTCCTCTACTGGGTCACCAGTTTCTGCTGAGAGTTCGGGAATTGTAGATGTGTCTGGTTTCTCCTCTTCCCTTTGTTCCAATGATTGCTTTTCTGGTTCTTGCTGGTTCTCCTCAACTTCAGTAACCTCAGGTTCTGCCTTCACTGTTTCTGTAGGCGCTGCTTCATAGTTGGTGGTTTCTTTCAACACCTCTGCTGAGGGTTCTATTGTTTTTTCCTCTATGGTATCACTAGGTTTCTCATTGGCTTCAGCTGATGGTTCAGGAATTGCAACTGTGCTTGGTTGTTCAACCTCCTTAAATTCCTTTTCTGGTTCTTCTGTTTTTTCCTGCACTTGTGTAGCCACAGGCTCAGGCTTCTCTTCCTCTTTCGTACTTGTTTCCAAAACTTCAGCCTCTTTCGCCACATCTACTTCTGATTCTGTCAGAGGATTAGTGTGAGCCGAGTTGCTTGCTTTTTCAATGGTTTCAGCTGGTGCTTCTGGAATGTCTGCTGCCTTGGATTGTTTATCTTCATCTGTTTCTACAGGTTCCTTTTCTACCTGATGTGGTGTTTCCATCACAGTGGATTCTGAAGGTGGTGGTTCATCTACCTCGCATTTGACTGCATCATGTACTGGTTCAGTTACACTGGTAGTTTGTGAGTCAGGAACCAGTTCCTTCTCCTTCAGATTATCTGCAACTGCAACAGATCCATCCAATGGCACAGAATCTTCAGTCTTTTCTACAGCAACAGCAGGCTCAGCCTTCTCATCATCTCCTTCTGCCAAAGGGGCTACTGGAATTTTTGCATCCTCAACCTTATCATGTTTCAGACTATCTTCAGCAGAAGCCTCTAATACTGGAGAGTCATCAGATTTTTCAGCCTCAACTGAAGCAAGCTTAGCCTTCACTTCATCTTCTTCTGTCTTAGAAGAAGGGGTAGCTTTACCTTGTACATCCTCAGGCTTGTCATGTTTATCTTCATCTTCATTGGCTAAATCAGCAATCTTTTGTGCAATGGCTTCATCCTTTTCCTTCTTCACATATTGCTATAGAATAAAGATGAAAAAACATTGATGATTATATCAATAGTAATCACTGAAGAGACGCTTCAGCATTAATAAACAATGGATCTTTGAGGGGCAGTAAGAAGTACATGGCCAGACTAAAGCATAGAAACCAGAGTTTTTTCCATGATCTCCAATCTGCTTCCTTAAAACTATAAATTTTAAATGGAAATTGGCATAAAAGTATATGCCATGTAACAAGAAAGGCAGATGAGTTCTCGGGAAGCCTTGCACTAATAGAACCACTATATCATCAATTTAAGAAATGATTCTTCCATCCATCTACATTTTTATCTAACAGTTGACTTTTTTTAAAAAAATAAAACGAAATAAATTCAACAGCCTACATATGAATGTAAATGGATATACACTACTATTTATATGTTTAAAAAGTTTTTTTTCTGAAAAAATCATTTTAGTGAATCTTTGGTCTGCTGTCATTCTATTCTTTAATTTATACATAAGTTGCAGTTTGCAGAAAATACTCTTCATAAATAACAATACTTATATAGGTACACATATAAATATATTAGTACTTGTTTGACCGTGCACCAAATACATCCATATCTAGACTAGAGTACATTATAACTTTTTTTGGTCATAAATATATATATATTACGCAATGGCAACAGTGTTACCTTATTCTTTCATCTCATTATCAAAAGGGCATTCATGTATTTACCTTGCATAACTATGTACTAAAGGCAATGGCGGAAACAGCCAAACAGGGGAAGCATGTTGCAAATTTTATTTCATAGTACATAAAATTGTATTTAATGTGTTAGATATTCTTAAATTTTTACCTTCACCCTCTTACAATCTTTTTATATAAATAAATATTATGTTAGATTGACACATGAAATAAATAGTGTGTAGATATTTGGGGAATAACATAACTTTAAATTTAGAATTACAAATTTAGAGTTTGGAAAGTACGATAAATCTTGAATCTAGTTTGTCCTGTTATATTATATAAATCAATAAAACTTTGTCATTATTTAAGATGTGCAACATAACTTCACAACATTTAGGTCTCAAACTTGCATCGATTTAACGTTATGAAAATTCTAAAACGTTTACACATAAGAAAATATAGCTAATAGAATTGTACATTTAATTGAAGAAAATCAAATTAAGAATAAATTTTTAATTATTTATTTTGGCCCCACAATACTTATTTCTAGATCCGTCTTTGGTAGACTATAGGTATATCTTCTAGAATGCGGACAGATATTGATCAAATCCATTTCCCTTTTTATTCTCACAAGAATTGAAGTTATATCTCACTAGCTCTTCTCAAAAAACAGAAAAATAAATGAATAATTTTACTTGATACTAGATGTGTTGTAAGAAACTGATTACGAAACCTTAATAACTAACTATGATAGGAGAGGAGAAAAAAGTTGAAAAATGAATAAGTAACAGAAGAAACTTTTTTACTTTCCTCTATTCATGAATTGTTTGATGAAGATAAATTCATGCATGTAGTTCTTTGTTTTTCTCAAGAGAAAAAGTCAATAAAAATTGTTCATAGTTATCCACTGAATAAAGATATGTAAACTTGATTTCCAAAAAACAAAAAAGAAACATAGAAAACAAGGATCAAAAGTGGCTTCTGCTTAAAACTGAGCACACAGATACGTAGCATAAGAAGAAGTTGAAGAGTTTAGAAAGTGAGAGAAAGGAACAAACCTCATGAGTTGTAGAAGCATGATCAGATGCAGCAGTCTCAGTAGCCATGATAGGGAATAGAATTGAAGCACACAAGAAAGAGACCTTCCAAGTTGTAGAGAAAATGAGGTGAAGAAAGAAATAAAGAAAGTAAGTAAGTGAGAGGAATAATTTGGTTGGCAACAACTCCAGGAAAAAGAAGGAAAGGCAATTCAACTTTAGGAAGAAGAACAACTAGTTTTCCACAGAAAAAAGCACTAACATAGATGTTTGACAGACTGTATCACATGAGCTGGTATGGTGGTCTCAATGATTTAGGAAGATTAGGATTAAGCTGCCACTAAAGTTTTCCCATTAAAAACAAAATAAAGTATAAAATAGAAAAGTTTATCATATACCTCTGAGCTGTGGCAAAGTGACTATACCTTTATTGGGGACCAGATCAAAGGCATGAAACTCCTACATTTAACGGTCCAAATTGCTTGGGCCCTCTTCTCAAACCTTGTGGTTTCTAAGATTCCTCTACGTCATTAAGCTAATTCTAATAATTCTCATCTCCAAATTATGAAAGCGATAACTGTATACTGATATATCTAGACAAAATACTAATGATACTTCCATTAATATTATGTTATAGTATCATACAACTTGTTTCTTTTTAATTAAACTTTTACTATTGTCAGTTTTGTTCAACCAATTTCTTATTTATGATTCCTTACATCATTATTAGTTGTTGCAACTAATAAGTTCAGAAATTATTCTTACACACTAATCAATGTTTACATCATTTTTCTATATAGAAATCTTGTGTGCAAGATTTAATTTCTGTCCAAGATACACACACTTGGATAATTGTGTATTAAAATTGGAGTGATATGGGCAAATGTAATGTATAAATATCATGATATTTGGTAAATAATTGTGTTCTCTTTTGTCATGATTATAATTTGGAATTTGGCAAAAAGTAGAAGATACTAGTTTAGATGTACCAAGCACCAAGATTTAAGGGAAATTATCATAATTAGGTTAAAATAATAATTAAAATAAATAAATTCATTTCTCAACTTAAAGGGTCGTGTTTATTCCACGTTAGTATGATAATTTGCTTAAATTTCCAAACTTAGATTAAGACATGCCACTTCGATGAAAATGATGCTGCCTCATGTCACTTTAAAACATTATTGGTGTTGGCATGTTAGCCATCACAGGGTGCCCCCCATCCCCTCCCCTCCCGGGGCTTTTGGTACAAAATTTCTCCCCAATTTTAATTTTGGTGAATTGAATAGTTTTGATGAACTTTATATGCCTGATGTTACGACACTTTGCGGAAGGCATTATGTGTCAGTTGTTATGCACAATAAATCCAGATTGAGCAACATGCCCCCCAAAAAATTGAGGATTAAGAAGAAAACAAAGAAAAAAAAAAGAATAGAAAAAAGGGTAAACTTCCTATCCTCATGTTAAATGCATTGAATAATGTATTTTAAACTACACATTTTGTTTTGGATTCAACCATGTTTGATTAATGTTGTGAAAACCAAAATTTCTCCAAATATTTAACATTTTAATACTTTTAGCCAACAAGTTCCACCTTTCCATGATCTGTTTTTGGTTCTTTTTTTAGCCTTAACCTAATCATCTTTTTAAATGTTAACCCCTAAAGGGAAATGAGCATCAACTCTGAAGTATCATGAGTCATTAGTCATGACAGCTGCCACAACCCTCTTTTTAAAAATAGAAGACTAGTCTACACTGAAGATTTGTTGAAAAATTATGACGTTTCAATTGCATAAAGAAAGATGCAAGGAAGCCCACCTTCTTTATTTATTGAGCCGGTTCTTCTTCACATGTGCCTCTCCATCTTTGGAATCTTCCTTTGAGCCCATTTATGAACTCGCACAGGGTAAGAGTAAAGGTGGTCCTTCAATACTTGAGCCTGTTTTCATAAATCAGCATAGTTAAAATACTTTCTTATGTTGAAGGATGCTATTTTTCCTTTCTCCAAGTAAAGGATAGTAGTACACATATGGGCTTCAATGTTCATGCTATTGATTGGTTGTAAATTTATAGTGACCCAACTTGACTATTGCCTCCAACCAAAAGAAAAATGACTCTTCAAAGGAAAAAGAAACAAACTTGTTTAAAGTAGACAAGTTTGTTGTTCCACCCTTTCATTATATAATTTTTTTTTATCATCCACAAAACATAAATTTAAAACCGTATTTAAGAATAACCAAGGTCTTTTCCATTAAACCAATTTGCCGTGGTTTTTATTTTATGATGTTATTCTACTTTTTGCTTGTCATAGAAAGTTTGGTGTTTGCCTTACAATATGCCTATGAATATGAGTGGCTTGTGCCAGCCCATTATAGATTTCAAGCTTATGAAATTGATAGATAAATGGTAAGCAGAGAGATTGTTGTAAAGTGGGTTTGGGCATGGATGAGGGAAATTGCTTACAATGAAGTATTTGATTGTTGTGGCTGTGGAATAGTGAAGATGTGTAACAAAATGGGGAGTTTCTTAGTAAGGTTCATTTAGATACGCACAAGTGGATCCTTCTTTGATGATAATGATTGTGTTGTGTGTGCTCCAGCATTCAAAAAGATTACAACAAACTAATGGCTTGTCCATGTTAGTACTAACCAATGGAGTGTAAGAGATTGTCATTGGGGCCGATTTAGGTAGGGGCAAGGGTGCCTCCTTCTTCATCCTCAATTTTTAAAAAGTAGTATTTTAATTATTAATACAATTATAGAGAGAGAGATCAAGAAAGAAAGGATACTTCTAAATATGGTGTTAAGCATGTGTTATGTTAGATATTATGCAGGTGTTTTGAATATTTTTAACTATATTTTGTAATTCTGTTTACTTCTATTTTTAAAACTCTTATGATAATACAAATTGAAATATCACAATAAATCAATAATTAAATAAACTTTTATATTTATAATAACCCGTTTATTTTTTAAAATATGAATTTGTAGTGTGATTTAAAATTTTAATGTATTCAATTTTAAATTAATTTTATATGTTGTATTATAACTCTATTTAATCACATATTTTAAAAAAAAAAATTGTCATATTTTTATCCTAGTTATGTTGTTGTATTCGTACCTTTGATGTCAAATTTTATTTGTTGTCGACACGTTCTATTATGATTTGAACATATGTAAAATCGAATTTCCATTAATTTGATTGAACGTTTGTATAAAAATTCACACATGACTAAACCACCTAACTCCTATACGTTTGGTAATTTTAATTGTAGTGATAGATGACTAATTAAAGTTGACAATTACAAATTACTTAAAAAATTTTAACTGTCAAGTTGAATGAAGGTTCAATACATGCAAGCTTATTGATTAAACCATCCACAAACTTGTATTTAAATTTCATTTAAAATGTCACGTTAATGGCCCAAGCCCAACTATAATTGTTGTGACCATCAACAAAAAGTGATACAATAACCAAAAATCTTGAAAAATTGGAATAGGCGCAGCCCATTACAATTTGCATCTTAGCAGCAGCAACACCCAACACAGCCATATTAAATCATATTCTAGTTCCAACTCTAGCCACAAATCACCACACCTAAATATATTTTTAATTTTATAAATATGGCTAATTTTAATTTTATTTACTTTATGTTTTTATATATTTAAAAATTTCAAAAATATCATTTTCATCACTAAATTATGATATAATATTTATTTAGATATTCTATATCAGTCACCATTTTAAGAAACATAATATATTCAAATGCATATTACATCATTGATAAAATCATGGTAAATTATTTTAAAATATTTTAAATTTATAAAAATCAAAATAAAAAAAAACTAAAATTAAAACTAAGTTTATTCATATTTCCCCAACTAAAAAATGTATGTGATACTTTATGTCTTGCCCCAAGTTCATATCTTCTGTTTTTTGAGTTTTGCCGTGCGTTTCTGTTCTTATGTTTTTTGTAATGTTTATATGGTCTTTTAAGGGTTTTGTTTTGGTCAGATACGGGCTTTGAGTTTGGGTCCTGTATTATTTGCTCTGTTTTAAGATTACTCATATCCTGGTGAATGGGGTAAGATGTTTTGGGCCATCATTATTGATAGTCCAAATTTGTCAAGTTCTAGTTTGGATAAAAGTTATGTTTTACTTCATCAGTTTCGAGAAGAATAATATTTAATAATTTAATTAGTGAAGTTTTTTAGTTAAAAAAATAATGAGATTACGAAGATTTTAGGTAAAAAAAAATCAACAAGTGATTATATTTGCTAATTTTAAAACTAAAAAGATTTAATGTATTCCAAACAAATTAATCTTTGGCAAACCGATCTGCCTTAGAGACTTTCGTTTATTAATAAAAATTAATCAATTCACATTGTTTTTTTTTTTACAGAAAAATGTAACACTAAATTTTTTATTTTACCAAAAAATTTACATGCGTGAGAGTCTTCGTCAAATCAAAGTTACATTTTTTTATTTTATTTTAATTGTTTTTTCGAACTAATAATCGTGCTTATTTTAATTTTATTTGTTTTTCAAGGTGTAAAAATATTTTTAACATTTTTAATAATGTACACAATTAATTTAAAAATAATCAAATTGAAATGAACGTATCCGAAATACAGTGAAATTAAGTTTTTATCATTGATTGTAAATTGTTATACTTCGAACCTAAAACTCAATTTTCTTTCTTTCTTTTCACGAACTGAAACTCAATTTTCAAAACCTGGTTTTTAATGCAAAATATCTTTCTAATTCTTTCTAATTTGAATATTCAATAAATTTTTAATAATTTTTTATCGCCTTATTGTTGCATATATCGCTTTTCATGCAAGTTATAATAAGAGTCACAAAATGACATTATTAATAGATTTACTGCATGAGCTCTTGAGTTGGAACACGATTAAAACGCCGAAAAGGCAAGACGCCATATTTTCAGTTCATTTCTTAATATTATAATGCTTTTATTGCATATATAAGAGCCAGGTAACCATAGCCTTCAGTGGAGGTGAAAATTACACTCTCCCAATTTCAAAGGGTAAGGTTGGTGCTATAATCATGACGATGAACACTGGCATTAGCAACCAAAAATAAAAAGTTCCATGAATGATGAAAAATGGTTGTTACAATTATGTTAATTAAGGTTAGTAAGAGACTTAAGTTAATTGAAGTTGGAGATGAGCAAAGTCATCACTTATTTGGAAAATTAAGCTCCTCATTAATATTATAGTTCGTTATACTACGAAATAGTTTAAGATTTATTATTAATATTAGTAATAGCAATTTTTTTTTAAATCAAAACTCAATTCCCTTTTCTGATAACTTTTTTTATTATTCAACGCAGAATATCACGTTCAAATTAAACAAAATATTTTTTAAAATAATTTGAAATTTTGAAGATTTAGAATAAAAAAACCACCTTACTACAGTATTCAGTATATCCTATCAAGTTTGGAAGTTTGTGTCTTGAGCATATTTTATGATATAGAAATATTGAACATTAGGAACAAATTGATCATATATTCCAATTAAGATTTTCTTGTTTCTAAATTTACAGAATAAGAAGTGCATGCGCCATCATGAAAAAAGTCTTCAATGCAAGGCTAAATTGAAATGATGCAACTAAAGAATAAAAAATATATTAGATGACATCCTAGCAATACAACAAATACTATAAGTGCAACTGTGGTGCGATAATTTGAATCAAAGTGGGAGAAGAAGGGTTTTAAACATCAAAGAGTATTTTTAGAAACAAAAAGATTTTTAAAAACTAAAGTTGATGATATAACTAGTGAAAAAAAGTACAAAAAGGAATTCCCTAATTCAAATTAGGTTGAAAATAGGTTTTGGACATTATTTTCAAAATCCAGCCTACATTTTGTATTGATCTTATTAAGTTGATTTGCAAAATTCATTTACGTTTTGACATCTGTAAATAAAATAATTATAATTGACAAAACAAAGAAGAAATAATTGTTAGAAAGTTTGTGTGGACTAAAGCAATAAAGCAATAAGAATTTTTAATTACTCATGAGAAGGATATATGTGTGAATGTTTCAAAAAGAAAATGATAAATTAAAAATTATCTTAATTATTGTATTTTTATAGGTGTCCACATAAATAATCTTACTATAATTTTTTCTGTCACTTTGCTAGGTTGGTATGGAAAGAATATAGATATCAAGTTATTGTGATTCAACATTTCATATTCTATTTATATATTGTATAATTTTAATATGTACACACTTACCATTGCAGCAAGATTTATTTTAATGATGGTAGCCCATTTGAATTTTATTGAAATCTAACTTTTTTAGTGGGTTTATTCTAAGTAGAAGAGCCAATAGATATTTTTTTTTATATTTAGTTATAATATTAAACATATATTTAATATCATAAATAGTAAATAATATTTAATAATATTTTACTAGATTTTAAATATAAAAAATGTTACTAATTTGATAATATATTGTATGATAATAATTTATATGATTGGTTGATTTCTTGTTTGAATATAAGATATATATATATATATATATATATATGTATTATATTTGAATTATTCAATTTATATTTTTTGATATGTAAATTTTGTAAAAAAAGATATTTCATATTTATTTTTTTAAATATGATTATATATTTTAAAATGTAACTTTACCAATCCACATATATTATTCGTGTTGCAATAGAAGAGATAAACATTATCTCCATTACTCACGATATCTCTACATGATTTGTTCTATACTCAATTATTGCGTTTATAATGATTTTGTTACAGATGCCACTTGACAACATTAAAATATAAAATTTTACCTGAAGGAACCACACTAACTACTTAGTTTGAGAACAATGGCTACTAGTTTGAAAACTCTTTGTTACATTTATGTAATAATCTATACAATTTTTTTTTGTGGTGGATTAATTTAGTTTATCATTACTATTAATGTATACTCACGGAAAAATTTTATATTTTATATTTATGAAATATGTGATTTGATCATCGATAATATTAATAATTGATTAGAAACAGTTTTAAGAATGATACTATTTTTTATAATCAAATCATCTATTTATTATCCCACATAGTTAAACTTATTATTTTAAGGATATTAAATATACTTTTAAAATAAATATTAAATTAAAATATCTTATTAAATAATAAACATAATATATATATATATATAGTTCATAAACTATTAATAATAACTATGAATTTTACTTAATTATAAGAAGTAATGTTTAAATCAAATTAAAAAATATATATATTTTATTTTAATATTATATATTATTTAAGAAAACTGGAAACAAAAAGACATATTCATTAATTATGATAACGAGATTCAATTTGATGTAATAAAAACTTGTTGTTAATTAACTTAAGCTTCATTGGGATTATTATCAGTCTTTGATTTTTTATTTTTAAATTAAAATTTTAAAAAATAAAATTTGTTCAATTAAAAATTATGTTAAATTAATTTTTAATATATTTTAAAAACAATTTTAATTCATTTTTTAAAATTAAATTTATCATTATTATTATTTTTAATTTTAAAAACTTTTCATTATCAATTTTATTTTTATTTTTTAAAATACAACAATTCATAATTCTTTTTTAACTACTATTATTATCATTAATACTATTAGTATCAACATCATTATCACTATGTTATCATTTCATAATAATAATAATAATAATAATAATAATAATAATATTATTATTATTATTATTATTATTATTATTATTATTAATTTTTAAAAAAAATTACATTGATGGATCTTAAACTTTATTTAAAAAATATTTAATATCCTTTTATTTTTTATCTATACACAAATCTTCTTTAATTTATATAAAGACATAATATTGTATTGTATTTTTTTTTTTAATTATATAACTCTATATAAATTTTTTCTAATTTTATTTATATTATATATAGGAGAAGTTAAATAAATATTAAAAATAAAAATATATCAAATAACTTATTATATATTTTAAGGATGTCAATGTAATTTATTTTAATTTTTATTATTTAGATATATGTAACTTTTTAAATTTTAATTAATAATTTTTAATTTATCTATTTTTATTGAATTAATAATAAAATAATATAATAGAATAAATTAATTATTTTACAATAATTTTTAAAAACTACCAACAAAAATTCAAAACTCAACTAAAATTTAATTTAATTTTTAAAAATTTCAAAACTAAAAATTAGATTATATCAAATAGATCTTTCTATTTGGTAAGTAATATGCTACTAGTCTAACATTGTTGGAGAAATATTTTAACACTAAAAAGGTGTTTTTGGGATGATTATAAATTTTTTATTTTTAAATGTAAATTCTAAAATAAAGCACTGAATGAGTTGACATTTTTAAAGAAAAATTAGAAATTTTTTTAATAAAAAATTAAAATATTTTTTTATTTTTTATTTTTCACACAATAAATAATAAAATTATAGAATGAATTTTTACGTATGTGTAGATATCGAATAAATGAAAATTTTATTGATAAGATCTTTTTAATTATAACCAATATTTTATTATGAATAATTTTGACAATTTCAAGAAAAAAAAAGTATTTACTTATTACACATAGATGGTATGATTTGATTTTTTTTCAATTTTTGCAAAAATGAAAATTTTAAAATAAAGTTTCTTTTAAAAAATTAACATAAATTTAAATAATTTTTAACCATATTTCAAAACACTTTTATTATAATTTTAAAACTTTAAAAAACTTATAATTTTTAATTGTAAAAACAAATCATTTAACTCTTCAATATCTTTTAAAAGGTATAAAACAACTATTATTATTATCGTATTTATAATTATTATTAAGTGTATCACTAATTAATTATAACTATTATTTATCATCTATGTAAGATTATTATTGTTATTCTCACTTGGTTATAATTATTATTGTTATTATTATTATTATAATTATTATTGTTATTATTATTATTATTATTATTATTGGATATTTATTATCATTATCAAAATAATAATTATTACAAATATTATGATGGTTATCATTGTTATTATTATCGCCATAATTTTTTCAATAAAAAATATTGATTACTATTATCACTGTTTCCATTATTATATATCTACTATTATTATGAATATTTTTTCTCCATTTTTTACCTTTATCTTTATTTTTATTACTCTCATCAAACAAACTTAAATAAAGCAGTGAGAATTAATTTATGTAACTTAAATTTAAAATTTAATAAGTAAAAATTATAAACTAAAAATTAGGTAAATATTTTAATAAAATTATATATATATATATATATAAACAAATAATATGAGATGCTGAAGACCTATCCTATGATAGAAAATAGAGATGGAAGTAAATAAGGTCATCCAAAATAAAAGATTATAACTCGAGTCATTTAAAACCTAACTTGACTTAACTTATTTAATAAATAAATATATTCAAACTTGTTAAAAAAAATTTAGATAAACAATTCAGGTTTACGCTTACAAAAAAGTTTATTTAGCATATTTGAGAGCCTATTTATCTTCATATATTATAATTTATATTTATTTTAATATATTTTATTTACATAATATATATATATATATATATATATATATATGTTTTAGGTTTGTTTAACAAATTTATTAGCCTTTTTTGTGGAACGTAAGCTTTTAAGCTTTAAATAGGTTCGTTAAACCTTGTAGCCTTTAAATCAGGTTAGACATTGAAAAAAAAATTTAACAAGTAATAGGTCCAGACTCAGGCTTCAAAAATTTTTAAACAGACAAGCTTGAACACTCAAAGCTTAATTCGGTTCTATACTTCCATCCATAGTAGGAAAGGATGAATCGTCGAAGGATTACATAACGTGATAGATATCTCATTAATCTATCTAAAGACTTATTGTACGAAATTTTAAGAAAGCATCAAAATTATCAAGAAGGAACGTGACTGCTACCGTAACCTGCTGAAATAACCAACGTTATCAAAGGTGGTTCTTTACTTAAAAATCAAGGAAAATCTGACACAAACCGTAACCTATTACAAAACATCGAAGTTATCATGAATGTAATCCTTATTGTGATTTGACCAAAAAAACCAACGTTATCAAATATAATTTTTTGCCAAAGAACAAAGAAAATTAACTCACATATAAAAACTCTTAAAAATGAGTATTATTAATCAAAACTTATTTTACATTGAATCTCTAAACCATATTACATAGAAAATTCAATTGTCAAAAATTGAAAGAAAATCTAATAATAAAAATAAATAACAAATTAAAAAAAATATAATTAAATTAAAAATCAATCTAAAATCTTAATTTAATTTGTAAATAATTAAAATAAATCACTCTTAAATTAATATCAATTCTAAAATAATTTACAATAAATTAATTATAAAATTTAAATAGATTTATATATAATAAATTCAAATATTTAATTACAAAAATTTGATTAGAATAATTTTATTTTAAATCTTCAATTATTTAAAATTATAAAAATAACATCAAGATTTAATTAATTTTTTGATTTAAACCAAAATTTTATATAATTTTTTTAAAAATAAATTAACTTAATCTCTATCATAACGATAATCGAGTCAAAGTTGGGATTTAAGTGAAGAATAGTGTGTTGATGTTATGTTTCATGGATTTAGATAGTTTCTCAAGTAATTTTTTTCTTTTACTAATATCATATAAATGAAAAGTGATGCACTCCCTTAACCGCACAAGCAATTTTTTTTACAAATTATTCATAGCTGTTGTTTTTATAAGATGTGACACGTGCATACCGGAATTTCAACTCCACAAGCCAAAACTCCGAATTGGTTTACCATTTAATCTTAATCATAGAATACAAAATGCTGAATGTAATACATTTATGGATGGAGTCGCAGAGTTACTAGGCAAGGATAAAATTGACGAAAAAATAATCAAATTATAATATTTAACACTTTGTTCGTCGAAAACAATCACGAAAAAAAAAAACTATGATAACAAACCAATAGACGCGGCATCACAATATTTAACACTTAATTAAATTAAATTTGACTAGATTCATGAGTTTGTTAACTGAGACGGAACTAAAAATTGCAAGAAATGATAATTGGCAAAGCAAGCATTAGTGGCTTATTAGGAGCATAAAGTTGTGTGTGCGTACCGTACAAAAGTGGTGTGATTCCATAAATGTGCCAAAACAAGATGGTGCAATTGTATGATGCTACCTCAAATTGATCCTTGGAATTAACGTCTCATTGGACAAGAGGGATTCCTTTTCACATTCCCTCGCCACGTCATTTCTCATTTGGGTCGCACACGAGACCCTCAAGTGGTCCTTTTTAGTTTTTTCTAACTATTTGTAGTGAAAACTTTCCACTCGTTCTCTGTTTAATTTCACCTTTTTTATATTTATATTTTTGGATCCACAGTATGTGAAGTACACCACAAGAATAACACAAAATCTAGTGAAACTGACATCAACGTGCTTGGCATTTTAGTGCCTTTAATCCATTTCGGGCTAACAAGTGAACCAACTTAAACTGTACAAACGTAAATGAAAAGATTAATAAATAAAAGTCATTGTTTAGTGTTTTCCATTAAGTAGAAATATGCTGACCTAATCATATGCTTAAATTTGTTCAAGGAATCAATAACTTAGAGAAACATCAATTCCAGCGAAAAAGGAACATCTACTCTTACAGCTAATAATAATAATAATAATAATAATAGCTTGTTACAATAATACAATGAGCATAAAATAAAAGACACGTGAAATTTCAATTCAACTCTTATATGTAGGTATACTAAGATGGTACTATATATATATATATATATATATATATATATATATATATATATATATATATATATATATATATATATAAATAAGCTTGGATAAAATCAGCATAAATCTGAAATGTGAATAAATGTTGAAAGCAAGAAGTGTGAACAAGAAGATAGTGACATTATTCGTACAACGGAACGGAGTGATGTTGAAGACATAAAAATTATGGTTAGCTTAGATGCATGAAGTTGTATTATAAAGTAACCATCTGGATTAGATATTGGGTTATCTCGTGTCTGGCACTAGTTCTTTTTGAGTTTGATTAGACCCCGGTAATCAAATTTTGTTAAGTATTCCCCGAACTCAACACAAGATCTGAAATCAGATTGATTGAGAAGACTCAACTCCTGGAGCAAATGCTTATTAGAATCTCAAATAGTTCATGTACAGGCATAAGCTTTCTCCCAAAATCACAAGCAATGATGTAAATGTAGCAATAAAGTTGACTATCATTTCCCACTACAATGCTAAAGTGAAAATGTAATTATTCAAAGATGGGGTACAAAGGAACATTTCAACCAGACAAAGCTTTTGATAATTGATGGGGGTTAAGCCTTTTTCTTATGAGCTTATGTGCCATTACAACCTCTTTATAATTTCTCCTTCTTTTTTAAGTTAATTAATTAATTTACTCTCCCAATTTCAATCAAAACATTCCCTAGATGCTTACTTAATAATATAACTAAATATCTCAGCGTGTAGAGTTTAATTTAATAATGATAATTTATTGGGTATTAATCTTCCATATATGGAAAGCAACGTCATGAAAGAGACACTCATGTTTCTGTCATCATCGCATATTGCTTTGACAAGACAAAAGATAATTAAGCTGTTGTTAACTAAAATTTATGAAATATGCATGTGCTTGTGTTTCCAACCAGCCTTAATGGGCCAATTGATGAGGATAACTTGAGGTCTTCTCAGATTGGAACTTTTGTGAACCTTAATTGCTTCAGGTATCCAACAAATCAAGGTGGGAGCTGGCCGGCCACAAATTTCTGCTCCATCATAGTTGTACTATTCATACTTCTACTCATACCAATTTCCTAATTACTTAATTAACCAACATATTCTGTTTTTAATCCTAAGGGACGACCATATAAATTGTTCAACTTCAATTCCCAAACTTGTTTATATATAATTCTCAAGCATGTCTCCTCTGCTTTTAATGTTAATAACATAATTTATATATGTAAACCAAACCTATAGGTGGAAATTTAAACAAAAAATGTATTAAATTTAGTTTGGGGGAGGCGGTTGATTTGAATAAATATATATAAAATAAAATTTGTCACAAGAACATAGAAAAACAATTTTGTTAATAGTATTAATTACGACCGTGAAACAGTATAAATGATAAGTAAAAGTGACAAGTTAATACCAATATGATGTCCTATATATAGAATTAAGAAGGAGAAAATGATGAGGAAATTGAATCCTTGTTTTTATGCCCATTTTTTTAATGCTGAAAAAATAAATTTTTTTATAGATTTATAGTAGATAGAATTAAATTATTTTATGAGTAACTTTAATTAAAATTATTTTTTTCAATAATTTTTATAAATGATTGTATTTCATTAAATAAAAAATTTTATTGCATAAATTATATTTATAAAATTTAAAATTTTATTAAATAAATTTAAATTAATAGATAATATATTTTTTAATATCTATTAATTTGAATTATTTAATAAAATATTAATTTCTTAAAATTTTATAAAAAAATTAATATAATTTACATAATAAAATATATTAATTTAATGATTGAATTGATAAAATTCAACTATTTATAAAAATTATTAAATAAAATAATTCTAATTAAAATTATTTGTGAAGTAAAATAATTCTCCACTCTATAATATATATTTTCTAACAAAATCATGTTTTCTCATTATATGTTTTTTATTTTAATTAAGTATAATATTTTTATTTATCTTTCTTTAAAGTAGTAATTTGCCGTAAAACAATTAAAAAGAATATAGGAAATTATTTCATGTTTCTTATTGTTGTTGAAGTTGATCAAAGTCTTCTAAGGCTAAACAATTATATATATATATATACACCGATTGAATTTATGAATTAATAATTAAAAATTAATTCCTTTAAAAATACAAATTTAAGTTTAGATATTAAAATATTTTAAAGTTATTATTAGTAATTGAAATTATTTTCAAATTGTTTAATATTGATGCATATAAGGAGTGTATAGTTTTTTCTCATTTTTTAAAAATTCTGTTTTTTAAAATTCATGTTTTCTATGATTATAATTGTTGGAAATGTTATCAATGTATTTGATATATATAAAAAAATTAAATGTCATCATGAATATAGTTACATTTTTTTCACTTTAATAAAAATATTGGATTTCTACTTCCTTCTATGCAAATATTTTAATAAATAATATATTTTAAAAAATTCTAGAATGTTAGTTTTTTGAGATTTTTTTTAAATTTTTTTTTACCTAATATAAGAAACCAATATTTTTAAGTTAAAATATTTTATAAACTTTTAATAAAATCCTATCAAGCATTCTCAATAACGAAATTAGAATCTGATATGTTAACATAAAGTAAAAATATACTTAAATTAAATTTATAAGACTATGAATAATGATAATATAACATTGTGTTTGTTACATCATCGCCTAATAATATTCCATTATTAAGGACCGAAAACTCCCTTTTCAACAAAATTTCGATGAAACTCAAGTAAAACTATTTATACAGATTTAGATTAAAAAAAACATATACCGAGGGTTAACAATATATTTAATTAACTATTTAAACTTTAATAGAGAATCTATTTAGTTGGGACTCTGCCTCCGGTTTTTCAAAATATATATATATATATATATATTTACACTTAAATTAACAAAAGTATCAACAATATAACCCACTGTTTAATTTAATATATTATTAATAAAGAAATTTGATTCCGGTATGATCTCCTTGTTTCCCGGGGCCTTACTAACACTCACTTCAGAACTACACAGAATAATAGATTTGGTGGGTACTTTGATGGAGACCAAATATTGCAAATTAAACTTGATGGTGGTTGCAACTTGCAACTATTTCTACAGCAGCATGTAGCTTATTTTAATCAAATAGTTGCAAATTGATAAATATTGCCACTGCTCAAAGTAAAGAGAAATTATCTTATGAAATAATGAGATATAGCGATTGCTCTTTCTTGTCAATTAGTTGTCCGTTGAAGAATTAGATTAGGAAAAGATGTTTTTAAGGACCATACAGAAGCATCTTCATTTTTCAAGGGCATGTGGATTATGTCTCCCTCTCGTTCAAATGCCCATTATGATCTTCCTAAACTTGATGAATTTCAATTCACAAATTTCCCATCAACATTATAGTTTGATAACCCTTAAAGATTTTCAAAAACATACTTTTTGCTTTGCTTGGATCGTTTAAATTTGTTGAAATGATGAAAATTGTTGGTAGTAGTACTACTACTAATTGATATCAAAGCTTCCCACATGATAAGATAGGTTTTGTAGAGTATATGCCTCAAGTTGGCAGCACTTCCATGAAAATTTCCATAAAGATTGTAATCTATAGAACCAAATTATAAATGTTTATAGTCAATAAAGGATGAGAATATCAAATTGACATTTCAGCTCTGCTACTATTACAATCATAATCATGTCATTGAACCCAAAAAAAAAAAAATACCTATTTTAGCATTAGGGTTCTTAGTTACAAATTCTTCTGAATTGTCGGTGTTTTGGTTAGTGCCTGAAAATTCAACTCTTAAATTGCAATAAAACACTCAACTCCATATTCTTAGAATTCTTGGCTATGTTGTCAAATTTTCAATTTGGAAAAAATTGAGGTATTTGGAACAAAGTTGGACCATATGTCACAATGGAGGGCATTTGTGAATAATTGTTAGGACCGTGTTGTTTAAGGGAGGACTAGTTGCAAGGACAAGATTATTGCTATTGATTTCAACATTAGTAATGAATGATTTTTTGGACAAATTTGAAGCAAATAGAAAACAAAAAAAAAGTTTAATAAAAGGGGGCTTTAATCCTTCTTTAATCTTCATTTGTGGCACTATGCATTGGACCTAAATAAAAAGCTTAAGTTTTGGTATGGCCTACAAAGATTAGTATCACATATTCGCATTGACAATAATGCCACTCAATTCTTTTCTTATACAATTTTCCTTTGATGCAGAAAAATTGGGGGACCCGGGGCTCCATTTACTAAAATTTGCATCTATATTAATTCAAATTTCCTAAAAGGAATCCCAGCTAAGCAACTTTGTGAGACAAATACACAGCAAAGTGTACAAGCGATATTGGATTGGATTTGTCTCAAGCACTGTCTGCCTCTGATTATCACAATGATTCAAGAAAACTTGAGATACCTGTTGCCTCTTACCTTTTACGACTAAGCCTCACTTTGAAAAATAAAATATGAAAAAACACCAGATACCATGAACCAGCCACTTCCATATACATGCATGTTTTTTCTTATAACAAGATCTAAATTCCCACTTTATTCTTTGTCCTAGATCCAAATATTATTGACTTTATTTTAGTAAATAACAAACTAACGGTAAAAATCATTAACATCACTTAGTGGTGGAGGGTTTATGTATTAGTTTAGAACAATTAGAAAATATAAAATATAAAATCATTTATTTTAACTAACAAAGGATGATTAATCAAATGTGATAACAGATTTTACAACAGTTAAACCTTATATATAGGAAGCTTTAGAAATTCTAATTAGTTGTTTGAATAATGAATTATATCTACATATTGTTAATACAAATATTGACAGATTAGAGATGATGAAAGAAGACATATTTAAGATGATCATAAGATTTTAAGTTTAAATCTTATAATTTTTATTGTATAAAAAAAACTAAAAACTGATTATTCCAACACCATTTGTGACCAGAGCAATTGCATGTTTGGATACTTATATTTTTAAGATCATATATATGATATTATTAAAATATCAATTTATTGAAATATAATGAATTAAGGCATACATATTTGTGACATATTGATGAATGTGTAATATTATGTAAGATTTCATCCTTACATATGAAGATTGCCATTTTAGATTTTGGCAAGTTGGGTCAGGGGGAAAGCATTAGACACTTGTCTGGGCATAAGTATTTTATGATGAACCCTTGAGTTATGTCAACTAGCGTTTGTAGTGAATATTTATCTCCACACTCTAAACTTTGATCGAAAGAAAACAAGTTCAATTTGGTTTTTGTTAAAATATTGGTGTTTCATTTGTTCCAATCATTGGTAGTCAGAGTTTGATTCCCATAAACAGAGAATGAACATTTTGATTGCAAGAAAGCAGAGAAAAAAGAGGAAAAAGACGACTAGAAAACATTGGTTCAACTTTGGTAGCTGACCAGCTTCATTTTGGTCACTAATTAAATGACCCAATTGATTATATATATGCAAATATACAAAGTACAACGAAGCCGACACATATTATTAATGTAAATAGGAAGCAAGAGTAATGGAAAATATATACATTTTACAACCTTTGGAGTTTGACTTTGCTAAACAGCTCATATGGAAATATAAGATAAGGTCATGAAAGTTTTATTAATATTTCAAATGTCCATTTGAATGGTTGAATTAGGACATGCTTAGGCCATGGAAGGTTCACAATGTCAGAGCTAAGGGACAGGCTATCACAGAAGGATATCAATATTAATATATATATATATATATATATATATATATATATATATTCATTATTGAGAACGTGTTTGTGGACAAATTAAGCGCTTGAAGACAAAAGACTAGTTTGGATGCTTGTGTGCCATGAATAACTTGAAGAGAATATTATGTAATTTGTGCCATCTAAGAAGGACAATGAAAATGTTTAATTTACAATGCATACAAATATCCTTTGATCACTTCTACTTCGAGTTATGGATTTGTTTTAAAAAAAATAAAAAATAAAAGAAGAAAAAATAAAAAAGCTTACCGTTTCAATTTAATTTTAATTTATGTTACTTTACACACATGCTGAGGCCATTATTGTTGTCTTCTGAGTTTTCCTGTTCTGAAATCATTTGGCGCTTAACGAGTGTCTTAAGTATATTGGTCAAGAAATTAAAAATTAAAAATTAAAAATATTAAACAAAAGTACGACATTTAATACATTAAAAACTTTAAAAAAAATTTCATTAAGTTATTTTTATTTTTAAATTGTTTACAAAAATCCTAACTGTAGTTATTAGTATTTTTCTCATGTTTATTCGGTAAAATTCACATATTTGATACTAAATTTAGTTTTAAACTGTTATATTATTTATTATGACGGTAGTTAACTAATTATTTCAGCTAATTTATCTCTTATATGTTAATTTATAAGCTTAGTTTATCAAAATAAAAGGATTGAATAAATAAGTTTATTTTATAGTTTATAGTATCTTTTCGTAAAATAATTATCATACATTGATTTTTTTTCTATCTTATTTTACAATTTTTTTTCATCATATTCTCTATCTTAATTTATATTTTTTATTTAATTATTTTTTAAAATAGATCCACCTCAAATACAATGAACAACCTTTAATTTTTTAACTAATATTTATTATTATTATTATTATAACAATTTTTTTTATCTTCTCTTAATTTAAAACTAATTTTGTTAATTTCAATTTTTAAAATTGATATAAGTATATAAAATAATAAAATTTTATTTTAGATTTTTAATATACTTAATACTTTTTTAATAAAAGTTATCATTTTAAATACTTCAAATCCATTTTAATGGTTGAAATTAACACATTTTAAAAAAATGAAAAACCCTCACTTTCACGATATTCATTTCTCATTAAGTCGTACTTTCATGATACCCACCCATTCTTAATTATTACCAGATTTATTATTTTATTTTATTTTATTTTTAATAAAATATTTAATTTTAAAAAAAATGAAAATGATAAAAGTTTAAAATTAAATAAAAAAACTTAGAACTATAATTTTTTAAATAAATTAATTTTGATAAACTGGCATTGTAAAGATTTTATATTGTTAATTAATTAAAAGTTATTATAAATATGACTTTTAAAATAGTTACATAAATGTTAATAATATTTAATTATATTAAAATTAATAATTGAATGATACTATGAATTTTTTACATTGTCAATATATTTAAATTAATTTTTATGTATTAATTATTTTAACAATTAATTTTATCAAATATTTTTAATTTAAAAAACAAGCTTAACAACTTTCAATTAAAGTTAGTTTTTCAGCTTTCAAATAATTTATCAACTCTCAATTATTTTATTTTTACTAAAATAACTAAATATTAATTAGAAATAAAATTTTTATTTTTCTTAGTTGAATATGTAATTATTTTAAAAAATTAATTTTTTGTGGAATTTTAAGTCAAGTGAAAAAAAATCTTGAAGATGCATCCGTATTTTATTGTCATATTTTGATGGTGACTTTTTGCTATAGACCATATATCAATTAAGCTGAATTTGGTGTCTGTAGAAAGCTAATAAAATTTCTGCAACGTTCTTGAGGACATCGAAGCTCAATTTAAGCATTAAAAGGTGAAGAATTGTTTACAAGATGGTTAATTAAATTTGACCAATTCATTTTGGGCATTAATTAGGCAATAATTTGTGACCGAAAAATCTTCTATATTATTGCAGGAGACTCAATAAGATAATTATTACCATCATTATTGTATGTTTTTCCCCTAATTAAATATATGACTTATTTTTATCAAGAGATAAAATTAGAGGTTAAGCAAAATTAATACAAGTGAAACATAATAGAGCATGATTGCTATAATCCAACGTTTTTTTTTTTTTCTTAACTCTTAGGAATGATTATATTGACTGATGAACTTCAAAATCCTTTTGTATTCACTTTAAATTATGGTTTATTTCCTATATTTTTTTTTTATGTATGATACACGTTTAAATAAATAAATTATATTCATGATAGTTTCACCATAACAAAGATGAAAAAAAGTTACATTAATGTTAATTTTATTCTTGGTATATAAAAAAAAATATTTAAGATAATTTTTTTCTAAATTTTGTAGAAAACTAATTATTTGTGGCCTTGATAATTTATTATTTATAAAATTAAATTATATTATTTACTATATGAGTTTTCAGCACTAAAAAATAGATTTTTTAGTGTAATTTTTTGATAATTATATAAATTAATACAAAATATATTAAAGTTTAATATTATATTATTTAAATCATCATTAAAATATTTTTTAACAGATAATTTCTAATAAATATAAATTTATAAAATAATAATAATAATTAAAATTATTACTATTTATTTTTTAAAACTGTCACTAAAAAAATTTAGTGTAGTGTAGAGTAGCTTTAAAATTAAAAAAAATAATTAAAGAGTTACTTATTAATAACAAAGTTATGTTATCTATTCAAGTTTACCTTCACAGAGAAAGTAAAATTGTGATAAATATACTTGGACTTAGTTGAAAATATATAAATAAATAAAAAGGTTGAACTATAGAATTCAAATGAAACTATCCTAAAAATAGTATAAATAATGCCTATTTTTAAATATTACCATTTAAATTCACATGTGTCATAAATTTTAAAATGAAGAAGAAAACTATATTTACATATTATTATTTTTATACATTTTAGTATCATATTTTTTTTTCTAAAAAAAAAAACAGATCGAAAGCACTAACGCAAAAGCACATATTTATATGTAGTTATTGCTTTATAATTTAGATGAAGAGTTCTTTCCGTCGCTTATAATAATTATACCCAATTCAAATTGAGTTAGTCAAATCTTTGATGTAATATCAATGTTAGTGATTCTATACTGAGAGAATTTCTTAAAGAAACGTTTTTCTATCATTCTAATTTTAATAAATTGTGCATAACTTTTCCTAAAACAATGCGATTGACCTAGTTATTATGGTGTTGAAAAGATGAAAAAGAGATCGATAAATATTTGATTGAAGAGTAATTAGGCACAAGAGGAGAAGTTTGGAGGTTAGATTCATATTGAAGACGAAGAAGAGATCACCATTGGAGCCTAAGTCATTCTTTCTCAAAGTTGATTCACACTATTTCCCGCATGTATTAACTGTTTTCATTACTATGAGTAGCTAGAATATTTTTGTTATGAGTGACTTTAAGGAAGAAACGTAAGTTTAAAAGGAAGTTAAAATTTTAAATATTAAAATATTTTGTTTGAATATTTTTTAAGAAATTTTATATTTTAAAATAAATATTTTAATAAACTAAAATAAAAAAATTTAAATTTTTTTAAATTTTCTCCAACTTACTTTTATAAACAAGTTTATCTTGATAGTGTTTTCCTTTTTATTATTTTCTACTTATTACTTTTTCAAATATGCAATTGTACTTTCTTGTTGTTTTCTCAAATCTCTCCTTTTATTTTTTTTTTCGTTTTTTCTATATTTTGATAAAAAATATTTATATTTTTATGAATAAAAAAATTAGGATAAAAATTTTAAAAAATCTATAAATATTTAGAAAGTAAATTTTTTTATATAATGAAACTTAAATTACTTGAGCTAAATAAATAATTTGATCTACAAAATTTAAAATTTAATAAATTTAAAATCTA
The DNA here is from genome assembly GCA_037954105.1 of Canavalia gladiata. NCBI lineage: Eukaryota > Viridiplantae > Streptophyta > Magnoliopsida > Fabales > Fabaceae > Canavalia > Canavalia gladiata. The sequence continues at coordinate 18,963,575 of CM075660.1, forward strand.
CCATCTAAATAAAATTTCTAAATATAATAAATTTAAATTCTTTCATCTAAATAAAATAATTTAAAAATAAAATATTTAAATTTTGTGTTTTAATTTTGTTTAAAATATTAAAATATTCTGTTAAAATATAAAGTTCCGATAAATTTAATATTCAATTAAGATATTTTTACATATAAATAACATTATTTATTTATTTACATCATTCATCTAATAGTTGCTAATTTTGTTAAAATAAATAAATAAATAAAAAATAGATTCAGTCATTTACACCTAACTATAAATATATGTATATTAATATACAGATGTATGAAAATATTTTTTCTTCATTATTTGTCGTGATAAACGATGTATTTTCTTTTGGTACATGAATAACAATATATTTATTTAATCTAAATTTTTTATTCAATTGAGTGCTTGTTGTCGTTTCTAATACACATTGGAAGTCCTTAATTTTTTTCAAAATCTTGTATATTGTGTAAGAGATTCAAAAACACTGGAATGAATAATTAAATTATATAATAAAAATTAGAGTTAATTTTATTTTTAGTATTCATGTTTTAATTTATATATAATTTTGTTTCATTTAATTTAAATTTTTTGCATTCCATCTTTATATTTTTTTAATTGTTAAAGTTAAATTATATTTAATAATTAATGAGTGTGTAATGCAACATTAATTGTATAAATTAATAAAAAATTAATATTTTAAAATTTGATCAAACATTAAATTCATAAAAATACTGATTTATGTTTCATTAATTTAACCATAGTTTAAATGAGATTGAACTAATGATACTAAAATATACATCTTTAATATTGTATAATATATTAAAATAATAAATTAATGTAAATTATAAAAACAAATAAATGTTAATATTTTAAATTTGTATAAAAGGATTATAATACATGTATTATAAGCTAAAAATATACAATAAATAATTGGATAATAATCTATATATAAATATCATATTATGTATAATTTTTATTTATTTTTAAAATATATTTTAGAATAAATTTTACAAATAAAAAACAGTATTTTATATTTAACTTGGTTCAAACTAATTCTTTGCACGAGTTCTATCTTAGTTTCAATTGATTTTGATGAATTTTTTACTTCATCAATATTCTGAGTAGTTCAAACTAGTGATGTGATTAGTTTTTTCTTCAACTGATTAAATTAATCGATTCAATTTAATTTTCATAATTATGAATATATAATATTTAAATAAATCAAATGAAAAATGACTTGAAAGTGTTGATTGTTTGATATGGATTTATTTGTTTTATTTTTGTTTTAAACACATATTTTCCTTTACCACTCTATATAAATCAATACCATATCATATTTTTATTAATTATTAGACAAAAATTTGGGTAAAAACTTTAATTGTAACAATTGAAAACTATAAGGATCAAATGCAAGTAATTAACATAAAGGGATAATAAAATCGCACTTAAGCTAAATGATGTAGATAAAAAGTATAATTCATCTTAAATACTATAATCATTAATTATCAGCAAAATGATTATTTATATGAGACTTTATGAATTGTTAATGCCTTTATTCTCATATCTAAGTTAATCAGTTAATTCGGTTTTATTAATTAAAGAGGATAAATGCATCAAGCAATTGGGAATTAAAGTTACTGGAAAAGGTTGTCTTATTATGATTAATTGTAGGTAATTACGTTAATTAATTTTAAAATAATCATTTCTATGTATCAAAGATATAAGTTTTGTAATTAAATAACATCAAAATCAACTTCATTTACTACACACCGTATGGTGGTATATACATCAAATTTGTTAGACAAGCCAAATGAAATCAGATTCCTAACTATTTCAACATACATATATACTTACTCTCTAGCTTATTATTATGATTTTTACAATTTGTATTAATTTGTTAACTTTTCTTAACTTTATTTGTATTTATTAGTGTTTTTTATCATATGTCAAATTAATCAACAAGGTTGGTGACCTGACCTTAATTATGTGTGCATATATTGCATGATAGCTAACTGGTGAAGCTTTTTTTTTTTCCAATTAGCTCTTGGATTGGTCAAGTAGCCAAACCCAAAAGGGTGAAAAGTGGAGTTTAGAAAATTGAGGTTAATGCATGAAAGAATCCCCTTTTTTATTATTAATTATTATTATATAGCAGGAAAATGGTGCATGATGACACGAGTCCCGTGGTTAAAAGGGTGGTCATTTAAAATTGACAATGTGTGATTAAAGTTAGAAAGCTTGTGGAATGACACATACACAGTGACCTGTTTGGAGCTTTGATCTCTTTACTCTGCTTTTCTGATTTGTCCCTAGAGGGGGGAAATCCTACTATTAGAGCAAAACCGTTGAACCTTTTATTCCCAAACACAAAACCTTTTTACTTTGTCTCATAATCATTTGGTTATTTATTTTATTATTTATTTATTTATTGTATGTCTATGAAAATGCAATAGCTACCCCTTAGATAAATAATTCCCCTCAGTTTTGGTCTGCCATTCTGTTATGTTTCTGAAATGACACAATCCCTTTGTTCCAACAACATTCTCTCTTTGTAAGATTTTGTGTATCTTCCTCGGTTTTCAGTTGCTAGATGAAAATATTGCACATACAAGAGCTAAAATCAACATTGCATGCTGTAATAAGCATGTGGCTGCGGTTTGTAATATTTGATCATCCAAAATTGTCTTGTTTCTTAATATATGAAATGCAGATTAGAATCAACAAGGGACAATTGCATTATTGTGATTGTCGCATTTGTATATACAAGTACAGTTGTTTATTTCTATTATTAACTTTGGTTTTAGTACCCTACCTAAAAAAACAACGGTTTTAGTATCTTACCACACGAACATAGAAGTCGTATGAAGTCAGAAAAATTGACATTGAAGAAAATCACATTTAATTGAAAAGGTACGTAATTTTCAAATTGCAAAAAAGATTAATCATTCGGATGGTTAGTTGAGGTTCCAGCAGTTTCTAAGGGAAGAAATATGACCTAAACCTACACAGATGTCAAAAGCAATTTTTGCATTTGTTCCCAAATGATGAAACTTTTCCAAACGATCATGGTTTTGAAAAATTATCCCAAAAAGCCAAAAAGAAGAGAAGGGCAATTTTCTACCATAGGGTACCTGGCATAAAAAAGTTAGTCAAGAAAAGGAAAGGGCAACGGAGTTTTCAAAATTTTGAGTATTATCACCAAAAGGAACAAAAGAACCTAAAGAAGGTTCTGTTATCATCAATTTAATGCAGGATACTTTGTTTTGCACACCTTGCTACTCTCAGGCTTTACTTGTCCACAACAATTTTCCCATTCTCAAACCTTGTGGTTAATTTTACTATTCTTGGAATAGGTTTAGCCTAGCAAAGCCACTCCTTCAAATTCCTTACATAGTTCCTTTTTTCATTATTTTCTCTCTCTCTTCTCCCTCTTATATCATGCGGGAATGGGGACATTTTGTCACACTTGAGAACTTTCTAACACTAGCTAGATAAAAACTCTGAACTTTAAAAGCAAGAAATTATTATATTCATAATCTCAATCACTATACATGATCAAGTTTCACTAATTTTTTTACATATTAAAAAATTAGTCAAATATCATGAAGAGAATAATTGAAATCATTAACATATATAATTTTGTGTCATACAATAATCTCTCCTAAGCAGCATAGTACATAACCACTAGGGTCGGTGAAAGGTGGGAACCTTCCAAGCTAGCTTAGTAGCAAGGAGCAAAAATTTACCAAAAATTGGTATAAGCAGTCACACGAGGGATGAGAACTTCTTCTTTTTTTTTCTGTTAAAATTTGAGATCTCTTAAGAAAATGCCAATGGGACATACATATTTACATATATAAAAGTCAAACTAAATAATCTTGTAGGTACTCTCTCCTATGCATCCAAAGGATATGAAGGGTGGTGGCATCAGGACCGTCCAAACATGATGAGGCAGATGGTGGGACCAAGATGATTATGTGGATTGTCCCGTGAAGAAGGGAGAGGAGCCCAGTTCAGGAAAGTCAGATATAAATTTTTTAAAAAAAAAAATGGCAGTGTCCAATCAGCTATTAGTACAAGTTTCTCTTCTCTAAGGCTTCCCCTATTTATTTAATTCCCTATGAAGCTGCCATTTTATTTTCTCAACTTTGCATAATCCTGTTTTACCAAGGGTCTCATAACACTTTGGTTTCCTAGGTGTTGTTCCACATAGTTCACGTAGGTCTGGACCAAAGCATTGGTGGTGGGATTGAAATTGAAGACTTGACATACACATGGGAAGGCACTCTTGTTGCTACAAACAGAAGTTAAGGAAAGGCCTCTGGTCTCCAGAGGAAGATGAGAAGCTTTTGAACTACATCACCAAACATGGTCATGGATGTTGGAGCTCGGTCCCCAAACTAGCTGGTATATATATATATATATATATATATATATATATATATATATATATATATGTTGCTTGTTGCAACAAACTTTATTACTCATTTCATTCATATTATTGCAGTGTGCATTATTTTAACCTTGGTGTGTGTGTGTGTGTATGTATTAATTGTACATGCAGGTTTGCAGAGGTGTGGGAAGAGCTGCAGGTTGAGATGGATAAATTACCTGAGGCCTGATTTGAAGAGAGGAGCATTCTCACAACAGGAAGAGAATATGATTATTGAACTCCATGCAGTCCTTGGAAACAGGTAGTTTAGTTATACTTGAGTTAAAGAACTAGGAACTATCTCACAAGTCACAAGGCCTTTTTGTTATTTCGTTTTTACTTTTAGGCTTAATTTGAGATTGTAAACTAACATGGTTTTGACGTGGTACTTTTATCAGGTGGTCTCAGATTGCAGCACAGTTACCAGGAAGAACTGACAATGAGATTAAGAATCTATGGAACTCTTGCCTCAAGAAGAAGCTAAGGCAAAGAGGCATTGACCCAAACACACACAAGCCACTCTCTGAGGTTGAGAATGACAAGGACAAGGTACCCACAACCGACAAAAGCAATCAGAAAGCCTCAGTGGGATCCAATGAAGTGAGTTTGGTTGATCAGCACAAGGTAACTGCCATGCCTGCAGAGAGATACCCTCTGGAAGTTTCCACTACCTCCAAGATGAACAACAACAATAACAACAACAGTAGCAGCAGCAATTTGACCTGCAGCACTCCACCCACCCAGGAACTGTTCCTAGACAGTTCCATCACAAGTTGCAGACCATCTGATATGGTAGGATCATATTTTTCCTTTCAGCAATTGAACTACGGAACAAATCACAACACCCCTCTTTGCTTCATCCCTTCCTCCACTTCTTCTTCCTCCTCCCAGGTGATATCAGACCTTAATTCTACCATAACTTCCTCTATGCTCCATTCAATTTTCCCATCTCAAACACATGTAAAACCCACAGTAATTAGTCTCCACTGTAATAACAACAATCCTTCCATATCCTCTGGAGATATTGATGGGGTCCACACCTGGGAAACAAGTAACTTGTGTAACAACAACAACAACAACAACACAAACAAAACCAATGGGAGTATCCAGTTACAAAGCAGCCCAAACTTGCTTGATAATAACACTCTAACTTGGGGGGTGGCAGAGTCTATGAAGGTTAATAAAGATCCTCAACTGCCCCTTCAGGCAGAACAAGAAGATATGAAATGGTCTGAGTATCTTAACACTCCCTTTATTCTGGGAAATGCAGTGCAGAATCAAGCTTCTCAATCTATCTACAGTGAGGTTAAACCAGAAACAGGTTTCATAACAGAAGAGTCATGTACTGGTTGGCACCATAGCCAACAGCACTCACCAGCTTTTCAACTCTCAGATATATATACCAAGGATCTGCAGAGATTTTCGGTGACTTTTGGACAAACCCTGTAGTATGTACGTAATATATGTGGAAACTTCAATTCAAAGAAAGAGACAAAGATGCCGACTTTCCAATATGAAACTAGGTCAGAATTTTCTCTTGTGAGTTCTGACCACAGGTGTGTGCTGTAAAAAACTTTCCTTCCATATTGTATATGTGTCTCATATCCCCCAAAAAAAAAAAGGAAAAAAGAAAAAAAATCAGCATTATGTTACAGCATAATTAATATTTGTGATGATTGATTATTATTCCCACCATTTTGTTAATCAAACATAGAGACACTTCTGCAGAATAAGGCTTGTTCCAATTCCAAGGCTTCTTCATTTCTTACAAAATTCTATGGATCTGTAGCTTGTGATTTTTGTATGTACACAATTGATAACAGCATTATTCTTTATAATATTTTTCTACTGCTTTCAAATTTCAATAAGGGTTTTTTATTGTATTGCATTGTACTGAGATTTGAAGTAACAGTTGGGATGGCCTTAAGTTGATGGAGCGTGCGTGTGACTCAATAGTTTCAAATCCTAATATCTTTTAGATGTCCGGGATTTGTTCTCTCTCTCTTTTTACACAGTCAGCTTTTCACTTGATCCTTTTCAAATTGAGAATCCATTGAACTTCCATCTTTTTTTTTCTCTCTCACTATCAAAGCACCAGGGACCATATTTCTTAAATGGGTGTCTGTCACTGTCTCCTACAGATGGAGATTGTTTTCACTTTTTGAAAAACCTGAGCTCACACCCTTTCCCACATAATGACTCAAGACAACAAAGTATATATCCAATGCAATGCTTGTCCTCCTTTGATTTACCTCTTTCAAAACCCCATCCAGTTGTAGTGTTGTACACACCACACAAACATGGATTTGATCATCAACTAAACAGTTGTAGGCACTACTACTATAGCCACAAAGAGGCAAAAACCACACACCACCGACTAGTTTTTTAAGAGCCACAAAATATAAAAGAACATTTAACAACTTTGTTTCTTCGGGTAACATTTTCCTAAGGATATAGTGAAGTTTAGAAAGAAAAAAAAAGGAAAGAAAATGAAATGGGCTCATAATTCAGTGTTAGAGAAGAGGATATTTTATTGTGGTGTATTGGGAAGTGACACGATTTGTACCAATTTAAAATAAAAGGATTCTGTGTGAATGTCCTTAGCGTGGGCCTATGAGTCTAAAAGCTTTGCACCAGATAATGGGCCCCTTTGTGGGCATCTATATGTACTGATCCTGAAAGTGAAAGTAGCAAGATAAAAAATTGAGAAGGATGAGGTGTTCACTTCACACAGACATGACAGGAATGACTGAGAGAAAAATATATGAAAACGAAATAAAGCATCCTTCATGTACGTAGAACTTGTTCTCAAGAAGCATCCCCCCACCACAGAAACAAGTTTTTATTTTTCTTTTCTTTTCTTTTTTCCTTTCAAAGTAGTGAAACAGTTTTGACCAATACAAAGCTGCTATCTATGGGGCATTCTGCATTGTTGTTATTGTAATTTTTATTTAGTATATATATATATATATATATATATATATATATATTCATTCAATGTTCATTGACAATTGAGTGGCTACACTACACCAAACCTTTGAAGACATAAAGTTTTTATTAAATAAAATAAAATAAAAGTTGAGGATGGCAACTGCTGGGAAACCCAGAAACAAGATAATTAATTAAGTATATAGAAAGTTTAGAAACAAACCTAGAGTTTATATTATATTTGCCCTTTGAGGCTTTGACTAGCTCCAAGGAGAAAACTAGTTTCTATGAAAAAAAATTTATTGAAGGTTAAATTTTTTGTATTTGGCAATTGGGATCAAGAATGAAGCTTAAGTCAAATAGATTCAAAAAACATGTAGCTGCCTTGACAGTGATTTCTTTCCCCTTTCAGCATAGAATTCCACCAATTACCTGTCAAAAGTTTTAAATTTTACATTTTATCTTGCCAATAGGAAGAAAAAATTCATATGTCATACTAATGAGAGATGTCTCTATTATAGCAGAAAATGGAATATCTTTCAAATATTAGGATTTGCTTATTCATACATAAGGACAAGATCCTCTCAGCCACTTTGATTGTCCATGTGCACACACATTCAATAAGTCTTCTCAGTCATTAAATATTTCCTAGCTTAATATTTCTTTAATTTGCAGACGATAGTGATGGTATGTTTATAATCTCCATGCATGTGAAACAAATTATTGGGTCTATTTGCTGGGGCCCTACAATCATCAGTGCACAGGAACAGAACAAAAATCCGGAGAAGGATAATGGGGTGGTGGCTATGCAATTCCAAGTTTGATCCTCCGTAAAATATTATTAATGTTAGTTAAACAAGCTTCATAAAGGTTTTTTTGTTTTAAAACTTTGCATTCATATAATTGAGTGAGGAACAAAATATATTTATATACATCTGCATATTATTCATATTATATAAAGGCAAGGACAGGTGTCTAATAAAGAAATTGTTGATTATGATGATAATGATTGAACTGATAATGACGGTGTTGATGAAATTATATAATATAGCCTTATCGATAGACTTGTTCTGGGTGACAGATAATTTGTGCATAGTTAGTTTTAAGAAAGTGAAGGAGAATAAGGATAAGGCAAAATTTGAATGAACAAGACAGTGAACACTGAAAAATCTAATGTGAAACTATAAATAGGCAGCATTTTATTTGAGGACAAAACTAAGTGAAACATTTAGCTATAATGTTTTGTTTTCTGATTTTACTCTTTTTGTTAAATTAAAATGTATTTTTTTCTATTTAAAAAAAAGTATTGTCTTTCAATTCAATGTCTTCTTTGTTCGACTTTTTAAATCCGTCAAATATATAATATAGTTTATTTTTTTGGTACTAACATCTTTATTAAACGCTAGATTAGCATTATAGAAAGGAAGGAACACTAGATTAATGACATTCACATTCACATTCTGATTGAAAAGTGGTAGACTTGAGGGTATTATTAAAGAGAACGATGCAAAATCATGACCCTGTCAGAGTTGACTCCCTTCAAGAATTAGAGCATGAGTAATCTATATTGGCAATTATTTGCATGTTGTAAAAGGGAATAAAAAATATTAATTTAAAATTTTTATTATGAATCTATTTTGCCTTTAATATGATTTCTTAATTTCTTTTATGTGCCAGATTAGACGCTTCTAAACTACATAGTTTATGTTTTTATTTTCAATTTTTTTTATCATTTTTTATTTTAATTCAAGATTTCAGCCTAAGATCAAGTGGAGTCTGAAATCACAAAAAAAAACTATTAATGGTTCTCACCAGGAAAAAGAAAATAAAAATCTACATGACTAAGGTAGATTGAACCCTATATTTGATTAGGTTTGTTTTCTTAAAGTTTTTTTTTTTCTCAAAAAATTACATTTTATGTCGTTTGGTGTCGTTTATGATCAGACCAATAAAAATAAGGCCCAATCAAGTAAGCCCAACCCAATGGGAAAGCCTCACTCCCTCTACAGAACTATTATGGCATGACCTGGCTGACACTCACATACATTAGGTGCTTTACATTTAGATATATCTCATTGTAAGTTGTTTAATATTTTTTTAAAAGAAAATTTTAATCAATAAAAATAAGATTTACATACACTGTGTTTTGCATCTGGATATATTTTAGTGTAAACTATTTAATATTACTTTTTCTAAAAAAAAAAATCAACCATCAATAAGTGTAAATTGGTGAAAGCTAATGTATTATGTATAGCTGTATCATTTATTATTGCTCCATCTCAAACCCTAATAAGATGAAGGTACTTTGTGGACCAAAAAATCTACTACATGGATGCCATGTGTACAGATTTTGGAAAGGAATTGTAATAGGGACAAAAAAGAATAAGGAAGTTATTGTAATATTTATCTCTCTCTCTATATGCATATATTCAATAAATTATTCATGTTTAGGCCATACTTACATTACATGAGTAACAATTTTAGTGTTTATCTTTGTAGTTCATGAGTATCTAAATAGTCATACTGAATCAATTAACTACACTTTTGTTGAACAAAAGCACTAATTGTAAGCTTGAAATTATTAGATAATCGATTAGTGATGTTTCTTGACTAGCAAGCTTGAAAAGTTATCTCATACTAGCATTATGACGTAGCTACGACGACAAATATGTTAGCCAACAGCAGAAATTATCTGTTTGTAGATAATATAATTTTAACGAAAAAATAAAATAAGAATTTTTGTTTGAATATAAATAAAATAGAATATATGCATTACAATTTTAATAAAATAAATTGAAAGTAATTTAGAAGTTAAAGTTGAAAATAACATCATATCATATAAAATATAAATTAGATTATTGAAATTAAGAAGGATACAAGGAGTTAGTTATAACAGAAAAATATCAATTAAATTCAGAAAAATTTTATCAAATTGCTATTCAATTGACTGTCCTCTATAATAATGAATGTTAAATTTTAGAAGAACAAGTAAAAAAAATAAAAATAACCTAAATAAAAATATTAAAATCAATGTATGAATATGAATACCCTAGAAAAAATATGTAATAATTATTAAATTTAAATTATTGTTATTATTTTTAAATATTTATATAAAATTTAACATTTTCAGTTTAAAATTCTTTAAAAAAAAATACCAAGAACCACCAAGAAAAAACTGATAGTTAAGAATAATCAATCCCATCAATCATCACTCTTTAAAATAGCAAATCAATATATCTCAGTAGTACTTCGGACTAAGTTCAGTGATGGTTATTGCTACCTCACCCAATTGTGTTGTGCATATATCTTTTCAGATCCATCAACTTTTTTAGCAGATCGTCCTTCTGAGCCAGTCACTTCAAGGAATCTTTTTCGGATGAGAAATTGTTTTTTATATCAATTTTGTATAAAAAAAATACAATAAAAACTGATAGAAGAAGAGAATGTAAAATAAAATAATTGATATAATAAAAAAAAATTAAGAAAATAATATTGGATAAATTTAGTGGATGAATAATATAAATTTTTAATTAAGAATGGAAACAAAAAAAAAATTATATGAAGTATTATAATATTCATTTATATATCCATAATTAAAAAAAATATAGGTATTTGGTACTCAGATTTATATTTGTGGGACAGTAACTTCAGTATTTGTATCTTTATTTGGAAGATATGTCTATTATTTGAAATATAATGTATTAAATATGTTTTTAGTTTTTTTAAAATTTATTTTTATTTTTAAAAATTTTAATTTTAATTTTAATTTTTTAAATATTTTGATTAAGATATTTAATATTAGTTTAAGTGATATTAAATTAAAATAAATTAACTACTTAATTTAATCTTATATGAATTAATATTAAATATCATAATCAAAATATTTTAAAAGATGAAAATTTAAATTAAAAATTTTAAAAGAATTAAAAATATATTTAATTTTAATTTAATTAACTCAAACATTATGATAATGTATTTATTTGACAAATTGATAAAATCCAAGATTAGATGAAAACAAATAAAAAAGAGAATAATTAATCAATTAAAATAAATTATATAACTTAATTATATATTTAAAGATAACCTAATTCTTAATTTTAAAATATTAAAAATATAATTATTTAACTTAATTAAAAAGTATTTTAAAATTTTAATTATAAAATATATTTAATGATTTTTTGTCCTTAATTTTATTTTATTTTTCTATTTCTTTCCATCTTTTTTTATAGTTTTAACCTTTTATTTTACAAAAAAAATTTATTTTTATTTTTATTTTTAAAATTTTATTAAATGATAATATTATTAAATAAATATACCATCTAATTCCTAGGGATGGAACCGAGCCGAACTAAGTTTTGAATTTTTAAGTCGATCTGTTTATAAATTTTGAGACCTGAGCCTAAGTCTGATGTTTGTTAAAAGCTTTTTTCTGTTAAAGTCTGATCTGATTTAAAGTTTACAAGGTGTATAAATCTGTTTAAAAGCCTACATTCAAAAAAATATCAATAAATAGACTTAAAATCTATATAAATAATTGATTAAAAAAATTTACAAAATTAAAGTATATAAGATAAAAAGTTCAATAGACCTAAAAAATATATATATATATATTATGTAAATAAAATATATTAAAATAAATATTGTATAAATATAATATATTAAAATAAATGTTAATATATAATATATAAATAGACTCTTAAATAGGTTTTTCTATAAATTTAAGTCTATCATGTTTATCTAAAAAGGTTTTTTTATCAAGTCTGAAGCTATATCTTTATTAAACAAATCGAGTCAAAATAAACTTTAAACAAGTTAAGCCGTAAGTCTAGTTGAACAATTTTGTTAACTTTCATCCTGCTAATTTCAAAAAATTTCATGTACTATTAATTTTTAAAAGATTTCAATATGTATAATGTAATATTAATTTAATCATATTTTAAAAAATATAAATAATACATTAATGAAATATAAATAAAAATAACATATTTAAATAATTTTTTATAAAATTAAAATAAAAAATTAAATTATATATGTTGAAACTTTTTTAATTAATTTTTAAAAAAACTTTAATAATAACAATCAAAACTAACAAATTTTATAAAATAGAAAACTATAATTTTAAAAAGTAATAAAAACTAAAATAAAAATTAATATACAATGAAAGATTAAAAATTTGATTCAACCTGTAAAATATAGTAAATATATCAAGCAAATGTAGATAAGGTTGAATATAATGGTATCCATACATATATGTATACCTGCAAAATTTTATAAATAATTACCTATATTTAAATCTAAATTTATTTAATAAATAAATATCATATTATAAATAATTTTATGAAAATTTATTAGATTCAAGCCGATTAGAATCGTTGTTCTTTATATGATACTTCCTTAACATAATTTTCTGAAGTTGCAAATTTGATCTCGCTAGTATACTAGTATTTTATAAAGAAAAAAATATTACTCTTAGAACTAATAGGTATATATACCTAGTAAAAAGTAGAAAAAAATATAAATGAAAGATATAATATGTAATATGATACTAAAAAAAAGATGTAGAGAAAAATATTCAAATAAAAATATTATATAAATATCATTTGTGGTTATACAAATAAATATCCCTGCATGATTTGGCAAAACTTCACAGCTGTTCCCTTTCCACAACCAATGCTATCTCATAATACATCTTAACTTCTTGTTTAAAAAATTGTCATGATTAGAGGGACCAATTTCAAACACATCTGACATAGACAAATATTTATGAAATTATTATATCATTTTTTTATTACTTATAACTTACAAATTTTAGTGATATTATATAATTTTTTTAATAATTTGAATCTAAAATAAAATATATTATCATTACACAGTAATTGATTCATGAGATTAGATATTTAATAATTCTTATTATCTTTATTATGTATCTCAAGATTGATTTATTACTTCTTTCAAAAATAAAATAGAAAAAAAATTCAAAACTGGTGATATTTAAGTATTTAACTCCAGGAGAAATAATAATCACTTAAACCCACCGGGCATGAATAATGGCGAACAGTTTATTCCATCTGAAAGGGAAATATGAGATTTCGATAATCTCATTCAATCGCTGCCAATGCTTACACTGTCACTGTATAAATTCTAACAGTATATAATCTCCCTATTGTAAAAACTAGAAGCATATGCCTCAGCATTCCCTACTAGCAACTAATTAATCTATACATGAAAACTAATTCCACCAATGACTAAACCATGGGAAATGCTTATTACATTTGCACTTCAAGCAACCATTTCCTTTTATTGCCTTTGACAACTAACTCAACGAGAAATAATCATTCTTAACCTATGTTGTTTAACATACTCTTTAATATTAAGATGAATTTCATGAAAGTCCCACCAAATAAGGAGTGAGTCTCATGAATTTCACCAAATAATAAAATATATGTTAAAAAAATATATTAAGCCTTTATCTTAACTGAATGGCCTATTTTGCTAATCCCTAATGAATGAGATGAACGAAACTTGGCTCATTTGAAGACAAGATTGTGACATGTATTATCACAGGGGTAAGGACAATCAATAGTCTTAACAGCTGCTCGGTCGAAATACCAGTCTCCAACAGCCCAAGCAATTGCCTGCATATTGTCAATGCATATAGATTAGAGTTAGACGCAAATATCTTAAAGCTTAGAACGGTAGTATTAGGAAATTACACTAATACGAGCTCCAGAGATGAAAGTTAGAGTCAGAGAACAGGTTAGGTCTTATATAGCAGTGACATGGAAGATAATAGAATCACCGCTGGATAACCTACCGTATTATGATAGACTTTGATCTGAGCTAACTGGTAACAGTAACTGACTAACAGAACACAATTCCTGAGTTACACAGTTGACTATTTGGTACAAGTTTTACCTTTTTCCATTCCTTTTTTCCTTTCAAAATGAGCATATTATGAAAAAGAATATTGGCTTTGTTTCAACAACGTGTGGGATCCATAGCCGAGGAATAAGAATAAATAAAGAAAACAGAAGTAATTAAAGCAATGAATGTTTTCTTTATCTAATATGTAAGAAGCCTATTCTACTTCAAAGCACAAAAAATACTGGCAAGCAAGCACCATTAAAAGGCTGATTCCATAAGCAAGCATATATTGCCAATAAACAAACATGCATCCACAATTTCCTGGAATGTTTGTCAAGGTGAGGTGCATATTCTGCGGGAAAATTCATATCATCATTAAAGTAACAAGAAGTTCAATCTAATATTCAGCCACTCCTCTTCTATTTATTTAGACTATTTCTGTGACTAGAACCAAATACCAACATATAATATTTTTAATTAAAACAGCATCAGGAGACATGCCATGCTCACCTTCTTCCCAATGACAGGAGAATTGCCAGAAAACCATGTATCCTGCCTCTCAGATTGGCAGTGAGCAAAACACGAATTTATGAACAAACCATTCTGATTTGATCTTGAGAAGCCTCTGACAGCATTCAGCATTTGATTCCTGAATCCTGCATTGGATGCAGTGAAATAACTTGTTACAGTAACTAATTTATTGAAGACATTTTTGTAGTTCTAATGAAAGCTATTTCTCATAGATCAAACCACCTTGCAGAAATTGGATTTGTGAAGCGGTACATTTAGCATAATTTAATCTACAATCATGCCAATAGCCATGGGGATCGGCAGATGGAGGAGCTAAGCTTGATTGGATCTGATGAGAAACAGAAAATATTTGTTTAGTATAATATGTCTACAATTTATTTAATGCAAGATTTATCAGGATTCAGGAGTCAAGACAACCAGGTGACAAAATCAGATATTTACCTGCCATACATCATAGGCAGTATTAAGAAGGAATAGCGGGGTTCTGATACTGGCAATCAAGTTTTGGGGGAAGAAGCACTGAAAGAGAGGTAAAAGATACATCACTAAACGGTCAACTCAGACCAAGCAATAATGATAGAGCGTTAAATCTCTGCATATTCATTCAAATGAAACTGATATTTCTAAATTTCTAGAACAAGAGATATCAATGATTACCGAAGTGGGATCAAGGTGATTAGTACAAAGCCGAGGCAGATTCTTCTGCACTCCCTGCAATGAATGGACAAAATATTTACCATCCTGCTGTCTAAGTAATAATCATGTCAAAATGACCAAGTTTCAAGTCATTACAACTATTTGGCATGTGGTGGATCCTCATTTCATATTTAATCATGGGTTTATAAAATTTCATTAACTGCAGACAATATCAGTTATCAGTTTGGTGAAAAAACCATGTGAAAGATCCATGACCAGAACGGCATACATCCAACATGGAGTTCAAGTAAAACTGACATTTTATTTCACATTAACTTACGGTATTGAAATAGTTGAACCAAATACTATTAGTCAATTGTCAAGATGACCATGAAATGGGACATGTTACAATACATGTTGCTTTCCGACTATAATAAATTGGTGGCTTTGAAAAAAAAGTGTGGTACCTGCAGGCTTACGACACCACCGAAGAAATTCCTGATGGTATGCCCCCTAGACACATCAGCCCTGTAATTCAAGGGGGGAGAAAATTAATGAATGATTAAATGACCAAAAATCCTGTGGTAATGATTGAAATGGCATTTATGGAATGGAATACTTCAGATTAGCTACATACACATCAAGAAATAAGCCAGCATCACTGAAACACTTCACTTTGGTAGTCGGTGGGAATAGACCTCGAAATTCATCACAGTGTATAATAGTAGCCAGACCACCCGCTGAGCATCCAGAAAGAAGAGCCTGAAGTAAAAGTAGTTCTATCCAACGTGAGAGGAAAGATAAGTTAGTGGAAATTTGTGTGTATGTGTACAACCTGCTTGGCAAAACGCATTCCCTTTGACATCAAATCCTCCATTGCAGCCAACCAAATACGTTGTCCTCTAAATTGCAGTTGCGCAGCCTATCTCACCAGATGATATTAACAAGTAAGCATTGTCCAATGACACACATTTGATAAAAAATGAATGCGAACTTATGTGCGTGAAGTGTCATGAACATATTGTTATTTCCTCTTCCTCATACTTCATTCAGAGTGTTTTTATTTAATAAAAAAGACTGTGATTATCTACACCGGACTTGTATCCAAAAATACATGTTTCTGTAGTTAACACAGACAAAAGATGTTACGATTATAAAAATAAATCAGAAATTGGCAAGAGGCAAAGTTCATTCACACAATGTATATAGTAGAGCACAAGGAAAATAAGGCCTTCTTTAAACCGGTGCCTTGCAGACACTATACTAATGTTGTAAGGTAACCGAGATTCTTTTAGTTATTTCATCTTCTTGTCAGCCACCACAGAATTAAATATCATTTCAATTTTCAATAACTCCAAGACATCAAAGTCTACCTTATTTTCACTATCCCCGGTAAAAGAGGCACCATCACAATAACGAATTTTTACTCTGTTCCAGTTGAAAAAATCTGCAATCATAGGGAACAACATTAGGGAAGGGGGATGGAGAAAGCATAAATGGAGTATTTCAGGTAGTACAACTGAATGAAAACCTGGATTATCTTCAGCATTATTGCTTAATATTCCCGTAAAAGGTATCACTTTTTCCATGAATGATGATGATCCACGCCGTGTCTTCTTGCGATAAACACAGGTTCTAATGTTATTACACCACCCACCTCCCTGCCACAAGATTTTCACTTAAATACCAACAGAATTTTTTATAGCAAAACAGAGAAGTAGCTTCATCAATACAATACTTGAAAACAGCAATACATGACATTCTTAGATCCCAATTTTTTAATATCTGAATATTTCAACCATTATTTTTCCACCAAAAAAGTAGAATCCGACAACACTTTCACAAGAAAACCTTCTAAAATATCGAAAGAATCACTAATCAACCATTTTACTCTATATGCTCATTAAAGTTGCATGGGATGGGATATTATTTTGGTTTACAAATCTAATCTATTAAGGAGAAATAAAAAGAGCAATGTGTTATATATCAATTTGAATGACCATTTTTTAATATGATACCTCTAAATTAACGATCCAGCTGTTTGCTCCCGATCCATATCCCCGATGCAAATGATAAGCAGGCAATGTTCCATCCATGCACACTGCCACAACCAAAGAAAAGAAGTACATTAAGTTCAATTAAATGGCAACAAATTGTAATTAGATAAACTAAACTCCAAATAGCAATCAATCTTATTAAAACAAGAAGCAGAAGAAGCAATCCAATATATATATATATATATATATATATATATATATATATATATCCGAATCCGCTTCTTAGAATCCACGTGTACTAATAAGATAAAAAAAAATAAAAAATAAAGAGAAAAAAACGATTGGAAATAGACTGTACCTGCTCCTTTGGCAGCAGCAGTTTGAATAAGGGTGATTCCTACCATGAGAGGCGTCCTCCCAACGAAGGACGAGGAAGGTTGTAGAGCGTCGAGTAAAGATAAGTCTGTTTCATTGATGTGGAGATTTTGATAGGGAACAAAGGCATCAACTCGGTAGCTAAGAAGAAGTGCAGTAACAATGGGAAGCCAGAAGAGGTTGGACATTGCTATTCTGACTGTGAGTGAAAGAAAACGAAAGAAAGGTGCAGAAGAGAAAGTAGTTAGGTTATACAGACACAGAATCAAATCTGCGAGTGTATTAAAGATGGAAAATTGGGGAATAAAGAAATAATAGTAATATGAGAGAAATGGCTAAGAAGAAGGTGGGAAGGAGGGAGATTTATACTGTCAACAGTGTTTGCCGGGCTTTTTATTGCAGCCACCCGTGTTTCGAATCTAAAACGTTCATTACGGTAGTCGGTAACTCATGAATTACCTTTTAATAAATTAAAAGTAATTATTAAAAATAATTAATCATAAATGATATTTTCATTACCAATCACGATTTTAATTCTATATTATTGATTATAAGAATGTAAAAGATGAAATTTACAATCAAACATATATAATTAATAATATTATATTAATTTATATTACTATTTTTATCTATTCACGAACAATGTAATAAATATATCCTTTTTAATTTATCAAAAATTCATATACTTTTATATGTAATTATTTTTTTATAAATTTGATTAGACGGCTATAAGTGTATAATATTAAAATTTTAAAGGTATAAATAATATATATTTATTACAAATATTATTAATATTGGATTAAAATAATATTAAATAATTTTTTAAATATTCCTTTCATTAAAACATAAAGAATAAATTTTTTTTCTCAAAACATAAAGTATATAAAGAATCTAAAATATTAATTTCGTATATTAATGTGCATTTTTTTATATAATTATTAACATTTAAATCAAATAAATATATTTATAATTTATTGAGATTTAATTTACTTTTATTTATTATTTGTATTTCAAAATTGGGAAATAAATCAGGACTGAAAGAAAAAAAATAAATATATATATATATATATATATATATATATATAAATATCCATAAATCATAATTACGTATATTATGCCGGTGTATTTTAATTTTCAAAGTTTATGATCAATATAAGTAATAAATTTTAAAATTTATTAAAAATTAATTTAATTTTAATAGTAATTTGGTTTACAAATTTGGGGAAAAAATATGTAAAAGAATGATTTTAAGTTAAAATTATAAGATAATATATATATATTGAAATTTATTATTTTTAAATTATGAACAAATTATATTATATATATATATGAAAAATATTATAAATAAATAAAATCATATTGACATGGATTGCGTTAAAACTTATAAAAATAAATATAAATAAGTTAAAATATTAATTACTATATTATTAATTATACTAAAGTAAATTTTTGTTCTGATTGTGATCAATATAAATAATAAAATGTATCTTTATGACTTAGTAATTAATGTACTTTTAATTGTCATCTTCTTTATAAATTTACAAAAGAAACCATAAATGAATAGAAGATGAAACTTTAAAGGTATAAATTAATGATATTTATCGTAATATATTATTGACTAATCATTAAAGTAATATTAACTAAATGTTTTTTAAGTATTTTCTTTCATTGATGTTATCTGTTTAAATTTATATTCTTTTCACTAAAACGTGCAAGACTTGGATAAAATAAAATAAAATGTATAATTTAAAATCATAATTATTTATATTATATTAATGTATAGTTTTATTTTTCTCTGATTATCATCATTGCAGTAATGCAATACATTTTAGGATTTATTAAAAATTAATGTACTTTTAATTACTCTTTGTTTCAAAAAAAATAATAATAATACATTATATATTGATAAATAGTATTATATATTTACACATTATATATATAATTATATTTTATTAGTTAAAATTTTAAATTAATAAAATTTATTAGATAGATTATATTTATAATATATATATATATATATGAATGAATGTGTGAATCTACTTATACTAGATATCAAATTTTAACATTTAAACCAACTTAATAATTTTATATAAAATATAAGATTTATTAATCTAATTATTAATTTAAAAATTATTATCAAGTAGATAATGTATATGAAATTTTATTAAAAAAATTAATAAATACTTCATTTTATGATTTTATTTTAACAGTTAATATGTTATTTAAATATATGTAAAAATCAAATAATATACCTATGTATTTTCAAATTTATTGAAATTTGATGTTATAAATCTTGTATTCTATATAAAGTTAGTAAATTAGTATAAATGTTAAAGTTTAACCTATGATATTAACGGATCTTTATATATATATATATATATATTCATGTTAGATGTTAAAATAAAATCATATTTAGCTAGATAAAAGATATTTAACTATACAAAACTATAAATGCACTAGCTATTGAGTAGGAATCTCGTTATATCAATATAAAAGATATGCTTATGATTTTTTATTTTATTTATTTCTGTTACGCAAATTGTTGGATGGTGATGGATGGAGACAATAAGATGTTAAGTGGGTATATGATAATGGTAATAGATGAAGACAATAAGATGTTAAGTAGGTATATAGACAAAGGTTCTACATTTTATAGTGAAAGCTTAGATCAACGATTTTGAGACAAATCATCTTATTAGTCTAGTTGAGAGCTTGCAATTGAAGTGTTGTTATTATTATTGTTGTTCCTTTCCAATTTAGACGATATAGTTTAGTGATAAGCCTTTTTCTTTTGGTCAGGTGCTATTTATACTTTTAGGTTAGGATATTTTTGTTATTGGGATTATGTAAGCTCATGTTTGTAATTGTTTAAATAAGTATGTGATTTGATTTAATTTCATGATTTTTAAATACTTGTTATGTAACGTGGTTATATAAACTTGTTGATGAGATATATTTTTTTTTATACAATACAAATAGTAATGAGATTCAAAGTTAGGATACTCATGTAAATTTATTCTAATCCTTAACTTTTTATTATTAAATTAATCATAATGATTTGTTGATGTGATATATTAAATGTTAATTTTTATTAAAATTAATATATTTATCTATTAATGAAAATTAATTGTATTGAATAAGATTTAAAATATTATGTATTTCAAATATATGTATAGTTTAACTTACTTTTAAAAAAATAATTTTAAATTTGTATTTTAAATAATTATTAACTATATTAATAGATCTTTATTTGTTAAATTGTTTATAGAAATTAAGTTTTTTTATATAGACTTAATTAAAGTCTTTTGTATACTTATATTTTATATATATATCTATATATAAAAAGGTTAGGAAAGTAAAAATAAATGTTATATTAAATATGTAATTATGTAAATATATATATATATATATTATAAAAATAGAAATGAGGGTCATGTAAAAATGAGTGTCATATTAAATATGCAATTATGTAAATATTTGAACGAAAAGTTTACTGTTTATATAGTGATTCTACTTGATTTAAGTATAGTTGTTCACACAAAATATATCTATGAAATTGTATAAAAAATAATATTAATAAATTATTTTATTATTTAATATTTGATTAATGTTTTTTAAGTTTAGAACAAATAATCATGAAAATTAAAATTTAAAAAATAAAAAAGTATAAGATAATGTATGTATTTTTTTTATTGTATATTTAGGTTTAAGATGTGTAATGAAATATGAATTTATTTTTTATTTTATTAAAAAATAATATATTTATTGTTGATATATTTTTTAATTTTTTTACAAAAATTATAAAAACTTGAAAGAAAATAAAATGAAAAAGTTGGTAAAGATATTAATAAAATTAAATAAATACATTAATAAATTATAATTTAAAAAATGATATGTAAAAATGGTAGTATAAGAATTTAAATTATTTTTCAATAAAATTATATTTTTTTTATAAAAGATAATTTTATTGAAATTAAAATATCCATGATATGATGAGATCAGGTCTTCCTGCAGAGTTTTCTTTATACACAAGGTTTAAACTTTAATTTTACAGATACGTGATGTATCTTATAAGAATATAATAATAAATTTTAATTATACAACCATATTGATGAAAAATATTAAAAGTTAATAAATATTCTCTCAGGATATAATCTCTCTTTCTATAGAAAATATATAAAATGAGAAAAATATTTCTTGTATAACAATAATAAAAATAAACTTTAATCAATAAATTAATTTATAAATAGATAAAATTAAGACATACAAATAATATAATATTATTATCAAAATTATATTTTAAAAGATATTTTTTATAATAAAAAAATATAAAATTCAAATTCATAACATCATATAAATTTTTATAACTATACTTAATTTTAATGGCTCATATTTTAAACTCTATTTAGTCCACTTAAAAATAAGAAAGATTAAAAAATAAAAAAGGTTATAAGGTTCATTCAATTATATAGCTGACGTTATTTTATTTTATTCCTAGTTTTATTGGGCGGAGGAATTTTTTCTTTTAATAAAAATATATCTTCATAAGCAATAAGATTAAAGGCAACTCTAGGATTTAACTCTTAGTATTACAGATGAAATTCGTTTGAATCACAGTCTATTTATGTTAAATTTGAAGAAAATTTGCGAGAATTGAAAGTATTTATTTCTATTGCTTACTATACTATTGGATCTACATTATCCAAAATGATCTTTTAGTATTATAGAATTTTTACCTTTATGTAAACCGAAAAATAGTAATTAATTATATTCAAATTCCACAACATAATTAATGATTTTAAATTTAAATTTTAGATACTTAAATCTAATAAATTACTACCAATTAATAATTTCACTTAATTTAAATAAAATTATCTTCTATGTAAACTACATGTGATCCCATATAAAAAAACTCTTTAACATAACCTGTGGCACGTAATACTACGCCAAGTTTAATATTTAATTAATCTTCACAACTTTAACTTAAAAAAGTTTCGAAGTTGGTTGAGTTATAGGTTAAACGATCCATCATTTTAGTAATACCAATTAGTTAAGTAACAAGAATTAGACGCGAATGGGATCAAGTTATTGCGGTACCCAATCAGAACTGCCGACAAAATATAAGAAAAGTTCAATTTATTGGTCCTCTTTAATCATTTTTTTTTTTTAATTTCCTAAGTTCGCCGAAATGAACAAAATGCTTCCTAATTTACATTCCTTCTTCGGCTACGGTTACCAAATTTTCGTTTTTAATGCCCGTAGGCCATGGCCCCATTTTTTTAGTCCTTAAGTTTTTTATATGCGTTGACTTACTGTTACACACATTATGATATAAAAATTATAATTGAGATTAATTTAAACATACATTTCAATAACATTTAATAAATATAATTTTTTTTCGGAACCATCATTTGTGTTAAAATAAATACAAACCACCAAGACAATGATAGGTTGAGTGATTACTAAGGGCCATAGAGCAGTGACATTCGGAGCCTTTCAATGACCACCTTGCCATAGGTCCCAACATAGCGACACAGAGTTGCATATATAAGCTGGCATCTCGTTACGTTTACGCAACTTATATATCCATTGCTATTCTAGTTGTGCTTATCTGATCATAGATTTTGTGTTGTGTTGTGTGCACCCCTTCCCTGAATACACCTAAACATACATACATTCACACAAGTTCGCACACTCCCCCACGCAATGCATAAACCAAGTTTTGTGCACATATATGGGGCTTCACTTGTGCTCAATACTCTGGTATGGTACCAATTTGAACGGAGTCAAGAAAACCTCATTGGAGTGCTAAATACTCAAGCCAAGTGGATCCGTATTTATCTACGTCATATTTAAAACTATCTTTTTCGTTGTGTAATTTTCATGAGAGTTGAGCTAGCTATTTTAGGTACGAAAATGACCCCTTATATTTCTCCCTCTTTTTTTTTTAGAGCGTGGGTGTTCTCATCAAAGTAACGGTCAAACTATTAATCATAATGTTTGTGATCACGTGCGATGGACACATAGATAAATGGTGAACCCCAATTCATGGTCTCGAATCATGATCGATCATCACTAAATTTTGTTTTTATTTTAATTTTTTAAAAAGGGGACAGAGAAGGATAGCGTAGGTGCATGTGCATGTTAGATCTGCAACTCTGAAGGTTCCTAATCACTTTCATGTGCATCTCTTAGACGCACAGCTAGCTTGCCCACCGTTTTGCCTCTTTGCTGTCGTCTACAAATAAGTGCGCAGACCCTAATTCTTGTTAAAATTTTGATTAAAAAAATTAAAATATTTAATAATAATTGAAAATGTTATAAAAATACATTAAATATTGCTTATTTGATGTATACTCTTAAGAAATTCAATTAAGTACTATATAATAAAAAAATTGAGAAACGACAACCTAATTTACTAAGCGGAAGCTGCAGCAAATTAAATAGAAAGGGGCAAATCTAGGTCTGGCCTGCATTTAACAGAACATATTTTTTTTAAAACATAAGCCAAACCCTGTCATCATTGCAACGCAGATCCAAAGGTATTATTTATTCTCATTGGCTTGAATCCTCACAGAGGAAATTAAGATGAATAATATATTAAGAGGAGTTCAGTTTAGTCTGGTCGCGGACTTGGCAAGTGGCAAATAACCATATGGATGCGTCGGTGATGCTGTGTCTCTCTGAATTCTTTACTATATAAGTCAATGCTTTGTTAATTATTATAGTACTAATGCAGTATTAGTACTTGATCACTCAAGTGTGGTGAGTTAATTTTTACTTGCAAGTAAGCAAAATTTTAATTTTATTTTTAAATATTTCTAAACATTTCAACTTTCTGATCGATTTTATCTACATGAAAAAAATGATATTTTTTTCTGGTCAATTGTTTTTTAGAGAAGATTATATTCATATTTTTTATGTTTAACCAAATGTTATCCGTTATTTTTTTATTTTTAATTTATTTTAATCTTTCTTATTTATATAATTACATACAAAATTTTAAGATAATTTATATAATTGAAAGAAGGATATACATACTATGTTTTTGTATAAATTAAAAAAATTATATAAGATAAAAAAAGTAAATATTGAGTGAAATTTTATTAAACTTTGACGTATATAAATATAATTTATCCTTATCTTTAAATATCGTAATAGATTATTTTTTGGTTCAATTACAATTTTGATTATTTTAGTTCCGATTATACACAATTTTAACTTTTCAAGTTTTTTTAGATAATTGAATTTTTATATTTATAAAATTACGTAAATTTAGTTTCTTGTTGAGTTCTTTCTATTTAAAATTATCAAACTATTATTTTTATTTAAATTTTAAAAAATGATAATATAATTGGAATATAAAATCATTTTAAAATTTATAAGTAAAATTAGTAGAAACTTAATAAATTTCGAAATATTATAATTAAGCTCTTTTTCTAGAAAGAGAAAAAAACGTGTAGATGATATTTTATTTAATGGGTGTATGTTCTATCAATTAATAATTAGAAAAAAAAAACTGGTTATTGAAAATACTTGAACTATTTTACTTGCAAATGAAAGTTCATATAACTTTGTAGACCTTTATGGAAATTAAATCAATTTTACATTAGAAAAAAAATATTTTAGCCTCATGTTAGGGTTATAAATATGATATAACAATTAATTAATTTGCATTTTCAGGCGACAATTTAAGTTTTTAGAACTATTAATTCCTGACGTGATAATTGAGTCTGTATAATTTACTGTTGTTAGGAACATAACATAAAAGTTATTCATGCATTTTCATTTATGGAACTTCTATAATAGTTACTTAAAGACAATGTTAAGGTTTCTTTTCTTGAATCGTGTCTGTATATATATATATATCCTCATTTTTATTTTTTGTTCAAAAAGACAAGTTTTCATTTTTCTACACATGGCATGTCTGTACACTTTTCATATTACTATGTCTTGTAAACCTTTTCCCTCGTTCCTCATATATGTACTGTATAAATTAAATAAAGGAATATTATAGGGCAAGAAGTTATTATTTAGCTAGCAACTTACTACTTCGGTCCTTTTTTTATATATAATTTCTCCTTATCAAATCATATTTATTAAAAAGTAGGTAATTAATAACATTCATTAATGCATTAATTTTTAAAAATTAATAAAATCTTTTAAATTTATTTTCATTTAAAACAAATTTTTATCATATATTAATTGCATTGATTTAAAGTTATTAAAGTTAAAAATAATAATAATAATAATAAATGCTTCTAATTTTTTCATATTAAGGGCCAAAAAATATTTCTTCATTACTCTTATAAAACATCAAAGAAAATAAATTGCAACAAATTAAATCAATCTAAATTAATTTAAAATAAATAAGAGAGAAATCACGAAAGGTACTAATTAAAAATATATATACAAAACTATCTCCTTGTTAACTTTATTTATTTATTTTAAATAAACAGTTATACATGTTTTTTAGTTTTTTTAGTCCAATTTTAATTTTAATTTTTTTATTTTAAAATTTTTGGTTTAAATTTTTTATTTTTTAAATATCTTAACTATGATCCTTTAATATTAATGTACATTAAATCAAAATAAATTACTTATAATTAAAGAATTATAATTAAGATATTAATAATTAATTTTTTCTTCGATGATAATCAATCAAATTTGAATTAACATCAAAGAATATAATCAACATATAAAAAAAATAAGAAACTTAAAATAAAATTAAGAAAAAAAAATAAAATTTGATTATTTAAAAAAAATTTAAAATATATTTAATTTTCAAACAACTTTTTAAAGAGAAATAGTGATGTCTTATTTAAGGTTCAAACCGCCTCTCAAGTCTCAACTTAAAAAACATTTAACGGAAAATTTAAATTTACGGCATCTTAAAATCATGAATGAGACTCAAACTTACGGTCTATCAAATGTAAAACTTCATTTTCTCGGCTTAACTAACTACTTGGAATTACTCACAATTTCATTTTAGTATTGTGTTGATCTTGATAAAATATAGTTTGATTGAATTATTGTGCGAGGAAAATAATTGTTCAATAAAAAAAAAACTGCTGAGATTTTGAAGAGGGAGGGACCAAACAATACTATTTGAAATATTTATGTTTGTTGTGAAAAGTTGATCACAAAGTATTTATCAAATCTTAATAAAAAAATCAATTATATTATAAATGACGTAACTGAAATATTCTAATTTTGGGTCATTTTCCAATTAGATTTGGTAATAACTGTAACAGCGATCTCATATGTAATTATATATATATATATATATAAACAAATAATTAGAATATGTTAAAATAGTGTTAAATTTTAATATTTATATAAATTTAATAATTTTTTATAAAATATAAGATTGATCAATTCAATTATTAAATCATATAATAATATATTTATAATTATATATATTATTTTAAATAATATAAATATTTATAAAATTATTATTAAATTTTTATATTTATTTATATTTAAAAATATATTAAAAATTATTTATTAATTTTTATTTTATATAAAATTTTATAAAATAAATTTTCTTGATAAAAATTTTTAAATTAACAATTCTATTAATAATCTTATATTTTATAAAAAGTTATTATATATAAATTATTGTTAATTGATATTGAACACATATTAAAAAAATAAAAAAGAAATCATACGTATTTTTAATTTATTATATGACTTTTAAAAAATATTAATTTTAACTATTCATGTATTATTATATAATTTTTACATAAATATAGATTAATGTATTTTAATTTTTTTAAGTTACTTTGTTTATTAATTTTTTTAGAAATATTAAAATTTATTAATTGAACTATTAAATTAAAATTTATTATTTATAGAACAAGTTTATCAAAATAATTAAAATTTATCTTATACTTTAATTTCAACTATCAAAATAACTTAAATTTAATGTATAATAATAGTGTTAACAAGTAACATCTAATTTTTTTATTTAGAAAATACTTAAAAAATTATTTAATTAATAAATATAATTTTATTATTAATTTATCAATATATTATTTTATTAAAAATATATTAATTAAAATTTTAATAAAAACAAAAATATTTTAATTGAATAATCATTTAAAAACATATTATTCATATGTATCGTCCACAAAAGATATTTTTATTCAAATTTATAAAATTTAAAAAATATGATACAGAGTAGTAAATATGAATATTGAGTTAAACTTAAGTATTATTTTATAAATTCAAAAAGTAAGTTTCAGTTTGTCCAAAATTTTACTCTAAAAATATATTGGAATTCTCCTTCTAGTTTTGGTGAATTCTGTCTCACAAATGGGCCGGGGACTCGGTGTTAAGCTCTGAAGTTTCGGGGGGCGAATTTTGGTTGTTTGGACCGAAGAACCAATGGATAATACATTGTCTTCTTTATTCAACTATCCAAACAAGTTCTTTGGGTGATAATCCACGTAGGTTTTATCTTCAACAACTCACGTTGCTAACCCAGTTAACTTTTCCAGTACGGGCCGGCTTAACCCAAGGGCCCAAATAGGATTTTTGGTCGTAAATTTTACGGGCTCCATAACTTTATAATAACATAAGTATATTAAAAAGTAAGATAATTAATAAAAATATATTTTACATATCATCATTTAAACTGATTCGCCTAACATTTTTCTCACTTCTTATATATCCATTAGTTTTTTTAATCAAACATCTCATTCATGTTTATTAGTGTAATAAGGTTAAACCTGATTATAATTTTATAAAAGACCAAGTTATAAGAGATTGTTAGTAGAAATATTTACTGATCATGTTAACGTAATTTTAGCAATCATTTGTGTAAATTAGGGCCTTCCTGTTATATATAAACAGATTGTATCATAATACAACATACAATAAATTTATCATTCCATATGTTGCGCATCTTTGTTGTTATAATGATATGAGAGCTTAGGTTCCGAAACATCTTCCTGTTTTCATTTTTTTTTTTTTGCTTGTATGCTGCTATATCCCTATTTTATTTTTCTATTTATTTTTATTATTTCAACAGTTTTTTGCTTTCATCATGGAGAAATATGGCATCTCAAAACCCATTACAACCATTTTGAGTGGCTCCAAGCATAACCTCTAGGTTTAAGGAATGAAAAGTTTCTTAATAGGTCACAAAGTTTGGCATGTTTTTATTAGGATATTATTAGGCCAACCCAAGCTGAAGATAAGACTAAATACAAATTTTTCAGATCATCTTGAGGATTAGGAAAGTAAAAATCGTCAGATCACCACATGGCTCTGCAATACCTCTATTCCATCAATTCATGTTCAATTTGCTGATTATGATTCTATATAAGAAATTTGGGATTTCTTGACTAATCGATATAAAACCACTGCATTGGCTCGCTATTATCACTTGTGGACTACACTTCTCAATCTTAAGCAAGAAGCTGGTCAATTAGTAAATGATTTCCTTACTAAAGTCCAACCAATTTGGAATCAAATATCTTAGGCCAAAATAAGTGAAGATCATCTTCACTTCATTCCAGTTCTCATGGCTCTATGACAAGAATATGAAGCTGTTTGAGCCTTTCTACTATATCAATATCCACTCCCATCACTAGATAGCCTTTTAGGAATGTTTTTTTTTAAAGAAATTCACCTCAATTTGGATAAAACTCCTTAACTTGATATAGCTCTTGCAACTACTCAGTCCTCACATAAGAAATCTAATCAATTTTGTAAGAATTGTAATCAAAATATAACTTTTCTACTTATCCTACTGTAGAATGCAAATATTGTGATGGTTTTGGCCACATTCTTGAATATTGTTCCATATGTCCTCTAAGATCGAAAGGCTAATCCTTAGAATCCAAAACTATCCCAAAGTTTGGCTCCTCTGCCATCATCGTTCTTGCTACAGAAAGCTCTACTACCATCACTATGAGTGATCCTAAAGCTCTACTCAAACAAGTTATCTCTTCCAATACCTCTTCTACAATGTCTGCTACTTGGGAAAGTACCTTATTCTCTTCACTATCAAAAGTTCAACACTCTCTCATTAGTGTCTCTATAATTTTTTCTAATTCCTCTGTTGAGTAACTTGAGTTGTTTCTAAGTTTTGATGCAGGTACCTCTGATGTGTTCTAAACCGATCCTCCCTCACCTATTCCTAGTAAAATTGTTTTTTAAATGTTGATCCTGCACCTGCATTTGCTCCTTGTCTTTCCACCTGAGTAAGAGAAATTCCCCATTCTGCTATTGCAACTCTCCACCAGCTTTCCTTTTATTGCAAGGCTAATACTGCCACCCTTTGGCATCAAGCTATGATTGAAGAAATCAAGCTTTGGAGAAAATACATACTTGGGACCTAGTGCTTCAAATTCTCTGGTATATCAAAGGAACTTTTTTTCATGGTTTACATTTTGGTCTTATCCAGATACTTTGATGTTGATTGGGTTGGTAATCCAACGAATCATCAGTCTACAACAGGTTATTATCTATTATTGGGAAGTTTTCTAATTTCACAAGGAAGCAAAAAACAGATTGTTGTTTCCTGCTCTAGCACTAGCACTGAATTTGAATATTGTGCTCTTGCTGATGCTTCCTCTGAATTACTTTCTTTGGTTACCATGGTTATTAGCTTATATGGGTGTCATATATCCTATAGCTACTATGCTTCAATGTAACAATAGGAGTCCTATACAAATTCCTCCCAGTGATGTCTTTAATAAGCGCATAAAGTACATTGAAATTGATTGTTACTTTGTACGAGAGCGTGACCACACCATTCTGTTGATTCCTATTTCCTCTGCCCATCACTGATATCTTCACGAAAGCCCCTCTACTGCACCAACCAGAGTTTGAGAGGATATTAGTGCAATAATGACAGACTAAATTATAAGAAATTCTTAGCAAAATTATTTAGTAGATTCTGGTAGCATAGTTTTAGCAATCATGCGTGTAAATCAGGACATTCTTGTTGCATATAAAAATATTGTATCATAATACGGAAGACAGTACAGTTTTCCTTCCATATGTTAAGCATCTTTGCTGTTATCATCGTTAAAAGCATGCATGAGTTGAGATAATTATTAACAATATTATAATCTCATCACTTCATTAATCAACACATTCTATTTTTTTATTTTTATCATTTTCAAATTCTTTTTTCATTTAATTTCCATTCTGATTTATTTATGTTTCTATTTTATTTTATACAACACAAATATTATGATAAATATTTTTATTTTATAGAATTAATTAAACAATAAACTAACTCATAAAATAATATATATTCAAAATCAAATAGCATTATAACATGGTTAAAATTTGATAATGTTTTGGATTTATATATTTATAGCCCAAATCATGACTGATATTCGTCCTAAATTCGACTATTCATGACTAGTATATCTATTGGGATAGAAAGAATTCTAAACCCAATAAATAACTACTCACACCAAACATTTTCTACAGTAGGTAGCAAGTGATCACATTTTATGACTTACACTATCCATACTTTCTCTTCCCAACAATGATAGAATCTCTTCACCATCATACTCATTGAAGATTTGGATTTAATTTTTGGGCTTACCATCTTTGCAATTCAATTAGACCAAGTAATACGCACATTATATATAAATTCATAATATTAATAATGATATTTTTAAAAATTCTACAAAACACTATGTAAAACTATCTTAATCATTAAATGTGTGGATCAACAGACGAAGATGATCTTAGTAATCTTAAATTTGAATTATTCAAAGAAATTTTTTTATCATTTATAATAATTATATCCATCTTGATCCTATATGCAATCTCATACACAGTATCATCTTTAAAAAAAATCCCCAAAAGAGTGTCGTACAGGATATTTTTCAACTCTTTAAAAAAAGCTTCAAACTGTTTAGATTATTGTTTTTCACGTATCAGCTCTCACCCGGATTGATCAATTTTCATCAAATTGAACCAATTGGACTGTTTCTCCCCTGGTTCTTTGAACGATCATTCTTCCGAGTCATATAAACTGTGTACGTAACCAGTTACTATATTTTACTGGAACTATTTTCTACAGAACTCATGAGATTAAAATTAAACATGAGATAGTAACCAAGACGTAATTTGACCAAAAATTACTGTATAAATTTATTGCAGGAGCTGGTTCACATACCGAGTAAGAAAGTGACAGTGGAACACTGTTGTAATTGGATACACCTACAACTTGAAGCTCCTTATTATTCAAAACCACCACCTAATACCAACTTCTACTGTCAAGGCAAAGAAAATGAAGCAAGAGCAATGCTACAGTGGTGATGACTATAGTATAGCGTCGCTGATTGAGGAAAAGATACATCAATGGATTTTCCACCTTTGCTGCTAGATGACCTGTCACCACCCACTTTGCCTCCACATCCACAGATATCAACCACCATATTTGTCTTCTTTCATCTTCTATATGTTCAATTTCTCCAGCATTGAACTGCAACTAGCTATAAAACAAAAAGCCAGATGCTACTTACTTTTCTGTATTAAATTTTTTAATCAATGTTTTTAGGATATTTATTAGCTAAAAACAATGAGCGTTTTAAATATATTACTATTAGATAAGAAATGTGATATTTATTATTATTATTTTTTAATTATATTATAATATTTAACTTTTTAATGAGTATTTTAGTAATAATTGTTAACATTAGTTTTTAATTTTTGTTTTAATATATCACCGAACACGTAAGGAGAAATAATTCAACTTAATAAAAAAAATTTAGATTCAAACCTTCAGTATAAATATTTTGAGAACTCAAAAGAAAAAAATTACTGATTTTATCTAATATAAACAAGATTATCTGTATGGTCTAGAAAAAATTGTTTTAGCATTACAAATTTAATGTTCCCTAACCGTTGGAGTATGAAGAGAAAAGTCAGAAAACAGCCATCTCACCTCTGTGTACTTTTTCAATATTTAAAAAAAAGGTTCAACACGATGCAATGCGGGTGGAAGAACATAGCTCTGTTATTAACAGAAAAGTTTACATGGAGACAATACATCCAGAGTGTTATGTATTATGAAAATGTTTAAAATTTCATATTGTTGGAAGTTATATCATACCGATTAGATTCTAAGAAACAAAATGTGAGAAAAAGAAAAGTAAAGCAGATCATACCAAAGAAAAATAAAAAACAGACTGAGCGTATATATCGAAAATTGAGATGATCGTCCAGCGTGAGTGTGCGAGATATTCAAAAGTTGCAACTTTGTTGGAGAAGGAAATTTATGTCGGTGAGAATTGAGTATAATTTAATTAGGTGTTTTGAGCTTAGTTTTAAACTGTTTTTAATATTTGTTTTGATTAATGGAATTTTTATTTTGGTGGACAGAGTCATAATATGGAAGCACAATAATTGTGTGTGTGCCTTGTTAGTATTGATAATAGATCTAGTATAGTATAACATTCATGTTTGGGCTATAAAAACTCTTAAAAGTATTGATAATAGATCTAGTATAGTATTTGAGTGTTGACAAGAGTGTAGATTCTTTGATTTGTTTCAACAATTAGCTAAGCATCTCTTAACAGACAATTACAAGTGGAACTGAGGTGAATAAACTTATATAATAATAAAGAAGACCTTAAATAAAAGAAAAGAAAAAGAAAAGAAAAACCTTTGACTCTGCATACAACAGACACACAGATGGTGCCAGAACCAACAGTAGCAATCAATCATACTAAGCACACTTGTAGGATAAGAGACATTTCAACCACCATCTATTTCACTATTTCCTCATACCATGGTTAATACCAAATCATGTCTTGAGCCTCCTGACCTTATCTGTGCTTCCATTCTCTAGAGTTTCTTTCTCTTTCTCCATCATCTGTTTCATCAGAGGATGAGGGTCCCTCAGTGTTGGCTTCACTAGTTTGGCTGCTTTCTTTAGCCTTAGCTTTCGTATCTTGAATGCTTCCATTCCTTTTCTCTTCCTCATCTTGTTTTCTCTCACACACCATTTTAAGAGGTGTTGTTTCAACCACACCCTTTAAATTTAGATTTGAATTTGTGTCTTCAGATTTGTACTTGTACCAAGAGGCCCAGTAAAGGAAGTTAAAAAAGTTAAGGGTGCTTAGGATTGCTAAGAACCAATAGAACAAGTTGAGATTGTTTTGGTTTAAATCCAACCCATGTAACCATCCTTGTTTGCTTGGTGTGACCCTTTTGGTAACAGTGTTAATGACATTGACAAAGATAGTGCTCAAGAAGTAACCAAGGGACATGGACAACCATGTGAAAGAAGTTGACAGTGATTTCATGGTTGCAGGTGCTTCTCTGTAAAAGAATTCCAGGAGTCCTACAAGAGTGAACATGTCTGCAACGCCAAATATAGCATATTGGAAGGATAACCAAAAAAGACTTAATGGCCTTGAAGGGTCCTTCCTTCCTTGATCCCTTCTTTTCACTTCTACAAAACCTGCTATTGTCATTGAAATGGAAGAAAGTACTAGTCCAACACCAACACGTTGAAGTTGTGTAACGCCTGAAGGGTGGTGAGTGATCTTCCTTGCAAATGGCACAAAGAGGAGTTCATAAATGGGAACGAGGATGGACATGAAAAGAAGGGGAATAACAGGAATGGATGGTGCAGGTACTGTGAAAGAACCAAGTTTCAGGTTCATCACATTCCCTTGTTGGACTGAGAATGTTTGAAGCTGTGCTAAACAAGTGTTCATTATGATGGTACTGGCTAGTATAGGTAACATTCTGGATAGAATCTTCACTTCTTCAACTTGTGTCACAGTGCAGACCCTCCATTGCTTCGGTTCAATGTTTTCTTGAAGAATGCTCGCTTTATCTAGAAACCTGATTCAACAAACCAGGTCATTTTAACATGCATGTATGTGTATAATAATAATAAAAAAAAAAGAAAAAAAAGAAGGGGAATGTATATCCCTGCATTACATATCTCATTTGTTTTTTTCTGTCTCTCTCCGTCCCTCATCCTACCTCAATATCCCACACCTCTTTATTTTTCCTTCCTATTTCTCTTCTAAACGTTGATCATAGTAACAAGTGTTTTTCAATTATTAGGCTCCTTTTAAAAGAAATTAAAAAACTAAAAAAAAAAGTGAAAGATGAGGAATTAAATAATTGAGGTTGGGTGGTAATGAGAAGGAAACTGCTTTTCATTTTCTCTCAGGAAAGTACTCTGAATTAAGCCAACAAAAAAAACAAAAGAGTTTGATTGAAGACAGTACTGTTTGTTCTTTAAAATCTTTTTTCACGGAGTTATTGTCAGAAAACTTATAATTATTTTCTTTTTTCCTGTGTGTGCAGTTTACAAGCGGTGCAGTAGATATATTTTCCATGATCACATTCTCCGTATGGCTGCAGCAAGCAGCTCCAAGCGTGCAGAAGTGATAGTAGGCCCAGAGTCCTTGGCATTACCTACTACGTCGTACATGAAGAAAAAAGAATCTCAACACGCCAATGTGCTGGAGCTGGACTGTGTATTAGTTAATTGTCTTATCATTTCCACAGCATTATTATGCAAGTTGTTAAGCATGTAATTTTGAGAATGTAGTAGATGGAGTGTCACCTCATTTGGTTGGTGTGTGCAATTTTCTCTAATCTACCATCTTCATACACCTCGTCATAAAGTTCTTCATCAGACTCTGGCAGTGGTAACTTTCTGTTTTTAAAAGCCACCACAATAACCTGTAGTGAACAAAAATTAGTTTAATTTTACTTATTACTATTATCAATGAGGGAAGCCAAATAGAGGTTATAATTACAAACCTGAATAATCCTTGATATAGGGCTTTCACCGGGTGTTTTGATGCGGTAAAATGGTTTACCAAGAGCAAGGGTGAGAAAACCAATGAAGGAAGCTATGGTTATTATGAGAAAACCCCAGTGCCAAGCTTTTTGAGTACTAACCCACACAACCCCTGTAACTCCTATAATTGATCCCACAGTTGAACTCATCAAAAGCCAGTTAAAGAAGCTTGCAAGAGCTTTTGCTTCTTTTGGATCCTTTTCATCAAACTGGTCAGCACCAAGTGCAGTCATGGACCCTCTCACTCCTCCCATGGCCAAAGCCAATAAATACAGTGATATGTAAAACATGGCTGCTATGCCGCCTTTGACACAACTTGACTTGCCACAAGCATTTGGGTGTAAACGGTCTAAAGAAGCTTGAACCGTCAGCATTACCAAAGCCTATAAGAAAATGCCAACATCACAAACAAACTTAGCCTTTTTGAACCAAATGTTTTTTTTTTTTTTTTACTTTTGTCTAATTGGACAGGCCATTGGGACTTGAAATTTTCAAATAATAATAATTTTACCACTTACCAGAACTTCGAGTGATCCAAAAAGTAGGCATGTGGTTAGTCTGTTCAAGTAAGTATCCGAGATGAACCCACCAACGAGTGAGAGCAAGAAAGCTGAGCCCATAAAGTTTGTGAGGGTGTTGGCAGAACTAGAGAGATCAAAATGCATCACCCCATAAAAGTATAGGACTAAGCTCGCCATGTTTGCCACAAAACCCATGTTATCCAATGCTGACAACACTATGGGAAGAAGGAAGAAAGGATTAACATAGTTTGTATTTGCAAGCTAAACTAAGAACACCAAACACAGTTATTTATATATATGCTTACCAAAAATAAACATGGAAGCCCTGAATCCACCTTTTTGTTGCTTCCATTGGGTGATAGGCTTGGGTTCCTCTTTGTCTCCCTGTATGAAACAGATGTGAAACTCATCAACTATATCTTGAGATGGAGAATGAGATGTTGTGTTCAGTGACCAGGCTTCTTACTTACCATTATGGAGATATCAAGAATTTTTTTTTCAAACAAGAATTGGCAATTGAGATGAAATGGTGATGGTGAACATGTAACCCAAAATGGAAGCTTTTGAGAAAAGGTTCACTTGGGACAACGATGGTAAAGAGAGAAGATTTGAGTAGTTTAATGCCTCAAACTGTTTGCTTCTGTTGTCCTCCTTGCTATTTATCAGCCTCTCTCTCTTTCTTGGTCTCTGTGCTCACCAGTTCAGCAATTTCAAACGCCCAAGTACACATTATGGGTTGTATTATTGGCACAAAAAATTGAAATTGAAGTAAGAAAGGTTTATGGCTTCTAATTCTTAATTAATTATGGATGCTGAACCAATCAATGATATTAAATCAATCCAACATATATGCCCCACCCCACTTTTTATATATGTTTGTCTTGGCCGAACAATCCGTTTGTGGCCTTGTGTCACTATTCCTAAACTAGAAACGTTTTGGGTAAAGCTCACAGGTCAATTTGAAAGGAAGAGGATACTAATAGAAATTTGGAAGACTTTTCTTTCCCTGCCATGTGACCTACTGGCTATATCACATATATCAAATTTGTCCACTATTTATGTTTTTTACAGCTGAACCGTGCACGTATCACATGCTTTCCCTAATAATTTATTTCCTTAGTTATGTCCTAAGAATATCAACACCTTGAAATTCAATAGCGGGTAATCAAGTAACACAAGTTGGTGCTTGTATTAAATGTGAACTCCTGTTATTATTGATAGTTAAATAAGCAACCAAACTACCTTGTGTTATAATTTGTCAAGATTTTTAAAATTTCATGCTAACGAGGAGGGAAAGGAATTGTTGGAAAATATTTGATGTCTTATCAGTTAAATCTTATGATATAAGTGTTCCTAAAGATTTGTATTTCTACATGTGTGATTCTTTGAAATACAATAATTTTTTTTAATAAATAAATAAAATAAAATTAACAAAAAATACAAATATATAAATGATAAGAACTCACATGAATAATTTGATCTTCACAATATAAATAATTATAAAATTATAAAATAAATAAATAAATAAAAATTCAACCAACAAACAAGAATCAACATGTTACACATATTGTAACATGTTACTTAAATCTATTATTTAGTTACAAACATAAAATAACTAAATCACGTAACAATATTGCTAAATTAAAGTACAAATTAAAAGTTTAAAAACAAATCTGAATAATCAATTTTATAGAAAAAAAAATAAATAATGGTCCTAAAAATAATATATATATAAGTTATGACTAAATTTTAATTAAACATGAGTAAATTTTAATTAAATAATTTAAACAAATTCTAATAAATTAAAATTTAAATTAATTAAAAATTATAAATAAAATTAATATAAATTATAATAAAAAAAAATGTTTTATATAAATTAAAAAGGTTAACTTAAACTTAAAAAATTCCTTTTTATTATATTATTTCTTTATTAATTATTTTATTATTTATTTATTTGTAAACATTAATTAAAACATTTCAATTAAAAAAATTCCTCCATTCCTTTCTCGAGGGATTATAAATATGTGGGGTTGTAAAAATTAATTTGTTTTCTTTATACAAAATAAATTGATTTAAATAAGAAAAATAATTTGTTCATATTTTTTCTTCCTTTTTTATAAAAGATCTCTTCTCTAATCTAGAGAAAAGAAAAATGAAGTAAAAAAAAAATATATGTTAACAATATACATTTTATCTTATATAAATTAAAAAATTTAATTTAAGTTTAAAAATTTATAATTTTTATTATACTATTTCTTTTATTATTTATTTTTAAATATTAATTAAGATATTACAATTAAAAATTATTTTTTTCAATTCCCTACTTATAGGAGAAATAATAAATATTTCTAATATGCAAAAATTAATTTTCTTCTTTTATATAAGATAAATTGATTCAAATAAGGGAAGTAATTTTTTTTACTATTTTTTTTTTCTTTTTTATTCTCGTCACCTAAACATACCACTATAATTAAATATTTTTTAACTTAAATTTAATCTTGTAAGATAATATTTAAGTTCATATTAACAAATATATAAATAATTATATATATATATATATAAATATACACACATAATTTTGGTGCAACCAACATTTAAAAATTAAAATTGTTATGATTATTAATTAAAACTGTAACAACTAGCAAGGTCAAATAAATAATTAATTTTAAATATTTAAAATCCTAACAAATATTATAATTAATTTTAAATATTTAAAATTAAAATAATAATAATAATAATTATTATTATTATTATACAATTAAAAATATTTAAAAATATACAACTTTTATAATAATCATCCAAATATTTTAAAATAATTTTATTTTTTTAAAACAGACACAAGTAAGATATTCTACACAATGTACATCATAAGTGTAAATATATTAAATCTATTATTTTTTGAATTATAAATCAGATCTTAGACAATCATTAAAAGTATTAAGTTTAACCTCTTGTTTAAAATAGTTCAGTGTTGTAATTTCTATATTATCTATATTTTTTTAACCTTACTTTTATATGATTTTTTATTTATACATTTTAAATTATTTTTAAATCATATGCATATCCAAAAATTTAAACTTCATATATATATATATATATATATATATATATATATATATCATTATCACATGTATATCAATTCTACATTTCTTAAATGTAAGTAATTTAGAGAACCACAACTAATGTGACGAAGAGAGATACATACAAATACTTTATTTAAACTAAAGATCATTAAATTTACTTAATGTCTTCTAATTAATACTCTTATTTTTTAACCTCTACGATCACAAAATAAGAGATTTCTAATCAATTTTCACGTTGACAGTCACCTCAACATCTAGGAGAAGTCAATCCACGTTACAGATCCATTATGGAACTTATAGCCACATACAATAAATAAAATAAAAGAAAAATAAGACATTTTCATTCAAATAAAAGTTATAATATAGTAGTGCACATTTTATACATTTTAAGATAATCATCACATAAGTTATTTGATCATCACAAATAACTATCATAGAAACATTCTTAATATGTTATAAATTAGTTCAATTTATTCTATCATTCTCTTCAAAAGTCTTTACGGTAACATACTCTAGTTCAATTTATTCTATCATTCTTTTCAAAAGTCTTTAGGGTAACAGACTTAGAATTAGATTGAGGTCTAGTACGTCCTATACTACAATAATTATCACTAATTTGGAGTTAGCCATTTATAGAAAGTGCACATATATATATATATGGATCCAAATCATCATCATTATCATCACCTCTTTATCAAAATAATTGTTGTATTGAGATTTAATTTTCACAACAATAGTGTGCCCACGGCAGCACTCAAATCATTATCATCATTTCATGAAATTGTTTAACAAGTAATGATAGTCTTTAGAGTTTCGTTGAGGTATATAAGTTTGACCAGAATAGTCTTTGCTACAAGGAGCAATCTCAAAATATTGGAAAGACTCAAACCTAACTCAAGTATCCACTAGGCTTAGAAATTCTCATTTATTATGAATTATAATCTATTTTTATATGAACTGACTCTTAGATCTCCTAACTATCTCATTTAAAGGACCTTACAAATTATCATCACATTGATGATTTATAAAATAATCCTTTTATGCACATGATGTATGACAATGAGTTAATTGCTTCATTAATCATTCTCAATCGAAGGCCTCACTTTCTTTTCAAAATGTAGGACCTCATTGTCTTCCTCCATCCATGAGGTGGGTAATCATTTTAAAAATTATAACAAATTGAATATATAACTCTTTGTATACCGAATGAGGTTCTTAACCTCTATTCGTCAATTCAATTCATCCAACTGCATTACATATTGTTAATATTTGGATTTCTCATTTGTTCATTACAAACATGTATGGTTTTCGATCTTCAAATAATTTATGCATCCTTACTTGATATCTTGCATGGTTGTGTCAATGTAACGTTATATACTTGTGTGAGTTCCAATATATAATCACGTTTGTCATGATTTTCACACTTGCATTAATCTTCGGTAAATCGATGTTGATCTCCAATATGCTTTTAGTTTCCTTCGTCTTACTTATGTTTGCCTTTATCATTTAGCAAGGTTTTACTTAAAGTGTGTATGATCATACTCATATATTTGACATGACCATGCTCATTCATTTAGCAAGACCTTGCTCAATCACAGAGCAAAGCCTTGCTTGTTTGTTCAATAAGACCTTACTCATTTACTTAGCAGGACCTTGTTCATCCACTTAGTAGGGTCTTTCTCACTCACTAGCATGATCTTGTTTACTCGTTAGCAGAACCTTATCCTGTTCTTTTAGTAAGGCCTTGCTCAATGATTGGACACGACCATACTAGTTCATCTTACTATTAGCACAACTGTGCTAATCAAACATTCATGCTAAATTTTGAAATCTTAAAATTCATTATTTGGATTCGACATAATCATGCTAACTTCTAGCACAACCATGTTAAAGTCAAAACCTACAAATTTAGATATTTTTATTATTAGCATGATTGTACTAACTACGAACATATCCGTACTAAAATTCTAAATGTAGAACTTCATCTAAATATGAACATGGTTGTGCTATATAACGAATAAATAAAATAATATGTTTAGGGTATCTAAATACCTTATTATTTATCAAATTCAACATCAAACATACAATCATATTTAGAATTAATTTTTAAATGTCATTATGCATCAGTATTAATTTTATAAGAATCAAATAAATTTAAATCTAAAACTAAAAAAATTCTAAAACTACTTCTAATTCTACTTAAATCTCATTCCCTTATCTAATTGAAGATCGTTGAAGATCGTTGTAATTTTTATTTTTTGAATGTTTTTATGTGATTAATTCTCTTTTCTTGATATCAGTTTTTACAAATTTTTTGAAAATTTTTTTCTAAAATATAAGAGAATGTCTTTGTTTCTTTTCTTTTAATTTTTCCAACTCCATGGCGTTGGTTTTTTTTTTTTTGAATTTAATTTGACACATTGGGTTAAGCAGGTGAATGTGCTCACCAAGTGGCATGCATGTTACTACCATTTAATTTTTTTTTTTAAATTTACTTTAATGTTATTATTTTTTTCAAGAAAAAGGATGTTACATCTACTCCTTCTTACATCGTATGAATGAAAAATTAAGAGGAATAATTTGTCATTATACATATTAACTTTTTTTATAAAATCTTTCATCATATAAGTTGGACTCTTATTCTTATTAATTTTATTTTAATTGAAATCCTATTCCTTTAAATGTTTCATTCACTATATTTTTTACTTTATGAAAAATATAATCAAATTAATTATCAACATCACACTAATTAGGAATATAAACCTATATTGATTTAGTAATCATTTCATAAAATTTTAAAATAAATGTACATGTTTCAATTTATATTTATTAATTATATTTATTATTATTGTTTAACAATCAAAATATATATAAAAAAACATAAGTTTTTTTATGTAAAATATTTATTAAAAAAAGTATGCATTTCAATGTCTTTCAAGTCAAAAGCAATAATTTTATCTTATCTACTTGAATAATTAAAGTCATGATATTTCTTTTGAAAAAAAAACCATGTGTAATTTATTATTATATAAATCAAATTTAATTAATATCATTATAGTATAATAATATACTAAAAAATTTATTGATATTATAATTTTTTTATTTTTTAAATATTTTATGAATATTATAACCATAACAAATAATTTTACAATAAACTCAATATTTGTTGTTAAAGAACTTTTCAATAATTTTAACACAATTGATAAAATTACTTATATTTTTATTTTATTAAGTGTGTTAGCATCCTAATAAATTTTTAATGATATAACTTCAAGACATTCAAATTTCTTAAATTTTTTTACAATAATATAACTTTGTGATATGATAATTTTAACATCTAAAAAAACATTTATTACAATTCTTTTTCAATTTCTAATATACATAAAATTTAATT
The DNA here is from genome assembly GCA_037954105.1 of Canavalia gladiata. NCBI lineage: Eukaryota > Viridiplantae > Streptophyta > Magnoliopsida > Fabales > Fabaceae > Canavalia > Canavalia gladiata. The sequence continues at coordinate 19,006,154 of CM075660.1, forward strand.
TACATAAAATTTTAAAGATCATAAAATATGTAAAAATAAAATTTATCATTGCCATATAAAATATGAATCATAAAGTAATAATTATTTACTGCAAATTCTATATTATTACCTATTCATACTATATATTTAAATTGTCAATATAATAATATAATTTCCATTTCAATAATTATATATTTATAAGAATAATAAGATAAAATGTTCAAATATTTTATCATAATATAAATATCTTCATTTCATCAAAAGTATTTCATTTGTCATGCTAATTCTTTTTTTAAATTTAAAATGTTCGTATCCAATATCATAATTAGATAATTATGTTTAAACTTTTTTCATATTCCATAATTTATAGCAAAGTAAAATATAAGTTCATCGATCAATCTTTAGAATAATATTAACAAAATAAAACATAAAACATAAGTTCATTCGATAAATCTTTATGATAATATTATCAACATGACACTGACAAGATAATAATAAATTTTTAATTTTTTTAATTAATTGCTAACATTAGAAGAGATACTTAATAATTTTTAATTTAAATATTTTAAATTTTTGTTTAAAAGTTTCTTAAAATAATATTATTATGATAGATAATTATATTTATTATTTTTTAATAATTTTAACATACAAATTACACTTACTTGTATCTTTAATAAATTATTTTTAAATTTATCTAAATAAAATCTTTCAATAGTATACTTTTATAATAAAATAAGATATTGAAACGTACTTACACATAAATTTATCAATAAAATTTTTCAAAATTTATATATTATATAATTAATAAAATTTATTTATTTTTCTATTTTTTATTATTATTAAAAAATAATAATATGCATGATACATAAAATAAATTAAACTTACATATATAAATGTAATTAAACAATTTAATTATTCATTTTTTAAGAAAAATTAATCTCCAATTTAATAGCATTGGGATTAAACTTATATTAAGTTAATAGTATTGATATTAAATGTATTTAAAAATTATTAATAAATAACATCATTTTTCTATTCGATAAAAAAATAGCATTATATAACAACACAACCTTTATCACATTTATAGAATTTTATAAATTCTAGAATATAATTTTTTTCTAAATGAATCACGAAAAAAATATAAAAAAAATACAAATGTATAAATTCAATAGAAAAATAATGACATAAAAAATTTGATCTAACCAAATATTAAAAATTAAAATTGTAATGGTTAAAAATTAAAATCATATTATATATTTATTGATCAAATAAATAATTAATTTACAAATTAAATTTAAAATAAATAATGATTAATTTAATATTTTAAAATTATAACATTAATTTTAAATATTTAAACTAATAATGACGATGAGATTTAAAATTTTTAAAATATACAATTTTTACAATAGGGATGAGGTTGTTACTCGTCCTTGGTTAAGCACTTGAGAGCATTGTAGGAGGAAATGGGTCCTATATTTTCCTTGCTAGGGGAAAAACCAGGAGTACCCCTAGATTTTCCATACGTAGCAGGAAGCTATCCATTTCGCCAAATCCGACCTTCCACCCTTGAGTCATAAGTGGAGATGAATCATTTTAATTGGGTGGCCAAAGAAAAAAAGAAAAAGAAAAACACTATATTTAAGGGGACAAAGTTAAAGGGTTGCCTTAAAAAAAAACATGTAAAATGAAGAAAACTCCATATTTTGGGGGACCAAAACCCTTTCATAATACATGCAGCTAAAGCACCTGCTCCAAGATTGTAAAAAATGTGTTAAGAAAAGAAAAAAAACGAAAATTCTTGGTCAAAGACTCTCAAACTATGTGTCACATGATACAGCTCATATTGGCGTCCTTCATGTCCCATAGAGCTCCACTGTTAGACTAAAGTCCATGAACTTCATTTTCCCCTTCTTATCCTCTCACAGAAATTAGTTTTGCCTTTTGCTTTGGTCTTGTAGTCTCATTCTAATGATAAAGTTCATATCTCATTTGAACTGTCTCTTTCAAAATAGCAGTCTAACTTCTACTATCTCAATCATATTCAATCCTTTTCTGTTTGAAAATCACTATCAACTGAAACCACTTTTTTTTGGTATGTTCCATCCTGTTTGATTGGTGTGAGAGAAGAAAACATACATGTTCTTTCTAACCCCGCGACCATTCAAATGTCAAGTGAGCTACTTTTAAAGCTTGGGCTGCAAAAACTAGTCGCCCATAGCTGTACTGTAGTATGTGACAAATTATCACGGGTGGTAGCTAATTGCTGAGAAAAAACAAGCACACCAGAAATCAATATCACTATCTCTATTTTGGTGACTTCCTTCCTGTCATAAATAAATTGCTATGCATAATTCCAATGGTTTTAATAACCTTTGAAGAGAATGTCAAAACATTGGTGATAAATATCCTGCATTCAACATGGACATTATTGACATATTTTTATATATTTTTTATATTTATACAACTAGATAACCTGGCATCATTCTATATATATACTTGGGAAACCAGCAAGAGTGCTGCCAACCTGTATGGAACTAGAAGCCAAATGCCAGCAAATTCTGAGGTCAATTTCTAAACTCAAAAGACAGTTAATGTTGCTCATATTTACAAGTAAGAGAAAGATAGATACAAAGGAGTGATAGGAGAGAGACAAGTGTATTAAATTTTTTTATTCTCTTTAAACTTTGTGTCTTTATCTATACTAATAAATAGTATCATTTTTTTTAAATGAAGAGAATCTGAATCGATGCTCAAAAGCGATGGTAGGATCAGGTGTGGTCAGAAATAAATTCTCTTTTGGTTCAACTCTTATCTAGGCTAACATATAAAAGAATTGAGTTCACTTTCAAGTTTACACTTTGATGGAAGATAAATTATTAGCTAAAAAAAGGAGGTTGCTCATTACTCGTTAATAGCTGCAGCTACAAACAAAAGAAGCAAAGTAGTTCATTGCGCTGGTGGATGCTAATTAATAGCCACTTAGCCATAAGGTCCACTCCAATGCGGTTGAAAATTTTGGACCAAACCTATCAATTTGAGTCAGTATGATACATCTTTTGCATGTGTGTGAATGAATATACTTTGATAAAGGCTATAGATGCTTCTCCATCTCAAAGACACAGTGTCATGGTCCTTAATTCATAAATGTCCTTTATTTATAAAGCTTGATTTATTAACCCCACCTTCCATGCTATATGCTTTTCAATGAATCACTTTTCCCACATTTGTCTATGCTTTTTCCAAAGTGATTGAGTGATTGAGTTTTCTTAATATCTTATCTTCTGTTCTCTTTTTCTTCTACGACTTCCTACTTCTAGACATACACCGTGTTCCAGTAGTTTTCACTCTTGGCAGTTCTACTATTGTTGTTTCTTGTAGCCCACGACACCCTGTTACTTTCTGATCATGCTGCGAGTTTGTGCCAGAATATGTCGCTGCCGCGTATGCGTGTGAGAGTGATTCAATATTTTTTTAGAAAATTTTCCAAAATGTAGCCAATAAAGAGAAAACGTGTTAATTGAAACGTACGTTCACAGGTTATGAAACTTAATAAACTAATTTCAACTATTTTATTTTATTCTTTTTGACGTTAACCTTCAACTATTGTTATGAGAAAAAAGAAACCTAATGTTGAAGTATAGTATAATAGCAATAGTAGCTGTCATTGGCGTGTGGTGCGTATCATGTGTCGCTTCAATTTTATCATTATCTTCGTCTTTTTGTTTTCTAAGCGGAACTGAAGGGACCTCACCTTTCTGGGCTTCGTGTTAGTGTGAACCACAAAATGGCTGCTGCTGGCTAAGTCTAAATCATGATTGTGTTTATGCTATGCCATAATTATTTCAGTCAAACAGAGTTTTAAATTAACGACCAGTTTATTTTTATTCTACTTATAAAATTATTTTTTCTTGTTGCTACAATATGGAAAGCGATCAAATTCTTGTTAAACTACTTTAGTTCTTGATCTTTCACCTAAAATAATTCTAGGGATTTATAAAAAACTTTGTATTTGAGTTATTTATGTGTAATTATGTTTAAAAAATTGAAAAAAAAAATCATTCATAATAGGTTCAAACAAATTTATCTTTAATAAAAAACAGATGTAATAAATAAAAGAATAAATATTATAAAAATAGTTACCTTAGTACAAGATCAATAAATACCTGGAACCTTAATGATAATTTATGGTTAAATATATAGTCTCTCAACGAGTTTTTTTAAAATAAAACAACAAATCTTGATATTGTAAAATTATGATTGCCTTCCTTTGGTTTTTATTAATAACTAAACCATCATACTAGTTTAACTAATAAAAAAATGTAGAGTAAGATTATCTAGTGAAATTCAGATAAAAATATTTTTTTTAAAAATAATAGTATTGAAGACTATATATAACACCACTTCTCGCACGTACACTAATTCTTTTTTGTTTACTTTATTTTGTAATAATGCTTCTAACATATACGGTAAAAAAGAAGAAGAAGTTATTTACTAATAAACCATAAATGATAATTGTTAAGATTGTTTTATAGTATAATATTTATCTAATATGGATTAAAATATTTATATAAATATTATGAAATTATATTAAAAAAATGATATATTATATTAATATTTGATATTAAATTTTGTAGCTTGTTGTTTTAACAAATTTTCTGGTTTACTAAATGTAAATTTTTTTAAACTTATTTTATCAAGTTTCGTTATCAATTTTATAATACAAACACTCGTATAATAAAAGTTTTGAAAACAAGCATTAAGTAAGATGTTTACCTTAACACATTCCTAAACTGCAATTTTAAATAATCAATAAATTCAAAAGTGTTTACTTGAAAACCTAAACTACAATTTTAAATACTCAATCAATATCCAAAATCATTACAATTATTTTCTTTGATATATGCTTCAATTATAATTTTTAATTTTAGAATATACACTATCTCTTCTAAAAAAGAATATTCATTACACTTTAATCCTTTTTAACAAAAGAAACATTTAATAAAGGTGAACAATTATATATATGTTTTCAAATGATATTTAATCTTTTTTTATAGTTTTTAATATTACTGGTCATTAATTTTAAATATTTTATTATTAATTTTAATATTTCATAAGATAAAATAAAGTTTTGAAAGCATTTATTATTTGCTTTAAATTCATCTAAAGTCATTATTTTATCTTTGAAGTTAACAAAATTACCAATGATGCTCAAAACTAATTATTAATTATGTCAAAATATAGAAAGAAAAAACTCAATTATATTAATATATGCTCAAATGTAATAATGCCTATTTATATTTGAATAAAAAAATATATTTTAAAATAAGATAAAAGGAAAGTGTAACTTAAGCATCTTTCAAGAGAAGAAAATATAATTTATTCAAAATTTCGTTACAAATATTTACAATCTATTTTATTTCATAACTTAAAATATCCATTAGTAATTAAATTTTATCGTACGGCGTTTGTTAAAGCATAACAGTAATTAAACAAAACTGCAACAAAAAATCTTGAAAAACAATATAAATTTATTTCATTTCAGATGAGATTTGGGCTAACATGAATAGATATTCCATGGGCTTTTTGGGCCGCCAGATATAGAATGGGCTAACATTTGGGTAATGGTACGAAGCTTGAAATTATTACAGAGGAGTGCGCGGGAAGCAGTTGTTTGTCTCGTTCCTTATTCTTCTTCTGCCGTCGCACCATTCTTCCATTTTCATTTTCTCTGCATTTCCTATTCCCATTCACAACTCAAATGGGTATCAAGGTTCAATTTTTCTTCATCCTATCCATATGTTTTCCTTTCAATTTATTATTATTGACATTAATTGTGTTAATGTTGATTGATTTCTAGGGTTTAACGAAGCTTTTAGCGGACAATGCCCCAAAATCCATGAAGGAAAACAAATTCGAGAGCTACTTTGGCCGTAAGATCGCCGTTGACGCTAGCATGAGCATTTACCAGTTCCTTGTCAGTACTACTCTTGAGAACTCGTAGCGTAGTTTCAACCATGACACTCATACGGTTATGTTAACATTACATGTTATGTGTCTTTGATTTTGGTTTAGATTGTCGTGGGAAGAAGTGGAACGGAAACGCTCACTAATGAAGCTGGTGAAGTTACTAGGTATGCAGTAATCTTTACTTTTCAATTATACGAGCTTAGTTGGGATTTTTGGTTTTATTTCAGTTTCTTCCTTTTTTACAATAATGTGGTCCAGTATGTGTGATGATGGCCTTGGTTTTGTATCTTACAGTCATTTGCAAGGGATGTTTACGCGGACAATCAGACTTCTAGAAGCCGGGATGAAGCCAGTGTATTTTTTTTTAAAAAAAACTTTTATCTTTTCTTAATTGGAACCATCTGAGAGTGGGTTGCTGTATAATTTGTGTGACCATGATGATATTTTCCAATACTCATGTCCAGATATGTTTTTGATGGGAAGCCACCGGATTTGAAGAAACAAGAGTTGGCAAAACGGTATTTCATGTGGATTTTCTGTTATTTCTCAAGACTAAAGAGTTCTTATCTATTTTTTTATGCGGGTTTGGTTCTATTGCAAATTGTTACTTATGAAAAGTTCTGTAATGTTCTTCTCCCTCTCTAATTTTGTTGCAGTCTTTCAAAGAGAGCTGAGGCTACTGAGGATTTGTCACAGGCCATGGAGGTATGTGTATAGCATGTTATTTGACTTTTCTCTGTGGTTCCTTTTGTGCATCTAATTTCTTTTTAAAAATCAACATATTAATCCTTGGGCTGCTTTTTCTTGTCATTTCAGACTGCCAATAAGGAAGAAATTGAAAAATTCAGTAAACGGACAGTGAAGGTAGCTCTTTGTTTCTTAGGAACATTTATTTGGAAAGTTTTGCTTAACAGTTAATATGGATAGAAGCACGGCTTTTGGTGCATGCTGTTGGGGTCATATCTCCATACTCTTGCAGGTGACAAAGCAGCATAATGAGGACTGCAAAAGACTTTTAAGACTCATGGGAGTGCCTGTTGTTGAGGTGACATTGCACTAAGTGAAGTAGTTTTTATACCATGTGTTTTCTATCTGGTTAAGGCTTTGGATTCTACAGGCACCCTCAGAAGCCGAGGCTCAGTGCGCTGCTCTTTGCAAAGCTGGAAAGGCAAGCTCATATCTGTTGTGTGTTACCTTGTTTTATGAACAGGATTCTTGAAGAGTAAAAACGAAACATTATCACTAATCCTTTTTAAGTAGATTTCATGGAAATGAAAAGAAAATCCAATATTGCTTTATATTTCTTCCATTTTTTTTAATCCATTCCTTCTTTTGTTATGCCCCCAGATGATTTTTTCAACCCATTCCTTCAAATTAATTGGCAACATTTCCTTTAAAACAAACTTTCTATAGAATTTATGTTGAGCTATTTTTTATATATAAAAGGTTTATTTTTCTTATGCTCTATATTATAGGTTTATGCTGTGGCTTCTGAAGACATGGATTCCTTAACATTTGGAGCTCCTAAATTTCTTCGCCATCTAATGGATCCTAGCTCAAAAAAAGTTCCAGTGATGGAATTCGAAGTTGCAAAGGTCCTTACAGCTTCCAACATATGATTGTTTTTTCACTGTTTGATCTGTTCATTTTGGTATTTCTTTTGTTTCAGATTTTGGAGGACTTAAATCTGACCATGGACCAATTTATTGACTTATGCATTCTTTCTGGGTGTGATTATTGTGATAGCATTCGAGGTATTTTTTGACCCATTTTTATTTGTTTGATGCTTGGTCCTAGTTTGCTTTTATGATTGCCTCATGAGCTCCATGATAGTAATGGTATAGATGACAAACGATGTGTGCTGCAGGGATTGGGGGACAGACAGCTTTGAAACTTGTACGTCAGCATGGCTCTATTGAAAACATACTGGAGAACATAAACAAAGAGAGGTTTTTTTATTTTGTCATTTTGAAAATCATCATTTCTGGTGTATACAATTTAGTAGATATTGTTAATCACATGGCAAAAGCTTGTGAAAAAAGGTTTACTTGTTTCTCTTATGTATGCACCATCAGACATCTGGCACTTGATATTTGGACCCTTTTCTAAGTTTAATAGTGAGTTGACATATATGACACATGCACCACAACTACGCTTATGTAATGTTTTTGTATCATGGTTGGATTTTATTAATATATCTTATGTTAATGGAGCCTGTTTTCAAATGCAAGGTTCATGATATTACTTATGATGTTGATCTTCTATCATTGGAAACACTTAGAATGAGTGCATTGATTCAGGTACCAGATACCAGATGATTGGCCATATCAGGAGGCTCGGCGGCTTTTTAAAGAACCAATGGTCATAACTGAAGAAGAGGAACTTAATCTTAAGTGGTCTGCTCCGGATGAAGAGGTAAAAACTATTCTGTTTAAGAACTTCAAGTATCCTTTCAAAGTCACGTCACCACATCGCTTCACATACTGACATGCATATGTTTGTTCTATCTATATATTGTGTTCTTTGGCAAGATAACTAGATTGCATTATGTTGCCTTTCTTACAGGGGTTAATAACATTTCTGGTAAATGAGAATGGCTTCAACAGTGATAGAGTGACAAAGGTATGTAGCTCTAAATAGTATTATTATGGACTGTTTGAGTAGGGTTTCAATGGGCTTTCATTGCTTCTTCAGAAAACTTTCGTTATGATTTCTATATGAATGAATGTTAGGCAATAGAAAAAATTAAAGCGGCAAAGAACAAGTCCTCACAAGGCCGGTAAGTGATTCTTAAGTCATTGGACACATGTTTTGAATATTTTTCTTTTCTTGTCCTACCTAACTCTTCTTTCTTTCTAAAAACTACAGATTGGAATCATTTTTTAAGCCATCAGCTAATCCATCTGTTCCTATCAAACGGAAGGTATGTATCCATTATATTTATCATCTCCACTATTGGTTAACATGCAGAATTATTTGAAGAAAGCCTGTCAAGTTTTTCATCAGAACATTGGTGGCCTGACTTTGAACTGGCTGTGATTCAGTTATTCTGTTTTCCCCCCTATTTATCTGCTTACCAAATCATGAATTATTGTTTCCTTGCATTATTTTCATCCTCTTACAATTTTATATGATGACAAAAGAACACTTGCATTCCATGAAAAAGCCTCATTAACAAAATGTGTAAAAAAAATTGAGTATAATTTTTTGAAATTTGAAATATAGATATACAATATATCATGTATCCAATATGCAAGATTATGTCTTTTAACGATTGGCTATGTTCTCAAGATGTAATGATGAATGTTGGGTACAGAAGAAAGCAACTGAACACATTGATTTGTGTGGCAAACAATATCTTTATCCTATTCACCAAATGTGGATTTGGAATTCTTGAACCCCCTTTTTCATTCCTGTATTTTTTCATTAGTAATAATGGGGTACCTTTCCTTCCACATCAGATAAATGAGCCTGAAACAGGAATTTTCCCCCATATATACTAGACATCTTAAAGCTGATATGCTAGATAATATTGGCTACACTTAATGACAGGAAAGCAAATGCATGCTTAGATCTTTCAAACCAGCAATTGAGCATAAGATGTTCTCTCTACAACTTTCTAACCGGTCAAGGCCCATGGTTTCTTTTGGCAAGTTAAGCTTGCCGATATATAATCTGGGTTCCAAGCTCTCAGTGCCTTTCCCTAGAGGTGTCTGCTTTGGTGCCTGAAGCTGAATAGCCCTGGTGAACCTCCAAAGTCATTCTGTGCTTATGCATAATCTATCTTTTGGTAACCAACATATAAGCGTTAACATGATTATGGATTCCTTGTGGGATGATAAAACTATACAGCTTATCACAATCTGTTCTGGGATTATAATAATTCTTCTACTAATTTTACGTGAGTAATTTTGAAACCTATGCCAAGACTTCTTGCAATGCTTAAGGCCATATTTTATTCCCAATAGTGTATATCTCTTACCTTCATTTTGTTGTTCATCATGGCTTCACCTATAATTCCTTTAGCATATAGGCCTGTGGATCTTGTCAGTTACTATTTTAAATTTGTATGAAGTTTCACTTTTTTTTCATATAGAAACAAAGTCTCATTGATTAGGCAGAGATGCAAAAGGACTGGAGAGCTTCTCTTTCTTATTTGTCTCTCCCTTCTTCTGTGTCTTTTGTTAAGGAGATATCTTATTCCCCATTTCTTTTTTACTATGTTACACTATCTACCTAATAATATGCTTTATTATCCAAAATAATATTGATTATATAGGTCATCCATTTGGTATATCTACTATTGGCTGCCCCGATATCACTATGACTGTATGACACTATTGGTGTGCTAAGCCCTACTTGCACATGGTAGTGGGATGAAGAGTTTATATTTTAAACAAAAATTATCAACAAACATATGTAATCGATTAATGCCTCAAATCAGGTGATGTTCTATATGGGTGGGTTTATAGGTTCTGGTTTTGCTTTTGGACTCTAGTTGAAGTTCAGTTGGTTGCTATCTTCATTGCTATAATACTATAATTGTGTGTGGAAGGTTTTATAACGATGAATTGATTAAGTTCAACATGGACATTAAAGTTGAAATGATATAGTATTGTGTAGTAAAGATCATTTGACATCCTACTTGGGTTGGCTACTTGAGGTTCTGATCGAAGTTTTCGGTTGGTTACATGGCAGAGCCCTTTTAAAGAGCTGGCTTTCTCCTTTATTCTAAGAGCAGCTTGTAAAGCTGCCTTTGATCTGCTTAAGAATCATCCTAATGAAGCGCCAACTGTCTCAAAATGTCTGCTGATAGTAACTAAAACATAATAGTGCTTCTATATTAAGCTTAATTAACCCTTTATTTCCAATTATGTGTGATTTTGGTCTCGATTGTTTTAAGCTAATTAAATTCTACTTTTAAAGCTAAGCAAATTTAGTTCTTCCGTCAATTTTCTTTTACTTAATCTTCAAATTCTTCTATTTTCCCAAATTTTTATAAAGTAATTGGTTAAATTATTTAAAATCTTATACTCAAACTAAAATATCAAATTTCACCCAAAATAAAAGGAAAATTTACTTAATTCAAATCTTAATTTTGCATCCTACAGAATACTTTAAATTTTATCAAATTTTGACTTCTAAACTTTAAAAAGTATTTCACATCTCAAATTCCTCACGGATACAAAATGAGAAATTTGAAGGTTTTAAGCAAAAGAAAATTGGTGGAAAAATCAACTTGCTTAATTATAAAAATAGAAAAATTTTATTGATTAAAAAATTAAGAGATTAAAATTACATGTAATCCAAAAGGTATAAAAAATTTAATTAAATCATGATATTAAGATAAAGCATCCAATGCCAAAAACTGGAAGTAGTCGAAGCACGGCAGAACATTTTGCTATTCAGGTCTGAGGTTCACGCTTTGACCATTTTTTATTTTACAGGAAGCACCAGAGAATAATGCCAAACAAACCAACAAAAAGACCAAGGCTGGGGGTGGTAAGAAGAAGAAATGATTGGCCGTGTCTTGATCAGGTTAGAGTTCTGGGTATCTGTTTTTCTCATCACCTATTTATGGGTCCCTTTTGCATGCATTCACATCTGTGACGGTGCCTCTGTTTTTCTCTGGTCTGTTGCAGTTGGCATGAAGGAGGATCGATTCACAATACTGATCCGTAGTCTTCCAAGTTGTAAAATATTTATGTGAAGTAGATTTGGGGAATTTGACTAATGTAATGTAGAGTCCTGCTTCTTTCATACAAGGACAATCTGAGATGGGGTACTTCATTTGGTAGAGATACTCTTAATCCTCCATTCTTGGTTTTAATTTGCCTTATGAATCCTTTCACGCACTCAATCGTAGTTGCAAGCCACTGGAAATTTAGGTTTTGCTAGAGGCTAATATACAAAACTAATATCTAATTACGTAATTTAGTTTTAACATGGATACTGGGTCACATCTACTTTCAATTTTATAAACCTAAATCCAACCTAAACCGAATTTTTTCCCTTTAAATCTTCCAACGTGAACTGTGCTTGGAATAGGTTGTTTTTCTGATTATATGAAAAAAAAGTAGTTGATATATTATTCAATTTTGTTTGGTATTTATCAAAAACTTAGTTTATAATTTTTTATTTTTTCATTAAAAGATTTTTTAAGATAAGTAAAGTTTTAATAATTTTAATTAAAACCTATCAGTCTATTTTTAGTTAATTTCTATTCTTTCACTTTTTTCTTGATAATTTATTATTTTAAATATGAAGATTTTATATCCATTTTTGTGGTTATAATATTTTAAAAAAGGAAATTTTTATACAATCTAATCAAAACAGTTTGTTTTAAAAAATATTTACTCAGTATATTAACCAATTTATTTTATATGATTAATTGTAATAATAATGAATTGTAGATGTATTTAATTATTGAACTAATTTATTATTCAAAGGTTAAGTACACGCAATAATAATTATCAAAATATGGTTGAAAATTAAACGTCTGCTGGGGCATGGGGTATTCGAAAGAATAAAGTAGGGAAAGAATTCCGAGGAATGATGATGCCATTGACGAGAGAATAATGAAGAAAGATGTAATTGGCTTGATCCGAAAATAACTATGTCTATACTTGACATTTATTTTTGATACAATGTAATAATGTTAATGACAAGTCATTACATTTTCCGATACGCCAGAAAACAAGCGAAATATTGTTCTAAATATTTATCATGGAGTTGTATTTTTTCTTTTATTTGAAAAACAAATAGATTACTAGGTGTAGGAACGACAAGTCTACCTTCAATTGAATCCGGTGCTGGAAATAATTGAACATTTGAGTAATAAATAATCGAGTGTCAAGTGAGTGGCAGTGCTCTTCGGTGCATATAAAGGTGGGGCATACCGATGTTGAAATTTAGTTAAAGATTTGTGATCTCACATCTTTAATGTTATCGTGCTTTGATTTTTCTCGTCTTTTTTCTCTCATGAGATGTTTCCACACCAAATTTCTGATAAGCATATAATGAAATTTCAAATCTTACATTAGGGGCAAAGTTCTTACATGGTTGGTATATATAGTTACCAACTGATTGTTAAAAGTTGTCATAAAGTAAGCTTTTTAAAATAACTTACTTTCATATAAGCGTATATAATTGACAAGTTCGTCTTTACAACCAAAGAACTCATACAAGTCATAGAGTAGCATATGCCAATTTGTTAATACCAAGAGAACAAAGAAAAAAAATTCCTTTCTAACTGTCAAATGCTAAGGCCTTGAGATTCTTTGAATTTTGGATAAATTTTTAGTAATTGATACCAAAACCAATTATTCATTATAAATCAAGTTACACGTAGCGTCCCGCTACTCCTCAACCCTGTATTAAATTTCAAGGAATAGCAACATCATTCACTAGAAGACAGCTATATACTCTAGACCTGAGAACGAAATACGAACCGATGATGTAAAATACACAAACTAGAAGACAAGAAACAGTCACTTGCATAGATTCTGATGTACTCTTAGAATAACACACTATCAACGAAAAAAAAAGAAGACAAAATTAAGACGCTTACTTTCTCACATTACTTAACAAGTTAACAGTATATGTACTTAAATGTGAAGATAAAGAAAAAAATAAATAAATAGTTCCTGCAGGGAATCATTATTTTTACATGTAAATAATACTATATGTTCTTTAAAAGCTACCGGACCAAGACCAGTCCTGTCCCAAATTCATTGCTAACACCTACACTTTTATCTATCAAATCTCAAGTAAGAGCAGATGTGTGTTTACGTATCCTAAAATTAAATCTGTGCTGTAATGCACCAAAAAATATCAATATAATTAATTTATTAATTTGAGAATATATAGAATTTCCTACATGAAGGGAAGTGGAGAGTCAAAACTTGAAAAGGGCCCAAACCAAGAGCGAAGGCCGAGGGTGTGGCCTCTGCGGGCCTTTTGTTTTCCTTTGCCTTGGGTTTGGGATGATCCATCTGGATGACTTTTCTTCAAGTCCACGAAATGGCACGGGTTGTTGACCAAAAAACATGAAGTGGCACGTTTCATGCTTTAAATTCTCAAGCCAATTTTATTTTATTTTTTGTCAACTAAACCTTAGATATCTGCGTCTTGCTATAAATACACAAAACGCCACAGTTCCATTATCCTAAGATTTCCAATTACTTGATTTCTTTTCATTTCCCTTTTGTCAACTCCATAGTCTGTTGTGGCTGCTTTTCTTATACCAATTTTCATAAATACTGATCCATCATCATACCATGAAGCTGGCAGAGTTGTTGCTTCTGTTGACTCTGGCTATGATCTTAGCAACCGCTATCTCATCAGATCCTGATGCTCTTCAAGACCTGTGTGTTGCCGACCTTGCCTCAGGTACTCCTTTTACATCACTATTCTCTTTTCCTTTCAAATCCTATTCACTAGATTAGAGCAGTAAGAAAACTTCCATGCATCCAACAAGAGTAACCTGGGAAACAATACCCCCATCTTTTTTTACAATACATTTTTTCTTTCTTTCTCTCTGAATAATTACATTTGATCGTTTTTCTTTATTCTTTGTTTTTTTCTCCTTTGTTTGGTTTTGCTTTCAACCACCTTAACTCAACATCACTCTCCAAGACATACCACTCCTACCAACCACTTTAATTTTGCTTTATCCTGACTCCTCTGTTTAATCATGTTAACTCTAGTATGGTATTCCCACTAGCATGATTAACTCTTATTTGTCCCTTTCTTGTATTTATCAATACCACATATATATTAACAGTTTTTTTTTTTTTTTTTTTCTAAAAACATCTTTAGCATAGTCCATACCTCTTTGCATTTTTTTCAGCATGATTGGCAAGTGTAGACACTTATTCTAAATTTAATGATAATTAGTGGCTGTGATCGTAATGGAAAACAGGTGTTAAAGTGAATGGATTCACATGCAAAGATGCATCCAAGGTAAATGCCTCAGATTTTTTCTCCAACATACTAGCCAAACCAGGAGCCACCAACAACACCTTTGGCTCCTTGGTAACAGGAGCCAATGTTCAAAAAATTCCAGGACTCAACACCCTTGGTGTGTCTCTGTCAAGGATTGACTATGCCCCAGGAGGCCTCAACCCACCTCACACTCACCCACGTGCCACAGAGGTAGTGTTTGTGCTTGAAGGGCAACTAGATGTAGGATTCATAACCACAGCCAATGTACTCATATCAAAGACTATTAACAAGGGTGACATATTTGTGTTCCCAAAAGGTTTGGTTCACTTCCAAAAGAACAATGCCAAGGTTCCTGCTGCTGTGCTTTCAGCCTTCAACAGCCAACTTCCAGGCACACAGTCCATTGCTACCACCTTGTTTGCTGCCACACCACCTATTCCAGATAATGTGTTGACCAAGACCTTCCAGGTTGGTACCAAGGAGGTCGAGAAAATCAAGTCTAGGCTCGCACCAAAGAAGTAAAAACACCAAGGTGGTTGGTTGTCTTGTCCCTTGTCAATTCCCCTTTAAAATTCATGTTTGAAACAACTCATAAAGGATAGCAACTGGGACACATTCATTTGTTTAATAATTTAAATCTGAAAGATGATTGCATGTTTGGTCACTAAATTAGCCATCAGCAGTTCTGTTAACTGTTATTCCTGCCTTGTATTTATTCTCCTATGAAGGAATAGTAAAAGTTACTCTCTCTTTCTCCTTTATCTTTATCTTTATCTTTTTATTTTTTTTCAAACTTTTCCATCTGTTAAACGAATTTTAAATTACCGAAGCTTCCATCTGTTAGAGCCACTGAATTGGATGTCCGAACGTGTAGGAATTAGGATGGTGCATGATTTTTTTTGTAATACATAAACATATACATACAATCATAGCTCCATTCAGCTAAGCTAGGTAAATGGATCCCACCAGGGCTTGCTGGGTCAAATTAACTCAACTGCTTACGTTATCCCAACATGCAGCAATAGCACCAAACATTCACCTCCTTTATCTTTGTTGTCAAATTACTTGGTTGATATATTTTGTTGACAGTACCCTTTTTATCCAAAATTGCATCATTATAACACAACAAACATGTAGCTCCTTAATTATTCTGCATCTGCTGTCTCAATATAGTGTGGTTCGCGTGAAGTCCACGTTATTATATCCTTAAGCACATCTAGAGTAATACCTTTAGAACTATTTAACCCATTTCAAAATAATTATCGCTCAAAATTTTAATTTATGTACCAGTCTGAAAAAAATATAAATTTTTATTTGCATCCCTTAATATTTTTATTGAATAAATTTAAAATTATTAATGAACTTAAATATATTAATATGTCTCTAAAATTAAGGATAACAACTTGTTCAGTCCTTGTGTACAACATCAAAAGATAATTATTGTAGTCCGAATATATTTTATGTGATGGTAGTAAATAAATCAGCATAGAGGACACAACCATACCGGAACCTAAAATACTATGATAATAATTCAGTTTACTCATAAAGATTTTGTTGCTTAACCATTAAGTATTTCCGCTTAAGCAAACACAAAATCAATGACATTTCTGTAAAGAGTATTGCAATTTGTCCAAAAAAACAAAGATGATATTTTTCCAAATGCTAGTTAAGAATACAATTATAACTGTTTGTTTATAAATATAACAAAGCAGTCATGGTAAACATAAAAATAGTTCCAGAAACTTGTTATCCCCATTACCATTTGTGGTGAGTGTAAATATGGGTTATGCACTAAACAGTTTGAGAACAAAAAGATCACTTCAAAGATGTCTGCTGCCTGCCATCAGGGATTGCAAATAACACGATTGGCTTTGAGGGGCGAATGAAGGGTACATCACACCTGAAATATCCCTTTCTCTCCAGCTGCAATACATCTCCACACTGAAGATTTCGCATGTTGGAATCTCCATATGCTGAAGTCTCCTTTTTTGTACAAGGGTTAAGCACATCAATGAAATCCTCCCCTTCTTCAAGCTGCAACCATAGAATAACAACTGTTAATTATACAAAATTCAATTGGGTGTGACAATGATTGGAAATAAAATTGAGTTGGTGCTAAAACAACTGATTTGAGTTTTACAGGGAAGCAGGTAAGTTTGAAATTTTCAAAGTAAAAGAAAGAGATGAAAAGAACACTGAAGTAAGGATTTGATATGTATATGAAACTGATAAATGCTCACAATGTTTCTACAGTTAGCTGCCCAAGTGCATATAAAACACCTGATGGTGTAGACAAATATCTGCCTGGACGGAGGTATCATTTTTCCCCCTCAATTTAAAGCCAAGGCATATTGGTAGGGGTGATATGATTGCATGTGTGTGGTGGTCATATAAACAAAAGAGTTCAGAAATTTACTATATTTTCCTTAATGATTTTATATTTCCCAAATTTTTAGTAATAGAAACCTATGGGCTTAACAACAGTTGATGAACACATACCTTTTTCTTTGTAATTAGATAATCAAACTCCATCAATGTCAGAGTAACTAGTTCGTCAATCTCAGGTAGCCAAGTGAGTTTCAATTTTGTGGTCTTCACAGATCCTTCAAGGTGCAAAACACCACTCAACCCTGTGACATTTCCATTTTGGTCCTTCTCTATTCCCTTCACTATGGCATTTCCCCAATCCATCAATGTTACTTCCTCACCTGCTGAGATGGACTCTGCATCAGCATGGTCTATCCATATCCTTCTAGTATATGTTGTAGCTTTATCCCCAGCAGCTTCATATTTCTTGTGCCGAGGTATGATGCGGACAAATGGTTTCTCAGGACCATCTGTTAGGGTCAACAACACACGTCTTTCTGCAATTACAGCAGTGTGTCTGGGACAGACAGGGTCAATAATTTTCTTATTAATGGTCCAGAGCTTGTCCCATTCCATGAGATTGAGATTTTTTGATGCCCCCTGTGCATGAATCAGCGCAGAGTCATCAACATTGTTAAATACATGAGTAATACAACAAGAATGCACAAAAAAAGCACAGCAACTGATAAACACATTCTACTTATCATTTCTAATTCATTAGAGAAGGCAAAACCTTTTACGTACTTGTTCAACAATAAACTGTATCAGCGCCTCAATTTTCAAACCTCTACGTACAATTCCTTGCACCGTAGGAAATCGGGGATCATCCCATCCATCAACTTTCCCATTTTGGACAAACCATAGAAGCTTCCGTTTGCTGAGAAGAGTGTAGACCATATTCAATCGGCTGAATTCATAGATGAGAACTCTTGTAAGACCCATGTCATCTTGAATCCGGTAATACTGAGCATTGCGATCATGGTATTCACTAGATCGAAGGGCATGTGTGATGCCTTCCTTGGAATCAACATATGGACAGGCAAAATCATAAGTTGGATACACTTTATACTTGGATCCGATTCTATGATGAGGCATTGGATTGCAACGATAATAAACAGGGTCTCGAAGTGATTTGTTTGGGTCCTGCATATCCAACTTGCCTCGTACACAACACTGCAAGCCCCTCTCTGATCCTGCAATCATCTCCTTCCATAATTGTATGTTCTCCTCTACACTATTATTTCTGCATTTAGATTCTATGCCATCCATTCTCTCTTTTTGCATTTGTTCACGTGGAGTGTCATCAACGTATGCTTTACCCTGTTGAATTAATTTTTCAGCCATTTCCATCAATTCAGGGAAGTAATCTGATGTATATGTAATTTGTTCATATTTGATACCCAATGTATCAATATCTTTCACCAGGTTGTCCACAAATTCATTGCTTTCTTTAGCAGGATTGGTGTCATCAAAACGCACAATAACCTGGCCTTGGTATCGCTCAGCAAAATATTTGTTCAACAGAGCTGCTTTTGAGTGCCCAATATGAAGATAACCACTTGGTTCAGGTGCAAATCGCAAGCGAACTTTTCCAACTTCAGCATCTGGAAGATCTATTTCTGCTGAAGCTTTGATTCCTCCTTTGATGTTTTCAGATACATCCCCATTCACATTCTTCACTTTATTAGTGACTACTGACTGGTCTTTTGACTTGGTTGCTGATGGCTCTCCCAATCCTTTTTTGCCAAGATAAGTTGCTGTGACTTCATTTAAGGCAGTACCATGTTCTGTCACTATTGAATTGAACCATCGTACAAGATTTGAATATTTATTTGACTTCCTTAGACTTTCCCATCTCTTTCCAGATCCTGCAAACGCAAAGCATACATAGAATATAAACGAATTGTGGGTAATAATAATGGACCACCAAGTTACACAGAATAAAGGTTGAAGAACCTATTGGCTGGAAAGTTAACATTACAAATGGAAAAATGGAAGATTGGGTATTTTTGTTGTACACTCTATCACATAATCGAAATGATCTCAAAGGGCAATCATAAACACAAGGATTTTCTCTTCCATAGGCAGGTTGTATAAAAGTGACCTAGCAGTATTTTGAGACAAGTTGAATAGGCATCATGACAAATCTTTACCTGCAAGACCTGCCCAGATTGCAAGGTCTGCAATTGACAATGAATAACCAACCAAAAAAGTACGCCTCTCCAAGTACTCATCTATATATTTGCATCCATTCTCAAAAGCAGGGCCTGATGAGAGGATAGGAGCATACTCTAACCATTCATCAATCTGAAAAGGCATAAGGGAAATGGGCAAGAAAGATGATATAATGAGTTAACAACCAGTAGCAAATGGTGACAAAAGAAAAAACCAGTTGGAAGACAATATAAACTTTCATTCTTATGCAACATGATTTATTTCTCATGAAATCATTTCAACCTTTCCTTTCACGAAAACATCTTTGAGAACTCTATATGCATTATGATGTTACGTTACATTAGGAAAATCACCTGGCCAGATTCAAATGCATTTTGCCCATAGAAATTGGGAAGGCTGGCAGCTCGCCCAATATATCGTAGCAGAACATATGCTCCATGCAACTTTAGCCTGCAAAATAAATGCATTCATCAACAAATAATAGATAGTAGCTATGGTCCCTCTGCTTGTAGGAGAATATGGGAAAAACCTAACAATCATATTGCAAACACGGCGAAGTTCATAAACTTTTTTAATTTTGGCTTTGAGTTGGAGATATTACAATATTGAAGAATTGACATAATCTACCTGAAAGGAGAAACGAAATACATACATAAATATAAAACTAAAAACCCACATCATATTCATACACATACTATATGTTTTGCATGATTCCAAAATTCTGAATCCTACACAACAGGGGTGATTAAAAATTCAGTTTTTATTAAATGGATTGGAAGTAATATACGACGGGAAACGAACTTCAACGCCGACATGCCACCACAATGTCACTGATTCTTGGTTTATTTCGAAGCATTTAACCATGTGTTACGAGTTGTTACAATGAAAAATGAACTTCGGGGAGGAAAAAGTTGAAGACTTTGGAGAAATAAGAAAATAGAAAGGAGATCAGAAGTGTACCCATCGGAGAAGAGAAATGTTGGTGCGGAGTCGGGAGAAAGAGAGGCATCGATCGGGGGAGAAATTCCGGCAAGCTTGGCGGCGGCGATTACCGGTAACGGTGGAGTAGATGCAGCGAAAGCAAAGGTTTTGATGTCCATGCTATACTAATTCAACAACAAAGACACGACACAGCTTTGAGGATGTTTGGTACTTTGCAAGTTCATCTAGGTTAAGTTGTTTAAGCAAAGTTGGTTTTTATCGTCTCTGGACTCCCCTCTTCATGCCAATTTTGACTTTATTTTTTCTTTTTCCCTTTTTGGTATAATTTTTATTTATTTATTTTTCATCATTTTTGTTTTGGGATTTCATGAACCCAAGCCCGTAACTCCTAATAATTTAAAGGCCCATGACATTTCTTTTGAGATGAACAAAAGGGGAGATCATGACCAAGAAAATGAAACGGGGACATGTTTTATTTGAAAATTTTAAATGTAGTATAATATAACTTTTGTGTTAGTTTTTAACTAAAATCAGAGTTTTATTCCAAGATTGCATACCAAATTTTATTTAATATCAACCTTTATTTAATGTTCAAAAACTGGAGAAAAAATATGAATGCTAAGAAAATAATAAAAGTGATCTAAAACTGGTCTAAACATTTTTGTTTCTTGACAGTTAACGAGGAATAGCTAATGTGCACATTTTGTTTCGCAGGAAGGAAACCAAACTGCAAAACTGATTTGATCAAACACGTCTGTCGAAAGGAAATCGCATGTATTTTTATTTTATTAATTTGCAAGTTTTTAAGATTTAAAGTATGTTTGATAAAATATTTCATCTAACTGAAAATTAAAATTACTAACTGAAAGTTTATGAAGACGTTTCAATTCTGTTTCATAAAATAGTTTATTTTAGTAATTTTTATGTTTTTTAACTTTTAATTGAAGTATTTTGTTTATTTTTATAACCTAATCTTTTATTTATCTATTTATTTTTATAAATTTGGTATTATATAATTCTTTTATAATAATATTATTAATTTAAAAACATTTATTTTTATATTATCATAAAATATTATATTTTAAATTATTATTTAAATATATACTATTTATTTTAATTATTATATTATTTATTTTATTTTATTAAAAATATTGAATTGTTTCATAAAAAGTTACTATAAAAATAATTAATTTTTAAAAATTTCTATTTAAAATTTATTTATGTAAAAATTAAAAATAAATGTTTTTATTTTAGAAAATAAAATTTTATTTAATTAAATTTTAATATATACTTTTTTTAAAAAAATATATCATACTTATCATATTTAATTTATTATTTAATTATATTCTTATTTATTATTTTATATATATCAATTAGTTCAACTGATAGTTTTATCTTAACTTTCATTTGATTTTATCTTTCAGCTAGTTTATTGGCTAATTTTACCATATACACACCTTTAGCATTTTTTTAAACTTTATTATATTTGTAAAAATATTGTAATTAGGATTTATTGCATATGAAGAATGAGAAAAGGCTTAAACTATTTTTATTTTATGTGCTCACTACTTAAAAGAAACAATTCTAGCACAGAAAATAAACTACATCGATAAAATAATCAATGGTAATAATATAATATATAATACAAACAATCTGTAATAAATGTGCTATCAATAAAATGAAGCGCAACTGATTTGGGCTGTAAGCAGAAATGGTTTGGCAGAGTAAGGAAAAAGTATGGCTAACAAGTGGAAATAAGAAGGAAGATAGAATCTGCAGGTAGAAATCGGTGCCATTAAACATGTTTCTACCTGTCTTTTGATTTTAGCATCTACCAAGACTATCTTTCAACTGACAGCCAAAGATTAATTAATCTCTTCATAAGTTAGAGATAAGCCAAACGGATTTTGCCTCTCTAGAAAAATCTTTTCCATTTATACAGTTAAAATTTGAATCCTTGTCAACTTGCTTAAAGAGTATAACCGTGTACCAACTTAGTAGGACTTCATTGGTTTTTAATTCATCATTTCGCAACAAATTCATGATTGCTGGAAGAATAAGCAAGAAAAAGCTGGACAATAGGTCAGGGAATGGGAAGATCAATACATATCTACAACGTACGTTACAAGAAGTTACATAAAAGTTAAACAAATTAGAGTTACATTGGATGCAATTTTCTTGTTCCCCTTCTTTCTGAGACATACAAAACAGATTGAATTGTATCATCTTATTATTTTCCAAAATTTTAAGCTTTCAATTTATGGGCTGCAGCAAGTTCCGCAGAGAGGATAAAAGATGTTTTGCCCGCTTCCCTTAGATAACGAACATCTCCATTCATGAGCTTCAGCAGTTTTCTGCTGATGAGCAGGCTAATTCCCTCTTCGGATTCTAACCCGTTATTTCCAAACATCTGGTTCAGCAATGCTTCTGGCACCCCACTGCCGCCATGTGTTATGCTACATAAATAACAAAAACAATTATTAGTTTAATCTAAACTTAGCTGTGAATCAAGGTTATAATGCAATTTCTCTATTCCTGTTTTGTAAAAAAATCATTCAAGTTTTTTGTCTAGTACAAGAGAACATGTTAATGTGATATCATGCATCAGTTCATGTCACTTTTTTTCCTCCTGGCATCTAAATCACATATGCATCAGATGTACACATAGCAGATCCAGATAAGTTAAATGAATGAATTTCAAATGATGAGCATGGAACAGTTACCTGAGCTCCAAATTAACAAGATGGACAGATTTCCCCAACTGTTCTTTGGTTAGGGAGGCTGCTATAACAACTTGACCTCCATTTGGTGTAAAATTGATGGAAACCAGTAAAAAGTCAGCCAAGACCTGCTGAAGCCTGAGACTATCACCATATAAAGTTTCCATCATGATCTGCTCTGCAGCATCATTGACTATTCGGACACCCTTTCCATTACTTTTTGTCATGACTTGACTCATGGAGGCAACTAGTACATCATGCAGAGTGAATTCAGCCATCTCAAGATCCAAATAGCTGGTAAATATACAGGGAAAAGGAATGCAAAACTGTTACAAAAGACACCAAGATAAATAATGACTGAAACTGTATTTTTGGTCGTGTATTCATAATTTCACACACTCAACTAATCTAGCACTACAGATTGACTTTAAAAGCACTGTGTGAATGAAAAATAAGTATCCGCATTGTATGCCTTGTTTCAAAGATGTAAGTAATTGGACATTCTACATTGGTACACCCTACCAAAACATGGTCCAGAAACTCCATAAGACAGAATCATGAGAACAACAAAAAACAATTTTTTCCACAAACTGGTAAAAAAATACCTTAAAGTTGGTTATCGCACCCTACTTCTTATCCATGTCCTAAAGCACATCAATCGGGTCAACAGCAACTAACACCCCCCTCCCCTCCCAGAAAAAAAGATAAAAAGGCTCCAAGTGCTTCAGATTCAAGGAAAAACGGTTACTTGAGCCAAAAAAAAAAGCTCTGGTTTTACAGGAAAAGACTATTAGTTATAAGAATCAGATTCTCCTCGGCAAAGTACTCACTAAACAAAATAGGACAGTCTCAGCCCTAACCCCTTTTCTTGCTTGATAAGAGTATGCACATCAAAATCAAATTATAATAGCCAAACTACACTCAAATTTCTTCTAGATAACTTTTTTTTCCATCTAAAATTATTTGACTACAACTTCTACAGGACACTAAATATCAGACAAGTTGTACTTGTCAATTTTCTTTTTTTTTAGGGGGGGGGGTGTTAAAGCCCAAGCATAAAGTTAACTTTCAAGCCTTGAGTTTCAATGAGGTTTTAAATGGGAACTTATATGCTTTAATAGGAGCGGCAATTAATAAATGATTCTCACTATATGAATGTAAAGAAGAAAAAAAGAAAAGAAAAGAAAGAACAACATTCAGAGATATCATACCCATCTATGATGCTGTCAAGATCTGTGTCATCTAGAATTTTGCTAAGCTGGCGCTGGCACTGAGCACTAGTGTGCACAAGTTCTTTTTGTTCTGCACCCAAGTCAGTGACCTCCAACATTTTCTGGGAAAACATAATTCCACACAAAGGATTCCTGATCTGCCTTTTCATATAAGTCAAAGCTTTCAATCTCTTCAAGGCAGTTTGTTCAGATATGCGCTGAATATGTAATGCTTGTTGCAGCTCTGGGCTAGCTAGCTGTAAGAAGCAGAAAACCCCGGTAACTAGGCCCTCTACATCCAATTTCTTACTCACAGAAAGAAGGCATTCTACATACTTTCCATTCCGAGCAAAGAAACCAAAAACAACCTTCTCTGTTTCTGAACCAGTCATGGCTTTATTAAGTACAATGCCAAAATTAACAAAAGCTTCTTGATTCTTTAGACGACAACAAGCCATCTGGGTGCCAAAAACCTCTCCTAAAAGCATTTTATCCATCACCTCCTCTCGCTTCCATCCAGTTAACTTTGTCATAGCTGGATTCCACTCACAACACCAGCCAAATTCATCTGTACCAAATATAGGAGGGATTAATGGATTGGGATTCTGTACAATTGCTTTGTAATCACCTTCAATTCGGGTGAATTTGTCCATTACTGTCTTCTGAGCAGTTATATCATGGGCCACGAAACAAACCCCCACAACATTCTCCCGAAGATCTCTGCTCGCACAAGCATTAACTACTAAACTAATAGGACCAGATTCCATCTTAGACCCATGCGTTTTTATCTCAAATTGGACATTCTTCTCTTCTTCACCTAATTAACAGAACAAAACAAGTTAGAAATATGGAAAGCAAGTTAGAAGAATATAATCCCACTGTGTAAGACAAATTGCATCAACTCCTCCCATTAAGCCCCCAGAAGAAAAATGACCACACAACTCCTAGGGTGTTCCTTTCCTTCCCAAGACAGACAAAATTGAATGAAACTGTAAAGGGTAAGCAAGACATACATACTTCTTCATCATGCAATATTTATGGGTGGCTTTAGGGAACATGATATGCTCAGTTGATCACAGTTAAATAGGGATAGGCTTACATGACTAGTAGTTCAATTTTTGGTTATGAATGATACAGTTTGAAAAACAAATAAAAGAAGAGAGTAAACAGATAAGGATAAAATGGAGAGAGCAGCAAAGACATACCCAGCAGTGCCAACTCAAGCATCTTCTTGACTCTATCAGTTGAAGAATCCTCAACAAGTGTGAGTAAATGCTTTCCAATAGCTTCACCAACTGGAAGACCTGTCAACTCGGCAATTTTTATGTTCCACCCATTGATCAACCCATCAACATCAACTGCCAAAATGGGGACTGTAGCTGTTTCAATCAACCTAACCATCTCACTTGTCACTGCTTCTAGTTCCTGCATCCCTTCAATCTTCAAGTCGCTTAGTCTTGTATTGATTGCATTTGTGTTTAAATCCATACTCTCTGTATCTTTGAATGCATTTCTCAGTATTAACTGCAATGAATGAATAGCATCCATTTCATAGTCTTTCCACGGTAAGCTCCTAGCCTTCACAACTTCAAGGAAAGCCTTGAATGATGATCTTGGATGCATCCTCCTACCATCATCCCTTTCACCAGGTTCATGCTTTGCACCACCCCATCGGATTTCTGCAGCAGTGTGTGACCGAAACCAGAAAACTACATCTTTCGAAGTTATTCTAACGGCTGCCATTCCACACACAATATCACCCAAAGAAAGAGCCCCCGGGAAACCTGCATCAGACAAGCTATCTGTACTTAAGCCTGTGGAATCCATATGGTACTCAGACAACCATAAAGCAATCTCTCTTAACTGAGACTCACTTGGTGTCACTCCTAATCTCCATACCTTGTTTTTATACAAGAGGGCAGCCCCATCACATTTCACTAGATCCATTATATTAGGGCTCTGTGATACAATTCCTAGTGGTGCATCTCGCATTAGCATATCACACAAGAGTGTTTGGGTGCGCAGGATATTCTTCTCAATAATCTGAAATTCTAACTCTATTTCTTTGTTCACATGGATGGCAAATACTTGAGCCAGAAATTCGCAAGCATACCTTAGAGGAAAGGGGACAAATCTAGGAGTAGTGTTATGGCAAACTACCAAACCCCAGAGTCTCTTTCTCTTTTGTGGCTGAACAGCATCAGAGCTATCCCCATCTTCTTCATTGTCATTGACTACAACTGCCATAACCAGGGAAGCAATTGAGTCCATGTTTGCCATGTATTGCAAATGGCAACTATGAGGTGCCCTTAAGGTTGAACCGCACAAAGTCAAATCAAATGGGAGTTTTTCATCTTGAAGAACCTTCACATGTTTTGCATGACAATCAACTATCATACGGACCTTGTTCTTCATAAATAAAAAACGTGCAGCCTGAGGAATATCAGTAGCTGGATAATGCAAACCCAAATATGGCTCGAGGCCTGGCTTTGTTATCTCAGCAATCACCTCCCCATGATCATCCTCATGAAATTTATAAGCCATCACCCTGTCGTAACCTGTGAGTTCAAAAACTTCTTGAACCATTGTATCACAGAGCCTTTCCATGCTCCCACTAGGCAAAGACTGCAATCGGGTAATTGCTTTGGCAGCAAGCTTGTAAGATTGCAGGGCACCTGCTGCAGTCATGGGAACTTCATAAGGTTTGACTGGCTCAAAATCAACGATCAAACTACCAGTAACACGATGGATTATTGCATAAAAGGGCTTCCCAGAGGTCTTGCAATGAACAAGGATGGGGTTAAGAAGTGAAACCTCCGCAAATCCCAGCGCCTTCTGCAAAGCAGAAGCACTTGGCGCAGTGAAGAGGGTTCTTATGTCAGTGCCAATGCCAAGGGCAGGGTGGTCACCAACACTGGGAACAGCATGACTCACCATGGTCAGCATTTCAGAAGCATTCTCACTGTATGCAATGACCTTGCACGTTTTCTCATCTAAAGCCAGCAAGCACCCAAACGGCTGGATCAGCTTGCCTCTCTGTATGTGATGTAGGTAAGCTGTTGTTACTTTGTCAGACCTTGGTTGACCGTCTCCATCAGCTGTACCAGAGACACGCACCGAACTCGAGTAGTCAAAGGAACTACCAGACTCCTCAAAAGTTGCATGGAGTTTTGCATCAACAGTTGTCTGAGCAATAATCCTAGCACTATGTCTTGATCTCCCCGAATTGCTGGACGACTGGCTAGGCCTTGAGGAAGACATTCTCACCCAAACTGTACCAGAAATGATAAAAAAAAAATGAGACAACCAAGTTAATCTGAACCATAAAAGAACCATTAACTCTATTATTAATTCACCTGAATGCCCATCTTTGTAATCCTACTCTTAACAAATCAACAAAGAGAATAAGACATTTTCAATACCTCTTTCAAGAGGACAAAATTAGGAAAGGCTTTAGTTAGTAATAGTTTATTTTATGACCAAATCATACACAACCAACATATATGCTTCCCTCAAGTGAATAAATACATACCGTTACTGTTCTACTCTTCTCCTAACAACACAACAATACCCGCACACAATCAAGCAACTATAAATGCTTCATGACAGCATAAAATTGGGCGTAATTATTCCTAATTTTGAAGAAAATCGAACGACACCGTAAGTTACAGAATGAAGAATGATGAAACGACAACATATTTGGCTTTGAAAAAAGAGGTAGACATGGCAGTAAATCCAATAGGAGAAGGAGGTGAAGAAAGCAGATAACTAACTAACCTAACTAACCTATCGAGAAGAGAAAGAGGGCAAAAAGGGAAATCAGGAGAATAGAGAGGAAAGTAAGAAACCTGGAAAGGGAAAAGGTGATAAGAAAGGGAAGCAATGAAGAGAATAGAAGGGTAGGGGTAGGGGTTAAAATAAAGCAGAGGTGTGGGTGTGCAAAGCTGCAGCTACACCCATCTCTCGATCATCGAACCCAACCCTTCCTTCCCAACCAAACCACTCTTCACTCTCCACTCTCAGCAAGGACCGTCATCTCTTCAACATATACTATCATTTTTATAGTTGCCACCCACTTCTTCAAGCACCATGTGAATGTCAATGTGAATGGGACTGAGACTGGGACTGGGAGTGCCAAGGGAACCAAAATTAATTAAATAATCAAACAAATCTGCCTCCAGCAGTTAAACGCTTCCGATTTTTATGACTCGCTCAAACCAAATAAACTAAAATCAAATTTCATTATTATTTTATCATAAACCAAAACCAAAATTCATTTTTATGCATAATTTTATTTTTTACTGAAATTTTTTAAGAAAAATATTGGATAAAATAATTTCAATAGTAAAATATGATATTATTTTAGTCCTTTCACCTGAGATTTTTTTTTTACTTTTAATTTTAATTTTAAAAATGAAAAAATTTGTATGGTTGAAGAGGAATGCGTACTATAAGATTGGAGAAAGTTTACTCGTAGACATGAAAGTTGAGATTCACTCTGATTCTGGCATCAATTTATGTATTTAATATATTAAAAAAGTAAACCAAATTGGGCAAGTGGGTTTGGCTTTGTTGGTTTCTAGAGACAATAGAGACAGTTGTTGATCATAGATAGATGGGAACTTTTACTACGTTTATGCCTCCTTCCTTCCCTTCATCACCATCTTCAACACTGACTTTCCATTTTGGTTTTGATGACGGCTCTCCATTTAATGAAGACCACGAATATATCCAAACCCATTTCCCCTAATTAACCAACCTCTAATCATTATTTTATTTATCTTTCGTTGGGGATTTTCAATTTTAAATTAGTTTAATTTGGTTTGATTATTGATTGCTATGTCCTACTTCCTTCAATTATTGATAGATAAACAATAGTAAAAAAATAGTCCATTAGCTAGAAAAGAGTGGAAGTGAAAAGAAGAAAAAAGAAGAAAGCTTTTTTTTTTTTGTATATTTTAAATATTTCTTGGGTGCTTCATTTTTATTGGATAGCCGCCCCATGCCTTGGATTTGGAGTAGAGGAATAATACCAACAAGAAAGTGAGTTATGGGTGTCACGTGCAGCCTTCAAACCAGTGTCTTTGCTGGGAGTGAGCGTGAGAGTAACTATAAAGTAACAATATCCTTAGTTTTAATTCATGATATTGTCTCAGAATCACATCTTCATATCACAACTCATAACTGACGCAAACCACCAAACTAGCCCATGCCGAGTTGCACTGTAATGTTACAGAAGGAAACCTCTGTAGGGCCCTGCCCTGTATTTGGTCAGTTTCCCACCCTTTAAGGTTTCTAATTATTTTATTTATTTCGATCTACGATTATTAGTTTTTATATCGGTTTAGATTATATTTATTTAATATTTTCATATCATCATTTGTATGCTTATTTTTAATTAAAAACAACAAAACGTACGTTCAAATGTGTTTTCTTAACTTTATTTTTTAAATTTTAAAATTATATATACATAGATTTTTTAATGTATATCTAAAATATAATACATAAATTTAGATTCAACTTAACATTATTAAAAAAATTATTTTAATTATTTTAAACATTTTACATATTTTTTTTAATATTATAAAAATAACCAAGATAAAAAGTAATAAATTTTATATTAATTGAATAATCACCGTAAAACATTAATTTTTCACATTAATTCTAAAATAAATCATTGTAAAAAGTTGAGTTTCTATATCAATTCATAATATATCCATAATAAAAAGTGAACTTTTTATACTAATTATGAATAAAACCAATTTAAAAAGTTATATTTTTACAATAGAGTAAAAAATTAATTTTTATAATAGTTAATATTTCAATCGATATAAAAAGTAGTTTTTTTAATTTAAAATTTATCTTTTGTACTCCACCAAAAAATTAGAAAAGCATATATCATAAATTTTGATAAATTTTTGACCAAATTGAATATCACAACTAATTATTGAAAGAAATAATTATCAATCAACATTATGTATTACACATGTTTATAAAAATGATATTACAAAAAGTTTAGCATTGCAAATTACAAGTTAGTTGCCTTAACAAGTATTTTGTCCAACGTTCTCTCACATCATTAATTTCTTCTTTAGAAAAAATATATGAATTTCTAAATATTTACAAATATAATTGAACCAAAAAATGATCATGCAAATTAAAGTAAAAAAGTTTTAAAAATTGTAATTACATCATCAATCTATAAATCAATAATAGATGTTAAAATAGTGTTAAACATACGTCTTATAACATAATATTCTTACTCGATATCCCCAGTTTGTTTTTGACATTACAAAAAAATATAAAAAATAATTATATTAATTTAATATAAAATTATAACAAATAAATAATTTTTTAATATTAAAGTACTTACACGTAAAAACATTCATGTGAACTTTTTTAGATTTGAAGAATGTCTACCTTTTAATAGATAATAGACATTCATTGCTGTATGAAAAAAGTATATATAATAAAATAAGAACTAAATCAAAGAAAGCTTATTATATAAAAATAAAGATAATGAATAGAAATACAATAAATGATAAAAAAAAATTTACAAATCAATAATATCTTTTGTCTTTTTTCAATTTGTTCCAAGTTAAGCATAGAAAGAAAATAATATTCTTTTTGAGACAAATAATTATTAATTTCTAATGAGTCTTGCAAAATTTGAATAACAATTAGCCAAAATCACAAATATAATTAAAATAACTTATAAGTTTTGACTTAAGAATGAAAATAAAGTGTCATGTAACATTCTTTTTCACCCTTTAGCTTATTTTAAATGTAACCTTGTATCTTTGTTGGCTTTTTTCTTTTTCTTTGGATATGAATAGGGTAAAGGAATTCGTACAAGTACAAGTTTTTCCTTTGGATGCAGATGCAATGTAAGTACGTAAAATTTTCAATAAATGCTAATTGTCAAAATTTGATAAATACTTAATTGATATAAGGTTTAGAAATATACTTATATCAATCATAATTGTAACATCGATACACAGAGCAAATCAGTACCCCTAATGAGATCCAAAATATCATTCTTAGTAACATAAAAGGGGATGAAGCTAGACTTTCCTTTGACATCGGCTTTTATAGTCAATTGCAAAGGTTGGTTGGCTAATCTAATAGCAATTATGCATAAACGAGCAAGTAGATCAATTTCAAATTCCTTTTGTTGGACCGAAATATCCTTTTTAGCACCAACATTAGTCTCTTAAACAAAAAATATTAGTAAAGATGATATATAAAATAAAATGTAACATATGAAAGACATACATTTGTGAAAAGTTAATACCTTAAGTTGAATTTGTTGAATAAGTCTTTTTGACCATAAAATAAAATGATTTGGGGTTTGTTCCATCGCATTAACCTCCTTAATAGGTACAAGAATAAGAACATTTGCATCTTTAACCTGTTCAACTACCACCCTAACATTATCATCATCAATTTGCTTGTGATGGATATTTGAATCCAAGTTATAGACTTTTCCAATAGTTATCAAATGATACAAATCATCAACTTATAACTTATAATCATCTAGAGCATCAAGAATATCCTCTCCTCTTAGTTAATCTTCCTTAGTCGAAGCATAACTTCCATTTGTTTTCAAACGTCTAGGAGAAAAGGAAATATGATCTTATGTATATGTTTGGAAAAGCCTCAAAGGTGCAAGCTCTTATCTCAGCTTTTGTCTGAATTCCTATCTAAGCTTCTCTTGAAGTTTGTGCCTCAGTTCTTGCCTCATGTATTGTCTAATGACTTCCAACTCATTTCTATACATCAATCCTTTTTTAAAACCATGTCGAGTGGAAGGCAATCCAAAAAATTGTCATATGCTTATACCTCGTCCAGCAGCACGAACACAATCTAAATGCTCTAGTTGGTCAATAGTAATACTAATAATATCTTCTCGTCCAATGGGAACAAAGATCCCCTACGAGCTTTGTTCAGCTAAAGAATCCTACAAAACATAAATCATCATGCATTAATGTATATTAACAAAAAATTGCTTAATTTTATATTTTCTTACAATTTTCTCAACAATAATGTGAGATGGCTTGAATGTATACTCTCTTGTAAGCTTTTGTTGTGCTTTTTTCCATTGCGAAAATGCACACACATAAAAGAAATAAAAAAAACTAAGACAATGGAACCAAAGTGTAAATGCATCAAATTATATAAGAAGTCAATAAAGAACATAATATATGTAAAGAATCTTTATACTTCAATTGCTAATTCAACTTGTAAATAGATTTAACCCAGACTGTCAAATTAATCTAGCATTCTAGCCATAATACAGTGTCATATCCCTTTGATATTCTCCTATTGTTGTAATTGATTTATCCTCTCCAATTAGTGAGCAAAAGAAGGATGCTCTGTGATAAGTGTCCAATAAGACACTTATTTGGAACATAATTCAATGTGATTGCGAGTAATTGAAGCATAAAACACCATTAAAACATGAGAAAAATATATAAAACTGAATAACCTATGCACAATCTGGAAAATACAGTTTTAGAGCCTTTTGGAGGATTAATTCTCGTAAATCTGATATGTTTTAATTTCTGCAATCTGTTACAGGTTTCTGCGTTGGCAACATAACTGGACTCACGTGGAATACATGAAGTTTTAAAGGAAAATGGGCAATCTGTCAATCGCATCGCGTTGGCAACGCAGCTGGACCGCGTTGGACACACGACGCTACAGACCAATAGTTATAAATAGCCCAAAACAGAACGAAAGCAGGGCATCTATCCATCAATCATTCACTTTATCCACTGATCTATCTCTAGAGCGCAAACCCATAGGGTAGAGCCGCCGTTTTCCTGGACATTGGTTCTATTCTGGGGGAAGGAGAAACCCTAAGGTTGAGGACGAAGGGATTCTACAACGTGCTGTCATGATCAAGACCTTCTCTCCCTCCCCTGTTTTCTTCTTCTTCATTATGTGTAACTAAGTCCCTGTTGGGGGAGGATGAACCCTTAACTGATCTTATGTAATCCAAATTATGCATTTATTTAAGATTGTTTTCCTTTAACGTTGATTATTCATCTCTTTGCTTAATGCTTTTACAACTTGGTCATCTATAAATTGAATCAAAATTCTTCTTCGCAATTGGGAAATTGGTTTAAGAATTGGAACTAGGATTGAATAACATAAGTGTGAAGGCTCTAGGGATAGAGGTCCACATTTTTGAGATCGTTTGAATTCTTGAAGGTAAGGCTCACTGCAAATTAGGAATTGCTAAGGAATTAGGATTCCTAATTTGCTGTGAAGGATTGCTGAGTCATGGGAGTGACCTTCAATCACTAAGTTGTGAATTCTATCTTCAACTACTATCTATCTTAAGTATATGAAACGATTAAGGATTACATAGGGGAAGTTTTGGTGAAATCCAACCCTAACATCTTCCAACATTTGAATTCTCACACATTTATATCAGTTGTTGAGTGTTTGACGGTTTAGAGTTTTATTTTGAAGTATTCTTTGCGTACTGGACAGAGTTCCAGATTAGTGACAGATTCTGTGAATTCTTGTTAATTTCTGTTTGCGTTGCCTACGCGCTTAAAATTGTGTTGCCTACGTGACCCCATAACTGAGTTCAATTAGTGGACTAGTAAGAATTCAGTATTTGAACCAAATCCCTGTGGAGACGATACTCTTACTCACTATTTACTTCATAAAACGATAAGGTGCACTTGCCTTCATACGTTTTACACCAACACTCTGCTCATGCCTAAAGAAATTAGAGGGATCAACTTTAGTTTTCACCTTTACTAACCTGTTAAAGTTACCCATGAAATACCTATAACCCCTTAGCACCTAGCCTTCAAAAAACTTGTGTTATTATTCTAGTTCATCCCTATATCCAAATCTCTATAATTCACATAAGCTTTCGTTGGATACTTGGAAACATAGGGAGCCATGTAAAAATAAAATTTCTAGATCCAGTTCATATGTTTTTCCATACTCTTTTTTTTATCAATCCATCCAGTTACATATTAAATTTTATAGAAAGTTCCTTTTCTAGGAGGGAAAGGGGTTGTAGATTCAACAATCCTACTCATCTTTCCTCCATAGGGATTCTAAACCATTAGAGGCCCATCATCCTACAGAAAAATTTTCCATAGTTCATCGAGGGAACTTTTTGGAATTATTTTCCTTACAAAATCTAATTTGGCTTTAAAGTAAGCCTAGCTTGTGGGTTTCCCTTGGAGCAGAATGATAGCCAACAATATAAATTACAAAATTTGATCCACCTAGTTTCTACACAGTTCTACAACAAAAAGAAAACATTATAAGAAGTTATTACTGTTCTCTGACCAAGAACACTACC
This sequence comes from Canavalia gladiata, assembly GCA_037954105.1. Classification (NCBI taxonomy): domain Eukaryota; kingdom Viridiplantae; phylum Streptophyta; class Magnoliopsida; order Fabales; family Fabaceae; genus Canavalia; species Canavalia gladiata. The sequence continues at coordinate 19,040,797 of CM075660.1, forward strand.
ATTGCCTGATTGAAGGATGACCCTAATGAAGATGTTATCATCAATATTTGAAGCCACTTCTTACCACCTTTCAAGAATCTTATTTCCTCTTTATTCTAAATTCTTGGTAACTGTAAAAATAGTCATAGCTTGTGGCACAGGAACCAACTTGATCTTCCACCCCAGAATAACTTGAAAGTTGCTTCATTCACCTCCTCTTATAGCCCAAAATAAGTATTTTCCCATGGTCTTTCAATCAAGAATTTTTCCATTAGCATCAACAATTTGAGCATCTAGGACATTGTCAGCAGTAAAGTTGTATTTTCTCATCATGGAACCAAATGCACCTTCTGTTATATGCCCTTTAATACAGAAGGTTGTGCAAAGGCTTGTAAGGAACCCATAGACTACATTTTTCTCTAAAATTCAATAATAAACTTCACCATTAATGGCACCATCTTGAATCCAAGTAGTGTTGTGAGTAATATCAACGTTGACTTCATGAAGTTTGACCAAGTCAAGGATCATAAATGGCTTCTGAATAAGAGAAACAAAAGAGAGGCCTTTGTAGTCATGCCCTCTATTGTGTACTCTCATATGAATACCAAGTTATTTTTGCACAAATAACTGTTTGTACTTGGAGGGGTTGAGAAAAACAGACCATTTACATTGCACCCTCTATGTATACTATTGAGATAAATTTTTAACTTCTTATTCCAAGTTAAAATAATGGACAAAATGTTCCACTAGATTATATTTAAAAAAAATTCTTAATTGGTTTTAGTTATTCTCTAGTGCATTTTATTTAGTGTTTTCTTTTCAGTCATGCTTAGTGACTCAACTATGTAGATTAAAACTTAAAGTTTCCAATGAAGTTTGGAAATCATAGAGGTCTTGCTTTTGTAGACTATGTTACTTAGTAGGAAGTTCAAAATCCTCTCAAAGCAGTTTCAAGCATTCACCACTATGGTGGTAGACAAAACATTGCTCCTCACCCTCCATTTATGTATCTCTATTATGTCCAATTTAATGAAGTATCAACAAAACATTACAAATTAGAGTTGTTTCATGATACAACCAAGTTAGCATTCTCATGTTCTAAAATGTAGGAGGATACTGCCAGAAAAGGAGTTAAAGAAAATGTCTCATGCAAAGACTTCAACACAAAAATTAACCTGAATAGGTTAATGAATTCAAGCATTTTAACAAACAAATAATAAGAAATTAAAAGATGAAATATAAAACATTTCTAATATGAGTTGAAGTCACAAAATCAATTTCTTTACTTCAAAAATCTTTTTTCCTGGCCATAAAGGTAAAGTCTATCCAATAACAAATTGAAATCAAAATCTAACAAGTTAAAATGAAAACTTATACAACAACAGATGTTGTATGAACCAAAAGTGGACAGCAAAGAGGGACAAAGCTCCCAATGTTTATATGAACATAATGTTAGAAATAGCGTCAATGGAGTGAGAAACAATGTTAAATGCTTCACAATGATGAAGAAAATAGAAAGAAGAATGTTCTAAATTCTTATGTTTAGAGTCCTGAAATAATAGGTATGTTTCACAACGACAACAAATCAAAAGGAGGACTTCTTTGCATTTACAATTCTCAACAAGACCAGTGATACAAGAAAAACAAAAATAAAAATAATTTATATTGATTAACAATTATAATTGATGTAAGTTAACTTTATTAATTTGGTTAAATAGATAATAAAAAATTTAAATCATTTATCTCACAACCAATGTAATAAATTCATTTTTTAATTACAAAAAAGTCACTGTACAAGTTTTTACATTAGTTCCCTAATAATTGGTGTAAAAAATTGTGATAAAATTTTGAATGTGTACTAATGTAAGCATATGAAAATGATCAATTTTTATTACAAATATAAATATTTATTACATCAAAATTACGTCTAGAAGTGTGATGTATACTTTATTAACAAAAAATAATATTATTTTTAACGCTTAAAGTCAATCCAAACATATAAAGTTAACAAATTTATATATATATATATATATATATATATATATATATATATTGATTTGGTATGCACAAAGAAAGATTTACATACCAAATCAAGATACTTAAAAATTATGGAAAAAGTTCTTATTTTGTTAGAAAATTTTATTAGCATGAGATGATATATGCAATAACATTCTAACACTTACGTATGTCTCTATTTTAATAAAGCAATACTAGTAGAAACTTGAGTATACTTTCATTATCAAATGTGCTTTTTGTATAAAGGTGTAGTGTGGGTGACTCATCCTAAGATGAGAGGATGGTCTATTATTCTTTGAAAAGAAGTTCTCAACCATTTCTAACTATTAATGGTTCTAAATCAATTTGGATGTGAGTATAATTCATACATTTTTTCTATGTTATGAAGATACATAATTTTTTATTTTTTTTTTGCATAAGTTAGCTATAACAAGATTGACTAGTCAAACTCACGTAATCTCTTGTTGTAGCAATTTTATTGGATCATGGTGTAGGAATTTTCTAGCTCAAAAGCTTCAAAAATTTAGAGACAAAATGATTTGATTCTCTATGTGAAACTAATAATTTCATATAACAAATAAGATGTTAAAAGTAAAATTTAAGGATGAGAATGATTTTATGTCTCGAACACAATCAATAATTATGAAACATAATATATATATATATATATATATATATATTGATTTTGAAATGCAATAGTGTTACAGATTTGGAGTTTAAGAAAATTTTCATCTATGATAATCTCATATGGCTCGTGATTACCTATAATAGAAAATACCTGTTATTTTGAGATGAATTAGGACCGTTAACGTCTTATATCTTCCACTAAAACATGTTATTGTTTGTAAAGCATGGTTATATTTTTCAAAAATTTTTGTACTAAGTTTGTGAATGTACTTTGAACGTAATATTTGAAGTGGTTGTCTTTTTCTTTTTGTGTAAGCATGTTATCAAAAGTGTTAAAATTTTTCTTTTGTATTATCTTATTATTGTATAAGAAAACTTCTTAATTATTTGCTCATTTTTTACTAAGATTTTATTGCTATAGATACATGGATGTTAACAATATTTTAGACACTAGGTATCTTAAGATACTTTGCTTCGTATATATTTTAAGATTTCAAATATCATGTATTTCAATTTATATATATATATATATATATATATGTATTTTTTAAAGTTCAAACATTTGTTCAACAATCTTTTTCATACAATCATATTGGATCCTGTAAACTGGATAAGTAAAAAATTAAATGTATAATTAAATTTTTGTTGTTATTAAAAATTATTATCTATTAATTTAACCAACATATTATTTATTATAAGAATTATAGTAAGTGCAATTCACACTTGCATGGTTTCATTTTATTATGTGTGTCCACTTTCCAATAAAGACACATACAAGAAAAAAGAAAGAAAAAAGAAAGTAGACTAAAAAACATAAGTGCACAATGTTGTTGCATATGATCAAAAAATTAGTAGATTAATGCTTGAGAAAAAATTGTATAAAAACGTATAAGAAAAAGACATCATTGCATGGTTACAACATCATTGCAACTTCACAAAACAGGATCAATGTAAAACAATCTTGCTAGAGTACTATATATATATATATATATATATATATATATATATATATATATATATATATATATATATATATATATATATATATATATATATATGAGGTACCCTCTTGAATAATAAATTTGAATGGGTTAAATTAAAAAGGTTCATGATCAATTTAGTCTTTGTAATTAACAACCTAAATGTTTAATTTTTGCAAGTTTTTTCAATCCATCTTGATTAGATTGATTCATTTTGTCAACTCCAACATTATTAAGTATAGGTAAATCAATATTCTTATGTATATTAATTTTAAGTTTTATGTGAAAAATGGATAATTTTAAAGTTTTTGCTAAATTAGGTATGAGATTTAATTATACAATTCATTGTAATGTTTAATTAATATAAGTATAATTGAGTTATTTTTTTCGTATTTACTTCAAGGTAAATCTGTTGTGCAATCTTCAATTTTCTCAACAAAAATCCTAACAATAAGTATGAGAGTGTGTGTGAGAGATTAAAGATCATACACCTTTAACATCTTATGTGACATATAAAATTATTGGATTCATTTATACAATCATATCATTTGTTACTTCATTCTTAACGACTTAGATAAACAAAAATCTAATGAAAAAAATATATGAAATTATTAAAAAAAATATTTTTAGAATTTAAAGGCTGTTTGGTTTGAGAAAATAATTTTTATTTTTATTTCTAATTTTACTTTTATTTTCAAAAATGATACCTTATTTTCATTATATTTCCTATTTTCAAAATTTTGTACTAAAAAGTGAAAACAAAAAATAAAAATAGAAAATAACTATTTTTTTATTTTCAATATTTCTAAAATCAAACACCACCTAAATTTTTAAGTCAAACTCAACTTCACAAGCTCGTGAAAATATTAAATGGTTTTCACTATATTTTTTTTTTAATGTCTTGCTTTATCATTTCAATTTTCTCAACAAAAATTCTAACAATAGATTTAAGAGTGTGTGTTAGAGATTAAAGACTATACTTAATCCTTTAAATTTTATTTTTAACATTTTATGTGACATATGAAATTATTGGATCCACTTATGCAATAATATCATCCACCACTTCATACTTAATAATTTAAATAAAAAAAATCTAATAAAAAGATTACATAAAAAAATTAAAATAATATTGTTAGAATTTATATTTTTAGACCTAATTTAATTTTATCAACTAGCTTATAAAATAAGATTATTTTATTTTATATATATTTAATTCATTCTATCTTTAATCAATATCTCTAATAAAGATCAAATAATAACTTTTTTAAAATGAAAACTCATATAAAAAATAAAAATATTTTAAAAAAAATACAAAAATTAAGGTTAAACATCAAACATACAATTAAAACTACAACAATTCTATATCTTTAGTTAAGTAATTAAGTTCAGGTTATTAAGTTGGTGAGGATTTGTTTTTTTTTTTAATTTTAAGTTTAATTTTTTATATTTATCAATTAATTAAAATTATTGTAAATATTATTTAAATTTAATTATTATAAAAAATTAATTAAATTTTAATGATGTCAATTTCAAATGAATTAATTTATGTTTAGGTATTATAATCTTAAAATAACTTGAAAAAATTAATTTTATTTGATTAGTAACTCAAATTTTTTAAGTATAAATAAATTATAGTTTACAGGTTCCGCATCCTATATTAATTTTATTCTTTTCAAAAGTAATTTTTTCCACAATAATAGTACTTCAATTATATAAATTATTTTTTTAAAAAAATATAAATTAATTTTCTTTTAACGCTAAACAAAAAAGCTATACATACATAAGCCCTAATTACAAGATAATTTAATAACATATATAAAAGTGTGATTTTTTTTAGGAGTTAAATAAATATTTGTGGAATATTTATAGAAGTTAGTGTATATTTAGAAAAGAGAAATATAAAAAAAAATAGAAATTTTTTTCATCCTATATATAAAGATATTAAGCTCATTCTCAACACCAACACATTTAATATAAAAAAAAATAAAATATAAAATATCTTTACTTGTTTAAATTATCTTTCTTAGATACCTGCAATTGAATATAGAGAAAATGATTTTGTTCAAAATAATTACCATTTATCGTAGTTTTATCGTAGTTTAATAGGTATGATATTACGTAAAAAATTTATTAAATTATAAAATTTTTTAAATCCATTAGTTCCAACATAAAATATCCTTCTTCCAACCAACAGAGGAACGAATTGATAAAAGTGTGCATAAGAGTGTGAGTACACCTCCTCCCACCCTAATCACAATATATATAAGTATATTTTTGTAAAAAAAATAATAATCATATCATTACAAAAAAATATGTTTAAAAAATTATTTTAACCAACTGAAAGTTAAAATTATTAAATAAAAATTTATTAAAATATTTTAACTTTGTTTAAAAAATAATTTATTTTAATAGTTATTAATTTTTTGTATGATAATTAAATTTTTTAAAAATCTATTTCAAATAATTTTTGTGTATTTTAGCTTATAATTAAAATATTTTATCATTTTTATTCTGAACATATTTTTATGATATAATATTTTATTAATTTATTTTTATAAATTTAATATTATTTAATTATTTCATAATAGTGTTATTAATTTTGATTGATTAATTTTTATATTATCATAAAATATTATATTTTATATTATTATTTAAATTATTTATTTTATTTTATTAAAAAATATTGAATCATTTGATAAAAATAAAATTATAAAAATAATCAATTTTTAAAAAAATATTATTTAAAATTTATTTATGTAAAAATTTAAAATTTATTTTAAAAAAACAATATTTCATTTAATTAAATTTTAATATATTTTTTGTTAAAAAATATATTAAACTTATCATATTTTAATCTATTATTTAACTATATTTTTATTTTTCATTTATTCGGTATTTTTACCCAACACTTTTAATTGAACTAATAGTTTATTAACTTTTTAAAATCTCATCTAATTTTTTAAATTTCAGCTTTTTCTCTTAACTTTTGACTAACTTATTTGGAGTATACTCATTTTATTAAGTTGTTTCTATCTTAAAAAAATAAGTTGTTACTAATTGACATTTTACTGTGTTTTAAGTTGGTCCTATCCTTCAATCGATATTTTGTTGACAATGTATTGATGTGTAACGTTAAATGTCACATTGGACAGTTAGGTCAACATCAAATATCGTCCTATCGTGATCCAACATTAAACGTCGTCGTATTGTGGTCCATATTAATAAATTAGATCATTCTAAATATTGTTATCTCAAAGGATGAATCATCCTCTTGCATGACCTTGTTAGCCATTTCTCCAAGCTCCTTCACCTTCTTCCATGCTTCTCTCCCTTTTTCTCCTTCTACCAATTTCCTCACTGTTTTCATCATCCATTCCCAATTCAGAAACCCTCTCATTGAATATTCCCACGTTTTCATTTTAAACTTGACTTTCATCTCTTCTTTAACCATTCTCGCATTCAGATGTTGATATGCCATTATGGGTCACACCAAAATGGGAACACTGGATCATGTACTCTTCAACACAAAATTTCATACACAGTGACTAACAAACCCTTCCACACTCTCATGCATTAGAAACTAATCCACTCACTACCATCTGTTTTACTTTCACTCTCTCTTTAAACTTATCTGATACCCCACACACATCCTTTTCCATCATCCACAAAAAATTCACCTTCGATTCTTTCAACCTGTTCCGATCTTTTCCAACTATCCCTAAACTCAAACGTCACATATAGAACACAACACTTTTCTTCTAACCAAATACATCTTTATTCCTCTATTTTCTTGGAGGTGGTAACATAGAAAGGTTTTTGGGATGGGGTTCCCAAGAATGATTTAGTAGATGAGGTCCCAAAAATAATTTAATAGATGAGATTTAAAATGAAAAGAATTATGAAATAGGTCTAAAGTTACAGATTTAAAAGAAGTTGACCTTTGAGTTTGAAAGAAAACCTAATGATAAAAGTGAAATAGAAGTTTTTGTAGCTGAAACAGAGACACAAGAGAGATGTGATGTAATGCAGGATGATGATAATGAAAGAAAATAAAATATAAAATATATATATAAATAAATAAAAATTAATTAAAAAAATGATAACGTTTTATTATTATATAATAATTAACGTAACGTGATACATTAACATGTTATTAACAAAAAATAGATAAAAAATTAATGTGCAACACAAATGAAAAACTAACCACTTAACTTTGAAAAATTACAAAAAAAATAAATAAATTAACAAAAAAACAAAAATGATGGTTCAACTCATTGTTAATTTTATCAAACACTCATATTCTATTACCTTCAACTATTTTTAATCTTATGATAATTTTATCTATTAGAAAATTATATATATATATATATTTATAAAAGTAATTATTACAATAAAATCTATCGAAAATTAAAAAATAACCGGGTGTAACATATATGAATAACGGAGTTTATATCTATATTTATTCATAGTATTTTACAAACTGATTTTTAAATTTCCTAAAATATCCTGGTATCGGGTGATTGAGTGATTAATCCAATCCCTTCAAACACAAAATAATAATACTACGCCCTCGTTACAAATCATGTATAATTTAGGAAATAAATTTTGTAAAATGTTAAGTTTGCGCTTGAAAAGTATAAAAGTGTAACATATATTTTTGATAAATTTTAATTTTTTTATATTTAAAATCAGTTTTAAAAAATAAATTTTAAAAAATTGATAAATTCTTATGAAAAAATATATCTAAAAAAGTGAGAAAAAATATTCTAATTGAGCATTTGACTGATTATTGTATTTTTTTAATTGTATAATGAAAATATTTAAAAAAAATTTATATTGAGAAGGAATTTTAAATTATATAATTAAAAAAATTATTAGTACAAAATTAAAATAAATTATTCAAATCTTAAAATACCACTTACTATGATTTTTTAAACGTCATTTGATTTGAAATAGTGGAAGTAGTTAAAGAAATAAAAGTAAAATAGTATGTTTATTTTTAAAGTTGGTAAAAAAAAATTTACTTATAAATTTTTATTATATAAAAAAAATTATTGAATATTATTTTAAATGATTAAAAAATTTAATAAAATATATTAAATAAATAAATAACTTGTTCAAAACACTTCTTGTTATATCGCACCAAAAGAAAAACAAACACTTGCCTGTATAACTCATTTTATAATGCCAAACCTTCAGTATCTATAACTCTTTAGTCATCACTCAGATTTATCTTAGAAAAATAAAATCGTCAGTTGATTGGATTTTTGTTTTCTATAAATAATTATTAACAATCATTCAATTAATGTCTAAATGTCTTATCCGAACTTTAGCCGTGAGGAACATTATTATATTAGGTTTTTTGTGTTAATAATGCTGTGTTACAATCATTGATTTGAAACTGTTTATTATCACTTATTTTTAATTAATTGATCTTAATTTTATTTTCAATTTTATTGCAATTTTTAATTAAAAGTATTTTAAAACTAAATATAAAATTAATTGAAAAAATGATAGTAAATTCTCCTGTATATAAAGAAAATGTTTATCATATATTCTATATAAGATGTATTGGATATAAAAAATAAAATAAAAAAATGAAATATATAATATATTAAATATAGATATTATTTAAATATATGATAATCAAAATTATGATGCTTTGGTGGTCTTTTATCGTTTTTAAGTTTCTAAAATAGGGTTGTATCTATTAGGAGTGATTGAGTGATTTTAATTCCTACAGCATGAGTTATGGGACTTACGTGATGATATGGAAATATAGCCCTGAATTTGACAAATAGCGCAGTGCCAAAGTCAAAATTTTGATTTCCGGAAACATACAAACTGAATCCAAATTGAACTGTATATTCGTTTTTTGGAAAGAAACAAACACCAAGAGACAGGCAAGGGCGAATGCAAGAGCCTTATTCGTCTCCTACAACCACAGTCCAACTCGTTATTTTAACTTTTATGTGATTTTTTATTTTAATTTATTTATCTTATTAATTTAAGTTTTCACTTTGAAATCAAAATATTTTATGAATTAATAACTTTTAAATTAAGTTACATAAGTTTTTTTGGTAACATTTTCCATTTAACTGAAAATTTTGAAATTATTAATAAAAAATATTTTTTAAAATTATTAATATTTTCAAGTAAGTATTGATATTTTTAAAATGTTATTTCAAATATAATTTGAAATCTTAACTAAAAAAATAATTTTTTACACAATAATTTTTATATGTTTTTGTAGTTTTTTATTTATCAATTTATTTTCAAAAAGTTTAATACTTTTATCCTCTTGCAACAAATATTACTAATTTATTATAAAATTTATATATATATATATTATTTTTAAATATGGTTTTTTTAATTATAATTTCAATGTTATGATACTTATTTTTAATTATTATATTATTTATTTTTAAAATAAAATATTTGTTTTTATTCATAAAATGAAAATAAAAAAAAAATGTATTTATATTTTTAAAATTTTTTTATACAATTTATTTACACAATTCTTAAAAATTAAGAAATGAAGGTTTATGTAATTAATTTTAATAAATTTTTATTTTAAAAGATACCATATTTATCAAGTATTTTTGTGTATCATTCTATAACTATAATTTAGTTTAATAATTATTTTTTATCAATTTAATCAGTTAATTTTGAATTTTGAATTAATTTTAACTAGTGTTATCAAATATTTTTAATTTTATATTAAAAATATTTTTATTTATCATTTTATATTTATCTTTTAACCTTTTTTTAACTATTTTTTCTGTTTTTTTTTATTTTTAATTTTCAACCATTTTTTACTTTTCACCCAACTTATTCATTACTTTTCTCAAACATATCAAATATCTAATTTTATTTTTTTATTCCTTTCTAACGTTATTACTTAAAGTTAATTTCGATTAAAATTTAATTTTTATGTTTAAATTCATTTGAATCTTAAATGCATAATCACAATATTTTATACCAAATTGAAGGTGGTTTTTGTATAAAAATTTTAAAATTAGATTTAAATATTTTGTTAATTTTTGTAAATATAGTAAATTTTATTTTTTAGTCCCTAATTTTTTTTTGTTTTCATCCTTCAGTTTATAATATTTTTAGCTTTGGTCCCTATGATTGGTCCCTATGATTATCTTGCTGATAAATATTTATAGACTTAACTAATAGATTTTTTGGTTAAACGTCATATTAACTTATTATATATATATATATATTAAAAAAATACACAAATAGCTAATTTAGATAAAATAGAAAAATAATATTATATATAAATTTAATGATAAAAATTATAATTTATATTATTTATTTTAAAAAATAATGTATACAACATATTATTAAATATGATAAAATTTAATTAAATATCTGTCAATCAAATCAGTAAATATGTAATAGAAAAATTATAAAAAATAAAAAATAGAAGAAAACAACTTATATAAGCTAAAAACAAATTTTGTTATATTTATAAAAATTAAAAACACATTTAGAGTATGTTTGATAAAAAAATTTAATTAATTAAAATTAAAATTATTTATTAAAAAATTTAACACATTTCAACTTTATTAGATAAAATAGTTTGTTTTAATAATTACTAACATTATTGAGACAATTAATAAAAATCTATTTAAGGTAACTTTTACATTTTTTAACTCTTGATTTTTTAATATATTTTTATAATATAATTAATTAATTAATTATTTATTTTTATAAATTTAATATTATTTGATTCTTTTATAATAATATTATTAATTTTTATAGATTAACTTTTATATATTATTATAAAATATTATATTTTAAATTATTATTTTAATATATATTATTTATTTTGTTTTATTTAATAAAATATTATAGTATTTGATACAATTTAAAATATAAAATAGATACTTTTTTTATAAATTTATTTATGAAAAATTAAAAATAAATATTTTTATTTTAAATAAATATAATTTTAATATATTTTTATTAAAAAATAAAATATATCATACTTATTAAATTTTAATTTATTTTTTAATCATATTTTTATTTATTATTTTATATTTATTAATTAGTTATCATATTTTTATTTATTATTTTATATTTATTAATTATTTCAATAGTTAATTATACCAAATAATTTTAATTTAACTGATAATTTATTAATTTTCATTTTTTTATCTAATTTTTTAGTTTTCACTTTACTAACTTATCTGTTAATGTTTTATTGAAAATATTCTTAATCTTTAATATTATTAAAATTATTGTATATAAAATTAAAATTTATCTAAATTTTTATTTTTTTAATTTTTATCTTTTATTGTTTTGTTAACTTTACGGCTTTTGACTAGTTTATCGATTAATTTTGTGGGACATACTTTTAATTCTTAATATTATTAAGGTTACTGTATATAAATTAAATTAAATTTTAAATTTTAAAATATTGTATCAATAAATATGATGTATCTTGATTTAAATTGTTGTTTTAATAATTATCTTCTTAATTTTTAAAAAATATTTTTAATTTATTTTTATTTAATAAAATATAATGTTATTATTAATAATGAAAATATATAATATTTTATTTTATTTTAATTATATATTTGATTAAATTTAAAGATTGACGTCAATAAAATCAAAATTTTCAAATATCCAATATTTCATAAAAAAATTACTAATATATATATAGATATAACATTATTATGTTTTTAAACATTTTTTTAGATCCGCTCTTAGAAATCATGTTTATTTGAATTTTTGAAATAATATATTTTCTTATTTTCTCATAAAATATAAAAAAATGATTATCTAAACTCACACTTAAAGCGAATAGTCGCAGATAACTGGATGAGTTGCTCTTGTATTTTCTCTAACAATTGTCACCTTTTCATTTGTACTATCGAACTATCACATTTGAGTCGGTGTTTTATTTATATATTTTATTTTGAAAATTTCTCAAGATCTTATCGACATAAATTATCTAAATAAAATAATCATTAATTTACACATTAGTATTTTATATAAAAAATATTAAATTTGTGTGTGCCGCATTTTTTTTAATTGAAGTGATGACAGACTAGCTATTATTGATTTAGTCTGTCTAATTTTTTTACGAATAAAATCTATTGTAGTTTGGACTCACAATTTTTTTTTCATTATTGTATTTAACAATTTCAAATTTTTATTTTTCTTAAAACATTGAGTCTCTTCCCTTATGTGCTGGTTGATGAATGCTAAATAATAACATACACGTAGTGAAAAAAATAATAAAAAATAGGTCAGCCAAATTAAGTGGGTGTGTTTAGATTTGTTCTATTTTTATTTTAGATTTAAATTTGTACTTTCTATTTATTATAAATTTTTTTAATGTTTAGTTTATTTTAAGTTATATCAGATCTACAAATTCACTTAAAATTATAATATTAAATAATTAATAAATATATCTAAAGTATATATAAATGATTAAAAATATTAAAAAATTTAAAAAATTATAATTAAAAGCATACTTTTAGGAATATTTTAAAAAATTAATATAAATATAATAAATATAAATTATAAATATAATATTTATAGATAAACAGAATAAATTTAAAAAGTTTTTTATGAGCTAAACATGAATTATTTATTTAAAAGTTTAAATCTATATTTTTTATAACCAAATTAAATCAAGTCAAGCAAATTAAGCCATATATATTCTACCTTTACATAAAAATTCAGAATAATTAATCAATAAAATTATGAGGTTTTTAAAATATATCTTAATTTTATTGTAAAAAAATATTTGTTTATTTTAAGGAATACTTAATTCCATATTTTTCGTACAAATTAATCTAAAATTTCACAATTAATTAGATTCACCAAATAAATAAAATTGTTCAAAATGAATATTTTCTAACTTTAATTATAAACGAGTAAAATTATAAACTAACATATTAGCTTTAATAATGTGGAATCCAGATAAAACCCAACTAGACAGATTCATAGCAACTCATTAATCCACGAACTTGCAGGCTGCAGAGTACAGAGTGCAGAGGCCTATTTATTTATTTATCGGTCCATGACTGCATATAATGGCCTCAAATAAAAGTCTTGCAAATGGGCTTTGAAGTTATCTATTTATCCCCATGCTATTCTTGCTTTGTCATCATCACTTTAATATTTGATAACCCTTTTTAATTCAGTCTCCAAACTTTATTAAACATTCCATTTAATTTAATTCCTAACTTGTTAGTGCATCAATCACGTATATCTATACCTGTTCATATAGGTTTGTTATAAGTGCATAGATTAGGTTGGTTGGAAAATAAATGAACAAAAATATTTATAATTTATGTTTGGTGAATTTTGATAATGAGTTAGCTTGTTTAATTTATTTAATTATTAAAATATATTAAAATAATTAAAAATATATATAAAAATAATAATTTTTTATTTTAAAAAAATTAGTTTAAAAATTAGTTTAATAATTTAAAAATTTAAGTTTTAAATTAAATAAATTAAATAAAAAATTATATTTAAATGGATCAATAATTTTATTGATCAAAATCTAAAAACTTTGATTTATATATCTAACTTTATATCTTATGAATAAATTTTGATAACACTTAAACAATGGTCCGCAAACTTTGCAACTAATAACGTCTCTACAATCCAAAAAGTTTTAAGAAATGGAACGGTTAAATTATTTTTTCAGTTTTCATAATTTTACTTGAATTTTTAATAATTTTTTATAATTAAATTTTTTCTATAGTTTTACAATTGTATAATTGATTTTTTAATGATTAATATAATAAATTTATATTAAGTATGTGATGTTAATTTTTTATTTAATAATTCCTTTTTTCTCACCTACTAATTATCATTTTATAAAAATTTTCATACATATTTCTCTTTGAATTTTAAGTTCTACTTTTATTTGTGATTTATTCAGCGGAAGTTGTTAACACGAGAGGTTTATCATCTTCATTTGCCTTTAGGTGTAAAAGAAAATTCTCATCATTATTTCTTCGATACATTTAGACAATGAACTTGAACTGATGTCAAATACTTTGTATGATCAAACTCCTATCACATTTATTTACAAAATCAAAAATAATGGATCCAATTTAAGTCATTCAAAATAGTTAATATAGAAAATTTTATCTTTTAGAAAGATTCAATTGTGATAAAAAAAAAGTTAACAATATATAAGCACAGATAAAAATAGATTTTAGATACTTGAAAAGAAATATGTATAAAAAATAATAATATTAGAAATTAATAATTATTAGATGAAAAAATAAATTATCAAATAAAAGAATGTTACATAATTCATAATTAACAAAAGCTAACAGTTTAATTATTAAAAATTTAATTACAAAATTCTAAAATTACAAGAATTTAATTAAAACGTTTAAATTATAAAAATAATTAAATTTTTTATGAAAGTATATGGATTAATAGACTAATTTAACCAAATGGAATTGTTACTTAAAATATAAACTAATGATGTGTTTCGATAACCGACTTAATTAAATACTTAGAATTTATATTGCAGATTTGATCATAAATTTAAAATATTTATTTTATCAATCTCTAACAAAATTTTATTAAAATAAGATAAAAAGACTAAAGTAAAGTTATTTTTACAAATTCAAATAAACTTCATGCGAACTCTTTTTTGAAGAAACTTCTAAATAAGACATTGTAAAAGAAGCCCGTCCCTGCTACCAAATCAAAAATTTAAACCACGTAAAATAATATTACCAAAATATATTGAAACCTTATTTTGTTGCAAGTTAGCAATAAAAGCCTCAAACTCAATCGAAGGCCACTACCTACATGTCATGTGTCATTTCCATCTTCAAGTTTGGAACCCAGAAGTAAATTACACTTTTGCCGCAGAATAATTCAACTGCATAGTTAAGGTCATGAGGAATGATTAAAATATCAGTTTTCTTGGAGAGAAGCCACTAGATAAAAAGCATAAGGCTTTACAAAACCCCACGCTTAAAGTAAACAGAAAAGTGAGCTTCGATCATGAAGCAACTCTAAAGGGTTGTTTAAGAAAAAGGGTTTTTTTTTTTAAAAAAAGAAAATAGAGAGTAAGACAAAATTTTATAAAATCAATATATAGTTCAATTCAGTTTGAATATAATATTAAAATTAAACTAAGTCAAATTTTTTATTCAACTTAATTCGGTTATTAAGTTTTTTATTTTATTTTTTATACAACTTTTAATATATAATAGAAAGAAATTACTCCGTGAGAACAAAAATTAAAATAAGTTAATTAGAGAATAAATAACACAGAAGATATATTATTCAGAAGGGTAGGGGTCCTTTACTAGTTACTAGTTAGCAACTAATAAATCAGGTGGGTCAATTGTGTATTGGTTACTGGGGACAAACTTCTATACAGCATGAAACAATGATTAAAGAAGACTCTGTACTATCTTATCACACTAAAAAATGGAATATTATGGCAGATTGTCACCATTGGCATTTAAATCTCCTCTTTGTTTGTGGTGTTCAAACACAAACGTTAAAGCAACTTAATCAAAGAATCATAAAGGGAAACGATAGCAATAGACACTGACAACGGAGCACATGGAATATTGTAGCAGTAGCTCACATACAATTTTTGCTTTAGTGAAGTTCATTTTGAAAATCTGTAGTTGGACCTGGAACATAAAGTGTTATTAATTATTAGTACCCACTCAAAAGATAATGTATGGAATCTATACTTAACCCCATGCATGATTTCAAATGAAAACTAGTTTGGTTGGCAAAAAAATTATAATTAAAACATCAATCGCTGTAAAGGAATTTGTATAATTGCTTTTGTATGCGGTGACTACTTTTTGTGGCCCCTTTCAACTAATTTGATTAGTCATGGAAATTTCCTTGATCATATCATCTATATACATAGAGAAGAATTAGTGCTAAATGATGACAACTCATAAGGTCACTTACTAAAGGTATCATCAAGAGGCATAGTTTTATTAATGTGTATATATATATTTTATATGTTGTAGAGGAAAGGTGCATTGCTAAAGGTTGAAATTAGAAGCAAAAATGAGGAGGGCATGTAGGAAAATATGGAGGTCTGTGCCTTGCACAAGCAGGAAAAGTTTGAGAACTGATTCTAGGAAAGACATGGAGGAAATTCTGAGGGCTAAGCTTTCAACTATCAAGGAAGAACCAGAATTGTGTGAAGAGAACTTAACACCACCAAGACATGTGAGGATGACCAAGAAGCAAGGAAAGAAGCTTCAAGCAAAAGATAAAACAGGAAGGTGTTTGGTACCTCATGTCAATCTGAAGCACTCTTATGTCTTATTTATTTCAGGGTTTGCCTCCAGAGGCACCTTTGCTGGATTTCTTCAATGCTAACTCCAACCTCCTTACTCTCTATTCCAATAAGAACACAAAGAAGACTATTCATGGCAGAGAAGAGACTGCATGGTGGGCCAATTTCAATTTATGATGTAATGTTATCTACTACTTAACTATTTTTATGTATCCAGTATGTACAGTTTATTTCCTTACTGTAATGTAAAACTCACTGAACATTTCTATGCACTATCATGCATTCACCTAATATTTTTGGCCATAATGGATTGCATAAAATTCTATCAAAATTATTATGATATCTGCATAATACATAATGTTGTTGCTGTAGATTTTGTGACTTTTTGCATAATTGATGACTCAGAATTTTTTTTTTTTTATAGAATTCCTATATTTACATACACGCATAATAACACATATCTCAATACATCCAACATTTAACGGTCATAAAAAAAATAATTTTTTATTTTTTGAAAAAAAAATTGTGACGATCAAAAACCATCATAATCTGAATGTATTAGGATAAATGCACTGGGTGGATATCGGTCCATGTTTTTCTATCTTATATGTCTGCTCACATTGGAAGAGGGTGAAAGAATAGAAGTTAGAACCCTTTAGCATATGAATGATTTTCATTCAGAGAATGATGTAATAATTATGGCGGTTTAGTATATTGACTATTATTTCAAACTTTCAAGGACTTTAATGTTCTGTTGCATGAAAATGTTGATCTAGCTACTAATAGGCTAATAGCAACTCTGCATAATTAACCTTTTTGATTTTTTTTTTGGGAAAAGATCTCTTCACTTGCTATTTTAAAAAAATTGTTATTGAATATTCTTCCATTATTAATTATGAAGTAAAAAAAATGGAACTCCAACATATCTGGTAATCAGCAATCTACTTAAACTGTTTAATGTTCTGTATAAGAAAGTTACGCATGCACTCAATTTTTGAAATTTAGAACGAATATTTAAGGCCTTTTTTTAACTACTGTGAATAAAGCTACAAAAGTTACACATATTTGCCTACAAGAATATTGCTGATACAATTTTTTCCACCCAAAATGGATAGGGGCTTAAATAGTTTGCATAGGGTCATAAACTCAAACTTCAGTATGACAATTGTACCAAAAAAGGTTTCAATTTTTGTTTTATGAATGGTTATTGAAGTTTATGACTGCATTGACTCAAGGTAATTGACTATTGATAAAAGCAGGATAAGTATCAACCATAATAATGTGGAGCTAAGAGGCTTGTTATGCCAAAAAAAAAGTAAAAATTATATTAACATTCCGTAAATTTTATAAAAGAATACTCAATTTTTCTTCTATTTTTTACTCAACATAAACCTTCTTTTTATATAACAATATAGCATTCTAGGTCTTCTCAATTATATCATTTTATATAAATATTTTCTAAGTTTTTTATGATATTACATATATAAAAAATATCAAAATAATGTATAAAAATAGAGGGAAATGGGGTGTTGTTTTCTTTACCAATCTCATGGGTCAATATAATTTGCCTAAAAGAATAATAACAGTCAAATGTTACTAGTAGCACTTCACTTTTCTGTCAAGATATGGATGACACTCCTACATACAACAACGATGGTGAGATAGAACACGAAGACCCCATTGGATGAAGAGAATAATAGTCTAATAAAGGGGCATATGCATTCCTAGTTCCTTCTTCGATTGACCACATCACTGTAAGTTCCTTTTATAACACATGGATGCTATCACATTTTCAATACAATTTAACCTGCCTTTAGGAGACAAATAAAGAAAAGGGATCGTTTGATTTATAAAAATATTTTTTGTTATTATTTTTATTTATAAAAAATTTGTCATTTTATTTTTTATTTTTAAAGTTTTATATACAAAATAATGAAAATATTTTTCCATGCAAAATTTTAAAATATGAACTATAAATAAAAAACAAAAAATATTTCGCAAACTAAATGGTTCCTAAGATTGCCTCAACTTTCAACTTTTAACGTTTAGTTATAAATCACTTGCATTGTTGGCAGGGTGTTCTTTTACATTCTCAACCCGTATTGTGTGTATGGTTGTGGTATTTAATGGATCATGTCAATGAAAAGTTGGTATAATTTGTCCTTTTATAGAAGAAAATAAATAGTATCTACTGGTTGTTGTGTCTAGGGCATATCTCATATGACTCACTTAACTTCTCTATAAATTTACCTTTGAATTTATTTACAATTTTTAAATATAGACTTTAAGATATATAATAAGAATTTATATATAGTAATTTTTAAAAAAAAATTAAATGTTACATTTTTAATAAAAATTATATATTAAAAAATTGTTTCTTATCCTATTATTATAAGTGGTTGTTGAAATATTTATCCTGGGATTTTTAGTGTTGTGACTCCGTAAACTTAGCTATTATAGTTAGATGTTTCTTTCTATCTATTTAATTTAAAATTAAGTAAAATTGATTTGGATGATATTAACTTTTTAAAATTGAATATTTTAAATATATATATATATATATATATATAAATTAATCGAAGCTGTATATTTTCTTTTAAAAAAATGTGATTTACGTTGAAAATATAATAATTATTTACTAAGATACCAAAACAAACAGATCCTTTGAGGTGTCTTATGGCTGAAAGCAAATTTATCACATATCTCAACTACGTTTCGTTTTTCTTTTGGTGAAACAACAACAATCTCCTTGAATTGCTTAGTTTTGGTATTGGATCCTTACTCCTTAGCCCAAGCGTTTTAGCATTAGTTTGAGGCTATGAACATGACAAGAATCATGATTTGTAAAAGAGTGTGATCCTAACCTAACTCTTTTTTTTTTTAAACAACATTTCAAGACCAAAAAAGAAAAGAAAAAGGATGAAAAGCCTTTAGGCCTGCGTGAAAACATGAGTCACTGTACCAATTTGTCTGTTTTGGGCGGTCTTTTTACAGAGACGTAAGACAAAGTTACTGTGTGACAAAAGGCTTATTTACCTAATTAATCTTTCATTTAAAATAAAATTATATGATATGATGTTAATTTTAATTTCAATGGTTTGCTAATATTGAATTAGAGAAAACTTTTACTCGTTCTAAACATTCATTTACAAATAATGAATAAAAAATATAATTATTCAGAAATGCTAATCTAGGTCCCATAACTGAGGTCAATGATTTCACTTCAAGATATCTTACAACCGCGCAATTTGTATAAGAATAAGTGTCATCGTTCTTTTGCACATTATATATATAATAATTTTAACCGTTACAAACAATTATGTATATGTAAATGCCTTAATTTTAATTAATTATTTGTAAAAAAATTTAAAAGGCAAAAAAATATAAATGAATGTACTGTGCATATGACTGATAATTAAGTGTCTTGATTGAACCAGACAAAACTACTATACCATGGGACCACGCCATAAATAAATAAATTTTTATGACAATACTATCATATATTTTAACTTATGAGACATTACTTCCAATCAGAGTATAGTGGTGATATACAAAGTAATGACGGTGGTGAAATATGAGCAATAAAAGAGGAATACAATAGAAGATGGGGATAAGTGTAAAAATTATAAGCTCAACAGCAAACGTTAATAAATAATTGAAAAAAAAACTAGCTTTAATTATTTTATAATTTCATGAAATTTGATCATGAAAGCATAATTTTAATTCTATAAAATTTACAAAATGTCATAATTATAGTTTAAATTATAATTTCAATTCCAAACCTTAAATTATTGTTGATTCCATTTTCCAGATGGACATTACTTATATGTTCAAAAACTATCTTCCAAGTTCAGTTCATTCCATTTATAGATGCATTCCAATTATAATTACATTTACTTGCTTTCCTCTGCATTGCTTACACATGCACGTTATTTCATGTTACTCTTTGACAATTGCAATATTTTGGTATTGAGAAGACTCACTGCATCTTATTATCTATGAAATGTTTTCAATTTGATTATAAGATTTCCTACAAGTTAAATAAACTAGCAATTGACGAGTACTTATTAAACGTCATTCATTATTATATAATTAGGTTCAGATCTTAATTAGATCTACTATCATAGGGAGTATTATATTTATTATCCTCTGTCAAAATATTAATCTCACAACTATGAATGTGACCATACCCAATTAAAGACAAAAAATAACATTCGTTATCAACTAGAAGGTTTGGGTATTGATGTTCAATTGAAACAAGAAATAACTTGGCCTATAGGTTACGGCGGGTGACTTTGCAAAAAAAACTGTTGACTTCTTGAACTCAGAGGATTTGGATTAATTGCAATTGAAACAAGAAATGAATTTTATTGTAATATTTTAAATGCCTCAATAGGCTACTTAGGGGCAACATATTTTATTTAACCCGCATCTGCACTCATCTTGTAATCTTAAGTAATGTCTAGCTTGCTAATAGAAATATAAAGATTAAAAAAATGTAAATATAATGAATTGGATTTCAGTATTTTAGTAAATTTAAAATGTCCTAATTTTTTAATCTTTCTTCCATCTTGTTATGTTTTGAAGAATTATGCACTGATATTATAGAAAAAATTATATTATCATCCAATTATTATTATATTATTTTATAATAATTACTTTAAAAATTATACCTACCGTAATTCAAAATAATTAACAATATTAAAATATTTATATTATTAATATATCAAAATTAAATTTGATTTACATATAATAAATATATAATTAAATTTAAATTTTAAATATAAATTTAATATACTATCAACTTAAATATTTTAACATTGTCAACCAATTAATTAAAAATTATAATAAGTATAATTTTTAAAATAATTGTTATAAAATTTAATATTTTTTATGATTTGATAATCTATAATTAAATAATAATATAATTTCTTTTATATTTTTAATATATTTCAATTAAATTCTTAAGATTTGTATTCTATCTCATATTTGTACGTTGTCAAACATGATCTTAAAGATTGAAACTTTCAATTGTCCTTCATGTGAAATATTAAATCTCTCGTATATATTTGTCCTATCTCGTACTAATCAATATTTTAAAATAAATTTATACAACAATTAATTACTATTTAAAGTCAATTAATTAACTTCTCTAAACAAAAAATAATTTTAGGTTAAATATTAAATTATTTAAAAATGATCTTTTTAACCTAATACATGAAAACAAATATTATGTCACTAGCATGTTATTCATGCATTACATAGGTTTATTTAAAATTAAATTTATAAATTATAAATATTTTATTATATCATAGTAGATATATTATTAAAAAATTAAAGACATAAAATTATTTTTTTAAAAAATATAATAGATAAAACTTTTAAGATCATAAATAAAATTAAAAAATAAATTATTAAAGTTATAATACAAAACTTTGATTAAATTGATATATTAAAATTTAAAAATTAAAGTCAAATTCTGATCAAATAAGATTGCAATGATCGTAAAATTTAGTTTACTAAGAAAACATACCTTTAATTTTTTTTTTATCATGAATCAATATTTAAAAATAAATTAAATTAATATTTTAAAAAATAAAAATTACAAAACTTGATGATCTATAGTTTCCCTTAAAAAAAATTTCATTTAAAAATATTTATTCTAATTTAATACATAAAGGTGGATAAATATGTTAAAGGTATTTATTGAAAAATTAAAAAAATTAAATTATTTTTAAATATAACATTAATATTTTTTGAAAAATTTACTTATTACTTAATATTTATATTTTTAAAACTTAAAATTCTTAACAAACACGCTAGAGCTGGTTGGTATTTATCTAGGTTGAAACCCACATCTAATGATTCTTCATGTTTGTTTTCTTAAGCAAGTTTGTATGAGAGCGATCATTTTATTCTACTAGAAGCACGCTTCTTATCCGTTAAAGAAGAAAATGCATGATCCACATTCATTTTTATTTTTTCAGTTATTCTATATGCTATTGTCAACTTAGTGCTTATGTCATTAGCTGTACCTGCCCATCAAAATATAAGTATATTTTATGAGTTGCTCTGAATTTTTATGTCATTCATGGATCAGCAAAGATTGAGAATGGAAAAAGCTTTTCAAAGGTGGTGCTTCATATTCGTCACCCAAAGTGATAAAATAATTTGCCAATAACTCTGACGTTGCGTACATTCAATTCGACCACTAGAAAATAGTCATCTGGTCCTTTGAAGAAGCAGAACATGTTATTATATAATAGAATAAATCCAAGCCAAAGCCCAAAGGGTAAATAAATATAATTAATAACAAAACAGAATGATCCATGTACGAGTGTTTATCGTTTCAGATTTGTTTATTTATTTATATATGTTTTGTTTTTAGCGATTTGATTTAAGGATAAAAATTGCTTCAACTTCGAGAAGTCAATTCACCTTTGTAATTGTTTATTTCTAGCTGGCGTTTCTCGATTTACTTGGTTGATTAAAATCATAACCTGTTTATGATTACAATATATATATATATATATATATATATATATATATATATATATATATATATATATATATTTTAACCAAGGATAGAAAAACATACAAAATATATTTCAATGAGCATCAAATTTTTTTTCTTATTAAAGGTTTAATTTATTTTTTATTTGTATTCATTTTATTTTAGTTTTTATATATAAAAAAATTATTGCTAAAAGAACTAGCTACATCATTGGATGAATTTTTCAACTTTAGTGAGATTGCCTTCAATTTCACTATTTATACTACCACATTAATTATTGTTTAATTCATTACTCCTCAGCAAAATAACTAAAAGAAAAGGTATCATACAAACAATATTAGGTAAAATTAAGAGTTCAAAATTAAAATATAAATTAAAGATAGAGTAAAATAAAGCAGCTCAAAATAAAAAATTAATCAACACAGAAAACATGTAATTAGCAGCAACCTTATATTATAATTGGTATGTGTAAAAAGTTCTGAAGTTTCCTATTGAATTGGTTTAATTTATTAATTAGATAAATAAAGGCTAAATATTCTTTTTCAATTCTTGACATATTGAATTTTTTAAAAAAAATATTTAAAATTTTTATATTAAAAATTCGTAAAAAACTTTTAAAAGAATGTAGCATTTGTCATATAAAATAGCTATGTATCCTGGGAAAGGAATATGTTATTTAACAAAGTGTAGCACTTTGTTTTCCTCCCAATGGCATACATCAAACAGACGAAAAATTCATTGCCAGCTAGTTTCGGTGGAAAAGGTTTGAAGTTTCTGGTGTACCTTCTATTGAACAGTGAATAAATTGAATTAGGAATTTAAATAATTCATCTGGGTGCTACCTTTTCACTGATTTTATTCCCTAATCATCATAAATAATTTTGATGGTTAGAGACTAGGACAAGCAACCACCAAATACACTTGCCCTGACCCTTGAAGTCACTTGAATCACATAGGTGAGGAATATGAATGGATTAAAAGAAACACCAAACTTAAATTGGAACAAAAAAATAGTAACGGTAACACTGAATTATCTAAATTATCTTATGAGATAAACAATTCTATTTTAAGTAGATGAATAAAATTTTGTCAATAAAAAATAAATATAATATACTTAATTTCATTTATTCCATTAAAGTAGGATTATTTATTAACTTAAACAATTTCAATGCCAATGAATAGAAAAGTAAGAAAAGGGTATGGTGATTCCAACCATTTTAATGGGAAATGCATGCCACAGCTGGGAAAGTTGAAAATACAAAATAGGCTCTGTTCCCTCAGAGACTCCAATCGATTATTCAAACCTGGAACTTCGAAAAACTTGACTTTTTTTGTTGCTTCATCCCATTCTAGAGAACACAAACTTTGGACCTGCAAGTTGCAATCACATTCTCAAAGGGTACCCCACCATAAGCCTTAGCCCTTGCAGCTTTGCCGGAGCAAAGACGACCAAACATCTTGAAGTTCTTCCCAGAGAACATGGTGCTAATGTTCATTATATACTATATTATTGTATTGGGATTCCAAGTTTCTAATTCTAATAATAAGCGTGAAATCCTGCTTCGGGTTTGACCACTTTTCTTGTATGACACACCACAAAATGACTACGTTTAGATGCCAACACATATTTTAAATGACATTTAATGTTATGCATTAACACACGGTTAATGAAAAACATAAATAAAGAGTAATCTGTAAGACGATTATACAAGTTGGGAATTAATAGAAAAAACTTTTAACAAGTGAGAAACTGATGTACAAGAGATGTGTACAAAATTAAGAACAAAAATGTTAGGAAACCCGTGTAAGTTTCTAATTCTAATAATACGCGTGAAATCCTGCTTCGGACTTGACCATTTTTTCTGTACCTAACTTTGGTTAAAAATGCTAAATATGATATATTTAAATATTCAGATTTTAGACCCTCCTCAGAGCTAAACGCCAACAACTAGGATCAAATTTCTGAATTGATTTCTATTTCTGCCAATGTCATTAGGGAGCAGTTAGAGCCATGATTCATGATGCTTGCTTGCTATGAGCGAAGAGATTAAACAAGATGAACAAAATGAAAAGAAGAAGAAGCAAATGCAAAGATTTTAAGATTAATGAACAATATGGATATCAGTTACAAATAATCGCGGTGGCAAACTCACATTGACAAACCGTAAACAGTTAATTAAAAAAACAAAAAACGAAAGAATAAAAGAGGAGTCCGTGTGACATGACTTGTGGTGATTTATTTATTTACCATAAACATGAGGAAGATTGGGTTTTGCGGTTGTTAGTGTTTAAAAGCTGAGAAAATCTTCTCCTTCGGTAATAGAAAGCGCATCTGAACCTGGAAAAGAACACCAACCTCCTGAGTTTGCAAGCAGACCTTAGCCTTAGCCATACAATTTTCTTGGTACGAACCAAAGACCCTTTGATTCTCTCTGTCACACTCTTCTTGCGGCAGAACTGATAGCTTCTAAGGAATAACTGCCTCTTCTCCTTCTCCACCATCGTGTAGTTCTGCTCAGGGTAGTAGTAGTTGTAATGCCCAAAAGATTCACTCCTAAACAACGGGTTCACACTCACACTACCCATGTCTTGTGTTGATATACTTGCTAAGGCTTCTGAACCAAAGAGAGGAGATAGAAGCAAATATAAATAGGAAACGATTTCGTCAAAGATAAAGGAAGACAAATATGTGAAAGAGAAGAATAAAAGGTGAACCCAACTCTCAGCTGTAGAAATTCAACGCCCCTTATTTTACTTTGCATAGCCACCGTGGTAGCTGAAGTCTAAACACAAACTCATGTTTGGTTTTTCTTTCTTTGTGTGTGTTGGAGCATTATTTTAATCACTTAAACACGTGGAGTGTGTGATGGATGTTGGATAAACTTGATCTCCTTCTTTTAACTTGAAGAGTCACGTGCCTTTTGTGTTCCTCTTTACATGTTTGACCTTTCTCTTTTCATTTCCTTATTTACTATGATGATGGTTGCTAATGTTTTGTAAGTGTATGAGAGTCATATATAGTAAAACAATAAAAGCCAAGACAAACTCATATAACCATAACCATAACCTCCTTCTCTTACTGTTGTGGGTCCCATGGATGTTTTGGTAGGGTTGGATCAGAGGCGTCCATAGCTGCAGCTTGTCCAATAAGGGAAGAGTGAGGGGCATGGTTTCCCAAACTGGTGGGGCCGAAAGCTGTGTTGGTGTTTGTCGCGGTTCAAACCAAAACATGAAACTAGGTTTGTGCCCATAAATGTGAAAAGGACATATAGTTACTCCCACCACCAAACCTCGTGCACAGTTGATAACAGCAGACAGTGCCTGAAGGAATCCGCGAAATGGCAACAATATCAAATCATTTGGATGATGAAGAGTGAAGACGACGACCATCGCTACGTGTTAAAATTAACAATAATTAATTATGTGGAATGGAAGCATGAGCTATTCAAAAGTTAATCATGATCACCATGACCAATTCCAAATCTTATAACATGCATGCATCCCCCTCTATTTTGCTTGAAAAATGTTATTTGAAATGTATTTTTATGAAAGGAAAGGAGGATTGGAAAAAAGAAAGAAAGAGAGAAATTGGAAGAAAAATAAGATGAATTTTGAGATGGAAATATTGTGATAAATAACAATTAGAATTGTTTTGCTTTTATGAAGGAATTTGTGAGTGAGTCATGAGGCATGTATGATGTTACATCTTATCAGTGATCACGATAGAAGATCAAGCGAGCGTTTATATAAGTATTTTTCTTGATAATACTTTTTTTTCTTGTGTGCAGGCTGATACTTTAGTCATTAACATAAAGAAAAGACGAATGAGTAGGCAACTATTTTTGCATCTTTATAACATATAATCTAACTTTGGAAAATGTTAAGTGAATATTTATAATGGATGGTATATCCCAAAGTATAATAAATAAAAATAAAAGATATGATAAATAGCAAAAAGAAAGAATAGATCCAATAAGATAAAAATAAAATAAAATAAATATACGATAATAATTAATAAGTGACTTGCATGATATAAAGTTATGAAAAATTGATATTGTAAGGTTTCAAGTCGAGATTGTCAAACTCAAAAAACTAGGTAAACTCAAAAATTTCATAAACACAACTCGTAAAAATCTACCAATTATAATGTCATTTCAAAAAATTACAGTAATATCAAATATAAAATAAAACCTTTAGTCATAATGGATACATGGATCTTATGTATGTACAAATTATAAGTTATCTTTTAATTTGACTCTAAAGTTAAGATTCAGCCACAATGTTATTAAAACATCATAAACTGTGACTATGTTAGATTTTTTAACATGATATATTAGAAGGATCTAATAATGTTTAGCTAGAAAACATTCCGTATCAGAAGCGCAGTACCTCTTAGTCCGTATTGTTTATGTAAAGCCCTCTATTTTAAACACATCGGTTCTCATTAGTTGTGGGTTGACAACGCTAGATTCTTGCGATGTTGGGTTCACGAAGGATGCTGATTCACACGTGTTGTTGCAACAGAAGAAGGAAACCACTTGACAGCATTAAAATTGTGGATAAAACTTACATTTGATTTCAAACTCGTTAACTTGACTCTGGATTCAAGAGTTTCAGCAAATTCGCACAACTTTACCAAAACTATCCAAATTTATCCAAAAAAGAATTTGACAGCTTGTTAACTTGATTCTTCTACCTAGATTCGTAAACCTGTAAGGGTTTATGAGTAGAGTTTGACAACAACGGTTTCAGTTACTTGACGCCTTTGACACGAAGGCATTAAAAGTTGATCCTTCTTGTAAACTTGAAGATTGGATCATGGCATACATAAGTTGCTAGCAGCAGCAATACAGTACCTACTATTGCATCATCCACGTGGATGCGGAAGCAATAGGAGACACTCCAGAAACAGAAACTAACTTTGGAGTAAAAAATCTATACAGCAAATTAGGGAAAGAAAAGGTGAAAATGACGTCATTGGCATTCTATGAAACCCAACAGTAATAGGTAAGTACAAGGTGTGCAGGAGAAAGAATCAATTAGTTTAGTTCTAAACCAAATTCACTCAGTATCTGTCATGTTTGACGTATGCTAACAAGCTCTGTATCTACAATGTGCACGCCATATGCAATCAATGGAGACGGATGCAGTACGAAGACTGAAGACCAATTATCAAGGATTGGTTGCTGGGGCGAGATTAGGGTTTTTAAGCTACATTGACACAAACATTAGGGCCAGATCTGCTTCCATGTTTCCTGGAATCAAACAAGCCACACTGGGCTCATAATTCTCTCCCAGAATAGACGTGCAATGCCCCAGTTACTCTCATATTCTCATTTAGCAATGACAATTTTCCTACTAAGCTCTGCATGTTCCTCAAATGGTCACCTAGTACCAGCTTTATCAGCTGCTGGAACTTTTTCAGGGTAATTGGATGCATCCAAATCAATAAGTGTCATATCGTATGGCACAGATATAGAATTTGATACATCCACAAGTAAGGAAGATTTCATTGCACCAGAATCCGGAAAATCAGAGGTGGGACCAGAATTTGAGGGAGCGCGACTACTACTAGAAGAAAAGCCTGAGAGCTGTATGTCATCGAACTTGTTCCCAAACATATGCTTATTTCTTCTTACAGTGTCCATCTCTGGGCCAATTGGAACAAACGTACGTGACCTGTACTTCCTAGTTCCCTCTTCACCTTCACCATGGTTGTAGAGAACATAATCATGATATGTTGGCGCAAACTGCCATAAGTAATATCAAACTGTCAGCAGAGACTAAAGCAAAAGGAGTCAGAATCATAAAGAAAATTCCATGGAACTAGAACTGAAACATAATGGTTGCAAAGTCATAAATTCATCTTGATACATAGAATTATGATGGCAAAGTAAACTACGGGAAGAATATTAAAAGTGAGACTCACCTGGTGGACTGTATCATGGTAAAAGTCATTTAACATCAAAGCATGAGCAAGGCTAGCTGCCAAACCACGGGATTCACCTATATTAGCCCCGGCATACTCTTTGTATGGAAATGCATAAAAGTGGCCAACAGCAGCAACAAGCATCTCCACGCAAATGATAAAATCTTGAAGTAGAGCGGCTTGATCTGCATTCTTAATGTATTCTGACTTTGCAGCAAGGAAAACTAAGACACCCTAAGATATCAAAAACAGAAAGTCACCTCTAGCAGAAAAACAGTAGATGAACCAGACAACATAATTTAACATTGAATCATTGATAGGAACTGAATTTACTATGGAATTAATAGGGAAAATTCCAGAAAACAGTGCTCTGATTACAAAGGGAAAATGAAGTAGATAGAGAGCTATGAATAAAGAAATCAGAGAATGAAAATTTATCTTCCCTGTGGCAAGATCCACCCAACCTAATTGATTGCCTGTCCTCTCATTTCCCCTAATATCCCCATTCAGCCTCTAACTTTACCTCAATGCCTAACAAACAACTCTGAATTAAATTAGATCCCATAGCACAGCAACTTTTGTGTATTCAACAAAAGTAATAGTGTAATACAACCCAAAAAAATATGGCAATATAAGAAACTAACATCTTAACACACACATACGCAGGTGTCGTTGTAGTTTTTTTATTTCATTATTACTATAATCAATTCTGATTTATGCAAATCATTTATTATTGGTTAATGCAGTTGGTAGATATTTTAAATAATGAGTTTTGAGCAACAGACAATAGAAGGAAAGTTGAAATTTATAGGTAACTGATAACTTTCACAATAAAATAAAATTTAAATTGTGTTAGTCCCAGAGAAGAAAACAATGGCACCAAATACAACTTTTGGCATATATATTACAGAGATATTAATATAAAATCTTTGCTCCCTGAATTTTCACAATCACAAAACAAGACATTTGATTTCACGATATCTAATGTCTCTTCTATACAGAATAGAAGATACAAATTGTTTATTCTATTTGATTTGAAGGGAGAAAGGTAAACAAATTTTACTCCTAATAGATGATGTGAGCATAAGAGCTGGAGCTAGTGACTTTGTTTTTTTTTTCTGTGTATTGATGCATGTAATTACTTTGTCTTGGTACTTGTAGGTTAGTCACTTAGTTCACCTCTTCTAGATCCTTCTAGTTTAGTTGGCATCACCTCTTCTAGATCCTTCTACTAGGTGGTGCCACACAGGATTTAGGAGGCTCCATTAGTTGGCTTTATATAGGCCTTTGTAACACCATTTGAGACACTTTTGATGATAGAATTCAGATTTGAGAAAATAGAGTTTCTTTTCTCCAAGGTTCTTGAGTAGAATTCTTGTTTTGTGATTCTTATCAATGATTTTGTAACCTTTGTGGTGAATCTACCAATGGCTTATCATCTTCTAGGAGTAGTGGCACCTTCTATTCCTTTCCTACCTTCTTCCACTTCGAGTTTTGTTCTTGATTTTTGACAATTGAAATTTTGGATAATTCTAGTGCAAAATTTTTCTCACTTATATTTCACATTTTACATAAGCTTTTAAGCCTAATTTGCTTCTTCAAATCCTTTTCTTTTTCATCTGATTTTGGAATCACCTCAATCCAAGGTCTGTAGCTTGAGATATGAAGTCATGGAAATTCATGAGTTTTTTAAGGAGTTCTTTCATGAATTGGAAATTGATTCAAGGAAGATCCAAATAAATTCAGATGAAGCTAGGTTCACATCAAGTGGGATCAGAGTTTCAATGACTAAGTGATAATGGAGATTTGTTAATAGATAAACAAGTTCTTTTCTTTGCAATAGGTAGATATTTTAGATAAAGTAGTTTGTGATGCAGTGCCTATGGAGACAAGTCATGTGTTATTGGAAAGACCATGACAATTTGATAGGTATGTTTATCACAATAGACATAACAATAGATACTCTTTTACTTTTAATTACCAAAAGATTACCCTTATACCATTATTTCCAAGTGAGGTTTGTAAGGAGGAAATTAGGATGAGAAAGAAGAGAAATGAAGAAGAGAAAGTAGTAAACAGAAAGAAAGAAAAGAGAAAAAGAGAGAGGTGTATGATGAAATGCAAATTTCTAGTTTTGAGAGCAAAATACAAAAGAGAGAGAGACGCATGATGGAATCATTACAAAACAGCCCCTAAACTTGTTAATTGACAAGGATTTGTTCTTAAACCCTAACTTGTCATTCTTCTATAGTGTGTTGTTCAAGAGTTTGAAAATATTTTCTCACTATTGAGGTAGTTTGATCATGGGTTGGCACTAGTAAAGTCTAAGCCTTGTGTCCCAACCTTGGCCTCATAGAGCTCTTTTGTTTTAATATTTCTTTTAGATATGAAGGTGTGACTTGAATGATCATAATATATTAATATATCCATCACATAATAATACCAATAGCATGCTAATTTCTTTGTTCAATTATTTTGCAACATTACTTCCTAATATTAGTGCCTCTTCTTATAACCTTGTTTTGCATGAAGATGTATCTAATTTTGTTGTTCAAAAATTTTGTTATCCACATGTTAATATGGCATTGTATAGTTAATTTCTCTTTTTCACATGTCAGATCAGTTAGGGGTTTGAATTATTACCATGTGATGATATACCTACATGCATACCTACTTGTCACATGATGAAATGCCCTTGTCATCTTATCCATGTCTGCATAATGATGTTGGGATACACCCTTGCATACAAGTAATTGTAATATGCATAGCATGATGAGTCCTCATCCTCGTTCGCACATTACAGCTTCAATGGTTGGCATACCATTGCTTGTAACTAATTGTAGTGTGCATAGTATGATGAGTTCTTATTGCTCACTTATATTTCCTTGGCATAAACCTAAGGATAAGGAGCTTGCAAAAATAAATAACTTGAGTGCAAAGTTAGGGCATGATTATTTCCCTTACATATATATCTTGAATGGCTATAAGCAAGTTGCACCTATTCCATTGTATGGAAATGATGCCCTTTAGTTTGAAGGAACCGACTCATGTCAGTATCATACAATTGTGCATCTATTTGAAAGTATTTTGCAAACTATTTTGTTGACTATGATCATGTGACATGGAATGACCTCTTGGTTTTAATGCATAATAAGTGTATGGCCTTTCATGCATTTGGAGGTTTTAAGAGGTTAGTATTTGATCCTGAAATTTTGATTAGTGCCATTCATTAATAAATTCTGAATTTCTTCTTCATGTTTTCTTATTGCAATCCTTTGATTTTTAGGTAATCATCAATCAAATCCTTGTATTATCAAATTAGGGTTTGATGCATGTAATTACTTTGTTTTAGTACTTGTAGGTCAATCACTTAGTTCACCTCTTCTAGATCTTTCTAGATTAATTGATATCACCTCTTCTTGATCCTTCTACTAGGTGGCACCACGTAGGGATTGAAGATGCTCCATTACTTGCATATATATAGGCCTTTGTAACACTATTTGAGACACTTTTGAAGATAGAATTAAGATTTGAGAGAGTAGAGTTTCTCTTCTCCAATGTTCTCAAGTAGAACTCTTGATTTGTGCTTTTCATCAATGGTTTCCCAACCTTTGTGATGAATCTACCTAAGGCTTATCATTTTCCTAGGAGTTGTAGCACCTTCTATCCCTTTCCTACCTTCTTTCACCTTGAGTTTTGTTCTTGATTTTTGAGAATTGGAATTTTGGAAATTCTAGTGCAGAGTTTCTCACACTCATATTTTGCATTTTACATAAAATTTTCTGTTATTCTTGAGCCTAATTTGCTTCTATAAATCTCTTCCTTCACCTCATTTTGGAATCACCTCAATTCAAGATTTGTAGTCGAGATATGAAGTCATGGAGGTTCACCAGTTTTTGAGGAGTTCTTGCATGAATTACAAATTGATTCAAGGATTTTCCCAAAGATAAATCAAAATAATTTCATATAAAGCATTAAAGCTAGGTTCATATCAATAAATGAGTGATAACTATCTTAAGATAAAATAAATCATCCTCATTCACAAGCAATATTCTTCTTATATAACATTTGTATGGTTTCTTATAGTCAAAAAAAGAAAAATAAAATTTGTCATCTTAGGTTCTTCCTGCATAACTATAGAACAGGCAACAAATAGAGTTGATAATACAAGAAAATAATAGACCATAAAAAGAAAGGAGTATGAAATTGAAAATTACCTGCCAATAAGTCAGGAATACAACAGATTTTATTATAATAAACTTTGGGACTGGCTTGAATGGATGAAGCAGATCTTTGCATGCCACATAAAACAAAGCAAGAGCATAGAGAGCCATTGTGTATGAGAATGTATATATAATTGTAAGATACAAGTACGATTGTTTTGGACTGAAATTTCCATCTTTATATTTCCCCTTTGCATAAAGTATAAGTGTAACAACAACTAAGATGGGCTTCAAAATCACAAACTGCAAACACCCTTGCTTGCATTTACGTATGAAACGCCTGCAATAAAAGTTTAGGAATAAGATTATTGTCAATTATGATATAGTAATCATGCTGTTATGTTACAAGTTTGAATCAGAATTCTTGTTCCCTGGGAAAACAAGATTTACATTTTGCAAAAACCTAGTAAAAGAAGTTTTTCATATTGTGCTACTCACATAGTCCCAATTAAAAAGTTAGGTAATACATTAACCCCATGGAGAATTCCAGGGATCAGGATTCGGGGAATATAAAACAATTTCAGGTGTAAAGCTTGTAATACACAAAGAAGCATCGGAATTATAAAAACTTACCCATCCAGTGCTACAGGAGGTAAGCAACAAGTCATCAGAAACCATGAGGGCTTCAGAACCCGTCCACTTAAACTTAGGACCACTGCTCCAGGACCACCAACCCATGCAAGACACAGTGATAGGAAATTATAAATAACCCAAGCTTCATAGCTGAAAAAGCAACCAAGAGAATGTTAATGAATTCACTGCTCGTAGTCAATAAACATAGGTCATAAAATACATTTATATCTTAATATAAACAACAAGGAGTATTTGAGCTAAAGTTTATAGAGGCACTAAAAAATGTAAATGATCGTCAAATCACATTCATTATTATGACAGCATATGCAAGCACTGTTCTGCCTGTTCACTAAGTACTAGAATAAAATTTTCTCCATAAGAGGATATCAAACAACTATATACTAGAAGCAACTTCAAGGGAGGTTTCAACAGAATGACACGTATAACTACTTCTGCCTGTTCACTAATTCAAGACTTAATCTCCCAAATCATACATACAAAAACAAAGAAGTGCACCTGTAAACCATGAAACACAAATGAAAAAAAAGCAAATAACAAAGTATTTAAATTTAACATTAACCACAACCAAAATTAATACAACAACAGAGAATAACTTACACTTCCCGTATAGAATTAAAATAGATTGAGCCCATGGGTAGAACAAGTGACAAGAATGACATTAATGCATAAACCTGTCAGAAAATTATATTTCAAATTTAGAGACATAATATAGAAAGCAAACTGATATGGTTCCTAGAGAAACATCCATAGCTCTATGATATGAAAATAAGAAGGAAAATAAAGGATTTTTTTATATACAAAGGAAATACTAGGAAACACATAAATACGGAATGTGATAGCAATAGTAATGAATGTGGAACTGGAAAGACACTATTTATGCATCGGATAGACAGATACAGTAAATAACGAGGTCTGTTTCCAGAAATTCTTGAGCGAACTAGGTCCATCACATAGGATTATGAACCATCCAATTAGAATGTGCAAGCTCAGATTTTTAATCAATTAATAGTTAATTAGAAATGAAATCACTTTAACCAAAGTTAACTCTTAACCAACCTTAACCCTAACTTCAAAATTAATGATTAATAAAAGGGAAAGAGTTATCTTTGGTTAAGATAATTTTATTTTTAATTAATTATTAATTGTTTAAAAATCTGAGTTGGTAAGTTTTAATTGGATGGTTCATAGTCCTACTTGATGGGACCTTGTCCACTCAAGAATTTCTTGGTTTGTTCCTGGACCAAACCAAATTGTTGAATCAGCAACCAATCAAGGAGATGCAAAGATTTCAAGAACTTTCCACCATCCGAGACCAAGAAAATGGATGGAAATGGAATAGCTACAAAATCCCCACCTCTCCATTCACATAAACACCCCATTTCACCAATCCTTTTCTGACGCAGATGCAAGCAATGTAAGATGCATCTAACTTGACATTTCAACTTGGATACATGTAAGGTTGGGTATTGTATTGTATTGTTTGATCACTTAAGCTACTAAAGAGGACTTGGCGCAATTAACAAAATGCACAAGGTCATCAGTTTCAGGCCACTCTTACAAACAATACTTACCTAAAAAACAAAAGATGAATATATATATATATCTTCATTAAAAACGGAAACATCATTCGTTGATGAATATTTCAATGATAATTGCAAAAGCAGAGAGAGGCATTTCAACCGAATCACTCACCGGTACCATAAAAACGATCCGAACAATAAAGCGCTGAAAAGTGGGCTCGGTGTAATTGAGAAGGTGCCGATAAATGTGTAGCAAGGCCAATGCAATAGCTCCACACGTGCAAAAGAAAGCGACGATGTACAAGTAGAATGGAAGCAGTTCCCCCATTTTGTGCCCGAGTTTCGAATTTCCGTTAACGAAAATCGCCGAGTTGCGCTAACGACGCATTTCTACGCGCGAATTCGGGGCAGGAAATAATGAAAGTGTAACCCTAGGCACGATGGGAGAATAATTGTTGGCGATCGGAGAAAAGAAGGAGTGGATCTGTGAAGATGTTGGATGCAGAAAGGAGAGAAAGGAATGATGCAATACGGCGGCGGTGTGAAGGAAATGGAAGGGGACACAGTGCCGGTGACACGCCAATTCCTCCCTTTCTATTTCCGAGAGCCGACATATACAACGGTACAGAATCAAAATTCGATACATTTTTATGCTTTTAACAATCTTTTTATTATCTTCATCATTTTCTAAAAGTTGTGCTCTAATTTTTATATATTTTTTCTTTCTCGTATACCATTCAATATTTATCTTGATTTTTTTTTTCAGACAACGGTTTTTTTATTTAATTTTAATCTCTTTAAATTAATGTTATTAACCTGAGATCAATTATCATTTATCAATCTATTTTGTGTCTGGTTAGATGTGATGAGCATGACAACAGAGAGTTAGAGACGGATTTTATTTTTTTTCATTCCTATCTATCTTATGAAAGATTAGGACGACTTCGGTTGCAAATTTGAAAAATAATTAAAATCTAATTTCAATTTTATTTTCATCATTTTATATTCTTTTTCTTGCACGTATGTTATCTATCTTGATACTTTTATTTATTTTGTAGACAACTGTCGGTTTTTATTTAATTTTTAATCTCTTTAAATTAATGTTATTAAACTGAGATCAATTGTTATGACGCGTTTGTTTACAAGCTTGTTTGTTCTCCATCATGAAGAATAAGAGAAAATCAGTACCATTCAACATGCATAAAAATTCATACAAAATTGATTTTAGCTGGTGCTAACCTGTAAAAAAGATAAATTATATGTTCAGTTTAGCTTCTGCAAATCTGTTAAGACGCTACCAAGAATAATTTCAGCATTTCAAATGCGACTAAATTTTCAATATTACTATAATGTTTATTTATTTCTAGTTAATTTTATTTTTTAATTTTTTAGCAAATTAATAATTATATAAAAATAGTTATTACTATTTTTAAAAGAAAAGTATATATTTCTGTATTGCTACAAAAATTTTGTGAAATACAGGTATTCTCATTTCTCACATGCATCCAGACAAGCCGTAGTTGAAGGATTGGGCTGTCGAGTCATTATTTCCATTAATAAATCTTTGGTTAAACTAATTATGTAAAATAAAATAAATGTGAATATTATATGCATGTATGTGGTTTAAAATATCTCTTGCATAAATATAATTCCCAATTCAATTACAAATCAAGCTTTTAAATCTGTAGGCTATAACACCTTTTTTCTTCGATTAAAATTTAATAATATATGGAAAAACTACACTAGAAGCTGCTAGTCTAATATCCCATCAGCTCCTACCTAATTAGTTATGTACAGTGTGCGGAAAAGACAACCAATAAGCCTTTCTAATATAATATATGTTTATTATTTGTTTCGTTTTTATAAAAATATAAAACTTATAAAATCAAATAAATAGGTGATGTGAAAAGGAGACTAAAAGAGCAAGAAAACAATATATATTTTAGGTCAAAACTAAATTCATTGAATTAAACGGAAACTAAGTCTTCTTCCAAAGATAACCAAACTGCATCCGAAGACTCTCCTTACCTAATACAATTTGGATAGTGAAAAGTAGAAGATATAAAACACGAGCTGCCCAGTTCAACTCTCTTCAATATAAACTTGTAGAAAAGCATATAAAATCAGACACTAGAACTAAAGCAATCCTTAATTATAAGAAATAGACAAGGGTTGGTCTCCACTCCATGAATGCTTGATAAACTTGAATTCCACACTCTAGATTCCATTCAATAGCCAATTCCAATCTCCACATCAATGACCTAACAGAATTTTTTTATTCCAATCACAAAAATAGTGAGATTCGAATTTAAAATATCATATAACAGATTTAATAAAAAAAATATTTATTAATGAAAATTGCTGATAAAAAAATATGGTGGTGTCAACATAACAATTCTTGAATTTTTATTTGAGATTAATTTTTATATATTATTTTTTATATAATCAATAAATTAAAATTTTTCGTATATAATTTTTAAAATAAATATAACATTTTTTAAATATGTAATATTTAGATTGGGTAATATCATAAGAAATAACATGCTGATATAATCTAATTAAATTATTTCATTATTGATAATTTAACACTTTCATATTATCTTTAAATGAAACATCGTCTTTTATTTAGTATAATGTTTTAAAAAAATGTTTCTTACTAAGACTATATTGAGTCTTTATTTGGTTGAATAAAATTTGGAAGGAATAAAACCAGGAGAAAAAAAATTAAGGAGAGGAGAATTAGTTTAAATTGTTTGTTTGGATGAAATTATAGAATGAAACCTGCATAAAAAAAATTATTCCAAAAGTGGGGGGAGGGACGTTGGATTTTTATTATTTTTCCTTTTAAAATATTTATATAACATAAAATATTAATAATTAAAAAATAAATAATTTTTTGTTATTTTTTATACAGTCTATTGTTTTTATTCACTTTTTCTATTATGCAAATATGCTAAAAAAATTATTTTTATTAATTTAAATAATACACATTTTCATTTTTTTTTGTATCTTCTTATTTTTTTTTATATATTTCATTTTTCATCCGAACAAAATCTTGATGGTATCAATTTTTATTTGTGCTGATCAAATAAAATTTAATAATTATTGTTAGTTTAAAAGATGAATTGATTCCATATTTTCTTTATTTTGTTCCATTTTACATTGTTTTAAAGAGAAAGTTAGTTAAAATATTGCTTAGAAAAAGAAAAATAATAAAAAATTTGATCTCTAACATATTTTTTTAATTAAATAATGAAAAAATGTATTTTATTTTATTCTCTTCCTAGCTATTTTGTCTCTTTATAAACATAACATTAATACAAATATTCTAACAAATGTCTCAGAATTATTAATTTTTGTAACACCAAATACTTTATTTAATTTAAATAAAAATAAAAAATATTTAGTTTTATATTTTACTTCCTTGATAAATACTTGATATCTTGTACGAATTAGAAGCGCATGCACGTTAATATGTTTTGTATGTTATGTGAACTTTCGACCGGAAAAAAGTAAAACATTTTTTAGGTGTATTTTATTTAAAGTTAATTATAATTAATTTGAACAAAATAATCTTATCATATCAAATATGATCGAAATATATATATATATATATATATATATTTAAATAATCTAAATTATATAATTTTTATTGAAATATGTATTTTTTTTTAATAAAAAATGTCACTTAAAAACAAACGGGACCTCTTATACAAGTTAAAAATATTTTTCATGTAAAATAAGTTGCATATTGCAGGTTATTTTTAAGGCTGCTATCCTGGATTAATAATTTTCAACATCAACCAAAATTATTATAATACAAATAAAAATACTAATTTTATAAAATTATTAGGATTGATCTAATGATAAAAAGCTAAAAATTTTATATAAAATTTTAGATTTAAATATCATTATTTTTTATATTATAAAATAATAATTATTTTTTATGTACACCACATATATTTTTTTCAAAAATAATTTTACTTTAATGAGATAAAGTTATTATAAAAAGTATTTTTAAGTAATTAGTAGTTATATATATATAATTTAAAATTAATTAAGCTAAATTAACTCTCACCAACTGATATACACGCTTAATAATTTTATTAAGCTTATTATTATATTAATAACAATGTTTTTCCATTTTTCAATACATCAAATTTTATATATTATTGTAAAAAAATAAGTAAATTTGGAACTTTCTCGGCGCAATAGTATTTTTTAAATAATTTACAAGAATGATACTATTTTTAAAAATTAATTATTAGTCAAAATCATTTATATTATTATCAATATGTGTAAAGTATAATTTAATGGAATAATATTAAATTAATAATTTTATAAAAAATAATTATAACTAAAAACAACTAATAATTAGTTGATTAAATAAATATTTTTATAATTATAATAAAAATACAATTAAATTATTAATTATAATTAAAAAATTTAAACAAACAGTATTTAACTAAACACAATATTTAATTTTAAAATATGAAATTGAACATATTATTCTTAAAATATGTTTTAAGCAATATTAATTAAATTCTACTTATTGCAAAAATATTATTTTTTTATGAAAAAATTGCTGTTTTGTAAAGTAATATTTAGTAAAAGCTATATTATTATGAAAAACAATATTTTTTTTTACAAAATCAATATAGTTTTACACATTATATTATTATTACAAAATAATATTTTTAAAATAATGTATGGTATAATATAAATATCTCTTATCAAAGGTAGAAACAGTTTATGCATTCTTAAACTTTGCTGTTTTAAACATTTGAAATAAACCATTCCAATTATTAAAGGACTCACAGATGATGAACAAAGTCCTAACAGGTGCACATTATTCGTGCATATTAGTAAATCCTATTAATTTTAGGCTTGCTTGATATCTTGATGCATTTTTTCGGTTATTTCAGGCAGTCTGATCTGCTTCCTAAAGTGTTGGTGTTGGCACCTACCAGGGATTTAGCAAAGCAAGTTGAGAAAGAGATAAAAGAATCTGCACCTTATCTGAAAACACTTTGTGTTTATGGTGGTGTTTCTTATGTAAAGCAGCAAAGTGCACTTTCATGTGGTGTTTGGAACGCCTGGTAGAATAATTGATTTGGTAAAGGGAACAACAGCCTTAAACTGAGCAAAGTTAGGTATTTGGTTCTTGATGAAGCTGACTGGATGCTTGCCATTGGGTTTGAGGAGGATGTGGAAATAATTTTAGAAATCTTACTGTCTCCGCAGCAGACCATGCTTTTTTCTGCAACCAAGCCGGGTTGGATGGAGAAATTGTCAAGAAAATATTTGAACAATCCACTGACAATACGATAACAATACAATAAAACATATATTAGCATTTTTTTGTGATTATTGAAGGAAGCAAGTTACTGTTTAAAGAATGTCCATTTTTAATTAGTCATGCATACTGAGCAAACAAGTTATTTATCATCATTCTCGTGTTGGGATGTAATTCATGTTTGACATCCAGACTTTATGGCTGTTAATTCTCTAAGATGCATTTTTTTGTTGCAAATTAAAAATATATATTAAATCAGTTAATTTTATGTTTTGAAATATCCTATAGTTATTGAAGTTAAGAGACGACAGTTCAATAATTTCCCTGAATGTGACGATGCCTTACAGGTTTATGGAAAGGGTGGGAAGACTATTGTTTTCTCACACAAAAAAAGATGCTGATGAAGTATCATTGACATTAACAAGTAGAATAGCTTCCGAGGCACTGCATAGTGATATATCTCAGCATCAGAGAGAGAGAACGTTGAATGGTTTTTGGCAAGGGAAATTCACTGTGCTTGTTGCCACTGAAGTTGCAGCACGTGGACTTGATATTCAGAATGTTGATTTGGTAAGTTTTCAAAGTGATATTTTTTGGTCCACATATAAACATCCTATTCCAGTCTTGATTTTATAAGAATCTTCTTGAAATTATAGCATTTTCTTTTCAATTTTTGTTGTGCATTTTGTATTCAATATCCACTGAGGCCAAAGTAACGAGCGCAACCACCTGGAGTGTTGTAAGTTGGATATTATAATTTTTAATTGATGATTTAGGTTTAATTCAGTTGTTGGAAAATTAAGTCTAGAAGCTTGAGTCTTTAAGATATCTCAACCCTAGGTTGGATTTGGACTTTATTGCCTGTTCTGGTGTAGGATTTCTCAAGTCCTAAGTTTGGGTTGCCTGTAGTAGAATTTGGATTATTTTTTATATATGGAGATATTTCTACTACATCTGACATTCTTTAATCTTGATCACTGTACAGTTTTTATTTGACTTGGCAATTAAAATTTTATATTTTGTAAAATGTGTGTAAACAGTGCCTTGGTTAATTCTTTTGACTCATTTCAGTTGTGTTTATCACCAGAAGTTTAAGATATACATTTGAATCATATCGATTTTTATGCTCTGGTCAAAATGTTGAATTGCTGTCTGTTTGCAACATATTGAGAAGCTTGCTGGCATTAGATTGTTCTCTTCAGGTCATACATTATGAACCTCCCAATGATTCTGAGACTTTTGTCATCATTCTGGTCGTACTGGGCATGCAGGAAAAGAGGGTACTGCTATTCTGATGTACACCAGTGGCCAGATGAGAACAGTTAGATCCCTTAAGTGTGATGCAGGCTGCAAATTTGATTTTATTAGTCCACCAGCTATGGAAGAGATTTTGGAGTCGTCTACTAAGCAAGTTGTTGCACCACTCAATAGAGTTCATCCTGAGTCTGTTGAGTTTTTTTACTGCAACTGCACAAAAACTGATTGAAGAACAAGGGGCAAGTGCCCTTGCAGCTGTACTAGCACAGCTGAGTGGATTATCTGGGTCTCCATCATCTCGGTCTCTGATCAATCTTGAACAGGTACTGGAGAAGCTTATATTTCCATTTTGAGATTATGAAGTCCTAAAATTTACTAAAGGATTTGTTGTTTCCCCATATTCCATCTGGATGATACTATACATAATGATTTATATTTCTTATTTAAAAATATATATTCATGAACAGTATGTGAAGATGTGCCATGTGCTGCATCTAATAGGAAATTTATTCAGAACAATAATATCTAAATATTGCCCTGAAAGAAGAGCAATTGTGATATAATTATATAATATCATTCAACTTTATTTGGTGTTTTCCAAACTCTAAAAACCAGATGACTTGATATATTTGGTTTTAACATTTTATGTTTGCTCTTAATATTTTGAAAAACTAGACCTTATTTGATTAGTTTTTATTTTAAGTTGAAAATTAGTCTGCAAACAATATTAGACAAGGTTGGTTCCAAATTAATTAGTTTTTATTTTAATTTAAAGTTTTTGTATTTCTCTCATAATTGATCTTACATATGAATGATGCCTTTGCACGTGTCTTATCTTGTTAGCTCATTAAAACCCTGGTGTTGCAGGTATGGATTACATTGCAACTGACTCAAGATCTGGATACTTCTAGATTTTCTTTTCAGCAAGATCTGTCACTAGGATTCTTTCTGATGTTTATTCTCCAGCTGCTAATGAAGTTGGAAAAATATATTTAATTGAAGATGAAAGGGTTTGTAACTTAGCATCTGAGTACTATTGTTTCTTTCTGCTGTGCAGCTTTTTGGTTGGGGGCTTCTGTCACTTCCATTTATTTGAAAGTTGCTAATATCTATCAGGTTCAAGGAGCTGTTTTTGATCTTCCAGAGGACATTGCTGAAGAGTTACTCGAGAAGGACCTGCCATTTGGAAACTCTATTTCCAATCGCTAAGGTACATTGCAAGGTTTGGTTAATAATTTTTTTTTACAATTTATCATTTTCGTGGATTTCTGTTTTCTCCCCCAACTAAATCGCCATATTTTGGTATCAGTTTATTGGACCACTAATTTGACAAACGTCATTTGACATTTTACTTTGTATTGGCAGTTACCTCCTCTGCATGATGATGAGCCTCCTAATGATTTCTATGGGAAGTTTTCTGACAGAGACCAAAGTAACCGAAGAGGTTCTAGGGATCACAGAGGTTTTAGAAGCTCACGGAGATGGGAAGGGGGCCAATTCTGATGATAAGTTTGGTGCTACATATGGGCGAGGTGGCAGAAATTACAAATGAAGTAGATCTCAAATGGGAAGAAGCGGTGGGGATGACTGTTACATATTGGATGTAGACGATCAAGCAGGTATTTCATCATCAAACAGGTTATAGTATACAAGTTACCAACGTATAGGTGTATGTATAACGCATGACTTCTTAATGTGCATTGCAGAGGCGGCTTGGGAGGGGCCTATTTTAATTGTGGACAATGGCATCTAATTGTCCAAAAAAGGAGACTCAAAACGAAACGTTTTCTAGCTTTCACATCTTTCTTTTTGGCACCACCTAGTTCAAGAACTTGATCTGCCCAGTTGTGATGGCCAGATTGAAAGATGCTATGTTACGTATCTCTTGCTTTTGGCAATCTCCA
Source organism: Canavalia gladiata (assembly GCA_037954105.1). Classification (NCBI taxonomy): domain Eukaryota; kingdom Viridiplantae; phylum Streptophyta; class Magnoliopsida; order Fabales; family Fabaceae; genus Canavalia; species Canavalia gladiata. The sequence goes on from CM075660.1 coordinate 19,084,915, forward strand.
GAGGTCTCCGCCTGTTAAGAATTTTCTTTTACCCTTAAATGTAAAAATTTACGTATCATTTGTATTGCGGCGGTGATATTTGGCAAGAACAGTAACTGTGCGATACTGCTTTGTCTGCTCAACCGTCATGTTTATTATCCGGTTGAACCTTCACATTCACATCTTTCAAGAAACCATAGCAATAGCTTTATACGTGGAATATGCTCCCAAATGTTCATGATTTTGCCAATAAATATTATACATTCTTGTCGTTCGCTATTGCTTCTCTGAAATTCCAATCCGATTTTGGTATTACCAATCTACCACCCCATGCGGACCTAAGTGAAATGAATAACCAACAAACACCATATATATAAAATAAAACCAGGAGACAAACATTTCAACATTACATTGTCACCCAAAACATCTTGACATTATGCTTGGTAGATCTAGCTACTTGCCAAAAAGAATGTTTATAACGGTTCTAAAAAGAGGGCCCCTTTTATCGCTGAGAACCTGGCGGACAGCCTTCTCGTCAGGAACAAACCCCTTGGACTTCATTTGGTCGAGCAACTGTGCTGCCTCATTCAGCTTCTCGTCCCTCACCAACCCCTCAAACACGGAAGTATAAGTCTCAGCATTGGGTTTCATCCCTTTGTCCATCATTTCCAAGAGGAACTTGTTTGCGTCCTTCAGAAACTTAGCATCAACAGTAAGCCCCTTGATGAGGACAGCATAGGTGTAAGCATTGGGAGAGACCCCAGAAGCAAGCATGCGCATGTAAACCTTGAGAGCCTCCTTTGGTTGACCAGCATTGGCATAGGCCTCGAGTATGGCGGTGTGGGCCACCACGTCGGGCATCTGACCCTTGTCTTTGATCTGCCCGAACAGCTCCAATGCCTCGTGGGTGAGACCCTCTTTGGACAAAGCATCGAACATCTTAACTGCATGGTTGAAAAGCCCATCGCCGCTCCTCATATTGTGGAAAATCTCTTGCAAGTCCTTTGGGTCCTTGGGCTCTTGTATTGCTGGCTTCTTGCTGAAGGGGTCATAAGGGGGTGGTAGCTTCTTGTTCTTGTCAATTTCTTTGTGGGTTTCATCGTCACTCTCGGAATCTGAATCGGAGAGGGAGAAGTTAACTTTGGTGTCGATGGGCTTCTTAGAGGAGGTGAAATGCCGTAGAGTGGGATCCAAGTTGGGAACTTTGAGAGAAAGAGAAGGGTATGAGGAAATGGGTGGAAATGAAGGAGGTGAGAATCTGCATAGGAGGGAGGGACGGAATAATGTTGAAGTGTTGGAAGTGAAGACTAAAGCGCGACATATTGCTGTGATTGTGCCTCTGCCACACAAACCCATTCTTCTCGATCAATAGAACAGAATGCCCAACCCAACAACTAAGAAAACTAAAGCCTCACACTCACACTCGCACCCTCACTCACCTCTCCAATCCTTCCAGAAAAATCGGATGGTGGCGCCAAGCAAATTAAATCTTTTTTTTTTTACATATCACTGGGCCATATCGGTTTAGCCTACATGCCCAACTCTGAAAAAAAAAAAAAACAAGAAAGAGACTATTTTTAATACATTCTTATTTTTCCTTTTACACATTTTAAGTATCTTTTATACTTTTTATTTTAAAATTATATATATAATATTTGTTGTACATCTTATGTCACATGTTTTTATTTATTTATTTTAATTTTTACATATTCTTATTTATTTTATTTTTTTACACATTCTACATTATATATTATTATTATTTTTTGTCTTTTATAAAAATTGAATAAAATGATTCAATTAATTTAAATAATATAATTAAATACCTATATCAAATCAAAATTTTAATTTAAACTAATTAGCTTTTGATGTTCCTTGATATTTCTTTATAATTTCTAATACAAATTTCTATAAATTAAAATGAGTTTATCTCATGTTTAACAAACATTAAACAGATTACGTAATTAATTTGAATTAAAATTTAGTTCACATTTTGACTGATATTTAATTATATTATTTAAGTTTTTTTAAAAGTTATGAAAAAATAAATGAATGAATAAGGATCATATATGATTTATTTTGTCTTATATCAACCAAGCTTTTCACTTTTGTCTAGTGTGTTAGCAAATTTTTATTTTTATTGAATGGATTAGTGAAATTTTTTTATCTTTTTTCTAAACATCATTTTTATAAATATTTTAAGGTAATATTTATCTATTTTTTATTCAAACTACATTTAATATGTTTTTACTGTTGAGAGTCTAATGTATGTTCAGGTCTACACAAGGCTGACATTGCATTTGTTGTGAGAATATTAGGAAGATACCAAAATAATTCAAGTAGTGATCATTGGAGAGATGCAAAGGAATTCATGAGGTACCTTCAATACACAAATAGACACTCAGATAACCTGGAGGTGATTGGGTTCTCTGACTCTGACTTTGCTGGTTGCGTTGATTCACGAAAATCAACTTTTGGTTACATTTTCATATTAGCCAGTGGAGTCATATCTTGGAGGAGTGTCAAACAGACTGACTGCTACCTCTACAATGGAGGCTAAGTTCATTTATTGTTTTGAGGCTTCCTCACATGGAATATGGTTGAAGAGTTTCATTTCTAGGCTTAGACTTTTGGATTCCATTTCTAGGTCAATAAAGATATATTATGACAATTTAGTTGTAATGTTTATGGCTAAAAATAAGAAAAACGATAGTCGAATTAAACATATTGACATTAAGTATTTAGCCATTAGGAAGCGTGTTAAAGATATGAAAGTATTCATTGAATACATTAACACCAAGCTAAATTAGTTGGTCCTTTAACTAAGGACATGTCACCATACAAATTTAAGGATCATGTAGTCACTATATGACTTGGTTCCACTTTGTAAATCGTTGTTGTTAGAACAAATGTTAATGAAACTCTATTATTATTTTTCACATCTAACATTTATGTATACACAGTCATTTATTTGAGAAATGTTACTACAGTATGGACCTAGAATAAACATTGGATTTATCATTAAGTAATTTGGGTAAGATTTAGAAACAAGATATATTGTGATACATGGAAGATATTACTTAAATTAAAAGAAAATATCGTCATAATTCATGTATTGTGTTTCTGAAATACATGATATTTCATGGGCATTTATTGAAAACATACGGATCAAATGGGAGATTGTTGGTTGCACATTCATGGGAACTGTTCACTAAGGATCATAGACCACTTCCCTTATCAGAAAGTGGTCCTAATTCTAGCCTCTCCTCTATACCCATCAATCCATGATAATATCCATTAAAGTTGGAGGTGATTTTTTGATGAGAAAAAAACGCCTATAAATAATCACTTAGGCAGAGGTTTATGAGCACAAAAACATTTTACACCAAAATTTCATCTAGGATAAGTTTTGAGTGTTTGGAAGACCCTGAAAGTACTCTAATTTAACATCTAGAAAGCTTCAACTTCATTCTGTAGAGTCAAGCAAATTACATAACTATGGCAGGAGGTATTTATTCCTATTTTGCTGTTTTTTATACTCTTTATATGCATATGTCTTACATCATTAAATCCAATAATCCAGTAAAAAAAAATAATGTTCTTCGTATCTTTTTTATTTGCTATCATTTTAAAAATTTATTTTTTAATTATTTTTTTAAAAATTTTAAAATAATATTTATTATTATTATTAATTAAATATTAACTTTTTATAAAAGTAATAATTGATAAAAGAAATAAATTAATAAGAGATTTAAAATATTAAAAATTATATAATAATTTTAATAAAAATAAAAATATTAATTAACTTTTTTTAACATATGTAAGATAACATTAAATAACAAATAAAAAATATAAAAAAGTTAATTTTAAACTTATATAATGACGTTGATCTGGATTCATCTCATTAATAGTCGTTCAATTTTTCTTTTTCTAAAATAATCAATAATTTCAATCATTGAATAAATGATATATGCACTATATATATATATATATATATATATATATATATATACATGTAAAAATTAAACAAAATTTAATTTAAAATAACATTGATTGCAAGCCGATCAAAATGACAAAAATAAAAGTGCATTATTGCCCCAAAATAATGCATGATAAATTACAAAAAGATACCACTAAAATCATATTGAACGAGATAGATAAGTTCATAGTAGAATTTGAGAGATTTGGGGTTGGGCAAGTATTCCAAGAAGAGAGAGAGAGAGAGATTTGCTCACTCTAACTTGAACTGAGAGACTTTTCCTCATATTTCCTCATAGACAACGACAACAGCATAACTTAATTACGACCTAGGTGGCCATTGCTATGGAATGTGTGGAGTAGAATTAACATGGCGAACTACTGAAACCCTGACTGATGGGGACGCTGATTTTTGCTTCTTATCTCTTGCAAAATATTGCTTTTTTAAGTAAATAATGAAAGTGATGGAACAATATGTTTGAGTTGATATTATTTTATCAGCATCATCCAAGAATTTAGTGGCCTGATGACTTGCGTATATATAACAAGTATAACAACATTTCAATATATATATATAATTATTAATCTTCTTATTTTTTTATTTCCACAATTTCTCTTACTTTTTAAATTCAAAAATATTAAATATTTTTTTTTTGTATTTTTAAGATAACATATACGTTTTGTTTAATACTTATTTTATAAAGTAAAAGAAAGATTTGTAAGAAGGTGAGTAAAATGATATAACAAGCTCTCTCTCAGTATATAGTATCAATTTCTCGTTGGTTTTTTAAATGAATAAAAATAAGTACGAATTCCTTATTAGTATTTACTCTCTCTGCTTCTTGTTTATCTATCACCATCTTTAAAAAATAGTTTTTAATTGTCATTTTAAAATTTAAGATTATTTTTTATTTTTATTATAATACTCCCATTTTTTGTAAAAAATAATTAAGAAAATAAATTAATAAAATTTACATAAATTTAATATTGACAAAAATATTAATTTAACTTTTTTAATTTGTATCAAACCAACTTATACAATATAAAAAAAATGAAATGAGTATCAATTTAGATTCAGTGGTTCACATGTGATACGATTTTGACCTAACATAAAAGCTTGTACAACAAATGGCATTAGTTAGTTGCCAGAATATGAAGCTCCACCTATAAAATCCCCTGTCATATATGAACACTTTAAGGAGAGTCCAAATTCTTCACAGTGAATAGTACAAAAAACATTACAAAATTTGGTGCTCTCCCCACTCTTTCTTTGGCATGTTTCTCTGAAATTGTTGCTTGATAACTTTTTTTTTAACATAATAACATTTTTAGTCCGAACTAACTATAACTTTTCAAATAATGTTATGCTGCATGTATACCACAAATCCATTCCTTAATTAGTTATACTATTCAGCTGCAGTACTTTTTATTTCATTACCTTATTTAACAATTTGTTTTTGTAATGAAAATCAGGATCAATGATTTATTTCTATATTTATTATTATTGTTGTTATTATTTTATTTGTGGTGATGGAGCATTATTCTTGGGATGTGATCCAATCCAATTCTCTATATAGATAGGTTGGGTATCCTGCGTGCAAAGCCACCGTGGCCTAAAAAGAGAATATTCACATAATACACAGCTTTCAAATCAGGGGCAAACTGATCCTAAATTAAGCTATAATTTATTGTTTACTTATTTATTTATTAGATTGTTCGGACTAGATTCAATGAACATATTACATCATTGAGGATATGCAAATGAGTCAGGGATGGGAGGATAAAAGGGAACTAAATATTTATATATGTATATTCTCATCACTACTAAGTTGTATTCAAATAATCTATTTACCTGAAATTTTAGATTTCTGTTTGATTATTGTTTTTAAAAATAGTATTTTTTAAATAAATTATAAATAAAAATTTATTTCATAAGTGAAATTTTTAAAAATTATTTAAAAAATTATATATGTTTCAGTTTTAAAAATTTAAAAAATTAAAAAGAAATTTAAGCTGGTTTAATTTTTAAATTTTAATTATTTATATTCTTCTATGTACTATTCTATTTTTTAACTTACTTTTCTAACTATTATTTTTAAAATAAATTATAAATTAAAAAAATGAAAATAAAAAATAAATCAGAAATATCCTAAATTTTATTTTATTTTTTCTCTAACTATTATTTTTAAAATAAATTATAAATTAAAAAAATGAAAATAAAAAATAAATCAGAAATATCCTAATTTTTATTTTATTTTATTTCGAAAGGACCCTCTCGGGTGCAGTGTTGTGATAACTACTGTATTCATTTCAAGTTTGTATTTTTAAAATATTCTATCGTTGTAAAATAATTTCGAAGTGGAGATGAAAGTTAATAAAATCGTACTACATATGTCTACGGTTCGACTTGTTTAAAGCCTAATTAGGCTCAGCTTGTTTAATAAATAAACAGATTCAAGCTTTTTAAAAAACCTTTTTAAATATAAACAAGTCAGGCCTAAGTTGATAAAAAAGCCTATTTAACCTATTCAAGGATCTATTTATATTTATATAATATATATTTATATTTATTTTAATATATTATATTTATATAATATTTATTTTATTTTTTATTTACATAATATTAATATATATATATATATTTTAGGTCTATTTAATAGTCTTTTGATTTTCTAGGCTTTAAGTTTGTAAACTTTTTTAATTAATTATTTAAATAAACTTTAAGTTTATTTATTGATTTTTTTTTGTAATGTATGCTTTTAAACAGGCTTGCAGGCCTTGTAGACTTTAAATCAGTTCAAACCTTGATAAAAAAAAAATCTTTAACAGATAACAGACTTAAGCTCAGGCTTCAAAATTTGTAAATAGACCAGACTTGAACATTCAAAACCTATCTCGACTCGGCCTACTTCCATCCCTATTTCAAAGGTTAAGATTTTTTTTTATTTTTTATTAAGATGTCATTATAACAAATATGAATATATTTTATCAAGGGAAATATCAATTATGTTATAAACAATATATTTGGTAAAATATTTTATTAAAAACTAAAATTAGTAAGTAAATTTTTTTAAAAATATTTCAATTTTATTTGATAAAATAATTTATTTTATTAATTATTAATATTTTTTAAATAGTTACTGATATTTTTTGAAAAATTTTATTTAAGTAATTTTTATGTTTTTCAATTTTTGATAAAAATATTTTTTATTTTTATCATAGTTTACTTTTATAATATGATAATTTATTTATCTATTTATTTTTATAAAATTAATATTATTTAATAATTTTAAAATAATATTATTATATATTTATTTTTATATTATTATAAAATATTATATTTTAAATTATTATTTTAATTATTATTTTATTTTATAAAAATATTAAATCGCTTGATAAAAAATAAAGTAATTAAATTTTAAAATTTTTATTTAAAATTTATTTATATAAAAATTTAAAATAAATATTTTTAGTTCAAATAAATAATTTTTATTTAATTATTTATTAATATATTTTTATTAAAAAATATATCATATTTATTATATTTTAATATAATTATTTAACTATATTTTTATTTATCATTTTATATTTATTAATTAATTGAAAATAATTTTATTAAATAATTTTAATCATTTAGTTGCTTCGATTTTAATTTATTTTCATAAATTTTAATTTTTAACTAATATTTTAATTTCAATTAGTTTACTGGTAGTTTTATTAATTAACCAAAGATAAAAATATAATGATACAACAAATGAATATTTTTCGTAAACAAATTATAAAAACAAATAAATAATAAAATAATGTATTTGAATACGTGATACCTCCTAAAAATATGCGTGTTGCATTTTTTTTTGTTTTGCTTTTAATAATACCATTTATAAACAGTGTATTAGAAATGCAGAGTAGAAGAAAGAAATTTTACAAAGAAAATTCACTTATATAAAATAAAATGGAATTTTCAATATTATATATGGTTTTTTATCATCTCTTATGTTAACATGTAATTTTGTTGTCATTTAATATTTCTACTTTTGAAAATTCTCAAGTATATTTAGTTTTTATTAAATTCTTTTATTTCTAACTTTAACTTGATTATATCTTTAAAATATTTTTAAAATTATCTTTATACATTAATATTTATTTCTTGCTCCAAATCTCTGCGATCCATTCTCATGTATTAAATTAGAATATATTGTTTTAAAAGTAATTTTATTTTTACTTGATTTTTTAAACAATATCACATGTCATTGTGTCCTTTTCTTTTAATTTAATTAATTTTAAACCAATTGTGTATACTTTTTATAATGTTAAATTTTAATATATATTGACTTGTACCCAAATAATTTCTATATTTGTTTAATTTAAAAAATTTTAAAATTAATCTTTAATTCATAGACTCTCAATTTTATAAAATTTTTAAATATCTCCATTTATTAATAATTAACTAGTAATGATTCGTATGATGTACACGTTTTTTTTATTTACAAATGTTGATCTAAATTGTTGTTAGATTTTCTGATTTTGCTAAAGGAAATTGTTGACATATACATCAAAATATTAAAAATAAATATCTTTTGAAAACATAATTAACATTGTAATTGTATAAATAATGCAGCAAAGGTAGTAAATATTTGAAAATAACCATCAAACATCAACAAATTTATCAAAATTATAGAATAAATAACATTGTTTAATTCTTATTGACATCTATAAACAAAACACGTGACGTTCTTACGTATGATAAAAACATGAGGATGTCTTTAACTTTAAAATTAAAAAAAAATTGTAATATTGTGGCCATCTATGAGTGAGGTGAACAATGTATTCTTTAGCTTTTGTCACTTCGATCTGGATCATTTCCACTATTATGTTATTTATAGGATCATTTTCCAAACAAATAAAGGAAAACATATCAAGCAATGGAGCTCCTGTATATGTCATACGAAAAATTATGTTAGTAAATAATTGAATATAAATATTTAATAACATATTAAAAATAATGTTTAATATTATTACTAACGGATTATTCATCTTTCATTTAAGTCAAAATTTTATTACATACAAAATCATAACATCTTGTAGGCATATTATGATGAGGATACATTGATTCAGATTGAGGCAGAAAAAAATTATCCCAGTAACTGTTCCATGAAGGATAATTAGTTATAAATAAAACAATTAACAGATTTGTGTCTGATCACACGCCACACGCCTTTCACGTTGAATTGTCCGACAGGGAAGCAGTTGGGTGGGTCGATTTCGTTACACGCTGTCTCTTATCATATCCGAAACTAATCTAATAAAAAACATAGCCTCATGACATAATGCATGTACCCTGATAAGGCAGCGCTCAATATTTATAAGCTAAAAAATCTTTATATATAAATAAATATAACAGTAAGTAAGTTTTAAAGTTTTCTCAGGAATGTTTTTCCTTGCTCAAACTCAAGTTAGGAATGGTATTTAATTTAAAATTTAGATTAATTTAAATTTTAAATTAAAATAATTTATTATATTAACATTATAAATTTTAATTTTTTATGTTACGGAAATCTCCAATCATTTTTTTTCTTTAAACTAAGTTTATGATTGGTATTATCTTCCTTATTATTGCAATTAACTATTTTCATTATTACTGTAATTAATAATTATTATAATGAGTACTGGCTATGGTTTTATAATCATTTTTCTTTGATTATTAATAAGTTTCCTTGTTAACCAATGGACTGTGGATTGTATATATTAGGTAAAGAAAAACCTGGATTTAATAAAGTAATTTTTAAATATACTTATAAATATTGAAACTTTAACTAATATGCCATTTTATATGATGATTAAAATTTTAACTCATTATATTAGGAAATAACTTTGGTATTTAAGATTTTAAATTTAATAAAATATTTTAAAGATATTTCAAAAAAATATTCAAAGAATGCATCATTAAATATTTTATAATTTTAAATTTTGAATTTTATTAAAATTTTCATTTCTAAACTCTCAATAAATTTATCAAACTTGTTAGTGTTTTGCTCTTATGATTTAGAAATTTTAAATAAAAAGATAGAAAAATGGTAATGGATTAAATGCATTCAACCTAAAAAAAATAACCTAAATGTTAAATGTTACTTAACTGGACATAAGAAGTTTCACAACGTCACTTATACATCAAAAGACACCTGTTCTTGCATATTATACGCAGTACAAATATGTTATATAGGGATAAGTCTACTAAACTAAAATACACCAATATCTACATGTAAACTTGATTATTAATATTAAATTACTTTATATAATAAATATTTTGTATAAAACATTATTTATAAAATGATTGGTAATTTTTTTTTTAAATTTATTAATTAAAAACTTTTCTATATTTATTACGTCAGAATATATCTGTATAACTTAAATTTATTATTAAAATTTTTAAAATATTTTTCTATGACTTTACATATAAATATTATAACTTTTATAATTTATATTAATTTATATCAAGATATTTTATTTTATATTTTTTATAAAATTTATTAACATAATTTATAAATAAATACATATATTTTTTTAAATATCTAAAATTATTATATCATACTTATTTACTTAAAATTAATTTAATTATTAACCAATTTAATCAATATTATATATTATTAAACAACATAAAAGTATATTATATAATTAAACGTTTGACATAAAATTTTAAATTATTAATATTAAAATATTCATATTGGATTATATATGAATAAAAAATTTATACTAAAATAAAAAAAAATATATAAAAATTTATTTTTCAATTTTTCTTAACGTAGTGCATGTACTTTTTTTGGTTATATTTTAAAATTTTATTATTTTTTAGAATATAAATATTTTATAAAAATATTTATCATTATCTAATTATATTTAATAAATTTGACAACTTAAAAAATTAAATTTTATTAAGTAAAATAATATATGTGACAATCATCAATTCACATTTCTTTTACCTAGGTTTTTAACAAGTATTTCAACATTAAAAAAATTGAAATACTTAATATTGAAATATTTTTATTTTAAAAATAGTTTGTTTGAATAAAAAATTTAAAATTTTATATTTAAAATTATTTATTTGAATTTTTTATATAAATTTATTAAATTTAATTTTTGTTATTTAAATTAAGTAATTTAATTTTTATTATATATAAAATTTCAGTTTTAAATATTCATAATTTCTTTTTAATTTTATTATTACTATATTAAAAAATTAAATATATAAATATTTTATTTCAAAAAATATTAAAAAATTATTATTAAAAAATATATAAATTCTCTTATTTTATTTTATTAAAATATATTTTTAAAAATTTAAAAACTTCAATTTTTTTATAAAAATTTAAACAAATTATTTCAATTTTTTAATTTTTTTTTAAATTATCTTCACCCCATAAATTGTATCATCCAAACATAAGGTATATTATATTAACAATTATTGTAATACATCTCTTTTACTATTTTTAAAATAATTATAAAAAATATTTAATATCTTATTAAAAAATATAACAATATTCAAATCATAAAATTATTTCGCATCGCACTCACACGAATACGAATATTAGTTTATTTTTAGCAAATAAAACTGAAAAAATTGCCTTACCTTATAACTTTGTAAAATATAAATTCTATGAGATATATTTTTTTATATTATAAATTTATTAAAAATTATTTCTACTAAAAAACAAAATATAAGAACAAAAGATAAAAATAAATAATATAATAAAAATATATATTATACTTTACTAATTTATAAATAATATATATTATTTCAATATCTATTATTATTTTTTTTATTGAACCAAATTTTGTACATACATGTTTGCAGTAAAAATTTAAGAAAAAAAATGTTATTTCATAGTTAAAAACAGATCCAATAAAGGAAGAAAGACAAAACTAAAAAAAAGTAAAGATACCGGAATATTAATATAATGCCTTTGATTCTAATATATCTTGGTTTAATAGTTATAATTTTAAAAATAAAATCAAACCGTTAAAAATTGAATGCATATAGATAAATATACTATGCAGCGTCCACTATTTAAAAAAATAAAAAATATATGAAATAAGAAATAGAACAGATGTATTTAAAAAGAAATATTAGATGTTAAAATTTAAAAGAGCCATGATATTCATGCATCTTAATATGCGATTTATGGGATGTAAAGACAAAAAAAGTAAGATAGAAAATTGAGATCTGATACATGATTAGAGATATAAAAAATAAGAGATGTACCGATATATAAACGCATGATTATAGTTTTTCAATTTAAATTATAATTTGTGAGGTTTTAATTCTGGACGTGAGGAAGTGAAACGAAATCATCCGAGTTTCTTCAAAAGAGGGAAAAAAAGAAAAGAAGAGAAAAAGGCGAAAGGGAATTGGTTGGTAAATAGAAAATTGTGGGAGAAGGATAAGAGAATAAGAAGAAGCAGGGTTGATGAAGTGATTGGATAATGAGTTGATGACAGTTGCGTGAGTTGTTTAGAGGTAGAGTTGTAGCAGTAGAAGATGTCGATACCCAAGGAGCCAGAGCAGGTTATGAAGTGGAGAGGAGGATCGGTATTGGGAAAGAAAACCATTCTTAAGAGCGACCATTTCCCTGGTTGCCAGAACAAGCGTTTGCATCCTCACATCGAAGGCGCTCCCAATTACCGTCAGGTTCTTCCTTCTTCTTCACGATTCCTTTTTCTTTCCATTCTTTTTTTGTTCCTTTTTAAATTCACTATAACTGTTGCTTGCTTCTTCCTTCCCTCCCAGGCCGACTCGTTGCATGTTCATGGTGTTGCGATCCCAACCAACGATGGAATCCGAAATGTTCTCAAGCACATTGGTGCTCAACCTGAAGGAAAGAAGAGAGCGCAAGTTCTTTGGATTAACCTTCGCGAGGAACCGGTATATATATATACACATACTGCTTCCTAGTCACCTGTTGGGAATGAATGGATGGAGGAGTAATAATTACTCTTATGATATTCTGTATACTTCATTTTCTGCTGTTGCTAGCCATTCTGTGGTTTTAATCTTAGCATTAATATACATGCAATACAAAAAAAAAAATGAATTACATGTTCTCTTTGCTTATACTTCTAGAGTTCCGAGGAGGATTATTATCAATATATTTGTGGTCATGTCTTTCTTTGGCTGATGTTTGTTGAACTTTTATTCTAGCTCTGAATCTGATGATTGATGTTTGTGTAAGGTTCTCAAATCTCAAGAGCATCTCTCCTCAATTTTCATACTCTTCCTTTCTTGAAATCAGGTTGTGTACATTAACGGACGCCCCTTTGTTTTGCGTGACGTGGAGAGACCGTTTTCCAACCTCGAGTATACAGTAAGTTATGAGGAATTCTTGTTGCTTTAGTTTTGTATATTTTTTTCTCTTTGTGGTCCATATTCATGGGTTATTAGCTCTTAGTTCTAAGCTGGTTGTAAACTGAATGTAGTGTAAAACTTAACACTTTGGAATTGGCTTGATAAGTTGAATTGAGCTCAGTAATGCTTCAACTAAATTCTTTCGGCTTTTAATTGTTTTGTTTTGTGGCACTTGATTAGGGAATTAATAGGGAAAGAGTTGAACAGATGGAAGCTCGTTTGAAAGAAGACATTTTGATGGAAGCGGCAAGGTATATCCGTGGTTCCTTTCAATATTTATCCCTAGTTTGTCCCGCAGGATTCATGGCATGAATCTCTTAACTAGTATCTAATTCTGCATTGCATGGCAACCAATCTTATTTTCAAATTGGTGTAACAGATATGGAAATAAAATCCTTGTGACCGATGAATTGCCAGATGGTCAGATGGTGGACCAGTGGGAATCGGTCTCCAATAATTCTGTGAAGACACCATTAGAGGTAAGGGTTAAACTAGTGTAAGATGGGAGTGTGAGGCTGCTCGATCAATTTCCTGGACAAATTGTGTCAAAGTTGTTTTCTTGGCTGTAGGTGTACCAGGAATTGCAAATGGAGGGATACCTTGTTGATTATGAACGTGTTCCTATAACTGATGAAAAATCCCCAAAGGAACTGGATTTCGATATTTTGGTCAGTTCTTGTGTCTTAATATTTCTTTGAATAAAAGTCTCTGAACAAGTTTCATTTGCATGGCAATTATGCTTGATTCTGATTTCATCCTACTTGTTATTCTCTACCAACATGCAATTTCCTGTTCATGTATTCTGTTGTCAAATCAAGGGGTTGGATGATGTAGTATCCTTCTTTATTGTCTTGTCAATGACCTTCTGATGAACAATGATAAAATAATATATTTTATTTTGGTACAGTTACACTAGTTATTAACATAGAAGAAAAACTCATTTTGTTTCCTGAATAAGCCAGTGATTTCATATATCTTAGATACTCTTCATCTTGTATTTTAGGTTCATAAAATTTCACAAGCTGATGTAAATACAGAGATAATTTTTAATTGTCAAATGGGGCGTGGACGAACTACAACTGGAATGGTTATTGCAACTTTGGTTTACCTCAATCGAATTGGAGCTTCTGGTACTTATTTAATTTTATTTTCAAATATTTCTCACATCATCCTTGATTTTATCGTTGATTTAATTTCTTTTATGTCATTGTTCAATCCAAAAATTTGAACTCAAGCAAATGATTTCTTGCATATTAAGCATGTGATACTAAGATTTTTATTTTTCTGTTTAATGAAAAATGATTTTTTCTTTTAAGATGTGGTGCTTTGCTACACCAATCAGGTAGTGTATGAATAAGCACTCCAGGATTTGGTTTAAATAAATGTCTGTACACTTTTCTGTTTGTGTGGCAATTTTTTGTTGTAAAGGCAACGTTAGGCAGCAAGTGCATCTTCTCCGTACCTGGTAGTGTCTACCATGGTTGTGATATGAGTTCACTGGAAGAGCAGCTGACTTTTTCACTAATTTCTAGTAAAAAGTTATGTTGTTGGAAATACAGCTCTTTTTATGTCTTTTCTAAAGGGTGCATTTTTATTCATATTACTTCTTGGTTACAAGAATGAGTCTAACATATGACCAGAGAGCACTAACTTAGAGTAAGAGGGAGAAAAAGCTCAATACACCCATTGATTTATGCAATCATGGGCTGAACTAAAATAGTAGGTCAGGACTATCTGTTTACAATCTGTAGTTCCATATCCATTCATGCATAAGGCGTTAGTTCCAAGAAAGCAAGAATATGGTGCGTTAGGTAGACATATTGGAATGGAATGCAACATGTGTGTTCTATCCTATGTTTGGTTTATTTTAAAAATAAAACAGAACTAGGCTCGAGGTTAAAAAAGTGGGACATCTTGGCTCCACCAAAAGCGTGGAATTTAAGGGAACAGAATAGAACCACATTACCATTTATTTTCCATTAACAAGAATATCACCCTTCTCTTTCTCGATCAGACTGGATGTTCACTGGAGTTGCCGCTGGCTCAGGCAGTGCAGAGGAGCTGTCGGGGATGGAACTTGTGTTGACCAATCGGTGGTATGTGTGATTTTGCAGTGCCACCAATTCTCTCTACCAGCTCTACATTTACACCATGAACCATCAAAAGCTAAAGCTCTCCTTCCAAGCTGGTGAATGCCAATAAATCACTTCCTTCTTTTTCCTTTCTGCTTCACACACAATAAATGGCTTTTTAATTTTCTCGAATGAGTTTTGATTTGAGGATTCAATGCCGTGAAACTAGGGCTTTTTCCTATTTCTACTTGTTGATTGTGATTTTTTTTTCTCTGCTTTGGCTTATTTTTCAATAGTACCTTGAAAAATAAAACCTTGGATTGATATGCTGTGATGAAGTACACTCGTCTGTCATTTATTCATATTTTCAGAAGCAATCTTGTGATTGTGGAATACCATGCTAACAGAGTAATACTAGATCATCTAGGGGTGGTAGGAATTGTTGGGTGTTGGAACAACTAAGGAAAAGTTGAAGGATCTAGATATGATTATATATGTAATCGAGAAAAGTATTTGGTTCACTCAGCTTCAAATGCAAAACAAAAAACATGTTCCATGTTTTGTTGTGTTTCCAAACACAGAGACGGACCTTCCTTATGACAGGGGAGCCATGACTCCCCCAAACTTTTCTAAAAATTTCTATATACATATAAAATAGCAACAAAAGTTGCTTATTGCATTGCTCCATATACAGGCCGAGGCATAGTCAACGTTCATTGCATTATATCAGTAAAAAAAAAAAACATATTTATAAATCCATGTTATGTTCTCTATCGTTTAATTACTACTAAAACATACACACTATGTGGGAGAAGGGGGGTAAACTCATAAATGCTGAGGAATAAACCTTACTTTTTTATTTTAGAAATGCTATCTGGCATACATTTTGTCTATTATTAGATAAAATAATTTCATGTAAGTCTTACTAAAAGAGTAGTGTGCGCTTAATATTTTTTCTTCTTCTAGTGCAAAATATAAAAAGTTCATTCAATAATAAAAAAATACGTATCTCATATATTGTAAGTATTTTTAATTAAAATGTATAAGAAACTGTTTATTTAATTAATATAAAGATATATTTTGTTAATAAAAAATAAATTAAAATATGAAAATTAGTTTAATTTTAAAAAATTAGTTTAATTGATAAAATATTGTTTTACCAGTAATTTGCAATTGGTAGAATATGTATAATTTCTTGTCTTGGCTTTAATGTGTTGATAGGTAATAGTAAAGGGACTTCTTGTAGGTTTTAAACATAACTTAATGATGTCTTTTGAATTGAGCTTTTGGCTATAAAATACGGCTCATAATATATGAAACTTTAACTAATATCATATTAATGGCTCCTCCAAAATTTTTGTTGAAGTTGTGCCATTGTCCAAACACAATATGTAAACATGTCCCATTCCATTCTATTTGTAAACTAAATGCTACCTTTAGTGTATATACTGAATAACCCTCGTTTACATTGAAAGATAATTGGACCTATGCTACTGGTTGAATCAATGCCATTAACAAAATGTTGAATATATCTATACATGATAGGGATTTCAAGAAGCAATTCTGTTGGTAGAGTTTCTCAATGCCTGACTAATGTTGGTGACCATATGCCTAACTCGGAGGAGGCAATTCGAAGGGGAGAATATACAGTCATAAGAAGCTTGATTCGGGTGTTAGAGGTATATTGGCATTTGACATTAACTTCAATATTTCTTTTGGTCAGATACAAAATATGTTCTATTTGTCTTAATTAGTTGACTTGCTTCCAGGGTGGTGTTGAGGGGAAAAGACAAGTGGACAAAGTCATTGACAAATGTGCCTCAATGCAGGTATCTGTTTCAAGCCCCCAAAGAAGCACTTCTAAGGAGGGAAATTCAGTACCCTGAGCGAGGATTAGTCTCATACCCATAGGGTGTGAGAAAACCTCATAAGGATAAGGAAAAATAAAATTCCTAATTTGGTTCTTCATACTGTTTCTTAGTTTGTTGCAAATTTCTTGTGCTTGTACTTTTTGCATATCATCTAAAATTGCCTCATTTAAACCTTGCTTTGCTTTTATTCCAGAACTTGCGTGAAGCAATTGCCACCTATCGGAATAGCATTCTGCGGCAACCAGATGAGATGAAAAGGGAGGCTTCACTTTCTTTCTTTGTGGAGTATTTGGAAAGATACTACTTTTTAATATGCTTTGCTGTATACATACATTCAGAAATGGCTGCACTCCGTTCTAATTCTTCTGGTCATAGAAGTTTTACTGACTGGATGAGAGCAAGGCCGGAGCTCTACAGCATTATTCGCAGGTTACTTTCTTTTTCCCTAATAATTATGCAAAATCTTAGTTTTGTTAATTTCCTTTCATTAGTTCTATGGATCCATATCTATTGATTCAAACTGATTGTGACTAGTGAATTATTTTTGACCAAGTATACCTAACATTGAAACATTGAACTGCATTAAGGCAGCTTCTACTTTGGGACATAATATTTTGTTGAGTCTGAGCTCCTTGTTGTCCTTATTTATTGTTACTGGCATTAAGTAAATCATTGATGTTAATATTGCTCTTTAGGCTCAGAATTTTAGTTAATCAATTGAGTCTTACCATCAGGGATTATGCATGTGCCAGTGTGGTTCTTAGATTGCCCTTAACTTCTGATAGTGAAGGTCTCTATTGGATTGTGATGATGCATGGGTAAGTTGATAAGCTTATTTGTTTGCTCGAAGATGTTCATCAAGGATTCTAAAGTTAGCCGCAAAGAAACAGGCCATGGGCTGGAGTTTTATCTATTGGGACATTATGCTATGATTCCATAGAACTTGTTTGACCTTAAAAAGTTGGCTACTTTTTCCTGTTCGTAGTGTAGCTTGACATTGGTTATCAGAAAAGCAACAAGAGGGACTTAACTCCCTGAGACATTCATTATGTTTATGGTTTAAGAGATTTTCTTGGTTAATATTTATTATAGTCAAGAATAGATTGGTTATCAGAAAAGCAACAAGAGGGACTTAACTCCCTGAGACATTCATTATGTTTATGGTTTAAGAGATTTTCTTGGTTAATATTTATTATAGTCAAGAATAGACTGGACCGAACTCAATACCAAAAGCTAACTCAAGATTTGGTCACATCATTATAATGAGTATTTTGGTCATACCCTAGCCAATGTAGGATCTTAGCACACCTTTTTGTGCCTAGGACTAGACTTTTGGAACATAAAGTTTGCAAGTCTGGATATTTGCTTCTGGCTCGCCATTAGGACTAGATGGGTTTGATGCCATCTTAGAATTGAGAATGGACTAGGCCTAACTCAATCCTAAAGCAGGTTAAAGGAGGAAGGATCGCCCAAGTCATGATTGGCAGAATTTTTGTCATTTCCTAGCTGATGTTGGATCTTAACAATATTCACCGAAAACTGCTTGGTATAGTGTTTTTGCGTTATGGTCTTTGCTAATCTAGTGTTCAACCCTGTCATTATATTTTTAAATAAAATTTCCCTTCATATAATTAGACAATTGTTTACAAAACTAGTTTCTGATTTGTTAACTTGTTGATCGTATGATTGTTAACATTTGACATGTATTGTTTGTTTCCTTTGCCACTTATCTGCATTGCAGGTTGTTGAGGAGAGATCCAATGGGTGCACTTGGATACTCCAGTTTGAAACCATCACTACAGAAGATAGCTGAATCCACTGATGGTCGCCCTTCAGAGATGGGTGTGGTTGCTGCTTTGAGAAATGGCGAGGTTCTTGGAAGTCAAACTGTTCTTAAAAGTGATCACTGTCCTGCATGTCTACTTCCAGAATTACCTGAAAGAGTGGAAGGAGCACCTAATTTCAGAGAAGTTCCAGGGTTTCCGGTTTATGGGGTGGCAAATCCAACTTTTGATGGTATTCGATCTGTCATTCACAGGATTGGTAGCTCCAAAGGTGGGCATCCAGTACTTTGGCATAATATGAGAGAAGAACCTGTTATTTACATCAATGGGAAACCATTTGTTCTTCGTGAAGTTGAAAGACCATTTAAAAACATGCTGGAATACACGGTACAAAAAATTACATTCAATCTTTGGCATTCCTCTCCAATAAACTTTTTGATTAAGATAGTGTTCAAGCAAGCTAGATGTTGATTTTGGAAAGGTAGGGTTTTCATCTGGTTTGCAATCCACTAGTTAATATACCACAATTGGCTTCTGAAATTTTCTTGTAGTATGTCAAGGATGTTCTATTGTTAGGTGTCAAGAGAGAGAAGTGGATATAGCATAAGGCATATATAATATGTAGAATTTCAGATGCCATTTGATGCCTCTTTGAATTTCATGGCAGTTTGGAAATTTTGTGCCAAATTGTGTGAATTGGATATTGTAATTTGTGTTTTTAGGGAATTGATCGTGAAAGGGTGGAGAAAATGGAAGCTCGATTAAAAGAAGATATCCTGCGGGAAGCTGAACAGTACAACAGTGCCATAATGGTTATTCATGAAACAGATCAAGGGCATATATATGATGCCTGGGAGAATGTCACCTCTGATGTGATTCAAACCCCACTTGAAGTTTTTGAGAGCTTGGAAGCTGAAGGATTTCCCATTAAGTATGCACGCGTTCCCATCACTGATGGAAAAGCTCCTAAAAGTTCTGACTTTGACACAATGGCTTTTAATATTGCTTCTGCTTCTAAGGATGCTGCTTTTGTTTTCAATTGTCAGGTAGTTTCTTAATCCTTTCTCTTCTGCTGTATTCTTTTTTGACATCTTCACTCCATATTTCTGTCTATCGGTCCTTCTCTTGCCTATTATTATTCCTTTTCATCTCTTACTGCTAATATTCCATTCTTATTTCAGATGGGTAGGGGCAGGACAACCACTGGTACTGTCATAGCTTGCCTTGTGAAACTTCGAATGGATTATGGGAGGCCTATTAAAATACTAAGAGATGATGTGATCTGTGAACAAGTGGATGGTGGTTCCTCAAGGGGAGATGAACTTGGGGATTATGTTTCTGCATTAACCCCCGATACTTTGCGAATAAAGACAGATGAGAAACAAAATCATGTTTTTGGTATAAATGACATCCTATTGTTATGGAAGATAACAGCATTTTTTGATAATGGGGTGGAGTGCCGGGAGGCCTTAGATGCTGTTATTGATAGATGTTCTGCACTTCAAAACATTCGCCAAGCTGTTTTGGAGTATAGAAAAATATTCAATCAACAACATATTGAACCCAGGGTAAGGAGGGTGGCATTAAGTCGTGGTGCTGAGTACTTAGAACGGTACTTTCGTCTTATTGCTTTTGCAGCGTATCTCGGAAGTGAAGCGTTTGATGGGTTTTGTGGACAAGGAGAATCCAAAATGACATTTAAGAATTGGATGCATCAGAGGCCTGAGGTGCAAGCTATGAAATGGAGCATCAGATTGAGACCAGGGCGATTTTTCACTGTCCCTGTAAATCTTTTTTCTACTCAAAATGATTTTCCCCCTTCCCCTCTAAGGTCTGAAGTAATATTAAGCCTATAGTATTTTTTAATTGTAGGAAGAGTTGAGAGCACCAGAAGAGTCTCAGCATGGAGATGCAGTAATGGAGGCTTTTGTCAAGGCTCGGAGTGGTTCTGTTCTGGGAAAAGGCTCCATACTGAAAATGTATTTCTTTCCTGGTCAGAGAACTTCCAGCCACATACAAATACATGGTGCACCCCACGTTTACAAGGTAAGCTTATATATGTAAGTACTGCTAAAGAAACAATCATCAAATTTGTGATCCAGAGGGTAAGGCCATAAGGCTACACTTCCAGTGGAAACCTAGAGGATCATCCAATTGTAGGTAGAATTAGCATCTTTAATATTATTATGTGTTTTTTTGGTAGAAATTTATTTATTACATAGTGTTGTCTTCAGCTCAATTGTAGATTTGATTCTGATGTTTGCTATCTTACAAACCTGTTCATTTTCTTATTGGATTTGTTAGAGGCCATCTTGGTATTGAGTATTCTTTCTCATTATAGAGTAGCAAGTCTTTTCTTTGTTTTATTAAATTTTAATGTTACTGTCTTGACATATAAGCTTGTAAATTTTCTCCACATATTTCCTTTATCAACATGTGTGGTAACTTTAACATGATGCAACAAAGAGAGTTGGATTAAGAAGTGTAATGGATAAAGGTTTTCTGTCTCCAAAAGTTGGATTCATTGTTTTAAAAACTTTTTGTCAGATTAACCAGTTCTGGTGAACTAGCTTGGTTATCAGTCTTTTGCACATGCTTCCTATTTTTATTCTTTGCAATATATGAAGAGTATAATCAAAATGGAAAATATGATGTGATATGATGACTTTGGGAAATCCCATGTCTAAAACTTCTTTTTTTCTTTTCCAAGGTTGATGAATACCCTGTGTATAGCATGGCTACTCCAACCATCTCTGGTGCAAAGGAGATGCTAGCATACTTGGGTGCTAAACCTAAAGCAACAGCCTCAGCTGCTCAAAAAGTAATATTGACAGATCTGAGAGAGGAAGCAGTTGTTTATGTAAAAGGCACTCCTTTTGTCCTGAGGGAGTTAAACAAACCTGTGGATACATTCAAGCATGTGGGAATCACTGGTCCTGTGGTCTGTCGTCTTGTACAATAATGTGTGTATTGGATCATATCTCAAAATACGAAGTGTTGCACAACTCACGGTAACTACAATGCAGGTGGAACACATGGAAGCACGATTGAAAGAAGATATACTTGCCGAGATTAGCCAGTCTGATGGGCTGATGCTGTTTCACCGTGAAGAATATAACCCTTCAACAAATCGGTCTGGTGTTGTTGGATACTGGGAAAACATCTTGGCAGATGATCTAAAAACACCTGCAGAAGTTTATTCTGCCCTGAAAGATGAGGGATATGATATTGTCTATAAGAGGATACCATTAACAAGGGAGAGAGATGCTTTGGCCTCTGACATCGATGCAATACAGTACTGTAAAGATGAGTAAGTATACCTACTAGGCACTGATGCATTTCATGTTTGCTGGCATTTTTTTTCTTGTGCTAACTGCGTACATGGATACATTAACCAACCTATGGTTGTTAATAATTGAGGGGGCTTGCTTTCTCTCCAAAATACAATCTCTGGATTCTTGTAATGATTTGGATTATCAATAATGTATGGTTCTATCTGATGGGTCACAGGCAGTAGAGACAATAATAGTATTGTTCTCAATATGCTCCATGAGCATCTGTCTGCATACTGTTTAGAAACAGTATACTCAATTTGTTAACCTGTTGAAGTAATTCCTACTTTAGATGTGGCAATATACTTCTAAACTCTTGCTTGTTTATAGCTCTGCAGAGAGTTACCTTTTTATATCACACACGGGTTTTGGTGGAGTTGCATACGCAATGGCCATAATCTGTATTAGATTGGGCACAGAGGCAAACTTTGCATCCAAAGTCACACAACCATTGTTTGGTCCTTACCAATCTGCAGCAACTGAAGAGAACCTGCCCTCTCGAACTTCTAATGATGCTGCACTCAAGATGGCTGACTATCGTGACATTTTGAGCCTTACAAGAGTCCTTGTACATGGTCCCCAAAGCAAAGCAGATGTTGACATTGTTATTGAAAGGTTATCCGCTAAAGTTGGCTACAAGCTTTACTAACTATATGATATTACCTATAAGAAAACATGTTCATCGTCAAAGTGGATACAGTAATCATGTTCTCTCTGACCAGATTTACCTTTGCAATTACTTTTTGTCTCAACATAAATGGTCATAAAATAGATTTTGCTACTCTTAGAAATTTGATTTGGGAAACATAGCTTAAATTATTTATTTTTATTAGAGATACTGAATTTTTTTCTTTGTTCAATAGATGTGCAGGTGCAGGACATCTCCTAGATGATATTCTTTATTATCGTAAAGAATTTGAGAAGTTTACGGATGGTGATGATGAGGAACGTGCATATCTTATGGATATGGGTATCAAGGCATTG
The DNA here is from genome assembly GCA_037954105.1 of Canavalia gladiata. NCBI lineage: Eukaryota > Viridiplantae > Streptophyta > Magnoliopsida > Fabales > Fabaceae > Canavalia > Canavalia gladiata. The sequence continues at coordinate 19,108,309 of CM075660.1, forward strand.
AGGTAAGCTTACCTGTCTCACCCACTCAGCAACTGAAATGCTCTCTCGTTATCCGTCTGTATTATTCTTTTTAAGTCCCTAAAAGTGGATAATAGATCGCCCCCATTAATAAATAAATATAGGGTCAGCATTATTCAACAGTGGTGTTAGAATTGGTACAGTTACACCATTCAATAATTGCACAGAATGATTTTGAACATTACAATTGTTGAATAATAACTTATGTTGATCTTGCATGCCAAGTTATAGAAAATTAAAACTAGAATAAGTACATGATCATATGACTAATACTTTAGTTCCTTTTTAAGAGCATATTATATAGTATTAACTTCAATAGAGTAGAAAACAATGCTTGATTGTTGTAGTTTTTGAACCGATATGCAATTATTGTGCATGAAAAAAAAAATGTCAAGTTTTTTGCATGTACATGATACAAAGTTCAATCTAATTGTGGATTTTGTAAGATTTATTTATAAAAATTTTAAGCTTCAATCCTATGTATGTGAGTTATATAAACTCATGCCAGTGAATAGTGTCTTTTATGTTTGTTGGAAGTTGATGTAGTTTATATATATTGTAATGTGGCCGTTTATGTTTCCCCCATCATTTGCAGGCGATATTTTTTCCTCATCACATTCAGATCTTATCTTTACTGCACCTCTCCTGCCAATACAAAATTTGCTGCATGGATGAATGCAAGACCTGAACTTGGTCATCTATGCAACAATCTTAGAATTGATAAATAATATAGCAATGCTTATAATTATGTCAATGTACAGTTAGCCCTTCCTGCTGCAATTTGTCCACCAACATCCTCTCCTTCCCCTCCCCCTTACCTGCCCAATGCCCTAAAATGTCTGACTGGTGCCACTTTGCAAACTTCTGGCTTATAGGCAAAACAGCGCATCCTTTAGTCAGCTTCTTTCTATCCAAATATGGTACGTAGCTGCCGAAGGAGCAATACCTAACTGCTGAATGAATGAAGAAATCCAGGGGACAATAATTTGGTGTTCACATGACTCGCAGGCATTAGGTTTCCCTATTAAGGGGCGCTACATATTTTATATATTGTATTATATTCCTATTTTAGTAAGATTTGATTATAGAATCTATAGGTAAACTTCATTAGATTATTCACTAGGTCCTCCTTGTATTTGATTACTAGTTTCAAATCCATCAATCTGTATAACAATTGAAACTATTTTAGGTTGTAATTCTACCAATGAATGAGAAGAAATGATCACTAGGTCCTCCTTGTATTTGATTACTAGTTTCAAATCCATCAATCTGTATTGAAACTATTTTAGGTTGTAATTCTACCAATGAATGAGAAGAAATGATCGTCAATTCGAAAACTATGAAACGCTTTTTCCAATTTCTCTAATTAAAATGATTTAAATGCCAAAGGATATAGATTAATCCAATTGTTTGATATCGAACTTTTTAGAAATTGGACGACTAAGAAATGTACCTTCATTTTTTAAAAGTATAATGTATTCCTAAGCAAGGAAGACGCTTGACTATTTGAAAGGTAGCATTCTTTTTTTTTTTTTGCAACTTGGTAGTTTCATTTGGAGGATATTCTAGTTCTAATATGATACTATTCTCAGTCTTCCATGTTGTACTCCACCCCCAAAGGATTTGGTTCCTTAGCTTCTTTAAATTGATGTTCCAAATTATTGTTTTTACAATAACTAGATGTACATGTTTTCTTCATTTTGTTCTAAGAATTGATGAAACAGCTTTCTAAATTCTTTTTTTTTTGTTTTTTAAATTTTAAGAACTGAATTTTTCTTTAAAGTTTTCAAAATGGTTTTGATTTATGACCAACTTTGTCAATATTCGAAAAGAAGCATCCAAAAGCTTATCAATATTTTGAAAAAAAAAAACTTTTATTTAAGGATATTAATTCATATCCTCGCTGATTATCTAACAAATTATTTAAATTTTATTATGATATTTATGAAATAGTTAAATACTTTGATGAAATGGACGTTTAATATTTGGTTCAATCAAAAAGAATAAAATGGTGGTATAAACTTTATTTTACGTTATTTTCAAGAAGAAAAAATAATAAATAGGTCAAATAGATTTTGAAAATGTAAAAAAAAAATAAAAAAAAATCAAAGGTAAAAATATATAAAAAAAAGAAATCTATTTTTATCTCAAAAGCAGCAAATTATAATAATTTTGGCCTCACCTACATCGAATGAGAATGAGAAAGAATAATCGAAGCTATTAGATCAAAGCTCCGCAAAATGGCAAAGAAACGCTATCAAATCTAGACAATTGAATAATCCAAGCTATTAGATCAAAGCTCCGCAAAATGGCAAAGAAACTCTATCAAATCTAGACAATTTCTTCAAAACAAGGAGGACAACTGCTGTGGGGTTATATTTGATTAAAGTATCATGCGAGAATTTATCAACCAGTTAAAAACATAATGAGCTGACAAAAAAACATTTGTATGACCCCAACCTTTCTAAAAACAAGTAAAAGTATTACACAATAAGAAATAGTTCCTAATCCTAGAATAAATTTATTGATTTTATTGAGATATTTCTTAAAAAGGTTCATCAAATGGAAAATTTTCATGAAAGAGTTTTGATTATCGTATCATTGTATAATATATATTCATCTAGATATATTTTGAACATGTCGAATATGCAATATGATTTGGCTTACTTGATTTGTCATGCTGCAAAATAGAAAAAAAAAAAAAAACTTTCCTCTCTGTTTAAAAAAAATAATTTCATTTTTCTTTTCGACATGAAACAATCTGTTTGAAAAAGTTCCTCGTGAGTTAATAAATTTTTATGGTATTCTGCGTTCAAAGAAAAAATGAGTCATTCTCTTGTTTACTAGTGACAATAACATGTCATAAACATGATCAGATATATAAAATAATATTGGTAGGTTTAAGTGAAATTAAGTCAACTAAAAGACACATTTATTAACATAGTGAAAATTTTCAATTTTTCCTTTTATATCTTTTAATGATACTATATTATACAATGCATGATTGGTGATCACAGCAAAGGATGAAATGTTTGAAAAATCACTTGTATTTTACCTGTTATTTAACATTTATATCTTAAATTATTAAGTAATGATAAACGTATGTATCTTTTTTTATAATAATTTTAGTTATTATTGTTATTAAATTTATTTAAAAATTTTGGAAAAAAATATATTCCCTCAAATTTATAAGTTTTAATGATTGAAAGAAAAAAACTATTTTTTCCTTTTCTAACCTTATTATGATACGATATTACACCACACTTGATTTATAAGCTAATATAAAAAGATTGTATGAGAACTTTTTCAAACATCTTAATATTTGGATATGATACTTCTTAAATTACCTACCTTTTTAAAATTTAATTATAATAATTGAAAATAACTTTTTTAAAAGGAAGAGGTCGATAATATGTGCATGTTATGCCTTTCTACTTTAGTTCATTAGCGATGAATTATTAAAGATATTAATTATAGGGAAAAAAAAGTTAGAATAACTGATTAATGAGTGTCAATTTATGTTGTGAATATGTGTTGAATTATATAAAATAATATTATTAAAAAATTGATAAGGCTAAACATATGTATTAAATAATTGGATATTTTAAGAGTCCACCTGCACATGGCCCCCACTGCTTGCACTATCGTGTATAGTATTGTATAGCTTCCCAAAGTAAATAGGGAATTGCTTTTGATTTTACTTTTTGTAATTCCTTTAATATTTTGAAATTTTTTTATTATCATTTTACTTTTAATATTTTTTTATTTTTTATAAAAAAAATATTCTACAAAAATTTATTTTTTATATAAATTAATTTACAGAATACATCAATGTATTTTATAAATTAATTTATAAAATATAATTTTTTTTATTTCATAAATTAATTTAAGAAGGTTACATTTTTGTATTATATAAACTAATTTGTTTTTTATACTCTTCCAAAAAATTTTTTTGCAGCCTATCTAAAGATGAAAAAATGAAAATACCCTGTAACTATGACATTCTCTTCTCTTTTTTTTCTTTCTCCTTCAATCATTTTTTTTTCTTTCTCGTTTTTTTTTCTGTTTGCTATTATTTCACTTTCTTCTTTATTAATTGAATCTAAATTAGGTTGTTGCTTTTGATAGAAGAAAAAATTAAAAAAATGAAAAGAAGCATCAGAGGAACATCGGAGAAGACGAACAGACTTTATACTCTGCAAACTAATTTACGAAACGTTAACACTTTTCACGAACAGACTTTATACTCTGCAAACTAATTTACGAAACGTTAAACACTTTTTGCAAATTAATTTACGGAATGCATCAGTATATTCCATAAATTAATTTGCAGAATGTAATTTTTTGTATTCTGTAAATTAGTTTACGTAGCATAAAAATGTAACCTTCTATAAATTAATTTACAGAATACAAAAAATTACATTCTGCAAATTAATTTACGAAATACACTGATGCATTTCGTAAATTAATTTGCGAAAAAGAAAATTTGTTTGCAAAAGAGATAAAGAGGTGTTGAAGGTAAAATAGTAATAATTTTTTTTTTAAAAATTAAAAAAAAAAGGTTGCGAAAAAGTAAAGCCTTTTCGCACCTCCCTTCTTTCTTTTTGCACCCCCTTCACTTTTTTGAAATTTTTTTATTACCATTTTCCCCTTAACACCTCTTCATCTCTTCCGCAAAAATTTTTTCTCTTCCGCAAGTATTTGTCTATTCCGCAAATTAATTTACGGAATGCATCAGTGTATTCCTTAAATTAATTTGCGGAATGTAATTTTTTGTTTTGCGTAAACTAATTTACGAAGGGTTACATTTTTATGTTCCGTAAACTAATTTGCGGAAACAAAAAAATTATATTCCGCAAATTAATTTACGAAATACACTGATGCATTTCGTAAATTAATTTGGGGAAAGTGTTTAACGTTCCGACGCTTCTTCAATGTTATTTTCTTAGTTTTTCCTTCCACCAAAAGCAAAACCTAACATATATTCGATTAATAAGAAAGAAAGTATAACAATGATAAACAGAAGAAGAAATAGGAAAGAAAAAAAAGGATGGAAGACGAGAAGACAGAGGGAGAAGGAGGAAGAAGAAAGGAAGGTTAATAAATAAGAGTATTTTTGTCTTTTCACGTATAAGGGGGAGCAAAAAGAAATTTTGGGGTGCAAGAAATAATCCCCAACATCATTTTAGTGTTGGATATGGGCTTGTACCCATCTGTCAGCAAACGCTGTTTGGGCTGTCTTGTTTAAGCCCGGTAACCTGTATACATAACCCCAAGTGAGTTGCTTTTTACACCCAATTTTTACTTTTCACACCCCCTTTCATTTTTGGTAGAATTAAATACCAAAATTACCTTTCGTTTCTATTATTCGAAATGGATTTAATGAGTTTCCGGAAACAATTTTCCGAAATGAATTGAGCTTTCGGAAATGTTTTTCCGGAATAGATTTATTAAACTTCCGGAAATATTTATCCGGAGAGTAATTAAATTCATTTCGAAAAATATCTTCTGGATACACATTTCCGAAAATTTATTCATTGCATTACGGAAACATGTTTCCGGAACATCCTAAAATTCATTCATTGCGTTACGGAAACGTACTTCCGAAACATATATTCACACTTCTTTCACACAACATTTTGAAAAATCATATTTTAATTATTCATTGCTGATAAGCATAGATTTCATAAATAATTATCTCTCACTTTTATCTCATTAAGACTTCTTATATGATCAATTAAGTGATCTTTGTCATATTTTATGAGTTTGGGTTCATATGAAGTTTAATTGAATTTCTTTGCTTACCCGATTAAAATGACACTATTATGGTATTTTGAGCATAATAGGAGTTGTAGACATCCAAAAATCATGAAATCTGTCTTGAATGAAATCTTAAAGAAGTGTCCATAGTTACAAAGCAAGATCAGACTCTAAATGGGATGTTTAGGACTCCGAAATTATCTCAAAAGATGAGATAGTGTTGCTGACGTGGAATTTGAACAGTGTGCAAAGATCCGGCCATATCTTGAGATACAGAAGTCATATTGAGATGAAATCAACTTTGTTGGACAGCTAAGATCCGGGGCTACAACTTTTGTTCAGAAGTCAAGCTCTAATTCGGACATGTGAACATCCGAAATTGCGGTGCAAGAAAGTCAAAATTGTTGTGCTCATTGGTGACAAAAATTCAAAAGTGTTTTGCATTTTCAACAAAGCCCATGTGAAAGCAATAAAAGGGTAGAAAAGTAATATCCTAGTTGGTGACTTTTTGAAGATGATGCCTCAAAAATCCTCTATAAATAGAAGGGTTTACAAGAGGAGAAACACACCATTTTGGAGATTAACTCCAATACCATTTTCTTTCTTTCTTTCTTTCTTTCTTTCTTTCTTTCTTTCTTGTTAGTTTTGCCTCCTTCATGGAAGACTTAGGTTTTCTTTCTTGTTAGTTTGCCTCCTACATGGAAGGCTTAGTTTTTCTTTATTGTTAGTTGCCTCCTACATGGAAGGCTTAGGATTTATTTGTTGTTAGTTGCCTCCTACATGGAAGGCTTAGGATTTATTTGTTGTTAGTTTGCCTCTTTCTTTGTTGTTAGTTTGCCTCCTTCATGGAAGGCTAGGTTTGTAGTTTCAATTCAAGGATTCAAGCTATTTTCATTTTAACTTTGAGGTCTTGATCTTTATTTACATGCTTATTAAGTGGTTTCTACTCTGCTTCACTATATTCTTCAATTTTATTCTTTAATCAAAGTTTGATCGGTTGACGTATTTTGATTAATGCATAATTGATTTATAATTGGTTTTTGATTGGTAAATCATTTTCCAAAAGTTTGAAGAGTAGAAATTAAGTAATTTAATTGAAGGTTTTCATTTTATTACTTACTTCAACTGAATTCTGATTATAAAATTGGTTTAGATGAAAGATTAAGTTGTTACTAAATCTTGTTGATCATAATCAATTGAATTCTGAGAGGTTTCTCAGTAGAGAATTCAAGGATCATTGTAGGGGTTCCAGATGATCCTAGGTTGATAAACACAATGCATGATTTTAGTGATCAATGATTAGTTATGAAAATAGCCTCTGAATTCCTTGAGTTGATAATTGTTAAGTCAAATTAATTTCATTCTGTATTTTGTATTTAGCACTTAATATCATATATTTACAAAACCCCCTTTTTCTAACTTTCTCCTAATTTGCTTAAGAATATGAAATGGTCTTTGGGAGATGACCTAGGTTGCACCTTATACTATACCAATAGTTTGGGGGAAATCTAGAAATTATTTTTGCGCATTTGCGACGAGCGTGTCAAAAATTTGGTGCCGTTGCCGGGGACCATTTTAATTTCCTAGGCTCATTTAGGAGTTTGTATAAAAATTTTAATCTTTCTAACAATTTTTTTTTTACTTTAGGTATATATTCTTGGATTTTTGTATGAATTCACCTTTTTGTGTATGACCCGATCCAATCCTGAAAATTTATATGCATATGATCCTGAGATTGATAGAACATTCCACCATTTGAAAAGAGCACATAGAAGGCATTCATTCAGTAATAACCAAGAAAGTAACAGTAGTGATTTTTTAAATTTTGATAGTTTTAAATATTTGGCTAAGAACATGGCTGATAGAACCCTAAAAGAATTAGTTGCACCTGATGTTGCTTATCAACCGTTGTGTATTCAATACCCTGATGTTGATGCACCATTTGAACTAAAGTCTGGATTAATACATTTGCTACCTAAGTTTCATGGCCTTGCAGGTGAAGACCCTCATAAACATTTGAAGGAATTTCACATTGTGTGTTCCACAATGCGGCCACAAGGAATTCCTGAAGATCATATCAAGTTGAAGGCATTTCCTTTCTCCTTAAATGATGGAGCTAAGGACTGGTTGTACTATCTACATCCAACATCTGTTACAAGCTGGAATGATATGAAGAGATTATTCCTGGAGAAATTCTTCCCTGCATCCAGAACAGCAGCTATCAGAAAAGAGATTTGCGGCATCAGACAGAACTCCCAAGAAACTCTCTATGAGTATTGGGAGAGATTCAAGAAACTATGCGCCACTTGTCCACACCATCAAATCAGTGATCAATTACTGATTCAGTATTTCTATGAAGGACTCATGCCAATGGACAGAAGCATGGTTGATGCAGCTAGTGGTGGAGCACTTATAGACAAAACTCCTACAGCAGCTCGAGATTTGATTGCCAACATGGCAGAAAATTCTCAGCAATTCAATTCTCGAACTAATTCCTTGTCTAAAGGAGTCCATGAAATGACCACTAAGACAGACCATACACGATTGGAGAACAGAATTGAAGAACTAACCTCCATCGTAAGACAGTTGGCCATCGGACAACAACAGCAACTTAATGTTGTTGACAAAACCAAAACATGTGGCATCTGCAGTAAATGAGACACCTGAGGCTGCAGTAAATGGTATTCTTGGCACAGGACAACAATACAGGCCTCCTCAACATTATCAGCAATAGAAGTTTGAACAACCTTCTGGAACATACAATCCTAGTTGGAGAAACCATCCTAACTTGAGATATGGTCCTCCACAACAACAAAGGATTCAAACATCTGACTCCCAAAATAAATACCAACCACCGCCATTCAGACAACAACAACAGCATATGCAGCAATCTGTACCCTCTAATGCTTCTGAACCCTCTCTTGATGATTTGATGAAGTAATTAGCAACCAACAATCTTCAGTTTCAACAAAATGTAAGTTCTACCATTCAGGATTTACAAACTCAAATTGGGCAGTTGGCTACCACTGTCAACCAATTGAAATCTCAAGGTTCTGGTCAACTACCTTCTCAACTTGTCATAAATCCCAACAGTGTGAATTCCATGACGTTGAGAAGTGGGAAGAAAGTGCAGACAGACCCTACAATTTTAAAGCAACAAAGCTTCAATCAGACTAATCCACACTAAAAAGAAGCATTTATCTCTACACATGGAGATATCTCTGATGAGCCATCTGAATCAGAGGGAAAGTCTGATGAAAAAAATACACCAGTCTTCGATAAGACATCGAATGATCAACAAAAAGAAGCTTGCCATAAACGATCTGCACTTGAAGCATCTGATGAGACAAAAACCCCAAATTGTGCTGATCAGAAGGTATCTTTACCTTTTCCAAATAGAATGGTCCAATCCAAGCCCAATGTTCATACAGAATTGGATAAGGAGCTTCTAGATACTTTCAGGAAAGTGGAAGTCAACATACCACTTCTAGATGCTATCAAGCAAATTCCCAAATATGCCAAATTTCTAAAGGACTTGTGCACGCATAAGAGAAGACTCAAAGGGGATGAGAAGATTAGTGTGGGACGCAATGTTTCTGCCTTAATTCAACCCAGCCTCCCTCAGAAATGTAAAGATCCAGGAACTTTCACCATTCCTTGCACAATAGGAAACTCTACATTTGGTGATGCATTGCTGGATCTAGGTGCTTCCATTAATGTTATGCCCTCATCAGTTTATAAATCTTTGAATCTGGGAGAACTGAAGCCAACTGGTGTGGTGATTCAATTAGCCAGCAGAAGTACAACACATCCAGCTGGAGTACTTGAGGATGTGCTAGTTCAAGTGAATAAGCTAATCTTTCCAGCTGACTTCTACATTTTGGATATGGAAGATGGGTCATCCATCAATAGAGCAACCTTGATCCTAGGGAGACCTTTCCTCAAAACTGCAAAAACAAAGATAGATGTGCATACGGGGACTCTCTCTATGGAATTTGGAGATGATATCATCCAATTCAACATATTTGAAGCCATGAAGCATCCTATAGAGAACCATTCACTCTTTCAACTTGATGCCATAGACCTTCTTGCGGATAATTATTCTATTGACAATCTACTTTTTGAATCTTTTGATTTTGATTTAGATTACTTAGATAATTTTACTTGCACATGTGATGAATTTGATTCATTTATTGTGTGTTCCAGGATTAATGTTGCAGACCAAACTTCGTTGAAAGATGACATGTTAGATGCAAGTGTTGCAGAAATTTCAATCTCAGATAGATCCCTTCCTTCCATAATACAACCACCTCCTTTGGAGTTGAAGCCTTTGCCTAAACATCTAAAGTATGCTTATTTGGGGGGAAAATGAGAAGCTTCCTGTCATTGTAGCAAAGAACCTTCTACCGCAACAAGAAGAAAGGTTGCTGCAAACCTTAAAAAGCCATAAACAAGCAATTGGATGGACTTTGGCTGATATTCTAGGCATTAGCCCATCTACTTGTATGCATAGGATATTGCTGGAGGAAAACACCAGACCTGTTAGACAACCACTTCTCTTTGGTGAGGTATTTGATGTATGGGGTATAGACTTTATGGGTCCATTCCCTATCTCTTTTGGCTTTGTTTACATTCTGCTAGCTGTTGATTATGTTTCAAAATGGGTGGAGGCAAAAGCCACTCGTACTGATGATGCTCGAGTTGTTGCAGATTTTATCAGGTCTAATATTTTTAGTAGGTTTGGCATTCCTAGAGCTCTAAATAGTGACCAAGGTACTCATTTTTGCAACCGCACAATAGAAGCCCTACTCCGCAAATATGGAGTTATGCATAAAGTCTCCACCCATATCATCCTCAAACAAATGGTCAAGCTGAAGTTTCTAATCGAGAGATCAAGAAAATCTTAGAGAAAACAGTTCAGCCTAACAGGAAGGATTGGAGCTTGCGCCTTGTTGATGTGTTATGGGCATATAGGACAGCCTACAAGTCACCCATTGGCATGTCTCCCTACAGGATTGTCTTTGGTAAAGCATGTCATCTTCCAGTTGAATTAGAGCATAGAGCATTTTGGGCAGTAAAGAAATGCAACATGGATCTAGACCAAGCAGGAATCCATAGGAAGCTTCAATTGCAGGAACTTGAAGAAATTCGATTGGAAGCATACGAAAACTCCAAAATTTACAAAGAAAAGGTCAAAGCTCTTCATGACAAAAAGTTGGCAAGAAAGGAGTTTTCCGTTGGACAAAAAGTTCTCCTTTTAAATTCTCGGCTAAAGCTTATGCCTGGTAAGCTACGCTCTAGATGGTTAGGACCATTTGTAGTTACTAATGCTTTTCCTTATGGTGCAGTGGAAATACAAATGAGGTAACTGCAAAAATCTTCAAGGTGAATGGACATCGTCTTAAACCATTTTTCGAAGGTTTTCAAAAGCACACAGTAGAAGAAGTGCATTTGCACAATGCCACATACTTGCAATAAATTCAAGAGAAGTCTCCCTCTCTCTCTCTCTTTCTCTTTCTCTTTCTCTCTCTCTTTCTCTCTCTTTCTCTCTCTCCCTCTCTCACATTCCTCACTTATAAGTTTTAACTAATCTCTCAACTTCCTTCTTCACCTCTTAAATCATCCCAACTATTACACTCCATTGAGCTTGCAGGAATAATAACTTGAGTGTTTTAAGAAAAAAATGGAGAAAGCTCTCACTAGGATCAAAATTTTGTTCCCTACTCTCCCCAGAAATTTTCTTAAAGACATTTACAATTACAGACTTGAACGATTGAGGGCATTAACACTCTTAGGCCTTCCAGAAGATGTCCGTTGGATCATTGAAGCTAAGGTACGTTTAGCAGGTGAATTTCAAGAATCATTTGTTAAAAACATGCCAGGTATGGGAAGAAGTTCCTATGCAAAGAAGAGAAGGGCAAAAAGAATTGGAGTTTGCTACAGGTGTGCAAGATGGACCTGTAACACAAGATGCAAGAACCCTGGAATGGTTTCAAGAAATCGAGAGGACAAAATTCAATTCATAAAGGATGGACTGAGTAAGGAGTCATTGGATGATATCATTCAGACTCTTGAGACGCATCCTAGTGGGCATGTACAAGGAGTCCTTCTTGATTTGTTTGAACTGTTCCGTAAGGAAAAAGCACGTTATAGTCTTGGAAATCTGACTTTAAAAGACCCTGTTGTCAGTTTACAAGAAAACTGAATGGGAAGTACATCCTCGACTCTTAGAAGGCGTTTCAGCCGTTACTAGATGTAAAACCAGAGGAAGATGTGAGTCACAATCACAACAACTGTTCATTCTCATGCGTGTATGTTTGTCATTTACATTGTCTTCTCAATTTATTGGGCCACCATTTTTTTTGAAATTTTCACCCCTGCTTAAAGTCTTTTCCCTCTGACATTCACTTTTTCCTTGAACAAAAAATTCAAACTTTTGCAACAAAAATTCAAACTTTTGCTACCAAATCCTGATCCCGCACTATTCAAGCGATCTCCTTGTCTGATATTGAGTCCCTATAAATTATCAACCTCTATGACATATTTTTTCAAAAAAAAAGACAGAAACACCGTATATGGATAGGATCAATACTATTTGTGTTTTTGGTGGGTCTAACCTTGGAAAGGATGGAGAATTTCAACATGCAGCTTATACCCTTGGTAAGACATTAGCTGCAAGAAAAATCAATCTTATTTATGGGGGAGGGATTCAAGGTTTAAAAAGATGTGTTGCAGGATCTGCACTCACAAAGGGGTGTAACGTCTTAGGTGTTGGCTTAAAAAATGGGAGCACCTCCTACTTGACCCTGGGTACTGAATTGAAGGTTGCAACCATGCATGACCGTATGAGACACATGTTGGTTAATTCTAATGCATTTATTGCATTACCTGGTGGTCTTGGAACAATGGAAGAAATTTTTACCATTATATTTTGGGCCTATCGGAATTTTCATAAAAAACCTTTGGGCTTATTGAATATTAATGGCTTTTATAATGGTTTGATATCCTTTTTAGATCATGCAGTAGAGCAGGAGTTCATGCCACAATCCATGCGCAACATCATAGTATCTGCTTCAACTGTTGAACAGCTACTTGAGATTTTGCAAAATCCTACATCTGAGCTCAGTCAAGCAATGCAGCTGGTGAACCAACAAAATCAGGATGGCAGAGACAAAAGAGAACCAGATACCACTCTTCGGTTATAACTTTTCCTTACTTTGGTAGTTTTCTCACATTTCTTTTCCTGTCATATGAAATTCCATCTAAGACATTGGGGACAATGTCTTGGATAGGTTGGGGGGAGGATGGTCCGATATAAAAAAAAAAGAAAAAAAAAATTTAAAAAAAAAACAAAAACAAAAACAAAAAATTAGGTTAGAATCATAAACTTGCTTTGAGTAAGATGGCTGAGTAAGGAGTTACACTTGACTCCTGATACGCATCTTATGATAAAAAAAAAATTTGAATGTGGAAGTTTGTTGTTCTTTAGATTTCATAAAATAATTGAAGCAAAATGATTTACATTTCGAGATTAATTAGTTTGGCAACACATATTTGAACTGGATAGATTAGATTTGATAAATATATTACCTGTGAGATTTTGAGCCTTATTATTTTCTTTCTTGTGTGATTTTCATCCATGGAATATGTTACTTCAGAACTTGCATTGATTCTTTTTGAAGCTACATTTTCACATGAATTGTACAAAAATGATTGAGGCACTGTTTTTCTTGAACAAACCACTTGGCCAAATAACCAAACCATATAATTTTATCCTTTGATCAGCCCTTTGAGCCGATTAGCCTTTTCTTCCTTTTAGCTCACCACAAATCAAAAAAAAAAAAAAAACTTTGTCTGACCATAGAAGGTGAGGAATACTGGATTTATCATACCATAAGTGTTTCAATAAGTGTGGGGGAGATTATTGTTGTGTTCATCAATATCATGGTTGAAAAAAAAACTGAAGCAATAAATTAACAAATAAACTATTATATTGAAAAAAAAGAAAAGAAAAAAAATGAAGAAGTGATATCTGTTTCTCACACTTGCACTTAGACTCAGTTCTCACTCCTCACCATTTTCCTTGGTCGAACATTGTATCTCTTCAATATATCATTTCATCTTTCTAATCTCGTTATAACCAGAATAAATACCTCTTGATTTGTGCATTGCATGTGTACATAGTAGTAGAGAAGTAGAAGATATGCAAGCCTATGATAGTTCATCTTTCATGAATTGAATTTGAGAGAAACACTTACCAAATCAAACACTTGAGAGATTCAGAGTATATCATGTGAGGTTTTATCTTTCTCAATCTATGTTTTTCAAATTAAAGTTGTCTTTCTAAGTAATTTCAAAATTGTGATGAAAGAATGCTTCATGAAATTTTGTGAATTCTTGAGAAATCAACTCAAAACTTTGATGTTCTTTCATAAAAAAAAAAAGAAATTAGTCACCAATCCTTAACTTAAGTTTGCCTGAGACGTGCAAAAGATAAGTGTGGGGGAATTTGATAAGCATAGATTTCATAAATAATTATCTCTCACTTTTATCTCATTAAGACTTCTTATATGATCAATTAAGTGATCTTTGTCATATTTTATGAGTTTGGGTTCATATGAAGTTTAATTGAATTTCTTTGCTTACCCGATTAAAATGACACTATTATGGTATTTTGAGCATAATAGGAGTTGTAGACATCCAAAAATCATGAAATCTGTCTTGAATGAAAGCTTAAAGAAGTGTCCATAGTTACAAAGCAAGATCAGACTCTAAATGGGATGTTTAGGACTCCGAAATTATCTCAAAAGATGAGATAGTGTTGCTGACGTGGAATTTGAACAGTGTGCAAAGATCCGGCCATATCTTGAGATACAGAAGTCATATTGAGATGAAATCAACTTTGTTGGACAGCTAAGATCCGGGGCTACAACTTTTGTTCAGAAGTCAAGCTCTAATTCGGACATGTGAACATCCGAAATTGCGGTGCAAGAAAGTCAAAATTGTTGTGCTCATTGGTGACAAAAATTCAAAAGTGTTTTGCATTTTCAACAAAGCCCATGTGAAAGCAATAAAAGGGTAGAAAAGTAATATCCTAGTTGGTGACTTTTTGAAGATGATGCCTCAAAAATCCTCTATAAATAGAAGGGTTTACAAGAGGAGAAACACACCATTTTGGAGATTAACTCCAATACCATTTTCTTTCTTTCTTTCTTTCTTTCTTTCTTTCTTTCTTTCTTTCTTGTTAGTTTTGCCTCCTTCATGGAAGGCTTAGGTTTTCTTTCTTGTTAGTTTGCCTCCTACATGGAAGGCTTAGTTTTTCTTTATTGTTAGTTGCCTCCTACATGGAAGGCTTAGGATTTATTTGTTGTTAGTTGCCTCCTACATGGAAGACTTAGGATTTATTTGTTGTTAGTTTGTCTCTTTCTTTGTTGTTAGTTTGCCTCCTTCATGGAAGGCTAGGTTTGTAGTTTTAATTCAAGGATTCAAGCTATTTTCATTTTAACTTTGAGGTCTTGATCTTTATTTACATGCTTATTAAGTGGTTTCTATTCTGCTTCACTATATTCTTCAATTTTATTCTTTAATCAAAGTTTGATCGGTTGACGTATTTTGATTAATGTATAATTGATTTATAATTGGTTTTTGATTGGTAAATCATTTTCCAAAAGTTTGAAGAGTAGAAATTAAGTAATTTAATTGAAGGTTTTCATTTTATTACTTACTTCAACTGAATTCTGATTATAAAATTGGTTTAGATGAAAGATTAAGTGGTTACTAAATCTTGTTGATCATAATCAATTGAATTCTGAGAGGTTTCTCAGTAGAGAATTCAAGGATCATTGTAGGGGTTCCAGATGATCCTAGGTTGATAAACACAATGCATGATTTTAGTGATCAATGATTAGTTATGAAAATAGCCTCTGAATTCCTTGAGTTGATAATTGTTAAGTCAAATTAATTTCATTCTGTATTTTGTATTTAGCACTTAATATCATATATTTACAAAACCCCATTTTTCTAACTTTCTCCTAATTTGCTTAAGAATATGAAATGGTCTTTGGGAGATGACCTAGGTTGCACCTTATACTATACCAATAGTTTGGAAGAAATCTAGAAATTATTTTTGCGCGTTTGCGACGAGCGTGTCAATTGCATTACGGAAACGTGTTTCCGGAACATCCGAAAATTCATTCATTGCGTTACGGAAACGTATTTATGAAATATATATTCACACTTCTTTCACGCAACATTTCGAAAGTTCATATTTTCATTCCGGATACACATTTCCGGATCTAATGAACACTGTACAATTTACCTTCCGGATACATGTTTCTGGAAAGAAATTCAAATCCCCCAGATTTACATTTCCGGAAGCTAAATCTATAGGAATAATTTTGTTTTTTTACATGAAAGGGGTACGAAAAGCAAATTGAGGGACGTAAAAAGTAACTCCCTAACCCCAATTGATTCATATTGAAATTAATAAATGAGAGATATTATGAAATTGTATATAACTTCCCTAGTGAATTATTCTCTAATTTTATGTACATATTATAAATTTGTCTCTAATTTTTAAAATAAACAAAATAATTTTTTTGTTTTTAAAAATATTACAAATTTATTCATACATAAGAATTTTACATTATTTTAAATAAATAAAATAATTAATTTATAAAATTTTTAAAAGTTCAAAATCAATTTGGAGTGCATACTAATTTGATAGTTAACTTTATAACTTACCATTGGTCAGGGTAGAGATGAATGGTGGCAAAATCGATTTGAGGAACTTGGTTGTTGGAAATAAAATCAGTTCCAACTTGGAATCCTGGATTGAACTGTTTCTTTTCTGGCATTGATTCACCGTAGAAGCCTTCAAGCCCTACCTCCAACAAATGATTGCTATCAATGGATTTTACATAGGTTGCCATCTCACTCACCCAAACCTGTAATGATTAATGTATATATGTTATGTATCATAACAATTGTATTTATATATGAGAGGTGAGAGTTATGTAAATAGGTTCCACTATAATTAAGTTTTAATCTCGATCAAAAATAAAATGCAAGCACAATCAGGTAATTTAAACTTCGACATTCAATTAATGATGTCCTTGGAAGTATAGCATTGAACATGAACAAACAAGTAGTTAATTAAGAGCATGACCTGAAATGATTTTCATGATAAGTCATTTTGGAAACGCGGTTCATTCATAAGTTCCCATGCAAAAATGGCTTGGTCATCCTTATATGCTTGCCCAGTTATCAATCCAAATAATGTTACCAAAATTTATGGTTTAAATTGAGCTCTCATAATGTTAATAAATCATGTATTTTTTGTTAAGGTTTGAGACTATGACTTGCATATTATCATAGTCATAACCTTCAATCCAGTCCAAATGGCTTTGAGTAAGTAATTTATTAGCTTAATTTTGATGAATTTTCTAGTAAATAATATAAATACATATAGTTTAGAGTTTGTATTTAGTATCTATGCTACCTTAACATGGTTTTTGTAATATTGCTTAACAACGGGGTGTGTAAAGAAGTCATCATCATTGGTCACGTGCTGGCCACGTTCTCTTGCCCATTGCACATATCTATCTTTGCCTCCAGACTCATTCCAGTTATTCACCAAGCTCACAATTAGTCGCACCCCATATTTTCCTGCTTCTGATATCACAAAATCTAGTCCCTACACATTCACTGAAAATGCCAAATTAAAGTACCATTCAAATAAAAATAAAACTTGAATGTTAGTTTATATGCACACATGGCATCATTTTATTTTTTAAGTATGACGTGATATTTAAAACATAAGTAAACTATTATTATTATTACTAAATTATATATTTATAAATGAGTATAACTATTTAAAATTTAATATATATAATCATCAAGTAATTTCACAAAATTTAATGTGGAACTGAAAATTTTTAACACTTACAAAAAAATTATTAAAATTATCATTTTAAAAGTTCAATCGTCAACTAATGCTTACATAATCGTAGTCAAAGTCAGCCCAATCTAACCGGGAGTATCCTTCAGTTAATAGTATATAATGCATCCTATGCTTTTTTTTTAATGATTTCTACATTATTATATTTTTAATCTATAAACAGGAATTTACCATTTCACCCAACATATGTACCCCCATTTACATGTCCCGCACGGGGTAGCAACTAGTAAAGTGGGTCTCACTCTCTACGAAGGAAAAGGATGCGTTTGATTTTTTTTATAAAAAATTAAAATATTGTTGTATATCTAAAAATAGGTGATATAAAATTGAAAAAAGAAAGAGGTAAAAAGTAAAAAAGTATGGGAAAGATAAAATATAATATATAACATGATAAAAAATAAGATATATTAAAGTAAAAATACTATTAGAATGTATAATAATTAGAATTGTTTTAAAAATAAGTTAGGAAATGTTAATTTTTAAAATTGATTTTAAGTATTTTAAATAATAAATTTTATTATTTTTCACTTTTTAAAATAAAATTTTAAATATATATATATATATCAGCCTTTTGAAAATGAATGGTATGTAAGCACTAAAAAGAAATGGAGATTGAAGAGTAGTGAAAAATTTGAATTTGAAACATCTAAAAACTAAAAGTAAAACAACATGATGACTTATTACTAACTTCCGAGTTATTTAAGTATTTGCTGGTTGCGCGAGTTGATCAAAGTTTATCACCAATGTCATGCAGTCTAGCAGAGGAATGGTTATAAAGAAATTAATGTTAAAATAAAACATATTAATTACATATTTTCTAATAACATTAAAATGTGTGCATTAACGTGTGTAAAAATCTAAAAAGGTATTAATTAAATTAATGAGGTACCTTAAAGACATTTTCATCATAATGAGCAGGAGAAATCTGAAGGGTTCTATAACCTCCATCGTTGAAGGCAAACGTTCTTGTAGATGGATGGGATGACATGTACATTAACCAATAGGCATTGAACCCGTTCAAGCAGTATGGCCTCTGGTTCAGAACAAAACGGGTGCCATTTCGTCTAACGAAACTAGTGCTACCATTGTGAACTTTTTTGTGGTCATGATGGCTACCACTGGTAACCTTGCAATTCCCTTGTTGAGCAACAACCAAAGGCACTATAAAAATTATCAAAACCAAATTTTGGAACCCCATGCCTTACTCCTTGTTCCTCAACACAATAACTAAGCCTACTTCACTACCAATGGATCTTTTGAAATGCAATGTTCTTTCTTGTCATGTAAGTGACACTCTTTATGTGACGAGATCTGAAAATTAATGGAATTTCAAGTCATATGAGATGATCTTTGACTTAAAAAAAAGTGTAATGTACATGTCTTCTTTTAATGTTTTTTTAATAATCTTTTTAAGAATATTAAAGCCACAGTTTTTATTAATAAGTAAAAATTCTGTGTAATTCGCATAGGTTTTAACTAAAAATAAACAGTATTTTAATAAAAAAAATGGGTGTTAAAAACTTTTTTGTTAGTATCTATTATTTTTAATACTTTTTTTATAAAAAAAATTTAAGATGAAGTTGCTCGAATGGTCTAATGATTCTTCAAATCTCATTATTTTTATTATACATAAATTTTTTTTAAAACAAGTTTAATGGTTTTTAATATAATATTTTTTACAAATTTTTAGAAACATTTATTATTTTTTTACGTTTATCCTTCGTATCTTTAATGACTTTAAAGTAGTACAATTAATATATGATAAAGAAGTTTTACTTTAAATAAATATGAATTTAAAATATTGAACTAATTTTTTAAAATAAATACATTAATTAATGTTACTGTATATTTTCTTAATATATTTTATTTGATAAGGAAAATCTAATAAAAAAGAATGAAAAGAATTTTTTGTAAAAAAATTCTAACATCATCCTACTAATTTTTCTGATTACCAAATAAAATAAATGTTGAATTTTTAAAATATGGTCAAGATATTAAATATATTTAATTTTTAAGTAAAAATATTATTAACAAGTATTATACAAGCACTTTTGAAAAATAAAATTTAATACATCATATTAAATATTTTTAATTACTTAAAAGGTAAATATTAATATTTTAATATCATGATATATAATTATTTTATTAAAAAATTGTTTTTATTTTCTAGCATTAAGTATATTTATTATTTCTTCCGTTTTAAGGTTGTTTTATATGGATGAAAACTTATTAATATCCTAATTTATGTTAACATTATTATATAAATTTCCATTATATTCTTATTTTTTTTCATTATTTTACCTCTCTTATCAATTGATGTTTTTATAAAAGTAAGAGTACAATGAAGAAAAAATAATACATATTATCTTAATAACACATAAAAAAGACGGAAAGAATAACATTTTTTTTATATTATAGTTTCTTCATTAAAAAACACATTAAATGCAAAGAAAAAGTATTATATATCTTAAGTAATTAATTTTTTAATAAATAAGGTATAACATTAAAATTATTAATATCTCAAAAATATATAAAATATGTTTAATATTTTCTAATTAATTTTTTCTAATGTAAATTTAAATATATATATATATATATTTATATTTTTAATAATATTAAAAGAAAATATTAATAATAGGAAAGACTAATTATTAAAAGATATTTTAAAAGAATAGGATTACAGTTTTATGACAAGTGTTATGAAGAAAAAATAAGAGAGATATTTAATACACTTTATTCGATGTTTCTTATTGCTTTGTAAAATATGTATCAAATGATTTTTTGTTTTCATTATAATAAATATTTTTTATTAATTTTATTGTTATTTCTTTAATCCATAACTTGAGTTTTTCTTAGATTTTTTTTTTTTGGAAATGGAGAGAGGGAGAATGATTACCTTTATATAAACATGTATGTACATATTTTGTTTTGTAACAAAAAGATTAAACCATTTTATTTTTTAAATAACTTTGTCTTAAATGTATTTTAGTAAATAAAAATTATTAAATTTAATAAAAATATAATGGTAATGCTAACTTTATGAAGAAAAAAAATGATAAATGAATACAATAAAATAAAATTTGTTTCAAATATCGATTCTTTTATTTGAAAGTTATTTAATTATTTTTATTTTGGGTTTTTATTCATTTTATTTTTATTAACAAATAAATATTCATATGTTTATTTTAATACTTTAAATGATAAATGTTACCTAATAAAGTAAGGTTTTTTTTTCTCATCTTATTAAAATTAAATTTAACCTTTCTCTTTCTTCACCAAAGTTAGTCTGCGACTGCTACAATATTTTTTCAGTAATAAATTTAAGTTACTGAAATTTTCTTAAGTCAAAATTTTTTAGTCATTTTTTTCTTTTTTCTGTCATTTTTAAATGTACAATCAAATTAGTTATAATTTTTACCTATACCCTTATTTCAAGTACAATTCACTTAATTTTAGGATAACATTATTTTTTTAACAATGGTGGAGAAAATGTTTAAGGAAAATAGATACTAATTAGTAAGAAAGATTATTATTAAAAGACAAAAAAGGATAATAATAAATTAAAACTATTAAGTATCTTTCTTAATTTATATATCATTATAATAAAAAAATTAATAAAAATTTTAAAAAATAAATAATAATAGTTTTAATTTTTATTAAATTATTTTATGATAAATTTATATTTATAAGAAATTATCTATTATGAGATATTTTAATAACAGTTCAAACTTTATAACCATCAGAATTTAATATATTTTGTATTAATTTATATAATTATAAAAAAAATATCTATTAATTTTTTTTTAAATATACTTCAAAAAATAAATAATAATAGTAATAATGATTAATAATAATAATAATGATGATAATAATAATAATAATAATTATAATAATAATAATAATAATAAAATGTTTAATAAACAAGTTTAGACAACAACAAAAAGTTTATTCCAAAGTACCTTTTAATTAAAACCCATGAATATAGATTTTTTCATTTACTGTATCCGAGAGCTCAAGAATGATTGGAATCCTATTTTTTTATGCTCAAGTAATATAAAAAAAAATTTTAAAAAGGTAATAGAAATAATTAACATGTGCATGAAATTGCTTTGAAAACACATTATTCACAATATTGTTAAGAGAAATTTATTGTTAACTATAGTAATATTAAGAGTGTTAATTGGTTTCATCCAACCTGAAAATTTTGGAACAGTTAACTAAACCAAACTAAATCAATAAAACTTAATCATATTACTCTAAAAAATATTTAATTATATTTTGATTTGGATATCAATTTTATAACTAGGAATCCAATTATTCATTACTCGATTCCTTTCTCTTCGATTATTTGCACACACACATAACACATATTATTGTTACTGCTGAAGGGAATTATTATTCAAATAAATCAACAACAAAAAATATTTGTTTTTTATTTTGTTTTCCTTAAAATTTAATTAAAAATATTGATAATATAAAAAAATTATACAATTATTACTTTCATATCATTAAATTTTTTTACTTTTATAATAATTATTTAAAAAAACATACCTTCTATAAATTCTAAATAGTTGATAATGTAAATTCTTTACACTCATAATCAGTGTATCAAATTAAACTCTTTTGCTTATATGTACAATATGACATTTTTTTAGTTAAAATAAATTATTATCTGAAAAGTTCAAATTTTAAAAAATAAACCAATTCAAATATATCTATTTCAATTCATTCAGATTTATTACACAGACGTGTGTGTCAGTGTGTATGTATATAAGCGAATAACAGAAGGCCCATCCTTTACGTGATTGGGTCTTAATACTAGAAGGCCCATTCACTTAGAGCCCAATCCTTTACTTTCTACCGCGCATCTGATACGAGAAAAACGCGCCAATTTCAAAATCCGGAACAAGAGATGTTTCCGTTTCAAAACTGAAATAAATAAATAAGGCATTTCGATTCTGATTGGCAGTATAATTCTACGGAATCGCTCTTCTCTGTGGTCCAATCTTTCTACAGGCAACTCAAGTCCATCGGAAAATCCATTTTCGGTAAAACCATTTCTACAGTTATTCATCTTATTCGCTCTTACAAGCACAATGCAAATCCATCGGAAAATCCAATTCATCGATCTTCTTCTTTTCTTCTCGAAGATTTTTTGGCGATTGATGCTTGCTAGTCAATCAATCATCTGCATGAACATACCATTTCCTTTTGTTTTGAAGTTCAACTTTGAGTTATTTGTAGCGCTCTATCCTGAATGCTTTTGCTTCGCCGTGCCTTTCTAGCTTGGAATTTTCTACTTACTTGCTGTGCTAGGTTTTCGATCTAGTTGATTGCAATTCAGTCTAGTATATGCTGATTCTTTATTCTTAGATGAATTTTCTAAATGTTTTGGTCATACGTATAAAAATTGCTTTTAGATTTAGAACGCGACTATCACATATGATTAACTTGTACCTGTAGCTGTAGGCGTAACCAATGTCAGCTCAAAGAGAAAGCACTGAGAGTAGATCTACGAGGAAACGCATGAAACCTGAGGTATTTGCTTTCGTCTTTCACCTTTTTTTTTCCTGTTTCGTGCTTTTTGGCATCCTTTACTATTTTATTTCTTTTCACAATAAACAGATGGAAGACAAGGCGGGAGATGAAGCAGAATCCAAGACTGTACAGGAAGAAGATTTTGAGACGAACATTGCTGGATCTGAAGAAATGGAACTCAGTATCTCTCTTATTCTTGTGAAGATTGAGAATTATACACAGAGGGTAGTTATATATATTTACGCACTGTGTGAAGCTTGAGATCATACTCTGAGAAACTCAACTCCTTGACATGATGAATTTCATGTAGGTATCTGAGCTCCTAGAATCAGGGAAAACAATGTTTAAGGAGCTAAGCAGTGAATTTGAAGAGAAACTAATAATGTGAGCTATGAAGTTGCCAATAAACATTTAGGGCTGAGAACTCTTTTTAACTTTTAATATTGTTGATATTTGGCTTTCTGTGGTATGATCCTTTTAACTTTCTAATATTCAGGATTCACAAGGAGCAAGTGGAAAAGTGGCAGGAAGAAATCAAAGAATTGCGTGCACTCGATGCCTCAAACGAGGAAGGGAATGCTCTACTGCATAATGCTCGATATCTTCTTCAGCTCACTCATAATGATTAGTAAGACTAATCTTCCGATGTTTATATACATTCGTAAAGCATAATCGCTCACCCCTGGTCCCCGCCCATTAATCAAGGAAATAGGTATACCCGGGGGGTAGTAGGAATGTTAATGTGCTACTCCGGGGAATACTCGGGCAGTGTTGGAGCATTTAGAATTTAGGATTGGACTGCGAGCATCATCTGATTAATCTTAATGTGCGACATATACTCAATTACTCATCACTATTGGTTAATCAGGTCGGGGAAATAGCAGAAATTTTAAAGTAATTTGTTTAAGAGAAAAATTTCTTAATTTTTTTTTTTAAATTTGTATATGTCACAACAAAAGTTTTTTTTTTAAATAGTTCTTATATACGTTTTTAAAATATTTAAATTGACTGTATATTTGTTCTTTAATTTTTTTATATTAAATTAATCTTTTAAATGATTTAATTTGCTATTAAATTAGTTTTTAAATTCTTTTGTTATTATATTAATTCTTTATAAGAATAAATATGTTGATTGTTTATATTGTTGGGGGGTTAATTTGATGATAGATGAAATTTTTGAAAAATTAATTTAGGGATTAAATTTTTTAGGACTAATACAGTTATATGCATAACTTTACAATACTAAACTAAATTTTCTCTGTTTAATGAATGTAATATACATTGAATTGTATAAATTAAAATACTGGTTGCAGTGCATTTATGATAAAGCTCATTGACAATCATGGGACTCACATGGCATTTCTTGGGCGTCCTCCATTTGTTTTCAATACATGCGCCGTATTAATATGTTCAAACAAGTATATATACTATATATTATCTCTTCAAATATCTTTTAGTATTTTAATAGCAAACATATTGCTTATCATTAGATTTAATTTTGATATACTAGCTTGAAGATTTATATTGGTAACCAACTACAAATTATAATAAGTATGCTTTTTTAAATAATTATTGTAAAAATAAATAATTTTTAATAATATAATAGTTTATGATTGGATCATATTATTAAAAAAATTAATATTTTAATTAAATTCTTAAAATTAAACTAAATTATAGAAAAATACTTAAAGTATTTTAGTGTATAGTTTAAATAATATACAAAAATTTATTTATATTGACAAATGTTATAAGAAATTAGCGTAAGGCACATGATAAGTTGACATAGAATTAATTCAACTTATCATTAATTGAGTTTAAATCTTAAATATGTAACCGCATTAAATATAAAACAAAGATCTGTATCCCTCATAGTGATTCTAATAAGTCCAAACACGATTATTTCTCATAAAGGATAATTACAATTTCGTTAAAAAATATATAAAAAAAGTTATGTGTTTTACTATTTTTAATCACATACATTTAAATGACAAGCATTATGAACATTATATAGGATATTTTGTAATTTAAGTCAAAAAGTTATAAATACCTTAGATTTAGGGGAGAAAATAAATTAAAAAGTTAATTTTAAAATTTAAGTAATTAAGATTTGAGAAAAATAATTTTTTTTGTAAAATTTATAAAATAAGTAAAATTAAAATTTGAGAACTTTAAATCTTAATGTAAAAAAATAAATAAAAATGTCATGAAAAGGAAATTTATGAATAATTAATAATATATTTTTAAAAATATTAAATGACTATAAAGTCATGTGTCATGTGTCATGAGAAAGTATTTTCATTTGAAAGTAAAGACAAACATTTACATAAGTTAAACATGGTCTAAAGTTTCAAACTCATTTTTAATTGGAGGAAAGTTTTGTCCCACACTGAGAAGGTAAACAATCTACGGTCTACCTTCCCTCCAAGCATTCAACGTTCAATGTTTTTCACTTACCTCCATTTTTCCCCTGCCGGACGAGGCAACTATTGAGAGATTTCTTCCTCTCTTTATTACTACTGCTAATAAAAGAAACGTTTTTAGATTCCGTCTCAAGAATATTACGATGCTGCAATTAAGGCCATCAAAACTTTTTGTACCATTCCTTACTAATGTAAGCGGTTCTCCTAGTTAAGTATCTTTAGAAATTTCAACTCTTTTTTTTTTTCTAGGAAAAAGATTTCAAATTCTATCGAAGGAGGATGTGTAATTTCCATTCAACAATGACCAACGTGGCTGTCGTGTGAAGCTGCCGTTTGGTGAACATGGTGGGGGATGCCATTAGTCATGTGCCATATGGGTAGTAGTTCCATGAGATAAGGCATAATACAAGGCATATATTCATGAGCATTTTTATAGCTGACTTTTATAGTTGCTAATATAAAAAAGTTCCCATTTCTTGATAAACAAGGTAAGGCCATTGCACACACTAAGGCATTGCATGTTACTACTACAAGGTAAAGCAAACGTTTATGTTCATTTTTTCTTCAATTCTCTTGCGTGTAAGAATTGACTTTATATCATACAAGAAATAGAAATGTATTTTTTAATATAATTTTTACTATTAAGTAAAATTTTTATGAGACTAATTAAATAAAGAATGAAATTAAATTATAAGTGAGATTCCCTTCATTTAGTGATACTTACCTAAATTTTATCTAATAATAAATAGTGTAATGCAAATTGTCTGAAAAGGAGTATTTTAGCATTTTCGTATGAGTAGTAGAGAAATAAAAAATGGGTTAAACTTTTGACATTAGTGCTTCTACGATTAACTGTTGATCAGTGTGATATCTTAAAAGTGCTCTTCCTGAAAGTATTTGTTTCAGCTTATCTGTTTTAAAAATTTTAGTCGTGGAAATAAATTGTTTGGCAAAATTTGTAGGCATGGGCCGTATTGAGGAAAGGACAAGTGTGGGAGTGACTGCTCTTTTTTTTCTAATTTTTTAAATATATATATATATATATTGATTTCATTTTTTAAAATATTTTAGTTTTATATTTTATAAATATAATTAATATGTTAAAATTTGTTCACTGTTAATTCTTCCCTTAAGATTTTCTAGACCTATCGTTTTTTATGTTGTGGTTAAATTGATTTAACTGATTAAATTTGTAATTAAAATTATTATTGATCGGGATAACATTCAAATGAAAGAAAACCCTATCTGAATAGTTTAGTCACTCCCGTTCCAGTTCAATTTTTCAAATATTATTTAAAATAGTTGATTTTTTTACTATGAGGAGAAGAATCTTGCATTTGTTATTAAAATAGAGTACTATTCAGACAAAACTCAAAGTAATTTAAACAATTTATTACCATATCATACTTCGAAGCAAGCTGCGCTGCAAATTGCATTTGATTGTACCACTTACGTACCACGGATCGTATGACCGACAAAGCTTGTTCTTCCACTGAACAATGAGACAGATTGAGCCATTTGAAGAGCGTGAAAAATGAATATTAATCTGATTATATTTCAAGACGGCGTATATAATTTGAATGGGTTGAGTCATATTCTCACATGCCTAACTGCCTTTCCTATTTCTTTAATCCATGTATCACATCACATACTAATTCTTTGTTATAATAAAAGAACAACTTTTAGGTCAACGTCACCTTTTTTGTTTAATAATACGAATTTGAATCAATCATCTCTATGGGCTAAACGTCTCTAACTGAAGTTATAAATACCCCCTCGGAGTATGTTATCTTTCTTAAGCAGCAAATTAAGAAAGTCCTAGTTCAAGATCAGACTCAGAGAAAGAGAGATATATAGAGGGGATGGAAAAACAAATTTTCATTGGTCTAATAGTGCTTGTGGGGTTATTTACCACAGAGCTTAGAGTAGCATCCGCAGTCTGGCTTCAAGCTCATGCAACTTTCTATGGTGGAAGTGATGCCTCAGGAACAATGGGTAAAATGCATCTACATTTGTGTCATGTGTTTTTACCATTATTTACCATGCAGTTTTTAAGCATAAAATAAGAGCAATGCAATTTCCACATGATATTAAACAAGTAACTTGTTTCTACTTGTAGGTGGAGCATGTGGCTATGGAAATCTCTATAGAGATGGTTATGGTATTAAAACAGCTGCATTGAGTACTGCTTTGTTTAATGATGGCAAATCATGCGGTGGTTGCTATCAGATTGTTTGTGATGCAAAGCAAGTGCCCCAATGGTGCCTAAGAGGCACATCCATTACAATCACTGCAACAAATTTCTGCCCCCCAAACTATGCACTCCCTAGTGACAATGGTGGTTGGTGTAATCCTCCTAGACCTCACTTTGACATGTCACAGCCTGCGTTTGAGATGATCGCCAAATACAAGGCTGGAATTGTTCCAATTTTGTACAGAAAGTATGTCATGGCCTAACTCTTGTGTTTTCACTTTATTTCATAATGAAAAAATGTTAACATTAATCCTTAAAACTGAACTTAAGTATATAAAAATAGTGATATTTTATTCAAAATAATAATAGTTATAATAAATACTTTCGTTTCTAATAAAGCATTATCATTTGTTTAAAATTAGCTCCAAATGTTTATGTTAATAAAACTGTTTTCTAGTAAGTAAAACTCATCTGAACTTGTTAAAATGATAAATACAGCTGGCTAACTAATAATTTGCTATGCTTCTATGCAGAGTTGGGTGCAAAAGAACTGGAGGCATAAGATTTACCATCAATGGGAGAGACTACTTTGAATTAGTGCTTATAAGCAACGTGGGTGGAGCAGGGGATATCTCACGAGTTTGGATCAAAGGGTCCAAAATGAATAAGTGGGAATCCATGTCAAGGAATTGGGGGGCTAATTGGCAAAGCTTGAGCTATCTCAATGGTCAGAGCTTATCCTTCAGAGTACAACTCAGCAATGGAAAGACTCGCACAGCTTTTAATGTGGCACCCTCCAGTTGGACATTTGGCCAGTCTTTCATCAGTAAAGTTCAGTTCTGAACACAAGAAGAATACATATAAATATTATTCTGTATTCTTCCATTTCATTCTTCTATAATTATATATCTATTTACTGATATGTTTGTCAAAGGGATGCATGTTATATTTGTATGCTTTCCAAGTTCTTTTTTCTTTCTTTAAGCGAACACTTTAGTGGTTGTGGCTCAGCAATTTTAGCATTTGTGATGAAGCTCACCAACTAGGGTAATGAATGTGTATCTTTGTTTTGGAAAACGAAATTGGGAAAAAAATGTAAGCCCAAATAAATGAAGCTAGTTACAAGAAGCTTTCAATGATATATTACCTTGTGAAATTCGACCAAAAATAAAAGACATGTACCTTGTAAAATGATCTGCATACCTTGCTGTACTTATCTATTTTAGACACAGAAGATTACTTTATCAGTTCAATCACCTCTTAAAAGGCTTTAGACAAGGAAGATTACTTATTCAGTTCAATCACCCTTAAAAGGCTTCTACATCGGATAAACTGGTAAAGATAGCAGAACACCATCCTTTTCTAACTGATTTTAATAAAAACTTGCCTGCTAAGTTAATATTGAGTCACGAGCAAAAGTAACCATTGGTTCAACAACCAGCAAAATTAAGATTCGCGTTTTAAATTCTAGTAGGTTTTTAGTGAGTTACTTTAGACTTTGGCAGAATTAAAAATGTATTTTTAAATTTAGTTTTGCATAATTTTATCTAAATAATAAGTAAACTCATTTCTATTCACCTTGTTAAAAATTTCACTATATCCTTTTTTGAATAAATTTTTAATAAATATTTGTAAGAGAAAAAAAATAAAAAGATAAAACATATCAAACTTATTTAAAAGCTTAAACGCATACCTTCATTTTAACTTCAAAAAATAATTTATTTAAAAATCTTCTTTTCTTTTCGTACAAATACTCGTTGAAAAATTTATTCATCCTTAACCTTTATCAAAATCAATTTCATTCAATTAATCGAAAATCTAATATCTAAAGCCAACTCCGTATTTTAGTTACTTTACAAAGTGATTTGTTGGCTGAATTAGCCGCTTGAGTTAATCTGTACAAGCACTCAGCCATCATGAACGACTAACAAGAAATTTTTCAATGGAGAAATAAATATTTTAGATATCAGTATAATACATGCAAATCGCCTTTCAAGGCACCCCGGTAGCACCATTACCATTCTGGCCACCGCCAAAATTGTTCGTACCATATCTTACAGGCTAACAGCAAGTTATTGATGGCCAACGAAAGATGCGCCCATAGTCAGACATGAACGCTGGCAGTGGCTAAAATAATACGTTCGTGTCACTTCTTAACAGTTTTTCTTGAAAAGAGAACCAACAAAAATCAATGCTCAAGCAGCTGTAGGATCTTCTGCTGCAATTTGAACTCAGAAGGAACTGGACCAAATCAATGGCATGCCATTCAACAGGAGTTCGATTTCTACCAATCCTTGATGTACTGTTTGTAAAATATGCCACAAATGTAGCATTCATGTCATCTTCGCATCACACGGTGACGCTCTCGTTTCCGGAAGCGCTCTAACATGAATTCATCTGTTGCAGCCTGTCTCTGTACTGCTCCAGCAGCATCAGTGTTGGAATCATTTTGTTTGGATCCGGAACTATCATCCTGTAGACTTCTATCTTTGTACAACTCAGGATGTTCTGCAAATTAGTTGCTTTTCTGGTCAGTATCTGGAATGCTTTTAAGCAAGTAAAAGCAATCAACAGAGTGACAGACCTCTATCATCTATCACGGCAAATGCCACAAGATGAATTCATTGATAACCAAATCAAGGTTGACAATGACACAGCAAACAAGAAACAAACATGTGCACTCTAAAATGACGGAATCAAGAAAATACAACCTCTTCTAAGTTTTTCAGCATAATCCCTTCCACGCTGGAAATAATCAGCACTATAACTCGATGGAATGCTGAAATCTGATTTTGTCCGACCCATAAGCCTCTTTTCCTGTAGAAGCTTTTTGGCAGCCTCTGTTTCTTCAATATTTTTTAACTTATATCTGAGAACATGAAATCAAATCCATTTAGACACATCACCCATTTTTCTTCCTCAATACATAGATTCACAAAGAAACATTAGTCAAACACCACCTAGTAAAATCTGGTTGTTTGTTTCCAACTAAAATCTGTCCATGTTCTACTTTTAAAATGCACCAAACATAAAATAAAATTTGTATGTTATGTTTTGTCCCACTGCAACATGTCTACAAAGGGTTACTCAAGTAATCATATAAATCAATTTATGATCCGATGAATCACACCTAGCCCATGTTCAACTTCAAAGAAAAATACAGGAAAAAAAAGTTGTATGATCATGTTATGTTCTTTCTCATTTAAATATACTACAAAATGTTACTTGAGCAATCATACAAATCAACTTATCACCCAGATGAATCACAGATAGTGAACGTTTCACTTTAAAAATAAAAAATGAAAAAACGTACAAAAATTGCTTGATTTTTAAAAGGCTTCTTCAACAAATAATTCAAACTACAAATACAGCCCATTGCAATAGATATAGAAAGCATACTCAATTGGAAGCTGAACCTCAGCAATACCGGTAGTCCACTGAGTAGAGCTTTCTTCTGAATTTTGCCTTTTTACCTAACAGGACATAATAATTTTAAAAGAAAAAAAAATAGATGAATCCAGCAAAAGCAATACATATCAGAAAAGTAATATGAACCTACATTATCAGGCACTAACTGTAAGACACAACATTCGTATCCTTAATAGGGTTGACAGCTGCAATAAACTAGAAAGAAAACAAAGAACAATAAACTGTTTTAAAATTGCAAAACAAAGAGCAGTGACTCACTTTTAGATGCTCAGGGATCTTATACAGTTCATCTTCAGCACGTTTCAACTCATTCTCAACTTGATCCGCAGCATCAATTCTCCTGCCTCTCTTCTTCGCTAACTCATGCTCAATATACTTCACCCTGTTCAAGCAACAAGTTTCACTAACATCAACCACCACATCCAAATTCAAAAACCTCAGCATAATACATATATATACACACACATGTTGGGGTCTTCAACCATAACAGCGGTTTCTTGAGCGAAGGTGTCTTGAAGAACAAGCTCGTCCTTGTCGCCGCCGTCGCCGTCGTTCTTATCGGCGGGTTTCGGGGCTAAGCCGCCGCCAATTCCAATCTGCGCTTGCAAACTAGGGTTTGCTGGAATTCCCGATTTCCTTTCCCTCTGCTTCTGGAGAAGCTTAATTTCTTCCAATGCCATCCTATTCCGCCAATAATCATCAGAATAAGTGGATCAATAAAAGGAAACCCTAATTTGAAATTTCGAATCGGAATTGGGATGTTGATGTAAAAGCAAAACCTTCTTTCTCGTTCGTCGTCGGATTCATTGTTGTTCTCAGATTGCGGGAGTTGATCTTCTTGTTCGGTTGGAGCACTTCTCTTCCGGTAATTCTTCTTTCTTTGTTGTTTAGAATCTTCCATTGTTCCTCTTCTTAGCGGTAACGCCTCACTTGTGAATAACACAGGAAGGTTTAAACTTAAGTTTTTACCTACATACCTCCTCTTCTCCCGCTATGTTTAATTTGTACATCTGAATGTATCTTAATTTAATGGTTCAAATTTTTATTTTTTAAAAATAACAGCTAAAAAAATTAAATCTACATACTATAGTATACGTTACCATTATATATATAATATCTAATGATAAAATATAATAAAAAAATATTAAAAAGGTTAAATCTTAAACGAATGATAGAAATTTTATAATATAATTTTTTATTATATCTTATTATTAGATATTATATATATATATGATAATTACATAATTATTAATTAAATTATGTTTTAAAATTTTTTATTGCTCATTAAATTATGTTTTAAAATTTTTTATTGTTTTAAATTTAAGAATTCAAACATTACCATTAAAAATAAATAATTACTATTTAATAATTTTAATGTATTAATAATTTATATTTTTTAAGATTAAATTCACTTATATTTGACGTAATATTTTTTTTACAATTTTAATAATATGAATATTGATTATTTATATCACAATCTTTTATTTAGATTATTTATGTTCTTTTATCATTATTTATATCTTATTCTTTATATATTAGTTTTAAAGTAATAGTTAGTACTTCTATGATATATTTAATTTTTTAAGTTATACATATATTTAAATAAAATAAAAAAAATTTAATATATATATATATATATATTTATCAAATTTTATTATTTCTATAATTTTAAAATATAAATAATTTAGAGTTCTATGATTGATTTAAACTAAAGATTTTAGTATTTATTTTCTTTCTTCAAATTAGTATTTTTACCTTATAGTTGTTATTTTTGATTACGAGTGAGAAATTCTCTTATCTATTATTTATTTATATAGATGATCACTTCAACGTTGAAAGAAGGGTGATCCATATTGCAAATTTATTAAAAATTGTTGTTACATATACAAAATATAAAAAGGATAATGAAACATTTTATTTAAGTAAAAGTAAGATATAAACAGTATGTTAAATTATATTTAAACATAAAAGACAAATAAGTTTTTTGACTTCTTCGATGAATTGTCATAAAACAATCATCATATACAATGTATGAATAAGATTATTCTATTATCTCCTTTACAAATTTCTAAGATGACAAACTTAAGAATAAGTTGAAATTACTGCATCCTATATCATAATAATCTTCACTAAAATATAGTTGGTCATCTTTACAATCACCACTTTATCAAAATAATGAGGATATCAGGATCAAATTTTAAATAATAGCGTGTCTTTTTCAACATTTAAATCATCATCGTTTTACATGAGTACGAAATTGTTCATACCGGTAATGATAGTCGGTCTTGTCGAGACGGCTATGTCCAATCAAATCAGTCCCGCCTACAAGAAGCAACCCTAGACAATGGGAAGACTCAAACCTAGCTCATAGGAGTCAACCAATAGATTTCTTGGTTCCCTTCTCATGGAAGGTCTCACACGTTATCTCTCATTTTTATTTCTATCTCACTTGAAGGCATTGACTTCTTTTCAAAGTTCAGAACCTCATACTCCTCGTTCAATTATTTTATTATTCAACTCAATATTTTTTAACATTTAATTAGGTACTTTCTAATAAATCAAACACGGTTTCCAACTTTCAATAAACATTTTGTTACTTCAATAATTTATACAATACATTTCTTAAAAACTTAGAACAACAATTTTATAGAAATTATTTTAAAAATTTAAAATTAAATTATTATTAATAATTTTATTTTTCTCTAATTTATTAAAAAATCGTTTAGAGAAAATAAAAATTAATTTTTCTCAATCTATCTAATCATAGGATAATCTAGTGAGTTAACTTATAAAAATTTTATAAATTAATTATTAATATAAATTATTTCAATATTTTCATACTTTATTCTCTTATATTAAGATTTAAATATAAAATTATATATATATATATATATATATATATATATATATAACCAATTAAAGGTTAACTATATATTTTTTTATATATTAAAATATATATATTAGAGAAAAAAAATTATGACTATTATAAGGTATTAGATTTTAAATAACTTCACATTTAAATATTATCATTCCTATAATTTATATAAAATTATATTGCTTTATAATATCTACAACAATTTGTGGACGTAGTTTATAAATATATATTACTGAACATCTAAAATTTTATATTCATAATCTCATTTATAAGTGAGAATCACACAAGTAAATTGAATAGTTTTAATGTACTATTTTTTTTAATATACTATCTTATGTTAATTTAGATAATTTATCAATTTAATCCTTAATCAGTTCAATTTATAAGTGAGAATCATACAACTAAATTGAATAGTTTTAATGTACTATTTTTTTTAATATACTATCTTATGTTAATTTAGATAATTTATCAATTTAATCCTTAATCAATTCAATCATCAGTTAATAATCATACAAAATTTTGTCCAAACTTAAATTTATATTTAATTAAATATAAATTTTAAACTATCACACAGTTAGTAAAATTTTATTCTAGAGAAAAGGATGCTAGAACTATTTTTATAAACAATTAAATTTTATTTAAAATTAAACTTAGATATAATTAAACATAAATTTTAAATTTATCAAATAATTAATAAATTTCATTCCAAAATAAAAAAATTCTATAACTACTCTTATACTTTACTTAAGTCTTTTCTCATTACCTAAAATTAAAGATTAATAAAATCTTTAATTTCTAACGAATTTTTCATACTTTCTTTCTAACTCTATATATTTTCCAACTGAAGGTGGAACGACTAAGTTTATGTTAAGCAATTGCATTTTTTTTAATTCTGATTGTATTTTATATACAAGTAATGTGTGTTGACTTTGCTCATCAAATGGTAGTGTATATGCAGGCATCGAATCCTCCTTTTTTAAAAAAAATAGATATTATAATCTAATTTATAGTTAATTTTAATAAATTATTTTAAAAATTAAATTTAATGTGTTTTAGAATAATTTGGTATCTTATATTTATTTTAAAATTTATATATTAATCATAAAAAATTTTAACATAAAAGATATTATTTTACAAAATATTATATTATTTATTTTTAAATTATATTTTAAAATTTATTCTAATTTTTAATTTTATATTTTTTTAATTTTATAAGTTATCTATACATAATGTTAATCTTAATATATTATTATAATAAATTATATTAATCAATTTTATTTCATATATTATAACTTTTAATAAGATAAATTTATATTATATAATTACATCAAAAATTTTATAACATAAAAATATAAATAAAATTGTCCCAACAATTTTATAAAATTTCAATATAAAAAAATCAATTATAAACAATATTTATTATCTCCCTTACAAATAACAATTTAGAATTTTTTTCAAAGAAAATTATTAAAATATTATCTTAACGTTAAACTGATAATTTTAAAAATAAATTTTTCTTTAGATAATTATTTTTAAGAAAAATTATATTCGCATCATTTATATTTTAATAAAATTATACATTATATTCATATCGTTTTTACACCTTCAAATGAATTATATAAGTCAAAAATAACGAGTCAAAATTGGTTGATAATAAACATCAAACTTTAACGCTTGCACTAACTTAATAACTATTCATAAAATACAAGATTCATTAATTCAACATTGAATTATGTTATAATATCTTTATAATCATGTATACTTAAATTTTTTTAAAAAAATTAAATATTTGTAGATATGTTATTATTTAACTATTAATTTTTACATATGAAGTATTTATCAATTTTTATTTTGTATGAAATTTTATATACATGAACTACTTGATAATAACTTTTAAATCAATGATTGGATTGATGAATCTGATTTTCTATACTAAGTTATTAATTTGGTGTAAATGGTAAAGTTTAACACATAATATCAACCGATTCTAATTAAAAAAAATAGTATAAAAACCATTATGCATTAGAAATATGTACCCCATAAATATGTTCAATGAAACTCCACCTAACATCTTTTATTACTCTTCTTTTCTTAGTCATTTATCTTACATATAAAACTTTATCCTATTTTTCCATTGCAATAGTATAACACCCGGTAACATATTCACCATTCTCTAATTTATATGATTCTTAGAATCACCAAACATACTTTTAATGATATTTTTGTATATATTCTTGTTTAAAACAACTATCTTAATAAAAGAATAATTTTTTCTTTAAAAAATTTTAAGATTGTAATGATATGTCTTAAAAAGAGTTTTTGTAATTTTAAAAAAAATAAAACTATTGTGCATAATATTATTAAAATACGAGATATACAAATGTAATTTATTCTTAATTTTAATATTTATTATATGAATTATTAAGATAAAAAATGATTTGATTAAAAACCACTAAAATATAATTTTATCCGTTTCCCGATTAGATGAAATTATACCAATTCTTTTTCACTAATAGGAGATCTATGATAACATTTTTAAAAATGATAACCTCACATTTTGTTAGGATAATTTGGAAGAGCAAACTTAAACAGAAAGAAAAAGGAGTTTTGTCTGGGCGTCTTTTTCACTCACAAAGGGAGTTTTGTCTGCTGAGAAATTAATAATAATTGTCTCGACTATCTTTCATTAAAGAAATTCTGTTCATACAAGAAAATGAACAACATTTTTTTCACAAAAAAAAAGTTAGAAAGAAAAAAGAAAAGCATATAATAAGATAAACAAAATGAAAAATAAAAATTTATATAAATTTATTATATGAAAATCATATTTCATTTTTCTTAAATTCAAAATCTCGATTTAATAATTTGCTATTTAGTTTTTCTATTATTAATATGCATAAATCACTTTTTCTACCTAACCCACTTTTGCCATCCGCTGATGGGCCTTGAAAAAATGACATCCATTTTCTATCAAAAACTAATTTGAGTGCCTCCAATTCTTAGATGTCTTACATCTTACCATATTGATTTAACAACCAACCAACTTGAAAGAGAAAAGTGAGGTGGTAAAGGTCCACTCTTATTCAGTGTTTACAAAATCCAATTAAGTACAAAAGAAATGAAGCCACACCCACCCCTTAATAGGTGGCAGCTTCTACTTCATAGAATTTGCATTATTCTTGACACATACTATAATCCTGGAAACAATTATTCTAGGCACCACATCAATGAGAAAAATACAACATCATAAATGATACAATGATCATAACCCTTCAAGAATTATTGGAAAAAATAAAGTGAAAGTAGGCTTATAAGGTTGAATCTTCCCTTTCGGAAAATCATTTAGCTCTACTTATATAAATTAACTCTTCTTAGGAGCAAGCTTGGTCTTGATGTTGTCAACCACTTTAGTATCAATCTGGAAGGCCTGAGCAAGCACATTATCTGGCACAGTTGGTGTTGAGGTAAACAATGCTGCAGCAACAGACAATGTACCAGGTAGTTGGCTGTTGAAGGCAGAGAGAATAGAAGCAGGTTTATCTCCATTGTTCTTCTGATAGTGCACCAAACCTTTTGGAAACACAAAGATTTCACCTTTCTTAATAGACTTTGAGAAGAGCTTGTTGGCTGTGGAGATAAATCCCACATCTAATTGCCCTTCCAAAACATACACAAGCTCAGTGGCACGTGGGTGTGTGTGAGGTGGGTTAAGTCCACCAACCTTGAAGTCTATCCTTGAGAAAGATACCCCCAATGTGTTAAGCCCTGGAATTTTTTCCACATTGGCTCCAGTAACCAATGATCCCACTGTGTTGTTTATAACTCCAGGCTTGGCTAGACCAGCAAAGAAAAAATCAGCTTCTGTGACATTTGCCTCAGTCTTGCAAGCAAACCCATTTACCTTAACCCCTGCACATGACACATCATTGTATTAAAACACTATTTTGGTACTTTTATCTGAACTATATATAGGTGAAGAGAGAGAAATTAAAATGGTCATTAGTAATGTGTACTATATATTACCTGAAGAGGGAAGTGCCACACAAAAGTCTTGAAGTGTGTCAGGGTCAGAAGCCAAGGCAAAGGAGATGGCACAGCTGAAGATCACAAAAATTGCAAAAGTGTTTGTTGAAGACATGGTTTGAAAGATAATTGTATCAATTGCTAGAGTAAAGTGTTAGATTGAGGAGTGAAAACAGAAATGTTTATTGTAGTGCTAGAGATAAGAGGGGAAAGTTTGAGTTGGATGGTGAAAAAAAATGTGACAAGTTCCTCTATTTATATATGCAACATTTGTAACCAAGCAATGGTTATGGGCAGGGTAGATGGACCTGGTGATGTGATGTTAAAGCATTATTAATTAATGAAGTCCTTCAACTTAAATTCAAAGCAATTGTGTAAAGGGACTTAATAGGAATTTTGTTAAATCTTGTACTAGAAAAGAAACTTATTCATGTGAATAGAAATCAACGTAAAACGTTTGGTCTGTTTCTTGCTGAGCATTTACCAACATTGACTATCCAATGAAGAGGGGTTCGGTGAGAGATGTAAGGTGAGAAATAGATCCATGTTTGATCCATGCATAGTGCTTAACTCATCTTCTACCAAATTCAGTTCAAACAGTAAGCCAATCATTTTCTGATTTGATTATTTCTTATTATATTATTTGGTTTAATCATGATTAAATTTTCAAATTAGTCTTTAAACTAATATTATCAACCATGTTTGAGGTTCGATTGTTTCTTTATTATGCTATTTGGTTCAATTATGATTAAATTGTTAAATAATATTTAAATTAATGTAATTATTATCCTTTGAGTCAGTATAAAGAGAAATTGACTTCAAAGAATGTCATCAAATACCAAATCTGAACAACCTTGGGGAATGGATTGGGCCCATCATATGCCACATCCACTGCTTCAGTTCT
Organism: Canavalia gladiata; assembly: GCA_037954105.1. NCBI lineage: Eukaryota > Viridiplantae > Streptophyta > Magnoliopsida > Fabales > Fabaceae > Canavalia > Canavalia gladiata. The sequence goes on from CM075660.1 coordinate 19,147,429, forward strand.
ACAGTTGCTTTCACTGTTATGCTTTTTTGGATAGATCACGAATTAGGCTATAAAGGAGTGTTTCATTCTTAGAGCAGTGGGGAGTTCTTTATTTATATTTATTTTATTTTATTTTTGTCAAGGAGCAACAATATTATATCTACCTCAACAGTTAAAATTTAAAATCATTTAAGAACAAATGGTTTTATAATGTTTAATTTATCCTTATATATTAAACTATAGTATATTATCACGACTCACGAGAGTAAATTTCTTAGTCCATTTTTTTAAATAATGACATATAATTCTTAATTTGTATTTTTAAATTTTAAAATCAAATTATTTGAATTAATTAAGTATATATATATATACTATAATTTTATATAATTGGTATTTTAAATGTTACTTAAATTTAAATCCATTCATGTAATGTGATAGAATAGAATACTTTCCAGAAACTACCGTGATGTTTGATTTGTAAAAATATTTTTTATTTTTAAATTTTTATGCTAAAAATAGTAAAAGTAAAAAATAAAAAATTCTTATTTTCACTTTTCTGTATAAAATATTAAAAATAAAAAATGAGATTTAAATAACATTATATTTTTTAAATAAAAAATATTTTTTACAAACCAAATACCACCTAAAAATTTAAGAGCCGTATAATTGAATCAAACTCTTAGCTATATTTTGATTAGTAGGATGAAATGTAATTATATTAGTTGTCATTGTTTAAATCTTTCAAAATAGGATAAATGATATGAAACCTTATTAAAAGTATTTCGTTGTATACGATAATTTTTTTTCCCTCTAATTTGGGAGTATAAGATGGAATAAAATAATACCAGCTTATTATTCACTAATTTATTTATCTACTTACTAAACAATAAAAACAGAAAGATATTTCATTCATATTACGTTCTAAACAATAATGATATAATAATTTTTACTTTAATTTCCTTTTATATCATTTCATTCCATCTAATTCTATCCATGTGAAAATAGCCTAAACATTCATGGAACACAGCTCAATTATACTTATTAATAAGCTTTTATTTTTTTTCTTAAAAGAAATTCTCGAATACGTTATTCAAAAATCAATATTTATTCATTTCGTTATCGTGATAATTAATAAGCCATTTCTTTCACTTTACTAAAGAAATGTTCTAGAAATTTCATGAAGCCGTGGAAATATGGAGCCATTATACGAACTTGATTCTCTTGATTATTAAGGATGCAAGTGTGAACTTCCACCATTTTGGTGTTATCATTTTCTACGTTAGTGAACGGTTTCTATCAGGCATCAACCATGAGAACCCTTTTCCGTAGAGACTTTCTCGTTAAACATTGAACTACCCATTTAGATTGTTGGTTGGTATGAATACTCATTTAATTATATTTTTTTATAATATTTATACTAAATTTTCTCTTTTGTTTAAAAAATAATGCCTAATATTGAAATATTGACAATGAAAAAAAATTGTGTTATTTGATCTATTATTGACATTTTGTGTAGTTAATTAACCTACATTAAAAATTTTTGATATCAAACTAATTAAATAATACTATTGTTTTTGTACAGTTAGTGCATCAAAGTTACGTTACAAGTATGATTAATTCATATTAAGTCATAAATTTAAACAATTTTTTCCATTACATTATAGAAAAAAGTTAAATTTTTTTTAAAAAATATTGATGATCATACTTATAACGTGACAGTAGTAATGTACCAAAACAAAGAATTAATTTAAAATTTTCAAAATTTAGGTGAGAATGTTCAGAAATCTCATCATGTAAAGCTTTTGGAAGGAAAAATTGAAACAGGTGCAAAGTTCACCATAATTATACGCTTATCTTTTCTTATCTTTTTGCTTGATAAAAGATAAGCAAAAATCTCCTCAATCGAAAGAAAGAGTTTAAATTTGTACTTATTTTCAAAAACTCCGAATATCCAGAATCTTCAAAACTATTTTGCTCTTCCTACCTTGAACAAAATTTTCTCCTTTAAAATATATTTATGATCTAAAAAATATATCTTTCACTGATATATGATTGGATGAACGTCAGCCATTGGATTTTTATTTGGATGTGGTACAGATCCATTTTATTTTAAACTATTGGTGATCCAGATTCATATTGAAATATATTAGATCCATTACTGTTTATGAAAATTCAGATGCCCCATCAATCTATGGTAAAATATTAAAAAACGTGTTACCGATTTTGATAAACTGAATCAATCTACTGTAAATTTCTAGGTAAGGGGCAGGAGAGAAACCCCATTTCAAAATATATTTCAAAGACTGATTTTGATTTCTAAATTCATTTTACTCCTGGCCCAAAATTGTTACATTATCAAGACACATAAAATATGAAGGCACCTAACCAAAAACTAAAGAAGCATTTAGAGAGGGGGGAAGAATTATCCTGATGATTTCCAAATCCTTCCTTCCAAAGAAACCACCATAACAGATACATCATCATGATATTTACGTCGATCTCCGTGAGGAATATCAAGCAATTCATGAAAGTCCATTCCTGCAAAAAAAAAAAGTTAAATAAAAATATATGAATGACAAGATCTCAAATATTAAATTTACCATGCATTCGTATATATTATGTTTAAATGGGACAAATAAAGATGTAGTGGACAAAAAATATCATGTGCCAAGATTCAGGACTTTGTCATAGATATGACAAGGATCCTTATTTCTTTAAAGAGCATTAATGGTTCAGAACTAATCAAAGAATCAAGCAAGACGAAAATAAGAAAATCTTTGCACCCCAAAAGCAATAAAGAAAAGAATCTCTTGTAGAAGCTACATTAGATCTGATCAATTAATGGATCAAGACATGAAACCCACTTTACCATATTCTCCATCCCCAACAAAGTAAAATATTCTCTGCACATGAAAACTTCAGAATGTGATTGCTGCAACTAACATCTATTAAACAAGGCATCAAAATAGCCGTTTGGTAAAACAAATCAGGGCTGTTTAAGCTTATGTGCATCATTCCTACAATTGTCAAGCACAGTGGAATTGTAAACATTTAACATCACTGACCCAGCATGGCAGCTTACTTTTTATGGAAGAGAATGAAAGATATATAGATATATATAACAAATGACCATTCAAACATATTGCTTTCGACATTGTAGGCTCACCTCAGTAAATACAAAACTCTACTAAGAAAAATGTTAGGGATCAAAATTCAAAAGATTTGATTAAGAAAATGAAAACCAAGTTGAGAGGAACTTTGCCTGGAAATTTACTAAGGTGCAAGTGTTTGAAGTTTAACTCTTATAATGATAATAATGAGGGACTAGGAATGTGAAGCAACTGACCATTCTTTTTAGCAGCACAAAAGAGAAGCTCTGCAATAAGATATTGCGCGGGATCACCTTCCGGGACATTTTCCATGAACCAGGTGACATGGGCAACTACCTCTTCATTGCTGAAATATTGGTAAAGCCCATCCGAGGAGAGTACCAAGAACCGATCACTTGAGGAAAGTCGGTGATGAACAACAGAAGGAGTACAGCTTAGGTAAGGAGCAATGCCCACATAATCAACTTGAAACATCTCCAGTAAGGCTTTGTTAAAAGATGGCTAAACGAAAAACAATAAAGGTTAGAAAAAGTTTGAATGATTCAACATTAGATAGATTAAATAAAACAAACAGTGCAAGTTGTCATTGGTGTCAGCATCAAAAAGTTGGTACAAGGTATATAAATGATCTTGTCTGTCATTATCCCAAGCCTCAAGTAGCCCAAACTCCAAAATATATGGGTAGGCAATTTGATTCACAGCGTAAACATAAATAAAAATAAATAAACTCTTCTCACATTCATTTAATCCCTACAGTTTGCAACCTGAAGCCTCACAATAAATCATCAATCAAATGAATCTTCACAACTACAAGCGATGGTCAATTGGAAAATGTGTGTAATAATGTAACACCTCACTAGACACTCCTCAGTGCTTTGCCTGCTGAAGAAGTATAGTACTACCAAAAATCAAATCCAATGTTCCATCCCTTCTTCAGTTCTCTTTCCCTTCAAACTAGAAAACACCTCAATATTTAAAATATGATTAATCCACCACTGACTATGTCATCCATTACTACCTACCCACACTTTTCCAGTTTTTTGTTTTAATCACTAGTTAAATAAGAAAGAGAAAGAAATGAGAATCCTCTAAATGCATCATCATAGATGTCCATTCTTGCTAGAGAACAACTACCAAGAGGGCTTCTACAGAGCTATCTGTTTAAACTTTAAACAGTTTGGATCCCATAATTGTCAGCCTAACTATGATTTATTGACTACTTACCAAGGCAAAGACCAATGCAAAAACATTCATGGGTATACATAATCCTGTGGCCCCAGATTCCAAGAATGTTGGCAAAACACAGTTGTATCCTCCTGTCCACAACCACATGATATAAGAAGTTAAACATCAAGATTCAGGCCCCTACATTTGATTACTCCCTCCACTAGATATAGTTTGGCTATCACAATTGAACCCCAGCCCAGCAAGGTCTTCAAGATGCACTTTCTACCATTCTTCTCTCATCTCATCATATGTTAAGTATCACTTCTCACAGCCATCTTAGAAATTTCTCTAAATTTTATTTTATTTTCCTTGCTTGAAATTGGTGAACTTCATTGAAAGAAAACCACAAGGACATGCAGCATTTTATACAAGATATATATATGAAATACTCCTCAAAAGAAGAGAACTGCAAATAAATATCTGAGGAAGAGAATAGAAGAGATAGATAAATGGGGAAAGATGCAAAGCAAACTATAATTGCTAAATTATGAGCTTTGACAGATGCATCATTCACAAATCTACTCTCAAGGTGATCTGTGGGATCTACTCACACACACACGCACACACGCAGGAGACAAAGCTTAGAAGAAATGTAAATTGATCAATTTGGAGTCTGAAATTCTAATGAAAACACTGTTAGATATATATACCTTTTCTCCCTTTTTTTTCTATATGTTACGGAAAAATAGATGAGTACGGAAGCAAGTAGATTCCCTACTTATAAACTATAGAACAAAAGGACAGAAGCAAACTGAATTTAGATAGGTTAAAGTCAGAAGAACAACTAACCCTCTTCAAGAACCCAGCACCAAATGCTCTGGTGACTTTTAAATGTCCTTTCACACGATCATTTAATATGGCTTGCTTATCATCAGGATGTTCTGCTTTTATCCTACAAACTTCCTGCAGGAAATAGGAAAAATTGAAAAAAAATTAAAAAACAGTATTAACATTTTATTAAGAACTGCAAGGTTTTCTTTACAGTAAATAGGTCATATTTTAAACAAGTTCAGTGATATTTGATGGGAGATCTTGTTAGTGAATGTAAGTAAGTCTCCATAGAAAATCAGAGAAATCTTCATGCAAAACAAAATAAAAAAGAAACCTGGTCTGATCTAGAGAAATGTACATAAAAATGAATTTCACAAATTAAGAACCATATTTTATTTCACATTTTATTAAAAGTCACTGAAGAAAGAAAGAAACCACTGTCTAAACAAATGACTATCAACCATTCTGCTGCACAACTGAATTCATTGTGTGAATGCAAAATGACACTTCATTGTTGATGATATTCATCAAGCACTTGTACAATTTACTTCCTAGGAGACCATTTTTGTCATCAAAAAGGTAAAAAAATTATTAGCAAATAAAATTTATGTTGAATTGGTAATCATGCCAATTATAAATAATGATCTTATCAACATATATATGCTGGCACCAAGAAGCAGAACAGGATACAATAATTCATGTAGCTGACAAATTTTAGAATTAGAAGATATGGCCATAATTTATTAAGATCTTTATAATAAGCAGTACAAAAACACAATTATTTGATTCACCAATGCACAAAAACCGGGGTGGGGGGACACACCTCATCAATACTCGTGCAGTGATCTGTGGAAAGCTGAACAGCCCTCATTTTTAATCTGCAAATGGATATCTCTCGGTTTTTGTTCATCTGGTTAACATGATTGTTATGATTATGAATTGGGGATTCCTCAGAAATCCTATCCAATTCCATGCGTACTAATGACTCTCTAGATCGATTTCTATGCCTCACATCATCCTTAACAAAACTTGGATTAGAATGACGATCATTTAGTCTTTCTTGAGCCAAAACTGCACGACTATCTCCAAGATTCATGATATAAACATCTTGATCCTTCATCAGCATCACTAAAACACATGATCCCATTAAAGCAAGCTCTGGATTTTTATCCAGATTATGATCCACCATTTCCATGTATGCCTCTTCTGCTTTTTCAAGAGCACGAGTCATTGCTCTTAAAACTGCATTATGATCTACTCCGGACTTGCATTTTCTAATTGGTCCTGAGGCTTCCAATATTTTCTCATCAACACAATTTTCCTCCCTATGCCAATCATAACTCCAAGGAAAAAGTTTCTTATACAAGGACTTTGGTTTCTTGTACATTTTTCTGATTTTTGTACTGATAAATGACTTTCTTGAATTCTGCCTTTGTCCAGAAACAGAAAAGGCAGCTTTTGGCTCCTGGTTGGTTGAATCAAGCCCAGTGCCTCCATTTTTTCCTGATGTAGTGGGACCTTCATCTTGATGGTTAGAGCTATCTTCTTTTGCACTAGATGAGCATGGTCTCATATGCCCATCTAGAGTTGATTCCTTAGAGACCGAAGAATCTTTACATTGTTCTGGGACTGACAAAAAACCATGTTCATCCCAGGATTCCATCTGAAGTAGCTCATAAAGCCGCACACTTTTTCTACCTTTTCCAGTCAATTGCCCAAGTTGAACAGAAGCTGGAAGTGTACGTGAGACACTGGGACTTCCACTATTAGGTAACTGGTGTTCAACATTCTCCTTAATAGTAGCATTTTCCTCAACTATCTCACTGTTAGATGATTGATCCTTGATTATTACTGGTCCAGAAGAAGCTTCTAAACTTTCTTGATTTGAATTAGTATTAGAATCAGACATTTCATGCCTACTGCTTTCTGGATCCACCATAGCTTTTACAGTTTCGGGGACCTCAGGCTTAGGTGGATCTCCAGGATTATCCTCATAATCCCAAAGTAAACCTTCCAATTCCTTGTCTATAAATCTATACAGATGACTCATTAGAAAATCGGGTGCATCAGGTCCACTAAAACCATCATATATCCCAATAAATAACCACCCTTGTTCTTCAGAAAGCACTACATGAACTCTATCTTCACCAGCCTTACCATGAGCCCACTGCAAATTGTGGGTATGTTTATATTCCGCTTCAGATGGTCCAACTTCAACACAGTTCCTAGAGACTTCTGGTCGAAACTTTGGATCTTTGGAATGCCAGGCTAGTCGAGTCACTGGGTGAAAGAATAACCTGTGCATCCAACTGCCACCCATGGAATGCTTAGAAAAGGTCCGAGAAAAAGTGTTCTTCATTGGTCCACTTACACTTCTCATGAGATGTTGTAGTCGTGGCCTTCGACGACCACGTGCAAGCGGTGCTGAAAAGTTGGATTTGTCAGTGGCATCAAGAGGACCGGACATAACTCCCTTCTCTATTGGCCCAGACATGAAACCACCACCCCTGTCCAATGGACCTGAGGTAAAACTTCTCTCCAGAGGTCCAGACATGAAACCATTCAAGGGTCCAGAACCGCGGGGCACAGGCTGCAAAGGGATTGCAGCAAATGAAGCAGTTCCCTCAAATGATGCAGCAGGTTCCAGGACATCACTAGCACACAATGCACTCTGGTTACCAGTCCTCGCGGTCGAAACATTGGCACTAACAGAAGCCCCTGAGATCGTTTTAAATGTGGTTTCCGGAAAATTCTTACCTGGCTTATGGGAGCCAGAAGAATCTTCTATACTATCATGCCTAAAGGATCCACTCAAGGTTTCAGAATCAAGGGTACTGGAATCAAGTGTGAACCTCTCAGAGTTTGATGGGCTAATGGCAGGAGATTCAAAAATGGATGGCCTCACATAACAGAAAGAATGGCCTAACCCTTCATCTAATGGTTCTAGAAACTCCAAATCAACCCCACTTTTTCCATTGAATGGCACCAAACAGCCAACAACACGAGAAGTGCCGTTACCCATTATTGCATACAACACAATCCCAGACACCTAAGATTCTCATATATGGTTCCTGTACCTCAGCACCCTCAGCAAATACAGATACAAACGAGAAACCCAACTACCTGAAAACCCAACAAACCCCACAACCACCCCATGATTATTCATCTGACCATGCATCATCATCAAATTCCCAACCCCAAAGCTGTGCAACCCATATGCTGTTCCCAACAAACCCAACATAAAATGAAGCCAAAAAGAAAAACACTCTTTCGCTCAAAGGGTACGAATCAACGAAATCCTCCCGCGAGCAAACGTTTCAAGCAGTGCCAAAGAGGTAAAAGCACAAAAATAGAAACCCGCAATTTCACAGACACGCGATGATCTAACCTCGTGGGGTACACGGGGGTGGATCCAGTGCACTCGCAAACAGATCTAAGAGTGCCAGAAACAAACGCAGAAACCCATTTCACGATTTATATTATAATAGTTTTCTTCTTCTGAAATAAACGTAGGAGAGTACCATGCCCAAATGGATTCGAGCCATTCATTTGGGCATAGCCACTACTACCTTTGACTTGAGTGTGAAATTGAGAATAGGTGTTGAATGGAAGAGTGAGAAGTGTGTGTATTGTGTTGGATTGGAATAAGAGGAAGAGCAAAGCTTGAAGACAAAGGCAAAAGGTGGGTTTTTGGTTGCAATATTTAAAAATGAAACCCCAAAATAAAAAAATATTTAAAAAATAATTGGAGATTTGGTTTGATGATGAAGAATCAATGTTGAGTTCATCAAGGACGGTCTCTTTCTAGGGGTTTTCAAATGGTTTCGGAGGGTAAAAACTTGAAAACAAAATTAAAAAAAAAAAGAAAAAAGAGAGAGAGAGAGAGAAGAAAATATGTAATGGAAATTGATAAAATAATAGTAGTAGTGAGTTGAAAAGTAGAGACTGTTGAATATGGGTTTGGTCATTTTCTTTTTTGTTTATGTGAATTTCCCTTCGAATGATTGGTGTGTGTTTTGGTGCTGTTGAAGTCAATAAATAAGCCCTACCCCATCATCATTCTCATCAATGAAATTGAATGGGTGGGATGCAGTGGGCCACCACCCTTCTCTAATTTCTTTACCTCATTTTTACCAGTTTTGAAGCATAAAGATAATCTATATATCCACTTTGACAGAATACGAGAATAGCTTCCAAATTATGGTCATCAAGAAAGGAATCAAAAGGCATAACTGAAAAGAAAATATCATCACATTCCTTCTTTTTATTTTTTATTTTACCTTTCTTGTAGCTTTATACAATTAATTCTCTTCTAAATAAAAAAATTGACTTTCCAAATTTTATGTGTCACTGTATTAATGTTTTTAAAAAAATTAATTATCAAATTAGGTTTTTAAATATTTAAAACATTACACGATTAGTATTTTAATTTACTGTTTTGTTAACTTCAGTTTTAAATTAAAACTAATTTTGAACAATTAAAGGTGAAAATATTTTATAAAAAATCATGTATTATAATTTTATATTTTTAATATAATAAATTTTTAAAAAAACATTTTTTTAAGATTAACTTTAAAGATCGATATTAACAAAATAATTTAATCTATTATCAAATTAATTAGTATGTATTTAAAATAAATTTTCAGTTGTAGGTTTATGTTTCCAAACATTTTCATAGGAGGGGAAAAAATTTTCCTTTTCGAACTTAACTTTCAACCTATACCAAGTGCGTGCTTATGTACACATTAGAAACTGATTAGGAGATTTCCGAAGCATGTTAATGGAGTTCTCTCAGAAGAAAAATAATTTAGTTTCTGTTAATAGAAGTTTCAAAGATGGAAATAAATGAAGTATAAATGTAATATATGTTTTTTTCTTTTAATATCTAGCTCAAGTCTGATGTAGAAAAATCATCATATTATAATAAGAATATTTTTAACTTAAATATAATTATTTTTAAAAATATATCTGATATCTAAACTAAATGTGAAACAAAAAAACTGTTAGTCTTTTAAAAACTAAACTCATTTTGTATCACTGTATTATTCATTTATTGTCACGATTTTAATCTTTTATAAAATTGGATGTGGTGATATGATTTTTAAAGAGTTTAATTTTAAAATAACTTTCTAAAAATATTAATATCCCATCCCAACACACATAAGTTCAAAACTAGAGTTCAAGGATTTATTTTATAGAAATTCCCACGTTGACAAATAATTTGTTTTATTACTTGCCATTGATTAGAATCGGCCAGAATAAAATATTAGTATCCGAGACGAATTTGTTTCCTTTTTTATTTTATTTGTGCATTTCATTTATTAGTAATAACAGCCTAGGGTTTTTCAATTCCCATTGAAATGGTTTTTACCCCCTTTGGCTCTTTGTCATTAAAACCTTGGCCCCAAATGTCGAGCATGCAGTTTGTCTACATATGTAAATGTAGATGCGGATGTATATAAGGGGAAATAACCAAAAGTCAACTCCATACGGATTCTTTGTTTTTGGGTGATAAAATTAACTACAAAGTTATGAAAGAAGTGAGAGAGATGTGTTTTTGTTTGACTTTTGAAGGCCTTATTTTGAAAGAAGGCTGAATTTTCTGCCATCACCATACAAAATTTTAAACGTAATCAATGAGACCAAAAATAAATTAAAATTGTAGGTAAGATTTATCCACTCAGAGAAAAGAAAATTAAAAAAGATAAAAAATGTTTTTATAATTTTTAATGAAATAAAAATACATTATTATTTATATCTTTTATTTTATTTTATTTTCTTCCATTTAGATAAAACAGGATATTCAACAATAAAAGACGAATCTATATTGTGTGAGTGATTGATGATGGTTCTCCTTATAACAATTTATGCACCTGCTTTCTTATTAAACAGAAATACAGTCGATCGCTGGAAATAGTGGTATATAATAATTAAAATTAACTCAAATTAGTTAAAAATTAAAAAATTAGTTAAAAGTTAATAAGTTGACAATTGAATTTAAAATATATCATAAAATTTGTTATTACACCTGATAAGTATAAAATAATAAATAAAGATACAATAAATTAATAAATTAAAACTTAATATATATGTGTGTATTTTAAAAAATATATATATATCATAGTTCAATTAAATTTTGTATTTCTTTAAAATAAAATGTTTATTTCTAACTTTTACATAAATATATTTTATATTTTTTTTTTCAAAAATTAAATATTTTATTTAAAAATAACATTAACAATATAATAAATAAAATAACTATTATATATTAAAATTATAATTTAAAATATAATATTTTATAATAATATAAAAAATAAAATATATCAAAATTAGTAATACTATTATGATAGATTTATAATATTAAATTTTTAAAAATAAATAGATAAATAAAATATATTAAAGATAAAATTTAAAAAAATCAGTTAAGAGCTGAAAATTTTAAAATTTATTTAAAAGGATTTTTTTAAAAATAGTAGTAACTATCCTAAAAATGATAGTAAATACAATTTCTATTTTATTAAACTGAAGTATTTTAATAAAATTTTCAACTAATAATTTTAATTTTTAACCTATTTAAATATATTATGAAACATACTCTTAATATTGCAAAAGATAGAATAAAATTTTAAATATTTCTATTATCAAATTTAAAATTTTTTATTTTATTTATAAATTTTAAAAATTAATAACAAATATTTAAAATTAAATGTAAACTATATAAAATTTATTACAGTAGTAAATAAATTAAAATTAATATATATTTATCTCTAAAAGAGAGGAGCGTGAGCTTTTAAATAAGAAAAAATAATGTATATATATATATATATCTTTTAAACGAAAGAAATATAATTTACTCTAGATTATTATTAAATATAATAATAACGAACAATTGTATTTTGATAAAAATAACAGACTGAAATATAGAAACTTTCCTTTTGATGATTACCAATAATTAGTAAAAAATCAGGATTATAACCTTTAATAGATATTAAATTCTTCCTTTTTCTTAATGATAATTCATATAAAACCTTTTGTTAAATAATTTAAAAAAAAAGATTACGTGACATGTCACTGTAATTAATTTACACTATACTGAATCGAAAACATTTAACTGCGTTTTTTTTTATCAAATTTAGATTAATTTAAAATAAAAACACAGCATATGGCCCCCCTCCAAAAAAAAAATGTTTGCATTTCCTATATTACCACAGTAAGCCACTTTTCAATATTTTTTAGTCTGGAAAATAATATTTCCATGATAGTTATAAGTAGATTTACACTATATTAATAATAATAATAAATGTCGTCTAAGTCTAGCTAGGGTTGTGGTCGAAATGGCAGTCCTTTAATCCGAATTTTGAAAGCTGGGATTATAAATTCAAACCGTGAGTTTGATACTTTTTGATTAAATATGAAATTATATTTTTGGTAAAGTTAAAACTATCTTCATTCAATTCTTGATGAACTGGAACCTGTGCCGTACTCTAAGGTTACCTGCTTAAATCCCATTTTTGATGTTAATATAACAGTGATTATTTTTGGTCGCTTCAAAAATTGCTTTGCTTAAAAAAAAGTTGGTGAGTTACACAAAACCAAAACAGCTAGAGGGGCATCAGTGACATTTTAACCAAGGTTTAAACAAAAAATACTAATGTTGCTCAGTGATATGCCCGGTGTTCTCTAACTTGCAATGGCAATCATAGTAATAGAGTATAATGTCCACGTGGCCATTACCAGTAATCAATAATGATGCATGAAACTTAACTGGTTGACATTAATGTATATCTGTCTCCAAACTTAGCCTTAGCTTTAAATGTTTACCTTGCCCAGTGTGTCCTTTATCAAATATTTTTATTAGTTTCATTTTTTTAAACGTATGTGTCAACATAAGATAAGAAGTACTGAATACACTTTATTAAATATTTTTAATTATTTTTTCTCTTTCACTTTAAGAAGAAAAAATTGTTTTGTTTCTTTGTTTTTTAAAAGTTAAATTTGATTTTTTAAATTATTAAATCTTTATCCATTTTTATTATTTTAGGTGTAGCTTAATTAGGTTCAATTCCAATATATTTACTCACTTCTTCTCATTGGTCAACATTTAGACTAACTTTCATCTAAGGTCTAAAGCTAGACATGTAGCAACAAACAAAAATTTTGCATGCACTCTTATACAAAATCAATATTTATAATTTATGTCATCGACGTTACAAAATTTAAAATATTCAACAGTTATGGATCCTATTCCACATAAAGTGTACCATGTCAAAGTGTTTCTTAATCTTAGTTATGATCCATTCACATCCAATCTCTTATTTAAGAACATGTCTAGGCATATATGCATTATTATTAATATATTGCTATCCTTCTAAAATTCATATTATCTTAGATATCAGATAAAGCTCTTATTGCTACATCTAATGCACTATGTGAGGGTATTTCTTGACTTTGACTATGACTTACCCATTTTTAATTTCAATACAAAAAATATTTATGCAATATTGAAGTACGTATATTATTTAATATACTATTATTATAATACTGGAATTCATATTAACTTAAATATATGAGAATATCATTGTAAATACCTTCACTACTTGTCCAAAATTTGTCTCTTATTATAAACAAGGAAAATAATAATAAAAAAACTATAAGGAATAAAAATAAATATTATTTTTTCGATGAACTCCTTTTATTTTTTATATGGTATTTTTAACTCATTTAAAATAATTAAGAAATCTTGTCATGATTAGTTAATAATTTTAAATTTTTCAAAGATTATCTAAAATTAAAATTTTTAAATTTATCTTTATTTTAAAAATATCAATTCTATTAATTTCTCTTTTCAATTTGATTATTTCTTTTTTTGTTTGGTCTATATTAAAAATATTTCTCAATCATAAGTCAACAACTAATTTATTTAAAACATACAGATTATTGGAATTAGAGTGACTTTTTATTTTTTTGCGAAGTGGACTTTTCCTTCATTATCCCTTTCAATACTCTATTAACTTTTCTTCTTACCTGAATTATCCTTTTCATATCCTTCTGTCAAAATACTGATATTAGTATATTCCACCACAAAATTGAAAAAAGGGGAAAATTTATTAGTTCATATAAAAATTAAAAATATACTTTACCTGCAAATTGAGTATTCTTTTGTCATGTATTATAGGCGAATATATGAAAGTACAACACTACCCTGAGCGAAAAATGGTCCGCGTCATTCTATCATTATATTTATAAACATTTGATATAGGAAGATAAAATATTATTGAATTAAAAATGTATTTGATTTAATTATCCAAAAAAATCCATGAAAATATATTAAAAATTCTACTGTAAATGGAAGAAAATAGTTACAAAATTACAAAGTTTATACTTGTATAATAATTTGAGATTAGAAGAAAATATTCAAAAATATATTTATACTGCCACTGTATCTTTATTTAAATTACAATTTTTTTAAAAATTATTTTTTTTAAATGCTTAAAATTAGTTTAAAAAAATTAACAAAATCAAAACAGATTATAGATTAAATTAGGTCGACATCATTTATTATTGTAGACAGTCAACCTAGTAGCCTCAAAAATTAAGAAATGTAGTTGAGAGGAGAAAGCATTCAATTACATATATTATGGTTTACTGACACTCATTAAATAAGTCAGACTCGTATTATATTTATTAAATCTCACATAAATTTTACTTCCTCTATTTTTTTTATCTTTTAATTTTAAATAAAAAATAGGGTTAAATATATTTTTAATTCCTCTAAAATATTTAAATTTTGATTTTGATCCCTTAAATTTAAAACATTTGGTTTAGGTCCTTCATTTTTTAAAATACATGGATTATAGTCCCTATATTAACTTAAGTTATATTAAACCAAAATTTAAATATTTTAAAAGGACTAAAAACATATTTAACCTTTTATTTTATTATATGAAAAATATATATGAAAGGTTGCAATACAACTAATTTAGAATACTAACATAATTTAGTATTAATTTGTTTTTATTATTTTTAAAGCTAATTTATATTTAAATTGATTATAAAATTTAATAATTCAGTTTAATTTTGACTAATTTAAATCTATAATAAAGCTTAAAATTTTTTATATATTAAATTTAATATCTAATAATATACTTTTATGAATTATCTTAATTTATTTAACATTTAATTTAACATAAAATAATTGGAAATTATTAGAATTTAGAAAATATGTAATGTTTTTATATAAAAAATTATTTCCACTAATTAAAATTTATGATATACATAATTTAATATTAAAAATTTTAAAAACCTAAAATTAATTATACAATAATATTAAAATATTTAAATTTTATATCTCATATAATTAAGATTATGGTGTTAATTTTAAATTGAAAACAATAGAATAAATTTTTATTACTAAAATAATAAAAGAGTCATTCTAAAATTGATATCATTTAAAATTTATAAATAATTATTTAGATAATAATAATTATTAGAAAATCAATTTATAAATTATAATTTTAGAAGATTCTTAAAAATAAATATATCAAAATATAGAATATTCTTATTATATTAATTACATTTTGACAACATTAATTATAAATATGATATTTAATATAAATATATTGAACCGTATAATATATGAAATGTTTTGATTATAATTCTTAAATCATAATTAATATATTTTGATTTAATATAACTTAAGTTAATACAGGGACTATAATCAATGTATTTTAAAAAATGAAGGAACTAAACCAAAGATTTTAAATATAAGGGACCAAAATCAAAATTTGAATATTTTAGAAGGACTAAAAACATATTTTTAATTAATTTAACAATTAAATTATATCAATTTTTATATTTAAATATATGTTTATGTTTATGTAATTTTTAAATACTTTACGTGATTATAAAAATTATATTAAAAATTTAGCATTAATTGTAATATGCATAATAATATTAACTATTTTTTTTAATTTATGTGTTATTCTTCCGACTAAACGCACATACTTCTTAAATTGTATTTAACTTTATATTTTACTAGTTATATTCAATTAATTTTTATTTTTTATTATCTTTCTATTTTCTAATATTATAAAATATATGATATGTCCAGTTTATACTAATTTATATTCATTAACTTAATTTTTTATGATATTATATTGTATCACAATAAAAAAACATTATATAATATTTAAAAAATATAAATATAACTATTATTAATTTAAATACAATTTAACTATAATCGAACCAATCATAAAAGATATGAATTGTTCATTAGAAATTAATCTAACTTAATTAGAGATTTCAAATTTAAATATTATATATTAAATATTATATTAAAAAATTAAAAAATACTATTTTTTATAGTAATTCTATCTACCAATGTATATTTTTTTAAAAAAAATTAATGGAATCAATGAAATATAAATTAATACCTCACTAATCCAATGATAAACCAAATTCTGAAAAACATTAGTTGAAAGTAATAAGCTTTAGCAACTATCTGACATAAGAATGTCAACATTCAATACATCTGAATTGACTGTGGATATTGTTGGAAAAAAATAAAGATGAAAATTATAACTTTTAATTTGTATTTTTTTAATAGTTTCTCATACCTTTAATAAAATATTTTTCTTTTGTTGATAACAAAATTAGATTTTATATTTATTTTCTATTTAAGAATAATTTTTTCTGCTGGTTAATTAACCATGGTATACTTTACTGGCAGCCATTTCATATTTTTTCGTGAATCTGTGATAAAAAAAAAATAACAAAAAAGTAGAAAACTAGCCCATCGGCCAATAAATTAATGAAGTCAAATCAAAATGTTACATAATCAAATTTTATTGAACGGGAAAACCATTTTAGTAATTATTACAGATTTATACTCAGATACATACATGTAATGTATAATACATATTTTTTTTTTCTGATTTTTCATAAGATCTTTTTGTTAAGTTACGCACATTTAAAAGTATATAATGATATAATTTTAAAAATAATACAACATTTTAAATTTACTTCTATTTAAAGTAAAATTCTTTTATCATATATTAAATATATTATTTTGAAGTTATTAAAATTATATATAAAGAAACATAAAAAATAATAAATTATTTTAAAATTTTAAAAAGAAATAAATATGATATATAGGCACGCACATGTCACGAATTCTCTATTTATTATGTAAGGATAAAAATTATTCAATTACATAAGTAAACCTTTTTATATCCCAGTTGGCACCTGATCAAAACAATAGAAAGTATACAAAATACCCGTTAGTTTTTTTTTTTTGGTGTATCATTTAGTTTGTTATCTTCTAATTTAAAATAAAATAAAAAATGGTTTCACTTTATAAAAGATTAATTTTAGATGTGTTTCTTATATCTTAACGACATCTATATGATTCATCTAGTAAAAAACATATATAACTAGGACGAGATGGAATCCAACCTCATATGGGTAACATGTGTATACAATTACACTTATTTTTAAACATTTAAAAAACACTATATATGTTTAAAAAATATAATAAAACCCACATATCATTCTACAGTATCTAAACATTTGATATGCAGTATTGTAAAGAGTTTTGATATTCATCCATCCCATTTTGAGATATATTAATGGTAAAATTTGATATATAATATAATAAAAAAAGTATAAAGTATAATAAAATATAAATACTGTTTGAAGGTATGATTATAATTTTTCAGCTTCAAACTTCGTTCCAATTAACCACAGCATGGCTAATAGATTCTGTCATTCAGAGGAATTAAAATTGTAGGCGTGGGCATGCCGTGTGATAGTGAGTGGTGTGATCTTGTTGGTTATAAGTCATCACTTAGAAGTGGGAAAGGAAAAGAAGGTGAAATTATGAACTATCAATCTTTTCTTTTCTTATTTAAAAGAAAAAAAATTAAAGAAAGTACTTTTACAAATGTAATTGGAGATTTGGAATGCAATCCAAATTTAGTAGAACAAGAGTGAATAGGTAGCAATCATCACCTAAGGATTTCCCACCACTCTATTAAACAGACGGTGCATGGTCATTGGATTTTACTTAATATACAAATTAGTAGAGACAAAAATATAAAGAGGATTGAATGAAAATAAAAATTAAAAAATCCAAAAAAAAAACAAAACTAATTCCGTAAGCACCAACTCCTCCAAAATGTTGACTAACAAAACCAACTAAATTATGAAGATGAGGTAAACTATATATGTGGCCCCCATTTTGTCTTCTTTTCAACGCTATAACGAAAAATAAAATAAAACAAAAGAAAGGCATGACTTCAGGTACGTATCTTATTAAGGTCTTAAGATATATGTAAGGATATATAATATATCCAAAGTGGGCATCTTTAACCATAGTCTTCGCTCAGAAAAAAATTATTTTACAAGGGGATAAGAGGCAAGACAAACAGATATGCAATGAAACCCTCCACCTGAAACAACACCATAAGCTGTGAGAATGGCCATTATGGACTTACAATAATGATTTATATATAAAGAAAGGTCAAAGGTTTCAAAATGGAGTGGCTAAAGGAATATATCTGGTGATATCTATGTATCATCCAAAACCACTCACTAATTAATTACTAACAACACGATTGTCCTCTCTTCACAAAAGAGGGTTATGGTGACAAAAAGGAGTGGGGTAAAATAACAAGAACTGACCTATAGGGAGTAGGTGAAATAAAAAGAAGAAAGGGACCAGTTGCATCACGTGTAAATGACTTAAAAGTTCATATGTTGGCCATTTTTTTTTGGTACATATGTTGGCGTTCTTTGGGGTTAAAGTTTTGATATTCGATATCAATGTCATATTTGTATTCAACTGTACTAATAGCCCCCAATTATACTAATGGCAATTCTTAATTTTGACACTTGTTTGGAATATATTGCATGCGCATGCTGAACTCTACCTCATGGCTAAATTATTGTTTTTATGATCTTTTTTAAGTTATATAGTTTACATAGTACTCAATTTTAAAATATAAACTAATAAGTTTCTTATGTATTGCATGAATTTTTTTTACTATTTAAGTAAAACTAGAAATTAAAATACAAATAATATACAAGATAAAAAAATGTCATTATTATTAAATAAAAAAGTTATTTACTTTAAACAAAAGGAACATATAATAAAATATTCCTTTATTGTTAATAATAATAATAAATTATTATATAGGAATAAAAAAAGTAAAACTTTTGAAACTAATCAGAAAATTATGGAAATAAATTGTTTGAATAAATTATAAAGTTATTTTATATTTATTAATTTGATAAGTGGGGTGAGTTAAAATTTAAATTCAAATTATGATTGAAATTGAATTTGAGAAGAATAAAGAAATATAAAAAATGTATAAAATATAAGATATAGTGTGTCAAAATTTAAAAATAAAATTTTAATTGGTATTGACCAAATTTAAGTTTATCATAAAAAATGGATTTCTTCAATTTGATATGGTATATTAGTATTTAATTCAAATTCAAATCAAATAAATTTAAGTAATAATATTTAAAATTTATAAAATATAAAATATAAACAAAAAATAAAATAAGCCATCAAGTGAAAGAGATATCATATAATTTAATGTGATAAAATTAAAATATTATATTTTAAAATTAAAATTTTAATTTTTAATGTAAAAAAAAGTTTAGACTTTCCATCCTTCGGAAGGTGAAAGGGAAAGAAGAAGGTATAAATCCACTTTGTGTTAGTTGATCATTACATACCAAATAGTCAACATAGGTTATGACGACTAGGTGGCTTAGGTGTTGTGTTGATGTATGTTTAACTTAGTATTTTTAAAGTCATTCCTTTATTATATTGATAAGTTTGTCACATTCATGGCTTCCCATTCAGTACATATGTTATTATGCTTCCTTCCAATGTTATCATCAAGAGTAGAAGCTAGGCACCATGTAACCACACCAAAGATTATACTTGTAAAGTGATATGATTTTCTTTGTGTGGGCATCAACATATTTACAGTCATGTATTTAACAAGGGATGCAATTTTTTTTATGCTAACAAGGGATGTCAATTTCATTCTGTCATAGGAGTAGTGAAGATTCATTGTCATTGTGTAATATTGAAAACAATTATATTAATGGATATTTATATAACCATATAACTTAACAATTTGATAAATCTATTAGTTTACTTCTAACTAATTATTGTGATGATTTGGTATTTTAGTTTTTTTAAAAATAAATTAATATCACAAAAATTATAAAAGTGAGATAGAGATTAAATAAAAATCATAAATTTGCTTTTTAGGTAAATGTATAAAATTAAATCATCCACGAAGGATAAAATAATAATCAGTTGCAATTAGAAGAGGATAAGTGTTTTGTTTTGGTATATAAGATTGGATTTTTAGTTTTAAATTTTAATTTTAATTATAATTATGAAAAATTAGAATTGGTTCAAAATTATAATCTAATATTTGGGTTAGGCAAATAATTAGAGTTGTTAAATTTTATTTTAAAATCAATTAGCATTAAGTGAAGTTGTCTAATAGGTATAGAAAAACATCACTCGAGTAACTGAGACAAGCGGTACTTTCTGACACTCCTTCCATATATTGGTTCTGAACAAGCAATACAAGACGGAAAATAAGGAAATAATGAAAATCTCATTGGCAAATCATAAAAACAATAGAAATGAGCTATAAATTTTGATAACATATCAGATTTTGTGTTAAAACTAATTGCCATTAAGTGAATCAATTGCCCAACCTGTTTATAAGTCGCACCCCAATAATTAAGGTAAAGAATATAGGACTTTTCAACAAGGCAAAATTACAAATCTAAGTTAGATTCAAATTCCATGTTGATACCTTTTATCAATAATGGTCATCGCTGAGTTTATTTTATAGTTGAGAAAAAAATTATATATAAATATAATAACATTAATGATGAATGAAAAAATTAGATATAATAGTGTGATAAAAGAAGATGTTAATAAAAAATAACAATAATTATAATAATAATTCAACAAATATTAATATGATAATAATAATAATAATAGTTAATAATAATATATTAATAGATGGTGATAATGATAATAAAAATAAATAAATATAAAAAATTTATAATTTAAAAGTTAGTAAAGTATTAGTTTTTATTATATTATAATTTTATGGAATATTATAAAAAAATTTAAATGTTATCATTAAATATTTAATTTTAATTTTAAATTTTTATATTTAACTTTATATATCAAAGAGATATTAAATAAATTATATAATGATACGAGAGATCAGAATAATTTATATGAAAGTATGAATTTAAAATTTGTTATTTTATTTATAAAAAAATAAACACCAAATACTTTTGCCGTTAGTTAATGATATTGAATGTAAAATTTACTTAGAATCACATTTTTAAGGTAAAGAAATATTTAAATTAGAAGATGTTAATTATAAAATAAATATCTCATCTCATATTATTTTGTATTAAAAAAATTAAATTTTATATATTCAAAATTCAAAATATTTTAAAAAATCTAAAAATGGTAAAGGAATAAATAGAATAACAAGGACCAAAATAATTTATGGTATATAATTAAATTTTATATTTGTAAACATGTATTTTAAATATAAATATGAATTTGTTACTTTTTATAAATTTTTTTCATGACAAGATTTGGATTGTTATATGATCTATCAGGTCTGTGAATTTTTTAAAAAACCTACAATATAATTAAATTAATAAATAAATCCAAAATTTATATATAAATTATAAAAAATACTAATAAACTTGAAATCTTAAGGCTAATTATTATATTAAAATAAATATAATATTTTAAAATAAATTAAATATATATATTTATAAATAGATTATTTAATAAATTTGATAATTTTTTTATAAATCTAAATTTAATTTATTTAATTAAAAATATTTTTCAAAAGCTTTAAACTTATTTTTTAATAAACAAATAAAATTAAGTAAAACTTTAAATAAATCAAATAATAAAATTCTGTGAATGAGATGAATATCTTCAAAAATAGATCCATGCCAAAATGAATTTGATTGTGAAATTAATGTGATATGCTAGTAGTAGTTGACTAAGTGTAAGTAGGGATAGAGAAAGAAATGTCGTGTCACTCCTCAATAATAGAAGTAGTTCAAACATTTTTTTTTTTTTTCAGCGTCAGCAATTCAAGTTTCAAACTTTGCTACTTTGATTATGTATAGAGTTAGGATTTGTTTGGTTTGAAAGTAAAGAATCAAATTTTGTACTTTTAATATTATATAATTTAAATTAATTTATTCATATATTTAAAAATATTTAACAGATTAAGATTATCTTTATCAAAATTAATTTTATTTAAATCAAATAAATACTTAATATCTTTTTCAACTCTTGGGACTAAATTAAGATTGTTAATTGGATTATTAAACTAATATAATGTGCATCTACTGGACAAATATTTCTAAATTAAATAAAGCTTATAAATAAAATAAAATTAGATTGAATTAGCATAAGTGTCCAAGTATATTAGCTCATTCTCCTGCAACAATATATTAAGCTTTCGAATTTTCAAAAGTCATTCTTTGTCTCACGTTTCATAAATGTTAGGAAACAACATGCACATCCTAAAACTGTATTATCAACTAATCCATCTGGTTCTGGAATAATAACATATGACTGTAATGATGAAACAAAATTCATACCATTTCAATCTGCAAAATTATTATTTTCATTAGTCACATATTACTGACAAGTTGTTAATATAATCCATAGCAATAAAAAAAATAAAATATTCACCTCTTTCTATATATGCCGACCAATCTTTAGTTTACCAAATTTTTAAATATATTATTTAAAAAATATGTTTGTTTATGTAAAAAATAAATAGCAAAACAGTAATATAAAATTTAAAAGTGAAACATCACAAATATTTTAAATAAATCACTTAAATATAAATTTAAATATATTTTATTGATTCTATTGTTAAAAATATTTAATAGGTAAAAATGTTAATAACTAAGGTTTGTAATTATCCATTTATATGTGTCATAAATGTTATTTAATCTATAAATGTTCATTTTGAAAAATCACTCAATAAATTGTTTAAATAATTTTTCAATATATTCTTACTAAGTTTTTTTTACAAAATCAAATTAATTATATATATATATATATTTAAATACAATTATTAACTAAAAAATTAATTAATCCTATTGCTAACATACATATCAGGTAAAGCTTATGAACAGCTAAGATCTGTCATTATTTTATTCCTACATCTCATAATTTTTAGTTAAAAGATAAATAAATAATAAATAATCATAACATATTTCAACAAAATAGTTAAATTTAAATATTAGCATATATTCTTATTAAGTTAAATATATTTATTTTATAATAAAATCTTAATTATACGTATGTCAACAAAATTATTAACTATAAAAAGTTTCATATATCCTATTTTTAAGAACATATAATAAACAAAAATTATTAATAAATAATTTTTGTAATTATTTCATTTCTGTGCATCATAATTTTTAGTTAACAAATAAACAAACTATTAAGTAAATATTAAAAATAAATTTCATAATTTTTATTGTAAAATACCATTCTAAATCAATATAATCATTGTTGAATGTACACATGCTGCTCTCCAACAAATGTGAAAATCAACCTAAACAATATAATAAAATAACATTTCATTGTAACATGAACAAAACAACAACTGCTCTCCAATAATTATTTTAATAACATTATACATATCAACAAAACAACAATTGCTCTCCAATAATAACAGAGGAGGGAACAGAGTTATATTTATGAGAATTAGGATTAATAGAAATCTTGGAACTTTTAAATATATGCTTTTTTTATTTAATTTGTTTAATTTACAGGTTAAATAGGTTGATATATTTTTTATATCATAAGTAGGTTATTTTTTATTAATTTTTAATGTTTTATAAATATTTTTAAATATTTTAATAATTAGATAAATTAAATAAACTAACCATTACTTGGAGGTCAAAATGTACCAACATGAACCAAGATTTTTTCAGCTATTTGCAATTGCAGGTCAATCATATATAACTCACTTAATAATTTGTTATTAGAGATCGAACTCATAGAAATTGGATTTTGAATATAACTAACATAATTTTTCTTTATTTTATTTTTTATATACAATATTATCTCGCATATGAGTACTACAATTCTTATGTTTTATAATACAATAATGGAATAGCGTACCATGCAACAAAAACCATCATAAACGGTATTGTATTTAGTTTTGTTTTGTTTCCATTTTGATAAATGTTTAATTATTTTTTAAAAAAATTTCTTTCCATTTAAAAAGCCTCCAAACAGTGCAATGAAGTTCTTAGTTAACTGACAATGTAAGCAAAACTTATAAAGAAAGGATGATCAATTTTAAAATGAAAACCTGAATATGGGAATTTATCACTTAATGTGTTTGCTAATGTTTATTAGCTAAAATTTTTATTAAAATATTTTAATTTAGTTTAATAAAATAACTTATTTTAATAGTTATTAAATTTTTTGAAATAATTATTATCATTTTCTGAAATGTTACTCCAAATAATATTTAAACTTTTACTAAAATATGTTTCATTTTTATCTTTAATACATTTTTATAATAATATTTTTTATTTATTTTTATAAACCTAATACCTTCCTATTATTTTATAATAATATTACAAATTTTATATTTATTTTTTAATAGTTTTTTTATTGTTTTAATATTATACTATTTATTTTAATTATTATATTAAATTTTTTAAATAAAATTTTTTATTGATAAAATTAAAATTATCAAATAAATAATTTTATTAATTTTATTTTAAAATTTAAAAAATAAATATTTACTTTTAAAGAAATAATTTTTTTAATTAAATATAACACTTTCTTATTAAAAAACTATAGGGTTAAATATTTTTTTTGTTTCTTTAAAATTTTTAAATTTTAGTTTTAATCCCTCATTTTTAAAATGCCTGATTTTGGTCCCTATTTTTTAAAATGAACTATTTTTAATCCCTAAAATAACTTATATTTAACATGTCTATAATGAAAAATTAAAAACAATCTATTTTAAAAATAAGAAATTAAAACTAAAATTTTAAAAAAATAAAAAATATTTTAAGCTAAAAATATATCATATTATTAAATTCTTATTCATTAATTATTGTATCTTTATTTATATTTTACATTTATCACCTAATTTAACAGATAAATATTTCAATTCAACCGGTTAGTTTATTTACTTTGTTCTTATTTATTTTTCAACTTTTATTTTTATTTAACACATCTTATAACATTAAAAAATACTGGCAACATATTGTCGAATTTATTCTCAATACACTTTTTATTATTAATTAAAATCCATGCATAACCTATTAAATAAGTTTAGTCGCACTTCTCGTTAGTATATCTTACTTTCAATGTAGTGACTCTAACATAAAATTCAATCAATGATAATAAACCTATTGAGAAGAGTTGTGTTTCCAATAGCAAGGACACACCAGCTGTCCTTTGAATGTGTTCCCTAGTTGAATTTCATTACCACAGTCCACAGTGCCCTACGCTGTCCCTTTCTCATGGTCCATAGGCCTTTTACTATCCAAATTTTTTCCTGCCTCCGATTCGAAATTGGATATTTTTCTGGGCATTCCTTCTACAATGGTTTCTGTAATCTGTTTTTTTTACTTCTTTTCATCATAAATATTAGATATAACAGTTAAAAAAACTAAATTATTAATTCATTGATTGAAATCAGACAAAAAAGAAGGAAAAGAATCCACATGAATGGATTCAAACTCGTTGCACCTCCAACCTCTCCGCGTGCATCAATGCAAAATCGATCCAAATATTATTTGACTCAAGTAGAACCATTATAAATGATAAATCTTTTCTTCCGAATTTGTAACGCAGCTCCATACCCTTAAGATATTTTGATTATTCATTTATTAGTTTTGTGTGTGTTTGGGCCAGTACTCGCATTTTAAACATAATATATCCTATCACTGAAGAGTGAACTATACCTGTATTCATTTTTTCCAAGATTCAGAATGTATCATTAATTGCATAAGTCAATAGAATCGATATGTATGCACAGTACCGTCAGTGGCTTTTAGTTTTAGAGCTTTGTCCCCTTATGGATGTAAGGTTCATTTTTTTCTCATTGCAAAGTCTACCCTCTATGAGACGAACAGGCAACCGCAGCTTCTTTAACATCAACAATATACGAGAGTTGTACTAACTTCTTGGACTTGAGACTCCACCTCACAACTTCCACTGTTGAAAGGCTGCAAAACCATCATTGTCTAAGTTAGCATTGTATCTGCATGTCAACCCCATTGAATATAAGGTTTCAAGATCTTGTAAATTTCAACATCTTTCAAAATAAAATTAATGAACATAATGAAAATTGAAGAAGGTTGTGAGCTGTCTATGTGAAAATAGTTCAGTCAGAAGCAAAGGAGACCCTTTTTGTCAATAATATATAGCTGTCAAGATTCACATTAATCATAGTTGCAACTTGGTCAATAGCCAAAATAATTACAAAATTTGAGTTTCCAAGATATGATACATGGCACTTCTAGTTGGTCGGTCACCAACAAAATGCTTCAAACTTTCATTTTATGCCAATGTGATACGACATATTATGCTGCATCCAAAAGAGTTATAAGTTATAACATGGGAACGAATGAAAATCCTACCTGCAAAATAGACCATTTTCCTTCGAAGAGTTGAAAGTCACCTTCAATCATCTTGAATTCGATCTCCCGCTTCATACCAGAAGGAAGAGTCTCCTATTCTTTCTCATAACAATCTAAAATTCCTTTAGCATTAAATTTTATCCCAAATGCCAAGTTCTGCTGTCCAATCTGTTCAGATAATGTAACAACAATAAATATTGTTCAAGCCAAATGCATGAACATGGAAAAACCTCTAAAAGTTATCAATTTATAGTTCAGGTCACAGGAGAATAAACCATAAAGTAGCATTGAATTTGTAATGGTTGCAATCAAGAGAAAGTGAGGGGAGATTTTTTATCCTTTTTATTTATGTTAAATTGTTAAAAAACTTATATATTTAAAAAAAAAAATTATATTAATAAAATATATAGTAAAAAAATTATTTTTTAAAGTTAAATTTTATTTTTTAAAATTTATATATTTCTTTCCCCTCTCTTTTTCACCCATCCAAATAAGAGGGAGATAGAATTTTTTTTTTCTTTTTTCTCATATTTCTACCCATCCAAATAAACCATTAGTGTTGGACGTTGGGTCAACCCCGCTCACAAGTGTCAAGTGAGAACTTAGTTCTTCGACATCATGAATCCAACTGCTGAAACATATTTGAGCCAGTCCTCAGGGTGAAATGCGGACATATTTCCTAACAGAAAGAATTCTCTAACCATTATTGTTTTGAAAACCATCTGCCTAAGCCATTTGTGTGACTGACCAATCCTGCAACTCCCATGAACTTTGCCCTCATTAATGAACCATCAATGTTGCTCTTCTTATTATGAGCAAGTCTTCCATCAACAAGTTTGACCACATAGAAATACAAAAATGTAGCAGCTTCTCCAATCAAACTACCTCAGTTATTTTGAGACTTAGGACATAGTTCAAGTGTGAATTAAAAATTTTAATTTGTCTAAGCTTTACTGGTCCAGATAAGTTTGGATTTGGTGATGACAAATTGCATGGGGTATGATCCCTTGGTCCACATTCCCATATTAGAGGATGAATGACATGGCATGACGTGTAGCTGTTGTTTTTTCAACTCTCTTGGAATGACTCTTGTTAGGTTGTTGGACAACACTGAGGAGTGAAACATTGATGACCCTTGGCAACCAACTTATATTGTGGATGAAGCTCCTCTTGTTTTCCTTCTTCCTTTGTTTTGTAACATGTTGGGCCACTTTTGATTGAACTAGTCTTTATTTTACTCCCATTATCAATGACAGCATTTTCTTCCCCATTGCGAACTCTGGCTATCACCAATTTTTTCCTGCTCCTCAAAGTACCTCTTCCATGTTTTTTGCTTTGAAATTTTTTTATATGGCCCTCGTAAACAATACCAAGCACTAGTAGTAATCAAAATTTTGAAAAACTGCCATGTATTGCAAAAGATTCTTCCGTCCTTTGATTCTCAATATCATTCATGGGTTGGGCTAGTAAATCGAGAAAGTAACATCCCTCGTCAACACTCCAAATTGTTATATTAATTTGGGCTGTACCCACTTGTTAAGCAAGTGGGTTGTTGAAAATTTCTAAATCCAAATAAAATTGTTCACCCCTTTTAGAAATCAAATAAAGTTTGGCCAGGCCCATTAGGAAAAAATTCTCACTTGCTATTAATAGTCCTAGTTGTGACTCTTCCTTTGTCCAATCATGGAATAAAGTACTGCTTTGGAGTTGATCTTGCCACCCACTTCTTTCTTGGTTCTCTCATTGGAATACATACCACCTATAGTAGGTGCAGTTTGGCCAGTACCAGAGTGGTTTTAGCTCGCACAGTTGATCTCCACAGTTTTGTCTTTTATTGTTGTCCCATCCCCCACCATGAACAAACTCAAGTTCGATGGTTCAAGTGGTGCCAATATATTTGTGTCTCAAAGACATGGGCCTCCACAGCAACCGTATCATGAGCAATGTCAGGTGATTTTGGCAGTGGAAGCTCAGCCATCATGTGGAATTTAACCCAAATCTCATCTCTGCTTCTGTTTCTTGGTTCTTGACCCAAAATGCTGATAGATTGTTTCTCATCTTCTATAATCATCTAAATTGAGCTTGCATCACCTTCCACCGTTGCACAACCATCAATTATTCCCTTTATTTTTGAATTGGTGTTCTTTTCCAACCCAAACTTTTGTGCATCCTGGTATGCTCCTTCTTTATTCTCATTTTCAAGTGCCATCACTTTCAATTTTGCCTTTGCTTTTGCTTCCACCAAATCGGTTTCTTCTCCATCACTGCAATGCATGTTCTTGATCTTCAACCTTTCATTTTGTTTTTTATCCTCTTTACTCTCCAAACTATCTTCTTTTATGCTTTCTTGCACCACGATTCTTGTTCTTCATCGCCAAGATGTTTGGATTATATTCAGGTTGAAACCTCTTGAGCACAACCTCAACAAACTCCCACCATGTTGCATTTTGATTGCTTTCTTTCTAGCGGAACCACTGCCACCACTTAAACACATCCCAACTTTCCATAGTCAACCAAGCCCTTGATAACTTGTTCTCTTCCACCATTTCTTTCTCCTCAAAATACCACTCTATCTGGGTCAGACACCAATAGACTTCCTTCCCATCAAACTTTGGAATCATCTTCAAGATTTGATAGCCACAGCTCCAAGATTGGGGCTCTGATTCCAAATGAGGAAATTGGTTTAGAAAGAGTTCTATTTTATTGAAAAAAAATGCTTCCCAGTCTTCCCGTAGTGTAGGCAGTGAAACACCAAGATTACAAGAAAGGACTGAGTATTCGAGAGACCCAGTAACTCTCCCCAATTTGGCACCAATTACAAGTGATATCCTTCTATTTTCCCTCTTTATAGCTTCTTTCCTCTCACTCTCTAACAAACACCCTTAACTAACTGTTACACTAACTAACTAACCAACTAAGGGGTTACCTATCACAAGTAAAGGAAGATCCCTACATAGCTATAGCTATTAGTTATCATGCTTGCAATAAAAGGAGGAGAAAAAGATAGGGTGAAAGCTATAAAAATTATTGACTATGTAATTTGTTGCATGTTGAAAAATTGATTACACTGATACAAACACACCTACATAAAGAGAAACAAAACTACACACTATTATAACAAAATGATAATCACAAAACAAACTTGCTTATTGTGTAACTAACTAACAAAATATGTAACTAACTGCTCCTAGCACCCCACTCAAGCTGATGATGGTGTCCACCAATACTAGCTTGAAAACAATTGAGTAATGGATTGGTAGGAAACTCGCTGAATAATTGGTTGCATATTGAAAAATTGGCTGCCTAAATTTAGACTGTATAATTGGTTGCATATTGAAAAATTGATTACAAATTTACAATGATACAAACACGTCTATTTATAGAGAAACAAAACTACACACTATTATAACAAAATGGTAATCATAAAACTAACTTGCTCATTATGTAACTAATTAACAAAATATGTAACCAGCTGCTCCTAATACTCCCACTCAAGATAATGGTGGTATCCACCAATACCAGCTTGGAAAACAATTGAGTAATGGATTGATAGGAGACTCACTGAAGAACAGACACATTGTACTGCTCCAAAGCTCCAACATATGTTGGATTAAATTACAGTGGTCATGATCCCGATCTTTGGAAGCATAGTCTCTATAAATATTCTAGTCTTGCTTTAACGCTCTGCAGTGGTCATAAGAAATCCACCAGCTGGAATCACTGCCACCATCAGGACTATGCTAGCACACATTCCAGATGGCATTATCATTGTTGATTAAGCCTCTTCCAATGTACTTGGTTTTCCATGATGCCCGTACTCATGACTAGCATGACAATTCTCCTAGAAATCAATGAGGTCAGCAGTTTCGGTATAAAGGTAGACAAGTGTTTGTCGCAGGGTTCCTAGAAACTTTGCTATTCTTACTTACTCAATTGTTCCATAAAGCCCATAGAGCCGACAAGAAACAACTTATTTCTCTAAAATTGAAGAACGTGAGTCAAGAAGCTTTTGATGACCAGCATACCCAAGATAGTTTGTTGAAGCAAAACTGGTATCGTCTTTGCCATTAATTATGGTATGTGGCCCAACAGCATTCTCCAGCACTGGTGGTTCATACTGCAAGTCTTTATTAAGAGAAGGAATAATCGCATCAGTTACAATTCCCTTACCTAATCTTTTTGCGGCATGAATTGTTCTGCCTGCATCAGATTTCAAAACTGAAGAATAAGAACTATTCTTTAAATGTATATTTCTGTTTTCAGCAGCACTGGCGGCAACCTCCTCATTCAGGTCCTGCACCATTTTGAAGGTCTTCTTAAGGAAGGGGGTAGCTACCTCATGCAACCCTTCCATTGGTTTAAACAATAACCAATCAACAGCATCATCATTCACCTCTTCTTTGACAAGAACTCCTTTGGTGATGATAAGAAAACTATTTGAAGTCTGCAATTTCTCCGTTTGACATGAACTGATGCATCTTGATCAAATGGACATTACTGTACAAGAGGAGAATTGAAGCAGGTGCAAGTGGTGCTTGCAGATTAATCTTCTCTATCTTTGAGGCTCCAATACCATATTAGAAAATTGAGCATAAGTCACTTCTAAAAGTTAGCCTGAGAGGAGGATTCCCACAAGTCTTATAAAAAGTATTTTGACTATATTTCTAGCTAATGTGAGACATCTAAACACATATCTCTACATTCAAGATAGGACATCTGGTGTATAGAATTTGCTAGACTGAACATTTGCAATATTGAAAGATTAAAACCGGATAAGCTCTGTCCCATGCTTGCAGTAGCAGGAGGAAAGAGAGAGTCAAAGCTGGAAAACTTCCAAACTGTGTAATTGGTCGCAGATTGAAAACTTGATTAGAATAATCCAAACACACCTATTTATGGAGAAACAAAACTACACACACTATTATAACGAAAATGGTAATCACAAAAATAAACATGTTAACTGTGTAACTAACTAACAGAATATGTAACTAACTGCCGGTATCTATAGCAACACAAAATCAATGAAACTTCAAAGCACTATGTGATGGAGAGGAACCTGCAAAAGATGAGCAAATTTGTCTCCCTTTTGGAGCAATTGGCTGACAGCAAGGCCAGGAATAAAATCAGCCAACCTCTCCTAATAGGTCAAGATGCTCCAAATGTCAGGGAGAGGAGCTTCAATGGAAATCCTTGATTGGATTCTGCATGACTTTTTCTCCAGCTTAGTCACCTCTATGTGCACCCCATCCCCAGCTAAGAATTGTTCCGACTCTTCAACCCCATCATCATCTGCCACCAACAAACCATCATCATCATCATCCTCCTCCAAAGTGATAGAGTATGATTTGGAAGCACGGAAGAAGAGAGGTATGAAGTTGAAGGAGAGTGGTTTGGGAGTGGAAAGAGAGTAATGTGTCTTGAAATTAAAAGGGTGGGAGAAGAAGAGGCAGGAATGGGTTATGGAATTGGAATTGGAACATGAAGGTGATGATTGAGGGAATAGAAAAAGGGAGTGACTCTGGGAAGGCTTTTTTTTTTTTTTTTTTTTTTTTTTTTTTTTTTTTTTTTTTTTTTTTTTTTTCTTCTCAAAATGGCGTTTTAGAAAAATTTAATTCCGGAAGTAGTGTTAAAAAAAATATTTTCTAGAATAGGGTAAAAAAAGTAAAAAAAACATAAATTTATGTATTTTAAGTTTAAAAATATAAATTTATACATTTGAAGGTAAAAAGTATAAAATTATGCATTTTGAATCTAGTAAAATGCATAAATTCATGCGTTTTGATAAAATAAAACATCTAAAATTATACGTTTTAAGGTAAAAAGCATAAATTTATGTTTTTTCCAAATCCAAAACACATAAATTTATTAAATTTTAATTATGTGACGCATTTATTTAAACGTTATAAGGGTGTATAAATAGATGTAAGTTGATTGTTTTATTCGAAAAAAATTTAGTGCGTAAGAGTGAAGTGAAAAGAGCTTTATAACATTTGTTTTATTTTACATTGAAGGTAATTTTTTTTTTCATACTTGAATAATTTTTAAATTATTTTTAAAATTATTTGAAGTTTATATATATTTTATTTGAATTATGGATGAAATAATAATTATTATATATTTTAATGAAAAAATGTTTGATAACGAGGAAGGTTTAATATTTGAGGGAAAAAAGAAACTAAGTCAGGTTTCAACAAACGTTAGTTTTAATGAATTGAATTTTTTTAAGAAATTAAAATTGTTATCTGGGCAAATTATTTCGAATTTATTAAAAAGATTTTTAGTGTCATCTGAGAAAATTGAGTATAGAGGTTTTCAAATTAGAGATAATGAAGATGTAAAATGCATGATAAATGCATTTGAGCAACAACGTCTTATGTCTATTGTTGAAATGTATGTCGACATTGATATTATTAATGAAGAGAGTGGATCTGTTGTAAGTGGTAAGTAAATGATGATTTACATTGATTATTTTTGTTGAGTGGATTAATTTTTATTAAATGACATTTTTTATTAATAATTTTTTCAGGTGGTGTAAATGTCTTTGATGACGAAGATGAAAATTATTATTTGTTTCCGATATATGAGTTTAGTGACGAAGAAAATGATGGTTTAAATGTGAATGAATTAGAATGAAAAAATTTAGCTCACATCGTTGATGAAGATGATGGTGATAGTGATGATGATAATGCTGAACAATTCATGGTAAACTTACTGAAGGTGCAGGTGGAAGTTCATTTCACATTCCATCTCCAGCATGCAGAACATTTATTGAACAAAGAGATCAATCAGGTAAATAAGTTACAATAAATATTGTTAAACTTTGTTTTTATATAATTTTTTATTTTTTGAAAAAGCAGTTTGTAATATTAAAAAAAAAAGGAGCAAGTAGCTAGCGGTGCGTCAACCGCTTGCCACCCACACAAGCACACACCAGTAGCACATGTATAAATAAGGGGGAGAATACACAACACACACTTTCAAACTTGTTTTGAATCAATTGAAGTATTGCTGGGGAGGTAGACGGAAGCAGAAGGCAGCGGAAAAAAAAATTCGAAGGTTCGTCGGAAGAAATTAAAGAAAAATTACACCGATCTTCAACTTCCAGGTAAGGGGAAGACTCAAGCAGAGTATAGGAGTAGTTATAGAGCCCCTTGCTCTACAATAAAAATTTTTAATTGTATGATAAATTTAGAAGTTAAATTTAATTATATCCGAATTTAATTTTGGATAAAATTTAATTGTTATAAGGGTATTTCTAAGACCCCGTATTGTAGAATAATATTTTATCGAGTATGTGGTAGTTTAAATTTATTTGTGATAATACTTAAATTTAAAATATTATATGATTATAAGTTGGTGATTGAATTAGTTAGTAATTAAATTAATTTTAGATAAAGAAATGTGATATAATAATTTTAGGTGCTAAAAAATATATACGTATTTATTTATGAATCACGTTAATAAATTTTGTAGAAAATATAAAATGAGATACCTTGATATAAATTAATATAAATTATAGGAGTTATAATATTTACACATGGAGTCGTGGAGAAATATTTTAAAGACCCTGGTAATACATTTAAGTTATACGGATACATTCTGACGTAATAAATATAGAAAAGTATCCCATTAATAAATTTTGAAAAAAAAAAAGAAATCATCGAGCATTTATGAAGAATGTTTAAAAATCTAATACCTAGGATAGGTATTATTTTTCCCTCTAATATACCCCTACGTTATACAAACATATAGTTAACAGTTAACCGACTTCGTTTATATATATATATATATATATATATATATATATATATATATATATATATATATATATATATATATATATATATATATATATATATATATATATATATATATATATATATATATATATATATATATATATATAAAACCTTTATATTTAACCCTTAATATATAGAAAGCAAATACCAACTATTGGAAGAAATTATATTAGCAGTTAATTTACATAAAACTATGGGCCTAAGTTTTAAAGGATATTTACTGGAGGTTGGAAACCTCGTTTAAGCTGGTAGAAAATATAATTAAACGTAGAAAAATATACATGTATAGTGTTGAATAAACCAAATAATTGATTGAGGACCGTGAGGTCCTGTCCCTTAAGAAGAATGTGATGTCTTCAAGTGAAATAGAGTTAGGAATTCGAATAATTAGTTGGCATGCATCATTTGCATAAAAGTAGTTTGTAAATTTAAAATGGGGATAATCTGCGAGCCCTTCTGCGAAAGGGAGCTGGGAAATCTAAGGGTCGGTTCACATGGAAGTAGACTGAAGTTCATGATAGTAGGAACTTCCAAGCCTAAGGGGTACGTGAGCTGGGTTTGAGCCTCCCAATGGCATGGGGTTGCTCCTTGTAGACGGGATTTCTCTGGTCGGACTTAGCCGCCTCGACAAGACCCTAACGATTATCATTACCGGTCGAACAATTTCGAAACATTGTGGAATGCAGATGATAATGATTTTGGTGTTGCTAAAGGCACACTGTGGTAGAAATTGGATCCCGGTATCCTTATTATTTTGATAAAACTGTGAAGAAGTTTGGGCCCACATGCATGTGCATACTGTAAGGATGACCAACTTTAAATTAGTGACGATTATTGTGGTATGGGACGCAATAATTAACTTATTCTTAAGTTTGTCATCGTAGAAATTTGTGAAACAGAAAATAGAATCACCTCATTCATACATTACATAGTACGATTGTTTGCTGATAATACCTTGTGAAGTTTAAAGAACTCATTCGTTCTTTTTGTTTAAGTATAATTTAACGCACTACTCATTTTCCTTGCTCTTACTTGAATGAAATGTCTCACTCTCTTCTATTATATTCTATATGTATAACTACGATTACTTAGTAAGTCGACAACATAGATCACCCTCATTCCGACGTTGAGGTAATCATCGACATGGAGAACAGACAAGAAATTCTGACTCTATGATCAAGGGTGACGACTATAATGCTGGAGTACCAACTCGAAGAAGAGAAGTAGATCCTTCTAGACTTTAGTTTAGATAGAAAATATATAATGTTGTACGTACCTATCTTATCACCCTAATCATAGTA
The DNA here is from genome assembly GCA_037954105.1 of Canavalia gladiata. Taxonomy (NCBI): domain Eukaryota; kingdom Viridiplantae; phylum Streptophyta; class Magnoliopsida; order Fabales; family Fabaceae; genus Canavalia; species Canavalia gladiata. Next base: position 19,183,336 of record CM075660.1, read on the forward strand.
CCCTAAATTACCTATACTCTGGGATTGTGAAACTGATGTAGTTTTAAATGAGGATATACATATATGTATGCAATTACTAGGAGCTTGTTTATTCGAATATATGCATGATTGGCAAATTAGGTATATCATAACCGTATAATTATTCGATACTGATACGTATATGTAAAAAAAATGACGTATGAATAATGTTAATAGAATATAGGTAATTTGGGGGCTGTGACACAGTTCACACTACAACAATGTTAGTTGGGAATATCCAAATGAAGATCTTAACTTTTCAACAAATGTTGGACATGAAAAATTGGTGGTTGGAGATGAGTTATATGTTTTGTTACAATTTGAAAGTAAAGAACAAGTGCGAACTCCATTGAAACATTATTTTATGAAGGTACATTAAAGTTTTGTTGTTGTTGAATCAAAACCAGCATATATTTCTGTTCGTTGTCCTAATTATGGAAGTGGTTATCAATGGCGAATGAGAGCATGTTTATCAAAACGATCTAATGAATGGTCTATAACAAAATGGAGTGGTCAACATAGTTGCATTAATGCTTCTATATCTCAAGATCATAGAAAGTTCGATTCTAATTTTATTTGTTCGTGCATACTAGGTACGTTGTTTCCACTAACTTAATTTTTTTTCATTATTATATTGCAGTTATTCATTTTTGCATTTATTTTTTATTATTTATTAGGTATGGTAAATGAAGAACCATCTTTGTCAGTTTCCTTAATCCAAGAAATAATGTTAAGTCAGTATGGATACAAAGTTTCATATAAGAAAGCATGGATTGCGAAGTAAAAAGCAATCGTCCGTGTGTTTGGTGATTAGGTTCAGTCTTATGTTTTCTTACCGAAATGGTTACATAGAATGATTCAATTTGCTCTAGATTCTAGGTACAAGCTCGAGACAGAATATGTCATTATTGGTAATCAGGTTTAGAATGGAGTGAGAAAATTCTTTCGGGTTTTCTGGTGTTTTAGACAATGTTGTGATGCCTTCAACTTTTTCAAACCACTTATTTAAATTGATGGCACATTTCTTTATGGAAAATATAGAGGTACTTTGCTAATAATCACAACTCAAGATGGAAACAACGGTTTGCTACCTATTGCTTTTGCTATTGTAGAGGGTGAGACATTGAATGCATGAAGTTGGTTTTTACCTTTGTTAAGAGAGTATGTAACTCGGAGAAGTAAAATATGCTTGATCAGATAGACATCAAAGCATTAAATCAGTAGTGAATAACCCTCACTTGGGTTGGCAACCTCCAAATGCATATCATGTTTATTGCATCAGGCATATTGCTAGCAATTTTAATCATAGATTTAAAAACCATAAATTGAAACAAGAGTTGCTTAAATTAGGTAAAGTCAATTTAAATTTCATATATATATATATATATATATAAGGACTTCATAATTTTTTTGTAAATGGTAATGTGTTTTTAATTGACTTTACAGGTTACATTACATGTAAAGAAATTTTTTATCACAAGTTAGCAAAGTTTCGACAGACTGATGTAGATGTGGCCAGGTGGATTGATAACATATCAAAAGAGAAATGGAGTCTTGCGTATGATGAACATGGCAAGCGATTTGACCACATGACAACCAATCTAGCGGAGGCAGTTAACAAAGTTTTAAAAGGTGCATGAAATCTTCCTATCACCACTCTTGGTTAAATGTACCTATAGTCGTTTAATTGAATATTTTGTGCAAAGGGGTGGAATTGTTAAAGTTGAGATTGCAAGTGATCAACATTTTTGTAAAAAACTTATGGATGCAATTAGAAAAAATCAAGAAGTTAGATGCACACATCAAGTCAGAAGGTATGATATACAGTCTTTACGATTTGAGGTTGAGAACGTTTTCAACCCAATAACTCAACGAGGAGGTAATAAATGGTCGGTAAGGTTAGCCGATCGTTATTGTCAATCTGGTAAATTTCAACTGTTAAGGTATCCTTACTCCCATGTAATAGCTGCTTGTGCGGTGGTTAGTATTGACTTCTATCAATTTGTTGATGACGTATATTCCCTTGAACATATATTTGGTGCTTACTCATTGGATTGGTGGCCGATTGGGAATGACAATGATCTTCCTGATGTTAACGATTGGGTTCTGATACCAGATGAAGAAAGAGTGAGAGGGAAGGGTAGACCCAAATCAACTCATATAAGAAATGAAATGGATTGGGTTGAATTGCAACCTAGAACAAGATGTCGTTTGTGTAGGGAAATGGGTGATGATCAATCTCGATGTCCACAAAGAGATCGAAATTAATTAATAATGATGTTATCATGAATTATGGTTAAGTAAAATGTTTCAATGTGTATGAAATGATTAGTCGTTGTGATATTATAGTTTGAATTGTGTTTAACTATTTTGCGAGTAAATTCAATCAATTGAATTGCAATATTGCATATGTGCTCATCATGTGGTGAAAAATAATAAATGCAAAACATTAACATTCGTGGATAATATGATATATATATATACTGAATTAAATGAAATAAGTAATAGCGACGCATAAAGTAAAGTACAATAAAACATATAATCAGTATTAAATGGAAATGTAAAACCCAAATCAATGTCTCAAAATATAACATCTGCATAAAAATAATAAAATAAAAATATATACAATCCACAAATGAATCAAACACCATTTTCCTTAGTCGTCCTCCTAGTTTGCTGACGAGGGATCTCAGATGCAGGCTGTGGAGGCTGATCTAACTGTACTCCCAGGTGAAATGCAGCCGACAAATCTGCATTTAGATCAAGGTCTTATGCATCGAATTGATGAAGAATCTACTGATCATGGACATATGCGTGCATCAGTGGATCGAGAGTAACCAAGGTGCTTGATATGGTGAAGGAGTATGAAAAATCGTAGCAGCATGTGACGATGACCCCCTCAGTCCGTCCATATGTCAGTCCTAGCCCAACATCGTCATGGTCGAAGAATGTAGGAGATGGAAAGTCAGGCGAGGTGAATAGTTTAAATGTCGCGTCGAACTACACCTCGGTGGAAGGAATTACATGAGAAGGATCTACAAAAATTTCATAATATATATTAATTAGTTAAATTAAATAACATTTAATTATAAATAATGTAAACATAGAGAAAAAGTAACGAACCATCGTCATCACGGGATCGTTGTGATGGGTATGTGTATACCGGAATCGGCGAGGAGGGCACATCCTTGGTGGGGACAAAATACAGCCCCTCTTATCTGGGTGGAAACAGTGGGATGAGAGGTACAACTGGAGCTATGTGTCGTCATCGCTAAAGAGCCTATCACTCCACACATGTGGGGTCCATATCAGCCCTAGCATCAGCAGGTGGAGCCTGTTGAGTTGGTTCAAGTGCACTGAACCTAGCCTCAACAAGGCGGTCCTCAACCTTCTTCATCAGCATAGTTCTCTCGATGCATCCTCGGATGATGTAAAAAATATCGGCTGCTGACATGGTCCCTGATGCAGCAACCTCGGTGCACAAGTAATGTATAATCTCCAACTCATTCGCCTAAAAAGTTAGTATTTTAAATGATTAAGTAATGGGTCCAAAAAACTTACCACACGCCCCTTTATCGCAACTTCTTATGTCATCCATCGATGTGTATGTCAGATGTACCATCTCATATAATCTGAGTTATGACCCAGTAACTCGTTTGATGGCACACCGAGGCACACACGTTGATGTCTTTCCTCCCAAATTGCTAAGAAAAGGCCGAAAACTCTGTGCCAATTTTCGTCGGTCTTCCCCTTCAGCATCATCCCGTGAACATCTCTAGCTGAGATGGAGCTTGAGGGATATACTTGCCATCCAAAATTGTCTCATACAGTGGTCCAATTGGTGTCACTCTAATATGTTGAAACATATTAGAGGCACCACAGCTGTCCATATAGCAAAACCAGCTCTACACGCGTCAGACAAATCATCTATGACCCTCACATATGGTTTCCAAATGATCTATTTATGTAAACAAAGTGAGGTTATTTTAAACTTAACAAGTATAAGAAATAATGTAAATATCAATGTTAATGGAACCCTGAAGCGAACCTGATGTCGATCCATCGAATCAAATACATGCATATAGAAACTGATATCATGGTGACAGCCAGGCTTGAGGCACCCTCGAATCCATCTAAAATGAGATTGCAAAAAGTTAACATTCACTTATGAAAAACCCTAAAATGTAGAACATATTTATCAACAATGTCTATTACATACGTCGCTCTTAAAGGAACTATGTGATTGTCATATGGAAATCACCCGGGAGAGAGCTTGGGAAAACGTTCCTAAGCCCATAACTGTAGTAAAGTAGAAAATCCACACATCTCTTTTTTATCGTAATTTGTGCAACTGCGCAGTTCACAATAGAGATATGCAAGAATTGCCGCTCCCCAGCTATACTAAATACAAGCATCAAAATCATCAATTAGAGGGAGGAATCGTAGAGGGACTCTGGAGCTTAAGTGATCACAAAACATCACACCCCCAATGAGCCGTAAGATGTAGGCACGAGTGAAGCGATCAAGCTGCTCCTCACTCCCTATATGGTCATCAATGCTTGCAAAATGTTAGAGCAACCAACTCATCTTCAATGATCCCCCCACCAACTCCTGTTCATCAGGTGAAGCATCGAGGAGCTAATGCAGTAAACCCTCCCAACCTCTCGATGATGTACGCCCAATAACCGATTGGCCATCAATGGGCAACCTAGTTAAAATTGCAACATCCTGCAGTGTGATCGTGCACTCCCCAGGAAATGTATGAAAGGTGTGTATTTTTGGCCTCCACCTCTCAACCAATGCCTCGACTAACGAAGCATCACTATGTATGAAAGGTAGCTGCGCTACACCTAGGAATCCTGTGCGTCGTAACCTGTCAACAATCGCAAGAGGAACCACTAGAACATTGTCTCGTTCATGATGAAACTTCGCCCCCCTTATCTTCAGCTCTCGGCCAGGCTCTCCCTTCCATATCTGCTCGGAGATATGGACACTCTGAAGCGTAAGGAGAGACGCATCGTTTGGGTCTAGTCGGATGATGCGTAATAATTGCAATAGCTGACTGGATGATGCCATGTTGTATAAGGCAATCGAAATTTAATAAACTTTACTCAAATTTGTATAATGTTTTTTTTTCATAGATTGAAGTGATGTACGAATTTAAAGTTTTATGAAAAATTATTTCAACTAATCAATATTTAAATTTTTTTAAAATTTTTCAATATTTAATTATAAAAAAATTTCAATTTATTTGATCACTTTTAAATTCTAACATAAACTTTAATCCTAATTTGTTGTCAAAAATTTTAATGATAAAAATTACAAATTTTATTAAAATATGATTATTATTAACTTCGTTACCTAACATAAATTAAATTCTAATTTATAATATAATATTTTAATTATACAAACTACAAATTTTATGAAAAGGCATGTATTTTATTTTTTATTATTTTAAATTTATCAATTTTTTATTTATGTAAAAATATAATCATATTTATTAACTTTTTTTTCTAATATAAAATGATTTCTAATTTTTAATATATTTTTATTATTCTACAAATTATCACGTTTATAAATATTTATTTACTTTAAAACCTACTATTTTTAATAAATTCAAAATTTTTAATTGATAATCAATTTTTATTAATATTTTATTTTCTATCCTAAATTATACCATAAGTGTAAGATTAATTATGTTTTTATTAAATGTTTTCAATAAAATTTTAAATATAATTTATGAAACCTAATTTTTTAATTAAATTAAATATAATTTTACACATTAATTATCTATAATAATTTTTTAATTAATGTATATTTTTTTAACCTTTGCTTGACCTTAAAAATATTACAATTTTATGAATTCAATGTATTCATATTCTATAATAATTAATTACTATCATAAATTTATTAAACAATAAATACATAAATTAAAAAATAAATAACAACATAAAATAAATAAATAAATCATTCAGCTAATTATATAAATAAATAAACTGAAAGCAAAATTAAAAAAAAATAAACGACATAAATTTAATTTTCTAAATTCTACTTAATGTTAATTATTCTGTATAAAAAATATATCACTATATAAAATAAAATTATAAAATAATTTATAATTAAAAAAAATATCTACTATTATTTATTTAGTTAAAAATTATTAGTAATAATTTTTTCATAAAATAATTTTTTGAAATTTCAGTTTTACTATGTTTATTTTAATTTAAAAATCAATATTAATGAAATTTTTTTGTAATTTCTAATTTATTATTTTATACGATTTTTTTAAATTTATTCAACAAAATCATTTTTTAAATTAATTATTATTCAACTTTTATATTCTAAATTTCATATTTTTATTAAATTTGAAATACTAATTTTAATTAAATTATTTTTAAAGTTTAAATTTATTATTTTATTACGTTTTTTCCAGCAACTGATTTTAAAAAATATTTTATGTTAAATTTCAAATTTTCATTTTATTTTTTTAATTATTATTTAAATATCAATTTGAATAAAATTATTTTTTAAAATATAACTTTATTCAATGTTTACATTTTTTAAAAATTTTCTCAGAAATTTATTTTTCAATTGAACTTTTATTGAATTAGTAAATTTTTATTTTTAAATTTTCAGTAAATATAAAATATCAATTTTAATCAATTTTTTTTAAATATAGGTTTATTAATTTCTTACATTTTTAAATTTTTTCACAAACTGGTTTTTTCTATAAATTTTAATATTATTTTCAAATTTAAATTTAATCATTCCACAAACTAATTTTTGAAATTATTTTTTATTTAATTATTAAATTAAAATTTTAATTTCTTATAATGTAAATATTCATTTTAATAAAAAAAAATTTATAAAGTCAAATTTTATTATATTCTTACATTTTTTAATTTGTCCACAAACTGTGTTTTTACATAAATGTTAATAATATTTTTAAATTTAAATTTTCTACTTTTATTATTTTTAAATCCAGTTTTTAATAAAAAAAATTTTAAAAACTTGACTTTGTTATTTTTTTTTACAGTTTTTTTTCTAGAAAATCACTTTTCCAAATTTTTTAAAATTATTTTATTTTATTTTTGAAACTTTTCTTAAACTTTAAATATGATATTTAATTTTTTATAGTTGTTCTGATTTCTTAAATTTTTTTAATACTTTTAAATTTTAATTGTACAAAATATTTTTTATTTACTAACTTCCAAAAACTTTTTTTTTTACAAAAATTTTCATAAATTGATTTTCAATTGTATTTTTTATTTTTTATTTAACTTTTTAAAAAAAAATTCTTTTTTTTATTTTTTTTCCTCCTTCTTCTTCTTCAACACTGGTAAATCCTACTGTACAATTTTAAATATCAAAATCTCAAACCGTAAGCCAAAACTAACTACTCAATTAGTGGTTCTAGAAATGCAAAAGCAGTGTGTCAGAAATGTAGTAATAAAATCTGAAGTAGAAGTTACATGTAGGGTTAATGTTGCTGATCCCTGTATATAGAGAAACAAGTCTAAATCAGAGTTGGAACGAGAAGAAAATTTAAACTTCAAACACATAAATAAAAACGTTTTATCCTGTTCCCGCAGACCAAATTCACCAAAAACGCATATATTTATGTTTTTTAGACGAAATTTGCAAATTACAAACACATATATTTATGCTTCTTAATAAAAAAACATAATAATTCCAATGTTTTACCTCATTTTCCAGACATTTGCAAACTACAGATGCATGTATTTATTTATGCTTATTAAACAAAAATTAATAATTTCTACGTTTTACCCCATTTTTCAGAAATTTGCAAACTACAAACGTATGTATTTATGTTTTTTAAATAAAAAATATAATAATTCCTATGTTTCATCTTCCAAAAAATTTAAATGTATACAATTTACCTTTACCTTCAAACACATAATATTGTGCATCTTGTTTAATGTTTTAATATCATTCTAAAAAATATATTTTTTCAACACCATTTTTAAAATTAATTTTTTATAAAACATCATTTTAAAAAAACTGCCAAACAATAAAACCACAGGTTGAAGTTGTCACCAACAAAAAAAAGCAACCTCTCAGTGTCAGTTTCAGTAGTTTATATCTTCTTGGTTTTCATCTATTAAGGTTGTAAAACCTACCAGTCAATCAATCAAAATGATATTGACCAAAAAGGTATTAAAATTAATGGTATAAAAATTTAGAGAAATGATAACATCACTTTACAATTGATTTTAAATATTTAAAAATATTATTTTTATTAAAAATTAAATATGTAAACTATAATAAATAATTTTTTAGTAAAATATTAATCTTAATTTTAAAAATTATGATTAACATAATCAAAATATTATGTTATTGAAATATTAATTGACTAAAATTAACATTTCAATCTAATAAAAGAAAGAATTATACTTAATGTTTGGGTTTATCATTATAAATATAATAATTATTTCTTTTTTAATGTTATTTACTTTTTAAAATTAAAATAAAAATCACAGAACAAACCAAGGTAAAAGATATCTAATTATCGAAAATAGATTTTTCAATACAATTTTTAAAATAAAAAACATAATTTTTTTCTTTTAGAAAAAACACTCAAACCTCAAATGCTAATTGAAAAATAATAATACTCTAATGTGAATTAATTGTGGATGTAAGTGTGCATATGGAACTCATTTCAAGTGTCATTCTTATTTCTTCTTTATTATTAATATTTTTGAAACAAAATAAAAAATATGCCTTTAAACATGTGGCAAAAATAATATGTCAGCTAAAAAAGTTTTAGCATAACATATAAACTAAATAAAGAAATTACACAACAATTATGAAGTAAAATATCTCTAATTATTTAATATTAGATTTTTCATATAATTATTGAAATAAAAAAATTATTAAAAATAATATTCCAATTTAATATATTAACTATAAAATATTTGTAATGAATGTGGAGTTCCAATTTGAACAAATATCTTAAAAAATATTCTATCATAGAATTAATATTATATTTTTTAAAAGGAAATAATGATTTAAAATCAATGAATGAAATTTATGATTATTTTTTAATAAATAAAATAAAAACTAAGTTTAAAAAATTAAATTAAAAAAGATAAAAGATACTAAAATGAATTATAGAAACAAAAACATAATTCAATAAGAGTATCTCAACAGAATTTAAATACAAAACTTAAAGGTAATATATAGATTAAATATGTAAGTACATGTAAAGCGCATGTTATTTTAAGTATAATAATTATTTTTATTTAATTTTTTTAACCAAAAAAATTATAAAATAATCTTAAATAAAAGGTAGAACAATAATTTATATTAATAATTTTTTTTTAAAAAAAGATAGAAAAAATAATCAAACTTCAAATGCTAATTGAACAATAATGGTAATTTGTGTGAACTAATTCAAATGGTTATTCTAAAAATTATTTATGACAGAAATGCTAGTGTAATTATTTTTAGATGAAAATAATTAATTAAAATAAAAGCATGGAGTTTATGATATTATCTTTAGATGAAGCTAAATAAAATACTAAGATTTCAACAAAGATAAAAAAAAACTACTGAAATAAAAATATAATTTTATAAAAATGTCTAAGTAAAATATAAATACAATATTTAATTGGAAAAAAATACGATAGATACAAGTAATTTAGCATATGCAAATCATTTCAGGTGTCATAATTATTCTTTCTGTATTTCTAATTATTTTTTAAAACAAATAGAAGAAATACAGATTTAAAAATATTAGAAAAATAATATGTGAGATAAAAAATTCTAGCATAACATATAAAACATATTCAAGCTATTGTGATTTTTTTAAAATAAAATAATTAATTAAAATGAAAGGATAAAATTTATGACATTATCTTTAGATGAAGGAAAATAAAATACTAAGGTTTCAAGAAAGACAAAATCAACAACTATAATATAAATTATGAAATAAAAAATATAATTTTATAAAAATATTTCATTAAAATTTAAATAATAATTAATTTAAAAAAAAAATACCTGTAATTGTGCATATACAGACCATTTCAAATATCATAGTTGTTTTTTTTCATTGATAATTATTTTGTTAAACAAAAGAAAAAATACTCGTTTAAACTTGTTAGAAAAATAATAAGATAAAAAATCGTAGCACAACATATAAAATATAATAAATAAATAAATAAATTACACAACAATATGAAGTAAAACATGTCTAATTATTTAATAGTATATTTTTTATAAAATTATTAAAATAAAAAAATAAGTTTATTCCTGGTTGAAAATAATATTCCAACTTTTTATTCTAACTGCAAAGTACAGGTAATGAACATAAAGTTTCATTTTCAACGGATATTCTAAGGAGAATTTTATCATAAAATTATTAATTAAAATCAATAGATGAAACTTATGACAATTCTCTTTCCATTAAACAAAATAAAAAAATCGAGTTTAAAGATAAATTAAATTAAAAAAAATATAAATTATTAAAATAATTTATATAATATAAATATAATTCAATGTAAATGTTTTAACAAAATATAAATTTATGCATATAGAAAATACGTATCATTTTAATAATACTTTTTATAATGTTATTTATTTTTTTAAAAAAATAAAATTTATAAAATAATTTAAAATAAATATATTTTAATTATTTAATAATAGATTTTTATATACAATTTTTGAAATATAAAAGATAATCTTTCCCCTTTAAAAAAATAGTCAAACTTCAAATGTTAAATAATGGTGGTATAATGTGAGTTTAATCAAATGGTTATTCTAAAGATCATTTTTTGACATACATGCTATTGTGATTTTTTAAGATTAAAATAATTAATTAAAAGGAAAGGAATAAATTTATGACATTATCTTTAGATAAGATAAAATAAAATATTAAAATTTTAAGAAAGACAAAATAAAAAATAGTATAAATTGTGGAATAAAAATATAATTGTATAAAAATATGTTAGTAAAATTTAAATATAATAATTAATTTTAAAAAATACAGTTGATACACGGAATTGTGCAAATGTAAACCATTTCAAATGTCATAATTATTCTTTCTTTACTGATAATTATTCTTTTAAACAAAATAAAATATATTCATTTAAATATCTAAGAAAAATAATATGTGAGACAAAAAATCGTAGCACAGCATAAAAAATATAATAAAAAATAAATAAATTACACCAAAATATGAAGTAAAATGTGTCTAATTACTTAATAGTATATCTTTTATACAATTATTGAAATAAATAAATAAATAAATTTATCTTTGATTGAAAATAGTATTTCAACTTCTTGTACTTGCTTTCCAACAGATATTCTGAAGAGCATTTTATAATAAAATTAATATTATAATTTTTAGAAAAAATTTATTAATTAAAATCAATGGATGAAACTTATGACAATTATCTTTTTATGAAACAAAATAAAAAATGAGTTTAAATAAAAATTAAATTAACAAAAATAAAAAATATTAAAATAAATTATGAAATATAAACCTAATTCAATATAGCCATCTTAACAGAATTTAAATACAAAATATAAATGTAATACACAAATCTAATATTTATATATGTAGAAAGCACGTATCATTTTAAGTATAATCATGTTTCTTTTACAATGTTATTTATTTTTTTCAAAAAATAAAAATTATAAAAATAATTTAAAATAAATGTTTTGTAATTATTTAACAATAGATTTTTATATACAATTTTTAAAATAATAAAAGATCATTTTCCCTCTTAAAAAAATAGTTAACTTCAAATGTTAATTGAAAAATAATGATAATCTAATATGAGTTAAATCAAATGGTTATTCTAAAGATCATTTAATTATATACATGCTATTGTAATTATTTTAAAATTAAAATAATTAATTAAAATGAAAGGATTATGACATTATCTCTAGATAAAACAAAATAAAATACTACGGTTTCAAGAAAAACAAAATCAACAAATATAATATAAATTGTGAAATAAAAAAATATAATTATATAAAAATATGTCAGTAAAATCTAAATATAATAAATAATTTTAAAAAATGCGGTAGATACATGTAATTGTGCATATGCAAACCATTTCAAGTGTTATAGTTATTTCTTTTTTATTGATAATTATTTAAAAAAAAAAGAAAAAAAACTCATTTAAACATGTAAGAAAAATAATATGTAAGATAAAAAATTATAGCATAACATAAAAAATATAATAAAAAATAAATTAATTACACCATAATATGAAGTAAAATATGTCTAATTATCTAATAATATATCTTTCATGAAATTATTAAAATAAAAAAATAAGTTTATCTCTTGTTAAAAATAATATCCAACTTCTTGTGCTAAGTATAAAGTATTCATAAAAAAAATAAATTTTCATTTTGAACAGATATTTCGAAGAGAATTTTATAATAAAATTAATATTATAAATTTTAGAAAAAAAATTATTAGGTAAAATCAATGGATGAAACTTATGATAATTATCTTTTAATGAAACAAAATAAAAAAATAAGTTTTAAAAAAATTAAAATAAAAAATATTAAAATAAATTATGAAATATAAACATAATTCAGTATAAACGTCTTAACAGAATTTAAATACAAAATATAAATGTAATACATAAATCTAATATTTATATATGTAGAAAGCACGTATCATTTTAAGTATAATAATATTTTATAATGTTATTTATTTTTTTAAAAAGAAAAAATTTAAAATAAATGTTTTATAATTATTTAACAATATTTTTTATATACAATTTTTAAAATAATAAAAAATAATCTTCCCTCTTTCAAAAACATAATCAAACTTAAAATGTTAATTGAAAAATAATGGTGATCTAATGTGAGTTAAATTATATGGTTATTCTAAGGATCATTTTATGACATACATGTCATTGTAGTTTTTTTAGACTAAAATAATTTATTAAAATTAAAGACTAAAATTTATGATATTATCTTTAGATAAGACTAAATAAAATACTAAAATTTCAAAAAAATGAAATTAACAAAGATAAAAATTACTGAAATAAAAGTTATAATTTTATAGAAATGTTTCCGTAAAATCTAAATATAATAATTAATTATAAAATAAAAGACTGTGCTTAAAGAAAAATTAAATTAACAAAGATAAAAAAGTATAATAAAAACAAAATTCAATGCAAGTGTCTTAACAAGACTTTAATAGAAAATGTAATTGTAATATGTAGATCTAATATATATGTATGTACAAAGAACGTATCATTTAAAGTATGATAATATTTTTTCTACAATGTTATTAATTTTTTAAACAAAGGGAAAATTGTAGAACTATTTAAAATAAAAGTTTTCTAATTATTTAATAATAGATTTTCATATAGAAATTTTAAAATAAAAAAAAGAGAATCTCCCCCCTTAAAAAATAATCAAATTTCAAATGTTAATTAAAAAATAATAGTGGTCTAATGTGAATTAATTTAAATGATTACTCCAAAAATTATTTTCTGAAATAAATGCTATTGTAATTTTTTTAAGATGAAAACAATTATTTAAAATGAAAGGATAAAGTGTATGACATTATGTTTAGATGAAGCAAAATCAAATACTAGAATTTCAAGATAAAATAAACAAAAATAAAAATACTGAAAAAAATTATAAAATAAAAAATTATAATTTTACAAAAAATTTCCATAAAATCTAAACATTATAATTAATTGTAAACAATATACAGTAGATTCACGAATTGTGCATATGCAAATATTTTTAAGTGTCATAGTTAATTCTTCTTCATTGTTAATTATTTTTTTAAAACAAAAGAAAAAAATACCAAATTAAAAATGTAAGAAAAATAATCTGCAAGATAAAAAATCGTAAGATAGCATATAATACATATTTAAAATAAATAAATAAATAAATTATGCAACAATCATAAAGTAAAATATGTCTAATTATGTAATATTATTCTTTCATCCAATTATTAAAATAAAAAAATAAATTTATCCCTTATTAAAAATAATTAACTTAATATGCTAACTATAAAGTAATGTGAAGTTCCGATTCCAACAAATATCTCAAAGAACATTTTATCATAAAATTAATATCATATTTTTTAGAAGTAAATAATTAGTTAAAATAAATGAATGAAATTTATGACAATCATCTTTCGACGAAACAAAATAAAAGACTATGTTTAAAAAAATATAAAAAATATTAAAATAAATTATGAAATAAAAATATAATTAAATAAAAGTGTTTTAGTAGAACTTAAATACAAAATTTAAAGATAATATGTAAATTTAATTTATACACATATAAAACACATATTATTTTAAGTATAATAATATTTATTTTATAATGTTATTATTTTTTAACAAAAATAAAAAATTATAAAGAAATTTAAAATAAATATTTTCTAATTATTTTATAATAGTTTTTTATATACAAATTTTAAAATTAAAAAAGACAATCTTTCCTCTTAGAAAAATAATCAAACATCAAATGTTAATTGAAAAATAATGATGGTCTAAATGTGAATTAATTTAATTGGCTATTTCAAAAATAATTTCTTGACATAAATGCTATTTAAATTTTTTATGATAAAAATAATTAATTAAAATGAAAGGATTAAATTTATGACATTACTTGTAGATGAAGAAAAATAAAATACTTGGGTTTTAACAAAGACAAAATCAACAAAAATACAAAAACAAAAGATATAATTTTATAAAAATGTCTCGGTAAAATCTAAACATAATAATTAATTGTAAAAAAAAATACAATAGATAGTAAAATTTAATTTTCAAGCGTCATAATCATCTTATTTTTATTGTTAATTATTTTTTTATACAAAAAAAATACTCATTTAAACATGTAAGAAAAATAATATGTGAGTTAAAAAAAACTTATAACATGACATATAAAACATATTCAAAGAAAATAAAAAAATTACACAACAATTATGAAGTAAAATATGCTTAATTATCTAATATTACATCTTTCATGGAATTAATGAAATTAAAAAATAATTTTATCTCTTATTGATAATAATATTCTAACTTAGTATGCTAACTATAAAATACAAGTAATGAATGTGAAGTTTTAATTCCAACGAATATCCTTAAGAGCATTTTATCATAGAATTAATATTTATTTTTAAAATAAAATAATTAATTAAAATAAATGGAGAAAACTTATGATAATTATTTTTGAATATAACAAAATAAAAGACTATTTTTAAAGAAAAATTAAATTAACAAAAATAAAATATATTAAAATAAAGTATAAAATAAAAATATAATTGAATGAAAGTGTCTTATCAAACTTGAAATACAAAATTTAAAGATAGTACATAAATCTAACATTTATACACATAAAAATATATATCATTTTAAGAATGGTAGTAATTTCTTCTTTAATGTTATCACTTTTTTAACCAAACATAAAAGTATAGAACAATGTTAAATAAAAGATGTTTAATTATCTAATAATTCATTTTTTATATAATTTTTAAAATAAAAAATTAATATTTTCATTTTAAAAAATAATCAAATTTTAAATATTAATTAAACAATAATAGTGGTTGAATGTAAATTAATTCAAATAATTATTTCAAAGATATTTTATGATATAAATGCTATTAAGTTTTTTAAGGAAAGAAATAATTAAAATAAATTCATAAAATTTATGACATTATTTTTAAATGTAGTAACTAAAGTTTTTCGAATCATCATATTAGCAAATACAAAAATACTAAAATAAATTATGAAATAAAAGATCTAATTTAATGAAAGCATCTCAGTAAAATTCAAATACAAAAGTTAATTATAAACAAAAAATGGGTTGATATAAGTAATTGTCCATATGTAAATCATTTTAAGTATCATAATTATTATTTTTTATGGTTAATTACCTTTTAATTTAAGTGAAATAAAAAATACATATTTAAACATGTAAAAAAATGTATGAGATAAAAAGTAATAAAATAAAATAAAAAATTATACCAAACTTTGAAATACAAGATACCTAATTATCTAATATCAGATCTTTATTTATTTTTTAAAATAATTTTTTTATCTCTTAATAGAAATAAGTTTTAAACTTAATATGTTAGCCTCTTTCAAATTTTTAATATTTAAATTAATTTTAAAAAAATAATTTATTTAATAAAAATGTATTTAAATTAATTGTTAACATATTTTTAGTTTCATTCAAATTTTAAAATTAAAAAAAGATTTATAAATTATTATTTTTAGTTTCAAAATATTTTTATTTTTAAATTTATTAAATTTTACTGTTATTATAATTACTACCATTACTATTATAATATAACTATTGCTAAATCAATGTTCTACTATTATCATTTTCATTATATTAATAATAATAATAATAATAATTTATTTTTAACTTTTAATTTATTTTATTTTTATATATTAAAAATAAAATAAATAATATTATTTAATATATAAATTATATTAAATTAATAATATTATTATATTATTTAATATTATATAATTATATATAATATATTATTTTTTATAAAATAAATATTAAAATAATATATAAAATAAAAATTATAATAATTATATAATATTTTAATATTATAACTATTATATCATTCTTATTATCTTATGATTATAGTTTTATTTCAATATAACTATTATTATTATTATTATAATAATAATAATAATTTTTATTTTTATTTTTTATTATTTTTATTTTTTTAATTATTTATGTATTTATTATTGATTTACAAATAAATAATATTATTTAATATATAAAAATTATATTTAAATTATAATATTATAATATAATTTTATGGTATATAATTTTTTATAATAGAGTATATATAATTTTATATAAAATAAATATTAAATAGTATAAAAATATTATAATAATCTAAATAAAATTATTTATTTTATATATTAATTATTAAATAATATATAAATATAAAATTATATAATTATATTTTTTTATATTATAATTTTTATCATTATAATAATTGATATAATTACTATATAATAATAATAATTTTTATTTTTTATTTTAAAAAATTTAATTTTATTATTTATTTTTATATATTAAAAAATAAATAATATTATTTAATATATGAATTATTAAATTTATAATATTATAATATATAAATTTTTATATAAAATAAATATTAAATAATATAAAAATATTATTATAATAATATATATAAAATTATTTATTTTAAATAACGATAATCAAATAGTATATAAAATATATATTTATATAATTATATAATATTTTTTATATTATAATCATCATATTATTATTATATGATAAATATTAGTTTTATTTTTATTATTATAACTATCATCATTATAATAATACTATTAATGTTTAATTTTTTTATTTTAAAAAAAAATTAATTTTTATTATTTTGATATAATTTAATTTTTAAATTAATATTTTTATTTATAACAAAATAATAAAATAGAATAATTTAATTTATTTTTAATAATTTTTTAAAATTAAAAACTGATAAAAAATTTAATTTTAATTTTTAAAACTAAAAACACGCCGCAACTTAAATATCAAGTACCAGTGTCTAAGGTGAAGTTCCAATTCTAATAAACATCTGAAGAGCATTTTTTGATATAATCAATATTATATTTTTTTAAAGAAAATAATTAATTAAAATCAACGAATGATGTTTTTGACGTTATGCTATGAAGCAAAATAAAACATTAAGATTCCAAAAAATATTACATCAACAGAAATAAAATAATAATAATAAATTTAATTAAGAAATAAAAGACAAAATTAAATTAAAATGTTTCAATAAAATTTAAATATAAAACTTAAATGTAATACAATATGTACTAGTAGATGTGCATACGTCATGTACGTATCATTTTAACTTTCATAATTATTTCAAATTAATTGTTAATTATTTTTTTAAGATAAAGAAAATATATATTTAAACATATAATAAAAATATAAGAAATACGTCAATTAAAAAATAGGGGCATAAAATATAAAAACTAATAAACATTAAATGAAAAAAGTTAAACAACAATCTGAAATTAAAGGTTTCTAATTATTTAATATTAAATATTTCATATAATTTTTAAAATAAAAAAATAATGGTTTTTTTCTTTAAATGGAAATAATCCAACTTTATATGCTAGCTATAAAAACTGGTGCCTAACTTGAGTTTGAATTCAAATGATTATTCCATAGAGGATTTTATGACATAATTAATATTATATTTTTTAAAAGAAAATAATTATTTAAAATTAAGGGATGAAGTTTATAAAATTATCTTCTCATAAAAAGAATAAACGACTAAGGTTTTAAGAAGGACTAAATCAATAAAACAAATACTAAAATGAATTATGAATTAAAAATATAATTTAATGAAAGTGTTTTAACAAAATTTAAATTTAAATACAAAATTTATACAGTAGTAATTGTGCATATATAATATACGTATCATAAGTATTATAATTATTTCTTCTTTATTGATTATTTTTTAAGTAAATAAAAAATATACATTTAAAGGTAAATAAAAATAAAAAAGTATGATAAAAAAATGGCATAAAAATATTAAAAATACAAAATTTAGAACAATCTGACTTAAGAACTGTATATTTATCTAATAATGTTGATGACTACAAACAAAATATAAGCTAAGAATATTTTATTAATACTATACAGTTTTATTCCCTTCATATCTTGGCTTGAGATACATAGTAAAGCAACAGAGATGAAAAACAAAAAATGAATCCTTAGCTATTCTTAAAGCATCTAATATATCACCATATAATACCAATAAAAAGTCAATTAAAGATTAAAAGACATGTAAAAAGAATTGGAAATTACTTCCGTCATGTTTTTTAACTCATATGGCCATGAACCTGCAATTTAGGCAAGTCAAAAAATCTATTAAAAGAGAATAAAACAATGTTATATATCATATGAGAAACTTAGCTTGAAAAAATATCATTAGATGAAAGGGATGAAAAATATCTACAGAACACTCATGAGTCTAATAAATCAATTTTAAAATAATGGCAAGTTTATATATATACATGTTGGCTTGTAGTTGCTTCAAAAAGTGCTCAGCTATGGTTTACTCCTTAATATATGTCTGGAACTATGGTTTGCTCCGCAATAAATGATATTTAAAAAGAATAAAGAATCAATGCAAGCTGGTTCAAATTAGAGAATATTCTAAATTAACATATAATAGTTTTGGAGCTTTTAAAGTGATTCAACTTCATGAGATTATTATTTTTGTTGATAACAAAGCTGCAAGGTAGAGACGTCAACTATTCTTAATGATTTCAAATTATTTAAACTGATTTAAGCATTTGCTAAAAATCCTTTGAACAGTGCTACTATTTTTAAAGATTTCAAAAATTTAAAACTATTTTTCAAGCAAGCTCGTGGAATTCTTTGTTTGGATTTACTCAAACGAATAGTAATGACAAAGAACATAATTGTATGATGCACACATGTCAAAGAACCAACTTGAAATCTTGAATGTATTTCATGATCTGAATCACATAGAACTTTTGCTATGTTCTATTTGTGCCCAATTAGTTAATCTTGTCAATCTATAGTCAACAATGTATCTAGTTCAGTCTAAGCATAATTCTTCTATTGACAAATCACCAATTCCTTAAAAACCAGTTTCCTTAATTATATATCACCAACTTGATTTTATCTTTCTTTATATTGTATTTCGATGTATTAAGTTAATATGACTCAAACAGCTTACCAAAACCCATCTACCCTATCAAAAATTCATCTAAATAAAAGAAAAAGATCATTATAATACAATAGGGAAATGCATTCTTTCTCATCTACAATGTTTAAGCCAAACACATAAGAAGTACCATGTGACCTTTTCATCAATTCTTTTTTATCATTTTTAATAATACGGTTCAGAAACAAATGTATGACTAAAAAAAGATAGAAACATACGCAAACCGTCTTATATATATCTTGCTGGGTGTGAGAAGGTTTCTTCTTTGTTTCAAAGTGGACACATATCCATCAAATATTTTTATTTTTTATTCAATACTCCAAAGATAAAAAAAAGTAAAACTAAACTTGTAAATAGAAAAAATGTGCTCTTTAACCCTCCCACATCATAATCTATTATCTAAAATAATTAATGACTATATATATAAATTTAAAAGTAGCGAGACTTAAATAATGTAAAATTTAAGAGTATGTGCAGGTTTCACTTGGTAATCATTTATCCAACACAGCCAATGCAACACTCAAATTTCGGATAGTAGCTGAGATGGAACAGTGTGATCTTTCCAATTAGCTCCAAAGAGATGGAATATGTTTCCCATACAACAGTAAAAAGGATGGATAAATTATGTTAAGAGTAAAAAGTAATATACAACACTAAAAAATACATCAGTATTTATTTTAATCATAATATTATTTATTTTATTTTATTTAAAAAATTAAATCATTTGGTAAAATTAAAATTATAAAAATATTTACTTTTAAAAGTTTTATTTAAAATTTATTTATATAAAAATTTAAAATAAATATTTTTATTTTTAAAAAATAAAATTTTATTTAACTAAATTTTAATATATTTTTTATTTATCATTTTATATTTATCAACTAATTCAAACAACTAATTTTACCAAACATAACATTTTTAATTTAATAAGTAATTATCAACTTTCATCTAACAACTTTTAATTCCATAAAATTAACTTATGTGCTGATCTTAACAAATACACTCATACACTTTTATCCATCTCTTTTGTCATTGTGAAATTCTTTTAATATTTTTTTGAAAAATAAAAATATAATTATTAAATTTAAGATTTATATAGCTACATAAATGAGTGTAGATATGTGTAGAGATGACTTGTGAGCAAAAAACATTAGAACAGATTATCCTTTTAGGTGCCCCTGTGTGGTGGTGCGTCTTCAACTGAGGTGAGAAGCTAAAACTTATGTGAGATAGAGAGAGCATAGAAAAGAAAGCTTTGGGTCATTTTTCCACAAGAAAAGCTTTTTCCAATTAGCTTCTTAGCCATGGCATCTTCATTCTCAACGCAGTTGGTGCAAAGTCAGAGCCTACTTCCTCCTTTTCATCATCATCTCCAGGTAACTTTTATTCCCTATTAATCATGCTTAATTGCTCATCTTCTGAAGTTTCTAAACATACTTCTACTTGAATGATAGCAACAACTCAAGGTGTTATTAGCTGCACTGTTTCAAATTAAAATTACCCTTGTTCATTGGAAGCACCCTTAACACTTCCAAATCAGTATTAAATATGACAAGACTGAAAAAGAGATATGATAATCACTAATTGATACAAGTTTTCTTACTATGTGAGATTCTCAGCTGAGCAAGTGTTGTTTGTCTCATTAGCAGAGAATGTGACCTGCTTTCTTTATAAGCAACCAGTGTCGGTGCTTCTCAGGTGTCTTCTGTAATAAAGTTTGTATGCCTAACGTTTTATCTGTAATGCCTCTATTTATTCATCCATTTATATACCATTCCATATTTCACTGTTAATAATCAATAATTCACTCTGCCTAAAATTGGCTTTGCCTACTACTTGTTTACACTTTTTGTGAACATGCCATGTTACTCTTGGATCTCTGCTTGAAATGTCTATTGTATTCAAATGTGTGTGTCTTATTTGATATACCATAGCACGTTTGTCTTAGCTGACTGTGTAGAGTGTCCTTTTAACATTTTAATATCACCTAACAGGAGAATCTGTCTGTCGTTAATAATGGGAAATTTTTGTTTCAGGGGAATTTCTGTCAAGATGTGTCAAAGTTTCTAAGGCCACATGTGGTCTGTAGCAGTATCGAATCACAGCTTGGTCACAGTAAAACATTGGCATTGAGATCTCATTATGCTGCGAAATTTCCTGTCTCACAACAATCTAAAGCTAAATCAATCGCATATAGGAGAGTGACGTGTATGAATGCTAAGGAAAATGTAAGTATATCATTTGAAATTCATGGTTTTTACAGAAAAATTGTAGGCCAATGTGAGACAATGGAAGAGTATAAGGATAGAGCCTTCAGGAATCAGGATCTTTAATGTTAACTGTGGGCTTATTTCTGCCCACTTGGGGTATTAGGATAAGTTAGACCTACAATTCCTGAAATATGGAGCACTTATGGATCATAGAGTCATTTAGAATGGATAATGTTTGGATATTCCATCTCCATGTTTATATTATATTGCTATTACTGGAAAATTTCTTGGTAATCCTGAATAGTCATTCCTGCTGTGACTCATATTATTGGTTCACAAACTTACATATTGGTGTTGCTTTTAGGTTCTAGAGACACAAGCCAAAGTGACAAACAAGTGTTTCTTTGATGTACACATCGGGGGTGAACCTGTTGGCAGGATTGTTTTTGGCCTATTTGGAGAGGTTGCTCCTAAAACAGTTGAGAATTTTCGTGCTTTATGCACAGGCAAGCAATCAATTATTTCTACAGCATTGTCTTGTACTTGTGAATTGTAATTATTATTGTGAAATGGGTTGTGTAACACTATTTACAAGTTGAATAACTTCTGTACAGGAGAGAAAGGATATGGTTATAAAGATTGCTACTTCCATCGTATAATCAAAGATTTCATGATTCAGGGAGGGGACTTCACTGAAGGAGACGTGAGCTCTGCTATATTTGTTGGTAACTTGGCATGCTTGCATATACATGCTAATGTGTGCGTGCAATTGCACACTGCTATGTATATGCATCATGCTAAGGGCAAGGATTTTTTCTCACTTTAAATTTGCTTTAACTGGCTGCAGGGAACTGGTGGAATCAGTATCTATGGTGCTAGATTTGAAGATGAAAATTTCACCTGTATGTCTACTGTTTCTTGATCGGTAACATTGAGTTTTAAATATATTAATATACAAAATTTTGGTTTGGCTGATGTTCCAATTTAAAATTGTTTAGTTAATATTCTTCAGATTGGACTTTTAATGGATAACTGATATCTAGTTAACATTTATATTAAAAAAAAAAAAACTGTTGCAGTGAAGCATGTTGGTCCTGGAGTTTTGAGCATGGCAAATGCAGGCCCTAATACCAATGGTAGTCAATTTTTTATTTGCACTGTACAGGTGAGAGACATGAATTGTCCTTTCACTTCTTATATTTAGATTAAGGCATATGTGTTTTTATGTATTTTTTTTCCGAAAAGAAATTTCCACTCCTTACCCCACCTCCCTCTGTTTACTAACAAGGGATTTTTAGAAGTAACATTACTTCAGAGGACTTTACTAATAACAGTGAAAGCAGATAGAAGATGATATCTAAAAAACGAACTAACCAGATTAATGCATGCAGCATCTATTTTAATCTAATTTAGCCCAAGCAAAACTCTCTATACCGCTTTAATGGATCGTAGACTTTGGTCAAAGGTCTAATAATCTTCTTTTAAACTATTGGCTAGACAATTCTAGATGACATTATCTATTTTTAATCACACTTTTGATCTTCCTACACTCAATTTCAATTTCGGTCTCTCATTTCAATTGCTAGAGTGTTATCCTGATAGTTTTAAAAGTGATTCAACTAAGCCTTGACTATTTGTTGTCGACAATGCATTATCTTTGCTGACACAGAAGTGCATTATATTGACCTCGCTTATGAGGAAAATGCTTTTCTTTGATAAACTTAAAAACTATGTGAATGACATTACTGCAATTAAAACTAGGGAGTAGGGAACCGTAATCAAACATTCATAGAAGGAAAAAGAACATAAGTCTAATTAAGCTTAAATATCCACCAAGTGGTCCTTTTTACATCATTGAAAAAGTCTTACTACCAAAGGCTATGGTTATTCTTTCAAATCTTTTTTCATATGTAAAAATAATTTTGTATGTTCTACCGGTTTGATTTCATTTGTCTGTTTATATTCCACCTGTAAGAAGAGACTGAAGCATATTACTGGCAATGTTATACACATATTTTAATGTACTGTTGTTTAGCTAAAACCAAATTAATCTTTTTCATTTCAACCATTACATGCATTGCTCGAAGATTGTTTAGATTTTGGCATTACTGAGTAAATAATGTGGCTTTATGATGTAGACTCCATGGTTAGACAATCGTCATGTTGTGTTTGGACAAGTCATTGATGGAATGGATGTTGTGAGGACACTAGAATCGCAGGAGACAAGCAAGTTCGATAATAGCCCTCGGAAGCCATGCAAAATTGCAAATTGTGGAGAACTGCCTCTAGATAGTTGATCTTACCCTGAACTACAATTTTCCGACTGTCAATTAAAATTTTCAGTTGAGGGGTATGGATACCTGTAATGTTTGTGTTTGAATTATCATTGACCTCTGTCAAAGGAAAAATCGGATGTCACTACAAATTGCATTTAGTGAATTATTATTAGGAGCGACAAAACACCCATATTTTGTATTAACAGACTAAGAAAATCCTTATATAGTAGATGAGTAGATGCCTTTTCTCTTATAAACTTCCTTATTATTTGGATTTGCATGTACAATTTCTCCCATCCATTTCATATATTTAAGCATCCCCATGCTGTGGAGGCAATTGAAAACTACTATAAAAGTTATATTGATGCAGAGTCTGCTGTGGTAGAAACTCTTGATTTACTTGATAAGTTTGCTAAAATATTTTATTGAAGCAAATCCTATGCAAGGACCAAGGTTTCAACTGATTGGGTTTGGATCATTTGCTGTTGGTTTTCGTCTTCAACCTCCCATATTTCCGGCAATGCTTCTTTGATATTATGAATGCTATTCAAGGCATGATCAGCACCAGGCACCAAATCCGAACGACCCACCTGCCATCAGTGTGTTATTACTTGTTAGCTTGTATTGTATTATGAATATAGATTGGGAGTTAATTAATTGCTTAGATCTTCTCATAAGATGCACAGATAGCAAGTTATAGCTTACAATTACTGTGTGAAGTCCTGCTACTTTTGCACTTGAAATATTTCGAGCGCTGTCATCAAAGAATACCTGCAGAGGATAGAATTACTATGAATTGATTCTGAGAGTTTTGAAACTGAGGACCAAAACATACAAGAAGTAATCTTCCTATGGCACTTTTTAGGTAAGTAATAAATCTTACTGTTTTCCCTGGATCCACATTAGCAATCCGAATAGCAGCTTCAAAGGCTTCCACAGATGGTTTGCATAGGATTGGTGAGTGGGAAATGGAGCATCCACTCTCGGTTAAATCATTGGCATCATCAGATGGTGTACTTCCTGTGTGCACATGATTGTCATCCGGTACATCCACGTGGCTATCTTGTTTGGGAGGATTAAGCGTTTCAAAGCATATGATGCCCTCAAAACAATCTTCCAAGCCCAGTCTCTTGAGAGTTTTAACAGCATGTGCATGATCTGCATTGGTGAATACCTACAAATAACATTTTCGAGTCTGAATATTATGGAATGCTCTTTTACTGAACAAACTAGTGTCGAAGTTGGAACTTTTTCCTGACATACTATTTTATGCTGGGGCATGGAAAGCAGAAGATTCCTTAATACTGGATCAGGCTTTAACGTATCGTATGGTAATCTTCCATGCACATAAGCATGAAACTCATCATCGTCAAACTCATAACCATGGGCCTGAGAGGAAATTAAAAATAAAACTTATATAAACCCTGAGATTACAGAATTGACAGTGATCAACATTTCAGAAGAAAAAATTAAGAGAAAACTGAGTGCAGCATCCACTCTTCGTACCTTTAATCCTGCCATAGTTGTCCCATATTCCCTGTACAAATCCAGGCACATCTGTGGTACTTCACTCTCTTCAATATGTAAGCGTTCTAACATATATTCTGCAAACAAGATTGGTTAACTATGGTACTTCTGTCACCTATGAGATTATTTGAACACTAGATTATTATGTTTTAATTATAGTACTTATCGTTTGTACCTTCTATGTTCTTGCGACAAGATATATTGAGACCTATGCTCAATGGGTAGAGAGTGTCATCCATATCTGTAAGCAACATTAGGAAACAGAAATTAATATCATTCCCCCCTTTTTTTTCTTTATAATTGTAGTAATAGAACATGTTTACACTTTCGGTTAAAGAGCAAAGAGAGAAAAAGGGAAGAGAAGGTTTAATTGTATCCTGTCCCTTGTTTATTACGAAACCACTGAAGTTCCACTTTTCCACGTTCCTTCTGTTTGAAAATTTAGGAGGAAACGCATCATCATGAAGTTTTTTTCTTTTTTGGAACTCTCATTTGTTTGGGTCTCTTCCCTTTACTTTCCTTAATTTATTTTGAACAGTTAAACAACGAAGAAGAAAATAACAAATCGAATTCCTTATTCTGTTTCTTTCTTTTCGTTTGTCTTAATGTCTTCTAACTCCCCAAAACTGAGCCAAGATTTCAATGAGTAATTTTCTAGAAGCAAGCAAGGAAGTTAAACCAAAAGGCAGAAAGGTTATTGAGTTGCACCAATCATACCAAAAAGCAAGCACTCGTACTTGACCCCATCAATCCTATGAGCAGTTTCCATCTTGGAAAATTTTCAAATCTGCAACAAATTTGGGTAGCAGCTTAATAGGCACTATATTTGAAGCAGTTTGATGATCATAAGAATCTGGGGACAGCTAATAGAAAACAACTAAAACATGCTTAAATAACTTGTTTCAAAGAAAGAGTTCAAGGCGTTAACACACCAAATTTATCCGAAAGAAATACATACCGGGTGTTAGCCTATTTCACCGCTGCACCACCAATCAAGTAGATCAATGGAGTACCGACACAAAAACCCAATATTGAAATTATAGTTTCATACTCTCCACTCGAATCTGCTTGATTTATAAACGACTAGAATAGTAAGTATTGGTCATTTCATGGAATTATGATAAATTCAATGCATGAAACATGCCCACTAATGTGGACCACATAAACTTACTTATAATAAAATAATATCTAAAATTTGAGTACATTAACAGGACACTAGGGAATGGTGAAAAAAAAAACAAGTAGGATAAATGGGACAAAACCAAACAAAACAACACCTGGACGTGAACCTAACGGTGTTTGATTGCAATACCTTTGCACTCTGCGGCACGAGATGGTGGTGGTTCACAAAAACCTTTTAATACGTGTATAAAGAATTCAAAGGAGGACCCACCACTAGGGAAAATGTGCGAGGTGACTCTAAAATTTTCTGAGGTGGTGAGCATTGTTATTTTTTAGTTGTATAGAATTGTTAATATGTATTTTTAGTTTATATCAAATATATTTTTTATCAGAATCCGGTGTTAAAATTCTTCCTCCAAAATCTAGAACTTCAATTAAAATTTTTTAGTTAAGTTGGATTAACCCTACTAATTGATTCACGTACTTGATGGTTTTCTGTTTCATACAGTAGCGTCAAATCCTCTAGTTAGTTAGTGTATTTAAATCCAAACTTTATGCTCTAATGCATGTTAACATTAAGGTGTTATCTCTACGTGCACCCCTTGAAGAAAAGTAGGTAATTGCTTGGGGGCACAATCCCATTTCTATCCATATAAATTGGTCAAAGGAATTTAAACTGGTCTTTGGACCTTCATACCAAGGAAAATGGGAGCAATATTCTATGAGATTGGGTTATGAAGATGAGGTTTATTCTTTTAACTATGGTGGAATATAATTATATAAGCATCATTGCTTCTATCTATGATTATAATAAAGCATATAGGACCATTGAAAAGGTTGTTATTTAATGCCTTTGCGTCCAAATCAGATGCCACCGTCCATGCCATTAGTAGAAGCCGAATCATCATCACTAAGGATGCTGGTTTATGTTGCCACGGCAACATGGAATCATAAGTCGGAAGCATACAACCTCACACAAATTTAACGAGGCCTTCTCCTTCCATCGTCATACAAAGTTTATCTTTTCAACTTTGAATGCTAAACTTTATCGTATATCATGACAAATTGCTATGGAACAAAATCACTTGTCTCTTGTTCGTTTTATATCTTGGCTGTTCAATTAAAAAAAACAAGAACAGGTTCAAAAATATTATTAACATACTCTTTTGAAAATATTGTTCAACATATTCTTTGTGATTGATTGATTTACTTTTTAAGAAGTCAATATAACTTTTTAAAAAAAAATCGATCAATTTACAAAAATAAGTACTTTTATCTTTTTAAAAAAATTAACTAATCTCAAAAAATATTTCTCTATATATTTTAGTAGTTTAACTTAAAATCGTCTTATTCTTATATATTATAGAATTTGACATTTTATTTTGCTTCATTTTTATATTGTCACTTTAACTTATTTTTAATTCATTTTTTTTATAGTAGATATATATATCAAGACTGGTGAAATTACTTTTCACCTCCTCATTTTTTAGTTCAAAGTTATTTTTTAATATAACGAGATAATTTTCTATAAAATTATATATAATTATTACAAAAAAGTATATGGTTTTCTTTTATCCAATATGAAATATAATAATATATTTAATAACATTGTAATTTAACGAGGGAATAAATACTTACTTTACTATTATAAAGTGTATTTATCATAAAAAATGGATAAAAACATTCATTTTTAATATAATGCATTTATTATAAAGTACACATTTCTTAAATTTAGTACTAAATAATATAATATTCATTATTTATAATAAAAATATTTATTATTCTATTTAACTTATTATTTAAAAAATTTACTTAATTCTAAAAATAATCATACAATACATAAGCAATGTGCTAAATGCTAATATTAAGGTAAAACATAGGATCGTAAAATGTCAAATTCTATGGCACATGGGAATAAATATTGAACGGGGCTTCAAATATAATTTACCCTTAAAACAACACAACAAAATCTCCTTGTTTTTTTTAAGGTCTTAAAACAAAAAAAAAAAAGATTGCAAATTATACTAGTGAACAATATTTGATTCCTTGCCTAAAGAAATGAACAATATTTTATTTCTTGATAATTGTTAAAGTTATCATAAATCATAATCCCATTTTTTTTAAAAAAAAAAATGCACGATAAAAAATTGATGAGATCAAATTCATACTAGTATAAGACAGGAAACAATACGTAATACCTAGGATTTGCACCATGACAAGAGCCTATATATGTATATTATTTACAAATATATAGGACAAAAAATGTCCAAACATTCCAAAATTAATGGAAATCGATCAATAAATTAAAATATAAATTTACATTTTTTAAGTTTAAATTAAAATTTTAATGGACCCCAACAGCAATTAGAAGTCTTAACAAACGACAATGGTTAGCACAAGGACATCAGCTTCCTAGAGAAGTGTTCATAATCATCACTCATCTTAGCTTATTGATCTGACAAGCTTGATCTAAAATAATAATTTTAACTAGTTTAGACTTTATAAATGGAGAATGCTAATCGCTCTTAAGTTACTAAATAAGGAATAAAAAATCTTTTTTATATAGAAAATCTTATAGCAACATATTTTTTTTATATAAATTTTCCTACCATTAACCATATCCCAAGTAAGATCATTTCATAGTTAAACCCAATATATTTAAAGAACGTTTCCTAGATCCAGATAAATGATCATATCAAAATATTGGGGATAAATTTACCAAAAATAGAAAATTTTGCAGAAATAGAAATTAAATTAAATATATCCAAACCAAAATCAATTTTATGAAAATCTTTTAAATCTATGGTGATAATACACCAGCCCCAGACGGTGGCTGGTGGAAGCCAGTGGTTGTGAATGCTACTATAATAAATAATGACATTACAGGCACGTTAGGAATGGTATTAGTTCATTTAGTTCAAAAACAGTAGCAGGAACATAAATGATACATTAGTGGTTAGAATTTGATGATGGCAAGTGATGACAAGAAGGATGATTGTTCACGCTACCGATAATTATGGATTTAAAAATAGATCGAAACTGACCGGTTGAATTATAAACTAGTTATTTTTCTAAATTATAAAATTATTTTTGTAAAAAATAGTAAAATTATTTAGTAAATTGACAAACGGATAAAATTGATAAAAAAATTATTTTATGTTAAAATAATAGTATTTTGATTTTCTTTAAATGTATTGTATTATATTTATATATAATTTAAATTTAATTTTTTTAAATTAGATAATGTTAAACTTTTATTTATGTAAAATTATAATATTAATATATTTTTTATTTTTTAATATATTATATATTATAAATATTTTAAAAATAATATTTTATTAGTATCGATTAATTATTAAATTTTAAATCAATATTTTAACGAGATAAACAACCAATATGATCTTCAAAACCTGTAATTGCCAAACTAGGTATATACATACGACAAAAGTAATAAATAATAAAATAAAAAATATATAATTTATATCTTAACTTTTGGAGCTTAAAATTATTTTGATTTTTAACTTTAAAGCTAAACAAGTTAGTTTTATTTTTTTATTTTAGATTTTTACATTTGAGTCGATTCAAATTTCAATTATATTTCTAATCTATACACTAAACATATTAATTTGAATTCCAAAGTAATATTCCAAAACTTTATATATGTATGTATGAAAACTTTTAAGGGTTTTTTTTAAAAAAATGTAATAGTTATTTTAATTTTTGAAAAATCAAAGATAGTTTATATTAGTTTTTTAAACATAAAATAATTGTTTTTAGTTTCTAAAAATAAAAAAATTGATATTTTTTATTTTTATAACTAAAAATACAAATATGATTATTTAAATTTTATATAAAATAAAAACAATCAATTTTTTGTTTATAAAATAATAATGATAATTTTATTTAAAATCAATATAATCAATTATTAATCTTTTAAAAAATTAAAATAATTATTTACTAAAAAATATTGTTTAAAAGCTGCCACATGTTATTATTTTGTATAAATATTTATTAAAAATACTATTGGTAACGTTTTAATAACATTGCATTAACTTTTATTAATATAATATTTTAACAAAATTAAATTACTAAACAGTGAGTTTATTCTAAAAGTAAGATATATTATAATTTTATTAGTATAAAATATTAATATATACTATAAATATATAAAATATTAATAAAATATATTGTTGAATGATATAAAATTTAAATTTATACTAATTATTTAATTTTTATTAAATAAATTTTAAAATTATTTTAAATTGTTTTTATTTGTTGATAAATATGTTTTTGTTATGATATTCTTAGTTTAAAGATTTTTTTTAATATCACATATATTTTTATATATAATATAAAAAAATAATGAAACTCTCATGTTAAACTATTCAATTCTTAACTTCTCATTACTAGATCAAATTACATTTTAATCGTACATATAAAATTTATTGAATCTAAAATGATAAATATTTTTTATTAAAAAATATAAAAATACTCGTTAAAAAATTAAATAACAAATTATTAAAAATATTATTTATGTACTTTTATTACAATTTTAAAACATCTCAACATAATTTTTAATAAAATTTTACTATTTTTAGACACCAATTAATAAATTAAAAACATCGTTAATATTTCCACAATAATTTCCAATGCTCAACGCGATTATCAGTTTTCTTTCTTTAATCAATATCCATAGCAAGATCTTTTTGTTAGGATAAATCTTATATGTTATATCATAAATATTTTTATGTTATTTCTTAAAAAATTTAAAATTTTATCTTAATAATTAACATAATAAAGAATTATATTAAAAACCAGCATTGATTAGGAAAGCAAATTCCTGATTTTAATTAAACAATAACACAAATAATACTTAATATTCTACCTAATTTTTGGCATTTTATTAAATAACTTACATTAATGAGTGAGGGTATGTTTGGTAAAGCCGAAAAAATAAATTATCTGAAAACTAAAAAATTAATTTAGAGATAAAAATTAAAAATTAAAAAGTTAAATAAAAATTAAAAATTGATAAACTATCAATTAAATTAAAAATATTTAATAAAACTAGTTATTAAACTAACTAATAAATATAAAATAACAAATAAAAATATAATAAAATAATAGATTAAAATATGATAAGTATGATATATTTTTTCAATAAAATATATTAAAATTTAATTAAATAAAAATATTTTATTTTTTTATATAAATAAATTAAAATAATTTTTAAAAATTAATTATTTTTATAAATTTAATTTTTATCAAATAGTTCAGTAGTTTTTAGTAAAATAAAATAAAATAAATACTATAATAATTAAAATAATAATATATTAAATTAATAGTTTAAAACATAATATTTGTGATAATAAAAAATTAAATTTATAAAAATTAGTAATATTATTCTAAAAATAGATAATATTATTTATAAAAATAAATATATAAATAAAAGATCATATTATAAAAATATATTAAAAATAAAATAAAAATAAAAAACAGCTAAAGTTACATAAAAATTCCTTAATTATAAAATTACGAGTAAATATTTAAAAAATATTATTATTAACAAAAAAAGTTATTTTATTAAATATAATTGAAAGTTTTTTTAAAAAGCTTTAGCTAATAATTTAAAATTTTAATTAATTAAAATACTTACCAAACATATCATTGTTATTAGAATCCAACGAATGAGATTTTATTATCTATTGATTTATTGAATTACTTCTTCCTTTTTATTTCATTTAATGTTTACCATTTTTATACATAAATTAAAATAAAATACATATTTTATAAGATTATTGTATAAATTTTATTATATTATCTATATTTTGTATTAATTAGATTAATTTAGAATATATATATATTAATAATGGTTAAAAATATAATTAAAATATTTAATACTTTATTAGATTAGAAAACCTAAAATGAAAAAAAAAAACACCGTCGAACGCAAAATAGAATGGAGGGAGTAATAGATGAGAAATTATTTCATCGATTAATAGATATATAAATGTACACTAATTAGAGTTGGTCGTCCGTGGCAGTACATGTGTAAACTGTAGCAGTTTTAAAATTTAATATTTATAATTAGAATGAAGCAAAATGATACTTATAATAGTTTTCATCATAGGCATAATTAAATGAAGCAGAATAATATCTGTGATTTTTTATTAATTTTTTATCAATTTAACTGTAGATTTAAACTTTTTATGAAATGTTAATTTTATAAAAATTTATACAAATTTTAAAATAATTTATAGTTAATTGTTTCATTTAATTTTAATACAAATATATTATTTAAAATATAAAAAATTAATAATTATTGAATTATATATCTATAAATTTTAAATTGTATAAAATTTTATATATGTATCATTTATGATAATATCACGTGAATTAATTACCGAATCGATATTTTTAATAAAATTTTACTGAAAATATTATTTTATATATATATATATATATGATATTTTAATCTTATTTTTATACATTTATTTATTATATATATATATATATATATATATATATATATATATTATACTACACTTAAATCTTATCATTTTAACTGAGGAACCCGCATCAATTGTTCTGTCCCTTTCCTCACAATCTCATGAATGAAATGTGAGATCTGTTGAATTATTGTACTAAACTAATGGATGAGTCATCAGTTTATGATATTTTTAAATGTATATTTAAAGATACATCATGAAAAATAAATAAATAACATTGCTTTACTAAAAGTTATGATATTTAATATTATTAATGTATTAAATTTTATAATTTTAATAAAAATTATTAGACATATTTTTCATTATATACAGTTAACTACATATTAGAAAAAACGATTAATTTATCTATTAAGTATTAATAGATGTATAAATATATACTACTTAATATTTGTTGTCCGACGGCCGGGCGTTCATGGTGCAAATAATAGTAGTTTTAAATTTAATATTTTTAATTATATTTATATGCATTTATTTATATGTAATAAGTTAAATTAGCTTTTAATCCTTTATCTTTATTTTAAGTCTTTATTTTTCCTTATATATTTTATTTTTTAGAATTTTTTTTATTTAGTGTTTCACCTGGTCATTTTTAATCGATTGTATTGGTTATAATTGTCAAGAAACAATCTAGTGTGATAAAAAAATAATTTTTGACAGTAAAAAAAATCATAATTAACAAAAAATAAAAAAAATTAAACTCAAAAATGATAAAAGATCCAATCGAGAAATTTTGTTAAAATTTTAACTAAAGATAAGCCAAATTGAAATGTCATCTGAAGATAAGCAATAAAAACATCTCTAAAGGATCAACTTTATAAAATTACTTAAGTTTACTATTTTGTTAGTCTTAATTTGACATATCGTTTCCTTATTTGATATAATTTAAACAACTTTATTAAATTCATTAAATAAGTCTTGCAATTTATCTCATACTTATATATTTGTAATAACTATTTATTTAATACAACTACTACTTAAATCAATAACTCTTCAAATCCAACAATAAATTAAATAACAGTTACTTAACTTAAAAAATTGGATAAAACATGTCTAGTTAAAACTACTCTACAACCCATATAACATAAAAGTTCTTTAAAAGTTGTCTCGTATTTTTAAAATTTTTTTTCTTCATAACTTCATTTTATTTTCTTTTATTAACTTTTTCTTCCCACCAGTCAATATCATGATAATAATCTCTAAAGATTTGCTGCAGTCGAAACCAAATACAAATTTTAAAAACCTCCATTATATAATTTTAAAAAAGTTAATTTTAATAATATTAAATTTATTATTAGTTTTATATTATTTTAGAAAAAATCTTATCATTCATAAAATATTTTTTTAACCTTTTTTTTATTTGATTAAGTATAAGGAATGGTAACAATACTTTTTTGATACATTTTATTTGATTGACTTATTTCTTAAAAAAAGTTTAAATAATTATTAAAATGGGTTTTTAATATATATTGAAGTACATAATAAAAAAAGTAATATTTATTATTAAAATGTATAATATTTTAAATTATTGATATATTAAATTTTTAGTATTAATATATAAATTTTTATTATATGTTATTAGATACATCATAAAAAATATTTTTAAGTAATTAATTTAAATTATATTTTAAATATATTTCATAAAACATTTAAGTTAATTAAAAACTGAAATTATTAGTAAAGTTTTTGGAAAAAGTTACTTTAAGTGCTTTTTATGTTTTTAATTTGTAATTATTTTTTTATTTTTATTCTTAATATATTTTTATAATTTAATATTTTATTTATCTATTTATTTTATAAGTTTAATATTATTTAATCGTTTTATGATAATATTATTAATTTTGATGTATTTGTTTTATATTATTATTTTAATATATACTACTTATTTTATTTTATTAAATAAAATATTAAATTGTTGATAAAATTTAAATTTATAAACAATCACTTTAAAAACGTTTATTTGAAATTTTTATAAAAAAATAAAAAATATTTTTATTTTAAATAAATAAATCTTATTTAATTAAATTTTAATTTTTTTAAAAAAATTATATCATAGTAATAAATTTTTAATTTATTATTAATTATTTTTTATTTTACATTGATGAGTTTATTCAACTATTTTTACAAAGAGTCATGGTTGATTTATATTTAAAAATTAAATTACACTCATCTAAATTACAAATTTAACTATCGATACTTTTTCTAGGAGCCATGATACCTGCACACACAAATAGTGTCTCGCACCCTTTGCACACATGGATCAATGGTTGGAAATGTTTTTTTTTTTTTTTTAAGTAAAAAATATCGAACAATCCACACCTGAATGTATTGGGTGTAAGATACTATTTATATGTTTCATGAATTTTATTTTTTTATTTTATAAAAAATATAAAAAATGATTTTATTATTATAGATGATATAAAAATGAATGTAATATATTTTTATACATATAACAGTTATTTTGTTTTTATAAAACACTTTTAATTTAATTGATAATTTATTAATTTTTATTTTTTATCTATATTTTTAACTTTTTATTTTGTTTTTATAAAATATTTTAATTCAATTAATAATTTGTCAATTTTTAATTTTTATGTATAGTTTCAGCTTTTAATTTCATATTTTAATTTTTATTTAATTTGTATACTAAACAATATTGAATCATATACGAAAAGAGACTTACATTTAATTATATTCCAATGTAAGTCTAATAACTTATTTTTTGTATTTTTTAAAATATGATCCAATGAATCACTTTATTTGTGACTCGATCATTTTGTGTTATTTATTAGTTTTATCAAAAATATTTTTAAGTCATTAAATATATAAGTAATTGCAAAAGATAGATTAAAAGGTGAGTTTAAAAAATACATTATTAATTATTATATATTTATTTAATTAAAAAGACTGTTATAAGTAGAACAAATAATAAATGAGATATTTTGGATTCAATCTTATAAAAATATTAAAAAATTATCTTTTAATTTTTATTATATATAAATAAATAACTGAATGAATAATGTTAACAACCTTAAGTATTATTAGAAAGTCAATAATAAAATATTTTATAAAAATATATTTCAACCTACTCTAATGATTTCTAATAAAAAAATTGATTTATTAATTTTTTAACTAGTCCTCTTAAAACATTCATCAGGAGACCATTTTTTAAATTTTATTTAAGTGGATTTTTCTGTCACCGTTTAGGCGGAAATTTACATATAAATTTTGTATTTTGTTGGGCTTGAAATTTCAAAGCGTTTTCCTTTGCTAGTTTGATGGAGGAGATGCAGCCCACGTACACAACAATTGATTTTCGGACACATGAATTCAAAACGAACCACCAAAATTCAACACAAACAGAATAGAACAGCATAAGAAGAAGAAGAAGAAGAAGCAATGTGATTCTGAAAGCAATGGCCTCCTTCAAGGACCTAAACAAGCTCTTCAATGGCCTCTCCTTAATCGCCAACGAATTCGTTAAGCGCTCTTCACCCGCCACAACCACAGATTTCGAAACCCTAATCAAAACCGCTCTGCTTTCCGCCACCAACCTCTCCGGCCTCACCAAAGGAAAGGTTCGCCAATTCTCCAAGCCTCCACCTTCCCCTAACGCTGCACACCCACACGCTTCTGCGTCTAATTCCGTTGTTTTTTTCACCGACAACCCTTCTCCCGAATCTGATCCACAACTACCAACACCAACACCAACAACAATAACTGACAATGACGATATTGCCCATTTTTCTTCTGAAGCAAATCACCAGGAAGCTTCTGATGGATACGCTGGTGCCGTGGCGGTGGAGAAACCTGAGTTTCCGAGCTCTACCGAAACGGTTAATGAAGGGGTAAGCGGGGAAGTAGCACCTGTGCCGCCGTTGAGGAAACGGAGGCCCAGGGAAAGGAGGGTTCCTGCAACTCCATTTTCTAGGGCTCTTGGGTTAGTGTTGTTTGATTTATTTTAATTTCATCGCCATGATAGAATGCATTGCATTTAGTTGTTGTGAATTGAGATATATTAGCTTTTACTATTCCTAACTCAAGTGTATGTTATCATTATTATCAAACTGTAGGTTTGCTGGGCTAGGAGCTGGTCTTGCCTGGGGAACACTTCAGGAATCTGCCAAGAGGCTTGCCTTTGGTACACCTAATTCGCATGGCAATCAATCTGCACTTTCCCCCTTCTTGTCTGAAAAAAACGCGGAACGGTTAGCTCTTGCACTTTGTAGAATGCGTGGAGCAGCGCTCAAAATTGGGCAGATGTTGAGCATACAGGATGAATCTCTTGTTCCTCCTCCGGTAATGTGACCCCTCTTTCATGCTTGCGGTTTAATTTGAATAAAAAATGCTCCTCTAAAGTGTGGCTGTCTCTAAGTGGTAAGTGAGGGTGTATTTAGTAGGTTAAGGTTACACTTCACTTTAAATTGATAAAGGTTGGACAGAGGATGGAAGTGCAGATTTTGAAAACAAATAACTTAAAGCTGCTTAGTGCATAAAAATCCTCTTACAGCCTTACAGAATAGTTTGCCATGCTCTGTGGTTAGTGGTGCTTGTCATCTCAGACTTGCTGATTAGGCTGTGAACCTATTACTATTTCTGCATTTCTTTATTTTATTTATAGAGTATCTTAAAAGTAGGTGGTCCAAATTGTCATTTGTCACATTATCTGTGCTAATATCTCTTGTATTTTTTCAAATGCTGGGAAGCAAAATTAGTATTATATTCTACCAATCAAATATTCATATGTTCTTATTAAATGGTCATCCTTTCAGTTGCATTGATGAATCAATAACTTGACTTATTTATATTTTTTGTATCTTAAAATGTAAAACTCCCAATCCTTTATGTGTAGATCCTGGCTGCATTGGAAATTGTCCGTCAAGGTGCAGATGTAATGCCAAAGAGCCAGCTAAATCAAGTTTTAAATTCTGAATTAGGACCTGACTGGTCATCAAAATTGATTAGTTTTGATTATGAACCAATAGCTGCTGCGAGCATTGGCCAGGTATCTATGCTTCTTTACTTGTTGCTTTAAATCTATCATTTACTTGTTTTGAGTGCCAAAGTTATGTAGCTGTCCTCATTTTACATCATTTCATCTTTCTATTTGAATTTTGGTATTTCTCAAGTAATTTAAAATGGTTAATAGTTTGAAAGTGCCATTTATTTTCCCCCTTTTGGCCTTCTGTTAGTCACTTTACTTTAGATGTCAAGGAGTTTTACTTTTAAATGTTCAACTTATTTTTTAAATTCCTTAACCTTTATGCCTTTGATCTATAATATTTTCTCCTAGAAAAACAGTAAATGTTTATCATTAGACAAATTATCTTTGGTTTTACTTGTTAATGATATGTATGTATAAAAACCATTCGTGAGTCTTCATTTAACAACATAAGCTTTACGAGAGCTGGTCTTTGATTTGGTATTAATCATGATGGCCAAATGGTCATAAGTTCAATCATTACTGTTTCTGTCCTTATTCTTCTTATGACAGGTTGAGCTTCATCATTAGATAAGGAAGCCTGTGCATTGTCCCCACTTAAAATCTGAAATCTTGCATAAGTGTGTTAGAGCTGTATAAAAACCATTCTTGAGTCTTCTCCTTACCACTCAAGCTTTTAGGGGAGTTGGTCTTCAATATTACAGTTTATTTTACATCTTAAATATATAATTATATGTAGTTCTTCAATCTGTAATATTCATGGCTACACCTGTCACCGATATAATATGCTAATTTATTGGGTTTTGAAAACTCCAAATCCTGCTTTTCACACCATCCATAAAACCAGACTGAGGTCACTTTGGACTATCTAGTTCACTTTGAATTCATACTAACATAAAAGTCATTCATATACGAATTCCAAGCTTTGCTATAGTTCTGATCCTTATGCATGAGATCATATGTTCCATATAACTCTAACCATGACAATCCTAATAGCAATATCATACAATTTTATATTGGGGCACTTCTGCTTTTTATAATAGTATTGCCTAACGGGTTCCTCATGTGGAATTTAGGTGCACCAAGCTGTCATGAAGGATGGCATGAAAGTTGCGATGAAAATTCAGTATCCTGGTGTTGCAGACAGCATTGAAAGTGACATTGAGAATGTGAAGCTTCTTCTGAACTACACAAATCTAATTCCTAAAGGACTTTATCTTGACAGAGCTATAAAGGTGAGTATTTATTAATAGAACAGAATTCATTCAATTCATGTATGCTTTAAGTTATGTATTTATGAATATTCTCATTTCATAGTCTTTAAACCCACAAATTTTTTTATCTTGTCTGTAGGGGTTTGGATCCCTTAGTCCCTCCCTCCCTTCCTCTCACTGAGTGATATGCCTTCAAATTTACCAGTGAGATCCTAAACCATGTTCAATCTTTAATAATTTGATTTGTATACAGACTTGTACAACTCTTTTGTTACCACCTCTCTCTTTTTGCCTCTTCACCAATCAACCCATCCATCTAATGTTCCATGTACTCTGTTCTATATTGGATTATTATAGTATGATGTTTATCCATGGTGGATATTGATCTGGAGTCTCTTACCTATCATATGAAAGGACATTGTCTTCATAATTTGACAAATATATCTGTCTATATAATAAACTTTGCGTTTTTACCTAGGTGGCCAAAGAAGAATTGTCTCGAGAGTGTGATTACGAGTTGGAGGCAGCAAATCAGAAGCGGTTCCGAGATCTTCTTGCTAATACAGATGGATTTTATGTTCCAATAGTTGTGGATGATATTTCAAGCAAAAGAGTGTTAACAACCGAACTTGTTCACGGTAACTATAACAAATTGCTGCAGTTCTTGTGATACATTATTTTGATACATCCTTATTTAATTGAAGCTTTCTGGGATCACAGCTTTTATAGAAGGTATATGGTGTTTGCTGCTGCTGCTGCAGCTGCAGCTGCACTCGAGATCCTATTAAGATGACAAAGCTCTTAATATATAGTATAAATTGCATGGAAGATACAGTGTTGCAAATTGGATAGAAGATTTTTCCTGTAAATGTTCCAATTTTATCTATCTCATTTGTTAGTCATTTACTCAACTATTTCATCTTGCATGTTTTTAATTTCTCAAAAATGGAAAGATGTGCTGACACCAAGAAACATTATCAAATTCATTTATATACTGTTTTGAGAAACTCTGTCCCCTTTAATCAGATAGTTATATGAAGAAACAAAGATTTGTGCATGGTGTTTTATTCATTGTCTGCTCAAGTATGTCTTATTAGACAAGGGATGCTTTTCTTTTCATTATAATTTTGGTTTATTATTCCGCTGGGTCTTGGAAAAAAAGAGTATGTAGCAAACAACTCTGGGGATTTTTTTATTCAGTTTAACTATGAATCTGTTTACATTATTTAGATTAAATAAATAGAATCATATTCTATTGAATTCATTCTTTAGCCTGTCTTTGAACGTGGGGTGGTTCTCTCTTGCTACAGGAATTCCAATTGACAAAGTGGCATTACTGGACCAGGAAACTCGTAATTATATTGGGAAAAAGTTATTAGAACTGACATTGATGGAGTTATTTGTATTCCAATTTATGCAGGCATGTTATTCCATCCCGTGTTTATTTATGTGCACATGTAAATTTATTAAATCCCATTGTTGACATACCGACTGCAGCATTGGTAATTAGAGAACTCTCCTCCAGCAAATGAAATTTAAGGTGCACCTAATAAATTTTGGCTTAGTTATCTAGTTCTGGTGTTAACTCTAGTAAGTATATATTACTGTTGAAATACTTGAGTAAAATGTGACAAAGGATTAGGTTTGAATGAAACACTATCAATATCGTCATCACTGACATAATATCTGTAAACAACTATCCATGTTGGATGCTTGCAAACTGGTTAATATTTAAGGAGAAAAACTTCATGTGATTTCTTTGCATAGTTTACATCCCATACACTGTATACCAAGGATGATATGATAAACTGAGTTATAAGTGACTAGGGTTACTATAGAGTTATCAATACCTATAACATGTTAACCTAGGTTATACCATTTTGCAAAGACTAGTTGGATCAGTTGACAAGCCATTATGGCAGAGTGAACTTCCAGTCTTGGTAACTACAATTTTAGACTACTAGGGCCAAATTCATATATCATCCCTTTTTTTTCCTTATAGCAATACCAAATATCAAAAAAATAAATACATTGGGATCATATTTATGCCAACAGCTTATGTACTTTATGTTCATAAATTTCACTTTTTACTGTGTTTTGTTGCTTCATGTCTTTCAATGTTAACATGAAGTTTTCCTTTTTCTTTTTGGTAACTATTCCTTTAAATCAATGATATGGACCTAAGGTTGTTGATAACTAAGTTGAATGAGAAGATGGGGAAGAGGTGCGATGCTCCCCATTACCTCTAAGAGAGGGAGAGTGACTAACTACCAACTAGTCAGTGGGGTGGGGAGGGATGCATGGATTTGTTGTAATGAGAGAGAAATATACACAAGGAGAGAGTGGATAGTAAGGACAGACTGGAAATTAGTTTGGAATTGGGACCTTGGGATAGACTAGGCACTCTCAAACTGTTTAGAGTTCTTCACATTTTCTATCTTGTTTCCTTTCTGCTTGTAGTCATCCTTTCATTTTCTCAAAGCTAGGCCTGTTAACTCCTTGATTCAGGCCTGAGAATAGTTAATATTGCAGTCTAATTTCATTCCTATTCTTGCTGCTTCTCTGGTACCTATCAATTAGACACCTTCAACTTTGTTTTTCTGGTCTTTTATAACCTTGGAGGGTGTTCTTTAATGCAGACTGATCCTAATTGGGGTAATTTCTTATTTGATGAAGCTACAAAGACAATCAATCTGATTGATTTTGGTGCAGCACGGGATTATCCTAAAGGATTTGTTGATGATTATTTAAGAATGGTTGGTTCTCTTCTAATTTATCTCTTTTTATCAATAACTCAGCTGAGGTGTGGTTTATTAGTAAATCCTCATTTTAGTCTTTAAGTGTTGGCCACTTTAATCCTTAACTTTACAAAATTCTCACTTTAATCTCTAATTTTTCAAAATGACATTCATTTTAGTCCTTTTTGATATAAAATGACATAGAGAAATAAAGTGTAAAAGGACTAAAACAAATGGCATTTTACCAAGTTAAGGACTAAAGTGAATAGATTACAAAACAAGGAATTGAAGTGAATGATGCTTACAATTTTATGGATTGAAATGATGGTTTACTCTTTGGTTTATTGTTTTCTCTGTTTAATTTTTATGTTGCTGAGATCTGGGTATCCATATATTTTTATGTCAGTTCTTGACTGCTCCCCTTTTTTTCTTCCTATATTAAAATAAAAATCTTGACATTTAGCTGATTCTAGTTTGATTGGAATTAGCCGGATTCAAGAAAATTATTATGTGAA
This sequence comes from Canavalia gladiata, assembly GCA_037954105.1. Lineage (NCBI taxonomy): Eukaryota > Viridiplantae > Streptophyta > Magnoliopsida > Fabales > Fabaceae > Canavalia > Canavalia gladiata. The sequence goes on from CM075660.1 coordinate 19,226,118, forward strand.
GTAAATTATTGGGTTAACTGAGGTTAATAAATTAATATATGGAAGTAGAACATGGTGTTAAAGGTTATGTTTGATTGTGTATGGAATGATCCAAATTTTAAAGAATATACGAAAATAGGATTGAAATGCCATTAATCACGTGGTTGTAATATGATAGAATGCCAATTGATAAATTGGTGATTTTTATTACAGCATCACAATTCTCCCAATACAGATAAGGGTTACTGTCCCAGAGTCTTACGACCCCTGCACAGATTATTGTCTGTCCTAACTTACAGAATTACAGTACACATAACTCCTGCCTACACCTACTACACCTATATTTAATGATTCATAACTGCTTCTAACTTGTACTCAAAACTGCCTACATAACAGTTATTATTACATTTACATCTAATAATACCCAACTACTCATGACAGTTATAATTGGTTCCTGTCATAATAACTAAGGTGATCAATCATTCAGTTGTTTCATTTAATATGGTAAACAGGCTCAAAAGTCAGTACCTTTTTTTTTTAATTCATGTTTTTCCTTTATTTTCTCATGTTATTGCTTAATGGCACTTGATTAGCTGAACTTTCACTTCAACTTGGTAGGAGGGTTAAATCTGCTTGACTATTTTATCCATAAGCTTAGTGGAAAAGTCCTCAGAATTCTTATTATTGTTTGACGGATAATTGATTAGGTTCTAGCATGTGCAAATGGTGATAGCGATGGGGTCATTGAGATGTCCAGGAGACTTGGGTTCCTCACTGGAATGGAATCAGAAGTGATGCTAGATGCCCACGTCCAAGCTGGTTTTATCGTGGGTTTGCCATTCTCAAGAGCTGGTGGATTTGATTTCCGATCAACCAACATTACTCAAAGCATTTCTCATCTTGGGGCAACAATGCTGAAGCACAGGCTCACTCCTCCGCCTGATGAAGCCTACAGTCTGCACAGAAAGCTTTCTGGTGCTTTTTTGGCATGCATTAAGATTGGGGCCGTTGTCCCTTGTAGGGACCTATTGCTTGAAGTATACAAGCATCATAAGTTTGGTGAAGTAAATGAGATATTATCCAGTGGCTCAGTGTCTGCATAGGTTAATTTTTTCTCCAATTAATTTTTGCCAATTATAATAAGATGTGGGATGCAAGTTTTATCCAAGCTCCTTAACAAGAACATTTTCCAATTTGCTCCACAAGTGGAGTGGTTTTGAGGGACATTTTTTCCAGATAGATTCTTTGTAAGGTAATTGATTCCTCAAAACAATAATATTCATCGTCGATCATGCCAGGTGCATGTTACCAGTTGGGCTGTCTAATTTTTTTTCAGAGTATTTTATTTTATTTTTTTGCTTAAATAGTCCTTGTGCAATCAATCTTTATGATATTTTCGTTGGAACTCAACATCAACAATACTTCAAGTAATTAACAATTTGGCACCGATATTAAACTGTTATCATTATTATTATTATTTGGGTTACATGAGTTAAATGAAGTTATTTAGCAGTAATGTCAAGTTTTTATCATCTGATCTGAATATGCATCACTATCGTGAATTAATCTATAGCCGTTATGCTAGTTCGATCATCTGTCTTCTCATAATTTGGGAAGAGTTTTGAGTTGTGGCTATATCCTTCATTCTGTTGGTGTTGCAAATAAAAAGTTAACACCAACTTTCTAAAGAAGGATATATCAAAATTTTCGAACACCATCCTTCTGAAAAAAAGTCATAATGTCCACAATTGGATGGTGACTCATTATGGGCACAAAAGATAAACATGCTAAAACGTTGAGGGGAAAACTTGTGTGGTAAAAGTTGTTAGATATAAATAATTTCTAATGTATATTTGTAAACCATAAATTAATAGTTTATGCTTACCCAGTTCAAAAAATAGTTTAACTGTAGTTGGTTTTCAATCTGATGGAGCACGATTTTTCTTGTAAAATCAACGAATGATATCTCCCAATATATGAATTATGAGACACATTATGAGAAGTATTTTCTTTTTTCACTTTTATTAGAAGTAAGAATGATATGCCTTGCGTATAGAATGCAATCCTACTTTTGCGAAGAATCAATTCCCGCAATAAGTGGACAAAGCAAACTCGAGTATTAGACTGCTTTTACCTTGGTCCACTGACCAGAGACAGAAAAAGTAACTCTAATTAATTAACACATTACTTCAGCTTGTAATTATTCATATATACCCTTAAAAATTAAAATGATAGTTGAAGAGCTCAAAACAAATTTTTTTGGGTACATAGCTCATGACAAGTTAACATCAAGTAACTAACGCCTTTCTAATAATTTTAAAATAAGAATATTTGATCTAATAAAACTCATAAAAAGGTATACATTTATTTTTTTTCCAAAGAAATTATATAGATTATCGAAATATTAGGGGGAAAAAAGAGTATTAGCATAAAGAAAGAGAGTATCTATATCTACATGTTCTCGGACCAGAACACCACAAAAGATATTATGATCTGTCCTATGTGGCTAACTGGAAACAGTGGGGGCTCAAGTGTGACAGAGGAGTTATATATATTTTAAATCTAATAAATTATATCTTGTAAAATAAAAGGGAACAGAAACTTTTTGACATCTTTAATCGACACAATTTAACGTGATTGGCTCCATTAGTGTCTTCAATTAGCCAGCCATGACAATCATTCTAGAACTTGATGAAAACAAGAAGTTGAGAAGTTTTTGATGGGCCTATGAATTAAAAAAAGGGAGCAGAAAAGAAATAAACTGATTTATTTGATGGGTACATGGCAATAGGGAGCACTTGGAATCACTTCATAATGAAGATCTTTGCGTAATTTGTAAGACATCAAAGATTAATGTGGTGAATCGTGGTTGTTTGAAAAAATAAAAGAACATTATAATGAAAAAAAAGATGTAGAACAAATGACGACATGGGTCTACCCATGTTTGTGTGGGGAGTGAGATAGGAATTGTTTTGTACAGAACCACGAGAGAAGAAAAAAGAGCAACAGTCTTTATTTAAAGCAAATAAATATTAAATAGGAAAAAAAAAACAGATAAACTGAGTGTGAGTGTGTGATTAAATATTAATGAGTTTGAGTAGCTATCTAGCCGAGGAGAGTGGAGAGTGCAAGATTTCGTTGTTAGCTTCATAAACATGACGATGAAGCTGCTTTTGGTAGCCTTTGTCTTTGCATGCTTTGTTTCTGGGATTTTCTCCTTTGGATCTGAGACACTTTCTTTGTTGGAAAACGATGCCGTCTCAGCTAGGCCTTTCTCCTCACTTCAACCGCAACCTCTTATGGTCGATCTCACTCTCATCCAAGGAGCTGATTCTAAAGGAGCTGGTCTCTCTTTCTCAAAACTACATTTTAGTTTCTTTCTGATTTATACTATTTCACGTTGCATTCTTTCTGCTGTGTCTCATCTTTGATTTGCTGGGTGTTGAGGGTTGTAAACATCAGTTTAGTGGTTTACTTTTCTAGATGAGAGTCTTTCTCACAATATACCCTTTCAATTATTAAGTGAAATCCCACATTTTGTAGCTAACCCTCATTTCTTGCTTGTTAAAAAATTGTATGCACAATATTTAAGAGGTTTATCATTTAACGTTTTTATCTAGTTTTCCTTATTATTTTCTGGTCTTGTTCTGCTTTTCTCCCAATTTTGTTTCTATCCTTAGCCATTAGCCACTTCCTAATCAAAATTCAAAGTTATGGGATACCATAGTGGGGCAATTTAAGATGGAGATTAACCTGTTACCCCTCTATTATAGCTCCGGGCAAATATCCCTTGTTTGTGCCTCTTGCAATGGATATTGTTTGATTGGTTGCTGTCTGAATGTGCCTCATTTTTGTATGGAGCTATGCTTGCTTTTTAAATAACATAATATTTGAAGGAAGTCATTGTTTCTAGGCTTGTTTGAATTGGTTGAGTTTTTTATAATTGATGCCAGAACCTATTTTATTGGAAAGAGTAAAGATGGTCTCAAATGTATAAATTTGTTGATTTGAAATCTGGCAAATAAGTTTTGTATTTTTGTCCTACAATGCCAGTATGTTTGGATGGAACATTGCCTGGCTACCATTTGGATCGTGGATTCGGATCTGGTGCAAACAGCTGGCTTATTCATTTGGAGGTAAAGGATGTTCATGGCTTAATAACAATACTTTCAAAGTTTAATAGATTCTACAAATTTGCCCATCGTTATAGCCAGTCATTGGCCTATATTAAGAGGAAAGACTACAGAGAAATATTAATATTTGAAGTCTTTATTCAACCATGCTAACTTCCAGTCAAGCTATTACTGATACTTTTTTGACTACCTGCAGGGAGGAGGATGGTGTAATACCATCAGAAACTGTGTCTATAGGAAAAATACTCGTCGTGGTTCCTCAAAATACATGGAAAGCCAAATACCATTCACTGGAATATTGAGCAATAAACCTGAAGAAAACCCTGGTTTTTTTCTTTACCCTGAATATACATTTTTCTTACGTGTTCAATTAAACTCTGCGCTCCTGAAGGCTTCAACTTATGTATACTCAAGTCTGTTTTCTGTCATTTTTCTGGACATAATCTTCCATACACAGATTTCTTTAATTGGAACAGAGTCAAATTACGTTACTGTGATGGGGCATCCTTCAGTGGAGATAGTGAAAATGAGGTCAGTGAGAGTAATATACCACTTTTTTTTAAAAAAAAAATTATTTTATATAATTGCTATTAAGGGCCATTCAAATTTCCAGGAAGGCTGAGTTATAGCAAATACATTCAATCAATGTAGCTAAATAATAAGATCACTAATTTCTCATAGAAAAGCTAGTACCACAAACTTACCATTTTAAGAAAAAAACCACTGTTGTATCATTGATTTGACATATTGTCAAATAGTTTTCAATTCATCCTTTTTTTTAATAATATAGCAGTAGCATTCTTCCATCTCTATGAAGGTGATGGGTAGGATTCTCCTACTCCTAGTCATATATGTCATGTTTGCACCCTGTGCTAAAACCTTTTGCAATACAATTTCTCACAGGAGTGGCACATATAAATTTTCAAAATTCAATATACTGGATGTTATCCTCTAAAACTATTTAAAATAAAAAACTTCATAAATCTAGTAGTTTTTTGTGAATCTCTGCTGGTGTGGATAACATATATTTTTCCAATGAATAAGTTTCTCTTGGGTATCCTTTAGTGTTGGTGAGTTAGTTGCTACTTGTTGTGGAAAGATCTTTTATTTTGGAATTTTATGATTGCATTGATATGTGAACTCAGTCCCTTTTTCAGTCTGCCCAGCTTCAATTTCGAGGACAAAAAATATGGCTAGCTGCAATGGAGGAATTAATGTCCAAAGGAATGCAGAAAGCTGATCAGGTTTCCCATGTCTCTTTACATTGTTATTCAATATTTAGTATGTGTGAATGCTAATCAACAAGTGTAAATAGGCCCTTCTCTCTGGATGCTCTGCGGGTGGTCTGGCATCCATATTACATTGTGATGAGTTCCAGAGCTTGTTCCCAAAATCTTCCAAAGTGAAATGTTTGAGTGATGCAGGTTTTTTCCTTGATGCGTAAGTTTTATTTTTTTCTTCATATATTTCTTGTGCCTTGTTCCCTTGCCTAGAAACTTAGGTATAATTAATGATCTGTTCAATCATTTAGAGTTGATGTATCTGGGGGACGCTCGCTGAGGACTCTGTTTGGAGGGGTGGTTCAGTTACAGGTAACATTTAATTCAGTATTGTAGTATAAAAACTTTGAATGGAATATAACATTAGTAGATTTATGGGGTTATGCTTATCTTTAGATAAAACACAATTTAATTTCAACCATGGGATAAGCAAAGACCAAACTATTGTCCACTTGGTCATAGGCTTTAATACTGTGTCAAACACCACTATCCTAGAAGCTTAAGTTGTATAGTAAAGACAAATGAATTATTTTAGGTCTAACACAACCTCAGCAGTATACTCTTTTTCACCAGTTGTTTTGCTTATTTGATGTAAGGTTAAGAAAACCTGTACTAATATGTCATGTGAACGATGTTTTGAAATTGTAGGAAGTACAAAAAAGTCTGCCAAAAAGTTGTCTCAACCAACTGGACCCAACTTCGGTAATTCTTATTCTGGATGTCATGCTATTCGTTAACTTGAAATTGCTTTAGACAATCAAATTTTAATCATGTGGAGTCTCTTTATACAGTGCTTCTTTCCTCAGAATATGGTCAAACATATTGATACTCCATTGTTTCTACTCAATGCGGCTTATGATGTGTGGCAGGTAACATGAATCAGCATACTGTTTCTCCTGTATTATGGTAATGATATTCTTGATTATATGCTAATTATATGGAACACACATCTTAATTTCTCCTCAAAGTTACTATCACATAGACACCAAAAGTTCCAGCTTGACCAATGTAATGTCTGAGATTGCCCTTTGTCTCAAATGGTTGCCGTGGTCTTTTTTTTTTTCTTGTTCTCTTTTGTACAGTAAGGCAAAATATTTTGGATTTAACATTTTAGAAACCAAGGACTTAGACTTTTACCAGCCTCCATTTATAGACGTGGGTCCAACTGTCAAACCAGGAATAACAGTACTATATGATCATTAATGTTGACACCTTTATGTTATTTCATAACTTGCTTCAACCTGATTACCAATATTTTATGATGTGAATGCTTTCATCAGGTCCAAGCCAGTTTGGCCCCACCTTCTGCTGACCCCCTTGGCTCTTGGAATGACTGCAAATCAAACCATGCCAATTGTAGCTCAACCCAAATTCAGTTCCTCCAAGGTGTTTTCAATCTCTACTATTATGGATTATGCACAGAAATTTATGTACATATAAGAAAATTTCTAAATTTGTTATTGTAATTAATGATATATGTAATAATGTGAATCATTCACAGTAATTGATGTACATCTGCAATTATCTGATTTCCTTGTAACTTTATATCTCTTTTTTGAAGCAGATTTCAGAGATCAAATGCTAAAAGACGTGAAAGACTTCTCAAGGTCATCTCAAACTGGATTATTCATAAACTCTTGTTTTGCTCATTGTCAATCTGAGAGACAAGAGACCTGGTTTGCTGATGACTCTCCCCTTATTGACGACAAGGTATGCTCAATTTAGATTTCCATTGTCTCAAGACAGTGTAGTTGGATTTAAGAAATTATAAGAGGATTAAGGGGTAATTTTCTATTATATCAGTTCAGACTTGTAGCTCTTTATCTTTTAATTGGGGTGTTAAATATAGTTTGAAAGACAACGGACATAGACTATAGAGGCTCTGGAAAGCCTCTGCTATCACAAAAGCTCTTAATAGAACCTGGCGTGACAACAGTTCTATATGGTCTTCCAATGAAACATCACAATGTAGTGACACGGACCTATTTCATTTATAATCTAAAGGAGTTTAAAAGGGAAAGTTGAAAGTTTCAGGACTGCCAAAGTTTCTAGTCCAACCCTTTATGAGGGGAAGGGAAAGTTCCATTGAAAAACTTTTGTTTTCTTTTGACTACAAACTCAAGTTTGAATGCTTGATAGTCCAGCATGAATTATTTTAATAACTTGGATGAAATATTCACTACTCAAGCCTCATGCCTTTCCCTCTTTTCTATTTATTGGTCTCAGAAAATAATAATCTTGTATGATGCAGCCAGTTGCAGTTGCTGTTGGAAACTGGTATTTTGATCGAGAAGTTGTCAAAGCTATTGACTGTGCTTACCCTTGTGACAACAGCTGCCATAATCTGGTGTTTAAGTGAGCACAATTTGTTGTCTCTTCGTGACACTTTCATCCTTGTAATTGCAATTAGTATTCAACATTCATTATGGTAATGGAAAGACCATTCTTTGCTGAGGATGCAATTGATTATCTATCATCATTTTCACTGATAATAAGTCATGTTAACAAGATTCATTAATAGTCATTTATCTACTCTTGGTTAGAATATCCAAAGAAGGAAAAATGAACTCGTGCATCTGCTACCACAACCATTTTGTCATTAACAATATTATATTTTTCTCCCTTAACGAATTCCGCCCAAATCTATCTCTTTATTTTAATAGATCACACGGATCATGTTAGGTAGCAAGAAAATGATAGATCAATAAAAAAAGACAACGAAAAATTGAAACCTGATTCAACAAAGTACTGAATGAAACTTCCACTAGAAAAGAGACCACGTGAAGTGTTCCTGAATTTTGTTACTGGTTTTTACCTTTAGGATTGTTGATCTCGTACTTGACTCATTTATCAGCCTCAATTGGAGTTATTATCAAGGGAAAATTAATATATGAAAATAATTTTTTCATTGTGAAGTTACACAATGGATGCTCCCATAATTTATGGAGAACTTTGACAAATCTATTACTTGAATATCAAAATGTTAACGATGTATTGATTATATTAAATTATTTTTATCTCTTATTTTTTTTTCTTTCTATTTTGTTCGTACATTGGCATTTAAAAAATACATTCCAAAATCAATGTAACGACTTTTTGCTGTCCTAAATTTGTGTTAAAAAAACATTTTTCTTTTGACATTAGTCTTAAGTATTCAAATGTAGAAAAATGCAATTAGGATAATAAATTATAACGGATAAGTAAAATTTCTGTGTGTGTCCAATTGCTATTTAATTTGGATGATTCTGAAGTTTTTATCATTAGAAGCAGCATTGCAGCTACGAAACAGAAAAATATGTATTGTGGAAGTACTGAAATCCGAATACGCGAAGGACTTCCCATGATATTGAACAAAAAATCTGGATCTAATTTTCTGTTGTACACATCAAAGGGTAAAAAGAGGGACCAAGGGAGGAGTGAGGTGAGGATCTAAATGTCAATTTAGGAAGTACACAAAGCAATAACAGTAGTGACCATTAATTGACTTTATATGCATCCAAATTTGCCACCTACCCATTTATATACATTGATGTAGACTCTGTTCTCATTATGGCTTCATTTTCAAGCCTTACTGTACATACAAAATGTGGTGGTCCATCAAAACAATGAACCTAAATCTAAAATTCTAACACCCCGAATGAGGGGTTGGGGAATTTGACTAAAATGAAAATTATATTATATAGAATTTTGATTATTGCATATTATCAATATTTTTATTTTAATATATCTTTTATTTTTTATATTTATGCTTCTATAATATTATATATTTTTTATCAATTTTTTTTTAATCTTTTTTTCATTACATTCCACCTATTTTCATATGTGAAATAACAATTTTTCTATTAGATAAACCTTCATAGTTCTTAGTTAGTTATATGGTACATTTACTACCTCCATGGAAAAAAAGGGGGGGTTAGGTTTAGTTAAGAGAAAATTAACAGTCAAGTGCCGTATTTGGATGCAGATGCTGCTACTGCCTGTGCCCACATCTTGAGTCGAGCCTTTACATCTCTTGGATCGTCACCTTAGTTACAAAGTTTAGAAAAAAAATAAAATAAAGAACTTGATTAGAGAGACCAATTCATTCTTATTGCTTATTCGGATAAATCATAAATTAATCACTATACAATAAATTGTAAAATTTGACAATAGTCCCAAGCAGAATAGATTTTTAGTGCTTATTTGATTTTCAGTTAAATTAAAAATCAATTAACATAGGGGTTCCAATCATGTAGCAAGACTAAATGTATAATATTACATATGGTTGAAAGAGTAGACTTTAGGGAATGTGGTAATTGAGAGAGTTAACGAGTGTAATATCGTAGTGAATAATGTAGAAAACGTACCAGGACTAGAGATGCACCAATTGGCGATGGGTGAAGTAGTGTCAAGTGTGGAATTGGAGAGAGAGAATGAAAGACAAGAGGGTACCTCCAAGTCCATGCAGTGCCCACTTAACCCCTTAATCCCTTGTTCCTCATCTTTCTTCTTACTCTTGCTCCTGTTTTTCTCCCACATCCTTCTCCTACACCTTTTCCTCCACGGATCATTCTCCTTTGTTTTGTGTTCCATCAACACACCCACACCCCTTTGAGCTTCATTATCATTGGCATAGTCCTTTACCCTATTCTTTCCATGTGGGGGTGTTGCCGGCAAAGGATAACAGCTTCTACTACTCAAGCCGTTTTCATCAGAGTCAGAGGACAACTCTTTGCCATCGGAAAATTCAGCATCTGCATCACCATCATCATCATCATCATCATCATCATGGCCTTCGATGGACAAGCCTGACATGTTCATAGTCATGCCTTCATCAACATCATCGTTGTCGTCATCAACATCACACATCTTCAAGTTGTGGGGATCATGATGATACCCATCTTCAATATTGTTTTCAAAGTCTTCATCTCGCAAGGAAGAGTGAAACTGAAAGGTCATGGTGTCATCCGAAGCCATGCTATAGTTTGTACTAGCAACTATCCCTTTTTATATATTTTTTTGCCAAAAAATATATTACTCCTTTTGGTTGAACATGGATGAAGAGAAGATTGCAGAGTGAGTGAGGCAGTGTTGGTGGGACTGTGAGTGGGAAAAAATAGAAAAGAAAAAGAAAAAGAAAGAGGGAAATGGAGGGGTGTTGTATGTTGTTGGCTATTGTGAATCATACGTTTCTCACTTCATGATAAGGTAGAGAAGAGAAGAGACCACCCTATTTATGCCTAACCTTGATACTCTCTCTTTTTCTTTTATTGCTAATTAAACCATAATTAATTCATTTAGGGTGTGTTTGGATTATAATTGGCAAATTCTTATTTGGTTTAAAAAAGTATTTTTTCCACTTCTATTTAAATTGTGGTTTGAAATTTAAAATCATGTTCAAAACAACTTAATTACAATGTTGTTAAGAATTTATTTAAGGTAGATAACCCTTTTTTGAACAACTTATTTACAATTTTTTTCACCCTGTTTATTTCGTACGTTTAATAAAAAATAATATTTTTAATCCTTTAATAGAACTAAACAAAAGAAATGAGACTAATTTACATTATATCTGAATTTGAATCTCAGTTATTTTTTTATTTTATAAAAAAAATGTCAAACCTAATACTATTATATTCTATACTGTCAAATTTTATTCTATATCATGTGTTTCAAAACAGACTGAGTTTTTTTATGTTAAATGAGTAAAAGAAAGGTTAAATTAAAAATTCAGTCAATATACCTGGTACTTTTTTGCTTTAGTTTTTATATGAAAAAAATATTACCTTTTGGCCTTTAAATAACGGAATATTAAAAAATAGATTTTTTCTGTTACCAACTTTAACAATTAGAGATTTTTAGTGACCAAAACAAAACAAAAAAAGTGTTTTAGGTGTAGGAATAAATAATGTAGAGTTTTTTGTTCTTGTTTAATTAGGGCCCAAATAAAGTATAAAAAGTTTTCATTAGGGGAAAATTAAAAATATGATGAAGTATATAAATCAAAATTAATACAGTTATAACATTGATAACTGGCAAAAACTAAGTAATTCGTAAAGGTTTTTTCACACAAGGTTGAAGTGTGAATTTTTTTAACATAAGAAATAAAATGAAACAATATCCATCAAGTTTAGGGAAGAAATTTTTAATTTAACCCCAATAACCTGAACAAAAGACACAGTACGAATAGATGCCTGTCTCTTGCACTTACGGTCTAATAGATTCACAATTCTTGTTCTTCATGATCTCTAGCTCTTGTAATTCAAATGGCCGACAGACGAAGCTATATAAGATTTAAGAATTAGAATATGGTGTCAACTTGTGATTTAAATGGACGGACACTGTCCTATTATTCAAAATTTCAAGAATCAAAAGGATTCATGTTTATGAAAGGATAGCAAATTGCTTTTGCATGAGAAGAAAGGTCAAGGATTCCCTAGTCTAAGTTTAAATCTATTTTTGGTTTATATATTTTATCATGATTTTGGACTAATTTGATATTAATTTTGATTAAAAAATTAGATCTAACTTATTTTTAAAATATAGTTTAAAAAGGAGAGTTATTTAAGCTTTATAAACATTATTCTACTCATATTCTTAACTATTATACAGCATCTTAATAGATTTTCTCATACATTATATGTATTTAATGTGTGAAGTTCATAGGATTAAATATCTGTAAATAATCTAACATTAAAAATAATAAATTTTAATATTATATTAAAAATTAATCAAATTTATTCTAAAAGATTAACTCAAAAAATTATCTAAATTTTTTAAAAAATATTTATCTTTATTTCTAATGAACACGAAGAACACCTTAAACATTTCAATATTGTCTTCTAAATTTTTATTTTCATTTTATAATCATATTCTATTTTAATTTTGATTCTTAAAGCTGTATTATGTTTTAAGTCTTGCTCTTTTTAATATATTAAACATTGGTGTAAATAGTTGAAAGCTATTTTACATATCAACACCCCTATTAGCTACATGGTTATTATTTTGAAGTCTTTGTAAATATAGGATTATATTTATAAACTACTGAATTTTCCAAGAGAAAAATGTTAATATGCTTATTTTAGATCACTTAAGTTCTTGATATATGGGAGTCAAATTACACTCTAAGTATTCTAAGTCATGTTGAGTATACTTTGAAAAAATAAAGTTCTTTTAGTACTTTTTATTTATTTATTTACAACACTCAAATGGATATGGGATCCTTTTTTTAAAAAATAAAATAAAATAAAATTTTTTATCATTTAAAACAAAACATTTATTTTAAAGGACTTCTTTCATGAAAAAAAAAGGTTTTTAACAGTAATATATCATAATCTTAATTATTCCATTTTCTATTTTACGACAATTCAAATTTAATATCTTAAAATACATTTTTTTATTAAATAGTAAGAAGTTCGTTTGATATAATTAAAAAAATAATTATTTATAAAAGTTATTAAAAAAAATAATTTTAAACAAAGTTATTTTTAAAATAATTTAATTTCTTTTTTATATATATATATAATATTATAATACATGAAAAACTTTTATAATTATACTTGATTTTTCTCCACGTGTAATTTTTTTTTCAAGTCTAACTTTTTTTCTTTCACTTAACGTAAACAACAATAATATAGCAAATTACTTTTTTATCAATATAAATTTTAAATTTAATGGTTGAATTTTTTTCTTTATTTCTTTATTATTGCTCTTTTTAATTAATTTTCTTTTAACATATAACTATTTGTAAAAAATATAATTATAGGATTTATAAAATTATTATCACTTTGCATAATGGGAAGAAATAGATTTTCATATTACTGTAACAAAGAACTAAACATTGAATTGTTCAACCAATCATGTGGAGAATTGTTCATCCAATCATGTGGAGCTCAAAAGAAAAAAATAGGATCAGTACCGATCTTCTATTCTAAGTCAGAGGGAGAAAATTCAAATAAAAATTTAGAAGTAATTTAAAGTATTTTTCTTAACTCTAGAATTTAATTTATATTGATGTTATAAAATGGTTGAAATTCTTTTCCTCATTGTTATTTTTGAAGTTCGAAACCATTTAAGAGATTCTAGACATCTTATTTTGTTTGAAAATTAAAAATATTTTGATGTGTTATTATAGACGAATTACTATTTATAAGATACTAAACACATTACTGTTCATTAGACGCTAGATGCGCTACTATTTCTAAGACTTTAAATGCATTACTGTTCATAAAACATTTGACACATTACTGTATACAAGATACTAGAAGAGTTGCTGTGAATAAAAGAGTAGACACGTACAAAATAGTAGACAAGTCATTGTATACAAGATGATTGCACACAAGATGGTGGTAGTGTTTTAGAGCACACAAAGTTCCTAATATTAGATAAGATGGTTGCAGATCAGACTATACGGTTAAGCAACATAATCAAATAATTGCAAACAAGATGCCTGTAAGCAAGACGGTTGTAGTGTCTTAAACCACGCAAGGTTCCCTCATATCAGACAAGACGGCTGCTGATCAGATAACATGATCAAACAAGAAGACTGTAAACAATACAACTATAGATAAGATGATTATAGACAAAACAATGGTAATGTTTTAGATCATCCAAGGTCTCTTCATATTAAATAAAACAATTGCAGATTAGACTGTGCGATTAAACAATATGATCAAACAAGATAATTGCAGACAAGATGATTGTAGACAAGACAGTGGTAGTGTCTTGGACCATTCAATGTTCTTTTATATTAGACAAGATGGTTGCAGATTAGACCATACGATCATACATCATGATCAAACAAGACAACTGCAATAGATAAAGCGGTGGTAGTGTCTTAAACCATCCAAGGTCTCTTCATATCATACAAGACAGTTGCAAATCAGACTGTACAATCAAACAACATGATCAGACAAGACGACTATAGACAAGACAGTTGTAGACAAGACAACGGTAATGTCTTATACCATCCAATGTATCTTCATATTAGACAAGACAGTTGCAGATTAGATAACATGATCAGACAAGACAATTACATATTAGATAACATGATCAGACAAGACGGTTGTAGATAAAACGCTACTGTTAAATGCCTAAACAAGGATGTTGTCTCTAGATGTCCCAAAAATAGATCTTAAGGATCTTCTAAAGAAAATAATATTCTTATAAGAAACTTTAAGAGTTCGAAGAATGCAAACTAAGCATCGACTATAATCAAAGACAATTAATTGATGAACCTTGATAAGACTGTTTGTGAGGGTATAGAAAAATGATATAATCATATTACTCTCATAGCGAAAAATAATGATTTCAAAGTAATTATGTTTGTGGATTGAATTACATTAATCATTTATGTGTGTAGTATAAGACGAATAGGTGTTTTGAGATTGAAAACTTCATGTATTTCCTTGGAAGCTTTTAATGTAAATTACTTTCAAGTGAAGTTCGTATATATGTGTTGAATAAAAGAGGACAGTGTAGTCTTGAGCTTGAGAACAAGGTGAGATCTTTGATTGCGGTGTGTAAAAGAGATGAAATGATTGATTATCATGCATCATATACATTATTTTTGAAAGCCATCAATGTGGGGATAGTCTACGAGGTCTTTTAAGTGGGGTAGCTGGAAAATCTAATGGTTGGCTCATGTAAAAACAAAAAATAGTTCATGAGAAGTGGGAATTTGAATCTAGGGAGTAAGTGAGATAAGTTTGAGCCTCTCCAATGGCTTATGATTGCTCCCTATAGCCGAGACTGATCTGGTTGAACTTAGCCACTTCGACGAAACCCTAAAGGCTATTACACCGTTTGATCAATTTTGGTTTTTCTTGTTGAGAAAAGTGAATGATGATGATGATTTGAGTGTTGTTGTGAACACTATTTTGTTTTGGAAATTAGACTCCAGTATCCCTATGGTTTTGATAATGCGATGATGATGATTTTGGATCCACGTACATTTTCATATTGTAAAGATGACAAACTTTAAATTAATGAGGATTATTATGGTATGAGACGCACTTGGCCTTAGACTAATCCTGAGTCTTTCATCATAGGGATGTCTGAAAAGAATGATAGAGTAAATATATGCATACATTGCATGTGACGATTATCTTCATGAGTTGATTTTGTGACAGTTCTTTGTATGTATCAATGAACTTATATGTTTCTTGTTTGTACCTGGAATCAGGTCGGTATGAGTTAATAAGACCCATGTATTAGGTATGAGGTTTGTTAATGAATGTGTGACTTGTAAAGTAAATGATAGAATGATTATATGTGTACCATGGTTGGTGTTATGATAGTTTATTGTGACTGTTAAAGAACTTATGTATCGTCTATGTATTAAATTATGTATAATATCATATTCTTATTCAAATTACTACTTGAAAGAAATATTTCACTCCCTTATCTATTATTTACTTATAGATAAACCTATGTCCTAATAGATCTTTAACATAGATAGCTCTATTGAGACATGTAGATTGATAATGATTGAGAATGGAAATGAAGTCTTCTAGTAAGCTTACAATACAATTGTCTAAATATGTATACAAATGTTAGCACGAAGGAGAGAGAATAGTTAATCTCCCAAAAATATGAGCATCCACAAGAAAAAAGAAGTTACATGGAACAGTGGAACTCTTGGTTAAGATTCGCTTGGTCCAACCTTGTATTTTTTGAGGTAAGTATAATATTATTGTGTTAGTAACATCGATCTAAATCGCCTATATATTGTAGAAGTGAAATCTATGTAGGTCATTTGAGGGCTGTTACATTAAATAATGTCATCAATTTTATTTTAACATTTTTTAAATTGATAATTAATTTAATCTATTTAATTTTTATTAAGATATTATTTTTATAAATTTTATTAATTTTATTTTTGAAAAAATTTATTTATAATATATAATATGATGATATTATTTTTAATAAAATTTTATTCATTTTATTTTTGAAAAAAATTATTTATAATATATGATATGATTAAGTTGATCATGATTAATTTAATATATTTTTCTTCAATATTTAGTTTTAAATTAAAAATAATAATTTTTTATATAATAATTATTATTTTAACTATATAATATAATAGATAAATATGAAAATATTATTAATTTTAAGATCTTACAAAATTAATTTTTGAATAGTTGAAAATAACATTACAAAATATTTAAAGGATAACAAGAAGTTGTGAAAAGAATTATAATAAAAAATTCATATTTTTAGTTAAACTTATGATAAATTAAAAAATAATTTTTTATATATAACTAATTAAAATTAATATGAGAAATAACTAAAAAGTTAATCACATTCACATAAATTAAACAAAGAAATAAAAATGATATCAGTAATATAATAACTTTTATTATTACTTCTTAGAATGAAAAGTATTTATTTATTTATTTTTTAAAATAATTAAAAATAATAATATTATTATTTTCTGAAATGAGAGATTTATATTAAAAAATAAAGTGAGAATTTATAATTATTAGTTAAAAATTAAAAATAACAGTTATACTTAATTTATTATATATGTATATATTTAATTATAATTTCAAATTAATAACTATATTTCTTATTTTTTAAGGAGTCACTTGATAAAATGGTAGAATTTATTTTATTAAAAATAATGTTTGATTATTCTTAAATATTTTAATACTATTTATTGAATAATTATATTTTTATTTTAAAAAATATTAGTAGTATGTAAAATTATTTTCTAAAAAATTAAAATCAAGAATTTTATTAACTTTATCCTTTGATAATATATATATATATATATATATATATATATATATATAATTTATATAGATGTAAAAGATATAAATTAACCTCTTCTTCTAGTTTAAAAAGAAAAAAATTATTTATCTTTTTATAATTTACATTTATTTTTATATCATTAATTATGATTATATAAAATATAATTTTTATTAAATTACATATTATTTAGATCAGTGTTTTCTATCTAGGGATAGAAGTAGACTGAATCGAATTAGATTTTAAGTGTTTAAGTTTGTTCTATTTAAAAATTTTGAGTTGAGTCTGTGTCTGTTAGTATTTTTTTTTTTTGTTAAAAAGCCTAATCTAATTTAAAACTTACAAGACCTACAAGTCTGCTTAAAAGTCTACATAACAAAAAAAATTAATAAATAAACTTAAAATTTATATAAATAATTGATTAAAAAAACTTGCAAACTTAAAGCATACAAGATAAAAAATATCATTAAATAGGCTTAAAACATATATATATATATATTAATATAATATAAATAAAATATATTTAAATAAATATAAATATATAATATATAAATATAAATAGATCACTGAATAGGTTAAATAGATTTTTATTATCAATATAGTTCTGACTTGTTTATTTAAAAATGTTTTTTAATAAATTCGAATCTATCTATTTATTAAACAAAACGAGTCAATTTAAACTTTAAACAAACCGAATAAAAGAGATAATTAAACAATTTTTATATTCTAACAATATGTATTATACTAATTTTAATAAATTTAAATAAAATATTAATTAATTAAAAATTTGTATAAATAATTTATATAATTTTTTTTTAATTTAATAACTAAATTTAAAATAAAATTATTAAAGAACATAAAAATAAAAATAAGTATAACTCATAGAAAATGTAAATTAATCCCTATTAGATTAAATATAACCGGGCATTCTACATTCGTTATAGGTTGTAGTTGTGGACCCCTGCCACCACAACCCTTGATCCTAATCTTTTTTCAATTTTATTAAATTGTATATTCTAAAAATTAGTCTCATCTATTTTCAGTTCGGTTGTATAATGATTAAGCACCGAAAACATAAAAGAAAACCAATGATGTGAAGAAAGAGCCTGGCACGAAGCTTCTTCTCCATTGCTAGTGGGAGATGGTCTTTATGATCCATCCAATAGCAAGAAACCCCAAGTTTAAGGCTTTTGGACTTTTCTATCGAAGGGCTTATCAAATTTTTAGGGCGGTAACCACCGCAAATCTCATGCGACCTCAATTACAAGTCACATCTTTGGGACATATAAAACAAGAATTGCGAATGCTCATACTTATTCTAATATTTCTTAATAATCTCCTGTCTCCTTTTGGGTAGAAAATTTCAATTCAGGAGACCTAAATCTTTCTGCTAATTTTTGTCTTATTTTCACCGTTTCACGAAGCAAATCAATTGCTTTATATGGAAGGTAAAGCGAAATGTCAAAAAGAATTTATTTCAAAATATAAAAAAATCAATGGATTTTGAAACATTGGGCTATGCTAGTTAAGAAAACCTAAATTAATTGCCAGGCTAGTAGTGTTTTGGTGACCTGGATTCTTGTTGCACATGCTGTATGGATTATTTTATATAAAAAACATACCTAGGTGATAATGATTAAATCCATTAACCCTTCTTTTTTTTTTCCAAGAATGTTTTTGGATATGGCGAGATCAGGAACCAGAGAGAACTTATATTTTAATAATGTTATTGTTAAAGAAACTGTGTTATAGCCTTATAGGTAATTCTAGAATAAGAATGCTAATTATTATAAAATCTAAAGCTACAAACCCTAACCGGTGACGTGGCATTTTTTATTTTTATTTTATGTTCAACGGGGGAGCATTTTGTTCCTTTAACAGTGATGGAATATATAGGATTTAATGGGATAACAAATGCTAATAAGTATACAAATGTCAAAAATATGAACTCCAAATTTATAAATTGTGTATTTTCTTCTTATTATTAAAATTTGTGAAAAATTTCTTTTACTTTTAACTGAGATCAGACCATCTCTTTATTTTAAAATTTATTAAAAATATCCGTAAAATAGTGAATCTGCTATAATATAGCAACATTCAGTTTTTAAACTTCTTTCATCTAACTATCCCAACTTTTAATATTCTCTAAAGCTAGAGAGGTTTTACATTTTAAACTATAATTTTTTTTAAAAGGTACCTTTTGTTTGTATACTTGGGTTTAACGATGGGCTAAAATTGCACCTTGCAACCTACGAGATAAACTGTCATTAATAATCAATTGTTGAGGGAGTTTCAATTTCAAAGTTGGAAACTAAAATTTGCAAGCTGAACTCAGAGAGAGAGAGACTTCATACGTTTTTTATTCTTACTTTCACGTATTCACTTACAATACATACAATAATTTTTTAAAATTTAAATATATTTATATCTCTAGAGGAAACTTGTTTTTTTATTTGATCTATATACAAATAAAATTGTAAGAGAATTTTTTTAGATGAAAAAATATTTTTAAAATGGTTATTGTCATTATCTTCACGTTATAACATTATTAGAACAAGTTTAATGTAGCCAATAGATTTCAATCGTGACTTTTGATATGTGAAAATATTAAAATTTTTAAGTTTAAATTTTTTTAAAAATTTATAAAATAAAATTTTTATATTAATATATTTCTTTTCATTTACTTTTTATCCAATTTTTTTTTCTATTTCTATCTATTCAAACAAATTATTTTTTTTACACTATTTTACTTCATTTTTTATCTTCCTATTTTCTTTTTTTTTTTTCTATTTCTCAAATCATCCAAACAAAAATTTAAACACAACAACTTTTCGGCCTAAAAGTGTTTTTAGGAGGTGGGGGGTGTGTTGCAAAACAGAAACAGAGAGAAACTCATCTTAATCTCTCTCTTTTTTTCTTTCACTAAATCATCTTAATCTCTAGAGCAGTTAGCCTTGCCCACTTATATTATTTCCCGGCCCAACATATGGAAAAGCCCGGAATGAATGGGTCCACATTGGACGGGTCCAATGTTTTACAATCAAATGAAGTTGCACTACTTTAAAATCAATTCTTCTACCAAAAAATAATTCAATCCATGCCAATAAATATTTATCGTTTATTTATATATTTTATTTTATTATCAAAAGAGTAATACCAAAAACACAAAAATTATTATTATTATTATTATTAAAACTTGTTATTTACTTACTTTTGAAAATAATAATACTTTGAATGGTTTTACTAGTTATTTAGGTTTAATTCAGCAATTTAATCTAGGATAAATTACAATCTTTTATGGTTTGGTAAAGTTTTAATCGATACTTTTTTATTTTTTATATTATTTTGACTGTCCTTATTCATATAGAAGAGTGAACAGTGTTATATTGTTAGATTAATTAAGAGAAATTTATATATAGTTAAAAAAAAAGATATCAAGTTAAATTTTATTAAATTTCAAGTAATTTTTCCTTTAATCTAATGATAAACATAGCTATGTTATATCATGTAAGTAATTATAATATGTTCTAAGTACAGTGATATCATATATTTTTTAGAATATATAACTACTGGAGGTTGAATTTAGTGAAAAGAGTTAGGTGTTGTTAGTTTGAGAAAATATTTTTTATTTTTATTTATAAAAATTTTATTTTATTTTTAAAATTTTGTATTAAAAAGTAAAAATAGAAAATAACTATTTTTTTATTTTCACGGTTTCTTGTACAAAATATTAAAATAGAAAACAAAAAATAAAAACTTGAAACGCTTTTTGAAATTAAACACCATCTTAATTTTTCACAGAATGAAAAATCACATTTTGAATTTTCACTAAAAGGTGTTTTTATATTTACTGTTTGAATGAGAGTTTTTTTTTTATTAAAGTTAGATAAAAAAAATTTAAAAAGAAAACCTAAATTGATCCCTCAAAAAAGACATGGGAGACACCTCGATTCCCAAAAAAATATAACTATGTAATATCTTACAAATATGAGATACCATTTTGGGTCAATCATAATTTTGTTAAGGAATCAATTGTGATACATAATTTACATGTTTTTCCCACTAAGGATAGATCATATGTCAAAACTAAAAGAAAAATGAGAGAAAGATTAAAATGTCCTATTTGGTAATATTGGGAGATTAAATGGATAATCTTTTAAGATAAGTGGTCCTTTTTCTTTTCAAGAATCAGTTTGAACATTCACTAAAAAGAAGAAAAAAAAATCAGAGTACATGATAATTTCTGAACGAACAGAGAGATCCAGGCAAGAGCCTTGTGCCCAAGCTTCAAAATATCTCTTTAAGTTTTTAATATGTTCTAAAAAAGATTATGTAATTCATTGATTTAGCATTCTCTAATAATTTTGGTCTAGCTTTAAAATTCCATAAACTACAATTAGTGATTTGCCCATACTTAAGCCCATCCAGCCATCCATCACAGTTCTCATATCAACGTCGCAGGAATCAGAACTCCTCAAACCCAAAATCAGTTAAGAATATTTTATTTAATTCTTTATTGTTTATTACTTAACTCTGAAGAATTTAAGTGAGAAATTGGAATGTTAATGCATCAGGAAACTCTAATATAAATATTTCACATGAGGATGTTTGATTTTGATTAATTTTGGAAGATTTCATTTTTCAAAAAAAATTCTTTCAATAAGATTTTTATATATTGTTTTAAATAAGAAAAGACAATTTAAAACATGCATTAACCGGATATGTACCTTTATATTCTTCCAATGTTAATCACAAGTCATTCATATTTCACTAATCAAATAAGAAGAAATTCTTATATACGTAAATGTCCTTCTATAAGGCACTTGAAATTAATATTTAAAATATAACACACACGTACACTGTTAGGATTTATAAATTTTAACACAGTGAATATGACATCTACATGTTGATTTGAATGGTTATGATGAAAAATTTTTAGTTAAATAGTGACTAACTAAAATTAGTTTAGTTAATAATTCCCAACAGTTTTGGTTAGTTAAATGTATTAGCTACAAAAGTAACGATAAGTTGTATATAATATATACATGTAACTCACATTTTCAATCACATAATTGATTCTTCTCATCTCTCTTGAGTTTCAATAAAATATTTCTCCTGAATAGGTACTAATATCTGTCTTTACACTGTACTGATTTTCGTAATTTATATATAATGGTAGGTCCAACTTTGGATATTTGGATATTGGATGCGACTGATTACATTCACTATCATATTTTTCGTATTCCCTTTGCTCTTCCATTCATTTACCGTTCAATGTTGATAAAAAACTTCAAAGAAATAAAAAAGCACTACCAATCGAGAACCTAGTAATGTTTTTCATTAAGGAAAAGTATAATTACATCACTGTAGAGTGAAGCATATATGATTACATCCGTCTTTAATGGATAATGAGTTTTTTTTTATGCAGTGAAACAGTTTCTAACTATTTTTCTTTAAATTGACAACATCTGTTTTCAATGGTTAATAAACTGCTAAAAAAAATGAATGAACGGTATTGTCCATGTATACAATAATAATGACTCTTTCATCTATGTTAAATGTGTGTGCATATAGGCTAGTGTTTAAGCTGTTTTACACGTTACATATGACTGTACTAGTCACCGTGGAATGGATGTTAGTTGTTGATTTAGTTCTTAATTCTTGTTCGTTGTCACAGTAGACAGTACTTGGTTAATTTCATTCTCATACGCATATTTCAACTAAATGATTAAGTGAATGTTAAAAGGGAGGTTTAAATTTCCACTGGAGAGCCAGAAAAAAGTTTCTGAAATCAGCATGGAATTTTGTTGCTCTCCCTTTTGAAATTGGAGGTTTCTTGGTTCCAATGCTATGTTTAGGATAATGTTTCAACTTTGATGTGTCTTAAAAGGAACCAGAGGACATAGGCATACTTAATGTGACCCTTGTTAGATTGCAAGTCATTGTCTCATTGCACGGAAATAAGGTATTTTCAATTTATCGGTGGCTTTGAGTGGTGTCACTTAACTTGCACAAACGTGACCATGCTACTCTTTTGTGTGCGAGAGAAAACTAAGTACAGGTGTTCAAATGTCAAAGAGTATCCAGAGTCATCCTCTATAATAAGTCTATAACTATCCAAGCCCTCTTTTGTTTATAAAATCAACCTTTATTTTGGTCCTGTCCTTTTCTTAGTGTGTAAAGGAAAATTATTCGCTTGTAACTTTTAAAGGAAAACTAACGGTTTCATTATGCAAGTGTGAAAAGTAAATCCTGCAGGAATACATTCTCTCACATTCAAATTTTAAATGATAAGGTTAAGTTTTATATTTATTTCTACCTTAATATACATTAAATAATTTGGCCTTTTAAAAATTAATAACCAAAGAAACAGATACAAAAACTTGCACCAGAACTATTTTGTGAAAACTATAGTGGAAGTGAATGTATTATTCTACTTGGATGGTAAAAGTCTTAGTTACACTGGTTTAGAGTCATTTTCAGTGGTATGAAAGTTAGTGGGAAGAGAAGATCAAGCAGGGTAGAATACAAGAGATTCTAAAAATGTTTGTAGGTAAAGTAATTAAGTGTGTCCGTTGCATCAAAATGAAAATGAAACTTTGCATGGACCAATAAACATCAGTGACTGTGATGGCTTAGCACTTGGATATGGAAATGCACAATTGCGGTTACAGTGTAGGAAAGAAAGAAAAGAGTAGAAAGAAGACAGGAAAGCAATCCTTATTGTGGTATTCTACCCCACACCCGAGAAGAAGAAAGTAAAGACAAATTGTTTTGGCTCACAAATGTTAACAAAGCGATGAAATAAATGTTTTGTATCAGACCTATATACAAGAGCAAAATCTGTGGTTTCACACACCTGTACTAAGAATAGCAACAATCTCTTGAATATTTGGAACCCCTTCTAAAATGTTGTTTCTTTTTCTCACATATGTCCAAAGGCAGCCCTTAGCTTCTGAATGTCCTTAGAAAAGATACCAGAAGGTTCTTGGTGCTTGGTATGAGGTAATAAAGCCCCTAAAGTATCAGGTACCAAATGCATGGATGGCTTTATCTCATTGCATAAAGATTCAGGAGGTTGATTTTGTTGTACAGAAGGCAGCATTGAGATTGGATTGTGAAGGTACTCATCCCACTTGGCTTCTTCTGAATGGTTTTCCATCATATGAATTTGTGCCTCTTTGGTTGAGGTGTTGTTACAATCTGCCAATCCCCAAGAAGAAAGGATGGTGTTGTGTACGTTTAAGGGGCTGCTACTTCTCAACTCTGTGCTGCTATTGCTCCTATTGCTGCTATTGCTATTGTTGGAGGCACTGGCTTCCCAGTAATTGGATCCATATGCTGTGGAAACATTGTCAGCAAGGGAAGGCTTGTAGCAAAAAGAATTAGGAAGAAACAAGTTGGTTGTAGGTGTAAGAATAGAAGTGGCATTGAAAGGAAATTCAGAGTTCATATCAAAAGGCCTTCCACTTTGGCTGAACCAATGACCAGAGTTTGAATCAGTTGGGAGACACTCAGTGGTGGTGCCATAACTCATCTGAATAGGATAATTCCCCATCAAGTCAGAGGGCTGAGAACTTTCCAGAAACATGTCTTTGCTGTAACAATTGGTTATAAAATTGGTGTCGCATTTGGTGTAAATCTTGGAGCTGCAAGAACCATCCATCTCAGCTGCATAGGCTTTTGGTGAAATTGAACATGTTCTTTGCTCATAGGAAGCTGCATCTGACTTGGAACTCTCTGATTTCAGAAGGTTCAATTCATTGGACACTTGTGCTGCTTTCTCTTGCCTCCCACCATTCTCCTCTCCATTCTCAACCTGGGACAGTGGTTTATGAGTCACAGGGTCTATACCTTTTTGTCTCAGTTTCTTCTTCAAGCAAGAGTTCCAAAGATTCTTTATCTCATTGTCAGTCCTCCCTGGCAACTGTGCCGCAATTTGAGACCATCTGAAACAGCACAGATAAATATGGGTTAATTAACCACAGTAGAAAAGGAAGAAAAAAAAGGGTAGAATTCAATCATGAGAAAAACTAAATTACCTATTCCCTAATACAGCATGAAGTTCAATGATAAGGTTTTCTTCTTCTTGTGAAAATGTTCCTCTCTTCAAATCCGGCCTTAAGTAATTGATCCACCTAAGCCTACAACTCTTACCACACCTCTGCAAACCTGGCATTAACACAAAGATTAATAACAATTTTCTCTTGATTATATGATCAAGAAGATTAAAAGTATTACCAGCTTGCTTAGGCACAGAACTCCAACATCCATGTCCATACTTTGTAATATGCCTCAGAAGCTTTTCATCCTCCTCAGGTGACCAAAGACCCTTCCGCAGCTTCTGCTTGTAACAACAAGAGTGCCTTCCCATTTGAAGTTTTTCCCTTCCCTCCCTATATAATGAATTCTGAACCTTTTCAGCTAACACAAAGCTTTTTCTAATCTTATGAGAAATGTCAGCAGGGTTGGCACCGAACCAAAACTATAGGAGAGGGTGTGATGGAGAGAACAAGAGAGCCAGAGAGATAGTATGAAAGAAGGAAAATGAACTGGCAGCTGAGAAAAGGAGTTGAACTAATATAAGAGCAAGGCCCCATGAGAGAGGTCATAGTCAACAAAGTTCCTTGTATTTTCTTTTCTTTGTTTTATTTTATTTTTATTTTATTTTTCCTATGTATTAATGGGTTGAATTACAATTATATGGTTGATCTATCTGATAGAGATTCAACAATGTGAAATAAGACTTCTTGTTGTTGTATATAAGTTTGAGTTGAAAGAAGGGAAGGTTCATTTTGGCAAGGTGAAAAAAATGGCTTCATAAACAGTATAGTATGTCTTTTCGAAGGTGTAAGCATTGATGTCTCTTGCAGGAATAGGGTGGGGCAGTTTCACAGATATAATATAATCAAGTGAAGAAAAAATATTGATTGTAACTGAAGATACTTGGAAAAAAATAATTTTACTAACTTGAGTCCTTATTATTGAAAAACATGAATTAATTATTTTGTAGTCTCCTGAAGAAAAAGAAAGCAATCATAAATCCTAATAGGTATATAAGATATAACATAAGAATTGAAAATAGACATAGCAAAACTTCCTTGTCACACGCTACAGTTTCTGGCCGTCTATGTCTGTGAAAAGCGAAGTGCGAAATACCCCTTTTGCTAGTGCTTCAAAACTTGTGTCTGAAAAATTAAATTAAAATAGGATCTATCTATTCTTTACTCTTTGAGCTTTATGTGTGATTCATCCATGTCATGATTTCTTTGAAAAGTTCCATCATTACGTGGAAAGAACAATTTTCTTTCTTTTTCTTTTTTTGTTTTTTTTTTTATCTTAAATAATGCATGCCCATCGAGTGCAGCAAATTACTCTTCTGATCACAGTTTCCATTTTCAAAGATAGAATTTCCTTACTTCTCCTTTTGTCCTCACTCATTAAAATATTGACTCTTACTCCACCAATTAAAAATAAATAAATAGAGTTATATATAGCGATGTTGATCACGTAGACGCATAAATAATAGGTTATATAGTTACGAAATTCGGAAAATATGCTATTAGTACCCTCGTGCTAACGGTTTTGAATACTGTAGGGTTATATCTGTATTTTACAAAGCATCTTTTTCTCAATAATTAACCTACCACTTTTAAGCAAAACTTTTATTATTGACAACTAACTATTGGGCGCATTACTGATTTCACTTCAAATTAATTTTATAATCGTTTTATTAAAATTTCATTAACTCCACAACCATCCCACCGGCATGTATGGTCTTCACATGTGCAATAGTTCTTAGTAGAAATGAAATTAAAGTTCCTCGCTTTTATTTCTTCTTTAATTATTAATTAGAGAAGCTTATTCGAACCGTTAAATTAACGCTCTTTTCTTTATTATGAATATGATATCATCCAGTAGCTGATTTTGTCGGTTGAAAATTTTAGCACAGTTATCTATAATTATATATTGACCAAAGTTTCATTCATCCAATATAATTAAGCTACTTATATTGATTTGCCTATAGGGTGGGAAGTATTTCCTTGATTAATTTGATTTCGTATCATTATTTCCTATAAGAATCAATATACTTGTGTGGAGAAAAAGAGAGATCAAAGGAAACTAATATTTGCACATTAATAAGGTCTAAATACCTGCTCCTATTGTTTATAGATGTCTTTGCCAAGTGACATATAATTATAAGATTAATTATATCTAATATTGAATTTTCATCAATTATAAACTAAATGCTGAGTTTTTTTAATTCAAAAATCTAATTTCACTATTTGAAAGTATAATTATAATTTTTATATAATAAAAAATTTCATTTCATAATTTAAATAAAAATATTAATTAGTAGTTGCAGCTTTGGACATATATATTTAGTGACTTTCCATGCATTGAAGATTAAGTAATAATGTTTATTTGTAAATGCTAAAAATATCAAAAGGAGAAAAATAATAGTGTTTATACGTGTATATATATATATTCTATGTATGTAATGTTTACATACAGAAGTGCACAAAACTCATGTCTATATTTTATAAAGCTAAAGCACAAATTAAGGGTTGTGGTGCAGCTCTTTGTGTTGTTTTATTTGTTTTTCTTTATAGTTTGATCACGTCCTTATGGTTGCTTTGTGCATCTTTTGTATTACCTTTTCTCAAAATCCCAGACAAGATAAGAATTAAGAAACGATATATATATTAAAAATGGAAAGAATATTCTCTTGAAGTCGACATAGAACTCAATCAGAATTAGACAAGGGAAGAACATTAACCTAATCAGGAAAGCAAAATTCATCAATCTGACATACTTTATAGTAAAACATAACTCAAAGAGAAGCATAACATTTAAAAACAGGGGAGGGATGACTCTTGAATTATTGGATATCATTAGCTGTCCACCCTGTGGCCCGCATGAACTGTAAAACCTTTTAGAATCACAAATATATATATATATATATATATATATATATATTAATTGGATATTATAAACTTAACATCAATCTGTTATATACAGTTTGGATTATATATTAAATAATTATTATGCTTTTCCTGAATCGGATATTAATAAAAAAAAATTTGGTGAGCTTTAGAGACATGGATGAATCTCTTGTCAATTGTTTTTTCCACCAAACTGTTGCCTCATTTGGAAATTTAATTTTCCAAGAGAAATTTTTATATCATATGTTGCTGGAGCGAGAAAATGCTATTCTTTATTTATGTAATGCAATAGTATTTTGGGGGCTTTGCCCGACATTTATTAAAAAAAAAAAAGATCCAAAAAAAAAGTTATAAACTAAAATCAACGGTAGGGTGTATGTTCTTGATCCACCCATTAGGTTACAGCCTTCCCCTTCACGGCATAGTTAATCTCTCAAAATAATAAAACCTAAAAAAAGTGAAAATTGCTGATTTATACCTAAAGAATTAAGTGAAAGTTATGTTAATTAATATGATTTATTAAATCTATACGTGATTAGTAATTAAAAACAAATATAATTTTCTTTTAAGATAAAAAAATCCCTCTGAAATACATAAATGGAAGTGTACCTTTGAATTAAAGTGGACTAAATTTATGAAAGATTTTAATTTAAATTAACGTTAAATAATCTTCATTTATCTACTTTTAAAGTATGGACGAATTTAGTGAATTTTTTTTAATACTTATACTATCCATATATTCTTATATATTTTTATTTTTTGTTATAAATTTTGGTGACAATTTTCTCATATTACGTAGCATTGATGAAAAACAAAAAATAGTTGTACCTAAAAGACGTCTGTTTAATTTGATGAATATATTTCATGCATAATAATGAAAGTTGTATTTTGTTTCTTATGATGACCTATATGGGGAATATGTAGATTATAAATAATGCATAAAGTTGGAAAGTTTGTCATAATGTTGATTTAAAATTTTCATTTTTAATTGATATTTATTTTCTCTCTTGGCAATTTTGGCTTCAGTGATAGCACTGGTCAATTTTATTAAGAGTTCTTCCACTTGACCCTGGATCAACTGAGAGCACATTATATATTAGTCACATAATTGAATCGTCACAGCAAAGATAT
The DNA here is from genome assembly GCA_037954105.1 of Canavalia gladiata. Classification (NCBI taxonomy): domain Eukaryota; kingdom Viridiplantae; phylum Streptophyta; class Magnoliopsida; order Fabales; family Fabaceae; genus Canavalia; species Canavalia gladiata. The sequence goes on from CM075660.1 coordinate 19,255,320, forward strand.
ATGTTCTATGCCGGACCAATCCTTTTATATTTACTTGTGTGTCAACAACACTAGATAAGAACTTCAAGTAACTAGAACTTAGACAATTAACTAGTTTGGGATAGTACTTCTATCTCAAAAACCATGCTTAATAGCCTTGGTAACCTATTTAAATTTGATGATATCATACCAAAGAGACTCCATAGGAATCCATACCCTCATTTTTCATGACACTCCTCAAGCACTAATGTGCTACCCTCTCAAGTAATAATAAATAAATAAATAAATTTAATCTCGATAATTCAATTAGATTTAAGGTCAAATAAATTTACTCATTTCATATTTTGGTAAGCTTCCCAGATCTACAATAGTAGAATGCATGTGTAACTCTACATACATTACACATTAATTACAGCTAACAAACATCAAAGTATATAATAATTCCAGCATAGAGTAAGTGACTCTACGTCATGACTACATGATCTAATTATCACTACTCTTTGATTTATTATTTCTTAAAAATACTTAAAGCGTGCTTAATTATTTTTCAAATACTTTTATGATTCATCAGAACTTACCCTTTTATTTTGTGTATCGATTGAGTGGTATCAAGCAGCGACAGAACGTGGTTTATTTAGTCCTTTAAAATTTGAGGCATTATCAAGGATATATAGGGTAATATCTAGTTAACTATTTATAGTAGTTTTTCTTACCTATCAAATGTTGAAGATCCGACACGCCTAGTCGCCATCATTCTATGAACAATAAGGAACACAATTGACGTCATTGTCAAGCGATTAGATAATTAACTTAAATCATACTGTAAACAATATTTAAGGTTAACCTATCCATATCCATCTTTTTCCCTAGCTGATCTTCTCTTCTCTCATCCATATATAAATTAAAGAAATATTTGAAGGCGTTAATTAGTTCATTTAACTTATTAATTAAGTTTCTTTTTTCATCGTGCATGGATGTTATGAAAAGAAATCCAATTGTAAAAATGAAATTACAATATATAATAATATATTAATCCTATTATTATATACTTTGTGTGTAATTCAAATTATAGTTCTCCGCAATGTTATGATCTCATGGAAATTACATAAATTTTCACCATTAAAATACTTTTAGTGAGGTAAAAATTTAATTATTAATTTGAAGAGGAAAGAAAAGCAAAGTAGCTACTTAAATTACCAGTCGTGAAGGGCTTGCTACTTCATGTCCGCTGGAGCTGTGTGCCGCGGCATATAAGCCATTTATAATTTTGAATTCTAGAGATTCTCCAATTCTTTTAAGCTTAACTCAATAATTTATGAACTTTCCAATAATATAAGAAACTCTTTTAAGTTGGTAAAAGAGGCAAAATTCAACACTTGATTTATATATATGAAGGGATAAAAAACTTCTAAGTAAAATTATTATGTTTAATAATTTTTATAAACAATTAAATTTTATCAATTTAAATATTAAATTAATAAATTATATTGTATAAATCTTCTTTATAAAATATTATAAAATTTTAAAAAAATTATATCTTATTAAATAAATTTAAATTAATAGATATTATAAAAAATATATTATTCGTTAATTTAAATTTATTATATATATATATAAGTTTCATATTTTATTAAATAAATTTAATTTAATTTAACATATAATATATATTAAATTAAATTTATTTTAAATTTAATCTATACAATAAATTTTTTTAATTTGATGTTTAAATTAATAAAATTTAATAATTTTAAAAAATTATTAAATAAAATAATTTATACTAAATTATTTTTAATATATATATAATGCTTACAAGCAGACAGCCAAAGGCACCGTGATCTTATTTCTTTCCTCCTTCCAAAAGAAGAGAAAAGAAATGTCTAACGGCATAAAAGTAGCATAAACGAAAAATATATGCCTAAGAGCATTATTGGAAGAAACCTCCAAATAAAGGAGAACATGGGAGACTTTTCTTTTATGTATTATAATAATAGCTTGTCCTTTTGCAACATTATTATTGTGACCTAGCTCCTTCGCCCCAGCAATGTCCTATTAAATTTGGCATATGTAATAATATATGTTATTCAATCATAAATGAATCAAGAAACTATATATTTTTTAATAAAGAAAAAAGGAAAAGATACTAATAATTCCTCCGACTCATCGTCATCGTTATATTATAAAAAAATTGATATTCTTACTATAAATTTATACTCATTTTTTTAAAAAAATTAATGGAAAGAAATACAGAAAAAATATGTTATATAGATATTGTTGTATAAATAATATTCTTTTTATAAAATTATACTCTCGAGCTAGCTTATCATTTTCATGCACATGAGTTGCTTCCCATGGTCAACTATTGTCCATACTGTTTTAGATATATTCATAAAAACATTTGTTACTTAGTAATTGACGTTTCTTTCTTTTATAGTAATAGTTTAAGACATCACACCTGTGCCTCATGGTAACAAAAAGAAAGCAAAGAAATCAAATATGGTGTTATTAATTTATAGAAAAATATTAACTCATACTTTTTAATGTTTTTATTTATTATTGGATGAATTGTACATGATTCCATTAAATAAAGCTAGGACTTCGGTTATTTAATAGAATCCACATAAAATCTATTAAATCATAAAAAATAATATGTATTATAAAAAGGGACTTTTAGCCATCTAACTTTAAAAAGCTTGTAAAGTAATGAGGTAACAGTGCATTTATGTTTGATTCGAAATAAAATGTTTTATAAACAATCCATTTTAAATTAAAAATAAATGTACTCTTACTATATATAAGAAAAAATAAATTTAATAAAAAATTATATTAATTGCTACCAGCGACATTATTAATTAGTATGTACATATAATAACTGATGCGAATGAAATTCGATTTTCTATTTTTCTATACATTGATTCATGATAAAAACAAATTATATTTGATAAATTTTCAACTTTTAACTAAAGAATTTGTACAACTGGAATAAAAATTGGACCTGACAAGGAGGGATAAGAAGAAGAGAATGTAATGGGATGTGGGGTTGAGCATGCTTAGTTAACAACTGAATTTCTAAACGATATCAATCTCATTGGCATTCCCAATTATAGATCATTGCTAAAAAGGTTGTATCTGTTATGTTAACGATTTTTTTTTATCTGTAAGAGATTTTTCATTATTATAATCAGAAAATGATGAAATTTAATTTGAATTTTTATATTTTACCGTACATAATCCTAATATCCGTAAGGAATTTGAACAGTAATATCGTTGATGCAATAATTGTTGTTACTCATGACCATGCATATTATTGAAACAAGAATTTATATCACTCACATGAATATAATACCATCTAATTATGAGTTTGTTAAAATTTTCTTTTAGTGTGTCGCAATGATTGTAAACAAAAGCTAAATCAAATATTATCCCACATTGCCGTTTTCTTTCTTAAGTATATATTTTCACATGACCAGTTATATGCTGCTATGTCTAAGTGCAAATTTGGTTAAAGAATCTTAATTGGTAACGATGATGACGAGAGATGTACTGCTACCAAAATTATAGTGCATGTATATGAGATTTGTTAATGTTGTAGATGAAACAGAGGATAATATTTTGCAATTTTACCTTGGAGAAGATTGTTTATCTAACGGCATTAATTTATGACACATCAAACAGAACTGAAGCGTCGGCATTGAGTTAAAAGAAAGTTAGATTTTGGCACGAAAGAACAAAAATTAAGAGTGGTGGGAACAAAAGAGATTGATTATAAAAGGAAAAAGTAGTTTTAAATGTAATTGTAGCGAAGGTGAAGAGGAAAGTTGAGTTAATTAATAGATGTGGGCTCTTGAAGAAGTTGGCACCATGGGGCATGGCCTACCAACATGAACATGGGGTTTAGTTGAGACGTATATGAATATGTGGCATCGTTACCTTTCAATAATGTATATCATATCACACGAGTGTAGCTTAAGATCCGGTCCTATCAATTTCAGATTTAGGTATTTTGGTATTCCTATCACCTTTGTCCCCTATCAATTAAGCCCAAGCTGGCTTCTAATTTATAAAAATAGGAATTCACTTATGCTCCACTAATGGTTTATATTAGTTGGCTCACTAATTTTTTTTAAATTTATATTTAAATATAATTTTATAATTAATTTTGTTAAATTCATATCATACATAGAGTTATCGAATGAAATTATTCTAATAAGAATCATTTCTAAAATAAATACATCCATTTTTAATTCTCATATATATATATATATTTACTTACTTTAATAGTAACTTTTATTTTATTTAAATTTTTTTATGATATAAATTTGATAAATCTAATTATTAAATTATACAATATTATTTGGATGATTATGGATGTTAAATTTGTATATTTAATCTATTTAATAGTTAAATTAATAAAATTTAATATTTTGATAAAGTTGCAAAAATGTTAAAATTTGTTTCTTTTATTTTTACATACAAAAAAGTTTTATTATTTTATATATACTTAATCTACTGTTAAATTTTATCACGAATGTTTAATATTAGAACATAAAAGTTATTCAAAATTTTTAAAAGTTATCTAATCTTTTTAAATGATTATATAACTTAAAATTCTTTTTATATAATCTTAACAATTGTGTAATTGTATCTCAAGATACACTATTCTCATTGCCACATGAAAATTGAACATGTTTAGTTATATATGCCAATAATGGAAATCAACATGCATGGTAAATTGTAAATCACTTAATTTAAATCATGGATTCTCTAATTTTATTTAACTTTAAATAAAACAAACTGTTTTTTATTAGATTCATCTTATATATACAAAAGAAATGTATTAATGACAATATTTTATTATGATAAAAATGAGAATAATAAATTTAGATCATACAATTATATATAAAATTAAAAGTTAATTAAGTAGTTATAAGATAATTTTAAATATTATGTATTTTTTTTTTAAAAAAATCTCAAATATTTAAATAAAATCTTTTGATCTTCATTAATTAATTTTATTTTTATTATGATCAAATATTCTCACTTTTTATATTATATTATATTATATTATATTATATATATATATATATATATATATATATATATAAGGATTCACTTATTTCAAGAATAATACATGATAAAATTATTTTCTATAACTTTTTATAAAATACAAATTTAACCCATTAAATTTTAAATTAAAATTTATATAAATATAACTTTATAGATAACATTTACTTATATGTTAAAAGATATATTATACATTAAATTGATGTCATTTGATAAATTATTAAATAATTTTAAAATTTTATAAATTTAATTTACATAATTAATTTTTTTTAATTCTAACGATTGAATTTATTAAATTTACATCAGGCAAAAGGTTATGTAATAAAACAATTCTCATATATAAAGGTAAAAGTTTAAAATAATTTATATGAATTTATACAATTAAAAAGAGTTAATATTAATTATAGTACTTAATAAATGAGACACATAGCTTTACCTTGCTCAGCCCACACCCAGAGATGAAAGAACTGAAAACAGAAAAACAAGAAAATAGAAGTGTAATGTAATTAATGGAATACTAAGGTGGCCTATAAAATAGTGTTGTGCCAAATGAGGCCCCATCTTGCTTGCCATGTGCAGGGGGAACTAACTTCCCTTAAAACCCCAAAGGATAAAAAGGGATATACAGTACCCAGCATCAACCATCAATGTTGCCAAAAAGGGAAGGACTACTCTTAGACACAAAGAACTATTCGTCAACTTCGATTTCCATCCCAGAAAAACAGGTGATTCAACAATTCTCTCTCAATCTCATCCCCTTTACCATTAAAGTTCAAACACATAGCTTCTGTTTCACAATGCTTAGTTTCAATCTCATCATTATCCTGCGTCGGTGTTAGCTCTCCTACTTTTTCTTTTTTTCTTTTCAAAATTCTCACTCTGTCGGTTAATTAAATACTTAATGCCTTAAATATAATAATTGCTAAAAAAATCATGCGTTAATGGTTTGGCATTATCCGTTAGACTCTGTTAGGATAATTTTTTTTTTACAAACTAAAAAATCATAATTTTTTTTATAATGTAAAAGATAAAAAAAGTTGAATCCTATATTCTCATGTTAATTTAAAAATTTTATTTTAATTTTTAACATTTTATTATTAAACTAATTTTATTAATTTAAAAAATAATAAAAATATTATATAAATTATTTTATTTTTAAATTTTTTTAATAAACTAAATTTTAATAATTTATTATTAGATCGGAATAAAATAAATAAAATTATTTTACAAAAATTTATAGTTCACTTGTTTAAAATATCGGTTCATCCTTATATATTATATATTTATATTTAATTTAATATATTATATTTGTATAATATTTATTTTAATATATTATATTTATATAATATTAATATATATTTAAAATTTATTTAATAATTTTTATTTTTAAAATTTTTTTATATAATATTAATATTAATATATATATTTATAAATTTTAAATTTATAAATTTTTTAATCAATTATTTACATAAATCTTAAATTTATTTATTAATATTTTTTTAAAATATAAATTTTTAAACAAATATTATAGATTTTGTAGACTTTAAAGTAAGTGAAAAATTTTTTTAATTAAAATGTGTTTTTAAAATATTTAAATAAATTAAATTTAAATATTTAAATTTAATTTTAGCTTGAATTACTGTTAGGATAATTTATATTTTAAAAATAAATTATTAATATAAATATTATAAATCTATGCTAATAATATTAATAAATAATTTTTTAGATTAATTTATTAAATATTAGAATAATACTAACATATTATTAGCATAAATCCACACTCTTTATACTAACAGATTAACTTTATTAGAAAAGCTCTGACAATTTAAATTTTTAATATTTAATTTTTTTACCATTACTAAATAATAATTGACCTTCTGAATTTCGACATCTTGAAGAACTATACTTAAAAAAGATTTTTTTTTTCAAATGTATGATTTAGTATGCCACTAAACAAAATCGAGACGATACCCATCCTTGAAATTAAGAGTAATAAATATGGACATAAATTTACTTTCACACATTATTTTCGTGTTTTGTTATAAACTATTGAATAAACTATGTTATACCATTGTAGCTCTTTCAAAATGTTTTAAATTGTGTATGTTAATTTCTTATATAGTTTATGCAATTGTCTCTTTCCTTCTCTCATACCTTTCACGATTAGTGTGCGTAGTGCACCGTTAGGCCCTATTCTCTCGTACCTTTCTTATACATGCAATCTTTTTACAATATGTACCTATGCCGCTGCTATATATGTATACGTCCGATAAAATCAACTTGAGAGGAAAATACACAAGTCGCTTTTAATTTACTTCATGCTATGCTTTTAATTTACTTCATGCTATTTTCTTCACTTGGACTGTGAAAAGTTTCCCTAGTATTATTATTTTTTTTGGTAAAAACAGAATGAAAAAAAAAATAGAAGAAAAGTTTCTTGCTTCACTTATTTGAGTGAATATAAAGAAATGAGAAGGAAATTTTTTATATGAAGTCATTTTTCTATTGTTATCCTCATTTATTATTATAAGAATAAAAAATTACATATATTTTATATTTTTGCCTATTTTTTATTTTACTTATTCAAATAATTTTTTTTTCATTTTTTTCACACTAGTGGAAAATAAGCTTTTTACATCGGTTGTTATGGACTTTTTACATCGGTTATAAATGCGGTATTGAAGCGAGCGATATAGAAACTTAGACTTTCTACATCGGTTCCACAACCGATGTAGAAAATACACTTTCTACATCGGTTAAAACTTCAACCGATGTACTTTCTACATCGGTTGTGACCATAACCGATGTAGAAAGTCAACTTTCTACATCGGTTGAAGTTTTAACCGATGTAAAAAGTGAACTTTCTACGTCGGTTAAACGACAACCGATGTAGAAAGTCTGACTTTTTACATCGGTTATGGTCACAACCGATGTAGAAAGTTTATATTTTTTTTTAAATATTATTTTCGTTTAAGGAAATTGCCATATTGTTTATTCACAATACCTGTGTATATAAACAGAATATCAGGCAGACAATACAGAAATTACAGAGTCTATATAATTAAAGTAAATACATCGGTGTTTATTATAAAATATAATAAAAACAAACTAAAAATCTAAAAATCCCATGAATTCAACCCAAATTGGCAACCTCAATCAGAAATTCCCCCCAACGTCTCCTGATATCATCAATTTCTTCATCTAACAGAGGTTGAGGATTGTCAAATATCTACAAGATGTTTTTGATTAAAATTAGTGAACATGTCATGTTATGCATTAAAATTAAATAATTAATTGAAGACAATTGTAATTACCTGGTGCCAAGAGTTAACAATAGAAGCCGAGACAATGAGAAACATATGTCTCATCACATAATATCCACACTCGGTTCCTCCGGGTTGTCTTGGACACTTCAAAAAATAAAAAGAGTATGAAATATAATTAGAAATGTTGATAAAAGAATATAAAATAATTGAATAACTTTTAATAAAGTACTTACCTTTGGAATGATCCATACAGACTTTTTAATATTTGATGGATGTGTCCCTTTTAACCGAAGTCGAGCATTCATTGCTCTACAGTAAAATAAAAAGCAAATGAATACCTTTGACAATAACAAGTTATATGAATATAAATACCAAAATCATAAAAACTTACAAATCTAAAATGTCCTTTATGTCTTTCTTTGGATTTTGCCAAGCAGAGCATAGAAATACAACTACATTCTGCTTGGGAAAAATAATGATTAATTGCCAATGGGCCCTACAAAATAAAGATGACAATGAACAAAAATTAGGAATTTAATTGAATTCATGAAATAAAGCAATTAAGTATTGACTTACGATTGAAAGTAGGGGGCTAGGTAACAGTCTTTATCAGACTGCAATCTCCTCTGAAGATATCCCTATATCTCAGCTGGCTTGTTCCCAGTTTTCTGCATATGAACTGGGTCCAGGAATCCATATAGGTGTAAGTTACCTCTTTCAGTGCAGATACGATACATGTACCTAATATTGCAAATAATTTTCATATGTTAGCTTTTGATAATGAAATAATAATTCAAGTAAGGTTTAGAAATTTACTTACATCAACCATAATTGTAGAACTGTTACACATAGGAGATCGTTACCCACAACCAACTCCAATATATCCTTCTTAGTAATGTAGAAGGGGATAGGTGTGGGTTTCCCTATGATATCCGGTTCCATTGTTATTTGCAAAGTTTGGTCGCCCAAGTTCATGGCGATACCAAATAGACGTGTGAGCAAATCAACCTCATATTTCTTTGGAGAAGGCTCAGGAAGATCTGCTTTAGCACTTAAATCAATCTTCTTCCCACGATCTTCCTTATAAACCTACGATAAATTCACAAAATAATAAGAAATATATATATATATATATATATATATATATATATATATATATAGACACACACAATATATATATATTAAAAAATTAGTAACATAGGCTAAAATTATCTAATACCTGAGGTTGAACTCGCTGCACAAGTCTCCTCGGCCATATAATGAAATGGTTGGGGGCTTGCCCCACGACATGAACCTCCCGAGTAGGGACAGGAACAGGAGCATCTGCATCTTCAACCCGTTCAACCACCACTCTAACATGATCATCATCAATTTGCTGGTGATGGATGGTTGAACCCAAGGTGTAGACTTTCCCAATTGCTACCAGACGATATGGATCATCAACATATAACTCATAATCGTCTGCCGCTGCATCCACATCCTCTTCTCCCTGTAGTTGTTCCTCCGTCGGAGCACAGCTTCCCTTTGTGCTCACGCGACTAGGAGAAGGTGATGGATGGTGACCCTGTGTCTGTGTTTGGGAAAGTCCCAAAGATGCAAGCTCCTGCCTAAGCTCTTGCCTAAGCTCCTGCCTAAGCTCCTGTCTGAGCTCTTCTCGAAGTTCTTGCCGCAGTGCTTGCCTCATGTCTTCACGCATGGCGTCCAACTCATCTCTAGACACCAAACCTTCTCTGAATGTCTGTCTAGAAGACAATCCAAAGTACTGTCTAAGGCCAACACCTCTGCCAACTGCACGAACACGCCCTGGATGCTCCGGTTGGCCAATAACAGTACCTAAGATGTCATCCCGGCCAGTTGGAACAAAGACTCCTTGTGAGCTTTGTTCAACCAAAGAATCCTACAAAACAAAAAATGACCGTTATCAGTAATGTAAATGTTTGAAGATAAATAAAATGAAAATTTACAAAATTTTGTGATTACTTACAATCTTCTCAGCAACAATGCGAGAAGGCTCTGATGTGTACTCTCCAGTTGCCTTTTGGCGTGCCCTCTTCCATTTCTCATGGCGTAAAGGTGGAGAGGGTGGAGAGAGAAGTGTAGAGGGGTCTGCTTCAGATGATTGCTGACGTTCTTTCGACTTCTGGTCCATCAGCCTCTCCTGAAGCAACTCATAACCCCCACGAGATAATCTGTGGGGGTAAAAGTTCTTAGCAGAAATTTGTTGAGCCTTCTTTCTTTTCTCCTGTTATAAGAAAGCAAATCAATTAATCATAATATTGCTTATATTAGTCAATTTAAAAAATAAAATATTAGCAAGATACATACAACGAATGCAGGATCAATTCGAGATTCAACAAATCTCCGCCAAGTGTCTTCATCAAGGAACTGGTACTCCTCACAAGGAGACATATCCTTGAGTGACCCATATATATATTTGCTGGTGAGATGTGTCTTGAAGCCCCTCCAGCGCTCACCAGCAAATGAAAGCCACTTCCTCTTCAGGAAGTTAGTGTTTGGTACGTCATATGTAAGCTACATAAAAGAAGATGTAATTGGTTAGTGAATGATAAATTTATGGAAAAACTTAAAGCTTTAAAGTTAAATACCATGATAGTCTTCCAAATTTGATCCTTGACTCGCATCTCAACATCATCCCAATCCTTCTTCAAAATACTGGCCTTGCTTCATCCAAGGAGGGCCACATAACTCTTAAACTTTGTCTTGTTTGGCCCTAATGGATTCCCAGTGGCCTGATCAAACTCTATGGGAATCCTCTGCTCACCGCTCCAACTAAGGGTTAACTCCCTTAACCGTGTGGCTCGTCTTCCCTTCTTTTGCCGAGAAGAAGGGTTCTCAGACCCACTTTGTGAAGGAGGAACCTCTGAAGGGTCAGCCATGTATCTGTTAAAAGCAGAGAAAACAAATATGAAAAAATTATTAAATAGAAACAATAAATACAATTCATATTTATATTGCGAATTTCAACCTTAACAGAAACAGTAACAAACAGAAACAGGCTAAGGGTACAGGAAAAACAGAAACGGGAAAAACAGGCTAAGGCTAAGGCAAAATAGAAACAGGCAAAACAGGCTAAGGATAAGGCTAAGATTAAGGCAAAATAGAAACAGAAAAAACAAAGACCTAAATAGAAACAGGCTAAGGCTAACAACAACTAATGCAGAAACAGAAACAGAAACAGAAACAGAGACCTAAACAAGTATAGGTTAAGGTTATCTACATCATACAAAGTAACAGGCAAATACTAAGGCTAAGACTAAGGCAAAACAGAATCAGGCAAAACAGAGACCTAAACAGAAACAGGCTAAGGCTAACAACAACTAATGCAGAAACAGAAACAGAGACCTAAACAAGCAAAGGCTAAGGCTATTTACCCCATACAAAGTAACATGCAAAGGCTAAGACTAATGCATAAATAGAAACAAGAAACAGAGACCTAAGCTTTGAATATTAAACCACTCCTAAGCTTTGAATATCCAAATCTCCTTCGTTTTTATTGTCTTGCTAACAGATTCTAACTGACCATATTATCTTCATTTTCCCTCCCCAAAAACTCTTGCTCATATACACATCACCTCTAGTAATCTTCTAAACACCACAATAACCAATTGTGGAGACCTAAGTTGAACTAAACTGCCTCAAGCTTCAACTTATGTCATTCCTTGAATTCCAAAGCTCTTAGCACTATCTTTGCAATGCCAAAACAGTAATATAATCTATTCTGGTTTATGCAATATAATGTAATATGTAGAAACAGAGTATTATCTTTGCAATATAATATAATAAAAACAAAAATACATTTTATGCAATGCCAAAACAGAGTAACATGTAGAAACAGATAAGGAAAACGAGTAACATGTAGAAATAGAGAAGGCAAACGATAAGCTAACAGAGCAACATAGTGATTTAACAAAACAGAGAACCTAAGGCTAAGCACTAATGCAGAAACAGGAACAGAGACCCTAAGCAGAGAGCCAGAATGCTACATACCGGTGTAGACGACGACGACGACGTAAACGACGATGGTTGTTTCAGAGAACGACGGGGCTCTTCGCGTAGACGACGACGGTGCTTTTCGCGACGACGACGATGACGGCGTGCTTAGGTTTACACTTGTGGAGGCTCAACGATGAGTTAGGGCAGGAGCTCGTAAATGGAGTGTTTAACTTATGAGGACGACAACGGTCGCATCAGATAAAGAGGAGGGAAAACAGACTTTCTACGTCGGTTGTTTCAGAGAACCGATGTAAAAAGAACTTTCTACATCGGTTACACTACTCAACCGATGTAGAAAGTCTTACTTTCTACATCGGTTGCTTTATAACCGATGTAGAAAGTTACTTTTTACATCGGTTATAAAGCAACCGATGTAGAAAGTGACTTTCTACATCGGTTATAAAGCAACCGATGTAGAAAGTTTAAATTTTTTTACAAAAATGCCACCGCCTATTTTTCTACATCGGTTATAAAGCAACCGATGTAGAAAGTGGCAAATTTATTTACAAAAATGTCACCGCCTTTTTTCTACATCGGTTGGCAAATAACCGACGTAAAATCCTGTTATAAAAGCTATTTTTACACTAGTGTCATTTATACTCATTGAAACAATATATTTTTCTTTAAATTTGTTTCTTATTTATACTTATTTCATATCCAAATAAATTATAATACTTTAGATATGTTTGACAAAACTAGTAAATAAATTATCTAAAAATTAAAATTGAAAGGTAATCAGTGAGCTGATTGAATTGATTTTTTTTAAACGTAATCATTTAACTAACTAGTAAATACTCCACAACCGATAAATATATAATTATTTATTGTATTGTGACAATTATATTATTTCAAATAATTTATATATTTTATTTATTTAAAATAATTTATCATCTTAAAATTCAGGTTAATAAAATATTTAATTTTTTCTCATTTATAATGAAATGAGATCATACAAATAAATTTATATGACTGTTTTGAAAATTTTATGTTATAAAAAAATAGAATTTGATGATTTTGTTAAAATTTTCTCAAAACATTTACAATTTATAATTGTTAAAAGAAATGAATGTGTTGACATATATTTTATTCTTTTTACTGTTTGTGATTTTTTATTTTATTTTAACAAAATTAAAAATAAATAATTTTTTATATTCTTTCAAAATTAAAATAAATATTTTAACAATATCAAGAACAAAAAATACTTTCAATTAGAAGCTGCGAAGTTAGAGTATCGCTTGGAGTAGTATTTTAAAAAACACTAGTAACAACTTCAGAATTACTTTGCTCTAATAAATTTTGTAACCATCAATTAGCTAAAAAGTATTAGCAAATATATTTTTGTTTAAAATTTACTGTGGGGGCAGCAATGGAAGAATTGGAGAGAAAAAAAAATGGAGAGAGAAAAGAGAAGATTGTATTCTATTTAAATTTTAATAGACTAGGATTAAAAAAATAAAAAATAAACCATTTTTTAAAATAATAAAATAAACTTGTATTCATCATTAGATATTAAATAGCTTAATATTATTATATATTCAATCTATTAAATCAATAATAATAATAATAATATTTTTATTTAATTTATTCATTCAAAAGACAAACTTATTTAAAATTTTACATTTTCTAAGTGATGATATATTTTGAATTAAATGAAGAAGCAAATCAATAACATTTAAAAAAAACTCAGTTTAAAAAAAAATGGCGTGTTACGTGAGTAGTACTATAGCATTATCTCTGAAATTTGCAAATGAGTTATTACATCCCTTTCCATAAGGATGCTGAAAAGTGTAAGAGAGAAAGAGAGGGAGAGCAATCGAAGGTAATGTCACGATCTTCAGGTCGAGTACACACACGCACATGTGCAAGAGAAGATATCTTGCATTGTGAAAAGGGAAGATAAGTTGGAAGTAGCAATAGCAGCATGGCCTATATCCAAAACAAATGGCATCTGAGGCTTTTGATTCAATTATTGTGGGGAGGGAGAAGAAGAAAGGGACTGGCACTCGAACATGGCTTATAGCTCACACAGGACCCAATGCAATTAAATACACACAATCTTAAGAAACCTCTTAACCCATGGGACCCTCTTCAATGAGTAAGTACCCACGTCCACGTCATTTCCATTCCAAGCTTCGATTAGACCGTACAACTAATTATACCATACCCATCATCACCATGCATTGTATTTCAATTCATATCATTGCTCATGCTCACTGTTATTCCACACCATTTATCTACCTCTCAGGGGACACTTTTTTATTTTTATTTATATTCAAATATGTCCCGTGCTCCGCTAATATTAACCTAATATATGATTTTAATCAAGTCAAAGTCACTCGATGCCATTTATTGTGATGTGAATGAGGTTAACTTGCCGTCGATGCTTTGCCACGTGTTCATCATACAGTGGTTGTCGGCAAATCCCTCTTTAACCCATTTGTTAATACTTAATTAATTCGTTAATCAACTGATGTGAGAGTGAGATAGTACAGATTGATTAATTAATAATAATAATAATAATCTTTTTTGGCGAAGAATAGTTATGGATTTGCATTTTGCAAGGCATGTCGGACATTATCAAATCACAATGCTCAATCCAACAGTAAGAGCATTGCCACATACTGTTCTCCCCCAAAAGTGCAAACCGGCGAAGCAATTGACGCCAATTTATCAAGCTCCTCATCATCATTGCCATTGCTTTGCGCTTCAACTTTTTTTTTTCTTCTTTTATTTGACTTATTCAACCGTTTTAGTTTACCCTTATAAATTTTGGTTTAAATTATAGATATTTTACTTTTAAAATAATTTTATTTAAATTATATAATATTATTTTGGATAATCATTTTTTATAATTATATATTTTTAAATAAATTGATTCATATTTTTTATGATAAACATTATTATAAATTAGATATATGGGATTAATTCCTGTTTACTTGAAGAAGCATTTAATCTAAAATTATTAATGTTAATGATACATTTTTAATATAATTGATTAAAATTTATTGAGATTCAAAATATTATATGTAAAGCAAAACATACGCAATTTGGCAAGCTTCAATAATTTTTAACTAATTCTTATGTTTTTTGGGAGAATTTTTTTTATGTCTATAATTATATGTTATTTTAAGAATTTTAAATAATATTAATTACTATATTTTTAACAATAGGTTTATTTATACTTATAATAAAAACAGAAATGAAATGATAGGATAAAAAATTAAAGAACATAATAAAATATGCACTTTGACAGGGACAAATGTTTCCCCTTTTGAAAATAGATAAATAAATTAAATTTAAATATAACCAAATGGAGGCATGATTTCTCTCAAATGAAGCATAAAGTGAGAAGAATTAAGGGTGATTTTTCTGGTAATGTTGAGAAAACTACTGACATATTTGGTTTGAGCATTCCATGGTATATATTGTTCTGAGAAAAGTAAAAAAGAAAAGCTTCCGGTCAGATATAAAAGAGTCAGAAGACAGAGTGATGATTTGTTTTATGGGCCCAGCGGCCCACATTAGAGAGTAGAGTGTACACACCAACTCATAAGTGGACCGTGGTTAAGCGCAAAGGCAAACGAAGATTTATGTCGTAAGGAAAACATCATTATTTTATGCTACAATGATAGATTCTGTCAACGCCACAACTCCAAAGTCTCAAATACTAGGTCTGTATTTACCGGCACCAATATAATTTAGAGGTGGCAAATGAGTTGGTGTTTTCCATTCGCAACTAGCAGAAAAAATCGCTGAGAAAAGTTGAATTTTTTTTTTTTTTGAAAATGAGCTAAACTTTTTTATTTTTAACTTATCTCCTTTTATATCATGTAGACGACTCAGCTCACTTACAAAAATAAAAACTTTGCGAAATAAAATGTAGCATTAATTCTCTAAAATTTTAATTTTAGTTTTTTATTTTTAAATAAAATATTTTGATATCTTATTTTCTAAAAATATATTATTTTTAATCTTTAAGAAAATCACACATACTAATATTTAACGTATCATTAAAAAAATAATTATTTCTTATTATTAAAAAATACTTATTTTAAGAAACGGAAAGTCAAAATCAATTATTTTAACAATAAAAATTAAAATGATAATTTCAAAAAAATTTAAAAAATTAAAAAAAATATTTTTTTTTTATCAAAATCATAGAATTAAACACACTTTTTTTTAAATAAACGAGTAAACTGAGAAACGAGAATAAGAATACGAGCAGAAATTAAAATATAAATGAGAATAATTTTTTATTTATAAATTTCAAAAATATTAAAATATATGATCTTATCTGTACTATTTTAAATTATCATCTATGATTAATCTTTTTAATTTTTTATTATTTCTTAAAATTTATTATCATGTTTTTTTATCTTATAATGATTACTTTTTAATTAAGTAAGATTAGTATAAATAAGTTTTTTTAAGTTTAAGAATAAGAAAAAAAAACTAAAGAATAATGCGTAGTATTATTATCGATTCATCTGATCTAATGTACACTATATTAGTTACAAAAGATTAATCACATCTATAGATAGAAAATTATTTATAAAAATTAAAAAAAAACACTCTTAAAATAATTTAAGATACTCTATATCATGAGATAATAAAGAATCAAAAAATAGAAAAACAAATTCTTAAAAGTAATCTAAAATATTTTAACATTCCCCTCAAATTCAAGAAAGAACATCAACTTGAGTTTGAAAATCATTATATTAGTGCTGCAGGGATTAGGAGGAACTGATTGGAGATGTAGAGATCAATAGGAACTAGGCAGAACTAATCTAAGACAGTGGGGTCAAGCTGAATTGATTGGAGATAACAGGGATCATGTTGAACTAATTCAATACATCGGAGATTAGGCTAAACTGAAACATAGAATAGATAAAAAAAAATAGAAAGGATCAAGAGTAACACAATCAAGGATGAGGCGAAACTATTTAGAGAGGTGCAAACAATAAAGATAATCATATATATGCATAGTAACTTACATTCAGAAATATTCAAATATAAGTCATTCAATTTTTTTTTTAAATAAAAAATCTTAAACTGTCTGATTTGAAATGTATCAAGATGTATGGGATAATCACCGCTCTAATGCAAAATTTGTTGGAAACAAGAAGGATGAGACATTACTGATTGAAGATAGCAAGGATCAGGTGCTACTAACTGAAGATAGCAAGAATCAAGCACTACTAATCGAAAATAGCAGGGAATGGACCCTACTTATCAAAGATAGCAAGGATCAGGATCTATTGATTGGAGATAGTAGGAATCAGGTTCTATATATTGATCAAAGATAGTAAGGAACAACAAAGATTAGATGGAATTAATCAGACAAGCATGGGATAGAAATGATTGAAGGCATCAACAAGACAAAACAAAATTAAAGATACAACTTGCCAGTTAAATGGTTGTTTAACAGGTTAGAAGGATGATGCTATTTCGATACCATATTAAAGTTAAGATTGGAAAATGATGGATAATATTATTATAAACTGATATGTTTTGATATGTATTACATTTATATTTGAAGTTATTTTTTTAAAAAAATTAAAAAAAACTAATTTAAAAACTATAATATCATAAAAAACTAATGCTAAAAGATATATTTTAAATATTATAACAATTACGGCACTAGTGCAAAAATAGCTTTTTATAACAGGATTTTACGTCGGTTATTTGCTAACCGATGTAGAAAAAAGGCGGTGGCATTTTTATAAATAAATTTGCCACTTTCTACATCGGTTCCTTTATAACCGATGTAGAAAAATAGGCGGTGGCATTTTTGTAAAAAAATTTAAACTTTCTACATCGATTGTTTTATAACCGATGTAAAAAGTAACTTTATACATCGGTTATAAAGCAACCGATGTAGACTTTCTACATCGGTTGAGTAGTGTAACCGATGTAGAAAGTTCTTTTTACATCGGTTCTCTGAAACAACCGACGTAGAAAGTCTGTTTTCCCTCCTCTTTATCTGATGTGACCGTTGTCGTCCTCATAAGTTAAACACTCCATTTACGAGCTCCTGCCCTAACTCATCGCTGAGCCTCCACAAGTGTAAACCTAAGCACGCCGTCGTCGTCGTCGCGAAAAGCACCGTCGTCGTCTACGCGAAGAGCCCCGTCGTTCTCTGAAACAACCGTCGTCGTCTACGTCGTTGTCGTCGTCTACACCGGTATGTAGCATTCTGGCTCTCTGCTTAGGGTCTCTGTTCCTGTTTCTGCATTAGTGCTTAGTCTTAGGTTCTTTGTTTTGTTAAATCACTATGTTGCTCTGTTAGCTTATCGTTTGCCTTCTCTATTTCTACATGTTACTCGTTTGCCTTATCTGTTTCTACATGTTACTCTGTTTTGGCATTGCATAAAATGTATTTTTGTTTTTATTATATTATATTGCAAAGATAATACTCTGTTTCCACATATTACATTATATTGCATAAACCAGAATAGATTATATTACTGTTTTGGCATTGCAAAGATAGTGCTAAGAGCTTTGGAATTCAAGGATGGAATAAGTTGAAGCTTGAGGAAGTTTAGTTCAACTTAGGTCTCTACAATTGGTTATTGTGGTGTTTAGCAGATTACTAGAGGTGATGTGTATATGAGCAAGAGTTTTTGGGGAGGGAAAATGAAGATAATATGGTCAGTTAGAATCTGTTAGCAAGACAATAAAAACGAAGGAGATTTGGATATTCAAAGCTTAGGAGTGGTTTAATATTCAAAGCTTAGGTCTCTGTTTCTTGTTTCTATTTCTGCATTAGTCTTAGCCTTTGCCTGTTACTTTGTATGAGGTAAATAGCCTTAGCCTTTGCTTGTTTAGGTCTCTGTTTCGGTTTCTGCATTAGTTGTTGTTAGCCTTAGCCTGCTTCTGTTTAGGTCTCTGTTTTGCCTGATTCTGTTTTGCCTTAGTCTTAGCCTTAGTCTTTGCCTGTTACTTTGTATGATGTAGATAGCCTTAGCCTTTGCTTGTTTAGGTCTCTGTTTCTGTTTCTGTTTCTGCATTAGTTGTTGTTAGCCTTAGCCTGTTTCTATTTAGGTCTTTGTTTTTTCTGTTTCTATTTTGCCTTAATCTTAGCCTTAGCCTTAACCTGTTTTGCCTGTTTCTATTTTGCCTTAGCCTTAGCCTGTTTTGCCCGTTTCTGTTTTTCTTGTACCCTTAGCCTGTTTCTGTTTGTTACTGTTTCTGTTAAGGTTGAAATTTGCAATATAAATATGAATTGTATTTATTGTTTCTATTTAATAATTTTTTCATATTTGTTTTCTCTGCTTTTAACAGATACATGATTGACCCTTCAGAGGTTCCTCCTTCACAAAGTGGGTCTGAGAACCCTTCTTCTCGGCAAAAGAAGGGAAGACGAGCCACACGGTTAAAGGAGTTAACCCTTAGTCGGAGCGGTGAGCAGAGGATTCCCATAGAGTTTGATCAGGCCACTGGGAATCCATTAGGGCCAAACAAGACAAAGTTTAAGAGTTATGTGGCCCTCCTTGGATGAAGCAAGACCAGTATTTTGAAGAAGGATTGGGATGATGTTGAGATGCGAGTCAAGGATCAAATTTGGGAGACTATCATGGTATTTAACTTTAAAGCTTTAAGTTTTTCCATAAATTTATCATTCACTAACCAATTACATCTTCTTTTATGTAGCTTACATATGACGTACCAAACACTAACTTCCTGAAGAGGAAGTGACTTTCATTTGCTGGTGAGCGCTGGAGGGGCTTCAAGACACATCTCACCAGGAAATATATATATATGGGTCACTCAAGGATGTGTCTCCTTGTGAGGAGTACCAGTTCCTTGATGAAGACACTTGGCGGAGATTTGTTGAGTCTCGAATTGATCCTGCATTCGTTGTATGTATCTTGCTAATATTTTATTTTTTTAATTGACTAATATAAGCAATATTATGATTAATTGATTTGCTTTCTTATAACAGGAGAAAAGAAAGAAGGCTCAACAAATTTCTGCTAAGAACTTTTACCCCCACAGATTATCTCGTGGGGGTTATGAGTTGCTTCAGGAGAGGCTGATGGACCAGAAGTCGAAAGAACGTCAGCAATCATCTGAAGCAGACCCCTCTACACTTCTCTCTCCACCCTCTCCACCTTCACGCCATGAGAAATGGAAGAGGGCACGCCAAAAGGCAACTGGAGAGTACACATCAGAGCCTTCTCGCATTGTTGCTGAGAAGATTGTAAGTAATCACAAAATTTTGTAAATTTCCATTTTATTTATCTTCAAACAATTACATTACTGATAACTGTCATTTTTTGTTTTGTAGGATTCTTTGGTTGAACAAAGCTCACAAGGAGTCTTTGTTCCAACTGGCCAGGATGACATCTTAAGTACTGTTATTGGCCAACCGGAGCATCCAGGGCGTGTTCGTGCAGTTGGCAGAGGTGTTGGCCTTAGACAGTACTTTGGATTGTCTTCTAGACAGACATCCAGAGAAGGTTTGGTGTCTAGAGATGAGTTGGACGCTATGCGTGAAGACATGAGGCAAGCACTGCGGCAAGAACTTCGAGAAGAGCTCAAACAGGAGCTTAGGCAGGAGCTTGCATCTTTGGGACTTTCCCAAACACAGACACAGGGTCACCATCCATCACCTTCTCCTAGGCGCATGAGCACAAAGGGAAGTTGTGCTCCGACGGAGGACCAACTATAGGGAGAAGAGGATGTGGATGCAGCGACAGACGATTATGAGTTATATGTTGATGATCCATATCGTCTGGTAGCAATTGGGAAAGTCTACACCTTGGGTTCAACCATCCATCACCAGCAAATTGATGATGATCATGTTAGAGTGGTGGTTGAACGGGTTGAAGATGCAGATGCTCCTATTCCTGTCCCTACTCAGGAGGTTCATGTCGTGGGGCAAGCCCCCAACCATTTCATTATATGGGCGAGGAAACTTGTGCAGCGAGTTCAACCTCAGGTATTAGATAATTTTAGCCTATGTTACTAATTTTTTAATATATATATTGTGTGTGTCTATATATATATATTTCTTATTATTTTGTGAATTTATCGTAGGTTTATAAGGAAGATCGTGGGAAGAAGATTGATTTAAGTGCTAAAGCAGATCTTCCTGAGCCTTCTCCAAAGAAATATGAGGTTGATTTGTTCACACGTCTATTTGGTATCGCCATGAACTTGGGCGACCAAACTTTGCAAATAACAATGGAACCGGATATCATAGGGAAACCCACACCTATCCCCTTCTACATTACTAAGAAGGATATATTGGAGTTGGTTGTGGGTAACGATCTCCTATGTGTAACAGTTCTACAATTATGGTTGATGTAAGTAAATTTCTAAACCTTACTTGAATTATTATTTCATTATCAAAAGCTAACATATGAAAATTATTCGCAATATTAGGTACCTGTATCGTATCTGCACTGAAAGAGGTAACTTACACCTATATGGATTCCTGGACCCAGTTCATATGCAGAAAACTGGGAACAAGACAGCTGAGATACAGGGATATCTTCAGAGGAGATTGCAGTCTGATAAAGACTGTTACCTAGCCCCCTACTTTCAATCGTAAGTCAATACTTAATTGCTTTATTTCATGAATTCAATTAAATTCCTAATTTTTGTTCATTGTCATCCATATTTTGTAGGGTCCATTGGCAATTAATCATTATTTGTCCCAAGCGGAATGTAGTTGTATTTCTATGCTCTGCTTGGCAAAAACCAAAGAAAGACATAAAGGACATTATAGATTTGTAAGTTTTTATGATTTTGGTATTTATATTCATATAACTTGTTATTGTCAAAGGTATTCATTTGCTTTTTATTTTACTGTAGAGCAATGAATGCTCGACTTTGGTTAAAAGGGACACATCCATCAAATATTAAAAAGTCTGTATGGATCATTCCAAAGGTAAGTACTTTATTAAAAGTTATTCAATTATTTTATATTCTTTTATCAACATCTCTAATTATATTTCATACTCTTTTTATTTTTTGAAGTGTCCAAGACAACCCGGAGGAACCGAGTGTGGATATTATGTGATGAGACATATGTTTCTCATTGTCTCGGCTTCTATTGTTAACTCTTGGCACCAGGTAATTACAATTGTCTTCAATTAATTATTTAATTTTAATGCATAACATGACATGTTCACTAATTTTAATCAAAAACATCTTGTAGATATTTGACAATCCTCAACCTCTGTTAGATGAAGAAATTGATGATATCAGGAGACGTTGGGGGGAATTTCTGATTGAGGTTGCCAATTTGGGTTGAATTCATGATATTTTTAGATTTTTAGTTTGTTTTTATTATATTTTATAATAAACATTGATGTATTTACTTTAATTATATAGACTCTGTAATTTCTGTATTGTCTGCCTGGTATTCTGTTTATATACACAGGTATTGTGAATAAATAATATGACAATTTCCTTAAACAAAAATAACATTTAAAAAAAATATAAACTTTCTACCTCGGTTGTAACCATAACCGATGTAAAGAGTTACTTTTTACATCGGTTGTGACCATAACCGATGTAAAAAGTCAGACTTTCTACATCGATTGTCGTTTAACCGATGTAAAAAGTGTATTTTCTACATTGGTTGTAGAACCGATGTAGAAAGTCTAAGTTTCTATATCGCCCGCTTCAATACCGCATTTATAACCGATGTAAAAAGTCTATAACAACCGATGTAAAAAGCTTATTTTCCGCTAGTGCGAACATATGCACAAATTGAGGATAAGAATAATAAATATGAAATTTTTTTATATTAGAAAGATCTATAAAAAGAATATATATATATATATATATATGTGTGTGAGAAATTTATTATATAAAAAAAGATATAAACAAAATAAGAAGAAGAAAATGAAAAAAAAAAAGAAAGATAAGTTTTATCCAAAGAATATGACAGCAACCTAAACTATAACCAAGGTAGGAGTTGGTGAGTTCTGCCATTCCGACACAAAATCCTTGTCCAGCCCATTTTCATGGCAATATGATTAAGGATTGGTCATTATGCAATGTTTTGATTCCCAACTCCATCGAGCCATGAATTATATGGAGAAAAAAGAGAACATGATGGGATTTTGGAAATTTTTGGATAATATGAGGAATTTTAAATTCTTAATTTGTTTTAAAAAAAGTACGTGATAGAAATATTATATATTTTTATATTTTTTACATTTTTCTGCACTACATGTACTTTTTATGAAAAATAATTTTGTTTGTTAACTTTTTCGCAAAATTTCTTATATATAAAATTAAAATTTGAAATTTTATTTTAAAAAAAATATTGTAGTTATTTTTTATATTTAAATTTAGAATAGATATTTAATACAAGATCGTTTTAATTTTTGTCATATTGAGATACAGGATAAGGATTTGGAAGCCATTTAATCGTTATCACTAATATAATATTAACTACATAATTAGTCGTGAAGTAAAAGCGTCATGTTTTTGGAAAGTTATTATGCAACTGCATGGTAAGATTTTTTATTTTTTTTTTCCTTTTTTAAGCTATGGTTTTGACCAACATTTCCCATGTTAATTTTCTCGTTAGTATTATCTATTATTAATATTAAAAAGGTTCTTTCAATTTCTTAACTATATGATACGTTAAGATTTTTTTTTATTTGATTTATGTTGGCAAACTATTTTACAATTATATAAACATATTACTATGTTATTATTTATATTGACAATTCATCATAATGAATACGATATTAATTTTTTAAATGTATCTAAAGAATTTTAAAACATCAAAGTTAATCCATTATTAAAATAATTATTTATTATTAAAATTAGTAATGTTATGTGGTAATATCAATATAATAATTTTATATTAATATCATAAATATTAGCATGATAATTTAATATTAATATAATAATATTAGTAAAATTAATTCCAAACCCTTGGAAGATTTAATAAAAAACAACATGTTAAATATCTATTCAGTTTTATATATTTTCATTTTTATTTACATTAATTTTCTCTAATTAGTCATATGAACATAAAGAACATTATTTTAAAAATACATAACATTCTAAATAAATATCTTTCGACTGTCATAAAATACTAAAGTTCTTCTGTTAAAAACATCAAATGATATTTTTAATTTTTATAAAAAGTTATTTAATCTATTAAGTCAATTTTTTTTAACTCACAGTTATTTCATCTATATATTTTTTAACGTTTTATATTTTTAATCTTTCAAATTTATCTTTTTATGTTTTATTGTTTAATTTTTAATAAAATTAAAATAAAAAAACATCATAATAAAGTAAAAATTTATTATTTCAGGTTATTTATATATATACTTTAAAAGGTAAAAAAACAACCTTTATCTTAATTTATAACATAAGAAAATAATCATTTTGAGTAATTTGTAAAATTTAATATCATAAAATTTTTATTAACTATATTTATATTAAATTTTCAAATACTAATTAAATCATTTCATATTTTAAAAATGAACTATAATATTTATAAAATTGTAATGCACTTACAGTTAAAAATAATATATTTATAAAATGTCATGTAATTAATAATTATTAATTTATGTAATAGTTATCTTAAAAAGTATATTTATTATAGTTTTTAATTGATTGATAATATAAAATTTTTATGTTAATAATATCTCAAATTTAAATCTTATAAATGAAATTTAGATAAAATAAATTATAAGCAAAGGTCTAAATTAAATCGAATATAATATTTAATTTTATTATAAAATAAATTGAAAAACAAACAAGAAAAATAAATAATGTCCTATACTTCTCTTGTCAAAATGACTTCAATAACAAAGAGCGGTAATCAGCTTAAAATAAATAATCTTTACAAATTGTTATAGGTTAGAATTTACTGGCTCAAGTCTAATTTATATTATTTTTTCAGAATACTTGCATAATCTATAAATGGATTTTATTAGCTAAATTTTAATATTTTTTATGAAAAATAAAAATAAACTTGTACACTCATATAATAAATAAATAATTATATGATTCATATCATCAATGTTAAATTTTTTTAAAATATTCAAAAGTTAAAAATAATTGAATATTTTAAAAAACAGTTTATTAAAACTTTTTCTTATCCTACAATGGTTTAGTTACATTTCATTTGTATATAAGAGATGTACACAATATTTTTAATATTATTATTCTCTTCTAAGATAAAAACTGATTTAAATGTTAAAACATTATTATAAACACTATTCTCCCTTTACTCAAAATTTATAATATCAAACTGACAATTTTCTTCACCGTTCTTATAATATCTCAATCTGAATCATGTACCCCTCTTATCCACCAGATCAGAGACAAAAGAGAAATAGTCCAAATTGTAAATGATTGTGTGCTAGGTAAGTTTATTTTAGTACTTCCTTCTTTTACCTGCTCATTCTTTAATTAAATGTAAGAATAATCTTTTTGCAATATTGAAGTTGATGCTTTCCAATGTACAGTGCATTCCCGTGAGTCCGTCACACTGCTTTACATTCTTATTCTATTTACTTCTCAGATTTAAATTTTTTAAAATTAAAATAAATCTCTAGTTTATGATTTTAGTTTTAATTTTTAATTTTTAAAATTTACATTACACAAATTGTTCTTCATTTCTTTTCATTTGAGTTTTTCTTGTAATTGTAAAATAAAAATAAGTATGATAAATTAATAAGATAAAAAAATATATAAAAAGAATAATATTTTATCTTATTTAATATTTAATGGTACCACATAATCTCATAGATAATCATTAATTTTTTTTATGGATATTTTGTTAAGTAGTATAAGTTTATATAAAATATATTAAAAAGATATTATCTATCTTTTAAAATTATTATTAAAATATTTTTTAATGAATGATAAAAAGTTATAAAATAAAAAAGTAATTTTTTAAAAATATATTAATAAAAATAGTTATACTTATAATATGAATAAATAATAATAATAATAATAATAGTAAAAATAATCTTTTGTAAGAAGTAGAGAAAAATATTGATTTGTTTTTACAGTCAAAATAAAAAATAAAAAAATAGATTAGAAGTTTTTAAAAATTGAATTAAAACACACATCTGTTAATTAAAATCTATTTTATTTTTAAATTTTCATAAATTTAAAATCTACAATCACCCACCCGAAGTACACTATTAGAAGAGCCAACTTTGTGTTCTTGAAAATAATCTTATGGATAAATAACGTGGAAATATCTAAGAAAAATGTTTACTTAACATGTTAATTATAATTAGTAAATATTTTGTGTATTATATATGTATTTTTTAACTTTAGTTATATTTTAAAATAAAATAAAAATATTTAAAATTATAAAAAGTACACAATTAATCTATATAAGTAAAAAATAAGCAACTTAAATTGAGAGAAAAGAATAAATCTTTAGAAATTAAGGTGAGATTGTGAGAGTATAAATAGTCTTTTTATAAAACAAATATATATTAAATTTAAAATTTTTAATTATTTTCAAATGTTTCTTTATAGGTTGTATTTTCTCCTTAACTCTGAGTTTTACTTTTTTAATATATATATATATATATATATATATATAAAGTTGTCCTCGTATTTTTATATAAAAACTATATTTTTATTTGACCTATTTTTTATATATAATAAATTTAATTATTAATAATATAATATTAATATAATGTCATACATATTAAAAATTTACAATTTTTAAATATATAATTCATAATCAATATTTATTTATATTTTAAAAGATATATTATATATTAAATTACTATTACTTGATAAAAATTAAATAATATATCTCTCTTTATATATAAAATGAGAATCGACTTAATTAAAAATTTATTCTTATTAAAATTATTTCATATAATAAAATTTAAAAACATTAAATTTTATCAATTTAGTGATTCTTTATAACTTTTTAAAAATTTAAATTTTTACTATTTAGTTTAAATTTGAAAAATCTTGTAAAATTTATAAAAAAATTAATATTTCATTAAATAAATTTAATTTAATATATAATATATCTTTAAATATACATAAAAATAAAATTATTAGATAAAATATTATTTCTTAAAAAATTTAAAAATTTAAAATTTAATTTATATAATAAAAATTGTATTTAACAATTGCATTGGTAAAATTTATTAAATAAAATAATTTTAAAAAAAAGATACTTTTAAAAAGTGTCTTATATATAATATTAAAAATGTGTTAATTATTGATAAACCACGTATTACAAGAAAAACGGAGAATACAATAAAAATATATATTAACATTTAAAATGAACAGTGAAATTTATAAAAAATGATTTTTTATATTTAAATATAAGATTATTTTAAACTCTTATAAATTGAAAAGACAGATTACTTATTTATGATTACTTTTTTACTCATGTTATTGTTTTAACATGTCACGTTTCATGCCACTGTCTGTAATATTTTATTAGAAAAATCTTTAATATAAATCTTGTTTAAAATATATTAAATGTAAAAATAAAATAAAATATTTAATATTTAGTATAAAAATGTAAAAATATAAAAAATATATATATGAAAGTGTAAATACGATTAAAATATAATATATTTCACTATTAAAAATTAAAATCTCTCCATAGTCCGTATATATAGATTAGGGGCGAACTCTGAAATCAATCAAATCGGAGATTGGATGAACCTGAGCTAATCTAAATCAGAAAAATTAAACAGAATAAAAATGGATTGGTTCGAGGCATCAAAACGGTTCAAATTAAAAGCATTTGATTAGGGTATCTGATATCATAAATCAAACCTAATGAAACTTTGAACTAAATCAAACATATTATCCATTAATCCCTTTCAATATTTAGTTTCAATTCCAACTCATATATATATATATATATATATATATTATTTCTTTCTTTTTTTTCTTTACAGTGATTCCATTGATCTATAAACAATATTTCACATCATTTTGTTCCGTTGTTCGTTGTTCTTTCCAATTTCCTCCATTTGTGTGGTTCGCTCTTATGGTCGAACGTTCCTTCCTCCATATTATTCGACAATTTCTAGGTATTTCTTTCGCTCTAAAGTGCTTTGTACTATCCCATCTCACTAGAATAATAGATCTCACCAAAATTCTTTTGAGTGTTTCTGTCTCATAACATTTTCTGACTTAGGTAATGTTTATTTTTTTTGTTGTTGTTAAGTTTTTATTTGTGATTAATGATAATAATGATTCATTATTAGAGGTTTTTGAAATTGATTTGTGATTTGATGTTTTTAATTTTCTCCTTAATTTCTATAATTTTATGAATTTTTACGAAGTCTTATTAAATAAATTGATCCAAATATCCAACTCAAATCAAGCCAATTTAGTTTAAGTTTGTTCGGTTCAAATTGATTACTTAAAGATACTTAAAACCCAATAAATTTCAATTAGTTTGAACGCCCATTTCTCTCAGAGTTAGCGAACTCACTCTTAGCATAGATGAAACAATTATTATACTAAAAGTTAGTTATTAAATTATAAAAATTGTAGTGATCTTTAAGATTATAGAGGTTGGTTATATTATTTTAAAAAAAAATTAGTATTTAAGAATTAATAAATTTTTTATCTATAATTCTTAAAAATCATAATAATGATACCTTTTTATAAAAAATTAATATTTCCGCATTAATGTTTTTAAAACAAATTTAAAATTTGAGTAATATTATCAACAAAGAAAGCAGAACAAAAAAAGATCATGGTGTTTAGGTAGTGATGGGACTGGTTTTTAGTAGAGGGAGGTCACATTTAATTAAACTATTTTATAGATTCTAATCAACAGGTTACTTGAAATCGTAAGGAGCATCATCGATGTGTCATTGAACACAAATGAGTGACAGGTGCCACCATTTGCCTCATTTCGCTTTCTTTAATCCATCCATTCCCAAAGGATGACAACCAATTGACAAGAAATATCAACCATCACCTTGGGATAATGGCATTAGACATTGTGCTTAGCTCTCATTATTATTGCTAATAATTTATGACTTTGAATTTCATCCATTTTCAGTTTAAATGTTTATACTATAATATGTTACTATATTATTGAAAGAGTTAGTTTTTATAAATACAAATATTAGTTAAAGATTCGGAAATGATATTAAATATTAAATTTAATAAAATAATATTTTAATAATTTTTATCATAAATTTTTTATTAATTTAGTAATTAAATTTAATATTTTTATATAATATATTAAAATATAAAATTTCATATAATTTAAAAATTATTTAGTATTTAATTCGTTTATTTTATTTTAAATTATGATATATCTATCAATATTTAATTATTTATATAAAATTATATATATATAATTATAATGATAATATAATATAAAAAATTATCTGTATAAAATTTTATATACGTTATCATTATGATAATACAATATAAAATAATTGTTAGATTAATAAAAATTATAATAAAAAGTTAAAAATATTATTTTACTAAATTTAATATCTGATATTATTTAATTTGATCCTTAAAATAATTAAGTGTTATTTAACTAATACTTATTACAAAAAAAATTATAGTATAAATTTGATCATAATAAAACTTATTAAAATATATTTTAATAAATTGCAGAATTTAAAAAAAAAATAAAAATATTATAAAAATTATAAATGATTTGTATAGAGTTTATAATCTCTTTCAAATATCCTTATATGCTATTTTCTTATTGGAGATTTTACATTGTCTAGGGTGCTGGGCTCTAGTCTCTACTATAGATTCCTTGATGTTAACGTTGAGAAGATGAAGATATCTAAAGTCCCACATTTTATTCCAGGAAGCAACCCATGTTCCTCTGAGTACTAATAAATTATGCCACTTAGGAGTGTCTATTCGAGAAGACCCCTAATGTAACCCACTTAATGAAGCCCCTTTAACGTTAAAAGCAACATTAGCACATGCACATGTCACTCATAACCAATATCCAATTTGCTCTTATTACAACACATAATTGGCAATTAATAAAATAACCAAGAAATTCCAGGTCTTATTCATTGCATCAAATCTCAATCTGATCGGTTATCAATCACATAAACTCAATTGACACCATAATTAGTGAAATATTACCTATTGCTTTTCGATTAATTTCTTTCCTTTTCCCATTTATCTGATTGAGATTTTATTATACCATAGATGTTAGAGAGATGGAGACGTTCAATTTCTTTTAAGAAGTAATTAGTTTGTACGTATACCCATTTTTACAGATATGTTATTTTACACTTATGTAACTTTTTTTATCCAATTATAATTAATTTTATTTAATTCGTACACATTTGTAATCTGATAAATGCAAGATTATGTATTCTTGTATAAAGTCGGATCACATACAATCAAGGGGGAAAAGGACAAAACACCTACCTATGAACACGTATAGTCAAGTTTGATGACAAAATATAAAAAAAAAAGAAGAAGATATATATTGGTTAATGTTTGGACGATATTAATTAATCATCAAATAGGTGAATTAATTAAATTGATTCAAATATTTAATAAAAAATATATTTATATTTTAAACATATAATTATATTAATTTTTTTATCACATGTAATGATCCTACCAAATTTAAAGAATAATGTATTTATTTTTAAAATATAAAAAATTAATTAATATATTATTTTTAATGCGCTATTTATATATTTTTAATATTTAATATTTAATATTTATTAATTTTTAATCAATATTTTTAAAAAATAATTAATAAAATGAAAAAGGTGATAAAGTATCCAACAGTCATTATTGCAAATTGACTTTAACTCTAAGAAAGAAAGCTTTTGAGAGAGGAATTGACATCTTTATTTTTATTATGTATTAAATTTGATAAAATTAATAAATATTATTTTATATATTTTAAATTTTATTTTTTAATATTCCTTTTTCAGAATAAAAATTTTAAAAAAATAAATATAAAATTTAAAAGATATAAATTTTCTTATTTTTATCATAAAAATATAAGAGACAACAAAATAATATAAAATATTTTGTTAATTTAGTTTTTATAATTAATTTAAGTATTGAAAAATATTTTATAAAATTTGAAGTTAACATTTTTGAAATATAAAATATAAAAAAAGTGTTCAAAATAATTGAAGTAAAATCCATGTTGTTTGTCTTTGGAAATAAATAAGAGTCAACTTTGTTGTCACCCATTACATCAGTGATATCAACCATGCGATATAATGGGGCCTGAGCTGCAGCTTATTTTCACATCGCATTCTCGTCACATAATGATTCAGACATTCAGACTCAAGAATGCGTGTCATGATCTTATTGGTAGATAACAATGTTGCTTCATGTTTGGGGATGTTACTGTTAAGAATAAGATTAAGAGTCGAGTAGATGAATTTTCTGTATTGGAATCACTAACCCTACTATTATTAGACTAGCCCAACTTTTTATTGTTTTTCTGTCTCAAAATCAGTTGACAATTGTTGGATAAATCATCACGTTATCAAAGTAAAAACTCATCATTCATCCCTCAATTTTAAAATACATAGTTATCCCATCAATGATCAAACTGAAATCAAAATTAATAATTTTTTTTTAATTATGATTTCAATTTCCCCTCCCTACCCAGTGTTCATTCTTTTATTTTGTTCTTATCAAATTTCAAGTTGAATATTTCTCTTTCTCAACATGTTTTTCTTATTATGAATCGCTATATAGCAATTCTTTTCGCCTTCTATATTGTACCTTCTTAAACACCACTTTTTATCCAGAGTTCTTTTCATTTTTTTTCTGTCACTGGATAGAAATAAATTAATTCATTTAAATGTTAATAT
Organism: Canavalia gladiata; assembly: GCA_037954105.1. Taxonomy (NCBI): domain Eukaryota; kingdom Viridiplantae; phylum Streptophyta; class Magnoliopsida; order Fabales; family Fabaceae; genus Canavalia; species Canavalia gladiata. The sequence continues at coordinate 19,287,424 of CM075660.1, forward strand.
TTAAGAGATGATGTGACAATATTCTTTAAATCGCTCTTCTTTTAAATATATAATGTCATAAAACTTTTATCTATATGAACCTTTCAAGTAATTATTATTATTATTATTATTAGATAGTGATACATTTAAACAATTTCTTCTGGTGCATACAAAGATAACTCCCAATCGATGGTCATGGATTAATAAATTAAAATAGTTTTATATTGTTACATAATATAGTGGTAACCAAAGTTATTAAGTTTTTGGACTACATATTATAAACTCCCCACCACATAAGCAGGTGTAACCAAATTAGGCAATTTGATCTGTGTGGACAATTTCAGTTGATTGTGAAAGGTACATAAAATGAAGCAAAATGATTGTACCAAAAATATATTATATTTATTTTTATTTTATTTATAGTTATATAATTTATTTTATATATTTTTAAAAATAAAAAAAATTATCGATTATTAAATTTAAAATATAAATAAATGTAAGATAATTTTGATATTTAAGTCACTTATTCCCTTAAACTGAAATAGCTCCAAAACAATTCTTGTTTAATGGTTAGTTATATTTATAAGTAACTAGCAAGCACCCATTATCTTCACTTATTGTCTTGTCTCTCATATATATATACATATATATGAGACATGCTATACCCATTTTTAAAGGTGGTGTTCAAGTGTGTTCTTTTTGTTATTTTTTGGTCCAGGCTACACAGGTGTTTCTCAAGGACTAGAATTTCAATAAAAGCCCAAATAATGAAGAGGTACCCAAGGTTTTAACGGAGTTCCCCCCAAGCCCGAATCGAACAAGCATTGGCCCAGAAGAATAATATCTCAAATGTTCTAATTTTCTCTCCTCTTTTACAATTTTGTTTCACTAATAAATTTCTTCTATCTTTCTAACATTTTTTTTCTTATCGTAATTTATTATTATCGTTTTTCTATTTCATTTAATATTTTCAAGTTTGATTTTGATATATAATTAATATATATTTTTATACAGTTAACTAATTAGAATATATTATAGATATTATTTTTAATGTAATTATTATTAAAGTTCATAATTTTTAATGATATGTTAACAGTATAACTTATTCTAATTAAACTAGTATATTGTATGTACATTCACATGTATTTTAAAATTAAATAAAATTTATAAATAAAAATAAATTAATTAAAGTAGTAAATGTGTTTATTATTAATAATAAATATTATATTATATTAACAAAAACATAAAGAGATAAAATTATTAAAATTTAAAATAAAATTAAGAAAAAAATGAATTAAATTAATTTTATATATCAATATTTTAAAATTAAAATTGAATAAAATTATAATAAATTTTAAAATTTAATTTATCTTTAAATTAAAAATAATATTTTTAAATTTATTACAATATATCATTATTTAAAAATTAAATTAAATTAATATTTAAAAATAATTTTTTAAATAAAAATTAAGTGTCTAGTTGAGGAGAAACCATGTTTCTTAATTAGAAAGAGAAGAGATCCTTAAAAACATTTTAGTTCAAAATTAATCTAATATATATTAAGATAGATTTTTTATTATTTGAAAATTTTAAATGAACATCAACTATATCAAATTTTGTTAAAATTGAATATCTACAAAGTATAGAATAATTATATATATATATATTTTATTTTTTAAAAAAAAAATTTATTTTCATCTTATATTTTAAAAACACGATGTATAGTATAAGAACTTTTATTCAAAGAGTTGGTTTAGGACAAAATTATTTAATGAAAAATTATTAAACGATGTAACATTTAGTTTAACTTTTACTAATATAAGATATATTCCCATCAAAATAACATTCCACTATAAGCAATACATTATATAAAAAGTTGATTCTTTTCTAAATATATACATTACTTATAGAATATTATTCATAATATTGTAATTGGTGTTACAATCAAAGAACTCCTATTTGAAATCACCTATGTACAAGGATACATTAAATTAATTAGTTATACAATCTATTGATAAATGTTAGAAACACTTGAATGTAAAAATTGATAAATAATTTCACAAGTTAAAATAGTAACATAAAAATTAATGTTATATAAAAAATCACACTTCTAAAATTTTAAATATAATGTATGGATGAGATAAGAAATTTCATTGGTATAGAAATTTTATGCATAGAATGAATGTATTTTTAAACAAAATTTATGTATTTTATCGTAATTTTATTTTTTAAACAAAATTCATGTAATAATATGAATCTGTCAGTGAAGTACGTAATAATTTATAAATAAAAATAATTATTAAATATAATTACAGAAAATATATTTATTTACATATCAAATTTTATTTTAAGTAATCAATTAAATAATCGATTACATAGCTAAGTATATAACAAAATTAATCATTAATTTATATAAAAATAATTATTATTTTTTAATCAATTATATCTTTTTATGATTAATTACTGTTTATTAATAAAATAATAATTGATTTAAAAAATATATAATTGATTAAAAAAATGTTATGATTATTTTTATATAAAATTATAATTAATTTGATTATATAATCGATTATAAACCTGATTAACATTTCAAATTTTAAAATTTATATAAACGTAGATACGGGGCTTTGTGACGGATTCATAAAATACCACCAAAATAACGTAAGTCGATCAAGATTAATATAAATCATAATAACTCATGTCTGTTGTATCCCAATTATTAAATGAAAGATTAAGATTGTAGATGTTAAAAAATAGGTGCTTTCTCCGGTACCTTTGAAAATCAGGAGGTTTGGTATCCCTTCCCCCCAAAAACCAGTAACATGATGACACGTGTCATCATATATTATTATTTAATGTTTTACATAAATAAATCTCAAACCCTAAACCCTAAACCCCAAACCCTAAACCCAAAACTCTAAACCCTAAATCCTAACCCCTAAACTCTAAACCCTCAATCCTAACCCCTAAACTCTAAACTCTAAACCCTAAACCCTAAACCCTGTATGATGCCACGTGTCATCATATTAATGGTTTTTGGGGCAAGGGTACCAAACCCCCTGATTTTCAAAGGTACCGTAGAAAAAACCTAAAAAATATTTCACGTAGATAGAAATATAATAAAAAGTTTGCTACAACTATATATATATATATATATATATATATATATATATATATATATATATATATATATATATATATGAGAAAATGAGTTAATTAAGAAGGGAAATATTTGAAAAAAAATGGTTAATTGTTTACCTGCGTTGAGTATAGACATCATTATGGAAGTTTTTATTCTAAATAAATTATTTTGACGTAAAACAAAATAGATGGCAAATGATATTGTTTTACATTACATGAAGAGAAACCGGTCTAGGACACTAGGCTGCGACCGTAAACAAATCGCATTTTATCTAAATGTATTGGCTGTGAAATGAAAAAGAAACTAAGGACTACAAATGCAAAGGTTTTACAATAATGGGAAGGCCATGTTGTGGCTGCAAAGTGAGGTTATTTGCGGGTGCATGTTTGTAGTCAGGGGAAAGGGACCAAGAAAACCTTTGAAGAATTAAAGCCATTACTGTCTTTGCTTCCATCATAGCAAAATTCTGACCAATGCAATTTCTTGGACCCACCGAAAAGGCAAGCAAAGCATTTGGGTGCTTTGCAGCCTTAGAAACTCCGTTTTTGAATCTCAATGGGTTGAATTCATTTGCATCTTCACCCCAGTATTCTTTGCTCCTGTGAATCATTGTAATAGGGATTGCAAGACATGTCTCTTTTGGGATCAACAAATTTCCCAATTTCATGTCTTCAGAAGCCACTCTCTGTAGTTCTATCACAGGACAATACAATCTTAACGCTTCCAGCAATACCATATTCACCTTACAAAAAACTCCTATCATGTTAGTAATTTAACTTCCAATATTTTTTTCTTCTTCTGTAATGTAACTTAGAGGAACTTTTCAGTGGATTAGATCTACCATGTAATATTATGAACCATCCAATTAGATATTGACCAAAAAAAAAACATTTTTTGGAAAGTGTAATTTACATTTTCTTAAGTAAAATTTAATTGGTTAAAAGATTCAGTTGTTAGGATTATCCAGAATTTCTCTTAATCAAAGGAGGAAGTGATTGACTTATATGAGTTCTATATTAGTTCTTACCATTTTTAACTTTGATAGCATATCGGCATCAGGAATTTCCATTCCACAGTTGTGCAAGACCTCTTCTTTGAGTTTCTCTTGCCATTCCTTATGTAAACTCAACAAGAAAACTGTCCAAGTAAGCCAGTTTGAAGTGGTTTCATGACCAGCAAAGAAAAAGGTTTTGCATTCTTCTATGATTTCGTTCATCTTCAATTGAGGACCATTATTTGTTTTTGATGTATCCATCATCACACCAAGCAGATCATCTCCATAAGAGAAATCTGAGGAGCCACTGCTTGGTTGAGAATGCAATCTACTTTCTATAATGCATTGTAGTGATTTCTTAATTTTCCTATCTAGCTTCCATATCCGAAGATTTGTACTTGTAGGAAGATATCTGCATTGGAAACCAGAAACTAAAGAAATTAGTTCCAATTCTCTTAGAAAACATAAAAGAAGGTAGAGAAGAGAAATATTATTAATACTGGGTGCCAGGAATGAAAACATTGACACTTGAAGCAGCACAGTAATATTGAAGTTCTCTTTGTGCATTAAAGGCCTCTTTTCCTTGGACAAAGCTGACACCAAAAGCAGTATGGGAGATTATATCAGCTGTTAACTCTCTAAATTCTTCATTCATTTCTAATGTTTTGAATTTGTCTTTGGCTTCCATGGCTTGACTTTTCCACTCATCCAGCATAGAAATAGTGCATGCTGCCATTCTACTTATCATAATCTGTCATGGTCACAAATTAAGCCATGGACTTGGTTGTCATAATTGATTAAAAATTATGGAAAAGGTTGCACTTCTGTGCTTCACATGCAATACCAATGAATGACATCATTCTTTATTTCACCACTTAGTTAGGGGTTAAATTTCAGAGATTGATTTCTCATAAAATATATTTTTTTTTGCAGGAAATACCAAATTCAGATTTTTCTCATAACAATTTGAATGGCAAATTTTTCATATAGACTCGTCTTGTTACATTTTCACTGTAACATTTCGGGACACCAAACTTATCATAATATTTAATTTGGTATTACCTTTAAATTGGAAGTAAGAAAAGGTTTATAAATGAGTTTTTTTTTTTTGAAATAAAAGTCTTTGTATAAAACTAAAAAAATTAATTGACATGCATTAGTAATATAAAAAACTTTGCATTGACATCCATTATATTTTATCACAACATTATTTATTAAAACAAGACTTGAGTTTTGTACCAAAAACCGAGTTTCAAGAATGAGTTTTTTAAAATAAAAAATATAATAAACTTCAGATTAAGTATCCTACCCAAATTTTCTAAGAATGAGTTTTTTAATATTTTATTTTTCGTATAAAAAAAAATCCACCTCAATTTAAAAGGAAACAACTGTGGTGAAAATTTTGCCTTTAATCTGTATGGTGCTGGAAGTTAGAAAAGTAAAACTACTATTATGTTTGGTTCCGATTAATTCAAAAGAAATAATTTTTTAAAATAAATTGAAGCTAAGATGCATTAGTTGTAGGGTTTTAGACCTTGAGTTTATCCATGGAGAAAGCAGGATTGAGTATCCTTCTGCGCTTAACCCATTCCAATCCATTGATTAGAACTAAACCGTCTCCTATCATAGCTATTATAGAAGGCCTTGTCTTCGGTTTTGCATAGAAACCAAACTTGTTTGACAATATCTCTTTGGCCAGCTCAGGATCAGCAATGCAAATTCTAGGATCTGTTTCAAACCAATACAGAAATGTCTCCCCTGCATCATCAAAATTTAATTAAGAATCATACTCACTTGTATGTTGAATAAAATTGATATAGATCTCATCATTTTAAAAATAAAATAAATGTAATTTAGAAAGTTTTACATGAATTTCAATGACTACTAAAGAATGTCTTAAAAATTATGTTAGTAGAACTTCTCATAATTAAAATAACTAGGATTTTTATTTTTATTTTCTTTTAAACAAGCACTAGTTTCTAACCTCTGATAAGAATATGCCGTTACAACTTGAATTTGTAACATTAAGATAGGATTAAATCTATGTTAGATGACACTAGTTTTTAGTTAATTATAGTCTGTTTTAACCATATGAGAAAGCTGAATAATAAAAAAAAAAGATTATTTTACCAAAATAATGAATAAATCTTATGATAAAGCTAAGTTGTGTAACTAGAAATGAATTATGGCATTCATAAGAAAGGAAGGAAGGTGGGTAGAAGAAGAGGTATGAAAGAGAAATGACCATATAAGGAAGACCACTTTTGGTAGTGTGGAAGAACCCTGTGAGTAATGTCATGTGAGTGAGTATCCATGAGTTGTTCCCTTGCATTTTTGGTCATTGTTTTGATTTCATGGAGAGAACCAGAAAGAAAGGAGTAAGGTGGTCCCATCACTCCCTGCTTACCAAAGTGCTTAGTCAGAGTATATGGCCTCCAAAACAGAATCATAAACATTTCCCAAATCTTTGTTATAATCAAAACAGTGCAAGTCACCATGGCAACACCAATTAGATACCCCATTTTTGCCTGTCTCAGAGAGTAGAAGGGAGAGTCACACTGAGTGAATGTTTACTTTCATCCCACTTTATAACTGTTCCTTTTTTATTATTTTAAATTAAACTCTTTATTTTTAAACAATTTTTTTAGAAGTTATATATTGTTACATAATTTTTTCTGTTAAAAATTATTTTTTTATTTTTTTTAAATACTAATTTAATTTAAATTAAAATAATAATAATAATAATATATTATAATAAATTTAAAGATATTTTTTAAAGAAATCAAAATTTTTTATTATTGCAGTCTTAATCAATTTTAATTTAAAATTAATTTTTAAATTGTGATATATCATATTGATGATGTGTTGTGATTGTAATAATTTATTTTTTAATGTCCTCTTCAATGATAAGAATTTTATCCTTTTTTATTTTTAGAATATAATATAATGTAGCATTTATTATTACTATTATTATTAATAATAAATTACTGTTTTTAATTATCAATTTTATTTTAAATTAAAAAGATCTATATAAATTTATAAAATATTGGAAAGTTTTATTTCATAATTTTTTATTATGTTTTTTCACTGATAACAGAAACTTAAATTAATAAAATTTGATAATATTTTACAAAGTTATAAATTAAAATAAAAGCTTTATAAAACCAAAGAGTTAAAGAAATTGGGTTTATGAATTCAAAACTAAAATGGAAATTTAGTCCTTAAATAACTTGTTTGAAAGTGAAGTGTTTTCTAGAAGTTGGGCACATATAAGGTTGATCGGAGATGTGTGTCATGGATGATGTAAAAGATGGGTGCTAACTCCATCTTACTTCTTTACGACAACGATATAGCATGCAAGTTCAAGCGGATAGATACTAATTAAGTGGTTCTAATCGTTTTGTCATTTTTCAATCTGTTTTGATTTTTTGGGTAACCGTGAAAGAAGAGCTCAACTCACTCACCATCTTCTCAAACGTTGAAAGGCCCAAAAATTTAAAAATTTCTTCCTTCTACGCAAAATAAAAAATAAAAAATTTGGAGCCGGCGACTATATTCTTGTACAAACCAATGAATAACTCTGTGTAATCCACAAGAAGAAGAAAACAAAAGAAAATTGTACAAAATTTCATATTAACTGTTGAAATCCCCGTCATTTCTTGTCGTTACCAGCTGCATTAGCTTAAACCAAAATCGGCAGCGCTGTCATTTCTTATTTACATGTCATTAAATAGTTTTTTAACAATGTAACAGTGTTTAATTAAATGATAATGTAAAACACTTGTAAAAAATACTATTAAATCTCATACAATTGCATCATCATATGTGTTAGTTTTACTCTTAGTTATAACTTACAAGAAGTGTTTAAAAAAAATATTCGCAATATTTGATTTCAAGATCAAATTATCCAGCAGAGGCAAAGAAATTATCGCTCGAATTATGATTAAGTTATCGTTCAACATCGTTCAGTCAACACTTTGAATACGCTTTATAGCATTCTCTAACTTTGACCAGCACTGATGTTGGGTATGGTAAGAGAATGACGGATCAGGAGCGATTTTTTTTTTTTCGTTAAATAAAAGATTGGAATGATTTTGGATTTTGATTTAGAAAATATAGGGATAAAAAATTAAAATTTGACTGTAAATTTATTAAATTTGGATAAATATGTGAGGAATTTATTTTCTAATTTTTAATTTTTAATTTTTAATTTTTTATATATATTTTAAATAAAATATATATTAAATATATTTTAATTTAAATTATATATAAATAAATATTAAAAATTTAAAAAATAATTTTTTTATAATAAAATCATATTTTTAATAAAAAATATAAAAGTTTAACATTCTTGTTTAATATTTGTATTATTATTGAGACGAGTTTAAAGTAAGGATAGGATATGTATCTATATTTTCAAGTTAAAGTAGATTTTTTTTTTTTTATAAAGTTGAGATAAAGTTGAACTAATATTCGAGGTTTATTGCCATATTTAAATAGAATAGTAGAGTGGCTCAAAACCAGTTAATCATTACCCAAATAAAAATATTATTTACACGTTATTCTCTTTACATCATTTTATCCAAGTTAATGAAATTTAAATTGAGTTCAATTTTAATGTATTATTAGTGTAAAACTTTATACTGTAACCAATTTAAAATTATGTTAGGCATGATTTTTGAAATAATTATTATAAAAATAAAAAAATTTAATGATATAATAATTTATATTTAAATAACAATATGAAAGTTTTTTATATGATTAACATATTTAACTAAATTCATATATTTTTAATTAATATAAAATGTGTACAAATTTTATTAAAAAGTGATAAGTTAGCCAAGATTTCCTAAATTTAAGTTGAATTACGTCTTATGTTTATTCTTTTTCAAAATTTATGCAAATCTATTTCAATTATTAATTAGGAAGGTAATGTTAATGGGAAAGATATACAATGTAATATTATTATATAAAATGAAAGAATTTATGAGAGAGAGAGAGATTAAATGTAATTCGATAAAATATTAGAGAATGTTAATGCAAATTTTCAAATTTAAATATTTTACAAATATTGGTGACTATATATAATAAGTGTTGTTAAATGTGATCACAAGTGTTTTAATTTATTGCTCTCTAGGATTTCCTATTAAAAATACACCAAGGGAGAGATAGCCATAAGAATTTTAACATGAGAACTTTATGTAAAATTTTAAAAATAAACATGTTATAAAAAATATATATTTCAAAATATTTTAATTTTATAGTTAATTATTATTATTAATTTAAAACATGTCATTAAATCTTATTTAATAAATAATTATTTTTTAATCGATTTTACATCATATGATCAAATTCTTACATTTATATATATCATAGAAGATTTTTTTTCTATTAAAAAAATATAGATACTTTAATTACTTATATTTTAGATATGTTAATTTTTTTTACAAATTCTATTTACTGTTCTGTTGTCGAACGAACCATTAAATTTTGATGATCACAAATTTTTAAAGATTGCGTTATCACACATTTGAAGTTAGAAGATGACAAAAATTAAGAAAAGCACTCCAAAAGACATAGCTTAAAATCTTAACATAAAAACTTTATGTGAATTTATAATATGAAAAGATGTGAACAATTTATCTATATCCGTGAGTGAGTCTTAGCTGCAACCTAACATAGACAAAATGTGTTCCATACTGTTGTCAGTTTTTCTTTTTGTTGGGGACGCGAAGCTTCTAGCCGCCCAACTAATGCAAAGGAGAAAATAATTATAATTATCATATATTTTTTATTTCATTAATTATCATATATCCAAAAAAATTTGTATGTTACGATGTGTATGAAACTGCATATCCATATATACAATTACCTTGTCCTGTGGGGTGTCCTATAGTAGACAATGGTGTTTGCTACTAAAGCGAATGCAAATGCTATGCTTATTACAGTAAAACGTGGACAACACTCGGTTGCCATTACCTCCTTAATCCATCACCTAAAGTATCCACTAAATGTTGTTGAAGCCAGAAAAGTGCATGCTCTTGTCATTGTCTTTGGTTTCTTTAACCCAACTTCTCCTTATAAATCCTTTCCTTCACACCTTGTCAATGCCTATGTCAACTTTGGTTCCCTCCAACATGCCTTTCTCACCTTCTCTCAACTTCCCTACAAACCCAACCTTGCTTCCAATGCCATTCTTAGAGCCCTCATTGGTGTTGGCCACTTTACACAAGCCATTCACTTCTATCTCACCATGCTCCAACAAGGACTAAACCCTGACAATTACACTTACCCTCTTGTTCTCAAGGCTTGTTCTTCCTTGCGTGCACTTCAGCTTGGTAGATGGGTGTATCATACCATCTTATACAATGAGTTGCACCGTAACATGAAGCCTAATCTTTTTGTTCACTGTGCTGTGATTGACATGTTTGTCAAATGTGGCAGCTTGAAAGAGGCACGTAGGTTGTTTGAAGAAATGCCAACTAGGGACTTGGCTTTGTGGACTGCCATGATATGTGGAACTGTGTGGAATGGTGAGTGGTTTGAAGCGCTTTTGCTCTTCACAAAGATGAGATCAGAAGGTCTGAAGCCTGATTCGGTGATAGTGTCATCTATCTTACCAGCCTGTGGCAGATTGGAGGCTGTGAAATTGGGGATGGCATTGCATGGTTGTGCTGTGAGGAGTGGCTTTGACAATGATTTGTGTGTCTGCGGTGCTGTCATAGACATGTATTGTAAATGTGGTGATCCGTTTGAGGCCCATCGTGTGTTTAGTCACATGGTTTATAGGGATGTGGTTTCTTGGAGTACCTTGATTGCTGGCTACTCACAAAACTGCCTATACCGAGACAGTTACGAACTGTACATTAGAATGGTGAATATGGGTTTAACAACAAATGCTATTGTTGCCACAAGTGTTCTTCCTGCTTTGGGAAAACTCAAGTTGTTGAAACAGGGGAAAGAGATGCACAACTTTGTTCTTAAAGAAGGACTTCTATCGGATGTAGTTGTAGGAAGCGCGTTGATTGATATGTATGCTAATTGTGGGTCAATCAAGGAAGCAGAATCAATATTTGAGTGCATGTCAGATAAGGATACCATGGTATGGAATGCAATGATTGTAGGCTATAATTTAGTTGGTGATTTTGAGTCAGCATTTTTTACATTCAGAAGAATTTGGGGAACTGAACTTAGGCCAAATTCCATTACTTTACTAAGTATTCTTCCTATATGCACCCAATTGGGAGGTTTCAGACAGGCAAAGGAAATTCATGGTTACGTGACCAAAAGTGGGATAGGATTAAATGTTTCTGTTGGAAATTGTCTAATAGATATGTACAGCAAATGCGGATTTCTAGAACTCGGAGTGAAAGTGTTTAACCAAATGATGGTAAAGAATATCATAACATATAACACAGTGATATCTGCTTGTGGAGCTCATGGCCTAGGAGAAAAGGGTTTGGCAATTTATGAGCAAATGAAAGTGGCAGGAATTAGACCAAATAAAGTCACTTTTATTTCACTGTTATCGGCATGTAGTCATGCAGGTCTTGTTGACAGAGGTTGGCTATTGTATAATTCTATGATTAATGATTATGGAATTGAGCCAGATATGGAGCACTACTCATGCATGGTGGATCTCATTGGTAGAGCAGGTGATCTTGATGGTGCATACACGTTCATCACTAGGATGCCTATGATACCAGATGCCAATGTTTTGGGAAGCTTACTAGGTGCTTGTCGACTTCACAACAAAGTGGAAATGACTGAACTCTTTGCAGAGCGTATTTTCCAATTAAATCCTGATGATCCAGGCCTCTATGTTCTTTTATCAAATTTGTATGCCTCTGGGAAACAATGGGAACAAATGTCAAAGGTGAGAAGCATGATAAAAGATAAAGGGATGGAGAAAAAACCAGGAAATAGCTGGATTCAGGTAGGTCACTGCATTCACGTTTTCCATGCTACGAGTACCTTTCACCCGGCATTTGCAAAAGTTAAAGAGACACTGAATAGCTTATTGTTAATCATGAAAAGTGAAGCCAGCGTTAAAAACAAACTTTTAACAAAAAATGAACATACGAAATCCTTGAATATTGCCATTGGAAACTTTTAGTATCAAGTGATAGAATCTTCTGGTGATTCAAGTTGAAGTTGTTAAACAACCAATACGTGAAGTGCTGCTGCCTTCAACTTATTACTTTCTCATCACAATTCAATGTAGCACTGAACAGGGGTCGGATAGCTAAGTGGTGCATTAATTGCTGTATAGATCTCATGTTATATATGTATGCTTATTCAGCAAAATGTTGAGGGGACAAAAAACGAAAAATAAGAAGGAGATCATCTCATGTTCAAGAAAGTTTTTGCAAGGGGTTGAGTTTTTTTTTTTTTTTCTTATACTTTGTTTGGTTAGATGAAAAGAGAAAGAAAGGAAAAGGAGAAGAAAAAGAAAAGACTACGAAAAAGTTTTTCCCAGATTATTTGTGCTTAAAAATAAAAAAATAAATAATTTTTTACAATTTCACCAGATTTTATTTTTTCTTTACATTGGATAAGAAAATAGTATAAAAACTTATATTTTTTGTTTTTTATTTTATTTTTATTTTAAATTGTTAAAATTATTATATATTTTTAAAATATAAAAAATAAATATTATATTAATAAAAATATAATTTTTTTTAATTTTTAAAGTTAAATTTTAATTTTTAAAATTAAATTTTATATTATTAATATATTTTTTTCTTTTTTATTTATCCAAATAAAAGAAATTTTTTCTTTTTTTCTATTTTTACTCTCTTTTTTTTCTTTTTCTTTTTCATAATCCAAATAAAACATTAATGTTATTTTGTAATTTTCAGGCGACTATGCATGCATCCCAACTTTTATACTTGGTGTTGGTGTAATTTAATTTTTTTGACTAAATTTTTATTTGGTTGAAAACAAAAAAATCGATCATTAGATGCTCGAGGTAAGAAAAACAGGAATGGAGGATTCCCCGAGAGAAGAGTAAAGTCGAAAGAGTGAAGATGAAAATTCGATAAATTCAACTTAATTTGGATAAAAACTAGAGCATGATAAGAGTTGCAGGTTTGACTAGGGTTTCGTTGATATGGAGATCTAAACATGCAAAAGGGAAATAAGGTCAAATATTCTTTTGATGAATGAGAAGACTTGAAAATGCTGGATCTGGATCAAGGATAGCTCTTAGAAGTTATTTACTTATAATTTTCCTGAGACATGTGAATGTACATAAATAAAAGTAGGGATACGTGTAATTTTACCCTTATAAGTACTTGTCTATAAATAGGCAACAATATAGTAAATTTTGGAAATTGCCAATTCAGTTAACTGCTTTTATTTACTCAACCATCTCACTACTTCCGGTCAAAAGATCATTCAAAATTCAAACAACTATTTCAGAAAATATCTTGAGTATATACATTTTTATCATGAAATAGCTTTAAACTATGTTAAATTAATTACTTTATTACGTCATACTTCTTTTCTTCTTTTCTAATTTTAATCATTGTTGTATCAGAAATGGAGTTGCGATATGTCCCCTAGTTTCATGGTCTGTTAATGTTACCGCATGCAATGATCACCGTTAAACCTTTTTAAATTTTATTGTTTAAACATTTTTTTTACAATTCTATATTAACTATTTTATCACCGAGTTCTGTCTTTCTCTTCTTCTCTTTGTCTTTGTTGTACAAATACAATTTAGTAGCCTTTTTTATACCGCACTTTGGGAAGATCAAACTGTTTGGATAAGTAGGCTACTGGTGTGTGATCCTAATTAGCATCAAATAAGCAAGACGAAGCTCATAAACGATCCACCAAACTGAATGTTTAGAAATTTTTTTAATTTGGAAATGCTACTTATAAATTGGTTCCCACCAAAACAATACATGATCATATAAACTGAATAAGCCACGGAAAGCACGAGGGTGATATAGCATTGTCCATAAAACAATTAGAAACCATGGAAGCGACAATAGTAGGTTGACAACTGTTTGTCCCATATGAGTATTTTTAATCATCACCCTTCAGCATTTTCCCCTCTCACTTCTTCGCCTATCATTAAAATATAGAATGCTATTTGTACTTCAACAACCATTCATGTTTTACTAAGTGATGTCCTGTCGCATTTATCATTCACATCCCACATGTATGTTAGTGAATGAAGCACTTAGCAGTAGTTTTAGACGTCGTGTTAACATCAGAAGCTCTCATCACCTAATACGACACCCCACTTTGATTAATTCTCACAATGATATCATGATATTGGATGATAATTAATAACCATACTTCTATGCTTCCAATGGCTATTTTCATAAGTGCTTCAAAGCAGTGAAGCATCCAATTATGAACTGTCAGCGTCTAGCTTTGAAAGCTTGTTATCAAATCCCACTCTCTTTCTGTAAATCAACTTTTCCAGCCATTGCCTTGGACATGTTAATTTTTCCTGGAAATTATCTTGTTTTTCTCTCTTTTGTGGGATACAAAAGGATATATAGCTAGTGGTGAAGGGAAACCTGATTGGGTGCTTGGTTTGTTGCATATCCAGACTGTTCATTAAGATATGAATTGTTGGGGGGTGAGGCCTTTAGAGTAGTTAACTGGGAAGGAACAAGGTTTTCTGCCACGTTGGTAGGTGGTGTAGTTGCCAGAAAGGGTTGTGTAGAAAGATTTCCAACCATTGGAATGAAGGGTGCATGGGAAATGGGGATGGGTGGAACTTGGTTGGGGAAACCAAACATGGGAGATCTGTTGTCAGTGATAGAAGGCAGAGGTGTAATAGGGAACTGAGGAAGACTGACAGGGATGGTTGTGCCTGGCCTGAAGCCCATTCCAGCTCCCATTAAGTGATGCAAATGGGGTGAGTTTATCATATGAGGAGTGGCAGTAGGTAACATCATAAGAGGCATACAAAACCCTGCACCCATTGACATAATCTGCATCATAACACTAAGCTTAGTAACACATCCATATGATGACTGTTTAACTGCAACTGAAGGCCTAAAACAAATTGATGAATGTAAAAGATGAAAAGTTACCTGCAACTGAAGCTTTAGGGATTTAAGATATTCTATGGCATCGTCAAGCATTGAAGCTTTGTCCATCTAAGAGACATAGCAGACAAAAGTATCTTAAAAGTTATGTGGACGAAGCAATAATTGAAGGAAAAAGATTAAAAAATTTATATATATATATATATATATATATATATATATATCCACACCTTATTGCAATTGGGTATGAGCTCTTTCAATATACGCATCCTCTTGTTGATCTTATCTCTTCGCTTCTGCAAACAGCCACAACAACAATGTTATTATTAATCAATCTCTAAGGTCGGAGTCTCTTATAACCCTGTGAATTATCATCTCCTGCATGTTCCCTCACCCTTTCACATAAATTATGACTCTCTGCGTTCCTCATTCTCTTCACTCTGGTGCCCTCCTGAGCAGGCTTTTCCTTCACTGCATCTTCTGGCTCTTCATCATTCTGCACCAAGTTAATGCAGGTTTCTGAGAATCATGGTAACTAGAAGAGGGTGAAAAATATAGTGTAGGGATCCACTTACATCGCTTAAATACGTTGAGTCATCGGTGTCAGCATGTTTCCTGAAACAAATGTTTGCGTTATTTGAGGCTCCAAGCGAGCACAGGGAAGAAGAATCTAACAAGGGTTGATCAGCATAGTTAATATCAGCTTTTCCCTTTGGTCTAAGTTGTGTTGAGCTTGAGGTTTGGTTATGATAGTGAGCATGCATGGCAAGGGCACTGTTATGACCAACAGCTTCAGAGTGTTCATCAGGAGGTGCTTCCTGGCTTCTTGGAAAAAAGGAAAGCGGGTTTGATGCATCAGAGATTAAAGGGTTTTCCCCTTCAAATCGTGTGAGACCATGCGATACTTTAGATGAATCAATCACCATGGAATGATCAGGAGCTTTACTGCTAGAAGCAGCAGCTATTGCAACGTTACTAGCTTTATTCCTTGGCAGTGTTGGACTGTTTCCCTGGAAAGTAGAATTAAGAAACAACAAAGGTCCTAAAACGTTGGAGTGATTGACCTGTCCCAACTCTTGATTCTGTGACTTTGTTGCTGGTGTTTGGCCTGAATCTGTTCTTGGTTTCTTGATCGGAGATGAAGGTAGACACTGCCACTGCTGTGTGGAAGCGGAGCCTAGTACGTAACTGGCTGCTTTATCCAAACTCTTGTTTTTGGAGAATCCAAAATCCAGCTGAGAGGAATTATGATCATTGTTTTGATGAGAATTTCGTTGTGAATGGTCCAGGTCAAGGTCATTGTCCCTTTGAACTGGCAAGTCCATAAGCGAGTATAATGGGCTTAACCTTGCATTTTTTGCAATGCAGGCACCTTCATCACTTGCTTTTATAGGATAGCCATCGCACGAGAGTGTCTTTGGTGTGAAACTTGACGTTGAACCTCCTTGCACGTGAATTTGACCATTGTCCCATACCAGCTCAAGGGAACCGTTGCCATAACTGGATTAAAATCACTCCCTTTAGCTATAAACCAAAACAAGGAAAAGAGGAAAAAAAACAGAAACGTGTTTGGATGGATATAAAAGACAATCCAACTTGTAATCAGCAATAACTTACATGGAATCTAGAAAGGAGGAGCTTCTTGTCATCCCTGGTCGGGTGGAATCAGCCATCTTCTCAGCCATCAAATAATTATATTATCTTTACAAAAGAAATTAATGTCCTCACAGAAGATAAACCATGTGTAATACTAGCTTGACGTATATCGTAACCGGTTTCACTTGTGAGGATAAATATCACAGTTAAAGCTAATAATTGTCAGTGGTTGAACAGATACTGAATTCTGCTCACGACACATAACAGGGAAGTATAAATCGTATGTCTCAGATTGTTAAATCTTAATCCAAGTACTAGTAGAATGCAGATGGAGAGAGGATGGAAGTGGTCATTTGTACGGAACCGAAATATTACGTGATAAGGGAAGGGATGATCACAAAGACGAATTCTGAAAATTAATAATAACCCATGTGGTCCTCCTCACTGTTCGAATGATACATTCAGCAGTATAAAATTAAGGTACTGTTGCATAGTGTCCACAAAATTTTAGTAATCCTATCTGTCATATATTATGGGAGTTAGGTGGCAGTAGATGAGACTGGGGAGATCTCCATCATGGGAGTGAGGTGGACCAATGTTAAATTGTTGGATCACGAGGGGAGCCAAAAATCATGTGTTACTCAACTTGTTCATTCTCGTTTAATAATATTAGGATATTTCAAATTTGACAATATATTCGTATGTCAAAATTGAGTACATATCCATATTTAATACATACCTAAAAACTTAAGGAAATAACATAAGCTTTAAGAGAAATCAACAATAATTTTAATATTATGACATATCCATATTGCACCCATTTCCCATATTGCGCAGTATGGTTTTTACCCAATTTGAGACTTCTTCCTTCCTTACACTTGTCAGTTCCATTAAAAAAAGAGAGAGAAAAGAGAAAAATTATTTGCGGAGTTGGTCATACGAAACAATTTTACTTTCTTACATGGGAGCATACTATATGTCAAAGTATATAATATCCTTCCAATTGATTTATGAACCGATATATGGATAAGATCTAAAGATGCTCATTTATATTCAGGATTCTTTTTATTATCAATGCTAAAACTGAGATGGGTAGCAGGACGATGGGGAAGGTTAAAAAAGAGTGTAGATGAGAACACATTCAAAGAAAACCCGACCACAAGGAATCTAAGGTTTGGATGGACTGGTAGCCCCATACAAGGGTTTGTTACCTTTCTTAGAGGACACTTTTTCCCAGTGTTCATTACAAGTATATAGGTTATTTAGAGTGGGGATCATCGTAGGAAGCCACACCCTCTCCCTTGCATAGGACATCAGATTTTCAGTTTTAGGATGAGAAATGTGGAAGTGTCACCGGCTTTCACGTGGGGTTCACATTGGATTCACGTGCCCGAGCGTCTTCTTGTCTGTACTTTTGGTATTCATGACCGTCAGTCCTTTGAATTTAGAGACGAGGGTCATCCAGCTGGCCTTAGCAAACTGCGAGGATGCAACACCACAGGGAAAACGATAGATTTAGTCTCCTATATGGTATACTTGTCAAGATGATCGATGTTGACATCCTCATTCTTATTTAATGTAATTAAACTCTGCTCCTGACTTTGTGACTTGTGAGGATATATTATAATCTGTCTATAGTTTCAAAGTGACCTGTCCACCGCTCCCCATCGTGAGAAAGGAACACGCTTGCTTTTCCTTTCTTTTCCATTTTTCCTTTCCACTAAGTTGTTTCTAAACTCACCAGTTCCGAGTTTCTAAAGATGACTTTCTGCTTTACCACTTTTTTCCTTCAATTTCCAACTAAATAATGATGGCCAAATTCTCCAGACAACCTCAAATACTTCTAAAAAAAAACGAAAAACATTGCTTAAGAATTTAAAAATGAAAATATTAAAAAAATTATTAATATATCTTTATTAATAATTTTCAATAAATTTAAATTTAATTTTTAATATTTTTATTTTTAATTCTTTAATCGATGTTCTAAGAATATTTATATGAATTAGTAGTATAAATTATGAGTCTTTTTTAAAAGCCTTGTCCGTAAAAGCATAAAACTCAAACATGCATTTAAAATATGGTCAGACTAAAAAACAGGATGGTGGTCCCGTCAATTTGCGAGTTGGAAAATCAGAAAATGATTAAGGAAAAAGAACAATCCGACTGACACGTGGGCATGTTGGTTAGCCCACAAATCAGGCACCTTAGACCGAGTATTCTAGTTTGATAAAAGAATTTTTAAGCGATGTTACTGGAACTCGGCCAATCCATATATTCAATGACACTCGTAAAAGGAGAAAGAGGGAGGAGGATAATATTAAGTACATAGAAATCTTTAATGATAACCGTCCTAAGGATCTAGCAAAATCTGTAGGTGCGCTTACTTCTATGCAAAGTTATAACTTGCAGGGAATCAGCAGAAATCACATCAATCGAGTATGCCCTCTTTCAAGCACATAGCTACAACCTGCTTCAATTGTTGCAATTTTCCCCTCGCCTTCTGCAATCAATTTGAAGGATAAAATAAGTCCCACAAGCTACAAAGTGCGGTGTCTTGAAAGATAGTTAACAATGATTTTAAGAAATGACTATCAATAGGGAAAAGGAGATTCTAAACAACGAGCGGAACGACCAATGCCGGCTGGACCAGCAAGATATCACATTCACATCCTAAATTCAATGAACCATATAAGGGAATCAAAAGGAGCCTGGTGCCAAGAAAACTTAACGTGCAAATTTTATTTTGTCTACACAACGCCTAACAAGCACAATCTAAATGGTTGGCTATCCTGCATTTCGCTGGTTTCAGTGACTGTATTCTAGCGGTCGGTGATTCAAGTATAATTTAACGCAATAGCACGGTGCAGTGTATCAGTACACCAGTAATCCGAGACTCAAGTGATTGATTGATGACTAACCACCAACTCATTCATATAAAATCATGAAAAGGCAATGAAAACCTAGCGCTACAAATACTTGCCTCCTGGGTGATTCTGATTTTCCTTTGAGCGTCATTGAGTTGGATCTCCACTGCTTCTTCAACTTGCGATAGAAGCTTCTTATGTCCTACTCCTATAATACAAGATAAATTCAAAACGTGGCCACAACATACATAATACATGCCAATGATTGAAATGGTCCATTTTTCTTAACAAGAAATTAAACCTAAGAATTCTACCGAACATTATTCTCTAATCGAGCTAAAGACGAAGTGGTTGCTAATCAAAATATTACGAAGAAAACTGCTAGAATTTTCTTTCCGGAACATTATAGATGAATTTGTCCACGCTTTTTGTTGTATAATACATTACCATGCAGATAAAACAACACTATTTTCACGTAATTAAAATTTTAAAACAAAATAATTAACAAATATGATACAGAAGATTATTATATGTGCAGACTGTGTCATGACTCTGGAGATTTGAAAGGATATACCATTTTTTGCTGAAAAAAGCGGAGGAAAAAAGAGAACTGCACTATTCCCAGGATATGAATTCATCTCTAATTGTCATAAACACCATTTGACAGCTTCATGAGAAGTTAGTGATTTAATTACTCTTTGTTTCAAAGAAAACTAAATTGAACATTACACCTGAGTTGATATTTATAGCTATATTGTACCTAAAGAAAGGGGGTATCCATATCCTAAAGATGTGTTTTTCATATTTGGATTAGATTGATTTGTTGGGGAAAAACTGCGTTTGAAAAAACTACAATAAAATTTTAATTAGAGCTAATCCAAATACTGAATTTTCATACTTTGCTTTTCCAGAGCTCCTTTGATCTCTCTCTGATCAGCTTCAAGATCTTCAACAGTGCTTCTGCAGTCCTGTAGATGCAGATTAACCTCTTCCTTGAATCTATTGTATGCTAACCTCAACTGTTTCTGTTGGTCTACATTTTTGTTAAAGGAAGAAAAGGTTAGAAAAGGTACGCAAGAGAGTGGAGAGAACATCTCCTGTGACATAATCAAATAACAAGAAAATGCCATTAAGAAAAGAAAAGAAAAGAGGACAACATTGAATATGAAATCAGAGGTGATATATATAATAATTTGCAGAAAACACTAAGTGGAAAATCCAGTGCGAGGACGTCTTCCGATCAAACCTTACCATTCCTTTTGTCTCGCCCTATTTTAATTCCTTGTGACAAGTAATTTTATGACTTTCATCATAACCGTCGGCCTTCATATATGCTTACAAATAAATCTCTGTTTTCAAATCAAATTTTCTTTTTCAGTTTAAACTGCAAGTATCCTCCGCCCGGAGATAATCCTACTCGAGCTTGATAAAAATATCATATATTATTGAAATTTAAATTATTTCTTCCAAGACAGACATGAGTTATTTGAATGTCTCGATACAAGCACAGTTCGCATTTCAACTTATCAATTGTGATTCTCAAATCAGTATGAACCCTAAAGTCTGAAGAATATAACAAGATACATTTTGGATCCTTCTCTCAAAAAGAGAAAATTTTGATCCTAACATTTTGCATAAAACCAGAGAGAACGAGTAATGATAAACCCCTCAAAAGAATCAGCCAACTATCCTCCTAACTAATTCTAATTACTCAAAATACATTAAATTAAAATGAAAAGTATCTAATAAATTGAGACGTTAAAAACATTTAATACTTTCTCACAAATAATTATTAATTTAGCTTTGTTAACCATGTCTGTAATAATGAAAAAATTAATAAATAAAATTTTTATTTAAATTATAATATTTAATATTTTTTTATAAAATTAACTCTTACTTCTTCAATAGGTGCCATTAAAATAATTATAAAAAAAATTCGTTACCAACCCGAATAATTATCCAAAATTTTATGTTTGGATGAAACATTTTAATGTTTTAAGAAATTTAAAATATTTAAAAATTTAAATTTTTTATATTTTAAATTTTTTATTTGGATGATGAATTTTAAATTTTTTATTTAAATTAAATAATTTAATTTTTAGTATATACAAAATTTTATATTTAAATATTTATAATTTTTATTTATTTATTAAAAATTTAGATATAGAAATATTTTTATTATGCAATATATAATAATGATAAAAAATGTATATAATTAAAAAAAATAACAAAATATAATTATATAAAATTTAATATTAAAAATATTATATTTAAAATTAAAAAAAGAAGAAACAATAGAACATCGAAAAAGTAACAGAAAGAATAATAAAAGAAGTGGTAAAAAGTGAAGATAATAAGTTAAAAGACAGAATTTTAAATTTTACCTATTTTTAAAAATTTATTCATTTTAATTTGTTAAAATATTTTTAAAATTTAAATTTTTTTATGAAAAAAATATTCAAATAAGATATTACAATTCCTAAAATTTAAATTTTTTTTAAAAATTATTTTTTTTCTTTAAACTTTACGAAGTGACAGATATTATTGTTAGAGATGAACGATGATTATATTGTTAATTTTTCAACCAAGACCAGAAGGTTTTGGAAGTTGAATTTAAAATGCAAAATATACAGAGAAGAAATGAGATGAGATTTTCTCATGTACATGATAGACTATGCAAATGTTATATATCGTTTTCTCTTTTCATCAACTTTTGTAAGTTTCACTTATGTGATATCTATCAAGAGAAAGACAAACACAACTTATACATGACATTCTCATATGAAATTTGAACATGAACATGAACATCCATTCCTAGGAGAAAGATAAACAACTATTATCAGCTAAATCAAAAACAAAAATTAAAATATACTCAAGTAAACATTAAGCTAGACATTTGCTACCTTCAAATCTTGTTTCTAGCCGGTTTCTCTTCGATTTACTGAGGTTTGTAAGCTTTCCCCTGAAACATTTTTTCAGAAACACACAAAAGCGTTAGATATCGGAAGCTTAAGAAGTTGTCAGTCTAATATACCTACATGTCCGTTTGAATCTGGGAATGAACATTCTGCAGCTGCAGATGTATTTCTTCAGCAGCTGACTTCAAAATTTCTGAGGATTTCTGGCTTGTCATCGAATTAAGTTTGCTCTTTAGTTTGCCCAATTCCAAGGCTAACAGTTCAACAGCCCTACTAAATTGTAAAGAATCATGCAATCAAAAGATCAGGTAAATACAAATAGTATTTTGTATTTTTCTGGACTCATCAATCAATTCGTCGGTGAAACAGAGCAAACACCTTACAAATCCATCTTGATTCTGCTGAGAAGTTTCATCAATCCAATCACTGTCTCCTGTCCCTAACCATTTGTGTAAATTATGGTGTAAAGATTGCATATATCATAATAGCATATTTAGATTTAAATGTCAAATACAAAGTGAATCTTTGCCTTGCGAAGATACTGAAGCTGGACTGCTATCGTTAAATTTAATGCCTTCCTGCCTGCGCAACCTTTTGATGGGATGAAGTGCAAAACTTTTCCTCTCGGAAGTATGTTTTACTCTTGACCCTACACTTACACAGGTTAGATACAACTAAGAAAATGGCTCTACCTTGAATGGACAGTGGTATATAAGGGAGAAAAAACAGAATATCTGATAACACAGTTTGTGCAACTGAAGTAAAACCGGCATATGCATCAAATAACTTACCCATAGGAATTTTAGAAGAACGTGCTATGCCACATTCTACTAACAATTATATATGACAGATTTTAATTATTCCTGGCCTATCAAGTTTAAAGTCGTATGTTTCATAATCAAAACCATTAATCAATCTACTGGAGGAGGTATACAGCAATTACTCTGTACTTGTATGCGTTGCCTAAGGACAATACCCGAAGCATACTGCACAACTTCAATCCCCAAAAAATATTTGAGAGGATCCAAATCTTCGATTTGTAATTGGTGAGACAGATAGGTTTTGAGATGATTAATACCCTTATGATCACGCCACTGATAGCAATGTTATCCATATACACCACAAGATAAAGACAAGTACTAGCATACAGAGTTAGTGACCATAGAGAATCAAAAGATCAAAATAGACCCTTAATTATAATCATTGTAATTATATGTTATCGTAAAGACATTATAAAACTAATTGTGTGGTTTGCATTAGACATACAATACAATCAGAAAACTTCTATCTTAAATGGTATTAGAGCAGCCGTATCCTAATCTATTAATGGGCCACCTGCACATGTTCAGTCCTCCAAACTTCACACTCAGATATACAGTCTTGGGCATGAGGGGGTGTATTGCAAGTCCTATGTTGTTTAGAGGGAAGCTCAACCATGAGTTTGGTTTATATACCAAGGACAACCATCATCCTATGTGTTAGCTTTTGGAGTTAAGTTAGATCTAAGCTTAATTTTCAATACCAACCATCCCAATTCCCATCATCAAAACAGTTTGAGAATAAATGACACATGTAGGAATCTTATATTTCTTAGGAGTTTTCCTACGAAAACACATATATTGGTACACATCATTCTTGTGAAAGAAACGTGTCTATTTCTTTGGAGTTTTTCCAACAAAAACACATATATTGGTAAAATGAGTAATTCGGAATCTTGAAGAAAACATAAGATAGACATGGAAAAAGAAGGAATTGGGAAACAAATCATTCCTGTGAAAGAGACGTGTTCATCACTCTATGGGGCTTCAGATGAGAATATACTAGGATCATTTTAGTTTCAGTGGCTAATGCGCGCTTAAACAAATTTGGCTTAGTTTTACGATGCAATTTATAATAAAATTAGCCTGTTGAAAAGTAGTACAATAAACTCTTTAAGATTCATCTCCAGTAAATTTAGTTAAGAGTCTGCAAGAGAATTTATATATCCTTATTTACTGAAAGGCAAACCTTCATGAGATCCTTGATAGTTCCGCTCTTCAGATGATGAATCAGATGAGCCATCCTGCTCTTTTTTCTTCGGCTCAGAAGACTCGTCTTTTCTGGGAATAGAAGACTTGAGCTCTATAATATCCTGAAATCTAATAAGGAATAGCAAAAGACCAAACACAACATTTCCAGTTCAGGGCAAAAGCACAATTATTAACATGAGAATCTTAGAGTGATAAGGATACAGAATATT
Organism: Canavalia gladiata; assembly: GCA_037954105.1. Lineage (NCBI taxonomy): Eukaryota > Viridiplantae > Streptophyta > Magnoliopsida > Fabales > Fabaceae > Canavalia > Canavalia gladiata. Next base: position 19,312,171 of record CM075660.1, read on the forward strand.
GCCTTTGTTCTCCTAGCCTGTTGAAGTCTGGCTCAAAAGCCTGGAAAGTCCTTAAACTATGAAAGGTTCCCAAAGAAAATCTTCTTTCAGTTGATGCTGGATTATTATTGTCATTTGTCTTTCGGTCTGTTTTTGGTGTTGAGCTAGGAGAAGAACCTAAAATAGGTGTATTAAGTTGAAATGTAGGACTTTGAAAATTATCTTGTGACTTAGCAACTTCCTGTATAACCGGATTACTTCTATATTCTTGCTGGTTTCCATTTTCTGAAACCTCAAGCTCTGCATGCTGATTTGTATTGTTTACTAGTGGTAGCTGGTCAAATTCTTTTTCTTCGTTTATTTTCTCTGTCTGAATGCATTTTGTCTGATAATCAGGTAAGAGACCAATAAATTCTCCCATTTTCTTCCCAAGTGAAAATGTTGTCTCGTCATGCAGTGGTGGATCAGGTTTCAACGTGTCTTGATGAAGTTTATCAGCGGTATCATTCTCGGTGAAGCAGATCTTGTGTCGCCCAATTCCGGAATTTGTTCCCTGTTTCTTTTTCTTCAAAGACATTGAGGAAGCATTATTTGCAAAAGCATCTTTCCTTCCCATCCATTTTTCTTCAAAAGAGAATATATTTTTTTCTCGATGCTTCTCGGGGTATTTTGAAGATGGGCCATTTTTACCTTTTCCCGGATTCTTTTTGGAAGACGCTCTCTTTCTGCTCAAAGAACGAGTTACTGGCCTCTTATGAGTATGATCGGGATTTTCTGAATCAGTTTCTATAGTATCCGAATTTTGTCTGGTCTTAACAGATTTATTTTCCTTCTGGTTCAAACGCTGATCAAGCGGCAAACTTTCCTCATCCTTGTTACAAGTGTGAGAACCTGAATGCTGAGCCTTAGGGGAAGGAGTGGTCCCCAGTATTTGACAAAGCTTCATCCTCAAATTCTCAGTTCTATATTCTGTTCTATTTATTTTTTCTTCTGGATCGGTTTTGTCATACCCGAAGACCTCTTGTGCAGTGGTAAATGTACATTCCTTTTCCCTTTCAGTGGTCCCGTCCTTCCTGCCCTTCCTTCTGATAGAGTCCGCATCAAATTTCTTGTAATTATTAGAAGGAAAAATTGAAGTCTGATATGAGAAAAGCTGAACTGAATGTTTTCCAGCTGCACACTCTATTCCATCAGGCTCCTCCCGCCTGCCAGGAGAGACAAAAATAGAAGCTTGTTTGGCTTGAAGAATGGCCTCAGAATTAGGTGTTTTTTGGTGGAGGGATTTAGAGATCCAAGAGTACTTTACAGCTTCTGGACCTTCAGTTTGCTTTATATTAAAGGAAACTGCTACACCTTCTACTTCGCTTTTTTCTCCAATGAAATTCCCCACATTGGAGATTACCTTTTCTGTATTTGGCACGATACCCCTGCCCCCTTTAAAGGTTCCATTTCTTGTGTTAGGTTTTGAATCAGCCATAACTCCGATAGAAATTTTCCCCGTCTGGCTAGACTGATTAATATTGCTGCCAAAACTCCGACGATCACCCGTCTGCTCCTGAATACATAGTTCAAATGCATGAATATCTTAACTGTTTTTTTTTCCCTCAATGCTATTAACACTGCAACAGAAATCATAATTGGTCGTAGTCTGTAACATCAGAGAGAAGGGAATTGGAAAATAACACAGTTTAATATTTTTACTTTTTGCTTCAATTATCATGAATGCTCAAGTTGCATTTGCATCGGAACAAATGCCATACACAAACTAAACATCAGCCAAACAATATGTACTGAAGTAATTCACACTTCAAAGCGATCAATGAACCTAACCTATCGAATCAGCTAACAATTTTCATATTATTATAAATCAAATATTTAAGAGTATACTACTAGTAACCAAGTCAGATCAGAAAAGTCGCCAAATCAAGCTTTCTCCTGCTTACCTCGTGCAAAATTTGACACGCTTCAGTATCCATTGTCAGTTGCACTTTCAGCTAAGCAGCAGCGTCATTAACTAACCTGTGAAAGTAACAACCCAAACCAACTTTTACAAATTGAAGAGAACAAATCCACACAAAACCCGGTTCAACTGCTCAGTAAATTATGAAAGAAACTCATTGCTCATGAAACTACCGTTCAAGTCAGCACAACACGATTGTTTCGACACATAAGGAAACCATTAGTGTCGGAAGCTCCTTCTCATCCTAACTTTCTCAACAGCCAAACAGAGTGCAAACAACAACCTCGCAACTCAATAAAGAAATATATGCATATCGTTTAAAGAGATAACATCATGAACACAAAAATGAAAAGAAAAATCCAAAATTAACCTGAAACGCAGCCGAAACCAACTAAGAAATGAAACTCATGGACCGATCACATGAGCAGAAACCCTCGAGAATGAGGAATTGAAGAATTCAGAAACGATATATAGACACGATTAAAAAAATTAAAACGAGTCGCAGGCCACAAGAGAAAATTAAACTGAATCAAAGCCATGCGAAAGGGTGACATTGATGAGAGATTTGCAAAAAAAAAAAAACACTTACGGCGTAACTCTGCTTTGATGGTTGTAATGCTCCGTTTCAAAAATTGCGATGTGAGAAAGAGAGAGGTGGGTGCTCGACTGAGCGAGGAATGTGAATTTGATTGTTTGGAAGGTGATGATGGGCAGATATTTGGTTTGCTGCAATGAGAAGAAAGAAAGAAAACCAAACAAATAAAAAATTAAAAAAGGCGGGAAAAGGAGGTGAGAGGCTAAACGTCCTCCGAGTTTATATTGTTAACATGATGCGCATTACGCATGACTTTTCGTTTCCGTGGACCACCACACCCCTTGTCCATATTTGAATTCCAATTACAATTATATAAAAAATACTAGTTTTTATTTTTAATGGAAAGTAAAACCCAACAGATTAATTCAAGATTTCAGAATATGTATTTAAATAACACCTTCAAGGACAATGAATTTGAAACAACTGATAAGAATTGGATTTATGTTTCATATGCTTAAGAATATATCTCGATCCTATTAAATATTCAAGATCTAATTTATTTAAATTTTAGTTTCTAAAAAATAGATAATTATATTTATATATATCATATATTTTTTACTTATTTTTTATTATATCATATCATCTATTATATTTATATTTTTTGAGTTTTTTCTAATTTTCTCTTGCTGTATACATTCATGATCTACAAGCAACATTTTTCCCCCAAAAAATAACACGTTGAAGTTTATAGTAATTTAAAATAAATTTATTTTGATGACCATGTAGGTACATATTGATAAAATTACTTAGATTAATTTATACAATAATTTTTCTACTCAGCATTCTTAGATTATTAGCTAAGAGATAATAAATAAATATTAAAAATTATGCTAATTTGTATTACAAATCATGATAAGATTGTATTAAGAATATAGTTTAATAAAAAAATATTTTTTATTATTTCCTATGAGTGGTCAGCAATTTATTTATTTATTTATATAAATTATATTTTAAGTGAATAAGTATAGATGATTAAGGACAATCTAATGATTTTTTGTTATTTCCTATGAGTGGTCAGCGATTTATTTACATAAATTCATATTTTAATTGAATGAGTATAAGATGATTGAGGACAATCTAATGACCAGCCCAATTTGACAACTTTTTAAAAAAATCAATTATTCTCCATCCACATTTCAAAGTAACATATTTGTAATTAAAGTTAATTTAAGCACACACCTCACTTATATTTAATGGGTTAACATAATTTTATTAAAATGAATTGTGTGTAATTTCAAACTAAATAGCCACTAACATAACAAAGAAATTAGGTTGTTGAAGTTACCAAATCTAATAGGATTTAATGAATCAATATATCTATTTCGGTGTGTATATATATATATATATATATATATATATATATATATATATATATATATATATATATATATTAGATAAGATAATCATTTTAGATGAAAATAAGATATATTGATTATTAAATATCATCATAAAATAATGATAAATAGATTTTTTAATTATTTTAAATAATCATGTAAGTCAAAATCAGAATATGCAAAATGTGATAATTACTAGTAAAAGGAAATTATTAGTTGCTATTGCTGCTGTTGAACCTGTAATGAATCAAACTAACACAAACACGAGTCCTAAAACCACAAATCCAGTAGTCATAATAAATTTAATCTCTACCACAAGTCATGCGGTGTCTAGTCTAAATCTTGCAAACCTAATGATAACAGATACTGAAATTAATTTAGGAAATAAAGTTAGCCATACTTTATATTTGGACTTCTCCCAGGTTTTGTCCTACGAATGTCCACTATGAATGTTGCACCGAATGTGTATTCGAGCCCTACTAATGTAGTAGCTTCAAGAATGTTAGATGTGCATTTGAAGGTGCTAGTTCAAACCTGATCCATCAAAACTTAATGAACTCTCTTACTTGAGATTCTATGCCTTCTACTAGCACTATATAATACTTTACAAAACTTTTAGCAACAAATGACTGAGTAATCATGAAATGCTTAGCATGTTAATTTAAGAAATGCTTAACATGTTAACTCAACAAATGACCACAATGTTAATCTCTTAAATTCAAATAACAAATGAAAGTTGTGATAATTTAGCCACTTAAATGGGAAGAATAATTTATGTTTTTGGAACACATCCTACCTCAAATACTCAAAATTAGAATTGAATTCAGTTAGCAAATCTTGACCTTATTGGACACCAATTAATCCAATACATACATGTTCTAAATAATCAAGATGTTCCAAATGATCATTCTCTTCAAAACAACTGATTAATCAACCTCAACACTTTAACCCTAATTGCCAAGTGATTATTACAATGAATCGAAATCAAAATGGTAATCAAGTATTGAATAATATGAGACATAATGGGGGCATCATCAACAAATGAATCTTAATTTGGTGCAAGTAGTCGAGCACGTAGTGAATCGACATGGGTTTAATGTGAGGAATGATAATAAGTCAAATTTCATTTTTTCCATTTTTTGAGTATGTGCTCCAAATTGAACTGTCTACAGGATAGAAAATTTGAAAATTTTATAAATTTGTTTGAGAGATTAGTTATTATTGAACATATTACGATTGAATGTGAAAAATTAGATAATAATAAGGATTTAAGAACAAAATAATTTTCCAGTTCGTTAATCAAGAATACCTCTACTTGATTCACAATATGAAATGGATTGGAACAAGGTCTTTATGAAAAGTTTTATAAAAGAGTGAAGATCAACCTCACCAGTTTAACGAATATAAAAAAAACATAATTATTTTAAAGTGCCTAAAGTCGAATTAGATAAAATTGTTGCAAATGGTTTAAATTATTTTATAAGAATCTTTTTATTTTTTTTACTTTTTCATCATTTCTATTTTCTTTATTGTTCCTTCTTTAATTTTCAAGGTATTGTTTCTTATAAACAAGGATTAAAAGAAAGGTGATTTTTCTTTTAAGATTAAAAATAAAAATCCGGTCAAATTAAAATTATCCAAATAAACAACACTGTATTATCAATTGTATTTTTTCCATTTTTTATTATTTTATTTTATTTTTGTATCCATGGTGGACAAATATAATTTTTCAAGGAATCATGGTAAATAGTGAACTAAAGTGATTAGTTTTGTTAGACATTTTTGCCTGTCGTAGCGCAACTGTTGAAGATAACGAAGAGGGCCGTTACTTCCACCGTCTCTTCAGTGTGTGGCCCCCATAGCCATGGTTGCCGTCTTCAACGACATCGTATTCCCACCGTCTCAAACCCTTCTCCGCCCCTCCTTTCATTCTCCAACCTTTTTCTTCTCCTCACCCACTCCAAAATTCACCCGCACTCGCCCTAACCGCATTCTCCGCTGCTCCATTGCCCAGGAGTCCACCACATCTCCGTCCCAATCCCGAGAGTCTGCCCCCCTTGACTGCGTCGTCGTCGGCGCCGGCATCAGTGGCCTCTGCATCGCCCAGGCCCTCTCCACCAAACACGCCACTGCTGCCTCCACCGTCGTTGTCACCGAGGCCCGAGACCGAGTCGGCGGTAACATCATCACAATGGAAAGGGATGGATACCTTTGGGAAGAAGGTCCTAACAGCTTTCAGCCCTCTGATCCCATGCTCACCATGGTGGTATGTAACGTAACGTTCCCTTTCTTTTTCTATTCGCGTAACCCTCACGCGATTGAGTAAATTGGTCACGTTAGGTAACCGGGATGTTGTGGCACTGTGTGCAATTCCATGTGTGTGACTGAATTGTTGTTAACGGGGTTTGGGTTGTTGCATTTGGCAGGTGGATAGTGGTTTAAAGGATGAACTTGTTCTGGGTGACCCCAACGCGCCTCGATTTGTGCTGTGGAATGGAAAGTTGAGGCCAGTACCGGCGAAGCCAACTGATTTGCCTTTCTTTGACTTGATGAGCCTCGGAGGCAAGCTCAGGGCTGGCTTTGGTGCCCTTGGAATTCGGCCTTCCCCTCCAGTGTGTCCTCCTTCTTTCTTTAATTATGTTTGTGCCAAATGCAGTATCCGTAAGGGTATAATACAAGTGTTCTTAATTTTATTTTCTCATGTAATATAATGTTGACGAAGGTGACAGGGTCATGAGGAGTCGGTTGAGGAATTCGTGCGTCGGAATCTTGGTGATGAGGTTTTTGAACGGTTGATAGAGCCTTTTTGTTCAGGTGAGAGACTGAGAGCAATTGATCTTTATCATGGACTTGTTTTCTCTCACTCTATCTCTCTCGTTATTCTTGTTAACCTTTTAACCAACCTTCTATTATTATGTAATGATAGAGTTTTCATTTCTTGGCCAATAAAATGTAATCCATCATGATAGCTGACTATTAGCCTAATAGAATAAGTTTATAGACTCCTCAAAGAATGTTTTGAATTTATTGTATAACTTGTCTATTGAAAACTTTGCAATAGAAAATTTCCACGTTTTCCTAATCTATGGCCATATTTCCACGTTCTTATGGCACTTGAAATATAAGTGGCCACTTTTTGGTGCTGTTCAGTATCTTTCTGATTATCATGTAATGTGTACCGATCCTTTAATCCACCATGTAAAGCTGAACTGAGTACATGATTTTCCTTTTTGGGTGTTTGTTCGGGTTGGGGGCCAGGGGAAGGGGAATAACCTGTCAGGAAGCAAGTCCAGTATGTTCTAATCGGTTCATCATGATTCATAGCATCTGGTGGTTTTGACGTACTAGAGAACACTTGCTTTACAGCATTATCGACAAAAGCACCTTTTTTCTTTCTTTCCTCTTTAAAAGTTATTGAAGTATACTGCAAATAAAAAATTGGACAAACTTTTACTGCAAATCTTACATAAGTTAGGTACAATATCCCATGCAAGAATTGAGTGTGTTCTGTACTTTCTCTTCTAATTATCAGCAATGAGCTTACTTCATCTAGTATTTCTCTCTCATCATGAATTCACCACTGTTTTTGTTAAGCAGTTTTTTGTTGAAAATATTGTTGCTTACCTGAATTTTGTTATATACAGGTGTCTATGCAGGCGATCCTTCAAAATTAAGTATGAAAGCTGCATTTGGGAAAGTTTGGAGGCTGGAAAAAAATGGTGGTAGCATTATTGGTGGCACTTTCAAAGCATTACAAGAGAGAAATGGAGCTTCTAAACCACCTCGAGACCCGTAATAATATATTTTCTCTAGAGTTTCTGGAGTTTTGCCATAATTTATGGATTGTTTCGCTAATTCAAATAATCATGTAGGCGCCTGCCAAAACCAAAGGGTCAAACTGTTGGATCTTTCCAGAAGGGACTTACCATGTTGCCAGATGCTATTTCTGCAAGGTACTAAATGTTGTCTTATACCAATGTTGTTGATATATTACCTCTATTCTCTGGATTGATTTTCCTAGTAAATTGTGATCCTGTTGACAGATTAGGCAACAAGGTAAAGTTATCTTGGAAGCTTTTAAGTATTAGTAAACTGGATAGTGGAGAGTACAGTTTGACATATGAAACACCAGAAGGAGTGGTTTCTTTGCAGTGCAAAACTGTTGTCATGACTATTCCTTCGTATGTTGCTAGTGCATTGCTGCGTCCTCTGTCTGTAAGTTTCTTCCTCAAAAGATTATATCACTTATTTATGTGAACTATGAGACTATGACTGTTTTATACATGGAATCTTTGAACTTGGTACATGACTTGTTGGAATTGTGTGTGTGAAAGCATGCATGTTTTGGTACCTAATTGCAGGTCTTTATATTTCTTTGCCTGCATGTCTTTGGCTCTTTGCGTGTTTGAGAGTGTGTTATGTGTACTCATGCATGTGTAGATATGCTTTTATGCCTGTGGTTGCATATTGTCTCTACTTATAGTCATCTGAATTTTCAGAAACATAGTTGATTTCCTGTAACATCAAAATGGATAGATATAGAAAAGGTAGAATAGAGAGAGAGAAAGAGAGGAATGAACTGAAGACTGTGGTTCTTTTATTGATCACTCACAAATTGAAGGAGCAAAGTCTCCTCCCAAGGTTTCCCCCTAACAAGGGTTTCCCCTGTTATGGTATACAACTCTCACAACGAATGTTTCTATCCTGACTTCTCTCTATTTATCTACACGACTCTCTAACTACTCAACTAACTATTCTAACCTCCCTAACTGTTTTTTCCCTTTCATCCCTTAATACACAGTCTCCAAGTCTTCTCCCCATCTGTCTGAGGGCTAACATTTCCTGTGCAACCCACATACTCACACACATGTATAAATGACATAATGCAAAGAAAAGCACAATCAAGCCATGATATTCTGTGTCCAGGTCTCAATTTTCTTTGCAGAAGGGTTATTGTATTTCCAAGAACTTATATTACCCTTTAAAAATTTACAAATATGGATAATTTTGTACTTTATGCACTGATTAGCAAATTAACAGTTGCTAGTCCACAGACATTTTTCAGAATCAAACAAGACTGTAGACATTTTTCAGAATCAGAAAGCTGGACAAAATCATATTTTACATGCTGAGGGTACTGCATAAGTGCATGGCTGTGAAATATATTGTTGCCTATGAGTGAATGAATTGGTATCCTCATATCAAACTGTGAAATTACTACCTCCAATCCTATATATAAGACACCTCTAGGCTGTCAAAATTATGTGTTGGCACGTTGAAGCGAACAATCCAACACTTTTTTCCTGCTCCTGTGTCGTGTGCCATTGTGGAGCAGTTCTCAATGTGAATCGGACTGGAGTGGTGTGTGAAGATATAAACTCTTCGGAGTGGCACACCAAATGGAGTTAAAACCTGCATTTGTAGCGGGTTGGGTATCGGGTTGCATGAGCTGGTTCCTCAAAAGTCCCTATTTTGAGGTGCTGCTTTTCATTCTCCCTCTTGTGTGACTTTCTCTGGTTCTCCCCTTCATTCTTCTCTATTACTCAACCACCTTTCTCTTCCCTCTTCTCCCTAAGCACTGAACCTCGTGTCCCTCTTGTTCTCCACTTCTGAAACACTCCCTTTCTTTGGTGTGTGGAGCTCCTTATTGCTGCATGCTTTGCTGTTGCTGTGAACTTCATGGTTCCTCTTTCTGTTCTCTAGTTTGTTTGCTGGGAGCTTCTTGTTGCTGTGTCTTCACTATTGTTATGTTCTATGTTGCTGTGTGGTTTGATTTTCTCTGCTATATGCTCTGATTTTTGGATAAGGAAGATGACAGATTTTGGTGTTAGCAGGACAGCTGGTAGTCCCAATGTTGCTTTTGTTTTATTAAAAACTTATGCGAAGTTATGAATTATGGGTTATATAAGACCTTATAAATTTGTAATTAATTAAATGTTTATTGTGGTTTAAAGGATAACTTTTTTTATTTTAGTAATTTTTTTGTGTGTATATATATATATATATTTTGGTTGGCACTTACAATTCATGTTATGAATCACTGAACCGGCACCCTTCTTTTCAGCCAACATTGAAACTTGATTTTGACAACCTTGGGACACCTTTAACTACTTCATAAGAATTAAGGAATTTAGGTAGTGGTATTAAATTTGTCAACAAATTTTATTATTTTTCCAGAATTACCCTTAAACTTATTGGGACCCCGTTCTCTTAATATCTTTTCACCTAATTAATTAATGTATCTCCACTTAAGTACCGACTTTGCATTCTATACAAAGAGGTAAAGTGAATGAGAGAGGCAGTTCTTCCTTGTGAGCTTCCCTTATCCTCATGAGAAAGAGAGTCCAAGAAATTAATTTACTGTGTTAGTGCATTTTATGTTTATTGACCCAAAAAGTTGTTGAGTAATTAGGGGCTCTTTGTAAAAAAATAAAATAATGCAATAGACTATTTGGAGGGGTCTTGTAAAAAAAGAACAAGGCAAACTTCCTAAAAGGTTCCTATAAGAAAGACCAAAGGTAAACTTTTATATGGTATATAGCAGGGGTTCCAGGACATCACATTCCTTGTGACAGGCTTTTGCTTGAGTCTAATAAGAAAAAGGCATGTTGCCAAATAAGTTGTTTGATGAATGGCCAATTTTTGGCATCATAGTCCCCAATATAAACATTGAGGGATTCCTGACAAGCTTTTAATATCTCTTGCAGGCTGCTGCTGCAGATGCACTTTCAAAGTTCCATTACCCTCCAGTTGCTGCAGTTTCCATATCCTATCCAAAAGAAGCTATTAGATCAGAATGCTTGATAGATGGTGAGTTGAAAGGGTTTGGCCAATTGCATCCGCGTACCCAAGGAGTGGAAACATTAGGTGAGTATTGATTTTATAAAGCAAAAGTGGAGGCTTTCAGCACTTTATTACATGTTTATAATTATTACCATCCAAGTTTGAACTGGGGAGTATAGTGCTTTCTAGTGTTTTGACAGGTTTAATAATGAGAACATATTTGTGGGTTGGATAGGAACTATATACAGCTCTTCACTTTTCCCCAACCGAGCACCACCTGGAAGGGTTCTACTATTGAATTACATTGGAGGGGCTACCAATCCTGGAATTTTATCAAAGGTGTGACATTTATATGAAACATGAACTGGTAACATAGATGCAACTGTGTGAGCTGTTATGGTGTCAAATAGTGTGAATTGTGAACTAGTTTTTCTGGGAAACTTCAAGGATGGTGTGAAGAGCTATAATCATTTTCACCAGTGGATTGTTTGGCTGTTTTGAATTTTGAAACAACTCTGGTCCAATGGCCTTGTTTCAAATGTTTACACTTTTCTGCAAAAATAATAAAATGTTGAGATTTTTGTTTCTAGGGAAAGCATTTGATATTCAAGTCAGAGAAGTAGCGTAGTACAGGTCTATTGAGTACTTTGGCCTAGATGAGTCCTTTCAGCCCTTTTCTGCATCATTATGTCTTGATGATTGGTAGTTCTGGGTCTTGGGGATCTCTGTTGTCGACTTCAAATTCTTGGATCAGTACCTGTCATATATTGTACATATCTGCATTAATTTTTTTGTTGTTATATGGAAAACAAATGCCATTTCTCTATCTGCATAATTTGATTTGTTTCCTTTCTTTTTCATTTCCTCCTAAATTTTCTTGTATAATGGCAGACGGATAGTGAACTTGTTGAAGCAGTTGACCGAGATTTGAGGAAAATCCTTATAAACCCAAATGCCCCGGAGCCATTTGTATTGGGGGTGAGACTGTGGCCTCAAGCTATTCCACAGTTCTTAATTGGCCATCTTGATCTCCTAGATGTTGCTAAAGCTTCTCTCAAAAATACTGGGTTTGAAGGGCTGTTCCTTGGGGGTAACTATGTGTCTGGTGTTGCATTGGGACGATGTGTTGAGGGAGCCTATGAGGTAGCAGCTGAAGTAAATGATTTTCTCGCAAGGAAAGTGTACAAATAGTGGCAATGTTTGTCTACTTGGAATGGGTGGGACTCTACTTGTTCCATTGAGTTGTAATGGCGAAGTTCATTCGTCCGGTTTTTGGTGGCTTCTATTGCAAGATAATGTAAAATCCTCTCTATGTTTTATTCACTTTCTACATTATATGTATTTAGCAAGGTAGCAATCACTTTGCACTCCATTTTCCCCCTCTATTCTCATAGGGTTGGTAGGTTTTGACCTGTTATTATTATATATGTAAATCTAGGCCTTGTTCTGAAACAATTGCACGGGATACACGAGTATAAGGCTTATGTCTTTTGAATCTGTATATTTTGTTTGGAAAGTATTTTTCTGGTTCATTTTGCTGTTAAACAATATCAAATTAAAATTGAGATGCCATGTTGCTTCTCTTCTGGCCCCAAGAGTAATGAGTTGTTATTTACTGATATTGATCAGGAGAGGGGAGGTGAAGATGATTTATGGCTGAATTTGGAGTTCATGTAGTTGTACAAGTGATAATTGTTAGGTGATGTGGATATCCAGTGAAGTCTCTTGTTTATGTACAAATCTTTTGCAATAAGGTTGCCTTTAAATAAAACATCGGCTTCGAAACTTGAATAGGAAAGGCAAGGATGCCTAGAGTTGGAGAGCAAATTGTTTGAGCTCAGTATCTCTCGATGTAAGCAACAAAGATAGGGTTGGATTCTTGAGGCAAACAATAATACTACTAATAAGCAATGATAGAAAATTAGAAGCTACTAATAAAGGGTCAATTCCCACTGTTAGTATTGGACTATTGAACCTAGTGGAGTAGTGGGGACATGCTTACATGGGAGATTTCAAAAGTTACACTAGAAAGTTTGACCAATGAATGAAACTCATTATTTCTAAAGGATGGACAATGATGACGGAGAAGCCAAGCAATGAGAAACAAAGTAATAGAACAGGAACGACAAAGAAATTGGACGATTTGGTCTTCACATGGCAAGACACATCTACTAAGGCTATTTAAGAAAAAGCGGATGTGGGTTACACCTTGCCTCTCTAATTCAACACAAAAATTGTATTGGAGACCAAATGACAGATTGATGGCTAATCGAAGCAACCTTATGGTTGGGATGGTGGGGAACATTTTACCTTTTCTCTTTTTCCCTCGTTTGAAAATTTTGTCAAATATTCCTCTTTAGCTAGCATTCGCCATATCTTTAGAGCCAAGTAATTATGTTTTTGTTCCCTCTTCAACTTGCTAATGAGCATTTTAAGCAAATTTCAACATGTGACCGTGGTGAGGAAAATTGCGTTAGACACGTGAGTGAGAGAGAGAGAGAGAGAGAGAGAGAGAGAGAGAGAGAGAGAGAAGTGAGAGTCATGGAGAAACGAATATTGTGATATGTATCAGTAGTGTATTTTCTTTCTCTTTGATTTTTTTGCTTGCTGATACATGGCTAGATTCAGAGTTTAGAATATTCACTCCATTCAATGCTTTTTTTTTGTTTTTCATTTCAAAATAATTGTTATTTTAATGTTATATACAAGAATTAATATAATATTATCAATTAAGAAAAAAATACAAGCTCATTTAATTATACTACCTTCTCATTCTATTGATGTTATGTTATTTTCTTTAGTGTTTGCTTGTTTTAGATTTTAAGTAATTGAACATGATTGTCAAATTAATATCAACCATATATATTTTACATAAGAATGTGTATCACTTTATGTATTATGTAAGATTAGTTTTAACCTTAAATCAAATGGGTTCTTACCTTATGTTTGAATAGAAAATGGTAAAATTCTAATGATTTGTAAATAATAATTTAAAAAGGAGTAAAATATAAGAATAATTATCAATGATAATAAAAAAAAAACTATTATGAAGGAGAATTTTAAAAATTCTTTTTAAATAGAGGTTATTTAAGATTCTTCTTATTTATACAAAAACTATTAAAAAAATCTGTATTATTTAAAAAAAAAAATTTATCGTTTAAATATATAAAATTTAATAATATCAAATTACTCTATCAAAATGCAGGATGAGTGTTTATATCAAAAGTAAAAAAGAAAAGAAAAGTTGAAAAAGGAAGAATTAATAATAATTTGTTTATTTTTAAAAATAATATAATTTAAAACAAAACTAAAGGTTAGTAATGGTTATTTTGAATTGAAGGACTAATGAATTAAACATGTTAAAACACTTTTTTAAAAACAAAAAGTAAGTATATTTCCCATTCCGACATTGTGTATTTTTTCCTTTATTTTCTTTTTCGTGCATGTTATCAAATCGAGTTGATTGCTTGTCCCCAAGACCCGATCTCGTGTACTTTTTACCATTAAAAAAGTCCATTCATAGATTCAAACTTGTCATGTAGTTCACGATGCAATTGCATATAACTTTTGGCTCTTTATTTATTTATTATCGTAAAATTGCTTTCGACATTCATTACCCTAAAAATTAGTCATGCATAACACATAACGAAAAGCAAAACGAAACCACATGAAAAAAGAAATTAATGCACACGACAACACTTCACAAATGATAGAAAATATTGGTGAACTTTGTCTAGTGCAGTTAATTCTTGAAAAGGAACAAGAGAACACTTGTAGAAATTCTGTTCTCATATTTTAATTGGTTTTTCGTTCTTCACACATTAATATGTTTGCATTGTTACGTAGCAGTATTTGTAGCCTCACTTGCACCAATACCATTTGGTCTCAGCAACCAATTAAGGTCCCTCACGAGCCACAAGATGATTTTATCCATTGAACATTGATTACATGAATATTACATGTTTATACAAAGTTTCAGATATCAGTGTCCTCTCCTATTTTCCACCTGAATTTTTCTCATTGTTTAATATCTAGGTTCATTCCATCATCCTCAAAAAACACTCTGCATATTACTGACCACACGCTTTGTCTAACTACTGTCTCTATTGTAATTGCCAACACCATCTTCAAATTTCCACTAATTGAAGTGTTTAATCATAAACATCCTGAACTCAACTTATATGCACCATAAACGTGTGATTTCATTTAGTCTTAAATTAACTATTATTATTATTATTATAAATATATGAAGCCTGAATTGAACCTTCCAAGAAATAAAAAACATGTTGACATGGTATAAATACTAGGTTGATTTTTACTTATTGACACGTGTAGTTGTCGGCTACCATGACAACATTTTAGGTCTACCAATTGCATGGGAGGAAGAAAAAGAGGAGAGGTGGCCAATGGAGGGTGGCGCAGCAGCTGAAAAAGTCTTCTTCATACCACTGTTCATGTTCTCTCTTTCTTTCTTTATTTATTTAAGGCCTTTAAGGTGGCGGCTTAGTCTGTAATCTAGATAGTTCCTTCCACAATGGGCAAAGCATCTAGCTCTTCCTCCTCTTCTATCACCAGCACTAGGAACCCTTCTAATTCTACTGCTTCTTCTCTCACACACCAAAATACTGATGACCTTCGCACAGATCTTAGGCTTGGACTTGGCATTTCCACCACTCAACATGTTGGCTCTTCTATTTCAAGGTTTGTATACATGCAAAAACATTTTGGTTTAACTTATTTTAAAAAATGATGATTTATTTTTGTTAGTTTTTTAAATAATTTTTAAAAAAATAAACTTTATCAACAAACATGGGCTTAATCATGGACCTCAAACTACTTTTTTCTATGCTATAATGGGTTAATTTATAGGTATAACTTAACAATTATATATTTACTCAAATATTTGTGCCATTCTCATTCATTAGGGGGCATTGGCAGCCAATACAACAACACCTAAGTAGTTCACAAGTTGCTGAAGTAAATGATTTCAGTGATCATACCAGCTTCTTTGTGAAGGTGTACATGGAAGGCATTCCGATTGGTAGAAAACTCAACTTGCTAGCTCATGATGACTACCACGAGTTAGTGAAGACCCTTGAACAAATGTTTGACACTACCATTCTATGTAAAGTCTTTTGCTATGCGCTCATGGTTATCACTGCTTTGTGTAGCATTTTTTGTTTCATAGTTGATAAAATAACAAGGAAAATGTGGCTGTTTTGTACAGGGGGGACTGAGATGGATGGAGTGCAATCAGAGAGATGCCATGTGTTAACTTATGAAGATGGAGAAGGAGATTTGATTATGGTTGGGGATGTTCCTTGGGAGTAAGTTAACTCTGGCTTTCTCTTGTGAACACCTTCTCTTCCATTTTAATTTGACAATTAATGTGCTTTCTTTTTTGGTCATGTAGGATGTTCTTATCCACTGTGAAGAGGTTGAAGATCACAAGGGTTGATTCATTTGGGTGTTAAATGCATATATATATATTACAAATCCTGTGTCTGCCTCTCTTCCTGTGACTTCAAATTTAGTCCTCTAGAGTGAGAGTCAATATAACTGATCCCTGATCCCTCCATTGATTCTTTGAGTATGTTTGGATATTGGCAAGGGATGGAGATCATAAGAGCCAGCAAAATCAAAGGCAACAAAATGAGGGGTTAAATAATAATTTTTTGCCCCTTTATTTGGATAGTTAAAACTTTTCAATTCCTCTAAAATAATGAGAATTTTGAAATAGAAGTGCATAAAGAAGTGTTTTGAACAGTCATGTAAGAATTTTTTTTTTCCTTTTCATCCTTTTATGAAATTACTAAATGAAAAAAAAAAGAACAAAACTTTTTGTCCACATCTCTTCTGGCTTTACATTTTTTCTAGTTTCTAGAAGTCAACTTTTTTGGCTTCTCTCATTGCCGACATAATTTCCCCTATTGTTAAGACCCAGTTCCTCCGCATTCTCACAAAGAAAAGCAACAAACCAAAGGAAAATTGCACAAAAATATATGAGGACACGAAAGCATTGTTGAAACAGGTGGTGTGCGCGGAATAAGGAGCAATGAAGGGACAGATATAATAGAATGTCGAGTACAATAGAGTAATGTTATATTATATATACACTTGCGGTTTAGATTCAAATTTCAATCACACAAATGCTTGATTTTGATTAGTGTATTTATTTCGTTCTTGCTTAAAACAAATCAGGATTAGACGTGTGTACAACTCAAATTCCAGTGAGAATTTGATTTAAATACATGTCCAATCATTTAATAAATTCAACAAAGACACTTACAAAATATGTATGCAAATTCTCTCGTTCGGATAAAGACCCATGTAGATTGGTGATAGGAAGGTTCCAACCCGTACCCACTATGGCTTCAGTTGACCCAAATTATTCTGAAATTTAAATATTTCTGGCCCACATCAAGGTAGCACAAACAAATAAAAAGTTGAACTCTTGAGCAAAATAAAATTTTAAAAAAAGAAATCAGATTTTATGGAATGACATCATCCTTGTCGTTTCTCATTGTTATCTTTCTTTCTTCTTCTTTTTTTTGTCCTTTGTGGTTTATCTTTTGGCAATAGCCTCTAGTAAGCATCATAAAATTTGTATTCATCAACCTCTAAAAATAAACCACAAATGAAAAGAAAAATGTTATTTTTACAATAACTACATACTTCAAGTTGTATAATAATGAATGAGAAAGAAAGAAAAAATAACATAAAATATGATTAATAATATGATGATGGGTATATGCGTTTCAGTACATTGTTGACTCTTTGCCCAAAGAAAAGAAAGCACACTAAAAACAATATACTAAAAAATTTATAAGAAGAGTGTTTAGAAGGATTTCTGATGTGCACAATCCAAGTTAGTTCCTGTATCTACGTTAAACAAGGTTGCATATCTTTCGAAGTATCCAATCCGATCATTCACCCTTGCATCATCAGGAATTCCACATTCAAGTCCACCATTGATTATATTAGTCACAAGGCCATACCCAGCAGTTCTATTAGCTGCCACATCAGCTTCTGTTGGCACATATTTTCCAACCATCACATTGTGGCAAGAAGGTTTTGGCTTTTGCTCTGTCATCCAAAACCAGAGAGCTGTTTTGAATGCAATCAATGAATTGTTTGACACAATATCTGGGTTTCTCAACCCATCAAATCCCAAGGCCTTCCCTGCTTGCCCATAGTTGTAGTTCCTGCACAAAATTTCATTTCAATAAACCAATTAGCCAACTACCTTACATATGAATAAGTCAAACAAATTAACAAAAATAGTATAACCCATTAAATTAGTCCTTAGAATTATAAAAATCCATCAGTTTAATCTACATAAAATTGTCAAACGATAATCATTTTCAGATTTTGAAATTACCGAATAATAGTTATTTTAGTTCTCAAAATTACAACAACAAAGACTAACATGAGAATTGACTAATATTTATAATTTTATAAACTAATTTAATATATTACCCAAACAAAAATTAACAGTAGTATTTAAAAGTTATATGTATATACCAAGAAAGTTGAATTGGTCCTCTTCCTTTGTAACTTTTTCCTGGATAACAAGGCCATTGTTTGTTGGTGGAATCACAATAGTCACTTTGAGGGTTGACTTCTTCCTTGAAGCACAATCCCCAAGCATAAGGTCCATCAGGTGCAGTAGGCCACCCACCAGTGGTTTCATGAGAAATTTGAGCAAGAAATGCAGCAATCTCACGCTTGCGCGTGGATAAACTACCTGTGCTACCAAATCCACTGAAGCATTTGGATGCCTTAATGAAGGACTCATAAGTATAGAAGTTTCTAGCAGGGCATGCAGTGTTATCTTTGTGTAGGAAAATGGAATCAAAAAGTTTTTTGCTAATGAGATAAGAGATTGGTGTGAAGGGTGAGCTACGAGCTTCAGCCCCCAAAGATGTTGAGTAAAGTAGAATAGTGAAGAAAAATAAGACACCAATAGAGGAGAATGAGAATGCCATGCTAAACACAAAGGGCCAAATTCAATTAAATGTTACTAACAATTGGCCTTTGTTAATTTTGAGAGTTATAATAAGTTGGAAGAGGGTTTTATAGACACCATCTAAAGAGGGAAATGTCAAAACACACACAATTGAAATGTTAAAAATCGGTGGAGGGTCAAAGGTCAACGTTTTTTTTATGCCGTCCTATATAGGTTGCGATGGTTGACTAATTCATGGTAGTTGATGAAGCATTTTGTTTACATGGTGGAAGGTTTACATGAGCCATAGGGCAACTTGAGTTATATAGTGTCAGATTCTGCGATTTGACCACAAATGATGTACACCGAATATATGTTATCAATAATTTTTGTATATTATAAAGGTAGAGGAAAGTATCTTATATATTAATTTTTTTAGTATATTATTATCAAAATATATCGGTAAGCTGAAGCTTAATTTTTTTTATATCATGTTACAAACATAAAATATTTCAAAAACTTAACATTATTAAGTTGTGGCACATAAATGAGTTTTACCTCAAAGAAATGGAAATTCTGTCGAGTGGTTAAACACCTAACCTCAGCTCAATAGAAATAGAAGGTTTATAGTTTACCTATTGACAATATAAACGATGATTTCAAATAGGAAATCGTGCCTATTTTCCAGATGCTGTCGGTTCAAAATGTCAATGTTGGATGTTTCCAACCCTTTGAATCATAAATTAATATTTTTTATAATTATATATATATATATATATTAAATTTTAAATAATTTAAATATTTATAGTTAGGATATTTAGATATTTGAATAATAAAATATATATTAAAATTAATTAAATTATAAAATAAAATATTTATTAATTTTTATTTTATATAAATTTTTATAAACATGATTTATTTGATAAAAAAATTTAAATGAAAATTAATATTATATTTTATTAAAAATTATTAAATTGATATAAATATTAAATTTAAAATTTGATATCATAATAACTGATCCTTATAACATATATCTTTATGTTTTTTTTTATCATATAAAGGCAAACATGTCAAGATGACAGAATATATAAGGTTGGAAGTAGGAGGCAATTAACTTTCATCTTCTTCATTTTTCACGTAATTAACTTCCACCTGAAGTCACATGTAAGGATATCCTATGGGCCGTGTGTTTGTTTAGTGCAAATAAAGAAGCTTTTCGGAATGAAAATTTGTTTGGGTTGCGGTAAAAAAGAAATCTGAATAGGTACTAAACATAGTATTAAATTGGAGTTTACAACTAGAACTGTAATTATAAAATTATAATTTTTAAAGTCTTTACAATTACATTGTATTTCTAATTATAGTTGCATTATCGGAATTTATTCATATATTCCAATAAAATTATTTATTAAATGTCACTTAATGTGATGCATTTTTTAATAAATTTATTTAAAAATAAATGGAAAAAAATTGACCTAATTAAAAAATAGATAAGATAACATGATGATTATGAATAAAATTTCTAATGATGTGGTGGCATGTACATAACTGTTTTTTTTTAAAAAATAAAAGTGATTTGAATTATATACAATTTATGGAATCAAATAATAAGCTTACTTTATTTGTCACACAAATGTTTTAATTTTAAAAATTTAAAGTAAGGTAGGTTAGGAAAATAAAAAAATTACTCCTCACATTTTGACAAAATAATGGATTTTTTAAAAATTAATTAT
Organism: Canavalia gladiata; assembly: GCA_037954105.1. NCBI lineage: Eukaryota > Viridiplantae > Streptophyta > Magnoliopsida > Fabales > Fabaceae > Canavalia > Canavalia gladiata. Next base: position 19,332,503 of record CM075660.1, read on the forward strand.
ATAACTAAACAGTAGATTAAAACAATTTATTACCTTTCATAAACATTGATAATATGATAATATTATTATTAATTATTGATTAACATAATTAAATTATATTTATATACGAAGTTAAGATATGTTAATTTGGAAGGAAGTTAAAATGACATTCAATTAAAGAATAAGAATGTTCAAGCCATTAAAATTAATTTAGTAATCAAGAGTTGTGTGAAAATTTTCTTACATGCATAGTTAAAAGATGAAATTTAAAAAAAAATTGATATTTGATTTTAGAAAATATTTTTTATTTTAATTTTATTTATAAAAATATATTATTTTTATATTTTCAAAATTTTATACTGGATATAGTGAAAATAGAAAATAACTATTTTTTATTTTTACTGTTTTTTATACAAAATATTAAAAACAAGAAATATTTTCTGAAATCAAAGTCAACTTTACAACTTAAGTCACATCTAAATTTATTTAGGTTCCAATTGTTTGGCACAATTCATGCGCTCTTTGATTTCTAGGTATTTGATCAAGTGATACGATAATATTATTATGAATATGATATATGAACTTTTATTATCATACATCAAATGGAATTTTTATGACAATATATTTTATTTTTCTCTATCATATTATACATTTTTTCTTTTCTTTTTTTTTTCTTTTTTTTTATCTCATTTCAGCTATTTTATATATGTAATAAAAAATTTCATGACATACTGAGAGTTGTGGATGCGTGAAGCAGGTCTATGGTGTTAGAAAGGCAAAAGGTGGTGTTGGGTTTACAAAAAGGAAGAAAGTGGTCTTGGTTTTTAATAACGTACAAGGGAAAGGATTTGTATGTTTTGGTGGATTTTGTAGGGTAGGCTTTTAGGATAATTTAGCGATAATAATAATATAATTAATCATTTTAAATATAAATTATAGTATTTTTTTACTTAAATTTTATAAAAAAATATATAGTTAGAATACATGTATCTATTATTACATTGAAATTCATGTGTTTCTTTTTTGTATTTTTTAAAAAAGTATAAAAAAGAAGAAAGAAAAAAAAAAAAGGAATATTAATCTATGTTTGATGAACGAATCGAGAATGCATGTGTTGTTGTTTAATGGAAATACAATTTGTTAATTTTTTACCTCATCTTTTAAGACCACATTAGTTTCAGAAATACATTATTCTAACCAATCACAGACTATTATACTAAAGACTAATGTTATATCTATCATTTGATGATGTATTGATAATTAAATATTTAATATTAATAATTTATATATATATATATAATCTAATAATTGATTAATACCAATCAATAAAACTAAATAGATAGTTAATAGTTAATAATTATTAATAATAATAAAATAATATTGACAAAAAATGATTTTGTTTATGTAATTTTGTTAAAGTAAAAAATGATTTAGTGAAAAATATGTGATTGAGAGTTTTAGAGGATGTTCAGATTAAGATGTTCTATTATTTTATTTAATATAGTATTCGATTTCATCAATTATTATATTAAGATGAAATGATTTAAATTTAAGTTAATATTTATAATAATAAAAAATCTAGATAAATATAAATAGTTGAATCTTTATTTAATAATTGTGATTTGTTAAATTGGATAGGGAACTAACCTTAAATCGTTGAAAAAAAAATTGAGATGAACATATCTTATGATGTTTCCTTGGATCATTTTCAAGTTTTTTTATCACTTGTTACCTTTTAATTTTTTAAAATATCAAAGATTAATAAAAAAATTATTTAAAGATGAAGGTAATATAGGTGAAAATAATTTTTTTTATATTGATTAATTTTTATTTTTTATATTAGTTTATTAGGTCGTATAAAGATTAGATATAGAAAATTAAATTTTTTATATTAATTCTTTAATTAATGTAGATTAAATTACTTTCTATATAAGTTATAATGTGAACCAATATATGAATTTTATTTTTTATAACCTTTAAAAGTCATAAACAATGTATTAAGTTTACTTTTTATAACCGTTAAAGTTATAATTAGTGTAGAAAGTATTATTTTTTATGTTAATATAGTATTTTATATTAAGATTGTATGTATACAGAATATTAAAATATATTGATATTTTCTTATATATATTTTTTTCGGTTTTTTTTAAATTTTTTTAAATATAAAATTAATATTTTTTATTAATTTATAAATTTTATAAACTTTTCGTCTAATTAAAATTCTTGAAACAACTTTATTTTTTAAAAATTCATTAAATTTTTTTTTTCAAATACAATAGAAATAATTATGTTTAAAAAATTTTATATAATTAAAATAAACTGTTTTCTTTTCATTATGTAGTTAATGATAAACTGTATTTTTTTCACATGTACAATATATTTATGTTTTTTAACATTATATTTGTATAAATTTTTGTATGTTGAAAGTTATTATAATTCTGATTTGATTTTTTGTATTATTTTTATTTTTTATTATTCAATAAATTAAAAGAATGTGGTAATATAATTTTTTATTTTAAAGTTTGAAATTAATTGTGATTTATACTTATAAAATTAATTATAAAAAATAATGGGATATAATAATAATTTTTATAACCTATTAAATAAGGATAACAATGTTTTGTTTTTATAAAAAAATGAAATGACACTCAATGAAGGAATATAATTGTTAAAAAATTTCGCTGACATAACTGAAAAGTGAACGTTCAAGAAGTTGATACAGCAACTTGGGTACTAGTATCTCAATGTGTTTATATCGTACATAGAAGTGTAATACCTTCAATACTGATTAGAACCATAATTTAAAACTATAATGATAAAACAAATATTTTAAGTTTTTAACTTCTATGATTTTTTTTTAAATTACATTATTTTAAAATGGATATAAATATTAATTTGATTCAAAAGTAATTATAATATTAAACTATTAATAATTTATAATTTAAGAGCATTAAATACTTATTTAAACGATTTAAACGTACCAAAGACCTTTAGCAATGCGGCTTACGTTGTTAGTGCCCACTCCACCGAATAGGAAATATATTGAAGATTGAAAGATGCGTTGACTTGACTTGATCAACAACCTTAAACACTGTTCACCAGCTTGCATGTTCTGAATAAACGTGATAATTAAATCATGTGGACACCTTTTCAACTGTGACATACACGAAGTAAATCTGGTTTTAATGAGTTAATATAGGTTTAGGCTGTACTGATTTCATTTTTTCTTTATCAGTTTAATGAATGTAAAATTTTAAGGTAATATTAACTATTCTTTTATTAATATCTTTTTATTTTTATAAAAAAGAAATGAAGAAAGAAAAAAAAAAGAAAGATAATCTAACAAAATAAATATAGGATATATTGAAAAATTTGTTGAGTATTATAAATGAATAAACTTTTCAGTTTGTGTATTTTTTATAGAAAATAGAAATAAAAATAAAATATTAATAGATAAATAATAAAATATTGTTCACAAGAATTAGAATTAATGTACAACTTCATAACATAGTAAATAATTGAAATAACAAAGCAGAGCTACAAAGAATGTTTGAATAGCAAAGAATATAATAAGTTGAACTAAAAACAAATAAACTAATATTAAATAATTGTAGTCAATAAAAGTAAGAAGATAAAACATAATGGATGAATGGGTTAGATTCAAATTCTTCTTATTTTAGTTCGATAAGAAGATAAGTTATAATTTTTTATTTTTAAATTGTTAAAAATAAAATTTATTCTGTAAAAATAATTTTAAGTTAATTTTTAATATATATACATATAATATTTTTAATTTAATTTTTAAAATAAAATTTTATTATTATTTTTAATTTTAAAATATTTTTAATTTTAAATTTATCAAACTATATCATCATTATAATTTATTATAAAATTACCACCGTAATAAGATTATCTTAATTATTATTATTATATTATTATTATTAATAATAAATTATTATCATTATTTTATTATTATTATTATTATTATTATCGTTATCATATTATATAATTATAACAAAATAATTTAAATTATTATTATTTTTAAATTTTAAATTTTTTATTATTTTAAATTTTAAAAAAATTTAATTAATTAATTAATTTTTATAAATTTATAATTAAATAAATAATATTTTTTTAAAAATAAATTTAATTTAATTTATAAAATTATAATATAATTTTATGTTAATCATTCATAATATAATATACTATATATATATATATATCTATTATTTTACGTAAAATAAATATCGAATAATCTAAAAAATATTATAATAATATATAAAATTATTTATTTTATATATTAATTAAATAATATATAAAATAAAAATTATATTTTTATATTATAACAACCATTATCATTATTATAATAATAATATTTGTTTTATTATTATTATCTAAAATATTTAATTTTTTTATTATTTTAAAAGAATTTAAATTTTTAATAAATAAATTTATGTTTATCTATTTTAGTTTAAATTTATAAAAATAAAAAAATATTATAATAATATTATATAAAATTATTTATTTTATTTATTAATTATTATTATATCTATCATATCATTATTATTATAATAATAATAGTAATTTAATTTTTTATTTTTAATTAATATTTTTATTTATCTATTTTTTTAGATTTATAATAAATTAAATTAAATTAACTCACTTTTACAATAAATTTTTAAAATTAAAAATTAAATTTGACCTCGTTTCAAAATATAAAAATTAAACTAATATTAATTTTTAAAAATTAAAAATTACCCTAAACAGAATGTTAGATAGTTAAGTGTTAATTTTTTTTAACTTTACCATAAATTTTAATAAAATAAATATTAATTCTTTAGATGATTTCAAATAAGAACATTAGATGCAATAATTAACGAGGATCTGACAATTTTTAATTTCTATTCTCAAGAAATTAGTAGATTGAGCTGCTTAGTTTAAATATGGAATTTGTTTTTAATCTTTTAATTGTAAATTATTTTTAATTCATTCAACTGAATGTTCAATATTAAGAAAAAACAGTAAATAATGCAATTAAATATAAAAATTAAATTAAAATTGCATGAAATAGTTATATAAGGTTGAAAACAAGATTCATTCAAATTGCTAGAATGATTTGATGGTAAGAAATTTTAAATTTTAAATTTGAATAATTTTATATAAAATTTTGAATTTAAGTTTCATTATGTTTTTTTATATAACAAAATTTAAGATTGGACATATTGACATGCGACATGACATCTCTACTTGGAATATGAGAAAGAAGATTCTCTCTGTCATGACGTGAACCTTCTAGAATATTTCCCTGCTTCCATAACTTTATTTTCTTTTTCCTTCGTAATTAACTTCACTCTAATGTTTCTACACAAATTTTCAATGATTATTTTAAACAAAATATAATACAAATTCAATATTATCAATTTGAGAAGCTCTTTTCAGAAATTGAATTATTTTAGCTCAAATTTTACCCATTTTATTCCACGATTAGTTGCAAATTCATTCTAATATGATTTTATAAATCTATTTATAATGTAAATTTATCATATATTTTTAATAAAAAAATGTTTAAAAAATACTTTATTTTAAAATTTTTCTAATACATTGTACATAATTTATCAGTATTTAAAATTTTAAAACTTTTACCTTATAAATTAATACTTTTGAAATTTATTTTAATTTTTAAAAAATTTACCAATTATAAAAATATATTAATAATAAATCTCATTTTTTATTTATAAAAGTAAAAGTCACTGAGAATGATTTTATAAATGTAACTATTTTTAAGAAAAAAAATCCACAAACATTAGATTAATACTAATTTAACTGGTACGATGAATATTAATTTAACTGGTAGGCTGCATGTATAAAGTGATATCAAAGATCCTTGCGAATAGATTGCAACTTATTCTTGAGTCATTTATTTTGCCCGATTAATTTGCATTTATTTCTAATAGACAGATGTTGGAGAGTGTGGTGGTGGCCAACGAAATGATGAAAGCTCTAAAACAAAGGGAAAAACAAGCTTTTATATTCAAGGTAGACTTTGCCCAAACTTATGTGACACCATTAGTTGGATGTACTTGGAGAAAATCATGTTGGAAATGGATTTTATGATAAATGGATCAGATAGATCATGGAATGTTTGAGATATGCTACAATATTTGTATTAGTTAACGGAAGCCCTATATGGGAGTTCAAACCGCATAGAAGCCTTCCATAGGGAGACCCTTTGTTGCCATTCTTATTTATGTTAGCTGTCGAGGGACTTAGCATACTACTTAAAAAATCTAGTACGAAACAACTTTTATCAGGAGTTCAAGTGGGGATGGAGAATATATTGGTATCACATCTACAGTACGCAGATGATACATTAATATCAGCAAAAAGCAACAACAGAAAACATTCACACACTGAAGGAAGTGATGCAACTATTCTATAGGTATTCGGGATTGTACGTGAATTTTGACAAAATTGGTAAAATTGGGATCAATACCACACAAACATGGATTCAGGCGGCAACAAGTTGTATGGGTTATAGGATTGCTAGTTTACCATTTAAATTCCTTGAGATCCCTCTAAGAGCAAATTCGGCTAGGAAAGAGACTTGGAAACTGGTGTTGGAGGCAGTACAAACAAGACTTACAAACTGTAGGGTGAGATACTTGTCACTTGGATGGAGGGTGATTCTTATCAAGTCAGTGTTGACATTGATACCTCTGTTCTTCTTATCTTTCTTCCAGGCTCCAAGTGTGGTGGTAAAAGCAATAAACTCAATATTTACAACTTCCCTATAAGATGCAAATCAAAAGAAAAAAATACACTGAGTCACATGAGACTTCCTTTGCAAAAGAAAGAAAGAAAGAGGGGGGTTTGGGGTTGAAGAACATCAAAGTTTTTAATGTAGCATTACTGGGAAAATGATGATGGCAGATCATGTTAGAGAAGCACACATGGTGGGTTAAGATTTTGAACTCAATGTATGGAGGCCAAGATCATAGAGAAATGAGGATTCATAGATCATCACATTGGTGAAGGGATATTTACGAGGCAGATGTAGGGATATTTACGAGGCAGATGTAGAGCGAAGCTATGGTAGAAGTTGGTGGGCCTCAAATGCCAAGTGTGCGTTGAGAGATAGCAACAACATCAGGTTCTGGTTGGACTCGTGGTGGAATTCGCATTATGTGATATATACACTAAAATTTTCAACATAATAATGGAAAAGAACATCTTTGTTAAGGAAAGACTGGAGAAGTGGTGCTCTGGGAAATGACAGTGGAGAAGGAGTGTATTTGAACGGGAACTAGAATGATTTGAGACTTGGATAGAATAATACAAGAGATGGAACTTTGTAACCAGGAACCAGATAGGAAGGTCAAGTGAAACAAGAGAATCCGCTAATGTGATGCCATGGTGGGTGTGGAACTTAATTCCATTGCGTATAAATATATTCGTTTGGAGATGCATTCTTAACAAAATTTCAGTGAATGAGCAACTTAAGCGTAGAATATGCTTAGGACATAAGGTAGGAACATGTGTAATGTATAATATTAGTGAGGAGACGACTTCTCATCTATTACTCAAATGTCCGATTGTAGCAGTAGTCTGGGGAGCATGTAAAAAATAGATGGGGATGTCGGCAAGTTTGTTGAATGATATATTATCACATGGAGCTAATTTTAGAGACTTATTTCTAAGCGACCTAACGGAAAAGATAATTATGGATGACGATTTTGTTTGCAACGATGTGGAACATATGGTTAGTAAGAAATAAAAAAATATTTCATCACCAATAAGTTAGTCTAGTTTCAATAATCATGAGCATACATGTGCAATAATGAACTTGACTCAAGCTAGATGCAGGAACCATGTATTTGCTTAAATTGTTAGTAGGTGTTGAAAAAATTTCGTAACATATAAATAAATATAAAATAGCGATAAGAAGGTTTATCTTATGTGTCAATAATTTCAATGGTGCTTGAATTTAACTGTATCATAAATTTTTATTAATATATAATTTTACTATTTAAAAGAAAAATATAACTATTCATTTCAATTCATAAAACTAAATTCATTTCATGATCAAATGAGACTAAAATTTAATTTTAAATTTTTTTATCTAAAAGTAAAAGTTTTGTTATATATTAATTTAATTATTAAATTTAAATTATAAATAAATTATTAAAAATAGTTAATACTTTTATTTATTTTAATATATAATATATTATTTAAAATATAAATAAATTATGTATAAATTTTTATTTACATAATTATCATAATAATATCTTTAGTTGGATGGAATTAATGTTAACTGGTATTTTTTTTAAAAAAATAAATTTTAATTTTGTACCATTTTAGTTACGCATTATTTACACGGTTAATTAATTAAAATTTATTATATATAAATTTTAAAATAATGATCATAAATTATCTATTTGCAATACTACAGAAATTTATAATTAAATAAAAATGTAAAAATATTTACATCGTGTAATTAGTAGAATTATTTGTAAAAGAAGTAAAAATTTAATTTTTATAAAAATAATTTTATAAATTTAATTAAAATATATATATATATATATGTTTACAATTTAAAAATATTCTATTTTTATTCAATTAAAATCAATTCTTTTAAACTTAGTTTTACAATACGTTTTTTAAAAAACAAATTTAATGCTTTTATTTTAATTTCCTTTGAAGTCATTTTTAAACGTCAAATTCTTCAAGATAAAATATTTTATTATTATTTTTCCAAAATTATTTTTAGTAAAATTTAAAACGCAAACCTGAAGTTTGCATTTTTAGAAGGTATTTGCAAATTTGTCCCATTGTCCCGTTTCTGTGATCTCCCATGGATGTAGTATTTTGTTTGAATCAACAAAAAAATAAATAAATGGAATAAAATAAAATAAATATATTAAGTTGTATTGTTTTAAAATTTTAAAATATGATTTACATTTTGCTTTTACAATATGTGAATAATATATCTACTTTTCAAAGTTATACATAACTTTCTAATGCTAATAGAATGCAGTTATATGAAAGGATAGAATTAAAGTAGGTATAAGTATAGTTTATTTTTTCTGTTAAATATAAACCCATTTATTCGTACTTATTTTTTTGTTTTTATTTCTTGTAACAAAAAAAAAGATTTATTTAGTACTTATTTTGGGCCCATAATAGTCCTATGAGATTCCTCTTTAGGCGGTTGTTTTGAGTTCATTTAATTCACGACCGCAGCACTGACTGGTCAGCATGGATGGTGTTACAATAGGGTGACTCCATTGATGAGCCAGTGCACGTAAATGGTTTTTCAGTATAGGAGCCTAAAGATAAAAAACCTCACAATAAGGTTCAAGGTAATGCAATTGTGGGGGTTTATTACTGACCCACTCTCCATGATTTCAAGTAATGAAATATGTTTATTTATTTATTTTTATGATGATGAATATATGTATTAAAAGGAAAATTTCTAAAATCAGGAAAGTGGGCCTACGTATGGGCAATCTCAATATTTTTTGGTGGATCATTATGATAATCTCAAATGAACGGGCCGGTCAGGTAAGATGAATGCGGTCCAACATTTCCGGATACAGATTTATCTCGTGACGATCCATTTATTTAAGTTTTAAAAAACATATTATATAATTCTTTTAAATTTTAAAACTTATTAATTATATTTTTAAATATATTATAAAAAATTTTAATTTTGATTATTTTAGGAAAAAATTTTGTATTTATTTAAATTAAATAATATATAGTTTTTTTTAAAAAAAACATGCTTTTTTATTAAAAAATACAAATAAACTGAATTTAAGTTAATTTGATTAGAGATTTGTTTGGTAAAAGAAAAGGATAAATTAGCTTATAGATGAAAATCTAGTTAAAAATTGAAAATATAGATAAATGTCTGAAAGATGAAGAATTTGTTAATTAAAATAAAAAGTATTTGATATAATTAGCTGATAAAATAAAATAATAAATAAAAATATAATTATTAGACTTTAATTTAAGTATTATATTTTTTTATTAATTATTAATTAATTATTTTTTAAAATTAAATTATTATATTAAAAATAAAGATGATATTTTTTAATTTATTTTTATTTATATATTTTTATTAAAAAATATTATATAAATAAATTTATAGTTATTTTAATAATTATATATTATAGAATAGAGAGAACGATTTTATTTATTTATTATTATTTATGATATATTTTTAATATAAATATTTTTAAATAATTTTTTAAATTAAAAATATTTTTTAAAATTTTATGAACATATTAAATAATATTTATATAAAAAATTATTTTTATTTTAAATTTTTATCAACAAAAAGCAAATATTTTATTATAAATAATTTAAATTAAATATTTAATAATTAAACTAAAAATTATAATATTAAATAATAATATAAAAAGTAATATTTTATAATAAATGACAGATTATAAATATATAAAAAATAAACATAAAATAATAGTTTTAAGTTAATAGCTAAAATTTTAAAAGTTAATAAAGATAATATTAAAATTAGTTAAAATTATTTTTTATTTAAATATAAAACAGTTATCAAATCAAATAAAATTAAAATTATCTTAAATTTTTTAATTAATTATTTTATTTTTCATCTAGATAAAATATCTATCAAACACAATTTAGATAAATTATAATACCAAAGAAAAGTTAGTTATGTCTGACAGTGATCTGATGGTTATATGTGAACATGAGAACATTGTGGTACCTTCTCTCTCCGAGTGAATTTTCCCTCTCTTTTGCGAATGCTCTTGTAAATAGTGGTTTTCTGACAAAGGTGCTTCAGGAATTGATGTTGGAGATGGTCCTTTAATTCTTGTTTCATTCTCATTTGGTAATTCCTATCATTATTACTTAGGTGCCGTGATTCTTGCTTATGGTGTATACATTTTTTGGAATGATATTCCTTATCACAACTGAACCAACTGTTACAAAGGTCATGTTTATTGGCCTCCAGCTCTACCATCAGATTAGTAATGTGTTATGAGACTAACCTATCGCGTGAACCCCGCCACTGAAACAACATGAATAATTAAAAAAAAAAAACTAAAAATGAAACTAACAGGCATCCTATATTATTTGAATCAGTTTTTTGAATTGTGATTGTGATTATGTCACTGTTTTTTTAATTGTAAGAGATTGCAAATAAATTAGTTAATGCAGTTGTATAATATTTATCATTCTTTTAAAAAAAATAGACTAAAAGATTAAGTCACTATATATAAAGTATACAAGAATGAAACATCTAAAACTTGAGATTCGAATATACAAATCTTAATATAAAAAAATTAAAATTTTTGATAGTAAAAGATATTTAAGGACAGTTTTAAATAAAAAATTAAAAAAAAATTAATTATATAAATAATTAACATTTAGAAAAATAAATAATTTTAAAAATTTGCAAGTAATTAATATTTGAAAGTTTTATAAAAAATATTAAGTTAAAAATAGATAATTTAAGTCTTATGCCCTTTAAAAATTATAAACTGAATATTTATTATATATATATATATATATATTATCCACAAATTAAATTATACAAAATTATATTACTGTTATATTATAGTAACATTAATTGTTTTATGTATAACAGATAAAAAAGTTTCAAACACTAAGGTATATTCTTTGGTTAATATAATATTTTTTTTAATAGAAGTAATTAAACTATTAAATAGACAATGTAAATCTAATCTATTGTGGCAATAGGATATTGTAATTAATATTTGATATATTATTAATATAAATATATTTATATAATCAATTAGTTAAATTTATTTTAGATACAGTTTTTAAAATAATTATTATAAATAATAATTTATAATTTTATAATAATTAGTAATAAAATGATAATATAAAATATTATATTTTTTCGTAATATATACCAAATCACTTATGCATATCATGCAAGTTTTGTTTATGTTTTGATAGATTTAGCTCGCAAGAAATATTTGGAAAGTAAGGACTAAGGCCATTTCTTAGAGTTCTAGATTTATATATATGCCTTACCTATCAAAGAACAAAAATTGTCTTCAATGTTCCCTTTCTAGATAATAACCGTATTGTTCTTGCCCTCTTTTTTGATTTTGTCTATCTTTGTATCGAAATTACAAGTTACAAAAGTGAACTACTTTTGACTTATAGCTTCCACAGTCAAGCTTTAAATTCTGGTCCATTTGTTTCCCTTTGCTTTTTTTCGGTTCAGTTTTCTTCATTATGATAATTTTAAAATTCTTACCTTTTATCTTTATAAAATTTTTTAATTATTAAAATTAAAAATTTAAATTTTCTTATGCTTTTAAAATAATATACTTTTACATTTTTGTTTGGTATTACTTTATATAGTAATAAAAAACTTTAAGAAATATATAGAAAAATATAAAAAAAATTTAGTGATATTACAAAAAAATAAAAATATTAATAATAAAATGTTATTATAATTTTTTTGTAATAATAAAATTATATATATATATATAATATACATTCGAAGAGAGACAAATTAATTATATTAGTACTTTTATGTTTTGACAAAATTGTACACGATATGTTTATTTTTTCAAATCTATGCAAATATTTTTAATTATTTAAAATTTATTACACCCCTCTCGTTCATAATATCATTAACAAAACTCACAAAATTTAAATATGTAAGTTACATATATCATTTTAAAAAAAAATTCTTCTCATAACATTTTTATCTTTCCACCTTCCATATGAAGATATTATAAAAAATAAAGTAATACAAAAACTTGAACATGTGATCTATAAATAAAGTACTATAAAAAATGTTCATCCCCTCTTTCTTCTTGCTTGGAAAAAATTCATTTCCGAACGAAATGTTTAGCATTGTCACTTACTCATACATTCTTGGTGGAGTCTTTTAGATTTCTTGACTTGATGTTTCCTACTAAAACAATTACCCTATCCCCAACCACCATTAGCACAACTTCCAAGAACCTTTTTTACTGTTCACAATTACAAATGTTATTAATTTTTTTTTTTTTTCGAGAACGGGTATGCTTTCTAAAAGATTTGCTTAGGACTGTTCACTTTCACTTGGTCGCTTGATATCTTTGAAACTTTTTTGGTTGGGGAGACAGGAGTGCATCTAAAAGAGAACTTGGTGAAAGAATTGTGACATGGTATTTATTGAAGAGGTGCATTGAGTATAAACTCTCTCATGCGCCTTTCTTCAGTTTCGTCTTTCTTCAGTTTCGTCCTGTTTGGGTTGAAGAAAAGAAGAGAGGATAAAGGGTTCTATGAGATTAAGGTGTCATGGCGGCTGAAGAAGACCACAAGTAGAAGCAACCCATGCTTTGGGCATTCAGTTGATTCGCCAATTAGTACTTGTTGTCATGCTGAAAACACAGTCCATTAAATATATTTTTATCTTTTCAAAAAAGTTTAACTTTATAATCAAATAGCATTATATTAAGGATGATTTATGCTTTTTCATGTGAAATTCATCAAAATAAATGAAATGTCAATGTAATTTTTATTTTTTGATTTAAAAATCATATTTGAACCATCAATGATGTTGAAATTTTTTTTAATTTTGATTGGAATCTCAAAAGAAAATGATGAAGATATCTGTTAAGAAATTTTAACATTCAAATTAGAATGAGTCACGGTAGAATAATAATATAAAAAAGAGTTTATAATCTAAAATCATGAGAAATCATAGGTAAAAACATGCAACTAATTAAATGACTAAACAATCGTAATAAAATAATTAAATGACTAAACAATCGTAATAAAATATAAGTATATAATCATGTTAAAATCTATACTGACATCCAATTTTTCATGACCATTTACTTATTAATGGACCATGGATAGGTTTAATAATCCATGTAAAACTGATATATATATCTATGAATTGTTAATATTAAAGTGATATATTTATTTATTATCAAAAGTAAAATTTATATAATATCTCTACCAAAAAAATATAACGTGTATTCCTTATATAGGTTTAGGATTGCATGTGAATCTTAGTTCTAGTTGTAAAAAACTCTTGTGAAGTACCGTGTAAAAATGGAGTAAGGACTATAATTTTCAAATATTATTAAACTCTTGATAATTAAGATTTATGTGAAATATTGGATGTGATTTCTTGATGGTGAGAATAAGAAATATTTGATGTGAGGAGATCTTGTTATTTATTAAACTTCATAGGGCTTTCGTTGATCTTGAATGACCTAATTTAAAAAGAACTACAACCCTAATTTGAACCTATGTACAGATCTAGTATATTTCCACAGCTACTTTTATTATAAATTAATAGTAAAAAATTCAGAATGAATTGCATATATATATATATATATATATATATATATATATATATTCTAAATACAGAAGCATGCATACACCAATGCGTTTGGAGAAGTTACTAAAAATATTTTGTGATATTATTTTTAAAAAAATTAGTTATGAAAATTGTAATTATGTTATAAATATTTTAAATATTCTTAATTAAAATATTTTTTTTATAAAAATAAAAAATAAAAATCCATTGAAGCAGAAAAACTATATAGTATATTTTCAAGGATAAACTATAGGAAGATTTAAATTATTCATAATTATAACTGGGACAATGAAGCTTAGCATTTGTTTGAGGAAAATTTGAAGTGTATATAAATAATAGAAAAATGAGAACAGAAAGATTAAAAATTAAAAAATGAGTTATACAAAAGTATATATATATATATATATAATATTATTATTAACTTAAACAAAAGCAACACATTAATTTGCTTTCTTAACTAATGACAAACATTTTTTCTAATAACAAAAATGAACGAAAACATAAAACATGGCTTTCCAATTCTGATTAACAGAAGAATTACACCGTAGAGGCTTACACATTTATTGTTATTCATATTTTTTAATAAATATATATTAATTAAAAGGTATTTTTTTCGATATCTTTGTAAATTTGGGGTATAGTATCCTGATTAATAAAAATGGATATGTGTACAATAATAAATATTATGGTCAACTTTAATATAAAATTTTTTATATTTATTTTAAATAAATAAAAGTTTGTATATTTATAATTTGATTCTTGGTTTTATTTGTTTATTTTATTAATAAATTTAAAATAATAATATTTATCGGTTAACTATGGTTTAGTTAGAACCGTGGTTAGTTTGAAAATGATTGACAGTAGAGCATCTCCCTGCCCATCCCTCCCCTGCCTCAGTCTCTCATGCTCATTACGCATAGGACATACTCTCATCTTCCTAATACAGTTGTCTTAGCACTTGGTAGGTGTCTTGTCATTCGTAGTTCTTTGGTTGGTTGGTAGGTGTTTGCGACGTTGTCAGTAAAGGAACTTCTTTATGCGTTTGCGGTGCGCGGTGGGTAGGTGAAGTTCTTGGCGTGGTGTTGGATCTTGGCGCGATAGGAAGGGGAACTTGTATTTGTTCTTGCGGCCCGTTTCTTCTCCATTTTCATCGGCTTGCGATGTCTGCGTTAATTTCTTTGTTGATTAGTGATGTGAGTTCGAATGTTACTAAGGAATTTTCTACATCCTACTTTGATTTCTCAAAACAAGTGGTATGAATTTATTTTTTTATTTAAATATTTTTCTGAGCAATTTGATCTAGTATGTTTGTCTTTAGTTTATGTAGAAATTTGTCCATATAATTTTTGTAGATCAAAATGGAAAAAATTTGTGAAGGAGGTACTGATCAGAAGTTAGTTGCGAGGTAACATTTAGCAACCCGGAATTAATTGGTGATGAAGAAATCGAAATTTTTCTTACAAGGAAGTAGGTAATTTATCATACGATGACATATGGGGGTTGGAATTCAGCTATGAAAGTGAAGTTGTTGATTTCTATAATATTTATGCGAGAATTAAAGGTTTTTTTGCTCGAAATGATAAAGTTGGTAGAGATTGTTTAGGACGGATAATTATGAGGCAAATGGTTTGTAGTCGGGAAGGCTATAGGCACAAGAAACACTATTTCAGAACTGATCGCATTAAAGATCCACGACCTTTAACTAGGACAAATTGTGAAGCTAAATTCCGTATGCAGATAAACCGGAAATCAGGTAAATGGAAGGTAGTGGCTTTTGTTGATTCGCATAACCATGAACTTACCCCAGCTGATCGTGTTCATTTAATTCCTGGATTTCGATCTCTTCACTCTGGGGATAAAGCACAAGTCAATAGGTTGCATTTGCATGGTGTTCAAACATCACATATTTATGGTTTGATAGTTGGACAAAAAGGTGGTCATGGAAATGTGGGTTTTTGTAAAAAATATTTGTACAATCATATTGATAGATAAAATCGAGCAAAAATAGAAGATGGTGATGCTTTTGCTGCACTTTGCTATTTGCAAGCAAAGGCTAACAATAATGACATGTATTTTTCTAAATTTACAACTTGTGATGATGGGAGGTTGCAGAATTTGTTCTGGACAGATGGTTGTAGCAGAGTTGACTATGAATGTTTTGGAGATGTTTTAGCCTTTGATACAACGTACAAAAAAAAAACAGATACAATCGTCCGTTGGTAATATTTTGTGGTTACAACCATCATGGTGAAACCACAATTTTTGGATTTGCATTAGTATCAGATGAGAGTACAGAAACATACAAATGGGTGTTGCAAACATTTTGTGAAGCTATATTCTTTAAACATCCTAAAAGTATTGTAACTGATGGAGATCATGCAATGAAGGTGGCTGTGAAGGCTGTGTTCCCTGATTCTTGTCATAGACTATACGCATGGCATATCTAAAAAAATGCTGCTGAAAATGTGAAGAATAAAAAATTTTTGGAAGATTTTAAGCATCTTCTTTACTGCAATTACAATCCAAAAGAATTTGAGGAGGAGTGGAAGAAAATTAATGATAAGTATGGACTTGGGGAGAATAGATGGATGAGAAAGATGTATAAAGTAAAGAATATATGGTCATCATCATACCTACGGGATAATTTTTTTGGCGGAATTAGAACGACTTCATTATGTGAAGGTATTAATTCTTTCATAAAGAAGTATGTTAAGAATAAGAGTAATCTTGCTGATTTGATGCATAATTTAGAGCGTGCTGTGAAACAATATCGACATAATGAGTTAGTATCAGATTTTAAGTCATCCTATTTTTTCCTATGATGACAAGTGCCTTGTACATGTTTGAAGAAGTTGC
The DNA here is from genome assembly GCA_037954105.1 of Canavalia gladiata. NCBI lineage: Eukaryota > Viridiplantae > Streptophyta > Magnoliopsida > Fabales > Fabaceae > Canavalia > Canavalia gladiata. Next base: position 19,349,679 of record CM075660.1, read on the forward strand.
TTCCAAAGTGTACACATGTAAAAAATTTAAAGAGGTAAAACGAGAAATTGATTATGCAGCAAGACTTAATGTGTTTGGTCGAATTGAGTCTCATGATGATGTGAAACTTGTGATGAATGTTTTTGGCAGCCCAAACAAGGAGTATACAACTGTATTTTTAAAGAAGGAGTTTACATTTATTTGTGAGTGCAACTTATTTGTAAGTGATGGCATTCCATGCTGTCACATTTTTTGTGCGATGAAGCAGTTGCATATGGACACCATTCCAAGTAGTTTGATATGTAAAAGGTGGATAAAGTCTGCAAAGATTGATTATTTGTCAACGATTTGTACAAAATGATATTGATGTTGACAAACAGAAAGCTATGTTCCTTTGTTAAGGAGCACTTTCAGGCTTTTGTAATAGGTTAGTGAAGCTTGTTGGTAGTGATGTGAATAAGTTTTTGGAGGCTTGTGCAGATATAAATAGAATTATTTCAAAATTTGAAAAACAAAATTGTGTGAACAGGAAGGAAGGAAATCAATGTTCGATTATTGGGGATCCCATCCTTGTTAAAACAAAAGGGGCCCCTAGAAAGAAAAATAAGTATAGGAAGAGAAAAAGATGTGAAAATTGTAGAAAAACTAGACACACTATTAGAAAATGTCCAAGATTTGTTTATGAGGATATGCTTAAATTTGTCGCTGAAGAGTTGTCATCCTCTGGTGATGTATGGAAAAATGAGTGTTTAATTTTTGTGTTCTTATTATGATTGTTTATATTATATGTTTAACTTGTTGCATGCTGATTATTATGTAGGATGATAGTGTCCTTAATGTGGCAAAGAAAGGAAAAAAATTGATGACAGTATGCAGTGGCAATGACATACATCATCAAAAAGCATGTGAAACAATTTATTTACATTACTAGTTTGGTAACTAATATTACACTTGTATTTAAATTGTAAATTGCAACATTGTGCAGGGTATGGATAATAATTTTCAGTATGGAGTTTATGACAAAAATGAGTCCAGTTTAATGCCCACCCAATGCTCTATTAAAGTATGTTAACCCAATGATTATTTAATATTGGACCATTAATATATTATAGTATTTTATTTGTTCACACTGTGCTCTGTTATATTTTTTGTTGTTGTATAAACTGTTAATGGAAATGGAGCAAATTGTGTTGGTTGAAATGTTATAGTTGATGATACTGATGGTGCTATTTTTTCGAATGGTGTTGTTTTTCCAAGTTGACGTGCACAATTAAACACCACCTTCGCATCTCTATTGCAAAACTTGCATGAGTTAGGAAACAATGTTGGTCTACCTATTATGATGCATTCTAAAGGTATTGTGGTTGTTAAAGCTTATCTTTCTTATTTGTTGTTGGTGCTTTTGGAGGTTTAAACAACTTTTTGATTGGTATAGGGTTAAGTGAATCAGTGAATATAAGAGAAAAAGACGAGTTTTACTAAGTAGAAGGTTGATGAGGTACTTTTTGTTGGATGATACCTTTGGTTTTGTTAAATCATTTTATTTGACATAAAAATTTGAAAACTGTTGCAGGTATCTTTCATTTTGCGATGAACTTATTAGAGTACTGGTTCCAGTCTTATATTTTCTCCTGATATTGAAGAATTTATAAATATTTGCTTTAGAAAGACTTAAATGTATTGTACAATGAGCTCTATAGTCTTGAACAACTATTTTTTTCTTCTGCATTTCTGAATTTGTAATTTACGGTGCGATTATTTGATGTGTTGAGATTATTAAATTACACTAAATATTCTTGTTTGGTTTGCTATTGTTTATCTGGTGTATATTGTTGTATCCAGGAAACCAAGTGTCCATATGCCAATTGATAGCGTGCTCAAGTGGCTTCCTATGACTTTGAGCCAATTGATAGCGTGCTCAAGTGGCTTCCTATGACTTTGATTAGAAAACATGTACATTAATGCGAAAATGAAAAATCTTTTTTAATGCTATCTTTTTTGTTCCACATAAAAAAATTGTTTTGAAATTTATTATTTTATTAAAAAATAATTTTTTTCTATTACTTTGCAAAATATATATTATTTAAAAATTGATTAACATATGTTATATATATATATATATTAAATATATTTCTAATTGAATGAAAAAATATTTTTTTAAATGAATGGCAACATAAATACGTTTTTTTAAAAATAAAACATTTTTATATATATAAAAAGAAATGAAAAGTTAGTTAGCGTATGTTTTTTTTTGGGTTACATAATTCAATTACAATCGAACTACTAATATAATTGCATAGTAAAAAAATATAAATTTAAAATATTTTGTATTGTATTTTATAATTAACGATTTAGTAATCATAAAATATTTTGATTACTTAAACTAAATTCTTGAAATATATTTAATTTTATAAACTAAACATAATGTTAAATTATAATTTCATAAAATATTGAAAAAATCTTATCAATTAAAATGTTAAAAAATTTATTATTTAAAATTATTAAAATATTTAATAAAAAACATTAAATGAATTAATATCTTTAGTTATAATATACTTATTTGCATTTTTATTAAAAAAAATATATTTTATAAATATTATGTTAGCAATAAAAATAACTATATTTTTTAAATTTTATTTTAATATTTTATAAATAATATTTTACATATAATATCCGATATATGATAATTAATATATGTTCTCAATATAAATTAAATTATAATATTATTTACAATTTAATTTTAATTTTAATTAGTATATATTGTCAATATAAATTAAATTATAACAATATTTACAATTTAATTTTAATTTTAATTAGTGTATATTGTCAATATAAATTAAATTATAATATTATTTACAATTTAATTTTAATTTTAATTAGTATATATTGTAAATATAAATTAAATTATAACAATATTTACAATTTAATTTTAATTACTTTAATTTTATTCAATATAAACTTTTTCTAATATGTAAAAATTAGAGTTTAAAGTTTAGAATTTAGAGTTGTATTTCTTACTTACTAAGATGTAATAATATTTAAAAAATATAAAAATCATACCTAACAATTCAAGAAATGATATCTAAAAATATAAATATCATATCTAATAAAATAATGTATAAAATTTAATACAATAATTAAAAATATAAGATGTAATAATATTTAAAAAATATAAAAATGCTCATAAATTAATTTTTTTTTCTAAAGTTTTTAATTTAACTTTATAATAAATTATGAGATAAAATGTAAAATACATAATATAATATAAATTAAAAATATTTCATGTTTCAAATTTAATTTTATTAAATATAAAATTTTTCTAATATATAAAGATTAGAGTTTAAGGTTTAGGGTTGAGGGTTATATTTCTTACATACTACTACTGAGATATAATAATATTTAAAAATATAAAAATGCTCATAAATCAAATTTTCTTCTAAAAATTTTAATTTAATTTTATAAGAAGTTGTGAGATAAAATGTAAAATATATAATATAATATAATTTAAAATATTTCATATTTTAAATTTAATTTTATAAAATATAAACTTGTTCTAATATGTAAAGATTAGGGTTTAAGGTTATATTTCTTCCTTACTACTAAGATGTAATAATATTTAAAAATATACAAATATCATATTTACAAATTTTAATTAACATTTCATGATATGAAATATTTTAAATATTCTTATTTTTAATATATATACATATATATTATATCATATATTTTTAATTTTAGTATATATATATATATTATAGCATGTATTTTAAATATTTATAAATTTAAATATAAATTATATTTTTAATAATATTTTAATAAAATATTAAATATTAAATAATGACTAAAAAGTAAATATATGACTTATATTGTGTCATAAAATTTTATGACCAAATGGAAAAGATATCTTTCTGACTTACCCTGAAATAGGGATTTCAAAAACCCTAAGTTCTATGTCTTTTCACATTTTGCAACTGTCCTTATGTCTGTAAAGCAATAATGATGTCGTTTCGGTGTTCTGCAACACATTCGCCGTTTAGCAAAAGGTTACGTTCGTGTGTATATATAATACATTTAATGGTGTTTGATTATGTATTAATCGTTTACCTTTTTGTAAGAAAAAAATTAAGAAATATAAACTCTATTACAGAATACGACAATGGTTGGAAGAAGAAGATATTTCCAACCAAGGAAGGCTGTAAGGAGGATAACCCCGCAAGAATTATACAGTGAGTCTATGTCATCTCCCGTACCACCAACACCTATGTTCAGCCCAAAACCTGTAACCGCACCTAAACTGAACCCTAAAACTGTTTTTGGTGAAGGAGAAGGTACAAAACATGTCCCTGGAGTCATCATCCTATCATCAAGGTACCGTATAAGTAAATGTCATTTTTGTTAATAATCATATTACTTAAGAATAATGATGGAAACAACATCACAGTCATGTCGAGGAAAGGAATAAGCCCAGAGAAGGCGAGCATGTATGTCCACAACCTGAAAAGCATGCCGATGAAATGCATGTCCACGACTTTCCTGTGGAACCTCCAAAATCAAATGTAGTATTTTTTGGTTCTTAGTGGATTAATCGTAATAATGATAATATATTTAATAATGGTACACTAATATTGTACTAATATTGTACTAATTTTTAGGAACTGTTGGTTAAAATTGAAAATTTGGAAAAGATTGTCAAGAAAATCAAAGAAGCTTTGTCTTTGATAACTCAAATCTTGAGTCAAAACTCTCAGCAAAGTGCAGGACTTAATTTGCTGGATTTGAACACTATTTCCACCCCAAAACAATCTGTATTGACTGACCAACTTGGGAGAAAAATGATATTGAGGAAGCTGGACTCTCCCCAACCCTAACCACTGAATCAGCAAACCCCAACCCCCCTTGATGAAAAACAAACCGAACAATAGATAACAAAGAGTTATTCTCACCCAACAAAGAAACAAGCCCCCAAAAATTACTCCACACTTTTGGCACAACCACTGGTTATTACATAACCAGCAAGAAGAAAAGCATTCCAAGGAAAACGGCCAAAATCCAAGCCCCTTATGTCCCTGACATAAGTACCAAATAAATTTAAAGTGTTTTATCTATTCTCCTTGTATTGTATCCCATTGAAATTGATGGTATTCATTTCCCATGTGTCTTGTAGTGGATTGGTACCATATTAGTCCCTACCAACAAATTTCATTCATAATTATAGAGATGGCTGACACTGCTTACATATATGGGACAGACAGTGACGAATTGATGATAAACTAGTAAATATTGTATTCTTTTAACAAACATTTCATGAACTTCTTAAATATACTTAAATTATTAGTATCCTTTTTTAGGGAAGAGGTATTGAGCATGCCACACAATGATTACTGCCATGGAAGAAGGGCCACTTTTAATGGATTGAAGCCCAAAGAGATGGTGGAACAGGATGTAAGTACCTACCTATAAGAATATTTGTTTGAATAAAATCATTGAGTAGTAATTTTTTAATTTTTTGGCCCTCTGACAGGTTCTGGACTTGGTGGCCTCATTGAAGACATTTAACAAAAATTCAAATTCCAATTCAACTGGTGATTGGTTCCTGCACACATCATTTGCAGTAAGCAATTCATTACTAAATTAGTATTCATATTTATTACATATTCTTCATACCATGTATATAACTTTGTATATAAATTTTATTTGTTTTAAGCAATTTGTATTGAGTCATCGGGATACCATTCCAGAAATGATGGCCAATTATTATCAAGATAGATTTATGGGATACGTTGACTACGTCAACAAGGTCAACATATCTGAAGTTTCTTTATTATGTTATCTTTAATATACTTCACTTATTTAATTTTTATTAAAATATTAAAAAGATATATGTACCAATCAACAAGGACAACGTCCATTGGTACCTGCTTGTGGTCGATCTTCAAAAGACTACCTTGATAATGCTTGACTCGTACCCTTCATGTGAAAGGCTAGATCACAAAATAAGGACTATAAAGAAACTGGTAGGTTACTTTCTTATAAACATTGAATCTGCTTTTTATGAGACCCCATAAGGACATTAACAATTCAATATGAACAGGTCATGTGTTTGGAAGAAATGTTTAGCTTGTCTGACTTCTATTAGTATGATTACACGCTCAAACCACAGGGAATAATTGTTCAAGGAAGAGAATCGTAAGTAATAAGTTTGTTATTTCTGTCATGTCATCACATATGAACTTTTAACATCCCAATAATGCATTTTCTTATTACAACAATAATTGCGGTGTATGGGTGGCTATGTGGATGATGGAAAATGATAAATCTGATTTCAATATGCATGTGAATTGGCATTTATATACCAATTAAATTCGTTTTTGAAAAGTGTTTTATGGTATCTAAATATTTTCTTCAATGTAGATTGATGATGGAACCAGACTGAAACTTGCAATTGATTTGGTCATGAGCCCATACAACACTTTGAGAGATTAGGTCATTGCAAAGGCAAATAGATATCTTAAGGATTACATGGCTAAAAATTGATTCATATAAAGACTAATGTTGCATGGCTGTAAGCCATGTAGGGCAATTTATGTTTAAACTTTTCTGTGGACCTTTTTTTATTATTTCTTTCTTTCTGGACAATGTGCACAACTTACCTGTTTTGCTGGACAGTTTATTTATATTGGATATATGTTTATGTTTGTCTTGGACATATTTATTGTTATGCTTTGTATACTATATTGGATATTTATATTTTTTGGTTTGTATACTGTCATGGATGAATGTACTTTGTTAAATTGGGTTTGATGGATGGATCTTTGAACCAACATTTCGTCAACAAAGGAAAGTTGTGCTCTGTCGATACCAGCTAATAAATTAAAGAGCAAGGAATGAACGACACTTGACATTACTACCAATTCATAGGAACCAAAAGAAGGCTAAAAGAAGGCTAGTACAAATTCTGAACAAAGCAAATAAATGGAAGTTTATCATTGTTTAATGGGTTTTTAGAATAGATGGTATCAAATGCCTAACTTTTGAGGCTTTGTATGAAATGATACACGTATCAGATACCTTACTTACGAAATTTTGTATCAAACCATTTTATGTTTCAAAAATATTAAATTTAAGAACATGAGTTATTTCAGCACCTTCTACTAGCTATCTCATAGCCTTCACTTCTTCCAGGATGTGTGATGTATATTGTTGGTGTGAAAACGTATGAAGGCAAGTGCACCTCATCGTTTTACAGAGTAAAGAATGAGTAAGAGTATCGTCTCCACAGGGATTTGGTTCAAATACTGAATTCCTAATAGTCCACTAATTGAACTCAGTTATGGGGTCACGTAAGTAACGCGATCTCGTGCGTCAGCAACGCAGACAAAAAATTAACAAGGTTCACAGATTCTGTCACAATCCTGGAATTCTGATCCAGTACACATGAAACACCTTAAAATACGTTCGAAACGATCTGGTACTCCAGGAATAATCTGAATGGGTAAGAAATCAATGAATGGAAAATGTTAGAGTTAGATTTCACCAAAACTTCTCCTATGTAATCCTTGATTATTACATATACTTAAGATAAACTGTAGTTGAAGATCGAATTCCCAAATTAGTGATTGAAGGTTATTCCCATGACTTAACAATCCTTCACAACAAATTAGGAATTCTAATCCCTTAGCAATTCCTAATTTGCAGTGAGCCTTACGTTCAAGAATTCGAACGATCTCACAAATGTCAACCTCTATCCCTAGAGCCTTCACAATTATGTTATTCAATCTCAGTTCCAATTCTTAAACCAATTTCCCAATTGCGAAGAAGAATTTTGATTCAATTTATAAGTGGCCAAGTCATAAAAGCATTAAGCAAAGAGATGAATAATCAACGTTAGAGGAAAACAATATTAAATAAATGCATAATCTGGATTACATAAGGTCAGTTAAGGATTCATCCTCCCCCAACAGGGACTCAGTTACACATAATGAAGAAGAAGAAAACAGAGGAAGGGGAGAAGGTCTTGATCATGACAGCACGCTGTAGAAAACCTTCGTCCTGAACTTTAGGGTTTTTCCTTCACCCAAGACTGAACCAACGTCCAAGAAAACGACGGCTCTATCCTCTGGGTTTTCGCTCTGGAGATAGATTAGTGGATAGAGTGAGTGATAGATTGATAGATGCCCTGCTTTCGTTCTGTTCTGGGCTTTTTATGACTATTGGTCTGTAGCGTCGCATGTCCAACGCGATCCAGCTGCGTTGCCAATGCGACGCGATTGACAGATTGCCCCTTTTTTTCTTCAAAACTTCATGTATTCCACGTGAGTTCAGTTACGTTTCCAACGCAGAGTCCTGTAACAAATTGCAGAAATTAAAACATATCAGATTTACGAGAATTTAACATCCAAAAGGCTCCAAAACTGTATTTTCCAGATTGTGCACGAGTTACTCAGTTTTATGTCATTTTCTCATGTTTTAATGGTGTTCCATGCTTCAATTACTTGTAATTACATTGAATTATGTTCCAAATAAGTGTCTTATTGGACACTTATCATATATGCAATTCTAAAATGGTTTATTAATCTATGTTTCAAAAGTTTTAAATTAAAAGGCTTGTATCTGATTGACTTCATATAAGTTATTTCAGTTTATGCATTATTAGACAGTTAAGATAAGTTATCAAAACTTTTTGTGTTGTACACGGCGAATAGTCAATACAAATAGAATAGGAATTCACAAAACGACTTTTGAATAAGTAATGTTGGCGTATCAGATCATCAAATTTCAATTCAACAAGTACTAACAAGACCATAAAAAGGCCTTAGACCATAAAAGGCCTTGCATACTCAAGAAGTAAATAGCAACAACTCTTACTATTAAACGTGGACAAATGTGTATACAATCTCAAATTTGAACAATTTTTATTCGATTATACACATTATCATTCAAATACAAAATTGAAATCGTTCAAATATTGCAAAGCAATACCTGGTATCACATTATATTTGTAACATAGTATTTATACAAAATATCTTATGAAATCAAAGTATAAAATTTCGTAAACAAACACCACATCTTATAATAACAGCAATAAAACAACCAAATAAAATTATCCCCAAACTAGATACAATAAAAATTAATTTCAGTTGCATTCTCTCCCGTTTGTTTGCTTCGACTCTAAGCTCATCCAATTTTTCAATGTCCTGTTCCTTATTTTTTAAATGAGATTGCATTTCGATCAGCTCTTTGCTAGTACTTGAGCATTGGCCACATTGGATTGCATTTATATTCAATTGCATTCCAATTTGATGATCAGAAGATGAATCCACCCAATCATAATAATTACATCCCTACAAATTTAAAAAGAACATTTTAATCCAAAACCAATTTAATTTAAAATAAAGTTACTTACTTCATTGTTTAAACATTTCTTCTGGCACATTCGTAGTATCTTCTAACATGATTTTTAGTAGACCAATAGGTCTTCAAAATAACAGGTAGTCCACAGCAGCAAATCCTTGACTACGATGATAAAAGACCACTCATAGGAGATGAATCCGATTGAGAACCCATTTCAAATAGTCTTCAGCATAATCAAAGGGAAATATTAATATCAGTTACAAACAAGAGAGCATGAGTAAGAAAAAAATAAGTGCAAGCTAAGCTAATCATATAAGTTGGATCTTATGTGTGATGAAGACGAAGATCGAATGGTGGGAAGCAAGGCTTAATTTATGCATTGGCATTAATATGCAAAGGATTTGTCATGCCTCTGAATGATTTGTCATGGCTCACATTTTCATGCGTGCAATTGGATCTGACATAAGTTGCATTCATGCCCAAGTAAATGTAATTTGCAAAAAAATAGTAACAATCAAGGCCATTAAGAAATAGACAAAGACAATAAAGTCTTTAACAAAAGCATCATGGCTGAAAAGAAACCTATCAAAAGTCCAAGTCCAACCATGGCAAAGCATCTGTTAGAAATTAGAACAGACCCTAAAAGATTGGGCAGGGCAACATAATTATGATCCTAAATCAACTTTGAGGAAGAAATTGCAATGCAATGTCTGCAAGCTATTGATCATGAACCAATAAAAATTTGGAATATCTACTTTGAAAAATAATAAATAATTAAATACATTAGCAAGAAGTGGAATTAGTTGATTTCAAAACCAAACAAAAACATTTTGTAGTTCCTTTTAATTTATATTCTAAATTAAGTGCCAACTTATCCAGTTGGCACCAACATACATTTTACAAGTTAAAAATATGGAAAATTACAAGCAATATAAAAATCTCCTCTCATGTAGACATTTTTTTAATTAAAATAGCAGCCAGATACGTAACAAAAGAGGCAAAAACACTCACAACAAAGATTTATGTTTCTGTAGAAGTTGTGTACACACATGAAGATACAAATCAGCAGTAACAGGAAGGAAAAACTAATTGCATGGAGACTCAGATGAGGGAATACAAACAATAGATGCAACGTAATGCAAGCCAAGGTAAGGTCACCAACAAATGGATCGAAAAAACCAAAGGGAGAAGAAGATGGTAATGACAAAGAACATTTAAGTAAAAATGAATAAATGTACATATAAAGGATGTACAAAAACCATCTCTATATTACCCAAATGATTTTGTTGGGAAAAAAATATATACCTAAGAATGGTTCAAACAGGTAAAACACAAACCATGCCAGAGGATAGCGGAGTGGAACAAAGAATGGAACATAGCGAAATGAACAGCAGCGGAGCGAAATGAACAGTAGCGGAGCATAAAACAACAAAGATGAGAGGATGAAAACAGAGAGCGGAAGGAAGTGGAACGGCAAAGAGTAGAGGAAAGGAACAAAACAGAAAAGAGAATTAAGGCAAGATCATATTAACTCAACTCAACATCAACCCTAATGATATGTACTTTGCATTTTAGTTAACTTAACTCAACATCTTTTTATTTTGAATAAAAAAAATAAATTTAAAAAATTTATTATATTTAAAGATTAAACTGTAAATATTATAAAATATGATTATAATAAAAATAAAATTAAAATATAATTATTTTAACTTTTTTTAATATAAAAATTAATCATAATAAATAACATTGTACAGATATTTTTTTTATAGGCCAGTAACGTATCTAAATTTACAAAGATATAAAGGAATGAACCTAATTAAAAACCTCCGGCATAAGAAAAAATTCAAATTACACATGTCATAACTAAAAACGAGAATATCAGCACGTTAAAATAAAGTATTATATAGTAACTATTATTATTACGTGTGGTTTATTTGATTTACATTAATTGATTGAAAAGTTAGTCATCTCAATAAGCTCTCAGTATTATGTAAGTATACTACTTTTTCACATTAAAATAATTTTATTACTTCTTTCTTAATATATTAATTCGTGCTATCTGATCTGGTTTAGTTCAGCCCAATACAAATTGGAGATTGAGTTAAAAAAAATTCAGCCCAATACAAATTGGAGATTGAGTTAAAAAAAATTAAATTATTTGGATTTTTATATTATTGGCTTAAGCTTGATCCTATATAAGTGATGGGCTATCGTAAGTTGGTTCATTTTACGATCTATTGTATATATTCTTTCTGTAGTCAAGCTAATTTCATATTAAAAAATCATTTTTATCGAAATTTATCCAATTCATATAAAGAAGTGTTGGTAATATACTTTTTCTAAGATTGATTAATTTTTTAAAAATTAAAATAATTTTTAAAAACAATTATAAATATTTTTTTTAGAAAACTGACCAATTACATATATATATATATATATTAAAGAATATATTACTAACAATTTTTCTTCAATATATCTAATTTTAATTACAAAGCATTAACATCCATATCAAATAAATTTAAAAATATATAATACAACGAATAAGATCATAATAAATGTAATTCATATTATAATTCTATCTTAAATTAAATGTATTAAAATAATTAAAATTGATTTAATAACAAAAATTTTAAAGTTAAAGTAATTTACACATGATATTATGTGTTTAAATTTCATCATTTTTTCTTGTATGAAAAAATATATTAAATGTAATAAAATCCTATAATCTAAACCGTGTCTCAATAATTTAAACCTCCTTCAAGTTAATGAAAAATAAATAAATAACAATGTGTGAATAGTCTGATTTTGCATGGATTAAATGGCCCAACCCCATGCGAGTAAGAGGTTTATTGGCCAAATTAAGTAAAAAGGTCTGGATTTATTCAAATTTTAAATGGCTCAGTTCTTACATCTTAACCAAAATATATGCAGCCCAACCCATTCTTCTCTTTAATTTTTATCCAATTTCATGTGGCCATGTTTTTAAATGACTTAAATGTTATGAAGGATATTAATTAAGGCAAGATATTATTTACATGGGAAAAGCAAAAGGAGGTAGAGAGAGGTATGGTGGTATTGATTTACGTAGTCAAAAACTTCGTTTTCTTCAAGTAATGAATCGTATGCACTTAAGGAAGCGGACAAAGGTGCATTCAAAAGGAAAGACAAAGACACCACTTTTGATTCGAAGAAAATAAAAGTCGTCTCTATGGTTGAAAATAGGCTCTACCCTCTGAGCTTTTTCTTTCTCACTGGGGCACCCAATACCTGTGTGAGCCTCAGAGGTCTCTTCCTTTTCCAATTCTTAAGATCAGGTTCCCCCAATTGATGGGCGATGCCCACAACTTGGTCCACTACAAACCCTCACTTTTAGATTTAAAGTCGCCGCCCTATAGCTTATGTAATATATATATATATATATATATATATATATAAAAGGAAATAGGTAGAAAATGTGATAACAACAGTTTTTTAATATTATATATATGTATATATTTATTGGTACATACACAATCAAAATTTATATATAATAATTTTTATTCAAAATAATAAAATTTAATATAAATATTGTAATTTTAAATAAAAATTTATTGTTTTTTATTTTTATTATGTACTAATTGACGCACATTACAAAATTTGATATTAAAATGACAATTATATCATTTCCTTGTCGCTTATTTCTGACCATGAGAATAGATTTAACACGAAATCAGATTGCAGCACTACGATCTTGCGTGTCTGCTAATTTTTGTTAATTTTTGCTATCGTGTTAGTTAAATTTCTTTATCTCAGTAGACTGAAGACTTTATTTATCAAAATACAACAAACATAGATTAACAAAATTTGGCACGTATTAAACGAAGATTGAGATAGATTATTTAACTTTCCTTTTCACTTACTATCTCATGCAGCAGGTATATGTGTAGTAGTGCGGAATCTAATTAATGCTTAATATAATAGGAGTCTATAATTATTTATAGAGGAGGTGTAGGGAGAAAGTAGAAGCTACCATAGTACTGATCCACACGTGAAGCATTGGTTGTGAATTTGTGATTTTAGTGCTTTTTGAACCGAACGTGCGGGAAAAAGTTAAAGTATATGAGTGGGGTCTCCTTGAGTCCTTTATTCCATAATAATGCCACACTCTCTCCCATTACTTAACTTGGCTCGTTCTTTGTCTTGGCTTCAATTGCATGCATGCGTGGGAGGGGTGCGCCTGCATGGGTTATGTACTGAGATAATTTTTCTAATTTAAAGATAATACTCCAAATATTTTCTAAAGTATTTTGATTGCAATATACACACACACAAAAAGAAAAAAACTATTCTTATGTGATTATTTTACTAAATTTTATCACTTAAAATTGAAGCTTTAAAATGATTTTATTTATAATAAAAGAATAGTTTAGAACTTTCTCAGCTTGACCACACTTGTTAGCTTTTATTGTGCAATAATGTCGTAAGCTGTTTCTTTCTCAATAAATATTAGAAGGAAAATGCTGGCGTGAGTTATTCAACTTCACATTAAAAATTAGAATTTAAAAGTTACTAGAAAAAATTAAGCATGCTGGTTGGGATCACGACTTGATGATCAATTGAACACTTGTAGTCTATGGAATGCCATCTTTGTCAAAGTTCTCGACAAAGAAAGATGAATATAAAAGAAACCTACATAACCTGGCATTGACTTGAAGATATGCAAAATATGTTTATATATATGCAATTGTATGTATTCACATGGAAGGAGAGATCTTGTTCTAATTTCTTAATATGTAGGGTTAATTGGTTCGTCATTCTCTGCCACCGTATAACACAGGTTTGCCGTATGTATGTATGATTATTTACCAGTCCACGAGGGGAAGATTTCCCAAAGAAAACCCAGATATATCTTTTATAACGTCAAGTGGCACATCCAAAACTGTGGAGTCATTGACTTAATTTTTCACAATTTGATCATCAATTTAACTGAGGATTTTTTTTAACACTTACTCACACTTTTTAATTTTGATTCAGAACAGTGGATAGTAATTTCATTGTGTTTTTGAATCAAAATTATTGCTTAATTAATTCCAATTAATTAACGCATTAACCCTTTGTTATTTATTATACGTTAATCAATGTTTTTAAAACCACGCCAGTTTTTGAATTTGTAATTCAACATTAGCTCAAAATTTATTGGTTAATTAAATGTATTTTAATATTATATTATATATAATAATAAATTAATATAGAATTATAATTAAATTAAATTAAATTAAATTTTAAGTTAGAATAAAATAATTATATTACATGTTTTATAAAATAAAAATTTATAATAAATAATTAAATAATAAACAAGTCTTGTGCAAATCTCATATGTAAACCATTATTAATATTTATTTTAAATTATTTTATAACTAATTAAAAAGAAACAAAAATTCATACTTTGGACAAGTAATTTTTTAGACCAATTTTTGCCTAATTTTGGTTGGTTTATTACTTAGTATTTTGCTCTCCTAGCTTCTTGAATTATCTGGACGGGTGACTTGATTTTTTTTATCAATTAATCGAATAATTTAGTTCAATTTTTAAAATGATAAATTTAATATTTACATAATATTAATATATAAAAAAACTAAAAAAATATATTTTTTCAAAAAAATATATATATAATACTGATTGTAATTTTTTTACTTTAACAATAATTCTAAAAGATAAATAATGACAATTTTAATATTTAATTTTTTTAATAAATTTATATTTATTAAAAATTATTATAAAATTTTTTAGTAATAATTTAAATAATATAATTATTAAAATTTGATATATTTAGTGTGAATTTAATTTTATATTTAATGTCAATCTATACGATCACAGAAAATATTGGTTGAAAAATTTAATTTTTTTCAGTGGCTTATTGTTTAATTATATAATCAAATGATAAATACTATACTGTTTTTTTTTATCTGCATTAGCAGTTGAGATAAAACTATATTACAGGTCATAAGAACACTTTATAGGATATATAGAAAGATAATTTTTCCAAAATAAAATGCTGAAATACCAAACACAAACTTTATGAGCGAAATATTTTGATCTTTATTGAATTTAGGGTTCTGAAAACATTTAATTACTTTTGCGTCCTACATTAGCAAGATAAGACCCATTCTAATATAAAGGTGTATTACGAGTCATAACAAGACTTTATGGGATAGAAAAATAACTAGATTTCGTAATAACACAATCTTGGAGTTTATATATTTTCTTTTTATAATATTAATAATTTAGAATGCAATACTAATAATATTATATAATTTTTTGTATTATATTATAGTAATAAATAAATTACTTTAAAATTTATTAAAATGTTATATAACACTTTGAAAACCATTTAATATAATTTTTTATATACATCATATCAAATAATTTTTTAAAAAACTATTAAAAGTTCATTTTATTATATAAATTATAACTTTACAATAAGAATTATTTTTTATATTTTTAATATTTGAAGAACTTAATATTATAAATATATAGAAGATAAATTTAATGTATAGTATGAGTTTGTAAAAAATTTTAAAAATCTAATTATTAAATTATAATTTATAAATTTATTTAAATATATTATATTATTTTATATTATTGTAATTATTAAAAATATATAAAAAAAATTTAAAAATGATTTATATCCATAGTCATAAAATAATTAATTCATAACATGTAGTCTTTTTTTTTATTATTATTAAGATAGATTATGGATATCTGCTGTAAAAAATAATTGGATTTTAAGTGACATAAGATTATTATAGTGATAAACCTATTTTCGTACGTAAGATCTTTGATTAAGCTAAATTAACTATATATTTTTTATTCATGTGCTCTATGTTTATATTGAAATTTAATTTTAAAAAATATATAAAATTTAAAGACATTTTTATTAATTTTTTTATATAAATAAAACTTAAAGAGTTTCTAG
Organism: Canavalia gladiata; assembly: GCA_037954105.1. NCBI lineage: Eukaryota > Viridiplantae > Streptophyta > Magnoliopsida > Fabales > Fabaceae > Canavalia > Canavalia gladiata. The sequence goes on from CM075660.1 coordinate 19,365,964, forward strand.
CCAGGTAAATATTTTATTTTTCAATTTATTAATAAATTTTTAAATTTTAATTGAATAGATATTTATTTATTATATTTTTTTTACTAATATTTGTAATTAATATTATATATATATACATATATCAGAATTTTTTGGCTTTATAAAATAAATGTATTTATATATATATTATAATTTTACAAAAATAACTAGAAAATATTAAAATATAAATTTAAAAGATTGAAATATAAACGATAAAAATATATTGATAAAATAAATAAAATAATAATAATAATAAATAAACTAATCTAATTTTATAAATATAAAATAAAAATTAAGAAATATAACATGTTACATCTAAGATTTTTAATTATAAAAATATGTTACGTGACACTCTAGTAGAAAAATTTTAGTTGATTATTTAAATTTACATAAAATTTATGAGTGAAACATTTTGGATTTTACCGGTTAAACTAACTTGTTAATTGCTCCAATAGTATTTAGAGATTTTTTTAACTCGCAGAAATTTCGTTTGGCGTCAATTTTTACTTAATGTTATCTTGTTTGAACAAATGAAGATATATTCACATTTTTTCATATATTGTTGTGGATAAGAGTATTGATAGTTGATTATTCAAATTGATTCCGCTACAAAATAAATTAAAAAGTTAAAAGTGAAACAAAACTGATGAATATTGGTTATATATGATTTTCTCTTTTATGAATCCAAGAGCCAAACTAAACTACCATATTTTATTCTTTGCAAATTCCGAGCATCGCACGTCTCTCTTTATATACAATTAATTGCATATATTTTCATTTTTAATATTTTCACGTACATATCTATTTTAACATTTTTATTTGTGTTATTCTCATTTTTTTTATTTTATCTCTTTAAAGTTTAATTTCACTTTTTAAAAAATTATTTTTGATTTTTTAAATACAGATTTCTATTTTTTAATTTTGTACAATATATAATAATAATGCATTATTAAACAATTTTTTTTTCTTTTAAAACCAATTATCATATAATTAAGCTCTAAATTTTATATATTACGGGCGCAACACAAATCAAGGGAGTGCCAAAAATTTGTGTCTTGTACATTATATTTTCGGTGGGGGAAACTTTAATCATTAGATTTTTCTTAACAAAAAACTAATTATATGAATTATGATTAGCTTGCTGCTGGGAAGGTAATCATGTCACATATTCTCCATTCGAAAAGGTTATAAAAATAATTGATCACATACGTCAATTGGCGTGGCTATTTGACTTTAATTGGGTTTCGAATTTGAGTTTTTAGTAGATACGCGTTAAAATGTATGGAAAGTATTTTGTTCATCATGATAGTCTTATTTAATTTGATTTGATTTACTTAATTAAATATTCAAATTCAAGATACTTTTGAATATAGATAATATCTTAGAAAAAAAAAATCATAGAAGATAATTTCATAACTAATTAGTACCAGTAAAGAATAACAAGGAATGAATATTCAATTTGGGAACTCATCAATCATCGTGGTCAATCTTTTCTGCGTATCTCGTTATTATTTGTTGATTTATGCGTATTTCATTCGCGGACTTTCATCATTAGTTAGTAGAATCGATTAATTGACTAGATTTTAGACAATACGTGATAAATATAATCACCTCTACCAGTCACGATTAGTTGTCATCAGCTTCTCCTTCGGATCATGGATTTTTTGTGTGTTTTCGTAAATTGCATTTTGGATTTTAATTTCATTTCAGTGTACGTGATGCATGTCACCGTGCATTTGTTCACTAATTCTTCTTTGTTTATTGATTAACGAAGAAGTTAATAGTAGCAGTTGATAGTTAATTAGTTTGATTACTGTTTAACCCGTAGTGCGTATGGGAAAGTCAGTGGGATTAGGTTGTCCCTTCAGAACTTTGGGGCCCACTGCTTCTTCCAGTTCCTAAGTCCTAACACCGTTTGATAGAGCCGTGCCGTCAACACGGTTGACCTGACCGAGGCCATGTTTCCACATGTTTCTTGAAATCTCTCTAAAATTAGTATAGGTTTAAACTTTTAATGAAAAATTAATGCTAAGCTGTGTTTCTAGAAAATGATGACCAAAAAATTAAAATAATAAATATTTAAATTATTACTAATATAATTTCACCTTAATTGAAACTATTGGTATGTAAAATTCTTTATTTTTTTTGGAAAAATACTAAGAAGGTTCTTAAAATATAGATTGAAAAATTAAAAATAAAATATTTTTAATAACTATTAAAATTTTTCAAAAATTTAGTAATGTTCTTTAAAAAAAATTAGTTAAATTAATTTTTATATTTTTTTAGTTTATAACTAAAATATTTTGTTATTTTTATCTTTAATATATTTTTATAATCTAATATTTTTATTTATTTATTTATTTTTATAAGTTTAACATTATTTAATTATTTTATAATAATATTAGTAATTTTGATAAATTTATTTTTATATTATAATAAAATATTATATTTTAAACTACTATTTTAATATATGATATATATTGTAATTATTATATTATTTATTTTATTAAAAAATATTGAACTATTTGAGAAAAATTAAAATATAAAAATAATTACTTCTAAAAAAATTTCATTTAAAAATTATTTATGTAAAAATTAAAAACAAATATTTTTATTAAAAAATATATTATACTTATCATATTTTAATTTATTATTTAACTATATCTACATTTATCATTTTATATTTATCAGTTAATTTTACCAAACATCTTTAATTTAATAAGTAATCTATCAACTTTCAACTTACATCTAGATTTTCACCTCTCAATTTTCATCTTTTAACTAAGTTATTTTCATCTTTCAACTAAGTTATCTAGTTTTATCAAACATATCCATAATTGATAGTTAATAAATTTGTGATTGATTTTACAATCAGCCACATGTTGTTGTAATTGAAACACAAATCATAAATACTTTAGCAATTAAAATATACATTCGATTTTATATATATTTAATTTAGAGACCAATTTATTTTATCGTTAATTCATCTAAAATTTGTTGCAAATCTGATCACATAATCTATTATGGAAGACCAATTTTATAATTGATTAATTGGTAACAAAATCAGTTGCTATAAATTGGTCGTTAAATTCGATCATTAATACTTTTTTTTAGATTAATTTTTCTACCAAATCACTAATAAAAAAAATTGATGGTTAAATTTAAGTTGCAAAATTATTCACTAACATTCTTTATGTTGAGATTAGTTTTGTGATCAAATTAATAGAAATAAATTTGATGGCTAAATTTCTATTATAAAATTGGTCATCATTTTTTATTGTTTAAATACTAATATAATGAAGATGGCTAAATTTGATCACTAAATTCAATCTTAGACATAATAATTTTGATTGCAAATTTGGCTACAAATTGAATATTAATCTTGTGATCAATTTTTTAGTCATTATTTTTAGCTTCAATATTCTTATTTTTTCTATTTTTATAAAAATTTAATTAAATAAACCTATAATATATTAAATGCATTACACAATAATTATTAAAAAATTATAAATTATAAATTCTCAAATAATTAAACAAAACAAATTGATATAAAAATAACAGACTCCACACATATGCAATCCAAGTAATTATTAGTAAAATTTAAAATTATAATGTGGTAGTTACTAAAAATATCAATGTAAAATAGAAAATCTTGTTTAAATTAAAAATAAAAATCAAGTAGGTAAATGATTAATGCCAACAGGTTTACTGTTATTATGATGATCAACAGATACTTAGATCCTAATGCATTTGTTTAAGGGAGCCTAGGTATCTTGCTATTTCATAGGACTTCTAGTGCCTAAACAAAACTAGTTTTCATACATTCAATAATTTTTTTGTTGCATCTGTCTTGAAGGTTAGCTTTGAAAAAGAATAGATTTATTTACTCGAAAGCTATCGCTGATAAGAGACATGCAAATTTTTCTAATATTTTGGATATTAGAACTACATTTATTTTAGATACTTCAAAATTTTCCTCCCTAATGGACGAATAAAAAAATGGATTTCAACTTCATTTTAGAGAAATTTCAAAATAAAATGACTAGGCTTCTAAATAAAGCAGGGAGGGTTTGCTTAGCAAAATTAATATTATTTTTTATTCTAGTTTATAATATTTAGTTTTTTTTTCTCTCTCTCATATATGTAATGACATTGACAAGAAAGTTAAAATTGACTATTTGGTATAAGAATGGTGAAGGATGTTTCTGGACAAATTGGTGCGCAAGTTTCTGCATGATAAAGATAAATCATGGGCCTCTGTCCTTGCTCATAATTATTTCTAGGACCATTCAATATTCTTTATCTTTAGGCAACAACTCATTCTACTATTGAAAATTTTCATTATAGTTAGTAACGAGATTCAGTATGGATTTGATGTTTCAATTGGATCAAGGGCCACTTTATTTTGGTACAATGAACAACTAGGTACCAATGTCCTCCGTCACCAAGTATCCATATTATTGACTCAACTTAGATTTTCAAATGTATGATTCAATGGTTCCTAGAATCTCTTAAGATTATATACCAGTATTCCCCAAGTTATTCATGAACTAATTATGAAATAAAAGATCCTAGATCATCCTTCTAGGAATAATCTCCTTATATAAACTGCGAAGGAAGGAAATGTAACAATAGATCTGCTCGTAATTGGTTGTAAAATCACAATTAAACGTCATGGGATACAATCCCTTGGTCTTAATTTTTTTGCATAGTCTTGTTCATGAAAAGATTTGTATATTTGTGTAGTTGATCTTACATAACGTGTCGCATACCCATAAATCATAAGCATTTGGAATCTTGGAGCATGTGGTCTCGGAAATGGAAGAATTACAAGAACTTTGGTGATCGATCATGGACTTATGCATAGTCCTTCAACAAATTCATGTATCCTAAGCTAAGTTTGATTTTTCCTAAACATTTCTTTATCCTTCAAGATAGAATTTTTTTTTTATAATTTTTGTTGTCCTTTTTTTTTATAATAATAATAATAACCACAGGCAAAGAGCAATAATTGATTAAAAAAAGTATTTGAAAAAGTGGTAATTATACAATAAGTATTATTATTAAATTTAATTTATATATATATTATTGTGTTATTATTTAATAAATTTGATATACCATATAATTGTTACATTATATAAATGGAAGTGTAATTTTTTATTTCTTATTTTGACAGTAAATAAATGGGATAAAATATTGAAAATATAATATTTCAATACACATTAAAAACACGGGTCTAGGTGATAAGTACATCTCAATTTTAACTGATATATATATATATATATATATATATATATATATATATATATGGATAAAAAAATCTAATTAGAATGATATAGTAACAAATCAAAATAGAACATCTGGAATTTGTTGACCAAAAAGGAAAAAATCCAAATTTTTCTATTTGATATAAAATGTTTGTTAGTTAAGAGAAATAGATATTTTATATATTTTGATATTAATTGTAAATATAATTTTGGATAATACTGCAAAGTGAACGGAAATTTTTCTTTCCTAGGTTTAACAATTTATATCATCAATTAAATTAAATTAATTAAATTGTGTTTAATATTATATTAAAACTTTTATCAAGATAATTCACTTTGTATTGCTGAGAACCTCTACGGTATTGTTGCAAATAGGATGAGATGATTCTAGAAAGCAATACTAATATTAAAAAAAAATATGATTACAAAATGGGAATACTTTAGTATAGTATGAAATGAAATTGCCTGGTTTTTGTAATATAGTGCAAAGTACACCTAAATATCTTCCTCTTTCCCCACTCTCATAATCTTTCACATCACCTCCTTATTCTTATAAGATCACCATCTACATGTTTATTTTGGACCCCTCCTTCTCAAGTCTCAAAACTCCAATAGTCCAAGGATAGAAGGAGGATGCATACCAGTAGCACACATTTATTAAACCCTTCCAGTTGAAAGCCTTATAAGCAAATCACCAATTAGTTTCTGTTTTTCTTTCTCTCCATATACATCAGTAACAGTGAATATGGAAACCCAACACCACTTGCAGCGACAACACCATGAATTGACCTTGCTAAGCTCCACTGATCTCCTATCTCAGAATCTCAATCTAGATCCAATAACAGTCAACACCGAAGAACATAGCGATACTTCCATCAAAGAAGTGGATTTTTTCTCATCAGATTCTCCATCGTCCATGAATAATGATACTAGTAACTTCGGTAACAATATTAAGCCGCATCAGCCTCGTCACCATGATCAAGAGGACCCACATCAACATTCTAAAGATGGATCACAGCCTTTCATTGATCACCAAATAAATGTAAGTTTTGAAAATTTCAAATTATAGAATCAATTTATATATGGAAAACATATTGAATTGCCCAAAATCAATGTTCTGACTTCATTCATGTATTGGATTCTGGATCTGCAATCAAATATTAATTATTCTTTTTTATGTCATGTATCTGTATAATACAGACCGCTCTGAATTTAACATGTGTTACTGCTGAAACATCGCCAAGAGCTGCAGCTGATAAAAATCCTAAAACTGTGGTTTGTATCTTAAAGATATATCTATATCTATGTGTATATATATACACCTCAAAGAGATGTCCTCAAAGGAAATTATTGTCTCTCTTTCAGCAAAGTACACTTCAAAAGGAATTAGTGAGACTACAAGAAGAGAATTGCAAGTTGAGAACTATGCTGGACCAAATCACCAAAAACTATAACCAGCTGCAGTTGTTTATTGCTGTTCAGAAGCAAAAGCCCTTTAAGGTATTTTTTCTTTTCTTTTCTTTTCTTTTTATTGGATTTTCTCTTTGCCGAATTTAAACCTAGAATATATTGTTTTTTTTTTTGTTTTGGATTTACTCTCTATTGATTTTAAAACAAGGACATAGCAATTGACGGAAATGTTTCAGAAATATTTCACAACCATATATAAAGACATTTGGAAAACTGATCACCAAGTATATATGTCCAACGCTCAATTATATAAATGATTTCCTTTAATTAATTATTTTCATAATAGTGGGATAAAAAATTTCACAAGTTAATTTTCAGATAAATTTAATTAAATACATACATTGTTGCTTTAGTTATATACTCTATAATTTGTTTATATATATATATATATATATATATATACTCTTTTCTCATCTTCTTATTAAGCCAGTAAAGAAATAAATAAGGTAGTCAATTTTGTTTAAATTAGAAAGCTTGCGTTCTCTTCATTAATTTTAGCATCACCGTTTTTATCTTTAAAACTTTAGACCACTTCTGAATATGGAATATACACTTTAACTAAAAGATAATTAACTAACATGGGAAAACACAGGCCACAGAGAGTTGGTTTGGTCCTCACCTTTGAAAGTGACTGGGTAGATATATTTAAATGAATGAAGTCTTATCTCTTATGCAGTTTCTAGCTGACAGAAGTTAATGCATGGCTTGGGAGATAGGATAGTATGTCAAAATTTACACACACAATTGCATACACACATAAAGTTAAAACACAGAGTACTGAACCAATATATGTATGAAATAGAAGGTGGAGACAAATGGGATGATGTCGAGTCAACATTTTCTGGTCCCACGGCCATGCACCAAATTAGACGCTGGTGTTGTTGCATCGATTTCTGATAATAAGTCTGGTCAAGAGGTATTGGTTTTTTCCTCATACAATTTGGACTTAATTAATTATATTATTTAAAAACGTGATGACCATCATTTGACTAAACTCAATATTGGAAAGCTGCAGGCTTGTCCTGATCCTGCACAAGATATTCTTGACCAATCTTCCTCACAAAGTTTGGGATCATCCAAGACTCCCAAGTTAGAAGAATCCAAAACCGGCGAATTTCCTTTCAGAAAAGCCAGAGTTTCTGTGCGTGCAAGATCAGAAGCTCCTCTTGTAATAATTAAATTTTATTTTAACGTCCCAATTTCTACTTTTGCATATTCTTTAATTCGAAATGGGCTATCTGATTGAGGAAATTTTGATTTAGGTGATGTTTCATTTGTGAAAATTATTTTATTTATTTATAAAAATATTATCTTATTTTTATTTTCATCTTCTATTTTTTCTTTTTCTTTATAAAAAAAATAAAAATAAGAAGGCACCTTAATTTCTCAACTACAGATTAGCGATGGATGTCAATGGAGGAAATATGGGCAAAAAATGGCGAAAGGTAACCCTTGTCCTCGAGCCTACTATCGTTGCACTATGGCCGTTGGATGCCCTGTTCGTAAGCAGGTAAACACTTGATTTTCCTTTTCCATTAATTTGCTTTAAATTTAAGGTAACTATTAAGTATTAACTAGTTAGAGTATAAATAAGTTGGGCTAATAAACTGAACATTTAAACTTGAGGTTTGATTCATTAAAAAAACTTAAATTTAACTTATTTACTTTAAAGAACTTAAAAGCTTAAACTTAACTTTATTAAAAGTAATTTTAGTTATTATGCTTAATCTTTATACGGTTAACTAATTAAAATTTAAGGTAGGTATAACTTTTAAATAATTATTATAAAATTATTATATTTTATAATATGATAATTTATTATTGGATGATATATAATATTATTGGAATATTTTAATTAAATTCTTTAAAATATGAAGTTTATGTTTAGTTTATTTAACCCATAACGATTTAATTTTTTTTTGTTTTTATAATTAAATAATTTTTATTTAGTATTTAATATATAACTTTAAATTAGAAAGTAAGATAAAACTGTAGTTAGATATAATTTTGTATTAATAAAAATATTTTAAAATTTGGAAATGAATTTTTGTGATAAAAAGGAAGATGTTTTCTTGAAGAAATTGTGTAACCATCATTTAAAATATTTTTTAATATTAAAATTATATAAATAATATTTATAAGATAAAAAATAAAAATTAATTTTTAAAATAATGATATAAAAATTAAATTTATAACTATCAAGATATCAAAGTCATACAAGTCATTCACAAATTATTAATATTAATCCGATAAAAATTAAGTTTAACTCATTAATTTAATTTAAACTTTAATTTATTTATTTAATTAAAGGGAAAAATTAAAAAAGTATTAATAAATTAACCACCTTATACCGATAAGGGAATTAAAATAAAATGTATATAAGTACCATTTAATTTGTAATTATTTTTTGTTTTGTTATGAATAACGTTGTATATGTGTGCATTATCCCTCATTGGATTTGTTAATGTTAAATTTAATATTTAAATTAATTTAATAATATTTTATAAAATTTAAAATTTATTAATTTAATTATTAAATCATAAAATAAATCTTTATAATTATGTATATTTAATTTTAAATTATTTAAATATTTGTAGATATGTTATTTAAGTATTAATATTTTATAAAATTTAAATAATATATTATTTAAATAAAATAATATAATAAAATATTTATTAATTTTTTATTTTATATAAAATTTTATAAAAATTTTAAATAAATAATTAAATTGATAAATTTTATATTTTATAAAAAATTATTAATTAGTGAATGTTAAGTTTGGCAATATAAATAAATAGTAAGTGAGTATTAAATCTTTAATTTTCTCTTCTCTTCTTTATATATATATATATTAAAATAATTATTTTTTTCATCTTTCTTTATATATATAAGAAAAATTAAATTATTTCAATAGTAAATTTATCTATATTTATTTTTTAAAATAATTTTTATAAACATTAACGGTTAAATTAATAAATTTTATTATATAAATTAGGTTTATATAATTTTATAAAGTTTAACAAGGATTTATTTTATTAAATAAATTTAAATTAACAAATAATATTTTTTTAATATCTGTTATTTAAATTTATTTAATAAAATATTAATTTTTTAAAAATTTTATAAAAAATTTAATCATAATTTACATAATATAATATGTTAATTTAACAATTGAAGTAATAAAAAATTTAATCATAATTTATATAATACAATATTTTAATCTAATAATTAAAATAATAAAAAATTTAAACATAATTTACATAATACAATATCTTAATCTAACAATTGAAATGATAAAACTCAGCTGTTTATAAAAGTTATTAAAAAAATTAATTAAAATTAGTTTTGAAATAATTTTTTTTCTTATATATATATATATATATATATAAAATAAATTGGTGTATGTATGTATAAATTCTTTCTTTATCATGTGATACACAGGTGCAAAGATGCGCAGAGGACAACACAGTGCTAGTAACAACCTACGAAGGCCATCATAACCATCCTCTCCCACCAGCATCCACAATGATGGCCAATTCTACATCAGCAGCTGCAGCCATGCTTTTGTCTGGTTCAAGTTCAAGTTCAACAATAACCAAAGAAATACAAAATAACTCTGCAGGACTCTTTTCTTCAGCACCCTACATCTCAATGGCTACTTTATCTGCTTCTGCACCATTTCCCACTATCACCCTTGACATGACCCACATCCCTCCTAATCCTATGCAACTACATCGAGATTCTTCCTCTTCAGTTACATTTCCTTTGCCGTTACATGTAGCAACTTTTCCTCAACTACTAGGACAGCCTGTGATCTTCCCCCAAAAGTTGACACATCCAACTACACCTTTAGTTCAATCTATGATGGACACAATGAGTGCATCCATTGCATCAGATCCAAACTTCACTGCAGCGCTAGCCACCACAATCTCATCAATTATTGAAGCACAAAGAGCCAATCATGCAAATAACAACATTAATATTAGTAACAACGATGGAAATCTCACTTCTCTTAATGGGACATCTATGCTGCCAACTTCTACCCAGCTTACGCAATCATACACCGCATACCAAGTCATTAATTAGCTAGTGTGTAACCTTTGGCCTGGTCTTTATGACAATACATATTGTTTCTTAGAATTATATTTTCTACATACTTTTGTACGATATCTTTTTATACCTTATTTTTCTATTTATATATGTCACGTTGGTTATCTTAATTAAAGAACCATTTTTTGGTATGAAAAACATTTGTACAAAAAACTCAAATGGGTAATTTAACCAATCAAGAACCTTGATGACCAATATTATAGGAGTTAAGCGTGTGCGTAAATTTTTACAAGATAATTTATGTTGTTTTTGTACGAATCTTTTTTGTAACTTCTAGTTTTCTTTTTTAATTTTATGAAACATTTTTTTCGTTTTACTTATACTATAATAGAAAATAACCTGGAAAGCAATTCATTAAGAACCACCATTAAAAATAGTTTTAGTTGTTTCCCAATCCATCACGTACAATCAAACTAATAGTATTATTTGGAAAGCAATTAACAAACTATTATCACAATGATACTTAGAAAATAATTTCATACAATGCTAACTAACTTTAGTACAACGTGAGAGTGATATTTAAAGAACATTAAGAGAATCTTTTTGCAAGAGATACTTGATAATTGAAAAGTAACTGTTATCTAAGTAACATTTTTTTTTAGAATCCAAAAATGCAGTTGCAACATAATATTTTTCAAAAATCTATTTTATAAATTGGTAATTAACTATTAAATATTAATTAAATTTCTTGCATATTCCAACGCTTGTACGAAGCAATATAGGTCAAATAAAATCAGAATAATTAATATAAAATAATAAGTCACAAGATATTTGAGACAATACAAGATATAGTTTTAACCTTTTCAGAATTTTATAGTTGATAGATATATGTCCTACTAAGTTTACATAAGATAAATATAATTCTCACTAGCTTTTATGTAAAGTAATAAGTTAAGTCCCATAAATTTAAAAAATTAAAAAACGTTAACTTCTTCAATGAAGAAGGTGAATATATTTAAAAACCAAAAATATTATAATTTTTAACTAAAATATCAATTTAATTGATAATGATCTAATTAAAAGTTATAAAACAGTTATAAATTGTGCTTTTAAAATTTTAACTTAAAATTAAAAAAAAATATGAGTTTAACTTGCCGGACCTTATTTAAGAGAGAAGTTAGCAATTCAAAAAACTAACTCTAAGGATGTTCATGGGTCATGCTAGGTTGAGTTTATCGAGAAAATTACTTGAACCAATTAAAATGGAACCAGATCTTAAACACTATGTGAGAAAAGGATTGAAAACAGTTCTATGTCAATTGCAAGAGCTCTAAGTGGACACATTATACAAAATGGCCAACCTTTGGAATGGTTGCCACATGAACTACTTTTCCAAATAACATTTTACAGAGTAGTTATACATAAATTACTCTCCTAAGTTTTTATCTATTAAAATTACACTTATAAAATTATAAATTGTCATAAGATTATTTTTTAATATTTTAAAACTTTTTACTTCTATAAATGTCAAAAATATTTTATAATTTTCATTTATAAAATGATAAATTATCTATTGGAGGTTAAAAATGACACAAATATTGCTCACAAAACACCAACAATGATAATGAGGTGAAAAGTAATATATACTAGTGGAAAAATAGCATTTTATAATAAGAGTTTACATTGGTTGGTCATGAATCGATGTAAATAAAAATACGGTGGTATTTTTGTAAATAAATGTAAACTTTTTACATCGGTTATCAAAACAACTGCTGTAAAAAGTCGATTTTTTATACAACTTTCTACATTGGTTGCCGATGTAGAAAGTACTTTCTACAGTGGTTATTCTACAAGATGTAGAAAGTACTTTCTATAGTGGTTGTTTTGTGAACCGATGTAGAAAGTCGATTTTTTTAAACAATTTTTTACATCGTTTCTTAGGGAACCAATGTAAAAAGTTGGCAATGGCATTTTTGTAAATAAAATGGCAAAGATTCTACATCGGTTATTTGTTTAACCGATGTAATAAATAGTTTTTACATCAGTTTTGAGAAACAACCGATGTAGAAAGTCTTCTCCTTTCCCTTTTTTTTCGACCCTGGTCGTTTTCAATCTCATTCTCTAAATCTTTAGTTTCTCGTCTCAGTTTTTTCTCTCTATTTTCGTTTATGTCTTAACCATTGTTGTCGTCGCTGTTGCTCTTCATTGCATTCTGTCATTACGTTCGTGGTCGTCGTCCCCGTTGTGAACATTGCTTTTGCTCGAAGTCGTTGTCATGCACCCTAAGGTTTGAGCAACCTCTGTTGTCTTTGTCGTTATTTATCTATCTCATTTGTTATTATAGTTGAAATTTACATTCATTTTGGTTGTTTTCTATAATTTGGAAGCTTTTTATTTCACTACCGACGTGCCTTCACTTGACTACCGTTGTGCCTCCGCTCGGACACTATCTGGCCACCGCTCTACCATTGTTGTATTGATTGTGAGGTATTTATGTGAAAATTTGCTTGTGTTAACTTGAACAAAGAAGCCTCTGCACCTTTGCTTTGTTAGATGATATGTATGTTATATTATTGATTTCGTTTTAAATATAGGTAATACTAGAGTGCATGAACCTGGTTTTGAAACATTGAACAATCTTCATGACTTAAGAATATAACCTAAGTTCAGCCTCCGTAGATAAATTGTTAAGGGAATATTTTTAATTCATAAAGAATCCATAACTAAGTTTATTAAGGTCATAATAGATAAGAGATAGGCTACTTGCAGTTGATCACGACTTATTGTTAATTACTAAAATGATAATTACCATAATTATATGTGTAAATTGCATGTTGATCTTTCTAAGTTAAGTTGATTTCTTTTCTTGAGTTTAAATATGAGCATATCCTTAGTTTCTCGTTTAATGTTAAATACAATGAGTATATTATTGAATAAGTAAACAATTTATTGTATTCAATCTTAAATTGTCCAAGTTGAACAATTTGGAACTAAATTTTTTTATTTAGCGGTTAACAATTTTTTCTTAAATTCTTATTTTAAAACTTTTAAAATTACAAATGAAATAACTTAAAATTACATCAAATGTGTTGTAATTTTAAGTTATTTCATTTGTAAATTCAAATTTTATAATAAATAATGTATTTAGTTTAAATATATAAATTCTGTGATTTTTGTATTGGATTTCTGGTCATTCTGTTTGTATATGTAGGTATTATAAATAAATAATATAGTAGTATACCTAAACAAAATGAATATTTAAAAAAAAATTGGTCTTTCTACATTGGTTAAGACTATAACCGATGTAAAAAGTGATTTTCTACATCGATGGTAAGTAGAACCGATGTAGAAAATATACTTTTTACAGCGGTTATTGGTAGAAAGTCCTACTTTCTACATCGGTTTTGCTCACAACCAATGTAGAAAGTGTACTTTTCACATCGGTTCTATAACTGATGTAAAAAGTTTTATTTTCTATATTATCCGCTTCAACACCGCTCAAATAACCGATATAAAAAATTCATAACAACCGATGTAAAAAATTTATTTTTTACTAATGATAATTTCATAATAAAAAGTATTAATTACTTTAAGAACATTATAAATATAAATAAGATTTCAATTTTAAATATAAGAATAAGTATGAAGAATATTTTATTAGGAAATAGGTACAATAATAAGTGTAAGTAGAATAATATTTTAAGTAACATAAACATAATAATAAAAATATATATCATTATTCTATTGACAGAAAGAACTCGAAATTAAAAATACCCCGATCAACTATGTGAAAATTTTGTATACTTAATTTCTGTGTTTTAATATTTTACAACAATCTTTAATATGTATATGGAACTTTTTTTTATGTTATTTTTTTATATATTCATATTTATATTTTTTTATTTTAAATTTATCTATTATAAAATTTTTTATTCTTTTAAAAGAAGAATCGCATCTTAAAAAAAAAATTGGATGTGAATTGGCATTTATGTCAATAAATATTTATTTTTTATCATAAAATTATCTAAATCTTAAACAAATTTTTTTTTATGTAACTAGAAGGAAATTTAATTGAACTAATACGGAAAAATGTGAATGTCACAAATTATAAAAATATTATCAAAAAATTTATCTTTAAAAATAAATATGTTATCAGTTTCAATTTCAAGTAAACAACTTTTTTATTCGCATTATATTTTTGCATATACTTATACCTATAATTTTATGTACATATATTAAAATACTATAAAAGAAAGTTGTTAATTTTTGTGATTGCATAAAAAAATTTAATTACATGTTATTTAAATATTGTCAATATATAAAATAAAAGAATAAAAAAATTGGACTAACATATCACACAAATGAACAATTAGGTGAAAATTTTGGGGAAATCCAAGCTAAAATGATTAATTCTAAACTCATGCGTATTATTATGATAAATGAATTATACTTTTGGCTGCATGTAATTTTTTATTCTTTAATTCTATTCTGTATGTAGAGGTTTGCTTTTTATGCCATACTATAGGCCCCAATCACATTAACCTTATTTCCTAATATGTAAATATAATTTGTCAATCAGTAAAGTTTTATAATAATTATAACAATCTTTATTTTTTGAAGAAATTCGCATCTTTTTATTACAAAAAATTGAAAATTTATTTTTAGTTAACATTGTTGTTGGAAATTTGTCGTCTTCTTAATAATATTAAAATATAAATTTATATAAAGATGAATGATTTTATATTATATTCCAATATTTTTAATAATTTGTATCAAATTTCTTACAAATTTAGTCGTTAGTAATTAACAATTTTGCGATGGTTTTAATTTTAGCACAAAATGCAGCTGGCAAAAAACAATTTTTTTATATTCAAATTCACTTGGTTTGAGGTATAAAAATCCCTCTTCAAATTGCTAATATAATTCTTAGAAATCTTGGACAAAAGATATATATTTTAGCCTATAGTATAAATGCTGCCTTTTAATTTAAATTATCTAATATAAAATTTGCTGGATTTTATGTATTAGATGAACCAATTAGTTTAAGAAAGATATGTTACACAACACAAAGATTATTAGAAATTTAAAAAGTTTAGTTTAATCATTAAAATAAAATATCAGTTGTTATTAAATTAGTTTGAGATCGACAACAAACAATTATCAAATCTCCAATCAATAGCAAGAATGGCTACCGATTTTATTCTTAGTTACTAGTTTGATAAGTTTGTGTTTAATGGATTTGGTCATTATAAAATAAATTTGTTGAATAAGCATGGTTGCACACTTGATTTTGGTGGTCATTTCAGTGATAAGAGTTCGGCTAATTGTCAATATATTAGTTGCTAACCTGGTAATTAATTAATTGCAATTTTTTTTTAAAAAAATTAAGGAGTGAATTGGGACTGACTTGTCGGTTGCTAACGTAAGATAATAAATGTTTTTTTACATGGTGACAATTTTTTTTTCATTTGTTTAATCCAATTGAAACACGTGCTTCACTAAAATCATAAGTTTCGCTCCTACTATTCAATTTGATTTTACTCTCTTTTATTTGAAAAAGTTGAATAAACCTATGTGTTATTAATAATTATAAATTGAGACCAATTTAGCATGATTGTCAAATACTTTGAAATTTATTTTCAAACTGCTTTACCTCAATATTTGGTGATTGAATATATTTAATCGTGCGGATACTATAACTACTACCTTGATAATTAATATTTAGTTTCATCATAAACTTCAGCCATTAACACAATATATTTGTCTTTAAATATTCAACCTGTTTAATCACTAATTTCAAGGTTTAAGGATTGGTATGACGACAAGTTTTAGTTGTTATATTCAACAACGATTAAATCAATTGCAAATTTAATTGTTCAATTATAAAATAAATAAATTTGGTTGTCTGTTTGGTTGATAACGATTGATTATCGTAACATCGTTTGCTAATTTTTTGTGCTCATGGTAGCTGAGCATGAGATTAGGTTATATGTTAAATTTTATGCAAATAGAACTATCAGTTTTAATTTTTTTTTAATTTAAATCTTAATTTATTTATCTATCATATATCTTTCTTGTTATAAAGTCTAAGTAAATGAATTTATTTAAAATTTTATAATATAATATGATAATAAATAAGTATAAAATCTATAAATATAAAATTAAGCCTACAAACCAATAAAGTAAATGTATGTAAATTATAAAATATATTATATTAAAATTAAATAAATTATAAAATTATAATAAAATTAATATATATAATAGATCTTTTAACGGTGGTTTTTTTTATAAGTTTAAGAATGATTTATTTATTTTAAAAAATTTTAAAAAAATTAAAATTTATTTATTTAATAAATAAGATAGATCAGATTTTAAATAAATTAGGTTACATGAATGTATGGAATAAGTTATATTCTTAATATTAATGCTTTGTTGGGATAAAATGACAAAAGGAAAGAAAAGAATTAGAAAAAAAGAAAAAAGATAGATAATGATTGAAGTGGAAATAAAATGAAAAAAATAAGTTGTTTGAATAGAATGAAAAAGAGAATATAAAAAAAAATATTAGTAGTGTAATTTTTTATTTATATAAATTTTTAAAAAATAAATTTTAATTTTAAAAAAATTATTTTTATTATTATATTTTCTATTGATATAGTATTTATTTTTATTTTAAAAAAATTATTTAATAATTTAAAATAAAAAATTAATTTCTCTCCATTTTTTTTCCTTTGAAAAAGTAAATAATTTTTCACATTTTAATTCCTTCCTTTCATATAAGATAAATGTAATCAAATAGAGATAAAAAAAATAAAATCTATAGAAATTATAAAAATTAATTTTTTTTGGGTTAAATATGTTTTTAGTTCCTCTAAAATATTCAAATTTTAGTTTTGGTCCCTTAAATTTAAAACCTTTGATTTAGGTCATTCGTTTTTTAAAATACGTTGATTTTAGTCCATATATTAACTTAAGTTATATTAAATCAAAATATGTTAATCATAATTTGAGAATTATAATCAAAATATTTTATAAATAGTCAAAATTTTCTCTAATAATAATTGATCTAACTTGACTTAATGTAACTTAAATTAATATCAAGGATTATAACCATGGTATTTTAAAAAATAAGGGACCTAAATCAAAGATTTTAAAATTGAGGGACCAAAACCAAAATTTAAATATTTTAGAAGGACTAAAAACATATTTAATCCTTCTTTCTTCCTTAAATTCTATCTAAACAAACAAAATATAAAAATCAGCTTCTCCTAAAAAAACAATCTTTTTGCTTCATTCTTTTTTGTTGATCTTATATTAAAGAAGAAAATGATTATTTTAATTAAAATTAAATAAAAAAATTATTATTAAATATGATTAAAAATCATCTCAATCTTCTATGTTTAATTTTTTATGTTGTCCATTGAAAATTAAAATGTCTTTTTAACCGATTTATTTTAATTAGAATTACATCGTAAAACCTATTTTTATATATAAAACCAAACAAATTATTAAAAAGATTTTGTTAAGAGTAAAATAATAGTTACTCTTTATTTTGGTTATTTTAAAACTAATCAAATAATTCAAGTTAAAGTAATCGAATTTTTATTTAATAATTTGTTAGAGACATGAATTAATAAAATTGTTGTTGAAATCACACTTGGAATATTGTGAACCTATGATTGAATCTAATTGGTTATATTTTCCCCTACATTATCCAATTCATCTATCACCTATCCTACACAAAATTTTAAACATTTTCTGTAATAATAACAATAATAGAAATGAGTCATAATCCCTTGTATTTCCTTCATATACTTTAGTTTGGGGATTGCTTTTTGCACCCTCCTAAATTTCTTTTTACACCCTCCATGCACAGTAAAAGACAAAATTGCCCCTGTCTTTTCTTCTTCCTCATTCCTCTTCCTCTTTCTCTTCCCGTCTTCCTTCTTCCCCTTTCTCTTCCTATCTTTTTTTTTTCTCATTTCTTCTTCCATTTCGCCATTGTTATGCTTTTTTTCTTATTAACTAAATCTATATTAGGTTTCTGCTTTTGCTTTTGGTTGGAGAAAAAAAATCAAAAAAATGAATGTGAGACGTCGGAGAGGAGTATCAGAGAAGACGAACGACAGATTTATACTCCGCAAACTAGTTTACGGAACTTTAAACACTTTCCGCAAATTAGTTTACGGAATGTAATTTTTTATATTCCGCAAACTAGTTTACGGACATTTCTACGTTCCGTAAACTAATTTGCGGAACATAAAAAATTACATTCCGCAAATTAATTTACGGAATACATTTATACATTCCGTAAATTAATTTGCGAAAGACATGAATACTTGCGGAAGATAAAATTTTTTCGGAAGAGATAAGGAGATATGAAGGGTAAAATAGTAATAAAAAAATTTCAAAAAATTTGAGGGGGGTAAAAAAAATAAAAAAGGGGATGCGAAAAGTAAGGCCCTTTAGTTTTATCTTAGTGCAGTAAGTCAATTGATGGTCCACTTTGAAAGTTGGAAGGAATAGAAGCCCAACTGAATCATGATTCAAAAGTCCAGCCCAAAGCCCAAACTTTGTGTTCATTTGACATGGCAAAAGGTGGTATCCGTTGGATGAAAAAATAGAAAACCCAGACCCAACCCCTTATTAGCATAGAGCGCGATTCCGTTCAATTTTGAAAGCAAAGACTGTGATACCTCATCACTCCCAGTGACCGTTGAGTTAACTCTCACCTCAAACCATGAGACGCCATGGCTGGCAACGCCCTCTCCACCCTTTACAGGTACCTACCTACCCCTTTCTATTTTTTCCCCCATTTTCCATTTCCGTTCACTATATTCCCTTATTTAACAAATTTAAATATGTTTTTTCATCTTGTGACCGGAATGGAAATCTGGCAGTTTGTGGGGATGGCAGTTTACAGTTTTCTGGTGGTGTGTTTCTACACCTTCCTCGGACTTTTCCTCGGGAGCCGAACTGTGGAGATAACACTCACCCTCACATTTTCCTTAGTGGTGCGTAATTTATATTCTCGATCTCAATTCACATCATAACTTTGTTCTGAACCTCCTTTTTCACACCGTGTTTTGTTCAGGCTGTTTCGGTCATGTTTCTGTTCGTGAGGTGCACGGCGATTGATCCCACTGACAGAACCAGCTTCAGGAAGAAGAAAAGAGCAAAATCTAATAATGCGATACCGAAGCTGAATTACGGGTTCATTCTTGGTCAAATTGTGATGAGGTTTTTCAGGAGGGTGGAAAGGAAGTTGCTTAGGACGTTCATTAAGAGGAAGTACCTGGATCCCTTGAAGACAAGTGCTCAAATGGAGCCTCTGCTTCCATTCCCCCTTGTCATGAAAGATGATGATGATGCCATTGCCCCCAATCTCAAAGATGATGATATCTCATTTTGCACACTTTGTGATTTTGAGGTTCTTCAATTACTCTCTCACGTGTCACTTAATTTTATCTTCAAAGAGTGTGCTGCTTTAAATCTAACCCTATTTCTCTCCTGTGATTTAGGTGAAAAAGCACAGTAAGCACTGCAGGACTTGCAATCGTTGTGTTGAAGGGTTTGATCACCATTGTAGGGTTAGTATTGTTCTGGCATTTCTATTTTTCTTCTTGCCTTTGGTTATGGAGATGTAATTGCTTCTTGTTTCCAGTGGTTGAATAACTGTGTTGGGAAAAGGAACTACACAACATTCTTCCTTCTGATGATTTTCGTCCTGTTAATGGTCAGTGTTTGCTAGTATGGACTCTTTCAATTTTAAACCAAAAGTAAACGGTGGTTCAATTAGGTTAGTTGAATCATTTCCAACATTGTCTGCTACATGTACAGCTTATCATTGAAGGAGGGACTGCAGTTGCTATATTTATCAGGTGTTTTGCGGATAAAAGGGGAATAGAAAAGGAGCTTCAGAGGAAGCTTTATGTAGAGTTTCCAAGAGGAGTTCTTGCCACCATATGTGTAAGACTTACCTGAATCGTTTTTGGACATTTCAGTATTCTGTGCCAGACTTTGTTGGATTTAAAATCACTTGTTCTGTTTTTTATTTGCTTTGAACTTGATGGAATGCTACAGGTGTTGCTTCTCTTATTGACGGCTTATAGTACAGCAGCACTGGGGCAGCTTTTCTTCTTTCATGTGGTTCTGATACGAAAGGTGGTTTTCTTTGCTGCTTTTGAAACTATCAACTATCATATACTACTGTGCTTTCATTGTGATTCTCCTTAAATTTCTGGCTATGGCCTTTTACGGGAATGTCCCTTGCTATTGAATCATATTGCGTTTGTTATTAATGCAGGGAATGAGGACCTATGACTATATCCTAGCGATGAGGGAAGAGAACCAAGACATGGAATTGGAATCATTGGACGATTCTGATTTCTCTTCAGATGACAGCTTCGATTTTGACTCACCTGAAAAGCCAACACTAATGTCAAGGTTTCTGTGCAAAGGAAATCAGGTAAGAATCAGATACATTGATTCATTTTACGTCGTGATTCTGACTCATAACTTACGGGGCAGTTTGTTTTGAGTTTCAGGGCTCACCTAGGTTGTCTATCAGAATTGAAGGAGAAACTGAACCTTCCCCCTTGATCAAGACAAAGAAGTTCCACGTAAGCATCAACCCGTGGAAACTCATAAAGATGACGAGAGAGAAAGCCTTACTTGCAGCTGAGAAGGCAAGGGAAAGGCTTATGAAAGAAAAACCAATGGGAGAACCTAATTCATTAAAGCCTCTTCCATTGGAGACAAAATGTGGTCCATTAATGAATCCGGATAAAAATATGGACACCGAGGGATTTGGCTCAACATCTTCTATAGCAAAAGGGAGACTTCCTGGATCACCAGGAAGGTTTTCAAGCCCAAGAAGGAGATT
Source organism: Canavalia gladiata (assembly GCA_037954105.1). Classification (NCBI taxonomy): domain Eukaryota; kingdom Viridiplantae; phylum Streptophyta; class Magnoliopsida; order Fabales; family Fabaceae; genus Canavalia; species Canavalia gladiata. The sequence continues at coordinate 19,387,654 of CM075660.1, forward strand.
TTCTGCTGGCTCACCAACGGTGTTCTCTAGCAGCATGATGGCATCGCCACGACACAAATATAGAAGCAGTTTCGACTTGAAATTAACTGGTGTGTCCAGGGAGCTTGACACACATATTTCAAGGCAGGTTCTATGTTCAGTCATTAGCAAAGATGATAGCGAACCATCCCCGACATAGGCACTGTATTTTGGAAGTTGAGATTCTCAACCTTAGAGAAAGATTTGTTGATATGCCCATTCTTCATATCCATTTTCTATGTATCATTGATTCCTTATAAGTTATAATCTATACATGGGACGGTTAATCTCTGTGTAGTGTGGATTTCATTTTAATTTATACAAAGGGTTGTTCCAGTCAGCCAACGAACCCTGTAAGTATGGCTCATTCGATCAGTCAATTCTCATAGAGGCAATACAATCATGTTATTTTCCCAATGTATCCATTATTATTATTATTATTCCCTTGTTTTTGTTAAGGCATGGCTTTTGCAAATATTTATTTATTTTACTTCTCAGCAAGACAACATACTAAGATTATTAGGTCCCTCTTCCATACGAGCAAGGATCTCTCCAGATAATGTAGATATCCATTTAGAGAATAGAAATAGAGTGTGTGAAACATAATGTATGTGTAAAAGAGAAAAAAAAATATAGAAAGAGATATAAAAAAAAAAAGAAATGGAAAAAAATAGAAAAAAAATGAAGAGAAGTTGTACTGCCCTCTATACCAGCCCAATACAAATAAGAAAGCAAACTATCGATAATTATGCTGAATGACATGCTTTCAAAGTAAAAGAGATGTGAGACTAATTACATTCCCCTTTTCTGAAAAGTTTAGGTTGCTGAATTCCTTATTCAATCAAGGGATGCTAACTTCAGGGAAAGGCTGTTGCCTCACCCGTCAGAGTTCTGACGCATAATATCTAATATCGGTGACATTTTGTAACAAACAAGAAAAAGATCAAGGTAACTTCAACTCTATCAACAATCAAAGGCATTCTTTCCTTTATTTGGCTTTGAATCAATAGAGACAAAATTTTCATTTTTCTTCTCCAAAATCATATGTAGAAAGCAAGACATGAAATAATTCAAATTCATATTTCTCATAAATCACTCAATTATTTGTTACTGCACACAAAATTACAAGAAACAATCATCTCTGGTTATCATTCTGCCGACAGACAACCATAGATCAGCAACACCATTCAACTTCTTCTGTCAGGTAAAATCTGTCCTGGTCACTAATCAAATTTCAGCTATAAGTGAAATTTGGGCTGAATGTTTTAAACTCCATGATTTACCAAGACCGTAACCAAGCACCCCAGTTTTCATTACTCCCACTCTTTAAGTGGTTTGGTAAATAGTAACAGTCTGAACCATGCTCGGGGAATAGTCTCTTTTTGAGAGGCTCACAAACTTCTGGAGAAACCAAATCGGAGTATCCTTCAACGTAAGAGCAGTTCCATGGAATTTTTGAGCTCACATTAAGGGTGATGTTTGATAAGCAGATATTGACAAAGTTGTCACCTCTAATACCCTGTATAAGGCCAGCACGTTTGACTTTTTCCCCAATCACATCCTTGATGGTGATCCTCTCTATTACTGGTAGAGCATCTGGGTCATAAGTATCATCTGGATGTTCTCCATATAAACCAGTAAATCTAATAGCAATATCTACATTGGCCAAGGTCATTCTAGAGATATAGACATTTCTAACATAGCCACCCCTGCCAGGAGAAGTTTTTATTCTGATTGCACTATGTGAATCAGAAATGGAAATATCTTCTGCATGAACTTCTGATACGCCTCCAGACATCTCACTTCCAATAGAAATCCCTGCACTTGTTGTTTTCCCAGTGAGCCTGTGGATGTTAATATTTGTACTGGGTCTACCAAATGAAATGCCATATCCATCCCATCCACTTTTGATGGAAATCAGATCATCTCCCGTGCTTATGTAACAGTCTTCAATGCATACATTGTCTGAAGAATCTGGACACAATTAGAAGGTATATATGAGAATCTGATGAGTATATTGAAAAAAAATTGATGAAGACATTAGCAGAGTTTTTTAGTTGTCATCAATTAGGGGGCATAGAAGTTAACCCAGACAAGAAAACATCAACTAATCCAGGAGATAAATAGTTTCTATTCCATGAATGTATCACATCACACTATAGAAATTCAGTCTTCCTTTGGTCCAAATGAAATTTTCGCTTTATAAAAAACCCATGTCATGAACTTCATATCCCACCAACAATGGGTTTAAAACATTGGATTTTAACAATCAATCTAGAATATTGTGCATTATCAATGACATAGGTAGTAACTTTCCAGCTTAAGGAGAAAACTCACCTGGATTAATCCCATCTGTATTTGGTGAACTGGGAGGAGCAAGGATTATGACATTCTGAATTGTAACATGGCTGTTCATCCAGAAAAACAGTCTCAAATCTCCCCCTAATCATGAAAGCTTCACTATTGCATAGTTTTAAAATGGTAATTTAAGTGCATCAAAGTTAGCAAACAAGTATGGAGATATAAACTCAATCCTTCTTAAGGGAACAAACCTGCAATATACTGGGTGAATAGTCCAAAATGGTGAATTCAAGAAAGTTACATTTGAAATGAGAACCCCAGTTGAATTCATCAACTCAACCAAATGAGGACGTGTATAATCCAGTGTTTTGTTGTGAAAATTGTTCCACCAGATACTCCCTTGACCATCTATAGTTCCATTGTTACCTTCATTTGGACACCCATGGCATCAATAAATTGAAATACAAAAATGAATTTTTTCATACCCCTTGGGGGGTATATACATGTAGGCAGGGAAAAGAGAGAAAAAGATAGACATGATGGTTGATGTAATGTAACAGAAAGAGATAGATAGAGAAAGGTGCAAAGGGGTGTAAAAATTGGGGCATGAAAAATCATGATTGATTGAAATTTATATATAGAAGATAATTCCTCATTGAATATAACCAACCTGTTATGACAACATCAGTTAAATTGTGCCCATAAATGAGGCTTCTATGCCTTCCACCTGGCAACTCCCTTCCACGACCATATGATGGTAAAGGATCCACAACTGGCCAGTCATCAAAATTCTGTAACAACCATGATATGGCATTTATTTCATTTGCTACATTTCGTAATTGAGACAGAGGGACTTAACAATTAAACTGCCAAGTCTTTTGAACTTATAGATTGCTTAAGCCCAAAATTAAATAGTCAAAAAAATCCTTGCAATGTAGATTAACACACATGTATAGCTCAGGAAGTACCCATAATTATCTAACTACAATAAAACACTGAAATTGATTAATTAGCGTAAGAAACATAGCTGAGGAACATTAGGTCTAAGCTGAAAGTGACATTGTACAATGTCATAATTATATCGCAGACAAGCCAGTAAAGCAAACACATTTGGCAGATATATTAATTTTACTTTTCCTTGCTGTTCACCACATTATTTAGAAGGAGCAGTTTACCGTTGATCCAAGAATTACTGCATCCTTGTCCAACCACAAAGTTAGATGGCTGATGAGATCAAAACTTCCAGTTAACCACCGGCCAGCTGGGACAAAAAGCTTGGCTCCACCTTTGTCAGCAAATGAATTTAGGTAGAAGATGGCATTCTGGAATGCTTTTGTATTGAGAGTGATCCCATCACCAACTGCTCCAAATTCGGTAATACTGACACTATGAGGTCGAACCTCCTTTAAGTTTATATGTTTGAAGCATGAGCTGCTCCACACTGTCCATGGACTACAACTGAACAATGCCAGAACCAGAAACACATTCACCAACTGCAAGAGAAATGTGTCACCATCAGTTAGAAAAGTCCTCATTGTCGAATTAGATCAATTCTTTACAAAACCATGACACTAGTTCGTATGCTTCTTCAAACGCAACAAGAGTAAGATCCCAGCAAGCATCAATATAAGGAAATTGCAGAGCTTTAGAAGGCTGATTGAAGCACTTCAAATTGATAACTTAAAATTCTACTCAGATCAGCTACATTTTGCCAAACAGTTAAATAAGCAAGATGTTTATAAAAGACCAGGAAGGGAACAAAGAAAAGTAGAAAAGCAAAGACCAATCAGTTCTCATTGACCACCTCTTCAAGAAGAGTGATAGCAAGTAAAATACAAATTAAATTACACTAAGGTAGGCAGCAGTGAATCCATCAATGCTGTTCTTGATCTGCGTAAAAAACTTTTCTTTTAGATCTTAATACTCCACCAACTACTAAGCTTGACATTGGAAACAAAAAAGTAATATTGGATAGAGACCTCTCAAGGGGGAAAGTAGAGGGAATAAAAAGCAATAATCAAACACAAACTCACAGTTGAAAGTCTCTTCATATGAGTGAGATCCAGTTGTCCCTTCTGGCCCAAGAACCTGCGCTTTTGAGCCACCCGAAATGACACAATTTGAATGCTCCTCCTTGTGGTGAAAAAGGCACACAGACAGAAGAAAAAGAGAGATTGAAAGGAGCAAAGGAGAAGAAGAAGGGAGAGTTTTGGTTTATTGATCAAACTGCTTAGCAAGAAAAGAGTGTGAATGTGTGATACTGATTGGATGGGTCATTTGAGAGAGGCAGCAGCACCACCCAACCCAAGTAAAAATCATTGACGGGGACTGTTGATGCCCCTCAAAAATTAAGCAGTAGGACCCCCCTTCTCAGTATGTCTCTCTATCTTCCTCCAAACCCTTTCTCTCTTTCTCTCTTTCTCTCTCTACCATTGTGGAAACAACCAAACCAACCCAGAAAGCCACCAACAGCAAGCAATGATTTTGAACACAGAACTCGCTATGAAGAAACTAATCAACATTGGTAGAGGATCACGGTGTCTGGTTTCGGGCGTTTCACAACCGCTTCCATTGTTGAAGCAGTAACGCTGACTTCCAAAAATCGGAACAAAGAAAAAGAGAAACAATTTCAGAGCTTTGCACAGAATTTAGGCTTGCATGAAGCATCACTCGCCACTATTTTTCTTGTTGGTGAGTTTCTCGGAGTTTCTCAGGGTAACCTATGATTTTGATCCTAAAACAATTTCCCGTTCGTATGTACTATGTAGTATTTGATTAATTTACCTTTTCCAACACTCCACTCCATGTTACTAACCTGTTTTATCATTACTTAGATTTGAAAATATGCAATTTGTAATCCAAACAGGGAAAGAGATAGAAGTCATATACGTGCAAGCAAGAAAGGAACAACAGGACATATTAGCCAAAAATACCAAAACCAGTTTGCGGTAGCGACAACGGATTATTGTAAATTTTTTCTCCTGAGGCAAAAAAAAAAAAAGGTGTCATTTTTTTAAAAATAAAATAATAAGTGTTGTCATTTTTTTAAAACTAACAAGTGTCATGTTCTTCTCATTCTTTTATTATTTATTATATTTATTAAAAACTAATAAAAAGAGTTTTTAGTTTAATTTTTAATTCTACTTTTATATTATTGTATTTAAATATATCTTCTTTTCATTTTTAAATTTAAATTTAAAAATAATTACCAAGTTAATAAAAAAACAAGTTAGGGATTAAAAATGGAAATTTTCCTTTTCCTTTTTAAAGAAAGAATTATTATGTTAATTTAGTTAAATGTATATATTTATGTATTTTTTTTTTGTAATTTAAAGATATATAAAATTTGGATTGGACCGAAATGAGGTTACTGTTTATTGGCTAAGCTGAAATATAAGATAATGAGTTTCGTCGTCTATTTAGTGTCCCCATTCCAAGATGATAATAATAATAACATATAATAAATGAATATGCAGTTTGTTATTTGTAGTTCATGAATCATGAGGATTGAGGACCATCTCACCTACTTCGTGTTTCTGTTACAGTTTTGTGATTCATAGATTATGTGGAAACAAACTACCCTCTCCCCCACAAACCCATTTTAAAACTAAAAGAGTTTTTATATATAAAGGAAAAATGACAAGTAGGGAAAAAAAACTGTTAGACTTGTATTGTAACAAAATAATTCATGATCATTTAAATTATACAAATAATTTGATCAATTATTTGGTATTGATGATTTCATTTAATGAGTTGGCTATACTTCCATTTCTAAAATGTTTTATTGATATTTCAAAATAAAAGAGATAAAATATATAGGAATTTTTTTATTAATTTTCTAAATATTTCATAAATATTTAGTGAACACCTTGAACATAATAAATATTTAATATTTTTTACTCGTGTGTCAATTTTAATAAAAATAATATTAAAATAATTTTTTATTTTGTATACTTAATTAATAAAATGATAAAAATTTATGAATCAAATATATTGTTATAAGTTAAAGAATTGTTAAATATTTCAATTTCATAAAAAGTTAGATTATTCTAATAATAGTAATAGTGAATCAAAAAATTATTATAAGAAAATATTTATTTAATTAAAATTTTAAAATTTATTCATAGAAGTAAAATAAAAGTAATTACTTATAAGTTTTTAAATTTTATTTATATGAGATTAAAATTATAAAAATATTTATTAAATTTAATATTTTTTAACTAAATATTAATATGAACTTAGAGTATATATTATAAATTAATTATTTTGATATAATGTAAATATAATTTAATTTTAATAAATTATTATATGTGTTTAGTGATTACTATGATATGAAAGAAAGAAGTATGATATATATATACAAATAAGTTATTATTGAGCACGGGACATAAGTTTAATTCAGCTTAATAAGTGTTTTCAATTTTTAATTTTGAATATATAGTCGCGTTAAATATTTAAATTATCTATAGTCATCTTATTTAATTTAAACAGAATTGTTTCCAGTAAAAATACATGGAATCTATGAATCTACGTGTGTGTTTATAAATTAAATTTTAATAGTTTAGCTTTTTTTAATCCTTTAAGATTTAGACTGCACATTAATATTGTCTTCTTAATATTTATGATGTTAAATTCTTTAAATTTAAAAAAATATAAACAGTATTTTAAATATATTTATAAAATAATTATTTTAATATTATTTAAGGTATCTATTTGATATTATACTTTTATAATATCTAAATTGATATTAGATAACTTTTTCAAATATTAAATAAATATTTTATTAATTTAAAATTAATTTATGATATTTTTATTATAATTTAATGTTTTATAAATAAAAATTATTTAATACTATATTTATATATTAAATTATAATTCTTATTCTTGAACAATATTATTTTTAAGAGTTATATTTTTTATTAAATCACGTGCTTTATCTTACATTAAATATTTACTTTTTAATAATAAATTTTAATTCTAAAATTTTAAATACTAATTAAATTTAAATTTAAATATTTTTATATAACAAATTTAAAATTAATTTCTTTTTAGATAAATTTAAATTTTAAATTATTGTAATATAAATTATTTTTAAATTTAAATCTATTTTTAAAGTTTGATATATCTGTTAATATATATTATGTGTCCTAATTTAATTTTATCTTTAGTTTTAAAAATTTTAGCTTTATGTTAATATAATAATATTTATTATTAATATTAAAAAGATTTATTATTTATAAATTTATGTTTGATTTAAAATATGTACAACGCATAAGTAAGATACTAGTTATTATTATATTTTAAATTATTAATATTATTATGAAAGAAATATGTATAAACTCGTGTATGTATAGACCCGACATTTAGTGTGTTATAAAATAATAAAATACAAATTACATGAGAATGAAAGTTTATATATAGCTTACATATCATCCTTTTAAGAATAAATATTTAAATTTATAATATAGAAGTGAACTGATTTACCTAATTGAGAATAAAATTGTAAAATTGAGTTTAACAGGATCAATTTTATATGAATGATAAATTAGAACTGTTTTTGGAGAGCAAAGATGATTTTTTTTAAAAAAAAATTATAGATCGTACACTTACAATTAATTTTTCTAGCTAACCAAAGAAATAGAAAAATTCACTTATTTCAAAATCAATTTATATACTCATCTTAAATTAATAAAACTCAGAATTTTGACCAAACAATATAACTATTAATGCGCAATTCCATTTTCTTTGCCGCAAATCTGATTTTGCTTAAGTCATTAAGATTATCTGATGGTAAGAAAGTAAATATTAGAATAATTTATATAAAATGTGGTTTCGAATCTCGTAAAATATCTCATTGTAAAAAAAAAAATTGATTTTGCTTAAAATCATAAAAGGTACTAAAAATTTAACACTTTTAATTTAAGACTACAATCCAGACTAAAAATATCTGTTAATTAAAAAGAAAAAGTTTTCACCTTCACCTTGTATGGACATCTTTACCAGTTTAAAGTTTACCATAACATGTATTGTTACCAAAAAATTTTGGTTGGTTGACATAAAGAAATTCCGAAAAAGAGTTTAAAAAAATTCAAACCAATCCTCTGATTTTTCCAAAAGGAAAAGAAAAACGAGAGGTCCCAGCTCTTGAAGAATTTACGCATATATATAAAATAAAATAGCATGCGACAACGATAGAAAAGAAAGATAAAATTACCACAAATTGAATATATTTATTTATTTTCTCCTTTAAGTACGATATCTCCGGCTCAAAATCTTTTTTAGATTTGCCTTCAGTTTAAATTTTCATCTTCTTCTGAAATACGTTTGTTGGTGATGTGAATTAGTGCATCTTTTGTTTTTTCTAATTCATTTTAGAAAACCACTTTTTACTCAAAATAAGTTTGTTTTTTCAAAAGCGAAAATGATGGTTTATGTATAAAAAGTTGTTGAGTATTTTTTGTACGCAAAACCAATTTTCTTTTAAAAATAAATTTTAGTTTGAGGGATTATTTTGGTGCTGCGATTATTTTATTTCGGATTATTTCAAAAGTTTGAGGGATAAATACCATTTTCCTCTCACACAAAGATCTTTCTCAGTCATTCATTTCAACTTTGACAATTTAATTCATTAAAATATTTCTTTTATTTGATCTAAAATATAATCTTTATGTTATATATAATTATTTATGCATAATAAATCCTTCTTTTAACACAATTCAAATACACTGAAGCTGAAATAAAAAAGAAAAAAAAACCATCAATCACGTTAATTAACTAGTGAAAATTTTATCCAACTTAACTTAATTAGAGACGTCGTGTTTAAATTTTGAGGATGTAATGAAATTCAGAGAAAAAATAATCTTATATGATTAAAATTTGTAATTTATCTTAATCCTAAAATAAGGATTTTCCTTTCACCTGAAATTTTTATGAAATAGAATTGAAAAGCATTAAGATATAAAACTATTGGCACCGTAAAAAAAAATATTTATTAAAAATTGACGTTAAATTAGCATTTATTGATAAAACTTTTAACAATAAAAATAAAACTAATGGTATTATATTCATAATATAAATATTATAAATTTATAGTAATAATATGATATATGATTATCAAGAAATTTTATTATCATAAAAATTAATATATACTCTGATTATTATATATATATATATATATATATATATATATCATATACTGATATAATTTATTGTATTACTAGTGCAAGAACACATTATTTATATTATCTGTGTAGATGAAAATTAAACATACTTATGATACTTAATATTTTTTAGTGAATAAATAATTTGTTTCAGTAATGTAATATTTATAAATTAAACAAAAAGTGTGTACAATTAAGTGAAATTAATAACTCGTGGGTTGACAAATCATTCTATCAATTAATAAGGCTATCAAAAGAAGAAGAAAAAAAAAAACTAGTGTAACGAAACAATTTGGGCATCTTAAAAGACATTTAGTTTGATTACCAACAAGCTTTTAAGATAAGAATACCACTATTCAGTATGGAACAAATTCACCAGTATGATAAATTAAAAATATAAATTAATTGATTCATGATGATATGTATTTTGTTATCATAAATGGTATGTACATTTATTAATGATTTCTCTACAGATGTTTAAAAATATACAACAAAAGCTTATATAATAATATGCTATTTAAAATTATAAAATTTAATATATTAATAATAGTAAATATTATAATTTATAATTTATTAATTTTTTATTGTATATATAATAGCGAGGCTAAACAAAACTTGATCCTTTAAGAGAAAATTTAATTGGAGTAGCAAGTTGCATAAAAGTCCGTTTCCGTTAAGTGAAATAGATCCGTATGCTTTATTAACTTACTTTAGTAAAAGAGGGAAGGGAAATTGCAAATTAGTTGGTACAAGCCTGCGAATATCATCAGAATCACAAAAGCACAAAAGGAAAAAGCTCAAAGACGTGGTCCTAGCTAGTTAAAACTCTGCTTCAACCAATGGAATGCACTGTGGATTCATGACCAAAACAACGGCAATGAATTGCTTTACCCTTAGAAAACTACAACTTTTCATTTTGTTTGATTTTGACATTAAATATTTCATCAATTAATGTTACTAAATTAACATCAATTTGAACTACCAAAACAAGATTCATATATTAGTCTTCATTAATATATTAATATATGCAATCCATGTCTAGTAGAAATTAAACAGTGAATATAAATATTTTGTATTTATACAAATTTTAATTTTAATAAAATTAATTCTGATACTTAATATTGTTTATCTATTAGTAACAAACTAACATTTTTTTTAGTGTATTTTTTTATAAGAAAAATATATCAAAAGAGTAGTACTATGGGTATTTAATATGATTACATCAATTCAATGAACAAGAGATACAATTAAAATGGCTTAAGCATGAATCTTTAAAAGAATAAATAATAATAACCTGACTTCTAACTTGAAACGAGTGTGAAGAGGTAGCTTTTACTCTATCTACTATGTATTTGAGTTGTCTAGTGTTATTCCTAAAAATGCAAGCATTACGAGCTTACCAAGTTTCTCATGCAACGAGCTCCATAGCTCGTGACTTCCTTCTTCTAAAGGAGCCTCCCAAATCAGAAAAGAGGACAGAGATAGTAGTGTTATGATATTTCTCTAGACCTTACTAACCCACTCACATGAGAGAAAGAGATGATCAATTATTTTCTAACACCTTCCCATGGAGCATGCATTTTGCGTTAACTTGAACCTCACGTTTAATTAGATTATCCTGAATAGGAAGTCTATCAAGCAGTACCCGCCAAACAAAGCCTTGGCATTTTTTAGGTATAATGGTTTGCTAAATTTCATTAAGATTGTGGAGTAAGACCATCTTATATCTCTATCCAACTGAATTACATTTCATTATAATCTTGTAACCTGATTTGGTGGAGTAGGCTCCTGACACATCATCATTCCAAATCCAAATATCAAGTGTTTCAGGCCGAGGTCTATGTTCTTCCATTGTTCGAACCTGAGTTGTTTCTAATAATTCTTCCTCCTTGGAAAAAAAGGACATCTCCAAGATAGGTTCCATCGGGTACCATCTAGAATTAGTTCCTTGAACATATCCTGCAGGGAAATATCAGTGCACCAAGGATCCTCCTACAATTTGGTTGCTCTTCAATTCCCCACCTTTCGCCTTAAATCTTGCCTAAACCAATCACATCTTGTTGTTCTCTAGACCCCTTTAACCATACCTTGTTGTCAGAATTTTACACCATAATGAATCTGGTTGAGTAATCATTCTTCCATTTATGCAGCAAAACTTCATTATAACTCTAATTTTTTTACATCTAAACCCCTTCTTTCTTGGGCTTACACACATCCTCCCATCGGATTCAAGTTATCTATTTTACCTCCTCAAAACCACCCCAAAGAAACCGATGTTGTAATCTAGTCAAGGTGTCAATGACCTTCTCAGGGATTTATATAGACTTAAGTAGTACAGTGGAAGGGAAGAGAGAGTGGGATTTAAGAGAGTTATACGATCTTCAAACAAAAGGAACCTTGTTGACCAATGCTGAATCTGTTGAGCCAACTTTGAGATGAAACCTTTCCAAGCACTAATTATTCTATGATTGTTTCCTTACTGGAAGACCAAGACAGGACATTGGAAGTTCTCCAGTTGTACAGTTCAGAAAAAGGTTCCTTGTTGGATCACCTCCACATATACCCCCACCCTAATCAATATAATTTTATGGAAGTTAACATTAAGGTTTGAGGCTAATTCAAAGCATCTCAGAATGACTTTGATCATCCAAAGGTTCTCAAAGTCTGCTTGTTCAATAAAAATCCTATTATCTGCATAGCAAAGCCATTGGGATATCTTCTCTACATTAAGGTTTAAACAATTTCTTCACCACTGCTTCTAGGCCGAACGAAAATTTGAGGGTTAAAGTTTAAGTTTAAAAAGTTTGAGATAAGTCTCTTCTACAAAACCTACCAACCTAATTAAAAATTTATGTTCCAAATAAAAAAAATTAATTAATTGATTTAAAATATATATAAATGATTGATTAAAATAATTTATAAATTTAAAATTTATAAAATAAAAAAATTATTAAATAGATCTAAAATATATATATATATATATATATTAATATTATATAAATAAAATATATTAAAATATATATAATAAATATATATAATATGTAAAGATAAATAAATTATTAAATAAATTAAACAGATTTTTTTTAAATACAAATTTTAGTTTATTTGTTTAAAGAGATTTTTTAATAAATTTAAATCTACCTATTTATTAAATAAGATAAATTAAATTAAATTTTAAATAAGTTGAGTCGTATACATATATGAAATAATTTTATTGACTTTCATCTTTATGTTGAAATTTACGATTTCTATCCTGAATATACGATTTTATCATATTCGTGACAGGAAAAATAAGAGAATTATCTTACTTTATCCATAATGATAAAAAATATTTTTAAAAAATATTTAATTTTTTAATAACAAAAAATAACTATTACCGTATATACAATTCGACACAGTAAAGCAAGGTCTATACCATGAAGTTATTGCTAATATATTTTTATTAAAAAGGTAGAAGAAGTGGTGTTATGGTAATTGCCTTAAAGCACATTTTTAGTAAATCCAGCTTTACTTTTCAAGATGATATACACAACTTTATAGTAGCTAGGCTCGTGTATTCGAGGCTAGAAGTAATGGAGCCTCACAAGCAATGCCTAAAACAGAGAAGAGAATAGTTTGAACTTTGAAGTATAAAAATAAGGAAAGATGAGTTCGATTGCTGCGCCTTTTTTTATAGCTGCAAGTGGGTATCAAAATTTATTTATTTATAATCAAATATCATTAAAATGGATCTTCAATAGAGCAATTAATAGATGAGGTCATTCATGGTTTGTCTCCTAGTATGTAAAACGTGGTAAAGAAAGCCTTTTCCTTCAAGGAAATCTAGTTAATCCAATCCAATCACTCACTTGTGTGCCTGTTTACCCGACCCGACCCGACCCGTGTGTGTTTAGATGTTCACCCATCATACAAGATTACTTTATGTTGACAAGTGATATACAGGAATTTATGATGGCTAGATCTTAGCAATTTGTGACTTCTTGTGAAAGGAAACTTGAGTATCATTACTAACAAATCTAACCCCTTTTTTAAGAAGTATTTTAACATTGCACACCAAAATTTTAGAACAAAAGTACACATCTAATTTAGATGCAAACAACTTCACTCAAAAGATAGTTAAGTAAATTTATTTCAGTTTAAAAATTAAGGTATGTTTGTTTACTCTTTTAAAAACTAGTTCTCAGTTATCTAAAATTAAAAACTTTAAGGTTTATTTATTTTCCAATTTTAAAAAATAAAAAATTTGTTTGATAAGTATAATTTTTGAAATTCTTTTTAAAAATAATATATTTTTTAATTTTTAAAACTAAAAGTTCAAAATATTTTTGAGTGTTTTAATTTTTTTATCTACAACTTTCTATTCTTCCACTTTCTTCTAAAATATAATTTTCAGAAATTTCTTTACAAAATAATTTTAAAATTAAAAAACAAAACACTATCTAATTAACCCAACATAAAACCTTGTTTGATTAACCAATTTCATAAAAAAAATGTTTTAAGAAACTGTTTACTTTTAAAAAAAAATCAGAACTGAGAAATAGGAAATGATCTGAGATCAATTTTTATTTTCTATTACTCATTTCTCTTGTAAGAGAGAGAACACTGAGTAAGTTTTATTTTCTATTATAAAAAGACATAACACAGTCACAGACAAGAGACTGCTTTCATTAATGGCACAATTATAATTAGATAAAAAAGCGTCAGGGTTACACAACAACATGGCAAGGCATCTTGAAGAGGGCAGGTGGTTCATAGATGATTATTTTCTATTTTCTTATTTTTTGTTATTTAATTAATTTTCATTTATTTTTTTTTAACAAGTTCACAATACGAGAATGGTCAAAGTTAACTTCACAATACACTTGATGTATGCATCAATATACATCCAAAAAATTATGTGATATAAAATTTTTAGTTATTTTTTTATAACAGATAAATTTGTTAATTTTATTTTTTATATGTTAATTTTATTTATCGATTAAGTTTGTTATGTATTTTTATATAGTTTTATCTTTTATTATTTAATTTAATGATTACAAAATAGAAATAATATTATTTAAAAAAATTAATATTACGTATAATAATATCAAATAAATAAAGTTTTTTTAATCTCTTATATTTATTCGTTAAAATTTTTTACGGAATCAGACGATTGTATCACAAGACTTCTGATTGTTCTTTCTTCTTCTTGTTAAAAACTACACTATATATTTTTATTAAATGCGAGAGTTAAAATTAAGGATTAATTAAAAAAATCATATTTTTAGTACCAAAAAATATATTTAAGTTAAAAATGTATTTAAACTCTCTTTAATTTCATTTAATAAATCCGTAAAAAATAATTAATACAAGTTTTTCAAGAGTTTTCTTTTATGAAAATTTGTATCAAAACACAAGTTTTTTTTTCATCTCAAATAATTTTCAAAACAGAATTATCAAACAATTTTTTTTTTCATTTTCTGGGAAAAAATAGACTTTTAGAATTGATTTATGAAATAATTTATGAAAACTAAAAATCAAAACTGACTTAATCAAGCTCTAGGAATCTCACACTTTCTCCTTTTTGCAACATTCACTTCCCTCCGTAGCAACTTTTTATTTCTTTAATTTCTTCTCCTCACACCGGCCGCTGTCACTATTTAGTTTCTATGCTCATTATGTTATTGCATGCATAACCATTGTCACGCCACCGTTGACGTGCTAACGTACTAGCATTTTTACATTCTGTAAATATTTTCCTGTTCTCCGCATAAATCATTGATTCAAATTGCTTTGGTTCTAACGATTCTTCTTGTCATCTCATAATCAAGTTAATATTACCATTTGACTATAGATATATGGTCCCTTCACTAACGTATATCCAAAATTCATTCTTAAACAAATTATTGCATCAATTTTTTTTTGTGTGTTTGAATGTTCTGGAAGTTACTCACAAATGACACACGTAAATTTCTCACACCAGAACTGTAAATTAAGATCTCTAGATTGAAAGTTTTAACGTTTCCTTTTTTTATCACTATATATACATTAAGAAGGTTGGAATTGTAAGAGTAAAGAATTGTCAACAAGGACCTGTTAAATCGTAATAGATTCTTATTCAAAACTTGTATCATTTGATAATGCTACGTGAAGTATATGATTAATCCAACAACAAAAGTTTCCTGAGAAGATTGGAGTAGACTATCATAAAATAAAACATTTTTTTTTCTAAAAAAATTCGATTAAAAATTATGATATATCTAGGCTCCAATCCAAAATGGTTGGAAAGACACTAGCCAATAAAGCTTTACAAAATAAAGTTAATATAATCATTGTTCCTTGATCTATATTTGGATAAAGCTCCAGACGCTAGCTCTGAGTGACATGATCATGGTGGTAGTGCCTTGCCACAGACTAAAGCACGTGCAGATGCCTGCAGTGGTGGCTTAGAAACTGAATCACAATGGCATTGAGACCGATTAAGAGAAATTAATATAGAGCTTTCATTATTAAGCGCCTAAATAAATTGGCAGCTGTTGATTAAACTTAATCAATAATTTTAAATATATATTTATATAAGTTAAATATTTTTAAAAAAATTATTACTCATAATAATTCTATAAAATTTGAAATTATTTTTAACAGATAGTATCTATGATTTAGATTAAAAAAAACTGAATTTGACCTAGGCAAGAAAAACAATAATAAGATATTTTTTTATATAGCAAGATTAACTTGGATCTTCTTTATGAGGTGGTTTTAACTAAATTAAATTTTAAATTTTTTTATCAAAATTTTGGCGTACAATATTAAGATACTCCTTCTAACGAAGAGTTGAAGTATATTAGTAAAATCCGTATATGTATGTGTCTGAATTGTATAACATTCATTTTTATAGTAATTCTCAACAATCAACATCATTTTATTCCTCCTTCCAAGGCAATTTTTAAGTTCATGTCTAAATCTTAGTGATAATTGCTTGTAGTTTTCGTTTTACCATTGTTTGGCTAAGCTGTTTTCCTGAGAGATTTTCTAAACGGTTCACTTTGCTTTCTGTCTCGTTGTTAGGAGGAAATAATTTCTGAGCAATCATAATGCCAACTTGTTAGTAAGGTGGTGTTTGCAGGTTATTATTTTTTGGTGGTAAAAGCTCTTCAAACTTTATACTTTGTTTAACATAATAGGCGATTTATAATGATGATTTTTATGGGCAAGAAATAATCAATAAAACACATAGTATGTCATTATCATAAATGACGACCAGGCTACATTTACACAACACAAGATGTGTACTAGACAAAAGGAAGCACAATACCTAACCCAATTTCACGGTCTCTTCTAAGTTTCTATGATTAAGTTTATGCAAATCAAAATGACACTCACCAACAATTCTCTTTATCTTTTAGAAATATTAAGAATTATAATTTATATAATTGGTTAAAAAATTTACAAATTAAAAAATTCTATTAAATAAATTTATATCTATATATATACGATTAAAAAGATTTATAAATTTAAATTTTTTAATAAAAATATTTTTATTAATTTTAAAACTTGTTAAATTGTTGTACGTTTATTATGTGTATAAAATTTTTTATAAGATCATCTGTTAGTGTAGAAAAGGTATTTAAAATTTTTAGTATCGTTTTTACATATGCTATTTCAATGATTCTAAAAAAATGATTGAATCATAACTTTTGAGTTTATTAAAAAGAGTTCTGTTTGAAAAATTTTAAAAGAAATATAAAAAAAATAAAAGTAAAAAATATAAAGATAAAAGAATATAAATACGAATTCAATTATGGTGAGCTATTAGACTTTGGTTCCTCTTATAATTTTAACTAATTTCACCTTAAGTTCTTATGAATGGTTTGAGCTCAATTGTTAATAATCTGTTATCATTCTATTTCTATCCAATGATTATACAATAGCAATATTTTTTCCTTTAAGTTTTACTATCCTCAACGATCAATATAATAACCGGTTAAAAAATATTCGGACGTGTTAAATTAATAACCAGTTAGAAATCAAGAATTCTGATTGATCCTACAAAATCCTTAAATTTAGTTTATCTTATATTTCCGTTAACTAGGTAATGATATGATCATCTATCTCCCAGTTAACTTAGAAATCAACAAGGTAGCTAATTCTCACCAATTAATTAAGAATAATAAGAAAAACAAAATTGAATAGAAACACATAATCATTTATCAAAGGAAAAAAATGGTTCAGTTGGTTATTTCATAAGTTTCGTCAAAACTATCCAACAAAACAATTTATAATCCTAATTTTAAAAAAATCATAACAAAACCATAGTGCCAACAAGACTGATAATAGGATGATACAACTTGTACCATGAAAGAGCTTCTACCTCCAAGATCCTACATAAAGATACTGAAAGAAAGAATGAAGTGAAAAGGTACTAGAGTATCTCGAGCTGTGTTCCTAGGATATGAAAGGATGGTCTTTAAGGTAATGATAGGCTTGTTCCCGAGAGTGGTGTGACCTTTGAGGCGTGGAATTGTGTGGCAAAGCCTCTTTTTTATAAAGATAGATTAAGATTTCACTTGTGTGGATCGGGCGTGACCTAGCAGCTTCCTTATCCTTCACGATCATTCTAAGTCATCTTGGAGTACCGTAATATTAACATGGCATTGTTGCATTGACTTCTTTGTATTTTTATGCTCCTTTTTTCCTCTTTTGGCCCAAAACCCATCAATTTTTGGATTCTCTACTTGTGTGACCATTCATACAAAAATAAGAGAAATTAGGTAGAATTACAATTAAATAATCATAAATTATATTGTAATTATAACTAATTTTCTGCAAATAAATCAAAAAAATTATGATTTATCATATTTTCAAACTTAAACATTGTTTGTCCTCAAGTAATATCCCAAGAAATGAGAATGTAGCAAGTATATAATTTAGGAACCTTAAAAGGTAAAACATGCAGAGACCAAGTATAATTTTCATCATGGAAACAATTAACAATAGTTCAACCACGATTTAAGTTCCTTGGAATCAAGTATCACATGTAAAGATGGTCATTCTTCTCACCATCTCTCAGATGTATAAGGATATAAATCATTAACTCTATATTGTATACTATCAGAATCTTGCATATAAACCTCAAATTTTCACTAAAAGTTAAATAACACAAGAATCAAAAGGTCTTTTATCAATGTTGTAATGTGACTAAGGAAATTATATAATTAGGTATGATGTAAGAAAGAAAAGAACCCAAAATTTTATTTTCATTATATCTTCAATAACTTTTACCCTTAAACTCTAAACATATTTTCTTGGATTTCATAAATTTATAATTTTTATTTTTTTCAATATTTTTAAACTTATCCTTTCTTTCCTTTTCTTTCTTTTCATATTTCTCTTTTTTTTTATCACTATTACTTTCCCCGAACATTTATTTTGTTTTAGTTATAATTTAAAAGTATATGAAATTACAACAATTAATTGAGGGGCATCAAAGAATGTAACTTTTAATATGTTAAGCTCAAAGGAAGAACTGAATAATATTCTTAGTATAAGTCAAATCAAAGAATCCTAATTTTTTTTTATCATTTTCTTATTATGCAATCAACTTACATAAGTTTTGACAAAGTTATAAGACAAGTCCTGGAGTGTACAAGTTGGAGAAGAATCACTTAATAAGGAGAGATGTTAGATACAACCTCAATTAGGTTCAATTTCCATTATACCTACTCTATTTTAAGACAAGATGATAAGAAACATAGATAATTATCAATTACTTTTGTTAAAAGTTTCCATACCCTTATTAGATTCAATTAACATTTATCACAAAATATTAAAGATCCCTAAATCAGAAGTCCACTATCATTCCAAATAGTAAAACATATAGTGTTATCACAAGGTACAAGCATTTTTTAGAAAAAAAATCTCTCTTCAAATTTAATCTTCTACCATTCTCTTAATTTTAAAAGAAAAAATTTAATTACCACGATAGAAAGAAATAAAAAATAAGAGAAAGGATAAAAAAATTTAAAAAATGAATAGGAGGAAAAAAGTCTCTCTTCTTAAACTTAAGCTTTTATATACATACAAATATGTTATAGTGGAAAGTAAAAGATAACTTTCTTGAAAAATAGTACTAAGGAGGAAGACCTTCTCCCTCCTCAACCTTAGAGGTCATAAATACTTGCAATGTATTCTTTGTTGAATGTTAATGATTGAAAAAAAGTCTTGTTGCATTAGGTTAACCTACTCGTACTAAACACATGCTAAAGGTAGAAGATAATAATAATATGTTCTAAAAATAGGTTATGTACATTCATGTAAAAAAAATAGAAATATACAAATATATAAAAGAATAAGAATTATCTAATATTCTAAAATAATTAATCATAATAGTTTACCAAAAAAAGGTTACATCCTAAAAAGCACTTGGTTTATGTCGCGAGTCTGACGTGCCTTCACTCAATGGCTAAGCACAATCACGGGTAGTTACTTTAGGATTTAATAGCATGTTGATATGCTTCTTGACCTTCTTCTCTTTCAAGGTTTTCTTGTTCTCTTTGATAAGGTCCAACATTTTATATTGGAATGCTTTATTCACCTCGTAAGTATCACTCCTCCTAAACTTAAGGTTTTTTGGAAACACACAAAATCGTAAGCTATAAATCAATAACCTCTTACGTACTTAGAACTCACATTTCTGAATGTGTTTGGAATGATCTTTTTCTATCCTTTGTTTATGGAAAATTAATTTCCCATGCACCTTAATCCCAAGCTCATCCTTACAGCTTGGGTCAAGCCTCATTTGTGCTTGCACCTTTGGTTCAAATTCTTCCTCCGTAGGAATTTCATGGGTGTAAAGTGTAGGGCTTATTTCTTTTGATGTCATGAGTGGATCATCCAAAAACTTCTTTATTTCTTCCAAGAGCCTCCTCAATTTCTCTTCCATTATTCCTATAAGGTTAGAAAAAAATAATAATTGAAAGAAAAAAAAGTAGGAAATAAAAATGCATACCTAAGATTTGGGGGGAAAGACTTGAGTTTAAATACTAGAGGTTCTTCAACTGATGATTTAGGCTTATAGGTTCCACGCTCAATACTGTCAAATTTATTACCTTATTCTTCAACTTCCTGAAGTATGTTTTCTTTTAAGGCCATCAATTTCATTATACATTTCTTATTGGCCTTAAATCTGAGAGGAAAGAGTATATTGAGTTGGTATGACTCCGCATGAGATTACTTAGGAGCCTTTTCTACCGTCTTTTCAACATCTTTCCTCTTCTCTTTTGGACTCCCATTTGTAAGGCTTAAAAGGTCATTAGTAACTTCTTGGTGGTCATCAGTAACCATGTGATCATTCTTCTTCTCTTTTTCTACAAGCATCTTTAACTCTTTTCCGCTCCCTAAAATGATAACCTTAGTCTGATCCTTTGGGTTCATCTCGGACTAGTTAGACAGTATTATGAGGGTTTGTTGTATCAAAAGATCATACATTTGTCCCACTTGATCTTTCATTTTTTGGATTCGGGATATTTGTGTTTCTATGTTTTGGAGTCACGTTTCCATATTGTGGAATCATGATTTCAAAGAGGTTGGTTCTTTCCTTCCTTGCTTATAATCTTATTGGTTCTATGCGTAAAGGAGCATGTAAATATTTTGAGCATTGTTAGCATAATTATTACCTCAATTTTGTATCCTAAGAGAGGTTAGGATGATTCTTCCAAATAGGGTTATAGGTGTTCCCCATATAGTTAGCCTCCTCATTTTGTTAAGCTTCAACCACACATCTCTCATCATGATGTTATGGTGATCTCCCCTATGATCCTATACTGTAATGATTATGAAGAGTATTGTTTTAGGAACAAATATTGTAACTACTTCCATGTAATGATGGATGTCTCTAGTAGAGATTTTAACCAATTATCTACTTTTTTATTGATTGAAAAATGAAACAATTTTAGTCTGATGGTGTTTTGTGTGATGCAATACATTCAGATGATGTTTGTTAGCTTTAAAAACTTTCAAATATGAAAATGTGGGTCTTGAGGAACTGTTCCTCTAAGTTGATTAAAACATGTTTAGGGTCACGTTAATGAGGGCCTTTTCAATTCGAAGTTTAGAACATTTTCAAGTGTCGGGATCAATATAATGCTCTACAGGCCCTCATCGCTTGGGATCATGTAATCTAATAATGTCTTTCATCTTTGCATTGTCATCTTACTTGTTTTAGTTCCTCGTTTTAATCTTTAAGTTGTTTTCTCTATTTCAGGACTGAACTGTAATTGAGGAGATCGAGAGCAAGTTAACATAAACAAACAAAAATACCACATAATGATATAACAATATTTTTTATTTTTTAATAAAATATATACATGTCTCAAGAAATTAAGATTCAAACTTCTAAGATCATTAGGGAATAGTCCCTGACAATAGCACCAAAAGCTTGTTATACGATTACTATGCGTACAAAGTTTTACCCACGAACAGATGCAACCGTCAGTGTAGAAAGAGGTATTTGAAACCCTCAATATCATTCTTACAAAGACTATTTCAACAATCCTTAAAAGAATGATTGAATCCTAACTTTTGAATTCATCAAAAAATAGTTTTGTTTGAAAATATTTCAAATAAATATAAAAAGGAAAAACAAGAGTAGAAAATTTAAAGGTAAAAGAATACAGACACGAATTTCATTATGAAAAGAAATGGAACTTTGGTTCCCCTTACTTTACCAAATTTCATCCTAACTTCCTTAAAAATTATTTAAAATCAATTGCTAACCATCCGTTCTAATTTTATTACTTCTAAATGATCATGCAATAACAATATTCTTTCCGTTAAGTTAATATCTCCAATGATCATGTAAGGTATATAATTAAGAGAAGTATAAAGATCATTCAAAGTTGTTTAATTAATAACCAATTAGAAATCAAGGATACTGATTAATCCTCCAAAATTATTAGATTTAATTTACCTTACAATTCTGTTAATTAGGCAATAATATGATCGTCTATCCCCTAATTAACTTAGAAATCAATAAGAGTATCTAATTCTCACCAATTAATTAATCATAATAATGAAAATATATAATTATTAATAAAAAATAAAAAAGAGTTTCAATTGGTTAGAAATAGGATGTTGCAACTTGCATTACGAAAAAGATTTTGTCTCCAAGATCCTACGAGAGGATATCGAAAAAAAAAAAACTAAAGTGAAAAGAGTATTGAGGTATCTCAAGGCATATTCCTAGGATATAAAGGTGTGGCAAAACCTTCCTTTTATAGGCATGGATTATGGTTTCACTATCATGAAGCGGACTTGACCTAACTGTAAGGTTGACTGTGATGTCTTACATTATTAAAGCTGACATGATATTGTCACACCAGCTTCCTTGTCTTTTTTATGCTTTTTTTACTTTCTTTTTTGTCCAAAATCTGTTGATGTTCAAATTCTTTATTTGCGTGATCATTCCTGTAAAAAGAAGAGAAATTAAATAATTATAAATTATATCATAATTATAATTAAGGAAGGTCAAAAAATGTTAAAAATAAGGAAATATCAACTGTTTTTTATATCTTAAGAATGTCAATATAATTTATTCTTTATTTTAATGTATTGTATTTATATATTAATATATTTATATAATTTATTAAAAATTAAAATTTATAATTTCAAATAAAAAAAATTTAAATAATTTTTTTTCTTAAAATAAAACCTAAATTTTTTTAATATATTATATATATAAATTTTAGACATATTTAATAATTTTTTATCTTGTATATTTTAAGTTTTCAAATATTTTTAATCAATTATTTATAGATATTTTAAATTTAATTTATTTATTATAAATTTTTAAACAAATTTATAAATTTAGTAAACTTTAAAACAGGTTAAATTTTAACAACAAATTTTTTTTACAATAAATAATATATTTAAATTTAAATTTTAAAATTTTAAAATAAATCAAATTTATATATTTAAAACTTATTTTTTAATATATATATCTTGAAATTATATGAGAATGTGAATTACACATATTTCAATATAAAATCCTTTTAGTTGGAGAAGTATTTGTGGGATGGGAATGGGCGAATATATATTTGATCTATAATAAATTTTGTGATATAACTTTGGCTGTTTTACTTTTTTGGGTAAAAATGTAAACAAATTTCGTATATGAGTATATTACATAACAATTTACAAGATATGGATGTGTAACAGTAATCGTTACGCATCTCTAAAATGCATCATAAGGTGTGGCTCCCTTCCAAGATGTACCACAAGATGTGGCTCCTTTCCGAAATGCACCATAAGATATGTCTCCTTTTCAAAATACACCACACGGTATAGTCAAATCTGTCAGCAACTTTTTTAAATTTCGTGCAGCGTGTTCTCATACATCAAATCGGAGCGTGCAGTAACAGGTGTGTCAGTGTGGCCCTTCTTGCAATTGCACCACAAGATGTTGTGCCTCCTTTCCGAAATACACCACACCTCTGCATGGGACCACTATAAATTCACCATTTCATGTAAAAATAGAGATGTAAAAGTGAATGCGGAGAAATTTAAAAGTTGAGAGAAGAGGACGTGAATAATCGGAGATTTTAAAGGTTAGTGTATATTTAATTTTGTTAAAGTATTTTATATGAAATAAATTATATTTATAATAAATTAAATATGTGTCAATTTAGATTAATTAGTGTGTATAATATAAATGAATAAATTTTTAATAATATTTATTAATTGTACTTGAATTAATTATAAAATTTATAAGATTAAATTAGTAATTATATTTTAGCATAATTTATTTATATTTAAATTTAAAAATAATAATAAATTTTGAAAAAATATACGATATTATTACATTATAATATTAAAATGAATGTTAACGTTTAATAATTTTTTTAATATAATATTAAATTTATAATGTAAAAATAAATGATAATGTTAAATAGATTTTATTATAATTTAATAAAATTAAATATATTTAAAATTAATCGATATATTTTTCGTCTGTCATTTATTCACTCTTTTATTTACGTACACATGCAAACCTCTTGCAACACTTCATGTCGTATCATATCACATTTAATATTGAAAATGAAATTTTTACTTGCGTACACGTGAAACCCCTGTGAAACCCATGCCATATCATATCACATTTAATATTGGAAATGAAATTTTTACTTGCGTACACGTGAAACCCCTGTCAAACCCCTGCAACACACCTCATGCCATGTGATGTTTGGTTTATTGGAAATGAAACTTATTCTGTGCACATGCATTTGGCTTATTGGAAATAAAACTTATTCTGTTCACATGCATCGACAACAGCATGTAATTATTATATTTAAATGTAAATTATTCAAATTTAATAAAATAATATTAAAATAAATTTTATCAATATAATTATTAAATTTAAAAATCTCATATAATATTAAATGTGAGTTATTGTTGTTAATGAATTTTTTTAATTACTTATCCTTACAAAATTACGTGATTTATCCTGTATTAAACATTTAACTTTTTATTTATAATTTTTTTATCAAATATTAACATAATTTAAAATTTAAATATTAATAAGTTATAATACATTTTAAAATATCATTTATTTTTTAGATAAAGTAATATTAATAAATTAATTTTAAGTTAATAGTTAGATTGTTATTATATTGAATTAAAATATATTTAGTTATTATAATTATAATAATAATATAGTTAAAAAATTATAATGATAATATTTAATTAATTATAGTTGTTAATGTATTAATGATTAACTTGTAATTTTTGTATAATTTGTAGGAGAAATTTAATGGCATCTTCGTCACAATCTAGTTGTGATATTAGACTGGGGACGGATAATCCATCACTCCTAACATTGCAAAGCGTTCATATATCTGAGCAAATTTGGAATGGAGCGCCAGATCGAGAGTTAAAAATTCGAAGGGCAAAATTATTTCATGAAAGAGATAATATTCCACATATTCTGCCACAAATTGTTGAGCATTTAAGGAGAGCTGGCTTTTTAAGAATTGCTGAAATTCAATTCTTCCAAATTGATCCTCCTTTGATTGAAGCTTTGATTGAAAGGTGGAGACCTGAAACACACACCTTTCATATGCCACCAGGAGAATGTACAATTACTCTTCAAGATGTTGCAGTATTAACCGGTCTACCTATAAATGGTGTTCCAGTTATTGGAAGTACTTCAGCTTGTGTATGGGAGCCTATTGTGATGGAGCTTTTGGGAATTTCTCCACCCGAAAATGAAATGCATGGAGCCTTTGTAAAGATGACTTGGTTGAATCAACATTTTTCAAATATCGAGGACTATTTGGATAATGAAGTTCAGTTGCATAGATATGTTCGTGCTTATATTCTTCGTTTGATTGGTGGAGTAGTTATCTGTGATCATTCGAGCAGTAGAGTACCGCTTAGGTACCTTCCATTATTGGCTGATTTCAATCAATGTCGGCAATATAGTTGGGGGTCAGCTGTTCTGGCATATTTGTATCGTGAGTTGTGCACGACGACTAACTACGATAAGAAAGAAATATGCGGATTTACATTGTTGCTACAATTATGGGCGTGAGATAGATTTCCTTGTATTGCTGCGATAGATCCTACCATAACAGATTTTACACTTCCATACAGAGCTATGTATGATAATTTTCAAGGTTTTTTTTATCAATTCAATATTTAAAATTATTGTCATTTAATACATTTATTTTTATAGGTGGAGGAGACCTTTAAGGCAGTTAGACAGGATTTTCAATTTTATAAACACAATTTTGAAACCATGAAACAAAAAGATGTAAGTAATTTATTTGTATGATATTTAAAAATTATATGATAAAAGTTATAAATTTATATACTTACTTTTGAATTGTTTTAATGTGCAGATAAAATGGCAACCATATCCAAATGTAATTTACCTATTGCTTGAAACATGTAGAGATGGACAAGATTTTTGGACAGCTATTGTGCCATTATTTTGCTTTCATATTGTAGAGCGGCACCAACCAGATCGTGTTATGCGACAGTTCAGAATGCGTCAACATATTCCCCAACCCCCAAGCCAACCAAAAAATATTCATGGGTTGACACTAAAAGGGAAGACAGATGATAACTGGGTTCGAATTTATGCTCCATTTCTAGATTTATGGAATAATAAGTGATAAGTGTCCAATAAGACACTTATTTGGAATATAATTCAATGTAATTGCAAGTAATTGAAGCATAAAACACCATTAAAATATGAGAAAATGACATAAAACTGAATAACCCATGCACAATCTGGAAAATACAGTTTTAGAGTCTTTTGGGTGATAAATTATCATAAATCTGATGTGTTTTAATTTCTGCAATCTGTTACAGGGTTCCGCGTTGGCAACGCAGTTGGGCCGCGTTGGACATGCGACGCTACAAACCAGTAGCTATAAAAAGCCCAGAACAGAACGAAAACAGGGCATCATTCACTCGATCATCTGATCATTCACTCTATCCACTAATCTATCTCCAGAGCGCAGACCTAGAGGATAGAGCCGTCGTTTCCCCATACGCTGGTTCTATTCTGGGTGAAGGAGGAACCCTAGGACAGAAGACGAAGTGCATCTGCAGTGTGCTGCCATGATCATGACTTTCTCTTCTTCCTCTGTTTTCTTCTTCTTCATTATGTGTAACTGAGCCCCTGTTGGGGAAGGATGAATCCTTAACTGATCTTATGTAACCTAGATTTTGCATTTATTTAAGATTGTTTTCCTTTAACGTTGATTATTCATCTCTTTGCTTAATGCTTTTATGACTTGGCCACTTATAAATTAAATCTAAATTCTTCTTCGCAATTGGGAAATTGGTTTAAGAATTAGAACTGGGATTGAATAACACAATTGTGAAGGCTCTAGGGATAGAGGTTTGCAATTGTGAGATCGTTTGAATTCTTAAACTTAAGGCTCACGTCAAATTAGGAATTGCTACATAGGGGAAGTTTTGGTGAAATCCAACCCTAACATCTTCCATAATTTGAATTCTTACACATTTATATCAGTTGTTGAGTGTTTGATAGTTTAGATATTATTTTGAAGTATTCTTTGCGTACTGGATAGAGTTCCAGATTTGTGATAGATTCTGTGAATTCTTTTTTATTTTTGTTTGCATTGCCTACGTGACCCCATAACTGAGTTCAATTAGTGGACTAGTAGGAATTCAGTATTTGAACCAAATCCCTGCGGAGACGATACTCTACTCATTCTTTACTTCATAAAACGATAAGGTGCACTTGCTTTCATACGGTTTTTCACCAACAAGTTTTTGGCGCCGTTGCCGGGGATTTGTTTTTCAATATTGAAAAGTACTACGAATACACTAGATTGAACAATTCTGTTTTATATTTTTGACTCTGTTGCATACTGATTCTTTCTTTGGCTTAATCTTGTTTAACTTGTTTATGCGAGGTAAATAGAAATTGATCTTTGAACCTGAGATTGAAAAGCTTGCAAGAAGAAATCGAAGGGAAACAAGGTTACGAAAGGAGCAACAGAGACTGTAAGGGACCAGCAAAGAAAACCCTGTGCATCACTCTATCATGGAGGACTACTAGCTTAACAGGAGAATTACGTTGGGAGAGTACGCTATCCCAAATTCTGCAGGTTGCAGCACTAGTATCGTGAGACCACCGATCGCTGCCAACAACTTTGAAATCAAACCAGCACTACTCCATTTAGTGCAACAGGACCAGTTCGGAGGAAGTGAAGTAGAAGACCCGAATCTCCACCTTTCAAGCTTTCTCCAAATATGTGACACAATCAAGATGAATGGCGTTTCTGAAGAAGCAATCAGATTGAGGCTATTCCCGTTCTCTTTAAGAGACTGCGCCAAGTATTGGTTGCAAACCCAACCAAGAGGAAGTATCACCACCTGGGAGGAATTGGTATACAAATTCCTCATGAAGTACTTCCCACCCTCTAAATACAACAAGCTGAGAGGGGAGATCTCCTGTTTCGGTCAAAAGGAAGGAGAATCACTCTGTGAGGCTTGGGAGCGGTTCAAGGAGCTTTTACGGAAGTGTCCACATCATGGCTTCTCCGATGTTCATCAAGTTCATATTTTCTACAATGGAGTCAAGCCCGCCATGAGACTCATCATAGATGCCTCAGCAGGAGGATCTCTGAATACTAAAACTGCAAAGGAGGCCATGGAGCTGATTGAAATAATGGCTTCCAATGAGTACCAATCACCAACTGACAGAAGTGCTCCGAAGAGGGGTGTGCTGGAGTTGGACACGCAAACTGCAATACTTGCTTAGAACAAGCTGATATCACAGCAGCTAGAGGCTTTGACAAAACAGCTACAGGTCTTAACGTAGGAACCCCGCAACCAGCACAAGTCCTGAAATGTGACTTTTGTGGGGGTGAACATGAAAACGGATGCTGTAACACAGACGTAACAGGAACCTACAGCCAGGAGCAAGTGCACTATATGGGCCAGCCACAAAGGCCTAAGTATCCTCCTTATTTTAACTCTTATAATTCTAATTTCAGGAACCAGAACAACCTTAGGAGGAACAGACAGTATGGGCAGCAACAACCTACTCAACAACAGACAAACCAACCACAGGACAACTCTGCAGACTTAGGGAATATACTTAGCCAGTTCATGCAATCCACTCAAGCATCCATCAAGAATCTGGAGAATCAAGTGGGAGAACTATCAAAACAACTTACAGAAAGGAGTGCTGGGAGCTTTCCCAGTGACACAACGGTGAATCCCAAGGAGCAATGCAATGCCATCACAACAAGGAGTGGAAAGATGATAGAACCAAGACTGCCCACAATACCAGAGAAAACAGAGGACGTGATCATACAAACCAATGATGCCACTGATCCAGCAGACCAACCATCCAGCACTGAAACAGACATGCAACCACGAGGAGAGCCAGCAGTCAACCCAAAATCAGCAGCAAAGGAGTTGCAGAAAAAGGACTTTCATGACAGACCAGTGAGAAAAAGCAAAAAGCAACTATTTGAGGAAGTCGTAGCCAACGGGGAAAAAGCTACGTCAGCAACGCCAAATATCCCATTTCCTCAAAGACTGAAGAAACAACAAGAAGAGAGAAAGTTTTCCAAATTCCTGGATATATTCAGGAAGCTGCAGATCAACATACCACTAGCTGAAGCACTGGAAGAAATGCCCTCATACGCAAAATTCATGAAGGAGCTACTGTCTAAGAAGAGGAGGCTTAAGGAAGATGAAATTGTAGCTCTTACAGAGGAATGCAGTGCCATCATCCAAAGGAAGCTCCCTCAGAAGCTGAATAATCCAGGATCCTTTGCAATCCCCTGCACCATTAGGAATTTGCAGATTGGAAAAGCATTATGTGACTTAGGAGCTAGCATCAACTTGATGCCTCTATCCACAATGAAGAAACTGGAAATTGAGGAGGTGAAGCCTACCATGATGTGTCTCCAACTCGTTGACCGATCAATTAAACATCCATATGGTGTTGTGGAAGACCTCCTGGTCAAGGTGGACAGATTCATATTCCCAGCTGACTTTGTGGTGTTGGACATGGAGGAAGATGCCGAGATCCCATTGATCCTAGGAAGACCATTCCTAGCTACGGGAAGAACCCTTATTGAAATGCAACAAGGGCAATTGATGCTGAGAGTGCATGATGAAAAGGTCACGTTCAACGTGTTTGAAGCCATGAAACACGCTTCTGAACAACCACATTGCATGAGAATGGACGTGTTGGCAACACTGCCAATGGCCGCGTTGACAACGCCACTGGCAACACACCTTGAAAAACATGACAGTGACTCCATTCTTGAAGGAGTACTCTGGAAATCCAAAGGTCTAAGCCAGGAAAGAGAAAAGGAGAGTCAAGATGTGGAGGAATGCATAGCCACACTTGAAGCTGATCCACCCATAAAGCCAAAGTCACAATCATCTGAAGGATTGCCAAAGGAAGAAGGAAAAGTGGACAGCCCACAGACAGAACTGAAGCAGCTTCCATCTCACCTCCGTTATGCATTCTTGGGGGAAAAGAACACGTTTCCAATAATTGTGAGCAACTCCCTCAATGAACAAGAAGAGGAGAAATTGTTAAGGATTCTAAGAGCTCACAAGTCTGCCATTGGATGGACTATTTCAGATCTAAAAGGAATAAGTCCTTCCTTCTGCATGCACAAGATCCTAATGGAGGAAGATTTTAAACCTTTAGTGTAGCCCCAAAGAAGGCTTAATCCAACCATGAAAGAGGTTGTGAAGAAAGAGGTCCTTAAGCTATTGGATGCAGGTATTATCTACCCAATTTCCGATAGCTCTTGGGTCAGCCCAGTTCAGGTTGTACCTAAGAAAGGAGGGATAACAGTGATCCATAATGAGAAGAATGAGCTTATTCCTACAAGGATAGTGACCGGTTGGCGTATGTGCATAGATTACAGGAGACTCAATGAGTCCACCAGAAAAGATCACTTCCCTCTTCCATTCATGGACCAGATGCTAGAAAGACTAGATGGGCATGCCTACTACTGTTTTCTGGATGGATACTCTGGTTACAACCAGATTGTGGTGGATCCTAAGGACCAAGAGAAAACTGCCTTCACTTGCTCGTATGGAATCTTTGCTTATCGTCAGATGCCTTTCGGATTGTGTAATGCACCTGCCACATTTCAAAGGTGCATGTTAGCCATCTTCTCTGACATGGTGGAAGACTTTATTGAAGTCTTCATGGATGAATTCTCAGTGTTTGGCTCTGATTATGACAATTGCTTGAGTAACCAGTGTTGTGTGCTGAAACGATGCGAGGAAACCAACCTAGTGCTCAATTGGGAAAAATGTCACTTCATGGTGCAAGAAGGCATTATGTTGAGACACAAGGTCTCATCAAAGGGTGTAGAAGTTGATAAAGCCAAGGTTGAAGCCATTGAGAGACTTCCTCCTCCTGTAAATGAGAAAGGAGTGAGAATTTTCCTTGGGCATGCTGGATTCTATAAGAGATTCATCAAGGACTTCTCCAAAATATCTAAACCATTATGTGACCTTGTCGCAACCGTAATTTCGACGAAACGACGAACTCGCTAAAATTTGAAAATAATTTGATTTGATTGTGGAGTCGCCACCAAATTTTTGTTTAAGGGAAAAAGATTTGGAAAAACCCTGACTCAATGGATGAGATTCGAAGTTCGGGAGTCGGTTACGAGTAGGGAAGGTGTTAGGCACCCCACTCGCCTGTTCCAAGGAACAGTACCCTTAAACTGAGTGTGTGATTATTTGAAAATAGTTTGATCCCTTAATTAATTTTAAAATAAATAGGTTGATGGAGGTTAGCCTGACAGGACTTGATCCTGCTCCTACGTATTCCCTGGTGCAATGAGAAATTCAAGGCTTACGTAATTCTGGTTTTAAGAGACTTGATCTTTTGAAAAAGTAGAGGGGTGATTTGAGGATAGGATTGAATTTTGAATAGACTAAAATTGCGTACTTGCATAACCCAAACCGTCATAGGCCGTGAGTGAGTTTGCACGAATTATAACGCGGAACAGCAGAGAAGGCTTCCTGTTCGTATTAGAATCCGTTGTACGAATCTTAGAGATTTAAAATAGATATTTGAAATAGACGTTTTCTAACAGAGTTAGTAAATAGAGATTTTCTAAAATTTATGCTTGCAAAATCCAAATCGTCGTAAGCCGTATTTGGAATCCACACGAATTTAAAACACAGAACAACAGAGAAGGTTGCGTGTTCGTGTTAAAATCCGATTGCACACATTTTAGAAAATTAAAACAGATATTTTGAAATAGACATTTTTTGGTGGAGTTAGTGAACAGTGATTTTCTAAAGTTGCGTGCTTGCAAAAATCCAAATCGTCGTAAGCCGCATTTGAATCCACACGAATCAAAACACAGAACAGCAGAGAAGGCTGCCTGTTCGTGTTAAAATCCGCTTGCACACATTTTAGAAAATTAAAACAGATATTTTGAAAACAGATGTTTTTACAGAGTTAGTAAACAGTGATTTTCTAAAATTACGTGCTTGCGAAATTCAAATCGTCGTAAGCCGCATTTGAATCTGCACGAATTAAAACACAGAACAGCAGAGAAGGCTGCCTGTTCGTGTTAAAAGCATTGGACTTGATTTAACATAAACTTGACTTGATTTGAAGTTAAGGAAAGGAATTGTGAACATGCTTTAGTAATCAAGTGATAGAAATTTCATTTCAAATCCAAATTAAATAAATAATATCATTCTGGAAACTAGAGAGAAAGAAAAAGAAAACGTAACAAAAATCATCAAAATCGGAGATCATTTGATCGATTAAAAACAAAACGAAAAACAGAGATGAAAATCAACCTCAAGAACACACAAGTTTTTGGCGCCAAAATTTGAATTCAAATCTCAGAAGCTAGGTCAATTCGCGCAGCAGGAGAAGAAGCAAGAAACTTAAGAGGGATAAAATTCGGACCTAACCTCCCTTGGAAGGTGATGAAGAGATGATTCTATGGAGGCCAAGGGCTGAATTGAAGGCCAGAGAGTCTCCTAGGTCCTCCCTTCAAAGGTTCTGAAAATCCCTCCTATAAGACTCCAAGTTCTCCTCCTAAGAATTTCCAAAAAATGAGAAACAACCCCTTTCTTTTCCTGTTTGTAGGTATATATAGACACATCCCTTCTTGGCAAGGGTGAAGCTCTTTCAAAGAGCCAAAATCCAGCTCCCTCTCTCTTAGCAAGGGCCAAGTCCTTTCAAAGGGCCAAAAGCCACCCCTTTTCTAGGAGCCAAAAGCCAACCCCTTTGATTTCAAAATTTTTGTTCCCTATTTTGATTTTTCAGCTTTTTCTTTTTTTCAATTTTCATTTTTTTACCTTTTTCGTTTTTTATTTTTATTTTTTTTCTATTTATTTATCATTTTTACTTATTCTTTAATTTCCCTTTTATTATTATTATTTTTTATTTTTTTGCTTTCTGTTTTCTGTATTTTCTGCTTTCTGTTCTTTCTGTTTTCTGTTTTACATCTTTTCAAATTTTTAATTAACTTAACTTTTGGTTAATTTTAACGATTGGGGGCCTCGGACATAATTGAGTGTTTACAGACCTATTGATGAAAGACGCTGAATTCAGATTTGATGATGCATGTTTGAAGGCGTTCAACATACTTAAAGAACGACTTACCACAGCACCTATACTTGCAGCCCCCGACTGGAGTCTCCCATTTGAACTCATGTGTGATGCAAGTGATTTTTTTGTAGGTGCTGTGTTAGGACAACGGAAGGACAAGAAACTACACATCATATACTACGCTAGCAAGGTGCTGAACAGTGCACAGTTGAACTATACAACAACTGAAAAAGAGCTGCTAGCCGTTGTCTACGCTTTTGACAAGTTCAGGTCATATTTAATTGGTGCTAAGGTAATTGTGTATACTGACCATGCTGCTTTGAAACATTTGCTGTCAAAACAGGAGGCAAAAACGAGGCTGATCAGGTGGATCCTACTCCTCCAAGAGTTCGATTTTGAAATCCAAGATCGAAAGGGCAAGGACAATGGTGTAGCTGATCACTTATCCAGGTTGCCTACACAAATCATAGAAGATGAGAAAGTCTTAATCAATGAGGAATTTCCAGATGAGAAGTTGTTAGCCATTGCTGTTGCACCATGGTACACAGATATAGCGAATTTCAAAGCTGCACAGATTATCCCGAATGAATGGTCCTGGCATCAGAGGAAGAAGTTGTACCATGATAGTAAATTCTACCTGTAGGATGAACCCTTCCTATACAAACGAGGTGTGGATGGACTACTTCGAAAGTGTGTCCCACATGAAGAGCAAAGGGATATCTTGTGGCACTGCCATAGCTCAGTCTATGGAGGCCACTTCAATGGAAGAAGGACAGCAGCTAAAGTGCTGCAAAGCGGATTCTTTTGGCCTACACTGTTCAAGGATGCCAAAGATTTTACCGTTGCGTGCGATGCCTGCCAACGCAACGGAAATATTTCAAGAAGAGATGAAATGTCCCTTACTAACATCTTAGAAGTAGAGCTGTTTGACGTGTGGGGCATAGATTTCATGGGACCATTCCCTGCCTCTCACTCTAATGAGTATATACTACTCACCGTGAACTATGTGTCAAAATGGGTAGAAGTTGTCCCTACACACACGTGTGATGCCAAATCTGTAATAAGATTTCTGAGGAAGCACATTCTGTCTAGATTTGGTATTCCACGCATTCTGATTAGTGATGGATGGACACATTTTTGTAACAAGCAGCTAGAAGCAGTTCTGAGCAAATATGGCATTAGGCACAGAATTATCACAGCGTATCATCCACAAAGTAACGATCATGCTGAGGTTTCCAACAGAGAAATAAAAAGGATCCTGGAGAAGGCTGTGAACAGCTCCAAGACAGACTGGGAAAACAGGTTAGATGACGCACTCTGCGCCTATAGAACAGCTTTCAAAACACCCATTGGTATGTTGCCATACCAGCTGGTTTATGGGAAAGTCTGCCACTTACTTGTGGAACTTGAGCATAAAGTATACTGGGCAACCATATTTCTTAACTTCAATGCTAACACATTTAGAGAAAATCGACTGTTACAGCTGCATGAATTAGAGGAATTTCGCCTCAATGCCTACGAAAATGCGAAAATCTACAAGGCAAAGACCAAGCAATGGCATGACAAACTGATCAAACATAGAGCCTTTGAACCTGGACAGCTAGTGTTGCTGTTCAACTCCAGGTTTAAACTGTTTCCAGAAAATTTGAAGTCCAAGTGGTCAGGTCCTTTTGGGATTAAAGAAGTTTCAGACTATGGTGCCACCACCCTTGAAGATATGCAGTCCCAAAGAAGCTTCAAAGTCAATGGTCAGCGTGTCAAGCACTATCATGGAGGTGAAATCAGCAGGGAGAAGACTACCTGCACCCTTCAGTCACTTGACTGAACCTCAAACTGTCAAGCTAGGGACATTAAACAAGCGCTGCAAGGGAGGCAACCCTTGAAAAACTAGTTTTTCCCTTTCATTTTAATTTAAATTGAGAAACGTATATGTAAATACTAAGTAGAATAAATAAAAGCAGTGCAGTTGAATATTCATGCAGGTCTGGACCAGCAGGAGCAACAGAAATGACAGGTTACATGCCCAGAATTTCACAGCTTGACACACATGTTCCACACCAAGGACCTTAGCTCGGCTAACCACTTGGTGAGATCTTTCCAAATGGTTTTAAATAGTGAATTGTGCATTAGATCAATGAATGAAATCTAACTCAAACTATTACAGTGCTGTTTGAACGTTGATACATTAATTAGGCAGAATTTAAAATGAATTCACATGAATCTGCATTCTGCCCAGTTGCGTTGCCAACGCAACTAACCCTTGCGTGCCCAACGCATCTGGGCTGAGTGAAGCACCACATTACTACGTTCACTCATCTGATCACCAGAGCACACTCATGCATAGTTCACCCACTGAGTAAGCATAGTGTAGGGGTTTTCTCAACCCCACCACTCAAATCAATCTTTAACATCATTCCTCTTTCCTCTCCAATGAGCATCAATTTTAATAGAACCTCATTCTCCACAACATGGAGAGATTTCACAGTCCCTAAATGTTCAATTGCATGATGCAAAATGTAGCATGATTGAATGAGAATTACTTTGTTGTTCTGTTATGGTTTGCAACAATTAATTTCTAATGCATGTTCTAGGCTTGCACAAATTGCTTGTGAGCGGTTGGACCTCAACACTTATTTCTTTTGTGTGTGTATGGTCACAAATTGAGTTTCATTCTAGAACTTGCCCTGTTTCTTAGTTGAAATCCAGTATCCCATGCTTGCATAAACAGGAATAAGACACTTCTTTGATATGCACCTACTTGACCAAATGACCTACCTTGCATTCTTGTCCATTGTTTAGCCCCTTGAGCCTTACACACAATTCTTTGTGTTTGATTAGCTCATTTCCAGCCAAGACTGTGAAAAAACATGAATATGCCTAGCCAAAGGAACTAGGAGAAGGTTGCTTGTATCTGAGGTCAAGTTTTACACTAAGTTCGGAATTTCTTGAGGACAAGCAATATTTCTAAGTTTCGGGTTAAGAGTGTCAGTAGCAATATAAGTGGCAATGGGTTTCTAAAAAGAAAAAAAACACAAAAAAACACAAAAAAAAACAAAAAAAAACACAAAAAAAAAAGAAGAAAAAAGAAGAAGGGGGATTTGAATACCTAAATAGGGCAAAGAAAAATTGAAAACAGGAACACACTTCTATGGGGTGATCTTGCATCTCCAAACTAATGGAAAGTTAATTCTCCAACCCTCTCATAGTTTCTTTGGCTTAAATAAACCCACTTCCCAAATTCCACCCACCTTTCACCTAAGCCACGTTACAACCCATTACAAGATCTTTTGATTTATGTAAGCATGTGACTCATTGGTTGAGATAGAGAATAAGGGCAAGCCTATGGTAATGGAATTTTGATTTGGAGACATAGAGAGAAACACCTAACCCAAACATTTGAGAGAAAGAGTGAAACATTTAACCTTATGATAGTTCGCAAGTCTAGGTCATGTTTCCTTAATAGAAAACTGCTGTAACCATAATATAAACACTGTTTTACTCACAATTTAATGCTATATTCTGAATCTGCAATTATTTTTCATGTATTCCCAATGCTTGATGGAGTGTCTTTGAAATAAATCTGAAAATTTTGATTGATGCAAGTTAGAGTGAAGAAGGGAAGTGAAATACACTTGAGGGAAATGATATGCATGTTGTGAGTTATCCAGAATTAATTATGTTCCTGTAGTTTAATGCTTGCTTGAGGACAAGGAAGAGTTCAAGTTTGGGGTTGTGATATGTGTCCAATAAGACACTTATTTGGAACATAATTCAATGTAATTGCAAGTAATTGAAGCATAAAACACCATTAAAATATGAGAAAATGACATAAAACTGAATAACTCATGCACAATCTGGAAAATACAGTTTTAGAGTCTTTTGAGTGATAAATTATCATAAATCTGATGTGTTTTAATTTCTGCAATCTGTTACAGGGTTCCGCGTTGGCAACGCAGTTGGGCCGCGTTGGACATGCGACGCTACAGACCAGTAGCTATAAAAAGCCTAGAACAGAACGAAAACAGGGCATCAATCACTCGATCATCTGATCATTCACTCTATCCACTAATCTATCTCCAGAGCGCAGACCTAGAGGATAGAGCCGTCGTTTCCCCATACGCTGGTTCTATTCTGGGTGAAGGAGGAACCCTCGGACGGAAGACGAAGTGCATCTGCAGTGTGTTGTCATGATCATGACTTTCTCTTCTTCCTCTGTTTTCTTCTTCTTCATTATGTGTAACTGAGCCCCTGTTGGGGAAGGATGAATCCTTAACTGATCTTATGTAACCTAGATTTTGCATTTATTTAAGATTGTTTTCCTTTAACGTTGGTTATTCATCTTTTTGTTTAATGCATTTATGACTTGGTCACTTATAAATTGAATCTAAATTCTTCTTCGCAATTGGGAAATTGGTTTAAGAATTAGAACTGGGATTGAATAACACAATTGTGAAGGCTCTAAGGATAGAGGTTTGCAATTGTGAGATCGTTTGAATTCTTGAACTTAAGGCTCACGTCAAATTAGGAATTGCTAAGGGATTAGAATTCCTAATTTGAGTGAAGAATTGATGAGTCAAGGGATTGACCTTCAATCAATAATTGTGAATTCGATCTTCAACCACATTCTATCTTGAATATATGTCATGATCAAAGGTTACATAGGGGAAGTTTTGGTGAAATCCAACCCTAACATCTTCCATAATTTGAATTCTTACACATTTATATCAGTTGTTGAGTGTTTGATAGTTTAGATATTATTTTGAAGTATTCTTTGCGTACTGGATAGAGTTCCAGATTTGTGATAGACTCTGTGAATTCTTGTTGATTTTTGTTTGCATTGCCTATGTGACCCCATAACTGAGTTCAATTAGTGGACTAGTAGGAATTCAGTATTTGAACCAAATCCCTGTGGAGACGATACTCTACTCATTCTTTACTTCATAAAACGATAAGGTGCACTTGCCTTCATACGGTTTTTCACCAACAATAAGCAACAATTTGTTTGCTTAAGGATGCCGGATGATGGTGTGATGAGTGTTAATTCAGATTATATAAGATGGTACACATGTCATACAAGGAGATGGATCACAAGGGAATATGCAATCAAAGGCCGAGCAGTAAGTTTAAGATATTTTTAAACTCCACAATTTTATATATATATATATGATTTAGTAATTTATTTTTCTCTTATTTATAGGTCGATCAAGCAGAGTTAATATATTACATTGCAACATACGTGGCTCATCAAGCAACATGCAGAAAATATGCTAATGATGTTCGAAGAAGAGGACCGTGTTGTGACCGCTCGAATGGCTGCACCAGTTGCTACACAGGATCCACCTCGACAAGAGGTTCATGCGGACATGCCGAATAATAGAGTCGAGCGGCAAGGCCTTCAACGTCGTCGTAGACGTTTGGAGCATCAAACTCATACCATTCCTTCCCTTCCAACTCGACAAGAAGGACAGTATTTTGTGCCATCACAAGATGTACCACCATCACCATTGCCAACATATGCATTTCCATCACAACAATTTAGTGATGATATAGGTCCATCATTTGCAGGAAATTCAGGAGATGGTCCATCTGTTGCACCTAGTTGTTATGGACAAGCATCATATGATGATATTGCTTTTGAAGGAGGACTACCATCATTTCAATTAGGAGGTCATTCGTTTCAGGGTGGAGGAGAATCTTCAGCATTTGCTCGTTTCACATCACCTGATATTCCATCTCCTAGGGCGTTGTATGGTGTTTCTCTGCCCTCACCTCCAACAGATCTTGGTGTTGGTAGAAGTTTTTATACACCATCTCCGTTTAATCCCACGATGATCACACCACCTCCACCCATGCACACATATGTGCATAGTCCAGATATATTTCAAGATTTTAGAGGTCAAGGAATTAACTTAAATGCAGACTTATCAGCTGCATTCCATGATGGTGCTCGAATTGATGATCCTCAGTTTGATGTCACACAACATCGTCGTCATAATCCAAGAAGATCTGTGAGGGATAGAGACGTTGATGATAACTAGTTTTATCTTTGGTTGTGTGTTTATGGACTCTTTTATCTTTATGTCTTTAATCTTTTATGTCTTTAATGCTTTATGTCTTTGATTGCTTCATGTGTTTAGACTATTCTGATGAACTTTTTATTTGGTTATTAATTAGTTTGTTTAGATTATTATGTTTGACTTTATCGATAAATATGTTATTGTTATTGAATGCTTTATTGTTAGAAGAAATTGTTATGTCACAATTATATAAGAAAAACTAGCAATGGAGTAAACTCATTAAAATGCTAATCTTGGTGACACCTCAACCATGATTAAAATGCGAAACATTGATCATGTCCTTACATCATCATTAACTATCATTTTGTCCTTGTCCTCTACGTGGACATCGAGATTGATTATGACCAACTTTACAAAGACGACATCGTTGTCTTGGTTGTGATTCAATCCAATCCATTTCATTTCTTATACGTGTAGACTTTGGTCGACCTTTTCCCCGCAATCTATCCTCATTTGGCACTAGTATCCATGGGTGAACAAGGGGAAGTGACACCTTATTTCCAATTGGCCACCATTCACTTGAATACGCATTAACAACGTTTTCAACCGTATAAACAGAATCCATAAACTGGTAAAAGTTCATACTAACAACAGAACATGTAGCGATAACATGAGAGCATGGATATTTGAACAATTAAAATTTACCACATTGACAACATCCTTGTGACAAACTTAGAGCCCATTTGTTACCACCGCGTTGTGTGACAGGATTGAATGCTTCTTCAACCTCAAAACGTGAAGATTGTATGTCATATCTTCGAACCTGATGAGAACATGCTTCTTCTTGATTTTTTCGAATGCAGTCCATTAGTTTACCACAATATCGTTGATCTGAGTTAAGTTCTGCCTTAGCAGCTGCACCCTTTTGCCCAAAATATTCAACCAGGCGACTATATGTACATTTAACAAGAGTTGTAATTGGGAGATTACGAGCACCTTTCAAAATTTATTGACTGACTCTGACAAATTTGTGGTCATGTGCCCGTATCGTCTACCATGTTGATCATAAGCAAGACTCCATTTTTCCTTTGAGATGCTACCAATCCATCTAGCAATTTCTGGGCCACTTTGTCTAAACTTTTCTAACTTTTCGTCAAATATATGTTTACATGGTGTGTAACCTATCAAGGTTTAACAACGTTACTAACAAAATATCCAATGAGTGTTATTAATATGCAAGACATTGTAAACATAAAACATACCTAATTTAAGCAACTCCTGTTTCAATTTTTGATTCTTGAAACGATGATTAAAATTACTTGCAATGTGTCAAATACAGTACACGTGATAAGCATGTGGAGGTTGCCATCCTAAGTACTGATTGTTCACAGCAGATTTGATGCTTTGGTGCCGATATGAAATAAGACAAATCCCATCCTTTTGTGTCATGTGCTCACGTAACAAGGCTAGAAACCAACTCCATGCCTCTAAATTCTCATCCTCTACAATAGCAAATGCAATCGGTAACACAGAATTATTATCATCTTGAGTTGTTGCTATTAATAATGTACCTCTGTATTTTCCATACAGGAAAGTTCCATCAATTTGAATCAATGGCTTGCAGTATTTGAAAGCTTCACAACATTGCTTAAATGTCCAAAAAACTCGAAAAAATTTTCGATATCGGTTATCAATTTGTTGACCAATAACAACTTCAATCGTTTCAACTTTATATACCAACCTGGGGAAAAATTAATCATGTAATGTAACCACCTCGGTAATATTGCATAGGACTCATCCCAATCACCAAAAACACGAACAATTGCTTTCTGTTTGGCAATCCATGTTTTCCTATATGAAATTTTATACCCATACTGACTTTGTATTCTTTCTTGTATCAAAGATATGGATACAGCGAGTTCTTGATTTACCATGCCTAAAGAAAAACAATTAAAACTTCATTATTTTAACATATTCTATTTTATAATAAATATATATATTTGATTATATTTCATACCTAAAATGCATGAACATATGAAATCTGAGTCAAGTTTGTTATGATCTTGCGAAAGTGATGCATTGACGCATGTGTGTAGTCTGCCCCATTTTGTAACAAGTCATTTATCTATTCTTTTTGATTTGATTGCTCACATTCGCCATGGACAACCATGCACGTGATTGGGGTATTTCACATATAAAAAAGTCGGTTTTGATTCAATAACAATAAAAGTATGATGTACTTTCATTGAATAATGTTTAACTGCCATCTTTACCTCATCTTTTGTCTCAAATTGTAACCCAACATATAACTCATCTCCTATACACCAATTGGAAGGTCCATTAAATCCAAATAAATTGATATCTTCCTCACCATGTTCCACACAAATATTTGTATAATGGGAAGAACTATTCCAAAAAGGTTTAACTCCTACATAAATTATTTAAACATGTTAATATAAACAATTAATTTAGAACATATGTTACATGTTTACTATTACCTGATTGTGTTACTTGTTCAGATCCAAATAAAGATAAACTAATTGAAGAAGATATTGGACTAGCTCTCATTAGACTAGGAGCACTTTGTTCTCCTTCATCTGAATCAGTTAGATTCTCCCAGTCAACACCTTCATCAATATCATCGTTATCCTTACTACTTGACCATGTGGGTGAAAAATCATAATTTGGATCATCACAATCATCATCTGTTAGATTCACACCTTCATTACAAGCTGCTTACTTAATTAGTAAAAATTTTAAACTAATTTCACAAAAATATTGTCAATATTTATGTAAACATGCATCCATTAACTTACCAATTATTGGAGGACAATCTTCTACAACTTCAGTATTAAAACTACCATGTTGTATCAACATTGTTGAACTGCCAATCACATCAATCTCAGCATAAATCTCTAATGCTGACATTAACGACTCTTGCTCAAAATCATTAACCATACATTTAATATCATCATCTTCACATATTTGGAAACCACTATACTCAATTTTATGAGTTGAAATCAAGAACTTTCCAACTAAAAAGGAAATCACTTGATTTGATGAAAGCTTTAATTTTTTTATAATTTTTTGTTTAAGTTCACTAAGGTTTATATCTCTTCTAACATGAATGACTTTTTTACTTCCTTTAAAATTAAGTCCATTTTCTCCTTGAAAAATTCTACCATTTGAATATATGATAATAATAATAATTTTACTCATATTAACATAAAATTTTTAAACTACATACATAACACAGTTAAGTTTTCAATTTTTTTTAAAATTAGAACAAATTAGTTAATATTCAAAATAAAAATAAAACAACAAATTATAACAGAAAATAAATTCAAACTTGTACAAAAAAAATAATATACTTTATAAATATAATTTAAACTAAATCCAAATCACAATATCTAGAACACCACTAAATCAAGAATGATTTAATAATTTTTTTTTGAAATACACTAAATCACTAGATGCATAGAAACATAAACCCTATAATATTTGAGAGAAATTTCCGTTCATCCAACAACAACATTGAGTCATTTTATACAAGAAAAAATTTTAATGTGACTCCTCTCCAAATGCTTCCACACAAGGCTGTGGCTCCTCTTCGGATGCTTCCACACGTTGTGGCTCCTCTCCGAATGCTCCCACACAAGACTGTGCCTCCTTTTCGAATCCTCCCACACAAGGTTGTGCCTCCTTTCCATCTGCCCCACATCATGTGACGTGTTTACTGGTCCAACACTGGTTGTGCCTCCTCTCCAAATGCTCCCACACAACCTATGACTCTTGTCCAAATGCTCCCAAACAAAACTGTGTCTTCTCTTCAACTGCTCCTACACGTGGGATCCACAAATGACGTCCTTCCAACTGCTTGCATACAAAACTATAGCGCCTTTTCATAATGCTCCATATATATGACGCATCTTTATTTTGGTCCACAAACACTGTTCATACCCTACATCCGTAAAATTTATTAAAACAACCCTATTTTAATAATTAATTTAAAAAATAACATCATTTTAGTCAAACTTCCTATAACTTTGAACTACTTTCAGCTACGAAGTGACGCCAATTCTACCTCTAACCGGCATATATTAACCAAATCTTGCTTTTACATGTGAAAGGGTAGATTATCCCAGACACTTTCCTGTCTAATTCAATTTTGGTAAATGGTTATACAGTACCTTTAACAACGAATGCATCTGGTTGAGCTTATATATATATATAGTACGAGCACTGTTTATTAATTATTTCCTCTATTTTTAATTATTTTATATTTTATGTACAAGAATTAAAAATATGATTAATATTTTAATTTTAAAAGAATTTTAATTTTTATTATTATCTTTGTTTCATTAATTTTTTAACACCTTAACCAATTAAATATATATTAATTATTAATCTTTTAACAAAATACTAATTATTTGTTAATCTTATAAAATAATAAAAGAATAAAAAGGCATAAATGTGTCAAACATTAAAAACTGACAGAACAGCATATTACGAGTTACAAGTTATTCATAAATATTTCACTTTCCAAATGTGTTCTATGTATACGTCGATCAGGCCTTTATTTAAATATTTGCTTTCATTTAAAAAAAAATAGCAAGAAGTTATACGAAAACTCAATCCTATATAACTAAGATGATAATCGGATGCCTTAAAAATGATAATTAGATTATTCAAAACTATATTATCTAAAGATAAGATTAGCTAGTTTTATTATCTTAAACATGTAAGGTAGATGATAGGTTTATTAGTTCGGAGCTTATAATCTATCCCTCATCAACTCAAATTAGGTTAGGCTTGTTTATTAAATAAGTTAAAATATTTTTAAAATTATTTTGTTAAAAAATATATTTTAAAAAATAAAAAATTCTCTCTTAAGTATTTAAATGAAAAAATAATATAATAATAATATTATTTTTAATAATTACTATATTTTAATATAATAGTCTATTTAAAAGTTTAAATCTATTTACATATATAAATTTAAATTTATTAACTTATTTAGAAGTAAGTTTATAGACTTATTTAAAATATTATTCAATAAAATTT
Organism: Canavalia gladiata; assembly: GCA_037954105.1. Lineage (NCBI taxonomy): Eukaryota > Viridiplantae > Streptophyta > Magnoliopsida > Fabales > Fabaceae > Canavalia > Canavalia gladiata. The sequence continues at coordinate 19,432,299 of CM075660.1, forward strand.
TAAGTCAAATCATACCTTTAAAATTAAAAAACAAATGTACATTTAAATAAGTTGATCAAATTTAAAAACTTTAAATTTGAAAGGTAAATTAGGCTCAAATTTTAAAATCTAACCTAATTCATTTTTATCCTTATTTAGAATTTTTTGTTTTAATTGAGAAAATAAAATGATCATGCTGAAGAAAAAAATACATAAAAAAATAGAAAACATAAATAGGAGATCCTATAAATTATTATGAACATTTTTTTTCTTCTCTCCAACCATTCTATTTGGGAAGAAGATCCCAATCTTTTCCACCTGTACTTACATGTCTCCGTGTATGTAACGATTTCACAAGGGATTGAGGAAAATTACCTAAACTTTCATAGCTTAGGCACTTTCTTTTCTGGCGCTGCAGAAAGTTTATACATTGATAATTTATGGTTATGATGGAATAGCTTGCTTAGCTTCCAATTATAGATCGAAATCTTTTGGGTTTTTTTTTTCCAGTTTTAAAAATGTTTCTATGATATTTTTCAAAACGAAGTTACAATTTTAACTTGAAAAAATATTTTGTTCCTAAAATACACAAAGACACGGGCCTTAATTAAAGAAAAGTCTTTCTTACATATTAAAAAATATTATTACATTCTATAATAAATAAAATTTAATAGAAAGAAAAATATATTAAAAATAAATATAATAAAAAAATAAAAAATATATAATAATCATAAATTTAAAGAAAATTCTATTAAAGACGAGTACCAAACATGAATCAAGCGGAAGAGCACAACGCATTTCAGCGTGACACATATACACTCCATTATGACATTATTATTATTATTATTAAAACATAACAAACGGAAGATGAAGCATTGACAAGTAAGGGAAGTGGCAATAAGAGATTAAGAACAGATCGTAGTCGGTTAGATCCAATAATCTAAAGGCTTTTGTCCTTCTCTCTCTCTTGCTCACAGCTAGCTTGGTGGTGGACCCAAATCACATAACACACCAAAGATTGTACAAGACCAAAGTAGCAACTTGATCTCGGTACATTCATAATTGACATAAATATTGAGGAAATATTTCTATCCCTCATTGGAAAGAGAGGGTTTATCAACATTTTCCATAAAATATTTTATATCTTTTAAGTATTTTGCACGAGCTTTTGTCTATATATATAAAGAACAAACCAAAACAAGAAAAGAAACCACTACCCACTATTCACCACTATTCAATGTGCAACTCAACTAGTAGATGACTCCGCGTTGCAAATTATTCTGGGGATTCATAACACATGTCCATCTTTTTGAACGGTGCACTTTGTATTATACCTCCACTTCACCACACAAAATTTAATTATGTATTTTAAGCATATGGCGGTTTCATCAATTTTTTATTTTTTTAAATTGCTGGACCCTCCAAGCATGCATTTCTTTTTTTAACACCATGTAAGTTAAATTATAAATACAATTATTCAACATCTATGAAAATACCAACTCTGTGATCAATTTATGCTTAACGGAAATTATTAAAATTAATTTAATGATAAGAGGTTGAGAATTAAAATAATTCAGTATGAAGATTTAAAATTTAATTTTCATCGTTTTTGATATTATACTAAAAAAAATTCATGTTTAACCATATGAATTTATGTAGTGTTATTAGCCTTCCTTAATTAATGTTGAAATATGCATCAATTTGTCCCACGGCTATGCTTTGAAGATATATATATATATATATATATATATATATATATATATATATATATATATATATATATAATTTTACATTTTTTTTTTGCCATTCATTACTTTGCTATTAAGTTTAAGCCAGAAAACTGAGGATGTCTCTATATGATAGTTTTTATTTGTTTTGGTAGACTTGCATCATTAATTGCAATAATGGAAATAAATGGTGAAATATTGACAATTTTGTTTTTTTGGATCAAGTACGTCTTGCACTTATATTTAAAAAATATATATTGAGATGTATATATGCACGTTGGAAAGAATTAAGACATACTTAGATTGACCCATCCAATTCTTTATTAGCTATATCCTTTGTACATTTTCATATCTTTTTCATTAAATTTTTTAATAAACCATCTTTTTCAATATTAACGGTGAGGATAAGCTTAGTGCAAATTATTAATAATTGACTAAACTATCATTATCATTTTTAAAATATTTAAGATTGATCATACTAATTTTTAAAGATAAAATTATAATTTTTTTATATAAAAGATAAAAAGGAAAGTTCAATTTAATTTTTTTAAACACTAATTTAGCCAACATTTTTATCTTTTTAAAAATATATATAATTTCTCTATAATTAGCTAGTATAATTGATCTTAAAATTTTCAACATATAAATAGTAATTTACTCCTAAATAATTTCTCAATACAAGTAAGAATATATTTGCATTAATTTACACACGCATTTTCAGGGGAAAGTATAAATTTTCAGAATTTCGTGATGCTTCATTTCAATCAACTTATTTTAACACAATTTTTTTTAAAAAAAATTATCAAATAGAAAACAAACAACCAAAGAAGAAATAATATCTTCAATCAACTACACCGAGGGCACCAGCAAGAAGAGCAGTGGCAATGCAGACAAGCACACTCATACTAATAATAATAATAATAATAATAATAATAATAATTTTTTGACGAGTGTTTATTATTTAACCAAGCCAAATTATTGAAAATAAAAAAGTAAAAGTCAATGTGGGTGAGGAAAAAATAAATATTTTTTTTCGGTTTCATTTATAAGATATTTTTAATTAAATCATAAAGATTAAAAGATTAGTTAATATATTAAAAATTTTTTTAAAAAAATATTACTTTTTAAATTTATTTTATATAAAAATCTAATATTAATTACAAAGAAACTAAAAAAACATTTATAAAAAATAATAAATGCTTTTAAAATATAATTAATCTTATATTAAACACCACAATCTTAAATAAAAATCTCCATTACTATGATTCATTAGTTTAAGGCTTAGGAGAGCACCAATCACCTCAATTAAGTGTAGTCTAAATTACATAGGAGAATATAAAGCGCCACTTTATCTTTCCGGATATAAATATTTTTTTACAAAAAAATAATAATAAACTTTAAATTTAGAATCTTCCCTAAATTATCTCTATCCTTAGTCAATAAATCAGTACTATTAGCTTAATATAAACCATTCTTTTTGCCTCTAATTGAGTGGCTTGCATTGCATTGATATGGAAACTGGTACGCACATATTACCTTTATATTTTTCTCCTACCTCTTTTCAGCTGAAGACTTCCATAAAAATCATACTGGTGCGTCCCATTATTTCGCTTTTCACTTGAAATAAACTACATGGATAATGGTTCCCAATTTCTGAATACATGATCAATGGTGTTCGTAGAGATGCTATCATTCCCTTCGCGGCTAATATTGAATACATGGATTCTAAACTCCTCCATTTGTTCGTAGTGATGCCACCAATATATTCACTGAAGAATTCTAACTCCTAAATTCTAAAGAATTATTAAATATTTAAAATATTGCAGGAGAATGAAAAACTAATTTTATTAATATTATTATTTAAAATTTAATTTAATTAAAATAATTCAGTTATAAATATTTTAAATAAGTTGTATTTTTCAAAGTACAGAACCTTCTTTGACATTATATAAAGTTTATGCATACAATAACAATATGATCAAATAAAACATGTGAATATTGAAAAGGTCTTTCGTTATGAGATGAATTTGGAACTTATAGAAAAAAAGGATTTTTTAAAAATAAAAAATATCTCTATTTTCCTTTTTTTTCACATGTTATTTTTATTAAACATAATAAAGATTTCATTTTTATTAATTTATCTTTATTCTTTTCTTTCTTATTAGTTAGGAAATTAATAATATAATCCATATTTTAAGATGTATAATAATCTTATTTTTTTATTAATATTATTATAATAATATGTGAACACTGAATTATATCCGAGGATAAATTTAAAACCCAAAATAAATCATTTTATTTTTTAGTCTAAAATAAAAAAAAAAGAATTGAAAAAGAAAGAAAAATATTTTTTTAGTTAAGAATTTAGTTAGAAAGTTAGTTGGATTAGTTAATGATGGTTAAAAATTAGTTAGAGAAAAAAGAAAAAAAAAGAGAAAAAGAAAAAGAAAGAAAAATAATTTTTTGGTTAAGAATTTAGTTAGAAAGTTAGTTGGATTAGTTAATGATGGTTAAGAATTAGTTAGAGAAAAAAGAAAGAAAAGAAAAAGAAAAAGAAAGAAAAATAATTTTTTAGTTAAGAATTTAGTTAGAAAGTTAGTTGGATTAGTTAATGATGGTTAAGAATTAGTTAGAGAAAAAGGAAAAAATAACAAAATAAGAATAGAAAAAGAAAAAAAATAAAAATAAAGAAAATAATGAAAAGAAAACAAAAGAGGGAAGCTTCTTTACTTCTAGAAAAATTTTCCCTTTCTTTTTTCCCTTTCCTTTTTTGAAATTTTATCTATAAATAGGGACTTTCATTTAGTTTAAGGAGGACTCTTGATTTCTAGAAAAAAATTCAGAATTTCTAAGGAGGGAGAGAGAGGAGCACTTTGAGTCATTGAAGGGGAGGTTCTAGGAGGAGCACCAAAGAGACTCTTGAATTCTACATCTAATTGAACACCTTCTTGGTCTCCATGAAACCAGTTATTCATCACCTTCCAAGATGCTATCAAGTGGCATTGAATAACATCAATGGAGGTTAGATCTTGCTTCTATTTCGTTTAATTTTCTTGCGTCTTCTCGGATTTTCAAGTTCATCTTCGTCTCTGTTTTCATTTTAATTTTTGATCGGTCAAATGATCTCCGATTTCAGTGATTTTTGTTGCGTTCTCTTTGTATTTCTCTCTAGTTTCTGGAATGATATTATTTGTCTAATTTGGATCTAAAATGAAGTCTCTATGTCCGATTTCAGTGATTTTTGTTGCGTTCTCTTTGTATTTCTCTCTAGTTTCTGGAATGATATTATTTGTCTAATTTGGATCTAAAATGAAGTCTCTATGACCAGATTACTGAAGGATGTTCGTCTTGATGCAAATGAACTTAGCTTGTTTGATTTGTGTATACCTTGCTCATTTCTGGTCTTTTTTTTGTCAAATTTGTTTTGTTTGATTCCTATAACCTATATCTTTTAATTTTTTGGTTTTAATTTTTCAGATCTACCAAAAAATATTTCTAAAAATTCTGAGATTTGCATTCAAATTTTGGCGCCAAATTTTCGAGTTAATCTTCATCTCTGTTTTTCGTTTTCATTTTTGATCGGTCAAAAGATCTCCGATTTTGGTGATTTTTGTTTCGTTCTCTTTTTCTTTCTCTCTAGTTTCTGGAATGGTATTATTTGTCTAATTTGGATCTTAAATGAAGTTTTTATGGCCGAATTACTGAGGTATGTTTGTCCTGGTGCGAAAATGAACCTATGTTGTTTGGTTTGTGCATAACTTGCTCATTTCTTGTCTGATTTTTGTCAAACTTGTTTTTTTTTATTCCTATGATCTATATCTTTCAATGTTTTGGTTTTAATTTTTTAGATCTCTGGAAAAATATTTTTTGAAAAATTTTGAGATTTGAATTTAAATTTTGGCGCCAAAATCTCTTGTGTCTTTGAAGTTCTTTAGTAGATCTTGTTCTTTTAACCTTGTTTAGGTATTATTTTTCATGTGTTGATCCTTCTATATGTATTTCCTTCTTATTTGTTTGTGTTTGTATGTCCTCCTTTGAAAAAAATTCCTAAGAGTGCATGACCATATACATGCATCATATATGCTAAGTCTAGCTTAAGTCATGCATGATTAAGTCATTAAACCTAAAGAGTTAAGTGTTTGCTTGAATCAAAATAAAAAAACTTAATTCTTACCTGTGGACCTTATGACCTAAGCTGGATTGGAGACAATTAAACAAGGAACATCAATGGAGGTTCAATCCAACCTTTTATTCCGCTTAATTTTCTTACTTCTTCTCGGATTTTCGAGTTCATATTCGTCTTTGTTTTTTTTTTATTTTCCGAAATTCATGCAAACGGGTTCTAACGCGAACGAGTAGCGTTCTCTACCGTGTCGTGTTTTAATTCGTGTGGGATCCAAATACGGCTTACGACGATTTAGGATCTCACAAGTATGAATTTCTGAAAACCATCACTTTCAATAAAATATTATAAAAACGTCTGTTTTTAATTTTTCGAAATTCATGTAAACGGGTTCTAACGCGAACGAGTAGCGTTCTCTACCGTGTCATGTTTTAATTCGTGTGGGATCCAAATACGGCTTACGACGATTTAGGATCTCGCAAGCATGAATTTCTGAAAACCATCACTTTCAATAAAATCTTATAAAAAACGTCTGTTTTTAATTTTTCGAAATTCATGTAAACGGGTTCTAACGCGAATGAGTAGCGTTCTCTACCGTGTCGTGTTTTAATTCGTGTGGGATCCAAATACGGCTTACGACGATTTAGGATCTCGCAAGCATGAATTTCTAAAAACCATCACTTTCAATAAAATCTTATAAAAAACGTCTGTTTTTAATTTTTCGAAATTCATGTAAACGGGGTTCTAACGCGAATGAGTAGCGTTCTCTACCGTGTCGTGTTTTAATTCGTGTGGGATCCAAATACGGCTTACGACGATTTAGGATCTCGCAAGTATGAATTTCTGAAAACAATCACTTTCAATAAAATCTTATAAAAAACGTCTGTTTTTAATTTTTCGAAATTCATGTAAACGGGTTCTAACGCGAACGAGTAGCGTTCTCTACCGTGTCGTGTTTTAATTCGTGTGGGATCCAAATACGGCTTACGACGATTTAGGATCTCGCAAACATGAATTTCTGAAAACCATCATTTTCAATAAATTCCTATTAAAGTGTCTGTTTTTTTTTTCTATCTAAAATCACCCCGTATTCTTTTAGAGATCAAGTCTCTTAACCACAACTACGTAGCCTTGAGTTTCCCATTGCACCCGGGAATACGTAGGAGCAGGATCAAATCCTGCCAGGCTATTTTCCATGAACCTATTTATTTTCTATTTTCTATTCTATTTTAAGGGATCAAATAGTTTTCAAAATATCACACACTTAATTTAAGGGTACCGTTCCTTGGAACGGGTGAGTAGGGTGCCTAATACCTTCCTTACTCGTAACCGACTTCCGAACCTAGATTTTCTTCCACAAGTTAGGGTTTTTCCAAATGTTTTCCCTTAAAAATAAAATTTGGTGGCAGCTCCACAATCAAAATTAAAATTCTTTTCAAAATTTTAGCGAGTCCGTCGTCTCGTCGTAATTACGGTTATGACATAATATAATCAAATTTTTATTTAAATTTTGAATATTAGTTTCATTTAAAATAAAACTACAACTATTTTAATATATTTTCATATTATTTATTTTTTAGCTAACAAAAAATATAATAATATTTTATTTAAATTAAATAAATTATTTATTTGATCAAATTAAATTCTATAATTTAATTATCAAATAATAATGAGCATGAAATAACTTATATACCAAAAACCTTTCTATAATTATCTACATCTCAATCCAGTTTATACATATTAAACAAACTATGTATATTGGATATAAGTGGATATGATCTTGTATACATGTGGTAGAAGTTTTTTTTAATAATAATTAAATAATCTTATAGTAGGTGGTTGATAAATTTAATATTAAATTGGTAGTAAATTAATTACATTAATTTATTAATAAATATTAACATTTAACAATATTTTTAATGATCAAATAATATAAAGTAAGATTTTTTATTTTTAAAAATTATAAAAAAAATAAAGTAAAATTATTTTTATCTTTCCAACTTTTAACCTTAAGCATAATATAATTGTCAAACTCTAATTTAATAAATTTATAAATAATTTATGAAAAACTTATTTCTTTATTTATTTGGTTTCTTTGATCAAGGTTTAATTATTATGATTATAAAGTTCAAACTCACTACCATAAATTGATATATATTTTTTTATTAATCATTAATTTTACAAGTATTTAATTATATCAAATATTTATTCAACTAGCATCCTAAGACATTATGTATCTAGAATAAAAATATACAATGAATAAAAATATACAATAAATAACTCTTTGAATTACTATGACAATCCCATGTCAAATAAAGTTTTAATATTGTATTCTTCTTGATATTATATTAATAAATTAATGATAATTGTAATTATTAGAAATTCTCAATTCAATAATTATATCGACATATATATCATCTATATATATATAACTTAATAAAAAAGAATTATTAATCTTCATCTAATGAAGATCATTACATCTATATTGATCTATCTAAATTATTAATGTTTCTTTTAATAATCTAATGATCCAGAACAATTTAGATTAAATTATAAAAACTTATCTAAAACATTATTATAATCTTCATTATAATGTTGAGTTTCTAAATTTAATAAAAAAAAAATTATCATACTTAATTAAATAATTAAATTATAAATATGATAATAAAATAAAATATTTAACACATAATAGATTGGATCTTTAGCATATATATTATTTCCAACATCCACATAATATGAAGTCATAACCTTCACACATATATACAAAATATCATAAATTTATTTATTTTTTTTACGTTTAAAATTATGTGTGATATTTTATTTTTTCTAGTACAGGGTAGAAAGTAATAAGATTCGAATACATAACATTTATGTAAAATTTTCAATCACTTACCACTAGATTTATTCTGATACTCTTATAGTATTTTAATTTGTGTTGATGTATTTAAAGTTTTTTATAATATGCTTTAATACTTGTAAATATAAGTTTTTTTAATTACCAATAATTTTGATTAATTTATTTATATTAATTAAAAAAAAAATTTCTTCATTATGCATTAGAGAAGCAAAGAATAGCAAGATAGAGGAGAGGAATACTAAAGTTGAATCATTTTCTTTGAGAGTTTGTGCTAGCATAGAAAATTTGTACTAAACTTATGGTAGATGCATGTATTTTGCTTACTAAAATTTTTGTTATTAAGGATAAAAGCATATAGGAAATAATTAGAGAGATTTTATTATCAACCGAGTATTGTTATATATATATATATATATATATATATATATATATATATATATATATATATATATATATATATATATATATATGAGAGTAAATTGTTATTTTCTTCTTTTATTTTTATCTATAACTTAAAAAATTTACATTACTGATCTTTCACTTTATCATCAATCTTTTATATTTATATATACTATTAATTTTCATAAATAATATATTAATAAATTTAACCTAAATTGTGATTTAGAATTTTTTTAAATATGAATCTAAATACACATTAATTTTTTTATTACCATAACTAGAAAAACCTTTTCATGATTACTTTATTTAATAATTTTTTTTAAGAACACAACTTATTATATTACATATATCTAAACATTGATGTTAAGAGAAAGGTTATTAATATATATTTTTAAATATACTTTTAAATATAATTTTTTTGTTTATTTATTTTTTAAAAAGTTAAAATATTTATTTTTTAAAATTGCTGTAATTTTTAAAAAATTTATCAATTGAAAATAATATATTATTAAAATTTTCTTGACTATAAATATAATTTTAATATTGTGCCACACTAATTCAAATAATGAATAAAATTTATATAAAGGTGAAAAATATATTGTAAGCAACGTTATTAATATTTTAGGAAGGTTTCGTATAATAATTATTTTAAATTATTTAGAATTTGTTGGTTTTAGATTTTTATAAAATTACTTTAATAGTTTTTAGCATATTTGTTTAAAATTTGAAAAAGGAAATTTATTTCTGATTATTTTGACGAACAATTTGAGTAACCTTGCTATTCTTAGATTTATTTTATGTGAAACTAATTTTCCCTGAGAAAAAAATAGATAAAGTTTTTTCACATCATTTTCCAGTTTTTACAAATTAAAAAATTATTTTAATATATTATTTAATTTTTTTGATGTAATTAAAAAAGTAATGATATTTGAATAGAAAACCTGATTTCTTACCAAATTTTAATAGATTTATTATTTAATTTAAAAGATAAGAGAAAAATAAAAAATATCTTACTACATTTATTAAAAAAATTATTTTATTATTATATTCTTCAATTTTTTACATGTTTTTCAATTTTTAAAGATTGAACAATTAATTTAAAAAAAAAACTTGTGACATTATAAATAGAAATATATATTTATTTAGTATAAATCGTTAAATCTGTTTGTTTATAAATTTTTTAAAATCTATTAATCGTTAAATGATAACTATAATCAAGTGAATGATATTATTTATATAGGAAAAAATTATTATTGTTAAGTTTGAAAAATAGAAGAAGAAAGGAGAAAAAGAATATTTTATGTAATTTAAAAAATAAAAAAAGAAAAGTTATTTTACTGTTATCTCCTTCAAGTAAATACATAAAATTTTTAAGTCAAAAAAAATTTATTCAAATTAATAAAACATATTCTCTCCTCCGACTTTTTAATTTTGGGAGTTAAAATTTAGTAAAGAAAAATCTTATATCCCTCCATATTTCTCTCTGATTCCACTCAAAAGTTGAAATTAAATAAAGAAAAGTTTATAAATGTTAATCATCTCCTTTCTATTTTTGAACTAAACATTGTGTAAGAAAATTAAGACAAGCAAAGGATTTTACGTGAATTGAAGTGCAAATAACAAAATTTACCAGTATCATAATTCGAACGGGAAAAAAAAAAAAGAAAGCCCATTATTGAGCCTAAACAGAAAGCTTGGGGAGAGAGGTCAAAAGCTTGCGTTTTGGTCCCATGGCACCGCAGTAGACCATAGTACTACCATACCATACTCACCATTCTTTGTTCTTTTTTACTTTTTCTTTTTAAAGGGGGCTGGACTTTTCTTTTCCATTGGGCCCATTTTTAGTGGGCCATTAATGTTCCCCACTCAAAGCCCAACTATTACGGACTGCTCAAAATCTTACGATGCACAAATCTATCAAATAAAATGCTGCAAGAATGATATAGGGCTCTCGTAGACTAAATTATAATAGGAAAGTATCCCTCCGTCTTTATCACTCGCTCGTCGCTTCTGAATTCTGTGTTCAACGTTGAAGTTTGATTAGAAGCATCAGTTCAAGCTCTAATCTTCGGCTCTGGTACGTTCAATGTATTTTACTCATCAGTTCCTTTTCGGTGACTTTCATATAATTGCGACATTGAAATTATTGGTTTTGTTACCTATTATTTATTTTCGTTTTGTTTTCACTTCTTTGTTCTCTATCCTTCAGTGTCGAGTTTCTTTTATTTTATCGATTTCTATTTTTTTTTTAAACACTTATCGAATGCAGTGTTAGTGTTCGATCGGATTGAAAAGGCTTTTTGAATTAGTTAGTTGCCTTCGAGTCCCTCAATACTGAAATTGGCAATTTGAGAGTAGAGCATGCCAAGAACTAATGCCAAAGCTCCAAAGAAGGATGGGAACAACCCAGACTCAAGTTTTGTTTCTCTAGAAAATAAGTATGCGGCATCCTCCTTCTTTTTGTATATATGAATTTCTGTTGTATATGGTTCAAGGCGTAGGTTGAAAATGGTTTCTGACTTTTATTCATTGTTCTGTTTGTTGTATCATTTTGTTTTAAGAAAAAGGTAGTTTTATAATTATTATTTCCTTGGAGTAAACTCCTTTTTTAATCTTTGTTACCATCTGTAGTTGCTATGAAGGAGAACGTCTCACCAATCTGCTCCAATCAATTCAGAGGTAAAATGTGTGTTTGTCTTATGTGAAGCTTCACGTTTGAATTAGTCTTCCAACATGATTTAAAAAGTGAATTACTCAAGTATCTTGTGTTCAGTTGTGGAAGTAATATATGATGGTGCAATTTCTCACCTGATCTTTACAAATGTTAATTCCTATGAACAGGGAGATCAAATCTGCAAGACATTTAGATGGAAGTTCATTGCCAGAGAAGATATGGTTAAAGGTTTAACTTCTATTTTGTTTATGGAACTATAAAACATTTGTTTAAATATATTAGGAAGCATACATAATCTTGTAACTTTCTCTGGTTCCATGCAGCAACAATTTTCTGTTGGAGTCAATGATGTAACTCGTGTCCTTGAGCGCATGAAACCGTGCACTGAGCTGGAAAGGTCTACTCCACAAATCCCTTTAATCAGAGGCAATTATAAAGCATCTTCAGTTAAGCTTCAGGTTGATATCCTCTGTTCTGCTATCAATGCTATTTATAATGTGTAAATCTTTAGTTGATCTCTTATTTAGTACCTGCACCTTTTCTTATTAGCTCATCACTTTTAATAAATCCTCCGACATGCTCTTTTTATGATGTTATAACCTTTACATTATAATGCAAATAGCCAAATACTAATGATAAGGTTTTTCGCTTTTGCTGATCCATGCAAATACTAATAGTTGATAATGCATGTGGCAGCCTTATTGCTTTCTCACATTGCTCGAACTCATTTAGTTTTTCTTTGTAATAAATGAACAAGCATGACTGTTTTCTTTGTACTTATAGTAGTTGCATTGTAATATAGGTCTCTGGTGTCAAGTGCTGGAGCATGGCTTTGTTATATAATCCTAAAGAGACATAATTTATGTTTTATGTTATGCAGGCTGTGCTTGTAGCTTATGACTGTAACCCACGATGGCTGACAAAGCATCTGCTAAGTTTGGCTTCCTCAAGGAGTGTGCCTCTGATCTTTGTTAGAGATAATAAAGAAGGTTCTTTGAGATTAGGTGAACTTGTTCGATTGAAAACTGCCATTGCTATTGGAATTAAGGTGAGGTCCTGGCCTCACTAGATTTATGTCATGCTTAGTTCTGCTTCTTTTTATTGTACAAAAAGTTCTGAAAAAATAAGAAAAAAAGAGATTATTTCCTTAAAATAGGTTAATCTAAACATGCTTTTACACGTTCTTTCTTCATGAGATAATTTTTTTGGGAAATCTGCAACTGCCTCCCTTGAGGAATGACTATGGACTTTCTACTAGTTTTCAATATTACGATAAAGCCTTTATTACTCAGTCCTTCATTACAGATTCCGTGTTATAATACAATTGTTTTTCTGATGTGTCGAAGGACACAATCAACGACACAATTGAAATCTATAAATAGTATTTTTTTTTATTGAAAATTGTAGTATTTATGTTATCAATGCATTCAATCATATGATTTCTAATAAAAAATTTACTATGTACAGGTTCTTATTATGTGTCCTTAGTTACAGATTAGAAAATCTATAATACAATCATACTTGAAAAACATTTAGATTGTGTTTGGATAGAATAATTTTAAAATACTAGATCATAAGTGTTTGAGTGATAAGGAAAGGAATTTTAGGAAGACTAAAATATTTTAATTAGGTAGCTTTTAATAAAATTGAAAGGATTTCAAATGACATTTTCTTAAAAGAGAAACAGTTAACGAGTCCATGTGCATGCCTCGGGATATGACTTTAATCTTCCCTATGTTATTGTTATATTTGGATTTTGTATTACCCAGTTATCCATTTTATTTCAATGAATGCAGGTTAAAGGAAACGCCATAAATAAAATTGTTGAGGAAATTATTCAAGGCGGTGAATTCAGCAAGATTTTATGTGTCAAGTGATTTTCAAGACCGTGACAAATTGTATATTTTGGGTTTATGACCTACATTTGGCATCGGTTTTAATATTCTAGTTTCTTTTTCTTTTTTGTGGGGTAGTGGTTGAAAGTAGTGTTATTTATTTTTTAATTTTACAGCATCTGAGCATCATAATTTTACATGTATAGAATGATCATCAAGATTTTTATAGCTTGCTATACATTTGTAAATTTTTACAGCGTCTGAGCATCATGATTTCTATTTCGCAATAAATTACAACATGTATAGGGATCAGCTGAAGCGTTCCAGGTTGTTTGGAACTCTGGTTATATATTAGCCTCGAGTGCTGGATTAGGAACTAGCACTTGATGTTGAAGGCTCAACAGTGCCAACTGGATCAGGGTTGGGATTATTGCGTGCATTACGTTTTCCTGATTTCCGATTCTCTGTTTTCTCTTGATCTTGCTTTACCAACACGGGTTGGAACTGCCAAAAGTTCAAATGCAACTAAAATAAGGCACTAGGCAGCTATAAAATTTAAAATGACGGATAAGGTGGAAAAATGGGGAGCCTAAAGTTCTTCATTAAAGCAAACCTGATATACAGAATATATAACATTTCTTCTTATTTGTGCCATCATCTCCAAGAAAAGGTTATAGCCTTCAAGCTTATACTCAATAAGTGGATCCCGCTGTGCATATCCCCGTAAACCCACAGCTTGCTGAACAAACTTTAGTGCTTGCAGATGTTCTTTCCACAGGCGATCAATATTGCTCAAGATCAGGAACCGCTCAGCTTCTTTCATCAAGCCTGGTGCTTGTTGCTCCACAATATCCTATGGCAGAAATTTATAGTAATGAAATGGAAATATCAAAAGAAGTGGAAAAGATAATTATGTGAAGAGCCACAGCCTGAACACATTCAAGGCGGATGCCTAGGAGTATTTTTAAAATATGACATGATACTAAGTGCTAAATTAGATTGCAGAACATTAGGAGGTTTGATGATCTCTCTCCCTTTCCCCTAAAATTAATAATCAAATATTTGATTGGAATCATTAATCTCCCTTGTCCCTTTAATCGGCACATAACTGTAAAAAATAAAAATAAAAATAAAAAACTATTTCCTTTTTAAAATATTAACATTCTTTCTCAATTGTTAGTTTACTTTTTCTTTTCTAATGTGTCATTTTTTTACGTGGCGGCATAGGAAAGAAAACATAGAGGGACGGTTGATTTGATTCCCAAATGTCAACTGTTTTAACTGACCCTTTTCTGTAGGTAGGCTTCACGACCACGAAGACGCAGATAATCCTGCAATTCCACATAATCTGTACACTTGTTCCTCAGCAAATCAGGGGTTAGATCATTCAACAAGTAGCAATATCTGAAGAAAAATAAAATATCTTCTGTCAGCAAAATAGTTAGATCTAAGTTAAACAAAAACAAACAGGTTAATATCAAGTACTCAAATGAAGGAAACCCATCAACAAGAATGCACGAGAACATAATCAGTCATTTTAAAACCCAAACCAAAAATCCAAGTGATGCTTTTTATTTTGACTTCTTGGTTCGGACTTTAGGCCTGCATTTAGGAAATTAATTTCCCTAAATGGATCAGGATGATTTGAAGGGTGTTTCTTAAGATTATTCTCGACTGAGGAAAATGCTCACCATTTAACACCTAAAAAGATTTTGAAACCAGATCACATAGTAAATTGGAAAGGCCACAGGGTCCGTCCCTAGGTCCAGGTTTTAAAATAGTCTGTATACAGAAGAATATAGAGATCATGCAAAAATGCACTATATCAACAAAATCAAGGTTCTGCATATAACTAAACCAAACAAGGCATCAACAAGCACAAGGATCAAAAGATGCCACTTACTGCTGAATTTTTGCAATTAGTTTTTCAAGATCCCAGCTGTCTTTTGGAGCATCTGAACCAATGTTTGCCTAATTCATCATAGCATTGCATTATTAAGTTACACAATGAAGCAAGGTTCAAAGAGAAGCATAATTTTAGCGAGATTTACTTCTATAATGTCATCCATTGTCAATTCAGCATACTCAATAAGAAGAGACTGAAGATTGTCAGATTGAAGGGCTCGTCTTCTCTCTGTATAAACACGATCTCTTTGGCTGTTAAGTACTTCATCATACTCAAACAACTGTTTCCGAAGGTCAAAGAAATAATTCTCCACTTTCCTTTGGGCTTCATCTAATGCTTTGGTCAACATCTTGGATTCAATAGGTAGGTCTTCAACTCTGAAAGCCCGCATTAAGCCCTACACACATCACAATATTAACCATTTCTTGGGCAATCAAATTCCTAGTATAGCGGCAACCCAACAAATGCATTACCTGAATTCGGTCTCCACCAAAAATCCGAAAAATGTTATCTTCAAGACTTAAAAAGAAGCGCGAACTTCCAGGGTCCCCTTGTCTGCCACTTCGACCACGCAGCTTTATGGAAAGCAATTAAAGTTTAAACTTCAAATATTTATGTGACAATACCTTTTTTTGGGAAGGGTAGAAGGAGAGGTAGAAAGGGGCTACTATAGCTGCAAGAATAATATAGTAGGGTAGGAGATATGCAGTTGTCCAAGGCCACAAGCTATTCCATCCCCCTCCACCTCCCCTCCTTTCAACCCAGCAAGGAAAAGGAGAGAAGAAAAGAAAACCTGGTTATCAATTCGCCGTGATTCATGACGCTCTGTGCCCACCACATGTAGTCCACCAGCTTCGACAACCTGCAGTATGATTATTGACAATATAACAACGGCAATATACCAAGGAAAGTATTAGTCCAGAAACAAATTGACCTTCTTCCTCTCTTCATCGGTGAAGACTTTATATTCCTTGCCAATTTCCAGAAATGCATTTCTCAGCTTGGCAATGACTTCATCTTGAGCAGGTCCCTGCATAAAAATATATAAAAAAACAATCTGATGATACAAGATAAAAAATTCACAGAAGTGATATATCCAAGAAAAAAGCTTTACTTGTCTTAAAAAATAAAAAAGGACTTCAGATTCAAAGGAAGGAGAGAATATTTGAGAGTACTTGGGCTGAAATTGCTTGAGTAAAAAACACATTCAGCCAAGGAACATATATACAGAATAATTACATGGGAAAAATAAAGATAAAATTAACAAGAAAGAATATAAATAGGCTAATTCTAACTATTCCCGAAGTTACAAAAACTCTAGACAACTTAGAAAGTAGACAGATTTATTATTATGTAGTTTCCAACAAAAGTAATTACTCACATTCTAATTTCTAGCATTAGTTACACTACAAAATCCACAATCAAATTATCACCTTTTCACAGGTGTAAGATAGACGTTCCTCTGCTTCAAGTTCAGTTAATGATCTCTTGCCCCATGTTTCAACTGCTAATTGCACAGCCTTCTCAGTCAACTCACCATTTTTATTTGATAGTTGGCATGGGAATAACTTCTCATCCACCTGGATAATGATATATATGGAGTTCCAGAACAGTTATTTTAAAAAGTATGCACATGCGTGTTAAACTACGTGTGTGGGTGTGTGTAAAGACACATAAATTTATCGGTATTTCTGTAATATGATATGCTAGAAAAAACAAAAATTGAGTCCAACTTCTTTCTTTCTCCACCAGATGTCCAGAACTCCCTATTCACCGTCCTATCTTCTCAGCTGGCAGGAAGATTCATCTTTCACAACTTAATTCTATTTATAAACTGACCCATGTTCTTCCCTCTTTCACGTTTCACCATTACTGCAACTCTTTCACAGTCAAAATTTCTCCCATTGATCAAGAAAAAACCTGGGTACAACCACAACATTCTTTCTTATGCATACTGTTCAGTATCATAAATTGAAAATGTTGGAGGATGCACATGTAGTCATTGGGTTTAATGGCATAATAATTGCTGTCCATATCTTCCAAGTTTGGTAATTTTATTAACCATTGATTCGTTCCAACAAAAATGAAAATCGTATTTCAAGAACTGCCCACCTGTGCCTTTTTGTTCTTCCATCAATGGAATCTTTCTCAGTGAGTCAGCATATTCAAATTAAAAAAAGAAAAAAAAAGGTGAAGAAGTAGGAAGAAAGAGAAAAAGGCAAGTAATTAATGAATTTAATTTTCTTAAAAAAATATCATAGTAAATGTGTCTTAAGATAGAACAGAAGGAAAAATTAGTTGCAGACAGTTGGTTACGGACAATGAGAGCAGTTAGTTAATTTGACGGGTTAGTTAGATAAATAGGAGGGTAAAAGGATGAAGGGATTCATTTAGAGAATTTGCAAATTTGTATATAAAGGGAAGCCCTTGGACTATCTCCTAGTTTATGTTAATTGCGTTTAATTAATAAAAACCATCTTTTCTTCTACCCAATTCCTTCAGAGGTTCCTATAATGTCCTAAAATATCCTCTCTTTTTTCTGCCTTGTACAAATAATATATAGGACATGTTGGTCCAAAAGAAGGAATAGATTGATTGATAAGATCCTCCATCGAAAAAGTATGCAGGAGGATATTAGTTCCCCCCCCCCCTACCCCAACACACACACACCCATTGTATTTACATGAAGAATAACTTTAAAAAAGATAAATGCCATACCTTCCATGTCTTGTAGGGAGGAGGTTTCTTTACTGACACAAAGACTCCTTCAGCTAGCTTAACAACTCTGCAATCATATGTTCCCAGAAAAAATGTAATGCATGTTTGATATGACAACTTCAATAACTTCGAAATTGTTTGAACTTTCAGATCTAATGCAAGACAAGCTCTAAGAATAGGACTTTAAGCACAGGAATAATCAGAAGATGCTTTCTCATTAAGGGTGTATCGGTGACAAATGAATCTTTGAGGCAGCAAGGAAAATGCATATGCAATTACAATAGGTCTTACCACTAAACAAAGAGGTATTATGCACAGGTCATTCTTCTAAGAAATCATGTAATCAAGGCTTCAGAAGGCAATTTAAGGTGGCGTTTGGTTTTAGAAAACATTTTCTGTTTTCACTTTTATTTACAAAAATGCTACCTTACTTTCATTCTGTTTTTTGTTTTCAAAGTTTTGAACTAGAAATAGTGAAAACAGACAACTATTTTTTGTTCTCGTTGTTTTCTATACAAAATGTTAAAAGCAGAAAACTCTTTCTGAAACCAAATGTCACCTAAGTTTATCCTATTGGCGGACAAGTTACATCGGACAGGGAACCAAACTACATCCCCTCTCACACTGTTGGGACTACTTGAGACCCTAAGGCACTAACTATAACTACCCTAAGTTCCTTCTTATAAACAGGCGCATGCACACACATTTTCATTTAAACCTTTTTTTTAACAAGCAGAGAGCATCTCACTCATTAAAAACCCACCCATGTCAGCATCTCTCTTAATGCATCCTCACCTCCCACTAAACCTGTCCTCTTTTCTACCCCCAAGACACAACTTGACCACTAAAGAAAAACGTATAAAACACTGTTTTAAATAATACTTAAAAGGCAACAAGTACATGGAAAGAAGGATTCTCCAGGACAAAACTTTGTCAATTAAAGCTCCATAATACCTTGGCATCAGTATCTCACGGAGCTTCAACCGTGCCATAAATTCAGCATTACCACCAAGGATTATATCGGTCCCACGACCAGCCATATTGGTAGCAATTGTCACAGCTCCAAGACGACCACTCTGTGCTACAATCTCTGCTTCCCTCTCAACATTTTCTGGTTTTGCATTAAGAACCTTGAAACAGCACATATTTCATTATATTTAACCCAAAAAATTTATAATGCAAAAAAGTTGCATGATTAAGCTTTATTCTCTTTCTTTCAAATGGAAGAGCAGCTGATCAGTGTTATCATCACTGGGCCTAGGCTATGAATAGGCTATCCTGTTTAGAAACAAATAATTTGAAAGGCATCTTTAAGAAAATATTGTACTCACATTTTGTCTGTGAACTACAAACACTTCTCTTGCTTAAGGTATTGGCGTGTCGAACATGTTTCCAATACCAACACAGTTGTCAAACACTCCTTACCAGGTGTCCAATAAAAATAAATAAATTTTGTTAGCTTGAGAACACTTAAGCTGACACCTCTATATGGACTGTTTCTTTAAGGACATTATACAACAACAATAGCTTTATCCCACTAAGTAAGGTCAACTACATGGATCACACAATTCCATTGGATCTTCAAGGACTAGTGTTATTAAAAGAATAATTTTTTAAACATATAGAAAAGAAATTTAAAATATCATACAAAATATTAAAAATAGAATTGGACTCCTCTAAAGTGAGAAGATGCACTTTAAAGGATAAAGTAACTGTTGATTTTCTAATCAACCGTTGAAATTTTAAAGTTCATTATATATAAATTTATTTTTTTATCACAATTTCAACAGTTGATTTTCTAATCAACAGTTATTAATACACTTTATCCTCTAAAATGTATCTCCTTATTTTAGAGGAGTCAAATCCTAAAAAATAATGTCTCTCAATATTGTTTTGAGTCATTATCATAAAAAAATTGTAAAAATTAACAAGCTGTTTTTGAGAAGGTGAATATACCTTTCTTTAAAGATATAATTCATATTCTTGTTTTGGGAGGTTTCTTTTAAGAGACAAAGTGCTTCCATTGTTAAATGATGCCTCTTATTTATTTATTTTGTGAGGTATAGGAAGACACGAGACTTTACCTCATGCGGAATTCCAGCTTCTTTCAATTGCTCTGATAAAGAATCGCTCTGCTCAACACTAGTGGTGCCAACAAGCACTGGGCGACCAGTTTTGTGCATTCTAGAGATTTCCACTACAACTGCACGCCATTTCCCTGAAGTAGCCCTAAAAACTACATCAGATTCATCCTGAGAAAGAAATTAAGACACCATTAGGAACTAGACAAAGATCAAATAATTTATAAAATCATTTTATAGCGTACAAAATAAATCTACTTAGATGAACACGAAAGCTTCCAAAGTTAAATTTTAATAGAAATAATCTACCAGCACTGCCTCTAATGGAACTATCATAATTTACCTAATATGTTACACATATAACTGTAGTAAATATATTACCATTCCTCCCATTCGGGAATTGGGATACAGATTACACATGGCAAAGTAATCATCAGTTTTATTTAAGTGTTATACGAATGGCAAGTAAGAAGAAACCTTTCTTATCATAGGTTTGTTTGTTGGCACAATTGTAACTTTAAGCTTGTAAATGCTCTCAAATTCTGTGCTTTCTGTTGCTGCAGTGCCAGTCATACCACAAAGTTTGGGGAACTGTAAAAGTACATATTTGAAAGCATCAGGGTAATTTCTAAGGCAAATGAAAATCTTAAATGATGATTCATGTAATCAGATCAGATATAATATTTCCAACCTGCAGAAAGAAATTCTGGTAACTAATAGAAGCCAGTGTTACAGTTTCATTTTGAATTGGTAACCCTTCCTTTGCCTCAACTGCTTGGTGAAGTCCATCACTCCACCGTCTTCCCTATCAGTAAAGAAAAAGAAAATAAAGATTATTTGTGCCTTGAGATATCAACAGAATTTAGTTCTCAGAAAATTGAAGACATGATATATTCTTTCTTCGCCTAAGTTTCATTCTTTTCATCTCTCTAGATAGAAGTGGTAGACTGGTAGTGAGTGCCAGTAACATGTAAGATTTTAGTACTTGCTAGACAGGCACCAAAATGATTAGATAGTAACGTAAACACCAAGGTTTTGACATTGTATTCCCAAGTATGACTAGTTAAAAAGAATCCATATATCTGCTTGCTCACCACATGGTGTTCAAAGATTAAGACAAGTGAAATGTAACACGTAGTGGAATCTCTATTAACACCTAATTTGCATTCTGGTATGGTGGGGGGCGGTGCAAACTATTATCCAGGTGTACAGTGTTGACAAATATAAATAGTCAGCATTGAAAAACATCAACCCAAATCTAGTGAACATTAATTACTACTATTCTGACAGTATCAGCGACCGCAAGAGGTAAACTGAGCTTAAAGGGGAGTTTTATCTAACAGTTATACGACCTGCTATCCTTCATGGCAATAAATGTTGAGCTTGAAAAAAATAACCCAAGAAAAAAGTAGGAGAAACAGAAAAAAGAATGTTAAGATGGATGCGTGAACACACTAAAAAGGATAGAATACGAAATGACCATATATGAGGAGATATCAGTGTGACATCTATCAAGGAGAAGATAACAAAATTGATTAAGGTAGTTTGGATATGTGCAAAGAAGGCCATTGGAAATTTGGAAGCACAAGGGAGAATGGCTAATAACATGATTCTTAGTCCCGTGAAGAGGGGCAAGGGAAAGCCAAGAAGGGCTTTGGAGAAAATTATTAAAAGAGATCTCATGATAAATAATATTTCAGAAAATTTTGTTTTTGATTGAGCCCATTGGCATTGTCTGATCCATGTAACCAACATCTAGTGAGATAAAGCTTACATTGTTGTTGTTGTATTCTAACAGTATCAATAATTAATTTAAGCTAGCCACTAGAGGACAACACATCAAGTCATTATTTAATACTCTTGTCAGCCATAATCTAAAGCGAAGTTTTTGTCATAATCTTAAATCTTAATAGAGTTTCAGAAAATAAAATCTAGTACATGCAAAGGGATGAGATTATAATTATTATAATAATTAAATTGAATGTATCCCAAGAAACTGCTATAGCTGGCACTACCGTACTTATTCTCTTTGCCTTTACCAGTTAAATTATTTATTGCCATGAAGTAGAATCTCTAGATACCTGCATGACTCGACCAGTAAACTCATCAACAATTAGGACTTCTTTCCCACGAATTATGTAGTTTACATCTCGAAGAAATAGTTCTTTTGCTTTTATTGCATTCAGAACATATGAAGCCCACTGTTCTCGTGGATCATATAAGTCTTTGACAGCCAAAATTTCTTCAGTATCTTCATAACCCTGTTCAGAAAGTAGAACTGTTTTTTGTTTTTCATCCACCTGCAATGACAATTTCAGTAAGAATAAAATTCAAAGATCCACTTTTATTAATAAATTAAGCATCTACTCCTGTCAGCACAGATAAAACAAGTGATGAAAATTTAACCATCAACCATTCACTATGCATAAAAATCAAAACTTTCATAATTGTGTTTCTTAATTAACTTAACATGCACCTTTTGTTTCCTGTTTTTGATACAATATCTTTAATCTATCCATTTGTAAAATGCCATGAAAACCACCCCACGTTCAGACAAGGGGGAATAATACAAGTTCATTAGCATTGCTAAGCAGACCACAAGATAGAAACTAATTTATCAACTTTATAGTCAGCACCATATAAGCATTCCGCTCTATATAATAATCCTTCCATTCCTTTTTATCTGTCTATAAAGAATAACAAATTTATTCCTATTTATCTGTCTACTTTGACTTTAAAGAGAGTACTAATTATTTTTTCCATATATACCCTTATATTTATCTAGTTATTATCAACTATAATAAATTGTTACACCTAATATTTCCACTATTCCCATATGTGAGAGAAATTGAAATTATAATTAATGAGGAAAGATAAGGGTAAACTAGGAAAGTAAATAAATTTTTTAAGAAAATCAATAACATCATTTGTATTTCTTCTCTTTCTCGATAGATAAAAAGAAACACAAGGAGTATTTATAAGGCATCTTCCTAAAACTTCTTCATCTTTTTGCTCCTTTTTCATTTCTGACCCCAATAGGAAGATATTGAAAGAAAGGTACATAACCTTTGTAAAAAACATGGATAAATATTCCTTCACGTAATTTTTTCATTTTTTGTAGTTTTAAGAATGGTATGAACGCATTGCATCACAAAGACAAACCTGGCAAATGAAGATCTCTCCTCAAGTTTACATCCCAAAAGGGAAAAAAATAATAATCACGAAGGAACTTCACTTGCCATTTTCATGTTAACATCAAGCAATAAAAATATTCATCAATGACAATGCAGTCCAGTTTATAGTTTTTTTACCATATTTTGAATAAAAATTATAGACCCGATGGTAAATGCTATAAGGAGATAATTAGCTGAATTAAAGTATGAGATATAACCAGATTATTACACATCCCTCGCGAACCTAAACAGAAAATGCACTCCTCTCATCATGCTAATATAGTAATATTTCTATTTCTAGTCAGATACAACCTAAAAAATGAGCTGAGCAGGTACAGGAAGAAAAACAGTGCGTATGTATTCTGAACTTAACACTACATTAAATTTAAAAATATAAATATAGTTTAGCAGACTTACAGTGTAATGTATGTCTCGTTCAAAGGCATCTGCTATTTTGGCAGCCTTATAATATCGATCACTAGGTTTCTCTGCAGGTCCTGATATAATGAGTGGAGTTCTAGCTTCATCAATAAGGATTGAGTCTACCTCATCAATGATACAGTAATTGAACCCCCTTATGACAAGCTCCTCAACACTCTGCACATTCCACAGTTCGGAGTTCAGTATGATATTAAAAGGAAAGAAATTATTATTCAAAAAGCATATATTAAATGCAAGAAATATGTAAAGGAAGAATTACTTTCCGTGGCAAGATTGTCTCTTAAGTAATCAAAACCAAGCTCACTATTAGTGACATATGTTATGTCGCATGAATAATTTTCTTTTCTTTGCTGATTTGTCATGTTCTCTGCCAAAAAAGTGCATTATTTTGTTAAACTGCAACATAGGAATAGGTTTAAAATGTGTTGTGTATTAATGAAGCTCACTTAATAAAGAGAAAAGAAGAGAAGAAAAAAAGAAACGTGAAGGCCCTAAACATAACCGAGAACAAATTACATCAAGGATGAATTGACGTTTATTTAGAAATGAAAATAGAATGGATGACAACGAACTGACGAAGCAAGACAGAAGCTTGAAATGCAATCAACTCCCATCTGACTAACAATGGGTGAATATATATTTGAAAAGATGTAGAAACAGAATCCAAAAACAAAGGGGAGAGGGAAGGAATGAAGTATGAGACATACGCTGAATGAGGCCAACCTTCAATCCAAGAAAGCGAGGAACTTGACCGACCCACTCACAGTCTCGCCGAGCCAGATAATCATTGACGGTAACAACATGAACTCCTTTCCCATTCAATGCATTTAAATAAGCCGGCAAAATAGCAACCAGTGTCTTCCCTTCTCCAGTCCTCATTTCTGCTATTTCTCCCTTATGAAGAACCATGCCCCCTACAAGACCGGGACTAACAATATTGATAAATTTTCCTCTTGTGCAAATATACATATACACAGGAGTCACACACTAAATAGCATGAGCTAGAGCTACGCTACAATATGTATAAGCTTAACACAATAAAGTGACACAATCCATTTCCATCAACAAAAAAAAAAGGGTACAAGATTTACCTATCAGTTGTACGTCGAACGGACGAAGGCCTAGAACCCTCTTGGAAGCTTCTCTTACAACAGCAAACGCCTCCTGCAACACACACTCACTTCCTTGGTTACAAACAAGAGCAACAGCATTCGAATCACTTTCAATAACAAACAATCAAAATTTCAGACTCACAGGCAAGAGAGAATCCAAAGACTGCCCCTGTTGCGCGCGTTCTCGCAACGCAAAAGTCTTGCCTCTCAGTTCCGAATCCGACAATGCAGATATTTCCGGTTCCAAACCATTGATAAGGTTAACAGTTGCAGCATACTGCTGCCTCGTGGCCTCTCCGGTATCGGTGCCTTTGAAGATACCACCTAGCAAACCTCCGAGGGATGCTACCGCACCCGATCGGCGTCTCCTGCTTCGCCGCCTTTTGGAAACCGACGGCGGATAGAACTGGAAGTCTCCGCGAAGATAAGCGGAACCGGGTAGAGTTAGGGATTTGTGGCCATAACAAGGTCTGTGCGGGTTCCAAGTTTTGGAGGTAAAAGAGGAACAGAGTGACGACGCTGCCATGATTTGAATTTAAAATCGTGAAGAGAATTTGAAGAAGTGTTTTACAGTGAGGAATTTGGATCGGATTGGGAAGGTAGGTTTCATGGCCTTGCCCTGCGTAGGGCTCAGTGATAACTAGTGACGCTGCAAACGGAGTGAGTTCTCTGCGTCTGAATAATTGTATTGGATTCGAGAGATAAGATAAGGAGAATCTACTGTTTGTGTCCACGAGGACGCGCGTAAATAATAACTCAAGAGGAGTAACTAACGCTTTTAAATAACTTTCTTTTTGAAGTTAATATTTTATATTGTGAATAAACTAATTTTGTTTAAATATATATAATAACAGATTAATTAAACTTTAAAAATTAAAAATTTATTTTAATAAAAAAAATTAAATAAGATAATAAAAATAAGAGTGATAAAAAAATTTATGAAGATAAAAAATTATTAAACAATGACAGGAAATTTTGTTTAATAGTATAATAGAAAAATATTAACGAAAAAATATATAAATAAAAAATATGTATAAAAAAACATATTTATGTAAAAATTATTCATAATTTAATTATATTTTTATATAAAAATTAAAAAAATTATATATTTTATTTTCTAGCTAAACTTTTAAATAAAATAAAATATTCATATACCTTCATGTATTTTTTTTTTAACATTTAGATAAACAAAATATAAAAATAATATAATTATATCCTTTAAAAAAGATATAACTTAATTATATTTTTATATAAAAAATTAAAAAGTTATATATTCAGTTAGGTACAATAAATTCTTTTAACACATGTTTCATGTTTTAGTTAAACTTTTATAAAAATAAAAAATAAATATTTATATAAGTTTATGTATTTTTTAAAATATTTAAATATACAAAAATAACAAGTTCATGCTTTTTTTATTTTTATTTTTTTACATTTTTACATTAAAAAATTACATCTTCTTATATGTACAAATATTTTTTAACACATATTTCATACTTTAGTTAAATTTAAAAAAAAATAAAATATTTATACAGATTTATGTATTTATTTTGAATATTTAAATAAATAAAAAATAATATATTCATACTTTTTTTAATGTTATAGGTATAAATATTTTTTTAATACATATCTCATGCATTAGTTGATTTTTTTAAAAAAAGTAAAAAATCAAATCAAATATTTATATAGATCCATCCATTTTTTTAATATTATAAAATAACATGTTCATACATTTTTTATAAAAAAAATTATACCTTAATTATATTTTTATATAAAAAAATCACATATTTTTATAGGTACAAAAAATTTTTTTAACACATATCTCATGCATTATTTAAACTTTAAGATTAAAAAAAAATATATGCATTTTTTAAAAAAAATCATGCACTTTTGCGTAAACAAAAAAATAATAATAATAACTGAATTTTTAGATAAACTAAAATAAAAAAAAAAATATGTCCATATAAATTCATGCATTAAAAAAAAACATAATATACGTCTCATCCATTAAACACACTTCTAAAATAAAAATAACATGTTTATATGAATTCATGCATTTTTAATTTTTCTTTTTTTTTATATCTCATATATTAACTGAGCTTTTAGATAAACAAAAAGTAAAATAAATAAAGATAATATGTTCATGTAGGTTCATATATTTTTTTCTTTCTCTCTTTATTTTTGAAAAAAATAACATATATCTCATGTGTTAACTAAGTTTCTAAATAAACCAAAAACAAAATAAAATAAAAAATAAAAATAACATATTTTTGTAGATTCATGCATAGTTTTTATTTTTTATTTAACATAAAAAATAATAACAAATAGAAATAACATGTTCATATACTAACCGAATTTTTGGATAAACAAAACGTAAAAAAAATAATAATAATAACAAAAAAGATAACTTGTTTATATAGATCCATACATTTTTCTTATCTTTATGTTTTGAAAAATAATCACATATATCTTACGCATTAATCAAATTTTTAAATAAGCAAAAAATAAAAATAAAAATAACAGGTTCATATATAACATATACTAACTAGGCATTCAAATAAAAAATGTAAAAAAAAAATATATAATAAATAAAGATAACATATTCATATAGATCAATGTATTTTTTTTCCTCTCTTTATTTTTTTATTTTTATTTTTTTTATTATAACATATATGTCATGGATTAAGTAAGTTTCTAAATAAATAGCAACAAGATAAAAAACAAAAAACAAAAAAAGAATAACATGTCTCATGCATAGTTTTTTCGTTTTTTTTAACATTACTAATAGGACTTTTAGATAAACTAAGCGTAAAAAAAAATAACAAAAAGGATAACATGTTCGTATAAGTGCATGCATTTTTCTTTTATATCTTATGCATGATAACATGTTCATATATGTTCATGTATATTTTACATACGACATTGCATCATTTATCTATTATTTATTTATTATTATTATTATTTCTTCTATTTTCTTTAACTTACTTAAATATATTTTTTTGGAAAGATTTAATAGCATTCAAATAAAGATAGTTTAAGGTTGTATTAACAATATATATGATCAAATGAGAAACATCAGAATTACTGCACAAATCAATAATCTTCAAAAGGTGAACGCAATTGGCAAGTAAATGATCAAAGAAACTCATGTAAACTTTAAGAAAAAATATGATTTGATTTTGGATTTATTATCCATTCCAATAAAAACATCTGTGTTGAGTGTTTTGCCTCAGTTATGAAACTCAAACCTCAAGTGTCTTGAATTACGTGGTTTGAATCTAATGCCCACCATAGAAAAGTATGAGATGATGTTGAGGATACCATATAGGGAAAAGGCCGAGGTGTATCTCTATAAGGAAAATTGTGTAGGAGGGAAGAAAATAGCCAAGATAATTGGCTTGCAGCCAGATCAAATAGAAGATAACCTGGAAGAAATATTTGCTAGAAGATCACTTAGAAGGTAAGCCAAGCTAGGAAATTGGAAAAATTTCAACAAAACTCTAGCATTATTAATCTATGTTCTAGTTCTATTCCTATTCAAATTGGCCATGGTCGACCAAGAAGTCATGGATGTGTTTCATCAGTGGGAAAAACAAGGGGCAAATCATATTCTAGTTATCTTAACAAAGACATTACTTTCCATAAAGGTATGTCATCAGAAGGATGGAAGGATTTTACGATGTTGTTTACATCTCTTATATATTTGGATTATGACTTATCTATATGTAGCCAATCATATGGATCCCACACCAGACTCTTTGAAAGACTTTAGTCATATCCCAATTAAGAAGTAAGAAAGTCTCACATGGAAGGAAGACTTCCTGAAGTTTAGTCCAGAGCATTTTTCGTGGGTATGTCCTTATTATCACCCTAAAGATACTATCCTCAGTTATGAAAAACTTTCCAATGTTCCATTAATGGGACCTCGAAGGTGTACAACCTACACTCCATATATTGCCCTTAGGCAGCTTAACTGGACTCAATTTGTCCCTAAAAGTGAAGAACTATATGGATGAAGTTTTCGGTACTGTGCAGACAACACATATAGGCTACAAGAGGAAATCAGAGTTGCTTGGGAGAATATAAGAAGGAAATGAGAAAAAGAACTTTGAAAACCACATGTAACCGCTTCAGCTGAATATAAGGAATGAAGGAAGGTAAGAAGAGTCTGTGATCCAACATTTAACGAGATCCCGCACAAGGAGGAAACACCCCAGGAGCT
Organism: Canavalia gladiata; assembly: GCA_037954105.1. NCBI lineage: Eukaryota > Viridiplantae > Streptophyta > Magnoliopsida > Fabales > Fabaceae > Canavalia > Canavalia gladiata. The sequence goes on from CM075660.1 coordinate 19,461,546, forward strand.
AAGTCCCGAAATCGCTTTCCTAACCTCTCAATTAGAAGCCATGAAAGCACAACTGAGATTGGTGGAAGAGAGAGAGAGAGAGAGAGAGAGAGAGAGAGAGAGAGAGGAATAAGTTAGGGTGAAAGTGGAAATTCTTAGAAGACAATGCGCACAGAAAGATATGAAAATAACTCATTTGAAAGAAAAGTGTACTTACATTCATGATGACCATGATGGCACAAAGAAGATAAGAAAGGAAAAGGAAGATAGGTGGCCAGCCAAGAAGCCACAATTGAAGAAATCAAAAAGAGGAAAGAACAGAAAGAAGAAATATCAGAGGAAGAAGTGTTAGTCTCAATATACACGAAAGTACAGAGAAAGATATGAAAAGAATGCATGATTTATTCAATAACTAAAGCATGGCTTTATAGGCCTATACAAATTGAAATGGCAATAATTTAGGCAAAGAATACGCAACTACCTAGACCTAGTCAGTCCTATAAATTAGGATTGTTTATTGACTCATTAAAACTAGCTAACAATCCCTCCCTTAAGCTCTTGAGCTTATCTCATGAACTACAAATACTCCAAGCATACGTCTAAGTTTTTCAAATTGTTCAATCTTTAAAGCTTTTGTCATAATGTCAGCCACTTGCTCATTTGTATTGCAGTATTTCAGTGTGATAGTTTGATCATTAACCAAGTCTCTGAGAAAATGGAACCTTACTGCTATATGCTTACTCCTGCCATGAAAAACTGAATAAAATCTTGGACAATTGTATGGTAGAACTATTATCATAGAAAATCTCTATAGCTTCTTTTGCTTCTATTCCAAGATGCTCTATTATTTGTTTGAGCCAAATACATTGGCATGCACAGTATGCTGCATCAATGTATTCAGCTTCAGTGGTTGATAAGCTTACCACAGGCTGTTTTTTAGAAGCCCAAGATACAACTGCAGTTCCAATCATAAATACTGATCCAGTAGTGCTTCTCCTATCATCTGAATCTCCTGCATAGTTACTATCACTATAGGCAAAGAAGCTCATTTTCTGTCCCTTTTGATAGAAGAGACCATGTTCAATAGTACCTTGTAGATACTTGAGAAGACGTTTTGTTGCTGCCCAATAGGACTCTTTGGGGTTGGCCATGTATCTACTAATTAGACTGACACAAAACATTAAATCTGGACGTGTGACAGTCAAGTACATGAGGCTGCCAATTTCTTGTTTAAACTTTGTAGCGTCTACTGGAATTCCTTCATCATCTTTAGATAAAACAATTCCTGGAACCATAGGATTTCGCACAAAGTTGCTATGCATCATATCAAACCGAGTTAGAATCTCACGTGCATATCTTCTTTGGCAGAAAAAAAAGCCTGCTTCATTCTGTATGACTTCTATTCCCAGGAAATGTCTCATTTTACCAAGATCAGTCATGTCAAACTCCAACTACATTGAGTATTTAAACTCTTCGCATATAGCTCTGCAACTTCCAGTAAAAATTAGATCATCCACATACAAGCTTACTATTAAAATATTGCCTTTAACCTGTTTCGTGAACAAAGTGTGTTCACTGGTGCATCGTGTAAACTGTTCTCTGGCAAAATAAGCTTTAATCTTATTGTACCAGGCTCGTGGAGCCTGTTTGAGCCCGTAGAGAGCTTTCCTTAGCTTGTATACTTGGCCTTCTCTGCCTTCTTTGATAAACCCAGCAGGTTGATGAACATAGATATTTTCTTGAATTTCACCATGCAAGAAGGCACTTTTGACATCAAGCTGAAACACTTCCCATGCATTATGAGCAGCTACTGCTAGCAACACTCTCACTGTGTCAAGTCTAGCAACTAGAGCAAAGACTTTCGTGTAGTTGATTCCATATTTCTGAGCATACCTTTTTGCAACTAAACGAGCTTTATACTTCTCTACTTGTCCTCTTTCATTGAGCTTGGTTTTGAAAACCCATTTTACACCTATAGGTATCACATCTTCAGGTGGGTCAACGAGTTCCCATCGTATTGTTTCTTTCAATTGCTTTCATCTCCGTGTCCATGACCTTCTTCCATTTTTGACTCTTATTAGCTTCCTCAAAAGTTTGCGGATCTTCATAACTAGTTGTCAGCATTGCTAGCAAGTTCTCTTCTTCTGCAAACAAATTGGTTTCATAATCTGTCATCCATACAGGTTGTCTTCGAGTTCTTGTGGCCCTCCCTTCAACTGGAGGTATAGAAGATGCAGGATCAGAAACTGTTTCATGTGATTTTGAGTCGAGGTTGCTACCTCTAGCCGCTTCGTGGAGAGGTATAAAATCAGCGTTGTCATTCCCTTCTTCATCTTGGCTTTCTAAATCAAGTGCAGGAGGTGAACTCTCGGCTGCACCCTCGTGCCAATTCCATCCTTTGTCTTCTTCAAATATGACATCTCTACTTACAGTGACCGTCTTTGTCATAGGATCAAAAAGCTTGAAAGCTTTAGTTTCATTAGCGCCGTCAAATGGGTCAGCCCTACCCTACTTAGCCCTAGCCCTAAGGGTTAGGGCCTAAAAAGCCCTTAGGGCCAAAAAGCCCTTAAGGCCAAGTGGGCTAGGGCCAGCCCTTATATAAAAAGTTATTATTATCTTAAACTGTTAACTGCAAATTTTGGTTCAAAAATAAAAATGTTACCCGATGAAATTATGAACGTTCGTGCTTTTGAAGATGATTCTAATTAGGGATGACACTGGACCAAACTAACTCAAAATTAGTTCGAAACTTGATTCAATAATTAATTCTTTGAACTTAGTTCATGAACCAAATAAATTAAACTCGAGCTAAAAATTAAACTTGTTAACTAAACCAGTTGAACTTGTACTATGTATAACTCTACTCGTTTAGTTCATGAACCAGCTTGTTATATATAAATTAAATTCATATAATCTTTATTATTTTTATATAAAATACATAAAATATGTAACTTAATCCTAATATATACTATTATAAGTTATATGTTTAAAAAATTTTTGGAAAATTAAACTCCAAAGAACTATAAATGATAAACAATATATAGGGATGGAAGTGAACAAGGCCGTCCGACAGTGGCCTATTGCTCGGCTCGTTTAAAGCCTAGTTAGGCTCGACTCGTTTAATAAATAGATAGGCTCAAACTCGTTAAAAAGTCTTTTTAGATAAACAAGTCAGGTCTAGACTTATAAAAAAGCTTATTTAACTTATTCAGGAACCTATTTATATTTATATATTAATATTTATTTTAATATATTATATTTATATAATATTTATTTTATATTTTATTTACATAATATTAATATATATATATATATATATGTTTTACGCCTATTTAATGGCCTTTTTATCTTGTAGGCTTTAAGTTTGCAAACTTTTTTAATTATTTATTTATATAGGTTTTAAGTTTATTTATTGATCTTTTTGTAATGTAGGCTTTTAAACAGACTTGTAGGCCTTGTAGACTTTAAATTAGGCTAAACCTTGACAAAAAAAAAAGTCTTTAACAGGTAACAGGCTCAGGCTCAGGCCTCAAAATTTTTAAATAGGTCATGCTTGAACACATAAAGCCTAGCTCGGCTCGACCTACTTCCATTCCTTGCAATATACAAGTTCAAAAAAATTTAATCTTAAAGAACATTACTTACATAATTGTATGTGAAGAATCAAAACAAGTTTGTCACACGGGAACACTGACCAATGTTATAAGATTAATTCATCTTTAACAATTTTCTCAAATCAAGATGTTATATCTAATAATAAAGTTTGTTTAACTTTATAAACTTATATAATTATATTTTCTATTCTATAAAATTTTTGACTAAAAATCGCTTCAGTTTGGAGTTGTTTTCTTTTATTACTCTAATAAGAAGTGTTCCTGTTGACAGAGTTGTCAATTTGACTCATCCAAACTAACTCAACTTCAACCCATGTGGGCTAAGGTCAAAATAGTTTGGTTACGCTTCATTTTTTTTTCTTCAAATATGTTTATTTTTTCTATAAATTGTTTTTTCCTCTCTAGTGTTTTTTCTTCTCTTAAAATAAAGTAGTAATGAAAAATTAAAATAAATAAGAAAATTTAGAGAGAAGAGAAACGAAAAATATGGAGAAAGGATAATTTTTGAGATGAAGAGGTAAATATATTAGAAAAAATAAATTAAGAAAAGATAAAAGTATAAAAAAGTTGAAAAAGATTTGAGAAAGAAAGAGAAAAATTCTAAAGACAAATGATAAAATAGTTAGAAAAAAATAAAAAATCTAAAAAAAAGATAAATCAATTAAATAATATTTTAGTATAATAAAAAATATTGAACATTATTTAAAGAGAAAAATAAAAAAATGAGAAAAAAAGGATAAAATTTGAAGATTATATGAATTTAGATTTAAAAATTATATTTTAAAAAAAATTATAAAATAGAAAGGAAAAAAAAAAAGGGCTAGGGTTGGCCCTAGGGCCAGCCCTAACTAAGCCCTTTAAATTAAGGGCCATATAGGTTAGGGCTTAAAAAAGCCCTACTTCTAAGTGGGCCACAAAATGTAGGGCCAAAAGTTAGGGCCAAATGGACCGGCCCTAGGGCCATGGCCCATTTTGACACCTCTAAGTTTCATCACTCACTCCCAAGAGAACACATGTGTGACTCTTGTTATCTAGTTTGCGTCTTCTTTGATCTGGAATATGAACATGTGCAACACATCCAAATATTCGAAAATAATCAACACGAGACTTTATTCCACTCCATACCTCTTCTGGAGTGCCATGACTCACTGCAGTAGTTGGACTGCGGTTTTGAACAGCAACACACCATCTCACTGCTTTAGGCTAAAAGGATTTGGGAACTTGTTTTTCATGAAGCATTGCTTGGACTGCATTCATGATAGTACGATTCTTGCGCTCTGCAACTCCATTCTGTTGAGGAGTGTAAACTGTTGTCAGTTGCCTAGAGATACCATGATGAGTACAAAAATCTGTAAACTCCTTGGACGTGAATTCCCCTCCTCTGTCAGTTCTCAAACAAATAATGAGTTCCAGCTTCCTTTTCAACACTCACTTTGAAATTCTTGAATGCCTTGAAGGCTTCAGATTTCTCATGCAGAAAATAAACTCATGTTTTACGGGAATAATCATCAACAAAACTCAATATATACCTTTTGTGGCTGTTGGAGGCAGGTGAGATAAGACCACAGACATCAGCATGAACTAGTTGTAATTTAGTTGATGCGCGCTAAGAGCTTAACTTGGGTATGGTCTCACGGTGCTGCTTGCCAACAAGACATGTGGCACATACAGCCGTGGAAGTTTTCAGTAAGGGTAGCCCAATTACCATTTGCTTCTGTGCAAGTGTATTGAGTCCGTTAAAATTAAGATGACGAAATCATTTATGCCATAATTGAGTTTCCTTTTCAGAGATATCTTCTGCTTGGAAACACTGAGAATGTTGAGAACACATCGTTGCTGATAAATAGAACATGCAGTTCCCTTGCATGGTAGTATGAATCACTAATCCTCGGTCTAGATGAAATAATTTGCATACCCCATGTTGGATTAGAATGGTAAATCCTTTTTCTTGAAGTTGTCCCAGACTTAAAAGATTTGTTTTGAGTTTCGGAACATAATAAACATCTGAAATAACATGAGCAGTATTATTGATCTAAACCCGAATGTTTCCTTTGGCAGCTACCTCCAGTGTAGTGTCATTACCAAGTTTGACAGTTCTATGGAGTCCTTCTTCATGTATTTATGTAAACCAGAGCTTATTTCCCATCATATGATTACTGAACCCAGAATTAAGGAACCAATTTTCCATCTAAACAGGATGAGTATCTTCTTCATATGTTACCAACAGAATCTCATCTTCACCTTTGGGTACCTCGTCAAACGTTGTATAATGAGCTTGTTTTGTAATACCAGGGCATTCATACTGAAAATGGCCCAACTTATGACAGTGAAAACATTCAATGAGTACCTTGTCGAAAGACTGTCTTCCACGGCCTCCTCTTCCACGCCCTCGATTTCCGCGACCACGACCACGATTTGTTCCTGCTCTATCATCATACGTGACTTTCAGAACTTGTTCCTCTTGTTGAGAATTCTGCATGCGTTGTTCATGAACAAGTAGACTGCCATGGAGTTCATCAAGACTCAAGTTGTTCAAGTCATTGGACTCCTCAATAGAACACACGACATAGTTGAAGTTTGCGGTTAAAGATCTGAGTATCTTACTAACCACTGTGTCGGAATCCATTACTTCACCATTGGATTTCATTTTGTTAACGATACTGAGTGTACGTCCGAGGTAGCTGTCAACCTTTTCCCCGTCCTTCATTGCCAGTAGCTCAAACTCACGTCGAAGAGCTTGGAGTTGAGCACGTTTAACCCTTGTTGAACCTTGATACTTCTGCTGCATAGATTTCCAGATTGCTTGTGACGTACTTTTGTCCAACATGGTTTCAATAATTTCTCGATCAATAGCCTGAAACAAGAAAATTTTCACCTTTAGATCTTTTAGTTGTGCCTCGGATGCGGTCCGTCGTTGTGCCTCGATGGGTGTAGCACCTAGCGTAGGTATTCCATCTTCCACGAGCTGCCACAGTTCTTTGCTGCGTAGAAAATTTTCCATAGTCATAGACCAGAAATCATAGTGCCCGTCAAACCTTGGGATGACTGGTTGAACAAACTTTCTGAGGTAGTCATGGTGTTGCACTCTAAAACTATATGCTTTCTTCAGTCACCTCTGATCAGGCCCCTTGTGGAGCTCTGATACCAATTGTTAGTCTCAATATACACGAAAGTACAGAGAAAGATATGAAGAGAATGCATGATTTATTCAATAACAGAAGCATGGCTTTATAGGCCTGTACAAACTAAAATGGCAATAATTTAGGCAAAGAATACGCAACTACCTAGACCTAGTCAGTCCTATAAATTAGGACTATTTATTGACTCATTAAAACTAGCTAACAAGCAGTGTATGCGTTTTTAAAGCTCGTGAAACAAAGTGAGTACATGGTGATTGATTAGTTGAGCCGAGTTTCGGCTAAAATATCACTTCTATCCCTGATGATGAACTCAGAGCCTCATAGGAAAACATTGTTAAAAATCTTGAATGGGGCTCATGTCATCCATAATATATTAGTGGAAATATTCGAAGATATTGTCGATAATATCATTATCAATAATTACCTTACTTTTACTGATGACGAGATACCAATGGAAGGAGCAGGACACAATAAGACTCTACATATATCAGTGAAGTGCATGGATCATATTATGACCAGAGTTTTAATTGATAATGGTTTCTCACTAAATGTAATGTCAAAAGCAACACTCGCAAAACTATCATATGACATGTTGCATATGAAACCGAGCACCATGGTAACTCGGGCATTTAATGAATCTCGCAAAGAAGTCTGTCTATTCAGATTGATCCTATTACTTTTGAAGTGACATTCCAAGTAATGGACATTACTCCTACTTACAGTTGCCTTCTGGGGAGACCATGGATTCATTGTGCACGAGTTGTACCATCCATATTCCACTAGAAGTTGAAGTTTATCATCAATGATAATATGATTGTTGTCTCTACTGTGGAAGATTTACCAGTGAGCAAACCTTCATCTACCCCTTATATTAAAGTAGCGGAAGAGGTTCTTGAGACCTCATTTCATGCACTTGAGATTGCAAATGCTAGTTATGTTAAGGAGGAAATGTCTATTACAAATATCCAGCCATTGGGTGCTTTTACAATGGTAGTAAGAGTCATGCTTAAGAATGGATATCAATATGAACATGGTTTAGGAAAATATGAGCAGGGTTTGAGCAAGCTACTAAGTTTGATGGAAAATAAAGATCGTTTTGGGTTAGGTTATAAACCTTCAAAAGCATATAAAAGAAGAATTGCAAAGGAGAAAAGATTAGCCAGGTTGGATGATGGAGAGCCTGAGAGTGAGGGGGTCTCTATATGTGATTTGAGAAAGATTTTTTGGAGTGTTGGATTTGAGTTTCTAAGCCCAATAGATTTCGCAGAAGAGTGCACTCCAAAGGTTGAGTATGTCAACTAGGTTCACGCTTGTCCACCAAACACAAAACTCAACAATTGAAAAATCACTGAGCTTCCTGTGATTTTTAATTTAGACTTCAAGTAATTTTATAATGCTAATCTTATTGTTCTGCCCAAAGCTTTAAGATTCTCTTTGTTATGGACGTATATGTTTTCTTTCAGTATATTATTAATAAAATGCATTTTGAATTTTTCAAATATTGGTTTTCCTCTTTTACTCTTATTCTTTTCTTTGTTAGACTTTCTGTTCATTTCCTTCTTTTCACTCCTAAATGATGCAGATCTAAAAGTAGCACGTTTAAAGATGAAAATAATGCTAATATCACATCAATTAGTTTTAATCTTCCTATTAATTAGGCTGATGAGGAGGATGATTATGGTTTAGAACCGTCTACTGAACTGTTGCGATTGGTGGAGTAAGAGGCCAGAGAAATACAACCTCACAAGGAATCGATTGAGATGATTAATTTGAAAACCAATGAGAAGAAAAAAGAAGTTAAAATTGGCACACTCATGAAAGAGGAGGGACACCGCAGGTTGATGAAACTCTTGCGTGATTATAAAGATGTTTTTACATGGTCATATCAGGATATGCCTGGTCATATCAGGATATGCCATGGTCATATCAGGATATGCCATGGTCATATCAGGATATGCCAGATCTCGACATCAGTATAGTAGAGTATAAATTGTCATTGAAGATGGAATATCTCCCAATTAAAAAAAAATTAAGGAGAATGAAACCAAAAATATCCTAAAGATCAGATAGGAGATTAGAAAACAACTCGACGATGATTTTTTTGCTGTTGCAAAATTCTCCAATGAATTATCAATGTAGTTTCAATACTTAAGAAAGACAATGGTTCAAATGTATGTTGATTACCATAACCTAAACAGAACTAACCCTAAAAATAATTTTTCCCTTCCTTACATTAAAGTTATTATAATATAATCATACATAGTTAATATTATTTCCAAATATATGAAATATGCAACTTGCATAGAACTTGTCCTATTGATTTGGCTACATAGATTGCATTTGACATGCATGTATAAAGTGAGCTCTGTTCAAATAGTTAATTTAGTTTTAGAACATTAATTATATCAATTATTTAAATATTTATCACACATATTTTTTATTATATTTATTTTTTAATATGATATTTTAAAAAATATTATTATAATATAAATATAGTTGGTTTAAATATTAATAAAAAATTGTTTTTATCTATTGTTGAAGATTATTATATACAAATTGCATATTAAAAAAATAATTAATTTTTTGTTTGATTTAAAATTTTAAATTTTTTATTATGTTTATTTTCTTTTTATTAGTTTACTTTTTTATTAATTAATATTTTTTTGAAAAGTAAGGATAAAAAAATAATAAATATTATTATGAATATTTTAAATGATAATTAAAAAGATATAATTTTTTTAATTTGATAAATCATAAAATAAAAAATAATAAATATGATAGTGATAGTAATAAGTATGATAGATAGTGACTTTGAAAATGTTAAACGCACCTAAATGTTACAATTAAAATTAAAAAATTTGTTTGTTGTTGGCAAATGGCAAAATCATCCGCATACAAAAAGTCCAAAGTTTACATAACAAAAAGTGTTGAGCAATTCATTTTATGTATAATATAGAAAATATAGAAATATAGATACAGTTTATTCCTTTAAAAATTGTTTTCAAATATGCTAATGTTATATTTATATTAATTTATTCGGTTACTTCTTATTTTGCTTGAAATAAAATGATTAATGACTAAATTTAATTATTTATTAAACAAATTTTACTTAAGTGTTAGTTGTTTTTAATCCATGACTTGTAAGTTTTATGAATTTGGTGTATATTTTATGCTTCAGAATTTTACATTTTTATTTAAAAATAAAATGAGTATCTATCATAACCAATAATAGTTGGTTGTAGCCTGTAGGAAAAGTCGGAGATGATTGTTACACCTAAATTCAATTGATAATTTTTATCTATCAAATGAGTTTGGACGTGAATCCAGATATCATATTGACAAAGTCTATTTATATTAACATAATATATTTTATAGTTAAAATTTGAAATATATTTTTATAGAAGTTAAACAATTTTATTTATAATATTTTTAATTAGATATTGGTTTATTTCTAAATATTTGTATGTATGTTCATGTAAGGATATGTTAACATTATATATAAATTTAATATTTATATTAATTTTATAAATTTTATAAAATACAAAATTTATAAATTTAATCATTTATTTAAAAGTTTAATGTCAAGTAGATTATATTTATAAAATTTATATAAAATAAAAATTAATAGATACTTTATCGTATAATTTAATTTTTATATATAATATATTATTTAAATATATATATATTGTTTAAAATTTAATATATATATATATATATAATTATAAAAATATTTTTATATTATTTAAAAGTTATATTGATAAATTTTATATTTTATAAAAAATTATTAAAATGATATAAATTAATGTAAATATAAAATTTAACACTTTTAATATCAATATTATATATATATATATATTTCAAGATAATAAATTGATAAAAAAAAATTGAAACCGAATAAATTGTTAATCTAAAAAGTAAAAAATTGATAAAAAAAAATAAATTTGCTGTTTAGTTTGAATTTTGGATCCTATAAACAAAATTGAGCCGAATCAAATCCTGCCATAAACATGTTAAAATTATATCAATTCTTTTCCGTCCGTTCTCGTATAAACACTAACTTAAAATATATTTTATATAATGTATTTGGATTTAGAATTTAGGAGATTTATTTTGATTTTTAATTTAGGATATATAAAATTTGGTATTTAAAACAATTTTTTGTTATTTATTATATATTTGATCATTTATATATTGCTGCAACTCAAAAGATTCATTTGAAAAATGTGGCAACGATGATGTTGGTAAAGCCAAACCGGAATAAAAAGCAGGTGGCTGAGGTGATACAGGTAAGCTGTGGAAAGGATCAGCAGCTCCATTGTCCGGTGGTGATCGTTTGGGGTTTTGAAAGAAGGAGAAGATAATGATTGATCTTGGTATGATATTGATGGAGGAAATTTAGATGCTGCTGAAAAACATGAAGGAGGATGCGGAATGGGACTCTTGTCTGGGTTTGAAGGACTTAAGGAAGAGAAAAGTTATAAGCACGCAGCAAATAATTTTTTATAAAATTCTAAATAAATTGATATGGTAACAAATTTTTAAAAAACATTAAAATTGAAACATAACGAAAACAAAAATTATATAAAGCACAGGGTTGAATTAGACAAATATCCACAAATGCCAAAATACTAGCAAGCAGACAAATTATCATAAATACGTTATATTGGATTGATAGAATCCCAGAGATCACCTCCAATTGAAGCTTCTCAGATTTCTCTCCGCAGCTAATGAAGAAGAGAAAAATCTGGGATTTATAAATCCATGCATTCAAATGCAAAAATGGAAAATGAAGGAAAGCATGGGAGAGAGCAACTTCCGCGTAATTTGGATTTACGCACCTGAGAGAAACGAGAAAGCGCTAAGCCGGGGAATTCCAAAAGAAAACGAAAGACAAAGTTGACTCTCGTGCTCTCACTGATAATCCGTAAATACTACTATAATGTGACACCAACTCACCTCACCTGCTGTAATTTCCATTCGATTGAGCGGGTAGGGAAGGAACACACGCACCGCTTCTATTTTCACAAATGTTCCTCTTACACGACACGAAAACGTCCTTATCCAATGACATCAGTTTTCCAATAGCTAGACCATCACAATTCACAAAGAGAACAAAATCTAGCAAGTCAAAAATAAAATTAAAAAACAAATGAATGATTTTATTAATGAAAATCTAAACGTGCATATTAAAAAATTATAAATTATATTCTTATTAAAAAAGTATAACTTATGCCGTTATTAATGCATTAAATTCAGTATTTTAATAAAAAATTATATATGGATTTTTACCGTTTTCTTGATAAACATTAGAAAAATAAAAAAAATTGAAATATTATTCAGTAACGACAATTTCTTCACTCTCTAGTTCTGTCCTGCCATTGCAGCCACTGACTCTGCCTCAAACCCTAGACACCACAAATATCCAAATCCTACATATGATCACAATTCCCAAAAACCCTAACATCCCATCCCATCCAAATCCAACCATGGACAACGACGACCCTCGAAACGGCACCGTCGCAGACACCGAGCACAACCACCGTGCAGCAAAGAAACCGAAGCTGGCCCGCTTCATTTCCGAATCCGAAATCCGACAGGAGTTCTCCCACCACCAACCCGGCGTCGCCAGGATCAACAACGGAAGCTTCGGTAGCTGTCCCCGCTCCGTTCTCGCTGCTCAGAACGCCTGGCAGCTCCGCTTCCTCCAGCAACCCGACGAATTCTTCTTCAACACGCTCCGAAAGGGAATCCTCGACTCACGCGCCATCATCAAAGACCTTATCGGTGTCGACCGCGTCGACGATATCTCCCTTGTCGACAATGCCACCACTGCCGCCGCCATCGTTCTCCAGCAGATCGGCCGCCGTTTCGCCCGCGGTGACTTCCACCAAAACGATACTGTCATAATGTTCCACTGCGCATACCAAGCCGTCAAAAAATCCATCGAAGCCTACGTCACTCCGGCCAACGGTTCCGTCGTCGAGGTCCAGCTACCGTTTCCGGTTGATTCCGACGAAGAAATCATAGCAGAGTTCAAGAAAGGGCTCGAGCGAGGTAAGCTTAACGGCGGAAGAGTTAGGCTAGCAATAATCGATCACATAACGTCAATGCCTTCTGTTGTTCTTCCCGTTCGTGAATTGATCGGAGTTTGCAGAGAGCAGGGAGTGGACCAGGTTTTCGTCGATGGCGCTCACGCCATTGGAAGCTTGCGCATCGATGTTAAGGAAATTGGGGCCGATTTTTACGTTAGCAACTTGTACAAGTGGTTCTTTTCTCCGCCTTCAGTGGCTTTTTTGTATTGTAAAAATTCGAACGACGTGCACCACCCTATCGTTTCGCATGAATACGGGAAGGGGTTACCGGTTGAGAGTGCGTGGGTTGGGATGCGGGACTATAGCTCCCAGCTTGTGGTGCCGTCGATTTTGGAGTTCGTGAATCGGTTTGAGGGTGGAATTGAGGGGATTATGAGAAGGAACCATGATGAGGTTGTTAAAATGGGGACCATGTTGGCGGAGTCTTGGGGAACGATTCTAGGGTCGCCACCTGAAAAGTGTGCTAGCATGATTATGGTGGGTTTGCCTTCTAGGCTCTGTGTGACGAGTGATGATGATGCCTTGAGGCTAAGGTCATACCTCAGGGTATATCATAGTATCGAAGTTCCTATATATTACCAGGCGCTGAGGAACACTGACAGGGATCCCAGGGACAAGGATGGGTTTATAACTGGTTATGTTCGGATCTCTCATCAAGTTTACAACACTGCTGATGATTATCATAGGCTTAAGACTGCAATCAATCAGCTTCTGGACGACAGAAAAATTTGCAGTGAGCTTCCTAAGGAGTGATCTATAAAAGAAAAAGAAAAAGAAAAAGCTGAAGGTTTTACTCACTCCTAGTCTGCTTTTGATTTTGAATTAGATTTATCTTTGGCAGCATGTTTTATATTTGCATTTTTGTTGTTTCACATCCTCTTGTTTTTGTAGAACAAAATAAGTGTAGTCAGAATTTATTGGGAATTCTTAGAAACTGAGGAAGAATTTCTACATGTAGTTACTTTGCAATCTAACTTGTTTTTCTTACAGTTCTATAACTTTGATCTCAGTATTGCCTTAATTAATTCTACATTTCTACTTATATTGCCGAAGGGTATGCTTAATCGGTATATTTGCTGAAGATTTGATAGTAAGAACTAGGAATATAATTTCTATAGAAGTGTCACAAAATGCCAAATGATTGGCCAGGTTTGATAGTGAGTCTATATATTTTGTATTTCAATTCTGAACCTCTAATGGGCAACAAATTTACTAGCATAATTGCTATTCATACTTCATGCTTTTCAACCTTGAGGGTGTATTGGCTGACTTTAGACCTCACTACTTCCATTTCCTCTTATTTCTTTCTTCTTTTCTTGTATCTATTTTCTTAGCTCAAGTTACACGTGACTGCCTTAAATTTCAATGTATACAGTCACTTTTTGGAGCTGCAGTTCTACAATAGTAATAATGTCAATTTAATGTTTACTAGAACTTTTTGTTCCTTGAAGTGTCAGCTTGTCATTGTTAGGAAAGGATTTCTAACAGTTGCAAACTTTTACCGGGAGAAATATTTGTGCTGTTCCAGAAAATTGATCATTTTTGTAAACCGTTATTCAACATTGTAAATCCTAGGTCCCTGGACCAGTTCTTGATTATTAGCTTTCATTATTTTGGTAGAAGTAAAGAGGCTACATTTTTGAGGCAATGTGCAACCTAAGTAAGCTACACTATGGTGCAGTTGAGCTCATTTTTTCGGTGTTTCTGGGTCAACACTTAATTTGAGTTAATATTAAGCTTGACATCCATTTGGTGTAAAGCACATTGCATTTTCAATAGGGCTTCATTATAAGTTAATTCAGGGATTGAGCAGCTTTGTTCCGTTGAATGTCTCTTTTTCTTGGTTGTTTTCTCTTATGTTTTGATCAGAGGATTCCTTCCTCTTCTTTTTGCAATTTTTCCTCTATCGAATTTTATTTTTAATCTAAAATGAAATGTTGACCATCTCTATCCATGTCTTGTGTATTAATTCTTAAATTCCTGTGCATCAAAAAGGTTTCGTGAAAGGATTCTAGCAAGTAGCAACCATCCCTTTCCTGTGTTTCAGGCCGAGTTTGTGATCTTCAATCTATGGGACCCTTAAGTATGGATTGGATTCGTTTTTAGTGCTTATACTTGTAGATTTCCTGCTACTAAGATTGAAAGCCCTTTCTAGCAGTTCTTGAAACGATTGGGCTGCTGGTTTTATTTAACTACTGAGTGTTTGCTGATTAAGCAGCACAAGTGGAAAAATAATAAATGTAGATTTATGTGATTAATTATAATTGGATGTTAGCCATATGTGATACTTTTGTTATTCAATTTCTTGAAAATTTTGATGTTTGGGTATAAAGAATGTTTGTAGGATACTAGGATCTTGTAATCAGAACTTAAACATAGTAAAACTGTGACCATGTATGATGATCTTGAATATGGAAAGCCGTTGTTAACCGAATGGTCAAAGTTCAACATATATCAGTTAGAAACTCCAGGTGTTCAAGTGAATTTGTTAATGTATTTTGTGATATATCTGGCCAAAAAAGTGGAATATTTCAACTCACAAATATATGAAATTTGTCTTGTCATTTGAAGTGAAATATCTATCTGATGTCTTATATAGATACCCTCACAATTCCCATTGAAAAGTCTTTTCATAACTTATCCTACCACTTTCTTTATTCATTCTCTTGGTAACCAAGCTTTATTTTCACTAGAAAGAAATCTGCTTTCCCAGCCATACTTCTGTTTCTTACTGAACAATTCTTGACTTAATAAGGGCATCAAACTCAGTTGCAAGAGAGTGGATTATTCTCAACCTTGTCAATATGAACGTTTGGAATAAAGTCAACTGCATAGCTTACTGAATAGGGATGGATCAAGTGGAGATGGTTCACTAGTATTTGAAAAATAAAAGTAAACAACACAGAAAGTGTCTGATAGTGCTCTATGAGTAGAATGTTATGTCTATGGCTGAGGCATACAAAATGATGCATAGAAGGCTGCTGAGTTTTGTATTATATTTGTTCATAAAGAGGGAAAAAACTATTCAATCGAATACCTGTTTAGTCTTTTCTTTGATACTCTGGGATTTCAGCCCTCTGTGATATTCTTTTTTCCGTCTTTCAATTTTTTAGGGGAGAGGGTTAAATCATGCCAATATCAATGCTAAAAGGTCTGATTTTGTTATTTGCAACTGTGTCCAGCTCAGGCTGCAGTTTATCTTTGAATCCTTGAATTAGCTTTATTAGCTTTATCAGTAGCTTAACTTGTATGGACATAACTCCAGTACTCTAAGCCTTTCTTGATTCTTTGTGCTATTAATAAGACAGGTAATGGAAAATGTTAAATTGTTGGAGCCCTCGTGGAATAACCTATACAAGGTTAACTATATTTGCTGGATCTCGTAATGATTGTAGAATAAAGGGGATCTTCTGCAAGCCACTATAGTGCTCAGTATGGATTCTGAGAGTTACATAATGAAATTAAGCAAGCTGGTGTTTGCGAGGCATTGTTTTCTACTTCTGGTTTTTGGGACCGTGAGAATATATATCAGCATTCTTTAGTTCATCTAATTAGTTTGAACGGAGTTTCATTCTTGTGCTAACCGCCACTCAGTCCTTGGCTACTGGTTTGTATGTTGAGGTTTTGCTTCTTGGTAATTGAGGCAAAGCATGTTTGAATCCTGTCTTGGCACTGAAAATCCATGTTCGTTTACTAATCAACATTGGGAATTCAAAAATGAGTATTGCCAATATTTGTCTCTGCATGTTAAATTAAATTATTTCTCTTAATGTTGAAGTGTGCTGCTAGACTGCAAGTGTACTGATCGCTCGTTAACCCATAACCCGTAGAGATAGCAGCGTCGGTATCACAGTCTGGTATGGAGGAGTATATTTTATACGTAACGCATATGGCATTACATGCAAGTCATATACCATGCATGGGCATCATTTATGGGCAAGTTTCAATTATCAGGTGTGTCCATTCAGCTACTGACGCCGTTATTGTATTATCAAACCTCAAATCGCAGGCAATAGAAACAAGTTTTAGTGCACTTGAATGCTGGGTGAAAATCCTCTTCATTTTTTTTTCTTTATTTCTTTTGTCTTTCTATATTTTTTTTTCTTTCTTATATACATATTGGACTTTTCACATACAGTCATTATCTTTCTCTCTCTAAATGACCCTTCCATTAAAAAGAGGAGAGCATGTTCACTAGACTCGACTTCATAATGACACTAAATTTTAGTAGTTGTATTCAAAACGAATGGTCACAATTTATTTTCTAAAAAATTTCACCGATTTTATTGTCAAAGATTTATTTATAATCTTCCTCATCTTCATGAATAGAAAAAAATATTTTGTTCTTTTTTAATTTATGTTTTGGTATGAGGATGTATGTTAAATATTAAATTAATGACCACAAATTCTATTCAAAATGAAGTATAACAAAGAAAAAACAAAGTTAAAAATAAACTAATGAGTTAAGCTCAAATTTTAGATTAAATATAGGTTCAAGCTTAAAATTAAACTCCTGAAAAAATTAATCAAGCTCAAATGTTTATTCTTTTCTATAAGTCAAACATAAATTTTGAGAGTTAATTTAGGATCTTGAATAAATTATGTCACTTATCAAAACATCAATCTTATAGTCTACATTTCTAATTTTTAAGTTGTATATATAAAGAATACAAATATTCAATTAAATGTTATATGTATATTTACGTAATGTTATTTGTGAAATAAATTTTAAATATTACCTATATTTTATATAACATCACATATAGTGTGAAAAATGAGCAAAATAAAAATAATAAAACAAAAATAACAACAACAATAATAATAATAATAATTAAAATAATAATATTAATAATAAGAATAATAATAATAATAATTATTATTATAATAGAAATAACAATAATAATATAATAATAATAAAATTAAAAAATAATAATAATATTAATAATAATGATAATATTATTATTAATATTAATAATAGTAATAATATAAATATTAGCAGTAATAATAATAATCATAAACATAATAAAATAATAATATTAAGAAATAATAATAATAATAATAATAATTAATAGTACTATTGGTAATTGTAATGATGTTGGATGCATTCTTTCTTTCTATAAAAAATGTTGCATAAAAAAGAATTTATTAACTCTCATAGATGTCAATGAAAAAAAAAAGAGAAGGTTTGATTTTTAAAAATAAAACTTAATTTTATTTAAATTAAAAAGGGTAAATTATTGTGAGAGTGTTGATTAAGAAATTAATAACTAAATTTAAAATAACCGTAGGCTTATGCTGAAATTTATAACAAGGTATACTATATTTAATTAATTAACTAATATCTTAAAAATATTTATTGTTATTTGTAAAAATTTATTTTTTGAGATTGTAATAATGTCATACAAATATTGATATTTTAATTAACACTAACATTTTATTATTTTTAAATTATACTCATTTTTTTTGTTTTATTTTATTTTATGATTATCTTAGATTTTTTTGGGATAATTATTAATTTTAAAAATTACTTTTCGTTATAATTTTGATTTTAAATTTTTAAAAAATTTTAAAATAAGTCAATTTACTTTATTAATCTCTTACGATGAATTTATTAAAATAAAATAAATAAAATCTATTAATTATAAAATATAACAAAAAATTAAATTAACTTAAAATAATAAAATTAAAAAATATATAATAATAATAATAATAATAATAATAATAATAATAATAATCATTGTTATTATGATAATTATAATAGAATTATGAACTTTACACTTTAATACACTTTTTAGAATAAAAAAATTTTAAAATTAAACAATTATATAATAATAACAAAATTTTTAAAAAATAATAAAAATTAAAAATAAATTATTATTATTATTATTATTATGAGTAAAGTAAGATTTGAGTCTTTTACCTTGTTTATGAACTGTAAAATAGTTTGAATTATTAAAACTACTTAGTTAGTCTCTCTCCTTATAATGTAATCATATAATTTATTTTCTATCCTTAATTTTTAGTAATAAAATATTTATGTATCATGTTAAATGTTATATTTACTGTGATATAAATATTAAAATAACATCATTCTGCATGTATCCATCAAATCCAAATGTTTAGCATTATTTCCTCTCTGTAAATTTCTTTCTCATTCTCTTCATTGAAGCTCCTTCCCTCTTACTTTCTTCGCTTACCATCTCCTTTTTCTCTACTCTTCTTCCACCCACCATGAGTATCCGCATCCAAGTTTCTCCTTTTGACTGCATCATCTTTGATGAGTAGTATCACATCCTTTCCATGGTGACGGTGATAATGAGAATGATGGGTTTCCATGGCCGAAAATTGCAAAAGGAAGTTTTTGAAGGCTAAGCCGTTGTGACGGACTTATATTCGATTTTAGTTTGTGTTTCAAAAATTTAGATGACGAAGACAGCCAGCGGTGGAATGGAGGCAAACCTTTCAGTGGAATTGTGGTGAAACATATTTCTTTACGATCGAATTAGATAAGATCAAACTCCAACAACATGCCCAAATGGTTCACGGGATCGTTGAGGTAGGCTGGTTTAAACCACCTAATACTATTACTAAAAAATAAATATATTTTAAAATTTTAAAATAAATATTAAAAAGGATCATTGATGGATTTAAAAATAAATATATTTTAAAATTAAAAATAACTATTAAATTTTTTTTTTTAAATATGAATTAAAAGTATGTTGAGAATGTGTTAAAAATTGATTTAAAATATTTTTCTCAAACAACTTTAATGTTTAAAATTGATTTAAAAAAATTAAAAAATAAAAACTAACTACCATCCTAAACAACCTAACAAATTATAAAACAAGAAACGTAGTTTTAATAAGTCAAACTATTTTACAAGTTGCAAATAAAGTGAAAAGTTAAAAGCACTTATTTACTTTTATTTTATTTTATTTTATTTTATTATTATTATTATTATTATTATTATGATGGTGAATAATGATAGTTTAATAGTAATAATAAAAATAATAATAATCATACTAGAATTGATAAAATAGTAGTTGAGATGAATTAATTAGAATTAAAAAAATTAAAAATAATAAATAATTTTTTTTTTAAGAATTGAGTTAAAATTATTTTAATTCAACAAATTGTTTAAAAATTTAGTTTAAAAATAAAAAATTGCATATATATATTAAACGAAGTTTAACTATTTCAGATTTAAGATAGTTGCAATTTTTTTAGTTTTTTATTTTTAAATCAATTTAAAAAAAATTGTTCAACAAAACTGGTTTTAAAATAAATTTTAATATAATTTCAAAATTTTGACTCTTTTTTTTTAAAAAATTTATTGAATATTATTTTTAGTTTTAAAATATTTTTATTTTTAAATTATCAAATTTTGCTGTAATAATTATTATCATCACTAAATTATCATCTTCACCGTTGTCAGCCTGTTATTATAATAATAATAATTTTTAATTATTTAAAAAATTTAATTTTTATTTATATAATTTTTATATATTAAAAATAAAATAAGTTATATTATTTTATATATAAATTATATTAAAATTATAATATTATAATAAAATTTTATATTATATAATTATTTATAATATAATATTATTATATATTACTTTTGATAAAATTAAATATTAAATAATATAAAAATATTATAATAATATATAAAATTATTTATTGTAAATGTTAGTAAACAAATAATATAAAAAATAAAAATTTATATAATTATATAATGTTTTTTATATTATGATTACAATATCATTATTATTATTTTATGAACATTTTTTTTACTTTTACCAATTTTAATATCATAATAATAATAATATATTTTATTTTATTATTTTAAAATAATTTAATTATTTTTTATTTATTTATCTATTTTTATTAATTTATAAATAAATGATAATATTTGATATATAAAAATTATATTTAACTTAATATTATAAGTTATATTATATAAATTTTTATAATACAATATATATTAATTTAAATAAAAAATATTAAATAATATAAAAATATTATAATAATATATAAAAAAATTTATTTTATATATTATAATAATATATAAAATTGAATGATTATATAATATTATTTATATTATAATTATCATTATCATAATAATAATAATTTTTATTATTTTACAATAATTTAATTTTTCATTTATCTTCTTTTTATATATTAAAAATAAATAATATTATTTTATATAAAGTATATTAAATATATAATATTATAATCTAATTTTATAATATATAATTATTGATAAAATGATTTTATAATATATTATTTTAAAGTAAAATTAATATTAAATAATATAAAAATATTATAATAATAATATAAAAAAATTTTTAATTTAAATACTAATAATCAAATAATATGTAAAATATAAATTTATATATTATATAATATTTTTTATATTATAACTATCAAAGTTGCAAAGAAAGTGAAAAATTAAAAATACTTGTTTTTTATATTATTATTATTATTATTATTAGTAATAATGGTGAGTAATAATAATTTAATAGTAATGATAACAATAATAATAAAAGTAGTTGAAATAAATTAATTACAGTTAAAAAAATTTAAAATTAAAAAAAAATTAATAAACTTTTTATTTTAAGAATTAAGGAAAATTATTTTAAAAATATACTAAAAATTAATTTAAAATTATTTTATTTCAACTGTTTTCTTTAAAATTTAGTTTAAAAATAAAAAAAATTGCAACCATATTGAATGAAGCTTAACTATTTTAGATACGTTTGGGATGGTTGCAAATTTTTAGTTTTTATTTTTAAATAAATTTTAAAAAATAAAATATATTTAGCAAAAATAATTTTAAAATAATTTTTAACATATTTTCATTACAATTTTGATTTAAATCTTAAAATTAAAAAAATAGATTTTTTAAATATTATTTTTATTTTTAAATATATCAAATTTTACCATTATAATCATCATCACTATTAAAACATCACATCATCATTATCATGATTACTACCAATTCATTATTCATCACTGTACATACCATTACCATCATCACCTTATTACAATCATAAGTATCATTACTATCATAATTATCATTATTGTCATTTTTATATTATCACTATAATAATAATAGTTTTTTTTACTTTAAAGGTATTTAATATTTTATTTATCTAATTTTATATATTAAAAATAAAATAAATAATATTTTTAATATATAAATTATATTAAAATCATAATATTTTAATGTAATTTATATTATATAATTATTTATAATATAATATTAAAAAATATATATTATTTTTATGCAAAAATAAATATTGAAAATATAAAATATTATAATAATATATAAAATTATTTATTTTAAATATTAATAATCAAATAATATGTAAAATAAAAATTTATATAATTATATAATATTTTTTATATTATGATTATTATATTATTACTATTATCTTAAAAATATTATTTTTACTTTTATCATTATTATTTTTGTCTTTATTATTATAATAATAATAATAATTTTTTTAAAATTTTTTATTTTATTTTAAAATAATTAATTAATTATCTATTTTTTTTTATAAATTTATAAATAAATGATCCTGTTTAATATATAAAAATTATATTTAATTTATAATAATATAATATAAATATACGTTATATAAATTTTTATTATATAATATATTATATGTAAAATTAAAATTAAATAATATAAAAATATAATACTAATTATATATATAATTATTTATCTTATATATTAATTATTAAATAATATAAAATATAAAACTGTATAATTATGTAATATTTTTTATATTATAATCATCATCATCATTATAACCATTACCATCAACATAATTATAATCACTAATAATAATAATAATAATAATAATAATAATAATAATAATAGTAATTTTTAATTTTTAATATCTATTATTTAAAAATAATTTATTTTTAAAATTTTTTATTTATTTAAAAATAAATAATATTATTTAATTATAAATTATATTAAACTTATAATATTATAATATAACTATTTATAATAACAATAGATATATAATTATTTATTTTAAATATTAATAATTAAATAATATATAAAATATAAATTTATATAATTATATAATATTTTTATATTATAGTTATTATACCATTATCATTATCTTATAAATATTATTTTTATTTTCACTATTATTATTATTAGTATTGTTATAATAATAATAATATTTTATTTTTTAAAATTTTAAATATATTATTTTGATATATTTTAATTTTTTAATTAGAATTTAATTTATATATTTTTAGACATAATAAAATAATTTAATTTATTTTATAATAATTTTTAAAAATTAAAAAATAAAATTGAAAACTAAAAAAATAATTTTAATTTTAAAAATTTTAAAATTAAAAATTAAAACAATCTTCAACGGTTTTTAATAATTTATTTTTAAATTTAATTAAAAATTTTCAAATTACGTAATTTAACCCAACTCTTTTAAAATAAAAAATAAAATAATTACAATCATTTCACGCATATATATATATATAATAAAATAATAAAATTTTATACAAACTTTCTCAATCCGACCTATAATCCAACAGTAATGAATTATTAATTGTTTTGGGTCATATGAGGCTGTGAGCGAACTTTTTGTTTAAATATTTAACAAACTTCAAAGTTACTTTGAAAGTCCCTTTTGCTTTCCCCTGGATTGGTGAGATATAATGAGTAATTTGATTAGATATTTCCACACAGCACTCATGGAGTCATTATCTTCTAGAATTAGGTGCTGTTCACGGGACTAATCCATTATTTTATATACTTTGTAACTTGCTTTTGTTTCAATGAACATGTTCATTGTTCACCTAGGGGCAAGCATGAAAACGGTGCCGTGTTTGGATTTGGTAGGTTAATTTCCACCTTTTTTAGTTATAATAATCAATACAATTTCGTCATGCATGACGTTCGCACTTGGAAATAAAAATAAAAATAGTTACAGTTAATTTCTTTGAGAAATAATGTGAAAATCTATAACTCACTGTATATTTAGTTAAAAATAAAAATAGTTACAGTTAATTTCTTTGAGAAATAATGTGAAAATCTATAACTCACTGTATATTTAGTTAAATTCATTCTAGAAAAATATCTTTTTTGTATTTATCAAATTATTAATATAATTTTAAAGTCAAGTATAATTTCTCTACATTTGTTATACCAAAGATGTTTTTAGATTCTTCTAACTGTCCACCATGTACTAAGATGTAAAATTTCATTCCTTTCTTTAGTCACATTAACATGTTTCTCATAAACCATACAGGTATTTTCAAGTTTAAGTAAAAATTTAAAATAAAATAAAAAATACAAACAAATTATTATTATTATTAATCTTAAGTTTAATCTCTAATTTCTTATCACTGTGTTTCTAATCTAATAAATCTAAATGCAGACTAAATATAATAAATATTTATTTTTAATAAAAAAATTATTAGTTTTAAAATAATTATATAATTTTTATAATAATAATCATAATTCTCCCATTATAAAAATTACTAACCATATATTAAGGATATTAATGAAAAAATTATATAAAGTTTTATTAAAAATTACATTAGAATGAATCAAATATCAGGATATAATATATTAACAATATTTTAATGAAAAATTTAATTTTTTATTTTATAACCAATATCTTAAAAATACTGATTAATATTTGTAATAAATTATTTACTTCACTATCTTTTCATATTCTCATGAATATCAAGATTCCAAAATAGCAAAATATTTTTTTCTTATAAAATAAAATATATTATAACCCTTCTATTCACTTATGCAGTCGGTTTATTGATACACAAGAAGAATTATAATGTTAATATATTTTTATATTATTTTTAATTGTCTTTTTATTATATCTAATCTTCTATCATATTTTTTATTTTTCTTCTTTTCACTTGTTTCAAAGTGTATATTTCCTGCGAGTGATGGATAGCATTTTTCTACACAAGAACTGACAAAGAAAACTGTGTCATGGTCTCAACTCTGCTGTGAATATAAATAATTTCCATAGATGTAAGTTACTCTACACACATCGTCCTTTCTTCAATATTTCTTCACACGTAATATAAGTGACAACATCTAAGCATGGATATAAGAAAATTTTCAGTATGACCGATACCCTTCATATTCGGAAACTACAACCATTGATATCTTTAGGCCAAATGGCTGTTAGAAAGAGATACCCGGAATGGTACTAATGGGAAAAAATTGCTATATTGCTATGAGCTACTGTTGGCAATTCAATTACAAAAAAAAGTATTGTTGGTAATTCCATCGTTTTTCACATATTTTCAGCTACCATTAATGATAACATGAATCAATTTTCTTACATAAAAGGGGGAGGTAGAAGAATGGAGTGAGACAAGGCAACAAAGCTCATACCGTTGAAGCACTTGTGTGAAGTTGGACTAAGGAAGCATAAAACCCACCATTGACGTTAATGAGTGTTTCATGCCTTCCTTTCTCCACTATAACTCCATTTTTCACAACAGCAATCAAATCTGCATTTTTTATTGTAGATAAACGATGTGCCACAACAACAGTGGTCCTGTTCACCATGACTTTGTCTAATGCATCTTGAACAACTCTCTCTGACTCAGCATCTAATGCACTTGTGGCCTCATCTAGTAGCAATATCTTTGGACTTTTAATTATAGCACGTGCAATGGCTACCCGTTGCTTCTGCCCACCAGATAATTGAGTTCCCCTCTCTCCCACTACGGTATCATAACCCTGTGATTGGAGGAAAAGTGTGAAGTCAAACACCTTAGCCAATGTGCACAGTTCCCACAATAAAACAGTCTACATGAAATGATGCTAAGTCATAATAACATGAAGAAAGCCAAGAAAAAATGTTTGGTAGTGTTCTTATCTGATTATTTATTTTACCTGCTGTAAACCACTAATGAACCTATGGGCATTGGCCAACTCAGCTGCAGCTATGATTTCTGATTCAGTTGCGTTGCCTCCTTTTCCATAGGCAATGTTGGCTCGGATAGTGTCATTGAACAACACTGGCTCTTGGCTTACAAGACCCATTTGCTGCCTTAACCACTTGAGCTTTAGCTCCCGAATTTCTATTCCATCAAGTGTGATTTGCCCTGAATCAGGATTATAAAATCTTTGCAATAAGGCAATCACTGTGGATTTTCCACTTCCACTCTCACCTACAAGGGCCACCGTCTGGAACAACAATTTTATTAATAATCATTAGTTCCAAGCAACATACTTTCACTTTAGCTAACTTTTGAAATGAAATGAAGTATAAAAACAAAAACACACAACTTTACCTTGCCAGAATGGATAGCCAAGCTAAGGTCTCGGAAAATCTGTATGTCAGGCCTAGATGGATACTTGAAGCTCACATGACGAAGCTCAATTTCGCCTTTAACATTATCCAATGTGGTGCCTGACTCATCACTTGGATCTATCTCTGACTTCTTATCAATTATTCCAAATATAGAAGCGGTAGCTGACTTGGCTTTACTTGAGTCAGGAGCAAAGGAGCTTGATTGAGAAACTCCAATAGCTGCCATAGTTAACGCAAAGAAAACCTACAAAACATGAAAATATCTACATTTTTAAGAAGGAAAAACACTGTTGGAATGTAATACTTTTTACACTTTTTTTTCCATCAAATGTTTATGACAGATGTTCGACAAGTATGAAAGAGTTAATACCCGGAAAACATCTGAGAATGAGGCCTTCCCAGCATCCACAAGTCTAGCTCCTGCATAGAAACTGGTTGCATAGACACTAAACAGTAAGAAAAATGAAACCCCAAATCCTGATCCACTGATTATCCCTTGCCGTATCCCTGTCTTCATGGGGCCCTCGCATTTTTTCCTGTATAGTTCCATCACCTTATCTTCAGCACAGAAAGAAGCTACTGTTCTTATACTTCCAACTGCATCATTAGCAACTTGGCTTGCTTCCTCGTACATCATCTGCAGCCACAGACATTACTGTATTGAGAATGTGTCTCTTAAAATAAATAATGCTACTACTTATATAACTTTGTGTAGCCGTGGAAAATAAACTACTAACCTTTGCATCTGCACTGAATCCCTTCATGAATTTCATTTGAACATATCCATTTACTCCAATCAGGGGAATCAAGACAAGAATAATTAACGCCAGCTGCCAACTTGCAATGAAAGCAATAATCAAACCTGCCAATGCAGATGCTAAATTTTGAACTAATAGTCCTAGTGCATCACCAACAAGAGCACGCACAGAAGCAGCATCAGCTGAGAGCCTTGCGCCAACGGCACCACTTGAGTTTTCAGGCTCATCAAACCAACCAATTTCCATATTTATCACTTTCTCAAAACACTTTAGCCTGATACGTTGGATTAATTTGCTTCCAGCCACAGAAAAGAAGTATGCTCGTGCAGGAATTATCAAGAATGATGCAAGACCAAGGACCATAAACATTAGTGCCCAAAACTTGGAGTCCTTTTTCATCTCATTAAACGGTTCATAAAAAGTTTTGATGACGCTGGAAATCAGTACACCAAATATTGGAAGTATAACACCATTTCCTATGGCAGCCACACATCCAAGCAGAAGAACTGGAATCTCTGGCTTGTTGAGGGAAGCAAGGCGGCTGAGCGGAACCTCTGGTGCTTGTTCTTTGGGTTGTAAGTTTTCCTGTTCCGGATCAGTGACATTAACTCCTGTGGGTAAACCAAAGGAAACTGAAAATGAATGGCGGCTACTATTCCCTATGGATGACCCCCTACTCATAGATCTTTGAAGTGACCTCCTTTGACTAGATTGTCTAAAGGATTCTACAGAAAGTTCACTCTTGTGATGATCTGCACTTTCTTCTGATTCCTTGTTTATTTCTTGTAAACGTATAAGTTGAGAGTAAGCTCCCTCAGGGTCCTTGAGTAATTCTGAGTGTGTTCCTGATTAATAAACACACAAAGTTATGGTAAGATTAAGATACATGCAAACAAAATTGTGATGATCTGAATTCTACTCTCTATGTATGAATTGCATCAGAATCAAAGAGTTAATCATCTAGATATGATCAATGATTGAAACAATGAAAATTGAAAAGAAAGCATGTTTTCAACGAAGTCGTATAGTACCTTTCTCAACCATCTTCCCTCTGTGAATTACTGCAATCATATCAGCATTCCTCACTGTGCTCAAGCGATGTGCCACAACAACGGTAGTTCTATTGACCATGATTCTGTCTAGAGCCTCTTGCACTATCCTTTCGGATTCTGCATCAAGCGCACTTGTAGCTTCATCTAGAAGTAGAATTCTTGGATCTTTTATGATTGCTCTTGCAATGGCAATGCGCTGCTTCTGTCCACCAGATAGCTGAGTTCCATGCTCACCAACCATTGTGTCCAATCCCTGCATGCAAAGGTAAAAAGCTCAAGGTTACTTAACAAGTTCCAAGATTATGAATCCCACAACAGCCTTAAAATTGAAGGTACTCTGGCTAGAACATAGAACCTGTGGAAGTTTATCAATGAATTTAGCAGCATTTGCAAGTTCAGATGCAGATCTAATCTCTTCAATTGTCGCTCCCTCCTTTCCATATGCGATATTATCCTTAATGCTAGATGCAAACAACACTGGCTCCTGGCTGACAAGGCCAATTTTTCCTCTGATCCACCTAAGCTGAAATTCTTTCAAATTAATGCCATCAATAAGAACTTCACCTGCATGTGGATCATAGAATCTTTCTACCAAGCTGATAACCGTAGACTTTCCACTTCCACTCTGTCCAACTAATGCGGCAGTTGTACCACTGGGTATATGGAGAGAGAATCCATTGAAGATCAGTTCCTCAGGTCTGGCTGGATAACTGAAATATACATCCCTTAACTCTATTTCACCTTGAATGTCCTCTAATATTTTTCCTTTTGGATCATAAGCATCTATCTCTGGCTTCCTTTCAATGGTCTGAAACATTTTGAAAGCTGCAGCCTGGCCAGCAGCAAAAGCACTCATGCTAGGAGATGCCTGGCCAAGAGACCTAAGATATGAAAAAATTAATGTAAATAAGTTGAGTATGAATCTGTTAACTTCTATAGCCGTGTGTGATTGTGTTGGTTTTGATAAAGAAAGCAAGGAACTATCAAACTTCCTCACAAGAGAATATACATTAAAAAAACTACTTACATTGAAGCAGTTAACACGGCAATAATCACATTAATCACCGTGCCCCCATTATATCCTTTTTCCATTATCATCTTTGCGCCAAACCATACAGCCAAAGCATAACCACAAAAAATAACAAACATAACTGTGCCTAGACCCAACCCAGCTATGGAACCCTCATGAACTCCTGATCTGTAAGCATCTACAAGAAATTTGCCATAACTAGATACTGCTTGCTTTTCCCCAGTAAAGGATGCAACCTGAAAATACACACAAAGGAAAGAAAATATGATCATCCTGTCAAGTGAGAGCAGTAAGCAATCAACCAAGACTCTATAGAATTTCACATATATCTACTTAGGTTTTAACAAACAACATACAGTTCTTATTGAGCCAATTGTCTGTTCAACTACATGAGCAGCTTTTGCATAAGCAGTTTGACCTCGAGAAGCCGTCTTGCCTATGATGATAGCCATAGCAGCACCTGACATTGCAAGAAGAGGAAGAGTGGACAGCATGACAACCGTAAGAAGCCACCCTTTGATAAATGCTATCACAAATCCCCCGAAGAATGTTGCTATTAGCTGCAGAAATTTCCCAACCTATTCAAAAAAGAAAATGTTCAGCACATTCAAACTGGCTTTGTGCTCCTATTTTGCATTTCAAGTCTACAATTTAGTTCTTACAGCATATCATACCTTCTCACCCATGGCATCTTGTATGAGAACAGTGTCACCTGACATCCTCCCTATCACCTCTCCTGTGTTCGTTTCCTTATCAAAGAAAGCAACATCTTGTCTTAGAATAGTTTTCAAATACAATCCCCTTATTCGTGCAGCCTGTCTTTCCCCTGTGACCATCCAACAAGTCACCTCTGAAAAATGAAATGGTTATATCAAGTTCAGTGTCTTTTCTTCACAGTCTAGAAAATTCAAATGATCTTAATTTTAAAAAATACTTACGGAGGAATGCTGCCACTCCAGATCCTATTGCCAAGTATACAAATTTCAGGGACACCTGCAATTTTATCACATAACTGAACCATGTCAATCACACGACCAAAGATTATCTTAACTGAATAAAACTAAACTGTTTATAAAATCTCTTAGCCCTGGTTTTACCTTGGACACTTGTTCCACCACGTCCGGGTTCCGCTGGTTACTACCGAAGCTATCAATCATTTGACCGAACAGTAATGTCATGAGAGGCAAACCCAAACCATTCCCAATGGCACCAATGGTCCCAATAGCCATCAGCATAATGTCGGTAGAGTCTGCAAAAGTGAACAGCTTGTGAAATGGAACTGTCTCAGGTTTTTCTTTTTGTTTGTTCATTTCTTCCTTTTCCCTGCTTTCTGCAGGATTCTCAGAACTGGTTGCCTCATCATGTTTATGCCTTTCCTCCTCCTCCACACCCATATCAGATCAGTGCCTTCTAAGCTGCCTCCAACTATACCAAAAAAAAGATAGCAACTCAGAAAACATTAATATATCAAAGGATCACAAACTAGGTAGCTTGGAATTGACAAATATAAATTACAGAACCAAGGTCTGGTGGAAACAGAGCTATTTTTTTTTTCTCTCTCTCTCTCTCCCTTTCTTTGATTGAAATTAAATTCGTTTTTAAAAAAAAACAAACAAAGAAGTTGGCATGAGTTTGTTTCAAGGCTAATCAAGTTGCATGACCCAGGTGGCAGTTTATTGATTCACCAAACATTTAATCAAATGTGAAACTTCAAGAACTCGGAAACGTGAAGCAACAAAAAGCAGATTTGACGATAAACAGCAATAACTGATTCCAAGTGCTTCCAAAGCGAGTTTCATTCACAGCCATCGTAAGAGCTTGGATTTATTATAAACAGAGGAATAAATGTAAACAAAAAGTGTTATGTTGAAAACTCGTATAAAACCTTGTGGCCAAAAATATGACTTCTTGAAATGTGCTGTTCGGTGCAGAAACAAGAGCACACGTTTGAATAAGCGGATCCAGACAAGAAATGAATAACGGTGAAGGTGATCGATTTTGTCACCTACCACACCGCAGAAAGACAGAAAAAAAAAAAAGAAAGATGAATGGCTCATCACTGTCTTTTCCTTAGGATAGTGTAAAAACGCAGAAGAAAAATGTTGCACTTCTTATAAGGTCAAAGTTTCAAACCAGATGTATAGAAAAAAACAATTGACAAAAAGAAAATGCTACCAACTTTGTAGAATCCAGCATATAATAAAAAAAATCAACAAAATCATAACTGACATCCATTTTAACATTTGAAAATGAGCATGAATATGAACAAACCTATGAGCTGAAACACAGGAAGAAAGAAGAAGAAAGAAAACAGGGAGAGGTGTTTGTCTGTTGAGAAAGATTTATTCTACTTGGGAATGAAAAATGGAAGAGATGACGATGGGTATTACAGAATTTATTTATTTATTTATTTATTTATAGAGTGAAGTTGGAAAAAAGAGTGTATGGGATCTCCCTGGTTAAGGGAGGTGAAGTGTATTCAGCAGATTCAGGGTTGGTTCTTATGCAGGTTCTGTAGAAATAGTGTTCACGCACATTATATGGGCACACATAGTCATTGCTTAAAGTGCAAGCATCTTCTTCCGTGATGGGAGACTACCAGTACATTAATTATTTTATGGAAAAGCATCTTCGCCCGTAATGGATGACTAGTGTGCTTCCATCCCATTTTTTTATGAAATTTCCTAACCCCATTTTGGATATAATATTTTGATATAATTAAATTGAGAAATAATTTTTTTATGATGAAAATGGTAGACAACTAGAAAATTCGTATTAAAGGAATTTTCTATTTTAGAATTAAATCCTAGTGCCAGTCCCGTCAAAGCTGTTCATTTGGTTTCGTGTTTCCATTTGGAAATTTGGTCAAAGCTATCCCCAATTGTTTATTGACGACCATTCTGCAATTTTCTTCTTTTATTTTATTTTATAAATCGAAGTAAATTTCAAGAGATACGTGCATATGACATATCTTCTTTGACAAGAATGACGAAGTCGTTTATTTGTGCTCACCGGAAAAAGGCAAATTCGAGGTAGATTCTCTCAGTCTAGCATCCAAGTTGCACTGACAAGGGTTGTTGCTACATCTGTTATTCTTCTTCTTCTTCTTTTCACAAATTGTTAATCAATGCGTACTAGCTAAAAGAATTAAAATTTTAAAATGTGTATGATTTATCCTGATTTTTTTTAAAGTAGTGAATAGTAAATTTTCATGATTATATATATATATATATATAAAATGTATTTAATAATATTTATTATAATTACATTTATAAAAATTATATTTACATATATATTTTTGGGTTAAATATATTTTTAATCTTTCAAAATATTTAAATTTTGGTTTTGATTTCTCAATTTTAAAATTTTTGGCTTAGATCTCTTATTTTCTAAAATATCATGATTATCCTTATATTAATTTAAGTTACATTAAATTAAGTTAGATCAATTATTATAGGAAAAAATTTTAATCATTTTATGAAATGTTTTGATTATAATCCTTTATTTATAATTAATGTATTTTAATTTAATATAAATTAAGTTAATATAAATACTATAATTAATGTATTTTAAAAAATGAGATACCTAAATCAAAGATTTTATAAATTTTTATAAATTATAATAAATATTATTAAATACATATTATATATATATATATATAATCATGAAAATTTACTATTCACTAATTTAAAAAAATCAGGATAAATCATCCACATTTTAATTTTATAATTTTATTATTTTATATAATATAAATTTTATTTATTTATTGTATAAAATTTATTTTTAATTTTATTTTAAAATTTATAAAATTTATTTTAATTATTTTTAATTATTTAATTTTATTTTAATTATTTTTAATTACATTTAAAATTAGTATATAATATATAAAAACATATATATTTTTATGATAATTTTATCGAATTAATATTTTTTAATTTATTTTTTTATTTAAATATATAAATATTTGAAATATGTGTAATAATATTAATTGGTAACTATTAATAATGATTAAAAATTATTAAATTTAAATTTAGTATAAGAATAGAAATAATATATTTTATATTATAATTTTAATAAATTATATATTTTTAAATTGAAAAAACAAAAATATAGAGAGGAAGTATATATTTAAAAATATAATAATATAACTATTTAAGAATAGTGAAAGAGATTAGAAATATTTCTATTAAAATTAGTTTTATATTATAAATATTTATTAAAAAATTTATTTCTATTAAAAATATTTATTTTCATTAAAATATTTTATAAAAAAATATAATAAATATTTATATCATATTATGATAAAGAAAATATAAATTAAAACTATTATAATTTAACAAACTGTATAGTATAATTTTAAATTTATATTAATATATTAATTTTAAAAAAATTTACTGTATTATATATTATAAAATATATTTAAATTTTATCAATACATAATAAATATTCATACTAATATATTTATTTTAAAAATTATTTATTTATTATATAAAATTTTATTTAAAGTATTTTTTTACTTTAAATTTACAATTATATTTAAAATTAGTGTACAATATATGAATAAAATGTTTTTATTACAATTTTTAATTTAATATTTTATTAATTTATTCTTCAATTCAAATATATAAATAACTAAAACCTATGTAATAATATTAATCGATATTCATTCATAAAAGAAATTATTAAATTTAAATTTAATATAGAAGGTAAAAACAATATATTTTTTATAATTTTAATAAATTAATTATTTTTAAATTGGAAAAATAAGAGTTAAAGAGGAAGAAAAATTAATGTAATATATTCATATAAATATTCAAGAATAGTAGAAAAATAAATGAGGCTTAGAATATTTTTATTAAAAATTTGTTGTGATTTAAAAACATTTATTAAATTTTTTATTTGTAATAAAATATTTAATAAAAAATATTTAAAATATTATATTATGATAAAAAAAATATTATAATATAAAAAATTGTATACCATAATTTAAACTTATATTAATATATTGATTTTAAATTTTTTACTATATTATATATAATATAAAAGATTTAAATTTATTTCAATGATAATAAACATTTATTTTATGATAATTTTAATATATGTTAAATTTATTTTCATTTTAATTTTAATAATATTATTATTATTTTAATTTAAAATATTCATAATATTATATTAATATTATTTGTTTACAATTAAAAATTAAATTTATTTATAATAATAAAACAAATAATAATAATTTGTTAATAATGATCTAAATGATGTTTTCTCTTCTTTAAAAATAGATTTATTTATAAATACTTATTTTTATATATTTTTATGAGCAATAAGTTTAAATAAAAGTTTAGTGTTATCCAATGTTAAATGAAATGGAACATATATCGCTTTAACAATTATTAAGGTTTAGTATCTTCTAATTTAAAAAGATAAAAAAAAATACTTAAATTTTTTTATTCTATTCAATTTAGAATTTTGGTAAGAATAGGAATTAATAAAATAAAATAAATTTTTATTAAAATTAAAAATATTAAATTTTATGATAGATAAATAAAACATTAAATATTTTTAATATTTTTAAAATAATAAATATATACATACATTTATAGAAAAATTTTATTATTTAATAAATTTTTATCTATGATTGGATTGTTAAACTAGCAGATAAGATAGCTGAAAATTGAAAAAATAGATGAAAACTAAAAGATGAATAAAAAATAATAAATAAAAATATAATTAAATAATAATTAAAATATGATAAATATGTTATATTTTTATAAAAAAATTATATTAAGATTTAATTAAATAAAATTTAATTTTTTAAAATAAAAATATATTTTTTAAAAATTTTACATAAATAAAATTTAAATAAAAACTTTTTTAAGTAATATTTTTATAATTTTTACTTTTTATCAAACAGTTTAATGTTTTTAATAAAATAAATAATATAATAATTAAAATAAATAACATATATTAAAAAATAATTGAAAATATGATGATAATATAAAATTAATAATATTATTATAAGAAAATAAAATAATATTAAACTTCTAAAAATAAATAGATAAATAAAATATTAGATTATAAAAATATATTAAAGTTAAAAATAAACAAAATATTTTAGTTAGGAGTTGAAAATATATAAAATGGTCATTAATTTCTTTAAAAAATGTTAGTAACTATCTAGAACAAAATAATAACTATTAAAATAAGTTATTTTACCAAATAGAATTGAAATGTTGAACAAACTTTTCAAAACTTTCAGCTAGACAAAATGTCTTAAGAAACACATTCTTAACCTATATTTATAAGATATTGATTAACATTAGTCATTTAAGTCCCACTTGGGATGATTTTTAGGATTTAATTTTAAAAATTTTAAAAACTAAAACTATTTTTTTTCAATTTTCAATTAGTTTTTGATTTTTAAAAGTTGTTGCAAAAGAAAATTAAGTACTTTATTATGAATTCACAAAAAATATATAAATAAAAATATTAATTTAAAAAAATTAATCATATCACAATAATATAAATTTTTAATTTTATAAATTAATAAATTAAATATTATTATTTTCATTATTATTTTGATGATGATAATTATGATAGTGATGATGATAGTGATAGTAATGAAAATAAAAATATTACTTATGAGATAAATTATAGGTGTCAATTTGGTCCCACCCAACCTTAGCCCACATGGCTAGGGTTAAAAATGAGCCACAAGTTCATAAAACTTAACATTTGTAAAATCTATATGATTATAAGCTCATTAAGTGCTAAGGATTATGATCGGTGTATACACTTAATTTTTTTCTTTTAATATTTTTTTATCTTTTTCTATAGTTTTTTTCTCTCAATTTTCTTTTCCATGCTCAAAATAAAACACAGGGATGAAAAATTAAAATAAGTAAAATCATTTAGAGAGAGAAAGAAAAAATAGGAAGAAAAGATAATTTTAGAGATAAAAAGATAAATATATTTAAAAAAAGTAAAGAAAATATAAAGTATAGAAAAGTTGAGAGAGAAAGAGAAAATATTTAGAGAGGAAGAAAATTATAGACAAAAATAAAAAAATATTTAGAAAAAGATAAAAATCTAAAAAAGAAACATAAACAAATTAAAGAATATTTTAGTATTATAAAAATATTAAAGATAAAATTTAAAGAGAAAAAAAATAAAGAAAAAAATGAGAGAAAGAAATTTTAGAGAAAAAAAAAACTAAATATAAGATAATATCGTAAAAGTTAATCATATTTTACGTAATTTAAAAATTATGTAATTCAAGTTTAAAAGATCTTACTTTTAGACAAGTTACAAAATATATGAGTTAGTAACATTCATTCCACTTAATTTGAAAGTTACTTGAGTTAAGGTTTAAAAGCTCTACTTCTAATTTAATTACAAAATAGAATGTTATAAGATAAGGTTAACTAGATTAACTCATATTCATTTCACTTAGTTTAAGGATTACATGAATTAAAGTATATAAATAAACAATGATAAGATAGGACTCAATGAGTTAGCATACATTCATCTCATTTAATTTCTTAATTTAAGCATGAGCTAAGATTAGAGATGAAAGTGAATAAAATCATTTGATAAGCTACAACTCGCCTTGTTTAATAAACAGATAAAGTCAGATTTGTTGCAAAATCCTTTGAGATGAACAAGTCAAATTTAAACTTATATAAAAGTTTGTTTAGTCTATTCAGAAATTTATTTATTTTAATATATACATATATATATATATATATATTAGACATATTTAATAATATTTTTATCTTGTAGGTTTTAAGCTTGCAAGTCTTTTTAATCAATCATTTACATAGACTTAAAATTTATTTATTGATTTCTTTTTGAAACGTGAGCTTTTAAATAAACTTGTAGGTCTTGTAGACTCTAAATCAAATCAGGTGTTGAAAAAAGAAAATGTCTTTAACAGATAATAGACCTAGACTCAGGGTTCAAAATTTTTAAACAGGTCACGTTTAAACACTTTGGATTAAATAACTTGACACATGAGCTACCTTAAATTAAGAGTTATGTGGATTAAGATTTAAAAAATTTCTACTTTTAATTGGGTTACATAACTTAGAACTAAACCTTAGGATCAAATGGACCAGTCCATGAATCATAGACCAATTTAATACCTCTAAAGGTAATGGTAGTGATGTAATAGTTATAATATAAAAAATATTATATAATTATACAAATTTATATTTTACATATTATTTGATTATTAATATTAAAGATATACAAATTTATTTATATTATTATTATAATATTTTTATATTATCTAGTCTTTATTTTATATGAAAATAATATATATTATGGTATTATTATAAATAACTATATAATATAAAATTATATTCGAATATTATAAATTTTTATAATTTATATATAAATTAAATTTATTTATTTTATAATATATAATATTATAAAAATAAAAAATTAAATTCTTTAAAATAATGAAAATAAACTATTATTATTATAATGATGATAATAATTATGATGATGATGGTTATAATATAAATAATATTATGATTATAAAATTTTATATTTTATATATATTTGATAATTAATATATAAGATATATAATTTAATAAATTATTATTATTATAATATTTCTTATATTATTTATATTTATTTTATATAAAATAATATATATTATATTATAAAAATATATATAACATAAAATTATATTATAACTATAAGTTGAATATAATTTTTATATATCAAATAATATTATTTATTTATGAATATATAAAAAATAGATAAATAATTAAATTATTTTAAAGTAATAAAAATAAAAATTTTAGAAATAAAATTTATTATTATAATAAAAATAAAAATAGTGTTCATGATAATAACAATGAGATATTAATTATAATATAAAAATATTATATAATTATATAAATTTTTATTTCACATACTATTTTGTTATCAATATTTAAAATAAATAATTTTATATATTATTGTAATATTTTTATATTATTTAGTATTTAGTTTATATAAAAATAATTATATTATAATAGTATTGTGATATTATATATAATTTTGTCCCTATTAAAAATATTTATTTTCATCAAAATATTTAATAAAAATTATAATAAATATTTAAAAATATATCATATTATGATAAAGAAAATATAAATAAAAACTATTATAATTTAACAAACTATATAGTATAATTTTAAATATATTTTAATATATTAATTTTACATTTTTTTACTCTGTTATATATTATAAAATATATTTATATTTATACCAATATATAATAAATATTCATAATATATATATATATATATTTAAGTATTATTTATTTTTTATATAAAATTTTATTTTTAAGTGTTTTTTCTTTAAAACTTTTAATTACATTTAAGTTAGTGTATAATATATAAATATAATATTTTTATTATAATTTTTATTTAATATTTTATTAATT
This sequence comes from Canavalia gladiata, assembly GCA_037954105.1. Classification (NCBI taxonomy): domain Eukaryota; kingdom Viridiplantae; phylum Streptophyta; class Magnoliopsida; order Fabales; family Fabaceae; genus Canavalia; species Canavalia gladiata. Next base: position 19,499,990 of record CM075660.1, read on the forward strand.
TATTCTTCAATTCGAATACATAAATAATTCAAACTTGTCTAATAATATTAATTGATATTCATTTATAATAAAAATTATTAAATTTAAATTTAATATAGAAGGTAAAAATAATATATTTTTTATAATTATAATAATTTAATTAATGCAAGGATACAAATTGAAAAATTAAGATTTAAAGAGGAAGCAAAATTAATGTAAGGATGTTTTCAAAATATATTAATATAAATATTCAAGAATAGTAGAAAAATAAATGAGGCATAGAATATTTTTATTAAAAATTAGTTGTGTATTAAAATCATTTATTAAATATTTTATTTTAAATAAAATATTTTATAAAAAATATTTAAAATACTATATTACGATATAAAAATTATATACCATAATTTAAATTTATATAATATATTAATTTTAAATTTTTTATTATGTTATAAATATTATAAAATATTTAAATTTATTTTAATGTTAATTAAAAAATTTATAAAAATTTTAATATATTAAATTTATTTTCATTTAAAATTTTCATAATATCATATTAAATTTATTTATAATAATAAAGTTAAAAAAATAATTTGATAATAATAGTTCAAATGAGATTTTTTCTTTTATAAAAATGAATTTAATGAAAAGCACTTATTTTTTATATTATTATAAGAAATAAATTTAAGTAAAAATTTAGTATTAATCGTATTAAATAAAATGGAATACATATCAGTTTAACAAGAAAATTTTTAATTTAAAAAGTTATTAAAAAAATACCTAAAATCTTTTACTCTATTAATTTTAGAGTTTTGGTAAACATTAATTTTAAGAGTACTATTAAAAAAAATTAACTAAATTTTTATTAAAATAAATTTAAATATATTAAAATTTTATGATAGATGAATAAAACATTAAATATTTTATAAAAAAATATTTATTTTTAAATTTTATATAAATAAATTTTAAATAATTTTTATAAAATAATATTTTTATAATTTTAACTTTTTATTAATCATTTTAATATTTTTAACAAAATAAATAATATAATAATTAAAATAAATAACATAATAAAAATAATTTAAAAGATAATATTATATAATAATATAAAAATAAATATATTTAAAATTAGTATTATTATTATAAAAATCAAATAATATTAAATTTATAAAAATAAATAAATAACTAAAATATTAAATTATAAAAATATATTAAAGATAAAATAATAATATATTCTAATTTAAAGTTAAAAATATAAAAAATAGTCAAAACATCTTTTAAAAAATGTTAATAACTGTCTAGAAAATATTAATAAATATTAAAATAAATTATTTTGCCAAACTGAAATGTTAAACAAACTTTTTTGTTGATAATTTAAGGTTTTATGATGGTTTTATGTTTTTAGTTTAAAAATTTTAAAAACTTAAATCAATTTTTGTTTTCAGTTTTTTAATGTTAATTTTTAGTTTTTAAAAATTGTTGTAAAAATAAATTAATTCTTTCTGTTATATTATTTTATTAAAAATTCCAGAAAAATATATAAATAAAAAAATAAATTATATTAAAATAAATATAAATTTAAAAATTTAAAATTAATTAAGTAATTAATATTATTTTTTATTATATTATGGTAATAATAATTATTATAATAATTAGTATTAATAATAAAAATAAAAATAATATTTTATAAGATAATAATAAAGATGTGATGGTTATAATATTTTTTTACATAATTATATACATTTTTATTTTATATATTATTTAATTATTAATATTTAAAATAAAAATGTTATGTATGTTGTTATTATAATATTTTTATATTATTCAGTATTTATTTTATATAAAACTAATATATATTATAAATCATTATATAATATAAAATTAAATTATGTTATTATAAATTTAATATAATTTATATATAAATTAGTATTATTTATTTTTTAATATATAAAAATTATATAAAAATTAAATTATTTACAATAATAAAAAATGAATTATTATTATTATAATAATTATACATTTTAATATTTTATATATTATTTATTAATTAATATATAAGATAAATAATTTTATATATTATTATAATTTTTTTATATTATTCAATATTTATTTAATATAAAATAGTATATATTATATTATAAAAATTTATATAATATAGATTATATTATAATATTATAAATTAAATATAATTTTTATATATTAAATAATTTTATTTATTTATAAATATATAAAAAATAGATAAATAATTAAAATTTTAAAATAATACAAAAACATTAAAAATAAAATTATTATTATTATTATTGATAAAAATAAAAATAGTATTTATAAAATAATAATAATAATACAATGATTATAATATAAAAATATTATATAATTATATAAATTTTTATGTTATATATTATTTGATTATTATTATTTAAGGTAAATAATTTTATATATTACTATAATATTTTTATATTATTTAATATTTATTTTAAATATAAAAAAAATATATTATAAGTAATTATATAATATAAAATTATATTATAACATTATAAATTTTATTTTATTTTTATTATATAAAATTTAAATATATAAAAATTTAAATTTATTTAAAATAATAAAAATATTTTATTATTATTATTATTATAGGATGATGGTTTAGTGATGTGAGCTTGGATAGATTAAAAAATAAAAATATTTTTAAATTGAAATAATGTTGAATAATTTTATTTAGTTTATAAATTTAAGTTAAAATTGTTTTTAAAATTATTTTTTAAACAAATTTTATTTTTAAAATTCATTTAAAAATAAAAAAATTAAAAACTCGTCGAAGGAGCCTAAACTTTTCGTTAGTTAAAATATATTATGAAATACACTTTTAATCTATATTTATAAGATATTGATTAACATTTATGTACTTAATTTCAAGAAAATTTATTTATTTTAATTTATGTATTTCAATCTAAAATTTATTGATTAACACCTATGGCCCGATTTATGAAAGAATTAAGTATCTTTTCTGCTAAGATTCAGAACCTCTAAACACTATAAGGCAATAAGGCACAAAGAATATTTGTACTCTTCATTCCAAGCCACTATCAATCCATTATGAATAGCATCCAATTCAGTGTGTAGATTATTTGATATCCCTATGCTGTCATAAAATTCACACTTCCATTGGCCCGTACATTCCCAAATAAGACCTCCAAACCCTACTGGTCCAGGGTTGCCATAACATCATCCACCAATGGAGACATCCACTACACCCATTTACTGGTCTTCATGATGTCAGTTTCCGTGGGTTTCACACTTTCACATACTCAATATCCTTCTTCAACTGAAGAATATTTCGTATTATAAAATTAGAATGCAGCAAATTATTAGTAATCACATGGGGATTTCTTGATGTCCAAATCTACCAATTTGCTGCTATGAAAATGTCTCCACATTGCTTCGTACAGTGCATAATCCACTATTTTTAAAAACTAATTTAGACTTAAATGTATTAAATATTTATCAAATTAAATAAATTTTAAAATAATATATGAAACATAAATAACCCAAACATCACATTGGTAAAATAACGCTCGTAATTTATATTTAAATATAAAATATCTTCTACTTTAAATATTATATTATTTTTTAAGATTATGCTTCATTAGATTCAGGATGGAAGTAAGCCGAATCGAGTTAGACTTTTCATGTTTAAACCTGACCTATTTAAAAAATTTGAGATCTGAACATGTTACCTGTTAAAGATTTTTTTTTTTTATTAAAATCTGGTCTAATTTAAAGCCTACAAGCAAGTTTGTTTAAAAACTTACGTAATAAAAAAAAATCAATAAATAGACTTAAAATCTATATAAATAATTAATTAAAAAGATTTGTAAACTTAAAGTCTATAAGATAAAAAGGCCATTAAATACGCTTAAAACATATATATATATATATTATGTAAATAAAATATAAAATAAATATTATATAAATATAATATATTAAAATAAATATAAATATATAATATATAAATATAAATAGACCACTGAATAGGTTAAATAGACTTTTTTTATAAATTTAGGCCTGACTTGTTTATCTATAAAGGCTTTTTAAAAGTCTATTTATTTATTAAACAAACCGCGTCAACGTAGACTTTAAACAAACCAAACCATAGGTCTCTGTTGGATGACCTTGTTTACTTCCATCCCTAATTGTATTGCTCTGTTTATTTTTTATTTATTTATTTCTTTAATTTGTATCATTTTTAATTTTCATATTTCTAACATTTTTCAATTTTATTTTTACTATGGTTAATATTATAATTTTTTTAAAATTAAATAACATTTAAATATACATTAATTTATGATTAATCAGAAAATACATATTTTACTACATAATTTATCTTAATTAAAAAATACGGTAACATAATACAAGTGAATAATATTTTAATATATTTGAACATTTAATTATCCTTTAAGTTTGCTTCTACAATTTTTAACAAAAATATTATTTTAACATGTGTTTTTAATAATATATTTTTATTTTATTTATACTAAAAATATTAGTATGGGATGCGTAAAAGTTTTATAAATATATATAAGATAAAAAACTAATAGAAATCTTATCCAGCATATAATGAGATAAATGCTTTTTTATTTTAGAAATGTTGAATTGAGGCTTAGTTATTTTACTTAACAAAATAATATTTTATTAAAATAATTAAAAATCAAAATATATTAAAATTTAAAATGTTTACAAATATTTAAAGTTACCTAACTAGCTATTTACATTTGAGTATTTAACAGTAATTATTAAGGTATTACTTAAAAACAATAATTTAATAATTAAGTAAAAAACAATAATAAAAATAAATTTTATTAAGTTTAAAAATATATAAAATACCTAAATAAATTTAAAAATTAAAATATCAAAATTAAACACAATTTAAGTAAAAAAAAAATACAATTAAGTTAACATAAAATGTGAACGACTTGATGACCTTGTTAAGGTTACCCCTTCTCGAGAAGCGCCTTGACATTGGCAGAGCAGAAAGCCAGAAACAGATACATTTGAGTGTTTTTGTTTGATTTTCTCTTAATTTTTAGTTAATATGCTTTTAATGATAATAATATAAGCAAATTATATTGGTATTACCTGTATTTGGTTATGACATAGACAAAAATATTTTGGACAATTTTTATTTTCTCTAAGCTCACACTAGATTTTCCTAACCCGCAAACTCTCTTTACCATTCGTACATTTTCGAGGAATAAACACAGGTGCAACGTTATTTCCTCTCTCGCTAGCATACACTCACATTCTTTCCCCTCTCTTTGATATTTGGTGAAGAAATACTTAATTGATTCTTCCATTTTCCGGCATTCATTCCCACAACATTAACTATTTATCTATTTCTCTTGCATAACAGGAGCATTCAGTTCATCTGAATCCTCTCTTCACGTTCTCTCCTACTACCTTTTTCCAAAAAGGAAAAGTTACGTCCTTACTTACTACACCACACAAACAACTATTGGCAAAGATTGAAGCAACACACAATAATTTCATCAATCAACTCTTACAAAAAATGAGGTCTCTGTAATTCCCTCCCCAAAAATAATCGAGTAGAAGAGGGGAGGGGTAAACATTATTGCAGGATAGGTAAGAGAGCGAAGAGGGAAGGAGCTGAGGAGAAGAGAAAGGGTCGTTGGAGTCATGTCAGGAGAAGAATCCTTAAAAAAAAAAATTGAAGATAAAAATATTATTGTAAGAAAAAATTTAAATGATACGTGCATATCACATGTTCAAATTCACAACATCTCTCCGTCCGGAGTATATGATGCAATAAATTTCAATCAACAATAAAATAAGTTAGGTAGGTGGAAAAAAATAGAAATATTGTAATTTTCTCAAAACATAGTGGGTATCAATCTAATTTATCTTAATAATATTATTTTATTTTTAATTATTATTTAACTTTTACATATTTTTACAATGTGTAAATAATTGTAAAAATATACTGATTCTTAAATAATAAAAATATAATTAAGTCTTTTAAATATTTTGGCTATTAAATTAGTCTCCAAAAAATTTAAATAATCATTACATTAGTTTTTTAAAAACTTTTGTCAACAAATTATATTTCAAAAATTTAATTTATCATTAAATAGTATTTTAAAAATTAAATTGTTTTAAATTGGTCTTTAAAAATGATTAAATGATAAAAACAATTAAAAGTTTAACTTAATGATAAATTGAACTTTTGAAAAATTAAAATTTCATCAAATTAATCCTTATAAAAGATTAAATTCATAATAAAAATAAAAATTGAATGAAAAAATTTATAGAAGATTAATGTAATAATAAGTTAAAATTTTAAAAAAATTAAGGTGGTTGTCCAAATATTTAGAAAACCTATTTATAATATTTTATATGTAAAAATCAGAATGTAAATTTTTTAAAATAATCTTATAATTTTTAAAAAATAAAATATAAACCAAACGTTCTTTAATATATGTATTTTTATTGATGCGGGTTAATTCAAAAGAAAAAAAATAACAGTATAACATATTATATTTTCTGTAACATTTAAAAAATGTTTAAAAAATATAAAAAATATTATTTATTAATTTTAGTAACATTTTAAAAAATATTATATCTGATTTATCTCATAAAATATTATTAGTAACATTTAAAAAATATTATAAAAATATAAAAATATATATCTTATTAATTTTAGTAATATTTTTAAGAAATACTCCATCTAATTTATGTCATAAAAATGTAACACGGTATGGTATAATGAGATTTATTTTGATTATTTAGAGCAACTTCCAAAATTGATTGATTAACTTATTCTTTTAAATAAGTAATTAAAGCTACCATTTAATAATATTTTTATCTTTAAAAATGTAGATTGTTTTAAAATAATTTTATGAGGATTTTAAAAAATAATATATAAATCAAATACTTTTTAATTTTTTTTTATTAATGCGGGATAATTTGAAGGAAAAAGCAATGATAGAGTTAGATTTAATTTATTTATTTTTATTAATGCGGATTATTTGTGTTCGAGCAACTTCAAAGCTGGGCGGTTCACTGATTCTTTCAAATAAGTAATTGAAGCTGAATTTTTCTCCGTGAGAGGTTGATGTTGTAACATTTTGATTAAGCAATAATCGTTTATTTAAGCAACTTAATCTTATTAAAAAAAGTATGGATCCATTGTACTCTTTCTCAACAGATTAATTTAGAAGGTGTACAAATTAAGATAAAATAAAATATAAACGATGAATGTAGGATAATTTATACAATCTATTTAAAAAAAATTTAGATTTCACTATTGAAATAGAGAGTTGGTTAACTTGTAAAAAGTGTATATATATATTCAAATAAATTAAATAATCAACTTGAAAAAGTTACTATGTTAAAGTTGCTTTTAAGTTATTTAAATCTTTATGTCGCGTAATAATTTATTTAGTTATTGTAAATTATACAATTTATATAAACAGTATCTATTCAATTTCTAATCTGTGCTATTTGGGCTGTGCAGAGTAAGGACCTGATTAGATCACTTTAAAGTGAGGGTTTGATGAAAAAGCACGACTTTAAGCTAAAAAAGGATACATGATGAAAACAAAATTACACATAAAAAAGAAACAATCAAAGCCACAGGCCCACAACTTCTCACCTTACTTTGGCAACGACACAAAGGTCTTTCAATGATGTTCTGACTTTCTGTGGCAAAAGGGCTCGTATCTTGTCATCCATCTATTGTTTGTAACCTTATAAGCTACTTTCCATCATGATGCAAGCATAATGGAATCTCCTTTTTTAAAGTATGAAAAATGCATTGTTTTAAATAATTTTTTTATGGTTGATTAATTTTTAAAAAATAATTGAAGTATTTAACTTATAAATTGGTTATTATTTCCTGTTTTAGTTTTGTTTAGAAAATTGAAATAAAAAAATGTTGAAAAAATGTTTTGTTAGTTTTTTTAAATATCTCTTCGTCTTATTTTAAATTTTATTTTAGTATTTTTTATTTAAGATATTAATATTTTTTAAATATTAAGTATTCATTTTTTTTGTTAATATAACTCTTATTTTTTAAGAATAATTCTTACGAACACTAATGCGGAAATGATTTTAATATTATTCTAAAAGTTAAAAAAAATGTTTTATATACTCTATTGACGTTTACCATTCATTGATATTTTTAACATGAATATTTTTGTAAAACTAGTTTACTTTATCATAATAATTGGTAAAAGATTTAAAATGGGACAGGGAAAATATAATAGAAACATAAAAAGTCAAAAGATTATTATTTTCTATAAATAAAACAGGGTTTATATTATTTTGTTCTATCACTTTTCATACATCATCCATGTTATTATATTTTTATTTTTCTCTCATAATTGTAATTTTTTTTTATAATTTTAATGTGTAAAAAAATTTCTTGATAATATATTAACTGTATACAAAGGAATTATTTAAGTTTTTTTTTACATTAACATCTTTTTATTTAATCTATCATTTTTTTTTCAAATGAGTCTTTAAAAAAAAATTCGATGGTTTCATTGTAAATTTTTTGTTTATTTTTCCATTAACTGAATTTTTTTTAACTTTTTTATCCATTTGAATATCATAAATTTCTTACTCAGTTTATATTACTAACATAAGTTTCTTATTCGATAGCTTGAAATATGATATTTAATTAAAATTTTATTATATTTAAAAAATTAAATGGAAATAAATTAGGGATGAATAAAAGAACAAATTCGCAAAAAAAAAATATTAATAAAATAAAAAAGGAGAAAATAAAAAAATTATAAATTTTTTAAAAACCAAAAACTTAATTGAGCTCTTTTTGATAAAATGGTGTAATTAATCATATGATAGTTCAATGGAAGTAATCCTAAGCTTGTTTTATTTTAATAATATTAGTTATAAAAATTTATTATAAAAAATATAGTTAAAAAATTTAAAGTTTTAATTGAAATGTAGATAAATTGATATTATTTTTTATCATTTAATTTTATGATATTTTACATTTATCATCAATTATAAAAAAAATAATGATAGTTATAAAATAAAAAGGATAAATTTAATTTTTTAAAATTATTTAAAACTCCGAAAAATTAGTTTATTATATGATCGAATACTTTAAATTTAGCAGTTGGTTATGTATGACATGTGCTAAATAATATTTTTAGAATATTTATAAATTAAAATAAAATTTTTATTGAAAATGTTATCAATACATTTCCATTATAATTTTAATATGGTTGAGGATATTTTCAATATAATCAGAAATATTCCAATTTTATTATTAATTATGTGTTATCATATAAAATAGATAAAAGAAAGTGAAAAAATATATATCCAAATAATTTCTATGTACAATTTTATATTTTAGGATACTGCTTAATATATATATATATATATATATATATATATATATATAATTTTATAAAATTTAAAAATATTTGATACTTTAAATAATAAATTCAAATTAACAGATAATTTATTTTTTATAATATTTATTAATTTGAATTTTTAATAAAATATTAAATATTTTTTAAATTTTATAAAATTTTATAAAAATAATCTATATAATATAATTTATTAATTCAACTATTAAATTGATAAAATTTAATTTTATATAAGAGTTATTAAGTACAATAATTTTGAAAAAAGTTATTTCTAAATAACTTGATCCTCTTCTTATATATGTAATATGATAACTAATTCAACTATGATGTCTAATTTAATTTTATATAAATATAAAAATATTTAATTATTAATCTTTAAACTATTATTAAATTATTTATTGACAATAATCTTGTATTTTTTTAGTTTTATTTATAATATTTTTTTAGAATTTTTTTATGTTTTAATATAATTTTTTTACAAAATTTTAGAACAATTTATTATATTTGAAGAATATTAACCTATTTCTTCATAAGTAGTTTGAAATTTTTAAAAATGCTTAATTTTATAAAAACATAAATAGTTATTATATTAAAATATAAAAATGTCTTTTCATCAAAATATTATTACTTTTGATTTCTTAAAGTTAATTTAAGGTTAAAATTAGCAAAATTCATTATTTTTTATATTTATATTTTATAAATATTGAATCTTTAACAATTATTTAGTGTGGTTATAAAATTTGAAATTAAATAAATATAATTGGATTTGTCATTGTAAAATTTTAATATATTACTTTAATTAATTTTTAATTTTTGTAATTAAATAAAAATAATTTTACACAGAAGATTTATTAAATTATACTTATTTTATTTTTTATCTCATTTTTATCTTTTTCTTTTTTCTTGTCATCGTGTATCTCTAATTTATTTGATTATTTTAATATATTTTTGAATGGATCCATTTTAAATATTTTTTTTATAAATAAGAGAAATAATATTCTATATTTATTAAAATTTTTAAAATTAAACCAATTATTTCAACGATAATTTAAAATTTAATAATTTAATAATAATTAAATTGATATTAATTAAAGATATTTTTAAACTATATAAAATATATTATATTAAAATATATAATAATAAAATATATTTAAATTATTATTTTGTGTAATTAAAAATTAAAAAATTATATATATTTAATTATTAAATTTAAATTATATAAATAAAATAAAATTTATTTTTACTTTTATTTAAAAAGTATTAAAATAAAATTATTTTATATAAAATCGATATTTATCAGTTCGATAAATTTATTGTTAGTTTATTAATTTTTGAACAAATTTACTGGTTCATTACCATTTTTTGTTAAAATAATTTAACCGTTCAATTACCAAAAAAACAATTTCAGTTGAGCACCAACACAATGATATGGATTGAACGTAAGTAAAGATAAGAAAGAATTCTGTTTATACCCCTGACAGCATAAAGAGGGACACAGCCAACAATATTAAATGCAAAAGCAGAAAACGACGCAAAACCATAAATTTCACTCAAAGATAAGTACAGTATCAAACCATCGTTTTCTCTTCCCTACGTGTACGTAGGTGTAGTTCGATTTAGGATTTTCTACGAAGAGAGGGTAAATAAACCATTACGATATAAGGAAAAAAGTATTTTACTGTACAATATTTATTATACCTAAACTTATGCACCATAAATATAATTTATAAATTTATATATATAATTATTAAAAAATATAATAAAGTTGTAACATATAAATAAATGTATAATAAAAATATAATATATTTATTTATATATTACATAAATATAATGTATTTATTTATATATTATAAAACTAACTTTTTACTTATTTATTAATTTTTTATAATATATTTATTAATATATTATATCTAATATGTAATATATAAATTTATACATTATAAATATAATACATAAATTTATACGTTATAAATATTATATATATCTCTGCCAAAAATAATTTTTTCCCATACATTATTTTTGTCAAATTTTTTAATGTTGATCTGTTTCCCGCTTAAAATCTCCCAATTTAATAGTTTAGTTTTCTCATCATCACTTTTAAAGTTTTAAATATTTAAAAATAATAAATTTCATTAAAAATGTTTATTACACATTTTATTTTTAATATAATAAATATTTAAATTTTTAACAAAAAATTATTTTAAAATATTTAAAATAAACAAAAAAATTAAAGATAGTAACATTTTTTTAATTATGTTAGAATTCTATTAAAAATTAGAATAAAAATGTAGTAATATTATTAAATATTTTTTATAGAAAATTATGTACTTTTATTTTTTAATATATATGTTTTAATAATTAATGTTCTTTTTTTTTTAAAAATTTGTGAATCTAAAAATTATTATTATTATTATTTTATTTTAGGAGGAGAATTTTCGTTTCAACAATTAAACGTGGTTTACAAAGACACCACTGACGGGAGGGTTGTCTTCAATCCAATTGCAATTACCAGCAGAAAAAGGAAATGATATTACAAATCAGCCAAGGTTTTGAGAAAAAAAGAAAGATAAAGAAATCAGCCAAGCTATTGATGTTCTACTTATATTTCTTAGAGAAAAATTGCAGGAAACCAGTATATTAACTTGCGGGATGCTTAGTATTTGTTTTATTTTTAAAAATTATAAATAATAACAATAATTTTATTTATTTTAAAAATATAAAATTATTTTTTAAAATCAAACTTTTAAATAAAAAATTTATTTAAAAATATAAATTTTTGTAAAAACTTAAATAAAAGATTTTAAAAAATTAATCTAAAATAACGTAAATTATATCACACTTTAAAATATAACATATAATTATGATTATGATATAAGATACAATTTGCTCTTTTATCATATAACACTATTATTTTTTTATTTTATAATAATATATATATATATATATTATCCTTTCATTGTATATGATATAAATTTTTTATTTTACATAAAAAAATATTTTTTAAACATCTTTATTTTAATAATTATTTTTAAAATAACATCATACAAGTAAAAAAACCTTCTTTGCTGCGCACCTGTACCAAATCATACATGTTATGCTTTCTGATATATACTTAATTTGTACGTTCTCACATAATTTATTATGCTTTGCTCCTAACTTATTTAAAAGAAAAATTCACACCTAGTTACAGCTATGTATATTTATTTATATTTAAATTTAAGTTATTAGATTTTTTTTTATTTTTTTATAAAAAATATTTATTAGATAAAAATATAAATAAATTAATAATTCTGTTTTTATATAAAAATATTATATATATTATTTATTCTATTTTTTAAAAAAAAATTATCATATAATTTTTATTTCTTTATTATTAGTGTTCTTTGGGAGTTCACATGATTTCCAAACCATGGTGGTAAGGTAGTTATAATTTCGTCAGTCGTCTGCTATCTTATCCACATTTTCAAAATTAGAAAATAAATGGTAGGTAATTAGAAATAAACTACTTCACGAAGATATTACGAAAAGGAATAATTAAGTTTCGAGAGATGATAACAGAATTTTGACTTTTGAGTTAGCTGGTTGCCAACTTTACTCCTTCATACAGTGACTTTATTAGCTACTATTGTTTCTTTTGCAAAGTGTAGCCCATAACGTGTGAATAGAGAACAAAACAAGCAGCACCTGTCTCATCCTTTCAGGGTATTTTTCTGTTTCTCCTTTCTTTATATAGGAGTTTAGTTTTTTTTTTTTTCTTTTCTACGTGAGTCTTCTGTTTCTAGTAGGTTTACCTATACTTTTTGGATGATTTTTTTTATTTTGTTTTAAGCTCTCTTTCTGAAATAAACTAAATTATCGTCTTCTTTTATCTCAGTTGTCCGATTCCACTATTTTCATTAATAATAGGTGTAATTATATTTATAATGATATAATTTTAATAAATTTAATATAAATATACTTTAGTAGTTATATTAATAAAATTATAGATAATATAATATTTGATGTCATTTATATTAATATAAAAGATCAATTTAGTATATTATTTTAAATGTTATATGTGAATAACTAATTTTATCTATATTTATGTAATAAAAATTAAAAAATAAAAGATAAAAAAATTGATTAATTAAATAAGATAATAGAATAAAGAAGGTTAATTTTTGACAGATAATAGTAATCAATTTTGGTTAATAGGGTAGTGGAAGAGCAGTTATCTGGATAATGGACGACCACCATTACCTATCAAAAATTAACATTCCTTATCCTATTATCTTATTTAATTAATCAATTTTTTTATCTTTTATTTTTTAATTTTTATTATATAATCATGGAGAGGTGGTAAGTTATTTGGTTAAGAGTAGTGGGATAGTGTGGGTAGTGACAAACTACTTTTAGCTAACTGAAAAGATATATAAACACGATGAGACGTAAATGAAAAAAGACACGTACACAAACACACACAGGATAAGAGCAAAGAGGGAGTAACAAATTTACTGTAATTATTAATAATATAACAAATTCATAATTTGGTAGAACGATCTAAAAAATACTAGATATACATGAAATACAGATTGATTTGCAATTGGTTAGTCTCTTTAATTTGGTTAGATTGTAATCTATATACTTTTAGTATTCAGATATAGAATAATATAGATAAGCTTATCTTAAGGATGATTTAGGATGATTTATGTAAGGGTTTCATTTGTTTTTGTAGTTTAGATATTGTTATCTTTTTATTGGAATATGCTTTTATAATGCTTCAGCACAATGAGAAAAACATTACGTTATCTTTCTTTCTATTGATGTATTTGTTTTGAGTACTTCTTGTGTTGAGTTAGAGACAATACAGACAGAAGAAAATAGAAATGTTGTTTGCTTTATTCATCAAATAAAGCTTTTAAATAGGTTGTTCAACTTAACGGATAAAATCTATAAAATAACAACTAAGATTTAGATAAAACTTATTCCTATCTTTATACTAAATTGATACTAACAGACTTTTTACTGATGTTAAAAAATTCTCGACTCTTTCAAAATAAAACAAATTTAGTTAACATTCCCTCCCTTAAACTAATGAATACACATTAGTTTAGAAAATACTGAACTAAAACGAATCCCTTGAACAAACTCCAAGCATCCCTCTAAGCTTATGAAATGCAGATTTTGAGAGCTTTTGTAGATATATCAGCAACCTGATCCTGACTTTTGCAGTACACAAGATCAATAGTTTCATTGCTTGTAAGGTCTTGTAGGGAATGGTACCTGATGTCAATATGTTTGCTTCTCCTATGTAAAACTGGGTTTTTGGATAGCTTTATTGCTGAACTGCTATCATAATAAATTGTTGTAGCTCCCTCTTGCTTGAGCTGTAGTGTTTCAAGAATTTGTCTCAACCAAATAGCTTGACAGACACACAAACTTGCAGCTACAAATTCTGCTTCTGTTGTTGATAAAGCCACAATTGATTACTTTCTTGATGACCATGATACAACTCTAGAACCCATCATGAAAACATAGCCAGATGTGCTCTTTCTATCATCTAGATCTCCAACATAGTCACCATCTGTAAAGCCAAATAATTCTGATTTCTCACCATTCTTGTACATGATCCCATAATCAGTTGTACCTTTCAAGTATCTAAGGATTCGTTTTGCAGCAGAGAGATGCATTTCCTTTAGGCATTCCATGAATCTGCTAATGAGGCTTACAACATGCATGATGTCTGGTCTTGTCCTAGATAGATACATTAAGCTGCCCACAATCTGCTTATAAAGTGTGCTATCAACCTGTTTTCCGTGTGGATCTTTGACAGGCTTTACACCTGTTTCTATTGGGGTACTAACTGAATTTCAATCCTTCATTTGAAACTTGTTTAGCAACTCTTGCACATATTTTTTTTGAGAAATAAAGATGCCTGTAGTAGATTGAACAACCTCTATGCCATGAAAATAATGCATCACTCAAAGATCAGTCATATCAAATTCTCTCATCGTAGACTTTTTAAATTTATCAAACATACTCTTATCATTTCCAATATAGATCAAGTCATCTACATACAAACACACTATGAGCATCTCATTATTTTCAGACTTAATGAATAAAATATTAACATAAGGACACTTGAAAAAGCCTAATTTTAGAAAGTAAGCTTCAATACGACTATACCAAGCTCGTGGGGCTTGTTTTAGTCCATATAAAGCCTTCTTTAACTTGTATACTTTACACTCCTCACCAACTTTGACATAACCGGGAGGTTGAGTGACAAATACCTGCTCTTTTAGTTCTCCATGCAGGAAAGCTGATTTGACATCTAGTTGGAAGATAGACCATAAATTTTGGGTTGCTAATGCAATTACTAATCTGATTGTATCATGCCTCGCAATAGGAGAAAATACTTCTTTGTAGTCAATGCCAAATTCTTGCTTGTACCCTTTGACAACTAAACGAGCCTTATGTTTATCAATTTCACCATTCTCCTTCAACTTTGTTTTATAAACCCATTTAACGTCAATGGTCTTCATTCCTTTTGGAAGGTCCGTTAACTTCCATGTATCATTCTTCTCTATAGCTGCAATTTCATTATCCATGACTTTCCTCCATTTTGAATGTTGAATAGCCTTTTCATAAGTTACAAGATCACAATTTGCATAGAGAGTAAAATGTATGAGTGGATCTTCAAACTGATCAATTCCTGTTACCTTATAATCACTCATCCATGTCGGTCTCCTTCTAACTTGTTGTGTCCTTGGTTCTCTTATGATTACTTGCTCATCTTGAATCTCTACAGGCTGTTGCCCCTCTTTTGCTTCTTCACTGTCAGAATCTTTTCCACCATCAAAATCTGCTGGAATATTCTGATCAACACTATGCACGTGCCATTGCCAAAAATTTTCTTCATCAAAGATTACATCTCGGCTAATGATGATCTTCTTGGTGTTAGGATTATACAACTTGTAAGCTTTTGAACAATCACTAACACCAAGAAAAACACTTTTTTCTCCTTTTTCATCCAACTTCTTCCTTTTCTCATCTGGTATATGTGCATAGGAAATGCAACCAAAAATATTTGAAATAGCTTCTTCTACCATTCCAAGCTTCTTCCGGTGTCATATTTTGAACAGCTAGAGTTGGGCTTCTATTCAAAATATGAATGCTCCAGTTGACAGCCTCTGGCCAAAATTTCTTTGGGATTTTGCTCTTCTTCAAAAGACTCCTCACCATGTTCATGATTGTGCGGTTCTTCCTTTCACACACACCATTTTGTTCTGGAGTGTATGATGTTGTTAATTGTCTTTTAATGCAATATTGTTCACAAAAATCTGTAAATTCTTATGAATTATATCCACCTCCACGATCAGTACGCAACACTTGAATTGAGCATCCAGCTTCTTTCTCCACCATGGCTTTATAACTTTTGAAAACTATTAAAGCTTCAGATTTTTCCTGTAAGAAATAAATCCATGTTTTTCTGCTAAAATCATCAATGAAAGTGATGATATAACGTTTACCTCCATTTGAGACAGGATTGATAGGCCCACAAATGTCAGAATGCACAATCTCTAAATGTTTTCTTGCTCTCCTTACTTTTCCTTTTGGGAATGACATTCGATGTTGTTTACTAATAGCACAATCTTCACAAGTATTTGAGGGACCTGTGAAATGTGGGAGGCCAGTAACCATGTTTTTTTGTTGAAGCATTTTTAGTCCACCAAAATTGAGGTGACCATAACGAAAATGCCATAGCCATGCTAAGTCTTTTAATTGTGCTGCAAAACAGGTTTGTGTAATGTTGTTGAGATAAAGAGGAAACATCCTATTTGTTGTCATTTTAACTTGAGCAATCAATCCTAACTTCACATCATGTATACGGCATACTTCGTCTTTGATAAGGATCTCATAACCCTTCTCTTGTAGTTGACCAATGCTTAACAGGTTGGTCTTTAAATCTGGGATAAAAAGAATATTAGAAATAGTTTGTGTGACATTTCCCCTGGTGTGAATGATTACCTGTCCCTTTCCCATCACTGACACTTTGGTATTGTTCCCAAATTTCATATTATTCCTGTATGATTCTTCTAAGGTGGATAAGGCTGTTTTGTCACCACACATATGGTTACTACATCCTGTGTCTAAATACCACATGTTCTTACTAGTTTCCTCCTTTGTATGACAGACCATTAAGAGAGAAACTTCCTCATCATTTTCTGCAAAATGTAATTTTTCTCCATTGGTTTTAGGTAGGTTAGTACAACATTTGAATTTGTAATGTCCATACCTGTGGCATCGATAGCATTCTACATTGGATTTGTCTCCAGAGTTTGCTTTGTGTAGATGATTCAAATCCATCCCTTCTTCTTCCTCTTCCTCTTCCTCTTCCTCTTCCTCTTCCTCTTCCATGATAACTGATGAATTGGTACTCTGATCGGTGTTGTTGCTGCTGCTAATTTTTGCTATTCATTGACCCTTTGTTTCCCTTGTAATTAGTTTTATTTGATGTAGAGGATTTACCATTGGTGGATACTTGTGGTGCTTGTTCCTCTTTCTCTTGCTGATTAAGTTTCTGCTCATGAACCAGTAGAGAGCTTTGCAGTTCATCTAATGTAAGTTCATCAATATCCTTTGATTCATTTATAGCGCATACAATAAAATTACACTTCGGGGTCATGAAACATAGTACCTTTTCAATTATGGTAACATCTTCTGTTTTGTCTCCATAAATCCTCATCTTGTTGGCAATTGTCATGACTCGAGAGAAATAATCGGTAACTGATTTATCGGACTTCATTCGAAGTGTCTCAAACTTCGTACGGAGTGTTTGAAGCTGCTGCCTCCATACCTTTGTTGAACCTTGATATATTTTCTTCATGGAGTCCCAAATTTACGTAAGTGTCCTTGCATAAAGTTGTCTCCAAAATTGCACGGTTAATTGATTGAAACAAGTAATTCTTTGCTTTGAGATCTTTCAATTTCGTTGCTTCTCTCTCTGTTGTCTGCGCATCTGTTGTGCCAATGGGTATTCCATCAGAAACAACTTGCCAATATTCTTTTGACTGTAAAAAATTTTCCATCAACAAGCTCCAGTGATCGTAATGGCCATCAAATCGAGGAATGGAAGACTGAACAAAACTTTCTGTAGTCATGAATTACTCTCTTGCTGTTGCACACTCTTCATTTTTTCACTAATACAAAACTTTATTTTTACTCTTTTCTCTCTTACTATTGCAAGATTTTTTTTTCCAACTAGCTTTGATACCACTGTTGAGTTAGAGACAATACAAATAGAAAAAAATAGAAATGTTACTTGCTTTATTCATCAAATAAAGCCTTTAAATAGGCTGTTTAACTTAATAGATAAAATCTATAAAATAGCAGCTAAAATTTAGATAAAACTGATTCCTATCTTTATACTAAATTGATATTAATAGAACTTTTTCTGATGCTAACAAACTCTTGATTCTTTCAAAATAAAACAGATTTAGTTTACCTCTTGTACTTGATAAATAAATATTTGTTTAATAAAAAAATAATAATATAATAATTGATATAAATTGATTTTTCTTAATTAAATATAATATTAAATTAATTAAATTATTTAATATAAAGTTTTTTAAAAGATTAATTAATTGAATTTATAACCAAAATATATTATTTTCTTTAAAAATTATATTTTATTATTCCTGGAATATTTTTTAATATTGAAAAATTTAATAATTATATTAAATATGAAAATTTTATGTTAGTTATTAAAGTAAAAAACTGCAATATCTCTCATTATTAATTCTATAATTTCAATATCTCCTCTCATAAACTAAGAATACGATATTTTTTTTTCTCGTAATTGATAAATCAATTATGTGCCCTCAAAGAAAAATAAATTGAGAGATTAAAATCTTACTTTTGCAATAAATTCATCCCGCTCATTTTCAAACGATAAAAACTCCCCACTATTATCAAGCAGTTTGTGGCCTTTCATTTAGATTTTTTTTATTAAGGAATTTCTAAAACTAATTGGATGGACAGATATGATATGTGCCAATATGGCATTTTCGCCTTTAGAGTTGTGACCATAATAATGCTTCATAAACACCAAAAAGCATTCACTCCAATTGGTGCCTATGCGCCAGCTTTGGCAGAAAAAAGAGAGTTTTAATTGCACGATTATAATGCACAATAGGCAGTGGGCAAGGTCAAAGGGCCAGACCATCATGCTGCACTAGGATGAGTTGCAGCCCAAACATCAAGTCTTATATTCTATCCCTCCATTCGTATCATTCGTCTAACGGTAATGGCATTTAACAACTTAATCTAAATATAAATAAATATATTGTAATAATTGTTTTCCACCCAAACATTTATACCTCACAAATCGCATTCAAAGTACAATAGGTGGACCTAAAAAAAGTACAATGGGTAGAGAGATTGCTAAATACAGGGGTTGAGCATGAGGGGCATGGGAATAACCGTGAATTTATTACGAATGCTGGCCAAACTCTGACACAAAATGTTCGGCTTGGTTGCAAAAGTCAATCACATACGCTTACTTTCTGTTCATTCCTTCTTCTTTTTCAATCAATTTCTCACATTTCCCCCCCCCCCCCTCCTTTATAGAATCAGTCATGTTACTTGTGTAATGCACTAATGCGCTAAAAATTGAGGTTGTATGATAGTAAGATATTATAAATGTGTATTTTATTGTTATTTTTTTATAAATCCAACTCATCTATATATTTATTTAATAAATTATATATCTCAGCAACCACCATATATTTTCACCTATCGTCAATATGCGAAGTTGGAAAAATAATCAATGAAGTTTTTGGAATATAAATAGGTATATTTAAGTAAACTATAACAATTAGAGCTTTCTTAATCCACAACAACAAGCCATAACTTAAATAATAAAACAAAAAAAACAGAGGAAGTAATTAAAAATAAATATTTTTTCTAATATATATCCAATAGTACATAATAAAATTAAAAAATATAACCTTTCATTAAAAATTGTAACATTTAATGTTATTAATATATTAAATCTGATAATTTTTAATAAAAATATATAAATTTTTATATTATACTTTTGAACATAGATTAAAAAAATTAAAATATATGTTTATTTATGAAATTGTGCTCATCCTTAGACAAAAAAGCAAGAGCCAAGTGAAGAATTGATTTAACCATAGTTGAAACACAATTCAACTAGTTATAATCTAACTATGTAAATTTTACTGTCTAATTTATCAAATTAAATGTCTATTAAATATTAAAAATCTAAATAAAATATACACATATAATAAATCTTAAATCTCATATCATCTGCAGATCAAATTAAGCGAGTGGCACATTTTTTTACATAATTATATTAACTTTTAATTTTGGAGATGACCGGTCCGTATCACGTTAGGTGTAGACCACCATTTTGCGTTCGTCTTTTCAAAAGAAAATTTTGATATAAAAAATTTTGTTTGAAATTATTGTTAAAATATCGTTTCTCATAATATTATCGAATATTTTTTTTTTCAAAGATTAGTAATTGCCTTTAAATTTCCTTCGTCTATAAAATATAAACAACCTAACAAAAGCATAATAAATTCAATAAAAGATTGTGATGAGAATGAATTAGATAAAATTAACGGATAAATTAGTTAAAAATTTAAAAATTAGACAAAAATTAAAAATTAAAAATTAAATCAAATTTTTTATAAAATTAATTATTAAATTAGTTGATAAATATAAAATAATAAATAAAAATATAATAAATTTAATATATATTAAAAAATATATTAAAATTTAATTAAATAAAAATATTTTTAAAATTTTACATAAATAAATTTTAAACAATTTTTTAAAAATATGGTTATTTTTATAATTTTAATTTTTAATCAAACAATTCAATATTTTTTAGTAAAATAAAATAAATAATATCACAACTAAAAATAAATAATATAATAACTAAAACAAATAATATATATAAAATAATAATTTAAAATATAATATTTTATAATAATATAAAAAAATCAAAAATAATATTATTATTATAAAATTATAAAATAATATTAAATTTATAAAAATAAATAGGTAAATAAAATGTCACATTATAAAAATATATTAAAAATAAAAATAAAAATATTTTAATTAAGAGATGAAATTCTTAAAAGTTATTTAAAGTAATTTTTAAAAAAATACCAATAATTACTAGTTAGTAACTACTTTACCAAATAAAATTATAATATAATAAATTTTTTGTCTAATAATTTTAGTTTTCAATTAATTGAAATAGTTTCCTAAATATACTTTAAATAATTTATAATTTTAACCATGTGTGTAACAGATATAGACCTTATAAGATTATTTTAATAAATAATTAATTAAAATTATGCTTAATAATAGCCGATTACTTAAAGATGAACAAATGACACAAAGTACAATCTATATAAAAGAAAGTTAAAATACACTGAAACAATGAACAAAATTATAGAAACACAATTAATATAAAAGTATATCTATAATGTGGAGTCCAATTTAGGGATGTCACAATTTAAGAATAAAAAATAAGTATTAGAAGTATGGGCAGTATATAAACATATAAATCAAGAAGTTGAGTAACAAAAACATTGGAAAGAAAAAAAGAAGACATAAAAAAGGAAAATTGAAGGAATAAGAAAATAATAGGTTTATAATCAAATATAACAAATGATAAAAGATAAAGACTTGGCTTTGTTATAGGAATCAGAGTAAATAATTCATCTGATTCTACTATTAAATAAAGGGTATTTTGGGAGCATTTTCTTTTGTTGGCATGAGAACAAAAAATAAGTCTATCACAGTAGTTAAAAAGTTATAAGTTCCACATCATACTTTTTACTTTAATACCTAAGTCCACTGTTATAAATCTTACAGAGTTAGCTTAGCAAGGTACCTTGCTTTTAAGACTCGTCTCATTTAGTGTTCTTATTGAAGCTGGAGTTTTTTCCCCTTCTTTTATAAAATGTTTAGGTCAATTGAGTCTGCTCACCAAGTTTACTTTAGGGATAAAATAGATTCACAATACAACGCATTTAATCCTTAACACCTAAACTAAAGGCTGAAATTTGGTTTGTATCATTCTATTTATGTTCTTTGGTAAAAACAATGAATTGGTTCTATTATTTCGATTTCTTTTGAGCAATTCTATTATTTCAATTTTGATTTTGGAGCCTCAAGACTGTAAAGAGGTAATTACACTTTAATGCTGTTAGGCGGAGGGGGACAGCTGAATAAACAAAAGATTTTTTTTAATAATTATATAAATAAAGATAAAAATAAGTTGGATCATATATGTAATAGAAATTTATAATCTGATTTATTTAAAATTTATTTGAATTTCATAGATATGTTTAATTTTATTAAATTTTTTTAAATAATTAAGAGAAATTTAGATTTATAAAAAAATTTATTTAATTTATTTAATAATTTATTTATTTTAATATATTATATTTATATATTTACATAATTTATTAAAAATTATAAATTTTAATTATAAAAAAAACTATAAATAATTTATCTTTATTGCATATGTTAATACAAATTATAATGTTATCTACATTTAAAATTATATATTAAATTTATTATTGATTAGATAACTTTAATTAATATTTTTATAATTAGTATTAGAAAGGGTTACTTTTGGCTGATTTTACAATTTAAAAAATATTATTAAAAAATATTTTTATAAAAAGTTTTAAATTTATAAATAGTTTAATTTTAGTTTAATTTATTAATTTTTTATATATATTTTAAATTTGTAATTTTTTAATTAATTATTTATATAATTTTATAAATTTTAAATTTATTTATTAATTTTTTGCATTGAAAACTTTTAAATAAATTTTAAAACAAATTAAACTTATATTTATATTTCAAAATTTTTAAATAAGTAAAACTTTAAATATTTAAAACCTATTTTAACTTAATATATTTATGTGCTTACATGCAGTGATTTAAAACTTATATCAAGACCCAGACTTTATTTTGTTTTGATTTGGAGGTCTTCTTATGATCCAGACTATGATGAGCGAAAGAATCTTCTTGTACACATCTTTTTTACACTCTACATCTTCTTATTTTTATAACTTATTAGATTTTTAAAATAATATTATTTTATGTTTTGAAAGGAAGAATTAATTTATTAAAAATAATTTTAAATATAATTATTTTATTTAATAATAAATAATTATGTTTTATCAATTTAACTATTAAATTAATAAATTATAAAATATAAATTATTTTTATAAAAATTTATAAAATTTATAAATAATTTAATAATTAAAAAATAAATTTAAATTGATAGATAATATACTTTTTATAATATCTATTAATTTATATTTATTTAATAAAATATTAAAAAAAATTAAATTTTATAAAAATAATCTATAATATAATTTATTAATTTAATATTTAGATTGATAGAATTTAATTATTTATAAAAATTATTAAAATTACTCTAACTAAAATTATTGATAAAATATGTTGATTTTTTTTAAAATTTTATTTTTAAAAAATAAAATATATATTTTTTAAATTTTAGAGTGTAAAATATGCATAATTTTTAAAATATAAAAAATATATTTTAAATTTAAAATTTTAAAATACATATTTTTATCTTTTAAAATTAATTTTAAAATAAAAACATATTTTAAAATATATTTTTTACATTTCAAAACTACAACAAATAAATAGGACTAACTCGGTGATTCGCGAGGAAGGTGGAAAGTAACTTAAAAAGAAGGATTGTATTTATCAATTTCCAAGGTGAAAAGGCTTGCAACTTGGGCCAACATAGTAATAGTCCAGTGTCTGTATCCTTTTTTAATTGACAAAAAATATAGCTTCTTTTTATTTTTAACTCAGCTCTGCATAATAAACTCCCAATTAATGATAAATTGAGAAAAGCTCGCAATAAAAAAGTCCACGGTTGACAAGAAGGAAAACTTTGTATAAATTATCAATTGCTCTATCCCCTGGCACCGACAATTACACCTTATGATTTCAGAAGTTTGCCGACCATATAAATATCAAAGCAAAAGCTGTCGAGTTTCAAGAGAAGGACTAACGGGATGAATGTGTAATTTTATTTCACTCTAAAAAATTGCTATGTTTCAAAAATGAGTTTTGTTGAAATTAATTGTTAAATTTAATATTATATTAATTTAATAATTTTTAATAAAATATAAAAATTATCAATTTAATTGTAAAAATATGTAATAATATTTTTATAGTTATGTATACTAAATTTTAAATAATTTAAATATTTATAATTATGTTATTCAATTATATATATAATATTAAATATTAAAATAAAGTTATATGTTTAATTTTTTTTATTTTTTTAATAAAATCTTATAAATATAATTTATGTGATAAATTTTTTTAAATTAATGGTTAGATGGATATAGAAAATATTAAATTAGTATAAGTATTAAGTTTAACATATAATATTAATGGATTGGATCTAATATTTTAAAAATATAAATTTTAATATATTATTAAATATAATTATTTTAAAAAAATTTATTATCCGAGTAGTTATCATTTATAAATTTTTTATTATGATCAAATACTTTTTATTATAAAAGTAAAATAGGTTAAATTAAATATTTTTAAATATTTACATCCTATCTAAAAAGTTTTTGATTTAGTCTAAATTTTTTATATCTATTATATATATATATATATATATATATATATATAAAAGTTTGACTTGTTTTAAGTTCTATCAAATATATGAGATTGTTTAAAAGTTTATCATATAAAAATAATTAATAAATAGATTGTCGCAATCGAAATTATGGCAAAATGATGAATTTGTAAAATTTTAGAAAAATATTTAAAATTGTGAAGTTGCCATTAAATTTTTATTTTAAATAAAAAATATTTTAAAAAAATTCTAACAAGAAAAAAGTTTTAGATTCAGAAGGTGATTATGGATAGGAAAGGTATTAGCATCCTATTTGTCTATTTTGAAGAATGATACAATTAAATTGAGTATGCAATTTTAAATATTTAAAAATTGTTTGATCCCTTAAATAAAATAAAAATTAGGTTTATGAAAAATAGTTTGACTGGATTTGATCTTACTTCTATGTATTCTCTAGTACAATGGAAAACTCAAGGCTACATTTTGGTTGAAGACTTGATCTTTACAGGTATTGCACAAACGAGATATAAGGCGACCTGCTTGAAGAAATTCTTAATACACATGTGCACAAGGTTTGAGACAAACGAGGTTTGTAATGGTACTCATATGATTTTCTAAATACTAAACGATAGAATATACTACATGTCCGTATTTAAAGTTCATTGTATGAGATTTAGAACTTTAAAACTATAAATATATTTTTTGAAATTTAAATTGAGGCTGATATTTAGTTCAAAGATTTAACTAAACAGTATTTAAATATTTTCTAAACCCACATATGCCCAAGGTCTGAGGCAACTGAATGTTCCATTGAGACTTGTATGATTCTCTAAATATTAAACGGTAGGGTATGCTACACATTCGCATTAAGATCTTATCATGTGAGATTTATAATTTTGAATAAAAATTTGAACTTTAAAATATTTTACTTCTAAAATTTAAATCATTTTCTAAACTCACATACGCACAAGATCCGAGATAAATGAGAGTTGCATTGGGATCTATATAATTCTTAGAATAGTAGATGATAGGATATGCTATACATTCATATTAAGAGTTCGTTGTGTGAGAATTAGAATTTTGAATATTAAAAATATTTATTACAAAAATGAGTTTAAGTTCGCCATGAAATAAATTTGTATTTTAGTAAAGATGAGAAAGAACTAAAGTGTGATGCATGTAAGGAAATTAAAAAGCATGAGTTGTTTGTTTAAAAATAGAATTTTGCTTTCATTTATGTTTCTCATTTAAAATTTTTATTTTCTAAATTCTAATTTTACAAATTTTAATTTTTAAAATTTTAATTTACTTTCTTGAATTTAAACCAAAGTTGCCTTAGATTGGTCTTTTTACCTTTCTTATAAAACATACCAAAATTTCTACTTCCTTACAAATAACGAAAAATCCTTTTGGCAGCTAGCAAATGCAATTCTGTGGGATTCTCCATGCACATGCTGATTAAACTTATAGGATACATTATATCAGGCCTAGTTGTAGTTAGATACATTAAACAACACACAATTTGCTTATAAAGTTGTTATTTATCTTTTTCCATTCGGATCTTTGTGTAATTTCAAACCACACTCAATGAGAGTATTTATAGGATTACAATTCTTCATTTGGAATCTTTCTAGAATTTCTCTTATATATTTCTTTTGACAAAGAAAGATCCCATCATTTGATTGCATTACCTGTATGCCAAAAAATAATGCATCATACCAAGATTAGACATTTCAAATTCGTCCATCATATATTTCTTAAATTCATCAAACATGCCAGCACAATTTCCAGTGTATATAAGATCATTAACATAGAAGCAAACTATGAGTAGTTCCTCCTTTTCTCCAACTTTAACAAATACCGCATGTTCATAAGGGTATTGTGAAAAACTAGCTTTTAAAAAATAGACTAAATACGACTATATCAAGCCCAAGGAGATTGTTTTAACATATAAAGTGCCTTTTTCAATTTGTAGACTGTGTTCATTCCGTTTTTTTCACATAGCTAGAGGGTTGATCAATAAATACCTGTTCCTTCAAATATCCATGTAAAAAAATTGATTTAACATCTAACTGAAAAATAGGCCAAGAATTTTGTGCTGCCAATGCAATTTCTAACTTGATTGTGTCATGTTTTGCAATTGGTGAAAATACTTCACTATAATCAACCCCATACTCCTACTTGTAACCTTTAGCGACCAAGCGTGCCTTCTACTTATCAACTTGACCATTTACTTTGAGTTTTGTTCTGAAGACCCACTTTACACCAATGGTTTTGTGCTTTTTTGGAAGATCACTTAGCTCCCAAGTGTCATTCCTTTCAATTGCATCAACTTCATCATCCATTACTTTGAGTTTTATTGTAGGATCACATTATGAAAATAAAGCGAATTGAGTAACAGGATCTTCAATTCCAATTACCTTATAATTAACCATCTAAGAAGGTATTTTTCTAGTTCATTGAGGTCTATGTTCTTCAGGTGTAGCAGATGGAATAGGTTGATGCTCATGCTCCTTTGACTACTGCATTTTATCTTCATTTTCTTCATCAAAACTTGTGGAAAATTTTCCTACATCATCATTATTATTTCCCCAAAACTTGTCTTCATCAAAAATAACATTGCGACTGATAATAATTTTCTTAGTATTAGGATTACTAACACAAAAAAAAGATACATTTTTCTCCTTTATCATCTAATTTTGATCTCTTTTGGTTAGGAATATGAGCATAGGCAACACATCCAAAAATTTTGAAATGGTTCACAGTTGGTTTTCTTCCACTCCATGCCTATTCAAGTGTCATATTTTGTACGACAAATATGGGACTTCTATTTAGAATGTACACACTCCAATTAATTACTTCGGGCTAAAATCTTTTAGAGATATTGCTTCTAGTCAGAAGGCTTCAAACCATGTTAAGAATGGTTTTGTTTTTTTATTTCTAATACTCCATTTTGTTATGGTGTATATGCTGTTGTTAACTCCTTATAGATTCCATGCTCTCCACAAAAAGTAGAGAACTCATCCGAGTAGTACTCTACACCACGGTCTGTTCGAAGAGACTTAATAACAATTCCTGATTCATTTTCTGCTTAAGCTTTAAAGCTCTTAAACGCGGATAAAGCTTCTACTTTTTCCTGCAAAACATAAACCTATGTTTTTCTAGAAAATGGTTTTATTGGTCCGCAAATATCCGAATGCACAAATTCTAAAAGGCTATTTTCTCTCCATGATTTGCCTTTAGGAAATTTAGAACGATTTTGTTTACTAACAACACATTCTTCACAGACTTGGGAAGGAGCAGATGATTTGTGAAAGACCTATTAACATATCTTTTTTATGTAAGGTTCTTAATCCTCTAAAACTTATATGCCTATATCGATAATGCCACAACCAAGAACAATCTGTAACTGTAGTCATAAAACTAGATTGAATGTTTTCCATCTTCAATGGAAATAGCCTGTTTGAACTCATTTTAACAATTGCAATGGCATCTCTGACAAGATCAAGTATTTCATAAGAACCTTTGTTAATGGTAATCATATATTCTTTTTCTTGTAATTGACCAGCACTTAACAAGTTACTTTTCAGATCAGGAGCATAAAGTATATTAGAAATAGTTTCCACAAATCCATTTTTTGTTTTAATTTTTATATGACATTTTTCCATCACTTTCATGATAGAACAATCATCAAAACTTACAGTAGAATGGAAATCTTCATTTGGGAATGAGAAAGGTAAATTACTTCCCACTCATGTGATTATTACAACCTGTATCAATATACCAAATTTTTGGTTCATTAACTTTTGCATCATGAACAGTCATCAACAAGGTTTCCATTTCTTTCTCCTCAGCAAAATTTGAGTTCTCCTTATTTTCTTTATAATTAGGCAGTTTGGTATAACAATTAGAGGCATAATGACCAAACTTATGACATCTAAAGCACTCTACCTTAGACTTCTCAAGGTTTTTACCTTTTCCTTTCCTTCATGACTGGTCATTGCTACCTTCAAAATTTCTACTAGAATCTGTGCTACCATGACTACAATCTCCACGTCCTCTGCCTCTACCTTTACCTCTACCTCTTCCTCTAAAATTATTGGAATAAATATAGGTAGAAGCCTTCAAAGCTTGCTCTTCCATTGTTGAAGTTTTGTTCATTTTTTGTTCATGGACCAATAAGGAACTTTGAAGCTCATCCAAGGATAATTTATCAATGTCTTTGGATTCTTCAATTGTACAAACAACATAATTAAATTTGGGTGTCAAGGACTGTAATATCTTTTCCACAATCATAAAATCTTGCACATTCTCTCCATGAAATTGCATCTTATTGCTGATTTTCATTGTTCTAGCATAATAACTAGTGATAGATTCCCCCTCCTTCATGGTTAGTGTCTTAAAATCCCTTCTTAGTGCTTGAAGTTGTGCCTGCTTAACCCTTAGTGAGCCTTGATATTTCTTTTTCATAGAATTTCAAATATCCTTGGAAGTTTCTTTGCAAAGAACAATTTCCAAGATTGGGCGGTGAATGACTTGAAAAAGATAATTTTTTGCCTTCAAGTCCTTTAACCTTTTGATTTCAAATGCTGGTTTCTGAGCATTTGTCAAAGTTGTATCTGCTGGTAACTCTTGTATACCAAATTCAATAACTGACCAATACTTCTTTGATCGTAAAAAATTATCCATTAACATGGTCCAATGTTCATAGTGATCATCAAACTGTGGGATAGCTGCTTGCATAAAACTAGAATCAATGACCACTTTTGTGTCTCACCTCACATGTTTTTACTCTCAAGGATTCTAAATGAATCTCTGATACCATTGTTAGTGTTACTATATTTTTTAGGAATTAAAGAGAAAATTGAAACTGAAAGGTACTATGTAATTATTCTGATATCAAAGAGCCTATAAATAGGCATTACACCATTGTGAATTATTTACTTATACCACTAATGCTCATTAAAATGATAAATTCTGTAAAACTGAAACCATTCAACCTTGGAGATAACATAGTTGCTAACAATTATTTGTAAACCATAACTACTAACAAGAATATTATGGCAAGTTGAAGGCTCTTTGAGATGAGTTGGCAAACCATGAGCCAATATTGAGGTGATCTTGTGAAGGCTACAAGTGCGATATTGGGTTTCATTTTGATAAGAGAAGGAAAGAAGAAAAGGTGCATCAGTAGTGATGGGATTAGAAGACGTGAGCTACAACACAGTGCAATCCAAAATTTTGGCAATAGATTTCCTACCTTCTCTCAACAGAGTATATACAACTTTGGTATAAGAAGAGAGGATGAAAATGATTAGTAGAACCAAGGAAGACAAATGAAGCATAATGAGATTAACAATGCAAACTAGGTACAAGAACAAAGGTCGAAATAAAGCAAAGCAGCCCATATGCTCTAATTGTGGAAAAATAGGACACGAGACCAAATAGTACTTTAAAGTAATTGGATACTTGGAATGGTGGGGTGATCGACCCTAAGAAGAAAAAGGAAATAGCTACAAGACCTCACCTTAGCAAGTAGGACACTCGCAATGGAGCCTATCGTGCGTGCAAACACAGCACAAGCTGCCACGGAAAAACCAAGTGACCATGAAGAAGAAGCTTGAGCAAGTGCAGTGACAGGACTTAGTGAAAAACAATGGCAAACACTGATAGAGATGCTAAATGACCCAAAGGAAGTAGAATCGAAAGAATGACTGATAAGGAAGGATATATTGTATGAATTATAGATAGCGGGGCCTCTAATTATATGATAGAGAATTCAAGAAATCTAAGAGATCTACAGATTGTAAAGGCATGCACAGTGAGACTACCAAATGGAGAAGAAGTTCTTAAAAAAAAGAGAACAATCATTCTCAATGGAGGGCTTAAACTGAAAAATGTTCTATACGTGCCAAAACTAAGATGCAATTTGTTTTAAGTATCAAAATTATCAAAAGATGCAAAGTGTATTGTGTTATTCACTCATGAGTTTTGTGTTGTGCAGGATCTTACTTTAAGGATGCTGATTGGAGTTGGTGAATAGAGAGATGAGTTCTATATGTATTGTAATGCTCGCAAAATCACATCATGTCAAACTAGAATGGAAAGTAAAGTTGATCTGTGATACAAGAGGATGAGACATCCCTCCTACAAAGTGGTGCAAATGTTTCCTAGATTAAGTGGTGATTATAAACTTAAAAACATGAATAAATTATGTGAAGTTTGTGAAATATAAAAACAAACACGAGACAAGTTTTCATTGAGTGATTTTCATGTCACAAAAATTTTTTATTTAATACATTGAGATTTATGGGGACTTTATTACACTATCTCATCTTGTGGTGCATCTTTTTTTTTTTATAATAGTTGATGATTATTTACGAGAAGTATACATATTTTGTTGTGTGAAAAGCGAAAATGTCAAGCGTGATGATAAATTTCTTTGCTATTGTTAAAAGATAGTTTAATATACAAGTCAAAGAAGTATGCAATGATAATGAGACTGAGTTCATGTGTATGACTTTGGATTTTGCAGCATGGAATTATTCATCAAACATGCTGCCTTAGGACACTGTAACAAAATAGAAAGGTCGAGAGAAAACACAGACACATTCTTAATGTAACTCGTGCACTAAGATTTCAAGGATCATTATCCATTCATTTTTGGGAAAATGTGTTCTAATCGTGAGATACTTGATTAACGTGATGCCATCATCTATTCTTCATGGAAAAACCCTTTTTGAAATGATTCATGGAAAACCACTTAACAATAATCATCTTAGAGTTTTTGTCTTATTGTGTTATACATACAATCAACAAACAAAGGGTGATAAATTTGCTAACAGAACTCGTAAGTGTGTCTTTGTAGGATACTCATTTGGAAAGAAATGATTTTGTTATATCTCGTGATGTCAAATTTGTGGAGAATGAATTTTTGTTTGTCAATTTAATCAATGAAGATTCGGTTCCTATGAATTTAGCAAATGAATAATTTTTTGTTGATCTTGATAATACTAATCCCACATTTGAGATCCACGAGGAAGTATTTACCGAGCTTAGACCAACCAACCCGCTCATTATCGATGACAAGGGGTGAATATTCATATACTGACTCATCGAACACCAAAGACAATAACCAGCCACTAACTCTCCCATACAACATGCATCCTCCTACCAATATCAAAACAATATTTGAACCTTCTTTGGGTTGCAGGCACCGTAGGAAGCATCATTTCATTTGGCTTCATGAATTAATCACCAACACATTCACAAAAGTGAGTTCATCCATCTTTTCCCCCCTCTCCATCAATTTTCTTAGGTCCACTCTATCCCTTAGCTCAATATCTGTCATGTGATAAATTTTCTATACAATACCATACCTTTCTTGTTGCAATAGGGGAAGAACAGGAACCCATACATTTTCGTAAGGTAGTATGTGATGCTTCATGGGGAGAAGCCATGAGTGTTGAACTCAAAGCACTACAAGATAATGATACTTGAAACATTACAACTCTATCACCAGGGAAGAAGGCTCTTGGGTGTAAATGGATTTATTGCATCAAGTATCATTCCGACAGGAGGGTTAGATGGTACAAAGCATGCTAGTTATTTTGGGTAATCATCAAGTTAAGGGGTTGGATTACAATGAGACGTTCGCCTCATTTGCTAAAATGGTTACTATCCATACTATTTTAGTTGTGGCCTCCTAAGGAGTGGAAACTTAATCAAATGGATGTTCATAATGTATTTCTCCTAGCTTTCATGTTAGAATTCATGGATGGTGTGAAAGCTTCAACAATCTCTCTATGGACTCCAATAAGGTTCACGATGTTGTTTCGTTAAACTTTTTATCACCCTTCTTTAGTACAGTTTTAAGCAATGTGCCTCTAATCACTCATTATTTGTTCGTCATCATCAAGATTTTAGCTCGTTGTGCTCATCTATGTTGATGATCTTATGGTGGTTAGTGATAATTCTCTTGTCAATCAGCAGTTCAAGTACTACTTGCATCGATGCTTCCACATGAAAGACTTGGGGAAGCTAAAATATTTCCTAGGGGTGGAAATGGCTCTCTCTCCTTTAGAAATTTTTCTGGGCCAATGCAAATGCATCTTAGACATTATAATGGAGACAAGCATGCTTGGTTCTCGACTTGTTATTACACCTCTTGAAGAAAATCATCGTATAGAACTAGAAGAAGGATCTTTGTTGTTTGATGTGGGACAACATCATCGCCTGGTTAGATGTCTCATTTACTTATGCTATACTCATCTGGAACTCTCATATATTGTTCACTTGTTTAGTTCATGCAACAGCCTCGTGTGGAACACCAACAAGCTACATTGAGAGTTGTTCGCTATCTAAAAGGTCAGCTTGGGAAATGTATTTTACCGCATCAGGTGAATGATCTCACATTGCGTGAGTGATGCAATTTTGATTGGGCAAGTTGTCCCTTACTCGAAGATGCGTCAATGCGTGGCTCATTCTCCTTAACAACTCACCAATATCTAGGAAGACCAAGAAACACCATATGGTATTGTAGCCCTCAATAGAAGCAGAGTATTTCTCCATGACCCAGACTACTTGTGAACTAAAGTTGTTTGAAGGAAATACTCTCTAGTTTTGAAATCTCACACACGCAACTCATACGTCTCTCATGTGATAGTCAAACAACACTTCATATTACCAAGAACTGAGTTTTTCATGAGCGTACTAAGCACATTGAAATTGATTGCCATCTTGTTCTTGATGTTGTCCTGCAGAACCTCATCCTTCCTTCTTATGTACCAACAAACGCTCAGTTTGCAAATATATTTACCAAAGCTATCAGTACAAGTTCATTCACCTTAATGCTGAATAAGTTGGGCATTAACAATTTACATGCTCCAACATGATGGGGGAGGTAATGAAATATGATATAAATCAGCTACATATCAAGTTATATCAATCACGACATATTATGAAACAAATTATTTCATGTTTTAGGTAATTTGATGTATCATCTTTCTATTTGTTATAAATATCTTGTATTTTCCCATAACTAATTATTAGGGACACCACTATGTATATGGGAGAAGATCATAACAATAAATAGTAAAAAACTTTGGCAAGAAAGGTTTTGAATTGAGCTTCATGCAGTGTTTTTATTTTTCCTTTATAAAATATAAATGCCAAAAATACCGTTTCCTTTATACCTATTCCAATCCATTCTGTTGATGAATTTTTTTAAGGACTAAGGTTAGAAAGATATGATTATATAAAAACTTGGATTAGCTTTATTATACTAAACCAGTTATCCTTTTCATTTAGACAATGTTCAACTTCTATTTTAACTTGTTTCTTTTCATTGAATGTAACTAGGTCTGGGAGGTTATTGCCTCAATGACACACATATACAAAAAGATTCTAAGGTTTTCCAAGTCAAGTAATAATGATAACAAGGAATTATAGTATTTACCTTTGAGCTTTGGGAGAATATTATAGTTAACAAAAACAAATCATATTCAAGATGGTTAGATTATGTAGTAGAAATGTATTTAAATAAAAAAACAAGTTAGAATGATATGCCTATGAAAATTCGGTAGAAATATGGTAGGGGCACGATCACAAACATTATGTTGAGTGAAGAGGCTCTTTGTTTAGTGGGTAATAAAGTTAATATAGACTGATAGCACGATAAACATCTAAATAATGACATGGACATGAAAAAAATATTAATGCTACTATGATGGAGTAAACCATCACATTATGATTGAGAATGTAATAATTTCTATTCCATGAAATTTTTTCCTTAATTTTTAACTTTAAAAAATATATCCATTTTAATCATTTCTATAAAATATTTAGAAAACAAACCTCTCCCTCCATATGTGCCAATATCTCTTAGCTTAATTTTTTGTCTATTTTTCTTGCATATTGGTCATTGATGGTTATCATAATCCAACGACTAGTATACTTATTTTTTTTAGTTTCATTTTTCTTATTTTTTTTATATATGGCTACTATGTTTGTGTTGTGTGCAAAACAATAACAGTGAGCAATGCATCGCCACATTTCCGCAGCATGCTTTACCTTTTTCAGTTGAGCTCTCCCTATCTTTGAGTAGTGATTGGTGACTCCAACACTTTGTGTGTATGCTTCCCCTCGCCACCTTTTTGATTTTATGGTATTTAAGATTTTTTTCTTTTTCAGTTTGATATTGCGGTGTCATGATGACAAAGGTAAATGATGAAAACGTGACACAAATACAAACCAAGGAGTCTCCAATTTGACTTTGATTAATGATAATCAAACTATTGCAACCACATCTAAAACTAACAATTTTATTTATTGGAGTCTCTCTTATAATAACATTACTGTTTCAAAATTTTTAAAATTATTTGATCTAGAATTTTTAGAAAATAAAAAATAAATTTAGGTAAAATATACCGAGTAAATATATTTTGTGTTTTTATTCAATTATCAACTATTAAATTATTGTTCTTCTAATATTTTATAGAAAAATTTTAATAATGGGTTAATATTTCTCCTGTTGTTTCTTTTTTCTAAGATGATTTTTCATCCTTTATATTTTGATAATTTATTTGTTTGATTTTGAAGAAATAATGTTATTGGGTCTTGTGTAAGAATATTGTTTTCGATCACTTTATCTTATCATTTATGTTGAATGATCTATTCTGGAATATCAATATATTTTGTGTGCATTTATCATATTTATATAAAATCTTCATAGATCCTCTTTAGATTTATGCTCTAACATGTTTTGTAATGTCACCTAAGCACGTATATCATGGGTTTTATTAAAGTTATTTTCATAACATCATTTAATACATGTATGATAAATATGCAACTAACATATTTTTGGATCTTATGATTCGTTTATTCTTTTATTTTGAGTTTGATAGGAAATTATTTTCTTCCTATGTTTGAAATACCATCTTCTTAACTACTGGATACATTATTTATTACATTATTAGACTTATTGAATTATGTTGTTTGGACCAAAATTTTGGTGAATGTTATATCTCATTATTAGTTTTTGTTTGTATGTCTGTGACAACAAAAAGTAATGAAGCATAAATATGCGGCATAGATAGCAATAATAATGACTATACAAGTTACAGACGATTAAGAATTTGTTGCAATGTCTAAGATATGATGGTTATATTCAAGTGAATAACTTAATTAATTCTTATGAAATATGGATTGTTAAATTTTTCATACTTTATGTTAGTACTTTAGATCTTTAGTGTTTCTTTGTATGGTTGAAATTTTAAACTAATCATGTCCAAAAATTGTAATTTAGATTTTAAACCAATATTTATAAATAACTAATATATAATTTTTAGTAAATTTATTATCCATTGAAATAAAGTATTTCTAAGTGATTTATGTACGAGTGACATAATGTTCTTTTAATTAACTATGCGATAGTGGTTGTATAATTGTCTATACGACCATATGATACCCCAACATGAATATTGAATTTGAAGCTTGAAAACTTGAATCCTGAACTTCAATAGTAATAATGCTACATAGAAATTTTGTATCATTTTTTTGTTTGGAGTTACATTTTTCCTAATCCCTTATGAGTCATATAGATAGAATGGTTCTCAACTTAATTTTATTCTTACCTTTCATGCTTCTAAATATAAATTTAAAATTTATTTTTGAATTCATTCAAGATAATTTTTTTTAAGATAGAAAAGGGAAGGGCTATAATAGCTAGGGTCAATGATGAGCTTGAGCTTATTTGATGTTTGTTGTGTGTTTTGATTGACATGTTTTGAACTATATAAACATAAAGCTTCTATGTGCATATTTTTTTTGGATAAGAAAATAATTTGAAAAATTTAGTATGGTGGTGAAATACCTTATAATCTATCCTCATTATTATTCATTTAATTTGTAAATTAGAAAAAGACTAATGATTAATAAATTCATGGAATATATTTTAATTTTTTTACCTCATGTCTTATAAGTAATTTGAATTATACTAAATGAATTATATAAAATTTATTATTTTTTAAATGTATATGACATCAACCACTAATGAGTATAATTTGGATATTAATATATATGAATGGATTTTATATGATTTGTTATAACTAATTGATATTAGATTATGCTAGACTATGTTGGAAACAATTTATATAAAGTTTTGAAATGATTAAGTCTTGGAGATACTTTGCAATTTGGAATTCGTTGTTTCAAAGTAGAAGAAATTTATCTTCCTTTCTATTTTGGTGTATGAATCTAACACTTATATCTTATTTTTAATCCAAATCTATTTTTTAATAAACAAAAAATAAATAGCCTGTGTTGCACTAAGAAGATACCCAATCACGCATAAAGAGTGATGAAAAAAAATAAATTATATGCTACCATATATCCATCCAATTGTTGGATAGTTTTATTATATATATAAATAAATTCATATTCTAAGACATAATCTCTTCTTCTTTATCCTTTATCCTTGATATATCCTTTGAATTGATGAACTTTGATACTTTTGGTGAATTTAATGTGTTTTTAGGATATATTATGTTAAAAAAAATTCTAGGTTTATTTTATAAATAGATTTAGTAAAATTATTCTTTACCATGATACATACAAAACATATTGTCCTTAACCATTTTTTTCATTGGTTTATTCTGAGTTAAGTTTTTAAGTTTTCTCAAGTAACTTGATAGTGAGAGTCTAGTTGATCTCTACCACAAGTTGAGGTCACTTTTAGCGAATTTGGAAATCATAGTCTAAGTTAATTTCTAATTTACTTTTATTGAATAATTTATTTTTTCTATAAAAATTATGAACTTTATGTTATTGATCATGTTTTAGGTTTGGAGTTCCTTTAAATTGTTATGGGAGAAAATGGATAGAAATTTAGAAATAAGTCTTCCCTCAACTTTAAATAATATATACTGTTATAACATTTTTCAACTCTTAATAACTTTTAGGTACATCTAAAAAAAGAATAAATATTTGTTTCTATACTAACTAGCCTTAACCACAATATAAGCTTTTTCCATATCTGAATTAAACTACAATTTAGGGATATTCAATAATTTTGTCTATTATCATGTATATATATACTTCTATTTTAAATTTAAACGTCCATTCACACCATTAGTTATATATCAAATAACTTAGCATACGATTCTATTTTTAATGTAAGAGCTCAACACTCTATATGGTGCATTTGCCAATAAGCTTAAACTAATTTTTTGTAAGCCACCAACCTGATCCAATAATTATGATTTTGACACTTGATAAGATTAAATATATGTAAGGTTTTACTATTTGAATTTTCACTCTATTATGCAACGGATGTCATGATTCATTTTACTTGACATTTATGTTTAATAAAATTTTTCATTTTTATTTGTAGGCAAGTATCCAGTAAATGTGTCTAATAGTATGTATGATTCAAAATTTTTAATCAATGAAGAAGATATGGAGGAAATTAATGAATATATGAAGATGTGATGATTAATAATGCACTTTATAATTTATATATTCTAATGCATGGACCAGTGTTGTAATTTTATAATAATTAATATTTTAATTGCAGCCAGCACTTAGAACTTGTATGCTAGTCATATAGTTAATTTTTTATGTAATTATCCTCGGGTTCTCAAGAATTGGTGAATAGAAATTTTTAAGGGACAGAAAGGTAGTAAGTTTGAAGGAGTTAAATGAAATTAAATAGATACACATTACATTGTAGTACGTCTCACTTTATATAATTATTATTATAACCGTAATTATAACGAAATGAAGAACTCGCTAAAAATTTAGAAAAAAATTAATTTTGATCATGAAGTCGCCATCAAATTTTATTTTTGAAGGAAAAATATTTGGAAAAACCCTAACTTGAGGAAGAGTTCTAGGTTCAGGAGTCAGTTAGGCATCCTACTCGTCCGTTCCAAAGAACGGTACTCTTAAACTGAGTGTGTGATTTTCATATTTTTGAAAACTATTTGATCGCTTTAAATAGAATACAAATAAGTAGGTTTGTGGAAAATAACCTGACAGGACTTGATTCTACTCCTACGTATTTCCTAGTGTAACGAGAAATTCAAGACTACGTGGTTCTAGTTGAATACTTAATCTTCAGAGGTAATTGAAAAAGTAAGGTTTGTATGAAATTGAGAGATAGGTTGAAAGTATTTTGAATATCCTTGAAAAATTCTTAATCCATATATGCACATGATTCGAGACAAATGAGGGTTGTACTAGGATTCATATGATTTCTAAATACCTAACAGTAGGGTATGCTACCAATTCGCATTTAAAGTTCATTGCATGAAACTTATCATAATCATTTTTTCTAAACCAATTAATTTCATGATTTTCAATTAGCCTATGTTAATAACAATGATTTTTCATTGCAACATCATCTTCTTTTGTTTCAAATAATTAACATAAACTCATAAACTCAACGTTCTTCAAAATAGAAAAAAAATGTTTGAAACATTTCTTTTTAAAGCTCACAATCTTTCTATTCTTCTTTCATAAAATTTGATGTTTTAATTTAATTAATAAAAAATGAGATAAAATAAAAAATGGGAGTGTTTTACAATTTTTTTATTTGCAAGTAACTGATAAATGTAAATAATAATGTTTAAGAATGAAAAAAATTAATTTTTATGTGTATGTTTATTTTATTTATTATTAAATTTTAATCCAAAATAATTATAAAATTTAATTTATCAATGTTTAGATTTTATTATTGTTACTATTGGATGAGATTTTTGTCAATATTTTATATGTAAATAATATATGAAAAAATAAATTGTGTATTAATTTTGTTATCCTTATGAAAAATTATTGTAAATAACTTTTTTGTTAGGATTTGTATTTTATTTGTATATGGTATGTCATTAATATATTGTACATTATGTCACATAAAAGAAAAAAATTTAAATATTTTTTCTTCAATATTAGAAGTAATCATTTCAAAATATTTCACCTAAAAAATTAATAGTTATTTTTTTATTTTATTTATTTTAAGAAATAAAAATATTTTTCCTGCAAAAAATATCAAAAATAAATTTTTAAAGCGCTCTTTAAATTATTTTTAAATATACACAACAGAACAAATGAGATTAATCGAGTGACTAGTCCATTTTTAATATTATTTGGATCATAATAATCATTTTTTTAACTTTAAATCGTATATAAAAGTGAATTTAATTAACTTTTTAAAAATTATATTCTCCAAAAATAAAAAATATAATAATAACCTTTATTGAAAATTTAAAACTAATGTTTTTAAAATTATCCTCCTTTCTAGTAAATAAAAAAATTTATAAATAATTTCTCTCCCAATTTTAAAACAAATATTTTTTTTATTTTTTTAAAATTAAAAATATTTCATATAACAAATAAAGTTCATTCTTTTAAATTTCAAAAACTATAAATAATTTAAAATTAATTTCTCTTCAAACTTTTAAAAAACTATATAAAACATGTACCTCTTCCCTTAATTATAAGTATAAAAATATCTAAAATTATTTTCAAATTCATACCATGAATGGATAAGATCAATTGGTAGCATTTATTACATTAAGTTCTATGCAAGAATGTATTTTTTTAATTTAAATATTAAAAAAATACTTAAAAAATATTCTACCTCCAAAAAATAAAATATTATAATTTTTATTTTAAATTTAAATTTAATATTTTTAAATACCTTCTTCTTCAAAGATTTCAAAATTTTTAAAAAAAACAATTCTCCAAATTTTAAAATAAATAATTCTTTATAATGTTTAGAAAAATGTTTAATATGAAATAAAATTTCTTTTTTCAAAATGTTCAAAAAAAAATTAAATTTTCTAAAATTATTTTTAATCAACCTTTGACACTATTTAGTTTATAAGTATTTATTGAATACAAACATGCAAACTTGAACCTTGTGTAAAGTGGATTTCATCCTTTTCAAAATTAATTTTATTTTAAAAAATAATTTTTTCTGAAATTACAATAAAATTTATCCAATATTAAGTTTCAACAATGGCCAAGCTAGCTAGTAAAATGGTACATCCATCTTTGACCTTATTTGAATTATAAAAGTTTATTATATAGTAATTTGCTAACTCTAAATCTACCTTATTTTCAATTAATATTAGTTTTGTAAAAATATAAAAAATATTTTTTTTCAAAAAATCTACAAAATAGTAAAAAAATTATCTATATGTTTCAAAATAAGTTTTTTAAGATAAATAAATACTTCCTTTCAAAATTAAAAAAATAATTTTGACCAGAACAAAACTATTTTCAAATTCTCACTTTAAGTTTCAATTTTAAAAAAAAAAACTCAAAAACTTTAATTTTTTTTTTGAAAAATTTAAAATTGAAAACCACATGACTTTGATTTTTTCTTTATATCCAAGGATATGTAGGAGCAAAAGTTGAACCGGTGAAGTTCAAATAAAATTAACAGGTTATTTTTTCACTTATCCCAAAAATAAAAAAAAATTAAAAATTTCTGCCAAAATTTTAAATAAACAACATATAATATAAAAATATTTTTAGAATAAAATAAATAATTTTAAAGTTAATTATAATTTTTACAAATAATTAAAAAATAATTATTTTTAACAAATATTGAAGGATGCAAATATCTTTCTAAGCATAAACGATTCATAAATTTAAACTGATTTTTAAAATCTATTTTTTTAATTTTTTTAAAAAAATTAATAAATTTTAATAGTAACTTCTTTTATTTTTATTCTTTTCTTTTGTATCACCGTATCATAATCCTGATTATAATACATATAAAAATAGTGCCTACATTTTAAACCTAACAATTAGAAGATTAGTATAAACATCAATTAAAAACTTATAATAATTTATAATACTACATTTATCATTTATAAGATAATAAAAAACATTTATAAATAAAAAATTATAATTATAAATATATAAATTTCAACACTTCAACCTAAAAAAAATATACTTTATTACTTTCTAATATGTGGTTATATATAATTTAAACATTTCAACTAAATAAAAAATTGTCTAACTGTATGTAATAATATATACTAATATATAATTTGAACAATTCAAACTAATAAAGGACATTTAACGTTACATTTGTAACCTTTTTTTATTCTAAGAAAAATATTTTTTTGTTAATTATAAATTTAGAATTTATTCTAATAACTTTCATTACCAACTTTTTTTAATTTCTTACATTTTTAAATAGGAATATTTATTTTAAAATAGAAACAAGTAAAATATATTCTTATTAAAAGAACATATGATGAGTGAAACTACTTTCTATCAACATACATGTAAAACATATAAGAATAAGCAAAAATATTT
This sequence comes from Canavalia gladiata, assembly GCA_037954105.1. Taxonomy (NCBI): domain Eukaryota; kingdom Viridiplantae; phylum Streptophyta; class Magnoliopsida; order Fabales; family Fabaceae; genus Canavalia; species Canavalia gladiata. Next base: position 19,542,380 of record CM075660.1, read on the forward strand.
AACAATTAAATTATATATTCAAAATATTTTTTTATTTTTATAAATAAAAATATTTTTTACAAATAAAAAAATAAAAATATTTATTTTTATTAAAAGAATCTCATGTGATTTCACAACTAATCCTTTATATTTTTTTGAGTGAAAATATTCTTTACTACAATACATATAAAATATATAAGGATAAACAAAAATATATAATAGTTAAATTATAAATTCAAAATATTTTTCTCATTTTTATATATAGATATTTTTTATTCAAATAATTTTTGTAAATAATTTTATCTAAAAACATTTAATTAGAAATAAATATAATATGACTTCATAATTAATAATAAATATTTTTTAACTTGTATTATTTATCAAAATACATATAAAACGTGTAAGAATAAATAAAAATAATTAACAATTAAATTATAAAGTAAGAATATTTTTAATTTTTATAAATAAATATTTTTAATTTAATTTATTTTTATAAATAATTTAAGGTTTGTATAAAATATTATAAGATGGCTATTACATGATGTGCAAAAATTATTGGAAACTATAAAATAGTAGTAAAATTTTATGTGTTCATTGAAAAAGAATAAAAGAAAAAAAATTATAAATTTTTTTTTTATTTTATATTAATTAAACAATTATAAAAGTTAGATTACTTTTGATAAAACTATACGGATAACTACAACAACAATTCTTTCCTTTAGTATGTAAAACCTTAATCTAGCATCAAATTTTTTCTTGAGAAGCATCATCTCTAATTTATATGTTGTAATTATTGAAAAATTAAAAAAATTTAATATTTTGTAAGTCTTTTTTTTTTTTTTAAATTGTACATGTTTCTTTGAAAACTCATCCGTAGTGATAACAATATTATCTTATTTTAACTTTTAATAATTATTGTTAGGTCACCTCTTTTATATATTTATATTATCACATTATATATAAATTTGATACTTTATTTTTTAATGTTTATTAAAATACAATTTTGTTATCTTAAAAAAGGTTCCATTATTTTATAGAATTTTTTTATATTAGTATTAGCATTAGTGAGATAAAATATTAATAATTTGATTATTTGCTATAATAGAATATAAGATTAGTGTAAAATTAAATGCAATGTTTATAGAAATTTTGTTTAAAATAAAATAAAATTAAATATTAAATAAAAGATAATAAAAAATATTACTTTTCTAATTTTTAAAACACTAAGATAATTATATGCATTTTTTTAATATACTTTCAAGTAAAGAAAGAAGAATTGAGTTCTGATTTTACTATTTTTTTTACATAGCCTATATCACAAGATAAATGATACTTATCATAAAACATAATTTTTAAAATTACTGCCACTTTTGTTAAGTGTTGTTTTATTTTACACATCTATATTTGTTGACTATCATTAATTAATACTTTAAACCTATTCTTACATTTAATTTTTGAATATCTATAATGTGAATATTTGTCTTATATTTAAATTTTTTTTTAATTTTTATAAAAAAAATCCAACAAAAAAATTTATTATTTCAATCCTGTATTTGGATGCAACATTTTAAAATTTTAAAAATTTATAAATAAAAATAACTAATCATTTAAAAATAAAATAAAATATATAATAATCTTCCTAAATTATTTAGGCATATTGCAATTTATTCAATATGTAAATGATCTAGATTTGTGTTATTAAGTTAATAATTCAAAAATTACCTATGAAATATAAAGTTATATAAGGAGATTAACAATTATGAGTTCTAACATCTTTCATAACTTTTCATTATTCATACTATAGTTTCATTTCATATTAGTTGCTTGTATTTTTGGAGTGTCAGACTATTATCCATTTTTTAAGTTAACATCCATCTCCATTTATTATTAGAGTGTTCTACATCATAAATTTTCTATGAATTCGTGAATACATAATACATACAAAGAAATATAATAAAGGAGAATTGAGATATTTCCATTCAAGTACAATCTATAAGGAGTAGTAATAAAATATTTATACAATTTTATTAACATCATATCCATAAACATCATACACAAATACACAAGTCTATTCCAAAATCAAAATGAATCAATTTAATGCATATTATCTGTTTCATCTTTCACTCATCAAGCATCTATGATGATAAACTCATTATTAGATTAAGATCTAGTATATCTCATATCACAATAATTCTCACTAATTTGGAGTTGGTTATCCATATAATATGCATATGCATGAGTCTATATCATCATCACTCTTTATCAAAGTAAGAGGTGTATCATAATTAAATTTCCAACAATAATGTATCCTTAACAACACTAACATCATCATTACAATTTCATATCATCAATCATTATTTCTTAAAACAACAAAATTTGTTGACCTATAATGATAATTTTCAAGGTCTTGTCAAAGTGTCTAAGTCTGATTGAACTAGTCTTGGCTATAAGGAGCAACCTTAAGATATTTAGAGATTCAAACCTAACTCACATACCCTCCGGCCTAGAAAATTCCCATTCATCAACCAACCCCTAAATTTCTCAATTTCCTTTCACAAAAGGATTTGTAGACTATCTCCATATTGAAGATTTTCAAAACAACATTTTATGCATATGATGCATGTCAATCAATTACTAAGCATAGTTTTCATTATCTAGACTTCTCTCTATGAAGGCCTCACTTTTTATTCCAAACTTAGAATCTCATTATTTTCTCCCACTTACTTCGTGAATTTAATTCAAAAGCAATTAAAATTTTGATATATAATCGTCATATACTAAATCAGATTTCTAACCTACATTATCAATTAATTCCATCTAATAATAATACATATTGTCAATATTTTGAAATTATATTCCAATTAATAAAATTTATATCATATTTGATCATTAAATCAATTTGCATAACTATGCCAACACACATAGCATAGACGTGTAGTCCTATTTTTGCATATCTGTGGACTCCTTCAAACCGTGCTATCATGTTTTGCAAGTTTGTGTTAATCTTCGGTATTCCAATGATTTTTCATCCTTGTATGTCTTTGTCTTGCTCGTTTTTATCCTCATCATTTGGTACGACCATATTTAAAGTGTACATAGTCATCCTCAAAGCATTAACTTAGAATTTTACTATATTTTAGCCTTAGTATAACCATACTTGATCCGTGCATGGTCATGCTTAAATTCAACATACCATGATCAGTATTTTGAATTTTTCATCCTTCAATAACTTAATAGTATACTTTTTGAAGTTTAGACCAAAATTTTGTGAAAAATATTTTTTAAAAGTTTAGGATCAAGTTAATATTTTTTTTTTTAATTTTGAGAAAATTGTTTAAGGAGAATAAAAAATAAATATTCATTAGCTATCAAATTATAAGACAATATAACAAATTATCTTATATAAATTTTATAAAATAAATATTAATATAAAATTACTCCAACATTTTTATATTTTTTCTTCACATATTAAAATTTAAATATAAAATTTTCCATATATAAAATAGATCAATTAAATGTTAAATATATTTTTTAAACATTATAAAAAGATTGAAAGAAAAAATAATAATTTTATAGAATTATAGATTTCAAATATTTTTATAAAATAAAAAATAATGTAATTTTTCACCAAAATTTTCAATTAAATACTTTTTTTATACTTATTATATAAAAATATATTTATATAATTTAAAAACCATTAAATATTATTTTTTTTAAAAAATTCAACAACTCTATATTTAAAGTTCGTAACATTTAAAATTTATATATAATTGTACCAATTACTTATGCATATAAAAATTTATAAACATAATAGTCCATAAATACACATCATCAACCATATAAAATTTTATATATTTAAATAATTTTTAATTTAATTCTATTATTATATCTTTAATTTCAACCAATTCAACCCTTAACCAATAATTATATAAATTCAATTCAAAAATTAAATATAATTTTTAAATTATTAAATAATAAATAAAATTTTATTATAAAATTAAAAAAAATTAAAATTATTTTTACACTCTACTTAATCTTCATCCTATTATCTTAAATTAAAAAACTTTTAAGATAAAAGGTGAAGATTTACAGTTTTTGAATTTTTCAAATTGAGTACAGACTCCTTTACCAAATTTATTTTTAGCATAATTTGTTGTGGGGAAAGCTTCTTCGGATCTTAAGCAAAATAGTTTAACACAATAAGAAAAAGAATTTATCCGCAAAAACAGAAGGAGAAGGAAGTTTTTCCCTTCATTTCATTTTCTTTAATTCTGTAGTCTTGTTGAGTTTTGAATCCAAGAAGAAGCCATAAAGTAGCATTCAACATATTCGTGGGAGCTGGTTGGCATCTGCATGGACTTACGTTTGACACTTTTTTTTTAACGAATGTTACAAAATGTGAAAATAAATATGAATAACAATTAAGAAGAAAGTAATAAAATAGAGGACCTTATAAATTCTTTAAATAAATTATTTTTAAAAAAATTATTTGATACATAAATTATTCAAATAAAAATTTTTAATATTTTTTTCAAAAAAATTATCATTTAAAAATATAAAATCTAATAATTTTAAATTTGTTTATCTAAACACAAAGTAAGATAATTAAGCATAAAGCTTAAAATTTCATGAAATTGTTAACATATTAAATTATAAACAAAATCTTTTCTCAACTTTACATAATACATACTGCTATAAAATACCTTAGATTTTAATAACTTTCTAAGTACATTTTACTGTAGTTGTAGATGAATTAGATTATAAGTATTTAATGGAAAAATTTTAATTTACTCAAATAGTTAATACAAAAAATTATTAAAATTAGTGTAATGGTAAAAGATTGAGAATAAAAATAATTTCACATGAAACTTTTAAATTCAAATTTTATCATTTTTATATTGTATAAAAAAATAGTTAATACAAATGTTTAACATCCAATTTTTATTAAATTAAAAGTTAAAATAAATCTTAAATATTATTTTATAAAATATTTTATTATTTTTATTTTATTAATGTATATAAGTATATTTCTTTGATTTTGTTATACTTTCTATAAATAATTTATATTAAGTTGATTTGTAGTTAGTGTACAAAAATAAATTTATATACTTCATATCTGTGAAATTTTTTAATTAGTTTTTTTTGTATCTAAAATTCAGAACATATTTTATCTATAACCTAGTTTTAATATAGAAATTTTATTTAGCATACTTATTATTAATTTTAATTAAATTATGTAATTCTCTCATTCTTATATACCACACTAATGCTACATAAACATATCGGATCAATTAATTTGCTGTTGATGTACACAAATCAACTTATGCATTTCTTATCTTTAAATTTTTTACTAATTTATTTATATTATAAAATGTATTCTAATTTTATTATATATTTACTTAATATAAATATATTGTAAAATGATTTTTATTGGTTTTAATTTAGTTATATAATACTTTTATTTATTTCTATATACCAAATAAATCTTAAATAAAATAATAAATCCAATAATTTATAATTGATACACAACAAAAGAATTTATGTACTTTACATCTTTAAAATTTATTAATATTCTAATTTTATTTGTATTTTTATTTAAAAACATATTTATCTTAATTTTAACCATACTTTCAATTAAAATAAAAATTTTAACATAATTATTTTTAATTAATTATACAATATTTTTCATTAAAATGTCATTAGTTTTAAATAAAATTAAACTTTCACGATTATAAATAATATTTTTTCTATATTTAAATACATATATATATAAGGCATTCGTTTAAAATTATCAATTTTATAAATATATCTTTAAAAATATCATGTTTCTTAATAAATTATAAAATAACTTATGTGAGAGCACATTTGTATAATTTTTAAATGTTTGAGATTTTTTAGTCCAAAAACAATTATTAGCATTTGACATCACGATCATGTTTAAAATTTGGGTTATAAATATTTTTACAATTATTTTTATGATTCTTATTCAACCAATAACATTTTAAGAATTTTAAATTTTTTTAACCATTAACGGTGTATGAATTTTTTCATGTAATTAATTATAAATGTTAATATTGATTTTACCTCTAATATATAAAATGAATTGCAAATAACCTTCATACAATTATATCCTTAATTTATCTTAGAATTTATTTCTTTTGACTTTCTTTTTAATAATAATAGTTGTAATTATATGCTCTCTTAACATTTTAAATTTAATTTCTATAAATTTTTTCTTTTAAAATTATTATAGAATTTCGTGCAAAGCGCGAATAATGTAAAATATATTACATATTTACATGTATTCAAACATAAATTATATACTAGTTTCATATAAAATAAACAAAAAATAAGTAAAAAAATTAAAATAAATTACCTTTTTACAAATCTGGAAACTAACAAATTAAAAAATTAAAATATCCAAACTGTATTATTTTTAAAATTAACTAGAAAATTTGGGTTTTTAAAATTTAACTTTAAAATTTGTGTTACCGCGATGGAGTACTGTTATAGTGCTGTGAAGGCGATGATGATCAAATGGTTGCAATAGTACATCAATAATGATAAATTGCGACAGTAATAATACATACATACATACATATATATATATATACACATATATATATATATACATATATATATATATATATATATATATATTATAATAAAAATAATAAAACTTAAACTTAAAATATTCAATTGGTACTAATTCGAATCAATAACAAGAAATGAATACAACTGACAAATGTTTAGTAGAAATAGCTTGGGAGTTACTAACTAATTTCAGTTTTTTTGTGATTATTTTAAAGAAATAGATCAAATTAACTTGTGGGCATAGAAAATTTCACATTCAGGTGCCATTGCAGCAATTATATATTCCAACTCTACAATTTTGTTATCACTTTGGTAAAAAAAAATCCCAACTTTTAGTTTTGATGAGATTTGAGTGAGCTTCATCAATCTAAAGTGAATGAATGCTGCGGCTTTATCAATCTAAAGTGAAATGAATGCAGCAGATCTGCACTGAAATTGGGGCTCGTGATATTTGCCCTGGGTTCTGTGGGTAACTTTACAACCTTTTAGCCTTGTTTCATACAGCTTTATGCCAATATAACCGTACTAAAGTGCATGCACTTTGTATTTACAGTGCCTTGGTGGCAAGAGGAATGATTCAGAACTTAAAATAATGATACGGGCCTCCCTTTTTTCTACCATCTCCCACTCGTTCTTACCTTCCTTGGCACATTTCTTTCAAAATTTCAACATTTTGTTTGAGCCATAATTAATTTTTCTCAAACTAAGAAATTATTAAAATAAACATTATTTCTATGCGATGCATTCTATATAATATGATCCGATTCATTAACATGAATTATACTTTTGGACAAACCTATTATTTGTTTCATTAGATTAAGTAAATACAGAAAATTTTATTAGTGCAATCAAGCAAAACTCTGCTGTCAATGATAATTTATCAAAGATCATTAATGCTATTATTCTTTAAGTTCACATCCAAATTCCTAGATGTTTCTTACCTAAAAGTATTATTCATATATAACGAAGATAGTATAAATTGCAATTTATACAAATATCGACCATTCAAAAATCACAATTTCCAAATCTTTACATGCGAACATTTATAATCTATTTATATAATCAATATAAATATAGTTAACAATTGAATATAAATAAAAAATAGTTTAATACAAACATAATGTCATGCAATATTACATATATTGAACATTCATAACACAGTCGGAATTATTGTCAACATTTTAAAAAAAAAGTTTAAAAATGCTACTCTTTAAAAAGTTAAAATAACCTCATAATTGGATAGAACATGGATAAACAGTCATCTTTCTAACCGTTCTCTTGGAATGATCTAATGTCCAGTAATCTGGTTTCTAAGAAAATTCTAATCTCCTTTTAGTTTTTACATTATAAAAGCATGAAAATCTCAGATAAAGTACTCAAAAGCTTCGTAGTAACATCATTAGAAAAAGAAGCGGTAAAATTTAGATCACAAGCATTAACAAAAGTTAGACCAAAACAACCACTAACTACATCTCAAATCGACCAATAGAGAAATAAAAGCATTATATAGAAGTCAAAGCACACTTCTACTAAAAAAATGAGTTACCTCAATAACATCAAAACTCAAGTCAGAACACGAGTATGATATAGATCCAAGACAATAAAATATGGAAACTGATAACTACGACAAAAACAGCAATGTTTCACATAATGCTGAGGCAAACAAACCATTGAGAAACTCCCTAGCGCAATCTTCTTGCTTCTCTTTCAGACTCAAGCAGAGTGAGAATGTCTCCTTCTCTCACTGGTCCCTTCACATTCCTCATGATGTGACGATTCTGATCATCCAAAAACTTCACTCTAACCTGAGTCACCTGCCCTCTAGACCCAGTACGGCCCATAACTTTGACAACAATGGCATGCTTCGCCTGAGATTCCATCCTGCTCAAAGATTCACAAGTTCAAAGAGATTAAGGACAACGTGTAAAGAGGGAACAACATACATGAGCCACACAGATAGAAATATAAATTACATCACTAGAATATAAATTCCTCGAAACGCATCCAACAACTAACTAATAACAACGTCAAATTGAACAGAGGAAGAGATTAAAACGAAATTAAGCTCCCGTTATTTGGCGAAATTCAATATCAACACCCAACCTGACTATCATCAGCTATCAAAGCTGCTAACAAGCCTTTAAGAGATCATCAATCACTATGTGGATGGAAATCATTTAGACCATAAAAGCAAACAAAATCACAGCACCCTGAGATAAAAGCCTAATGCGGTTCAACAACAACATAAACATAACAACCCTAATTGATTTTAGAAAAAAAGACTAGCAAAGAAGAGAGAGAGAGAGAGAGAGAGAGAGAGAGAGAGGCAGAAAGGAGCGTTAGAGAATGAACCTGGTGGTGCTGGTGGCGAGGCTCAGGGAGTGCGAAGTGTGGTGTGGCGGAAGAAGCAACTCCTGCGAGATATGGGAACAAAACCCTAGTGATTGCTTTAGGCATTTGGGTATTTATAAAAAGGATCAAAACCCTAGCCCAAATCGTGTTTGGGCCGGCCCAATGCTATGAGTCTAAATACTATGCTGTTCTGAAAAGAGTGAAGGGGCTTACTTTTCACACCCTTTTTTTCTTTCTGCAACCCCTTAGTTTTTTTTTAATTTTTTTATTCCAATTATATCCTTAGCATTTCCCCTCTTTCGCAGGGCATTTCCGCAATCAACCTCTTCTCTTCCACAAGCACTTTTAAGGTTCAACCTCCAAGCTCCAAGTTTCATGTTAGTATTCATTCACATTTTGTAGTTTATTGGTAGGCCAGATGTAGAGATTTAAGGATCAGGGGTTTAGGTTAGGACTTTAGTTTCTCTGGTGCACCCTAGGTAGAAGACGACTGATGCACTCAACTTACACTCAATTAACAAATTTTAGTTGAAGTTCTTTTCATTGAACAACAATGACAGCTGAAAATGAAAAGAAAAAAATGAAGAAAAAAAAAAAGAAGAGGTGATGAGATATAGTCACAAGGACATTTATGTGTAATGGGGTGCAAAAAGAAAATTAGAGGATGTAAACAGCAATTCCCAAGAATGAATTGCTTTGATAACAGAAAAAAAAAAGATTGAATTAGTTGGGCTGGCCCAATGTTTTTTTTTTTCAGCTAGGCAAGAGAAACAATGCTTACACAGTTTTTTTTTTGGTGTACCTACATACATAGTGTAATTTAAGAATAATTACATCCCTTTGTGCAATTTTATTTCACTCCAAACCTTCCCCCTAAATGATACGTTTTAAAAACTTATTTCTATGATATGAATTTGAATATACTCTTAAACAAAACTTGTTTTAAAAGTTTATTCTATAATTATTTCACGTGTTATTTATTCACCGAATATTTTATTATAATTTTCTCAAATATTATTATTAAATTTAAATTATATCTTAAATCTTAAATCTTAAAGCACCATATAAAGTGATACACATAAAAATCATTTGTTTTGATTTAAATTAATTTTTTACATGATTTTGTTTCAGTTTTAATTTAAAACTTTCATCTCTTTAATCTAGCAATATCTAATAAAAAAAATGTTGGCTAAAATGAAACACTCATGCATTGTATGGGCCATTAACTAGTATATGTTTTAATTTACGTATTTTTGTATGAGATTATGTCATGGTTAATAGAAATTTATGTTGTTAATTAATACTCATTATGCATATAAATTTTTAATTTTGTACTTGGAAGAAGATTTTTTTTTTTTTTTTATAATTTCTCTGTATCTTTGTAAATGAAAGAATAATATACCCAACTAATAATATTTTTACATTTGTTTACGTATATTAATGCAATCAACATCTATCTTCTATCTATAATATTTGTTTTAATAGATCTCGTCAATATAAAAATTATAATTAATTTTTAAATTTATTTATAATTTTATAAATAAATTTTTTATTATATCATTAATATATTAATATATTTTTAATTTTTTGGCTTATATATATTATTTTCAAAACTTTTTCTAATATATGCAAAAATTTATTTAATTTTAAACTCCGTTTTCATTTATATCTGAAAAAATTAAGATGTAATAATTATATCAACAATATTTATTATATATATATATATAATTTGCAGAAATAAAAAGAGAAAAAGCCAGTGACAAAAAAGAACATGAATAATTATTTTTTTAAATCCTATTTCTAAATTGAAAAGCCTTAAAGTTTTATTAGATGATTGTGAAATAATATGGAAAGATCCTGACCACTAACTTCTATATCAAGAGTCACGAGCCATCTAAGCAAATATCTATTTAAAAATATTATTTATTATTTGATGATCAAATTTAAAAATTATGATTGGTATATATAATGAATATTGTTGCGTCTTAATTTTTTTTAGGATAAGAATTAAATAAATTAATAAATTTTTACATTATAGTAGAAATTTTTTTAAAATAATATATATATGTAAGTAAAAAATATATTAATACATTAATGATATAATACAAAATTTATTTATAAAATTATAAATAAATTTAAAAATTGATTTGTAATTTTTATATTTACAAATGTTATTAAAGTAAATAGGATAAATTTAAAATAGATATTTAATGCCTGTAAATAAATGTCAAAATATCATTCATAAGAAAAACAACCTTTTTTTTAAATGTCGAGCCCACTTGTTTAATTAATTAACTCGTTAATGAACATATGAGGTTACATCAAGTTAAAAGAAGCCTTTTTTTTCCTCAAAATTAAAGGAACGAATTCCCTCAAATCGACCCAAGTCCTGAACCCAATTCAACTCCCTTTATTTGATGCGATCCAATACGGAAGTTACCCCAAATTTGTGCGCGTGGGCAACTCATGACTCATCGATCTGACACCTAATTCTGAGCATTTAGTGATAAAGAAGTCAAGATTTTGGAAGGTAATAAAAGAGTCCAGATTCCTATTCTAGTTATAGCGCACTTAGCTCCTTCAATCTCTCTCTCATATGGTCTCATCACGACATCGCCTAGTCCTCTTGCACAAAAATGAAGCATGCTTGGCCCCGCCTCATCCAATCAACAAGCTTACTCTTTGGGCCGTTGTGGCATGGCTATGTATGCGTAACAGGCAAATAATTGCCACGTTTCTATCTAAAATTCTAAGTTAGAATAGCCTTTTCTTAGTTTATACTTCTCGTCGTTCTGGATGGTAATTACAATTTGACAGTTGTTTATTTCTGAGCACGATTGAAGACTCCACTCTCATCCTCCTACCCGGAGGACTTTAAAAACTTAACAAAGGATCCACATAATTCATCTTTCGGGGGAATGCACCATATGTCGATATACAGTTTACGGAGTTACAGTTAATTTGGGTATGTCAAATTATGATTTTTTAAATGAAGCTTTCGCGTTAATTTGTCGAGTATATAATTATAAGAAATTATATGAAATTTGTTAATTTTTCTAGAATAAAAATAAAGACAAAATTTAAATTTAAGATTTTATATAAACATTAGTTTTTAATTTCTTATCAGTAGATAATCTTGATGACTTATATGAATTTTTTTATTTGAAGTTTGTAAAAATACCAACAAATTAAAATGTTGACAAAAATCATATTTTACCTTTATTTTTATCTGTGATAAATCATAAACTTAATACCTTTAAGCATTCCAAAAATACAAAATAAAAATAAAAATTCTTACTATTAATCATTAAACATTCTTATATATGAGAAACATTAATTTATATTGATATAAATTATATTAAATATTGTCATTTAATCCTATTCAATATAATTTATATTAATATAAATTAATATTTTATTTATATATTATAATAATATTATTTTATATATATATATAATCATATTACCTTTTTATAATATTAAATTAGGTTTATAAGTAAAATTAGAAGATATATCTTTAAAATATAATAAAAGATATAACTCACACGCCTATTTATCATATAAATAAGGTATATTATATATTTTTTTGTTTGTTGGTTCAATCTTTTATTTAAACAATTTTAATTCAAGAATAAATTTATGTTTTTTATTTATTATTAATTATTTATTATTTTTTATTATTAAAAATTAAGATTTTGTTAATTTATAGAGGATCTAAAATGTGTAATTATGTATTATTTTTAAGAATATTTATACATTGTTACGATATTTTTAAGATTTAATAAATATGTTTGTATAAATAAAAAGTAAAAACAGAATTAATAACAAATTTTTCTATCTTAATCCAACAAAAAATAGTAATATATATATATATATATATATATATATATATATATAATTTGAATACAATCAAACGACTAAAAATTAAATTTTTAACAATTAAAAATTAAATTCGTTGTAATAATTTTTTAATGGTCAAAATTTAAAGTTATAATAAATTTTTAATATATAAATTTATAAATTAAATTTAAAATAATTAGTAATAAATTCTAATTATAATGATAATTATTTAAATTAATTTAAAATTAAATTAATTATCATATTTAAAACCTTTTGAAATATCTATTTTTTACATTACTATAAACAAATAAACTTAACTTACAGTGTTCCGGTCAAACACGACTTCTATAAACCAAAAACACATGTCAGTTAGAGACTCATAATTCTGGCTGCAAACACGACTTTTATAAACCAAAAACACATGTTAGTTAGAGACTTATAATTCTTGCTGTCTCTCCGACGTTTATGCGCAAATAGGGCATGCTCGTTGATTTATTAATGTTCTAGAAATTATACCTCAATTTTGTATAAGCGGAATATAAGTTGGTTTCCATAACATACTTTATTATATAATTTGATGATCTAAATTATGCTATTTTTTTAAAGATTAAAATAAATTTAATTTTAATTTATTCTCATACAAATTAATTTTATCATCACAATATTATTTTAAAACTCCAAAAGTAAAAAATGACTACAAATTAAATTCAACGATAAAAAATTAAATTTATAACGGTAAAATAAAGTTGTAATAATTTCTCGGTCAAAATTTAGTCATAATAAACCTTTAACAGATAAATTTATAAATTAAATTTAAAATAATTAATAATAAATTCTAATATTAATTATGATTATTTAAATTAATTTAAATATTTAAGGTTAAATTAATTATCATATTTAAAACCTTTTAAAATATTTAATATTGACAATAAATTTTATTTAAAAATAAAAATATCTAAATTATAAAGAATTGATAAATAGCGTTTCAATGTAAAGGTCAAAATAATGTTTTTTTACTAAATTTATACTATGTAAGTATGGCATGTTTATGAAGGGATGTCCTTGCTCTGCCGCTATTTTATTTATTATTTAAAGAAAATAATTTTTGTTAATATTATTCAGAAATATATATTAAGTTTAATTTAATCCTACTTGACATAATTAAGGTATCTCTTTAAATATGAACTTAAGGTTGAAATTGTTAACATTACTTTTTTCATTTTCATTTCCACATTTTAATTGTTTATAATCTTGATTGTTTAAATTACCTTTAATTAGCTTGTCTATTCAATTAGTGAATTTTTCATTATGTACACTTACCTACTTACAGATTTAAATTTTAAATATTTAATTTATTTTAACAATTAATTCTATATTAATTAAATTAAAAATTAAAATATTAATAGAAATATTTTCTCTAAACTAATAAGAAAAGATTGAAATACATTATTTTTTATTTACTTTTTATTCTTTCGCTCATCTTTATTTTTAAAAATATTTTAAAATTTTGTATAAAAATTCTGGATTTGAACGTTTTTTACATTACACCAAAAGATAGTTGCAAGTCATTCTAATAAAATGAAATTTAACTTAAATTAGATTTTTTTACTTTTAATTAATTAAAATCAAATCTAAAACCTTGCATGAAGAAAACGTTATTGTGAATAAAAGCCACTTAGTGACGAAATAAAAAAGTCACAAGAACAGACTATAATTTGGGCTATTGACATTTTACCAAGGGACCATAAATAAGCATAATTGTTGGATTGAATATAATTGGCATGAAAAAGTTTTATGATAACATTTGGATAAAAAGAGAGATAGTGATTCAGCTTTCGATAGTGATTCATGTGCGGTTGGTTCTAACTTTATCATCAATAAATGAAGTTACTTATTGGCTCGGTAAATATACAAAAATACGATAAATTTGGGAAAGGGCAATGGCACTTAAAGGTGGAAGAAAGCTCCACCTAGAAGGGGAAAGTGTTCCTAACATTAACAGTGGATTAGACCCTCTACCATGCTTCTCTGCATCTGAGGCCACCCACCGAAATGGCGATGGTGAAGCAGTTGCAGACTTTGTTTGTGTTGATGAACGTGCTTGTGTTATGTGTCTCTCTTGTGTCCACAGAGCAGAGTCATGTGTCAGCTGTAGGAGACCCAGGAATGCAGAGAGATGGTCTCAGGGTGGCCTTTGAGGCATGGAACTTTTGCAATGAGGTTGGCCAAGAAGCCCCTCATATGGGTAGCCCAAGAGCTGCTGATTGTTTTGATTTTTCTGGTAACCCAAATCACTTTTAAATTTTACATTCTCATGTTTTTCCTTTTTATTGGGCCACTAGTGTTATTTCCTCTCCATATTGTACAGTTTCTCACACATCCTTCAATTTAATATTTTTTTATTTTTATTTAAAAAAAAACCGGCAATGTTTTGTGATGGTCAGGTTCTCTGATAACTCACAAGGTCACAGATTCTGATAACAAACTTGGGGTGGGGGATTCATTTGTTGGTCTGAAACAAGAATATCTCAACAATACAGACCTTTATGCTGTTCAAAAGGAACTGTATTTGGGTTCTTTATGTGAAGTTGAGGATACCCCAAGGCCGTGGCAATTTTGGATGGTAATGCTGAAAAATGGAAACTACGACACCAGGTCTGGGTTATGTCCTAAAGATGGCAAAAAGGTGCCCCCTTTCCGTCCGGGACGGTTCCCCTGTTTTGGAGAAGGGTGCATGAACCAGCCAATCTTGTGTCATCAACAGACACAGCTCAAAGATGGCATATTGCGAGGGGGATTCATTGGTACTTATGATTTGGATTCTGATTGTGAGGGTGAACATGATGGTTTCTCTTACTATGAGGTAATTTGGGAGAAGAAAGTTAATGTTGGCAGTTGGGCGTTCAAACACAAGCTAAAGACTTCAAAGAAATACCCTTGGTTGATGTTGTACCTCAGAGCTGATGCAACCAAAGGATTCTCTGGAGGTTACCATTATGACACAAGGGGAATGCTAAAAACTGTGAGTCCAACATTTCCTTCACGATCCAATTTTTTTTAATTAATAGTTAAATTATTAAGACATATATAGTCTATAATTTTCCCAATTTCCTCCAACTTATCTAGCCATAATTAACGATTTGGGTTGATGATTCAGCTTCCAGAGTCACCAAATTTCAAGGTCAGGTTAAGCTTAGATATCAAGAAAGGGGGAGGATCCAAGAGCCAGTTCTACCTTTTAGACATGGGAAGCTGCTGGAAGAACAATGGTGCCCCTTGTGATGGAGATGTACTAACGGATGTCACTAGATATAGTGAGATGATAATCAACCCTGAAACCCCCGCTTGGTGCAGTCCCAAAGGTTTGGTCAATTGTCCACCATTTCATATCACTCCAGACAACAAAAAAATCTATAGAAATGACACAGCCAATTTCCCCTACTCGGCCTATCACTATTACTGTGCTCCTGGCAATGCCCAACATTTGGAACAACCTGTGAGCACTTGTGATCCTTACAGCAATCCTCAGGCACAAGAGATAGTTCAATTGCTGCCTCACCCTATATGGGCTGAATATGGCTATCCCACCAAAAAAGGTGATGGGTGGGTTGGAAATGCAAGGACTTGGGAACTTGATGTTGGTGGCTTATCAAGTAGACTATACTTTTATCAGGTCAATAATTAAATTACCATTCTACTTTCAGAATCTCATGAGTCATCACTATCTATCTGTCTGACAAATTTATCATGTGATGCAGGACCCAGGCACTCCTCCTGCTCGAAGAGTATGGACATCTCTTGATACAGGTACTGAGATATTTGTTAGTGACAAAGATGAAGTAGCGGAATGGACTATTAGCGACTTTGACGTCATCCTAACACAACCAGGAACCACCTTGATGGATCAGGTTTTTATAGGTCGGAGAAAGTAGTAAGGAATATTCTAGTGAATTAAACCTTGGATTATACTTAGTCTACAAACTGTAGCCTTCTAAATCCTAGTCGTGCTATAGCTTACAGACATTTACAGAAAAAGGAAAAAAAGATCTCAGTTGTCAAAATTGGTTTATAGGATCTTCAGTTGTGCTTGTTTGGATCGTAATTTGCACGTTCCAAATCATAGTTTGGGAAGTGTAAACTGAGTTTTATTCACGAAATAACATGTGTTAGCCAAATCATGATTGAGTTACATTTTATCAGTATGATTTTGAATCTTAAACCATGAGCCAGAGTACACATGAAAAAATAATTTTACTTTTTCGTTGGACCAAACCATAATTGCAAGCTATAATCCAAATACACCCACGATCTAAAATGACTTCAATATTCTTTTTAAAAAATAATCGCATTTGGATATTTGGTTCATGAGATATTATAATATATTAAGGTAATAAATTTTATTAAACTTGCTGTTGAAGTAGAAGCGGTCACAAAGGCGCAACCAATTTCAGCTTTAAAAAGCTGACTAGTTTTACTATCAACATAAAAGCATTAGTTTTCTTTTGATCCCCGCTCGTGTTTGGCACCGTCAATAACTGACTAGCTTTTTTTTACCAAATTTTAGGCAATGATTCCCGCTACGCAATTTTTTTATAAGAAATATATAATTAATTTATTGAAATAATAAAAAATAATTGAAATAACTAATATATTATAAATTTAAAATTTTTCTGGAAAATATTTATAATATTAAATATCTAAATTGCTAATATAGAAAATAGAAAAATATTTTATTAGTATAAATTTTATGATAAATTAAAGATATAAAAATATTATAATCTAAAAATGAGATTATATTTTTATTTTTTTAAAATTAATTGTTATTTCTTATAAAAAGAATAACAAAAAATATATATTTTAGGCAAATCAAATATCTCTAAAGGGTGTCGATGGTATATAGATTTTTTTTAGTATTCAGAAATCAAATTTTTTATAAATTATAATTGTTAAAAATATTATAAATATGTTTGGTATATTTAAAAGATTTCTAAAAATATTATCAAAACCGTGATTAAATTTTTTTCTACTTTATGAACATGTTAATTCCCATTCCTTTCAAATATTTTAGCAAAAACTATAGTTAAAAAAACATTTTATAAATATTAAAATTTTAAAATTTTCATATGGAATATAAAACACTAACATTTCTGGATTAAGATTTTAAAAACGTAAAAATTAGTTTAAATACATGCCACATATGGACCTATATTGAGATGTGATCAATTACAGACCAGAAATTGATAAGGCATGCCATAGATTTTCTCGACGAGAAATTAATGGTTAACATCACGATAATATGTTTATTTGGAAAGAAAATAATTAATTATTATAGTAATTTGTCGATATTATTTTCTATGACATTAACTTTAATTGGCTTGCCGATACTTATTTTAGTTTAATTAGAACTATGTTTAAGAAGATTTGATAGGTCGTTTTAGTTATTAATTTGTTTGAGAATTATTTAAGATATTTAATAATGGTTATATTACATTTTAATTTTTGTTACCTTTTATTTAGGACTTGTGTTAATTTTAGTACAAACATGTTATGCGTAGTGCATTTTTTATTTCATTTTTTAACACCAGGTTAATATAATTTAATCTACTAATAAGCAGGTCCGGTTGAAAAAGAAAAACCATAACTCAATAGTCAACATGCTGAAGCTTGGCTAGAATGCAGAACGCACACTTTTTCTCTTTAAGAGGGAGGGGAAATGTAAAATGGTGCAGATATTTCGTAAGAAATTTAACTCTTCATATATTATATTATTGATGTACCTTTTACAAGAGAAATGACAAATATATATATACGTATAATAATAAACATTTCAATAGATTCCAGTTTTTTGTTTTTTATAAAATTTTCAAAATAAATTGTGATATTTTTTAAAAATATTTGACAAAATTCAAAAAGAAAAACAAAAAAGATATGGTGGGATGTTTAATATTGTACCATATATACGTTTGTTATTTTTGTTTACAGAATATCGGTGCAGAATTAGAGTGGGATGGGCCTACCATGTGTTGGGCACCCAACTTGTTCGGCTGTAACCATGTCCTTAGTCGTTTAACACAAGTCATGTGATCTGTGGGATCTGGCACTTGGTAATACCATGGTTTGTTTGTTGAGCCAGATCCTATACATCTTTAAGAAAGCCAACATACCACAGAATTTCCTGCATCCCCAATACGATAACTTGTGTAGCAGCTTTGTTATATACAAGCAATATGTTGAGCTTAGAAAATTAATTTTATACTTAGTGCCGGTGTTAACCATAATAATGTGTGATACGAATATAGTGATAATAATGATAAATTGTAACCAATGAAATGGAAGGAGCCAATGAGGCCGTGGTCATAATCGTAAAAATTGACTTGAGGTATTGGATTTAGAATTTGCATCCTAGTGAAGCTTATACGGTAATTTCGAATACTTATTATCTTGACCGTGGCCTAGTTTATTTTCAAAAGTTTCATGCTTGTCACTTCAATTCATATTCATATGTAGCGGCTCCTCTCTGAAAAACTTGAACAAATGATCGTTGCTGGTGGTTTTATTTCGTGGATTCGTTGATGGCGCTAGTGCTAGTTTTAGTATAGCCAGCAGTCTTTGGGCCTTTTGCCCTAAAAGGACTGTTGTTCATGGTTGATCTGGGGGAGTGCAGTGAAGAGATAAACGTATATACAAATAATTTTGAATATAACTCATGATGGTGAATTTAACCAAAACAAGAAAGTACTTGTTTTAATCTCTAAGTTGATCATTTATTTAGATTAGATCCTAAGTCACATTATTGGAGCAGTTGCTATATGTTCCAATTCTTCCACTGTTTTTGACTCTTTAGTCTATACGGCTCAAAAATCAAATTCCTTTGTCCACTTTCACAACAACCGATAGCTACTTGTTGATTGCCAGCAAATAAAGTTAGTATTTTTTTTTAAAATTGTTTTGACAAAATTGAGACACGGTAGGTTAGGATTTTAGGTTTATTTGGTTAGAGTGAAAAATGGGCCAAAACAAAAACAAAGAGAGAAGTGCTGCGAAAATTACCATTTTTTCCTGTTTGATTTGCAAAAGCAAATGGAGAGGAATGAAAAAAGTATGGATGATTTATTAAAGGAAAAAACTTCTCCTCCTAAACCGTCTGATGTTATTTTTTATTTTATATTTTTTTAAAAAATTCACCTGTTCAAATTGGATATTACTGGATGTATGATATTATTTCATATGTACAAATATCATTATTGATCTTTACTGAAACATGATCTTCTTGTAGAAGGAAAGATAAGAGAGAAAATGATTAAACATCAAACAAATTTTATTTATTCATTGTTAAATTTAAAAAATAAAAATTGTTTAATATATTAATTCTTCCTTTCATTTTTTTTTCAAACTAAATGAAGATTTGTTTTTAATTTTTTCTTTATCCAAATAATGACATAGAAACATTATTTTTTTTCTTCTATTTTATTTGCATATTCTTTCCTTTAATTATTTTTTCCTATCTTCTCCCCACATTCAAACAAGGTATAAAAAATTTGTTTTATATGTTTATGTGAGTATATAGACACAAAAATGAATATTTTAATAAATAATTTTGTGAATGATGAATTTTATCAAATCATTTAAATTGAGGCTTTTCTTAAAATAAATCAAGTTCATTACTCATTTTACAACAATAAAAAGTTAATCATATTTTATTTCTACAAATACCTAATTTATTCAAATTTTAACATTCATAATAGTTGGAGTAATATATAATATTTTTTATTTAAATATCACATTTTTATAATATCTCGTTTATAGAAGGTTTTACTTTAATCTTAGTAATATTTTTTGTTTTCATATAATTTCTTTGGTAGTCTATTATTTGTTTTGTCCGTTAAGAATCACTTTTAAATTTTTTCCCTTCTAAATTTTATAATTGTTTCATTTAGGTTATATAAACATTAATTATAAGTATCTCATTTAATCTTTTTTTTTTAAGCCACGTGGAAACTTAGGTTATATTTGACAAAAATAGTTAATGAGTTAGCTTTAAGTCGAAATTAATATTGAGTCAGAAGCTACTCAGTAAAATTATAAAATTAAACTTTTTATGAGATTAACTATTAAATGAATTAATAATTTTAAAATAATAATTTCAAATTAACATAAAAATATGTTTATATGTTTTTTATAGGAAATAATTCTACTTTGCAGAGAAAGTTGTATTTTTATGTAATTAAAGTTTTGGTATTTTAATTAATTTAAATTATTATTATTTTTAAAGATCAAACTTTTATTAAAAATAAAATAAATAGTATAATAATTAAAAAAGTAGTGTAATACTAAAGGAGGGATAAACGAAAACTTTTGTTAAAATGTTAAAGGTAAAAATAAAAATTAATAACAAGTTATAAATCTAAATTCACCAAATGTTCAAAGTAACATTTTAAAAAATTTATTAGTGAAATAAGCTTTATTACTAAGTACTACTGTTTTTTTTTTTTATCAAACAAGTTTATAAGTTAGTCAAATATAAAATAATAAGGTAGCTAAAAGCTTAAAATAACTAGTCAAAAACACTGTTAAGAGGTACACAACGAAAAACTAAGGAGGGATAAACGAAAACTTTTGTTAAAATGTTAAAGGTAAAAATAAAAATTAATAACAAGTTATAAATCTAAATTCACCAAATGTTCAAAGTAACATTTTAAAAAATTTATTAGTGAAATAAGCTTTATTACTAAGTACTACTGTTTTTTTTTTTATCAAACAAGTTTATAAGTTAGTCAAATATAAAATAATAAGGTAGCTAAAAGCTTAAAATAACTAGTCAAAAACACTGTTAAGAGGTAAACAACGAAAAAC
Source organism: Canavalia gladiata (assembly GCA_037954105.1). Classification (NCBI taxonomy): domain Eukaryota; kingdom Viridiplantae; phylum Streptophyta; class Magnoliopsida; order Fabales; family Fabaceae; genus Canavalia; species Canavalia gladiata. The sequence goes on from CM075660.1 coordinate 19,563,998, forward strand.
TAAGGCTATGTTTGACATAAGGGGTAAACACAAAATGACAGATAAAGCGGCAAAAAAGAAAGCTACTTAAAATTTTAAAAAATAATTTTTAATTGAATTTGAAAACTATTGAGCTAGTTTATTGAGTTAAAAGCATTTTGTAAATTAATTGTTAAATTAAATAATGAATGTCAAATGAGTTAAAAGTACTTTATTTAATTTTTTATTTTATAGACAAAAATATATCTGTGGTAAAAATAGACAATAAATGTATAGATACTGCAGTAATGAAAATATACTATCTCATGTTTAAGTAAAAAGTAATAAGAAATTTTATTAAAATATTGAAGATAAAAAATAATATTATAAACTATAATTAAGATAAAATTTTACTGCAATAATATTTAAAAAATATTTTAAACTAATGAGATAAACTTATTAAACATCTTTATTTTGATTGAATAAATTTATAAACAAGCTTACTACTTACATTTTATATCTTTTGCTATATATATAATATGTAACATTTTTTAAAAATATTATTAAAATTAATAAATAATATATTTTTTTTATATTTTTATAATATTTTTAAATGTTACTAATAATATTTTACGACATACATTATATGTAATATTTTTTAAAATATTATTAAAATTAATAATTAATATTTTTTATATTTTTATAACTTTTTTTGAATATTAAAAAAAATGTAATATGGTATAATAACTTTAAATTACTTACAATGACTCGGTAAAGATATTCTAACTAAAAAATATAAAAAAAATATATAAATAAGTTACAACTTTTTTAAATATGAATATAAAATACAAATTAATTAAACTTAGAATGGAAAAATTATATTTATACTAATAATATATTTTATTATTAAAAAGTTATCAATTGAAATATATAATAAATTAATTAATGAACTAGTAACGAGATTGATAATGATCTAGATTATTGGATTGATTATAAATCTAAGTGTGTTAATGAAAAAATTCTTAGGTGAAAGCTGAACATGTTACCTTCATAATTAACACAACATTTATTAAAAATTACAACACAAGTAGTTATATTGTTACTGTCATTATATTTATTATATTCTTATATACAGTTTAACTAATAATTCATTAGTTAAATTAAAAATTTATTATCTTAACCAAATCAATAATTGTGCCGAAATTTAATAGCACGGTTACAAATTATAATATATTAATTTTTTTAAATACTTAAAAAATATAATTTGATATTCATAACAAATAAATTATATTTCTCTTCGATCCTTTTTATTCATTACTTTCTTTTTTTCATTTTCTTACCTCTATTCATATTTTTTTTCTCTATTCATACTTTTTTCTTACACATTTATTCTATACGCACATTTTTTTTTCTTTTTTTAACAAGCGTATTAATGAAAATTTTCTTAGGTGAAGGCTGATTATATTACCTTAATAATTAACAAAAAATCTATTAAAAATTTCAACACATTAGTTATATTTTTCCTGACATTAATTTTATAATCTTAATTATATACAATTTAACTTATAATTCATTAGTTAAATTAAGAATTTATTATCATAACCAAATCGATTATCGTGATGAAGTTCATTGGCATTGTTATAAATTTAATATATTAAATTTTTTAAATATCCAAAAAATATAATTTAGTATTTCTAACAAATAGATAATAGTTTTCTTCCTTTTTTTTTAAATTACTTTTTCCATTTTATCTTTATCTATATTTTTTTCCTTACACATTTTGTTCTATACACATTCTTTCTCTTTGACCTCTCTATTTCCCGGAGATGGAGAGGATCCATGCCCTAACAAACAGAGTGAAAAGTGTAGAGAAATCTTCAACAGTTAATACTAAACTTTGTACAGTAAAAAATTCAGCCAGCAAAAGAAACAGTAGTACTACAGAAAGATAGTAGTACACTTGAGGTCTCACACAAGCTAGAAGTTGTTCTTTCAGTTAGACATTGAGCTAGCTAGTAGTACACACGAGAGGGAGTAGTACAGATATAATTTCATAGTACATGCATGTACTGCAAATAAGGATTATATTTAATCATACCTTTATTAAAGAGTGCGTGTTGTGCATGATCTAAAAGGCTAAGTTTTGAACAAGAAATGTTGAGACAATCTTATTTGATAGGAGATTTTTACTGAGAATTAGCTTCTTAGTTTTACAGATATTGACAAGGTAAGGTAATCCAGATGGAGAAAGGAGGGAACTAGGATTAATAGTTAGAGACAGAACAAGAGCAGGGGAAGAGGCAGAGCATGGATGGAGCTGTCAACAGAATAGAGTCGAGAAACTGAATGAGAGAAGAAATCTGTTGTGGTTTCGCTCATGCACTGCCTCTTCCCTGGCTCTGTCCCCATTGCTTCTTCCCTTAATAGCGAGTCCCCCTCCTCATTTATTTGTTAAGTTCGATATATATTCAAATGTGTTCATAGGTTCAACTAAAGGTAGATGATGTTTATTTATTTTAAAGCTCCTTTCGATCCATCAACACATTTCACTCACTAATGCTCCCTGTATTCCAGGCTAACGCATGAGTACTTTTCCTCTCAGAATGGTGCTACGTTCTTAGATTCCTAATCATTGCAAAATGCTACTTGCATACCGCTATTCACCATACATTCAACATTCAGACAAATGTATGTAATATTAGCGATAGTTAATAAGTAAATAACAGATTTTACATGTTAGCTAAGATACACAAAAAAAAAGGTGTGAAATTGTATAGCTCCCACTTATTTTCCCTTTACTTGTAGAATCCTGTTAAAATTTATTCAATCATCACGTCCTCATTTACATCTTATCCAATTTTATACAATTAACTTAGCTTAGCTTGTATATCCTCCTGCAAGGAAGTACTATAAGGACATCCATGTAAGGATTAAGGACACCAATACACTTGCTTACCGCTCCAATAACTACCACTCTGTTTGATGCAGCATTTTTATAAATTCTACTACTGTCTTCGTACTCATTTCCATAGTTTTACTTCGGAGCTATCAAACAAATCCATAACTATCCGGCTGAGTGTATTTACTGTATTTTATAGTCAATAATTATTTTATTTATGTGAAACTTTATTTACAAACTTGAGAGAAAATTACGGAATTAAGAGAGTGAATCATTACAGAATATCAGCATGTTATTTGAGTTTTGTTTTGCAGGAATTAATGATATGCTGCATGGTTTAAATTGACAACCGAAGTTATGAGAGGCAATAAAAGACGTGGGAGGCACAGAGAACGAAGTTATTTATAATTGGGAGAAAGGAAAGAAAATCATTTAATTCAACAAGGAAAAAGAAGGGACTCACATGGTCCTATATTTATCAGACAATGCATAAGGAGTGGATAGAGTCAAGTAAGACGCAAGGCATGGTCCACTGTTCCAGATTCTATAAACTCTAAATCCTACAAAAGAAACACACAATGCTTTTGAATGTCCCATGCACTCTTTTCTCCTCCAACCATGGCTACAACCATTTCCCATCTTTCTGGTGGTTCTCATCTACCACGGCTAAAGCCAGCTCAAACAATTTGTTCTCCTTCCAACTCCACCCGCATACGCTCTCAGCAGAACCATCCATGTCACTACTCTCACTCGTTTTGGATCACACACTCTTCACAGGACTGTCAGGATTTACATTATGCTAATTTTGAAAGGCAATTCATTGTTGATTTTGTATTCTTTTGACTAAAATTTCAGAATAACCTGCAAAATTTCACAATGTTTTACCCCTATGATCCTTGGGGGAGTCAGATGCCAGCAATGGCCTGCAAAATCGCCTTATCTTTCGTGTCATTAAAAAGGCTACATGAGATTAATTAAATTTCAATTTATGATATTGAAAGACTGATTCTTTTGGGCCGAAACAGCAAAATTATAATAAAATAGAGACAAGGTGAACTACCTCAATATCTATTTGTTGCAAGAACTAGTTTTTCAATTCAAGCACTTGATGTCATGTGATGCTAGCCGGTTTCATGTGCAAATTTGTATACTGAAAGTTTTATACCTAATAATTGGAACATGAAAGAACGGTCAGAAATCTTCCGCTAATTATCTATCCATGACATTTTTTTTGCTCTATCAAATTTCAACAAGGATGGTAGGTGAATTTGGTGGTTAAGATTGAACAATGCTTGACCTCTCGGTAAGATTCGAAATGATTCATGTCTCACCAATCAGAATAAGATCCCTTGAGAAGGTTTGCATGTGACCAAATTCAAAGCTAAGATATGCTTCTCATTCGTATATAAACATATATCTATTTACATTATAAGTTATTGGATTAGTTTTATTTTTTAAATTACTTTTTAAAAAATTTATCCATCCGGAGAGCTATAGATTGACGGATGATATTATTTATATATAAAAGATTCACTAGTAAATATGAAGAACAAATAAAAATAAATAAGTGCACCCTAAACAAAAATTAGATCAATTTTTTTCAATTTTAAATATATTAAGTTCATCCATAAAAAAATGTAACAATATTTCATAGATTTAAAAGTCTGAAATTTGTTTCTGAAAGTTTATAGAAAATAATAATAGTAATATTTTTATTTAAATATTTAATATAAGTAATCATAATATTTTGAACAAGGATTAATCACATATTTAAGATGATATGTTTTTTCTTAAATAGATGAGAATATTTTCTTAAAATATAATCCCCTCTGTATATTAGTCATTTTCTTAAATATACAAGAATTTTTTTTTTCACATCACAGACAGGAATAATTTCTTTTGAGCAATGTTATTTGTAATTTTATGCGTTGATCAAGGTGTATTTGGTTTTCGAATCATGTGATTTTTACTTTAAAATCTCATAAATCTTCTTAATATGAATTTAATTAAAATACATTGATGATGTAAATATTTTACACATGATTATTTAATTATAAATTATATGAAGGTAAAGATATTAGTTTTTATAATAAATAGATTAAAAATCACATCTGAAATCATTTTTAATTGATTAACAATATAAAAATATTTGCATTAACAATATATTTAACCTTTTTTAATAATATCTTTTGTTACGTTTTATTTTATACATTTTCCCTTCTCTTCTTATATATATTGTTTAAAAATTATTGTGAATTTGTGAGAATGTAAGGTGAGGAAAACATTATTCTTGATTTCCTGTGTAAAACTGTGATTTCAAGAAAAAAATTGTTTATAATAGTGATTAATAGTGCCACGCTGGCTTCGTTCAAAGAGAACTAGAGCATGGGCCAGAAGATGACTGCATTAGACTGATGACCGGGATATAGCGGCGACCTATCTAAATTTAAAAGATTCCACTTTTGAAGATTTGTACCCACTCCTAGATTAATCATTTAATTTAGTTGTTCATAAAAAATTTAGATAATAATATAAAATTTAGAACACGAAAAAAAATCAATTGATAAATATTGACTTTTAATCTAATGTCATCAAGTACTAAAGTTAATAGATAGGATTAATTGAATTAAATAGTAGGAAGTTACCATTCTTTACTTATTAGATCACCACTTAAAAAAGTTTAAAAAATAAATTTTTTTTTATCCCAATTTACATTTTAAATCACTAAATAAAATTTATAAAAAAATAACATTCAACAGAATATCATATATAGTAAGCACCAAAAAAATCTACACCTATCAAAATCACCTTAGTTTTAAAAGCATAAATATTCATCTAGAAATGAAAAATCTAGTTGTAAAGAAGAAATAATGGCTAAGCGTGATTTAACTTCTTCACCGTAACACAATTAAATTGTTGTAGTAAGATAAGGTAATCAATTTTAACTCTAAAATATTTCTTAGTTGTTGATTTTATTATAAATATGAATAAATGTCTAATAATAATTTATAATTTCTAAATATAAATGTTTATTAAGTAATAATTAACAATGAATATTTACGATTTCTTTACAAAATTTATAATATTTTTTAGTAATAAATAAAAAATTAACAACATATTTTTAAAACTTAACCGGTTAATGCTAAGAAGAAAGTAGAACAATCTGGAAAAATAATTATTCCCATAATAAAAAGAAAATTCGTTTCGGCTCCTGTAGTCCTTACCAAACACGTAGGTATTGGGCTTAGATTTCTTGGTTACACGATTACTATTGGGATTCGCAGGCTAAAAGCAAGTTGGATTATAGCAGTCGACAATGCGTTAGATTTTAGGTCATATTTATTTACTCAAATTTCTCTTAAATGTAAATTTAATACATCTAATTTTATCAGATTACTCATCACCATTTTTTATTTCTGCAACTGAATTTAATTTTTACTTTTCTTTACTTTTTTTATTTTTTAGTTTCTTGTTCTTTTAGAAATTGTTTTCGTTTTTTATTATGTTAGATTGCTTATTGTCGTTTATTTTATGAATTTTTGTTTTTATTTATTTTCAAAATTTTATTCATATTTATTTTTCAATAATTTATTTTTTTACATTTTAAATTACATCTTGCAATAAATTTTAAAAAGTCCACTTTTGAAGATTTGTACCCGCTCCTAGATTAATCATTTAATATATTTGTTCATAAAAAATTTAGATAATAATATAAAACTATATATGATATCTTTAAATAACAGTAAAAAATAAGTGCAAAAAATTAACAGATAAAGGAATAATTGAATTAATAGTCGTAATGAACCTCCTCAAACAAGCTAAAGGAACGATTGGACAATTCACTGCATTGAAAGAAAGCAGTGCCAATTCGATTTCCTTTGTGTCACTGTGTACATATTCACGCTAAAAAGATTATAACACTGAATTACATAAGCAAACATGTATGAATAGATGGGAATTAATAAGCTTAAGCCTTGGTGAAGCTGGGATCAAAAGGAACGCCAGTGGCAGCCAACCAAGTGCTAGCTTGTAGCCAAGGTTCAGCTGTGAACATAGCAGCCTCGTCTTTGCTAATGAGTCCTTTTCCAAACTTGGCCCTGTTTTGAGTAGCAGCACCAGGTCCAGTGTTTCCAAACTCAGCGAAGTAACAATTATCGGTGTTTGGTTCTGCGGCTGGGTTCCATGGAATGTATCCATCTGGCTGAATCAAATCACCAATAACATTCTCAATGAACACTGCCCTTGAGAATGCCTTCCATGGTCTAGCCAAGTAAGATTTAACGGTCAAACGGTCAGCAAAGAGGCCAGGCTCGGGCATGATCTCGCAGTTCTGAAGGACGATTCCGGTGGGCATGCTCTTTTGATCTCTTCCATCAGCCACCACAATGTTCTGTTGATTTGGGTCAGGCCTCCTCACAATGATCTTGGAGCCCTGAATCAATGTGGTGGAGTATCCAAAGATGAAGTCGATTGTTCCAGAGATTTCACAGTTGCGGTAGAATTGACGGTGAGCATGAGCATACAATGTGTCTTGGTAACCGCGGATTGCGCAATCAAAGAATGCTGAACGATCACCTTGGACGCGAAGTGCAACTGCTTGGTGTCCCTTTGCACCAGCGGTGTTCTCGAATGCCATCGACTTGGCAATGAAATCATCAGCAACGGTGGCTACAAATTAAAAAATAATATTCAAGTGAGTTAGTTAGTTAGTTAGTTATACAAGCTATTTGATATTTAAAATATTATGATGTGATAAGTAAATGACTTACAGAAGGTAGCGGTTCTCATTGTCTTAACACCCTCAGCGAAGTTTTTGCGTCCGGTGATGATGGTCTTGGTGGGGCCATCACCGTACATGAGAACATTGAGCTTCTTCTTATCAACGGTAATGTACTCGTCATAGATACCAGCCTTAACGTAGATAAGGAATCTACCTTGGTGGTTCTTGGGGTAAGAGTTAAGAGCATCGATAATAGTCTTAAATTGGCCACTTCCATCCTGAGCCACCACAGCATGAGGCTGAACTCCGGCAGGGCCTTGTTGGCCGAGTTCAGACAAAAGCTTGCGATCAGCAGCAGAGACCCAGGTGGGGTAGCCTTCACTGTCCAGCTCAAAAAGGCGACGAGAAGTGGGTTTAAGAGCCATGTTCAAGTCCAAAGAAGAAAGAATTTTTGTAATCCCGGACACTATATCAAGTGCCAAACCGGTGAGTTTTCCAACGTTGTCCAAGCTTCCTGTTTGTAACTGTTCTTGCACCTGTTTCTCACCATCGGTGTTGAAACCATCAAGGCAAGATTGTTGGTAAGCAACCACAGCACCCAACCAGTTCTTCAGCTCTGCAGACCGTTGGTTAACGTCCTGGAGGTTGCTCTCTTTAACTAGAATACCGGAAGCTTCTAGTTCATGGATTGCAGATTGCAACAAGTCCTTGCAATCATCCAGAGCCATCTTTACGCCGGCATTTTTGTCGCCGTGTTCAACGGTGAGCGTGTCGCTCATGTTGAGGGCTTTGATTACACTGTCCATGCTGGTTTTCACCACCGTGGCAATGTACTCCTTTGGGTCTGTCGTGTTCACAGGGGAGAGAACATCGTGGCACAGTTTCTGGTCGTCGCTGTTTTGACACATGGTTGACACCGCCTTCGTGTGGGTGCTCAAATCTGATCCTCCACCGCTTTCGCCATCGCCTTTTGGGCTTTGGACAACAGCCACCACACCGATGACGACGCCCACCACCAGGATCAGAGAAACTCCCGCGCCTATAACTTTTGCGCTCATCTTTTTTTTTTTTTTTTTTTTGGGTTATAATCTTTTTGTGGATGCTTTTTTTTTTATTGGTTTCTTCCCTCCGAAGATGACAACATAAAACGATGAAGCCAAATCGGAGAGAAAATTATTGGAGGAAGGGTGAGTTTCCCTTCCCTAGAAGACTGCTTGAGGAGATTGCGATGAATAACCATGCACATGTTGGGGGTATATATACTTATCATCACTGTTCCTTAAATGAAAGATAGCCATGCATTCACCGCCTGACTCGCTCCATTGAAGCTTTGCTGTTTTTTTTTTTTTTTGTACATTCTACCATGTTTAGAATATGATCTTTCACTGAATACGTTCCTCGCACTTAAAAATCGCAAGCCAGTTCGTAGGATGAAGAAAAAATAGTTCCAATATAACTAAAATAGGTTTTTATAAGTTTTCCACCTCCAGTTTTAGGAGGATTAATTCAAAGCTCTTGCACCTTTCCTCCTTTTATCTTCCTTGTTTCTCTCATTAAAAATTAATAACTCAACATGAAAGATAGAATTAAAAACTAAAAATGAACTCGACAAGAGATATTTTATAACCAGCTACCAATTATTAATCCAAAAACTAACCAAAAATATTAATAATAATAAAAATGAAAACAAAGATTTAGACTATAACATAAGATATTACCATTTGTGAAAGTTGAGAATTTTTAACCCGTAAATAAAATACAGTAAAAAAAGTAGGTAAAAAAGTAATTAATAGGAGATACAATAATTTTTATTTCAAAGTCTTAATACCATTCACTTTAGAAGTGCTAAAATTACATCTTCGATAAACTTGTTTCTTTAATTAAAATATAGCACACTACATGATCCCCCCCCCCTTTGTTCTGCTTTAATTTAACGATTTGTATTAGATTAAGAGCTAAAAGTTATACATGAGTATGTTTTCTTTTTGCCATTAATGGTTTGGGAAAGAAAATGATATTTTCTTTAAAGAGTTTGAGATGGTGAAACAATATAATCGTGGGATGGAAATGGTATGTAATTATTAATCCAAAAACTAACCAAAAATATTAATAATAATAAAAATGAAAACAAAGATTTAGACTATAACATAAGATATTACCATTCGTGAAAGTTGAGAATTTTTAACCAGTAAATAAAATACAGTTAAAAAAGTAATTAAGGATAGGAGATACAATAATTTTTATTTCAAAGTCTATATACCATTCACTTTAGAAGTGCTAAAATTACATATTCGATAAACTTGTTTCTTTAATTAAAATATAGAACACTACATGATTTTTACCACTTAAATAATATTTACTAATTGTCGTGAACTCATCTTGTTGCTATGGAAAAATTGAATTTTTTAATTAAGTATATTGATATTAAATTATTTTGAATTATTCATAAAAATAATATGTGCTTAAAAAAAGATAAAAAATTACATAAAATTATAATTTGTTTAAGAAAATGATATTTTTTTTTATAAGAGTGAATGATTTTTTTTTGTTTTTAATTAAATATTTTTACATAAAATTATGTTAAATTATTTGTAAGAATAATTTTAACGAAAAAGTATCTATACATAAAATTGAGAAAAATCTTTTAAATTTGTAATTTAACTATTAAATATCTCTATTTATCTTATACATTCTCTCCAAGTATTGACAGAGTAATTTCACTTAAATAAAAAAATATAAAGGATTATTTGTTATCCCATCTTAAGCTTCTTTTTTTTTTTATGAAAATAAATGTTCTCCTTTTTAATTTTATTTAATAGTATTACATAAAATAGTGTAAATTATTTATAAAAATAATTTGAATGAAAAATATCAATACATAAAGCTGAGAAAAATTATTTGAATTTAATTATTAAATATTTTCTTTTATCCATATATGTTTACATGTATTGTAGTATAGAATAGTTTCAAAAGATTAGTTGCAAACTCATGAGATTCGTTGGATAAGAATGAACTTTCTCCTTTTCCTATTTTAATTAAATATGTATACATATATTTATGTTAAATTATTTATAAAAATAACTTAAATAAAAAGTTTTTATTCGTAAAAGTGAAAAACATTCTGAATATGTAATTTAATTGTTAAATATTTCGGTTGATTGTGATATATCTTGTATGTGTCCTGGTAGAAAATGTTTTTACTCATTAGATGTTCTTTTAATAAGAGTAAATTTTTTTCTATTTTTAAATAAATATTCTTATTTAAAATTGTAAGATACTAGAAGAAGTTGGCCAAAAATATTATTAGAACAAATTCTAAATTTACAATTGAGAAAAAGACATTTTTCTTTAAAAAAAGTTAAAAATATAAAGTTGAATGTTCTTGAATAGTCTAATTAGAATTATATATTAACACAACATAGGTATACGTTCTTTATTAGCTTGAATGGCTGAAATTTATATATCACCATGCCCGAATAATTGCATTTTTTATAGTAAATATTTTTTTTATTATCTTGTGTTTTAATTAATATGTTTAATAATTTGGATATTTTATAATTAGTATAATTTTTAAAATGAAAAAAGAAATAACTGTATTATTATAAGTTATTAGAATTTTAACTTTATGTTTATAGTAGTCTTCTAATTGTTAGGTTTAAAATGTAGAAAAGTTAATTGTTATTAATATTATTATTAATTAATTTATACAAGTTCAATTTAAGCATTTGGATAAATTATTTCTTCCTTTTCATTTATGGTTAACATAACATTATCATAATTTACATTATTTTATTTATATTATTATTTATGATTGCAACTATTCTAAACTTATATAATTTATTTATATATAATCTAATATTCATATTATATTATGTATATAAAATTAGAATATATTTCATAGAATTTATTATCATTAGTACTTTATTTTACAAATTAAGTAGGTATCAAATGAAAATATATTAAAAGGTGTTGCATTATTGTACCAAAATTTTCAAATTCTCATGTAATTTAGAAAAATTTACAAAGATTTTTTTTATGTAAATGAAAACAGATATGATTTTATTTTGATGCTCTTAATCAGTTTGGAGTAGAAAATGAAAATGAAGCATGAAATGAAGCATGGATAGATCCTCAAGTGAACAATTTTAACATAACAATTCAAAAAATATTTTTTTTAGAAATAAAAATGACATTCGTAGTAAATAAAATTCATATGTAGAAATAAAGATTGTTATTTAACATAAAGAAATAATAAATTTTAAAATTAAAATACAAAGATATTACATATAAACTGTTTTTTGATTTGTTCTTTTAATAGACTCTTCCAACAAGAGATATATGTCCATTTTTATTAAAATTTGTAACTATTATCATTAATATTCTTAGAGTAAAATAAAAAATATCAAACTCTTTTAATATGTACAAAGATTAATATATTTTTTTAGGTTAATATACATTGTATACAAATGTTAATATATAATAAAATTGTTAATTTCTAAAAGAGTACAATATTTTAATTAGCATCAAATAAATTATATCAAATATAAATTATGAAGTTATATTCTTTAAATTTGAACAAGTTGATTTTTCTGTCTTATGTATTATTAATCTTAAAAATACCATGTACATTAAATTTATATTTAAGCAATTTCATTTTAACTATTATTAGAATAATTTTTATGTCATTATTTTTTAAATTGTAAGATTTTTTGACTAAAATTTTTTATCTGACCTTCGTCTTAACAAATATTTCAAAAATAGAATGATTTTTGAATCCTTTTTTAATTTTTATTTTAAAATCTAACACTTTTTTAAAATATTATCAATAGATTTAAGAATGACATCTAAATCTAATTTATCTTCTTAAAATTAATAAAATACAATGTTTTAATATTTACGAAAGATATTATATTTAGATATTAAAACAATGAGTTACATGCATTCAAGATAAGTTGTTTCATATAAATATTTCAATCATCCATTATTTTAGTTGAATAGCTATTTGGTTGAAAAGTTGAGAAAACTTAATTATCATATAAGATAAACTTGGAAAATTTTTATTATGAAAAACCTAGACTCTCAACTTAAACCTATAATTTGATGAAGAACATCATTGTATAAAATGTGAAATCTTACGATATTTATTATGTGTATATTTTCATTACAATAAAACTTACCTCTTGATTCTTGCTTTTACAATGTTTACAAGAAAAAATAGTTATTAGTAATTGCAATTGACACATGCCTTCATTTGTAATAAAAATCTTGTCTATCTTTACCATTATGATACATACACCTTCGTAAAACATAAATAGAAATCGTCTTAGTTAGAATGATTTTTGTGTGTTACTATGCATACAAATTTTTACTCACAAGTAAATGCACATGTCAGAGTAGAAAGAGGTATTTGAAATCCTCAATATTGTTTCCATAGAAACTATTTTAAAAATGTTTAAAACAATAATTGAATCCCAATTTTTGAATTCATCAGAAAGAGCTTTGTTTGAAAATATTTAAAATAAATATAAAAAGGAAAAAATAAGAGTAGAAAATTTAAAAGTAAATAATAACTTAGAAATCAACAAGAATAGATAATTCTCACCAATTAATTAAGCATAATAAGAAAAATACAATTGAGTAGAAACACATAATCATTCATAAAAGAGAAGAGAGGTTTAATTGGTTACATCATAAGTTTTGTCAAAGTTTCAAGATTTGAAGATTAGTTACACATAAAGAGACAAGATAACAAAGAATATAATTAATTGTCATAACAGTAATTACAACGCAATGATGAACTCGCTAAAATTGTAGAAAGAAATTAATTGATTTGTGGAGTCACCACCAAATTTTATTTTTAAAGGGAAAACATTTGGAAAAATCCTAACTTGAAGATGAGTTCTAGGTTGGAAGTCGGTTACGAATAGGGAAGGTGTTAGGCACCCAACTTGCTCGTTCCGAAGAATGGTACCCTTAAACTGAGTGTGTGATTTTGATATTTTTTGAAGACTGTTTGATGCCTTTAAATAGAGTAGGAAATAAATAAGTTTGTGGAAAACAGCTTGACAGGACTTGATCTTACTCCTACGTATTCTCTGGTGCAATGGAAAATTCAAGGCTATGTAGTTCTAGTTTTTGAAGACTTAGTCTTCAGAGGTAAAAGAATTTGAAAGATGAATTTTAAAAGCATTTCAAGTATTTTTGAATAATCCTTAGTCTACCTATGCACAGGGTCCTAGACAACTAAGGTTGCACTTAGACTCATATAAATCCCTAAATGTCAAACAGTAGAGTATGCCACCAGTTTGCATTTAGAGCTCACTGCATGAGACTTAGAATTATTAAAACAATGTTTTTTGGAATATTTTTATTGTAAAAGGGATCCACATATGCATGGGGTCTAAGACAAATAAGGCTGCATTGGGATGCATATGAATCTCCAAATATCGAACAGTAGAGTATGTCATCAGTTTGTATTTAGAGCTCATTGTGTGAGATTTAGAATTATTAAAACATGTCTCTAAGTTATAAAAATTTTATTTTTGAAAATAATTAAGTTGATTTGGCATGAATGGATTGAGCTGGGTGCTTGGCTCAAAATAGTTGGAGAAATATGGGCTTGACCTAGATAAAAAACTTGATTTTAGATTAAAAGGAAATTGGGTTTGACCAAAAATAAAAAATAAAAACAGACTTAACTTTAAATTAAAAAGAATTGGGTTTGCTTTGAAATTAAATAAAAAGAGAATTGGGCTTGATTCAACTTAAAAAAGAAGAAGAAGAGGACTTGATTTCAAATTTAAAAGGAAATTGGGCTTGCTTTGAAATTAAAAATAGACATGGTTTAAAAATGACTTCATTGATATTTCTTATTTGAAAATTTTGGTCTGATTTTTTTAGATTAATTTTTAAATAAAATTTACTTAAGAAAGGCTAATTTCAATTTATAAGGCATATTGGGCTCGACGGATTAAGAAGCTGAAAAGCCTAATTGAAGATCAGCTAGCCTGATTTTAGAGTGGCCAACTGTAGCCCAATTTAAATATGACCTAATTGAAGGGCAGCTAGTGTGGCCCAATTAGGGGGTTGGCCTGCTTTTAACTCAATTACAACCAAGGAAAAATAATATTGGGAAACCTCCATGGCTAGGTTGCAAAGCTCCAGCATGTATGTTATATTGCAATAGTTTAACCAACTAAACTAGGCCTTTCAAGTTGTAATCAACGTGCGCTTGTTAGTATTTGTATGTTTCCTGCTGTTTCTTTTATTACCCACTCATGAGGTGCCATCTAACATGATTGACCTTGCATTCATTCACGTATAAGCATGTCGATGAATGGTTCAAGAGTGTTCTGCGGGCATCAAGTGTCCAATTGTTCATGTCATGTTTTCTGCCTGGCCGCTGATAGGAGCTGTTATCATTATATACCAAACAGTATAAGTGGTCACTCCAAGTTTGAAGAATGACCAAATTCGGTAGTTTGTGGAAGGAGGGTATGAGCTCAACAAGCTCCCAAAATATAAGTCCAAGGCCATTTGTTCATTTACGATAGATGTTATTTGCACATCCTATAAGCTGAACCACATATCCAAAGATGAGGAAAGTACAGTTGAAGGCTATCCCCACTGCTTGCCAATATGGAATCAATAATTCATCACTCACTCCAAATCATGTCGAACGACGTAGCTTTGAAATTTTCCTTTTCCTTTCTAATATGATGCTTCCAAACAGAGAACATCGATTAGATAAACGGTGCACCTTCCAATGGGTTCATAGAATATTTGGAGTATGATTTGAGAGAAGTAATATGGCAGGGTCCACAATATTTGAGAAACTTTTTGAAGCACTACTAAACCATACGTCTCAAGCAGAACCACAAGGCTTTTGATTTGAACTCGAATTGGTCTTGTAATTCCTTACAACAAAAGTCAAACTAAGTCCACTGCATATCCTTACTTGATGCTGTGGTGGCGCATATAAAATTAACATTGCAAGTGTTCTGATATAGTGTCTTCATATAGTTCATTTCTAGATTCTGGTTTATTAGCAGGTAAAAAGACCCAAGCTCGTCCTGAGCATTATATGACCGATTCCAAACACTAAAGGAACAAAGGTAGGTTAGATACTCAAAATAACAACAACTATAGCTTCCGGGCGCCTTGAAAATAAGTTCTGAATCTTGTCAAACTTCCAATATTCACGTGGCATAACATAGAACATCTTAAGGATACCAGGTGCTTTTCGGTCATCTTTTGGTTAATAGTTTCACCATTATTAAACGAGGATACTGTTATCTGCTGATCATCTTCATTTCCTATCACCCCGAGGTATCAAGTGGAGTGAGTGAACTCATTAGCATGTGGCACACGTAGAATGGCCGCACTTGCCAAAGAAACCGCACTCAAGCCAAGCATATTAATCTTCTATAGTATGTCAGCTCATTGACATCCAAATCTGTTCTCAATACGCACAACTGCTGCTTTCATGGATCTTGACCATTAACCTTGAGCCTGAAGTAACTGAAGTGAAGTCTTTCCTTTCCATTCGTTGGGAATCTCAAGTTTATAAAGTTCTACGGAGGTTTTAATGCTGTCAGTACTCTCTTCCATCATACTTGATCCATCAATTTACGATCCACATTAATACACAAATCCCTTCAATGACCTTGGCCAAGAGGTACCAGACTTGCCTAGTTCTTTTTCAATGGTTACAATTCACCTTTTGTTTGCAACAGTGACCTATGCATGCTGTATATGGTGATGTTAGGACCAACTTCCATCACAGCAGCCTTTGCCTTAGTCATAACCATAACTGTTCTCAAGAACAGAGCATCTGTTTTTGAGGTAATTTCAAGCTTTTTCTCCATAGAATTACGCTTTCTTGCAAGAATGGGTTGATCAACACACACTCGATTTCTTATCACTTCAAACATTCCCGTACCAATAGGAATTTTCACTCCATAGAAACTTCCATAATGTCCACAGGAACATGTTATGAAAAAAAAAAAAAACACTGCCCAAGACAGTTGCCATATCAGCTTGATAAGCTTATAGTTCTTCAAGAGTCTCTTCAGCATTTATTTCTGTGATCACATTAATAGTTGCATTCACTGCCCATATTATTACCCCAACCTGTTTCTGCACCACATGCAAATCGGGATCTTTTTAATTATTGCCAAGGTCACAATCAGTACCCATACTTTCACGTGTTTATTAGCAAAGAAAATTTTCAATAATCTGGAAATTGTGTCCTTCTTAACGAAACCACCCAAGATGTCACTTGCAGGCGATGCATCTCTGATAATTTTGGCAGCTGCGTTGGTCATTAAAGGATCTTTGTCACAACCGTAATTACGACGAGATGACGAACTTGCTAAAATTTTAAAAAGAATTTTGATTATATGGAGTCGCCACCAAATTTTTATTTAACGGAAAAGATTTGGAAAAATCCTAACTTGAGGAAGAGATTTAGGTTCGGGAGTTGGTTACGAGTGGGGAAGGTGTTAGGCACCCTACTCACTCATTCCGAAGAACAGTACCCTTAAACTGAGTGTGTGATTTATTTGAAAACAATTTGATCCCTTTAATTAGAATAAAAATAAATAGATTGTGGAAGATAGCCTGACAGGACTCGATCCTGCTCCTACATATTTCCTGGTGCAATGGGAAACTCAAGGCTTACGTAGTTCTGGTTCTAGTTCTGTGAAGGCTTGACCTTCGGAGATGCTCGAAAATAGAGTATTTTGAAAGTATTTTAAATAAAACTCCTTTAGTCCACATATGCATAGGATCCAAAGCAAACGAGGGCTGCATTGGGATCCATATGAATCCTTAAACATTGAACAACAGTGAAACCGCCAGTTCTATTTTAGAGTCCATCGCGTGAGACTTAGTATTTCAAAATGAATTTAATTTGAAGATAATAGGGATAAAAAAAGAATTGGGCTTGATTTAAAATGAAATGAACTTGATTTAAAATTTGAAAAAATGAATTAAACTTGATTAAAATGAATTTAATTTGCAATTTGAAGAAATTGAACTTGACTTGACTAAAAATGAACTTGACTTGAACCTAAGAAATTGAACTTGAGTTGACTAAAAATTGACTTGAACTTAAGGAATTGATCTTGACTTGAATATGAATTTGAGAATTCGAACTTGACTTGAGAAGAGGAATTGAACTTGATTTGAAAATTTGAGTAAAAGAATTAAATTAGATTTGAGAAAAAAGAATTTTATTTGAAACTTTGAGGAAAAGAATTAAATTTAATTTGGGTAAAAAAAAATTTTATTTGAAACTTTGAGGAAAAGAATTAAATTTAATTTGAGTAAAATGAATTTTGTTTTTAGCCTAAAAATTAAATTAACCGGACAATTTAAAGGGCCTGGCCTATTTAAGAGGTAGTTGCTACCCCTTAGATCAACCATGTGGATCTCTTGATGGGGTATGCTGTGTAAATGTAGGCATGGCTTAATCTAGCTACTGCATGGCCCAATTTTATGGTGCCTTAATTTGGCTATTCTTATGGCATGGCTTAATCTAGCTACTGCATGGCCCAATTTTATGGTGCCTTAATTTGGCTATTCTTATGGCTCGATTTGGCTGTTCTCATGGCTCGATTTGGCGGCTTGGCTACTGGCATGTGAGTAGCACGTGATGGGAAGAAGGAATTTTGTAACAAAATGGTGGTGTGGTGTATGAGGGGTTCAAACCCAGGTTATGGAGGGTCCAGCAACACCCCAACCACTAGGCCAAGCACCTGGTTGGGTATGTAGCACTCATAATCAGACTTAAGCCAATGCTTCTGGGTGCGTGGGATTTGCATGGTGGCATTGTAAACATACGTGCATGCACAAGGTGCTCATCATGGGCTAGGCTCTTCCCTTGGGCTTTAATATTCCTTTCGATAACCAGAGTCACGAGTTGGTATCGGTAGTAACGATTGTTTCACTTAATTCCCTGTTTGGTGAACTATGAATATGCTTGCGAATAGTGGCACCTCTCACTAATGCATCATCAGGATCTGCTCAACTGATTTATTGCTTTTTCTCTGATAGGGTCATGACACTTCACAGAGGCAAGCATATTCTCCCAAAAGGAAAGACCTAACCATCAAATGCAACCTCTATTTATCTTAACCGATGCTGCCTTGCCTTTGTCGCGTCGTCTATTGATGATCTTAACAAACATAAACACTAATATGACGGAAAGCTAATTGGTGAACTAAGGCCCAATGAAGTCCGAATGAGGTCTGGGCTATTATTTCTAAGTTTGACCATGCTTGACTTACCAAACCAAATACTGATTTTCCAGCTAGCTCTTTTGCTATATCCTAAGAGCCATACTTCAATGGAAAGCATCGAATTATCCAATCTTATCACAGAACCGAGTTGACTGCAAGTACACTAAGTAGTCTATTATTCAGCTAAGGAAGGATTTGTGACGTAAAAACACAGAGAGATATCAGGTCTTATTACGAAATTGTTCCAAGCATAGTGGCACATATAACTATGGAGTCTTAGCACACAAATGCACTAAAAAGCAGCCTATCACTCAACCAAGGGAAAAGTTAGGTAGCACAGTAGCATAGGGCATCCTCAAATTTATCACCATACAGAATTGAAAAAGCAATATATCATTCAACCGAAGAAGAACTTCAAGTGCAACCTAAGAACATAGAGAACACGACAATCTGTGCGAATTCACATTAAGACTTGTGAATCTATGTAAACACCCAATTCTGTCCGAGGCCCCCAATCATAAAATTAATCAAGAAATTAATACTAATTAAAAAAATAATTCAGAAAGAAATAAAAAAAACAGAAAGTAGAAAAACAGATAAATAGAAACAAAGCAAGTAAAAATTATAAGATAAGTGAACAAAATAAAACAGTTTTTGAAAAATATAATAAAAATCAAAATCAAAAATCAAAAAATAAAACAAAATAGAAATTAAAAATCAAAATTAAAAGTTTGGGAAAATTAATTTTGTTTTCTGAAAAATTAAAATAAAATCCCGAGAACAGAAAATCAAATAAATCAAACAAAAATTTTACAGAAAAGGATAGAATAAAAATGAGAATTGAGAATTTTGAAAAAAAAAAGGAAAAACAAAAAAAGGGTGATTTGGGAAAGATTATAAAAGGGGGAGCAGAGAAAGGTTCGGGGGATTTTTTTTGGCTTTTTGCTAAGCTTTTGGAAAAGGACGGGGCAAAGGAGCGATTTAACAGAAAAAGAAAGAATCAGAAAAGAGAAAAAAGGGAGAGAGAGAAAAAAGAAGGTCAACAAGGAAAAGAGGAGAAGCTCGACTCTGGTAAAGGGAGATTCCTGGGTAGTTTCAGTAAGAGGGGCCACTACAAGCAAAGCTGCAAGGAAGCTAATTCTAGCATAAGGGGATTAGTTCGCACGCCTTATTGATTGGAACAAGTTAGTCACACTTCTTCCACCCTTGGATCTAAAGAATTCTGTGATAATCTGTTTTGATCGTTCTTGAACCAAGAACCCTGTGGTGATTCACTCACTTGCTAATATATTTGTGATATAAGAACCTGGTTGAGAAGGAAATTTAAGGTTAATATAGAATCGATTCTGCTAGACCTTCTATTTCGATCCTCCTATCTCACACTTGGGGATTAGTTTTCGTTCAATGACGGGTGTGTGGTAGATTGAGAGTAGGTTGGTCAAACATTTGCCATTCGTTGAAAATCTATTAGGCTAAGAACCACATTCACTGATCTGGAAGTGGAATTATGGCTCTGCGAAATTCTTTTCCATTCACCTAGATCTATATAATTACTATGGATGTATAGGCTAGATTGGTGTTTGATTCAAGGGGTCAATATACGACCGTCAATTATGATCATATTGACCGTTTGCTTATGGACTTGAGATCTTGGATCATAATGGAAGTAACCTGATTCATGCCCTGTATCTCTCTTGATTTACATTGAACCCATTATCAAGAGCCTCTTTCAATCTTGAAAGGATTCGGTAGCTCCAAAAGCAACGAATCTTGCATGGAGGATATCAGCAAAAGATCGTCACGATGGTCGAAGCATTTGTTAAGACTAACAGGGATTCCCCGCCTTGTGCCCGTTTCTTAGATGACGAATGACTCGTGATGGGCTTTTGATAGGCACCCCTGTCACATGAAAGAACAATAGATACAAGGACACAGGTCACAGTGGCACGAAGTTAAATACTAATATGAGATGACTTCAAATGCAAGAAGGTTTGCATGGTAACGAGGCTGGAATAGGCGGGCAGAATCCAGAGCTCCGATTCGGCTTCGTGAAGCCATCTTCATCGCTACAGAAGAAAGATAATCTCGTCTAGCTACAACAGTTCCAAAACTCCCAGGTAAGATAAAGAATCCTTCTACATATCTTCAGAATACATTCACCAGCATTTTAGTTGATTCTTGAACCATAGATGATCTCTCCTTGCACCCAATTAAGTAGTTCATACTCCCATGCTTGCATGTGTGCCATTAATAAAACTTGGTGTAGCTAGGGAATGTGAATCTGGCATTGTGGGTATGGACAAATGCTGGCCTGAAATCTCGAGGTCATAAGGGGTGGCATGCCTCTCTTTAATTCTTGATTCAATAACAAGGAATGATAGTATGTTGCATGCATTATTTTATTCTGAATTCAATTGCGTAGATCTCTATGAGCATGAATTTCCCATCAAGATTAAATCACTGTGAATGAGATTCATTCTTCGATACAGAATAGACCATGAAATCTGAAACGCAACGCATCAAGCTCTTACAGTGCAAGAACAGAGTTATGATCCCAAAACTATTATAATTGTTAAGGTCACTCATCGACATTTGATTAATGTCCAGATTGTGGGACCTTTGAATCGCCTGTGTTATAAGATATTGTGTAGATCAGGATATTATCACAGACGCCCTAATACCACGCTTGAACAAAACCGAACACGCACGAGGTTTGAACAAAGCCAGCAATTCATTTTGATTTCTCAACGTAATAGGCCAAATGGCTGATGGTTCATGCATTTCAATTAAACCAGAATTCAACAATCAGGCCACCCCCTCCGCCTAGCTTAAATTTTTTAGTCTATCTAAATTCTCTGAGCCCCAAATCAATTTCAATCTTTTTTCATAATCCTTAATTCAGAATTATTCAAGTCAAAAATAATTCTTTTTATCTGTAAAATGTAAAATCTAATTTATTTATTCAAGTATAAATTCTATTCTTCTTTCTCAAGTTTTGAATAAAATTCGTTTTTTTTCAAAACTATTTAAGTCATTTCATCCAAAATTCAAAACTTCAGAAAATTAATAAAAAATTCTAAAAATAATAAAAATTCAAAAAATTAATAAAAAATTCCAGAAATTCAAAAATTAATAAAAAATAATAAAAATAATAAAAATTCCAGAAAATCAATAAAAAATAATAAAAATTCCAGAAAATCAATAAATAATAAAATTCCAGAAAATCAATAAAAAATATAAAAATTCCAGAAAATCAATAAAAAATAATAAAAATTCCAGAAAATAAAAAATAATAAAAATTCCAGAAAATCAATAAAAAATATAAAAATTCCAGAAATTAATAAAAAATTCAAGATTTCCAGAAATTAGTAAAAAATTCAAGACTTCCAGAAATTAATAAAAAATTTTAAAAATTAAGAAAATTAATAAAAATTCCAGAAATTAAATAAAAATCCAGAAAATTAATAAAAAAATTCAAAAATTCCAGAAAATTAACAAAAAAATTCAAAATTTCTAGAAATTAATGAAAAATTTCAGAAATTAAAAAGAATTCTTCAAAATTCCTAAATAATTCATGAATTCAAGATTATCAAGTATTTTCATAAAATTCCTTAATTGGTAAATTCCCCCAAAATTTCTAGTATTTGCGTCTTGCTCATTTTATTCATCGTTCTTCAAAAATAAAAATCTTGTTTTGCAATTCTTAATCTCACGCGACGAGCTCTACGCACGAACTGGTAGCTTTTTCTGCTGTTCGTTGTTTAGAGATTCGTATGGGTCCAAGTGCAGCCGTAGTTGTCTTGGGCCTTGTGCACATGTGGATTAAGGTTGCCTTTCCTTTTTGCAAAATAAAAACCTTGCTCATTTTATCCATCGATTTTCAAAATAAAAATCCTGTTTTGCGATTCTTAATCTCACGCGACGAGCTCTAAGCACGAACTGGTAGCTTTTTCTGCTGTTCGTTGTTTAGAGATTCGTATGGGTCCAAGTGCAGCCGTAGTTGTCTTGGGCCCTGTGCATATGTGGATGAGGATCGTCCTTCTAAAAATAGTTTTTTTTTTTTTTAAAATAATCAAGCTGTTTTTGAATATTACTTTTCAATTAGCCCCGAAGGTCAAGCCTTCAAGCATCTTCCAAACACTCTTTTGAACATTTTCGAAGGTCAAGCCTTCAAAACATACCAGAACTACGTAAGCCTTGAGTTTCCCATTGCACCGGGGAATACGTAGGAGCAGGATCAAGTCCTGTCAGGCTAACCTCCATCAAGTATTTATTTTCACTCTAATAAAAGGGATCAAGCTATTTTCAAATAATCACACACTCAATTTAAGGGTACTGTTCTTCGGAACAGGCGAGTAGGGTGCCTAACACCTTCCCCACTCGTAACCGACTCCCGAACCTAAATCTCATCCAGGGTTTTTCCAAATCTTTTTCCCTTAAACAAAATTTGGTGGCGACTCCACATCATCAAAATCATTTTTAAAATTTTAACGAGTTCGTCGTCTCGTCGGAATTACGGTTGCGACAGATGGCGACTCCACTGGGGAAACTTAGAGAGTCAAGCCCAACAATTTGAGTGTTTTAATAGTGATCCCTTTCTTGTTTATCCGCACGATTACTTTCTTGTATTTTGGCACGATTTATTTATTTGTTTATTTATTTGCTACCTGTTTGTCTATTCGTTGTATAACCTTAGGGTAGACAAATAATAAATTGTAATATATATCTGTACATTTCCCCAATGGCCGGTATCCCAAATTTATGTGCCCTCATACATTGCATATGCATTTATCATGAGTGGGGCCCTACACCCGGGTCTGAGTGCTACCTAGGACAAAGGGATCTAGTGGTGTCACTTTGGGGCTTATGTCCTGTTTGACTATCACGAAAATCCCAGCTAGAGTGCGTCCTATTTGTAATGCCCTACAACTGGTAGCTTTTTCTGCTGTTGTGGCAAGCATTGCAGACTGGAACTTGGCTCTAGTGACCTCAACACCCCAGGATTACAAACCACCTTTGAGAGGTTCATATAAAAGGCCATAGATCCCTAGGGCAGGTAACCCACATAAGAAGCAAAGAGGGCACACACCCCTTCATAATATGGTTCATATACGCATGGAAAATTATCATCCAAAATGGAAGCTGAAGATTGGGGAAATACAGAAATCAAGAAAGAAAAGTCAAACAAAAAGAAAAAGAAATATAAAAAAAAAAAGGAAAATCAAGGAAAACTAGAAATTCCTAGGAAAAATTAGAAAATAATTTCTAAAAATACTAAAAATATCAAAAGTTCAAAAGGAGAGAATGGAAAATTTCAAAAACCTAAAGAATGTTTTTTGGAAAATTTTAACAAACCCTTTTCAAACACCATCAAAGGTTTTTTAGCAAAATACCAAAAATACAAAACTCCCAAAAACAAATTTGTTAAAATCAATAAATAAAAGAAACTCTCATTTATTTTCAAATAGTCAAATTTCAAATCTCTTAAAATTATTTGCACATAGCATTGATTCATTCATTCATTCATCGATCTAAAAAAAAATAGATTTCAAAAATCATTCTACACATTCACACTCATTGTGCGTCAACATCTTTATCATTCATAATTTTTGCATTCAAATTATTTTTCAAAAATTAATTTTTAACTCTAACAAAAAATTGGAGAAACACAGCTTCCTCGACATCCTTATAGGACTCGTACACAATCAAGAATCATGGATGAGCTGGAGAGACAAAATGAGGAACTGAGAAATGAGGTCAAGACTCTAAAGGAGCAGATGGCCAAGCTGATGGAGGCCATCCAATTGTCAAAACAGAAGGAATCTCTGGGAGAACCCACAGACCCGTCATATCCTCCTGGGTTCACTCCACAAAACCCTTCGCCATCAACTATGCCTCCGCCAACCGAAGGAGTTCATTATGGGTTTCCTCATGGGCATGCACCTTCATACAACCAAACACAAGCCCAAACACATGACCTACCCTCAAACACCATCTCACAAGCCTACCAAGCAGTCGTTGGGGGAACGCACCCTATGTTCACCCAAGGGCCTCGCCCTGTATACATACCGTCTTCTCACCATCACCACATGTCAGAGGAAAACCCAAACCATCCTTCAAGTGAAGATACAGAAAAATGGAAGGGTCTAGAGGACAGGATCCGGGCAATTGAGGGAAACGCTTATGAAGCCAAAGATGCATCTGATATATGCTTGGTACCAAACGTGGTCATCCCTCCCAAATTCAAGGTTCCTGAATTCGAGAAATACCAAGGAACCAGTTGTCCAAAGAAACATCTGACTATGTACTGTAGGAAGATGTCTGCATGTACCTACGATGAAAAGCTTCTTATCCATTTTTTTCAAGACAGCTTAACAAGGGCAGCTGCAACCTGGATCAAAAGTTCAAAAGGAGAGAATGGAAAATTTCAAAAACCTAAAGAATGTTTTTTGGAAAATTTTAACAAACCCTTTTGAAACACCATCAAAGGTTTTTTAGCAAAATACCAAAAATACAAAACTCCTAAAAACAAATTTGTTAAAATCAATAAATAAAAGAAACTCTCATTTATTATCAAATAGTCAAACTTCAAATCTCTTAAAATTATTTGCACATAGCATTGATTCATTCATTCATTCATGGATCTAAAAAAAAATAGATTTCAAAAATCATTCTACACATTCACACTCATTGTGCATCAACATCTTTATCATTCATAATTTTTGCATTCAAATTATTTTTCAAAAATTAATTTTTAACTCTAACAAAAAATTGGAGAAACACAGCTTCCTCGACATCCTTATAGGACTCGTACACAATCAAGAATCATGGATGAGTTGGAGAGACAAAATAAGGAACTGAGAAATGAGGTCAAGACTCTAAAGGAGCAGATGGCCAAGCTGATGGAGGCCATCCAATTGTCAAAACAGAAGGAATCTCTGGGAGAACCCACAGACCCGTCATATCCTCCTGGGTTCACTCCACAAAACCCTTCGCCATCAACTATGCCTCCGCCAACCGAAGGAGTTCATTATGGGTTTCCTCATGGGCATGCACCTTCGTACAACCAAACACAAGCCCAAACACATGACCTACCCTCAAACACCATCTCACAAGCCTACCAAGCAGTCGTTGGGGGAACGCACCCTATGTTCACCCAAGGGCCTCGCCCTGTATACATACCGTCTTCTCACCATCACCACATGTCAGAGGAAAACCCAAACCATCCTTCAAGTGAAGATACAGAAAAATGGAAGGGTCTAGAGGACAGGATCCGGGCAATTGAGGGAAACGCTTATGAAGCCAAAGATGCATCTGATATATGCTTGGTACCAAACGTGGTCATCCCTCCCAAATTCAAGGTTCCTGAATTCGAGAAGTACCAAGGAACCAGTTGTCCAAAGAAACATCTGACTATGTACTGTAGGAAGATGTCTGCATGTACCTACGATGAAAAGCTTCTTATCCATTTTTTTCAAGACAGCTTAATAGGGGCAACTGCAACCTGGATCAAAAGTTCAAAAGGAGAGAATGGAAAATTTCAAAAACCTAAAGAATGTTTTTTGGAAAATTTTAACAAACCCTTTTGAAACACCATCAAAGGTTTTTTAGCAAAATACCAAAAATACAAAACTCCTAAAAACAAATTTGTTAAAATCAATAAATAAAAGAAACTCTCATTTATTTTCAAATAGTCAAACTTCAAATCTCTTAAAATTATTTGCACATAGCATTGATTCATTCATTCATTCATGGATCTAAAAAAAAATAGATTTCAAAAATCATTCTACACATTCACACTCATTGTGCATCAACATCTTTATCATTCATAATTTTTGCATTCAAATTATTTTTCAAAAATTAATTTTTAACTCTAACAAAAAATTGGAGAAACACAGCTTCCTCGACATCCTTATAGGACTCGTACACAATCAAGAATCATGGATGAGTTGGAGAGACAAAATGAGGAACTGAGAAATGAGGTCAAGACTCTAAAGGAGCAGATGGCCAAGCTGATGGAGGCCATCCAATTGTCAAAACAGAAGGAATCTCTGGGAGAACCCACAGACCCGTCATATCCTCCTGGGTTCACTCCACAAAACCCTTCGCCATCAACTATGCCTCCGCCAACCGAAGGAGTTCATTATGGGTTTCCTCATGGGCATGCACCTTCATACAACCAAACACAAGCCCAAACACATGACCTACCCTCAAACACCATCTCACAAGCCTACCAAGCAGTCGTTGGGGGAACGCACCCTATGTTCACCCAAGGGCCTCGCCCTGTATACATACCGTCTTCTCACCATCACCACATGTCAGAGGAAAACCCAAACCATCCTTCAAGTGAAGATACAGAAAAATGGAAGGGTCTAGAGGACAGGATCCGGGCAATTGAGGGAAACGCTTATGAAGCCAAAGATGCATCTGATATATGCTTGGTACCAAACGTGGTCATCCCTCCCAAATTCAAGGTTCCTGAATTCGAGAAATACCAAGGAACCAGTTGTCCAAAGAAACATCTGACTATGTACTGTAGGAAGATGTCTGCATGTACCTACGATGAAAAGCTTCTTATCCATTTTTTTCAAGACAGCTTAACAAGGGCAGCTGCAACCTGGATCAAAAGTTCAAAAGGAGAGAATGGAAAATTTCAAAAACCTAAAGAATGTTTTTTGGAAAATTTTAACAAACCCTTTTGAAACACCATCAAAGGTTTTTTAGCAAAATACCAAAAATACAAAACTCCTAAAAACAAATTTGTTAAAATCAATAAATAAAAGAAACTCTCATTTATTATCAAATAGTCAAACTTCAAATCTCTTAAAATTATTTGCACATAGCATTGATTCATTCATTCATTCATGGATCTAAAAAAAAATAGATTTCAAAAATCATTCTACACATTCACACTCATTGTGCATCAACATCTTTATCATTCATAATTTTTGCATTCAAATTATTTTTCAAAAATTAATTTTTAACTCTAACAAAAAATTGGAGAAACACAGCTTCCTCGACATCCTTATAGGACTCGTACACAATCAAGAATCATGGATGAGTTGGAGAGACAAAATAAGGAACTGAGAAATGAGGTCAAGACTCTAAAGGAGCAGATGGCCAAGCTGATGGAGGCCATCCAATTGTCAAAACAGAAGGAATCTCTGGGAGAACCCACAGACCCGTCATATCCTCCTGGGTTCACTCCACAAAACCCTTCGCCATCAACTATGCCTCCGCCAACCGAAGGAGTTCATTATGGGTTTCCTCATGGGCATGCACCTTCGTACAACCAAACACAAGCCCAAACACATGACCTACCCTCAAACACCATCTCACAAGCCTACCAAGCAGTCGTTGGGGGAACGCACCCTATGTTCACCCAAGGGCCTCGCCCTGTATACATACCGTCTTCTCACCATCACCACATGTCAAAGGAAAACCCAAACCATCCTTCAAGTGAAGATACAGAAAAATGGAAGGGTCTAGAGGACAGGATCCGGGCAATTGAGGGAAACGCTTATGAAGCCAAAGATGCATCTGATATATGCTTGGTACCAAACGTGGTCATCCCTCCCAAATTCAAGGTTCCTGAATTCGAGAAATACCAAGGAACCAGTTGTCCAAAGAAACATCTGACTATGTACTGTAGGAAGATGTCTGCATGTACCTACGATGAAAAGCTTCTTATCCATTTTTTTCAAGACAGCTTAATAGGGGCAACTGCAACCTGGATCAAAAGTTCAAAAGGAGAGAATGGAAAATTTCAAAAACCTAAAGAATGTTTTTTGGAAAATTTTAACAAACCCTTTTGAAACACCATCAAAGGTTTTTTAGCAAAATACCAAAAATACAAAACTCCTAAAAACAAATTTGTTAAAATCAATAAATAAAAGAAACTCTCATTTATTTTCAAATAGTCAAACTTCAAATCTCTTAAAATTATTTGCACATAGCATTGATTCATTCATTCATTCATGGATCTAAAAAAAAATAGATTTCAAAAATCATTCTACACATTCACACTCATTGTGCATCAACATCTTTATCATTCATAATTTTTGCATTCAAATTATTTTTCAAAAATTAATTTTTAACTCTAACAAAAAATTGGAGAAACACAGCTTCCTCGACATCCTTATAGGACTCGTACACAATCAAGAATCATGGATGAGTTGGAGAGACAAAATGAGGAACTGAGAAATGAGGTCAAGACTCTAAAGGAGCAGATGGCCAAGCTGATGGAGGCCATCCAATTGTCAAAACAGAAGGAATCTCTGGGAGAACCCACAGACCCGTCATATCCTCCTGGGTTCACTCCACAAAACCCTTCGCCATCAACTATGCCTCCGCCAACCGAAGGAGTTCATTATGGGTTTCCTCATGGGCATGCACCTTCATACAACCAAACACAAGCCCAAACACATGACCTACCCTCAAACACCATCTCACAAGCCTACCAAGCAGTCGTTGGGGGAACGCACCCTATGTTCACCCAAGGGCCTCGCCCTGTATACATACCGTCTTCTCACCATCACCACATGTCAGAGGAAAACCCAAACCATCCTTCAAGTGAAGATACAGAAAAATGGAAGGGTCTAGAGGACAGGATCCGGGCAATTGAGGGAAACACTTATGAAGCCAAAGATGCATCTGATATATGCTTGGTACCAAACGTGGTCATCCCTCCCAAATTCAAGGTTCCTGAATTCGAGAAATACCAAGGAACCAGTTGTCCAAAGAAACATCTGACTATGTACTGTAGGAAGATGTCTGCATGTACCTACGATGAAAAGCTTCTTATCCATTTTTTTCAAGACAGCTTAACAGGGGCAGCTGCAACCTGGATCAAAAGTTCAAAAGGAGAGAATGGAAAATTTCAAAAACCTAAAGAATGTTTTTTGGAAAATTTTAACAAACCCTTTTGAAACACCATCAAAGGTTTTTTAGCAAAATACCAAAAATACAAAACTCCTAAAAACAAATTTTTTAAAATCAATAAATAAAAGAAACTCTCATTTATTTTCAAATAGTCAAACTTCAAATCTCTTAAAATTATTTGCACATAGCATTGATTCATTCATTCATTCATGGATCTAAAAAAAATAGATTTCAAAAATCATTCTACACATTCACACTCATTGTGCATCAACATCTTTATCATTCATAATTTTTGCATTCAAATTATTTTTCAAAAATTAATTTTTAACTCTAACAAAAAATTGGAGAAACACAGCTTCCTCGACATCCTTATAGGACTCGTACACAATCAAGAATCATGGATGAGCTGGAGAGGCAAAATGAGGAACTGAGAAATGAGGTCAAGACTCTAAAGGAGCAGATGGCTAAGCTGATGGAGGCCATCCAATTGTCAAAACAGAAGGAATCTCTGGGAGAACCCACAGACCCGTCATATCCTCCTGGGTTCACTCCACAAAACCCTTCGCCATCAACTATGCCTCCGCCAACCGAAGGAGTTCATTATGGGTTTCCTCATGGGCATGCACCTTCATACAACCAAACACAAGCCCAAACACATGACCTACCCTCAAACACCATCTCACAAGCCTACCAAGCAGTCGTTGGGGGAACGCACCCTATGTTCACCCAAGGGCCTCGCCCTGTATACATACCGTCTTCTCACCATCACCACATGTCAGAGGAAAACCCAAACCATCCTTCAAGTGAAGATACAGAAAAATGGAAGGGTCTAGAGGACAGGATCCGGGCAATTGAGGGAAATGCTTATGAAGCCAAAGATGCATCTGATATATGCTTGGTACCAAACGTGGTCATCCCTCCCAAATTCAAGGTTCCTGAATTCGAGAAATACCAAGGAACCAGTTGTCCAAAGAAACATCTGACTATGTACTGTAGGAAGATGTCTGCATGTACCTACGATGAAAAGCTTCTTATCCATTTTTTTCAAGACAGCTTAATAGGGGCAGCTGCAACCTGGTACACTCAGCTAGAGCAGACACACATCCGTTCATGGAGGGATCTGGCTGAGGCTTTCCTCAAACAATATCAGTACAATGCCGAGATGGCTCCCGATCGAACCCAACTCCAGAATATGGCCAAGAAGGGGGATGAGACCTTCAAGCAGTATGCTCAAAGATGGAGGGAGCTAGCTGCTCAAGTGCAACCTCCACTATCTGAAAAAGAGCTGGTCAGCACGTTCGTAGACACACTCCAAGATCCTTTCTATGATAAGATGATTGGCAGTGTGACTTCTAGCTTCTCTGATGTCATCATCATTGGAGAAAGGATCGAGGGTGGCATGCGTCGAGGAAAAATCATGCACAACGCCACAAGGACAGTTGACGCCTCTACAGAAAAAAGGAGGACAGGTGAAGCTTACAATGTGGCTTCTAATCAAGGCCAATACATTCCTCAAGTGGCACAGTATGGTCCAACTGGCTTCCGACCACCACCGTATACCCCATACACACCTTACACACCATATCCCTACATCGCTACCACCTACCAAACACCATACCCTCCTACTTACAATTATGCGACACAAGTCTGGCCACCAACACCATACACGGCCCAAACACAAGCCATAAGCCAGAATCCTAATCAAAGCCAGAAAAAGGAGAAGAAACCTGTCCAATTTGATCCTATCCTCCTACACTGAGCTCCTACCTCAGCTGATCCAAAACTCGTTGGTTGCGCCTTATCCTTTGAAACCTCAAGAGCCACCATATCCTAAATGGTACGATGCTAACGCCAGATGCGATTACCATGCAGGATTTATTGGTCATTCTACTGAGGATTGCCTAGCGTTGAAGCGAAAGGTACAAAGCCTGATTGATGCAAAATGGCTGGATTTTGGGAGGCTTGCTCCTAATACAGAAAACAATCTGTTGCCAAATCACGAGAGCCTGTCAACCAGCTGAAAGAGACGGGAGCGGCACGACAGGGTGCCTTGTACAAATTGAGGATATTCATCCAGAAATTGTCGTACTTTTCAAAGTTAATCTTTTGTAAATAAACAGCAATGAATAAATACAAAATTACATTTTTCATATCACTTGAGCATGCGCTTTACATTTTAGCTTTACTTCTAAAAATTTACCATTCTTTTTATCTCTTCAACCCACTTCTTATTCCTATACCCAAACAATAAAATACCAATTGGTGAGGATGCTAGTGCTGTAATGAGTAATCTTGAACGTCGGATTAATCAAGCTCAAAGGAAAAAGCCCAATGAGGAAGCAAAATAACAACCAGGGATTCTAGATCCCTATTCAAAGTGTCTTGTCAAATAAAACATCCCGCTGGAATCAAGTCTAAATCCAGGCAAA
Source organism: Canavalia gladiata (assembly GCA_037954105.1). Lineage (NCBI taxonomy): Eukaryota > Viridiplantae > Streptophyta > Magnoliopsida > Fabales > Fabaceae > Canavalia > Canavalia gladiata. The sequence goes on from CM075660.1 coordinate 19,596,128, forward strand.
ATTTAGGGATGCAAAATAAGATCCGCTGAATTGGAAGCCAAGATGACCCTGGCAAGGTCGATGTCAAAATTCAAAATTCAAGGAAAAGAAGAGGACCTGCTGGATTAAAGTAAAAATAATAATCCAGGCAAAATTAAGGTCAAAACATGAAATTCAAGAAGAAGAGAAACCCGCTGGATTAAAAGCTAAAAGAATCCAGGCAAAAGTAGGGTTAAAGTTCAAAATAATGATTGACAAAGTCATGATTAGAAAAAGGTCTTGCCGGTTTACAACGACAATTCAGGCAAAAGTCAGGATCATATAAAGAGCCCGCTAGGTTGCACACTCTCAAAGACGACCTAGGCAAAAGTTAGGGCACGATCAAACAAAAGCCCGCTAGGTCGATAACCCTCAAAAGAGACCTAGGCAAAAGTTAGGGCACAATCAAGCAGAAGACCCGCTAGGTCAACAATCCTAACGACCTAGGAAAAAGTTAGGGTACAATCAAGTAAAAGGCCCGCTAGGTCAACAAACCCTCAAAGGGGGCCTAGGCAAAAGTTAGGGCACAATCAAGCAGAAGGCCCGCTGGGTTGAAAATCTTCAAAAGAGACCTAGGCAAAAGTTAGGGCATAATCAAACAAAAGCCCGCTAGGTCGAAAACTCGTAAGGGCAACCTAGGCAAAATTTAGGGCAATACAAAAGACCTGCTGGGTTGAAAACTCAAAAGAACAACCCAGGCAAAAATTAAGGTCAAACCAGGAATTCCAGGACAACATGATATCCTGCACCTCATATATTCCTAAAACTGGGGCAAAATTTTTCCATTTTCTCGAGTTCGATTAATTCGACAATCAAGATTATGAAAAGCAGCACTGGCATTTTTCACCAAAAGGTGCCATTTGGGCAATCGAACCCACATCTTTTGTCATCTTTCCCTTTCAAGTGCACTACCTCAAACATCCTTTGCAAATCTTCTCTATATTTTTTCATTAACCATCCAGAATCACTTCGCACACCTCAATAGCGCACATGCCAAAGGAGATGTGAAAAATGTAAAAATAAAAAGGATTAATTTTGAAAAGTTATGACAAGTCGGATGAATCCTTGACCGTTGCAACACGATAGGATTGTTTCCCAAGGATTCATCTTCCTACCAGCCATGATGCCACAAAAAAGGAGTGTGTCTTACTCAATGATACTGACCACTGTTGGATCTCGAAGATCTTGGAAAAGAAAGTTCCAAAGCTGATCAGAAGCCAAAAGATTGACCAAAAGATTGACCAAAAGATTGACCAAAACACCGAACTTAAGTCAATCTAGCTCGTCTTGATTTTTGATTCTTGTCACACCAACTAGAGGGTTGTCGAGGAAGAATGTGTCAGAAAAAAATTAAAAATCAAGAGAAACAAAAAAGTTTTACACCATTTCATGGTTTGCATTCAATAGCATCTGTTTCATCAAATATTTATTTCAAGCATTAAAATAAGAACCCTGCATCATTCTGCACTTATTCAAGCATCACAAATACCATATTCCCTTTCATTCATTCAAACATCGCAATAAGCATTTTTTCATTCAAGCATTTCATAACTCATTTTTCAAAAACTAATTAAGACCTGGGTAAAATTGCCTAAATCGATCATAATTAAAAGACTTCCAAACTGGGGCAAACGCCTGCCCACACAAAAAAGGGGGTGTCAATTTGAGGTCATCCTCAAGTTCTGAATCAACTCAAACTGGGGCAAATGCTTGCCCACACAAAAATACAGTTTGAGATCAAAATCAAGGGCAAACGCCTGCCCACAAAGATTTTAATTCGAGGCCATCCTCAAATTCTGAACCAAGAACAAGATTGGGGCAAACACTTGCCTAGAAAATTCAAGTTAAGGCTATTCTCAATTCATCAACGTCAGAAAATCAAACTGGGGCAAATGCTTGCCCACACAATTTAATTTGAGGTCATCCTCGAATTTTAAAACAAGTTCAAACAGGGGAAAACGCTTGCCCCCAAAATTTAATTTGAGGTCATCCCCGAATTCTAATTCAAGTTCAAACTGGGGCAAACATTTGCCCGAGAAAATCCAAGTTGAGGCAATCCTCAATTCCTCAACTCCAATTGAGTTCAATAGGGCAAGGTTGCCCAGAAAAATTCAAGTCAAGCTTATTGAAATCCTTCAAACTGGGGCAAAACGTTGGCCCAAAATTCTTTCAAATCAAGACGTCTCTCAGTTATCAAGAAATTTCCAAACTAGGGCAAAATGGTCGCCCAAGTCTCTTCAAGGAAATAACCTTCAAGCGCAAGGTAGAATGCATCATTCATTCTTGGCCTATGTTGTCAGGCCTCATCAAGTTTACTTTTCTGCACCTTGGCCTATGTTGTCAGGCCTCATCAAGTTTATTTTTCTGCACCTCGGCCTATGTTGTCAGGCCTCCTCAAGTTTATCTTTTCTGCACCTTGGCCTATGTTGTCAGGCCTCATCAAGTTTATTTTTCTGCACCTTGGCCTATGTTGTCAGGCCTCATCAAGTTTATTTTTCTGCACCTTGGCCTATGTTGTCAGGCCTCATCAAGTTTACTTTTCTGCACCTTGGCCTATGTTGTTAGGCCTCATCAAGTTTATTTTTCCGCACCTTGGCCTATGTTGTCAGGCCTCTTCAAGTTTACTTTTCTGCACCTTGGCCTATGTTGTCAGGCCTCATCAAGTTTACTTTTCTGCACCTTGGCCTATGTTGTCAGGCCTCATCAAGTTTATTTTTTCCGCACCTTGGCCTATGTTGTCAGGCCTCTTCAAGTTTACTTTTCTGCACCTCGGCCTATGTTGTCAAGCCTCCTCAAGTTTACTTTTCTGCACCTTGGCCTATGTTGTCAGGCCTCATCAAGTTTACTTTTCCACACCTTGGCCTATGTTGTCAGGCCTCATCAAGTTTATTTTTCCGCACTTTGGCCTATGTTGTCAGGCCTCCTCAAGTTTACTTTACTGCTTTTAGGCCTATGTTGTCAGGCCACCCTATAGTTTAGATTTATTGCTTTCAGGCCTATGTTGTCAGGCCACCCTGTACTTTAGATTTACTGCTTTAAGGCCTATGTTGTCAGGCCGCCGTAGTTTAGATTTACTACTTTCAGGCCTATGTTGTCAGGCCGTTGTAGCTTAGATTTACTGCTTTCAGGCCTATGTTGTCAGGCCGCTGTAGCTTAGATTTACTGCTTTTAGGCCTATGTTGTCAGGCCGCCAAGTAGCTTAGATTTACTGCTTTTAGGCCCATGTTGTCAGGCCGCCGTAGTTTAGATTTACTACTTTCAGGCCTATGTTGTCAGGCCGCTGTAGCTTAGATTTACTGCTTTTAGGCCTATGTTGTCAGGCCACCAAGTAGCTTAGATTTACTGCTTTTAGGCCCATGTTGTCAGGCCGCCATGTAGCTTAGATTTACTACTTTTAGGCCTATGTTGTCAGGCCTCCGTAGTTTAGATTTTTTGTTTTTAGGCCTATGTTGTCAGGCCGCCAAGTAGCTTAGATTTACTGCTTTTAGGCCTATGTTGTCAGGCCGCCAGGTAGCTTAGATTTACTGCTTTTAGGCCTATGTTGTCAGGCCGCCGTAGTTTAGATTTATTGCTTTTAGGCCTATGTTGTCAGGCCGCCGTAGCTTAGATTTAGTGCTTTCAGGCCTATGTTGTCAGGCCGCTGTAGCTTAGATTTACTGCTTTTAGGCCTATGTTGTCAGGCCGCCATGTAGCTTAGATTTACTGCTTTTAGGCCTATGTTGTCAGGCCGTCGTAGTTTAGATTTATTGCTTTCAGGCCTATATTGTCAGGCCATCTTTTAGTTTAGATTTACTGCTTTCAGGCCTATGTTGTCAGGCCACCTTCTAGTTTAGATTTACTGCTTTCAGGCCTATGATGTCAGGCCGCCATCAACTTTTAATTTTCTGCATCATGGCCTATGTTGTCAGGCCTCATCAAAATTTTCTCTGTACATATCCTGTCAAGCAGGATTTCATTTGCATTTTATCCTGGCAACAGCAGGATTTCATTTGCATTCTTCCCGGCAACAACGAGACCTCATTTGCATTCTCCTGTCAACAACAGGACTTCAAGCATGTTTAATTTTCTATCCACCTGTCAAACAGGATTTCATTTGCATTTATCCTGGCAACAGCAGGATTTCATTTGCATTTTCCCGGCAACAGCGGGACCCCATTTGCATTCTCCTGTCAACAACAGGACTTCAAGCACGTTTAATTTTCTGTCCACCTGTCAAGCAGGTTTGCATTTATACTGGCAACAGCAGGATTTCATTTGCATTTTCCCGGCAACAGCGGGACCTCATTTGCATTCTCCTGTCAACAACAGGACTTCAAGCACGTTTAATTTTCTGTCCACCTGTCAAGCAGGTTTGCATTCATCCTGGCAACAGCAGGATTTCATTTGCATTTTCCGTCAACAACGGGATTTCCATCAAGTTTAAATTTCTGCATCATGGCCTATAGTGTCAGGTCACCATCAAGTTTAAATTTCTGCATCATGGCCTATAGTGTCAGGTCACCATCAAGTTTACATTTCTGCATCATGGCCTATGTTGTCAGGCCTCATGAAGTTTAGTTTTCTGCATCACGGCCTATAGTGTCAGGCCACCATCAAGTTTCCCTTTCTGCATATTAAAGTTTTCTTTTCTGCACTTCGGCCTATAGTGTCAGGCCACCTTGTACATACCTTACTTTTTAGTTCTTGCACGCTTCCCTGCCTCAAACAGGCCCTTTTCCACTCCACTGAGCTTGTCTTAACAGGCCATTCTCTTCTACTTTTCCCATTTTAACAGGCTATTTTCATTTCATTTTGCTTGCCCTAACAGGCAATCCCATTGCATTCCACGCATGTCCTAACAAGCCTTCATTCATTTCAGCTTACTTAGGTTATGGCATCTAGCTTTGTATATTTATACCTTATCGGCACATGAAGCCGGTAAAGTCATTCAACCACCGCTCCTCCAGCATCCGAGGGGTCCACTTTAAGCTCAAGGCTTCTAGTGCTACTCGGATCTCTTCAAAAATCGCCTCAGACATAAGGTGTTCATGTCTTTACTCATTTCCTACCTCGATAATTTAGAGAATCATTTCTCACATTATCGGGTAAGGAAATAAGTAAAGAGGGGAAAACTGTAAACACCCAATTCTGTCTGAGGCCCCCAATCATAAAATTAATCAAGAAATTAATACTAATTAAAAAAAATAATTCAGAAAGAAATAAAAAAAACAGAAAGTAGAAAAACAGATAAATAGAAACAAAGCAAGTAAAAATTATAAGATAAGTGAACAAAATAAAACAGTTTTTGAAAAATATAATAAAAATCAAAATCAAAAATCAAAAAATAAAACAAAATAGAAATTAAAAATCAAAATTAAAAGTTTGGGAAAATTAATTTTGTTTTCTGAAAAATTAAAATAAAATCCCGAGAACAGAAAATCAAATAAATCAAACAAAAATTTTACAGAAAAGGATAGAATAAAAATGAGAATTGAGAATTTTGAAAAAAAAAAGGAAAAACAAAAAAAGGGTGATTTGGGAAAGATTATAAAAGGGGGAGCAGAGAAAGGTTCGGGGGATTTTTTTTGGCTTTTTGCTAAGCTTTTGGAAAAGGACGGGGCAAAGGAGTGATTTAACAGAAAAAGAAAGAATCAGAAAAGAGAAAAAAGGGAGAGAGAGAAAAAAGAAGGTCAACAAGGAAAAGAGGAGAAGCTCGACTCTGGTAAAGGGAGATTCCTGGGTAGTTTCAGTAAGAGGGGCCACTACAAGCAAAGCTGCAAGGAAGCTAATTCTAGCATAAGGGGATTAGTTCGCACGCCTTATTGATTGGAACAAGTTAGTCACACTTCTTCCACCCTTGGATCTAAAGAATTCTGTGATAATCTGTTTTGATCGTTCTTGAACCAAGAACCCTGTGGTGATTCACTCACTTGCTAATATATTTGTGATATAAGAACCTGGTTGAGAAGGCAATTTAAGGTTAATATAGAATTGATTCTGCTAGACCTTCTATTTCGATCCTCCTATCTCACACTTGGGGATTAGTTTTCGTTCAATGACGGGTGTGTGGTAGATTGAGAGTAGGTTGGTCAAACATTTGCCATTCGTTGAAAATCTATTAGGCTAAGAACCACATTCACTGATCTGGAAGTGGAATTATGGCTCTGCGAAATTCTTTTCCATTCACCTAGATCTATATAATTACTATGGATGTATAGGCTAGATTGGTGTTTGATTCAAGGGGTCAATATACGACCATCAATTATGATCATATTGACCGTTTGCTTATGGACTTGAGATCTTGGATCATAATGGAAGTAACCTGATTCATGCCCTGTATCTCTCTTGATTTACATTGAACCCATTATCAAGAGCCTCTTTCAATCTTGAAAGGATTCGGTAGCTCCAAAAGCAACGAATCTTGCATGGAGGATATCAGCAAAAGATCGTCACGATGGTCGAAGCATTTGTTAAGACTAACAGGGATTCCCCGCCTTTTGCCCGTTTCTCAGATGACGAATGACTCGTGATGGGCTTTTGAGAGGCACCCCTGTCACATGAAAGAACAATAGATACAAGGACACAGGTCACAGTGGCACGAAGTTAAATACTAATATGAGATGACTTCAAATGCAAGAAGGTTTGCATGGTAACGAGGCTGGAATAGGCGGGCAGAATCCAGAGCTCCGATTCGGCTTCGTGAAGCCATCTTCATCGCTACAGAAGAAAGATAATCTCGTCTAGCTACAACAGTTCCAAAACTCCACGGTAAGATAAAGAATCCTTCTACATATCTTCAGAATACATTCACCAGCATTTTAGTTGATTCTTGAACCATAGATGATCTCTCCTTGCACCCAATTAAGTAGTTCATACTCCCATGCTTGCATGTGTGCCATTAATAAAACTTGGTGTAGCTAGGGAATGTGAATCTGGCGTTGTGGGTATGGACAAATGCTGGCCTGAAATCTCGAGGTCATAAGGGGTGGCATGCCTCTCTTTAATTCTTGATTCAATAACAAGGAATGATAGTATGTTGCATGCATTATTTTATTCTGAATTCAATTGCGTAGATCTCTATGAGCATGAATTTCCCATCAAGATTAAATCACTGTGAATGAGATTCATTCTTCGATACAGAATAGACCATGAAATCTGAAACGCAACGCATCAAGCTCTTACAGTGCAAGAACAGAGTTATGATCCCAAAACTATTATAATTGTTAAGGTCACTCATCGACATTTGATTAATGTCCAGATTGTGGGACCTTTGAATCGCCTGTGTTATAAGATATTGTGTAGATCAGGATATTATCACAGACGCCCTAATACCACGCTTGAACAAAACCGAACACGCACGAGGTTTGAACAAAGCCAGCAATTCATTTTGATTTCTCAACGTAATAGGCCAAATGGCTGATGGTTCATGCATTTCAATTAAACCAGAATTCAACAATCAGGCCACCCCCTCCGCCTAGCTTAAATTTTTTAGTCTATCTAAATTCTCTGAGCCCCAAATCAATTTCAATCTTTTTTCATAATCCTTAATTCAGAATTATTCAAGTCAAAAATAATTCTTTTTATCTGTAAAATGTAAAATCTAATTTATTTATTCAAGTATAAATTCTATTCTTCTTTCTCAAGTTTTGAATAAAATTCGTTTTTTTTCAAAACTATTTAAGTCATTTCATCCAAAATTCAAAACTTCAGAAAATTAATAAAAAATTCTAAAAATAATAAAAATTCAAAAAATTAATAAAAAATTCCAGAAATTCAAAAATTAATAAAAAATAATAAAAATAATAAAAATTCCAGAAAATCAATAAAAAATAATAAAAATTCCAGAAAATCAATAAATAATAAAATTCCAGAAAATCAATAAAAAATATAAAAATTCCAGAAAATCAATAAAAAATAATAAAAATTCCAGAAAATAAAAAATAATAAAAATTCCAGAAAATCAATAAAAAATATAAAAATTCCAGAAATTAATAAAAAATTCAAGATTTCCAGAAATTAGTAAAAAATTCAAGATTTCCAGAAATTAATAAAAAATTTTAAAAATTAAGAAAATTAATAAAAATTCCAGAAATTAAATAAAAATCCAGAAAATTAATAAAAAATTCAAAAATTCCAGAAATTAATAAAAATTCAAGAAATAAAATAAAATTTCAGAAAATTAATAAAAAATTCAAAAATTCCAGAAAATTAACAAAAAAAATTCAAAATTTCTAGAAATTAATGAAAAATTTCAGAAATTAAAAAGAATTCTTCAAAATTCCTAAATAATTCATGAATTCAAGATTATCAAGTATTTTCATAAAATTCCTTAATTGGTAAATTCCCCCAAAATTTCTAGTACTTGCGTCTTGCTCATTTTATTCATCGTTCTTCAAAAATAAAAATCTTGTTTTGCAATTCTTAATCTCACGCGACGAGGTCTACGCACGAACTGGTAGCTTTTTCTGCTGTTCGTTGTTTAGAGATTCGTATGGGTCCAAGTGCAGCCGTAGTTGTCTTGGGCCTTGTGCACATGTGGATTAAGGTTGCCTTTCCTTTTTGCAAAATAAAAACCTTGCTCATTTTATCCATCAATTTTCAAAATAAAAATCCTGTTTTGCGATTCTTAATCTCACGCGACGAGCTCTAAGCACGAACTGGTAGCTTTTTCTGCTGTTTGTTGTTTAGAGATTCGTATGGGTCCAAGTGCAGCCGTAGTTGTCTTGGGCCCTGTGCATATGTGGATGAGGATCGTCCTTCTAAAAATAGTTTTTTTTTTTAAAATAATCAAGCTGTTTTTGAATATTACTTTTCAATTAGCCCCGAAGGTCAAGCCTTCAAGCATCTTCCAAACACTCTTTTGAACATTTTCGAAGGTCAAGCCTTCAAAACATACCAGAACTACGTAAACCTTGAGTTTCCCATTGCACCGGGGAATACGTAGGAGCAGGATCAAGTCCTGTCAGGCTAACCTCCATCAAGTATTTATTTTCACTCTAATAAAAGGGATCAAGCTATTTTCAAATAATCACACACTCAATTTAAGGGTACTGTTCTTCGGAACAGGCGAGTAGGGTGCCTAACACCTTCCCCACTCGTAACCGACTCCCGAACCTAAATCTCATCCAGGGTTTTTCCAAATCTTTTTCCCTTAAACAAAATTTGGTGGCGACTCCACATCATCAAAATCATTTTTAAAATTTTAACGAGTTCGTCGTCTCGTCGGAATTACGGTTGCGACAGATGGCGACTCCACTGGGGAAACTTAGAGAGTCAAGCCCAACAATTTGAGTGTTTTAATAGTGATCCCTTTCTTGTTTATCCGCACGATTACTTTCTTGTATTTTGGCACGATTTATTTATTTGTTTATTTATTTGCTATCTGTTTGTCTATTCGTTGTATAACCTTAGGGTAGACAAATAATAAATTGTAATATATATCTGTACATTTCCCCAATTGCCGGTATCCCAAATTTATGTGCCCTCATACATTGCATATGCATTTATCATGAGTGGGGCCCTACACCCGGGTCTGAGTGCTACCTAGGACAGAGGGATCTAGTGGTGTCACTTTGGGGCTTACGTCCTGTTTGACTATCACGAAAATCCCAGCTAGAGTGCGTCCTATTTGTAATGCCCTACAACTGGTAGCTTTTTCTGCTGTTGTGGCAAGCATTGCAGACTGGAACTTGGCTCTAGTGACCTCAACACCCCAGGATTACAAACGACCTTTGAGAGGTTCATATAAAAGGCCATAGATCCCTAGGGCAGGTAACCCACATAAGAAGCAAAGAGGGCACACACCCCTTCATAATATGGTTCATATACGCACGGAAAATTATCATCCAAAATGGAAGCTGAAGATTGGGGAAATACAGAAATCAAGAAAGAAAAGTCAAACAAAAAGAAAAAGAAATATCAAAAAAAAAAAACAAGGAAAATCAAGGAAAACTAGAAATTCCTAGGAAAAATTAGAAAATAATTTCTAAAAATACTAAAAATATCAAAAGTTCAAAAGGAGAGAATGGAAAATTTCAAAAACCTAAAGAATGTTTTTTGGAAAATTTTAACAAACCCTTTTCAAACACCATCAAAGGTTTTTTAGCAAAATACCAAAAATACAAAACTCCTAAAAACAAATTTGTTAAAATCAATAAATAAAAGAAACTCTCATTTATTTTCAAATAGTCAAAACAGAAGGAATCTCTGGGAGAACCCACAGACCCGTCATATCCTCATGGGTTCACTCCACAAAACCCTTCGCCATCAATTATGCCTCCGCCAACCGAAGGAGTTCATTATGGGTTTCCTCATGGGCATGCACCTTCATACAACCAAACACAAGCCCAAACACATGACCTACCCTCAAACACCATCTCACAAGCCTACCAAGCAGTCGTTGGGGGAACGCACCCTATGTTCACCCAAGGGCCTCGCCCTGTATACATACCGTCTTCTCACCATCACCACATGTCAGAGGAAAACCCAAACCATCCTTCAAGTGAAGATACAGAAAAATGGAAGGGTCTAGAGGACAGGATCCGGGCAATTGAGGGAAACGCTTATGAAGCCAAAGATGCATCTGATATATGCTTGGTACCAAACGTGGTCATCCCTCCCAAATTCAAGGTTCCTGAATTCGAGAAATACCAAGGAACCAGTTGTCCAAAGAAACATCTGACTATGTACTGTAGGAAGATGTCTGCATGTACTTACGATGAAAAGCTTCTTATCCATTTTTTTCAAGACAGCTTAACAGGGGCAGCTGCAACCTGGATCAAAAGTTCAAAAGGAGAGAATGGAAAATTTCAAAAACCTAAAGAATGTTTTTTGGAAAATTTTAACAAACCCTTTTGAAACACCATCAAAGGTTTTTTAGCAAAATACCAAAAATACAAAACTCCTAAAAACAAATTTTTTAAAATCAATAAATAAAAGAAACTCTCATTTATTTTCAAATAGTCAAACTTCAAATCTCTTAAAATTATTTGCACATAGCATTGATTCATTCATTCATTCATGGATCTAAAAAAAAATAGATTTCAAAAATCATTCTACACATTCACACTCATTGTGCATCAACATCTTTATCATTCATAATTTTTGCATTCAAATTATTTTTCAAAAATTAATTTTTAACTCTAACAAAAAATTGGAGAAACACAGCTTCCTCGACATCCTTATAGGACTCGTACACAATCAAGAATCATGGATGAGCTGGAGAGACAAAATGAGGAACTGAGAAATGAGGTCAAGACTCTAAAGGAGCAGATGGCTAAGCTGATGGAGGCCATCCAATTGTCAAAACAGAAGGAATCTCTGGGAGAACCCACAGACCCGTCATATCCTCCTGGGTTCACTCCACAAAACCCTTCGCCATCAACTATGCCTCCGCCAACCGAAGGAGTTCATTATGGGTTTCCTCATGGGCATGCACCTTCATACAACCAAACACAAGCCCAAACACATGACCTACCCTCAAACACCATCTCACAAGCCTACCAAGCAGTCGTTGGGGGAACGCACCCTATGTTCACCCAAGGGCCTCGCCCTGTATACATACCGTCTTCTCACCATCACCACATGTCAGAGGAAAACCCAAACCATCCTTCAAGTGAAGATACAGAAGAATGGAAGGGTCTAGAGGACAGGATCCGGGCAGTTGAGGGAAACGCTTATGAAGCCAAAGATGCATCTGATATATGCTTGGTACCAAACGTGGTCATCCCTCCCAAATTCAAGGTTCCTGAATTCGAGAAATACCAAGGAACCAGTTGTCCAAAGAAACATTTGACTATGTACTGTAGGAAGATGTCTGCATGTACCTACGATGAAAAGCTTCTTATCCATTTTTTTCAAGACAGCTTAACAGGGGCAGCTGCAACCTGGTACACTCAGCTAGAGCAGACACACATCCGTTCATGGAGGGATCTGGCTGAGGCTTTCCTCAAACAATATCAGTACAATGCCGAGATGGCTCCCGATCGAACCCAACTCCAGAATATGGCCAAGAAGGGGGATGAGACCTTCAAGCAGTATGCTCAAAGATGGAGGGAGCTAGCTGCTCAAGTGCAACCTCCACTATCTGAAAAAGAGCTGGTCAGCACGTTCGTAGACACACTCCAAGATCCTTTCTATGATAAGATGATTGGCAGTGTGACTTCTAGCTTCTCTGATGTCATCATCATTGGAGAAAGGATCGAGGGTGGCATGCGTCGAGGAAAAATCATGCACAACGCCACAAGGACAGTTGACGCCTCTACAGAAAAAAGGAGGACAGGTGAAGCTTACAATGTGGCTTCTAATCAAGGCCAATACATTCCTCAAGTGGCACAGTATGGTCCAACTGGCTTCCGACCACCACCGTATACCCCATACACACCTTACACACCATATCCCTACATCGCTACCACCTACCAAACACCATACCCTCCTACTTACAATTACGCGACACAAGTCTGGCCACCAACACCATACACGGCCCAAACACAAGCCATAAGCCAGAATCCTAATCAAAGCCAGAAAAAGGAGAAGAAACCTGTCCAATTTGATCCTATCCTCCTACACTGAGCTCCTACCTCAGCTGATCCAAAACTCGTTGGTTGCGCCTTATCCTTTGAAACCTCAAGAGCCACCATATCCTAAATGGTACGATGCTAACGCCAGATGCGATTACCATGCAGGATTTATTGGTCATTCTACTGAGGATTGCCTAGCGTTGAAGCGAAAGGTACAAAGCTTGATTGATGCAAAATGGCTGGATTTTGGGAGGGTTGCTCCTAATACAGAAAACAATCTGTTGCCAAATCACGAGAGCCTGTCAACCAGCTGAAAGAGACGGGAGCGGCACGACAGGGTGCCTTGTACAAATTGAGGATATTCATCCAGAAATTGTCGTACTTTTCAAAGTTAATCTTTTGTAAATAAACAGCAATGAATAAATACAAAATTACATTTTTCATATCACTTGAGCATGCGCTTTACATTTTAGCTTTACTTCTAAAAATTTACCATTCTTTTTATCTCTTCAACCCACTTCTTATTCCTATACCCAAACAATAAAATACCAATTGGTGAGGATGCTAGTGCTGTAATGAGTAATCTTGAACGTCGGATTAATCAAGCTCAAAGGAAAAAGCCCAATGAGGAAGCAAAATAACAACCAGGGATTCTAGATCCCTATTCAAAGTGTCTTGTCAAATAAAACATCCTGCTGGAATCAAGTCTAAATCCAGGAAAAATTTAGGGATGCAAAATAAGATCCGCTGAATTGGAAGCCAAGATGACCCTGGCAAGGTCGATGTCAAAATTCAAAATTCAAGGAAAAGAAGAGGACCTGCTGGATTAAAGTAAAAATAATAATCCAGGCAAAATTAAGGTCAAAACATGAAATTCAAGAAGAAGAGAAACCCGCTGGATTAAAAGCTAAAAGAATCCAGGCAAAAGTAGGGTTAAAGTTCAAAATAATGATTGACAAAGTCATGATTAGAAAAAGGTCTTGCCGGTTTACAACGACAATTCAGGCAAAAGTCAGGATCATATAAAGAGCCCGCTAGGTTGCACACTCTCAAAGACGACCTAGGCAAAAGTTAGGGCACGATCAAACAAAAGCCCGCTAGGTCGATAACCCTCAAAAGAGACCTAGGCAAAAGTTAGGGCACAATCAAGCAGAAGACCCGCTAGGTCAACAATCCTAACGACCTAGGAAAAAGTTAGGGCACAATCAAGTAAAAGGCCCGCTAGGTCAACAAACCCTCAAAGGGGGCCTAGGCAAAAGTTAGGGCACAATCAAGCAGAAGGCCCGCTGGGTTGAAAATCTTCAAAAGAGACCTAGGCAAAAGTTAGGGCATAATCAAACAAAAGCCCGCTAGGTCGAAAACTCGTAAGGGCAACCTAGGCAAAATTTAGGGCAATACAAAAGACCTGCTGGGTTGAAAACTCAAAAGAACAACCCAGGCAAAAATTAAGGTCAAACCAGGAATTCCAGGACAACATGATATCCTGCACCTCATATATTCCTAAAACTGGGGCAAAATTTTTCCATTTTCTCGAGTTCGATTAATTCGACAATCAAGATTATGAAAAGCAGCACTGGCATTTTTCACCAAAAGGTGCCATTTGGGCAATCGAACCCACATCTTTTGTCATCTTTCCCTTTCAAGTGCACTACCTCAAACATCCTTTGCAAATCTTCTCTATATTTTTTCATTAACCATCCAGAATCACTTCGCACACCTCAATAGCGCACATGCCAAAGGAGATGTGAAAAATGTAAAAATAAAAAGGATTAATTTTGAAAAGTTATGACAAGTCGGATGAATCCTTGACCGTTGCAACACGATAGGATTGTTTTCCAAGGATTCATCTTCCTACCAGCCATGATGCCACAAAAAAGGAGTGTGTCTTACTCAATGATACTGACCACTGTTGGATCTTGAAGATCTTGGAAAAGAAAGTTCCAAAGCTGATCAGAAGCCAAAAGATTGACCAAAAGATTGACCAAAACACCGAACTTAAGTCAATCTAGCTCGTCTTGATTTTTGATTCTTGTCACACCAACTAGAGGGTTGTCGAGGAAGAATATGTCAGAAAAAAATTAAAAATCAAGAGAAACAAAAAAGTTTTACACCATTTCATGGTTTGCATTCAATAGCATCTGTTTCATCAAATATTTATTTCAAGCATTAAAATAAGAACCCTGCATCATTCTGCACTTATTCAAGCATCACAAATACCATATTCCCTTTCATTCATTCAAACATCGCAATAAGCATTTTTTCATTCAAGCATTTCATAACTCATTTTTCAAAAACTAATTAAGACCTGGGTAAAATTGCCTAAATCGATCATAATTAAAAGACTTCCAAACTGGGGAAAACGCCTGCCCACACAAAAAAGGGGGTGTCAATTTGAGGTCATCCTCAAGTTCTGAATCAACTCAAACTGGGGCAAATGCTTGCCCACACAAAAATACAGTTTGAGATCAAAATCAAGGGCAAACGCCTGCCCACAAAGATTTTAATTCGAGGCCATCCTCAAATTCTGAACCAAGAACAAGATTGGGGCAAACACTTGCCTAGAAAATTCAAGTTAAGGCTATTCTCAATTCATCAACGTCAGAAAATCAAACTGGGGCAAATGCTTGCCCACACAATTTAATTTGAGGTCATCCTCGAATTTTAAAACAAGTTCAAACAGGGGAAAACGCTTGCCCCCAAAATTTAATTTGAGGTCATCCCCGAATTCTAATTCAAGTTCAAACTGGGGCAAACATCTGCCCGAGAAAATCCAAGTTGAGGCAATCCTCAATTCCTCAACTCCAATTGAGTTCAATAGGGCAAGGTTGCCCAGAAAAATTCAAGTCAAGCTTATTGAAACCCTTCAAACTGGGGCAAAACGTTGGCCCAAAATTCTTTCAAATCAAGACGTCTCTCAGTTATCAAGAAATTTCCAAACTAGGGCAAAATGGTCGCCCAAGTCTCTTCAAGGAAATAACCTTCAAGCGCAAGGTAGAATGCATCATTCATTCTTGGCCTATGTTGTCAGGCCTCATCAAGTTTACTTTTCTGCACCTTGGCCTATGTTGTCAGGCCTCATCAAGTTTATTTTTCTGCACCTTGGCCTATGTTGTCAGGCCTCCTCAAGTTTATCTTTTCTGCACCTTGGCCTATGTTGTCAGGCCTCATCAAGTTTATTTTTCTGCACCTTGGCCTATGTTGTCAGGCCTCATCAAGTTTATTTTTCCGCACCTTGGCCTATGTTGTCAGGCCTCATCAAGTTTACTTTTCTGCACCTTGGCCTATGTTGTCAGGCCTCATCAAGTTTATTTTTCCGCACCTTGGCCTATGTTGTCAGGCCTCATCAAGTTTATTTTTCCGCACCTTGGCCTATGTTGTCAGGCCTCTTCAAGTTTACTTTTCTGCACCTTGGCCTATGTTGTCAGGCCTCATCAAGTTTACTTTTCTGCACCTTGGCCTATGTTGTCAGGCCTCATCAAGTTTATTTTTTCCGCACCTTGGCCTATGTTGTCAGGCCTCTTCAAGTTTACTTTTCTGCACCTCGGCCTATGTTGTCAAGCCTCCTCAAGTTTACTTTTCTGCACCTTGGCCTATGTTGTCAGGCCTCATCAAGTTTACTTTTCCACACCTTGGCCTATGTTGTCAGGCCTCATCAAGTTTATTTTTCCGCACTTTGGCCTATGTTGTCAGGCCTCCTCAAGTTTACTTTACTGCTTTTAGGCCTATGTTGTCAGGCCACCCTATAGTTTAGATTTATTGCTTTCAGGCCTATGTTGTCAGGCCACCCTGTACTTTAGATTTACTGCTTTAAGGCCTATGTTGTCAGGCCGCCGTAGTTTAGATTTACTACTTTCAGGCCTATGTTGTCAGGCCGCTGTAGCTTAGATTTACTGCTTTCAGGCCTATGTTGTCAGGCCGCTGTAGCTTAGATTTACTGCTTTTAGGCCTATGTTGTCAGGCCGCCAAGTAGCTTAGATTTACTGCTTTTAGGCCCATGTTGTCAGGCCGCCGTAGTTTAGATTTACTACTTTCAGGCCTATGTTGTCAGGCCGCTGTAGCTGAGATTTACTGCTTTTAGGCCTATGTTGTCAGGCCACCAAGTAGCTTAGATTTACTGCTTTTAGGCCCATGTTGTCAGGCCGCCATGTAGCTTAGATTTACTACTTTTAGGCCTATGTTGTCAGGCCTCCGTAGTTTAGATTTTTTGTTTTTAGGCCTATGTTGTCAGGCCGCCAAGTAGCTTAGATTTACTGCTTTTAGGCCTATGTTGTCAGGCCGCCAGGTAGCTTAGATTTACTGCTTTTAGGCCTATGTTGTCAGGCCGCCGTAGTTTAGATTTATTGCTTTTAGGCCTATGTTGTCAGGCCGCCGTAGCTTAGATTTAGTGCTTTCAGGCCTATGTTGTCAGGCCGCTGTAGCTTAGATTTACTGCTTTTAGGCCTATGTTGTCAGGCCGCCATGTAGCTTAGATTTACTGCTTTTAGGCCTATGTTGTCAGGCCGTCGTAGTTTAGATTTATTGCTTTCAGGCCTATATTGTCAGGCCATCTTTTAGTTTAGATTTACTGCTTTCAGGCCTATGTTGTCAGGCCACCTTCTAGTTTAGATTTACTGCTTTCAGGCCTATGATGTCAGGCCGCCATCAACTTTTAATTTTCTGCATCATGGCCTATGTTGTCAGGCCTCATCAAAATTTTCTCTGTACATATCCTGTCAAGCAGGATTTCATTTGCATTTTATCCTGGCAACAGCAGGATTTCATTTGCATTCTTCCCGGCAACAACGAGACCTCATTTGCATTCTCCTGTCAACAACAGGACTTCAAGCATGTTTAATTTTCTATCCACCTGTCAAACAGGATTTCATTTGCATTTATCCTGGCAACAGCAGGATTTCATTTGCATTTTCCCGGCAACAGCGGGACCCCATTTGCATTCTCCTGTCAACAACAGGACTTCAAGCACGTTTAATTTTCTGTCCACCTGTCAAGCAGGTTTGCATTTATACTGGCAACAGCAGGATTTCATTTGCATTTTCCCGGCAACAGCGGGACCTCATTTGCATTCTCCTGTCAACAACAGGACTTCAAGCACGTTTAATTTTCTGTCCACCTGTCAAGCAGGTTTGCATTCATCCTGGCAACAGCAGGATTTCATTTGCATTTTCCGTCAACAACGGGATTTCCATCAAGTTTAAATTTCTGCATCATGGCCTATAGTGTCAGGTCACCATCAAGTTTAAATTTCTGCATCATGGCCTATAGTGTCAGGTCACCATCAAGTTTACATTTCTGCATCATGGCCTATGTTGTCAGGCCTCATGAAGTTTAGTTTTCTGCATCACGGCCTATAGTGTCAGGCCACCATCAAGTTTCCCTTTCTGCATATTAAAGTTTTCTTTTCTGCACTTCGGCCTATAGTGTCAGGCCACCTTGTACATACCTTACTTTTTAGTTCTTGCACGCTTCCCTGCCTCAAACAGGCCCTTTTCCACTCCACTGAGCTTGTCTTAACAGGCCATTCTCTTCTACTTTTCCCATTTTAACAGGCTATTTTCATTTCATTTTGCTTGCCCTAACAGGCAATCCCATTGCATTCCACGCATGTCCTAACAAGCCTTCATTCATTTCAGCTTACTTAGGTTATGGCATCTAGCTTTGTATATTTATACCTTATCGGCACATGAAGCCGGTAAAGTCATTCAACCACCGCTCCTCCAGCATCCGAGGGGTCCACTTTAAGCTCAAGGCTTCTAGTGCTACTCGGATCTCTTCAAAAATCGCCTCAGACATAAGGTGTTCATGTCTTTACTCATTTCCTACCTCGATAATTTAGAGAATCATTTCTCACATTATCGGGTAAGGAAATAAGTAAAGAGGGGAAAACTGTAAACACCCAATTCTGTCTGAGGCCCCCAATCATAAAATTAATCAAGAAATTAATACTAATTAAAAAAAATAATTCAGAAAGAAATAAAAAAAACAGAAAGTAGAAAAACAGATAAATAGAAACAAAGCAAGTAAAAATTATAAGATAAGTGAACAAAATAAAACAGTTTTTGAAAAATATAATAAAAATCAAAATCAAAAATCAAAAAATAAAACAAAATAGAAATTAAAAATCAAAATTAAAAGTTTGGGAAAATTAATTTTGTTTTCTGAAAAATTAAAATAAAATCCCGAGAACAGAAAATCAAATAAATCAAACAAAAATTTTACAGAAAAGGATAGAATAAAAATGAGAATTGAGAATTTTGAAAAAAAAAAGGAAAAACAAAAAAAGGGTGATTTGGGAAAGATTATAAAAGGGGGAGCAGAGAAAGGTTCGGGGGATTTTTTTTGGCTTTTTGCTAAGCTTTTGGAAAAGGACGGGGCAAAGGAGTGATTTAACAGAAAAAGAAAGAATCAGAAAAGAGAAAAAAGGGAGAGAGAGAAAAAAGAAGGTCAACAAGGAAAAGAGGAGAAGCTCGACTCTGGTAAAGGGAGATTCCTGGGTAGTTTCAGTAAGAGGGGCCACTACAAGCAAAGCTGCAAGGAAGCTAATTCTAGCATAAGGGGATTAGTTCGCACGCCTTATTGATTGGAACAAGTTAGTCACACTTCTTCCACCCTTGGATCTAAAGAATTCTGTGATAATCTGTTTTGATCGTTCTTGAACCAAGAACCCTGTGGTGATTCACTCACTTGCTAATATATTTGTGATATAAGAACCTGGTTGAGAAGGCAATTTAAGGTTAATATAGAATTGATTCTGCTAGACCTTCTATTTCGATCCTCCTATCTCACACTTGGGGATTAGTTTTCGTTCAATGACGGGTGTGTGGTAGATTGAGAGTAGGTTGGTCAAACATTTGCCATTCGTTGAAAATCTATTAGGCTACGAACCACATTCACTGATCTGGAAGTGGAATTATGGCTCTGCGAAATTCTTTTCCATTCACCTAGATCTATATAATTACTATGGATGTATAGGCTAGATTGGTGTTTGATTCAAGGGGTCAATATACGACCGTCAATTATGATCATATTGACCGTTTGCTTATGGACTTGAGATCTTGGATCATAATGGAAGTAACCTGATTCATGCCCTGTATCTCTCTTGATTTACATTGAACCCATTATCAAGAGCCTCTTTCAATCTTGAAAGGATTCAGTAGCTCCAAAAGCAACGAATCTTGCATGGAGGATATCAGCAAAAGATCGTCACGATGGTCGAAGCATTTGTTAAGACTAACAGGGATTCCCCGCCTTGTGCCCGTTTCTCAGATGACGAATGACTCGTGATGGGCTTTTGATAGGCACCCCTGTCACATGAAAGAACAATAGATACAAGGACACAGGTCACAGTGGCACGAAGTTAAATACTAATATGAGATGACTTCAAATGCAAGAAGGTTTGCATGGTAACGAGGCTGGAATAGGCGGGCAGAATCCAGAGCTCCGATTCGGCTTCGTGAAGCCATCTTCATCGCTACAGAAGAAAGATAATCTCGTCTAGCTACAACAGTTCCAAAACTCCCAGGTAAGATAAAGAATCCTTCTACATATCTTCAGAATACATTCACCAGCATTTTAGTTGATTCTTGAACCATAGATGATCTCTCCTTGCACCCAATTAAGTAGTTCATACTCCCATGCTTGCATGTGTGCCATTAATAAAACTTGGTGTAGCTAGGGAATGTGAATCTGGCGTTGTGGGTATGGACAAATGCTGGCCTGAAATCTCGAGGTCATAAGGGGTGGCATGCCTCTCTTTAATTCTTGATTCAATAACAAGGAATGATAGTATGTTGCATGCATTATTTTATTCTGAATTCAATTGCGTAGATCTCTATGAGCATGAATTTCCCATCAAGATTAAATCACTGTGAATGAGATTCATTCTTCGATACAGAATAGACCATGAAATCTGAAACGCAACGCATCAAGCTCTTACAGTGCAAGAACAGAGTTATGATCCCAAAACTATTATAATTGTTAAGGTCACTCATCGACATTTGATTAATGTCCAGATTGTGGGACCTTTGAATCGCCTGTGTTATAAGATATTGTGTAGATCAGGATATTATCACAGACGCCCTAATACCACGCTTGAACAAAACCGAACACGCACGAGGTTTGAACAAAGCCAGCAATTCATTTTGATTTCTCAACGTAATAGGCCAAATGGCTGATGGTTCATGCATTTCAATTAAACCAGAATTCAACAATCAGGCCACCCCCTCCGCCTAGCTTAAATTTTTTAGTCTATCTAAATTCTCTGAGCCCCAAATCAATTTCAATCTTTTTTCATAATCCTTAATTCAGAATTATTCAAGTCAAAAATAATTCTTTTTATCTGTAAAATGTAAAATCTAATTTATTTATTCAAGTATAAATTCTATTCTTCTTTCTCAAGTTTTGAATAAAATTCGTTTTTTTTCAAAACTATTTAAGTCATTTCATCCAAAATTCAAAACTTCAGAAAATTAATAAAAAATTCTAAAAATAATAAAAATTCAAAAAATTAATAAAAAATTCCAGAAATTCAAAAATTAATAAAAAATAATAAAAATAATAAAAATTCCAGAAAATCAATAAAATAATAAAAATTCCAGAAAATCAATAAATAATAAAATTCCAGAAAATCAATAAAAAATATAAAAATTCCAGAAAATCAATAAAAAATAATAAAAATTCCAGAAAATAAAAAATAATAAAAATTCCAGAAAATCAATAAAAAATATAAAAATTCCAGAAATTAATAAAAAATTCAAGATTTCCAGAAATTAGTAAAAAATTCAAGATTTCCAGAAATTAATAAAAAATTTTAAAAATTAAGAAAATTAATAAAAATTCCAGAAATTAAATAAAAATCCAGAAAATTAATAAAAAATTCAAAAATTCCAGAAATTAATAAAAATTCAAGAAATAAAATAAAAATTCAGAAAATTAATAAAAAATTCAAAAATTCCAGAAAATTAACAAAAAAATTCAAAATTTCTAGAAATTAATGAAAAATTTCAGAAATTAAAAAGAATTCTTCAAAATTACTAAATAATTCATGAATTCAAGATTATCAAGTATTTTCATAAAATTCCTTAATTGGTAAATTCCCCCAAAATTTCTAGTACTTGCGTCTTGCTCATTTTATTTATCGTTCTTCAAAAATAAAAATCTTGTTTTGCAATTCTTAATCTCACGCGACGAGCTCTACGCACGAACTGGTAGCTTTTTCTGCTGTTCGTTGTTTAGAGATTCGTATGGGTCCAAGTGCAGCCGTAGTTGTCTTGGGCCTTGTGCACATGTGGATTAAGGTTGCCTTTCCTTTTTGCAAAATAAAAACCTTGCTCATTTTATCCATCGATTTTCAAAATAAAAATCCTGTTTTGCGATTCTTAATCTCACGCGACGAGCTCTAAGCACGAACTGGTAGCTTTTTCTGCTGTTCGTTGTTTAGAGATTCGTATGGGTCCAAGTGCAGCCGTAGTTGTCTTGGGCCCTGTGCATATGTGGATGAGGATCGTCCTTCTGAAAATAGTTTTTTTTTTAAAATAATCAAGCTATTTTTGAATATTACTTTTCAATTAGCCCCGAAGGTCAAGCCTTCAAGCATCTTCCAAACACTCTTTTGAACATTTTCGAAGGTCAAGCCTTCAAAACATACCAGAACTACGTAAGTCTTGAGTTTCCCATTGCACCGGGGAATACGTAGGAGCAGGATCAAGTCCTGTCAGGCTAACCTCCATCAAGTATTTATTTTCACTCTAATAAAAGGGATCAAGCTATTTTCAAATAATCACACACTCAATTTAAGGGTACTGTTCTTCGGAACAGGCGAGTAGGGTGCCTAACACCTTCCCCACTCGTAACCGACTCCCGAACCTAAATCTCATCCAGGGTTTTTCCAAATCTTTTTCCCTTAAACAAAATTTGGTGGCGACTCCACATCATCAAAATCATTTTTAAAATTTTAACGAGTTCGTCGTCTCGTCGGAATTACGGCTGCGACAATCTATATTAGAACAACTTGTAAAATTATTCACACATCTCAATTTGCTTCCTATCATGCATGCAATCTCGTATCAATGAACTACTACATTCTAATTCACCTTAATTATCCATTATTTCATGACCAGCTTGGGGTCACGATGCAGAAGTGGCAGAATATACAAGAACCACACGTCGCTTGAAGTGTTGAGGATCCCTTTCATGCACTGACGCTCCCTCCCCAAAGTATCAAGTGGTGGAGTGCTAGTGCAGCTTGCTAGACGACTGGTGGACCCCAAGCTTTAGGACTTTGGATGAAGATGGTGAAGTAGTCTCAAGCTTATTATAGTATAATAGATTCCATATTCTAACCAACTACAGGCACGCATGGATTAACACTAATAGATGCAATCAGAATGCACTTTAAGTTTCAAGAATCATCTTCACGCAAACATATAGAGCAGTTCACGATGTTACCTGGAGTTTTGTGGGGAGGATCTATGAACTTCTACGATTTATCCCTAAGGTTTCAAGAAAAGATGTTGGCTTCTTATGACTTGATCAGAATTTTTCAACAGAGTAAATAACCGAATAAAGATCGGTGATGCAGGGAAGCTCCTTGCGATTAGTACAACTAGGGTTATCAAGCCTCGTGCGTTCCTGCTTGGATTGATATTCCAACCCTAGCATTGAAGCATGATCATGTTATCCTTTTTGCATGGGTGGTTTGTTGCACCCTTCGCCGCGAAGTCTCTACGTGCTTCCTGAAAGTGAAATAGGAACCCTAAGGAGTGAAGAGGTTGCAGAGAGGGTACCCATCGGACCCCAGATCAGAATTTCTCCTTCTTCAATGTCCCCCAAGCCTCGTGTGCATCCCTGCGAGCCAAAACAGCTATATTAGCCTCCCATGCAGTTCCTTACCCCCTGGAATTTGCAAGTTTTTCTCCAAAGCCAAGACCACTCCTGCATGCCCATACCCCCTTTTCCTTTTTTTCTTTTCTTTTCCTTTAATTTTCTATTTTAGTTAGTTTCTTTCTTCTTTTTCGTTATTTCAGTTATTTTCTATTTATTTTTTGTTTTGATTCTTTTTTTGTTTTTTGTTTTTTAATTTTCTTTTTTTTTTCATGATTTTTGATTTATTTTAATTTTTATTAT
Organism: Canavalia gladiata; assembly: GCA_037954105.1. Classification (NCBI taxonomy): domain Eukaryota; kingdom Viridiplantae; phylum Streptophyta; class Magnoliopsida; order Fabales; family Fabaceae; genus Canavalia; species Canavalia gladiata. Next base: position 19,619,764 of record CM075660.1, read on the forward strand.
TATTAATTTTTTATTTTATGATTTTTGATTTATTTTTTATTATCTTTAGTTTTTATTTGTTATTTTGCCATTTTTTTCAATTTTTATTATTTTGTTTATTCTTATATTTTCTTATTTTAATTTTTTTTTATATTTTTTTTTCAATTTTTTGTTTGTTGTTTTTTTCATTTTATTATTTATTTATTTATTATTTTTCTTTAATTTATTTTTCAGTTTTCTTATCTATTTTTCAGATTTTATTATATTTTACCCCCTCTTTTTCTCAATTCTATATTTTTGTTTTTCTTTTATGTAATTTTTATTTTTCTGTTTTTATTTATTTTTTTCTATTTTCTTTTATCATATATATTTTTTATTTCATCTAGCTTTTATTTTTTATTTACTCTTCTTTTATTTTTCTAGTTAATTTGAAATTAATCTTTTTGTTTATTTATTTGCTATTATTTTCCATGACTGTTTATTTGTTTTTTCCGTTTTTTTCTTTATTTGATTTAATATTTTATTTATTATTTAAATTATGGTTTATTCACTAAGTAAATTTAAGAATGAGGCCTAGGACATAATTGAGTGTTTACAATTTTGAAAATAGATCTCTCAATCATCAATTTAGTCTTTGGTTCCAATTCTAAATCAGCATTTTTTTTACCCAGACCTGTTATGGTGGGTGATCAACCGTAGCAACTACCAGTGCAGGTAATCACTTGGAGGCGTAGTCCAGTCTCGACTTTTCCTTTCGTATAACAACCCTCTTACCTCTATGCTATGATTTCCACGTGCCATTAAGATTAATGAACGAGTCTGTATCGGTCATTCAAAGTAAAGCTACCCATTCTTATGTGAGGATAGTGATATATCCGAACATGCATCAACAGATCCAGACCATTACAGATTCAGCCCCAAGGGGCTCAACAAGAATTATATGAATCTTGGAGGATGGGAAAGAATTTTTACAACGCTGTACCCTTATATTCAAGTCAAAATTACAACTCACAGGCCTTATGAATTCTAACAGATTCATTCCTAATTTTATCACCAATTTCATTGAATGGAAATCAAATTCTCATAGTGAGAAATGACAGGGACCAAGACTTAATATCTATCAAAACCATATCTCGACCACCTACTTATTATATCAACAAACAGATTCCCATACAAACCTTATTGCAAGAATTCACTAGCGTTTAAGCAAATTATCACAAGGTTCTTAATCTAAACATAAGCAAAATAGATTGATGCAAGGTTCTTGGTTTAAGAATAAACTAAATCGACTGATGCAAGACTTGCAACTAACTTGTTATGGAGTCAGTGGTGTATTCGTGCCGGGAGACTTTAGCTTGAATCAGTAAGACTATCCTCTCCTCTAGCTGAGAAGAATCACTTGTGGGTCCCTTTCTCCTTTAGGAGCAGCCATAACAGGAGTTTTTAGCCCCTCTGAAATGAAGAACCTCGAGAGAAGATGCGAAGTTTCTTCTCCTTCACGTAAACCTCTTCACTAAATTGCTTAAGATCCTCTGCAACAGCTGGTAGAATGAGCTCTTGACGTCTCTGTATAGGTGAGAGAAGCGAAACGAACACCCTGGAGAAGCCTCAAAACACTGCTAGAAGATCCTTGAGTGAGAGAAGAACTAAGAGAAATTCCCCGCTTCCTAGATGACAACCAAACCCTTTGGAGAAACTTTCAAATCAGCCAAAGAGAGTAGAAAGTGTTTAAGCAGAATCCCGCTAAACAATTTTTCAACCCCCTCTTCTGGCCCTTTTCTTCCTTTTTTATATTTGTTTCCTTTTGCATTAATCGGCCATTAACCACCATTTAACCGACTAACCATTTCCCCAACTAATTTAACCACTTTCTATTTTGTTTATCATTTTTACTATTTCTTTTTATCATTTACTTGTTTATTTAGTATTATTATTTTTATTATATATATATATATTATATATTATTTTTATTTTACTTATTTATATATTATATCTTATTTTGTTATAGTTTTTATTTTTTATTTTTATTTATTTAATATTCTAATTATATTATTATATGGGGCCATCATACCATTATTTTATCATTATTTACTATTATTAATTAATTTATTGTTTATTGATTACTACTGATTATTTAATAATTAATTTAGAAAGACCTCAGACTAAAAGTAATGTTTACACTAATTCAACATAATAGTCTATGATGCTTGTCGCAACCGTAATTTCGACAAGACGACGAACTCGCTAAAATTTTAAAATGGATTTATTTGATATGTGTGTGGAGTCGCCACCAAATTTTTATTTCAGGAAAAAAGATTTGGAAAAACCCTAACTCGAGGATGAGATTTAGGTTCGGGAGTCGGTTACGAGTGAGGAAGGTATTAGGCACCCCACTCGCCCGTTCCGAAGAACGGTACCCTTAAAATAAGTGTGTGATTTTTGAAGATGTTTGATCTCTTAATTAATGTGAAATAAATAACTTGATAGAGGTTAGCCTGACAGGACTTGATCCTGCTCCTACGTATTCCCCGGTGCAATGGGAAACTCAAGGCTTACGTAGTTCTGGTTTGATTTGAAGGCTTGACCTTCGAACAGAGTTTAAATTGAAAAGCGTAAGCATTGTTGTCCTTTTTCGAAAATATTTTGAGGGTGCAATCTCAATCCACCCGTGCACAGGGCCTAAGACAACTACGGCTGCACTTGGACCCACACAGACCTCTAAACAGCGAACAATAGAAAAAGCTACCAGTTTGCTTTTAGGGCCCGTTGCGTGAGATTAAGGAATGCGAAATGATTTTTATTTGATTGAAAAAAAAAGGAAAGGAAATCCCCAATCCACATATGCACAGGGCCCGAGACAACTACGACTGCACTTGGACCCATACGGACCTCTAAATAACGAACAGCAGAAAAAGCTACCAGTTTGTTTTTAGGGCTCGTTGCGTGAGATTGAGGAATACAAAACGATTTTTATTTAATTGAAAAAAGGAAAGGCAATCCCCAATCTACATATGCACAGGGCCCAAGACAACTACAGCTACACTTGGACCCATACGAACCTCTAAACAACGAACAACAGAAAAAGCGACCAGTTTGTTTTTAGGGCTCGTTGCGTGAGATTGAAGAATACAAAATGATTTTTATTTAATTGAAAAAAGGAAAGGAAATCTCCAATCCACATATGCACAGGGCCCAAGACAACTACGACTGCACTTGGACCCATACGGACCTCTAAACAACGAACAGTAGAAAAAGCTACCGGTTCGTTTTTAGGGCCCATTGCATGAGATTAAGGAATGCAAAATGATTTTTATTGTTAAAAAAATGAACTTGATTTGAATTTGATGAAATAAAATTGGACTTGATTTAAAATAAAATAAACTTGATTTGAATTTTGGGCTTGAATTGGGCTTGATTTGAAATAAACTTGGCTTGATTTGAAATTAAGGAAAAGAATTGCGGACATGCTTCAGTAATCAAGTGATAGAAATTTCATTTCAGATCCAAATTAGACAAATAATATCATTCCAAAAACTAGAGAGAAATAAAAAGAGAACACAACAAAAATCACAGACATTAGAGATCATTTGATTAATGAAAAACGAAAATGAAAAATAGAAACGAAGATGAACCACAAGAGCACAAGAGTTTTTGCCGCCAAAATTTGAATTCAAATCTCATAATTTTTAGAAAATATTTTTGGTATATCTGAAAAATTAAAACCAATAAATTTAAATATATGGATTATAGGAATCAAACAAAACAAATTTGACATAAATCCAATCAGAAATGAACAAGATACGCACAAATCAAACAAGCTAGGTGAATTTGCACACGAGGATGAACATGCTTCGGTAATCAGGCGATAAAAATTTCATTTCAGGTCCAAATGGGACAAATAATATCATTGCAGAAACTAGAGAGAAATACAAAGAAAATGAAACAAAAATAATGGAAATCGGAGATCATTTGACCTATTAAAAACAAAAATTAAAAATAGAGACGAAGATCAACCTCAAGAACACACAAGATTTTGGCGCCAAAATTTGAATTCAAATATAAGAATTTTTCGAAAATATTTTTTGGTAGATATGAAAAATAAAAACCTATCAATTGAAAGATATGAATTATAGGAATAAAAAAACAAGTTTGACATAAATCCAATCAGAAATGAGCAGGTTATGCACAAATCAAACAAACTAGGTTAATTTGCGCACCAGGATGAACATGCTTCGGGAATCAGGTGATATAAATTTCATTTCAGATCCAAATTGGACAAACAATATCATTACAGAAACTAGAAAGAAATAAAAAGAAAACGCAACAAAAATTACCAAAATCAGAGATCATTTGGCCAATCAAAAATGAAAACGAAAAATAGAGACGAAAATGAACTCGGAAATCCGAGAAGAAACACGAAACTTAAGAGGAGTAAGAGTCGGATATGAACTTCATTGGAAGGTGATGAAGAACTGGTTCCATGCAGGCCAAGGGCTGAATTGAAGGCAGAGGTAGAGAGTTTCCTAGGTCCTCCCTTCGGAAATTCTGAAAATCCTCCCTAAGACTCCAAGTGCTCCTTTTCCTCCCTTTATTTTGGTGAATGACCTCTTCTTATATAGAAGGAGGAGAGATTAAAGAGGTCCTCTTTGTCCAATGTGGGACTTCTTTCCCATATAGGAGAATTTTTCCTTTTCTTTCCTTTTTTTGGAATTCTTATTTTATTTGGTGTGAGATTCCTTTTTCTCATTTCTTATTTTTTCATCTTTTTCTTTTTTCTTCTTCTTTTTATTTCTTTTTTTTTGTTTTATGTTCTTTTTAATTATTACTTAAATTAGTATTGATTTCTTGATTAATTTTAACAATTGGGGCCTCAGACATAATTGAGTATTCACAATGCTAATTCTAAAAAAAAAAGAATGACAAAACTGTAATACTAACAAAACTAGCAATGTGATGTTGTAACTTGTACTATAAAAGAGCTTCTAATAAAACATCATTCTGTTGATTTATTTTGGAAAATTAGTTATACTTACGATATAATTTATGATTATTTAATTATAATTCTACCTAATTTTCCTTATTTTTGCAGGAATGGTCACGCAAGTAAAAAATCAAAAAATAGACAAGTTTTGGTAAAAAAAAGGGTAAAAGGAGCATGAAAAGATAAGACATCGAGTGCGACAATGCCACGTTAGCCCTAATAAACATCCTAGTCAACCCTATGATGTTGCAAGATGACTTAGAGGCTCTACCAGACTACACCGCATGATCCTCGACCCCAAAGGTAAGGATGAAAGTGAACAAGGCCATCCGACAGGGGCTTACGGCTCGACTCATTTAAAACCTAACTTGATTCGGCTTGTTTAATAAATAGATAAGCTTAGGCTTGTTAAAAAGCCTTTTTAGATAAACAAGTTAGGCTTAGACTTATAAAAAAGCCTATTTAACATATTCTGAAGCCTATTTATTTTCATATATTATATATTTATATTTATTATATTTATTTTAAATATCATATTTTATAGTATTTATTTTAATGTATTTTATTTACATAATATATATATATATATATATATATATATATGTTTTATGCCTATTTAATAATATTTTTTTTATCTTGTAGGCTTTTAAGTTTGCAAACCTTTTTAATCAATCATTTATATAGGTTTTAAGCCTATTTATTGGCATTTTTGGGTAGGATTTTAAACATAGGCTTTGTAGGCTTTAAATCAAGATCGGCTTTGACAGAAAGAAAAACTTTAACAGGTAACAGGCCTAAGCTCAAGGCTCAAAGTTTTAAACAGGTAGACTTGAACACTCAAAAGCCTAACTCGACTTGGCCAACTTCCATTTCTACCCAAAGGCTACACCACTATCTGGGCATCACTATCTCGGAGACACACCATTCCATTCTTATCTTTCTTTTGACATCTTTTCGTAGGATCTTGGAGGCATAATTCTTTCATAGTGCGAATTACAAGTCCTATTATCAGTTTTGTTAGTATGACAGTTTTGTCATTCTTTTTTCTAGAATTAGGATTATGGAATTTTTTTGGATTAGTATTTTTTTATTTGTCTTATCTCTCTATGTATAACTTATCCCCAAATCATGGAGCTTTGGTGAAACTTATGATGTAACCAATTGAACCATTTTTTCCTTTTATGAATGATTATTTGTTTCTATTCAAATTTGTTTTCCTTGTGCTTAATTAATTAGTGAGAATTATATACTTTTGTTAATTTCTAAGTTAATTTGGGGATAAAGGATCGTACTAGTACCTACTTAACGGAAAGACAAGGTAAACTGAATCTTAGAGTTTTGGAGGATCAATCGAAATCCTTCATTTCTAACCGATTATTAATTTAACAAATTTGAATGTTCTTCATATTTCTCTAATTATATATCTTGCATGATCGGGTAGTAACTTAAAGGAAAGAACATTGCTATTGCATGATCATTGGGTAGTAATAGAAAGAGAAAGAATGGTTAGCAATTGATTTTAAATCATTCGTAAGGGAGTTGAGATGAAATTGGATAAAGTTATAAGGGAAACTAAGTCTCATGCCTTTCCATAGTTGAATTCATGTTGTGCTTGTGTTCTGTTTCCTTTCAATTTCCTACTCTTGTTTGTTTTCTTTTTATGTTTACTTTAAATATTTTCAAAGAAAACTCTTTTCTGGTTAGTTCAAAAGTTAGGATTCAATTATTCTTTAGGATTGTTGAAATAGTCTCCATAGGAACAATATTGAGGGTTTTCAATACCATTTTATATAGCGACATGTGCACTTGCTTGTGGATAAAACTTTGGACGCATAGTAAACACACAAATTTTGACATTCTTGCTGGGGACTATTTCTCAACGATCTTAGAAATGTTAATTGCTTGAGACGTATATATATTTTATTAAAAAATAATAAATTTTATTGTTATTATATCTTTGTGTGATCTTTTGTTTATTTATGCTAACTCACTCTTGAGTTCCTGAATTACATTTTAATCCTGAAATAAAGAAAATAGCTAGAACATTAAGATGATAAACAAAAACAAAAAAGATGGCAGCACAAATATGAAGGACATTATTAGATTATATAACCTCAAGTGGTGAGGATCTACCAAACAACGTATCAATTCCATATATATTTTTAATTAAATGTTTATACACGAAGTTATGTTAAATTATTTTTAAAAATAAATTAAATAAAAATTTTTCATTCGTAAAAGTGAAAAATATTCTAAATATGTAATTTAATTGTTAAATATTGTGATATGTTTTATATGTATCTTGGTAGAAAATGTTTATATTCATTAGATATTCTTTTAATATAAGTAATTTTTTTTTCCATTTTCAAATAAATATTCTTATTTAAAATTGTAAGATATTTGAAAAATTTGACAAAAAATATTATTAGAACAAATTCTAAATTTATAATTTAAAAAAGATATTTTTTTTAAAAAGTTAAAAATGTAAAGTTGAATGTTTTTTAATATTCTAAATGATTCAAATTATATATTAGCACAACATAGATATACGTTCTTTATTAGATTGAATGGCTGAAATTTTCATATTACCATGCACGGATAATTACATTTTTTTATATTTTTGTTTATTATCTTGTTTTTAATTAATATGCCCAATAATTTAGCTATATTACAATCAGTATACTTTTTTTAACATAAAAAAATAAATAAATTATAAATATATTATTATAAGCTATTAGAATATGCTTATAGTAATCTTCTAATTGTTAAGTTTAAAATGTAGGAAAATGAATCGTTGCTAATATTATTCTTAATTTATCTATACAAGTTTAATTTAGGCATTTCGATGAATTATTTCTTTCTTTTGATCCATTGTTAACATAACATTATCATAATTTACATTGTTTTAACTATGTTATCATTTATGATACTCATTATTCTAAACTTATGCAATCCTTTTATATATAATTTAATATTCATACTATGAATATAAAATTAGAATATATCCCGTAAAGTTCATCATTATTAGTTTTTCATTTTACAAATTAAGTAACTATCAAATGAAAATATATTAGGAGGAATTTATCATTATACCAAAATTTTTAAATTCTCATACAATCCAAAAAATTCACAAAGAATCTTTTTATCTAAATGGAAACAGACTGGATTTTGTTTTAATGTTCTTAATCAGTTTGAAGGTAGAAAATGGAGCATGAATGGATCCTCAAGCGAATAATTGTCACGTAACAATTCAAAAGACACTCTTTTTACAGGAATCAAAAGTAACATTCCTAATAGATCAAATTCATATGTAAAATTGAGATATAAAGGTACCATATATAAATTATTTTTTGATTTAACATTTTAGTAGGATCTTTCAATAAGAGATATATGTTCACCTTTCCTAAAATTTGTAATTATTGTCAATAATAAATTTAGAGTAAAATAAAAAATATTAAAATTTTTCAATATCTAATATGTATTATATACACCAGTTAATATAACTTTTTAGGCTAATATACATTATGTACAAAAGTTAATATCATAGTAAAATTTTTAATTTATAAAAAAGTATAATATTTTAATTAGCATCAAATAAGTTATATCAAATATAAATAGTGAAGGAAAAAAGTTATTATAACTCACTCTCATATGACGTTATATCCTTCAAATTTGATCAAGTTGATTTTCGTTTGTCTTGTGTATAATCAATCTGAAAAATATCATGAGCATCAAATTTGTACTCATGCAACTTCATTTCAACTATTATTAGACTAACTTCTATCTTATCATCTTCAAATTGTGAAATTTTTTGACCAAGATTTTTTATTTGATCTTCATCGTGACAAATATCTCAAGAATAGAATGATTTTTTAATCCTGCTTTAACTTTTATCTTGAAATCGAACATCTTTCATGAAATATTATCAATAGGTTTAAGTATGATATCTAGGTCCAATTCATCTTCATAAAATTAATAAAATATAATGTTTCAATATTTGTGAACGATATTATGTTTAGATATTAAAACAATGAGTTATATGCATTCAAGATAAATTGTTTTATATAAATACTTCAATCATCCATTGTTTTAGTTGGATAGCTACTTGGTTGAGAAGTTGAGAACACTTATCACATAAGATAAACTTTGAAAAATTTCTTTTTATTAAAAACTTGAACTCTTAACTTAAACCTATAATTTGAACGAATATCATCATTACACAAAATGTGAAATCTAACAATGTTTATTATGTGTATATTTTCATTGCAATAAACTTACATAGCTATAGCATCTTGATTCTTGCTTTTACACTGTTTACAAGAAAAAAAGAGTTATTAGTAAATTATTTTTCCAATTTCAGTTGGAACATGCCTGATAACTCTATTCATTTGTAATAAATCTTATATATTTTTACCATTATGATACATACATCCTTTTAAAACATAAACAAAAATCATCTTAGTTAGAATGATTTTTGTGCGTTACTATATGCACAAATCTTTATCCATGGTTAAGTACACTCGTAGGTATAGAAAGAGGTAGTTGAAACTCTCAGTGTCGTTTCCATAGAGACTATTTTAAAAATATTTAAAAAAATGATTGAATCCTAAATTTTGAGTTCACCAGAAAAGAGCTTTGTTTAGAAATATTGATTGCCTAATAACCAATTTGATCCCAAGGTAAGAAATAAAAAGGAAAAAATAAGAGTAGAAAATCTAAAATCAAAATAACACAAGCACATTCAATTATGGAAAGATACAATACTTTAGTTTTCCTTATAACTTTACAATTTTACTCCAACTTCCTTATGAATAATTTAAAGTCAGTTGCTAACCATCCATTCTCATTCTATTACTATCCAATGATCTTGTAGTAATAATATTCTTTTCTTAAGTTATTTCCCTTAATAATCATACAAAGTATATAATTAAGAAAAACATAAAGAACATGTGAACTTGTTAAATTAATAATTAGTTTGAAATCAAGAATTCTGATTAATCCTTATGACTCTTAGATTCAGTTTACCTTATAGTTATGTTAATTAGGAAATGGTACAATGGTCTATCCCTCAGTTAACTTAGAAATCAACAAGAATAACTAATTTTCACAAATTAATTAAGAATAATAAGAAAAATACAATTGAATAGAAATACATAATCATTCATAAAAGAGAAGAGGTTTAATTGATTACATCATAAAAAGTTTCGCCAAAGCCGAAGATTTGGAGATTAGTTACACATAAAGAGATTAGACAAACAAGAACATACTAATCTAACAAAATAATCCATAATGCTAGTTCTAAAAAATAATGAAAAATTTGTAGTACTAACAAAGTTGGCAATAGAGTGTTGTAGCTCGTACTGTGAAAGAGCTTCTACCTCCAAGATTCTGTAGAAGGATACTAGAAGAAAGATAGAATGAAAAAAGTAGTGAAGTATCTCGAGTTGTTGGGATATTAGGCATAACCTCCTTTTTACAGGCTTAAGTTGAGATTTTTGGTCATGAACTAGGTTGACCTAAGTTACTTTTAGTATTAATTAGGGTTGATTTGGACAATCTTCTATGCCACCTAGGATGAACATAGTCGTGCTAGCTTCCTTTAGGGATATTTCTATCCTTCTATCGCTCGTTTATTCTTTTTATTTCCTTTTTGCCCCTTTTTAAACTCAAAATAAGCCTAGTTTCAGAGATTATCTGCTTACTAACCCATTCATGAAATAAATAAGGAAAATTAAGTAAAATTATTATTAAATAATTATAAATTTATTATAATTGTAACTAATTTTTCATAGATAAATTAACAAAATGGTGGTTTATCAATGATATAGAAATTATAATATAACAATTGCAAAAGGTAAGATATAATATAATGTAATATGTACTTGTTTAATTTCATTTAATTCTTCCAACTTATTACCTTTTTGCCTCTTAAAGATTTCTGTTTACCTTGAAAACTTGAGAACAAGATACTTGAGTCAACATTTGACTATATGACTTCCATACATGTAGTGAATCCAGACTCCATTTAAAATATTAATTATTATAGTTAGAACACTACTCCTTGATTAGATTATAAAATTGTAAGCTATATTATTAATAGTTATCTCTTTATATATTTTTTAATTTTTTTAATATCTTTTTCATTGATTAAAATTTTTGAATTATACATTTTTTAGATACACTTATTTGATTATAAGGATAAAATTTTTTATTAAGCATAAATGTCAAGTAAAATAAATCATACCATCTGTAAGATAATAGTGTACAACTTGCAACAGTAAAACTATGTGTATCCTTAATCTTAGTAAGTGTTAAAATAATAACCACCAGATCAGATTGGTGGCTTGGTAAAAAATTATCACCAGTATAACATAATATTTTTATAATAACTTTTAATGTTGATTATTTTATAACCAATATAAAAAAAGATGGTGATATTTTTAAAATTTATAGATTAAATTTCTATGTTGATTAATAATTAAATGATATAATTTTTAAATTAGTTAAAATTTGAACCAATATACAAAATATCTTTTACATTCATTAAAATTTCAATCAATGTGTAAATAACTGGTACAACCCTAACACACATCTCTTCGAACCTGCATCTCTCTTCATTCACCCTCCATTTTCTTCCCCATCCCTCCAATATCATCAACCTTCTCTATGTTATCATTGGACTCTTGATCTACATATCTACAAACCTAGCTTCAAAAACATAAACTCCTTAATGAAATCATCATTATCATGCATTCTTTATCAAGAATGAGATCATTGCAAGGATGCACTAACTGAAATCAGTGTCAAGAAATTCCTATCCTTTTCATTTTTTAATGGCTATGTTCTTGAAACTCCAAGTACAATAACAATAATTTGCAATGATGCTCTAGAGCTATAGCAACTCTAGGATAGAGGCAAACGTTTAAAAGGTTCTCAAGTTATGAAAAATCTCCTTTCATTCTTTCATGTAATTTAGATTTTGTAATTTTCTTTTTGCTGGATTTTTTTTTGGTTGAATTTCCTGTCTCGTTAGAGAGTGAATTTCAAGTAAATATATATTGGGTCACTAGAAAATGCTATAAGACAAATTTCTAAAGTTTGTGAAAATGAATTTTTTTTAATACCATTCCCATAAGGTGTTGAAGAAAAACATGAAAGAAATTAAAAAAATATTTTTTCTATAAATAGGCTGGTTATTGTGTGCAAAATTTTCAAACAAGGCTTGCCATCTAATATTGTTACAGGCAGAATAAAAGTGAAGATATTCTTACGTCACATTGTACTGTTGACAATGATAATTCACCTTTTGACTATGAAATTTTCAAACAAGCCTTGTCATCTCTAGTATTGTTTCAGTCACAAAATTATTTGCCAAGTACCACTACTATTTATGGTGGGACTCTAGAATTCTTGAGGTATTTAATTTTTTTTTTATTTTTTGATTTTCATCTTTTATTCAATGTGATGGAAACTAAACATTATAACACATGTTTTGCTTGAACTAAATACTATATACTCTACTTTAGGTAAATAATTACTTGAATAATCTGTACCTTCTGGATAGACTGATTTTAAATAATAAGAATTCACCCAAATTTTGTACTTCATATTTTCTATAGATTTATTATAGATAATAATATTTGTTTGCGAGTTTTATGTTTATAGACTAGTATGATTATTAATTTATCCATTCTTACTCTTAATGCCTTTTTTTCTCTACAGTACACTTGGATAAAGGCTTCAAACCAGAACCTACACCGGGTAAGTTATCTTTTCAATAGCATTAGCCATAATTGGGCCTTATCCTCTGTTAATCTAAAAAATATGCAGGTATACTTAAAAAATCTGTTAATTTAACATGCAACGAATAAAAATATGGATGTTATTGGATTCTTCATGATATATATATATATATATATATATATAAAATATTTATTTCTTTTTTCTTTAAAATATGTTCGTTTAAATATTATTTAATATTTTTAATATAATTATTAAGTATTTTAAAATTTTTGTGTTAATCTTTTTCAAAATCTCATCCTTTTAATTTAGTTTCAAATATTATGTTAATTATTTTTTTAAAATCTCATTTAGCTATATTTTTTATTAATTTATCTTAACTTTTTAAATATATTTTTAAATTATTTATATATATTTAATATATTTTTTATTTTCATTCATATTAATATATTTATTTCCATTAGGACTATCTTCTAGTGATAAGAATAGAGGGTTCTTCTTGTTGTGCTCTTGTTCAATAAATTATATGTTTGTAATTTTATTAATATTAGTAATATAATTTAAATTTTTTTAATTTTTTATTATAAATTTATTTTTCCTAAATAGTATAAGTAGTTATGAGATTAGAAAAAGTATATATATATATATATATATATATATATATATATCCTTTTATCTATTAATAATATACAGTCTCATATAATTTCATAGAATGGATGATAATATAGGCAAGTGTAAAAAAATTTTGGCCACCATATCAAGAAGGATAAATAAGAACAAATAAATTATTGGTGATATTGTTCTGATCTTGACTATGACTATTATTTTGATCCTATACTTGAAAATCCTAAACTGGGAGCTGTTAGGCTCCTAGGATAATAAGAGTCTTTGAAATATTTTTTTCTCAAAATGGTCTATTGAAAATGTTGTTACATTTTAATTTTTTTTGTCAATTTAAGTAGTTCTAACTTTCTAAATAATATATAACATTTTTATTGATTAAATATGTTAAAAAAATGATATGTTGAATAAATAATTTTATAATTAGATTTAAATTTATTTTTTTAATATATTTAAAAGTACTAAACTCTTTAAACCACCTTAATTTTTTTATATATTTTCTAATTTCCTAAATTGGTTGTTTTTGTAACTAATGTAAAAATTAGACCTTTTATGTTGATTAAAACTACAATGTAAAGAGTGATTTTTTTATACGGGGTTTAAAAAATGATGTAAAAATTTAATTTTAACTATTGTAAAAATATTTTTTTGCATTAGCATTTAAATCTTGTTGGAAAATGCGTCCCATTATAAAGAAAAAAATATTGTTGTTAATAAATTGACCAATTATATATGAAAATAAAATAACTATCAATAACCATAATAATGTAAATATAAAAGTACAATATAGATAAAATGTATATTATACCAAGCCTATTAAGATCATTACTTACTTGTTTAAAGAGTATATTTTTAAAAGAGGTAAAATCATAGAAATCCTTAGGAATATTACTAATTTCACATTGCATACCTACCATCCCTTTTGTAAAAACAACTTGCACTTATGTTTTGGTAATGTACATTTTTCTTTGTTTTCATTTATTTCAAAATTTTGAAGATATAAATTTTTCTTTTCACCAATTCAATTTTAGTTGTCCATTTTTTTGAAGCTTGGAACTTTTCATTTAGGCTAAGATTGTGTTACACGGTTATGTAAACAAAAAATAACTCAAATCATCTCATAATACTTGATTTCTAAGCTTAAAACAATATTGCATAAAATTATCTAAAAAGAGAATTACCTTCTTATTCATAAAAATAACTTCAACTAGTTCAAATCCAGTTTGTAATATTTCTCAACACTTCTTAGTTGTAGTACCCACACTACCAACTTTTAGCTTTTTTTTAGTATCATTGATGTGAACATCTAATTATGTCCGGGATTAAATTCCTATTTAATGAATCAAATTTAACCAATAAAAGTAATAATAAAAATATAAATAATAATAAAAATAATAAAGAAAAGTGAAGGAAAAGAATAAATGGGAAAAAGAGAAGTCAATGAAAAAAGAGGAATAAAGGAAAATTCTCAAAACAAAAAAAAACTAACAAAAGTAATAAAAACAATAAATTTTTGTTAGAAAGTTAGTTGGATATTGGTTAGGTTAGTTTAGGGTAGTTAAAAATTAGTTAAGTATAAGTAAAACCAGAATAAAAAAATTCAATAAAAAAAACAAAAAGAAAAGAAAAGGAAAATAAAAAAACAAAAAAAAAGTAAAAAAAGAAGAAGAATAAAAGCAGTTGGCGGGGGGGCGAGAAATTTCATAAAAAAATATAAAAAGGATTTTTTCCATTTTTGTGCGGGAGGGGGGAAGGCTTCTTTTTACTTTCGGGAGGAAATCAGGGTCTTTTTCTCAAGAGTTCTAAAACCTCATCTCCTAGGGGTTCTCAGGTCCCCTGAGACCAGGCAATCTATAAGTATTGATGCTCGTTCTTCACACCAGAGGGAACTCCGTCGCTGCAGAGATCTAGGGCCATCTTCAACAGATTCAAGAAGCATTCCTGATGCGTGCCTAAGAAAACCTCAAGATAGGTTCACTTCCTTATTCTTCCTCACTGATTAGGATCTTGTTGAGTGAAATTGTGATGAATCTTCCCTGTAAATGGAGCAAATGGAAGTAAGAATGAATCTAAAACATGTTAGTCACTATTTTTCTTCTCTTCGTATGATCTCTTGCATTAACTTAGTTCTAGGCCTTCCATATCCGAGTAAGATAGTATATTCCAGCAAGAACCTAAACACAGAGTGTTAATGCACGAGGAACCGTTTTGTATACACTGCCTTATGATTTGTGAGTCAGCCACATGTTAAATTCACTACTGATACTCTGGTTTGCAACCGTAACACCAAGTTAAAATTGAATCTAGTAAGTGAATAGTGAGCGCGTTCGTCATAGTGATCTCACAGTACTTGTTTGGCCGCGGTAGGCCGCATACTTAAATATCTATTTAGAAGGTGGGATCCTGCATTAGAACAAGTTTAAATCACCTCCAGAATGAATTCTGCATTCTTAATTCATGTAAATCAGAACATGGCTTGGCCATTTGGTGTGAAATAGTATGAGAAGTTTCTGCGATTTGAACACATGGTTGAGAGATGTGAAGATGTATACCATGACAAGACCGAAAGTGTTATGAACAATAGTACGACCTGGCCCTTTAGCTAACGTATGCAACAAGGGAGGGTTCATCTACTCAAAAGGGCTGATTATTAGGCATGAATGATATTCTGAAAAAAAAAAGTGGGTGCTCGAATTTCTTTCTTCCCTGCGCTAGGAGGCCAGACGAGAGATGGCCAATGGCATCCCTGTTTTAATCAATGATAGCCCCTTTTTTAAAGAATCCATGAAGGGTGAGCACGCTCAAGCATTACAGGAGGATGCCTTGTATACTCCAACTAACATTTTAGAACCTATCAGAGCATTGGATTCTTTGGTACTAGAGTAACCTATGAAGTGCCGTACAAGTTTGTAGAAAACACTCTCAATGTTGAGCAAAGACGAAGGCAGTCTTTGGTGCTATTTAAGATCGTGAAAGAGTTCGGCTATAGGTATCTCTTTTGGGATTTTCATCACCCAAAGCTGCTCTTTCATGATTCGTTGGGACCGAGACATTTTCAGTGCTAAGAAATGATGACCGCTGCAATTGGTGGGACTACGTAAACCCGTCAATGACCTGTGAGGTTTCGACATAATCTAGTGGATGCTTTAGCAAAAACTGTTACAAAGCCTAGCTGCCGCACACTTTCCCTCCTCCGTTTAACAACAGCTAGACAATATTGGATGGATGAAAGGTGGACAAACTCATGATCATGTCCAGCTAGCAAAAACACCAGGTGCAACCAAGTTGCTTGTTATTATCAATAAAACGAATCTACCTACAATAACAGTGGTCCATGCAGTTTCTACTATATGCATGGTGAAGCGTCGTGAGTATTAGGGAACGGGTTGATATCGAGAACATCAAATCCAGAAGATATTCCACCAGCATTTTTCCTTAGCCTCACATGAATAAGGATTAAAAGTCGCGGGAGGTGGTGCAAAGCAACGAGAAACAGGTTTTGGGAAGGAGATGTTTTGTTGTCCATATCAAGAAAGGGATGCGACGTAGAAAGCCTATACTAAACTCATATCTTAAGACCCATGACAAGGCCCTAATGGATTAGCAACATGAAAAAATCCAGATGTCACCGCGTATCAGAATCCACACAAAAGTGCATGGTGCGATCCCTCTTATCATTAGGGAAGTGATTCCAGAAACGAAAGCACTAGATAAGGGTTTATTGGCCATTTTATTAAAATACGCAGGTGGATTTATATGACATAGTTCAGTCCCCACCAATGCCACTCTTTCTAGTTTTAATTTAAATCCATGAACGCTAAGACTAAACTGGGCTTCTAGCCTAGAGGTTGACTCACCGTCCGCCCATTTCCAAGGCTTGGGTTCGATCCCCAGTGTGCAATCCCTTTGTTTTAAATCTTCTATTTCATGATCAACGAATTTAGATGGTTACTTTCCAGTGTCAAATTTATGGGGATTGCTTTTTGCACCCCGTGATAGGTGAAAAGACAAAAATACCCCTGTCTATTAATCTTTCTTCTTACTCCTTTTGTCTTCTCGTCTTCCTTCTTTTTTCTTTTTTTTTCTTTCCCATTCCTTCTTCTGTTTGCCATTGTTGTACTTTCTTCCTTATTAATCGAATCTATGTTAGGTTTTGCTTTTGGTAGGAGGAAAAACTAAGAAAATAGCATCGGAGGAGCATCGGAGAAGACGAACGGACTTTATATTCTGCAAACTAATTTGCGGAATGTTAAACACTTTCTGCAAATTAATTTACGGATTGCATCAGTGTATTCCGTAAACTAATTTGCAGAATATAATTTTTTTGTTTTCACAAATTAGTTTACGGAACATAAAAATGTAACCTTCTGTAAATTAGTTTACGGAAAACAAAAAATTACATTCCGCAAATTAATTTACAGAATACACTCATGCATTCCGTAAATTAATTTGCGGAATAGATGAATACTTGTGGAAGAGAAAATTTTTTTGCGGAAGAGATGAAAAGGTGTTAAGGGTAAAATTGTAATAAAAAAATTCCAAAAAATTGAAGGGGGGTGAAAAATAAAAAAGGGGGGTGCAAAAAGTAAAGCCCCAAATTTATTAGGGGAACATGCATATTCCACTGGGCCACGCTCCAAGACTATTGAATTGCATTAGGCCAAGGCAATTGGGCTAAAACGTTGGGCGCTCCAAATCTAGCGTAAATCTAGCCTGAAATCCTCTAATTGGGCCATCCATGATATAGTGAGCTTCCATAATTCCTGGCTGCAAATCAACCTAGGTAGATTTGAAGAGGGACCGCACATTTGCGTACCATAATGGGCCAAAACCACACTGATTTGGTGATTTTCTAGAATTGAGCCACATGCGGATTTTCAATCGTACCCCTCTCAATTCGGGTCAAATTCTATTGGGCTAGTTGCTCCTCAAATTGGGCTGCTATATGGATTATGACTTGGGCCCAATTGCTCCTCAAGTGGGGCAGCCATACTGATCATGAATCGAACCAAGCTTGGGCCTGCATGCTTCGATTAGGCCATGCTAAATGATTGAACCGAAATAAAATTGGATGGTCAAAATATCAAACGAATAGAAACAACATCCTTTTTATTTGGGTTCAGTCCAACTTTTCATTTTAGAAATCAAACCATTTTTTCTAATTAATTTTGGCCAAAGCCCAATCTCCTTTTTAAATTTTTAAATCAAGCCCAATTTCAATTTTCTTTTAATTCCAGAAACTTCTGTCAGAAATCCAATCTTCTTTTTATTTTTGGTATGTTGAGAATCAAATCCATTTTTTTAAAAAAGGGGATTCGAGATCTCACGCAGTGAACTCTGAAGTTGAAAGTTCAACATACCCTGTCTTTGGATGTTCGGAGAGTCATATGGGTCGCAGTGCAACCTTCGCTTGCCTTCGACTCTATGCAGGTGGATCGAAGATCTCCCTTTTTAATATCTTTACCAAATTACCTTTTTCCAAATAATTGCCAATTCGAGATCTCATGCAATGAACTCCGAAGTTGAAAGTGCAGCATACCATGTCTTTCAATGTTTGGAGAATCATATGGGTCGCAGTGCAACCCTCGCTTGCCTTCGGCTCTGTGTATACGTTGATCCAGGTATACATGCAAAAATAAATAAATAAATAAAAAAATAAAATTTCAAAATATGTTCTAAATAATTCCTAGTCTCACGCGATGAGTTCTAAATACGCATTGGTAGCATACCCTACTGTTCGGAGTTTAGAAATCATATAGGTCCTAGTGCAACCCTCGTTTGCCTTGGATCTTGTGCATGTGTGGACTAAAGACTTTCTCCAAAATCTTCAAAACACTCTGTTCTCTTTCAATCATTTTCAAAGGTTAAGCCTAAAACCAGAACTACATAAGCCTTGAGTTTCCCATTGCACCAGGGAATACGTAGGAGCAGGATCAAGTCCTGTCAGGCTATCTTCCATCAATCTATTTATTTTAACTCTAATTAAAGGGATTAAACAATTTTCAAATAAATCACACACTCAGTTTAAGGGTACCGTTCTTCGGGACGGGCGAGTAGGGTGCCTAACACCTTTACTACTTGTAATCGACTCCCGAACCTAAATCTCTTCCTCAAGTTAGGGTTTTTCCAAATCGTTTTCCTTTAAATAAAATTTGGTGGCGGCTCCACAATCAATTAAAATTCGTTTTTCTAAAATTTCAATGAGTTCGTCATCTCGTTGTAATTACGGTTGCGACAATTGATGTCTAGAATCAAACCTAACTCACGTGACATTTTTTATTGTTTTATGTTGTTGCTTAATAAAAGAAGAAAATAATCAAAATTTTAGATGGAAAAAAATATAACAGAAAAATATTATTTAATATATAAATATTTTGAATCTCATTGTTTCAAAAAGCTAGTATAATAATAATAGTATATAAATGTTTCCAATTTAGGATTTCCAATAATATATTGGTGTTTCTAATTCCAAAAAGGAAAAAAATATGATATTATTAAAGATGGAAATGTATAAGACCTTGACGAGGATCAAAGTTAAAGATAATGAGATTAGTTAAGTATCTTAACATTAACATATGCCTTTTGTACATATTTCAAAATTTTAAATAGAACAAAATTATGCAATAAAGGAAGAAGAATGGTATTGATTAGTATATTTCCTGAGATTAATTTCTTCCCAAGTAGCTATCTTCCTCCTTTTCTATGTAAGTACATGTATTAATTTGAAACCAAATTTCTATGAATATTGCATTCAATTTTACATATATCAGGTACAAACTCACACAATAATATAACAGGTAAAACATTAAAAGTTGTGACAGTTTTATCGTTAGTTAGTATGGAAACTACCATTTGTTCTTTACTAAGGTTTATGATGTGAATCAAGATACCACTTTGAATGATCAAGTCACAGTAAAGAAAGACTTAACTCTAAGAGAAGGTTCATTGAGAAAAGGAAGGATAAAACGATACAAGATACTGTTGGAGCCCACATAATGCATTTTAAAAAAAAATAAGAAAAATAAAATTATGATTTTTATTTACACAAATCAAGAAGATCTTCACCAAAGGACTACAAGATTTATGAAGATATGCTATTTATTTTATTAGATTTAGTTTCAATTGTTAGAATTTTTTTTAATTATTTGATTAAGATTTGTTAAGATTATGTTGAAGATTTGAATCATATTATAAATAGATTCTATTAGAATTAATCATAATTTCCTCATATTAGAAATTGAGGAATTCTATTAGGATTTAATTTTAGTCTCCTTATATTAGTAATTGCACAAGTATAAATAGCTCTTTTATGAGTAATGAATAAGAGTAGAATTTCTATTCACCTAAATAAAAATTTTCTCTATTATGAGAATTATATCTTTTTGTTGCTCCTGTGAAAGGTTGTCTTGTTAATCTTTCTTATAAGGTTGGTGATTCAAGTTCATAAAAGCCCCTGATTCATGTTTCAACCCAGGTGCGTTGTTGTGTGGATCAGTTATCTCGTGTTCATGGTTGGGAAGGATGTCTAAGTAGCAGGTCACGTTCCTTATTAGTTGACTATTTGCTCGTGTCAGGTCATTGGGCCATTTATCTTTATTATTTTCTATTTTTTTGTAATATTTTATTTAATATACACCGTGAAGATTGAGACCCCCATCAATTTATATCAGTTTACTTGGAAGTGATTAAAAGTTGAGGATGTTATATAAGTACTTATTATCTAGAGTTGAGGAAAGGTTTTCTTTCTAAATTAGTATTTATTTTTTAAAGCAACAATTTCTAGAATCTCAATTTAAATCATGATAAATAATAAAGAAGATAACATGTGATTAATTATCTTATTTTTTTAAGATTAGAAAAGTAAGATATTTTATTTTCTATTGCTGAATATTCAATCTTGTTCAGTTTGAAACATCATATTCTTGTTATACAATTTTTCATATGTCAAATACAAACTTGAACATACACTATTGTAACAAATAAAGCACTAAAAATATGACAAAGTTGTGATAATTTTGTCATAGCATAGGTTAGTGTTGGACCAGCTCTATCATGATTAAGGTATGACAATAAAGGGATGTTATGTAAGCACTTATTACCAAAGTCTAAAGTTAATGAAGGATTTTGTTTCTAAATTAGTATTTTTTTTCTAAAGCAATAATGTTAAGGAACATCAGTTTGAAACATGATCAATAACAAGAAAATAACATGTGATTAATTATCTTATTGTCTTCAGGATTAAAAGAGTAAGATTTTTCATTCTTTATTATTGAATACCCAACTTTTCTTAGTTTGAGATATAAAATCCATGTAAAGATTGCATTTAATTTTTCACATATCAACTACACACTAATACTTCTTACTTAAAAGTTGAGGGAAGATTTTGTTTCTAAATTAGTATCTATTTTATGTCGCAACAATTTTAAGGAACTCAAACCCTAAAACATGATCAATAACATAGAGTTTATGATTTACATATAAAAAGTACATATTATTCAATGAAAATTATAAAAGCAAACATAGAAATTAACTTAGAATATAATTTTCAAATTCGCTAGAAATGACCTCAAACTTATGGTAAAGATTAACTAAACTTTCATGGTTGTCGTAACCGTAATTACAACAAGACGACGAACTCGCTAAAAATTTTAAAAAGGAATTTATTTTTGAATGTGGAGTCGCCACCAAATTTTATTTTAAGAGAAAACATTTGGAAAAACCATAACTTGAGGAAGAAATTCTAGATTCGGGAGTCGGTTACGAATAGGGAGGGTGTTAGGCACCCTACTCACCCGTTCTAAAGAACGGTACCCTTAAACTGAGTGTGTGATTCTTTTTGAAAATTTTTTGATCTCTTAAATAGAACAAAAATAAAGAGGTTTGTATGAAAATAGCCCGACAGGACTTAATCTTGCTCCTACGTATTCCCTGGTGCAATGAGAAATTCAAGGCTACGTAGTTCTGGTTTCAAGGATTCAATCCTTAAGAAAGTTTTATATGAACTAGGAAAAAGTGATTTTAGGTGTTTGGATTGTTTTGATCTGAAAGAGGGATTGAAAAAGTGAGATCTTCGATCCACGTGCATAAAGTCGAAGGCAAGTGAGGGTTGCACTGCGACTCATATGATTCTCCGAACATCGAAAGACAGGGTATGTTGCACTTTCAGTTTCAGAGTTCATTGCGTGAGATCTCTGATCTTTTAAAGCTTTGGAAATTATTTTGAAAAAAAGGGTAATTTTGAAGAAAGGGGGATCTTCGATCAATCTGCACAGAGTCGAAGGCAAGCGAGGGTTGCAATGTGACTCATATGATTCTCTGAACATCGAAAGACAAGGTATGCTGCACTTTCAACTTCAGAGTTCATTGTGTGAGATATGTGATCTTTTAAGGCTTTGGAATTATTTTGAAAAAGGGGTAACTTTGAAGAAAAAGGGGGGATCTTCGATCCATCTGCACAGAGTCGAAGGTAAGCGGGGGTTGCACTTCGACTCATATGATTCTCTGAATATCGAAAGACAGGGTATGCTGCACTTTCAACTTAAAGTTCATGGTGTGAGATCTTTGATCTTTTAAAGCTTTAGAAATTATTTTGAAAAAGGGGTAATTTTGAAGAAAAAGGGGATCTTCGATCCACCTGCACAGAGTCAAAGGCAAGCGAGAGTTGCACTACGACTCATATGATTCTCTGAACATCGAAAGACATGGTATGCTGCACTTTCAAATTTGGAGTTCATTGCGTGAGATCTCGGATCCTTTAAAATTTTGAAAGTTATTCTAAAAGAAAAAGGTATTCGGACAAAGGGATTAAGAAAAGGGATCTTTGATCCACTTGCACAAAGTCGAAGGTAAGCGAGGGTTGCACTGCTACTCATATGATTCTTTGATAATCGAAAGACAGGGTATGCTGCACTTTCAACTTCGGAGTTCATTGTATGAGATCCGGATCTTTAGAATTTCCAAAATTTATTTTAAAGGAAGAAAAATGTATTTGGCAAAAGATTTGAATTTTACCCATAATGCTATTAACTATGAGGCTACATGTTATATTTT
Organism: Canavalia gladiata; assembly: GCA_037954105.1. Lineage (NCBI taxonomy): Eukaryota > Viridiplantae > Streptophyta > Magnoliopsida > Fabales > Fabaceae > Canavalia > Canavalia gladiata. Next base: position 19,643,135 of record CM075660.1, read on the forward strand.
TCACCTGCGCGGGGACCTGGAGTCTATCTCGTGTTGTTCATCTTCTTATCTTCGATTTTTTATTATAAGAAGGAAGAATTAAAAACCATAATTTAATTTGGTTTTTCGACTAACAATTTAAAAGCCTTTTAATTCATCTTTGGTGAGGATTTATATGCTGTTTAACCTTTATTAGTAGACTTTACCTTTGGAGCTTTCTTGAACCGCATTAAACCCTTAAGCAATAGGTCTGGAATCCCCAGCTTACAGGAATGCTAAGTATTACCAAATTCATCTTTGGAGCTGTAAACACTCAATTATGTCCGAGACCCTTTTTAATTTAAATAATAAATAAACAAAAAAAGAAGAAGAAAAAAACAGAAAAGCAAAATAAAGACAAAATAAAAAAGATTAAATTAAGAGCTAACTAGAAAAAAGAAAAGAAAAAAAGGGAAGAAAAATATATAAAAGAAAATAATAAAAATATCATAATAAAAAATAAAAAAAGAGGATAAAAAAAGAAAAGTCAAGGAAAAATTAATAATAAATAAAAAAAAAGAAGAAAAAAAATAAAAATAATAAAGAAAGAAAAAGTATGAATAAATAAAAAATTAGAAAATTAAAATAAAAATAGAAAATAAAAAAATAAAAGGAAAAAACAAAGAGAAAAACAAAATTCACAAAAGAAAAGAAAATAAAAAGTAAAAGGAAAAATTAAAGTAAAAAATAGAATAGAAAATCAAATAAAAATAATAAAGGAAAATTAAAATAGGCAGGAAAAAGGAAAAGAAAAAAAAAAGTAAAAATTGAAAAACAGTAAAGGAAGCATCAGAATAGAGGGCTTTTTTCACTACGAAATTTGGGGGAGCTCTAGAAGGAAAGAGGGGGAACTCTCTGAGGTGATTTCTTTTATGCTCGAGAACCTCCACTGATAGGGACTAAGCACCGGCAAGAAGCGACGAGAGACCTAGTACCAGTAAGCAAGAGCTTGCACTCTGCCATTCCAGGTTAGCGTCGCTTCACTCGAAGCTCAATCCGGTAAGACCTTCATTGGCCCGAATTGTTCGATTCATGGCTAAATACATAATTAAAAAATCTAAATTCAAGATTCTTATTCGTTGGTTAAGACAAGATTTATGCTGTGCACATAATCGAACCACATTAGGTAATTAGGTGATTCTAGAAGAAATCTAATCTATCTTGAAGTTAGGACTCTAAGATTTGGATCAAAACTGGATTTGCAATTGTTCAAGACGTGTGTTAAGTTGAATCCAGTTAGTGTAGGCATAAGGAAATTACTCTAACCCGAAATCAAGGTCCAAACGCCTTGGTCAAGAACTGGAAGTCTTATCCATCTGAGATGCGTCTTTTTCATCAATTTTGTTCGGTTTGGTTTAATTTGGTTGTATTAAACTGAAGATCAGGCTAAGAAAAGTAAAACGATAAGTTCCTAGCTCACATGAGAAAAGGATAATCAAGAGCAAAAAGGATTCGCGAAGATCCTCAATGTTCTGACCTTCGGGGTTCTGGTTCTTCCTAGGCTATATCATTAGCCAATTTGACCGAATAAGGAATGAGGTGTCCATAATCCCCATGACAGAAGGCAGGAATGCATTTGGAGTCTCTTTAAACAAACACACCCATGTATGCGTCCCACGTCGAGCTCCTGCATGCTCCGCCAAACTCATTTCAACTCCTCACACAGCAAATCCGAATGCAGCAAGGAATCAGCATCGTTATCAAATAGAATATGCTCTAAATTAGATCAGTATAATTGTCTGGGTTAAACAATACACTGTAATTAATACCAAAGCTGGATAGTTATCTAACAGAAGCCATAAGACCTTCATAATCTTAAAGGAGTCATGTCTTCATGGTCCAACCACTCTGTTCTAGAGAAAAAAATATTGTATGCTTCTTAGTACTGAACAGAAATTGCCCATGCTATGGACCATTCAAGCTCCAATTTCCCAATCATAAGGAATCCTCCTACGTGATATAGAGATACTTTCCTTTTTCAGTGTGTTAATTTGCCTATGGATTTCTTAGTGAATGCCTCAAAACCTCTCCTTTAACCATAAGAAAGTACCCTCGGAATCGTTGTTAAGGTTTTGCCAAATGAGAGAGTCTCTCCTGGATTCCCTGTAATTCAAGCCAAGCGTATTACGGAGACAACAGTTGCATAATGATGAACTCCTATTGAGGAAGTTGGGTACGAAATATGCAAGCAACAGAGTATAGGTATAGTGAGAAGTGACAGGTTCCCAAACGGGGTTGTGGTTTCGAACGGATGGACGAATGCTGGAAGATGAAGATGTTGTGCGAAGTTAGTCACGAGGTATGTCAACGAGTCGCTATTTCGTGGGAGAATGGACGTCCCCATACGCAGAATTGGTGCACGCAGCTTATAGTGTCATCTTAGTCTTCAATTCCCCCCACGAAATACTGTATGACACCCACATCCAGGTAATCAAGACATTAATTAACCTTGGTCATATATCACCAGGCTTGGGGTTGGCCTAGTTGGTTGGCACGCCTGGAGCCACATAGGGGAAGCCAGGTTCGAGTCCGGCAGGCAGCACTTTTTAAAGTTATCCCAATACTCACACCTCCAAGCCAACCAAGCCATGAGAGCCATGCATGTGAGAGAGGGCCCCACCAGGAGCCATGGGCGAGCCTGCATATGTCAATTTACCATCAGACCTTCAAGACTTGTCCTAATGATAACAGGGTCCTCAGATTTTGTAAAAAATTACAAACCAGCCCTCCAATTCCCAAAAATTCCATTTAGGCCCCTAGACTTCCAGAAATTTCAGTTAAGCCCCTCAACTTTCTGAAATTACAGTTAAGCCCTCTAACTTTCTGAATTTGCAATTAAGCCCCTAGACTTCCAGAAATTACAGTTTGGCCCCCAAGCTTTGTGAAATTTCAGTTAAGCCCCTCAACTTTCTAAAATTACAGTTAAGCCTCCCAACTTCCTGTATTTACGATCAGCCGCAATACTTCTCATATTTACAATTTGACCCCTAAACTTCTCGAAAGTCCGCTTAAGCCTCCCGCGCCTCCAATGGTTACAAATCAAGAAAACTCTTTCTAAAAATCTTATTTCACATTCCTTAATCTCACGCAATGGGCCCTAAAAACGAACTAGTAGCTTTTTCTGCTATCCGTTGTCTAGAGGTCTGTATAGGTCCAAGTGCAGCCGTAGTTGTCTTAGGCCCTGTGCATATGTGGATTGGGATTGCCTTTCCTTTTTTTTTCAATTAAATAAAAATCTTATTTTACATTCCTTAATCTCACACGACGAGCTCTAAAAACGAACTGGTAGCTTTTTGTTGTTCGTTGTTTAGAGAATCGTATGGGTCCAAGTGCAGCCGTAGTTGTCTTAGGCTCTGTGCATATGTGGATTGGGATTGCCTTTCCCTTTTTTTCAATTAAATAAAAATCTCATTTTGCATTCCTTAATCTCACGCAACGGGCCCTAAAAACGAACTGTTAGCTTTTTCTGCTGTCCGTTGTCTAGAGGTCCGCATGGATCCAAGTGCAGTCGTAGTTGTCTTAGGCCCTGTGCATATATGGATTGGGATTTCCTTTCCCTTTTTTCAATTAAATAAAAATCCCATTTTGCATTCCTTAATCTCACCCAACGGACCCTAAAAACGAACTGGTAGCTTTTTCCGCTCTCCGTTGTCTAGAGGTCCGTATGGATCCAAGTGCAGCCGTAGTTGTCTTAGGCCCTGTGCATATGTGGATTGGGATTGCCTTTCCCCTTTTTTCAATTAAATAAAAATCTCATTTTTCATTTCTTAATCTCACGTGACGAGCTCTAAAAACAATCTCGTATCTTTTTATGCTGTTTGTTGTTTAGAGAATCGTATGGGTCCAAGTGCAGCCGTAGTTGTCTTAGGACCTGTGTATATGTGGATTGGGATTGCCTTTCCCTTTTTTTAAATAAATAAAAATCTCATTTTTCTTTCCTTAATCTCACGTGATGAGCTCTAAAAACGAACTGGTAGCTTTTTCTTCTGTTCGTTGTTTAGAGAATCGTATGGGTCTAAGTGCAGCGATAGTTGTCTTGGGCCCTGTGCATAGGTGGATTGAGATCGCACCCTTAAAATATTTTCAAAAAAGACAACAATGCATTCGCTTTTCAATTCAAACATCTTTCGAAGGTCAAGCCTTCAACTCAAACCAGAACTACTTAAGCCTTGAATTTCCCATTGCACCGGGGAATACGTAGGAGCAGGATCAAGTCCTGTCAGGCCAACATCCATCAAGTTATTTATTTTCACTCTAATAAAAGGGATCAAATGAGTTTCAAAAATCACACACTCGATTTAAGGGTATCGTTCTTCGGAACGGGCGGATAGGGTGCCTAACACCTTCCCTATTCGTAACCGACTCCTAAACTTCGAATATCTTCCTCGAGTTAGGGTTTTCCCAATTATTTTCTTTTAAATAAAAATTTGGTGGCGACTCCACAAAATAAAAAATAGTTCATTTTTAAAAATTTTAGCGAGTTCGTCGTCTCGTCGGAATTACGGTTGCGACAGATGGCAACTCCACTGGGGACATTAGAGAGTCAAGCTCGTTAGATTGAGTGTAACATTGTATTGATCCCTTTTTGTTTATTTGCACGATCCCTCTTTTTATTTGCACGATTTGTTTATCTGTTATCTATCTATTGTTTGTATGTTTATTCTCTGTATAACCCTAGGATAGACAGACGATAAATTGCTAAATATATCTGTACAATTTCCCCAATTGCAGGTATCCCAAAATTGTGTGCCCTCATACATTTCATATGCATTTATCATGAGTGGGGCCCTGTACCCGGGTCTGAGTGAAGCCTAGGACTAGAAGGATCTAGTGGTGTCACTTTGGGGCTTACCTCCTGTTTGACTATCACGAAAATCCCAGCTAGAGTGCGTCCTATTTGCAATGCCCTACAACTGGTAGCTTTTTCTGCTGTTGTGGCAAACATTACAGACTGGAACTTGGCTCTAGTAACCTCTTATACCTCAAGATTACAAGCCACCTTTGAGAGGTTCATATAAAAGACTATAGATCCTTAGGACAGGTAACCCACATAAGAAACCAGAAGGGCACACACACCCCTTTCAAGATACAAGGTTCAACGCTCACAAGCACTTATTTGAACCAAACCATCCAAAGTAGCAAAAGGGGAGTTGAAAGCTAAAATTGGGGGACACAAAAATAACAAAATCAAGAATCAAATCAAGAAAAATCAAAATAGAAGGAGAATAATTCCTAGGAAAGACTAGGAAAATAAATTTTGAAAATACTGAAAATATAAAATGAAGGAAAATGAAATTTCGAAAACATAAAAACATTTTCAGAAAATTTGTTGGTAAAACTAAAAAGATTTTCAAACAAAACTAAAGGTTTTTCTAGCACAATAAATATACCAAAATCCATAAAAAACACAAAATTATTAAAAAATCAAAGACAAATAAATTAAATCACTCAATTCTTCTCAAAATGTTCAAATCTTCAGTTATTTGTGCATAGCATGCATGCATTCATGTATTAAATAAATTTATCATTGAAAAAAGATTTCAAAAAAATCACTCCACATATTTTATCTTCATACTCATTTCGCATCAACATTTATCATTCATGATTTTTGCATTCAAATTATTTCTCAAAGAAATAAATTTTTAACTTTAACAGAAAAATTAGAGAAAGACTTCCTCGACATCCTTATAGAACCAGATCACAATGAGGAATCATGGATGAACTAGAAAGACAAAACGAGGATTTGAGAAATGAGGTCAAGGCTTTGAAGGAGTAGATGGCCAAGCTGATGGAGGCCATCCAACTGTCGCAACAGAAGGATATAAGGGAATCCTTGCCGGGAGAACCAACTGACTCCTTATATCCTCCTGGTTTCAATCCACAAAACCTGACACCCTTGACCATACCTCCACAAACCGAAGGGGTTCATTATGGGTTTCCTCATGGGCATACCCCCCTACAAATCCAAACACAAGCCCAAACACAAGACCAAATACATAACCTACCTCCAAACACCACAGAAATCCTTTATACCATTCCAAACACCATCTCACAGGCCTACCAAACAGCTGTTGAGGGAACGCATCCTATGTTCACCCAAGGGCCTTACCCTGGATACATACCATCTTTTCAACCTCACCATATGCCTGAAGAATACCTGAGCCATCCTTTTGAGGAGGATACGCAAAAATGGAAGATCCTAGAGGAAAGGATCAAGGCAATCGAGGGAAGTGCTTATGAAGCTAAAGATGCAACCGATCTGTGCTTGGTTCCGAATGTAGTCATCCCTCCTAAATTCAAGGTTCCTGAATTCGAGAAGTATCAAAGAACTAGCTGCCCGAAGAGCCACTTGGCCATGTACTGCAGGAAGATGTCTCCCTGCATGCACAACGATAAGCTGCTTGTCCATTTCTTTCAAGACAACTTAACTGGGGTTGCCGCTAACTGGTATACTTAACTAGAGCTGACCCACATCCGTTCATGGAAGGACCTAGCTGATGCCTTTATGAAACAATACCAGTACAACATGGAGATGGCCCCCGATCGAACCCAACTCCAGAATATGGTCAAGAAAGGAGATGAGACCTTCAAGCAGTATGCTCAAAGATGGAGGGAGTTAGCTGCTCAGGTACAACCTCCTCTATCCGAAAAAGAGATGGTCAGCACGTTCGTCGATACACTCCAAAATCCTTTCTATGACAAGATGATTGGCAGTGTAACTTCTAGCTTCTCCGATGTTGTCATCATTGGAGAAAGGATCGAGGGTGGCATGCGCCACAGGAAGATCAGCCACAAGCCTACAGGCGCGGTTAATGCTTCCACCGGATCAGGAAAGAGAAGGACAGGCGAGACCTGCAACTGGGCTTTTGGTCAAGGCCAATACACTCCTCACGTGGCACCTTATGGTCCAGTTGGATACCAATCACCACCATACACACCTTACATACCATATCCTTACATCGCCGCTACCTACTAAACACCATACCCTTCAACTTATAACTATCCAATACAAGTCCGACCACCAACACCATATACGACCCAAACACAAGCCATGAGCCAGAGTCCTAACCAAAGCCAGAAAAAGGAGAAGAAGTCTGTCCAGTTCGACCCCATTCCAATCCCCTACATCGAGCTACTACCGCGCTTAATTCAAAACTAGTTGGTCGCTCCTTATCCTCTGAAACCGCAAGATGGTATGACGCAAACACCAGATGTGATTACCATGCAAGATTCATTGGTCATTCTATAGAGGATGGTCTAGCACTGAAGCGAAAAGTACGGAGCTTGATCGACGCAAAATGGCTGGATTTTGGGAGGCTTTCTCCTAACGCAGAAAACAATCCGTTGCCGAATCACGAGGGCCCATCAACCAGCTGAAAGAGATGGCAGTGGCTTAATGGATTACCTTGTACAAACTGAGGTCGAGGATACTCATCCAAAATTGTTATACTTTTCAAAGTCAATCTTTTGTAGATAAATATCAATGAATAATACAAGAATTACATTTTCATGTTTCTTAAGCATGTGCCTCATATTGGCTTTTCTGCTAAATTTACCATTCTTTTTATCATTTCAGCCCATTTTTTATCCTTCCTAAATAAATAAATACCTGTTGGTGACAATGCCAGTGCTGTAATAAATAATTTTGAACGTTCCATTAGTCAAGCTCAAAGAAAAGCCCAAGGAGTGAGCAGAATAACAAAAAGCAATAAATATCCCACTGGAATCAAGTTCAAATCCAGGAAAAATTTGGGATGCAAGACAAGATCCGCTGAATTGGAATCAAAATAATCCAGGCAAGATCAATATCTGACCATGCAAAATTCAAGAAAAAGAAAAAGAAACCATGCTGGATTAAAATCCAGAATAGTCCAGGCAAAATCAGGGTCAAAGTCCAAAACTCAAGAAGAAGTGAAACCCACTGGATTAAAACCCATAAATAACCCAAACAGGGTTCAAGTTCAAAAGATTAAATCAATAAAGGCATGATCAGAAAAAGTCTTGCTGGATTCCAAAAACAATTCAGGCAGAATCAGGATCAAAACAAAAAGCCCGCTAGGTCGAAAACCCTCGAAGATGACCTAGGAAAAAGTTAGGGTGCAATCAAACAGAAGGCCCGCTAGGTCGAAAACCCTCAAAGGGCAGCCTAGGCAAAAGTTAGGGCACGATCAATCAAAAGCCTGCAAGGTCGACAATCCTCAAAAAAGACCTAGGCAAAAAAGTTAGGGCAAAACGAAAGACCTGCTCAAAAGAACAACCCAGGAAAAAGTTAAGCTCAACCCAGGAATCCCAGGACAACATGACATTTTGCACCTCGTATCTTCCCAAAACTGGGGCAAAATTTTGCCATTTCTCATGTTTGGTTAATTTCACAATCAAGATTATTAAAAGCAGCATTGGTATTTTTCATCAAAAGGTGCCATTCGGGAAATCGAACCCGCATCTCTTGTCATCATTTCCTTTCAAATACAATACCTTCAAACATCATTCGCAGAATCCTGCATCTCCTCCTATCGGCCATCCAGAATCACTTTGCACACCCCGATAGTGCACATGCCAAAAGAAAGGTGGAAAATGTGAAAAAATAAAAAGATTAATTTTGAAAAGTCATGATTAGTCGGATGAACCCTCGACCGTTGCAACACGGCAGGATTGTTTCCCAAAGATTCATCCTCCTACCAGCCATAATGGTACTACAAAAAAGGAGTGTGTCTTATTCCATCATGCTGACCATTGTCGAGTCCCAAAGATCCTGGAAAAGAAAGTTTCAATATTGACCGGAAAGCCAAGAGTCGATCTGGTTCGTCTTGATCCCTGATTCCCGTCACACCAACTATAAGGTTGTCAAGAAAGGATGTGTCGGAAAAAAATAAAAAAATTAAGAGAAGCAAAAAGTTTTACACCATCTCATGATTCACATTCATCCCACAACATCCATTCCACCAAATGATTATTTCAAGCATCATACAACAGTCAACAAAGAATGAAATATTGCATCCTTTTCATTCATTCAAACAACAATAAGCATTCATTCATTCAAGCATCTCATAATTTATTTGTAAAAATAATTAAGACCTGGGTAAAATTACCCGAATCAATAAAAATGACTCAAGTTCAAATTGGGGCAAACGTTTGCCCACAAAAATCCAATTTGAGGTCATCCTCAAATTTTGAGTCAAGCTCAAACTGGGGCAAACGCTTGCCCACAAGGAAATCTAATTTGAGGTCATCCTCAAATTCTAAGTCCAGCTCAAACCGGGACAAATTCTTGCCCACAAAAATTCAATTTGAGGTCATCCTCAAATCCCGAGTCAAGCTCAAATTGGGGAAAACGCTTGCCCACACAAAAAAATTCAATTTGAGGTCATCACTCAAATTCTGAGTCAAGCTCAAACCGGGGCAAACACTTGCCCACACAAAAATTCGATTTGAGGTCATCCTCTAATTCTAAAACAAGTTCAAACTAGGGAAAACGCTTGCTCACAAAAATTTAATTTGAGGTCACCCTCAAATGATGAATCAAGTTCAAACTGGGGCAAACACTTGCCCATAAAAATTCAATTTGAGGCAATCCTCAATTCTAGAGAATTCCAAAACTAGGGCAAACATTTTCCCGAAAAATCAAAGTTGATGCAATTCTCAATTCCTCAACCCCAAAATTCAAGATAGGGCAAACATGTGCCCAGAAAAATTCAAGATGAGGCAAACCCCATTTTCATCGAGATTCAAGCTGGGGCAAACGCTTGCCCAAAATCCCCTCAGTTATCAAGAATCTTATAAATTGGGGAAAAATGTCTGCCCAAGTTTCTTCAAGAGAATAATTATCAAATGCTGAAAAACCTTTGAGTTCAAGGTAGAAGAAGTTATTTAAGAAAAATAAACTTCAAAATAAATTGTCCAAGGCAACTGACAAAGAAGTCCATAGTCCACCCTACCATGCACTCCTAAGGCACATCATATCTCTTTCCTTTACCTGTCTTAACAGGTCAACAATCATTCCACCTTTGCATTTCCTGCACCAACAGGTCTCATTCTCGTGCCTACCCTAACAAGCCACTGTTGCTTTTTTTCCTGTCTTAACAGGACCCTTTTGCTTTTGCTTGGCTTAACAGGCCGTCCTTCCTTTACCAGTCCTAACAGGTCAATCTTCATTTTGTGTTCGCATGACCTGTCTTAACAGGCCCTTTCTGCTTCGCCTGTCTTAAACAGGCCATCGCCATTTTCTGCCTGTCTTAACAGGCTCATTCCTTTCCTGTCAACAACAGGACTTGTCTTCGATACCTGTCTTAACGGGTCATGTTCACTTCCACACCTGTCTTCACAGTTTATCCTATCCCAACAAGACAGTTCTTCTCCATATTTTCCTGTCTACCTTGAAAAGCCTTCATTACCTATCTTAACAGGTCATTCTTCATTTCCCTTTAGCCTATCCTAACAGGTCTTCATCATTCTGTTTTACCTACTTTAACAGGTAGCTTATCCCACCCTGTCGACAACAGGACCATCACATTTAACCTGTCCTAATAGGACATTGTTCACTTTCCTTTGTCTGTCTTAATCAGGCTTTCATCTTATCTTTTTGCTTGTCTAGCAGGCTTGCATTTCTCCTGTCAACAACAGGATCTTTTGGCTGTGCCTATCTCAACAGGATCTTTAATTCAGTCCACCTGTCAAGCAGGTTTGCATTTATCCTAGCAACAGCACGATTTCATTTGCATTTATCCCAGCAACAGCGGGACCTCATTTGCATTCTCCTGTCAACAACAGGACTTCAAGCATGTTTAAAGTTCAGTCCACCTGTCAAGGAGGTCTGCATTCATCCTGGCAACAGCAGGATTTCATTTGCATTTATCCCGACAACAGCGGGACCTCATTTGCATTCTTCTGTCAACAACAGGACTTCAAGCATGTTTAAAGTTCAGTCCACCTGTCAAGCAGGATTGCATTTATCCTGGCAACAGCAGGATTTCATTTGCATTTTCCTAGCTAAGTCATTTTATTCAGTATTGGGATTATCTAGTCCTTAACTTGACTCTCCTTTAACTAATAAGGGTAAGGTGTATACTAAGATATAGTGAGACTGTGAAATCTGATTCTGTTAACTATGGCCTGTTTCAGAACCAGTTCATGTTTCAACCTTCATGCTTTACAGGCCTCCTGTAAGTCATGTTTTTACCAGGCTAACATTGATACGATCTCTTCATACAGGGGCCTAAACACTTGAGTCAATATCCTAGTGACTATCTCAAAATAGTCCACTTACCTTTGAGTATTTACCTGTTTGATATTAATACTTATCAACTTTGCTAGACTGTATCTACTGATGGACTAAATTCCAATGTGAACTAATTCCCAAAACTTGTTACTGGGATCCAATCAGAATCTCATTTCTGCATCTAAGTGATCTGTTGCTGTGACGAATCCCAGGGTATACTTGACAAAATGAATAGTCCCCCAATCTATTGTCTTAGTCTACATAATTACAAGATAGACAACTACTAATGCTGACTAGAGGGGTGTCAAATGTGTAGCCTAGCACCTAGAACCACAATCCCCAAATTTGGATTCTTAGCCTATAATTACAGAACAATGCCAAGAAAGGTTGTAGGGAAAACTGGTTGTCAGAATTTCAAGACTTATTGCTAATAAATTTGATGGGGAATTCATCCTTGCAGCAGCTTAACAAGTATATTTATAGTCAATGATAAGCCCTGTCAAGGAATCACTCTGAACATGCTGGTGCATTTGTCTTCACGTAGTCCAGCAGACTTCTCTACATGTAACACCATTTTACCCTTTGTCTTAAATCTTTTTGGCTTAAACCTTGATGGGGTAAACCTATGGCATGAAGAGCTTATAACTAAGATCAACTTATCTCCATATTAATACTCAGGTAAAGTGACTTTCTGCTATCAAAATTCTTATGTCTTAGCCTTAAATTAGTAAGGGGGTGAGGCTTTGGGACTTTTAGTGCTTCCCTGAACCTATTTCCTTCCCCCTTTGGCTTGGTAGTGCAATACTATGTAACCTATGTGCTGGAGTTTCTATTATCTTGAGTCTAGACTTAGAATTCCGCCCTGTATTTAGTCCACTGATAGGTTTTCCTGAGATTCACTATCGTCCTTTTACAAAGAGTACAAACTCAGGACCTTGGTTTATGCCTCATTTACTCAATTGCTATGTGTCCATTGACAATTAAATGAGCCTTAGTTTCTGCTATCACGACACTTTGCTCAGCCTCCATAACTATAGCTTGTGCTGTCAGCCTGCCTCCTATTCTAATTACAATTCACAGCTTCCCTACCAAGGCGAGATGACCCAGGTGCATCTTTAAGGCTTTACCGAATGCTGTATTAGGGTGCAAGTTATCCTACGCAACTTGAAAACAACAACAACTTGAAAGCTAATTACCAGATACCGGTCACATCGATGCTGATTAATTTAAGCTGAACCTTGTGCTTTTTTGGGTTCCTAATTGGGGAGAGATCACTCTACACTGCTGGGAATTTAATAAAACTCCTAGCAGGGACAATAATTAGGATAGGCACACATAGCCTCCTGTTCTCTGAAGCTTTTGGAACATCTATTGCAGGCCTGTATTGAGCTTTGAGATTCAAGACCTCAAGTCAGCTTAAAAAATAAATCAACCTAATCTATTAATACAACTAGTTCTCTAAGCATGATTCATGAACTGAGTCCAGCCTTTGACACCTGACCCAATTATAACAGAATTAGTCAGAACAGTTCAGGTTCCCAATTTTTTTTATTTTTTTATTTTGCTGAGTTCAAGTTGCTACTCTGGATACTAAAGGAAGATACTAATCCTGATGTCAACAGACTCATGGATGCTGGCCAAAATAATACACATTCTTCACCTGCATGGACCTATGTTAACCTAAGCTCCTGATACAAATCACTGTACCTAGTATAGAGAATCTAAGTGTGCAGACCCTGATTTTCACCTTTCAGCAAAGCTTTTGGCAATATTTGCCAATTTGGTGTGAGTGGCATTATGCACTGACTTAACAGACCCACACTCTTAGTTCTAGCAATAATAGACATCTACAAGATGGAGTCAAAAACGCACTCTAGAAAGGATCAGTTAGGTGGTAATTTAAGTTACACACTGCCATATGAGTTAGCAAATTTTAGAATTCAGGGTCTCTATAAGTGCTCTACCAGCCCTAGCTGTATTAGGAGTTTCCTAGCAGCCACGAGATCGAACATAGGTCCTTGGCCCCTTGGGATTACTAACTGGAATCCAGTGAATTTAAACACCACATTGGCCTTTTCAATGGATATTAGCTATAACTGCGACTACTCAGTGGCACTGATTGTGAATGCTTACTTGTTAGTTTTCAAATAAGCAAAGATGGATTATGAGACTTGCCAGATAATGATGCATAGGCTAAGTATTCTTTTTCATTCTAAAGCTTTTTAGCTAGTCTAATCCTTATTCTTGTCGTAGGTTCTAATTTCTTATTTGTTCAAGGCTACCTAGTCTACTGATCAAGGCTCTCTCTTACTGTGCCTAGGAGTTAGCGGTTCTTACCATATCCCGACCTAGACATAAATCAAGAATGTTGAATCATGTTCTTAGAATCCAATAGGCAAGCTGGTGTTTAGCCTTAAATTTATTTAGTGAAATATTATCTCTTATTGACCTAAATCGAACTTCAATCAATTACTGAACAATTATTGATTTTACAAGTCAATTAGTTCCAAGAATTATAACAACATGCAGTTTCTTTAGATACCTACAAGACTAATCTTTTCAAATTAGAAGAACATGTATCAATCAAAATCAAGACTCAATTCCAGCAACCTTTTCAAAGATTCTCTCCTTACATTTAACACAAAAACTTTAGCCAAACATACAAATTTTCTAACGACTTTGAAACCATAATCCGAAGCCGATACTACTAAGGTCTCTAGTTTTCCATCCATTCCACACACTCAATTTATCAAACATTTTAGGCATAATATGGCGAGGCAGTGATATGATCCTAAATGTCAAAGAAAAGAGGAGTGTAGGTCTAACCTGTGAACGTTGAGTCGGGAACAATAGAAACTCTGCAACTTTTCCAAGAGAATCAGAAGATGATGGAAGAAAATGGCGAACTAGGATTGTATTAGCTTGGAGCAAGTAAAATTTGAAAGAGGAATTTTGAATCCAATGAACGTAGGCCAGAAGAAATCGAGAGAATCCGGGAGAAGTGTTCGACAGAATAGTGAGAACCAAAGGACCATCTCTGACTGATTCCTCTTCTACCCAAAATCCTTAGAGTTAACCAATTCTCCTTAGGCTTTAGGGGGATATTCAACTGCGACTCCAAACCTCCAATTGCTCAGAGAGAGCTTGAACTACTTTTCAATTTTTGGTGCCAAAAGTCCAGTAATCGTATCCTTTTTTCCAAAATCCCTTTTATACCCCTCTCTACCCAGGGTAATATCAAACCTACCCTTGGTTAATTCCTAAACCAGGTAGTAACATCCCTAACTAACTCCTAACTGACCCTAACTAACTTCTAACCAACCCTAACCAACAAAAACTGAATTTCATCTCTTCCTTTTTTTATTATTATTTTTCTTTTATCATTTTCTTTTCCCTCTTTTTTTTTTTACGTTTATGATTATTTATTAATTCTAGTATTGCCGTTATCTATGTTATTTGCTACTTCTTTTATTCCTCTATTATTAGTATTTTTATATTTACATTTATAATTTTTATGTTTATCATTATTTATTTATTTTTTGTACATATTTATTACTCATTTTTGTTTAACTAGGCCACCTACCTATTTAGGCCCAACTATTTCTACTCTTTTTTTTATTATTTTCCTCTTTCTTTCTTTTTTTATCATTTAACTTTCTTCTGTTATTAAAATTTTCCAGACGGGAATTGGTGTTCACAATGGTCATCGTCACTATGATGTTATTTGAGAAATCCAAAAGAGCTTAACTCAAAATTAAGAAAACAAATGATGAAAGACAAACAATTACATATATATGTTATAATAGATAAAATTATTAAATATCCTTAAAATATAATTCAATTAAGACATGGAAAGAGATTCGAGAGATTCACACATGAAAAATAGTTTAACCAAGGATTGAGGAAATGGTTATCTTTATCCAGCCAAGGAGTGAAATCCTTCGGTGAAAGCTAATTCTCATCAAAGGAATAAACAAAGGTAAGAGTAAATAAAGTGTTTAAACAAAATAGGAGACAAGTAATAAAAAATCAATGGTCACTTATGACTTTTTTCGTAAGCTGAAGTTTTGAAACATACTCAGAGATGAGAAAAGAGAACTATGAAAAGATAATATATGTGAGCGATAAGAGGTTGGTCATAATTCTTTTCTAATTTTATTAGGATTTTTTACCTTGTATTCACGTAAGTCCTATTTTTCCTTTCCTATCAGACACTACTTTGTACACTACAATGCCAATTGGCATAGCATGGTAAAAAACATAGCTTCCAAAATTGAAAAAATAAGGGATAGAAAAATAGATTTTGAAACCGAGAGAAAAAAAAATAGGCAAGGATAGAAAACAAAGAGAGGGAAGGTGAGGATGAGAATTGGAAAGGAAAAAGTTGAAAAGAGGAGATATATTGACCATTTAGATTATGATAAATATCAACAACTAGGATGAAAGTAAAAATTAGGTGAAAAAAATAAGAAGGAAAAGGTGACTGTTGTGAGTTGACTATGCATATAAAGTTTTACCCACGGGGCAAGTGTACTTGTCAACTTAGAAAGGAGTATTTAAAATCGTTAATATCGTCTCCATAGATACTATTTCAACAATCCTTAAAAGAATGATTGAATTCCAACTTTTTGAGTTCACCAGAAAAGAGTTTTGTTTGAAAATATTTAAAATAAATATAAAAAGGAAAAACAAGAGTAGGAAATTTAAAAACAAAAGAACAGAGACACGAGTTCAGTTATGGAAAGACATAATACTTTAGTTCTTCTTATAACTTTATCCAATTTCATCCTATCTCCCTTATGAACGATTTAAAATTAATTTTTAACCATCCATACTCATTTTATTACTACCCAATGATCATGCAATAATAATATTCTTTCCCTTAAGTTACTATCCATGCAAGGTATATAATTAAGAGAAGTATAAAAAACATCCAGACTTGTTAAACTAATAATCAGTTAGAAATTAAGGATTCCAATTGATTCTCCAAAACTCTTAAATTCATTTTACCTTATAGTTTCATTAATTAGGCAATGGTACGACCACTTATTCCCCCATTAACTTAAAAATCAAGAAGAGTAGCTTATTCTTACCAATCTAAGAATAATAAGAAAAACATAACTAAATAGGAACACAATTATTCATAAAATGAAAAAAAAAGGTTCAATTGGTTACTTCATAATTTTTGTTAAAATCCCATGATTTAGGGATTAGTTACACATAGAGAGATAAGACAAACAAGAGCATACTAATCGAATAAAATAATCCATAATACTAATTATAGAAAAAGAATGACAAAACCGTAGTGCCGGCAAAACTGATAATAAGGTGTTGCAACTCACACAACTTCTACCTCCAAGATCATACGGGAGGATATTAAAAGAAAGATGAGAATGAAATGACTACTGGAGTGGTGTCTTCAGGGTAGTAACAAGCTTGTCCCTTGGAGAGTGGTGTGACCTTTGGGGCATAGAGTGATGTGTAGAATGGTGTGATAGAACCCCTTTTATAGGTATAGATTATGGTTTCACCATTATTTTTCTCTCTTATTGTCAAATGGACCTCTTAGAGATCTATGGCCCTAACAAATGGAACGAAAAGTGTAAAGAAATCTAAATAGCTAATGCTAAACTTTGTGCAGTACAAAATTTAGTTGGTAAAAGAAAATCATAGTAGTATCACATAAAGATAGTAATACACTCAAGGTCTCTCACATGCTAGAAGTTGTTCTTTTGGTTAGACTTTGACCTAACTAATGTACACATGAGGGGAAGTAATACAACTATAATTTCATAATACATGCATGTATTGCAAAGTACAAAACCATCATCCTTAAGTGGTTACAAATAAGGATAACATATAATTGTAAATATATCAAAAAGTGCGTGTTGTGCATGAAAGGCCAAGTTGTGAATAAGAAATGTTAAGGCAACCTTATTGTTAGGGAAAGGTAACAAATAACAATAGAAGAAGCGAAAGTAAACTGGATCCCCCCTATGCAATTAAAATAAGCTTTATAGTAACTTTCAAGAAAGTAATAAATAATGTTATGCAAATATCTACATGTATAGAACTATAAATGAGATCAAAGAGCATCAATTTTTAACATGGAAAAACTCTCAATGAAAAGGAAAAACCCATGGGACCTAGTCCAATAAAATCTTTAACTAATAAAAATTAATGGGTACACCACAAGTCTTTTTGGATCATCAGAGATCAACAAAGAATTTAATCTTTGTTGATAAGTATATATCAACACAATAAGCCTACTAATGGATATACAGACCAACCAATACAGAGAAAGAAAAATATAGAGATATTGGTATGAAAATAGTGCTAGTACTATAAAGATCATCACACAAAACTTTTAGCTAAAAATGAAATACAGTTACACTCTCAATATTCCAACATAGTTGCTCACTTTATCTCTTCCTGTGCTTGCTAGCCGTTGCTTCTTCTTTTTTTTCAATTCAACTTTTAAATTCTCTTTCTCGATTTCAGTTTTTTCTTCTTCTCCCAGGCCTCTTTTATTTTTTCCTTTTCTTTATTTTACATTGAAAAGTTAATGTGGACCCCTTTACATGGTTACCCACGTGACACTTATTTGGTAGGAAATATTTTACTGAGGATTAATTGCTTAATTTTACCAATATTAATAAGGTAAGGTAAGGTAATCTAGATGGAGAAATGATGCAATTCAGATTAATAGTTAGAGACAAAACAAGAGCAGGGGAAAAGCAAAGCATGGATGGTATTATCAACAAAATAGAGTAAAGAAACTAAGAATGAGAGAAAAAATCTGTTGTGCTTTTCACTTATGCAATGCCTTTTTTCCTGGCTCTATCTCCATTAAACCTTTCCTTAATAATGAGTCTCCCTCCTCATTTATTTCCCTCCTTATTTATTTGTTAAGTGTGATATATATATATATATATATATATATATATATATATTCAAATGTGTTCATAGGTTCAACTAAAGGTAATGATGTTCATTTATTTGAAATTGAAAGCTTGTTTTGATCTATCAACATATTTCACTCACTAATGCTTCCTATAATCTAGAGCACTTATCCTCCCTCTATAGTGCTACTTTCTTAGGTTCCTTATCCTTGTAAAATGCTACCTGCATACCACTATCCACCATACATTCAAACTAATGTATGTGATATCAATGATAGTTAATAAGTAAGTTTACCATATATAATATGCAAATTTTGTGAAATCTTATTGATATATGTATATGTGAGTATAGTAATTTGATATATTTTATTTTATTATGAACATATGTTTTATTTTGCTATAAATTTTAAAGTGTTAGAAAATTATATTAGTATGATTAATTGATTATGATGCTAGGTAGGAATATTTTAAACTTGAGAAAATTTTAACATGACCACTGAGATGATTATTCTTAATTAAAATATTCTTATGTATGATAAAATATTTGAGTGTTTTGGTATATTATTCTTATGATGTATATGATGAAATAAAATTTATATTATTATGGTACAAGTTTAAATAAGACCACATATGTAATATGATAATGAAATTGAGTTCTTAGTTAATTATTATTACTCGATGTTTTCGTAACCGTAATTACAACGAAATGATGAACTTGCTAAAAATTTAAAAAGAATGAATTATATCGTGGAGTTGCCACCAAATTTTATTTTTGAAGGAAAAATATTTGGAAAAACCCTAACTTGAAGAAGAGTTCTAGTCTTGGGAGTCGGTTATGAGTAGGGAAGGTATTAGGCATCCTACTCGCCCGTTTTGAAGAATGATACCCTTAAACTGAGTGTGTGATTTTAATATTTTTTGAAAATTTTTTTATCCCTTTAAGTAGAATAGAAATAAATAGGTTTATGAAAAATAGCCTGATAGGACTTGATCCTGCTCCTATGTATTCCCTGGTGCAATGAGAAATTCAAGGCTACGTAATTGGGATTCGAAGACTTGATCTTCAGAGCTATTTGAAAAAGAACGATTTATACCGAATTGTGAGACAGTTTGGAAGTATTTTTGAAATTTTTGTGAAATTCTTAGTCCACATGTGCACAGGATCCAGGACAAACGAGGGTTGTATTGCGACCTATATGATTTCTAATTACCGAACAGTAGGGTATGCTACCAGTTCGCATTTAGAGCTCATTGCATGAGACTTAGAATCTTTAAGCGTTTGAAAAAATATTTTGAATTATCTTTTTAGAGTGGTAGGAAAGTAATATATCGATGATTTCCTGGATTCACATATGCACAGAGCCTAAGGCAAACGAAGGTTGCACTGAGACCCATATGATCTCTAAATATTGAACAATATGCTACCAATTCACATTTAGAGCTCATTGCATGAGCTTTAGGATCATTGAAAATATTAGAATATTTGAGAAGTTAATTTTTAAGTGTTTTCATGGATCCACGTATACATATAGTCTAAGGAAAATAAATGCTACATTGAGACTCATATGATTTCTAAATATGGAACAGCAGGGTATGCCACCAGTTCACATCTAGAGCTCATTGCTTGAAATCCAGGATTATTTAAAATTACAGACATTTTTTGAAAATTTGATTTTTGACTATTTTCTTGGATCCACATATGCACAGAGCTTGAGGGAAGCAAGGGTTATACTGAGACTCATATGATTTCTAAATACCAAACAATAGGGTAAAGGTGAGATTGAGCCCTATAAGCCCAATATTAAAACTAAAGGCTTAGTTATTCTTGTTGAGATTAAGGAAATAACGGGCAAAGGATTAGGCTCCTTCAACATTGGTGGCATGCAATCACCACTCAAGGGTTTTTGCCCAAACTGACCTGGCCCAAATACTAAACGAAAGAATGTCATCATGCCTACATCTGGGGAAGTCTAATAATTTAATTGACTATTAACTCTGTAGCTGGACTGGTTGATAGCAATTTTGCAAATTGAGAATTTTCATCCTAAACCTTTAGATTCTCCCGTATGAAAGTTGTAGGTTTAAGGATGAAAGTATGCTCTTCATCTCTCTGGAGAACCCAATTTGGTAGAGAATGAAATTGATAATGATGACGGTGGTCCACTTTTAGTGGCCTCTTTTGAAAACAATTGTTATGGCATCGTTAAAGATCATAACACCTAGAACATGTGCAGGAGCAACATTTTTTTATCTGAACACACATAAGGTCTTCTAAGTTGCAATTAGCAGCAAAAAAGTGGTGGTAGCCTTTGAACTAACTTTATCTAGGAATTTCTAATGCAGGTTACAGAAATATGGCTCAATATTCACTCTTTCATAACCATACATTGTGCAAACCATGGATAATACTGCCTTGTTAAAATTTGAGCAAATTCTTTTGCTTTTTTTCTCATATATTGGCAGCAGAAATGTTACTAATGATATCTTGTCATGGATCCCTGACATTAAAGTCTCAATGAGAGTTTCTTTCTTCTCAGTAGCAACGACCAAGGTTTCAATGTTTAATGCAGGTCTAGGCCTGGTAGAAGATAGCATAACGAAGAACCAACTCTGCTATGTAACTTTGTTGCATATCTTTGGATAATCGATCTAATAGACCTTAAGACAACCTAGTAAGGAGCACAAGTGCATGAAGCATTGCTTGGTCTAGGCCTTGGCATAATATTAAATTCAGCAAGATGACCCAAATGATCACCATTTTTCCCAACACTATTACCCAAGGGAAGCTGTTCATGTTTTTCTTTTTGGATTGGCAATTGGTCATCTTTCGGTTGATAGTTCAATCATTTTTGGATTGGCGGTTGGTCATCTTTCGGTCAACAGTTCCATCATTATCAAATGATTTTTCAATAAGTAGCCCATCACTAACAAACTCTCAATCAAACTCTCCATGTTTAGCATTGAATTTAGACTGATTTGAAATCCTAGGATTTAGAGGATTAGACATGTGGCTTGGTGGCAGGACTTCACCAAATAATCAATGACGTCTATTTTATCACAAATTATACATGAATCACAACCTGAATGATAGGAGTTGCGTATTGAATCGTTTAAGGTAGACTCTTCAAGCACCTTAAAACATGTAAAGGATTTTGCTACCGTGCTGTTGGATTCATCTTCTGACATGATTTGACTTAGTTTGTATAAAGTGCTTCCACCATTATCAAAAGATGGTGCTGTTACCTACTAATATCGGACTTCCCAGTAGCTCGAAAGGCCTTCAATTTTCATTCATCCTTTTATAATATATTTCTCTTACAAGCACCATGACTTCTATAACATCTTTACTGACAGTTAACGGAGCAAATGAAGATAGATTATTGCTTGAAAAGCCACTCCAGCAGAGTAGAAAGTCTATACTCATATATGAATGCTAACAGTAAACAATGAAGAGAATAGAAGGTGAAAGATCTTCAGAAACTCTGGAAAGTTCCCTCATAAGTTTCAGACCATCTCCCAAGTACTTTGTATCAATTCGTTATCCACAACAGGTAGGCATATTGTTGATGTTGAGCTTGCCACAGCCTTGGCTAGCAATGTCTTCCTAGTTCCATGTGTATTTTATCCCCATCTCTGAGTCAACTTGAGCAACCGAAACAATCAAAACGGACCAATGGTGGTGTGAGGGCAAGGTGACTGCTTAAGGACATTTCCTTGGATGGCTTTAAGGGTGTAATGAAGGACTTTACCAATGAGGACACAAACTGTACCAGCTTTTGAGCCATAGACCATGCCACGAGTAATAGCTTCTTTTTTGGCCATATTTCTCTACTGGCAGGGACCTGATCTCATTGATAATGGCCTTGACTATTAAATCCGAGCTTAGCTAGAGGCTCGTGGTACTGAACTACTCATATTAGTATCTCTCATTTTTTGTTATGACCCATCCAAGGACTTGTAGATAAATTAGTTTTAACAGGAATTCATGCAAAAAAATAGGAAATATTCCATAGTATTTCTGAAGCTAAATTTGTCAAATAAACTCAAATTATAGGATAATGCCAAAACTGAATCTGAATTCATTTAAATGACTCATCATCCACTGAGAATCTCAAATTATGATGCAAGTGCAGAGGTGCAAGAATAGATGTAGTGATCAACAATAAAAACTTTACATTCTTATTTAAGATTCACTCCAATCATAGAAACACATGCAATTAGATGGAGCAATACTTAATCTAACCTCATTTTAACATGGAAAACAGACTTGAAAGAGGTGGAGGTGAAGTTCTTCTTCTCCGCTTATCAAAATGCAATAGTAAAGGATTAATGGATGCTTCATTTACTTCTTAGGGAAGTTGGAACCAACTCAATGAAGGTTTCTTCTTTTCTTGGAGAACTCTCTTGGAGAGTGAGGAGGATAACCATTAGAGAAAGTCACAGTTTCCAGGTTTCTTCCCAGAGAAATCTCTCTCTCTGTGTGCTTGTTCTTGATTCTTTTTAGTGAGAGAAAATGGTTGATATCTTCCAAATGCTTCCCAAATGATAAACCTCTGCTAAACCTTTGCCATCCATCCTTGAGTTTTCTAAGTTCTTGGAGCTTCAGTGGTTTCTCTGAGAGAGAGTGAGAGTTGTTGCCTCTGTTGGTGTTGCACTCGTGAGGAGGCTCTTCCCCCCCTTTTTTCTGTTGCCAATCCTCCCAAAGTTAAGAAGTCTACGCCCTTGATGGTTTCTCTGAGAGAGAGTGAGAGTTGTTGCCTCTGTTGGTGTTGCACTCTTGAGGAGGCTCCCCCCCTTTTTTCTGGTGCCAATCCTCCCAAAGTTAAGAAGTATACGCCCTTGAAGGCCTCCTGAATTGTTTCTTTTCATTGAACCCTCTGCTCCCCTCTTCCCCTTTTTGTTTGAAATTTTTGTGGGTATTTAAATCCCTTTCAATTTTCTCCTTTTTTCCTTTTTCTACCACCATTTTATTTATTTTATTTTATTTTCAACTGATTAACTAACTTTAACTACCCTTAACTACTCTAACTATTTTTTCAACTAAAATTATTTTTATTTATTTTTATTATTTTTATTATTATTTATTGTTTTTTTTATTATTATTATTTTATTGTTAAAAAAAATTATTTTGTTCTTTCTATTTATAAATTTAGCCTTGGACATAATTAGATGTTAAGAGATGTGATTCATGCTTTATGTAGTAAAGAGAAATTCTATACTTATATAATTTATAATCTTTGATAATTTTACGTAAATTAATTTTTAGACATGCCAAAATTTAAAAAGAAAAGGTGCAATACGAGAACTTCTTATGAGGTCACCATCCTAGTACTAATCTCGCCTAAACATGCTTAATTGCGGAGTTTTGATGAGATTCTCTGCATTAGGACTAGTATGATTGCATCATTAATCATTTCACAGATTTTTTGACGTATACATATCTCGAGTTACATTTGTGAATGATTTTTCATAGGATCTGTTTAGGAGTCACAATGTATGCATACAAAAATTATAAGTTTCATTTGTATAAAATATTCAGTAAAAAATTTCTTAATTCTTATCTTCAAATTCTCTCTCAGGTAAGTAATAATAACTTGGTTTTCATAATATACTTTATTATATATTTGGATAATCCAAATCAACATATCTCTTTCAAGATTAAAATAAATCTATTTTTGATTTATTCTCATACAAATCAAATTTATTTATCATTACTATATTATTTTAATATAGTAAAAAATATTTTAATACCATAATTAATGGAATCTCTCAAATATTTTAAATATCAAAGATACAATAAAATATTTTGCAACTAGCTCAAAATACTTTTAATAATAATCACTTTATTAATAATTTGAATATACTTAACAAAATCAGTTATATAATTTTTTTCATTGAGTCATATGAGATTATCAATAATATAATTTTAAGGTATTCAAGCTTTTTAATAACTTTTCATAATATTATGATTTTATGAAATTTTTATATTTACACTTTTCATATAATCCAAAATTTCTTATTACAAATCTCTTTCAAATATTTTGCTATACTTATATTATACAATAATCTTAATCTTACACACACACACACACACACACACACACACACACATATATATATATATATATATATATATATATATATATATATATATATATATATTTACGAGAGAACTCACTATAAGAAAATAAATTTTCATAAATTAACTATAAGAGAATCATAAATTAACTTATTATACAAAATATACATTGCATTCCTTTTATTTGTGCTCCCATGTTGCTTATTCCACAAAATACCAACACTTTAAAGCATCTATGACATACCCAAAAAAACTATCTAAAAAATTGACTGTTTACAAGAATTTATAATATCCCCAAAAATATATATAAAAAAGAAGTTGGAACCCTAGATGACATCAATGGGAAATGAATGAAAAAAAGAAAGAACCAAACTTACAATATCTCGTGTTGCACAATAGAATTGTTTGCTTGTGTGCATGTAAGGGAAGAATGAAGAAGAAACCAACGGATTCACAGCAGTAAAACTACAATAGTTATGTTCAGAGGACCAACTTCACACTTCCTAGCAAACACAAATAATAGAGGGATGAATTAATTTTGAAGATAATTACCAAATAGTCATTGCGTTTTCACTATTTTTGTTTTCAAAATGGAACACAAAAAATAGAAAACAACGTTTCAATCATTTTCAATTTTGGACCAATTTCATAAAATATTTTCAAGAAAAATATTTTTCGATAAGTTTCCTTTATATTCACATTCTGTCGTTTCACACTTGGATAAGTTCACCATTATCAAGGAATTTAGCATTAATATTTTTTTATAATTCATGGGCTATAGTTAGGACAATAAAAGATATACTTCCTTAGACTTTTTTGGGTAATCAATTAAGTAACCATTTATTATCTAAGAATCTAACTTCTTTTTATATGGATTATATACTCTTAATTCTACCATGTAACCCCAAACAATATACAGGTTCCTTAGACTAGGTTTCCTATTGGTCCATAACTCAAAATGAGTTTTAGGAACTATCTTACTGGGAACTCTATTTAGCAAATACATAGTAATCTTTAATGCCTACATCCATAAAAATTTATGTAAAGAGGAATTACTCATCATGCTTCTAACCATATCCATCGTTGTTCGGTTATGCCTTTCTACCATATCATTTTGTTATGGTGTGCATGGTATTGTGTATTACACACATATGCCTTGTAAATCTTTGCATTTTCATAGGCGTTGAGGCGAAATTCCTCTAGTTCATGCAACTATAACAGTCTATCCTCTTTGGTTGCGTTAGCATTGAAGTTGAGAAATCTGGTTGCCCAGTATGCTTTATGCTCAAGCTTAACAGGAAGGTGGCATGCTTTCCCAAAAACCAGTTGGTATGGGGACACACCAATCGGAGTTTTGAAAGCTGTTCTATAAGCCCATAGTGTCTCATCCAACCTATTAGCCTAATCTGCACTGAAGCTGTTAACAACCTTTTCCAAGATCTTCTTTATTTCCCTTTTGGAAACCTTAACTTGGCCGTTACTTTGTGGGTGGTATGCTGTGATAACTCATTGTCTAACGCCATATTTGCTTAGAACTGCCTCCAGCTGGCTATTACAAAAGTGAGATCCCCCATCATTGATGAGAATGTGTGGGACACCAAACTTGGACAGAATGTTCTTCGGGAATTTTATTACAGATTTGGCATCACAAAAGTGTGTAGGGACAACTTCTACCCATTTTGAGACATAATCCACGGCTAGCAGTATATACTCATTAGAGTATGAAAGAGGGAATGGTCTTATGAAATCTATGTCCCATACATCGAATAGCTCTACTTCTAAGATGTTAGTAAGGGACATTTCATCTCTCCTTGAGACGTTTCTGCTACGTTGGCAAGCATCACACATGACTACAAAATCCTTAGCATCCTTGAATAATGTAGGCCAAAAAAATCCACTTTGCAGCATTTTGGCTGTTGTCCTTCTTTCGTTGAAATGGCCTCCATAGGCTGAGCTATGGCAGTGTCACATAATGTCTTTCTGTTCTTCCCGTGGGACACACCTTCTGAGCAGTCAATCCACACCTCTTTTGTACAAGAAGGGCTCATCCTATAGATCGAACTTGCTGTCATGATGCATCTTTTTCCGTTGCTGCCAAGACCATTCAGCTGGGATAATGCGCGCATCTTTGAAATTTGTCATGTCTGCGTACCATGATGCAACAACAATGGCTAACAGCTTCTCATCTGGAAACTCCTCGTTGATCATAACCTTTTCATCCTCTATGGTTTCAATAGGCAGCCTTGACAGGCGGTTGGCTACACCATTGTCTTTTCCTTTTCGGTCTTGGATTTCGAAATCGAACTCTTGGAGAAGTAGGATCCACCTGATTAGCCTCGATTTCACCTCCTCTTTTGACAGCAAATGTCTCAAAGCAGCATGGTCAGTGTAAAGAATTACCTTGGCACCAATCAAATATGATCGGAAATTGTCAAAAACGTAGACAACGACTAGCAGCTCTTTTTCATTTGTTGTGTAGTTCAACTGTGCATTGTTCAGCATATTGCTAGGGTAGTATATGACATGTAGTTTCTAGTCCTTCCGCTACCCTAACACAGCACCTACAACAAAGTCACTTGCATTGCACATGAGTTCAAATGGGAGACTCCAATCTGGGGCTGTAAGTATAGGTGCGGTGATAAGCCGTTCCTTGAGTGTGTTGAGCACCTTCAAACATGCATCATCAAATCTGAACTCAACGTCCTTCATCAAGAGGTCACACAATGGTTTAGATATTTTAGAGAAGTCTTTGATGAATCTCCTATAGAATCCAGCGTGCCTAAGGAAGCTTCTCACTCCCTTCTCATTTACCAGAGGAGGGAGCCATTCAATAGCTTCAACTTTGGCTTTATCTACTTCCACACCTCTTGACAAGACCTTGTGTCCTAACACAATACCTTCTTGTACCATAAAGTAACATTTCTCCCAATTTAGTACTAGATTAGTCTCTTCACACCTTTTCAGCACACACGAAAGATTACTCAAGCAGTTGTCCTAATTAGAACCAAAGACCGAGAATTCATCCATGAAGACCTCAATAAAATTCTCCACCATGTCAGAGAAGATGGCCAACATGCACCTTTGAAATGTGGTAGGTGCATTGCACAGGCCAAAGGGCATCCGACGATATGCAAATATCCCATAAGGACAAGTAAAGGCATTTTTTTCTTGGTCCTTGGGGTCCACTACAATCTGGTTGTAACTAGAATATTCGTCCAAAAAGTACTAGTAGGCATGCCTAGCTAGTCTTTCCAGCATTTGGTCCATAAACGGAAGAGGGAAGTGGTCTTTCCTGGTGGACTCATTGAGTTTTCTGTAATCTATGCACATACGCCAACCCGTCATTGTCCTTGTAGGAATGAACTCGTTCTTCTCATTAGGGATCATTATTATTCCTCCTTTATTAGGCAAAACTTGAACTGGGCTGACCCAAGAGTTGTCTGAAATTGGGTAGATGATACTTGCATCCAATAACTTGAGGACCTCCTTCTTCACATCCTCTTTCATGGTTGGGTTGAGTCTTCTTTGGGGTTGTACCACAGGTTTAAAATCTTCTTCCATTAGGATTTTGTGCATGCAGAAGGAGGGACTTGTTCCTTTCAAATTTGAAATAGTCCATCCAATGGCAGATTTGTGGGCTCTTAAAATCCTCAATAGTTTCTCCTCTTCTTCTTCATTGAGGGAGTTGCTCACAATCACTGGAAATGTGTTCTTTGCCCCTAAGAATGCATAACAGAGATGAGTTGGAAGCTGTTTCAGTTCCGTCGGTGAGTTGTCCACTCCTCCTCCTTCCTTTGGCAAACTTTCGGAGGGTTACGAGCTTATCTTCATGGGAGGATTAGCTTCAAGTGTGGCTGTGCATTCCTCCACATCTTGGCTTTCTTTTTCTCTCCCTTGGTTCAGGCCTTTAGAATGCCAGAGTACTACTTCAAGAATGGAGTCACTGTCCTGTTTTTGAAGAGGGATTGACAGTGGCGTGGCCAACGCGTTTACTAGCAGCATGGCCAACGCGTCCATCCTCATGCAATGTGGCTGTTCAGCAGGATGCTTCATAGCTTCAAACACATTGAATGTTACCTTTTTATCCTGCACTCTCAACATCAGTTTCCCTTGCTGCACATCAATAAGTGCTCGTCCTATAGCAAGGAATGACCTTCCTAGAATGAATGGTGTTTCAGCATCTTCTTCCATGTCCAACACCACAAAATCAGCTGGGAATATGAATTTGTCCACCTTGACCAGGAGGTCTTCCACCACACCATATGGATATTTGATTGACCTGTCATCCAACTAGAGTCACATTATGGTAGGCTTCACTTCCTCTATTTCTAGTCTCTTCATTATGGAAAGAGACATCAAGTTGATACTAGCCCCTACGTCGAATAAGGCTTTTCCAATCTGCAAATTTCCAATGGTGCAAGGAATTGCAAAGGAACCTGGATCCTTCAGCTTTTGAGGGAGTTTCCTTTGAATGATGGCACTGCACTCTTCCGTGAGAACTACGGTTTCATCCTCCTTTAGTTTTCTCTTTTCAGACAACAACTTTTTCATGAACTTCGCGTAGGATGGCATTTCTTCTAGCGCTTCATCTAACAGGATGTTAATCTACAGTTTCCTGAATATGTCCAAGATTTTTGAGAATTTCCTCTCCTCTTGCTGTTTTTTCAGTCTCTGTGGAAATGGGATGTTTTGCGTTGCCAACGAAACTTTTCCCCGTTGGCAACGGCCTCCTCGATCAGTTGCTTCTTACTTTTTCTTACTGGCCTTTCATGAAATTCCCTCCTCTGATCTGACTGTTGGTTGTGGGCTTGTTGCTGAATCTCCTCCCAGTTGCATTTCTAATTCTTCTTTGGAGGGTTGTTCCACTGGATCAACAGCACAATTTGATTGTATGGCTATGTTATCTGTTGTCTTTTGCGATTTTGGTGGCCTTGACTCTATCACCTTTCCACTCCTCGTTGTAATGGCACTACATTGCTTCTTGGGATTCATTTTCGTGTCACTGGGAAAACTGCCAGCATTCCTTTCTGTGAGCTGTTTGGACAGCTGCCCCACTTGATTTTCCAAATTCTTAATGGATGCTTGGGTAGACTGCATGAATTGGTTGAGTATGTTTCCCAGATCTGTAAAGTTGTCCTGCGGTTGGTTTGCCTGCTATTGAGAAGACTGTGGCTGAGCATACTACCCATTCCTCCTAGGGTTGTTCTGATTCCTGAAATTAGGATTATAAGAGTTAGAGAAAGAAGGATACTTAGGCCTTTGTGGCTGGCCCATGCACTGCACTTGCTCCTAGCTGGTTGTTCCTGTTGTGTCTGTGTCACAGCATCCATTTTCATGTTCTCCCCCACAGAAATCACATTTCAAGGCTTGTATTTGCTGTGAGATTCCCACATTAAAAACCTGCAACTATTTTTTCAAGGCCTCCAACTGCAGTTAGATAAGTTTGTTTTGAGCAAGCAATGCAGTTTGCGTGTCCAACTCCAGCACATCTCTTCTTGGCACGCTTCTGTCATTCAATGATTGGTACTCATTGGAGGTCATTA
Source organism: Canavalia gladiata (assembly GCA_037954105.1). Lineage (NCBI taxonomy): Eukaryota > Viridiplantae > Streptophyta > Magnoliopsida > Fabales > Fabaceae > Canavalia > Canavalia gladiata. The sequence continues at coordinate 19,672,892 of CM075660.1, forward strand.
TCTCGATCAGCTGCATGGCCTCCTTTGCAGTTTTGGTATTTAGAGATCCTCCGACTGAAGCATCGATAATGAGTCTTGTGGTTGGCTTAACTCCATTGTAGAAAATGTGAACTTGGTGAACATAGGAGAAGCCATGGTGTGGACACTTCCGCAAAAGCTCCTTGAACCGCTCCCAAGTTTCATAGAGCGACTCTCCTTCGTTTTGACCGAAGCATGAAATTTCTCCTCTCAACTTGTTGTATTTAGAAGGCGTGAAGTACTTATGAGGAATTTGGATAATAATTCCTCCCATGTAGTAATGCTCCCTCTTGGTTGGGTTTGCAGCCAGTACTTGGCACGGTCTCTTAAAGAGAAAGGGAATAGTTTCAATATGATTGCTTCTTCAGAAACGCCATTCATCTTAATTGTGTCACATATATGGAGGAAGCTTGAAAGGTGGAGGTTCGGATCCTCCACTACACTTCCCCCAAACTGGTCCTATTGTACTAGATGGAGTGGTGCTGCTTTGATTTCGAAATTGTTGGCAGCAATTGGTGGTCTCACGATACTGGCGCTGCAACCTGTAGAATTTGGGACATCGTACTTTCCCAACATGATTCTCCTGTTAAGCTGGTGTTCCTCCATGGTGGAGTGGTGTACATTGTTATATTCGCTGGTCCCTGCAGTCTTTGTTGTTCTTGCTGTGTTTTTCATATTCTTGCTTTCTTTCGGTTTCTTCTTGCAAACTTTTCAATTTCAGGTTCAAAAAGCAACTCCTATTCTTCTTCACCTTGCATAAACAAAATTAAACAAGATTAAACTAAAGGAAGAATCAATATGCAAACAGAGTCATAAAATCAAACAGAATTACTTAATCTAGTGGCATTCATAGTACTCTTCAATATTGAAAAACAATCCCCGACAATGGCGCCAAAAACTTGTTGATGTAAAACCGTATGAAGGCAAGTGCACCTTATTGTTTTACAGAGTAAAGAGTGAGTAAGAGTATCGTCTCCACAAGGATTTGGTTCAAGTATTGAATTCCCACTAGTTCACTAATTGAACTTAGATATGAAATGCGTAGGCAACGCAATTGCACGCGTAGGCAACAAAAACAGAAAATAACAACAACCACTGGTTTCTGTCAACTGGACTGGAATTCTATTCCAGTATGTCTAAAACTAATCGAGATAAACTTAGAACTATTTAATACTCAATAACTGATTCGAATATGAAAGAAATAAATTTATGGAAGGTGTTAGGGTTGGATTTCACCAAAACGTCCCTTATGTAACATTAGATCATTACGTGCATCCAAGATAAAATGTAATTGAAGATCGAATTCACAAATATTGATTAAAGGTCAATCCCTTGACTCATCAATACTTCACTCAAATTAGGAATCCCAATCCTTTAGTAATTCCTAATTTGATGTGAGCCTTAAGTTTAAGAATTCAAACAATCTCACAATCGCAAATCTCTATTCCTAGAGCATTCACAATTATGTTATTCAATCTCAGTTCCAATTCTAAAACCAATTTCCCAATTGTGAAGAAGAATTTAGATTCAATCTATAAGTGGCCAAGTCATAGAAGCATTAAGTAAAGAGATGAATAATCAAATTTAAGGAAAAATAATCTTGAATACACATAACGTATCCGTGTTACATAGGTTCAGCGATGGATTCCTCCATCCCTAACAGAAATCTAGTTACACATAGTGATAAAGAAAGAAAACAGGGGAGAAGGATGAAGTCATGAGCATGAAGACATGCTACAGTTGCCCTTCGTCCTCAACCTTAGGGTTTGTCCTTCACCCAGAACAGAACCAACGTTCAGGAGAGTGGCGACCCTGTCCTTTATGGCTGGGTTCAGGAGGTAGAACAGTGACTTGATAGAATGAATTCAGGATTGATGATTGATGCCCTGTTTTCGTTCTATTTTAGGTTTTTATAGTTGTTGTTCTGTTGCATCACGTGTCCAACGCGGCTGCGCTTGCGTTGCCAACGTAATGCGAGTAACAGAATGCTTCCTTTTCTTCAAATCTCCATGTACTTCATGCAATTTTGGTTGCGTTGCTAACGCGAGACCCTGTAACAGGCTGCAGAAATTAAAACACATCAGATTTATGAGAATTTATCGCCTAAAAGGATTTAAAACTACATTTTCTAGATTATGCATGGGTTACTCAATTTTCTGTCATTTTCTCATGCTTTAATGGTGCTTTATGCTTCAATTACTTGCAATTACATCAATTTATGTTCCAAATAAGTGTCGTATTGGACACTTATCACATAACAAATAAGTTCAGAATTCTTACATAGATTAAAATGATCATATCCAACATTAAAAACGTAACCATAATTGTCCAATTTTAAAATAGAAATTAAGTTCATAGAGATTGAAGGTACGTAAAGAATCCTAAATAAGTCCAAATGATGACCATTATCCAAGATCAAACAATAAGTTCCTACACCTTCAATTGGAGCATTCATATGGTTTTCTATATAGAGAAACATTTTATTGTGGTTTATGATTTGGATTGTAAGGAACCCTTGCATCATATTAAAAACATGAGTGATAACACTAAAACTAAGACACCAATAATTATGAGGAACATGCATTACACATGTTTTGAACATACCTTTCTTTTCAAACCAAACTTTACATTTAGGACAATCTTTCTGAAAATATCCTTCCTTCTTGTAAAATTGATATGCTTTTCCATTAACATATGTTTTCTTCTTAAATTTCTTGGGTTTTGGCTTCAATGCTTTACCAGCTCCTTGAACTAGGTTGATAGAATTAACACCTACATTCTTAAGTCTATTCTAATCTTGAATAAGCATTCCAATTAGTTCATTAATATCTCATTTTTCTTTCATAGTGTTATGGTTAATTTGGAAAGCTTTATACTTAGAAGGCATTGAGTTTAGAATAAACTGAAGCATAAAAAAGTCATATTAATCATATCAATGGTATGTTCTTGCATATTCTTTGATCCATCCAACTTCTTGGTCATGAACTGAGATATCAGTATACCAGCAAGTGACTTATTCATAGAGCAAAAACAGACTTCCACAAACTTAATGTACTCCTTCGCACTTTCTTTTTGTGGAATAATAGTGTTAATATTGTTCGCAATAGTCATTTGCATGAACACGATGCTCAATCTTTTAGACTGCTCCCTTGTCTTAAGTTTGGACTTCTCTTCCTTAACATTATTATTCGTTTCTTCCAAAAGTAACAAGTCAAGATCCAAAACATCTAAATAGATCACTTGCTAACTCCATTTAGAGATGTTCAAACCATTAAAAATAATAACAGAGGAAGCTTGCAAATAAAAAAAATTATTGCAAAATAAACCATACAATATTCATAAAATATTTAGTGAATAGAAAATATTAAAAGCACATGCTAGTTCATATTTAAACAAACACTACAATATACTAAATAAATGTCACTATTATTATTAAAAAAAAATTAAACATAATCAACTAAAAATATATAAACAAAATATATATTTAATTTCTTACATTCAGGTTTATTAATCATAAAATAAGATTTCCTTTTAATAAATCTAAATCCTAATGATTAATTAACAGACACATTTTCTAATAGTATTTTACATTATTATAACCTGATCACGTTAGTGTACACAAGTTTCATATATTAAAAAATTAACATTTACGGTAATATTATCCTCGAATTATTTTAGAGTATTGAAAATAAAAATTATAAAAATTGTAATTTTAATTCATTCATGTAAATATATGTTTAGAACGGATAGAAACCCAAGTAAATTAAGCATATGACAAAGTTTATCAACTTTTAATAAATAATCAATTTAAAATATTAAAGTGTTACATTGTATTTATGTTATTTTTAGTTTTACTAAAACTTTGATAAAAAATATTAATCCCTTTTATTATTATTATTATTAATTAAAATAATAACCTTAAATATAAAGTAAAATTTTAAAACCATATTATCATATTCATAAATTTATTTTATCTTATCAAATGTTTTAAGGTGATGTATAATAACATAATTGAAACAACTTTAAACTTTAATCAATTAATGTTAGGTATAAAATTAATTCTCAAGAAAAATTCGAGAACATATACAGAGTTAGATATCTAGGTGTCTAAAGTCAACCTAGAGTTGAGAATGAAGGGCTAGCTAAACAAGAGATACATTTAAAGAAAAGATAGATGTGTGAGATCGAGATCAATCATTCTCAAATGCTAATTAATATTAGCAACTAGGAGAGAAATCACAGTAGGGCATGTGATAGTTACCGAAGAAAAAGAGAATCAATGGAGGTTATAATATTTGCAAACAAGGAGGAGTAGTTGCTAAATGTAAATTAATAGTGAGTGGTTACAAAGATAAGCATTGGCAATTATGAACATTTTATTTATATGCGAGTTAAAGTGGAGTAAAGGGTTATTTTTTTGAAATCCTTCATGCATAAGGGACCAACCAAGATGTGCAAGCATGAAAAAATGAGAAGATGTAATTATTTTATTTTGGAAAAATTATATTGACATTCTTGAGATTCATTAAAAAACATTCAATATCTCTTCTTTTTTAACCGTACACAAACTTTCCTTAATTTATATAAAGTCATAACATCGTATATCTCTCAATTATATAACTCTATATAAACCTCTCTTATTTTTTTATATTATATGTGTAAGAGAGATCATAAAAGTATTAAAAATGAGATCCAAGAAATATTACAAATGAACATATCAATTTCTTTTTTATATAATTAAGGGGGTGCCAATATAATTTACCCTTTTACCTTTTTTTCTCGCATCTTTATATTTAGTGTAATTTTATGTTTCCTTACTTTAATTTTGTTTAATTTCAATTAGCAATGTATGTCATCAAAGTATTCAATGTAAAAGACACTACGAATTGGATAACTAAAAGGAAGTTCATTCTTTACTTCCTAGGCAAAGCAAATAAAAGGACTTACTCAATTTCACTCTTAATAATTGACAAATCGACGAACAAACAAATTAGCACGTTGATAAGTGTCCAATACGACACTTATTTGGTACATATTTGATATAATAACAAGCAATTGAAGTATAAATAATTATTAACGCATGAGAAAATGATAGAAAACTAAGTGACCCGTACATAATCTGGAATATACAGTTTTAAAGTCTTTTGGGCGATAAATTCATGAGAATCTGATGTGTTTTCAATGTTTGCAATCTGTCACAGTGTTTCGCGTTGGCAACACAACCAGAAATGTGTTGAGCACATGAAAGTTTGAGAGGAATGAAGCATTCTGTTACTTTCTGCGTTGGCAACGCAAGCGCAATCGCGTTGGACACGCAACATAACAGAACAACACCTATAAAAGGCCCAGAACAGAACGAAAAAGGGTATGATCTTATGAACATAGATGCAGAGAACAGAGCCGCCTCTATCCAGTTTGTCACACCAAACCCTCCTGGTTTCTGGTTCTGTTCTGGGTGAAGAAAGAACCCTAGGATTGAGGAAGAAGGGCAATCACCGCAAGCCATCATACGAATGGCTTCCACCCTCTCCCCTGTTTTCTTCTTTTCTCATTATGTGTAAATAGAATTCTGTTAGGGAAGGAGGAAACCATTGCTGAACCCATGTAACCCAGATATATTATATGCATTCAAGATTTTTTTTCTTTAAAATTGATTATTCTTCTATTTGCTTAACGCTTCTATGACTTGGTCACTTATAGATTGAAATTGAATTCTTCTTCACAATTGGAAAATTGGATTTAGAATTGGAACTGAGATTGAATGACATAACTATGAGTGTTCTAGGGATAGAGATTCGTATTTGTGAGATCGCTTGAATTCTTGAACTTAAGGCTCACTCGAATTAGGAATTACTAAGGAATTAGAATTCCTAATTCGGGTAAAGTATTGATGAGTCAAGGGATTGATCTTCAATTGATAATTGTGAATTCGATCTTCAATTATATTTTCTCTTGAATGCACATAACAATCTAATATTACATAGGAGAAGTCTTGGTGAAATCCAAACCTAACACCCCCCATAAATTGATTTTCTCACACTTGTGTCATCTATTGAGTATTGGACAGTTTTAGATTTAATTTTGATTAGTTTTATGTATATTGGAACAGTATTTCATTTTATTTAACAAAAACCACTAAGTGCAGTTCTTTTATATTTGTGTTGCCTACATATCCATTTGTGTTGCCTACGCAATCCCATAACTGAGTTCAATTAGTGGACTGGTGGGTATTCAATACTTGAACCAAATCTCTGTGGAGACGATACTCTTTCTCACTCTTTACTCTGAAAAACAATAAGGTACACTTGCCTTACAGTTTTATACCAACAAGTTTTTTCATATTAAAACTTATTTATTATAGTATCAACACAAAGATATATAAAATTGTGTAGTGATTGTAAAACTGAGTAATAAAAACACAGGTGCCAATGAAAATGAAGATTTTATTAGTTTTCATAATGTAGTACAACAAAATGTCTACCACTACGAGTGCAAATGCAGTGGTGGTTAGTCCTATTACTAACCCAGTAATATCAATCCCGAACAATTTGCACAAGACAACCCTTCTTGTGCCATACTCAACATAGCACCTAACGTTACGATTAGAGATGGAAGTGAACAAGGTCATTTGACAGGGGCTTACGACTTGTTTCGTTAAAAGCCTATCTTGACTTGGCTTGTTTAATAAATAGATAGACTCAAGTGTGTTAAAAATTCTTTTAGATAAACAAGTGAGGCATAGACTTACAAAAAATCCTATTTAATCCATTCAGGGGCTTATTTATCTACATATATTATATATTTATTTTAATATATTATATTTGTATAATATTTATTTTAATATATTTTATTTACTTATCATTAATATATATATATATATGTTTTAGGCTTATTGAATGATTTTTTTTATCTTGGAAGTTTTAAGCTTGCAAGCCTTTTTAATCCATCGTTTATATAAGTTTTAAGCTTATTTATTAACCATGTTTGGAATGTAGGCTTTTAAATAGTCTCGTAAGTCTTGTAGGCTTTAAATAAGGCCAGATCTTGACAAAAAAAAAAGCCTTTGACAAGTAATAACTTAGACTTAGGTTTCAAAATTTTTAAATATGTTAGACTTGAACACTCAAAACCTAGCTTAACTCGACCTACATATATTCCTAGCTATGGCTACTAGACCCATAATAAATATGACAATGAGAGATGCAATGAATTTCCTAAATTTATCATTGTTCGGATATAATCAAATAAGGGAACCTATACGATCATGAGTTCCTTTAATGTACACCGTTGACAATCCATATATATATGCTAGTAACAATAGTCATAGAATGATGAAGTACAAACATTAAAAAGTTCAACATCTAACTCAATCCTTAAGATAATTTTAGGTTTACTTTCACTAATAATTCCTTGAACAAATTTTGACAAGTTGGGTGAAAGTAGCTATGATATGGTTAAGATTTTCACCCAACATATATCCACCAAATATTAAGAATAGATGACATATTTCATATTGATAAGGGAAAAGTGCGAGGAGTAGAGTTGAATGTCCTAGGCCTCGATGAAGTTCAAGGAAACCCTTACTATGAATGTGGCAATGGTCATGATAATTTAGAAGTCTTTTTGGTAAACTCCCACAAAAACACTGACTGAGTGGTACAAAATATGAGAGGTCATGGTTTAAATTAATAAATTGGTTATACGATCAAGAACTAGTTTAATTAACAAAGCAAACATAAGTCATGATTTAACACCATTATCGTCAACATATAAGGGGCAAGGAATTCCATCCAAATGTCATTGTTCTTAACTTGAGCATTAGAAGTATCACTTATGAGTGACCATCCAAGCCAATGAGGACCAATCTTTCAAACAAAGAAAGGAGTAGGTTTCGAAGTGTGCTATGACAGAGTACAAAATAGTGTGAAGAAATATCTAAAATCATCAACAAAACAATCCAGAGAATTATGTTGCAGGATGCCCAATCGAAAAGCATCAAATCGATCATTCAATGGGTTATGAAAGATGTATTGTAGGTGCTTTTCGAAGAAGTTATTTATCCAAAGTGCATTTAGCTAAAGTTGTAGGATTCAGTAAGGTCCATCTAAATTGGTCCTCTTTACAGTATCCTTGTCAAGTTGAATATGCATTTCTTAGAAACATGGGCCAAATAAGTTTGCCAAAGGAGATAGGGGCCTCCTTTCAAATCAGGTTAGAAGGATTTTCAGTATTTACAAAGACTTGGGGATAGAATACATAAATTGTAAGTCATTACATCAGAAATGAGACATATTTGAAACAAGACTAGTATGCCTATTATTCTATAAGAAATGAGATAACCCCGGTTTGCTAAAATCGGGCTCTATAAGTGAGTGAGTTAAAAGGGATGGAAATTAGTTACTGCCAATTGGCTTTATCCCCATGATGGTAGCCATAATTTGAGTTGTACAGAATGCGAAAAGATTTGGTAATCCAATTTCAAAAGTAAAAAAAAAACAAATTCATTAGTATGGCTGGATTGTAATTGAAGTGTACACGGATCAAGGAAATTAATTTATGAATAACTAGATGTTGTCATGAATCTAATATGAACTTCTATATGTAGTTAAGCTATTGTAAATAGCTATCTTGTTGAAGCAAATGAGCACTTATGAAAATTTTCTTTAAATTCAACGTATAACTATTGGTAAAAAAAGATAGCAAATGTACCATATTATTTTAAGAGTAAAGAACGAGAGAGTATCGTTTTCCATATAGATTTGGTTCAAGTAATGATTTCTCAATCTTTCTACTATTTGAACTAATAATATGGAAGAATTGGTATTTATATGAATGTAAATGAGTTATGAATTATAAATTCTATGTCTAACAAGTAAAAAGAAGGAATCAATCTATCAAAATGTTAAGGTTAAAGTTCACCTAAGCAATGCTAAATTATCACTCTAATTCAAGTTTTTAAAGTATAATTAAAGATTAAATTCACTATACTAGTTGAAGTTCAATTCCTTGACTCATCAACCCTTTCCCCCAAATTAGAAACCTTAATTCTTTAGAAATTTCTAATTAGAGCAAGTGTTAGGTTCTAGAATTCTCAAGACCTCATAATTGCTAATCTCTATTCTTAGAGTATCCTCAATTATGTTCTTCATCTAAATTCCAACTTCTACTCCAATTTTTCAATTATAAATGGAAATCTAAAATCAACTACAAGTGGTCAAGTCATATTGAGGCATTAAGAACAGAGAGGAACAATCAATTTAAAGAAGGTAAACTTGAATTAAACACAACAAATTCAAATTACAAACAGGTTAGGGCTAAGATCCCTCTTTTCCTAACTAAAAACTAGTTACACATAGTAGAAATGGAGAAAACAAGAGAAGGAGAAGAGAAGATTATGCAAAACTCCATGAAGCTCGGTGAATCTTGCACTTTGATTTCTCAAATCTGCAGATTCTTCACTCCAAGAGTCGCACAAGAGAGAACCTGGGAGAGAACTTCGTTTTGTAACCGCCAAAACTCCCAAAATATGAAGAAATAATCTATTTATACATGCTGTCTTGCGAATTCGTGTCCAGCATAATTGTATTTGCGTTGCCAACACCAAAGTGGCAGAATGCATAAATTTTCCATGCTTGTGTGTGCTCAACGCAACCTTTTTTACATTGTCAATACTAACTCTTGTGACATTTTTAACAAAATGAAAAACACATCAAAATTGAAAGAATTTATCACAAAATGCTCTAAAAACTATATTGTTCACAATTTCCAAAGAACACTTAAATTTCACTTATTTTTCTATGATTTATGTTCATTTATATTCAAAATACTTGTTATTTCTTCAAAAATATCATAAAATAAGTGTCATATTTGACTTTTATTAGTAACTCAAAGGTAATTCTTCATTGAAGGGCATGATAGTTTTTGTTGAAGATTGAGGGAAAATTCATGCATTCCAGAACAAAATTAGAATATACATAAGGAACTAGGAAGGCTAGTTGACAACATTGGCCACTGAAAGGAATCAATACCAAAGAGGCCCAAATCTTGTCAGTCGCGATTTTCTTCTCAGGATCTAACACTAAGATTTGATTGTCGTGTCCCACAAATGTCGTTTGAAGCGCATTAAGCAGAGGTAATGCTGGAACTAGTGGTGAAGTGCGCATAAGAGAAACAATAAGTAAGGTTTCCAGGGTTGTGGGGGTGGCCTCTAAAGATACAGACATCAAAGGTTGTGCAAGAATGTTTAAAAGGGTTGAAAGCAGTGCACTTTGAGAAGAGGAAGTAGTTGAAGCATGAGCATGAGAATCCATTAAAGGAGTTCTTGAGAAAGGAGCCAATTCTGGTTGAGAAAAGAAAGTCATTGTAAGAAAGCCATAAAGGGAAAATGGTGAAGGTGAAAAGGAAAAGCAGTTTGGTTTTGTAGTTTTTAAAATGATAAGTGAAAAGACAAGGTCATTCTTGTTATTTTAGGGCCAGAGCTACAATTTACTCTGTGTGATTTGAATTTGGGCCCACAATCAGACATCATGAAGGAGTTATGATTGGGGCATTCTAAGATATAAGCGACATAAATATATCCCATCTTCATGACTTCCTAAAAAAATATATTTAGGGAGGCACTTGTTAGGTACAAAATCAATTCTTGAGAAAAAGTTGGAAACATGTACCAAGTTAGGCATGCATGTGTTCTAAAATCAACTTAGAGTTGAGAATGAAGGACCTTATGTGATTGAGATCAATCAACGATTGGGGCAGAAATCATGGTAAGGTATGAGACAGTTATTGAAGAAAAAAAAAATAATGAAGGCTAAAAAGTTACAAAATAAGGAGAGCAATTGGTAAATGCAAATTAATAATGGATGGTTACAAAGACAAACATTAGCAATTATGGAAACATATTATTTATACATGAGTTAAAGTGAAAAAAAAATGCTACTTTTCTAAATTCCTTCATGTACAAGAGACCAATCAAGATATGAAAGCATAGAAAATCAGAACACAATCATTTTACTTTTCTTTTCTACATCTTTATATTTAGTGTAATTTTATGTTTTCATACTTTAATCTTGTTTAATTTCAATTAGTAGGGTATGTGATCATACTATTATTAGATGTAAAAGATACTATTAATGAAAGAATAAAAAATAAAACTCATTCTTTGCTTTCTACCATGGACAAATAAAATAATTGAGTTAAATTCACTTCTCAATTAATCGACGATGGACAAACAAATAATTATACATATACATTTTACATATTTTTCTTTTTTATTTATGATTAATAAATGTAATTAAATTTTTACTTTAGCATATTAGTCAAAAGAAATCATTTTTCATTTCACATATACCAAATAACATTTATCTTAGAATCAATTAAATATTGTAAAAGAAAAATCATAATATTTATAATCATATACTTTAATACTATCCATAAAAAGTTAGATAAAACCATTTAAATAATATAATAACTTAAATGCGAATGTCCTTTAGCATACGAAATCTAGAAAGTTATAATTTTTTATACTCGGATCAATGAAAAAGTTATAATCTTCATGAACTTTAAATAGAAATGTAAATTTTTTTTCCTTTCTCCTCTTCGCTTATTCACATATCTATAATAGTGATGATTTTAAGTTATAAACAGAAAACTAATATATTTTAAAAAAAATCAATTGATAAATATTAACTTTTAATCTAATGTCATCAAATATTAAAGTTAATAGATAAAATTAATCGAATTAAATAGTAGGAACTTACACTAGTGAAAAATAAACTTTTTACATCGGTTGTTGTGGACTTTTTACATCGGTTATTTGAGCGGTATTGAAGCGGGCGATATAGAAACTTAGACTTTCTACACCGGTTCTACAACCGACACTTTCTACATCGGTTAAAACTTCAACTGATGTAGAAAGTCATACTTTCTACATCAGTTGTGGTCACAACCGATGTGAAAAGTTAACTTTCTACATCGGTTGAAGTTTTAACCGATGTAGAAAGTCACTTTTTACATCGGTTAAGGTCACAACCGATGTAGTAAGTTTATTTTTTTAAAAATGTTATTTTATTTTAGGGAAGTTGTCATATTATTTATTCACAATACCTGTATATATAAACAAAATACCAGGCAGACAATACAAAAATTACAGAGTCCATATATTTAAAGTAAATACATCAATATTTATTATAAAATATAATAAAAACAAACTAAAAATCTAAAAAACCCATGAATTCAACCTAAATTGGAAATGCCTATCAGAAATTCCCCCCAACGTCTTTTGATATCATTAATTTCTTCATCTAACAGAGGTTGAGGATTGTCAAATATCTACAAAATGTTTTTGATTAAAATTAGTGAACATGTCATGTTATGCATTCAAATTAAATAATTAAATTAGGACAATTGTAATTACCTGGTGCCAAGAGTGAACAATAGAAGCCGAGACAATGAGAAACATATGTCTCATCACATAATATCCACACTCGGTTCCTCCAGTTTGTCTTGGACACTTCAAAAAAATAAAAAGAGTATCAAATATAATTAGAGATGGTGATAAAAGAATATAAAATAATTGAATAACTTTTAATAAAGTACTTACCTTTGGAATTATCCATATAGGATTTTTAATATTTGATGAATGCGTCCTTTAACCGAAGTCGAGCATTCATTGCTCTACAGTAAAATAAAAAGCAAATGAATACCTTTGAGAATAACAAGTTATATGAATATAAATACCAAAATCATAAAAACTTACAAATCTATAATGTCCTTTATGTCTTTCTTTGGTTTTTGCCAAACAGAGCATAGAAATACAACTACATTCCGCTTGGGACAAATAATGATTAATTGCCAATGGGCCCTACAAAATATGGATGATAATGAACAAAAATTAGGAATTTAATTGAATTCATGAAATAAAGCAATTATGTATTGACTTACGATTGAAAATAGGGGGCTAGGTAACAGTCTTTATCAGACTGCAATCTCCTTTGAAGATATCCCTGTATCTCAGCTGCCTTGTTCCTAGTTTTCTGCATATGAACTGGGTCCAGGAATCCATAGAGGTGTAAGTTACCTCTTTCAGTGCAGATACGATACAGGTACCTAATATTGCGAATAATTTTCATATGTTAGCTTTTGATAATGAAATAATTCAAGTAAGGTTTAGAAACTTACTTACATCAACCATAATTGTAGAACTGTTACACATAGGAGATTGTTACCCACAACCAACTCCAATATATCCTTCTTAGTAATATAGAAGGGGAAGGCTTCCCTATGATATCCGGTTCCATTGTTATTTGCAAAGTTTGGTCGCCCAAGTTCATGGCGATACCAAATAAACGTGTGAGCAAATCAACCTCATATTTCTTTGCAGGAGGCTCAAGAAGATCTGCTTTAGCACTTAAATCAATCTTCTTCCCACGATCTTCCTTATAAACCTATGATAAATTCACAAAATAGTAAGAAATATATATATATATATATATATATATATATATATAGACACACACAATATATATATATATTAAAAAATTAGTAACATAGGCTAAAATTATCTAATACCTGAGGTTGAACTCGCTGCACAAGTCTCCTCGCATATAATGAAATGGTTGGGGGCTTGCCCCACGACATGAACCTCCTCAGTAGGGACAGGAACATGAGTATCTGCATCTTCAACCCATTCAACCACCACTCTAACATGATCATCATCAATTTGCTGGTGATGGATGGTTGAACCCAAGGTGTAGACTTTCCCAATTGCTACCAGACGATATGGATCATCGACATATAACTCATAATCATCTGTACCTGCATCCACATCCTCTTCTCCCTATAGTTGCTCCTCCGTCAGAGCACAACTTCCCTTTGTGCTCACGGGCCTAGGAGAAGGTGATGGATGGTGACCCAGTGTCTGTGTTTTGGAAAGTCCCAAAGATGCAAGCTCCTGCCTAAGCTCCTGTCTGAGCTCTTCTCGAAGTTCTTACCGCAGTGCTTGCCTCATGTCTTCACGCATGGCGTCCAACTCATCTCTAGACACCAAACCTTCTTTGGATGTCTGTCTAGAAGACAATCCAAAGTACTGTCTAAGGCCAACACCTCGGCCAACTGCACGAACACGCCCTGGATGCTCCGGTTGGCCAATAACAGTACTTAATATGTCATCCAGGCCAGTTAGAACAAAGACTCCTTGTGAGCTTTGTTCAACCAAATAATCCTACAAAACAAAAAATGACCGTTATCAGTAGTGTAAATGTTTGAAGATAAATGAAAAGGAAATTTACAAAATTGTGTGATTACTTACAATCTTCTCAACAACAATGCGAGAAGGCTCTGATGTGTACTCTCCAGATGCCTTTTGGCGTGCCCTCTTCCATTTCTCATGGCGTGAAGGTGGAGAGGGTGGAGAGAGAAGTGTAGAGGGGTTTGCTTCAGATGATTGCTGACGATCTTTCGACTTCTGCTCGATCAGCCTCTCCTGAAACAACTCATAACCCCCACGAGATAATCTATGGGGGTAACAGTTCTTAGCAGAAATTTGTTGAGCCTTCTTTCTTTTCTCCTGTTATAAGAAAGCAAATCAATTAATCATAATATTGCTTATATTAGTCAATTAAAAAACATATAATATTAGAAAGATACATACAACGAATACAGGATCCATTCCAGACTCAACAAATCTCTGCCAAGTGTCTTGATCAAGGAACTGGTACTCCTCACAAGGAGACACATCCTTGAGTGACCCATATATATATATATATATATATATATATATATATATATATATATATATATATATATATATATATATTTGCTGGTGAGATGTGTCTTGAAGCCCCTCCAGCGCTCACCAGCAAATGAAAGTCACTTCCTCTTCAGGAAGTTAGTGTTTGGTACATCATATGTAAGCTACATAAAAGAAAATGTAATTAGTTAGTGAATGCTAAATTTATGGAAAAACTTAAAAGTTTTAAAGTTAAATACCATGATTGTCTCCCAAATTTGATCCTTGACTCGCATCTCAACATCATCCCAATCCTTCTTCAAAATACTGGCCTTGCTTCGTCCAAGGAGGGCCACATAACTCTTAAAATTTGTCTTGTTTGGCCCTAATGGATTCCCAGTGGCCTGATCAAACTCTATGGGAATCCTCTGCTCACTGCTCCGACTAAGGGTTAACTCCCTTAACCGTGTGGCTTGTCTTCCCTTCTTTTGCCGAGAAGAAGGGTTTTGTGAAGGAGGAACCTCTGAAGGGTCAGCCATGTATCTGTTAAAAGCAGAGGAAACAAATATGAAAAAATTATTGAATAGAAACAATAAATACAATTCATATTTATATTGTGCTCATTTTACTCTATAGGAATATAGACAAATATAAACAATAAACAAATAAAAGTATGATTATTATAGGAATATAAACGGTTTCCTAACCGGTAATAAGAATAACTATGGAAGAGTTTCACACATTGTACGGAATGCACACCAATCAAAAATGAAAATCACATGTCTATTCATTTTAATTAATGTAAAATTAAGACCAAAATCTAGTTTTAATCTAAATTATGATCAAAACTAATCTTAATCAGATCTAATAACATATATATCCAAATCAAAAGACTCTTCTTGAAACTTGAATATAATATCGTTTCTCAACAACCCGAAGGACTAAATAACTAACTACATGCCAAATAAATCATCGTATATACCTTCTCAGCCCCTTTTTCTTGGAAATCAGATCTTGATGTTAAAGGTAATGGTCAGTACGTAGAGCTTTAAAGGGAGAACTATGTGATTTGTGTACATTAAACACCTAATCATGTTCATAGCAAAACTTGGTGGGCTAACGTAGAATCAAACAAGAAGAGATGTAAGCTATTTTCAGCTTCTGTTGGTAGGAATGAAAATAGGTTAATTTATTTATTGAAAGCCTACAACAACCTAGGTTAACATAGATCAACTTTAAATTTTTAAAAAAATTTAAAGTTATAAAATATTTCTTATCCGAACTTCTTTAGTAAAAGATGAAAGAATGTTTGAAGATGAAAAACGATCAGCATTTGATTTATAACTTCCTATATTGCAAGTATTCATCCACCATGATGATGAGGACTATTTTTGGTGATTCAATCCACCCTGTAAAGTCATAAACAAGCTCCCATAACTTCTTATATTTAACGTTGAAACTTTTACCCACAATCAATCTCTTCTTTTAAGCAGTTTCCATCTTCAATTAACTATCATATTAATATTAAACCACTCCTAAGCTTTGAATACCCAAATCTCCTTTATTTTTATTGTGTTGCTAACAGATTCTAATTGACCATATTATCTTCATTTTCCCTCCCCAAAAACTCTTGCTCATATACACATCACCTCTAGTAATCTTCTAAACACCACAATAACCAATTGTAGGGACCTAAGTTGAACTAAACTACCTCAAGCCTCAACCTATGCCATCTTCCTTGAATTCCAAAGCTCTTAGCACTATCTTTGCAATGCCAAAACAGTAATATAATCTATTCTGGTTTATGCAATATAATATAATATGTAGAAACAGAGTACTATCTTTGCAATATAATGTAATAAAAATAAAAATACATTTTATGCAATGCCAAAACAGAGTAACATGTAGAAACAGAGAAGGCAAACGAGTAACATGTAGAAACAGAGAAGGAAAACAATAAGCTAACAGAGCAATAGAGTGATTTAACAAAACAGAGAACCTAAGACTAAGCACTAATGCAGAAACAGGAACAGAGACCCTAAACAGAGAGCCAGAATGCTACATACCGGTGTAGACGACGACGACGACGTAGGCGACGACGGCGTGCTTCGAGAATGACGGTGCTCTTCGCGTAGACGATAACGGCAGCTTTGAGAACGACGACGTGCTTAGGTTTACACTTGTGGAGGCTCAGAGCGATGAGTTAGGGCAGGAGCTCGTAAATGGAGTGTTTAACTTCTGAGAACGACAATGGTCGCATCAGCTAAAGAGGGGGGAAAACAAACTTTCTACGTCGGTTGTTTCAGAGAACCGACGTAAAAGGACTTTCTACATCGGTTACACTACTCAACCGATGTAGAAAGTCTCACTTTCTACATCGGTTGCTTTATAACCGATGTAGAAAGTTTAATTTTTTTTACAAAAATGTCACCGCCTGTTTTTCTACATCGGTTATAAAGCAACCGATGTAGAAAGTCTCAAATTTATTTACAAAAATGCCCCCGCCTTTTTTCTACATCAGTTGACGAATAATCGACGTAAAATCCTGTTATAAAAAACTATTTTTCTACCCGTGTTACCATTATTTACTTATTAGATCACTACTTAAAAAAAATTTAAAAATAATAAAATTTATCCCAATTTACATTTTAAATCACTAAATAAAATTTATAAAAAATAGCATTCAACAGAATATCATATATAGTAAGCACAAAAAAATCTACAACCTATCAACATCACCTTAGTTTAAAAGCATAAATATTCATCTAGAAATGAAAAATCTAGTTGTAAAGAAGAAATAATGGCTAAGCGTGATTTAACTTCTTCACCGTAACACAATTAAATTGTTGTTAATAAGATAAGGTAATCAATTTTAACTGTAAAATATTTTTTAGTTGTTGATTTTATTATAAATATGAATAAATGTCTAATAATAATTTATAATTTCTAAATATAAATGTTTATTAAGTAATAATTAACAATGAATATTTACGATTTCTTTACAAAAATTTATAATATTTTTTAGTAATAAATAAAAAATTAACAACATATTTTTAAAACTTAACCGGTTAATGCTAAAAAAACGTAGAACAATCTGGAAAAATAATTATTCCCATAATAAAAAGAAAATTCGTTTCGGCTCCTGTAGTCCTTACCAAACACGTAGGTATTGGGCTTAGATTTCTTGGTTACACGATTACTATTGGGATTCGCAGGCTAAAAGCAAGTTGGATTATAGCAGTCGACAATGCGTTAGATTTTAGGTCATATTTATTTACTCAAATTTCTCTTAAATGTAAATTTAATACATCTAATTTTATCAGATTACTCATCACCATTTTTTATTTCTGCAACTGAATTTAATTTTTACTTTTCTTTACTTTTTTTATTTTTTAGTTTCTTGTTCTTTTAGGAATATTGTTTTCGTTTTTTATTATGTTAGATTGCTTATTGTCGTTTATTTTATGAATTTTTGTTTTTATTTATTTTCAAAATTTTATTCTTATTTATTTTTTTACATTTTAAATTACATCTTGCAATAAATTTTAAAAAGTCCACTTTTGAAGATTTGTACCCGCTCCTAGATTAATCATTTAATATAGTTGTTCATAAAAAATTTAGATAATAATATAAAACTATATATGATATCTTTAAATAACAGTAAAAAGTAAGTGCAAAAAATTAACAGATAAAGGAATAATTGAATTAATAGTCGTAATGAACCTCCTCAAACAAGCTAAAGGAACGATTGGACAATTCACTGCATTGAAAGAAAGCAGTGCCAATTCGATTTCCTTTGTGTCACTGTGTACATATTCACGCTAAAAAGATTATAACACTGAATTACATAAGCAAACATGTATGAATAGATGGGAATTAATAAGCTTAAGCCTTGGTGAAGCTGGGATCAAAAGGAACGCCAGTGGCAGCCAACCAAGTGCTAGCTTGTAGCCAAGGTTCAGCTGTGAACATAGCAGCCTCGTCTTTGCTAATGAGTCCTTTTCCAAACTTGGCCCTGTTTTGAGTAGCAGCACCAGGTCCAGTGTTTCCAAACTCAGCGAAGTAACAATTATCGGTGTTTGGTTCTGTGGCTGGGTTCCATGGAATGTATCCATCTGGCTGAATCAAATCACCAATAACATTCTCAATGAACACTGCCCTTGAGAATGCCTTCCATGGTCTAGCCAAGTAAGATTTAACGGTCAAACGGTCAGCAAAGAGGCCAGGCTCGGGCATGATCTCGCAGTTCTGAAGGACGATTCCGGTGGGCATGCTCTTTTGATCTCTTCCATCAGCCACCACAATGTTCTGTTGATTTGGGTCAGGCCTCCTCACAATGATCTTGGAGCCCTGAATCAATGTGGTGGAGTATCCAAAGATGAAGTCGATTGTTCCAGAGATTTCACAGTTGCGGTAGAATTGACGGTGAGCATGAGCATACAACGTGTCTTGGTAACCGCGGATTGCGCAATCAAAGAATGCTGAACGATCACCTTGGACGCGAAGTGCAACTGCTTGGTGTCCCTTTGCACCAGCGGTGTTCTCGAATGCCATCGACTTGGCAATGAAATCATCAGCAACGGTGGCTACAAATTAAAAAATAATATTCAAGTGAGTTAGTTAGTTAGTTAGTTATACAAGCTATTTGATATTTAAAATATTATGATGTGATAAGTAAATGACTTACAGAAGGTAGCGGTTCTCATTGTCTTAACACCCTCAGCGAAGTTTTTGCGTCCGGTGATGATGGTCTTGGTGGGGCCATCACCGTACATGAGAACATTGAGCTTCTTCTTATCAACGGTAATGTACTCGTCATAGATACCAGCCTTAACGTAGATAAGGAATCTACCTTGGTGGTTCTTGGGGTAAGAGTTAAGAGCATCGATAATAGTCTTAAATTGGCCACTTCCATCCTGAGCCACCACAGCATGAGGCTGAACTCCGGCAGGGCCTTGTTGGCCGAGTTCAGACAAAAGCTTGCGATCAGCAGCAGAGACCCAGGTGGGGTAGCCTTCACTGTCCAGCTCAAAAAGGCGACGAGAAGTGGGTTTAAGAGCCATGTTCAAGTCCAAAGAAGAAAGAATTTTTGTAATCCCGGACACTATATCAAGTGCCAAACCGGTGAGTTTTCCAACGTTGTCCAAGCTTCCTGTTTGTAACTGTTCTTGCACCTGTTTCTCACCATCGGTGTTGAAACCATCAAGGCAAGATTGTTGGTAAGCAACCACAGCACCCAACCAGTTCTTCAGCTCTGCAGACCGTTGGTTAACGTCCTGGAGGTTGCTCTCTTTAACTAGAATACCGGAAGCTTCTAGTTCATGGATTGCAGATTGCAACAAGTCCTTGCAATCATCCAGAGCCATCTTTACGCCGGCATTTTTGTCGCCGTGTTCAACGGTGAGCGTGTCGCTCATGTTGAGGGCTTTGATTACACTGTCCATGCTGGTTTTCACCACCGTGGCAATGTACTCCTTTGGGTCTGTCGTGTTCACAGGGGAGAGAACATCGTGGCACAGTTTCTGGTCGTCGCTGTTTTGACACATGGTTGACACCGCCTTCGTGTGGGTGCTCAAATCTGATCCTCCACCGCTTTCGCCATCGCCTTTTGGGCTTTGGACAACAGCCACCACACCGATGACGACGCCCACCACCAGGATCAGAGAAACTCCCGCGCCTATAACTTTTGCGCTCATCTTTTTTTTTTTTTTTTTTTTTGGGTTATAATCTTTTTGTGGATGCTTTTTTTTTTATTGGTTTCTTCCCTCCGAAGATGACAACATAAAACGATGAAGCCAAATCGGAGAGAAAATTATTGGAGGAAGGGTGAGTTTCCCTTCCCTAGAAGACTGCTTGAGGAGATTGCGATGAATAACCATGCACATGTTGGGGGTATATATACTTATCATCACTGTTCCTTAAATGAAAGATAGCCATGCATTCACCGCCTGACTCGCTCCATTGAAGCTTTGCTGTTTTTTTTTTTTTTTGTACATTCTACCATGTTTAGAATATGATCTTTCACTGAATACGTTCCTCGCACTTAAAAATCGCAAGCCAGTTCGTAGGATGAAGAAAAAATAGTTCCAATATAACTAAAATAGGTTTTTATAAGTTTTCCACCTCCAGTTTTAGGAGGATTAATTCAAAGCTCTTGCACCTTTCCTCCTTTTATCTTCCTTGTTTCTCTCATTAAAAATTAATAACTCAACATGAAAGATAGAATTAAAAACTAAAAATGAACTCGACAAGAGATATTTTATAACCAGCTACCAATTATTAATCCAAAAACTAACCAAAAATATTAATAATAATAAAAATGAAAACAAAGATTTAGACTATAACATAAGATATTACCATTTGTGAAAGTTGAGAATTTTTAACCCGTAAATAAAATACAGTAAAAAAAGTAGGTAAAAAAGTAATTAATAGGAGATACAATAATTTTTATTTCAAAGTCTTAATACCATTCACTTTAGAAGTGCTAAAATTACATCTTCGATAAACTTGTTTCTTTAATTAAAATATAGCACACTACATGATCCCCCCCCCCCTTTGTTCTGCTTTAATTTAACGATTTGTATTAGATTAAGAGCTAAAAGTTATACATGAGTATGTTTTCTTTTTGCCATTAATGGTTTGGGAAAGAAAATGATATTTTCTTTAAAGAGTTTGAGATGGTGAAACAATATAATCGTGGGATGGAAATGGTATGTAATTATTGTTAAATGGTTTCATAATTAGAAAAAAAAATCCGTACGTTGTATGATATTAGTGTCAATGTAAAAAAATATTTTTAAAGCATAAAAAATAATTTTTATTAAACTTATATATGTTATCATTTACGAAGCCAATTATTCTAAACTTATATAATTCATTTATATATAATCTAATATTTATACTACGTATATAAAATTAGAATATATTTTACATAATTTATTATCATTAGTTTTTTATTTTACAAATTAAATAGCTATCAAATAAAAATATATTAAAAGGTGCTGCATCATTGTAACAAAATTTTCAAACTCTCATACAATCCAAAAAATTTTCAAAGAATCTTTTTATATAAATAAAAATAAATATAATTTTATTTTGATGCTATTAATAAATTTGGAAATATAGAAAATGAAGCATGGATATATCCTCAAGTGAACAATTTTAATATAACAATTCGGAAGATACTATTTTTTAAAAATAAAAAATGACATCCGTAATAAATCAAATTCATATGTAGAAGATAAAGATTGTTATTATAATAATATAAAGGAATCATAAGTTTTAAAATTAAATTACAAAGGTAATACATATAAATTATTTTTTATTTATTATTTTGATAGAACTTCCAATAAAAGATATATGTCCACTTTTACTAAAATTTGTAACTAAGGTCAATAATAAATTTAGAGTAAAATAAAAAATATTAAAATTTTTCAATATTTAATATGTATTATGTACAAAAATTAATATATTTTTTAAGTTAATATACATATACTAGTGCAAAAATATGATATTATAACAGGATTTTACATCGGTTCTTCAAAAACCGATATAAATAAAAACGTGGTAGCATTTTTGTAAATAAATGTAAACTTTTTACATCGTTTGGGAAAAAACCAATGTAGAAAGTGAGTTGTTTTTCAAACTTTCTACATCGGTTACGAAACAAGCGATGTAGAAAGTACTTTCTACATCGATTGTTCTGGAACCGATGTAGAAAGTGGATTTTTTTAAAACTTTCTACATCGGTTGAGAAAATAACCAAT
Organism: Canavalia gladiata; assembly: GCA_037954105.1. NCBI lineage: Eukaryota > Viridiplantae > Streptophyta > Magnoliopsida > Fabales > Fabaceae > Canavalia > Canavalia gladiata. The sequence continues at coordinate 19,695,401 of CM075660.1, forward strand.
GTAGAAAGTACTTTCTACATCGGTCTGAGAAACAACCGATGTAGAATGTCTTCTCCTATTACTTATTTTTCGACGCTGTTCGTGTTTAACCTCATTTTCCAAAACCCCAGTTTCTCGTTTCGACTTGTTCTCTCTATTTTCGTTTAAGTCTTAGCCATTGTCGAGATTTTTGAAATTGAGGATTTCCTTAACTTCAATTCCCTTGAGCAGATGTTTTCCCTGATTTAAATCTTGATTTGGAATTAAGGATTGCCACAATTTGAATTTTTTGGGCGAGCGTTTGCCCCAGTTTAAATCTTGATTTGAAGTTGAGGATTGCCTTAATTTGAATTTTTCTAGGCAATCGTTTTCCCCAGTTTGGATTTTCTCCTTGAAATTAAAGATTGCCTCAATTTGAATTTTTCTGGACAAGTGTTTGCCCCAGTTTGGATTTTCTTCTTGAAATTGAGGATTGCCTCTATTTGAATTTTCTAGGCAAACGTTTGCCCTAATTTTGATCTTGATTTTTCTTTTTTCAGAAATCAGGGATTGCCCCAATTTGAATTTTCTGGGCAAATGTTTGCCCTAGTTTTGACTTTTATGAAATTGAGGATTGCCTTAATTTGAAGTTTCTGGGTAAGCGTTTGCCCTAGTTTTGATTTTCTCGTCTTTTTTTTTAAATTGAGGATTGTCTCAATCTGAGTTTTTTCTGGACAAACGTTTTCCCCAATTTTGATCTTAATTTTTCTTTTTTCATAAATCGAGGATTGCCCCAATTTGAATTTTCTAGGAAAATGTTTACCCCAGTTTTGATTTTTCTTTTTTGAAATTGAGGATTGCCTTAATTTGAATTTTCTGGGAAAACATTTGCCCCAGTTTTGGTCTTAGTTTTTTCAGTAATATTAAATATTGGTTTGGGGCAACTAACACCCAGTTTTATCATTTTTAAAAATTCTAAAATACAATGCTTGAATGGTAAGATGCTTGAATAAGCGCAAGAGGATGAGATGTTTATTTATTACTTTTTGATACTTGAAATGATTATCTGATCAAATACTATGAAATGAATGTTGTGGGATGAATGCATGCCATGAGATGGTTTAAAAATCTTTTGTTCCTCTTGATTTTTTTCTCGACAACCTTATAGTTGGTATAGGGGAATCAAGATTCAGGACGAGCTGGACTGACTTTGTTTCTTAGTTTCTTGGTCAGCTTTGAAATTGCCCTTTCAAGATCTTTGAGACCCAATAGTGTTCAGCATCATTGAATAAGACACACTCCTTTTGTTTTGGCATTATGTCTAGCAGGAGGATGACTCTTCAGAAATAATCATGCCCTATTGCGATGGTTGAAGATTCATCCGTTTTTCATGACTTTTCAAAATTAATCTTTTTTATTTTTACATTTTTCAAGTTTATTTTTAGCATGTGCACCATTGAGGTGTGCAAAGTGATTTTGGATGGTCAACGGGAGGAGATAGGCGAGTTTTACATGTGAGGTTTAGGGTAGTGTATTTGGAAGGAAAGATGAAGAATGTTGGTTTGATTGCCCAAATGACACCTTTTGGTGAAAAATGCCAATGTTGTTTTTCATAATCTTGATCGTCAAATTAACCAAACTTGAGAAATGGAAAAAAATTTCCCCATTTTTAAGAGGTATGTGCAGAAATGTCATATTGTACTTGGATTCTTGGTTGACCTTAACTTTTGCCTGGGTTGTTCTTTCGAGTTTTCAACCCAGTAGGTCCTTTGTTCGCCCTAACTTTTCTTAGGTTACCCTTGCGGGTTTTCAACCTAGTGAGCTTTTGTGTGTGTGCCCTGACTTTTACCTAGGCCACCGTTGAGGGTTTTCGACCTAGCGGGCTTTTTGTTTGTGTGCCCTAACTTTTGTCTAGGCTGCCTTTGAGGGTTTTCGACCTAACAGACTTTTTGTTTTGATCCTAGTTTTTGCCTGAATTATTTTTGGAATTTTAATCCATCAAGACCTTTCCTGATCATTACTTTGTTAATTTATCTTTTGACCCTACCTTTGCTTGGATTATTTTTTATTTTAATCCAGCGGGTTTTTCTTCTTCTTTTTCTTGAATTTTGACCTTGATTTTGCCTAGATTATTTCTTTAACGGGCTTCCTTTTTCTTTTTATTTTTGATTGATCAAATCTCCTATTGGGACTTGCTTGGACTGTTTTGACTTTCAATTCAGCGGATCCATTTTGCATCCCTAAATTTTTCCTGGATTTGAACTTTGGTCCAGCAGGATATTTTATTACAAGACATTCCTTGAGAGGAATTACAATGAATGGTGATGTAGAATCTCTAGTTGGTTTTTGCTTATTCTGGTTCTTCATTTAATTATCCTCTTTGAGCTTGATTAATCAGACGTTCAAAATTATTTATTATAGGACCGACATTATCACCAACAAGTATTTATTGTTTAGGTGTAGGATGACCGATGAGTTGAATGATATAAAGAAATGGAAATCTCAAGGAGTAAAGTTAACATGGTAAGGTACATGCTCAAGCAACATAAAAAATGTAATGTTTGTATTATTCATTGAAATTTATTTACAAAAGATTGATTTTGAAAAAGTATGAAAAATCCTGAATGATTTTCCTCGATAACTTTGACCTGACTCTTTACAAGGCACCTCATTGTACTGCCTTAATTTCTTTCAGCTGGTTGATGGAACCTCATGATTTGGCAATGGATTATTAAGAGAAAACTTGTCAAAATTCAATCGTTTAGCATTAATCAAGTTTTGCACCTTATGCTTTAGAACCTAGCAATTTTCTGTTGAATGGCCAATGTATCCCGCATGGTAGTTGCATTTGGCATTTGAATCATACCATTTAGGATATGGTGGTTCTTGAGGTTTTAGAGGGTAGGGAACCACTAGGAAATTCTGGATTAGTTGAGGTAACAGCTCAGTGTAGGTTATTGGGATAGGATTGAATTGGACAGGTTTTTTCTTTTTTTTTTCTAGCTTTGGTTAAGATTTTGACTTATGACTTGTGTTTGGGCTGTGTATGGTGTTGGTGGTCGAATTTGCATTGGATAGTTGTAAGTTGGAGAGTAGGGTATTTGGTAGGTGGTGGCGATGTAAGGATATGGTGTATAAGGTGGATATGGTGATGGTTGGAAGCCAGGTGGACTATACGGTGCCATCTACGGAGTGTGTTGGCCTAGCCAGAAGTCACATTATAAGCTTCACCTGCCTTCTTCTTTCCAGATCCAGTAGGAGTATTAACTGTCCCTACGGACTTATGTGCGATCTTTCCACAGCACATGCCACCTTCAATTCTTTCTCCAATGATGACAACGTTAGAGAAGCTAGCAGTCATACTACCAATCATCTTGTCATAGAAAGGATCTTGGAGTGCATCTATGAATAGGCTGACCAATTCTTTTTCAGATAAAGGAGGTTGCACTTGAGCTGCTAACTCCCGTCATCGTTGAGCATATTGTTTGAAGGTCTCATCTCCTTTCTTAGTCATATTTTGGAGCTGAGTTTTGTCAGGAGCCATCTTTAGATTGTATTGGTACTACTTCAAGAAGGCCTCAGTCAGATCCTTCCATGAACGGATATGTGTCTGCTCTAGCAGAGTATACCAGTTCGTAGCTGCCCTAGTTAAGCTGTCTTGAAAGAAATGAACAAGCAGCTTATCGTCGTGAGTACATGTGGCCATCGTCCTACAGTATATGACTAAATGGTTCCTTGGACAACCGGTTCCTTAATATTTCTCAAAGTCAGGAACCTTGAATTTGGGAGGGATGACCACATCTGGGACAGGCACAAATTAGATGCATCTTTGACATCATATGCACTTCCTTCTATTTCCCGGATCCTTCCTTCCAGGTGTTTTCATTTCTCCGTACTTTCATCAAAAGGATGGTTGTGAGGATAAGGAGGTGATATGTGTATAGGATGAGGTCCTTGGGTGAATATAGGGTTCATCCCCCAGTAGCTATTTGGTAAGCTTGTGAGGTGGTGTGTGGAATGGTATAAGGAATTCCTCTGGGGTTTGAAGGTGGGTTTTATCTTTATCTCATGAAGGGTGTTTACCCATGAGGGAACCCGTAATGAACCCCTTCAGTTTGTGGAGGTATGGTTGATGGTGATGGGTTTCGTGGATTGAAGCCTGGAGGGTATAATGGGCCCATGGGTTCTTCTGGAACATCCTTTTGTTTGGATTGTTGGATGGTCTCCATTAGCTTAGCCACTCGATCTTTCAATGTTCAGATCTCATTTCTTAATTCCTCGTTTTGTCTTTCCACCTCATCCATGACTCCTGATTGTGATCAGGTCCTATACGGATGTCGAGGAAGTTGTCTTTCTCTAATTTTTCTGGTAAAGTTAAAAATTAATTTTTAAGAAAAAGTTTGAATGCAAAAGTCATGATAAAGATGTTTATACTTCAATGAGTATGAAAATGGGAAAGGTATGGAATGATTTTTTGAAATCTCCTTTTTCGATGATAATTTTATGAATGAATGACTGAATGCTATGCTGAAATGCAAATAATTGAATATTTGAACATTTTGAAAATAATAAGCGTTGCTTTATTTATTTGTCCTTTATTTTTTCAATTTTATTTTTTTTTATCAATTTTTGGTATTTTTTATTTTGCTAGAAAAACCTTTGGTTTTATTTGAAAATCTTTAGTTTTGCTAAAAATTTTCTAAAAACATTCTTTACATTTTCTAATTTTATTTTCTCTCTTTTTGTATAAAATTATTTTTCTAATCTTTCCTAGAAATTTTTATTTCTCTTGATTTTTCTTGACTTTTATTTTGATTTTTCTTTCCTTTTTTATTTTTATTTTTTGATTTTGTATCTCCCCAATCTCAGATCTGATTTCCCCTCTGCTATGTTGGATGATTCAGTTCAAACAAATGTCTGTGAGCAGCATGCAAACCATGAAACATGAAAAGGGGTGTGTGCCCTCCTTGCCTCCTGTGTGAGTCACCTGTCCTAAGGGTCTATGGCCTTTAGTGTTGAACCTCTACAAGGTGGTTAGTAATCCTGGGGTGTAAGAGGTTACTAGAGCCAAGTTCCAGTTCATAATGCTTGCTACAACAGTAGAAGAAGCTACCAATTGTAGGGCATATGAATAGGACGCACTCTAGCCGAGATTTTTGTGATAATCAAACAGGATGTAAGCTCTAGAGTGACACCACCAGATCCCTCTAATCCTAGACTACACTCAGACCCGGGTATAGGGCCCCACTTATGATGAATGCATATATGTAATGTGTGGAGGGCACACAAACAATTAGGATACCTGCAATTTGGGAAATCGCAACAAGTATATATAAAATAAAATTTTAAATTCATCTATCCTAGGGTTGTATAGTGAATAAACAAACAAACAACAGATAGATAAACAGACAAATAAATCGTGCAAATAAACAGGAAAGGGATCCATACAATTCACACTCAATTAAACGGGCTTGACTCTCTAAACTCCCCAATGGAGTCGCCATCTGTCGCAACCGTAATTATAATGAGACAACGAACTCGCTAAAATTTTAGAAAAATAATTTTATTGGATTTAGGGGAGCCACCACCAAATTTTTATTTAAGGGAAAATATTTGGAAAAACCCTAACTTGAGGAAGAAATTTTAGGTTTAGGAGTCGGTTACAAGTAGGGAAGGTGTTAGGCACCCTACTCGCCGGTTCAGAAGAACGGTACCCTTAAACTGAGTGTGTGATTTATTTGAAAACTATTTGATCCCTTTAATTAGAATATAAAATAAATAAGTTGATGGAAAGATAGCCTGACAGGACTTGATCCTGCTCCTACGTATTCCTTGATGCAATGGGAAACTCAAGGCTTACCTAGTTCTAGTTTGAAGGCTTGACCTTTGGAGTGAAAAGTAAGATGATTTTGAAAGTATTTTCGATATTTTCACATAATTCTTTGTCTATGTATGCACAAGATTCAAGACAACTATGGCTGCATTGGGATCCATATGGATCTCTAAACATCCAACAGCAGAAAAAGCTACAAGTTCGTATTTAGAGGCCATCGTGTGAGACTTGGAATTATTAAAACAGTATTTTCTAAAAAGGTAATTTTCAGTCCACATATACACAGGGCCCAAGACAACTACGGCTGCACAGGGACCCCGTATGAATCTCTAAATACTAAACAGCGAAAAGAGCTACCGGTTCGTATATAGAGCCCATCGCGTGAGACTTGGGATTCCCAAAACAATGTTTTTCTGAAATATTTTATTACTTACCAGGAATTCTTAGTCTACATATGCACAGGGTCCAAGACAACTAAGGATGCACTGGGACCCATATGAATCTCTAAATATCGAACAGTAGAAGAAGCTACCAGTTCATATTTAAAGTTCATTGCGTGAGACTTAGAATTATAAATGGACTTGATTTCAAATAAAATAAACTTGATTTGAATTTGATGAAAAGAATTGGACTTGATTTAAAATAAACTAAACTTGATTTTAACTTGAAGAAGAGAATTGGACTTGATTTAAAATAAAATAAAATTGATTTGAATTTTAGGCTTGAGTTGGACTTGATTTAAAATAAACTTGACTTGATTTGAAATTGAGGAAAAGAATTGCGAACATGCTTTAGTAATCAGGTGATAGAAATTTCATTTCAGACCCAAATTAGACAAATAATATCATTCCAAAAACTAGAGAGAAAGGATAAAAGAACACAACAAAAATCACTGAAATTGGAGATCAGTTGACTAATAAAAAATGAAAATGAAGAACAGAGATGAAGATGAACCTCAAGAACACAAGAGAATTTGGCGCCAAAATTTGAATTCAAATCTCAGAATTTTTTGAAAAATAGTTTTTGGTAGATCTGAAAAATTAAAACAAAAAATTGAAATATATGGATCATAGAAATAAAAAAAAATAAATTTGAAAAAAATCAAACCATAAATGAGCATGTTATGGACAAATCAAACAAGCTAGGTTCATTTATGCACCAAGATGGACATGCTTCGGTAATCAGGCGATAGAAATTTCATTTCAGATCCAAATTAGGAAAATAATATCATTCCACAAACTAGAGTGAAAGAAGAAGACAAGACGATATAAATCACCAAAATTGGAGATCAATTGAATGATAAAAAATTTAAACAAAGAACAGAGATGAAGATGAACCTCAAGAACGCAAAAGAATTTGACGCCAAAATTTGAATTCAAATTTCAGAATTTTTAGAAAATATTTTTTGGTAGATCTGAAAAATTAAAACCAAACAATTGAAATATATGGATCATAGAAATCATACAAAACAAATTTGACAAATATCAAATCAGAAATGAGCAAGTTATGCACAAATCAAACAAGTTAGGTTCATTTGCTCATTAGGAAGAACATGCTTAAGTAATCAGGAAATAGAAATTTCATTTAAGATCCAAATTAGAAAAATAATATCATTCCATTAATTAGAGATAAATAGGAAGAGAACGCAACAAAAATCACCAAAATCGGAGATCATTTGATCAATCAAAAATGAAAATGAAAAACAAAGACGAAGATAAACTCGGAAATCCGAGCAGAAGCAAGAAAATTAAGCAAAATAAAAACTGGATCTAACATCCATTGATGTTCCTGAATGCCACTTGATAGCACCTTGGAATTTGATGAAGAACTGGTTCAATGGAGGTCAAGGAGGTGCTAAATTGGATGCAGAAGTAGAGAGTCTCTTAGATGCTCCTCTTAGGAAAAATCTGAAAATCCCCTAAGACTCCAAGTGCCCTTCTCCTTATATAGGCCTCTTTTTTTCTGAATTTTGGTGGGTTCTCTCCTTTTTCCCTTTTCTATTCTTCTTCTTTTTTCTAATTCTTTTATTTTTTCTCTTTTTTTTCTTTTTTTATTTATTCATTTATTTTGTTTTATTTTTTCCATTACTTTTATTTTGATTTTATGAACTATTTTTAGACTACATCACCTTTTGGCTAAAAACAAAATAATTTATTTTGGATTTTGAATCCTTGGAAATAATTCGATGTTCACATGAACTATATCAACAAAAAAGTTTTCAATTATGTTTATGATGATGATGCACTAGGATTCAAAAGAGAGTCCAATAAAATTCTGAAACAGGTTGAAGTTCAAGACCCGTTAATGGAGATAAATTTAGGGAAACAAAAAGATAAGAGGATCACGTACATAAGTGATTTACTAGATCCTACGTTCCTACAAAAAATGATAGGCTTTTTTGGAAGTTTTCTAACTGCTTTGCATAGGGGTATGATGAAATGCCTGATTTGTCCAAGGAGTTGGGTGAGCATTAATTACCTTTATTTCCTAATCTCAAACCACTTAAGATGGTTTATTCCATAAATCTTGGCTAGGATTAAGGAAGGAATCGAACAACTCCTCAAAGATAAATTTATTTGAATCACTTGTTATGTCAATTGGATAGCAAACATTGTCCCTGTCCTATCCTAAGAAGAACAATAGTTTAAAGGTTAGTATCAACTTCAGAGATTTGAATCGAGTTATGGAAAAGGATGAATATCCTATGCCCATAGCGGACATGGTAGTTGATTTTGTATTCGGAAATGAAATTTTAAGTATGTTAAATGAATTTTTGGGATATAATCAAAATCTTCATTGTTGAAGAAGATGTATTGAACATGATATTTCAATGTTTTGGGTTATTAGGACATACGAATGGATATTCATGCCTTTAAAAAACTCATGGGTTACATACCAACGAACAATGAACTCCATATTTCATGAAATGATTGGGGATTTCATGAAAATTTACATTGACAATTTGGTTGTTATATTGAAAAGCTAGGAACTACATCTCAAACACCTTAGGAAAGTGTTTGAAAAGATGCAAAAGAACCAATTAAAAATAAACCCATTGAAATATGCATTTAGAGCGGCAGCTAAAAATTTTCTATATTTTTGGTCCATAAGAAAGGGATTGAAGTCAATAAGAACAAAGTAAAAGTTGTACTCAAGACTTAACCACCTAATAACAAGAAAGAACATCAATCATTTTTGGGTAAGATAAATTTTCTTTGACAATTTGTAGTTACCTTGGCAACAAAAACCCAAGTATTTTCATCTCCTTTGTAATTGAAAAATGAGGAAATGTTTGTTTGGGAAGAAAAACATCATATGGCTTTCAATTAGATAAATAAATACTTCACTTCCTCATCGGTGATGAGTCCACCGATGCATGGAAACATTTTTAAGTTGTACATATATGTGACAATAAGACATTAATAACACGCTGACCCAAGATGATGAAAATGAAACAAAAGAATGATTTATTACTTGAGTAGAATACTGAATGATGTAGAGACTAAGCACTTCCAGCTAGAGAAAATATGTCTAAGCTTATACTTTGTCTCCACCAAATTGAAGAACTATTCAAACCATTAAGGGTTCAAGTTTATGCCCATATAGACATCTTGAAGTATAAAAAATAATACATAATCGAGTCAAGAAGTAGGCATTAGTATTGAAAGAATTTTTCTAGAGTATGTGCCATTGAGAGAAATGAAGGGACAAGTTTTATCTAACTTTATAGCAAATCATTTTCCAAGTGAAAACAAACCTGGGATTATCACCAAAAATCTAGTTGGGTTAAAACATTGGAGGTTGTATTCCAATGAAATAAACATTCGTCACAAGAAGGTGTGGGTATTGTGCTGATTTCACCTCAACAACTCCCTACAAAGATTCCAAATTAGTGATTAATCAGATCACCCAAGAATTTAAATGTGTTAGTGTAAAGTTGTTTGAACATTTTAAAAAGGTCAATAAATTATTGGTAGAGTTCGATTGAGTGGATTTTCGATATATCCTATTGGAAGAGAACAAACATGCTAATGAATTGGCTCAAATGGCATACATCAAGGTACAAGTTATCGACGTTAATTTTTGTAAGATAATTAGAAAAAATTAAAATTTAAAAATAGGGTTAAACTTATATCACACCAATCATCATGGTAGTAAACTGTGATCCAAATTAACAAAACTAATCAAAGTACTTAAATAACCCAAGTTGTTTAATTGATTAGAAAATAAAGCTGCATGCATTAAAGTATATGATTAAAGAAGACAAATTATATAAAAGATCACTAAATGGAACCTTTCAAAATGCTTGAGAATGGAGGTAGTAGAAATTTCTTTATTCGAGGTCCACAAGGGAGTTTGTGGGGCCCATTAAATGGGAGAAAGTATGAACTAGATTCTATTTTAGCATCGAGTATATTGGTCATCTATGATTCAAGATTGCTTTGATTATACAAGGTCATATGACTAATGCCAAAACCACAATTCTAAATAGAAAGTACCCATAGGGGAATTTCATACTATTATGTCTCGAGGCCATTAATTTGATTGGTCAAACTCATCCTTCATTGCCTCAAGGCCATAAATACATATTGACTAGTAGAGTCTTGAATCGTAGGACTTGATGCTTAAGTTGTTGCCTTTCCTTTTTTAAATTGGCTAGTAAGACTTCATCAAATGTGATCACCTCATTGTAATGAGATATTTATTCAGTGTTTATATTCTTCAAATATTTGAAGACCTTTCATAATAATTTCTAACTAGCTGGGGGCTAATTGATCTTGCAGCTTAATACTTTCATCAAAAGCAAACTTGAGCTTGGAAACAACCAGCGTATCTGTAGACACATTGCATAGGTTGTTCAAAGAGAAAAATCCTTTGTCATGTTTCAAAAGTAACGATAAGAGGGGTAAACTGTCGATGTCTAAAGTCACTAATTTAGTGCTCAAGTGTTGACTCCAGGTGGAACTCATAATACATCACTCCAAAATGTTATCAAGCATAAGGATTAGATCAAGCTCGAACAGCTGGTCCACTATAAAAAGATAGAGAGATACCATTACAAGTAAAACTATGTTGGGAATAGGTGCAATTGGAAGAGATTGAATTATAGAAGGGCTCGGTGAAACTTGAGTTTCTAGGAGTACTGTGGCAAGAGATGTTGCTTAAAGAACCGAGTTCAGATCATTGGTAGATGCCTTGTCGTGTGGACTTTTCTCCACCTAAGAAATGTTTCAAGTTAGTTTCTCAAAGCTTCTCATGGAAGAGTCTAAGGTAGTGGAATCTAGGTTAATAATGGGAAAAGGTTTAGTTCTCATGGGCAATGATTTGGATTGTTGAGTGAGAGCTAGAATAGTTTATGAGAAAAGGAAATGAGTAAGATACAAGTTAAGTAAGATGAAAATACAAGAAAACAATTTGGTACCTTTTTCGATGAAACCCCAGGCACACTACATAACAGACTCTTGCTTGTGGGGTGATTTTTCCCTTATCCTTTTTCTAAAACCAAAGGTTGTTAAAAAAAATAGGAAAAATAACTATAGAAACATTAAGATAAAAGATGGTAATGCTTATTGCGGGTGGATCATTAGATTTTGAGTCGGCATTAGAAGATTAGTCCTTTTCCCTTTTCGATGTTAGGATTTAGCAAGAGATGTTGATATTCTTAGTGATTGGAAACATAGAACCATTTAATTAGAAATGATAAGAGTTCATAAAAGAAAAAGACACAAACTGAAGTTACCATGAAGGAAGTTTTGTAAACAACAAGTACCACCCAGGAGTGGATACAGGTAATTCTCGATAAAAAAAAAACCAAAAAAAGTAACTTGGTCTGCAAGTAGTAGAGATCAAAGATCGGGTACTTTGTTAAGAGATCCCATAATCGATTTCCCTAAGCTAAAAGGAGCATTTGGCAGAGGAGAAAATCTTATTTTTTGTGAGTCATCCTAAACCTATACCTCTCTTGAAATATCCTGGTCTTTTCAACTAGAAATTTCATTGCTTCTTCAATGAATGCATTGATCCTTTTCGGGTTATTTACAATATTTTTCAAAATGTTGGACTTTATAAATGTGTATACCTTTTCATTTCTTTTTCAAATCTCTAGTATACACTTGAGAAGACCCAAGTTAATTGCTTATAGCAAGCGTTGAGAGTGCAAGGAATTTAAAGGAAATAATCGCTCCATTAATCGTCAAAAGCTACTAAAGCATAAGTGTTTTGGTAAAAAAGAAAAGATTAAAATTATGGTTGAGTCATATTGCTCTATTCCAAAACATTAATCAAATCCTTAACATTCTTGGCCATAGGGTCAACCATAAGACTCCCTTCTATTTCAAAATAAGGTTTTGAAATGGCCTAGGACAAGTCAAATTGATGAACAGAGAAGTTGGGTTGGTAACAAAGCAAACATAAGTCATGATTTGAAACCATTATCGTCAAAATATGAGGGATGAGGAATTCCATCCAAATGTCATTATTCTTAACTTGAGCATTAGAAGTATCACTTATGAGCGAGCATCCAAGCCAATGAGGATCGATCTTTCAAACAAAGAAAGGAGTAGGTTTCGAAATGTGCTCTAACAGAGTACAAAATTGTGTGAAGAAATATCTAAAATCATCAACAAAACAATCTAGATAAGTATGTTGCGTTTTTCCCAATTGAAAAGCACCAAATCGATTATTCAAGGGGTTATGAAAGATGTATTGCAGGTGCTTTTCAAAGAAGTCATTTATCCAAAGTGCATTTAGCTAAAGTTGTAGGATTCAGTAAGGTCCATCTAAATTGGTCCTCTTTAAAGTATCCTTGTCAAGTTGAATATGCATTTCTTAGAAACATGGGCCAAATAAGTTTTCCGAAGGAGATAAGGACCTCCTTTCAAATCAGGTTAGAACGGTTTTCAGTATTTACAAAGACTTGGGGATAGAATACATAAATTGTAAGTCATTACATTAAAAATGAGACATATTTGAAACAAGACTAGTATGCCTATTATTCTACAAGAAATGAGATAACCCCAGTTTGCTAAAATTGGGCTCTATAAGTGAGTGAGTTAAAAGGGATGGAAATTAGTTACTCCCAATTGGCTTTATCCCCACGATGGTAGCCATAAATTGAGTTGCACAGAGTGTGGAAAGATTTGGTAATCCAATTTTAAAAGTAAAAAAGACAAAAAAAAGAACCGATTAGTATGGTTGGATTTAATTTAAGTGTACACGGATCAAGGAAATCAATTTATGAATAACTAGATGTTGTCATGAATCTAATATGAACTTCTATATGCAGTTAAGCTATTGTAAGTAGTTGTCTTATTCAAGCAAATGAGCACTTATGAAAATTTTCTTTAAATTTAATGGGTAATTGTTGGTAAAAAATGATAGCAAATGTACCATATTATTTTAAGAGTAAAGGACGAGACAGTGTCGTTTTTCACATAGATTTGGTTTAAGTAATGATTTCTCAATCTTTCTACTATTTGAACTAATAATATGGAAGAATTGACATTTATATGAATCTAAATGAGTTATGAATTATAAATTCTATGTCTAACAAGTAAAAAGAAGGAATCAATCTATCAAAATGTTAGGGTTAGAGTTCACCTAACCTTTACCTAATCAATCCTAAATTGTCACTCTAATTCAAGTTTTAAAAGTATAATTGAAGATTAAATTCACTAAACTATTTGAAGTTCAATTCCTTGACTCATCAACCCTTTCCCCCAAATTAGAAACCTTAATTCCTTAAAAATTTCTAATTAGAGCAAGCGTTAGGTTTTAGAATTTTCAAAACCTCATAATTGCTTATCTCTATTCCTAGAGTATCCTCAATTATGTTCTTCATCTCAATTCCAACTTCTACTCCAATTTTTCAATTCTGAATGGAAATTTAAAATCAACTACAAGTGGTCAAGTCATTTGAGGCATTAAGAATAGAGAAGAACAATCAATTTAAAGAAAATAAACTTAAATTAAAAGCAACAAATTTACAAACAGGTTAGGGTTAGGATCCCTCTTTCCCTAACTAAAAATATAGTTACACATAGTAGAAATGAAGAAAAGAAAAGAAGGAGAAGAGAAAATTATGTAAAACTCCATGAAGTTCGGTGAATCTTACACTTTGATTCCTCAAATCTACAGAATTTTCACTCCAAAAGTTGCACAAGAGAGAACTTAGGAGAGAATTTCATTTTGTTACCGCCAAAACTCCAAAAATATGAAGAAATAAGCTACTTATTCATGCTATCCTGCAGAATTCATGTTTAGCATGTTTGTATTTGCGTTGCCAATACAAAAGTGGCAAAATGCATCAATTTTCCAAGCTTGTGTATGCTCAACGCGACCCTTTTTACGTTGTCAACGCTAACTCTAGTGACATGTTTTAACAAAGTGAAAAAGACATCAAAATTGAAAGAATTTATCACAAAAAGCTCTAAAAACTATATTGTTCACAATTTTCAAAGGACACTCAAATTTCACTTATTTTTCTATGATTTATGTTCATTTATATTCAAAATGTTTGTTATTTATTCAAAAATATCACCAAATAAATGTCATATTTGACTCTTATAAGTAACTCAAAGGTAGTTCTTCATTGAAGGCCATGATAGTTTCTGTTGAAGATTGAGGGAAAATTCATGCATTCCAGAACAAGATTAGAATATGCATAAGGATCTAGGAAGGCTAGTTGACAACATTGGCTACTAAAAGGAATCAATACCAGAGAGGCCCCAATGTTGTTAGTCGCGGTTTCCTTCTCAGGATCTAACTCTAAGATTCGATTGTTGTGTTCCATAAATGTCGTGACTTGAATCACATTAGGCAGAGGTAATGCTGGAACTGGTGGTGAAATGCGCATAAGAGCAACAATAAGTAAGGTTTCCATGGTTGTGGGGGTGGTCTCTAAAGATACAAGCATTAAAGGTTGTGCAAGAACATTTAAAAAGGTCGGAAGCAGTGTAGTTTGAGAAGAGGAAGTAGCCGAAGCACGAGCATGAGAATCCATTAAAGGAGTTCTTGAGAAAGGAGCCAGTTCTAGTTGAGAAAGGAAGGTCATTGCAAGAAAGCCATAAAGGAAAAGTGGTGAAGGTGAAAAGGGAAAGAGGTTTGGTTTTGTAGTTTTTAAAATGATAAGTGAAAAGACAAAGTCATTCTTGTTATTTCAGGGTCAGAGCTACAATTTACTCTATGTGATTTGAATTTGGGCCCACGATCGAATATCATGGAAGGAGTTATGATTGGAGCATTCTAAGATATAAGCGACATAAATATATCCCATCTTCATAACTTTCTAAAAAAAATATATTTAGGGAGGCACTTGTTAGGTACAAAATCAATTCTTGAGAAAAAGTTGAAAACATATACCAAGTTAGGCATGCAGGTGTTCTAAAGTCATCCTAGAGTTAAGAATGAAGGGCCTTGTGTAATCAACATCAATTAACAATTGGGACAGAAATCATAGTAGAATAAGAGACAATTATTGAAGAAAAAAAGATAATCAATAAAAGCTTAAAAAATTGCAAAAAAAAATAAATTAGTAAATACAAATTAATAATGGATGGTTACAAAATAGGCATTGGCAATTATGAAAACATGTTATTTATACATGAGTTAAAATGAAAAAAAAATTGTTATTTTTCTAAAATCATTCGTGTACAAGAAACCAATCAAGATATTATAAGACAATCATTTTCTATATCTTTATATTTAGTATAATTTTATGTTTCCATACTTTAATCTTTGTTTAATTTCCATGTGATCATACTATTGGATTTATCTTAATGAAAGAATCCAAAAAAAACTCATTCTTTACTTCCTACAATGCACAAATAAAATGAATGAGTTAAATTCACTTCTCAATAGACGATCGACAAACAAATAATTATACATATACGTTTTACATATTTTTCTTTTTTATTTATGATTAATAAATGTAATTAAATTTTTGCTTTAGCATATTAGTCAAAAGAAATCATTTTTCATTTCACATATACCAAATAACATTTATCTTAAAATCAATTAAATATTGTAAAAGAAAAATCATAATATTTATAATCATATACTTTGATACTATCCATAAAAAGTTAGATAATCATTTAAATAATATAATAACTTAAATGCGAATGTCCTTTAGCATACGAAATCTAGAAAGTTATAATTTTTTATACTTGGATCAATGAAAAAGTTATAATCTTCATGAACTTTAAATAGAAATGTAAATTTTTTTTCTCCTTTTTTTTACTTATTCACATATCTATAACAGTGATGATTTTAAGTTATAAACAGAAAACTAATATATTGAAAAAAAAATCAATTGATAAATATTGACTTTTAATCTAATGTCATCAAATATTAAAGTTAATAGATAAATTTAATCGAATTAAATAGTAGGAACTTACCATTTTTTACTTATTAGATCATCATTTAAAAAAGTTTAAAAAATAATAAAAATTTATCCCAATTTACATTTTAAATCACTAAATAAAATTTATAAAAAAATAGCATTCAACAGAATATCATATATAGTAAGCACAAAAAAATCTACAACCTATCAACATCACCTTAGTTTTAAACGCATAAATATTCATCTAGAAATGAAAAATCTAGTTGTAAAGAAGAAATAATGGCTAAGCGTGATTTAACTTCTTCACCGTAACACAATTAAATTGTTGTAGTAAGATAAGGTAATCAATTTTAACTGTAAAATATTTCTTAGTTGTTGATTTTATTATAAATATGAATAAATGTCTAATAATAATTTATAATTTCTAAATATAAATGTTTATTAAGTAATAATTAACAATGAATATTTACGATTTCTTTACAAAAATTTATAATATTTTTAGTAATAAATAAAAAATTAACAACATATTTTTAAAACTTAACCGGTTAATGCTAAAAAAACGTAGAACAATCTGGAAAAATAATTATTCCCATAATAAAAAGAAAATTCGTTTCGGCTCCTGTAGTCCTTACCAAACACGTAGGTATTGGGCTTAGATTTCTTGGTTACACGATTACTATTGGGATTCGCAGGCTAAAAGCAAGTTGGATTATAGCAGTCGACAATGCGTTAGATTTTAGGTCATATTTATTTACTCAAATTTCTCTTAAATGTAAATTTAATACATCTAATTTTATCAGATTACTCATCACCATTTTTTATTTCTGCAACTGAATTTAATTTTTACTTTTCTTTACTTTTTTTATTTTTTAGTTTCTTGTTCTTTTAGGAATATTGTTTTCGTTTTTTATTATGTTAGATTGCTTATTGTCGTTTATTTTATGAATTTTTGTTTTTATTTATTTTCAAAATTTTATTCTTATTTATTTTTTTACATTTTAAATTACATCTTGCAATAAATTTTAAAAAGTCCACTTTTGAAGATTTGTACCCGCTCCTAGATTAATCATTTAATATAGTTGTTCATAAAAAATTTAGATAATAATATAAAACTATATATGATATCTTTAAATAACAGTAAAAAGTAAGTGCAAAAAATTAACAGATAAAGGAATAATTGAATTAATAGTCGTAATGAACCTCCTCAAACAAGCTAAAGGAACGATTGGACAATTCACTGCATTGAAAGAAAGCAGTGCCAATTCGATTTCCTTTGTGTCACTGTGTACATATTCACGCTAAAAAGATTATAACACTGAATTACATAAGCAAACATGTATGAATAGATGGGAATTAATAAGCTTAAGCCTTGGTGAAGCTGGGATCAAAAGGAACGCCAGTGGCAGCCAACCAAGTGCTAGCTTGTAGCCAAGGTTCAGCTGTGAACATAGCAGCCTCGTCTTTGCTAATGAGTCCTTTTCCAAACTTGGCCCTGTTTTGAGTAGCAGCACCAGGTCCAGTGTTTCCAAACTCAGCGAAGTAACAATTATCGGTGTTTGGTTCTGTGGCTGGGTTCCATGGAATGTATCCATCTGGCTGAATCAAATCACCAATAACATTCTCAATGAACACTGCCCTTGAGAATGCCTTCCATGGTCTAGCCAAGTAAGATTTAACGGTCAAACGGTCAGCAAAGAGGCCAGGCTCGGGCATGATCTCGCAGTTCTGAAGGACGATTCCGGTGGGCATGCTCTTTTGATCTCTTCCATCAGCCACCACAATGTTCTGTTGATTTGGGTCAGGCCTCCTCACAATGATCTTGGAGCCCTGAATCAATGTGGTGGAGTATCCAAAGATGAAGTCGATTGTTCCAGAGATTTCACAGTTGCGGTAGAATTGACGGTGAGCATGAGCATACAACGTGTCTTGGTAACCGCGGATTGCGCAATCAAAGAATGCTGAACGATCACCTTGGACGCGAAGTGCAACTGCTTGGTGTCCCTTTGCACCAGCGGTGTTCTCGAATGCCATCGACTTGGCAATGAAATCATCAGCAACGGTGGCTACAAATTAAAAAATAATATTCAAGTGAGTTAGTTAGTTAGTTAGTTATACAAGCTATTTGATATTTAAAATATTATGATGTGATAAGTAAATGACTTACAGAAGGTAGCGGTTCTCATTGTCTTAACACCCTCAGCGAAGTTTTTGCGTCCGGTGATGATGGTCTTGGTGGGGCCATCACCGTACATGAGAACATTGAGCTTCTTCTTATCAACGGTAATGTACTCGTCATAGATACCAGCCTTAACGTAGATAAGGAATCTACCTTGGTGGTTCTTGGGGTAAGAGTTAAGAGCATCGATAATAGTCTTAAATTGGCCACTTCCATCCTGAGCCACCACAGCATGAGGCTGAACTCCGGCAGGGCCTTGTTGGCCGAGTTCAGACAAAAGCTTGCGATCAGCAGCAGAGACCCAGGTGGGGTAGCCTTCACTGTCCAGCTCAAAAAGGCGACGAGAAGTGGGTTTAAGAGCCATGTTCAAGTCCAAAGAAGAAAGAATTTTTGTAATCCCGGACACTATATCAAGTGCCAAACCGGTGAGTTTTCCAACGTTGTCCAAGCTTCCTGTTTGTAACTGTTCTTGCACCTGTTTCTCACCATCGGTGTTGAAACCATCAAGGCAAGATTGTTGGTAAGCAACCACAGCACCCAACCAGTTCTTCAGCTCTGCAGACCGTTGGTTAACGTCCTGGAGGTTGCTCTCTTTAACTAGAATACCGGAAGCTTCTAGTTCATGGATTGCAGATTGCAACAAGTCCTTGCAATCATCCAGAGCCATCTTTACGCCGGCATTTTTGTCGCCGTGTTCAACGGTGAGCGTGTCGCTCATGTTGAGGGCTTTGATTACACTGTCCATGCTGGTTTTCACCACCGTGGCAATGTACTCCTTTGGGTCTGTCGTGTTCACAGGGGAGAGAACATCGTGGCACAGTTTCTGGTCGTCGCTGTTTTGACACATGGTTGACACCGCCTTCGTGTGGGTGCTCAAATCTGATCCTCCACCGCTTTTGCCATCGCCTTTTGGGCTTTGGACAACAGCCACCACACCGATGACGACGCCCACCACCAGGATCAGAGAAACTCCCGCGCCTATAACTTTTGCGCTCATCTTTTTTTTTTTTTTTTTTTTGGGTTATAATCTTTTTGTGGATGCTTTTTTTTATTGGTTTCTTCCCTCCGAAGATGACAACATAAAACGATGAAGCCAAATCGGAGAGAAAATTATTGGAGGAAGGGTGAGTTTCCCTTCCCTAGAAGACTGCTTGAGGAGATTGCGATGAATAACCATGCACATGTTGGGGGTATATATACTTATCATCACTGTTCCTTAAATGAAAGATAGCCATGCATTCACCGCCTGACTCGCTCTATAACGAGTACATTACCATTCCTAAAATGTCGATCAATATTTTTATGTATGGTGATGACCTACAAACAAATGTCATTGGCCGCAAAAACTTCGCAAATCGTGTCAAGGCAATGGAAACTGCTACCTTTGGCAAGTATTAAATTGTTTAGGAAAGTAATACAAAACAGTTTTCGTCAAAGATAAACTAAAAATTTAAATTTTTCCCTAAATATATTTTTTTCTTTCGTACAATTGTTTTTTTTCTTTCATATAATCATTTCTCTCTTTAACTCTTTAAAAATCATTTATTACATTTTTTAGAAAAGAAAAATAAATAATGCTTTTTGGACATCAATTTTAATTTTTTTTTCCTTTTCCCCTTGTTTAATTAAGTGGTTTCTAAGTTTTTACTTTAATTGTACTATGCTTTGTTTCATTAACACTTGAAAGTAACTATTTATGCACATTAGTTGGGAATTCATTTTGTTATTATAGCATATCGCATTTTTTAACATAAATTAAATGTAACATTTTTTAAATATATTATTAAAATTAATAGGTAATATTTTTTTTATATTTTTATATATTTTTAAATATTATTAATAATATTTTATAAAATAAATTAAATGCAACACTTTTTAAAATATTACTAAAATTAATAGATAACTTTTTTATATTTTTATAATATTTTTTAAACATTACAAAACGTATAATATACTATGGTGTGTAAGCATTTTAGGTGTAAATAAATATCTGTTAAGTTTCCTATAACAAACTAGCTAGCTTCCTTTTCACCGCAGATATTTTGATTCTGGTTCTTTGATCCAATCGTCTTGTACACCTGCTTTGTAAAGATCACCAAATTTTACGGCTAATATTATTTAAAATTTTTGCATGCATGAATCTTTCTTTTTTTTCAAACATGACTTCTTAAGTGGGTCTTGGATATAGTTTACCCCGTAAAAACCAGAATCTTACATCTGAATTTTGTATCAATATTGGGATAACCATGTACGCGTGTTTATATTATGATAGCAATTGAATTTAATTTTTTTATGATGACTATGAATTTAAAGTAATGTATTAAGTCATATGCACTTAGATGATTTTTTTTTCCATTCAACCAAGGCACAGTATTTTCGTTTCTTTTTTGGGTGCCAGGCAAAGTATTATTTAAATTCTTTTATAAATATATTAAAATAAAATAAATTAAAATAACAATATAAATTTGGTAATTATTAATGAGATGTAAATACCTTTTTTAACCAAATAATTATTAATGATTTTTTGATTTGTGTATTTTTCTCATTGTGTTACTTTAGACAATCATATATGCGATATTTTTTTAAGGAACTTCGTATCTGGAGGGTTGGCGTATCCCTTATCCTTAAATTAATTTTATTTATCCTAAAAAATCAATTTGATTTCAAATAAATTTAACCACAACGTGTGGCTATATCGATAATTAATCTCAAGTGCGTGCTACATTAACATAGTGTGCAGCTAATATATAATTCTTAGAATTAAAAACATATTCAAGATATATTAAATAATGAAATGTATGTCAAATCAATAAATTAAGGATGTAAAAGAAAAGGGTCATATACCTGGAAAAGTAAGAGATCATTGATGTGAAAAAAAAAATATTTTTATTTTTAATTATAAAATTATCACATTATTTTTTATTTTTAAAAATTTGTATAAAAAAATTAAAAAAATATATTTTTATACAATTTTTTAAAGAATAAAATTATAATTTTATAATTAAAAATGAATAAAAAATAATTTTACAAATTAAATACCCCTAAATAATTATTCATGTAATAAAGTATTACTGCTTTTTTTAAAACATGTTTACTTGGGATTAAATAAATGGGCTCATTTACGTATTATATTTATTTATTTATTTTATAAAAATATATTTTTTTAATTTGTTTAGAATTATTTTATTATTTTTTTATATTTGGAGAAATTATTTTAATATATTAGATAAAATGAATTAAGGTATACTAGAGAATATATTAAGATTGAGATTCAAGTCAATTTGAGTTTGATGGAAAAATTGTCTAGTTAAAAATAGTTCTTTCACATCATTTTTATTTTTAAAATGTTGGTTATTTTATTTACTTTCTTTCTTCTTCTTTTTTTAATTTTTTCTATCTTTTTCTTTGAATCTCTTTTTCTTCTCATTTAGATTTGATCTTTATAAACCTTACTTGAGCTAAAGGCACCAAGGTTATTCATCTGAAATTGAATATGAAAAAAAATCTATTGAAGTACTCATTATAATAGTCATTCCTATCAAATTGACATGTCTTTCCCAATAGCATATGGCGGGCCTCCGTAGGGACAATATCACACCGGACATTATCCTTATACATATCTATCCTAAATGAAAAGAAAACTTGCTTATCAACCAACAACCAACAAGTCTTCATTGTCACTAAGTCATAGAAGTTTATATGACTTAAGATGGGGAGTAGTTTCTAACCCTAACTTAGTCACTAACCTAGTGCTAACTATGTCAATACAACTACCACTATCAATAACATATATGTCATTAAATGGAACATCTTATATGAAAGATGTTCTCTTTTTGGTTTTCTTCCTTCACGTTAGTGACACTTCCTAGCAACCTCCTAACCACTAGTAGATCTCCCTCTAATGCATACTCTAAAGCTTTATTGCTAGAAGATGAGTAGTTAAAGTTATAACTCAAAGATTTTAAGGTAGAATAATCTCCATTGTCCCTAAGGATTGTACTCTTCTTATTAGAACATTAAGAAACCATGTGTCCTTTTCCTAAGCACTTAAAAGATTTAATGAAAAATTTTTTTCCTGATGGTAGATTAGGTGTTTTTCCCTTGGACACATTGGAGTCCTTGATGTTCATAGTTTTCCTAGGTTTGATATTTGATTTTTCCTTCCTATCCTTTCATTGTTCTTGCGTGGATGACCTATAAGAAGTATACTCCATTTCTCTTTCTTGATTAATTGGGTATTTCTAATAGGCATTTGACTTATGAAACTCCACAAAACCATGTACAAAGAATCTTGATTACCTGTTGAAATGAATTTTGGTTTTTTTTTTTTTGATAAAAATGGTTAATGAACTGATCTGCTATATCATATAAAGCTATCTTAAAACTTATTAATTTTATATCTCCTTTGGATTGGATTGTTTTTCATCTTAATTTTAGTTACTGAATATTCTATTATGGACTACACTGTAAATTTATTGAGATGGTTCTTACAAACTAACATTTTTGAAATAGTACTATTAATTTCAAGCAATACATTCCTAACTGATTTAGATGATTTTTCATCAATTCAAGTTTGAGATTATGGCTCAAATATCATAGACTCTGTTTCACAATAAGAAATAGTTAGGTGTTTTATTTTTAATGGGTGAAAAACTAAGTATTGAAAATATGAGTTTCAACTTCATAATCCAAGTGAACCCATGGTCTTAAAGTTATTTACTGATTGATAGTATAGTTGATAGATGTGGTTCTCTGCTTCATGAAAAAATAAAAGTTTATTTTGTGTCATTATACTATCTTGTTTATTAGCATGTCACTATTTGATTTATAGTGTTTTACTTGTTTCTTGCCAATTTTAATGTTCATCCATAGATCAGGTGTTGTACCTTATATAACAAGTTCTTGTTTCTTGCATTACACAAAATTATTGTGTTTTAGAAGTTTCCCAGTTCAATTTGGGAACTTAAAAATTGGTATTGCATGTTGGAGCAGAAAGATGATTCCGGGGTAGTATAGAGTAGTAAAAGTCTGGCAAGTGCATGACAATATATTAGGAGTTAGGACCCTAGGGTAATCTAGGTATCATGAAACACCTTAAGTAAATGAAATGTTGCAGATTCACAGGCCTTAACATCCATTTCCTCTGATCTCTTTTGTTGTGTGCTAGGTCAATTTGGAAAATCAACCAAGGTCTTATACTTTTATCTATATTTTTTAGGAATTAAATTATAGTAAGTAATTTTTTTAAAAATAAAATAAATTTATTAATGACCAAAGTTTGAAAAATGGATGACGCATATTAAATGGGGTGTATTTGATATTTAATCAAATACCCTCCATTTGCGGAATAAAATGAACTATAATATCTAATTCAAATCTTGAGCTTTGTTAATTTGATATTAAATCTAAAGTTGTTAAAAAATTGTGATAAGTCAAATTAAAAAACTTAAATTATAAATTTGAATACTTAAAAAATTTGATTGATCTGTTTATTTTGTCGGCTCTACCTCAAGTACTAAGATGAGGTTTTCTTAAAGTGACCTTTATGTTCATGGCAGTGACTCTTGGTTCGAGGTGGCAATCATGCCCTTCATTAGGAATGTAGGGTAATCTTGTAAAAAGAAAATTAAAATTCATAATTAGTGTAAAGCTAAGCATGGGTTTGGTGGGGTTTAACTTTCACTTTCGAATCATTGTTTGATTTGTATAATTCCTGGGTGGCAATTGCCAAAGCAACTCCTTTTCAGCTTGCCTTATGAATTGGGTCAAAAAAATCTTATGCTCCCAAATAATAAATAAATGGGGCAGTTGCAAGAATTTGCATCAAGTATATATAAGTAAAATTTATGATTTTTATAACATTTTACTTAATTTTAATAATTTTATTGTGTAATTTATTAAAACAATTTACGACATATACTAAACCATGAATGTATTAAAATAATGGAAATGTTTGGTTTACATTAATAATTTTTATCTGGATCAATCTTTTGAATGGTGGTTGGATTTTTTTAAATAATTTTTTTATAACTGTTAAAATTTTAAAATGCATATGGGTACAAGTTACTGTAAATGTATTCTCTTAAAATAAGTAGTTAATTAAGGCAGATAAACACACCAAAAATTGTAAATATGAGAGGTGTTGGGAATGGGCATGAACATTAAACTTTGTGTCTAATTTTATTTTTACTTATCCAATAGGTTAGCACCTTTTACAGTATTGAAAGTGTAAAGCGAGGAATGAGTTCTCAATTAAGTTTATAAAGAATTTTTAGTTTATTGAATATATATAGTAATTCTATTCTCCTTCTTAGAAATATTTATTTATATTTCTCACAAAATATGCAAGTTGTTAGACCATTATAATTGAAGTTGATTAAGTTGTTTTCAAGTTGTCCTTGTTCATACCATCACAAGTAAGTGAGAGTTAATTATATGGATACCAATACCATTACTATTTATATCAATTGTTAGTGTCAGTTGGTGAATCTTGAACAATTATTTTTATTTATAGATTTCTAGTATGGCATTTGCGAATCAAAATATAGAAGATGAAGTAGTTTTTGAAACTCCTTCTACCTTTTTTGGAAATATTGAGTCAACCAAGAGGGAAATTTCATCTGTATGGAAATTTTTTTTCAAAAATTGGGAGATAAGGATGGTTCTGATAAGGCTGTATGCAATTATTATGGCAAAGGTTTTATAGTTAGTAAAAATCCTAAGACCAAAATGTATTATGGGACATCACATTTAAATCATCATATTTCTAGTTGTAAAGAGTTTTCGAAAACAAATCTGAACATGGATGATATGGTGTCTAACCAAAAGTCTATCACCAAAAAATTGATCAAAAGATGCATCGTGACCTTCTTGCACAAGTTATAATTAAACATGATCTATCATTTAATTTTGTTGAATATGACATGATCAAAAAATGGATAAAGTATTTAAATCCAAATGTTGTGATGCATTCTAGGAATACTGTTGTGTCAGATATTAAAAAAGTTTATATTGGAGAGAAGGATAAACTGAAGCAAGTTTTGTCTACAATTCCCAACAAAATATGTTTAACATCTGACATATGAACAAGCTCTACCACATAAGGTTATATTTGTCTGACTGCACACTTTGTGGATGATAATTGGAAATTAGTTAGTAAAATTCTTAATTTTTGTCGAATAAAACCTCCTTATACTGGATATGAAATAGAAGCCATCCTATTTGATTGTTTGAAGAATTGAGGAATTGACAAGAAACTGTTTTCTATCACTTTGGACAATGCTTCTTCTAATGATAGTATGCAAAGTATTCTGAAAGCCCATATTCGTTTGCAAAATGGCTTATTGTGTGATGGTGATTTTTTTCATGTTCGATGCTCTGGTCACATTCTTAATTTAAATGTTCAAGAAGGCTTGAAAGTGGCAAATAAAACTCTTCATAAAATCAGGTAGAGTGTTAAGTATGTGAGAGGGTCAGATGGGAGGATGATTAAATTTAAAGCTTGTGTGCAAGAAGCAGACATTGATGCTAGTATTGGATTAAGGTTAAATGTATCGACCAGATGAAATTCAACATATTTGATGCTTGAAAGTGCACCAAAATATGAAAAATCATTTGATATTCTTAGAATGACAAATACAAATTATAAAAACTATCCATCAGATGAAGTTGGAGAAGGGGAAAGAAAATATGTGAATTTTTAGAACTTTTCTATGATACCACAAATATGATATCAGGATCATCATATCCAACATCTAGCTTATATTTTTTGCAAGTGTGGAAGATTGAATGCATGATGAATGAAAATTTTCTAAATGAAGATGTGGTGATAAAGGAAATGTCAATAAGTATGAAAAGAAAATTTGACAAGTATTGGAAAAAGTATAGTGTAGTATTGGCTTTTGGAGTCATTCTTGACACTCACTTGAAACTTGATTTTGTACTCTTTTGTTATACCAAACTTGAACAAACAACCTCTGAAGATAAGGTTAAAGATGTGAGGGAAAAGTTTGAGAAACTTTATGATGAATATGTACGTTGTTTCTGAGCATCCTCTTCTGAATCTCAATCATTCGGTGATTTTAATGTTTTCGATAAGTTAAGCGAAGAAGGGAGTAGGCATAAGAGATCAAAGGTGTTCAAGGTACTTTTTTAACTTATTGTTATAGTTTTATATTTTAATTATTTTTTGATTAGCTAATTAAAGTATTATATGTTGCAGGAGTTTAAAAGGTTCCAAAATTAAACTAAATCTAATGTTGGAAAGAGTGAACTAGACATTTATTTGGAAGATAAACCTCTTGACTATGATGATAATGAAGATTTAGATGTGTTGGGTTATGGGAAGATCAATGAAAAGATATTTCCCACGCTTGCTATTATGGCACGTGATGTATTGAGTATTCCAATCAGTATAGTTGCATCAGAATCAGCATTTAGCATCGGTGGATGTACGCTAACTAAATATAAAAGTTCTACACTTCCAAACAATGTTCAGATGCTTATTTGCACCATAAATTGGTTACATGGTTTTGTTTTAAATTCTAATGTTAATATTTATATAATATTTTATATTCTTATTTACTTTTAATTATGTATATTGGGACTAATTATCTAATTATGTTGTTATTGATTGTGAGTTTTAGATGAAAATGATTATATATCTATTTATCATGGAATACAGAAGCTAAATGTGTATCTAGAAGATGATGACATTGAAAAATAACTAGGAATTAAAGGATTAAGATTGATATCTTAGATTATATTATAACTCAAGTTATGCAACTAGTTGAATTATTGTACTCTGGCCTATGCTATTATAAAATTATGTTCACTCCTCTTTGCATCCATATTAGTGTTAGTTTTAGACATTGATATTTTTGGAGGTATTCTTTGATTGTTGATTGAGTTTGTTTCTAATATAGTATAATGTATATAATCAATCTAGCACAACATCTTTTTGGACCATGTTTCTCTGCTCAATTTGGTATAGTTCCTTTCTTTTTATCTTATGATTCCTAAAACTAGGATTAGCTCAATTAATTGATTGTGTGTATTTTAGACCTTGATGTTGAAATCATTACCTTATTCTCAAAACCCTTTTAGCCACTAACAAATTTTTGTGTGAGATCTGCCACAAGGGTTTCCAAATAGATCATAACTTGTAGCTTCATAGGAGGGGGCATAACATGCACTAATCTTTTTAAACAGAAAAGGTATACATCTGACTAGATTTTGTGATACTTATATTAGCAGTAGTTAGAATTTTCTGTTCATAATCAAATTATATATTTGTGATATTTGTGATGTTTATATGAGAGGTCTTGTGAGAATCTTTAAAGCATAGTGTAGTGTATTATTTTTTTTATGGAAGGGCTGGCCCATGGGTTGGCCCTAAGGGCTTTTTATATATAGGGATTTTTTTGGCCCTAACCTATAGAGCTAGGGCTAAATGGATAAGGGCTGGCCCATTTGATAGCTCTAGCTGCTATGGCATGCATGCAGGGCATACCTGCAGGATGGTATGGATGAAAATTAAAACATAATGCACTTAAAAATGAGTGACAAGTTTAGACACTAACTTGTTAGTTTCCAAAAACCACAAGTGCAGCTTTGGATTCCAAGATTTACAACAACTTTTGTTGGCCAGGATTGGACTTCAAACTTATGTCCATCATCATCTCCTAGATTGTAAGTAAGCCATATAACAATAAACACATAAAACATAAATAATGTAGAACAAATATATGAAAGACACCTTGAATCCTAAACCTTACCTTACCATGTAGTAGTCCATTTATTTGATTCTTTTTTAAGTTTTTCAAGTCAACTTTGTTGAATTGGTGGTAAGTGGCCAATATGGTGAGCCAATTTTAGCTTATTTGTTGTTATGCTGTAGAAGATTAGCACTCTTATTTCCTCCAACATGCTTATGATTGACTTCTCCCTAATTGAAACAATCTTAGCATTGAACACTTCATAATTGTTATTGCATATATTGTCCACTTTTGGCCAGGGTGAGAAACAAGCTTTAGTCTAAGACTCTTTTGGATTTTCAGCCAAATAATCATGAGTTTTTAGGTTTGTTATCTGCAATGAATTCATATTCTTGTGGAACTGGTGAGACTCATTTGATCTAGCACATTCCCACAGTAACATTTTCAGCTCCTTATCCTTCCATTGCTTGGAGAAATTTTGCCACACATGCCATACACAAAATCTGTGTGGGGCTCCAGACATTACTTCTTGTAAAGCCTATTTCAAACCTTATAATATGGAGTCAAATGAGTGCCTGACATATTAACCTTCTCAAATTGGTCCCTATGTAATTTAGAATGTTACATAGTTGTCCTTATTAATATTTTAGTTATATCCATAGCCTATACATATAGAATCTATATTTACGTGAAACATTTGCATGCAAACATATGTACTTTCTACATGTTAGAAATGATGTTCCATCCATATTGAACATGGTCCCCTATGTCTTCATGTAATAGATCCAAGAACCATCTCCAATTCTCTTTGTTTTCAACATCAACCACAACATAGGCAATAACCCATATATGATTGTTTGCATCCTGACCAACAGCAAGCAACAACTGTCCGCCATAATACCCTTCAAGGAAGGCTCCATCAAGCCCAATCAGTGGCCTACACCCATCTTTAAATCCTTTCTTGCATCCAGTAAGAGATATACACAATCTGCAAAACTTTGGAGGACCCTCTTCCTGTGGAATTGTTTCCATTTTGACAGTAGAACTTGGGTTCCACTTTAATAATTCTGCACAATATCGCAACCGTAATTCCGACAAGACGACGAACTCGTTAAAATTTTGAAAATAGAATTTATTTGATTAATGTGGAGTCGCCACCAAATTTTTATTTAAGGGAAAAAGATTTGGAAAAACCATGACTCGAGGAAGAGATTTAGGTTCGGGAGTCGGTTACGAGTGGGGAAGGTGTTAGGCACCTTACTCGCCCGTTCCGAAGAACGATACCCTTAAACTGAGAATGTGGTTATTTGAAAATAGTTTGATCCCTTAATTAATGTGAAAATAAATAGGTTGATGTAGGTTAGCCTGACAGGACTTGATCCTGCTCCTACGTATTCCCCGGTGCAATGGGAAACTCAAACCTTACGTAGTTCTGGTTTGTGAAGGCTTGACCTTCAGAGGTGCTTGAAAAGGAGTATTTGAAAATGAATGGTGCTCGAAGGCTTGACCTTCGGAGCTACTTGAAAAGGAATATTTGAAAATGAATGGTGCTCGAAGGCTTGACCTTCAGAGCTGCTTGAAAAGGAATATTTGAAAATGCCTAGAGTGTTTTGAAAATATTTTAAGGAGAATCCTTAGTCCACATATGTGTCGCAACCGTAATTCCGACGAGACGATGAACTCGCTAAAGTTTAAAAATAGATTTTATTTTGATAATATGAAGTCACCACCAAATTTTTATTTTAAGGGAAAAAGATTCGGAAAAATCCCTGACTCGAGGATGAGATTCGAAGTTCAGGAGTTAGTTACGAATAGGGAAGGTGTTAGGCACCTCACTCACCCGTTCCGAAGAACGATACCCTTAAACTGAGTGTGTGATTATTTGAAACTTTTTTGATCTCTTTAATTAAAGTGAAAATAAATACTTGATGGAGGTTAGCTTGACAGGACTTGATCCTGCTCCAACGTATTCCCCGGTGCAATGGGAAATTCAAGGCTTACGTAGTTTTGGTTTAAGTCGAAGGCTTGACCTTCGAAAGGTATTTGAATTGAAAAGTGAATGCATTGTTGTATTTTTTGAAAATATTTTAAGGGTGCAATCCCAATCCACCTATGCACAGGGCCCAAGACAACTACGGCTGCACTTGGACCCATACGAATCTCTAAATAGCGAACAACAGAAAAAGCTACCAGTTCGTTTTAAGAGCTCATCACGTGAGATTAAAGAATGAAAAACGGAGTTTTTATTTGTGTCACAAAGGAAAGGGCAATCCATAATCTACATATGCACAGGGCCCAAGACAACTACGGTTGCACTTGGACCCATACGATTCTCTAAACAGCAAATAGCAGGAAAAGCTACCAGCTCATTTTTGGAGCTCGTTGCGTGAGATTAAGGAATGCAAAACGACATTTTTATTTATTTCAAAAGGGAAGGGCAATCCCCAATCCACATATGCACAGGGCCCAAGACAACCCCGGCTGCACTTGGACCCATACGATTCTCTAAACAGCGAACAACAGGAAAAGCTACCAGTTTGTTTTTAGAGCTCATTACGTGAGATTAAGGCATGCAAAATGACATTTTTATTTGTTTCAAAAGGGAAGGGCAGTCCCCAATCCACATATGCACAGGGCCTAAGACAACTACCGCTGCACTTAGACCCATACGATTCTCTAAACAGCGAACAGCAGGAAAATCTACCAGTTTGTTTTTAGAGCTCGTTTCGTGAGATTAAGGAATTCAAAACGACATTTTTATTTGTTTCAAAAGGGAAGGGCAATCCCCAATCCACATATGCACTGGGCCCAAGACAACCACGGCTGCACTTGGACCCATACTATTCTCTAAACAGCGAACAACAGAAAAAGCTACCAGTTCGTTTTTAGAGATCGTCGCGTGAGATTAAGGAATGCAAAACGAGTTTTATTTTTTTAAAAAAGATATTTCTTGATTGCGACCATTCAAGGCGTGGGGGGCTTGAGCGGACTTTCAAGAAGTTTAGGGCTTAATTGTAATTTCAGGAAATTTGGGGGTCTAAGTGTAATTTTGGGAAGTTGAGGGACTTAATATAAATATTAAAAGCATAGGGGTCAAAATACAAAATACTAAAAGTATAGGGGTCAAAATACAAATACTAAAAGTATAGGGATCAGAATGTAAATATTAAAAGTATAGGGGTCAGAATGTAAATATTAAAAGTGCAGGGGTTTAAGGGCAAATTTATGAGGTTTAGGGACTAAACTGTAATTTTTGGAACTCGAGGGGCTTGATTGCAATTTGGGGGATTTGTGGGGTATTAAAAATTTGCAAAAAAGGTCTCTTCCCCATTGAAGCACCCTGGGTCCCTTGTCTTTGCATGACCTTCATGGCTCCAACCTGATTTCTCCCAGCGAAATGGCTCGAGAAGGCTCTGATGCATGAGCTCTTCCTTCCTCTCCTATGGGGTCTGTTACCTTTGTACGCTCAAGTCCTGGATCCTTGCGTGCGAACCTGATCGCGGTTTGGCTTGCGGTGTGGTGCTCCCTCTCCTTCCTCGTTTGCTGCCCTGAGTTGACCAATGCAGTTCCTGGTGGTTGGGGTTCAATCACGAGACGTATCTGGTTCTTCTGTAGGTCGGGTTCTAAGCATCCTAATAGGCTTTGCCCAATGAGCTCAACTGCATCGGGATGTGGTCTCCGGGCGTCCAAGACGAGACCGAGGGGGCTCCTCTGCCTCCCCTTCATCCTACTGATCTCTTCTCTTCCCGTTCGTGCATGAGAGTCGAAGCTATTGTCTATCCGTTCACTAACTCATAAGCGGGAGAGAGACCCCTTCAAGCTGCCCCTCGTAGTGGAGCCATCGTACAGGTATTCGGTCTCTTCAGCACCTGGTCTTGCCCACGCCTAGGGACCCTTGATGCTAGGTAGTTCGCCCTCCCCCATATGTGCCGTCTTGCCCTATTCCTGAACAGGATCACCGCCTCCTACTCTTTCTATTCAGGTTAGCCTAAGAGTTTTGGGGTCTCTTCTATAGGTTAGTCCCCTAGACTGAGCATTCGGTTCGCTCCTTCGCAGAGCCACACTTGTTCGCTCTTATCATACTTCAGACCCCCTTAACGTTGGAGCCTTCTTCATGGTTCCCCTGCTAGGGTGACGTTATGAACATTCGTTCACTTGCGGCGGTTATCCCTTACACCTCTCGATTTTGAGCTCGGCGGGGATGCGGCTCTTGGTGGGAAAGGAACAGGGAGAGTAAAAGAATAGTGGACTCGAAGATGATGCCCAATCCGGGAGGGGAGCCCTCTGCTCTGTCGTAGTAAGTGTTCACCTTCAGGCACGATTGGCTGAGATGAGTGAACGACTACCACGATTACGTCACCGTGAGCAAATTCCACCTGAGACAGATTCAACGTAGGGCTGGTCTTTGGCCGAATCCGACGGACCCATGGCTCTTGTTATGCTACTAAATCCTCATCGCCTCATATTCTCGTTTGGCCTGGTAACTCCGCTCTTATGGACCAGCTTGATTCACAATTAGACGTACGCGGCTCTGGATTTACTCTTACATCACACCTAAGTTATAGGGATAAGCTAAGGAAATTAACAAATTGTATTTCACAGACGTTTATTCCATTGGACATAACCGGATAGGATCAAGCTCAAAACAGGGGTCGAAGGCCTTATATGGTGATTTATGAACCAAACGTCTCGAGTGGGATCTGGAATGCGTCGCGATAATGAATCAAGAAATGCGATGCGCACTCATTTGAGCAATTAATCTTTGGATAAGAGCTTACTTAAGCGACTAGTCGATTGATTCGAATTTCAAATTCTCATGCAAAGCTAGCAATGATTAATAACATACTTCATATCCAATTCGAAATCTATATAACTCACGGGACATTTCCATCTCTAAGCCTAAAGTGTGAGAGGATAGCACCAACCTGAATATCGGGGAAGGTGATTTCCTTTCTACCTTAGCTACACGATCGCGTCGGCTATGGACGAGGTGCTTCTTCCTTCGAGAAAGGATCCACGAGGAGCTAAACGAATACGCAGTCCTTCGAGCCTACCCTTCGCAGCCCCAAAATTCCCCAGAGAGATGAGAGAATTTCTGAAAAGAATCTCCTTAAGTTTTCCTAGTTTCCCCCAGAAGTAAAAGCCCCTTTTCTCATACCCCTAGGCCTTATTTATACCCCTTTTAAGCCTCCGTCCTTTCTTTCTTTTGCCCCTTTTCTGCTTCCCCTTTTTTCCTTTATTTTTATTTCCCTCCTTTTCTACCTTTAATTTATTCATTTTGTTTTGTTTATGGTGTTATTTGTTTATTTGGCTTTTATTTTTCGGTTATTGGATTTTTATTTTATTATGTATTTTTTTTATTTTTATTGTTATTTTTATTATTTATGTTATTTTTATTTTTTTATTTTTATTATTATATATTTATTTATTTCCTCTTATTATTTAAGAGTTTTATTCGTTTCAATTATTATCATTTTCCTCTTTTCTATTTTATCTTTTGGCTTTTTATTTAATTTTATTTTTATTTACTTAATTTTTATATATTTTATGTCCATGTATTTTGCTGTTATTTTTCTTTTCTCACTTTCCTCCCATTTATTTTTCATTCTTCTTTTTGTTGTACTGCTTGTTTTTCTTTTTTTTTTTATTTTATTTTCAGATTTTGTTTCTTATTTTCCTAATTATTTATCTCTTTTCCTCCCCTTTTATATATTATTATTTTGATTGTTATTTTCAAATTTTCTTCTTTTTTGATCTTTTCCGTTTCACATCTTTCGATTTCTTTTATCCTTTTTATTTATCATTCACTTTTATCGTTTATTTATTTGTTGCAGGTTTCTTGGTTAATTTTAACCATTGATTTGCGAACGGGGACTCAGACATAATTGGGTGTTTACAATATGCACAGGATCCAAGATAACTACAGTTGCACTGGGATCCATATGAATCCCTAAGTATCGAACAACAGAAAAAACTACCAGTTCGTGCTTAGGGTTCATCGCGTGAGACTAGGGGTTCAAAAATGAATTTTTCGTTGAAGTTATTTAGAAGGAATTCCCAGTCCACATATGCACAGGGTCCAAGACAACTACGGCTGCACTTGGGACCCATATGAATTCCTAAGCATCGAACAACAGAAAAAGCTACCAGTTCATGCATAGGGTTCATTGCGCGAGACCTAGAACCAAAGAATTTAATTTAAAAATGATAATGAAAAGAGATGAATGAGCTTAAGTAGAAAAAGGATTGAGCTTGATTTAAACTAAAGAAATGAAGTTGATTTTGAAATGAAAAGAATTAAACTTGATATGGATTTGAGAGGGGAATTTGAACTTGATTTGAATAAAAATGAGTTTGACTTGAACTTGACTTGATTTAAAATGAACTTGATTTAGGATGAATTTGATTGAAAATTTGAGGAAAAGAATTAAATTTGACTTGAAATGAATTTTAATTAAACTTGAGGAAAGAAATTGAATTTCAAAATATCCATTTAAATTGATGTTTGAGGAAGAGAATTAAATTCGATTTGCGATGAATTTCAATTGAAATAGAAGGAAACAAGTTGAATTTCGAAACATGCATTTAAATTGGTATTTGAGGAAAAGAATTAAGCTTGATTTCATTGAAGAAAAGAATTAAGCTTGATTTTATTGAAGAAAAGAATTAAGCTTGATTTTATTTGTAGCAAGAATTAAACTTGAATTTATTTGAAATTAAATTGAACTTGATTTTATTTGTAAAAAGAATTAAACTTGATTTTATTTTTGGAAAAAAGAATTAAGCTTGATTTTATTTGTAATTGAGAAATTAAACTTGATTTTGTTTGTAAAAAAAGTTTGATTTTGTTTGTAAAAAAAAAATTAAACTTGATTTTGTTTGTAAAATGGAATTAAATTGGATTTGAAAAAAGAGGGGAAGAGAAAATGGGCTTGAGATTTGATCCAAATTAATTACAAAAAAGTTGATGAATATCATTTACTTTGCTTAAAAGAGTTAGATTTCACTACTTAAAACTTTTAATTTCGAGAAAAAGCTGCCTATAGGGATCAAAACCAGGACCCCCGTATAGGCTCTAATTGAAATAGCCACTTGAGCTAAGCCTGGGGTTGTGGCTTTAGTCTTTGGATAGATTACAATCATGCATGAATCATTAATTAGCAATTTTAAAATAAATGGCAGCACATGGGATTCGAACCCCTGGCCACTGTGTAGGGGACTAACATATCAACCACTAAGCTGAACGTCTAGCTTGGACTGAATGCTTATGAACCTGGTTAATATTTGAAGGTAGTGCTGTTGCTTTACGTAGAGTGGCGCATGGTGCATGCATGGACGAACTGTCACAATCGCAATTCTGACGAGACGACGAACTCGCTAAAATTTTGAAAATAGACTTTGATTGATTATGTGTGGAGTCGCCACGAAATTTTTATTTAAGGGAAAAAGATTTGGAAAAAACCTTGACTCGAGGATGAGATTCGAAGTTCGGGAGTCGGTTACGAATGGGGAAGGTGTTAGGCATCCCGCTCGCCTGTTCCGAAAAACGGTACCCTTAAACTAAGTGTGTGATTTTTGAAATTGTTTGATCCCTTTAATTAGCATGGAAGTAAATAACTTGATGGAGGTTAGCCTGACAGGACTTGATCCTGCTCCTTCGTATTCCCCGATGCAATGGGAAACTTAAGGCTTACATAGTTCTGGTTTGTTTTGAAGGCTTGACCTTTGAAAGTGCTTGAAAAGGAGTATTCGAAGATGAACATGTTGTTTTTAAAAGCTTTTTATTTTTTAGGAGGAACCTTCAGTCCACTCATGCACAAGGTCCGAGGCAGCTAAGGCTGCATGGGGTCCTATACGAACTACTAAACATCGAACAACAGTGTAGACCGCCAGTTTCCCATTTAGAGTTCGTCGCGTGAGACCGTAGATCCCCAAAGTATTTTGGAAAGAATCTTCGTTTTTGGAGGAACCCTCAGTCCACTTATGCACAAGGTCCGAGGCAGCTAAGGATGCACGGGGGCCTATACAAACCACTAAACATTAAACAACAATGTAGACCGCCAGTTTCCCGTTTAGAGCTCATTGCGTGAGACCGTAGATCCCCAAAGTATTTTGATAAGAGTCTTTTTTTTTTGGAGGAACCCTCAGTCCACTCATGCACAAGGTCTGAGGCAGCTAAGGCTGCACGGGGGCCTATACGAACTACTAAACATCGAACAGCAGTGTAGACCGCCAGTTTCCCGTTTAGAGCTCATTGCGTGAGACTTGTATTTCCAAACGAATTTAATTTGAACATAATAAAGATAAGAAAAGAATTGGATTGATTTGAAACAGGAATTTGTTTTGAAGTGAACTTGGTTTTGAGTTTTGGGAAATTGAACTTGACTTGATTAAAAATAAGCTTGACTCGGACTTGCTAATTTTGAAAGATTCAAACTTGAATTCAATTTGAGAAAAGGCATTGAATTTGTTTTGGAAACTTGAGAGAAAGAGAATTAAACTGGAGTTTGATTTGATTTTTTTCGAAGAAAAGAATTAAAAAAAAGAATTTAGTATGAATTTGATTTTGTTGATTTTGGATTGGCATTAATGAGGAGTGTAGGGGCTTAATTGGAATAATGGGAAGTATAGGGGTCAAATTAGAATAAGGGAAAGTGCAAGGACTTGGTTGTAATAATGGAAGTTGTAGGGGCTGATCTGCAATAATGGAGAGTGTAAAGGCTAGATTGCAATAATGGAAAGTACATGGGTGGGGTTGGAAATAAGGAAATGCATTTTTTCGCTGGATTGGGAATTGTCGTGCTTGGGATTCGAAGTGAAGGCCTTGAGGGTCGCACACTATAGACTCCGACCGCTTGGGTCAATTCACTTTTGTGATATACGCTTCATTTGGACAGTGTAAGTACATAAGGTAAGATTGACATTGGCTTTAAGCAGTGTCTACTTGCGGGCCCCACGCCACCTTAATTGCCTTCTCCTAAATCACTTCTCTCCTCAAAGCCTTTCTCTTGCATGGGTTCTTTATTTTGCATAGGATCCTCAGACTTTCTTTTTGCATTTCTAGGAACGAATCTAGCGTCCGCATAGCCTCTTTGGCACTAATGGGAATGCCTCCTTCTCACGATCAAGCCTACTGATTCTCCTTATTTATATAGTAACGATCTCGGAGTAAGGCTCGCTATGGGCTCGCATTGGGAAGGCTTGTACACGTTTATTTTATGTGGAGATTCAAAACCATCCAAACCTTTATATCTTGAATCCAGCAGCTTTTTCTCTGCCCAATTTCAACGATCAACATAGGCTCAGTGCACAGCAATGGTACCACACACAGATGTTCTCAACGTTGAATTCTCCTCGTGGTTTTCATTGGCCTGGCTAGGGGTTTTATTAGTTCACTAAGCTGAAAACATGTAAGTAGAAGGCCATAAACAGTACCACACTAATATTGCCTTTGCTTATGTTTCTTGTGTAGTGAATCCTTGAGTATCCCTATGCCAACTCGTGGCTTTTTTTTCATTGCAAGCTTCCAAGGCAATATCCTCCTCACTTTTGGTCCTGGGTTTATTTGCTAATGCAAGAATGGAATCGGAGGTATATTCAGCTCATAAAACGTCACCACAGGTTCGATTTCCCTAAGCTATTGTCATGTGACTTGGCTGGCCTTCACCCTTATAAAGCTCTTCAGAATGTCTCCCACAGAACCTACCCCCATCGCACTCATCATGCTTCCGACCTTGAGCTGCCTCCAAGTAATGAGGCTCTCCATATATCTTGATAACGAGGCTTACCTACATGGTCTGTGCGAGGCTCGTGGTTGGCACTTGCTTGGCCTCTGCAGGAGCTACTCGACGTGGGCCATAAGTTGTATGGTAGTTTGCTTGGCCTCCTTCAAGAATGTGAACACAAGTTGACTAAAGCTTCATCCTCGCGTGTGTGCCCCCTTGAAGTGTCACCTATTTCACGTGTAGGTAGTGTATAGATGCTTGAGGGCTCGTTCATTTTCAGTGCCTCCTACTGGTCCTTTAAAGCTTTGGCTATTTGCCCAATGACGTCGTTCGTGAGGTTTTTCGAATGTGCCGTTCTTTCAATAACCCTTAGACATACTGCAATTTCTCTGTATGCACCCTGAGGGCCACATTTTAATGGCTATAACACCAGAATTCCGGACGTACCTCAACGTGCATGCATGCAGGTCGGATTAGCGTCGATGGCTTAATAGCCATGTATTGCAAATCATTGACAAGGTCATTCTCTGGAGATATACAGAACGAGCTTCTTCATAACTCTCAAATGAAACTTCATGTGATAGTAGGTGCACCATCACAACCCCAGCGTATTGTGAGGAGATTGGGTTCTTCCATAATTTGTTCAAAGAAACTGTATGTATCTAAAGGTGTCTCCTCATCGAGACTCGGTCTTGTAACAAGAACTCACTTGATAAAACCAGTGCAACAAATATCAAGCCTTTGTGTCATTTTTACTCATCTCAATTTGTGGTGAAGTAGTAAATCCCTTTTTCCTAAAAAGGTAGGAGAGGGATGTGCATATCAGCTCCTGGGCTTTAATGGAAGAGACATTTTGACGCTTGTAATAATGTTGGGTTCTGAAGGAAGGATTGTATAGTCTTTGGCAAGGTATCCCTTATTGCAACTGTAACTACGGATTTATGACCCTTTGTTTAGCAGCATGTAGATAATGACACACGTATCATGCTCTCATGTTCTCGTTTGAAGCTAGAGTCACTCTTCAATTGCCACTTGCAGGACTTTACTAAGATGGATTTAATTGAAGTAACAGACCCGCAACTCATGATGTCATTAGAAAGTGTAAGAACTTTTAACTTCTCTTAAGAGTGATGGTTTCTGAGCTCTACTTGAAACTACAGGTCGAAATTAAACAAGGATCCGAATCATCTTTTAAGCACTTCTTGAGAATTTTAAGTTATGATTAGAGGTGAAAGTGCATGCATATCTTAAGCTAAAATTTACATAATGGTTCTAGTATCTTCTTTGTCCTAAGTATCCAATTTTGACCAAAACGAAAGAAGGAATTACGATGTTTGGAACCTTTCTTGCAGTTTGGACATCTGTGCGATTTGTTCTCATGCTTTCGGAAATAATGAAATTGTGAATTCTAACACGGAATCAGAGCGGAAAATTACAAGAGTTAGTTTTAATGAGTATCTCTTTCCTCTCCCTGATTATGATCATAACATGCACTCGAGAGATCTTCTATGTTCGTCCAAGGCATGGATCTAATACTCAAATGAATCAACTGAAGTGCATGCAAGTTGAATTCTGAATTACGATCCAAGAAATATTCGTTCTCGCGCATGCAACTAATTGAAGGATTGAAGATCTCACCTTATACTCTTGTTGAGAATTCTTGTAAGATGATTCCAAAGATTTCGAAATGAAAGACTGGTAGCCTCCTCGAGCGTGAGAGAGATGTAGAAAGGTGGAGAGAAAAAAACCCAAAACTCAGAGGATCTCCAAAATTCTCCTTCCCAAATTTTCTGAAAGCCCCCCTCTGTGAATGCACGCGTTTTTCCTTTTTACAC
The DNA here is from genome assembly GCA_037954105.1 of Canavalia gladiata. Lineage (NCBI taxonomy): Eukaryota > Viridiplantae > Streptophyta > Magnoliopsida > Fabales > Fabaceae > Canavalia > Canavalia gladiata. The sequence goes on from CM075660.1 coordinate 19,734,983, forward strand.
TCCCCTTTCCTAGATTGGATTGAATGCTTATGAACCTGGTTAATATTTGAAGGTAGTGTTGTTACTTTATGTAGAATGGCGCATGGTGCATGCATGGACGAACATGACCCCGTCAAGGCCAAGTCTTAAGCCCCTTAAGACCATTTGGTCGATGATCGTGCTGGGCTCTCCACTGAACTCGCTTGATGGCTTCTCCTATCACTGTTTCCACTGGAACGGCTCCCCACCATTGGAACTTACAACCCGTCAGATTGCATGTAGGAGGACTCCATATATTGTGATAAGCTAGCCTTGCATTTTAGGATATGTGATTTGTGTGCAATCTGCATGGGCCGCACGCTCTTTATATCCTCATCACATACCAATATAACCAATGTATTTCTCAGGACTGAGACAAAGACTTAAGCGACAATCGAGCCAGCACCTTCACAGGACGTTAGTGGAGGAAACAAGGTCTAAAGAGTCCAAAGGAACGGTTAAGAGTAAGCCAACCCGATCCCAGGACCTGTTATCAATCACATATGGGTTTGAAGCATCTAAAAATCTACAAAAGAGAAATCTGTTTCTCATCGAATGAAACTGTGAAATGATCAGCTTGAGGTGGCAACAATTGACCTGACATGCATAGTTCTCTCTAAACTAGATTATGAGTACAAGGGTTGCTTAGCTGCCCTGTGGATGTCCACCTCGTGTAGAGGAGAGAAACATGCGGGCTTTGCAGGGATAATTGCATCTAGTTTCTATAATGACCTAAGATAAATGATCATTGCACCTTCCTACGCTACATGGCTGTGATCTATTGGACCATGCCCAAACCCAAAGAGTACCATAGTCTGGAAGTAATATGGGTAAACATTAGCTTTGTTGCACCCTGGGTTCAGGCTAATGATTATATAGATGCTGCTCGACTTGACTAGAATTCCTAATGCCTAATGCTTTCGAGCCAAGAGTTTCATAGCCTAACATGGACTAACTCAAGTATCAGCCCTTGACGAGCTCTCTACCAGATCTTCTAAATCAGGCTTAACCTTTTACAAGACATAATGATAGCCTCGTCATTCATGCCACAGAATGGAGACCTGAACATTGCTCATGGAACTAAGTTTCTTGCAAGTTGACCTATTGGTTCTGTTGGCTTCCTATGGTAAAGTCTATGTAATTACAGCGATTGGCTCATCTACATGAATGTTCGAATGCACATCATGATGATCTAATTGCAGAGATCACATGCCACCGAGAGTATTAGGCTCATTCTCAAAGCCTGCTCCACGTCAACCAAAGCTATATGCCACTGGTCTTTCTTGTAATGATTATTAACTAAAGATGGGATTCCTATGCAACCACAGATTATGATTATATGCTACGAACATCCGCGACCAATTTCATGAAGATGGATACAAATAACTTGAGCTCGTAGGGTTCATGCGTACCTGTATGGAGTTTTGCGCGTCAAGATTTCACCCTTAAAATTGGAGGGATAAGGATTAGAACTAGTAGCTGCCCAAGAAGCTCCTTGTTCTCCTTTCGTCCTCCTATTTTGAGAGAGATCCCCCAGCTAATGTGGAGTTCCTTCTCCTTTTCCTCCTCCTCTAAAGTACGACCAGGGCTTTGAATCAATCTTGATGGAAGTTGATCCTTGGAACGAGCAAAAGAACCTCGAACTTGAGCCAAGGATCCAGCCTAAAGACCTTGCCAGCTCCTTCCCTCGTGACGGAGAGGAACTAAAATTTTTCAATCCCCCTCCTCCAGCGCTCCCCCTATGCCTTCTTTCTTTTTCGTTTTTCCTTCTTCTTTCCATTCTGTTTCCCCCTTCTCTTTTGAAACTGTTTTCAGTTTTTTCTGTTTTTAATTTTGTTTTTATTCTGATTTTTTCTGTTTTTTAATTTTTAATTTTTATTTGAATTCTGTTTTTTTCCTTTTATTATTAATTATTAAAGTTTTTTTTAATTTTAATTTTAATTTTTTTTATTACTTTTATTCTATTTTTATTTTTTTGTTTTCTATTTTTATTTTATTTTGTTTTAATATATTTATTTATGACATTATTTTTATTTATACTTATTTTTATTAAGTTTCTTTTTTAGCATATTTTTGGTTTTTTTGATTTTCCAGATCTTACTTTATTTTTCCATTTCCCTTATTATCTTTTCCCTTTCTTCTTCTTTTTTGTTTAATTATTTATTACTTAATTTAGTGTTGGTTTGTTGATTAATTTCAACAATTGGGGGCCTCAGACATAATTGAGTGTTTACAATTTGCCCCGTTTTACTCATTGTCCTACCAGATAATGTGAGAAGCAATTCTCTAAATTAATGCGGTAGGAAATGGGTAAAGATATGAACACATTATGTCCAAGGCAGGTTTTTGAAGAAGTCCAAAAAGTGTGAGAAGCCCTGAGCTTGAAGATGAATATCTGGAAGATGGTGGTCTCTGGGTGACCTTGCCAGTTTGATGGCCTAATTAGGCTATGAATACTGCTGATGTACAGGAAAAGTGAGGTGAAAAAGGCCCGTTTAAGGCAGGAAAGCATGCAGGAATTAAAAGGTATGTACAAGGTGGCCTGACAACATAGGCCAAGGTACGGAAATCTAACCATGCTTGTGGCCTGACATCATAGGCCCAGATGCAGAAAAGTAAACTTGATGGTGCATAAAAGAAAACTTGAACGTGTAGAAAAAACTTGAACCTGCAAAAGGAAAACTTGATCGTGCTGAAGACTTGAACATGCTGAGACTTGAACGTGCTTGAGGCCTGACATTATAGGTCGAGAATGCAGGAATGACAACTTGAGGGAGGCCTGAAATCGTAGGCTGAGATGCAGAAAAGTATACTTGATGGCGGCCTGACATTATAGGCCTAAATGCAGAAAATAAAACTTGATGAGGCCTGACAACATAGGCCCAGATGCACAAAATAAAACTTGATGAGGCCTGACAACATAGGCCTAGATGTGAGAATGAAACTTGAAGGAGGCTTGACATCATAGGCCAAGATGCAGAAAAGTAGACTTGATGGTGGCCTGACACTATAGGCCAGAATGCAGAAAAGAAAACTTGAACGTGCAGGAAAGAAAATTTAAGGGTGGCTTGACACTGTAGGCCAAAATACCGAAAAATAAACATGAAGGAGGCCTGACAACATAAGCCAAGATGCAGAAAATTAAACTTGAGGGAGGCTTGACATCATAGGCCGAGGTGCAGAAAAGAAAACTTGAACGTGGCCTAACACTATAGGCCAAAATGCAAAAATGAAAACTTGAGGGAGGCCTGACATCATAGGCCAAGGTGCAGAAAATTAAACTTGAGGGAGGTCTGACACTATAGGCCAAAATGTAGAAAGTTAACTTGAGGGAGGCCTGACATCATAGGCTAAGATGCAGAAAATTAAACTTGAGGGAGGCCTGACACTATAGGCCAAAATGCAGAAAGTTAACTTGAGGGAGGCCTGACATCATAGGCCAAGGTGCGAAAGGTGCGAAAAAAGTAAACTTAATGGTGGCCTGACATTATAGGCCAAAATGCAGAAAAGTAAACTTGAGAGAGGCCTGACATCATAGGCCAAGGCGCGAAAAAGTAAACTTGATGAGAATCCCGTTGTTGACGGGAAGGAATGCAAAAGGGGTCCCGCTGTTGCAGGGAAGATGCAAATGAAATCCTGATGTTCCCAGGATAAATGCAACCCTGTTAAGACAGGCAGACAGAATTTAAACATGCTTGACGTCCTGTTGTTAACAAGAAAATGCAAATGAGGTCCCGCTATTGCTGGGAAAGATGCAAATGCAATCCTGCTGTTGCTAGGATAAATGCAAACCTATTAAGACAGGTAGAGAAAATTTAAACATGCTTGATGTCTTGTTGCTGACAGGAGGATGCAAATGGGGTCCCGCTGTTGCCGGGAAGAATGCAAATGAAATCCTGCTGTTGCCAGGATGAATGCAAACCTGTTAAGACAGGCAGACTGAATCTAAACATGCTTGAGGTCTTGTTGTTGACAGGAAAATGCAAATGAGATCCCGCTGTTATCGGGAAGAATGCAAATGAAATCCTGCTGTTTCCAGGATGAATGCAAACCTGTTAAGACAGGCAGACAGAAATTAAACATGTTTGATGTCCAGTTGTTGACAGGAAAATGCAAATGAGGTCCCGCTGTTGTTGGGAATGATGCAAATGAAATCCTACTTTTTCCAGAATGAATGCAAATGATGAAATCCTGCTGTTGCCAGGATAAATGCAGACCTGTTGTTGACAGGAGAATGAGATCCCGCTGTTGTCGGGAAAGATACAAATGAAATCCTGCTATTGCCAGGATGAATGCAAATGATGAAATCCTGCTGTTGCTAGGATAAATGCAAAAGAGATCCTGTTGTTACCAGGATTAATGCAAATGATGTCCTGTTGTTGACAGGAGGAGATGAAATAAAATGACCTGTTAAGACAGGCGGAAATGCAGATAAGGTCCTATTGTTGACAGGAAAGATGCGAGCCTGCTAGACAGGCAAAACAGAATGGTGAAAACCTATTAAGACAGGCAAAGGGAAATGAAAAAAAGCTGTTAAGACAGGATAAATGTAGATGGACTCCTGTTGTTGAGAGGAAAAATGCAAGCCTGCTACACAGGTAAGGAGGAAAGGTGAAAAATGTCATGTTAGGACAAGTTAATTGTAATGGTCCTGTTGTTGACAGGATGGAATAAGACACCTGTTAAGACAGGTAAAACAGAATGATGAAGACTTGTTGGGACAGGCTAAGCAAAATGATGAAAACCTATTAAGACAAGTAAAAAGTCTTGTTGACAGGAAAGAAGTGAGCCTGTTTAGACAGGCAGGAATTGAACAACCTGTAGAGACAAGTATGAGGGCGTAGAACAGATGGCCTATTAGGGCAGGCAAGAAATGACCTGTTAAAACAAGTGTGTTTATTAATGATGGCCTGTTAATGCAGGCGAGAAATGACCTGTCAGGACAGGTATGGAAAACAATCTGATGTGCCTTGGGAAGGCACGTGAGGAAGGAATATGGACTTCTTTGTCAGCTACCCCCGAACCATCTTATTTTGCAATGTGTTTTTCTCTTGAATTAAAGTAAATTGCTTATTCTACCTTGAACTTGAAGGGTTTTAAGCACTTGATAATTATTTTCTTGAAGAAACTTGGGCAACCATTTTGCCCCAATTTAGAAAATTCTTGATAATTGAGGGATGTCTTGATTTAAAGGGAATTTGGGCAAGCGTTTTCCCTAGTTTGAATCTTGAAGGAATCGGGGATTTCCTCAACTAGAATTTTTCTGGGCTGATGTTTTCCTTTATCTTGATTTGGTATTGAGGAGAACCTCAATTTGAATTTTATGGGCAAGCGTTTGCTCCAGTTTGAATCTTGATTTCAAAAACCGGAGATTGTCCCAATTTGAATTTTTCTGGGCAAGCGCTTGCCCCAGTTTTGAGCTTGATTTAGAATTTGAGGATGACCTCAAATTAAATTTTCTGGGCAAGCGTTTTCCCCAGTTTGAACTTGATTTAGAATTCGAGGATGACCTCAAATCGAATTTTTGTGGGCAAATGTTTGTCCCAGTTTGAACTTGATTCTTAAGAGTCTTTTTAATTATGATTGATTTGGGCAATTTTACCCAGGTCTTAATTAGTTTTGATGAATGGGTTATGCAATGCTCGAACAAAAAGATGCTTATGTGATGTTTGAATGTGTTGTTTGATGCTTGAATAGAAAGGATGCGGTGTTTTAATCTTATTGACTGCTTTTTGATGCTTGAAATAATTATTTACTAAAATGGACGTTATGGGATGAATGCATGCCATGACGTGATTTAAAAAAGTTCTGTTTCTCTTGATTTTTGATTTTTGACATGTCCTTTCTCGACAACCTCATAGTTGGTATGAAAGGAATCAAGAATCAGGACGAGCTAGATCGACTCTGTTTCTTGGCTTCTTAGTCAATGTTGGAACCTTCTTTTCCAGGATCTTTGAGACCCATCAATGGTCAGCCTTATTGAATAAGACACACTCCTTTTGTCTCGGCAGCGTTATGGCTGGTAGGAAATGATTTTTGGGAAGCAGTCATGTCGTGTTACGATGGTTAAGGACTTATCCAATTTTCATGACTTTTCAAAATTAATCTTTTTTTTTCCTTTTTTACATTTTTCACATTTCTTTTTGGCATGTGCATTATTGAGGTGTGCAAGTGGGTTTTGGGTAGTCAATGGAAAGAAATAGAGGGTTTTGCAAGTGGTGTTTAAAGTAGTGTATTTGAAAGGAAAGGACGACAAAAGATGTGGGTTTGATTGCCCAAATGGCACCTTTTGATGAAAAATGCTAATGCTACTTTTCGTAATCTTGATTGTCAAATTAATCAAACTTGAGAAATGGCAAAAATTTGTCCCAGTTTTAGGGAGATATGAGGTGCAGAATGTCATGTTGTCCTAGGATTCCTGGATTGACCTTAACTTTTTCCTGGGTTGTTCCTTTGAGTTTTCAACCCAGCAGGTCTTTCACATTGCCCTAACTTTTGCCTAGGTCGCCCTTACGGGTTTTCAACCTAGCGGGCTCTTGATTGTGTGCCCTAACTTTTTCCTAGGCCACCCTTTGAGGGTTTTCGACCTAGCGGGCTTTTGCTTCTATGCCCTAACTTTTTCCTAGGTTGTGTTTTGAGGATTGTCGACCTAGTGGGCTTTTTGTTTGATTGTGCCCTAACTTTTGCCTAGGCCGCCCTTTGAGGGTTTTTGACCTAGCGGGCCTTCTATTTGATCGTGCCCTAACTTTTTCCTAGGTCATTTTTTAGGCTTGTCGATCTAGTGGGCTTTTGTTTTTGTGCCCTAACTTTTGCCTAGGTCGTTTTTTGAGGCTTGTCGACCTAGCGGGCTTTTATTTTGATCCTGATTTTGCCTGAATTATTTTTGGAATCCAGCAAGACCTTTTCTGATCATGCTTTTGTCGATTTAATCTTTTGAACTTGAACCCTACTTTTGCCTAGATTATTTTTGGCTTTTAATCCAGCGAGTTTCCTCCTTTTTCTTGAATTTTGAATTTTGACCCTGATTTTTCCTGGATCATTTTCTATTTTAATCCAGCCGGTCTTCTTCTTTTTCTTGAATTTTATGTAGCCAGATATTGATCTTGCCGGGATCATTTCGGCTTCCAATTCAGCGGATTTTATTTTGCATCCCTAATTTTGCCTAGATTTGAACTTTGTTCCAGCGGGATATTTTTATTTGACAAGACATTTTCTTGATTTTAGAATTACAACGGATGGTCTATTTGGGATCCCTAGTTGGGTTCTACTTTATTCTACTTCCTCATTTGGTTTTTCTTTGAGCTTGATTAATCAGACGTTTAAGATTATTTATTACAGCATTGGCATTGTCACCAACAGGTATTTATTGTTTTAGGCATAGGATAAGAAGCGGGCTGAGTGGATAAAAAGAATGGTGAATTTTTAGAAGTAAAGCTAACAATGTGAGCCACATGCTTAAGAAACATGAAAAATGTAATTTTTGTATTATTCATTGATATTTATTTACAAAAGATTGACTTTGAAAAGTATGACAATTTTTGGGTGAGTATCCTCAATCTCAGTTTGTACAAAGCAACTCGTTGTATTGCTCCTATTTCTCAACTAGTTGATGAGCTCTCGTGATTCAGCAGTGGGTTGCTTTCTGTATTAGGAGCAAGTTTCCTAAAATCCAGCCATTTTGTGTCGATCATGCTTTGTACCTTTCGCTTTAGCGCTAGGCAATCCTCTGTGGAATGACCAATGAACCCTGCATCATACCATTTAGGATATGGTGGTTCTTGAGGCTTTAAAGGATAGGGTGCAACTAGCGAGTTTTGAATTAAGCGAGGTAGCAGCTCAGTGTAGGAGATTGGAATAGGGTCGAATTGGACATGCTTCTTCTCCTTTTTCTGGCCTTGGTTGGTATTTTGGCTCATGGCTTGTGTTTGGGCCGTATATGATGTTGGTGGTCGGACTTGTGTCGGATAGTTGTAAGTGGGAGGGTATGTTGTTTGGTAGGTTGTGGCAATGTAAGGATATGGCGTATAGGGTGTGTATGGTGGAGGTTGGAAACCAATTGGACCATAAGGTGCCATCTGTGGAGTATACTGTCCTTGACCGGAAGACATGTTGCAGGTCTTGCCTGCCTTCTTCTTCCCAGATCCGGCAGAAGCGTTGACTGCCCCTGTACGCTTATGCGCGATCTTTCCATGGTGCATGCCACCTTCGATCCTTTCTCCAATGATGACGACATCGGAGAAGCTAGCAGTCACACTGCCTATCATCTTATCATAGAAAGGATCTTGGAGTGTGTCGACGAACATACTGACCAGCTCCTTCTCAGATAGTGGAGGTTGTACTTGAGCAACTAACTCCCTCCATCGTTGAGCGTACTGCTTGAAGGTCTTGTCTTCCTTCTTAACCATGTTTTGGAGTTGAGTTCGATCTAGAGCCATCTCCACATTATACTGGTACTGTTTGAGGAAAGCTTCAGCCAGATCCCTCCATGAACGGATGTGTCTCCGCTCTAGCTGAGTATACCAGTTAGCAGCTGTCCTGATTAAGCTGTCTTGAAAGAAATGGACAAGCAGCTTATCGTCTTGCATACAAGGAGACATCTTCCTGTAGTACTTGGCCAAGTGACTCTTCGGGTAGCTAGTTCCTTGATATTTTTCAAATTCAGGAACCTTGAATTTGGGAGGGATTACCACATCTAGAACCAAGCATAGATGAGATGTGTCTTTGACTTCATAAGCAATTCCCTCGATTGCCATGATTCTTTCCTCTAGAACCTTCCACTTTTTAAGATCCTCATTCGAAGGATGGCTTGAGTATTCCTCAGGTATGTTGTATAGATGGGAAGATGGTATGTACATAGGGTGAGGCCCTTGGGTGAACATAGGATTCGTTCCCCCAACGACTGTTTGGTAAGCTTGTGGAGAGGTGTTTGGAGGTAGGTTATGTGTTTGGGTTCGTGTTTGGGCTTGTGTTTGGGTTTGTGTGTTTGCACGCCCATGAGGAAACCCATAATGAACTCCTTCGGTTTGTGGAGGCATGATGGATGGTAAAAGGTTTTGTGGATTGAAGCCAGGAGGATATAACGAGTCACTTGGTTCTCCCGGTAGGGATTCCCTTGCCTCTTTCTATTTAGACAGTTGGATGGCCTCCATCAGCTAGACCATCTGTTCCTTCAGTGTTTTGACTTCATTTCTCAACTCCTCATTGTCTTTCTAGCTCGTCCATGATTCTCAATTGTGCACGGGTCCTATAAGGATATCGAGGAAGTTGTCTTTCTCTGATTTTTCTATTAAAGTTAAAATTAATTTTTTTGAGAAACAATTTGAGTGTGAAAAATCATGAATGATAAAGATGTTGATGTAAAATGAGTATGTAAATGAAAAAGATGTGGACTCATTTTTGAAATCTCTTTTTTTGGTGATAAACTTATGCATGAATGAATGAATGAATAATATGATATGCACAAATAATTTTAGATGTTTTGGAGGTTTTGAAAATAATTGAAAGTTTCTTTCTTGTTTTTTAGCAATTTTATGATATTTATGAGTTTTGGTATTTTTTATTTTGCTAGAAAACCCTTGGTTTTATTTGAAAACCTTTTTAGTTTTGCTAAAAGCTTTCTAAAGACGTTCTTTAGGTTTTTGAAATTTCTCTTTTTTCATTTTTCATATTTTCAAAATTATTTTCCAATTTTCCTAGAAGTTTTTATTTTCCTCCCTCTATTTTGGTTTTTCTTGAAATTTTTATTTGTTTTGATTTTTCTTTCCTTTTGCTTGATTTTTCTTTTCTGGATTTTTCTTTTTTCAAATTTTGGTTTATGCATTTTTCTTTTTCCCAGGTTTTCTTTCTTGATTTTTTTTTTTTGTATTTTTTCTTTCTTGATTTTGTATCTCCCCCAATTTCAAATTTCCTCTTCTTCTTTGCCCTCTTGGGTGATTCTGTTCAAGTGCTTGTAAGCAGTATGCGAGTCTTGTATCTTGAAAGGGGTGTGTGCCCTCTTCCCCTCCTATACGAGTTACCTGTCCTAAGGGTCTATGATCTTTTATGTATGAACCTCTCATAAGGTGGTTTATAATCTTGCGGTATAAGAGGTCACTAGAGCCAAGTTCCATTCTGCAACGCTTGCCACAACAACAGAAAAAGCTACCAGTTGTAGGGCATTATAAATAGGACGCACTCTAGCCGGGATTTTCATGATAGTCAAACAGGACGTAAGCTCCAAAGTGACACCACTAAATCCCTCTATCCTAAGCTGCACTCAAACCCGGGTATAGGGCCCCACTCATGATAAATGCATATGCGTAATGTATGAGGGCACACAAGTTTGGGATACCTGCAATTGGGGAAATTTCACAGATATATCGCAATTTATTGTTTGTCTATCCTAGGGTTATACAGAGAATAAACAAACAGACAAATAAACAGATAGATAAAAAATAAATTGTGCAAATAAACAAGGAAGGGATCAAATACAATGCACACTCAAATGGGCTCGACTCTCTAATGTCCCCAGTGGAGTCGCCAGCTATCGCAACCATAATTTCGATGAGATGACAAAGTCGCTAAAATTTTGAAAATAGAATTTATTTGATTAATGTGGAGTCGCCACCAAATTTTTATTTAAGGGAAAAAGATTTGGAAAAACCCTGACTCGAGGAAAAAGATTTAGGTTCGGGAGTCGGTTATGAGTGGGGAAGGTGTTAGGCACCCCACTCGCCCGTTCCGAAGAACGGTACCCTTAAACTGAGTGTGTGGTTATTTGAAAATAGTTTGATCCCATAATTAATGTGAAAATAAATAGGTTGATGGAGGTTAGGCTGATAGGTCTTGATCCTGCTCCTACGTATTCCCCAGTGCAATGGGAAACTCAAGGCTTACGTAGTTCTGGTTTGTGAAGGCTTGACCTTCAGAGGTGCTTGAAAAGGAGTATTTGAAAATGAATGGTGCTCGAAGGCTTGACCTTCGGAGCTGCTTAAAAAGGAATATTTGAAAATGGCTAGAGTGTTTTGAAAATATTTTAAGGAGAATCCTTAGTCCATATATGCACAGGATCCAAGACAACTACGGTTGCACTGGGATCCATAAGAATCCCTAAGTATTGAACAACAGAAAAAACTACCAGTTCGTGCTTAGGGTTCATCGCGTGAGACTATGGGTTCAAAAATGAATTTTTCCTTGAAGTTATTTAGAAGGAATTCCCAGTCCACATATGCACAGGGTCCAAGAACACTACGGCTGCACTTGGGACCCATATCAATTTCTAAGCATCGAACAACAGAAAAAGCTACTAGTTCATGCCTAGGGTTCATTGCGTGAGACCCAGAACCAAAGAATTTAATTTAAAAATGATAAGGAAAAGAGATGAATGAGCTTAAGTAGAAAAAGGATTGGGCTTGATTTAAACAAAAGAAATGAAGTTGATTTTGAAATGAAAAGAATTAAACTTGATATGGATTTGAGAGGGGAATTTGAACTTGATTTGAATAAAAACGAGTTTGACTTGAACTTGACTTGATTTAAAGTGAACTTGATTTAGGATGAATTTGATTGAAAATTTGAGGAAAAGAATTAAATTTGACTTGAAATGAATTTTAGTTAAACTTGAGGAAAGGAATTGAATTTCAAAATATCCATTTAAATTGATGCTTGAGGAAGAGAATTAAATTCGATTTCCGATGAATTTCAATTGAAATATAAGGAAACAAGTTGAATTTCGAAACATGCATTTAAATTGGTATTTGAGGAAAAGAATTAAGTTTGATTTCATTGAAGAAAAGAAATAAGCTTAATTTTATTGAAGAAAAGAATTAAGCTTGATTTTATTTGTAAAAAAGAATTAAACTTGAATTTATTTGAAATTAAATTGAACTTGATTTTATATGTAAAAAGAATTAAACTTTATTTTATTTGTAAAAAGAATTAAACTTGATTTTTTTTGTTGTAAAAAAGAATTAAGCTTGATTCTATTTGTAATTGAGAAATTAAACTTGATTTTGTTTGTAAAAAAAAGTTTGATTTTGTTTGTAAAATAAAATTAAACTTGATTTTGTTTGTAAAATGGAATTAAACTTGATTTTGTTTGTAAAATGGAATTAAATTGGATTTGAAAAAATGAGGGGAAGAGAAAATGGGCTTGAGATTTGATCCAAATTAATTAAAAAAAAGTTTATGAATATCATTTATTTTGCTTAAAAGAGTTGGATTTCACTACTCAAAACTTTTAATTTCGAGAGTTGATCCAAATTAATTAGAAAATGTTGATGAATATCATTCATTTTGCTTAAAAGAGTTAGGTTTCACTACTCAAAACTTTTAATTTCGAGAAAAAGATGCCTATAGGGATCGAAACCAGGACCCTCGTATAGGCTCTAATTGAAATAGCCACTTGAGCTGAGCCTGGGGTTGTGGCTTTAGTCTTTGGATAGATTAAAATCATGCGTGAATCATTAATTATCAATTTTAAAATAAATGGCAGCACATGAGATTCGAACCCCTGCCCACTGTGCAGGGGACCAACATACCAACCACTAAGTTGAACGTCGAGCATGGATTGAATGCTTATGAACCTGGTTAATATTTGAAGGTAGTGTTGTTGCTTTACGTAGAATGGCGCATGGTGCATGCATGGACGAACATGACCCCGTCAAGGCCAAGTCTTGAGCCCCTTAAGACCATTTGGTCGATGATCGTGTGGGCTCTCCACTGAACTCGCTTGATGGCTTCTCCTATCAATGTTTCCACTGGAACGGCTCCCCACCATTGGAACTTACAACCCATCAGAATGCATGTAGGAGGACTCCATATATTGTGATAAGCTAGCCATGCATTTTAGGATACGTGATTTGTGTGCAATCTGCATGGGTCGCACGCTCTTTATATCCTCATCACATACCAGTATAGCCAATGTATTTCTCAAGACTGAGACAAAGACTTAAGCAACAATTGAGCCAGCACCTTCACAGGAAGTTAGTGGAGGAAATAAGGTCTAAAGAGTCCAAAGGAACGGCCAAGAGTAAGCCAACCCGATCCCAGGACCTGTTATCAATCACGTATGGGTTTGAAGCATCTAAAAATCTACAAAGGAGCAATCTGTTTCTCGTCGAATGAAACTGTGAAATGATCAGCTTGAGGTGGCAACAATTGACTTGACATGCATAGTTCTCTCTAAACTAGATTATGAGTACAAGGGTTACTTAGCCGCTCTTTGGATGTTCGCCTCGTGCAGAGGAGAGAAACATGCGGGCTTTGCAGGGATAATTGCATCTAGTTTCTATAATGACCTGAGATAAATGATCATTTGCACCTTCCTACGCTACATGGTTGTGATCTACTGGACCATGCCCAGACCTTAAGAGTACCATAGTCTGGAAGTAATATGGGTAAACATTAGCTTTGTTGCACCCTGGGTTCAGGCTAATGATTATATAGGTGCTGCTCAACTTGACTAGAATTCCTAATGCCTAATGCTTTCGAGCCAAGAGTTTCATAGCCTAACATGGACTAACTCAAGTATCAGCCCTTGACGAGCTCTCTACCAGATCTTCTAAATCAGGCTTAACCTTCTACAAGACATAATGATAGCCTTGTCATTCATGCCACAGAATGGAGACCTGAACATTGCTCATGGAACTAAGTTTCTTGCAAGTTGACCCATTGGTTCTGCTGGCTTCCTATGGTAAAGTTTATGTAATTACAACGATTAGCTCATCTACATGAATGTCCGAATGCACATCATGATGATCTAATTGTAGAGATCACATGTCGCTGAGAGTATCAGGCTCATTCTCAAAGCCTGCTCCACGTCAACCAAAGCTATATGCCACTAGTCTTTCTTTTAATGATTATTAACTAAAGATGGGATTCCTATGCAACCACGGATTATGATTATATGCTACAAACGTCCGCAACCAATTTCATGAAGATGGATACAAATAACTTGAGCTCGTAGGGTTCATAGGTACTAGTATAGAGTTTTGTGCGTCAAGATTTTACCCTCAAGATTGGAGGGATAAGGCCCAGAACTAGTAGCTGCCCAAGAAGCTCCTTGTTCTCCTTTCGTCCTTTTGTTTTGAGAGAGACCCCCCAACTAACGTGGAGTTCCTTCTCCTTTTCCTCCTCCTCTAAAGTACGACTAGGGCTTTGAATCAATCTTGATTGATGTTGATCCTTGGAACGAGCAAAAGAACCTCGAACCTGAGCCAAGGATCCAGCCTGTAGACCTTGCCAACTACTTCCCCCATGACAGAGAGGAACTAAAAGTTTTCAATCCCCCTCCTCCAGCGCTCCCTCATGCCTTCTTTCTTTTTCGTTTTTCCTTCCTCCTTCCATTCTGTTTCCCCCTTCTCTTTTGAAACCGTTTTCAATTTTTTCTGTTTTTAATTTTGTTTTTATTCTGATTTTTTCTTTTTTTTTTTTAAGTTTTAGTTTTTTTTAATTCTATTTTTTATTTCTAATTTTAAATCCTGTTTTTTTTCCTTTTATTATTAATTATTAAAGTTTTTTTTTTAATTTTTTAATTATTTTTTATTAAGTTTCTTTTTTAGCATATTTTTGGTTTTTTTTTATTTTCCAAATCGTACTTTATTTTTCCATTTCCGTTATTATCTTTTCCCTTTCTTCTTCTTTTTTGTTTAATTATTTATTACTTAATTTAGTGTTGGTTTCTTGATTAATTTCAACGATTGAGGGCCTCAGACATAATTGACTGTTTACATACAATAATCCCATAGTCTTGCATACTACTCCTCCTCAATCTCTTGCAAGATTCTTCTGGCTTTCTTGACAAACCTCCATAGTTTAGTCCTATCAACATGAAGTCCAAATTTTTGCTTAAAGTAGTCAATGATGTCACCTAGCTTTATGTCCTTGTCTTTTTTCAATTTTTTCACCAATTCCCCAATCACCCAACTCTGTGATGCTTGTTTATTTTTAAATACTCTTCCATAAGTATGTTCAAATTTAAATGTTTTTATCTCAAAACAGTGGAAGTCTTTACTGTAGCTGCAGTAAATTTCCCATGAGCAAGTTTTTTCAGTACACTTTGTCCTTGCTCTTATTTTGTCATTTTTTACCTAAGAGACTACTCTACCAATTGAATGGTGTAGTCCTTTACAGTCTTCTTAAATGATTCAATTGTTGTAAATTCCATTCCAAGTTATAACCGAATATGACCAAGAATTGAATCTTCATTCCATTGTGGATAAGTCTCCTTTTCTCCATATTCATCATCACTATTGTTCGCAGTCTTCATTTCCTTTGATCGCCATGAACATCCACTGTCACTCTCATCATACACATCATGTGGCATAAAATTCAAATCTTCTTCATCATTTGTTTTCTCTTCTTTAACTAGAGTTTTACCCTTTCCTTTATCAAGAACTTTCTTATTACTTTCACCTGCTTGTTTCCTTTTAGGTGTCCTTTTCACTTTTTGTTGTTTTCTTTTTTGTTTTGGCTTTAGGCTTGGTTTTGGGTTTGGTGTTGGTTTTAACTTTTTTCCTGGTTTTGGCTTTGGTGTTGCCTTCTTTGTCGGAATTGTACCCACACATTCTGCAACTTTTTTTGTTTGCCCCCTAGTCATATAGGTCTTTCTTTCTTTCAAAACACCAACACCTCCATCACGAACCTCATGTGCAGCCCCACCATCATCCTTCTCACCTACCTTATGACCACCAAACATATCAACTTCTTCACACTCAATTTCAGACTGCCCACCCTCAAGACCATCACCCTGTCCACCCTCTTCCTCTCTACCTTCACCACACTCTAAGTCAACATCAAAGTCAAAATTAGTAACATCATCTACTAGTATAAAATGAGGACCATGTCCATCCTTATCATCACCATTTACTGTGCACTCATGTTGCACACTACCACCCTCTCCAATTTCAAATTTAGCACCTTCTTCACCTTTCTTTGAATTTTTTTTAACAAAACTTCCATATCTAGAGCTTTATTGACGAAATGTTCAAAATAATATCCATTTTTCTACCATTTCTCTTTGCTACCTATACCATATCTATCAAATCAACATCAAGTTCCAAAATTCGAAAACCATCACCAAATTTCAAAGTCGGATACAACCAATATACATTTTTAACATTTAGATATCCTAGTGTAGCAGCAAACTTTTTAAAATTAAAAACATCCAATGTGTTCTCATCACAATCCTCCCATATCTCAACATTTCTCCATTTATATTTCATCATTCCACCATCATTAATAAAATTTCCACCATGATGAATAAACAAAGTCAAGTATTGCATCAAGTAAGACCAAATCACTTCACAATGAGGGACCACATAAAATAAATGCATTATTTTAAAATAGTATTAAAATTAGGGACCACATGAATTAAATATTAAAAATTCGTCCTACCCACTTGCGACCACAAGTACAAGTCCCATATTTCTCATACCCCAAAACCACATTTGAATCGAACAATGTCAGAAGGTCAAATGTGTCCCATCATTTTCAATATATTCATAAAAAACGTCCAAAACAATCCTCTTTATCACTAAAAACCCTAACCTCAACTTACCCAACATTGATATTTATAGTAAAACATATTTAATGGTGGAATAATAAGGAAATACCTGGTCCATTGTTGCAGAAAATAACAAAACTTCGTTCGCAATATTCGTTGCTACTTTGCACTGTATGTCGTAACCGTAATTACAACGAGACGACGAGCTCGCTAAAATTTTGAAAATAGAGTTTGATTGTATGTGGAGCCGCCACCAAATTTTATTTTAAGGGAAAATATTTGGAAAAGCCCTAACTTGAGGAAGAGATTCTAAGTTTGGGAGTCGGTTACGAATAGGGAAGGTGTTAGGCACCCTACTCGTCCGTTCCAAAGAACGGTACCCTTAAACTGAGTGTGTGATTTTTTGAAAATTGTTTGATCCCTTAAATAGAATGAAAATAAATAGGTTTGCATGAAAATAAATAGGTTTGCATGAAAATAACCTGACAAGACTTGATCCTGCTCCTACGTATTCCTGGTGCAATGGGAAATTCAAGGGTACGTAGTTCTGGTTTTGAAAATTATTTTGGTAGAAGGGAATAATTTTGAAAGGAGGTTAAAAAGAAGATCCTCAATCCACATGCACAGAATCGAAGGCAAGCGAAGGTTGCACGACGACTCATATGATTCTCCAAACATCGAAAGACATGGTATGCTGCACTTTCAATTTCAGAGCTCATTGCGTGAGATCTTGGGTCTTTTAGGAATTTTGAAAATTTTTTGGAAGAAAGGGAGTAATTTTCAAAGGAGATTAAAAATAAGATCCTCAATCCACATGCCCAAAATCGAAGGCAAGCAAAGGTTGCACGATGACTCATATGATTCTCCAAACATTGAAAGACAGGGTATGCTGTACTTTCAATTTCAGAGCTCATTGCGTGAGATCTTGGGTCTTTTAGGAATTTTGAAAATTAATTTGGAAGAAAGGGAGTAATTTTCAAAGGAGATTAAAAAGAAGATCCTCAACCCACATGCCCATAATCGAAGGCAAGCGAAGGTTGCACGACGACTCATATGATTCTCCAAACATTGAAAGACAGGGTATGCTGCACTTTCAATTTCAAAGCTCATTGCGTGAGATCTTGGGTCTTTTAGGAATTTTGAAAATTATTTTGGAAGAAAGGGAGTAATTTTGAAAGGAGATTAAAAAGAAGATCCTCAATCCACATGCCCAGAATCGAAGGCAAGCGAAGGTTGCACGACGACTCATATGATTCTCCAAACATCGAAAGACAGGGTATGCTGCACTTTCAATTTCAGAGCTCATTGCGTGAGATCTTGGGTCTTTTAGGAATTTTGAAAATTATTTTGGAAGAAAGGGAGTAATTTTCAAAGGAGATTAAAAAGAAGATCCTCAATCCACATGCACAGAGTTGAAGGCAAGCGTAAGTTGCACTGCGACTCATATGATTCTCTAAATATTGAACAGCAGGGTATGCTACCAGTTCGCACTTAGAGTCCATTGCTGAGAACCAAGGTTTGAAGGAAAGAAAAGTTTTTGGAATCTTAGGCATTCTCTTGGCTCCACATATGCACAGAGTCTAAGACAAACGAAGGTTCCACTTAGACTCATATGATTCTCTAAATGTCGAACAGTAGGGTGTGCTACCAGTTCGCACTTAGAGCCCATTGGGTGAGAACCAAGGTTTGAAAAGGATTTTTAGTGTATTTTAAACTTAATTTTTGGAATGCAATGTATTTTCATTTGGTCGACATCGCCCTTTCGTCATTCTTCTATTATCTTGAATTTTGTGAATTTGAAATTAGGATTTCTAGAACTTTAATCTTGGGGAACTTGCTGATATAATCTTGTTGTTAACCTAAATTACAGCTCTTTGTTTACCTTAATTTAGATTTATTTGTTGCTCAATCTATGCACTAGCTGATCTATCTACTAAGCTTTTATAAGCTACTT
This sequence comes from Canavalia gladiata, assembly GCA_037954105.1. NCBI lineage: Eukaryota > Viridiplantae > Streptophyta > Magnoliopsida > Fabales > Fabaceae > Canavalia > Canavalia gladiata. Next base: position 19,753,438 of record CM075660.1, read on the forward strand.
CAGGCCCTTTTGATAGCAGAACCAAAATCATAGTCTATAGAAATATTAGATCATACCTAATCTATCATTGGGATTTATGCAGCCCAATATCTGTAATTAATTTAGCTATCCTAACAGATTTTGAATTTTACTTATTCATTCTTTCGGTTGTTGATATATATTGCGGAATCCTGCGAATTTAGCTTATAATTGGTATACTTTCATGTGTAATTCCCCTTTAATTTCAAGCTCCTAAGCTTCCACAGGTTAATACTATGGCTATTTTCACACTTGAACCCCTTTATTAGCACCTTCCTGGCTTTTTACAATCTGTTATATGCCTATGGCAAGTTTATAGGCTAGGTGTTTAAGTAATGGGCAACAAACTCATTTGCTTACACAACCAAAAGGAAACACATGTAGGGTGAGACTTTATATTCTGATTCTGTCAACCAGAATTTGCCTAAGGACCAGTTGTATCAACTAAATGATCCATTACATTATGTACTGGTGTAGAATCAACAATCTTATGCTGGTAGTGGCAATAAGTGTTATTGAGCATAGCTTTATACAAATCTGTACCAGCTCTGCCAACAAGAGAGACAACTCAACCATAGTGTTTTCCAAACCCTCATTAAGCTTTAAGATTTGAACCATTGACCCACTGTTTAATGCCCTAACAAACCTAATTTCTTGCTGTCAGAGATGCTTGTCTCTAATTTCCCTTAACTGGTTCATGTATAGGTACTATTTGAGCTGCTGTACCAAACTGAGCCATAACATAGAATCTGTAATGATGATAGGTACCAGTTGCAAATTAGGATCCTGCAAGTGATGGGTTAATGATAAGGGAGATAATGGTACCTCCTGTAGAAGTAGGTGTGGGTATACTTAGACCTCCAGCTAGAGATTAAAGCCTGCAGCCACTGCAGAAGCTAGGCTCTCCTCCAAACCTGGACCATGTCCCTTTGATATGCTTTTTTCTTCTTTTTTTTTATAACCTGAAGCATGGAATCCAGGGTGAATGTTGCTGCCAGGTCGATGTCCTAATAGGCCAAGGAACTGTACGATTGGAACCTAGGAGACTTCATCACTGGTAAGAGGTTACTTACAGATATGGCTCTCATTGAATCTCCGAAGCCTCATACTAATGTTGCTAATCTAGTTCCCAAGGGAATTAAGACCCCAAATCCCTTTGTAATATACATTTCCAGGTTGATATTGGTTTCTAAACTAGGCCATTGCTAGCTCATTGTATTGTCAAACCTTAGGCTTGAAAACAACCTTTGGGACTTGCTTAGAATGCCATTTCTCCTTGTAACTGCGGCCGTTACACCCCTCAAATTATCCTACTAAACTGAATCCAGGTTCACATGAGTGAATCAAGGAGGACTTTCATGGACCAACTGGTACAGGGGTTAGCATTAAGAAATAAATCAGGGAAAGAATTGTTATTTGTTCCCCCCAGAATTCTAATATAAATTGTAGAGCCTGTTTTGTGCCCCCCCAGAGTTCTATGGCGATTATGCCACCAGGCCAAGTCACAGGATTGCTACAAGAGTCTTTATTTCCTATGGTTTAAGATTTCTTCCAAGTTTAGGTTTACAATTGGTTCTGTTATACTCCACTCTGTATCAAGCTGAATCATGCCCCAAACTACTGGTAATTAACCCATTTTATCAGACCTGAAGAATCACCAACAGGACCAAGTCACACAACACCTACTTGGTAATATGGTTGGTTTCCTACCTTCCTAGAGTACTGGGGTGTGTCACTGATATGGAATCTTTCCTCTATCCCGAATCCTATTACAGTAGCTTCTCTTTTCCCTTTTTTTTTGGGATACCTGTGGACTGATCATTACTTAGTCAAGCTAGAGGACGTACTTTGAATCACTACCAAAGCTTACCTTCCAAGAGCTCTATCCACTCTTTTGCTTGGCCTGATGCTACAGTGGATACTGATATAGAGACTTGACCCCAAGCTCATTCCTCTTATTTATCACAACTATCATTCTATCATCAAGCCCTATGGATGCTGATCTGGTCTCAAATTACATATTTGACTATTGGACCTGAATCTTCGAGTTAATCACACCTAACTATTCTTGACTGCAGTAAACCAATGAGACACCCTAGATGACCCCTGGTGACAAATGTCTCACTTGTTTGCCAACTCAAATCTAATAAGCTCCTTGCCTAGACATAATCAGTTCAGAGATTAAGCATCACTGTCTGTGTTGGTATTTCAGGATTGAAAATTAGTTGACATGACGCTCAATGTGCATGACCTTCCCCTTTTGCTTACCTTTTAGCCTAAAACAGATGCAACTTGTCATCTAGACTTGCTAATGCCTAGTATATTATACTATATGTTCAAGGTTTCTTGAACAACTCTCAACTGAGCTAGCACAACCATCTTTCACTCAAGCATGTTATGCAGACCGGATACAAACACTTGTCTACAAATTTAGGCTTTATAGTTTTATTTCTGCCATACTTACAAGCACAACACTCTTTCACTAGCCTAGGTTTCCTAATTTTATGTTAGGTATCAGCATTGCTAAGATCATTCATTACTGGAGCTAGAGGATTTCCTTCCGAACTCATATGAAAATTTAATGAAGCGTAGACTATTAGCAAACGCCTCCTCACACATTGATTCATAGGTAATAAGAATGGAATTGCAATGAAACAGGTTTACCACATACGCGATCATTAATAATCACAAGAATTGAAACTGAAATCCAAGTATCAACGAAACATGCATCATTCGAGTAAGAAGATTTGTCAACAGAGTAAACAACAGTAAACACTTATTATTCGAACCAAATCAAGTAGCAACCAGAACGCAATTCGAATAGAGCGAATTAATGTCATGAATCAGCACAAATTTACATCATGAACTCGAGCGCATTCTGCTCCTGATTCTTCTCAACACAACATGTATGAATAACGAGGAATTATATCAAATTGTAAAAGGAATATTTGTGAGAAACCATACCTGATCGAAGAAAACGAACAATAACAATGAGAATTTCCTTGTTGAAGTGAGGCAAACAGAACCTAGAGCGTCGTAGGAAGCAGCTGAAGGCAAATGAAATCACACAAGAAATGAGGACGATGCTCTGGTTCCATTGAGAATCCAGGAGAGGAATGAGGAAAAACAGAGGTAGCCGTCGAATTAGTGTTGCACCGACGAAGATTTTCTTTCCACAGCAAAACGATAGAAGTTCCCATATGAATCCCCAGTAACTCCCAGCGTCCCCTTTCGAAAACTTCCCCCCAAATCCAAGAGAGAAAAATCCCCAAAAATCCAATCCTTTTCCCTCGAGACCTTTTCTTTGGCTTTCTACCACTTTCAGTTTTCAATCTTTTTTTTTGGCACCAAAAGTTCCGTCCACATAGCTTCTTTCAAAATCCTTTTTATACCCCTCTCTAACCAGGGTAATGTCAAACCTACCCTTGGTTAATTTTTAAACCAGGTGGTTACATCCCTAACTAACTCTTAACTAACCCTAACTGACTTATAACTAACCTAACTAATTCCTAACTAACCCTAGTCTATAGGGATGGCCACTTATTCTTATTGTTTTTTCAATTTTATTTAACCCCTTCCATTCCATTATCTTTTATTTGTACTACTTACTCTCTAATTTATATATATATTATGTTAGTTGCTCATCTCTCTTCTTCTTTTAGGATTTTTTATTTTTAATTCCCTTTTACTTCTCTTTTTTTTTTAATTTATCTTTGTAATCTGAATAAAAGTAGTCCAGACAGGAATTGGTATTCACACTATAAAATAGAGACAATGACAACGACGAAGAAGACAAACTATTTTCCCTCCAATTAATCTTAAAAGGATATCTTTAAATGTCATATTTATTTAAACGACATTGTTTTAAGACACATGACCTTCCAACGTGACATTTAACGCCAAACATCAGTACGTTGTTAACGAAAATTACCTCTAAGGACTAACGTGAAACACGGATAACAAAGTTAGAGACTAACGACTTAATTTTTTTAACTTAGGGACTAAAGTGAAACACGCAAACATCCTCAAAGACTAAAGTGACACTCCACTCCTTTCTTTTCATACCTATAGCATAAACTCCAATGCTAATAATATTAGCCCTCTGTAAACACCCAATTATGTCTGAGGCCCCCCTCTTAAAATTCATTAGTAGAGGAAAAATAATTTAAATAATAAATAAAATAAATAAGTAAATGATAATGATCAAAAGAGAAAAAGAAAAAGAAAACTAAATAAGAAAAAAAAACAAAACAATAATAATAATAATAAAAAAAAATCATAATAATAATAATGAAAAGATGAAAAGAAAAAGAAGGAAATAAAATCCAAGATCAAAATATGTAGCATCAAAATTAAAGGAAAAAAATAAAAAAATAATAATATATAAAATATAACGGAATAGATTATACATAAAATATTAATAGGGATAGTAAATAAACCAAATAATAATAAAATCAAAGACGACAATGAATAGGAAAATAGTAAAGGCAATAAAAATAAAAGCATAACAAAAATGATTAGAAAATCAAAAAGGAAAAGAGAAAAGAAAAAGATAAGGATTAAAAGTGAAAGTTGGTTGCGGGGCAGTTAGGAGGTTAAGTGAATGACTAATCGCTGCAGGAGCACACATAAATGAAGTGAGCTAGGCTCGAGGCTCTTTTTTAGATAGACTTCAGGGGGAGAAGGAATCGAAAATTAGTGAAGCTTGAGAGAACAGAGAGGGAGTAACTTTCTTCTTTTCGGAGACAGAACACATCTTAGGCAAAAGGAGATTTTCAGGCGAAAAGAACTCCACCCTTTCGGCACTCCGGCGCGGCTTCTTTCAGCTTTATACAGGTTAGTCAAATTGTTGTTCTTGATTCAAACATTTTGCATTGATTTGCTTGGGGAAATTATCTTGAAATCAGTTTGTAATGTACACCTTAGTCAATGGGGATGGTTTCGGTTTAATCTTTGATTAATTTTCACGAAAAGATCTGGATCATCAATAAATATAAACGATATCTATTAGTTGTTTTCTTCTGATTTGTATAAAAGATCTAGTTCCAATAAGGATGAATGTATCTCCATGAACCATTTGATGTGTGGCCCGTGTGAATGAGGGAGATTTCCCTGAACCATGAAAATAAGCATGTGTTCTTTGCGCGTCGAATTGGTGTGAGGGACCCTATGTCACCTTTGAAGAGATCTTGAATTTGGACCATAGGCTCGAGCTGCTTGGGAACAAAGAAAATAGGGGATGGTAGTGTCTTAGACATAGCTTCGGTTATAGAGTATTAAGAGGAAACAGTTCTGCTTCATGGAGTGCATGTGCATAAGTGTAGAATATTGAGCTCCATTAGGCTGAATCATTGACCATTTTTTATCATGAAGTCAGAATTAGGTGTCAGGGATACACGCTAATGAAACCCATGCTCGTTCGGTTGTATGTAATGGCAATATCAGGGCTTACATCCATGTTCGAGGGGTGATCTTGGCATCGCTGGAGCTGGTTTCTTTTTAACATATAACTAACATGATGCTTAAGGGGTGCGTGCCACTAAGAGAGGAAATATTAAAGTGGGTCTATTGCAACCACTTGGAAAGGTCTAGAAGCAAATGAAAGGGTCCCGTAAAGTAGAGCATTGACGCTAACAAATATCGGCGTATACTCTTGATGAAGTTGGCCAAGGGGAGGGATTAGAGGCTACGTAAGGACTGCTTGTCTGTATCAATAACGTATCCCTTTAATGATTTCATTTAAGTGTATGATTGTTACTCAACAGTTTGGCCCGCTTTCATGAAAATGACGACGAAACGAGCCATTTATAAGTGATCGTGTTCCTAGACCTAAAGCCATGCCAACGCTGGTTTGCTTCAAACAGTAGGCCACTATAGTAGGCCAAATTCACGTTGACTAGATGTTCTTATGATCGGGCCAGGAAAAGTTCCCCAATGCAGGGTCCCAACGCATATTAATGGGGCATGCATGTTATCCTATATTGCAAGCCATTTCCCTTATTCGCATCAGCAGACTTGGTTAATAACTTAGTCTCATGGACGTTATAGTAAGTTATCACTACCTTGAGAAGGCCGCGAAGAGGGAGGAAGGAACTATCGCCCTTGATAATGGAGGACGTGTGTCGTAACCATAATTACAACGAGACGATGAACTCGCTAAAAATTTAAAAAAGAATTTAATTGATTAGTGGAACCGTCATCAAATTTTTATTTAAGGGAAAAGATTTAGAAAAACCCTAACCTGAGGAAAAGATTTAGTTTTGGGAGTCGGTTACGAATAGGGAAGGTGTTACGCACCCTACTCGCCCGTTCCGAAGAACGGTACCCTTAAACTGAGTGTGTGATTTTTGAAAATTGTTTGATCCCTTAAATAGAATACAGATAAACAGGTTTGTGTGAAAATAGCCTGACAGGACTTGATCCTGCTCCTACGTATTCCCTAGTGCAATGGGAAATTCAAGACTACGTAGTTTTGGTTCGAAGGCTTGACCTTCAAAAGGATTGAGAAAGCAGAGTATTTTGAATATTTTAAGGAAAATCCTTAGTCCGCATATGCACAGAATCCGAGACAAACGAGGGCTGCACTAGAACCCATATGATTTCTGTATCCCGAACAGTAAGTTATGCTACCGGTTCTTATCTAGAACTCATTGCGTGAGACTTAGAATTATTTAAAACATATTTAGTTTTTACACCTGTTCCTGGACCCACAGATGCACAAAGCCAAAGGCAATCGAGGGTTACACTGCGACTCATATGACTCTTCGAACATTGAAAGACAAGGTATGCTGCACTTTCAACTTTAAAGTTCATTGTGTAAGATCTAGGATCATTTAAAGCTTTGAAAAGTGTTTTTAAAAAACCAAATTTTTGAAGATTTGATTTAGAAAGGAGGACCTTTTGACCCATATGCACAAAGCCGAAGGCAAGCGAGGGTTGCACTGTGACTCATATGATTCTCCGAACATCGAAAGACAGGGTATGCTGCACTTTCAACTTCGGAGTTCATTGCGTGAGAGCTCGGATCTTTTAAAGCTTTGAAAGTTGTTTTTTAGAAAAAAGATTTTTTGAAGATTTGATTTAGAAGGGAGGACATACAAACACAAAATAAAAAACAGAAAGAAATACATATAGAAGGATCAACACATGAAAACTAATACCTAAAAAAGGTTAAAAGAACAAGATCTACACAAGAATTTCAAGAACACAAGAGATTTTGGCACCAAAATTTGAATTCAAATCTCAGTATTTTTTCGAAAATATTTTTTGGAACATCTCAAAACTTAAAACCAACAAATTGAAAGATATGGATTATAGGAATGAAACAAAAACAAGTTTGGCAAAAATCAGACCAGAAATGAGCAAGTTATGCACAAATCAAACAAGTTAAGTTCATTTGTGCACCAGGACGAACATGCTTCAGTAATTACACGATATAAATTTCATTTTGGATCCAAATTATACAAATAATGTCATTACAGAAACTAGAGAGAAAGATAAAGAGAACACAATAAAAATCACCAAAATTGGAGATCATTTGAATGATTAAAAATGAAAACAAAAAACAGAGATGAAGATGAACTTGGAAATCTAAGAAGAAGCAAGAAAATTAAGCAGAATAAAAGTTGGATCAAACCTCCATTGATGTACTCCGAATGCTACTTGATAGCACCTTGCAAGGTGATGAAGAACTGGTCCAATGGAGGCTAAAGGTTCAATTGGATGCAGAAGTAGAGAGAGTATCTTAGGTGCTCAAAGTGCCCCTCTCTCTCCCTCCTTAGAAATTCTGAAATTTTTTCTTTATAAGTGAGGAAGCCCCTCCTTCTATAGAAGGATGAGGGATTGAAGAAGTGTTTCTTGTCCAATGTGGAACTTCTTTCCCATATAGGAGAATTTTCCTTTTTTCTTTCCTTTTTTTAGAATTTTTATTTTATTTGGTGTGGGATTTCTTTTTCTCTTTTCTTATTTTTTTCCTCTTTTTTATTTTTTCTTCTTTTTTTATTTAATTATTTATTTATTTCTTTTGTTTTTATTTTTTCCATTACTTTTATTTTGATTTTTTGAACTATTTTTAGCTTAAATCACCTTTTGGTTAAAAACAAAAAAAATTATTTTGGGTTTTGAATCTTCAGACATAATTTGATGTTCATAATGTGTCATATGTATATCAGTTGATCTTGTTAAAGATATGTGGGAGACTCTGCTCCGTTTTGGAACCTGCTCACATGTAAATGACCCATTTGGCGTTCATAAAGCGACATGAGAATAGCCTTACCCATGTAATGAGAATTTCTGAATAAGGGAATTTGTATTCCCTCTGGTAATAGCTTCGAATGGACAAGTACAATGGAAGGTAAATGAAGGGAAAAGGGATGCCCATGGGCACAAGTTAGGGCCACTTCATAAATAATATTATAAAATGATTCAGTATCATGTAAAAGTTTCTGGCCTTGCTTGACTATGTGGATCCCACCATCAATGGGACATATGGGAGACGGGAAAGAGCCCTACCACTTGATGAGCCTAAACATTAAGATGGCTTATTGTGCTTAATAAAGAAGAGTGCAACATTTCATTTCAAATCCCTTTCCATTTGCATGGAAAATTACGTCCCGGAAGGCATCTAAAGCAGGCAAGTCAGGTTTGATTAAATGGGTCTCAAACCGAGCCGACAGCATGCACCATATTTCAATCAGTCGTAAGACCATGATTAGGCCATCTATCTTTCGAATTGGATCAGACGCTAAGGCAGAATAAGCGCGTTAATACTACACCTCGAAATTCCCTTTTATTTGGAGCTATACTAAAATTAAGCTAGTTTTTTTTTTCTTTCTCTCTTCCAAGTTTTGCCAAAATCAAGCCTACTACCATCCTTAAGTCAAACATTGAGTGACTCAATTAACCTAATCTCTTTAAATATCTAATCCAGATTAAACTTATTAGGCCTTTCATATCTAAATAGTTTGTCCCCTTGAATAATTTGGTTTGTACCGAACTCTTGTCAAGTGACTTAGGCCAAATGTCTAATCTTACTAGTCCTCGCTAAAATGATTGCACTAAAAGCAAGTCGCACCCCAAAGGCCTTAAAACACGAAAATATTTTATAAAAACTCGTTTTGTAATTCTTAGTCTCACGCGATAAGCTCTAAACACGAACTGATAGCTTTTTCTGTTGTTCGATGTTTAGAGATTCATATCGAGGCCAATGCAGTCATAGTTGTCTTGGATCCTGTGCATGTGTGGATTGATAATTCTTTTCTTAAACAAAATAAACTAAATTTGCAATTCTTAGTCTCATGTGATGAGCTCTAAACACGAACTGGTTGCTTTTTTTGCTGTTCGATGTTTAGAGATTCATATGGGTCCTAGTGCAGCCATAGTTGTCTTGGACCTTGTGCATATGTGGATTGAGAATGTTCTTTTTAAAAAAGAATCAACTCATTTTGCAATTCTTAGTCTCACACAATGAGCTTTAAACACGAACTGGTAGCTTTTTCTAATATTCGATGTTTAAAGATTCATATGGGTTCCAGTGCTGCCGTAGTTGTCTTGGACCCTGTGCATATGTGGATTGAGAATGCATTTTTAAAACAAAATAAAAACTCTTTTTGCAATTCTTAGTCTCACGCGATGAGCTCTAAACACGAACTGGTAGCTTTTTCTATTGTTCGATGTTTAGAGATTCATATGGGTCCCAATGCAGTCGTAGTTATGTTGGACCCTGTGCATATATGGATTGAGAATGTTTTTTAAACAAAATAAAAACTCGTTTTGTAATTCTTAATCTTACACGATGAGCTTTAAACACAAACTGGTAGATTTTTCTATTGTTCGATGTTTAGAGATTCATATGGATCTCAGTGCAGTCGTAGTTGTCTTGGATCTTGTGCATATGTGGACTAAGTATTATGCAAAAATATTGAAAGTACTTTCAAATCCTTTTCTACTCCGAAGGTCAAGCCTTCAAACTAGAACTATGTAAAAGCCTTGAGTTTTCCATTGCACCAAGGAATACGTAGAAGCAGGATCAAGTCCTGTCAGGCTATCTTCCACCAACGTATTTATTTTCATTCTAAATTTAAGGGATCAAAAAATTTTCAAAAAATAACAATCGAACACTCAGTTTAAGGGTACTGTTATTTGGAACGAGCAAGTAGGATACCTAACACATTCCTTATTTGTAACCAACTTCCGAACCTAGAATTTCTTCCCCAAGTTAGGGTTTTTCCAAATGTTTTCCCTTCAAATAAAATTTGGTGGCGACTCCACTTATCAAATTAAATTCTTTTTAAATCTTTAGCGAGTTCATCATCTCGTTGTAATTATGGTTACGACACCCTCGCTTCGCTTTAGTTTTGCTCAGTCAGGCTTGTAGAAGTTGGGTGACATTTGGTTTTTGAAAAATATTTTTTTATTTTTATTTTTTGTTTTATATTTTATTAAAACATAGTTATTTTTTATTATTGTTATTAATATAAAATTCTAAAAATAAAAAATAATATTTTAATAAATAAAAATAAAATAAAATTAATAAATAAAAAAATATAAAATATTTTTTGAATGAAGCTAATATGATAGCAATAAAAATAAACATTTCAATTTTTATATTATTAAGAGATTAGATTATTAGAAGATATTACAAATGAAAATAATGTTTTACTTAAAAATGGAAAATTTAAATATTTAAAATAATATTTAGAAAAATACTAATAATCATCTAAAAAACATTAATACTATAAAAATAAGCTATTTTTAAAATAAAATAAATAATTTAATAAATTTTTAAGATAATAATTTTAAATTTTAATTTACCGAAATTCATTGTTGAGTACATTTTATATTTTCATATACCAGTTGCATATTTTATATTTTGATAATATCGATTTTTTGCAATAGATAATTTTTTTCCTCCATGAATGTATTTACTCAACCTACTTGAGAATGATTGTTCATAAATTTTTTTATTTTAATAATAAATATTTTGTTTGCTTGGAAAAAAAAATAATCCGTTTGTTGTTTTCTTTTTTCCAACGTATGATGACCTATTTATAGTCAGACAATCTAACTTCAATTTTATAGTATAACTTAAATTAGTATACAGAAAAATGATAAGAATCAAAGAAAGGTAAAAAAGAAAAAAAAATTTAAGAAAAACTATAAGATATATATATATATATATATATATATATATATATATATATATATGATACCAAAAAGTATAATAGAAATAGTGCTTGTCCATTCTTTTGTATTTAAAAAATTAGTCCTAAAGAGTAACACGTTACAAATAATTAAATAAAATCACTATAATAAATTAATTTAGAAAGTTTTTTTATAGATAAAAATAGTATGCTTACTCGTAATTTTTATGGATAAAAATAGTGCATACAATGGAAGAAGAAAAATATAAATAAAAATATTTAAAAATTATATTTTTATTAAGAAAAAAGAAAAATTAATTTTTAAAAAATTATTTTTATCTTTCATTGTTTTCACCTTTTATTATTTTTTCAATTTAAATTTTGAAATCCATAATTTTTTACAACTTATAATTGCCTAGAAACCTACCTTCCATGAACTTAACATGACACAGGATGGATCATTACAAGTAATAGTACTAACAACAATATTATTATAACATTTTTGTTTTAATTTATTTTCTTGTCATTATTTTTTTTACTAAAAATAATTTTTTTCTTATGTACTATTGTAACATTAGTATCATTTCATATTTTTTATATAAAGTTGAACTTACTTCTGTTTTTTTTTTCTATCATCCTTTAATTCTATTTTAAGTTAAAATGAAGAATTACATACTTTCTTTCTCATTCCTTCATTAAGAGCTGGTAATGAAAACTTTAAATGTGTCCTAAGATTTGGATAAAGAATTTGATAAAAATAGTATCTCATCATTAAATTTGATATCTCCTAACATTTGATCAAGGAGTTCTTGAAATTCATTTAAGTGATCTAAAAAAGAAAACTAATAAACCATCCATTGTTGATTTATTTGCGGAAAATTAGATATAATTACTATGGAAGAAATGATTATTTTGTCATAATTTCACTTAATTTTTCTTATTTTTGTAAGAATGTTCGCACAAGCAAAGAATAAAAAAATAAATGAATTTTGGACTAAAAAAAGAGAAAAAAAATAACATAAAAAGATGAAAGAGTAGAAAATGATAAAAATATCCCTTATAGGAAGCCAACACGATCATGTTGGTTGAGCACGCCCTTGCAGCAAACCAATATTTTTTACAAGGTCGTGTTAGATGAAGGAGCACAACCGTTCAAACCTAAACACGGCCTTGCAGCGACCTCGAACTTCTAACAAGACCATGTAGACCTGACAACAGTCATGCCAAACTTTTAAGATGCTAAAAATAACTCAAGTCATCCCTAATGATGCAGGAAGGGATCCTAGTCAACCTTAAACAAAACCGTAGGTGACTTAGAACAATCATGACAGCAGAGGAGGAAACTGGGTCAACCCAATTTGAAATAGAGGCAACCTTAATCCATGACTATAAAATGGAGACTACGCTTTAGGAGAAAAATAATCCGCTTTAGATACTGAATATCACATACGCCTCACACAAGGTTGTAGGCCTTACACCTTTTTCTCTTCATTTCCATCTTCATTTCTCCATTCTCATTACTTCTTCTAGTATCCCTTCGTAAGATCTTGGAGAAAGAAATCTCTACACAATACAAATTACAGAATCTTTTGTTAACCTTGCTAACACCATAATTTTATATTTTTTATCTTAAGATTAAGATTATAGATTTTGTTGAGATGATTTGTTCTTATTTGTCATATTTTACTATGTGTAACTAACCTTCATATGGATTTTTAGTGAACCTTGTGATGTAACCATTTGAACACCATTTTTCTTTTATGAATGATTTTATGCCTTTATTATGAATGAGTGCATGGTTTCTTATACAATCGTGTTGCTTTATTACACTTAATCCATTGATAAGAATTATTTATTCTTGTTAATTTCTAAATTAGTTGGGGGTAGAAATGTAAAGGTCCTAACAGCAGAGAAAGGCCAACTGTAGAGACCTACTAGGCCTATTGGGTCATCACTAGAATAAGAGGCGAGTAGTTACAAGAAGAGGTAGAGACCTTCTTAGGCCTTCATGAGGAACACCCTTAGGTCCAATCCACTCCTTCCTTAGCCCTGCATATTTTAGAATAGGTTCTAGAACATTTTGTATTTTAGAAGTAGAAGGCTCAAGATATGTATAGAACATACTCATTTCTTTGTATTTCTTTGCTTAACTTTTTGGGTTTGCTTTGGCCAATTTATGGGTTGCCTTGGAATATAAGGAGAGGCTTATTTTAGGCTTAAGGAAGAGATCCAATTCGGATTCCCAAAGCTGCTCCATGTTGGGCATCACCTTTGACCTATATAAAGGCACTACTTGTGTAATTTTTAACATTAAATTTATTTTGAATGAAATTATGAGTTTTCATTGAAGTTTTTGGGAGAAATTCTTTCCTTATCCTTCCTCTAGAATCAGACTTGGGGTTGAGGAATCTTATCATCTGTGGTTGCTCATGGTGGTGGAGAAGAAGCCCATCCTCCTTAAGAGGTAGGGCTTCCAAGTCAAGGCTTAATTCAGATCCATTTCTCTTCCATTCTCCACCAACTTGCAACCTCCATTAATTTAGAAGAACCACCTCTTTCCACCTTTGCATGAGGTAGGTGATCGTACCATTTCCAATTGATAGAACTATAAGGTAACTGAGTATATAAGTTTTGGAGGATCAATCAAAATCTTAGGTTTCTAACTGATTATTTACTTAGCGGTATTTAACAAGCCTTATATGTTTTATATTTCTACTTATTTACCTTACATGATCATTGGAGACAATACTTAGGAGAAATATTATTTCTATTACATCATCATTGAATGATAATATCATTAGATGAGTGGCTAGAAATTGATGTTTAAATCATTCGTAAGAAGATTTGAAGGTAAAAATAGGTAAAATTATAAAGGGATCTGTGAACACTGAATTATGTCTGAGGATAAATTTAAAACCCAAAATAAATTATTTTGTTTTTTATTCTAAAATCAAAAAATAACAAAAAAAGAATAAAAAAAGAAAAAAAAGAAATTTTTAGTTAAGAATTTAGTTAGAAAGTTAGCTGGATTAGTTAATGATGGTTAAGAATTAGTTAGAGAAAAAAGAAAAAATAAAAAATAAAAAATAAAATAAAATAAAATAAAAATAAAGAAAATAATAAAAAGAAAACAAAAAAGAGAAAAAGCAGAAAACAAAAAGCAGAAGTCCCGTCAAATTTTTCCCTTTCTTTTTTTGAAATTTTATGTATAAATAGGGACTTTCATTCAGTTTAAGGGGCTTCTTCACTTCTAAAAAATTTTTAGAATTTCTAAGAAGGGAGAGAGAAAGAAGCACTTTGAGTCATTGAAAGGGGATTTTCAGATGTTTTCTAAGAGGAGCACCTAAGAGACTTTTTACTTCTACATCCGATTCACCATCTCCATTGCCTCCATGGAACCAGTTATTCATCACCTTCGGTGCTATCAAGTGGCATTAAAGAACATCAATGGAGGTTAGATCCAGCTTTTATTTCGCTTAATTTTCTTACTTCTTCTCGGATTTCCAAGTTCATCTTCGTCTTTGTTTTCACTTTCATTTTTGATTCGCTAAATGATCTCAGATTTTGGTGATTTTTGTTGTGTTCTCTTCGTCTTTCTCTCTAATTTCTGAATGATATTATTTGTCTAATTTTGATCTGAAAAGAAATTTCTATAACCTGATTACTGAAGGATGTTCGTCCTGGTGCGCAAATGAACCTAGCTTGTTTGATTTGTGCATACGTTGCTCATTTCTGGTCTGATTTTTGTCAAATTTGTTTTGTTTGATTTCCTATGATCCATATCTTTCACTGTTTTTCGTTTTCATTTTTGATCGGTCAAATGATATCCGATTTTGGTGATTTTGTTGCGTTATCTTTGTTTTTATCTCTAGTTTCTAGAATGATATTATTTGTCCAATTTGAATCTAAAAGGAAATTTCTATCGCCGGATTACTGAAGCATATTCGTCTTGGTGAGCAAATGAACCTAACTTGTTTGATTTGTGCATAACTTGTTCATTTCTGGTTTGATTTTTGACAAATTTGTTTTGTTTCATTTCTATGATCCATATATTTCAATTTTGTGGTTTTAATTTTTAAGATATGCCAAAAAATATTTTCTAAAAATTCTAAAATTTAAATTTTAGCGCCAAATTTTCAAGTTCATTTTCGTCTCTATTTTTCGTTTTCATTTCTGATCAGTTAAATGATCTCCGATTTTGGTTATTTTTACTGAATTCTCTTCTTCTTTCTCTCTAGTTTCTGAAATGATATAATTTGTCTAATTTGGGTCTGAAATGAAATTTATATTGCTTAATTACTGAAGCATGTTCGTCCTAGTGTGCAAATGAACCTTGCTTGTTTGATTTGTGCATACCTTACTCATTTCTGGTCTGATTTTTGTCAAACTTGTTTTGTTTGATTCCTATGATTCATATATTTCAATTGGTCAGTTTTAATTTTTTAGATCTCTAAAAAAATATTTTTGAAAAATTCTGAGATTTGAATTCAAATTTTGGTGCCAAAATCTCTTGTGTTTTGGAAGTTCTTTAGTAGCTCTTGTTCTTTTAACCTTCTTTAGGTATTATTTTTCATGTGTTGATCCTTCTATATGTACTTCTTTCTAATTCTTTTGTGTTTGTATCTCCTCCTTTGAAAAAAAAATTCCTAAGAGTGCATAACCATGTGCATGCATCCTATTCGTGAAGTCTAGCTTAAGTGATGCATGATTAAGTCATTAAACCTAAAGAGTTAAGTGTAGGCTTGAATCAAATAAAAAAACACCTAAGCTGGATTGGAGACAATTGAACAAGGAACAACAATGGAGGTTAGATCCAGCTTTTATTCTGGTTAATTTTCTTTCTTTTTCTCAGATTTTCGAGTTCATCTTCATCTCTATTTTCAATTTCTTCTAAACTGTGCAATGGATTCTAACACGAACAAGTAGCATTCTCTACTATTTCATGTTCTAATTTGTGCAAATTCAAACACGGCTTATGACGGTTTGAACTTTGCAAGCACGTCTATTTTCAAAAATCATTGCTTTCCTAAAAACGTCTATTTTAATATTTCTTCAATTGTGCAAACGGATTCTAACACGAACAAGTAACATTCTCTACTGTTTCGTGTTCTAATTCGTGTAAATTCAAACATGGCTTACGAAGGTTTGAATTTTGTAAGCACATCTATTTTCTAAAAAATGTCTGTTTCAATTCCTCCTAAACTATGCAATGAATTCTAACACGAGTAAGTAGCATTCTCTACTGTTTCGTGCTCTAATTTGTGCAAATTCAAACACGACTTATGACGGTCTGAATTTTGCAAGCACGTCTATTTCCAAAAAATCATTGCTTTCATAAAAACGTCTATTTTAATATTTCTTCAATTGTGCAAACAAACGGATTCCAACACGAACAAGTAGCATTCTTTACTGTTTCGTGTTCTAATTTGTGCAAATTCAAACACGGCTTACAACGGTTTGAATTTTACAAGCACATCTGTTTCCTAAAAATTGTCTGTTTCAATTCCTTCTAAACTGTGCAACGAATTCCAATATGGGCAAGTAACATTCTCTACTGTTTCGTCTTCTAAGTAGTGCAAATTCAAACACGGCTTACGACAATTTGAATTTTGCAAGCACATCTGTTTCCAAAATATCATGGCTTTCCTAAAAACGTCTATTTTAATGTTTCTTCAATTGTGGAACGGATTCTAACACAAGCAAGTAGCATTCTCTACTGTTTCGTGTTCTAATTTGTGCAAATTCAAACATAGCTTACAACGGTTTGAATTTTGCAAACATATCTGTTTCCTAAAAAATGTCTGTTTCAATTTCTCCTAAACTGTGCAACGAATTCCAATATGAGTAAGTAGCATTCTCTACTGTTTCTTGTTTTAACTCGTGCAAATTCAAACATGGCTTACGACGGTATGAATTTTGCAAGCACGTCTGTTTCTAAAAAATCATTGCTTTCCTAAAAAACTTCTGTTTTAATATTTCTTCAATTGTGCAACGGATTCTAACACAAACAAGTAGCATTCTCTACTGTTTCGTGTTCTAATTTGTGCAAATTCAAATATGGCTTACGATGGTTTGGATTTTGCAAGCACGAGATTTCCCGAAAAATCACTGTTTTCACCAATTTGTCCAAAAAAATCACTTCTTACCTAAGGTTACCCTCTTATTTTCCAAGAGATCAAGTCTCTTAACCAGAACTACGTAGCCTTGAGTTTTCCATTGCACCAGGGAATACGTAGGAGTCAGATCAAGTCTTGTCAGACTATTTTTTATAAACCTATTTATTTTCTATTCTATTTTAAGGGATCAAACAGTTTTCAAAATATCACACACTCAGTTTAAGGGTACCGTTTTTTGGAACGGGCGAGTAGGGTGCCTAATACCTTCCTTACTCGTAACCGACTCCTGAACCTAGATTTCTTCCTCAAGTTAGGATTTTTCCAAATGTTTTCCCTTAAAATAAAATTTGGTGGCGGCTCCATAATCAAATTATATTCCTTTTAAATTTTTAGCGAGTCCGTCGTCTTGTTGTAATTGCGGTTACGATAGGATCCAAAGTTCCATACTTATCTATAACTTTACACTTAAGTTCTCCATTTTTTTATTTTTTGTTGTTTTTACTTTCTTATTCTTATATCTCACACTCACATAAAAACATCTTAGTTTGGTAAGCTCAAAAATCAAAATTTAAACTTATTCTATATATTGTCATGTGGGATTAATACCAACGGTATGAAATACTCCCTTTCTATTTCAGCAAATATACTTGTCCGTGGATAAAACTTGATATACAATTTGATATTGATGTTTTGCACACATAAAAATCTATCTTTGTAATTTAAACTCATAATGCAATTCAACAAATATAATTTATTATTCCCTATGTTAAATGCATACAAATACTCAATCTTGTCCCACAAAATTCTAGCATGCATTGTTAGAATTTTTTATTTTAATTTAGACTTTTATTGATTGATTATTTTTTATTTTATAAAAGTGGATTGAATAGGTAACTTGATACTTTTCTTGTAAGACCATATAATTTTAAGTGATTTGTTATGGATTTTGAAAAATATCATATATATGTGTTTGTTGATCTTAAATCTAACTAACAAGTATGTTGAAAATTTGTATAGAGCTTAGTAGGCCCAATATCTATGATGAAGGAAAATTCAGTTACATGTGATTTTTTTTCTATAATAAGGTAGGATCTTTATTCGTCTTTATACGCTCTGACAACTCACAGTTCTATCAAAGTGAGGATTGTGATAGAAAAAGAGTACGAGTGGAAGACTTTGTTCCTAATGTGTACATTTGAACAAAGAGAAAGATAACGTCGAATGTCTTCAAGAGGTATGAAATTTCTATTATTTTAGGTGTTCTAAATTCTAGTATAGATCCTGTTAAATTTTCTTACATGTGTCTTATTTACAATGTGATTATAAAGATTATAATCCATAAAATGTTGAATAAAGCCACATATCTATTGATGTTTAAAATCTCATTAACATGGAATCCAACTTTTGAGTAGAAAAGACATGAAGGTATATTTACTTAACGAAGAGAAAATATTTAATGTCATTTGTATTTAACTTCATCATTCAATCAAATAAAATACCTCTAATAACCATAGATCTTAGATGCCATTTTGATAGGGAAAACAATAGCGTAGTGACAACCACATAATAAACACACAATGAATGAGACAAATAAATTCCTCAAACTACAAGAATCTCTGGAGTAATAACAAATATACAATAGTAATTATAATAGTACAAATAAATAATAGGTATCAAGGTTTTAATGTGAAAAACCTCTTCAATGTGAGAAGTAAAATCCATAGATCATTTAGACAAAAAAAAAGAATAACTCTATTATGATCAAATAAGAAGTACAAAAGGGTTTTAAACAAGTGAACAAATCTTGTATGCAATAAGCCAAACTAACCAAAAAATAACACTTACAGACGAGAACAAAAAAATAAAAAATACCTTAAACTAAGAGGGACTTTCTCTCTACCTATCTTTTAAGGTGGCTTTTTTTACTTTCAATTTGACATTTTTGCTTCCTAATTAGCCATTCTTTACTTAAACAAGTTGTACATAAAGTAAGCTAGAATATTTTGGCTTATCTCCATTTAACCAGAACATCGATAGCTTCTAAATCATGGATTACAGACCTTACAATCCTTGATAGTCATTTTTATACTAGTGTTTTTGTCATTGTGTTCAACGATGAACCTATTGCTCATGTTGAAGGCTTTGATTACATTGTCCATGGAGGTTTCCACCACTATGGTGATGTAGTCTTTTAGGCCTGTGGTGTTGGCAACAAATAGAACATTGTGACAGAGTTTTTGATCCTAAGTGTTTTGTGGAATTTTGTTTTTTAGTTCTTTAGGTTATAATGATTATGTAGATACTTTTTTTATTATTAGATTCTTCCCTTGAAATATGAAAAAATAAATAGATAAAACAAATCATGAAAACAAAAAAAAAAAAAACCAAATTAGAGGGGAAGTTATGGGAGGAAGGTAGGCTTTTCTTCCTTAAAAGATTGTTTGAGGAGATTGAAATAAATAGCCATGAAGAGAATAAGAGTATTTTTTTAATCAACAAAGCAAAATTTTATTGTTCTGGAGTATAAGGGGTACTCATGGTCGTACATATATTTTTTAGACTACAATAAGGAAGATAAAGGTGAGTTACAGCAATTTGCAAACTATATACATGGATCTTATCTCCATTTGTGTTTGAACCAATTCTAAGTTATCACTTTATCCTTGTCCACCAAGCTTAACATGTCCTATTATTGAGGTTGAAAATTGTAGTGTTCCTTTGATTCTATATCTTCCAAATTACTGCAAGCCACACTGTTAGTGCTAATCTCCTCTAGTTACTAGTACACATAAGATAAGAGAAGGAGGCAAAAGCTTCCTGGACTGTAAAAGGGAACAGAGCTTGAACTCTCATTCATCCTATTACTATTCTCCATAAGAGTTACATTGCGTTGCATTGCAAAAATAGGTGATTTGTAATCTCTTCCCTTAAATAACACTAGACGCACATGTTATTCGGTAGAATTCTATGTTTTAGAAGATTTACTATGGTAGGGATCCTATCATGTTGTAGTTACCAAACAAATACTTGAATTTTCTTTAGGGCTTGACTTTTCCATGAATTCTTGAACATTGAATGTTGAGATAAGTCTTATTGCCGCTCATCAATGCACAACACGAAATGAAAATGTTGATAGGTCGATCTAATTACATACCTACCGGAGTGGTCTCTTGTCCAATTCCAGCTATCCTTAGTGCCTGGGCTTAATCTCATTCTCCTTGATCCTTTCTTGCAACATTGGTTATTGCTCTTTCTCCCATTCAAACAATGGCTTTCACCACTTGAAGTCTCAGTCAATGAAATTATCACTGATTATAAGTAGGTTTTCTATCGTTGTTGTCTGGTCTAAAGTTATAGAGAATTTGAGAAAAAAAATGAGACAAGGGTTTACCTCTACACCACATATGTTGCCATAACATCGTCTCCTCACCATTTCCTATAACCCTTTACAAGTTTTCCTAGAACCAATCTTCCCTATTCGTTTGTTGGATGGATGATAAATCTTGCCACCACATCAATTGTTTACTTTTAGACATTTTTTTTGGAGTTTCCATACCTTGCCTTCATTACTTTGGCCCATAATGTCTCAGTGTTTTCTAGATATCTCGAGCATCATTTTAATACTAACTCATCATTAAATGTAGTTAGATCTTTGACGTCTAATCCACCACGCTTAAATGACTTACAAACTTGATCCCATCTAACCTAGACAATTTGTCTTGTGTCTTCATGGCTGCCCCATAGGACTCTCCTTTATAAAGAGACTAACTTTCGGATCATATGTTTTAGTTCTTTCAAGAAAGAGAAATAATATACAAGAAGGCTTGTATAATGAGTTTACTATGTGTACAAAATTTTATCCATGGGCAAGTGCACTCATTGGTGTAGACAGGAGTTTTTGAAACCCCAGTATTGTTCCCACAGAGACTATTTCAACAATCCTTAAAAGAACAATTAAATTCTAACTTTTGAGCTCACCAAGAAATAATTTTTTTTGGAAATATGTAAAAATAAATATAAAAAAAGAAAAATAAAAGTGAGAAATTTAAAGGTAAAAAAAGATATGCGCGAATACAATTATGGAAAGGTATGAGACTTTTGTTCCCCTTATAACTTTACTCAATTTTATCTCAACTCCTCTATGAATGATTTAAAGTTAATTGTTAACCATCAGTTCTCATTCGATTGTTATCCAATGATCATGTAATAATAATTTTTTTCCTTAAGTTACCTTTAACGATCATGCAAGGTATATAATTAAGAAAAGGATAAATAACATTCAAACTTGTTAAATTAATAATCGGTTAGACATCAAGGATTCCAATTGATCCTTTAAAACGCTTAGAGTCAGTTTACCTTACAATTTCGTTAATTATGCAATGGTACGATCGTCTTCCCCTCAATTAACTTAGAAATCAACAAGAGTAGCTAATTCTTACCAATCAATTAAGCATAATAAATAAAACACAATTAAGTATAACAGATAATCATTCAGAAAAGAGAAAAAATGGTTCAATTCATTACATCGTAAGTTTCTCCAAAGCCCCTTGAATTGAAGATTAGTTACACATAGAGAGATAACAAAAACAAACTAATCCAACAAAATAATCCATAATCCTAATTTTTAGAAAAAGAATGAAAAAATCATAGTGCCGACAAGTCTAACAATAGGGCATTGCAACTCATATTGTGAAAGAACTTTTTCCTCTAAGATTCTATGGGAGTATATCGAAAGAAAGATGAGAATGAAATGAGTACTGAAACAGAGTATTTTCAAGGTAGTGAGAGGCTTGTTCCTTGAAGAATAGTGTAGTCTTTGGGGCCTAAAGTGGTATGTAGAATGTTGTGGCAGAGCCTTCCTTTATAGACATGGATTAAAATTTCACTATCATGGACCAGACTTGACCTAGTTGCTTTCTTAGCCTTCATGACCGTTCTAAGTCACCTTGTAGTATCGTAAGACTGACTAAGACGCCTCTTGTGTTATTAGGGTTAATGTGACATTGTCGCATTGACTTTCTTGCTTTTTTTTTTATATTCCTTTTACCCTCTTTTTGGTCTAAAACTCACCCATTTTTGGATTTTTTTTTCTTACGTGACCATTCTTGTAAAAATAAGGGTAATTAGATATAATTTCAATTAAATAATTATAAATTATATCGTAATTATAACTAATTTCCTATAGATAAATCAACAGAATTGTGGTTTATCAACGTGACAACATATATTATGGATAGTGATTCTCTCACTAAAAAACATATATTTGGACTTCCATGAGTTAAGCCTATCCTGAACTAAGTCCAACACCTTTCCTCAACATGTCTCCTTGCATGGATTGTCCCCGATTAGTAAGTCAAGGCATCTAAATAAGGTATGGCCTTTTCGACACTGTAAATAAATGGATGCGTTCTACAAAAATTCATCAGATACATTAACAACATATACATAGTTTTTTTTTGCAAATTTGACTTATAATCTTGACAATAGCCCAAAGTAGTAAAGCAAAGCTTTGATAATCCTTAAGTTTGAGGTTATAGATTCTGCAACAAAGATCCTGTCGTCAGTGTATTGTAAGAGTGACATTTGTACTTCATCCTTCACCTTAAAAGGGCTATATAATCCACCAGATATGGCTTTTTGAATCATCCCATCAATCCCCTCATATGCTAGTAGGAACATGTATGGGGCTAATGGATCCTTTTGCTTCAACCTTTTGAAGACCTTAACCTAATTTATCACCCCTCATTAGTAAGCATGGATAAGTTACCAGAGAAGATTCACATTCTTAGCCAGCGCTGGAATTGTTTTGATAGGCCTATCTATTCCCACATATATTGTAGATAATCCCATGACACAATCATAAACTTTTTCAAAATGGACCTTGAACATTAGACATAACCTCTTATTCCTTTGAGGATAGTTGCAGTAAACCTTCTTTAGCACCAATGCACCATCCATGATTAGAGATTAGAAGTATACATACATATGCTGAGCATAAGACACTAGTGAAAAAATAAGATTTTATAACAGAATTTTATATCGGTTATTTAAGAACCAATGTAGAAAAATATGATGAAATTTTTGTAAATAAAATTGATATATTGGTTCTAGAAACAATCAATGTAAAAAATACTTATTACACCAGTTGTATGACAACTGAGATAGAAAATCCTTTCTATATTGGTTATTATTTCAATCAATGTAAAAAGTGAGGATTTTATGATAATCCTCTACATCGGTTATTAAAAAATTTGCATGAAAAATGATGCGATGATAATTTTAAAATTAAACATTCAATAATCAATGTAGAAATTTATTTTTTACATTGATCACATTATGAGCTAATGTTGAAAGTTAATAGATAATTCTCTTCTCCCTACCCTATGGAATCACACTTTCACTTACACACGATAAACACTGATATCATCATTCTCCATCTTCTCCTCTCACCCATTATTCCTTCCTCACTTCATGCTCCATCTTTTCCTTTTGTCCATTGTTCTTTCCTTGCTTCATGTTTCACTTGCTCCTAATGTAATCGTCATTATACTTTGAATCCTTAAAATATGAGGTAATAATTGATTTCTTCATCATTAACACCAATCTCTTATTCTTTATTTTTGGTATTTTCCATATTATTATTTTCTCATTGGAGACTTGGGCCATCTTAGCTTGGGAATTTTCTTCCTCTATCAATGTTGTTCATCTTTAAAGGAAATTAAGATAATGACAAATCTTAAACCCTAAAATTTATCATAATTACATTTATTCTAGATTTGAATATTAAAATAAAAATTTTGTTAACTTCTAGGTCAAGTTTATGTGGTTACTTGATACTTTTTCAGATAGGGTTGAAATTAATTATGAAAAATTGTTCCTTTAACAACTAAATCTTGTAGGAAGCTCAAAGGAATTTTGATAAAGCTTCCATTCTACATGACCACCAGACACTTCTCAATAGATTACAAAAATTGTGCAATATAATGATGTTTTTGTAAACTATTTACTATCTTGTGTAGTAATAGTATTACTCTTAAATCCTGTGATATCTCTTGTCTAATTCCTTTTTGTGATATTATATTTGCATATTTTTCAATTAGCTAATCATAGATAAAAAGAAGAATAATAAGACAAACTAGATAACAACTTGTAGCAATGATCATCCGTCACTAACCAAATCAGATTCTAAAGTTGATGAAAATAAAATTAATTAGTGTTTTAAGCAGGGAAGAAGTAACCATAGTAATTTGGGTCTTGGGTTCCAAAACCCATTTGACAAGTTGTTTCTTTTCCTTTAACCTAGAAACCATTATTGAAACATAAGAAACCATGTCAATTTTCGCTAAAGCCCAACTCCATTCTTTCTTGTATTCTGGACCCTCCTCTAATACTCCTTTGCCACCAACATAACAATGTCCGAAATCTTCTTACGTACGTCTCCAACTGTGAAACAAAATAGTAACTTACTATGCCTAAAAGGTTTCTCTAACTCTAACCTTCACAAAACATCAGTAATTTATAGGAAGGGAGGCGTTAATAATTTTGGATAAGGCTAAGGGTAAGGCTTATTGTCTCTCTTTAAAATAGTCTTCTATTTTTAGTACTTGATTTTTATGTTTCATTTGATGATAATGAATACTTATCCTTCATCTAGTTCTTTTGTTTACTTTGTTTTTACTTTGTTAGCAAAGCTTGGCTTGTCTTAATCTATCTCATGAGTTAGTTCGCATTGGTATTCTGTTATTGGTCTACTAAAATTTTTAGTGACTAAAAATAAAGGCCAAGATCAAAGGTTTGTCCTCAATAAATTAATCTTAGTTTATTTGTGTATGCATGTTTTATGGTTGTGTATCTCTTAATGGTTATAATTTTGTTTGCATCCATTTTAAAATTAATTTTTTTGTTGTCTTAAATTCAAAAAGGGGAAATTTTGTTCACAAAATATGGAATTCATTGATCTTAGAGAGAATATTTCCATATATCTAAGAGAGAAGATAGTCCAAGCAACTACTACATCAAAGATTGAGGTATGGACATCTTGTGATGAAATTTTCATCATAATTCTTTGCTTGTGTTACGATACTAGCTTTAAATTAAAGGAAAATACCTTCTTGTTTTGCTTTAATATAACAGACTAATGGTAATAGTATGTATTTTATGTTTGAAAACAACTTTATGTTTGTTGAACTATGTTGAGATTTCATTATTCTCTTTTCTCTTGGATAATATATGCTTGAGTGGTTTTTAGTATCTGTAAATTTGTATATTAAATTCAACTCAATGTAACTATTTTTTGATCGTAAACATAATTATGAAAATATAAAGAAGTTTGAAATTTCAAAATGAACAAGTAAAGATCCAAAGGCCAAATTAAAAAAAATTGTACTTAAAAAAGTAGAATCCACATTACCTTTAATCAATTATTAAAATTTGTTTATTCATTTATTGTTTCACACACCATTCAGAAAAGTTAAGTCAATTTCTATTTTTAAGGGTATTTTGTACACAAATTTTTTTAATTATTTTTTGGGTTTTAAAATTTTATAGGAAAGGATTTTATTTATAAAAAATTCATCCAATATCAAGATAAAAAAGCATAAAATGTTTGAAAACATTATTATGAGTTAAGTGTATGATTATAATAAAAACATTAAAATTATATTTTTAACTTCAATTACAATTTGGGATGAGTTAGTTTAATATTTATCAAATAATAAAAAATAATTGGATAATAAAAAAAATTACAATTAAAAATTACCATATTTTTTAAATTATTTAAAATTTACCAAAAGTATATTAGTATGGTTGTTTGGAAAGATAAGTTTGAATTAATCACCTTGATGATCCTTAACTTACAATGCTTCAAAAAATTTAACTTTCACTTTCAAGTTTTAATATCAAGAGAGCTTATTTCTTTTATAATGGTAAATTTTTGGATGGTATGTTTGATTGAATTGAAATTTAGATAAATAATTATTTATTTTTTAAAAAATCTATAAAAAATTAAAAAATAAATAATTATTTTAAAAAAATAAATCAAACTAAATATGCACGGACTCTTATTTCACATATTGGAAATTTATATATATTTACTATTTATGTTCCATATGCAACTCTTTTCATGACTCATAATTAGTTAGATGGTTTTCAATTTATGTATTTTTAAATAATTTAATTTTTATATATACATTATACAATTTATGTTAGTATTTGCTTGAAAAAGTTCATATAATTTGGTGAAACTATTTTATTAATATAAGGTATATTTCAATAACTTTTAGGTATTGGATGTTGCAATATATATATATATATATATATATATATATATATATATATATATATATATATATATATATGCTAACTGGTATAAAGACATGTAATTGCATGTTAATCAGTAGCGACACGTCAAGCCACTACAAAAAAATTAAATTATTGTAGCGTTTTATTTTTAACGGTTATAAAAAATTGACACAAAAATATAATTTCTGACAATTTATATTAATTGCTACAAAAATATTTTTAAAAAACAATTGTTTTAGAAATAACCCGTATTACGCTGCCACGCTAATTCTCTTCACTCCATTTCACTCGTTTAGGAACAATTTCCACTCTCTTCTGCTAAGTTAGAGTTGCAAGCTTCAAATTGTATTCACTTTCCATTAACGTTGCAATTTTCTAGAGCTTGATTCTTCTTTCTGATAACAATTTCTCTTCCATTGATACACATTATAGGGCTTTTTCATTTTTATTGAACATCGCCAAATTTTTCCGTAGTTGAATTTGAAAAGCTCTATTTCCTTAATTTTCGTTAGCTTTGAAATTGTTTGCAACGCCAATCCTGATGCTAGGTCTTCTTTCTTAAGATGTGTTTCAATCCTAGATTTAAGTAGCGCAAATTCTGGTTGAAATGCAGATATATCCTTTTGGATTAAACGACAAGTACTTTTCTTTCTTTATTTTTCCCCTTTGGGATTTTAGCTCTGTTTCTCATATAACTTGTCTCCATTTTCATCTTTAATGCAGCCAATATATTATTCATGTGGATCCGAGTGGTGGATGTCGATGTCATGTGAAAACTTTTGTAAGCGTTTTTCTATTGCAGCATTTATTTTAAGTTTTCAACTAACGGTTTTAACGTTTACTTAGATGAAATGAAATGATCCTACTAATTTTGATTTCTCGAAATGTTATAAGTTGCATTCTTTCTAATATATGAGCCTTTGTGAATCAAGAAATGAGAAAAAAAAGTAATCTGCAACATCATACTTTGACTTATAAATATTAAAAAAAGCTTATTGTTAGTTAATGTTTATTGCATAACACATTCGTTCTTCAACTTATCAATGATATTTAGAAAGCGATTCTTGATTCGGAATGGCACAACTTTTAGATAGATTTTGTTTTAAGAGTGATAGTTGTAACTATTATTATTGTATCCTTGTTGCCGTGAAGGTAGCATTTTATTGTGTCATTTACCCATGTCTAGTTCTTCAATACATGAGACAGGCTGCTTTCCTTTCAAAGAATTTATCTGCAATGCCTATAAGCTTTTATGCTTCTATTTCAGGTCAGCTAATGTAAATGCTAAGAATAAGAAATGTCTGATAGGCTATAATTCTAAACAACATGGAACAAAGTTATCTGTATTCAGAAGATTGGAAAATGTCCAGTGAATGCTATTGTGTGAATCTTCTAGGTGGGACTTGACCAATTTGATTGTTTCATATGTCTCTGGACTTTCTAAGTAGCAGTATATTGAACTAGTGATAATTTGGGGTTCTTTGAACAATCAAATATTTTCTATTCTAGTAACAGGAAATTTGAAGTACACTGTGCAATCTTTTTTCTTTCCTGTATCCCAATATGGGGTTATGAACTAATGCCGGCTCTGACAATTATCTTACATATGTTATGGTGATGCTCAGCCAATTGGAATCCAAAACTTTTTATATGTTATAGGAAGTTAAGTTAGTTTCTCCTACAAATTCTGTTTCTATTAATTATTATACTTTTATTCAGGTTTCTTGTTTTGAAAAAGTGATAGCTATCCTTTGGCTCATTTCTTGTTCATATTGTTGTAGTGATCTATTGATGTTAAATGCTGGTGGACAATGCTAAATGCATAATAAAGGCAAGTTGAAAACCCATGTCTTGTGTCTATCTATGCAAATTTTGAATAATATTCTGATTCTCATGGCTTGACCAATTGGTAGCTAATTTAGTTACTGCTTATGTTTGTTCTGTATCAACATATTGTTAAAGAATGTGGATCATTCATCAGTTATATATGGGGTTATGTAAATCATAAACCAACAATAAACAGATACAGATACTCAAAAAGTAGAGGCACTTAGCAAGGACTTGGTAAAACGTGGATTTCGATTTGTGGATCCAGTGATAGTGCACTCTTTCATGCAAGCTACAGGATTAACAATTGATCATATCTTGTGCTGGCAGAAAGATCTTGGAGGCATATCTAATAGACTCTGATTCACTAGCACAGAAGAATTTTCAGTTGGGTTATATAAGCACTCTTGTTTACTCAATTTTCCATACATGTCAACCAAATTAAGACATGACTGTTCTATAATTATTTGCTTCTTTTTGTTTTTTGTTTGTTTGAAATTTGGGACTTTTTTTCTTCCTATTCTTTTCATCCCTTGCTATAATTGTCTTGCCACAAATGCAAAAAAGAAAAAATGTATGCGTTGCAATTAGAATGATTATCAGAGTTAAGCCTTTTGTTTATAGAACATTATGTTTTGTATGGCAAGTAATGGTGACTAGGTGTTCAAACATATTTGGTTGCTATTGACAAATTGAGTTCAAAGTTATGCTTTTTAAAAGTTAGTCCATCCTCTTATAAACGTTTATAACTCAAAATAATTTTTTATAAGAAAATACTTGTACTTTAAATAATAAATTTATCATGTTTTTTAAATATTCTTTTAATTACTGTTTATTTTAAAATAAATTTTTATTTTTATTTATTTAAAATCTAAAATAATGTTAATTATTCTTTGTCTAAATTTTAAATACTTCACTGGTTATTATACAGAAAGAAATAACAGTACAAGTTATAACAATTTTTAATGCAGGTAGAAAATTCTAAAAAGTCTATAAAAAAATTTGAAAAATAAAATAAATGCTTAAATATGTATATTTTTTAAAATAAAATTTTGTAGTAGTTAAAAACGATGATTAACATATTAAATCCAAAACAAATTTTGTGACAATTTTTTACAGGGGTTAAAAACCGCAAGCAAAATTTATTCATCATTTTCAGCGGGTATGCCAGCTTAAACAACAACCGTTGCAGATAATTTGTGGCACATGGAAAAGCAGCGTTTTTTTAAAACGCGGGTAATAATATTTGTGGCGGTTAAAAACTGCCACAAAATGCATTTATAACCGCCAGCGGCCACGCCTATTTTTGTAGTGAGCCTTCTTTTGTTTTGTCTTTATTTATTATTAATTTTGTTATAATTTAACAATTCTATAAAAGTTTATTTGATAATTTTTTAAATCATTATTCATTAAAAATTTAGGTACAAACATTTGAATATTTTATATCTATTGTTATTTTTAACATTATTTAAATATTTAGATATTTTTATTTATTTTTATTCTAGCATTACTTAAAATAAAATTATACAATCTAATATGCAACTTAAATATAATTTGATTTTATTATTAATTTTTATTCTTATAAAAAAAATTATATTTATTTATTTTATATAATTTTAAAAATAATGGCTGCTAAAACTACCAAGTTTAAGGGTTTGTTTATTTTTAAACTTATTATATTGGTTATCTTTTTCATCGAGGTAAAAATTCAATCTTTTAGGCGAGTTTAAATGATATAATTAATTTTTTATATTGGTTAAGCTTAAAATCAAGGTAAAAAGTAGATTTTTTTTACGTCAATTGTTTAATCCATAACAATATAAAAATCATCACTTTTTATACCGAATTCTTCGATATCACTAAGAGAAGTAATGTATAAAGTCTAAAACAACCGATGTAAAATTCTTTTCCTACTAGTAAGAAATAGTTATCACATATTTAAGAGTGAACTATAATTTAGTCCCTCACTTTATTAATGTGTTTCAATATAATCCTGACTTAAAAAAATTAAATCGTTAGTCCCTAACATTTTAGTTTATGTTTCATGTACATCCTTCGACTCATATTCTGTTGACGGCATGCTGATGTGTAACATTAAATGCCAACATAAACAACTAGGTCGACATTAAACATCGTCGTATTTTAGTTTACACTAAAAGATATTGCTTCTAAACATTGTCGTCTCCAATGGTCTGAGATTTGAAATTTTAGAAAGCATCGCTTTGCATTTGTTGAACCCTAGGTTTTTCAATTGATTTGTAATATGTGAATTCTAAATTCATCCATTGAATTGATTTGTAATCTATGTTAGGGGTGAGTGATAAAAAGTATGGAGTTAAGAATGTCACAAGCAACAAAAAAAGGCAATGACCAAGTGAAATGTCATTGTAGATACCGAGCTATGATAAGGGTTTCAGGGTCTGAAAAGAATCGTGAAAAGTTGTACAATGGATGCCCGAAAATGAAGGTAAAAGGATTTGGTTTGTCTTTGGTTGCATTAGTATGTTTTGAGCTTAATTAACACTTCAAATGACATGTTTAAGTGAATAAATGTTATGAATTTTTCATGTGGTTTAATGACACTGTTGGAGGAGACAATGCAACTATATCAGTGAATAATGTTGAATGTACTAACGAAGGATGGATGAAGGATGTGTCAAAGAAGTTGAATGATTTAGATAATGAAGTTAGAAGATTAAATGTGATAGTGATGGTAGGGGTGGGGTTAATGGTTTTTTTGGTTACATTTTTCCTAGGATTAATTTTGAAGAACTAAATTAGGATGAATGAGGGAGCTGAGTAAATGTAATGTTAATTCTGTTTCAAAAAAGGCAACCATGTATTAATATGTGAAGTATAAATGAAAAATGATATGCCTTTATTGAATAAGGTTGTTTATGTTTAATATTTTGTGCAAAATTTGTCAGCAGTGATCTAAATACAAGAAGCAAAGTCACTTTAATCAAAATCTACCTAAATTTCTTAAATATATAATGCTATAATCTGTCACTTTATGATGAGAATACATATAGTTGGTGAAATGATCACAAAGTAGTCATAGTTGTAAAAAAAACTAATACATGTTGAAATAGAATAAAAATTAATACATTTCAAAAGACCTATGAGTGACCTACAAAAGTACAAAAGTTAAAATCTAAACTAAGATCTTTGATCTGTTAAAGTAGTTATTGGCAGAAATTTAATAGCTTTTTTGGATTCATCAATTTGTGGACATGGAGAATTTGGAGGTGGGCTACCTTGTCCAGGTTGTGAAGTTTCCTTTAGAACATGTGTAGTCTGTAGTGCAAATAATGACCTAACCTCCTAATTGTCAACTTTGGCCTGAATAGGTTGGTAGGAGATAATTTTTCAGTTGTTGCAACAGAGGCTCAACTGCATCAGTAGCTATTATTTCCCATGTGCCAGAAATGTTTGACTTAGCACCACCACTTGGCCAATTAGTAGTAGTTTCACCTAACCCAACAACAGAAACTTTTACTAGCCTAACAATAGAAACTTCAATTGGCCCAACAACCGAAATCTCAACTGGCCTAGCAGCAAATACCTTACATAGCCCACTAGGAGGAACTTCACCTGGTCCAGTAGTAACAACTTTAGATATCCCAGCAGTAGGAAGTGATTCTGACCCACCAACAGCATCTTACATTTATTCCAACCTTTGTTTCTTGGCTACTGGACACGTTTGCTTAATATGATTTTGTTCACCACAAATCCTGTATGTAAAGTCTTTTAATTTCCTTTTCAATTTATGTGGGTTCACAATTTTTTCATTAGCATCCTTTTACCTTTGCTTTTTAGGCCTTCCAAGTTTTTTTTAATGATTGGTGGAATAATGGTTTAATCTGTATGGTTCCAATGCTCTTGTCCTGGCAAAGCCTCAATATGGTTTACATAGGTAGCTTAATATGAGGTCATGCCATGCATGGAAATGGTCTTCGATTTTCTTATTTTTATATGATATAGCAGCTATGACATGTCCACATGGCATTCCTAGGAAAATTCAATTTAAGATTTCGATCAAAGAATATTCAGTGGCTATAACATTCATTAGTAAAGGTAAGGTAATTAACCTATCAGCTCCGAGAATTGACATGTACAATTCTGGATTCCTATATTAACAACGACTCTATATGGCTAACGATGAACTTCAAACTTGTGTCTATCATCATCTTATACATTGTTAACCAATGATGTAAGTATGACATAAAGAAGAAACAAATTATAATAGATGGGATAATAATACTTGACTACGTAACTATCCATTTATTTGAGTCCTTTTTTAGTTTTTCCAACCTACTTTGTTGAGTTGGTGGTAAGTTTCCAATGTGTTTGGCCAATTTCAACTTATTTTTGGTGATGATGTTGAAGATTATCATCATAATTTCCTCCAATATTGAAATTATGAGCTCCTTTCTAGCTGTTAGGATTTTTGCATTAAAGACTTCACAGTTGTTATTGCAAATGTTGTCAACTTTTGGCTATGGTGAAAAGTATGCTTTGTTCCAAGATTCTTTTGGCTTTTCAATCAAATAGTCACTAGCTTTCGAGTTTGTTAGCTTCAATGTGTTCATATTCCTATGGAATTGAGAGGCTCTATTGATCTTGCACATTCCCACATCAAAAATCTCAACTCTTTATCCTTCCATTGTTTCAAAAAATTTTGCCACATATGCCAGACACAACCTATGTGGAGTACCTAGCATGACATCATGTATAGCTTGTCTCAAACCTTGTTACAAAAAATCATATTAGTCCTTAAGAAATTTAAAAAGTTTCATATTGTTCCCTTAAGATTCATCACTTATACTCGTACAAACTTTCATATATGATATGCATGCAAATAAGGTACCTTCTACATATCTGAAATAAAATTCCATCCATATTGCACATGATCTCCTAGGTCTTGATGCAACAGATCTAAGAATCAACTTCAATTTTCTTTATTTTCAACACCCACAATAACATAAGTAATCATCCAAATATGATTATTTGAGTCTTGTCCAACAGCAAACAGAAGTACCCCACCATAGTATCATTTCAAAAATGATCCATCAAGGCCGGTGAGTGGTCTACACCCCTCTTTAAAACCTTTTTTTGCAGTCATCAAAACAAATGTATATTGTACGAAATTGTGGAAGGTCATTTCCTTGTGGTGTTGTTTCTATCTTAACAGTGGATCTTGGATTCCATTTTAATAATTTGCTGCAATAATCTCATAATTTAGCATATTGCTCTTATTCATTTCCCTGTAGTATAGCCTTGGCTTTCTTGATTGACCTCCAATCTTTGTCCTGTCAATATGAACTCACTTTTGTTTAAATTAGTCGATGATATCTGCAAGCTTCATGTCTTTGTCCTTTCTCAATTTTTTTTTACAAGTTTGCCAATTACCTAACCTTGTGGTGCCTGTTTATTTTTAAACACCCTCCCACAAGTATGTTTATTTTGAAAAGTTTTAATTTGAAAGCAATACATGACATTACTGTAACTACAAAAAATCTCCCACCTATAACTTTGATCATGAGACTTTTCCCTTGCTCTTACCTTTTCACTTTTTACTCATAACACTTGTCTACCTAGTTGGATTGTGTAATCCTTCACAACTTTTTTGAAGGATTCAATAGTTGAAAATTTCATTCGAAGTTCCAATTGAATATGGCTAAATATTGACTCCTCATTCCATTATGGGTTTATCTCCCTATCTCCATCTTTCTTCATTTGAATTAATTGGATTTTTCATTTCTTTCGATCTACATGAGTAGTCTTCATCACTATAATCATATCTAATTTCAGGCACAAAGTGTATATCATCAAATACTTCATCCACCAAACACTCAAAATCTTCATCACTATTATCAGAAATTTCATCACAATAAGGAACTTCAACCTCACCAACTTTTTCTTTTCTTTTCCTGTTGTCAGACATTTTAGGAGGACTCTGATTAGTTGTTTTTCTTTTCCCATTCCTTTCAGCTCTAGTTATTTTCTTTACAACTATTTTCTTCATTTCTTGATCTACAACACTTTTTTTATTCTAGCACTTTTTCTTATATTTTTAACTATTTTTTTATGGACTCTTTTTCTTTTCCACACTTTTCCCTTTCTCCCTTACTTCTTTAGCAAGAATTTTTTCTTTTTCAATACTTTTTCCTTGGTTCCTTACTCCTTTAGTAGGAGTTTTTTGTTTTTCAACTTTTTTTCTTTTGTCTCTTACTATTTGACTAGGACTTTTACCTTCTTTTTCTTCTTTTTCTTCTTCTTCTGCAACTTTTTTTCTTTTCTCCCTACTCATGTAAGTTCTCCCCTTCTACACAATTACACCGCTATCAACCTCAACACCTTTTCCAATAGCTTCAACACCAGCACTTCCAACTGCTTCAACATGCACATCCTGATCACCAGCTTCAACTTGGACATCACCTTCCACATCCTTACCAACACTAGTAGCACACTCCTCTTCACTGTCAATAAATGCACCATGTCCATCATATGCAGGCTCAATATCCAAAAAACCTTTTCCATTTAACTCATGTCCACCTTCACCATAATCAAAATTACCACCAATCTCTAATCCATCAATATGTAAACAATCCTCTTCATTCTCAACCCCTTTCCCAGCCCCCTCACCAACCTCAAATTCCCTACCTTCAACTTATTCAGCATTTTTTAGCAAAACTTTTGTGCCTGCAGCATCATTCAGCAATATTAGAAATTTCATTCCTAGTATTGGAATAAAAATTACTTTGAAATTTTCCAATATTCTAAAAAATCTTAACCTACACAAATCCCATAATAATGGCCACAGAACAACACAAATTTTAGGGTTGAAGTTAGTGAAAATACTTGTTCCATTTCGACTTCAATACCAGCTACAACAACCCTAAGTACAAAATTCTTTCTTTCTCCCTTTCTTCAACTAATACAAGCATGCAACCGCCAATCCCAAACTATATTTTACCTCAAACTAATTGTTAAATATTTTTATCTATGTGTGTAAATACGACAATATTTAGATCCACGTCATATTCATGTTAGCATTTAACATTACAATTCAGCATATCGTTAATAGAATATAAGCTAAAGGATTAACGTAAAACATAGAGTAAAATATCAGGAACGACTTAATTTTTTTTAAATCAAATACTAGATTAAAATGTGTTAATAAGGTGAGAAACTAAAATAACAGTTCAATTTAAATTTATTCAATATTATATACTTAAATACGTTCAAATTCAATTATTATAAGCAATAATTTAAAATAATTGATACCATAACAATAAAAATAAAGGCAATTATAAAAGAATGGACTCATTATATGTACGTTTGTCCACTCTTTCTATTATATCATTGTTCTTAGCTCTACAACTTTTAGGAATAGAAAATGCGACAAATTATAAGCTTGCCTTTGTTCATTACTTACTTTGAACTCCTTGGTTGGAGTTCCATTTACAAGAATAGAAATTTGTGGGGAATTCAATTTGTAATGCAACCCTTTCATTTCAAAGAGAAATACATTCTTCGACCCATCATATACTCAAGAAATTTCAACTTATATAGAGTCTTAAACTTTCTCAAATTTCATTTTAAAAACAAATAAGTTATATTTCTACAACAACCCTAAGTACAAATAATTTTTTTAAAAAAATATGAAATTATAACAAACTTTTAAAATAAAAGTACTTTTTATAATTGCAAACAAATAAAATATAACTTATTTTTCATATTATAAAATCTATAAATCATGCACAAATAATTTTTTTATATTTTTTTAAAGCTTCATCAGAACAATCCTTAATCATTCAATTAATCATTATTCTCAATTTGTTCGTTTACAATTGGGCTTACACTACTTACATGCAACAAGATAGGATTACAACCCTCAAATTTGTGAGGACTATGTTGAAACCTTTTTACCAGGCTTCGATGGGAATAAAATATAGAATTAAGAAGTTTTGAATGGTTGATGTTTAATTCAGTATAAGTGTAATAAATGATACGTGAATTTTACAATGATGAATAGACATTAAAAATAATGAATGGTTAAGAGATGGGGTAGTCAAAACGATGGATGGCGAATGAATTCCGGGACATATGAAAGCCAATGAATGGTCGTCGTCAATTTATAGTAGAGCTCGGAAGCCATAAATCAAGATTGAGAGAAACAGTCAATGTCCCTAAAAATAAACCCTTGAACCATCTATAGCAACCCAAACCTCTAGAAATGCCTCCCCAACAATCCCCATTTCGTTCACAACACCATTGTTCTTTTTCCTCCTTCATATCACCTACTCGGTGAGAATAAAATAAAACAATAAATTTCAAAAAAAAAAAAAAAAATAGTATAAGAAAATGGAAAGCAAAGTACTTATCTCGGCCGTTTCTCTGATTCTTGTAGTCGGCGTGGCCCTTGGCGTTGTGGCTCTTGTCAACAGCGGCGACGGCAGCGATGACGGCACGAGTCAAAGCGGCAGCCAATTGACCACCCATGCGAAAGCTGTGAAAGCTGTGTGCCAAAACACCGACGACCCAAAGTTTTGCACGGACACTCTCGGCTCCGTGGACCCCTCAGACCCAGGCGACTACGTCAAGACCGTCGTTAAAAACTCCATGGACGAAGTAATCAAAGCGTTCAACTTGAGCGACAAGCTGGTGGTCGACAACGCCAACGGCAACAATAGCTTGAAGATGGCCCTCAACGACTGCAAGGACCTCTTAGATGCCGCCATCGACGAATTGCAGGCCTCCAACGTTTTCGTGAAAGACAACAACGTCCAAAACGTTAACGATCGTGCCTCCGATCTCAAAAACTGGTTAGGTGCCGTTATCGCTTACCAGCAATCGTGTCTTGATGGATTCGACTCGGACATCGAGAAGCAGGTGCAGACAAAGTTACAAGATGGTAGTTTGGATACCGTTGGAAAGCTAACGGCGTTAGCACTGGACGTTGTGTCTGAGTTAGCGCAGATACTATCTGCCTTCAACCTCACTGTGACTACGAAACCATCCTCTCGTAGGCTTCTTGAGGTGGATCAGGATGGGTACCCGACTTGGATGTCCGGTTCGGATCGTAAGCTTCTGGCGGATCCGAATTCTGTTACACCTAATGCAGTTGTTGCTAAGGATGGTAGTGGCCAATATAAAACCATTATGGATGCTGTCAATTCTTACCCCAAGAAACATGAAGGTAGATATGTTATTCACGTTAAGGCCGGTATCTATGATGAATACATTAGCATTGACAAGAAGAAGCCGAACCTTTACATCTACGGTGATGGCCCCACTAAGACCGTTATCACCGGCAGCAAAAGTGTTGTCGATGGCTATAAGACAATGAAATCTGCTTCCTTCTGTAAGTTCTTTTCTCAATTTTATTTTAACCTTAAACGTGATTTTAATTATATGCTCACAGAATTTCAATATATGCGCAGCCACGACAGCAGAAGGTTTCATTGCAAAGTCAATGGGATTCGAGAACACCGCTGGGCCGAGCAAACACCAAGCAGTGGCTCTTCGCGTGCAAGGTGATCGATCGGCGTTCTTCGACTGCGCCATGCACGGTTATCAGGACACGTTGTACGCGCACGCACACCGTCAGTACTACCGCAACTGCGAAATCTCCGGTACGGTGGATTTCATCTTTGGCTACGCCTCCACCTTGATCCAGAGTTCCAAGATCATAGTGCGCAAGCCGAGCCAGAATCAGCAGAACATAGTGGTAGCGGATGGGACGAACCAGAAGAACATGCCAACAGGTGTGGTGCTTCAGAACTGCGACATCTTGGCGGAGAAAGAACTGGAACCGGAGAAATTGAAGGTGAAATCGTACTTGGCTCGGCCATGGAAGGCATATTCAAGGGCGATTTTCATGGAGAATAGGATCGGTGATTTGATTCAGCCAGATGGGTATCTTCCGTGGTCAGGGAATATGTTTCTTGACACGTGTTACTTTGCAGAGTATGCTAACACTGGGTTGGGTGCGAAAGTTCAAAGCAGGGTGAAGTGGGGTCGTGGGGAACTTACCAAGGCTGATGCTACTCAATACACTGCTGAACAGTGGCTCCAAGCCAGCACCTGGGTGCCTGCCACTGGCATTCCTGTCGATCTTGGCTTCACCAAAGCTTGAATTCAAACACAAACACCTAGTGTTTTCGGCTTTTATACCACACAGCTAATTAATACCTTAGTATATATATGCAGCAATAACTCTTAGGTCCCTTCAGAGAAGCACAACGTATAGTACCCATCCAAAGAATTTAGAAATTCCTAGGATCGTCGCTAGAGATTCAAAGAATGTCAGTATAAAGTACTAATTGTACAAACTAGGGTACTGTATGTGTCTATATATCTCTATAATATATAGAATTTTTATTTTTTAAATTCTTTTTTTCTATTTTTTCTATCTTTGACTCAATTATTTTATTTATTTACCTAAAACAATAAAATAAAACATTAAATATGGCTAATAAGACCGTAGTTCCAACTATTTAATTTTTAATTTTTAAATTAATTTTAAAAATAAAATTTATTTGATAAAAATAATTTTAAATTAATTTTAATAAGTTTTTAAAATATTTTAAACTTAAATCTTGAAATAAAAAATTATTTTCTGATTTTGATTTTTTAATTTATAAATATTTTTATTTTTAACTATATCAAATTAATTATCCTCCCTATCATTATTATACTACTAATATAGTTTTATTATTTTTTAAATTTTAATTTTTATTATTTTAAAAATAATAATTATTTTTATCTATTTTTTCAGATTTATAATAAAATAAATTATACTAATTGATATAATATTATTTTATATAAAATAAATATTAAATTATATAAAAAATATAATAATATATAAAATTATTTCTTTCATATTAATTATCAAATAATATATAAAATAAAAATTTGTATAATTATATAATATTCTTTATATTATAACTATCACATTACAATTATTATATTACAAATATTATTATCATTATCACCATAATAATAATAATAATAATTAATTTTTATTATTTTTGAAATTTTAAAAATTATTATTTTAAGAAAATTTAATTTTTTTAATTTATTAAATTAATATTTTTATTTATCTATTTTTATGAATTCATAATAAAATAATAAAATAAAATATTTTATTATTTTTTAATAACTCTTAAAAATTAAAAATTAAAATTAAAAATAATTAACTAGATATAATTTTTAAAATTAAAAATTAAAAATCATCTCAAATAACCCTAGCTATCATATGCCAATTCTCATATCACTTGTTGGTTGCAATTAATAACATAGACTATATTAAAAAAATTTACTATATTTTTTTCTACACTTTGAAAATGTTAAACTTTTTATGCTTTGCAATTAACATCAACATTAATTAATGATATTATTTTATAAATTTAAAGATAACAAATTTTAAATTAAGAAGAATAAACATATTTATAACATATATATAGATTCAATAGAAGGTTGTTAATTTTTTAATTTTTTATTTAAGACCTATAAATTTTTTTTTGCATATAGATCCTTCATATTTTTTAAAAATTTATTTATTTATTTTATTTTATTATGATTGTCCGTATTTGTTTTTTGCAACCATCATTAACTCTATAACAGTTGACGTTGCTCATCGAAATCTTACAATGACTTTTGTCAAACTTTAAAAACTTGCATTTCCCAACTTCATAAATATAAGTTGTTCGAAGTCATTCTTTTCATAGTTTTTTTTTTCTTACTCGGTTATATCATATTTTTTTTACCATAGATAAATATAATATTTTTTTAAATTATTACTAGAATTAATAGGTAACATTTTTTTTATATTTTTGTAATATTTTTTAAATGTTACTAATGATATTTTACGACATAAATTAGATGTAGCATATCTTAAAATGTTATTAAAATTAATAAATAATATTTGTTATATTTTTGTAACATTTTTTTAAAATGTTAAAAAAAATGTGATATATTATAATGGGCTATTCTATTTTATGTTAACGATATTATTGATTTATTATTATAATATTTGATGATAACATGATTATGTAAATATCTATTTTCGATTTGGTTTTTAGATATGATTTATCGATTCGATCCTATCTTTACCTATTTATCCAGAATCTATTGAGGATTAGACCAATATTTTTTAATTTATGTTCAATTTTGAAATAGAAAACAATAAATTTAAATTGATAATAGAACAATGAAAAGTTTATCAACAAAATTATTCATACTCACAAAAGACCTTCCACGTTAAAACTTGAGTCTACTCAGGTAATATGATGTTGGTTACAAGCAACAACCAAATCAATACAAAGTAATCTTCACGAATATGTTATTATTTTCATATATTTCTTATTTTTATATGAACAAGTAAGCCTATTTATAGGCTATTTACAACATAACTTTCTCAACGACTATTTTTCATACAAGAA
Organism: Canavalia gladiata; assembly: GCA_037954105.1. Lineage (NCBI taxonomy): Eukaryota > Viridiplantae > Streptophyta > Magnoliopsida > Fabales > Fabaceae > Canavalia > Canavalia gladiata. Next base: position 19,794,292 of record CM075660.1, read on the forward strand.
ACGTCATGCTTATACAACCGACAATTGACAACTAACTTTCATATCAAATTACTTACTAAAACCACTTATGTTCTATTAATAAAAAAAATGCATCACATCAATGCTAAAACATGTCAAATTAATCACAATGCACTTGGTATTTCCTTTAGCATCAATCGACACTTTTTCTTTATCCACAACTCTTCAATCACTATTGTTATCCTGGCTCATCACATACTTAGTATTTTTTTCGCTTTGATTTATCGTATGACTCCTTGCTTTCCTTTTAGGTGGGAAACCTTGATGACTGATGATTGAGGCCCATTTCCCAATATTTGTGATGACAACCTCTTTCTTAGGCCATCAACTTTGGAGGTACCATCAAAACCCACAATGTTATAGGCTGATAATTTTTTACCATGTCAATCATGAAATCTCCATAATTTCAATCATATAGCACATGTTATCTATGCATTTGTTCATCATTACACTTTTTTTTAGGGCAACGTTGCATGAAGTCCCCCTATAAATACTTGTTCATTAAGGATTTTTACTTTTCTTTACTATTGCATATCTTCCTATCTTTGAGAAACCTCATCCTTCTGAAACTTCTTTCTTTTAAAGCTTCAATCAAAACCTTCTAATGACCTCTTCCTTTGCTAAGAAAACATTTTTTCAAATATACCAGGTAAACCCTATTCAAGAGGGTGAAGTAACATACCTTCCATACCCTAACATGAATGATGAACAAAAAATCACCTATCAATCCCAAGTGCTAGTTCCTTTTACCAAAAAAAGAAAAACATGATGCATTTCTAGGACCTCTCTCTCCTACTGCCAAACTAGTACTCCTAAATATGCCAAATTAAGAAATATATGTCATTCGAACGAGCATAGACATTTCCTGCAAAACACCCAGAGAGTGTTTCAATCATCTCCTCCAATCATGCAAGAGGCATACTATGCCTAGCTCAATAAAGGTGAGATAAATAAAGAAGAGGTTTGGAAGTGTATCAGCATCTTCAACTTTATCCAGCTTTCCAAGTATCCCCTTTATTATAACCCCTTGTAGTTAATTAGTTCATTCTTTTTCTAGGATTGAACTACTGGTACTTTTCATATCCTTTATGGGATAATAACCCCTACCCTTTTTGAGGTAGCTGCCATAAGGGGTCTGTTCCTTACTGGAACGACCTTTAGACTTGACCTACACCCAAAAAAATCCAAAGGTCATGCCCAACATTTCCAAACTTACTTACCATATGTTCATAGGTCAAAAATAAACATTCGAATGATGTTCTCCAATATTGGCTATCTTCCTTTGTTTTTTTACACCAAATCCTTACAAGTGTCGAAGTCAATGCTTCCTTTGGCACAATTGCTTCATGAAGGTACCCTTGTATGCTTGAGCAAGCTACTCTTGGGAGCCTTTTATGAAATTATTTCTTATGTGGTCAACGAATTGAGGTCAATTGACAAGGCTCTCAACATCCTAGGGGGCCACTTCTGGCTTTTACAATTATGGCTAAATGCCATTTTTGAGCCACACCTTAGTGGACAGGGCCCCTAACATATCTTGAGGGATCGAAGGATACTGTTTGCCACGTCTTACTAGGAGTGTGATAAAGAACAATGCATTTGACACATTCTTCCAATATTAATCTATGTTTTTAGAGACTACCAAGCATGAGTTTAACTTAGCTTCCTTCAGTTCCTCCATTCATGGCCCAACTTGGTTCACCAGACCTTTTCCCTATAACACCTTGGGAAAACAAGCGGAGAGTATGGATATATGAAAACAAACACTCAACAACCAAGTTCTCTTTTCCAGTTTCAACGAAAATAATTTTCAATTGGTTTATTACCAACCTTACTTAGTGGAGAGAAAATTTGGTCTTAGTCAATGCACCCCGATTTCCATGTGTTGGTCGGGTTGAAAACATGATCTGTGAAGAAAGATCACACCCAAAATCTTGCGAGGAGATTAATGGTCTCTTCTCATTATATCGTAGACGTTAAGGGCACATTACTCCATTTGCCTTCCATCCATCTAGCTACTGCACCAAGTCTCTCGTAGACTATTGGCTGCAAATATTCTCGGTGGCATGCTTTACATATAAGGATGCTAAACGCCTACTTTACTTTGCTGAAGGAAATCCTTGCAAAGAAAACTAAAAAGTGCATAACTATTTTCCAATTTTTATAAACTCTACTCAATGATTTTTTGATTTCAAACTTATCACTCTTATTGTGTCTAGCGAAATCATGTAGTACAAAATTGGTTGCCACCAAGGAAGGATCAGAGAAAGAGGAAACACCATCAGAGCCTCTTAAACTGGTTCGAAAACGCCCTATTCCCTCATTTTCAAAGGTATCTAGAACAACTTCTTTATTTTTTTATTCCTTTCCCCTTTATATTTTTTGTATTATTAATAATAATTTTTTCTTGGAAAAATGATCAAGAGGAAGTTTTTCCTTCTAAAGAGCAAAAAAAAAGTATAAATCGTCAACCTCAGTAAGTCCTTTTAAATGTATTATTACTTGTTCGATTAAATCTTTGACCTTTATTTTATTTTTTACTAGATGGATAAAACAACAAAAAAACACAACTGACCTAAACCCAACCCTAGTCCAAGCTATACCACAACCTATTGAAGAACCTGAATTGGATCATTGACCTAAGTCGGAAGTAGTTGATGTTGGGGTAAATGGTGTTCTGGAAATGGAGGTAATTACCTCCAAGCATGACCTTCTAGTAATTATCCCTCTTTTTTGTTTCTAATCTATTTTCTCATTCTTAAGCATACCCTACCAAATCGATTCAAGTCGAACCATTAACTGAGGCTATACTAGCTGCTACACCTCCAAACCCTTCTAAGGATAATATCGATCCAACCCCTCAAGAACCTATTCCTTTGGTCGACCTATCCTTACCTACCAACCACTCCTTTACACAAGCCATGGTAAGATTTTGTGATTATTACATCTTAACATCATGTATATTTTAATCCATTATTTGAACAGGCCTTTCTAGTCGACCCCATTACTGTCGACCAAGCCCAAAAAATGGCTCTTGTAGAAACGTAGGCCTCCGAGCATTCAACCTCCACTTCATCACCGCTTAACATACCACAAACAGGCTGAGCTAAAGTGAAGTTGACCTTGGTTCCAAGCTACTTGCCTCTCAATGATGTAGACTTGGAAACTTTGGTTGAGGAGGACTTGATCGCAACCATCGACCGAATCTTATCCGATGTTTCTGAATCAGAAGCAAGGATGCAAGGGTTAGTGACAACCGGGGTTGATAAGCCAAGCAACTCACCTACCAGGCAATTGAAGCACATTTCTAAGGTAGCTTTTGGCTGAAATTTGCTAAAGTAGTTGGTCAAAGAGAGGGCTTAAACCATAGGCTTCGAGTTTGCGTTACAAGAATTAGAAGATAAATTTGATCAATACATCCCCCGAGCACACAAGAGGCCATTAATTCACTCAAGCATGTTTCTACTGAAAGTTGGAAAATAATCGATCAGACTGAACAACTTACAATCAAAAGAAAGATGATGGACAAAAAATGATAAGCGTATAAAGATCAATTGAAAGAAGTTCAAGATCATTTCTTAAATTTAAATGATTTCTCTTCCATCGCCGAAAAATGATTAACCTCATTGCCATAGGATTGCGGAGTTGGAGGAGAAACTGGATAAGTTAAAAAAAGATCATCTTCTAATTGAGAAGACCATAAGTTTGTGCAAAGAGAAGAAAAAAAAGGTCAAGATCATAAAAAATGTAACCAAAACTCTAAGAAGTCTTCTTCATGAAGAAAAAGAGATATTGGAAGAGTGTGAAGGATACAATATTCTTTCGAGAATATCAAAACCACATATAGGTAACTTTGGTCTCAACCTCCTTTTTAATTTTTATTTATTATAAAAATTATTTTATATACATTTTTTTGTAAGGACTTATGAAATTATTAATGAATTTTCATTCTATTCACATCCATTATTGGTCTATATAGTTGTAAATATCTCTTGTTTATAGATGAAATTTGAAATTTATTCAATGACCTATTTAAACACCCAATTATGTCCAAGATCCCATTTTTTAAATTAATTAGTAAATAAACAATATTCAATTTAAATAATTTAAGTAAAAAAAGAAGAAGAAGAAGAAAAAAAGGAATAAAAGGAAGAAAGGAATTTCAATAAAAAATATAAAAAAATAGAAAAAGAGTAAATAAGTAATAATATAATATAATATAATAAATAAGGAAGAAAAAGAAAAATAAAAAAAGAAAAAGTAAGAAATAATGGATTAAATAACAAAAATAAGAAAAAATAAAAAATAAAATTTTTTAGTTACAAGTTAGTTAGGAGGTAGTTAGAGTTAAGTAAAGTTAGTTAAAGTTGGTTATAGAAAAGAAAAGAAAATGCAAAAAAAATAAATATAAAAAAGAAAAAAGAGAAAGGGTCGGGGGCTTGCCAAAATTTAAAAAGAAAAATAAGAGGGAAGGGGCTCTCCAATGTTGGGGATTTTCTTTCTATTTTTGAGAAGCTTTTTGGAGCTTTGGAGGATTTTTTTTTTACTTCCGACTTCTATTAAGAAAAGTTCTGCATCCTTGGAAAAGGACTTCACTGAGCATTGGGAAGTTTGGCTCTCGCTTGGGAGAATCAAGAACAAAGATGGAGGTCGGATGAATCTTAGCTCTTCTCTGCAAATTTTCCAACAATCACAAAGGCTCACAAAAGGAAACTCATCCTCAAAACTTCCAGGTAAGAGCTTGAGACTCCAATCTCCCTTGTTGTTTGATTTAGAACTCAAAGAAGAATTGATTGAAGTTGATTCTAATTGCATGACTAGGATCAACTTGCACATTTCTACTCCTGATCAGAATGCAGGATTCATTCCTCTTGTAAAACGAATATAGGAGTATCGATTGCTTCAATTTGAGATCACATATTCGTAAAATTTCCACTGAAACTCCATAACTGTTAGGTGAAATTTCAATATTAAATAATCTCAGTAGGTGTGAGAACACATGAAGTCTCAGTAGTCAAATTAGCATCTGTGGAATCTCTTCAGAACCTTATTGTAATTGGCCTTCGATCTTCAGTACATGAACCTTTACGATGCTAGTAGGAGAGGTACTAGAAACAGAAATTTTGAGGCAGTGGCCAGCCTCTGGCTTGAGATCCTCAGTAGCATAACATGTCATGTAGGTATCCATGGATTCAAAATTCATTAAACTGTGGGAGGAAATGTTTGTAAAGAAGTTTCTGTGATTTGATTATTTGGCTTAGAGATATAATTTCAAAACCTTAACTCCTGTTAGAATCAGTAAGTGTCAAGCTTGGATAATTGCTAAGATAAGACTTCAAACCATAGAGCATAGTCAAGAAGGTGATAAAGACAAGCTGTGAGAAAACTTGAAATCTGGTATGCTAGTAATAGGTGACAATTTGATAGAAATCTTGAAACTGAAAAAAGGTCTGCAGAATTCTACAAGTTTATCCTTCTAGTTCAGGTCTTGTTTGGACAAATGAGAAACATATGAATGGATTGAATTTAGGAAATTCAAGAGTTTATGAAATAGTACCAGTATCACCTTCAAGTAGGCATGGTGGATGTATTGAAGCATTGTGAAAATTTTAATGAGAGAGATCAGATCAGAGAGTTGTTAATGGCCTGAGCCGCCAAATCCACAAACTAATATTGATCCTAAGTGTAGTTATACTAGTGACAGGTATTGATCCTTCCAAGAGTATAGGTGTCTCCATGGCCTTAACCATTCAGGCTAGCAATTGCGGCAGCAATGCCATACCAGTGATTAAATGAGAAAACTGAAGACTGCACCTGGCTCAATGTGATACTGCACAGGTGATATGCTAGTAGTTATAGGAGTCATGACACTACGTCTTTGCAGTTCAACCAGTTCACATTGGCTTGTTTAATTCTCTGAATTAATGCCGTCGATATTGTCTTTCTCAACCAAGAAAAGAGCAAGGATTGATGTTTATTGCATTACGGTAGTTAGAACTAATATCTGTAGGATAAGCTGCACAATCATTAAGGCTAATATCACTAACACTTAAGGGCTTATGAGATTCAGCTTAAACCAGTACTAGTGATTGAATAAATCGATACTGGTTTGGAGGGGACTTATTCATTTGTCTTTATAGTTTCTGTTAATTGTGTCATGCTTAGCATTGATAAAAAAAATCCCATGCCCTGAATCAAAGCACTGCAAGATTGGAGCATTTTTGAAAATTTCTTGTTTCTTCCTGTTTTAAATGAAATTAAGAAAGGAATGTGTAGCGATGAGTTAAAGAGGATCAATGTGTCATGCTGTATGCTAAAAATTTCTTCCTAGTTGATAAAAAAATGTGTTATATCATGCATGCTGGAAGTGTGGCAGGCGTCTTGTTAACCAAAAATCCCAACACTTCAGTATCTTTGTTTTATAAATTAGCTGACATCCATATTATCTCGTAAATCCAGGCTCGTCTAGCCTAATCAGCGTAATACAGGCCTAAAACCAATAAATTTTAACTGTCCGTATCAATACTAATTGATGTAATATTAAGTCAAATCAAGGGGTTCAGTTTAGTGGTTGACACATCTCAGGAAGCCGGGGGACAGAGGTTCGAGCCCCTGTTAAGCTTATTTTTCCTCCAAATATAGTAATAACCATCAACCACACTTCAACTTTATATTAGGAAGTAAATCCTACTGAGGAGACTTGGCCCAGCGGTTGGAGCACTCTAGAGGCCTTGAGGATCCAGGTTCGATTCCTGCCTCTAACTTTTCGTTCTAAAATCCCATTTCCTATTTATTGGGCAACAGTGGCCAAGTCGCTTTTCAAACGGGCCAAGGCCAATGGGCCGCACTTCTAACAGGCCAAAGCCAACCTAATTGCCCTTCAATTAGGCTGCCATGCCTTATAACTAGACCAAGCCACATTCAATTAGGCCTTGAGGATCCAGGTTCGATTCCTGCCTCTAACTTTTCGTTCTAAAATCCCATTTCCTATTTATTGGGCAACAGTGGCCAAGTCGCTTTTCAAACGGGCCAAGGCCAATGGGCCGCACTTCTAACAGGCCAAAGCCAACCTAATTGCCCTTCAATTAGGCTGCCATGCCTTATAACTAGACCAAGCCACATTCAATTAGGTCGTGGAAATTGGGATTAATTGGACCATCCTAATTGACCCCAAAATCAATGTAGCTCTAATTAATTTAAAATATTTAAGCAATTAATTTTACAATTAATTTGGGTCAAGCCCAATTCTTTATTTTAATTTTTAATTTGAAATCAAATTTTTTTTATTTGGGTTGAGCCTAGTTCTTTTCGCTAAAATTTAGAATCAAGTTTATTTTTACACTGGATCAAGTCCAATTTCCTTTTAATTTGAAATCAAGTCTCCATTAATATGGGTTGAACCCAATATCTTTTCTTTATTTTATTTTGGACAGATCCAATTCTTTTTATTCAAAAATCAAATCCGTTCTTTTAATTTGGGTCAATCCCAATTCTTTTTAATTTTGAGTCAAGCCCAATTCCCTTTTATTTTGTTAAGTCCATTTTCTTTAACGATCCTAAACTTCATGCAATGAGCTTCGAATTTGAAAGTGCAGCATACCCTATCTTTCAACATTCGGAGAGTCGAGTCGTAGTGCAACCCTCGCTTGTCCCCCGCTCTGTGCATGTGGGTCAAAGATCTTTGTTTTTCAATCTTTCTTCAAAAATTACATTTTCCAAATACTTTTCAAAACTTTAAATGATCCTAGATCTCATGCAATGAGCTTCAAATTTGAAAGTGCAGCATACCTTATCTTTCAATATTCGAAGAGTCATATGAGTCGCAGTGCAGCCTTCGTATAACACCCTAAAAATGAATACCGATTTCATGCTTAAGTCGATCATTCGGTTCCATTTTTAGTTTGTTATCTCATGATGCGGAATTTGTTTTAGAAAATACTTATATGAAAATATGGTAATTTTTTTTAAAACTGTTTGATATAAAATGCGAGCCTCGTCGATAGAACGTGCGTAGCGGTAAAATAAATCATTAAGCAGATTTCTACATACATTTAAAACATTAGGAATATTAAGCGTTTATATTATTCTTTTCGTTTATCATTTTCCTATAATAAATAAACAAGATTCAATCATAACACACATGTCACACAATAATTATACATAACATTTCATACATACTATAAGTCATAGGCATGTTGACCTTCTTATCATGTAGTTATTACAAACCATAAACTTACAACTATTATACAATATTTATACATAAGTTAGCTAATACTACATATTAGTAGTTAGGATGCTCGCATCCAATTATTTTTTTGACATAAGTGCGATGTACACCTCCCAAAGAGAGCGCCTCACGTCTGCTTCAAGTACATGAACTGCTACCATAATGATCAACATCCAAGGTGTCTACGAAGAAAGTGGGAAGAAGTAGGGATGAGAAACTAAGTTTCTCAGTAGGCTATCTACTTAATTCTAATGTCATCACTTTAGTCCCAGCCACTTCAATTTATTTCAGAAATCATTTCTTACATAAAAGGTTACTTTTAATTCTTTGGAAAGATTTCTCTTAAGTGGATCAATTTTATTCAAAACATACAACTTAGTGTCTCACCATACATTCTTCTTAACATTCATAACTTTGGGATCACAAATAAGATATCATTTGACATACAATTATTCTATGTCTTAAACTAAGTTCTTTACTACTTTTCTTTGTCTTTATCATTTCTTTGTCCAACCTTTGGAACACTTTATGAATCTAGTTTCACCACCTTTGGGAGAAAACAATAAGACATAGACATGTATCAAATTTTGTCAAACAATATCTTCTCACTGACTCTACTCCTACCTCCTACTAAAAATTAAGGATATAAGCTCATTCCTAGGTGATCGTCATCACCACATAAGGGGTGAAGGACTCAATGCCTTCACAGTAGAAGGATTTTTGGAGCGACCTTTGGCTCCTAGAAGCAACCTTTGGCTTCTCTTCAGTAGAACTTTTTAGGGCCCTCTGGATACTAGTGTGCATAAGGCACAAAGAGAGTAGCATTACGTTTTCACATAAAGTTTGCTTTAGTGATCCCTTAATCTTTTTAAGTTCATTTTAGTGGCTTCAAATAATTATGCATGCTCAAAAAATTTCCAACCAATATGAAATGCACATATAGGTTTCGAATTTTCATCTCAATCATTATCATAAACCAATCTCATACATCATCATCATCCTTTCTCATTCATGAGTATCCATCATTTGTTCATAGATAGTGACCATTCATAACCAATAATGAAATTTGATTGGTAAATCGCATAGCATAATGTTACATTTAAACAACCAATCTAATGCCTCAATTTGGTCTGATGTTGAAATCACATAAGAAACTTACATCACTCATCCTTCTAAGTTACCTCTCGTCCTTTCCTTTTCTCAAATTTATATTTTTTCATTAAGATTTTACGTCTTAGCATCTTAATCTAGGTAGCTGAATGACATATTTCAAGTTCTTTTCTCTTTGTGTTCTCTTTTGTTCAATTCCTATGCATGTCCTAATTATTCTAAGTTCAAGTATTAAGTATTTACAAATCTTTTAACTCATTTAGGACAATTTTGATTAAACATGACCGAATGGAAAATTTTTACCTTTTCCTATTTTCCTTTAAACTTTTAATCCTTAATATTCTAATACTTCCTAAGTTATCTAAATTAGGATCTTTAAATTCCTTTTCTTTTTATTATCCTTGTATAGGCAAATATAAAATCTAGAATTCTAACTTCTTCTAATTTCGTTTTCCCTTGGTTACTAAAGTAGTTTAGTTCATTTGGAGTCTAACTCATTAACTGGAATCCATCTTAGACACTTTTAGAACTTCTTTATCCTTAGGGTATATCATGACCAAAATTACTTAATGTACTTCTAACTTCATATTTAAGTTCTAACCATTCTTCTTAATAAATCTTTGAAATATGTTACCTTGTGTTGTTCTCCTTTCTACTACCTTAATAATTAGGTCTAATTGACTCTTAAACTTTTAAAGTCTCTTTCTAAACCAAATAATATCTAAGTAGAAATTAATTAATCTTCTAGGTCAATTTATTCCTAAATGGCCAGATGACCTACTTCCTCAAATTCCACCTTTCATACACATTAATTATATTTTGCTTACATATTAAGGATCATTATTTGGGCCTAGTTAAGGATTAAAACTCATTCTTAGTTAATTTAAAACATAGTAACCGAATTCCAATCTCCTAGACTTAGGTTTCCACAATTTCCTTCTTCACCATAAGATCATTTGCTTAAAAAAATCAATAAGTCTCTTTATCCACCTTAAAACTTCTTCATACTTTAAATTCATCCTATTCACATAAAAATGTCCTTAATTAACCCTAATTGGATATTAAAACCTCCTTTAGGTTAATTAACCACTAAGTGGCCGAATGCCACTCTTCAAGGTTTAGGGTTTCCTTCTCCTAACCCTAGTTGACTTAAGTTGACCATTTCTTAACCCTAGTGGACCTAAGTTGACCATTACTTGGGGACCAAGTTTATACTTCATAATTGACATCTTCTAATGAAATCTTAAGTATTTTTTACTCAAAAATTAATGGGATGGCTGAATTTGACATTTACCATTGCTTAAGTTATGGTAAATTTTCTAGTTACCCATTTTAAGCTAATTTGGGAATTTTACCACTTAGTAATTTTTGGATTTTTACCTAAGTTTACCTAGGCCATATATTCTGAAAATTAACCTTTTAAATGTTTATTAAACCTCCAATTAAATTATTTACTTGCTAAAAATGGTAGATTTATGCCTAACCACATTTTTAACCCATTTTTGCCAAAATTTCTCTAGGGTGGTTGAATGCACTCCTAGAAGTTTTTTACCAATTTTTACTTTGATTTACTTTGTTTAAAGGTTGATTTTGTTAATTTAAAACCTAATTTCAGAGCTTGATTTGCTTATAAAATTTTTAGCCAAGTTATACTTATGCTTTTGCAATGGTGGCCGAAAGCCTTCCTTTGTTAGCCAAGGTGATTTCTTCCAAACTTTCACCTCACACCACCTTGATTCAGTGGTGTTGTGCTTTTTCAGCCCCTCTTGCCTCTGGTCTATGCTTGTTTCATCCAGATTGTGATGCTTAGGTGCTGGTCATGATGAGTTTTGGGTGCCATACAAGGATTTTAGCCACTTTTGGCTACAAATTACATCATTTGCTTGGTAGCTTTCTAACTAATGTCCAAAGGAAACCTTTGGAACTTATTACAAAACTTTATTCCACCTCTTAACATGCATACTCAGAGGTGTAGATCCAGCACATAGGTCATACCAAACTCATCACAAGGTTAAAACTTAAGCATAAAAACAAGCATGAAAATAACAACATAGTATATTTTTCCAAGTCACAAAGAATGGACTTTCATGATCTACTCCAAGATCCAAAAATACTCTTTCAAAAAGCTTCAAAAACCTTTCTCATGAGAGCATAAAACTGATCAAATCTTCAAAAATAATTTTAAAACAAAACCCACTGATTAAATTTCTTCTAAGTGCCTTAGAAGCACTTTTAACCGAACAAACTTTGTTTTTCTTTTCAAAAATCACTAAAAATGGGTAGGGCTGATTTTGAACGGTTAAAATACAATTTTAAACTCTCACAAGTGAAAATAAAAGAATACAAACAGATCTTGGAGAAAAAAGATGCATGAAAACAAACAAGCACACCATAAAAGACAAGTTAAAAGCATAAAAAAGACAAGTAGAAAGATCCTACTTGTTGAAGACCTCCTTAGTGTTTTTGTGGGCTTTAAAGGCTGCTTTGGGTCCCCTCTGGTCTGCTCTAGATGTGGACAAAGGATGATGGTGGGGCTTAAGTGTTTATAGCTTGAATATAGCTTAAGTCATAAAGATGAAGACTTATATTCTACTAATAAAATAAAATACATCACATTAATGCTAATACGTATCAAATCAATCATAATGCATTTGGTATTTCCTTTAGCATCAATTGATGCCTTTTCTTTACCCATAACTCTTCAATCTTTATTATTTTTTTACTCCTCACATATTTACCTTTATCGAAGTTGAAATATTTGTTAAACTTGATTAATGTTTTTCCTATACTAACAAAATGTTCATTAGTTATTATCCATTATGTTTAAGCATTCAATAAGGCGTCAATTTCACTTAGGTGGATATCCAATCCTAATTCATACCAAGTTATATATCTAGCTTCACTTTATAATGCAATTCTAAATCCATTGTGATTTTCCTTGTATATTCCTCTCATTCCCCAAAACCAAGTTCTGAAAAAAAGAGAAAAATAATAAATCACTTAGCACACTATTATTTTTAAATTAGCTTTCTTAAGTAAAAAAAAAAACCATGATTCATTTTTTTTCTTCGAAGATGAATGTTGCCGCTTTTACATTAAGCATGATGCACCATGACAAACTCGCTCAAAATAGAGACTAGGGATTAGGGATAGAAATAAAATTTATTTTTAATAATTAAATAAATAAAATTTATTTCAAAAGATATTTATAAATTTAAAATATTTTTTTAAAAAATTGAAGAAAAACTTATTTGTAAAATATCTAATAGATCTTTAATAGTAAAAATAAGTTGAAAAAGTTACTATTAAATCGATCACATTTAATGCATTTATATATATATATATATATATATATATATATATATATATATATATTTATTCAAGTTTGCTACTTTATGATTCTAATTTATAAAGATATAAGACAAAATATTTAATTAATATGCAAGTTTTCATAACTTTTAACACATTTTTTTAAGTTCTTTCACATTAAATTCATTTCTTAATAAAGGGTTCAAGATATGTACGTACTAGGAACCTAATTAAAGATAGTAAATTTTTATTTAATTTTTTTTTCAATATCCATTCATTAATTTGGTATTTCATAGCTTTAAAGATGAAAAGATTTAGCATTTTTTTTACTGTTCTCAACTTTTGTTTTATTCTTATCTCTTATTCTTTATGAATATCATTTTTCATCTTTATTTTTTATATTTAGAATTTTCTTTTTCTTTAACGCTTTTCTTGCCTTATTCTTCTAAAAAACCTTCCTCATAAGAACCTTCCTCTAAACATAATTTTACTATGAGATGTGCCAAGGGATGAAATATGTGAAAAGGATGGAACCTTTGAAGGAAGTAACTCAAAGTAAAGTTGGGAACAAATGGAAACTACGTACTATATGCATGGTATGCAGAAGATGTAGAAAAAAAATGAGAGAAGAATATTTTGTGTATTATTAGCAGACTTGTGATGTTTATATACATAGAATAGATCTGAAGTAGTTTCAATAGCTTAACCAATAAACTAATTTGGTTTGTTGGTGTGTGATTTGGTTATAACCCCCTCACAAGTTGAAGGATGATAGATGTTGATCAACCCTAGCTTGAAAATCATGGTGTGGAAGGAGGTAGGATGCAAAGCTTTTTGTAAAAATATCAACGAGCTAGTCATGGATGGATAGAGGAAGTAACATCATCAAGCCATTAGTGTAGTGTTCACGAACAGCATGAAAATCAATGTCAAGATGTTTGGTTCACTCATGGAATACAGGGTTGGCCTCAATGTATAGAGTGTTATGATTATTACAAAATAATACAACTTGGAGAAAACATGTTATATTAAGATCATGGAGTAGATGGGCCAGCCACTAAAGTTCACAAGTAGCAAAAGCGAGAGCCCTACACTCAGCTTCTAATGTTGATCTAGCTATGGTGGATTACTTCTTGGAATGCCAACTTATAAGGGATTTTCCAAAGAAGAAACTATACCTAGTTATAGATAATCTGAAATCAGGACAACCATCCTAGTCAGCATCACTAAAGCCAAGTATATGAATATTAGAGGAGCGAGAAAAATATAAGCCATGACCTAGGGTTCTTTTGAGATAACAAAGCACACATATAACCACCTGATGATGAGTGACTGTGGGGTAAGCTATAAATTGGCTTGGTTGTTGTATAAGAAAAGTAATGTTTGTGAGGTACAAGAAGCGTCCAATGAGTTGACGATAGGCAAGAATGTTGTGTATGGTTCGGTAGTATCTTGATGGAGGTGAAAGTCGATAGTTAATGGAGTGGGTGCAGGCTTGCATCCAAGCATGCCACTATTAGTAAGAAAATCAAGGAAATATTTATGTTGTGTTAGATTGAGACCAGATAAGGAATGAGCAATTTTGAGTCTAAGAAAATATTTATGTTTCCTGGGATCCTTTATTCTGAATTGCTCATGAAGGAGAGTATGTATCAAGACAATGTCATCAATTGAGTCTCCAATTAGGACAATATCATCGACATAGAACAATAACATAATGGTCCCAGTTGTTGTATGACATATAAAAAGGGAATGATTGAAGGAGGAATAATGCAAACCATGGTGAATGAGTAAGGATGATAACTTTTCATACCACTTTCTACTTGCTTGCTTGAGTCCATAAAGTGACTTTTTCAACTTGTAAACTTTGTTGTGAGAGGACATGGTTAAGGCTGGTGGGAAAACCATATACATGTCTTCATACAAATCAATGTGGAGAAAGGCATTGTTGATGTCAAGTTGTTGAACATGCTAATTGCATATCGCAGCAAGGGCTAGAACATATAGGCTAGTTTGAAGCCCCTATCAAAGTATGAGAAATAAATGCATTAATAGTAAGAATGGATAAATTAATAATCATGCTAATATATAAACATCAAACACGCAAACAAATATTATTATCTATAATAAATTTATAGCCAATATGAAGTACAAACTTTGGATGAGTTCTTATTATTTAAAGGCAGCCTATCCAAAAGCTACAAATTATTCAAGCAAGTATTTTCCTAAAAGTAGAGTATATAGTATTTCGTCTAGGCAGATCATGTAAGTTATAATGTTTAAATTCTAGAGCCCCCACCATAAATAGTAGTGGTACTTGGCAAAGAATTTCATAGATGAAACAATACTAGATGACAAGGCTTATTTGAAAATTTCATAGTCAAAAGGTGAATTATCATTGTCAGCAGCACAATGTGATGTAAGAATATCTTCACTTTTATTTTGTTAGGCACTATAACCTTTGAAGCATTATAACAATATCAAATGGCAAGCCTTGTTTGAAAATTTTGGACACAATAACCAGCCTATTTAGAGAAAAATTATTTTTCAATTTCTTTCATACTTTTCTTTGAACACCTTATGAGAATGGAAAAATCAACACATCATTATTCCAAAAAAAATTATTTTTCAAAAATTTTACAAATTTGTCTTATAGCATTTTCTAGTGACCCAATAATTGTATTGACTTGAAATTCACTCTCTAATGAGATACTAAACAGGAAATTCAACCAAAGAAAATATTTCAGCAAAAAGAAAATTACAAAATCTAAATTACATGAAAGAATGAAAGGATATTTTTTATGGCTTCAAAACCTTTTAGATGTTTCTCTTCATCCTAGAGTTATTATAGCTTTAGCGCATCATTGTAAATTATTATTATTGTACTTGGAGTTTCAAGAACATAGCCATTAAAAAATGAAAAGGATGGGAAAAACTTTTCTTTTCCCCTATTTGTTTCATTTTCTTGACATTGATTTCAATTTGTGCATCCCTTGCAATGATCTCATTCTTGATAAAGGATGCATGATAATGATGATTTCGTTGAGGAGTTTATGCTTTTGAAACTATGTTTGTAGATGTGTAGATGAAAAGGCCAATGACAATGTGGAGAAGGTTGATGATGTTGGAGAGATGGGGAAGAAAATGAAGGGTGAATGAAGAAAGATACATGTTCGAAGATATGTGTATTATGGTTGTAGCGGCTATTTACTACATCAGTTAAACTTTTAACCAGTGTAAAAGATATCTTCTATATCGATTCAAATTTTAACTAATTTTAAAAATATTTTTATATCATTAATTATTAATTAACACAAACTTAATCTATAAATTTCAAAAATGTCACTATCGTTTTTTAGATTGGTTATAGGATAGTCGATGTTAAAAGTTACTGTAAAAATCTTATTTTATACTGTCGCAACCATAATTCCGACGAGACGACGAACTCGCTAAAATTTTAAAATAGATTCTGATTTGATTAACGTGGAGTCGCCACCAAGTTTTATTTAAGGGAAAAGTTTGGAAAAACCTTTACTAAGAAATGAGATTTGAGATTCGGAAGTCGGTTACAAGTGGGGAAGGTATTAGGCACCCCACTTGCCCGTTCCAAAGAACGGCACCCTTAACTGAGTGTGTGATTTTGAAAACTGTTTGGATCCCTTTAATGTGAAAAATAATTTGATGGAGGTTAGCCTGACAGGACTTGATCCTGCTCCTACGTATTCCCCGGTGCAATGGGAAACTCAAGGCTTACGTAGTTCTAGTTTGTGAAGGCTTGACCTTCGAAGAGTGTTTTGAAAGAATGTTTGAAGATTTTGCTATTCGAAAAGAAGTTTTATTTTTAGGAGGGGTCTTTGGTCCACTCATGCACAAGGCCCGAGGCGGCTAAGGCAGCACAAGGACCTATACGAACTACTAAATGTTGAACAGCAGGTAAACCGCCAGTTCCCCATTTAGAGCCCATTGCGTGAGACCTAGAATCCCAAAACATTTAGGAAAAGATATATATTTTTTAATTTGAAAAGGACCTCAAGTCCACTCATGCACGAGGCGGCTAAGGCAGCACAAGGACCTATACGAACTACTAAACGTTGAACAGCAGGTAAACTGCCAGTTCCCCATTTATAGCCCATTGCGTGAGACTTAAAAATCCCAAAATATCAAAAAAGATTCTTTAAATTTTTGAGATAGAAATAATTTGTAAAGGATATCGATCTTTGAATAAAAGAAAGCTTGAATATAATAAAAGATTTTTCATTTTTTGACTTTTGGAGGCAATTAGGAATTTGAAGTGTCTTATGATTTATTTCGGAATTTTTCAATTTTCTAAATTTTTACTGCTTTTATTGTTTTTCTATATTTTCAGAATTTCTATTAATTTTTATGCATTTTTCTGGATTTTTTTATTTTTTATGTAATTTTATGGAATTTTTATTTTTTTTATGTAATTTTCTGGAATTTTATTAATTTCCTTATTTTCTGGAAATTTTTTATTAATTTTCTGAATTTCTAGAATTTTTTATTAATTTTTCTATTTTCTGTAATTTTTTTTATTAATTTTCTGATTTTTTAGAATGTTTTATTAATTTTCTTAATTTCTGGAATTTTTATTAATTTTCTATTTTCTGTAATTTTTTTATTAATTTTCTGATTTTTTAGAATTTTTTATTAATTTTCTTAATTTTTCTGGAATTTTTATTAATTTTTTATTTTCTGTAATTTTTTATTAATTTTCTGATTTTTTAGAATTTTTTATTAATTTTCTTAATTTCTGGAATTTTTATTAATTTTTGATTTTCTGGAAATTTTTATTAATTTTGATTTTCCTATTTTTTATTTTTTATTAATTCTGATTTTCTAGAATTTTTATTAATTTTGAAATTTTTTATGAATTCTGGAAATTTTAGAATTTTTATTTTTTTTCTGTAATTTTTTTATTCTTTTTTTATTAATTCTGGATTTTTTTGTAAATTCGGGAAATTTTAGAATTTTTATTATTTTTCTGTAATTTTTTTATTCTTTTTTTATTAATTCTGGAATTTTTTTGTAAATTCTGGAAATTTTAGAATTTTTATTATTTTTCTGTAATTTTTTTATTAATTTTCTGATTTTTTGGAATTTTTTATTATGGAAAAGGGACAATTTTGGCATTTATGGAAAAGTTAAGGGCAATGTGGTAATTTGCCGCGGCAGGGACAAAATGGGAATTGATTGGAAAGGGTGGGGCACATTTGGCATTTTGACCAATTGAGACATAGTAGGAATTGAATGGAAAGGGCAAGGCACATTTGGTATTATTAGGTTCAATTATATGGTAGGCAGCATTGAACTTGGATTTGGGGAGGAGAGCCAAAATTATAGGGCACAGGATTCGAGTACAGCTCATGGGATTTGCAAGGGAGTGAGCTAGCCACTGGGATCAGCGTGCGTTTACTATTGTGGCTTTCAAATTGGAACTTAAAGTGATCCTAAGCGACGTGCATGGGGTTGCGCGACACCTTGGCCTTTTGTTGAATTTGACCCCAAATGGAACCCCCAGCGTTTCAAAAACTAGGCACCATTCCTCCTAAAAGTTGACCATAAGATGTGATAACCCTTCCCCTCTCTTCACGTTCAGATTCTTTATGCTTGGTGTGATGTAGTACTGATGCTGGACGTTGGTTTCTTGGCCCACACCGCCTTCTTTCGTTCATCAGTTACCACTTAAATGATTGGAGTTTCAGCGACCCTCTTGGGGCTTGAGTCCATAGAGATTGTAGAAACTTCTTGCATGGGGAAAACATCGAGTCTGATTTTTCAATACCCTTGAACCATTATCAAGTTCACACTACAATTTGGAATAAGATGGGCATGCATCTCGAAGAATAGAGGAGGGAATCTATGGTGTGTGACTTGTTGATATCGGGTTTTCATATTTCTATTCATTCTTATCGAATTTTCCAGGAAATCAATATTGAACATCAAACGGCCATTGATTATTACCGAATCCATTATAGCTAATTATCACATAATCTTGGACAAAACGAAAGGAAACGAAAGAAGAGGAAAGAATCAATTTTAAGCTGAAGTGTATGGGTCAGGATTCATTTTCCACTAACCTGGTAGGAGCCCAAGCTTTCTTCTTCACGTCGTTGATCGTTTGGAAGAGCTTTTCTTCTTCTCGATCCCAAGAATGCAGAAAACCTTCCTTCCCAAGCTCACTCCGATTCTCCCTTCTCTCCGGAAACGTTCTCTCGATTCTTCTTGAAAAAAAGACCCCTTCTCAGTCTTTCTATACCCTTTTTATAGCCTCAGCCAAATCTTTTCATTTTTCCTTTTTGTTTTGCTTTTTTGTCCTTTTCCGCCTTTCGCTTTTGCCTTGCTTTTGATTTTTCGTTTTTCGCTTCAGAAAGGAAATTTCTTTCTGATTATATTTTTCAAATTCTTATTTTATGTTTTAATTGATGTTAATCTATTTTCCAAATTTTTAGAGTTTTAGCTATTCTATATTATATATTTCTTATATATTTCTTTATTATTTTTATTTTTATTTTTTTATTTATTTACTTATTTATATTATCCTTTTCCCTTTTTTTTTCCAGATTTATTATTTGCTTATTATTAATTTTCTTTTAATTTCCAAATTTCTCTTTTAACCTTTTTTGTTTTTGTTAATTTCAGATTTTTGATTTTTGATTTATTTTTCTTTAATTTTTATGTTTTTATGATTTTGAAATTGTGTTTACCGTCATTTTCTTCTTCTTCTTTTTTTTATTATTATTTCTGATTTAGGTCTAATTTAAAAATTGATTTTATTTTCATTATTGTCTGTTTCTGTTTTCTGTTTTCTGTTCGCCTATTTTCTGTTTTTTTCGCTTTCTGTTTTCTGTTTGTCTGTTTTCTATTTTTTGTTTTTTTTCAGATTTTAGTTTTGCATTAGTTTTGAATGGGAATCTTTTCTTTAATTATAATTCTAATTCATTTTGAATTTCTTTTATACATTAGTCGCCTTAAAATGGGCCTCGGACGTAATTGGGTGTTTACATATACGAGTGATAATTTTTTAGCAAGGCACCAATCTGGTTTGGTGGTAATCATTTTAACACTTACTACGATTATTGATACACAAGGTTTTACTATTTCAATTTTCACTCTATTATCCTATAGATGGTATGATTATTTTACTTGACATTGATGCTTCATAAAAAATTTCATCCTTATTTATAGGCAAGTATCCAATAAATATGTCTAACAAAATGTATGATTCAAAACTTTTAAGCAATAAAGAAGATATACGAGTGATAATGTTTATCGTCATTTTCTTCTTCTTTTTTTTTTATTATTATTTCTGATTTAGGTCTAATTTAAAAATTGATTTTATTTTCATTATTGTCTGTTTCTGTTTTCTGTTTTCTGTTCGCCTATTTTTTGTTTGTCTGTTTTCTGTTTTTTATTTTTTTTCAGATTTTAGTTTTGTATTAGTTTTGAATGGGAATCTTTTCTTTAATTATAATTCTAATTCATTTTGAATTTCTTTTGTACATTAGTCGCCTAAAAAATGGACCTCGGACGTAATTGGGTGTTTACAGTTTGCCCCTCTTTACTCATTTTCTTATTAGATAATACGAGAAATATTTTCTGTATTATCATGGTAAGAAATGGGTAAAGACGTAAACAGATTATGTCCGAGGGGAGTGCCGTGATGACCTCAAGATCATCATGTCCCTAGGGTTACAGGGCCTATGTGTGAGTCATACAAGGTTTGACTTTTTGTGCTGCTGAAGTTATAAGAAGCTACAGTATGGGGCCTGACAACATAGGCCTAAAAACAGTACATCTGAACTATGTGACGGCCTGACAAGATAGGCCTGAAAGCGGTAAATTTAAACTATAAGGCGGCCTGAAAACATAGGCCTGAAAGTAGTAAATCTAAACTATGGTGGCCTGATAACATAGGCCTGAAAACGGTAAATCTAACTAAAGGGTGGCCTGACAAGATAGGCCTGAAAGCAGTAAATCTAAACTATGGCGGCCTGACAACATAGGCCTAAAAGCAGTAAATCTAAACTACAGCGGCCTGACAACATAGGCCTGAAAGCAATAAATCTAAACTATGGCGGCCTGACAACATAGGCCTGAAAGCAGTAAATCTAAACTACAGCGGCCTGACAACATAGGCCTGAAAGCAATAAATCTAAACTACAGTGGCCTGACAACATAGGCCTGAAAGCAATAAATATAAACTACATGGCGGCGTGACAACATAGGTCTGAGAGCAGTAAATCTAAACTACAGCGGCCTGACAACATAGGCCTGAAAGCAATAAATCTAAACTACAGCGGCCTGACAACATAGGCCTGAAAGTAGTAAATCTAAACTACAGTGGCCTAACGACATAGGCCTGAAAGCAATAAATCTAAACGACATGGCGGCCTGAAAACATAGGCATGAAAGCAATAAATCTAGACTACAGCGGCCTGACAACATAGGCCTGAAAGCAGTAAATCTAAACTACAGCGGCCTGACAACATAGGCCTGAAAGCAATAAATCTAAACTATAGCGGCCTGATGACACGCTCGTCGTAAACGCGCAAAATTAATTTCTAGATTTCCCCCAAACTATTGGTATAGTATAAGGTGCAACCTAGGTCATCTCCCAAAGACCATTTCAGATTCTTAGGCAAATAAGGAGAAAGTTAGAACAGGGGGATTTTGTAAAGATTGATATTGAGTTTTAAATGCAAAATACAGAATGAAATTAATTTGACTTAACAATTATCAACTCAAGGAATTCAGAGGCTATTTTCATAACTAATCATTGATCACTAAAATCATGCATTGTGTTTATCAACCTAGGATCATCTGGAACCCCTACAATGATCCTTGAATTCTCTACTGAGAAACCTCTCAGAATTTAATTGATTATGATCAACAAGATTTAGTAACCACTTAATCTTTTATCTAAACCAATTTCACAATCAGAATTCAGTTGAAGTAAGTAATAAAATGAAAACCTTCAATTCAATTACTTAATTTCTACTCTTCAAACTTTTGGAAAATGATTTACCAATCAAAAACCAATTATAAATCAATTATACATTAATCAAAATACGTCAACCGATCAAACTTTGATTAAAAGAATAAAATTGAAGAATATAGTAAAGTAGAGTAGAAATCACTCAATAAGCATGTAAATAAAGATCAAGACCTCAAAGTTAAAATGAAAATAGCTTGAATCCTTGAATTGAAACTACGAACCTAGCCTTCCATGAAGGAGGAAAACTAACAACAAAGAAAGAGGCAAACTAACAACAAATAAATCCTAAGCCTTCCATGTAGGAGGCAACTAACAACAAATAAATCCTAAGCCTTCCATGTAGGAGGCAACTAATAATAAAGAAAACATAAGCCTTCCATGTAGGAGGCAAACTAACAAGAAAGAAAACATAAGCCTTCCATGAAGGAGGCAAAACTAACAAGAAAGAAAGAAAGAAAGAAATAAAGAAAGAAAGAAAATGGTATTGGAGTTAATCTCCAAAATGGTGTGTGTCTCCTCTTGCAAACCCTTCTATTTATAGAGGATTTTTGAGGCATCATCTTCAGAAAGTCACCAACTAGGATATTACTTTTCTACCCTTTTCTTGCTTTCACATGGGCTTTGTTGAAATTGCAAAACACTTTTGAATTTTTGCCACCAATGAGCACAACAATTTTGACTTTCTTGCACCGCAATTTCGGATGTTCACATGTCCGAATTAGAGCTTGACTTCTGAACAAAAGTTGTAGCCCTGGATCTTAGCTGTCCAACAAAGTTGATTTCATCTCAATATGACTTCTATATCTCAAGATATGGCCGGATCTTTGCACACTGTTCAAATTCCACGTCAGCAACACTATCTCATCTTTTGAGATAATTTCGGAGTCCTAAACATCCCATTTAGAATCTGCTCTTGCTTTGTAACTATGGACACTTCTTTAAGCTTTCATTCAAGACAGATTTCATGATTTTTGGATGTCTACAACTCCTATTATGCTCAAAATACTATAATAGTGTCATTTTAATCGGGTAAGCAAAGAAATTCAATTAAACTTCATATGAACCCAAACTCATAAAATATGACAAAGATCACTTAATTGAACATATAAGAAGTCTTAATGAGATAAAAGTGAGAGATAATTATTTATGAAATCTATGCTTATCACCTGACAACATAGGCCTGAAAGCAATAAATCTAAACTATATGGCGGCCTGACAACATAGGCCTGAAAGCAATAAATGTAGACTATAGCGGCCTGACAACATAGGCCTGAAAGCAATAAGTCTAAACTACAGCGGCCTGACAACATAGGCCTGAAAGTAATAAATCTAAACTATATGGCGACCTGACAACATAGGCCTGAAAGCGGTAAATCTAAACTACAGCGGCCTGACAAAATAGGCCTGAAAGCAGTAAATCTAAACTACAGCGGCCTGACAACATAGGCCTGAAAGCAATAAATCTAAACTATATGGCGGCCTGACAACATAGGCCTGAAAGCGGTAAATCTAAACTACAACGGCCTGACAACATAGGCCTGAAAGCAGTAAATCTAAACTATAGCGGCCTGACAACATAGGCCTGAAAGCAATAAATCTAAACTATATGGCGGCCTGACAACATAGGCCAGTGAGCAAGAATGTAAAGATGCAATGCTATGGCCTGACAACATAGGCCAGTGAGCAAGAATGTAAGGATGCAATACTATGGCCTGACAACATAGGCCAGTGAGAAAGAATGTAAGGATGCAATGTTATGGCTTGACAACATAGGGCAGTGAGCAAGAATGTAAGGATGCAATGCTATGGCTTGATAACATAGGCCAGTGAGCAAGAATGTAAAGATGCAATGCTTTAGCCTGACAACATAGGCCAGTGAGCGGGACAAACCTCATGATTTTGTTTGCAGACTCTAACTCCCTGGCTTTCTTCTAGCACCGATCAGATCCTTCAGAGTGAGCTGGATTCTATAAATTGTTTGTTTCTTTGATTACTTTGGGAGGCATATCTATTGCATGCGCTACTTTAGTAAGATTTTTGGGTCAAAAGAACTCGTCATTAAGAAAATTTCGACATAACTTTTACTTTAGTACAATGTTAGTAATCAGCAATTGTCATTAAAAATGAGAGATTACATTCTGCATATACATTTTGACAGGAGAAAATACAGTTGCATGTGATAGGGAATTAACAAGATAGTCGAAAAGACATAGGGTATTTTTACGACGAGGCGTCTGGTGAAATAGTTTTGGTTGGCGATGATGTCTTCGGGACGATTAGTGCTAGTATTGTATTTATGCGATCTCTTCGTGCATTGCTATCCCAGCTTCTGAAAAGCCAAAATTTTGCCCTAGTTTATTCATCTTGTCCCAGACCGGTTTTGAACCTCTCACCAGATCCATAGATATTTGCCCATTTTTTCCCCAGCATGAAACACAGATTACGATGGATTTACCCCAGTATAGATGCAGACTGTCTGTTACCCCTTTTCGTCCTCTTTAATGAGAGGGTACGAATCTTGTTTTGTCGATATCGCCTTTTGTCTAAACCGCCCTTTCAGGTTTTCGGTTTAGGATGTTTCTTGTTTGAATTGCCCTAACTTTTGCTTAGACCTTTGATAATGGTTGACCTCGCAGGCTTTTCTTTCTTGTATTGCCCTAACTTTTGCCTAAGTCTTTGATAGTTGACCTAGCAGGCTTTTCTTTCTTGTATTGCCCTAACTTTTGCCTAGGTCTTTTGATGGTTGACCTAGCGGGCTTTTCTTTCTTGTATTGCCCTAACTTTTGTCTAGGTCTTTTTGATGGTTGACCTAGCAGGCTTTTCTTTCTTGTATTGCCCTAACTTTTGCCTAGGTCTTTTGATGGTTGACCTAGCGGGCTTTTCTTTCTTGTATTACCCTAACTTTTGCCTAGGTCTTTGATGGTTGACCTAGCAGGCTTTTCTTTCTAAGCGTAATACTTCTTGACGACATCCGAATTGACAGGGTTAGGCAAATCTTTCCCATCCATGTCGGCCAAGATTAAGGCGTCTCCGGAGAAAGCCTTCTTAACTACATAAGGTCCATGGTAATTCGGAGACCATTTCCCTTGTAGTGCTTTTTGCATAGGCAATAGCTTTTTGATCACCAAATCTCCTTCTTAAAACTCCCGAGGATTGATCTTCTTATCGAATGCTCTCTTCATTCGTCTTTGGTACAATTGGCCATGGCATACTGCTGTCAACCTCTTCTCTTCAATTAGGTTTAGCTGATCCATCCGAGCCTGGACCCATTCGGCTTCTTCCAATTTAGCATCCATCAGGACTCTCAATGAGGGGATTTCGACCTCGATTGGGAGTACGACCTCCATTCCATATACTAGTGAGAATGGCGTTGCCCCAGTAGATATGCGGACAGAGGTCCGGTACGCATGTAATGCGTATGGGAGCATTTCATGCCATTCTCTGTATGAGAGAACCACTTTTTGGATTATCTTCTTGATATTCTTGTTGGCCACTTCGACCGCTCCATTCATCTTTGGTCGATATGGGGATGAGTTGTGATGTTGGATCTTGAACTGGTCACATAATTCCGACATCATCTTATTGTTAAGATTTGAGCCATTATCTGTGATGAGCTTACTGGGTAATCCATATCGGCAGATCAACTCTCTCTTCACGAATCTGACTACCACATTGCGAGTCACACTAGCATATGAGGCAGCCTCGACCCATTTTGTGAAATAGTCGATGGCGACTAATATGAAGCGGTGTCCGTTGGATGCCTTAGGCTCTATCGGGCCAATGACATCTATTCCCCACATGGCGAACGACCATGGCGAAGACAACACGTTCAACGACGTTGACGGCGCATGGATATTGTCCGCGTATACCTGACACTTGTGGCAGGTTTTGACGTGTTTGCAACAGTCAGCTTCCATGGTCAACCAATAATATCCAGCCCTGAGGATTTTTCTTGCCATGGCATGTCCGTTGGCGTGAGTACCAAAGGACCCTTCATGCACTTCTTTTAGAATTTTGTCGGCTTCTGCTGCGTCTACGCATCTGAGCAGAACCATGTCGTGATTCTTTTTGTATAGGATTTCTCCATTGAGGAAAAATCCTGCGGCCAATCTTCATAAGGTCCTCTTGTCGTTTTCAGATGCATCGGCGGGATATTCTTTGTTCCTCAAGAACTGCCGGATGTCATGATACCATGGTTTTCCATCTGGTTCCACCTCTACTGTTTGACAAAATTCCGGTCTGGAGCGATGCTGGATGTGGATGAGAGGCATATCCTCTTCTTGTCCAATTTCAAACATAGAGGACAAGGTGGCTAGGGCGTCAGCTAGTTGATTATCTTCTCGCGGTATATGCGAGAAGGTGATCTCCTCAAAGTATTCTAGCAGTTCTTGGAGACGGGCCTGGTATGGCACTAGCTTTGCGTCTTTAGTCTCCCATTCTCCTCTGACCTGGTGTATGACCAAGGCTGAGTCACCAAAGACCTCTAGACATTTCACTTTAGCTTCGATTGCGGCTTGAATCCCTAAGATACAAGCTTCATACTCCGCCATATTATTCGTGCAGTCGAAGGCTAGTCGGGCGGTGATAGGTATATACTGTCTTTCTGGAGAGATCAGTACAACTCCTATACCGTGGCCCATCATATTGGACGCATCGTCGAACAACATTGTCCATTTCTCTCCCTCTATCTTTTCTTCTTCACCAAAGATCGCCATCAGATCCTCATCAGGAAATTCCGGCTGCATGGCCTAGTAGTCTTCTAGCGGTTGTTGGGCTAAATATTATGCGAGTGCACTGCCTTTGACAGATTTCTACGTCACATACAGGTGTCATATTCCGATAGCACCATTTGCCACTTGGCGATCCGTCCTGATAATGCAGGTTTCTCAAATATGTACTTGATCGGATCCATCGTGGATATTAACCACGTGGAGTGACTTAGCATATACTGTCTTAGGCGGTGTGCCGCCCATGCCAGAGCGCAGCAAGTTCGTTCTAAGAGAGAGTATCTAACTTCTCCGCTTGTGAACTTCTTGCTTAGGTAGTATATTGCCCGCTCCTTTCTCCTGAATTCGTCATGTTGACCGAGCACACAACCCATCGACTGGTCTGTTACTGTTAGATATAAGATCAAGGGTCTCCTAGCAACTGGCGGTACCAAGACCGGTGGGTTCTGTAAGTATGATATATCTTTTCAAAAGCTTCTTGGCAATCCTCATCCCAACTCATGGGTTGATTCTTGCGCAATAGCCTAAAGATCGGCTCGCATGTAGCTGTCAATTGGAAAATGAACCGAAGATATAGTTGAGTCTTCCTAGGAATCCTCGGATTTCTTTTTCAGTTCTTGGAGCTGGCATGTCTATAATTGCACGGGCTTTGTCAGGGTCGATCTCGATGCCTTTCTCACTGACAATAAAACCCAGTAGCTTTCCTAACCTGACCCCAAAGGTGCATTTAGCCGGGTTCAACCGCAACTTGAATTTTCTGAGCCTCTCAAACAATTTTTTCAGATCTGTGAGATGGTCGTCTTCTGTTCGGGATTTGGCAATCATATCATCCACGTAGACTTCTATCTCCTTGTGAATCATGTCATGGAACAGTGTTACCATGGCCCTTTGATAGGTTGCCCCAGCATTTTTTAATCCAAAGGGCATGACTTTGTAGCAAAAGGTTCCCCAGGCCGTAATAAAGGTGGTCTTTTCTCTGTCATCTTCGGCCATCTTGATCTGATTGTAGCCTGAGAAACCGTCCATGAATGAAAAGTAGGAGAATTGCGCAGTATTATCAACTAGCACATCGATGTGGGGTAATGGGAAGTCATCTTTTGGGCTGGCTCGATTGAGATCCCTGTAGTCTACGCACATTCGGACCTTGCCATCTTTCTTGGGGACCGGTACTATGTTAGCGACCCACTCGGGGTAATTTGCAACAGCCAAGAAGCCGGCGTCAAACTGCTTCCTTACTTCCTCCCGGATCTTCAAAGACATTTCTGGTTTCATCCTTCTCAACTTCTGTTTGACGGGTGTATATCCAGCTTTCATAGGCAGCTTGTGCTCTACTATAGAAGTATCTAGGCCTGGCATGTCTTGATAAGACCAAGCGAAGATATCACTATAGTTCTGTAAAAGTGAGATCAACCGCTCACGATTGTCTCCAGCGAAGAGTGTGCTTATCTTGACTTCTCTTTTATTCTCTTCGGTCCTTAAATTGATTAAATCCACGGGTTCTTGATGAGGTTCAATTGTTTTAGATTTGCGTTCCACCAATCTCAACATCTCGTCGGTGGGTTCGCATTCAAATTCTGCCTCTTCGTCGACCAGGTCGTCAACACAGTCGAAATCGCCTAATACAATACTAGCATTATCTCGTTGCGAGGCGGTTTCAGATCGGATCTGCGTGTTAGGTATGAGAAGAAGAAATAAGATATATATACTTGACATGGGGAAATATTTGAGGAGTAGAGGAGAGAGTATTTTTGGATAATGCAACTGTATTTATTACTTGTCAAAAATATGTACAAAATGTTTATGTATAAAATTTTGTTATGACAATTACAGAATTACATTTGAACTGAACCAAAAGTGAGAGGTAGATCGAAAATTTCCCAATTGGCCAGTTCTTGTCCAGGGGGACAGGGCATCACCAAATCTTCAAGAGTCGACGTCCCTTCCTTGTCTATGACCGCGATCATGCTTGAGTTTTCGAAGCCGGCACTTCGGAAACTTTGTGATATGTGGCACAAAGGGACCTTGTTATAACGAGGTCTTACTGCCTTATCCTCTTCAGTTGGTTGATATCCCAACCCATATCGCCGTCTATTCTTTCCTATTGGCAATGGTCGAGATAAGCCGCCTTTATTTTGCCCCAGTTTGCCGCCTGGCTTGAACCCATTCTTTAGCATCATTGGGGCCATCATCATCAAAGCCTTAGGGGGCTGCTTATGATCAACCACCTCTCCTTCCTTTATAGTGGTGACATTGGCAATTTCCAAGGCTTGGAATTGAGTCTCCAGAGCCTCTTCTGCTGCCTCAATATAGGAAGGATTGGTGGGTTTATTGACCAAGTAATCCTCTTCCGCCGAGACGATGATTAGTCTATCGTCAAGAATGAATTTCAGCTTCTGATGCAGGGTGGATGGTACTGCCTTAGCAGCGTGGATCCAAGGTCTACCCAACAAGCAGCTATAAGCCGGCTGGATATCCATAATCTGGAAGGTTATGTTGAAGACAACTGGGCCGATTTGGACCGGTAGTTCTACTTCACCCATTACCTCCCTTCTCGATCCGTCGAAAGCCCTAACCACCATGGAGCTTGGCTTGAGAGGGACATATGACAGTTTCGACAAGGTAAGCTGAGGCATTACATTTAATGAGGAGCCATTATCTATCAGCACTCTGGCCAAGATATGGTCCATACACTTTACTGAGATGTGTAATGCCCTGTTGTGTCCGGCCCCTTCATCAGGAATCTCGCGATCGGCGAAAGTTATGAAGTTGTTGGCGGTCAAGTTGTTGGCGATTCCCTCGAATTTATCCACTGAGATGTTGTGGACTACATGAGCCTCATTCAGGATCTTTAGTAGCACTTTCCGATGGAGCTCCGAGTTCATCATTAAGGCAAGTAGTGAGATTTTGGCAGGTATACGGTTCAGCTGCTCTATTACTGTATACTTGCTTTGCCTTATCAGCTTTAGGAACTCACAGGCCTCTTCATCTGAGACGGCCTTCTTTAATTCCTTTTCCACCTCCTTGACGGCAGTTTCAGGCTCCGTTCCAGCCTAACTCTCCTTTTCTTGAATGGCCGGCTGCCTTCTTGCATCTTCAGCAGGAGCGTAGATGCGACCGCTCTTGGTCACTCCTCCTATTCCGGCTATGTTGGTTACGTCAGGTGAAGAGCTCTCCAACGTATCCATTTCAATCTTTCCTCCAAGTACCTCCACATCATATTTCCAAGGCACCTCCTTGTTGCTGTGGTACTGGAAGGGTCTCGGGATTTTTATCGTAACAGGTTTCATCTCGTTAGGCGTCGGTGAGACTGACGGCTCGGTGTAGCGGATAACCAGGGGCTTAGGATGCCCTGGGAAGGATTCATTGACCATGTCCACTTCCTCCTCAATTTCAATGCAATTTACTAAGGGTCCGGCTCCCCCATGGTTTGGCAGTGGGTTGCTCCCCACACAAGGAGCATCCTTTTCAAAATTGAGCCATTTAGCATTAATCAACTTCTGGACCCTATGTTTCAGGGCCAGACAGTTTTCAATAGAATGCCCCACTATTCCGGCATGATAATCGCACTTGGCTTCCGGATTATACCATTTTGGATATGGAGGTTCTAACGGCTTCATAGGAACCAGTGCAACCAAAGAATTTTGAATCAAACGGGGCAACAGCTTCGAGTAACTCATCGGAATCGGGTCAAATTGCACTGCTTTCCTCGGGTTATTGTTGGTTTTTTGTTGAGGTAGGTTAGTATTTTGGTTCCATGGCATAGAGGGTTGTTGTTGAGGGAAGGTTTGGGGTGATGGAACTGTGATGGTGGTGTTTGGATGGAACTGGGTGGGTGGATTGTAGGATGGTTGGTGAGCAGGTTGGGCGGAGGCTACCATATGCGGGTGCGTGGGGAATTGTGATTGATAGGGTGTTTGGTAGTTAGATGGGGTCGTGGCTGGTTGATACATGGGTTGTGCGAAAGCCGATCGGTTTGGATCTGAAGAGACATAGTGGGCCTCGGCCTCCTTTTTCTTCCACGTATTATTTGTCGGCTTTTTCGTGCTCACGTTGCTGACGGCATTATGTATGATTCTTCCTCGGCGTAGACCACTTTCTACGCGCTCTCCTACCAGTACCATGTCCGAGAAGTTAGCAGAGACACTTCCTACCATCTTATCATAGTAGGGTGCGGGGAGCGTCTCCATGAACGTGCTAATCATCTCTCGCTCCAGCAGGGGCGGCTAGACTTGAGCGGCTAGCTCCCTCCATCGCTGAGCGTATTCTTTGAAGGACTCATTTTCTTTCTTGACCATGTTTTGCAGCTGAGTCCTATCGGGTGCCATTTCGATGTTGTATTTGTATTGCCTGAGGAAGGCATAAGCTAAGTCCTTAAGTCCTTCCACGAACGGATGTAGGACCTCTCAAGCTGGGTATACCAGCTAGCCGCTGCTCCTGTCAAACTGTCTTGGAAACAGTGAATAAGCAGCTTATCGTTGTGTGAGTGAGAGGCCATTTTTCTGCAATACATCGTTAGATGGCTTCTCGGACAGCCAACCCCTCGGTATTTCTCGAATTCCGGAGTCTTGAATTTCGAAGGTATGATGACGTCCGGTACGAGGCAGAGCTCAGAAGCCTCGACTATTCCATATCCGCCTCCCTCGATAGCCCTAACCCTCTCTTCTAGATGCATCCATCTCCCTCCAAGAAGGGCTTCTTGATCCGCCATTCTTGGCCATGGTTCATTTAAAGGCCGGCTGGCGTGATGGGGTAAAGCACAAGGTTCCCTGGGTCTTGCAGCATGACCGTAGGGATGTGGTTGGTGGGGGTTCACTGGATGAACAGCAACTGGAACAGAGTATGTAGGGTCTTCTGTGGCAGTTGTGTTCATATGGGTATAGTCGGGGTGGACATTATATGAATGTGTAGTTGATGGATTGATGTGAGGAGGAAAAGATGGGTTTGTATGTGTAGGGAAAGTAGAATAAGTGTTATAAGGGTAGGGATGCATGTTCGCGTAGGCTGGGTGTGAGTATGGTTGATAGCCAGTTGCATTAGCAGGAGGTAGGTAAGTTGGTGGATTGGTATGAGGGTTGTGAATGTTAAGGTTCGGGTGTGGAGGTCCAGCAGGAAATTTTGGGTGAGGCTGATGGGAAGTAAGGTTTATGTGGAGCGGTACTGCATTATGGTTTTCGCCAGCCAAAATCCCTTGAGACTCGTGAGGAGGTTCATAGCCAGGTGGTAAACCATACGGCCAATCTTGTTCGGTGACAGTCTGAAGAGGCATAGATGTAGTGGCTGCCCCAGGTGCCTCATTGCCTGCGGGTCCCTCTGCGTTTTTCTCAAGTAGCTTCATAAGCTTAGCCACTTGGTCTTTTAATTCCGCGACCTCACTGCGGAGCTCCTCATTTTGTGTTTTCAGCTCACTCATGATTTTGGTTCTTGATCTGGTGCTATATGAATGTCGGGGGAGTCGTAAGCCCACTATTTTGTTACCTGTTTAGAAAGTTAAATTCATTTAATTAGTTAATAATAATAAAAAGAATTTGGCTATGTGGTGGATGCGGAGGGACCAGAATTCGACTGAGTGCTGATCGTATGCATCTTTCGTGCTTTTGAGCGTGAAATGGAAATTAATGTGGAATTGCATAGAAGAGCCCGTTTTATTTAAAATAGATGATGATGTCTATTTTACATTTCTTTCATCTTGCTTGGCCAGTACAATATATTTTTTCATCCTTAAGACTAGGTCTTTAAAGGTTTGAATGAAAAAAACTACTTCAGGCGGGGTGTGGAGTGGGTGCAGAGATGCTTCCGCCTTCTTGAGTGATTGCGGTATCTCTTCTATGGCCGTATTTGCTAGGCAGGCCAATCTTTGAAAGCATCTGATCCAGTGTTCAGTCGTATCTTTATACCATCTGCTTTCTTTTTGTATGTCCTTTATGCCCTTTTGCTGCATCCTTATGATCTCGAGGACCTTCCATTTTTCCTCATTCACCTCATCTTGCCAGGTTATGAGTAGGCCTTCGATTTGCTGTTTCATGTCCTCTATCCTTTGCAGCAATTCATTCCTCTCCTCTATCACACTGTCCGCTTCTGCTTGGATTCTCCTTCTCGCAGCTAGGATCTGATTTTTCTCTTCTCGGCTATTGCAGACCTTGGCCCTTATTTGCTCCAAGGCACCCCTCAACTGGCTGTTCTCTTGGAGTGCAGCGTCCCTTTCTTGTGCTCTCATGCCGAGCTCTTTGTTGGCCGCTTGTAAATTCATGTGTACCCGAGAAGCACGCTCTCGTTCCCCTTTCTACTGATCTCGGATAGAAGCTAAGAGAGTTTTATTCACTTCATCTTCTCTTCGCCACGCAGCACTCTCTTGTCGTTCTTTCAGCAGTTCTTCCTCTAGCTGAGTGTTTCTTTTGGTCATAGCCTCTAGCTTCTCTCTCAGGCTTTTGACAATCTCGTCGTCAAACACTGCGGATACCGTTTGACTCTCGGACGGAGGAGCCGGTGGTTTGAATGGCAATTTGATGTGTTGCACCCTGTCTCTAACCCACTGCTTGTATTCTTCCTTAGCAGCGCAACTTCGTACTCCCAGCTCTTTCCCTTTACGGGTGACCCCCTCCCATGCCTCTCGAACTTTACGGAGGCTCTCGGCAAAGTCTCCTTCATACTTCAAGTAGAAAGGAGTCAGCAATTCGTCTTATGTGGGTGCTTTAATAGGATAAGCCAGCTGTCTCTGTCCCAGTATCGAGTTATAACTGATACAACCTCTAGCTCCCATGAGGGATACATTCGGGAACCCCTTGCAGTGGTAGATGACCTCAGTTCTCTGTTGCCACGAAGGTTGCCATCTAACCTGGTCTTCGGTCAAGCTGGCGAAATGGGAAGACCATTCGAGGTTGCTCATCTGTTTCAGCTGGTAGTTCAAGAAGTCTGCTATGGGATGTTGTGTCTTCGTGTCTCTTTTGAAAATGTGGGCGGTGATCCATATGAATAACACAGGTAGGCAACAAATCAATCTAGTTCTCTTCTTCTCATGACAGAAGTTCAACGTGCAATAAACATCTGACAACAGGGCCGTCACGGGATTTTCTGCTCTATCTCTTTTGGCTAAGAAGATATTGACTGCGTTCAGATCGACGAAGTCGTCTATATAAGGGAAAAGTACTAGCCCATAGATGGTAAGGGCTAACACGTCCATGTATATAGCCCACTGGTTGTTGTCGGCTAAGTGTTGCATATACTTCTCCAGAAATTCTCTAGTGAACCCCTTGACTTGGCCCTTTGTCTGATAACCTGCCAAACGTTCCCCAGTCTACAATCCCAAAGCCTGTGCGGCGGCCCGGAAAGAGGAATGATGTTCTAGGTATTGATACGGCCTAGCTCGCTGTAATGGCAGATCCAAAATCTGCTCGAACTCCTCTAGAGTGGGGGCCAGCTGGAAGTCCGAGAATGTGAAACATCGGAGAGGCGGATCGTAATATTGCACCATGGCAGTGAAGGCCCCTTCTTGCACTTGGACTTTTAAAAGCCTCAGTATGTTGCCATACGTTTTGGTGAAGGCCATTTGCTGGATATTTGTCAACTTGTTTGCAAACACCTCTAAACTGGCCAAGTCTGTTATTTTGACGCCGATGCGTCTCTTCTTCTTCAACTGTTCAGATTCCACATTAATTTCCATTTCACCCTCCTTTACGATAGTCACTGAGAATTTGGTCCCTCGAAAGAAAAGATACAAACAAGTATGTTAGACTCTAAATGAATGATATTAATGTATGGGATATGCATGAAGACAATAAACATGGTTACACTTACTATCCTCCCTCCCTCTTTCTTCTTTGGTTTATTTTTCTTTTTCTTCTCTCACTTTTCTTTTGTCTGCTCTTTCTCTCTCTTTTTTCCTCAAGAATAAATCAACAAATAAATAACATGCAATGATTAAATCATGTACATAAATAGGAAAGGGATCGAATATAAAATACACTCAAATAAACGGGTTTGACTCACTAAAGGTCCCCAGTGGAGTCGCCATCTGTCGCAACCGTAATTCCGACGAGACGATGAACTCGCTAAAATTTTAAAATAGATTCTGATTTGATTAACGTGGAGTCGCCACCAAGTTTTATTTAAGGGAAAAGTTTGGAAAAACCTTTACTAAGAAATGAGATTCGAGATTCGGGAGTCGGTTACAAGTGGGGAAGGTATTAGGCACCCTACTTGCCCGTTCCAAAGAACGGCACCCTTAACTGAGTGTGTGATTTTGAAAACTGTTTGGATCCCTTTAATGTGAAAAATAATTTGATGGAGGTTAGCCTGACAAGACTTGATCCTGCTCCTACGTATTCCCCTGTGCAATGGGAAACTCAAGGCTTACGTAGTTCTAGTTTGTGAAGGCTTGACCTTCGAAGAGTGTTTTGAAAGAATGTTTGAAGATTTTGCTATTCGAAAAGAAGTTTTATTTTTAGGAGGGGTCTTTGGCCCACTCATGCACAAGGCCCGAGGCGGATAAGGCAGCACAAGGACCTATACGAACTACTAAATGTTGAACAGCAGGTAAACTGCCAGTTTCCCATTTAGAGCCCATTGCGTGAGACCTAGAATCCCAAAATATTTAGGAAAAGATATATATTTTTTAATTTGAAAAGGACCTCAAGTCCACTCATGCACAAGGCCCGAGGTGGCTAAGGCAGCACAAGGACCTATACGAACTACTAAACGTTGAACAGCAGGTAAACCGCCAGTTTCCCATTTAGAGCCCATTGCGTGAGACCTAGAATCCCAAAATATTTAGGAAAAGATATATATTTTTTAATTTGAAAAGGACCTCAAGTCCACTCATGCACAAGGCCCGAGGTGGCTAAGGCAGCACAAGGACCTATACGAACTACTAAACGTTGAACAGCAGGTAAACCGCCAGTTCCCCATTTATAGCCCATTGCGTGAGACTTAAAAATCCCAAAATATCAAAAAAAATTCTTTAAATTTTTGAGATAGAAATAATTTGTAAAGGATATCGATCTTTGAATAAAAGAAAGCTTGAATATAATAAAAGATTCTTCCTTTTTTGACTTTTGGAGGCAATTAGGAATTTGAAGTGTCTTATGATTTATTCCGGAATTTTTCAATTTTCTAAATTTTTACTGCTTTTATTGTTTTTCAATATTTTCAGAATTTCTATTAATTTTTATGCATTTTTCTGGAATTTTTTATTTTTTATGTAATTTTCTGGAATTTTTATTTTTTTTATGTAATTTTCTGGAATTTTATTAATTTCCTTATTTTCTGGAAATTTTTTATTAATTTTCTGAATTTCTAGAATTTTTTATTAATTTTTCTATTTTCTGTAATTTTTTTATTAATTTTCTGATTTTTTAGAATTTTTTATTAATTTTCTTAATTTCTGGATTTTTTATTAATTTTCTATTTTCTGTAATTTTTTATTAATTTTCTGATTTTTTAGAATTTTTTATTAATTTTCTTAATTTCTGGAATTTTTATTAATTTTTTATTTTCTGTAATTTTTTATTAATTTTCTTAATTTCTGGAATTTTTATTAATTTTTTATTTTCTGGAAATTTTTATTAATTTTGATTTTCCTATTTTTTATTTTTTATTAAGTCTGATTTTCTAGAATTTTTATTAATTTTGAAATTTTTTATGAATTCTGGAAATTTTAGAATTTTTATTATTTTTCTGTAATTTCTTTTTTCCTTTTTTATTAATTCTGGAAATTTTTTTATGAATTCTGGAAATTTTAGAATTTTTATTATTTTTCTGTAATTTCTTTTTTTCTTTTTTTATTAATTCTGGAAATTTTTTGTAAATTCTGGAAATTTTAGAATTTTTATTATTTTTCTGTAATTTTTTTATTCTTTTTTATTAATTCTGAAATTTTTTGTAAATTCTGGAAATTTTAGAATTTTTATTATTTTTCTGTAATTTTTTATTCTTTTTTTATTAATTCTGGAATTTTTTGTAAATTCTGGAAATTTTAGAATTTTTATTATTTTTCTGTAATTTTTTTATTAATTTTCTGATTTTTTAGAATTTTTTATTATGGAAAAGGGACAATTTTGGCATTTATGGAAAAGTTAAGGGCAATGTGGTAACTTGCCGCGGCAGGGACAAAATGGGAATTGATTGGAAAGGGTAGGGGCACATTTGGCATTTTGACCAATTGAGACATAGTAGGAATTGATTGGAAATGGCAAGGCACATTTGGTATTATTAGGTTCAATTATATGATAGGCAGCATTGAACTTGGATTTGGGGAGGAGAGCCAAAATTATAGGGCGCAGGATTCGAGTACAGCTCATGGGATTTGCAAGGGAGTGAGCTAGCCACTGGGATCAGCGCGCGTTTACTATTGTGGCTTTCAAATTGGAACTTAAAGTGATCCTAAGCGACGTGCGTGGGGTTGCGCAACACCTTGGCCTTTTGTTGAATTTGACCCCAAATGGAACCCCTAGCGTTTCAAAAACTAGGCACCATTCCTCCTAAAAGTTGACCATAAGATGTGATAACCCTTCCCCTCTCTTCACGTTCAGATTCTTTATGCTTGGTGTGATGTAGTACTGATGCTGGACGTTGGTTTCTTGGCCCACACCGCCTTCTTTCGTTCATCAGTTACCACTTAAATGATTGGAGTTTCAGCGACCCTCTTGGGGCTTGAGTCCATAGATTGTAGAAACTTCTTGCATGGGGAAAACATCGAGTCTGATATTTCAATACCCTTGAACCATTATCAAGTTCACACTACAATTTGGAATAAGATGGGCATGCATCTCGAAGAATAGAGGAGGGAATCTATGGTGTGTGACTTGTTGATATCGGGTTTTCATATTTCTGTTCATTCTTATCGAATTTTCCAGGAAATCAATATTAAGCATCAAACGACCATTGATTATTACCGAATCCATTATAACTAATTATCACATAATCTTGGACAAAACGAAAGGAAACGAAAGAAGAGGCAAGAATCAATTTTCAGCTGAAGCGTATGGGTCAGGATTCATTTTCCACTAACCTGGTAGGAGCCCAAGCTTTCTTCTTCACGTCGCTGATCGTCTGGAAGAGCTTTTCTTCTTCTCGATCCCAAGAATGCAGAAAACCTTCCTTCCCAAGCTCACTCTGATTCTCCCTTCTCTCCGGAAACGTTCTCTCGATTCTTCTCGAAAAAAAGACCCCATCTCAGTCTTTCTATACCCTTTTTATAGCCTCAGCCAAATCTTTTCATTTTTCCTTTTTGTTTTGCTTTTTTGTCCTTTTCCGCCTTTCGCTTTTGCCTTGCTTTTGATTTTTCGTTTTTCGCTTCAGAAAGGAAATTTCTTTCTGATTATATTTTTCAAATTCCTGGTTTATGTTTTAATTGATGTTAATCTATTTTCCAAATTTTCAGAGTTTTAGCTATTCTATATTATATATTTCTTATATATTTCTTTATTATTTTTATTTTTATTTTTTTATTTATTTACTTATTTATATTATCCTTTTCCCTTTTTTCCAGATTTATTATTTGCTTATTATTAATTTTCTTTTAATTTCCAAATTTCTCTTTTAACCTTTTTTGTTTTTGTTAATTTCAGATTTTTGATTTTTGATTTATTTTTCTTTAATTTTTATGTTTTTATGATTTTGAAATTGTGTTTATCGTCATTTTCTTCTTCTTCTTCTTCTTTTTATTATTTCTGATTTAGGTCTAATTTAAAAATTGATTTTATTTTCATTATTGTCTGTTTCTGTTTTTTGTTTTCTGTGCGCCTATTTTCTGTTTTTTTCGCTTTCTGTTTTCTGTTTGTCTGTTTTCTATTTTTTTGTTTTTTTTCAGATTTTAGTTTTGTATTAGTTTTGAATTGGAATCTTTTCTTTAATTATAATTCTAATTCATTTTGAATTTCTTTTATACATTAGTCGCCTTAAAATGGGCCTCGTACGTAATTGGGTGTTTACATATACGAGTGATAATTTTTTAGCAAGCCACCAATCTGGTTTGGTGGTAATCATTTTAACACTTACTAAGATTATTGATACACAAGATTTTACTATTTCAATTTTCACTCTATTATCCTATAGATGGTATGATTATTTTACTTGACATTGATGCTTCATAAAAAATTTCATCCTTATTTATAGGCAAGTATCCAATAAATATGTCTAACAAAATGTATGATTCAAAACTTTTAAGCAATAAAGAAGATATTGAAAAAATTAAGAAATATATAAAAAGGTGATTATTGATAATATAGATTGCAATTTATATAATCTAATCAAGGACTACTATTCTATCTATAATAATTAATATTTTTAAATGCAGTCTGGATTCATTACATGTATGCAAGTCATATAGTCAAATGTTGACTCAAGTATCATATCCTTAAGTTCTCAAGGTAATATGTTTGGAAGAATTAAATGAAATTAAATAGGTACACATTACATTATATTATGTCTTATCTTTTGTAGTTATTATAAGTTATAATTTCTATATCATTGATAAATCATTATTATGTTGATTTATCTATCAAAAATTAGTTATAATAATAGTATAATTTATGATTATTTGATTATAATTTTACTTATTTTTCCTTATTTTTTTCAAGAATGTCACGTAAGCAGAAAATATATGAAATTAGGCTTATTTTAGGTTTAAAAATGGGAGAAAAGGAAATTAAAAGAATAAATAAGCGATAGAAGGACAAAATACCCTTGAAGGAAGCTAGTACAACTATGTCAATCCTAGGTGGCATAGAAGATTATCCAAGTCAACCCTAAGTAATATTAAAGATAACTTAGGTCAACCTAATTTGTGGTAGAAAATCCCAACTTAAGCCTATAAAAAAGACGCTATGCCTAACATCCCAACACCTCAAGATAATCCAGTACCTTTTTCACTCTATCTTTTCTTTCAGTATCCTCTTGTAGAATCTTGGAGCTAAAAGTTGTTGTACATTTACTGTGCATATAGTTTTATCTACAAGCAAGTGTATTTGTCAGTGTAGAAAGGGGTATTTAAAACCCTCAATATCGTTTCCACATAAACTATTTCAACAATCCTAAAGAATGATTGAAATAACATTGAAGCTCACCAAAAAATATTTTTTTTGAAAATATTTAAAATTAATATAAAAAGATAACAAACAAGAGTAGGAAATTGAAACCCAAAAGAACACATACACGAATTCAATTATGGAAAGGCATGAGACTTTGGTTTCCCTTATAACTTCATCCAATTTCACCTCAACTCACTTACGAATGATTTAAAATCAATTGCTAACCATCATTTCTCATTCTAGTACTACCCAATGATCATACAATAACAATATTCTTTCCCTTAAGTTGCTATCCCTACTGATCATGCAAGATATATAATTATGAGAAGCATAAAGAACATTCAGATTTATTAAATTATTAACCCTACTGATCCTCCAAATTTCTTAAATTCAGTTTACCTTGTATTTCCATTAATTAGACAATGGTATACTCATCTATCCCTCAATTAACTTAGAAATTAACAAGAGTAGATAACATTTACTAATTAATTAAGCACAATATGGAAAACATAATTAAATGGAAACAAATAATCATTCATAAAAGGGAAAAAGGTTTCAATTGGTTACATCATAAGTTTCACCAAGACCTCATGATTTGAGGATTAGTTACATATCAAGAGATAAGACAAAAAAAATATATACTAATCCAGAAAAACAATCCATGATCCCAGTTCTAGAAAAGGAATGACAAAACTGCCATGTTAACAAAGTTGACAATAGGACTTGCAATTCGCACTGTGAAAGAGCCTCTGCTTCCAAGATCCTACGAGAGGATATCGAAAGAAAGATAAGAGTTGAGAGGTGTGTCTCCGAGATAATGATGCTTGGAGAGTGGTGTGGCCTTTGGAGCTAGGTTATGTGGTGTAATCTGGCAAAACCTTCCTTTTATAGGTGTTAATTAGGGTTTCACTGTCGTGGATCGAGCTTGACCTAGCCACTCCCCTAGTCATCACGACCATTCTAAGTCATCTTACAACACTGCAGGATTGACTCAGATGTCTCATGCGTTATTAGGATTGAACTCGCATTATCGCACTGGATGTCTTATCTTTTTATGCTTCTTTTACCTTTTTTGGTCCAAAACATTCTTATTTTCGGATTCATTACTTGCGTGACCATTTTTGGAAAAATAAGAAAAATTAGGTGGAATTACAATTAAATAATCATAAATTATATCATAATTATAACTAATTTTTGCAAATAAATCTGCTGAATGGTGGTTTATCATATCCTCAAACTTAAACATTGTTTGTCCTTAATAGAGTAAGTATAGAATTTAGGAACCTCACGTATTAAACATGCAGCAAACACGTATAATTACCATCATGAGAATAGTTAAGAATAATCTAATTAGGATCTTAGTTCCTTGAAATCAAGTGTCACATGTAGAGGGAGTCACCCTTCGCACTGTCTATCAAATGTATGAGGGTATAAATCATTAGCACTCTACTACTTGCAACTATACACTACCATAGACTTGCTTTTAAACTTCAAATTTCCATTAAAATTCAAATGACATATAAGAACCAAAAGGTCTTTATCAAGGTTGTCATGTGGCCAAGGGAATCATATAAGTAGATATGATATATGAGGGAAAGGAACACAAATGTTTTGTTTTCATTATATCTTCAATAATTTTCACCCTTAGACTTTAAGTATATTTCCTTTTGTTACATGATTTTACAATTTTTTTCATTGTTTTTCAAGTTTTCCTTTCTTTTTTTTTTTTTTGTCTTTCTATTTTTCTTCTTTCTTTTTTTTTTCTTTCCTTTTTTATTTTTCGATCACTCATACTTTTCCAAGCATTTATTTTGCTTTAGTTATAATCTAAGGGTACCTAAATTACAACAGTTAATTAAGGGCACAAAATAATATAACTGATGTGAACGTGGGCACCACGATAAGTAAAAGAGATCATCTAGGAGATTATCTACAAGGAATGGAAGGTCCTATGACGAGAAATAGGACCAAACGTATGGAACAAGTACTTGAAGATCTCATCAAGGAAGTTGAAGAAAAAGACTACGTGGATCCAAGCCCAATTCCAACATGGGTTAATTTATGTAGTCATATCATTGAAGATATTAAGTGATAAAATTTATGATTTGCTATAGATTACATTAGGATTTGATATTTATCTAGAATTTATTTGTTTTAAATTATTTGCAATTCAAATTGCAGTCTAATTAGGATTTCTAATTTGTTATCTTTTTTTATTAGATTTGGTTAGCTATAAATAGGAGTTAGGGATTCAGTTAAAAGACAGATTTTGAGTATTAATCATATTTTCTCTTTGAGAGTTTTTCATCTCTGTGTGAGTTGATTCCCTTTGTTCTTAGGCAAAGAACTACATTTGATAACGTTGGTTCTTCCGGCAGGTCGCGGTAAGGGTCACGTTCCTCTTGATAACTTCGGTGCTCTCCGGCAGGTCGCGGTTTGTGTCGGGTTCCTTTATTTTATCTAACCTTATCTTACCTTACCCATCTTATCACATTTTATCTGTCTTATCTCATCTTACCTTATCTCATCTCATTTTGTCTTATCTTATCCTAATATTACTTTATCTTATCTTACCTTACCCTGATTCTCAAGACGTTCCATTATCGTTTTCGCATTCCGATTCATTCGCGTAGGGTGAATCATATCAATAACTTTTAATGTGTTGAGCTCAAAGGGGCCCTAAATGGTATTCTAAGTTTAAGTCCAATTAAAGAAATCTAACTTGGCTTCATCATTTTCTTGTTATGCAATCAAATTACACAAGCTTTGACAAGGTTATAGAACAAGTTCTAGAGTGCACAAGTCGAAGGAGAATCACTCAACAAAGAGAGAGATTGGGTGCAACCTTAATTAGGTTTAATCCTCACTATAGTTACTTTAATATGAGACAAGATAACAAGGAACATGGTTAATTATAAAATATTTTTACTAAAAGTTCCTATGTCCTTATTAGATTCAATTAACATTTGCTACAAAATATTAGAGATCCCTAGACCCTAAATTCAGTTAATTCACTAGCATTCCAAACAGTTTAAGCATATAGGGATATCACACGGAACAAGCATTTTAGAAATCATAAGGAGGAAGAGGAAGGTATCCTACCTCAAACTTAATCTTCTACCATTCTTTTAATTCATTAGAAAAATTAATTAACATGGTAGAAAGAAAAACAAAATAAGAGGAAGGATAAAAAATTTTGATAAATAACTAGGAGGGAGATGTCTAATTTTATCATTTTGAGTGAGTTTTATGTTATTGGATTGCATTGGGCTTAAGTGAAAAAATTGGTTAATTTTCAAATATTAATGACTCTTGACCTTTGTTCATTATGCAGGCCATATCTTGTGCTATAAAATTGATATTGAAGTGATTACAGAGGAATTAGAAAGATGAGACAAAGCCCTGAGATAAAATGTATCCCTATATGTCCAAACCTCAATGGATCATAAACTTAGTTGGGCCGAACCGTGATTCAGAGCTTTTATCTAAACAACCCAGACATGTTCCAGTAAAATAAGCATATTTAGGGCTACAAAAGTCATTTTCAGATGCGGTTAATTTCTAAAGCTCAAGGATAAAATTTTCTACAACATATGTTCAGAATGAAAACCCTAATTCGACCGTCAACACACTCAAAAAAATTCGGAAACAGAGACGTGAGATAAGGTCCCATATTTCATATTTTGAATTCAAACGACAAAGTCAAACAAGAATTCAAGTTCAAACCTAGAAGATAAAGGAAACCAACTCAAATTTTATCTTTATTTTAAATTTTGAATTGGTAACCTAGGTCTATAAAAGGGGAAGCCCTTACACACTGTAGACACACCGAAAGTTATTCATAGTTTTCAATAAAGTTTCAATTCTTATCATCGTTCTTATTCTCATTCTTCTTTCTTTCATAAAAAGTCTCACGGAAGGATAATTTTCTTGGTTGGCTCGTTGGTTTTAATTCTATAAGTAAGGGATTTTGAGGTTTTTTTTTAATTGAATTTTTGTTGCGATTTATTTTTCTTTCCCTTTTTTACGTTGGAATTAATGTTTGTAATGATAAAGTTAGATACTTAATTTAATCTCATCTTACATGATGAAATTATAAAACTAGGGTTTGCTTAATTCTCTAGTTTATAAGTAAAAAAAGGGTTATAGGGTTTCCTATAAATTGGTGATTTCAATTCTTATAAATTAATTTGGGGACTTCGGGTGATGCTTAATTATCTGAACATGAATTAATTTAAATTCTAGGTGTTATTCTAGTAGGAAATCAAGAATTTAATTGACGCTTGCTTAATTGAATTTGAACCAATTAAGAATAAAAAATTTGTTTTCAAAAAAACTATGTTTTTTTAAACCTATGATAATCTCGCTTATGAATTGAACTAACGAGTTAATTCATTTTTAATATTATAAATTCATTAAGTTTCATTTTTCTTTTACCCAAAGTAAATTATAAATCCCCCAATTTTTTCTAAAGGTACTTGAGAGACGACCAAGGTTGTGCCTTGTACTGCATTTTTTTTATTTACCTTTTTTTCATTTTGATCCGACCACGACATCGGTTATCAATATTGGTGCTGTTGTCGGGGACCTTTGGTCCAATTTGGTTGATTTTAATTTCATACTAACCTTTTATTTTATTTATTCTATTTTTTTCAATTTCTTTTTTTCTTCTTTTTGTGTAGTTTTGTTTTGTTTGTTCCTTTTGCAGATTTTGGAAATTTTCGTACGGTTCTGTTTATTCATACCGCAGCATACATTTTCTTAAGGGAAACGTCACTCTAAGCAAAATTGACCCCTTTAGGAGTCAGGTAGCCCTTGAAATTCCAAAATTCTGTCCTTTT
The DNA here is from genome assembly GCA_037954105.1 of Canavalia gladiata. Classification (NCBI taxonomy): domain Eukaryota; kingdom Viridiplantae; phylum Streptophyta; class Magnoliopsida; order Fabales; family Fabaceae; genus Canavalia; species Canavalia gladiata. The sequence continues at coordinate 19,838,562 of CM075660.1, forward strand.
CTATAACTTTCTATTTTTATTTTATTTCTTTTTAAAATATATTGTTTTGCATACTTAGAAACTAAAATTTTGAATCAAATTTTTATAATCTTTGTCTACTTTCTATTTTATTAACATTGCATATGTTGCATGACCCGATCTAATCCTGGCATTTTGTATCCTGTGGACCCTGAGATTGAAAAATCATTTCATAGATTGATTAGAATCAATAGGAGACTTTCGTTCACTACTAATCAAGTAACTGATTGTAATAGGCATCCTGAACTAGTGAATCTTGTTGCTACTAAACACTCTGAATCTAAGCATAATATGGCTAAAAGAAATTTAAAAGAATTGTCCACTCCGGATGTCACATATCAATCCTTGTGTTTTTCCATTCCTGATGTTGACGTTCCCTTTGAATTAAAATCCGGATTGATTCATTTGTTGCCAAAATTCCATGGTCTCGCAGGTGAAGACCCATATAAGCACCTCAAGGAATTCCACATAGTGTGCTCCACCATGAGACCTCAAGGTATTCCCGAGGACCATATTAAACTAAGAGCTTTTCCTTTTTCCTTGCAGGATACAGCTAAGGATTGGTTGTACTACCTTTAGCCAAGTTCAATCAATAGCTGGAATGACCTAAAGAACTTATTTTTAGAGAAGTTCTTCCCTGCCTCCAGAGCTGCATTAATCAAAAAGGAAATTTGTGGCATTAGACAGTTTGACAAGGAGTCTATGCACGAAAATTGGGAGAGATTCAAGAAGCTATGTGCAAGCTGCCCTCACCACTAATTCAGCGAGCAACTCCTAATCCAATACTTCTATGAAGGCTTAAACCCTATGGAGAGAAGTATGATAGATGCTGCTAGTGGAGGTGCACTTGTGGACAAGACTCCAATGGCTGCCAGAAACCTAATTGAAAACATGGCAACCAACTCTGAACAGTTCAACACAAGGAGCAATTCAGTGGTTTTGACCAAAAATGTCAACGAGATACAAACCACCCACACTGTAGAACATAAAAAGTTGGAGAAAAAGATTGATGATCTTGCATCCTTGGTGAGACAGATGGCCATGAGTCAACAGCAGAAAACTCCAACTAGATTATGCGGCATCTGCACTTCGACTGACCACCCGACAGATGCATGCCCTACACTACAAGAAGGAGAAGATGATGCTGCACCACAAGCCTATGCTGCCAACATTTACAACAATGGATCACAACAGCAACAAAACCAGAGTTATGACCTTTCCTCCAACAAATACAACCCTGGTTGGAGGAATCACCCAGATCTAAGATAGGGTGACAATTCTGCACGTCCCTCTTCCCAGCAATTTCGACACAAGCAACCACCTTTCCAGCCACAACCTACTTCCCAACAACAAAATACTGAAGCTATAATTGAGGAGTTGATGAATCAAATGGCAATGAATAACACAAAATTTCAACAAATAACAGAAGCTAGCATTAATAATTTGCAAAATCAGATTGGCCAATTAGCTAGCTCTCTGAACCAGATGCAATCACAAGGATCTAATCATCTTCCTGCACAAACAGTTATTAATCCTAAAAATATAAGTGTTGTTAGTTTGAGGTCTGGAAAATTAATTGGTAACAAGTTGCAGGATAATGATGAAGAGGAAGGAGATAAGCTAACTGAAGGTTCAACCAGTAAGGAGCCCTCTCCTTCACCCCTTCTTGATGCAACAATTGATGAAGGTCAACAAACCATTCCTTTACCCTTTCCTCAAAGAGCAGCGAGGAAACATAAAGTAGATGAAGCAGATAAGGATAAGGAAATTTTGGATACCTTTAGGAGAGTGGAGGTGAACATACCCCTCCTTGAAGCGATCAAGCAGATCCCAAAATATGCCAAATTCCTTAAGGAATTATGCACCCATAAAATGAGGTTGAAAGGAAATGAGAAGATAAGCATAGGGAGAAATGTTTTTGCACTAATAACCCCCATTCCATAAAAATGAAAGGATCCAGGGATGTTCTCTATCCCTTGTGTTATAGGCAACAATAAATTTGAAAATGCAATGCTATATCTATGAGCTTCAATCAACGTTATGCCTATGTCCATTTTTAACTCACTTTCCCTCGGTCCCTTGCATTCAACAGGTATTGTGATACAACTAGCCAATAGAAGCAATGCATACCTAGCCGGGCTCATAGAAGATGTATTGGTTCGAGTCAATGACTTAATCTTTCCTGCAAACTTTTACATCTTGGACATGGAAGGAGAGTGTGAAACTAACAAGGCACCTATCATCCTAGGAAGGCCCTTCCTCAAGACAGCTAGGACAAAGATCGATGTGCATGCAGGAACCTTATCCATGGAGTTTGGAGACAGTATAGTCAAATTCAATATTTTGGATGCTATGAAGCATCCCACAGAGAACCACTCTGCATTTAATATCGATGTAATAGATGAACTTATTGATGGTTATCTCGATAATGGTTGTGATTCAGAGATTTCATCTATGATTGATTTTGATGGGTGTAACTGTTATGATTGTGTTGTTCCTGAGTTGTGTAGTACTTGTGCTGAAGTTGAAACTTGGCTGAAGGATGATCATGATAATAAATGCAATAATGCTAATGATTGTAAAAAATTTGATTATGCTAATTTGCAGGTTGTAGAAGCATCTTCTACCACTAGAATGCTCTCGTCCATAGCGCAACCACCTACACTAGAGCTTAAAAACTCCCAGTGCATTTAAAATATGCATACTTGGAGGAGGGTGACAAGTTGCCAGTAATCATATCCACAGACCTTGATGGTGAGCAAGAGGAAAGGCTGCTAAAAATTTTAAGGAAACATAAGAAGGAAATTGGATGGACCATATCTGATCTCCTTGGTATCAATCCATCTTTGTGTATGCATAGAATTCTCTTAGAAAGTGAAGCTAAACCTGTGAGGCAACCACAAATATGACTTAACCCCCTAATTCTGGATGTTGTAAAGAAAGATGTAAGTAAGCTTTTACAAGCTGGCATTATTTACCCCATATAAGATAGTGCTTGGGTAACTCCTGTACAGGTTGTCCCAAAGAAATCTGGAATTACTGTTGTAACGAATGAAAAGGATGAGTTAGTTCCTACTAGAATTATCAACAGCTGGAGAGTCTATTGATTATAGGAGACTAAACCAAGCAACCAGGAAAGATCATTTTCCTTTACCTTTTCGTTGACCAGATGCTTGAGCGTTTGGCAGGTAAATCTCACTACTATTTCCTTGATGGATTTTCAAGATATTTTCAAATACATAGACCAAGAAAAAACCACATTCACCTGCCCTTTTGGAACCTTCGCTTATAGGAGGATGCCATTCGACCAATGTAATGCACCAGGAACCTTTTAGCGATGCATGATTAGTATTTTTTCTGAATTTTTAGAAAATTGCATGGAAGTGTTCATGGATGACTTTACCGTTTATGGTTCCTCATTTGACTTATGCTTAGATAGCTTGGATAGAGTATTGCATAGATGTGTTGAAACTAACCTTGTTCTTAATTATGAGAAATGTCATTTTATGGTAAAACAGGGAATAGTTTTAGGCCATGTAATCTCTGAAAAAGGCATAGATGTAGACCCTGCTAAGATTGATGTAATTGCACAATTACCTTATCCCTCTAACGTGCGAGAGGTTCGTTCCTTTCTAGGACATGCAGGATTCTACAGGAGGTTCATCAAGGATTTTAGAAAGAAAGCCCTTTCATTATCTAATTTGTTGCAAAAAGAAGTGGCTTTTAATTTTGATGATAGGTGTAAGGCAGCTTTTGATTGTCTCAAGAAAGCATTGACCACCACTCCTATCATCCAGGCACCAGATTGGATACTTCCTTTTGAGTTGATGTGCGATGCATCAAACCATGCACTAAGAGCTATCCTTGCTCAAAGAAGTGGTAGGATCCCTCATGCTATTTACTATGCCTCTCGAACTTTAGATGTCGCACAGGTTAACTATACGACCACTGAAAAAGAATTGTTTGCTATTGTATTTTCTCTTGATAAATTTAGATCATATTTTCTTGGTTCTAGAGTGCTTGTGTTCACAGATCATGCAGCTTTGAAGTTTCTCTTAAAAAAGGCAGAATCAAAACCTAGGTTAATTAGATGGATGCTACTGCTCCAAGAGATTGACTTGGAGATTAGAGATAGGAGCGGAGCAGAAAATCTAGTAGCAGATCATTTGAGCAGAATTGAAGGAGTTGTAGACCCTTTCCCTATCCGTGATGATTTCCCTGATGAGCATATCATGCAGTTGGGTGATGCTGCCCAATATCCCTGGTTTGCGGAATTAGTGAATTACTTGGTTGCATATGTTTTTCCTCCTCATGCATCTAAGGCACAAAGAGATAAATTAAAAAGTGATGCTAAGCATTATGTTTGGGATGACCCATACTTGTGGAAATTTTGTAGTGATCAGGTGAGTCGCAGGTGCATACCAGATCATGAAATTCAATCCGTCCTACAATTTTTTCATGCCTCTGTAGTAGGACATTTTGGTCCACAACGAATAGCTAGAAAGGTACTGGATTCCGGATTCTATTGGCCTACTTTATTTAAGGATGCATATAAGTTTTTTACCACTTGTGAGCAATACCAAAGAACACAAGCAACCATCACTCGAAGACAAGAGATGCCTCAATAACCTATGCTATTTTGTGAGATTTTTGATGTTTGGGGTATTGATTTCATGGGACCTTTTCCTAATTCCTTTGGTCTCACATATATCTTGTTTGCTGTTGACTATGTATCTAAGTGGGTGGAGGCTAAGGCTACCAAAACTAATGATGCTCGAGTTGTTGTGGATTTTGTCAGGTCTAATATCATTTGCAGATTTGGAGTGCCTCGAGCCATCATCAGTGACAGAGGAACCCATTTTTGTAACCAAACCATGAAGTCTTTACTTCGGAAGTATGGGGTTGTGCATAGGATTTCTACATCATATCATCTCCAAACCAATGGGCAAGCTGAAGTTTCCAATAGAGAGATTAAGCAAATCTTGGAAAAGATAGTCCAACCAAACAAGAAAGATTGGAGTCGTCGACTTGAAGATGCTCTTTGGGCACATCGAACAGCTTATAAGGCACCTATAGGAATGTCTCCTTATCGACTTATCTTCGGCAAATCATGCCACCTTCCAGTGGAAATTGAGCATCGAGCATATTAGGCGGTTAGGGCTTGTAACATGGCATTTGATCAATCAGGTTCGGAAAGGAAGCTCCAATTGCAAGAACTTAAGGAAATTCGTTTGGAGGCATATGAAAACTCTAAGTTCTACAAGGAGAGAACTAAGAAGTTTCATGATAAGATGATTGCTAGGAAGGAGTTCTTCATTGGCCAAAAGGTGTTGTTGTTCAACTCATGCCTCAAACTCATGCATGGTAAGCTTCATTCTAAATGGATTGGTCCTTTTGTCATCACTAATGTTTTTCCTTATGGTGTGGTAGAAATAAAAAGCGAGACCACTAACAAAATATTTAAGGTTAATGGCCATCTACTCAAACTATTTCATGAGAGCCCCAGTGTGGTAGGGGAGCATGTTGAAGAGCTCTCTTTGGAAAAGCCCACCTTCCCGGAAGTGCAAATTTTCCTACCTTGATAAGGGAGTTTCCTTTCCTACTCTATGAATTATGTTGGTTTCATTGAGGACAATGTGTATTCTAAGTGTGGGGAAGGAGAAATTCTACTTTAGGAATTGTTCTTTTTTTTATTATTTTCCTTTTTTTTTTCTTTTTTTTTAGGATTTTTTTTCTAATGCTTGTTTTTTTTCTCTCTCTAAAAAAATAAAAATAAAAATGAAAAAAATAACTTGTTGGATACTTTGCAATGGATTCCTAGGTATTTATAAAACTTTGAGCAATTTTATCATTCCTAAGCCAAATTAGCCTACCATTCATTTTTCATTGGCCTAACTTTTCCATCCTTTGTTTTGTAGCTCATTACAAGTCATGAAGAAGAAAACCATAATTCATCCTTAGCCTTAGGGGATGAAGGAGCCTTGGATTAGTTTTTAGAATAATTTGTTGAATAAGTATGGGAATGTATGTGTTTGTTGGAAATTTGGCAAGTAAAAAAAAATAGTTAAAAGAAAAATAAAAATGACAAAATTATGAAAAAAAGAAGAAAAGGATTGAAGTGAAAAAAAATTTAAAATTGAAAAAAAAAGGGAAGAAGAAAAAAAAATGGAGTTATCATTCATGTGTTTGACTTTGATCTCCATGTATTGTTTGAATTTTTTTCATTACTCCTTTATTCTCTTTGGTTATTATCGAAAAATTCCTTTTCTCATCCACCTTTACCCTAACCCGATTACAACCTTAAAGTCCTAATGATCTATATGTGTATGTGTTTCAAGTGTTGAAAATTAGAGACTTGTCAAGCTTATGGTAGTTCTACTTTCATGGGTTTTTTTGAGTATAAACACAAACTTTAAACACTTGAGAGTAAGAGAGTATGCCTAGTGAGGACTCTATTACTTTTGTTCCACAATTGAATTTGATTTCCTCTCTTGTATACTTTAAATGTGTAAGATGTGTTTAAGATTATCTTGGCTTCCTAAACCCTAGGATGTATTTTCATGTTTTTTGCTCACTGTATTGAATGAGGATTCATTGGAAAGTATGCTACTCAAGTCTTACATTATAACCCCTTGTACATTTCTTACCATTATGTTTTTCCCAGGCGTGCAAATGTTTAAGTGTGGGAAATTTGATAAATGTATTTTATACATTTATTTTCATTCTTTATTGGGCTTAATTGGGTTTAAGTGATATCTAATTTTATCATTTTGAGTGAGTTTTATGTTATTGGATTGCATTGGGCTTAAGTGAAAAAATTGGTTAATTTTCAAATATTAATGACTTTTGACCTTTGTTCATTGTGCAGGCCATATCTTGAGCTATAAAATTGATATTGAAGTGATTACAGAGGCATTAGAAAGATGAGACAAAGCCCTGAGATAAAATGTATCCCTATATGGCCCCACCTCAATGGATCATAAACTTAGTTGGGCCGAATCGTGACTCAGCTTTTATCTAGACAGCCCAGACATGTTCCAGTAAAATGAGCATATCTAGAGCTACAAAAGTCAATTTCAGATGCGGTTAATTTCTAAAGCTCAAGGATAAAATTGTATACAACATTTTTTCAGAATGAAAACCCTAATTCGGCCTTCAACACACTCAAAAAAATTCGGAAACACAGACGTGAGATAAGGTCCCATATTTCATATTTTGAATTCAAACAACAAAGTCAAACATGAATTCAAGTTCAAACCTAGAAGATAAAGGAAACCAACTCAAATTTTATCTTTATTTTAAATTTTGAATTTGAATTTGAATTTTGAATTGGCAACCTAGGTCTATAAAAGGGGAAGCCCTTACACACTGTAGACACACCGAAACTTATTCACAGTTTTCAATAAAGTTTCAATTCTTATCCTCATTCTTCTTCTTCTTTCTTTCATAAAAAGTCTCATGGAAGGCTAATTTTCTTGGTTGGCTCGTTGGTTTTAATTCTATAAGTAAGGGATTTTGAGGTTTGCTTTTAATTGAATTTTTGTTGCGATTTATTTTTCTTTCCCTTTTTTACGTTGGAATTGATGTTTGTAATGATAAAGTTAGATGCTTAATTTAATCTCATCTTACATGATGAAATTATAAAACTAGGGTTTGCTTAATTCTCTAGTTTATAAGTAAAAAAAGGGTTATAGGGTTTCCTATAAATTGGTGATTTCAATTCTTATAAATTAATTTGGGGACTTCGGGTGATGCTTAATTATCTGAACATGAATTAATTTAAATTCTAGGTACTATTCTAGTAGGAAATCAAGAATTTAATTGACGCTTGCTTAATTGAATTTGAACCAATTAAGAATAAAAAATTTGTTTTCAAAAAAATTATGTTTTTTTAAACCTATGATAATCTCGCTTATGAATTGAACTAACGAGTTAATTCGTTTTTAATATTATAAATTCATTAAGTTTCATTTTTCTTTTACCCAAAGTAAATTATAAATCCCCCAATTTTTTCTACATTTGAATTCAATCAAATTTTTTTCCAAGGTCCTTGAGAGACGACCAAGGTTGTGCCTTGTATTGCATTTTTTTTATTTACCTTTATTTCATTTTGATCCGACCACGACATCGGTTATCAAATGTCCTAATATAATTAATCATAATAATTTACTGAAAAATAGGTTGGCTCTTGAAAGCGTTTGTTTTACGTCACGAGCGTGATGTCCCTTCACCAATGGCTAAGCACAACCACCGGTGGTTACCTTAGGATCCAATAACACATTGATTCGCTTCTTAACCTTTATCTCCTTCAAGGTTTCCTCGTTCTCTTTAACAAAGTTCATCACTCCATCTAGGAATGCTTTATTTACCTTGTAAGGGTCGCTCCTATAAACTTAAGTTTTTTTGGAAACACACGAAACTGTGAGTTATAAATCAATAATCTCTTATCTATTTGGGACTCACATTTATGAAAGTGTTTAGGATGTCCTATTTTTATCCTCTGTTTGTGGAACCTCCAATTCTCATGCATTTCAATTCAAATTTAATATTTAAGGCTTGGGTCAAGCCTCTTTTGTGGTTGCATATTTGGTTTAGATTCTTCCTCCATAAGAATCTTGTGGGTGCAGAGCATAAGACTTATGTATTTGATGTCATGAGTGAACCATCTAAAGGCTTCTTTATTTTCTTGCAAGACCTTTTTCAATTTCTATTCCATTGTTCCAATAAGGTTAGAAAAAATAATAATAGAAAGAGAAAAGGTAGGGGATAGAATTGCATACTTAAGATTTAGAGAAAGAGGCTTGAGTTCAAACATCAGAGGTTCTTCAACTGAAGGTTTATGCTTATAGGTTCCATGACCTTCTATACTATCAAATTTATTACCTCTGTTTTCAACTTTCTTAAGTATATCTACTTATAAGGCCATTAATTTTATTGTACATTTATTATTGGCCTTCAATCTTTGAGAAAAAGTTATTATGGGTTGGTAAGGATCCACATAGGGTTTCTTATGAGCCTTTTCTATAATTTTTTCAACCTCCTTCATATTTTCTTTTGGGTTCTCATTCATAGGAATTAAGAGGTCATTAGTAACTTGGTGGTGGTCGTCAGTAACCACGTGCTCCTTCTCATTCTCTTTCTTCACAGGTATCTCCAGTTCTTTCTTGCTTCTAAGAGTAACTGCATTAGCTTTCTCTTTTGGGTTTACTTCATGTTGGCTGGGTAGTGTCCCGAGCGTTTGTGGTGTTAGGAGATCATAGATTTATCCCACTTGATCTTTCATGCTTTGAAATTAGGTTTCAATATTTTTGAATCATGATTCCATATTCTGTAATCATGATTCTAAATATGGTGTCTCCTTTCTTTCTTGCTTATAGCCTCCTTGGTTCTGTGTGTGAAGGGACCTATAAACATTTTGAGCATTGTTAGTATAATTATTACCTTCATGCCCTCCCTAAGAGATGTTGGGATGATTCTTCCAAGTAGGGCTATAAATGTTTTCCATATAGTTAGCCTCCTCATTTTGTTGGGTTATATTAACTTCACTCATACATCCTTCATCATCATGGCTTATGGATCCACAAAGATTACACAAGTTAGGCTTAGATGCAACTGAAGTTTGGATAGGCAAGGTACATTGTATCAGTGTTATCATAAGTGTCTCCATCTTTTTATTTAAGGCCTCTAATTAGGCGGCTATCATAGTAGTATGGTCGACTTGATACATTCCTGCCGGTTGGGAATCCTTCTTCCTTACATGTCTATCAACAGATCTTCATTGGTTGATAAGGGCGGGCTTCAGTTTGAATTTATGAACATGTTCAAGTGTTGGGATTGATATGCTATTTAGTAATCCCTCACCACCCAAGGTCATGTAATCCAATAATGTACTTCGTCTTTGTGCTACCATCTTTCTTGTTTTGGTTTCTTGTCTCAATCTTCTAGCTATTTTCTTTATCTCAAGACTAGAGTGTAATTAAGGAGCTCAAGAATGAGTTAGTATAAATAAATTAAAGATCACACAAAAATATAACAATAAAAAATATTTATTATTTTTTAATAATATATATATGTCTCAAGAAATCAAGATTCATACTTCTAAGATCGTTGAGAAATAGTCCCTGACAATGGCGTCAAAAACTTGTTATGTTTACTGTGTGTACAAAGTTTTATCCATAGAAAAGTGCACCTGCCGGTGTAAAAAGAGATATTTAAAACCCTCAATATTGTTCCCACAAAAACTATTTCAACAATCCTAAAGAATGAATCCTAACTTTTAAGCTCACTAGAAAAGAGTTTTGTTTAAAAATATTTAAAGTAAATATAAAAAGAAAACAAAACCAGAGTAGGAAATTGAAAGGAAAAAGAACACAACATGAATTCAAATATGGAAAGGCATAGGACTTAGTTTCCCTTATAACTTTATCCAATTTCACCTCAACTCCTTTACAAATGATTTAAAATCAATTGCTAACTATCCTTTCTCGTTCTATTACTACCCAATGATCATGCAATAGTAATATTTTTTCCCTTAAGTTACTACTCACAATGGTCATGCAAGATATATAATTAGAGAAGTATATAGAATATTTGAACTTGTTAAATTAATAATCGGTTAGAAATGAAGGATTTTAATTGATCCTCCAGAATTCTTAGATTTAGTTCACCTTGTATTTCCGTTAATTAGGTACTGGTACGATCGTCTATTCCCAAATTAACTTAAAACTTAACAAAAGTAGATAATTCTCACTAATTAATTAAGCACAAGAAAAATACAACTGAATAGAAACAAATAATCATTCATAAAAGGCAAAAAGGGTCCAATTGGTTACATCATAAGTTTCACCAAAGCCCCATGATTTGGGAATAGTTACACATAGAGAAATAAGACAAACAAAAGCATACTATGAAAGAGCTTCGCCTCCAAGATCCTACGGTAGGATGTCGAAAGAAAGATAAGAACGGAGTGATGTGTCTTCGAGACAATGATGCCTAGAGAGTGGTGTGGCCTTTGGGTAGGGATGGAAATAGGCCGAGCCGACTTAGGCTTTAAGTGTTTAAGTCTAGCCTGTTTAAAAACTTTGAGGCTTAAGTTTGAGTCTGTTACCTGTTAACGGTTTTTCTTTCTGTCAAGGCTGATCTTGATTTAAAGCCCACTAGGCCTATGTTTAAAAGCCTACATTCCACAAAATACCAATAAATAGGCTTAAATCCTATATAAATGATTAATTAAAAATGTTTGCAAACTTAAAAGCCTACAAGATAAAAAAAATCATTAAATAGACCTAAAATATCTATATATATATATATATTAATATTATGTAAATAAAATATATTAAAATAAATACTATACAAATATAATATATTAAAATAAATATAATAAATATAAATATATGATATATGAAAATAAATAGTCTTCTGAATATGTTAACTAGGCTTTTTTATAAGCCTAAGTCTAACTTGTTTATCTAAAAAGTCTGAGCCTATCTATCTATTAAACAAGTTGAGTCAAGCTAAGTTTTAAATGAGCCGAGCCGAGCTGTAGGCCCTTGTCAGATGGCCTTGTTCACTTCCATCCCTACCTTTGGGGTCTAGGGTCATGTGGTGTAGTTTGGTAGAGCCTTCCTTTTATAGGTGGAGATAGGGTTTCACTGTCATGGATCGGGCTTCACCTAACCGCTCCCTTAGTCGACACAACTGGTCTAAGTCATCTTGCAACACTGTAAGGCTGACTAGGATGTCTTATACGTTATTAGGGCTAATGTGACATTTTCGCACTGGATGTCTTATCTTTTTATGCTCTTTTTACCTTTTTTTGTCCAAAACTTGTCTATTTTTGGATTCTTTACTTGTGTGACCATTCCTGTAAAAATAAAGAAAATTAGGTAGAATTACAATTAAATAATTATAAATTATATTATAAGTATAACTAATTTTCCACAAATAAATTAATAGAATGATGGTTTATCATAAGTTCTTTCATAGTACAAGTTACAACATCCTATCAGTCTTGCCAGTACTATAATTTTGTCATTCTTTTTTATTTTAGAATTAGCATCATGAACTATTTTGTTGGATTAATATATTCTTTTTTATCTTGTCTCTCTATGTATATCTAATCTCCAAATCTTGGAGCTTTGGCACAACTTATGATGTAACCAATTGAACCTCTCTTTTCTTTTATGAATGATTATGTTTCTATGCCATTGTATTTTTCTTATTATTCTTAATTAATTGGTGAGAATTATCTACTCTTGTTGATTTCTGAGTTATTATTTTCTTTTATATTTTCTACTCTTACTTTCTTCTTTTTATATTTATTTTAAATATTTCCAAATAAAGCTCTTTTTTGGTGAACTCAAAAGTTAGAATTCAATCATTCTTTTAAAGATTTTTAAAATAGTCTCTATGAAAATAATATTGAGGGTTTCAAATATCTCTTTCTACACTAACGAGTGCATTTACTCGTGGTAAAAAATTGTATGCATAGTAACGCACAAAAATCATTCTAACTAAGATGATTTCTGTTTATGTTTTACGAGGATGCATGTATCATAGTGGTAAAGATAGACAAGATTTTTATTATAAATGAATGGAGTTATCAAGCATATGCCAATTTCAATTACTAATAACTCTTTTTTCTTGTAAACATTGTAAAAGTAAGAATTAAGATGCTACACCTTGGTAAGTTTTATTGTAATGAAAATATACACATAACAAACATTGTAAGATTTCACATTTTATGTAATGATGGTTCTTCATCAAATTATAGGTTCAAGTTGAGAGTCTAGGTTTTCCATAATAATTTTCAAAGTTTATCTTGTGTGATAATCAAGTGTTCTCAACTTCTCAACCAAGTAGATATCCAACTAAAAGAATGGATGATTGAAGTATTTATATGAAACAACTTATCTTGAATGCATGTAACTCATTGTTTTAATATCTAAACATAATATCTTTTGCAAATATTGAAACATTATATTTTATTAATTTTAAGAAGATGAATTGGATCTAGATGTCATTCTTAAACCTATTGATAATATTTCAAAAAAGGTGTTAGGTTTCAAGATAAAGGTTAAAGAATGATTCAAAAATCATTTTATTCCTGAAATATCTGTTAAGATAAAGATCGAATAATTAGTCAAAAAAATTTACAATTTAAAAGATGATGACATAGAAGTTGTTTTAATAAAAATTGAAATGAAGTTGTTTGAATATAAATTTCATGCACATGGTATTTTTAAGATTAATAATACGCAAGACAGAAAAATCAACTTGTTCAAGTTTAAAGGATATTGATAAGTGTCCAACATGACATTAATTTGGTAAAAATTATGGTGTAATAACAAGCAATTAGAACATAAATGATCACAAATTCATTGGAAACTGACTGAAAACCGAGTAACCAATGCAAATTTTGCATTGTACAGTTTTAAAGCTTTTTTTTTATAAATCCTTATGAATCTTATGTGTTTTCGTTGTGTGCAACCTGTTACAGGATTTTGCGTTGGCAACACAACCAGAAGTGCATGGAGTACATGAAAATATGACAAAAAGCTGAAGCATTTTGTTACTTCCTATGTTGGCAACGCAAGAGCCAACTACGTTGGACACGCACGTAACAGACCAGCACCTATAAAAGGTCCAGAACAAAACAGAACATTCTTAGAACGTAGAAATAGAGTCGCTTCTCTCTTGTTAATTAGCCCAGACCTTTCTTTTTGCTAGAGCCGCTCCTGGTGATGGAGAACTTGTAGGGTTGAGGAATCAACGTGCAGCCGCCCATAGATGCTAACCCCTTTTTTTTTTATCTTCTTCTCTGTTTCTCCCTTCTCTCATTACGTGTAAATAGACTTTTTTTAGGGTTGGAGGAATCCATTTTCTAAACCTATGTAATCTGGAATTCTTACATGAATTCAAGTTTATTTTTCCTTTAATTGATTGTTCTTCTCTTTGCTTAAAGCATATATGAATTGGCCATTTGTAGATTGAATTTAAATTCCTCTTCACAATTGGGAAATTTGACTAGGAATTGGAACTGAGATTGAACAACATAACTGTGGGTACTTTAGGAATAGAGATTCATAGTTGTGAGATTGTGTGGTTTCTTAAACTTAAAGCTCGCTTCAATTAGGAATCAGTAAGGGATTTGATTACTAATTCGGGGGAAGTGTTGATAAGTCAAGGGATTGACCTTCAACTCATATAAGGGAATTTGATCTTTAATCACATCTTTAACTTGAATGAAAGTGATGAATTAAGATTACATTAGGTTTAGTTTGGTGACCTCTAACCCTAACACCTTTCATAAATTGATTTTTCTCACATTTGTGTCGTATAGTGAGTGCTAGGCAGTTTCTGAATATGTTTTTAATTAGTTTTATACATGCTAGAGTAGTATTCCATCATATTATCAAAAGTCATTAAATGCATATCAATTACATTCACGTTAACAGCAACTTCCCAAAGCCTTATTTCAAATAGTAGACTAGTAGGAATTCAGTAATTGAACCAAATCCCTGTGGAGACGATACATTTTCTCACCCTCTACTCTGAAAAGCGATAAGGTGCACTTGCCTTACTGTTTTCAACCAACAAGTTATTGGCACCGTTGTTGGGGATTTTTTTTCAATATTGATGAGTACTATGAATGCCACTGGATTGAACAATTTTTTTTATTTGTTGTATAGCTCTGTTTTTCATATTTATTTTTTTTCAAGTTTTAATCCTGCAAATACTTTGTTTATGCGAGGCGAAAAAGATCAGGAGCTAACCTTTGAACCTAAAAATTGAGAAGCTAGCAAGAAGAAACCGAAGGGAAGTAAAGATAAGAAAAGCATAGCAGGAGAAACTAAGAGTGCAAAGGGTTAGCAAAGAGCACTCTGTACACCAATCCATCATGGAGGAACACCAACATAACAGAAGAATCACTCTGGGAGAGTACGTTATTCCAAATTCTACAGGCTGCAACGTGAGTATTGTGAGGCCACCGATTACTACCAATAATTTTAAAATTAAACCAGCACTTCTCTATCTAGTCCAACAAGACTAGTTTGGGGACAGTGAAGTGGAGGATTCAGACCATCACCTTTCAAGTTTTCTCTAGATATGTGACACAATCAAGATGAACAAAGTTTTCGAAGAAGCGATTAGATTGAGACTATTCCCCTTCTCCTTAAAAGATCGTGCTAAGTATTGGCTTCAAACCCAACCAAAAGGGAGCATCACTACGTGGGAGGAATTAGTATCCAAATTCCTTATTAAGTACTTCCTGCCTTCTAAATATAATAAGCTGAGAGGAGAAATTTCATGCTTCAGCCAAAAAGAAGGAGAGTCTCTCTATGAAGCGTAGGAGCAGTTTAAAGAGATTTTAAGGAAGTGTCCACATCACGGCTTTTCTAATGTGCACTAAATCCACATTTTCTACAATGAAGTTAAGCCAGCCACAAGGCTTATCATCGATGCTTCAGCCAGAGGATCTCTGAATACCAAAACTGCAAAGAAGGCCATGGAACTGATTGAAATAATGGCTTCGAATGAATACCAGTCACCAAAAGATAGAAGCATGCCAAGGAGGGGCATGTTGGAGTTGGACATGCAAATTACACTACTTTCTCAAAACAAGCTGATTTCCCAGTAGTTGGAGATTTTGACAAAGCAGCTACAGGTTTTCAAAGTGGGAACCTCCCAGCAAACATAAGCCCTAAATTGTGATTTCTGTGGGGGAGAGCATGAGAATAAATGTTGTGATGCAGATGTGACAGGAACACCCAATCAGGGGCAGGTACATTATATGGGCCAACCACAAAGGCCCAAATACTCTCCATTTTCTAATTCTTATAACCTAAATTTCAAGAACCAGAATAATCCTTCCAGGAGGAATAGATCGTATATGCAGCAACAATCTTCTCAACAACAAGCAAATAAACCTCAAGACAACTTTGCTGACCCGGGAAACATACTCAGCCAATTTATGCAATCAACCCAGGCTTCCATAAAAAATGGAAAATCAAGTGGGGCAGTTGTCCAAACAGCAAACAGAAAGAAATGCTGCGAGCTTTCCCAGTAACACAACAGTGAACCCCAAGGAGCAGTGAAATGCAATCACAACAAGGAGTGGAAAGGTGGTAAAACCTCACCCAAAAAAACTGAAAAAACAGGAGACTACAAGGCTGTACGGGAACATTGTGCTACTAATCCAATGGAGGAAACCTCCAAAAATGAAGAAGAAAAGCAACCTGAAGGAGATTCTACATTAAGTCCACAACCAACAACTAAAGAGGATTAGAAGAAAGAATTCAATGAAAGACCAACAAGAAAAAGTAAAAAGCAACTATTTGAGGAGGTCGTTGCCAACGTAAAAAAATTTTCGTTGACAATACAGACTGTTCCATTTCCACAAAGACTGAAAAAATAGCAAGAAGAGAAGAAATTCTCAAAATTCTTGAATGTATTCAAGAAGCTGTAGATTAACATCCCATTGGCTGAAGCATTGGAGGAAATGCCATCCTATGCGAAGTTCATGAAGGAGCTGCTCTCTAAAAAGAGAAAAATAAAGGAAGATGAAACTATAGCTCTCACAGAGGGGTGTAGTGCGATCATTCAACGAAAGCTTCCTCAAAAGCTTAAGGATCCAGACTCTTTCACCACTATCGGCAACTTGCAGATTGGAAAAGCATTATGTGATCTAGGAGCTAGCATCAACTTGATGCCTCTTTCTATATTGAAAAGACTGGAAATACAAGAGGTGAAACCCATTATGATGTGTCTCTAGCTAGCTGATAGATCAATTAAATATCCTTATGGTGTGGTAGAAGACCTCCTGGTCAAGGTTGACAGGTTTATCTTTCCAATAGATGTTATGATGTTGGACATGGAGGAAGATTTTGAAATACCATTGATCTTGGGAAGACCATTCCTCGCTATAGAGCGGGCATTTATTGATGTGCAGTAAAGAGAATTGATGCTGAGAGTCCAAGATGAAAAGATCACTTTCAATGTCTTTGAAGCCATGAAACACCCGGCTGAATCTTCTCATTACATGAGGGTGGATGCGTTGGCCATGTTGTTGCCAAGTTCTCTCAAAAAATAGGATGATGACTCTATTCTCGAAGGAGTACTATGACAATCTAAAGGTCTAAACCAAGGGAGAGAAGAAGAAAGCCAAGACGTGGAGGAATGCATAGCCAAACTTGAAGCTAATCCTCCTATGACGACAAGTTCACATCCCCTTGAAGACTTGAAGAACGAAGCAAAAAGAGTGGACCCCACAAACAGAACTGAAACAACTCCAATCTCACCTCTGTTATGCATTTTTGGGAGCTAACAACAAATTTCCAATGATTATGAACAGTTCCCTCAATGAAGTAGAAGAGGAGAAGCTGTTGATAATTTTAAGGGTTTATAAATCTGTACTTCGAAGGACTATTTTAGATTTGAAGGGCTCAACCCCACCATGAAGGAAGTTGTGAAGAAGGGAGTCCTCAAGTTATTAGATGCGAGCATCATTTACTCGATTTTAAATAGCTCCTGGGTCAGCCCAGTTCAAGTTGTACCTAAAAAGGAAGGAATAACTATGATCCCTAACAAGAAGAATGAGCTCATTCCTACAAGAGCGGTCACTGGTTGGCGTATGTGCATAGATTATAGAAAGCTCTATGAGTCCACCAGGAAAGACCACTTCCCTCTTCCATTCATGGATCAGATGCTGGAAAGATTAGCGGGTCATGCCCACTACTATTTCTTGGATGGTTATTTTGGTTACAATCAGATTGTGGTAGATCCAAAAGACCAAGAAAAGACTGCTTTCATATGCCCCTATGGGATTTTTAGATATCGTCGAATGCCCTTTGGGTTGTGCAATGCACCTGCCACATTTCAAAGATGCATGCTAGCTATTTTCTCTGACATGGTGGAGAATTTTATTGAAGTCTTCATGGATGATTTCTCACTCTTTGGCTCGGACTATGACAACTGCCTGAGCAACCTCTCTTGTGTGCTGAAAAGATGTGAAGAGACCAACCTAGTACTGAATTGGGAGAAATGCCACTTTATGGTATAGGAAGGTGTTGTGTTAGGACACAAGATATCATCAAGAGGTGTGGAAGTAGACAGGGCCAAGGTTGAAGCTATTGAAAGGCTCCCTCCTCCGGTAAATGTGAAGGGAGTGAGGAGTTTCCTTGGACATGTTGGGTTCTATAGAAGATTCATTAAAGACTTCTCCAAGATATCTGAACCATTGTGTGACCTCCTGATGAAAGAAACTGATTTCAGATTTGATGATTCCTGCTTGAAGGCATTCAACACACTCAAAGAAAGACTAATCACAGCTCCTATAACTTTAGCTCCTGATTGGAGTCTCCCTTTTGAACTCATGTGCGATGCGAGTGATTTTGTTGTGGGGACTGTGTTAGGACAATGAAAATATAAGAGGTTACATGTTATATATTATTCTAGTAAGGTGCTAAATAATGCACAAGTGAACTACACAACCACTAAAATAGAGCTGCTAGTTGTTGTCTATGCTTTTGACAAATTTCATTCCTATCTAATTGGTGCCCAGGTGACTGTCTATACTGACCATGCTGCCTTGAAGCATTTGCTGTCAAAACAGGAGGCAAAACCAAGTCTAATCAGTTGGATTCTACTCCTCCAAGAATTTGATTTTGAGATCCAAAATTGAAAAGGAAAATATAATGGTGCGGCTGATCACATGTCAAGGCTGCCTATCGAAAGCATAGAAGATGAGAAGATTCTGATTAACGAGGAGTTTCCAAATGAAAAGCTACTGTCCACCGTTGTTGCACTATGGAATACAGATATGGCAAATTTCAAAGTTGTGAACATCGTTCCAGCAGAATGGTCTTAGCAACAGCTGAAAAAGCTCTTTCATGACAGCAAATTCTACTTATGGGATGAGTCCTTCTTGTACAAACAAGGTGTGGACGAATTACTCAGAAGGTGTATCCCACAGGAAGAGCAAAGAGATATTCGGTGGCATTGTCATAGCTTAGCCTATGGAGGTCATTTCAATGGTAAAAGGACAACTGCTAAGGTACTACAAAGTGGATTTTTCTAGCCCACATTATTCAAGGATGCTAAGGATTTTGTGGTCATGTGCGATGCCTGCCAACACAATGGAAATGTTTCAAGGAAAGATGAAATGTCCCTCACTGACATTTTAGAGGTGGAGTTATTTGATGTATGGGGCATAGATTTCATGAGACCATTTCCCTCCTCTTACTCTAATGCACACATACTACTAGCTATGGATTATGTTTCAAAATGGGTGGAAGTTATCCCTACACATACTTGTGATGCCAAAGCTATGATAAAATTCCTGAAGAAGCATATTCTATCAAGATTTGGTGTCCCACACATTCTCATCAGTGATGGGAGATCCCACTTCTGTAACAAGCAGCTGGAAATAGTCTTGAGCAAATATGGCATTAGGCACAGAGTTGTCACAACATAGCATCCACAAAGTAACGGGCAGGATGAAGTTTCCAACAGGGAAATAAAGAGAATCCTAGAAAAGGTTGTGAACAACTCCAAGATAGATTGGGCCAATAGGTCGGATGATGCATTATGAGCCTACAGAATAACTTTCAAAACTCTAATTGGTATGTCTCCATACCAACTCGATTTTGGGAAAGCATGCCACCTGCCTGTCGAACTTGAGCATAAGGCATACTAAGCAATCAGATTCCTAAATTTCAATGCCAAAGCAGCTGGAGAAAGTAGACTGTTATAACTACATGAACTGGAGGAATTTTGCCCCCATGCCTACGAAAATGCAAAGATTTACAAAGCCAAGGCCAAGCAATGGCATGATAGGCTGATCAAACACAGAGTGTTTGAACCTGGACAGCTTGTTTTGTTGTTTAACTCTAGGCTAAAACTGTTCCCAGGGAAGCTGAAATCCAAATGGTCAAGTCCCTTTATAATTAAAGAAGTTTCGGCTCATGGTGCTATCACTCTTGAAGACATGCGATCCCAAAGAAGTTTCAAAGTTAATGGGCAGCGTGTCAAACCTTATTTTGGAGGTGAATTCAGTAGGGATAAAACTGCCTACGCTCTTCAGTCAATTGACTGAAGTCCAAACTGTCAAGCTAGAGACATTAAACAAGTGTTGCAAGGGAGGCAACCCTTGGAAACCAGTTTTTCCCTTTTCCTTTTTCTGTTAATTTTGAGAAAATTGCATGTAAATACCATCTTGAATAATTGAAACTATGAAGCTAAATAGTCCTACAGGTTTTGGAGGACTAGAGCATGTCCAGATGCTGTTATAGAACATGAATAGAGCCACCAGAGAACAGTTCACTGATGGGCAGTGCTGTTTCAACAGATTCTGCATACTGTTCTAATTTGCATGCCCAACGGAAGATAGCTCTAGGTGTCCAACAGAACCAAACTATCATGATCAAGGGAGCAGAATTTGGGTTTGGAACAAGAGATGTGAGGTCCAGCCCAGCAAACAATGCCTTCTCAAAAGATGCCAAAGGCAAGGAATGGAAGCTACTGGTATATGAAGTATACCACAGTTGTTTCCACAATTTGCAATTGAGTTGAAGGACCCAAGAACACGTTGGGATGCTGAACTTCTACATTCTATTCTGATATGTGTGTTCAATGCAAGTTAACTCCGAGTGGCCAATAGAAATCAGGTTTGTGAGTGTTAATCTGTAAGTGTGCCTTTTGTGCTGATGTGTGTTGCCAACGCGACTAAGATCATCTAGTCAATGCAAGGTCACAGTTATGTGGGGCCAAAACATTAACCTAAGTTGTTTCCCACATACCTGACCTCTCATATCCCACAAGCTCAAGGTATAAAAAGCTCAGGTAACTAACTCCCACTCACTTTTTCATTTTCAAACACTCCCTCTCACTTCACTCCCCTCGTTTTCCACTCAAGAGAGATTTTTCATTCTTTCAACTGCAAGAACATTCAGGTATGGGTCCCTTTCCCTCCTCACCTTTGCAATGACTAATTCTGAAACTAAAGGTTCATATTGAACCTTATAATGGTGAATGCTCTTGACTTTCTCGCTAATGTGGTTGCCTTGCATGAAATTCTGTACATGCACAAACTGTTCCTTCCCTAGTAATATAGTGTTCACTGTAACAGGGGTTCTATTTACCTTTAATGCATTAATGGATTTATATAAATCGATGATTCTAGGGCATCCGAGTTCTACATTCATCCGTGTATAATGTTTCGATTGACTGATTCTGTCATGGTTCATGAGAAAGATTTAAAATTATGTCCAATTCATTCATTTCTATTCTTTAGCAGAATGGCTTCTACTTCATAGGGCATGCGAAGGAAATCTACCCCTGCTGCCGCTCTCAGGAGCCGACCACGAGCCTCTGACACCCATCGATTTAAGTTCAAAGAGAATAAAGAGAGGTTCGAGAAACTTAAGGAGAATTCAGTAGTTGGGGATAGAAGGTTGGACTTACAGCTCAGAGAGTTTCCCACTGTCACAGAGGAAATCGAAGCTCGGAAATGGCACAAGTTGTGCAACCTAGCTAGTGAGGGTTTCGAAGAGATAACAAAAGAGTTCTACGCAAATATGGCATTATCCAGGGCAGAGCAAAGGTATACCTCATACATTCGAGGCAAGACCATCTCGTTCAAACCCCACGAAATAAATAACCTGTTGGAGGTTAACACTCCAAGAACAACATGCTTGTACCAAAGGCTGAAAGACGTTCCCGTAGACAAAGAAGACTCGTTAAAGGTGTTGTGTGTCCTAAGAGCTAGGTGGGACGAAAAGAAGGAAAAATCAGGAGATGGAAGGTCGTTGCGCAAGGCTGATCTGGTGCCCATAGAAAAAATATGGTGCTCCTTTGTGCAATCCAACCTGCTACCCCTACTCCATTCAAACGATTTAGCCAAAAATAGAGTCGTCTTAGTTTGGGTGATCATGAAACCGGGAGCACTGGATGTGGGTAGCATCCCATCTTCAATAATAAATGACAACAAGGTCATACTTTAGTAGAGAAGGCTGGAACTTGACAAGCTAGTCATACTCAGTCCACACCAAGAAACTTGGGTCTACATAACTGGTTGCCAATGCAATTGACCATTACGTACCCAACGCATGCTGAACTGAAAAAAAACACCTAAATGCTACTTCACAGAGAGTGCTGGAAGAGTGCAACAACCTGTTCCCCGTAGAATCAGCACAATACATGGAGTTTTTCTTGACCCAATCAAGCATTACCTGAACACTATGCACAACATTTCTCAATTGAGTGTTTCCCTCCCAATTTCCTCCTAAGTAGCATCATTCTTGATATAATTCTATTCTTTATGGTATGAACAGATTAAGTAGTGTATAGATTAATCCATTTTCCTGAGTTAGAATATAGCATGATTGGCTGAAAATCATTTTGTTGTTTGCTATGGTGTTAATGATTAACCTTTTGAGATGCATGCCTTAAGCTTGTACCCAATGAACTGTGAGTAATTGAGCCTCTACAGCATAATCCTTTTGTATGTGTTTGGTCAAAAAGTGATGTTTCATTTCATAACTTGTGATAATCATAGATTTCATAAATAATTATCTCTCACTTTTATCTCATTAAGACTTCTTATATGTTCAATTAAGTGATCTTTGTCATATTTTATGAGTTTGGGTTCATATGAAGTTTAATTGAATTTCTTTGCTTACCCGATTAAAATGACACTATTATAGTATTTTGAGCATAATAGGAGTTGTAGACATCCAAAAATCATGAAATCTGTCTTGAATGAAAGCGTAAAGAAGTGTCCATAGTTACAAAGCAAGAGCAGATTCTAAATGGGATGTTTAGGACTCCGAAATTATCTCAAAAGATGAGATAGTATTGCTGACATGGAATTTGAACAGTGTGCAAAGATCCGGCCATATCTTGAGATATAGAAGTCATATTGAGATGAAATCAACTTTGTTGGACAGCTAAGATCCAGGGCTACAACTTTTGTTCAGAAGTCAAGCTCTAATTCGGACATGTGAACATCCGAAATTGCGGTGCAAGAAAGTCAAAATTGTTGTGCTCATTGGTGGCAAAAATTCAAAAGTGTTTTGCAATTTCAACAAAGCCCATGTGAAAGCAAGAAAAGGGTAGAAAAGTAATATCCTAGTTGGTGACTTTCTGAAGATGATGCCTCAAAAATCCTCTATAAATAGAAGGGTTTGTAAGAGGAGACACACACCATTTTGGAGATTAACTCCAATACCATTTTCTTTCTTTCTTTCTTTCTTTCTTTCTTTCTTGTTAGTTTTGCCTCCTTCATGGAAGGCTTAGGTTTTCTTTCTTGTTAGTTTGCCTCCTACATGGAAGGCTTAGTTTTTCTTTATTGTTAGTTGCCTCCTACATGGAAGGCTTAGGATTTATTTGTTGTTAGTTGCCTCCTACATGGAAGGCTTAGGATTTATTTGTTGTTAGTTTGCCTCCTTCATGGAAGGCTAGGCTTGTAGTTTCAATTCAAGGATTCAAGCTATTTTCATTTTAACTTTGAGGTCTTGATCTTTATTTACATGCATATTAAGTGGTTTCTACTCTGCTTCACTATATTCTTCAATTTTACTTGTTGATCATAATCAATTAAATTCTGAGAGGTTTCTCAGTAGAGAATTCAAGGATCATTCTAGGGGTTCCAGATGATCCTAGGTTGATAAACACAATGCATGATTTTAGTGATCAATGATTAGTTAAGAAAGTAGCCTCTGAATTCCTTGGGTTGATTATTGTTAAGTCAAATAAATTTCATTCTGTATTTTGTATTTAGCATTTAATATCACATATTTACAAAACCCCCTTTTTCTATCTTTCTCCTAATTTGCTTAAGAATATGAAATGGTCTTTGGGAGATGACCTAGGTTGCACCTTATACTATACCAATAGTTTGGGGGAAATCTAGAAATTATTTTTGCGCGTTTACGACGAGCGTGTCAACTTGCCTTATTTCTTAATTGAGATCAAGTATCACATGCTTGCATAAACATGATTGAGACACTTCCTTGTATACACCTACTTAACCAAATGGCTTACCTTGCATATGTTTATCCCTTGCTCAGCCCCTTGAGCCTTTTATCCATTTTCAGTAATTAACACATTTCAAGCTTAAAGGTGAAAAACCATGAAGTTACCTAGTCAAAGAAAATAGAAAACGGTTTGTTGCATTAGAGCATGAATTTTACCTAAGTTTAGGGTTGCTTGAGAACAAGCAACATCTTTAAGTTTGGGGTTGGTGTCCAGTCTAATGGAGCAATAAAGAATAATAAGGTGAAAATCACCTGAAAAAAATAAATTTAAATATACATAAAATATATAAAATAAAATAAATTTTTATTTCAAAATAAAAAGACAAAAGAGTATAGGAAGAAAGAAGGGCAAAGCAAGAAAAGAAGAAGTCTAGCAAAACAGATTTGTCAAAGAAAGTGTTAAGCACAAATGCAACAAGCCAACTGTTTCCAAATTCTTTTGACTCTTGTAAGCTAGCTTCCCAAATCATACCCACCTATTACCCAAGCCACATTACAACTCATAATAATACCTCTTGATTTTTGTGTGCATGTGATTTTCATTGGTGGAGATAGAGAATATAGGCAAACCTATGGTAATGAAGTCTTGATTTGGTGACATTGACACTCAACCTTAAACACTTGAGTAAAGAAGCAAGACACTTAACTTTGTGAGGGGTTGCAAATTTAGGCCATGCTCTCTTATAGGAAATTGTTGAAATCATAATGACACGCTCGTCGTAAACGCGCAAAAATAATTTCTAGATTTCCCCCAAACTATTGGTATATTATAAGGTGCAACCTAGGTCATCTCCCAAAGACCATTTCAGATTCTTAAGCAAATAAGGAGAAAATTAGAACAAAGGGGTTTTTGTAAAGATGTGATATCAAATGCTAAATACAAAATACAGAATGAAATTAATTTCACTTAATAATTATCAACTCAAGGAATTCAGAGGCTATTTTCATAACTAATCATTGATCACTAAAATCATGCATTGTGTTTATCAACCTAGGATCATCTGGAACCCCTACAATGATCCTTGAATTCTCTACTGAGAAACCTCTCAGAATTCAATTGATTATGATCAACAAGATTTAGTAACCACTTAATCTTTCATCTAAACCAATTTTATAATCAGAATTTAGTTGAAGTAAGTAATAAAATGAAAACCTTCAATTAAATTACTTAATTTCTACTCTTCAAACTTTTGGAAAATGATTTACCAATCAAAAACCAATTATAAATCAATTATGCATTAATCAAAATACGTCAACCGATCAAACTTTGATTAAAGAATAAAATTGAAGAATATGGTGAAGTAGAGTAGAAACCACTTAATAAGCATGTAAATAAAGATCAAGACCTCAAAGTTAAAATGAAAATAGCTTGAATCCTTGAATTGAAACTACAAACCTAGCCTTCCATGAAGGAGACAAACTAACAACAAAGAAAGAGGCAAACTAACAACAAATAAATCCTAAGCCTTCCATGTAGGAGGCAACTAACAACAAATAAATCCTAAGCCTTCCATGTAGGAGGCAACTAATAATAAAGAAAACATAAGCCTTCCATGTAGGAGGCAAACTAACAAGAAAGAAAACATAAGCCTTCCATGAAGGAGGCAAAACTAACAAGAAAGAAAGAAAGAGAGAAAGAAAGAAAGAAAATGGTATTGGAGTTAATCTCCAAAATGGTGTGTGTCTCCTCTTGCAAACCCTTCTATTTATAGAGGATTTTTGAGGCATCATCTTCAGAAAGTCACCAACTAGGATATTACTTTTCTACCCTTTTCTTGCTTTCACATGGGCTTTGTTGAAATTGCAAAACACTTTTGAATTTTTGCCACCAATGAGCACAACAATTTTGACTTTCTTGCACCGCAATTTCGGATGTTCACATGTCCAAATTAGAGCTTGACTTCTGAACAAAAGTTGTAGCCCTGGATCTTAGCTGTCCAACAAAGTTGATTTCATCTCAATATGACTTCTATATCTCAAGATATGGCCGGATCTTTGCACACTGTTCAAATTCCACGTCAGCAACACTATCTCATCTTTTGAGATAATTTCGGAGTCCTAAACATCCCATTTAGAATCTGCTCTTGCTTTGTAACTATGGACACTTCTTTAAGCTTTCATTCAAGACAGATTTCATGATTTTTGGATGTCTACAACTCCTATTATGCTCAAAATACTATAATAGTGTCATTTTAATCGGGTAAGCAAAGAAATTCAATTAAACTTCATATGAACCCAAACTCATAAAATATGACAAAGATCACTTAATTGAACATATAAGAAGTCTTAATGAGATAAAAGTGAGAGATAATTATTTATGAAATCTATGCTTATCAAATTCCCACACACTTATCTTTTGCACGTCTCGGGCAAACTTAAGTTAAGGATTGGTGACTATTTTTTTTTTTTTTTTTTTTTTGTTGAAAGAACATCAAAGTTTTGAGTTGATTTCTCAAGAATTCACCAAATTTCATGAAGCATTCTTTCATCACATTTTTGAAAGTACTTAGAAAGGCAACTTTAATTTGAAAAACATAGATTGAGAAAGATAAAACCTCACATGATATATACTCTGAATCTCTCAAGTGTTTGATTTGGTAAGTGTTTCTCTCAAATTCAATCCATGAAAGATGAACTATCATAGGCTTGCATATCTTCTACTTCTCTACTACTATGTACACATGCAATGCACAAATCAAGAGGTCTTTATTTTGGTTCTAACGGGATTAGAAAGATGAAATGATATATTGAAGAGATACAATGTTAGACCAAGGAAAATGGTGAGGATTGAGAATTGATTGTAAGTGCAAGTGTGAGAAACAGATATCACTTCTTCAATTTTATTTTATTTTTTATTATTTTTTTCAATATAATAGTTTATTTATTAATTTATGCTTCAGTTTTTTTTTTTCAACCATGATATTGATGAACACAACAATAATCTCCCCCACACTTATTGAAACACTTATGGTATGATAAATCCAGTATTCCTCACCTTCTATGGTCAGACAAAGTTGTTTTTTTTTTTTTTTTGATTTGTGGTGAGCTAAAAAGAAGAAAAGGCTAATCGGCTCAAAGGGCTGATCAAAGGATAAAATTTTATGGTTTGGTTATTTGGCCAAGTGGTTTGTTCAAGAAAAACAGTGCCTCAATCATTTTTGTACAAATCATGTGAAAATGTAGCTTCAAAAAGAATCAATGCAAGTTCTGAAGTATCATATTCCATGGATGAAAATCACACAAGAAAGAAAATAATAATAAGGCTCAAAATCTCACAGGTAATATATTTATCAAATCTAATCTATCCAGTTCAAATATGTGTTGCCAAACTAATTAATCTCGAAATGTAAATCATTTTGCTTCAATTATTTTATGAAATCTAAAGAACAACAAACTTCCACATTCAATTTTTTTTTTTATAAGATGCGTATCAAGAGTCAAGTGTAACTCCTTACTCAGCCATCTTACTCAAAGCAAGTTTATGAATCTAACCTAATTTTTTTTTATTTTTTTTTTTGGGTTTTTTTTTTTGATTTTTTTTTTTTTGATATCGGACCATCCTCCCCCCAACCTATCCAAGACATTGTCCCCAATGTCTTAGATGGAATTTCATATAACAGGAAAAGAAATGTAAGAAAACCATCAAAGTAAGGAAAAGTTATAACCGAAGAGTGGTATCTGGTTCTCTTTTATCTCTGCCATCCTGATTTGGTTGGTTCACCAGCTGCATTGCTTGACTGAGCTCAGATGTAGGATTTTGCAAAATCTCAAGTAGTTGTTCAACAGTTGAAGCAGATACTATGATGTTGCGCATGGATTGTGGCATGAACTCCTGCTCTACTGCATGATCTAAAAAGGATATCAAACCATTATAAAAGCCATTAATATTCAATAAGCCCAAAGGTTTTTTATGAAAATTCCGATAGGCCCAAAATATAATGGTAAAAATTTCTTCCATTGTTCCAAGACCACCAGGTAATGCAATAAATGCATTAGAATTAACCAACATGTGTCTCATACGGTCATGCATGGTTGCAACATTCAATTCAGTACCCAGGGTGAAGTAGGAGGTGCTCCCATTTTTTAAGCCAACACCTAAGATGTTACACCCCTTTGTGAGTGCAGATCCTGCAACACATCCTTTTAAACCCTGAATCCCTCCCCCATAAACAAGATTGATTTTTCTTGCAGCTAATGCCTTACCAAGGGTATAAGCTGCATGTTGAAATTCTCCATCCTTTCCAAGGTTAGACCCACCAAAAACACAGATAGTATTGATCCTATCCATATACGGTGTTTCTATCTTTTTTGAAAAAATATGTCATAGAGGTTGATAATTTATAGGGACTCAATATCAGACAAGGAGATCGCTTGAATAGTGCGAGATCAGGATTTGGTAGCAAAAGTTTGAATTTTTGTTGCAAAAGTTTGAATTTTTGGTTCAAGGAAAAGGTGAATGTCAGAGGGGAAAGACTTTAAGCAAGGGTGAAAATTTCAAAAAACATGGTGGCCCAATAAATTGAAAAGACAATGTAAATGACAAACATACACGCATGAGAATGAACAGTAGTTGTGATTGTGGCTCACATCTTCCTCTGGTTTTACGTCCAGTAACGGCTGAAACGCCTTCTAAGAGTCGAGGATGTGCTTCCCATTCAGTTTTCTTGTAAACTGACAACAGGGTCTTTTAAAGTCAGATTCCCAAGACTATAACGTGCTTTTTCCTTACGGAACAGTTCAAACAAATCAAGAAGGACTCCTTGTACATGCCCACTAGGATGCGTCTCAAGAGTCTGAATGATATCATCCAATGACTCCTTACTCAGTCCATCCTTTATGAATTGAATTTTGTCCTCTCGATTTCTTGAAACCATTCCAGGGTTCTTGCATCTTGTGTTACAGGTCCATCTTGCACACCTGTAGCAAACTCCAATTCTTTTTGCCCTTCTCTTCTTTGCATAGGAACTTTTTCCCATACCTGGCATGTTTTTAACAAATGATTCTTGAAATTCACCTGCTAAACGTACCTTAGCTTCAATGATCCAACGGACATCTTCTGGAAGGCCTAAGAGTGTTAATGCTCTCAATCGTTCAAGTCTGCAATTGTAAATGTCTTTAAGAAAATTTCTGGTGAGAGTAGGGAACAAAATTTTGATCCTGGTGAGAGCTTTCTCCATTTTTTTCTTAAAACACTCAAGTTATTATTCCTGCAAGCTCAATGTGGTGTAATAGTTGGGATGATTTAAGAGGTGAAGAAGGAAGTTGAGAGATTAGTTGAAACTTATAAGCGAGGAATGTGAGAGAGGGAGAGGGAGAAAGAGAGAGAGAGAAAGAGAGAAAGAGAGAGAGAGAGAGGGAGAGAGAGAGACTTCTCTTGAATTTATTGCAGGTATGTGGCATTGTGCAAATGCACTTCTTCTACCGTGTGCTTTTGAAAACCTTCGAAAAATGGTTTAAGACGATGTCCATTCACCTTGAAGATTTTTTCAATTACCTCATTTTTTATTTCCACTGCACCATAAGGAAAAACATTAGTAACTACAAATGGTCCTAACCATCTAGAGCGTAGCTTACCAGGCATAAGCTTTAGCCGGGAATTGAAAAGGAGAACTTTTTGTCCAACGAAAAACTCCTTTCTTGCCAACTTTTTGTCATGAAGAGCTTTGACCTTTTCTTTGTAAATTTTGGAGTTTTCGTATGCTTCTAATCGAATTTCTTCAAGTTCCTGCAATTGAAGCTTCCTATGGATTCCTGCTTGGTCTAGATCCATGTTGCATTTCTTTACTGCCCAAAATGCTCTATGCTCTAATTCAACTGGAAGATGACATGCTTTACCAAAGACAATCCTGTAGGGAGACATGCCAATGGGTGACTTGTAGGCTGTCCTATATGCCCATAACGCATCAACAAGGCGCAAGCTCCAATCCTTCCTGTTAGGCTGAACTGTTTTCTCTAAGATTTTCTTGATCTCTCGATTAGAAACTTCAGCTTGACCATTTGTTTGAGGATGATATGGGGTGGAGACTTTATGCATGACTCCATATTTGCGGAGTAGGGCTTCCATTGTGCGGTTGCAAAAATGAGTACCTTGGTCACTAATTAGAGCTCTAGGAATGCCAAACCTGCTAAAAATGTTAGACCTGATAAAATCTGCAACAACTCGAGCATCATCAGTACAGGTGGCTTTTGCCTCCACCCATTTTGAAACATAATCAACAGCTAGCAGAATGTAAACAAAGCCAAAAGAGACAGGGAATGGACCCATAAAGTCTATACCCCAAACATCAAATACCTCACAAAAGAGAAGTGGTTGTTGGGGCATCTCATTTCTGCGCGAAATACTCTCTATTCTTTGGCACTGCTCACAAGTTATGCATAATATATGTGCATCACGAAATATTGTAGGCCAATAAAAGCCTGAGTCTAGTACTTTTCTAGCTATCCGTTGTGGCCCAAAGTGTCCACCACAAGCTAGGGAATGGCAAAAGGTAAGTACAGACTGAACTTCATGATCTGGAACACACCTTCTAATGATTTGATCACTGCATGTCTTCCAAAGGTATGGTTCATCCCATATGTAGTGTTTGGCATCACTTTTCAACTTGGCAAGTTGCGATTTGGTGAAGTGTTTGGGTATTTCTTTAGCAACCAGATAGTTTACCAAATCTGCATACCAAGGATCCTTCCCGTGCAAATGATAGAGATGCTCTTCTAGGAATGACTCTGCAATTGAAGTTTCTTCACAAGGTTGCTGGATCCGACTTAAATGATCTGCTACAAGGTTCTCTGCACCACTCTTGTCTTTAATCTCTAAATCAAATTCTTGCAACAGAAGCATCCAACGAATCAGTCTTGGCTTAGCATCTGTCTTCTTCAGCAAGTATTTCAAAGCTGCATGGTCAGAGAAGACAATAACTTTAGATCCAAGCAAATAGGAGCGAAATTTATCTAATGCAAACACAATTGCCAAAAGCTCCTTCTCAGTAGTTGTGTAATTTGATTGGGTTGCATCAAGTGTGCGAGAGGCATATGCAATGACATGAGATCTCTTGCTAACTCTTTGAGACAGTACAGCACCAAGGGCATAATTAGATGCATCACACATTAATTCAAATGGAAGCGTCCAATTAGGTGGTTGAATGATGGGAGTGGTTGTCAACCGCTTCTTTAGTTCATCAAATGAATCCTTGCATGCTTGATCAAACACAAATTTGGTATCTTTTTGTAGTAGTTTAGAAAGAGGTTGTGCAATCTTGCTAAAATCCTTGATGAATCTTCTGTAAAAACCTGCATGACCAAGTAAAGAACGTACTTCTCGCACAGAAGTGGGGTAAGGTAGAGAAGTAATAATGTCTATCTTGGCCTTATCAACCTCTAAACCTTTGCTAGATACCAAGTGTCCTAAGACTATACCTTCTGTTACCATGAAATGACATTTTTCAAAATTCAAAACCAGGTTAGTCTCAATGCATCTGTCCAAAACTTTAGAAAGGCTTTCTAAGCATGCATCAAAAGAAGAACCATATACAGTGAAGTCATCCATAAACACTTCCATGCAACTTTCTAAGAGATCAGAGAAAATGCTTACCATGCATCTTTGAAAGGTTCCAGGGGCATTGCATAGACCAAAGGGCATCCTTCGATAGGCAAAAGTACCAAAAGGACAAGTGAAGGTGGTCTTATGTTGGTCTTCTGGGGCTATATGTATTTGAAAATAACCTGAAAAACCATCCAGAAAGCAATAGTGAGATTTTCCTGCTAATCTTTCCAAAATTTGGTCTATGAAGGGCAAAGGGAAGTGATCCTTGCGAATAGCTTGGTTAAGCTTCCTATAATCTATGCACACTCTCCAACTGTTTTGTATTCTGGTAGGGATTAGTTCATCATTGTGATTTTTGACTACAGTCATGCCAGTCTTCTTAGGAACTACTTGCACCGGGCTTACCCAATCACTGTCTGAGATGGGATAGATGATACCAGCTGCCAAAAGCTTACCTACTTCCTTCTTTACCACATCTAGGATGGTTGGATTCAAACGCCTTTGTGGTTGTCTAACAGGTCTGGTGTTTTCCTCCAGCAGTATCCTATGCATACAAGTAGATGGGCTAATACCTGGAATATCAGCCAAAGTCCATCCAATTGCTTGTTTATGGCTTTTTAAGGTTTGCAGTAACCTTTCTTCCTGTTGTGGTAGAAGGTTCTTTGCTACAATGACAGGAAGCTTCTCATTTTCCCCCAAATAAGCATACTTTAGATGTTCAGGCAAAGGCTTCAACTCTAAAGGAGGTGGTTGTATTATGGAAGGAAGAGATCTATCTGAGATTGAAATGTCTGCAACACTTGCATCTAACATGTCATCTTTCAACGAAGGTTGGTCTGCAGCATTAATCCTGGAACACACAATACATGAATCAAATTCATCACATGTGCAAGTAAAATTATCTAAGTAATCTAAATCAAAATCAAAAAATTTAAAAAGTAGATTGTCAATAGAATAATCATCCGCAAGAAGGTCTATGACATCAAGTTGAAAGAGTGAATGATTCTTTATGGGATGCTTCATGGCTTCAAATATGTTGAATTGGATGATATCATCTCCAAATTCCATAGAGAGAGTCCCCGTATGCACATCTATCTTTGTTTTTGCAGTTTTGAGGAAAGGTCTCCCTAGGATCAAGGTTGCTCTATTGATGGATGACTCATCTTCCATATCCAAAATGTAGAAGTCAGCTGGAAAGATCAGCTTATTCACTTGAACTAGCACATCTTCAAGTACTCCGGCTGGATGTGCTGTACTTCTGTTGGCTAATTGAATCACCACACCAGTTGGCTTCAGTTCTCCCAGATTCAAAGATTTATAAACTGATGAGGGCATAACATTAATGGAAGCACCTAGATCCAGCAATGCATCACCAAATGTAGAGTTTCCTATTGTGCAAGGAATGGTGAAAGTTCCTGGATCTTTACATTTCTGAGGGAGGCTGGGTTGAATTAAGGCAGAAACATTGCGTCCCACACTGATCTTCTCATCCCCTTTGAGTCTTCTCTTATGCGTGCACAGGTCCTTTAGAAATTTGGCATATTTGGGAATTTGCTTGATAGCATCTAGAAGTGGTATGTTTACTTCCACTTTCCTAAAAGTATCTAGAAGCTCCTTATCCAATTCTGCATGAACATTGGGCTTGGATTGAACCATTCTATTTGGAAAAGGTAAAGATACCTTCTGATCAGCACAATTTGGGGTTTTCTTCTCATCAGATGCTTCAAGTGCAGATCGTTTATGGCAAGCTTCTTTTTGTTGATCATTCGATGTCTTATCGAAGGCTGGTGTACTTTTTTCATCAGACTTTCCCTCTGATTCAGATGGCTCATCAGAGATATCTCCAGGTGTAGAAATAAATGCTTCTTTTTGGTGTGGATTAGTCTGATTGAAGCTTTGTTGCTTTAAAATTGTAGGGTCTGTCTGCACTTTCTTCCCACTTCTCAAGGTCATGGCATTCACACTTTTGGGATTTATGACAGATTGAGAAGGTAGTTGACCAGAACCTTGAGATTTCAATTGGTTGACTGTGGTAGCTAACTGCCCAATTTGAGTTTGTAAATCCTGAAGGGTAGAACTTACATTTTGTTGAAACTGAAGATTGTTGGTTGCTAATTGCTTCATCAAATCATCAAGAGAGGGTTCAGAAGCATTAGAGGGTACAGATTGCTGCATATGCTGTTGTTGTTGTCTGAAAGGCGGTGGTTGGTATTTATTTTGGGAGTCAGATGTTTGAATCCTTTGTTGTTGTGGAGGACCATATCTCAAGTTAGGATGGTTTCTCCAACTAGGATTGTATGTTCCAGAAGGTGGTTCAAACTTCTGTTGCTGATAATGTTGAGGAGGCCTGTATTGTTGTCCTGTGCCAAAAATACCATTTACTGTAGCCTCAGGTGTCTCACTTTCTTGCAATGTTAGGCATGCATCAGTAGGATGATCTGCAGAAGTGCAGATGCCACATGTTTTGGTTTTGTCAACAACATTAAGTTGCTGTTGCTGTCCGATGGCCAACTGTCTTACGATGGAGGTTAGTTCTTCAATTCTGTTCTCCAATCGTGTATGGTCTGTCTTGGTGGTCATTTCATGGACTCCTTTAGACAAGGAATTAGTTCGAGAATTGAATTGCTGAGAATTTTCTGCCATGTTGGCAATCAAATCTCGAGCTGCTGTAGGAGTTTTGTCCATAAGTGCTCCACCACTAGCTGCATCAACCATGCTTCTGTCCATTGGCATGAGTCCTTCATAGAAATACTGAATCAGTAATTGATCACTGATTTGATGGTGTGGACAAGTGGCGCATAGTTTCTTGAATCTCTCCCAATACTCATAGAGAGTTTCTTGGGAGTTCTGTCTGATGCCGCAAATCTCTTTTCTGATAGCTGCTGTTCTGGATGCAGGGAAGAATTTCTCCAGAAATAATCTCTTCATATCATTCCAGCTTGTAACAGATGTTGGATGTAGATAGTACAACCAGTCCTTAGCTCCATCATTTAAGGAGAAAGGAAATGCCTTCAACTTGATATGATCTTCTGGAATTCCTTGTGGCCGCATTGTGGAACACACAATGTGAAATTCCTTCAAATGTTTATGAGGGTCCTCACCTGCAAGGCCATGAAACTTAGGTAGCAAATGTATTAGTCCAGACTTCAGTTCAAATGGTGCATCAACATCAGGGTATTGAATACACAATGGTTGATAAGCAACATCAGGTGCAGCTAATTCTTTTAAGGTTCTATCAGCCATGTTCTTAGCAAAATATTTAAAACTATCAAAATTTAAAGATGAAAAATCACTACTGTTACTTTCTTGGTTATTACTGGATGAATGCCTTCTATGTGCTCTTTTCAAATGGTGGAATGTTCTATCAATCTCAGGATCATATGAATATAAATTTTCAGGATTGGATCGGGTCATACACAAAAAGGTGAATTCATACAGAAAATCCAAGAATGATATACCTAAAGTAAAAACAATTGTTAGAAAGATTAAAATTTTTATACAAACTCCTAAATGAGCCTAGGAAATTAAAATGGTCCCCGGCAACGGCGCCAAATTTTGACACGCTCGTCGTAAACGCGCAAAAATAATTTCTAGATTTCCCCCAAACTATTGGTATAGTATAAGGTGCAACCTAGGTCATCTCCCAAAGACCATTTCAGATTCTTAAGCAAATAAGGAGAAAATTAGAACAAAGGGGTTTTTGTAAAGATGTGATATCAAATGCTAAATACAAAATACAGAATGAAATTAATTTCACTTAACAATTATCAACTCAAGGAATTCAGAGGCTATTTTCATAACTAATCATTGATCACTAAAATCATGCATTGTGTTTATCAACCTAGGATCATCTGGAACCCCTACAATGATCCTTGAATTCTCTACTGAGAAACCTCTCAGAATTCAATTGATTATGATCAACAAGATTTAGTAACCACTTAATCTTTCATCTAAACCAATTTTATAATCAGAATTTAGTTGAAGTAAGTAATAAAATGAAAACCTTCAATTAAATTACTTAATTTCTACTCTTCAAACTTTTGGAAAATGATTTACCAATCAAAAACCAATTATAAATCAATTATGCATTAATCAAAATACGTCAACCGATCAAACTTTGATTAAAGAATAAAATTGAAGAATATGGTGAAGTAGAGTAGAAACCACTTAATAAGCATGTAAATAAAGATCAAGACCTCAAAGTTAAAATGAAAATAGCTTGAATCCTTGAATTGAAACTACAAACCTAGCCTTCCATGAAGGAGACAAACTAACAACAAAGAAAGAGGCAAACTAACAACAAATAAATCCTAAGCCTTCCATGTAGGAGGCAACTAACAACAAATAAATCCTAAGCCTTCCATGTAGGAGGCAACTAATAATAAAGAAAACATAAGCCTTCCATGTAGGAGGCAAACTAACAAGAAAGAAAACATAAGCCTTCCATGAAGGAGGCAAAACTAACAAGAAAGAAAGAAAGAGAGAAAGAAAGAAAGAAAATGGTATTGGAGTTAATCTCCAAAATGGTGTGTGTCTCCTCTTGCAAACCCTTCTATTTATAGAGGATTTTTGAGGCATCATCTTCAGAAAGTCACCAACTAGGATATTACTTTTCTACCCTTTTCTTGCTTTCACATGGGCTTTGTTGAAATTGCAAAACACTTTTGAATTTTTGCCACCAATGAGCACAACAATTTTGACTTTCTTGCACCGCAATTTCGGATGTTCACATGTCCAAATTAGAGCTTGACTTCTGAACAAAAGTTGTAGCCCTGGATCTTAGCTGTCCAACAAAGTTGATTTCATCTCAATATGACTTCTATATCTCAAGATATGGCCGGATCTTTGCACACTGTTCAAATTCCACGTCAGCAACACTATCTCATCTTTTGAGATAATTTCGGAGTCCTAAACATCCCATTTAGAATCTGCTCTTGCTTTGTAACTATGGACACTTCTTTAAGCTTTCATTCAAGACAGATTTCATGATTTTTGGGTGTCTACAACTCCTATTATGCTCAAAATACTATAATAGTGTCATTTTAATCGGGTAAGCAAAGAAATTCAATTAAACTTCATATGAACCCAAACTCATAAAATATGACAAAGATCACTTAATTGAACATATAAGAAGTCTTAATGAGATAAAAGTGAGAGATAATTATTTATGAAATCTATGCTTATCACATAACATTAATACTATTTTGAATCAATGCTCTCATGTTGTTTTCTAATGTTGCAAGTGTTTTTAATCTATCCCCCAATGCTTAATAGGGTTGCCTTTGAAATAAATATGAAAATTTTGATTGGTGCAAGTTGGATTGAAGAGGGGAGGTGAAATTCACTTAAAGAAAACAATGGGAATACTATGAGTTTTATCAAGAAAATGAATGTTATCTATAGCTGAAGGCCTTGCTTGAGGACAAACAAAAATTCAAGTTTGGGGTTGTGATAAGTGTCCAAAATGACACTTATTTGGTAAAAATTCTAATGTAATAACAAGCAATTGGAACATAAATGATCACAAATTCATTAGAAATTGACTAAAAACCGAGTAACCTATGCAAATTCTGCATTGTATAGTTTTAAAGCTTTTTGGTGATAAATTCATGTGAATCTGATGTGTTTTCGCTGTGTGCAACCTATTACAGGATTTTGTGTTGGCAACACAACCAGAAGTGCGTGGAGTACATGAAAGTCTGAGAAAAAGCTGAAGCATTATGTTGCTTCCTGTGTTGGCAACGCAAGAACCAACTACGTTGGACACGCACGTAACAGACCAGCACCTATAAAAGGTTTAGAACAGAACAGAACAATTTTGGAACGCAGAAACAGAGCCGCCTCTCTCTTGTCAGTTAGCCCAAACCTTCCTTTTTGCTGGAGCCGCTCCTGGTGGTGGAGAACCTGTAGGGTTGAGGAATCAACGTGCAGCCGTCCATGGACGCTGACCCCCATTATTTTATTTTCTTCTCTATTTCTCCCTTCTCTCATTATGTGTAATTAGACTTTTGTTAGGGAAGACGGAATTCATTTTCTGAACCTATGTAATCTGGAATTCTTACATGAACTCAAGTTTATTTTTCCTTCAATTGATTGTTCTTCTCTTTGCTTAAAGCTTCTATGAATTGGCCATTTGTAGATTGAATTTAAATTCCTCTTCAAAATTGGGAAATTGGACTAGGAATTGGAACAGAGAATGAACAACATAACTGTGGACACTCTAGGAATAAAGATTCATAGTTGTGAGATTGTGTGGATTCTTGAACTTAAAGCTCGCTTCAATTAGGAATCACTAAGGGATTAGGATTACTAATTCGGGGAAAGTGTTGATGAGTCAAGGGATTAACCTTCAATTTGTATAATCGAATTTGATCTTCAGTCACATCTTTAACTTGAATAAAAGTGATGAATTAAGATTACATTAGGTTCAGTTTGGTGAACTCTAATCCTAAAACCTTTCATAAATCGATTTTTCTCACATTTGTGTCGTATAGTGAGTGTTGGACAGTTTCTGAATATGTTTTTAATTAGTTTTATACATGCTGGAGTAGTATTTCATCGTATTATCAAAAGTCATGAAATACAAATCATTTACATTCACGTTAACAACAACTTCTCATAACCTTATTTTAAATAGTGGACTAGTAGGAATTCAGTAATTGAACCAAATCCTTATGGAGATGATACCCTTTCTCACCCTCTACTCTAAAAAACGATAAGATACACTTGTCTTACTATTTTCAACCAATAAATATAACTTCACTATTTATATTTAATATAACTTATTTAATATTAATCAAAATATTATACTTTTAATAACCTTTGTACACAATATATATTAACTTAAAAAATATATTAACCTTTGTACATAATATATACTAAATATTGAAAAATTTTAATATTTTTTATTTTACTCTAAATTTATTATTGACCTTAGTTACAAATTTTAGTAAAAGTGGATATATATCTTTTATTGGAAGATCTAGAAAAATAATAAATAAAAAATAATTTATATGTAGTACCTTTGTATTTTAATTTTAAAACTTATGATTCCTTTAGGTTATTATAATAACAATCTTTATATTCTACATATGAATTTGATTCATTACGGATGTTATTTTTTGTTCTTAAAAAATAGTATCTTCTGAATTGTTATGTTAAAATTGTTCACCTGAAGATATATCCATGCGTCATTTTTTATACCTCCAAATTTATTAATTGCATCAAAATAAAATTATGTTTGTTTTCATTTACATAAAAAGGTTTTTTATAAATTTTTTGAATTACATGAGAGTTTGAAAATTTTGACACAATGATGAAACACTTTTTAATATATTTTCATTTGATAGCTACTTAATTTGTGAAATAGAGAACTAATGATAATGAATTATGTGAAATATATTCTAATTTTATATACGTAGTATGAATATTAGATTATATATAAATAAATTATATAAGTTTAGAATAATTGGCTTCATAAATAATAATATATATAAGTTTAATAAAAATTATTTTTTATGCTTTAAAAATAGTTTTTTACATTTACACTAATAACATACAACGTACGGATTTTATTTTATTTTTAATTATGAAACCATTTAACAATAACTACATACCATTTCCATCCCACGATTATATTGTTTCACCATCTCAAACTCTTTAAAAAAAGTATCATTTTCTTTCCCAAACCATTAATGCCAAAAAGAAAACATACTCATGTATAACTTTTAGCTCTTATTAGTGTGCTATATTTTAATTAAAGAAACAAATTTATCGAAAATGTAATTTTAGCACTTCTAAAGTGAATAGTATTAAAACTATGAAATAAAAATTATTGTATCTCCTATCCTTAATTACTTTTTTAACTGTATTTTATTTACTGGTTAAAAATTCTCAACTTTCACAAATGGTAATATCTTATGTTATAGTCTAAATCTTTGTTTTCATTTTTATTATTATTTTTGCTTAGTTTTTGGATTAATAATTGGTCGCTGGTTATAAGATATCTCTTGTTGGGTTCATTTTTAGTTTTTAATTCTATCTTTCATGTTGAGTTATTAATTTTTAATGAGAGAAACAAGGAAGATAAAAGGAGGAAAAGGTGCAAAGAGCTTTGAATTAATCCTCCTAAAACTGGAGGTGGAAAACTTATAAAAACCTATTTTAGTTATATTGGAACTATTTGTTCTTCATCCTACGAACTGGCTTGCGATTTTTAA
Organism: Canavalia gladiata; assembly: GCA_037954105.1. Lineage (NCBI taxonomy): Eukaryota > Viridiplantae > Streptophyta > Magnoliopsida > Fabales > Fabaceae > Canavalia > Canavalia gladiata. The sequence continues at coordinate 19,878,374 of CM075660.1, forward strand.
GTGCTAGTAACGTATTCAGTGAAAGATCATATTCTAAAAAAAAAAAAAGCAAAGCTTCAATAGAGCGAGTCAGGCGGTGAATGCATGGCTATCTTTCATTTAAGGAACAGTGATGATAAGTATATATACCCCCAACATGTGCATGGTTATTCATCGCAATCTCCTCAAGCAGTCTTCTAGGGAAGGGAAACTCACCCTTCCTCCAATAATTTTCTCTCCGATTTGGCTTCATCGTTTTATGTTGTCATCTTCGGAGGGAAGAAACCAATAAAAAAAAAAGCATCCACAAAAAGATTATAACCCAAAAAAAAAAAAAAAAAAAGATGAGCGCAAAAGTTATAGGCGCGGGAGTTTCTCTGATCCTGGTGGTGGGCGTCGTCATCGGTGTGGTGGCTGTTGTCCAAAGCCCAAAAGGCGATGGCGAAAGCGGTGGAGGATCAGATTTGAGCACCCACACGAAGGCGGTGTCAACCATGTGTCAAAACAGCGACGACCAGAAACTGTGCCACGATGTTCTCTCCCCTGTGAACACGACAGACCCAAAGGAGTACATTGCCACGGTGGTGAAAACCAGCATGGACAGTGTAATCAAAGCCCTCAACATGAGCGACACGCTCACCGTTGAACACGGCGACAAAAATGCCGGCGTAAAGATGGCTCTGGATGATTGCAAGGACTTGTTGCAATCTGCAATCCATGAACTAGAAGCTTCCGGTATTCTAGTTAAAGAGAGCAACCTCCAGGACGTTAACCAACGGTCTGCAGAGCTGAAGAACTGGTTGGGTGCTGTGGTTGCTTACCAACAATCTTGCCTTGATGGTTTCAACACCGATGGTGAGAAACAGGTGCAAGAACAGTTACAAACAGGAAGCTTGGACAACGTTGGAAAACTCACCGGTTTGGCACTTGATATAGTGTCCGGGATTACAAAAATTCTTTCTTCTTTGGACTTGAACATGGCTCTTAAACCCACTTCTCGTCGCCTTTTTGAGCTGGACAGTGAAGGCTACCCCACCTGGGTCTCTGCTGCTGATCGCAAGCTTTTGTCTGAACTCGGCCAACAAGGCCCTGCCGGAGTTCAGCCTCATGCTGTGGTGGCTCAGGATGGAAGTGGCCAATTTAAGACTATTATCGATGCTCTTAACTCTTACCCCAAGAACCACCAAGGTAGATTCCTTATCTACGTTAAGGCTGGTATCTATGACGAGTACATTACCGTTGATAAGAAGAAGCTCAATGTTCTCATGTACGGTGATGGCCCCACCAAGACCATCATCACCGGACGCAAAAACTTCGCTGAGGGTGTTAAGACAATGAGAACCGCTACCTTCTGTAAGTCATTTACTTATCACATCATAATATTTTAAATATCAAATAGCTTGTATAACTAACTAACTAACTAACTCACTTGAATATTATTTTTTAATTTGTAGCCACCGTTGCTGATGATTTCATTGCCAAGTCGATGGCATTCGAGAACACCGCTGGTGCAAAGGGACACCAAGCAGTTGCACTTCGCGTCCAAGGTGATCGTTCAGCATTCTTTGATTGCGCAATCCGCGGTTACCAAGACACATTGTATGCTCATGCTCACCGTCAATTCTACCGCAACTGTGAAATCTCTGGAACAATCGACTTCATCTTTGGATACTCCACCACATTGATTCAGGGCTCCAAGATCATTGTGAGGAGGCCTGACCCAAATCAACAGAACATTGTGGTGGCTGATGGAAGAGATCAAAAGAGCATGCCCACCGGAATCGTCCTTCAGAACTGCGAGATCATGCCCGAGCCTGGCCTCTTTGCTGACCGTTTGACCGTTAAATCTTACTTGGCTAGACCATGGAAGGCATTCTCAAGGGCAGTGTTCATTGAGAATGTTATTGGTGATTTGATTCAGCCAGATGGATACATTCCATGGAACCCAGCCACAGAACCAAACACCGATAATTGTTACTTCGCTGAGTTTGGAAACACTGGACCTGGTGCTGCTACTCAAAACAGGGCCAAGTTTGGAAAAGGACTCATTAGCAAAGACGAGGCTGCTATGTTCACAGCTGAACCTTGGCTACAAGCTAGCACTTGGTTGGCTGCCACTGGCGTTCCTTTTGATCCCAGCTTCACCAAGGCTTAAGCTTATTAATTCCCATCTATTCATACATGTTTGCTTATGTAATTCAGTGTTATAATCTTTTTAGCGTGAATATGTACACAGTGACACAAAGGAAATCGAATTGGCACTGCTTTCTTTCAATGCAGTGAATTGTCCAATCGTTCCTTTAGCTTGTTTGAGGAGGTTCATTACGACTATTAATTCAATTATTCCTTTATCTGTTAATTTTTTGCACTTATTTTTTACTGTTATTTAAAGATATCATATATAGTTTTATATTATTATCTAAATTTTTTATGAACAAATATATTAAATGATTAATCTAGGAGCGGGTACAAATCTTCAAAAGTGGACTTTTTAAAATTTATTGCAAGATGTAATTTAAAATGTAAAAAAATAAATTATTGAAAAATAAATAAGAATAAAATTTTGAAAATAAATAAAAACAAAAATTCATAAAATAAACGACAATAAGCAATCTAACATAATAAAAAACGAAAACAATTTCTAAAAGAACAAGAAACTAAAAAATAAAAAAAGTAAAGAAAAGTAAAAATTAAATTCAGTTGCAGAAATAAAAAATGGTGATGAGTAATCTGATAAAATTAGATGTATTAAATTTACATTTAAGAGAAATTTGAGTAAATAAATATGACCTAAAATCTAACGCATTGTCGACTGCTATAATCCAACTTGCTTTTAGCCTGCGAATCCCAATAGTAATCGTGTAACCAAGAAATCTAAGCCCAATACCTACGTGTTTGGTAAGGACTACAGGAGCCGAAACGAATTTTCTTTTTATTATGGGAATAATTATTTTTCCAGATTGTTCTACCTTTTTCTTAGCATTAACCGGTTAAGTTTTAAAAATATGTTGTTAATTTTTTATTTATTACTAAAAAATATTATAAATTTTGTAAAGAAATCGTAAATATTCATTGTTAATTATTACTTAATAAACATTTATATTTAGAAATTATAAATTATTATTAGACATTTATTCATATTTATAATAAAATCAACAACTAAGAAATATTTTACAGTTAAAATTGATTACCTTATCTTACTACAACAATTTAATTGTGTTACGGTGAAGAAGTTAAATCACGCTTAGCCATTATTTCTTCTTTACAACTAGATTTTTCATTTCTAGATGAATATTTATGCTTTTAAAACTAAGGTGATTTTGATAGATGTAGATTTTTTTGGTGCTTACTATATATGATATTCTGTTGAATGTTATTTTTTTATAAATTTTATTTAGTGATTTAAAATGTAAATTGGGATAAAAAAAAATTTATTTTTTAAACTTTTTTAAGTGGTGATCTAATAAGTAAAGAATGGTAACTTCCTACTATTTAATTCAATTAATCCTATCTATTAACTTTAGTACTTAATGACATTAGATTAAAAGTCAATATTTATCAATTGATTTTTTTTCGTGTTCTAAATTTTATATTATTATCTAAATTTTTTATGAACAACTAAATTAAATGATTAATCTAGGAGTGGGTACAAATCTTCAAAAGTGGAATCTTTTAAATTTAGATAAGTCGCCGCTATATCCCGGTCATCAGTCTAATGCAGTCATCTTCTGGCCCATGCTCTAGTTCTCTTTGAACGAAGCCAGCGTGGCACTATTAATCACTACTATAAACAATTTTTTTCTTGAAATCACAGTTTTACACAGGAAATCAAGAATAATGTTTTCCTCACCTTACATTCTCACAAATTCACAATAATTTTTAAACATTATATATAAGAAGAGAAGGGAAAATGTATAAAATAAAATAGGTAACGTAACAAAAAATATTATTAAAAAAGGTTAAATATATTGTTAATGAAAATATTTTTATATCGTTAATCAATTAAAAATGATTTCAGATGTGATTTTTAATGTAATTATTATAAAAACTAATATCTTTACTTTCATATAATTTATAATTAAATAATAATGTGTACAATATTTACATGATCAATGTATTTTAATTAAATTCATATTAAGAAGATTTATGAGATTTTAAAGTAAAAATCACATGATTCGAAAACCGAATACATCTTGATCAACGCATAAAATTACAAATAACAATGCTCAAAAGAAATTATTCCTGTCTGTGATATAAAAAAAAATTCCTGTGTATTTAAGAAAATGACTAATAAAGTAAAGAGGTGATTATATTTTAAGAAAATATTCTCATCTATTTAAGAAAAAAATATCATCTTTAATATGTGATTAATCCTTCTTCAAAATATTATGATTACTTATATTAAATATTTAAATAAAAATATCTCTTATTATTTTCTATAAACTTTCGGAAACAAATTTCAAATTTTTAAATCTCATAAATATTGTTACATTTTTTATGGATTAATATATTTAAAATTTAAAAAAAAATTAATCTAATTCTCGTTAATGATGTATTTATTTATTTTTATTTGTTTTTCATATTTATTAATAAATTTTTTTGCATAAATAGTATCATCCATCTAGTTATATCTCTTATTTAATGGTGGATAAATTTTTAAAAAAATAAAACTGATCCAATAATTTATACTAAATTGCAAATAGATATATGTTTATATCCGAATGTGAGAAGCGTATCTTAGCTTTGAATTTGATCACATACTAATCTTCGAAAGGGATATCCTTCTGATTGGTGAGGCATGAATCATTTCGAATCTTACCGAGAGGTCAAGCATTGTTCAATCTTAACCAACAAATTCGCCTACCATCCTTGTTGAAATTTGATAAAGCATTATGTGTTTCTTTTGGAGGAATTGGAACTTATAGAATCTGGAACACTGGACCATGCCTTGTGTCTTAGTTGACTCTATCCACTCCTTATGCACTGTCTGATAAAGATAGGACCATGTGAGTCCCTTCTTTTTCTTTGTTGAATTAAATGATTTTCTTTCCTTTCTCCCAGTTATAAATAACTGCGTTCTCTGTGCCTCCCATGTCTTTTATTGTCTCTCATAGCTTCGGTTGTGAATTTAAACCATGCAGCATATCATTAATTGCTGCAAAACAAAACTCAAATAACATGCTATTAAGGGAAGAAGCAATGGGGACAGAGCCAGGGAAAGGCAGTGCATGAGCCAAACCACAACAGATTTCTTCTCTCATTCAGTTTCTTTTCTTGATTCTATTCTGTTGATAGCTCCATCCATGCTATGTCTCTTACCATGCTCATGTTCTGTCTCTAACTACTGGTCACGGGTGCTTTTTTTTTATTTATTTTTTATGAATGTTAATCTGAATAGTTGTTGATTTTTTGATTTTGTTGAAAAAAATTATTAATATATATATATATATATATATTATTAATATAAATATATCTTTTAAATAAATATTTAACATTATGTTGTTTGAATTCTTTTTGGAGCTCCAATAGAATATAGAAGAGAATGTTGGTTACAAATCTAAGTGCTGTAATCTTCTATAAAAGTTGATTCTTGAAAGAAAGTAATGGAATATTGAAATAATAGTCAAATAATTTTCAATGAAATTATATGGTTATTTATAAATTATATGTATAACCAAAAAATTTAGTATTATAGATAACGAGATTAGGGAATATTATTTATGAATTACCTAATAACTAAGAGTTTTAATGTTATAGATATTGTAATGAAGAATTAGGTTGAAAATTAAAATAATTATATTTTATCATTTTTAAAAAAAATATATTTATTAAAATATTAAAGTATTTTATATCTTTTCATTTTTCTATATATCTTTAATATGAGACATGGATGAATCGTAATATCCTATTTATTATTTCTTCAACTTCTTTTGTTTTATATATGCACAAAATGTCAATTAAAAATAAATGATATTTTATATAATATTTCTATCATATGTGTATTAATTAGTATTTATACAAAGCATGCAGTTTGTAATTAGTATAATCAATTAATATAATATTTTTTAATACATTTAGCATATCAATATATAATGAAATGGTAATAAAAATAAATTATAATTATCATTTAAAAAATTCTTATTATATATATTATATAAGAATAAATATGAATATATTTAAAGAAAAAAAAATTGTTAACACGAATAAACTTAAACAAATAAATAATTCATATTCATTAAATATTTACAATACATAAATCAACAATTTATATTATAGAAATTTAATGTTATTAAAATATAACATTCAGTTGGTTTTTATTTTAAAACGCAAGTTAACAGTTTTACATAAATATAAAAATTGATAAATAATAAAATGAGGCAATTATAAATATTTACATAAAATATTCAGTTACATTGATTAAGTTCTAAAATTTCATAGCAATTTATTTCTTCGACACATTAAAAAAAATGAAAATAAAACATAGATCATCTAAATAAACAAAGTTTTAAATACAATAAATTTTAATTTTACAATGCGATGCAAATTTAATTTCATTAAATGTATTTATAAAGTTTTGATAAATTTCTTTTTATTTAAAATATAATTAAATCTGCATTCTTAAACTTGTTGTTATATAAAATTTGGAACCATTCTCTTCTTATAAAGAACTATTAATCACATCATTTTTTATATTTAAAGATACATTGATACATGTATTCTTATTTATCAATAACATCAATAAAATTGACTTGTTACAAACTAAATTGACAAAAATTATAAAAATATATTAAAATTAAAAAATTAAAAAATTAAAAATTAATATATAATAGATTTTAATAATAAAAAAAATAGTGCAAAAAATATTTAATAAAATGATAAAAAAAAATTATGTTACATATGAAAATTTTTATCAATGAATTTTACCTTCTAAAATAACTTTCTACACATTATTTTTAGTATTTATATCAAGTTTATTTTTTTTTCTTTCATCTAAACCTTTCTCACTGTGATAAGCTCTATTTTCACTTGCTTTATTCATATTTTTCCCATCTAGATCAATTAGTTCTCATTTATTGTATTATGATACTAAATATCTCAAACAAATGTCCATTAAATATCCTAATTCTTATATTATGTTAAAATATAGTTAAATTAAATGTTATAAATAGTTTTTAGTTCATAAAAAAAAAGATTTTTAACTTTAAAATTAAAAAACTGCAACCTTGAAATTACCTCATTCATCCTACATTAACATTACATTTTTTTTCCAATAAATATATCAGAGCATGTTGTAGCCATCAGTTATTCTTAAAAAAAATATTCACTTTAATTTAATCCTAAAAAATAATAGCATAAATAAAAAACTATGAGCAAATTTAAAAAATATTAATAAATTATACATTTATAATCACGGCATATTCTAATATGCAATATATGTTGTTATTAATACAACATAACATGATATATGATCTGTTACCCAATATTTTTATAATGGTAGCAACCATTTTAGGAAAAGTAAAATCTTAAACATCAAATTCCAAGAATACTTTTGTCCTTGTCTTGGATATATAAGATTGTTTATCTTCTTTACCTTTTATACTACAGTAGAGGATGAATACTTTTAACAAACACATGTCTAAAAAAAAAGTAAGATAAACTTAGAAACCAAATTTTAGAAAAATATTAATATATTACATTTTATTCAAATAAAACGGTAACAAAGAAAAAAATTATCTTCAAGATGACAAAGAATTATATTTAAAAGGATAAACCTAAATAAAATTAATAATTTATATTTATTAAGCTTTTCACCTGATATAATAAGATAGAAATTACCTAAACAACCAATAAATATCTCCATTAAAAGAGAAAACATTATCAGCCAAAAAAAAATATCTTTTCAATCACATGCATTAGAAGTCTTTGCTTGAGTGGATTGACTTACATTAATTCAATAACATAGTTAGTACATTGAGTTATGACTGCCATCATTATTATAAAAAATAGGTATTATTTTAAATATAATATCTAAAAATTTTCTCTTAATTTACAACAATACATTGATATTATAAAACAATAAACAAACTTAAAATAATAAATTTTATTAAAATAATAAAATATAACCATAACTATATAATTATAAATAGTTAGCATATCTTCCCATTAATCCTCTTATATTTATTATTTTTACCATCATACATAATGGATCACAATAAGATTATACATTAACCATTGGAGGATGTGATGACCCCTGTAACTCCTATGTCTATTCCATTTTAACATTTTGCAAATGAAACTACAAAGAGAAGCAAACTCTCTTTTTAGATAAGGAAAATGTTAAGGAACCATATTTTTCTCCTCTCCTGCCCCATTTCACACTTTTTATTTTTCCTTTTATATTTTATAAAAATCAAATGTAGAAATTATTTCTTTCAATTCACATCAATCCAACTAAAAAGTAATAAACATAAAATCAAAAATAATATATATAGAGAGAGAGATGAGGGAGAGAGAGAGAAAGAGAGAGTCAAGGTCCATTGACACCAAATGTCAAATTTTAACACTTACACTAAATTAGTAATCTTATATAGAATGTAAAAGTTACTAATCCAACTATTGAATCATATAATAATATCCAACATATCATGTATATAAAATTTCATATTAAAAAAAATTGATAGATACTTAATCTTATGACTTTATTTTAACAACTCATATATTATTTAAATATATGTTAATATCGATAGTTGAATAACATACTTACAAATTTTTAAATTTTTTAAAATTTGATTTAAATGATATACTAAATATTATAACATGATTTAACGATTGGATTAGTAAATTTTATATTTTATATAAGATTATTAAGTTGATGTAAGTGCTAATATATATATATATGCACTCCTTATTTGTAATTGCTTAAGAATGATGGTTTTGTACTTTACAATAGATGTATATGTTATGAAATTATAGCTATATTACTTCCCTTAAGGTGTAATACCACCTAGCTTGAAGTCTATGAAAAAGTAATTTTTAGGCTATGTGAGACCTTAAATGTATTACTATCTTTCTATAATACTATTGTGTTTTTCTTTTCCTAGTTGAATTTTGTATTATACAAAATTTAGTATTAACTATCTAAGATTTCTTTACACTTTTTGCTTTGTTTGTTAGGGTCATAGATTTCTAAGAGGTCCATTTGGTAATAAGAAAGAAAAATAATAAAGCATTTAACATATTCTTATTTTTAAATCATCTTTTCTAAGGAAAAAAAAAATTTCTATGAATGTCATTGTGGCTTTCACATTAAGCATGGTCTCAACAAAGGTTAAGGGTATAAGTAAAATCTATTTTTAATAATCTATTATAAACTAGGAAAACAAGACTCCTAGTTGAGCACCTCTTTTCTTAACTTTTCGCCTAATTTTTCTTTCATCTTAGTTTTTTTTGTAATTATTGTAATCTAAATGATCAATATACCTTCTTTTTTCAGCTTTGTTTTTTTCCTCTTCTCACCCTCACCTTCACTCTATGTTTTTCTAGCCCTAACTATTTTTCTTCTCTCTGTTTTGGAACCTATTTTCTAGCCCTCAAGTTTTTTCAATTTTAGAAGCTATATTTTTTACCATACTTTGCCAAAATTAGCACCGTAATATATTGAGTAGCAATTGATGGGAGAGGAGAAATGAGACTTACATGAATGTATGGTAAAATCTCTTTTTCAAATTAGAATAACATCATGACCAAGCTCTTATCTCATATATATATATATATATATATATATATATATATATATATATATATATATATATATATATATATATATATATATATATATATATATATATATATATATATATATATATACACACTATTTTTTCATATTTTTCTCTTCTCATCCTCGAATATGTTTCAAAACTTCAACTTACAAAAGAAAGTCATTGGTAACTACTGATTTTTTATTACTCATCACCTATTTTATTCAACAAACACTTTATTTACCTTTACTTTTTCTTTTCTTTTCTTTTGATGGGAATTAGCTTTCACAGAAGGATTTCAACAAAGGTAATCACTTCCTAAATTCTTGGTTCAACTGCTTTTCATGTTAAGTCTCTCTAATCCCTTTTCATGTCTAAATTAAACTATATTTTAGGAACATTTAATAATTTTTTCCATTATAATATACATATCCAATGTTTTATCTTTTGTCATTTTTTTCTTATTTTTGAGTTGAGTTCTTTTAGTTTTCTCAAATAAACTGGCAGTGACAGTGAAAATTCGGTTAATCTTTGCCTCAAGCTTAAGATCATTTCTGACATATTTGAAAATTTTATTCCATGATTAGTGTTATAGTTTACTTTTATAACTTTTATTGAATAGTCTATATTTTTTATGTATAATGAACTCTATGCTATTGATCATGTTTTGGGGTTAGAATTTCCTAAAATTGTTATAATGTAAAATAGATACTAATTTTAAAACAAAATCTTTCCTCAACTTTTAGGTAAGAAGTGCTAGTTTTGTATTTGATATGTGTAAAATTGAATGCATTATTCACGTGAGTTTAATGTTTCAAATCAAGAAAAATTAAATATTTAAAAATAAAGAATAAAAAATATTACTCTTTTAATCTTAAAGAATATAAGATAATTAGCCACATGTTATTCCTTCATAAATGAACATGTTTCAAATCAGAGTTCTTTAAAGTTGTTGTTTTAGAAAATAAATACTAATTTGAAAACAAAATCTTCTCCTCAACTTTAGGTAACAAGCACTTATATAACATCCCTTAAATTTGAATAACTTTCAGGTACAATTATATGGAGAACAAATGATTGTTGTCATACTAAGTAATCTTAATCATGATAGAACTAATCCAAAACTAACCTACATTATAACAAAATTATCATTATATTATCACATTTTTTTGTGCTTTATTTGTTAAAATAGAATAATGTATGTTTAAATTTATATTTGATATATGAAAAATTGTATAACAGGAATTTAATATTTCAAACTAAAGAAGATTGGATATTATCAATAAAAAATAAAAAATCTTATTCTTTTAATTTTAAAAATACTAAAATAATTAATCATATATTATCTTCTTTGTTATTGATCATGTTTCAAATATCGAGTTCCTTAAAATTGTTGCTATAAAAAACACACACTAATTTAAAAATAAAATCTTTTCTCAATTGTAGATAATAAGTATTTATATAACATTCTCAACTTTTAATCGCTCTATGATACATCCTAATAACAATGGTTGTTGTCATACTCAGTAACCTTAACCATGAGAGAACTCTGGTCTATCTATGACACTAACATATGTTTGGATAAAATTATTTCAACTTTATCATAACTTTTTATGTTTCACTTGTTATATTAGAATTTTTTGTGTGAATTTGTATTTGATATATGAAAAATTAAATGCAATCTTCATAAAATTTGATTTCAGATTGATACATGTACTTACATAGTAAGAGAAGAAAGATAGCTACTTGGAAAGAAATTAATCTCAGAAAAAATACTAATTGGTACCATTCTTCTTTCTTTGTCTAACATTTTTTTTTCTATTTAAAATTTTAAAATATATACCAAAAGTATATGTCAATGTTAAGCACCTAATTGATCTCTTTATCTCTAACTTTAATCCTCGCCAGAGTCTTATACATTTTCATCTTTAATAATATTATATTTTTTACATATTTAAAATTGAACACATTTGTATATTATTATTATACCAACTTTTTAAAACATTGAGATTCAAAATATTTATGTCATATAATATTTTTCTATTATATACTTTTTTCATGTAAACTATTGATTACTTTTCTTTATTAAGTGACAACATGAAACATATTATAAACTTAAATCAATGGAATTATTTTTATGAACGAAAAGGTAATTCTCTTTTTAGATAGTTTTATGTAACATTGTTTTAAGTTAAGTTAAATATTATGAGATGATTTGGATTATTTTTTTTGTTTACATAACATTGTAACAAAATTTCAACTCATGTGAAAAGTCTTGAATTGATGAAGAAAAAAACTTATATCTTTCAAAATTTTGAAGTAATGTAAAATAATGAATAATATAAGTTATCAAAATATAAGTATAAGTTGTTTTCACAAAAATGAACATTATGAATCTAATGTAAATTATTTCTTAGCATTTGTATAATTTTACCTCCTTTAAAGATATAATTTCTCGATAAAAAATGAATGATATATTAATAGATATGGTATGGTATATATTTGTATTTAAATTATATTTTTATATTTATATCATTATAATTATTAATAATTATTCTATTTTTATAAATATAATTGATCAATTTATTAAAATGAAATAATACCATTACACAATAGACAATTGAAAAAGAAAAAAGAATTAAAATTATTTTAAAAGATTCGAGATACTTGATTAAATTAACTTCTATACTTCTATTTAGAAATTAAATATCTATTTACACCATATTTGTATATCAAATAACTTAGTCTATGATTGTATTTTCAATGTTGGAAATGAATAATAATTTATAATCACTAAAAAAAAAATGGGTTTTTTTTTGTATCATTTTCAATTTCTTATAAATCAAAATTGTCAAATGCTATCAATGTTTGATACTTATTGCATTTTGCAAGGAGATAGTAGGAAGCTGCTTACAAGATCTCTAAGAAAGAAGATCAAGAAGTTGCTTTAACAGTAAACTTTTCGAAAGATTTTTATATTATTGAAATGTTATTTTGCTGCAACTAAAGTTCAAACTTACATATAGATTATTTATTTTTTTCCAATATCCTATACTTGCCACATCAGATATAATATCCTATACTTGCCACATCAGATATGGGACTGACATTGACTTGGTTTACAAAATGGTTGTTTGTTGTCACCTTAGTAATTGTGCATTTTCATTGTTTAATATGCGTACTTTATGCTCTTATTTAGATGAACTGAGCTAAATTATATCATCTTAAATTGGCCAAACCAGTAGACAACCAAATAGGAGATTGTCATACTTTGTGTGCTATCATTGAATGATCATTGTGTGACTAAAATCGATAAATATAACTAAAAATAACATAACTTTTTTAATAGAATACTATAGTGATTTCTGCTGAGAATTTTTCTTTGATAAGCATTAAGGAAATGTTGTGGTATACTGTAAATTATTATTAAATGATGATCAAGATATTTTTTAAATATAAATGAACAAGCATTTATTTTATAGTGATAGAAGATCAGATTGATTTATGTTAGGACATTATGCTCTCCAGGCATTAGAGGTGTTGTGTTGTGACTGTTTGATACACATAATAAAGATTAGTATTTGGCAATGTTGAAGGTTCTTAATACTCATGGTAAGATTACACATCTCTTTATATGAAGTAAGAGGTTTGAGTTATTTTCTTAGGCTTATCCTTTGGATCTAATTGCTTAAACTGTTTGGGTTAAGCTAGTATTTGGTTAGAGGTTATTAGTTATTGTGATTTCCCTATTTCCTAGTTACCTTATTTCATTGTATACTCTGATTTGATTGCTTGTATTTATTTAAATTAAAAAATTCTTGACAATTGCTGTAAATAGTAATCTAATCCCTAAGCTGCAAGGATTCAATTATGTTGTAGGCTAATGATTTATGTGTCAAACTAAGGACTATTACAACTTTATATCAATTACAAGTCTAGACGTGGAATCCATGAATAGCATAGAAGCTACAGTGAATTTGAATTTTAGGGAAACAAACACATCCTTGACAAACTCTCTTCTAAAAGAACTAATTTTGAGAATAATTATTTTTTTATTATTGAATATTGAAAATCTGTTCTAAAGATCACTGATAAGCGTCTAATACGACACTTATTTGGAACATAGTTCGATATAATTGCAAGTAATTGAAGCATAAAACACCATTAAAGCATGAGAAAATGACAAAAAACTGAGTAACTCATGCACAATCTGGAAAATTCAATTTTAGAGCTTTTTAGGCGATAAATTCTCACAAATATGATGTGTTTTAATTACTGCAGTATGTTACAGGGTTCCGTGTCGGCAACGCAACCAGAATTACATGGAGCACATGAAGATTTGAAAGAAAAGAAGCATTCTGTTATTCGCATCACGTTGGCAACGCAAGCACAGTCGCGTTGGACATGCAACGCAACAGAACAACATCTATAAAAGCCCAGAACAAAACGAAAACAGGGCACGAATCAATCAATCATTCTATCAGGTCACTGATCTGTCTCTAGAAGCAGACGTAGATGTAAACACCCAATTATGTCCGAGGCCCCAACCATTAAAATTAATCAAGAAAAAAAATTAAAAAGTAAAATGAAATAAATAAAAAGAATAGTATAAAAAGGAATATGCATAGTAAAAAAAAAATAATAATAAAAAAAAATAATAATAACCCCAAAACAAATAAAATCTGGAGTAAATAAAAATTAGAAAAACAATAAAGAAAATAAATGAAGAGAGAAGTTGAAAAAAAAATAAAGGAAAAATCATAAAAAATAAAGGGAAAATGTGAAGAAGAAAAATTAGGAAAATAAACTAAAAAATAAAATAATATTTTTTCAAAAAATAAAAAATAAAAGATTTTAATCTATGAAACAAAATCTAAAGTTAAAACAAAACAACGAATAATAAAATACAAAAAAAAATTAAAAATAATAAAATCTGAAACTAAAAATAATAATCAAAATATATATACAAGATAAATCTGAAAAAATGAAAATAAAATTAAAATCAGAAAAATAAAAAAGAAAACTAAAACAAAATCCGAAGATATAATAAAACAAAATCTGAAAAAAATAATAATAAAAATAAAACCAGGAAAAAAAAGGAGTAAAAGAATTAGAAAGTGAAAAGAAAAAGAGCTCGAAATTTTTTCAAAGAAGAGGCTATAAAAATGACGTACACCCCACAGTTTTGAGGGGGGTTTTCTCATTTTTTTTTACGGGGTTCTTTTTGTTCTTTCTCTCTAGACCCGGTTCATGGAGAAAAGAGCGGAGAAAAGGAGGAGCTGAATTGCAGGACCGCATCAGATTTTTGTTCTTCTTTCGCAAGATCTCTTCAAGATTGTAACGATCCTCTGCATTCCACCATGATAATTCGTGCATAAGACCAAATCATAATTGTAGTGATAGGGGAATGGCAACTTATGCATACTATCACTTGAGCAAACAGATTTGTGTGGTAGTTGTTTCTTGCATGAATATGATTCCTCTTTACTTCTGCAAGAACTCTATATTTTACTTAAAGAAAGCAAGGTTGAATAATAGATGAATAATGTTCGCACTGCATGATGGCGTGATTCTCTGAAGGTGAAATAGATCTTAAATTATGAAGTAGATTTCAAATTATGATCGAATGATACATGCAATTGATTGATACCATTTCCTGCACCCTGATCTTGTAAAATTAACACCAAACACGTCTAATTAGTACATGTATTGACATAATTGATCACGGTCCATAAGTTTGCTTAAATATTAGGTAAATCTATCATTGCTTGATCTAATCGCTGCAAAGGATAGTTCGACATCCTCTTCCTCAGGATCATATTTGATTAGAGAGCTTGGTGCTTGTGAAACCTCGTGCATGGTGTTAGAAGTTTGACATCAAAACACTCTGTTCTGCGCTTCACGAATCCCGTCGACGCAAACATGGGTGAAATAGGCGTATATCCAAGAGTATTTGATACCAAGATCTAGCATTATGACTTTTCCTTTCTAACTCTTGTACGTCAACTGTATCCATGGACCAACCCTTGGTGAGCAGTACCAGCCATGTAAACTTTGGTCACACTCATCTGCTGGCTTATAAATGGCCCATGAGAAGTCACTCCTTGGAAGAACCTTCAATAGGGTAGAATCGACTCCACAATGACAAGACTCTCCAAAGCTTTGTGCTGCGAGACCAAAATCCGTTGTGGGCTGAGCAAAATAGGGAAGAGCGGCTCACTGAAGTAGCCTTCTAATGAAGCCTGAAACACCTTGCATGCAAATAAAATATCAGGTGCAATGATCAGACCTCGTCCATTGATGTAAGTCAGGCCGTCTCCCACCTCGCTCTCCTTCGTTTGGGTTAACAACCGAGTTCAGGTAGGGAAGAGAACTTGACGACAGGCCATTCTGCTTGGTTAGAAAGGGAATGGGTCAGCAGAACTTCAGGCAACCCGTGCAATCTTTATGTATGAAAAGCCTTACTTTGAATAGATGAAAGGCATTAAAGACGAGCATGGCCGAGTGGTACTGCAAGCATCATTGTAATTCTCCGTGGCAAGGAAAGCAACCAGGTCACTTGGGCACTAATCCCGCCTCACAGATTGGCAAGGTGTAGGTGTACAGGTCGACGCATCTAACACGGGTCCCATGATCCTCCTAACTCTGAAAACTGAAAATATAATACCACCGTGAGGGGGGGCGTGAACAACGGTATGCATGAGCGTGTTGGGACTTGCAATCCCTTGCTCTTTACCCTAAAGTACAAGACCATTCTATCTCTTTGAACAAACTTGGGTAGGTCATAAGACCTAAGGACAAGCAACCAATCCGGTATAACCAGCAATGGAAGAATACACCAAGCAAATTCAGTGGAAAGCCAGCATGATCACCGACCAGATGTTCATAGGGAGTTCAGGAACCAGCCTTGACGAAATCACAGTTATCCATGCAAGCGCCATGCACCAACATATTTTACAGTGGGTTCTTGTGTCGCACCTCCAATATGAACGTGAGCCCAGGTTTTGACTCAAAGGGGAGAGATTATTCATGCAACGTTAATTAAAGCCATGCGGGACCCACGGCTGGAGCACCATTTAAAGTAAACGCAAAAGTAATTTCAGGCCTCCATTGAAAGTAGGATAAACACGTAGGCCCCACCAAGTGAACAACACTCAAAGTAAAGGGGGTCCCACTATGTGGCATACAGTTTTGGCATTAAATTTGCAGAGCACAACCTATGTCAACTAATGATCCAAGAAGAAAGGCACGTATCTCAGTCCCCATGGGCACTTGGTTAAATCTTCCCCTTATTACAATTAGGGCCTGCATCCTCTATTATTCCATTTAGGCCCCCTAAATCCATATAATTACAAAATGCCCCTCAAATTCCTAAAATACCAAAACTGCCCCAAATTCCAGAAATTAAAAATTCATAAAAATTCTAGAAATTAATAAAAATTCCAGAAATTAATAAAAATTTATAAAAATTCCAGAAACTAATAAAAATTCATAAAAATTCCAGAAACTAATAAAAATTCATAAAAATTCCAAAATTAATAAAAATTCATAAAAAATTCCAAAATTAATAAAAATTCATAAAAATTCTAAATTTGATAAAAATTACCAAAAATTTCATGAACATCCCAAAATTTCTAAATAATTCATAAAAGATCCAAAATTCTTAAACAAATCCATGAAACATAAGATTCCTTAATTGTTAAAATTCCTAATAAATACTAAATTCATACCTCTAAAATTCTCCTAATTGCATTTTAATTTCTCAAAGTCCTTCTGATTACAAGTTAAATCCATTAATTTCATTAATGCTAAGCACACCCCATAACCTTTTTATGTTTGATTATGTCTTCCCTATTGTATTATTCATCGCTTTTCAAAATAAAAATCTGGTTTTGCGATTCCTAATCTCACGCGACGAGCTCTATGCACGAACTGATATCTTTTTCTGTTGTTCGTTGTTTAGAGATTCGTATGGATCCAAGTGCAGTCGTAGTTGTCTTGAGCCCTATGTGGATGGGGATTGCCCTTCTAAAAAAATTTTTTTTTTCAAAATACTCTAGCCACTTTCAAATATTCCTTTTCAAACAATTCTGAAGGTCAAGCCTTCGAGCACCAAACACTGTTTTCAAACACCCCTTTTCAAGTTTTTTCTGAAGGTAAGCCTTCAAACAAACTAGAACTACGTAAGCCTTGAATTTCCCATTGCACCGGGGAATACGTAGGAGCAGGATCAAGTCCTGTCAGGCTAACCTCCATCAAGTATTTATTTGAACGCTAATTAAAGGGATCAAACCATTTTCAAATAATCACACACTCAGTTTAAGGGTACCGTTCTTCGGAACGGGCGAATGGGGTGCCTAACACCTTCCCCATTCGTAGCCGACTCCCGAACCTTAATCTCATCCTTAAGTCAGGGTTTTTTCCAAATCTTTTTCCCTTAAATAAAAATTTGGTGGCGGCTCCACATCATCAATCCAATCCATTTTCAAAATTTAGCGAGTTCGTCATCTCGTCGGAATTACGGTTGCGACAGATGGCGACTCCACTGGGGAATCTTAGAGAGTCAAGCCCATTTGATTGAGTGTACATTGTATTTGATCCCTTCTCTGTTTATTTTCACAATTTGTTTACTGCACGATTCACTTATTTGTTTGCTTATCTATATGTTTGTTTATTCTTTGTATAACCCTAGGATAGACAAACAATAAATTTCTATATATCTGTACAAATTCCCCCAATTACATGTATCCCAAATTTGTGTGCCCTCATACATTGCATGTGCATTTATCATGAGTGGGGCCTTGTACCCAGGTCCGAGTGAAGCCTAGGAATAGAGGGATCTAGTGATGTCACTTTGGGGCTTACGTCCTGTTTGACTATCACGAAAATCCCAGCTAGAGTGCGTCCTATTTGTAATGCCCTACAATTGGTAGCTTTTTCTGCTATTGTGGCAAGCATTACAAACTGGAACTTGGCTCTAGTAACCTCTTATACCTCAGGATTACAAACTACCTTATGAGAGGTTCATATAAAAGACCTTAGACCCTTAGGACAGGTAACCCGCATAGGAAGCAAGGAGAGCACACACCCCTTTTATGGTACATGGCTGACATGCTATTCACATGGCTCAAGTTAACCAAATTATCCAAAGCGGCGAAAGGGAGTCGAGATATGAAATTGGGGAAATGCAGAAAATCAAAAAGAAAATCAAGGAAAATTGTATAAACGGAAGTTGAAAGACAAAAACCAAATCAAGATAAAAATCAAGAAAAATCAAAATAGAAGGAAAACTAGAAAAATAATTTCGAAAATACTGAAAATATAAAAAGATTCAAAGGAAGAGAAAACGAAATTTCGAAAACCTAAAGAACGCTTTCTAGAAAGATTTTAGTAAAAAGATTTTCAAGAAAAACTAAAAGTTTTTCCAGAAAACACCAAAATTCATAAAAAATATAAAATTGTTAAAAAACCAAATGAAGCAACCTTCAGTTATTTTCAAGATAGTCAAATTTCAAAGATTTCCAAGATTTATTTGTGCATAACATTCATGCATTAAATAAATTTATCATCGGAAAAAAAATTTCAAAAAATCATTCCACATTGCATTATACTCATTTTATCATTCGTGATTGTTTGCATTCAAATTATTTCTCAAAAAATCAATTTTTAACTTTAACAGAAAAATTAGAGAAAGACAGTTTCCTCGACATCCTCATAGAACTCGAGCACAATCAGGAATCATGGATGAGCTGGAGAGACAAAATGAGGAACTGAGAAATGAGGTCAAGACTCTAAAGGAGCATATGCCTGACACGCTCGTCGTAAACGCGCAAAAATAATTTCTAGATTTCCCCCAAACTATTGGTATAGTATAAGGTGCAACCTAGGTCATCTCCCAAAGACCATTTCAGATTCTTAAGCAAATAAGGAGAAGGTTAGAACAAGGGGATTTTGGAAAGATTTGATATGAAGTTCTAAATGCAAAATACAGAATGAAATTTATTTGACTTAACAATAATCAACTCAAGGAATTCAGAGGCTATTTTCTTAACTAATCATTGATCACTAAAATCATGCATTGTGTTTATCAACCTAGGATCATCTGGAACCCCTACAATGATCCTTGAATTCTCTACTGAGAAACCTCTCAGAATTTAATTGATTATGATCAACAAGATTTAGTAACCACTTAATCTTTTATCTAAACCAATTTCACAATCAGAATTCAGTTGAAGTAAGTAATAAAATGAAAACCTTCAATTAAATTACTTAATTTCTACTCTTCAAACTTTTGGAAAGTGATTTACCAATCAAAAACCAATTATAAATCAATCATGCATTAATCAAAATACGTCAACCGATCAAACTTTGATTAAAGAATAAAATTGAAGAATATAGTGAAGTAGAGTAGAAACCACTTAATAAGCATGTAAATAAAGATCAAGACCTCAAAGTTAAAATGAAAATAGCTTGAATCCTCGAATTGAAACTACAAACCTAGCCTTCCATGAAGGAGGCAAATTAACAACAAAGAAAGAGGCAAATTAACAACAAATAAATCCTAAGCCTTCCATGTAGGAGGCAAAACTAACAAGAAATAAATCCTAAGCCTTCCATGTAGGAGGCAACTAACAATAAAGAAAACATAAGCCTTCCATGAAGGAGGCAAAACTAACAAGAAAGAAAGGAAGAAAGAAAGAAAGAAAGAAGATGGTATTGGAGTTGATCTCCAAAATTGGTGTGTGTCTCCTCTTGCAAACCCTTCTATTTATAGAGGATTTTTGAGGCATCATCTTCAGAAAGTCACCAACTAGGATATTACTTTTCTACCCTTTTCTTGCTTTCACATGGGCTTTGTTGAAATTGCAAAACACTTTTGAATTTTTGCCACCAATGAGCACAACAATTTTGACTTTCTTGCACCGCAATTTCGGATGTTCACATGTCCGAATTAGAGCTTGACTTCTGAACAAAAGTTGTAGCCCTGGATCTTAGCTATCCAACAAAGTTGAGTTCATCTCAATATGACTTCTATATCTCAAGATATGGCCGGATCTTTGCACACTGTTCAAATTCCACGTCAGCAACACTATCTCATCTTTTGAGATAATTTCGGAGTCCTAAACATCCAATTTAGAATCTGATCTTGCTTTGTAAATATGGACACTTCTTTAAGATTTCATTCAAGATAGATTTCATGATTTTTGGATGTCTACAACTCCTATTATGCTCAAAATACTATAATAGTGTCATTTTAATCGGGTAAGCAAAGAAATTCAATTAAACTTCATATGAACCCAAACTCATAAAATATGACAAAGATCACTTAATTGAACATATAAGAAGTCTTAATGAGATAAAAGTGAGAGATAATTATTTATGAAATCTATGCTTATCAAATTCCCCCACACTTATCTTTTGCACGTCTCGGACAAACTTAAGTTAAGGATTGGTGACTTTTTTTTTTTTTTTTTTTTTTTTTTTTTTGAAAGAACATCAAAGTTTTGAGTTGATTTCTCAAGAATTCACAAAATTTCATGAAGCATTCTTTCATCACATTTTTGAAATTACTTAGAAAGGCAACTTTAATTTGAAAAACATAGATTGAGAAAGATAAAACCTCACATGATATACTCTGAATCTCTCAAGTGTTTGATTTGGTAAGTGTTTCTCTCAAATTCAATCCATGAAAGATGAACTATCATAGGCTTGCATATCTTCTACTTCTCTACTACTATGTACACATGCAATGCACAAATCAAGAGGTCTTTATTTTGGTTCTAACGGGATTAGAAAGATGAAATGATATATTGAAGAGATACAATGTTAGACCAAGGAAAATGGTAAGGATTGAGAATTGATTGTAAGTGCAAGTGTGAGAAACAGATATCACTTCTTCAATTTTTTATTTTTTTTTTTCAATATAATAGTTTATTTATTAATTTATTGCTTCAGTTTTTTTTTTTTTTTCAACCATGATATTGATGAACACAACAATAATCTCCCCCACACTTATTGAAACACTTATGGTATGATAAATCCTGTATTCCTCACCTTCTATGGTCAGACAAAGTTGTTTTTTTTTTTTTTTTATTTGTGGTGAGCTAAAAAGAAGAAAAGGCTAATCGGCTCAAAGGGCTGATCAAAGGATAAAATTATATGGTTTAGTTATTTGGCCAAGTGGTTTGTTCAAGAAAAACAGTGCCTCAATCATTTTTGTACAAATCATGTGAAAATGTAGCTTCAAAAAGAATCAATGCAAGTTCTGAAGTAACATATTCCATGGATGAAAATCACACAAGAAAGAAAATAATAATAAGGCTCAAAATCTCACAGGTAATATATTTATCAAATCTAATCTATCCAGTTCAAATATGTGTTGCCAAACTAATTAATCTCGAAATGTAAATCATTTTGCTTCAATTATTTTATGAAATCTAAAGAAAAACATACTTCCACATTCAATTTTTTTTTTTTTTTTTTTTTTTAAAATCATAAGATGCGTATCAAGAGTCAAGTGTAACTCCTTACTCAGCCATCTTACTCAAAGTAAGTTTATGAATCTAACCTAAGTTTTTTTTTTTTTTTTTTGGGTTTTTTTTTTTTTTTTTTTTTTTTTTTTTTTTTTTTTTTAATTTTAGATATCGGACCATCTTCCCCCCAACCTATCCAAGACATTGTCCCCAATGTCTTAGATGGAATTTCATATAACAGGAAAAGAAATGTAAGAAAACCATCAAAGTAAGGAAAAGTTATAACCGAAGAGTGGTATCTGGTTCTCTTTTATCTCTGCCATCCTGATTTGGTTGGTTCACCAGCTGCATTGCTTGACTGAGCTCAGATGTAGGATTTTGCAAAATCTCAAGTAGCTGTTCAACAGTTGAAGCAGATACTATGATATTGCGCATGGATTGTGGCATGAACTCCTGCTCTACTGCATGATCTAAAAAGGATATCAAACCATTATAAAAGCCATTAATATTCAATAAGCCCAAAGGTTTTTTATGAAAATTCCGATAGGCCCAAAATATAATGGTAAAAATTTCTTCCATTGTTCCAAGACCACCAGGTAATGCAATAAATGCATTAGAATTAACCAACATGTGTCTCATACGGTCATGCATGGTTGCAACCTTCAATTCAGTACCCAGGGTGAAGTAGGAGGTGCTCCCATTTTTTAAGCCAACACCTAAGACGTTACACCCCTTTGTGAGTGCAGATCCTGCAACACATCCTTTTAAACCCTGAATCCCTCCCCCATAAACAAGATTGATTTTTCTTGCAGCTAATGCCTTACCAAGGGTAGAAGCTGCATGTTGAAATTCTCCATCCTTTCCAAGGTTAGACCCACCAAAAACACAGATAGTATTGATCTTATCCATATACGGTGTTTCTATCTTTTTTTTTTTTTTTTTTGAAAAAATATGTCATAGAGGTGGATAATTTATAGGGACTCAATATCAGACAAGGAGATCGCTTGAATAGTGCGGGATCAGGATTTGGTAGCAAAAGTTTGAATTTTTGCTGCAAAAGTTTGAATTTTTGTTGCAAAAGTTTGAATTTTGGTTGCAAAAGTTTGAATTTTGGGTTCAAGGAAAAGGTGAATGTCAGAGGGGAAAGACTTTAAGCAGGGGTGAAAATTTCAAAAAAAAAACGGTGGCCCAATAAATTGAAAAGACAATGTAAATGACAAACATACACGCATGAGAATGAACAGTAGTTGTGATTGTGGCTCACATCTTCCTCTGGTTTTACGTCCAGTAACGGCTGAAACGCCTTCTAAGAGTCGAGGATGTGCTTCCCATTCAGTTTTCTTGTAAACTGACAACAGGGTCTTTTAAAGTCAGATTCCCAAGACTATAACGTGCTTTTTCCTTACGGAACAGTTCAAACAAATCAAGAAGGACTCCTTGTACATGCCCACTAGGATGCGTCTCAAGAGTCTGAATGATATCATCCAATGACTCCTTACTCAGTCCATCCTTTATGAATTGAATTTTGTCCTCTCGATTTCTTGAAACCATTCCAGGGTTCTTGCATCTTGTGTTACAGGTCCATCTTGCACACCTGTAGCAAACTCCAATTCTTTTTGCCCTTCTCTTCTTTGCATAGGAACTTCTTCCCATACCTGGCATATTTTTAACAAATGATTCTTGAAATTCACCTGCTAAACGTACCTTAGCTTCAATGATCCAACGGACATCTTCTGGAAGGCCTAAGAGTGTTAATGCTCTCAATCGTTCAAGTCTGCAATTGTAAATGTCTTTAAGAAAATTTCTGGGGAGAGTAGGGAACAAAATTTTGATCCTGGTGAGAGCTTTCTCCATTTTTTTTTTTAAAACACTCAAGTTATTATTCCTGCAAGCTCAATGTGGTGTAATAGTTAGGATGATTTAAGAGGTGAAGAAGGAAGTTGAGAGAGTAGTTGAAACTTATAAGCGAGAAATGGGAGAGAGGGAGAGGGAGAAAGAGAGAGAGAGAGAGAAAGAGAGAAAGAGAGAGAGAAAGAGAGAGAGAGAGAGAGAAAGAGAGAAAGAGAGAGAGAGCGAGAGAGAGAGAGAGAGACTTCTCTTGAATTTATTGCAGGTATGTGGCATTGTGCAAATGCACTTCTTCTACCGTGTGCTTTTGAAAACCTTCGAAAAATGGTTTAAGACGATGTCCATTCACCTTGAAGATTTTTTCAGTTACCTCATTTTTTATTTCCACTGCACCATAAGGAAAAACATTAGTAACTACAAATGGTCCTAACCATCTAGAGCGTAGATTACCAGGCATAAGCTTTAGCCGAGAATTGAAAAGGAGAACTTTTTGTCCAACGGAAAACTCCTTTCTTGCCAACTTTTTGTCATGAAGAGCTTTGACCTTTTCTTTGTAAATTTTGGAGTTTTCGTATGCTTCCAATCGAATTTCTTCAAGTTCCTGCAATTGAAGCTTCCTATGGATTCCTGCTTGGTCTAGATCCATGTTGCATTTCTTTACTGCCCAAAATGCTCTATGCTCTAATTCAACTGGAAGATGACATGCTTTACCAAAGACAATCCTGTAGGGAGACATGCCAATGGGTGACTTGTAAGCTGTCCTATATGCCCATAATGCATCAACAAGGCGCAAGCTCCAATCCTTCCTGTTAGGCTGAACTGTTTTCTCTAAGATTTTCTTGATCTCTCGATTAGAAACTTCAGCTTGACCATTTGTTTGAGGATGATATGGGGTGGAGACTTTATGCATGACTCCATATTTGCGGAGTAGGGCTTCCATTGTGCGGTTGCAAAAATGAGTACCTTGGTCACTAATTAGAGCTCTAGGAATGCCAAACCTGCTAAAAATGTTAGACCTGATAAAATCTGCAACAACTCGAGCATCATCAGTACGGGTGGCTTTTGCCTCCACCCATTTTGAAACATAATCAACAGCTAGCAGAATGTAAACAAAGCCAAAAGAGACAGGGAATGGACCCATAAAGTCTATACCCCATACATCAAATACCTCACAAAAGAGAAGTGGTTGTTGGGGCATCTCATTTCTGCGCGAAATACTCCCTATTCTTTGGCACTGCTCACAAGTTATGCATAATCTATGTGCATCACGAAATATTGTAGGCCAATAAAAGCCTGAGTCTAGTACTTTTCTAGCTGTCCGTTGTGGCCCAAAGTGTCCACCACAAGCTAGGGAATGGCAAAAGGTAAGTACAGACTGAACTTCATGATCTGGAACACATCTTCTAATGATTTGATCACTACATGTCTTCCAAAGGTATGGTTCATCCCATATGTAGTGTTTGGCATCACTTTTCAACTTGGCAAGTTGCGATTTGGTGAAGTGTTTGGGTATTTCTTTAGCAACCAGATAGTTTACCAAATCTGCATACCAAGGATCCTTCCCGTGCAAATGATAGAGATGCTCTTCTGGGAATGAATCTGCAATTGAAGTTTCTTCACAAGGTTGCTGGATCCGACTTAAATGATCTGCTACAAGGTTCTCTGCACCACTCTTGTCTTTAATCTCTAAATCAAATTCTTGCAACAGAAGCATCCAACGAATCAGTCTTGGCTTAGCATCTGTCTTCTTCAGCAAGTATTTCAAAGCTGCATGGTCAGAGAAGACAATAACTTTAGATCCAAGCAAATAGGAGCGAAATTTATCTAATGCAAACACAATTGCCAAAAGCTCCTTCTCAGTAGTTGTGTAATTTGATTGGGTTGCATCAAGTGTGCGAGAGGCATATGCAATGACATGAGATCTCTTGCTAACTCTTTGAGACAGTACAGCACCAAGGGCATAATTGGATGCATCACACATTAATTCAAATGGAAGCGTCCAATTAGGTGGTTGAATGATGGGAGTGGTTGTCAACCGCTTCTTTAGTTCATCAAATGAATCCTTGCATGCTTGATCAAACACAAATTTGGTATCTTTTTGTAGTAGTTTAGAAAGAGGTTGTGCAATCTTGCTAAAATCCTTGATGAATCTTCTGTAAAAACCTGCATGACCAAGTAAAGAACGTACTTCTCGCACAGAAGTGGGGTAAGGTAGAGAAGAAATAATGTCTATCTTGGCCTTATCAACCTCTAAACCTTTGCTAGATACCAAGTGTCCTAAGACTATACCTTCTGTTACCATGAAATGACATTTTTCAAAATTCAAAACCAGGTTAGTCTCAATGCATCTGTCCAAAACTTTAGAAAGGCTTTCTAAGCATGCATCAAAAGAAGAACCATATACAGTGAAGTCATCCATAAACACTTCCATGCAACTTTCTAAGAGATAAGAGAAAATGCTTACCATGCATCTTTGAAAGGTTCCAGGGGCATTGCATAGACCAAAAGGCATCCTTCGATAGGCAAAAGTACCAAAAGGACAAGTGAAGGTGGTCTTATGCTGGTCTTCTGGGGCTATATGTATTTGAAAATAACCTGAAAAACCATCTAGAAAGCAATAGTGAGATTTTCCTGCTAATCTTTCCAAAATTTGGTCTATGAAGGGCAAAGGGAAGTGATCCTTGCGAGTAGCTTGGTTAAGCTTCCTATAATCTATGCACACTCTCCAACTGTTTTGTATTCTGGTAGGGATTAGTTCATCATTGTGATTTTTGACTACAGTCATGCCAGTCTTCTTAGGAACTACTTGCACCGGGCTTACCCAATCACTGTCTGAGATGGGATAGATGATACCAGCTGCCAAAAGCTTACCTACTTCCTTCTTTACCACATCTAGGATGGTTGGATTCAAACGCCTTTGTGGTTGTCTAACAGGTCTGGTGTTTTCCTCCAGCAGTATCCTATGCATACAAGTAGATGGGCTAATACCTGGAATATCAGCCAAAGTCCATCCAATTGCTTGTTTATGGCTTTTTAAGGTTTGCAGTAACCTTTCTTCCTGTTGTGGTAGAAGGTTCTTTGCTACAATGACAGGAAGCTTCTCATTTTCCCCCAAATAAGCATACTTTAGATGTTCAGGCAAAGGCTTCAACTCCAAAGGAGGTGGTTGTATTATGGAAGGAAGAGATCTATCTGAGATTGAAATGTCTGCAACACTTGCATCTAACATGTCATCTTTCAACGAAGGTTGGTCTGCAGCATTAATCCTGGAACACACAATACATGAATCAAATTCATCACATGTGCAAGTAAAATTATCTAAGTAATCTAAATCAAAATCAAAAAATTTAAAAAGTAGATTGTCAATAGAATAATCATCCGTAAGAAGGTCTATGACATCAAGTTGAAAGAGTGAATGATTCTCTATGGGATGCTTCATGGCTTCAAATATGTTGAATTGGATGATATCATCTCCAAATTCCATAGAGAGAGTCCCCGTATGCACATCTATCTTTGTTTTTGCAGTTTTGAGGAAAGGTCTCCCTAGGATCAAGGTTGCTCTATTGATGGATGACTCATCTTCCATATCTAAAATGTAGAAGTCAGCTGGAAAGATCAGCTTATTCACTTGAACTAGCACATCTTCAAGTACTCCGGCTGGATGTGCTGTACTTCTGTTGGCTAATTGAATCACCACACCAGTTGGCTTCAGTTCTCCCAGATTCAAAGATTTATAAACTGATGAGGGCATAACATTAATGGAAGCACCTAGATCCAGCAATGCATCACCAAATGTAGAGTTTCCTATTGTGCAAGGAATGGTGAAAGTTCCTGGATCTTTACATTTCTGAGGGAGGCTGGGTTGAATTAAGGCTGAAACATTGCGTCCCACACTAATCTTCTCATCCCCTTTGAGTCTTCTCTTATGCGTGCACAAATCCTTTAGAAATTTGGCATATTTGGGAATTTGCTTGATAGCATCTAGAAGTGGTATGTTGACTTCCACTTTCCTGAAAGTATCTAGAAGCTCCTTATCCAATTCTGCATGAACATTGGGCTTGGATTGAACCATTCTATTTGGAAAAGGTAAAGATACCTTCTGATCAGCACAATTTGGGGTCTTCTTCTCATCAGATGCTTCAAGTGCAGATCGTTTATGGCAAGCTTCTTTTTGTTGATCATTCGATGTCTTATCGAAGGCTGGTGTACTTTTTTCATCAGAATTTCCTTCTGATTCAGATGGCTCATCAGAGATATCTCCAGGTGTGGAGATAAATGCTTCTTTTTGGTGTGGATTAGTCTGATTGAAGCTTTGTTGCTTTAAAATTGTAGGGTCTGTCTGCACTTTCTTCCCACTTCTCAAGGTCATGGCATTCACACTTTTGGGATTTATGACAGGTTGAGAAGGTAGTTGACCAGAACCTTGAGATTTCAATTGGTTGACAGTGGTAGCCAATTGCCCAATTTGAGTTTGTAAATCCTGAATGGTAGAACTTACATTTTGTTGAAATTGAAGATTGTTGGTTGCTAATTGCTTCATCAAATCATCAAGAGAGGGTTCAGAAGCATTAGAGGGTACAGATTGTTGTTGTTGTCTGAATGGCGGTGGTTGGTATTTATTTTGGGAGTCAGATGTTTGAATCCTTTGTTGTTGTGGAGGGCCATATCTCAAGTTAGGATGGTTTCTCCAACTAGGATTGTATGTTCCAGAAGGTGGTTCAAACTTCTGTTGCTGATAATGTTGAGGAGGCCTGTATTGTTGTCCTGTGCCAAAAATACCATTTACTGCAGCCTCAGGTGTCTCACTTTCTTGCAATGTTGGGCATGCATCAGTAGGATGATCTGCAGAAGTGCAGATGCCACATGTTTTGGTTTTGTCAATAACATTAAGTTGCTGTTGTTGTCCGATGGCCAACTGTCTTACGATGGAGGTTAGTTCTTCAATTCTGTTCTCCAATCGTGTATGGTCTGTCTTGGTGGTCATTTCATGGACTCCTTTAGACAAGGAATTAGTTCGAGAATTGAATTGCTGAGAATTCTCTGCCATGTTGGCAATCAAATCTCGAGCTGCTGTAGGAGTTTTGTCCATAAGTGCTCCACCACTAGCTGCATCAACCATGCTTCTGTCCATTGGCATGAGTCCTTCATAGAAATACTGAATCAGTAATTGATCACTGATTTGATGGTGTGGACAAGTGGCGCATAGTTTCTTGAATCTCTCCCAATACTCATAGAGAGTTTCTTGGGAGTTCTGTCTGATGCCGCAAATCTCTTTTCTGATAGCTGCTGTTCTGGATGCAGGGAAGAATTTCTCCAAGAATAATCTTTTCATATCATTCCAGCTTGTAACAGATGTTGGATGTAGATAGTACAACCAGTCCTTGGCTCCATCATTTAAGGAGAAAGGAAATGCCTTCAACTTGATATGATCTTCAAGAATTCCTTGTGGCCGCATTGTAGAACACACAATGTGAAATTCCTTCAAATGTTTATGAGGGTCCTCACCTGCAAGGCCATGAAACTTAGGTAGCAAATGTATTAGTCCAGACTTCAGTTCAAATGGTGCATCAACATCAGGGTATTGAATACACAATGGTTGATAAGCAACATCAGGTGCAGCTAATTCTTTTAAGGTTCTATCAGCCATGTTCTTAGCAAAATATTTAAAACTATCAAAATTTAAAGATGAAAAATCACTACTGTTACTTTCTTGGTTATTACTGGATGAATGTCTTCTATGTGCTCTTTTCAAATGGTGGAATGTTCTATCAATCTCAGGATCATATGCATATAAATTTTCAGGATTGGATCGGGTCATACACAAAAAGGTGAATTCATATAGAAAATCCAAGAATGATATATCTAAAGTAAAAACAATTGTTAGAAAGATTAAAATTTTTATACAAACTCCTAAATGAGCCTAGGAAATTAAAATGGTCCCCGGCAACGGCGCCAAATTTTGACACGCTCGTCGTAAACGCGCAAAAATAATTTCTAGATTTCCCCCAAACTATTGGTATAGTATAAGGTGCAACCTAGGTCATCTCCCAAAGACCATTTCAGATTCTTAAGCAAATAAGGAGAAGGTTAGAACAAGGGGATTTTGGAAAGATTTGATATGAAGTTCTAAATGCAAAATACAGAATGAAATTTATTTGACTTAACAATAATCAACTCAAGGAATTCAGAGGCTATTTTCTTAACTAATCATTGATCACTAAAATCATGCATTGTGTTTATCAACCTAGGATCATCTGGAACCCCTACAATGATCCTTGAATTCTCTACTGAGAAACCTCTCAGAATTTAATTGATTATGATCAACAAGATTTAGTAACCACTTAATCTTTTATCTAAACCAATTTCACAATCAGAATTCAGTTGAAGTAAGTAATAAAATGAAAACCTTCAATTAAATTACTTAATTTCTACTCTTCAAACTTTTGGAAAGTGATTTACCAATCAAAAACCAATTATAAATCAATCATGCATTAATCAAAATACGTCAACCGATCAAACTTTGATTAAAGAATAAAATTGAAGAATATAGTGAAGTAGAGTAGAAACCACTTAATAAGCATGTAAATAAAGATCAAGACCTCAAAGTTAAAATGAAAATAGCTTGAATCCTCGAATTGAAACTACAAACCTAGCCTTCCATGAAGGAGGCAAATTAACAACAAAGAAAGAGGCAAATTAACAACAAATAAATCCTAAGCCTTCCATGTAGGAGGCAAAACTAACAAGAAATAAATCCTAAGCCTTCCATGTAGGAGGCAACTAACAATAAAGAAAACATAAGCCTTCCATGAAGGAGGCAAAACTAACAAGAAAGAAAGGAAGAAAGAAAGAAAGAAAGAAGATGGTATTGGAGTTGATCTCCAAAATTGGTGTGTGTCTCCTCTTGCAAACCCTTCTATTTATAGAGGATTTTTGAGGCATCATCTTCAGAAAGTCACCAACTAGGATATTACTTTTCTACCCTTTTCTTGCTTTCACATGGGCTTTGTTGAAATTGCAAAACACTTTTGAATTTTTGCCACCAATGAGCACAACAATTTTTACTTTCTTGCACCGCAATTTCGGATGTTCACATGTCCGAATTAGAGCTTGACTTCTGAACAAAAGTTGTAGCCCTGGATCTTAGCTATCCAACAAAGTTGAGTTCATCTCAATATGACTTCTATATCTCAAGATATGGCCGGATCTTTGCACACTGTTCAAATTCCACGTCAGCAACACTATCTCATCTTTTGAGATAATTTCGGAGTCCTAAACATCCAATTTAGAATCTGATCTTGCTTTGTAAATATGGACACTTCTTTAAGCTTTCATTCAAGATAGATTTCATGATTTTTGGATGTCTACAACTCCTATTATGCTCAAAATACTATAATAGTGTCATTTTAATCGGGTAAGCAAAGAAATTCAATTAAACTTCATATGAACCCAAACTCATAAAATATGACAAAGATCACTTAATTGAACATATAAGAAGTCTTAATGAGGTAAAAGTGAGAGATAATTATTTATGAAATCTATGCTTATCAATGCCCAAGCTGATGGAGGCCATCCAATCATCAAAACAGAAGAAGGCAATGGAATCTCTTCCGAGAGAGCCAGATGATTCATCATACCCTCCTGGCTTCACTCCACCATTAACCATACCTCCGTAAACTGAAAGGGTTCATTATGGGTTTCCTCATGGGCATGCACCCTCATACAACCAAACACATGACCTACCTCCAAACACCATCTCACGAGCTCACCAAACAGCTGTTGGGGGAACGCATCCTATGTTCATCCAAAGGCCTCACCCTATACACATACCATTTTCTCAATCTCACCCTATGCCCAAGGAATACCCAAGCCATCCTTCTAAGGAGGAAACAGAAAAGTGGAAAGGTCTAGAGGAAAGGATCAAAGCAATCGAGGGGAGTGCTTACGAAGCCACAAACGCAGCTGATTTGTGCTTAGTACGAGACGTGGTCATGCCTCCTAAATTCAAGGTTCCTGAATTCGGGAAATATCAAGGAACCAGTTGTCCAAAGAAACACCTGACTATGTACTGTAGGAAGATGTTTGCATGTACTTACGATGAGAAGCTGCTCATCCATTTCTTTCAAGACAGCTTAACATGGGCAGCTGCAAACTGGTACACTCAACTGGAGCAGACACCCATCCGTTCATGGAGAGACCTTGCTGAGGCTTTCACGAAGCAGTGTCAGTACAACATGGAGATGGCCCTTGATCGAACCCAACTCCAGAACATGGCCAAAAAAAGGGAAGAGTCCTTCAAGTAGTACGCCCAACGCCGGCGAGAGTTGGCTGCTCAAGTACAACCTCCCTTATCCGAAAGGGAATTGGTCAGCATGTTCGTGGACACACTCCAATATCCTTTCTATGACAAGATGATTGGCAGTGTAACTTCTAGCTTCTCCGATGTCATCATCATTGGAGAAAGGGTCGAAGGTGGTATGCGTCGGGGAAAGATCGCGCACAAATCCACAAGGACAACCAATACTTCCAATGGGTCTGGGAAGAAAAAGACAGGAGAGACCTGCAATGTGGCTTCTAATCATGGCCAATACACTCCTCAAATGACACAGTATGGTCCAGCTGGCTTTCGATCATCACCATATACACCACACACACCCTACATACCATATCCTTACATTGTCAACACCTACCAAACACCATACCCTCCTACTTACAACTATTCGACACAAATCCGGCCACCAACACCATACACGGCCCAAACACAAGCTATAAGCCAGATCCTAATCAAAGCCAGAAAAAGGAGAAGAAACCCGTCCAATTCAACCCTATCCCAATCTCCTACACTAAGCTACTACCTCGGCTGATCCAAAACTCGCTGGTTGCGCCTTATCCTCTGAAACCTTAAGAGCCGCCATATCCTAAATGGTACGATGCTAACGCCAGACGCGATTACCATGCAGGATTTATCGGTCATTCTACAGAGGATTGCCTAGCGTTGAAGCGAAAGGTACAAAGTCTAATTGACGCAAAATGGCTGGATTTTGGGAGGCTCCCTCCCAACACAGAAAACAATCTGTTTCCAAATCACGAGAGCCCGTCAACCAGCTGAAAGAGACGGGAGCAGCACAACGGGGTGCCTGGTACAAATTGAGGATATCCATCCAGAAATTGTCGTACTTTTCAAAGTTAATCTTTTGTAAATAAACAGCAATGAATAGA
The DNA here is from genome assembly GCA_037954105.1 of Canavalia gladiata. Classification (NCBI taxonomy): domain Eukaryota; kingdom Viridiplantae; phylum Streptophyta; class Magnoliopsida; order Fabales; family Fabaceae; genus Canavalia; species Canavalia gladiata. Next base: position 19,911,651 of record CM075660.1, read on the forward strand.
TACAAAATTACATTTTTCATATTACTTGAGCACATGCTTTACATTTTGGCTTTACTTCTAAAATTTACCATTCTTTTTATCATTCAAACCCGCTCCTTATTCCTACACCAAAACAATAAATACCTGTTGGTGACGATGCCAGTGCTGTAATAAATAATCTTGAACGTCTAATTAATCAAGCTCAAAGAGAAAAGCCCAATGAGGAAGCAGAATAAACAACCAGGGATTCTAGATCACCATTCAAAGTGTCTTGTCAAATAAAATATCCCGCTGGAATCGTTCAAATCCAAGCAAAATTTAGGGATGCAAAATAAGATCCGCTGAATTAAAAACCAAATGATTCCGGCAAGATCAACATCCAACTACATAAAATTCAAGAAAAAGGAGAAGACCCGCTGGATTAAAGTAAAAAATAATCCAGGAAAAATCAAGGTCAAAACATAAAATTCAAGAAGAAGAGAAGCCTGCTGGATTAAAAGCCAAAAATAATCCAGGAAAAAGTAGGGTTAAAATTCAAAATGATCGACAAAGTCATGATTAGAAAAGGTCTTGCCGGTTTCCAACAACAATTCAGGAAAAATTAGGATCAAACAAAAGCCCGCTAGGTCGACAACCCCCAAAAGAGACCTAGGCAAAAAAGTTAGGGAACAATCAAATAGAAGCCCGCTAGGTTGACAACTCAAACACAACCTAGGAAAAAATTAGGGTACAAAATCAAGACCCCGCTAGGTCGAAAACTCTCAAAAGAGACCTAGGAAAAAGTTAGGGCACAATAAAAAAAAAAAAGCCCGCTAGGTCGAAAACCCGTAAGGTCGACCTAGGCAAAAATTAGGGCATAATCAAACAGGAGCCCGCTAGGTCGACAAACTCTCAAAGACGACCTAGGCAAAAGTTAGGGTACAATCAAACAAAAAAGCCTGCTAGGTCGAAAAACCGTAAGGGCGACCTAGGAAAAAATTAGGGCATAATCAAACAGAAGCCCGCTAGGTCAACAATCAAGAACGACCTAGGCAAAAGTTAGGGCACAATCAAATAGAAGCCTGCTAGGTCAACAACTCAAACACGACCTAGGCAAAAATTAGGGTACAAAATCAAGAGCCCGCTAAGTTGAAACCCGTAAGGGAAACCTAGGGAAAAGTGAGGGAGAAACGAAAGACCTGCTGGGTTAAAAACTCAAAAGAACAACCCAGGCAAAAGTTAAGGTCAAATCAAGAATCCCAGGACGACATGACATTTCTGCACCTCATATCTTCCTAAAACTGGGGCAAAATTTTTCCATTTCTCAAGTTTGGCTAATTAGACAATCAAGATTATAAAAAGCAACATTGGAATTTTTCACCAAAAGGTGCCATTTGGGCAATCGAACCCACACCCCTTGTCATCCTTGCCTTTCAAATACACTACCCCAAAACATACAACCTCAAATTCTCTATCTCTTTCTTTTTTACCATCCAGCATCACTTTGCACACCCTAATAATGCCCGTGCCAAAAGGAAATATGAAAAATTAAAAATTAAAAAGGATTAATTTTGAAAATTCATGACAAGTCGGATGAATCTTTGACCGTTGCAACACGATAGGATTGTGTCTCAAAGATTCATCTTCTTGCCAGCCATGATGCCACCAAAAAGGAGTATGTCTTATTCAATCAAGCTGACCATTGTGGGGTCTTAAGGATCCTGACAAAAGAGAATTTCGAGATTGACCAAAACACCGAGCTTAAGTCAATCTAGCTCGTCCTGATTCTTGATTCCTGTCACACCAACTATAGGGTTGTCGAGGAAGGATATGTCAAAAAAGAGAAAATCAAAAATCAAGAAATTATTTCAAGCATAAAACAAAACTCTGCATCATTGTTGCAAGCATCACAAATATCGCATTCTTTTCATTCACTCAAACACCACTAAGCATCTTTTTATTCAAGCATTGCACGACCCATTTTTCAAAAGTAATTAAGACCCGGGTAAAATTGCCCGAATCAATCATAATTAAAACTGAATCAAGTCCAAACTGGGGCAAAAGCTTGCCCAACAAAATGTTAATTTGGGGTCATCCTCAAACGATGAATTAAGTCCAAACTGGGGCACACGCCAACCCACAAAAATTCAATTTGAGGTTATCCTCAAAATCTCAGTCAAGTCCAAACTAGGGCAAACGTTTACCCACATAAATTCAAATTGAGGCAATCCCCAATTCCTCAACGTCAGAAAATTTAAACTGGGGCAAACGCTTGTCCACAAAAGTTCAACTTGAGGTCATCCTCAAAATTCTAGGTCAAGACCAAACTGGGGCACACATTTGCCCAAGAAAGATTTAAATTCAAGAACAAAACTGGGGCAAGCTTTCGCCCAGATAATTCAAATCGAGGTAGTTGAAAACTTTTGAATCAAGTTCAAACAAAGACAAACCTCCATCAAGTATTTATTTTCACTCTAATTAAACGGTACCCTTGAATTTCCCATTGCACCAGGGAATACGTAGGAGTAGGATCAAGTCCTGTTAGGCTAACCTCCATCAAGTATTTATTTTCACTCTAATTAAAGGGATCAAACCATTTCAAATAATCACACACTCAGTTTAAGGGTACCGTTCTTCGGAGCGGGCGAATGGGGTGCCTAACACCTTCCCCATTCGTAGCCAACTCCCGAACCTAAATCTCATCCTCAAGTCAGGGTTTTTTCCAAATCTTTTTCCCTTAAATAAAAATTTGGTGGCGGCTCCACATCATCAATCCAATCCATTTTCAAAATTTAGCGAGTTCGTCGTCTCGTCCGAATTATGGTTGCGACAGTAGAGAATAGAGCCGCTGCCTTCCCAGACGCTGGTTATGTTCTGGGTGAAGGAGGAACACTAGGGTTGAGGACGAAGGGTATCTGCAACGTGTCTTCACGCTTATGACTTCACTCCTCACCTCTATTTTCTTTCTTTATCATTATGTGTAACTAGATTTATATTAGGGAAGGAGAAATCCATTGCTGAACCTATATAACCTGAATACGTTATATGTATTCCAGATTGTTTTTCCTTAAAGTTGATTATTCATCTCTTTGCTTAATGTTTCTATGACTTGGCCACTTAAAGAAAGCAAGGTTGAATAATAGATGAATAATGTTCGCACTACATGATGACGTGATTCTCTGAAGGTGAAATAGATCTTAAATTGTGAAGTAGATTTCAAATTATGATCGAATGATACATGCAATTAATTGATACCATTTCCTGCACCCTGATCTTGCAAAATTAACACCAAACACATCTAATTAGTACATGTATTGACATAATTGATCACGGTCCATAAGTTTGTTTAAATACTAGGTAAATCTATCATTGCTTGATCCAATCGCTGCAAAGGATAGTTCGACATCCTCTTCCTCAGGATCATATTTGATTAGAGAGCTTGGTGCTTGTGAAACCTCGTGCATGGTGTTAGAAATTTGACATCAAAACACTCTGTTCTGTGCTTCACGAATCCCGTCGGCGCAAACATGGGTGAAATAGGCATATATCCAAAAGTATTTGATACCAAGATCTAGCATTATGACTTTTCCTTTCTAACTCTTGTACGTCAACTGTATCCATGAACCAACCCTTGGTGAGCAGTACCAGCCATGTAAACTTTGGTCACACTCATCTGCTGGTTTATAAATGGCCCATGTGAAGTCACTCCTTGAAAGAACCTTCAAAAGGACTTGTCTACGTTATGGAGAATAATAACCGAGACGGCTTCATGATGCTTAAATAACTAAGTCTTACATGATGAAAAATAGATAATGAAGCCAGGGGTCAATTAAAGATGGCACTTTACACACGGATGCCATGTCGAGCCCACCATGATCGGCTAGCCATGGGGTGTTGGAATAGGGTAGAACCGACTCCACAATGACAAGACTCACCAAAGCTTTGTGCTACGAGACCAAAATCCGTGGTGGGCTGAGCAAAATAGGGAAGAGCAGCTCACTGAAGTAGCCTTCTCATGAAGCCCGAAACACCTTGCATGCAAATAAAATATCAGGTGCAATGATCAAACCTCGTCCATTGATGTAAGTCAGGTCGTCTCCCTAGGGAATAGAGCAAAGAGAATAGAGTCGCTTCCTTCCCAGACGCTGGTTCTGTTTTGGGTGAAGGAGGAACCCTAGGGTTGAGGACGAAGGGTATCTGCAACGTGTCTTCACGCTTATGACTTCACTCCTCACCTCTATTTTCTTTCTTTATCATTATGTGTAACTAGATTTATATTAGGGGAGGAGAAATTCATTGTTGAACCTATGTAACCTGAATACGTTATATGTATTCCAGATTGTTTTTCCTTAAAGTTGATTATTCATCTCTTTGCTTAATGTTTCAATGACTTGGCCACTTATAGATTGAACCGAAATTCTTCTTCACAATTAGGAAATTGGTTTTAGAATTAGAACTGAGATTGGATAACATAATTGTGAATGCTATAGGGATAGAGATTCGCGATTGTGAGATCGTTTGAATTCTTGAACTTAAGGCTCACATCAAATTAGGAATTACTAAGGGATTAGAATTCCTAATTTGAGTGAAGAATTGATGAGTTAAGGGATTGATCTTCAATTAATATTTGTGAATTCGATCTTCAATTAACTTTTATCTTGAATACACATAATGATCCACTGTTACATAGGGGAATTTTTGGTGAAATCCAACCCTAACACCTTCCATAAATCGATTCCTTTTATATTCAAATCATCTATTGAGTACTGCACATTTCTGGGTTTATCTTGATTAGTTTTAGGCATACTGGAAGAGAGTCCAGCCTAGTGACAAAATCTGTAATCATTGTTATTTTCTGTTTGCGTTGTCTACGCACGCATTTGCATTGCCTACACACTTCTATAACAAAGTTCAATTAGTTGACTAGTGGGAATTCAATACTTGAACCAAATTCTTGTGAAGACGATACTCTTACTCACTCTTTGCTCTGTAAAACGATAAGATGCACCTGTCTTCATAATGTTCAACAATCACTGATACGAAGCAAAACATATCATAAATGATAACAAATCTTAAATGATGTGATCTCAAATAATAAAAGGAAGACATTAACTCATAAGAAGAAATCCTAAATGGTATGATCTTAGCTGATAAAATAAAATAGATCCTAAATCATGATAAGAAATCCTAAATGATGCAATCTTAGTTAATAATAGGAAATAGATTTCTGGTCATGGTAAGAAATACTTAATGATATGATTTTACCTTATAAAAGAGATCTTAAATTACAGGATCATAATCAATTAAGAGAATTTTACAGTTAAAAGAAACAAATAAAACTCTAATCATGCTGCATCTACTGTTGCCTCCTGTCTTTTCTGTTATTCCTGACCCACAAATACATCCACATTAGAGAACATCACCACAACATCACCACTAAGGCCTATACTGGAAACTAGGAACACTGAAAAATGAATGCTTGTAATAAGGATTGAATATTTTTAATACTCTTTTAATATATTTTTATTTTAAAAAAACATATTTAATGCTAATTAAAATATTATATTATTTTATAAATTAATTATATTATGATATTAACCTTTATACATAATATATATTAGATAATAAAAAAATTTAATATATTTTATTCTATTCTAAATTTATTGTTGACAATGGTTATAAATTTTAATAAAGGAGAACATATATCTTTGGTTGGAAGATCAAATAAAAAAATAGTTTATATGCGATGCTTTTATATTTTAATTTTAGAACTTATGATTCTTTTGTTATTGTATCAGCCATCTTTATATTTCACGGATGAATTTGATTCATTAGAGGTATTATTTTTTATTCCTATAAAAATATTATATCTCTTAAATTATTATGTGACAATTGTTTATTTAAAATCTATCTCTGCATCACTTTCTACTTTCAAATTGATTAAAAACATCAAAATAAAATAAAATCTACTAGATAGTTCAATTTTCATTTACATAATAAAATTTTTATATTTTTTTTTATATATGATAATTTGAAATTTTTGGTGCTGTAATGCAACATCTTCTAATATATTTTTATTTGATAGTTGTTTAATTTGTAAAATATAAAATTACTAATGCTAAGATATATTTTAATTCTGTATATACATGTGAATATTAAGTTATATGTAAATGAATTCTATAAATTTAAAACAACCAACACCATAAATGATAACATAGGTAAAATAATGTAAGTTATGATGATATTATGTTAACAATGGAACATAAGAAAAAAATAATTCATTCAAATGCCTCGGTTGAAATATCAATAGAAGAATTGAGAATAACATTGGCAACTATGAATATGTATAAAAATAGTTCCTACATTTTTAACCCCTAACGATTAGAAGACTACTATAAACATAAAGCCAAAAGTTCTAATATCTTATAATAATACATATATAATTCTTTTATCTTTTTCATGTTAAAAATTATAGTAATTGTAAAATAGCCAAATAATTAGGCATATTATTTAAAAAACAAGCAAAAAAAATGTTTAGGAATAAAAAATATGCAATTCTCTGCATGGTAATATATAAATTTCAGCTACTCCATCTAACAAAGAACGTGTATCTTCCAATGTGTGGTTATATATAATTTAGCCAACTTTCTCTCATATCTTACAATTTTCAGATAGAATATTTATTTAAAAATAGAAAAAAGAAAAAATTTACGCTTATTAAAAGAACATCAAGTGAGTGAAAACATTTTTTTACCAAATTACATATAAAATGTATAAGAATAAATTGAAATATTTAACAACTAAATTATATATTCTGAACATTTTTCACTTTTATGAATAAAAACTTTTTTATTTAAGTTAATTTTATGAATAATTTAATATAATTTTATGTATAAATATTTAATTAAAAACAGAAAAAAAATCATTCTTATCAAACAATCTTGTATCACTTCACAACTAATCCTTTATCATATGTGATTTGAGTAAAACTATTATTTATTACAAAGCATGTAAAACATATAAGGATAAATGAAAATATTTAATAGTTAAGTTACAAATTCAAAACATTTTTCTTAGTTTTGTGTATAGATATTTTTTCATTCAAATCATTTTTATAAATAATTTACATAATTTTATGTAAAAATATTTAATTAAAAATAAAAAAAGAATATTCATTCTCATCAAAAGAATTTACCATGAGATCGCAAATAATCCTTTATCATTTTTTATTTAAGTGACATTATTATTTATCATAACACATACAAAATATAAAAAGATAAATAAAGATATTTAATAGTTACATTAAAAATTTAAAATATTTTTTAGTATATATATATATATATATATTCATTCAAATCATTCTTACAATCAATTTAACATAATTTTATATAAAAATATTGGATTAAAAACAGAAAAAAGACAAACATTCACTCTTATCAAAATAAAAAAATTATAATATCCTTAAGAACATTATAATTTTATGTAATCCTTTATCATTTTCTTAAGCACATATTATTTTTTAAATGATTTAAAAAAATTTATGTCAATATATTTAATTAAAAGAAATAAAAAATCTAATCTTATCAACGAAACATAAAATAAGTTCACAATAACTATTAGTAAATATTATTTAATCGGAGTAAAACTTTTTTTTTATCAAGATACATATAAAACATTTACGGATAAATAAAAATATTTAAAAATTATATAATAAATTAAAAATATTTTTTCATCCTTATAAATAATTTTTATTCAAGTTATTTTTATAAATAATTTAATTAGATTTATGTAAAAAAGTTATAAACTGTCTATTATACCAGATGCAAATAATAATAAGCACTATAAAATAGCAAAGGAATTTCATATTTCCATTAAAAAGGGTGAAATGAAAAAAAAAATTATAATTGTATACGAAAAAATTCTATTTTATATTAATTAAACAATCACAACATAGATTATGTTATTTTTCTACCGTTATGCAGAGAAAGCACGCTAAAAAAATATTTCTTCGACAAATATTTTAAGACAATTTTATAAATTAATACGAAATATATTAAAGTTTAAAAATTATAGCATTTTAATTTTCATTAAAATATTTTTTATAATTTTTAATAAATACATAAAATCTAAAAAATTAAAATCATGATTATTTATCTTTTAAAATCTTCACTAAATCAATTTTTTTTAATGATAATATCACTCCTTCACTAAATCAATCTTTTAACATAACCTCGATCAATGATTGTCCTGGGAAACAACTAACTCCAGCTTACCCCATTGGAATTTTGAGAAACAAAAAAATGTAATATTTTGCAAATCCCATACTTTTTGGTAGTAGGTGTATGTGTTTTTTTTTTAAAACCCACCTGCAGCAACAACAACATTACAGGTATCTTTCTTGGGGTTAGCTTATTTCAGCCTTTGAGAGCCGATATTAAGTTCAAAATAGCTTTTTTTACCTCTTCTATATATTTATACTATCACATTATATATAAATTTACTATTTTGTGTTATTTTGGAATGATTTCCTTTTTTTATAGATTTTCTTATATTTATATTTGCATTAGTGAGATAAAAGATGGATGTAAAATTAAATACAATCTTCATATTATTTGAAATTGAGTAAAGTTGGATATTAAGAAAAAAAATAGAAAATCTTAATCTTTTAACTTTGAAAATATTAAAACTATTATGTGCATGTTCTCTTCTTCTTTTTTCTTCGTTCTGTGTTTAATGACGTGTTTCATGGCAGAAAAAGGAAAATTGAGCCCTACTTTTGCTATTTGTTTATGACAAAATCTATACCACAAGATAAACATTCCTTATCAAGAAAACGGTCTCTAGAGTTATTATTATTTCTGGTAAGTTTTTTTCTTTATTTTATAATATCTATATTTGGTTTGCGATTAATTATAATTAACTATTAGTTTAAAATTTTTCTTATATTTTATTTTTAAATATTTATAATTTGATTTCTTTTTCAATATTTAAAAATCTTTCTTAAGTTCTATTAAAAATCAGCCCAAAAACCGAATTTGCTAAACTTAACGCTTATATGAGAATTTTTGTTACTTATATGGACGTTGATTTTTTTATATTAAAAATTATTATTATAATATGGTAATGAACTTCCAACTTAAATGTATTTACTATTATTGTTTTTGCAAGCTTTTGGATATAAGTTTAAAAAAAAAATCGTTTAATGCATTTGACAATTTTTTACATTTAATGATGTATAATTTTGCGAGCCTACAATTGAACATAATTGTCAATTTTAAGTGAACATAACTTTCAGTTGCAATTTATAATTTTGTTAAATGAGCTTAACTTTTAATTCCACTTTCTAATTGTGTTAAGTGAGCATAACTTTCAATTTCACTTTATAATTTTTTTATTGTATTTTTAATTGAAACTAGCACAAATTTCAAGATCACTCTTGGACTTTATAAAAATTACAAAATCATATTTTTTTCTTTATATATTATGACAAAATAGTGCATGTGTAAATTTGTATTTGATATAGGAAAAACAGATTGTGCTTTATATATGAATTTTGCTTTTACAAGTTTCAATTGTATATTTTCTTTTGTAAATCAAATCAACTTTACTTTTTTTTTCCTTTTGCTTGTTGATTTTATAACTTTTGAAAAACATAATTATATAAAAAAATTATTTTTTACTCATATATTATTTAATGCACACATGGATAAGAAAGTAAGTATCAAATATGATTCAATACAAGCTCGTACAAAAAGAAAATTATAAGAGACCATGGAGTAAGAGAGTATTAGTATTCAACTAAACGTTTTGAAAAATAATAAGGTAATTTTTCTTATGTTAATAATTATAAGAGACTCCTTAGGTGTCTTTTATTTTAATACGTTAGCTTTCAGTCTAATAATAACTACTTCATTAATTAATGTATATTATAACACATATCTTTGTCATACACACTAATTTAACTAATGTTTAGACTCCAATAAAAAATAATTAGATGAAAAAAAAAGGTTAAAATTATTAAACTTCCTCATTCGGTTAATATATATATATATAGTTGCGTTTCATCAGAACTTATATATCAGTATTAAAATCATACTTTTTTTGAAATATCACAAATATAACTACCTTACCAATGTGTATAAATTATACATATGGATATCATGTGTACAGGTAATGATATAGACTCCAATGTAGCTTATCTATCAAAACTTAGTTAAGCTCATATTCTAAATATGGTAGAATGTTCAAAAAAAAAAAAAAAGCAAAGCTTCAATAGAGCGAGTCAGGCGGTGAATGCATGGCTATCTTTCGTTTAAGGAACAGTGATGATAAGTATATATACCCCCAACATGTGCATGGTTATTCATCGCAATCTCCTCAAGAACATTCAACTTTATATTTTTAACTTTTTTTAAAGAAAAATGTCTTTTTCTCAATTGTAAATTTAGAATTTGTTCTAATAATATTTTTGGCCAACTTCTTCTAGTATCTTACAATTTTAAATAAGAATATTTATTTAAAAATAGAAAAAAATTTACTCTTATTAAAAGAACATCTAATGAGTAAAAACATTTTCTACCAGGACACATACAAGATATATCACAATCAACCGAAATATTTAACAATTAAATTACATATTCAGAATGTTTTTCACTTTTACGAATAAAAACTTTTTATTTAAGTTATTTTTATAAATAATTTAACATAAATATATGTATACATATTTAATTAAAATAGGAAAAGGAGAAAGTTCATTCTTATCCAACGAATCTCATGAGTTTGCAACTAATCTTTTGAAACTATTCTATACTACAATACATGTAAACATATATGGATAAAAGAAAATATTTAATAATTAAATTCAAATAATTTTTCTCAGCTTTATGTATTGATATTTTTCATTCAAATTATTTTTATAAATAATTTACACTATTTTATGTAATACTATTAAATAAAATTAAAAAGGAGAACATTTATTTTCATAAAAAAAAAAAGAAGCTTAAGATGGGATAACAAATAATCCTTTATATTTTTTTATTTAAGTGAAATTACTCTGTCAATACTTGGAGAGAATGTATAAGATAAATAGAGATATTTAATAGTTAAATTACAAATTTAAAAGATTTTTCTCAATTTTATGTATAGATACTTTTTCGTTAAAATTATTCTTACAAATAATTTAACATAATTTTATGTAAAAATATTTAATTAAAAACAAAAAAAAATCATTCACTCTTATAAAAAAAATATCATTTTCTTAAACAAATTATAATTTTATGTAATTTTTTATCTTTTTTTAAGCACATATTATTTTTATGAATAATTCAAAATAATTTAATATCAATATACTTAATTAAAAAATTCAATTTTTCCATAGCAACAAGATGAGTTCACGACAATTAGTAAATATTATTTAAGTGGTAAAAATCATGTAGTGTTCTATATTTTAATTAAAGAAACAAGTTTATCGAATATGTAATTTTAGCACTTCTAAAGTGAATGGTATATAGACTTTGAAATAAAAATTATTGTATCTCCTATCCTTAATTACTTTTTTAACTGTATTTTATTTACTGGTTAAAAATTCTCAACTTTCACGAATGGTAATATCTTATGTTATAGTCTAAATCTTTGTTTTCATTTTTATTATTATTAATATTTTTGGTTAGTTTTTGGATTAATAATTGGTAGCTGGTTATAAAATATCTCTTGTTGAGTTCATTTTTAGTTTTTAATTCTATCTTTCATGTTGAGTTATTAATTTTTAATGAGAGAAACAAGGAAGATAAAAGGAGGAAAAGGTGCAAAGAGCTTTGAATTAATCCTCCTAAAACTGGAGGTGGAAAACTTATAAAAACCTATTTTAGTTATATTGGAACTATTTTTTCTTCATCCTACGAACTGGCTTGCGATTTTTAAGTGCGAGGAACGTATTCAGTGAAAGATCATATTCTAAACATGGTAGAATGTACAAAAAAAAAAAACAGCAAAGCTTCAATGGAGCGAGTCAGGCGGTGAATGCATGGCTATCTTTCATTTAAGGAACAGTGATGATAAGTATATATACCCCCAACATGTGCATGGTTATTCATCGCAATCTCCTCAAGCAGTCTTCTAGGGAAGGGAAACTCACCCTTCCTCCAATAATTTTCTCTCCGATTTGGCTTCATCGTTTTATGTTGTCATCTTCGGAGGGAAGAAACCAATAAAAAAAAAGCATCCACAAAAAGATTATAACCCAAAAAAAAAAAAAAAAAAAAAAGATGAGCGCAAAAGTTATAGGCGCGGGAGTTTCTCTGATCCTGGTGGTGGGCGTCGTCATCGGTGTGGTGGCTGTTGTCCAAAGCCCAAAAGGCGATGGCAAAAGCGGTGGAGGATCAGATTTGAGCACCCACACGAAGGCGGTGTCAACCATGTGTCAAAACAGCGACGACCAGAAACTGTGCCACGATGTTCTCTCCCCTGTGAACACGACAGACCCAAAGGAGTACATTGCCACGGTGGTGAAAACCAGCATGGACAGTGTAATCAAAGCCCTCAACATGAGCGACACGCTCACCGTTGAACACGGCGACAAAAATGCCGGCGTAAAGATGGCTCTGGATGATTGCAAGGACTTGTTGCAATCTGCAATCCATGAACTAGAAGCTTCCGGTATTCTAGTTAAAGAGAGCAACCTCCAGGACGTTAACCAACGGTCTGCAGAGCTGAAGAACTGGTTGGGTGCTGTGGTTGCTTACCAACAATCTTGCCTTGATGGTTTCAACACCGATGGTGAGAAACAGGTGCAAGAACAGTTACAAACAGGAAGCTTGGACAACGTTGGAAAACTCACCGGTTTGGCACTTGATATAGTGTCCGGGATTACAAAAATTCTTTCTTCTTTGGACTTGAACATGGCTCTTAAACCCACTTCTCGTCGCCTTTTTGAGCTGGACAGTGAAGGCTACCCCACCTGGGTCTCTGCTGCTGATCGCAAGCTTTTGTCTGAACTCGGCCAACAAGGCCCTGCCGGAGTTCAGCCTCATGCTGTGGTGGCTCAGGATGGAAGTGGCCAATTTAAGACTATTATCGATGCTCTTAACTCTTACCCCAAGAACCACCAAGGTAGATTCCTTATCTACGTTAAGGCTGGTATCTATGACGAGTACATTACCGTTGATAAGAAGAAGCTCAATGTTCTCATGTACGGTGATGGCCCCACCAAGACCATCATCACCGGACGCAAAAACTTCGCTGAGGGTGTTAAGACAATGAGAACCGCTACCTTCTGTAAGTCATTTACTTATCACATCATAATATTTTAAATATCAAATAGCTTGTATAACTAACTAACTAACTAACTCACTTGAATATTATTTTTTAATTTGTAGCCACCGTTGCTGATGATTTCATTGCCAAGTCGATGGCATTCGAGAACACCGCTGGTGCAAAGGGACACCAAGCAGTTGCACTTCGCGTCCAAGGTGATCGTTCAGCATTCTTTGATTGCGCAATCCGCGGTTACCAAGACACATTGTATGCTCATGCTCACCGTCAATTCTACCGCAACTGTGAAATCTCTGGAACAATCGACTTCATCTTTGGATACTCCACCACATTGATTCAGGGCTCCAAGATCATTGTGAGGAGGCCTGACCCAAATCAACAGAACATTGTGGTGGCTGATGGAAGAGATCAAAAGAGCATGCCCACCGGAATCGTCCTTCAGAACTGCGAGATCATGCCCGAGCCTGGCCTCTTTGCTGACCGTTTGACCGTTAAATCTTACTTGGCTAGACCATGGAAGGCATTCTCAAGGGCAGTGTTCATTGAGAATGTTATTGGTGATTTGATTCAGCCAGATGGATACATTCCATGGAACCCAGCCACAGAACCAAACACCGATAATTGTTACTTCGCTGAGTTTGGAAACACTGGACCTGGTGCTGCTACTCAAAACAGGGCCAAGTTTGGAAAAGGACTCATTAGCAAAGACGAGGCTGCTATGTTCACAGCTGAACCTTGGCTACAAGCTAGCACTTGGTTGGCTGCCACTGGCGTTCCTTTTGATCCCAGCTTCACCAAGGCTTAAGCTTATTAATTCCCATCTATTCATACATGTTTGCTTATGTAATTCAGTGTTATAATCTTTTTAGCGTGAATATGTACACAGTGACACAAAGGAAGTCGAATTGGCACTGCTTTCAATGCAGCTAATTGTCCAATAGTTCCTTTACCTTGTTTGAGGAGGTTGTTATGACCGTTATTCAGTTATTCCTTTATAATGTTCACTTTTTGCACTTATTTTTTACTGTTATTTAAAGATATCATATATAGTTTTATCTTATTATCTAAATTTTTTATAAACAAATATAATCTGGGACCTGGTATAAATCTTCAAAAGTGGACTCTTAAATTTATTGCAAGATGTAATTTGAAATGTAAAAGAAGAAATTATTCAAAAATAAATGAGAATAAAAATTTGAAATTAAATAAAAACAAAAAGTCATAAAATGAACCACAATAAGCTATCTAACATAATAAAAAACGAACACAATTTCTGAAAACTTAAATAAATATCAAGATAAATAATTTAAAAGAACAAGAGACTACAAATAAAACATTAAATTAAGTTGAAAAAATAAAAAATGGTGGTGAGATTAATAGGTAATCTGATAAAATTAGATGTATTAAATTTACATTTAAGAGAAATTTGAGTAAATAAATATGAAGATAAGTTTAAATATAACTCACTTTATACAAAAATAAGTTTAAATATAACTTATTTTATATTTTATTTATTTAAGTGAAGAAGAGTTAATAAGAATTAGAGATGATAATATGGCTCAAAACCTGTAGATTGATCCATAAATCCAAATTTGGTAGGTTTAGACTAATAAAAATATTGGTTTATCTAAATGTAGATTTTTTTACTCAATCTATTTAATCTGCGAGTTAACAAGTAACTTATAAACCAATTTTTTAAATAAAAACTTATTTTTTATATTTTTATTAATTTTTAATTTTGATATATATTTTTTAATTATTTTAATATTTTAATAATTAAATAACTTAAATGAACTCACTCGCTAATCTACATGCCAAAGTTTATGGAACGTGAATTTTTACATTTCTTAATCTACTTATTTTAGAGACTAACTCAACCCAATACATTTAATAATGGGCTTAAATGGGTTGGGCTACTTGTTGCCTGGCTATAATTAGGATGCAAAAAGAGAGGTCAAAATTGAAGGAAGAGAGAAGTCATTCTTAGGTTTAAGATATTTTTCATCTTTTTAGTTCTCGTCATATAATTTGTTGCTTAATTAATTTGTCTTATTCTATGCACGATTTGTATATTTATTGAAAATTATTTTGTACTTTTTATTTGATTATAATGAACTAATTTCTTTGTATGGATGATTCATAATTTTTATTGAAAAGATTTTTTATAATTAAAATATTGATATCTATTACTTATCTAAGCTATTATAATTTTTTTATATTTATTATTATTTTTCATAAATTCTTGCAAGTTTGAAAGAATTATTACTTCTACATTTATTATGCCTTTATCAGATGTTTATTATGCATTTGTTATTATTTTATTATTTCAATCATTAGTGTGGCATATGATTCTTTGGTTATTGATGATGTTTAAAAGATTTGGTATTTGTAAAAAAAAAAAAAATACACCTTCCTATTCTTAGGATTCAAAAATTTGAATTTCATGTTCAATAAAAAATGAAATCTTGAATATCAATAAATGTGTGGTTTTATAAGATATTATGTGGATGATAATATTTATAATCACAGTGAATAGGATGTATGCTAAAATTTTGTGGGAGAAAATTGAGTATTTATGCATTAAAGATATGAAAAAAAAATTATATTTGTTAAAGTATGTTGTAAATTTAAAATACAAATAAGAGATTTGTATTTTAAATTATTTAAATAAATTTTAAAGGTTCCTTGATCAAATCTCAATAATAAATATTAAGTTTGATGATGAGATTTTGAAATTATTAGTATTGAATTATCTATTTGAGTCTTAGAAAATATTTAAGGTTTCCATTATCAATTTAATTTCTGATGATGTTGTCTCTTTACAAATGATAACAAATAATGTTTTTAATTAGAAGATGAGAAGGAAGGTACTCTTCATATAAGATGCTTATCACTGAAAATGAAGAAGTTAAAAAAAAAATCAAAGGATAATAAAGAAAATAATAAAAATTTACAACTAAACAAATATTGAGTTTCATTATTGTTACAAAATACAAAAATAAAAGAAAAAACATAAACCAAAAGAGAAGGATAACGTTGATAACGACAATGTCATTATTGCCACGTACGGTGTTTTTGTTTTTCTTCATAAATATAAGTCAGTTAATTTTGAATTAGATGAGGATATGCACATAAGCACAATGCTTCCATCCTTGTATACTTGTATCCATTGTCATGCGATTGTTTTTTTTTAAATATTATATATAATATTAGATCTAGGTGTATCTAAATGTATATACGATAATAATTACTCTACAGTAGACTAGTTAATATAAAATTATTCATGTTTTGTGTATTTTATATAAAAAAATATAGAAAAAAAATAGTAATAATGGAAATGTTTTCTAATATCTATTAATCATAATGCAAAGTTCACAGATTTTCAATCCTCCTTAAGAAGGAAAATTGATGAAATTTTTTTTATTTATTTTTATTGTTTAAATTATTAAAATATTTTTTTAAAATATAAAATTTATTTTATTTATAAAAATAACATAATAAAAAAATTAAGTTCAATTTAATTTTTTAATTAATATAAAATAAAACTTTTATCATTCATTTATTTTTGTCTACTTTTTTTTATCTATCCAAACAAGAAAAGAGAATTTTTTTTTTCTTTCTCTTATAATTCTATTTTTCTAAATAAATTATTTTTTATTTTATTTTCATTCAATTTTTTACTATCTTATTTTTTTGTTCTTTCTTTTCTATCATTAAAACAAAATCTTAAAGGATACAAATGGACATTGATCCTCTTCCAAAGAAGGAGTGTATGCATGAAATATGTTACGTAGATAAGAGACGGATAAAAAATGACATTAAAAGAAGAAAATAAAGAAAGAGAAATAAACAACAATTTTACTGGATACAAAATTTGCTGACAAGCTCTTGAAAGTGTGTGCTTGCAATATGCAGCGGGAAAATATACAGCAATTGCAGGATACATTTGTTTGGACCCAAAGCTTAATTAGACAATTGTAGGATAATTGTTTGGACAAATAGCAATGCAATACAGAATCTTCATGCATCTGTCTGGTGAAATTAGCGTATAAAGTATCGCCAATGTTAGAGATCATCCAAAAAAAAACCTTTATGAATCTTCGGAATAAGTTCATGTTGTTGATGGTTAATCTATTGTTTCGGAGGGTAATACTCAACCAAGTTTCTTCTGAGACAATTTGGCAAACTGAGGATTTCATATTGCAGAATTTCGTGTTTAGATTTCTGTTTAGAAGAGGGAAATACATCTCACGTCTTTCTCGAGTGCTGACATATACAAAGATGTGGGTGAAGTATTTACATTGGTTTAAAATTTATTTAGCATTGTATAACAACAACAGGGATATATCACTTTTTTTAATAGATAAAATTTTTTTTATTCTTCCGAATAATTCTTTTCAAGAATTATAATTGCTGAAAATATTATAAATATGCTTTTTATACTTAAAAAATAATAAAGATATTATGATAGGAATGAAAGTAAAATTTTAAGATTTGAACATAGACTAATACTTATGAAAGGGCTGTATTTAAAGTTTATGAAATTTATAAACGTGTTTAAAAGTCTACATTTTTAAAAGAATTACTGAATAAGCTTAAAATATATAAATAAATTGATTAAAAATAATTACAACTTTAATACTTATAAAATAAAAAAATTATTAAATAGGTCTAAAATATATATATATATATATATATATTATTTAAAAAATTCATAATCTTAAAATCTTTTATGAAAATATATTTTAATATTTTTTAAGTTATAAAATCTATCCATCTATTCTTTACTAGTATTATTTATACAAAAAATAAACCAAAATTATTTAATATTAAAAAATTTTACAATTGTTTATTTTGAAATACTATAACGTATTACATGCGATCTAATTTTACACAATATCACGTCAAAGTAATTAAGTTTTAAGTTGTAGTTTTGAGAGATAGACAAAAATAGCAAAATATGGTTTTAAGCTGTAGTTTTGAGAGATAGACAAAAATAGTAAAATATGGTTTTATTTTGAAGATAAAAAGAAAGTTATTCTAAGATCCTCTGGTTTGAAATTAAAAATTAAAAATTTTAATTTTTAACAAATTATATAAATATATTATAATATAATATATTAAAATAAATAATAAATATAAATAGATTTTTTTTTGTATGTTTGAATCTGACTTATTTATAAAAAAAAAGATTTTTTAACAAATATAAATTTATCTATTTATTAAATAAACCTAATCAAGTTAAACTTTAAACAAGTTGAGCCGTAGATCTGACGGACAACTTTATTTACTTCTATTCCTAATTATTAAAATAATTTTATTATAAAAATATAAATTTGTACCTTTTTTCTAAAAATATTTTAATAAAAAATATAATTTAAATAATATTTTTAAGTAGATTAATTTTTAAAAATATTATACCAAGTAAAAAAATTAACATTCTTTAATTAAAATTTAAAAATTTAATATAAAAAAGTTTATTGATCTGTTTGTAATTGGGGAGGGAATTGGATTTCGTCCTCCGCCAAATTCAATTGCAATGTTAATGCAACCGAGGTAGGTGTTTTAGGCAATTATGAGTTGTCATAATTTTTTAAAATTTGAAATGGTGAAAAAATAGAAGTTAAAAAAATAAAGATAAAAAGTGAATTTTTTTAAAATTTATTTTTTTAATACATATATTTTTTATTTATATTTTTATTCTCATCAAAACATCCATTGTATTCAAAATAATAAGCATACTCGTTTATCTATAAAAAAAATTGTAAATTAATTTACTATAGTAACCTCATCTAATTATTTGTGTTGTGTTACTCTTTAATACTCATTTTTAAAATATAAAAGAATGAAAATGCAGCATTTCCATATCATATATATTTTCCTTATAGTTTTTCCTTAAATATTTTCCTTCATTTAATTTTTACCTTTTTTCTATTTTTATCTTTTTATTATATTAATTCAAGTTATACTATAAAGTTGAAATCATATCATATTGTCCGAGAATAAAACTATTAAAATTAAGTTAATGATAAAAGATGGGATTAGAATAGTTTTACATAAAATTTTAAGTTTAAATTTTATAATTTTTTAGATTATATCAAAAAATAACTATAAATGAACTATGTATTCATAAAAAAAAAACAACAACGAAATACCGTATTTTTTTTCAAACAAAAATAATATTTATTTATTAATATAAGAAAATTTGTGAACAACCATTCTTAAGTAGGCTGAATAAATGCATCCATAGAAGAAAAAAAGTCCATGTTGTAAAACACCAATAACTGGTATTATGAACATAGAGTGTGCAACTGATATATGAAAATATAAAATGTAGTTGATAATTTATTTCAGTAAACTAAAAACTAAAATTATTATCTTAGAAATTTATTAAAATGTTTTAATTGTATTTAATAAAGTGATTTGTTTTTATAGCTACTAATATTTTTAGATAATTATTAGTCTTTTTCAAATATTATTTCAAATAATATTTAAAATTTTCAGTTCTTAATGAAAATATTATTTTTTTTATTTTTAATATCTTTTAATAATGTACAAATTAAAATGTCTAACAGTACTACTCCTGCAGCATTAGCTTCTGCACAAGCTTAACGGAGCAAAACTCAAGGCGTAAGATTATTAAAGTTGAAGCTTATGCTATAGCTATCAAAACAAAAAAATTAAAAACAAACAATCCCGTGACACCACCCTTAACATTGTAGACATCCCACCACCCTTAACACTGTAGATATCCCACACCACACACGGAAAAAAAAAAATATCTTCCTAAAATTTTCTAAACCGACTGGCTCATGAACTCAATTATCCAGTTAAATGGAATGCCTCCGCTAGAAAATTTTCGAAAATTGTGAACAAACATATCTACATTTGATATATCTATTTATCTTATTAACCCATTAAAATATGCATAATTATTATAAAATTAGTTATTAATTATAATTTTATATAAAAATAAATACGATATTTTTTAATAATTACATATTTTTTAATCAATTATCACTTAATTTATAAGTGACAATATATTACATGTAATCAATTACCAATAAATATTATAATATTTTTATATAAAATAATGATTAATTTTATAATCGATTATATACTCTAAGATAATTGATTAACGCTTTAACATCTTTTATATAAATGGGTGTAATTACAGACTACGTTTATATATCAAAACCAAATCGTTGTCTGGTTAATTTAGTTGAACTTAGAGCCTCCTTTATTAGACAAAAAAAATATCTAAGACCCACGTTTTTTTGGTATAAAAAAAAGACCCATATTTTTTTAAATCAAGAGAACAGTGAAAGAATGCCTAAAAGAAATTAAAGTAAAAGAAACAGGTAAATATTTTTATCAGAAAAATAAGTAAATAATTTAGCATGTAAATGAGACAATTCATTTGAATCCCAAGTAAAATGTCCTGCATTTGAAAAAGAAAAAAAGCAGTGGTTCTTTCCTTCATGAATAATTATTTAGGGGTGTTTAGTTTGTAAGAATACTTTTTAATTATAAAAATTATTTTATTTCTTATTATAAAATTTTGTATGACAAATAGAATTTTTTTTAAAAAAAATTACTGTTTTTTTATACGAAATTTTAAAAAATAAAATAATGGGATAATTTTATAATTAAAATATTTTTGTAAACCAAATGGTCCTTTATTTTTCCAAGTATATAAACTTCTTTTACATATTTAATTTATTGATTTGACATACATTGCATTCTTTTTTAATATATCTTGAATATGTTTTAAATTTAGCACACTACTTTTATGTAACACACTTGAGATTAATTATCGATAGAGAACACCTTGTGGTTGAATTTACTTGAACTCAAATTAATTTTTTTAGGATATAAATAGAATTAATTAATTTGAGGATAGGGGATACTCCAACCTCCATATACGAAGTTCCTTAAAAACTATCGCATATAAGATTGTCTAAAGTAACGCAATGAGAAATATACGAGGCAAAATCCTAAGTAAGTCATCACATCCTTGTTTAAAGATGATAATCTTTATCTTGCTCCAAATAGTCCAAATGATAGAATTAATTAATAATCTGATCAGCATGTTATATGTGTTGTAAAAGTTTTCTATAATCATATGTTAAAATTAAACTCCTAAAACTTGTATGGTTAAAAATCCATTTACATCTCATTAATAATTACAAAATTTATATTATTATTTTACTTTATTTCATTTTTAAAATATTATAAAAGAATTTAAATAATACTGTGTCTAGCACCCAAAAAAATGCTTTGCCTTGGTTGAACAAAACAATATATATATATATATATATATATATATATATATATATATATATATATATATATATATATATAAACCATCTAAGTGCATGACTTATAACAAAAGAAATTAAATTGCTATCATAATATAAAAGGGGACATAGTTATCCCAATATCAATGCAAAAATTCAAATGAGGTACATTTAAGATACCAGTTTTTTACCGGGTAAACTAGATCCATGAGCATGACCCACTTATATGAAGTCATGTTAAACAAAAAAAAAAAAAAATTGATGCATGCAAAAATTTGAAATAATAATAGCTATTCAATTTTGCGATATTTACAAAGCAGGTGTACAAGGTGGTTGTTCCAAGCAGTAGAATCACAATATCTGGGGTGAAAAGAAAGCTAGCTAGTTTGTTCCAGTAAACTAGACAGATATGTATTTGCACCTAAAATGGCTACACAATAAAATGAAATTCCGAACTAGTCCCTTGCGGTAAGGAAAGGATTAATGGCAGTGAGTGATTAAAGATTTCAAGATCTGGCGAAACTAAGAGTGTAAGGAACGCCAGTAGCCTTCAACCAATCATCAGCTCTTCCGGTGGTTCCAGCTTGAAGGAATTGTGCAGCAGTAAATTGTGCAGCTTCATTCTTACCAATATTGGGATGATAACCTTTCCACTTTACCCTTCCTGAAACTGCAGCCCCAGGTCCAGCATTTGCATACTCAGCATAATACAACGTGTCAAGATATAGGTTCCCATTCCAAACACTCCACCCTTCTGGCTGAAGAAAGTCACCTATGTTCGATTCCATAACCACCGTTCTCGAATATTGCTTCCACGGCCTCCCCAAGTACGATTTTACCTGAAACCTTGTAGGGTATAGGACGTTCTCTGGAACTATCTCACAGTTCTGAAGCACTATTCCTGTTGCCATGTTCTTTTGGCTTGTGCCATCTGCTGTCACCGTGTTGAATTGACTCGGGCCTGGCTTTCTCACGATTATTTTAGAATTCTGAATTAGGGTTGTGGACGCCCCGAATATGAAGTCTACGGTGCCCGATATTTCACAGTTGCGGTAAAATTGACGGTTCGTTTGGACATATAATGTGTCTTGGTAACCGTGCATTGCGCAGTCGAACAGTGCTGACATGTCTCCCTGGTTTCTGAATGCCACTGCTTGGTGTCCTTGTGGACCCGCCGTGTTCTCGAATCCCATTGACTTTGCAATGAATCCCTGTGCAACATTTGCTGTATATACAAAATCAATAGTTATTTTCAGTGTTGATGAAACAAAACATAGCAGGCATTTTTAAATTTTAAATTATAGAAAAGAAAAATACATTTAGAGAAAAATTTAAAGTTTTAGTTTATGTTTTACGAAAACTGTTATGTATCAGTTTCCTAAACAATTTAATACTTACCGAAGGTAGCAGTTTGCATTGTCTTGACACCATTTGCGAAGTTTTTGTGGCCAGTGACAATGGTCTTTGCAGGGCCATCTCCATACATAAAAATATTGATTGATTTTTTAGGAATGGTTATGTACTCGTCATAGATTCCAGCCTTAACATAAATAATATATCTGCCTTTCAAGTCCTTAGGATACGAATTAATAGCCTCCTTAATGGTTTTAAATTTACCACTACCATCCTTTGCAACAATTACATTTGGCGTCGTTGATGATCCCTGATTTTTTTTAGCCAACAGCTTTCGATCTGCGGCAGAGAACCACCTAGGGAACCCTTCACTATCAACATCCTCTGCCTCCAGAAGACGACGAGAAGCAGGCTTCAAATCCAGCTTCAAATCAAAACTCTGAAGAATGGTAGTTAAATCGGTGATAATGTCAAGTGCTATAGCAGTAAGTTTCTGCATATGGTCCAAACTATCCGTTTCGAATTGTTCCTTAATCTTTTCTTCACCGTTAGTTTGGTCGTCAAAACCTTCCATGCATGATTGATAATATGAGATAACAGCACTCAACCAGTTTCTGAAGTCAGAGGATTGATCATGCATGGCTTGAATGTTGTTCTCGCGAACCAAATTAATAGTGGCCTCGATGCTGTCCATGGCGAGTTCTATTAAGTCCTTGCAATCATCAAGAGCCATTTTGATTCCATCGCTGTTGTTGCCATGTTCCACGGTGAGTCTGTCACTCATGTTCATGGCTTTGATCACACTTTTGGCGGTTGCTTCTACCATAGCTTGTATGTAAACCTTTGGATCTGAGTCATTGGAGTTTTTTATAGAGGTAAGAGTATCATGACAAAGTTGGGGGTCATCGGTTCCCTGGCACATGGCTTTCAAAGATTTTTGATGATTTTCTACTGCAGGAGTAGATACTGTGTCGTTTTTGTTAACCACAACTACAACACCGATTACAACACCCACCACCAGGATGAGGGAAACGCCAGAGACAAGTATTTTCCCTTGTACCATTTTGTTTTTTTTTTTTTTCCTTTTTAAGATTTTTTTTTTCTCCTCCCGCAGTGTATGAAAATAATTGGTTTCTTATTCGGGAGGATGATTATAGGTATGATTGATTGGTATTTGGTATGAAGCACTGAACAACCATGAGGATTCATGGGTTTATATAGGTAGTTCAACTTTTTTTCAATCTCAGAATAGATGAGAAGCTTAGCCTTTGAATGAATGAGTGTTCACAATTGATGTTGGTTTCAGAATTTTAGGGGAAGGGTTAGTTACGACATTGCTATTTTTGAATATCAGTTTATTAATGTATGGTGAAGATCATAGCCTTCCTATAATAAGCTAGCGAGATTGGGATTTTAATTCATGGTGGAATTGTGTGTTGAGTTGATGGTAGATAATGTTGATTTGCATTTGATGGCTTAGAATAGTGGAAGCCTGAACCGTTTTTCAGATCCTGTATTCTTTCAGATCTTCCTTTGTTCTTGCACGACCGCAAATTATTCACGGTGAACTTCAATGACTAGCTATAATTAATTACGAATTAAGATAATATAATAAGGTAAGGTTCACTCATCCATGACACGTGTGCAACACTTAGTCTTACCTTATTTAATAAGATTTTATTAAATTATTTTATTTTCAAATCAATCCTTGAATTAAGAAAATTTATTAAACAATACTTCCAAATTCAAATTTGTCACTTTCTATAAAATTTGCATTAACATAAGAACATGCCGTCCTATTCTTCTTTTTTCTTTTTAATATACAAAAATAAGCGAATAATTTAGAGGATCTTATTAATTAATTGTCTAAAAATTTTGATGAAGAAATAAAAAACTTCTATTAAAAATTATATTAAAATACATTGAAAATAATAGAAAAAATATATTAATAATCATTTTAAAAAAAACTATTTTTTTTAATCAATGCTCTAAAAATACTATTTAGTATTTTTCAATAATTGAGGTGAAATATTAATAAGACACGCGTTGGATTTATAAATCCAGATTCTACGGGATGATATGAACTATCTCTTATTTAACCGATCAAATTTATTATTAAAAATATGTTTGATAAAATTAATAAGTAAATTAGTTAAAATTTAAAATATTGGTTAAATGTTGAAAATTTTATTGGAAGTTAAAAATTAAAATAATTAAAAACTGAAAAATTATAATTGAATTAAAAATATTTGAAAATTTAATTTTTATTAAATAACTTATTAGTGTAAAAGAACATAGAAGGATATATATTTAATTATATAATAATAACTTGTATATTTTAAACTACATTTATTTTAATATTTTAACTTATTTAAAATCATTTAACAACTTAAAAATTGGAATAATATCTTTAATATTTAATTTATTTATTGTTATTAAATGAATTGAAATAAATAAATATATTTATATTATATTTTAATAATTTTATTTTATAAAAATGTATATAAATATTTTTTAAGTATATTAAACATTTTCAAAAAAGTGAGATAAAAAATAAAATATAATAAAATAACAGATAAAATTTAAAGAAAAACAATATTTAGAACCTCGTATGCTCAAATGATATTCTGAGTAGCATTTTAGAAAATATTAAAAGGTAACGTAAATGATGTGTTTGGCAAAATAAATAAATAATTTAATTAAAAATTAACATTTTAATTAAAATTTGAAAGATAAAATTTAATATTTTATTTGAATGATGAGTGAAATAAAAAAAACTAGAAAGATAAGAAATATAATAGAAATTAAAAAAAAATGAGTTGTCTTTAACAATAAAAATAGAAGAAAAAAAAAGAAAAAAATTATTTTATCTTTTTTATATGTAAAAAAGAAAGCTATAAAATAAATTAATAATATATATTTTATTTTATAAAATTTAAATATAATAAATTTTAATATTTTTATATAATATTATTTTGTTATGAATATTATATCTTTTAAAAAATTAATAATTAAAATACTAAAATCTAAAATATATTCTTCCTCAATTTTTTTCTAATAAAATAAGAATAAAAAATATGAAACTTAAAAAAATAATTTTTTCACTTCATATAAAATAAATAGTTTAAATAAAAAAAATTTCTATCATTTTTACTTTTTCTATAATTCTTTCCTCTTTCATTCTTTCGATCTAAATAATGCATGAAGGTTAAAAAATAAATTTGAAGATAAAAAATAATAAATTAGTAATTAAATTAAGAATTTGTATAAATTATAAAAGATAGAATAAGATAAATTTTTTATTCTATTTTATTTTTTAATATTTGTTTAATTCATAAAATATAATAAATTTATCTTATTATTTTATCTTATTTTTTTAATTTAATATTATTTTGATCATGTAAAAAATATAGTGCTAAAAAATATATGATACAATAATATATATTTTTTGTTATTCTATTAATAATAATAATAAAGATGTTATAATATTGTTAATAATAATATTATTAATATTAATAATATTAATAACAATAATAATATTTTTATTAAGAAAATATTAATAATAGTATCAACATACTTAAAATAATAAGTATTAATAATAAAAATTATTATAAAATTAATAATAATAATAATAACAATATTAATAACATTAATAATAATATTAGATAGATGATAAATATAAATTAATATATATTAATTATTATTATTATTTAAATTATTATCTATTTTCATTTTACCTGTAATTTTTTTTATCTAGAAATATTTTATTTTTAAATTTTTTTAGTTTAAAAAATAAAAGTATCGTATTTTTAATTTTTTATTAATTTATATTATAAAAACTATATAATTTATCATATTCTATCATTATTTAATTTATCACAAATATAACATAAGATAACATGATATAATCTAATTTGTTATCTTAATATACAACAAACATAAAAATAAATAAATTATATCTTGTTAGTATGTTATTTTATTTTTATCCTATCACAATATCCTAATCAATCTTATTTTACCAAACAAATCTTCTAATAATATTTAATACAGTTAGTTGTTAAACTAATTAATAAATATAAAATTATAAATAAAATATATTTAAATAGGAAACTAAAATTTGATAACTGTGAAATTTTTTATTTTAAATAAAAAATATATTAAAATTTAATTAAATAAAATATTTTTTAAGTAAAAATATTTATTTTTAAATTTTTGTATAAATAATATTTTTTAAAATATAATTATTAAGTATGAAGCACTGAGCAACCATGAGGACTCATGGGTTTATTTATATAGTTAAACTTTTATTTTTCAATCTCAATAGATGAGAAGCTTAGCCTTAGAATGAGTGGGTGTCCCACTTGGCATTGGTTTCAGAATTTTAGTGGAAGGGTTAATTACGACATTGTCATTTCTTGAAGAACAGTTTATTAATGCTATGGTGGAGATCACAGTCTTTCTATAATAAGCTAGGGAGATTGGGATTCCAATTCAGGATGAAATTGTGTGTTGAGTTGATGGTAGATAAGGTATTGGCTTGCCTTTGATGGCTAAGAATAGTGGAGGCTTGGACCGTTTCAGTTCCTATATTCTTTCAGGTTTTCCTTTGTTCTTGCTAAACCGCAGATTAGCAACCGTTAATTAGGAATTAAGATGGTAACGTAAGGTTCATTCATCCATGACACCCACGGGACACTCGTTCTTACCTTATTTAATAGGTTTTTATTACATTATTTTATTTTAAAATTAGCCGTTATATTAAAAGTTTCTATTTACTGCATTTCCAAAATCAAAATTGTCACTTCCTATGAAATTTGCATTAACCGTTATTAATTAATGGTCTAAAAATTTTCGTGAAGAAATAAAAAATAAGAAAACTTTCTTAAGAATTATATTAAAATGTATTGAAAATAATAGAAAATATATTAATAATATTTTTAATAAAATTATTCTTATTTTTTTAATTAATGCTCTAAAAATATTATTTATCATTTTCTAATAATTAAGATGAAGTATTAATAATAAGGCATCGGACATACAGTCATTTATGTGTTTGAATATCATAACTGATTTGAATTGGTTCGATTTACAAATTTAGATTTTACATTATAGGTCATAGGAGTTATCTTATTTAACCGATTTAATTTATTACTTACAATGTATTTGATAATTAATAAATAAATTAGTTGAAAGTCAAAATATCGGTTGAATTTATCAGAAATTAAAAAGTATTTTTAATTTTAATTTTTATCTTTCAATTAAATTTTTAATCTTTAAATTTTGTGAAATACATCCTTTATGCTACCTTTTAATATTTTTTAAAATGCTACTTGAAATATCATTTGAGCACATAAGCTCCTAAGTATTTTTTTTTTCTTCCAATTTAACATATTTTCTTTTTTTTTTAACTCTCTTCTTTTTATAAATTCTTGATATTTTTTTAATTTTTTACTAATTTTATCAAATATATTGTAAATAAAAAATTATCAAATACATTGTAAATAAAAAAATTATGTCGGCTAAATATATAACTCATATGTTCCCGTAAAATCTTAAAATCCAACCAATTCAAATCATTTAGGATATACAAATACATAAATGACTCTAGGATATGTGTCTTATGAATATTTCACCTTAATTATTGGAAAATAATAAATCGTATTTTTAGATCATTAATTAAAAATTTTAAAAATAATTTTTATTAAAAATTTATTAATATATTTTCTATTATTTTTAATACATTTTAATAAAAGTTTCTTATTTTTTATTTCTTCATAAAAAATTTTAAACCATTAATTAATAAGACCTCCTTAATTATTTATTTTTATATATAAAAAAAATAGGACCTTATATTCTTATGTTAATGCAAATTTCATAGGAAGTGACAAATTCGATTTTGGAAGTGCAGTAAATAGGAGGTGACAAATTTTGCAAGATGCTATGAGTTGTCTCTTATTTTACTGATCTAATTTATTATTTATAATATGTTTAATAAAACTAATAAATAAATTAGTTAAAATTTAAAATATTTATTGAGAATTTAAAATTTTATTAGAAGTTAAAAATTAAATAGTTGAAAATTGATAAATAATGATTGAATTAAATGAGGTCCATTTAAGTTCTAATATGAAACGGGTTATGTGAGGTCCACTTAAATTATATCATATAGACGATAATTTAATGTGTTTGTTTTTGGTACCATAAACACCCGATTTAGAATTTTGATTATAAATAATTTAATTAATTATGTGATTATTATATTATTATTCATTTTTAAATTAATTTATTGTTCTATTAATTTTTGAAGGTATATTCTTTTATAATTATAATATTTTTTAATTTTTTATAAAATTATATTTTAAATAAATTTTAGATTTCACATAACAAGCTTTAGACCTAAATGTGCAGTTTTTTTATCGTTTCTATTTTTAGAATTATAAAAATTTTATTATATTTATCTTAAATTTAGTACATATATAAATTTTGAATATTTTTTAAATATAAATTATATATTTTATTTTAAATTAATTAATAAAATAAATTTTTAAAATTATATCAATGAGCTTTAAAATATGAACATATAATCTTATATATCATTTGTATTTTTTAAGAATCGTAAAGATTTATAATACATTATTATATTTATTTTAAACTTTGTGTATATGCAGATTTAAAATAATTAAAATATTAAAAAAGATATTTTTTTATTAAAAATTATTCTTTTATAAAATTTTTGTTTCAAAATTTAATTTTAAATAAAGTTCCTTTATATTTAATTTTTAAAAAAAATCATTCTCAAATCATAAAAAATTAAATTTAATCTCAAAATCACTTATTTTTAAAATTTAATTCAAATAAAAGTTTTTAAAATATTGTCAAATTATTTTTTAACAAAATTATTTTTTATCAAATTAAACTGTTAGAATTATATAAAACTTGAATTTTTTATTGTGCCAAGGATACATAGGGAGAGGATTAAAGTTCTATCAAACTATTTTCTGTACATATTATTTTTTATTTTTAAAAATTTTATCTAATTCTTTTGTGTATATAAATATATTATTTAAATATTTTTTTATCATATTAAAAGGGATTAGATAAATTTTTATTTAAAATTGTAAACTTAATTTTGAATACCATTCTTCGTAATAGACGAATAGAATGTCCTGTACATTGTGTTCGTAACTCACCTCCAAACATAGAGCTCTTTAGGTTTTTTTAAATTTTTCTCCGCAAGTCCATATTTTTATAATTTAAATAGAATAATAATTTCGCGACAGGACCTTACATTCCTATCATTCATTCTCTCTTGAAAGTACATGTTGTTCTGAAGGTGTAAGTTAGAATTGGATACTGCAACATCTTACAATCCTATCATTTATTCCCTCTGAAAAGTACACCTTGTCCCTGAGGTGTAAGTTGATATTGGATATTCTAGTGGTTCATTTCATGATTCTATTATTTCTTTCCTCTTGAAGAAGTACACCTTGTCTCAAGGTGTGAGTTGTCATTGGGAACTCTAGTGCTACGTCTTCTAATCGTTTCTTTTGAAGGTACACCTTATCTTCAATATGTAAGTTGACATTGAAAACATTGGTGTTGTGCTTTAAGATCCTATCATTTCTTCCATCTTGAAATTGCACATCGTTCTCCAGATGTAAATTGGAATAATGGTGTTGAAGAATTATCACATCATTTCTTTCTCCTTGAAGACTCACCTTGTACTCAAGGTGTGTGTTGGGAATAATGGTGTTGCATAATGATCTCATCATTTTTTCCTCCTTGAAGTTGTATCTTATCCTCCGGGAAAATGTTAGAATAATGGTGTTGAAAAACAATCTCATTATTCCTTACCCTTTAAAGTTGTAACTTATCCTTAAGGTATAATTAGTAATAATGGTGTTACATGATGGTTTCATTATTCCTTCATCTTTAAAATTGCATCTTGTTCTCCCATAAACTCCATAAAAGATGTAAGGTGGCAATCAGCTTAGTCGTAGTTTCATCTGAAATTTGATTTGGTCGACAAACGTTGTGATCACATATCTGTTATGTTGTGGTTGATTCTTTTTTCAAGCAAGTGATAAGTGTTCTTCTCATTTGTTTTATGTGATTTACTAATTGTCTTATTTGCATCATTGTATTTCGTTTCTCCATACCACAATAGTAGACCCCTACGAACAACTTTTATATGATTTTTTTTTTCCTATTTACATGTGAGAGCCAGCATTACCGCATGTTGACTTCACCATTAATGTAGAATGAGGCTAGAGATACTTTTTTCAAGTCATGGATTTATTGGGTAACAAAATATTATTATGATCGATCTATCCAAACTTGAGGATTCTCTTTGAAAAACTTTGAAAATTTCATTTGGATCAAGTTCTTAGATTGCATTCTCTTTCCTTCTCCACTCCAGTTTGTCCGGTTACTCTAAATCGAGAGTCAGAATCCGAATTTCCATTGATGTTATCAGAATTTTTAGGTCCTAATGATGATGATGATTGATGACTACGCTTTGATTTAGTGGACATCCTTTTGAGGATATTGTTAATGAACTCATATATTTTTCCTAAAAACTTATATATTTCTTCCACAAAGATTTTCAAAGCATCAATACGTTCTTTATTGGTTGACATATTGATGTGATCGTAACCTAACTCGAGCGAAACATTGATGTGATTACAATTTGGTTCTAGATATCAATCGATATAATCTCATGAAATTAAGATAATTATAATAGAATAAATAAGAAGTTAAACAAATATTATTTGATAACTCTTTATGACATATTGAATTCTCTTAAATAATACTATTCCTTTTTAATTGTTAACCTGACTAATAAAAGATAAGACTAATAGATAAAATTGATAATTGACCTAATTGATAAAAAATAAAACTAACTAATAAAAATATGTAATTAACCTAAATGATCAAATATAAAACTAATAGATAATAAATACGTAACTATCTAAAAGATAAAACTAACAAATAAATTTAATTATTCAAAAGTCTATCAGTTCTAAAAAAACTAACTAACCATGTAATTCCTTTGAATGGTCATCGATACATGCTATACATCACATATATCATGAATTTGATTTTGCGAACTCTCGTGGAGTACCTTACAATCCTATCATCCATCCCCCTTGAAAGTACACCTTATCCTCAAGGGGTAAGTTCAATTAGATACTCTCAAACTAGACCTTACAATCCCATCAAAGCCGTAATGGAATGATATTCAGTTTAACAACAAAACCAAACAACCCACTTAAATTCTTTCAATGGATCACAATTTGTTGAAACACTATCTTTTTGTTCAAAACAAACCATCAAAACTTGTACTTGTGTATGTTTCTCTACAACTTTGTTGGCCAAATATGGATGAAGACTAGCCTTATATGCTAATGTTGGATAGGTTGGATGGGTTGGGAGGTCCTGTTGTGGGCTTGGTGCTATCATTAGAAAAGGATCAAATTTATCGTTGATTGTAGCTAGCCACTGCATAAATTATAGAGTTAAAGCCATTTTTGCCAAATTTTTTTCTGAGATAAGGTTTATAACTTACTTATAAATGAAGGTTTTTCAAATATTCTAGTATGCACGGACTCTTCAACAGTTTTTAATACTATGATGAAAGTTGATCAACATCCTTGTTACCTATCATATAAAATTGCAAAAAATTAGTTTCTATGTTTAATTCTATTTCATTTGCATGTTTTATAAAAAGTATAATATTCTTAGTCATAATAAGTATGTTGCTTTTCATCATCAATTTCTAATCACTTTTCATAAAAATTCCTATTCAATCATGTTATTTTTTAATGTTTTTGAATAAAAAATATTTTTTCTTCAAAAAATAATAATGACATATTACTAAAAATAATATTGATTATAATAATAATAATCATAATATTCATATATTGATAATAATAATAATAGTAGAAATAATAATAGTATTATTATTCTATTTATTATTTTTTTATCTCTCATTTTTTAGATGATTTCTAATTTTAATTATTTTTAAAATTTTTATTTTTTATTATTTGGAATAGTTTTATTTTTTAATAAATAAATTTTTATTTGAAGTAAGATAAAATAAATTAACTTATTTTTACAATGAAGTTTTAAAATCTAAAAAATAGAATTCAAAACTTAAAAATATAAATAAATTTAATTTTCTAAAATTAAAAAACTAAAAACTAAAAAATTATCCCAAACATAACCTTAAATAATAAAACTAAAAATTCTAGTTTTAAATATTTTCAAAACATAAAACTAAAAACTAAAACTATCTCAAACAAAATATAAAGAACTCTTATTTCAAAAGGTATTTCAAAATGAAACTACGAATTTTCAACCCGATGAAGATGCTATTTTTTTTTTTACTCAAAGGGACTTTAAGTTAAAGCATTCTTGGTGTTAATTAAAACCCATCAAACATCCTTTTTGCTAATTTTTCAAGCTCAGGCATGGATTTAGGCAATGATTTATATTGGTCGAAATGTTAAGGGAATTAATTCCGTAAAGTTTTTAGAAATAAAAAGTTTGTCCCTAAAGTAAATCCACCCAACCAATCATCTTGGATTAGGCAAAATACAAAGTATAATTTTGAAATATTAAGAGTGTTCGATGTGTAAAAATATTTTTATTTTTATTTACCAAAATATCATCTTATTTTTATTTTTAAAATTTTGTATAGTAAATAGTAAAAATAGAAAAAAATTATTTTTTATTTCTACTTTCATTTACAAAAGTAAAAATAAAAACAAAATACATTCTCGATAATCAAACATCATCTAAAAATCTCCACTAAAATCTTTTTTATATTTTGTCCATTACATTAATTCTCCATGAAAAAGTAATGACAAAAATAAATTAATAATTTTATTACTATTATTTTAAGTTAAAAAAATTAATTTGATTTGATGATTTATATAAACAATAAAAACAAATGTGGAAATTAGCTCTTTTGTTTTAATATTTCTCAACGCTGGAATGCTTCATGTTTCTATTTTAAAATTATTTTCATTGGACCAAAAGAAACAAGTTATTTTCATTAAAAGATTTGAAATCATAATTCTCCCCAATTTTTATTTTTATTTGAATAGATTATGATCCGAAGACCAAAACATGCAAAAAGGAGAACGATACAATGTCCTCAACGTACAACACGTCCACAAAAGTAATTCTTGATTAAACACGGTTTTTCATAGGTATTCAAATCATTATAAAAACCTAAATAGAAATGCACCTAGTAAAAAGAATTATTTTACATTTGTCAAATATTAATTTGAATGTAAATGATATAATCAAATGTCTTCTTAATAAGTTAAGATTAGGATTCACTTTAAATTAAAGCAAATATTGATTGTTTTTCTTTTTCTTTTCTTCAATCGGCTAGCTACCATAACATCAGTCGAGCATAATTCCTATTCTTCCCTTCCCCTTATGGTATGTTTGGATGGAGAAAAAGAAGAGAGAAAGAAAGGAGAAGAAAATAAAAAAGAGTATAGAAGAACTTTCCTTCATTTATTTACGTATGAAATTAAAAGAAAGAAAATAATCTATATGGTCAGAAAACTAAACCACAAACTAAAATAATCGACTCAACATTGAGCACTGAAACAATTTTTTTTCCCCAAAACACTACAATTGAAATTATGAGCAATTTATACAACTCTCAATTAGAGAAACATTTTAACAAAAAATAAAAGAATCAATCCAATAAGAACGAGCCTTTGTCAATAATTGTTTCCAGTATAGATAGACCGTTTACTTGCTCTTAGCTACAAGTATACTCAATTCTGTCTTGTAGATTTTTTCCAACACTTAGAAAAGATGGCAATCATCCCAGCAGTAAGGGATAAGGAAAAAAATCGAAAACAAATACATTAAAAAGAATAAATGCAAGGAAACGGCAAAGAGCCTCATGGATTATGAACAAAATGAATGCAGTGTAAACAATGGGATATATAGCCATGTTCGAGCAATTTACCACCAGCTTCCGAAGCAGTCGCTTATATTTTGCATGTGCACTTGTGCACATACTCACAGATAGAGAGGGAGAGATATAGGGAGATTAATTTGGCGTTTCACCAGCAGGTCCAGGTCGTGCAGTCAACAAAGGTTGAAGAGCTTTGACTACAATGCTCATGTTTGGTCTGAAATCAGCTTCATATTGCACACACAGTGCAGCAACAGCAGCCATCTGTAATTAACCAAGTATCATGTTGTTATCCATGAGTACTGCTCTTAAGTAATATTTTATCTTTAAGGGCAGTTGTCTCGAGTATCTTTGGTTCTTATAAAAGTTCCCAGAAAAGAAATTGTATATTGTTTCTACAATAATGTATTTTGTATATTTTCCTCGAGCATAATGAATACCTATTGCTATTAACTTATATATTGAAGCTTAGCATATAAACTACAATAAGAAAGACATTTTCTTCCAATTGCTCAACTAATTCATATGTCCAACGAATTTCCACCAAAAGGAAATGATAGAATCATTTTAGATTCAAATTTTGGTCTCTTGCATAGTATTCAGTATTTACTACCAAACAAAATTTAAGAATTCTGATGCTGTCTTTAGTGAGCTTTTGTATAGTTTTCCAATTCATATGCATACAAATTGAAATAATATATAAGCTATAAAAAAATTCCACAATCCACACCACCTTAGCAAGAAATTAGCAAAATAAAACATGTCAAGAAAAATATACCAAAAGACAGTAATCACCTTAGCAACAGCTTTGGGTGGGTATTCTCCACCTAGCCTTGTATCAACACATTGCCTGACTTTATCCTCACTGAGTTTTGGTGTAGCCTGAAACATACCAATTGCTGTTATCAGCTAGGATTTTAAATTGGACAGCAGACCACAATAAATAGTTTTAGTTCTATTTCTTTTTCTCTTTTGTTGGGGTGTGTGTTGAAGGGAGGCTGGAGGGTGTAAAGATAAAGGTTAAAATTAGTACCCAAGTAACCAGACTCTGCTGTCCACGAGGTAGCGTATGATCAACAGGTTTCCTTCCCGTCAGAAGCTCAAGAAGGACAACACCAAAACTGTATACATCACTCTTAGCATTCAATTGCCCAGTCATTGCATATCTGCATCCACGAGATTAGACAGATAGTAATTTAGCAATCTTAGGCCATAACACTAGATATAAAAACTAGTTTGTTTCTCCAAATTGATAATATGATAAAGGAACACAGAATATATAGAAATTGGTAATGCTTGTTTAGTGAGTTCAGTCAGCTGCGGCAGAATGGAAGTTGCAAATTTGATAATCATATCTTACTCTGGTGCATGGTAACCAAAGGTTCCAAGGACACGAGTAGAATGAAGACGTGCAGCCATATCAGGAGCTTGATTCGATAAATCAAAATCTGCAATTTTAGCAACATCATCATCAAATACTAGCACATTGCTTGATTTGATGTCCCGGTGGATAATGTGGGGATCTGCCTTCTCGTGCAAGTATTCAAGTCCTCTTGCAGCCCCTACGGCAATTTTTACTCTCTGTGCCCATGTCAAAACTGGACCAGGCTGTGCTCCTTTAACACCTTTTCTGCCTGCATGTACGACAACAATGATGAGAACATTTGTTTATTTATATTTAACAAAATTACTGACTAAGCTAATATATTTCTCAAGTAGTGACATTGCCTGTCAAGGCACCAAAAATTAAAAAAAAATGTAAAATGTTCCTCTAACATACAATACAAGAAAGAATTGAACTAGTGTTTATGGATGAATAATTTTCTAATTTGATCAATTGAAAGGAAAAACTATATACCATGTAAAATATCATGAAGAGACCCATTAGATGCAAACTCATAAGCAAGAACACGGGAGTTTCCATCAATGCAATACCCAAGCAACTGAACAAAATTTTCATGTTTCAGCCTTGAAACCATCGAAACCTGAAAGGTAAAAAATCATGTGGTTTATGGGAATTGAACAATTTCACTGAGTTGACAAAAGAATATTAAGCTAAGGTTGTCTGTCACGCATGCATACCTGGGCTAAAAATTCCTCATCAGGCTGTTTACTGGTATCTAACTTCTTGATTGCTGCAGCTTGCCCACTTTTCAGGACTCCATAATATACTCTTCCATAGGATCCCTCTCCAATCAGAGAATCTTGACCAAAGTTATCTGTAACTTCTTTTAGTTCATCTGCTAGTATTTCCGGAACTTCAATAGGCTGAACTTTAACAGGCTGAGCACCCTGCTTTGCTGTTTCAGAAGCATGATTATTTCCATCATTCCCTGCATAACAGAATTTATCACAATAACTTCATCAAATCTAATATTCAGTTGAAATAACATCAAACAAATTAATGCAAAGAACAAAAATCATAATACAGCATATCAATCACCTAGTATGAATTCAATCCAATTGAGATGGAAATATGACCCAAGGATGCATGAATGCTTAAAGTTGCAAATTATACATATCATCCCTGATACACTGCTTTAGCTTATATGAGTCAAATTACCTGTTGGATTTTTTACAACATATTGTCCCCCATTTTCAGGAGCCTTGTGGAAATCATCCTCTTCGCAGCAGCTGAAGCAACTCATGACTCTCCCACTGAAATAATTCATTAGCCCATCAGATTATACTAATAATAGTTCACTTTATTCTTGAATATGTAATTTGTGTGTAATAAAAAATGATAAATCTATGTATATCTTCAATGCTAGAAAAATAGGTACATCCTGGTTACAATTGCAACTTTTAACAATTCAAAAAGAAAAAAATAAGGAAATAGTGTATTTGTGTGTGTTTCCTGAACAATTACATTAAGTACTACTTTTAAGTATTAACTCGGCATAGCTTCCACTCAGGATATGAAAATCTGAATAGACGTGCCTCCATATATTTGATTCATATTAATTAAAATACACAATCACCTTACCTAACTATAGAAATATCATAAAACATAAAAATGAGATTACATTCAAAATTATTTGCATAATTTCATCATCCTTGAACAACAAACGATGACAAGTGATGCTTGAAAACATCACAGCATGATATCAGTGTTTGTTTCCATTACGAAAAGCTCAACAATGCCTTGGTTAGCAAATCTCAATTGAATGAAGCTAAATGGAAGCGGATCGAATCAGTTTTCGCCAATCACAGCAATTTCTACTAAAGTCCAAGCAAGCAGTCACAGATCAGTAAAAAGCAGAACCAGTAACCAGCGGCCGAAACCAAGCTTCGCCGGAAAATAAAATAAAATAAAATAATGTTCATCGATAAAACAAAATTATGAAAGGAAAGCCGATCACGAAAATAAAATTAACATGGAGAATTTTTTGCGAAAACAGAAAAGAAAAAGTAGGTGACATTGAAGAATGTGATAGATCGATGAGTACCAGAAATGAAATGAAACAGCAAAATGGCGGAGTTGGTAGTTTAGGGCGGTGGGGGTAACAGGAAGACTCTCGGTTCTGAAACCGGCTAAAGATGCGCAGGATAAGCAGAGAGGGTGCGTAGGATAAAAGAGTCGAACAAGTTCTTGACTCGCTTTGAATTGGAAATTGAATTACAATTGTCGTGTTACTTGTGTATTATTAGCTACAAGGAACTTTTTTATACAACTAATGCCATTATGTATTATCCTACTGTTTAAATACCACTAATGAAGCCTCTTTTTTCTCTCCTTTTACGTGTTCTGCACCGACCTTGCTAGCCAGACTTGACTTGCGAGGAATACACACACACGGCCCAGTGAACACTGTGTACAGCTCTGGTCTTTGGGGGCCACGGCGTCTTTGAATTAGTGTCTTAAGAAAATTACGTTGTTAAATTTAATTTTAATCTATTTTTTTTTATTATTACATTTTCTAAAAGTACTTTTGTTATTCTTTATTATTAATATTGTAAATATAGCATATTATCAATGATCTTAAAATAATAACTGACATGAAATATCTTATTACATATTTACATATCACATCATTATAAATCAGTAACAATAATTATTTTAAAAAATCAAATTAATAAATATTAAAATTATCAAAACTATTTTGAGAAATTTAATTTATTTAATTATTTCTAATATTAAAAATAAGTTTAATTTTATGATTTTATACGTTTAAAAAAATGATAAAATATCTTTTATTAAAAATTATATTATATTTTAGAAATAAAGTTTAAGTATTTATTAAAAAATAATAGTAGATTGTGTTTTTATATATAATTATTTTTCATAAAATAAATTTTCTCATTTTATATATTTAAAAAATTTGTATTAGTAATAATGACATGAAAATGTTGATATATTCGATTTTTTATATTTTTATTTATAATTAATTAAAAATGGTTGTTGAAAGGTAAATATTTATAGATTTATATATGTATAGAAATAAGTTTGAGTATTTATTTCTATAAACAGAATGTCTAACCATGTATTCTTTATTCCTAATAAAAAATTAAATTTTAATACAAATAAAATATTAATTAAACTTCTTAATTATGTGAAACAAAATAAATAGAAAGGGCATTTACTTATAACATTTTAAGGAATCTTATTAACAGTACTATTTAAAAAAAGGGAAAGTAATATATTTTTACTAAAAATAATATCAAAATATATTAAAAATAATAGTTTTATATTTATAATCTTTTAATAAAAAATTTCTACTTACTAGAATGTACCAGAACCGTTTGAACTTAAAAACTTATTATATTTGATTTAAACATATATTCCTGGTAAAACTAAGTTAGTAAATCGATTCTATTTTATAAATTAAAATCTAAACACTAAGATATTCAATTATATATAAAAAATTTGAATCCTTATTTTTTTATACAATGAAAAATTTTAAAATATTATCCTTCTTATATAATTTTTATTTTTCTATTAACATGTTTTTAAACTTTTATATAAAATTAATGTAATAATTTTACTTCTTAATTTTTTTACTTTTTAAAAAATTGTAATGAATATTTAAATAATATTTTCAATTGATATTAAACATATTTCACAAGTATTTATAAATTAAAATTATTTCAAAATGTAAAGAGATATATGATAAAATCAAATAAAAAAATAAGTAGCTTAAATTCAAAATTTAAAAACTATAAAAATAATTTAATAGTATAAATAGTTTATATATGAGAAAGAAGATTAAAATTAATTAATTTACATAATTGATATTTGAATGGAAAATTTTAAAAATATTTAAGTAATTTAATGTTTTTTAACGTATAAAGAGTTTTAAGTAATGGTGAAGGCATATTCTCACAAGGAAAAAAACAGAATAATAATTTTCACTCTAAAAAGTAAATACTTATTTTATTATTTATTATGAATTTAAATATATTTTTTATACCTTGGTAACAAGATATTTTAAAATAATTTTTTATTTAAATCCATTTTTTATTTTTAAAGTCAGAAAAGTAATGTGTTTTGTATATTTTTTTAGAGATCAAAAGTACATTATTTTTATAAAAGGACGTAATAAAAAAATACAAATTAAATTTTTATTAATAAAGTAACATTTAAAAAATGTTATAATTTTTGTTTTATATATGTACTCTTATAATACACAAGACCGTTTGTTTATATGTTCAATAAATTAATGAATAATTTTTTTAATATCTATTCAAATATAAAATAAAGTTCTATATAAAAATACTTTATTAAAATTTATAATAAATTAATAATATAAATACTATAGTTTTTAGTAAATGTACTATCTATTAATATATATATATATATATATATATTTAAACATACTCTAAAAAATCAATTAACGAATTAGCATCTCAAATTGTCATCAAATATATGTTCCGGAAACATAATTGCATTGCATACTTGATTTTTCTTTGTAACTTGCCATGGGAAGAGATAAACTGAAATAAATTATAGGATTTTTATATGTAAAATGAATTTGATAGCTTGTTAACTTCGAGTAATTTGACACTTGCTTATCCGTAATTAGCATGTCAATGATACAACAGACTTTTTTTCCTCCTACTGCAATGTGGAATGAATTGCCATCAACGTACGAGGTTTTGACCAGAGGGAAACCCAATATTCAAGGTTATCTTTATTAGTTCAATTAAGGAAAACCAAATATACTCAACAAAATAATAATAATAAAAAATTATGAACACGTTTTACAATTAATAAAATGCTGTGTATATATTAAGATGAGAATTGGAAATTAAAATAGTTTATATAAGATTTTAAATTTTAAATTTATAATTTTTTATATTTTATAAAAATTATATTAGTAAAAATTTAAATTCTAATAATATGTATAAAAAATGATTAAAAAGGAACAAATTTACTTTTAATATTTTATTTTCGATTAGATTACCAGTGTACTATAAATATTTGTTAAGTATCTTTTTATAATACACATCACACATCTTTGATATTGATCAAATTTAAATATTTTCAATATTTCCTCCCTGTTTTATTTAGTTATTTATTCTTTTTTATAACACCATTAATTTTTTTCCCGAGGCCAAAATCTTAAATATGAACGATGAGATATGAGACTCTTAATTAAATGAATAACTTAACTAGACAATAATATCAAGTGAAACCTCCTCTCTCTACTTATCTATCAATATATATATATATATATATATATAAAATAATAATATTAAACATAAAATATAATTATTTTAAATAATATTATTAAATGATGTATTCATTAAATATAATATATTTAATAATTTTATTAAATGATATATATTTATTAAACATGTGATCTTTCGAATTCATAAAATCTATTACAGAAAGCTATAACTAAATAAAATTAATTAATCCTTTGAGTTAATTTTATTAGTTCAATTAAAATATAAATTGTGAGCGTCTGAGAATTCAATTCTTCTATATACTATGCCTTTTTTTATTTCATTTTCTCATTTCCATGTTATTTCTCCTCCTCCTTTCTTGTTTGTCTGATTCATGTCTTTCGCTATATTAATTACGATATTAGTAATAGTAGCCCAACTTGAATTCGTACCAGAAACATTGGAACATTGAATGTTCAGAAACTCTTACAGAGTCAATCATTGTGCAAGTCAATAAGGACTCGGTAAACTCTAACTATTAAAGGAGTACAACTCCTGTAGAAAAAATAGTTATGTGCCCCACTGATGTTTCTTTTCAAAGGTACCTTTGTGAGCAATTTCCTTGAAGCAAATAAACAGACAGAAATTAAGAATACTCTTCCTACTTTCTTTATAACCACTCACTTTTTTTCAACTGTTTGGAATTCCAAGACTTTTACAGAATCAAAACTAATGTTTAATAGATAAAATTCTCATTTAGAATCTAACATAAATAATGAGTATTCTCTTGGTAAGATGATCGCGTACAGATGACAATCAAGTTGAGACCAAGTAAATAAAAAATTGATGCTAATAATATGACATTTTTAAAAGACAAGAAAATAAAACAAAATCTAACGTGACAAATTCGAGAATAAATTCATAAATATCTTTTTAATTTTGATATTATTGCTAGATATTGTCCATCAATCATGTTCCTAACTAGCGATTCATCACACTATTATAAGCAAGCAATTATATTGCGTTAACAATTCACAAATTGTTCTGGAAGATTTTGAATTGATCAAGGACCAAACAGTGGTAATGGATGGGAATCAAAGAATCGAATCAATCCCTCTCTTGTTATTCAACATTGTAACGTGACCAATATCTCGCGAATCACATGAATTAAGGTGCGGACTTATTGAGTTAGACATGTTCTTAGCAATAATGCCGCTGCTCAAGTAATTGTTAAACTAAATAATAAAACAAAAGGGTGTCAGCTTGGAGGGGATCTAAAAGACTCATGTATGTTGCAAGATTGTTCATAGACTTAGTATGTTAATCTTAATTTAAAACAATCAAACAAAAACGATAGAATAGAAATTCCAATTTCTCCCCTCTCTGCGGTTGCGTTACGTTGTCTCATGTTTGCAACTTCAATGAAAGGAGGTTTTGGGTTCTGTTGTTTCTGCCAGCTTCTAGTGCTGTGCTCCACTTATCGTGTCGTGTGTGTGCGTGTGTGATTTTATGTACATGGCCGAAGGGAACATTTATGTACATGGCCAAAGGGAACAATGGAGAATATTTACGCGGCTTTGGTTGATTTGTGGGCTCGCCTCATTATGCAAGTGAGAGGATATTATTTCAAAACTTAGTGATGAAATTTACTATTGGAATGTTTGTTTTTAAGTTGATTTATATATTTAATATGAAAGTGCAGTAATCAAATTATTATAATTTAATTCTTCTCTAAGTGTAGAGAAACACATAAAACGAATCAATACGCGATGCGGTAAAAATTTTAAATTATATAATATAATAGGTTATGGAATGACATATAAAATAATAAAATTAATATTAATATGTAATACATACATGAAAAATGAAATTTTAAATTTGAATGAAAAAAATCAAGGTTTCAAGAGTCAGTTTTAGGATATGTTTGAGTAAATAGTATACTTAAACATTTATTTAATATTGTTAAATAAAAACTACATAATTTTATCCTAATTTATGTTAATAAGCTCAGTATCAAATTTCAATTAATAATAACAAATCCAAAATTAATTTTTAAGATATATTGTGTTTAATTTTAAAATACTGCCATGAGTTATTTTATTAATACACAAACGAACATCTAATAAAAAGGGGTGGGCCTGCTTTTTGGCAAGTTGGTAGGATAAGGAGGGTTAAGACGAGTTAACTTATTTTGTCATCGTCATTGGATATGTTTGCTCTCTCTATATATATAATACATGAATTAAAAATAATTAATATACTTATTTATATTAAAATTATTTAACTTTTTAATATACCTCTCACTATTATTTTTTATTTTATTTATAATAAATATATAAAATGTTTCAAAAATTAAGTAAAGAAAAAGATGTAATTGAAAGGATTCTAAATTATCTTTATATTATAAGCTTGAGTCCTCATCTTAGAAGGAAGATATTTTCAAAAAGAAAAATACTGGTAATATATTATTTTAAGTGTCAATTTTTTAAAAGTTTAAAGTAATTTTAAAAAAATATTATAAATATATTGACTCTTAAAAAAATTAATCAATCACCAAAAATATATTGAAAAATATGTTTAAAAAATATAGTGATAACATTTCTCTTTTAAAAATTACTTTCATTTATATTATATCTATTAATTTTTATATTTAAATCTTAAATCTTAATATATTATATAAAGTATTGAAGATATTTATTTTAAAGAAACTAAAAATAATGAGCATTATAATATTAATTAATTTTAATTTTAATTTTAAATTTTATCCACTGTATATTAGTAATACATTCTTTTGATTAAAAATTTAAAACAGTTAGTGATTATAAAAATTTTACTTATAAAAAATTAACCAACTATAAATAAATATGTTGAAAAATATATTGTCATACTTTTTTAAATCACTTTTACCCTTATTAAATTATTTTAAAATTTTAATTTTAATAGACTAAAATTAATGAAAATGAAAATTCTCAAGTCAAAGAATATCTAAGCTATATTTGAACCTTCCAATAACGTAAAATTTCTCTTTATAATTAGGATTATTTTAATTATACTTAACTATTTTAATGAGATTCTGAAAACTATCATTACTAGTTGAGTAATTTTACAAATTTGTGAAATATTGTTAAGTGATGATAATGATGATATCGATGACATATTTTAATTTTAAAAATTAGATCTCGATACCTTTTATTGTTTTGTATTGGTTTGACAAGTGATGATGATGATTTGGACATATATACATATGTATATCATATGGATGACTAATTTTAGATTAGTGAAAATTATTATAGTATAGGACGCAATT
This sequence comes from Canavalia gladiata, assembly GCA_037954105.1. NCBI lineage: Eukaryota > Viridiplantae > Streptophyta > Magnoliopsida > Fabales > Fabaceae > Canavalia > Canavalia gladiata. The sequence goes on from CM075660.1 coordinate 19,956,394, forward strand.
AAATTTTAATCTAATCATGAATCTGTTATCATAAAAATGTTTGAAGGAATAATAGGATGATCAGGTTCATACAGTGTATCTGGTGATTATTTTTTACCGTAGCTCTCTGTGATTATCAAGAAATTTATATATTGCTTATATTAAAATATAATATAAACTAATGTTTTTATTCAAACTTTTTTTTAACAAAAAAAACTCATTTCTTATTTATTATATTTCTTATATGTGACTATGGTTTTTATAGTAAGCATGTGGCATGTATCACCCTCTTCTAGATATTAGATATTAAGGTGATTGTTAATATAGAGGATAAATAATAAATTTTACATTTTGTGATCGCAAGTTAGGACTACAAGGAAAAAGTACCGGTTAAAAGAAAAGAAGTAAAGTAAAAAGAATCTTATAATCTTTAACTTTATTAAAGTAATTTAATATTTGTATGTAATTATCTTTTTTACATGAGTTGTAATATTCTAAATTATTTATATTTAAAAAAATGTTGAACCAATACCTTTATAATAATATATATATATATATATATAAATTTTAAATTTTTGGATGTATATGTGGTTTAAAAAAATTAACTATATCATAATTACATAATTATTCGTAATTAGTATGTATATATAAAAAATAATATATAAATAAAATTAAAAAAATATAGATAACACAAAAGTTACAATATATATAATATAATATTATTTTTAAGAACTCAAAAGAGAAATTTTATTGTTCATATTATATAATTTTAAGAATTTTGAATACGTAAAAATTTATGTTAAAAAAAAAATTTAACATTGATTTTATTCTATTCAAATAAAAGTGTTTTTTTATCAAAGATACTTATAATTTAAATAAAATTTTTAAATATTTATACAATAAAAAATTAATTAATATTATTTTTAACTTTAAAATAGATGTAGAAATAGAACTATTTTCTTTTCATAGTAATGCATAAATAAAAAAATAAAAGAAGATAGCATTTTCTTTAAATAATCATTAATATCAATTAAGAATAAAGAAGTTTAGATTCATAATATTATATATATATATATATATATATATATATATATATATATATGGTTTTTAAACTGTAAATTCTAAATTTTAAACCTTGAATCTTAAACATTACCGAATTTCTTGAATGTTTCTTTTAACAAACCCAAGTTGAAGTATATTATAATTTTCATTCTTTAAAAAGTGAGTACATTATCACTTAAGGGTATTAGTATAATCCCATGTTTTAAAATTTAACAACTTATACTTTTAGTACTATTTTATAAATCTAAAATTATAATTTATTAACTCTTTCTAAAAACAAATAAAAATATATTAGCAAATATGAAATAAGATTATTTTATAATTTAGTAAAATTAATTTTAATAATTATTTTATAAATATTAGATGTTACCAATATAATGGTTGAAACATCTATACTAAATTTAAAATATTTTAGACAATTTAAAAATGTATATGATAGATATAATTTTTTTTAAAATAATTATTATAAAAATAATTTTTATTGATATAATAATTCATAATTGAACAATAATATAAATAGCATATTATCGATACACTTTGATTAAATTATTTTAAATAATATATTATATATTAAAATAAAATAATATTATAAAAATATTAATTAATTTTTAAATCATAAAAATATAAATATTTCATGAAAATTTTCAATTAATAAATAGACTGATAAAAAATGTATTTTTTAAAAAATTAAAATATAAATTTATCATGTTTAATGATTAATATTAATTATATTAATTTAATGGTGTAAGATAAATATGATATAAATAATTATTTTTTATTTTATTATAATATATTATATATAGAGAGGAAGAGAGAATATCAAACAAGTATTAGATCGATAATTTTTTTATTTTTAAACTTAAAAGAAAGTTATTATGAGTAAGAGTTAAAATAAAGAAAATAAAAAAATATATATAATAAAAAATAATACAAATATTTAAAGTTATGGATTTAAAATTTTATTTTTAACTTCTTAATAATTATATTAAAAATTGTTAGATTATTTATTTTAATTTTACTATTATTATTTAATAATTATGGGTAATAATATATTTTTTTAATTTATTATTTTCAATGATCATTTAAGATAATTAATTAAAAATAATATTTAAAGTTAAAAAAATTATTAATTGAATAATTTATTAAAAATATAAAATCTTGATTGATCCTCGTGAATTTTAAATTCAATTGATCCTATAATCTATAAATTAAATAAAGATATGATAACAATTTATTTAATTAACTAAAAATTATTAAATTTGATCGGTTGTTAACCATTAAAAGAAATATAGTAGAATATACACAGTTGTAAAAAACTATTAATTTAAAAAGAGATAGAGTTCAAATATTTTTACATCATAAATTTTATTATAATTTTTTATAAAAAATTAGTTACATATAATATAAAAAAATTTGAAAATTAATGTAGAAAAAATCCATAATTATAATATAAAGATTAAAATATTATAAAATTTGTGATAATATTTTATATCAAGAATTTTTTTTTAAAAGATCATATAGGAAACAAGAAAACAAGAAAAAAAAGATAAATATTTTTCTATCTATTTTTTATAGATAAAGAGAAAGAAAGTTATAATTGATTAGTCTTTTCTTTTTAAAATTTTGCTTTTCATTTATGTTTGACTATGTTTAAATTATGTAAGATCGTGTCGAATATACTTTTCTTTCCTTATGTTGGTGTTGCTTCTTTATATGGATGTGTTTGTTTAACTTAGTATGGTCATATAAAAAATATAATATTGCTACTTGGGTGATGTTTACTTTGCATGGACAAACTTACATAGATGTATACAATTGTGTTCAAATCTACATGATCATATAAAAAATGTAACATTATGAATTGATGATACTAATTTTGTAAGAATGTGTTAATTGGGAAAGGTACAGTTGTGTCAAACCCTGCACCATCATGATAATTGTTTGATAAAATTATAATCATATTTTAAGTATATTTTTTTCTTTTTAATTTTTACTAGAGTGTATTTTCTTGATTTTTGCATCAATCTTATCTTAACTTAAATTTAAAATTTTTGTTCCTATTTTTCAAGAAAAACAAAAAATGGTAGATAAATTTATAAAATTTACATTAGTTATTATTAGTTAGTATGTATGAATAAAATTTAAATTTATATAAATAAATTAATAAAATATCAATTTATCAAACAATTAAGAAAGATGAAAATAAGTTAAAGATAAAGATAAAAAAAAAATTTACTTAAAAATATGATACCAATTTCAATTTCAATTCAATTATTCCCCTAATTTTGTACGGTGCTAATCATAAATATTCATTCCCTTCGGTTTTATTGGTAGGAGTACGTACGATTCGGTAAAGGAACCTATGGATGGTTGTTTTGATTTTGTGAATATCCCACAGTTGCATCACGTTGCAAATCTAGTTTTAAATTATCAAGTTAGCGTGTTTTTTCATAGACATCCAAATCTATTTGTTTTAATAAATGTTAATATTTTATTTATTAGCTATGGTTTATTATTAATTTTTTTTATTTTAAATATGATTATTCCAAAATTAAAATGTTTTTTTTTACCTACATTTAAAAAATATTGTTAGAAAAATAAATTATTTTAAATATTTAAAGACATAAGGTACTTGGTTCGGGACGATCCTTCATCCTTGTTTTACTGATATTTTGTTTGGACAAAGAAAAAAATAGAATGATAAATCTTTCATCCTTATTTTACTAATGTTTTGTTTGGACAAAAAAGAAAATAAAATTGTAAGAAATAGTAAAAAATAAAATAAAAACTTAGATTGTTTGTATGATATGAAAAGAAATGAAAATGATATACTTTTTATTTATTTCTGTTGGGATGCATTACACAAAAATGAATAAAAATATGTATATTTTTGTTCATTAACACAAATATCATCTTCATTGATAAAAACAAGGTTGATATGCTTTGTATAGAGAGACATAAACAAATGGAAGAATGGTTTATAACATTTTTTGTTTCAACTTTTCCACCACTCTCATGGTTTATTGTATAGAAACAATTAAAAGTGGATTTCATAAAAAATAAAATTTTCCATTTAAATCAGACAAAATCCATCAAATACAGTTAAGATTGAGGATCCATATCTTTTCCTTACTTGCGCTTTTCTTACACTGTAGTTTCATGTATCTAAACAAAACATAAGTGAACTTTGTTTAGATGAGTGAAGTCTTGGAATCTTATTCCTCTCTTTACTTGCTTGTAATTAAAAATTATTTGATTAATAAAAATGTTTTTTTTTTACAATAAAAATAACATGTATTGTTATAAATAAAAATAAAAACAATATTTTTTCAATTCGAACAATATCATCTTATCCTTTTTAAAAAACCCATGCATCTGTTCCATGTTTCTTCCATCAAAACATCACTGCTATAGAGAGTTTAATAAAAAGCAAAAGAAATTTTAAAAGAGGAATATAGTTTGCAATACAAATTTGATCAGCACATGTTTATTTTTCTAGTTAAGTAACTTCTCCTTCTAACCGTTTAATATATGCATAATAATAATAATAAATGTTTAAATATATTTACAATGAGATTTGTTTTTAGTTTTTTAATATATTTTTTATTTTTATCTTTAAGTTTTAAAAAAAATTAATTTATGTTATTAATTTGTTATTAAATATTTACTAATTTAACTAATAAATATGTAATTAAACTCTATCATAAATATAATTTATTATATATTAATCTTGTTTACATGATACAAAGTATAATTTGTATCATTTAATCTCATAAAAAATGTTTTAACATCTTTCTTAAATTAGTTGTTTGTGTGGCCTTTTTTAATATATATGATAAATTGATATACTTATCAAAATTTAATAAAAAATTGTGAGTTAAATTAACAAACATATCATGATAAATTAACAGTATGAATAAAAATAAAAACTAAAAAATTAAAATAAAAATTTATAATATATAAAACATTAAAATATATTTAAACTATAAATAAATGTGAATGGGAGTAGTTTTTCTCGTGAATTAATGACGTTGAGAGGATCTAAAAAATATTCATGAATGGGATGTTGGGTTTCGGGTCCAAATAGATCCTGCCGACTATTGACTTGATATGTGATTGATTGGTTGTTATTTAGAAAATAAAAGCAAATAAAATACTGCTATGATTGGTCTATGGTTTCCTATAGACACGGCCGAAGCAATAATACGAATTCGCTGTCTGATCAATTGATTGGTCCAAAATATTTTCGTTTCCTGCACTTATGTGTATTGCAACATTTCTCGTTTTTGTCCACTTCTATTGATTGGCAATTGGCAATCATTTTTACTTGTTAAAAGGATGCAAATTCTATATTTTTATAAAATTTAACTACAAAGAATATTAAATACAGATGTGTTTATATTTTACCTTAATCTTTACTTAAATATAAAAATGAATATTCATATATTTTATATATATTATGCTAAATTTAATGTATATAAATGAATTATCAAATAATTTTAGATTAATTTTAAATTTTTTCAATATCATTTATAAGATAAAAATTTTAATTTAATAATTAATTTTTATTAAAATTTTTAGTAATATAATATTTAAACTAATTCAGGCTAATATAAATTGATATTTTCTATATATGTATATATACTTAGAGATTATTGTAACCATTGTTACAAAGAAATTTTAACATACAAATCAATAAATTTTAAGCATTTAATATATAATTTTACTATAAAATAATAAAAAAGGATTTGATTCCTTCCAAATGAGTAAATTTGTAAAATAAAAATAGTAAATAAAACTTTTACGTTGTTAATGTGTAATTTTATTATATAACACATAACTAAAAAATATTGTTTATTTATGTATTTTTATATAATTTATTATTGAAATTGACATAAAAACATGATTTATATGGATTTGAATTTTCAGGAAAAAAATACATGGATAATGTTCCTGCAAATTTTACAATCTTTTCATAGCAAAAGTTTTAGTAAACAAATAAAGCAGTATTTTTTACATTTTCCGACAGATTTTGATGAAAAAATGGGTCAAAAATAGGCATAATAATGACATGAGCAAATATGAAGCAATTAACTTATATATTTTCATCATGGAAATAAATATTAAGAATTGATTTATATAACACCCGCAGGGACATGAATTATTACTACAATTGCCAATTGGCATCTTTTGAGGGATAACTCACGCGATGCACTGCATCATCAAGAATTTTATTATTCTGATTAACACTTAATTATTTCTGCGAAAATAATTACGTTAAAGAAAAAACTTGAATTTTTTCATATCGTCTGTTTTTTTCGTTGAAAGTGTGTATACTAAAAAACAGATGTAACTCCTCCAAAATGAAGAAATATATATGTGCGTTAAAAGATTAAATCTACCTATTGTGGCTTAAAAAATAAATGATTAAAATCATGATAAAATGTATGCATATATATATATAATCAATTATAAATTAATTAAAATTTTAACCGTTGATTTATAATTATACTTCATCTTCTAAAATATTTTTTTATTTGATGGAAGATAAATATCAAAGAAGCAAACGTTCATGCGGGATATAAACTGAATTAATCCAAACTTAATCTGAAAACCTGACTTATTAATCGACTTAATAAATTTGATTCATGAATTAATTAAACATGTGCGAACGAATTTGAGACAAGTATTATTTATTTATATATATATATATATATATATATATATATATATTAACTTAAGTGAGAAGCTTTTTAAAATAAAAAATTAAATATTTATTATATAATTATATATAAATGATTAAAACTAAATAATTATTTTAACATTACTCATAATTTAATATTTGATTTTAATATTTTAAAATTATATTTAATAATAAATATTTACCTATTTTATTTTAACATAAAAATAATTTTCTCATTTAATATATTTAAATATTTAAATATATATATATATATACATACATATATATATGCACATGCATACAAAGAGAGAGGTGCGTTAAGTGTATAAAATATATAAATGTATGAGTATAGGTAATATTGATGCAAATTATCTTAGATAGATATTATTTGGTTCATAGAATTCAAACTTGAAAGCTAAATTACACAATTAATAAATTTAAATTAAGATAAACTAAAGTTAAAGATTGTTCCATATAAAATTTAATAAGAATTTGAATCAAATTAAATTAAATTGAACTATATTTAAATTAATTTAACTCATTTTTAATCCTATTTCTAAATATAATTTTTATAAATTGAATTAAAATTAATCAAAAGGCACGCTATATTCACTTTTTAAAAAAGGAAGAAGTAATTATAATTTTTAATTGTAATTATTATAGCTAATGTGAATTTTTAATAATAATAATAAAACCCTCAAATCTTTTTAAAACTGCCTCAGACCACTTAATAACTTACAGCGGCACATTATATATGCTTTTTAAAATTGATATATGTCCACTAGCTCCACCTGAGTCAAATCTGTGGTTTGTGAAATAGGAATATGGATGATAATGGAACTATTATTTATTTGATACATATTTGTAAAAAAAATTAAATGAGTTAATTAGGTAAATATTTGTTTGATAGATCTGAATAGATATTTATTATGTATATAATAATATATAATTAAATTTATAAATATAATTAAAACATATTTTCATTAAAAAAAACTTAAAATTAAATTAATATATTAAAATTTAATTGTAAAAACTTAGACCTAGTTATATTTTTAAAAAATATTCTTTACTTTAAATAATATTTATTTTTTATTAAGTTGTAAAAATAAATATTAAGGAAGATAAAATATCATATTTTAATTCTTAAACTCTCAATGATAAAGATTTAGTTGCCTAAACAGGTTTGAAATTAATGGCCAATATTACTATCCATACAAGTATAAAAATAGATATTAATTTTTCTAAAATATATATATAAAAAAAGGTACCGGAATACCCTATACAAATCATTGCCATTTATAAATAAGAGTATGTTTAACTGAGCCATACGCGTACTATAATGGAGCCAAAATGAAAGACAGCAAAAGATTCGAACGCTGTATTCACAGATGTGAAAAGAATGTTAATATAATAGAAATTTGTAAGATATATCCCTAAACTGGAAAGGAATATCCTAATCAACAGTTCATTCCCAAGAAACTAAGTTAAGGGTACTCTTAGAGCAAAGCTTCCTCGGAATTTAATTTTTTTGAAGTACCTTTGAAGAAGATTTTGGAAGGATCTAGAAGAAACTTTGCTCCAAGAAGAAGTCTTATGGCTTCAAAAGTCTGGTTACAATTGGCTTCAATATGGCGATAAGAAGTAAAAAAAATAAAATAAATCATTGATCTATTATGGTAAGAAGGAAGACAAAAAATGTTAAATGTCTTCAAGATGATACTGGTTATTGGATTTCTGATCTTAATGTACTAGAATAAATGACAATCGATTATTTCTAGCACTTGTATAAGGAGGAGAACTGTCATATCTTTTGTTTTTCCCAAGGGGAACCTATCCACCATTAAATGAGGAGGACTTGACCTCTTTTGACCAATCAATTGATGATGCTAAGATTAAAAGGGTGATATCTTTTTATAGGTTGTTGAAAAGATCCAAGTAGAGATGAGTTCCAAGTTATGTTTCACCAAAGTCAGTAGAGAGTGTGGGACCTTCTATTTACAAGCTAGTCAAACATGTTTTTAATAATCCTTCAATGGTATGAAACTTCAATGAGACTTTTATTAATTTATAATTCCTAATATTAACATAACCTATTCTATAAATTTGTTTCGACTCATTAGTTTTTGCAATATTTGCTACAAAATCATAACAATGATAATTGTAAATAGACTGAAGGGAAATGGCAAATCTTATTGGCCTTAGTCAATGTAGTTTCCTCCTAGGTCGTCATAGTTGAAATATATTGTAATTATGCAGGAGACCATTTATTAAATACGTAAGTGTCAAGGTGCTAAGGGATTCTTGGCTATCAAAAATTCAAAATTGACTTGGAAAAAGCTTATGATCAACGGAATTGGTATTTTGTGCCTGAAACTTTGCTTGATATTGGTATCCCTCAAGATTTTGTTGAGATTGTTTAGAATTATATTTTTTGGGACCATAATGAAAATGATTTGGAATGGAGGAAAGCCTGACTAGAAGCATCGTCAGGGGAACCTCCTATCCCCATATTTGTTCATGCTTTGTGTTTAAGGGATAGCTTATCTCATTCAGGTTAACATTAATCAACATCATCGGGAACCCTTCCCCTTATAAAAAAAATAGGATCGAAATTATTGCATTTCTTTTTCTCAAATAATATAATTCTATTTGCAGAAGCAAATTTGGAACAAGTTAGAGTGATTTCTCAGTGTCTCAACCGTTTTTTTTTTTTACCATTTTTCAGGACAAATTACAAAGGCTTTAAACTTCCTCATAGAGGCTTCTTCTCACCCAATGTGCCTTATATCCGTCAAAATCAAATTAGAGAGGCTTTAAATTTTCAAAGACTACGAATTTGGATAAATACGTACCTTGGCATTCCTATTCACCATATGTGGGTATCAAGCTCCTCCTTCCTGGATTTGCTGGATAAAGTCATGCAAAGACTTAGGGTGGTTGGCAGATATGTTCTCTCTCAATGGTAGGTAAAATTACTCTTATAAAATTAGAGTGGGGAAAGCCCTTCCAAATCATGCCATGAAAACATCTCTTATCTTGAAATCCATTTGTCAAGAACATGCTAAGATGTGCTTTTAATTTATAGGAGATGGCAACGTTAAAAGATGCATCCACCTAATTGATTGGGATATTCTTTACAAACTTAAAGAGAGATAAGGAATGGCTTAAGGAAGGCTAGAAATATAAACCTTGCTTTCATAAAGAAGCTAGGTTGAAAGTTGATTCACTACTACAAGAATGATCTCTGGGTGCGAGTCCTTCATAATAAGTATGCTTATTGTAAAGTCGTGCTTCCTAAAATTCACCATAAGAAACACGAACCCAATTTGTGGAGGGGTATTTTCAAGGGTTGGAACTTCCTCATGATAATTTAATCCAGAGAGTAGGCTAAGGTAGTGATCTCAAACTGAACTGATAACTAGGTCCTAAGAAAGGCTCCTTTTATTGACTGGATCAACCAATCCCTCACTGATTCTCAGTTGCAAACTTCAATTCAAGACTACATGAAAGAGGATAGGTCATGGAACATTAATCTATTTCATACTCATCTCCCTGAACATGTGTTTTGTGCCATTTGCGACTTGGAATAAATTATAGAGAAGGATAGTCTAGATTGTGTTGCCTAAGGTTTATCTGATGATAGCATATTTTTTATGATATCTGTTTATGATGGCATTTCAAGTGATGATACTAGTGAGACTACTTTGGTTTTCAAGTGTGGACGTAGGTAGGTCCATAACGCATTGACCCTTCATGTGGAGGGCATTGCATGGTACTTTGCTTACTAATAATGAAAGAAAAAGGCATCATCTTGCTCATATAGACACGTGCCAACTGTGTAGCAGGCTAGAAGAGACATGCCAACTGTGTGGCAACCATAAAGAGAGGTGCTTACGCACTATGAGGGATTGTGATTTCACTTGTAGGGTTTGGAAGAACTTAGTCCCTAGGATCAATTAAGGCGAGTTCTTTCAAGGTAATATGGAAACTTGGTTAATAAGAACTTGTCCTCGAGTTTGGCACACGCAAGAAAGATGAGTGGTGCATGATTTTTGGGTTTCCATTGACAACAATTTTGCAGTGATGCAACAAATTTACTTTTGAGGGGAAAACACAACCACTTAATATAGTCCTTCAAAGTATTGAGGGTTAAGTGGAAGAAGTAAGACCTATCTTCTTTGGGAAGGGAAGGTCCTTACCTCTTCCAGTCATGAGGAGGTAGCTTTGGATAGCATGGAAAACACCACTTAATGATTGGATATAAAGCTCAATACTAATGAAGCTTTCTCGCGTAACACAAGGTAGAGTGCTTGAGGGAGGATATTGTTGGTAAAAATTGTATTTCAAAATAATTAAGTCCCACATTGGACTAGGGACCAAAACAAGCTTTATATACTTCGTAAGAATTAAGGTTTTGCCCACATGAGGTTGAACCGATTAACAATTCAGTATCACTTGCAAAAGGTGATAATTCTAACTTGGATATTTGGTTTCTTACATATGGATGTGCTCTTATGCATTCTTATGTTGGTTTTATTAACCGTATTAGAAATCTTTCTAGATAACTAATCTAGTTACATACTCATAGAAAAGCTATTAGGATTGCTGATACACTTGCGAATTATGGCTTGGAGGACGAGAGTGATAAAAGTTTTTTTTTTTCCTTTTGTTCATTATTCCTTAGTACTATTTTATTTTCTAACGTAACTTGCACTCCTTTATCAAAAAACATTTGTTCGTTTGGGCCTTTAGTCTCGTTTTATCACAAAAAGAAAATAAAATTTAGTTTGTGATAGCAATTAAAGGAGATATGCGTGATCTATGCTGGAATAATCTGTGAAGTTATGGTTTTTATTTTATTTTTTTATTCACATCACATGTATATGCTACATAAAGCATCTTTCTTGAGTCAAGAGCTTTCACATCATGGTAGGATGAGCCTTTTTAACAATTTTTTTCATACAGAAAATTTAAAATAAAGATTTACTTAAAAAGAATTAAGTATATATCATTTCAATCAATCCTCTCCTTTATTAAAATTTTTAATTAGACGTTAATATACAATGCTAACAGAAGGAGATAAATTGATTATCTTAGCAATCTTTCAACCAAAATTAATTTTACGTTAATGCAGGACGTCCAATCCTAAAATTTACATGTTCCTATTTTTTTTTTTATATAAACAGCACATATGTTCTGCTAAAATATTATTTTAAATGTCTTTATTTTCTTCATACAAAAATGTATTTTTTTATTATCATTCTATATATAATTTATTTAGGACGTTTGATGCAGTTAAAACTCTAATTCCCTTTCATAAAATTGAGATTTTGGGCAGTTAAGTATGACAAATGTACTTTATTATAAGAAATAAGTATAAAACATTATCTTTGAAATGCAACTTTATGAGAAGTCATTTAAAAGAATGGATGATATTAGAAGGGATGTGGAAAACCTTCGCCTTTATTGGCTAAAAGGTTTGTTTATACAAAAAAGAAAAAGTTTACATTCCTTAACGTTCATGAAAAGAAATCTGGACCGGGGGAAAATACCCGGTACATTTGCATTTGTTAGCATGGATCATTTGAGCATTGTAAACGTAAAGACAAAAATCTCATTATTTAATATTAATTGAGCATTTCTATTTTAAAAAATCATATAAACACGCTATTATACTTAGAGAGACGTGGTTACCTCACAAAACTTATACAAATTACTATAGTCATGTAAAGTAGCTTCCAGCTAGTTATTCCTTGTATCATGCTTGCTTACTTTTCTACTTCTCTTTTTCCTACAAAAGAAATCGCGTGAAATAAGACTAATCCAACAGAGACGTTGACTGTATGGAGATGGAGTCAACCTGAGAACAAGAGAAAGAGCAGCTTGAACACATGTGAAAGTTGATAATAATGAACATATCACATATTATTATATATAATCGGTTAATTTAACTCAGCATAAAAATTGATTTTAAGTATTTTAAATAATAAATTTTATATTCTTAATAGAATAAATGCTTATTTTTAAATAAAAATCTACCATGTTTAGATGTTAATTTCACTGGACTAACAACATAGTGTTAGAGGACATAACAGATGGAAGGAGTGTTGATGTTACGGTGTTGTGGTCACACGTGGTTGGCAACTTGGCATGTGGTGATGATGAGGAAAAAACTGTTACTGAGAAGCAGAGGAATGTGAAACGCGGCACAGAAGATGAACGATGTGGATCTGCAGTTCAGGATTGTGAAAGCAAAGGCATCTTTTGGGTCCTCCTTCCATAACATAAAGAGCGAGGGACACGCAGTGTGTGCAGCTGGCCCACCACTTAGAGGCTGGTGGGGTGTACTGTTCCCAATCCCACCACCACCTACGAATTATTATTATTGTTTTATTTTATTTTTTCTCTCCATAGAATATCAAACCATACCTTCTAAAAGGAAATAAAATAAAATAAAATTCACATTCACATCGCCATCATCACCATCAACTACAACACCGTTTCCGTCCACAGAACCTGTTGGCCATTTGCGTGGCGCACTTTCCGACATTCACTCGCCGTCGATCTGCTTTGCTTCTTACACCAAACCTCTGACGTACTACCAGTACGATGTTTGTATTCACTTTATCATCAATTTGTTGTTGAATTTAGTCTTTAACCTCGTTTTCTTTTTTAATTTTGTTCCTCGTGTTTTTTTTAATAATTTTTTTTTTAAGTTAGGAAGGAAGAGCTTGTTTCTCGGTACTTGAGCTGAGGTAGGTTTCTGTTGCTGCAGTTGACTTGGGAAATTGGAAGAGTTTGGGGTTAGTTACTAGTAGTTGGCTATGTGGGTTGCCCTTAATTGGAATCATGGTTGCGTGGGTGTGCTCTTTCTGGACTGTTGGGGATGAACTGAGGGTAATTGACTGTGATTCCGTGCTGTTAATTTCGTACTGTTACTGAATTTAGCTCTAGTTGTTGGTGGATTAAGATTGGTGGTTTTTGGTTGTGACCATGGAAGCTAGATTGGGTGCGGAAGCTTATCATTTTTATGGTGTGGGAGCTTCCTCGGATTTGAGGGGCGTGGGGAAGAGGTCCTCAGAGTGGGATTTGAATGATTGGAGATGGGATGGTGATCTTTTCATAGCTAGCCGGCTGAATCCGGTGCCGGCAGATGGTGTGGGAGTGGGACAACAATTTGTCCCTCTTGGGTCCGGGATTCCGGTGGCTGGGGGTTCCTCCAACAGTTCTTCTTCCTGTTCCGAGGAAGTAGATCTTAGGGATCCCAAGGGGAACAAGGAAGGGGACAAGAAAAGGAGAGTGATTGTGCTGGAGGATGATGGTTTGAATGAGGAAGCTGGTACCCTTAGCTTAAAGCTTGGTGGGCATGCTTCTCCAATGGTGGATAGGGAAGTTGCAAGCTGGGATGGTATGAATGGGAAGAAAAGTAGAGTGGCGGGAAGTACTTCAAATCGAGCTGTTTGTCAGGTGGAGGATTGTGCTGCTGATCTAAGCAAAGCTAAGGATTATCACAGACGTCATAAAGTTTGCGAGATGCACTCCAAGGCCAGTAGGGCGCTTGTGGGAAATGCAATGCAGAGATTCTGTCAACAATGTAGTAGGTAATTTCCTCTTCCTCATTGGTTCCAACTTTTTCTGGAGTTGTGTAGTTTGGAATCTGTTCACATATTTACAAAATTGCAACGTGTATAAATGGAATAAATGGTATTAATTATGATACCAAGTGATCATTGAAAATTGAAAATTATGTCTGAATGCTGCAGATTATCATTATAGATTTTTTTTAGCAGTCCTACTCCTTCATGCAATCATTTGTTTCTTATTTTTACGTGAACATTTGAAGTTTAATCACTCTATTTCATGACACTTACTCCATCAACAGGTTTCATATGCTTCAAGAGTTTGATGAAGGAAAGAGAAGCTGTCGAAGACGCTTGGCTGGTCATAATAAACGAAGAAGGAAAACAAATCTCGAAGCTGTTCCTAATGGAAATTCATTAAATGATGACCAGACTAGTAGTTATCTGTTGATAAGTTTATTGAAGATACTTTCAAATATGCACAGTGAGTATTTCTTTAAGTCATTTTAGGAGGATGTGGGGGTTATAAATTAGGGGATAGTTATATTCAAAATGATTAAGATACAAGTCTCACCAATATTTTTTTGTGTTCCTCCATTGGAGAATAAGCACTTTTCATCAATTGGTATGCAATAAACTTTTTTTTGGGGGGGGGGGGTTGGTAAATCTTTTGCTTATACAAAAAAGGTCAATCTAATGCGATGTCATGAGCTCATTAGACTAATTATTGTTATACCAATGAAGCACTTATTTATTGCAGCATATGGTTAGAATGAGATTTGGGATATTTAATGACATCTAATTGTGTTTGCTTAGTAAGAATATTCTCATATCTGTTTCTCTGATTGGTATTTCTGCTATTAGTGAGGCTTTTCAGGGATGGATAATGACATTTTTATTGAATTGCAGCTGACAGGTCAGATCAGACTACTGATCAGGATCTACTAGCTCATCTTCTGAGGAGTCTTGCTAGTCAAAATGGTGAACAAGGGAGCAAGAACATATCTAACCTTTTGCGGGAACCAGATAATTTGTTGAGAGAAGGGGGTTCATCAAGGAAGTCAGATATGGTGCCAACTTTATTCTCCAATGGTTCTCAAGGCTCTCCAACTGTTACAAGACAGCATGAAACTGTATCTATAACTAAAATGCAACAGCAAGTGATGGATGCACATGATGCTAGGACTGCTGATCAGCAAACCATTTCTTCTATAAAGCCCAGCATTTCAAACAGTCCTCCGGCCTACTCAGAAGCCAGAGACAGTACTGCTGGACAGATCAAGATGAATAATTTTGATTTGAATGACATATATATTGACTCAGATGATGGCATGGAAGATCTGGAAAGATTGCCTATCTCTACAAATCTTGTGACTAGCTCTCTTGATTACCGGTGGATACAACAAGATTCTCATCAGTCAAGTCCACCTCAAACAAGTGGAAATTCGGATTCTGCATCTGCCCAGTCTCCTTCTAGTTCCAGTGGAGAAGCTCAGGTATGTTTGCCTTGCTGCACTATTTTAAGTTGGCTGTTCTGCTTGTGCTTTTCTATACTGTCCTTAAAAGTGAACAATTCATCCCCTTGATCATTTGGCTTTCTATAGAAAGGATATTTTGAAGAAGTTACCACATGTTAGTTGTATATCAAGGTAGTGTATGGTCTTGGTTATGAGACTTCTGGTGCTGTCTTGATAATCATGCTATTCCAGCATGGTGGCATGACTATAAGAAGTGAACTGCTTCATTTGACTCTGCAAGTAGTCAAGAAGTAACGTGGCTCCAAAGCCTTTGATTGGCTTATTTGCATGATGATCTAAAGAATATATGAATGGAACTTTTTAAGGGGAGAGGGGGGGGGGGGTTCCAGAGGATTTTTTTTGTATTTGTTTGAACAGAGATTTTGGGAGCTAGTGGGAGGATGGGAAGAGCTGGCTTACATATTTGAAGGGATTGAACCCATCATCTTTTGCTTCCTAAAGAAGCCAGGTGCCACTAGGCAACAAAGCTGTTGGCCTGAGGTTGAAACTTTGGATCTGAATATCAGTATTTTGAACATTCTAGTTTAACATATATACTTGGAAAACTCCTGGTTTAAATAGCATGTCTGGGTTTGGCCTTCACTTCGTAAGAGTATGTTAGATGATGTTGGGGTGCCTGGTAGTTATGGTGATGAGAAAGATGATGTTGATCCTTCGTTAGGTGTCAAATGTGATGCTTCTTGTTGAGGTTACTGTGAAAATATTAGTTTGTATTGCTACAGCTTACACTGTCTTATAACATATGAAATTTCTAGTATATGGCTATATTACAAGTCCCACATTGAATAAAGGGAAGACCAACCATGCATATATAATCTAAGGGCATCCCTCACCCTATGAGCTAGCTTTTTGGGTTGAGTTAGGCCTGTGGCTATTTGCTCCTTCACTCTTTCCCATGTGTTATAATCAAAATCTTCAGTGGGAAAATGCAAAAAATGTTAAATCAATAAATATTGGTATTTGGTAATTATTTACCTTTTTCTTAGCCTTATCTAGGTTGTTGAACAATGCCTTCTTTACATTTAATTTATAATTGAGATTGTCATCATTTAACTGTCAATTTTTTTATGTTTCCACCATGCAGAGTCGCACAGATCGAATTGTTTTTAAACTCTTTGGTAAAGAGCCTAATGATTTTCCTCTTGTGCTTAGAGCACAGGTACTTTAAGCTTTCTAAAGTAGCTGTGAGTGGCTTCTATTCATTTCTTTCATTTGAAATTTAACCACACTTGGGGGTTCAATTGCCAGATTCTTGACTGGTTATCCCACAGTCCTACTGATATTGAGAGCTACATACGGCCTGGTTGTATTGTTTTGACCATTTATCTGCGTCTGGCTGAGGCTGTGTGGGAGGAAGTGAGCTTTTTCCTTCTAAATCTATTTGGTTGTTTCTTTTAACTGGGGACACCTTGAACTTACATGCTTTCCTCCTTTCTTGCAGCTTTGTTATGATCTGACTTCCAGTTTGAACAGGCTGCTGGATGTCTCAGGTGATACCTTTTGGAGAACCGGATGGGCTCACATCAGGGTGCAGCATCAGATGGCCTTCATTTTCAATGGTCTCTTGACATGTCTTTGTTGTTGTTATTGTTAGGGGGTCAAGATAACAGGAGTCAGGAAGTTTTTTCAGTAATAAATTAAGTTCATTGTTGCAGTTAAAAACTTAAATCTACATCTAATTTGTGTCTTGGCCTCATATATAACTTTAGTCTTTAGGTGGTGAACTACATTGATTATTGATGTAATTTTATTGAGCTTTTAGTGCAGTCTACTATCTACATGGCTGTCATTATTGTTATGTTACTATAGTATGTGTATAAAGTAACTATATCATTCAGGGCTAACAGTATTTATTTATATGGTTAGTTATTTTACTGCAATTTTCATGCTGCAGGTCAAGTTGTCATAGATACCTCCCTACCTTTCAGAAGTAACAATTATAGCAAGATTTTGACTGTTAGTCCAATTGCTGTACCAGCATCAAAGAAGGCTCAATTTTCTGTTAAGGGTGTCAACCTGATACGCCCTGCTGCTAGGTAATCTTCATTGCTTTGTGACTTGTCAATCCTTTGCATAATGGTAGTTAAATACAAACTTAGAACTTAGAAAGTGACTTGGACCTGCTCTGGGTTCCAGGACTTTGTATGAGTATATCAATTTTATGTTGGATTAACATGTTATATGACCCTTACACCTACCCTCAGGTTAATGTGTGCTTTAGAAGGGAAATATCTGGTCTGTGAAGATGCTCATGAGTCAATGGATCAATACTCCAAGGAGCCTGATGAACTTCAGTGCATCCAGTTTTCATGTTCTGTTCCTGTGATCAATGGAAGAGGATTTATTGAGGTGCTTTTTCTTCACTCACAAATTATCAACAAATAAAAGTAGGAAGGGACAGACAGGCTAGTTGTTTTTCCATGAAGAGGATAAGCAAATTCATATATTACCCTGTTTTATGGCACACTATCATACACACTGCTTATTGTTGAGTGTTGGTGTTATCCTAACTCATTAGTTGTCATATCCTATTCTTATTGATGCTAGCATACATCCATTTGCAAGTGCTATGTGGCTGAGCTTTATATTTTCTACTTGTTTTTGTAAATTTGCTAGATTGAGGACCAGGGGAGTAGCAGCTTTTTTCCTTTCATAGTTGTGGAGGAGGATGTTTGCTCCGAAATCTGTGCACTTGAGCCTCTTCTAGAATTAAGTGAAACTGATCCGGATATTGAAGGAACTGGAAAAATTAAAGCTAAAAATCAAGCCATGGATTTTATTCATGAAATGGGTTGGCTTCTTCACAGAAGCCAATTGAAATTAAGGATGGTTCACTTGAACTCTGATGTAGATCTCTTTCCATTAAAACGCTTCAAGTGGCTTATGGAGTTTTCCATGGACCATGATTGGTGCGCAGTAGTGAAAAAACTGTTGAACCTACTTCTTGATGGAACCGTGAATACAGGAGATCATCATTCCCTGCATCTTGCGCTTTCTGAGATGGGTCTCCTTCACAAAGCTGTAAGGAGAAATAACAAGCAGTTAGTGGAGCTGCTTTTGAGATATGTTCCTGAGAATATTTCTGACAAACTAGGACCCGGAGATAAGGCACTACTACTTGGTGGAGAGAATCAGATCTTCTTGTTTAGACCTGATGCTGTTGGTCCTGCTGGTCTGACACCACTCCATTTAGCAGCTGGGAAAGACGGTTCTGAGGATGTACTGGATGCTTTAACTAATGATCCTTGCACGGTAAAGTTTCTGCCATCTTAAATTACATCGCTGTGAAGATAGATTTCAATATGTTGGATATTTCCTCCATGCTTTTGCAACCTTTAATTGTTGCACATTTTGTATCTGGATGTCTGTTATTTAGATACAATTTCTGTAATAATGGTTGGAAATCATTTTCCTGTTGTCTTGTTGGAAATATGGAGCATCATGTGTTCAGGTTAGTGCTACATTCCTAACATGGGTTTTTTTATACAGGTGGGAATTGAAGCATGGAAGAATGCTCGTGACAGCACAGGCTCCACACCTGAGGATTATGCGCGTTTACGTGGCCATTATACTTACGTTCACTTAGTGCAGAGAAAAATTAACAAGAGACAAGGAGCAGCTCATGTGGTGGTTGAGATTCCAAGCAATCTGACAGAGAGCAATACAAACCAGAAGCAAAATGAGTCATCCACTAGCTTTGAGATTGGAAAGGCTGAAGTAAAACATGGCAAAGGGCACTGTAAACTTTGTGATAATAAATTTTCTTGTAGAACTGCAGTAGGCAGGTCTTTGGTATACAGACCTGCAATGCTCTCAATGGTGGCCATAGCAGCAGTCTGTGTCTGTGTGGCCCTTCTGTTTAAAAGCTCACCGGAAGTTATATGTATGTTCCGACCCTTCAGGTGGGAATCATTGGATTTCGGAACAAGCTAAGGTTCAATAACTTGCAACTCAATAAAACTTTGATAGCTAATGTAAGGATGCGTTCATAGACTGAATGACCGAGATTTCCTGTAGGACTGGTTCTTTGTGTTAGCTAAATTGTGCAATATTGTCTACATATTTGTTATCCTTAAATGGACTTCCTTGTACAATTATGTAGATGCAACACTCCTTCAAACTTATTCGTTAGGATCCTTTATATTCAGTGTAATACTTGTATGGAATCTTCAGTCATGACTTTGATTCAATGACGTGTTCATTTAAATGGTAATTAAATTGAAATGGCCAATGTCAAGGTTGGTAGCATGTTTGGATTTGCTCAAATTAAAAGTTATTTAGAACAAAAATACTTGATCACAAAATAAGCCAATGTCAACACGTACAAATGATTTCAATGTAGGAATGCCATGTTTTTAGAAAAATAAATCTTTTACTTCCTTAATACTTGGAAAATAAATAATGTGTTTCAAGTGTCGGCTAGTATAGAGCATTGAATAGCACACTAATTTGACCAGGTTTTTCGGTGCAGAAAAAGAGCTAGTTATACTGTTTTGCATCCTTGTGCTTAAAAATTTTCAACTCCATTTATTGCAGAATATTTTTTAAGCGAAATCAGGTATATTCAAATGGAATCTATTAAATATTGAATTAAATTAGGGATTACAATCTTTAACAACTTTGGCTTTGTTGCTGACTCATGGGGACAGTTTCAGTTTGAATTTAATCGAGGGACTTGGTGAATTTATAAGAGTATTTGATATGTTCTGTTAATCGTATCACAAAATACACCAACATTTTGTGAAATAATGCTTTTTGAAATTGGGAGAAATGTGCCAATCCATTTTCTCCCTTATCATACTTCTGGTTTTCTTTTTTAATAAGCAACTATGGCTGTATACCATTTTCAAAAGGCAAAATACAACACATTGCTACTGAAAAGAGTGGATAGCTTTTAGAGACAACTTATTACTCTAAAATTTTCAGTCGTTGGTTGGACAGCAATTATGTATTAAGACATTATAGCTGTTTTTGGTATTAGCTTGGTAAACGCAATTAGAGGCTAGATGGGTTTTATAAAATTATTGTACCCCTTTTATTACCGGACAAGCAGATTCTGGAGAGGGTTAAGCTTATTTAAAACCGAAAGCACTTTTAGTATGTAAGTAAAATTTTAAAATAAATGTAAAAAAGCAATTAGTCAATATAACTTTTCATTCGTGTACCAAAACACACTTTATTTTTCATGCGTAAAAAAATTACCCCTCTAAACAAACCAAACAAGGGGTAAAGTAAATTTTAATCCAATTTCCATTACATGATTAAATTTTCCTCCCACTTGTCAAACAAAACCTTAAGCTTGAGGCTTCTCCCACTTGAGCGGCTTCACAACTTCCCAGGTGAAGTCTGGGTCTTCCCTTCCAAAGTGACCATAGGCAGCTGTTTTGAGGAACCTATGGCCACCCCTCTTAAGGTCCAAGTTAATGGTGATCATTCCAGGTCTGAAGTCAAAATTCTCTTTCACTAGTTGAAGAATCTCCTTGTCAGGAATCTTTCCAGTTCCATAACTGTTAATAAAGACTGACAAGGGCTCAGGAACACCAATGGCATATGAAACTTGAACAAGGCACCTGCGGGCAAGCCCATTTGCTACAATGCTCTTTGCTGCTTGCCTTGCAACATAGGCACCACTTCTGTCAACCTTGGTAGGGTCCTTTCCTGAGAAAGCACCACCTCCATGAGCACCCCAACCACCATAAGTATCAATGATAATCTTTCTTCCAGTGAGACCAGCATCACCATGAGGGCCACCGATGACAAATCGACCAGAAGGGTTAAGGTGGAAGATGGTCTTGTCATCTATGTACTTCTCAGGAATGACAGGCTTGATAACATGCTCCTTAAGATCGGCAGCAATTTGTTCATTGGTAACAGTCTCATCATGTTGAGTGGAAATGAGGACAGTGTGCACACGAACTGGAACCCTAGCACCATTGTCATTGTAGTACTCTACAGTTACCTGTGTCTTACCATCTGGTCTCAACCAAGCACAGGTACCATTCTTCCTAACCTCAGTTAGGCGAGCTCCCAGTTTGGTTGCAAGGACATGGCTCAATGGCATATATTCAGGGGTTTCATCGGTGGCATACCCAAACATGTGACCCTGGTCACCAGCACCAACCTCCTCTGGGCGCTTGGTAAAGTGACCGTGCACACCTTGGGCAATGTCAGGACTCTGCTGCTCAATGTTGACCAAGACCTTGCATTTGTCAGCATCAAGACCAACATCATCAGAGACAAATCCAATGTTGCGGCATGTGTCACGAACAATCTTCTCATAATCTACGTTGGCCTTGGTTGTAATCTCTCCAAAGACCATGACCATGTTTGTTTTGGTGCATGTCTCACAGGCAACCTTGCTGTCAGGATCCTGTTCAAGGCAGGCATCAAGCACTGCATCAGAGACCTGGTCACACAGCTTGTCAGGGTGGCCCTCATTGACGGATTCAGAGGTGAATAGAAAGGTCTCTGTGGCCATTTTTCAAGCTGCACAAAACAGATTGCAAAATGTTTAGTCTATCAGCATAGAAGCTTTGGTAAAAGCAAGTTTTACTCAATTTTCATCGACAGAAGATTTCTACGATTCGAGGTTACAATACACAGGTATAATACATCTATAAAAATAAAAATTGAAGGAAAATCCTGTAATTTTTAATGCAGAAACTGATTCAAATAATTTATATTGCTTTCTGAAAGTTTCGCTATTAAAGGTTTTTAAAATCAGCCCAGAGGATAAGAAAGTACGATATTTATTCCTTAGGCATCTGACAAAAGTTGGTAATCGACACTCCGTGATTGAGATGAAAATTTAAGGTAGCAAATAGCAATGTTTCTTTCTTTTTGGTACATAATAAGGTGTTTCTATTTCTGCATCCTAGGATACGTGTGAGTGACAAGCTAAAAAGTAAAAATGATCACAAAAAAAGGCTGCATGATAATATTTCAAGCAAGCATTTAATGCTATTAAAGTATTTTCTAAGCTAGGCAAATCAACCGACATAATGCTAAAAAGTTCAGTAACACAAGAAATAATGTAAATCAACTGCACCAGATCTAGAGACAAGCGTTTCCAAACGATAGATTCGAGGAAAAAGAAAACTGAAACTAACACCTGATTTTGAATCGAGATTTCAATTTCCAAATCTTAACAGATCTTTAAGATTCCATGAACAGTGAGCAACGCATAGAACATATCATACAAAGTTAACCAACATGGAGCAAATTCAAAAAAGGAAAAAGAAAAATAAGCAAAAACTTTAGATCTGTGATCGTCAGGGACTACCAGCCATTCTTAACACTAAGTACATGGATGTGTAGCATCATTAAGCACAGACAGATGAGAATCGAAACCACGAACATCAAGCATACGATAGAAAATGAAACGTGTAATACGATGAAACTAAGAGAGTGAAAACAACAAAAGAGAATGTGTACCTGTAGTGAGGGAGAGATACAATAAATGGTTTGGAACAAAGATGAGTCGCTCTAAGCAGAGCAGACTTTACAAGTTGATGAGATGAATGACACTGCCTCTCGTTGAAAGACCCTCTATTTGTAGACGCCAACGGCGCGTATGACCGGATACCGGAAACTGCGACGTCAAAATTGTGTGGCCGTTAGATTTGACGGCCAAATGAAGGAATGCGATTCGTCGCGGTTGGTGAGAGAGAAATAGTTGCGTAAGCATAAATTCGTGGTGACGTGTTACCGGATAGTGCCGCTCGGTCTCACCAACCAAGTTTAAAATTTTCAATTTGGAAAAGGACAAATGTTGACAATGTTAAGAAAATAAAAATATACATTTACTGAAAAATAAATAAATTTATCATGTTAGAAACATATAAATTGTTTAATATATTTTTTTAAAATATATATTATATATTTGTCAATTAAA
The DNA here is from genome assembly GCA_037954105.1 of Canavalia gladiata. Lineage (NCBI taxonomy): Eukaryota > Viridiplantae > Streptophyta > Magnoliopsida > Fabales > Fabaceae > Canavalia > Canavalia gladiata. The sequence goes on from CM075660.1 coordinate 19,980,130, forward strand.
ATTTTTATGATACTTGTTAATATTAGCATTTTTTTAATTTCTTTTCAAATGAGTATAATTAATTGTTGCTTCAAAAATACAGGAAAATATTAAAAAATTGAAATTTATTAATAATTTTTAAAATAGATTTTAATGTAATTTCAAACATAATTTTTAATAAAAAAATTATATATTGATTCTTTAACAAAACCTTATCCAATAATTTATGTTGTTACATTCCAAGAGAGGATATTATCATGGTTAAGCGTAGTGTACTTAGGACATGCTTGTTTTAAATGTTAGTATAATTAATTTTAATAAAATTATTTAAATTTACTAAATATATTTTATGTTTAAACCAATATGGATGATAGAATTATATTTAAATGTTTTTTATTAGAAAATATTAAATTACTTTTTAATGTCAAAACAAACCAAGTAAAATGGTTTTAATATATGATGTGGATCAGTTTTTTTTAATAGATTTATTATATTTCCTTACATCTCCTTCTATTAATCATTCTTTTATCTTATAAAATATATACTAAATAAAAATTATATTTATTATCTTAAAATATAAAAAGTATTTAATATTTTATTTATTATTAATTAGGAAAATTTGTAAAAATAAAATATAAAATTTTTAGAATTATTCTAAAAAAAAAAATTTTAAAACAATGCCTTAGGTGTATTAATGTTAACTCAGACTTTCATCTACTACATGAATTATCAATATGAAATTTTAAATTTAGTTGAGTAATATAAAAAAATAATCATAATATTGTACTTAAAATACTGTTTAATTTAAAGAATATGAGAAAAGGATATAGGTTTAATGAAGAGATATATTGGCTCACAATATAAAAGAATGGAAAAAAGTAAAATAAATTTACTATTATATATTATATATTTAAAAATAGATATTAAATTAAAAATATTTTTATCTAATAAATCTAAAATAAATATTTTATTTAAATTTTCCTAGCATGAAAAGGACGTAAAATTAAATAAAAAGAGATTTTAGTCTTTTTTCCATTATTTTTAAAAATTTTGAACCAAACATAAAAATAAAAATCCTTTCCTTTCTCTCACTCTTCCTTAGAAAACTAATAGATTGGTCTATGAAAGATGAAGATTAAAATAATTTTATACGCTATCCTGAATTTAATTTTATTGTTTTTGTAAAAAAAAAAATAATTCTCCACGTAGATACTGTATAAATTTTGTCTATTAAAAATTTGTCCAATTTTGATTTGATCAAACTTAACCCAAAAAAGTATTGATCCAAGGATTAGCCTACAGTGTATTAGGTTAGTTTATTAGCCTAATTTATGCTTTTAAAATTTTTATTTAGTACTGATTTTATAAATATTAATATTTTAAGTATATAAAGATAATATTTTATTAAAATATTTATTATACAAAAATATAAAAATAAATCCTTTCTTTTATAATAATTTTTCAAAATATTTAAAGTCAGTTAAAAGAATTATCAAAATGTGTTTGATTTTTTTTATACTGGATTAGATCACTGTGTTAAAAATAAGTAAATAAAAATTTTATAGATAAAAAGGTATTTTATATTGTTTGAATTGGATTAAAGTTTACTTTAATTATATAACTTACATGCAAAAGATTAAATTATGCATATAAATTTAAATAAAAATATAAACATAACTCATACAATTATTAAAATTTGCATGAGTATGTTTATTATATTTATTAATGATATTGTAAATATTTTCATTCGTTTATTTTATGTTAAAAAAAATTTTAAAAAATCATAAAAAATGGTTTGACTGTGATTTTTAAAATAAAATGAATTAAAAAAATGTACATATTATTATTTTTTCTGCAACATGTAAAATGATATTTAAAATTTAAAATAACAAGTAACGGGTTACACAGTATCTGTATGTAACCAAACATGCCATTGAACTAATATATATATATATATATATATATATATATATATATATATTTAAATTAAAATTATGTCTTATTACATTTTTTGTAACATTTAAAAAATTATTATAAAAATATAAAAATGTTTTTTATTAATTTTAATAACATTTTAAAAAGTGTTGTATCTAATTTATGTCATAAAATATTATTAATAATATTTAAAAAGTGTTACATTTAATATAAAAATATAAAAATATTTTTTATTAATTTTAGTAACATTTTAAAAAGTGTTATATCTAATTTATGTCATAAAATATTATTAATAATATTTAAAAAGTGTTGCATTTAATATATGTCGCAAAAAATATAATTTATAATAGTGTAAATAATAGTTTAACATAATTTTATGATATCAATTTAAAAGAAAAAAAACAATATTTAAAATAATTTATAAAAAATTATTAAAATAACTCATGATTCCTATGTTTTTTAAAATTTTTAATTAAATTTTTTATATAAGATAAAATTACATATAATAAAAATTTAATTAAGACGTTTATCCAGACATATTAAGACATTTATCCAAACATACATTGATAATCCATTTTGCCTCTACTAATAGAAATATGAAAATTGTTATAATAGCACTTGCCCTCTAATGATTTATATTTTTTCTAACAGAGATACAGATTTAAAAGTACTATTTTTAATGGGGCCTTTATTTTTTACACTTTTTTTAACAACTTTCATAATTTAAATTTGAGAAATAATTTATAAGTTTTTAGAATTAAACTTTCAGAACTATTTTTTAAAAAAACATTTTAAAATTTTAATTTTAAAATAATTTTTTGCAATGTAAAAAATTACAATTTCTCGATGCATTATTGAAAAAAGGTGTAAAAAAATATATAAAACAAAAACATAAATGTAATTTTATTAAAAGGTATAAAAAAATCGTTAATTTAAAGGGGATGCAAAAAGTAATTTTCAAAAATTTTAAAGAATCAATAAAAAGTTATATGAATACTTTTCCCTAATTTAATATATTAGGGTTAACAGGTAAAATTATTTTTAAAATTTTTTATTTAATGTAATAAAAATAATAAAATTTAAATTTATAACTTTATGTAAACTATTTAAAATTTTTATCATTAAACTACTTGTAATTACTTTTCTTCAGTTCCTGTTTAGTCATTCCTAAATAGGTTAGATGTTATTATTACAAGTGATCCTTAGGATGTTTACTCACTTGTAGTGTCTTAGGGATACCAAATTAGTAGATGTTTTGTTATAGTTTATGATAGTTAATTGTTCAATTTGATGCTTAATTATATGATAAATATAATAGTATAAATAGGTGTCTTTTGTATTATTACAGTCATCTTTCACAATGAAATTGCATGTTAATAAGCATTTTAACTCGATACCTTGTTTTCTCCCTTGTTCATTTTCTCCCGCCATTTTGGAGATTATATTCTTGATGTTCCACCTTTCAAGAGATCTAAGACATTGCTCTCTTCACTGTTCATTGTTAATATTATAGTAGATTCGCCAGTACTCGTTATTCTAACTGTTTGACCATTTAAACGGAGGATACTCGTTTGGTTATAGGATGTTCTTTCAGGCCGGTCCCATATTGGATACAAGAATGGTTCACCCAAAATATTTGGACGGTCCCCAATCCTTGATCTTCAAATTCTACAACAATGAAGAAGATAATAGTTGAATATAATTAGGAACGGTCTTAATTATTAAGTAGCCCCTAATCTTTGAGCTTTGCAGTTAGTCTAGAATTACCCCAACAGTCCAACTATACTCAATAAAATTTAATTAATAAATTTTCCTTGAATTAGTTTAATTAATTAAGATGCAGGATATTAATTTTGAATGTGAAAATTTGATTCTCTATAGCATGCTTTGTTTTGTTCTCATTCTTTTATCCCTTTCTCTTTCCTTGTGAGGTTTTATTAAGAATTTTCTCTTGAAAGAAAAATTAATAAAATCTTTATTAAGATGGCGTTTAGTTATGGTATAGATAGCTAGCAACATTGAGATAAAGAGTGAGTTGGTAGTTAAAGAGAAATTGGATACGCAGAAAGAATAAAAGAAGGATCACCTAAGCTGAACAAGGAAATAAGAATTGAGAATTCCGGTCTTGTCCAAATTTGACGCTGAAAATTGCTACTATTATTAACGGAGCTCTTGCTTGCAGTTAACACGTTATTACAAGTGCTGACGTCATTTGGCTCGTCATTTGGCTCGTCATTTGGCTGTACCGGTGCAAGTCTCATTGGAAACGTGGTGATTAGGAGGTTGCTGAGTGTTGACCAACTAAATAAAGATACAATGTAGTGGGATCTATTATTTAAGGGAAAGCAAATCTGACATAATGTTTTTGACAACCAGTTGAATGATAAAAATAAAATTAAAAAAATAAATAAAATAAAATAAATTATTAATTAAATTCAAAATATTTAATGAAATTAACTGTTAATTTAATTAATAAATAAAAATAAAAAATAATTAAATAATAAATTAAAATATAAAAATTATTGAATATATTTTGTCAATTTTTTTCATTATTTAAAATTTTTAAAATAATTTCAATATTTTTAATATCATATAAATAAATTTTTATTATATCTGTTTTTTATTTTTTTTCTTACTCAATGTTATGTTAACAGTTGTCAGTGTTTTCTTTTTTATAAAATAAATTTTTATCACTGGAAATGTTAAATTGGAAATAATAAATTTATAGTTCAGAAATACATTTATTTTATTACAATATAAAAATATTTGACATGATCTATTAAATATTTTAATTAAAATTTTAATGTTTTTATTAACAATAAGTTTAATTAATTATAAAATTTTAATATTATAGTTATATTTTTATTAATTAATAATTTTGAATATTTTTTAATGAGATATTTTACTCTTTTTAAACAAATACGTTTTAAAAACATGAGTATGCCAGAGAAAAGAGCAGTCAAGTCAACTAGTCAGGTAATATGAATTTGAAGGAAAGGCGAAGAAAAAACTAATGCCGTTTGTGCATGGCAAAATACCTTAATTTAATGTTCTTTGTTTTAAATTGAACAAAAATTAGGCTTAGTAGTATAAGTATTTTAAACAATGTTATTTATTAAACTTAAGATTTTACTTTGATAATTTTCAGTGGCATTGAATATCCATTTTTATGCACCAGGTATAATTAAATTATCTTCATCTTTCCTGTGTTAAAAACAAATATTTGAAATGTGAGAGGAGGCATAATTAAATTGTCCTGTGTTAAAAACAAATGTTTGAAATGTGAGAGGAGGCATAATTAAATTGTCTTTGTCCTTTCTCTGTTAAAATCAAATGGTTGAAATGCAAGATGAATTTGAGACAATATTTCTTGTGCATCATTTTCAAACTACTGTATCCTTTCGTTTGAATTTATCCTCTCGTTTGAATTTACAGTGGAAATGCAAAAAGTAGAAATGAAAACCAATAAATTTTAAAATTAAATACTAAATTTAAAAATTTAAAATATCAAAAGAACTAAAAGTATATTTAATATAAAATTAATTTATATTTTATTTATATATTAAAATTATTATTAAAAATTTTATATATTTAATTTCTCTCATTAATTTAGTTATTAAATTAAATAATGGTTTATGTAAATGTATTTTAATAATAAATAAAAATTTGTATTATTTAAAAAATTAAATAATAATTAAAAATAAATATGAAAAAAGTTTTTTAAACCGTGCACTACAGTGTTTTGTTGTATAATACTTGTGGGGTGGTGCAGCAGACATATTTAAATTGTTTTTCTCCTTCTTGGACTTCCTCATCTTTAAACGATCTTTTCATCTTCCTGTTCTTGTGTTAAACACAAATGCTTGAAATGTAAGACGAGGCATAATTAAATTGCCTTTGTCCTTCATCTATTAAAATCAAATGGTTGAAATGCAAGATAAATTTGAAACTACATTTCTTGCACATCATTTTCAAACTACTGTATCCTCTCGTTTAAGTTTATGGTAAAGATGCAAAAAGACTTCACATGTAAATGCATAATCTTTAACCCCAAATTCATGCAACAGAAACATTATGACTGTTCTAATCTTAACAACTAATAAACCAAATACATTTTCATACATCAACAAACACAAATAGAAGAGCATAAAAATTTTCAAAACTAATATAAAAGCACCAAGGAGAAGAAGAATTAGAACCATCGTTATCATAACTATGAAACTTGTAACTCATTTTAATCTCGTCAAACCTTCTCATGAGTTAAATAAAACTGAATCATTTAGAAGAGTTGAAGGAACCCAAACTAATAGAAACAACAGAAAAAAAAATTAGGGACACTAATAGTAAAAAAAAAGTCTTAAAATACTAAAGTTTCAATTTTCATTCTATATATATTTAAAAATTATATGACAAAAAAATATAATCATAATTATATTATATATAAAATTAATTTCAAATTGACCTAAAATAAAAAAATTTAATCACAAAAAATATATTTTAAAAATAAGTAAAGTCATTATAAATATTTTAAAATTATAAAATCTATCAGATCACTATAATATTTATATTTTGTATAGATAAAAAATTTAGACAGCAAAAATAAAAAAGTTAAAAAAAGCCGACCAAACATATTTGATACAGTACAACACGATGCCACCATTATTTGGAAATATTTGTGTTTCTTAGCTTCTTTTGATACAATTTTGAAATAATTTTTTAATTAAATTTGTTTGTATGGTGTGAAACACAAACATTAAAAATTTAAAATAAATGATAAAATTTTTTGATTATCTTTAATTAATTTTTAAGAACAAGAATAAAATAATGGAAGGGTATTATTGTGATTATTATTATTATTTTATTTATATATGGTTAATTTTAAAATCATTTTAAATTTTTTTTAAAGAAGTTTTAATGGAATTGAAATTTTATGTTTGATGATACTACAATTCTTAAAATTTTTATATTTTATATTATAAATTGTGGGTGTGTGAGTGTGTTCATAATTAGAATTTTAATACGTTCATAATCAAGAATATGTTTTATATTTATTTTTAAAATAAAAAAATATTAATTGTTATTTTAAAAATATTGGTTAAAAAATTAAAACAATCAAAAATATATAATTATTAAAATTTTAATATATTACAATATTATTTTAAATAAAAATATAATATTTTTTTAATGAGTATTTTTAAAAGATTAACAAAAAAATTAAATAAAGTGGGAAGGACAAGTTTGGAGTGTAAAAATATTTAATATCACTCAGAGTTCAAAGTTTCGTGCGCAGGCTTTTAAAATTGGAGGAAGAGGAAGAGAAAGGATGTCTTAAGTTTAAATTTTATTAATTTTATTGTATATATAAAAAGTCTCTTATATCAATTAATTAATATTATTGTATAAAATAAAAGATATATTAAAAAAATAATACTCATTATCTTCAACTTTTAAAATAATACAAAAAAAAACTTAAATGTATTTTTGGTTCATTAAAATATAATGTTTTATTTGTATTTTGTGAATTTTTTTCTAATTGCATTATAAAAATTTTAAAATTTTTATTTTTATTCTTATATTCACCGTTAAATATTTGTTCATTTAAATTCATAAACTTTGTCATGTTACTAATTCAGTGTATATATATATATTAAAAATTTCACACACAATTAACTTAAATTATAATTTTTACTATTAAAAATATGGCAGAATGAGTAGAATTTAATTGAATATCGATTTGAGTGGAAGCTTGTCATGGAAGAAACCTTAAAGTAGATTTTATATCATATTTAAATTATTATAGCATTCTTTTTTATTTTTATTTTCCTTTTCACCTGTTCTGTGTAATATTTGCGTGATGCTTTGAATATTTTTTTTTAATTAAATGTAATTTTTAAAGAAGGATAAATTTCTGGATTTCCGTTGTGATTACGATCTTTTGTGAAAAGATATGGATGAATTGTACAACATTATCCTAATAGCTGCATTAATTAAATTATATATTGGAATAGATTAATTAGACATGTATTGTAAAAAAAAAGCAATGATAAATTGTTTCAATTGTTGTTATCGAGATTGGAAATTTCACACTACCACAAAATTTGCCGATTTAAAAAACGAATAACCTAGTTAAAAAAACTAAAAAAATGCAGAACAGAAGAGTGTTTATAGTTGTCTGGATGTATCTATGTCATGGAAATGATTATTATCGATCAGTTTTAATAAGCATATAATGTTTGTAATGTTTTTATACTCTAGCATTGTTGTATTTTTTTAAGTATTGCATGACTGTCCTTTAGACTTCACTTCAATTGTATAGTTATATTGTACGAAAAATAAAATAAATAAACGAAAGAAGGGTTTGTATAAGTTAAAAAACTAAAAACTGCATAACAGAATTCTCATGATCTCGTTTTACTCTTCTTCTTTCCTGTCACACCCAAATCCCAATCCCAAACCCCACACAGATACAAAATGTCTTCTCTTCCTCCTCGCTTTCATCTTCTTCACCGCACCCTTCCTCTTCTATCTCTTTTCCACTCACAATTACGACTTTCTTTCTTATCAAACATTTGCATCTGCAGCGTCTTTCCATTGGAAGGTCACTCGCAAACGTCTCCTCTTCCACCACCGCCACCGGTCTTCACTCACTCCATGCTAACAACATGCTCATTAACCCAGCGTTACTCGTTGTTTCTTCATCAAGAATTATTGACCCAACAAGAAATGTTTTCTTGATTCTTTTCGGTTTCTTTTGGACATGATTGCAGCGGTGGATCATAAAAGAAACAGAACCGAAATCAATATAAAAGGTTGGAGTGAATTTTCTGTCATCACTTCCAATTTTTTGTCATTCCAATATAACTTTCCTTTTTTTCTCCCTAATTAGATAGGAAAAAATGGGTTTACTGCGTCATTTTTGGTAACATCAATTTTTATCTGCAAATATTTCACCTTCAAGGTCTAAGATTTTTTTTAACATAATACTTATTCTAGACTGGTTTACATTCCTTTCTCTTTACCAAACATAATATGATTTGAAGCATTTAGTAACCATCATTTCATCCATAATTTGATTGAAATAGATTCAAGCAAAGTCACTGAGGAAACAGAATCACTGTTAATGGGCAGTTCCAAGGGCCAACAGTGGAAGTTAGAAATGCAGATTTTCTTATAATTAAAATGGTAAATGCAGCTCTATCCACCGATAAATACCATCATCATTCTTTTTTACGTCAATTTTATGGTTAACCATCTTACATTTTACTCCGAACTTTTACCCATACTATTATTTTGACTCTTAATCAGTACGCTTATTATAAATAAAGGTTAAAATCCTATCAATAGTTTTGCTTGATAGAAAGCAATTAACATAAAAATAAACAAATAAATAAAACATAGTAAGCCATTTAATTTCTTATCTGTATTATTATATTTTATTTTCACTCAAAGGTTTAACATAAAATTAGAGTTACAAGTATTTTGTTTGATTTGAAAGTAAAAATTAAAAAAAATGGATAATGATATAATTTTTTTTATTTGGTTGAAAGGAAATAAAAAGAAGTTAATTTTTAAATATAAAAATTTAAAAATTAATTTTTTTCTTCACTTTCCTTTCTCTTTACCAAACATAGGATAAAATAAAAGAAATATTAGCTATTATGATTCATGGTTGGAAATGTATTGTTGAATTGTTAGTCTGAACTTAAACTAAGGTAGAGGAGGGCATGTGAAAATGGCATTGCAATGATGCCATCGTCAATTTAGGTATTAGTCACGTTGAATACTTAAAAGGGATAAGGTATTTTGAAATTTGACCCCCACTTGTTTAGGCATTCGCAGGAAAAAAAATGTAGGTAGCAAGTAATGCAAACGAACAAGTTGCCCGCGGAGATGTCACGTTCATGTACTAAACTAAAGTTTTGTGAAAAGGTAGGCAAAGTTGCAAGTTAATGACTTCTCATCTCAATTTGATTGAAAACAAACTTAATGCAAAAGAGAGTGGTTTTTGGGGCTGCGACAAGTGGATATAATGTAATATCTAGCAAACTTGGTGCTCTCAAATCACGTATCCTTGTTATGCATAAGTTATTACTTTATGACGTGCATAAACTTAGGACATTGCATCAAATTTTTAATAATCTTATTGTTTGATGAAATGTGTCAATTCAAGTTTTTACCATTTTATTATTGCTTAATTTAATTGTTGATATTAGTCATCCTATATATATTTGTTAATCTAATAAATATATTATATGTGATGAAATTTTCTTAATTCATATCGTTATTTTTTTTATTTTCTTAAACTGCTTGTTAATAATAAAATAATAATTTATTTATTATATTTTATTACCTAATATATTATTTTATTATTATAATAACAAGTAGTTATTTTTTAAATTATTCTCTATATTTAATACATTATTTTATTATTTATAGTTATAAATGGTTATTTTTGTAATTATTTGGGTTCCTTTAAGATTTTGTGTAAAGATGGAAAAATTTTTTATACGATCAAAATTAAAAATTAAAAACTAAATGATGGAACATATTCTTTTTGAGACTTTTTTTTCTTTTATTTTGTAGTGATTTCACATATTGAGGGTGATGCAAGTTGTAACAATTAAATGATCTATTGTGATTATTTTTATATGGTGGTGTTGTTTCATGATTTTTTTTGTTTATTTGGTTTAACCATTATATTGGTTGTTTGGACATTTCTGTGTGGAGATATATGTGTTATTTATAACCTATTTTTAAATCCTTAATTCATTATCTTAAGCATGTATATACAAGCTTTTATAATCTTGTGTTTTTTACCATAAAATTCTTCAGTTTTATTTTATGTTAGATGTATTCATGATGATATTTATGATTATATGTAATTTTTAACTTTCTAAGTGCTGAAATGGAGTTGGGGATAAGATGTACTTGCATGGTTATGGATTATAAATCAAATGTTTTGTGTGCTTTAAATATTTTTGCGAATTGTTAATCACTAGGTAGAGATTGAAACATCTAAGTTTACAGCGTTCGAGTTTCGACTTTGAAGGCTTGAAGGGCAGCCTACTCCACATCAGGTTCAATTATATATTTTTTCTATTTTCATAAAAAATATGATTTTTTGCCTATTATTTTTTTCCATAACATTTATGTTTATTTAACATGTGGTTGAGCTTGAAACAATATTCACACACAAATAGTACACAAAACAACAGACTTATGTACATCATACACATACAACTTACATAAACACATACATACACAAACAACGAATACCCAGTCAACAAACGTACGAACAACTCCAACAGGCACACAAATAGTACACAAACAATAAACTCATATACATCATACACATGCAACTCGCACACGTACAACTTACATAAACACACACAACATACAACCTGATGTACATACAACCTTCACACATAAAAACTTAGAGAGGGAAGGAACAATTTAATTTAAATATCTAACCTTTCCTTGTGTTTGAAAAATAAGGTTTTCTTCTCTTATATCATGTAGGTGCACCTTGGATCGAAAGGAAACAAGGATAATTGAAGATACTTGAAGATTTGATCATTATTGTAATAAATTAGAATAGTTAAAATTTGAATTTAATCATTGTAAAGTTTTTCATTTAAATTTGTAATTTTAAAATAATAAATTTAATTATTTGTTTTTCAAAATAATTATTTTTACCTTATTGTAATTAATGTGTAAAATATTGATACATATTAAGTGTATGTTATTTTAAAACACAAAAAATAGTTTATATATAAGAAAAAATATTAAAATAAGTAAATTTAAAATGATAAAGTAAATTTAAAAGTTTAAAATATCAAAAGTACTAAAAATATATTTAATATAAAATCAGTTAATAATTTATTTATAAATATTAAAATTATTACTATATATTTTAAATTTTTTAATTTTTCTCATAAATTTACTTATTATACTAAATAAATATTTTTTTAAAAGTAATTAAATAATAATTAAAAATCAATGTTATTTAAAAAATTAAATAATAATTGAAAATAAATGTGAAAGAAGTTTTTCAATACGTGTAAGATAGTATTTTCTTGTGTAATGGTTACGGCGTGGTGCACCAGACATATATCATTAAATTGTCTTTCTCCTTCATGTATTTAAAGCAAATGCTTGATCTATGGAGCGAATCTGGAACTACATTTTCTGTGCTTCTTCGTTTTAGTTTATGGTGCAGGAAAATAAAAAACTCTTATGTGACAATCTATAATATTTAGCATTAATATTCATGCAAAAGAAAAATCAAAACTATGGCTAATATTAGAAACTAATGAACCAAATACATTTTCATACATCAACAGAAAATAATAGAAGAGGATATAAAATCTAAAATCTAAAATAAAAACATCAAGGAGAAGAAAAAGTAGAACCATCGTTACTTTAACTATAAAGTTTATAACTCACTTTAATCTACTTAAACCCCCTCACCGATGATAGAAAATTGAATAGCCGAGAGGAGTTCAAAGAGCCCAAACAAAAAATAACCGAGAAGAGTTCAAAAAGCCCAAACAAGTATAAAAACAACGACAGTAAAAAGGACACAAGTGAAACAAAAATCTTAAAAAAATGTTATCACTTAAGTAATTTTCTTTTAGAACATGAAATAAAAAAACTTATTATCATAGAAAATTTATCTTATACTCTGTAATATTTAACTTGTATATTAAAATTACTTGCTGATGTATTAATTCTGTGTTAAATTTTCTTATTTGTAATTTTATAATAACAAAATAAAATTTGATTTTTTTATATTCTTCTCATTGTATAAACATACATGTATAACATTTTGTCCATTTTATTTTTATATATTACTTAAATTTTTATATAAAATTTAAAAATGAGGGGATTAAATATATTTTTTTTACTATAGAATCATAAAATTTTTATTTAAATTTGTAGTTTTAAAATAATAAATTTAATTATTTGTTTTTCAAAATAATTATTTTTACCTTATTGTAATTAATGTGTAAAATATTGATACATATTAAGTGTATGTTATTTTAAAAAACAAAAAATAGTTTATATATAAGAAAAAAAATAAAAATAAGTAAATTTAAAATGATAAAGTAAATTTAAAAGTTTAAAATATCAAAAGTACTAAAATATATTTAATATTAAATCAATTAATAATTTATTTATACATATTAAAATTATTACTATATATTTTTTATTTTTTTATTTTTTTCATCAATTTACTTATTATATTAAATAAATATATTTTTAAAAATAATTAAACAAGAAATAAACATTAGTGTTATTTAAAAAATTAGATAATAATTGAAAATAAATATGAAAGAAGTTTTTCAATACGTGCAAGATAGTATTTTCTTGTATAATCGTTGCGGCATGCTGCACCAATCATATATTTAAATTGTTTTTTTCCTTCATGTATTTAAAGTAAATGTTTGATCTATGCAGTGAATTTGGAAATACGTCTACAGTCGTCTTCTACGTCTTACTTCAACTATGAAGCTTGAAACTTATTAACTTATTTTAATCTACTTAAATCCCCCTCACCGGTGAAAGAAAATTGAATCACTGGTAAGAGTTTAAGGAGCCCAAGCAAATAGAAGAACAACGACAACAAAAATGAAGGATACAAATGTAAAAAAAGTCTTGAAAAAATATTATAACTTAAGTAATTTTATTTTAAAACATGAAATAAAAAAATTTATTAGCATAGAAAATTTATATTATACTCTGTAATGTTTAACTTGTATACTACATGACTTAGTGAGGTATTAATTCTATTTTAAATTTTTTTATTTGTAATTTTATAATAACAAAATAAAATTTGATTTTTTTTTTATATTCTTCTCATAATATAAACATACATGTATAACATTTTGTCCATTTTATTTTTATATATTACTTAAATTTTTATATAAAATTTAAAAATGAGGAGATTAAATATATTTTTATTTATTATAGAATCATAAAATTTTCATTTTCATTTTTTATTTTAAAATAATAAAATTAATTATTTGTTTTTCAAAATAATTAGTTTTACCTTATTGTAATTATTGTGTAAAATATTGATACATATTAAGTGTATGTTATTTTAAAAAACAAAAAAACTTTATATTTAAGAAAAAAATTAAAATAACTAAATTTTAAATGTTAAAGTAAATTTAAAAGTTTAAAATATCAAAAGTAGTAAAAATATATTTAAAATAAAATTAGTGAATAATTTATTCATACATATTAAAATTATTACTATATATTTTTTATTTTTTTATTTTTCTTATAAATTTACTTATTATATTAAATAATTATTTTTTGTAAAAATTATTAAATAATACATAAAAATTAGTGTTATTTAAAAAATTAAATAATAATTAAAAATAAATGTGAAAGAACTTTTTCAAGCAAGATAGTGTTTTATTATATATATCATTAAATTGTCTTTTCCTTCACGTGTTTAAAGCAAATGTTTGAACTATACTTCGAATTTAGGATTATGTTTCGTGTACTCCTTCGCTTTTAAATGATCATCAAACATCTTCACGTCTTAGTTTATGGTGCATGGAAGTAAAAATGTATCTTGTGAAAATCTATAATATTTAACATCAATATTAATGCAACAGAAAAATCACAACTATGGCCAATCTTTGAAACTAACAACCAAATACATTTTTACACATCAACAACATCAACACACAATAATAAAAGAGGATATAAAATTTAAATTCTAAAATGAAAAGGATAAAAAAAAGTAGAACCATTGTTACTTCAGCTTATAACTCACTTTAATTTACTTAAACGGCCTCATCGGTGAAAGAAAATTGAACCACTAGCCCAAACAATTAGAAGAACAATGACAACAAAGAAGAAGGAGACAAATGAAAATAGTATTTTAAAAAGTAAAAATATTATCATTTAAGTAATTTTATTTTAGAATATGAAATACAAAAATTTATTATTATAGAAAATTTATCTTATACTATGTAAAGTTTAACTTGTATATTAAAGTAATTAGTGATGTATTAATTCTGTTTTAAATTTTTTTATTTGTAATTTTATAATAAGAAAATAAAATTTGATTTTTTTTTCTTATATTCTTCTCATGACATAAAAATATATATAACATTTTTTTCATTTTATTTTTATTTAAAATTTGAAAATTAGAGGATTAAATAAATTTTTATTTATCATAGAATCATAAAATTTTGATTTAAATTTTTAATTTTAAAATAATAAATTTATTTTTTTAAAAAATTACTTTTATCTTTTATAATTAATGTGTAAAATATTGATACACGTTAATTGTATGTTATTTTAATAAATTTAAAATAATTTATATTCAAAAGTAGAGATAAAAATCAGTAAATTTTAAAATTAAATACTAAATTTAAAAATTTAAAATATCGAAAGAATTAAAAGTATAATTAATATAAAAAAAGTTTTTCAAACATATTTACATTGTTTTTCTCCTTAACAAAATTGCGGTGAGCGTGGATCGAACACGCGACCTTCAGATCTTCAGTCTGACGCTCTCCCAACTGAGCTATCCCCGCAATGTATATATAATTTTATAACAATAATAAATAACGGCTCTAATCCGTGACACCTATCCGAAGAATTGACGTTTTGTCCCTGCGAGCTACGTGTTGTGTCAGACTTACTTGGAAGAAAAGGTCTGCATCTTCTCTTCTAGTTGCTTCAGCAAGACAACAAGCTAAGAATGGGAGGAAGTTCGGGTTTCAAGGATGAGTATACCTTTGGTACGTTCAATTCTTCGTTGTTTCTCCCAACTTCTGTGAGCTATTTTCATAACTACTTTTATTATTATGAGCCGATTTTATTGTATGAGATTTGATTTGGCGTGTGCACAGAGCAAAGGCTTGAAGAATCGCGGGAGATTGTGGCCAAATACCCCGATCGAATCCCCGTAAATCTCCTTCCTCATTCTTCTAATCACGCTTGCCTTACCTATTGTTTTCCCTTTAAAAATAGCAAATATCTTTAATTAATTAATATTTATTTTCATAATTATCTTTTTAATCTCGGTTTGTGGATGGATCCATATAGTTCTATGGAGTCTTTTTCTACCTCTAAATGTTGCACTCTGTTTGGTTATAACAAATGATTAGATTCATGTGCGAAATATAGAAAAGCACACCGTAACGACGAGAAAATTCATGAGCATGCTTTCTGTTTATTCGATTCTTCTTTTTTCCTTCTGTAGGTGGTTGTCGAAAGATATGCGAAATGCGATCTGCCTGAGTTGGAAAAGAAAAAGTAAGATCAATTTGCAACAGACAAACTTTGCTGTTTTCTTTTACCGTTGACGCATGATTGAAATAATGATGAGATATCTAGAACCATATATATTGATTTAGGAAACAAATGTGATTACAGTTTATAAATGCATTACTACTCTGTATATAAGTTATTAAAGTGCAACCGAGTAGTTACCATTTGGGTTTTATGCTACAAGTCTATAACATCTACATTTGGTGGGATTTTTCTTTTATTCCCCATAGAATGACAGTGGGGAGATTATAATCTAGGACCTGAAACTACCCTGTCCCTGATATTCGGGATTAGTTAGTCCACTCCTTTGAAGCAGAATGTTTGAGCTTATTTTGTTTCTTTTCCTTTCTTCCTCCTTTGGTGGTATGGTCTAGCTTACATGACTGAGAATGAATGAAATTCAGTCCATGGAGTAAAGTAGAAAGGGTGTTATAATACACTACAATCTATATTATCCTTATTTAGATCAAATAACTCGGTTTCAGTTTGGCATTTCTCTAATAGATACTCCTTTTTTATGTTTCTGATAGATACCTTGTTCCTCGAGACTTGTCTGTGGGGCATTTCATTCATATTTTGAGTTCCAGACTTAGTCTGCCCCCTGGAAAAGCTCTCTTTGTATTTGTGAAGAATACCTTACCTCAAACTGGTAAACTTTTTCTGTAAGTCAATGCTTTCTTTATCTTCGATTTTGATGTTGGTGGTGATGGTGTGTGCTTAAATTTGTTATGTTTGTGATTGTTGCAGCTAGTATGATGGACTCTGTTTATAAATCATTCAGGGATGAGGATGGGTTTCTTTACATGTATTATAGCACCGAGAAAACCTTCGGCTCGTACATAATGTAAACTATTACACTCTGTACATTATTGTATACTACACTGACTTTGTGATGTGAAGTACCAGTGTCAGAAACTGTGCAAATTTGTTGTGTGGTTTTAACTTTTAACTAATTATTATATTCTGATTTATAAATATGATTATACCATCGAAACATTCGGGTGATCTGGGTTTGAGAATTCATGGCCGTTAATACTCTATAGGAAACAGCCCCTACTCGGCTTACTCTCCACCTCACATCCGCCCAAGAAATGGTGTAATATAACATCGTTGCATGTAGGTGAAAAATTAGAAGGTATCAATTTAGAGATAAAAATTACAATATCCTTGTCAAGTGTAGCAGAAATATGAGAAGTTTTCATTATCTATTTAGACAGTAATTTTTAATTTTGGCTTAAAACAATTCTGTCAACTATTGTTCGCCTTCTTTCACTTATTTAAGGCTAAGTCCAAACAAAAGTTCGCCTCCTTTCATTTCTTATTTAGACCGTATTTTCATCTCATTTATGGGAACTTTAGCTGGAAACTTTATCTACCATGCCTTGGATTTATTTTATCAATATTAAACCCTTCTCACTATTTAATCTCATGGCAAAATCAACTGGTATTTTTTTATCCAAACTAATACCGTATTTGTCATGATATTGTGGCTTCATCTTGAATAATCGAAAATCAAAACCCTTACCCCTCGTCCTCCGTATTGACAACATCAATGAACATTAATAGATTAAAAGCCCGAAAAGGACCAAAATTGACAAACCCAGACGTAAGGTGTCTACTAGTTGAGCTTTATGTTATAAGAATGCCCAGGTTTCGTTTTCTACCTCTCATGGTGCGATGCTAATATAAAAGAGACACAATAGTCACGCGCGTAGACAAATTGGTTAAAAGAATCACAAGGAAGACGAGAGGCACGAACATAATTGCAATAATCAGCGGCCACAAGTGCTAGTCAAGAAAGAAATGTGATATTTGGTTCTAAATTTTTTGGTGATCCAAGCTAGCGTAAAATTACAACTTCGTAAAAAAAATGTAACTTTTTTTACTTCACTGTCCATTCTCTAGTTGCTTGCTTTGCTTTTAGTATCATCGGAATCAATATCAGTATTCCCATGATTAATATCAACCTGTTCATCATTTTAAGCTGGTGGATGACGATAATGTTTTCCATTGGCTGTCTCCAAACTGGCTTCAATGGCCATAGAAAGTGGACTTTCAGAAAAATCATGAGGTATATGACCTCTTCCACTGCATTGGTCCCGCTCTTCATCACATTTCATGAAAGTGTATCTGTGGGGAAATAAAGGAGGCCAATGTAAGATAGTGAGAAAGACCAATGAAGCGAATCATTTCACATTCAAACAAGTAATACCAATAAAAATGATAAACAAGGAAAAAAAAAAGAAAACATTCTCACTGTACATATATACCGGAGTAGTAGCATTTCATTTCAACTGTGACATACACAACCCATGTTCGGCACTAGCCTTTCATCCTAAACCATATGCAAGAAGAAAAAGAGGTTTAAAAACGAAGAAATAACCACTACAAGAATACCGCAGTTATTGATAAAGATTACAGCAGCATAGCATCCAAATGCACAAGCATGCAGACTCATAAGTAGAAATATATAGCAAAGCCATTTTATTAAAAAGAGAATGAAAGGAAAGCAAAATGCAGATAGAGTTTCTGTTCGCAACCGCTCCTCCTCCAATAGAGAGACCACTCACCTGTGGGTTGGAAGTTATTAAAATGTAACTTCTCCTTAGTGGCTTAGAAGTTGGAAGTTAGCAAATTGTAACTTTTCTTAAGTGGCCTAAAATGTTCTAGTGATAACTTTCCACTAATTGCTCCATTAAATCTCATGGGTTGATTTTAATATTTGATGGAGGAATTAGACTAAAATTTAATAGTTATAAACTGCTCAGAGCTCTTGAAGAGGATGACTTTTTTTATGCAATCTGAATATGGAAAATCATAACTTTCAAGATCCTATATGCACAAGGATTCCTTACACCCTGCTATCTACTCTCGCGTTGTTCTCTCTGTTCCTGTTCCACTTGTCATTGCTGAGTCTCGCTGCCTTCGTCTCTGTTTTGCTAGAATCGTGCACCGACCGGGCACCCCTCTCTCTCCCTATCATGTAAACACATGTCATTATCGTTTAATGCAGCCAAGATTGTCTAACTTGACCTGAAAAATGAAATCGGATTCAGAATGGTTTGCTTTTGTTAAACATGATTCGCCTTGTAACATTTTTTAGTACGAGGGGATTCGAAAGTGGATGAAGTACTTGAATCCGAATGCAGTTCTTATTTCTGAAAATGGTACTAAAGCTGATGTCTTAAATATTCATGTGAAAGAAAAGGAAAAGCTTAAACAGACAATGGCTAACATTCCTACTAGGATATCCTTGACTTTGGATTTGTGGACAACTTGTACTACGGAGGATTACATGTGTTTGACCGCTCAATTTGGTGAAATAAATTGGAAGTTAAATAGCAAAATTCTCAACATTTGTGGTATGCCTTTTTCCTTAAATGGATTTGAATGGTCTCAAAAGATAGTTGATATTTTGAGGGGTTGGGGAATAGAGAAGATTTTTTCTCACTTTGGATAATTCACAAATGAATGACAATATGCAGGACACTTTGAAAAATCAACTTGTTCTACAAAGTTTGTTTTTGTGTGAGAGAGAATTTTTTTTCTTGTGTTGTTCTTCACACAAATAGGGGGAAACTTGTGAATTCTTGCTGCCATTTTATGACACCATACGAGCTTGATTTCTAGCACATCCTATCCTACATTCAACTTGTTTTTCTTGTAAGTTTGGAAACTTCAATGCATTCTAAATGATTACTTAAGAGATGATGATGAAGTTATAGAGTATGGCTGAAAGAATGGTGAAGTTTGAGAAATATTGGGATGAGTATAGCGGTGTGTTTGTGTAATGAACCCAATGGATCCAAGTGAAGCAGAAAGTTCAGCAGCTGTGAAAAATAACATTTCGGGGCAATATGGGAAGGAATTCAATTAATAAAGTGAGTCATGTGGAAGGGGATGAAATGGGAAAAGGACGAAGAATGAAACGGCCTAACAGAATCTTGGAGCAATATGTAAAATAATGATAATTAAAGCACCTGGAAAGTAAGGATGGTGGAGCAATAGTATAAGCAGATGCTAGAAAAAAAGGGAAGTAGCTGGTATGAATCTGAATCCTCCTTCTCTCTCAAATTCTTCTCTCCTCTCTATACTCTAAGACCTTCTCCTCACCTTTTTAGGTATGGATAATTTCTAAGAGGCCCGTCGTGCTCGGAGTGCTTGAGATTTCCTCTTGAGCCATTGAGTTGCTGTATTTCGTTCTATTTTTTTTTTTCTGCATTAAGAACTGTTTGAACTGGGTGTTTCCGATTATTTTCCTTATTGATGAAAACTTGAGTCATTGTATTTACCCCTCTAAAAATATATCTCAGTGTTATCATTTCATTTTGGTGCTTTCATTGCACTCCATGGCTATGGGTACACGTCTTAAAGATATTGCGGCTGACAATCAAAGATGCATGAATGAGATTCGACAATTGAATGCAAATTACGCTCAATTGAGCGACGATGTAGCACGTATGCTGGAGGCGCAAAAACACATGAATACACAGTTTGAATCATTACAGGCAGCCCTGGAGAATCATGGATTGAATGATAACCCAAATGAGGACTCGTCCTATGCAAGTCACTCTTGCCACCATGCTGATTGTGGCAATAGGTCCTTATTCCAGGTGCATGGATTTAAATTGGATTTTCCAAGATTCAACGGCACAAATGCTCTGCAATGGATTTTTCAGGCTGAACAATTCTTTACTTTGTATCAAATATCCGTGGATATGAAAATCCAAGTTGCTGGGGTACATTTTGATTCTGAAGTCTTGCCTTAGTTCCAAATGTGGACAAGATCTAATCCACACATGGAATGGCAAGCGTTTAGTAGAGCAGTAAAAATGGAATTCGATCCATCCCCTTATGAATGCCCTCGAGCGGCTTTGTTCAAACTAATTCAACAACGGTCAGTACATGAATATCACTTGCAGTTTGCTGCGCTAGCCAATCGAAGCACTAGGATGAGCATTGATGCAATACTCGATTGTTTTATCAGTGGGTTAAAACCTGATATACGTAGAGATGTGATAGCAATGGGTCCTAGTTCAATCTCACGCTGTGACATTGGCCAAGTTATATGAGGAAAAATATGTGCCTAAATCACCATCGTTATCTTGGTTTTCTAGAACACAATACCAACCGTATATGTCCAACAACACTTTCACAACTACCATAAACAAGCCCCAAACACCATCGCAATATATCCCGAATCATAAATCCAGCTTACCACCGTTGCTACCCACTCCACCTCCACACCACAAACTCAATAATGGTTTTTCACAGAAAAATCCTAATATCAGGGGCATTACTCCATCAGAGATGTAATTGAGACGGAAGAAGGGACTATGTTTTAACTGCAATGAAAAAATATTTCCTGAATCACAAGTGCCCAAATAAACAGATGTTGTTGTTAGAGGTGGAAGAAGACGATATGGATGATCAAGAACTACCACCTGATCATGCGGCAGACTTGAGAGATAGGGAAGAACAACAACATCATCTTTTTTTCAATGCTTT
Organism: Canavalia gladiata; assembly: GCA_037954105.1. Taxonomy (NCBI): domain Eukaryota; kingdom Viridiplantae; phylum Streptophyta; class Magnoliopsida; order Fabales; family Fabaceae; genus Canavalia; species Canavalia gladiata. Next base: position 20,001,850 of record CM075660.1, read on the forward strand.
AAAGGGAGGGACTACCAAAGCAATTGGCACCATGAGATTTGAAGGGAGAATCTAATAACTAGTAGTGCAAATATTATTGGACAGTGGCAGTAGTGATAAATTCATTCAAGCAAGGATTGCCAAAACTTGGAATTTTCCTGTCCAACCTGACCCTAAACTCCAAGTAATGGTAGGCAATGGACAGACCATTTCAACGAAGGGAAAAGTGGAAGAATTACCTATCAACATCGAAGGCTATAAAATTAGAGTCCCAGTGCACCTTTTAGTTGTTAATGGGGTAGATGTGGTTCTTGGAGCCAAGTGGCTAGCTACCCTAGGATCCTGTATTACTGATTATTCTAAGTTGACTCTCAAATGTTGCTTGGGAGGCCAATATATTGTTTTGTACGGCTGTAAAGATGTAGTATCCAGAAAAGCAGAATTTAATCACATGAGACCATTAGTTCACATGGATGCCATAGATGAGGCTTTTACGTTGCATCTCAATGACATTGAATCCCATGACAATGTGCAACAAAGTAAACTTTTACAGCTACCATCATCATTGGAACCGGAGCTAACTCTTTTACTCCATACGTATAAAGATGTTTTTGAGACTCCTTTTGGTCTCCCATCAAATAGAGATCAAAACCACTCAATTTGCCTGGTTGAAGGATCTAATCCAGTCAAAGCTAGACCGTACAGGTACCCACATAGCTAGAAAACGGAGATAGAAAAAATGGTAAAAGAAATGTTAGAGGATGGGATAATACAACCTAGCTCTAGTCCTTTTTCTTTACCGATAATTTTAGTAAATAAAAAAGATGGGACTTGATGCTTTTGCACAGATTATAGGGCTTTGAATGCCATTACCATCAAAGATTATTTTCCTATGCCCACTGTGGATGAACTTATTGATGAGCTTTATGGTGCTTCCTATTTTTTTAAGCTAGATCTACGATCAGGATACCATCAGATTCTCATGCGGCCAGAGGATAGACATAAAACGACTTTTGAAACACACCAAGGTCTCTATGAATGGCTGGTTATGCAATGCACCTGCCAAATTTCAAGCCCTCATAAATAAGGTATTTCAACGCTTGCTTCGAAAATGTGTGCTGGTATTCTTTGATGATATTCTCGTTTTTAGTCGATCATGGTAAACACATCTGGTCCAATTAGAGGAAGTATTATAGTTGTTGATCCAGCACAAGTTGTACGCCAGATTGTCTAAGTGCGAATTTGGATTACGTGAAATAGAGTACCTAGGTTATGTGGTTTCGGGATGAGTAGCAATGGAGAACAACAAAGTACAAGCTATTCTAAATTGGACTGCTCCCACGAATGTTAAGCAGCTGAGAAGTTTCTTGGTGATTACTTAGTTACTACTGCACATTCATAAAACATTTTGCTAATATAACAAGCCCGTTAACAGATCTTTTGAAACGAGACAGCTTCTCATGGGACACAAGTGCATAACATGTTTTCTCTACATTAAAGAAGGCAATTACATAGGCTCCGGTGCTAGCTTTGCCTAACTTTTCTCAGCCTTTTGTGCTCGATACGGATGCTAGTGGTGTTGGTATTGGAGCGGTGCTTAGTCAAGGAGACCATCCAATTGTATTTTTTTCGAAGAAATTACCTCCAACTGTTATGACCAAGTCCACATATGTTCGTAAAATGTATGTTATGACAGAAGCCATTGCCAAGTTTAGACATTACCTAGTGGGCCATAAATTCATAATTAGAACAGATCAACAAAGATTGAAGGCTTTGGGGAACCAACAACTGCAAACCCCAAAACAACAAAAATGGTTGTCAAAACTCCTCGAATATGACTTCCAAATTGAATATAAACCAGGAAAAGAGAATATACCAGCTGACACACTGTCCAGGTATTTCAATTTGAGTTGGTTTGAACCTTGTTGTGAATTGTTGCAACAAATTTTATATGAACAACGCCAACACCCATTATATCAGGAAACATTGCTCAAGTTACGGGAGCACAATCCTAATACATCTCAATACAAGCTACATCAGGATATCCTTTATTATAAAGGAAGAATTTGGCTACCTACAGATGCCAAGACCATTACATAAATATTGGAAGAGTATCACTCTTCCCTTGTTGGTAGGCATGCTGGTGCAACCAGAACAATAACTAGGGTGTCCCAACAATTTTACTGTCAAAACATGAAACAACAAATCAGAGAATTTGTGGGGAAGTGTGTAGTTTGTCAATGTGCAAAAGTATTCAATTCCAACATTGCAAGATTATTATAGCCCTTACCAATTCCTTAGCATATATGGGAAGACATAGCTATGGATTTTATCATAGCATTACCAATTGCACATGGGTATTCTGTGATTATGATCATAGTAGATCACTTGTTAAAGTATGCTCATTTCATACCTTTAAGAACCAATTTCACAGCCAAACAAGTGGCAGAGGTATTCTTCAACAATGTGGTTAAATTACATGGCATTCCCAAATCTATAGTGTCGGATCGGGACAAAATTTTCACTAGCCACTTTTGGCAAAATCTCTTCCGGTTACATGGCACTTCACTAAACATGTCTTCAGCCTACCATCCCTAAACATACGGTCAATCTGAAGCTGCCAACAAGTGTATTGAGATGTACTTGGGGTGTTATGTATGCTACAATCCAAAGGCTTGGCTCAAGGCACTTCCGTGGGCAGAACTATGGTATAATTCAGCCTATCATACTAGTGCATGTATGACACCTTTCCAAGTTGTGTATGGCAGGCCACCTCCAGGATTAATGAAATATGAGTTGTCATTAAAAGACCCACCAGATGTGGTAGAGCTACTTAGATAAAGGGACAAATTCATTGAACAACTTAAAATGAATTTACAGAAAGCTCAACTTCGTATGTCTGTCTAGGCAAATAAAAAACGAGTAGATCACGAATTTAAGATTAATGATTGGGTCCTTGTTAATTTGCAACCATACAGGCAATATTCATTGGTGTTACGAAAGAGCAATAAGTTAGGAATGCGATATTTTGGGCCTTTTAGAGTTATACAAAAAATTGGACAGGTAGCGTACAAGTTACATTTGCCACCAGATTCCAAGATACATCCTGTCTTCCATATTGCTCTCCTAAAACCTTTCAAAGGAAATCCGTTTGAACATACATGCCACTGTCCTTAACCACAACTGATCAAGGCCCTATATTGCAACCTATTAGTACATTGAAACATCGGCACATTAAAAAGGGTAACAGTATTCATGAGGAGGTGCAAGTCCAATGGAAAGGTTTATCAGAGCAAGAAGCCACATGGAAAAGCCTTCAACAATTCAGGAAATTATATCCCATTTCAACCTTGAGGACAAGGTTGTTCTAAATGCGGAGGGTGATGTAATGAACCCAATGGGCCTAAGTGAAGCAGAAAGTTCAGCAGCTATGAAAAATAACAAATTCCGAGGCAATATGGGAAAGAATTCAATTAATAAAATGAGTCATGTGAAAGAGGATGAAATGGAAAAAGGACGAAAAATAAAACGGCCTAATAGAATGTTGGAACTATATGTAAAATAATGATAATTAAAACACGTGGAAAGTAAGGATGGTGGAGCAAAAGTATAAGGAGATGCTAAAAAAAGAAGATAGCTGGTATGAATCTATATCATCCTTCTCTCTCAAATTCTTCTCTCTTCTCTATACTCTAAGATCTTCTCCTCACCTTTCAGGTATGGATAATGTCTAAGAGGCCCGTCGTGTTCGGGGTGCTTAAGATTTTCTCTTGAGCCATTAAGTTATTGTATTTCGTTATACTTTTTTTTTCTGCATTAAGAACTGTTTGAACTGAGTGTTTTTTATTTTATTTTATTGATAAAAATTTGAATAATTGTATTTATCCCTCTAAAAATATATCTCAGGATTATCATTACAGCTTATAGTAAAACTACTCTTGACCTACAAACGAAGTTTCATCCGTTGACTAATTGTTATTCAAAAGTTGATGCTTCTATTTGCAACGCAAATTTAGAGCATGTGAGAAGGAAATTATACATATTCCATGAGAAGTATGCATGTGACGATATTTCTAATCCTAATGCACAAAGTTCATGCTTCTTTTTATTTTTTTATTACATCATCCATTACACGTATCAAAGTGATACGTCCTAATTTTTCCCTAAAAGAATCGCCTTACTAAACAATTAGCAAGCCGGAGGCTGGCGATTACCAGGTCCACCATTTGTTATTGGAAATGCTATTGCATTATCTAACTATATTAAATGCCATACGCAGCCACTAAAGAATAGAAAAGTTCACCGTCAGCTCAAGTGCTATTGCATTGGATATCAAATACTTACGAAATAGTAATGAAAAGTAGAAGGAGAGAGTGGTGGACAGTATAAACACAGCACAACCTGAGGAGGAGGGGCCACAAGAAGGGTTCAAAGGCAGATTACTTCAACTACCATCTAATACTTGAGGTTCCAGCCATACACGCTTGGGTTTCAAAAGTAAGACCTACTCTCGCCTACTCTTCATATTTCCCAACCTATAAATACATCATTCACCCACACAAGTTCTCTCCACCTCCACCTCCAACTTAATTAGTGACCAACATACAAATACTTGCATATCCCTCTCTTCCTTCGCCTCTCATTACTTTTCCTTAATACACGTATCTAGTACTCAACATCCCACCACCATCTAGAAAATAATTTACAACAATGGTCAGAAGTCTACCCATGCATGTGATGCAATCTAGCTTGGTTCTACTTCTTCTCTCAGTTTCGGCATTGGCCACATCAGCATCTTTGAAGGTGGATTTCTATAAAACAACATGTCCATCTGCTGAGGCAATAGTGAGAAGAGCCGTAAACAAAGCTGTTTCTCTGAATCCGGGCGTTGCTGCTGGGTTGATAAGAATGCATTTTCATGATTGTTTTGTCAGGGTAAGCTCTTCCTCAAAATTTCGGTCATATACTTAATTAATTCAAATCAGTTAAATTTCAATAATATATAACTAAAATTGCTACATCCTTGCTATGTATATCCAGGGCTGTGATGGTTCAGTATTATTAGAATCCACACCGGGTAACCCATCTGAGAGACAACACCCTGCCAACAACCCAAGTTTACGAGGCTTCGAGGTGATCGATGAGGCTAAGGCCCAAATTGAGGCAGAGTGTCCCAACACTGTGTCATGTGCAGACATTCTTGCCTTTGCTGCTCGAGACAGTGCTCGCAAAGTTGGGGGCATAAACTACGCAGTACCAGCTGGACGCAGGGATGGTCGTGTCTCTATCAGCGATGAAGTGCCACAGAATCTGCCCCCACCAGACTTCAACGCGGAGCGACTTATTAGTAACTTTGCAAGGAAGGGGTTGTCTGCAGATGAAATGGTGACACTTTCAGGAGCCCATTCTATTGGTGTATCACACTGTTCCTCCTTCTCCGACCGCTTGTACTCTTTCAATGCCACTTTTCCTCAAGATCCCTCTATGGATCCAAAGTATGCTACGTTCTTGAAAACCAAGTGTCCACCAGGGAACAATGGTAATAACAATGACCCAACAGTGGTGCTTGATGCTTCCACTCCTAACCGTTTAGACAATAAGTATTATATGGGGCTGAACAACCACCGTGGATTGTTAACCTCGGATCAAACTTTGCTGACTAGCAGTTCAACGAGGCGAATGGTGCTAAGCAATGCAAATCATGGTTCGACTTGGGCAGCGAAGTTTGCCAAAGCAATGGTGCACATGGGTTCCATTGATGTGCTAACAGGATCAGATGGTGAGATTAGGAGGCGTTGCGGTGTTGTTAATTAACTGTACACGCTTCTTCTGCTAAAAGTGATAAGCTAATATAAATTGTTCATAGATCAGCTTTTCTTTCTTTTCATTTATTTGTTTAGGATAAAATATGATTGGTTCATTCTTTCATTTATTTTGGTTGGGAAAGTTATTCTTTTAGCTTTGAGTATGTCCGTCTATACTCTTGGCCAATTCAATTGTAGATTTGTAATCAAATGTAATAAAACGTGAGCAAGCGATCAACTACTCTGTTTGAATTATGTTAGACCCTCCAAAAGTTTACTATTTACGGGTTTGGTTGCTGATTGATTTATTCTGTTGACATGTCTTGACAAGGAAAATGAAAACAAAGACTTTTTCAAACTGTAATAATTTTTACACCTATGATCAATTCATCTACCCCTCTCAATCAACACATGAATTGTGAAAAATAAACAAATAAATAAAATAGATGCATCAACTAGACCGATATCTAAATAAATGTCTAAATAAATATAAATATATGTTTATATTTGCATGTATGAATTTTTTTTTCAAAATAGTTTTCATTATCATCTATTTTAATTTTATTCTAATATTATATTATATTTTTTTTCTTCTTTCCATCTATTTTTCTTTCTTTTTTTTATTACATTCTAATTGGAATGTGTATTCCTCTCAGTCCTTTTCAAAATATTCAAATTAGTGGAATCTTTGGTTAGAAAAAAAATATTATTTTTGTTTTCAATTTGATAGTAAAACATTTTTCCTTATTTTCAAACTATTTATGTTAAAAACAGTCAAAATAATTTTTAAATAAACTAAATAAAATAAAAAATGTTTTTGTAATTAATAATAAAATAAAAAATAAGAGATATTTCCTTAAACTAAACATCCCATAAAATAAAAGGTTGATGAAAATAACCACATGCCGGATATGGGGATTATCACGACCATTTGTCATTTGTCTATTTTCACGTTCTCGGAGTATTTTTTATTTTTAAAGTTTATTTTATTCAAAAATTAATTAAAATATCTTATTTTATATTGTTGTTTAATTATTTATTATTCTATAATCAAAATTATTAATTTTATAATAATTAGTTTTAAAAATATATTTACAATAATTTTTATTTCGATGGTCATGTTAAAATTTTATATCAAAGTTAAACTCTATTAAGTATTTGAAGTAATGAGATTCTTTGTATAACCTGAAGTACTCAACAATCAAAAGATGAAGTTTGCTTTTTGAGTTCCGGTGTTCTTTTCTTTGTCATCAGAATTAAATATAAAAGCTTTTAGTTTCCTTATACTTCGGCTTTATGATGAAAATTTCATCTTTCTGAAACTAATTACTCGAACAATCCCTGGCATTTGTGCACAAATTAACGGGGTAATCCTTGAGTTCAGACTTCGTACTGGCATATGTAGTTTAAATTAGTATTAGTATTCTGAGCCTGTAAAAATTCCTTGTTAAGAGGCCCTTCAAAAATATTAGAAAGGCTTTAAGAGGCCACCTCTGGTTGCAATTGCAGGTTTAGGTCGTTGAATTGTTTATGCTGTTGATAAAAAGGGGCTGTTTTTAGCTATTTTATTGAGTAAATAATTTTATCTTAAATAAATTAATAAAATTCAAGTAATATATATTAAAAATTAAACTCATATTTTTATTTAACGTTTAATAAATAAAATTTATTGATTCATTTAAGAGGAGATTTTTTATTTTATGGAATAAATAGATCATATCTTGAAAAAAAAAGAATTGTTTAAACTAACCACCATGTTAATTTTAAGATTTTATTAATTTGTCTACTGCATGTTTAGTTAAATAATTTTGGACTTTTTATTATTGTTTGAATTTAATAAAATTTTTATTTTTTATATAGTAAATTAAGAGTACTAATACATAGATAATTCAATTATATTTGAGTCTTAAATTTTATTATTTTTTTTAAAAAAATTCTCCTACATATGAAAAGTAACCTACAACCGATTATATCTCTATATAAATCATTAATTTTTTTAAAATGTTTAATGATTAAATTAAATATGTAGAAAAATATAAATTATTTTTTATATAAAAATATTATTATTATTATTATTATTATTATTATTATTATTATTATTTTATTCTCTTAGAACATCTTTGTCAGAAAGATGCTAAAAAGATATTAAAGTTAAACATTAAGTGTTTAATCAAATATTTCATTGGAAGAAGTTGACGTGTAAGAGAATTTAAATATCTATTGCTTCTGCTTCAATATTATTTCTAGAATTTCACAATTTCTTGTTTTAAATAAGAACGGAATTAGTAAAAAAAAAAAAAACCTATTATATATTAAGTATTTTTTTTAGAAAAAATAAAAGTGAAAGACTAATATTTTTTATATAGAAGTGAGAGTTTTAAAAATATTAATTTTGTTGATAAATAAAAAATAAATTACACGTTTGCATTTGTAATTAAGTAGGTTTAGTTTTAAATCTAAATTTGAAAATTTAAAATTTTAAAAATTTATTAAATAAATATTTAAAATTAATAATTAATCAGATTTAATATATAATTATATTTAAAAATATTTTAAACAATTTAATACATGTAGTCATATTTAAAATAAACAATCAAAATTAAAATGATAATAAATAAATTAATTTAAAATTACTGTAATTAAGTTAATAAACATATTTTATATTTAATAATAAATCTGTATATGCCAGATTGTCATGTTCATAGGGGAATTATCAATTTTGAATTGGACCAGTTTAACTTCACATGCACGATACATTTTTTCCTATTAACTTGTCTTTAAGTCCATACCAAATCTATGACTATAAAGGTTTGCAAGTATTTTTATTCTAAATAATGTAAAATTTTAATGTTTTTAAAATATAAATTTGTTTTCAACAATTTTTGATATATTTTACAAAAAATTATATAAAATTTTTGTTTGATTTACATCATAGGTAAAGAATGCATTAAATTTGATATCTTTTGGATAGGAGTGTAAATATATTAAATTAAATTAAACTTTGAGTATTTAAGTTTGGTAGATTAAAACTTATGGAAATGATTGATTAAAAAGATATGCAAGCTTAAAACTTAAAAAATAAAAAAGTTATTAAATATATCTAAAGTATATATATATATATAAATTATTTAAAAGATTCATAAGTTTAAAATATTTTATAAAAATATATTTTAATAATATTTTTAAGGTTGTATAACTGTTAATCCAACCCTTACCAGTACTACATGTATAAAAAATAATAAAAATTATCTAACGAACAATGAATTTATTATATCATTTTAAATTCAGTAAATACAATAATTTGTATCATATATATTAGGTGATATGTTATATATGACATATATTTCTTATATAAGATCACTTCAAAGATTAGGAGTTAAGTGGATAGATCACATATGAACCGTATCTTGCTCAAACTTGAAAATGTGTGGATTGGAGTTATGAAATCATGGAGTTAGACTAAGACGTAAGATGAATTTTTTATTTTGAAGATAAGGAGAAAATTATTTAGGATTCCTTTTGTTTAAAATTAAAAATTAATATTTTTTTAATAAATAATGTAAATATATTAATATTATATAAATATAATAAATATAAATATATAATATATAAAAATAAATAGACACTTAATTAGGTTAAACAAATTTTTTTATAAACCTAAATTGAATCAAGTCAGATTTTAAATAAGTCAAATCATAAGCTCATGATATGTCATTTTCGTTTTCTATCAAATGGTTTTAGAAATTCATCTATTACATTTTATCTTTGTAATGTTATTTTTTTATCAAATGGTTTGGTCAAATAACCGTTTATAATTTAGAGGTTCATTTATCACATTACACCTCCAAAACTCATGTTATTTTCTATCAAATGATTTAGTCAAAGGATCGAATAAATTAACTTTATATTTAAAAAATATATATCAATTTATATTATTGTAAGAATTATTTTTTTAATTATTATTGCAAATTTATTAATATATATTAATATAAAAATTATAAATATTTTTATTCTTAAACATATAATACTTTAATATTTTTAAAATAATTTTTTTTTCAACATAGTTTACATTAGGTCAATCTCTTTTAGGTTTATTAGATTTTATTAGATTGGATGGGTCAAAATTTAATAATTTTTTTTTAAAATAAGTTAAAAAAATAAGCCTAAAAATAAAAGTTCAAATCTGACGCAAACATATATTTTATACTTAGGTTAAGTGAGCCTAAGTTTAATCAAAGAAAATTTTAAATAAATTGAACAAAAAATAAGCCTAAAATTAAATTTCAAACCTTAATTTTAATGAACTTAAATGAGTTGGTTTAATTAAATTCACTTATTTTTTATTTTAAATAAAATTAGTAGAAATATAAACTCATATAATTGTAAGTATTTTAACTCAACTTATTTAATTTATAAGTTAAATGTGTTATATTTATATATTAACAAGTTAAGATATGGACAATTTTGTTTTCTATAAAATATATAATTTACTATTTTTTATTGATGTTTTCATATTTCAATATATTTTTTAAAATACTTTTAATATATTTTATTAGTTAATTGTGCTAACCTTCTAACCCATAGACCAACTTGATCTAACCGTTTAACAGTACTACCATGAACTGAACTTATGAGTTAGACTGACCTATATAACTAACTCTTAAAAGGTAACAGAAAAAAAATATAAATGTCACATATTTTTACAATAAAATAAAAAAAATTATTATTTTTAATTTTAAAATTTAGATAAAAAAGTATATTACAATTGGATTGAAAATGACTTTAACGTAATTTTTAGCACACATTTTATTTTTAAAATTAAAAAAATTGAGAATCACTCCAAATAAAATTTTGATAACATCTTAGCAATATTTTTTAGTTTTTAAGAGAGAAGTTTTAAATTTTTTTAAAAACTTAATCAAAAAACTCTTACCAAGAAATTATTTAATTTTCAAAAATAAAAAGTAGTTTTTTCAAATAGAAATCAAATAAGACGTTATTATTCTTTTTTTTTTTGCTTTTTAAATTTATTATGAATCTCTTTCCAGTAAACAAAAAAAAAATTAAAGTATTATTTAAATAGAATTATTATAGTACAAATTAAATCTTTATTTTGTTGAAACAATGTCATGATTAATAAATAATTGTATCTATTGATAAGAGTTTAATTTCTAGTTGTGTAAATGAGTCGAGACTTTGTTAATAAGGTAAAGTCCATTTTGTTAACCTTCATAACTCAACAAAAAAAACTTAAACTATTAATTGAAGAATATCTTTGATATATTATAAATTATGAACTTACATATTTTTTTATCATTCTTAATTAGAATTTTATCTTTCAATATAGAATACGAAAGTTATATAATAAAAAATAATTAACTAATTAATTGATTAAAATTATTTTGAAACTAATAAACTTATGAATGATATTAAAATAATTAGATGTAAAAGAAAAAAATAAAGTGAAAATAATTGTTAATATATTTAATAAATATCTTTTTATATAAATATGAGTGATATATTAATTTTATAGATAAAATTATGTGTATAAATTTGATTGGAGTTAAAATGGATTTTTAAAATTAAATATAAAGTAGAATTTAATTCAATAAAAATAGTCTGATTTTTTTGGATATTTATTTTCAATTTTTACCATTTACGTTGAATTGAAACTTTGTTGTCAGTCAACACCGCACAGTACAATGTTCGCAATTTTCTATTGCTTTTGATGCCCCTCCTGCTTCCATTACCTCGACGTCCAATGCACCTTTGGCTACTAACTCTGCATTAGAGCATGCTTTCTTTGTTTTTATTTTTATTTATTTTTATTATTTGAAACAAATACATAAATAAATAAATCTGCCCATAATAAATAAGCTTATTTTTTTTTTATAACAAGTACACCCGCGATACCAGGTCTTTCATTTATTATAAATGCCATCACATTCATAAACTATTAATTGCAAACCATCAAAGAATGTAAAAGTTCCGAGTTCTCTCTCTGACCTGAAGTGGCTCTAGCAGCCAATGTTCATCGCTCTTTCCCCATATTAAAATGGTTTAATTTCTCAATGTGTATAAACACAAGCTGAGAAGCCAATCTGAAGAAGAGTTCAAAGGTAGATAGCATCAACTACCATCTAATACTACTGCATGTTACAGCGATACACCTTTTGGTTTCAAAACTAATACATAGTCTCACCTTCTCTTCACATTTCCCAACCTATAAATACATTCATGGACCTCAAGTTCTCTCCACCACCACCATTATTAGTAGCCAATTTTCATACTCTAGTATATCACTTCCTTCCTTCTCCTCTCGCTACTTTTCTGCAGCATACTAATTAAAGGCTAAAACACACATCTAGTATTGTTATTGTACTCATCTCCTGCAACAATTCAGTAATTACAACAATGAACAGAAGACTACACATGCATGTTATGGTATCTAGTTTGGTTCTACTTCTTCTCTCCGTTTCACCATTGGGCGCATCAGCATCTTTGAAGGTGGATTTCTATAAAACAACATGTCCATCTGCTGAAGCAATAGTGAGGAAAGCTGTAAACAAAGCGGTTTCTCTGAATCATGGCCTTGCTGCTGGCTTGATAAGAATGCATTTTCATGATTGTTTTGTTAGGGTAAGTTCCTCTTCACAATTTCGGTTTCACTCATACTTAAATTAATTAAATTCAAAATTTATTTGGTTAGTATATATCTGAAATTGTTACGCGTGTACCATATATAACCAGGGCTGTGATGGTTCAGTACTATTAGAATCCACACCGGGTAACCCATCTGAGAGACAACACCCTGCCAACAATCCAAGTTTACGAGGCTTCGAGGTGATCGATGAGGCTAAGGCCCAAATAGAGGCTGCGTGTCCCAACACGGTGTCGTGTGCAGACATTCTTGCTTTTGCTGCTCGAGATAGTGCTCACAAAGTTGGGGGCATAAACTATGCGGTGCCAGGTGGACGCAGAGATGGCCGTGTCTCTATCAGCGATGAAGTGCCACAGAATCTGCCGGCACCAACCTTCAACGCGGAGGAACTTATTGGTAACTTTGCACGAAAAGGGTTGTCTGCAGATGAAATGGTGACACTCTCAGGAGCCCATTCTATTGGTGTCTCACATTGTTCTTCCTTCTCCCATCGCTTGTACTCTTTCAATGCCACTTTTCCTCAAGATCCCTCTATGAATGTCCAGTATGCTACGTTGTTGAAAACCAAGTGTCCACCAAGGAACAATGGTAATAGAAATGACCCAACAGTGGTGCTTGATGCTTCCACGCCTAACCGTTTGGATCACAAGTACTATAAGGGGCTGAACAAACACCGTGGTTTGTTAACCTCAGATCAAACTTTGCTGACTAGCAGCTCAACGAGGAAAATTGTGATAGGTAATGCTAAACATAGTTCGAGCTGGGCAGCGAAGTTTGCTGAGGCAATGGTGCACATGGGTTCCATTGACGTGTTAACAGGATCAGATGGTGAGATTAGGAGGCGTTGCAATGTTGTAAATTAACTGCATTTCCTTCCATCTGCTAAAGTCATAAGCTAATTTAAATTGTTCATATATGGATGCAAATACGCGGATTTGCTAATTTCTTTTCTTTTCTTTTTTGTTAAAAAACTAATTGGTTGATTCTTTGACTTCTTTTTAGAATTATTCTTTTAAAATAGTGATTGATTCACTAAAAATTATCTTCCATTCATCTACATTTTAAATTTAGTGATTAATTTTTTATATATTTTAAAAAATATAAATATAGATCGTATAATGGTATTTTTGTATATATGAACACTTATTTTTCATTCTTTTAGCTTTGAGTATGACCCTTTGTATACTCTTGGCCAATTCAATTGTAGATTTGTAATCAAATGTAACGAACGTGACGAACTACTCTGTTTGAATTATGTTGGATTCTTTAATTAAAAGTTGACTTTTTACAGGTTTGGTTGCTTACAGATTATTTATTCAATTGACCTCTTTATTTGTTTTGAAAGCGTTTACATTTATCTTCTTCTAATGCATGTTTTTTCATGTAAAATTAATTATAAACTTTCTATTAATGTTATTTTATTAAACTTATCAATTTAAAGTAAGAAAGAATAAATATGAGTTTGCTTTCATGCCTGTTTATGTTTGTTAATCACTTCTGTCTTTTAATATCTTAATAACTAATTGTTGTTACAAATATTTGTTGGAGATCCTTGTACACATTCTTTTGATATTGCTTAACATAAATATATATTATAAAATTAAAATTAAAACTTATTTTTTTTATTTTTTTTTTGGAATTAGCAAGTATCTCATTATTTCTAAAATTAGTTTTTCTATTTTAGTTTTTAAATAATGACAAGAATGTGAAATATTTAATCTATATTATAGTTATGTTTGCTTGAAATATTTTTTTGAAGGTTGAAATTATTTTAATAAAAGAATATACGGTGAAATATGATAAAAATAGCTATCATGATTGATAAATATGTATTATATATAAGATTTGTTTTTAAAAGGAGGTAACGGTGCCAATTAATAATATATGTATTTTGGAACGAGGAAATGTTTCGATGAAATAATATCAATCATTATGTTGATGGATCATTAATTTCTTTTTTTAATGACAGTTATATTTTAACAATTGTATATAAAAATATATTAAATTGATATATATATATATATTAATTTTCATGGTTATATTATCTAAATTGTTATTAAAATATTTTTTATCAAATAACATTTTTTAATATAAATTTGTCTAAAAAAATTTAATAAAAGTTAAAATTGTTACTAATTTTTTTTAGTGGGTTGAAACTTTTACATTAGTACTTTTTAATTTAATTAATATACACATCATATAGGTGCTTTTTAGGTAAAAATATTAATATTTAAATTATAAAAGTAAATCTTTTAAAAATGGGTTTGTTTAATATAAAGAATTTTAAAAATGATCTAAATTTATACCCTTTTTACCTATTATAGAAGGTAAACATTTTTAATACAATTTAATTTAAAAAATTTAAAAAATTATTCTGTTAAGACTGTAATCACCAACTAACACCGTAACTTGATGCTTATTAATAACTAATCACATATGAAATTGCAAATTTTTGTTGTAAAGTTGCTCATAGATTCTTTTAGTAATTTTATAGTATAATTTTGGTGAATAATAAAATTAAACAAAAAGTTCTTCTTTAAGATATGAAAATAACTTTTTTAGTTAATATATTCGATAGAAATAGTTAAAATTTATAATAAACAAATTTAATAGATCAATATTTAAATATATAAAAATAAATTGAGTTCATAAATTTAAAGTACATTTAAAATTTTCTAATATTTATATATATACTAGAAAAGTACATAGTAGGTGGACATGTAAAATATTTTTAAATTTATTTTAAATTTTAATTTTTTAATATTTAAAATTCATAAATATAATAAATATTACTGACGTAATTAAAAAATTATATCTTAATTTTTTCAGAATATAAATGAAAATGGGGCTAAAAATTAAATAAATTTTCACATATATCAAAAAAAATTGAAAATAATATATATAAGTAAAAAATAAATAAAATATAATAATGTAATAAAAAATTTATTATAAAAATTTTAATAAAATTATAAATAAATTTAAAAATTGATTTATAATTTTTATATTTATAAAATTTATTAAAGTAAATATGATAGATATAAAGTAAATGTTAATTGCATTTAATGTACGCAGATAGATGATCAAAATATTATTGGTTTATGTTATCTTTAAATTAAATTTACAAAAATACTAAAAAATCACCTAAAATAAAATAAGTTTTATAGTTATTCAATAATTAACTAACAACCTTCAAATGTGTTGTTCTTGTTCAACGTGTTGCATGATTCAATTATATAATCATTAGCTATAGGTAAAGTTAGAGAAGATGATTATAATTAAAAATTAAATATATTTTAAAACTGGATAATTTTAAAATCAAGTCACACGGAAAATTGACACCTGACTCCCTGATCTTAATTTATAGAATTCTTAAGTATTTACATTATTTTCTAATTTGTTTGTCATATCCTTTATAAAATTACTTTTTCATAATTTTAATTAATTATATATTCTATTTTTTACAATTTTAATCATTTAGATAATATAAATTTTTTTAAAAATCTAATAATTATAGTTGACTCTTTAAACTCAACAACACACTATTTCTATATTATTTATACGATAAAGTACATTTTTTTAAAAATATTTCCACTATTATAAGTAGAAAATAAATACTTCTTCCATTAAAAATTTAAACTCATGAATAATAATTTACCAAATCTATTAATTTAAATTTAAAAAAAAACGAGTAACATTTTACTTTTAGATTTTCTTATATCTGTTAATAACTTTTTCAGTTATCTCGGTAACTGATTTTGGTTCAAATAATTATTGAAAAGTTTGATATATACTCATCTTTAATTTAGACATATATTATAAAATATTTTTTATACAAAATTGTTTTTATATAAATTATAATTATTTTATGATTAAGTGTTTCGCTATTTCGTTCTTTTTTTTTTCTATTATTTGAGTACTAAGGGTTCCACTATTTCTTAAAGTTATCCTTCTTTTTCAATTTTTTTTAAAAAAGAAGAAGAAAAGAAAGTGAACTTTATAGTCTATAGAATAGATTTGCCTGAAATCTTCGTTGTAAAGTTTAAGGACATTTTCCCTTTAAAAAATAATAAAAAATAAAATATAGTAGAAATATTTATCATGACTAATGGCTATATGTAAGAAGAATTCATAAAGTGTTATTATCAATTATTAGCATATATATATATATTATATTTATTTATAAAGAAGAACTACCTTTTATTAAAAAATATATATTAATGTTTATGTGGTTAAAGCTTTTACATGAATATTTTAATTTAATTAAAAACAATTAATGCGAAAATATACATTAATATTTGAAAGTCTAAATATATTTTAAATTTCTATAAATAAAATAATTTTTACTTTAAATTGTTATAATTTTTCTATTTTCATCTTTAAAAAATTTTTTGTTTGAAAAAATATTTTTATTTTATTTTAATTTTAATTAAAAAATATCATCTTGTTTTTATTTTATTTTCTACTTTTAAAATTTGTATAAAAATAGTATTTTTTTCACTATTTTTTATATAAAATTTTAAAAATAAATTAAAATAATAATATTAGATAATTTTTAAATAAAAAATAAATATAAATATTTTCACAAATCAAAGGATTCTTAACTTTTAAATTTTTGTTTTAAACTTTATCATTGTTAAATATTTTTTAAGTTAGATCCTATTTAAAATGGTTGCCAGTTTTTAATTTTTATTTTTTAAACTAATTTTAAAACTAAAAACTTGATAAAAATAATTTTAAATTAATTTTTATCTTATTTTTTAAATAATTTAAACTTAAATATCAAAATAATTTTTTTTATTTTTTATTTTAATTTTAAAATATTTTTATTCTTAAATATGTAAAACTCTACCATTGTTATAGTCACCATCATTCTTTATTTTTAAATTTTAAATTAATTTTTAAAATAAAACTTATTCAATAAAAATAGTTTTAAGTTAATTCTTAACATCTCTGTGAACCACACTACCATAAACAAACCATTACTATAGTTGTTATCATCCTAAATTATGGTTACTACTATCATTCCATTACAATTACTACCACTATCAATGTTATCATAATAATAATAATAATAATAATTTTTTTAATTTTTATTATTTTAAAATATTTTTAAATTTTATAATATTTTTTTTATTTATATTTTTTATAAATTCATAATTAAATAAATAATATTATTTAATATATAAATTATTTTTAATTTATAAAATTATAATATAATTTTATATATTCATAATATAATATTATTATATATATTATATAAAATAAATACTAAATAATATAAAAATATTTTAATAATATATATAATTATTTATCTCATATTGATTATTATATAATACATAAAATAAAAATTGTATCTTTGTATCATAATTAACTATCAAAATAATAATAATAATAATAATAATAATAATAATAATATTTATTAACTATTTTTAAATTTTTTTATTTTAAAAGTGTTTAATTTTTTTTAATAAATTTTTTTATCTATTTTTTATAAATTTATAATAAAATAAATAAGATTAGTAGATATATAAATTTTAATATTATAATATAATTTTATATTTGTAATATAATATTTAATATATATTATTGTATACAAAATAAATACTAAATAATATTAAAAAATTATAATATTAATATATAAAATTATTTATCTTATTTATTAATTATTAAATAATATATAAAATAAATTTTTTATAATTATATAATTTTATATTATAATCATAATATCATTATTATAGATATCACTACTATTTCATCCAACTTACTTTTAATAAGTTAAACTTAAACTTATTAAAAAAATTTAATTTATTTATTTTTATATTATATATATTTATTATATTTATTTAATATATTATGTTTATATAATATTATATATTTTATATAATATGTTAAAAATTAAAATTTTTAATTTTAAATAAAATAATTTTATATTTATAAATTTTTTTTAATATTTATTATAAATATTATGTATGTTATTTTGATTTTAAAATAAATATTTTTAATTTAGTTTTTATGTGTATCTAAATTTGTATATAAAGTATATGTTATATTTTTTTATATATATTATTATATTTATATATAATTAGTTTTTAATATACATGCTTTAAAATTATATAATTAAATTTATTAATTTTTTATCTGATTAACTTTAAAATTTAAACCTTATCCATCAATTATTTATATAAATTTTAAATTTATTTATTAATTTTTTGTATTATAAATTTTTAAATAGATACTTATAAGCTTTAAAATAAATTAAATCTTAATAAATAAATTTTTTTTATAAAACCTCAAAGTTTTTAAATAAATTAAATTTATATACTTAAAATATAATTTAAATTATTTCCATTAACTTAAAAAAAAATCTAAACGATTTTCTAGATAACTTAATAACTTGCATTGTTTATGTGACCATTTTTAATATATATAATGAACGGATGTTCGTGGTAGAATTTTGCTAAAGGTTATCACTCAGGTTAACAAATATCTAACAACTTAATGGTAGAAAGTAAAGATTAAAAATAAAAAATTAAGAATAAAAATAAAAATTATTATTTTAAAAGGATTAAAACAAAATTATCATATTTATAGAAATTAAAAATATATTTAAATTATAAAAGTAAATACATATTTTATGAGCAAGTATAAATCTTACATGAAGTTATATGATATTCTAAATCATTTGGGTAAATTGTGTGTGACAGAGATAAAAACCTTTACATGATGTACTAATGTTTAACTCAGAGAAATAACTATCTATGTTACATAGAAATAAAAATTTTATATAAAAATTTTTATTATATAAATTATAACAATCGATATTTATATCATCATAAATATATATAAATTAAATATAAAAATATTCTGGACCAAAATAATTTAAGGAAATCGGGTCGCACGTAATAACAAATAATTCACTTTCTAAGTATTTCTTTCTTAAATGAGATGTACTTATAATTTTTCTGATAAATAACATTATTTTATCAAAGTGTGATCAGATGCCGTACGAACGCAGCCATCAAAGAATAGAAAAGTTCTCCCTGTAGAGTGAGCTCAGGTGGGTGTAGCAGCCAATAGTTCATCGTTTTTAATTGCAAAATGTATTGTACAATGGGCCCAACATCTATTTGAGAGTAAAGAAAGAAGCAGACAAAAAAGCGTGTAGACGTTGGTATGGAGAGTACACAAATTATATCTGTTTTTAATTACCCCCAATCTTCAATTCAGTATGATATACGTACCTTACCTTCCAATAAAAAAATTAAGAAACGGAGAGAGGTCGACAGTATGAAAACTACCTAAGGAGGCAGAAGAAGAGTTCAAAGGAAGATTGCTTGAATTACACAACAGCCGCACGCGTTTTAGTTCAAAGTAAAGACCTACTCTCACCTCCTTCTCATCACAATCATCCATCTCTCCATATTTCCCAACCTATAAATATATTCACCCAGCACATGTTCTTTCCACCACCTCCTGAATTTGTATCCAACATAACTTCACTGCTTCCTTATCCGTTTTCCCTCTCTTCTTTCCTCTCGGTACTTCTCCGCTGCTGATTAATTTAAGACTAAAGAAGTCTAAAACACACATTTAGTATTGTACTCATCTCTCACAACAATGGACCGAAGTCTACACATGCATGTGATGCAATCTAGCTTGGTTCTACTTCTTCTCTCAGTTTCGGCATTGGCTGCATCAGCATCTTTGAAGGTGGATTTCTATAAAACAACATGTCCATCTGCTGAGGCAATAGTTAGGAGAGCCGTAAACAAAGCTGTTTCTCTCAATCCGGGCATTGCTGCTGGGTTGATAAGAATGCATTTTCATGATTGTTTTGTCAGGGTAAGCTCTTCCTCTAAATTTCGGTCATATACTTAATTAATTCAAATCAGTTAAATTTCAATAATATATAACTAAAATTATTACATCCTTGCTATGTATATCCAGGGCTGTGATGGTTCAGTATTATTAGAATCCACACCGGGTAACCCATCTGAGAGACAACACCCTGCCAACAACCCAAGTTTACGAGGCTTCGAGGTGATCGATGAGGCTAAGGCCCAAATTGAGGCACAGTGTCCCAACACTGTGTCGTGTGCAGACATTCTTTCCTTTGCTGCTCGAGACAGTACTCGCAAAGTTGGGGGCATAAACTATGCAGTACCAGCTGGACGCAGAGATGGTCGTGTATCTATCAGCGATGAAGTGACACAGAATCTGCCTCCACCAGACTTCAACGCGGAGCGACTTATTAGTAACTTTGCAAGGAAGGGGTTGTCTGCAGATGAAATGGTGACACTTTCAGGAGCCCATTCTATTGGTGTATCACACTGTTCCTCCTTCTCCGACCGCTTGTACTCTTTCAATGCTACTTTTCCTCAAGATCCCTCTATGGATCCCAAGTATGCTACGTTCTTGAAAACCAAGTGTCCACCAGGGAACAATGGTAATAACAATGACCCAACAGCGGTGCTTGATGCTTCCACGCCTAACCGTTTGGACAATAAGTATTATATGGGGCTGAACAACCACCGTGGATTGTTAACCTCAGATCAAACACTGCTGACTAGCAGTTCAACGAGGCGAATGGTGCTAAGCAATGCAAATCATGGTTCGACTTGGGCAGCGAAGTTTGCCAAAGCAATGGTGCACATGGGTTCCATTGATGTGCTAACAGGATCAGATGGTGAGATTAGGAGGCGTTGTGGTGTTGTTAATTAACTGCAGTTGCTTCCTTCTGCTAAAAGTCATGAGCTAATTTAAATTGTTCATAAATGGATGCAAAGATGTGTTTTCTCTTTTTTTCTTTTCTTTTCTTTTTTTTTGTTAAAAAACGTAATTGGTTCCTTCTTTGACTTTCTTTTCTGTTCGGAATTATTCTTTAGCTTTGAGTATGACCCTTTATATACTCTTGGCCAATTCAATTGTAGATTTGTAATCAGATGTAATGAAATGTGATGAACTGCTCTGTTTGAATTATGTTCGATCCTTCAATTAGAAGTTGACTTTTTACTGGTTTGTTATTGATGATTTATTCAATTGACCTCTTCTTTTGTTTTGAAAATAAATAAATTAGATGTATCATCTTCTAATGCACGTTTTTTCATTTAAAATTAATAAAATTTCTATTAATATTATTTTATCAAACTTATCAATTTAAATTAAGAAACAATAAATATGAGTTTGCTTATACCTGTTCATGTTTACTAGTCACTTTTTTCTTTTACTATCTTAATAACTAATTGCTAATACAAATGTTTTGTTGGAGAGCTTGGTTTATATTAGTTACATATTTTTTAACATAAATATATTATAAAAAAAATTATAAATTATTATTTTTATATCCTTGTTTTAGAATCAGTAAGTATCTAATTATTTTTAAAATTAGTATTTCTATTTTAATTTTTAAAAAATGACAATAAAATATTTAATCCATGTTATAGTTATATTTTTTTGCAATATTTTTGCGGAGGTTAAATAGTTTTTAATAAAAGAATACATTTCGGAGGTTGAATAGTTTTTAATAAAAGAATATACGGTGAAATATGATAAAAATAGCTATATCATAATTGATGGATATGTATTATGTATAGGACTGTCGTAACCGTAATTACGATGAGACGATCAACTCGCTAAAATTTTAAAATAGATTTTATTGTTACGTGAAGTCGCCACCAAGTTTTTATTTAAGGGAAAAAGATTTGGAAAAAATCTTGACTCGCGTATGAGATTCGAAGTTCGGGAATCAGCTACGAATGAGGAAGGTATTAGGCACTCCACTCGCTCGTTCCAAAGAATGATACCCTTAAACTCTTAAACTCAGTGTGTGATTATTTGAAACTTATTTGATCCCCTTAATTAGCGTGAAAATAAATACTTGATGGAGGTCAGCCTGACATGGCTTGATCCTGCTCCTACGTATTCCCCGGTGCAATGGGAAATTCAAGGCTTACGTAGTTCTAGTTTAAGTTGAAGGCTTGACCTTTGAAAGGTGTTTGAATTGAAAAGCGAATGCATTGTTGTCTTTTTCTGAAAATATTTTAAGGGTGCAATCTCAATCCACCTATGCACAGGGCCCAAGACAACTACGACTCCACTTGGACCCATACGATTCTCTAAACAGCGAACAGCAGAAAAAGCTACCAGTTTGTTTTTAGAGCTCGTCGCGTGAGATTAAGGAATGCAAAACAACATTTTTGTTTGTTTGGAAAAAGAGGGGCAATCCCTAATCCACATATGCACAGGGTCCAAGACAACTACGGCGGCATTCGGACCCATACGATTCTCTAAATAGCGAACAGTAGAAAAAGTTACCAGTTCGTTTTTATAGCTCGTCGCGTGAGATTAAGGAATGCAAAATAAGATTTTTATTTGATTGAAAAAGGGAAGGGTAATCCCAATCTACATATGCACAGGGCCCAAGACAACTACGACTGCACTTGGGCCCATACGGACCTCTAAACAACGAACAATAGAAAAAGCTACCAATTCGTTTTTAGGGCCCGTTGTGTGAGATTAAGGGATACGAAATAAGATTTTTATTTAATCGTTTTCCTGATTTGTAACTATTGGAGGCGCGAGGTTTAAGCGGACCTTCGGGAAGTTTAGGGGTCAAATTATAACTATGAAAAGTTTGGGGATCAACGTATAGATATGAAAAGTGTAGGAGTCAAAATGTAAATATGAAAAGTGTAGGGGCCAAAATGTAAATATGAAAAGTGCAGGGGCCAAACTGCAATTTTAGGAAGTTTTAGGGCTCGATTGCAGTTCGAAGGAATTTGAGGGCTAAATTGTAATTGTGGGGATTGCAGGGGCTTATTAGCAATTTTGGAAGATGCATGATATTAAATAAATTTTGCTAAAAGGCCCTTTTCCCCATGTTTGGTTAGTTTGCCTTCTTCTGCATGGGCCCAACCGACGCCATGGACGTGGTGCAAGGGTGGTGCGGGAAGCACGTTCCGTGACCGAACGTGGCTTCTCCCTCAGCCGCGCGCAGCGAGAGTTCTATCGCATGGTGTCGTGGGCTTTGCCGGCTTAGGTGGGGGGCAATGTTCATCGGACCTGGTTTCCATTTCAGGACATCCCCTGTAGGTGCCGACCCTTTCCCGCTTTCTTGCTCTGGCTCCCCAGACGATGATAGACGTCTACACACTCATGCGAGGCTGGGACGTCAGAGTGTAACGAGACTCGCCGCTCCCCATGGAAGGGCCATAGTTCTTGGTTCTCGGCCACCTCAGAGGCACAATGATACCCCGGCTGGAACAGGGTATATATGATGCCCAGGTTTGTTGTACGTGCGTCACGGGTTCCCTGGTTCTAGTCGACTCGATTAAGCAAGGCCTTACCATGGAGGATGGTGTGATGTCTCAACAGGGGAGGCCGCCGGAAACGAATGCAGGGGAAGCTCCCCTGGTACCGCGGCAGGCCGGCCGCTTAAGGGATTCGACGATTACCGGTGATGGCGGCTCAACGTCGCATCCACCATGGATGGGAGCCTCGGACGTGCTTCAACCTTGATTGCCAATGGCATATTCACGGTGATAAGCGTTCCCCTGTTTGGGTACACCATGCTTCGGTCTAACAGCAATTTCGAGTGAGGGAAGATTCGAATTGGGTACGCCTTGCAGATTTGGGAGCCACGACAGGGAGTGAAGACTTGGATTAGCGAATTCCGTGACTACTCCCCGTGTCGACTATATCTAAGGACTGCAACACTGTTTTATTGGGTGCATCGGACGTTTCCTTGCCTCTCACTCCCTATTTATTCTCCTATGCTTACTGTTAAGGATAAGGTGATAGACGCAGTGTCCCGTTCACTCAAATCTATCTATACGTAAACTCTAACAAGCGTCGAATGGATACGTAAGTAGATTAGGAGCATCTGAACAAATAACCATCTGAAAGGGATACGGGGATTATATCGGAGCAATTTTAACTTTGTCCTTACATAACACCATGAGTATTCATAGAGAAAACGTAGATTCCAATCCCTATATCCATATTAAACACGGGAAAATGGGATAGGGAAACTGACCTTGAGGAGCCAAAATGCGACCACCAGATCTAACCTTCTGGCACGAGGCGAATGCAGCTGGGTGCGACGATGGTCTATCCTCGTCTTTGCAAAGCTCGGATCGACCTCCGCGAGGGTGAGAGTCTAGAAGATGGAAAACCGGAGACAACTGAGAGAATCTGTAAGGAGTTTTTCCCAGAGAAGAGCCCCGCAAATACCTACCCCAAAAAAATTCCCCTTACAATTCTTCCTCCTCTTATTTATACCATGCTTATTGGTTTGGCCCCCTTGGGCCGGCCAGCGGTTGTTCCCCGCTTTTATTTTCTTTCCTCTTTTGCTTTATATTTTCCTGCTTGTTCCTCTTTTTTTTTTTTAGATTTTGTTTTTACTTTCATTTTCTCTGTTATTTATTTCTTTTCTTCATTTCTTCCATATTATTTTTATCTTTCCTTTTTTGTCTTTTCCGTTTCACATCCCTTTTTAATTTTCTTTATCCTTTTTATTTATCATTCATTTTTACTTTTAATTTATTGTTATTATTATTATTATTTTATTTATTTTTTATTATCATTATTTTTGATTGATTTTCCCGTTGTTTATTTGTTTATAATTTAATGTTGGCCCCTTGATTAATTTTAACTGTTAATTTTAAAAAAAAAGGTCTCGGACATAATTGAGTATTTACAGTTTGCCCCTCTTTACTCATTTTCCTGTCCGATAATATGATAGATGATTCTCTGAATTGTCATGATAGGGAATGAGTAAAGACGTGAACACATTATGTCCGAGACGACTTTTACAAAAGCGGGAAAGGTTTTGGGCTTGGAGACGGGTAGTTGCAAAGGGATGACTTCTGTGCGACCTTGCCGGCTTCTTGTTGTTGAGCCGACGTGGTTTTCCTATATGAAGCTTAATGGCATGGCCTGATTAGGCTGAGAATGCTGCTGAGGTGTGGCCAAAGTGAGGTTGAACGGCCTGCTCAAAACAGAAAAGCCTACAAGAACTAAAAATGTGGGATATGTACAAGGTGGTCTAACAACATAGGCCGAGAATGCAGAAAAGTAAACTTGAGTGAGACCTGACCTTATGGGCCAAGGGTGCAGAAAATTAAACTCGCAAGGGCCTGACAACCTAGGCCGGGGTGCTAAAATTTAAACATGCAGAGGCCTGACATCATAGGCCGAAGTGCAAGAATCTAAACATGCACGGTCTAACATCATAGGCTGGGGTGCTGAAATTTAAACATGCAAGGCCTTACATCATAGGCCGAAGTGCAGGAATCTAAACATGCAAGGCCTAACATCATAGGCTGGGGTGCTGAAATTTAAACATGCAAGGCCTGACATCATGGGCCGGAGTGCGGGAAATTAAACATGCAAGAACTGACATCATAGGCCGAGGTGCTAAAATTTAAACATGCAGAGGTCTGACAACATAGACCGAGGTGCAAAAAATTAAATATGCAAGGCCTCACATCATAGGCTGGGGTGCTGAAATTTAAACATGCAAGGCCTGACATCATAGGCCGGAGTGCGGAAAATTAAACATGCAAGACCTGACATCATAGGCCGAAGAGCGGAAAATTAAACATGCAAGGCCTGACATCATAGGTCGGAGTGCGGGGAATTAAACATGCAGAGGCCTGACAAGATAGGCCGGAGGTGCAGAAAATTAAACATGTAAGGCCTGACAACATAGGCCGGAGAACATGAAATTAAACATGCAAGGCCTGACATCATAGGCCGGAGTGCAGAAATTTAAACATGCAAAGGTCTAACAACATAGGCCAAAGGTACAGAAATTTAAACATGTAAGGCCTGACATCATAGGCCGGAGTGCTGAAATTTAAACATGCAGAGGCCTGACAACATAGGTCGAGGTGCAGAAAATTTAAACATGCAAGGCCTAACATCATAGGCCAAGGTGCTGAAATTTAAACAAGCAGAGGCCTGACAACATAGGTTGAGGTGCAGAAATTTAAACATGCGAAGACTTGACATCATAGGCCAAAATGTAGAAAATTAAACATGCAGAGGCCTGACATCATAGGCCAAAGTGCGGAAAATTAAATTGCAAGGCCTAACATAATAGGCCGAGAGTGTAGGAAATTTAAGCATGCGAAGGCGTGACAACATGGGCCACAGTGGAGGAAATTACACATTCAGGGCCTGACATCATAGACGGAGGTGCAGACAATTAAATATTGAAGGCCTGACATCATAGGCCGGGGTTCTGAAATTTAAATGGAATGCAAGGATAGCCTACTAGTAGGCTTGAGAGTGAAAATTGTCTGTTTTTGTTTGCAGACTTCGACTTCCTGGCTTTCTTTAGCACTGATCATGATCTTGGAAGCGAGCTAGATCCTCTGACCTGCTTGCTTGCTCTCTCGTTTTGTCGGGATGTCTATTGCGCGTGCTACTCTTTTGAGGGGTAAGACGCTTTGATCTAGTGAGAACTTATAATTAAGAAAGTTTCGAACTAGCCTTGACCTTCAGAACAGTATTAGTAACAGTAATTGTCATTCAAAATTCATATGATAGATTACATTTTGCATATACATCTTTGACAAAAGAAAGTACAGTTGCTTAAGGTATAAGACGAAAATAGTGCAGGGATATTGGCGGATGGAGGTTTGGTGGTTGAATTTGGATTGGTTGGATGTCTTTGAGAAGGTTAGTGCTAGTATTGTACTTTGGCGACACCTGCTGTCTTGCCAATCCTGCTTCTGAAAAGCCAAATTTTGCCCCAGTTTGTTCGAACTGCCCTTGACCGATCTTGAACCTTTCATCTTAATCACAGACCCACTTGATCTCGTTATTCCTTCGGGATTCTCGATACTCGCCCTTTTGCCCCAATATAGTGCCTTGACCATCATTTGACCACTAATTTGCCCCAGTATGGACGGAGACTGCCTGTCGCTCTTTTTTTTTTCTAATCTTCTTTGCCAGAGGGAATGACTACCCTCTTATCCATTTGGTCAGTGCCGCCTTGCCCTGATTTTTGTCTAGGCCGCCTTCGCGGGTCTTCGATTTAGCGGGCCCTTTCTTATCTTGATTGCCCTAACTTTGGCCTAGGCCGCCTTTGCAGGTTTTCGACCTAGCGGACCTTTTCTGTTTGAATTGCCTTAACTTTTGCCTAGGCCGCCCTTGCAGGTTTTCGACCTAGCGGGCATTTTCTTCTTGAATTGCCCTAACTTTTGCCTAGGTCGCCCTTGCGGGTTTTCGACATAGCGGGCTTTTTCTTTTTGAATTGCCCTAACTTTTGCCTAGGCCACTCTTGCGGGTTTTCGACCTAGCGAGCCTTTTTTTTCTTGAATTGCCTTAACTTTTGCCTATGCCGCCCTTGCAGGTCTTCGACCTAGCGGGCCTTTTCTGCTTGAATTGTCCTAACTTTTGCCTAGGCCGTCCTTACGGGTTTTCGACCTAGCGGGCCTTTTCTTCTTGAATTTCCCTAACTTTTACCTAGGCTACCCTTGCGGGTTTTCGACCTAGCGGGCCTTTTTTGCTTGAATTTCCCTAACTTTTGCCTAGGCCGCCCTTGCGGGTTTTCCACCTAGCGGGTCTTTTTCTTTTAAGCATAAAACCTCTTGGCGGCATCTGAGTTGATAGGGTTAGGCAGGTCATTCTCGTCCATGTCTGCTAGGATCAAGGTGCCTCCGGAGAAAGCCTTTTTAACTACGTACGGTCCCTAATAATTCGGGGCTCATTTCCCATGTAGCGCTTTCTGCATTGGCAACAATATTTTGATCACCAAGTCCCCCTCCTGGAACTCCTGAGGATGGACCCTTTTATCGAATGCTTTCTTCATTCTCCTTTGGTATAATTGGTTGTGACATATCGCCGCCAACCTTTTCTCATCAGTTAGGTTCAATTGGTCCATCCGGGCCTGCACCCACTAGGCTTCTTCCAGTTGGGCATCCATCAGGACTCTCAATGAGGGGATCTCTACTTCGATCGGGAGCACGACTTCCATCCCGTACACGAGGGAGAATGGGGTTGCCTCAGTAGAGGTACAGACGGAGGTCTGATATGCATGTAATGTGTAAGGGAGCATCTCATGTCATTCTCTGTATGAGAGCACCATCTTTTGGATGATCTTCTTAATATTTTTGTTGGCCGCTTCGACCGCTCCATTCATCTTCGGTCGATAGGGGATGAATTATGATGCTGGATCTTGAATTGGTCGCACAACTCCGTGATCATCTTATTGTTCAAATTAGAGCTGTTGTCCGTGATGAGTCTACTGGGCAGTCCGTATCGACAAATTAGCTCTCTCTTCACGAACTTGACCACCACATTGCGAGTCACATTAGCATATGAGGCAGCCTCGACCCATTTGGTGAAGTAGTCAATGGAAACCAATATGAAACAGTGCCCATTGGATGCTTTAGGCTCTATCAAGCCGATGACATCCATTCCCCACATAGTGAAGGGCCATGACAACAATAGCACATTCAAAGACGTTGACGGTACATGGACATTGTCTGCATATACCTTGCATTTATGGCAAGTTTTGACGTGTTTGCAATAATCGGTCTCGAGAGTGAGCCAATAATATCCGGCTCTGAGAATCTTCCTCGCCATTGTGTGTCCGTTGGCGTGAGAACTGAAAGACCCTTCATGAACTTCTTTAAAGATCTCGTCGGCTTCCGTTGCATCCACGCACCTGAGCAGAACCATATCATGATTCCTCTTGTATAAGACTTCTCCATTGAGGAGGAAGTTCATAGCCAATCTTCGTAGGGTCCTCTTGTCGTTCTCAGACGCGTTGGTGGGATATTCTTTATTTTTCAGGAATTGCCGGATGTCATGATACCAGAGTTTTCCGTCCGGCTCTACCTCTACTGCTTGACAGAATGCCGGTCTGGGGTGATGCTGAATGCGGATGAGAGACATGTCCGCTTCTCAACCGATTTCGAACATAGACGATAATGTGGCTAGGGCATCATCCAACTGGTTATCCTCCCGGGGTATATGAGAAAAGGTAACCTCTTCAAAATGCTCTAGCAACTCTCGGAGACGAGCCTGATGGGGCACTAGCTTTGCGTCTCTGGTCTCCCACTCCCCTTTAACCTGATGGATGACCAAAGCTGAATCACCAAAGACTTTAGGCGCTTTACATTAGCTTCGATTGCGGCTTGGATCCCTAAAATACAAGCTTCATATTCTGCCACATTGTTCGTGCAATCGAACGCTAATCGGACAGTGATAGGTATATACTGTTTTTTCTGGGGAAATCGGTAACTCCTATACCATGGCCCATCATGTTGGACGCGCCATCAAACAACATTGTCCACTTCTCTCCTCTTGTCTCCCTTTCTTCGTTAAATATTGCCATCAAACCCTCGTTAGAAAATTCTGGTTGCATGACCTGGTAGTCATCTAGGGGTTGTTGGGCCAAATATTCGGCAAATGCACTGCCTTTGACAAACTCCTGGGTCACATACAGGATATCATATTCCGAAATTATTACTTGTCATTTTGCGATTCGCCCTGAAAATGCAGGCTTCTCGAATATGTACTTGATCGGATCCATCCTGGATATCAGCCACGTGGTGTGACTCAGCATATATTGTCGCAGACGGTGAGCCGCCCATGCCAAAGCGCAGCATGTTCGCTCCAAGAGGGGATACCTGGCCTCACAGTTCGTGAACTTCTTGCTCAGGTAATATATTGCCTGCTCTTTCTTCCCGGATTCATCATGTTGACCGAGCATGCAACCCATCGATTGGTCTGTCACCGTCAAATACACCTTTTATCTAGTTACATTGTTTTCCCAAAACTCAAAGTATAGAGAAAATAAATGTAACAAATACAATAAGTAGATAAGACACTAAGAATTCAACTTAGCTATTACTCTTTATCTTTTGTTCATAAGCTTCTTTTTTACATAAGTAGATAAAATAATCCATGTGAGATGAGAGAGTTTTGCAACATCTTCAACATATGCATTAAATGTATGATCTTGGTAAAAAAAAAACTAGCTACTCTTTGTCAGTTATGGATTATGGAACATATAACTTTTTCATTTATTTTTTAATTTATCGAATAGGACAGTCTTTTTTCTTTTGAAGCTTATGTATTCTCTATATGTAAAATTTGATTGTTCTTTTTTATTGTAAGTCTAAAAATATTTTTTATATGCAAAGGACCAACTAGATAAGCTTCCAGCATACTTTTTTCTAGTTAAAACATTAAAATTTTAAAATATCTTAAAACATTTATATTTTGTATATAAATAAATACTTAAATATGCATGTATATATTTATCATCATTTAAAATATTAAAAAATTATTTTATTGTGTGATTTGATCTAATTAAGATATTTTAAAATAATTAATAATAAATTAAGTTTTATTTATTTAATATTTAAAATATTTTTTTTCAAAATTTTATTTGAAGATCATGCATGTTGAATAATTTATTTTAAAAATATAAATATAAAATAAACATGATAAAAAAATCATGAAAATATAAATACCTATTGTGAGAATAATATAACTAAACTTTATTCTTACCGGCAACCAGTGACATGAAATGACCAGCTTATCCATTTATGACAAACAGGAAAATTACTAATATATAATTTTTATGCCACTGTTCGTTTTTTTTTTCTTTTATCTATTTTCTTCCTCTCCATCGTATTATCAATTATATTTTAAATTTTCCTATTACTTCAATCCACTTTTAAGTATTTTTATCTTAAATGAGATGTACACTTTTTCCTATAAATAACATGACTATATCAAAGCGTGATTAAATGCCGTACGAACGCAGCCATCCAAGAATAGAAAAGTTCTCCCGTAGAGTGAGCTCAAGTGGGTGTAGCAGCCAATAGTCATCGTTTTGAATTGCAAAATGTTTTGTACAAGGGGCTAACATCTTAATTGAGAGTAAAGAAAGAAGACAAAAAAACAAATGATAAATATGAGAAACATGTGATACAAAAGAAAAAGATAGATACAGAAATATACAAGATATTAAAAAGGTAGACGTTGGTACGGAGAGTACACAAATTATATTTATTTTTAATTACCCTCACTCTTCAATTCAGTATGATACACATACCTTACCTATAAAAAAATTAAGAAACGGAGAAAGGTCGACAGTATGAAAACTACCTAGGAGGCAGAAGAAGAGTTCAAAGGAAGATTGCTTGAATTACACTACAACGGCACGCGTTTTGGTTCAAAGTTAAGACCTACTCTCACCTCCTTCACATCACATTGATCCATCTCCATATTTCCCAACCTATAAATATATTCATCCACCTCCTGAATTAGTACCCATAACTTCACTACTTCCTTATCCCTCTCACTACTTCTCTCCAGATTAATTAAAGACTAAAAAAGGTCCAAAACACACATCTAGTATTGTACTCGTCACCCACAACAATGGTCCGAAGTCTACACATGCATGTGCTGCAATCTAGCTTGGTTCTACTTCTTCTCTCAGTTTCGGCATTGGCTGCATCAGCATCTTTGAAGGTGAATTTCTATAAAACAACATGTCCATCTGCTGAGGCAATAGTTAGGAGAGCCGTAAACAAAGCTGTTTCTCTCAATCCGGGCATTGCTGCTGGGTTGATAAGAATGCATTTTCATGATTGTTTTGTCAGGGTAAGCTCTTCCTCTAAATTTCGGTCATATACTTAATTAATTCAAATCAGTTAAATTTCAATAATATATAACTAAAATTATTACATCCTTGCTATGTATATCCAGGGCTGTGATGGTTCAGTATTATTAGAATCCACACCGGGTAACCCATCTGAGAGACAACACCCTGCCAACAACCCAAGTTTACGAGGCTTCGAGGTGATCGATGAGGCTAAGGCCCAAATTGAGGCACAGTGTCCCAACACTGTGTCGTGTGCAGACATTCTTTCCTTTGCTGCTCGAGACAGTACTCGCAAAGTTGGGGGCATAAACTATGCAGTACCAGCTGGACGCAGAGATGGTCGTGTATCTATCAGCGATGAAGTGACACAGAATCTGCCCCCACCAGACTTCAACGCGGAGCGACTTATTAGTAACTTTGCAAGGAAGGGGTTGTCTGCAGATGAAATGGTGACACTTTCAGGAGCCCATTCTATTGGTGTATCACACTGTTCCTCCTTCTCCGACCGCTTGTACTCTTTCAATGCTACTTTTCCTCAAGATCCCTCTATGGATCCCAAGTATGCTACGTTCTTGAAAACCAAGTGTCCACCAGGGAACAATGGTAATAACAATGACCCAACAGCGGTGCTTGATGCTTCCACGCCTAACCGTTTGGACAATAAGTATTATATGGGGCTGAACAACCACCGTGGATTGTTAACCTCAGATCAAACACTGCTGACTAGCAGTTCAACGAGGCGAATGGTGCTAAGCAATGCAAATCATGGTTCGACTTGGGCAGCGAAGTTTGCCAAAGCAATGGTGCACATGGGTTCCATTGATGTGCTAACAGGATCAGATGGTGAGATTAGGAGGCGTTGCGGTGTTGTTAATTAACTGCAGTTGCTTCCTTCTGCTAAAGTCATAAGCTAATATAAATTGTTCATATATGGGTGCAAAGATGTTATTCTCCATTTTTTTTGTTAAAAAAAATATTGGTTCATTTGTTTACCTTTTTTGTTCGGAGTCACTCTTTTAGCTGAGTATTTCCGCTTGTACTCTTGGCCAATTCAATTGTGGATTTGTAATCAAAATGAAACGTGATTAACTACTCTGAATAATATTCGATCCTTCAATTAGAAGTTGACCTTTTTACAGGTTTGTTTGCTTACTGATCATTTATTCAATTGACCTCTTCATTTGTTTTGGCGAAAGAGAAAACGAGAAAAAGTCTCAATCTCGAATGATTTGAATATTAAAAGAAAACGTTAACTCTAAGGATTAACTGAGTATAGGAAAAGAGTTTCACATAAAATATAAGTTACCTTAGACAAAGATGTACACAAGTGAACGCGGTTAAAAGAACCACCATAAAATCAAATGTACATAAATGATGCGCTGTCCTTATATGCGTTTGCCATTTTTTTTTTAAAAAAATATTTTTAGTTTTACATTTATGGAAATAATGATATTAATATTCATCTTTGTCTCGGTAAGTATCTAGACACTTGTACTCGAATCCATTATCCAAGTTTTAGTTAAATAGAAGTGTTATTTTATATTTTAGTTATAAAATATAACAAAATATTTAATATGTAAATCGCTGAATCCAACATAATAAATTGACTACAAAGCATAATGTACACCCAATGTTTGTAAAAAATAAAATAATGTAAATAAATTCAAATCAATATGTCTTGAAGTTATCAATCTAAGCTTAAACCCTTCAGTTATTTCAAAAAGAAAATAAAGATCTGATCAAGTAAAAGGATAAGTGACAACTAATTCCTGTATTTTAGGGATAAAAGATTCAAGTTAAAGTAGATAGTTTCATTGTTATGTCAAGAAGTAGATCTGAAGAGGCTCCATAACTATGTTGATTGGTTTATATGCTCTATTGATTTAATTAATATTATGCAACTTTTTCTGTCAGTGCTTTTCGTTTTAGATTGTTGGCTCGTACTTGCCTTACGAATCTATATTCTACTCCCCCCCCCCCCCTTTCTTTTTTGTTTTAAAATAATTGGGCAATTTAGAAGTATAACTGACCTGCCTTGTTTGCCTAAGAACAGTGTTAGGTCTCTTGATGTTTAACCAAAATAATTGTGATTTATGACTATACCGTAGTGTGGGATTTTTCCAACTTGCTGCTTGAAGATAGAGCAGCAATTTTCTTTATTCATTTTTGCAAGATACTTTTAACTAGCAAGTTGCTGAGCAGGTCTTGCTGCATACTCTGAATTTTCGTTGAAAAGCAAAATTGTTAAAAAGAAGAACATCTTGCTCAAGAAAGCCTCTTTTCATTGTCAAACTTATGTGCTCAAATCAGAAATTTCCTGGAGTACCCAAATCATTCAAAAATTTCCAGCAGTACTAATTCAATGTGAAGCATTTGCAAGAACCATTTAGGGGGGAAAACCTACATGGACCCAAATTTTTCTTTATCAAGATATGTGAACAAACCAGTCTTAGATTTCTGTAATTTCCTATGACAACCAAACTAGTATGACCTCAAAAATGCAGGAGGGAAGAATCGGTGAAGAAACGTATATTTTGCTTTCACTATTATTGAATAAATGGCATAGCAGGGTATGTGAATTATCGCCAAGCAGAAATACCTGTGGAGGAAATGAATTTGTGAAAGTAAGCTTTGGGTACAGAAAGCAAAAGTTGAAAACAGGACATTTGTAGTGTTATAGTATTTTACCAAAGGGGAGCCCACGGGGTATTAAGCTCAAGAAATGGGTATGGCCACCTGTTAGAAGAAGAAAGATCCTTATTATGGGTGATGAACAAAGCTTTTAGCTAATAATGCAAAGAGAAGAGTATGAAAACAGTTACATCTTACCATGTAAAACCACAGGCGTGGATGACCCACTGGAAAACTATGTAACCACAGCTCCAGAGCACAAAATATGAAACTCTAAACCAAGGAAAGGGCTGAAAAAGAATAATACCGCAAATTGAAACCATGAGATGAATGGGCAGGTTTAATAACAATGACAATTGCTTAACTGTTCTTAAAACAGTGCTAACTTTGATTTCATTGTGTCTTGCTTACAAGATTATTCAATGCCGTGTCCAAAAGAAGGAAAACTGCGTTCAAGGTATGCATGCAACCCATCAACTGCCAAATGAAGACCAAAAAATAACAAATCAATGTTGGTATCATTACATCCAAAGATAAAACATTAAGTAATTATTTGTCCATTCTTATGGGCAAATCACTAAGGCTTTGTTTGATGGGTATGAGAAGAACGAAAATAAGCTGAAATGAAATGCACAAATACAAGAAAAAAATCATAATGAGAATTATGAGTAAATCAATGTAGAGCAAAAGGGATTTAGAAATAAGCTTTAGTAGTAAATCTACTACTTGTACGTGAAGAAACCAGGGGAATAAAAATGGAAAACATGCACAATAATAGTCAGTTT
The DNA here is from genome assembly GCA_037954105.1 of Canavalia gladiata. NCBI lineage: Eukaryota > Viridiplantae > Streptophyta > Magnoliopsida > Fabales > Fabaceae > Canavalia > Canavalia gladiata. The sequence continues at coordinate 20,037,343 of CM075660.1, forward strand.
ATAGGGAAGGGTGACACTCACCATGTTTAGCTCAAAATGAGAAATTGATAAGAATGGGACAATGACACACCAAAACACAATGTCTGTTAGGATGACTGCCCCTGCGCTTGTCTGTTAAATACAGAATATCATTTCAACTAGAATATCGGTGACAAATTAAAAAATAAAAATAAAGGAAGAAGAAAAAGAAAAGAAATCCTTCAAGCTTGATTCTTGTGAATTGTATATCATATAAACTAAGCTTAAATGCTAGCCGTACCCTTTAAGCTATCATTTTTTACATTGTTACTTTGTAATAGCTACAAGCTAGTTCTGTGTTTACAATTTCATTCAACATAGATACAGATCCTCAGATAAATCAACTAAATGGAAACAGTTGGTTACATATAAGGGCCAAACAATGATACATAAACCTGGTGACATCTCATCTGGCCTATTTCATTCAATGTGGTGTGGATATCAGTTAACCCCAGCTAAAACAACACATCATCAAATAGGAATTTTGACAATTAATTTCTCGAATGAACTTTTAATCTAATGTGTGTATGACCAACCTGATAGGTAATTTGCATGAGGTAACCCCAGAATCCTGCTCTTTGTTTAAACTCCTCTTCAACATATTGGCCTTGAAACTTGATGGAACCTTTGGTTTCTTTCTCTCTATAGGCCATAGAGATTGCAGACATACTCTCTTCCAAATCCCTTCTCAGAAACAAAGCCATTTCCCCATTTTCAAGCGAAGGTTTGTTTAAAACCTGCCAACATCCATGTGCAGAGACTATAGTCCCCAACTGCATACAAAAACGATACAAATGTACAAGAAGATGGTGATTAGATAAAATAATAACTGTTGTATACACCTAGTACTGCACAGGTCATAACTCCTGACATGCATTTTGGATCCTAATTCAAAATACTTGAGATGGTAGTATTTGACATACCGCAAAATATATCATAACTAATGTGAAAGTCCACCTGCAAATAAATGCAAAACGATCAAATGGCCATAAAAATAAATTATACGAGTTCCTTTAACAGGTAATTTGATTCCTTAAATTACATAGTCTTAAGATAATTTGGCATGCTATTATTTTCCCGAGATTTCCCCCAAAAGGAAACCGATAACACAGTTAATAGATATGATAATCCTACTGGCTATAAAATTAGAAAAAGAAAAAGATCTCACTGGGTATAAAAATAGAAAGAAAAGGCTCCATCCAAGGCAATAATATCGAAATGAATGCGAGCCAAGCAAAGGAATGCGAAAGCTCTATACAAGAAAAGCCACAATGGATTGAGTTTTCTCCAACAGGGAATCCAAAGGTGATTGTAACACAAGGGTTGTGCTTTAGCCTTTACAATGTGCATCAAGGATGTTATGATGGAGACAAGGAGGATCAAAGCACATACAGGCACTTGCCATTGAAGCCAGTACCTGTAGCCCTCATTGTCTTCACTATGTGACATTAATCAACTGAGATATCCCGTACTACAAATGGAATAGACGATGAGATCAACTATAAAACTTGAAGGGGCTCTAGGTTGGGTTGGTGAAGATGAAATTCTCCAAAGAAATGACAAGAAACTGAACAAGTTTGAACATATCCTGGGACACGGGAAGAGCATGAACCGTTGACCCAAAACAACTGTTTCCGATACTTTCCTATCGCTCAAAAGTGAAAACAACTGCAACCTTTTCCCTTCTAAAAGTAAACAAATTATTTTATTTTAAAAGTTTGGATGCTTATATATTAATGATAAATTTGATTTTAAAGTGTAAATATATATACAAACTTTTAAAATGTTATTTTTTAAAACTGATTTTGTAAAACTTAATATTAAGAATCTTTTCAAAATAAATTATTGGTTCTACTCTAATTCTCAAATCTCGTTCAATTTCCTCCCCCGTGGAAGTTATTTATGTAAAATTCAAGGCTTGAAAATCTTATCCGCAAACTTGAAATGATATTATACGGTGTTCAGGACTATAATTTCTCCAAAACCAGTACAGAATCTATGTGCTAAACATCAACGAAATAAGTTAAGTCCGATAGTCACATTTCACAAACCTTGGTATCACATTCTACCAGTATTTGACAATAGAATTTTTAGATTTTATGTAAAGGAGAGAATTAACTGGTGAAGCTTAAGCTCAAGTAAAGTGCTTACTAGGTGTCTTTACTTAAGTGATGGAGATTTTATCATCTCCCCCTTCCATTAAAAAATGAAGTAAAATAAAATGGAAAGAAAACAAAACAAAGAAAAACTTTACTCCCTTAACTCTTCTATAATATATATATATATATATATATATATATATATATATATATGAAATAACATAAATAATATATATAAAAAATAAATGAGAAAAAGGAATAATAAATTTTGGAAAAAGTATATTTAAAATAATACAATTATTTTTTTAAAAAAATCTCGAAGCTTTATTTAAAAAAATATGGTGCATAGTTGTGAATTAATAATTCTTACTCTCCATGTCCTATGGAAAAAGGATAGTAAATTTTTTAAAGGTTCATAACTCACATCAAACTTAAGTTATATTAGTTTTTTTTTTCATAGTAAAAAAATAATAAAATTCGAATTCAGAATTTCATATAAATTATTTTAATTTTCAAATTTTTATCATTAAATAATCCTACTAATTTATATTAAATTTATTTATTAAATAAGTCAGGTTAATATTTTAAAAGTTTTATTTAAGTAAAAATATTAATTTTAAATAATGTAAAAAGTTTTAAAACCTAATATGTATACCAACTTATAATAATAATAATATTAAGTAATCTTATATTATTGTTGTAATATTTTAATATTATATATCTATTTAAATATTTTAATTTGATGACTAACATATAAATTTATACTCGTTAACTTGTTTATATATAAGTTCTTAACTTATTTTAAAAAATTCTACTACAAAGTACTTTTAGATATAGGACGGTATGGTCAAATATTTATGTAGATTTAAAGTAAGTTCTAAGATAAGTCCAATTTATTTATAATAATAAAAATTTTAAGAATATGAAATTACTTATTAAAGTAGTGTAATATATTTCGTTTAACATTTTTTTCAATCAATATTAAAGCGAAACTATTTCATCTTTATTGAGACACAGTTGATCTTTGATAAAAAAAAAAAATTAACTTTTATTTAAAAATAATTAATTAATGATATATAATAAAATTAAGTTAATCATGCTTTAGTTTATTTTTCTTGGATCGTTAGTTTTAATATTAAATAGTTTACCAATGACATTGAATTTTTTAATATTTATTATTATAAGTCTATATTAGATAGATAAATAAAGATATTATTAATTTCAGAGTGTTAACTTATATTGTACAACAAAATCAAATTCAAGATTACTGAAGAAGTATTGCAAAATGGTAATGAAGGAGAACAGGAAGTTGCAAAAATAGTTCTACAATTAAAATCTACTTTTTTGAATCTATCTTATGATAAATTAAAAAGGAAAAGAGCTTCATACGGGACTAATTAAAAAAAATACAAACAATGGTTAAAAAAGGCAATCAAAGATATTTTTGCATAAACCAAACAAAACAAGTAAAAAATGGCATCAATCCAATAGTTTTATGTTATAACCTTAGGGGATGATAATTGTCATCTTAGTCTTTATTACAAAAGGTTGCAAGTATAAAAAAAAAAAATCATATCATTGTTCTTTAAAATAAGATATTTACCTTTGCAAGTAAAGTGAAAAATTATAAATATTGATTAAAATATTAATAATTAATATTTAAATAATTACAATTTTTATATATGTATACGTATTTAATTAAAATTTCAATTTTATTTTTTCCAATCAATGACTATAATTTTTCACTTTAAAGAGAAGTTAGATCATAACACAAGAGATCCTTTTAAGTATATTTTATTTATTTATTTTAATAAATTAATATTATTTATCAACCAATTACTAATTTTTATTTTTTAAAATATTAATAATTTTTTTAAGACATAAATTAAAGATTTTGTTAAATTTGCTTTTGGGCCGGCCTGTTTAAATAGGCTTTAAGCTATATTAGACTTGTAAAAGGCTACATAAGAACTAGCTCAGACAAAAAAAAAATACATAAAATTAGCTATATTGGATAAATAAATCAAATATTGAAAAACTGGTCAAGCCTTCAAAATACTAACATAGCTGCATCCATTTCTACTCGTCTTGGTGTCCAAATCTTATATAATTGCTAAAAATACAATTTGTGACATCATATTAAACACGACACGCAGGGAGTGCCAAAAGTTGGTTAATTAGAATCCAAAAAATGGAAGGAATGATTAAGAACTTACTCGGTATAGTAAAGAAAGATGCTAGCATCATACTCAAGAACATCTAATGGTAATAAGAGAGCCATGATGAGAAATGAAAGGAAACGCGTAGCCAAGAGCCACAAAGGGTGCACTCCTCGCCAACAACTGGTCCATAGCTGGGAGTTGCTCACATGACCAATGGCTCCTCTGCCTCTGGGAACCACATTCGTCACCACAAGGCTCTCACCCAAGACCCCAAAATCGTTTTGGGAGGACCCTTCATTCATCCAAAGCACCCATAAGGCACCTAGGAAAGCCACACCAACAATGCCTAAACACACCAAATCGTACCATTCTACCTCCAATGCCATGACTTCTGCTTATTCAATTCCACCTTAATTAACCACTACACACTGGCCTCTTGTTCATGCTTCATTTCTTGATTAAGTAAGAGACTGCAAAAGGGGGAGACATAGACAAAAGCTCTGGAAGTTGCTTTGGTAACCAACGGTTGACTACGGATTTCTTCATTTTCGTAGGGGACTGGCAGTTTTGACTTTTGAGTTTGACTGTCAGGTTTGGGTTCTTTTACCTTCAGCTTCAAGCCTTCAACCAACTTTGATATAACGGGTTATTACTTACCGATAACGAGAAATCCGTGGGGACATACGACATTTTTGTTTAAAACTTAGTTTTAATATAAAAATATATGTTCCGATAAAAAAAATAATTTAAATTAATTAGTTTGCGTATTTTTAAATTCTAGCATATATCCATATAATTTCGTGGGCGAATTCCAATTCTAGGCTCTTTTTTTTATAGGATTCCAATTATAGATATTAGTTTCACTTCGTATTAAATTAATTTTCATCATGCGTCTGTAATCGTGCAGTTCACTCCATATATGGATGAATGAATATCTTGTGTCCTGAAGTGCAGATCGAGTGAATACTTTTTCCACTAGATACTAATGAAAAAACCATACCACTTAAAAAATAAACTTTTTATATAAAGGTTTAATTATATTTTAAATTTTTAGTTTATTTTATATTTTAAAAATTTATTAAATTTATTTTTTCAAATTATTATTTTTTATCAAAATTTTTGAAAAAAATATATAATAGTTTGGAAAAAGAAATAACTTAAAGTTTAGAAATAGGCATTGTTATAGAAATTTAATAAAATTTGAAGGATTTATAAAATGTGAGATTAAGGTTTGAAAAGTAAAACATTGATATTTTATTATTTTGGACGAAATTTAATATTATGGCCGATAAATTTTAAATAGAAAATGATTGAATTAATTTAATCTGTAAAAATTTTGAATAAAAAATAAAAATTAGTAAAAAATAATAAACAGGGAACCAAATTTACCATATTTTGAAGATATAGGACCAATTTTGTTATATTTTAAAAATAGATAGACTAAAATTGTTACAAAAATTGAAGATCAAAATTGAACATAATGAAATTAGAGGAAAAAAATTCACTTAAATTTTATATATTAAAATTAATTTATATACTTTTAAAAAAATTACTATTTAATTTCTTAATAAGGTTTTATAAACTTAAGTTAAACATTATTATTTTAGAAGAAATTTAATAACAATGTTTTACAATTAAAAGAGTATTCACAAACTAAAAAAAAATGCGATGACAAAATTTACAAGTTGAAAATGGAAACTTTGCCCTTTCACCATGAATTTTATTGAGCACGGTTGAATTAAGACTAATTATAAAGGTTTTTAGGAGAGTTGTTATGAAACTTGTTTATATTTATCTTTACATGATTTAACTTATAAAAGTGGTTTAACACTATTGTTTTTTAAAAATTGTTTTAAATTCGTTTCTTATAACATAAACTCTCACTTGAGAACTTTTATTTGATAAGTACTAAATTAAGTTATTTAATTCAACGTCGTAATTGGTTTCTCCTGCACTTTGTAACTATGTTTCCCAACGACTTTGTTATTAAATATAACTAAGTAGGGTATCGGATTTTTACTTTTTAGTTTCTAGCACAACTTTAATTTTTTATTACACCTTTTTTTTTTCTTTTTTTTTCACTTTTTCTCTATTTCTTTTTTCCATCACATCTCCTCTCCACCCCCACCCCCACCACCAATATCTCCCTTCTTTACAATCATTCAGTTCGTTGTGAGGCAATATTTTTATTCTAGACGTGATTTCGATATACGCTGGGAAATGTAAACCTTGTTCAGTTGAATATATGGCAAATACAATAGTTATTTAATATTGTCTTCACTTCTAATTAAAATTGGAAAGTGTGTTTTTATGTGTTTTAGAAGTGGCATATTGTGCACCATCCAAAAGGAAAACTAACAAGTTCGGTGTCTCTTTTTTTTTTTTTTCTGGCATAATACATTTAACATGAATTATACATATATTGGGGAGGGGGAGGAGGTTATAAAGTGATTTAAAATTCAATTCGGGAAGAGGAAAGGTAAGTGACCAAAAATAGTTTGAGTGAACTTCGTTCTCAGGATTAAAAAATATCTGCAGTCATTGAATTATAAGCCTTGCACAACATCATTCATTTTTTATTAATACAGTTGTAAAGATTTGTTATATATTTATTTTTAATTGCTTATACTTTATTATAAACTTCGTAATGAAAAAAAAAAAAGAAAAAGAAGCAATTTGGGCCTAATATTTAAGTTGGATATCATCGTATCCTTCAAATAAAATAAAATATATTTCTTGTATCCTAAATCTTAAGTCAATTTTGGATCAAGATGGTTCGGGTCATTTGATCCTTCCTACCGTCAATATATATTAAATTACTTTATTTTAATAAATTAATTAATATCCATTAATTTGTAATTTATCACTTATCCGAACGAATTAATTTTGAGTTTACTGTTGGCCTTTTTTTTTTTTCATTTATCTTTCCTTTTCGAGTTTTCTTCCTTACTAATAAAAAAGATTTGTGATTTTTAACGACCTCCTTTGTCTGACGTTAGCAAGGCTTGTGAGTTACTTTGTAGTAATATTTTTGTTTTTATATCGAAATTAACTTAAGGCGTATTTCTTAAGAAAAAAAGAAACTTAAAGGTTTATTCAGCTGGTTAGTGCGATAATGTTAATGACTTATTTAATATATAACTAAAACAATTAAAATGTTAAATTAGTCTTTAACTTAGTTATAAATTGGTCTTCAACTTAAAGAAAATTATTATTTAATTCTCAACTTTTTGTTCCGTCATGCAAATTAGTCCCTCCGTCAACTTTGTTCTGACGACGTGCTGGGTTAGAACGTTAAATGCTGAGGTGGCTCGTTAAATGTCACGTAAAGATCACGTAAATTAATAAAACGACGTCTGTTATCTCCGTACCCTCATTTCCACTTACACGTTTCTCCTCTGTTTTCCATTGGATAATCGCTCTCTATCCTCTGTGTTTTCCATTAGATAATCGTTTCCTATTTATCAATTTTACATTCCAAGCATTAGATTGATGAAGGAGCACAAATGCTCCTGCATTTTTCGTTGATGCTATATTTGGAACCATAACCACTAAACAATAAGCCCACAAATAAAATTTATCCCCATCTATTTTCATCAATCTTCCTTCTCTCTCGTTCGTGAAACAAAACCCCTTTCAAGCTTCATTTTCCAACCCAAATTCTCACCACAACCCTCTCATTTTCTCTCTAAAGCCAATCACCTACATTCTCTATCTAAACCGTGACAACAAAGAAACCAACCATGTCCTTCACCGCCTCATTTGTCCTTCCCATTTCCAATGTCCAACTAGCCGCAATCGCCGCCACAACCGGAGTCGTAGTCAAAGCTCTTGCCAATAAACCCGTTTTTCGTGCCTTCATCAACCAACTCTCCGCCTCTCTCCACCACGGCCTTGACCAGTGCCGCCCTTGATCGGAGCTCGTTGACCGCTCCGTCGTTGTTTTGATCATCCTCGTTGTTTCTCTTCTTATAAATCCAACTCAAATCATTCGTCGCACGCTTTCGACTTGGGTCCATCACGATCCAGCTTGGTTTCAAATTCTCTTCCAACTCATTCATCCACTCCTTGTCCTTGCGCAAGAACTTCACCGGCATTGGGACCAGCTCTTTCGATTTGAGCGTGTCCACCCACAGCGGCGAGGAAAGGAACCAGTTTTCTGCGTTTCGGTGCGTTTCACCTTTGACAACATGATATTCCCCTTTAGTATATGTCCGACAGCGGAGGTGACGGATGGTGAGGGAAGGGAGAGAAATAGTGGAGGGAAGGGAAGACGTCGGAACAAACAAAGTGGTAACTGCTTGGGAACGTGAAGATGAAGCGGCAAGCGGTGGGTTCAAGAGGGAGGGTCACGTGGTGGCGCAGATTTTACGCCAAAGATCCTTTTTGATGCAAAGGCGGTGCGTTAGAGATGATACGGATGCAGCAGGTGCCAGTGTGGCACCGTCGAGGTGGGGCAGGATATGGGTGTAGATGATTTTCAGGATGCACGATATTGAAGGTTATGGTGCTTGATAATGATTTCATGTATTCATTTGCATCTGGTGGTGGTGCTGAAGTTGCAGCCATCACAATGGGACTAGGAAGTTGATGGTAAAGTGGATTAGTGATAATGTGTTTAATTACAACGGATGACGCAGTAGTTATATGGTAAGGGATTGACCCAATGAATCTCGCACAAACCAAGCGAATGTCCTTTTATAAATGGCTCACGTAAAACAATGTCGTTTTATTGAATTACATGGCCTTTATGTGATATTTAACGAGCCACCTCAGGATTTAACGTTCCAACTCAGCACGTCGTTAGACCAAAGTTGACGGAGGGACTAATTTGTATGACGGAAAAAAAGTTGAGGACCAATTTACAAGGTCATAACTAAGTTAAAGACTAATTTGACCATTTACTCTAACTAAAACAGAGGTATTCTATAATCTTAATATATCTCTTCTAATTGAGGAACAAGTTTAGGTATAAAAACTTAGCGCAGTATAAAACTATCCGGAGTTAGTGTTTGCAGGGTCAAATTATGAGATTTTATTTTAAGGACCAGTTTGAATGGCGCATTAACTAAATTCGGCCAGTTTGTTTTACCAAAAACAAATTAGCGAGTTTGGTTTGGGCCGTATTATGCATTTAGAACAATGGAAAGCCCAAGATTGATTTTGTATGTCACGTAAAGCCCAATATTAAAATTAAAGTTTGACGAACAAAGAAGATTCAGTGGGTATGAGTGATAGGATCCATGTTGCGTGACGGCAGCAGAAGCACATGAACGTGCAATGGATGCCGATTATTATGTGACTCACATGACAAATCCCGAGAGGCATCATCAAATAGAGAAAGAGAGGCAGGCGCAACAAAGGCAAAGAGAAGCGCGTGCGTGTCTGTGTGTGAATTCTGAAAAATTGGACCATGTCTGCAACTTTGGTAGCCTTTATTTCAACACCACCAGCTTTGACTCACGTGTCGTCAACACCTAGAACTAGAACTACATTTGCCGCCAATTTCAGCTCCGCAAACTTCCCCGCTACTCCACTTTCCTCTAATCTCCTCTTCTTCAAGCTTCCTCACACCTCTTCTTCCAAGCGAACCTCAACCTTCCATGGCTTCAAGCGCTTCTCCCCCGTCATGGAGTGGCAGGATTGCACGTATCCCCCTTCTTACTCACTCATTTCTATTCGCTTTTCTATTTTACATTTTTTTACCAATTATTTCTTGCTACCACTTACTTACACCCAAAGTCATTGGTTGATTATTATATTATAACAGATCTTATTCATATCTCGGCTACTGTAAAATCGATTTAGTGAGAATTTGACAGTGTCTATTGTTCGTTTCCAATAATTTCATATTTCTGTAGTGAGGCATGACTCGATGAGTGCTTTAGAAACCCTTTAGTTAGTCAAGGTGTTGGTTTTAGGTGGTCTTGCCGTTTTGTTCCCTTTAGAATTAGACGACAATGTGGTGTTGTTAACGTTGTACATTTTCCAATTCGTGTCAGATTTAGAACTTCTATTTGGGTTCTTCAAGCTGACCCCTCCACGGTTTCCCAATTTCAATAAGAAAACATTATTGCCAATTTCAGGGTTAAGATGGAGATTGATGTGCCCGTCTCTGTGGCCTATTCTTGTTATTCTGATCGCGAAGCCATCCCAAAATGGATGCCCTTTATTTCCTCTGTTGAGGTGTGCTTGCTTTTCTACTCGCCCTCTATTCTAAGGATCAATTCTCTTAATTACTGTAATCGGGTCTTGCAAAAAAAAAAAAAATTGAATCCCCTAGCTTATTGAATCATGGCATAAAATCATCTGCTTTGATGTGGAAAATCTCAATTCAAGTTCGCTGATATTTAGTTGTTTACATGTCCTCGTGTTTTTCTTGGCAACATAGAAAATTTCAGTATACTGTGGAACATAAATTGCTAGGTCTTGTCATAATCAGCAATGATTGTCTGCTAAGTATAACATAGAAGATGTAGTTTTTTTTTTTTGCCTTAATCAAACATTCAGCTTGTTTGTTTGAAATCTATGATCCCTTGCCTTGTTGCTAAGGGAGGATGAATGATAATGTGACGTTAGGATCAGCGTCTAGGTGTTCTTGTTATGGATCCAAATGCTGCTGCGTGAACATTGAAACCCTGCAACTTTCATTCATATAATCATGAATTTTTTTTTCGTTTTTGTGCATTTTGATTTAATGCATATGTTGGATTCATTTCACAGATATTGCCAGAGAAACCTGACCTGTCGCGGTGGTCCTTGAAGTATAAGGCATTTGGCCGTGATATTGAATTCTCTTGGCTTGCTCGTAATATGCAGGAAAAGATCCCATACCTAATACTATAATTTCTTTTCAACAAATGCTCTTTGCAATTGACAATTTTTATTCATGTTATATCACCTTCTTGCAGCCCATTCCAAATCAGAAAATCCACTGGCGATCTATGGAAGGTCTTCCAAACAGGTAACTTACTAGGACGTTTTCTGAGAAGTGAATATCATGTGATTGATTGTCTTTTTTGTGGAAATTTTGTTAGTTCAACATTGTAGAGATATTAAACATGTATGATTGTAACAAAGAAAAGTTCAGATATATATTTCTGTATTGACTGACCTTTATATCATATTGAACTGCCCAGGCATTATTATAGTTTGTCTTAACAGTGCTTAGCCATCATACTTGGATCAGCACAGAAAATTTAAAGATTCAACAAAATCTTATTTGTATTATTAACCTTTATTACAAAGAAGAGAGAAAGAAGAGAGGAGAGGAATAGATGGTAAATTTAGACATGAATGTGTGATACGTGCATAGTATTATTGACACACCTCATCTTCTTTGATTTGTTTCCCTAACATAGTATTAAGTAACACTTAGCTTATGCTTGATTTGCAAGGTTTACTTTGTGATGTAGAATTTATGCCTTATCTTCTTCATTTTGCTTCTAATATATGAGTATTGAAAAGTGAAGGAAGGATAATCCTTCCTCACTTGGTGCCCCATAGTTATAAACCTAAAGATTTATCATATGATTCAACTCTTACGGAGTGAATCGGAATGTGGAAATGTCAATTTTTAATTGTCTTGAGAATCAAGATAGATGAAGGAATCCGACACAAATCGAAACCTATCAGAGAGCATTGAAGTTATTAAAAAGAAACATAATCCTTAAAGAGATGAAAACCAACGTTATTAAGGATAGTTCTTTGTTCAAGAACCAATGAAATCAACTCATACAAAGATGAAAACCCTCAAAAAGAAATATTATTAATCACCAAACTGTTTTTACATTGAATCCCTAAGCCTTATTATATAGAAAACCTAATAAGGCCTTATCAAACCTGTTATGTAGAAAACTCATTTAAATAGGAGACTTAAACCTTAAAGAAGACATATCAAACTTATCCCTAAATTAACATAGACCTAATTAGAAACAGATAAAGAGTTTAATTATTTTTAAATCCTAAACTAACATCAACTTAGTGGAAAATTAGAATAAAAGTTCTATTGATTAAGCTTCTTGACAATATGGCTGCATAAATTAACCCATCTTAACTTTGGATTTGAATCAATGTAGTCCTTTTTTTAAACTTTCTTGATGAGATCCTAAAATGTTTGTTTCATACACTTGGTTGGTCTTGTTCCTGGTCATTGGGCCTCTCATTTTGTGCAAAAGATCTTTCAAGTGATTTACCTATGTTTGATGTGGTGCTCACATTTACATCAATTTATTATTTGTCTATTAAATTCAGCATGATGGTAACTTAAAAGAAGTTTATTCCAATATATATCCTAGGAATTTAACAACTTAGTCCTAGCAGGATCTGATAGTAAGATTTTGCTGCTAAGGAATGCTAATATCCAATTTTTATGCCTAAGAAATAAACATTTTAATGTTTCTACTCCTAGAGCCTGACCTGAAACTTGTGATGTGGGCTTCTACACATACTGCATACTCCTGAGTAATTTAAGGGAATAAAAGACTCTTCAACCTTTATAGCAGTGAAATGCTCTAATTAATAATTAGGTTAGCATTTTCTTTTACCTGTATCATGTATGTTATGTTTCTGCATTAAAATTAGATAGATCTATCCCTCTGCGCTGGCAGTCTGTTAGCAGACTCTCACATCTCTGAAATGCAATGCTTCTATCATTATTAAAAAATTCCTAGTTGTATCTTGCTCAAGCCATCTAACTTGTGGCTAAAAAACATTTTCTGCATAAACCATGGTTAGCACTTGATAGTTGATACGAAATTGGTTTAGACTGATTTTATTCAATTAACAGAAAGCTTTCATAGAATCAGACTATACCAGAGCTTAGCTCCTCAGAGAAAATATTCTCTGCCCCACACAATGCGTGGCAAATCCAAGAGTCATGACATCCCCTCTCCCATGCATACCAACCTCTCAAGTACCCACTTACATCACGTGAGTCATTCCTCCAAAATGCTAACCACCTGCATCTAAGTTAACTAACTCTATTCAGGACCACTCTTATTCCTTCTAAAACATGCCTTCCATATTGTGGGCCCTCTTTGTTGCTGATCCATTATCACGTCCTTTTCTGCATTTACACTGAACTTAACCGCATGTTCCACTTCTAATCTTCTTTTATGTCGTTAAGAAACAAAATTGAATGTTATGACTGCTAAAAAGACTCTGTTGCATTGATGCATTATTCATTAGTTTTTAAGACTCTTAATTGCTTGATTCCTCATGTGGCAGAGGTGTTGTGCGATTCTATCCAAAAGGTCCTTCATCATGTATGGTAGAGGTAAGGCTTTTTATACAATTTTTTTGTGTTTTACCTGTATTATATTTATAACAATTCTATTTTTCTTCTAAAACTGTGTACTACTTTTATCTACCATTGTTGCCTGTATGGGTATTTGCAGAGTTTCATACTCTGATCCCATACTTCAAATTCGTGAAATTTTTTGGGTACATCTAGATCGATTGTAAGTCTCACAATGCTGTATTTTTCAAACTAGCTGCATGCTGATGCTCCTTGGTCCAACTAATTGCTTATTCTTATCAGTCCAGTGCAAACTTAGTAGGGGGTGAGCCACATGTATTGTACTATGTAATAATTTTTCCTATTGGTACCCCCAACATTTTTTCCACGCTTTTAACTTCTAACAAGAAAATAGAAGAACTTGAAAGTGATAATAGATAGCTTTTTTTTGGTCCATTTCCCCACCTCAACCGGCCATAGTCTAGCTCTAACTACTGCATTTTTGTCCGTTACAGCTGACAGTCTCGTATGAGGTTCCTCAAATTTTAGCTCCAGTGGCATCGGTGAGTAATCTGGCCAAGAAAGAATATATATATATATCAATGTTTTTAATAACTTAATGACAAAAACCATGAAAGAAATTCTGATTTCCATTAAGTGCTACGAGAATTAGGGGATGGAAAAAAGTAGGACAAATGAGGAACACGTTTTCCATGTTCGCACGTTTTTCTCAGCTTTTCACCCAGTTATAATAGATTCTGTATGTGAAGATCCTCACCAGTGACCCTGCTTTATAACCTTTTCCGATGTTCCTTTCCCTCCATGATATAACTTGCAGGCACTTCAACCATTTCTTGAAGGTTTACTTCAACGTGGTTTGGAAAGATTTGCAAAGTTCGCCAAAAGCTACTAAATTTCTGATTTTATTATGATTGCCCTGATTTTAAGAGCAGGACATTATTTCTAATAAAGAACATACCTGATTTTTGTCATGTTTTCATGGCAATCTTATTTTTTGTCCAAACATTGATTGAATTACTATTTTCATGCTAGTTTTGGTTGCATGGATAATTATCAAATTTTTAAGCATTGATTATGTATACGGGGTTCAGATCCCTTCGCCAGGATCAGTGACCACTCAAAGCGTAGGTTTAATTTCCATCAATTTACTAAGCAATTTGCGCACTTTAGAACCTTCTGGATTTTAGATTAAGTCCAATCCTCTCACACTATTTGTACATGTCTCTCCAAAAAGGAGTTACGACCTTCACCGCATCCGTCCCCACTATCATGCATTGCTATATGATACGATAATGCAATAAGAACTAAAGATATTCCAAACAATTTTATTCACACAAGAATCTGACATGAATGTGGCGGTCAGAATGGAAACGAAAATTGACTATACTCTAGTACAAAACAATAATGTAAGGATAGTACATATATACACCGCCATCCTCTAGCCTGGTCTATGTACAAGAACCGACCACGTAAAAAAATGATGGCTGCTTTTTCCAATGTCTAAACTGAAGCAGCCAAAAACAGCATACATAATCTCAACAACGCCACTTTTATTTGATGAATAGTATCTACATTCAGTTGCTAGCACTGCCTTCCAACAAGCTCCTCAAGCTACAAAGAGCCTCAGCTGAGAGGCTACAGCATCTCAATTTTCGTTGGCGAGGTGGGGATGGCTCTGGCTCCCCGTGGTCAAGGGAAGAGAAGCATACAATGATCACTGTGAGATTGTCAAATGTGTTGAGACGTAATGCCTCCATAACCAGGTCTCTGGCACATTTCTCTGGGTCATCATGCCGCCTCAGGCCTCTGCGAACAAGGCTAACTGCATGCTGGCTTGACATCACATCCCAAATGCCATCGCATCCTATTATGAGGAACTCATCATCCTCTGTTAGAATCACTTTCCGTAACTCAGGCTCTGCAATCAAAGGTGAGGGAGCACCCCTTGGTAACTTCATGTCCCAGTCCCCTAGCGCTCGAGTGACCGATAAAACCCCATTAAGATAACCATCATCTATGTAGCCACCCAATTCTATAACTCGCTTCCTCTCCGATGGATAGATAGGCCTGTGATCTTGAGACATGTCTATGGCCTCTCCTTTGCGACATAGAACTGCTCGGCAGTCACCGGCGTTGGCCACCATTAGAAGCCTGAAAGAAGCATATAAAAAAATCAGCAAAGCAAATATAGAAGGCCTGTCATCTCCTTCAAGTGCCTAGAATCCCTCCCAATATTGCTGGTTCAGAAATAGGAAATCAAGTCTGGATGGACCATACATCTTAAAATAAATGATAGAGAACACCTCAATCATGCATTAGATATTGGATTTGATTGGAAGAAATAGATAGATATAGGCTAGTAAGCTACCAAGTACTAACAGCGTGCAAACAATGGGGAACCAAGAATGTAAAGTATATACATACCTCCCAAATATTAAAGCAGTAAGAGCCGTGGTTCCTGATGAAGTATTCACACTGCAATCATCAGCCAAAGCTGAGTCAGCCAAAAGAAACGCCTTTCTGAGGGAATCCTCTACCTCTTGTAAAAATCCGTTATTAAGTTCAGATGTTTGTGGGAAACTGACATCCTCAAAGAAGAATTTCATCACATTTTTTCTAATGTAAGCTGCAGCTTCAGGTCCTCCGTGGCCATCAAACACCTAAGAGATTTCGCAAAGTTCAATTAATTTTAAGTAAGATTAAACAAAACCAAGAGAGAGAGAGGTGAAAAGTTGATTACCCCATAAAAGGCACTAGGTTTGGGAAAGTTGCATAGTGATCCCAGGTGAGACGACAAATCATCTATCCTTATATGTTCATCTTCCATGTATCTCCGAGGCCCAATGTCAGCAAAACTACCAGAACGGATGCAAGGGATAAATTGCAGAACCGCAGATTCAAGAGAAGCATCTGAGATTCTGTCTGCGGACCTAACATCCTACACAAGGATAATTAAATGCAAATCAGCAAAAAATTAGAATCAATATATCGAAGAACTGGATTAGATGTACTATTTTGCGTAACTTGTTCATCATATAAAAACAACGATGCTCCAAACCAAGAAGGTCACAAGCTAACAATCAAATCAGATCACAATTTTGAAAATCTATTGCAAATTATGAACATCTTCATGGAGGATTTGATCTGCAACACACGTTGGCGAGCAGAAATGTTATCCTTCTAGTTACCAACTCTATAAAATCCATTCCAGACATATCTATCTCAACCAGGAAATTCAATTTCAAATGAACACAGAGAGAGAGAGAGATTCCCTAATTGTTGCTAACAAACACTTGGGATCATCATAAATAAGTTTTAAACTGAACCTATGTCCCTAAATTGAACAGGTAACACAAGGAAGTAACCTAAACGAAATTAACAAAACTCGGGTATCTTCACCTAAGTTCAACATATATGCTGACTCCTGATCCAAAAGTTTTTTTCTTTTATGTTGGGACCTTGATACGAGAAAGAAAATCAAATAATTCACATGATTGAACAAACGAATAGAAAGAGAAATCAGGCTCTATGACCATCTATGTCACATCCAAGAACAGAAACACACAGAATCACAAGAAAACATGAAAAGGGGGTCTGAAAAAACTGACTTCTTGTGAAGTGAGTAACTCAGCGGAGACTGATTCAGAAGCACGAACTCGGTCAAAACTCGGAGGCGAGGCATCTGCATCTCCGATCTCGTGAATATCGCTTCCTTTATTTGGAAAATACTTCACATCCAACACCACGTTCTGTTGACACACAAGCTCTGCTTCAGCCACCATGTTTCTATGCTTCTCCCTCTAATCTTCTCTCACGAAAACCAATTGAAATCCAACGTTGAACAGAGCTGAATGATGTGCTATGTTCCTAAAAGATTTGATTTTTAACTGTTTTGTTTTTCTTCTTTTCTGTTGAGGTTTCTATGGAATTTTCTCGCGGTTTCTGTTGGGATTGGTGATCAAAAATAGCGCAACGCCGGTGTTGAAACGCCATATAAGAGGCTCCGGTGGGGAACTGGCGGCTGCCGGTAAACTTGTTCGGATTACGGACACGTGCTCATTTAGGCACCATAGGATTCTGAGGAAGCGTTTGCCCCGCACGCGTTGGGGCTTCGCTTCACCGACACGTGACTGTGTTTGCGGGTTGACGTGTGACCTTTGAAGTGTTGGAGAGTTGCTTCCATGAAAGGACGGAAACGCCCTTACACGTATAAGCTGTCAGGTTTGACTTCGCGGTTGGTTACAGTTGGAATAGGGGTAACACGGGAAATTCAGTTTCCGCCGACCGAGGATTATAACTGTCTTCTTGGGTTCATAGTTCATACTTGCTGACGCGTTTCTCACCCCCACCAACATTGGGGATACATGACATCATTCATGGTTTCACACTCGCCCTTTCTATTTTCATGTAACAGTAAATATCCAAAGTTTATATTAAGCTGTAAAAATTTATTTAGTTACTTTTTATTTATTATTTCAGCTATTTTTCTTCTCTTTTATTTTCCTTTCCTCAACAACATTTGGATCAGACTTTAAAGAATTACTTCTAACAAATTTATCTAGCATTTAGTTTACCTTTTTATTTTTAACTTATATTTTTACTAGACCAATCAAATGAGAATTGTTCTCGTGAGATCCAATTAATTAAGATTAACATTAAATAAATTTATTTTATTAAATTAAATAATATTAAAAATAGTAAAGTTTGAATGTTAAAAGTTAATTCAACAATGTGATTGACGCATAAAATTAGAGCTATGGTTTCAATTCTGTTTTAAATACAACTAATTCAAAAACTATAATTCCTATTTGTAAGTTCTGTGCAGAATAAATGTGTAGAACTATTTGTAAGTTCCTATTTGTTTAAAATTCATGAATGAAAAAATAATAGTTAAAAAAGAATTTTTCTTCAAACTCTTAGTTTTAATTTTTTTTTATAAGAGTGAAATTATAATTTTTTATTAGATTTTTTTTTACAAATTAGTATGCACATGGATCACTTGTTGTGAATTAATTCCTTTGAGATAATAATTAAATGTAATTTATTTTCTAAAAAAGTATTTTCTATTTACTCGTATTAGTTATTACTATAATATATAAAAATAACATATACTAATAAGATTTGTGAATTATATTTTATGAAATTAAATTCTTTTAGACTAAACTATTAATTTAGTTGTTTAAAGATTCACTTAGCATTAGTTTATCCTTTTCAATATTTTTTATTTATGTTATTCAAACATTGGAAATGATGAGAAAAAACATTACCTTAATTTATTATAATTAAATAAAATAACTATTTTGATGTAATAAAAAATTATTTAATATCATAAGTTTTTTTATCATTAAAGTAATAGGAAGGAAAATTTCAAAGTACCACATTAATTATAATTAATTGATAATATAATAATATTATAATAAGATAAAAAATAAATTCTGATATCTTATTAGCGTAATGAATTTTATACTATCAGTCAATTAGAAATTATCGTGAATATCATCTTCAAAGTAATTATTACAAAATTTAATAATTTTTAATTATATAAAATCAATGTTTAGATAATAATAATAATAATAATATAAAATTTTATATTATTAATATATTGTAAATAATTTTATAAATTACATGTTTTTCAAATTTGTATATTAAATAGGTATACAATATAGTTTTGATTAAAAAATAAAAATAATTAAGGTAAAATATGTTTTTAGTTTTTAAAATTTTAAAACTTTGGTTTCAATATTTTATTTTTAAAACTATAAGATTTGATTCTTATTTTTTTAAAATAAACTAATTTTAACCTTTAAAGTAATCAATATTTAAGATGTAATATATACCAATGTTTACCTTCTTAATAATAATAGATTTAAAAATAGTATATTCTAAAAAATAAAAAATAAAAATTATTTTATAAATAAAAAATTCAAAATTTTGTATACAATAAAAATATATTTGACCCAAATAATTAATTAAAATTTAACATAAAAATAAATCTCCTCCACTAAAAATAAAAGTAATTGAAAATTTAATTTTTAAAGCTTATATAATACTAAACTTATTTTACCAAAAATGGTACAAGACATTTTCTCTTAATATTTATTTTTTAGTTTTTAAAAGTTTATTATTTCACTTTTTTGTTACCTTTTAATTTAATTAATCTATATAGTAATAAAATTTTGTATTCCAATCTTTTTAACATATCTTATTTATATTGTTATTGCTAATTTTAAAATTTTCAAAAAAATAAAATCAATAATTTTTAATAAAAATAATTATTTTTATTTTTATTTTATTATTATTATTATTTCTATGTGACATATTTAATATCTTTTATTTAGATATATGAATTTTTCTTATAAATTTATAATATTGAAATAAAAATTATTTAATTTGTCTTTTTCATTAGTAAAATGGCATAATTCTATGAATTTGAGTAGTTATAAGCTGAAAATTGTTAGATATTTTAGTTTTAGAAAAAGTTATTTGATTTTGATAATGGTAATTATTAAATAAAGGAAATCGTAGAGAGTTGTTGAATTTGATTTTTTTTTTATAGCTGAAAGTTTGTATGAATTTAAAGCACTTATTATGAACCAAGTATTTTATAAAGATAAGTTAATATAATTTATTTTGTTAAACAATTTGCACAAATATGTTTGAAAAATAGATTTTATTACTTTGAATTTTTTATTCATTTAAAATACACTATATATTAATTTAATCTTCTAAATATTTATGATATTAAAATTTGAAAATATTTAGAAATATAAAAATTTTATAAACTTTTATTTTAATATGATTTTAAAAAATATTTTATAATATAATTTTATAGTAATTAAAAATTTAAACTTAACAGTCACACTAATTTAATAAATTTTTATAAAATATAATATTAATAAATTTAATCATTAAAATATTTATTATCATGTATATTAGATTTTAAATAATTTGAATATTTATATTTAATTATTAATATTTATATATTTAAATAGCATATTAAGTATTAAAATAAAGTTATTTAATGAAATATTTATTAATTTTTATTTTATAAAAAACTATATAAATATAATTTATTTATTAAAAATTTTCAATTCAACAGTTGGATTGATGAATATTTTATTTTATAAAAAATTATTCAATTAATATAAATATTAAGTTTAACATTTTGTACCCCATAACTAAATTAATATCAAATAAATATTTTAAATAGTAAATAAATATAATATTTTTTAGTAATACATGTAGTTTATTTATTAAAACATTGTGTAATATAAATATATAAATTTATTGTTATTATTAACATGTTATAATAATAATTATTAATATAAAATTAAATACTATACATACATTATACGAGTATGAAATTTGATGATAACAGTAAGTGTTAAATAATGATAAAATTACGTGTCATAAAAAATATATACTAAAAGGTGTTTTTAAATTCAATAATAAAAATTTATAATATAAGAATTAATGAATTAAATTTTAAATATCCACTGCTATATGTTCATTGCAATCATACCTTGGGGGAAAAAAAAATCAACGTACAATTTGCTTTGCTAAACTTAGAACAACTGGTTTTGAAGAATTAGTCATTTTTACTTCGGCCCTGCAACCGGAACTCATGCTATCTCTCCTGTAGCTGACGGCATTGGAGTTGTTTTTTCCTCGAGTCTAGTTTTTTGCCTTTGTCTTTACACCTTTTTTTTTTTCCTGAAAGCAATAAAAAAATGTTATTGTTTCTTTCCATTTTTGTTAAACACAAAAATAAGTGCGTCCAAAAAATTATTGAAACTAAATAATATTACAGTTAATACCAAGATACATTTGTAAAGGAATAGTGTGAAAAATAAATTACTAAAACATATTAAATTAAATCACATTTAATAATGAAAGATTTCATAATTTATATAAGATTTTTAATTTAAATTTTATTATTTTTATTAAAAAAACAGTTATTTCCATCGTTTCATCCCGCTATGAAGAATTGTCATTTTCATCCTGAAAATCTGGTTGGATATGTAGCTAGATAATTTGCGATTGACATATTGTTAGAGATTGGAGAATAAAACACACGTCAATGGATTACAAACAAATAAAAATATATAAACAAGAGAATTGCAAATATATATACCTAGTGTTGAAAAGTATTTTTGAATAGACTCGCAAGTTGAAAATGCACTATTTCACTTTTCAACACTTTTTAAATATAATGCGCACATAAATTTTAACACAGTTATATACATAAATTTTAACAAAGTAAACTCTTGAAGTTATTATACCAAAAGGAGATTTAAAAAGGTAAAATAAAATTTACAAATGGTCTTTAAGCTTGCAGTGATCTTATGTGACAGCACGCCATGTCAATGTTAGGAAGCTCAATAATTATATGCTCTCCTTTCCTCAATTAGGAAGACAGTGGTTCCCTTTAGACCATGAATTAGCTACGTGTCTGCTACCGTTTTGTTATAGAAAGATGGTAATCGGCAAGTAATCAAAACAAACGAATCAATGGTAGCTTCCCCCTCTATGATACATACAACTTTATAAGGAAAAATATGTATACTTTAAAATAATACTGGGAAAAGTAAGTTCGGTGGTCCAACTTTCCAACCCACTATCTCAGAGGCTCATTCATGCTTTCAATTGGTTGATTAACTTAAAAGCAGGTTTTTGCGCCTAGTGCCCGCAACCTTTTAAGAATAATATTCTAAACGGCCAGGTTTGGTTTACAATTTATTTAGTATTAAATTCATCCTATAATTTATAAATTATGTAATATGTGTTACAATTTTATTGGGCTCACAATGTATGTGAAAGTACTTTTCTAACTGTTTCAACTTATGTAATAGTAGTTTTGGTGTAAGTTTTTTTATGGTGATTTTGTTCAAAGCTGTTGACTTCCATGTGGAATTAATAAAAATACTTATATTTGTGAATGCTTTATGAGTATATTTATGATGGATATTTGTATATTTATAAAATATATTTTTTATTAAATATATTTAAAATTTAATTTTTTATTATATTTTAATCTAAGATAAAATTTATTTTATAATAATATTTTTAATATATGAATTTGTAATGATATTATGTAATTTTAATTTATATTATATAATATTATTATAATAAAAATTATAATATTTTATTTGATATTTGTTCTAAGTTTAGAATAATTGAACTTAAGTTAAACTTCTTTTGATGTTTTCCTTTAATCATGATAATTAAATGGTTATTTGATTTGTGAATTTTTTTTTATTTATAAAAATATTTTGTTTTTATTTTATTTTTTATTTTAAAATTTTTATAAAAAAATGATAAAAATAAAAATAATTTTTTATTTTTATTATTTTTTGTATAATTTTTTTTTAAAAATAAGGTGACATTTTTTGTAAATAAAAATAAAAATAGAAAGTATTTTTACAAACCAAACATCACCTAGATAAACTATTAGATCATTCATCAATTGACACCTAACTTACATTTATTGTTGCAAAAGTATATCTCATACACTCACACAAAATTAATATTCAAGGCTTACGATGTTAGTACCTACGATAACTGTTAGGAGCTTACCATCATGTGAGACAAGCCATATTAAGTAACTTTCTGATCTTATTTGTGACTCACCAACATTCAATCTCAATATAAAAAAACATTTATGCATCATTTAGATAATATTTTATTCATATATTGTTACTTTGTTGAAATACTCATCCATCTAAACATTAAAATGACATTGTATATAGGTACTCATACCATTATACTTAAAATTCTTACAAAAGTAGTAACTCTCATCTTCATCCTTGAAGACTCACCTTTATCTTTAAAAACTTAATTTCATCCTCGAAGGTTCAATTTTATTTTTGAAAACTCATTTTCATCCTTGAAAATTCATCATTATCTTTAGAAGATTTGGACATGATTTGTAGGACTCTTCAGGATGAATCTTCAAGTATGAAGATAAGAGCTACTGCATTTTCAAAATCTCAAAAGAATGGTAAGGATATTTAAAATAATACTTAAATGTTCAATTAAATAGATGTTCAAGTACAATAATAATATATGAATAGAGCTTGTCTAAGTGATGCATGGGTGCTCTTTATATAGGATTTGGATGTAGGTAAGTCATTGTTAGGGTTAACAAGTTTTTCCATGTGGTACATCAATCATGGAATTAAGAACTCTAATTGTTAAATATTCAATAACCTTGAGTGCTAATGGCATAACCTTTGAGTATTAGTTTTGTATGTGAGAACACATAGAGTATACATTTTCGACTATATGTGTGATTTGGGCCTCAAATGATGAACAACTCAATGTTAGTTGACTATAATGGTCAAGAGAACACTTCTAGAAAAATTAGGCTTAGATTCATTTGGTTTGGACCTAGGTAGAAACTTCTCCCTTCCTCAACTTGGTGCATTAAGTATGAAAAACGTATCAAGTTATAAGTAATAACATCTTTCTATTATTTTGGATGCTTAAAATGACTCTTATGACATGTGATTAGAAACATTTTTGAACTTGATTTGAAGGGATCTTAGAATAAGATTCAAGGATCTTTCTTTAAGTTATCTTAGATTCTTTTGGTATGAGTCTTTTGTGTGATGCCTAATCTTTTACCTTGGATCTAGGTCTGTAAAGGTATATGTAGAGTTTTGATATTTTGTCATATTTATCAATAAGATATGGTCTTCTATTTCTAACTAATTATGTTAATAGGACATATGATGTATGTTCTAATTGATAATTTTTGTGTTGTTTGTCATTATGGAACATGATTAACTATATTTAATGTAACAATTATTAAACTTTGCAAGGACTAAAATGTCCTTAGGTTTATAAAGGGATCCTTGGATATTATTTTTTCTTTTTCACATTTCAAACTTATCCAAGTTTCTTGTGTTTTCTTTTTCTCTCAAAATATTCTATTATTTCTTTTACTTTGTGTTTGGATGAGGTATTTTAAGGAGGAAAAGTAATTTTTAAAAAAATTTAAAATTTTATCAATCGAAATCTTTTGTTTGGATATTATTTTGCAAGAAATTTTAAATTGTAGGAATTTTTAGAGAACATTTTAACCAACTAAGATGATAGAATTTTACATTCCTTCAAAATAGATAAAATTTAAAATTCTTTTATGTTTCTTTCTATCATTCTTTTATATTTGTGTTACTTTATCTTTCATTATTTTTTTGTTGTTCTCTCACATCTTTCTCACTCATCTCTCGTATCTAGACATAATATTTTTAATATAAAATGATATAATTTTATATTTTTATCATTTTTATTACGTACATTTATTGGATTATTATTCCAATTAAATATGTTACATATAAAATACTTGTATATCTAAATTTTTTTGTGAATACAAAAAGTAAGAAAAAATTTAAGATAAACCTATGAATATTTAAACGTAAAATTTTGTATATAATAAAAATTAAATTATTTAATCTAAATAAAAAATTGAAATTTAAAAATTTAAAATTCAATAAATTTAAATTTCACCATCTAAATAAAAAATTTTAAATATAATAAATTAAAATTTTTTTTATCTAAACAAAATATTTTTAAAATAAAAATATTTAAATTTTTAATATTTTAAATTTATTAAAATATTAAAATATTTCGTTGTTTATAGATTTTGAATCACTACTCTTCTCCATTCAAGCTCACATCTTTGTCCTATACCTTCATCCTAAAAAAACCCATCAACTAAGTTTTGAATTTAAAAAAAAAAATTACTTTATTAATATCTCAAGTAAAATGATGGCAATACGTTCAAAAATATACACTAGTACAGTAATAATATATAAATAAAAATTTACCGATGAATGAGTGATTTTTATATATATAGTTTGAATGTCAATAAGTCAAAATTAACATTTGAGAACACCTTAATATGGTAAAGTGCTAAATATTTTGGAATCCTAGATGCTAATAGTGTAAGTCTTGGTATTAATTTTATGTGTGAGAGCATATGAAATATACGTTTACTGTTTACTGTTTACTGTTTACTGTTTACGGCTACAAATGTGATTTGTATGAGTGGGTAAGTTTCTACCACCATCCAAGACTGATGAA
Organism: Canavalia gladiata; assembly: GCA_037954105.1. Classification (NCBI taxonomy): domain Eukaryota; kingdom Viridiplantae; phylum Streptophyta; class Magnoliopsida; order Fabales; family Fabaceae; genus Canavalia; species Canavalia gladiata. The sequence continues at coordinate 20,062,968 of CM075660.1, forward strand.
AATCAACACATGTTCAATGTCAACACATAGGTAGACTACAACCTTAAATAGTACAGGTGGAGATGAACACTTATATCCGTTGGAGATGAGTTTCTAAAAATTTTTGTGAAAACCCGAATCCGATCAACAAGGAAAGATGACTAATAAATTAAACTTAAATTCAATTAATCCAAATCCATAATAATATTCTCTTCTTTTTTATAATTTTAAATATTTATAAATATCTACGGATACCCACTAAATAACCACTACATCTAATAAATATAAAAATAAATAATATACTACCCATCTTTATCTGATATTATTCTTATCTTTAATTGTTCACTGTTTGTAATTTGATTGTTTTAATCCCCACTCTCTTTTTGTCTTGGGCAATTGGTTGCTTTTAAAAATAAATAATATACTACACATGCAATGCCTAAATGATTTGATTTTACCGAGTATGTTTCATTCAATCCCCAGTCCCTAAAAAAAAATACAAAATGATTTCATAGCTTTCAAAATGTGTATTAGTGATCCTATACTGACTATTAATTGCACATTAATAATTAATAATAATAGAAAAAACACATATAAAATATCTTAAATAGAGTGCTTAAATTTTCTTTATTTTATAAATGATGATTAAGTAAAAGTTAAAATGTAATTTTAATTAATTTTTTATACTAAGCGTTAAGAGTTTGAAATTTAAAAGTTTTATTTTAAAGAGGATTTTACTTAATTACGATATTTGGATTGATAAATTAACCTGATAATATGTAAGAAGACATCTGATTATTATTTAAAAAAAAAAACTATTTCTCTTTACAGCTTCAATCTCATTTATAGTAAACATTAGATATTTAGAAATTAGGATAAATATAGAAACTATTATTTTTTTAAATTGAGAATAAAAAATTTTAATTGTCTGCATAATTTCATATGAATAGTAAAATTAAAGATAAATAAATAATTTTAAATTATAAAATTTTTAAATTTTATTTTAATTATTTATAATATTTAATGATTTTTTTTTTCGTTTTCATTTAAAATGTTCCAAGTTCGTAAAAAGTTTAGTAATAAACCGTTTGACATGTTCCTATATCTTATGATTTCTTTTATTCTAGAACCATCTATGAAAGTGCACTGCTGTTCTCAAGGTTATGGATGAAACATTATCAATTTATAAAAGCATAAGGTGCTCTGCATAACACCTCAAACAAATTAACCTTTAGCACATATTCTTGGTGACGCCTTCCTATATATTATTGTACTCATCAAATGAAATGATAATAAGTTTTATTATTTAAAATTCAATATATTCTTTTCTTTCTAACTAATTTAGGATTTATGTTATGGAATCAATTCTTTTTAACTTTATAGTTATTTAAGAAATCAAATAAAAATTTTATTGTTTCAATTGACTATTTTCATTTCATTATTTTACTCCTAGTTATTATCTAAATGTAATTTTTATATTCTTGGTTATTTTGAATTTTTGTATAATTAAATTTAAATTATTTCATATTAAAATTATTTATTTTAAATTAATATTTCAATTTTTAATTTAAAAAATTAGTCAACTTATAGAAACTAATATTTAGATCAAATTATTCAATTATATATAATGACACTATAATCATCTTATTAATTCTCCAACTCTCATCATTTGATCATCCTATAAAATATGAAAAAGCAAACACTCAAAAATATAATCTAAGAATAACCTTTTAAAAATTAAATAGTAATCATTAGATTACATCAATCAAAAGTTGTCACATATATTTGATTCAAATATATCGATTATTAAAGGCTCATTAATGTATTTGATGTATTTACACAATAAATTCAAGTTTGTTCAACATGTGTGATTGCTAGCACAAACAAACAATAAAACTTATAATTTGTTGAAAAAGAGGTAGATGATGCGTTATGAAAGAATCACTATCTTGAAAGTAAAATTCTATCAGACCTTTGGTGCAACCTAATTATGGTCTTACTTCTCAAGTTAACATAGCGGCACACAAGAGACTGCACTTAGAACCTACGTATGCTGAAATCTTACACTAAATTATCCAAAATTAGAAAAAAAAAATAGAAAGTGAGTAGAAGAGTTGAGAAATATTGTTTCAAATGTTTAGAGTCATGTGTTATATATAACATGCGAGAAGTTGCATCTGACCCTGGAATAATATAGCATTCAGAAGTTCAATACACAATAACTAGAAAATAATTACGTGACAATTAATAATGGTACAATGATTAGAAAATAAAAACCAATTAAAATTACGGTTAACGATCTTATAATGATGTAGAAAAAATTATTATTACTTGCAAGTGATAAGAAGATTATAGGTAAATAAGGTTACTTTTGTGATTAAGTGTTAATGTCTTATCCAAAAAAGTGAATTATTCTTGAACTAAGTTGAACTTAGGGATGGAAGTGAACAAGGTCGTCCGTAGCGGCCTATGGTTCGGCTAATTAAAGGCTAACTTGGCTCGGCTTATTTAATAAATAGATAGGCTCAGACTTATTAAAAAGTCTTTTTAGATAAACAAATCAGACACAAGCTTATAAAAAAGCCTATTTAACCTATTCAGGGATATATTTATATTTATATATTATATATTTATTTTAATATATTATATTTGTATAATATTTATTTTATATTTTATTTACATAATATTCCTATATATATATATATGTTTTAGGCTTATTTAATGGTATTTTTATCTTGTAGGCTTTAAGTTTGCAAATTTTTTAATCAATTATTTATATAGGTTTTAAGTCTATTTATTAATTTTTTTTTGTTATGTAGGCTTTTAAACAGGCTTGTAGGCCTTGTAGGCTTTAAATCAGGTCAGGCCTTGACAGAAAAAAAAAAAAAGAAGTCTTTAACAGGCCCAGACTCAGACTTCAAAATTTTTAAACAAGTCAAGCTTAAACACTCAAAGTCTAACTTGATTCGACCTACTTACATCCCTAATTGAACTAGATTATAACTCTCACTATGCGCACTGTAACATGAAGTAAAGACTTTGAAATAAATTTTAAATTAAGATCATTATCAAATTACCTTGAGATTCATATAAGCGTTTAGAAGGATTATCTAGTCTTTCATAGATGGCGAGTTTTACTATTTTACTCACATGTTTATTCACATAGTTTAAGTCATCTTCCAAGCATTGAATGCATCTCAAAAGTACCTTTTAGAATTGTGAATAAATTTCATTGCTTAAAAGTACACCAAGTGTGCCACTAAAACACTATATTGTATATATATATAAAATGCGTCTCAAAAGCATTACCTCTAAAAATTATGTATCACTTTCTCTTTAAAGGTATTACAGATACATCAAGTGTGTCTCAAAAGTACTGTTGCTAAGAGTTTTGTATCTCTTTCAAAGGAACATTACCTTATGTCAAAGGGGTGGAAATGTAATGTATACAAGTAATTATATAGCTTAGTTTGATCAACAATTGGGTATCAATCATACTTTCTCATGTTTAAGGCTTAAGGTTCATTCCCCTCGACAAATTCAAAACCATTTTCCTATTTAATCCTTTAGTAAGAGGATCAACAAGATTTCTTTTACATATTCAAAAGGAAATTACATCATTCTTAACCAATTGTCTAACACACATGTATATTTTCTTTTCATTGTAAGCATTATTATTAGTTACTCCAATTACTACTTGTGAATCATAGTGAAGTGATACTATTAGTGTAGGTTTTCCCCCATAAAGGTATGTTTGCTAAGAGACTTCTTATCCATTCTGCATCTTGACCTGCTAACTCAAGAACAATAAATTCACATTCTATAGTAAACTATACTATGTAAGTTTGTTTTGCAGATTTCCAAGAAATAAAATCTCCACCTAAGGTAAAAATATATCCACTTGTGGAGCTTACCCCATCATTATTTAATACCTAATTGGCATCACAAAATCCTTATAACATTGAAGAAAATTTAGAAAAATACAAACTCTGGTTTATAATACCTTATAAGTATTTAAGAAGACAATCCAATGTTCATTGCTAGGATTATGAATTTTAGAAGACAATCCAGTGTTCCTTACTAGGATTGTGAGTATAACGACCTAATCTGCTCACAATATATGAAATATTAGGTCTAGTATAGATACCAACAATACCAACAACCTTAACATACTCAAATATAGATACACTCACATTAGTAATATTCTTTTTCAAGCATATACTTGCATCATAGGAAGTTTTAGCAAACATTACATCAAAACTGTTGAATCTTTCTAACAACTTTTCAATATAATGTGATTGATTTAAAGAAAGGACATCTTTTTTTTTACGTTATTTTAATTCCTAAAATCACATCATTCTCTCCCAAATGTTTTATTTCAAATTTGGAATATAAAGAAACATTATTTTATTCACTTTTAAACTAGCTCCAAATATCAACCTATCATCCTTATATAAACATATTATAACACAATCATTTTCAAACAATTTTGTATATACACATGTACCCGAGGTATTCATAACAAACTCATGCTCAATCAAAATATTATTGAATTTTTCATACCATTATTTTGGTGTCTACTTTAATCTATATAAGATTTTTTTTTTAATTTGAAAACTTTATGTTCCTGACCAGAAATAACACAAACTTCTAGTTACTTCATGTAAATTTATTTATTTAAAACTCTATATAAAAATATTATTTTTATATTCATTTAATGTATTGAGAAATTATTTATTGCAGGTCAAAATAATCAATGCTCTAATAGTCGATATTTTAGTAGCCGATGAATAAGTATAAAAGAAGTCTATATACCGTGTTTGAGTAAAACCTTTAATTACCATGCTCATCTTAAACTTTTCTATAGAACCATTGGGTCTTATTTTCCTTTTAAAAATCCAATTACTACCTATTTGTTTGCTACTTTTGGGTAAGTCTACTAGTTCCCAAGTGTGATTGTTCACGATGAAGTCTAATTCATTTTTAATAATTTTTTTCCAAAAGGAAGAATCTATAAATTTTATTACCTCATCATAAGTTTAAGGATATTCTTCTAGCAAGTAAGAAAAAACTAGTTCTTCCTATAACATATCAATTTCAATTAAGAAGGTAGTTGTAAAGTTTGGTCCAAAATTAGTTTCAATTTGTTATCTTTTATTTCTCCTAGGTTTAGTTATTTCATAACTAGAGTCATTTTCAAATGTAGGCATAGGAACATAATTATCAACATATTTAGGTACAAAAATATTCATAGATACAACAATATTTTTTTTATAAGAAAAGATATTTTAAAAAAATTTAGCATATTTAGATTTAACAATAGTATTATTGTTCAAGCACATAAATGATATGTAGCACTATCAAGATCATAACCAATAAAAATATTATCAATGGTTTTAGCATCAATGTTTATCCTTTTAAAATCCAGTATTCCAACTTTAACCAAACGTCATCACATTTTTTAAAATGATAAGTTTGGAGAGTAACCCTTCCATAATTCATGAGGTATTTTGTTTAGATGTTTATGAGACACTTTATTTAAAATATAACATGCAATCAAGATGGCTTTTCTCACATGTAATCCGGCATACTAGAACTAAGTAACATAGCATTCATCATATTTTTCAATGTTCTATTTTTCTGTTCAGCTATATCATTTTATTGGGGTGAATAAGGTGCAGAGAACTTAGGTAAGATTCCCTTATTCTTACAAAATTTTTTAAGACTAGTTGTATTATGCTCACCGTCTTTATCTAATCTAAATCTTTGTATTTTACAATCTAATTGGTTGTCTATCTTATCCTTATATTTTAAAAAAGTTATTTTCATTTCGTCTTTTGATCTTATGAAATAAACCTTAGTGTATCTAGAGTAATTATTTATAAAAGTAATATAGTACATTTTTTCTCCTCTACTGACTATACTTCTAAAGTTTGACAAATTTGAATGCGTCAATTCTAAGAGATTCACTATTTTAAAAGGTTTTTTAGCATGCTTAGCTTTCACGCATATAAGATATTTTGAGTTATTTTTTTCATCTAACAGTGATAACAAGTTTATGTATTTAAGTCTCTTCATATAGGATAAATTAAGATATCCTAGTGATAACAAGTTTATGTATTTAAGTCTCTTCATATAGGATAAATTAAGATGTCCTAGTCTACTGTGAAAAATATCAATAAACTTCACAATATAAATAAAAGTATAAGCGTTAATTTTTTTCAAGTGATTAAAATAAGCAGACCATCATTCAAATAACATTTTTCCACAAATTCCATGTTTTTGGTAATGACTACTTTATTGGCTTCTAGCATAATTTTTAAATTGACCCTATTAAGTAATGCCCCTAATACCAAGTTTCTAAACATGGATGGAACATACAACATATTGATCAAAGTTTAAGTTTTTTCAAAAGTTAATTTAAGTACAACTTTTCTTTTACCATATACTTTAACAATTGTAGAATCTTTCATATAAATTATGTGCTTTAAAATGTTGTCTATTATGTTTGGTTTAGAGTTTTTCACCTTTACTTAGGTTAGCTTGTGGCTTAGACTATTATTCATTATATTTGATTTTAATGTTTTGTATATTTTATGAAAGTTATATTAACAGGCTTTATGTATAATCTTGACATAAATATATCATAAAAATACTTTTTTTAAAATTTTAACATAATAGCTAATAATAATTTAATTCCTAAAAATAAAAATTAATTAAAATTATAATTAACGATCATATAATAATACATAAAAAATTATTTTCATTTACCAACATGTTTTGAATTCACTAACGTCACTTTAAAAAAAAACTTAACTTGAGCTTCCCAAAACATTTTTGTCCGATTGTCATTCATAACGATTTAATGATTATTTTGTTTTCTAGGTTATCTCAACTGAACCATGACCCTCAAACTCAACATATTATGCAAAATGAAATGTATATTTTTGAACTATGTGAATTCATTATATTATAATTAAAATACCACACAAAATATACCTATACCAATTCCATTTACTTTTTGGTGGACCATCATCGTTTTGTGCATACGTATACTAGCTAATTCGTCACTATTATCGTAAATTTCTCTTGTTTCTATATCTTTGTTGGTTTCCTTTTGAAACAAATAAACATTACAAGGATTTTTTTATAATAAGAAATATTGCAAGGATTGTTTTGTACAATAGGAAAGGAATCAAGGTGGGTCATGTTAGAAAGATACGGAAATGAAGTCAGTACAATATTCTTTCCTTTCCAAATATCTTCGGACGATCAATTTAGGTGGTGGCTAGCAATTGGCTAATACGGTTATCTTATCTTTTTTAAACAAGATGTAATGCAAGTGTTCATTTTATTATTTTCTAAGATTGTCATAAGTATTATAAAAATAATATGCTTCAATACAATCAATAGGTATGTATAAAGAATATAATCATCTTTAGCATAAAATTATACAGTATTATATACTTTTATACACATTTTCATAATAATATTTTATAATTTATCATTTTTTATCCCATCATATTATTTATTTTATGTTATATTTATCTTTTTTATTTTTTTATCATATGTATTGATCTCCAAAAATGACATCCTATTTATCTTAAATTATTGTAAGTATTATTATATATAATTTAGTATTTATATGTGTCAATTTATTCACAATTTTATTTTTTTATTGACGATGATTTATAAATTATAAAGAATTTTTTGATATGGTTTGTGAACTACATATGTTAATTACGTACATGATTATATTATTATATCCTTAAAAGTGACACTTTATATAAATTTGGTTGTTAAAATTGTAGCTAAATGATAAATTTGTTATTATGTAATTTTAATATGAATTCTTGATCATATTAGTTGTCGATCTTATATTTTTCAAGAAATAAATTCTTGAACTAAAATAATAAGCTAATGCTATACTAGACAAATTTTAGATGAGTAAAAGGATAATTTGATTTCTAAAAATAATATTTTATATAATTTTGATCCTTAAAAAATAGATGTGTATAATTTTATTATAAAATGTTAGTATAACTCGATATATAAAGCTATATATTATTAAAATCCACATCAATAACAAGCTAAATATGCTTTAAAACTAATACAAACAAAACACTAACGGGTGATAGTTTACACTTCGTGATTAAACGAGGTGTAATGTTTGTTAGAGAGATAGTTAGTTAATTAATTTGTTAATAATTGGTAAATTAGTCTCTTAAATGAAGCATTATAAGTAGGATCTATTTATATTAGTTCAACATATTTTCATAATAAATTTATAAATTTATGTTTTGATTTTATGTCATGTTTTTAAGAATGTCGACGATTCTATGCATGAAAGGTAAAATTGAATAACTTTAAAAGATTACGCATAAGTTCATTGAGTAGAAGGATCATAGATTTTGTTAGAAATTTAGAACCCACAAGCATTATTTTATCTAGTTAAACAGGATTCAAGCTATACCTAACTCTATTGTTTGAGGGCAAAAATCTACCTAATTAAGTTATGGATTTAGGATGACATGATTTCAAATATTTATCCGTAGTTAAATTGATTCATACTTTTTTTAAGACAAATTGTAAGTTAGGATTCTCATAACTTAAGGAAAGAAAACCATGTCGCAAACTAGTTGGTTGAGTTATTTCATTAATTTACTGGACATCCACATGTGATAATTTTCTTATCTAAAATTTCTTTGGTATATCTTTCTTGTGAAATACTATAATTATGTTTGATATTTTAACATTCCTCGTTGCAAATAAATAAATTTTATATAAGTTTATTTCATATGTAATATAAAACCAACAACATTATAAAAATAATAATACTAAAATTCTATAGAAATAAAAATTGTACAATTCAATATAACTGATTATAATTAAGAAATAGAATGATGAAAGTGTAAACAAATTGATAAATTTGGGGAGTAAATATTTTATAAAACACCGATATTTTTAGAGATTAAATCTTCACATAATATCGCTTCTAGAAAATAAATTATTTAATTATATGGGTCTTAATCATACACATGTATAATTTACATGTCACATCAATAAATATGTCATTTTTTATTAAATCATTGATTAAAAAAGATGAAAATATGAATAGGTTGAAATATTTAAAAATTAAATAGGATAAAAAGAATTTAAAAATAAAAGATAAACAAACTACAATTTTTAAAAATTAAATTATAAATTTAGTCGTTATTATGTCTTTCCTGATTTTAGATCTAGTTGTGAAAAAAAAAACTATAAAAATACAATTTCTTGATTATATATTGATTTAAATGTAAGATAGACATCGAAAAGATGTTCATGGTCAAATGTAGTTAATTTTAGAAAAGTTATCAATTGAAGCAATTGAAGAGGAAAACATTAGTTAAGAAGAATAATGTTAGATATATATTGAAATAAAACAAACTTATTTTCAAAATAATAGTTTTAAGGGATGTTTAATTTGAAAAATATTTTTATTTTTATTTTTATTAATAATTATAAAATAACTTTATTTTAACTTTGCTTTATATTTTTAAAGATTTATATAACAAGTAGTAAATATAAAATTTAATATTTTACTATTTCTTGAACAAATAATTGATGATAGAAGAAAATAAAACGGTGACATTTTTTATAATTATCAAAAAAATAAAACTCTTAAATCACCTAAAAGCTTTACTCATTTTTAAGTAAAGGTTCAAAATTTTCATTTTGTTGTCACTAATTCTTCAACTATAGATATTGATTCAAAAGATCCTTTTGTTAACCATGGGTAACAGAGAAGTCTTGGTCTTTAAAATATCACTTTTTTTTCGTCGAACGTATTGTTAGAATTAGAGAAGTTTGGTGTATGTTTCATTTAGCTTATTTTATAAAATATTACTTATTTTGGTCAGTATATAATTTAAAAAATAAGATTATTTACTTAACTAAAAAAAAGTTAATTTAGCCATGTACTTATTCTGATACAAGTTCAATCACTATTATTTTTGTGTTTTATGGTCCAAAATGTGAACCAAGAAAACAACATTGATCCATTTCTGTTGTTCATCTGACTATATTAAGGCCCTACTTGTATATTTCTCTGAGGAAGCCCACCAAAGAGTGACCCAAAATGAACACCTCTGACCAAAAACGAACAGAAAAGACATCGAAGCAAGAGCATAATATATGATGAAGGAGCTGGATAAAAAGGGATTACGCCCTGTTTGGTTTTCTATTTTTATTTTTTGGCTTTTATTTTATTTTAAATTTTTATAAAAATATTTTTATTTTATTTTTTACTTTCAAAATCTTTTAAAAATAATAAATTTGTACTATTTTTATGAAAAATTCTAAAATTAAAAATAAGATAATAAATTTGTAATTCACTGGAAATAAAAAATGAAAATAGAAACCAAAAAAAACCCCTTAGCTTCCCATCATCACCCCTTATCCCTACACAAACAAGATATAGCGAGGTTAACAGAGGCTAAACAATCTTAAATTCGGCTATTGAAGAGATAAAACTCAGAAACTTCACTCAGGTTCAATCGTTAAAGACTCAACTTGATAAAAATGAAAGGTAGCAAATCTCCACACTAGCTACAATTAGCTCAAGAGCAATAACTATACCTGAAATTGAGTGAACACTCAACAAAATATTAAGAATAAATTAGATTAATGGAAAAACATTTAATATCTCTTCTATTTTCTATTTTTACCCTTATCTTCTTTAATTTATATAAAAATATAATATTGTATATTTTTATTAATCAATAATTTTATATAAATTTTTTCTAATTTCTTATAACGTTATATAAAAAAAGTCAAAATAATATAAAAATAAATAAATATTAAATAATTTTTTATAAATATTAAGAAATGTAAATATAATTTCATCTAAAGAAAAGTGAACAAGCACTCATCAAAAGTGCGAACTACAAGAGTGTCCAAGTTTTACCAGAATTCACAAACCGAGATTGTTGGTAGTTTATACCTAACAGTGAAACTGTGTTGGTCAACTTACCAGTTATGTGAGCAACTATATGTCACATAACATTGCTAAAATCAAAATCACGAAAATAGTTTTCATTTGTGTTGCGGGTGGGCCTAGGACGGCCTAAGGGTGAATACAGGTCACTGCCTTCGCTTCACACTTAAAAAAAATATACTTAATGAAAAAATTTAAATGACAAAAACAACGTTTACTTAATAAATCATTTTATTTTATTACGAATAAATGAACATTGTTTTTTATTTTAAAAAACTCTCATATAAAAGTGAAAAAAATAAGTTTTTTACTTTTGTCATTCATAATCATTAATAAAAAGTTAGTAGTTAAATTTGTCATTAAATATAGAATTCACAAAATATACCGTTTTGAACCTCTTCAAACATGTGGTTTGTGCTTTAAATTTTAGATTCAAATCAGCTTTAGACTTTTCTAAATAACCCATCCATTTTTTTTTTATCAAGTTTCGAGTCAATCTAATCCATGTAAATATAAAATATATATTCAAACCAAATTTTCTTATTTATTTTTTAACTCAAATAAAAGGTAGTTTTTTTATTTGGAGTATGTTTAATAAAATTAGTAGATAAATTAGTTGAAAAATGAAAAATTAGTTAAAATTTAAAAAATAAAAACTCAACACTAAAAATTTAAATAAAAATTAATAAACTACTAATTGAATTAAAATTTATTAATAAAACCAATTATTGAACTAATTGATAAATATAAAATGATAAATAAATTTAAATTTAAATAATAAATTAAAATATAATAAATATAATATACTATTTTAATAAAAATATATTAAAATTTACTAAATAAAATTTTACTTTTTTAAATTAAAATATTTATTTAATTTTTACAAAAGTAAATTTTAACTACAATTTTGTATAAACATTATTTTAATAATTTTATATTTTATCAAATGATTCAATATTTTTTATGGTAATTAAAATAAATAGTATATATTAAAATAATAATTTAAAATATAACATTTTATGATAATATAAAAAAATTATCAATATTAATAATATTATTATAAAAAAATTAAATGATATTAAATTTATAAAATAAATAGATAAATAAAAAATTATATTATAAAAATATATTAAAGACAAAAATAAAAGATTATTTTAATTAAAAACTAAAAAACATAAAAACTAGTTAAAATGTGTTTGATACAATATTTTATTTAAATAATAAAAAATAATTAGATAATATTTTTAAAACAATTTTAACTATATTTAATATAACAGTTGTTTTAACAGTAAAATAAAATAAGTAAAAAAATTTTAAACGTTACTTCTACAAGATTTTAATTAGTAGTTAAAAATTATTATTTCGTGTTTATCCACCGTATGTTTTATAATCTCTTATTTATTATGAAATATTATTTTTATATTATTATTTAATATTATGATATGTAGTTTAATTATTAATATTTTATTTAAATTATTTATAATAAAATATCTAATTTTTGTTGATAAAATTTTTAAAATAAAATAAAAATGTTTTTATAAATATGTTATTTAAATATATTTATAATTTTTTAAAAATATTTTTAATTTGAAAAAATAATTAAAAATATATCATAAACATTAAAATAATTATAAATTTATTTATATAATAAATTTTAATAAAAATAAATAAAAAATATATTATCTTTATTTTTAATATAACAACTTAAACAATAAAATAAATTTTTAATAGTTAATAAAAAATTATAATACTTAAACTCAAATATAATTATTATATTTTTATCTTTGTCAGCTACTTTAACATTTAGTTTTTTTAGTTATATATTTTTTTTAATTATAAAGTTTTTTAGTTTTCAACTTTTCATTAGTTTTTTAGCTTCTACCCATTTTGTCAATTTTAAATTAAGTTTTTTATTTTCTAATTTTATTAAGTACGTCCTCAAAATATTTTTTTTGAAAATTTGGTAACTCTCTAAAAAAAATATTAATAATTATTAAAATAAATTATTTTATCAAATAAAATTAAAATATCTTAACAAAATTTTTGTCTAATCATTCAACTTTTTACTAAACATACTCTTAATTTAAATAAATTAAAAAATTTAAATTAGATTAGATTTAACCATTTAGGTAGGTCAAATATATTGTTTTAACAATTCTAATAGAATATTCACATGTATATACTTAATTATATAATATTATAAAGCTTTTTTTTAATTAGTTATTACAACTTCTCATTTTGCATGCCTTAGTTTGGAAACTAATGTCATGATTTATGATCTTTTCAATATGGTATCTCTATTCTATAAAATTATAATATAAAGTTATGGAACTCATGCCATTTTTCGTTTGATTTAAGTTAATGTGTCTATTTTTCTTTTTGTTGTTACTTGTATTTGTATTACTCTTTTAACTAGTGATGCGTGAAACTATTTTTCTTTTTAATTTCTTATAAGATCAACTCCGAAGAATGTACATCTTTATCAGAACTTTTTCTCATAGCTTCTTATTTTTCTTCATCAACATTTTGCAATACTTTTTTTAATATTTTAGAATCTAATTTTTTACATGTAATTATATTAATACAAAAATGAAAATATTGTTATTACTTATCTATCTTATTATATGAATTTGAAATAATAATTATTAAATAAAACTATATTTGATGAAATGGAAAAAATTTAAATTAAAACATTATAAAAAAACCACGATTTACTCAATTGTAGTATACACTATTAATCAATTAAGTTTTTCAAATAAAAACATAATTAACCATATTACTTTAATAAATAATTTTGTATCCTAAAAAATTTAAAAGATAAATTTTAAATAAAATACTTTTATTCCTCTAAAAACAATTTTAAATTTGGCCTTTTAAGTCTACGCATATGTTGAGTCAGCCCTAGGCAGGCCAAGTGCCCAAGTTCAGAATAATTTAAGCAAAGTCATTGGTGATTTAAAAAATGAGCATGGATTGGGTAAGGAATATGTTTCCCACAGAGTTGCGTGTCAGATACTATGATAAAGAAAAGAATTAACTGTTCACTGTTCACTGTTCACTGTTCACTGTTCACTGTTCAGCATGATGCTTATCCAAATCCTCGGGGAAGGAGTAATACCATTCCCATCAACGAATGATTAATTAGATAATTAGCTGTCCCCTAAATTGGAGAAGGCATGGGACATGGTACCTTGGTTACTGCAACTTATGTTAAATTAATAAATGAAATTTCATATATGAACCAATAATTGAAACAAATTATAATGTATTAATTTGAAATTAGTGTAAGATAATAAATGACGACAATCTAGCTTAAGATCCATAAAATCTAAGTTATTTCATTTCTTGTCATTTGTCAACACATCAAATGATATAACATTATAACATAATATGGAGTCAAGGATTGAAAGACAAAATGCAAAAGAAAAAAGTAACAGATCAAACAAGCAAAACGTCCAATCCCTTTGAAGCCTTGAACAATGACCAGCGTTTTGATTTGAAAGTTTTGAATGTGCTTAGTCTATTGCACAATCGGAACTACCAGAAGTCATAATAATTCACAAGATGTAGCAGGGTCAAACCAAGCACCCTTTATTTTTATTCAGAAGTTCACTTTTCGTTGAGAATTTAGGAGTCTTAAATGCTTGAAAACAGCCGGCCAGCGAAATGTAAGAATTTTCTAAGTTGAAACCAAGGTGCAAAATGGCAGGGAAAATAAAATAAAGTATTATTTATTTATTTTATTGACTAAAATTATGTAATTTACAATTATTAAATAACCATAACGGAAAAAATATTTTTTTGCGTCCAACTAAAAATGAATATGATGCTAATATATACATTTTTCTATATATCTATACATGGTCGGTAGCCATCTTTTAAGATTCTTTTAGTAATATGCAAGATTAAAAAACGATACTCGATAAAGAGAAAATGGCTACAAAACTTGGTATTCATTTATGTCAAAAAAAGTTGAGAAAATCTGTAGTTCATTTTATATGGCTAAAGGCGAACCGGTCATACCTGGGTCCTAGGTCTCCGGATCATCACACATAATAAATGATTTCCACATGATATTTAATTTAATAGTAAAGTTTGGGTATTAGATAGTCATTAACTAAAAATGTCTTTTTAAAAATAATAGCATAATTAATAATGTCAAACTACATCTTTGAAATTTTGCTCGCAACCACCGCTTACCGAGTAGCTTGACGATGCCGTCAAATTAAATTATGTTATTTAATTCTTTACATTATTGTCATTGGTCTGTTTAATATATGTTTTATGATTGTGGGCGGGGTGATCATAGGGAATTCTTAATCTCCGTTTTTTATTCACAAGCAACACTTTTTCCCCACCAAACAAGTGAAACAAAATGTGAACTGAGAAAATTAAACCGAAAAATTAAAATTAAAATATTTTTTATATGATTAAATTTTAAATTTAATTTTTAAAATTTATCTAATTCAATCTATATAAGCTTATGTATATATATATAATTTTATTTATGAAATTAACTTTGCATTCAGATTTATACAAATATATTTTAAAAAATTAAAATAAGTAATTATTTGGGGATGATTATACTTTTAAACTATATTTTATTATTAAATTTTAGAAATATATACTATTTTAATCTATTTATAAATTTTATTTTAAATAAATTTAAAATTATTTTTTGTCTCATATTTTATTATATAAATTTCATATTTTATATAAAATAAAGTCTAAATAAAAACAATAAAGTATATTTATTTGTTTGTAGTTAAATTAAAATAAAATATCAAAATTTAATCATTGAATTTTATCGAAAATATTTTCAATCAAATAAATTAAATTTAAGATTTTATTCAAATTAATTCAAATCAAACTGTAATATAATGATAAAATAAAATTATTTTCATATTAAAATGATCTAAATTAAAATTAAATCATAAATATTCAAACTTAAAAGATAATGATAATACCTTCGATTTTTTTAAAATAATAAAAATATTTTTAAGTTTAATTATAAATATATATAAATTTTAATTAATAATGATTAAACTTGTTGTTTACTTTTATTTTATTATAAAAATTATATATAAGTTATTTATTTAATTTTATATTAATAAATTAAATATGTGATTAAAAATAATTTTAAATTAAAATTTAATTTTATAACATATTATTATTTTTATAAATTAATTATTTCTTTCCAGCCGAAAAGATAGGAGGGTAGATAATGTTTCACTAAAGAGTGATTTTTTATTGAACGGTCAAAAGAGAAAAGAGAGAGGGAAAAGAAGAGAGAGAGTGTGTGTGAAAAAGCAAGAGAAGAGGGAAAAAAAAAAAAAAGAAGAAAGAGAAGGGATGTCTTGGCGCTTATGTTGTGTTGACTGTGAGATAAGAAGAGAGTCGCCACAAAACAAAAACATCGTCAATGATTTGCATTTGTCGGATCTTCTCCTCTCTCTGTGTGTTTTCCCTCTCTTATTCCTTTGTCTCTTCTCTTGTTTCCAAATCCAAACCTAGATCCCTTCCTCCCAATCACGATCCGTAAGTTTTTCTTATTTTCTTTCCTTTTACGTATATTTCTATAATATCTCCATCTTTTCTTTATTTAACCTAACTCTGCTGATGCTTAATTGATAATTAGGCTATAATCATTGTACAAAATTTTTCTATTTGGTAGCGTATAAGACGTGTTAGACGCAGAGAAATTCTAAGGCGTGCGCATTCTCATTGAATTCTTAGTTGTTCTCTTTCCCTCTCGTTTCTCTTATCTCTGCCTCTGCATTGCGCTGCTATTATACTTTCATTCCAGTTGCCGCTCACGATACGCTAGAAATTGATTAGGTACCATACGTTGCTGTTTTAGACTTCTTCTGTGCTTGGTGCTAAATTCAGGGAAAAAATATGAGCGCTGTATTTGTATTTAGTCTTGGATAATTCCTCTTCTTAAACGAGAAAAACTTAGTTGCGCTTTCACGTTATTTTTATTTTATTGCTTTTCAATCGTAGACGTGTGATAAATGGTAATAAACTAATGGTGGTAGTTTCTTTGTCTAGCTTCGTTTCCATTTTGGTGTTTTACTAATGATCTTCCTCGTTGCGGGGGAATCCTTGATTTTACATGCAGATTTTGGTGCCAAAATTTCTATTGAATATCTAATTTGATATTTGGAGTTCTGTTTGGCCTGTTACTTGTGGTGGTGGTTGAATTGAAGTTGTGGTGATACCTTCCTGATCTTCTTTGCTTGAGGTGATGGCATCAGCGGGTGTTGCACCTGCTTCTGGATTAAGAGATGTAAATGCGAGTTCAGTAGCTGTTGATAGGTTGCCTGATGAGATGAATGGCATGAAAATTAGGGATGACAAGGTAAAGATAAAATGTCTGTTTGCCTTTCGGTTTTTCTTCACCCACTTGAGCAACTTCCTGGTAAATATGTATTCTGCTGATGTCACAACTTCTTAAACAAAATGCAGGAAATGGAAGCCACTGTGGTAGATGGAAATGGGACTGAAACTGGACATATAATTGTTACTACCATTGGTGGTAAAAATGGCCAACCAAAGCAGGTCTATTTCTGATATTTTGTCTGTTGGACAATCAAATTGTTGTCTCTTTGCATTTGCCCTGTTATAACGTTGCAATGTTTTCATGACTGTAGACAATAAGCTACATGGCCGAGCGTGTTGTTGGACATGGATCATTTGGTGTAGTTTTCCAGGTTAGTCCCATGTATATTCTTTAGTATGCATCTTTTAATTGGATAGCAGTATACTGATGTTTATTTTATCTTTTGTCTTTATTATGTAGGCAAAGTGCTTGGAGACAGGTGAAACTGTGGCTATAAAGAAGGTTCTTCAAGACAAGAGGTACAAGAACCGGGAATTGCAAACCATGCGCCTTCTGGACCACCCCAATGTTGTAACTTTGAAGCATTGTTTCTTTTCAACAACTGAAAAAGATGAGCTTTATCTTAACCTGGTACTTGAGTATGTTCCTGAGACTGTCAACCGGGTGATCAGGCACTACAGCAAAATGAATCAGAGAATGCCATTGATATATGTGAAACTCTATTTTTACCAGGTATATTTTCTCTGTGTTATATTGAAATTTATTTTTTCTTGTAAATTTTAAAGAGATTTTATGAAAGCCACTGTGTATATCACTATGTTGTTCTCATTCCTCCTATTTCTTATTTTCTAGATATGTAGAGCACTGGCATATATTCACAACTGTATTGGAGTGTCTCACAGGGACATAAAACCTCAAAATTTACTGGTATGTTTGTGTGGAAACTTGTTCCCTTAGTTTCTTTTGCTTTCTGTGCTGATCTGGTTTGTGCATCTTAACTCAGCATATAAGATAGTATTAATTTGCCTCAGTATTTCCCCCATTGTGTAAAACTAACTTAATTTCATATCTGATGGAGTAATTCATGTGTATCTCTTTTGGATGTTTCCGGATAACAGGTCAATCCTCATACCCATCAGCTGAAGCTTTGTGACTTTGGGAGTGCAAAAGTCTTGGTTAGTTTATTCTCAACCTGGAAATTCTATTTTCTATTTTCACTGTTATTTCTGATGTATTTATCATGAATAAATTTTGTGCATATTTCACAGGTCAAAGGGGAACCAAACATATCTTACATCTGTTCTAGGTACTATAGAGCTCCTGAGCTTATATTTGGTGCAACTGAGTACACCACAGCCATTGATATTTGGTCAGCTGGTTGTGTACTTGGAGAACTATTGTTTGGCCAGGTATCTAGCTTTTAAGTTTGATGATTCTGGCATATATAGAATTCATATGTGTACAGAAGCTAAGAATGAATGCCTTTTGTTGTCAGCCTCTCTTTCCTGGTGAGAGTGGAGTAGATCAGCTTGTTGAAATTATCAGGGTAAGATAAGTTCCAAGATTAATAGTTTGCTCTATAAAATTCAGTCATTCTGTTAACTGCTGTTTTGTGTCGATGGTTCTTGCTTGAACGTATAGAGATTACATTTAATAATTGTTCCTTGTTTTATTCTTTTTCCATTACTCCTGAGAATATGAATAATTTTGGGATTCACATGCAGGTTTTAGGTACTCCAACAAGGGAAGAAATCAAGTGTATGAATCCTAACTACACTGAATTCAAATTTCCACAAATTAAAGCTCATCCATGGCACAAGGTATTGTAATGTTACCTTCTTCTTTTCCATTTATGCATATTATTTCATGAAGATGGTCACGTATTTGAACCTTCATCATCAGATCTTCCACAAACGTCTGCCTCCTGAAGCTGTGGATCTTGTCTCAAGGCTACTGCAGTACTCTCCAAATCTTCGATGCACAGCTGTGAGTATATTTTAATTTTACCAATATGTGCAAGCTTTAAAGACAGTTTATCTTGTTGAAAACTGTAGACTGTCAAGTTATGTTCATGATCATTTTATGGCTGCTGCTCTTGGTATAATCTTTCAATCATATGTAATGGACTTCGTTGTTTGTGTTATTACAAAATGCATGTGATTTCATCAATATAATTTTCCTTGAAATAATATCGTTGCAGTTTTTCCTTAATTTTCCTGCATAATATATATCCCGTGCAAATGTAGCATTGGGGAATGGCCTGAAAGTTCCTTCTTTTTCCTGACTGAAAATTTCATCCATAGTATTTCTATAATTATTTCCAATTGAAGATTATATTAAACTAGATTGTTTGTGCCTTGTGCAATGTAGCTGGAGGCCCTTGTTCATCCATTCTTTGACGAACTGCGTGATCCAAATACCCGCCTACCAAATGGCCGTTTCCTTCCTCCACTCTTTAACTTCAAAGCCAATGGTAAGAACTAATTCTCTGATGAATATTATGTTGTTATGTGAATTGAATTTGCTTTGCATGCTCATGTAATGCTGCTGGTGTTACTGGTGATCTAACAGAGCTCAGGGGAGTGCCTTCGGAGATGCTGGTGAAATTGATTCCATCTCATGCAAGAAAGCAGTGTGCCTTGTTTGGGTCATAGTGTAGCCTTGTGTAAATATTACCTACTCTCTGCCTTTAGAAGCGTATGTAGTCTGTTTCAGGTTGTTAATAGTCCTCCCAGCCTGAGAACCCTCTCACCTTCCAATTAGTTATTTTTCTTTCTGCCTGTAGAAAGCTGTTTGAGAAGACGCTTCGAGTTTATTTTTCTTTAGGATTTAATTGGTTTCCTCATTAAAGTTTAACAGGTTGTATTAAGTGTTAATTAGAAGAAGCGTTGTTTACTCAGTGATATACTTGAACATTACCATAATGTAATCCGGGAGGGAATGTTCTAGAACTTGTTGGGTATACTCCTGCCTCCCCTTAATTATGAGAAATTTTGCTTTTGGAAGATTATCTTAATTTCAAGCAATTGATGCTTATTCTTTTAATATTCGATGATGTTGGTGTAACTTTGGAACCCAAATACTCAATGTTAGTGCTGGTTGGTGGGAGACCGGAAGGGAGCAGAGCTACATTACTAAGGAGGGAGAACTTGCTCATGACCTTGTTGATCTATACCATCTCTATTTCGGTTTATTCCCCCTGCATCAGGTTGTGTCCATTCTACCCTTTTCTACTTGTTAAAAAAATCTACATCAACAAATATACTTTCCTAATTTTCTTTTTCTAGATGTTAATAGCGTAAATCCTACCTATCTATAAAGTGGCAATGCGAGCAGTAACAAAAGAGAGCATAATTTGACCAAATAGATGACTACGTGTTATTCTTATAAATTCTGCGTATCTATTAAATGGCGATGCTCGGAGTGAAAAATGTCTTCAACAAATTTTTGGATTAAAGTTTTAGTCTATCAAAACTTGAGATTTCTTTACTTAATTTATTTTAAATTAAAAATGTTTATCAAATGTTTTATTTTAGTTTTTGGAATTTTTGTTATCCTTTAGATCTCTTTAAATAGAGTTGGTCTTTTGACCTTTCTAAACATTGGGCTTCATATTTAATTGTTTTAAATATCATAATTTTTTATTTAATTTTTCTAAATTGAAGATCAATTGTAAAATTTATGATATTTAGAATGTTAAA
This sequence comes from Canavalia gladiata, assembly GCA_037954105.1. Taxonomy (NCBI): domain Eukaryota; kingdom Viridiplantae; phylum Streptophyta; class Magnoliopsida; order Fabales; family Fabaceae; genus Canavalia; species Canavalia gladiata. The sequence continues at coordinate 20,083,969 of CM075660.1, forward strand.
TAAAAAAGAATCATCTCATAATAAAAATTTATAATTTTTTTTTGAAAAATTAAAAATAAGAAATTAAATTAAAAAATTATGAAGTTTTGAGAGACACAAACATAAATTTTTTGTTCTAGGTATGCATATGTATGCGAAGAAGATATTGACCAAATCAATTAAAATAATCAATTTGATCATTCGTCCGACATAATTTAATTCTTCAAATATTTGACGTGAAATGAGTTCCTAATTTTCTGAAAAAAATAAAATATATCAAAATAAGGTTTGAATTAATATGAAGTAAATTTTAAGAATGTCAAATGGATAATTTAATCTAAATTTTGTGTGATATGTCCACATAAATGTTAACACAAGACCAAGTGGTTATCAAAATGACTTGGTATCACTTGGAATATGGACTACAATTGTCTTTAATAACCAAAGTATTTTGTTGGAGAGAAATAGATTCAATTTTTATTATAAAGAAACCTACATGTTATCTGGATGGACAGGTTCAAGTGATAAGTCAATAACTGCTGGCAAAGTTCGGCCATTTATGGTTAATGAAACTATTGGACTAGAAGGTATACAAACCCCATTCAATATCTTTACATGTTTGCTATAACATTCCTTACACTCTACAAAGAAGTATAGTCATTAGTGTCTACATCTCATACGAAGAATTTTCAGGATATTGACTACGAGTTTCATACCATATTGGTTTTACCTTGTGGTATACTAAAAAATCTGAACTATTTAAGATTTATTAGGTATATATTTGTTTAAAAATTTATAATATAAAAAACTGATAAATAAACTCAAAATCTCTATATAAATGATTAAAAAATTTATCAATATGCTTAAAACTTATACTATAAAATATTGATAAATAAGTTTAAATTATATATATATATATATAAATGATTAAATAAATTAGTGGATATGCTTAATATATATATATATTAATTATTTAAAAAACTTACAAATTTAATATACTAACATAAAAAATATATATTATTTATATATGATATTATATAAATATAAATATAATATATTAAAATAAATTATAAAATTATAATAAATTTATATTTGTAAACAGATTTTTAAATAAGTTCAACAGTAGATTGTTTATCTAATTTTTTTAATAAATTTAAATTTATTTATTTATTAAACAAGTCAGATCAAATCAACAAATTTTTAAAAAAATTAAAATATAAACTCTAATTAAATAGTCTAAGTCATTCTTATCCTTATTTAAACTTTAATTAAAGAATAAACATTTATTCATTAAATACTAACTCATTTTTATATTTTTACTTTGTTGAAATATAGACTCATTTTTATATTTTTACTTTGTTGAAATATATGTTAATGTTTTTTAGGTTACCTTCACATTATCTTCCTCAAAATTCTTACCTCATCATTGTAAATATTAGTTTGAAGACTGATAATTGGATTTGTAATTTACAAAAATTCGATCAAATCATCAATAAATTTGAGTTGAATTTTCATACTTATATCTTTTAATAAGAAAAAATTTTCTTTATCTAATTTTTATACATATATAATAGAAACATGTTATTCATATAACTAATTTACACAATAATTCATACATTATCTCTTTCTACCACATCTTATATTTCTTTTCTTTTTTCTCTTTATTATTATTATTATTATAAAAATTATTACATAAAATAGGAGTAGAAATAATTTGTTTTTTTTATATAAAATATGTGGGTATGTGTATATGGATAGTGAACATTATATATGTGCAGTAGAACTACCACTAATGTGATAAGGGTATTTTGAAGAAAAAAAAAATACTAACAACACACTCTTTTAAACATGCTTTTTACCATATTTTTTGTGTTCAATTAAATTTTTAAGAAGTTAAAACAATGTTCAAAAGTATTAAAAAAGTGTGTTGCTAGTATTTTTTTATTTTAAAATTTAAATACCATTTATTGGAGTTAAGAATGTCAATTTGGGTTGGCCGGTTACTGCAAAAGTCAGCCACTTATCTTTAATTAAGTTCCACTTTTCTTTTTCTTTTTGAGTTATGATAGGTAAAATCATTTAATTTAAACTTTGGATTCAGTTTTAAGCTGCAGCCTTTTGCATGTTTAACCTAGTTTTTAGGATTACTAGACATATAGCTCGCACTTTAAGCTGGATTTTTTATCCACTGAGCGCTTTATGTTATGAAAATGCAAAATTAGCCATTCTCTAAAAAAGAAAACAAAAAATAAAATAAAATAAAATCATAAATGTTACAGAATCTAGGCCTTTTTTATTGGATTGAAAAACTAAAAACAAAGCAAAAGGCTTAGGGTAGACATTTGAGTTCTAGGAGTCAAGTGAAACCAAGTAAGAGAAACATACTAATTCTCATCATCATTAGCTATATCAGTGACAGAAGAAAACGAGCAACCATGACCAGAAATAGTGGTATCAAATTGGGCGGCGATAGAAAGATAGAGCAATACGCTGAAGTGCTGTGAGTGGAAGCAAAGCAAGAGGGATGAATTATCATCCTCAGAGTGGATGGGCGGTTACAGATATAGCCAAATCAATATTTTAATTAATTTGCAGACAAAGCCTAATTAACTATATCTACTTTAAGGACTACACTCATTAGTTTTTTTAAATCGAAATTGAGTTCAGCCGCATTCAACTTTGCTATTACTTTTACACTCTTATCACTATAGTACTCCATTCGCTTCTTATATAACTTACCTATATATTCTTAATCGGATTTAGATTTGGTACTAAGTATAAATATTCCCTTTCCTCTAGGAGCATGCAATTTGAGCATGGGGCCTAATCGAATTATATCGTTCATCCTATCAATATTTGTAGGGTTTATATGATGACATCGTTTATGCAGGACTCAAACATAAATTCTCTAATTTGTTTGATAATATACGCATTATCAAACATAATCACTATGTGAATGAATTATTTATACAAATTATGTGACTGATTTGCGGTAAACATGGTTTTGGGCCATCAAAATGTGAGATGAGAAACATATCGTATATACAAGACAAGCACAAAGAGATATATAGGTCTCTAACTGTACCGAATATTCGAGGTGTACGCGGATTTCTTAACATAACCTCCCTCTGTAGGGATTATGCTACTCTAGTAATTCAGTTCAAAGTTTGAGTGTCATTTAATATCTTGCAACTTATATTCTTGTTTTAATAAATTGTATATTGGGAAATACTAGTGAAAACTTAATGTACCTAAATGATTTATTGAATGTACACCTCAATCGTATCATTCATTAATTGATAACTACCATAATTATTGTTAATTGATATTTAATGATCATAATTCGCTATGGTTGTTAGTGCGATTGACTTATTTCACCCAACTCAAGTGCGCTACTGAACTAATTTATGCAAGTATTTCCTTTTAATAGTAAAAATTCTGTTTAAAAGAGTGCCTTAAAACAGTGATTAATTATAAACATTTGGTGTATTTAATTATTTAAAAATTGTATTATTGTTAGTATAATAAAAACTTCATTTTTATTTAATACTATTTTTTTTTCTTAAGAAATGTTATCCATAACAAAACCCTTGTAATTATGGGACAGAACAGTAATGGGAAGAACATGGGAGGCTTGTCGACTACTCAGCCTGACTTCTACATATTCCATTTTGCTCTTTTCAAAATTGTCATATGCAGACTCCACAATCTCTAAAAGAAGGCCAATGCCTATGAAGTATTTGTCGGTTTCCACTTCTAAAACCATTAAAAAAATGTTAATGTGCAGGTGAAGCTTACCAGATTGTCCACTATGGCTTGTTATTATAAATAGTAACCCAGGCTTTCTGATTCTGCATGTACTTCAACATCCCAACTCAAAATTAAACTTATTGCAACTTGTGTTCTAGTGCTAGCAGTGGTCACTTGTAGAAGTAAGGTACAACCATTGGTTTCTTTCAATTTCCCAAAACTCAGGGTGTCCAATTAGTCCAAAATTCTAGTCTTTATCTCTTTCATATAGTTGTTGAAAGTCACAAAGCCAATTGGAGTGTCAAGTTCTCAAATTTTTAGAATGAGACATTCTCATATTTTATCACTAGCATTCTCCTTGTACTTTTTTATTTTATTTCTTCCCACCCAAGCTAGGTACCATTTCCATAAACACAAGCACTCACATTCTCATAATTCACCTGAAATTTCTCCATCACCTTCTCCATTGGCTTCACCTTCTAGTGCTCCTGATTATGCTCCTAGTCCTTGTCCCACTGCTGATGAGAACTCCCATAATGCAACTAACTTATTTGATGTAAGAACATTTGGGGCTGTTGGAGATGGAATAACTGATGATACAGAGTCATTCAAGATGGCCTGGGACACTGCATGCCAAAGTGAATCAGCAGTTAACACTGTCCTTGTTCCCCATGGTTTCTCCTTCATCATTCAATCTACTATTTTCACAGGTCCTTGTCAAGGTGACTTAGTACTAAAGGTAATGTATTTACTCTGCACCTTTTTGGTTCTTCTTATATGGTTAAGGGTAAGCTCACTAATTGACTTTGTTGGCACAAAATGGAGAAGGTTGATGGCACTGTCATGCCACCTGATGGACCTGAATCTTGGCCAAAGAACAATAGTAGGCGTCAATGGCTTGTCTTTTATAGAATCAATGGAATGTCATTGGAAGGAAGTGGTTTAATAGATGGGAGAGGAGAAAAATGGTGGGACCTTCCTTGTAAGCCTCATAAGGTATTGATTATTTTAAAATATTAAGAACAAAATTCAAAATTTTATGCTTCTTCAAACAATTACTGATCCCTACAATAAATGCCACAGGGACCTCATGGGACAACATCTCCTGGACCTTGTGACAGCCCAGTTGTAAGCTGTCAAAACTCAACCTTTTTTGTGTAAATAATTGGACTCAAAATTAAAATTAAAAAAAAAAAAACCTTTCTTGTGTATACATACTCTGTTTCTATGACTTCATTGTGATTGAAAATAATTATTCATATATAACTCTACTTGTTGCAGGCCATAAGGTTTTTCATGAGTTCCAACTTGACTGTGCAAGGACTTAGAATCAGGAACAGCCCTCAGTTCCATTTCAGATTTGATGGCTGTCAAAGCGTGCACGTAGACTCAATCTTCATAACAGCCCCAGCACTAAGCCCCAACACTGATGGAATACACATAGAAAATACCAATGATGTGAAAATATACAATTCTGTCATTTCTAATGGTTGGTCACGAAATAATCCCTTAGCTCTCTTTATCCATTGCATCAGAAGGCACTAACAATATACATTTCTATGAATTATCCTTTTATAGGTGATGATTGCGTGTCCATTGGTTCCGGTTGCCATGATGTTGATATAAAAAACATCACATGTGGACCTGGTCATGGAATTAGGTAATTTATTATTTATTTTCAAGGAAAGGTCTAAATGTATATATATTTTTTCTCTGGTTAACTTAACTTATCTTATTAATTTTGTTCAGCATTGGTAGTTTGGGAAATCACAACTCTAGAGCCTGTGTGTCAAACATTACAGTGAGGGAATCAGTAATAAAAGTGTCAGATAATGGGGTTAGAATCAAGACATGGCAAGGTGGATCAGGATCAGTATCAGGAGTGACATTCAGCAACATTCACATGGATAGTGTGAGGAATCCCATTATTATTGACCAGTTCTATTGCCTCACTAAGGATTGCACCAACAAGACTTCTGCAGTATTTGTATCTGACATAGTTTACACAAACATAAAGGGAACCTATGATATAAGGCACCCACCTATGCATTTTGCTTGCAGTGACTCTGTCCCATGCACCAACTTGACTCTCTCAGATATTGAGCTTCTTCCAGCTCAAGGAGATATAGTGCTTGATCCTTTCTGTTGGAATGCTTATGGAAATTCTGAGACACTGACCATTCCTCCAGTCTCTTGCTTGCTGGAAGGCAACCCTCAGTCTATTCCAGGCAATGACATAGATAATTGCTGACACATTAGATTCTGTAATTAAACTAAAAATGTGTGTATGTATACGTATAATTACAAGGGAAGTAATTAAGGGGTATAGTATTATGTTGAGTCTTATGTTGTGATTGCTGAGGAGTTGTGTTTTAGATACTCCTCCCAAATTGTTAACTATCTCTAATAGTTATTATGTCAGATTTGAAATGGAACAGTTTGAACTTGTTCATAAATCCAAAGAGCTTGAATTTGTGACTACTTCATATCTAACTCTACCCAAATTCCAGTACTGCTTTTATATTGACCATGACTACATTAATATTTCCGCTTATAAATTTGTGGCGGCATGCTGTTATAAATTTGAAAGGCAAATGCTAACTGGTCACTAGTTAAATAATTTAAAAATAAAAAATAGTATTATCGTATTTAATGAATCGTGAGCATTATATTTAATAAAAATATTATTTATTATTTTCTTATTTAGCATCTTAGACCTTAGTTAAGATTCAATTTGTAATATATGAGGTATGTTAGGATCTAGGAATTTGGAAAATAATAGAGGGTAGGTGGGATTAAGTTAGGCTAAATTACACTTTATATGGCTTATAGCTTTACGTCTAAAATTTTTTAAATAAATTCCTACAGATTGATAGCTGTTTAGACTATATTAGTATATGTTTATAAATTATCTGCAGACTGCTGGCCATTCTGGATTGTTATTAAAAGATTTAAGTATTTAATTATAAAGTTTTAATAATTAGTAGTGGCCCAAATATATTTAGTGAAATTGTAGGAACCTATTTTAAGAAATTGATAAGTACAATAATTTTATTAAAAATTCTAAAATTATTATAACTTATTTCTTTTTCTAAATCACATATATCTTTTATTAAAAACATTTCCGTTCAAGTCGGATAGTATCATTATGGAGACAAATTAATTTTTATTTTTAAATTTATTTTTTATGAAAAATTGTAAACAGTTTTTAAAAAATGAATAAAGATTATTGAAAGGGTATACTTAATTTTTCATTTTATTCCTTTTTTAAAAAAAATCAAATAAGGTAAATATTTCTTTAAAACAAAGGAAATCCTTCTTTTCCCTCTCCAAAGATACCATAAAGATTATCTTCATTGAATGCATGGACTTGTAACTGAACTGAATACTGATATTCCTTGGGAGTTGGAGTGAACTAGAATGTTTTCCCGCTTCAGCAAGGTCATCAATTATTGCTTCTAGACTTTGGTTTGAATAAATTATGAAGACTAGTTGTATAGCCCGTGAAATTAATGGATCAAAGAGGAAAAGAAGAAAAGCATTTAAATAAAGTCACTTGTCGACATCTCAGAATTTGGATAAATATTTATGTATATAAGTATGGATATATCATTACAGGCCGAATTGAGTTTACTAAATTAATATAATCATATAGCAACGAATGGCATCCATGCCTTTGATGACGCAGCAGAATAATGCATCTTTGTAGTCACAACTTCTAAATAATTTCTTGCACTCAACTTTTGTAAGATTTCCTGATCTATGATAGTGAAAATGATGCTAGTTAATAAATGGACTGCATCCTCATACTCATATACTCCTTCCATCTTTTACTTACTATGTTTCTTTTGGCTATTTTAGTTTATTTTAAAATATTTATCATATTAAAAAAATAAAAATATTAATTTTTTTCCTATTCATACCCTCATTTATTGGTATCTTATCTAAATATTTAAATTAATTTACTATTATTTCCTCTATATTTTTTTATCTTTCCACTTGAATGAATAGCACACAAATCAAATAATACAATTAGTCTTCTTATTTATATCAAAATTATTATTATTTTTTTAATTTAAATTTTACTATTATTTTTCTTTTATTTATAATATGTAAAATATTCAAGAATTAGGTAAAAAATTAAAAATATAATTAAAAACAATTAATATTATCTTAAATTTTAAATACACATATAAATGAAATTAAAATTCTATTTAAAAGTGGATGGATAAAAAAAATGAAATGAGTATATGTTAACTTTTTAATAAAGATAATTTTATGTAAAAAATTCATTATATTAGAGTTGTTAAAATGGATGGATCCAAACGGTCAATCTAAACTTTTTGATAAAATATACAACTTAGACATCATTTTAATAGTTTAGATTAAACCTAATTTTTTTTATCTGAATCGAATAATCCATTCGATTTTCTTTAATTATCATAATAATTTATATGATTAATGTTTTTATAAAATATATACACTATATTTAAAACAAATAATATAAACTACTAAAATTAGGTTAGTAATAAAAAATTTATATAATTTGTTTGGGTTATAAATTGGAACATAGGTACCATCTTGTATAATAATAATAATAATAAGGTGGAGGGGGTCATTTCTTATTGTCATTTATCTCAGATGATTCACTGCAATGGTGGTATGTTGGTGAGAAAAATATTTTAAGCATACAAGAAAGCTTTTCGATTGAATTAAGTTGAAATATTTAAGATACAACGCTCTCTGTTTTAGCAATAAAGTCTGATATTTGATGATTTTTTTTTCTTTATATAGAACTTAATGTTAGAAAAAAGCACAGAACTTTTGCATCCATGAAAATATTATTATTTGGTTCAAGTTGAAGCGGTTATACATCCTATTTAAATCACAAACTAGAAGATTCCAAAACTGCCTTGGCATTCGTGTCTGAAAAGAAGATTAAGGTGATGAGTGATGAGGGTATTTTAAACAAACAAAAACAATGTAAACATATGGGGAATCTAGAACGCAAAACAAAAAGGGAATGATGATTGCTTAATTATCAGTGAGCGTGAATGATTTGAAGAGGATTTGTAATCCTTGACCATGAGACCTTCACTTGTTGTAAGTTGGGTTCTGAAGTGGGATTGGCTTTTCCACTTTTGCACGCGCGTTGGCATGCTTCACAATGTCTATATATTAGAAGGAAGGTATTCTTGCATTTTGAGAAGATAAAGTAATGGTCAGCGCACGGGCTAAATCCAATTGCCACCCACCAAACACACCTTTTCTCCAAGCATTCCAAAGGTTATTATTGTTACTACCATACAATGCAAAACATGAAATATTGGGATGAAAAGAAAATTAACATGCACTTGCTAAATTGGGATTCAAGGAAAATAATTTTATTTATTTGCTACATATGCCCCTTCTCAAATGTTTGGTTAAACAATATTTTCAGCTTTTAGGCCTATTCCCATCCCTCTGCCTCTTTTTTTCTATTCCACTTGATCTTCTTCTAGTCTTGTAGATTATTTGCAACCCTTTGAAGATTGATTTATCATTCTATACACAAGAGAAAGATCACAATATCACATCACATGTAATGGTGGTAAAGCATCTAGGCTAACACCATGTAATGTATGACTATATATTATAAAAGGCCTTTAGGGAAAATAATAAAAATAATAAGAGTTTGAAGGTTAAGTGAAATATAGGTAATGAGTTATGGTTTGGTGACGATACAGGTATAACACTTTATTTTTGTTGGCGCAGTTTCAGAAAAAAGTGAAGGGTTTGTAGTTCCTACTGCTATATTATTAATAGAGGGATGTCGCATGAACATGGACATGAAGGCTGTCCAAAGTTAAAGAAAAAGGTAGCGAAAGGAATCTAGGCCACTTAAAAGGGCATCTCTTATCTACCCACTACTATTTATCTCTCTCTCATATACTATGAATTCATTTCTTATTAATATAAACCCCTAAATTTAGCTAACATATAGCACTTTCATCATCATGCTTGAAGAGACTTGGAAGAGCAGAAAAAACAGATTTTTCTAAAAAAGAGAGAGAGAGAGAGAGAGAGAGAGCTAAAAAAATGATGAATAACTGCACTATAATTGGGCTTTTCTCATTGTTTAAAGTACTAGTAACATTTTATTAATTTCTCTTTCGAAAATCTAATCAAAGGATTAAAATTAACGAACATAAAGGAGACAGTGGGAACGGGGAAGGTGGGATGACTTTTATGCACGCGGATTCTAACTTATAAGAGCTATAAAAACCAGTGCTAAAGTTCCCATCAACGCAAAGTTTGCCTACTAGTTCTAAACAAGTAAAGATGAAAGATTATGACACAATATAAAGCTACATATTCAGCACATTTATATTGTTTCTTACCATTGCTTTTCAGCATATTCACAAGAAGAGCGGAAAGGTATTAGCAGATAAAAGTACAAGGCTACAGCTTTAATGACAATTTATAAGATGAAAATTACTAACAAAGTAACCTAGTCCTTTAGAAATGCCTATATCTCTCATTATGTATAAATTTCTCCTTCGTCTATGAGAGAAGTAAATTTCTTCCAAATTTAAAGATAATATATATACATATATAAAAAAGGAATCGAGTTATTGAAACTTAACTTTGCATAGAATTATTTTATTTAACAACTTTTATATATAATTATATTTTATCAGTTTAACCGTTAAATTAATAAATTATATTATATAAATTATTCTTATAAAATTTAAAAAATATTTAATATTTTTTAATATATATTATAAAAAATATATTATTGATTGGATTGATATATATATATATCAAATTTTTTTAAAAATAACTTATGTTAAAATTATTATGTTATATAAATCTCTTAAATGATTAAACTTTATCAATTTAACTATTAGATTAATAATTTTTGTTATATTAATTAAGTTTATAAAATTTTATAAAATTTAAAAGGTATTTAAAATTTCATTAAATTATTTTAAATTAACATATAATATTCTTTTTATAACATATGTTAATTAAAAATTATTTAATGAGGTATTAATTTTTTAAAAAAAAATTATAAAATTTAATTTATATAATAAAAATTATTAATTTAATATTTAGATCGATAAAATTTAAATCTTTAAATAATTATTAGCAAAATAATTATAGTATAAATTATTTATAAAGTAATTTGATATATATATATATATAAGTATCGTAAATATATTTTTTATATTTTTTTCTATCAAATTAAAATTTTAATTTTAAATTTAAAAAATAATACTAAATTTATGCTCATTTCAAAAAAAAATTATAATATAATAACTCGTGTTAAATTAGAATATATCATACTTAATTTGATATATGGAAATAGAAAATATAAATAAACTAATAATTTATGGGTAAAATGTTTTTATATTTCATTTTATTTAGAATATTTTTAATTAGTGTTTCAAAAATTAAGAAATAATAATTATTTTTAAAAAAGATTAAATATATTTTAATTTTTCTAAAATTTTAAAATTTTAATTTTAATTTTTCAATTTTAAATAAACACCTTTTGATCTTTTATTCTTTAAAATAAATTATTTTAATTTTTAAAATAATAAATCTTTAATATATTGCATATATTGATATTTGATATATTAATGATGAATAATTAAAATTAATTAATTTTAAAAATAAAAATAAAAATTAATTTAAAAATTTTTAAAAACTAAAAATATATTTAAGTTTTTTTAAAATTATATTAAGACTATATTATAAATCATGGTATGAACATATTTATTATAATTTATCTTTTAAAATTATATGAAAATTAATTATTTTAAAAATTAAAAATTAAAATTAATTTTAAATTTTAGATGAACTGAAAATATGTTTATTTATTTTTTAAATTATATTAAATCTGCATTGTAAATCACGGGATGAATATGTTTGTTATAATTTTTGTATTTGTCTAATGTACATATCACCGTATAACAAGGTGTACCAATGCACCACTATTGTTTGCCGTTAGATTTAATTGTAATTTATTAAATGACTGAAATTCATTATCTGCAACTTGTTGAGCAGGTCAATTAAAAAAGTGGTCAAAACTGCAAATTGACCTTTCTTCTAAAACGCTTTACCTATTCAATTCAAACTATGAGTAGGTAAATGACTGACGCACATTGGAAGCAGTTCACGCAACATACCAACACCCGCACGACAAAGATTTTAAGTATTACTATAATGTTGCTATACTAGAGAATCATATTCATGAAGAGGTAGCTGAAAAAACTGAGAATTGCAATGATTTGTAGTTTGTGCCACATTGAAACAAAGAAAAGGCTTCAAGGTAAACCGGAAACTTTCTGCAAAACACTTGAATATTTCAAACTACAGACCTGAGACATCTATGAATACGTCTTCTCACGTTTTGAATCATCATTAACATTAACTCATAATAGATTGAGCTCAAAGAACTTAGTGCTTACTAAATTAATTTACTAAAAAAAAAGCATATTTTGTGTTCCTCACTTCCTAGATGTTAAAATCAATAATTCAATCCAAATAGAAAATGTATAATAGAACCCCAACCCAATAAAGAAAAAATAGTAATAAACTTAACCTCTAGTATGTTTGGATGGAAGAGAGGAGAAAAAGGGTATATATATATATATATATATATATAATTTTTATTATTTATTTATATATATAAATAAAAATAAAATAAGAATTTTGTCAACGTACATGAAAAATAATTCTTTCTTATTAGATGAGAAAGTGAGGAGAAATTTTTTTTCCTTTTTTATTTATATTAAATTGTTAAAACTTTTATATATTTTAAAAAATTAAATTTATATTAATAAAAATATATTGTAAAAATTTAAAATTTTTGAAAGTTAAATTTATTTTTTAAGTTATATAAAATAAAATTTATATTACTGATACATTTTTTTATCCATTTAAAAAAATTTCCTTTCTCTTATATTTTTATTCATCCAAATAATTTATTTATTTATTTTATTTTATTTTATTTTATTTTCTTCCTTCTAAACAAACGATTATGATTTGTTTAGAGGACCTTTGATGATATTTATATCCAAAGGGGCTTTCAAGTAGCTTTACACCCCAACTTCTGATGTAGAGCCTACGGATATAAAATTTAAATGAAAGTCGACTTTAGAAAAATAATGACAAGTTCTACTTCAAAACAAGAAACATCAACACAGAGATAGATCCCTTTCAAATTTTAACATATATAATATCATGCCAAATCATCAAAAATTATAAAGGACTAAGATACAAATATAATAAATTGACAACCCTGCAATTAATAAGCTAAAATACTGGTCGACACATACATCACATGATACAAAGTGCGGTACCCTTGCAGCCACCTCACTTAGGCTTAGATCCATTCTCTAATGAATGGACAAAAGTTGGACCATTTTGGTGGGTATGTAACTCTACAGTGCACTCATCTGAATGTATTTAATTTTTTAGTTGTTGAAATTTTTTAAAAAAAATTATAAAAATTATAAGTATTAAATTAAAATATATTAAAATAGATAGCATTGTAGAGGTCTACAAATATTATTATTCTTTTATCTCCAACACATTACAATTTTTAATTGGGTTATTTCGCTTTAATATAATTGGTCGGTATGTTTTTTCTTTCATTTTCAATTTGTTGAAGACTTGTTGAAGTATAAGGTGTAAACTTGTTCATGTTAGATAGAAATAAATATGATGAGTAATATACAGATAAAACATGTCTAAAATTTTAAGATTTTGGTTGGATATAATATTCAATCTGCTTCTGTGTAGTTTTTTTCTTAATCTATTGTTAAGTTTTCTTGTTCTTTTAGATTTTTCTCATGACTTAACAAAGAGTTTTATTTTATTTTTTTTATATAAGAAAAGTATACATCCAGCTCCCATCAGGATTTGAAAATTTTTTGGGTAGGATTTCGATATCTTAACACGAATCTTCACCTATGGAACATAAAAAATAAAGTATTTTGAGATCCTACTTATTAACTGATAAAATTTATCAAACCAACCCAACAATTGAGGGTTGAGCTACAGATTAGCTGGCTTATTATTATGAGATAAGTTATTTATATTTCATATATTTATATAATATTTCATGTATTTTTTATTTTTTTTATCATGTACCATATTTTATTTTTTTCTTCTCTTACTTATTTATTGTAGTGTAAATTATTATACTAATATATAGTGAAAATACAATTTCTCTATTATTATTTTCCGTATGCAAAGTGAATAGCCCATTAAAGAGTACAAAAATGCATTGCCTTTTTATTGTTAAATTGCGTTAATTTACGGACACTCATCTATATTTTTACAGGTCGACAGGTTAAGGGGGAACTAGATTTGAGACTCAAAATGATCGAAGGTATTGTGAGTGCTGAAGACAAGAGCAGCCTCCATTTAGCACCTTAATTTATATATTATATATTTTGTGAAATTTTGAAAATATTTTTAATGAACATTGATGAATAAAATTTATTGTTCGTGAGTTTACCCAAGCGGATCTAAGTATTTACAATAAAACAGTAAAAAATAGAAATAAATTATTTTCTTTATTGTAACATTTTACTAAAGGAAGTCTACTAGATTGTTAAAATTATTCTAAAATTATTAGTATATAACATTACGAAAATCGAAAGTTTAATTACTTGATGATATAAAAGATATTTCTATCTGTAGAATTTAGATGCAGATAAGTCATAATCTAATACTACAACACAGTCATAAGATAAATCTAATATGGGATAGATCTTTTAATTATTAAATATCTTGTAAGTTCTACATTTCTAATATTAGAAGTGTGAGTTGATGTCTTAAATTCTCTACCCTTGAGTGTAAAACGTTTCACAAAATACAGATTAAAGCTTATTAGATCTTGAATAATTCTTTAAATTAATAAATATTCTAAATAAATGGGATTCAATTAGGTTGGAATCTATTGAATAGGTCTTAATTGTATGTAAAATGATGAATGTTCATTCTATGAGTGATTAATAATAATAATAATAATAATAATAATAATAATAATAGAAAATTCGAGAGATTTGATAGATGATATAATAAAAAAGAACATAAAAGAGTCTGCTAGAAAAGAAAAAGTAAGTATATGATATAATTAGTATAACTGCATAGATGTAGAAAAACCCTCATCTCCAACCCTTTTTGATTCCGTAAAAAAAGAAAAACTTATGCTAACCTTCATTTTTAAATTTAATTAATTTTAAGCAAAATAATAATAATAAGTTTTTATTGAGAAAAATATAGTATAATTAATATTTTAAAATATTAATTTTTAATAAAAACTACTGTTTCTATATATTTAAACTCAATTTATTGAGGTTAATATTTAAAAAAAAAAACCGTTCAGTCGACTGCAAAGCAAAAGAATAAAAAAATACCTTTCTCTTTTTGGTGAAAAGGAACAAAATAAAAAGGGCCGAGTTTGCCTCTTGTCACTTGTCACTTGTCAATCACAACTGGGCCTCAATGGTAGATTTTAGGTTTAGTGGTAGCTAATTGCCTTTTTTCAGGGCTGTTTTTTACTTTTTTGCATTCTACTCCCTTCTTCTTAAATTTTATTTTTAATTTTATCTTTTACTAAATATATTTAAGAAACTAGTTTTTAGAATATATATATTTTTATATTTTTTAAAATAGTTTTTTAAACAAATATATATATGAGTATAAATAAGTAAATTTTAAAAAAAATTAAATACATTTCATAAAATACTTTATGAAATGTATATATTTATTCTATAAAATATATTTTTTATTTTAAAAATTATTTTACAAAATATATATTTTTTAAATTTAATAAAATAATTCATAATATATAAATTAAAATTTAAAATTTAAAATAAATTATAAAAATGTAAAAATTATATATTTTATTCAAAGCTACCTTCTTTTTAGTAAAGAAAAGAGATAAATGATATATATATATATATATATATATATATATATGGAAGTTTATATATATATATATATAAAAGAAAAAAATATAGAAAAAAAAAAGAAACAAATAGGTGAAATCTTTACCCAGTTTAACAATGCCATTTATCGTAATATGCAACATATGGATACGGATCATTGGCTTAAAAGTTCATTACACGCCAAAATTTGAGGAATTGGACAGTATGAAAATATTTCTTTTATGTTTAATTGTAAAAATTATTATTAAATAGCACAAAAAAAAAAGATAATCAAAATGTAAATATTTCGTACACATTAAATCAGAGAACAATTTTTTCTCCCTGCATAATGTAATTTTTATGCAATTGAATGTCAAACTGATATCTTTAATAACTTTTTTTGTAAATAATAAATTTTATCAATTTAATAATTAAGTTATGGGATATTATTCTAATAATCTAATATATATATATATATATATATATATATATAAGTTAATAATGTGCTTTTACTTATATTTCAAACCGAAAAATAAAATCATATATAAATGATTGTCTATGCTGTTCTATAGTATATAATAAGAAATAAAAAAAACAAATGAAAGTATTTCTTTCATTTTTTTTTATCTGTTATCATGTGAAATTTTTTATTTGTCATTTTAAAAATTTAAGATAATATTTGCTAGTTTTTCTCCCTTAACTTTACAATAGCATTGATGAATGAGATAAATTAATTAATAAGAATTAAAAATATAAAAACTACATAATAAATCTAATATAAACATGAATATTAATTATATTTTTAATATATATAAAATATCTTTCAAGGAAGTAAAAATAAATTAAAAATGAATTTATTATATAAAATTTAAAAACCACTCATTTGAAATTTATTTTCAATTAATTAGTAAGTTTTCAATGTATTTTAAATTTTTGATCATTTTTGTAAATAAAAGTTTTTACATAAAAGAATAGATTATTATAAATAAATATTTTATTATATCAATAGGTATAAATAAAAAAATAAGACTTAAAATTGGAGAAAAAATATAAACATAAAGTTTTTGAATCAATACACATAATTTTTATACCAACAAAATTCAACATAGTTAATAGATAAATTTGTTTCTTGAGTATATTAATAATGATTTGATTACTGATCAAGTGTTAAAATAATGGTTAAAGAGAATAAAATTTATTTTAACGATCTTTCTATATTCAAAAAATTATTTTTATTATTTGAATAAAAATAATTTTGATATATATTTAAAAATAAAAATGAATAAAATTGTTTAAAAAATTTATATTTGTCTTGTTTAAAGTTTAATTTGGCTCGTCCTATTTAATAAATAGAAAAGTTTAATATTATTAAAAAATATTTTCAGATAAACAAGTTAGATTTATATCTAAAAAAATTTGTTTAATTTATTTAAAGACTTATTTATCTTTATATATATTATATATTTATATTTACTATATTTATTTTAATATATTATATTTGTGTATTATCTATTTTAATATATTTTTCTATATAATATTAATATATTTATATAATTTTTTAAAAAAAAATTCAATTTTTAATTTCAAATAAAAGTAACCCTAAATGGCTTTTTCCTTACTCTCAAAATAAAACACGTTCTTTTCCGTTATCATCTACTTCTGTGAGACTACAACTCAATTTTAATTCCTCCTTGTATGTAATCTTGTGTAAAAATATATCATATATCATATCACCTAATGCAATATTCTAAAAATAGTTGTAAAATTTTCTAATGTTAAATAATTTTGATTTATTTTTTATACATGTGATACTCTTAAATGTTGGATTAATAGATTCTATAATTTAAAAAATATTAAAAATATTTTTATAAAAAACTTTAGCTTATGAAGTTTTTAAATAATATATATATATATATATATATATATGTTTTAGATAGAAATAAAAGTAAATAAAATCGTTTAATAGAAATCTACAGATTAGCTTATTTTATAAACAAACGACTCAAGTTTGTTAAAAAAAATTTCTAGATAAACAAGTTAAATTTAGATTTAGATTTATAAAAAAAAATATTTAATCTATTCAATTACATATTTATCTTCGTATATTATATATTTATATTTATTTTAATATATTTTATTTATATTATATATATATATATGTTTTAGATCTATTTAATGATCTTTTTATCTTGTAAAATTTAAGTTTGGAAACATTTTTAATCAATCGTTTATATAGACTTTAAATTTATTTATTGGTCTTTTTTAAAACGTAGACTTTTAAACGGACTCGTAGGTCTAAACTTTAAATCAAGGTACATCTTGAACTGAAAAAAGTTTCAACAGGTAAGAAAAACGTTAAACCTTAAACTCTAAACACCAACTTAGACTTCAAAGTTTTTAAACAAATCAGATTTGAACACTCAAAGCCTATCTTAACTCAACCTACTTCTATCCATAGTTTTAGGCCTATTTAGTAGTAGGCTTTTTTTTATCTTGTAAATCTCAAAGTTTTTAAACAGACTAAACTTAAACACTTAAATTTTAACTTGACTGGGGCCACTTTCATTCCTAATTTCAGGTCTATTTAATAGTTTTTTTATCTTGTAGTTTTTAAGCCTATAAACTTTTTTAATTAATCATTTATATAAGTTTTAAGCTTATTTAGTGATTTTTTTTAGAATATAAAATTTAAAATAGATTTGTAAGCTTAAAACCTTTTAAATAGGACAAACCTAGAAAAAAAAATTATTTAAAAATAACAGATACGGACTCAGACCTCAAAATTTTGTACACAGATCAAGTTTAAACACTCATAACCTAACTTGATTCGGTGTACTTCCATCTCTCGATACACTGTAAAATATTGGCACACCATCTTTATAATTTTGGTGTATCAAAATTAAAATTAAATTAAAATTAGGATTAATTAATATTATAATAATATTAAAATTTAATATATTTAAAAACTAAATATATCTTAATTTTGATGTATAAAATAATATTTTTAATTTTTTTAAAAAAGAAGAGCATTGAGATTTGAATTTATACCTTATGTAAATAAATGGTTAGCAAAAAAGTCAAACATTAAAAATAACTACTAAACATTTTATTTAAGAGTGTAAATGTAAATTTATAATATAAAAATAAATTTAAACTATTTAATAAAATATTCTTAATCTCTTCATGCGTCAAAGATTTATTATTTTTCCAATCCTCCCGTAATACAATTTTTTTATTAATATAGCAACGTACATCTTAATTTGTTTGATTTTTCCCCCAAATTTTCTTTTTAATATTAAAATTAAGAGAGAGTAATCAAATGAATGAAGTTAATTGTAGGGGAATAAACTTTGCAGAAGTATAAAAAATAATTCTTTTTATATCTGCTATTTGAAATTATAATACTAGGTTAAAAAAATAATTAATCTTTTAAGTTATTATTGAAATTTTTTATGATATTTTAAATTGTTTTTTTTTTATGTCATCTTTGAAGTTAAATTCATCAATAATTTTTTTAAAAAAGTGACATACAAAAAAGAAATTATGGTAGTTTGTAGATAAGGAAGGGATTGATTTATACTAATATAAACTAAATTTACTCTTACATCATTCAATAATTTTTTACTGAACAATTTTATACCACAAATTTTTCTTTAGATTAAACATTTTTCAAATAGATTATGTACGTTTATAAGATTTTATATTTAATACCACTTCAATATACATTAAAATTGAAACAACTTGTACCATTACCATATATAAATTATAAACCCTTCAATTGTTTAATTATTTTTATTGTTATTTGATTTTTGAAATTTAACACAGTTAATTTGTAAGATGTTAGATCATGATACAGATATTTTAAAAAATTAATAAATATTTTTATTGATAGTAATAAATATTATATTATATTATATTATATTATATTATATTAGATATATTATTGAGAAGGTGAAGAAAAAAAACTTAAAATAAAATATGAAATGAAAGAAATAAATTATAAAATTATAACATAAAATTATTATTAATATAATATATTAAATTTTAAATTTTAAATAGTTAATTTAAATTATTATTTAAAATTATAATAATTTAAAGATTTAATTTATCTAAAAAATATATTCAAATTTGTTATAATTTATCAATATTTAAAATTTCAATCAAATTAACATATGATAGAAATAAAAATTATAAACGAAACGTTAAATGTTTAATATAGGAAAATTTACGTGACTTAGTGAAAATAAAAGTAGTTTCTACAATTATTTTTTGTCAAGAATGAGAACATTAATTGAATATGTTAAGGTATATAATTATACAATTGACAAAATGGTTCAATCCACAGAATCAGCTAAAATAAGCCTATTAATTATAGGGTTTGGGTTGATAAATTTAAAATCAGAATAAATCTAGTTCATTTTAGCCTAGTACATGTTAAAAGTGGGCATGGGCCAACCTGCCCCATTAATATTTGAGCTACCAATATAAAATTATTTTTCATCCTTAATTTTGTTTGAATTATATATTTTTTTAGTATTAAACATAATTGAAGTTTGAAATTTGACTTTGACTTTTGATGAAATTGTTTGGAACCTATTATCATTGATTATTATCCTTATCATGCCTAACTGAACATTACGTTTGTCTTCTTTTATACTAACTCAAATCATCAACAAACTACTAATAGCTTCATCATATGTATTTAATATGTGTTTAATGTGTATTTGTGAATGAAAGGTATAATATTTTGTTGAATAGGGTAAAAATAATAATTATTGAATGTTTATTTTTAATATTCTTGTTTAAAATATAAAAATAATTTATATATACATATATTAGTAAAGAAAAAATAAATAGCAATTAAAAAAATCAACAGATGGAATCTTATAAATTTAATTTGTAGTCAAATTTTAAAATTTGAATCTGTATTTTTTTCAATGTCAAAATTAAATAAAAAGAACAATTTCCTAATAAAAATAGATTAAAAAATTAATATTATACTATAAATTTAAAAGTTAAATTTAATTTTAGAGAGGAACAATCCACGTTGGATTGCTATCCAAGTAGTAACGACTTCAACAGGTTTTTTAAAGGTTCAAATATGTTGTGGACATTTTAATCCAGTTTGCATAAGTTTGTTACCTACATTGTCTCAGGTTAGATAAATAATTATAATTTAGCAATTAGATGTGTAAAAAATTTCATTCTTTATAGTTTTTTTATCAAAAAAATAAATTAATATGAATTAAGGATAAGGTACATCGATAGGGAGATAGCTCCGCCATACATGATTACTTTTATTCTTATATCTTCTGATATAGACAATAAAAAAAGAAATTAAAAGCGTTAACTAGCTCCTAACAATCGTGAAGAATTGGAATAATACTATGATGAATATTCAAATTCAACATTGCTTGCTAAACCTAAGAAGAATCAGTTTGAACCTACACTATAGGAAAATTTTGATTTTGAGCCAAACATAAAGCTCACCTCTCAGAGTTAAACATTCAGCTTTTAATGCATCTATTTAGTATTTAACATAGTAACTAGCTGTGATAAGAGACCTTTATGATCAACTACCACAGCACCAAAACCAGTTCCACTCATTCCAAAGGCTATAAGTCATTGTTTGCACATGCCTTCCTTCTTAGAACTTCTGATCAAAAAGTCTAACCACTCCACAATGCATGAAAAAGAGATATCACTAGTGGAAAATGAGCTTTTTACATCGGTTGTTAAACACTTTTTACATCGGTTATTCAGACGGTGTTGAAGCGGACGATATAGAAAATAAGACTTTTTACATCGGTTCTGCAACCGACGTAAAAAGTATGACTTTCTACATCGGTTGGGCAAAAAACCGATGTAGAAAGAACACTTTTTACATCGGTTGTGGGCAGAACCGATGTAAAAAGTATACTTTCTACATCGGTTGTAGCTTTAACCGATGTAAAAAGTCATCGGTTCTGCCCGCAACCGATGTAAAAAGTATACTTTCTACATCGGTTATGGTCGTAACCGAGGTAGAAAGTCTTTTTTTTTTAATGTTCATTTGTTTAGGTATACTACCGTATTATTTATTCACATATCTGCATATACACACAGAATCCAGGCAGACAATAGAGAATCACCAGACAGAGAATACAGAATTCACATAATCTATATATTTAAACCCTAAACCCTAGACCCTAAACTTTAATTTACAAATGAAATAACTTAAAATTACATCAAACAAGTATTGAAAGTTGAAAAGAAATGTAATAATCAGTCATGTACCTGTTGAAAGCAAAGAGAAAAGATGTTAGAAACTCTACTAAACATAAAAAACGTAATAAACATTTTAAAATAAGTTAAAAATAAACATACAATGATGAAATAATTAAATAAATAACTAACTTGTATCATGTAGTAACATTTTCTCATATTCCTTCATGATGATCATCTCGAATAGCATGTACATCATATATTTCAGTTTCTTCATTGATACTAGATATCCCTGATGATAAGGGAGTTTGAGAAATATCAATATTTGAAAGATCATTGGTGTCATCACTAGCGATTATTGTCTTTCCTTGAAAAACAACTGACCATCTTTTGGAGCAAGGATCTTGGACATAAAACACTTGTTTTGCTTGGTGAGCCATGAGAAAAGGGTCATCCTTGTAAGCTACTTTTTGAAGGTCAACCAATGTAAATCCTAATTCATCGATTTGCACACCACTGTTACTATCAACCCATCTGCATTTGAAAACAGGCACTCTAAATTTGGTGTAATCAATCTCCCAAATCTCTTCAATCACTTCAAAGTAAGATATGGGAGCCTTTACAGGATTTTTATCTTTAGAACTTGTAAAATGCATCGACTCTGCCACCACCATAACCCCACTATTTTGCATGGTACTGTTATCATCCTGAGACTTTGTGTAAAATGAAAAATGATTAATATCGTACCCAGTCCAACATATGACATCAAAGTTTGGGCCATTTGCTAGCCACTTCAATGTATCAGAGGCACCATCATCCTTCTTAATTGTTTCATCAAACCAGTTTAAGAACGTTTTGTTATGCTCATTCAACAACCATTTCTCGTTTATTCGAACATTCTCCTCCCTTATCATAGTCTTGTGAGTAGATAAGTAAGGTTGAACCTCATCGGTATTATTCAAAATAAACAAATGTGCTTGAAGGACTTCTGCACGACCCATTCTTTTCACAGTTATGCCTCGTGTACCTTTACCTCCGTGTCTTCCCTCATGACGAGACTTAGGAACTCCTATGGGTTCCACCTCTGACAAATACTCTGTACAAAACTCAATGGCCTCTTCTGCAATGTATCTTTCAATCATAGATGCCTCGGGACGGTGTGGATTCTTCACATACCCTTTTAATATTTTCATGTATCGTTCTATTGGATACATCCACCTCAGATAAACTGGACCACATAATCTGATCTCTCTCACTATATGAACAACCAAGTGAACCATAATGTCAAAAAATGATGGAGAAAAATACATCTCCAATTGGCATAAGATAGTGAAAGCTTCATTTTCTAACTCATCCAATTTTAGAGGGTCAATGGTTTTGCTACATATTTTATTGAAAAATAAGCATAACCTACTTATTGTATGTCTAACTTTTTTAGGTAAAATGTCACGAATAACCACTGGAAGTAGTTGTTGTATCAACACATGACAATCATGAGACTTTAACCCAACTAACTTTAAATCTTTCATCGAGACAAGTCTTTTAAAATTTGAAGAATACCCTTGTGGCACTTTAACCCCACGTAGGCACTCACAAAAAGAAATTTTCTCTTTTTTTGACAATGTATGACATGCCGGGGGAAAATATGTTCGCTTTCCTACAGACTGTGGAGCTAACTGATGTCGTATACCCATGTGAACCAAATCCAGTCGAGAATTGACTCCATCTTTAGTCTTGCCCTGTATATTGAGAAGTGTTCCAATGATGCTATCATACACATTTTTTTCCACATGCATCACATCAATACAATGTCTAACATCAAGTTTGCACCAATATGGAAGATCAAAAAATATTGATCTTTTCTTCCATATCCTTGTCTCCGTGACCTTTTTTTGAGTCTTTCCAAAAACAGTTTTGATATTTTTAACCCGATCGTAGACCCGTTGTCCAGTTAAGGCTTTTGGAGCAACATCATTTTCTGGCAACCCATTAAAAGCTTTCCTTAATCTACGATAAGGGTGATTAGTCCTGAGAAATTTCTGATGATCAAGATACACTGTCTTCCTTCCATGATGCAGTTGATGGTAACTTGTTCCTTCTTCACATATGGGACATGCTTTGTGCCTCTTAACGTTGTATCCACATAAATTTCCATATGCTGGAAAGTCATTAATAGTGCAAAAAAGCATTGCCCGCATCTTGAAATTTTCATTACCATACGCATCAAACACCTCCACACCTTCTTCCCATAGATTTTGCAAGTCTTCAATTAAAGGAGCAAGATAAACGTCTATGTCATTTCCAAGTTGTTGTGGACCTGAAATCATCATGGACAATATGATGTATTTACGTTTCATGCATAACTCCGAAGAAAGGTTGTAAATTGTCAAAAGTACAGGCCATGAACTATGTTTACTACTTAAATTACCGTACGGATTCATTCCATCTGTTGCAAGTCCAAGCCTTAGGTTTCTTGGCTCATTCCCAAAATCGAGATATAGTTGATCAACCATCTTCCATTGCAAACCATCAGCTGGATGACGAAGTTTTCCCTCAATCAGTCTTTCATCTACATGCCATCTAAGGTTCTTTGCTTCATCTTTATTACAAAATAATCGTTTGAACCTTGGAATTATTGGAAGATACCATAACACTTTGGCTGGAGGCCGCTTTGTGCTGTCATTGCAAATAGAATCACCATCCTTCAGTTTATAACGTGAAACTTGACACACAGGGCATTCATGTAATCCTTCAAACTCATTTCTGTATAGTATGCAATCATTGGGGCAAGCATGTATTTTCTTATACTGCATACCCATCGGACACAACACCTTCTTCGCCTCATAATTACGCTTTGGTAATGTGTTACCTTCCGGAAGCATCTCTACCAACAGTTCAAGTAATTCAGTGAAACTTTTATCACTCCATCCATTCCTTGCCTTCAGAGTGAATAATCTTAACACTGCTGACAATCGTGTAAAGGTAGTACATCCCGGATACAAAGGTTTCTCTGAATCAGTAGATAAGTTACCATACATATTTGTCCGCTCAAATGACGCATGCCCTACATCACGAATCATATCCTCTACCTAATCTTCCATATTTATATCAACCTCCACCGTCTGTGACACACTTGACATGCCTAATAACTCACCATGTCATGTCCATTTTGTATAACTTTTGCAAAATCCATCACAAAGAATATGCTCTCTAATTTGACCAACACTCAAACGTCTCTCATTTAGACAATTAACACACGGACAGTAAAATTGTCCATTACTCTGAGGTAGATTTGTCTGCACAAAATTCAAAAACTCTTCAACCCCATTCTCGTACTCATCGCTCGTTCGTTTAGCATTTATCCAACTACGATCCATACTATACAAGAATCATCAAGACATGATTTAGGATTAACCTTGTCACTCATTGTTGTTAATTTATTATCCTCACTATTGGTAAGACCATATCCCATTCGAGAAAAAAGTTTTTTATTCATCTATTAACATACTTCTAAAATCTTGAATATCATACTTGGTGAAATTTCGGCAGCATTTCGCATCAGTCTCCAAGTATATAACTTCATTATGGTTTTATTTACCATAATGAAGCATGTACCCAGACACAATGCAAAATGAACTAAACCAAAATTTAATTAAGTACAATTTACAAGATTTATGAAGAAATTGTTAACCACTGAATAAAAAACTTTAGTCCCAAACTGTCCAACTTGGACAATTCAAGATTGAATACAATGAATGATTTACTTATTTAGTAATATACTCATTATATTCAACCTTGAACGGGAAACTAAGGGTATGCTCATATTTGAACTCAAGAAAACAAACCAACATATTTAAACTCAAAATCAATACTATAACATACATAAACCCTAAGCAAACTTTCACATCTGCAATCACAAAGTAAAGGTGCATAGAACATACCTCACAGTCAATACAAAATGGTTGAGCGGTGGCCAAAAGGTGTCCAAATGGAGGCACAACGGTGGTTGAACAACGACACAGCACGGTATAGCCAAATAAGAAGCTTAAAAATTACAGAATACAACCAAAATAAATGTAAATTTCAACCATAATAATAGAATGAGATGCATAAATAATAACAAAGATGAGTTCGAACCTTACGGTGCGCGACGACGAGTTCGAACGAACGAAATCGTTCCAACGGCGACGACGACCACGAATGTAAGCACGGAGTGAAACCACGAACAATAAGGATGTCGACAATGGCTAAGACTTAAACGAAAATAGAGAGAACAAGCCGAAACGAGAAACTGGGGTTTTGGAAAATGAGGTTAAACACGAACAACGTCGAAAAATAAGTGACAGGGAAAGACATTTTACATCGGTTGTTTCTCAGAACCGATGTAGAAAGTACTTTCTACATCGGTTGAGAAAATAACTGATGCAGAAAGTTTTAAAAAAATCCACTTTCTACGTCGGTTCCAGAACAACCGATGTAGAAAGTACTTTCTACATCGCTTGTTTCGTAACCGATGTAGAAAGTTTGAAAAAAAAATTCACTTTCTACATCGGTTGGGAAAATAACCGATGCAGAAAGTACTTTCTACATCGGTTACATAACAACTGATGTAAAAAGTACTTTCTACATCGGTTCTTTTTCTAACCGATGTAAAAAGTTTACATTTATTTACAAAAATGACACCACATTTTTATTTACATCAATTTTTAAAAAATTGATATAAAATCTTATTATAATATCATATTTTTGCACTAGTGTATTATGAATTTCAGAAAGGAAAATGGAGAGATCATGAAACCAACTACAATGCAGGAAGTAATGGTCCCATAATTCGACTATAACAGCATTGCAGAACACAAAACTAGGCAAAATCTATATCTTTATTTTTTTAATTTCATATTTAAGTTTTTACATTAGTATTGTTTTAAGGCCTTATAAAGGGCAGAAAAAATGCAACTGCCCGTATAATTGAATATTTTTTTCAAAGAAATGATTTTTTAAAAGTTTTCCCAATATCCCAAAAATACTGTTAAGAGAAATAATAGATTTTTTAAATTAAACAATTCATTCATGCCCAATATATTTTGCTTTTGCTTAAACAAAATTTTCAAATAGGGTAAAAATACAAAATTTTCAACTGGTAAAATAAATTTTCTGTTAAATAGTGAAACAATTGTCCTTTATTAGAAAAATTTTAAATAATAGAAATTTAATTATTTTAATTAAAATAATTCAATAAATAATTAACTGTAACCAAAAAAAAAAAAACACTTCTTATCCATCGGCACGCGGCATCCTGCCTATTTAGCGTTACTTCTGTTTGCAGTTTATTTATTTAGTAACCTTTTTATTTAATTTTATTAAAACTTTGGAGAAATGACGAAACAGGTTAGTGTCCTTCTTTTACGATAAGGAAAATATTTCAGATAAATTATTTAATTTTCAACTTTTATTATTAAATTGATTTTAGTGGCTTGTTAGTGTCTTATTTTAAAATATAGTTTTTGAAGTTTTTTTAATTTTTTTATAATTTGAAAGATAGGAAATATAAATTATAAGAAAATAAAAAAATTCAAGGATCAACTGCAAATGCATTCTTGTGAATTTATAATTTACTTTTGGTAAAATTAGCATTTTATTCTTTTGGTCGTCTTTTCTTTTATTTGAATTTGATTTTTTTAATTATAATAGTTTTGAATAGAAAAGATTGTTTTTTTATTATAAATATTTTTAACTATCATTAATATTCATTAGAGAGAATCAAAATTAGAAAAATAGATAAAGAAAAACAAAAGATAAAAACAAAACAAAACAAAATTAAAATTAAAATTAAATAATTAAATACTAACTTTTAGTATTATACGATAGGTTAATGAATAAAAAATAATTTTTTAGATTTTATATGATATTTTTATTTTTAATCTCTTAGCGAATATATTCAAGTATATAAGATACTTTTCTCTTAATTCCTCAAAGAAAGCGAAAGATAGATACAGGATTCCTACATTTTAGCATAGCTTGTTTTTATAATTTTTTAATGATAAAATTAAATTCCCTCTTTCCATTTCCGCCGTATTATTTTAATAAAATATTTCTTCATTAAATAAATAAATAAATTTTTACCTGTAGAACTAAACCAAGATTTAAAGAAAAATGATATTCTGATAATACAATAATGCTTTCTTTAAAGTCGCATCATGAGAATTGATTTGATAACTATGCTTTCAAGCGAAATTTCGATGTATGGTATTAATTCTCGAGTTAATCACGAATCTAGGAATAAGCCGAGTAAGTTGTGCTTTCCAAATGTTTATTTCGGATAATTTATTGAGTCTTTTGTTGATTTATTTTAGGCTTTTGGTAATAAACTAATTAATTAAGCATTAATGTGAATCAAAATATGTAATACTTCCCTCCAATATAGATTAAAAATTTGAACTAAACTTCTTACTTTTGTCGTTATTTAAAAATATAAATAACGGATTTATACCCACTATATCTAGTTTTACAACCCTGCGGCTGCTACCCATTTAAATAGTCTTAGTATCAATTACTATTGGTTAGGATGAAAATAGGATAAATGGTTTTTAAAATCTAATAGGTACGTCTATTTAAATAAATATAAATAATATATTATTATAATAATAACAATATAAATTTATTATTATTTTTAACGTATTGTTGTTAGATTATATATTTGTTCCATTTAAAGATCTAATTTATTTACTTATATATAATTTTAATCTATTAGCTTATTTTTAACGTATGATTTTATTTTAATATATTATCTTATTTAAGTATAACTTTCAACTTATTTAAAAGATTTTATTAAAGAAAATTTAAAAGTTAACTTAAAAAGGCTAATAAATCTTAAAAGTTGGCCTATGTTAAATTTAGATTTTAATTTTAATTTTAAAATTTAAACCCAATTGAAATTATATAAAATTTAACATCGTCTAAACTAATTTTTATCCTTAATCATACGTCATGATATTTTAAATTATTATGTAGATACAAACTGGAGCTAAAAAATATTATTTGCTCCCATTATATATTTTTTTTCTTTTTTGAAAGGCCTCTTCCATGATATATTGATTTTTGAGAGTCATTTTTTATCTACGTTTTCTTTTATAAAGAGAAGGTTCAATAAATAAAATAAGACGAAGAATGGGTGAGATCGAGTATATAAATAAAAATTATAAAAAATAAAAATAATAAAAACGAAGAGATGAAAAAATATTATCCTATTTTTATATTATATTAACTATATCAATGCAATTAGTTTCCGAAAATATCAAATTAATATTGAAAATAAAAACAATATAAATTTAGTGAAAGACTAATTCGCTCAGGACTAAGAGTGTACCTAATTAAGATATTTGCAAATCATTTAAATTCACTTTATAAATATTTATTCCAACTCATTTGTTTCATTAAACAAATAAAATAAAAATTATAGTTAAAATTATTTATAAAACTAAAACAATAGTCATCCATCTAACATTATGAACATCTGAATGACACGTTTGAATAAATAAACATAAAATCTTTTTTTTATAGTCATTTTCTTCTTTTACTTTTTAGATATTTGTTACTTTTTTTTTAAATTCAAACATTTAGCATAAAAGAATATTAATTATTCTATATTATTTATCTTCATGTTTTTATTTACTATTAAAGATTAAAATTAAATTAAATTAAATTTTAAAAATTTATTTTTATTGAACAACTCTTATTAACGAATAATTCGTGTTGAATTTAGTTTAATTTATAAAATTATTTATTTTTATTAAATATTTATAAATAATCATTTAATAAATATAAAATAAACTTTCATATTATATTTAAAATTAAATCTAAGTTTAACTCAACTTTAAAAATTAATTTATAAAATAAAATTTGTTTCGTTTTATATACTCAATGTAAATCTTTTATATAAATTATTAGACTTCTAATTTAATAATATTTTATTAAATGATGTGACATTTTTATAAAATAATATAAAAAATAATTGAAAAAATACAAATCAAATTTAAAAGATCTGTACACCTACTGCAGCCAAAAGTAACTAATGTAGTTGATTAGTTGTATTATTGAATATTAAAAAATTTATGATTCGTTGATTTATTAAATACTTTTTATATTTTTAACATCGTATTATTTTAAAATATAAATATATGAAGAGGTGTTTATACAATACTTTTCTATTGAAAATTAAACATATAAATTTCATTGCATATATAAAAAGCAAAATATCATTTAGTCTTTGAATATTTTAAAATAAAATAATTATTTTTTGTCCTTAGAAAATAAAAATTACAATATTTTCCTAAAAAATATAAAACATGAATTTAATTATTTTAAAACTAAAATTATCTTAAAAATTAAATTAAAAATATTTTTATCTTTAAAAGTGATAAAATATATTTTTATTATTTTTACCTTTTAATTTATTTATTTTTCATAATTTATTTTCATATTTCATATGTGATTTAAACAAAGTATTAGAATAACTTTTAAGAAAAAGCTTGTTTAACTATTTTTTTATTGACTTGGGTGAAAGTGAGCTCCTCCAAAGTCAGGTCTTTTTTTTTTATATATTGAGAAAAGGAAACGTAATATAATATGGATGCTGTCAATCTGTAATGATGCGACGTCACCACATACGTGAAATGACCAAACACGTACTTCCTTTTCCCTGCCTTGCTTTTTCGTTTTCTTCCGTCAGTTCCGTCCGTTCTTTACATTTTAGGTGTCTAGTTTAGGGGTAGTGTAGGAAGAATATGAAAGATTGTATTATAAAAAATTAAAATTAAAATATAATATTTTTTAATAATTATACAATTTTAAAAATTTATTATTTATTTATAATTGTACAATTTAAATTTTTTATTCTTATATAAAAATCATATTTTCATTAAATATGTTCTCCTAAAATAAATATGTTTACTGTCACTTTTTAAATAATTTTTCTTTAAATATTTTTATTGTGAATTTAATTAATAAAAAATAATATTTTTAATAAAATTAATTTTATAGAAGTAATAATATATGCATACGAATATCAATAAATACTTTCTTAGTTTCATACTAACATTCATATTTGAAAGTAAAATAGTAGATAGAAATTTAACGGTGTATATATCTTATGTGAAAAAAGATAAAAACTAAAAAGAGCA
Source organism: Canavalia gladiata (assembly GCA_037954105.1). Classification (NCBI taxonomy): domain Eukaryota; kingdom Viridiplantae; phylum Streptophyta; class Magnoliopsida; order Fabales; family Fabaceae; genus Canavalia; species Canavalia gladiata. The sequence goes on from CM075660.1 coordinate 20,115,011, forward strand.
TAAATAAAAGATATGATGAATGATATAATATAGCAGAAAAATATTAAATGTTAGTATTTATTCAATGTAAAAAAAATCATAACCTTGTTTAAAAAGTAATGATAAAAATTGATATGAATAATTAAAGTTTTTTTTCGAAATAATATTTTATAAATAAATTTTAAACAATAATTTAATTTGTACATAAAATAATTTTCTGAAGCGCAAGGAGGATATATTTCATAATTTTTATGAACTTTACAATTAATTTTATTTATAAAGGTGTTTAATGAAATATTTTATTTAAAAAAATAAAATAATCAAATAATATTTTTTAAGACGATTTTAACTTTACTTAACATAATATTTATTTTAAAAATTAGATAAAATAAACAATATTTTTTTAACTGTATTTTTAATAATTTTTAAAATTTTAATTACTAATTAAAAATAATTTTAGTTTTATTTTTATATATTTGATGATCTTTCATTTATTATAAAATAATAATTTTATATTAGTAACTAATATTATAATATTTCATTTAATATTTAAATATTTAATTTAATTTATTTATAATAAAATATTTAAATTTTGTTATAAAAATATTATTTAAAATATGTTTATAAAATTTTAATAAATATTTTTAATTTCAAAATAAATAAAAATACAATTATTTTACTTGAATTTAGATATTATAATTTTTATTAATTATAAATTCTAATATTTATATTATTTAAATTAAAGTTATTATAATAAAAATAATTTTAATATTTTTTAATTTATTCATGTTTATATATATTCTATTAAAATATTATATAACTAAATTTATAGTTATTTTAATTTTATTTATTAAAAATATAATTTTATTTAAAATATATTATAACTAATAAAATAAATAAATAAAATTATCAAACTTTTTTATAATATATAAAATTTAATAATTGGCCATGCAGGTTTCGAAACTTTTTTATAATATATAAAATTTAATAATTGGCCCATGCAGGTTTCGAACCTGCGACCTTTGCGTTATTAGCACGACACTCTAACCAACTAGCTAATAGACCAATTTATATGTAATTTTATATTTTATATATATATTTAAACTTTTAAATATAACATTATTTGTGATTCTGATTTGTAAAGAAAATTATTTATAAATAAATTAGAAAAATATTAAGTTAGATAAATTTATTTTTATTTTTTTATATAAAGAAAGATAAAATTAAATTTTAAGGGTTTCATAATTTTTTTTTCTTATGCCGGGCATTAAAATGGAAGGAGATGCTTTATATATATATATATATATATATATATATATATATATATATATATTTAAATTTTTTAAAGTTATTAAATATTTTTAAAATATATAATGAAAATTAATTTTTTAAAGTTAAATTAAATTTTTAAATTTATATAAATCACAATTTAGACTGCTAATATTTTTTTAATTTTTTTATTTATCCAAACAATAAAATAATTTTTTTATTTTTCTTTTTTTATATTTTTATTAATCCAAATAATTTATTTTTCATTTTATTTTTGTTTTATTTTTTATCTTTTTATTTTATTTTTATATTTTTCAATTTATCCAAACAAATATAAAAATAAAAAAATTAAATATTCATAAGATATATAGTTAAATAGAAATTTTTTTATATAAAATTAATTCTAAAAATCATTAAATGTAAATTATATATATGTTAAAATTAGTCTTAGTTATAATTTTTTATTATGATGTATACTTTTTATTGAAAAATAAAAATTTCTGAAACTAAAATACAAACAGATTCTAAAATGGAATAGTGATACTCTATGTGTGTTGTTTTAAGTAAGAATAGAAATAGAAGTAGGTTCAATTGAATTAGATTTTGAGTATTTAAATTTGATCTTTTTAAAATTTTGAAGCTTTAGTCTAGATTTGTTAAAGATTTTTTTTTTATTAATGTCTAATTTGATTTAAAGCTTATAATATCAGCAAGCTTTTTTAGAAACATACATTCCAAAAATATCAATAAATAAACTTAAAATTAGTGTAAACAATTGATTAAAAAAGTTTACAAGCTTAAGACATATAAAATAAAAAATCATTAAATAGGCTTTATATATATATATATATATTAGTATTATGTAAATAAATATATTAAAATAAATATATAATATATGAAGATAAATAGGATTCTGAATAAATTAAATCAATTTTTTATAAATTTAATTCTGACTTGTTTATCTGAAAATATTTTTTAACAAATCTAAATCTATTTATTTATTAAATAAATCAAGATAAACTAGATTTTAAACACAGACAACTTTATTCATTTCTATTCACAAATAAGAATAAACATTTTTCTTTTAGTCAAATTAGAGTATGTTTATTTCTATTAATTTTTTATCTAAGTAATATAAATAAAATATTAATTAAAATATATTAAAAATGTAAATGTTTTTACATCGTTATTTAATAATAAATTATTATATAGTTAAAAATATTATTAATTTTTATAATAAATACTACAAAATTATATCTTAAATACTTTTTAATTAATTTACAGTATAAAAATATATTTACTACAAGTATGTGACCCAGTACGATATGGGTAGTAGGCCTTTGTAGGTTAGGTAAAAAAGAATTTTAAGGATATATTCAAACCTTAAAAATAATAACTTAAAATTACTCACATGCAGGATTTAGGGTTTATATGTATTATAATCAAATTTTAAACTTTGTTTTGAGTTTATTACTTAAAAAAAAAGGAGCAAATTGTTTTTTACAAGAACTATTAGGAATCGAACAAATTTTTTAGAAGCATAATTAAATATTATTCTTACAGATAAGTCAAGTCAAAGTACTAATATAAAACAATAAATCTAAAAAAATATTAATTACCAAATTATAAAATCAATAAGAGAAATTAAAGTAAGCAAATTAAATTTACCTAAATTATTAAAATTGATCCAGTAATAAAAGGTTCAAAATTAAAATTTTTATCTAAAATTTTACATTCAAACGATTATTATTTTTTACATTGTAACAAAAATAAAACTTGCATAAGCCAGTCTACACTTAATTTGTTCTCAATTTTAATGGTAAAAGGTTAGAAATTAAAATAATTTTTCTAAAATTTTACCTTTAAACTTTATTACTTTTCATATAATAAAAAAAATCAAACTTGCATGAAGCAGCCTACACTTAGTTTGTTCATGTAACATGGTAAAATAGTTAAAACAAAAAAAATCAAAATATACTCAAACCTTGAAATTATAAACCCAAAACCTTAAGTTTTGCAGGCCTTTTCACAGAAGCCTATTTTGCTGATTCTAACCACTACAATATAGAAATAAGACTCTTATTTATTTTTCCAATTATAAGTTTAATAAAATATTAACTATTATATTTTTAATTATACTCTTATCATAATTCTTAAATATTATACACATTTATTATAAATAAAAGAAAAAAAATTAACAATGATTTATATTATTTATAATTTATATATTATAAAGTAGATAAATAAAAAATATTATTTAATTAAAATTTTAGTTTATATATATATATATTAAAGTTAATATGATTTTTTTAATATAAAAAATAAATAGGTTCAAATCCAAAAATTTTATGTACGATTATTCTGATCTCAGCCCTCCACCGAAACCGATTGTAGTAAGGTTAAAACTAATAAGATTTGGATTCAAATCGAAAATTTAAGTATATTTAAAATGTATAATAAAAAATTTTAACTGTTAGAAAGGACATTAATGGCTCCCCTGTGTTCCCTCTCTCAAGTACAAATATTAACTTGGATTTATATTGAATCTAAAAATTGAGTAATCTAATGAAAATTTAGGTGATTCGAATTAAAGTTGTTATTAAATATATGTTATTTTATATTTAAATATTGTCGTGTGAAGACTATTTATAATTACATAAACGATATACAAATAACAATACAAAAATAATAATGGCCATAGCATAATTTTATTCTTCGCAAATTATACTTATGATATTTTAAAAATATTTCAACAAATAAATTGAAAAGAACAGTACTAGAATTATTTTATTTTGTTCTCTTAAAAAAGTGAAGTAAAGTCTACTGTAAATGTAGTGTGCACAATAGTATATAATATGTCTAATAGTTATAATTAAAATGGTATATGCAACTTATTTAATGAAATAAGTAATTTTATCTTAATTTTTCACGTCATCTTTATATTTATTCTTTCTTTGTTTAGTTTGATTTTCTTTGAATACATTTTACGAACATTTATTCATCTTTATTCCTCTATGTATTAATTACAGCATTCATATGTAAGCAATAAAAAAAATCAAATACTTTATCTTTTTTCCACTTTATGTATAAATATACAGAAGAGAAATTTATTTTATATATAAATTTTTATTATTTCATACTTCTTTTTATCTCACCTAATTTTATATGTAGAACACTTTTTATAAAAAAATATTGTTAGGGAATATTTGTATTGTTCCGAACGCCTTATAATATGAAGACTTTGTTTGACTTGGTATAGAACAAAGGTTTTGTGGCATATTGGTCATTTAGATTCCTTTAAGAATAATGGCCAAACTTGGTGATGATGGATCGCCACGATGGTGTCCTTATATTGATCACTTTGAAGCAGCGAAGAAGCAACCAAGAAACTGCGTGCTGTCTCCTTCCGTCAAAACTGCATGCGTCCTTTCTTTTTCGCCGAACCTTCCTTTCTGCCTCTCATCAATTTTCTATTATTACGCCTACTTTTTCAACATGGATATCAGTGCCGGCAACAGCAGCAAGAAGAGGAAAATTTACCACGAAGAAGATGACGAAGACGAAGCCAAAATGGAAACGTTCTTTGCTTTGGTGAGAAGCATCCGCGAGACTCGTGATCGATGGATGGGTTTCAGTTCAGGTGACCGCAACAACAAAACCAGCAAGGAGCAAAATAGAGTTACTGTTTGGAAGCCAACGTTTCAACTTGAAGATTTTGCAGAAGAGCAAGGTCAGCACGGAAACCAATTATTAGCAGGTGCTTCTCAAAGCAAGAAGTGTTGTAAGGAAGAAGAGGATGCAGAAAACAAAGGTATCGACTTGAAGCTCTCACTATGATGACTGGATCCCACTAGCTTGCTACAATTGCATGCCCTTCTTCAGCTCACCTTACTCCGCAACCTACAATCATGTCTTTTCTAACTTTATTGCCTCTGGGAAACTTGTACTTTTGTTCTTAATTAATAAGCTTTTAATTTAATTTTTCTTATTTAGTTAAGCCTTTCAGTTAGCTGTGCTGTAATATTTTTAACTTCAATCACTTCGATCTGTGCTTCAAATCTCACGGGCATGAGAGGAATTTTAAATCAATAGCATTTTGGTTCATGTTTCGGTGTAACAAATTAAATAAAGGGTTAAGTTAAGCATGAATTTTTAAAGATTATTTGGTCCTTGACAAAATTTTATTTATTTCTAGTCCATGGATTAGAATTAAAAATGTACTAAATTCAGCAAAATACGAGATTGTTAATAAATAAAATTTAAACTTTAAAGATAGCATATTTTAGATACTAAAAAATTTACTAAAACAAAAATAAATAAACAAATTAAAATGAACGTGGACATTCAATTAGATTGAGGAATAGCAGGTGACTTCTGATTCAAAAAGCTTTATGACTTAATTTATTATAAATAACTATTTATTGGTTGGGAATGATTGGATAAATAGTCTTTAAAAACCTAATGAAGAAGATTAAACTTGTTCTAATCTATAATTGCTAATCTATATTTATTTACAATTGTTAAATGGTGTTACGCATAAGTGATAAATTCAAGTGTTTTATTTTTATCGGTAAATTAAAAGAGAACACTAGGTAACTATTTTAAACTGTTACTCTTTTAATAATTTTTTTGATAACGGTGTAACAGGATTCGTGTCCAATTTTGTTTAGTACTATCTCCCCTTGTCCATTTTTTAAGTACTATCAGTCCCAACTCTTTTAAGCTTCTCATTTATTTTTTTTAAAAAAAAAAGGAAAAGTGAAAACCTTTTTAATTGCTTCTATAAAAGCTTTTTTTTTTATTTTTGATCGTGAAAATTTTTTTTCTCTTTATAAGCAGGAAAAATTGATTATATTGTAAAGAAATTTTCTAAAATTGTGTTTCGTCCAATTAATTATCCTTTTAAGGAGGGAAAAGTAAAAAATCATCTTATATGCCTTAAAACTATATTCTTATAAAAAAGTTATTTGTGTATTGCACAGGTTACATAACATGATGTAACCAATTTTAAAAATATTTTAAAATTCCCTATGTGTTAAGATACAGAATAGGGTATAAATTAGATTATTTTTTAATAATTAATTCAAATTTCTTGAACAAATTTGAAGGATTAGAGAATGGGGGTATCAATTTGTGAGATAAAATCTGATATAAGGAGAATTCAATTAACAAAAATATCATTCTAACAAATTTAAGTCATCAAATTCAAAGGATTATGTTTAAAACTAGAGCCTCTATTAATAAATAAAACCAAACTAAGCAATCATTCATGATCAATTAATAAAAAATAACTCAAAATTTTAATTTTAATTTATAATTACTTAATTTTAATTTAAATATAATTCAATTAGTGTAGATTCACACATTTGTAAAACTATCCTAAATAAATTTTAAATTGATCAAATCCTCTAGTTTACTATAATAATTGTGAAACTCTAGATCTAATAAAACGTATGTAAAAAGGATCTCACTTAAATAAATAGTTCAAAACTAAAAAAAAATATAGGAAAGATTTTAGTTTTAAATCAAACATTAATTTTTAAAATCTAACCACATTATTGAATTTTTTAAATTGATGAAAGATTTAGTTTAGCCTCTTTGAAAATCTCCACCCAAGAAGGCTTGCAAAGAAGGGTAGAGAGCGAGAGAAGGAAATAAGAGTTTTCTCTACAAATTTCTAAGAGAATGAAGTATTTTATTTTATTTTTGGATTTTTTTATATCAAATTTTGCTCTATTTATATACAATAACAATCTTTTATTTTGAATTTTTTAAAAGTTATTACATATTCAAGGTAAAGTCGAGCCTAACATGAGAAGGTGAGTCTAAATACCTTGCAAATCGATCTTAAAATAATAAGGTTATGGTTTTATTCATTTTTAAATTTGTTTTAAGTGTTTGAACCATAGGAGTAGGGTTGGGTGTTGTTTGTACCAATTTTAACCCTTGATCAAATAGATGAGTTTAATGTTTAGGATCTCTTGAGAGTTATAGCCTTGAACGTTAGGTTTTATTTGGCTTTAGTCCCAATCAATTACAAAATCTACAACTTTAGATATTGACTTAAAATGATGCAAAGGTGAGAAATTAAAAACCAACAAATCTTCATTTTTGGGCTAATTTCACTAAGGTATAGACAAAATCAATTATTGTACTAAGTATTGAAGTTGTAGCTCGAGATCTTAATTTTATACATATATTCTTTAAATAAGTTAAAAGTTTATTTTGTTTACGATATTATTTTAAAAATTGGAGAAAATTAACTGATCACATCGATTAAATTGGATATTAATTTTTTTAATTAATTAAATCATAAAATTGTTTTAATAAAAAATTGATAATAAATCAATAATCGATGATGAACTGGCACAATCATTCAAAAATTGATTTTATATAAAATAATATTATTTTAATATTTTTAAATAAAAAATATTTATTTTATTTTATTTAAATTTAACAAATTAAAATATATAATTTTTAATTTGTAATTATATAAAAATAATTTTAATATATTTTATTATTATTATATATATTTTAATATAATATATATTATATTATATTTTAAAAATAATATTTAATTAATATCAATTCAACCATATTTAAAATATTAAATTTTAAACTAATACTTTAATCAGTTCATTAACTAATTCAATTTTAAAAATCTTATCTAAGTTTAATAGAAAATTTAATTCGAAAAGTTACTTATAAATGCATTGTCATTAAAATTCAAAATTCAATTTTTAGATAAAAAAAATTTAATTTTAATTAAATTATTATATAAAATTATTTTACATCAATAATACATCAAAATTAAACTTTTTAAAAAAATTATTTTAGTGTAAATTTTCATATAAATAGTACTTTAATTAAATAAAAAACAAATCAATTTTTTAATAAGTGAAATCCTTTAATAATGTAATTTAATACTTTCACACAATACATATATATATTTTTTGTCTGTATCATATGTATTGTCATTAGAAATAATCATTCTCAAATCAGGTATAGAAGCATTATAAGTGCCAAGACTTTCTTTCCCATTTTTTAACATATTATACACCTAACTCTTAAATCCAAGATCTATAATTATATTGGATGAACCTACACCAATTCATCTATAAAAAAATAATGAAAAATCACTTTTATAAATATTTGTTTAATTTTATTAATTTTAGTATCTTTAATTTATGACAAATGCTAATTTGTGCTCTTCAAATTCTTGTCAAGATAGAAAATAACTTTTAAAAAAATTATTAATAAGGTGTTCTCGTTAAAGTTTTCAATACATTTCTAATCTAATTTATATTTATTAAATTGATCGGTGTCTTGAAAATGTTGATCAGTAAGACCTTTAATTTATAATAATTTATTATCATTGGTACGCAATGTAAAAAGTATTACATATATCTCATTGGATGTTTTAAGTTAATGGTGAAAAAGTAAGTATTAAATATATTTTATTTAATAATAATTTTTAATTTTTTTGTTTTATGATTTTAATATTAATTCTTAGAATTGATCATGTTAATATTTTTTTAATAATATATATATATATATATATCTGTAAATAGACAATAAAAAATCATTTATAAATTATTAAATGGAGATCTCTCCAAATAAATATATCTGGAAATATTTTAATAAAAATTATATATTTAATCAACAATATATTATAAATTCTTCAACTACCATTATAAAAAAATTTCCATTATTAATTAATGCCCAAAAATCATTGATAAAATATAATTTATTTGAACTAATTGACAATATAAAACTGTTAAAAAATCATAGAGTTGATAAAATATTATTGATAATTTTTTTTAAAATCATCGGTATTTTCAATGTCTTAAAGTCATTAAAAAAAAATTCTGACGAGAAACTGTTGATAACTAGGTTCCATCTTTGAACGTTGATAAAGTTGATAATTTAGGTTTTGATTAGGTTACTCTGGTTAGGTTTTAATTAGATTTTAAATTTAATTTGTATAAGCTTTAATTAAGTTATAATTATTAGGATCTAATTTAAGTTTTAAAATTTATGATCTAATTAGTTTATAATTTAAAATTAGGTTATACTATTATTGTTTATTGTTTATAGAAATAGGTTATGGTTTTAGAGTTATTAAATTTTATTTTTTAAATTTTGAGTTGAAATTCTTGATATTTTTCTCAAATTTTAAGTTTTCTACTATATGGTTAAATTTACTAAATATTTTAAAGGTGACAGATATTAACAATTAGACGTGAAAGATGAAGTAAAATCAAAATTCTTTTGCACCATACTAAATGCATGTGAATTAGCATAATTATAAATTTTAAATTATAATTTAACAGTTATAATCAAATTAAAACCTGTATAAATTCTAAATTTTAAATTAAATCCTAATTAACAAATATAGTCTAATGAAAGCCTAATTTCAAGAGCTTAAATTAAATCATAACATTCTAAAATAATTAAAATATAAATTAAATTCTAATAGTTATTACCTAATTAAATATTGAATTCTTAAAAAATTGAGTTATACAATTATAATTAAGACCTTAATTTAAAATAATTATAATTAAATATAATAATTCTAAAAAATTCTAACAATCCTACTATTCAAGATATGAAAATATCTAAAATATTCACAAATAATTAAATTTTAATTTTAATTTTTTATTTTTTTAAATTATTTTAATTATTGTCATTTATATTAACTTCGGTAAAATTAATTTATGTTATATTATTTATTTTTTAAATTTTTTTATTTTTTTAAAATATAATAATTCTTTAATTATGATCAATATATTTTAATGTAATATAATTTAGATTAATATAAAAAACCATAATTAAAATATTTTAAAATTAAAAATTTTAAAATTAAAACATAAAAATTTATTTATAAAAATTTAAATTATTTTTAACTCTTCATAAATTATAATATAATTAATCCCATACTTAACCATATAAACAGTAAAATAAATTTGTTTATCTATATTTAAATTTTTATTAATTAATAATAGTAAAAAATAATAATTAAGAAAATGATGATTAATTTTATTATATAAATAAATTTTTGAAATAAAATTATAATTAATTAACAAAACACAAATTAATTATATATATGAATGATAATTGATTAGATACAACATATATAAATAAATTAACAACTATTTTTTAATAAATAATTATTAACTGATTATAAAAATTATTTTTAATAATAATTAATTAAATATAATATATAAATTAATTAATTAATATTATTTTAATAATTATAATTTTTTAAATAAGATAAATAGGTAGATTTAAGATAGTTATGTTAATATTTTTTTAATTTAATTAAGGCGTGTCCCTTGCTACGGTACAACATTACATGTGTGAGGCGGAGAGCAAGAAAGTCGTGGGCCGCGAGAATATTGTCTCACTCGACAGCCTCAGTTTGTCAGATTTGGCCAGGAAAAGTTTCCCATCAAGCATAATTGATAATACCAATAGAATCAGACTTTTTTAATGTATATTAAAAAATATATTTTTAAAATAATATAATTTAAAATATTTTGTTAAAAAATTTAAATAATATTGTATAATTTTTTATATATTTTATATTATATATTTTATTTGTTATAAACGTATCTTATTTATTATGTAGAATTGGAATGACTTATAATTCAGTTTGTTTAAAATTTAATTTATTTAATAAATATATAAAAAATTTATTGAACAATTTAATAAAAAAATTAACTTAAATTTTATAAAAAATTTATTTATTTTATATATTATATATTTATATTTATTATAATTATTTATTATAATATATTTATATAATATTTATTTTAATATTTTATATTTATAATATATATATATATATATTTTAAACTTATTTAATAATTTTTTTATTTTATAAATTTTAAATTTATAAAATTTTTTAATTAATTATTTATATAAATTTTAAATTTATTTATTAACATTATTTTAACATAAATTTTTAGATAAATTCGATAATTTTAAATCAGATTTTAACAGAAAAATAAAATATTTAATTGATAATATATCTAAATTTAATTTTTAAAATTTTTAAATAAATTAAATTTAAATATTTAAAATTTATTTAATTTAATATATTTTTATTTTTATTATTATATTATATATTTTATTATATATTACATTATAAATAAAATATATTATAAAATACGTTAGAATGAGATATAAAGAATTATCGACCTTTCAAACTACATAAAAATATATCTTTTAATATACACGAATAAAATAAATAAGCCTATAATTTTATGTCAAATTTAAATAATTCACTTTTACATAAAAAATCTTATTTTTTCATAAATGAAACAAAATCTGTACGAAGTTTTCTTTACAACCGGTGGATTTTTTTTTAATTAAACTGAATTTTTTTTAATCATTTTTAATTATGATATAATCTTTTGTAAATTTTTATTATAACTTTTATTTAATTAGTTTTTATCTAAAATATTATATTAATGATAAAATATTTTTTAAAAATAAAATTTAATCATTTTTTCAATATTTAAAAATCAACCCTAAAGTCTAAAAACTCGGGTTAACGTTTCCTTTAATTTGATTAAGAAACTAAAATTTTTGGCGTTCTATTGTTATTTTTGGGCTCACCGTTCCATTCATATTTTATCTTTCTCTATATTTGATATAGAAAACAACTTAATAAATTATCATGATTAAAAATTATAAAAAATATATTAAATCAAGACAAATGAAAAAAAAAATTAATGATAAGGAAAATTAAATGTATATCTTATAAAGGTTAAACAATAATTTTTACAATGCTAACATATTGGTTATATTATTTAATATATTTCATTTTTACAATAAATTATATTTTTATCTTTTAAAATTTGGTTAAATTTTTATTTTTTACTTCAGTTTTTTTTATTTAAAGTGATGTTACTTAGATTGTTTAATTTTAGCTAATTATTAAAAATAAAAGTCATATATTAATAAAAATAAGAATTCTTAAAAAATTTAATCAATTTTTAAAAAATATGATAATTTTATATTCAGATCAAAATATATAATAAATAAATATTATATTTAATATTAGTTTTTAATGAATAAAATTATATAAAATTTTGATATTTTGATCATATTTTAACAATTAAAAAAATTTATGATGCAATTATAATAATTAAAAGATAAAAGGAAAAATAGATCTTAAATATTATAATTTTATGAAAATAATTTATTAATTTACACACTTTTTATTTTAGTTATTAAATTATATAAAACATATGTTGATCAAAATTGAATATATAATAATTTTTTTTATTAATTTAAAACATCATTAAAATTTCAACCAGTTCTTAATAATATTGAATATTATTATGAAAAAATAATTTAAAATTTAAAATATTAAATTTAGAAAATAAAATAGTTAAAATTTAACCTAACTCTAGAGATACATAAAAAATATAATTTAATTTTTTTTTCTTTAAGCATACAACTGATAAAAGGAAGGAGAAAGTATTATTTTCACCATATTCTTTGTTAGGATAACCTAGTGTTTTATTTAGATAAAAAGATATAGGTAAATTTTTTAATTTGTTTAAAAGGAAAATAAAAATATAAAAAATTAGTTTAAAATAAAATTTAAAAAATTATTTTTTATTTTTTCTATCAAATAAAATATAAATCTATTTCTAGTTAAAGGGAATGCTAAACAATAATATTAATATTTTTTATTATTTTTTTATTACATTGGAGTATTATTTTTAATATAAATATATTATAATTTTTAATCACTATTCAGAAGACACCAACTAACGGAATTCTTTAGTCAATTATTGCATATTAGCTTTATTGGTAGTCGTGTAAAGACTATGAATATGTCAGGCTGAGATCAGACAATGCTGTCATCTATGAGTCACATTGACACGTGTTAAAAAAGTGATCGAGATTCTTTGATGCGTCATTTTCGTTGTATCAAACACGGAATGCGGTGTCCGGCCAAACCAAAGTCATGTTATACCTACTGCTCAACCTTTTAATAGTTTATTTTAATATTAAATCATTTACTTTTTACAAATTCTGCATTAAAAAATAGAAAAAAAAGTTAGTTAGATGAATTAAAATAGAAGATAATAAAAATATTTTTTATTTAAATAAATAAGAATATATATTAACAATATAAAAATTTAATTTTAAAGTTTAAATTTTTACTGTATTTTTTATTAATATAATATATATTTTTAATATTTTTAAAAATATATAATAATTTTAATAATGATAAAAAAATTAAAAATATAAATATAATTTTTTTATTTTTCTATTAATTTAATAAAAAATAAATCTAATAAAATATGTAAAAATTGGTTTATTCTTTTCTATTTTTATATGCAAACAAAATAAATAATAAAAAATACTTTATATCTTATTTTTTTCTTTCCTCCAATCAAATAAAATAAAAATATATATTTTTTACACTTTGATTAATTAATTAATAATTTACAATTATTTATTAACAATAAATTTAATACTAATAATAGTATATTATGCGAAATTTTTTATTAATTTTTTAACATATATGTAAAATCACACTACAAAAATTTAGATAAAAAATATTTATTGAATACAAGCATTAAAAAAATATATTTTAATAATAATTTCTAAAAATAAATAATAATAATTTTAATATTTATTGAATTTTTATAATAAATATTTATTTATAAAAAACTATCCATCAAAAATTATTTTAACAGTTTTAATAATATAATTATTATAATTTAATATATTTTATATTAATTTATTCGACTTTTACATAATATTTGTGAACAAATCTATTTATTTTGTAGTAAAATTTTAATATATGACTATTGATTTGTAATAAAAAAATTATTATATATTTTCATACAATATTAAAAATTATTTTTTATTTTTAATTATTACGTGAAGTATTATATGTATGTCTTATTAAAATATATATTGTGTTCAATTTTTGGAATTTATTTTCTTTAAAATATGACCTAAAATTAAAACATAAAATATGCACTTATATAGAAACTATACCATCCAAAATCATAAATTATTCTACTAATACTTTTAACCATTAACTTTATAACATCTCACTTTATCTTACGAAATTTTCTTATTTTTGAACAGTTAAATTTCAATCCCTATCAATGAAATGTAAAATTATTTAATAATTTTAAATATTAAAAATATGATAATAATACGTGTTTCCTAAACTTACACTTTAATGTTACGTTTGATAGGGAGTAAAAGTATGAAAGAAATAGATGGGAGAATAAATTAATAATAAAAGTTACCTTTTTTATTATGTTGTTAAAACGAAAAAGTGAAATTAATTAAAAATTTATTTAATAAAAATATGTGATAAAAAATTGAAATTATATACTTACTCATTCAACTATTTTTAATTATATATAATTGTATTAAAGAAGTGTTTGTTTTGAGGTTTATTTCTCTATTTTTATTAATTTTAAAAGAATGACAAAAGATTATTTGTTTTAAAGTTTCAGAAAATATTTCCAAACATATATTTTCTATATTATTATTATTTCATTCGTATAGAGGTAAGAATAATTTAATCCATATTTAGGTTTCAAAGATTGAGCAGCGGTAATAGAAAGTGAGAGAAATTAATAAAATTTTACTTAATCTTTCTAATATTTTCGTCTTATTATTGCATATTTTGAAAAAAAAATTTAATTATGTTAGAATGCTAAATATAAACATAAAATATTTTAAAAATTATAATTCTCAATAATGTCATTTTAAAAAAATCATACAAGTGGGAATAAAAAATCATTCTAAAAAACAAATGTAACCGAAGAAGAGTTATCTAGTACCGAATCAAAGTTGATGAAAGTATAAAATTGTATTGGGTCCAAATCAATCGAGCCTAAGTCCAACTTATAGAAGATCACTCCTTTAACCCATAAGAGTTGGTCAAGTCATAGAACTTTTTGTTAGTCAAGATTCAAGTCACACTTGTAACCATGAAGTTATACATAATATATGCTGAAATAGGAAATCACCACTTAAAACCAATGGCATACGTATTATCCGATTAAAATATTCAACCATTAGGGGGAATGCATCTTGTGAAGGCATTTTTCATATTCAAACAGTAATTTATTTATATTCAAATTCATTATAAAAAGGTAGATACGTATTATTTAATTAAGCTTTCACTCACATACAGTTATTTTATTAAAATATTTATTAATTTGAGTGTTAAAACATAGGTACTTTCACCATCTTATATTTGAGAATCTTAAACCTGATTGGGGAACTTATTTAAAAATACATCAGATCAAAGGTAAATTATTTGATAACACTTTTATCAATTAATAAAAATCTATTAAATTTATTTAACTTCATTAAAAAATTACCTTTCAAGGTTTTTGAAAATAAAAATTTGGTTTAGATTTTTTAAATCTTAAAAGCTTATTTAAGGTTAAAAACTTTAAAATTAAAATTAAACTTATTTGATAATTTTATATTTTAAAAATTTAATAAAAATATATTATTTGTGTAAATTTTTTTATGTTACCATATAATAATAAATTGTCATATAATCATAAATTATTAATTTTAATCATAATTACTTCAAAAATTATACTTATAGTAAATTTTTAATTGGTTGATAATGTAAAAATTTTATATTAACAATGTTTGTAAATTATTATTTTTTACTTGAGAGTTTATATTAAATTTAAAAACTAGATCTCCTTATTTGTATAATTGAAAATTTATTAGTACATAAAATTTTTTATTATTAATTATTTATAGTTTATAATAATAATATAAATAATATTTTTAAATTGGAATATATATTATAGAGAATATATAAGATGAGAATTTTATTTTTATATGATAATATAAAAATAAATTATAATCATTACATATTATTATAAAATAAATTAAAATAAATATGAATGATTGATAAATTATATAATATTTACTTGTTATAAAAAAACTTTGATTTATAATATTTATTTTAATTTCATGCTATTGTACAGCAAAAAAGAATCAAGTTCAATAAAAAAATTTATATTTTAATCATATAAAGCAATAAAATTTTTTTAAGATAAAATATTTTTTTGATTTTATTTCGTTTTTCATAAATTTTGAATAATTTTTAAAAAATTTGACTATTTTATTAGATAAGTTATTTAATTTTGATAAATTTTCTTTGTTTCACTTATTATTATTTTCTATATATATATATCATTCTCATAAATTTTTAACTCAACTCATTAGAAAAATGTTTAATTCTTGAAAGTGTTTCATTTTAAAATATGAGTATATTGATAATAATTCTGTATATTCATAGATATTTTTGTTTATAAAGTGATTATTTCATTAGTTATTAGTAAAGTTTGTGGAAATTTAGAAATGTTTGAGGTTTTTAAGTTTCAAAAATGTTAACTATAACATAAATTTAATTATGTGCATATTGTTTGTATATAGTTCTATACTTTTTTAACTTGCAAAATTTATCAAATTTTAAAATATTGATTGAACAAATGGGTTTAAAGTTTATCTCATATATCTGTTGTTTAAAACTTTTAAAAGAATTTATAGAAGAACGTTCTAGATATTTACTGTTTGATGCATGTAAATACTAACATATCTATAATATTTCAAATACTTGTTATCTAATGTATGCAAGTTTGAGCTAGAGAAAGTAAAATAAACAACTATGTAGTTATTCTTTATAGTAAGTAGTCCATACAAAAAATAACTTTTAGTATTCTTAAAAATGTGTGCTTGTAAGAAAAAAAAAAAAAGAAAAGATTTTTATTACAAGCACGATGTTCATAGCGGAATAGCAACTAAAAAAGTATATTTTTTTTTTTTGGAAAGATCAACTTCGATTTGTATCCAAAATCATGCGTTTAATGAGAAATAAAAAATATTGGAAATCATAATCTATTGTCTTTTGTATTTTTTACATTAAAAAGTCACTATAGAACAATACTATAAGAAGCTCATCTTTACATACATTAAGATCAAACATGATTTTTTTATGTTTTATTCTATTTTTTTTATATATTTAAACTTTTTATTTGGACATTAATTATTGTCGCAACCATAATTACGACGAGACGACGAACTCGTTACATTTTGAAAAGAATTTTAATTTTGATTGTGGAGCAGCCACCAAATTTTATTTTAAGGAAAAACATTTGGAAAAACACTAACTTGAGGAAGAAATCTAGATTCGGGAGTCAGTTACGAGTAAGGAAGGTATTAGGCACCCTACTCGCCCGTTCCAAAGAACGGTATTCTTAAATTGAGTGTGTGATATTTTGAAAACTGTTTGATCCCTTAAAATAGAATAGAAAATAAATAGGTTTATAGAAAATAGTCTGACAGAACTTGATCCTGCTCCTACGTATTCCCCGGTGCAATGGGAAACTCAAGGCTACGTAGTTCTGCTTAAGAGACTTGATCTCTTGGAGAAGAAAAGGGTGATTTTAGGTAAAATTTTTTTAAAACAATGTCCCTCAAGAAAGCGATGAATTTGGAAATGAACGTGCTTGCAAAATCCAAATCGTCGTAAGCCGTATTTGAATTAGCACGAATTAAAACACGTAACAGTAGAGAACGCTACTTGCCTGTATTAGAATCCGTTTGCATAATCTGAGAAAGATAGGAAAAAACAGATGTTTGAAAAAAGGAAGAATTTTAGAAAAATACAGACGTGCTTGCATAATCCAAATCGTCGTAAGCCGTATTTGAATTAGCACGAATTAAAACACGTAACAGTAGAGAACGCTACTTGCCCGTATTAGAATCCGTTTGCACAATCTGAGGAAGATAAGAAAAAACAGATGTTTAAAAATAGGAAGAATTTTAGAAAAATACAGACGTGCTTGCATAATCCAAATCGTCGTAATCTGTATTTGAATTAGCACGAATTAAAACACGTAACAGTAGAGAACACTACTTGCCCGTATTAGAATCCGTTTGCACAATATGAGGAAGATAGGAAAAAACAGATGTTTGAAAAAAGGAAGAATTATAGAAAAATACAGACGTGCTTGCATAATCCAAATCGTCGTAAGCCGTATTTGAATTAGCACGAATTAAAACACGTAATAGTAGAGAACGTTACTTGCCCGTATTAGAATTCGTTTGCACAATCTGAGGAAGATAAGAAAAAACAGACGTTTGAAAAAAGGAAGAATTTTAGAAAAATATAGACGTGCTTGCATAATCCAAATCGTCGTAAGCCGTATTTGAATTAGCACGAATTAAAACACGTAACAGTAGAGAACGCTACTTGCCCGTATTAGAATCCGTTTGCACAATCTAAGGAAGATAAGAAAAAGACAGATGTTTGAAAAAAGGAAGAATTTTAGAAAAATACAAACGTGCTTGCATAATCCAAATCGTCGTAAGCCGTATTTGAATTAGCACGAATTAAAACATGTAACAGCAGAGAAGGCTGCCTGTTCGTGTTAAAATCCGCTTCCACACATTTTAGAAAATTAAAATAGATATTTTGAAAATAGATGTTTTTATAGAGTTAGTGAACATTGATTTTCTAAAATTGCGTGCTTGCAAAATTCAAATCGTCGTAAGCTGCATTTGAATCCGCACGAATTAAAACACAGAACAGCAGAGAAGGCTGCCTGTTCGTGTTAAAAGAATTGGACTTGATTTAACATAAACTTGACTTGATTTGAAGTTAAGGAAAGGAACTGCGAACATGCTTTAGTAATCAAGTGATAGAAATTTCATTTCAAATCCAAATTGGATAAATAATATCATTCTGGAAACTAGAGAGAAATAAGAAGAAAACGTAACAAAAATCATCAAAATCGAAGATCATTTGATTGATTAAAAACAAAAATGAAAAACAGACACGAAAATGAACCTCAAGAACACACAAGTTTTTGGCGCCAAAATTTGAATTCAAATCTCAGAATTTTTAGAAAATATTTTTGGTAGATCTGAAAAATAAAAACAGATCAATTGAAAGATATGGATCATAGGAATAAAAAAGACACAAGTTTGACATCAATCCAATCAGAAATGAGCAAGATATGCACAAATCAAACAAGCTAGGTCAATTCGCGCACTAAGATGAACATGCTTCGGTAATCAAGTGATAACAATTTCATTTCAAATCCAAATTGAACAAATAATATCATTCTGGAAACTAGAGAGAAAGAATAAGAAAACTTAACAAAAATCATCAAAATCAGAGATCATTTGATCGATTAAAAACAAAAACGAAAAACAGTCACGAAAATGAACCTCAAGAACACACAAGTTTTTTGCGCCAAAATTTGAATTCAAATCTCAGAATTTTTAGAAAATATTTTTGGTAGATATGAAAAATAAAAACCGATCAATTGAAATATATGGATCATAGGAATCAAACAAAACAAATTTGACAAAAAACAGACCAGAAATGAGCAAGGTATACACAAATCAAACAAGCCAGGTTCATTTGCTCATCAAGACAAACAGCCTTCGGTAATCAGGTCATAGAGACTTCATTTCAGATCCAAATTAGACAAATAATATCATTCCAGAAACTAGAGAGAAAGACGAAGAGAACGCAATAAAAATCACTGAAATCGGAGATCATTTGACTGATCAAAAATGAAAATGAAAACAGAGATGAAGATGAACTTGAAAATCCGAGAAGACACAAGAAAATTAAACGAAATAGAAGCAAGATCTAACCTCCATTGATGTTCTTGAATGTCACTTGATAGCATTCTGGAAGGTGATGAATAACTGGTTCCATGGAGGCCAAGGAGATGCTCAATTGGATGTAGAATTCAAGAGTCTCTTTGGTGCTCCTCCTAGAAAAAAAACTAAAAACCTCCCTTCAATGACTCAAAGTGCTCCTCTCTTTCCCTCCTTAGAAATTCTGAAATTTTTCTTTAAAATGAAGAATCCCCCTTGAACTAAATGAAAGTCCCTATTTATAGGAAAGGGAAAAAAATTTTAGAAGTGAAGAAGCTTCCCCCTTTTGTATTCTAATTTTTCTCTTTTTTGTTTTCTTTTTATTATTTTCTTTATTTTTCTTCTTTCATTTTTTTTTCTAATTAATTCTTACCATCATTAACTAATCCAACTAACTTTCTAACTAAATTCTTAACTAAAAAATTATTTTTCTTTCATTTTATTTATTTATTTATTTTTCTTTTTTCTCTAACTAATTCTTAACCATCATTAACTAATCCAACTAACTTTCTAACTAAATTCTTAACTAAAAAAATATTTTTCTTTCATTTTATTTATTTTTTTTTCTTTTTTCTCTAACTAATTCTTAACCATCATTAACTAATCCAACTAACTTTCTAACTAAATTCTTAACTAAAATGCAAATGAAATCCTGCTTGACAGGATGTATGCGAAAATTTAAACATGAAATCCATCTTGACAGGGTAAATGAAAAATGACCTGTTAAGACAGGTGAAATGTAGAAAAAGTGTTGTTGATGACAGGAAAGATGCAAGGCTGCTAGGCAGGAAAAGGAAAATGAAAATGACCTGTTAAGACAGGAAAAAAAAGTAAAAGTCCTATTGTTGACAAGATGGAAGCAAAACGCCTGTTAAGACAGGCAAAGCGAAATGACGGAAACTTGTTTAGACAGGTAGAAAAAGGTCGTGTTGTTGACAGGAAAAAGTAAGCCTGTTAGGATAGGCAGAACATAGAAATGGTCTGTTAAGACAGGCGTAGCAGAGATGACCTGTTAAGACAGACAAGGCAAGAATGATCATACTTATTAAGATAGCTCATGTGAAAATAAAAAGAAGATTGACCTGTGAAGACAGGAAAAGGAAAAACAGTCTGTTAAGACAGGAAAAAAGAAAAAGTGGCCTGTTAAGACAAGCAAAAAGTAAAAGTGACCTGTTAGGGCAGGCACGAGAATGAAATCTGTTGGTGCAGACAATGCAAAGGTGGAATGATGGTTAACCTGTTAAGACATGTAAAGGAAAGACAACCTGTTAAGACAAGCGACAAAGCTGGTTTGTCGTGCCAGACAAAAAGCGCGTAATGACCTGTTAGGACAGGTATGGGAAAGAGAGGCTTGTCAAGACAGATAGACAAGTACAAAAAAATAGATGTCTTACCGAGACAGAATAACCTATGGAGACAGGTGTGGCAACATGAAAGGAATGGCCTGTTAGTGCAAGTAAAAGAATGACCCAATGAGACAAGTGTGGGAAGTAATATGATGTGCCTTAGGAATGCACGGGAGGGTGGAATATGGATTTCTTCGTCAACTGCCTTGGACAACTTATTTTGAAGTTTGTTTTTCTTAGATTAAAACGAATAGCTTATTCTACCTTGAATTCGAAGCAATCATTTGCCCCCAGTTTTGAAATTTTCTGGAGTTGAAGAATTGAGGATGACCTCAAATTGAATTTTTGTGGGCAAACATTTTCCCCCGTTTGAACTTGATTCAAAATTTGAGGATGACTTCAAATTGAATTTTTGTGGGCAAACATTTGCCCCCGTTTGAACTTGATTCAGAATTTGAGGATGACCTCAAATTGAATTTTTGTGGGCAAGCGTTTGCCCCAGTTTTGATTTTGATACGGGAAATTTTCCCTGGTCTTAATTAGTATTGACAATGAATTATGAGATGCTGAATGCTTATCATGATGTTTGAATGAATGCAGGAGGATGTGATGGTTTAACTTGATTATTGCTTCTTGATGCTCGACATTAATATTTAATGCATGCTATGGAATGAATGCATGCCATGAGATGGTGAAAAAAAAATTTGCTTCTCTTGATTTTTTATTTTTTTATTTTTTCGATAGGTTCTTTCTCGACAACCTTATAGTTGGTGTGAAAGGAACCAGAAATCAGGATGAGCTGGATTGACTCAATCTCTTGGCTTCTTGGTTAACTTTGGATCCTTCTTTCCAGGATCTTTGAGACCCATCAATAGTCAGCATCATTGGATGAGACACACTCCTTTTGTCTTGGCAGCGTTATGGCTGGTAAAAGGATGACCTTTTGAGAAACAGTCATGTTGTGTTGCGATGGTTGAGAACTCATCCGATTTGTCATGACTTTTCAAAATTTATCTTTTTATTTTTACATTTTTCACATTCCTTTTTGGACTGTGTACCTTTGAGGTATGCAAAGTGATTTTGGATAATTAATGGAAGGAAATGCAGAATTTTGCAAATGATGTTTAAGGTAGTATATTTGAAAGAAAAGGGCGGAGGATGTTGGTTTGATTGCCCAAATGGCACCTTTTGGTGAAAAATGTCAATGCTTCTTTTCATAATCTTGATTGTCAAATTAACCAAACTTAAGAAGTGGCAAAAATTTTGTCCCAGTTTTGGAAAATATAAGATGCAGAAATGTCAGATTGTACTGCAATTCTTGGTTGACCTTAACTTTTGCCTAGGTTGTTCTTTTGATTTTTCAACCCAGCAGGTCTTTTGTTTGTCCTAACTTTTGCCGAGGCCGCCCTTACGGGTTTTCGACCTAGCGAGCTCTTGATTGTATGCCCTAACTTTTGTCTAAGCCGCCCTTTGAGGGTTTTCGACCTAGCGGGCCTTTGTTTGTGTGCCCTAACTTTTGCCTAGGCCGCCTTTGCAGGTTTTCGACCTAGCAGGCTCTTGAGTGTATGCCCTAACTTTTGCCTAAGCCGCCCTTTGAGGGTTTTCGACCTAGCGGGCCTTTGTTTGTGTGCCCTAACTTTTGCCTAGGTCGTCTTCGAGGGTTCTCGACCTAGCGGGTCTTTTGTGCCCTAACTTTTGCCTAGGCCGCCTTTGCAGGATTTCGACTTAGCGGGCTCTTGATTATATGCCCTAACTTTTGCCTAAGTCGCCCTTTGAGGGTTTTCGACCTAGCGGACCTTTGTTTGTGTTCCCTAACTTTTGCCTAGGCCGTCTTCGAGGGTTCTCGACCTAGCGGGCCCTCATTTTGATCCTAATTTTGCCTAAATTGTTTTTGGAATTTTAATCCAGCAAGACCTCTTCTGATCATGACTTCATCGATTTATTTTTTTGAATTTTAACCCTATTTTTGCCTGGATTATGTTGTCTTTTAATCTGGCGGGTTTCTATTCTTCTTGAATTTTGGATTTTAACCCTGACTTTTCCTGGACCATTTTGATTCTCAATTCAGCGGATCTATTTGGCATCCCTATGTTTTGCCTGGATTTGAACTTCCGATCCAACGGGATATTTGTTACTCCTGTTAGAAATGTTCCTTGAATGGGGATTTGAAATCTCTAGTTAGATTTTGATTATTCTGCTTCCTCATTTAATTTTTTTCCTTGGGTTTGATTAATCAGACGTTCAAAATTATTTATTACAGCATTGGCATTGTCACCAACAGGTATTGATTGTTTAGGTGTAGGATAAGAAGCGGGTTGAATGATGAAAAGAAATGGAAACTTTCAAAATTAAAGTTGACATGGTAAGGTACATGCTCAAGCAACATGAAAAATGTAATTTTATATTTCTCATTGAGATTTATTTACAAAAGATTGATTTTGAAAAGTATGAAAAATCTTGGATGATTTCCTCGGTATATCAGCTTATACAAGGCAACTCCTTGTGCTGCTCCTATTTCTCAGCTAGTTGATGAGCTCTCATGACTCGGCAATGGATTGTTCTCAGTGTTAGGAGCAAGCTTCCCAAAATCCAACCATTTTGCATCAATCAAGTTTTGTACTTTACGCTTCAGTGCTAGGCAATCCTCTGTGGAATGACCAATGAACCGTGCATGGTAATCGCATCTAGTGTTTGCATCATACCATTTAGGATATGGTGGTTCTTGAGGCTTTAGAGGATAAGGAGCGACTAACGAGTTTTGAATTAAGCGAGGTAGCAACTCAGTGTAGGAGATCAGAATAGGGTCGAATTGGATAGACTTCTTCTCCTTTTTTCAGGCTTTGATTAGGATTTTGGCTCGTGACTTGTGTTTGTATCATGTATGGTGTTGGTGGTCGTACTTGCATTGGATAGTTGTAAGTAGGATGGTAGGGTGTTTGGTAGGTGGTGGCGATATAAGGATATGGTGTATAGGGTGTGTATGGTGATGGTTGGTAATTGGCTGGACCATAATGTGCCACCTGTGGAGTGTACTGGCCTTGACCAGAAGCCACATTATAAGCTTTGCCTGCCTTCTTCTTTCCTGATCCGATGGAAGCGTTGACTGCCCCTGTAAGCTTATGCGCAATCTTTCCACGGCGCATGCCACCTTCGATCCTTTCTCCAATGATGACGACATTAGAGAAGCTAGCAGTCATACTACCGATCATCTTGTCATAGAAAGGATCTTGGAGTGTGTCGATGAACATACTGACTAGTTCTTTCTCAGACAAGGGAGGTTGTACTTGAGCAGCCAACTCCCTCCATCGTTGGGTGTATTGCTTGAAGGTCTCATCTCCTTTCTTGGCCATATTCTGGAGTTGAGTTCTGCTAGCAGCCATCTCCAGGTTATACTTGTACTGCTTCAGAAAGGCATTAACTAGGTCCCTCCATGAATGGATATATGTCCGTTCCAGCTGGGTGTACCAATTTGCAGCTGCCCCGGTCAAACTGTCTTGGAAGAAATGGATGAGTAAGTTGTCATCATGAGCACAGACGACCATTCTTCTACAATACATGGTCAAATGGTTCCTCGGACAACCAGTTCCCTGATATTTCTCGAATTCAGGAACCTTGAACTTCGAAGGGATAACCACATCTGAGACTATACATAGATCAGATGCGTCTTTGATATCATAAGCACTTCCTTCGATTGCCCGGATTCTTCCTTCCAAGATTTTCCATTTTTCAGCATTTTCGTTAGAAGGATCGTTTGGGTACTCTCCTGGCCTATTATAAAGATGGGAAGGTATGTATATTGGATGAAGTCCTTGGGTGAACATAGGATTCGTCCCCCCAGTGTTTATTTGGTGAGCTTGGACAGGTTGTTGTATGATGTTTGGAGTAATGAGGGATTCCTGTAGGGTTTGAAGGTAGGTTTTGTGTTTGGATTTGTGTTTGGAGGAATGGGGGTGCATGCCCATGAGGGAACCCATAGTGGACCCACTCAGTTTGTGAAGGCATGGTCGATGGTAAAGGGTTTGGTGGATTGTAGCCAGGAGAATATGATGGGCCAACTGGTTCCTTTGGATAGGACACCCTTATGTCCTTCTGTTTTGATGATTGGATAACTTCCATCAGTTTGGCCATTTAATCTTTCAGAGTTTTCACCTCATTTCTCAACTCTTCATTTTGCCTTTCCAACTCATCCATGATCTTTGATTGGGAACAAGTCCTATAAGGATGCCGAGAAAACTATCTTTCTTTAATTTTTATTTTTCTGTAAAATTTGAAATTAGTTTTGATAAGCTGATGATTGCATGAATATCAATGTTTCAATGAGTATGAAATGAAAAAGATATGAGATAGTTTTTCAAAATTTTTCTTTTTTCGATGATAAATTTATTCAATGAATGTAATGTTTTGAAATGCATAAATAATTTATAGATTTAAAAGTTAACCATCTTTTGGAATGATCAAATGCTCTCTTCAATATTTGGGTTTACTCTTTTCCAACAAAAATTGATTTCTTGATTTTTTGATTTTTTTTGATTTTACTTTTTATTTGGAAATTGTTTTCTAGGTATGAAGGAAGTTGTCTTTCTTCAATTTTTTTGTTAAATTAATTATTAGAAGAATGTCAGTGAAACATCATGAGTGATAAAAACATTAATGAGTGTTAATATAAAGAAGGTATGGGATGACCTTTAACGATAAAATCATTTGATGAATGAATGTATGTTGGAATGCACAAATAAGTAGAAATTTGAAAGTTAATCATTTTGAATAATTTGTTGCTTTATTTATTCTGGCTTCTTCAAATTTTTGTTTTTTCTTCTTCTTTGGATTTTTTCAAAATTTTCTCCCTCTTTGAATGAGAAATTGTTTTGTTAGATTTTCAAATTTTCATTTTAAACTATTAATTTTAGAATTTTTTTTATTTTTTATTATAGTTTTAATTTTCTAATTCTTTCTTCTTTTTTTTTGAATTTTCTTGATTTTCTGATTTTATTTGTCAAATCTATTTTTTCCTTCCTATTTAGTTTCTAATTTTCTTTTTTTTTTCTTTTTTTTTTTTAATTTTAAATCGCTTTCTCCCACTTCTCTTTTCACTATGCTCCCTTATTCGGAATAATTGTATACAAGCAATGTATGCATGGATTAGTATATGCCAACATTATAATAGGAGTGTGTACCGTTTACGTGTCCTAATCCAAGGTTACCTGTCCTATGGATCTAGGATGTCTAATTTATGTATCTTGCAAAAGGTAGGCCATAATCCTGCGGTATAAAGGTCACTAGAGCCAAGTTTCAATTCCTAGTGCTTGCTACAACCGTAGAGAAGGCTACCAGTTGCAGGGCACCAAGAAAAAGACGCACTCTAGCTGGAGTTTTCGTGATAGTCAAACGGGACGTGCATCCCAAGTGACACCACTAGACCCCTCTAGTCTTAGGTTTTCACTCGGACCCGGGTGTAAGGCCCCACTCATGTTATGCATGTAGGACTAGAATGTATAGAATAACCTGCAATTTGAAACACAATAGATATATGTCTTCTACCCTAGGGTGAGAAACATACAAACTTGAATTATCATGAATATAAGAAATAAATAACAACATGTGAATAAATAGAAAAGGGATCAACATGCATTTATACACTCCATTTGAAACAGGGTTTGACTCTTTAAAAGTCTCCAGTGGAGTCGCCATCTGTCGCAACCGTAATTACGACGAGACGACAAACTCGTTACATTTTGAAAAGAATTTTAATTTTGATTGTGGAGCCGCCACCAAATTTTATTTTAAGGGAAAACATTTGCAAAAACCCTAACTTGAGGAAGAAATCTAGATTCGGGAGTCGGTTACAAGTAAGGAAGGTATTAGGCACCCTACTCGCCCGTTCCAAAGAACGGTACCCTTAAATTGAGTGTGTGATATTTTGAAAACTGTTTGATCCCTTAAAATAGAATAGAAAATAAATAGGTTTATAGAAAATAGCCTGACAGGACTTGATCCTGCTCCTACGTATTCCCCGGTGCAATGGGAAACTAAAGGCTACGTAGTTCTGCTTAAGAGACTTGATCTCTTGGAGAAGAAAAGGGTGATCTTAGGTAAATTTTTTTTAAAACAATGTCCCTCAAGAAAGCGATGAATTTGGAAATGAACGTGCTTGCAAAATCCAAATCGTCGTAAGCCATATTTGAATTAGTATGAATTAAAACACGTAACAGTAGAGAACGCTACTTGCCCGTATTAGAATCCGTTTGCATAATTTGAGGAAGATAGGAAAAAACAGATGTTTGAAAAAAGGAAGAATTTTAGAACAATACACACGTGCTTGCATAATCCAAATCGTCGTAAGCCGTATTTGAATTAGCACGAATTAACACACGTAACAGTAGAGAACGCTACTTGCCCGTATTAGAATCCGTTTGCACAATCTGAGGAAGATAAGAAAAAACAGATGTTTGAAAAAAGGAAGAATTTTAGAAAAATACAAACGTGCTTGCATAATCCAAATCGTCGTAAGCCGTATTTGAATTAGCACGAATTAAAACACGTAACAGTAGAGAACACTACTTGCCCGTATTAGAATCCGTTTGTATAATCTGAGGAAGATAGGAAAAAACAGATGTTTGAAAAAAGGAAGAATTTTAGAAAAATACAGACGTGTTTGCATAATCCAAATCGTCGTAAGCCGTATTTGAATTAGCACGAATTAAAACACGTAACAGTAGAGAACGCTACTTTCCCGTATTAGAATCCGTTTGCACAATCTAAGGAAGATAAGAAAAAGACAGATGTTTGAAAAAAGGAAGAATTTTAGAAAAATACAGACGTGCTTGCATAATCCAAATCGTCGTAAGCCGTATTTGAATTAGCACGAATTAAAACACGTAACAGCAGAGAAGGCTGCCTGTTCGTGTTAAAATCCGCTTCCACACATTTTAGAAAATTAAAACAGATATTTTGAAAATAGATGTTTTTATAGAGTTAGTGAACAGTGATTTTCTAAAATTGCGTGCTTGCAAAATTCAAATCGTCGTAAGCTGCATTTGCATGAATTAAAACACAGAACAGCAGAGAAGGCTGTCTGTTGGTGTTAAAAGAATTGGACTTGATTTAACATAAACTTGACTTGATTTGAAGTTAAGGAAAGGAATTGCGAACATGCTTTAGTAATCAAGTGATAGAAATTTCATTTCAAATCCAAATTGGATAAATAATATCATTCTGCAAACTAGAGAGAAAGAAGAAGAAAACGTAACAAAAATCATCAAAATCGGAGATCATTTGATCGATTAAAAACAAAAACGAAAAACAGACACGAAAATGAACCTCAAGAACACACAAGTTTTTGGCGCCAAAATTTGAATTCAAATCTCAGAATTTTTAGAAAATATTTTTGGTAGATCTGAAAAATAAAAACCGATCAATTGAAAGATATGGATCATAGGAATAAAACAAAACAAGTTTGACATCAATCCAATCAGAAATGAGCAAGATATGCACAAATCAAACAAGTTAGGTCAATTCGCGCACCAGGATGAACATGCTTCGGTAATCAATTGATAACAATTTCATTTCAGATCCATATTGAACAAATAATATCATTCTGGAAACTACAGAGAAAGAATAAGAAAACTTAACAAAAATAATCAAAATCGGAGATCATTTGATCGATTAAAAACAAAAACGAAAAACGGACACGAAAATGAACCTCAAGAACACACAAGTTTTTTTCGCCAAAATTTGAATTCAAATCTCAGAATTTTTAGAAAATATTTTTGGTAGATCTGAAAAATCAAAACCAATCAATTGAAATATATGGATCATAGGAATCAAAAAAAACAAATTTGACAAAAAACAGACCAGAAATGAGCAAGGTATACACAAATGAACCTAGCTAGGTTCATTTGCGCATCAAGACAAACAGCCTTCAGTAATCAGGTCATAGAGACTTCATTTCAGATCCAAATTAGACAAATAATATTATTCCAGAAACTAGAGAGAAATACGAAGAGAACGCAACAAAAATCACTGAAATCAGAGATCATTTGACCGATCAAAAATGAAAATGAAAACAGAGACGAAGATGAACTTGAAAATCCGAGAAGACATAAGAAAATTAAACGAAATAGAAGCAAGATCTAATCTCCATTGATGTTCTTGAATGCCACTTGATAGCATTCTGGAAGGTGATGAATAACTGGTTCCATGGAGGCCAAGGAGATGCTCAATTGGATGTAGAATTCAAGAATCTCTTTGGTGCTTCTCCTAAAAAAAAACTAAAAACCTCCCTTCAATGACTCAAAGTGCTCCTCTCTCTCCCTCCTTAGAAATTCTGAAATTTTTCTTTAAAATGAAGAATTCCCCTTGTACTAAATGAAAGTCCCTATTTATAGGAAAGGGAAAAAAATTTTAGAAGTGAAGAAGCTTCCCCCTTTTGTATTCTAATTTTTCTCTTTTTGTTTTCTTTTTTTTATTTTCTTTATTTTTCTTCTTTCATTTTTTTTTCTAATTAATTCTTACCATCATTAACTAATCCAACTAACTTTCTAACTAAATTCTTAACTAAAAAATTATTTTTCTTTCATTTTATTTATTTATTTATTTTTCTTTTTTCTCTAACTAATTTTTAACCATCATTAACTAATCCAACTAACTTTCTAACTAAATTCTTAACTAAAAAATTATGTTTCTTTCATTTTATTTATTTATTTTTTCTTTTTTCTCTAACTAATTCTTAACCATCATTAACTAATCCAACTAACTTTCTAACTAAATTCTTAACTAAAAAATTATTTTTCTTTCTTTTTCTATTCTTTTTTTGTTATTTTTTATTTTAGACTAAAAAACAAAATGATTTATTTTGGGTTTTAAATTTATCCTCGGACATAATTCAGTGTTCACAATTATAAAGTTTTTTTAATCTCAATTCCTACTTTAATAATAAGCCTTTTCTATCCTTGTTTGGTTTAAGCATAGAAAAGTTTGTTTATAGAAAGTACTTGAGTTTGGGTTTAAACAAATTTTTGAAAGAATATTTGGACATTTATTTTTTATTTGTGTAAGAATTCTTTTATAGTAAAATTTTATTGTGTAGAATATGTGCAGAAGTTAATTTAAATTGTGAGAATAAATCATTTATACATTGTGGTATTTTAACTTTTTTATTTTCCTTATATGCTTATCTGCTTAATTGTTTTTCAAAGAGTTTCTAAAAATCATTTTAATATGTTTAAAATATGTTAGATACCTAGCTAAAATGAAGCCCAGTTTCAACTCTTCGGAAAAACTATTCTTAAGTGAAAAGTATCTGTAAAACTTTTGAACATATAATTCATTCCTTTTCTTGTATGTTTTTTTTTTCAATTTCAGAATATATTAAAATTAAGCAATTAGTTCATTTAATAAAATTAAGTTAATTCAAACAAAATAGTAAAATTTTATGTTATGTTAAGTTCAATGTATTTAATTAAATTTTAAATAATATAATATTAACTATATTTTTAAGACTTTGATAGATAAGCAACTCTAAAATATATTCTAATATAACAACTAGTTTACGAAAATAATAAATTACTTAAGTCTTTCTAACTATAAACATGTATAGCTACTGTGTGACTAATTCCACTTAAACAAATGTTAATTTTAAGTTTGAAGTATCTAGTATTAAAAGTTTTGCATAACATTTTCATGGTTGATAGTAATTTTATTTGACTTGAACATGATTATTTTTAAATAAACAATATCTATGATCTATATTTGTTGTTAATATTTTAAAAGGAAGAGAGTCGTACATGGATTAAACTAAGGATTATTGAGGTTTTTATATACCTGGACTTACCTTGGGGTTGTAAACAAGTAAGGAAGAGATGTGCCCTCGTGCACATGAGCCTGAACTGATTTAGTTTAAAATTGGAAAATTCCCCCTGCGCGTGATAAATGGGGGCCACTATGTTTGTGGAAAATCAGGACATCATGCACCAGCATGTAGATACAGAAACCGAAACGCTGCCCCTCCTAAAGTTAAGACAAACTTGACCGAAGGAGATGATATGGTAGCCGCTGTTGTTTCTCAAGCTCTTATAAGACTCCCGAACTGCACCCGTGCTCGGGAAAAGTTCTTCTCAAGCTCACTTTTGGAAAAACTCTGGTACTTCAAAACGTACTACATGTACCGAGTATTAGTGATGAATGTTTCTGAAATATTAATTTATTTGTATTGAATGTTTCTGAAATTATCAATGAGAATCCTTCATCTTCTTCTGCTTATATGATTGCGTCGTATGATTTGTGGCATATGCTAGATCAGGACACGTAAATTCTTCCTATATTAAAAGGTTACAAAGTAGTGGTCTAATTTCTCTAGTTAAGGATGAAAACCTAAATAAATGTGAGATTTGCATAGAATCAAAATCAACCAAAAAGACATGCTTTGTAGTAAAACAAGAAACAGAATTGTTTAACTTAATTCATACAGACCTAGGAGACTTAAAACAAACTATGACTAGAGAAGGTAAGAAATATTATGTAACCTTTATAGATGATTGCTCTAGGTACACCAAAATATATCTAATTAGGAACAAAGATGAAGCTTTTAACATGTTCTTATCATACAAAGCAGAGGTAGAAAACCAACTTAATAGGAAGATTAAAAGAATTAGATCCGATAGGGATGGTGAATATATAACCTTTAATGAGTTTTGTGAAAAGGAAGGTATAATACATGAAACAACTCCCCCTTACTCGCCTGAATCAAATGGTGTAGCAGAAAGGAAAAATAGGATACTAAAAAAAATGATGAATGTGATGCTTATTAGCTCTAATGCACTTGATAACCTTTGGGGTGAAGCCTTATTATCCTCATGTCACATACAAAATAGAATTCCCCATAAAAAAACTGGAAAAACTTTTTACGAATTGTGGAAGGGTTATAAACCTAATTTAAATTACTTTAAAGTGTGGGTGTGTCTAGCTAAAGTTATGTTGTCTAATCCTAAAAAGGAAAAGATAGACTCTAAAACTTCTGATTGTTTGTTCATAGGATATGCTCAAGATAGTGCAGCTTATAGGTTTCTAGTCTTAAAAAGTGATGTGCTTGAAAAAAAAATTATAATAGAAACGAAGAACGCTGAATTTATAGAAAATATTTTTCTTTTAAAAATTAAAAGTATACCTAAAGAACCTAATCAATACAATCAAAATAATGAACTCTTACATGAAGATAATGAACCTTCACATGAAGAGTTAAGAAAAAGTAAGAGACAAAGAAAAGAAACCTCGTTAGGTAATGACTTTTATTTATATCTTATGGGAAATGATCCAACAACCTATAATGAAGCTATCTCCTCTTCAAAAGCTCTTTTTTAGAAAAATGCGATTAAAAGTGAACTTGAATCTATTAGAAAATGTAACACATGGACTATAGTAGACTTACCCTTAGGGGCTAGACCAATAGGTTGCAAGTGGATCTTTAAAAGGAAATATAATCGTGATGGTTCTGTTGAAAAATATTAAGCTTGTTTAGTAGCAAAAAGGTTAACCCAAAAACATAACGTAGATTACTTTGACACTTTTGCCCCTGTAACTAAAATTTCCTTCATTATAGTTTTGATTGCATTAGCATCCATCTATAAATTAATTATTCACCAAATGGATGTCAAAACTGCCTTTTTAAATGAAGATTTAAAAGAGGAAATCTATATGGTCCAACCAGAAGGTAGTGTGATTACCGGTCAAGAAAATGAAGTATGTAAACTTCATAAATCTTTATATGGATTAGAATAAGCACCTAAACAATGGCATGAAAAATTTGATAACATTCTTGTAAGTCACGAGTTTTCATTTAATGAAAGTGACAAGTGCGTTTATACTAAAGTAGAAAATAATGAATGTGTGATTATATGCCTTTATGTTGATGATATGCTTATCTTTGGCACTTGTATTGATGTTTTGAATAGTACTAAGGCATTTCTTTCTTCCAAATTTGACATGAAAGATATGGGTGAAGCAAATGTGATTTTGGATGTTAAGATTATAAGGAAATGAGATAGTACAATACTATCTCAAGAACACTATATCGAGAAACTTCTTAAGAAGTTTGGTCATTATGACGCAAAACCCGTGAGTACTCCTTATGATAGAAATTATCACTTAAAGAATAATTTGGGAGAACCCATCTCACAGACAAAATATGCACAAATTATTGGGAGTCTGTTGCACTTAATGAATTACTCTCGACTAGACATAGCCTCTGCTGTGGGGAGATTAAGTAGATATACAAAAAACCCCAATAATGAGCATTGGACTGCATTATTCGAACTAATGAAATACTTAAGAGGTACCATTAATTATGGTATTTCATATGGTGGATTTCCCGCTGTATTGGAAGGATATTGCGATGCAAACTGGATCTCAGATTCAGATGAGATAAAATCCACTAATGGTTATGTATTCACACTGGGAGGTGGTGCAATATCATGGAGATCATCTAAACAAACTATTATTGCAAAGTCCACTATGGAGTCAAAGTTTATTTCTCTGGAACTAGCTGGAAACGAGGCTAAATGACTAAGAAACTTCTTAGCAAATAACAATTGCAAAAAACCTTACAATGTGGACTTTGCAATAACCCTCAGCGTCTATGCATTGTGACAATAAGTCTGCAATAACAATTGCAAAAAATAACTCTTACAATGGTAAGAATCGACACATTCGTCTAAGACATGATGTGATAAAGCAGCTGCTAAAGAATGGAATTATTTCCATTGATTATGTGAAGTCAGAGGTAAATTTGGCCGATCCTCTGACCAAACCATTAGGAAGAAAAATGGTTTATGAAACATCAAGGGGAATGGGACTTGAGACAATAATTAAATCAACAATGATAGGAACCCAACCTTTGTGATTGGAGACCCCATGAAGAAGGTTCATATGGGTAATAACAAGTCATTGTTAGTCCCTCTAGCACTAATTAATTTTTCCATTCCTATGATGAGAGAAGTGCTAGGCTACATTAATCGAGAGGTAAAACCTTAATGGTTTTAATGATACTCATATCCCTTATGGGTAGTGTATTAAATGCAGAATACACTTGATGAGGTCACCTATATGAATGTCAAGTGAGGCCGCTTGTATGAGATTGAGACACCATCTCTAGAGCATTCATGAACTACCAGGCAGGCGCATGACCTATTAGCGCAAATCCAACGAAAACGGTAAAGAATTGTGGGGGTATAATGTGATAGACAAGCCTCTAGCTTGCATCAATGTGGTGTTGGTTCATAGAAACTCTGCTTCACCAAAACACAGCAAGTTAAGCTCATGTGTCTAAAGTCTGGTTCATAGTCCAAAAGCCACCAGACCTTATGCATGATAACTTAAAGAAAACCCAATAGATTTTTATGTATTTATTTATTTATTTATTTTCTTTTGTTTCTTCTTCTTTTTCTTCTTCTTTTCAAAAAGACCTTTTGACCCTTT
Organism: Canavalia gladiata; assembly: GCA_037954105.1. NCBI lineage: Eukaryota > Viridiplantae > Streptophyta > Magnoliopsida > Fabales > Fabaceae > Canavalia > Canavalia gladiata. The sequence continues at coordinate 20,149,774 of CM075660.1, forward strand.
TGAAATATGTGGGGGATTGTTGTCAATATTTCAAAAGGAAGAGAGTCCCACATGGATTAGACTATGGATCATTAAGGTCCTTATATACTTGGACTTACCTTGGGGTTGTAAATAAGCAGGGAAGAGATGTGCCCTCGCGCACATGAGCTTGAACCGATTTAGTTCAAAATGGGAAAATTCCTCCCCTGCACGTGATAAATGGGGGCCACGATGTTTTTGGATTTAAAATTCTTTTTCGAAAACTTGAACTTTTACTTATCCGAAAAGTCTTATATTTATAGGTTTCAATCTTAAGTTGCCACCAGTTACGTTTTATTGATCTTAATTATTTTTTAACCGATCATTAACCATGCATCATTGTGAGTTATTTCCTTTAATTGTTCAATTTTAAAATTGCCGGTTGTTATGCTAATTGTCAGTTTTGATCTGAATATTTTGGTTTAATGGAAATTAATTTTAAATTATGCCTTTAAATGGATTTTATTACCATTTTACTCGGTACTAAACTTTCACTCCTATATAAAGGAGACTCGACTTACCCTTTCGACACACAACAACACTTACACTTTCCTATTTTCTACTGCTAGGTTATTTGTCTCTTTGCTAGTTTTGTTTCTACTTTCCATTTGCAGGCGAGTCTGTTGAATCCTGGGGGATACATTCTCTTTGCTAGTTTTGTTCATACTTTCCATTTGCAGATAAGTTTGTTGAATTCTGGGAGATACACACCAAGACACAAATATCCTTGAGAATAATGCCATTACATGTTTCAAACCATTCTCAACTAACAATATTAAAATAATATATTGATCACACTAACAAAAAAAATAAAAAAAAATAAAAAAGTCGTTCTAACCTGATAATTTCTATTCCATCATTCTCAGGATAAGAATTTGAATTAGTAAAAGGGATAAAATATCTCATTACGATAAATTATCATATTATATTAATTCTATAAATAATAAAAATAAAAAATATAATAACATTCTATCCTGATCTATCTTTATAAAATTTAGAATATGTTTAACTAATTAAATATGATTTTTATGTTTTTTTGTATTAATTAAAATATTAAATTAATTTTTTTAATTTAATTAATTAATTATCGTTTTCAAATTCTAATTTCTATCTTTAGAATACCTTCTCATCTTCCGTTAATGTATTAATCTTTAGCTATTGCTAATTTGTTAAACATACCATTTGTTTTACTATTTTTTTTCATTTTTAAGAAAAAAATATTAACAAATATTTTAAAAATAAAAAATTAAAATTTTGACTTAAAATTTATTAAGATATATTATCATAATTTTGAATGTATTTTTAATGAGATTTACAATATTTTTTATTATTGATTCTTTATTGATAATTTAAACATTGGTTAATAATTTTTTTAAAAATATTTTCTATATTTTTTGTTATTTATCAAGTAAAATAACATAATAATTAATATATATTAAATTGTTAATTTTGTAAGTGATATTTATCCTAAAAGATACCGGTTTTCTTTATATGAATATTTTATACATTTTTGTAAAATTAGCAGATAAAGTAATTGAGTTTAAAAAAAATAGAAGTTAAAAATTGAAATCTGAAAATATGTTGATTAAAGTAAAAAAATTAATAAAAAATTAATTGTTAAATTAATAAATAAAGATAAAATGATAAATAAAGATATAATCATTTAACTTAAATTTAAGTATTATAAATTTTTTATTAATAATTAATTTTAATATTTCTATTATTTAAATTAAAATTATTATAATAAAAATTAGTTTAATACTTTTTAATTTATTTTTATTTATATATTCTATTAAAAATATTATATAAATGAATTTATAGTTATTTTGATTATTATATATTATAAAAAAAGTTTGATGATTTTATTTGTTTATAATGTATTTTTAAATAATTATTTTGTATTTAAAAATAAAATTAATTCATTTTAAATTTATAAATATATTTTAAATAACATTTTTATAAAAAATAATTATTTTATTTTAAAAATTTTAAAACAAAAATTTAATATTTTATTATGAATAATTTAAATAAAATTTGATAATAAAATTAAATGTTATAATATTAATTAATAATATAAAATAATATTTTATAAGAAATAAAAAAATAACTAATTACTTTTAACTAATAGCTGAAATTTAACTATTAAAAATTACGTTTGAAGAAATATTTTTTATTTTATTTAATTAATAAAATAATTATTATATGAAATAAAGTTAAAATTATTTTTAAAAATATTTGAATTAGCTATTTTATCTTTTATTTATGCAAAATAACGTATTAAACACACTCTTTATGTCCCTTAAGCGTAAATATTTGTAATTTGTAAATATATGTGCTTACGGATGCGTAAATATTTGTAATTTGTAAAAGGATGTGCTTACGGATTCGGAGCAGGTGTTTATATGGGTAATGGGTTAAAATAGGTGTATTTATGGTTTCATCCATCTCGTGTTTTTTTTTTAAAAAATGATCTGACATAAATTTTAAATAGAAATAATTATTTAAATTTATTTTCGGTTTGATCAAAATCTAATAATATATAAAATAAATTAAGTTAATTGAATTTTTCGATATCATATTTTAATCTTAATATTATAACTTTATTATCAATTATTATTAATGTTTAAAGAAGTATAAATTAAAAACATGTTCTATTTTATAATTTATTTAAAAATATATAACATCAATATAAATTTAATATTATGTTATGTAAATTAATATCCATTAAAATAAAAATACTTAAATTAATATAATTATTAAAAATAATAATTTTAAAGGAATATAACATATTGGGTCAAGTTTATGCAACCTAAAATATCATCCAAATTTATTTTCAAAATATTACTAAATATATTTCGTTTTAAAATTTGAATTCATCCAAATGAATTTTAAATTAGAACAAATTAATATGACAAAGTTAATCATGATGAACACCCCTGGAAGCAAAGAATCCAAAGTGGGGTCATCGTAATCATATGTACAACAAGGGAAATTATTTTTTCTTTTTTCTTCTCGTAAAAGTTTTCCCTTTGAAATTTTATGGTCCCTGATTCGTTGCACTTTTTTCTCTTGGATGATTAGTCATCGGTAGAACATTTTGCATATTGATAATAGTTTTTCATAAAAAATTCATTTTCACATTCTTATCTAATATCATAAGATTACACTTATTTACATTTTCCAACAGCTAATTAAGAAGCTAAATTCCCTTTTGTACACGGAAGCTTAAATTGAATCAAAAGGTTTAAATTTAAAATTTAACCGGTGATTGAATTAGTTACGAGGATAGTTTAACGTTTAATATTTATTCGTAATTCAATCCTCATCAAATTTATATTAGTTAAATTTTATTATTATATAATAATAATAATATATTAATATTATAATTTTATATAATTAAAAATTTAAAAATTATATATTTAATTTTTAGTTTTAAATTATAAATAAAAAATTAAATAAATATATTATAATTTTCTTAAATATTAAATGATATTATTTTATATACAATTAATTTTTTATTAATTCTTATCAATTTTTTAAAAATAATTTTGTGGTTCAATTAACATAGAAAAAAATTAATTTTTATTTAACCGGTTGAAGTGGTTAGTACAATCCAATTTTTATAATCATAGTTTAAATATAGAAAGAAAAGTTATATAAGAAATTAAATTTTAAATAGTAAATAGTAAATTAAAAAAAATTGCATAAATATTATTTATTTTTTAAAAATAAATATTTAAATTTATTGTATAAAGATAAAATTCTAAAATTAAAAATTTATTTTTTATTACCTTTTCTTAGAAAATATGTTAGGAATATAATGACACAGTTTTTGAATTAAAGGGATACTACACATGTTTATTATTTTAACATTTAAATTTATGAAGTAGTTTATTCTTTAAATAAGTAAAATAAATTTAATTTTAGAATATAAATTTAATATTGATATAATATAAAATATTTAAATTTTATTTAATAGAAAATTATTTATTAAAATTAATATTTTCTATAATCATCAAACTTGTATAAAGGATTTTATAACATATATTTTAAAATACATAATAAAAAATTGTATATAATAAATTTTTGTTAAGAATTATATAATTTACTTGTTTAATATTATTATTTATTTTTTGAAATATTATTAAAATCAAATTGACCACTTGGATTGATCACATCGAAAATTATTTATCTTTTTGGATAATTTAAATGACAAAATTGCTTTAGAAAAAAAGTTAATAACAAACTAGTATAATCGATAAATCAACCAATCAGTAAAATTAGTAAAAAATAAACCTATATATAAATAATATTATTTTAATTTTTTAATTACAAAATTAAATTAAATTATATTTTATTTAATCTTACATATATAACATAAATTTAAAAAGTTAAAATAATATATAATTTTTAGTTTTTAATCAAATAAAATTATAATATTAATATATTATATTATTATAAATATATTTTTAATAAATCATATATTATAAATATTTTAAAAAGTATTTAATTAATATCAATCCAAACATAATTTAACCAGTGTTAAACTATTAAATGTTAAACCATTATCTTAAATGACCGATCCGATTTTCATCATCTTAATTTTATGTTACCAGACATAAAGTAAAAAATTTGATTTAATTATAGTGAAAATGTTGGTAAATAAATATGTTAAAGCTTTTAGGCGTTTTGAAAATGCATGAATGTAATGTGAAGGTGACCTGAAATAAATAGTTGAAATGAGCAATAGTCAAGGGTGGAATGCATCATGTGTACAAGTGGTCGAAATCATGACGAATCACAAGGCGTGCCTTACGCATGTAACGATAGCACAGAGTAGTGACGTCAGTAGTGTAACGTCACTGATAAATATTTGATAATTGAGACAACGCCTCGTCGCTAGCTGTACGCGTTGGCTCGTCTCTTCATTTATAAAATCAACACATCATCATAAATTTGCATAACACGGCATTCTATTTCCAACAATACTTCCCAACCCGGGATTCTCACACCTTTATCAACTATGCCCCCAACCACCGTAGAAAAGCACACGTTCGCACCCACAGCATTAAATTAATTTCTTCCTAACTTGAGGTTAACCGTTAACCTTTTGTCTTCCGGTTCCGTTGGTATGGAAAATAAGAAGAAACTGGTGACTGCCGGTGACGACGAGGTGGAAGATGAGATGAAGATGGAGAAGTTTTACTCGTTGTTGAGGAGCTTCCGAGACGCACGGGATCGACGCCGAAGGGAATTGGTGGAGTTGGAGAAGAACGAGAGCAATAGGAAGAAGATGAAAGGGACCCCAACAACGAAGGCTAAGGCTGAAGTTAGCTTCGAATGGCAGGACTTCACTAGCGAGATTCACTTCAGAAAGCCCCCTTTGGTTTTTCCGAATCCAATTCCATGTGAAGCAATCAAAGACAACAAAGGTAAGAAGAAGAAGGAGGATCTTGCTCTCGACCTCAAACTGGCTCTCTAGCTACCTCGCCTTGAAATGAACACCACTTACCGTGGTGGACCTTCAATTTTACCTGAGTCTTGATAATTAAATTGCTACCTATCATATTACTGTGTTACCATTGTGTATATATTGCGATCATGTAATTTGATCGCCTATACCCGTCAAGTTCTTTATATATTGACGCATTGTTCGACCGTGGAATTCATTTTTGACAAGCAACGATGGGCTAATTTTTCGGCAATTCTATTAATTGTCCGTCGTCCATCGCGTTAAAGAAAAGGATAAAAAAATTGTTCTCAAATCAAAGTTATTTTCATTAATGAACCTTAAATTTCCAATCAAAAATTGATTTGATGGAAAAAATATATTAAAAATATAAAATATTTTTTATATTTAGTTTGCTTTTAAAATTGTACTAAAAATTAACATTTTTTTTATAATTATTAGTAGAAGTTAAAAGAACGTTTCTTGAATTTACAAAGACAACTTCAACTGCGGAGAAGACACGCATCTGTCGCACGGGAGAGGGTCACATAGAAGAGAAATGTTAACATTTGGTATAAGATATACTACAAAGTAGAGATCCAAATGATGCACTTGGAAAGTTGAAAATCTTATTTTGCTAATAAATAATATATATATTATCTTAATTTTTTTATAAAATTTATAATTTATCAATTTAATTGTTGATTTAAAATATTATATCAAGTAAATTTTATTTATAAAATTTTAAATAAAATAAAAATTAATATTTATTTTATTCTATAAATTTATTTTAATGTTTAATATATTATTTATATATATATATTAATAGTTAAATAATATATTTTCAGATATTTAAATTATTTAAATTTTGATACATAATTATAAAAATATTATTACATTATAAATAACTAGATTAAAAAATTTTATATTTTAAAAAATTAAACTAATAAAAATATTAAATTTGACACATATTTTCAATGATCCTGATATATATTTTGATAAATAAAAATCTTACAAAATAATCAGAGCTAATAATTTTATGTTTCAATTAATAAGTGAAACTAATAATTTTAAAGTAAAATTTAACTTTAAATAAAGATAAATTTAGAATTTTGTAGCAATCTTTCAAAATTTAATACAATAATTAATTTTTCTTAATGTATGTGTTTTGGATAAAAAGAGTCGTATAAATAAGAAAAGTTAAAATAATAAATATTATCTTACTTTTAAATGAAGAGAAAGCTTTTCTAAAATCATACTTTATCGGATTATTTTTACAATAACCAAAAATAAAATTTGTCTTGGTCAATTTTATAAAATCCAATTCATTACATCAGTTATTTGTTTACCTTTGTATTTCTGATTAAATAGAAAAAAATGAAGAAATAATTAATTAGATGAAGAAAGATTAAAAATATTAAATTAATGCTAAGGAGAATTTTGAAAAATAAATATCAAATTTTATTTTATTTAACTAATATTTTTAATTCTTGTGAATTAATTGATTATTATAAAAAAATGAAAGATTAACTTGTAAAAATGAATTTTTTAATATAAGCTTTAGAGCATACCGTAAAAAAGCTAACAAATAATAATTTTTATTAAAAATAATAACATTTAATTCTATTAATATATTTAATCACGTATTTTTAATAAAAATTTATATTTTTAAATTTTAAATAAATTGATCCATTCTCATATTAAAAATATCGATAAAAAAATCAAAAATAATTCTATAAATTCATAAAATAAAGTATTTAACTTATTGATTTAAATTGGATTTTGTCCGTTGATTTCAGAGGTCTATCATTTAATTTATTTAAAATTTAATTTAATTTAATTATTTAATAAATAGATAAATTTAGATTTATTAAAAAAATTTATAAATAAATAAATAAAATTTAAGTATATATATAATTTTTTTTAACCTATTAAAAAATCTATTTAATTTTATATATTATATCTTTATATATATATATAACATTTTAAAACACAAGGGATGATATTTAAGTTGATCAATAACATGTTTAGAATAGCTGTAAATTTTTTAATTTTAAATTATATTTTAAAAAATTGTTTAGTTTAAATAATTTTAAAATAATTTTTAATATATTTTTAAAAATAATTTTATTCTATTTTAAAAAAAAATTATTATTATTATTTTTATTATAACTTATTATTCATAACTCTAAATTAATTTCAACTATTATTACTATTAAATTATTATTATTCTCAGATTAAACCTCCCTCAAATTATTATCATTATAACTACTATTACATTAAAACATCACTGTATTATTATTATTATTATTATTATTATTATTATTATTATTATTATTATTATTATTATTATTATTATTATTATTATTATTATTATTTATTTTTTATTATTTTTATTTTTATTTTTATTTTAAAACACTTAATTTTTTATTAAATTTTTTAATTAATAGTTTTTATTCATTTATTTTAATGAATTTATAATAAAAAGATAGAATAGAATAAGTTAATTTATTTTTATATTAATTTTTTTAAAAATATAAAAATTAAAACTTAAAACATAAAATTAAAATTTTATTTAATTTTTTAAAGTTTAAGATAAAAACAAAAAATTCATTCAAAAAATTTAAATCATTTCTCTTATTGTTAAAGAAAGTCAAAATCAAGTAAAAAAAAATTTTATTTTCTTTCTCTTCCATCTAAATAATAAAAATTAACTAAAGTAATTGTTTAAAAGAATCCTGCCTCTTTTCTCTCCTTTTTCATTCTCTTTCAATCAAGCAACATATTAAAGGGAAAGGTAATATTAAATTAGGAATTTTGACTTTCTTTATTTTTTCCAATAATTTGAATAAATCATAGGAAAGTTCTTCTATTTTTCTTCAGCCAATCAATGAGTATTTTTTAAAGTACACAAAAGCAACCTAACTATTTAAATTGCTCCAATGATTAAACTATAAGTGAAAACAGTATTTACGTAACATTTAAGTTAACACAGTGTAGAGTTTGAATTTAAGGTTAATCTAATCACTAATTTTACTTAGGATAACTATTAGCTTAAGTTTTTTTTTTTTTACCAAGCTTTAGCTTGATTTAAGAATATATACATATAAGATTATAAATGATAAACTTAGTATATATATTAGGATATTCTTATAAAATGTTATTTAATAATAAATTACTTTTAATTTTAAGTTATTAAAAATATGTTCGATTAAACTGAATTATTTTTTAAAATAAATATAAATAATATATATCAATAAATATAGTTATTATTATTCTATTCAATTTTAATGTAATATCTTACAATTATAAATTATATATTAGAGAACCTATGTTAGTTAGCATACATAAAAAAGTTGCTCTTGTTCTTTATATAATGTTTGGCAATTAAAAAAAAATTAAAATGGAATAAAATAAATATTTTATATGATTTATATAATAAATATACAATATAATAACAATATATATAATTTTATATTTAACATTATTTAAAATTATATATATATATATATTCTTATTCTGCTTAATTTTTGGATGAGCGTAAAAAATTTAAAAGAATAAAATGATATAAAATATATAATTATTATCATGCATATGATAGTTTTAAAAGCTACTAAGATAATTGCATATTATAACTATTTTTAAATTTAAATAAAATTTATAAACAAAAGAATTAAAGATAATAGTGAGTAATCTATTATCTGAAAATTAATATTCCATTTATTTTATTATGTATTAAATTAAATATTTTATTTTATTAAATTAAAGATATATTATCATTATTAGGAGATAAGCTTTTTAAAATAAAATTTTAATTTGAATATAGATATTATATATTCAATAGTTGGAATTTAAAAAATATACTTATATGCGGTTAAATAATTAAATGTAACTTACGATAATAAAAATTAATTAGAAAATAAAAATAAAATTTGGAAATTAAAAAAATATCATTCTCATAAGTTATAAATGAAAATTAGATTACATAAAAGGAATAGAATATGGAAAAGTGAATCAATAAGAAGAGTAGAATTCATTAATTATTTACTCTTTAAAATGATTATTATAATTTAAATAATACATATTTATTATTAATATATTAATATGTTATAAATGTTTAAAAATTATAAAATATAGTTGTTAGATAAAATATAATTTATAAATATATTATATTTTTATATATTTTCTAATATTATATAAATAAAAATTTTAAAATAATAATTTTTTTAAAAATAGAAACATTTTTAAAATTGAAGTTTTTTTAAAATACTTAAATATTTTATATTTTTGATTTGGAGGTTGAAACATAAAAAAGTCCGAAATAAAATCATCTTGAAATCAAAATATGATATAATTAATAAATAATAATAATTTTGTTAATAAAAAAGAAAATATTTTATTTAACTTTTTTTCTAATATTAAAACATTATAATATATTTTATTTTATCTCTCATTATATTTTCTATTTTAAATATATAACATATTAAATAAAACAAATATATTTTATCTTATTCTATTTTAACCTGCATGCCAAACATTACTTTTAGATAAATTTCAAAAGAGTAATGTAAGTAATGCTATATGATACTTTTAAATCAATATCAAAAGAGTAAGGGTATATACTCCTATGATATTTTTATATTTCATTTTTTTAATATATAATACAACTCATATTCTTTGTTGTGTATAATATATTTAAATTATTTTACTATAAATAAATAGTATATTTGGTAAAATTAATAGATAAATTAGTTAAAAGTTAAACAAATAATTAAAAATTAACAAAAAATTAAAAATTAAATAATTTATTTATTAAAATAAAAACTATTTGATAAATTAACCATCAAATTAACTAATAAATATATAATAATTTATAAAAATATGATGATTAGATTAAAATTTGAGTATTATAATTTTTATTAATAATAAATTTTATTATGTATTTACTTAAATTATATTATTATATTAAAATTAAGGATAATACATTTTAATTTATTTTTTATATTTTTATTTAAAAAATTTTATAAATAAATTTATAGTTATTTTGATGATTATATATTATAAAAAAGTTTTATAATTTTATTTATTTATTTATTTATTTATTTGATTATCTATGCATGGTATATTTTGAGTCAAATATTTTTTCATTAAAAATATTTATTTTTTATAAATAAATTTTAAATAATATTTATATAAAAACATTTATTTTATTTTTAAATTTTTTATCACCAAAATTAACTATTATATTATAAATAATTTAAATAAAATATTTAATAACTAAATTAAATATTAATATTTTAAAATTATTAAAATTTTAAAGGATAAAACGAAAATATAACTTTCAAATGATAGTTAAAATCTTAAACATTACATAATGTTAAAAAATTAATAGTGGTCAAAATATGTATCATATTAAATAGAGTTAAAATAATATTAAAAAATATTTTAACTAATTTTTTAAATTAAAATATTCTATGAAATACATTTAATTTTAAATAAATTTTCATGGTAGAAACCTTGAGGAAGAAAAAGGACTTATGCTAATAATAGATCAAACATAGCTCTTCTATAGTTTTTCGAACTTTATCTGCTATCCTAGAGAATAAAAATTTAAATATTTGAAACCTTCCGTATTTTGCCTGTTCAAATAAGGACATAAAATTATTAGAATTGATCTTGGAGAAGAAAAAATTAAAATATTTTTAAGTAAAATCTTAGATTTAAATATCATAATGTTTCAAATTGTTAAAAAAAAGTCATATCAATTATTATTTTTATTTAAAATAAATTATATAAATAATTATAATTTCTACTTTTTATCTTATCTCTTTTCATTTGACAGTAATCGGTACAATTAATGTGTGCCTATCCATGTAGATGAAATCTAAATTAGAATCCGAAGGGACACAGTTGAAGATTAACAAAAATATGAAGGGACCACTTTGTTGGGTAGGGAGAAGAGAATCAATTTTATTTTTTCTACTATCGTCTCTAAGTCACACATCATAATGTGATATGTAAGTATGTAACAAGTCAATGGCTCAGGAGCTTTCCCAGGTCAGCAAGGAGCATCGGTGCTTCAAGCTCTCAAGTTTTAAATGAAGGAGTTAAAGATTTTTTAAAGGACAAGGATAAATTTATATATATAAATTATATTAAATATTATATCATTTTACAAATCCTAAAAAATTAAATTTATTATTTGCAAAGTACAATGAAAAATTGGCTAAAAAAATTGAGAGATCAAAACTATACATTGTCCAAATTAAAATGACCAAAAATGAAATTAAATCTTAAAATTATTTGATGAACTTTCTTGTGTAGTATTTATTTATTAAGTCACATATCTCTTTAGTTATTGTTCTACATAGATAAAATATATTACCAAAATACTATTTGATATTATCTTAAATTTTTATGTAAATAAGTATATAGAAAAATATTTTTTTATCTTTAAATAAATAAAAAATAATGTAGATAATATTTTTTCGAAAACATCATAACTTGTAATAATATCACATATAGCTTACTCATTTACTCAATGCACACTAAATTTTAGTTGATTTACTAATGATTTAATTATGTGTTAATACTTGTTAGTATAATTTTCAATTAAAGTTAAATTGTTACTGTAGATATTATAATTTACAAGTTGATGTTAACAATAAGATATACAAAATATTAATATATATCATTAATATATTAATTATTAATATAATATATTATTTATTAGAATAAATCTTGAATGTTTATATTTCAATAATTTTTTGTTAAACATTATATTGATAAATATTCTTTTAACACTTAATTTTTATTTTTTAGTACTAAATAATTTTTTTTATAATAATAATACATAAGAACACGTTATGGATTGTTTTTAATAATTTTTTAAATATATATATATATATATTATTTATCTTCTTAAGAAAATATTATATAGATTAATAAATTAGATGTTTATGTTATCTTTATAAGCATATTATTAAAGATATTTTATTTTTATATTATATATATATTATGTTAATTTTATCATATTTAAATGAGGTATCAAATAGTATTATTATATTTTGTAAAATGATTCATATAATAGGAACATTTAATTTAATATTAATTTTAAAATAAAATTATATAACAAAAAATTATTAAACAATATAACATATTAATATAAATCAATTCTTTCCTTATTTTAAACTTCTAAACAAACAGAAAAATAAAAACAAAATCTTCTTTAAAAACTATTTAGATAAAAATATAAAAAATAAAAAATAAAAAAATTATAGAAAAGTTTTTTATTAGCACACTTTCATCATGATTTTGAACTCAAAGTGTAATGTAATTTTTAATATAATTTATTTACTAAAATCCTGAGTATATTCTATTTATTGAGACTCCAAGGACACTTGCTTATAGATCTTATTTTCAATTATGTTTTTATATTTATCTAATTCTTGAATACTTTTTTACAGTTATTATAAATTAAATTAATATTATTATGTATAATAAAAGTTATATTATGAAATTAAAAATTTATTTTTTTACAAAAGCATAAATATTAACTATATTATTCAATTAAGTATATTATAACTACCCAATTAAAGAAATAGATAAAAATAAATAAAAATAATATAAGATAGGGAATATTTTTTTAATACAAGTTGGAACAATAAAAAGTTGTTTCCTTAATTATTTTGATTTTGGACTATATTTTTAAGATGTATGTATATTAAAAAAATCAAAAGTAAGTGAGTGCTAGTTTTTTTTAATATAATGTCGCATAAAGCATTATATTTTTATGTTTCAAATTATGAAATTAAATAAGATAATGGTGAGGAATCGATTTGATTTAAAGGAGTGGAGAAAGGGTTAGAAGGTTCCTCTGTTAGCTTATTCTTCAATTTCCTCCATTCTTTTTCCCCCTTTAAACATATTTATTTGGAATGGAAGAATTTAGGATCATGCTTTTTATTGTTATTATTCAAATGATGACATGAGACGCCTCTACGGTGGTATTCAACTTTACATATAAAAAAAATATTTTAAAGTTTGTTCAAACTTTAATCATAGTTTCATAAGTTTACATAAACGGAGAGAATTGCTTAAAAGAGAATACTTAATATTTTTATTATTATTATAGATTTTTTTAAAAAAGTTTAATAATAAATATAAGAGGTTCTCCAATTTTATAAGTAACAAAATTTTAAACTAACTTTATATGAAGACTGATAAAAAAAATTATAGAAAGAAAAAATTGTTGTGTTATGAAAAAATCATTATTTTATAAGTAAGAATTCAAAAAATTTCTAATGTAGGTGATTACAAGCATGTTTCCTAACCATATTGACACATGAAAAATTGTACACAACTAAAGTGCGTAAAACTTCCGGAAGATATTACAAAATAGTAGAGATGAAAGTAGGTTGAGTCGAGCTAGATTTTGAATGTTCCAGTTTGGCCTATTTAAAAATTTTGAGGTCTGAGTTTGGGTCTGTTAGCTTTTTTTTTTTCTGTCAAAATCTGATTTGATTTAAAGCCTACAAAGCTTGTAAGTCTGTTTAAAAGCCTACATAACAAAAAAAATTAATAAATAAATTTAAAGTCTATATAAATAATTAATTAAAAAATATTACAAATTTAAAGCCTACAAGATAAAAGAGTCATTAAATAGTCCTAATATATATATATATATATATATATATTAAGATCATATAAATAAAATATAAAATAAATATTATATAAATATAATATATTAAAATAAATATAAATATATAATATATAAATATCAATAGGCCCGTGAATAGGTTAAATAGACTTTTTTATAAATTTAAGCTTGACTTGTTTATCTAAAAAGGCTTTTTAACAAGCCTGAGTCTGTCTATTTATTAAACGAGTCGAGCTTAACTAAATTTTAAATCAAACGGCCTTATTCACTTTCATCCCGGTATAATAATGAGAAAATTGACGTCTTAAGTTGCTTGTGCTACGTGGTATTTATAAATTTTGTAACTGGATCTATATGATAAACCATCCCAGTTCAACTCACTAATACATGCACATATTTAGATAAATTGGCAATCCCACATGTTACCCTATTCGAACAATTAATGATATGAAGAAAGGTATATAAATATTTACAGACAATAAAATTTGAACAATGTAAAAATTTAAAGAATAAAAAACTTGTTAGCCATTCTCCAACAAGTGATAAGAGCTGGCTTTGATAAGATCCATTAATTTGATAACATCCAACTATTCTTCCCTAAAGATTATATTATTATTTTTATCCAAATAAATCATATAACAACAAACAACTTTTTGAAGTAATAATGTAATTATTAAATAAATTTTAATTCTAATAATCTTTATATACATGTTATGTGGTCATTTTTTAAGTTATATGGTCTAAGTTTACAATTCTCAAACTGTAAAAGTTGAAAATTTATCTCATTTTATATATGAAAGTGCTCATCCTTAATTATATATTGTATAGTTATTACAGTCCTACAATAAGAATTGTTTTACTAGAGATATATCCCCCTCCTTATATAAATATATGAAATTATTCAAATAAAAAATTTAATTATTATAAAAATATAATAATAATGAATACAAATTTTTAAATTTTATTTGAACGACCTATTAAAAGATAAATATCTTTTAATAAGAAAATTAAAAAAGAATCTAAAAATATCTTAAAAATCTGAAACAGAAGAAAAGAAGAAGGCAGACACAAGGAATCTAGCTAGCGAACATTGTTTCAGGTCCACCACACTCAGAAACTTTACAATATTCCTACTTAGTAGTATATTGCTGGAGGCTGGAGGATTTCACGAATTCAGCGTCTCAGTTTATGAATTGGACTCATACGGTGGAACTTGCGGCTGAGGCATTTTATTATTTTTGATATTTTGAAGATCGAGTATCAAACGGTACCCTGTTGGATTCTATGTTCCTTTTGACATTTAACGAGTAGGGGAAAGGTAACATTTATGTCTAAATATTTCTGATGCTTTCATTAGATTTATAATTGTTAATGTTGGAATATAATTTATAATTATGTATAAAGAATTTTTTGGACAAATTTTATTGAAAAATTTTCATATTAATTGTCCATAAAAAAATTCATAACAAGACGAGAAAAAAAATATAAATTTAATGCAATTCAATGTTATTTATAAACAAGTAATTAGATTAGAATTATGTAAATAAAAATTACTTTAAATAACAAATATAATTTTACATAAAATATATAATAATTATATTATATATATATATTCTATAATAATAAATTAACTTATAAATTAAATGAATCAAATTATAGATAATTTAAGTTTAGGTTGTTTATTCAACAATAAATACTTGAAAAATTAGATTTCAAACTGTGATGCTTGAAAAATTAACACTAATAAATAAAAGATATAAAAAATGCGTTTGACAAATTTTTTTAAGTTAGCTTGTAGTTTACTTGATTAGATTAAAGACTTTTTTATTTCAAATTAAATTTATTTAATAAAAGATCTATTTCAGTAATTTTCAATATTTTTATAAAATTTTAAAATGTTATTACATGTAATGTTTATATTTATGATTATATTATATTGTTTCTTTATTATTTTTTGTCATTTTTATCTTATCAAGTTATATTATTTTTTTCCGTTTTTCTATATTTTATATTTATTAATTAATTTAATAGTTAATTTTATTAATTTTTTCAAAAATAAAAATAAAAATTTATTAATTAACATATGAACTTTTATTTTTAATTGATTTATTTGTTAATTTTACCATAGACACCTAAAATTAGATGCAGAGTAACATGGCCACATGGGTATATATAAAAAGTAATTTAATTACTAGGGTTCCTATCATAGTGAGTCAGATATTTTCCATTTGTAAGTTAGTGAAATTCCTTTATATTACAGTGTTGATAAGAGCTTTGCAATAATGTCAACATTGCTGAGTACCTTGTAAACCAAACCAGATTCTTCCGCATATACTATTTATCCT
Organism: Canavalia gladiata; assembly: GCA_037954105.1. Taxonomy (NCBI): domain Eukaryota; kingdom Viridiplantae; phylum Streptophyta; class Magnoliopsida; order Fabales; family Fabaceae; genus Canavalia; species Canavalia gladiata. Next base: position 20,166,245 of record CM075660.1, read on the forward strand.
TTTACACTTTTTATTAAATGATCGAGAGATTTTTTAAAAATAAAATAAAATAAAATAAATATAATAATCTAGATTCGAATGTAAATAAAAATATTGTGAGAAGTCTTCCACAGTAGAAACTATTATGTGTGGGAACGGTGAATGTCGGCATCATGAAACTGAATGAGCCAATTAATACAAGTTCTCTTCATTCATTCGGACCCGTCAGAAGGCAGATAGGCAGGTAAATATAAATATAAATATATTGTGCCTACATATGAGTCAATAGATCCCACGTGTTTCCCAAATTATATAACAATATTATGAAAGCTTCATGATATATACTTTTCCCCATTTTAATTTTGTATTATATTATTAATTTTTATCAACATTTTTATAGATTATTATCTTATTTATAAAATTTATTAATTATTAAAGTATTATAATTAAAGATATTTTTTTTATAATATCTAATTATATAAAAAAAAAATAGATATGAGAAATCTTCATATTTTTAGATGATTAATTTCCAATCCTAAACACTAAAATTGTGTATATTCTTATTAACTTTGAAATGAAAGCATTGTATTAATTACCTAAATTCTATCAACAATTAGTTAAAAAAATCTATTTTTATCTTATAATTAATTACAATGATAATAAAATTATTAAAATTATCCAATAATAATTTTTATATAAATTAATAACATTATTAAAATTGATCTAATAATAAAAAAATTAAAATTTATAATAATTTTATATTTTAACCTTATCGTTGTTACATTATAAAAAAATAAAAATGATAACGTGGTGGACATTCCTTTCTCTGCAGTTGAGTGAAGAAATAAAATTCATGCTAAATATATTAATATATCTGTTGGGGGACATGATTGCTGTATTTTCACATCAATTCAATGTTATGGTCTTTATTTTTTTCTTTCCATTTTTTCACACCGCAGTTTTTCAATGATTAAGTTATCTACTGCTATAGCAAAATTTAAATAATGCTTATATTATTAACTATTAAAAATTAAAAATTAATAATAATAATAATACATTTTATTTTAAAAATAAGAAAAATATTATACAATAAATACATCGTGATTATAATAAATACGAGTTATTATTGAATTATTTTGTATGAGATGTTTTAATAATGTAAAATACAATCTGTCCCTATAGAAAACAGGTCCAGTGTAGCTTGTTACTATGCTGATGAGAACAAGGTGGGGGATTTGAAAAAATTTAAAAAGAGAAATTATCATTATACATATGACAATATTTACATTTAAATATATTTAATTTTTAATTTTTATATTTCTCTTTTATCATATTATATATCATATTTAATTTATATATATTTTTATCTTTTTTTATTTTTATAATTATATTTATCTAAAATAAGATGTAAAAAAATTAAAATCATTTAAAATTACATTCTTGTTAACATTATATATAAGATTCTGGATGTCATCTTCCAACTCTACAATTACACGTTTGCATAACAAGTGAAATAAAGAAGAAGTAAATAAAAAGAAAAATAGAAAGATAATAATAAAATAAAATAAAAATAAAGTAAAAATAAAATAAATTGATTAAATAAAAAATTAGAATTTTTTATTTATATGAATAAAAAATAAATAATAAAATATTTTGTTATATGAATAAAAAATTAATATAAATTTAAAGAAACATTTATATATTTTATTATATTATTTTTAATAGTAAAATATTTATATTTTTTAATGTAAAAAATTTAATGTGAGATCTATCTCTAAAATAATTTTTAAAATAAATAATAAAATAATATATATTTTTAATTTGTTTGATTCCTAACAAACAAATGAACATGACGGAATCATGTGGGCTGCCTCCATTAGTGGGCTTATGTGAGTATTGCCTTTGTTGATAACTCTGAATTTAGGGTTTAGGATAACCAATTTTGGAGTCTGGAGATGACTGTGGAAGCTTCAAGTGCCTCTAAGAGTTAGAATCTTTATTTGGTATATTCTGCATAATCGACTGAAAACCAACCTGAAGGGGTTCGAATGCCACCTTTGCTTGGCCACTTCAGAATCTGCCATACACTTTCTCAGGTCATTCCCATTTGGGGTCTCCTAATTACCCAATTATTTCAGCATGGTTTCTTCTCTCCTTGCATCTCCCAATGGTTGCCCTTCTAAATTCAGCAACTTTATTTGCTATATATGTATGGAAGGAGGGAAATAATGTGGTTTTTTCGGGAACATATTTTTAGTATAATTCAGTTCAATATGTGACATTGATAAAATATTTTTTTAATAAATTTAATTAGAATATTATTCAATCTTTATATATATATATATAAAGATATTGGTATTATATTATCCGATCATTAGAAGTAAAAATAAGCATATGTAAAGAAATGGACGCAAATAAAAGGGCTGATGCTAATTAATGAGAATGGTAACGAGTTCTTTTACACGATAATTGTTATTTGTTATTATTGAAATTGATGGAATGTTCATAAATTATAATGCTGAAAATAAATATAAATAAAAAATAAAAATTGAAAAATAACCTTAATTTGGGGGGAAAATTAATTAAGACTGAAGGTATGATTCACGAAAGCTTGCATGCTGAGGTTGAGGGAGCGGTTTAGGGATGCTTAAATGTTAAGGTTGCAGACATGATCCAAGGATGCTTCCACGTTCATGCTGAGGTTGTGCTTTTTCTAAGAAGAATTAAATTGCACTTGAATGTCATGATTCCTAAATTTTGGTTAATGATAATAAGATTAAAAATTCAGTTTATTAATTTAGGATCAAATCAAATCTTTGTTTGGACTTATCTGGATTAAATTTTAATATATGGTAGCTTACAAATCAATAAATAATGATATATGTATGTCTATGACTGGAGAATGAAAAAAAAAATGATTTTTTTAATATTTATTAAAAAATATGATGATAATTACAAAGGATCCTAATGTGCATACATATCCTTTATTACTTATGAATACGGAAATGTGTCAAGGGTAGAATGAATACTTCGCAGCCAGAGGCCCAGACATATGTGATAAGAGGAAATTTTCAAGATCGATTAATTAACTTGAAAATGTGGGATGAACGTTCGAGTCTTTTGATACATGTCCTGATCTTGAGACTTCCAATATTCGATGATAATTTTTTTCAATGAACTTTTCTATTCAAATTTAATCATATCCAACAAAATGCTATTTGATTATTATGTTAGTTGAGATTATTTTGATTGATCATTATATATGATGAAATGTTTTTGAACTTGTTATGAAAATCAGAAACTCTAACTCCTAATGATTTTTTTAATTATTTGGTTTTTTTTACCTAATAAAAGAAAGATATATGATATATCATAATTATTTTATTATATCATATTAAATGTTTTGATTTTTATATGTTTTATTGACATCATAATTAACTGAACTAGATTTTATTTATTCTAATGATTGCATTTATAGTTATATATTTTATTTAATTATATTATTTAAATTATATTATTTAAATTATATCTCACTTTCTTTATTTTTGTTGTTATTATCTTCTAAAACTTTGTATTAAAGTTGACGATAATAATAACTTATCAGCTATTATAAATATATGTTAGGTATATTTTAGAGGTTGTCGAATGATGATGACTTTGATTTTTTTATTTTATATTTGTCTAAGAGAAATATATATATATATATATATATATATATATATATATATATATATATATATATATATGTGTGTGTGTGTGTGAATAGAACCAATATGTATTTTTAAAAAAGAAAAACCTATGAAGCAAGAAATATACGGGGTAAGATAGGATACATTATCAATCCAACACTATCTCTACAAATTAATGTGATTTTTTAATATTATTAGATATTAATATGTATCGTACACTAAATTTAATAAAAATAAATGTAAATATTTTTGTGAATATATATATATATATATATTAAAGTATATTAAGCAAGAAAAATTTATTATTATGAAAAATAAAAATTTAATTTTAACTATTCAATTATGCATAAATAATTAAAATTTAAAATTAATTAATAATTATATAACTACTTTAAATATTATATAACTAAAAATTTTAATTTAACTATTTATAATTAATCATATCTAACAATTAATATTTGTTACTCTCCCTCTCATTATTATCTTAACCATGTATATTTGTGTATGAAAAAAACGTTGCAAAAGTTTGGGGAAGCTCCCTTATCATAATTCATAACCACGTTCGGCTTCTACCAAGAACATTCAGTATTTTGGCTTGGAGATTGCTTTTGTTTAGTTAAGGTATACAAACCAGTTAATTAGATTCTAAAGGATACATTATTTTATCTTAACGATTACTTCTGCTTACTGAAGTCATATAACCTAATCAGATCCAGAAGCATACATGATTTTATCTTAGAGATTATTTTTGTTTATTTGAGTTTAACGAATCAAATTTTACAGAATTCACTATTTAGTGCATGCTTAGATGAATTTATTTTCTAGAAATAATCTTTTAATTTTTTTCATTTTCTAATAAAATTAAAAAACAGTTATTTCTCCAAAAATAATTTTAACCAAAGCAAGCACTTAATTATATGTAAAAACTCTTGTTACATTTTTAAAAACAAAATTTACACAAGATTTTCCCCTTAAACATAAAAGTATTTGAAATTTGTTAAAATTCAGCAAAAATCTTGGCCAAGATTTGGAAACTTAGCGGAAACGGAAGCAATTTATCCTAAAATAATGGCAAGTTTATTATGATGCTTATTTAAATAAAGAATTTTTCTTTGATTCGAAAATCAATAACATAGAAAGTGATGCAAATTTTGATTATTTCATGTTAGAGGTAAAATAAGACACCGCTTTAATTTTGTAGAATTTTTTCCTTTTTGTTTAGAAATTTACGTAGATATGAATGTGATCGTTTTTTATTTTCAATTTGAGTAATAGAATCTTATGGCGTAGCAATTATGTATAACAAATATTAATGAATATTTAAAAAAATTATGTTAATAATTTGAATAGTTTATTTTTAATGTTAGTTTTAATTTTATTTGTCAGTTAATTATTTTTTAAAGTTGATAAATTTTTTTATCTATTAATTTTATTTTTTATCTTTTAATTAGTTTATTTTTTAAAATTAATAGTTTATTTTATTATTTAATTTTATTTATTATTTTTTAAAATTAAAAATAATATTATTTAAAGAATAAATATATATATTTAAAAATATTGAATAATATTTATTTTAAATTTTTATGTTTATTTCGTGAAAATTATTTCGATATCATAATATCGTATTAACCAGTATTATAGTCAAATTGCGATCACATCAACGTTTCGTTTAAACTAGATTGCAATCACATCAACGTATCGCTCATCAACATGTCAATCAACAAAAAATGTTTTGATGCCTTGCAAACCTTTGTGGGAGGAATATATGAGTTAATAGAAGAATTGTGCAAGTTCATCACGAAATTTTCAAGATGATGCTCTCTAAATCAAAGTATAGACTTCAGTCGATAAATTTAGTCGATAAATTTTAAAGTTATTAATTTTTAAATATCGATCTACAAATTCTAAAAATTAAAATAAAAATTTAATTTAAAGTTATTGATTTAAAGTAAATTCAAAAAATTAAATAAAAAAAAATCATTCTAAAATTCTAATAAATCGAAATTCTGTAAATTTCTTGAAAAAAACTATCAGATTTAATTAGATAAGAGGTAATATTTTATTGTCCATGACATAAAAAAAACTTATTTTATCAATTAATTTTATTTATTGTTTTTAAAATTAAAAATAATATTATTTAAAAAATAAATATATAAAATTTAAAAATATTAAATAATATTTATTTTAAATTTTTATAATTATTTTGTAAAAATTGTTTTAATATCACGATATCGTAAAAGAGACTGAGTCAACTTGCAATGTGTCGAAATTATCGATGATGATGAACTTGACTTGAGCTATCTATTATTATTAATCATTTCTTTGTAGCTACGTCTTTTATACACTTTACACAAGTGTCAATGGTGCTGTTGATCGGTTTCTGAAACACGTTGAAGGTGCACTAATTATTAGAGTTGGTGACCTCGATGGGATACAAGTCCATGTGTCTGGCCATGAATTTGAAAGGGTCACTTTCTAATGATTCTTCTCAATACATTCTACACAAAGTGTTACATGCTTAACTCATGTGACAATGCTAGAACCATCTGAATAAGAAAATAGTGGATATTTATTTATGTACAATTAACTTTTTAGTTATTAATGTTTAAAAAATTATAATTGTTAAATTAAAATATATTAAGATAAACGATATTATATGAAATTTATTAAAATTAATTTAGTAAAAAAAACAATTTATGATTAAAATAGTTTAAATAAGATTTTAAATTGAAATTTTAGAATTTTTTTTGTTGTAAAAAAAATAACATTATATGAATGTGCAAATATCATTCCTCATGAATAATTGTTGAATATATGTTTTACACGGATTCAAAAAACACATGTATTCATATCTTTGTGTATCTAAACGAAATTAACATGTAAATGCCTGGAAAACAAGATTAATCATAATCAAATAATAAAAAAATATGCAGTGTGATACATGCGTAAGAGTGTGGGGTAACTTTCTATATTATCATGAGATCCTCACCCCCAATCAGCATTTTACAACTGTTTAATTACTCATCCATATTTCATGGAATGGAATTGTAGCCACCTCTGTTCTTTGGATGTGTTATGGGGAAAGAAGCTATTTTCATTCTTGTTAGTGATTTCTGTGTTGTACTTTTTTTTAAAATACTTTTAAAGTAAATTTTATTATAATTATAATAATAATATGAATGATGATAACAACAATGATAATAAAACATTAATAATAATGATGAAACTGATAAAAATAAAAAAAGATAATTATCCAAGAGGTAAAATAAAAAATTATAATTTAAATAATAATAGTTAAAAAATAAAAATAATAATTTAGTTATAACTTTATAGAACTGGATGTTAAAAAAATGTTGTTCCAATTTTAAAAGAGTTTTTATATGTTATAATTACAATTTTAAAAATAATGCGGTGAGCGTGGATCGAACACGCGACCTTCAGATCTTCAGTCTGACGCTCTCCCAACTGAGCTATCCCCGCAGATATTTGTAATATCACTCCTTAAATTTTATATATAAATATTAACTTAAAATTTTTTGCCTTAATTTTAGCATTAGAATTTTTATCTTTAAGCCAAAGTGGAACCTGAGAAAAACTTGTGGTGGGTTAACGGAAGATTATTCTGTGAAGATTAATTATAAATTGAATTTTCTTTTTCCCTCCATCTTGTCACTTGAAACTTGTATATAAGATTTTTCTCTTATTTCTCAGTATTCTACGTCTCAGTTAAACATATGTTAAGAATTAAAAATAATAAAATATATCCCATAAAGCTTTTCAACTGGAAATCTTAGTCCATTACTTTGTTTAGTCTAAATATAAGAAGAACAAAATTTATACTCTATCGTTGCTCATGAATTTATTTTGTGACTTGTTATTTATTATAACATATTATTGCATAAAAAATTAATTATTATAAATGTAATATCTAAAAATATATAATCAAGTACATGTTATATTTTTTATTATTCATATAAATTGATAAAAAATATATTAATCTATTTATTAATTTCTAAGTTTAATCACTTTTTCAAACAAATTATTATAATTTATTTTAAATTTAAATATACATTAAAAATATTCTATTTTTAATTATTATTTATTGAAAAAAATGTTTTTTACAATAGTTATTTTTGTTAGTTGTATAAATTTTAAAAAATTAATATTTAATATTATCATTTATATTATTTAAACTGTCATTCAAATATTTGTTGACGGATAATGTTTTATGAACATAGATTTATCATAAAAAAATTTAAATAAAATTAAAATTGTCACTATTTATTTTTTAAAATCATCATTAAAAGAAATTTTTTTATAATAATTGTTGATAAAATATTTTAAAATAAAAAAATCCAAGTGAATATTGATAGAATTTTAAAATCATTTAAAAATTTGTTGTACGTTAGCAATTTAATCTAAATGTTTTTTCTCATCGCATTTTTATTTAGTATAAATAATTAAATAGAAAATTATCACATAATTTATAAAATATTTTGATTTATTAACATATTTTTATATTTTAAACTATCTTCTTTTTTAATATTTACACAAACCAGAAAAGCACGTATCTAGAGGAATTGGTAAAGCTTTCTATTCATTTTGCCTTCATTGAAATGAATTGGCACAGTTCCAGAACCGTCTAATACAAGCCTATAAAGCTTTTTTTCAATAGCCAACATTAGAAGTTGGACTTTGGGCCTGTAAACGACTCAGTTCAACTTCAAGACTTCAAGCCCGATTATCACATAGGGGAAGCCTCGTCATCTATTGCATGTTAGATCTTCACCAAGAAAAGGATGACACGTTAGATTAGTATCAGAAAAGTAATGCTATATTTTCCTATAATATCTTCTATATTTTAGAGAAATAAAAATATTAAATTCTTCATTTAATAAATAAGAAAAGTTGTAAGAAGATAATCTTGAAAGCTAAATAATTATTTTTGTCAAAATTGGCATTGCATTTTGGTCTTTCATAATTTCCCTTATCTATCGAACAAAATAATATATATATATTTTCCTTTATCTTTCTGTTTCCTTCTTTTGTCGGTTGGCCATTGATCATATAGAATAACAGCTTCTTTACTATACATCTAAGGGTACATGAAAAAATTTATATATAAATAAATTTTAACTGAAAATTGTAGGACTTAATATATTAATTACATTAAATATTACAATTTTTAATAAAAATTTATTATTTATTTAATTTTTACTGGATATTCTTGAATAGACATTATAAAAACTAATAAAATAAAACAATTTATAATATGTTATTACCATTTTAAATGAGACAGATTTGTAAATCACTAAGGTCAGTCTAATTTAGAAGGTATGGATAATTTATATATAATCTTAAATGAAAATATCATTATCTTCATTGTAGACAAAAATAAAAAATGAAATAAACCTTATAAAATGCTAAGAGGTAGCTGAGAGTGAAAAAAAAATATAGTCAATTAAATAAAAACTACACTATAAATTATTAACACATGTTTGTGGTGGATTTTTGTTTTCGTTGCTATGAGAGGTTGTGACTTTTCAGGTTATACAGTAATGTTGAGGCAAATGTTCTCTTATGAACCATGTGATTAATTGGCAAAACGCTAATCAAAACTGATATAGAAGAGCAATATATGAAGTAAACGATATTCACCACTCACCAGTCATGTAAAAAATATCTATGTACCTAGTGATATAAGGTAAAGGTGACCGACTGTCGCCCAAACTTGCAAATCTAAAGTAAATGGGTTTAATTAAAAAAACACAGAACTACAGTAGAGAAAACAAATGAGTCATTGAAAGCTTTAGAAACATGCAACATCAAGAGGCCATGCAATTGACAGAACCCTTGCAAAGAAGAAGAACCGAAAACAACAATGGAAACATGGCAGAAAATAATCACAATTAACGTAAAAGGAGAAAAGAACAACCAAATTAAAGCAAGTAACTGGAAAACAGATTGAAGTAATCACAAAAGCCAGAGAAAATGCACAATAAGAATGCATAAAGAGAAGCAAGCAAATTAGGAAGATCGGTAACTAATACTGAAAATTTGAAAGCATAAACCGAAAATTAAACTCACATGAAATTGGAAAAATTACAGAAAAATGTAAAAAAGGAAGGCATACAAAGGACTGTAATCTTTATTTTGAGGTTTTAATTGTCAATCCCTTGCTAAGTATTCAGAATTTACATTTATAGATATAAAAAGAAAATTATTGAGCATTCCTATCACATTTATCACTAAATAAATATCCATTACATTAATGAATGTCTTGTAACTTCCATTTTCTTATTCAATTTGTTTACCTTTTGCACTTCATCCTCTTTTCTTCTTTTCTTCCGTAAAACTTCTGGAGTGTTCTAATATTGTTAAAGGTGCTTTTGTCGATGACAATCCTCTATTGTTGGACATTGACAACTTTCTCCTTTGTTGGCATAAAATTACTTTTATCAGTTTTTATAGTTTGAGTATCGATTGGTAATTGAATTTTTCATAAATTTTCACCTACTCCTAACTATATTTTTATTTAATATTGTTACATGAATAATACAATAATATAATAATATTAAGATTTTACCAAGATTAAAACTAAATCGAGTTGAGTAGAACTCATTCACTCAAAGTTTAACTAATTTCAGTATAAATTCTTTATTTAGTTCAATTTGATTCAATTTATGAATAACTCAATTTATATATGATTAACTTAAACTAAATGTTAGTGATATAGAAAATTAATAAGTTTATTAGTTTGTTATTATTTACTTAGTTTATAATAGAATATTATAAATAGGATTGTGTGTAGATTTTTTAAATTTTTTTAGTAATAAATTTAGTCTTTATATAATTTGGTTCTTTGTCTTCTCTCTTTTCAAAAGAATCATTTTTCAAACTATAAGATGATATGAATGTTGATTACAGGTTAAGTTCATGAAAGCTCTTCAATGAAAGTTATAAAATAGTTTTCTTATGGTCCTATTTTAATCTCCCCTTTACATTCATTAATTTATATTGATGTCTACTAATTTTAGTTGTTTTCTAGGACAAAAATAAATAATCACTTAAACACATATTCTGAGGATAAAATATTCAGCATTAATATTTTATTTAAAATAAATTTTAAGTGCTTAAAAGATTTTAAAAATTATGTTTATATGATTTTTAAAAATAAATAAATCATATAACAATGATGAGAGATATTTAATTTAATTTTGTTTCTTTTTATACTCATATATTTGATATAAAAACTTAATTACCTTATGTCTTATTTTATAAATATATTTATAATTTTAGAGTAAATTTAATTTTATCTTTATTTTAATAAAAATTAAAATTTAAATCATTATAAAATTAATTTATAAAATTTTTAAACATTAAAATATAATTTTATATTAAAAATTATAATTTTATTAGGTTGGAACCGAGTCCCGTTTAGATTAAATACGAGTGAAAAAAGTAATAAATAGTACGAACACACCTTAAATATAACAAGGTTCTTCTTATTTAATAATAATTACATTTGGCCAAGTGGTTGGCACTCGGTACTCCTTCTCTATCGGCTTACAATGCTCCAGGATAAATTTTTATTGGGGCGTGCTTTATAATCTGCACGGTAATTGGTAACCAATTTGACGCAAGTTTTGAAATGGGAACAGTGGTGAAGCATGACACAACAGCCTTTTACTTGTTATAAATATGGAAACAAAAGCATGCGAACACATTGACTTTACAGGAACCGCATGCACATTAGCATAAGGGAATTCGGAAATTTTGAATTTATTTGTAAAAAATTTATAATATTATTTTATAATTAAATTATAATTATAATTATATATGTATTTTAAATAAATTATACATATAAATTTTTAGAAATTATTTAATTATATTTATTATATAAAATAATTAATAATAAATATTAATTTAATATTTAATGATTAAAATAATTTTATTTAGTTATTATTTAGTTAAAATAACTTTAATTAGATAAAATTATTTTAAAATTATATTAAAAATTAGAGATATTAAATAACTTCATATTAAAAATTAATATTTTATGATTAATATAATTTTTAAAGAGTAGTCACAATATCTTTACATTAGAAAAAATTATATACAAATCATTTATAATTAAAGATATTATCTACAATTATTTTATTATTAATATAATAAATTTATTTTACAAAATATTATTATATTATATTATAAATTAATTGAAATAAAATATTAAATTATTTACTTAATTATCCACAGAAAATAAGGTAAGAAATATAATTTAATAGTTTTATCAATATGATTGTATGAGTTTATTTGAATTAAGAATTTAGCTAACAGACAATTTCTATGTCATAAAATTCATATTTTATTATATAATTTACGTTGGTAAAACATAACTATTTAGTTGTCTCATTTTATAAGTATGTTAAAAGAGACATTTTCTATACAGTTTTTTAACCTATGAATATATTTGATATGAAATGTGAAATTTCTCAACTTAAGAGCGATAAGGAAGGAGAGAATTCTCCTTCATTTAGGTTGGATGAACATTGATTATGTCATTCTAAGACAAATCACCTTCGATTACATATGTTAGTAAGCCTAATGATGTTGATCTCTATAAAAAATAGAGCGATCTAACTGTCTCTGTGTCATATTTATAAAGACCAACATTTCTTCTTCCATTCGAGATTCTACTGAGCAATATGACAATGTCTGAGTCTTGCTGAAGGCAATTGATGAACAATTTTTAACTTCAGACAAAGCTTTAGCAAGCACCTTAAATATAAAATTTTCTAACACAAAGGTCACCAGTATTAAATGAATGTGTGAACACATTATGCACATAAGGTATATAACGACCTAACTTAAGGCTCTTGATGTTACTATGTCAGAATCTTTTCTTGTGCACTATATATTGAATTATCTGCCGCAACAATATGGACCCTTCAAGATTTCTTATAACAACATAAGGACAAATGACCTATCAATGAATTTATGACCATGTGTGTGCAAGAAGAAAGGAGGTTGCTTATGGAGGGCAGTGAGAGTGTGCAGCTCGCAACTCAAGGAAGGAACAAGAATAACCAAATTAAAAAGAAAGGAAAGGAAAAATTGTCTCCCAAAGGAGACATAAAGAAAGAATCTAAGTGCTTCTTTTGCAAAAAGAAAGAGCACATGAAGAAGGATTGCCTTAAGTTCCAATCTTGTCTTAAAAAGAAAGGTAACCTATTCTTACTTGTTTGTTATGAGTCTAATATGGTTGATATTTGTAATAAAACATGGTGGATTGATTCTGGATCAACAATCCATGTTACAAAGACCTTACAGTGCTTGCAAAACCTGAGGGAACCAGTAGGAGCTAAGCGATGTATTTATTCAGGAAACAAAATGTAATCTCATGTGAAAGCTATTGGAACTTACAAATTAGTACTTAGGAGTGTCTTTATTTTAATTTTAGAAAAGATCTTTTATATTCCTAGTTTTTCTAGAAATTTGATTTCTATTTAAGACTTGTTTCATTAGGATATAATTTTAGTTTTATAAACACTAATTTTATTTTATATTTTAAATCTAAACATATTGGTAATGATGCTTTATGCAATATTCTTTATTTCCTCGATTTACAAAATATTGTCACTCTTGATGTTTTGCATGTTTAAATTGGTACTAAATGATGTGTTATTAATGAGGATTCTTCTACCTTATGGCATCAGAGATTAAGACATGTGTTCATTGAGAGAATTAAGCGATTAGTGAATGATAGAGTACTTAGTAGTTTAGATTTTACCGATTTTAAGACTTGTATAAATTGCATAAAGGGAAAGCAAACTAATTTGTTTAAAAAAGATGCCAAAAAAAGTTCAACCGTATTAGAAATCATCCATTTTGATATCTGTTGTCCAGATATGGATGCTCACAGACAAAAATACTTCATCACCTTTATAGATGATTACTCTTGATACATGTATCTCTACATGCTTCACAACAAAATGAAGCATTAGGGGCCTTTAAGGTTTCTAAGGCAAAAGTAGAGAAATAATGTGATAAGCAAATTAATATTATCATCACATTTATAGATGATTACTCACGATACATGTATCTCTACATGTGTCACAACAAAATGAAGCATTAGGGGCCTTTAAGGTTTCTAAGGCAAAAATAGAGAAATAATGTGATAAGCAAATTAATATTGTGAGAATTGATAGAGGTGACGAGTATTATGGTAGATACACTAAAGATGGACAAGCACCAAGTTTATTTGCGAAGTTTTTTCAAGAAAATGAGATAGTTGCCCAATATACCATGTCAGGTTCTCTTGATCAGAATGGTGTGGCGGAAAGAAGAAATCCAACTTTAATGGACATGGTTCATAGTATGATTAGCAGTTCTAAACTACCAAAATCTTTATGGGTTGAAGCTCTTAAAACTGCAGCGTATATATTGAACCGAGTTCCAACTAAGGCTATCTCTAAGACATCATTTGAGTTATTTAAAAATTGGAAAGAAATTTTGCAACATATGCGTGTATGGGGATGCCCATATGAAGCGAGAGTTTACAACTCACAAGAAAAGAAACTAGATCCAAGGACCATTAGCGGGCATTTCATTGGATGTGCTGAAAGGTCTAAAGGGTATAGATTTTATTGCCCATCTCATAGTACTAGAATTGTAGAGTCAAGAAATGTCAATTTTCTTGAAGATGACTTTATTAGTAGGAGCATTAGATCATTAAGTGAAAGATTCGAGTTAGAGCAATCTAACCTATAACCTTTTATATCAAGTCATAGTCGAACTATAGTTTTTCATCACACTCCTTTAGTTCGAGTGCGTGTTGAACGACCTGTTCCTAAAGCTCCATAAATTGCTGAAAATAATCGAGTAGATCCTGTTCAACAAAAGTTAGAAATTGATGAACATCCAGTTGAACAACATGTTCATCAGGAAGATGTTGATGCAATATTAAGAAGATCTATTGAAGTAAAAAAAATTAGCTATTCCAAATGACTCTGTAGTGGATCTGCAAGAATGTAAGCATAATATTGGAGTTGAAAATGATCCTGAATCCTTTTAAAAAGTCATGAGTTGCGAGGAGTTAATGACACGCTCGTCGCAAACGCGCAAAAATAATTTCTAGATTTCCCCCAAACTATTGGTATAGTATAAGGTGCAACCTAGGTCATCTCCCAAAGACCATTTCAGATTCTTAAGCAAATAAGGAGAAAATTAGAACAAGGGGGTTTTTGTAAAGATGTGATATTAAATGCTAAATACAAAATACAGAATGAAATTAATTTCACTTAACAATTATCAACTCAAGGAATTCAGAGGCTATTTTCATAACTAATCATTGATCACTAAAATCATGCATTGTGTTTATCAACCTAGGATCATCTGGAACCCCTACAATGATCCTTGAATTCTCTACTGAGAAACCTCTCAGAATTCAATTGATTATGATCAACAAGATTTAGTAACCACTTAATCTTTTATCTAAACCAATTTCACAATCAGAATTCAGTTGAAGTAAGTAATAAAATGAAAACCTTCAATTCAATTACTTAATTTCTACTCTTCAAACTTTTGGAAAATGATTTACCAATCAAAAACCAATTATAAATCAATTATGCATTAATCAAAATACGTCAACCGATCAAACTTTGATTAAAGAATAAAATTGAAGAATATAGTGAAGTAGAGTAGAAACCACTTAATAAGCATGTAAATAAAGATCAAGACCTCAAAGTTAAAATGAAAATAGCTTGAATCCTTGAATTGAAACTACAAACCTAGCCTTCCATGAAGGAGGCAAACTAACAACAAAGAAAGAGGCAAACTAACAACAAATAAATCCTAAGCCTTCCATATAGGAGGCAACTAACAACAAATAAATCCTAAGCCTTCCATGTAGGAGGCAACTAACAATAAAGAAAAACTAAGCCTTCCATGTAGGAGGCAAACTAACAAGAAAGAAAACCTAAGCCTTCCATGAAGGAGGCAAAACTAACAAGAAAGAAAGAAAGAATGAAAGAAAGAAAGAAAATGGTATTGGAGTTAATCTCCAAAATGGTGTGTTTCTCCTCTTGTAAACCCTTCTATTTATAGAGGATTTTTGAGGCATCATCTTCAGAAAGTCACCAACTAGGATATTACTTTTCTACCCTTTTATTTCTTTCACATGCGCTTTGTTGAAAATGCAAAACACTTTTGAATTTTTGTCACCAATGAGCACAACAATTTTGACTTTCTTGCACCGCCATTTCGGATGTTCACATATCCGAATTAGAGCTTGACTTCTGAACAAAAGTTGTAGCCCCGGATCTTAGCTGTCCAACAGATTTGATTTCATCTCAATATGACTTCTATATCTCAAGATATGGCCGGATCTTTGCACACTGTTCAAATTCCTTGTCAGCAACACTATCTCATCTTTTGAGATAATTTCGGAGTCCTAAACATCCCATTTAGAGTCTGATCTTGCTTTGTAACTATGGACACTTCTTTAAGCTTTCATTCAAGACAGATTTTATGATTTTTGGATGTCTAACACTCCTATTATGCTCAAAATACTATAATAGTGTCATTTTAATCGGGTAAGCAAAGAAATTCAATTAAACTTCATATGAACCCAAACTCATAAAATATGACAAAGATCACTTAATTGAACATATAAGAAGTCTTAATGAGATAAAAGTGAGAGATAATTATTTATGAAATCTATGCTTATCAAATTCCCCCACACTTATCTTTTGCACGTCTCGGGCAAACTTAAGTTAAGGATTGGTGACTTTTTTTTTTTTTTTGAAAGAACATCAAAGTTTTGAGTTGATTTTTCAAGAATTCACAAAATTTCATGAAGCATTCTTTCATCACATTTTTGAAATTACTTAGAAAGGCAACTTTAATTTGAAAAACATAGATTGAGAAAGATAAAACCTCACATGATATACTCTGAATCTCTCAAGTGTTTGATTTGGTAAGTGTTTCTCTTAAATTCAATCCATGAAAGATGAACTATCATAGGCTTGCATATCTTCTACTTCTCTACTACTATGTACACATGCAATGCACAAATCAAGAGGTCTTTATTTTGGTTATAACGAGATTAGAAAGATGAAATGATATATTGAAGAGATACAATGTTAGACCAAGGAAAATGGTAAGGATTGAGAACTGAGTCTAAGTGCAAGTGTGAGAAACAGATATCACTTCTTCATTCTTTTTTTTTTCTTTTCTTTTTTTCAATATAATTGTTTATTTGTTAATTTATTGCTTCAGTTTTTTTTTCAACCATGATATTGATGAACACAACAATAATCTCCCCCACACTTATTGAAACACTTATGGTATGATAAATCCAGTATTTCTCACCTTCTATGGTCAGACAAAGTTGTTTTTTTTTTGATTTGTGGTGAGCTAAAAAGAAGAAAAGGCTAATCGGCTCAAAGGGCTGATCAAAGGATAAAATTATACGGGTTGGTTATTTGGCCAAGTGGTTTGTTCAAGAAAAAAAATACCTCAATCATTTTTGTACAATTCATGTGAAAATGTAGCTTCAAAAAGAATCAATGCAAGTTCTGAAGTAACATATTCCATGGATGAAAATCACACAAGAAAGAAAATAATAATAAGGCTCAAAATCTCACAGGTAATATATTTATCAAATCTAATCTATCTAGTTCAAATATGTGTTGCCAAACTAATTAATCTCAAAATATAAATCATTTTGCTTCAATTATTTTATGAAATCTAAAGAAAAACATACTTCCACATTCAAAATTTTTTTTTAATCATAAGATGCGTATCAGGAGTCAAGTGTAACCCCTTACTCAGCCATCTTACTCAAAGCAAGTTTATGAATCTAACCTAATTTTTTTTGGGTTTTTTTTTGGGTTTTTTTTTAATTTTTTTTTTAGATATCGGACCATCCTCCCCCCAACCTATCCAAGACATTGTCCCCAATGTCTTAGATGGAATTTCATATAACAGGAAAAGAAATGTAAGAAAACCACCAAAGTAAGAAAAAGTTATAACCGAAGAGTGGTATCTGGTTCTCTTTTGTCTCTGTCATCCTGATTTGGTTGGTTCACCAGCTGCATTGCTTGACTGAGCTCAGATGTAGGATTTTGCAAAATCTCAAGTAGCTGTTCAACAGTTGAAGCAGATACTATGATGTTGCGCATGGATTGTGGCATGAACTCCGGCTCTACTGCATGATCTAAAAAGGATATCAAACCATTATAAAAGCCATTAATATTCAATAAGCCCAAAGGTTTTTTATGAAAATTCCGATAGGCCCAAAATATAATGGTAAAAATTTCTTCCATTGTTCCAAGACCACCAGGTAATGCAATAAATGCATTAGAATTAATCAACATGTGTCTCATACAGTCATGCATGGTTGCAACCTTCAATTCAGTACCCAGGGTGAAGTAGGAGGTGCTCTCATTTTTTAAGCCAACACCTAAGACGTTACACCCCTTTGTGAGTGCAAATCCTGCAACACATCCTTTTAAACCTTGAATCCCTCCCCCATAAACAAGATTTATTTTTCTTACAGCTAATACCTTACCAAGGGTATAAGCTGCATGTTGAAATTCTCCATCCTTTCCAAGGTTAGACCCACCAAAAACACAGATAGTATTGATCCTATCCATATACGGTGTTTCTGTCTTTTTTTTTGAAAAAATATGTCATAGAGGTTGATAATTTATAGGGACTCAATATCAGACAAGGAGATCGCTTGAATAGTGCGGGATCAGGATTTGGTAGCAAAAGTTTGAATTTTTGTTGCAAAAGTTTGAATTTTTTGTTCAAGGAAAAGGTGAATGTCAGAGGGGAAAGACTTTAAGCAGGGGTGAAAATTTCAAAAAAAAAATGGTGGCCCAATAAATTGAAAAGACAATGTAAATGACAAACATACACGCATGAGAATGAACAGTAGTTGTGATTGTGGCTCACATCTTCCTCTGGTTTTACGTCCAGTAACGGCTGAAACGCCTTTTAAGAGTCGAGGATGTGCTTCCCATTCAGTTTTCTTGTAAACTGACAACAGGGTCTTTTAAAGTCAGATTCCCAAGACTATAACGTGCTTTTTCCTTACGGAACAGTTCAAACAAATCAAGAAGAACTCCTTGTACATGCCCACTAGGATGCGTCTCAAGAGTCTGAATGATATCATCCAATGACTCCTTACTCAGTCCATCCTTTATGAATTGAATTTTGTCCTCTCGATTTCTTGAAACCATTCCAGGGTTCTTGCATCTTGTGTTACAGGTCCATCTTGCACACCTGTAGCAAACTCCAATTCTTTTTTCCCTTCTTTTCTTTGCATAGGAACTTCTTCCCATACCTGACATGTTTTTAACAAATGATTCTTGAAATTCACCTGCTAAACATACCTTAGCTTCAATGATCCAACGGACATCTTCTGGAAGGCCTAAGAGTGTTAATGCCCTCAATCGTTCAAGTCTGCAATTGTAAATGTCTTTAAGAAAATTTCTGGGGAGAGTAGGGAACAAAATTTTGATCCTGGTGAGAGCTTTCTCCATTTTTTTCTTAAAACACTCAAGTTATTATTCCTGCAAGCTCAATGTGGTGTAATAGTTGGGATGATTTAAGAGGTGAAGAAGGAAGTTGAGAGATTAGTTGAAACTTATAAACGAGAAATGTGAGAGAGGGGGAGAGAGAATGAGAGAGAGAGAGAGAAAGAGAGAAAGAGAGAGAGAGAGAGAAAAGAGAGAGAGAGAGAGAGAGAGACTTCTCTTGAATTTATTGCAAGTATGTGGCATTGTGCAAATGCACTTCTTCTACCGTGTGCTTTTGAAAACCTTCGAAAAATGGTTTAAGACAATGTCCATTCACCTTGAAAATTTTTTCAGTTACCTCATTTTTTATTTCCATTGCACCATAAGGAAAAACATTAGTAACTACAAATGGTCCTAACCATCTAGAGCGTAGATTACCAGGCATAAGCTTTAGCCGAGAATTGAAAAGGAGAACTTTTTGTCCAATGGAAAACTCCTTTCTTGCCAACTTTTTGTCATGAAGAGCTTTGACCTTTTCTTTGTAAATTTTGGAGTTTTCGTATGCTTCCAATTGAATTTCTTCAAGTTCCTGCAATTGAAGCTTCCTATGGATTCCTGCTTAGTCTAGATCCATGTTGCATTTCTTTACTGCCCAAAATGCTCTATGCTCTAATTCAACTGGAAGATGACATGCTTTACCAAAGACAATCCTGTAGGGAGACATGCCAATGGGTGACTTGTAGGCTGTCCTATATGCCCATAACGCATCAACAAGGCGCAAGCTCCAATCCTTCCTGTTAGGCTGAACTGTTTTCTCTAAGATTTTCTTGATCTCTCGATTAGAAACTTCAGCTTGACCATTTGTTTGAGGATGATATGGGGTGGAGACTTTATGCATGACTCCATATTTGCGGAGTAGGGCTTCCATTGTGCGGTTGCAAAAATGAGTACCTTGGTCACTAATTAGAGCTCTAGGAATGCCAAACCTGCTAAAAATGTTAGACCTGATAAAATCTATAACAACTCGAGCATCATCAGTACGAGTGGCTTTTGCCTCCACCCATTTTGAAACATAATCAACAGCTAGCAGAATGTAAACAAAGCCAAAAGAGACAGGGAATGGACCCATAAAGTCTATACCCCATACATCAAATACCTCACAAAATAGAAGTGGTTGTTGGGGCATCTCATTTCTGCGCGAAATACTCCCTATTCTTTGGCATTGCTCACAAGTTATGCATAATCTGTATGCATCACGAAATATTGTAGGCCAATAAAAGCCTGAGTCTAGTACTTTTTCTAGCTGTCCGTTGTGGCCCAAAGTGTCCACCACAAGCTAGGGAATGACAAAAGGTAAGTACAGACTGAACTTCATGATCTGGAACATATCTTCTAATGATTTGATCACTACATGTCTTCCAAAGGTATGGTTCATCCCATATGTAGTGTTTGGCATCACTTTTCAACTTGGCAATTTGCGATTTGGTGAAATGTTTGGGTATTTCTTTAGCAACCAGATAGTTTACCAAATCTGCATACCAAGGATCCTTCCCGTGCAAATGATAGAGATGCTCTTCTGGGAATGAATCTGCAATTGAAGTTTCTTCACAAGGTTGCTGGATCCGACTTAAATGATCTGCAACAAGGTTCTCTGCACCACTCTTGTCTTTAATCTCTAAATCAAATTCTTGCAACAGAAGCATCCAGCGAATCAGTCTTGGCTTAGCATCTGCCTTCTTAAGCAAGTATTTCAAAGCTGCATGGTCAGAGAAGACAATAACTTTAGATCCAAGCAAATAGGAGCGAAATTTATCTAATGCAAACACAATTGCCAAAAGCTCCTTCTCAGTAGTTGTGTAATTGGATTGGGTTGCATCAAGTGTGCGAGAGGCATATGCAATGACATGAGATCTCTTGCTAACTCTTTGAGACAGTATAACACCAAGGGCATAATTAGATGCATCACACATTAATTCAAATGGAAGCGTCCAATTAGGTGGTTGAATGATAGGAGTGGTTGTCAACCGCTTCTTTAGTTCATCAAATGAATCCTTGCATGCTTGATCAAACACAAATTTGGTATCTTTTTGTAGTAGTTTAGAAAGAGGTTGTGCAATCTTGCTAAAATCCTTGATGAATCTTCTGTAAAAACCTGCATGACCAAGTAAAGAACGTACTTCTCGCACAGAAGTGGGGTAAGGTAGAGAAGTAATAATGTCTATCTTGGCCTTATCAACCTCTAAACCTTTGCTAGATACCAAGTTTCCTAAGACTATACCTTCTGTTACCATGAAATGACATTTTTCAAAATTCAAAACCAGGTTAGTCTCAATGCATCTGTCCAAAACTTTAGAGAGGCTTTCTAAGCATGCATAAAAAGAAGAACCATATACAGTGAAGTCATCCATAAACACTTCCATGCAACTTTCTAAGAGATCAGAGAAAATGCTTACCATGCATCTTTGAAAGGTTCCAGGGGCGTTGCATAGATCAAAAGGCATCCTTCGATAGGAAAAAGTACCAAAAGGACAAGTGAAGGTGGTCTTATGCTGGTCTTCTCGGGCTATATGTATTTGAAAATAACCTGAAAAACCATCTAGAAAGCAATAGTGAGATTTTCCTGCTAATCTTTCCAAAATTTGGTCTATGAAGGGCAAAGGGAAGTGATCCTTGCGAGTAGCTTGGTTAAGCTTCCTATAATCTATGCACACTCTCCAACTGTTTTGTATTCTGGTAGGGATTAGTTCATCATTGTGATTTTTGACTACAGTCATGCCAGTCTTCTTAGGAACTACTTGCACCGGGCTTACCCAATCACTGTCTGAGATGGGATAGATGATACCAGCTGCCAAAAGCTTACCTACTTCCTTCTTTACCACATCTAGGATGGTTGGATTCAAACGCCTTTGTGGTTGTCTAACAGGTCTGGTGTTTTCCTCCAGCAATATCCTATGCATACAAGTAGATGGGCTAATGCCTGGAATATCAGCCAAAGTCCATCCAATTGCTTGTTTATGGCTTTTTAAGGTTTGCAACAACCTTTCTTCTTGTTGTGGTAGAAGGTTCTTTGCTACAATGACAGGAAGCTTCTCATTTTCCCCCAAATAAGCATACTTTAGATGTTCAGGCAAAGGCTTCAACTCCAAAGGAGGTGGTTGTATTATGGAAGGCAGGGATCTATTTGAGATTGAAATATCTGCAACACTTGCATCTAACATGTCATCTTTCAACGAAGTTTGGTCTGCAGCATTAATCCTGGAACACACAATACATGAATCAAATTCATCACATGTGCAAGTAAAATTATCTAAGTAATCTAAATCAAAATCAAAAAATTTAAAAAGTAGATTGTCAATAAAATAATCATCCGCAAGAAGGTCTATGGCATCAAGTTGAAAGAGTGAATGATTCTCTATGGGATGCTTCATGGCTTCAAATATGTTGAATTGGATGATATCATCTCCAAATTCGATAGAGAGAGTCCTTGTGTGCACATCTATCTTTGTTTTTGCAGTTTTGAGGAAAGGTCTCCCTAGGATCAAGGTTGCTCTATTGATGGACGACTCATCTTCCATATCCAAAATGTAGAAGTCAGCTGGAAAGATCAGCTTATTCACTTGAACTAGCACATCTTCAAGTACTCCGGCTGGATGTGCTGTACTTCTGTTGGCTAATTGAATCACCACACCAGTTGGCTTCAATTCTCCCAGATTCAAAGATTTATAAACTGATGAGGGCATAACATTAATGGAAGCACCTAGATCCAGCAATGCATCACCAAATGTAGAGTTTCCTATTGTGCAAGGAATGGTGAAAGTTCCTGGATCTTTACATTTCTAAGGGAGGCTGGGTTGAATTAAGGCAGAAACATTGCGTCCCACACTAATCTTCTCATCCCCTTTGAGTCTTCTCTTATGCGTGCACAAATCCTTTAGAAATTTGGCATATTTGGGAATTTGCTTGATAGCATATAGAAGTGGTATGTTGACTTCCACTTTCCTGAAAGTATCTAGAAGCTCCTTATCCAATTCTGCATGAACATTGGGCTTGGATTGGACCATTCTATTTGGAAAAGGTAAAGATACCTTTTGATCAGCACAATTTGGGGTTTTCTTCTCATCAGATGCTTCAAGTGCAGATCGTTTATGGCAAGTTTCTTTTTGTTGATCATTCGATGTCTTATCGAAGGCTGGTGTACTTTTTTCATCAGACTTTCCCTTTGATTCAGATGGCTTATCAGAGATGTCTCCAGGTGTGGAGATAAATGCTTCTTTTTGGTGTGGATTAGTTTGATTGAAGCTTTGTTGCTTTAAAATTGTAGGGTCTGTCTGCACTTTCTTCCCACTTCTCAAGGTCATGGCATTTACACTTTTGGGATTTATGATAGGTTGAGAAGGTAGTTGACCAGAACCTTGAGATTTCAATTGGTTGACAGTGGTAGCTAACTGCCCAATTTGAGTTTGTAAATCCTGAATGGTAGAACTTACATTTTGTTGAAACTGAAGATTGTTGGTTGCTAATTGCTTCATCAAATCATCAAGTGAGAGTTCAGAAGCATTAGAGGGTACAGAGTGCTGCATATGCTGTTGTTGTTGTCTGAATGGCGGTGGTTGATATTTATTTTGGGAGTCAGATGTTTGAATCCTTTGTTGTTGTGGAGGACCATATCTCAAGTTAGGATGGTTTCTCCAACTAGGATTGTATGATCCAGAAGGTGGTTCAAACTTTTGTTGCTGATAATGTTGAGGAGACCTGTATTATTGTCCTGTGCCAAAAATACCATTTACTGCAGCCTCAGGTGTCTCACTTTCTTGCAAAGTTGGGCATGCATCAGTAGGATGATCTGCAGAAGTGCAGATGCAACATGTTTTGGTTTTGTCAACAACATTAAGTTGTTGTTATTGTCCGATGGCCAACTGTCTTACGATGGAGGTTAGTTCTTCAATTCTGTTCTCCAATCGTGTATGGTCTGTCTTAGTGGTCATTTCATGAACTCCTTTAGACAAGGAATTAGTTCGAGAATTGAATTGCTGAGAATTTTCTGCCATGTTGGCAATCAAATCTCGAGCTGCTGTAGGATTTTTGTCCATAAGTGCTCCACCATTAGCTGCATCAACCATGCTTCTGTCCATTGGCATGAGTCCTTCATAGAAATACTGAATCAGTAATTGATCACTGATTTGATGGTGTGGACAAGTGGCGTATAGTTTCTTGAATCTCTCCCAATACTCATAGAGAGTTTCTTGGGAGTTCTGTCTGATGCCGCAAATCTCTTTTCCGATAGCTGCTGTTCTGGATGCAGGGAAGAATTTCTCCAGAAATAATCTCTTCATATCATTCCAGCTTGTAACAGATGTTGGATGTAGATAGTACAACCAGTCCTTAGCTCCATCATTTAAGGAGAAAGGAAATGCCTTCAACTTGATATGATCTTCTGGAATTCCTTGTGGTCGCATTGTGGAACACACAATGTGAAATTCCTTCAAATGTTTATGAGGGTCCTCACCTGCAAGGCCATGAAACTTAGGTAGCAAATGTATTAGTCCAGACTTCAGTTTAAATGGTGCATCAACATCAGGGTATTGAATACACAACGGTTGATAAGCAACATCAGGTGCAGCTAATTCTTTTAGGGTTCTATCAGCCATGTTCTTAGTAGAATATTTGAAACTATCAAAATTTAAAGATGCAAAATCACTACTGTTACTTTCTTGGTTATTACTGGATGAATGCCTTCTATGTGCTATTTTCAAATGGTGGAATCTTCTATCAATCTTAGGATCATATGCATATAAATTTTCAGGATTGGATCGGGTCATACACAAAAAGGTGAATTCATACAGAAAATCCAAGAATATATACCTAAAGTAAAAAAAAATTGTTAGAAAGATTAAAAATTTTATACAAACTCCTAAATAAGCCTAGGAAACTAAAATGGTCCCCGGCAACGGCGCCAAATTTTTGACACGCTCGTCGCAAACGCGCAAAAATAATTTCTAGATTTCCCCCAAACTATTGGTATAGTATAAGGTGCAACCTAGGTCATCTCCCAACGACCATTTCAAATTCTTAAGCAAATAAGGAGAAAATTAGAAAAAAGGGGGTTTTGTAAAGATGCGATATTGAGTTCTAAATACAAAATATAGAATGAAATTAATTGGACTTAACAATTATCAACTCAAGGAATTCAGAAGCTATTTTCTTAACTAATCATTGATCACTAAAATCATGCATTGTGTTTATCAACCTAGGATCATCTGGAACCCCTACAATGATCCTTGAATTCTCTACTGAGAAACCTCTCAAAATTCAATTGATTATGATCAACAAGATTTAGTAACCACTTAATCTTTTATCTAAACCAATTTCACAATTAGAATTCAGTTGAAGTAAGTAATAAAATGAAAACCTTCAATTCAATTACTTAATTTCTACTCTTCAAACTTTTGGAAAATGATTTACCAATCAAAAACCAATTATAAATCAATTATGCATTAATCAAAATACGTCAATCGATCAAACTTTGATTAAAGAATAAAATTGAAGAATATAGTGAAGTAGAGTAGAAACCACTTAATAAGCATGTAAATAAAGATCAAGACCTCAAAGTTAAAATGAAAATAGCTTGAATCCTTGAATTGAAACTACAAACCTAGCCTTCCATGAAGGAGGCAAACTAACAACAAAGAAAGAGGCAAACTAACAACAAATAAATCCTAAGCCTTCCATGTAGGAGGCAACTAACAACAAATAAATCCTAAGCCTTCCATGTAGGAGGAAACTAACAATAAATAAAAACTAAGCCTTCCATGTAGGAGGCAAACTAACAAGAAAGAAAACCTAAGTCTTCCATGAAGGAGGCAAAACTAACAAGAAAGAAAGAAAGAAAGAAAATGGTATTGGAGTTAATCTCCCAAATGGTGTGTTTCTCCTCTTGTAAACCCTTCTATTTATAGAGGATTTTTGAGGCATCATCTTCAGAAAGTCACCAACTAGGATATTACTTTTCTACCCTTTTATTTCTTTCACATGGGCTTTGTTGAAAATGCAAAACACTTTTGAATTTTTGTCACCAATGAGCACAACAATTTTGACTTTCTTGCACCGCCATTTCGGATGTTCACATGTCTGAATTAGAGCTTGACTTCTGAACAAAAGTTGTAGCCCCGGATCTTAGTTGTCCAACAGATTTGATTTCATCTCAATATGACTTCTATATCTCAAGATATGACCGGATCTTTGCACACTGTTCAAATTCCTTGTCAGCAACACTATCTCATCTTTTGAGATAATTTCGGAGTCCTAAACATCCCATTTAGAGTCTGATCTTGCTTTGTAACTATGGACACTTCTTTAAGCTTTCATTCAAGACAGATTTCATGATTTTTGGATGTCTAAAACTCCTATTATGCTCAAAATACTATAATAGTGTCATTTTAATCGGGTAAGTAAAGAAATTCAATTAAACCTCATATGAACCCAAACTCATAAAATATGACAAAGATCACTTAATTGAACATATAAGAAGTCTTAATGAGATAAAAGTGAGAGATAATTATTTATGAAATCTATGCTTATCAGTTAACATTATGGTACAATGCCATGATGGAAAAGAAGAACTCCATTAAGAGCAATAATGTTTGAGATCTTGTCTTGTTGCCTAAAAGTGTAAAAGTCATTGGGTGTAAATGAGTCTATAAAACCAAAAGGGACTCGTTAGGCGACATAGAAAGGTATATGGCTAGACTTGTTGCAAAGGGATTCACTTAGCAAGAAGGAATCGATTACAGAGATACTTTTAGTCCTGTATCTAAGAAAGATTCCTTTACACATCATGTTGGCATTAGTGGCCCATTTTAATCTTGAGTTGCAATAAATGGAATGTGAAAAAAAAAATTTCTGAATGGAAATCTAGAAGAAGATATTTATATAAAACTACCTAAACGATTCTCCTCTTGTAATGGTGAACAATTGGTATGCAGCTTAAATAAATCCACATATAGTCTGAAACATACATCTCGTCAAAGGTATTTGTGATTTAATGATATTATCTCTTCATTTGGTTTTGTTGAGAACATCATAGATCAATGTATATACCAAATGGTTAGTGAGAGTAAAATTTGTTTCCTTATTCTATATGAATGACATTTTGCTTGCAACAAATGACAAAGGCATGTTGCATGAGGTGAAACAATTTCTTTTCTGAGAATTTTGATATGAAGGGCATGGGTGATACATCTTATGTCATTGATATTAAAATTCATCGTGATAGACATAAAGGAATTACTAGGTCTATCTTAGAAAACCTATATGAACAAACTCTTAGAAATGTTTCAGACAAATGATTGTTCACCAAGTGTGGGACCTACTATCAAAGGTGATAGATTCAATTGAAATCAATACCCTAAGAATGACCTTGAGCGGGAACAAATAAAGAACATTTCATATGCTTCTGCTATTGGGAGTCTAATGTATGCTTAAGCCTGCACAAGGCATGACATTTCATTTGTTGTGGGAATGTTAGGAAGATATTAATCATTAGAGAGCTACAAAGAAATTCATGAGGTACCTTCAAGGGATGAAGGATTTCATGCTTATGTATAGACATTCAAATAATTTGAAGGTGATTGGGTTCTCGGGATGACTTTGCTGGCTGCGTTGATTCACGAAAATCAACATCTAGTTATATTTTTATGTTAGCCGGTGGAGCCATATCTTGAAGGAGTGCCAAGCAGGCCTTGATTGCTACCTCTACAATGAAGGCTGAGTTCATTTCATGTTTTGAGGCTTCCACACAAGGAATATGGTTGAAGAGTTTCATTTTTAGGCTTAGACTTATGGATTCCATTTCTAGGCCAATAAAGATATATTGTGACAATTTAGCTACAATGTTTATGGCTAAAAATAATAAAAGTGAAAGTCGAAGTAAGCATATTGACATTAAGTATTTAGTCATTAGGAAGCATGTTAAGGATATGAAAGTAATCGTTGAACACATTAAGACTGAGCTAATGTTAACTGATCCTTTAACTAAAGGCGTGCCACCATAGAAATTTAAGGATCATGTGGTAATTATGAGACTTAGTTCCACTTTGTAAATTGTTGTTGTTAGAACAAATATTTATGAAACTCTACTGTTATTTCTCACATTTAGCATTTGTGTATACACATTCATTTATTTGATAAATATCATTATAGTATGGGCCTAGAATAAATAATGGATTTATTCATTAAATAATTTAGATAAGATTTATAAACAAGATATATTGTGATACATGGAAGATACTACTTAATTTAAAAGAAAATATCGCCACGATTCATGTTTTGTGTTTCTGAAGTACATGATACTTCATGTGTATTTATTGAATGCATGCGGACCAAGTGGAAGATTTTTGGTTACACGTGCAAATTTCACGTTCATGGAAACTACCCATTAAGGGTCATGGAGCAGTTTCCTTATCAGAAAATGGTTCTATCATAATCTCCCATCTACACCCATGAACCTTTTTTGATGCCCACTAACTTTGATGACAATTTTTTATTCGAAAAAATGTCTATAAATAGTCGCTTAAGCATAGGTCCCTAAGCACAAAACATTCAACACTAATATTCCATCTAAAGTGAGTTTTGAGTACTTGAAAGACTCTTAGAAGTGCTCTGATTTTTGTCTAAAAAAATTCAACTTGATCCTCAAAGGCAAACAAATCACATAGCAATGGTGGAAGGTATTTGATCGTATTCCACTGCTTTTTTTTTTTATATGCATAACATGTCTTACAATGAGAGCTCCAATGGAGCTCAACGTCTTTTTCATAAACCCTTTTAGCTCATGTCCTGCAACATCTTCTTATTATTTTTCCCATCATCTATCAACCTTCTTCTTATCTCCTCACACACTTTGTCATTTCGCATATATGGAAATTGACCAAGAAAAAAAAGGAAGTTCAATCCATTGCACATTTAATATTACCAAGATTAGTGACCGTAGCAATCTTCGTTCTTTGTCTCATGTTGAAAAGGAAGTTCAAAAATGGAAGCCAACATAATTTTCTTTATTTTTAGTAATTTCAATTCAAATAAGCAATGCTCAAAATTCATTAACCTTTCCTATGAATTTCTGATAGTAAAGAAAACTATTGAAGTCAAACCCGCAAACAAGATTCATAATATGGTCTTTCCCAGAAAAAATTGTGGAAGCTCGATAGAATAAGGAGAAAGTGCTCATTAGTAAAGTGGTAGTTCGAAACGAAGACAAAGAAGAACTAGAAAAGAATGATCTGGAAGTGAAGGAGGTGCAAGTTGTCAAAGCTTGTCAACTTGACTTGGTTCTCACAATGTGCGAGGTATCTTAAAAAGTGCAACAATTTATAGGATCCAAGCCTCACAGAAACTCATTCTATTACATGGACCTGTTGCATTTTAGCAAAACCATCATTGCAAAGCTTGCTGACAAGCACACATACATTGTTGGCTCCAAAATTAAACATGCACAAAATATGTTCGATTAAATTCCTCACAGACATTGTGGTGGATATTTATGGAGGATATTGGACTCATTGCTTTATTGTGAAAATCGGCATGGGATTGGGTGTGGCATTGGCATCCATTATTAGTTTTCCCTCACTACTCTATAATTCAAAGTAAAAAAAAAGATTATTAACAAAGCAAATATAAAGGCCTAGGTTCACATCAGCATGTAGAATTAGAGAGGTTACTCTATTTTCTGTCAATATTCTAGGAACAATGGTTCAGTGCTACTTGTAATCCACAGTTTTGGAGCTAACAGTAGGGATGAAAGTGAACAAAGTCATCCCACAGGAGCTTATAACTTTACTCGTTTAAAACCTAGTTTGGTTCAGCTTGTTTAGTAAATAGATAGGTTGGAGCTTGTTAAAAAGCCTTTTTAGATAGACAAGTCAGACTTAAGCTAATAAAAAAACTAATTTAATCTATCCAAGATCCTATTTATCCTCATATATTATGTATTTATATTTATTATAATATATTATATGTGTACAATATTTATTTTAATATATTTATTTATATAATATATATATATATATATGTTTTAGGTTTATTTAATAACCTTTTTATCTTGTAGGTTTTAAGCTTACAATCATTTTTATTCAATTATATATATATATATATATATATATATATTTTAAGACTATTTATTGAATTTTTTTTAAATGTAGGTTTTTAAATAGGCTTGTAAGTTTTGTAGACTTTAAATTAGGTCAGACCTTGACAGAAAAAAGAAGAAGAGTATTTCACATGTAACAGACTCAAACTCAGGCCTTAACATTATTAAACATACCAAACTTTAACACTAAAAGCCTATATCGGTTCGGCTTACTTTCATTCCTAGTTAACAGTGACCATTGGAGGAATAATATTTTCATTCTTACACAATCACACCAAGTATACTCTATTGATTTTGGTGGATATACATATTCAAACAAGATAAATGAGTTTGTTCTTGATGTTATCAAGGATGAAGCATTCTTTATATTAAATTCTATCAAAGGAGTTGTTAGCATCCAAACTAATGGTGGAACCAAGAATCATTCCTTTATACTTGTCATTTTTCACTACTTACATTTTCAAGTTCATTATTAATCTATTATTATTAGCTTGAGCAAGCTATTCATGATATAAGAAATTAATAAATTTATTAGTTTTTATTGATTCAGTTAATTTATAATAAAATGTTATAAATAGAATTTTTTTTAATGATTCTCTAATTTTTTTTAACAATAAATTGGATCTCTATATAATTTAATTCTATACCTTCTTTTTTTTTGAAAAATGATTTTCAAATTACAAGACTAAAATATTTTAAAACATTTTGATTTTAACAATTACTTTGTTGTATTAAGTTTAAAGGTTCTAATCAAGTTTAATAAGAATAAAATTTATAATTATATATATAATAATAATATGTAGAAAAAATATTAATATCTTACAACTTTAGATAAAAAAAGGTTGCAAAAAATATGATTACTTTTAAAAAATATTTATTTTATTTTAAGAAAAATTATTTTTATTAATTTATTCTATTTTTATAAGTTATTTAAATAGAGTATTTGATTTTTTTAATTTATACCTAAAATGTATGTTTTTCGTTTTTACATATGTACAGGTGAAAATTAAAGTTACGAAATTTTTTAGTTCTTGAAAAAAAAAGATTTAATAAATTTTAGATTTTTAAAAAAAAGTTTTAAAGTTTTTGATTTGTGAAAGCTTAAAATAAGAGTTTAGAGTGGTTAATATTTTTTTTGAGATGATAATTTTAATTTTAAAATAAAATATTTATTTATTTTAAAATTTAGAGATAATATATTTTAAATTTTTAATGTTTTTTAAAAAATAAATTCATTTATGCATAAAATTTAAGTTAACAAATAACTATTTAATAAATATTTATAGTATTATTTTTATATTTTTTAAATAAAATAAAAATAAAAATATATTTTATTTAATATTATATGTATAATTTAAATTTTAAAAAAATAAAATATATAAATTTTTAATTTTTAATTATATA
The DNA here is from genome assembly GCA_037954105.1 of Canavalia gladiata. NCBI lineage: Eukaryota > Viridiplantae > Streptophyta > Magnoliopsida > Fabales > Fabaceae > Canavalia > Canavalia gladiata. The sequence goes on from CM075660.1 coordinate 20,197,987, forward strand.
AAATTATAATATTAATATATTTTATAATATAATAAATATTTAAAAATAATATTTAATTAATACTAATTTAATTAAGATTAAATTATTAAATTTTAAGTCAGTAACTTAACTAAAATAAATTATTCAATTTTAAAATTTTAATTTTTAGTAAAAATATCTCAACCTTTTCATCTTCTAATCTTAAAATTTCAAAATGATGCTGAATATGAATCAATCATAGCTCACTTTTTCGTAACACTTAATTTTTTAAAATATTTTTATAACTACAACGTCATATCACATTCGGAAATTGAAACAATCATATAAAAAGTAAAACCAGTTAACAATTACACATGTTAATATATTGGACCTAACTATACAAATGGAAAATAGAACAAAAAAGTGAATAAAAAAAATATGTAGGTAATCGCAATGCAATGCGATATCGTGAACAATTTTGCACCAAAAAATAAATGATGCGGTGGTTGGCTTAGGTTTCTTGGTTTTGTTGGGAAGCTTTCGTCTTTTGTGATATAAAAGTTTCCTTTTAATGGAGGGAGGTGAAGAGGATATTTGAGATTTGGAAGCGTATTAAATGGCATATTAATTTATAAATTTTGAGTTGTTGCTAAATTATTTTTGTACAAGTAATAGTTAAAATTTTAGGTTAAAAGATTGAATTTATGATATATTGGACTACGAACTCAAACATTTTTGTTTTTAAACTATTACGTTCACTCCTTTTCCACTGTCTCTAAAATATATGAATTCCTATTTTAGACTTTTTTAAAAAACAACAGTGATTATTATTTATCTAGTATTTTTATTTTAACATATTTTTATTATATTATAATATTTCTGTTCAACTATTTTTTTTTTATTTCAACACATATTATTTAGAATGTATACTTACAAATTTTTCTCTATAAATAAATTCTCTTGGAGGAACATTACTAAAATGAAATTTTGCATGTTCTATGGATATAAGCAGGTTATATTTTTTTTACAACTTTCTTCAAATACAAATAAAAAATAAAAATACAATCATGACATAATAAAATAAAATTCTATAAATATTTTTATAATACAATTTTTTCTCTTATACTTTTGATGGATGCAACTTAAAATAAAAAATTTAAGTCAATATATAGAACCTTGGTTTCTCTCTTCTTTACAATTCTAAGTAAACTTATTTTGAGAAAATTTATTTTAGTCAACTCTAACATTAATATCCATTTATGTAAGGAAGTTTCATCCTAAAATTAATAAAATAAAAATAATTATGATAAATAATATGATTTGAAAAAATAAAAAATAGAAATACAATAATAATTTCTCTAAAATTATAAACAGAATTCCTTAGAATTAAATAACAATTTTATCATAATCAATTAGCTCATGCTAAAGTCACTAATTATGCAGAAGTAATATATATATAGTCACTTTTCATTTATTTTTATTTTTATTATATCATTTATTATATTTTTTATTTTTAATATTTTTTAGTAAATTAAATGGAATGAAATGTTCAATGTTAATTTTCATTTTGTATACTGATTTGTCCAGGCTGATATTCTTTACTTTCTAAGCTTACTTGTTCGTTTGAATTAACTTATTTGATAATTATTTTAATTATAATTTATAGAACTTAAAAAAGAACAAGTTACACTTTTTTTTTATATAAAGATAGAGTTATTTTAATTTATAAATTTACAATTTAATTATTTTTAATTAAGATATTTTATTTTAATCAACTCCAACAATAAGTGTTAGAAAAAATGTTGTGTACATTTATTGAGGAAGTTTCATAATAAAATAAGAAAAAAATAGTTACGATAAATAATAAGATATAAAAAATTAAAAAAATAGATATACAATAATAATTACTCTAAACATTGTAAACAATTTTTTGAATTTGTTGAATTAAGTAACAATTTTATCATTATCGATTCACTCATGATAAGTTATTCATAATTTTGTATAAATACTATATATATATATATATATATATACTTTTCATCTATTTTTTATACATCATCTATTATATATTTTATATTTTTAAGTAAATTTAAATAGAATGAAATGTGCAATGTTGATTTTCCATTTTGTATACCGATTTGTAGAGGCTGATTTTTCTTTTTACTTTTTAAGTTAACTGGTTCGGTTAAATCAACTTATTTGATAATTATTTTTATTGTAATTTATAGAGATTTAAAAGAATAAATTACACTTTTTTTTATAAGAAATAGATTTATTTTTTAATTTATAAATTTACAATTTAATTATTTTTAATTAAAATATTTGATTTTATTCAATTCCAACAATAAATATTAGAAAAAAATGTTAGTGTACATTTATATGAGGAAGTTTCATAATCAAATAAGAAAAAGATAATTACGATAAATAATAAGATCTAAAAAATAGATATACAATAACAATTACTCTTAAAATTTTTAAAAAAAATTCTTGAATTAAATAAAAATTTTATCATAACCGATTAGTTCATGATAAAGTCATTTATAATATTGTATGAATGTTTATATACTCATATATAAATATATATTATATTTTTATTACATCTATTTTTTATTTTTAATATTTTAAATAAATTTAAATGGAATGAAATGTGCAATGTTGATTTTTCATTTTGTATACCCATTTATCTAGGCTGATCTTCTTTATTTTCTACGCTCACTGTTCGTTTAAATTAACCTATTTGATAATTATTTTTGTTATAATCTATAGAGCTTTAAAAGAATAAATTACACTTTTTTTAAAAATATATTTATTTTTTAATTTATAAATTTGCACTTTAATTATAAATGAGTTATGGAATTTAGAACTTCACTTAAAATATTTATTTTACAACCTAAAATTTAAAATTAATACTAAAAATTTCAAATTAGGTGTGGACCACCATAAAAGTAAAACAAAATAAACTAAGGAGAATGTTAAGAATTATATGAAAAAAATGGTATTTAACAAATTCATTTATATTAAATAAATGAAAATAAAATACATATTTATTTTGGAAAAAGGAATGGAATTTTTAAAATTAAAAGAGTGGGGTGGGGGAATAAAAATAAAAAAGCGAAATTATTAGTGCACCGAATAAACGACGTTATGACGGGGAAACACGAAATTTGGATCTGTATCCGCGTTCTATAAATCCGCGAACGCCTGGTTGTGAGATCAGCTCCATTTCTTTTCTCTTTGTTACAAAGAGAAGAGATCTGCCTTCATCTCCTTCGCAATTTCATTCCTCTCTTCTTCAAGGCAAGACTCTCTCTCTCTCTCTCTCTCTCTCTCTCTCTCTCCTTTTTCTCCTTTGTGTATGGATCTCTTCACCGTTTCAATTTTCAGTATCTCTTTTTATATTCTTCTACTTTTTGTTCGCTTTGCATTTTTTTCTTTTCTTGTTCCAGATTCCTCTGATTTTCTCTGTTGCGTTGGATTTCATCCTAGATTCGTTTCGCAATTTCTCTTATCTTAATTTTGATTTACGATCTGGTTATGTCCTTGCTCGATCTGCATCCCGTGTCATGAGATCGCACGATTTGAATCACGAGCTTGTTTTCTTCGTTTCATTCATCTCTGTATCTGATTGGAATCGCTCTTTTCTCAATTGTGGTTGTTCATGCATGCAATACCATCTGCTTCCCATCCATTTTACATGATTACATATGATGTGTTTCCTTCGTCTATTACTGATCATGTTATGATGCTTCTTCTCCATATTAACACGATTCCCTGTTTTTGTTCTTTTGGTTTCCATTTTATTTGTTGTCATTGAAATTTGGATCGGATGGTGTTGTGATATTAATTTGTGGATTCAGAATAGTTGAAAATGGGGCTGTCTTTCACGAAGTTATTCAGCCGGCTGTTTGCCAAGAAAGAGATGCGTATACTTATGGTAGGTCTTGATGCTGCGGGTAAGACCACCATTCTGTACAAGCTCAAGCTTGGAGAGATCGTCACCACCATTCCTACCATTGGTAAGTTTCATCCTCCGGTGCCGGAGCCCGATTATCTATTAATTTGTTAATTGTAGTTTCGTAGGTGTGAACTGGTGTGTACTGAGTGATGAAATGGGATAGAAAATATAGGGGACATTTCTAACTAATTCAAATGAAGCAGGAATCAAATTTTCGATTGTCAATAAAACAAGGTCAATTCATTTCCTTTTTCCTTGCTAACTAATTCAAATGAATGTGGGATTAATCAAGGTTTTGGCCTTTCCCACTTATTTACTTTCATTCTTTGTTACTGTCCCCCGGCCCCCTTCCTTTAAACTAAGTAATTTTATCTCTAGTTCTTTGTGATGTCCGCTGAGCTTGGTATGCAGTTGGTATGCAGTCAATGTTTTTAGCCTAAATGTAGCGTCACCAGTATCATTATCGGCATGATAAGGGTTTTACTTCCTTCTAATAGTAAGTGCCTAGTGAGATTTGTTCTAATATATCATTTGCTGCAGGGTTTAATGTGGAAACTGTGGAATACAAGAATATCAGTTTCACTGTTTGGGATGTTGGAGGTCAGGACAAGGTATTGATTTCTCTCCTACTACATATTCTATTTTGAACTACTGACATAATATTGGTCCCTATGGTTAATAATGGTTTAGCAAACTGTCTGGAATGCTTTTGTTTTTTTTAATAGCATGGTAATTGGCTGAAACTTTGCTTTAGCAACTATGTATTTGATATGGTTTACTTTTGGAATATTAGTTGGTGATCAGTTAATTCTGGTGGCGAATCAATGAATGTCAATTTGACACAATGACATAGATGTACTCCCCTCCATTAAGATACAAATGTGATTAAAAATACATTTGCTGTTTGGAGGTGCATGTGCTTAGTTGTGCAACGATGTTTTACGCAGATTGTAGTGTTTGTAGTGAGGCTATGCTGGTTATCAATATAGCATAAACCAAATGGCAATGAAAACATGTATTCTTTTTTTCTGCCTATTTCTTGAATTCAAGACTGGATGTACTCAGTCAGACCAGTGTGATTAACTACTCAATCTTGCAATCTAACTTCAAAGTTTGTGTATCCCTCCAGCTCAAATTATCTTTGACCTCCTTGTTATCAACAGCATCTCTTGAATTATTTTGAAAACAATTTTTCTCCATATGGTAGTGACCATTGATATGTTTTTCACTGTAGATCCGTCCCTTGTGGAGACATTACTTCCAAAATACACAGGGACTTATTTTTGTGGTTGATAGCAATGACAGGGACCGTGTCGTTGAAGCCAGAGATGAGCTGCATAGAATGTTGAATGAGGTAATAAAACATCATAATGAGTGAACATGACAGGAGGCTTATTTCAGATTATTGATTTCCTAAGTCAATTCCATGATCTTATTGGATAATCTTTACCTTGGCAGGATGAGTTGAGAGATGCCGTGCTTCTAGTTTTTGCAAACAAACAAGATCTTCCAAATGCCATGAATGCCGCTGAGATAACTGATAAGCTTGGTCTTCATTCCCTCCGTCAGCGTCACTGGTAAACTAGAATATTGCTCTCAACATTCTGCTCCCTGCCATCCTTATCTTCCTGCTTTCAGGCTTCATTCTCACCTACATGCTCTATACATGCAGGTATATCCAGAGCACATGCGCCACATCTGGTGAAGGGCTCTATGAAGGACTTGACTGGCTCTCAAACAACATTGCAAACAAGGTTAATGCAGAATAGTTGTTTGGTCAGACTAAGCAATTTGATTTACAACTTGACAGTTCTAACTGATGCTTTTTCTTTTTTGGGTGATTTGCAGGCATAGAGTTTATTAGTTAAGGGTGCAAGGAGGTTGAGTTCACTTTGTGGCCATTATGATTTCCAGTTTCTGATGTTCTTGCCCTGCTTAGATTTTCATTACTTGAGCATGTATTATTTGTCTTGAAAAAAGGACAGCGGTCTGTTACTGAAGAATAATTTGAATTTTTTTCCATGTATAACCAAATAGCATTGTTCACCCGATGATTTGTTAAGTCCATTGAATTATTTAAAGCCTCGTTTATGTGCATGAATGCATGATACATAATATGCCAATTAGATTCTTACGAGCAATATTCGACAGAGCCGTTGCAACTTGGAGGAAAGAGGTTGCTTTTATTCCGAAACCCATCTCTTTCCTTCGGATGATAGTGTGGACTAATGAATAAGATATATATTTTCAGAAAAACTATAATCAATTATGTAAAATCTAATCTAATACTATAATTTATTATTATTGTTGTTGTTGAATGGAACATGTGAAAATTTAAATAGCAAATGAACCAAAAATTAACTAGTTCAATTAGTGAAGCGATGTGCAAGCAGGGTTGACTTGGCCTTTTGACATCCTATTGGATGGCTATTAAGTTTGATCACCTCATCCATCTTAAAGAACCTAAAAGATGTGTCAATAAAAAACATGATTTAATTTGTGGTCAATTGGCAAAAAGACAGAAAGGAACATGCAAATTGGAACTTAAACAACCAAATATACCGAGGTTTAGAAAAAAATGACTAGTATAACTGAAATTTTGATGACGGTGCTTGGTATGGTCCATAGCGACATTATTTATATAGGTTGGTCCCCATGACAGGATCCTTGATCTTCAAATTCGCAGGTGAGAAGTTGATCATCAAAAGTCATCGAATTCAAACCCTTTGAAAACTAACATTTTGAATGAAAAACCAATGCCAAAAGGTTACAAAATATCAGAATGAAGTAGAATGGAAGAAACACCCCTTTAGTTAGTGACCCTTGAGTCATGACGAACATGATTGTAAGCTTGAAGTATAAATTCCTAGACGTTAAGAGTAATAGATTACCAATGGCATGACCCTAACATAGCAAGCTTACCACGTCCAAACAGTTATAGTATGTAAAACGTTTGACAACTCGTGTGCATTTTTTTCCCGGAAGCATAGATGATGACTCGTACAAACAGCTTATGCTGATTGAAGTCCACGTGGAGCGAGTAACGTCCCATTTAATGGAATGCTTAATCTTGTTATGCTACTTCACGAAACTGTTTAACTCTCCTATCTGAGCAATGCTTCCTGAATCTTCACACGTTCCATAACATATTCTGAAAGCTATAACTGATCTCTGAGTTCTCCTTCCTACAACTTCTGCCACAGCATTAACACCGCCAGCTCTTTCTATCATTTTCCCAGCATCAGTTATAACTAGGATTGAAAAGAGAACCTATGTCTCACGGCTCTCCATACTTTCATGAACTTGGAGTGGTCGCCCAAACTTGGCCATTTTCTGCGCCAAGCTCTGAAGGGCCTCGTGTTTATTAGCTAGTTCCATGAGAACCTTGATTCTCCTAAATGAGACATTACTTGGCTTCTGCCCCTTCTCAATCATCTCCAAGAAACATTTCTCTGCTTCCCCCAACTTCCCCATATCACAAAGCAAGTCAAATAGCACATCAGAAACCAATGTATAGGACCCAAAACCCTTCTCCAACATGTCACTCCATAACTGCAGTGCCATCTCCACCTTTTCCTGCCTCCTAAACAACCTTATTAAGAACATACAAGACTGCGTATTCGGAAGGCACCCCTCAACCATCATCCTCCTGTACAAGCTCCAGGAGCTCTGCAAATCATTAGACCAAAAAAATACCCGAAAGAACAAATTGTAAGTGGTTGAATTTGGACTCAAACCTTTGCTCACCATCTCATCCATCAACCCGTAAGCATCCCCAAGCCTCTTTGCAATGCAGAAGTTCCTGATGGCAGCATTGTAGGCCGCAGCATCAGGGTAACACCCGTACTCCTTCATCTCCTTCAAAACATCCCTAGCTTTATCCGGTTGACCAATCAACCCCAACCCACCAATAATACTAGTATACGTGATCACATCCGGTGACAAATTCCGGTCTCGCATTTCATCAAGCACCTTATAAGCCTTCTCCATTTCCCTACCCTTGCAGTAAACATCCACCAAACTGTTGTACGTAACAACATCAGGTACCACACCCATGTCCCTCATCTCCTTGAAGAACTCCTCGGCATCCTCAGGGGTCTTCCACCCTGAGAGAAGAATGTTAAAAGTCTGCAAATTTGGGCGAAAACCGTGCTTCAAACTATGATAAACATTTCTAGCATCCGTCATGCTCTTCTCCTGGCACAGAGTTCTCAGCAAAGCATTGAAACAACTAGTATCAAACTCAGGCACCAGCTTCTTGAACTTTCTAAAGGATTCCACGGTGGTTCTAACGGAACACACTTTAGCGATTCTACCTAAGACAACCATAACGGTGCGTGGGGTAATGAGCGATTGGTCTTCCCGTCGCGCTTCGATCAAGAGTTCCCAAACATTGGCGAACATGCGGCTTCTGCCGAGAATGTAGAGCATGGTGTCGAGGGAAAAAGCGGTGTGGTAAAAGCCTTTTCTTCTGCCAGTGTAACGGAAAAACTCGAGGGTTTGAGAGGGGTTTGAGTGACTGAAACGGATCCTCTTAAGGACTTGATCGATCAAATCATTGGAGAGGAAGACGCCACTTGATTTGAGGGATTGCTTCAACTGTTCTGGCGTTGAGGTGCTGCAGATTATGCCCAAAACTTTCTGTACGTCGTCGTCTTTGTTCGAGCTTAAGAAGCGGTACAGAATGAGGGTTGAGGGAGGAACGCGCTTCGACGCCCATTTAACTGACCAACGCCTCACCAACATTTCAAATTTTGTGTTGTTAATCGCTCCCAATGCTTCCTTCACCAACACAATCACAAACCCAGCTATCGGCTCCACTTTCATGTATTTTTATTTTATAGATAAGAGTTTTCTCTATAATTTTAATTTTTTAAAAATAATCATTTTTTATTTTTTTTATGAAATATATCTTTTATTCCTTAATTAACGTATTAAATATTAATATATTACGTCATAAATATTGATTATCTTAAAAATTAAAAAAAATATTTTAAAAATAAAACATTTAAAACCCGCATTTAAAAATAAAAATTACAAACTTTTGACTCCTTTATTATTTACAGCATTAACTTTTATTAATATTCTTAAACCATACATTATATTCCCTGCAATAAATTTCTACGAATTATTTAATAATTTCTTTTCTCTACCTCTACGAGTTAGATCATTCATCTTATTAAATTTTTTCTTTTATTTAACCTATTTGTAAAATAAATTATAATTTTTCTTCTTATATAAATGGAATTTCCACGGACGAGCTCGCCCCATTGGGTCTAAAGCCCAAGTGATATAAAGGGCCTAAATTCACACCTATTACTATTCTAACAACAAAGAAAGAAGAAAAGGATAGAGGTAGACGTATATTGTTGTTCTAACTTCTAAAAGACACCCATCACTGCCAAACTTCTTCGTGATTCTGTAAAACGCTTCCTTATCTATGTTTAGTTTCTCATCTTGTTATTTATCCTTCCTTCTTATGGTTTAATTTCACATCTTCTTACTTCTAAAAGATTACATGTGATGTGGGATCGATTCCTTTGTATATTTGAAATTGTTCGGAAGGAACTTTTTTTATATATATATAAAAAGAAAGAATAGTAAATTTCACATTTTAAATTAATATAATTATATATTATTTGTGATAATAAATAAATTATTAATACATTAAATTTATATTAATTTATTATTTTATATATTTTATCTTAAAAAATGTCAAATTAAAATATATTCATTTAATCCCAAACTTTTCTTTCTCAAACAATTTGAAAGTGCTATGTAACCTTAAGTAAGAATTAATGTAGAAAGTTAGTTTAAATTTGCCTTTAAAGTAATGTTTTTGTTAATTTATTTTATTTTGAAATATTTTAAAATAATTAAAGGTTTATATGCGATGTTTATGTATAAATTATTATTCTATTTTTCTAATATATATTTAATGATATATAATAATAAATTAATAAATAATAATTTTTTATTAAAAATTATAAATTTAAAATTAAAAATATATTAGATCCTGTAGTTTTTAATAAAAATTATTATATATAATTTTTATTGTGTATTTAAGAGCACACATTACAAAACTTATTATTATTATTTGATTATTTATTATGAATTATTTTATCTTATAAGGTATGTAACGTGTGCTTAACAAAACTAGTGGATAAATTATTTAATAAATTAAAAGAAGAAAATTAAAAGCTGTAAAATTTGTTTAAAGTTGATAAGATAATGTTTATATTAAAAATATTAAGTAAAATTAGTTTTAAAAATAATTAATAAATTTAAAATAATAAATAAAGACATAATTATGTAGTGGATTAAAATTTATAAGTTTGATGTATTTTATAATAAAATATATATATATATATATATTAAAATTTAATAAATAAATTTTTAATTTTTAATTTTTATATAAATAAAATGTTTTAAAAATTAATTATCTTTATACTTTTAAATTTTTATCAAAAATTTAATGATTTTATTTTTAAAAATAATATAAATAATATAATAATTAAAATAAATAGTATATATTAAAATAATAATCTAATATATAATATTTTATCATAATATAAAAAATAAATATATTAAAATTGAATAGTTTTATTATAAATAGAAGATAATATTAAATTTATAAAAATAAGTTATAAATAAAATACTAAAAAATTATAAAAAAAATATAAATATTAAAGAGAAGGTGATAAAAAGAAATCTATTCAAGTAATGTACCTTTTTATTTTTCCTTTTTCCCTTAAAAGGGATAAATACATACTCTATACAGTCTATTAAGAAAATATATATATATATATATATATATATATATTTAATAAACAATCCATTTATCCATTTAAAATTCCTATGCTATATACTGATGACAAGACACTTTACTAAGTAAATATTATTAGGTGAGTAGCAACCGGGCACAACCGAAAACCCTCATAAACCGATAGAGGATGGGGTTAATGAATGAGTGGAAGACACAAACGAATTGCAACGAGAAATGAGCAGTTGCAATGGGTTAACTGTTGGAGGTGTGTTTGGCAAATATTATTTGTTGGAAACCCAGAAGTTTGCCAGATTTTATGGTTTTTTTTTTTAAAAATTTTATAATCTTTTCATTTAAAGCTTTTAAACTCATACATATTCTTTCAAAATCTTAGGTTTTATTCTTGTTTTTATTATGAATCTATGATCGTATTTTTTCTAAGTTTTTTCTTTTTTTGAATTTTATGGCTGTTACTATTAAAATCTAAAAAAGTTTCACATTCCCATCATTCACTTTCTTTCAATAGTGGTTTATCATCCGATTTTACCTACGTCCAACAATTTAAATAGACAAAATCAAAAACATTATCATAAAGATCGATTTATAATGGTTGAAAGTTTTTCGATCAAAACATGTTGAATGATCATCTTAGTAAATATGAGGGTTATATTTTTTAAAAATATTTTATGAAAATTAAATATCTCAAATTTTAAATTGGAACATATATATATATATATATATATATATATATATATATATATTAATTATTGATAGAATTCAGTGATATGACCAACGATTTATTTAAGTGGCAAGACACTGTTAAAAAGAAGGCATCACAGTATACCATCATGATTTCAATGACTTATTTTCTTAGTTTTAGAAATTGAAATAAAGAAAATAAAAAAAACTAGAGTTAGTAATGCACTGAATTAATTTAAAGTTAATTTAAAATCTGATTTGATATTTGTTAAACTTAATAAATAAAATAAATGAGTTTAATATGAGTTTATTTAATAAATTTTTTAAGCTTATATCATGTATAGTTTGATTTATTTAGTTGATGAATTTATTTTTATACTTATAAATTTAATTTATATAATTTAATTTATTTTTATATAAAATATATAAAATAATTATAACATATATAAATATATGAAATTAACTTATTATTTCGCTAATTTTTAATTTTTAAATTAATAAATTGTGAATTTTAAAGATCTAATTTACAAAGTTAGTTATTTGATTTTTTTTATTTAAAATAATTTAAATATGAGTGTTTATTTTTATATAAACTATAATTATCTTTATATTATTTAGTTAATAATTATTTTATCTAAAAATTAATAATAAATTATAAATTTTAATGTTTATGATAAAATTATTTTAATTTTTTATTCATGTAATTTGAGTTAAATTAAGTTATTTATGAATTTAAATTAAATTGAGTTGAACTAAAAAAAATTATATTAAACTAAAGTTAAGTTAAATAAGTTTTTATTGAATAGAGTCGAATTAAATTTAATTTGATTTTATTTATTTCTAATTTTCAAAAAATAAAAATATTTTTTATTATTTGAATGAATATAAAAAAGAAAGGAATTAAGTACTTTTGATAAGTCAAATTTAAAAATTAATTTTCAATAAACGTGAATTGACAGTGAGGAGGACAAGATTTGCTGATTTTTTTCTTAAATAATTTAAATTATTATATATTTTATAAAATATAACAAATATATTAATAAAAATTAATATTATAAAAATAAAAATTTTAAGTTTAAATTTAAACTTTTAATTATTAAAAAATTAAATTTATATTATTAATTTAATTTTTCATTTTTTTTCACTCATATAATAATTTTTTTTCTCTTCTATGTTTTTCATCAAAACAACTTTTTAATATATTTGATTACCATTTATTATCAAATTCATAATTTTTACATTTAATTTATCCGTGTTGAAAGAACTAATTATTTTATCACACAAATCCTTATAACTTTATTGAAATTTAAAATAATTTCTCCTAATGTGAAAGTTTTTAATAGAATCCTATATTTCTAAAACAATTTAGAACAAGTTCTTATATCTATTAAGCATTAACTACCGCTGTACTATGAACAGGAAATTTGAAAACTTCATAAAATGATTTAAATTATATAGACTTATTAAAAATTTAATGAAACTATAAGGATCTAAAAATATTTTAAACTAAAAATTTAAATAAGTTAAGGCATATTTTTGTATATATAAAAAATTATAAAATTTGAAATTAAAATTTTATACAAGTTATCTCAATTTTTTACTGCTCAAGCAACTCTACTGACTTAAATTAAAGGCATATTTGAGTCCATTAAAAGGTCAACTCTGTAACATATCATAATATATTTTTAAATTATTGGTCAAGTCATTAATTAACTTTAATTAGATGAAAATGTACTAACAATGAGATCTGGTTTCTTTATTAAAAAATAATATTAGAGATTTACTTGACACAAAATTATTGAGAAATTCAAGTCACATATTGATCATACTAAAAGTGAAATTAAACCCTTAAAAAGAAAGCCCTACATAAGTTAAAGACGGAGACAATAATTAATATTTCCTTTGAATCTGTTTTGTTTCACAACCATTGCCCATTTGCCCTGTTCTTTATATAGTTTGATTTATACGCCTATAGTAACGAATTTTTTTTTCCTGTTTTTGCAAAGAGATAAACATACAGCCATTTTTTCTGTTATTTCTTATTTTTCATATATTTTTCTTTCTTTTTATTATATTATCTATTACATTTTTTATTTTTTCATTATTATATTATTATTTTTTAAATGATTTGGGTGTATATCATACAAATTTTCCTCTATAAGTGCTGCTTTTTCATAATTTCACCAACATTTATTAGATCACGTGGCACCTCTGACTATCCTATGATTATGACCCAAAAGGCATATACTCCTGCTTTCTAAATACAAGAATAAACGATTCCCTAAAAAGTTATGTATTTACATTATCTATTCATATAATAATTTATATTATATATTTTTTTCATTATTATATATTTTATAAAAATATTATTTTTTATTCTCTAATGATGATGAAAATAGATTCCAATCAGAATGTCTCGCATGAGATATAATTGCTTTTGTTATGGGAAACCCTTGAAACTTTGCGTAGTAAAGTCCTAACTGAAATCAAGTAGTGTTTCACCGATGGGAAAGTTACTCCATGAAAGTATGAAGTATAACAAACCCATAGGGCACGTGAAAGTTACTCCATCAACTATTCCAAAAAGAGTTAATCATAGTTTACTTGCATTTAGTGGGTTTAGTTGATGTGCAATGAAGCACTTGCAGAGAACATTCAAATCAATTTCACATTCCGATCATCCTTCATATTTGCTAAGCATAGACAAGGAAATTTCCAATTCATACGCCTTGGAGTAATCGAGTAAATCGTATTTCAAATGTTCTTATGATGGGAACATTTTACCCCGAAGCTTTGAGCCAGCAAAAGCTACAGGGCCACTTATTGGAATATGATGCCTAAATTATCGGACACTATGTTACCATCGTTCGAATATTTCTATATAATTTTAATATAATTCTCATTGGTATATATTTTAACAATATTTTTATTTTAATATGTTTTTTTTATCATTCTATATATTACATTATATTTTTTTAATTATTTTCCTATTTTTTATTTTTCATCTTATTTTATCTATTTTTATTTATACAATATTTTTCCGTTGATATATTGATAACATAATTAAGTTATTAAAGTTGATTTAATTGTAAGGAGTTAAAAATTAGAGTAATTTTATATGAGAATTTTATTTTATTAAAAAAAATTTATAACATGATTAAAAACACGATTCTTCAATTACGGTTTTGTTTTCACTTTAGGTGCAGCTACAGCACAAACATTTAAGATCTATTATTTAGCCAACACAATTTAGCAATTGTGTAAAAAAGAATCGAAATTGTAGTTTAATAATTTTTGTCATCTTACTTGGTTCGGAAACTAATGTATAAAACTACATCAACGTATCAATATAAGTCAATATCTCTCTTATCTCGTAATTTAATTTAATGTATTTTCATCTTTTAAGTTAATATCATGTAAATTAAATAAATTAATTTTCATCGATTTAATTATTATGAAGTATTTATGAATAAAAGTATAAAAATAGAATAACTATTCTTTTTCTATCCAATAAATATTTATATATTTTTTTACAATTTATTTGAATGGAACGAATCATCACGGATGAAGAATTAATGAAGAATGAACTTAGAAAAGAAGATTAGTTATCTATTTGTTTAGTTTACTTTATTATTAACCAAAGGAAAGATTAACTCTCTGCCACCCTCACAATATATTGGTCTCCTTTGTTGAAGGAAAGATTTTTTTTTTATTTTAAATTATTAAAATTATTATATATTTTTAAAAAATTAAAAAAAAAGTAAAAAATTAAATTTTATTTTTTAAAACTTATATGAAATAAAATTTATTCTAATAATATAAACTTTTTTTATCCATAAAAATAAAAAAAAATTCTTCTATTATTTTTATCCATCTAAAAAATTTACTTATTTTCTTATTTTTACTTTTTTTTTATTTTTTATTTTTATTTTTCTCACAATCCAAAATTATGAAAAATCTTATACTAAATTCTTGTGAGTGAAAAAAAAATATCTTCAAAATCTTTTATTTCTACAATTCATCCACTTTGACTCAATTTAAGTAGATCCAATTTCAGCATGACTTCAGAATATTACGGATTTTAAATAAAAAATAAAATTATTTCTATCAAACTATAAAAATTAATTAATTACATAATATTATTTAGTATATAAAAAGGAAGAGAAAAAGAGAAAACTATTATTAGAGGAAGAAGAAAAATTTTAATAGAGAAAAGAGATCTTATTTGGTTTATTAGAGGAATAGGTAAAATGAAAAATAAATAAATAAATTTATTATTATATTTTATTTTTTATTAAAAATATTTTATCTAAATTATAATAAATATAGAATTATTTTTAGATGTATTATTAATTACTAAATTTCTTTTATACATTTACTTTGATGTAAAACTTATATTAAAAATTCATCTATTTTCTACTGTCATTTAAATATTTAAAACTATAAATTTTATATAAAAAAAATTTAATTTTTAATATATTAGTTTGTTTTCAATAAAATTGAATAGAAAGAAGTATTGTATAATTAGAATGATCAAATAAACTATTAAGTAAAAGAAAATTGATTTCATATAAAAAAAATTGTGTCTCTTTCAAATTTTTCCAGTTTTGAGTGGGGATGTAAGTAGGTCGAATTGAGCAGGTTTTGAGTATTTAAGTATGATCTGTTTAAAATTTTGATATTTGAGTTTAAGTCTGTTACCTATTAAAGATTTTTTTTTCTGTCAAGGTCTGACCTGATTTAAAGTTTACAAGATCTGCAAGTCTGTTTAAAAGTTTACATAACAAAAAAAATTCAATAAATAGACTTAAAATCTATATAAATAATTGATTAGAAAGACTTGCAAACTTAAAACTTATAAGATAAAAAGACCTTATATAAATATAAATATATAATATATAAATATAAATATATAATATATAAATATAAATAGGTCCTTAAATAAATTAAATATATTTTTTTTATAAGCATAGGTGTGACTTGTTTATCTAAAAAGATTTTTTAATAAGGCTGAGCTGAGCCTATCTATTTATTAAATGAGTCGAGTTAAGATAGATTTTAAATGAGTCGAGCATATGACGACCTTATTTATTTCCATCCTTAGTGTTGAGGAAGCTAAAATTGAATGATGAAAAATTTTAATAATACCTCTTACATTTTTCTTTTATATAAGTTTTTCAATGCATACTAAATTAAAGAAAAAAAAAACCAAAAAAATTATGGTAATTTCAGTTCTTCTAGTTGATCAAAACATTAGAATTAGTTTAATGGTTAGAGATATAATAGTTTACATAAAATTTTGAATTCAAACTTTATTATTTTTATCATTATTTTTATTCATTAAAAGAAATATTAATTTATTTTTAAATTATTATTTCATTTTTAACAATTTTAATTATGATTATTTTTATAAAATTATTTATTTATATATAAATTTTTGCAACAATTTTAGCTATTACCATTTTTAAAATAATTTAAATATTTTAAAAAGATGTAATTTTAGAAAATTAATTCCTATTACCCAAAATATAAAAAATCTAAATTACGCAACAAATTACATAACCATTCTTTATAAAAAAAATAAAAAAATAAAAACTTGAAAAGAGATTATATAACAAGCTTTTTCTAAATCATATAAAAAAGATTTCATTACAGGCAAGTTTTAAACAACTGTTTTCCGAATTCAAACTCATATATTCTCTTCAGAATTCAAAGATATGGTCAGCAATCAAATGCTCCGACAGCGAAATATGCGTTTTGCACCCAATAAACTAGTAACAAAAATACCAGGGAAGCAAATTAGGCAGAGCATCAAAGTGCCGAAGCAACAAGAACAAAGTATGAGAATCTATTTAATAAGATAAAATAAAATATTTTTTAATTAAAATTAAATCATTACCTCAATTTATGAAGAAGATAAATAAAAAAAATTAAGATGTATAAATTAATTTTCATTTATAAAAAAAAATTGATTCATTTTACTCACTTATTTTATTTTATTATAAATACTTATTGACAACAAATCGATGTAAATTGTTTAATTACTCGAAAGCATAAAGACCGATTGATTATTTCTACAAATGATTCTGTCAATAATCCCTTTTTGGGTATAACAAAATTGCATATTCTCAAATAATATAAGATTATTTTATTTTTCTTCCTTGACGGAGGCAAAAATCTTGTAATAATTTGTGATGAACTCATCCACTTTTTTTTTTCTTTTTTAAGATAAATTTACAAATTAACATATGAATCAAATAGATGAACAGAACTCTCTTTAAGTGATATAGATGGACAGATTATTTTAAAGCACATAATCTTTATTTTTATATAATGCAGATAGAAAAAAAGAGAGAGAAGCAAGCAATCCTCTTAGTAATAAACAGAAGGGTGATGAAGAAGCTGGAAAGGAATCTACATATGAGGCGTCTTGCTTGGACGACTAATTTACACACTAATGGTTAGTCTATGTAAGATTATGAATCATGCTAAAATTTACTATCCATTGTTAAGAACAACTTAATTTTAGCTTTTCATTTACGCCAATTCACTAAGTTAAGGTATTAATTTGTGTACAATAAGTTTTTTCTTTTTTTACAACGAAAAAAGTAAAAAGATTTAAATATATAATATTATGTGAAAATAATTTTAATGTCAAACTCATTACTCTAAAACAATTTTAATGGTTTGTTTACAATAATTTAATCTTACCTTTTTCATTTACACTTATTCACTAAATCTAAAATCTAGATTAATTTATTATAAGCATCTTTTTTTATTTTTTTAAACATGTTAAATAAAAAGAATCAAAACAGAATATTTATACTATAAAATTATATAACAATATATATTACTTTTTTTTTATCTCTTTTTCTTATATTATTTATTATATTTTATATTTTTTTTCTCTCTTTGTAGTATGAAGGATTAAGATCTTCTAATGTGCAACTTGTATTTTAGAGAACAAAATGCACAAATTTTAACCGTTAATAGTAATAAAGGATAAATTGCAATTTTCATTCATTTAAGTTAATTCGCATCAAATTATTTTTAAAAATAAAAATGATTAAAAAATCTACAAAAGACAGTTTCACTTTCATACGAAAATTTAGTGCATCCATAGAATATTGATAAGTGAAGCCGTTTTTGTCTAGATTTTTTATTTGATAATTATTATTTTTAGTGGATAAATTTAAATAATTTAAAATTAAAGTTCATTATTTATTTAATTTATCTCACATTTTAAAAATATTCAATTCAGATTATTGTATTATTTTATATTACAAATACAATTTTTTAATTTTTTTTACAACTAAAAAAATAATAAAGTTCGAACTTATAATATTATATAAATTATTTTAATTTTAATTTATATATATATATTATTACTATTATTATTATTATAATTATTATTTTCTCACTTTATAATTATAATTATCATATTGTTATTGTTTTTATTATTAATATTATTATTATGGTGATTATTTTTATCATTGTTATTTTAATTGTTGTTACAGTTCATTATTATTATTATTATTATTATTATTATATTTTTTGTTATTATTAATGTAAAATGTACAATTTTCATCATCTGGCAATGTTATCATTTATTTATTTTATCTTTATCAATATTATTATCATTATAATAATAAAATTATTTCTAATTAATTAAAAGTATGAGAACAAATTAAATTTAACTTAAAATTTATAATTTTATAATTTAATTATTTGTACTCCTAAAACACAAGAATTAAGATCTCAAATGAATTTCAATTCTATTAAAATTAAAATCTCTAAGTTTCACTAAACTACCATTCCAATTGCATATGCCTAACATATCCTAATTATTTTCATAATATTGATTTTAAATTAGGTACGATTTATATGATGTTCAAAATCTTTATTTGATGAAATTATACTATCCTTCTTTAAAATGAATTTTAATTACGCTATTTTTTATTTTTAAAAAAGGCATTTCTTCTTTAAAAAGTAACATATACCTTACACTTTAATTTATTTTGATGTTAAACAATTCTCTTTTTTTCCAATTTTTTGGTAGATTTTTTCTTCCAATTTGCGCTGCCGTCTCGTACTTTCCAACCCTTCCCCTCACAATATGTAACCTTCTTTTCCAACTGTATGAAAACTTTTGGATCAAAAGCATAGAGCACATGAAAACTATGAGATTTTATAGCTTACGCAAAATTGATGCCTATATTTTCGCACATGACAATAGTTGGTCCCCACCCTATCCTTTAGCTACAAAGGTTTTTTTAATAATTTTGGGAACAACTTATAACCTTTATTTTTTGGGTATATTTTTAGATAAAAGAAAAGATAAAATGTAAATGAATGGTAAAAATAATTATAGAATGTCATAAATTATAGCAATATTAGTAGAAAATAAACTTTTTACATGGGATGTTATGAACTTTTTACATCACTTATTTAAGTGGTATTAAAACGGATGATATAGAAAATAAAATTTTTTACATCGGTTATAAAATCAATGTAAAAAGTACACTTTTTACATCGGTTGTGGGAAGAACCGAAGTAGAAAGTTTACGTTCTACATCGGTTATAGTCTTAACAGATGTAAAAAGTTTTACATCGGTTGTGACAATAACTAATGTAAGTAGAAAGTGTACTTTTTACATCGGTTATGGTCACAACCGATGTAGAAAGTCCATTTTTTTTAAATGTTGTTTTTGTTTAGGAAAACTATCATATTATTTATTCACAATACCTGTATATACAAATAGAATACCAAGAAGACAATATAGAAATAACATAGTCTATATATTTAAAGTAAATACATCAATATTTATTATGAAATATAATAAAAACAAACTAAATATTTTAAAATTCCATGAATTCAACCCAAATTGGCAACCTCTATCAGAAATTTCTCCCAACGTCTCCTAATATCATCAATTTCTTCATCTAATAGAGGTTGAGGATTTTCAAATATCTACAAAATGTTTTTGAATAAAATTAGTGAAAATGCCATGTTATGCATTAAAATTAAATAATTAAATTAGGACAATTGTAATTACCTAGTTCCAAGAATTAACAATAGAAGTCGAGACAATGATAAACGTATATCTCATCACATAATATCCACACTCGGTTCCTCCGAATTGTCTTGGACACTTCAAAAAATAGAAAGAGTATCAAATATAATTAAAGATGATGATATATTAATAAAAGAATATAAAATAATTGAATAACTTTTAATAAAGTACTTACCTTTAGAATTATCCATACAGGCTTTTTAATATTTGATGAATGCAACCTTTTTAACCGAAGTCGAGCATTCATTGCTCTACAGTATAATAAAAATCAAATGAATACCTTTGATAATAACAAATTATATGAATATAAATACCAAAATCTTAAAAACTTACAAATCTATAATGTCTTTTATGTCTTTCTTTAGTTTTTGTCAAGCAGAGCATAGAAATATAACTACATTCCGCTTTGGATAAATAATGATTAATTTCCAATGAGCCCTACAAAATATGGATGATAATGAACCAAAATTAGAAATTTAAATGAATTCGTTAAATAAAGCAATTAAGTATTGACTTACGATCGAAAATAAAGAGTTAGGTAACAGTCTTTATCAGTCTACAGTATCTCAGCTGTCTTATTCCCAGTTTTCTACATATGAACCGGGTCTAGGAATCCAAAGAGGTGTAAGTTCCCTCTTTGGGTAGAGATACGATACAGGTACCTAATATTGCGAATAATTTTCATATGTTAGATTTTGATAATGAAATAATTCAAGTAAGGTTTAGAAATTTACTTACATCAACCATAATTGTAGAACTGATACACATAGGAGATTGTTACACACAACCAACTCCAACATATCCTTCTTAGTAATATAAAAGGGGATAGGTGTGAGCTTCCCTATGATATCTGGTTCTTATTTGCAAAGTTTCATTGCCCAAGTTCATGACAATACCAAATAGACGTGTGAGCAAATCAACCTCAGGTTTCTTTAGAGGAGCCTCAGGAAGATCTCCTTTAGCATTGAAATCAATCTTCTTCCCACGATATTCCTTATAAACCTATGATAAATTCACAAAATAGTAAGAAATACACACACACACAATGTATATATTAAAAAATTAGTAACATAGGCTAAAATTATTTAATACCCGAGGTTAAATTCGCTGCACAAGTCTACTCGGCCATATAATAAAATAATTGAGGACTTGTCCCACGACATGAACCTCCTCAGTAGGAACAGGAACACGAGCATCTGCATCTTCAACCCGTTCAACCACCACTCTAACATGATCATCATCAATTTGCTGGTGATGGATGGTTGAACCCAAGGTGTAGACTTTCCCAATGGCTACCAAACGATATGGATCATCAACATATAACTCATAATTGTCTATAGCTACATCCACATCCTCTTCTCCCTGTAGTTGCTCCTCCATTGGAGCACAACTTCCCTTTGTGCTCATGCGCCTAGGAGAAGGTGATGGATGGTGATCCTATGTCTGTGTTTGAGAAAGTCCTAAAGATGCAAACTCCTGCCTAAGCTATTGCCTAAGCTCCTGTCTGAGCTCTTCTTGAAGTTCTTGCCGCAATGCTTGCCTCATGTCTTCGTGCACGGCGTCCAACTCATCTCTAGACACTAAAATTTATTTGGAAGTGTGTTTAGAAGACAATCCAAAGTATTGTCTAAGGCCAACACCTCGCCCAACTGCACTAACACGACTTGGATGCTCCGGTTGGTCAATAGCAGTACTCAAGATGTCATCTCGGCCAGCTGGAACAAAAACTCCTTGTGAGCTTTGTTCAACAAAGAATCCTACAAAATAAAAAATAATTGTTATCAGTAATGTACATGTTTGAAGATAAATAAAAAGAAAATTTAGAAAATTCTATAATTACTTGCAATATTCTCAACAACAATGTGAGAAGGCTCTAATATGTACTCTCTAGATGCCTTTTGGCTTGCCCTCTTCCATTTCTCATGGCGTGAAGGTGAAGAGGGTGGAGAGAGAAGTGTAAAGGGGTCTGCTTCAGACGATTGTTAACGTTCTTTTAATTTCTGCTCCATCAGCCTCTCCTGAAACAACTCATAACTCCCACAAGATAATCTGTAGGGGTAATAGTTCTTGGCAGAAATTTGTTGAGTCTTATTTCTTTTCTCCTGTTATAAAAAATCAAATCAATTAATCATAATATTGCTTATATTAGTCAATTAAAAAACATAATATTAGAAAAATATATACAACGAATGCAGGATCCATTCGAGACTCAACAAATCTCTATCAAGTGTCATCATCAAGGAACTGGTACTCCTCACAGGAAGACACATCATTGAGTGACCCATATATATATATATATATATATATATATATATATATATATATATATATATGCTGGTGAGATGTGTCTTGAAGCCCTTTCAGCGCTTACCAGCAAATGAAAGTCACTTCCTCTTCAGGAAGTTAGTGTTTGGTACATCATATGTAAGTTACAAAAAGGAAGATGTAATTAGTTAGTGAATGATAAATATATGGAAAAACTTAAAGCTTTAAAGTTAAATACCATGATAGTCTCCCAAATTTGATCATTCACTCGTATCTCAACATCATCTCAATCCTTCTTCAAAATACTAGCTTTGCTTCGTCTAAGGAGGGCCACATAACTCTTAAACTTTGTCTGGTTTAGCCCTAATGGATTCTCAATGGCCTAATCAAACTCTATAGGGATCCTCTGCTCGCCGCTCTGGCTAAGGGTTAACTCCCTTAATCGAGTGCCTTGTCTTCCCTTCTTCTGCCGAGAAGAAGGGTTCTCAAACCCACTTTTTGAAGGAGGAACCTTAGAAGGGTCAACCATGTATCTATTGAAAGTAGAGGAAAAAATATGAAAACTAAATATAAAAACAGCAAGTTATGAGGCAAGAACGGAAGGATATGAAACAAAATATTAGGCATGAATATTAGCTACAAAAAACAACAAGTTATGAACTATATTATCTGTTAATGTTTCAATTACCTTATTAAAAATAAATGACAACAAACCCACAACAATGAAAAATGGAAAAAGATAAAAAAAGCACTCGGAAGCCAACATTGCATAAAAAATAAAAATGAAAGGTTAAAAAGAGGTTAAGAAAACAAGCTGGCATAACAATTAAAAATAAAAGAGAAAATTTACTTTATCACAAATGCTTGCAAAACTAAACAATTGAAAGTAGTTCAGATTCTCATTATTCAAGACCTTCATCTTTTGGGTATATGGAACTAAAAAAGATGGTTTATTTAAGCGATTGGCACTAAATTGAAGCGCATAGTTATACCTTAACCAAACAAAATTGTTTAGAAAAACAATGAGGATTATAGGGCTCAACGACAAATGTTTTATTGTCTTCAAAGGAGGGTTTCATCACATAAAAAAATTACAAGTAGCCAACATGATAGCACTCTGGCCAAGAATCATGTCTTAAAAGTTGTCAAGGATCATCATTCCTTGTTGTTAATAAGATCAATTCGAAATTAATGATAACTAATTGATGAACATTGATTATATATAAATAATTATTTTTATCTATATGTATCTTAAATCTAATGGTTATAATTTTTTTAAAAAATATATAAAAATATTTTATAACCATAAATGAAATGTAGATATATATAATTTATTTTTGATATGTATGAAAATTATTTCGTCTAATTGATTATTATCCAATATATTAAAAATTAATTGTAAATTAGAAAAATGAATAGCCAATTGAACTTTCCCCAGAGCAGGTATATAGATTTCCAAAGTGTAACATGTAGCACTTAATAGAAATTTTCTTTCCTATTTTTTTCTTGTCTGTCCTTTACTAACAAGCTTGTGCACTTACTTATAATTCATACAAAACTCATAGTATCATTCTTTTCCTTAATAAATAAGACTAGAGAACTCCAAGTTATGTACTAGACTTAACAACTTCATTTTCCAAAGTTGCTAGTAGTTTTGACAAGAAATAAATTGTTTATGGTATATACTAATGTTCTTTAAAATTTCACAAACATTATGCACATATTAACCTTTCAATCCATATGATCTTGTTTAAGAAATATAGGATTCTAGGGGACATTTTCATGGGTCGCTATCATACAGTGTTTGAATATGGCAATATTTTACATTCATTATAGCTTTAGGAGAGGACATAGCTTTGGAAGAATGCAGAATCAGAGACCTTAAACCTAATCAGAAGTAACTCAGACTCTGAGTAAGAATGCTACACACCTTAGCTTAGCGAAGGCGATGACGTAGACGACAGCATGCTTCGAGAACGACGGCGTTCTTTGCGTTCGAATGATGGTGTGCTTTGAGAATACCGGTGTTCGATTAACAACGTAGGGACTTAGACTTAGAGAAAACAGTTAGGGTAATGACAAGGAACTTGTGCTAGGGCAGGAGGACGACAATGGAGTGTTTAGACTTGTGTTTAGAGACAACGGTCACATCAGGTTTAGAGGAGGGAAAAGAGATTTTACGTCGATTGTTACAAAGGATCGACGTAGAAAGAACTTATTACATCGGTTACTCTACTCAACCAATGTAAAAAAGTTTACTTTCTACATCAGTTGTTTTATAACCGATGTAGAAAGTTTAAACTTTATTTGCAAAAATGTCATCGTCTACTTTTCTACATCATTTGTAGAATAACCAATGTAAAAAGTATCAACTTTATTTAAAAAAATATCACCACCTTTTTTTCTACATCGGTTCATAGACAATCGATGTAAAATTCTATTATAAAAGTCTATTATAAAAGGTTATTTTTTTACTAGTGCAATTTTAATTGTTTAAATAATAAAATTATTCTATTTCCTTTGACAAGAAAAGTACCATCGGCAAAAAGCCAAAAACCGAAGATAAAAGGGGAGAAAAAAATACATGAATTTATCAATTTATGTGACAATTTAATTGAGGAAACAAGATTAAGAGCAAAACAAATGAGACAAGTGATTTTAGTACATCTCACTTTCATATATGCTTATCACGTGAATAAAATAGCATTTATTTTATGTATGCTACATTCATTATTTTTACCAATAGGATCAAATTTACATTAGATAATATGAGAACACATACTTTTAGTCAATTTTATTTTTATATTATTATAGTATTATGTTACTATTTAGGTTTTATTTTTTTAATTCTGCTATCTTTATATAAAAAAATTCTTGTATAAAATAGGGATATATTGTTTACGCTATCTAATTTCTTTTTTTATCTATCACTATGAAGTTATTAACTATTTTCTAGGTTTTATTATTTTTAATTTTTCTACCTTTATATATAAAAAAAATTTCTTATATGAAACGAAGGATATATTTTTCCCACTATCTAAATTTTTTGGGATCCATCTACTTACTAAGGTGAATTAGTAATTTTTTAAATATTACTATAGTATTATGTTATCATTTTTTTTTATTTTTAATTCTGCTACCTTCATATTAAAAAAATAATCTTATATGAAATGAGAAATATATTGTTCCCACTGTCTAATTTATTTGGTTCCATCACTCTCTCTCTATATATATATATATATATATATATATATATATATATATATATATATATATATATATATATATCCGTCGCTCTTGACCACTACAATTCTCACATTAATAATGATTTGGTGTAATTTTTGCAAGATTTATGAACTGGATTTAAAGCTTTAATGAAGATGGTAAAAGTTGTTATTTTGTTTAAGTTAGTAAAGTTTTTGAAAGGTTCATAACCAAATTCAAAGCTTTAATAAAGACGGTGAGAATTCCTATTTTAATTTGCTGATTTTTTTTTATTAAAAGGTGGGATATAGTTGTCATAATATTTCAACATCTAAGTCAGTGAGATATAGTGAAATAAGTTTTAATTTTTTAATAATATTTTTATATATTCGATTGAAATTTGAATTCCTATTAATATATTTAAGAGAAATAATTATCTTTTAACTATGCTGAATTTCATTGATACTTGATGGATTTTTTTATTTATTTTTACATAAATTGTTATTCAATGGGGCGGAAAATGTTTGCAGTGAAAACTCTGACTTATCGGTTTAATCCCAGCTTGCGGTTGGTTAAACAAAATTTCCCAATCCGATGGCTATTTAATTAACAGCGTACAATGAATATATCAACATCTTTTCTTCCTTTTAGTCATGCGCTAATCACTCACTTTAATGAGTTAATCACATGAAGTCTAATTCTTCTTCTTTCTCATTGA
Source organism: Canavalia gladiata (assembly GCA_037954105.1). Taxonomy (NCBI): domain Eukaryota; kingdom Viridiplantae; phylum Streptophyta; class Magnoliopsida; order Fabales; family Fabaceae; genus Canavalia; species Canavalia gladiata. The sequence goes on from CM075660.1 coordinate 20,224,626, forward strand.
CTACTCAGCTTTTGAGTGCCCAAATTTCTCAAAATACATACTTACAATATTAGTCACCTAACACACACTTAATTTGAATCATGAATGAGAAATTCGTGTATGTGTGTAGAAAAGTGGCGGGTAGTGTGAATTTTTGTTTCCCATTCCAAAGTCAATACCATTCTTTCTTGGTGGAAAAAACTGTGGACCCATCTCATGGTTTTGTTTTCCATGGTTCTGACATCAACATAGTGAGCCAATAATTTTTAGTAGGTTTGGAGTGCAAAAATCATGTCACAGTGGTCGGTCTCCTAAAATAAATCATTTAGTGTATGCAAATCGTGGCCTCTCGTCATGATCACGGAACTTAAGATTTCAAAGTACATGGGTGGAAATGAATCAAACTATTCCACAGGGATTTACAGTTAGATTTCGTTAAAGTTTGATATGCTCAATTTATTTGTCAAAAACATAAGTTTAATTTTTTTTTTAAATTAGATCTAAACTCATAAAAGTATATTAAAATTATTAAGAGCGTGTTTATATATGATTCATTATGATTTTATAATATATTTTAATATAATAACTGATCTTAATAAAATTTTAAATTTACTATTTTTTAATTTATATATATAATTTACATCTATTAATTGATTTTATTACATTATAAATTTTTTTAATAAATTTTTAGATTTGGTATGTTTTATAATGTTAGATCTACAAATGTGAAGTCTAATTTTATCTTTTATATATATATATATATATTGTAATAAATTTAATAATATTTTTAAAAAATTTGTATTTATTTATTAACTGAGCAAGTTAAATTAAATTAATTTTTAAATAGATTAAACTATATGTTGAACGAATTGGTTCTAAATTTATTAGAAAAAAAAATTGATATGGTATAATATGGTTAATGTTCTTCTAATAAATCAATTATAATTAATATTTATAATATATTATTTAATTAATCAATGTAGAATATTGATAGAAAAGATGGAGAAGATATCATTTAAGCTAAAATTTTTATTAAAATTTATTAAAGTAAAAAAAAAGAGTGGATGAAGAAATTTAAATTAATTCAAGTGTTACTTATCAATTATACATTTTAAAGTTTTGATTACACATGGCATTGATTTTTTATCTAGAATAATTGTAAGATTCAATTCAATATTTAACTACATTGGGATGAGCAAGTTTCTCGTTTCATCTAATTTTTTCATTTCATATCATGCTTTCATCTTATCAAATTATCTCATTATCATATCAATTCATCTTATAATCCCATCTCATTGTCATATCTCATAATCTTATACTTTTATCTCATTTCAGCTTTTTATTTAATTTTATTATTATTTTATCTCACTATGTCATCTTATCATATCATTTTATTTCATCCCATCTAATCATCTTATGATGTCTTCTCATTATTTCATTTTATCATCTAATCATTTGCTTAACTCATTTCATCTTATTATCTCATATTATCTTGTCTTATCTAATCATCTCATCATATTTCATTATCTCATATTATTAATCCATCTTATTATCTTATCTCATAATCTTATCTTATTTCATTATGTCATCTCATATCCTTATCTTATCTCTTCATCTCATTTCAACTCATCCTATAATCTTATTTCATTGTCTCTGTTGGAACTGATAATTTAATTAAATATTTATTAAAAGATTCAAGTAATTTTTAATATTTTAATAAAAAAAACAAATGCGTAATTGTGTATTTAGATAGGTATAAAAGAAAAACATTTTTAGACAATTCAAGCGTCTAAGTATCTTAAGGCAATACAAACGTCTAAGCATCTTATTCTTGAAGGAATACTCAACAACCAACAAATTTGTCCAACTGGCCTTAAGAAAAGATATATTTTTTAGTGCTAGTGCAAGATAAAAGCAACTATCACACAATTAATGAAGAACTTACTTGTCTTACATAAAGTAAAAGACAAAAGTGAAAAGTACTTTGTCACAATAGTTATTTGTCTAACTCAACAATAACTTTTTACCTGAACTAAAGTAATGCTTTTAATGAATATGCAGAAAACGCTAGAAATATCTCTCTTAACGATTACCTTTAACACTTATATATAAAAAGAGATAAGTTTATGAACAAGGAACAAGAGACATAATCAAGCTGAACCCAAATTGTCTACTCGTCTAATGCTTAGGCATCTTTTTTATTCATAAGACAACACTATTAATTTTATATTTATCTATTGTATTCAAAACTTATTCCGAAAATCAAAATAGCTAGATAAAAAGTGCTTAGTTTTTATTTTTTGGTATATTAAGTTTAGATAGGTTTGTACAAAAAAATTAGGAACTATATTTTTTTGCTAAGAGTTTGTTCATTTTGTTAAATAGTAAAAATATTTATCGTGTGATAACATAGACTAGACATAACTCTTAGGTTGATAAGGGTGAACTATTATAATTTCTGGGATAAATTTTTTTTATTTGTCTCTAAATCATGTTAAACATCTAACTATCTTCAGATAGCCAATGTTTTAAATTAAATTTACTTTTAGAAAAATTTATTAATTTTCTCATAACATAACATTCAACCTCTTTATAATGTTGTCTCTATTTCTATAATCTCATTATCAAGTCATCTCATTATATCATTCCATCATTTCATGGTTTCATAACATCATTACATTATCTCATCTTATCGTATTATCTCACCATCTCATCTAATCTTATTTTGTGTTATTAACTTATCTCATCTTAGTATCTTATTACATCATCTCACCATCTCATCCTATTGTTCCAATGCGTCATCTCATTTTATTGTGTCATCGATTCTCATGTTATTATCATTATCTTAACTTATTATCTTATTTTATTTCATCATCTTAACATATTGCCTCATCTTTTATGATCTTTTCATTTTATGTTATTATCTTCTCTGTTAATTCCATCTCATTATCTTCTTTTATCATCTCATAATCTCATTTTTTTATCTTATCATCTCATCCTATTATCTCATGTCATGTTATCTTATCTTATCTTATCTCTACTCATCTTATTATCTCAGCTTTTGATCTCATCTCATCATTTTTTCTTATAATCTCATTATTTCAACTTACTATCTCATCTTTTCTTTAGCATCTCATTATCTCATCTAATCATATGTTTCTTTTCTTTTCTTTCTTTGTCCTCTTTTCTCATCTCTTCACTTATCTCCTCCTTTCTTCACACTTCTTCTACTGTCTCTCATTTCCTTTCCTCTTTCCTCCTCTTTTTTATGGTCATATCTTTTTTCTCTTATCTTACCTTCTTTTCTTCTCTTGTCTCTTCTATCTTCTCTTCTCCTTTACTTTATTCTATTTTTTCCTCTTCCTTCTCTTCTCTTTTTCTTTTTTCTCTTTCTTTCTCTTGTCTTCTCTTTTATTCTCCTCTCCTATCTTTTGTTCTCTTCTTTTATATTTTCTTTTCTCTTCTCTACTTCTCTCACTATATGTAGCATTTTTCATTTCAACAATATTTTTCTTCCCCCATGACTTAAAAAACGTTCCTAAAAGTTAGACTAGGAAATGATTTTTTAACCAAAATTAAAGGTTTGCTTATTATATCTTTTTTCTTCAAAGAAAAAAATTTATATTATCACAAATATGATTTAAATTTTTTTCATGGCTTGTGGTCTTTATTTTAATATTTGCAATTGAAGGACACTTTGGTCTAAACATATCCCAAAATTTAAAAGGAAAAATTTATAAATATTTTTCCTATCTTTTTCACTTCAATATTGGAAGATATTTAATATTTTCCATGATTCAAGGAAAAAATAGAAATCTTAATTTGTATTTTTATTATTAGTTGAGTTAATAATAGGCTTGTAGATTGAAAAAAACATCTCCCTAATAATGTAGGTAAGCATTTTTTGGCATTTATAGAGATTTTTTCTATTTCTATTTATGTTATGTAGAAATTGTTGACGATAAAATTTATTTCATCATAAGAAATTTTATTTAATCTAATAACAATGAGAGGAATTTTAATTTTGTGGTATGGTCAAAATTCTCTCACATTTTAGGATCTTAAATTAAGACAATCACATAATAAAAATACTTCTTTATTTGAAAAGTTGATTTGGAAAGGATAAATTTTTTTTTTTTACAAATAATTCTTGGTAAATCCTTCTCAAATGGTGGCATTTTTCAACATATTGACAAATTGACATTGTTTGCTTGACTTTCTATTTAAAATGTTGTCCAAAAGTTAAAAGAGATTTCATGTTTCATGTTTTAGGTGGCAATTCTTTTGATATGATTATTAATTTCACTTAACTTATTTAGTTAAATATATTTCTTACATCCACGTTGGGATGAAATTCAAAAAAAACTTGATATAACTTTTATATCTTTTAATCAATTACTTAGAAAATAATCTAGTGCATATTAACTTAGAGTGCCATGATAATTTTATTTGGAATGATAACTTGAAAGTAAGATATACAATTTTCGATGGATACTATTTGCTTATTAATAGAAATTTTAACCTAACTCTCATGGATATGTATCTAAAAAATTAGAGAAGCTAAGAAAATCAAATTTATTGATTTGGTTAATTTGTGATGAAGCTCAATTTATTCGATACTTATATATTAATAACACTTGCACTAAATGTTAAAAAATGATCAAGATAATTTTTTAATATATTAAAGATTTCTATTTTGTAAAAAATAGTTTGAAATTCTATGGAATATGAAATATATCATCTTTTAAATAATTTAATAAATATATTTCTTTGGCTTTAAAAAAATATTCTTTTAAAATGAAAAATTAATTATTTATATTCTATAAAATGTATGAAAAAATAAAAATAAATATTCAATTGAAAGAACTTAAGCAAACAATTAAAAGACATATTTGCAAACTTTAAAAAAATGTTAAATTTCTTAATAATCTATAGAATTGCAATGTACTTCTAATATGTCGATGTGGTAGATAACGTTTTTGGAAAAATTATTTGTTCTAAATATTAGGGAGAGTGTTTGTAGTATTCTCATGTTGCTAGTATTGATGAGCAGATTTGGAATTTTTCTCGCTCTTAGGTGATTAATTTTATTGATAATATTGAGCATATAAATAACATTGATATTAAACTTTTGACCTTGTTCAATATTTTAATTAAAATTTAACATACTAGTTATCACAACGTTTATTGTTTTACTTATTTATTTTAAGATATTTATATGTTTGTTAATGAAAACTTTTTACTCCATTTTATACATATGTTTCCATCAATTTCAATATTCGAGAGTTACTAATAAAAACTAAATTATTTTTTATAACATTATTTTAATAAAACAAAATTTTTTTGCTTAGTTATTTTTTTAAAAAAATAGATGGTGCTCAAGTTATACACTTTACTACTTTGATCTCAAATAATTTATTGTTAGTAAATATCGTACATATTTCTCACATTCTTTTATAAATATTTTTTATTTTTTCATGTTACAAAAATGAGATAAACATAATATATTTAAAGCATTTCGAAGAAAAAAGAAAAAAAGAAAAAAATTATATAATAATGAGATGATCTGAACTCCTAAAAGCAACCAAAGTAAAAATATGTTCTTTATAGACATATAACCATGAACGTCTCTCTTCTGTTTTTTCAGTTTTTTAAAATATAGTGTTGTTTGTACTTATTCTCCGTGAAACACACAAATTGACACCGACTTGTGCATTTTGTCATAGTTGCCTACTCCTTAAAATTATGAAAACTATTATTTGTTTCCTATAAAATTCACAAATATAATTTTTGTAAAGGTTAATGATAATTTTATTATTAATTGACATGTTAATATTAATGGCTTAGAATATATAAAAATTTGTTAATAAATAATTGAATCATTATCAACCAGTATGAAACTTTTAGTGTAGGGATATCTTTGAATAGTAATATTTTCACTTCATTGTTGTTACATCATTTTTCTCAATTATTTTTTAGATTATAAAATAAAAAAATGCATTCTCGACACATTTTTCTATTAAGACCTAACTACATTTTTTTTGTCCTTGAGTATGGCCAATATATATTTGATTATAGTTTGGAAATATTTTTTTACTTAAATGTACTCTTTTATGTAAATTTTTAATTGCTACAATCAAGTTCTTTTGCTTTGTATTTACTCAAGATTCTTAAAGATTTTTTTATTTAAATAATTAGAGGATTGAGATAAAAGAATTAGTGTTCACCTTATAGTGAGAGGACATCTTTGATATACATCGAAACAAAGATAATTAATTTGATATAAAAAGAAAACGATTCAGAAGGTTTAAAACTCAACAAAATTATGAAATTGAAAAGATTTTTAATATGTAAAATTAAGGTTTCAAAGAAGAAATTAAGGTTCCTATTTATATTAATCTTAAAATTGTATGTTTTAAAATTTTAAAAATCAGTTATTAGTTTTTAATTTTACAAAAAACATTCACTTTAGTTTTTTTTTCGTTTAAAATAATATTTAAAATTAAGGTTTCAAAGAAGAAATTAAGGAAAATGTTTGTTTGAACACAAAAACAAGACAAAAAGAAAAAGATGGACGTGTATTGTTATCATTATTTTGGCCAAGGAATGTGTATTATTACTTAAAAGTGTGAAATGTTTACCAGATTGAAGATACGGCACAACTTGCAGTGTTGTTGCACTAATCTTTCTTCGCGCGTGTCTCAGAGGGGTAAGCAAGAGTCAACCAGTCAAACTCCAAACAGCAAGCTTAGTTCTATCTTAATCCTAAAAGCAGTATTATTAAATTGATTCTAGTAACAAGTATAATATATTATTGAGATAAAAAAAGATTATAACACTAGAATTAAAAACTAGACGGAATCTGGTGCAGTGTCCGTGTATCCAGTCCGTGTGGTCCGTGTCCTTTTTTTCATTCCGTGGAGTGCAGACGTTGGTGGAAGCTTATGCTTATCCAACTCTGTTATATATAACTCCTCATGCCCCAATAAGTGAAACCATCAATTAACATAACCCAAATCCCACACACATGTTTCTTCATCCCCTTTATTTACACTTTCTCATCCATATACATCGTATTCCTCGCTCTTCCTCTGCCCGAAATTAAACACTCTAAAGACTACCTGACAAACAAAACATGAGACTTATGGATGTTAAGGTTAACAAAGGTGGATCTATCGCACAGGCACAGCTGCAGCAGAATGAAAACGATGTGGGCCTCAGAAAAGGCCCATGGACGGTTGACGAAGACACCATTCTCGTCAATTACATCGCAAAGCACGGTGAAGGTCACTGGAATTCCGTGGCACGTTGTGCAGGTATGTATATATATACTTTGTTCTACCTTTAATTATATTATTAATTAGCTGCATCACCGCTTTAATTAGTTTCTCTTAATTTCTGCATGTAGTAGGTTTTCCAATTTTTTTAGAGCTAAGTAATATATATATATATCATGATCGTTAGCTTAATTTCATTTTGTTGCTTTGAATTATAATAAATATACAGGTCTGAGAAGAAGCGGAAAAAGTTGCAGATTAAGGTGGCTAAACTACTTGAGACCGGACGTGCTGCGTGGAAACATCACACTCCAAGAACAGATATTGATTCTTGAGCTCCATTCTCGATGGGGCAATAGGTAAAAAATTGAGTCTTAATTGGTCACGGTTATTTTGCAATATTATCATGTATTATATAATATAATGCATAAAATTAATGTTTAATTTGGTAGGTGGTCGAAGATCGCTCAACACCTGCCAGGGAGAACAGATAATGAAATAAAGAACTATTGGAGGACGAGAGTGATAAAACAGGCAAAACAGCTCAAGTGCGATGTCAACAGCAAACAGTTCAGGGACGCGTTGCGTTACGTTTGGATGCCCCGTTTGCTGGAACGGATTCAGCCCACACCGCAAACTTTCCACCCTCAGAAACAATTGGATCCAAGCCCAACTGAATCTGGGCTCCTTCCTAACCAAAATAGGTTAAACGGTTCGGATTCAGGAACGGAGTGGGGAAAACCCAACCACTCCTCCTGTGCCAGTGGTACTTACTCCGATTCCTCATCCGTGGAGTTCCAAGTTCCTTCGAATTCGGACCAAGGCGATTCTTACTCGGTCCATATTATTGAAAAAGGGTCGGATCTATGGGCGGGTTTGAATAACCAGATGTTTGAACAGGGGAATGGTGGTTACGGTGGCGGTGATTCGTTAGAAAGTTTGTGGAATGATGACAGTATTTGGTTTTTACAACAGCAACTTTCTGAGGACCTCGAAATAAAATACAATCCCCTTCCGTGACGCATCTTGTAATGCACGGTGACAAAAGTTGAGCATGCGTTGACTGTTTTGGTGACTTTTATGTACAAATTAGTATAGGTATATCGCAATCGCATTAGGGGATGAGTTTTCCTAGGGGAATGAATCTCTTCGATTGAAATTTTATGTAATTTTCTTATGGAATGATTTTATTAATAATAGGTCCACTCTTACTAAAATTTGTGATTGTTTATGAAAGGAGTAATAACCAAAAAAATAAAATTACATAAATAACAAGTCCTAAAAATTCAACTCGAGATTATCCATTTATATTTTCCTAAAGGTGTTGCTTCAAATACACGAAGCCTGCTCGTCATCTTAGTCTTTTCCTTCAACAATAATGGTAAGTTGATTTAGTATTTGTTTTTGCGATATATAGTATTTTTTTAAGGGGAATTCAACTCATGTAAACCGATCCAGGAATACCTTACAAGATGAAATGTAATATTATAATTATTAATTAAAAAATGATTGCCAAATTTATGATTATATATGTAACAAATTATAAAATTATTAAGATTTTATTGATTAATTGTTAAGTTAATGATTTTAACTTCAAAATTTATTTTTTGAAATTTTTTATAACACTTTGGACGAGTTAATATTTTTTGTGATTATTTTAATTAGTGCTTTTGGTGTATCATTGGGCGCTGTGAGAGGGTTGGGAACTGTTTGTTCTTGCTTCTACGCTTGTTAAAGCACATAATTGGTCTGCTTTTTAACTTGAAAAAGTGTTTGTGGAAAGCAAGCAAGCAATGTGTTCCATGAGTAGCACAGGGCCCTTCCAAACCCCATATCAATGGAAGTTTAGTGCTTCTCTGAGGTTGACTCTTTTACAACGCAGATTCCTGTTTGGTAACTTGAAAATAAGAGCAAAATGGTTTTATACACCATATGGTCCTTTGTTTATTTTTTTAAAATTATAATTTTTAAATTTTAAAAATGTATATAAATATAACATATCAGTGTTTAAATAAAAAACATTAATCTTCAATCGGAACATATTCATACTTTCTATATTCGATTAAATATATTTTGATAATTTATTACGTAATCAATCACTAATTAATCAATTATTGATATTTAATAGTATAAAAATATGATTAATTATTTAATAAAAAATATAAATAAAAAACATAATCGTTAATATTAAAAAAGCATAATTAATTAATTATTTTTATAATTAATTAATTACATATCTAATTAATTAATTATCTTTATAGTTAATCAATTATTTTATTTGTGTGATTAATAATATAAAAATTAATTAATCTATTATAATTATGATTAATTGATTTTCAAATAATCAATCAATTATTTAAGATAGTTACTAGCTGGAGATAGGATATTCAGCGCTCCTTAGAAATTTGTAAGAAGATAGTAAAATGTTAGTGTCCAATGTAAATTGACACCTGTCACATGTAACACGCTATGTATCTCGGGGTTATTCCCATGTGTTGATCCAATGGCTTCCACATCTCACACCTTTGCAATGATTTGAAATAAAGGAAAATCATGATGAGGCGAAATTTTTTTATACAAAAAATTGATGTCTTTTTCATAAATCATATTTTGAAATGGTAAACAAGAGATAAAAATAATAATGAAATGTAATTTTTATAATTTAATAGATTTTTAACAGGAATTTTAATAAAAATTTATTTAGTAATTTTTAATTATTTTATTAGGATATGGGTTAATAAGTCCCTATTAATTTTTTTATTCCTTTGTATAAATTATTCAAAAAAATATATTAAATATTAAATAATGTTTTAAATATATCTTTAAATTTTTAATTCATTTATATTTTTAATAAAAAATTTCACTTTTTAATAGTAGGACCTATATAATATTAGATATATCAATAAAATTAACGTATAAATTAGTCAAAAATTAAAAATTAATAAAATAATTAAATGAAATAAAATTATTTAATAAAATTGAATGTTGTTATAATTAATAAGTGTGTGAAGTGACATAGTTAATTACACGATCATAATTTAAAATTGGTGACTTATATTTTTCAAATATTTAATATTTTAATTTTAATTTATTTTAAATAATTTATCATTTTAAATTTTAAGATAATGCTTTTTAATTTAATTTAATTTTTAAAAAATTTAATTAAATAAAAGGGATCATAAATATATCTATGTTATGGTTTTGATGATTCTTTAGAATATCATATAGAAATAATATTTTATAAGAGTGAGAGTGTCACAAAATTTTAAATATGAGATAAAAAAAAATTCATCAGCTTGAGGTTGAGCCATGTAAGATCTTTAAAATAATGTTATAAGATGGATCTTTAAAATCCACTTATGTTTTTATATATGTAAAAAAAAAACTAAAATACCTATTAAGTTAAATTCTAAGAGCGGATTTCCATTTTTTAATTAAAAAATTTAAAACAGTAATTCGGATTTTCAATTTGGAACTTTCGCTTCTTATTAAAAGAGGCTTAGTAAGCCAAATTTATATAATTTAACTTTCTTGTTTTGTGAAAATAAAAAAATAATAGAGAAAGTAAGTGAGACATACAAATTCTAACTTATCCTATTTCTACAAATATTTTTCAACTTGTACCAAACTTACAATTTTCATTTACTATTACACAAAAATGTTAAAAAAAAAAAGAAGTCAATGATAAATGGAAAATTATAATAAAATAGTAAAAATAAACCTAACAAAAAAAATTTAAAGGTGTATAAGTTCAAATACTATAAGATATATTGTTTAAAGAAGGCTATAATTTAGCAAAATAAATTTTTTTTTATCAAACATTTATATTTTGATCAAACAAATTTGTAAATTGAATCGAATAAATAATAGAAGTTAGCTTATTTATCTTGTCAAATATAATCATTATATTAACAGAGGACGACTAAAAGAGGTAATTGGGAGGGATTAAGAAGATATTAAAAGAAATAATTAAACTGCACAGGGAGAAAACTGATATAATTAACAAAATTTTAAATAAGAATAATGTGAATTTGTTTGATAAAATTATTGGATGAGTTAATGAAAAATTAGTTAAAAATTAAAAACTATCCTTTTGAACAAAAAATTCTATGTTTCGATGGAATATTTCACATTTGAAATATTTAAAAATTTAAATATTTTTAATTTAAATACTTTTATTTTAAAAATATTTTATTTAAATAAAAAAAAATTAACTTATTATATTTAAAAAAATTATTTAGAAGGTAAAATTTAAATTTATTAAAATTTAAATTTTTAAATTTTTATTTAGATTAAATAATTTAATTTTGACTAAATGCAAAATTTTATGTTTAAATATTTATAGATTTATCTTATTTTTTTATTTTTTTCATAAAATAATTTAGATATATAAATATTTTTATTATGAAATATATTTAATAAGAATAATAACCTAACAAATATACATAATTAAAATAATAAAAATATATAATTATATCATTTGATATTAAAATATTATGTGTAGATATAAGAAATAAAAAACAAAGATATAAAAAAATAAAAATAAAAATAAAAAATGAAGTTACATAAATATAAAATAAAAAAAAGGATAAAAAAATTTTAAATTTTTTCTATTTTAAAATAATTTAAAAATTTTTTATTTTAGTTGGTTAAAATATTTTTAAAAATTTCTATAGTTTAAAATTTCTTACAAAATAATATTTAAACAAAATATTTCAATTACTAAAATTTTAAAAAAAAATTAATTTTTTTTTCTTTAAAATATCTCATTCAAATATAAACTTAAAATAGTCAAATAATTCATAATTATTTTTTCTTACTAAAATATACATTGAGTAACTTTTATATTTTTTATATTAATCTTTCTAATTAATATTTTAAAATCCTATCCGGATGAATATAAAATAATAAAAAAATTAAAAAATATTAATTTTTATTAATTGGTTGAATAAAAGAGCAGGAGAAATCAAACTGGAAAGTAGGTATACATTGAGTAACTTCTATATTTTTTATATTAATCTTTCTAATTAATATTTTAAAATCCTATCCGGATGAATATGAAATAATAAAAAAATTAAAAAATATTAATTTTTATTAGTTGGTTGAATAAAAGAGTAAGAGAAATCAAAATGGAAAGTAGGATCTATATTTAAAAAAATTTCCTCCAATCCCTTGATATGAAAGGGAGGGGAGAGGACTTTTTTTTTTCAATTTTTTAAAAATATAACCATTTTACAACGTAAAATAAGATAAAAAAAATCAATTATTTTATATAAAAATAAAATAATGAAAATTTAAGATTTTTTATTTAAGTTTAATTTCCAATTTAAATAAAAATATTTTTTATCATCTATTTGTTTTTTTTAAATGAAATAAATTTATTGTTTATTTTATTTTTATACATTTAAATAAAATTTTTATTTTGTTTTTATTTTTACTCATTTTTTATATATTTTTAATTTTTTTTTACTAATTTTATAAAAAGAGGATAAAAATGCTAGTAAAAAGTTGGTAAATAAAAAATATTTATTAAAAATCATAACAGAGGCTACGTTAAAAATCCCATGAGGGATGTGTTAATGACATTTTTTTCATAACAACCATTCATTTGTGATTTCTCAGTTAGTACAAAGAACAAATTTGCTAGATTTTTATTTAAATATAAATAATGTTTTCTTATAAAAATTTATTTTTCTATTTTTATCACGTACTCATAGAAACACGATAAAAAATATTTTAAATATAAATAAATTTACAAAGTTGTGATAATTTTGAATAAATTTTAAATATCAACTATTTTTAACAAATTTATTTGGATAGATAAAAAGAAGTAAAAATAAACTAGTAATATTAAAAGTTTAAATAAAAAAATTGAATAAAAAATATTTTTGACTATAGTCTGTTTAAAATAAAAAAATTGATTTTGATTTTTTATATTTTTAATTATGTGAAATATTTTTAATATTTAATTACAATAAATATCAAATTGATCCCTAAAAATTAATAGACCCAGTTTGGTTCATGAAAAAAGCAAAAATAAAATTTTATAAAAAATATTTATGTTAAGTTATTTAAATATTATGTTTAGTTTTAGGGTGAGAGACTTGGAATAATTAATAACAGACTTGTAATAATATATTTGAAAGGATGAGAGAAAAGAGAAAATAATTTTTGAGGAATACTATGTTTTTCAATATTGAGTTGTGTAGAAAAAGATAGAAGGATTAAATAAATTTCAGATGGGTCTTATATTTTGTATTTTTCTACCATTGCGGAAGAGATTTGTAGGAGATTTGTTTTTTTTTTTTTATTTCTTATTTTAATATATTTATTATAAATAATATTTCATATATTACAAAATTATGAATAATTTAAAAACATTTTTTTACAAATATTATATTTAAATTTTTTATTAAATTATTATAAATACATTTTTAATACTATTTATTTAATTATTTATTATGATTTTTATTTATATAAATGATGTGATTTTTTATTTTAAGCTATTTAAATAATATATCTTTTTGAACATATTTTTATTATTTTTATCCTTCTAATTATATATTTTTAATTTTTTTTTCTGTTTCATCCTTCCATCCGGATAAAATCTAAATAACTTGATTATAATACGTAGGAAAAAATCCTATTTATATTATTAATTAAGTTTTTTTCTTTGCATATTCAGTTATTGTTATTTTATATAAAATATAATATACATATATATATATATATTAAAATTAAAAAATTTAATATTTTATTACATTATTTTAGTTTAAAAAATAATATATATCTTTTAATATACGTTAATTTAATTTTATTTAAGAAATATTAAAATTTTGTAAATTTTTTTAGATAATTTGAATATTAAAATTTAAATATTTTAAAAAAATATTATATAAAATAATTTATAATAAATTTATTCTTAAAATAAATTTTTTTTCTCTCTCTATATATATATAATAAACATAATAATTTAATAAAGATTAATTAATTAAAATAAAATTACAAGGTAATCATGAGCTTCTTTGTGTTCATATTTGAGTAAAAGACTTCAGTTTTTTTTAGTTTATAAACGTTGTTTTTTTAATTTTAGAAAATATTTTAATTTTAATTTTTTAATCATTTAATATTTTTTTTACATTTTATATAAAAAAATTTTAAAAATTATTACATTTCTTAAAATTTATAAAAAGATATGTCTGATATCTTTACCAAATTGATCATTGTAGTTTCTATATTCAATCAAACAAAAAGGATTGCCACTTTGAAAAGAGAAAAAATAAAAAAATAAATATTGTAGGAAGAAGATATTAGTGAAACATTTTAAATAAAATAAAAGTAACATTTTTAATTATCTACAAAATTTATTCATACATTTTTTTATATTAGTATATTAATTTTTTTATATTTTATCCTAACTGTTTTTGTATATAAGGTTGAAGTACCTTTATTATTTTATATTTCAATAAAATTTGATCATGGATAAAAAAGAGGTTAATCAAAATTAATCTCTATCTATATTTAGGATAGGTGCAAATCACAGATGAACCTTAAAAAATACAATTTTTATAGTTGTATCATTATTTAAGTATGTTTCCTTTTGATTAACAAGGATAATTAAAAAAAAAAAAATTAAAGATCATTTTTTTTATTATAAAGGATCAAAAGTATGAATAGGGATCATAATATCTATTTCGTAAATTAAAAATAATTATTACTTTATATGTAATTTTTAATTAACTTTAGACAATATGAATGTAATTTTTTAAAAAGATTAAAATAAATATTTATTTTATAAAATGATAAATTAAAATTTATAAAATTAATAATTAAAATAAATAATATTTATAATTTATAAAAGAGTTAAATATGTTTTTAATCCTTTTACAATGTTTAAATTTTGGTTTTAATCCTTCAATTTTAAAACCTTTAATTTATATTTTTTATTTTTTAAAATACATTCATTATAATTTCTATGTTAACTTAAATTATATTAAATTAAAAAATATTAATCATAAATAGAGGATTATAATCAAGACATTTTATAAAATAATTAAATTTTTTTTAATAATAATTGATCTAATTTAATTTAATATAATTTAAATTAATATCAAAGATTATAATTATAATATTTTAAAAAATAAGATATTTAAACCAAAAATTTTAAAACTAAAAGATCAAAATTAAAATTTAAATATTTTAAAAGAACTAAAAATATATTTAACTCTTTAAAAAATTAAAATGATATTTTTATTTTTTTATAATAAAAAAACAAAGAAACAAACAAAAACCAGATTTAATTGAGATTAAAAAAATAATAATCCTTATATGTTAAATTTAAGTATTTAAATTGAGACAGACGATGTTTTCTAAATTCATTCTCAGTGAATATCACCCGTATCTTTGATACAAACATGTTTTATTATTTTCGTTTAATATTAATATTTAAATCTAATAAATTTCAACTTGTTATAAATATAATTTTTATTATTTATAAACTTTAAAAGAATTTATAAATAAAAATTTATAAACTTTAAAAGAAACACATAAAAATAACAATTAATTTAAATAATTTATTCATTAATTTTTAACTTATTTTAATATAATAATTCTATCATTATGGTTTATTTTTATGTAATAAAACTTAAATATTTGTTACCGATAATAAGAGTATCTCTTATTATTCTTTAATTTTCTCAAAGCATGAAATTTTATTATCATTTAAATAAAAACAAAAATAATATAATTATATATATATATATATATATATTTTAAATATTATATAAACTTAGTTTAATAAATTTCGGAAGGTTTGTTTTTGTTGGTAGAATATTATATAACGGCGTAATTTTCTCGCTCTATCACACATCACAAATCACACATCACTCACTCTTCCTAAGAAACCCTAGACATGTTTCCTATAAATTCAGAGAATGTGCGTAGTTTTACAGCGCCGTGTCGAGGACTTCTTTTGCAGTTGTATCTCCCTGTCTGTATTTTTACCTAATTTCAGTGTTTGATATAAATTTTTGCCCCTTTTCTGGAAGAGATCACAGTGATGACCACATAAAATTCAAGCTCAACAGACCGGAATGCACGGTTTTCTCTCTTCGGGAGACTACTTTGCGTGTCGACCACCCCGCTGAACTGAGTGATCTCTTCCGTTTTTATTCTCTGTTCTCTTTGCTTTTGTTGAAACCCTTTGTTTTTCACTCTCTGGTTTTCTTTTGAATAACTGAAATGTGTATGTATTTGGGGAAAGAGTTTCCACGATGAGGATAGCAAAGCTCCCTCTTCTGAAATTTCAAGTTGAGGAAAGCCGCTGGCTGAATCGAACCATATACCTTATTGCCACCACTGAGTGATCTCTTTCCCCTTTTTCTTAAACCTCAAAACACCTAATTCCCCCTTCTGCTGCTAATTTGATCTACCAGTTAGTAATATTTGTTTAATTTATTGTTATTTCGTCGCACATTTTTTTTTTTATTTTGCTCATGCCTCATTAATTCCTTTCTCTTTTCACACCTAATTTGATCCGCCAATGGGATTTGTTTTATTTATTATTAGTTATCCCACATTTTTGTTTATTTACTTGTGCCTCATATTAAATTTTTTCTCTTGTTCACACCTAATTGCAGCTCGTGGCTGCTAATTTGTCAACAATTTGTATTTGTGTTATTCAGTTTTAATAATCCCACCTTTTTTGTTGAAATAATTATCATAAGTCGACGGCGAGTTCAGTGATGATTAAAGGTTTTGCCTACATTTACTGATTATCTGGTTCTATTATGATGTCTATTAGCTGTTTCGTTTTAGGATGAATGCTGTTTATAAGTTTTCGGAGGCTTCTTATGCCGTTCCCTTCAAATTTGTGTTCTTTTAGGTCAAAAGTCAGATTCGTGTGAACTGTTATTATGAAATAGCTATGTGTAATGTAATAAGTAGGCTATAGTTGGCTGTAGATGAAATGATTGTGGATTTGGTGCAGCTCGATTTAGATAGTTCTGTTCTCAATGCTTGTGTGTTAAATTATTGATACTTTTCTATCAAATTGACAAATTGCTTAATTCTTTTTGTTTACCTTTCCAGGTAAGGAACGAACTGGTCAAGCAAAATCGATCACATAAGTGGAGTGCTGATTAATTTAAAATTAAATGATAAAATTAATTTTTTAAATTATTGAACATATCTAAGATGTGAATCTATCAGAACCACATAATTTTTTTAAAATGTATTATACATTGAAAGATATAAACATTGATTTGTAACTTTTAAATAAATAAATCCGAAGGATACATTTCGCAATATTTTGAGAAGTTTATGACTAACTTAACAATATAAAATTCAATTCGAAAATGCTCTAACATCTGGAGAAAGAAAGACTCCTGATATTCATAGACTCCAGGATAAATGAAAAGATCAGGGTGGAGGAGGAGAAAGAAATGGGAAAGGAGAAGGGTAAGGTAATGGAACAGATCGGTGGGGGTTTAGGAATAATAAAAAGAAACTGACAAAAAAAAAGATTGGAAAAGAAGATGAATGGAAAATTGAATTTTTTATAAAAAAAATTACATGAAAAAATAAAATATAAAATTTATATACAAGATAATTATAAAATATAATTAAGTAATTTTATTTATATTAATTTATATAAAATATTTTTTTCAAATATACTATTTTAAAAATAAATATGAATATTTTTAAAATATAAAAGATGTTATTTTTATTAAAAATTAAAATTAATAAATAAGATGGTTTGTAAGGTTTATTTAAAATAAAATAAAATATTTTAAAATAAGAAAATTATGAAAATTATTATTTATATTTTTCTTTAATTATGAATAAAATGAAATAAAAGAAGATATTTAAAAATAAATGCAAATATTTTTAAATTTTAAAATTATTATATTTTTTAGATATTTATTGATTTAAAATAATAAGAAAATAAAAATATTAAATTAAAGTATATAAGATATATTTGAGAGTTTTTATATAACTTAAATTATAAAAAGTAGAATTAAATATATTTTAAAATCTTTTAAAATAATAAAATTTTAATTTTTGTCATTTAAAATATTTGATTTAAGTTCTTTCTTTGAAATATATTAACTATAGTTTTTAATATTAACCTAAGTTAAAATAAATTAATTATTATTAAAAATTATAATTAAAAAATTTTTTTAAATAATTTTTTTAATGATAATCAATCTAATTTAATTTATTTTAATTTAAATTAATGTCAAAACTTATAATTAAAATATGATGTGACTAAATTAAAACTTTTGAAATTAAAAAATAAAAATTTAAATTTAAATATTTTTAAAAAATAAAAAATATATTCAACTTAAAAATAAAAGGAAATTATATACATTTGTAGGATCCATTCAAAAATTATTAAAAATTATATACAAAATTAAGAAAGAATATTTTTTAAATACTTTAGCATGAGAGAAAGGTTAAATTACCATATTTAAAGTTCATTTCAAGTTATTGATAATTTATTAGAAAAATAGTATTATCTAAATAAGATTATAATTTATAAGTTTGATTTTATAATTTATTATTTAACTTGTTATTTCTTAAAAAATGTAGAATATTAACAATAATAATATTATGAATAGGATCCAACAAAAATATGTGTATGATAAAAAAAATATGCTAGAATTCAGACAAAATTGATTCATAGTGTGTTTATGTATGTTGTTTTTAATGTATTATTTTCTATATCTTAAACAAGTAATTATCTTTAATAAATTTAATTTTTTAATATTCAATTTCTAATTAATATAGTGTGCAAATAAAGAGAATGGAGAGGAAATCATTCAAACTGAACTTGTAAAAGTAAAAAGAAAAAAGAATTGAATAACGAAACATAAACTGCTATTGTAAGTTTTTTTTACATGTTACAATTTGTTTTTATGATTAATTTTAATTAGACATTGATTTTTGTCTTTATTAGGCCATATTTCAAGATTCAAAATATAAGACATTTCATTCATTACTTGGTAAAAAAAAGTTGAGTAGAGTTTGTTGTCATGAAAGAATTATCACCCTTTATCTTAAAAAAAAAAGAAAAATCATGGCTACTAAAAAACTACAGCTTATTGAAATGATTAATGTGGAAAGGAAGATGAAAAGTTTAAAGCACCTGTGATCCAAATTTAAACTTAAACGAAGATGAGGTTGATAACATGAAAATAGTACAATAACTCCACGTTTATCTCCATCTATTCATATTTTTCATCAAGAAAAACTTGTCTTTTTGAATCATATTAACTATATAAGAAAGATCCTAATGACAAATTATATGTTTTTATTTATGTTATAAATTTTAATTATTAGTAATATTATAAAATTTTATTTTATGTATTATGTTATTTCAATTATAGTATGAAAAGGAAGAATATTTTTATTAAGATATAAAAAAAATTAAAATAAAAAATATAAATAAGATACATGAATATAAATATTCTATACCTATTTAGATAATTTATTTTAAATAACTTTAATTGTATATTTTTTTTCTTAGTTACCAATGTTGATGCAAGATTATATTAATATTTAATTTATGCATAATTTTAAATTTTAGATAAATTAATTTAATGATTTTATGTTAAAATAATTAATTATTTTAAAAATAATATTTTAAAATACTTAATTAAATAAAAAAGTTGGTGATGATTTAAGATTAATTTATTCCACTTTCATTATTATTAATAGATGGATAAAAGATATAATTATGTGAAATCTAATTATTACTAATATACTTTTAAAAATTTCTTTTTTTAATTATGTTTTATGAAATGGTTATTAAATTAAATAATTTTGATTAGAGAAGAAAAAAATTATACCTTATAAAATAGAAAGTAATAAATAATAAAAAAAGATATAAAAAATTATTATTTAAATAGTATGTATTGTACAAAATCAAATTGTTATATTGCTCTAAAATAGCGTGGTCTTCCAAAAGATCATTTATATAAACAAAAAATAATTATCTATACCTAGTCTTAAAACCTGTCGCATACACGTAAAGGTATGTTACAAAAATGTGGCCTATAACAACGTTTAAAATCATGGTCTACATTGTAATTTACATAACTGTAATTTAAACATCTTGAGACTATAGGTTAAAACAAAATTAAAAAACTGACCTATAGCTATTTTAAAAGACCGTGGCCTATTCAACAAGCAAAAAAACAAGTTTTGGTAAAGTATAGTCTACAATAAAAAATCGTGGTTTATGTTTACATAAACCATGAGACATAAACCGTAACTAAAATGTGATGGTAATTTTAAACCACAGTTTTTACACCAAAGTCTACAATTTTATTTTGTTGCTAAACATCTTGATTTAAATGTTGTAGTACGAATTGCATAAAAATATTTTAAATATTTTTAAAAATAAAAATAAAATAAAATACATAATAAATATAATAAAAATAAATTATAAAAAATTAAGATATATTAGCATATAAATAATATTTGAATGTATATAATTATAATTTTTTTGAAGAAAAATAGTTTCAGTATACCACAATACTTTTATAATACAAATCATTTGAATATATTTTTAATTTTTAGTTAACCTCTCTTGTACGTGCGCAAACAAGATAGAATTTTGATTAAGGGAAATGCAGCAATAATATTTTTATAATGGGTTTATTTTTAAAAATATTAAAATATTTATATAGAAAATTTATTATTTTTGTAACACTTTAAATTTTTTATAAAATAAATTAATTATCAAAAATATGTTAAAACTATTTTTAAAATAAATATTTTGTTGTTAGCATTCCTCCTTATTAATAATAATGCATGCATATTAAATTAGATTTTTTTTTTATTTTACATTACATTTTCAGTTAAAATTAATAAATTTCATAGAGTCACGATTCTTGTTTATTAAAAATATTGTAGAAATTATTAACCATTAAGATAAATTTATATGATAAAAATATACAGAAAAGAATCAATTTATTTTAGAAATAATTTTTATTAAAAATATTATATTTAATATTCTTTGAAAATATTAAAATTTATCAGTTCTATTATTAATTTGTTATTATATAAATATGTCAGCTTTTGGAATTAATTAATAAAATAATTTTTTGTAAAATATTAAAGCAATTTATACAATAATTTTTTAATTTGATCAATATTTTTAAAAAATTATTAAATATAATAAATTTAACCAGAATTATTTATGTAATAAGTTAATCTTATCCAAAATATATATATTTTATATATACTTTTGACTTTGGGATTATTGCCGTATGACGGGGCAAATCTTTTTTTTTTTTTCTAGTGAAATAAACATGACATAGCAAGTTAAACTTCCCCATCCTAACAAACAATCCTTTCAAATTCGGTTAGGTTGAAACGTGTCTCATTTCTTAAAAAGAATTGAAAATTCCAACCCACTCTGTTTTTACGTGGAAATTTGATTCACTTATGAATTTATATAAAATAATAATAAACTAAATTTTAAAAGGAAAAAAACTATAATAAAGTACAAAAAATTCAAAGAAAAAATTTACTTGATATTAAAATTTAATTTATTAGGTCAATTAAATTATACAATATTAAATAATAAAAAACAATAATTTTTATATATAGAAATAAGATAAAAAAAAATAGATTGAAAAAATAAATGGTTTTATAAATAGAAATAAAAAAATATTTTTTCTATTGTTTCATGAAAGAAAAATAGAAAAAATATTAGTAATATAAATTTTGATTTATATAAATTTTATAAAAAAATTAAAAATTAAAATTTTTATTATATTTTTATTAATAAATATTTTTTATTTTAAAATTTTAAAATAAATAAAAGATAAAAAATATCTTTCTCCTCTATTTTGTCATCTAAAAATGAAAAAATATTTTTCGTGAATCTTACAAAATGCAAATAAATAATGAAAAATAAAATAAAATTGATCAAACTTAAAAAAAATAAATTTTTTCTTTTCTTATTTTTTTTAACCAAACAAAGGGTCAAATTTTCTTTGAAATGAAATACTCTGATTTTATATATTGTTCTCTTAAATATTTTAGGATTGGTAAATTGTTTTAGATCAAAATATGTGTAGTCATTGCTATCTTTTGTACATCGCTATAATGCTTCTATTGATCATTCTGTAAGTTGTGCCTAACATTTGTAATGAACAATCCTTTGAAAAATATTTCATTTATTTTAGTTTTATTGAATTATAATGAAAAACTAAACAAATAAAGTTGTTAAGTGGATGTTGTTATCTTATAACATTTTTTTAATCCATATATTAGCAATTTGATGGAAGTCATTTATATATGATGGAAATGAAGACGAAAATTAATAATGAATAGTGTTTTACTAATAAAGATATTACTTTGATCCATTAAATTAGGCAAGAAAGTAGGCCGAGTCGAGCTAGACTTTGAGTGTTGAAATCTGACCTGTTTAAGAATTTTGAGGTCTGAGTCTGGGCCTGTTACCTGTCAAAGGCTCTTTTCTTTGTCAAGGTCTAGCCTGATTTAAAGCCTACAAGACCTGTAAACCTGTTTAAAAGCCTACATAACAAAAAAAATTAATAAATAAACTTAAAGTCTATATAAATAATTAATTAAAAAATCTTACAAATTTAAAACCTACAAAATAAAAGAACCATTAAATAGGCCTAATAAATATATATATATATATATATTAATATCATATAAATAAAATATAAAATAAATATAATATATTAAAATAAAATATAAATATATAATATATAAATATAAATAGGCCTGAGCCTGAGCTTTTTTATAAGTCTGAACCTGACTTGTTTATCTAAAAAGGCTTTTTACAAGCTGAGCCTGACTTGTTTATCTAAAAAGGCTTTTTAACAAGCCTGAGTCTGTCTATTTATTAAACGAGTCGAGCTTAACTAGACTTTAAACAAGTCGAGCCATAGGTTCCTATCGAACGGTCTTGTTCACTTCCATCCCTACATTAAACTTAATTTAACTCTAACATATGTAAGTTATGATTAAAAAATTAAAATCTAACTAAGTCATATGAGTTCATCAACTCATAAATTTAAAATTAATTTTTTTTAAGTTAAATAAAAAGCCAACAAAGTATACACAAATTTCCTTAATAAATTAAGCAGCTTCATACCAATCATAACCATGCTAATTTAATCTAAAACTTCACCTTTATTATCGAGAGCTACCAATAAATTATTTAAAGTCATTTTAAAAATCTTCATGATCTTTAGAACTCCTATTGCCAAGTTAATTTTTTCTTCTTAATATAAAATCTTATAAAAAATATTTATAAAAATAATATTTTTATTGTTAAAAAAATATACAATATTATTTTTAATTATTTTTATGAAAATATTATTTTATTTTATTTTTAATAAGATCTGACACATTAATTGTTGCATGAATTATATTTCATAATTATATTTTGGATTAACTAAAAATTTATAATAATACTAATTATTTAAAAATAAAAATTATATCTCATTAATGTTGAAGATAATTTTTTAAAAATATATACAATAATAAATTTGATATTATTAACTAACTTTTTATAAATTAATTAATTATTTTTTATAAAACATAATTTACAAAACATTTTTTTATCTTGGTCTGAACATGTATTTATCATGAAGGGTTGATGTTCACAAAACAGTTGATGAAAAAAATGGACACAGGCGATTATTGGTTAATACACCAACCCATTCAATATGCTGTGGAATTTATGAAATATGGTCTTGACTTTTACTGTTACCCTACTTGAGTTGAGTGTGTGGGGCTGTGGGCTAACCCACCAACCCATTCACTATACAGAGGCTTGTAAAGGCCCTGTTTCTCAGATTGGGTGAATAATAGATGCCTGAAGGTGTGGTTTCGATTTTAGGGGTGACAAGGTTCGAGGAATGATGATATCATTTATGAAAGAGGTTCCACTCCAAGTTGTTTGTAAGTGGTTTGGCCATTGGGTGTTTGGTTCAAGGAACAGTGGTGGAGCAGTGGACAACAATGTCTGTTGTTGTCTTAATGTTGGTGAAGGTGTTGAATTCTAGATAGTGATTTAGGATGGCATAACGATATTTGCCACCATTGATGGTGGCAGCTATTCGATGATGACTATGATTCTATTCTATGATTACTGTAAGGAGTGTTTGAGATGCAGATTAGTTCAATTTTATTGGAAACAAATATTTGAAATGATTATAAAAAATATTTGTTGTTTGATTTGGTAGTTAAAATATATTTTAAAAATCAAACCAAATAAAATATATTTGGCAATTAATTGGTTACTTCAGATTTGGATTTTGTTTTTAGGAAAATCAAGCAATACAAAGGTTGCCAAATAAATTTAGAATACTGTGTTCAAAATTTATAAAAAAATAAATATATAACAAAAAAAGTTTACACTTTATTATAAGAACAAAAACGTTTATAGTAAGTCGAACAACACATGTTTACCCAAAATCCTATATATAACAACTTAAATATTTCAATCCTAATTTCATTCTAAAATGGAATGTTAAGTTGGAATATATATGTAACTACATACAATGTTGTTTGATTTTGCAGAAAAAAAAAACCACAAAAAAATTAAACAGAAAAATAATTATGATGTAAAAATTTATTTTAAATTTATAATTTTTTGTTTAATTATCAAGTTTAGAACGGATTGATTAATTACAGAAAAGCTCTAACTACTGTGATTGGATTCTATTGAGGTGATGCAGAGGTGGTGACCAATCCTCCTTCCTCCCCTTTTCAACTTTGATTTTTGTAATTTGATTCTAAACTGGAACTGTATAAGATTGCTGGAACTATTATTAGGACTCTGTTACTGTATGATTGACACTAAACATTTGGGTGAGATTTTTTTATTGATCTGATCATAACATTGCTATTGTCTTTGTTCAAGTGTATGCGTGTGTTCTTTGCTGATTTGAATAAAATATAGCATATAGAAAACACAATAATGTACAAATTTATACAATAAACTGAGTGAAAGAGGAGTAAAGAAATGTTACCCGTTTTCTCTTTTTGGTGCTTTGTTCTGATATTTGTTTCCTTCCCCTTCTTGTTCTAACATTTTTGGGTGAATTATTGATTCTCATAAAGTTTTTCTTTTAATTAATATGGTTTTCTTTCACTAATTTTGTTCTTGCATTTGCTTTCTCAGTATGTATTTCTCTTACTCTAAATTTGGGATTATTCTTTATTTTTCTTTGATCGAGTAATCCCTTCTCCATCAATTCTCTTCTGCCTTTTTAGGTGAATTTGTTAGACCTGCTAAAGAAGATTAATCACTACCATTGTCATTTCTTCTTTTAATTTGGAACACAAAATCACACTGCAGGGGATTTAGCTAAAGATGCCATTTTTGCTGGTTCGTCTTTCGGTTTTTCTGATCAGGAGATTCTCAAGCCGTTTTGATGACTAAGTTTTGGAAATCTTCAGTTTCTCTCAAGCTCATTCGCTTTGTTATTCAATCAGGCTCAAGCTAATATTGTCTCTTTATTCATTGAAGAAAACCACCGGAACATGTTTATATGTGAAACCCATTTATCTAATTTGCAAAGAACAAAACAAAGGAAACTTACCAGACTGGACGTGTGCACAAAGTCTGAACCTTTTCATTTCTTTTACTGCTTACTTTACATTTACTTTTATTGATGGAAGATACTATAGAAACTTGTCTCCTCATATTCTAGAAACATGTGTTTTTTTAATTACTTACTTATTAATTATTATTAAAGAATGTGCCAGTTTTTATTTTTGATAGAAACTTTCTTCTTGCTTGGCTGCCACATTTGAATTACATTTGTTCAAGGATATTTGGTCTTATTTTTTCTTTTATTTAAATATTACCTGATATTATATAATAATTAATTAATTAACTCCAATTTAATTACAATTAAATTAAAAAATTATGAATCAAAATATAATTTTTAAAATATTAAAAATAAATAAGATTTACTTTTAATTCCTGCAAACTCCGTCTGACCATGGGAAAATGCTAACTTAATTAGGCGTAAAGCATATCTTAATTCCATATTATTTTCAAAATGCGTTAATTGAATAACAAGTAAATTGAATATTGGACTTTTGGATTTACCATCTTCACTTGTAAATGAAAACATATACAGTTATGCCCCTCCTAAACATGTTATATTTCGTGCATGGCACGCATCCACAGTGTTCTGTTTGAAAAGTAAAAGGCTGTTACAGGCGGCGGGACGGAGTGAATTGAATCATGTTTTCCTTGCACATCAAGAGAAAAGCCCCACTCCTCCACAGACCCTTTAACATTATTCGTTATAAATTCCGAGAAATTTGTGCAGTTATCCAACATCCTTGTTCAACCTACTGTTCTCTATTTTTGTTCTTTATTTCTTTCTTTTTACATATCTAATTATTCTCAATTAAATCATTCAACCTCCACTCTGACACTCTCAACCCACGCATAGTTCTCTCTCTTAGTTCCCGGGATTTTGTCTCCACCTCCTTCTATGTACTGTCTCCATCAATCTGCATTTTAATTGGTTAGTTTCTATAAATTTGAATCTAATTAAATCAGTTTACTTACATTCAACAACCTACTCTGCATCTTCTTTATTTTACATTTTCCTTGTTATTTTTTTTACTTATATTTTATTTTTTGTTAGTTTAAAATATTAAAAATGACTTTTTATTTGTCTTTTCTTGATAGAAGCCAAATGGAACCCTGCATCACTTATCAAATCTTTGTTTTTCATCGGTTGTGCAGGTCCCACAATTATATTTATGGTCGGTCTTATTTATTTTAAACAATAATTATCTTATTTTTAATGAAAAACAATAATCATTTTTAATACTTTACAGAAAACTTTTATAAAAAACAAAATTTTCAAAATTATATGTGCCACGAATTTCCTGTGGGTGAGAGCGTAAGGCCAATGATGCCATGAGATATTGCCGACATTGCCTGAATATCTGCTTTTAGATAATGACGTGCCAAAATATCTGAGGCCTGTTAACGCATTTTCTTCATTTTGTTTCTATCAACTATCATTTGCCCATGTCATTTCAGTATTGAAATTAACTTAAAAATAAATGTTTAATTCAATTTAATTTAAAAACTATCAACTTACTAGACAAATTATATATATAATATTTGTTTTCGGTAATTTGATTTTAGTTCTTTATACAACTGAATATTCTCTTTTTAAAAATCATGTTTGTGTTTGTTAAACGTGGATAGACACTGTTTAAAACAAAAAAAAAACATATAATTGGATTTCACTTGTCAATCTTTATGCAACATGTAGTAGAGGCAATTAATTAGATGCATTTGATCTGCTATGCTGCCATGTTTGTTATGCAGGGATGCGGGCTACAGAAGCGGAATCCTACTCCAATATTTCCTTTCCAAATCCTATTGTTGTGCTTCTCCACCTACAGTAATATAAAATTGACGGATAGATTTGGTGGAATTTATGGCTTTTGATGTATTAAAATAAGCCTACAGTTGACTCGTGATGAAATGATCGTAGGTTGTAAATATGAACATTGGTTAAAGAGTTAAAAATATAGTTACGTAATATAGCTTCTTTTATAATTTTAAATAAAAATTTTTATTTTTAATTTCTTAATTAATGACCTTCACAAAATTCTTTTATATTTAATGCTACTCATTTTAGATTGTTCTGATCTTAGTGTAAATGTGTTTTAACTGTTGCTACTTTGGTGAAATTGGGATAATGCTGTATTCCTTTCTTTTTGTTTTATTTGGTCAGGGTTTCAACTTAATATTGACGTAATGATAATGATTGGAGTTTGCACAATTAAGAGATCTTACCGTTTTGGGAAATTTAAGACAGCTTTAATAATTTATAGGATTTGTCAGAAATAACACATAATTTGACAACATTCACCAATTAGGAAAAGTTATATAGTGATTCTTAATGTTAATTATAAAAATCTTAATTATCATATATTTTAATAATATTTTTATTTCAATATTTTTTTATCTCTTTTATCATATTATATTTTTTTCCAATACACTTTATTTAGAATATACGATACTAATTTTCCTAATTACAATAATATGACCTAGACAAAAACACTTGTCTATAATATTCACGTAGGAAAAGAAAAACATATTCTTGAGATAAAAAGCGCTTCATTCATCCCTAATGTCTGAAGAAAGGAAAACACCACTGTTTGGCGAATCTTCCTAGATCTTCACATCACTAATTTTGGCAAAATTAATGAGTGAGAGAATCCACTACTATATATATTACAAGTAAGCCAAGAAGTTGCTAAGGCAATATTTCACAATTACAATTATGGGACAAACGAGGAGCATCTTCTTGAATATTTAAATAAACTTTCTTGAATATCTCTAGTAAGGAAATTAAGGTTCAAACCTAACTCCAAAGTAAAGAAAAACAGTCACACTTGATCTTAGTGGCTGAAGGAAAACATAGGATAAGAAATAGGCATGATAATAGAATTCAATCAAGTGAATATTAGTCCGATTTACACGAAGTTGGTATAGAAAAATAGAATCCAACTCATGTCTCAAATTCCACTATAATAATTATAATATCATTTAAATAAAATTAATAAATAATTATATTTTATTATTAAATTTTTTATTTTATTTATCTTTTAATACCTATTTATATATTATTTAAACTAAAATATATTTAATATATTATTTATTTAAAAACACATATGTAAATAAAAAATATTAAAAAGTTAAAAAATAGAATATAAATTTTTTACAGGATTTACCCTAATCTAATGAGGATGGGATTAAATTTTAAATTTTCATTCTTTCTCCATTTAAACTCATACCCATATCCTTTCTAATTTTTAGTGAACTAGAAAGAGAGAGAGAGAGAAAAACCCGTTCTAATACCATGTCTGATAAGAAAAAGATAAAAATAGATTGTTACTAAATAGACCTAACAAAAATGTCAACTTCAAATAATATCATCATTGGTACCCCACTGGTCACAATGAACCTTTTAAGTTGGAATTCTTGCAGGAGGTTAAGAGTTTTGAAGAAACTCTTGAGGAATCAAGGTTCCACCATATTCTTTTTGATGTAGCCAAAAAAAAAAAAAAAAGAAGCAAATGAGATGAATAACTTACATATGGGTTTTCAAATATAGTAGTAACTAATTAGGTGAAGGCAAGGAGAAAAAAGGATGGGGTTGCATGCCTATTTCGAAATGAAAGTGTGATTGAGGTCACTTCCATATCCAACAACCATATAGACAAAAAAAAAAAGAAAGTTAAAGCAGAAGAGCTCATGGGGTGGAAGGTTACCAAAGTAAATCCGTGATATTCGTTAATCTATACACTACCGAATCCATTCGAATATATCTTAAATTTATAATAATTTATAATGTTTTTTTTTTTTTTTTTATCAATTTTGGCTATCACAAAATTTAAAAATTGGTACAGTTTAGAATATATCTGAATGGATTCATACTCTTTAGATATACGAATAATGTTTCTAACCAAAATATATGGCCATCCAGGTTCCCAAAACAAAAACTGCACTAGGAAGCTCCCAATTGGGTAAGGAAGAACTTCCCTATGGGTTTGTTTAATATTCGAGATTTCAGTCTTAATCTGAACCGGCCAGGAATCAAAACAAGGAGCAATCTAGTTCTTATTTCACACTGGATGAATTTAGGGGTCTCTACAAAATAATGAGCCAGCAAGTTTAGGATGCCAAAAATTTGTTTGAACATGGGCAAATGGCCAAGTGGGCCAAGGAATATACAAGCCTAACCTAACAAATGTGTTATTTTTATTATAAATGTATACCATTCTTTTTTTTCTTTCTCTTTATTTATTGTATATTTTGTTATTCATATTTATTTGCAAATATAATTTTCTCAAATTTAAAGTGACAAAATTTGTACCTATACTCACAATATACCATCTACACATACTTAGCTCCTAATTGGTAAACTTAATATTCTAAACTGAAAACTAATGATTAATTCTTTGAGACGTACAGGTTATTAAAGAGAGTTTTGTGTTTTTCAATATGTTTAGAAGACACAATTATTTACTAGTTATATTGAACTTTCTTGATATATTTTCATTTACTTTTAATTATACCGAACATTAAGGTCAAAATAAAATTCAAATTCTATTTAATAATTCCTATTTTTGTCCGTGCTCTTATTATAACATGGAATTGCATTGGTTACATTCCATCAAATTGGTATAAGGAATAAGAATTATTTAAGGGAGGTAGTTTACCCTGAAACACAATCGGATATACAAGAACTATTTGGATTTTGGAATCACAAAGCTGACCGAGTGTTAACAGCAAATTATTTTGCAAACTTGCTCTATAAGCGTGTGAAAAGTCAAAAGGTCAACACTAAATGGAGAGGTCAAAATAAAAAAGTCAAAACATAGGAAGAAAAACTAATATAATGTATCCTTGAATTAATTTAACTATTCAGTGTTGTGCAAGACTGCAACTATTGGGCAATGTTCGCAGCCCCCAACTTTATCTTTTAGTTTTGAAAAATATTCAATCCTCAAAGTGCTGATCCTCCTAAATCCAATGTCAGCTCTTTTAGCTAATCTATCCCTATATAATAACCTTCTCCATCACATGCTTAACGGAATCAGCTAAGATATTTTTTCACAACCAACTCCTTCATTCCCCTCTGTGTGGCTTCCAAAGCTAAGAAAAAGAAGTTAACAAGGAGATGATGAGAAGTTTATACGATTGTGATTCATCAGCAACATATGCAAGTGAAGAAGAGATGGTAATAAAGAAAGGTCCATGGACAGAGGAAGAGGATTCTGTTCTGATCAGCTACGTGAACGTCCACGGCGAAGGTCACTGGAACTCCCTCGCTCGCTCAGCAGGCAAATATTCATATATCTAGTTAATTAATTCTTAATTTCATATACCGTAATTTCATATGCTTAATCATGTGTTTCATGTTATGAACTGCGTGCAGGTCTAAAACGAACGGGAAAAAGCTGCAGACTAAGATGGTTGAACTACTTGCGTCCAAATGTTCGACGTGGAAACATCACTCTCCAAGAACAGCTCTTGATTCTTGATCTCCATTCCCGCTGGGGAAATCGGTAAGGATATTATAATATTTAGTTATTAGTTATTTTTTGCATTCCAATAAGTTGATGTAATTATGTTATGGTAATTATTTATTGAAGGTGGTCTAAAATAGCAGAACAATTGCCTGGGAGAACAGACAATGAGATAAAGAACTATTGGAGGACGAGAGTGGTGAAGCAGGCTAGGCAACTAAAATGTGAAGTGAATAGCAAACAGTTCAGGGATGCTGTGCGTTTTGTTTGGATGCCACGCCTTATGGAGCGGATTCAAGCTTCTCATGCTCATCACCAAACCACTCAATCTACTGGGGTCAATGCCAATCCCATAATGTTATCAGTGGTTTCACCCTACTCTTCAGGGGTTCATCATGTTCAACCTCCCTCTCTCTCAGATACTGCTGCTAGCTGCTCATTGGATACTGTAGAAAAGGATTCCGTATCCACTCCATGCCACCAATGGGACTACCCTGACATCCAACCATTTGAGCCAGGCAATGGTTTTGCTGATGCTGACTTTTGGACTCATGAAAACATATGGTTCTTGCAGCAGTATCTTGCTGATGATTTATGATTCAATTTTACATTAGCCATTATAGTTAACAAATTCAAAGATATCATACTCTACTTGACATTATTGCTAAACTGATGATTGATTGTTTGTTTGTAATTGTCCTACCTTACATAATATGTTAATTTGTGTTACGATTTAAGAGACTTGTATTTGTATACTACTACTTTTCTCTAAGCACCATTAATGAATGAATTGGGTTTGCTTTTACCGAAACAAAGAGAAAATGGAATCGAGAAATCGAACCTAGCAAGCTACATGTAGCTAGGACGTGTGAATATGAGAAAATTGAATTGACTTTCACTCTGTTTATGTTTAGAATTCTTCCACATTGGGGTTGTATTTTGCGTTATAATCCTCTAGAAACAAATGAGAGTAAAAAACGTGACGGAAGCTTGATATTAAGTAATATAATTTGAGTATAAAGACTGGGAGCAGTGGATCCGTATGGAGGAAAATAATAATATATTGGTTTAAA
This sequence comes from Canavalia gladiata, assembly GCA_037954105.1. Lineage (NCBI taxonomy): Eukaryota > Viridiplantae > Streptophyta > Magnoliopsida > Fabales > Fabaceae > Canavalia > Canavalia gladiata. Next base: position 20,257,033 of record CM075660.1, read on the forward strand.
TTCAATGGGTTTCTTATTGGAAGCACTAAGTGCCGCAACCTTTGAAACAAGTCTTCATACGTTATTCGAGTCTTGAGTCGTTCACACGTGATTGGAGAGTCAACTAATTTCTTAATTTCATTGGCTTTGGATGTCGCATGTATGGTCACAGCTGAGGTCATATCCCAGAACCCAGATCAAAACAGCACTGTTTTCATTCTTTAACATGACTCTGAGGTTCTCCTTCTGTGTGACTGTGTGGGACCTATGCTGTATCAACAGACGACGAAGATCGACAAAGAGATGACATGTGTTATTTTTACAAACAATTATTTAATAAATTTAATATTCTTAATTTTTTATTTTCATAAAAAATAAAACTTTTATCCTCTGTTTTAATAATGTTGAAAATAGAAAGGTAAAAAATATAGTAAGAGTAAAATAAAATAAAATAGATTATTTAAATGAATAGGAATAGATTTTTTTTTCTTTTATAAGGTTGATGTAAAAAAAGGATGGAAAGAAATAAATTGATGGTAAAATTTTTATTTTATGTTAATTAAAAATATAAAATTAAATTTTAAAAATTCTATTTTTTATTAATATGATGATTTTTTTTTATTTAAATTTTAAATTTCTGAATTTTTATAATTTAAACATTAAAAAATTTTAAATATCTTTTCTTTCTTAATTTTTTTTCTATTTCAGAAGATTCATCGTAATAATTATTTTCTTTTTATTTTTATGATCAAACAAATGTTAAAAATTATTTTTATCAACAATATATTTTTTTTCTATTTTTTTAATTTATCTTACACAAACAAATTATTAAACAAATAACAATTTTCAAATAATTTTTTTTGACATATATTCATTAGATATATATATTTAAAGAAAGTTAAAAAGATAAAAAAAATGATATAATAAAAAATAAAAAAATAAAAATATATGAATATAATTATTCTTCTCGTATTTTATTGGCATTTTCAATGTTGATTCTACCTATTCTTCTTATCCTAATGCTATTTTAAGGTTAAATATACTTTAATTTTTTAAAATAATTAAATTTTAATATTTATTTTAAAATTTTAAAATTTTTATATAAGTTTTTTATTTTATGAAATAAAGATCTTGATTATAATTTTTAATATTAACTTAAATAAAATAAAATTAAATTAGATTAACTATTTTAAAAAAAATTAATTATTTATAAAATATATTAATTATATTTTTAAATATAATTAATCTATTTTAATTTAATGTAACTTAAATTAAAATTATAGATCACATTTAAAATATTTTAAAAGATAAAAAATAAAAACTAAAATTTATTTCAAAAAAATTAAAAATATGTTTAATCTTAATTTTATTTTTATTTACTTATTCATCGTTATTCCATCATTTGTACCGAGATTTGTAACAAGCCGCTGGTTAAGTTTATTTACTTTTATGTTTAAGTGTATGTAGGTAAATAAAACAGTTATTAATTATAAATTATAAAATAAAGATTATTTTAAAAATTATATTTATTTTATTTTAAAAAAAAATTATATGAAATCATATATATATATATATATTTATAAAAGGTAATGTTATTCAAACAAGATATATAATTATTATAAATACAAAAGTTCTTCAAATATTTAATCCAATTATATACTCGATATTTAAACTTAAGATAAGTAATATTTAAGTTGATCAGCCTTATCAATTAATCTGTGTTAAATAATTTATAATATTTTATAGTAGCTAACAATACAAAATTTTTATATTGATAATATATTAAAATTAAACTCTCAAACTAATATATATAAATGAAACATCTGAATTAAAGAAAAAAAATAGAAAAAAAATTAAAAGCGATATTATATTTTTTTATCCTTCTATTAACCTTTTTAATTTTAATCTCCCTTACATTGAATTAACTATAAGAAACAGAACTACTTAGATTTCACCTTCTTCACGTGAGCATGTTTGCTGCTGATAATTGAAAAAATGGGAAACAAGAAAAAAGAAGGGAAATATAATTGTGGATCATTTACTTATGCTGCCGTTTACTTGGACTGGAAATGGATAGGAAGTTGGGAAAACAAGAGTTGGAATGTCTCGTGTTTGGACTATGGAAATTACGTCAATCATTTTCAATTTAAGAGAGTGGGAGACATAATTACATGCTCCAAAAGCGTCCCCAATCAGATACATATCTTCGCCGATGACTCCTCTGCAAGAATCATTCAATATTTTGGGTGCATATCACAATTTCTACTATAATGAATTCCAGAACAGGACATTTAAGAACCGACATTCTCACTTATTTTATGTTTTAAAATAATCGAAAAATAAAAAAATTTGTATTAATGTATACAAAACTACATACTTAATTATATTACTGTTTTTAAATTTGCCTTAATAATTAAATCAGGAAAAAGTTTAAAATCTGAATCAATCACTTTAACTGGTTAAATTTATAACCAATCAGAACTTGAACTAAATAATTTTTAAATTAAAGGGTTAACTAGTTCAATAGCTTCAACTAATCATTCTGGTCCAATTTTCAAATCATTGGTGCATAGAAGAGTCTCCATGTGTGTATAGAATCATACGCGTTCAAATATTCCATTCCCAGCAACCAAATTTCTGTATACATTCTTAATTGAGTATGCAGAGTTGGACTTTTTTTTTTGCCGTCTATGCCCTATATTGTATGTTATTAATCATTAAAGTCCAACTACATTTGTGTTTTCCCCGAAAAAGAAAGCTTTAAATTTATGATAGAAAAATTTTGTATTGTTTCTGTTGAAATAATATATAAATAATACAACATTTTTATATGTTCGATATTTTTATACCTTTTCTTTTATAATTAAGAGAGGAGTGAAAAATGAAGTTTGAAAAGGAAATGAATATGTATGTGATGGAGTGATGTATAAACCGAAAAAAGAAGAAGAGAAATTATACTGTATTCTCTTTCAGTTTCACAGTATTTCTATTCAGAATCCCTTATAATTTTTTTGTGACTAAACTTTCTTATACTTCTTTTTTTTAGTCACTCTTTTTTTGTTGACCTTTTTATTCGTACCACTTAACTTTCCATATACTGCTGTTTTTTTTTATCATTTTACCTCCCATTAAAGGGTATATTGATATAAAAAAGTATAAAAGAGTAAATTGAAAAAATGTAAAACTACCTGGAATAATGTGTAATTTAGTAAAAAAAAGTTAGAAAAACAAGTGTTGTAAAATATATGCCAAGAAATAATCAATAACGTTACTTTTATTATATTCTCCCTCTTTTAACTGATTTTTTATTTAATTATACCCCAAAACATTTGAATTATGCTAGCCCCACCATTAAAGGCGATTACATATAAAGCACACACATCCAGAACATCAGATGATTCATGATTCTGTACATTACAGAGGTTGCAAAATTTATTACTATTATTTTTAATGGTACGAGATTAGTATTCCATTTTTTTTAACTGAATGAGAACTGCATGCTTGTAAAAGATTGAATTTTCCCCAATAACACCTTTTTTTTCATACAACTTCTTGAGTACATTATAAGATGTTTAAGAATGGGAAAATTAATTACGATCTAGCTAAGAACTGTTTTTTTATAAGCAAACTAAGAATATTTATCTTACACTAAAAATATTATTATAAAAATCTATATTATTTCACTAAAATTAGAATTAGAGATCTTTACCAACGCTTTTAAGTAATTTATTAGATTAAAATATTTTCTACATAATCTAAATACACATTATTTTAAATTTAATTTTCATTAACACATCAAAGCATATTATTTAACTAACAAATCGTTTTCGATTGCACAAGCGTGAAAAGGACAATCTTAAATGCAAATTATACACGATATATTTTTTTATTCAATTGGCTTTGTCATACAAATATTAAATTATATATAAAATTAATTACAAATAATATAAATTTTATAATTAATTCAAACACTTTTTTCTAGGTATAATAATAAAACCTAAACTGGTTGGAACTTGTTCAATCTTAATTTTGACGTAAAAGTTTTTACAATATTTAAAGATGGAATTAAGTTTGAAAATATAGATATTTTATTTTTTTTTAAAATCTATCACAATAATTATAATAATATTTAAATAAAAATATTAAATTTATAAATGCTTTGTTAAAATATCATTTTTTATTTATATTTTTAATACTTATTTTATATATAGGTTAAATTAAAATATATTTAATATATTCTTTATTTAAAATATATAATTAATAAAAAATTATAAAAAATAAAAATAAAATATAAATTTTCGGTAAATTTTGTTTAAATCTGATAAAATTGTAGTCAAGTTTTTATTTTTATCACCACTTTCTCTAGACTTCCACGACTTGAATAATATTTGTTATAGCCTGAAATAAGATACTAGTATACTGTGCAAGTGTTATATGAGTATTTTAAAATTAAATAAAATTTATAAATAAAACAAATTTTAAAAGTAACATTTTTTATTATTAATGGTAAGTATTATATTAAAAAAATATAGAAATAAAACATTAAAAATTAAAAATAAAATTAAGGAAATAAATTAAAATAATAATACACTTTTGATTATGAAATATTAAAATTTAAAATTTAAAAATTAAATTAAAGGTAAGAAGATTAAATATAATAATTTAAAATCTAATTATCTAAAAATATCTTTAAATTTGTTAAATATATTAATAATTATTTTAAAATAAATAAATATTAATATAAAAAAGTCACTTGATTTAATGAAAATTAAAATAATTCGTCCAACATTTTATTAAAAAATAGAAAATATGATTTAATATATAAAAATAAATCATATAAATTATACCATTTTTTTAATGAAATAATTCCTAAACGATATTTTTATATTTTTTAAAGGAAATATATTACAACATTAAATAATTAGTTAATTATTAAACAAATAATTTTGTTAGTAAGTTAATTAAATTATTTTAAATAATTAAGTTATTTTATATATAATTTTTTTATGTATCTTGTACGTTTTATATTTTTTATAAATTAATATTATAATACTAAGTAATTAGTTAGTTGTTAAGCAGATAATTCTACTAGTATGTTACTTAAATTAGCTTAAATATTTAAATTATTTTATATATAAATCTTTTTATATATTTAATAAATTTTAAATTCTTTCTGTATATCTGTATTATAACATTAAGTAGTTAGTTAATTATTAAATATACAACTAATTTTGTTAGTAGGTTAGTTAAATTAGTTTAAATAATTAAGTTTTCTTCTATATAAATTTTTTTTGGTGTATCTTATAAATTTTACACTTTTTTTATTCATTAGTAAAGATCTTTTAATTATTTTTTTTCGTAAAATATCCTACTTATCACTTATTCTTGCATCATTCTAATAATATTGGATTAGTGTTGGTCTTTATTTTATTCCATGCTACTATGCATGAAACAAATCGACCTTTAATGTTAAGAATAAAATTTTTAAAATTAGACTATTGAAATGGTCAAAATACTGATTTAAGGTTCAATCATATAATCATGATTGAGTTGTGATCAAACCAATATTAATTAAATATTTATAATACATAATATATTAAAAATTAAAATATATAATATTATAATAATATAAGTTGACATAATTAAAAATTAAAAATTACACATCATCTCTTATTTCTAAATTCAAATTACAATACATCCAAAATCAGGTAAAATACAACATCAAATTTAAGTTTAATAAAATATAATATCTAATATCAATTAACAATTAGAAAATATCATAAAAATTATCAAAGTTGATTTCATGAAGTGTTGTTATGTGAAAAATATGATTCAAGGTACTTCTACATCTTGTATCAATATCATATTCATTTCTAAATTCAATATCATTTGGTTTTATAATTGGTTGATCTGAAATTTCAACGTCTCCATCACCTAATTAAATAACAAAAAAAAAAAAAAAGTTTAGCTAAAAAATAATACTTTACAGAATAAAAAAATTCATACTCAAATATTTAATATAATTATTAAGCAATAACCTATATTGTTTCTGCAGTCACAGACAATTGGAATTGCATGTTCTTGATATATAACATTTTCAATATTGGTGATATCATCGACACTAAGTTCAAGAGGCGTTTCCCCCAAATTCTCAGTTACCCAAAAATCAACATTATGAGTAGACTCATAATCTCAATAAGATGATAAGATCTCTTCTTGTAACTCCTAAAAAAATATTAAAATATAAACAACTTAGTTATGCTAAAAATAAAGTAATAATAATGTTTTTACTTTTACTTAAAGAAATGTATTACCTTTTCTTCAAACACAAGTTATAATGAACATAAACATGATCACTCCAATTTCTCTCACATCCTAAAGAAGATGTTTGACTAAGAAGACAAATTGTTTTGCAAAATTGGAGTACTAACCCTGCACATTCTCCACCATTTATCTATGAGAAATATATTGTATTCACTATTTAGTTATCATCAACCAAGAATGTACACAACTATTTAAATAACTTGATACTTACGAGATGGTAATATCTTTGCCACTTTTAAGGTACTTTCTCAATTAAAAATTCCTTGCCAATCATGATACACTTGCATCTCTTGAAATGCCTTGGATAAGTTAGGACAAAGAAATTTTACTTAAAAAATAAATAAATAATTGCTTGTACAACCCTACTCTTCTTATAAAAGTTTTCATCATAAAAGAAAAAAGGATTCAAAAAGTAGGTAGCTGCATGAATATTACACTTCAAGTGGTTGTCCCATCATGCCTTAATAATATCAGTGTAAGACTTGTACAAATGTCTATTATTCCTATATATTGTCTTTATTGCATTCTTTTCTCTTTGCATGCCTTCATAAACATAACCCAAAAAAGGATTTTTATCTTCATCCACAATTCTTAATAATCGGATAATGAGACTAACAATTTTTGTCATAACAAAATAATCATTCCAGAACTTGTTATCTAGAATGATTGCACTTACAAGTTTTTCTATTGCAATCCTTGCTAATCTAAGGATGGTAAAGTGCTTGTCCACAACCAAAACTTGCAAATCATGCTTATGATTACAAATGTTCTTCAAAGTAAAGAAAGTAGTAGCAAATCAAGTAATCCTTGGACGCATAATTTCTTTCCATTCTTCTCTTATAAGCCAAGATAAGAAAACAATATCCTTTATCATATAAAGTTGCAGTGCATGTAGCAACAACTTTCTCACCCAAATGCTCATCTACTATGTCCTAATGGTATATTTCCAAATGTGTTCTATTTTAAGGAGTGTGTTTTTGTAACTTGCAATGAGTGAAACACAATCGAAAGCTTCCATTTTCAAGTAGTAATTACTTTTGTACAACTTAAACGTCTTAGAGGCCATTATAACTCAAACGTCTAAGACAAATAATAATGGTTAGTCTTTCTGCTCTTCCAAAAACAAAAAAAATATATTGTAATGTCTACCAATTTCTATGTCTTTCAGTCTTCATGTCATTCGATTCTCATCGTCTAAGCTTACTAACATTTATTTTGTACAATTTAACATTGTTCAGTTAATCTTTGCTTTCTATTCATCCATTTTATTTGTTGTAGTTGCATAGAACAATTTCGTATCACTTTTATTTTTTTCCATCACTTAAAGGTATGTAAATTTATTTTACATCAATGTACATTACTTATTCTAACCATTTGTTATTTATCATTCTTCGTCGACGTCTTTAGGTTTCTACGTCTTCTGATCTTCATGTCATTAATTCTCACCATCTAAGTTTGCTAACATTCATTTTGTACGATTTAACATTGTTCAGTTAATCTTTGCTTTCTCTTCCTCCATTTTATCTAGTGTAATTACGAAAAATAACGACGTATCACTTTGATGGTATTATTGAACCTAAAATTATAAGTTGGACATTCCTTTTGTATAATATTGTATTTTTGAAATTAGACTTTTTTTTAGTATTGTGTTTTATTAACAAATTCTTTTTTGGAGGTGGAGTTTCCTATATGTGATCATCTTTAGGAGAAATATCACCCTTGGATGTTGGGTGTCCCTTTTACTATCGGTGATAAGGGGGAAATGTCCACATTGTTGGGGTTGAAGAGAGGGATAACATAAATTATATTAGGTTGGAAATATGAAGTCTCATCGATTTTTACCATTTAGAAAGTTCCCACAAAATATAATTTTATTGCATTTTTCAGAATCAAGGGAGGATAAGAATATTCAATGAGTTCTGTCATAACCAGGGTCACAACGAACGACGAACAGAAATGTTTCGAGAAGAAGAAATTATTTTCAAGAAAAGTGAAGTCCCCACCAAAATTTTAATTTATTTTGGAAGGGAAAAAAGTTGGAAAAACCCATTGAAAAAGATTCTAAGTTTGGGAGTTGATTACGAATAAGGAAGGTATTAGCACCTTACTCGCTCATCCCAAAGAACAATATCCTTTACTAAATTGTACAACTAATCGATCCTAAATTTAAACAAATGATAAAGTACAAGCGTACAACTAAATGATGCAGATGTAAATCTAAATATCAGACAATTGGAGTATGGTGAATAAGTAGTACAAAAAAAATTATTTACATATGAGAAAAAATAAATTCAATATGTATACAGAATAACCTAACAGAAATCTAGATCCTACTCCTACGTATTCCCGAGTGTGATGAAAAACAATGGTCTAAAAATAAATTGCGAATACTTTTAAGAAACATTCAAATTAAAAAAATTATATTTTTAGAAAAAAGAGTTTTATAAAATAAAATTATAATTGAAATTATTCATGTTTAACTTTCGAGTCTACATATGCATAAAGTTTAAGACAAATGTAGGTTACAATTAAACTCATAGGATTCTTCAATCACGATGAGATAAAGTATTCTATATACACCCGTCTAAAGTTTGTTGTGTGGAATTTACAAATAAAATACTAAAATTAAAAGACTTTATTTAAATATATAAATCGATAAATTTAAAAAATTTATTTAGAATAAATTTAATGATATTCCAAACTCATATGTGCATAAGATTTAAGACAAACGTATGTTGCACTTAATCTATACATACGCGTCTAAAGTTCGTTACGTGAGATTTAAAATATAAATATTTAAAGTAAATATATTGAATGATAGATTTAAACTTAATTTATTTTAAAAAAATTCTTGAATAATATTTTGAACCAACATATGCACAAAGTTCAAGATAAATGTATGCTGCACTTGAATCCATACAATTCTTCAAATATGATAAGATAGAGTAATTTATATATACATATCTAAAGTTCATTGTGTGAGATTTAAAATTAAAATATTTAAATATAAATAATTTTGTTTAAATATATATATATATATATATGAAAGATGAAAAAAAATAGATAAATAAATTATTTTCTTAGACATATTATTATCATAATTCTTAATTTAAAATTTAATAATAACAAAAAAATTATTCAAAACTTATTCTATAAATTTTATATATGACGCAAAAAGTTTGGTTTTTCCATCTTTTATTTTAAGATTTAATGATGATAATAATTTTTTTTAAAATTTATTATATATTTTAAATTTGAATGAAAATCACATTAATTTTTTTTATTTTATCATTTCTAATTTAAAATTCATAATAAAGTTTTAATATTTTTATTGTAAATCTATGCTACAAAAATATTAGACAAAATTTATGTTAGGAATTTTTGTTTTATAATTTTTCTTATTCTACAAAAATATTAAGAAGAGAGAGAGAGAAAAAAAAATAAAAAAAATTAAGAATTATTTTTATTTTATAATTTTTTATTTAAAATTAAATGACAACTTATTCCAAATCTACACCATTTGAACAAAAATTCATATATAAAAAAAGATTATTTTATCATAAGAAAATATAAGTTATTTTAAATCTATATATAAAATGTGTTAAGAGAGATTGATTTTATCGAAGAAGAATAAATTTATTTTATTAAATTGGGCTGCTTGTTTTAGCTTTTTTTTTTGTAGTATGACTCATTTTTGTCTAGAAAATTCTGAGCCCAACTCATTTTCGTTTAGGGAGTGCTTGTTTTAGTTTTTTTTTTTTTTTGTAGTATGACTCATTTTTGTCTAGAAAATTCTAAGCCCAACTCATTTTTGTTTAGGAAATGCTTGTTTTAGTTTTTTTTTGTAGTATGACTCATTTTTGTTTAGAAAATTCTAAGGTCAACTCATTTTTTTTTTGTTTGAGGAGGTCGTGGGCCCGCTTCAGTTAACAAAATTTGGTCTCAAGTATGAAGAAATAAAAAAAAAAACAAAGACTTTACCTCTGCATGGTTCAAACTCAGGTCCTTAAAGAGGCTTAATCCTATCAACCACCAAACTAAACTTATGCTTATGTTTAAATGCTCTCTAGTTTTATTTAAATATTAACTGAAAGTTATGCCTATACCACTTATAAGTTGAAACCTTTTTTTTTCTCCTTAATGAAATTTGACGTTGCCCCGATAAAATAGGAAAAATCATCTTCTCAAGATTTGGTCTTATTAGATTTAGGGTTTGAGAGGGACTGAGAAAGAAATGGAGAACTAGGTAGCCGACATTTTAGCTTAGGAAACGAGAGCCGTCGTCACCAGGTATGAGGAACGGTCGAGCGGAACGGAAGAAAGCCTCGCCATAACTAGTTTAAAGCCGAAGGAAGGTGTAGTGGCTCTAACAGAAATGGAAGAAGGGGATTAGAGTTTGCGGTATGGATGAAGCTTGCAGTGGTCGGAGGTGGTTTTCGGCAACGGCTTTGAAGGATTATGGGTGAATGCCAACGAGTTTCTAGGTAAGGACTGTGACTCGTTTTTATTCTTAAGGTTAAAATCTTATATGGTTTACCTAACTCTAATATGCTCAACCCATTTTGAGTTAAATAATACCAATCAATTTTGCATTCCAAGTTGATGGAGGTTATTATTGAACTACTAAGATAACAACAGAGATCAATGAGTAATAATAATAACATGAGTCATGAACTCACCTAACTTATGATAACTGTATTCAAAGAAAGGATCCCAATTAGCAGAGAGATCAAATTCTTTTCTGAGAGTGAAATAGCCTCCAAAAACCCACTCAATTTTTTTAAAGTTATATTTTATAGCCAATGAATTATCAATTTTTCTCAGCAAAAAGGAGCCTTTCTTCGTTGCATCTGCACCTACCTTTTTTTGGTAATCTGAGCTCTGTAACTAAACCTTATTCTATTTTGCATTTGTGTTTTAGCTTTCTTTTTTAAATTCAAACTGGAGCTTTAATAAATTTGGCTTCTATACTTATGTCTGCTGTTGCTTACCATGCCTGCTTGTCACTTGTTTGTTCCTTGTCCCTTTGCTTTTGTCCTGCCATTTTTTGTGCCGATTTTTTGTTTTTTATTTTTTTATTTTAATTTTTATTCTCGTAAGTTTTTATAAAAGAAAATAGGATAAAAAAAATAGAGGTATTCACAAGTTCCTTTTTAAAATTGATTATCTGAGTATATATGAACACTTAGACATGGATATAGCTGACCATGTTGTGGTTTTGGATGATGAACATGAATTTGTTGGTGATGATGATAATGACGAGGAAATGAAGGTACCTAGGGATGTGGTGGTGTTGGATAATAATGATGATGATGATGAAGACGACGAATATGATGAAGATGAGGATAATGATGAACAACATGCCCATGGTGTTAATGTCCAACAACTGGGTTCTGTTATGTGGAAGCTGACATTGACTGCTTCTTAAGCTTTGGCAGAGAAGTTTTGGTATAATTTCAGTAAACAATATTTACATGTTTAATTTGGTATAATTTTTTCAATGCATGGTTTTTTGTAACATCTCTAAATGTTTAAATTGCTGATAAATTTTGTAGTACATTCCAGTAGATCATGTCCATGCCTTTAATATGGTAGAGCATAATTCCATTGATGTTATTGATGAAGATGAGGTGACTCACACTTGCATCCTAAAGCATAGAGCTGGACCATATAATGAGTCCTATATGAGCAATGCATGATATCAATTTATTAGGTCGAAACAGTTGCACGAAGGGGATGTTTTTCAATTTGACCTTCATAATAATCCATTAAGAATGAATGTCTCTATCCATTACCAATTGTAAATTTTCTTAGTTTGTAATGTAATTTTTTAAGATGTTCATGATGTACAAATAACAAGTTTTGTTCATGTGTAATGATGCAATGAAATGTACTATTTCTGATGAGATATAAACATTGTTTCGAAAGATATGTCTTATATTTTGCTCTTATTATTTGATGTAGTTGTATCAGAGTTAAATTGTATCCTATTATTGGTGTGGCTGATGTTAAACCCTTGAGCTAATAAACTTGATAAAAAAAAAAGCTCTAACGATGTAAAATTCAATCAAACAATGTAGAATCCATGTACTTGATTATTAAAAAATCTGTTGCATTTGATATGAATTACAAACACCCTTACTATATCATTTGATTATTTATAGTTTTGTTATATCTTGTGATTAGTGGGAAATCGTAATCTTAGTCCTATAAACAAATAAATAAAGAAATCTAACAAAAAACTAAAAAAAGGATAATCAGACTACTATAATGTCTCTTAGCAACTTCTACTTGTTTACTTGAAATACAATAATGTTAACTAATGAAATAATTAATTATTATATTTAATTATTAGTTATGAATAATTAAAAAAAAACCTCATTCCTTCATTTTCTTTTTACTCACAATAATGTATATCATATGCAGTTATTGAAGTGTAATAAAATTACTTTTAAACCTCTAACATATTAGTTCTGAGAACAAAGTTAACAAAGAACCTCTGTAACATTATAACTACAATATTCATCATATGAAATCCAATTTTTCATTTGTATAGAAGGTATAATTCAATTCATAACTTCTATTCTATCTAATTTCATAATAATTATCATGTATGAACTTCTAAAATATCAATATCAGTTTATGTTTTTCTTTTCATTTGATGTGTTCTATTTGTACTTATAATAATTCAAATCCAAAAAGTATAATCAAATTTATCAATAGCATATTAAACAACATTGCCATTAGTTAGAGTAACGCTTATCTACAACTGATATATTCTATTAGATTAGATTAGATGGTATATTACATTGTACCTACTTTTTATATTGTAACCTGACTTGAAGTTTTGTATAATGTTTAATATATGTCTTGATAGCAACATGGAAAGTTTCCAATCATCAAGTGCGATTGAAATGCCTAAATGTGGCATCTTTTGGATCTAGTATGATCCTGATCAGGTTTGCACCATAGGTGCATTAACTGATATGCTTTGTTTATAATTTTGGACTAGTTTAACATGGGATGGATGGATGCTAGTTGAAATAAAATGGTCTAAAATAGTAGGCACAAATGATTTCATTGGTCACTTAATTAAAGGTTGGGCAGAATTTTGTTGTTTTTGCAAATTTAATGAAGAGGACACTATTACCATTTCATCATATGCCAAAAAACCACATGTTTTACATGTTGATGTCAAAAATTGAACAATATTTAGTCTTTTCAATTTTATTGTAAATTGAACACTTTGCTTAAATTTATATAATTCGAATATATGTTTTGGTTTAATGGTTAATATTGTTTACTATTTGTAATAAATGCAAAACATTGAATATATTCGATAGGAGAAAAAACTTGGTATACTAAATGACAAAAACTAACTCCGCAACATATGATCCAAAATATTTTTGTACTCAGTTTAAGTATGACAAAAATTAATTTAATTTGAAATTAATGAAAACTAGATTACAAAATAAAATTCCATATTTCATGTGTAGAATGGTAACTAGAAGACATTTTTTGTTTAATAGGATGGATATTGCTGATTGAAAGCCTAAATTTTATCTGTAGAAATATATTAACACTTTATATGATATTATCTTATGAACATGTTATTATATTTTATGAATTCCATTGGTTGGTTCTATCATATAACCATATATTCTACAATTTATTAATCTACCATTGTCATAGGTGAATGATCAATATGAACTCTCTACAACTTTACCTGCATATTTATTATTTACGATAAACCATGAATTCGATTGGTTGGTTCCTCCACACAAACATCGATTTTGAAATTTATTTATCTATATGTGAAAATATTCAATGATAATTATTAAGACTCTATAACTTCACCTGAAAATTTATGATTTATGATTAAGACTATTTATGATAATGTGTCTTATGTGAGATATGTATCCCAAAATTATCAATTTCTCCATAATATACCAACCATGACAGATACAATTTATGTTTTTCGAAAATCCTATTCGAGGATTGAGATAGGAAATTTATCCAGAGGTACAATAACATTAAATGTTGTTTATATCCTTCCAACCAAAATAGTATTCTTTGATTAAAAAATATCTAATAAAGTTATTCAAATATTTTCATTGCTCTAAAATACTTTGACTAACTCTTTGCTTTGCAATCTTGCTGAAGTATGTTTCACGTTCTTAAACAATTTTGTTTTGCTACACCTTCATACACAATTATCTTAACAAGTAATTCCATATTTGATGCTCAATATTGATTTTTGTAGTTATATAAAATGTAACTCATTCACTGCTCGATTTTCTCACTTCCATAAATGAATACCACCAGTTAAGAATGGAATTCAAGAAGACAATTATTGTTTACTATTAATATCTACGAGGAACTAAAATATTCCTATTTCATTCACATTTATACAAACATCTCAAAGCAACTCAAACATCTCCACTATGTTTTCATTTAGAGAAAGGAATAAGATACATATTTACCTGTACATTACATACTCCGTTCACTATATAGGTTACATTGTTTCTAAATAAACTTATATTTTCTAAGCTTCCCTGCATGTTTCCTATCAATGGTGACCATTTAACTACTTTATTTATCTAATGTTTAGACCAAATTTTTAATTTTTTTTATCAAGTTTGTGACTAGTACTTTTTTCTTCCCAACTCTAATTGCTTACTTGCTTGATACATTATTAAGTATTATTTTAGAAATATGAAACTTGGATAACCATCACTTACAAAATTTTGTAAATGTTCCATCTTATGGATACAATATGACCTTGATCAGGTTTGCTCATCAATCTATCTTTATCAATTTTTAGTAGTAGTAGAAGTAATTATCATAACCATTATCATGTTTTGGTACATATTATGTCATATGTTAGAGTATCTACCTTTCCTCTTCTTAAAAAGCTACTTAAATGACATTCCAAATATCACAATTACAGATTCATTAAATATTGAAATTTTGCTAGATGTTACCAAAACAATAAAATCAGTATCTGTCTTTGAAGGATGGGAGAATTTGAAACAATTGTATCAAGAGTTGGAACATGGGGGTGGCTACTAATGAAGTATACTGGAGGAGGAAACTTCAATATGAAAATTTATAATTTAAGGCATAATGAAATTAGTTATCCACCTGAGGAGATAAGCACCTCTACCAACAATATTAGGCTAAAGAAATTACTAGAAGATTTTCAATATGAATCAATGTATGTTGATCCCAATCTGCCTCCAAAGTCATATGGCTTTTGTATGTCACAAAACTTTGACTACATTCCAGGTCGACAACCAATTCGTAATAACATTAATCATTATTTTCGATGTGTTACTAAAATTACCAAAGTACTATTATTCAATTACTTTGTAACATAATTTATGTTAACAACCAGTGCCTTGGGCATATATTAAGACTGCGTTGCTTGATATGCCTTGTTTGAGATATAAGGAGATTGGTGAAATGATAGTAAATATGTCTTGGTCCAGAGTGAAAGGAACAACGAACTATATCGGCCACCTCACTAATGGGTGGTTATGATTTTGTGAGTTTTATAATTTTAAAGCTGGAGATACACTTACCTTTTCATCTTATGCAAGAAGGCCTCGTGTCTTGCATGTAGATGTTAAGAGGGGTTAAATAATATTTTTATTTTCAAGCATTCTCTTATATGTGATTTTAAGTTTCTTCATATACTATCTACATAACTTATATATTAATGATTGTGTTATATGGATAATTAGAAACCACTAAAAATTAATATATTCATATTAATTTAATTGTTCATTTACATGAGATATTAACTTTATATTTTATTCAATATGATGTTTAATAATACTTACATATAATTTTAACAATAAAATCATATGCATTGCACGGGTAAGATATGCTACATGGGACATGCTAACTATATCCTTAAAAAAAAATTCAAACAATAAGCAACACAAGGAGACTAGAAAATAGTTTCATACTTTTCATATATCAATTTACCAGCGGCTACATAATTAGTTACATTATGAATTATGAGATGGACAATATTTTTTAGGTCTCATCCATTCAAGCACTTCAAACAATAGATTGCATAATGTCTTAGCATCTTTCACAATATCTAAGGCATAAATTTTTTTTGGCAAAAGTAATACTTGTACGACAATAAATTAGAGAGTTAAGTAATACTTGTAGGTAGGTTAATAAACTAATAAATTTATCACGGATTAGAAAAAATACCTTTAGGACAATAAACTATAAGGTTTATCAAAGTCCTTTGTCTTTGGTCAGTCTATCAATTAGCTATGATTGTACATCCAGTCTTACTCCAACCTTGTCTATATCTTTCAACAAGTAGCTAACATTCTTTAATGCAATCTCCCAATAAGTTAACTCTTAATTCATGATAAGTAGGATCTTTGAAACTACGACCAATGGCTGCAATTGCATCAATAGAAAACTAAAAGTATAGTGACTGTATTGTATTAAATGGAATAGGAGCATCAAGAAACCATCTAGAAATTGTCATCTTAGCTTTGTGCAGTACTTCTTTACTAGATAATAAACTTTTGAGTGTTGGTTGAGAGACAAGAGTTGTTCTTGGAGCAAAGTAGTTGCCAATTTCTACATTAGCCTTTCTTTTTCCTTTTTTTTTTGCTCAACTAATTGCATATTAGTTGGGGAAGTTTGACTTTGATGAAGTTCTTTATCAGTATCATAATATTTATCATCACATGCCTCATCAAGGTCTTAAGTTTGCTTCTTTTCTTGGACTTTCTTCAAGTATTTGATGATGAACATTAAAAGAAACTTTTTTACATCTTGATATTTGCTCGGATTGTTCCTGCAAGATGTTGCTTCATTATATTTATACTCCTTCCCTTATATATTGATGCACAATGCAAGCAAGCATACACATTCGTTTTTCCTCCCTTTTGTATGAAAAATGTTTATATGCAATATCAGTTTTCCCATCGACATGCTAAAGAAGATACTTTTCAGAATTCTTTTCTTCAATTGGTCCTGTATTTTTTGTCCATGTTGCTTGAACATTATGGCTTTTAGATTTTGGCGCTTCTTATCATATTGTCACAATATAAATTTGTTTACTTCATTACACCCTGTTGCTTCTGTGTATGTTTCTTTATTTGATTAATTTCATGTGTATGTTCATTCTATTGGCTCTATTAAATTGAACGACCTTTTAACCATAAATAATGTGTTTTACATTCCTTCCTTCAAACCTAATATTTTATTTGTTAGTAAGATTTTGCACGAAAATCCCTTTTCTATGAATTTTCACCAAAATGCTTTTGTCATACAGGAAATTCACACTTTGAAGATGATTGATAAGGGTAACTTGCATGATGGCTTATATGTCTTCTAATGTTATAATCCTCACCCCTCTAGCATTGTTGCTGCTTTTAATACTTGTCTCTTCTTGTAACATTTCAATTTTTAATCAAGTCTTAGGTAAAACTTGGCATGATAGACTAGGTTATATATCTCATCAAAGACTTGTATTCTTACGAGATAAATTTCATATTAAGAATTTTACTCCTTGTCATAACTCTAATATTTTCCCTTTGGCTAAACAAAGATGCTTATCTTTTGTTTCTCACCATAATGTTTCTCATTCTTTTAATGTTGTTCATTTGAATATTTGGGGACCTTTTCGTAAACCTACTTATGTTGGACAAAGGTATTTTCTTACTTTGATGGATGATCATTCTCATTTTACTTGGACATATTCACTCAAAAACAAATCTGAGGCAACACAAGTTATTCCTTAATTTTTCTCTTATTTTCACTTAATTTGGCATCACCATCAAACGTTTAAGATTAGATATGCTAAGGAACTGTAACTTACTGAATTCTTGGCTAGCCAAGACACTTTACTTCAATTTTCTTGTGTTGAACGATCCTAACAAAACTTTATTGTTGAAAGGAAACATCAAACTCTTCTCAATATGGCTAAGGCTTTGTATTTTCAATCACGGGTTCCTATTACCTTTTGGGGAGAATGTATTTCCATTGTTACATATCTTCTCAACCTCTTTCCTTCTCATGTTATTCAAAATCATTCTCCTTATTTCATTTTATATGTTAAGGATCCAGACTATAGTCATCTTAGAACCTTTGGATATTTATGTTTTGCTTCTATATTACCCTCTACAAGACATAAGTTCTCTCCTCATACTACTCCTTATCTCTTTATTGGATATAAGCAAGGGTACAAAGCATACAAACTTTACAATCTTCACACTAAAACTTTCTTTATGTCTATGGATGCTATATTTCATGAAGATACTTTTTTCGTCTCATGTTACTACTTCGCATTCATCCATTCCTGATTTTTATCCTTTTGTTCCTATACCTACTGCCATGGAACATATTTCTTATCCTCTTGTGCCATCTACCCTCCTAGATTCTCCACCTGTTCATCGATCCAAAAGGGTTACTAGACCATCTCCTTACCTTTCTCGGTATATATGCAACAATATTAAATTATCCTTGTCTCATTATTTATCCTATGACAAATTATCATCCACTTATCATCATTATGTCTTTCATACATCATCAGTTTGTGAACCTCACTTTCATGAACAAGCTAGCAAGGTCCCTGAATGCTAGTAGACCATGACAACAAAACTTGATGTGATGGATGTAAATGGAACATGGACCATTGTTCCTCTTCCTTATGACAAAAAGGCCATTGGATGTCATTGGATTTATAAAATCCAATATAATTTTGATGGGACTATAACGTGTTATAAGGCCAGACTTGTAGCCAAAGTTACACATAACAAAATGATATTGATTACATGAATACTTTTTCTCCTGTAGCTAAAATTACTTTATTGAGAATTATTCTCTCTGTTGATGTTATTAACAATTAACATCTCTTTCAACTTGATGTTAACAATGCATTCCTCAATGGAGATCTTTTTGAAGACATTTATATGACAATACTAAAAGGGTATCATATTCAGGGGGAGCACCTTGCTTGTAAACTTCACAAGTCTATATATGGCCTCAAGAAAGCTTCACGTTAATGGTTTAACAAGTTTTCAACCACTTTTCTCAATCATGGTTTTTAACAATCCAAAAATGATTATTAATTGTTTACTAAAGGTTCGTGCCAACTTTGTTGCTTTACTCTTTTATGTCGAGGACATTAACGTACTAATCCCAACCTTAACCATCCAATTTGTGAAAGATATGCTTAAATCCTTCTTCCAGCTTAAGGATTTTAGTGAATTAAAATATTTTCTTGGTCTTGAGATTTCTCGTTCCGAAGCTGGAATCTATCTTTGTTAAAGAAAATGTATTATATCTTTGCTTGTAAACCAAGTGCTCTTCCCATGGATACAAATTTGAAACTCTATGCTACTGAAGGAGAACCTCTAACTGACATTTTCTTTCATAAGTGTCTCATCAATCGTCTACGCTATCTCATTGTGTCTAGACCTCACATTGCCTACACTGTTCATAAGCTTAATCAATATATGTCTGCCCCTCGCACAAATCACTTAAATGCTTTACATCATCTTCTTCGATACCTCAAAAATTTTGTTGGTTAAGGTATTTTGTTTTCTATCCAATCTTCTCTTCACTTAACAACATATATAAATGTTGATTGGGATAACTATCTTAACACTTG
The DNA here is from genome assembly GCA_037954105.1 of Canavalia gladiata. NCBI lineage: Eukaryota > Viridiplantae > Streptophyta > Magnoliopsida > Fabales > Fabaceae > Canavalia > Canavalia gladiata. The sequence continues at coordinate 20,276,990 of CM075660.1, forward strand.
TAAATCCATTACTGGATTTTGCATATTTTTTAAAGACTCTATTATCTCTTGAAAATCGAAAAAATAGGTTACATTCTCTTACTTTAACAACTACAACAAGTGAGGTTATTTGGATTTCAAATTTATTTTCTAATCTTCACATTTCTATTTCTTCTACTATGATTTTATGTGATAACCAAGCTATCATTTGCATTGCAAATAACCCAACATTTTATGAAAAAACCAATCATATAAACATTAACTATTATTTTATTTATAAAAAATCTTTAAAATAATCGAACTTATTCATGTTAGCAGTTCACAACAATTAATTTAATTGATGTTTTCACTGAACCTGTTACTTATCCTTAATTTTAAACTCTTACCAATAAAATAGAACTTCTCAATATTTTCCTTACATTTTAAAAGGAAGTACAACACTAACTAATTAATTAATTAGTTAATTAATAAATAAATAATTTTGTTAATAAATTAGTTAAATTAATTCAATCAATTAGATTATCTTGCATATAAATTTTTTTATATATTTTATAAATTTTACACTTTTTTTACATATCACTAAAGGTTTTTTATTTTTCCTTTTTCTCAATACTATCAACAAGACATTCAATAAAAAATTTTTATTGTTACAATAAAGTTCCAAACATACAGTTTTCATTAAGAAGAAATATTAAATAAAATAATTTACTAGGAGCAAAGAATTTCAAAAGGCAGGAAATAGGGACCGAAAATCGAATACCTTCTCATTTTAGATTTCTGAAAAAGATAGCAAGTTTTCAATTATTTTTGACGACTTTATGTTATACCCACTAACCAAACTCCTATAATTCTACTGCACTAAGTATCTTCTGTACATAGTGAAAGTGAAGAACGTATTCGTCGATGGATAGCACGATTCGCAAAATAACGAGAAATATTTTCCATGGGGAGACGGTAGCGGTTTTGGGAGAAGTGAGGAAAAAAGGGATGGATATTTTGGTCTTTTAATAAGATGGTGCGAGTAACAAAATTTTAAACTTTTATGGTGTGTTTTATCCTTTTCTTTCTGCTGTACCACCATCATTTTTAAAAGGATAAATTATAATGAAATAGCTTCTGATATTGACATTCATAAAAAAAAATTCAAATACTTCTTTATTTTATATATTATTTTAATTTCTTTTATATATATATAATATAATTAGAAATTAAAAAATGTGTAATATTATATAATTAAAAATATACAATATAATTTTTTTCATATAAATGAAGTACCGTATATAGGATAAAAAATAAAAGAATACTTTTTAAACGAATTTCAGGTGTTAAGATAATTCTTTCTTTTGAAAATCAAACTCAATTTGAGTGAATTTTTTTGATAAAATGAAAAAAAAAAAACACTAGCGAGAATCCACCTAGGAACAAAGTGACATTCTGATCCACATAAAACAAAGGACTCGTAGTAGAGGTAGGGGACAATCAGCTGCTCCCAGTTTTGCAGCCATTCTTTATTTACTTTAATGAAAAAAAAATAGGGTAGAATACGATATTAATTAGTTTTTCTAAATTTGATTTTAATTTTTAAATTTTTATTAAGTTTTTGGTTTTAATGACTTTAATTTTTTTAAAATTAATCTTTGTAAATATTTATTGATAATTTAACATATATTTAAACACATCATATTATTCATCATTTTTAAATGATTCTTTTTATGATATGATTAATTAGATATACGTTATTTCAATAATTATTTTAATTTTTTTTATAAAATTACAATCAATAAAAAGAAATTGGAAGATTAAAATTCAATTAAATCATATGTGTAAACATTTTAAATATATTTAAACTAAAAAGTTATTAAGAGAAAGTTATATAGAAGAAAATTTAAAATTTACTATTAATTAATTAATTAATTCTACTTAACTTATGAAAATCAGGATCAACAAAAGTTTTTTGTTATCCACGAAATAACTAGCTAATGTAATTTGAAGTATACGTGAGTGAAGATATTATACTTAATATTAGGTCATCATCATCATCTAAGAAAGATCTATAAACATGGGTTTTCAAAAGATTTATTGAACCTAAATTTTTACCATTATTTCAAAAGATTCATTGAGCATAAATTCTATTATGGGGAAATGTTTAATTGAGCAGATTTTAAGGTGTAACTTTTTGTTGTTAACTTAGAAGTTATGAATAACAATAACAATGTTCTCTTTTAGAGAAACGAAATTGTATATTTAGAATTCGAAATTGGAATTTTTAATTTAGAATCATTTTTATCAGTAATCTGTCATGACAAAATTTTTATTTTTCCATCAAGAGGTCAATTCGGTGATAATATGATCATGTAATCTATTCGATATATGTCACATATTCTACTACTAGCTTTATCAGTTTTTACACTCAAGTTCCAATAAATTTTCTTGTAAATCTCATATATATATATATTATATTCTCTGAAGGAATGCTGTGAATTTGTTCAGAGTGGAACTAAGGCAAATTAATTTAAATATATAGTATTCTAAATCGATATGAAAACTACTTCTATTCGAAATAACAAAGGGGGGAGAAAGGGGGACAGTGCTAAAAAAAAGCTACACGGAAAAAAATATGTAATCGTTCTTATCAAGAGGAAAGTAAATAACATGAAACTATATTAGGGGAATAAAAATATAAAATATATATTATAGGCTTTCTCATAATAGAAACACTGCGAGTTGTAACAATGAAAGTATGAAACCCTGGGGATTTAGGGAATTAAAATTTGAATTCTGCTGCTGTATTTGACAACCTCCGCGCCCTTTTCCATCAATAAAATTTAAATTGATCTCAAATTGTGATTATATATTTTAATTATTTGCTTATTCCAAATATAAAATTTAAGATTCTTAGTTAAATTTAGTTTTGATAATGAATACCAAAGAGAGATGAAAATTCTAAACAGTAATTTTGATGATCATTAAACGCATTGATCAACTAGTGTTAATCTAGTTTAACCATCGATTAAATTTAAGCATTTGATATAAATATTTAAAGGGAGGATTTTTATCGTTCATAATAAATCTATATAAGCTTAATATAATTGTCTTTAAAAAAATTTACTTTTCTGCACAAATTTGTTTCCTTTTAAAAAAAAAATACTTAATAACATCTTTTTCGTTAAACAAAAAATTTAACATTTTTTTATTAAAATTAACTCAATTCAATTTAACTTAAAATTTTGATGATTTCTAATGGGATAGCTGTAATAAGTAAAACTAAATTAAACTGACATATTTATAATTTAAAATAAGAAAGAAATAGTCTTCACTTTTGAACCAGACTTTTTTCTTTAATTATATATATGTATATATATTAAGCTCTTTTATTTATCAGATTAAATTAATACTTATTTAACTAAATTAAATGTTAATATTTCATAAAATATTAAAATTAGTTTTTTAATTTGCTTAACCATAATATATCCATATTTTTAATTTATTTCCTTTTTATTGGTATAAAACAGTCTTATTTATTAATGATATTGTATTCTGCTATAAATTTAAATAATAATTATTAGAATATAATGAAATGAAACATTAAAATTTAAAATACACTCCATCTACACGTTAAATTAAAAAAAAAATTAAATGTTTCATTTAGGTTTTTAATATAAATTAAATAGAAAAACTAATAATTTGTAAATAAATATTTTCATTTAATTTCTTCAATATTATATACTATTTTAATTTATTTCATTGTATGAATTTATTATTCAAATAATATTATTATTTTAAAATTATTCCTGTAATACATAAAAAATGGATGATTTTTCCAAGACGAAAGGTGAATTTTAAACTTAATTAACAACATTTTTCCTTTGATTCTGAACATTTAACAATTAATAATAATGTAAATAAAAGATGCGAATTGTAATGAATATGCATGACCCTAAATTGGTATACTTGGGCTCGACCTGGGCCCATAAGTGTAAATATATAAATAGCCTAGGATAGTTTTTTTAACTCTATAAAATATCACACGAGTACTTTGCAGTAGTGGTACCCAAGAGAGAGATGCTACTCACTACTGAGGCAAAACTCGCTTCGAGGTTTCGAATGCTGTGTCTCTTGTTGGTTTGTATGTTACCGAGAGAAAACGAAAGTGAAGATAAAGTTCTCTCTTCTTCTTTCTCTTTCGATCTTTTGTTTTTTTTTTCTTCTAATATTTGTATTTCTTTATAATTGATTTATTGAAAACGGTGGCTTTGATGAGCAAACCATTTTGTCTCAAAACCAGTGTTTGACAAACTCAGCTACAACTCTCTTTCATTCTTTCTTTGTTACATTAATCTTGCGTCGATTTTTACGTTTGCGATAGTAATCCTATATCTTCTCGTTCTTGATTAATTCAAGAACGCCACGGACAGCGGAATCTATGATGACCCTTTGTTTTATTTAAGATGAATTTTTTTTATTCCGTAGTCTTTGATGAGCAAACGCTCTTTGTCCCAAAACCGTGCATGACACGAATGTTTTGTGGCGATTGCTACGTTTGCGACAGTAACCGAGTGTTCTTTCATTTTTTATTGATTAAAGAACATTATTAACAGTGGAAACTACGATTACCCTTACTTCTATTTGAGATGAATTCTTTATATTCGAAAATCTTGAATTTTTTGAATTTTTTGAGTTCAAAATGACCCTCGGTGACCCTATGATAATGGCAACTATAATATGAATATTTTTATTCATAATTTCGAATCGGGATGGTCTCTTGATGCCGCTAAAATCTCGATGGGATGGTTGAGGTGAGCTTTGTTGACGCTAAATAGAATTGTGCTATGAATCTAAGCATAGGCCTTGATGGCTCTAATTCCAATTACAATGTGAATGCAAACATGAATCTTAGCATGTGCATTGATGGATGATCCTATGTGCAATCTATATTGTAAAATTGGGATGGAATGTATTGTTCCGTGGTGACCCTAAACGTAACCGTACTTGAGTTCTTGAATACTCGAAATAAATTTGGAAATATGAAGGCAAATATGCACATTTTTGGAAATACGAAGGCAAATATACATGTTCTTTGATCGCTGACCCTAAATTCAATTCATATTGTAAAATTGGGATGGAATCCAATGTGGCGTAGTGACTTTGAAAGCTGCTGTGCTTGAGGCTTTGATGACCTAGCATCTTAGCATTTGCGAAACTGCATTTACAAAATGAATGCACACATGAATCTATGTATGCCCTTCGATGACCCAACTGCAATTTTGCTTTTCGTAATGTTGAATTGGCTGGGGTGGTTGGCTTCTGTGGTTTGTGTCTTGATGACCCTCATGATCCCAAATGCACTTTATTTTTTTAATCTTTTATTCATTGTATTGGAGTTAGCATCAATAACACCGGCCTTAATGATACTAAATACAATTGCGACATGAATTTAAGTATGGGACTTAATGGCCCTAAATGCGATTACAATATGAATGGAAACATGAATCTAAGAATGGGCCTTGATGACTCAAACGTATTTCCTACTGTAAAATCAGGATAGAATGCATTGTGCCTTGGCGACTTTGAATGTAACTGTGCTTGAGTATGTGATGATGCTAAATAGAATTGCTGTATGAATCTAAGCATGGACCTTGATGGGCCTAACTGCAACTACAGGAATGAATGCAAGTGAAGAGACAGAAATGGTAGCAATTTAAAAATAAGAAAGCAGTCTCAACAGCCAAATAATTGATGAGTTTGTTTATGGGGGAGCTTCTAGCTGATCTGTCATGGAGAAAGACAGCAAAGAGATAGAAATGGACTAGAGAGTTGCACCAAAGTGACAACACAGCGATCTCTAATGGTTAGTGAAGGTCAAGGACAAATAATTAAATATACCTGGCAGTTTGCAAGGTTGCCAATTATTTAGTGTTTGGGATGTTTAACGTGTTAATGTATGTATGTATACATCACTGGCTAAACCAGATGCAAGGGCCTCTGTGTAGTGCTTTGTTGGAGATCCAACTGGTGATGGGAAAACATCATCAACTTCTTTGCTTAAACTGAATTTTTTGTTTCCACCTTTAGAAAATAAAATCTACTTTTCTCTAATATTCATTTGTAGTCCCTTTCCTAATATGTGCAGGAACCAAGTTCCATATACTGAAGCTCAAAAGGTGAAGGCTGTTCATAAGATTGATACGGAAAAATGAAATGATGTTATTCATTCATAACAGATGGCTCTTGTGAAAAACTTTGCTGTGTTTTACTGGGAGCAATTTGTTTCAGTCTTCTCTATTGATTTGGGAATCTTGATGGAATGAATTAATTTTGCAAAACATTTGTTTTCTCTTCCATTATGGCACTATTTGTTATCGGGTGTAAAAACTTCTAAATTGTGCCCCCACCTTTTTTCAAGCAGTTGCTTGTATCTCTGATAAGGTCATATTGATGAAACTGAAAGCTGTCCCTTTGTCTGTTTACTTCCGAATTCTAGGATCTCACCTATCTGGCTTTTTGGCCGGTTTTGTTTAAACATTTACTGGAAAAACTACTTCTCACTGGGCATATTGGATTGTGGACAGATACTTGGGTGCTTTGCGTTCCTGCATGTACTAATATGATTTGATATATGGATGCATAATGGATAATTCAATGGAATTAGTGCTTAAGTTTTGTTGGATTAGTATTATCAAAATTTTGGAATGTTTACTTTCCCTTTTTGCTTGAGGAATTGGGTTTATTTCATTATATTTGTTCTTTGTTACAGTCAAAGCTAAAGGAATCACAATATCAACTGATGCCTTGGCGCTCAGATATAAACCATGCAAATGTTGCCGAGCAATCGCCATCTCACTCAATTGGTGCACCTATGGTAACTTCAGTATTATTCATTTTGTGATCTTGTCCCATTTCTTTGTTATGCTTAATAAAAAAATGGCCTTGAACTGGTACCTCAGCAGATGTATTCTCAAGGAAAAACTCAGGCCTCCAATGATGCCCAGACAGGCACTGATTGGGATATATTGAGTTGCTACCAGAATGGCTTGGGTGGTGGGTTGGCGATGAATGTTGATGCTGAAGATTTGGCGATGAATGCAAGAAGGTGAGCCTGATCTAATGGGACTGCTACTCTGAACTGAATGTATTGGTAGGTTCAGTTTTCATGGAATCTTTGTTAAAGTGGTCCTCATGCATGCAATGTTGTTCTCTTCCATATCGTTGGGCACTGATTTTTTTATTTAAATGTGGAGCCATGTCCTTTTAATCTGTTCCATAATGTGACACTGACATACATATTTTTCATGGTTCCATCATTATCTAAACCAATGATATTACTACCATGCTATCAGTCAGTGAATATTTAGGTCGACTAAAACTCCTGTTGCCCTTGATCTACTCTGGAACAAGGTTTGCTTAATTGATACTAATTTTCAATTGCAATGGGTGCTTAGGAAGAGGTATTGTTCTGATTGTTTGGGTGTTCCAATATAGATAAACTGAATTCTTGCTTGATTGAGATAAATTTGTTTATCTACCAGGGGTTATTTTATATCATCTTGGGATCTGCTAGAATAAATGAAAATATCTAAATTATCTTATCATATCCTAAGATTATTCTTTAGGATTAGTTACCATATTATATTTTCTAATCTTTTCATGATTTGTTTTTTTAATTAATTAGGATTATGATTAGTATAAATAAAGGTTAGTACTCCACATTAAAGTACATTTCATCACATTGTAATACATCTTGAATAATGTTAATTCTTTTATATCACTTTCTCCCTTTATACCTAAAGTACCATAATTTTAATATGATATTAGATCTTATCCCATCATAATGTTGGATCACCTATAGATGTCCAATCTAACAAGCTTTACACAACAGTTGTTCTGTCCTAGGGTTGTGGGAGTGGGTTAAGATGCCCACACTGATATAGGAATATAGCCAAAATACTCCTTATAAAAGTTGAGGCAATCCTCCTCTTGAGCTAGCTTTTTGAAGTGAGTCAGACTCAATTTTTTAATAGGGCCCATGTGATCTCTTGCAACTAGTTAAAATTTTCTTAATGTTTTCTCTTGGTTTTTGTCTCTTACAATTTGAGAATGCCTGCAATCTATTAGTTGGTCTTTTAATAAAATGTGCTAATTGATACGATTCTCCTCCCTTTTTCATTAATCTGTTATGTTATCAATTCATTAAATTAAGCTAAGTTCACAATGACGAGGCTGTAAACGTGAATTCTTTAGTTGATCCTTTTACTAATGGTAAAGGAGTAATAAAATTATACATGTTTGACCTGTTAGAAAATGACATCTTTGCTCAAATATATTGGCCTTTGGCCATTTCATAGGAATTCTTCAGCCCATGATGTATCCACCCACCTGGTGGTTACTAAAGGGGGTGATACTCGTGCTACTCATTATGGAGAGGAGATGACTAACAAACAGGTCACATTTGAGCAACAGTGAAGTTGATGATCATGATGGAGATGGAACCCAGAATGAGAGAGAAACATCTGCTAACTGGAATTCCGGAATCCCTCCTTATGCAACCCCCTTGACGATCCTCGTTCTTCATATTCTCCTTATTTACCACCAGTTCATGAAGAACCTTCTTCATTTTCTGAGGGTAAGAATTAATCACGTTTTAGATTTACCATATGTTTAGAGCTTTGCTGTTGGCAATTCCAAGTTGAATAAATCATGCTGCAGCTGCAGATGAAGATCCATTGCTGGCTATATAGGGCCTTCAAATTTCAGGAGAAACTTTTCCAGGAAGTGAACTTCAGGCATGCGGATACTCCATCAATGGCACTACTAGTTGTAATTTTGAGGTGCATTTTATTTGCGTATAATTTGGAACATGTTTCTTGTTGCTTTATTGCTTTAATTTATGATTCTCCTAAGCATTTGATGTTGCCTTCTGTGACCCTTTTGTTGGATTGACAGTGGATTCGGCATTTGGAAGATGGTTCCTTTAATTATATTGATGGTATTGTCATAATTCTGTCAAGATTATGTTCTCCCTTTCTTCCATCTCTAAGTTTTGAACTCAATCATGATTTGTCCAAAATATTGGGGCAAAGTAACTCAACTATCTTGTCACTGCTGATGATGTTGATACATTACTTGCCATTGAATTCCAGCCTCTGGATAACAGGAAACGCAAGGTACACTTTTTTTTTTTGACTCACTGTAATGGCAGTTGTATAGAAGTATGCAAAATATGGGCGGATTGTTATAAAGTGGCTTGTATTTAGTTATGGGTTTGCCAAATAACTTGTCTCAAAAAACCAGCACTGCAAATCAACTAGGAATTAATAATTTTGAGGAGAATTATTATTGAAATTGGCAACTAGTCTTTGTAATCTTCATTGATCATCCTGAGGATATGTGTATTCTGGGATTGGGGATTGAGCATTGAATGACTTCTCCTTGACCTTGTAAACTTCATTTATCATAATGACTTCTATCTCTCTATATTGCCTGTAGTTCACTTTAGGTCAAACCACATAAAATTCCTTGTCTATTTAATTCTATTTGTTCTGTGAATGACCGAATGCACCTGGTTATAAAAGAAGAGTTATCAAATCTGTCTTTCTTTCCAAGAGCGTTGTACTTGATAATGCCTCTGAATCTTGTTGGTCAGGGGGAGGGGGTCATGAGAATTTGGCATGAAGAGACATCAAAGACTAGCGAGTTAGATCGTCATAGGAATAAGATTAGTCATTTAAAGTTGTCTATGTTAATGAGCAATAGAAGTCCCTTGAAAGCAACATGAACATCAACTTGTATTATATTTTGCATAGATGCATGAAAATTACTTTTTTCATCAACTGACATAAGTTGATCTTTGGGTAAAATATGTTTCAAGTCCTTTTAAATCTGGCTAAATTTGGTTTTAGTCCTCCAATTTTTTGTTGGTTTTGGTCCCTATAAATTTAACTTTTGAAAGTAGTATTTGTTACCACTAACTCATAACGTCACATATATCTAGACATGTTACATCACTGGCTACCCCTTTATTGCCCCACAATCATATCTCTTTGCCAAAAAGAGATGGCAGAGGATAAACTATACTCCTCTGAAAACTGTAATTTTGAAACTTCCATTGCATGTGGCAATGGGTGTATCAACCCATCCTTCATCATACCCAGGTATTGTGGATGCAATTTGCACAGTTCTACATTATGCATTGCGGCAAAATTTCTTGGTGAAAATCTAGTTTGAAGATGCAAAAAGCTTAAAAGAAGAAAAAATAAACTAAAAAATTTAGAGATAATCAACCCATTCATCCATCTGACACTCACAAGATAGTATATTGGCTAGTAAAAGCTTAAAAGAAGAAAAAATAAACTAAAAAATTTAGAGATAATCAACCCATTCATCCATCTGACACTCACAAGATAGTATATTGGCTAGTTGGGGCCAAAATTTGCTCCATTACTCTTCTGACTGCCTATGACACTTCAGAGTTCAGACGGGGGTTGTGGCTTTTCTACCTGTACTTAAATCATTCTTGTTTTATTTAATTTTCTGTTCCTTGCAAAATTTAGTTCAAGTGCATAACTAGGCATCTGATTTAGTGTTTAGGCTTGTATTCATCTCCTATGCTTCTGTTGTCTTTGTGGAATTCAGTTTCACTTTGTCATTCCCTGTTCCCTTTGTCAAGAACCTCTCTGTTTCCCTTCACAAGCTCGTTGTTGTGTGAAAAATGGAAGTTGCTGAAATGTGTTACTGGAGACCCAAAGGGAAATTGACTCAAGTCATGACTAAGCCTATGTTTGGTTTTAACATGACTTATTCTTGATTCTTAGTTTCACTTACCAATTCCTATGTAGCTATTTTGCACTCTGAAATGTACTTTTGATGAAGATTTTTTATTCTTTCAATTTGCCTACTTTTGGGAGTAGCGGTATATAGTTGTATACCTATATTTTAGCAAGTTTTTCATATTTGTTAGTTTTTTAATATATTGTCATTTTGAATTATATAAAATATTTAAATTTTAAATTTTATTTATATAAAATTTTGTCCCAACAGAGATATATATCTTTTAAAATTGATATTACAACCCAACCCAATTTAGAAGACAATTTAGCGAGAAAATGGAATGACATGAACTTCCATAGTTGAGATGCAAGTTTGTGTCCAGAAGCAAAGTAGAATGATCCATAGGATCGGATGACATGTACGGTGGAGACCAAGATCCCTCTGCACACAAACTTCAACTACGGTGGCGGAAACAAATTCAATTTTGTTAACTTGAGCAGTGTAATTGTCAAAATTGTAAACAAATTCAATTTTGTTAACTTGAGCAGTGTAATTGTCGAATTGTTGCATAACAAAAGGTATCTATCACAATTAAATAATAGTAAAATAAATATTATAAAAAAATACAAATTTAATATAGTTTTATTATTTTAATATACTTTATAACTTAAAAAAAATAAAAATACATTGTATCTTTTCTAATGTATAGATTCTTTTTTTTATAAATTTTTTTATTTAAAAATTAAATCTCTATTTATAAAAAAAATATTTCACCTTATTAATTAAATTAAAAATATAAAACTTAACTCACATGTAATAAAGTACTTTCATCCATTTTACATATTTTACTTTTACATCTACATTTGTTAATGTCAAATCAAGATATTGCACATTGAGCAATCTCAATAGCATCCATATGTGTTTCATATATAGGTTTCATCATCAATCTCTTATTTCTTGATACATTTAGCAATTTTAACTTGATTAGTAGGGGGGCCGCTCTCGTTTCGGATAAGAAAACTTAAAATCGTCGAAAATCGACATCAAAGATGTTTAAAGTTATTTTCAATTGAAAAATATGGCAGCTTGGTCGGTTTTTGGGTTGATGTTATTGAGGATTAATTGGATGGGTATTTTCGATTTTAAACGCAGAGGAAGAGGAGAAGGAAGTAGAAAAAATAATGAAGAAGAGTTAGAAATAGGAGATAATCAAAAATCGAAGGAGATGATCGGAAAATGGAAGAAGATGATTCGAAAAATTGAAGATGGTTGGAAAATTGAAGAAAATGATTAGAAAAATCGAAGATGGTTGGAAAATTGAAGAAAATGACAAAAAAATCATAAAATTTGGCATTCATGTGAGATAAATATCAGACATACTAATCGAATTCGGCTTTGGTAAGATTTTCTTCCAATTTTGTAAGAGATTTTCTTCCAAATTTGCAGCTGACCGAATTCGGCTTTGGTAAGAGATTTTCTTTCTTCCAAATTTGCAGCTGACCGAATTCGGCTTTTGCAAGAGATTTTCTTCCAAATTTGCTGCTGACCGATTAATCCACTAAAAATTACCTGCTAAAAACCGTCACAACTCAATCTTTTGTTTCACCCGCTCATTTATATTTTTCTTCGTGGGTTATCGCTGAATTTTGGATGGCAACGGTTTTCTACCACCCGTAATTAGCATTTTCAAACCTTCTCGCACATTCTGAATTTAGCAACCATGTTAAGTACTCATCTTCATATAGATAAGTACAGTTAGAGTATTCTTTGGTTGAAAAAGTAATCTAAAAGAGCTCATGACTACACAAATTAGGGTGTTGGATATTGAGGTGACATGTCTGCTTGGATCACTATGCTAAGGAAACCATATCCAAATCAGCTGTCAATTTCTATACATCAACTATTCTATATTTTGCACGAATGTTGAACATTTTAAATAAGTTTTTAAATTTAATTTTTAATATAATATTATAGGATAATTTATCCTGCATTTTGGCAGGAGGGCTTGTAACATAGTATTATAGTAATTTAATATTTTGAATAATTAAAATATTTTGTTGTCCAACATAATAAATTAGTAGCAAGGAACCAAAAATGCACATCATTCTATAAATGATTAGATTCGAATAATTTTGATAATTACTTGAACCAGCAATATTAGTATCAATTATTTCTTCAAACACCTACCAAAATATGTATGCAATATGATAGAGAAAAATTTAATCATCATTTTATATTTATGAAAGAAAAAAATATAATGATAATAATAATAATAAATTATTACGAAGAAATGGTGTTATAAATTTGCATTTATTATTATTTTTTATTATAATATATTTATAGTTAAACTTTATGATATACATGTATTTAAATTTTAAAATAATAAATATTTATCAACTATAAATCTTTGTAATAGATCCATTTAACATTAATATGTAAGGAATAGATAATTTCAAATAAATATTGTATAAGAGGAAATGATTCTGGGTTGTTATTGTTATTGATTGTTATTGAACATTGACATACATCCACTTTATTTATTTTTTGCAACAGTAAAATTTTACTATAAATCAAATTATATACTAGTATGGAAGGAGCAATATAGAGAACCATTGTATAAGAGAAAATAATTATGCACTTTATTATTTGAAATCGTGATAAACACATTATTCACATTATAATGTTGAATATTTATATATTTTAATTATTATATAAAAAAATTATTATTATTATTTTATAGCTAGTTTTTAAAATTAAATTAAGTTTAAATTTAATTTTTTAATATAACATTAGATGAAAATTTATCCTGCATAACATAGTATTACAATAATTTAATATTTCTAAAATTTATGTTAATTATTTTAATGATAAAATAATTATTTTATATTTTATTTTAATTTTTACATATATCTAAATTAGTATATACATACCTACGTATTATGTACGTTATTTTTTAATATATTATTGTATTTGTATATAATTAACGTTTAACATAATTTTTAAAATTAGATATACAGTTAAGCTTGCAAACCTTTTATTCAGTTAGTTTTAAGGTTTGAATTATTTTAATCATTTATATATATTTTAAATTTATTTATTGATCTTATTTTGATTGTACTTTTAAAACAGATTTATAAATCTCATAAACTTAAAAAATATTAACAATAAAATAAAATTTATAATAAGCAATAGATTTAAACTTATACATCAAAATTTTAATCAGTTCAATCTATTTTTATTTCTAAGTTCCATGAATTCTTAAAAACATAATTCAATGATATCAATTTTTTTTTATAGTTTTCTAACAAAATTTAGCTTTATATTATATTTTTTTTCCTTTAAAAAGATAATAATAATTATTATATTTAAATTTATTTTAATTTATATATAATTTAAGTGACACAATAAAAGTTTATTTTATTCTTCTATTAGGATTCCATTCGATCCATGGTTGGGAACTAATGATTGGTTCTATCTATAAAGATTTTGGATTTGCTCAGAATGATCAAATTATATCTAAGTCTTGTTTCGACTTTTCCAGTCATTTTGGATACAATTTTTAAATATTGTATTTTTTGTTATTTAAATCGCGTATCTCTGTCACGTATAATGATTTATCATGACTGACTGAAAAAACGATTCACTGATCCAATTTTTAAGTTTTTTTTATAATGCTTAGCTTTTATAAAAAAAAATGAACATTTTCTTTTTCCTTCTTTATACCTCCTATCAAGGAATGTTTTCTATATTTCAGAAAAATCATTTTAGTAAATAGCAAAATGGAAACTATGACAGTGACCTACCTAATCTTATTATAGAAATTTTCAGGATCAATAAATAGACATGCTAACTAGAAATGCTTTTTCTTGGATAAAGGATGAGATTACTCTATCTATTTCTATATTGATTATGATATATATAATAACTCGAGTATCCAGTTCAAATGCATACCATTTTGGCTAAGGTAACAAATATTTTTTTTAAAAAAAAATTCTATTACATTAATTTTTACATAATTAATAGATAGTTTTGAAGATTTTCACTAATTTTATGATCTTAGAAGATAAAATAAATAATTTAGATAGAAATTAAAGATGATTATAAAAGTAAAATTTAATTATACCTTTCAAAATACTAAAATCAGCAATATAAAATTCTTAAAATTAATTGGATGTAACACAAATAATTTTAAAAAAAATAACATCAGAAGACACATTCATAATTATTTATTACAATTAAAAATTATATAAAAAAATCAAATTATAATATATTTATTTTTACAGAGAAAAAAAATATATATGTTAAAAATAAGAGAACATTTTAATGTAAGTTAAGCACAAGAAATAGGATAATCATTTAGGCAAAAGAAATATATATGAACATATTCAAAAAGAAAAATTATTAAGTACATTTTTTAAAAATGTGGGATACCATATTAATATTTTTAAAATTTAAATTATTATTGTATTAGTTCTCTAAACTTATTATTATTAAATTTATTTTTTTATTACTAGGATGGAAATCTATATTTTTGAAGATTAATACCGTAATTTTTTATATTTTTTTTTTCAAATATTTATTTATATGGTTTAGACATAAATATATTCTCCTAAGGATATAAACATATGTTTTTCATATAGGAATGCAAATATTTAATTTTATATTTTAAATATTAATATATTTTTATTTAAAATTTTCATTCTTATATTAATGTAAATATTTTATTTAATTTTTTATTTAAAATTTTAACACATTTTTATGTAAATATTTATATTCTTATATGATATAAATTTTTAACATTTGATCTAAATATTAACAAAACTTTATTTAATTTTATATTTTAGTGTGAAATATTTAATATATAAAATAACTATTAACCCTATTTTCATTAACAATAAGTACACACATAAATCACTCCCATAAAGATAAATATTAATATTATTTTATTTATATAAAATTTTGTCCCAACAGAGATATATATCTTTTATAAACTGATACTACAACCCAATTTAAAAACAATTTAATAAGAATATGAAATGGCTGTGGCATGTGAAACTTCCATAGTTGGGATGGAAGTTAATGAGAGGTAACATCTAGAAGTAAAGTAGAATGATCCATAGGATCAGATGACATGTAAGGTAGAGGCCAAGATCCCTCAGCACACAAACTTCAACTGCCCTAGCCGAAACAAATTCAATTTTGTTAACTTATGTAGTGTAACTGTAGAATCATGAGAAATATTGTTGCATAACAAAAGGTATCTATTAAAATTAAATAATATAAAAAATAATATAAAAAAATAAAAATTTAATATGATTTTATTACTTTAACTTACTTTTATAATTTTAAAATAAAAATACATTATATTTTTTTAATGTATAGATTTTTTTAGATAAATATTTTTATTTAAAAATTAAACTTCTATTTAAAAAAAAAATATATTTTACCTCGTTAGTTAAATTAAAAATATAGAACTTGACTTACATATGATAAAGTACTCTCATCTATTTTACATATTCTAGTTTTACATGTATATCTGTTGATGTTAAATCAAGGTATTGCACATTGAGCAATCTCAATAGCATCCATATTTGTTTTAACCTTCTGGTACATTCTGGATTGAAATATCTGATTTTGCATCCTTTTTAAAGGAGATGTATATTCCAATGATATACATCTCCTCGGCAGCAAGGAAATAAGAGATCTCAGGTTAGACATTTTCAGATAGATCTATATTCCAATGATATTCATCTTCTCAGCACCAAGGAAATAAGAGACCCCATGTTAGATCTGAATTTGACGACCATGTTAAAAACACATCTTCAGATAGATCAAGTATGGTTAGAGTATTCATTTGGTTGAAAAAGTAATTAGGAATACAATCAAAGAGCTCATGACTAAAAATTAGGGTTGGATAGAGATACATGTCTGCTGGAATTTCTATGCTAAGGAAATCATATCCAAATCAGCTGTCAATTTCTATGCATCAACTATTCTATATTTGTACAAATGTTGAACATTTACATACATTAATTATTGTATACAAGGAAATAATTATTATTATTTTAAGTTAGTTTTTAAATTAAATTAAATTTAAATTTAATTTTTAATATAATATCAAATGATGATTTATCCTGCAATTTAGCAGGAGGGCTTGTAACATAGTAGCATAGTAATTCAATATTTTTAATAATTTAAAATATCTTGTTGTCCAACTTAACAAATTAGTAGCAAGGAATCAAGAATGTACATCTTATAAATTATAAATTATTGAATTTGCATAATTTTGATAATTACTTGAACCAGCAATATTAGTATCAATTATTTCAACAATACCTACCAAAATGTAAAATGTTTGTGCAACATGATAGAGAAAAATTTAATCATCATTTTGTAACTATAAAAAATATATAATAATAATAATAAATTACTAAAAAAAATATGTCATAAACTCGCATCCATCATCCACCTTCTATAACATATTTATAGCTGAACTTTATGATACACATATATTTAAGTTTTCTGACTCTGAATGATATCTAGGGCAGAGGTTCCATCCTTGCGTTGTGCTCTTTGCTGTTTTTTTTCCCTTAAATATCAATAAATATATCTGTATCTTGTCTTCAGCAATATTTTCTGCATTTATAGAAGCTGTGATTTCCCTTTGTGTGACTTAATTGATAGAATCTATCATTATCTTGTCTCTATTTGTTTTAATGAATCTCATGCATTCTCTGTGATTGTATGGAGAACCTGTAAAAGTTTTTGACAATGATAGCAAAAAGATCACTTGTGTAAGTAAATGTGTCGTAATGTTTCTGAAGTTCAATTGTTGCGCCTTTTTGTGTAACCTGTAAGATTGACAGCAAATAGTTGCAAGTTTGCAGTGAATTTTTCAGTGTTGTTGATAAGGACAATTTATTGTAGTCTTTTTGGGATTAAGCTCCTATCAGTTGTTACCTCTTTGTCATGACTTGTGCGAGAGAAATTGTTGTTATTTAAGCCCACAAGGCATTTATAGAATGGTTGGGTATGTTTGCGAGTTGGGAAATGAAAGGGTAAACATTTGCCCTTGTTCCAATGTTAACAATTTACAATAATGGGGAAATGGAGAGTTAAATTAAAATATTTGCCATTCTTATAAGCTAAAATGATTTGCCATCCCCAAACTTCCCTGGACTTGGGAGAACTCGTAGAAGCACGGAAAGGAGGGTTAATAAAAAATCTCTATTCCCTTTCCCTTTAGAAGACACAAGGCAAAAACTAACGGTCTGTCTTTTCTTTCCTTTCCTAAACCCTTTCATCCTAAATTCCTCATCCCAACTCACCCTTAGTATTCTGACATCTTCAATATGAAGTTTACTTCTCTTACTTTTGATTTGTACAATATCAGATGTTCTTGGAAGGGATGTAGTGCCATTAAAGTTGTTGGACAATTCTAAATGGTTAGCAAGTGTCTTATTAATTTATTTATATTGAGACAAAAATACAATAAAAAGGAAGGACATAGTTTCCTGTGTTATTTATTCACTTGTGCCAAAGTTATCAAAAGTAAATAATTTAGTAAAAGAAAAAAAAATATTAAAAGGAATAATATTACAAACAACGAGGATAAGATATTGTCCCAAGAGAAGAGTTAAAAGTGAAAAAACAATTTAACACAACCTATCTGCTTTAAATGTGCCATTGTTGTCTGTGCTTCAACAAAAATGCTTTAGCATTCCTCTTGTCTCCCTTCTTCCTTCCTTTTTACGGCGGCAAATGTTGGTGAGTCCCTAAGATAGTTTTATTGAGTTATTCTCTTTTGTTATTTGTTCTCAGATCCTGAAATGCAGAGCCACACAGAGAAGACCTTTTATACTGGACATGCTTCTTATAAAGTTTCTCTTTTGTAATTCAATGAATGTTGTTTTCTTAATTGTTTTGAGTTTCTTGAATATCATGGGGCCAAGATTTTACTTTACTAATTTGTCTTCTTTGTGGAGAACTCCAAACAGTGTTATAAATATTTTTGGGTTTGATATTACAGGCTGGATATCTTGATATAAGGGAACCAGCCACATTGGCCATTAAGAAGGAAGGCTACAGCATCAAATGCAGGGGACCAAATGGAGTTGTGATCACAGAAAAGTTTTCACCATCCACCACTGTATGATGTTTTCTACTTTGATAATCTGTGTGAAGATTTTGGCCAAATTTTTTATTGGTTTAAGGAAATAAAGTAAAACAAATTCTGAGAATCATTCTAATTACAAATTTCTCCATTATTTCCTCTCATACCAAGATTCATTATAATATATATAAGCTAAATCTTGGAAGAAACTAGTGGTCTAATGTCTGACAGCATGGCCTAATGTTGAGGATATATAATCATACCTTTGTGAAAGCAACACACCAAGTTTATGCTCATGGCAATTGAGTTAATTTGATGATATATATTAGTTTTATCAAACAATATTTTGTAAGATTATAATTACAGATTGCCTGTTAAAGTTGTAAGTAACATGATATTGCAAAGTATGAGATAATCTGTCCAACTTTGAGTTGTGCTGGACAAACCGAGTTATCTCGCTAGATAGGTATGATGAAAACCAAAAAGAGCTCATGAATTTGACAATTAGATCCTTTCTGGAACTTGCTTATTTCTCAATAATATAACTTCTAATATATATTTAATTGAAATTCTAAGATGTATGATATTGCAAAATTTGTGATAGTCTGTTGAACTTTCAGAGCTTTGATTGATGAAGTGAGTTATCTCACCAGATAGATATCAGGAAAACCAAAGAGTTCTTGAAGTTGATAATAGATAATTTTGGGATCTTGTTTATTTTTGGATCACAGAACTTGTTAAATATTAAATAAAGAAATCACTGTAAGGACATATCATATTTAATGTCAGTTAATTAACGTACTTTGAAAAGTGTGTTTGTATCTTTTGAACTCTATAGAAGACTTGATCTTGAGTGGTTAGCTAATATTTTTTTCTCATCTGCATTTACTTCTGTAGGTTATGATTCCATATGGACATATTTCAGAATCTATAGAAACATTGAATGTGATGGTTTATTATTTTTTTCTGCAAACAAATTGTGAAAATATTCTTTTATTAGAACAAATTTGAGGTTGTATTTCTTGATGGTCAGTCAAATCTATTGTTTTAAACAATGCTGTTCAGGTTCCAACTCCCTCTTGTGGAACCTCGAGCAATAGATATTATGAGCGTAGAGAACTAGAGAAGCGAACAAACTTGTAATATATTAATTTGCTTACAATGCAACTGGAATCATTATTTTTTAATCTCTAACCAGGAAAGAGAAATTACCTTTCAAGAGAAGTACCCCATGTCAAGTTTTCAAACGGTTGCAATTTGGACTAAATATTTGTGATTCGTCTATCTCTTACGTTTTTGTGTTTTAGCTTCGGCTTTTGATAATATTGTTTATGTTGCTCCTTTTGCAATGCTAGAGACGCTATTGTGCTCACTTTGACATTATTCGTATGTGTATACATTTTCTAAGTAATTTGAATTTTGTGTAAGGTTATGGTTCTGACCTTTCCTTTAGTCTTGACTTATTGCTTCACTTGTAAGGTATATCAATTTTTGTTCCTTTCCATATTCTATAATAGATAGGGCAGAATTAGCTTGAGCTGTAATTGTAAATTTATAGTTATTTTTTATTTTTTCTTCAATATTTATTAAATATTTAGTAATTCTTGTTAGCTCTTTTCCGTGCCATGCAAGTCCATTGTTGTACTGTATGCTGTTCTTCATCTTGTGCATCTATATGCACGTGTCCATGTGCATCTTTAGGGATAGAAAGGAAGTAGTATTAGATATCTAGATCAATAATTTAATTTTTTTTAAAATTTAGTTTGGTTAGATTTATTTAATAAATAAATAGATTTAAATATTTTAAAGTTTTTTAGATAAATATGATCTATTTATTATATTTATTTTAATATATTATATTTATATAATATTTATATAATTTGTTAAAATTAAAATTTTTAATCTTTAATTTTAAATAAAATAAATTTAGTTAACTTTTTTTTTTTATTTTGTAAAATAAAATTTTAAATAGTTTATATATGTATATAAATTTAAGATCTATTAAATGGTTTTTTTATCTTTTAAACTTTAGGTTGACAGATCTTTTTAATATATAAATTTTAAATTTATTGATTGATCTTTTTTCTATATTGTAAACCTAAATCCTAAACCCTAAACCCTAAACCTACTAAGCTAACATGTAATGCTTTGATCATTAAATATGACAAATAACAAGTTTAGGTAGGATTGTCAAATTGGATCATAAACTATGTACTAATTTGTTTGGCTTTAAATTTTAACCCTACCTTATGTAATTCACTTCAAAGATACGTTTTTTAAACCTTAATTCACATAATATTTTGTTTAAATGGGATTTAGAGTCATCCCACTTAGTTCACGTGACCTTTAAATTAAGTGGGTTACTTTATAAGACCTTATTTTATAATCATTTATTTTGTAATTCATTTAAAATTAAAATTTTGATTAAATATATTTTTAATTTTTTTAAAATAATAAAATTTTGGTTTTGGTTCTTTAATTTTATGAAAAAAAATTTATAGTTCTCTAATTAAGATTAATATATTTTAATTTAATATAAATTGAGTTAATACTGAGGATCATAATAAAGATATTTTAAAAAATGAAAGATTTAAATCAAATGTTTTAAAATTAAGCGACGAAAACCAAAATTAGAATATTTTAGAACAACTAAAAATATATTTTAAAATCTTTTAGATCTTAATTTATGTAATTTTTAAATTAAATAGGATAAATATATTCATTCAATCTTATTTTATAACTTTTTGTTTTGTAACTAATTTAGAAGTATGACTTTTTAAACTCTGACCCACCTAATCTTCGAATTAAATAAGATGAATGTGTGTTAGCTCATTTTTTTTTTCTATCTTATAATTCTCTATTCTAAAGTTCATCTAAAAGTAGAAGTTTATTGTTTAACATAATTATTAATAAAGTGAGACTTAACTCATGATCCTATTTTATATTTAGTTCTTTTTCTTTAAAATTTTATTCTCTCTCTCAATTTTATTCTCTTATTTTTATTTTCTTAAATATTCTCTTCAATATTTTTTATTATACTAAAATATTCTTTAATATATTTATCTTTCTTTTAGGATTTTCTATTGTAAATTTTTTTATTTATCTCTAGAATCTTTCATTCTAATTTTTTTCTTTCTCTTTCAAGTTTTTTTTTAACTTTTCTATATTTTTATCTTTTCTTTATTTTTTATTTATTCTAATGTATTTATTTTTCTATGTTTAAAATGATCTTTTTTCATATTTTTTTTCTCTTTTTTTTAATTTTTTTATTTATTTTAATTAAAAAATAAATAAATTAAAAAAAAATTAAAAAAAATTTAAAGAAAAATCAAACTTATGAATTAGTCTATCATAAGGTATAATAAAATTTTAACCGTATGAACTTTGCATATATGAGTTTTTATAAGTTAGTATAATTTTAATTTGAGCTAAAATTGAATTTGATTGAATGGATCAAATTAAAATTTTAAAATCAATTAAACTTAAATATTTAAAATATAAGTTGACATAATCTAATTTCATTCCTATTTTACTTGATCCAGCCCAAATTTTTCTTTTCACTTTTTAAAAATTTTTGTCAACAACTATTTGCATTATAAAATATTATTATTAACAAGAAAAGGATGGTGATCCGAAATTGGATTGTGTACTGATATTAGTATTGGGTTTGACTATACCCCGAACGACCTTGGGCCGTTTATAATGTATTTTACTCACTTTTGGGGTTTACTTTTCGTACCTGTCATTTTTTTTTATATTTTTTTTATATTTGGATTTTTTTTTATTTTTTTTTAATATATATTTCATAAATTAGTTTATGAAATAAAAAAAATATATTCCGTATTTTATAGAATATATTTTTTACATTCCGTAAACTAGTTTACGGAATATATTTTTACATTCTGTAAATTAGTTTGCGGAATATATATTTTTACATTTTGTAAATTTAATTTACGGAACGTAAAAATTTACATTCCGTAAATTAATTTGCAGAATGTAAAAATACATTTCATAAAATATATTTTATAAATTAATTTGTGGAATGTAAAAATATATTCCGCAAACTAATTTACAGAATGTAAAAATATATTTTCCAAATTATTTTACGAAATATAAAAAATTTACATTTTACAAATTAATTTATAAAAAATATTTTTTAAAGGATATAATTAAAAAAAAAATTTACAAGAAGAGGAGGAAAAAAAAAAAATAGAGATGCAAAAAACAATTTCCTGCTTTTAACCTTGTTCCGTTAAACATCTCTACATTTTTTTACAACAAAAAATATCTTTTGTTAAACAAAGGTACTTTTTATAGGAGAGAATCCTGCTTAATTTAAGCAAGACTATTATTATTATTATAAAGAATGAAGATTCTCCTTACAAACTTCTAACATAATCGCATATATACGATTTAAATTCAAAACTTCTAATTAAGTTAGTTGATTCATATGTTTAATAATAAAAATTTCTATATTGTTGAGCAAATATCTTTGAAAGTATTATTTTTTTGGATAGTAGAATTACTTCGAAGTTAAAAACTGCTTAAAGAGAAATTTAAGATCGAAATATAATTAGAGATTCTAAAAATAAAAAGAAAGAGTGTAGGAAATAAAACTTGTGAGTTGTGATCAAGTTAAAATAATTTTTATCTTTAAAAATATTAAAAATAATTTTTTTAAAGAATAAATATTAGATACATTATGAAGAGAATATTTTTAGGGTACAATAGATGTGATTAAATATTAAACTTTTAATTTTTTATACTCAAAATAATAATTGAAATTATTCATAAAACAAATAAGCTGATGTTTTAAAATGCATATAAATGATAAATTATCAAGCATCTTATATTTTTATAACACCATATTTATCGAGGCAACATGAGCCTGTGTATATAAATATATAAGAACTTTATCAAATACTACTACTGGAGGCATATGCGGATGCATGAAAGCCTCCTAACTTAATTCGATCGTTATTTAAGATTTCACATTTTAATATTGTGGCTTCAAAACGATAGTGAGAGAGTGAATTATTTAAGGGAGAGGTCACGAGGTTCGTTTTATTTTTAAAGTTTGCCAGCTTAAAATTTTACAAGAGGGGAAAGGAAATGTGAGGAATTTACTTTCAAACATTAACTTATAGTTCCTTTTATAATTGGGATATTTAGAAAATGATAAGTTTTTTTCTTATATTAAAGAATTATCATAGGATTTTGGTTATACACTAGTTACTTATGAATTCATAAAGGTTATATTAATTTTTTACATTTGTTATTCATCTCATAGCATAGTCAAGTTTGTGTTTGTTGATCAAAGAATGTTTTTGTTTAGAAAATTTAACATTTTTATATTATTTTTAAAAAAAATTGAGTTATGATTTTTTTAAAAATTTTATAATCAAGTAATTGTAATATTTTTATAATATTGTTGATCTTAAATAAAATTTAAGAAATTTCAATTTTGAAAATTTTTTTTAACATTAATGACAATTAATGAACTTCATCTATAAGTGATTTTTTAATTATTTTTTTCATTAATTGAAATTATTGTTGTATCATTTTTGTGAATAGTAATAAATTTATCAAGAACATCACATTAAAATTAAATTATTTTTTAATTTTCCTTTTTTTTCAATTTTTTAAAATTAGTCTTATACTTTCAATTAGACATCTCCTATTGCAGATCAATGCAAACTTATACATTAAAATAATGAGTATTAATTAGTACATGAAGAAAATAAAAAATTGGAAAACGGTCATTTGGAGCGATTGGAAAATACCATGGTGTTTCATGCATCCATGAACCCTTTGAGTGTTGACAACGATAATTGGTCTCAGTGATGGTGTTTACGGTGAAGGATTTGTGGTTTGTCTTCAACGGTGCGGCTCTAGCAATGAAACCATCTCGATGGCAACGTTTCCAGCAAACGGAGGTTGAATTGGTTTCAATTGGTGAAGACGACGAGTTAGTTGCCACAGATTTGTCATGTATTACTGCAATTCCCTTAATACAGATGAACTAACCAGATGATGCTTTACCTCCTTTTCAATTAATGCAAGTTGTATCACCCATTAAAATGACATTTTAAGTTAGCTATAATATTTTCAGTTCAATTTGTATTAATAAAATCAGCTGTAACATTTCTTGTTTAAATTTTATGTTGTGGTGTACTATTATCATGCCCTTTAAATAAAAAATATTAATTATTTTAAAAACTATCAAACTACCTCTGCGTTGCATGATGGATGTATTAAAAAAAGGATTTGTAGCCTTTGAAGAGCGGTTGAAACCGCAGTCTAAATGATAAGCAATTTTTAACAGTTCTTAAAATGTTTTTCTAGTGGTCTTAAGACACTAAATAATATTAAAAAAAATTGTAATCTAAGACAACTGCCTTATCAATCTTATCCAAAAACACAATCTTAGATTAGTCATTCTAGCATAAAAAGAATTTGTATTCTGTATTACCCCGATTTTCTTCCATTCCATTATATATTTTACATTGTTACTAACGTGTTATTCTCCAAACTCGTGTTAGTAATGCTAAAGTTCTTCCACTATCCTAGCCATATGACAATAGCTCCTTTGCTTGATCCATGTTGTCAACTTCTCATGCAACTTTGTTAACTCACCAATTGTTGTTCATGATGGTAATTTACACCACTAATTATTACCTATATTAACATTTCATTGCACCAACTATTTCTTGACTTTACCAACAATCCTCATAAAGTTCACCACAAGAGTTTTGTATTATTGGCAATTCGCTATACCAATTATTTATTATCTTTACAAATTTCTCATAAAGTTCAGCTGAAGAGTTTTGTATTAGAAAAAGATAATTAGTACTAATACATATCGGTAGTCTTGTAAAAATTAATATATTCATATACAAAAAGTTATATCTTTTAAAAAATAAATTATAATGAATTGTGATTGCTATACATACATACATACATATTTTTTATTTTTATAAATTTAAAAATATATACATATTTTTCATTTTCATAAATTTAGAGATCGATGAATGAGGTTAATATTTTATTAAAAATAATAATAATTAGATGACTTACACTTAAATGTAAGTTATTGTGAAATGTAAGTTTAACTTTTTTAACTTAGAATCAAAGAAAAATTTATCATAGTATTTTTTTCATTATTTGTGATCCACCTTAGATTCATAATAAAATAATATTTACATCAATAAATTTTTTATAAACAAAAAATAAACATAATTAATATATTTAATAAAAAATAAAGGATTAAAATCTTTATATCTTATCTTATTATGATATAAATATTGTACAAATCTCTTTGACACCAACCCCGTATTGTAATTTAAGATATTCTCAAAATATCAAAGCATATTTCAATTATGAGAATAGCACATAAGAATATTTTTTGATAAATATTTCTGTTTATAAAAAAATAAATTTTGAGCTGAAACTTTATGTAAATTTTAAATTATGTCTGTAGCAAGCCTCGGTCAAATTTTATAATTTAATTTAATTTATATAATTTTTTATTATACTATATGCAAGCAAACACAACTAGAAATAAAATGAATATTACTACTAGAAGCTAACGGAAAACAAAATAGATGCTACTATAAATACTCTTTGAAGGTTTATCAGACACTTCATAATAAGTAGTAGATATTTCATTAAAGATTCTTAAAACACTTTATAAAAAGAATCATAAGGTTCATAAAACAATTCATTAAAAGATTCATAAAAGATTTATCATAAGATTTATAAGACATTTTATGAAAAGGTTGATATAAAATCTCGTTAGTATGTTCATAAAAAAACTTTATTAGAAGAATCATAAGATGTTTTATAAGAAGATTCATCAAAAGATCAATAAAACACTTCGTTAAAAAGTTTATAAGAATATTCATAAGTTTTATAAAACATTTTATCAAAGATTCATAAAACTCTTCATAAGAAGCTCATAGAATAATTTATAAAAATGTTCATGATGCACTTTATGAGAAGATTCTTGAAAGGTTCATAAAAGATTTCATGAGAAGGTTTAACATAAGATTTCATAAAATATTTTTTCAAAAAGTTTATAAGATGAAAAAAAGTAAATGTTATAAAAAATATATAATATATAGTAATTTTTTAAAAAAATGTATCCCATCTAATAGTTATATTTTGCACATTAACATACTTTTTCTTCCAATATTAATAAAATACTGTCAACATATTTAACTTCATAATTCGTACAGGTAAAGAGACCAGTACAAATGGCAATCTTATTGTATGACCAACAGAATTGATAAGCCTGATGCAATAAAATTCCCTTCTTCTCTTTTTCTTTTTATTAAAGTCCTGTACTCCTACCCCACGGCTATATTTGTTGGTGATACATAGAGTGTGTATGCTACATATATAACAGGCCTTCACCACTACCATTTGGACTTTAGGAAAATGGAATACAGCTATGAACTTGGCAATTTTCTTCCTCCTGTTCGTAATGATTCATTTTCAAGGGATTATTCGCTTCAAACCGATGCGCATTACACTCTGTTGATAATTTGGGATTGGGGTCCCAGACTCCTTACCCAACAGCCACCACTCAGTTTTCTGATTTTATTCTAGAAACTTCCTAGTGCCCACTCCACAATAGGGGGCAAGAAAAAATATGTCATCCGTTAGAAGGGTATACTCTGCTGTTCATTTTACTGTAGGAAAGGGTTAATTTGGTAAATAGCTAGGAGAACCCTTTTTTTTTGTGTGTATGTGTAAAATTATATTTATATGGTCTCACCATTTCCACTTTGATCATGCACTTGCTAATACTTTAAATTATAATCTATAGTGCCTGGTCTTGAAATTGTGGTAACACTAGCATTACCATGGTTTCCAAAACCCATTTCCAAGTCGTTGTATTTCTTCTTTCAACGTTATACATTACTTCCACCTCGGATATAGGGGCTGATTTTGATAAGTGGGTGTCTTGGAAGGTTAAGAATTATCAGAAAAAGAGCATTTTGGAAACCAAATGGAAACCTGGTCCAGATTTGAAAGTGAAGCAGGCAGAGAGTAACAAAGTTAGAATAACAGTTAGCCAAGACGAAGGTGCTGGTGACTTCAAGACCATCACAGAGGCTCTTAATAGCATTCCACCACGTAACACTAGGAGAGTCATTGTGTTGATCGCACCCGGTGTTTATAGGTATACATATATATATATATATATATATATATATATATATATATATATATATATATATATATATATATATATATATATATATATATATATATATATGTATATGTATGTGTCAACTACTCCAATGCTAACTAATTGGATCGATGTTTATATATATATAATAGCTATCATAATACCCATTATTTTAGTTATAACTATAAGTTGCATTGAATTGAAATTGTGAAAAGTTGGAGATCACAGAACTTAAGTATGGTTAATTCTTGTAGGGAGAAGGTCATGATCCCTAGAACATTGCCTTTTATTACTTTGCTAGGGGATGCCAGTGATCCTCCAACCATTACTGGAAATGATACTGCGTCTGTTACCGGAAGAGATGGAACTCCGTTAGGCACCTTCAAGAGTGCAACTGTTGCGGTGGATGCAAGCTATTTTATGGCCATCAACATAAAATTTGAGGTACACAAACTTTGTTAATCAAGGCTATAATAGCATCTCAATGAGTAAATCTCACAAGAACAACCACCGCAGCAAAAGCTTATTTTATTTCTCTCGTATTAAATAATAAAAAAAACAGAATATATATTTGTGGCCTTGAAAAGGGATGGAAATGGTAGGATGCTAGAGTACTTATATATCTATATTCACATTTAAGTAAAAGATTCTTACTCATACTCATACATGTGTGCGAATAACAACTTTAGTATATATGTCCATATATAGTGAATATTTATGTGTATGTCAATTACATTCATTATCTGTATTTTGGTTAAATTAAATATTTTAATGCAAACAAAATATTATTTTAAAATTAAAATTAATTATAGAAATGATAAAGAATAAAATATTAATTAATCAAAAGCACAACATTTAACCTAATAAAAAACATATAAAGATCTTTTAATTAATTCCTCAAAATATAACGAATATATAATTATATAATTACATGAGTGTGTAGACGGCACGGGAGACAAGTTGGAGGTCAAGGTTTTACATGCCCATAAAATTTTACAAATAAAATTATAAAAATTAAGACTTATTTGATGGATAAAAAGGATTCAAGTTGTGCTTCCGACAGAAATTCTCAGTTCAGTGCTGCCAATGGTTTCGACAATATGAATAATATATACATGCATAATGAATTTTGGAAAAAAAAACTAATATGGATTAATTATAACACATAAAATTAATACGTATTAATTAATTAAAAAATAAAAATGCTATATATTTCATTTTAAAAAAGAAAAACTCGAACTGGGATATTTAATCACTTAAAATTCTACTTTAATATAAAAGAATGAATTTTTAAAACTTAAATTATACATGTATACCAAGAGTTAAAACATAAAAAATCATAGCACGTTCATCTCACAATAACAACCAAAATATATCACTAAAAAAATTGTTTTAATGATAATTTTAAAAAATAAATATAATGTCAACAGTAATATTTAAAAGATATTTTTTTAAAAAATTAATATTTATCTAAAGATATTTTAATAATATAATTATCATAATTTAATATATTTTGTATAATTTATATAATCGTTAAAATATTGAAAAAACTTTTTTTAGCGAATTTTACCAGAAAACAATCACCGCACATCAAAAGAAATCCATGATTATTATTGATTTTATTAACATCAGTTTTTAGACTAAATATAAAAGTAATAAATTTTCATTAAAAAAATATTTATTACAGTTATGTATGTTTTATGTAATAAAATATTAAAATTGCTTTATTATACAGAAATTTTTTTTATGCAAGTTAATTTTGTTGGTGGAGGATGGTAAATGATTAAATTGTGAGGTAAAACAGAACACTGCTCCGCATGTGATTGGATCGAGGGGGGAACAAGGCGTGGCGCTGCGCATATCTGGAACCAAAGCTGCTTTCTACAATTGCACTTTCTATGGAGCTCAAGACACTCTCTATGATCACAAAGGCCTTCATTACTTCTACAACTGCTCTATTCATGGCTCTGTTGACTTCATCTTCGGTTCTGGGACCTCCCTTTATGAGGTCTTCTTTCTCTTCTTTTTTTTCTTTCTTTTGGGCCACAAGTTGGACTTTGATACAGTATTTTAGGCCCAATTCACTTTATGACTGAAAATTGGGCCCTTAATAATAATAATTTGACTATTTTGTTGCTACCATGATTTGTTATTGCTTAATCAACCGTAGCTAAATTCCTGATTCAATTGGTAAGCAGAAGTGTTATCTAAATTCAACAACGAAGAAGGTAGCTTCCATCACTGCTCAAAAGAGATCAAATTCATCATTGGAGAGTGGATTCTCGTTCAAAAATTGCACAGTAACAGGTAGTGGAGAGGTTTATCTTGGAAGAGCATGGGGAGATTATTCGAGAGTGGTTTTTTCTTACACCTACATGGACAAGATAGTTCTCCCCAAAGGATGGAGTGATTGGGGTGACCAAAAGCGTGACTCGTTAGTTCAATGCACCACAGTTGGAATTAATCCTTGTTGTTTTCATACAAATTTCGCAATGCAATAAAGTGCTTATTGTGTTTGTGTGTGTGTGTGTGTTGCAGGAGAGTATATTATGGAGAATACAAATGCAGTGGGCCAGGAGCTAACTTGATCGGAAGAGTACCATGGGCACGGGTGCTTACGGACCAAGAGGCCAACCCTTTCATTGGGATTCAATTCATTCAAGGGGATACTTGGCTCATTAGCCCCTAATAACCCTAACCAACCAAGATGGTCAAAATTAAGCCAGATTCACACTTGCAAATTTTGTAATAAATTTAATATCTACCTACATTCCTCTAATTTAACTACTTGAAAGCTCAAAATAAGATAAGATCACTACATCTATGTATGCATCTCACACCAATAAGATACTGTTAAGTTTGATTTTTCTAATGTGGGAATATATGATAAAAGTTAATAAATAATATTTTAATTAAAAATTATAATATTTAGTATTATTATTAAATTTTATATTTTTCCATAAATATTTATTGTATATCTTTCTCCACATTGTTATACACTGATAACCAACTTCAACTTCATAAATTCCTTTCGCATTCCCGTATAATAGATGACAGCAGTCTTGCATACATGTGCCGCTTTAATGGGAAAAAGGAATAAATGCTGTAGAAAAATGTTGTTGCACATTAAAATAAATGGAATGAAGAAAAAAAGGAATATAATAAGATATGCGATATGATAAAAATATTAAAATGGAAACATTATTGTGATGTATGATATTTAGAATTAAATCCCTATATTAGTTGTTGTTATGATGGAAAAAGAGCAATGTCGGTATAATGTTAAAAACCACGCATAACGCTAGACCAGCTTTATATCTATGCTTGAAATTTTATTTTGAAGACTGAGAAGATGTAGGATAAGATGGAGAACAGAATTCTAGAGCCATATGGAACTGTCAGCTAATTTCCAGGGTTTGGTGTCGTCGTTGCGATCATGGAAGAAACTCCAAAAGCAATCAAGGTTGTCCAAGCCCCTCGATTCTTTTTCTTGTTTCTTTGCCTTAATAATGAGTGTCAAGTCTTTAGTCTCTTTCTCCTTCCACTTCGGACTCTGCGGCACAATTTCATGATGACAGCATCTTATTAACGCTTCTAGTAATAGCAAAATTGAAGCCATTAGAAGGAATGACGCATGTGTTTTCAAGGTTTTGCTAGAGAAGAGAAATATCAGATATATATCTAGCTCTTCTCTTCACCCTCATACATGCTTTTAATATTAAAACTTGGAGGCAAATTTTCTTCTTTCGTATGGACAAATTAGAAAATCTGGATTGCTTAAGAAATTAAACAATCACAATTATCACATTATGTCAAGTCTTATACGGTTCTTCCATTTTCTTGCCAAATTATGACAATTAATGTAATCAAGGATTTAGGACCAAACAGGATATTCATATAGAATTATTAGTTGATCCGTGACTGGTGAATATATAGAAATGAAAAATTTGAAAGCAGTTTATTCATTCACTGTGAGTTTGCCATAAGAAATGCTTTGAACACTAAAATGTGTGTCATGCAATTATTGCCCTTTAAGTATTGTTCGGAGTTGGCCATCTAAGCCTTTTCAAGCATGTAGTAGAGCGTTGAACGGCCTCATAAGAAAGGTATAGTGTAACCTGTGGGCGAGCTTCTTGCTTGACCTGCCCAACCACCACCAAAAAATTTCCAACAACCATATATACACTTGGCTTTTGATTAATGGCATAGAGTAAGAATTTTTTTTCTCACGTGGACGGCAATTCTCTGAAATTTAATTTTAACAGTTTTGAAAATGATTTTAACAGTTAAAAATGGATATTAACAAAAAATAAATGATGATTGTCGTCATCCCAATGAGTTGTTACCTGAGCTACAATCTTTGTTTTATAAATTTCTTTTGTACTACTTCAAAGATCATGGCAATAATTGCATGAGAAAATTACTGTCCACCAACAATGCAATTCGGGAACTGAATCTACCCATGAAATTATACAGGTCAATGTCTAGCTACACCTACCATTTGGTTAACTCAAAAATTAGAGAACCACACATCTTAAATGGTTGATGGAACAACTGTGACTTAATTCTTTGTGAAATTATTGATCCTCTTTTACACATTTCCTTTTCAGTATTTACTTTCAACCATTGGATCAATAATTTAACATTTTCAACTGTTGAATCTAATATTAATGATAAAAAGAAGGGAGGAATGGCAGATTGCGTAAAGAGACTGGAAAGAAATGCACAAGAAAGAGGATCCAATTTCATGAAATTAGTAGGTAAGACCGAATTAGAGATGCAAAACTTAACTTGGTTTTCTAGTTACCTGATTGGATTTTGCCTATGTCATTGTTTTCTTTCACCTTTCTTTTTTAATTTACAATTCGTGTCGGCTTATGATTCGAGGCTGAAAGTGTTTGCATCATCTGGATATAACCTTTCAACCAATTAAAAAAATTCAAATGACGATGACATTAAAACCATTTTTCAAACTTGATTAGTCACGATCACCAAGGCTGAAATGTGATTTTCCTAAGTAAATCATATGTCTAATCAAATTTTATAGTAGTCAACGGGTCGGCAAGCACTGCTTACATGATAACTGATGTCAAACTGAATGTTGCTAAAAGGCTTAATAGGTGAATAAGGGATTATTTTGTTCAGTAAATTGTTTAGGTCTTAATCTTGATGCTGCCCTTATAGTACAAAAGATCTTTCGGGTTAGCTAACGATATGGAGTTGAGTATGGAAATAATAATGGCGCGCAACACCATTGGGGTGAAGCCTAAAACTAAAAAAACAAAAAGAAAAAAAGAATTTTTTGTTTGGGGTCAAAAGTATTGCTTTCAAATAACCTGGAAAGCAGATTTACGACACAGGCATGAATATGATTCGACTAAGGTACGGAGATACAATGAATTTTTCAAAAGAGAACTGGTAGATAGTACGAATCCTTTTGCATATTTTTTATTGAACAAATACTAATTAAAAAATTTTTAAAAAAAGGAAATTGTTTGACAGAAATCAATCCATCCTCTTTTGTAATGTGAAAAGAATAATGTTATCCGTTATTGCAATACATTTCAATTCAACGATTACAAATTTTTTTGTAAAAAAAAATAAAAAATGGGATGTGAATATGTGGATTCACTGTACACATATACGCCCATCATTATTGGTATAAGTTAAAAAAGCAAAGAATAAGTTATAAAATTAAAAATGTTTGAAATAGCCATGTAGAACATGATAACTTTAAGAGGCAGTTAATTATGAGGGTTGGCTCCTGATAGGAAACAAGAATTTGATCCAAGATAGACTCTAAACCAAGATGGAAAGACCAACGAAAAGCAGCTGAAAATGGAAGTAAGTAATCTGAAAAAGTAACAAAAAGAATGATATAAGTAGCACCCAGACAGAAATTATGTTCTTTATAAGGAAAAAACCGTTCGCTCCGGTCCGGATTTGTGATGTGGCCAAAAGCATGTTGCAGAACTTTATTAAGGCAAATAAACAGTACCAGTTCCCAGACAGAACAGAGAAGCTATATCAACGAATTGCCCCCCCCCCCTTCTAAATAAACCATGTTAAGGTCAATGTCCATATGCAGGAAGCAAAGAAAACGGTACAACTGGTCTTGGTGCAATTGTCTCTCATCCTATTCATAACTGTGATATTGTTCTCTCTTCTTGTCATCTACTCACTTACCCAGCTCCCCTTAGATATATCTTCCTTTGGTAGTTACAATTTCATTTGCCTTCAAAGTAGCACAATACCATAATTGACCACCTTTATACTTCTTAGTCAAGGACTCTTGCCAGATGCCTTAGTCACTCCAATTCTTTTTTCCTTTCAATCACATTCATAGTGTTGAAAACATGTCTTATCAGTTATAATTTTGAATGAATAATTTAGTTTTTAGGGGTTTGTTATTTGGGATTTTCTCTTTATCTAGACTTTACAATATTGTGTTTTAAAAATTAACATAATACAAGTAATAGGAAAAATTTTAAATTGTGTTATTACACTTTAGCTCTATTTATAGAGCCAATTATACTAAGAATTTAAATTATCCTCGCATAACACTCTTTTCTTTGTCAGCATTAAAAAAAAAAATAGCAACAAGAAAAAATGCTATTTACATATGTATGCGGTTACTGGACCTGTTGCAGGCTTGCAGCTACTACATTCCAGCAGTATAGGTGTAGTGATCCTCCATAATTGAAGATTATTTTATATCCTAAGTTTAAAACAATATATATTAATTAGTGTGTTACCCAAGTTTAAAATTTTGCCATTTGCAATTGCAGGTAATTCGATGATTTCATATCTCAATAGCAAATTTATACTTTCCTCTTTTAGATGGACAAACTTATACATGGGAACCTTCTAGTAGCTGTGAGACTCAACACCAAGTGGTGTCTGTTACATTAATTGCGAAGAGAAAATTCACAAGTTTCATCCAACTAAGGGAGGCACTGGCCTTGATCGGTCAAACGCTAGATTTATGTGTCTTAGACAGAACAGAGTGGATTTCAACTCTGCGTCAAACTAAGTTGACTTTCAACTTCTGGTAGCTGGCTTTCTGTTCTGTCAGTGTTAACAAAGACCAGAATATCAGTCTCTGATTGGTTCTGAGATTGACTTTTATAATTTTAAATTTTAAATGAAAAACTAAACATGCTAGCATGTTATAACTTTTTCAACACAAAAGATTCCAACCCTTTCAACGCAAATCGAGCTATCAAACCTCAATTAATCATTGAATTTTATACTAATAATCATGTTCAAGAAATTCTGGGAACTTGTTTTCTCAAAAACAGCGTTGAACCTTTTCTAATAGTGCTAAAAATCGTTTTCCATGAACTCGTTTAAACATTGTCAAACTTTGAGTTAAAAAATAAACGGTTTTATTAACCTACTTCTTAATTCTCCTTCCCTTCTTTTTTTTTTTTTCTCTGTCCAATAAAAAATATATAAATATTAAAAAACACAATTAATATGATTGACCTTTTAAAAAATTTCATTTACTTTCTTAATTTATCTTCCGTAAAATTTACTTTTCTCTTTCTGCATTTATATTATAATTTCAATTCTCTTTCAAACGAAAACAGTGAAATGTTAAGCGTAACAATTTATTAATAATTAGATAAATATAAAGGTACGTATGGAAAGATTATTAATACTTTCTTTTTATAGGAAGATAAATAAAACAAACTTTTTACTGTCTCTTTTATACAGATAAAATGGAACAGAGAGAGTATTAATTTTAAGAATCTAAAATGATATTTTTATTAAAAATAAAATATTTATTATTTATTTATATTTTAATAATTTTTATTATTTTTGAAGTTTAAAATTAATCCTAATCCGAGTTTAGTATTTTTCATAAATACAAATAGAAGCTATTTTTCAAAATTTACGCATTTTTAGCTCAGATGGTTGTGTAGCATTTGAGCCAATATTTTTGCTTGAAACAGAGAAGAATAAATAAATAAATAAGTAAATGATGGTGGTGTTGAATCCATAGATGATGATTGGTCATGTTAAAATCCGATTGTAAAGGACTTGAAAGGTTGCCTATATTTTACAACAGTACGAACTAGGTGGAGTATATTTTTCCCAATGTAAAAAACACTAAGAAATCCCTAGTGGCGACCCTTTAAAAAGTCTATGAAACTAAAAAAGACTATAAAACGAGAACAAAAATTGAAAGTAATTAATAAGGTGCTAAAAAGTGCCACTCCCTGGTATCTACGGACTAATTAGGTGGTGCAACAATATGAACAATGAAAATGTGATCCAAGTGTTAGGGAGAAGCAGTTGCAAGATGGGTATCTTGTTGTCGTTGGATCTTGAAGAGGTCAAGGCGAGAGTCTCCCAATCTTAGAGAGTATGCTGCTTGCTTGTATTGGGCCCACGTGAAGGGCTTATAAAGACTTGGATTGTGGGGTGTCACCATCTTTGCTAATGGACTGATCCACCAATTCAGCGGTGGCGCTGCAAAGTACATCATTGACATTCTCGCCTTCATTGGGTTGGTCATTGCTCTATGTCTCACGCTTACGAACCTTCCATTTGTCAAAACCTTCCCAAAGTATACAAACATTTTAGTATGAATTATTATACCAAATGCACAATAAATATTAAATCAAATTTCAATAATAATTCTAAAAGATTGGCGTTAAGAATAAATACAAAATTTAAAAATGAGTTGATATTGAATTGAAAGAAAAGTTATAGGAAAATGGTGTTTGTGACGGTGATATTGAGTTGATTAGAAACCAACCTGGAGAGCATCGCCAACCATGACGAAGAATTGATTGGGGTCAGGGGGGACAGGGATCCACAAGCCGTCGTGGGTGGAAATCTGAAGGCCACCCACGTTGTTGGATCGCAAGATTGTCAAGATCTGAGGGTCAGAATGCTCCCCAAAGCCAATGTTATGATTAGTTTTATCGCAATGGAGTTTATGTGACTCAAGTTTGGAGGGGTCCCAATTCTTGTTGCCCTTTAGGCTCACGGGAGGGTAGTGATTGATCCTTAGGAGTGAGTCACTATGGACGTCTCTGATCAGCTTGCTCAATGACAATTTGTCTTCCACCCACAAACCTTCCGCCACTAGATCAAGAATCTCACAAGCTACTTCCTTCGTTGCTTCTATGTAATCATTCACTGCGCAACTGCAATTCAAGGCCACAAACTCACCCTATTAGTTTGCATCGTGTAATTTTTTGCACCATTCCATTTATAGCTGAAATAGCTTCTTTTAATTTGCTCAAACAACCGTCTTTTCTTATGTTACCAAACGCTGCCGGCCAATGACACATGGAGGGTCATGTCATATAATTTAACCCATTTCTCTCTTCTTTTTTTATTAAAAATAAAATATCCCCTTTCTGTATTCTTTATTTGATTGTGAGTTGTTGATTTTTCCCTCACTTTGTTAGCCCAATATTTCGTTCCATGTGGCTCTACAATATGAGTCATGACCAAGGAGTCAAGAACCAATGTAGGTCATAGCACAAACTACCTAAGTTGGTACAATAATTGTTCACCGTCCTTTTTGACGACTCCTGTGCTAAGTGAAGGTTATAAGCACACGTTCTTTTGGTACCCTTTTCGGCTCACACGCTATTCTGCCCAAAAGATAAGAAATTTGAAGCAAAAGTTGCATTTGTGCGTGATTTTCTCACACAGGATAAGTTTTAAAGACTTACTATCTGCATAATGTGGTCAAGTAGATCACATTGTCGTAAGAAAGTCTTGGCTGATGATTATTAAACCCAAGATGTAACGTGATTGTCGTACAATTACGTTGGTTCTATGTGTTGGACTTGGCCCCACTATTCAAAGAAGGTAAAGGTAGGCTCCATATAACAAACAATTCTTAGAATTTATTATTTAAAAAACGGCATGCAATTTATTTTTAAGCCAATTCGGCATGCAATTTAAAAAATAAACAATGATATATATATATATATATATATTAACGTTTATTTAATATTTATTTTTTTAACATATGATATTATTTATTATTTTTTCTTCATTTCTATTTTAAGATCTTAGAATTTAAAAAAAAATGTTTTGTAAACACTCCGTAAGATCTCTTCAAAATATTTTTTTTAAGAAAAGGCTTCTGATTCTAGGACTTCCTTTCTCCCAAAATAAAACTAAAATTTATACAAGTAAACAAGGATGGACAGTAAAGTTTAAAAAAACCTTTACATCATTAATAATTGAAATTTGCAGCTATTTACATAATTAAAATGATTTTTAGCAAATTATTTTGCAAAGTATTTGGGCATCATACCTAAAAAAACTACGGCGTACGATATCATTTTCTAAATAAATGAAATTAAATCATTTTAATATGACAAAGAAGCTGCTCGATGAAGAATTAAAAAGTGCATAAAAATAATAGAGAACACAATAATTGTTACATACTATTACGGGGTTTTGAAATGTGTACAATGAAGTATTTTAAAAGTTAAAACCAAAAACCTAAAAATCAATCAGGTTTGTACCCCCAAGAAAATAATTAATTAGGATGGTTTGGAATAGCCATTTTTTGTGCACGTGTTGCTCATACATTGTCAACTCAAATATTCATATTTAATTGATGGAAAAATCATAAAATAAGCTAGCATAACTGTTGTTATTTAACTTTACTTATTATAACGGAAAGTGGTAGACAAAGCCTATTAAATTATATATATAATAATAAAAAAAAAAAAAGAAACCAAGAATGGTGATCGACATGAATAGAGGCCTAAATGGATGTCCAGTTTCCTGAGAGTGGTCTCCAACTAATTCGAAGCCGTAGAAGTCAACAAAAAAGAAAAAAAATATACATTGATTGGAAATGGTAAGGTGAGAAAAAATGAGGTTTGTTAAACGAATTGTAAATTTTTGTAACATACGTATTTTCAAATATAAAGAAAAGGAAAATATTACTTATATAAAAAGTTCTCTTATCCAAATGTATTCCAAATTTTAATATGTGATGGCATGAAATTTAAAAATTATCACAAAATTTAAATATGTTCGGATAAAAAAACTATAGATATGTACAAATATTACAGTTGTAAAGGAAATATGTGTTTGCTTAGGATAAATTTGTTTCCATCATTCATTTCGGAAAATTTATTATAATAATTGAATTCCCCTGTTTTTATTTACTGAATGAATTGCATTTGTTTTCTTTCCAGCGCCTGAAATGTTAGACAAAATATGGAAAACAAAAGAATGAAATAAAAATGAGGAAAAACAGGAAAATCAAAGTTATGTGAAAGTGGTGAGAATTACAGACTCAGCAAGTCCCCACTAGGCTGCTTGGCACTTAAGAAACACAAACAGATAAGGGTCTGTTCCCTACCCTACATCCCCCGGACCCCCCCCCCTCCCTCTCTATACCTATCTCACACACACATGCCAATATACAGTAAAGTGTTTTTTAATTTTATTACAGTATTATTACTACTTTTACCACTTGTTATGATATTAAAGTTGTAACCCAAAGAAGTTGTTGAGGAAAGAATGAAAATGGAATAGTACTAAAATGAATGAATAAATATACCTGAACTTGGTAGGGTCATTTGCTATGGTTTTGGATCTGTCAGAGAGGGAAAGAGGATTGGTATGAAGGAGGAGATATTCAAGGTCACCCATATCACCATTGGGGCCAATATTTTTGCAGCCATAGCCAAAAGGGTTGGCAGGGCCAGCTTGACGCTTCTCTGAAGAGGTTTTGGAGAAAAACTCTGTTCCCTCCTCTTCCAACCTTGAAATAACCTCCTTTGGGACACTGTGGTTCACCACCTTAAAGAAACCATAATCCTCGCAGGCTTTCACCACTAGTTCCGACAACTTTGACCTTTCCATTGAAAGGTCTATCGTCGGAATCCCCATACCCTTTGTTTTCTTGGTTCTTATCATCATGGAAGTTGTACACGGCGCAACCATTGCTATTGAACAAATATATATATTTCTGGTTAATACAAGAATGGCTTATAGAACTTATGGTTCTAGAGAGGGATATTGGTTTTTGGTTGGAGAAAGGTAGCATCATATATCATCTATATATACATGACATACAAGAGAGGGGAGAGGAGAGAATGAGGAGAAGGAAAGAGGGTTATGATTAAATTTTATTTTATTTTTAATTAAAATCAATTAAATTATTGTGTGCAAAACAGAGATGGGGTACAGAGGATTAATTAAATAACAATTTTATAAATATATGAATTGGAAATTAATATATTACTTGTGTTTATTCAAGGAGGCGTGGACTTTGCAGACAGGACAGTCCAAGGGTGAAAAAGGCAAAAGGAATTGATCAAAAAGGAAGAAGGAATTCAAATGTTTGTGGCATGAATTGATAGAAGAATCTCAATTTGTCAAGTATGAAATGAATTCCTCCTATCCCGTAACCTTTTCCATAGTCCGCACTAAACTAACTAAGACGGCTAGAAAGCAAAAACTAATGAAATATTATAATGCAGCATGGTAACTAACTAATGAGAATTAGTGTGAACAAGAATGCTTAACCAAGTCACTACCTGTGGATTAATTTATACAAGATCTGAGATTTCTACTGTTATACTGTCACATTTATTTTATATTTTTTGTTTTCAAGAGTAAGATTTTAAGGTGGGAAGTGGACGCATTAGGTTTAGGTGAAAGAAAATTTTTAGACTTTGGAGCCAATTGGTAGCGGCTGTTTGCTGCCTTAATTGGACTTGGCTGCTACCAAAGCTTTTCAGAACCACGTGCTCTAAAAGCTCCTCTTTTCTTCTCTACATTTGATGCATACGAGTTACGCGTATGTTTGACTCACCCACTTCCACCTTCTACTTTACACCACTCTCTCCTTTTTCGTAACACTTCTTTTCTTGCCATTTTATTTTAAGCATTCATACATTTATTTATTCTTTTATAATTCCTTTTTTTTTTTTATCTCATTCATTCTTCCTTTTCATAACATCATTTACCTAAAAAAATAGTAAAATAATAAAAATTAAAAAGATAGAAAAAATAAATATATAAAAAAAGTATTTGTATTATAACTAGAAAAAGATAAAAAGACAAGAAAGAGAGCAATTAAAAAATATGATAAAAAAATATGTA
This sequence comes from Canavalia gladiata, assembly GCA_037954105.1. NCBI lineage: Eukaryota > Viridiplantae > Streptophyta > Magnoliopsida > Fabales > Fabaceae > Canavalia > Canavalia gladiata. The sequence goes on from CM075660.1 coordinate 20,318,149, forward strand.
AAAATTAATTATGTAATTCTAGTAATAGAACCTAATATAAATATATGTTTTCTAATCATTAAGGCTGTATTTGTAAATTATCTTACAGGATCCAAGGTTAATATGATTTTTTTCTTATATTATAGGAGAACATAGCGGTAACAATATTGTAAGTTGTAGCTGGTCAAAGTGCTCATGCTGATGTTGGGTGTTGTTCAGAAACTAAAAACGAAGAATCTGCTCTCTCTCTCTCTCTCTAATTTGCAGATTGTCGGCTATCCTTTTCTCTCAGGCGGTTTTTGTTGAAACATGTTTCTGTGTATTTCAAAATCAAACCATTTTAATTCGAGGGAAGTTGAAGGTTAATTATTGATCTGAAGAAGTATATGATACAAACTTTAAACATATAGCAGGCGTTGCCTGGGCACTGTTGGCCGTGGGAGGTTCAAGTTTATTTTCTTTATTCATATTTTAAATTCTATTTGGTGAAGGTGGTGACTTGTCAGGTTTGGCCATGTTCTTCCTAGCCGGCTAGGCCCTTCTACCCTTCTCCGCATTTTTTTTAAATGAAGAAAATTAATAAGTATTAATTTTAAAATTAATAGTTAAAATTTATTATACTTATTTTGGTTTTATTATAATTTTAATAATAATTATAATTATACTTTATTTTTTAAAATATATTTTCTTATTTTAATTAAAAAATTTATTAACAAATTCATTCTTAACTTATTAAATTTTTTAAATATATTTTTTATTAAAAAAAAAATTCGTTAGTTTCTAACATCTATTTGTTAGTTCTAAAAACCTATTCTCATCTTATAAATATATTTATAGTCAATGTTAAATGTCAGTTAAGATCTATATTAGATCATAGATAATGATTTTTTTATTTTTAAATGAACTTTAAGTATCTAAAGAACAAAAATGACATCATTATTTTTTTCTTCTTCGTTTCATCCATAATTGTGACTGTTGCTTCATCAATTTCAATCCCAACCTCAAAATTCACCTTTTTTTTTTAAGGGAGATCCTTTAGAAACATCAATCTCAAAACTACTTTTAATTCCATTCTCATGCATAAAAGAGAACTATTATTATCACTACCATAATGGAACCTTACAAAAAATTTCCTTTAATTAAAATTCTTTTCCTTTTCCATTTTCTTCTTTTCCTTCCTTGTTTTGTATTTTGTTTCATCTTCCAATTTTAATGTCACCTCTCTCCCCCACCTCCTTGGAATTGGGATTGCTTGCACCCAACACTTCAATAATCAATATTTGAATGCATCCCAAAAGGCCAATTATAAGAAGTCCAATTTATATAAGGGCATTTCAAATTTCAATTTCACTAAGTTCTTGTTTCTCAAAAAAGCAAACACTTTGTAAGATATATTCAAGTCTAATTATATACAAATTCCACTCAACATAAGTTGCTATTGAAATTTGGAACTAAAAACAAGACATGATAAATTCAATCTGGGAGGAGGACTAGCAACTTCGATAAGCATAGGCAGTTCAACAAAAACTTCATCACTACATCCACAATGGACTTCCTATTCATATCGAGGCTAGGATGTTATGCCAATATTAGTGGCAGTATTGCGTTGCTTACGAACAATGTCAGATTTCTCAAGCTTAGGCTTAACACAACAATGGTGCTTGTGTGCATACTAAGTGCTACCCTCAACAACATATTGCTCGGTATTGGATGTGGTGGGTGATTTATGGTGGCTGGATCAAGTTCTTCGATGCTTATGGTTGTGTCCACCTTTCTCGTCTCTTCACTGATTGCACCTCTTTCCCTTATTCCCTACTTAGAGTTTAAACACATCCTTTCTACAACATGAATGATTTTGCAAAGGAATACATATAACTCAGCTAATTATCATAGTTCCAGCACCTTCATCAATTAGGATTGCTCGTTCCCGACCTATCGAAGGACTTGAAAATGTTAAGGGATTGCTAGGCGGAGACTCTCATCAATGGTGAAGAATCAAAGGAGGACGATGATGAGGATCCCATGGAGGAGGATAATACCCACCAGGAAACACGTAGAAATTGTCATAGCCATAACCATTAGAATTAGGATCATAAGACCATTGTTTCGTTTTGAAAAAATTTGATGGCATGCGGTAAATTAAAATATGTGATAGCACTGTCTTCAACCATCTATACACTTATAATGTGATATTTTAGAATTTAATATTTTTTTATAAAATATAAATAAACATAAAACACAACAATGTGTGATTTTTAAGTATATTACATAATGAAAAGCATCAAATTCTTTATGTAGAAATAGAGTTTGTTACATATTAAATTAGATGATAATTAAAATTATTACATATCATTCAACATAGTTTAACCCTTCTCACGTCATAAGAATGGAAAATACTAAAAACATCACGAATAGTTTATTATTACTCATGTGAACTTCTTTATAGGATATTTCAATTACAAAAATTAGGTTTTCGTTATTATTAATTTTATTTTGACTAAAACTTTATTTTTTTTCGATATCATTCACTAAATTTTTACTTTATAAAAAATATAATCAAATAAATTTTTGACTTCACATTAATTAGGATGCATAATTATTTTGTAATTATTTACAAAATTTATATATATATATATATAAATTTATATTTGTTAGTTATTTTTTATTAACAATCACAATATATTTATTAAAAAAATTTTAGTATCCATCTTCAAATTTTCCTCTAAATAAATAATAATAATTAAATTTTTATAATATATTTTATTATCTATTTAGATAACTAAAATCACAATATTTTTTTTAAGTGTAAAATAAATTTATTATTATATGAATTAAATTTATTTATCATTATTATATTATTTTAATATAATGAACACCTCATTAATATTATAGATTATGATATCTTTTAAATATTTAATCAACATCACACAAAAAATAAAATATTTTTATTATAAACTCATAATATTCACATTTTAAAATGTTCACATTATATAATAAGATTATTTATAATTTTTTATTATATATCAGCATCACAAGAGATTTTCAATAACTATGATTAAGTTATCTATTCTTTAAAAAGTTTTTATAATATTTTTATGATAGTATGAAATATTATAATTTTAACATACAAAATTATACATATTACATCTTTTTTCTTTTTTCTTTTTTTTTTATTCGTTTCAAATGTATAATTTTTTGGTACTACTTTTTTAATTCTAAACAAATGATAAAAATTATTAATTTGTTGTAAAATCAAAAATTAAAATTTTTAAAAATTAAATTATACAACTCATTCAATCTAAAACAATTAACTTGAATATTTATTCTCTTTTTTATATAATATATTTTTTCACTTATACATTGTGCATAAATAAACCTAAATGATGTGTGATTAATCACGAACACAATTAATTCAATTAAAACTTTACACGTTAGAGAACAAATTTAAAGTCAAATATAAGAATTTAAAAATAAAATTAAGTCTCATAATAATAGCAACAAATATTAAAATTTATATGGTAGAACAAAGTAGTATATAAGAAAATACTACTAGTAAAAGTTTTCTCAAACATTTATCTGCCCATAAAAGTATATTTAGTGCCCTAAGATAAAAAAAACATTATAATAAAAAAATATACCAAAATAAATATAACTAAGATATATTATATTTTTTAATTATATAATATGGTTCAATCAGCGGTCTTTATTCTTCACATGTCAAAACTTCTTTAAAAATTAAAATTTCTTTGTTTAGGATCTAATATAGGATGTTGAACTCTAACATATATGTTGAAAAAATAATATAGAAATTAAGAATTAATAAATAAATTTTTAATTTAACAACATATTTTTAAAAATTTAATAAATTAAAAATAAACTTTTTAGTAAATTTTAATTAGAAAACAGATTTTTTTTAATTAGTTAAAGGCAAAGCATATTTTTAAACAAATTCATCCCTAACTCATTCTCTCATTCATTCGGAATTAATTTATTTTTATCTATTTTTTCAAGTTTTTAAATTTCTTTTGAGTTATAATTTTTTAAAAATTGTTACATTTTTACTATTTTGTATTTTTTATAAAAACACCCTCTTATTTATAGAACCACTAAGGTCCAACCTTTATCATTTTATATATATAAAATTAACTAAAATATTCTTATTATAATTTTTCTCTCCATCTATAAACTTTTTCTATCTTATCAATGCATTACAAATAAAAGTCTCTGTTGTAGTAAAAATTTGAAATTAGTGAATACTTCAGTGATAAATATTTTGAACAGAATAAAGAATTAATAAAATAATTTATAAGCTCATATTTTATAAATATTAAAAAATATTTAAAAAATTCAATAAAAATAATCATATTATTTGTTAATAGAAATTAATAAAATAATTTTTTATAAAATATTTTTTAATATTATACATGAAAGAGTATATGAATTTTACAAAAATTAAAAATATGATATACTAAATAAACTAAAAATATATAAAATAAAAATAATCCTTTTCACAAATTAGTTTGAGGTAGTAAAGTTTAGCCCAATTTTCAATCAACCGATATCATATACCTATTTTTTATCCCTCAGCTAACAACGGCAGTCAATCTAATTAGAGCTACATGTGAAGTAAAGTTTACAACATTTCACAATTTTTAAATAAAGAAAATAGATTCAAATAAAATTTACTTTCAACTAAAATGGTAAGAATAGTTTAATTAAAATACTAAATTTTGTAGTTAAAAAATATAGAACATTATTATAATAATAAGAGAGCATTTGAGATTAACTTCTTTTAATTGATTTAGAAAATTAATATAAAAAATACAATTTTTTTTGTTTAGTGAAAAAAATAACATAAAAACTTTTGAAAGCATTAACTTGTAACTTTTGAAAACCTTTTCTTCTTCTATATTATATAAAAAAAACCTAAAAAAAATTACATCCACTTTCATATATGAAAATAATTTTGTGTGTAAAAATAAATTATAAAATATTAAATTATCTTATTTATTTAATTTTATAAATACTTTTACTTTTAATTAACATTGTAACTATTAACATTTTTATTATTATTAATATTTTTATTATTATTAATATTACTATCATAATAATTATTAATAGTGTAATTATTATACTATATTATTAACATACCATAATTATTAATGATATAACTATTATATTATATTATTAATAGGTCATTTTTATCATAATTATTATTAATATCATTAATATCATTATTAATTATTATCATAGTTATAATTATGAGATTAAGTTAAATTTAAAATTAGTTTTTAATAATAATCATGTAATATCTAAAAAAATTTTTAAAAGAAAAGACAGATAGCATATAAAATGCATGCAAGTGACATCTATGCCAATTAAGTAAGCTTTATCCCCTCGGCCACCAACAACAGACAAGTTCTGCAATGAAGCCACCAAATTGAGTCAATTTAAAACCATTAAAAAAATAATTAAAGTCTACAATTCGATATCTAGAAGTAAGAGAAAGAGATTCATATAAAATATAACATTATTATAATTATAAGAGAGTGTCTGAGATTGAAAATTTTTTAATAGATTTAGAAAAGTAATATAAAAATAAAATATTTTTTATTGAAAAATTAGTATAAAAAACTTTTGAAAATATTAACTTGTAAATAAAACTAAACAAAATTACATCCACCTTCATAAATGAGAATAATATTGTGTATGTGAAAATAAATTATAAAAATATTAAATTATCCTATTTATTTAATTTTATAAATATTTATATTTTAATTATCATTGTAATTATTAAAAAAATTTATTATTAATTTTATTGATATCATTATTATTATTTTTATAACAATCATTAATATATAATTTTATTATAATTATTATATTATATTATTAACATACCATCATTAAAATAATAATAATAATAATAATAATAATAATATTATTATTATTATTATAATAGTTTTTATTTAAGAATTATTTTTTTAACGAAAATAATTGGAAAATTTTGAATATAAAACAAAATGATGTACAAAATTTTGAATATAATAGTTTTTATTTAAGAATTATTATTATTTAAAACAAAATGTTTTAAATTTAATTTTTTTTATCATTGTGTTTAAACGAGTACTAATGAAATTTCAAAAAAAAAATTGAAAGTTATGATTATTTTTCTTAATTCATTAAACTCATCATTTTATCTTTTGATACATAACAAAAAGGGGACATATTGGGGACATAACGATTGTTTTAGAATCAAGGTTCGTCCAGTATAATTGTTTTCCCGTATTATGAGAGTTGAGTAAAATGATGTACATGCATGCATGGTTCACCTCAATGCGAACCAAAGTAGAATTCAAATAGTAAACTGATGAAAACAAATTGAAAGGTGTCCCTTAGAGGCGAGCAACAGAAAGAAAGAAGGAATTTTTTAGGATCAGTTACTTGATGAATATTTTGCCATGTGGCATTGATCACCTGGATTAGTGCTTAATTAAGGCAACCGATTAGGGCAGCAACAAAGAATATATAAATGAATCAAAGCAATGATTCAGCACAAGTTACGGGAAGAGGTCTATTGCATCAATTATATAAATGTATAACATCGATAAAGACGAGGTTTTTGACTCCTGATTTGTAACCAAAATGGTTTAATCTTGGGTCCCTTGCACCTCCGACCTTCCCCACCCTTATTAATTGGTTATTTAATTAATATAAATAATTAAAAAATTAAGGAATATGGAGGTGTTGACGTGAATGACTCTGCTACTTGCAATGGTAGGTAGAATCTACTAATAATGGCCATCAAGTGGGTGGCATTTTGATGATGATAAGGACGATGACAGAATGATATTATATAGTAGTGAATGCAATTAATTACGAACATGGTTTTAAAATCTATGTACTATTAAATAATGGAAAACATATTATATGCTGAAACGATTAGGACAAAAACGCCTTTTTCGTCTCCAATCATATTTTTATTTAGAACCTGCCACCCCTTTGCAGTTGTAGTTGCAGTTGCAGTTGCAGTTGGTAGCGCCCCTCCACCCTTATCTGCTCGCTGCCTATTTTATTTTGCTCCTCTTGTATTATTTTCTGGCTGTATATATCATCTGCGGTGGGGACTCAACCCTTTTCTTTTTTTAAGAAAAATATATTTGTTATATATTTAAAAATAAATAAAATAATATATATATATATATAAAGTAAGAAGAAATCAAATTATTCTAAAAATAATTTTATTTAAAATAATTTTATTTAATAATTTTTATAAATAATTAAATTTTATTAATTCAACCATTAAATTAATAAATTATATTATATAAATTATTTTATAAAATTAATATTTTATTAAATAAAATTAAATTAACAGATATTATAAAAGATATATTATTTTTTAATTTAAATTTATTTTTTAAAATATCAAATTTTTTTAAAATTTATAAATTTCTATCAAAATATCTATATAATATAATTTATTAATTTAATAATTAAATTAATAAAATTTAATTATTTATAAGAATTATTAAGTAAAATAACTTATTCTTTTTCTGTATAATATTTAAGTTTAAAAAAATTATTGTTCATACCAACATTACTATACACCAATTTTAAAGTAAACTTTTTTAATATGCCAATGACTAATATATAATTTTTTTAAAAAAGTCTTAGTTATTATATATTCTAATAATATTTTTATCATGATATATATATTTGATGAAATCATAGGTTATCGATTTTGTAATATAATTGGTAAAAAAATTTGTTTAATTTAAAAATTTTTAGATTTAAATCTTAGATTAATGTACATCTGTACTAAAAAAACTAAAAAAATGTTATTTATGATGATTTTATTTTTAAGTTGATCAGATAGAAAATAATGGATCATGGTGTTGCAAAATCAACGTGCTTAATTCAATATAAGCATTCTGAAATTTTAAATATCAATATTAAGAGAATTTGAAATTGTAATTGTATGATGATAATGCTTTTAAATTATATATATATATATATATATATATGTGTGGTTATATTTTTTTTAATCAATATAAAAAATTTAATAGTAACAAACAAGAATAATATATCCTAATCATATTTCGGTTCGTAAGAAGAATGGGTACATGAAATGATTTGGAATTGAAAAAGAAAAATGATGGATGAAGTTTTTAGCCCCTTCAACATATTTATAAGATTTAAATTTTGATTGTGTGAAAAAATAGTATTAAAGAAAGTAATAAATAATTCAATAATTTCTATATTTTAACAAAAATATTTTTTGATTAATAGCTAAAAAGTATCAATTAGTACTTTAATAAAAAAATAAAAAAATTCAGTATAAAAAAATTTATTTTAATAACAATTTAAATAATATAATTATATAAAAAAATCGTAGTGTTTGTAGGTAATTTCCATGCATTACGCTTAAAATTTATCGGTTAATATTTTTTTTTTATTTAAAAAATTATATTTTATACATCTCATATATGCGTGCATGTGTGCGTGTGAAGAAATTATTGGATGCTCGATGCTCATAATCCTTCACAAGCACAAAAACACTAGCCATTAGATTTCTGTGATATTTACTTATTTAATGAGCACACTTTCTGGCGAAAGAAAATTTCAACGAGTATATGTCATACATCCTCTCCATGTACATGGCAAATGACAAATGGCAGGATGAAAAAGAAGACATGTTCGAAAAACACTTAAAGTACAACACTTCAACTTTGTCGAATGTTTATGCATATTTGTAATTCAGCATTGACTAGGATAAGTTAGAGCACTTGATAGATAATTTATATAAAAAAAAGGGGGTCACAAATTTGAAAGAATTAATGTGGGTTTAAACACAACAGTTAAGTATAAGATGAAGTGATAGTGATAATTTATAAATTTAATAATCAATAATAATTTATTTTATTTTATTAAAGATTATTCTTATTTAATACAATTTTTAAAAAAATTAATTTTATTTTTATAAAAAAAATTTGAATAATATCAGTTTTAATAATTAATATATAAATTAGGTAGGTATAACTAAGAATAGAAATAGATCGAGTCAAGTTAGGCTTTGAATGTTTAAATCTGACCTGTTTAAAAATTTTGAGACATGAGTTGAATCTGTTGTTTATTAAATTTTTATTTTTTAATGTCTAATCTAATTTAAAAACTACAAGTCTATTTAAAAATCTATATTCCAACAAAGATCAATAAATAAACTCAAAATTTATGTAAATAATTGATTAAAAAAACTTGCAAACTTCAAGCTTATAAGATAAAATGATCATTAAATAAAGTTAAAATATATATATATATATATATTATGTAAATAAAATATGTTAAATAAATATTATAATATATTAAAATAAATATATATATATATATAAATAGGTTCTGAATAGGTTAAATAGGCTTTTTTAGAAGTCTAAATTTGATTTGTTTATTTAAAAATACTTTTTAATCAATTTAAAAAACGAGCCGAATCATAAACTCTTATTCAACAATCTTATTAATTTCCATTCCTAATTATAATCTAATTTAATATAAAATACTAATTTTTTTAAACGATATTTTAAAATTCTTTTTTTATTTTATCTTTAATTATAAACTTAGTTCAGATTCAAATAGGACTAGGAGTATTTATAATTCAATTTAAATCAATTTTAAGGCAAAATTTCAATCAATCTTAAAATTTAAATCAATTACAAAATCTTAGTTTGGATAGGCTTGGATAAAATTTTAAATCCAATTTGATTAAAAGGGGTTTATATAATTCAGTTTATACTTATATTTTTAATTTAATTAAAAGATGTTAAATAAATTATACTTATTATTTCTTATACCAATTTTAATTAAAACTTAATTTTTATAAAACAATTTATATAACAAAAATATAAAAAAAAATGAACAAATTTAATTAAAATAATAAAATATATTATTTAAAAAATAATAAGATGTAAATTTTAAAAAATATATAAAAATAATTAAATGTTATAGTTTTATAAATATATAATTATATAAGTATAAATAAGAAATATTTTTAAATAAAATTATCTATATAAAATATTTATTTGAATTGAATTATATTAATTTTTAAAAATGGATCTAAATTGACCTACATATAATTCAATTTAATAAAAAAATTATTTTTACAATTTTGAATTAATTTAATTATTGATTTATTTATTTTCATTTTGCATTGTGTTGTATCAATTTTTGAAAATCCTTAATTAGATTGAAGTATGCTTGGGTGGTGCTTAATTTGATGGTGGACACCTCATGATGTATACTTGGATAAAGAGGACACAAAAGGTTAAGATATTGTAATGAAAGTTACGTATGAAAAGTGAGACATCCTCTTTTTTATAATGTGGCCGGTTAACTAAAACTAAGTGTTCCCTTTCTCATATCAGAATAATTTGCATGGTTGGTTTCTTGAAATTCTCTTGACATGGGATTTAGTGTCAAATCCGAAAGCCGATCCTAATCTCTGAGATACTCAATCAGAATAATAAAGGAAGAGTAATATTTGGCCTAAATTCTTGTTGTTCAAATCACATGCATTTGGGTGAATGAGTGCATAGCGCGCGGATTGTTAGGCTTGGATTCAGATTTCGGTCGAGAACTATTACTTACTATTATACAGATAAAAATTTGTTCCGGCACAAAATTAAGATGTGCTTCGTCAAAATCTTGCGCTTCTAATGATTACGCATCAGTTTCACAAGACTAATTCATTTTTATCAATTATTAGTTTATAAAATATGTATATATTCACCTATCCTGCCGACATATTTTATCAGAAAAAGTATAGTGATGTATGATGAATGAAGTTGATTTATCTGTCTGTAAAGGAGGAAAAATAGTTGATAATATAATACCTTAACTTTTGTCTGAAGAATAAAGATGTGGAAAACAACAACAAATCGAGACAGTTACTTGTGGACAAGAAGTGTTTGTGCAAATAACTATATTAAAGTTGTTGCCAGATGCCTATAGTTGAAGAGAAATACTAAAATACTATATATTAAAATTATAATTTAATTGAAATATTATTAATAGTATAAAATTATACATATTTTTGTATAAATAATTATATATTATTTATTATAAAAATTGTCAATTCTTGTAAAAATTAATTTAAAAATTATACATACAGTAATTTTTAATTTTGGATAACTGTAAAAAATTTATATTAATAATATATTAAAATTAAATTATAAAATTTGTATATATATATATATAATATTTTATAACAAATAATAAGGTTAGATACAGAGGCCCGAAATCAGAATAGAATTTGAGCAAAATAAGATATTTAAAGGAAGTAAAGTTATATTTTATAAAATGAATAAAATTCAACGGTGTATGTTTTGAGTATTCACAGTTTGAGTATTAATTGTCCCCTGTCATGTTAAAAGTTATTCCAGTACTATTGTATATGCATATTTTAAATGCATTTGAAAATATGGTTTATTTATTATTATTCATGCGCCTGCAAGCAAGCAGGATACAAGGGCAATACAAGACAACATGGAATTGACAGAAAAAGATGAAATTAAGAGACAAATGTGATATTTGAGACGTTAGCTTGGAATATGACAATGAGAAAGAAAAACCATAGATTCTGTCGTTTGGGTTAAAAAGAGAAGTTTGGGTACAAAAAATGAGTCGAGTGTTGGAGGTTTTCTGTTGTGTCTTGTTGAGTGGAGTCTAGTGCAAAATTGAATCAAGTCAAAAGCAGCTAACAGCAACTTTTGTTGAATTTGTGGCGTCATCTTATTTAAACTTTTTTGTTACTGTGTAATAATGTTTAAAATAACTCTGAAGGCCTGCAAAGGAGATTTCAGTCTCCACCTAATTTGAAAAATAAAATGTGCAAAATGATCCACATTCGACTCAGCCACCTACTACCTTTAACAATAACGAAAGCATGTATATGTGTGTCGGTCACAAACACATGTTCCCTCTTCATCTTTAGACATAATGCCCACCTCAAGCCATCTTATGTCTTCCACCGTACTTTTTATTTACAATGTAACATCAAAATTATTTCCTTAGTTTTATTTATATAACCTTCTCTTAGAGTTCCACAAATTTACTACATATCTCTTCTTGTTTCATATTATTTCATATGTCCTTTAATTTATGTAACTATAAGAAATTACAAAAGTTTTATATTATAAAAAAAGATATGCAGTATTATATTATTATATGAATTAATAAAAGATTGGGGAACATATTAATTAAAATTTTATTAAATCTGAGATATTTATCCTTATTGTATTGGTGTGGCTATAATTGGTTTATCAATCGTTCTTGTGTTAGAAAATATTCTGCTGGTTCTATAGATAGAATTATGGATTATAGAGAATTGTTTGATAGAATTTTATTTTGGTGTGTGTGTTGACCTCTCCCCTGGATGTTAACATGTGTAACTAAAACCTCCACGAAAACGATAATTAGATAAAAAAAAGAGAAGACGACATGAGAGGGAGCAGAGTGTAAGGTGGACCAACCCCGAAAATGATGCTGATCACCAAGAAACAAAAACGAAACGTCCCGAAGTACTTCTGCACGTGAGGTGTATGGTGTTTTGGTCTTCAGCGGAGGCAGAGGATTCTCGAGAGCGATGAAATGAAGAAAAATGAAATTAGCTACAGGATCTTAGATATTTGGTGTTAATGTGTTATGTAATCAGAAATTAATTTATCTTTTAGAATCACGCCTATTTATAATTCTGGTTAATCTTCACATAATTAATTTATTATTTTCTTTGCAAATTAAAAAATTTAACCATATATTATATAAAGATTGAACAATAAATATGTAGTTGTTCTCAATCATACAATAATTTTTTGTTATAATAGTTATTATAAAAATAATAGATTTTTTTAACGAATATTTTTTTGACAGTTTTATAAATTTATACAAAATATATTAAATTTTAATGGTTATATAATTTAAAATTATTGTTAAAATAATGTTTAACAAATAAATATTTATTAGGAAAAAATTTAATAAAAGTTAAATTATTACTATATATTATTTAAAAATATTACTAAAATTTCTTTTTAGTGAATGAATTTTAATTTTTTTAAATTTTCGGAGTAGTTTTTTTTTCAATTTAGTTAAGTATATTAAACTGTAAAAGCAATTTCAAATATTAAGTATTAAAATATTTTCACTAAAAAACGTAACAAAAAAGAGTCCATTTATAATTGCTACTCGACTAAGATGTAAGATTTGAAGGTACAAGGTTTGATGAAATTTTAATAAGATGTATTATTTTTTGAATTAAATTAATTAATTAATATTTATAATTTTATTAAATTTTTATAATTTAATTTTTATTTTTTATTTTATAATTTTAAATTTTCAACTAAATTAGTAATAATTAACATTATTATATCTATGTTAAATGTAAAAATGTGATATTTTTATTTTAAATAACTGCATATGTAACTGTGTTAACTATTAATTTTTATGATAATCGATTATTAAAAATGGTAATCAATTAATGAAGGCTAAATTTGTGAATGTAAATGAGTGGAAATACTGTACATGTTTGTTAATCATTTTCATTTTATTTTACGTTCGTATTTAAGACGGTAGAGGGCGGATGTACATATGCATAGTGTGTCCATCAAAATTCATCTCGATGATTTTTTCTCTTTTTGTTTTCTTATACCGGAAAGATACCTACACACAAATTTACATTCAATTACATTCATGTGTAAGCCGTTCAATATATTTTTATTTTAAAAAAGCTTCTAGCCATTGATAAACGAATGTAAGAGGACGGATTTATGTTTGCTAATCACAGTTTTTTTACATTTTAAATAATAAAAAATTTATAAACATTAGTTTATATATATATATATATATATATATATATATATATATATATAAGTTATTGTTAAAATGTCCGAAAATCGATACTCGTGTATAGACATTAATTTTTTATAACCTATGAAATAAGTATAAGTTATACACCATTAAATCTCCAATTATGTTTACTATCTCATATTTTTATTTATGAACGGATATTATGAGAAACTCAAAGAAAGTATTTTAAAGTACTTTATTACATGTTGCAATTCATTTCTATTTATTTATAATAAAAATTAATAAATTACATCTATTAATTTATAATTACAAAACTAAGCATACAATAAGTAAGTGAGTGTAAATATAGTAATAAAGCTATCAAAATATATGTTTATTAGAACTTTCGTTTTTCATAGGTTTCTTTTGAGAAACAATGTTTACAATAGAAATATAAGTAGAAGATTCTTTTATCCATTTATTCTTTTTCATATCAAAATCCTTTGTTTTGAATTGAGGTGAAAATATTTTGACTTTTAAACTTTATCTAGATATAAAAATAGATATAATTAAAAAATGAAAAAAAATTGTTATTGATGATTATAAAATATCAAAACTAATTGATTAAATAGGATGAATGAAAATTAGTTTAAAGAAAATTTTGATGTAAAAGATGAGATTTTGTATTTATTTTTTTTATAAATGAATATAAAGGAATATATTTATATACATGTAATATATAAGCATGTAAATTTGTTCATTTTACATAAATTAAATAAACTAATTAATATAAAATTAACTCTTAACTAATTACTGATAATCATCATTATCTTTTTTTATATTTAGATAAAAATTTATCTTCAACTTTAAGTTTAGAATGAAATTAATAAAAAAAATAGATATAATCTTAAATAGAATGTCAATTATTTGTTCGATATATGAAATATAATAAATAAAAATTAGTTGTTAAATGATTTTTTTTCATATAAAATGAAGATCTAGTTCAAAATATTTAAAGTTAATAGTAAAATATAACACTCAAAGGTATGAGAAATATCCATAAAGAGTGAAAAAAATTAATTTTAAAAGTAAAGACTTGATTTGTAATAGTTCTAAGATCATAGAAACAAGACTATGATATTCAACCTCAAGATTTGATCTTAAGACCACATGTTTCCTATTTGGGGACTAAAAAATAAGGTTGCGAACAAAGAAAATACAATATATAGAAGTTCTTCTTTTGCTAAACACATTAGACCCTCAATCTAAGTTTGAGAACGTTGAAAGATTTAACGAGCTAGAGGTAGATTTTTGCAAATACTAACCGTAAAAGGAAATACCTTGAAAGTATTGAAGAATGAAATTCATTGCTTTCCAATGAGTATCTAAAGGTTGAAGCATAAAGTAACAATTTATTAGCACAATAAGCAAGCTTTGGTATAGTGATGGTGAGGTACTGTAGAGAACCTACTACAAGTCTATAAAGGTGGATCTTTAAATATACCACTAACTTAATTGGAAAGTTTTAGGCTAACAATCATGGAATTAGGTAAGGGTTTCCAATTAGACATGTTGGTCTTGATAAGGAGATCTTGAATGTATTTTGTTTGAGAAAATAATAAGTCACTTTTCTTAGTGTGCTTATCCTTAATGCCAAGAAAGTAATGTAATTAACCAAGATCTTTGAAGGAAAAGACATAATTAAGATCCAGTATTAAGGATTGTATAATAGGAGCAAAATCATCAATGATAATAATGTCATGTACATATGTTATAGAATATAAATGATGTAGAGGAGGTGAATTTATAGAATGTACAAGTATCATATTTAGTAGCAATAAAATTAAAATGTGGGAGAATGGTACTAAATTTGGTGAACCGTGACCTAGGTTCTTTTTTAAGGCCATATAAGGCTTCGTTAAGTTTGCAAAAAAGGTCGTTACTACCATGCACAAAGCCTGTGAATTGTTGTATAAAAACTTCTTTAATAAAATTACCATTCAATAATGCATTATTAAAATCAAATATCCTTAAGACCATTATTGTTATGAAAAGGCTATGGTAAAAATAATCTTAGTAGTATATAGCTTAACTATCAAGTTGGAAGTTTTAGCATAGTCAAAACCAACTTATTAGTGGAAACCCTTAACCATAAGTCTTGGGTTATATTTTTGGATTGGCCCTCAAGGTTATATTTAAGTTTGAACATCTATTTATATTCATTAGCCTCATGATTGGAAGGTAAGAGAACAATGGACCATGTTTTATTTTGCAATAATGCACAATACTCCTCGTCCATAGTTTGTATCCACTTAGGATGACTCAAGGAAACTTTGACAAATTTGGATCCAATACAATTCAAGGTAACTTTGGAATATTTGGGTTCAGTACAACTCAGAGAAATTTTGACAATATTGGATCCAATATTAGGTTGTTGTAACATTTTTTGGCTCGAAAATACCAGTATTGGCTCTAGTAGTCATGTTGTGAGTGTTTGACGATGGCCTTGCTTAAGTAGGAAAATGAGATGAAGAAGCTTCACTTTCTATGATATGCTGCAACGAGGATGAAAAAAGATGTGATTGAGATTCTAAGTTAGACATGGTGGGTTATGGGGTTGGGTTAGGTAAAGTGGGTTGTGAGGTATGTACACTAGGGAATTGTGAAATATGAGATACATCTGTTTAATATTGAGGTGAAAAAGTGGGTAGAGGAAATAGTTGGAGGAGTTTGTTTGAAAGAGAATAAAGTTTCAACAAAGATCATATTTTAGGTTTTGTAGAACTTACCATTAAGAGCTCAGCATCTATAGTTTTGTGTTTATTGATGTAGAAGGTGTAAGGTTGAGACTTGAGACATACTTTGTGGGTGTTGTAGGACCTAATAAGATGGGGAAAATAAGCATAACCAAAACATCTTAGAGAGTTGTAATTAGGTTGCTTTCAAAATAAACCTCAGATGGAAAGAGATTTGAAGCATTAGTGTGGATAGTAAGTTGATGAGACAGGTGGCATATGCAAAAGTTTCTCCCCATTCATGGGAAGAGTAATATGAGTTTACGTTTAATATATTCATTTCGTTGATGAATACAATGATAGCTAAATTTGTAAATTATACCTTGAAATTTAAGATATGGAGTGAGTTTTTGAAATTCTCCACCTTTTTCAGCTTGTAAGTGTTTTATTTTGATACCAAACTACAATTTTATCATAGCCTTGAATTTAAGAAAGATTCAATACATCTGTGACTTAGTATGTAAATGATATATCTAAGAGTATCTAGAATATGCATCAATAAATATGTTATAATATGTAGCACCTAATTTAGAGAAAATGAAAAAGAGATTCTTATATAATAGAAAATATTAATTATAAAGATGTATGATAAGAAAAAAATATAAAATTAAAAGGTAATTGTTTATTTTTATTCTTATTTTGAAGAAGTACGTAATTTAATGTTAAAAGTTAAATCTTATATTATTTTTTAATTTAAAAAAGTGTTAGTATGTATAATTTAATACTGACTTAATTATTTTTTATCTTTTTCCAAAAATATGAATAACGTATAGCAAAATTAGCATATTTAAAGACTAATATTTATCAACTGAAATGTTTTAGAACCAAATAACTTTTAAAAAGGTTAAAATATGAATAAACACAATTTTAGAGTAATGATGTAAAAAAATTCCATATCAACCATTCAAAAAATATATATTTAATTAATATTAAACAAAAAAATTTGTTCAAATTTTATATGTAAAAAAATCAACTAAAAAATTAATCTCATGATAATATAAATATTTTAGGTTAAAATAAAATTTTATAAAAAATACATGTAATTTAAATTAAAAATACACGTACAATTATACATCAAACGCCAAACCTTTCATTAAAAGAAAACATTCCGAGTCTCCAATCAATCGTAATCTCATTACCAAAATGTGATTAAGAACTTATTTAATTTTTAGAAAACATATTTTATTTTTTATTTTTTATTTTTTATTAATAATTACAAAATTACATCTCACTTTTACTTTATTTTTTTTAAGGTTTAAATAAAAATTATCGAACCAAATAAATCAAAAGTTACGTATCATTTTAGTGTATAAGTAGCGTTTAATTAGCAAACTTCATTTTAGTGTATAAGTAGCGTTTAATTAGCAAACTTATAAAATATAGTGTTCACACTAACTAACAAATAAAGTTATAATTTAGGTGCAATTGTACTTCTAGTTTTCACATTTTAATTTATGTATGATGTTAGTCTTCTTAATTATATGTTATTATATTTAATTCTTAATTATTAATTATTTAAATTAAGTTTCTCTCTTAAAATTTTCCGTTTCAAAAAAAAAAGTTTCGCTTTTAAAAAGCCCATCCAATAATTAATAAAATATAATTAAGGTGTGATGTATCATTGAATTATATAGATTTATGAAAGAAAATATATACAAAATATTTGAATAAAAAAAATAGCTTTGTTACATTTGATATATTTTATTTTTATTTAAATAATCAAATAAGAAGTCCATCATTTTATGTTTTAGGTCTGAATAAGAAATCCGTAATGAACCCGACTTGTAACTTTTTCTGCGGCTGTGAGGAATAGGTTATTGGACTTACGTAACAATATGATTGGGCTTTAGCCTAAAACAATAATTGAATTAAACCTGCAAGTGTCTGATATAATGGGTTATTGATTCTTTTTTTCTTTGATCAAAGAATATAATAATAAATATCGAACTCACCTGTGAGGCTGTGAAATTTATTTGTACGCTTTTGAGTTCTTTAATTTTTTATTTTTGTAAGTTATTTTGTAGTGCACTTTTTATATCTTAGATGTTTTTGGTCGAAATATTTTGGATGGTTAAGCAAGCTGCGGTTCTTGAGGGACCAAATTGGGTCAGATATTTTTGAGGCTTTTTTGGCGTTGGGTTTTGTTGGTGGCCCATTGTGCCGGTCTGACTTTAATGCAAAGAACCACTAATAAATAATATAATAAAAAAATTGCGTTAATAAATTTTAACTCGAATAAAATTAAAATTTCCACTAAAATTAGCTTAATAATTAGACATTAGTATAACTTATCTGAAACTTTACATTTAATTTTCATCAATTTTTCTGTTAAAAAAATAAAAATAAAAATAAAAACACTGGAGGCTGCATGCTTATCGTATTTTAAATTTGAAAATCGTCGCCAACTGCCAATTAGTTTACTACTTCAATATTTACTACTTCAATATATATTCTTCCAATTTATTTTATTTTTTACCAATAACAAATTCAGGTATTTTACCAATAACAAATTCAAGTATGATTGTTCTAATAGAAAGACGTTAAAAGTTAAAGTAGTTTAATAAAAAATTCACCCATGTAAGCATATGTAACTATTGCTTCCTCCCGCCTGCTCTTTTGTTGACCAAAAATAACATTTAACTTTATAGAATTTAGAGTTTAAAATTTATATATATTAAAATTATTATTTTAAAAAATAAATCTAACAAACCGATTAAATTAATTAGGAATCAATTTTTTAAATTAATTAAATTACAAAACTGTTTTAATAAAAAATTAATAACAAACTAGTAAATTGGAGACGAATTGGTTGACTCGATAAAAATCAATTTTATATAAAATAATGTTATTTTAATATTTTAAAAAAATAAAAAAAATTATTTTGTTTTATTTCATTTACATAATTTAAATTTAAAAAATTAAAAAATATATAATATTTTAACTTTAATCATATAAAATTAAAATTTTAATATATTTTATTATTATTATTATATTTTTTAATATAATATATTATATATATTAAAAATATATAATATATTATATATATTAAAAATATTTATCATTAAATTTAAAATATAAATAAATATAAAATAATTTTAAAATATAAGTTAATAATTATTTTTTATTAATACGTTCACACAATACACTAATATTATTAAAATTTTTATAAATAACATTAATTAAAAATGGTAAATATTTTTATTGTTAATGAATATATTTATTAATAATTGCATTAAATATTATACTATATTTTTTATAATTTAAAAAGAATAAAAATTTTAGAATAAAGAAAATAATTATTAAAATTACAATACCAATATTTATTAATTAATATATCAAAATTCTAAATTTAAAATTTAAATTAATCAAAATTATAATAATTTTATATTTTTTTTATCTGAACATAAAAATATTTTTAAATTTGTTATAGCATGTTAATATTTAAAATTCAGATCATATTAATATTTGAAAGGGATAATTTTTTAACAGATTAAATACTTAACATAAAAGAAATTATATCACTTAATAAGGAAGAAAGTCAGTCCTAGAAATACTTTCATTCGAAAATGAGAATTTTAATTTAATATATTAAAGTAGATATATGAAACTTTTAAGAGTGATGATTTTTTAAAGATAAAATATTTTTTTTACATTTATATTTTTAATGTAATAAATGTTTATTTTTAATAAAACTTATTATCTTTAAATATTTAAGATCAATTCTAAAGACTAAGGTAAACATTTTTTTTTTCTAAAATTAATCTCTTTTCGGATTTTTTTTACGTTGTTACCAGTTAATTTATTTTTTTAATGCATGGGTTTGTGTAATATTTAAGATTTCAAGTATGTTAATTTATTAAAATTATTTTTTATGTAAAATTTGATAAACCCAATTATAATTTATTGATTGCGTTAAATTTGTCACATTATATATCAAATGTTTGTGGAATTTTAGACTATTAGGAACATCTTCACTAGTCAAGAAGGTTGGTTAATGGCATATTGCAACATGCACATAACCATACAACTGAGGGATGTATAATTTAACCATTATTTTATGTACTTAAAAGAATAAAAGTCATTTTGTTGTCAAGATATCAAGTAAAAATGTTAAATACTGTTCTATTATGTCAACTAACTGAAGTGAAAAGGTGTGCAAACTTACAAGCAAAGTACGAGAAAGAGAATATTTACATAAACTTGGTGAAGAGATTCAAGATCTAAGAGAAATACGTTAAAAATCATTATTCAGAAGCATATATTCACAAATCAATAGCAAAAACATTCAACATCACAACTCCCAAGAAAACTTGAAGGTAAGAAGAGTTAAGAATGAGCTGAGAGGGAAGAACATAATAAAAAACTTAATCATAAATAGGATAAAGTATAAGTTATAAATTTAGATGAAATAAAAGATATAACTGGGAACATAAATTATAAAAAAATTGAAGAGTCGTTGTATGCACAAATGTGAAGGATAGAAGGAAAATCATGTGGATGGTGTACAAGAAGTCACCTTACTCTCCATTGCACAAGATTTCTGATGTTGTGATTGTCAACCAAGATCAAGTTTATAGAATTCCTATTTATTGATGGGTAAATGCAACTGCCCATTTACTTGAGAGGATGCCAATAGTCACTCATGTTCATTAATTGGACCATTTCTGAACATGACCAATGCTACAACAACAATTGCTTGTGTTTCTAGAATCTTTTCTTTCTTCCCACATGTGCCTTCACAGATCAAGTTTATTTGTCAACATTTCCTGGGCATTAAGTACCTTGTTAAGCTGTATACTATGAGGCTTATGGAATTAGCAAAATGGGGAGTGAAAATATATATATATATATATATATATATATATATATATAAAACTTTTAGAAAATCGTCTCATTCAGTTTTAGTTGTAAAATTCTGATCATTCAACATGACTCATTTATTCATTTCATTGACAAATATCTTTCGAAAGAACAAGGGCAAGTTGAATCAAGGAGGTAGTGTTTGTCCAAAATTAAATTACATTTGAGGAGGTTTAAAGGGGCATGCATTAGAAACCTTAAAAAACCGTCAACAAATAATGGCAATCCATTTTTTCATGTTGAGCCAATAAAATGTATTACCATACCCTAATTTGTTGTAATATGGATCAATAGGGATGGGAAGGATTTTTGGTTCTACTTTTTATTGTGTACTTTTGCATCTAAATAGTCTAGTAACAAATAAAAAATAAAGTAAAAGGCTCCACCAGAGGATATGGTTCGTCAATAACAATTTTTAGCACCTTGTACTTTTGCATCAAATGCATGTAATTGCTAAAATGATGTTACTAGATTGTTGATTAGTTCATCCTGTAACGAAAGAACAAAGAAAAGCATGATGATTTTTTACTTGTTTCAATTTCAAGGATATCGACTTAGAAAAAATCAGAATCCCTTTCTATCAGCTTGAACATAATCACGGACGAAACCAGAAAAAAATTATGAGAACAAATTTAACATTTGTTAATTAAAATCATATTAATGATTAAATAAGCAATTGATAAAAAAAATTAACTCTTGAAAATATTTTTACACCAAAGGTATCTCTCAACAAACAACTATGAATGTTACTTTATATTTTAAATATAAAAATCGCCAAAATAAAATAAAGCTTTTTTATTAAGGCCAATTCTTGGAGTAGTTGTATATTCCATTCAACAAAATTCCAATTAAAAGTAATAGAAAATATTAATTAATGTTTTCAACACATTAATTAAAGAATTAAAGATAAAAAATTACTAAAGTACAATTATTATAATTTCTAATATTATTTATAATAAAAATATTATTTTCACTTTGTTAACAAAGTCAAAAATAATGAAACATATTTTCCATCTTTGACAACCACGTTGTTTTAAAACCGTTGCTTGTACATGTCATAATAAACTTTTCACGTGTGTCAGTTTTCACAGGAAACGACCAGGAAACAGTTGATATTTTTGTGATTTGGTTAGTAGGAAACTAGGAAGAGAAGATTTTAATTTTTAGAATTGGATAAATTTTATTTTTATTTTTATTTATTTATATTTGTTTAAATTATCTTATACAGAGGAATAAAATTAAATTTTGTAAAATTTATGGAAAATATATTTTCTCTCACTTGCTATAAAGATGGGGAAGGGAAATTTTTATTTGAAATTCCTAAAATATTAAAAACTAAAAATAAAAAATTAAACATTAAACATTACATTAATAAAAAATAGTAAAAAAATAAATCTTTTAAGTTATATTTTATTTTTTAAATTTATACTATTAATATATTTTTCATTTTTTTATCCATTTTAACAACATAAAAAAATTTCTTTTATTTTTATTCATCTAAAAAACTTATTTTTTATACTATCTTTACTTCTTCTTTTTTTATATTTTAATTTATCTAAACAAAATATTAAAGTAAGTAAATAACCAAGAAAGTTAATAGAGTATTTATTTTAAGATTTAAATTTACATTTTCAAAGAATATTAAGCTAGGGGTATTGGGCATAAAATTCAAATATTATATAAAAGATTTATTTTTTAAAATATATTTTAACAATTTTATTAAATTATATTCTTAAAAATTGATTTTAAATATTTAAAAATAATAATTTTTTATTAAAAATATTTATTATATATTATATAATAATATTTTTTAATAAAATTTATCATTTTTAAATACTTAAAATTAAATTTAAAAGTTAAGATTAAATTCAGGCTGTTAAGTTTCAAATTCAATATTTATATTGTCAAGTTTTAAATTCAATATTTATATTGATACATGAGATGGTTGTATATCCAACCAATATTGTATAGTTAATTAAAAAATCAAATATTATTTTATTGGTATATAAATTAATTAAAAATTCTTTACTTTAATGGATATCATATTTATTAAAATAAATCTATATAAGTTATTTATAAAACTTATTTAAAATTTAAATTACAATTTTAAAATATAATCAATACAAAATTTCAACCATTAAAAAAATATTTAAAATATAAAATATTAATCTAAAGTTTGAAAATTTAATGGTCCATATTTTATAAAAATTAATTAAAGTATTTATATGAATATAATTATCATACCTTAGACACTATGTGTTTCATTTATGTGTTTTATTATTTTTCATCGTACATACAAAAATATAAAATAATAATAAAATATAATAGTAATCGAATTACTGATCGATATAACAAGATTGATTCAATTTAATAATGTAATAAATAATTATCCAATAATTAATAAGATAGAATTAAAAATATAGGCACGAAACATTTTAGTATCACACTTAAAATTAAAGAATAAACCAATTATAATATCTAAAAATATATTTATTACATATTTATCATGTATGTATCAATAATGTCATGATAATAACTTCAATAAAACTCATGATTTAACATTACAAAACATATCAAAATACGTAAATCTAAAGTTGTAAATATAAGAAGAATATATGAGAATTTTTCATAAACACAATAAAGGTATAGAAAATATATATTAACGTTTTAGAATAGATCATTCAACATAAATGATAAGATAAGATAATAAAAAAAATTACATAAAATTCAATAGTATAATTTCTTCAAAATCAAAAAAATAAATTATTAAAATCTAAAGGATAAAAAACTATCTTAAAGAAAAGAAACGAGAGGAGAAAGATTAGTCCATAACTAGCATCTTTCTAGAAGATGATGATGAAAATATTAGCCTAAACAGGTCTTAGTGGCCTAATATACCTTTTGATGTTTCTACCTTCTTTCACACTATCATAGATAAAATAAGACAACAAAGTTGTGAAAGAAAGTGGTACTTAGAACAAAATCGAAAATAAAAATATAAAGTAAATACAGGACCTTTATTAAAAAAATAAGAAAGATGAGATTATATATATATATATATATATATATATATATATATATATATATATCATATTTATCAATGGATAAGATGAAAAAAAAAAAAAGGAAAAAAATAAGTAAGGAGAGATTCACACATGTAAGTTGAGGGGTTTGTTTTCTAATTAATAAACAGATGAGTAAACAACCAGTCTAATTTTCCATAAAATTCATTGTAGCGTCTATTTTGTTAGACAGGTGGACAACAAAGCAAGTGAGAAAAAAAAATAAAAAATGGAAGGATGAGAGAGCACGAAAGTGAACAAAGACAACGTGTGTGTGCAGGGTAATGGGCTTGTTTTCTAAGTAAGTAATGAGAATTGAGAAGATACAGATATTAGATGCAATGAAAATCTAACATCCCCACATCCCTAAAATCCATAAACAAAATTTTTTGCTCCTTAATTTCTAAAAATCTCTTGAATAATCTTGAAGTAGATTTAGAAAATATATACTTATGTTGACTATGAAGAATATGGACTCCTAAATCAAAGAAATTGCAAAAAAAAAATTAAAAAATAAATAAATCTCTCCAATATCTATATTTTTACTGAGAACTTTAAAAAATTAAACAATATCAATACATGGAGAAATAAATCTATATATTAACTAAAATACTAATATAAAACTAAAAATATAAATTAAAATTAATATTATATTATATATTTATAAGATAAAAGAATAAATAATATATGATCAAATGAGACTACATGAGGTTGAATATCTAAATGATTCATAGTTTCAAATACATAGCACTTAGAATTAATTTTGTCCCGTGATAGCATAGTAAATCTAAAAGTTTCTTACCAATTTGTCCAAACTATCAACTTATAACAATCTTATTTTTAAATAACCTCGGCTCAAGTGTGGTGATTTTATTACTCACACTCTACGAATCAATGACTAAGATGCATATATCTATATCAAATGTAGAAACTAAACTAAAATTCTAATTTGAATATATTTTTTTATTTGTTATTTTTTTACACAAGTTAATTACTGAAATTATGAGATCAATTAGCTATTATAATGTAATAATTACCGATTATAATTAGTTTATAAATTTTAATAATTTTTAAATATACCCTTGACATGTTATTTTTATAATAATCAATTAAGATAATAACCATGTTGGTGCCAAACTGGGTATACAAGAGTCATTCGTATTCAACAAAAGAAAATGTTAGGAAAAAGCAAACATCTTACCAACACTGAAGGAGAAAAGTGCATGTTCAAACTAGCAGAAGGTGAAGAGATTTAATGATGTTCATATGAATTACAATACTAAACCTTCATTTTAAGGTATTACTCTAAGTCCAAGTTCATTAACAATATGCATTTTATTTATCTTTTATTGTTTGTGTACATATAAAGGCATAGATATTTATAAAGCATAAATTAATTTTCTATTAAATAAAAAATATGAGCTCGAGTAAATACGGAAATCCATATAAAAAAGGCATATGTTATTGTTATATGCCACAAGAAACCAATACTAATGTATTAGATCTTAAACTATTATAAGCATCTCCATAATATTCATTTTAAGTATGAATCCAAGATAATTAACAATATACACCTTAGTTATCTTTTTGTTTTTTTGTGTCCATATGAAAATTTAAATTATATTATAATAATAAAAATTTTAAATTCAAAATATTATGATATAAAATTATATATCATAATTTAAAATTTATGTTAATATATTACTTTTAATTTTTTACTGCAATATATATTATACAAAATATTTAAATTTATACTAATATTAATTAAATATTATTTTATAATAATTTTAATATATATATATATATACATTCTCATCCTAATATTAATACTAATATTATTATTATTTTTATTTAAAATTTTTATAATATTAGATATTAATAATATTTATTTTATTTAAAAAAATATACTTATTTATAATGGTAAAAATAAAAAATAATTTAATAATAATAGCTTCAATAATTTTTGAAAATAATAATAAAAATGTAGTATATTCGTATTTAAAAAATGTACGGGAATATCAAGATATTAAATGTACGGAAATATCAAGATATTAAACATGGGTACGGAAAAAAAGTAGTACATACATTCTTCTCTTTTCTTGTCCCCAAATCCAATCCAATGATTTTCTTGTTACGCATTTAAAGAGGAATAATATGCAAAACCTGCTTGCGCTTGCATCTGCTTCCTCTTCCTTTTCCTTTTCCTTTCTTCATGGTTATTCTCTCTGTCGCCACAGTTATCCTCTTCACAGAAACAGAATACGCAAACCGAGTTTGCTTAAGCCTCGTTGTGCTCAGAGACAGCAGAGCCGGAAAACGCTGACAACTTCATGGCCTTCACTGTCACTTACCCTTTTTGGCACAGGCTTCTTCTTTGGTCCCCTTCTCGATGGACTCCATTCAAGGGTCAATCTTGTGGTCTACGACTCTGGCTCCATTGATATAGGTCCTCTCCACACAAATATTTGGGTGGGTTTTAAGTTCCCTTGTTTCTGCTGTTTGTATATTACCATAATATTGCCTACACTTTCATCTGTCTTCTCTAAATTGATATGGATAGGTTCCTTTCTTGCTGGGGTTATTTTATTCCTCTGTTGGTTTGCTTCAGCTCTACCTAGACCAGAGGGGCTTCAACAAGGTTCAAGAGGGAAGTTTAGTGAAAACAATTGTGTCACTCATGTAAGTAGCCCTTATGAAACCAACTATGCAAAAGAGGAATTTAGATCTTCTCATGTAATTGAGTAACATGATGGAGTTATGCTAAATATATAATTTTTATCAATTTAATTAAGGAATGCTGCAGCCTCTCATGATGGATCCTTTTATATTATGTTATTTATAATATGGTTCTTCTGTCTTAGATTGCTGGGGCTGTTTATAGAATTGAGTGCTGAACTTTACAAAGCTGGAATAGCAGACAACATTGAAGCCTACATATTATTTGGCGCAGCAGAGTTCCTATGGTTTTTCTTGGATGGAACATGGCCAGGATTCACCTTGGCATGCATCGTTGGGCTCGGTTGCCCTCTTGCCGAGATACCTATAATGAAGTAAAGCCTTTTTAGCACTTCATGCGACAATTGAACTATGCTTGGTGGCTATTGATGGATACTTTCTCTTTTGCTTCTTTCAGGTTCTTCCACCTTTGGTACTATCCTCAAGCCAATATTCAAATCTTTGGTCAGGTACTTCATGTTAAAACCAGATTCAGCTAAAGTTTTTTCTTAATTTGCGAAATTGTTGATCACAAAATTTATAATGAATTCTACATGCAGGGACTAGTTACTTGGACACTTACTTGCTACTTCGTGTATACGCTATTCTTAGTCAATTTGTCACGTTGGTTGAGAACAGTTTATTCTGTTCAATCGGAGGAGTCTGCCTAAAAACGTTATCTAATTATGATGTTTATTCCATTATAATAACACATGGTAGAAAGGGCATTCTAGCATAATATATGATGCTGAATTGCTGATGCATATCCAACTCTATTCACCGACTTAGCAACTTAATCTATTCACTATTCTAATTTATAAATTTCCAATTCCTCTCTCGTTCTTTATAACCAATAATTTAATACCCAAACCACCAATAATATATTCCTAGTTGCTATAGCTGCATAGCATAATTCATCAGTCATCCGAGTCTAACACACCGTGGCTTTTGATCATTGCACAATTTGCACTGCGTTCCCGGGACGAAATGACAATCGAGACATGAGAAGGAGAAGATAATGGGCTGGGCTCATATTGAACCATAGTTTGTCTCGGCCTGGTGAAAGAATTGGGCCGGGTTTGGTTAAAGAAATTTCTCTCCAATCGAGAGAGGCCAGACCGTTTTCATAGAGATCATTATTTTTTATATTCCTTTTTTTTTCTTCCTTAACTGCACCTTCTTCTTCTTCTTCTTTTTTTTTAAATTATCTTTCAATAAATATAAAATATATATTTTCAGAATTTAAGTTTTAGAAGTAATATCTTTTATATAAATATAAAAAAAATTAACCAAAAAAATATTACTTTTGAAATTTAAATTTTAAAAGTATATTTAATATATTTAAAAAAATTAATTTAAAAAAAATACAGTTAGAATAAATAAAAAATAATATGAAAGGTAATTACCTGTTATATATAATATATGTCGGTCACCTCCTTGGTGTTTTTCCACTATGCAAACTCCTATGCCTTTACTCTAGCAAATCCCACATTTGCTTAATAATAATAAAGGATGAAAAAGACTATACCCAAAAAATAAAAGAAAAAAAAAACACAAATGTATTGTTATGGTTTAGACAGCTGCTCTAGTGTATACTACAAATGTAGTAAATTTATTTAAAATATTAAATATTTCGCTCAACAAATATTGCTAACTTGAGAGTGATATAATTCATTTACATCTAGATCACTAATAAAGACTATACACAATGTTACACCTAACATATTTAATTAGGTCTTAAATTAATTTGTTTGGTTTCTGTTGTGTTTTATTTTGTATTTTTTTATTAATGGTATTATCATACACTTTCACTTGTACATTTTTTTTATTAAAAATTATATTTTAATAAGAAATCACAAAAAATATATAATAGAAAATATGGAACACAAAAAAAATCCAACTAAACTAATATTAATAAGCTTATTGGTACATTAAAATAATAAAATATCTTATACGTATAAATCCGTAAAGAAAACAATCTTATCTTACAAATATCATGTGTAATTAATAATATAAAAATCTTAAAAATGTTGTCGTGCAGAAGATAGATTGTAAGTACTGAAGTGTATTTAATATTCATTAACATATATGCCCATGAACATACTTAGACAAATACTAACCTATATCCTCAAAGCATTAGTTAGTTAGGGAAGCAGGAAAAAATATCTATTTATTATATAAAAAATATAAAAGATAATTGATTATAAGATATTTGATAAAATATAATAAACAAAAAATATGAACAGCCATTTGTTCACGCACTGATCTTTTATTTTTTTATTTTATTTTCTGTCAGTTAAATCGCAGATGTAAAGTGATTAGACATTATGCATTTTCTCTATACTAAATATTCTTAATCAGTGTATTTTCTGCACTTGATAAAATAAGGTCATAATTAAAAAATCTTATATACTTTATTAGTAAACTCACTTTAAAAAAGATTTTCCTACAACTATTTCACTTTTGTCCATTACTATGTTAAAGATCTTAGTTAAAACTAAAAGAAATAAAATCAATAAAAAAAATTAATATGTAATATTGTAAACACATAACAAAACCATTTATACACCAAGACAATGGTTAGGACTTAGGAGAAATGAATTTCACTTCTATCTTGTAGTACAGTAGCAGTAGCAAGGTACTAGGTACTGTTGGATAAAGCTGGTACGTATATAGTTTTAAAGGATTGCATTTATTAATAGTTTCTACCCCCAAAATGTAGCTTTAAGAATCTTAAGAAAAAAGTTAACAAACAAGCTAAAATATCACACATAAATTAATTCACAGGACATTGACTTAATTTAATATAAAGTCTCAGATTTGTATTATGGATATAGTTATCTTAAAAAATTTTAAAATAATATTTATTTATTTATAATTTTATATTATTTGAATAAAATACATTCAATAAAAGATATATATGATACTCTAAAAAAATATTACTAATAAAAAAATTATGATAAATAAAGAAATAAGACATTATAGCTTTATAGTAGAAATGAACTTTGTTTTATGCATTGAGTTCAAAGCTATATTTTATATATACAATATATGTTTCAATAGTAAAAATAAAAATATTAGCAAGATTTTTGTAATATATTTTCATTATTAAATAAATTTGTTATAAATTTCATTAAATTATTTCGAATAAATTTGTTTAATAAAATTTGACTTAAAAAAAATATTTTAAAAATTGTATTAAAAGAGAAATAAAGAAGGTGGATATAAAAATATTATATATATGTAAACAAAAACATTAAAAATAATAAGTATTAACTGTTGCTGTGACATTTCTGTTATGCCATTAATGTTAACCTACTAACAGTAGTGGTATCCAATAACAGGAGGGGGGCTGGAACCACTTGTTGTAAATTCACTATCCACCCACCTATCGACAGCACAACCAATTAATCAGAAAAGGAATTAATGCTAATTGAATATTGTGATGTTAATATGAAGCAACTATGACTGTACCAGTTTCACTTATAACTCCTATGACTATATATAGAAAGCTCAAGACCAACACTGACCCTACTTTAAGTACTTCTAGTAACTAGACTATTAGAACCTTGACCCGGCACAACTCATGTATTTATTTTTTAATAAAAGTTATACGTTTTTATATAATTAATTTATAATAAATAAATATGTTATATTTCAATGTTTACTTATAAAAATTAGTTATTTTAAAATGTTTATGTAATGCATAGAAATCTTATTAGTATGCTTACTGGCAAACTTCCATGACTTGTGATGGAAATACTTATCCATTAATCTATATATTTATACAATTTTATATAATTTTTTAATTGTAGTACAACATAAACATATATAAAATTTAAGGATTCATACTTATATATTATTGAATATATCATTGGATAAAAATAAAATTTATAAATTTAAAAAGAAATAATTGTAGGATAAAATTTGTAAAAAATATTATAAATTAATGATTTATAAATTATCAAATGAAAATTTATATCATCCTTATTTAATAATATCAATTATTAAAAATTTAATTGCATAATTCTATAACTATGGAAAATTTTGATTTGGTTAAAATGTAAAATTTTTACCGTGGTGAGGTATGAATTTATTGCTTTGATTTAAATATTTGCATTTTTTTTTCATGAAAAAATTACTTATTACATGGTTTAAACATTAGTAAACTTTTTTGGTATAGATTTTCTCATGATTTGATGCAAAAATTTATTACCTATAAATTAATATGCTTTTACATAATTTTTTTATAATTTGGTCGAAATGTATTGATCATATAGGATATTTTTACACTGCCATTTAATCATAAAATTTTTAAATTATTATAAAAATATTTTTTGTAATAATTATTTTTAAAAAATATTTATCACAATTTTTAATTAATTGATCGTTTAAAAAAATTACTGATAATGTATCAAGATTAAATTATTTTTATTTATATATGGTATAAATTTTATACTATAATTTAGATATTAATATTATATTTTATAAATTTTTCATTTATATCTAATAAAATATTTACAATAGTGATAAATAACACAGTATATATATCACAGACTAAAAATATACTATTTTCTATGAATAAAAATTATCATAATATAATAAAAAAGATAATGTCATAAATCAAAACAAAAAATTCATTCAGCATACAAATAGTGATAAAAAGTTTCTTTAATTTATATAAGATCTTAAATTAAAATTTTATTACTTTTAAGGGACATATAAAAAAATAAAACAATAAAAAAATGTAATATAAAGAGAAATTAAATTTCAATCTAAAAAAATATCAAAATAGAAACAAAATGTGCTATCATTAATTAAAAAATAAAAATCATATACAATAGAATGAATGAATCAAGATTTCATGTTGAGGCAGTGCATACTTAATTTTCTTAAATAAGATATTGGATTTGAAAACTTTAAACTTTATGTATAAAAATAATTTCTCTGAAAGAGTTAATCTATTTAGACGTAAATATTATTTACTTAAGTAATTATATCTAACAAATAATATTTGTAATTTATAAAAAATAAATACAAAATTTTAGGATAAGAAAATAGTAAAAAAAAACACTGATAAATAAAGAAAGGATACATTAAGAAATAAATTATAAATTTAAATTAAAAATATATATTGCAAAAAATAATATATAACTTTTATGGTAAAATATAAATTATTAGGATAAAAGTAAAATAATGGGAGCTATAATAAAATTAAAAACAAAAAATAATACATTAGAGAAAGATAAGTTTAAATTAAAACTTTTTAACAAATAAATTTTAAATTATAATTGTAAAAGATGAAAAATATTATAAAAAGTAGATGAAGATAGAAAAAATATAATTTTATAATAAAATATATTAATTTAATATTTAAATTGATAAAATTTAATTATTTAAAATAGATATTGAATAAAATAAATTATAATAAATTTATTATCAAAGTAAACAAATCGTTCGTATAAAGTAAAGGGTTAAATTAGTCCCTAACTTAGTAATGAAATTGCAAATTGATCCTCCATTTACAAAAAGTCATCATTTAATCCTTAACTTTTTTATCTCTCATGCAAATTCGTCCCTCCGTCAAATTTGGTCTAACGACGTGCTGAATTGGAAAGTTAAATGTTGAGGTGGCTTGTTAAGTGCCACGTAAAAGCCATGTAAATTAACAAAACAACTTGTTTTGTTAAGCAACTTCCTAATCTTCATACCCTTATTTCTCTTCTCCTCCACGTTCTCTGTTGGATAGTCATGCCCCTGCATTTTTCGTCGGTGGTGTATTTGGAACTGTAACCACTAAGCAAGAAGCCCATAAATAAAATTTATCACCATCTCTTTACATCCATCTTCCTTCTCTCATTTGTGAAACAAAACCCCTTTCAAGCTCCATTTTCCAACCCAAATTCTCACCACAACCCTCTCATTTTCTCTCTAAAGTCAATCACTTCCATTCTTTATCTAAACTGTTACAACAAGGAAACCAACCATGTCCTTCACCGCCATAACTGGGGGCTCAGCCGAGGCCCCGCCAATAACCCCGCCTTTCGTACCTTCATCAGCCAACTCTCCGCCATGGCCTTGACCAGCGACGCCCCTGGTCAGAGCTCGTTGACCGCTCTGTCATCGTTTTAGTCATCCTTGTCATTTCTCTTTTCACAAATCCAGCTCGAAACATTTGCCACACATTTTCGACTTGGGTCCATCACAATCCAACTTAGTTTCAGATTCTCTTCCAATTCATTCATCCACTCCTTGTCCTTGCGCATGAACTCCATAGCATCAGGATCAAGTCGTTTGGTTCGAGCGCGTCCACCCACAGCGGCGAGGAGAGGAACCAGTTTTTCTGCATTTCATCCTCGACAACACGAGATTCCCTTTGTAGTATATGCCGACGGCGGAGATCAATTCTGGTGGTGGAGGTGACGGATGGTGAGGGAGGGAAGGGAAGGGTCAGAATAAACGAAGCGGTGTGTCACCGTCGAGGTGGAGCAGGATATAGGTGTAGATGATTTCAGAAGGTAGGATATTGAAGGTGGTGGTACTTGATAATGATTTCATGTGTTCATTTCGGTTGTGCTGAAGTTGCAGCCATCAAAGTGTGGGATTAGGAAGTTGATGGTATATTGGTCATGTATTTAATTACAAAGGATGACTTATGGTAAGGGATTGACTCAACGGGTCTAGCACGAATTAAGCAAATGTCCTTTTATAAAGGGTTCACGTGAAATGACGTCGTTTTATTAACCTACGTGCACTTAACGAGTCACCTCAGCATTTAACGTTCTAATTCAGCACGTCAGGCCAAATTTGACGGAGGGACGAATTTGTACGACGGATCAAAAAGTTAAGAACTAAATGATGATTTTTTTTAGATGGAGGACCAATTTGCAATGTCATTACTAATTTAGGGACTAATTTGTAATATTAAATATTAAATTTTAATATTTATATCAGTTTAATAATTTTATATAAAATATAAAATTTATCAATATAATCATTAATTTAAAAGTTCTATGTATATCAAATTTCATACAAAATAATAATTCATAGATATTTCATTATACGAGTTTAATTTAATATCTAAAATATTCTTTAAATATATATATAAATATTAATAATTGAATAATATATTTATAAATTTTTAATTTTTTTAAAATTTAATATATATGATCATAAAAATATTATAGTACGATTCAATAATTAAATTTATATATATATATATATCAACTTACTACATGTTTAATTTATTATAGAATATTATTTATTTTTAAATAATAGAAATTTAAAAACATATAATCTATAGTTAATATTTCGGTATATATTGAGAATATTTAAAAAAAACTATTTTTATTTTTATTTTAATTTTAAGTATTTAAACAAGATCTAATGATATAAATTTGCTAATTTTTTTATTTTTATAATAATTAAATATTTTTATCTTAATAATTTTTTTTATGTACATATATATAATCAGATCTATTAATATCAAATATCAAATTTTAACACTTACATCAATTTAATAATTTTAAATAAAATACAAGGTTAATCAATTTAATTATTGATTAAAAATGATTATCAAATAGATTATATATATATATATATATAATTTTATAAAAAATAAAAATTGATAAATATTTTATCATATGACTCTATTTTAATGTTTAATATGTTATTTAAATACATATCAATTTTTAAATAACATATTTAAAATATTTAAATTTTTAAAATTTGATATATATTATCAAAATATTATAACATAATTTAACAAAAAATTTGACACATTATACCAACTGATCTAACTCTCATACACATATTAAAATTAACTTTTACAATAATTATCTTACTTAATATTATTTTTTAAACATTAATTTTATAAATTTAACCATCAAATTTATTGACTTTTAAATTTAATTTATTCTAAAAACAATTATAATATTATATTATTATTTTAGAATAAATAAATATTTTTTTATCATAATCTCAAAATAAAATAAAACTATGAAATTTGAAAATAAGTATATATTTTTTATTTTAAAATTTGAAAAAATTTATCTTTTATTCTTTATAAAAAAGAATGACAATAATATTTTATCCAAATTTTAGTTGTAAAAGTTGTTTTTTCTTTATTCAAATAAAAAACTATTGTACTTAATTTTTTACCTATTTTTTTCTTGTCATTCTCACAAAAGGTTATTTAATATACTATAGAATAAGTAATCCTATTCTGAAAAAAATTATAAAAGTAAAATACTGTATAGAAAATTATAAAAATATTTACATAAAATTTTATTAAATCATTTAAAATGGGATTAAATCCATGTAGGTAACTTGCACAAACCCTTTATTTAAAAGCATTGAAGAGAAACACACAGGTTGGCACGCATCACGTGACCAACCAATTTGTTAAAGCTTTTTATGGAAAGTGAGACTGTGGAAAGGATGGATGTCACACGTACTCCTCCTTTTTTATACTTAGAATCAAGTTAAATATATTTTTAACTTTATTAAAATAAGTCAATTTTACTTAATTTTAATTTTTTACCTTTTAAAATATTAATTATGGTCTTTATATTAATATAAATAAAATCATGTTAAATTAGATTAATTATTAAATAAAATTTTGATTATTTTTAAAAATATTTTAATTATTATTAATTTATTTAAATTTATATAATTTGGATAAATATAAAAAATCATTAACAAGTTATTTCAGAAAATAAAAATTTAATAATTTTTTTAAATTAATAAATTAAAATTAAAATTTAATTATTTCAAAAGTACTAAAACATATTTAAACATAAAAAATAAAAGAGTTTTTTTGGTAAAAAATACAATTTTAATCTTTTAGATTAATTTAAAATATTTCAAAATGGTATTTTTATTAAAAATATTATAATATAAAAATATAAATATAATAATTTTTAATAGAAATATGTATTTTTTAAATGTTTAAAATTAATTTTAAGATTTGAAATGTCAAAACTAATTTTTTTATCTTACTTATAAAAAATATAATATTATTTATAGATATTTCAATTATTTAATTTTTATATATTTTTTATTATAGACTTATATTAAAAAATACTTACCTACTTCACATATCATCAATTTAATTATTAAATATTATAAATTTTTAAAATATGTTTTAAATTTATAATTATTTCATTTATTTATTTTTATTAATCTTCACGAATTAAATATTTATATTTTAAAAAAATAATTGTTTAGAATATTGATTACACCATGTAACCTTATTTCTTCTGTTTCTTTTATAGCACAGTCTAAAAAAATTTAACATCCAACTTTAATTATTTTATTAGTATAATTTAGTTAAAGGTTTCTCATGAGTCATGAACAAGGTTAAAAATAGTATTACGAATCTACGATACATTGTTAACTGAACTGCATATATTTTTCAGTTTTTTTTTTCTTTGTTCAACATTTTCTTTATTTCTTTTGTTCTTTTGTTTTTTTTTTAATTTTAAGATAGTATATATTTATTATTTTTATTACATATTTATTTTTAATAATAATAGAAATTAAATGTACAATAAAAATTTTAAATAAAATTTCAATACAAATAAAATATTAAGTAAAGTTGTTGAGGTCAGTTAATTTATTTTTCTTTTAAAAAAATTATTACAACATTTTAAACTTGTCCTTATTTTCAGACAAATTCCATTATCTTATTAATTATAGAAAGGTTAAAAAGATTCAGTAATTATAAAGGATAAATATGAAAACAATAATAATAAATATTTTCTAAAATAACCTTATATATATATAAGTGGAGTAAGTAATTTATTTGATATTTTGTATAAGACATATATTTTTAGATTAATTTATAATATATTTTAGTAGTTAAACTAATTTTCTTTAATTTTTTCAAAGATACAACTTATTACTTAACCTTATTTAATACCATTGACTTTTTATCTCATTATCAATAAATACCTTTATTAATTTTAATTTATCATCAGTTCTAATGGTTATGGATAAACAAGAAAAAATATAATAAATATTCCATATAACTATAAAAATACCTTAAAATAAAGAACATGGAGACATTTTAGATGAATCTAATAAAAAATAATAATTTAATTTTTAAATATTTTATTACCATACTTTCTTCATAATTTACTTTACATTCCAATTTTATTATCAATAAAAAATTTATTTTTTATTTTTAACCAATATTTTACACAAATCGGTGATCCAGTATTAGTATTTGTTGAATATGATGAGGTAAAATTTGGAAAAATAAAATAAATGTGAGAATAATTCATTAATAAATTTAAAAATGTTAATACATAATTTAATTTTAATCATTTAAAGTAGTAATTCTTTATTAAAAATAAATATTTATTACATAAGAATATATAAATATAATAAATATTTTTAATAAAGTTTAAAAAATATTTATCAATAAAAATTATTTTAAAATATTTAAAATTAATTATAAAATCTGAAATTAACAAAACCGAATAAAAATTTACTACTTTATGTTTAAAATCAATTGTTAGAAGTGACATTTAACAAAATTGATAAATTTAAATAAGTGATTGATGGGTAGTCATATTACAATTCGTTGAATTTCGTCCTAACGAGTTCAATGCTAAGGGCACTGCAACGCCATTGGCCTGCTCACCATTAAAAATCTCATCCCTTTTAACTAGCAACCCAATCACAGTTAAAGTAACTTAGGAAAATATTTAAAAAATCACTTAAATTTGTGAGCCAACTTATTAAATTAAATGGCTCTATCAAAATATACCATGTGCATCCTGTTATGTTAACAGTAAGATAGCTTGATGTTACGGAAAAAAATAAATTCATAAACTTACGGCCTATTATAATTATTTTCTATATTTTTTATAATAATATAACAGAGTAATATGTGAACTGTCATGTCAAACTTACCTATCACCGTGCGTCTTTTAAAAACGAAAATGACAATAGCTCGCAAACTTATGGGTTACGTCCAACTTGTCAAATGATTACAAGTTTTGTAATGAATGATTAATGAATAATGATATAAAAAAATTTATTAGTAATTTAATATAAATGATAAATAAAAAATTTAATTGGTAATTAATAAATAAAAATTAATTAATTAATTACATATTATACTTGACTAACAATTGAAATATAATATAGTTACTTTACACATATATATATATATATATATATATATAAATAGTACATGCCTTTAAAAATAACTCAATGGTAAACCATATTTACAATTTTTAAATTTTATTTATTTATATAATTTTAGTATAAATTTAAAAATATATAATAAAAATTTATAATTGATCTTATTTTTTATATTTATTTATTTTTAAGTAAAAAAATTTATTTTTATTTATTTATATATAAAAAATTTAAATTATTTTAAAAATAATTCAGATTAAATATTACTTCACTCAATATTCATTTTAAATGAATTTTTCAACTTAAAAATTAAATTAAAAAAATTATTATATAGATTATATTTATAAAAGTTTTAAAAAAAATTGATACTTAATTATATACTTTTATTTTTAATAAATAATATACATCTTTTACTATAAGTTAATTTAAATTTATTAATAAAATATCAATTTTAAAAATTTTATAAACATAATTTATACAATAAAATTTATTAATTTAAAAATTAGATTAATAAAATTTAATTATTTAAATAAATTATTAAATATAATAACTCTATCATAAATTATTTATGCAGAAGCTTGAATATATATATATATATATTATATAAAATGTAATATAATATGTTAATGCAGGTTTAAATATTTAATGTTATTGTATTTTTAGAATAAAATTTACATTTATAATTAATTATTTAAACTATTCTTATTGATTTTAAATTTATAATTATTTATTCTAACTATTTTTATTAATTTTGATAAATTAATTAATTATTTTTATATAAAAAACAAGATAGCACAACTGATCTTTATCC
Organism: Canavalia gladiata; assembly: GCA_037954105.1. Classification (NCBI taxonomy): domain Eukaryota; kingdom Viridiplantae; phylum Streptophyta; class Magnoliopsida; order Fabales; family Fabaceae; genus Canavalia; species Canavalia gladiata. Next base: position 20,357,349 of record CM075660.1, read on the forward strand.
TTTAATTTATGTGTCTCTGGGTAGAGTCAAGCATATGATTCATTTAACTTACAGGTTAAACCATTTTTTATTTTTTAAAAAATAATTTATTTATTTTTGTTAAATTTATTTATTTTTTGAATATTTTTATATTTTAAAATTTAAATAATTTAAATAGACAGACTTTAACGCGGACCAACACTTTTCAATCTATTTATTTTGCAAGTGAATCTATCTAACAGTGAATTAATATAGACCGAAACTTTCGTAGAACGAGTTGGTGCGTATATCCAATTATACGTTTTGGTCTATTATTATTGTTATAAAATCAAGTATTTTTTTTTAACTTTTTTAAATAATAAATTTTGTTTTAAAAATGGAAATCAACCAATAAAATTATAAAGCAAACGAATTTTTAGAATTGATAAAAATTATTTTAATATTTTTAAAAAGTTATATTTTATTTAATTTAATCTGTATAACTTAAATTGAATTTTTTTAAAAAAATAAGTAAATTTAAAATTTTAATTATGTAAAAATATAATATTAATGTATTATATTATTACATAATTATTATATTTTTTAATATATTATATATTATAAATATTTTAAAAATAATATTTAATTAATACAAATTCAACTACTTTTATATCATTAAATTTTTAACTAATACTTTTATTGATTGAATTATCTTAAATTTTAAAAACCTTAATTACGGGTAATTTGGTTTCAAAATTAAAAATAAATAATTTAATGTAAATATGTTTAAAAATGTTAGATTTTATTCTTGATATTTATTTTTATTTTTGAATTTATATACATCGTTTTCAATATTTTCAATTTTTCTATTACTTGTTACCATCAACACTATAATACTTTAATTTTGTTTATGTAGCTTAAAATAAGAAAATCAAGAACCTGACACCGTAGCTTCACCATTCATGCTTCAACTTTATACATCTATATAAATGTAAAATCAATCAATATGAATGAAATTAAAATTAATTTAAATAAAATAAATATGGTAAAATCCAGGGAAGCTTCTCTGATTAATTTTGAATTAATCAGATGAGTCAAAAATTGAAAACATTTCAATTAAACTAATTTGGATTGATTGGGTTAATGTTTTCTTCAGTTTAAATTAGAACCAGACTATTTCAGTTGTCAGATTTATTTATTTTTAACTCAAATGAACCTAATTGTTAATCAAATCAACTTTTCTTTTTTTACTTTTAGATTGATGTATTTTAAATTTTTCCTTTTTTTTTCTCATTCATTTTAATCTTCTTATGATTTTATTTAATTAATGTTTTTAAATTTCTTTTCATTTTTTATTTAGATCATAGATATCTTTTACTAAAACTAATTTTTCCCGAGTTGATGATATCATTATATATCTAAACTCGCTCTTTAAATTTTTAATACAGTTGTATATTCAAAGTTTCAAGTTAAATGAGCACCGCAATTAATTTACGTGCATGATGTAATTTAACCACATTTATTGCATAACTTTATTATTATATTTTGAATAAAAAATTAATGAGACAAAGTTATAATTATAGAAAAATTAAATAATTAGTTTATAATCGTCTTCTAAAATTATAAAAAAAAAAGATTTTTTACCCCAATATTAATAAATTATGATTTGATATGAAATCAACAATTTATAAAAATAAAAAGTTAATACTTAGATAATCCAAATTCCACCAAAAGCCTGAACGAAACCCAAAATTAACCCAACTCGTCATCAACCCTAGTAAAAGCAATTTGACATAGAATTATTATCCAAATAATATAATATTCTTATTTTATTTTTCTTTGTATTACATCTCATTTGGCATTGAGGAGAGATATTTCGGTTGAACCTAGGAGCGGTGGTATAGCATGGTCACATGAAAACAAAAGAACATACAGTACAATAGGGGCGTGCTCATCATTATTTGTATCAACTTTCAACCACCTCATTTACGACTATAAATTGTTTATTGTATTCTATAAAATACTCACCTTGCTTCTTCCTACTCACTACCCATACTTATCGCATGTCTCACTTCCAACCTTTGTTTACTACACCAACTGCACAATTTCCAGCAAAAACTCACTCACGCCAACGTTCTTTCCTCTCAGTAAGCTTGTATATGTGGCATGCTTCTTTTGCCGTTATGTCCTCATTTAGTCATCCATGCCATTTTCACTTTCCTATCCCTCACCCTTTTGAATTCTCCCTTTTCTCTTTTTTCTTTTTTAATGTCATAATAATATGATTCTCCATGCATATTTTTAATGTGTGTATGACATGTAAAGCCACTATGTTATGCTGTCTCAATGTGACAAGTCGTACTTCATATTTTTGTCCCTTTAATTTTAAGCAAATGAGGGGGGAAAATAATCAACTTGGATTAGACTTTTAGTCATGACTTTTTCAATATTGCTGTCGCTGACCGCAGAATTGGATGATTTAATTGTGCCACACAAATATGAATCAGGTTGACGGTAATTGTTGCGAGTTAATGCTCTTTTTCTTTGTAAGTGCTTGGTGGTTGATGATACTTACTTGTGTTGCGTCTTGTTCAGGTTTCATAACACAGGAGAATGAAGGTCTTTGCAGCTAAGGTTGAGGAAGGAAGGGAAGGTAACAATGGGAAGCTATCTGTTGGTCCGGTGTACCGTAACCTCCTCTCTAAACCTGACTTTCCTCCAATGGATCCTGATTTCAATACCACCTGGGATATTTTCTGGTAATTTCATTCGCTGCCTGTAATAATTCACGTTTTCTCTTATCAAATTATATATGCTTTTGAAGTCAGCGGTAAATCAGTATGGAGCTACAGCTACCATACTTTATCTTCTGTATTAAATGTTTGGACTATTCGAACCATATCGAGGTTGAGTGAAAAGTAATAGATTATAATTATTATCATATATTTCAACACTGTTTTCATCCAATATATCTCTTTTTTCTATATTTTTCCTTCTTTTGTCGTTTAGTATTCCACATAATTTTTTATTCTTACTTTTTTTCCTTTCCATCTTATTTCTATTTTTAGATGGACAATTTTAATTTTTTCATAGTAAAAAGATGGGATCAGTGGTTTATGACATTCTAATTATCGCACATTTAACCACATTTTCATCATAATACATTTTTTATATCCCTTTTTATCACATCTCTTTTTTTTTTTCGTTTTTTTTCATCTCATTCCATCTATTTTTAGATGTAGAAGAATATTTTTCCTAACTGATGACGGTGACCTTTCTTTGATGATTACAGTGCGTCAGTAAAAAATTACCCTGACAACCGGATGCTAGGTTGGCGTAAAGTTGTGGATGAGAAGGTATATAGGAAATTTTTTTATCATGTAACTAATTGGAATGTGTAAAGAAGATAAGTTAACTGATTTATGGTTCATGTTCATAGATTGGAGCATATGTGTGGAAGACATATAAGGAAGTTTATGACGAAATTCTGCAAATTGCTTCTGCTTTACGAGCATCGGGTGCCGAAACTGTAAGTGCTAGCAAAATGGCTTCCGTCATCATTTCTATGTTCAGTAGATTAGTAGTCTTCAAAAGTAACCTTCTAGACGAGTACTGTCTTCATCCTATCACAGGGATCGAAAATTGGAATTTATGGATCTAATTGCCCTCAGTGGATTGTGTCAATGGAGGTTTGGCACTTCTTTAACCCTTCTCTTCTCTTGTTCTTTTCGTATGTCCGTGGTCATAATTCATAATCATGTTTATACTGATGTAGGCTTGTTCTGCGCAAAGTTTTGTTTGTGTACCTCTCTATGACACCCTTGGTATGTTTTCTAATCTTTGAATTTGGTTCATTTTTACATCTCTTGGTAAAACAACAGCCTCGGTGTCGTTTTCGAAGTAGTGCAATTTTGTTTAATTTTCTAAATAAATAAAAATAATCAATTTTTTTTAAGGCATATTTTTCTTTGAATGCAGGGCCTGGTGCTGTAGATTTTATCATAGATCATGCAGAAATAGATTTTGTTTTTGTCCAAGATAAGAAAGTTAAAGAGGTAAGGGGAAATGATGAGTATATATATATATCACAGGTTTATAGGTTCTAACCGAGTACATATTGCAGCTTCTGAATCCTGACTGTAAATCCTCTAAGCGACTGAAAGGTAAAATTTATGTGTTTCAATCTCAACATTGTTGTGCTACACCTTACAAAAGGAACTGAACTAATATGACTATGGTTACAGCCATTGTGTGCTTCACAACATTAACAAAAGAAGAGAAAGATAAAGTTTCGGCAATTGGAATTAAGCCATATTCGTGGGATGAGTTCTTGAACTTGGTTAGTCCGTAAGGAACTGTACTAATTTGACTGTGATTCCTCGTAGTTATCTGTGTTCTATTTAATATGAACAATTGAATTATTATCGTCCTTCAGGGAAAAGAAAACCCGAAAAGTACTTATCCACCTCGGGGTCATGACATGTGTACAATAATGTATACCAGTGGGACAAGTGGAGATCCGAAAGGTGTTGTTTTAACGCATGAAATTATAGTGGCTAATGTAAGAGGAATGGATCTTTTCATGGAGCAGTTTGAAGACAAGGTAAATAAGAGGCCTGATCCGGTGGAAACTTGTTACAATATCATTATTATTATTATTATTATTATATAGCTTATTTGACATGTATTTTATTTTGCATAGATGACCGTGGATGATGTGTATTTATCCTTCCTCCCTTTGGCTCATATTCTTGATCGCACAATTGAGGAGTACTTTTTCCGTAAGGGTGCATCTGTTGGGTACTATCATGGGGTATGTTCGTCCATGATTTTCTTGTTAATTTGGATTTGCTTCCTAGTAAAAGACATGTGATTAAGTGCCAATTCCTCAATTCCCTTTTTAATTCTTTATAATAAATAATCGATTTCCTTTTCATTTTCAATGAATTTATGGAATTGTTTCCATGAAGGATCTGAACGCTTTAAGGGACGATTTGATGGAGTTGAAGCCCACGCTGTTTGCTGGAGTCCCACGTGTTTTTGAAAAAGTATATGAAGGCAAGGTTAAAAAATATTGTTTATTTGATTATTTTCAGTGTAACACTAACTTGATCAAAGCTTTTGTTTCACTTTCAGGTATCAAGAACGCAGTGGGAGAACTCAATCCAATAAGGAGAAAAGTTTTTGGCATGCTTTACAACTAGTAAGTTGGAATTCTATACCCTATATATATCCATAATATTTTTGAAATAAAAAAAGTAGAATTATTTTTATTTTTTGAAATTATGGATTTTGCGCTGAGGTAGTTTTGCAAATTAAACATTTTTTTTAATTCAGCAAACTTGGTTGGATGAACAAAGGATATAAACAGAGAGATGCATCACCTTTAGCAGATCTATTGGCCTTCAGAAAGGTTGTATGATATTCCTTTTATAGAACTTATATTTCTTTTTTATTTTAAAAAAAACATTTCCCAATTTTTTCCATGAAATTTGACTTCTTTTCCGCACGTGTAAACGTTCTCTAAAATTGAAGGTGAAAGCTAGGCTAGGTGGTCGTGTTCGACTAATAATATCTGGAGGTGCAGCATTGAGTCCTGAGGTGGAAGAATTCTTGCGTGTCACTACTTGCGCCTTTGTATGCCAAGGCTATGGTAAGGAACAAACTTCTAATTATACAGTTTATAAATAAGATTAAACAAAAATATAATATTAATAATAATAATAATACTCTTAAGACATAACACAATATAATGTGTTAATCCAGGTTTGACTGAAACATGTGGACCAACCACTCTTGGTTTCCCTGATGAAATGTGCATGATTGGTACTGTTGGAGCAGTATCTGTATATAATGAATTGAGGTTAGAGGAGGTTCCAGACATGGGCTACCATCCCCTTGGAACCCTTCCATCTGGTGAGATATGTGTCAGAGGGAAATCTGTTTTTACTGGGTACTACAAAAATCCTGAGTTAACGAAGGAAGCTATTATAGATGGATGGTTTCACACAGGTTGAGTTGTCATTTCCTACCTCAAATTAATTTGTTTTTATTTAGGAATGTTTATATGATCTAATTCTAATGTGATTGTGTCATTGTTTGGTTTCCTCAGGGGACATAGGAGAAATGCTTCCTAATGGTGTTGTTAAGGTTATTGACAGGAAGAAGAATCTTATTAAACTTTCTCAAGGAGAGTATATAGCACTAGAGCATCTGGAAAATGTTTATGGAATCACTCCTATAGTTGAAGATGTAAGTATTTTAATTTGTTCAGCAGTGTTAATTGGACTCTTAAGTGTTGGTCAAGTTTATGATTTATTTTCTGCTTGTTTTACTTTAAGATCTGGGTTTATGGGAATAGCTACAAGTCAATGCTGGTTGCAGTAGTAGTTCCAAATGAAGAAATTACCAATAAGTGGGCATATTCAAATGGTCACATAGCTTCTTTCTCCAAACTCTGCTCTCTGGACCAATTGAATAAGTATGTGCTATCTGAGTTGAAGTCAACCGCAGAGAGAAATAAGGTAACATCTACGGATAATGAAATTATGTACTAAATTGAGTAATGGCTCTTTCTATGTTACTCTATTCTACATCCAGTTTTTGGTGACCAAATGCTGTTTCCATGAGATGGTATACGATTCTCTAATTGTCTTCTTTCCTCTTCAATTTTTGTCTTCCAAAAAAAAAAAAAACTAGCTGAAGGGCTTTGAACATATCAAAGGGGTCATATTAGATCCTCATCCATTTGACATGGAAAGAGAGTTAGTGACTGCAACACTGAAGAAGAAAAGGAACAAGCTGCTCAAGTATTATAAGGTAATCAATCAAATATCTTAATGTTTTTCCTAATTCTTATTGCAGTGTATGTAAATAGTTAGTTATATAGATTAGAAATGCTAACAACATTGTTGACATTGTCACAGGTGGAAATAGATGAACTATACCAAAATTTGGCAGGAGATAAGCGTAAGTTTTGAGGTTTCTAGACACATTTAATAGTTTCCATGTACTAATTATTCCCTTTCTCAAACTGGCACTTATACATTTGGCGTGGAGAAAGCAACTATATTTGTTGTCAATTGGTCAATCCTCATATGCCTGTGGTACGCCATAAGCTACTACCATGTTGAATATAAAATCAATTTTAATATACGTAACCTAACACCTAAAGGAAGGAATGAAGCTTCCATCAAAATTTGAAACTAAGCCCACATAGGAGGCCCAAGTAACAATTTCAGGATTTGGATGAAATTAAGTACCGTGATTATAGAAAAATAAAATAAAATTTACTGTCACTATTTCAAAATGTTATTAAACGAGTACTATTTATTGGCTTCAACATGCCTTCTGTGACATATATCTATGATCTCATACTAAACTAAATAGTACTTATATTTATATTTTTTAAATGTGTTTATTAAAATATAATACATGAATTAAAAATATGATCAAAATGCTTTTTATAAGTTTAGATCATCATCCTTCTTAATTTTTGGACAAAGTTTAGCTTACTCTAGTTATAATATGATAGCGGAGTTGACTCAATCTTTTTATATCAAATCAGTCTCGTATTGGCAAAGACAATTCCAGGAGCATGAAAAAAATGGACTGAAAATTTAATTAAATGTTTTAAAGAGGTATATGAAATTCTATAAATATTTATTTTTAGAACAACTATTATCATATATATACTTTCTCTTTTATTTTATTTTATTTTAAACCCATTCTTTTTTTCTCTTGTTTTTTTCTATCATATCTTTCACCTTTTCTATTATTTTAACTTTTTTAAATGTATCCATCTCAAATAAGATATATGCCATGCATTTTCTTGTTTTTATTCCTGTACTGAGAACTCTAACGTGCAAGTGCACTATCAATTGTGTGGTTAATATTTGTAAAAATACAAAAAAAAATGTATTGAATCTAAATGAAATTTTAAAATATCTTTTTTATTTGTCAATAAAATAAGATTAAACTCATGACTTTAACATCTTAAATTAGAAGGTTAAAACAAGTTCAAAGGGTTATAGAAACGCCTTTTCACCTCCAGTTTGCCACATAACTCGAGTGGACACGTCGCTACACTGTCCAGAGTAGTCACAAAACAGACATTTAAATAAGTAAATTTTCTAATAATAACGTCGTGAGTTAGGCTCACAAGATAAGATAACTGATTTCTTTAAACCCAAAAGAAAAACTAGTAAAATAATAGAACCCATATAAAAATGAATATTTTTTAGAATAGTTTCATAAAGCTGGCTAATTTATAATTCGGTTTAAAAATTTATTTTATAATAAATTTTTAAGTAAAATAAAAGTTTATACTTAATAAACCTAAAACTTATATATAAATAAATAAATAAATAAAATTTGTAAATAGAATAAATATGTAATTTTTAAATAATATATCAAATAATAAATTTACATTATATCATTTTTATTTACTTAATAAGTTAATTTGTTAAGCATAGAAGACTTTTTAAATAATCTAAAACCTGAAATTTTAATGATTAGATCATGTCTGATTCAACGAAATAAGAGGAAAAAAATTAACTTACAAACAAAACTGTTTGATGATTGAAATAAGATAGGATAGTTTATCCTATTACATTTTATTTTCATTTTTTGTTCAATTATCAAAATATGATAATTTTGTTAAATAGTTATTTCAGAAGAATGTTGAATTAGAAATCATTAGAATAAAAGAACTTTTTTCTTTATACACTTATTCAATTCCCTTAATATTTTATAAAAGTATAAAACAATATTTTAATAAAATATTTTATAAAAAAACATTTAATAAAACATTTTTATAAAAATATTTTACTTATTTCATAAAATTAAATTTTAAAAAATTAAATTTATTTATTTTAACTATAGCTTATATTTTCAATTGTAATATTTTCTAAAATATGATTATGATTTTAGAATCAAATTTCCAATAGTATTATACATAGATATTTTTAATAATTTTAATTTTTAATAAATTATGTATTTTATTAAAAAAGTATAAAAGTTAAACTAAATTTTATAAAATTATACTATTGATATATTTTAATATAATATATATTTTATTTTGTTATTATTTATCTATCTCAAATATTAAATAAAATAATATAATTTACTTTAACTTATTATTCTAATACATAAAAATATAAAATATTATAAGAATCTATTTTACTCATTTTATCCTTAAAACTCTTATTCTCGTCACCATCCAAACCCTAAAACTTGTCATGTTTTCCATTCGTTCAACTTCTTTTCACCTATTTCTTTATCTCTTCCAACATCTCTGGTGTAAAGTAAAATATGGTGATTATAATATTAGTTCATTTTGAATAACAAAGAATATCAATGTTTTCACAGATTATAATATTAAAACATTTTTTCTTTTGAAAGAAAATAGAACCAGATAACACCGAGATAATGTAATGATGATTGATGAGGTATCTAACCGAAACTCCGTCAATACTCTGAAGGTACAACAGCACAAAGTCGAATACAAAACATGTTACTAATACTCTAACCAATAGTACAAGAAACTGGGCCTATTTTTCACTAAATTACCAACAATAAATATTTTCCCTCAGTGGTAATAAAAGGGTAATATTAGGGATCTTTAATGATGTCAAATTTTAGGAGACTAAGCATCCAATTCCAATCCAAAAGCGAAAAAAACACGTGGATGGTAGGACTTCATTTACGACTCCTGGCTTCTTCCTTTTCCCTCTCTCGCTTCTTGTATAGCCTCTCAAGAACGCGCTTTGCTTCACATTGTGGAAAGTTAAACAAATCATAGTAATGTGGTGCTATATCAACTAACCTGTCGAGTAACAATTTATCATAAAGTTAAGTACATATCAAAAACATCAACCAAAGAAGAACCAGAGGATCCGTGACGATAAATTTAACACATTGCCTTGCAACTCCTCTCCCAGTTAAATTAAAAAGTGGAATTCAAAATGACAATTGGAGTCTGTCTCTTCGTGTTTCATTGCATTCGACAGGAATATTACTTTAATCGCAAACCAGTGATTTTGTAATTTACAATAGAAAACCGTATATTTTATTCATTTAGTTTCGGCGTTTTCCTATCGAAATCAAATTTGCGTGTTACCATGTCAAGGTTGTCAAACTCTTACCATTCACCACGCATATCTGTCACAGTCCGAATAAAATTCCGACTGGTAAGAACATATTCATTATATATTACCCACTCGGGCTTGTGGTCCAGGCAATTTGAGGGATGCAAGTGCACCACCTATACAGAAAAGAATCATTAATATAAATATAATCCTTCAGCTGTTCTGCCTACACTATGCTCTTCTAGTAGTACAAAATGAAAAATAGACGAATATAAATACAAATAGCAGTTCATCTTAACAAACCTGGTTGTCTTTCACTGTCAAGTAATGTCCTGTCCGCTCCAGATGAGCCACCTGCATGAAATATCCTGCTAGCATTGCTTTTCTTATGTTGACATAGTAGTCACGACTATTGAAGTCAGTGCTGCACAACTTCAGGTTAAACCGAGCCATAATTCGCACTAGCTGTTGTCTAACATTATCAGCAGCTTTCAGCGCCCTATGATTAATGAAGTTATCATAGCACCAAGAAGGATCCTCATCTGAATAGCCGTTCACAGACACATACAATTAACAAATTTGACAACAGAAAAAATAATTAGTATGAGTTTGATAATCAACTAAAAAAGCATGCAGAAATAAGCACTTACTATTTTGCTTGTAGGCATGGTATACATTCAAGAGCGTGAGATGATCCCCATCAATGTGTCCAAACCTAGCTTTGGCTTCATCCGCAGCTTTTTGTGCCTCCCTAGGCCGGACAAAGCAATTGGGTACTAAAGAAAGAAATGATTATCACAGAGGAGGCCCACGGAAGGTCAGCAGATGCATAGAGGCGAGACCACACCATTTTCTTCATGAGAGAATACTGAGAAACTGCAACTATCTGCATCAGCATTTACTTAGAATCCTATGGTGCATGCCAACCGGGGGCATGGAACCCAGAGAAGACAGTTGCTGATGACTACCTAACAGGACACACTCCATAACCGCATTCATGTGCAACCAAGCACACATGTAAGCAGTCAAACATCCCCATCATATGCACAATATTGCCTTTGTGCACAGGTGCAAATACTGGGCATCCACTTCAAAGTGGAGCCCAGCAAATCTACATCCCCTTAACATAATGATACGACTCTGGACAGACATCAAAGCAATTAAATAAAAGAATACCTGATAGCATGGCAGAAACAGAAAGAATCTCATTTGAACAGTTGAATTCAGGACTAACAACGAGCATCTTTGACATCTGAGGGTCCAAAGGAAATTCACTCATAATCTCACCCAACTTTGTTAAATTACCATCATCATCCAGTGCACCCAAGTAATTCAACACTTCCAATGCACGCATTAATGTCTCAGGTGCAGGAGGGTCCATAAAATCAAAATGAACCAAATCATCTATACCCAGTTTCTTCAAGGTAAGAACAGTGTTGGCAAGATTGGATCTCAAAATTTCAGGATAGGTTTGTGGCTGAAGATCATTATTGAAACTTTTTTCAGTATAAAGTCTAAAACATTTTCCTGGCTGAGTTCTTCCTGCACGCCCAGATCTCTGGTGCGCACTAGCCTTTGATATTGGAGACACCAACAAAGACTCAACACGGACTCGAGGGTTATAAACCTTCTGCTTAGCAAATCCAGGGTCAATAACATAGACTATACCATCGATGGTCAAAGAAGTTTCAGCTATGTTTGTTGATACCACAATCTTCCTTCCAGGAGGCCCTCCCTCCTTAAGTGCAGGTGGAGCTGGCTCAAAAATCTTCTGCTGCATAGCTGGAGGAAGAGTAGAATACAAGGGTACTGCCTTCACAGGGCCCACCTGATCTCCCAAATTTGCAATTTCTTTAGATATTTTTCGGCATGCATCTTCTATCTCTTCCTCTCCGGTGAGGAAAACAAGTATATCTCCAGAAGGTTCACATATGTGTATCTGCACCACTGTCCTGATAGCAGCCTCCAAGTAATCCCTTTCTGGTTCCTGAGTATAAAAGATTTCCACTGGATGTAATCTTCCAGGAACTTTCATAAGAGGGGCCCCATTAAAATAGCCCTGGAACTTTTCAGCTTCAAGTGTTGCACTCATAACAACCAACTTTAAGTCAGGTCTATTTTTAAGCACTTCCTTAAGAAGGCCAAACAGCACATCTGTAGCCAAAGTCCTTTCGTGTGCTTCATCAAGAATAATTACCTTGTATCGTTCCAAAAGTGGATCTGTCATTGCTTCTCTCAAAAGCATACCATCTGTGAGATACCTGCGGGAGGAAGGAAGAAAAAAAAATTCCATTTGAGATCAAACTTTAGACAGCAGAAATATTATATAAAATAGTATAACAAGTTCTAATTAATTAGTAAAATGAAACATACTTCAAAACTGTCCTTGCACTACTGCAATCTTCAAATCTGATGCTATAACCAACCTCTTCTCCAATATTCACATCCATCTCCTCAGCCACACGCCTGGAAACAGACATTGCAGCCACTCTACGAGGCTGAGTGCATGCAATCATCATCTTCCTGCGTTTATCCGGGGTTTCTATGTCGACAGCTTCCAAGACAAACTGAGGGATCTGTCACCCAAAATAGAAAACAAAAGTAAGAAAATTAGAGACGTACACACAGATAACCAAGATTATCTGAGAATGCATTTAGTTTTTACTCCTAGTCTGAATCCCACAATTTTTTTTATCTTTTAAAGTAATCATGTTATAATATATCATTGCATTTGTATTTACTCCTAGCCCTACATTGTATGTTTGACATTTTATGATAATCTTTTAGATATTTTAACCTTTTAACTTGAGCTGAATATATCAGAAGAATTATTCAAACAGTTTTCTCAAGACTAAATCCCTAAATTGTTCCTTAAGATTGTATTAGTTGAACATTTTAGTTCCTTATATTTTAAAAAATCCTCAATAATCCTTTATTTTGCAAAGAGTCATTAATTTTATACCATTTGCATTTCATTGGTCATGGTCATTTCGTACCAAAAACGATTTGAGTGAGTGACGTTTTGCAAAATAAGGATTTTAAAATCTCAAGGAAAAAAATGTCCAACTCATACGATATCGAGGACTAATTTGAAAGTTTAGTTGTTTTTTTTTTTCGTTTCACCTAACATGACTAATACATAGATGCCTCAGTTTCAATTCTGTTTTAAAATCTGTGCTAGGAAATGAATACATAGTCACGTTTAGAAAGGTAATTTAGTGTGTGTGTGTGTGTGTGTGTGTGTATATATATATATATATATATATTCCCCAGAATCCAGAATTCTCCACTTTAGGAGATATGAGAGTGCCCCTCCCCTCCAAAAATTTGAACCAAACAAAATAACTTTCAAAAAATACCCACATCCTCTCCATCTGCAACTAAACAGCATGTTAATGTTTAAGTGACAAGATATAGTGTGAATAGAGAAAAACAAACCTGGGTAGTTTTGCCACTACCAGTCTCGCCAACGAGAATGAGAGTCTGGTTGTCTTTCAAGACCTGCAAGAACTCCTCCTTCTGGTGCCAAACTGGGAGGGTCTTCCTCTTCTCCAAAATCTCATAGTACCTCTGCGAATAAGCCTTCCCGTTCCATCGGTTAATGAGGCTGTTACCTCCGCCGTTTGATTTCACCATCTTAGCCGCACCGTCATCCACCACATCAAACAAGCTCACCTTCCTCTTCCTCTCCGTACCCATCAAAACCCTAATCTTAATCCCCCCACACTAATGCCAATATATGAATATCCTCACCCCAATTCCGTAATAATAAATTCCCAACTTATTCACTCGAAGCTCCTAGAACTAACGCAAACGGGTTAAGGCTAGGGCTATGTTAATGTTATGGTGCAATTATATATTATATTATATATAATTTTAAAAACAAAAAACCAAAAACAATGAAGGAGAGGAACAAGATTTGCAATTCAGAATGGTAGCTTAGGACTTTGGTGTAGGCCTGTTTGTTGTACCATTGGCTGAATGCTTTTTTTTTTTTATTGGGGGTGGGCTTTTATTTGGGTCTCATGTTTGGACCCAAAATTGCACTTAACCTTCGGGTTTTTTAGAACATGGATATTACTTTTCGCAATTTTTTATTTTGCTATGCATGCCTTCCCTTTATATTTTTGGTAAATTTTATTTTTAAATTTACCTTTTCCTGAGAGTATTTAATTTTTAGAAAAATTATTTTTCAAAAATATATTATACTTTCAAAAATTAATTCCAAAATTATAAAAAAATACTTTTGAAACTTATATTTTAGAAACAATAATTCATACAAATACTTTCAAAATTTAACTTGTAAAGATATAAAAATTAAAAATACACTTTCAAAATTTAACTTCCAAATATATATTTTACACTTTTTAAATTAATTTTCAATAATGTATTTTTACATTTTTAAAAATTAAAATTTATAAATAAAAATATACTTCTAAAATTGACTTCCCATAAACAGTTTCGGAAAAAAAAAATTAAGGGAATGCAAACACTATAGCAAAAAGTGGATTCGAAGAGTAATATTTTTGAAATTTTTACCTTATCAAACTAGGTTTATGTCTGTCTAATAAATTTATTCACTCCTAACCTTCTGAAATCATTATCGTCTGATTGATAAAATAAAAATTTACAACTATGGAACTAATCCAAAAGTATATATTTTATTATTTTTAATTTGAATAATTTTTGTTTCTTTTGGAACCTTTATCTATTTTTTTAATTCTAAATTAGTTGTTCATTATCATAATTTTCCATATTATCTACATTCTTTCTTATTTTATTATTCATTATATCAATATATTATTCAACAGTAATTGTATCAAGATCTAAATTACTCATTGCATTAAGTAGTTAATCATACATGTACACGCACATGTATAAACATATATATTACATTTAATTATACAAATTTCAACATACCTTTGAAATGTAAATAATGTGGAAAACTATAATAGTATAACATAGTGAAGTATAAAATAGGAGAAATACACAAAAAATTACATATAAGTTAAACTAACTCATTCATATGCAGTCATAGAAAATTCCATTATCTCAAGCTCGCTCTCAGTTGCAAGAGATTATTCATCATCCTATCGATGACGGGAGAAGTCTGAAACTTCAGAGGAGTCTTCATTTACATCATCCTTATCTCCATCCATATCCACCATTCCATTATCATATCCTTTCCTTGTATGCAAGAAGAACCCAATTCACTGTGGCGAGGAGCAATTTGTGAAAATTGCTACAAAGTTGGCTTCCTTATAGTTTGACATAGACAGGGTGTCGCTGGTAGTAGGAATGAGTGATACCATATGAACTCCAGGGATATTCACTGATATAAGATGTGGTCCATTATATGGAGAAGTGTCCCCTGATGACGTAGATGAAGGTGGTGGGATCATCCTTTTATGGTATATCTGCTGCGAGATCGGTACAGTAACGTTTGTAAGCATGGTCATAGAAACTCGTGGTGGAGGATGTATTAGGAAAGATGCATCGGTCATCCATGTGGTTGCTCCACCTCTAAATGTATTGTGTGGACGATCCATCGCATAATCTCACCAGTGTGACGATATAACATACATAGAAATAGAGTGGTAGGGAGTAGTAATATAGTATGGTGGTTAACATAATATAACCCATTAAATAATAACCACCATGAACCACTGTAATATGCATGCGAATAACGTAATTTAATATCTATTGTCTTACACAAGGTTCACAAGTTTCTACAATTATAAACTCAGAAATAAGTTGAGATTATTGCGTTGTATACCATAATAATCTTCACTAATATAAAGTTGGTCATCCTTTTAATATGCAAATGCATGTGGGTCCAAATATTTTCATAATTTTTATCAAAATAATAGGGATCAGGATCCAATTTTAAATCAGAGTGTATTTTTGACAACACTAAAATCATTCTCCTCATCATTTCTCAACATCTCGAGAATTTTTGACTAGTAATGATAGTCTTTAGGATTTTGTCAAGGCAGCTTGGTCCAACTATAGCAGTTCCAACTTCAAGGAGAAACCCTAGGTCAGTGGGACACTTAAACCTAGTTTATATATCCTAATTCATATATCTGTCATAGATGAAGATCCTGCTTTTTTCTCAAGGGTCAGGATTTCATAATCCTCAATTAATTATTTTATTGTTCAACTATATATATATTCACGTTTAATTATATACTTTCTACCAAATTAAACGAGGTTCCCAACCTCCAATAAATATCCCTTAACACTTAAAGTAATAATTTTATAAAAATTATTCTTAAAAGTCAAGAATTAAATTGTTAATAATTTTTTTAAAAAAATTATTAGAAAAATTTAATGAGAATAAGATTAGTTATTTTCGCTCTATCCAGTGAAAGGATAATCTAACGAATTGATTTATAATAATTTTATAAATTGACTACTAATATAATTTTCTCCAATATTTTTATAGTTTATCCCCTTATACCAAGGTTTAAATATATATATATATATATATATATAACTAAAGTCAATTAAATACTAACTATATTTTTATTTACCATAAAAATATATTAGAGGGGAAAGTAATACCTATTATAAGGTATTAGAATTTAAATATTTTTATAAAATAATAAATAATTTTCTTTTTTTCACCAAAATTTTTAATTTGATACTTCCATATATTCCGTATATCTGTATATTTTAAAATTTATTAAATAGGATTCTACTTTAAAACCTTTTTTCTAACGATTCTACATTTAATTATTATAACCTTTATAATTTATACTAATTATATAAAAGTATATCAATTTAAAATAACTACAAAATTTATTAATGTAATATATATATATTCTTTGTTACCTAACATTTTATATCATATTCTCACATATAATTGATCAATTTAATTCCTAATCAATCTAATTGTCAATTTATAATTATATAATATTTTATTTTTATTCAAATTTAAATATAATCACAGATAAATTTTAAACTATCATATAATAGGTACAATTTTATTCTAGAGTAAGAAGGTTATAGAACTACCCCTATAAACAATTAAATTTCATCGAAAATTAAATTCAAATATAATTAGACCCAAATTCTAAATTTATCACATAATTAATAAATTTTATTTTAAAGTAAGAGTGAACTCTAAAACCATTGTTATACTCTACTTGAGCATCCTCCACGCACCCAGAATTTGAAGATCAGCGTAATTCTTTAATTTTTTCAATGGACTCTCAAGCTTTCCAATGTTAATTATATAAAAGTATATCAATTTATAATACCTACAAAATTTATTAATGTAATTCATATATATATATTCTTGGTTACCTAACATTTTATATCATATTCTCACATATAATTGATCAATTTAATTCTTAATCAATTCAATTGTCAATTTATAATTATATAATATTTTATTTATATTCAAATTTAAATATAATCATAGATAAATTTTAAACTAGCATATAATCGGTACAATTTTATTCTAGAGTAAGAAGGTTATAAAACTATCCTTATAAACAATTAAATTTCATCGAAAATTAAATTTAAATATAATTAGACCCAAGTTAAATAAAATAAAAATAAACTCTAAAACTATTATTATACTCTACTTAAGTATCCTCCCCAACCAGAATTTAAAAATTAACGTAATTCTTTAATTTTTCCAACGGACTCTCAAAGCTTTCCAATTACAATTCTTTAATTCTTTAAAAACTTTGTTAATTTTGCTATCACAATTACAATTACAATTTTTTAATTGCTTTTTTCCTGCCTTTTTTTCATGGTTATACGCGTGGATGTTAGTGGCACTGCTTACTAGGTGGAGATATGCTACGGCCATAGAATATATTTTTTTTTTTTTACAAATATTACATTCGTATCAATAATCATGAATTCTTATTATCTACAACTTTTTTACCATAAATTTAAAATTAAAAATAAATATTTAATTCTTTAACTTTTCTATAAAATTCTTTCAAGATAAATTTAGTATGTTTTAATATAAAATATTTTGTAAAATTTATTAAATTTTCCATATTTACCTTCTATAATTTTAATAATTTAAAAAAATATAATGAAAAAAATTACTTTAAATAATGGTAACTTTAAAATGTCTTACTAATTTTAAAATTTTAATATATTAATTAATATTTTTTAATATATCTAATCTGATAAAGAAAATCTTTTATAAAGAAACAAAATAAATAAAATACAAAAAATGTTATAAAATCAAATTAAAATAAAAAGTAAAGTAAAATCAACATATTAATTTGTTTATATTTTTGTGGATTAAATATATGTTTTATTTTTAAAAATTTTAAAAATTTAATTTTAATATTTTTTATATAATTTATTTTGATCTTTTATTTTTGAAAATATTTTTTTAAATTTTTATCGTTAATATGAAAAAATATATATATATATTATGAATTAAATATTGTTTGTTTTAAAGACTAAAAAAGTAATTTATTTTTAAAAATAAAACATGTCATTTTAAAAGTAAAAGTAAAATTATTTTTTTAAAAATTTTAGTTAAACTAAAAATATACTTTATTTATTATTTTTTATTAATATAAATATTATAAATATAATTAATATTATAAAAATAATTATTTATTTATTTTATCTTTTATTTTTATTATACTTAATAATAACTAGATAGATATAAGAATACATGATAAAAAAAAGTTAATATATTCTTGAAACTAGAATAATTAGATAAATAAAAAAAAGTTTTTAAATAAAAAATGGAAGAAGTATTAATTTTATCTTCCCATCTACCGTGTTAATGTTACGTGGTGTACTGTTGCTATTGACCAATTTTGACCGCTGCAATTGAAACATCCTACCTGTGTCAAAGCTTTCAAAGAGAAAATGTATGCAGGTGAAGTGACAAAGTCCTGTTATGAATTATTTTGGGGAATGGTATATACATATACAAACATTTAATTGATTTAAAAGAAGGTACACGGTACACAATCATTTGAGGTCTAGCCTCCAGTTTGATAAACACTTTCCTTTTCCTTATATGATTGATAATTTTCAATAACATTCCAGTTGTCTTTAATGGATTCTATTGTATTCAATTGAAAAGAAAATGAATTCTATTGTATTGAATTGATGGACAGTATTAATCGGAGGTTATGTCAATTTGAAAGGATCTCAAGAAACAAAATTTCAAGCTAGGCTTTGTTCATGAAATACGGCATCCAAGACACTCACTTCAGAAGGTACATGTTGTGAAATGTCTATAACCATTACATTGATTATTTTATTTCGAACGAGACCACTGAGGCTAGATTTTGGAGCCGGAGAAATATGAAAAAATATTATTGTAGTAAATATTTATATATAGATTGTTGGATTTATTTTTATTTTTATTTTTTTAAAATTATCAGTTGGATGAAAAATATAGATAAACAGATATTTTTATGTATAAAAATATCGAAATAAAAAAAAAATGGGTTGAAGTCGAATCTAAGATTCAAACAATGCAAGAACACCGTTTGATCATTTCGGCTGTCTGGTTTGACCGTGTTTTCTTTGATAAATTCTGAGAACATACCAAAACAATGATAGGTTGAATTATTATTTTTTTTTAGTCCATAATATTTTAAAACAGAAGTATGGAGATGGATATGGTAATGGATAAGGAAAGTTTTTAATTCACAAAATAATTACACAAGATTTAGGATGTATTTCATTATATTTTTAGTTTGAAATTTTTAAAAATTATTTTCTAAACTGTTTTAAAATGGTAATGAAAGAGAAAAAGAGAAAAAATACAGAAGAATACAAGAAAGAATATAAATAAGAGAAAATTAAAAAGGTATTTGATTGTGTTTTAGTTTTTTATTATTCATGTTTTTTTTATGTATTATTTTGTTTTTTTTCATTTATTTTTATTCATTTTTTAAAAAAATTTTAAAAAACAAATCTAATATCCTAAAATAATCTATTTTGATTTTTTAGTTTTAAAAATTAAATAAATTATGTTTTTAAAATAATTTTCAAAAACCACTTATATGTAATAAGTTTTCTTTTTTCAAAAGTAGAAAGCTATTTTTCAAAAACAAATAAAAAAAAAAGACTTTTTCTCAAAAGAGATAAATAAAAACACAATCTTATTTTATGTAAAGTTCTGTCATATCCCATTTGACCAACTTCTAGGTAAAATTATTAAATAATTTTGTCAAGCTTTCTACTTCATTAAATTTTAATATATAGATACTTCAAAATGTCTGCCAAAAGAATTATCGAAAAATAAATTCGTTCTTGTTTATCAGCGTTAAAAGTGATGGAATTGTTTTCAGCTATGTTTTGTCTGAAAAGCGCGTGAGATGAGAACCGCAACTCCGCAAGGCCATGCCCCGGCGTGAAATCGGGGGGTTTCATATTCTCCGCGCAATCGTTTCTGAAATTCTTTTTCATGTTTTTATTTTTGTTACTATTTTTGTTGAATTTAAAATTTTGTTTATTGAGGTTAAAAAAATCTTTATTATATTTATTTTTTATATTTTTATAATTTGTTAAATTATTATATATATTTTAAAATTTATATAATTTATTATCTTTATAACCTTATTAATTTTATATAATATTTTAAAATAATAAAAATATTTAGATACTTTTATAAACAGAACAAAAACGAAAAGGCATTCATATATGTTCCTATTTTCACTTTAAAAATCAAATTTTACTTATACTTATCTTCAATTGTTAACTTGGATTTTATCCATAAAAGTAATATGAAATTCGACATAAAGAGATTTGAATTTCTTACCATACCTATGAGTAACAATTAGTATATTGAACCCAAAAAAATATTAAAACCCTACAATATAAATAAGATTTGTTTTTGTCTAAAAATAAAATTGTTCGTATATAATAAATAATTTTGTTATATTCTTTTTTATAAACTCTTTTACATATTTTTCTATTTTTTTTTATAAATTATTTTAAAATATAAAAATTATTTTATTTTTGCTTAAGAATGTAAAAATAAAAAGAACGGATTTAGAATCATTCATGCAATAAATTTAGGTAAAAATAAAAAGAACGGATTTAGAATTGCAATAAATTTAGGTTATACTACTTTGTTTCCAAACTGATTATAAGATGTATGTTGTTTGTATGTGTGTCCTTTTAACGTGTATTGATTCAAAAGTGTTCTATTGTTAAGGGAAAAATAACATTTTATAACAGAAATTTACATTGGTTATTTATAAACCAATGTAAATAAAAATACAGTGATATTTTTGTAAATAAATGTAAAACTTTTTACATCGGTTGTTTTGAGAATCGATGTAAAAAGTAGATTTTTTATAACAAATTTTTACTTATTTTTTAGGAAATTAATGTAAAAAGTTGGCAATGACATTTTTGTAAATAAAGCGACAAAGATTTTACATCGGTTCGTCGTTGTCGTTATTTATACATCTCCTTCTATTTTTATAGTTGAAATTTACGTTCATTTTGGTTGTATTCTATAATTTGCAAGCTTTTTGTTTGACTACCATTGTGCTTCGGCTCGGCCACCGATCTACCATTATTGTGTTGAGTGTGAGGTATTTTCTCTACACCTCTGCTTTGTCATTGCATATGTGAGAGTTTACTTGTGTTACATTGAACAAAGAAACCTCTGCACCTATGCTTTGTTAGGTGATGTGTATGTTAGTAATAATTTCGTTTTAAATATAGCTAATACTTGAGTGCTTGAACTTAATTTTGAAACATTGAACAATATTTATGACTTAAGAACATGACCTAAATTCAACCTCTATAGATAAATAAATTGGTTGATCTTTCTAAGTTAAGTTAGTTTATTTTCTTGAGTTTAAATATGAGTATATCCTTAGTTTTCCATTCAAGGTTGAATACAATGAGTATATTACTGAATAAGTAAACCATTCATTGTATTCAATCTTGAATTGAACAAGTTGAACAGTTTGGGACTAAAGTTTTTTATTCAATGGTTAACAATTTCTTTTTAAATCTTGTAAATTATTCCGTCGTTCTTCAAGAAAAGATGATAGTCCCTAATGATGACACCAATGATTTGTCAAATATTAATATTTCTCAAACTCTCTTATTATCAATGATATCTAGTATGAAAATGAAATTAACGATGTACATGTTATTCGAGATGATCATCATGAAAGAATATGGAAAAATGTTACAAGATGATACAAGTTAGTTATTTATTTGATTATATCATAATTCTATGTTTATTTTTTTACTTTATTTTAAAATGTTTATTACTTTTTTCATATTTAGTACAATTTTTAACATTTATTTTTTCTACTTTCAACACGTACATGACTAACCTGTTTGAGAACCTTCCTTATTTTAAAATTTTTAAAACTACAACACATTTGATGTAATTTTAAGTTATTTTATTTGTAAATTTAGATTTAATAATAAATAATGATGTACTTAGTTTAAAGATATAGATTTAGTGATTTCTATACTATCTATCTGGTTATTCTGTTTGTATATGCAGGTATTATGAATAAATAATATGGTAGTATGCCTAAAAAAACAAACATTTAAAAAAAGCTGTACTTTCTACGTCGAGTAAGACTATAAACGAAGTAAAATGTAATTTTCTATATCAGTTATGATCTTAACCGATGTAAAATGTAATTTTTTACAGTAATTGATACATGATCTGATGTAGAAAATCCTACTTTCTACATCGGTTATACCTACAACTGATATAAAAAAAATTTATTTTTTATATCATCCGCTTCAATACCACTCAAATAAACAATATAAAAAATTCATAATAACCGATATAAAAAGCTCATTTTTCACTACCCTTTAATTAAATTAATATGAACACTAATATTACTAATAACCCCAACACAATAAATGAAGTAAATTTATCAATATTAAAAATGATATATTGCTATAAAATAATGTATTTTCACCAATATTTAGCATTTGCATTTTATATCTGATTTGAAAATTTTTCAAATTATTAATTTTTTTTGCAATTTTTTTCTCTTAGAATAATTATTTTTAAATTTTTTATATTAAAAATTCTTTATCCCTTAAATTTTAACTAGTTATAATTTTAAATCAATTCCTTTAATTTTTAAATAAATTTATTTTTCCACTTATATTAATGTTTTTTATACTTTTAATTTTAATATATATTTTAAATTTTATTCAAATTAATTCTTCATACATTCTTTATAATTTTAAATATATTTTAAAAAATTTATCTAAATCTAAAATACTCTTACTAAAGTTATCTAAGATAATATTTAAATATAATAAATATTTTTCATTAGAATTAATTTAATAATAAAAATTCAAAATTTAAACTTTGAAATCTTTATTATACACATGAGAAAAAATAAATAACAAACAGTCGTCTACAAATGTCTTTTTAAATTAATAAACACGGAAATAATATTGGTTAATCATTAAAAGAGAAAGAAGTTTTGGAATTGTCCGAATTTTAACACATGTTGTACAAGTATAAGTTATCATTTTCAGTTTTTTTCATAAAGACAATTAAAATTTTTTTTTAACTATAAAATATAAATATATTCTAAATAGATTAATTGCTAAATTTTTTAATATATTTATTGTATCGCGAGATTTATGTTTATTAGATATTTATCTATTTTTATGATGTTAATTTAGATATTGAATATTATGAATAGTTTTAAATTAAAAATTAAATTTATAATGTATTAATTATTTTTATTAATTTTGATAAATTAATTTTCTATAAAATAAATTGAAAAAATTAATAATGGTGCTGTCTAATGAATGGATAAAAAAGAAAACAGATGAACGCAAATTATGATAGGTATTATAAATCCAAACAAAAAAAGAGTTCACTTTCATATTTGTAGCTAGTACTAGAAATCTGTTTTCAAATGCCTAACTTAGCATTCATGGTTCATACTCTATATATTGCTCCTTATCTTCCAAAACCAGGATTATTAGTGATTGTTCAAAATCACTGAATAAAAGTTATTACGATTATTTAATCATAAAAAATTGAAAATTAATATAATTTTATTTGAGATCTTATTCGAACCTTGTTATTTTTTACATTTAAAAAAAAAATCAATGAATAAGAGGGAGAGGAATAATGTGATCCTAACAGACGAAATCTGTTGTTGGTGGTTGACGCATAAACAAGTGAATCTCCATTTCCAAAACCGTTTTTCCACTCTCGGATCGTTAATTCGTTATTTCTATGGTCATCACTAAAAGTTCCACAGCCCAACTTCAGCCTCGTGCCCTGTGACAATTGCATTTTCTTTTTTATATCATAAATATCGGTTTATTTTTTTATTCATTTTATTACTTTAGGAATACATAGTTGTTGTTATGTATTTTTAATATAATAGAAATTTATATATATTAAATTTTTATTTAAAATTATATAATTAATGTATTGATAATATTAAATATTTATTAATTTTTATTATATATTCTTAAATATATATTAAAAAATTATTTATAAATATACAATAAAATATTTAAATTTAAATTTAAAATTTTAAATAAGCTACCTACTGAACCGACCTCAATAGGTTTAGTTGTTATCATTACTAGTATTATTGGATTATAATTTACACCAACAATAAATTAAAAACAAACTTTTTGTGCAGAATTGAATTTAAGCACTAATAAGTAATGATATTTTTATTATTAGTTTTTATCTCAGAATTACTTTTTTTTTTATAGTCAAAGGACTTATGTTTGTAGGTTACGTCAACAAAAATTGTGTGTCGATCGTATATAAATTCTATACATTGTATATTTGCCTTGCATGTACATGGTGAATTTTTCTTTAAAGTCAAATCACATGTTGAGTGAGTTCAAGCCTTAAATTATGGATCTTTGGTTCATTTGAATTTCCATTATTACAAGCTTATAAGTGCAGTCACATTCAAAACCAGGGTTGTTTTTTTCAGACTGGCACAAACTCTTTTACTAGATCACCAATAGGGCAGAATTCACGGTGCAACTTGGTTTCGTATGGATACCCCGCTGATTCCTGCCGCAAGAGTGCATCACGATTCACATCAAAATTCTTATTATACAATTATAGTTGTAACGAAAAAACTTGTGCATTTCCTTAGCATACGACTCCAATTTGAAAGAGATAATATAAACAAAATTAAGACGAGAAATGTAAGAAAAACTGTGAGGTGCATTACTTCCCTGTCATGTTTCCTTTTACCACAATAGGAGCCTTAGGCTTGAAGTATTTTTTTGAAATATCTATCTCTACCTATTTGAAACCCTCAAATTTCTGGCCAAATACTGTTTGACATTCCAGTTTTGATATTTTATTATAAATTTATATTGCAATTATATAATTATTTTTTATTCACATCATTGATCATATTTTATATTTTTATTTTTCTCACTTATTATTGTATTGATTGCAATATAAAATTATTATATAAATACAATTTCTCTTAGCAATTCCCTCATCCTGCTCTATCTATCATTTTGTTTGCCTGTGTGCGGTTGCGCATTTTAAGAGCGCAACATTTATGGGACTATTTATTTATAGACTTCAGTCAACAGTCAAATTCGCTGCTACTACATTTTTGTGGCTGTTCGTAACATGGTGGAAGAGAGATGCAAATTGCAGATATTCCAAAAAAAAAAAAAATCTCCCACCCACAGCATAGATGGGCTTAAGTGGTTTCCTCTAGTTAGGTCTTGTCTAACTTACCTTGATTAATAATTTTTTATACATATTAAAATTTAGTTATCCAATTATTGATCTGAAATTATTTTATTAAATATATTAAGTTTATAAAAATGTATAGACTTTAAAAATTAGTTAATAATTTATCAATTATTTTTTTAAAGTATAATATATTTTTAAAACAAAAATAAATATTGATTACAAAATTATAAATTTATTAATATTTAATTTATCTAACATTTAAAATACAAAATCATTAAAATAATATTATATAATTCAACGATTGACGCAATAAAATTTGTTCTTTGAAAAAAATTATTAAGATGAGTAAGGATTTAAAACTTACCCCGCACGTAAGTAGGTTTTTTTTGTTATAAAGGTGGATATTAAAATATAAGACTGGATATATATAAGTTGATATTAAATATAATTATATAAAGATGGTTGAGCTTTCCCGCCCCAAATAACTTAGTCCCTCGTTCCTTATTTTTTTTCTTTAAATGGAAACTTTAATTTTTTTATAAAATATTATAATTTTATATTTATTAATATATAATTTAAATAATTCTAAGTTTTCTACAATACTCTCTTATTAATTGTCTGTCATTAATTATATTTTTAAGATATTAAACACATTTAACACTTTATTTAATTTAGAGGGAATAACATTACTTTATAATAACATAGAAATCTGTTGACTTACGAGCCCTTTTTATGTATTGTTTGGATCCGTCCTAAGTCAAAAAATTTACCTATTTCAAATATTTCTAGTTACTTAAAAAACTAAATAGTTTTAATGTGTTTGATATATTTAAATATATTTTCAATTGATGTTTTATCTTTATTTTATTTTCTTAATCTATATATATTTTTTGTAATTAATAAGAGGTTAAGTAACATATATTTAATTTTTAAATAAGATTTTAAATTTAAATATTATATAAAAAGTATAAAAAAATCAATTTCATTAGGATGTAGGTGTTATGTTTGAGTAAAATTATCTTTTATAAAAAAAATCAGTAAATATAAATTATTTAAAATTATACATTTACTATATAAGAAAAACAAAATATATAATGAAAGGAGGTAAAAATATATATAAAAAGACGGACCACGTACGTTATTTGCTAATTACTATCTTAGTCTTAAATACATCCTTATTCTATAAATATCCCAATAAATTTATACTGAATCCCATAATTATAACATAACAGTATATCCTAAACTAAATATAAATAAGTTATATTCCAAATCAAACTAGCATGATGCTACATATAAACAACAAGAATCACTGCTAGGCACACGATTTTACCCCAATATTTTTCTTGATTCCTATTACATTTTAACCTAATTTAAATTTAAATATAAAATTGTTTGCTATTACATCCCACTTCGCCGTAGTGACCACCTATGAGGTGGACATCAATGTATGCATGCCAACTGCAAACTAATGTTAAATCACATTATTTTAAGTCCACAAGGACCACAACCAATAGATTTACGACAATGTTTATCCTTTTCAGAATGATGGCTTTTAGTATTTTTTTCGAAGTTATCTATGGCCTGACTAAGGACACACCGTATGAAAACATTAAACATATAATTATTAAATGTTTAAAATTACTTAAATAACCATGTGTGACTCGTAATGGTTTTGTATTTTAATATAACAATATTTTATAATAAAATATCTCCTTATTAAGTATGCATATCCACATAATAGAAAAACTCAAAATTTTGTTATAAATTATGTACAACAATTTTATAATATAAAACAAATTAATATA
The DNA here is from genome assembly GCA_037954105.1 of Canavalia gladiata. NCBI lineage: Eukaryota > Viridiplantae > Streptophyta > Magnoliopsida > Fabales > Fabaceae > Canavalia > Canavalia gladiata. The sequence goes on from CM075660.1 coordinate 20,384,861, forward strand.
TTCTTTTAACTTTGTTCCTTCTCCCCTTAAACTAATATTTAATAATTATTTTAAAAAATAAAATATTATATATATATTTACTTAATTTTATAATATATTTTAAAAATATAATTAATATTTTGTTTTAAAATTTATTTTTAAACTTTTATCATACGTTTTTTGTTTGATTCTAATCTCTCTCCTCAATAGTGGGGTGGGGTAGTAATTCATTATTATGTGAGACATATTAGGCGAGAGATAGGGAAATCATTGAAGAACCTACAAGTAATTAATTTCATCTTTGATTTTTTGAGCAAATAGATAAATAGGAGTAATATAATTTTTTTTTTGGTAAGGGAGGGAGAATATGAAATGAAAAAAAAAGAAGTATTAATAATATACTCTATCATGAAAAGGGTTCCTTAGTATTATACGATAAGATATTTTTTTTTCTTCTAAACACTTATTTAATAGTCGATGGAGTATTAAACATTTTATTATTTTTCCATCTCAAATTATTTGTCTTTTAAAATAATGCACAAATCATAAATAATATTAATTGCATTAATTTTCATGATATATTAGGTTTTTAAATTAAACTGTTCATATATAGTTGATTGACTAATATTTAAGTGATATAAAAATAAACAAGAATATTTATGAAAAAATTATTAATTTTCTTAATATTTTAAACGATAAATATTTTGAAATAAATTGAAATTATTAAAATGAAATAAAATTTAGAATAAATAAAGAGTCAAAAGTATTAATTATTGGAGAGCATAATAAAATAAATATATGTAATTTCACAAAATAATATAATGAAAAAAAAAACTTTGAAATTTGATGGATTAAAAAAGCGATTACAATAAAGGTACAATATGACTTGTTTGCGTGTGTCATGAAATCAATATCTAGCAGCTATTATGATAATAATAAAAGTTTAATTGTATTTTTTTTAATTTAGATTGTTTTTGATTTAGTTTGTAATTTTTTATTAAATTAAATCTATATACTTCTATATTAACTAAATTTGATTTATTTATTATTTTTAATTTAAAATTCTCATATTCTCATTGTTTATTCAGATATTTGAAACCTACGAAAGATTTTATATATAACATAAATTTCAAAATTTATAAATTTAGTGAAATTTTGATATAATTTAAAGGGATTTATACAATATATTAATATTAAAGTTTAAAGATAAAATTTTGATATTCTTAATTTTAGATAAAATTTGTTGTTGTGTTTGTGAGATTTATCTAAAAATAAATTAATGGATTCAATTTACAAAAAACTAATGAAAAATAAAAATTTAAAATTTCTAACTTTAAAAATAATATAAAAATTAAATTTTAAATATAATGTTTAATTATTTTGAAAATTTAAAATTAAGAACTAGAAAACTAATTAAATTTTCTAGTTAAACTGCCAAATGCCCTTTCTAAAACATTTGACTTACTTTCAGTATAAAAAAAAAAACAAAGATGGTTGTCATGCATTTACAGGGAGTAAGGTAATAATAATAATAATAATAATAATAATAATAATAATAATAATAATACAGAAATAAATTAAAAAAGAAAGTAGTAAAAGGCACGAATACATTTGATGAGAAAATGATATGCTTTCACTTCTTGGACAGATATTTAGCATAAGTATAGACGGCGGCCCGAGCATTCAGGTGTTAGATAAATGATGAGAAATTAGGAGAGTTGGTTGCATCATTACAGTATTAGCGACATGTATAGGAGCTGCATAGGTATTATAACTCACATCCCATACTAGTCATTTTAAATTTTGAGGGAAATTTGTGTCCTCATTTGAATTATTCAGCATAATAGCACAAGATCACCTAGAATAAAATGTCAAGACTTGTATTGTAAAATCTTGTACTACTATCGTGTTAATTTACGGTACCCAACGACATTACTATAGATAAGAATTGGCTTTGTAGTACTACACAAGATATAGGAATTATTACAAAGTAGAAAAAATAATCACAATTTAAAGAGGGGATAGGACCATTTTTTGGGGAGGTTGAAGAGCTTAATCAGCGAAGAGAAATATGTTTTAAATGTTATAGTAAGTGGTCATTTTCAGAACAGCTAAATGGTTGTTGGTGGACTTCACCAAATGCAGCTAGCTTCACTATGATTTGCCACACCTGTGGGAAACAATGCCTTCATTACCAGCCAAAATCAAATACTTGTCCTTCCTGGTGAGTTTAGTGCATTCAAAACCCAAAGCATTGGCAATCTGTGTTTGGACGTGATTGGCCACTTCAAATCTGGAATTCACATCAGGATGAGGGAGTGAAGGGGACACATGTTGTAGCAATCGAACCGTGTAAACCGGAGAAGGATTCATGAGAAAGAAGAGTGGGTCCAAGCACTTAAGTCCCCCTGCAGTTGTGCCGTGAAATGTACTAACGTGGCTATCAATGGCAACGGGTGCTATTTCATCGCACATTTCTGAAAACAGAGGGCTGAACCTCAATAAATATGGCTCTCTGCATGTGGTCCCTTCCGGGCACACTACTAGGTCCCCTTCTTCTAACAAACTTCTCATCATTTTCTCATCCTCTTCCCGCTTCCTCGTTAACCGCACCGTTTTTATTGGAGCCAGTATCTCTGACATCCTACTCAAGCTGTATGTCACGGCTGTTAAGTTTTTCTTCAGTGCGAAAGAGATGTATAGAGGATCTAGCAATGTTCTGTGGTTGCACACGTAAAGATTACCCCTATTCTTGTTACTCGGTTTGTTATAACCGCTTTCGCCTGTCGGTATTGACGTCGTCAGACGTAACCCACTGAATACCAACAACGGCGTTGATATGTTGAATGGAAGGAAGAGGGCAAGTGATATCCTAATAACCGAAAGGATTATACCATACGGAAGCCACATGAGCATCGCTATGGACTCCTTTGGAGTGGGTCTTAGAGCCAATCTTCCATCGTGAAATATAAGAGCCTTCGGGTATCTCTCCCTTCCAAGCTTTTCCCAGCTTCTCTTCTCAACTTCAGACACCGCATACACTTCCTATTTATTGTCCACGCAAAACAATACGTTAGTTTCAAGATTCCCCTTATTTACTCTCACCTCTCATGTGAACAAAAACAGGTGCAACTTTACAGGGATTTGTGTGTGTGATATATACTAGGAAATAGTTAGAAATTTATTTAAATAAAAAATATAATAATTAATGTTTTCGTATTTAAAACAATAATTTTTATATTTTCTAATAAATTTTTCTTTTTCTGTGATGAATTTAATGCATGGGATAAAAGAATAACATTTAAATAGACATATCATGAAAGTTAAAATGGTAAGAAAAAAGTATGATTGAGAGCACAAACCTTGCACAGGAAGAAAAATTCATGTTCATTAATGTTATTGAATCCTGTTATTCCGATCGTATCGGAACATCCTTTCCCTTCTTTAACATGCTCCAAAGCATGCATAATTTTTGTGTCCTCCATCAACCCCAGGTAATATCCACAGAAAACTTTGAGCTCCCTTCCCACAACGAAATCAATCTCCAAATACTCTCTCAAGAAGCTTTCCACCATGACTTGAGGTAGATTGCTAACACCCACTTTCCTCCCACCTTTTTTCAAGACCTCAAAGATTTCTGAACCAACATCCTCCAAAAAGAACTTTGGCAGAACAGACCTTCCCACTTTGAAGCTCTCTGCTTTGATCCCAAGGAAGCATACCATAACCATAATCTTCAGCCCCAATTCGTCTCCAGCTAAACAGACAAAAGGGTATAGAAGGACCAGAACTATGGCTCTAAGGAGTCCTCCTGATTCAAAGGCCACAAGCATGAAGTATGGGAACATTGAAGAGGATTTCAACAACGCGTTTTCTACATCAAAGATCAAAGTGTGATCGTTGAGGTCTGACCTATGAAGGAGAGAGGGGAATTTTTGGTATTTAAACGGTGTTGTAGTTGCAAAGGAATTGGTGATGGTTCTGTGGAAACGGATGAGGTTCCTGAGTTGCCTAAAGAGAAAACGGTACCAAAAGAAGAAAAGAGACTTGAAGAAAAATGACCTGAACAATTTAGCCATCTGTATATGGGACTGAACAGAGTTATTAGGTACTAGAGTATGATGTGTGATGCTATTTCTCAGGAGAGGAACATCTTGTATTTATAGAACTAGGGATACAACTTGTCCCTCAGAGCCAGCTTTACATGGCTCATTTGTTTGCCAACTATAATAATTTTTTTGTTGACCAAATTCCCAAATTCATTATAATAGTCCTACATGAGGGGCCTTTTCACTTTCCTCCTTCATTCCGTAATTAACAAAAACAAAAAGTTCTCGTTGACCATAATCGAGTCACACACTCCCAATCCATACAAAAGAATTTACTCTTCCTAACAAATACTCCTTCCATTTTTTATTTGTTATTCAAAGTTATACGCACCATATTATTATATGAATATTACAGAATATATTAATTAAAAAATTTAAAATTACTTTTTTAAAATATTATGTTAAAATATATTGAAATTATTAGGGAAGATATATTAATATTTTTAGTAATTTTTTATTCTTTAATTAATATTCTTAAAGTATTGTTTAATATTTTTTATTATATTTTTACTAAATATTTTTACCATAGTAATAAGTGATAAATAAAAATATAAATAATTAAAAAAATATAAGTATCCTTAATCATTAAAAATACCAATAAAAGTAATTAAATATATCTTAAATTTTTCAAACAATTTTTTTAAAACAAAATATAAAATGATAAAACAAACAAGAATAATTCTGAAATCCACAATTTTATTTGTCCAAATCCTTCTAATTATTAAATAAAGAAACTGTTAAATATTTTTATATTTTAAAACTATAAATATAAATATATTAACTTTTTATTTTATACTCACTTTATATCTTATTTATTTTTATTGTTACCATTTTTTAATAATTTTTTCTTTTTTTATTATTATTTTATAAATTTAAGATATTTTTTATTTTTTATTATATTCTTATCTTTCACAAAATATTAATAAATAACAATTAAATGAACAACAAAAATTAAAAATAATAAAAGATTATTCCTTACGTCACAATTCATTTGACATTTTAGCAATATCTTTTTATCTTATTTTGATTGTTATTTACAATATCTACGTTAAATATATTTTTATACCATATCCTTAATCATTATTAATATATATTTCTTAAAATAACTTAATTAATATAGAAAATAAAGATTAAAATAAAAAATTATACTATAATTTTGTTTAATTAATATATTAATTATATTTTTATTTTATATCAAAACTTAAATATAAAATTAAATAATACAAAAAATAATAAAAAGATATAAAAAAAGATATAACAAAACTCAACAAACAATCAAGAAGTAACAATAAATACCTATGTCGGCACAGGCTCTCAAGTAGCATCACATTACGTGCAACTTTTTAGAAATGATCTAGTTCCAAGAGCACTTAAACATGAAGAAAATGGATAAAATTAGTACCAACTAATTTATTAAAATTAATAAAAATATTTATAATATTAAAATATTTATAATATTAAAATATTTATATTAATAATCTAAAAGGTAAATAAATATTTTATTAATATAAATTTTATAATATAAATATAAAAATAATAATTGATATATTAAAAAAAATTATATATTTCATATTTATAATAAAAAAATATAAACAATTTTTTCTTATTAAAAGAATCTGAAAAAGTAACCCTACGGAAATGCCATTTGATCCAAGTCTTGATGAATTAGACAATCAGTCCATCGCTTTAGCAAAGTTAACAGCACACATTCTTTGTATATTGTGTCCGTTTTTTTTATTTTCATTTACAATTTTTTATATCATTTTAAAAAAGACCAAAATAATATTTATTATTTTTTATTATACCTTAAATTTATATAATGATTTAACTAATAAAAATTATTTAATAATAAAAACCAAAAAATATAATAAAAATAATGTAATGGTTTCAATATAACCGAAAATAATGTCTTTACTTCTAAATTTTTTTTAGAGATTTTATCTTATTTACTTCTGGTAAATATTTTTGCAGCATAAAGGAAACAACAAAACTTCATTTTTTATTATTTTCTATACATTTTTTTTGAAAATTAAGAGTAATGTAATTATTTTATAATTATTTTGACACTGAAATAAAAACATAATTAAAAAATCATGATAATAAAAATTCAACATTAAAAAAAAATAAGGTGAAAAGGTTCAATAGACTTTGTTTGTGAAACTATATATCAATATATAGCCATCCATGGAAAAATTTTAAAAAGCATATTATAATAACCTTTACAAGCTACTATAGTGCTGTATGTGTGTAAGTTTGGTGTAAATGTTAAATCATGAGAATTTTTCACATTCCAAATGAGGTTAATATTTTTATTTTTAAATAAGAGCAATAATATTTTTACAATAAATATACCATATAAAATAAAAGAAAATATAAAATATGATAGATAATTTAATATATACATATATATATATATAGTATGAATTGTAATATAAATATATAGTATAAATTTTATATATATTTAAGAATAATATTTCCTACTGTTTGCAAATTGCATCTACTACACGTAGCCCATGCCATGTTATGAATTCAAAGAAATGGCCGGCCCGGTATGGCTAGCTAGATGACCATCATGTTAGATCTCATCTGGAAGGAATAAAATTTGGGAGCCATTGCTATCTATCCTGTGGTTGGGACTCAATTACAAGGAATAGTATTTTGTACAAACTTTAACAGTGATAACATCTTTTTTATTGTTTTGAGTTAATTAGGGGAGAACTATTTGGGATTTTTTTTCTTTGTATCTTGACTTATGTAATGGCAAAAAAATTGATATTATTTATTGGAATAGATAGGATAATTATAATATATATTTATTTTTCTTATAATTTTTTATTTAATTTTTCATCATATTACATTATTTATTATATATTTCAATCTTTTATCTTTTATTGATGTATACATTATATCTATTATTTTTTAAATAGATATTTAATTTAATTTTTATACATAATTATTTAATTTAATTTAATTTTAAAAATAAATTAAATATCAAATATTGATTGGTCTCTTAATATTTTTTATTATTCAAATTTTAATATTGAATATTTTTTTTTCGAGTTTGATCTCTATTTCTTCCTTTCCACCATCATTTTCATTGTCTTTTTTTTTTCTATGAGAGCCCCTTTCATTCTTTCTTTTCATCTATTCCTTCAACTCCAATCTTGAATATATATATATATATATATATATATATATATATATATATATATATATATATATATATCAGACTTGTTTTTCGACTTGATCGGTATCTGTTAAATCTTTTTAAGTACTAACTTGACAAGTCAAAAAATTTAAGAATAAGATTTCAAGCTTAAGATCACCATTCTCTCTTATCAATGAATAAGGTTAGAAGAGCAAGGTGATGGTGAGCATTCTCTTTTTATGTATTTTTTAGGGGTTATAAGAGAGATTTCTTTGGGAAATAAATCTTTTACAACTACTTTGTATATGTGACCCTGAATTATATGGTTGATTGGTGATGCTTATATTCTACACTGTTTGTATAATTGTAACTTTGACTTTAGACATGTATATATATTTATATGTACACTTACATTACTATGTCACTTACAAGTATGTGTGATAACTCTTATATGAAAGTGATTTAATGTTTTTATTAATTTATTTTTCATGGTATGTGACAACAAAATTATGCTAATTAATATCAATTGATATATTTTCTTCATGATTATTTTAAAAATTATCAGTGAGTGCTTATACATATGGTGATGATATTCTTATTAATAACAAATATCACTAGCTTTCATAATACCTTCTAAGTATCTATAGGATGTCTATTTAGGATGCCTTCTTTGCATGCAAGTGATATCAATTAAGGCACCTGATTGTTACGGTGAAGGCATGTTTGGAAATGTTTTTGGAATCTTTTTAAAGTTTTATACATGACTTTATTCTTATACTAAAAAAGACAAGCAAAATGTATCAAAAGTTTAGATGATATAAATGAATAAAAGTAATATGTCAAGAATTGATATTATTGATGAACCTTTCGAGAAGAAATTTGTTGAGTCAATTATTGACCTACATAGAAAAAGAGAAGGAACAACTTCAGTTTGATGTTGTTATTTGAGACATCATTGATTTTAATAGTGTTAGTCAATCAAATGAATATCTTGAAATGAGTATACAAATTCTCAACAAATGTCCTTTTAAATTGCTCTAAGTTTTACATCATATCAGTCAAGGTAGGTTTGATTTCAAAGTTGTGTACTTCAAATGTAGGGATAACTATATTGTTTTTTTTATCCTTTATTGTTTGGAGAAATAAAATCTAACAAGGTTCTCATGTCATCAGTAATCCTTCTTTTTTTGCTAGCATTTTTTCTTAATCACCATACAATCCTTTCTATGTCATTCTCAAAGTGTAAGTTAGGAGATTTTGAATGAATTAACATACACAATTAAATTATTTAAAAATAAATGAGAAGAATGTATGATAAAGAAATATACCTTAAATTTAAGATAAACAACTTAGAAAATTTTTATCTTAAGCAACAAAGATTCAATCTTCCTAATGTTGTGAGAAATAATGTTCACAATGACAACAAAAACTTGTTACGAGTTTTTCTACTTTCGAAAAAGTTCACTTGTCAACAATAGTAGAATGAAGTATTTTAAATCTCTAATCATTTTTACAAGAATTATTCAACATATACCAAATTGATTGATTATTTCGGAGACTACACAAAAATGCATTATCAATTATGATTGAGTTTGGATTTAAAAATAAAAAATATAAGAAGAAAGAAAACAATCAACTTAAGTAATCAAGTAAATGGTCAAAGATGGAGTTCAAATATAAGAAAGCATAGAATTTTAGTTTCACTTATGTTTTGACTCAAATTTATCCCTAATTCTTTTATGAATTACATTGATCAATCACTAATTACCTATTTTAATTTTATTAATATCCAATAATTATGTAGTATCAATATTTTTTCATTAAGAGTGCTACCTTTAACAATCATGCAAGCTAGCAAACAAGAGAACCATAACACATTAATAGGCTGTTAATTGAATAACCAATTACAAAAATAAGATTAAGATTAATTCCACAAAATCATAAAATTACTTTACCCAACAATAATTTGATCACCTATTACTCAATTAATCTAAATTTATAGAGAGGTATAAGTTCTTAACTTTAAACTAAAGCAATAAAAAATACAATTGAAAAGAAGCACATATTGACAAGAGAAAAGAGTTTAAATCAACTTACAACACAAGATTTATCATAGTCTCTTATCTATGGAACTAGGTTAACATGAATTTAAAAGATGAACAAAAAGTAATTCCATAAAATCTCATGATCCAAACTAGAAATGAATAGATTCATGTGATAGCTTGTCCCTGATATTATGGAGGATTAAATATGTATTATAAGAGATCTTGATTGTCTTTTGAAAGATCCTATCACTAATATTTAGTCATAAGAAAAGTGTGAGAAAAAAAAATGTATAAGAGTAATATGGTCTCTAAAAAGTAACATAAAAACTAAAAAGAAAAGGACCCATATTTAAATGGGCTTGTCCTTTTATAGATAAAAATATTCATTTTTTTCATAATCACCTATATTTGACTTAAAATTTGAATCTTGCATTATGTACGATTGTTCAAATCACATTAATATTGATAAAGTCTCCTCATTCAAGCATAAATGTGTAGAAAAATAAGCTTAAAGGTGACAAAATTGAGCATAACCATGCTTTAAATTTGCACAATCATGTCAACAACCTACTTTCATTGAAGCATGATCATACATATCCTTGCATGATTAGGATCCTTCATGGGTATGCTTGACATGTTAAGCATAAACCTACTTTTTAAGCATGAATATACATTTGGGATGATGTTACAAATCAATTCTATACTTCTTTCTAGTTCAAAATACCTTAATTAATGCTCTTCGTTCTACAATAAAGTGAAAAAATATAATAAAGATAAATAAATAAAAATTACTTAATTGAGTAAAATTTCATCTAAATTTTCATGTAAAAACCAAGACAAATAAGAGTTTAACAATAATTTTTTGAGATGATGGAGGTAAGAGACTACGTCATTGTGTCATATGGACTTCCTTAATTAAATTCCCATGCAAGAAAGTGCAGTTGATATCAAATTGTTCCATGTGATAGTGCTACATGGATGTAAAAGTTATGATGAGTAAGAGTTGTAATCAATAGTATAGATGTTAGTTTAATCACATGGGAAAAAGTACCAAAATAATCAAGTTCATCAATTTGGTTATACTCTTTTGTGACAAGTATCACTTTATAACGTTCAACAACTCTTAGTTTGGTTGGTGGTTCCTTATGAAGGATCCATTGTGAGAATGAATTTGTACCAAATTTGATAATTGTTTGACATAAAATGGATGGCATTCACCATAAAAGATGATCATTGAATCAAAGACATCAATTTATACTCTTTATTCTTATTAGTAACACATTAGAATCTTGTTGACTCGCATCACAAAAAGAAATTTCATCAATAATGCGAGAATTCATAGTAGCAATTTGATTAGCACTATTATGTCGTTTCCATTATTGCTTATAGCTATAGAGAAATTCATGTTTTAAGTAGCATGTCTGAATGGTATGATTAGTTCCTTCATAGTGAGTATAGAATCTTCCTATATTCTATGATCTACCATAACATCAAATTCTACTATGAAAGGATAATGTTTGAGAATTTTGGGTGGACTTGTACATTTGAACAAATACTTGGATGTTGTTGGAAAAATAAGGATAAACTAGATCTCTAAATTGGCATTCTTGTTGCACTATTAAAGAAAAAGTTTTTGTGATAGTTAGAAGATAATCCATTAATATAATTTGTGAATGAATATAAAAAAATTGATCATTTAAACCTTTTAAAAATCCTAATAATATAATCCTTATCAAAATAAGATGTCATCATAGAAAAAAAACCATACCTACATATGGGAATACAAGAGCATGTAGGAAAAGGTTTATAATTTTCAAGCTCATCCAAAAAAAAAATAACTTTTTGAAGTATTTTGTCATGAAATTTTTTTTCTTGACAAACATAAATTTCTTCTTAAAAATCAAAAAAATCAAAATATATCTTTTTAAATAAATTCATTTATACAATTCATAACTTTATTAATTTATCAAATAAATCATATAATTATTTTACTAATTGATTAGAAAATCATAATAACATCATTATATTGTAATTTTTGTACAGATCAAACTCATATGATGGTGTAAAATGGAACCATCAACAAATTTTAATTTGTTTATAAAAAAATTTTACTTTTATAATTTTTATCTAAATACAATAATTTTTCTATAAAATAATAATAATAATTACCACAAAACTTTCCACTAAATAATAAAAATCAATAAAACTCATGATATAATTTAATAAAAATGTTGCTATGAAAGGTTTTTAAAGAGAAAAAAAAGAAAGAAAGATAATATTGTAAAAAAAGACTATGATATATACAAGTTATAAATAGGAACTCTTAAAAAACTTTAATACCATGTTACGGATAATAACTCAAGCATTTTAGTAAAATTAGATCATTAATATTTTGATTATAATGTATACTAGTATATTTAATAGTTTAATGCATAAATAGAATCCGCTAACTAATAAATTAATTAGCTAATTACAATTATACATAATTATCATTGCTAGGCAGTTACAACCAAAACATTTAGTGTTGCACTGTTTGATAGTTAGATTAAATGTATCTGGATATTTTAAAACATAATTTTCTCGTTTTAAATTATTTATATCTAATAATAAATGCTATGAGTTAATATACATTGTATTATTATTATTATTGAAGATTTTATTCATACGTCAACTTTGTATACAAAGTTCACTTAAGATTATAATCTCCTTCTGTTGCAACAAATGAATTAATATAATATATTAAAAATAAAAAATTTTAATTACAATTTTATTATTATTTAATTTTAATATAAATAATTAAAAAAATATATAATTATAAATTACCAATTAAATTAATAAAATTTATATTTTATATAAAATTATTTATAATAAAAATTAAAAAAATTTACACAATGAAAATCAACCTTTCATATACACATGTATATACATAAAAATATAATATAAATATGTAACTTTGCTTAGAATTATTATACTTAATAACTCTTATATGCAATTATATTTTATCAATTTAACCGTTGAATTAAAAAATTATATTATATAGATTATCTTTATAAATTTTTATAAAATTTAAAAAATATTTGATACCTCTAAAAATAAATTTAAATTAATAGATAATATATCTTTTTATAATATTCGTTAATTTAAATTTATTTAATAAAATATCAAATATTTTTTAAATTTTGTAAAATTTTTTAAAGATGATCTATATAATATAATTTATTAATTTAATGGTTGGATTGATGAAATATAATTATATATGAAAATTATCAAATAAAATAACTTTAAGCAAAATTACTGTTGGAGTAACTTAATCCCTCATATATATGATTAATTTATTTTAAGAGTTACACTTATTAAATTATTCTATTTAATAAATTATTCTATTTAATAACTTATTAAAATTATTGTGTTTTATTATCATGAAATTAAAAATTTTTATTATATAAATTAAATTTAAATAACTTTATAAAATTTAAAATTTAAAATTTTATTAAATAATTATAATTTAATATATAATATATATACCTAATATATATTGAATTGGAATCATTTAATAAAGTCTATTTTTTATACTTTACAATTTTAAAAGCTTAATTTTTAAATAATCTCTATTTAAAAAATATTTTAAAATTTTCAACTATTAATTTTTAATTATTATTTATAATTATTTTTATATTTTACTCTTTTTTAAATGGTTATTCATTTTTATTCATAATTAAATTTTTAAATTTTTCTATCTATAACTAAATGTCAGTTAATTGTTCTTTGAACTTTAATCAAATCGTTCCAGACAAAAAAAAATCTCATCAAAATGTAATTCTTTAATTGTATATAAAAAATTGAAAATAAAATTTCCACACCTTAAAACTGAATTAATATTTAATTGTCGGTTAGGAGATGCTTTGGTGCGAAGTAAAAAAAATAAAGATAAAATAATAGATTCGAATCTTAAAGAGTGTAAAAGAACAAAAAGTGAATCCATGTCTCCTACGCTGATAACATCACATCTATGGAAAGAGGTGGGTGAGAAATTGTGGATGTCAACCCTAAAAGGATGATAGCTGTTTGAGCCGACCACGGTTTGAAATCTTCTTGTCAAATGAACGCGCATGGGTTATACCTATTGGATAGGGTTCAGCCTCTAACGTGGAATTTCAGGGATATATCATAAAATTGCATTTAGACTAATTTTTATTGTTTGAAATTGTGAAAAAATATTTTGAAAAGAAGGAATCGAATGCGATGTGGTTCATTGAATTTTTGTGAAATTAGCTTCATAATTGCTTTATAAATGCTGAGAAGTCGTCATCACGAGTTGCAATGGTCAGAGGGAGGGGATTAGCATGGATAAAGGATCCGTATGCCGTCAAGAGCTTTTATTGTTGGTAACGTAGCCATGCCCTATGGACCATATTCCATAACGTCAAAGGACCTAAACCCATGTAAGAATGGATCGTTGATTCTCTACTTCTTTCAATTCCTTTGCGTCATTGCGTGTTCGGTGTTCATGTTCCGTCAATTGTACAAGGGTCATGTACCATAATTAAACCACTCCCTAACTCCTCTCTATTCTATCAATTTTCTCTACATATCCTTCCCTTCTTCCTTCTACTCCCTCTAATCTCTATTATATAACTCACTTCTAAGTAATTCATCTATATTATGAAATTTAATTATTTTAAATTATCTGTTTAATAATTCAACCATTGTTTTAATTTTTTTACTTCAATTATCTTCTTTAATTGGAATATAATTGTTGTTAGAAATTTTTTTAAAAAATGTTGATTTTTTATTATGTACTCTTATATAGATATTAAAAAATCGTATAACTTACTGTTTCTTAATGTATGCTCGAGAACATATAATAACAACCGACATATAGTAAGATTTTATTAAAAATTATATGATCAAATCTATTGATAATATTTAATGTTAAAATTTTAAAAAAATCACTAATTTTAATTTTATTATTTATTTTAGACATATTAAAAATGTATAATATACCATTATTTTAACATGTTACTAATGACTTATAATAAAAATCTAGATATATATATATAATAAATTTTTAAAAATTATAAAATCCTGATAATATTAAATAGTATAAATTTTAATAAAAATCATCATTTATTATTTATTGCTTATTCATTACAGAACAATTTTTTATTAATATACAAAAATTTATGAAATGTTATAATAATTTTTTGTCAGTATAGATCTTTTCTAATAAAAATTAAATTATAAGTATAGACTTTGAAAATCTAACTAATAAATAATATATTATGCTAATTTTTGAATTAATAGTATATACTAATATTTTATATTAACAAGCATATTTATTATTATAAAAGTATTATGAGTAATTAATATTTTATTTTTTATGAAAATTATACTTACAAAATTTAATTTAATATAAAATATTAATAAATATTGTTTTATAATAATTATTTACCCTTAACACATTAAAATAATCTTATACAGCAGAAGTTTTTTCTACAACATTCATGCAGAAATTGTGGATCCTCGAATCGTTGGTTCCCGATACGCTCAAACTGCGAGGGCATTATCAAGATTGGCCCAAAAATGAAAATTCAGACACACAAATTAAGGAAATTGAATTCATGGCTTCCCCCTTTTTCTACAGCGGAGGTGTGGTTCGGCCTAAGTGCTTTCACTGATTTATAGCGATCATGTTCTTGTCAATCATTGGTTCGTGTATGTTCAAAGCATACATTAGTGCAACTTCTTAACTGTCACATATATGTCATGTATGGTGTGATTACTGATTAGCAAGTATTCCCTACACCCACATGTGCATTTTTTTTAATTATAAAAATATAAATACCTTATATTTAAGAAAAAAATAAAATTTTAAAAATGAAAACGTTAATTTCAAAGTATAAATATTTTAAATCTCAAGCATATTAATAAAATGTGAATTTATAGGTATATGTTTGATCCGTTACAAAAAAAAATCAATATTAATCAAATTTAAGAAGAACTTTTTACCATACCCAGTGTGCAATTATGAATTTAGGAGTATAGATAAATGGTTTGTTTCTTCTCAGAACCTATTTCACTAACTATAACAACACACAAATAAATTCAAGTCTTATATTTTTGTTAAAAAACAATTTTATTATCATACTTTTACTTTCTTGAGATATTTTATATATTGTTTATATGATAATATATTTGATCTATTATATATATATAAAGTAAATAAAATTTATAAAAAAATATAAATTACGTACAAGTTTATCTAAGTTTGACCGGCAAGCCTGAAGTTAAATTTCAATTTTCATCTATCATTTTTTACATTATATTAAAATAAATTATCTGAATTTTTTGTAGGATAGAGATGGCTAAACTCATCCCAACCTTCCGTATTGTCAACTCTAAATTTTTATATTAAAAAAATTATAAAAGTAATTAAAATTGAGATTAAGAATTTAAAATTTTAATAAGAAAGGAATAATATTAATGTCAAAGAAAATATTTAAATTATTTAACAATTTAAAATTAAAAACACTAAATTATAGTAAAATTATGTATAAAATAAGTGAAAAAAAATAAAAAATGTTCTTATATTTAAAATATTGACTCAAATTTATTATAATATAAAAATTGATAAGCTCTTAAATGTTAACATTATCTTAAAAGGTTATTATTTCTTTTTAATAAAAAATAATTCAATACTTTAATAAATTGATAAAATTTAATTTTATGCACCCTTATATTTTGTTTGGATAGCATATGGAAGAAAAGGTGAAAAAAAAATTTGTTGGTTATTTGACCAGAAAAAGATGAAAAAAAATATTTTTTATGGGATTCACAAAATTTTTAATTTTTTTCTCCTAAAAGGTGAGGGGAGAGAGTTTTTTATTTTTATTTATTTATTTATTTTAAATTATTAAAATTTTATATATTTTTTAAAAATTTAAAATAAAAATTATATTTATAAAAAAATAGTAAAAATATTAAATTTTTTAAAAATTTTATTTTATTTTTTAAGTTTATATAAAATAAAATTTATATTACTAATGTATTTTTTTTTTATCCATTCAAATAAAAAGAAAATTTTTTATTTCTTTTTCCCTCTCTTTTCCATCAAAAAAGAGACTTTTTATTTTTTTTTCTTATTTTCATTTTTTTTCTTTCTTTGCTATTTCTCGCATCATAATAAGTCATTAATATTATTATTAAAATATACAGACAATATATAATGGAACTAGCGTCCATGGTTCCCAAGATTGCAAGTTGCAACACTGGTATGATTCTATTAGCTAATTCCATCAATTCATTTCCCGTAATTCCAATATTTGGATTGTAGACTCGAGAGCTACATGTCACATTACTTGTACCATGCATCACTTTACTTCATATCAGCCTTTACAAAATCAATTTGTCACTTTACCTAACATGCAGTACCAAAATTCCTGTTTCTACTATAGGCGTTGTCAATCTTTCACCCATCCTTGCTTTACACAATGTCATGTACATACCTTCTTTCCATGTCAAGTTACTCTCTTAAAGTGCCTTATTACTTGAGACTCATTATTCTGTTACTTCCTTCACTAACTCTTTCTTCATCTAGGATCCCAACCTGTCAAGGATGATTGGCAAGAGTAATCTTCATGAAGGTCATTATTACATTCATATTTATGACATATTTCGAGTTTCAAAGGCTTCTACTTCTATATGCAATACTACCAATACTGCATGTACTTTTTCCAATTCTGTCAATCATGTTTCTCCTTTTATTCTTTGGCACAATAGACTAGGTATTTGTCTGACAAAGTTCTGAAAATTCTGAGTTTTAAATTGCATGTTTCTTTTAATAATTCCTATACCCTTCATGTTGTTCTATTTGTCATTTAGAAAAAAAGAAAAGAAAAGAGTTTATCTTTTCTCTCTCACAATCATATACCTGCACATTCCTTTGACTTGGTAAATTGTGACATATGGGGATCTCTATGCTCATGCTACTCAAAATGGGAAACGATAGTTTTTCACCTTGGTGGAGGCTACACTCGGTTCACCTGGACTCATCTGTTGGCAGCAAATTTTGAAGCTCCTTCTCTAATCATACAATTAAATAAGCAGATTAAAACGCAGCTTGGCAAAGTTATTAAAGCTCTTCTAACAGACAATGGAAAAGAGTTGTCCAGTACTGATTTTTTGCAGCAAAACAGAACTCTCCATCAATTTTCTTGTGTTCAAAAGGCTTGAGCAAACTCACTTGTTGAACGAAGACATTAGCAACTATTGAACCTTGCTCAACCACTTTATCTTCTGTCTAAGCTACCTATAAGTTTTAAGGGTGAGTGTCTCAAACTGCTACATATGTCATGAATAGGATCCCTTCTATCACTTTCCAAAATAGAATTCCATATTCTGTCTATACAATAAGGATCCTGGTTGTGATGCCTTTGGGTATTTGGCTGTTTGTGCTATGCATCATGCTCGTTGCGTGAGAGAAATAAATTTAGTCTCCGTGTTCGTGGCCAAGCAGCGTGAAGAGAAGGAGAGGATGTATTTACAGGGTAAGAGGGGAAGTTTATGTAATTAAACAAAAAACTTATGTTCCATTCTTTCTAACTCAAATTGAAAGGGAAAAAGAAAATGAGAATCAGTTAACTTAAATGGATTAAGCACCATTGCACTCCGTTCCATTCTATTCTGGCTTTCTGCAATCAAAACAAGTAAATATATCTCATTCTATTTTTTCCTTTTCATTCCATGTCTTTCTACGAATCCAAAGATAATTAGAATGCCAAATGGATTTACCCCCTTAACGCGCGTACAAGTGTTTTGCTTACAAACTCACGTGCTAGTTGGTTTGTAGTTGAGCTAAATGCAGATGCCTTAAGTTGTAGGCATTCATGTGATCATCAGTGTTAACGATCAAAAAACAATTAATACGTCATCTTAAAAGACAAAGTAAAAGACGTGTTATGGAACTATTGGGCTCCTCTTGATTCACACTTAGACAAAGTGAAATAATAGCCGGTGTACGGAAAAATTGAGAGTTGAGGCTTTAATAAAATACAAAAACATGGATAACAAAATATGCATTAATCAGCACAATTAATTTTCTTATCAACGAAGACTCTCAATAATTCACTTTGGGAAAGTGAAAATCTAATGCATGAAGTCAACCATTTAAAAATAACCCGGGGTACTCTCACCAGCCCATTGGATTAAGCACCATTGCACCCCATTAAGTGAAAATCTAATGCTTTCATCTCTCCAAAGTGACATTCTACCAAAAAAAATCCAAGTATCCTAATGTTATTTATATTAGCTTATAATTTTCGATCAAAATTTTATGGATGTAATACAAGAAAATTGACATTTTCTCTAAAAACTAATCAAATCTAACCATGCAACCCGGGGGTAATTAGCAGTGTCATCGTGGGGGGGGGGGGCAAAAAAGCACACCTGCATGTACAACATGCCAACAAAATAATCCATAAGCAGAACTCCTTTTTTTTTATTAACACTAGCGATCAAGTAACTGTACAAACAAACTTGACAAATAGCTAAGGTTCCTAATGGCTGTACAAAAACACATACACAATACAAATAGTTAAAAAATAGCCTAAACTCACATTGAAAGGGAAAAATCTTCAAAATTTCCACATCATCTTTCCTGAAGAACTGCATCAATGCAAAACAAAGGGAAAACAATCAGATTGCTGCAATTTTGGTATGATCCTATTACCAAAGAGCAGATAAAATTTTTCTTCAATAACATAGATTGGGTAAAAAAAAATTTAAACAAAATACCCACATGGATAGCGAGAGAGAGGTGCATCTCCTTCATTCGTGTTGATGTTCATGGGATACTGAACTGAAATCAAACCTTCATTTGCTGCAACTGCGGCCTCAGGAGAAGCCATGAACTCAACATCAGCACTGCTTGCAGATCTGATTCCTGCAAGCAAAGTCTAAGCAAGATGAGTATTCCCAAAATACCAGATGTCCAAATCAATTGCATCCAGAACTTTGATTTGAAGAGTTCAAAGTGCATTAGAGGCCAGACATCCCTTAGAGTTTGAAGATGAACTGTAAACTTTTTGCTGAAGGCAAGGTGAATCCATGAAAGCCATATAAATTTTACATGGTAAAACCATTTAATGAATGCCAATTTTTAGGATATTCATTTATCATTATAGTTGCAATTGAATAAAGCTGCACAAACACAGCTTAGTATTATTTACACAGCAACTCTAGGAACCACACCAAGAGGTAATAAAAAGAATGAGTCATTTTCAAAACACATTATTGACAGATCCTTAGCTCCAAAAATCATTTTAGGTGTCTCAAGATGTTCAATCAATATTCAAGAAGGCAGGTCAATCTGCTTAATCTAACCCCTCATTATAAATACTTACAGAAAATATGTATTTTATATCTGGATCTAGTTTCCTTGTAATGTAATGCAGATTCTAATGAGAAATCAGGATACATCCTCAAAGCTGTTTAGATATATAAGATCATTGGCACACAATGAGACCATTAAATGCATATATTGAATCAGAAATGAGACTGATGGGGCAAATCACACACATTAAACAAAATACCACATAAATTTTGTTAATTTAGAATACATATTTGATTTCAAAATCGAGCTTGTTATTTGCTACCATGATGAAGGAGAGGGTAAAAGTTAAGAGACACGGGGACAACAAAACTAAATTAGACCCTAATGATAAGCTCTATATCTTGGTTATGATGAAATTACACAGTAAACTTCTCATTAAAGACAGATCTTAGCTGTAAGAGTCACAAGAAATGGTCATTTTTTTTAGAAGTGGTAGAAGTTGTTGAAAAGTTGGCTTGTGCCTAACTTAACACCAAAAACTAACTAGTTCATAGGGCATGGTTGACCTTACCATTAGATAATGTGGGACTTGCAATACACCCCCCTCACATCCAGGATTGGACATCTGGGCATGAAATTTGTAAGATTGGACATCTGCGGATGACCCATTAACGGATTTAGGATAAACTCTAATATCATATTGAAAATTGGACTTGGACCTAACTCAACCCAAAAACTAACTTATAGGGTGAGGTTTTTTTTGATATTATATACTCATGGTTGGTCTTATTTAGTGGCACTTGCAATAGAAGTAAATCAACTAATTACTAGAACAATAAAATGCTTAGAGACATTGAAACTTAATGTAATGAATATAAGAATAGAGTATGAGAAAAAAGCAGGGCAGGCAGTAAATTAAGTTGAGTTTGGACCATCAATAAAAATCTTACACTAGCCACAGTTGCAATGTAAATGGACTCAACCACATGTATCAATATAGGCAGCTCTATGCTTCAGATTTATGTACAAAACAAACACAAATGAATGCTTGTCTCTAACATTTTTTTTTCTTTAATCAACAATCTAGTATTTATGGGGAGACAATTTAGCTGTTTGGTTCAAGTTTGAAAGTGCCACCAATTTGAGATGTAGGTAAATGTAGTAATCGTAAAAGAATAAATGTGTTTGAATTAACTCATCTTACATTCAAAACAACTTATATTCAAAATCTTATTGAGAGATCCTTAAAGAATATCCAAAAAATTAATAAAAAAGTGCACTAACTAAAATGAATGGAAGACAAACCCAACAAAAGAACTACTAATTTACCGTGGAGTATTATGACAAGGAAGAAGAAAATAGTGATGACCATGGCAGAAAGGCTGGTATATGTTGATGATGATGAAGACTTGCTAGCTTTCTTCTTTCTTACTGCTTTCATTTTCTTAATCCTTGCACGCTTCCTCAAGGCAAGCTCAGCAAGCTCCTTCACAAACCTCTGATCACCGGCATCCAGTAATGGACCTTTAGGAGGCAGGGGTGGCTTTGAAGGCTTTTTGAGGTTAGTGGGCTTAGGCTTCTGTTTTGCATGATTATCTTGTACAAGAGACAAATGCTGTTGGCCATGTTCAAAACCCTTGTCCACAAACAAATGTAAATTATTTTCATCCACAACCACAACATCACCAGATTTTGCTGAATTGCTACATGACTCAATCCCACTTTTACCCTTATCAGACCCATCAAAATTCAGAATCCCATTCCATGCCCAATTAAAAGAATCACCCTTCGATTCTCTATCACTCACATAAAAATCATTGCTTGCATCCTCCTCGCTAGAGTTACCACCACTTTCAATGTCAAATTCAACGTCTTTCTCTCTTGGAATGGTATGGCTCATCTGATTTAAATCAATTTTATCAACAAGGAGTTTCAATTTTACGAACCCAGCTCCTAATCACACCAAATCTAAAATTATCAAGGCTAAAAAGCTTGAACAGAATGCTGAAAAATAAATGAATTCAAATATTAAGACGAAATAGAAAAACAAAAAGATTAGAAATCGAAAATTAATAGAAGACGAAGAAGAATAAGAAGAGGGAGGTACCTTGAGTCAAAGGGTAGAACCCTAGAAACATTCCTAACTAGGAATTTGTAGATGCCCGCAGGCGCACTCATACACAGACAAGACATTTTTTAAAAACAAATAAAAAAACAACAATTTAAGGTTTTTCTCTTTTAATAATGGCCAATGATTTTTAGCTTTTTATTTAATTATTTATATTTTAATGTTTTTAATGAAGCCGAATGTCAATGGTTGAAACTTGAAACTTGAAATGTGTTTTTATCGGAATAGAGTCAACAAACTCTCTCTGTCCTCCCAAATCCCAATTCCAAAGTTCCACAACAAGACAGCAACGGCTATTTCCACGTTACATCCATTATCCATTACGTCTTAATTGTTCAAAGTGCTCAAAAGTTAGTTTTCTATACAAAAATAAAAAATGAGTTAATATATAAATAAGTGAGCCAAAAACAATTTTTTCTAACCAAATATCAACAATGAGATTCGTTAAAAAATTAAAATAATTTTTTTAAAATGTGAAGTTATTAGTTAAAAATTTCAAAATAAATTTTTTTAATTAATAAAATTAATCTTTGATTACTTAATCAATATCCTTGAAAGATTGGACGATACATTTTTATTATTTTTTTAATCTATTTTATTACATATCCATAAGATTTTGATACCTTTTATTATAAGATAATTTATAATTTTTATAAAGTATTAGTTTTTTTATTTATCCTTCATAAATAGGGTTGGTGAAAATTAAAAACTAAAGCTGAGTACTTTCTCCATGTTCATTATTGATATTTTAAATTTTTAAAAACATCATTACTTAATTTTTTTATTATACCTATTATGTTATTAATTGTTAAACAAAACATACAGTAATTATTAATAGTAAACTTAAAAAAATGTTAATTAATTATTGATCTTATATAATGACAATCAAAAGTAAAAAACGCAAAAATGTTAAAATATAAATACTAAAGTATAAAGAGAATAATAAAGGTAAATGTTGATAATGAGATTAAAGTTTATAATATTAAATAAATAAAAATTGACAAGTTAAATGTATTTTTGAACTATTTTTCTAATATGTATCTAAAAAATTAATAAACAATAAAGTTTTATTAAAAATGTAACATTTAATGTTATTAATATATTAGATCATATAATTTTTAATAATTTTTTTTTAATATGTGTCTAAAATTACATAATAAAAATTAATTAACAGTAATTTTTATTAAAAATCATACCATTTAATATTATCAATGCCGTAAAATTTATGACTTAATAAAAATTATATATATATATATATAAGTTCTTTTTTTATTTGAATACAAAAAATTTTTATATTATATATAGATTTTTATAGTATGTCTTTAAACACATGTTAAAAAAAACTAATTTTTGTAAAAGATAAAAAATTTAATAAAATTAACTATTTTTACTAATTTGCATAAAATTGAAATTATAGTATAAAAATTGAAAGAAGTAAAATATAATAATATAATATACTCTTCTGACAAATTTAATACATTTTAATATATATTTAATAATTTTATTTAAAAATTATGTATAGGATTTTTATATATTTTTACAATAAAAAAATATTTATTGAATTAAAAATATCATATAAACTATTATAATTCTTATCATTGATTTAATACATTTTAACATATATTTAATAATTTTATTTAAAAATTTTGTATAGGATTTTTCATATTATAAAAATAAATCATAAATAAATCCTATTAAATATTTAAAATTTTTATTTGTTGACAATAAAAAATATTTATTAAATTAAAAATATCATATAAACTATTATAACTCTTATCATTAAGATAATTCCAATAATATACTAAGATTTTTATTTTAAGATTAATGACCACGAATTTAAATAATTTATATATTATATTTGAAGTTTTTGTTTAGTTTATAACAATTTTTATAAAATTTTAAAAATATTTATTATTTTTCTTTATAAGTTCAATATTCTTTTTTGTTGTGTGTCTAATAATAAATAATATTTTTATCTTTTATAACTTTAGTACTAAAATTTATATAATGTAATGCATTGATAATATTAAGTAATATAATTTAAAATAAATGTTTACTGTTCATTGATATTTTATATATACTCGTTTAGAAATCATTATAAAATTAATTAATATATAAGAAATATATTTTTCTTTAAATAATTTTTAGAATAATATACCACTTTTTAAAATTATCATATTAATTAATTTATAACATTTTTTATATATACAATTTAATAAGAAATATCCCATAAAAATTAGAGAATAGTAATTTATTAAAAAATCAAAAGAAAAATTTTTTATTAAAAAAATATGACAATGTATTTATCCTACGATTTTTAAAAATCCTTCACACATTTTTTTTATTTTATCGTTTTTAATATATATATATATATATATATATATATATAAATAGCATGCAATAAAAATTTATATATAATAATTTTATTTAAGATATATAATTTAATATATTAATAATATTAAATATTATATTTTAGAATAAAATTTACCATTTATTATTTTTCAGTGTGTATTATTATACTATATTAAAAAATATTTAATTTTTAATTTTTTAATTAAGATTCTAATTCACATGAGTTTTTTTTTTTTTAATTTTGAATACTTACTAAATACCAATATTTTTAATTTATATTTTACTAGTGTGGTGATCCGTGGATTATACAGATTTTTTTTATTTCTTTTACAAAAATGGGTAGAATTTGTTTCTCAGCATTACAACTAAAAATAGTGAATTTATATTTATTGAGGTATATTTTAAAAATACTGAATAAATAATTAAAAATTAATTTTTTTATTAGACATTATTCTTGTGAAAATAATGAATAAAATAAAAAGAATATGTAAATTTTATAAATTAAAATGAGAATAGAAATCATTTTCAAAAACAACACATTTTTGAAAGTTATTTAATTTAATATTTTATTTATATCTTTATTTAATTATTATAGATAAATGAAAGTTAAAGAAGAAAATAAAATTTGAAATTAGATATAAAGATATATATATTTTAGTCAAAATTTGATAATATACTACATCGATTAAATTCTTTTTAATCTACTTACATAAATCTTAATAAAATAAATAAATAAAAGGAATACTATAATTAAAATACATTACAATATTATATTTTTTTTAATCAATACCCTGAGTTTCAATAACACATTACCATTTTCTTTTTTGTTTTGGAAAAAAATATTTTCATATTCTCTGTTTACCAAAAAAAAATCCGTATTTATGACGATTACATTAACAATATATTTACAACTTGAAAGCGCAAGAAAATATATAATCATTGGACAGGTGTTTTAAAATTAAATAGATTTTATAAAAAAATATATTATATAAAATAATAAATATTTGTATTTGTTGTAAAAAAAGATTTTAAATTTAAAATAAAATATTTTTTAAAATATAATTATAATTTATTAATTATCCATATAAACTCTGATAATTAAATTTTTAATTATAAGTTTTGTAACTATCTTTTTTATTATTAATTTTAATTTTTTAAAATGTGATTAAATACATTGAATCAAAATAATTAATAATTTTAAATATTTATTTAAAATTATATTTAAATTTAAATTGATTTAATTAAAATTTTTAAATAATATTTAATTATATTTATCGGTAAATTGATTTTTGGAAAGTCCCATTTTGCAAAGGAGATTCATTCTTATACAAACGATACTGCTCTTTCCATCTTATATACTTGAAATATATGTATAGTAAATCACTTGTAATACTGGTTTTTTTTTTTAATCTAAAATTTTTTACTAGTCCTTATTTTATTGTAGAGAGACTATTAGATAGATCACGCAACAAACGCATAAATTCTTGAAAATATTATAATCATACGTTTTAACTTAAGAGACCAAAAGATGATATCCTGTTAATTTACAACAATCTCATCAATTTGTTTTAATATTATCTTTATAAAATTATGTTTGTTCTAATTCTTGAAATATCTATTTATTTATTATTTTTTACTAATACAGATATTATTTAATTAATATAACTTTATTGTCAAATTTATTAAACGAGAAATTATTATTTAAATAAAATTAAAATTAAATAAAATAAAATAAACTTAATTCCATATATGTAAATCTAAATTTTTTATGTATCATACATATTGTATTTCATATATTTAATTTATTACATGAAAAATTTTGAAAAATCTTCTTAGTATGCATATATGCAAGTATAGTAGTTTTTGTGTTTTTTTTTGTGAAAACATAGTAATAAGAGTTTTGAAATTAAATATTGAATTATGAAAATAAAATAAAAATGATTTTATTGAGTTATATGAGAAAAAAGAAAAGATCTTTCTATATATGATGAGATGGTCAATTTTTTTTATACTTTATTCATGATAAAATAAATTATATATTTTGGACCATCTAAATTCTTATCTTACTAATTATTATTGAATATTTTTTAAAAAAAAATCTTACATGCCTTTATCTTAGTATCAAAAATATAAATGCATGATATTATTTCTTTTAAAATATAGTTACAACATTTAAGGCCTACCATATTATTTGCTGATAAAAGGATAGATTTATCTTAAGAAAATAACTTAATTCAATTAATATAATCATATATTATCCTTAAAATAGGTGAGCTTGTAACATCAAAAATGAAAGATTCATTCTGTTTTGATATATATATTTGTTTACTCATATGAAAAAGTATAAGAATTGAAAAGTTTATAATTTATAAGTTTTAATAAATAATTTTAACCCTATTTATTACTAATATTAGTTCTACAATTATCGAATGCACTTTGTTATTTTGTATATCATTGCTTATCTTTAAGCTTCCTCAATTTCTCTTGTATAATATTTTTGAAGTTGTCAATTTGGTTGTTTGGTGAAAAACCCTGATATGATATAATCTTGTGGACTAACACGGGTTGACATGATAACAGAAGAGGTATATTCCGTTAGCATAATGGATTTTGCAGTAATACATGGAGATGAAGGTTTGTATTTTGAAAATTTAAAAAAATGGAGGTTTGTGTGGTGGTTTGTTATCCACTTATATAAAGGTTGGAATGAATTACATGTAGTATAATTCTCTTCTCAAAATTTATCATTATGAAGGTTAACCAGCGGTAAAATTCACTATTTAAAAAAATACTTAAACACCCATATAGTTTCAAATGGTCTAACTTGTTGTAATATTTTGTTAGGTAAATTGATATGTTCTTTAAAATTGACGAGGTTTAAGCCCGCTGTATTTCGTATTAAAGAATATTTTTCGATATTTTACTCTTATGGATTTATTTTAATCTCAAAATAAATTTATAATTTTGATTATTTAAATAGACAATAAAGTGTAGTACAGAGATCAAATTATCATTTTTTATTTGAGAGAATTAAAGAATGTGTACTAAGAAATTTTTTTAGTAAATACTAAAAAAAATTATGTTTCTTATAAGCATACTAATGATTGTCAATGAGTAATAGTGAAAATTAATTTACAAATATAAATCAAGATTACTAAATAATTAAGTTTTGCGAATGATTACTAAATAATTAAGAATCCTAATTAATACGAAGTAAAAAATTAATTTGACCTTATTTCTCACAAGCAAAAACTTAATGAATAACGTCGAGGGAAATAAAATCTTAGCCAAAATAAAATCAACAATAATAGGAACCAAACCTTTGTAACAGGAGATCCTGTGAAAAATGTTCATATAGGTAATAGCAAGTTATTGTTGAGCTTCTCGCACAACTAATTATTTTTCATTCTTATTATGTGAGACATGCTAGGCTGCATTAAATGAAATGTTAAAGTTAATGTTTTTAATGATTATCATATCTCTTATAGGTGGTGTATAAACTATAATATACACTTGATGAAGTCAACTATATGAGTGTCAAGTGGGGCCGCTTGTATGAGATTGATGTACAGTCTCTAGAGCACTTATGAATTACTATGCATGTGCAGGACCTATTTTGCACAAAACCAATGAAATCGACAAGAAATGTGAGATGTAATGTAACAGCTGAACCTTTAACTTATGTCAAAGTAATTTTGGTTTATAGAACTTTTGCTTCACTAAAATACTATAAGTTAAGTTTGTTTTTCTAAGGTTTGGTTCACAGTCCAAAGAACACTAGATTTAATGTATTATATTCATTATATGATTTCGTCAAAATTTATTTTAGGTATTCTATTTTATAAAATTTTTCTCTTGAAATATGTGGAGGATTGTTATAAAAAAAATGAATATTTTAAAATATTTTAAACTTAAAATAAAATATTATTTAAAATATAATTATAATTTATTAATTACCTGTCTAAATTCTGACAATTAAACCTTTAATTATTAGTTTTGTAACCATCCTTTTTATTACCAATTTTAGTTCCTTTTAAACGTGACTAAATACGTTGAATCAAAATAATTATCAATAAATGTTCATTTAAAATTCTATTTTAATTTAAATTAATTTAATTAAAATTTTTAAATAATATTTAATTATATATATCAATAAATTGATTTTGGAAAATTCTTATTTAATTTATAATTTTTTACTATTTGTGTTTCCTATTTTATTGCATAGCAGTTGAATTTTAAAGGATCACATAATAAACTAACAAATCCTTAAAAACAGTAAAATCATATGTCTCAGCTTAAAAAATCAAAAGATGATACATATACTGTTGGGAAATAATAACTAAAACCTAGCATATTATTCCACCATCCTTGAACTAAATATTTTATTCCTTTCTAACTATAATAATATATTGGTTATGGATGAGTTATATTATGACAGGAACAATTAGTTATAGAGTTGTTTAGGTGTAAAATTGATCTTGACCTTCGGTTTAGGTTGATTAACACATTTATCAATGACTTTCTGTGACTAGATTAGTAACTTTATATATTAGCTTTAATTATTATATAATAATAAATATTTATAAATGAAAAAAAGTAAAGTGTAATAAATGAAATAAAAAATATTTTAAAAATATGTAAAATTTGTAGAAACATATTATAAGCAGATTATATTTATATTATAATTTTTTTAAAAAATTTTGGTTCAACTTAAAAGATATAGATGAAATAATAAAATGAGTATAGAAAACAATGTTGATATTGAAATGTTTGTTAATATAATTAAAGTATACCAATATTTTACAAATTACGTCACATATATTATTATATGTAATTGACACTAGACATTATGTGTATTAATATATTTCACAAAACTTCAATTTTTGTTGAATTTTTTAAAATACTTTCTTGATTTTGAACCAAATTTTCTTCAAAAATATTATCAAACCTACTATCTAATCGAAAGAAACAAATCTTGCTATTTGTTAGCCTATTAAAGTTGACACAACCTACACATCAACAAGATTACAATCATTTTTATCTAAAATAGTAAAAAAGCAAAGATATATTTTGCGAATACAAATTTATTCTATGGAAATCTATATAATTTCAACAAAATTAGAATGTGATATTATTTTGATATTAAGTGGAATAGCAACTTTACTAATTACGGGAGAAATATTCCAAATTTGACATTTCAATCCTTATTGATAAGAATTTTACGTGTAATATAAAATAAAGAGGTATGTTGGATGAATTAATAATTAAAGCCAAATAATTATAAGAGATGAGACTCAAATAACTCGTAAATATTGTTTTGAAGTAGTTGATAAAACTTTTAAAGATATTTTGTTAACAGCTTAAATAGGTCTTTTGAAAAAAAATTAAACTTTTTTGGTTATATATAAAATTGGAATGTTGACATTAAGTGGAAATATAAAAATATACTTAATTTCTTCTATTTATACGGAAGAAATACTTCTTGATGCAATTTATTATATGTGCCTTCCACCTATCTGCTTTGAATCCTTTATTGCACCAACTCAAAAATCATAAAACATATGTATATTGGATCATTGCAATGATATAATTTTGCATCTTTGTAATGGTCATTCATGTCTTATTAGTTATTATTTAGCTACAACATGTGTTGTAGATTCCTATTTTACTTGGCAACTTTCTTCGTCTACCAGATTATACCTTCGTAGGTGTTGATGTAAAAGATGATTTAGCTAAGATGGAGAAACATTATGGAATTACAAGCAAAAATATAGAACGTTGGCTGCTACTCTCTTGCAAATGCCTTGTTTGAGTGCTTATGGTATTGATGATTTAGCTTGTGTCATTATTAACTTCGATTTTCAACGCCACACAACTTTGTGGACGATCACTAAAGTTTGAGATACACTCAATCTTACCAAAGAACTTGCTAAACTTGCTACTATTATATTTTGGATCATGTAGGAATTAGGAAGAAAGGATAGATAAATGAGTAGAAAGAGAAAAAAAAAAGTAAAAAAATAAAATAAAATGAATTGTATGGATAAGTTAAAATATGAAAAAAAAAGGATTTATTTTGTTTAAATGAGTAAAAAAAAATAAGAAAAAAATATATTAATAATATAAAATTTAATTTTAAAAATTTTAATTTTTTATTAATATAATATTATTTTTTTATACTTTAAAAAATATATAATACTTTTAATAATTTAAAATAAAAAACAAAAAATACAAGCTTCTTCTTTTATTTTTCTTCTTTTTTTTTACCAAGTAGAAGAATAAAATCTGTTAGAAAAATTAGACTTTATTTACTTTCTAAAAATATTTTCTATTTTTATTTATAAAAATGCTATCTTATTTATATATTATTTTTTACTTTTAAAATTTTACATTGAAAAATAAAAACAGAAAAAACTATTTCTTAATTTTTATTATTTTTTACAAAATAATAAAAATTAAAAATTAAAAATATTTTCTAAAACTAAACACCATTTTAATTTTTTCTCTTTTATTTTTATATACAAATAAATAACAAAAAATATTTTTATATCCTTTTTTCTTTTCCTTTCCTCTATCAAACAAATCATTAATATTAATCTTTAAACATACTTTTCAGTTTTAATTTGGTTTAACTTTTTTTTTAATTTCAAATTAGTCTCTTAACTTTGCAAACGTTTGCCATGTTGGACCTCCAGTCAATTTCAGGTTAGCATAATTAAATTTTTGCTGACGTAGTTGGCATACAAAGGAACCAAATTAAAACATTTAAAAGTTGAGGACCAAATTGATATTTTGTCCAAATTTAATTCTTTTAAATAAATTTGAGAATACATCATGTTAATTTATGCATTATTTTCTAAAAAAATTGTGTAATAAATTAACAAAAGCGTGAAAAATTGAATAAGGGGACAAAAAACTAATATTTTATAATTATATTATTTAAGGTTATGCTCATGACATTTGGTATGTGTAACCTTTTTTATTTTTTGATTCACCCAAGACATAAAAACTCATGAATATTTCGCAAGCCCAATTCATTTAGCATTCAGACTAAACTAATAAAATTAAAAAAAAATCACATTTAAATGAGTTTATAGTTTTGTTGACCGTAATTTATCTATCTAATGCAAGCTGAATATAAACTTATATATTCATCACTATATCTAATTTGAGTAAGATTATCTTCAACAAAAAAATATTTGAGATTTATTATAGAAAAAAAGTCTCTCTCATTCAATAATCATAAAGCATTTCAAATCCTTCAAGGTTGAAAAAAGTAAAAATAAAAAAATAAATAAGTATATTTGTTCACCAACCATTGATATTTTATTTATTTGATTTTGTTAACAAGGTGTCATTGTGTCATTTTATGGTATTTAAATTTTTTGACAAAAATATTTTTCCTCTTACATAAAAAAAATGAATTCTGTAAACACTTCTTTAAAATATCAATAAAAAATAATAACCCAAAAAATTTAAGTTTTATATAATGATTTATTAAAAATTAAACAAGCCAACAAAAAATTCATGCATGGCTAGTAGTTATCTTTTAAAGTTAAAATAATTTGAAAAATTAAATTATTTTAACCTTTCTCTTATTTTATATTTATGATATAAATATTTCCATTTTAAAACCTACATAAAACTTTCTTAATTTTATAAAATATATTAACACTCAATTTTATCCAAATTATTTAATAAAAAATTAAAAAAATAGTTACCCATTTTCATCCTTCCCTTCTTTTATATAAAGAGTTATTGTTCACAAATTTTTTGAGATAGAAAAAAAAATGCTTGAACTTAATAAAAAATATAAAAGTTAAGATATTTAATTTTTATTTTTAAGAATAACCATGTGTTGATGTATATTGCTTTTAAATCTTAATTTAAATGCGTATACGAGATTTAGATCATAAGCCAGGAAAATGTACATTGCTTTTTAATATTGTTATTTTATTTTTATTTATTTGTATTATTTTCATCTTTTCAAGTATTTTTTTAATTTATAAAATTTGATTTAATTTTAAAAAACTTTAACTTTTCTTCTAAAAAATAAAAGGAAAATATTTTTGTTATGAAAATAATTTCTTGTATGTATTTTTTAAATTATTTGTTGAGTATTTTTTAAATTTATATAATGACCAATTAACATAAATTAAGTGATAGATACATTTTTTATACTATTTGATCATAAATATATACGAGTAATTACATGCTAACTTAACTTTAGGTAGATTAGATGTATTTTTTAAAATTAAAAATAATTTTTTTCCAAAATTTGAAAAGTAATGTTTTGAATAATCTTAAAAGATTTGCTTTTAATTCACGTTAGGATAAAATAATGTTAATTGAATGACTAGTTTATCTTTAATATTAAGTAATTAAGTATTAATTTAAATTATGTTTGACATCAAGTAATTAATTATTAACTTGAATTATGTTTGACTGAACTTATTTTCATTAAAATTAATGTTTTTAAAAATTATTTTTTTAAAATTTGAAAAAGTATATAGGTATTTTTTTTCAAAATTTAAAAATAAATCAATTTAAAAATTCTAAAAATTAAAAATTATAAGAAATATTTTTTAAAACTTTTAATTTAATCTTTTCAAAATTCAAGAATATATTCAAAAACAATATTTTTTAAAGAACAAAAAACTATTTTTAAGATTTTTTTTAAATTGAATTTGATTTTTATAAAATTTTAAAAAATTATATGTTTCCAAATCTGTTAAAAAAAACTAAATTTTCAAACCTATTTTTTTTTCATAAGCATTATGCGACTCTGATTTTCTCGTAGAAATTAGGGATACTAGGGGCAGGAAAGGGACGCTTCAAGTCAAAATTAAGTTTTAAAAAAAATTCCACTTAAATTTATCTTTTATAAATATTTTTATTTAATTTAAAATTTTTTAAATACCAAAAGTGTAAAATAATTTGCACTATTAATTAATTGATACCATAAAATACTAATACTTTTTTCTGTGTATAAATAACTCCTCAATTCAAAATTAATTTTAAAGGTCTTATTTTTTATTAAAAGTTTTTTTTCAATATTTCCTTTACTATTTTTTTTTTCATTTTCCGGTGGTAACAATATACATATACTCTTGCCATAAAATTTGACATATTACACAATTTTTCTTTAACTTTTAAAAATCAATTATGTTTAAATTAAAAAAAAATTATTAAAAACAAATATAAAAATTAAAAGTAATTTTAGAGCAGCATTAGAAAATCAATAATAAAATAAATTGTAACTTTATATATTTAAAATGATAAGAAATATCTTAAGGATATTATAATAATAATAAAATAATTAATGACATTAACTGTTTGTTTTTTGAAAATTTTTTTTATTCTTTAATTATTTAAAAATATTTAATAAATTAGTTTTATTCTATTTTAATAACTCAAATTATGACATTTTTATTGAAAATTTTTAAATTTATTTTTTTATTATTTTAATATATGAATTATAATTTATTTTATTATTTATATTCTTATTTTTTTTACTATTATCTTAAGATTTTTATCTCTTACATATTTAATAATTTTAATGTTTTTATTTAATCGTGATGTGTTTAAAAAATAGAAGAAGGCTTATATAGTGTTTAAAATATAGAAGTTTTGTTAAAATTTGTCATAAGAATATTTTTTGTCAAAATAATAAATTAAAAATTAAACATTTTAAGATTTAAATATAATATATTTGTGAAATAAACTAGATTTTTAAAATTTTAATGATAAAAAAAAGTTTGTGTGACAAACTTAAAATAAATAGAAGGTTCAAGTAATTTATGCAAAGTTAAAACATTAAATATAGTTCATAATTTTATATTACAATCTCATTAAATCAAATTATAACTATAAACATAATTGTTAAATTTAAAATTAAAATAATTTAAACTTTTTGAAAAACTTGATATTTTTAATTATAATGATTATTTATTATTATTATAATTAATAAAATAAATAAATAAATAAAGCTGAGATAATTCTACGTAGATTATATGGTTGATTAGATTTGTTTTATTGTTTTATTTTTTAATTCAATATAATGTATATATTAAGAGATGTAATGTAGCTATAGGTATGTATTTCCAATATATTAAACTTACCCAAATTTTGTTTAAAATTTATTTGGATCTTAAAGTTAAAAAATCAATCCTAATTTTCAAGCCCTACATTCAACTAATGAACTAATCTCCAGAGCACTCCCTCGGCGTTTGAGAACCAGAAAGAGCAACCATATACTCTAATTTCCACCGGTGACCCTCTCCGTTTCGGTCACAAGAGAATGTTCGCGAACTATCCTGCGTTCCGGGTGGAACTCCAACTTCTTCAGGTGCAAGCAATTCTGAACATTATACATCATATAAATATATTTTCAATTTTGTCAGTGGAGTTGAATCCTTATTTTAATTAATTAATTAATTATAGGAATTGAATCCTTTTCCTAACTTATTCCGTATCTAACAATTTCGCTACCTCTTCTCAAGAACAGTGCTTAGTTGTTAATACGATATACATCGCATTCATCATTTGCAGGTCTTTGTTTCTAGGTAGTCTTGGTTTTGAATTAAATTTCTGATATCGAAGATGTGGAGTGACTTAGCTCAGGCGTTAAATTTACTTATTGCACTCTTGCATGTATATGATCATGACCAGTTATAACAGCTTCATTTTCTGCAAATCATATTGCTTGTTTCTCCTGAAAATTATTACAAATTTGCCTTCCTAAATTTTGGTAACTATGAGCATTTGTAAAGCCTAGAATAGTTAAACTTTGGACTCATTTCTTATAATTCTTTAATGGTGTTGCCATAATTGAAGACCAGTTCCCACTATCAATATTGAAAACTTTTGAAGTGAATTATCTAATTTGACCAGATATTAGTTGAGTTTAGCTTCTTTAATTTGGTGCCTGCAATAGTGTTCTCAGTTTGATGTTTTTCACAGTTTCCTACACACCCTGGAAGCAATTTTCATACTGTTTCTTGCAGTTTTTCACCTAAAAATAACATGCCTACAAATACCCCAGCAGAAGCTCCTCCATAGTGTGACTAATTGCTGCCACAACCTTGTACTTATGAAAGCAGAGTAATGTTTTAACCTTTTTGATCTTGTGTGTACAGGGTTTTTGCAAATTTTGCATGTGATGGTTATTCTTAAAGTTGGTGCAGTGGGAGAAGTCTTAAGAGCATGCCTTGTATGATGTAGAGGAAGGAATCACAGAAATAGCAGGCAGCAAGAACACAAGGATCATAGCTGTTTTCACTCACTTTTGTCTTCATCTTGCTCTCAACAGGATGCTCAAATACAACAGGTACTTTCTCGAATGTGTCTCTTGCACTAACTCATTCTGTGAAATATAAAAAGTCAGCAACCTTCTTACCCTCTCTGATCTTCATTTCACTGTAATTGGTCGATTATTGTTTTCGAAACTGTTGTGTAATGACTGTAGTCTCATTCAATTTCCTCAGGATCTAATTCTGATTTAACATAGACAAACATAGTTGTCTTAATTGCAATGAGGTTCAACATGTGGTCTTTTTTCCCATTTTCTTGCCCATTCTGATGTCATATTCCTAGTCGTTTCAATAATTTTACTTAGGGATATTCTGTCGACTTGGTGGTTGTGCAGTCCCCTTTGATTCTTAGTATTGTATGATCAAAACCTTAGTGATTCCCCTCCTCACTCCCCCCCCCCCCTCCCATAAAAAAAGTAGATAATTAAATTCTAGCTTCTTTTGCTGAATTCTTTTGGTTATTCGTACTTGTTAATTGGGCATTGAGGATGGTTAGGCTCCAGCCATTTCTTTCTCATGCCATGTTTTTGCTTCTGATAATTTACTCATATTTATTTGGTTTGCTACGTCATTTAACATGCTGTAATTATGCAGGAAAAAAAAATCATGTTCGTGGATGGTCAGAAACAAATCATTTGTTTGGTCGCCTGAAATCTCAGATTGTTGACAATTATTATCATTAAAAGACTTTCTAAATTCCTGCAGAATTAATCTTCTAACTATTCTTGTGGTTCTTTTTGTTTGGTATCTATTGGGCGCTTCACTTCTTTATTCTAAGCTGATTTGGTTCTTCATACGAGTCAAAATAAAATTCGTAAAATCCATCTCCTAGGAAGAGAAAAACTCTTGAGATCATATTCACTTTCAACTATGATGTTGCAATGCTATTATATTTATTCGCACAAAATAATTCTAACTGATGAATAACAACTTGTAACTAATGCAACTAACTTGATATACTAATCTAGACTAGTGTATTCTACAAATATACTGACTCCTCTTCTAATCTGGAATTGGGGAAATTTGTTGCATTTCTATTATCATACCTGGACGTGCACTCGACAAGAATATATTCTGGGTAATTTTTTGCACTCTCATATCTAGATAACCAAATAGCGAGCTATACTTTTTTTAATTAAAACTGTTTAAACTTGTGGATGTAGGATAATATCTGGTGATTGTAAAATTGTCCCACCCTCTCCCCCCACCCCCAATATAATAATTAATTAATTAATATATATATATATATATATATATATATATGTAAACTTTTTTTTTTCTGAATAAGGTGTGCTATTTGCATTCCATAATGCCATGCCAGGCTTTACCATTTTTTTGGTGGGGGCAGGTTATTGCTGCTGTTGATTCACGTTTTCATGTATGGCAGTAACTCACACTTGGCTTGTCAATCATAGAAATCTTTGGATTTTTATTCGTACTTGGATCGCTTGTAGGTGAGAAAGGAATTATAAGAAACTAAATTAAGCCTACAGGGCAAGATAAGGAATGTGGCTCCACTACTACTGTAGGCACCACAAAATTTAGATTCGCTGTCTGCTTGGTGTACTCATAAATTTTTAAACAAACAATTATTGTCTACATTGGAATTTGACATAAATAGCGTTTTCAGTTCAAGTAATGCCATGTGATAAAACTGTGCCAAAATATCCATTTCGTGCATTCGTGTGGCTTTTGAGGTTAAAATTCTGATTGATTGTTGAGGTTCCTGTGTTCTTTTCGACTATCAAGAAACAAGATTCTAAAAGGGTCATCAATTTTATCCCCTTTCTACAAAGTTTGATATGTTGCTTGTTTATTCAAGTTAGCAGGGTCGTAATGCTTGGCATTTATTTGTCTATGGGGCAAAAGAATAGAAGAAATGGGGAATTTAAAAGAGCATTTTGATTTTGAAAGAAAGGAGGAGGTTTACAGATTATTCCCCGCTTTATGGTGAACAAAGTGAAGGATTTTAATTCGATGCAATGTATTTGGCATTTGCGGTTAAAGAGAAAGAAAACGAAAGCGTACGAGAGAAAAGAGAGCAGGGCCCAGCGGTTCTTTGACGGTGGCGTGTCGTATATAACATCTCACAATATGTTAGCCTATGCCTATCCGTGAAACTTCAATTATTCTTCACTACGAGAGACTCAACTGCTCAATAAAACAAAACTTGTAAACAATCACGAGATGTCTTGATGCCTTCATAAATAAAGCTAACATGTGTCGTTATCAAGATCTATTCCATCATAGTGACCATATCACACTTGATATGCTTAGCTTGTATAAATTTTTCTCTTTTTGTTTTTGTTTCTTTTTTAATTCCCACCCGTCTCTACCAATCTTCAATCCATGAAATGGATTGCATCGCGTGCAGGATTCAGAGAAGCATTTACTCATCCAACTCAAAGTGGATCGAGAGTGGTTGAATCACTCTTCCTATTTATAACCTCGTGCCCCATATTGGGATAAGACTTTCACCACCAGATCCTCCTAATTAAAAAAAAAAAAACATTTGACTATAATTAGTTTTCGGTCGATTTCCAGGAACAAAATGAAGTAAGCAAGTTTCTACACCAATTGTTCCCATTTAAAAACCTTAACCTATTTACCTAACAATCTTCACTGCTGTACATATGTGAAATCAATGCACATTCCTTCAACAAAGAGAAACAAAAAAACAAGACAAACGAGGAGTCAGAATCAGAATATTAAAAAGTAGACAGAAGCCTATTTACTATTTTCTATCATTTCCACACACAATAAATACTTGGTTCCTTTTCTTTCCTATACCTTAAGAAAATTAGCAGAATCAGTAGAAGGAGCAGTCCCTGCATTGGATCATAATCCATCATGTTATTGTGATAATCATGATGGACAGTGCAGAAAAGATAAGTGGGTTTTTCATGTATGATGATGATCCCTAATATTACCACCTGTGAGAAAGAAAAATTACATGTACCAGTACCAGAGTTCTCTCACCTAAGTCTCAAAGAAAAAAGTCAGCAAAAAAAAAAAATTCACATAGAAGCAAGAGTAATTAATGAAGTTATATATGATCTACTCTTCTTTCAACATGTGTGAAGGAACAACATCTTGAAGAAGCCCATGGTCCCTTAGAATTGCATTGGACCCCAGGTTACAAAGCCGTCTCTCTTGAGCAAAATTAGCGTTCTTTGGAGATGAAGAATCGTTATAAGGGAAAGCCAAAGTGGACAATGTGTTGACAAGGAGTTGTTGTGGATGATTGTGGTGATGCTGATATTGGGATAAGTAGTTTCCTGGCGGCAAAACTGAACCAAAGTTGTTTGTGTATCCAGCGGAGACACCTGAACGAGGCATGACTGGGCTTGGATGTGTGTGTTGGCCTTCATAGGTTGTGACTACAATGCTTGGATCAGTGAAAGATCGCTCCACTCGTTTCTTCACATTACATGAAACACTGGTGCAACGATAATAGCTCCTGCATATGCATCCCCACATAGTATATTCCAAATGTTATAAGACCATTTATTTATTTACTCATTTCTTTGTTTAATTGTGAAAACTGGTTGAAGTAATTAAGAGAAGAAAGGAAGGAAGCAAAACTAGCCAGGTGCAAAGATTATAATTTATTAGAGAATTAAAGCATATATTACCTGGGAAAGGGGCTGTTTTTCACAGCCTTTTGACCGTACTTTCTCCATCTGTACCCATCTTCCAGATGATCCACCTCGCTTTTCGTCATGAACGCGAATCTTGGTTCTCTCTGTCTCTTCTGATTTGTCTTCTTGGGCTTCAACCTAAACCTAATAAGAAACAGATCCCAGAAACCATCAAGTCTTAGAACCTTCCTCACATCAACCACACGTATTCTATTTTATCTCAAAAGTTTAAAATAAAAAATAAATAAAGAAAACAAAAAGCACTCCCGTGACCATGATCTCATTTGTTTATCTGATTCGATTATGAAATACGTTCTTCATACAATATTAAAGCAAAAGCAGATTTAAAAACACGTACTTTATAACCCAGATTGTGTTCTTCACATCCCATGAACCATTCACTTGAGAAATTAACTTTCAAAAAATGAGAACAAAAAAATAAATAAAAGAACAAAACTGAAACCAAAATCCCAGGCTTAAATACTAGTTAAATAATTGCAAAAAATAAAAACAATATATATCCTCACAAAAATGGTTTTTTAGTAAACCCCCAGAAAACAAAAAGTGAGATAGAAGTAGCTAGAAAAACACACTGTTTCTTAGTCTTTTTCTGTTCTTCTTGTTGTTGTTGTTCTTCATCTTCTCCTGCTTGGTCTACAGTCTTATTGTGTTCATCATTGACTGCCTCACTGGATGCAGATGAAATGGAAGAAGAGTTTGGAGTAGCAGGTTGGTGGTTCAACACCTCCGAACACTCTTTGGCAATATGAGATGGAAGCTTAACTATAGAGTGATGAAGAGGCAAAGACACGGTGGATAGTTGCGGCAACTCAGGCAGAGGAGTATAGTCCTGCACACCCAGTAACTCCATAAACCCTAAAGAGCTCTTTTCAACCTCAGAGAAATCAAACACGTTTGAGACTGAATAAGCGTTTGAATTGTAACAAGGAAAGGAAGAGGACCCAACCGCATCCTCAGTCTTCACAGCCATCTCCTTCTTCTCCATATATATATATATATATATATATATATATAAATACCTTCCTAGCTATCTGATCTATCAAATGCTCAAATCCTTCATTTCTCAGCAGATCATAAACTCAAAGCTTGCACTCTTGGGGTAGTAAAAGGTGGAGAAAGGTAGGGTTGATCTGGTTTATAGGTGTGAATGTGTGTGTGTGTGTGTGTGTGTGTGAGAGAGAGAGAGAGAGAGAGAGAGAGAGAGAGAGAGAGAGAGATTGGGTGTAGTTTTGGGTTTACAAAAGGAAGTGAAAGCTGTGTGGAAAGAATAATGATAGAAATGAAGGCGAAAGTTGACCGGTGATTGTAGGTCACCAACTGCTACGGACAACGTTCAGCCGGTGGCATTCAATGCATGCCATGGTCGACGCTTTCATACGTACCGTTTGACCACTCAACCGGTTTAGCTACGGTGTGAACGGGGTTCCCCCTCTTCTGGATTCTAACGGCGTTAAATGATTTTTTTTTCTTTCCCGTCTTCTTTAAAGGAGAATGATTATTATGCATTCATCAAGTATATATACTCAATACGAGATAAGAGAAATATAGTAAAAAAATGATTTGGTAATATAGTATGATAAAAAAAGATAACAAAAAATGAAATAAAAGAGAAATTGTAAACTGCATAGATGTACGTACGAATAGTTTTGTTGTTTTGTAAATGTCAAATTGTAATGAGAAATTTTTTTTTATAAAAAAAACTGTATAACGAATAGAGAGATAAAATAAGAGAGAAGTGTAAAATGAGATAATTTGTATAATTAAAAGATATAATAAAAAAGAATAATGTTGTAGAAAATATTATATGAATAATATAATTGTAAATAGTGTTCCTCGTGAGCACGTGATTTAAGAAATCTGAAGAATCCTTC
Organism: Canavalia gladiata; assembly: GCA_037954105.1. NCBI lineage: Eukaryota > Viridiplantae > Streptophyta > Magnoliopsida > Fabales > Fabaceae > Canavalia > Canavalia gladiata. The sequence goes on from CM075660.1 coordinate 20,425,797, forward strand.
AAAGTTTATGATCACTTTCTTTAGTATCCTTTTATCTTTTTGAACTTTCCGTTTTTATTTTTTTATTTTGTGGTTTCATTATGCGAAACTTTTTGGCAGGTATTAACCCTTCTGTATACGCCCAAGTTGTCTTAGAAAAGAACAAAACATGGAGAATTTGTGAATAAATTATGAAAAAGGTTGTACCGAAAAAAATTAGGAAAAATGAGATTGTCATGGTACATGGAAAAAAATTTCTAATTCATGAAATAAATAAATTAAATTGATTACCCTAACTCCATCCACTTGACTCTTGATAAATCGACATTTGAAATGCACGGAAAAAAGAAGAAGCAAGTTCTCGTCACATAAAGAGGCAAATTAATTAACATATTCTATTTATATATATATATATATATATATTAATGTTAAAAAAGGGAAAAGGAGCTGGAGGGACCAAAACAGATTAATTCGGAGCAAATTATTCATTTATTAAAGCAGAAATATGTACCATCAAGTATGAGGGATTCGTTTAGAGCTAAAGTGGGTATTGCACCAAAGCGAGGGTTCACAATCACAAGTATATGTGATTATGCCTCATTCCTGATGGAAGCAAAAGATTATCTATCCATTTATCTACGTTTTTTATACGATTAATAGTTTCTTAAAGTAAAACACAGAAAAATAAATATATTCAATAATTTATACCTAAGTATGGATGATAAACTTTTTTTCAATTGGAAGGCTTATTGGTATGCTCACTGCAAAAGAATAGTCAAAGATTTTTTGGTACAAGGAGGCTGCAAGGTGGACGCATATATATACCATCCCATCGCTAGCAGAATCAGTATCCACTTCCTTGTATTTTTATTTACAAATTTTTTATTTTTAAATATTTCAAATTAAAAAATTAATAACCATGAAATAAATAATTATTGTTATTTATTTTCAAAAAAGTATATACTCCAATAATAAACAATTTTTTATAATCAGCATCCATATATTGTCGGTGGATGAGTCTGCTTTTTTTTTTTGCTTAAATTTCATTTACTTGGCTTTATTGGGAGAGACAACGGCTGAATTTTGTGAAACTATTAAAACTTGAAAGTTAAAAGAGCAGGGAAACCGCAGAAGAAAAAAGGGGAAAAAATAAGAAACGAAAAAAGTTGCAAGATATGGAACTCTTTTTCCTCAATACTTCTCTTTTGTGTGATGGAGAAGGGGAATGGGAAAAGCTCATGCACGTGTGGTTCTAAGTGAGCCACGAGAAGCATGCTGACATAGTTTCCGTGTGCAAGTACTTGACTGCTATACAGCATGCGCCTCAATTATTCTGTTTCTTTCTAATCGCGTATTGCCACCATATTTATTTATTTTATTACAGTTAACTAATCGTATATATTGTTACATGTAATTATGTAAATCTCAATGAAAGCATTGTAATCCATTTTTTCTCATATGAAGATGTTGCTTTGTATAGATGTTTACAAATAAAAAAAATGAACTGAAAAGAGGGGAGTATGGTATAGTTATGTACAAGAAAGCAATGATTAATTTTGTAGAGTATGATAGCGAGATTAGGCACATACGAGAAGTCCTTTTTCTCTATTCCTTTTCCCATCACTGATTGAGCTAGTACCCTGTACTTTAGTGTCCGTTCAAGATTGTTTTGTAACAATAAGTAAGGTGTTGGAGTTATCTCCAATGAATAGCTCTTCTGAATGCTGGAGATCTGTTTTCGGGGTACCTTATTGTACCTCACCTATTCTTTTCAATGTATGCCCGCAAAAATAGCCCTTTTTTTTCTCTCTTAAACTTGAAGGGTCCTCCCCATTTCTTAACCCTTCTATTAATATATATTTATTCTATAAAATGATTAATTGAGTTGAAGACATCGGTGACAATGGAAAAGAGAACATCTAGCGAGGAAACAAATCAGAATGTTAGTTAAGTGGAAATGAAACAATTCTGGAGAGAATGATAATTCGTAGAAATTAGGGATTGCAACAAAGCTCGACAACATACTGTAGTGGAAATTCTTAGTTAAGAGTGCGATCACCGTAGTAGTGGTGAGTGGTGACAGTAATTAATAAAGTTCCACACAATATATATTATATAGCTGAATATCTTAAAAATGTTAATTAAGAATTAATTATTGGCTGAGCATTTGAAAATATTTTATTAAAAAGAGAAATTTTACTGTGATGATTTCTGCATTTCAAAAGGCATACATTAATAGAATGTTTAGATTAATTCATAGATTATTTTAGGAAAATAATTGATTCCAACAATAGGCCACGCGTCTGGTATTATTTTCATAAATACACTATTGTAATCCCAAATTTTCAATTTTTTCAACCTGGTATAAAATAACTAAAATTTGAACAAATAAAATATACGACCACGTGGTTAATGTATATAGGACACAAATTTTGACTACTTAAAAATACATTAAAAAAATCTTGACTCAAACTTCAAATCCATAAACTCAAGAATTAATAGTGATTCCATTAATACAAAATAAAAAATGTTAACATGGTTAATTTTTTAAAGTTAATTTTGAAAAATTAAAAATAAATATTTTTGTATAAAAACTTAGTGCATTTAAACGTTTAAAATTAATATTAACGAGTATTATTTTAAGGAATAATTGTTGAAAAATAGATAGGCGAAAAGGGTTTACGTGGAAAATCCAAAAGATTGGCATGATGGTTGGTAAGTAGTTGCCGTAGGCGAAAGCAACACAGGTGAAGATACACGATGGCCGGCCTTTAAGGGGTGATGGGTCCCCCTTGCCTCTACACGCGTGACCTCAGAAAAAACAAATTATTTTCTTCCTTTTTTGAATTCCACAAAACTTTTTAATTTTTTTTTTAAATACATGTATTCTCTGTTAAAGTTAATCAAATTTGAATAGAAATACTGTGAATGATAATTTAGATATCAAATACTGTGAATGATAATTTAGATATCAAATATTTATATTCAAAATTAATGATTAAATGGGATGAATCTCTATCGATCAATTCACGTGTTTAATAATAATACATAACTTTTGAGATTAAATTTAATGATTAGCTTTTACTTTTACCAACTGAGTAATGTTATATTTTTTATTATTTACTATTTTATAAAAAATTATTTATTCACTTAAAAATAATATATAAATTTAAAAATGCAATTAATATTTTTTATTTGTATTAAATTATTGTCAACTTTATGAAATATTATACTATTTAATAATTACGAAAGTTAATTTAGCACCATTTTTTATACTATAAAAATAAATTTAAAATATAATATTTTACACATTTCCAAAAATATTATAAAACAAATAATATAACATCTATCTATATCTATACATATTATCTATAAAAAATAGTTATTTAGAAAATTTTGACTTGACTCTGCAAATATTAATATTCTTATTTGGTCATTTGTTAATTTTCTTATTTTTAAATTTATTTGGCATAGTACAACCAATAAGGTTGAAAATAAAAAAATAAAATAAATTAACCTTGTAAATTAAATTAAATATTATATAATAATAATCTTATTTAAAATATGAATTTGTAAATTTAGTTATTAAATTTTAATAGTTTATTATCTTAATTATCTTTGCTACAGTTTATCAAAATTAAATAATTATAAAAATATCATAAATGATTCATATTTTTAAATTGTTTTAAATATATAGGGACGAAATATTAAATAATTTTGAATTAATTTAAAATTTTGCACATAATTTATATATGTCATGAAATTTTAATCTAACAATTACATTTATAATAAAATTATTTAACAAAAAATTATTAAATAGTATAATACTTAGTATAATTTATTTTGGTATAAATTATTTCTATAAAATATTTAAAATTAACTATATTAATTTATGAAAGATAAATTTATTATTTTTATTTTTAAAAATTAATTTTTTAATCATTTATTTTAAAAAAATTCCTTGAGAATAGCACACGTGTGGGGATTCCTCATATGGGTCACTTCGTATACATAATGCATTCCCCATCCCTATAAAGTATAAACCTATCCAATCTTATTTCTACTTTTTGTATCCCACGTCATAACCATCTTATGTGCTCTACACACTTATTCTTCTTCATGCTTCTACTTTTCTTTTTCTCTCAAATAATACTTTTTCATTTCCCGCCCTAATAAACCAGTCACACAGTGCACAAAAATCAACATATAGGAAGTGGCTAATCAACTAATTTTGTTATGTCATTTTAGCTTCTGGTCGTTTTATGGTTAGAATATCTCAAATTAAATTTTGAAAATAAAATAAATCATGTTTATCTAATAAATTTTAGAATGTATCAAACATAATTTTAGATGTTTCTAAGTATAAAATAAACAAATTTTTAATCATTTTTTCATTTATAAATGACTTAATTAACATGTGTTTGGTTTGAATTTAGAAATAAGATAACATTCATTACACCGAATAAAAAATAAATTGGTCTAGAAATTCATGTCATATGATTGGGGGAGTCGATAATATTAAAACAAACACCATAATCTTCATCTAATCAATTTTATTTCCAGTTTATGGTTTACAAAAATGGTAATATCCAACCTTCTCAATTGGTTAGTATGGTTTCCACTTACTTAAAAGAAATTTTATGCTAAGCTACTTAGATCCTGTTTAGTTAAATTTTTAAACTTGATTTACACGAGTTTTTAAATTGAAATTACATTGACGACTTGATTTGCTTAAAGCAATTTTTTAAAAAGAAATTTAGCCAATAAAAGTTGCAACATAATATCAAACAAACTCTCCATACATACTGTAATACTTACCAAAATGTTTAGGGAAGTATTTCAGAAGTTCTTCTTGTAGTTGGTTTTTATTTTCTTAAATACCATTCTTTTAATAACATGTACAGTTTATTGTGTAGCTTCGTAATCAGCTATCTTATTCAAGTTTTAGAAAGTTAAATTACTTTATAGACATTATAATATTATTTCATGGGATACGGTTTTTCAGCTATTAAAAACAGTTGTCTTTTATCAATGATAGTATTGAATTCATCTCAGTTAGTATAATTTTTTAAATAAAACTGAACTTGTTAATATAAATATTATAAACTTTTTAAAAAATTCATTTACTTTGAAAACAATATATATCAAAATTATTTTATTTAATCATTTATTGAAAAATATAAAATTAATAAATTAATTTGTTGAATTATAGTATATTAATATGATAATTTGCATAATAAATTTTATAAAAGTACAAAATTTAATTTTATAACTAATAATAAATTATATTTTTAAATTATTATAAAATATTGGTCGTAAAAAATATAATCAATTAACTTATCTTTATTCAAAAAATAGAGATAGAAAATTTTAGCAGATAATCAATGTTTATGGTGTAAAATATTAAAATCAAAATATGAGAAGGAAGATATAGAATGAAGAGTAAACACTAAATATAGACTAAGGTGGTAGAGAAACATCATAAATCTTTAAAAAAATAATTCAAAATTTAGGTATAGATGATTGAGGATATGTAGAAAAAAAAGTAGGTAACAAGTTAGATATTTCTTTTTTACATGATATGCGAGTTGGAGAAAACTTGTTGAGTAATAGGTTTCTAAGATTATAAACATCTCCAAATTTAAACATGTATTTATTATGGATGCAATGGGTTGGAAGAATAGAGTTTAGGACGGAATTGTAGTTGGAGAAAAAACATTTTTCATTACTAAAATGATTTTAAGGTTTAGTTTCACATGTAAAGTTGTAAATATGGATGAAATTAGGTCAAACTGAGTTAGACTTTAAGTGTTTAAATTTAACCATTTTAAAAATTTTGAGGCATAAATTTGAATCTATTACTTGTCAAATACTTTAGTTTTTGGTTAAGATATGATCTAATTTAAAATTTAGGATTTTTTTAATTTACAAGATCTATAAGTTTTTTTAAAAGTTTACATTAAAAAAATAGTCAATAAATAAGATTAAAACCTATATAAATGATTGATTAAAAAGACTTCCAAACTTAAAACCTATGAGATAAAAAAATAATTGAATAGGATTAAAACACACATATATATATATATATTATTTAAAAAGTTTACAAGTTTAAAGTCTTTTATGAAAATATATTTTAGTATTTTTTAAATTATAGAACATATTAATCTAGCCCTTACTAGTATCACTTGTACAAAAAATAAATCAAAATTATCTAATATTAAAAAAATGTACAACTATTTATTTTAGAAAATTACACCAGGTGATGTGTTACATTGATACATTCTTGAATAAGATCAATGGTTGAGTCGTAGTCTGGTAGAGGTAGACAAAAACGAAAAATGACCGTTCAATCTTAAGGTTAAGGAGAAAGTCACTTAGGATTCCTTCTATTTAAAATTAAAAATTAAAAATTTTAATTTTTAACAAATTATTCAATAATATTAAAATAAATATAATAAATATAAATATATAATATATAAAGATAAATAGAGCTTTCTATAGGCTAAAAAGATTTGTTTATAAGCTTAAGTTTGATTTGTTTATAGAAAAAAACTTTTTAATAAGTTCGAGTCTATCTATTTATTAAACGAGTCAAGTTAAATTAGATTTTAAACAAACCAAATCGTAAGCTTCTATTAAACAGTAGATTGATCATTTAATAGTTATTCAATAAAATTAACATACAACATTATCATAATATAATTAGTTCAAAAAATTTAATTTTTTAATAAACATTAATATAAAAAAATATTATTTAAAGTAAACATCTTTATTTAATAGTTAACATATAATAAAATATTTTTAAATAACAACTAGATTAATAAAAAAAAATAGCATAACCAATTTTAAAGCATGAGAAACTTATAACTATCAAGTAAAAAACATACACCACATTTTTCATGGTACCATAAATATTATATAAAAATATGTTTTTAATGGACTTATTACACTTCTGCATTACATAACAACATTAAGGTAAGTTTCTATAATTTATTGGTTGGTTAAAATTATAAGAAAGCAACAGACATGTTGATAAGCATTTGATTTGCTATAATATGTTCCTTCTAGTTTTTGTATAATCATATTATTTTAAATTTTATATATATTATTTAATAATTAATATATAAAATAAATATTGTTATATTATTTAATATTTATTTAACCTAAAATAATATACATATATAATATTATATTATAAAAATTTATATAATATAAAATTATATTATAATATTATAAATTAAATATAATTTTTACATATTAATTAGTATCATTATTTTTTTAAAAGATATAAAAAATGGATAACAAAGTTAATAAATAAATAATTTTTAAAAAATAATCAAATATAAAAATTATATTAATATATTATTATTATTATAGTAATTATAAAAAAATGATAATAATAATAATTGTAATATAGTGATGATGGTCATAGAATTAGTGATTTAAAGACAATTAGGATGATAGTTGATGATGACTGTAGTAGTAGTATAGTTTAATAAAATTAAGAATAAAAATATTTTAAAATTAAAATAATAATAATTTTTTTATTTTAAAATTTAAGTTAAAATTATTTTAAATATTTATTAAAAACTATTTCAAAATTATTTTTATAAAATAATTTTTTTTAAAACTATTTTAAAAATTAAAAATTTGTAACTATTATAAGAAGGATGTAATAGATTTTATTTTCAAAATTTATTTCAAACCAAAAACTTGAAAATAAGGATGAAGTAGGCTGAACCGAATTAAGTTTTGAGTTTGAAGTGTTTAAGATTGATCTGTTTTTTGATTTGATTTAAAGTTTATAAGATTTACAAGTCTGTTTAAAAATTTACATTACAAAAAAAATTAACAAATAAACTTAAAATCTATATAAATAATTGATTAAAAAAATATAAATTTAAAACTTACAAAATAAAAAATTATTAAATAAGTCTAAAAAATACATATATATATATAATATAAAAAAAATATGTTAAAAAAAATTCCAGAATAAACTAAAAAAAAATTTGTAAGCTCAAATCTCACTTGTTTATTTAAAAAGTTTTTTAAAAAAATTAAAACTATCTATTTATTAAACAAGCTGAATCAAATTAGAATTTAAATAATTAAAATGATAAATTCTTATTAGATGATTTTATTCATTTCTATCTCTAGTTGAAAATCATTCTATTCTAATTTATTAAGATTCAGATATTTTTTTTTTAATTTTTTAACTTACAGTTAGTTTTTCTATTATTTTTATTTACTGCATGTTTAGAGTGTTAAAAATACTTAATACATATATATTTAGAATTTAATTAAAATAAATTTTAAACAGTTAAAAATAATTAAGATATATATTTAAATTGATCTTAATGATAAATTTTATACTCAATATATAGCATAAAAATTATATTATTATTATTATAAAATTTTAATAAGTATTCTTATTCTAAAAAATATAAATATAAAAATTTTAAATAAAAATTATTAATAAATATTTATAATTTTTAATATATCACAACATAATTTTTAAATATTTTTATTTCTTAACCATGATAACATCCTTATTATAAAATAAAGACAAAGTGTATATTATCTCTACCGTTAAGCCCTTCCCCCAAGAAAAGAAACAAAAGACACTGTACATCTTTAAATTTGATGAATCTTGTTTTGAGGCGGGGCCGCGGGGCGTTTCTATTTCTAAAATTTTTGTCTTACGGTGATTTAGGGATGTTTAGAAAATAATTGCTAAATCATTGCTTTTGAGTATACAAATAAAAACAAAGAGTATCAATTTGTGACTCACTGTGCTTGCTTCTGGGATACGTTTGGGGAGCTCAATAAAGGGACAAAGAAAATAAAAACTAATTTTGTCTTGTCGCGAAACGTCACCGTCTTCTCCCACAACCCCAATCTGCAGCGGTCCCCGAACCAAAGAATTGACCACGGTCACGAGTCCACGCTAGTTATCCCATATTTATGCCTCTGCTTTGCCCGGTCAATTTTTATAAATATTTCCCATTTTTATTTTTATTTTTATTCCCTTTGCTATATAGTTGCATGCCACATCCACCATGTATCCTATAACCTAATCTTTCTTTTTAAAGCTATCTCTATTTTAATGTCTATCTCCCCCTCCTTGTTCTCAACTGCATGTGAAAACGCACAACAATTCCCTATTATATTATTCAACAATAATTTCATTGCGTATTGGTAAAATCAGTCTTCAATATTTCTTTTTCCTTACTTGTTCCTTCAATTCATAATATATTATATACTTGATTGTTGAAATCAAACCCTCCTATCACTTTCCAACAACTAATTGCTAGCAATTAAAAGACACATAATAATTTAAGTAAGAAGGAATCGCATGCTATCGTTTTATATATAATAGATTTGCTAATTTTTAGGCAATGGCATGGAAGTAAAATTTGTTGTTTTTATTAAATAGTTTATTTTTTTTTTGGTAACATTAAATGGTTAAGGAAATAAAAACTTGAAGACACATTTAATGAAAAGAAAATTTACTCATTAAATTCTAGTTATTGAATTTTATTTGAAAATGAGTTAAAATAATTAAATGTATAAATTCCCGTAAATATACGTAATTTGTTAAGAATGTATATGATTAATAAATACTTAATGATTTATTATTTTTAATTATATCATGAATTAATCATATATATAACATCATAAACATAATTATTTAATAAAAATGTATTTTATTTTTTAAATTAAAAATTTCTTATTTTATTGTTAAGGTATTTGTAATTTTATAAATAGTTTTAATTGAATCTGCGACTGTTATTTTATAAACATCTTTTTTCTCAAAACAAAATGTGATGGTGCTTAACAATCTCTCTCTCACACACATAGTCCATGCTTAGGATAGTTTTAGTTAAAAAAGAAAATAACAGTAAAGTTATTTTTGTAATTCTGTTAAAAATATTATAAAAAAATTAATATGTTTTAAGAATAAGCGAACACGGTTTTTGTTCTTGTGGTTGATGGTGCTGCCCAATATCATTTTTCTCTTTCCAAATTTACATAACTTTTATTCTTTTAAAGAGAGATGAAAAGGAAAAGAATATTATATAAAAGGAAGGGTAAGGTGATAAGAGTTGCTTTGGGTTCTTGGTATCGGTAACAAGTAAACACCATACCTCCATTATTGCCGGGTCATAAGCTAAAAAATAATGGTTAATTGGTGGCATTAGTGGTTGCTCAAAGCCTCATGATTCATGTATATTTGATACAAGATTTCTTACCCCACCTAACCGTTACTTTTGATCACAAATGACCCACTAGGAATGAGGAACTTATCCTTTTTCATGACAGAATTAAAAAAATAATGAACCAAATCTTTATGATTATCTTTTCCCTCTCTCTGTCTCTCTCAATCTGTGGGAAGACCTTCTAGAAGATTGACATAATTTAAGGCAACACAAGCTCCGGCATTTAGCTAAATCCAACTCGTGACTGTCTACGAAGCTTCGCGTTGGATTTTCTTTTTCTTTTTTCTTCAATAAAAACTAATATATCGTCATTTTAAATTAATTTGGCGTTTGAATAAATTTTCAAAGGCTAACATAAAGTTAAAATGAAGGGCTCGCTGCACATGGAGTCAAGTCAAAAATCAAAAGTATTTTAGATTGGTTTTATAATGCTGGCAATATATTTTTTTAAATATTTTCTTTGTGATTTGTCAAATTTATAAAAAATTAAAATAAATTTTTAAAAGTTACTAATTTATGAAATAAATATCTTAATTTTTAAAATTAATCAATCATAAAAATATATTAAAGAGAATATTTAGAATGATAAATTTGTAACTTTTGAACTCGTTTATGGTGTTTCTTTTTTAATAAGAAGTAATACATCATCATTTTAAATTAATTTTGGAGTTTGAATAAGTATTCAAAGGCTAACATAAAGTTAAGAAGGGCTCGCTGCACATGGAATCAAGTCAAAAAAGAATTAGTTTGGTTTCGCAATGCTGCCAACGTATTTTTTTAAACATACTTTTATACATATTTATGGTAATTTATTAATTTTATAAAAAAGTTCAAATGATTTTTAAAAAATTATTAATTTATGTCATAAATATTTTAATTTTTTAAATTGATAAAATAATAAGTTTGTAACATCTTTCCTTTGAGTGGTACACACCCTAAGTGAAGATATGATAATATATATATTTTGCTTGGCAAAAATTAACTCCTGGGTAGGAGTCAAGTAGAAAGAAACAAAGATCCACAAATTTTTTATACTATTAGTAATTATCTCCTTTTCTTCATGGAATCCATTCAAACAAATCTTAGCACGAGGGTGAGGGATTTTTTGTTTTTTTGTATGTGTGCACGCGCGGGTTCAATTTTTTTCTTGTTAACAAATTTCACAATTATCAAACAAATCTTAGCACGATTGATCAAATAATGTTTGGCTGTGTCTTTGTGATACATCTTAATCAAATATATTTAAGTTTTCAGATTTTGCTACAAGAGGTTATAACATCAAAAAAATCAGGACATTGCATAAATGGTGAAAGAAGAGGAACAACCCATGACTTGGTGTTGGTGTAGTATGATTGATAATCATCGACCAGAAATTTTCCTCTTCTTTCGTATTGTATTTGTATTTGAATGCAACCTTACATGTCTACTTTTCAAGGGTCAATGATACCTACCGACACCTTTATCAAACGGGGAAAAAATTTCGGCATAAATTGCTAATCCAATACATTATATTCCCATTACCACACTAGCTCAGCTTCACAGCTTAAAGTATAGGGGAATTTTTAAAGATAGGTAAATTAATGTACAAGTACTACTCCATCATCATCAACATCAATTAATGAACTGGCAAGTCATTTCATTTTTTGTTAGTTAAAGAATTTTTCATCTTTTTTGTTGGTAAAAAATAATAATAACATGAAGATGAGCAGACATAGTAATATTAATATAGGTATAAATCATATGAATGTGGGTGATATTTTTCCTTTTCACCTTGCTGATGAACTGACCTGGCTATTTGATTGGTTTGACGTACTACTATATTATTATCAATTGGGCATTAAAGGTATCATAATGCTTGCGTGAGTCCCACTTGAATTGCAAAATGGCGTTGGAAATGTTCCAAATCCATGGCTTTTAGTGATAAAGATTAGATAAAACAAACACCGATCATTAGAAAGAGTGATCATGTGATCTTGTCACCACCTAAATTTGTTAAGCCTACATTCAGTTTTATTCATCTCACCACCCAACAGTTCTCGCTTAGAATATAATAATTAATATATAATAATACTTTATTATATCTTAAACTTCCGTTTTGGAAAAATCACTTTTAGGTGGAGCTCTGGACCTACCAATTCTTACCAGAAATGCCAGATTTGAAAATCCAAATCCTAACCTAGATAATTTAATTAATCTCTATCACAAATTACTACTACAAGCTATAATATGCCTCATAGCATCTAAATCAATACCTTTTTTTTCTTTCTCTACCACTATTTCTTAATTCTGCCTCTCGCTCTCGGTATACAAACCATTTTCTGTCGCTGAATAACAAGCAATCATCTTTTTCTTTGAGCTCCACTACATCATGGCCTTTTGGGTTTTTTTTTTCCATTTGCTTTTCATTTTCATTGAAGATTTTATAAGGCCCAATAAAGAAAGGCTACCAGAGCTGATCATCCATGTTAAGGACGGATTTGATCGAATAATACTGTTTCTTAATTATATCACTGAATAATACTCGTTTAAAAAAGTGTTATTTTTTTAAATTGACAAAAAAAAATTGTTTTTTCATTTTGGGTAAATTTTTCCCCCTGAAATAAAGAAAATTGAGACCGGGAAAGAAAACCCTATGCAAACAAGCCTTGTAAATCTCCCCAAACTAGGTAATTCAGGCCCATCAGATAACTGACCTAAGTATACTCTCAGAGAGCTAAATCATGCGGGGCCCAAGCCCAATTATTACTTTAACGTATTTATCTTACGCTCACGACCAAATAAAAAAAGAGAAGATGAGTTTCACGCTTTCCCAAATGACGTATTTATTTTTCATACAATGATAAGAATTACTTATCATTGTCTCCAATCAAGAAATACAGATTATTACTCATTATAAAGTGTCAAAATAATTTTGTTATCCTAAGTTTCTATCCAAATAGACTTCTAGATAACCATTTACAATCAGATCAGGACCCTATATTTTGAATTACGTTTTTTTCACTTTACAGTATGACAATATTATACTCTCATTAAAACTCACCTATAGTCTAAAATAATAAAATATAACACATCACATCTTACTTAAAGCTCACCGTTTTAACTCATTTTCTTTTATCGACCAAAAAAAAAACCTCATTTTCTTTTCACTTGCCAAAACGTCTCCCCTTTCATTTCTCATTTTTGTCTTTCACCCGCCGCAAGTCACTATATATCGTTTTCTTTTTTGTGGTCGAGAAATAACTACATAACCTTGAATTCCTTTGCTATGAAATGCCTCCTCTACCTTTATGTTAAAAGGGACCCAGCATCTACGTGTGGTTTACACATTTGGGCCTATTTGGTGAATCACTGAGTGGCTTGTTTGCACCCCGAAATTTTTTTTTTCACCCGCTCATATATAACAAGATGGAAATATTCCTGTTTATTATTATTTTTTCCTTCCGTTTTTTGTTTTGTTTTTTTTTATTTCTTTTTTTGTTTGTCATTGTTATATTTTTTTTCTTATTTTTTTTTATTATTTCTTTTTTTGTTTGTCATTGTTATACTTTCTTTTTTATTTTATTTTTTTATAATTTCTTTTTCTGTTTGTCATTGTTATACTTTCTTTTTTATTAATCGAATCTATGTTAGGTTCTGCTTTTGTTGGTGGCAAGAAAAACCAAGAAAACAAACGTTGGATAAGAGTGGGAGAAGTATCGGAGAAGATGTAATTTTTTTGGTTCCGCAAATTAATTTACGAAATATAAAAATGTAACCTTCCGTAAATTAATTTACGGAAAACAAAAATTTACATTTTCGCAAATTAATTTACGGAATACACCGATATATTCCGTAAATTAATTTGCAGAAAAAATTTTTTTTTTTGAAAAAGATGAGAAGATATTAAAAATAAAATGATAATAAAAAAATTTTAAAAAATTAAAAAGATAAAAAAAAAAAGGATACGAAAAGTAAAGCCGTGGCTTGTGTTTTTGTTTATCTCCCCAAACTCTACCCATTTGCTATAGCCCATCTCTTGTACAAATAAGCCCCAGCTATATTTCGAAAGTTTCAAACCTTGAAAATTTCACAAACCATATCATGGTGACATTTTTCCAACAAACAACAATACATTCACATTCAAAAATTATCAATATCTATTTTTATGTATTTTATTTCTCTTTTTATTACATCATATTGGATATGACGTGTATTAATTTTTTTCTTTTTTTTAAGGTAGATACATCCATCAAAAATTAATTGGGTATTAAGCTTATTTTTATATAGATATAAATCTAAATATGTTAATCCATTTATTTTAAGTGGAAAAAAATTTAATTAGGATACAGATAGAGAGGTAACACAAACCATCTTATAATAAATTATTTTAAAATAAGTTACTTTAAGAAAATTGCTATTTTGTTTAAGTTAATTTTTATCTTTTTAATTTTTTTAAATATTATTGTTTAGTTGGTTTAATTTATTATATGTATGATTTGTAAAACATTCTTTTAATTTTTATTTGATCTTAATAAAATTATTTATTTAATCTAAATGATCCATAATTTTTAATTTATCATATTCAGCAGCTTTTGAACTTTTGAACGTTAAATTTAAATATTCCATAATCTTAATACCATATTTATTGTGTGTTTATTTTAAGTTTATCCACTCACTCCAAGCATGTTTCTCTAATATTGTATAATAGATACTCATGCAAATTTTCATTGTTGTTAATTCATTAGAAGTCCAAAATATAAAAATAGTGAAAGAATAATTTATATAATTTTTTTATAAAATGAATAACAATAATATTTAAATTCTTTTCCGTTAAAAGCAACGTATTTAAATTTTTTATTGTTTCTTTCACTATTTTTTAGTCGCTTCATATCCTTAATTAATTAAATTCATATCCTTAATTAATTAAATTACAAATCCATTGATGCTAGAAAATAGGTGAAGAGGTATATCAATGACAATTACATTAACTTCAACAACACACTTTAATTGTATTTTTTATATAATACATGTTGCCTTCAATAATAAAAAAAATATATGCATGTAATATGAAAGTGATGACAGATTTTTTTTTTAAAATAAACTAAATGAATTTATTAAAATTAACAATACAAAAAATAATCAAATATACAAAAGATCTTATTATTGGTCTAAATTATTTGATTAATATAAAAAACTGTAAACAATTTAGTTAACATATAAAGAAAAAATTTAAAGAGTTTCGTAATCATAATTATAATAAAATGATGAACTTGTTAAAAATTTTAAATTGTATTTAATAATTTTATTTAAATTGTGGAGTCGTCATCAGATTTTATTTTTAAAGGAAAAATATTTGAAAAATTCTAACTTAGGGAAAAAATTTAGGTTCGGGAGTCAATTACAAATAGGGAAGGTATTAGGCACTCTACTCGTTTATTCTGAAGAATGGTACCCTTATACTGAGTATGTGATTTTGATATTTTGAAAACTATTTGATCCATTTAAATAGAATAGAAACAAATAGAATTGTAAAAAATAGTCTAACAAGACTTGATCTTACTCCTACGTAGTCCCTGGTGCAATGAAAAATTTAACGCTAAGAGACTTGATCTCTTTGGAATTAGAAAGACGTTGTAAGTAGGGATGAAAGTGAACAAGGTCGTCTGATAGGGGCCTATGGCTCGGCTCGTTTAAAGTCTAGTTAGGCTCGACTTATTTAATAAACAGATAGACTCAGACTTATTAAAAAGCCTTTTTAGATAAACAAGTCAGGTCTAGGCTTATACAAAAGTCTATTTAACCTGTTTAGGAGCCTATTTATATTTATATTTATTTTAATATATTATATTTATATAATATTTATTTTATATTTTATTTACATAATATATATATATATATATATATATATATATATATGTATGTGTGTTTTAGGCCTATTTAATGACTTTTTATCTTGTAGGCTTTAAGTTTGCAAGCTTTTTTAATTAATTATTCATATAGGCTTTAAGTTTATTTATTGATTTTTTTTGTAATGTAGGCTTTTAAACAGGCTGGTAGGGCTTGTAGGCTTTAAATTAGGTCAGACCTTGATAGAAAAAAAATTCTTTAACAGGTAACAAGTTTAGACTCAGGCCTCAAAATTTTTAAACAGGCTAGACTTAAACACTCAAAGCCTAAGTCGACTCAGACTACTTGCATCCCTAACTGTAAGATTGGAAATTCTAAAAGAAGATAGGCAAGATTGATTTTTTTTTAACAAAGTTAAAATAGAGATTTTCTAAAATCACGTGTTTGCAAAATCCAAACTGTTGTAAGCCGCGCTTGAATCTACATGAATTAAAATACAGAACAGTAGAGAATGCTACTTGTTAATATTAGAATATGTTACACAAATTTCAGAAAATTTAAAAATAAACGTTTTTAAATGAAGTTAGTTAAAATAGCCATTTTCTAAAATCACGTGCTTTCAAAATCCAAATCGACGTAAACCGCGTTTGAATCTACACAAATTAAAATACAGAGTAGTAGAAAACGCTACATGTTTCGTATTGAAAAAATAGAATCTCTAGAGTTACTTTTACTCCATGTTGTGTTACCAGACTAACTATTAGGAAGGAAAGCTTTTCCAATGGAATTCCAGATTCATGCAAAGCTTGATGAGAAGTCCAAGATCAAGAACTACTAGACCAAGTTTAGAAGGTAGGAATCAAGATGTAGGGTGTGTTGAACAGGGGCGGCATGAATAATAGAGGTCGAGTGTAGAATAATTGACGAAAGAAGGATAGGTGATTAAGGAAACTCAGTACTTAGAACCTAAGGAAGGAAGTGAGGGGCATTGATTTCGAATATAGTGACCAAAAGAGTTTTATGGGAGAATCCTTGAGCAGGACTATCTCCAGTTGTATCATCCTCATATCCATGAACTACGCAACATGAGTATCTAAGGGGAGTCATAGGTGCTGCTTGGCTTGCAAAGGCACTAGAGTTATCTACCTTCACACAAACACAAACTATGAACCAAATACATCATAGAAGTAGATTCGCATGCTAAATTGCAAGATTATGAAAATAATTTCAAGATGAGATGAGAGGATATCTTAGAGAGATACTTGGAGTTCAGAGAGGCAAATTAATAAAAACCATAGGGGATGCTAACACATCATTTCTGGTATTCTTCTGATGTTTACCAAAACAGTTGCTTGGCAACAAATCGAAATATTTTGACCATAAGTGGGCTCTCTAGTTCTTGATTGGAAGATCTCTAACAAGAGACTTCATATTTATATTTTGTTAAATCACATTAGTTATAAAATAAAAACTTCAAGTATAATGTTATTTTTTGTTCTCTTAATAAAGTTTCTCAAAATCTCTCCACAATAAAATAGGTTTACTCCCGTTCGTGATTAATTCAAGTCACAAGGAAAACCACGAAATGATCGCGATAGTCCAGTGTTTAACCAAATCTAAATTTACAGCAAAAGAAGGAGAATATGATTATACACATATTAGTTTCAATTGCACAATTCATGACAGTACTAGAAGTTTACTAAGATTATAGTTGTTGCATTATTTTCCACCTTCCTTTATATCATCAACATGACTTTATTTGCGCAGTAAAAGGAATGATTTATCACGAATGAGTAGTGATTTTAAAAATCATACCTGGATTCTATGGAAAATGCTAAGACAGAGACTCCTTGGTTGTAGCTTTTAGGTCGACCACTGAGGAAGCTGAGCTGCACTAGACTTGTGGATAACGAAGAGTGAGAGAGCAGAGGAGAGCTTTTTGGAGAAGAATTTTTGGAAATCATCGAGAGAGTGAGAGCCCGCCTCTTTTAGAAAAATGAAAAATCTCTCCCTTCTTAGGAAGTAAGTCCCCCTTTATATATGAGAAGCTCATCCCTTTTCCTACTTCTTTTTTGAAATTTAACGGATTCGAAGATTCTTTTTCTATTTTCTTATCTTTTTTTTTATAACTAATTAACTAACTTTAATTGAGCTTAACTACTTTAACTATTTTTTCAACAAATTTTTTTAATTATTTTTTTAACGATTTTAGACTAAATTATTTTTGAGTTAAAATTTTTAATTTTTAATTTTTTTATTTATAAATTTAGTCTCAGACATAATTAAATATTTACAAAAAATTATTTAAAAATAAATAAATTTTAAATAAAAAATTATATGTTATGTTTTAAATTGATAAATAAAATTTTTTTAAGGATAAACGAAAAGGGTTCAACTCATTTTTAAGCACGATTTAATACCATACAGTATAAATCCATAATTTCCAAAGTTGCTCCATTATTCTTCAAAGAATAAAAGTTAGTACAATTTCGTTTTTATGACATTTCTGCAGACAACAAATCATCATTATTGTATCTAGATTTATCCATATCTGATTAGAACATAAATGTGACATATGAATTATTTGTTTGAAAATGATTGTTAATATAAAGTTTTGTCTGAAAAAGATTATAGAATAAATTACGAAAATATAGTAGCAACGAAAAACATTTAAGAATAAAAGTTAGCACAATTTCATATTTTTTTTAACATCCAATTATGACATTTTCACAAGCAAAAAATGGTTGTTAATTGTATCTAAATTTATTCATTTCTAATTAGAATATAAATATAACATATAAGTTTTTTTTAAAATAATTTCTAATATGAATTTTTGTTTTAAAAAAATTATAGAACAAATTAAGAAAAGGTAGTATCACTCAAAAAACTTAATTAAATAAGTGGAGAAAATTTCTTTTATGAATCAATAACGTGTTTACTTAGACCTATTAAGATGAAATTTAATTTAATTTTAGTTTTAAGTTAACTTTTACTTTTACAAAATTATTATAAAATTGAATCAATTCATTTTATTCTAACTATTTATTATGAATCCATTAAAAATAAAAAAAATTATTAACTAAAAATAAATAAATAATAAAAATTTAAAATTAATTTAATAAAATAATAATAATAATAATAAAATTATTATTATTATCGTAATGTAACATAGTGGGATGGAGGAAATGATGATATTGAGTGGTGATGTTGGTGGTATGGTGATAAATTTAGAAATAAGAATAAAAAGAAATTAAATTAAAAATATTAATTAAGAATTTTTTTAAAAAAGATTAAATTAAAACTATTTTAATAATATATTACAAATGAATTCAAAATTATTTTAGATAAATAAATTTTATTTTTAAATTTAATTTAAAATTAAAATTAAAATCTTGTAATTTTTCTAAAGGAGATCTCTAAAGTGCATGTGTATATATATGCTTAGAGTTCTATATGAGAAGGTTTTTAATGTTCTCATGATCATGATATGTGCTTAATGATCATGATTCATAGAGTTTTATATGAGAAGGTTTGCAATGTTTTCACGATCATGATATGCGTTTAATGATCATGATTCATAGGCATGAGAGGTTCAAAACATATGTAATGAAAGGTACTAACTTTAACTTGTCAACAAATTACAAAGTTATAGATGATATTTTATAAAACTTATGACATTATCTATGTATATAACTTGACGAAAAAATTAAGGATGATGACTATTTTAGTACTTTTTAAAATTCGTTCCTACTCAAAAACATTTTTGGGAGGATAACGCTCTCAAATCTTCCATTATAGTCGGTTAGACAAATAAAAATTGTCAAGTTAAATAATCTTCCATTTTTGTTTTAATCTCAATTATTTGGTATTTGAAAGTTGACCTTATTAATCTGAGTTTCAATATTCAAATCCAAGACTTTAAAGGAAAACCAAGATCCTATCTAGGCTGAACCAAAACTGTTTGTGCAGCATTCCAAATTTTGAATCATTAGCAAAGGTCAATGTACACATTTTGTGCTATAATTAAGGTCAGTCGAATCTTATCAGTGGTTTATCTAAAGAATCGACCAACTTGTAACTAATGATTTTAATTTGTTGAAGTGATTTTGCTAAGGAAAAGGATTATTTGTTATGTAGTTATGGTTTCGAAATTATTATAGAAAGCGCTTAGTATGATGTTGAACTAAAATTTTAGTTTTTATTAGGGATAGAATTAAGCCGAATCGAATTAGACTTTGAGTGTTTAAGTCTGACTTATTTATAAATTTTGAGGTTTGAACTTGGATCTGTTACATGTTAAAGGATTTTTTTTTCTGTCAAGACTCGATTTAAAGTCTACAAGGCTATTTAAAAGTCAACGTTATAAAAAGATTAATAAATAGATTTAAAACTTATATAAATAATTGATTAAAAAAACTTGCAAACTTAAAACCTACAAAATAAAAGTTTATTAAATAGGCCTAAAACATATATATATATATATATTATGTAAATAAAATATATAATATATAATATATAAATATAAATAGGTCCCTGAATAGTTTAAATAGGTTTTTTATAAGCTTAGGTCTGACTTATTTATCTAAAAAAGTTTTTTAACAAGTCTGAGCATGTCTATTTATTAAACGAGCCGAATCAAGTTAGGCTTTAAATAAGCCGAGACATGGATCCCTGTCGGACAATCTTGTCCACTTCCGTCTCTAATTCCTATTAAAGATAAAATGAAAGACATAAAGTTAGAAAGAAAAATGGTAAAAAATACATTAGATGAAAAAGAGGAAAAGATAAATGTAAGGATTTATATTTAATTATTTTTTTAAGAGGCTCATTGAATATTTAAAATATGATTTATATGATAAATTAGTTTTTCATTTTATATACAAATTATAAAATTATATTCAACTTTTAAAATAATATAAATAAATATCTTATTTTTAAAAAATTATAAATTAATCATTTTATTTTCTTCTAATAATATAAATTAATTCTTCTTAAAAGATAAATTTGTAATATTTTAAAAATAAAAAATTAATTTATTAATTAACTCCTTAAAATATGCTAATAAATTTGATATTTATTATAGAAAAAAGTTACCATACATTTAATATTTATTCTATAAAATAAAGACTTGTAATAGTATAAATTTTTCTTCAAAAGAAAATTCTTCATTCTATTACACATGGACGCTTGTTCTAACTCAAAGGCGCGTATGCATATGCTTAAGCTAATGATGTTAATTTATCCGCTATAACATGCTTTATACATTAAAACAATATTATTTATTAATATTTAATATTATATTTATTTATTAGTATAAATTGAATTAAAAATTAAATTTTTAGTATAAATATTTAAGTTTATATTAACAATCAAATAATTTATAGTAAAATAATCTTGTTAGTATAAAATATTACTATATATTATTAATATATAAAATATTAATATAATACACTATTTATTAATATAAATTTTTAAAATTTGTTAAAAAAATTAAATTTTAATAAAATTTATATTAATCAATTTATTTTAATATTTAACAGTGTTCCAATAAATGACCTTTTTTATTGACACAAGTTTAATTGATGAAAGATAGATGAATATATAAAATTTAAAATCAACTTAATACAATTTTTAAATGCCAGGAAAACGCCATCCAATGGTCATATATACTTTGGATATGCCTATAATACATATATTATATATATATATACATATATTATATATATATACATATATTATACATATATACATATTATATATATATACATATTATATATATATATATATATAATCTTTGCATATATTCTCTATTTTGATATAGTTTTCTTTTTTTAAAAAAATTTGTGGCCTACATTTTACTATTTTAAGAAATATTGTTGATGTATTTTAATATTCAAATAATGTGCCACTACGTGTGGCTCATATTTGCTCACAGTGGTGTAACTCCTTGATAATGACACAGGTTGGAAACGAAAATAAACTCGGTTGAAAATGGTTGCAACGTCCCATCACTTCTGTCGTCTGTCACTTTAGAGCAGAGCTTTTAAATTTTAGCGGAAGAGTTGTGTTTACTGCACAGATCAAGTTTTACCTGGGATCCAAGATATAGTATGGTTCCCATCGAATGATGAATCTTATTATAATTACTTTATATTCTCTCATAATATAATTAAAATTATTATGAGTATGAGGTGATCCTAATATGATGTAATACAAAATATGTGAAAGATCAAAATCCGTTTATTAGTCTTTTTATGAAATCATTTTTATTTTTTAATATTTTAGTTTTTACACCTACAGTGTATTTTTTTATATATATATTTATTCATTCTTATCATATTATTTCACACTTTTATACGAAGTATTTTTGTGCGCATTTCATTTCAATTTTTTCTCCTAAACGGAATAAAAAGATGCAGTCATAGCTGGCCCTGGCCACACACCACTAACAGATCCAATGGCCAGGACTAATTCCTCATGGTGTGGGACCCACCATAAGCCTTACAGCGTGACGACAGCGTAACGGTCGTAGACTCCTAGTGCTTTCGATTCAAACACCATCTAGGGCAACGTTTTTTATAGGGTAGATGAGTGAGAAAGGGTGCAGAGGAGAAGAGGCAAATAGCAGGTTTGTGTGTGAATCTAAGCAGATTTTGAATGCTTTCAATTTCCTCCTTCCACTTTCGTGTTAGATTCACGCACAAACTTGTCATTTGCCTTTTCTTAACTTGTTCATCTTTTTCCGTGAAAATCTCTTTCGTTGGTTTGCTGCGTTTGACTTCGAATTCGGATTTAGATTTCTCAGTTTAACGCCGAAACGGAAAGAATGAACGCACGCCATTGAGATGACACTGCAGCTGATAGCTTCTCGTTCCGCTACGGTATGGCATCTTCCTTATCCAACCCACAGTTTTTCCCCAATTTTCCCGCATTGAAATGTCTATCTAATTTGGTTGGAGAATAATTGATTGGTTTTTTTCGCTAGCGGTTTGTTTAATTCCATTTTCATTTAACTGAACAATAGATTCGTAATTGGTCAATTTTGATTTGAGATTGAGGAGCTTCTGAATGCAGTTTGCCGGTTTGTGACGGTGATTTAATTTCAGAAGCTCCTTATTCTGATAATGATTTGAACCTTTGTCACGTTACACTTCAAAGTATGCGCAAAACTTGCGTAATCAAGGAGAAATCAACATTCAACAGCGGCTTATAAAATCGCTAGCAGTTCATAAGTTCCCGTTGTTTACTGCCCAACCTGTCCCGGAATCAGACCTTGTATATGCAATGCAACTCTGCTGCCCAAACACTGTTATCTTTTCAGCTTTTTTTTTATGCCAATATTTATGGTTCCCGTTTGTTAAAATATTAAATATTTGTAAAATATGAAATCAATCAGAATAATATATTAGTATTGAAATATATATTTAATATTAAAATGTAAAAAATTTGTAAATATAAAACAAACATGCCCATTGTGCTTCCCACGTCTATCCAACTATTTATAGAAATTTTTTTATTTTACATCTACGATAAAAGAAAAGCAGATAAAAAAAATATTAAGTGAAATATGATACTATGTCCTTCCCCTGGATAGTATTTGACCGCAACAGTGACATATTTACAAGACAAATCTATTGGCCGATATTTAGTTGTGCATGCATCCCCATCCCGATGAAGGTAAATGACATTGATTTTTTTTTTTTTTTTTTACCTTTAAGAAGAATTGATTGATTCGGAGTCTAATACAAACGAGCACTAACCACTAATTGCCCGCGTGCTGCAATCCTTTTTTTTTTTTTTCCTCACAAGAGATGTTAAACAATGCTTGATTTAAGAAGGTTAAAGTGAAATTTTTTCCTTAAAAAATATTATTAATATACCTATTATGATTTTTAATTAGGAATGGTATCTGCATATATTTAGATATCATACTATAATATTTATCTTTACATTCATGTTAAAAACACAGCATTTGTGCAGATAATAATTTTAATTCTCTTCCTCATAAGAGAAAAATTATTTTGTATACATTGCATTTTTTTGGAGGAGGGTGCATTGTTGTACGAATTTAATAATTATACATTTTATTAATTATTTTATATTAATATATTCTTTTATATTTTGTTATATGTTATGTTATATTATATTTTTTTTATTCTACATATTTTTCGATGTATAGCAAACAAATTTTCTTGTAATTGCACGAGTTTATATTGTAAGTGATAACTTTTTTACTGTGCTAGTGTAATTTGCTTTCAAACTATCATATTAACGTAACTCGTAGAAAAACAAAAAAAAAATAAATTTACTAGTATAGAATAAATTGAATTTTTTTAAAGGGGAATAAGTTGAATTGAACATTCATATTTAAAGATTACAAAATGTAACTTTAAATAAATTGTGCGCAATAATTACAATTTTTAATATTTATTTGTGTAAGTTATAGTCAGCAGATGTAATGGTTTCCTTTTCTGTTTTTTTAAGAAAGTCTTATTTTTAAAATTTATTTTTAAATTTAATATATAAATAAAAGTGATTAGATATTAGAATCCATTGATAATGGATATAAAATTTTAATATCCACTTAATAAATTTTAATAAAATAAAATATTTATAAATTTAATCTATCAACTTAATAACTTTTAATAGAATATAATATTTATAAATCCAATCGTTGATTTAAAATATTTTATCTAATAAATTAATTTTATATAAAATAAAAATTAATAAATGCTTTATGATAAAATTTTATTTTAATATTTAATATGTTATTTAAATATTAATATTTAAATTATTTGAATAATATGTTTATAAATATTTAAATTATTTAAAATTTGATATAGTTAATGATAAAAATATTATAACATAATTCAATAATTATATTAATAAATTTTATATTTTATAAAAAAAATTATTAAATTAATATAAGTATTAAGTTTCATTATCAACAGAAATTTTAACTCATAATAATTTTTTTATAAAAGTATTGATAGTTAGAAAACTAAGGTTCTTTTTAAGATAAATTTAGTAGTAAAATTTATTATTATTGTGAACCTTTTCTGTGCACCGAAAGTATTAAACTTAAGTGATTAAATTTTAATACTAATTGAAAGAATATAGAATATAGATGAGAAGAAAGTTGAATTTTATGTTAAAAGTTTTTGTAAAGCTGAAATTTATGTAAAAAAAATCTTTTGTTAACTAGATATAGCAATAATCTATATTATATATTGATTTAGGTTTACAATCTGAGTGTTATGTTGAATTCTCTTATTCCCATTCAATGCAACAATTTATCCAAGTATTTTTACATAAATTTATCTAATATTAAACTCATATTCTTTTCAACAAACCTCTTTAAACTTTACCAGATAAACAAGTGTAAAGAAAAATTAGGAAAAATCTTAGACAATTAAATAAAAAGTTTAATAAGTATAAAAAAATAAATAAAGAAGACAAATTTTTTCTATAATCGAAATAAATGTAAAATAAAATTTTTTATTATCTTATTTTTCAATGG
This sequence comes from Canavalia gladiata, assembly GCA_037954105.1. Taxonomy (NCBI): domain Eukaryota; kingdom Viridiplantae; phylum Streptophyta; class Magnoliopsida; order Fabales; family Fabaceae; genus Canavalia; species Canavalia gladiata. The sequence continues at coordinate 20,451,342 of CM075660.1, forward strand.
ATTCATTTATATAAAAAAATAAAAATATTCATGTAGTAATAAAATGAAATTTACAACATCTTTTATTTTTTTTATTAAATGCATGATCTTTATATTAGAGAAAAAATAATGACTTTTTTAAGAAACTTGTATACTTTAGTGTTATTCAAAGATCATCGTATGTTACGGAGAAGGTGCTTTTCTCCTTTTGTGATTATAGAATGTCTGAAAGTTCCTTTAAGTATGGATCCATTTTTGCAAGGGTAAGTGTCTTAGCAGCTTAAGGTATTTTGACTTAGACGTTCTTTCTTTGAGAAAAGTAATACTCTAGTTGAGGCTCGCTTTGCTTCAGATGATACATGACTAAAACGATTGTTATCATAATGCTACAAGTGAGACGTTTTGCATATGCTTGATGACTTCAAATGGAATTGTTTCAGCTGTTTTGTACTACAAACTTGAACCTTAATAAATTTACAATAAAAAATTATATGTAGACTATATACATAATTAGAGTTTTTGTTATTATTAAAATTTTTTGGACAAATGAACCTCAGACATTCTTAGGTTCCAGCAAACTCTCTTGAAGGAAGTGCCAACTAGTCATTACTGGATACTCGTTTATTCCACTTTCTTCTTTATTTGTGTTTTGCCATTCTTCCTACATCTGCTTAATGAACAAGGCTTGCTGGGAGGCGAGTTGTCATCATTTGTCATCATTAGGCATCTCTTATGTTGGATTTCTTGTTCTTGGTTCTAAGGGATAACCTTAGAGGTATGATCATCTTGCAACTCCAACGCAGTTTTTTTTTTTTCACCATGATATTGGTAGAAATTAAATATTTTAACTCCATCCTATAGATGACATTAATGTGGTTACTTGAATCTCAATTTTTTTTTTCAAATACAGTCTTAGTATTTATAGACGATCTTGTTCTTTAATCCTTAGCAAAAAAATTGCAAGTATAAAAAATGATAACTAGAGAGAGTTATGTGTAATATTTGGTTGGCGAAGATTTCAGATCGAAGTAGACAACAAATACTAATTTGATTAAAACTATGAAAGTTTATACAATATGATCAATTTTAAGGTTTTCTTTGTTTTTGATAAAATAAATTTCAATATTATTATATTCTTAATTGATTTTAATTTTTAATTTTAATATATCAAATCAATAAAAATTGTGTTATGATCTTAATAATTATTTTTTTTAATTTCATCTTTAATATAAGAATTTTATCCTTTTAACTTCTGATTAATACAATATAATACTTATTATTACTAATTACTAATAAATATATGATCAATACTAAAAATATTTATTATTTTATTTGTAAATTTATTTAATACTAAAATTACGTATGAAATGCACAGATAATATGTTATGTTCGATGCTTCAGTATTGCCGTGTAAACAATATCAGTGTTGATGCTTTGTTGTTGATAAATTATAATTGATTTATAATCTTTTTCATATATTAAATTATTTTTTTTCAAATTTTGAATAAGAATATTTTTAAGAGGTACATTCATTCTCATTAAACTAAATTATATTTTTTCTTATAAATAAATTAATTATTTTTATTTTTTAAAATAATAATTTAATTTAAATTTTGAATATTGATAATGTAAAATATTTAAATATTTTTTTAAAATAAAAAAATTTAACATTATTATAATTTTAATCAATCTTAAAAATTGAATCTTGCATTTAAATTTTAAATTTTAACATATCATATCAATAAAAAAATTATATGTCATAATTTAAATAATTCATTTCCTTAGTCTTATCTTTAATTTGAACAATTGCATTTCTTTAGTTTTTTTATTAATAATAAAATGTTAACATTATTTTTAATTTAATTTTATTTATAAATGTAATTTAAATTTAAAAATATCTAGTGTAATGTGTGGATAAGATGATAGTTTAATAATTTTTTATAAGAATAAAATCAAATTACATTAATACAAGTTATGAAAATATTATATCATTTTTAATAACTTTTTATTCAATAATTTACATTAAAACTAACCGCTGAATTTAATATTCATCGGATATATTTTTCCTACAAACTTTAAAATTAATTTAGAATTATTTCATATCACATATAAATATTTATAATTAAAAATATACGAAAATTGAAATATATACTTTTAAAGTGTAAAAAAGTATGAACCATTTGTTATATATGATTATTAATTTAATATAAATAAGTAAGATAATATATAATATAATTTAACATAAAAAATATATTTTATATAAAATTATTTATGATATAATGTTTAGTAGAATTATCATCTGTATAAGTTCATATATATATATATATATATATATATTATATTATGTAGAACAAACAATTAGTTTCTTAATTTTAATCATTAATAAAAAAAAATATCTATGTTAATTTTTTAGCAACTGTAGTCTAGATTAATTTTTCTGATGTATAAATTTTGAACCATTTATCACTTCTCAACCTTAAATGTATGAAATTTTGGGATTAGATACCGTCCCTAATCTAACCATGTTATATTCATCCTAAATGACATCAAAAGTAATCTATGATCTCAATTCTAATACAAGATTCACGATGATGTAGAAAATATATAAAATTTTTTGAAGAGTGAGAGATGATCCTCCAAATCTGTAGCATAAGCCTCACAAACTATTTGTTAGACTTGTCATATAATAAGTAAATATTGGTTACATTTATTGACTTCTGAAGCAAGGTATGTTTTTTTAATAACCAAAGCTCAGTTATGCATCAACAACTCCCGTCTTCTAGGCTCCATAGTTTCAGATTTGTTAAGGCTGTCTAAGGGGTAAGGCTTACAGGGGGATATTGTTGAGGACTTCCACCGTTCTTAAACACATTGTCTATTCTGAATTAAGAATACGTAGGAAAACCGATTCAGATTAAATTCACTCAGACTTATGTATTATTAATGATAACAGATGAGTTATAAAGAAGAAAATAGATTGCATTGGATACGTAGAAGTGATTAGAGATATTTAAATTGATGGAGACGAATTTTACTTGAAACTAACCAACATTGCTAAATTCTATGATTTTTTCATAGGAATCCATGGTTTTCTTATCATATTCATGGTTTTATCTTTCTAAAGTTTTTAAAATCATCTTATTTTTTTAAAATTTGAATTTTATGACCGTCAATTGTTAGGATTTGAAAAAATTTGATACTCTTATTTTTTACATTAATACGTTGTCGTTAATCATCCAACTAAACCAACCATTCATCCTATCCTCCATACTCCACAAACTGACGCCGTGAACAAACAAAAATTAGAAAACTTTGATAAATGGATTTCCGATGGATGAAGGTTTTCAACCCAAATCCGTCCAACCTGTCCAACGAGCATCTTACTCTGAATTCTTTTAATTTACATCTTTTGTAGGTCATAAATTTTGGTTACAGAAGAGAAATTTTTTTTTTTATAAATGATAATTAAACAAAGATAAAAATAATACAGAATATTTAAAATTTTTAAATAGATGTTATATGAAATATCTTTTATTTGGCATATAAATTATTAATTAAAATTTTGTAATTTTTTTAAATAAAATTTCTTATCATTAAATATATAAAATTTAGTAATTTATTGTTATACCATCTAAAACTTAAATTTGTACATCCTTCCTTGCTAAGTGGTAAAAGTTTGACATGATCTTAATCAATTAGCATTAGCAACTTGTATGACAAATGTTTAATCATTATTTTCTTGGTTTGTATTTTAACTAAAAATGAACCATTCTAAATCTCATACATCAATAAGAATCTACATAGCAGTATCTGAACATACAATTATTTCACCATCTAATGTAGTTTCTAAGATTGTCAATATAAATTCCAGGTAGCACTATAATAATTTTTTTAACTAAAAACGGTGGCACTTACATGTGATCCCATCAGTCTCAAAGTTTTAATTTTTAACCCCACAAGCCAGTTCATAATTCTTACAGTTTTAGTATCTCCCTCACTGGTGTTTTTTGCCTAAATTTCATTGCTAGTTCAAATCTCTACTTCTACAGCTTTAAGGCTGTTGCATAAGACCGTGATTACACACAGGCTCTTACACCTAAATTTGTATAATACGTGCGAGTGGTTCATGCAGCTTAAGTTTATATTCATTCAAATCTACAAGGAAGTAGCTATAATCTTAATTTCTATGAAGGAGTCAAAGGACTAAAGGATGGAGAAGGGTATCGGATTTCAGGGAACAAAGTAGGATGGGAGGATTACACAACAACCTAATGAAAAAGGGGGCTTGGTTCCTTAGTTCTCTCCAGCAAAAACGCAGGGCTGGGCTGACCCTCGCTGCTACGAAACTAGTAAAATAGAATTCTTGTTTTCTTCACAAATTGGAGGGAAACAATGCAGGGAAAGGAGAACAGAGGTTGGGCTTCAGGGAGAGAGAAGAATCAGCTTGAGAGAAAGAAGAAAGAAAAGAAACAAAAGGAAGAATTAGAAAAGGAGAAGAACAGAGGAAAGAAAAATGTAAAAAAGGGATAGTTTAGATGTGCAAAAAGAAAACAAGTTTAAAAGATCAAAATTTGAAAATAAAGGCTAATGAATATTTCAATTAACGAAGATTTTAAATACTTCTAGAAATAAATGGAAATAATTGAGAAGCTTTAAATGATTTAATACTTATTTTTATAAATTTTTAAATTAAAATATAACCCTGATACTCCTTTTTCTTCAAATGTTTATGTTTAAATTCGTAATAAGTAAAATATAATGTTACTATCTAAAATAAATATTCACATATTTATATCTTTATCTCTATAATTTAAAATAATTTAGAATATTTTTATTTTTCTATAAATTAAAAGAAAAAATTTCAAAATATATAATAATTTCTTTTGTATTTATTTATTAATATTATTTATTACAATGTTCTATTACATATATAATCGAACACAACTAATACTATAAGTTATTACAATTAATTTAATAATAAAAAATTAAAATTTTAAATTTAATGTTTTTATTATAAAAAATAACCAATATTAATTACAAGTATAAAAAAGGTTTTTTAAATAATATTTTTTTCTTTTATTCAACTGCCAGTTTATTACACTTAATTTGTCAAAATTCTTCAACCAAAAATTTAACAGAACGAAACGTTTCAATCTATAATAGTTTTACCATTAAAGTTGACATAACAATAAAAAAACCAAACAATTTATATAAAATTAGATTTAAATCTCATTATTGAGTTCTATTATTATTATTATTATTATTATTATTATTTTATATATATATATATAACAATCAAATTAATAAAAAGAAATTAAAAAAGTATTCTTTGAACACTTAAAAACATGCAAATTCATATTTTTTATGTATTTTTATCTATCAATATACATACATTTATATCTAAATATAAATTATTAGATCTATTTTTATTTTTTTTTAAAATTATCAGTTATTAAATAAAAATTTTTAAATAAATAAATAACATTATTTATATGTAAAAAAATTATTAAAAATAAGATCACGTTGAATTAATTTTATTTTAATTGTATTATTTATTTTATGTAATATTTTTTAATATATATATATATATTTAAAAATACATAATAAAAAATTTTATACAATAATTTTTATTAAAAATTATGGAATCAAATATATTGATAACAATAAAATGATTTTTAATAAAATTTATTATTTATTAATTTTTTATTATATACATAGAAATTTATTATTATTATTATTAAGGATGGAAGTAAAAATTTGACTCGATATATTTAATAAATAGAAAAGTTTAGATTTGTTTAAAAAAATTTTAGATATAAAAAATAGACTTAGATTTAAAAAAATCTGTTTAACTTATTTACGAATATATTTATTTTTATATATTATATTTATATTTATATTTATATTTATTATATTTATTTTAATATATTATATTTATATAATATTAATATATTTATATAATTTTTAAATTTTATAAATAATTTGTATATATATATATTTTAAACTTATTTAATAATCTTTTTATCGTGTTGATTTTAAGTTTAAAAATCTTTTTAATTAATCGTTTATATAGATTTTAAGTTTATTTTTTAAAAATATAAGATATTAAACAAATTTATAAATTTGTAACTTTTAAATCAAGTTTAATATAATTTTTTTAATAAATAACAGATCGAGACTCTATCTCAAAAATTTTAAAAATAATATTCAAAGTTTAACTCAATTTAATTTATTTTTATTCTATTAATATTTTTTTAAAAAAATTAATATTTAAATTTTATATATACTTTTTTTTAAATTTTAATCTAACATTAAATAAATGTATCAACTTAAGCCGTTTTAATCCATTTGAATAATTATGGTAAGTTGGATTGGAATTGGCTCAAGAATAATTTGAACTAATAAATTATAAGTCTAATCTATCCACATATGGGGACAGATTATCAAGACTAGCTCATTAGATCGTATTTAATTTACTTGTTCATATTTAAAGTAAAAATATATTTTTTAAAATAATATATTTAAATTAATTTATATGAAAATATCTAGAAGTATTACATAAAAGAGATGAATATTTTTTTTTAAAATAACACTTAGGTAAACTTTAATGGTGAGAAATTTAATAACTGTAGTTATTAATTATGTAAATTTGAGTTTGCGATCGACTCGACTTCCTGTGTATCATCTCACGTTGGTCGGTTTAATGTATACAAAAATATTTTCATTTATAATTTATTACCCTAATCTATAGGTTTTATTAATTTGAATCACCTTGCTCATCCAAGTTTATAATTTTGCTAGATCATGAATCAAGTTTAAATTTACTGACTGACCGGTATTTTGATCCGTGCAATGTATAAAATAAACATTTTATTTTATGGCACCACTTAATTATAGTTTAATATTTTTAATAATGTTCATAACAAAATAAGTTGTAATTTTAATTTTAATAAAATTTCTTAAATATAATAATATTTTGAGTTGACTCAAAACTAATCAATATCAAAATCTAAATTCAATCAATTAGAAATCATAATAAGTATCACTTTTACAATAATTATTATAAAAATTCAAAAATTTGTAATAATATGATAATTTACAATTGAATAAAAATTTAAAAATTATATTATTAATTCATTTTAGTTAAATTTTAATATTTAATTTAAATTTAAATTTAAATACAACAATATTACAATTTAAAATCAAAATTATTTGATTTTAATTTAAGAATAACAACAGACTTAAAAGTAAATTTTCAATTGGTTAATATTTAAGAGATAAAATTATCAATATTATAAAAAAAATATTGATATAATGTGACATCATTCTCTCATTTCAACGTATTATTATAATTCTTCTTTCATTAATCATGACTAATCATAAGTATAAGGTTTTTTTTTTACTCCTGTAAATTGATGGATACCAAACCTATGACATGAACCATTTATATTTGAACATTTGTATAACATATGTACTGATTGTTAGTATTGCTTACGTAAATAATAAATTTGCTTTAATAGGTCATAATTACAGAGGATTTGCAGAAGAATCCTTATAATAAATGTGTTGTTGGTTAAATTTTACAATACAAGTAAATAAATTTTTTTAACCATAGTTATACTTATGAAAATCCTAGCTTACAAATTAGTGGGAGGACTGTAGATTTCAGTATAACGGAAGCAATGCTTCTGAGAACCCTAGTTTACAAATCAGTGGAAGAACCGTAGATTTCAGTACAACGGAACAACAAATATTTGTTATATGTTTGAAATTGTTATCTGAGTTGTTCGAAGACTGTGTTGGAGTTCTGTTTGTCTTCGCTATTCAGAGTGGTGCATAAGAAGCCGTGTCTGGTGAGAAATTGGTATTATATTTTCCTGGTTTTAAATTTAAATACCTTTTGATTCTGGAGTTGCAAAACAGAATCGAATGTTGTTATTTGATTTCTCCGTTTACAATTTTGTTTTTTTTATTATTCAATGTTATTATTTATGAATTGTGATCGTCATGTTTCAAAATAAGTGCTTTTGCTTATCGAAGTTAAGCTTACAAATTAGTGGGAGAACTGTAGATTATAGTACAACGGAAGCAACGAATGTTTGGTATACGTTTGAAATCGTTATCTTTGAGTTATTCGAATACTGTGTTGGAGTTCTGTTTGTCTGTTATTTGGAGTTGTGCATAATGAGCCCTGTGTCTGGTGAGAAGTTGCTATTATATTTTGCTGGTTTTAAATTTAAATACCTTTTGATTCTAGAGTTACAGAACAGAACCGAATGTTGTTATTTGATTTCTCCGTTTACAATTTTGTTTTTTTTTATTCGATGTTATTATTTACGAGCAGTACAACGGAAGCAACAGATGTTTGGTATATGTTTGAAATTGTTATCTTTGAGTTGTTCGAATACTATGTTAGAGTTCCGTTTGTCTGTTATTTGGAGTTGTGCGTAAGGAGCCTGTGTCTGGTGAGAAGTTGCTATTATATTTTGCTGGTTTTAAATTTAAATACCTTTTGATTCTGGAGTTGCAGAACAGAACCGAATGTTGTTATTTGATTTCTCTGTTTACAGTTTTGTTTTTTTTATTATTCGATGTTATTATTTATGAGCAGTACAACGGAAGCAACAACTGTTTGGTATATGTTTGAAATCGTTATCTTAGAGTTGTTCGAATACTGTGTTGGAGTTCTATTTGTCTGTTATTTGGAGTTGTGCGTAAGGATCCCTGTGTCTGGTGAGAAGTTGCTATTATATTTTTGCTGGTTTTAATTTTAAATACCTTTTGATTCTGGAGTTGCAGAACAGAACCGAATGTGGTTATTTGATTTCTCTGTTTACAATTTTGTTTTTTTTATTTGATGTTATTATTTATGAGTTCTTCTCTGCATCTTTGAAAATAAGTGCTTGTGCTTGTGCTTGTTGAAGTTTGCACTTGTGGTTATTTGAATTTTTATTTGTTTCAATAATTTTTTAGTAAAATTACATAATGTGGTTATTTGTTTAAAAAGAAAATGCCTCTTTCTAAACGTGTGCCTGCTGAATTACCCGTGTATGAACTGCACATGTATAATATCTTTAATTGACATATGCAGCATGGGTCAAATTTGTATTTGTATACTAATGTTTTGTATATGTTATACTCAGGTTTTTATAAATGGATAACCAATGTTATGATGAAAAAATAGTTAGCGCTAAACAAGAAGAAGAAGAAGAAGAAGAGTACTTTATGAAGAATATTGAAAAATTGACATATGATGATATATGGGGTTTGAAATTTGATACAGAAAGTGATGCTATTCAGTTTTATTCTATGTATGCACGTTTGAAAGGATTTTATGCTCGTAAAGATGAAATTAGGAGAGATTGTAATGGATCGATTACAATGAGACAATTGGTATGTAATCGTGAAGGTAGTAGACATCGAAAACATTATTTAAGAATAAATCGGTGTAGAGACCTCAGGCCATTAACACGAACTAAATGTGGAGCTAAATTTCGTGTTCACTTTGATCATAAGTCTTTGAAGTGGAAAGTTGTTGCCTTTGTTGATACACATAACCATGAGTTGACGCCAAGTGATGCAGTTCACCTGATTCTTGGGTATCATTCACTAGATGAAGCAGATAAAGCACAGGTGAACATGTTGCATTTGCATGGCATTCAAACTTCTCATAACTATGGGTTGATGGTGGGACAAAAATGTGGTCATGATAGTTTAGGATTTTGCAAAAGATATCTTTACAATCATATTGACAGAGAAAATTGAGCAAAAATAGAAGATGGTGATGCGTTTGCTGCCCTTTGTTATTTGCAAGCAAAAGTTGACAATGATCCTATGTATTTTTCTAAGTTTACAACTACTGCTGATGGTAGATTGCAACATCTATTTTGGGCAGATGGCAGTTGTAGAGTTAATTATGAGTTTTTTGGAGATGTGGTTGCATTCGATACCACATATAAGAAGAATAAGTACAATTGACCTTTGGTCATTTTTTGTGGATACAATCATCATGGACAGACCTCTATTTTTGCATTTGTATTAGTTGCAGATGAGAGCTTAGAAACATACAAATGGGTTTTGGATACGTTGTGTGAAGCCATGTTTGGAAAACATCCTACAAGTGTTGTAACTGATGAAGATCTTGCAATGAGGAAAGCAGTAAGAAATATATTTCCTAATAGTTGTCATAGACTTTGTGTTTGGCATATCCAAAAAAATGCTGCTGATAATGTTAAAAATAAACACTTCTTGCATGATTTTAAGCAGCTGTTATATCGCAATTTCAGCATTGACGAATTTGAAGATGGGTGGAAGAAATTATTAGATAAATACGCAGTTGCTGATAACAAGTGGATAAGAAAGATGTATAGAATGAAGACTATGTGGGCTTCAACATATCTCTGTGATAAATTTTTTGCAGGAATCAGAACCACCTCTATTTGTGAAGGTATAAACTCTTTCATTAAGAGATATGTGAAAAATAACAGTAGCCTTGTTGATTTAATGCATAACTTGGGCAGGGCTTTGAAACAGTATAAGCATAATGAATTACTATCTGATTTCAAATCCACATACTATTTTCCTGTAATGACAACCGCATTGTATATGTATGAAGATGTGGCATAAAAAATTTTCTTTTAAAAAATTTCTTGAGGTGAAGAGTGAGATTGATGCTGCTGCACGGCTAAACGTTATGCAGTGTGTTGAGTTTGACGTTGTTGTGAAGCTAACGATGAATGAATTTGGAGCTCCAAATAAGGAAATAACAGTTGTTTTTGATAAGCAGAGGTTTAGTTTTGCTTGTTAATGTAGACTCTTTGAATGTTGTGGTCTTCCTTGTTCTCACATTTTCTGTGGCATGAAACATTTACATATAGACATCCTGCCTCCAAGTTTAATTTGTAATAGATGGACCAAATCTACTAAGTTGGACTATTTATCTTCTATCTGCAAAAGTGATACTGATGTAGATAAAGAGAAAGGGTGTATGCTGCGCGAAGGAGCACTAGCTGGACTTTGGAAGAGGTTGGTCAATGTAGCTACAAGGAATGGGTCGGATTTCATGGAGGTTGCTAAAGATATTAATAAACTTGTTGGCAAGTTTGAGAAACGTGATAATTTACGAAACAGCGGGAATTTAAAATCATATTCATTAATAGGAGATCCTGTGATGGTAAAAACTAAAGGAGTCTCTAAAAAAAAGAAGGGTGTGAAGCGTAGACGTTGTGGTAATTGCAGAAAATGTGGGCACACAGTAAGGAAGTGTCCAAAATTTCTTTCTTGTGATGTGGTATGCTCTGTTCAGGAAAGCTTAGAGACACCTGAGTCCAATTAAGTAAGGATAATATGATTTGTTTTTTATTTTTCTGATAATGTTATTTATTAATATTTTTATGTTATTATTTGGGTGATGTGGTAAGCTCTGCTGATAATGTTAATTATTCATTGTTATTTTTCTTAATTTGATACTGTGAAATAGGATTCAATTCAAGTAGTTCAAAAGGAATCAAATTGCATCCGACAAGAAAAGGTATGTTAATCTTGTTAAAACTTTGTTTTTGGCCAGCGTGTTTTGTAATTGTAATTGTTGACATTTTGTTAATGTACAGGACAATTTGCAAAATTTCCAATGTGGATTGAGGATGATTGAAGAAGAATTAATACAAACACAATGCTCTGCAAAGGTTTATGACCAAATGATGTTCCATTGTAGTAAAAAATTAGATGCTAAAAATTAACTATTTTTTCCAATTCCATACGGAAAGGATGGTCGTGATGAATTAAACTATTCAAATTTGAATACTGTTCCTGTTGATGTGATGAATACCAGTTTCACTTCCCTCCTACAAAACTTGCATGTGTTAGGCAATACAGGAGGTCAATGTCATGTCAAACATTCATATGTTGTTGGTATTACCTTCATCCTTGCAATAGTGTATTATTTGAAGGTTTCATGAATTAATTGATGAATTGATAAATGTTTCTTTTTCTGTAACAGATTCAGAGGGTTCTTGTTAATTGTAAAAAGGGTGATGGCAGCATTGATTTATGTTATGTTGACATTTTCTTATTTATGATGTGTAATATTTATTGACAAATTATTATGTACTGTCGGTGATATTTATGGTTTGATTTTATGTTAAACATTCTGCTTGCGACCCATGCATAATTTGATCTGATCTGATGAGTACTAGTTTAATTCCGTAAATCCATTGCATTCCATTGTCCATGAGACACTTGATGTTGTGTCTTTATGATAAAAGGGCAAATTTGATCAATCGCAGATGATGTATGTATGCAATTTTTTTCTTCTGCATTTAGGTTATTTGTTATGTATGTATCGATGGATAACAATTGACATGTAAGTCCATTGTTATATGTTTTTGCTTTGTTATTTTGCATTTTTTAGTCTCAAATAATTAAATTTTCTAAATTTAGTTTTTAGACAATTATATCGTTGTATGTGTTTGGATAGAATCATTTAATATTTTAAGAAAGTAAAAAATCTTGGAATATAACTGTGGCTGTTTAGGGTTCTTTCATTTTTTTTTTATGAAGGAATTTAATTTTGTTCCATTTAAATACACCTTATTTCGATGATAGAGTGAAAATTTATTAAATTGATAATTTTTAGTATTTTACAAATATATTTAAATTAATTAATGTAATTTTCAATATATAAATTTTATATTTAAATATTCATATATTTTACTTTATTTTTGTCCTATTATTTAAAAACTTTAATTTTAAAATTATTTTATTTAGATATAGGATTTTTAATTAATTATATTGGTATAGTTTATATTAAATTAAATAATTTTTAATATATACATAATTTTATTTTATAATAAATATTAAAAAATTATATTTTATTAACAAAAATTTAACCGAAGTGTTATATATTAGTATTACACTAACTTAAGTATTATACTAACGTTTGATTCGTTTTAGAACATATACGAATCTTTATCAGTGACAAATGTCATACAGTTTATCAAATGTCATAAAATTTATCAGTGACAAAATTTAATATGTATTAGTATAGGATATCTATGTCTCTAGTTTAACAACTATCATTAGACGTAGTTGTAGGTATATGTCAAATTTTTTGTAGTGACTGCTTGAATTACTTTAATGAAATGAAATAGTTTGTATGTGACTTCAATGGTCCATAAAATCCATTTACTGCATGACATGAACAAAATTAATACCAAAAGTTCGTCCACCACTATCACACACAAACAAGTCATTTTAACTTTAATCAGAGCATTTGAGTGTAGAAGAATAGAGGATAGAAAAACTATGTAATGTAATACGTTTTTATTTGTGATGATAAAAAAGTTAAATATGAATTTATTTATAGGGATGGCAAATAATTTGTATGAACATTTAATAAATTTAGTTTATAAATTCATAAAGGCATGAGGAGGATACTGCTTCATCTGTATGTATCAGTAGTTATAAACTGCTAATGATTATGACTTTCAGTTTCAGTTCATGATCTGAGATGCCCTCTTTCAGATTCTACATAGCAGTCAATGTGTTTCCTATGTCGGAGAAGCAGTTACTATGGCTCAACAGATTGTCAATACCATGATAGCAAAGGGTTATGTTCTCAGCAAGGATGCATTAGCTAAGGCCAAATATTTCCTATAAACAGGGAAGGTTGCCTAACCGAGCCACAGAATTGGCCTCACTGATAAGATATCTGATGGGTGCCTTGTGGGTGTCAAGTGCTCTAACCCGGGCCGCACAAGTTATGGCTGATTTGGGCAGTCGTGGCGCTAATCTGTCTGTCTTTGCTAAATAGCATTTGTTGTTATTATAACATTTTTGTATCTAAAATATACCTGGTATATGTATATCATAACTTCATTAGGACAAATAACATAGAACATTAGTACAACACAACTATATGTATAATCAATTTAACAAATTCTATAGCAATATTGCAATATATTTGACTTGTGTGTCTTCTCATCATGCTGGATGTCAAACAAATTCTGCAAAAGTTGCATTTTCTAACCTTCCCACTATCAATCGTTTTTGTTTTTATGTACCACTCATGGATGATGTTTTGTCTGCTTTATTTTTTAGCATTAGGGCGTAGAAGTAGAGAGGATAAAAAAACTTTGTAATGTAATACGTTTTTATTTGTAATCATAAAGGTAAATATGAATTTATTTATTTATAGAGATGGCAAATAATTTGTATGAACATTTTTATAATTAGTTTGGATGTCAAAATTGGATCCCAAATTTGTTATTATTTGGTCATTGACTTAGAATTAGAATCACAAAGACGGAAGTTATAATATTCATGCTCTTCCATCTTAAGATCAAAAACCAAAAACAACCAAAGGCATCTGTTCTTGTCCAATTATTTTTTCCCACATAGCCTAACACAATTACGTATACGTATAAATTTTTTTATACAAAAATTTCTACATGTACATAATCATCTAAACAAACAATGTACATAACTGTCGTTTTAACCTATGAAATTACGTTATTTCATTCAACTTATGAAATTACGCTATTTCATTCAACTTATGAAATTACGCTATTTCATTCAATTTATGAAATTACGCTACTTCATTTAAATACACTAAACCATCCATCCGCAAATAAAATATCGTTTACAAATACATCGATGTACATACCATCATTACAAAACAACATCATTTAAACCGATCAATATTTAGATAATCATTTAAACACAACATCATTACAAAACATCATTCCTGCTAAGATTTACAATTAAACAACCCATGGTCATTATTAATAATGTTGAAAACAAAACATAAATCTTTCTATGCATTCCTTCCCGAGTACCACACTCAGCCAACAGTACATGTAACTTAGCAATCTCTGTGTATTTTACACATATCTGTATTTGTAACTCCACCAATTCTTTATTGAGGATTCCACACTGAGAACAAACAGCATCAACACACGGATCTAACCAATCATAATAATTACAACCCTACAAATATTAACAACATTTGTCACAAAACCAAAAATTAACTAATTAATTCATATTAATATATTTTAAAAAATATAATTGTGAACATACTAGACTGTTGTTAATATTTTTATTCTGACATTTGTAGTATCTCCTCCCAGGATTCTTACTGGACCAAGACGTCCTCAAGATTGCAAGTTGGCCACAATAGCAAAACCTTACATAAGAAGAAACAGCCCCACACTAATTGAGGAATCTGAATCCGATGTCATTCTCTGTTATGAGTAATCGACAAAAACGTGGAATCAACACAATTGTTAAAAGATATTCCAATGTCCAATGAATCAACACATTCATTTCTAAACTAGTCAACTAATGCATTTTTTGACATTGACAATGAGTTATAAACACAAATGTAGATCTCCATTTTATTTATTAAAAAGCACAAAAATTAATGCCTAGGATTTAAATGTAAAAATGATATATAACTTTGGACATGGAGCCTATGTCAATTATCCTGCATGCCACAACCACGTCCATATTCATTCATCGAAGCATCAGCTGATACAAATGACAGATCATTTATGTAACTAAATGACAAATTAGGGAGACATATTTCCTGTCTTCAAAACAATAACAACATATTTTTTTGTACATAAATGAAGATAAATAATGCAACAAACATAATATACTAACAACTCTCAACAAAATAATCACGACATCAACTACCTTAGTTTCATTTCATGTAATATTAACTAAAGCAAACATTTGTTCCTTCACAACCAATATACTGCATGTGCATATATCCTCTATTAACCCTTTTCATGTAATCTAAAGCAAATTAACGGAAGTCACCGTATCTATTAATTCTATTCTTCATAGAAAAAGAAGAATAAATTATACATTAAACTCCAAAAAGCCAAAAACTTTATCTAAGGATCGATTCCATATCAAGAGGTCCTTCATTGAGCACACTTAATCTTCTGGCATTTGTCCACCTCAAACCAAAAAAAGACTCACATCATCAAGACTTGAAGAAAGTTCAAAGTATCCAACCACAAATTCTTTGGATACTATCACAAAGGTTGTTTGGAAGACAAACTTAACATTCTTTGGATACTATCACAAAAGTTGTTTGGAAGACAAACTTAACAGATAGATACTAACTCTCACTCTTTTTTTTTTCTTCATAACATTAACATTTATTTCACCTACTCAAATCAAACACAATATGTAGCCGAGCAAGTAACCCACAGGCATAAAAAAATTCTACCACCATGCACAATGAATTATTTAGGAGAGGAAGATTCAAGTGGAATGAAAAAGGATTTTGCTTGTCACTAACTCTTGCAAAGAAAAAGGTGAAAGTTCACTTAATTTCTTACTACAAAAATACCAAAATAGTAAATTTATTTCACTCAACTTTCTATTGGAACACAACGACCAAATGTATTCTAGATACTATACCACCAATTTCTTCTCACCAGAATCCCAACTCATATCTAAAATCAAAGCCAAAATACATACCAACAGTCCATAGACAAGAAAGACCAAAACAGAGACTAACTACTTTGCAGCGGCTTTGTAGTAGCCTTTTCTAACATCAATTAAGGATATTTAACAATGGATCGAGCAACACCATCATTAATCATACATTCAAGGCAAAGATGTGTCACCCCCAAAAGCAAAATACAAACCAATCCCTAAACATTTGTACATACCGATATTCGATATAAACTTCGACGTCGCTGTGATTAGAGTAGAACTGCAAATATTGCTTCCTTCAGAATGTCTGTTTAAGCAACGATGCTTCCTCCACAAACTTCATCCCTAAAACACCTACCCACCCACTGTCTCCCTCTCTCTGTATTTTACAGAAGGTTTGTAAAAGCATCGGCTAACCATGGTTACATACAGGTTAAAGAATAATAAATAAATATTTTCAGAAATTATTTTACAATCCTTCTTTTAACCTCTTTTTTATAAATTTCCCATCTTATGTATTGCTTTTATTAAATACATATATTTTTAACTCGTGGTAGCAAAAAGTTAAATTTAAAAATATTATATTTAACTTATATTAAATATACAGCACATATGTTAGTATATAATTGGTCAACAGGAATAAAGGGTTTGCTACCCTCCAATTTAAAAAGATACCAGAGAAAACACCTAAGTTTAAACCTTAAACATTATCAATTTAAACGCTAAACATTGCAATTTATAATGTTACGAATTTAAATCCTAAACCTTTCAATTTAAAATTAAATATTATTTTATTTCAATTTAAAAATAAAAATAAACTTAAAAATAAATTAAAATAATTAATATTTAAGAAGTAAAATTATCAACTTTATAAAGAAGATATTGTCTTCAAATGAATGGTCATTCAAAACAACTCATTATTATCTGTTAAAACAAAAACCTTACTTTTTTTAATATTGAAATGTCTTTAGGTACTTCGTAGCATCCCTTTTTCTTGCACACAATGTAACTTTACTCAAGCGAGAGAACCATTGTGTTGGACCCGAACCATTCTCCAAACAAGTAACAACAAATATAATTTGTTTGAGCTAGAAATTTAATTTAATCATTGATATTAGAGAATGATTGACAATCCTAACTAAAATGAACATTTAAAATAAAAATAATTTTTAAAATTTATCTATAATTCATCACTATCCAATGACACAATATGGTCCAGATATTCAATAAAAAAAATTAATAATTTTTTAAAATAACAATATCAACTTTATAAATCTGGAAACTGTTCAAAGTGCAAAAACAAGCCATTGAAATAATGAAAGTCTATTCGATCCCCGAAATACTCTTTCGGGATGGATGGTAACTATCGGTAACCTGTCACTCAATTGTTGAATGATATAAAAATTAAGAATAAAAATCATAAACAAAAAGAAGAAACAACTGCCATACGATTGGTTCACAATTATAGAATCTAATCAGATAAGTCAATAGAAGTAATTTTTATGTAATAAAATTTTAAATAATTTGAGTACAATTTGAAAATTAAGAAATTTACAAAATCAAAGAACAATTTCCTTTAAGAAGTATTTGGTATACAGTTTTTCTTACATTTATGAAAATCATGGATTTTGCTGATTAAAAAAAATGAAAATCATTGTTTTTAGGATTCATGTTTTTAAGAAATATAATTTTTAAGAATATTATAAGTATTTTGTATGTTTAAAATATCTTGGAATATGTTATCATGAATATAGTTAATTTCTATGTTCGAGGAAAAATTTGACTTCCATCCCTTCCCATAAAAGAAATTAGTAAAAAATATAGTTAAAAAAATTCTAAAAATGTTACAAAACTAACATTTTTAAGTTAAAATTTCTAGAAACTTTTAAAAAAAAAATCCTCCTATCAAACTAGAAATATCTATTAATTAGTACTCTCATATGTCTATTACCATTCCAATGTAAATTTTTAAGTAAAATATCCTTATTAATTTAATTAAAAATAAAAAAAACATATTTCAGATAAAAATGACTTGAATAGAGTCACAATAGAATTATTGAAATGACAATAAATACATCCTTGCCATTATCGTAATAATATAACATGCATACATAAAAATAAAATAATAATTTTGTAAAACCTACAAAAGAAAATGAAAAAATTTTATTTTTATAAGTTACACATATGAAAGAACCAAAAACTAGATATAACTCTATTTATGTCTATCTCTTTTTAATATTTTTTTTATGTTTTATTTAAATTACCTACAAAATAAAAAAAAGGAGAAAAGAAAGAAAAAATATAAATAAATAAATAAATAAAAATTAATTATATAAATTAAAATAAAAAAATATTTTTTTTGGATAAATGACAAAAATATTAATAGTTTAAAATTTAATTTTAAAAATTAATTTTTAACTTTAAAAAGCAATTTAATTAATATAACATTTATTTTTAAAAGTATATAATAAATAATTTAAAATAAAATAAAAAATATAATATTTTTTCTTTTATTTTCTTACCAATTTTAAGAAAAATAAAACTTGATAAAATTTATAGAAATTAATTTTTTTTTCTTCTATTTCCATGCATAAATAAATAATAATTTTTATTCTTTTCTATTTTTTCATTTTTTCTTTTCTCTCAACCAAACAAAACATATAAGAAAAAAAGAAAAAAATAGAAAAAAAATATAAAAATATAAAAATATAAAAATATTTATTTATTTATTTATATATAAAAATAAAAAAATTAATTTCTATAAATTTCATCAGATTTTATTTATTTTTAAATTAGTGACAAAGTAAAAAGAATAAACTTATATTTTTTATTTATTTTATTTTATTTTAAAATTTTAAAATTATTATATTTTAAAAAAAATAAAAAAAAATACTATATTAATAAAAAACATAATTTAAAAAATTAAATTTTATATTACTAATATATTTCTTTTTTTTTTCATTTTTTTTTTCAAACAAATTTTTTTCCTTTCTTTTTATTTTAACTTATCCAAATACCTTATTTTTTCTTCTTATTTTCAATCTCATTATCTACTTTTTCTTTGTTTTCTTTTCTTTCCATAAACATTAAAGATGTCGTCCCTGTTCCTCTCGTCTTCTCCCGCTCTCCTGTTTATTTTTCTTTTTCCATAAATTGCTTTCATCTTCTCACTTTTAAGAATCCTTTTGAAATCGTAGAGAAATTTTTAAGTCTTATTTATCTTTACAGCTAAGGAGCAATGGGTACTATTTATCACTTAAAAAATATTATTTGAGTTCGTGAGATATGTTTAAAAAAAATGATAAAATTAGTTGGTATACACTTACTTTTAGAGATATATTTTAGAACTCCAAGTATAAAATGAGATGTTTTTTAGTTAAATAATTTTTTAAAACTTTATTAAATATTTGTTAGTGTTCATATTCATTCGTTATTATCTTCTTTGCAATTCCAAAGTAGACCTAAGAGCAATTTAGTTAAATATTTATTATTATGAGTAAATAAAAATCATATATGTAACATATTTTTATGATATTATTTTAATTATCATTGAATATTATTTGCTTTGAACACATGTTTAAATTATTGATCCCTTCAAATTTATTTCGACATGGATCATTGTCCAATCGTGCGATTATTTTTATATATTTGCAAAGCAAGTATATTTTTTTATACTGATTGATATTAAAATTTGAGACGTTTAAGATTGAGACTTTCATTATCAATAGCAATATGGTTTAATTTGAGAATAATTTATATTTTATAAACTATATATCATTGAGAGCTTATGTTAGAATCTCACGTGTCATTAGTTAATGGTTCAAGTTTACCCAGTTATATATCATAAGAGGAGAGAACTATTTGTTAAATGAAGTTATTATATTAATGCCCAGAAAGGACAATCAATAAGATATGTAGTTGTTCTAACGAGGAAGATATGACATGATTTGGAAGAGGAGAGGATTACCCTGAAGTTGTCCTTAATTGAAGTTGATGGGGAAGCATCACTCTCTCTATTTATATTATAAATTTCAGGGAGGGAGGGAAAAATTCTTCAGGAAGGAGTTTCCATTAACATTGTGTTCAATTTATTTAAATTTTAAATAAATACAGTAATTGTACAAATAAAAATAAAAATTTAAATTATAAAATTAAATAATATATTACAATAAAAAACTAAAGTAACAAACGTTTAAAATTATGAAATTATAAAAAATATTACATTTAAAAATTGTGTATATATGTGATCACTACTGGAATGCATTAAGGGGAGAAGGAAAATATTAAAATATGCTTGTTGAAAAGATGATGATCATTAATCATTTTATTTTTTTGAAGTCAGGATTCAAATTTGTGATATGGTAATGTATAGATTAGGTCTAATATATTTATCAATTAGCTTAATTATTTCTTGTCTTTTTTTACAAGCATGGGTTATGATCATAATTAGATTCATACAAATAATTTAAAATAATTAAAAATTGCAAACTCAATGTTGTCTAAATCTTTGGAAGTTCAATTCAATGTATTATCTTAATTAATTTGAATAATGGATAAAATGTTACGTGAATTATTTGTGTATAATATTATATTTTTTTTAATTATGCAATATGAAGAAACTTAAGAGGTTATAATTTACTCAAACTCCGTTATACCAGAAATAAAAAATTATAGCTTCGAGAAAAATTATCTTAAAATATGTGAAAGTAGGGTTAAATAAATAAAGAAATAAGTAATTAAAAATTATTTTTCACTTATCCTCGTTTTAATTTTCGTTTCATTCAGTTAAGGTTATTTTTGGGATAATTTTTAATTTTGAAATTCTTAAAAAATTTAATTTAATTTTAATTTTTAAAATTTATTATAAAAATAATCAATTTCTTCTAATCTATATTTTATTATAATAAGTGATGGTGGATATGGTAATTACAATGGTATAATGTAATAAAATTAATAATAAAAATATTTTAATTTTTTTTAAAATTTTTTTATATAATATAAAGAAGATGAGATTTTAATCTTTAAATTTTTACTATTAAATTAATTTTATTAATTTAATTTTAAAGTATTTTTATTTTTAATTTTATTATATTGTATTAATAAAATTTCTATACTTATATTTTTAAAATATATTTATTTTAAAAATTAATTTAAAAATATATTAAAATTTAAAATTATTTTTATCGAACATATTTAATTTTTAAAATTAATATAAAAAATTAAAATCCAAAACCCGGAACCTAACATATAAGATAGGTATTCATTAATATATATTAACATAGTACACTAAGGTAGTACATTAATATATCTTAATTCTTGGAAAGATTGAGTGTACTAATGCTTATAGTACGGTTTATTTTCCCTTTTTTAAGCGATGTAGTACGTTAACATATATAGTACTCTAATATATTACATTTTATATGGATGTAACATATATATTACACTAACATATTACAAATACATTTTATATGGATGTGATGGTTGCACTCACAAAGTGCAACGTAGAAACCACCTTCTTTACTTTTAATTCCAAGCTCTCTTTTCTCTGTTTCCATCCACGGCAGCACCAACGTGCGACAAAGATTTGTTGTCTGCTGTGTCATTGTGGTGTTTTACGCAATGTTTGAATTCGAAAAAAAATGTGGAAGGAAAAAATTTATATTTTACAATTAGATAAATTTTATTGTTCTCGTTTGTATTTATTTTATATACGATGAAGGAATTAATTTTATAGAATTTATTAAAATATTTTTTTACCTAATTACCTATAAAAATAAGGAAAGTAATTTGTTTTGTTTTTTATTTATTTTAAAATTATTAATTATTAAAAAATAAAAAAATATAATAAAAATAAATTTATTTAAAATTAAATTTTATTTTTTAATTTATATAAATCAAAATTTATTTTATTAATAATTTTTTTATTCATCTAAATAAATAATAACTTTTTTATCAATTTAATATTTTTTTATTATATTTTTAATTTTTTCTATTTTTTAAATCATTCAAACAAATATTTAGACTGTAACATTTTTATTCACGTGTTTGGTTAAGGCAGAGTAACAATTAAACAGCCTGTGACGTTTTGGTGGAAGGAAAAAAGAAAGATAAAATTATTTTAATATTTTTATTTTATATTTGTGCATAAGAAATTTTGTTTATAAAATTTTTATTTTATGAATATATTATATTTATATTTTAATTTTTTATCATAAAAATATTTTTATAATAAATTTTGACATATTATACAATATTCTTTTGTATTGAACATTAAACTAATTTCTTTTATTTTTCAAACATGTTAATTTAAATTAAAAAAATTAAAATTATTAAATATTTAAAATATAAAATTTCAAGATAATATTAAAAATAAATGTATAGGATAAAATAAATTATAATTTATATTTTAAAATAATATAAATTAGTTTAAAAATTACAATAAAAATTTAATCA
This sequence comes from Canavalia gladiata, assembly GCA_037954105.1. Lineage (NCBI taxonomy): Eukaryota > Viridiplantae > Streptophyta > Magnoliopsida > Fabales > Fabaceae > Canavalia > Canavalia gladiata. The sequence continues at coordinate 20,474,223 of CM075660.1, forward strand.
CTTAAAATATTATAGATATAATAAAACATATTTATCAAAATAAAATTTTCAAAAATTTAAAAAATTAAATTATTTTTTAAAAACAAATAAATTTATGTGATTAATTTTTTTGAAATTTCTTATTGTAATGAACTTAAGATAACTTTTCTCATTTTGAATATATAAAATTATAATTTTTTTATTAGTAATTTTCCTATGCTACTTTAAATTTATTTTTAAAATTTTTATTTAAATATTTTTAATTTAAATTTAAGTATAATATATTTAAAAAATAGAAGAGGATTTTTTAATATTTAATGCATATAAGAGGTGTTGTGAACTGTGTATAAATTTATTATAAATAGTTTTTTAATTTAATAAAAACTAAAAGTTTAGAATTTAAGTGCAATATATTTATAAAATAGAATAAATTTTGTGTCAAGTTTTAAAATCAAAGAAAATTTTATGTAATAAATACAAAATAGAAAAAATGTTAAAGTAATTTATTCAAAAAGAAAACTCCTCCCATGGCATAAAAAATAAAATAAAATAATTTTTTTAGAATTTACCACTAGTTTAAAGTAAGTTTAGGTTGAGTTAAATTAATGTTGTTTAAAAATAGTTAATAAGAATGATAGATTTTAAACAATTCATAAATTTTTAAATACAATAAATAAAATTATTTAAATAAATATAAATAATATTGCAAACCGTTTTATTATTATTATTACATAATATTTTAAGATTATATAGTCGTTATTATATAAAAGACTTAAGTTAGTTGAATTTCATATAAGTTCAAGCTTATTAGCTTATTTACATATAAATTTTTTAATTTATTTTAAAAATTATTATAAATAATTTTTAAATAAGTTTTTAAATTAAGTAAAACTTAAAAAAAAATTAAATTAAAATAACTAAACATTTTAAAAGTTTCAATAAGCTATTAAATAAGGAGTTGATTGAGAAATTTATTTTGAAAGGATATAAATAGTAGGCACACTTGAAATTGAGAGAATATGACTGCCTACAACATTAAAATATGAGCATTTTTAATTGTAATAAACTTTGTATTTTAATTAGACAATATAATTTTCATTGTGGTTATTTGGAAATTGAAAAAAATACTCAACATACAAAGTTTTTAAAAATTGTTGAAAAGATAAAAATAATTTAAGTTATGGTTTAAAATTTTTTTAAAAAAATTAATATATTTTATAAGGGGATGATTCTTTTTTATATCAATGTGGGCACCATAATTTTTACTAATATTACTAATCTATCAATTATATTTTTTTAAAATTGTTCGTTCTTTTTGGAACAATTCAGGAGAATTTAAAAAAAAGAAATCAAGAAATTAAAATTTAAAAATAATCCAATAAATACCAGAGATAAGAGCACTTCAAACTATTTTAATTGCAACTTTTCGTATGTTAACTTCACTAATAATCTTGTTTATATGAAAAATCAATTTTAACAATTTGTTTACAATTAGTTTCAACTTTCAGCTTAATCGATTACCACATATTTATCTAAAATTCTTTAAGATTGGATCAATACCTTTTGAGTATTATATTCTTTTATTTGTGAAAAACAAACAATTAAATATCACAAGTAAACAAGTAAAATTTATTTGAGCAAACAATAAGTTTGAAGAACGATGTTCAATCAAGTTAGAACCATATTTATAGAGATCCTTTGAATAACTTTTATTTGACTTATAAGATACGACGATGATTGTAAACATGAGTTAAACATGTAATTAAAGATTTGTATATTGAAAAAATGTTTCTCCTATTTACAATTGATTTATGCTTATTTATTAAACATTTACACACAATAACTATCCAATGACTACTTTATATAATCATCGAGTAACAACAAATTACACAACCTGACATAAATACGTCATGTGTACTTATACAGGTGTAACAAGATATTACACTTGTCAACATAACCTCACACAATTTTATTAAGTCTTCTTATTACTTTCTCATCTCCAAGTTAAATTTTCTTTTTCTTGTTTTCAATCAAATTACCTTAGTCGAAAGAGTCATCTTCTAATTTTGAGTTGTTAAAATCGGAAATAACTCAAGTATTAATAGATTCCAAGGCTATGAAGAATGATCTTAAATCTTTTATCTCTTACCCTAATGTACCCTAACATGAAATGTGATGTCCTATCTGAAAGAAATCATACAATCATTGGTTGTGTGTTCCAAAACCTTCCACTAACAAAAGAAAATATACATCTAGATAACCATTGTTGTTTTCTCTTCCCTGACTCATTCTAAAGGAAAAAAAATAATTGAAAGAGGAAAATAAAATAAAAAACAAATAGTGTACCTTTAAATTAAGAAATTTGAAGAAAATATGTGAAAAGAAAAGAAAAAATATACTTATTAATGAAGTTAAAAGAAACAAATATAAAAAAAAATAACAACAAAAAGAAACTATTAGTATAAATGATTGAGTAAAAAAAAAAATTTAAATGATAATTTTTTAACTATTTTAAATAAGTATATATTAATAAACTTGTCAGACCTTCATAAAAATTATCATTAAACATCATAATTAAAAAATTACAAATCATCTATAAAAAATCTAACAATAACTCATCACACCTAAAAATAAATAAAAATATAACTTGAAAGATGAAAAAATTGTATCATCAAAGAAATTTAAAATCCTAGTTTAAATGAAAAGATGAAAAACCTTATAACATTTTCCAACCTTAAAGTAACCTTCCAATAAGCTACAACAACTTAACAAATATACAAATAGAAGATTCAATAATTTATCCCTATAAATTGATGAAATTGACAAAACAACACGCAATGTATTATTATCATGATACTTTAGCTCAGAACAAACTATTATAAACTTGAATTTAAAAATGATCTCTCTAATTTTTTTAAAGATAATTACCCTATTTACAAATGATATTAACTGTTAGATTACTATAATTAAAAAAAATACTTTTTCATAATACCAATTTTTATAAATGGATAAGAAAAAATATCTGTTATATATAAGATCTTCACAAATGTCACGTGATTAATTTTAAACCTACACATTAAAATTCTGCTTACATCCTTTCTAAATTAGGTATCACAATGCTCTTGTAAGTACTCTCTTGCTATCCATGATGCTAACTAGAGTAAAAATGAATAAACAAAATATATATTTTCTTATTAAATAACTTTCAAGTGAGTTTATTAAATATAAAATAAACTAATATCATTTGATAAGATTTATATAATTTATTTAATAATAAAATTGCTAAAAATGTATTGTTAATATTTTTAATATTTATATAAGTTACAAAACTATAAATTTTTATAATTTACTCTTAATTTTTTAAATAAAACAATGACATGCAAGTATTTTCACTAAATATTCAGCATTAGTTATATATATATATATATATATATATATTATAATTTACATGTTAGTATTTCATTTATAAATTTAACGATAAGAATATATTAATGAAACATTCTTAAAAGGATCTTATATACATATTAAAAAGTGATAAGTTGTTGATAAATTAAGAAAGTATATTATCTATCTTCTATTTGTTGTTTAAAAATTTTAATACAAATTAATTAATTAATATTTATATTAAAATTATTATATTTTAAATTTTTTATTGATGTATTCTTTTTATCAATTAATATATATATATAAAGAGTAAATATATAATAAAAAGATAATAGTATTATTTTAATTTTTTTAAACAAAAAATATTTTTAAATTTTTTAATGATTTTATAAATTTAAAATGATATTTATTTTTATTTTTATTTTTATTATATGTTTACCTTTCATGAGAATATTAATTAATAAAAAAGTAAAATATAAAAAATTAAAAATTATATCAATTTTATTAACATAAATAAAGGTACTAATTATTATTTTGAAATTCATGAATTAATCATAAATAATAAATAACGATAACAATAGGAATTTTATTATGTATGATACACAAAATAGGAAAGGAGAAGGGGTGTGTGACGTGTAAATTTCATTTGATTTTGATTAGGTAAAAGGAAAGAGTTGAGGGGAAGGGGGAATGAAAGTGGTGGTGAAAAGGGAGAAAGTAAAAGCCCAAATACTGTATATCATGTCATGTCTGTATGGATGTGTGATCTAATTTTTCAAGCGAACAGAAAAGTCAAGCGCGGCGCGCATCACGATCTTTCCTTCACAATCGTACCGGCAACTCCCCAGGCCGCCACTAAGTCAACTTCATACGAATACATACGCACCCACCCAATCCATTCAGATTATTACCGAAACTAAAAATTAAAAAAAAATAATAATCTTCAAATACAAACACGTACCTTCACTTCAATCTTCATTTCTAACTGCTCAACCATACCAATTACCTTACCACAATGCTTCGTAACGTTTTAGTTTTATTATTGTTGGCTTTGGCAACCCGGGTCGAGTCGCACGAGGAATCGGGTCATTGGAGTTGCGAGACAGAGTCAGAGATCCGAGTCGAGGCCGAGTTCAAACCCGGGGTAATTACACTGGATGGCCACGCCGACGATTGGAAGGGCATTGATGGCTCCTACTTCCCCCTCCTCCCCGCCCTCGACCCTGACGCTGAAAATGAATTCAAAGGTGGAAAGATGAGCGTTAAGGTTCGCATTCAACTTCACGCTCTTATCTCTCGGAAATTTCATTTTACTGCTGTTATTTGTTTTTTCACTTGCTGATTTTGGGTTTATTGCAGAGTCTACACGATGGCCGCGATATTTTCTTTCTGTTGCAAGTTGATGGCCATTATGCGTACTCCAAAGGGTAACTATGCCGTGTCATGCAGAGAAAACTTCATTCTGTTCTATCTTGTCGATTTAATTATGTTTCTTGCTAACATAGTTTAACTTGTGTGCTGAATGAGCTTCCTTTATTTCTATTTTTAATGTTTTAAACAATGCTTATGTTGTTAAGGATCCAACATGATTGGAAAGAAAAGAAGATAGAATAAAAATATTTTCATCCTTTTGCTATTAGTTTATGACTAGCTTTTGTTCTGTTGGTGTATTTTTTGCAATGCAGCGAAAGCCATAAATGTCCGTCTGTAGCTCTCATGTTTCGAATTGGGGATGTTGCCTCTTATCATAATGTAAGTTTATGCACGGATTAGTGTTCTTTCTCATGTTTCCTATTTTGCACTCGTTGATTTTGAATATGATTCTGATTTTTCTGGAGGATCTTTATGAAACATTGACTGATAAATATTTTGTTAATTGCATTAAGATGGGTGGCTGTGAAGAACATTCAACCTCATGTACAAACAAGACCTGCAAGGGTCATGAAGTTGACATTATGCACTTTGCAATTGGAAATGCTATTCCGGGAAGGCTTTATGGTGGCAATCCCCTAGACAATAGTGAAGGAAATGGTGGTGACAGGTGATGAATAGAAGAACTCCTTGACTTTTACTGCATTGTTTGACAATTCATGAGGACTCCAACTACAGTGGACTATCTTTTTTTGGTGGTGTGTTTATTCAGTTTCCTATATTCATTGGTACAGGTTTGGTCACTTGGTTGATCTTTATGCCTGGAATCCACATTGTAGATACTTGGATGGAAAAGGTCCTTCAGCTTCTGGTATGTACAAATGTAACACCTTTAATGGGGGTTATATGTTTATATGATTAAAATAAAAAGGCAGAATGAATGGGATTAAAACACCTGTGGAAGTATTGCAGAAAGGAAATATTTTCTCAACCTTTTCATTTGATAGTTCCATTTATGCTTTGGAAACTCAAGCTCCTCCAGCTTCCTAAAATCTTGAAATCACTAATCTGTAGTTACAGTACATATGACCATTGCTTGCTTGGTTTCACACTTGTTCACTAACTACAACTTCCTTGACACTTGGGCCTTTTATTCAAGTGTTCATGTATATCTCATATGTGATTTGTGCAGCCAATTACGTGAAACATGTTTTGTTCTTCTCTGTACACTTTCTATTATCATATTGCTTGTCTTTTTTCCCTGCCAATGCTTGTCTTTCTCAAATGTATTTTCTATTGTACATTGTTTAGTTTGTTTACTTATTAATATCCTTCAAAGTATGCACACTTGGCCATATTAAAAATAATGATATTTTGATTTCAACCATGCATGAAGTGGTTCATTTTTTTATTCCTTATTGCCATGAGCAATCATGGTTTACATTTGATATTAATCTCTTCTAACTTTATTTTCTCTCCCTCTCTCTATATATATATACACACACATATAGAGAGAAAGAGTTAGAATCCATTGACATCAGGTGTGAAACTTGGATACTTACACTACTTAATAACTTTTAGAGCAAATAACATTGACACTCCCTAATATTCATTGAAAAAGCACTTGATATCCCTTCATTTTTTACTTTACTTTGACTTTGACTTTTCTTATGCATATAATATCACAAAAAATTAGGGGAGGTTTGTGTGGTGTTAAAAATGGAAGAGGTCTCAGTGTTTTTATTTTATTTTATGTATCTTAGGAGGTGTCAATGTAATTCTCTCTAGCTTTTAATAGAATGTTAGATTTACCAATTCAACCTTAAATAATGTAATAATGTTTTTACGATCATGTATATTAAATTTTAAATAATTTGAATATTTGTAGGTATGTGATTCGACAATTCATAATTACTTTTATTTTAATAGCATATTGCACATTAAAATAAATACATGCAATAAAGTATCTATTAATTTTTGTTCTGTATGGAATTTTATAAATATGGTTTATTTGATAAGAACTTTCAAATCAACGGTTACATTGATAAATCTTACATTTTATAATAAGTTATTAAGTGACATAAGTGTTCAAATTTGACATCTAGTGACAAAGGATCCTGACCCATATATATATATATATATATGCATGTATGTATTTAGTTATATATGAAACATATCAAGTGAGAGATAAAAGCACTAGTGGAGAAAGTCTCTACCGCATAATTGAAATGGATGGTTAAGATTATAACTAAATAAAACAATCTTAACATCCATGTATCGTTGTATAGCCAAGATTAACTCCTCTCATTTTTTTTATCTCTCACTAGATGTATCTTGTGTATGTGTATATATGTGTGTATGATCAATTTTATAAAATAACATGTCTTTGTTCTACAAATCCCAATTTAAAATTCTGCCACTTCAGTAGATGAAAAAGTGGATCCAAAACGATTAGGCACAGATTGGATTTTAGCATGTGCATGATGTGTCTTAAATTACTTTAAGATGGCTTCATTCTGATTGGAAGAAAGAGATGTGTTGAAATTGAGACATCTGTGTAGGAGAGAACAAAAAGATGGAGATTTAGTATTTTTTATGCTAAAGATTACATAGACAACTTTTAAGTTCCTAACTCAGGTAAAGGTGATAATGGAGTTTTAAAATGGCATGACACAAGATTTTCAAGCGTAGTTGTTGGGACCACAGTTCATGACTCTCAACACAATAATACCAAGCGGCATTTCATTGTGATCATACTTGCTATCTCCATCAATTCCTTTATACTCCACAGGGTTTTCATAATCACCAACACATTTTTATAATACTTTCTCTTTGTAGCTAAGATGCTGTGTGCTACATAAAATAAGAAGTCTCGTAATGTCAAACCAAATTATGTCATTTTCTTTCTGCTAAAGTAAAACATCATTTCAGTGAGTAACTTCTAAATTTAATCTCTTTGAGAACCTTGGATTTATGTTGGTACATTTAGTGCAGAGACTTGTTGGACCTTTTGTTGGTATATTAATGTTTATGATTTGAATTATAACAAATATCCCATTGATTCGTAAGTTATGAAGTAGAATGATAATGATAATGTATTTTTTTCAAAGAGTTAGAAATCTGAAAGGGAAGCATTCCCCACCCGTAAATTTTGTTTTTCTTTATTTATTATGACTTGACATATTTTTAATCTTGTTTTCATCCCCTTCATTTGTTGATGATCTTCTGAGTTATCATTTTAAGGTATATTATACTCTGACACTTTTTTTGGTTGTCAGTTAATGATTCTAGTGCACAGAATGACTGGAAGGGTGCTTGGTGGCATAGCAGCTTCACAGTTCACTCAGGTGAATAATTCATCTACAGATCAAAAACAATTACAATGGCCTATCAATTAAGAATAGTTGGAAGCTGAGTTCAGACTGAAATTTTGGTTGGTGGTGACAGGAATCCTGAAACAATATTTTCTGAGTATTTAAAGCATGTCTCCTTATATAAATATATGCTATTTATGAAGTGAATGGTGCACATATATGACATATAGCATGCCTACCATGCACTATGCTTCATTTATGATTTTTTGTTTTTGATAAGTCAACTGCACTTTAAATTTTTTCTTACTAGTGTCATTTGCTTTAAATAATATGTAATTGGAGCCATCTACGTGGTTAATCTCCCACTAAGATACATTAAATAAGGATGACCAATTTTGTTTCTCATGGTATATTACCGTACAAGATTTTTTGAAAGAGGAAACCCATATTTTTGTCCTATGTAGATAAAAGCATCATTACTTTAGTCTCAATTATTCAAAGTATCTCAAATTGGTCCTTCTTTAATGATATTTTGCTTGATTGAGAGACTAAATTGATGAAATTTTGCATTATTGAGTGGCTAAATTGGTGTTAAAAATCTTTGGACTATCAAAGTGATGATAATTTACATTACCTGGGGATTAATTGATAACAAAAATCTTTTGAGGACCAAAGTGATGACACCTATTTTCTTGGAGGACAAAATAGGGATTTACTCTATTTTTTTTTATCTTAAAGTGTATTTTGGATTCTATTGCAAGTTCCACCCAGTGTTATCATAGCCCAATCCTTGACTTGATTAGGGTGTTGAGTCACTGATTCTACCAGCAAGTGAATCACTGGTCAAACTATATATAGAGAGGATGTATCTAATGAGAAAGGCTGCATAATCATACATGAATGATTTAGAGTCAAGGTTAGTTAAAATTACATAATAAATTTTAGAAGTCTTGTGATTTTTTAAAAATGTCACATGACTTTTATGATCTAATGGTGAAATTTGTCCTCTCATTCTCCCATTAAATAGCTTCATTTGTTGTGTCCTTCACACACTATTACGGCAGTTATTTTGCTCTATCATTTAGTTATTATGCCTTTTTTTTTCTATATTACTACTCACATGCTTGTCTGTAACAGGTTTTGTTAAGGATGAGAGTCCATATGAAGATAATGGAAAAAAGGGCACGTACTATTTTGAATTCTCTAGGCCTTTGAGGACGATGGATCATCTTCAACAGGTTAGAACTTAGAAAGTAATATGACATTCAGAAGTTTTATTTGCTAAGAGCTTGCATTGACTTATGCAGATCTTTATTTTCATTATCTGATACTTGTTTTGTAAGTTCTTTCTTGATTAATCTTTAGAGCCCTTCCCAAATACTTCATTATATACCTTTTAATTAATGCTGGGGTAGAGCACCTGCAGTCTTGCGATAATGATGCTTTTGAATTATGTCTCTACTCTCTACGATTTTGTTCTTGAAACCGCTTTGGCTCTAGACAAGATAACCTCTACTGGCTTGTTTGTTTTACCTTCTTCCCAACATAGACTTGCCTTCAGAAGAAATGTTTCTTGGCTATGTTGCCAAAAGCTAAAACAAACAGGATTTAGACCACAGTTTCTTTAAAATTTAGTTTTGTTTGAGGTGGGGGACATAGATGGAAAAGAAAATCTTTTGAAATCTAGTATATGTGATGAAGGAAGTCTTCTGAATCATGTGTTTGTTTAATATATTGTGATTATTGTGTTTTAGTTTCCTCCTTTATAACAGCTCATTTTGTAGCTTTGACTTTAGGAGAACTTGAAACCAAATTTATTGTATTAATAGTGCTGTAGTAGTATCTATACTCCTGAATTTCATTTATGTGATAACAAGCAAGTAAAATGGTACAAAATAATACCTTGCAGGATGTGCAATTTACCATTGGTGGATCCAGCAAGATGTCTGTTGCATTCTGGTATCCAGTAGATGGTCAGCCATGGCATGGTTCTGGGCACTACTCTGTTAACTGTGATTGGGTTCCCCTTGACATATCTGTGGGCAGTTCTTTGAGTGGCAAGTCACTTGACGCAGCATCAAATAGCTCATGGAATGTTGCGAGTGCCTTTTCTGTTATTCTGTCAGTTGCAGCACTTTGTGTGTCTGTGTTTGTGAGCTATCGGGTGCTCCATCCCCAGAGTGTCCCCTTTACACCGATGGCGAACCTTTAAATATTGTACCAACATCTTGAGTTTGGGATTGTACTATTCATTACGCTTGTACTAGATAGGTTTGTACTGTTTACTTGTTTAGTGCTTTCTCTTTGCTCTATTTTTTTTTTTATTGTAATAGAAGCATTACTTTAGTTATTTTAAGCAGTGCCAGAAAAGTGTTAATTCATTATCCGCATTATGGTGCTTCATCCTCTTATGCTTAGCTGTTACAAACGTAGTACTGTTTGCTTTTCAGCATTCATTTTGTTCAAAATGGACGACGACTTTTCTGTTATTTTCTTTTTTAAACTAGTAATATGTCCATTGAGTGTTGCAACTTAAACTAAACGTATTGAGTCAGAATCCAGCCAGAGGCAGAACTTCCTACTCTTGAGTTGAAGGGTGTTGTCTACCGGAAGCTTTTTAGTAAAAATATAAATTAATTGGGAAATTAAAAGCATGGCTCAGTGTTTTGTTTATTTAGTACGTGATCAGGTCGACAGACAACTATGACTATCAGATTGGCTATTAGGCTGGAAGTGGCGATTAGATAAATTTCTTCTCTGGTTAACTAACTCCCTTAGATGATAGAGTTTCTAACAATTTTTGACAATTTATCTGGTTTTTAGTCTACTTTCGCTGCAATTAATTATTGTTAGGTGCTCCGTCGTTCGATGCCACAGGAATACACGGAGGTCAGCTAAATAGAGATGAGGCATAGATGATATAATTGAATTTCACAATCCTTGTGTATCGAGGTTGCCACTGCATTAAGTTAGAATTATGTCAATTTATCAAAGAAACTACTAAAAGCAAAAGAGAGATAAATATAGAATAATACTTTTGGAGCGCTTACATATTGATTGCACCAGTAATTGTTACTAGTATAGCGGGTATCTTCTATTTCTTTACTCTCGTTAATTTGATGTTTTAGTAATGATTTCATTATGTTTCATGGAATTATAATGGTTCCTATTTTGAAGCAAAATAAAAAATTACCATAAAAAGAACATGATAAGTACAAGGGAGAATATTCTGATCCCAGTCCTATGACTGAGTGGTTAAGGTACCCTTCGGTTAAATGATCTTCTTTCAATACGATGAATCAAACATAAAAATATGAATTTCTGCCTACCTATCGGTTAAAAAATTGCTTTTTCTCATCACATTTATTCCTTTTTCTATCCTACCTCTCTTTGACAATGTATATGTACACCAGGGAGTGTGAAAAAAATATTTTTTAAATCAAAATCACCAAAACAAACAAAAAATACCTGGATTGTTTTTCTAAATCAAAATCATCCCAACAAACAAAATACCTAAACTGACATTGTTTTATTTATGGCATGTTTGGACTAAAAAATCGTTTCTTTTTTATTTCTAGTTTTGAGAAAAAAATTAAAACTAATGAATCATTTTTAGAATTATTAATAAAATAAATAAGAACTAAAAAATTTATTCGTTAAGTGTTAAATTCTAACGATTCTGGAGAAATTGTTTCTATTCTTAGGGAAACCACGTCAATTGTCAAATCACTTGCTCCACATATACTGCACACAACATGCTACACAATTGTTTGCATGATGTCTAGTTCTCCTGCGCATGGTAGACTTGAGAATCTTCCTTCAATGTAGGTGAATTTTAGTAGATGATTCGGATGCAGTAATGCAAGTTTTAATCCAGGAATCATCAAAATTGTTACCCTTGAGAATCTTGTACAACTCTTCAACACCATCAACATCTGTCTCTTCTGCATAGTACTTCAGAAAAGCACCAACAATTTCTGGTGAAGGACGCCATTCATTAACCTTGACTTCTGAAAGTGCTGCCTCTAAGTGGCTCACCGCACCATCTAACTGCCGTTTCTCCAAGAAAAACATCATGAACATTTCCCGAATCATAAAGAAAGGTCCTTTGCTCCTCCTGATAGCATCCTCAAAGACCAATGCAGCTTCGTCCACCATGTTCTGACTCAAGTAAGCACCAATACAAACCCTAACCAACCTTAGATCATAACTAACACAACCAGACTCCCACTCCTTAAAGCATTTTGTAATGCCCTCCATATCATTAAGCCTTCGGAGGGTACTAAGCATAGTAAGATAGCTGATATTTGTCACAGGGGGGACAGACTTAAGGGAATTCCATACTCTGTGAACCTCTCCAAGATTACCAGTCCCTGCATAAAGGCTTAGCAAGCAAAAGTAAGCTTCACGCTGCCTAGGTTTCGCCTCTTCTTCCAGCATCTTAAGCATCATCTCAGCTTTCTCAAAGTTTTTAGCCTTTACAAAGATAGCAGCAAGGTTGCTATACGTCTGCCAACAAATTTTGTCTCCATCTTCTCTTTTCATCTCCTCATAGACTCTCTCCACCCCGTCAAGATCGTTCAAAGAGGCACAGCTATTCATCCAAACATGGTATGCGAATGCAGACATGGGAATGTTCCTCCGCTTCAAAGCCAGCACCAGCTCAGGCACTTTCTCGGGTTGACCCAGTCTCATATACATACCCATCAGATTGCTGAAAGCTAATACAGTGATATAACCTAATTCTTCCATCTTGTCAAAAAGACCCACAGCCTTGTCTATCATTAGTTCCTTGCAATAACAGTTCAAAAGAGCACCATATGTATACTTGTTTTTGGCACAAGGAGGAGTAAAGCTAAAAAAATTCTCAGCTGCAACCACACCTTTGGTTTTGGACACAAGATCTAAATGCACTGCGTAATCTTCCAAGGCAAAGTTAATTTTCCTCATCTCCATCCATTCCATTATCTGCAGCCATTACAAACAGAAAATTGATGATAATAGAGTTCAACATAGATCGATTTTTTTTTTTTAAAAAAAAAAATTGATACCTCGAGTGCGTGTTGGAATTTGCGATATCTTCGGAGCTGCTCGATGCAAATTTGGAGCTCTCTTTTTCTGATGGCTTTGCCTTCCAGTATATGCTGGTTCAGCGTTTCCCACACGCTAGCTCCGGTCTTTTCCAGCGCCGATAACCTTCGATAAAGACTTTCATTTTTCTCCGGACGCTCAGCCGCCATGCACATCCATCTGAGCAGCCTTCCTCCGCCGGAAACCAGACGGGCGTAATTCATCTCCGTCACTCTATGATCGTGTCTTGCCGTTGTCTATTTGTATCCCTCCTCTGAAGGGTTTTGTTAGGGTTCAGCAAAACGCACAACCAGGCATCGTTTTGACTTTCACTTAATTAACCGGTAACCGGTAACCTTTTTGCGTTTTTTTTTTAATTTGAACAGCGGTTAGTTTCGTTAAGGTTGGAGAGAAATGAAGGCGCTGGGCATTGTTGTTGGTGGTGGTGCCCCAATGCTATGTTCAAGCATTCGCAACCGTCGGTTTCGCGTTTCCTTCTCTTCTTCTTCATCATCATCATCGGGGTCCAAAACGGTGCGTTTTTTCTACTTCTGTTTTTCATACTCGTGCCGGGGATTTCGCTTCATCATTTGCACGGTTCGGATGTGAATTGAATCAGGTAGAACAAGTGGGAATTGCAGCTCCGAAGCCTGAATACAAGCCTGGTGTGCTTGATGATTTATTTCTGAATTTGTTCCGCAACAAATTGGTACAGGTAAGAAAACCCTCCTTGCCTCTTCTTCTTTTTTGACAGTTATTGTAGTAGCTGAGTGTGAATACTATAACAGGAGGTGGGGTGGGACTCAAAGAAACATGGATATGATGGACTAATTGAAGTTGCGAATCGGTTAATGATGAAAGGAACTACAAATTCTGATACTATAGAAGCAGCGGTATTTCCATTTCATCCTCTTTCTCTAACTTAAGCTTCATTAACTCTGATACACCTTTCAAACTACTTCTTATTTGCTATAACATTTTCACTAAAGCTTGTTTCACAGACCAAAAACATGGTCCCAAAATGTTTACCTACCTTAAAACTGGCTTAGTATCTGGATTTGGCTCCACTGGATAAGAAAGTGTGCAACACGAGAAATTAAACTTAATTACTCTAATAACGAGAGTATCCATTGTCATTTTAATGCCTCCATTGCCACTATATTGTATGAAATTTTTCTTTAAATATTTTTATCATTAATTTGATTTCCAAAAAAATATTTTAAATAAAAAATCATTTAAATAAGAGTGACAGTAGATATATTAAAATGACAATAAACACTCTTTAACCACAAATATTGTTTGACAAAATAATTTCAAAAAAAGTAAAAAGAGAGCAAAACTTGTGGTTCAAATAAAAAGTAAAAGGAAAATGTTAACAGATATCTTTAAAGCACCTATTCATGAATTAGAAAGAAAAAGGTTTTATACAGTATTGTCAACATGCTCTCATTATTTTCAACGGTGATAAATACTTTTTTTTATTAATTCCTTAATCAATATCTTTAAAATACTGGTTATCAAGATTCAAAGTAAAAATCTTTGAGTAAAAATAAAAAATTGTGTTGTGTATGATTTGTTTGAGCTAGTTTTATTTTAAAAATTGATCAGATAATAATTTTATTTTCATAACGGGTTACTTTTAGTTACAGATTTGGATTTGGGTTTGGCAAACACTTTCTAAGACATGGGTTCTTCTGATCATTTACCTATGCATTTCCATCTGCAACGCAACATAGGTCATCACATGTATTATGAAGTAATTGGCCCTACACGGTTTCTTATAAATTTTGAATGGTTATGTTGTCCAAAAGTAAGCTTGCTAGCCATTGTCACTTGTGACAGGTTCGAATATTAAGGTCTCTGTTTCCTCCATTCCTTTTGGAGCTCTATAAAATCCTCATAGCTCCTATAGGAGGAGGCAAAATTGCTGCTATGATGGTTGGTGAGTCTGATTAGAATCATTAGATACATTTCATTTATCATTCTTCTAGATGAATCGCGAATCTCTTTACTGCCTGGTGTTCCCCTGAACTTATCAGGCTAAGAAACTTGTTTAGATATCCTAAAACATTTAAATTTTGAAGCAAGGGTTACTGCACTGACTTGTCAATGGCTCATGGGCCCGTGCAAAGTCAATTCTGTTGACCTACCGGATGGAACTTCATGCAGTAGTGGGGTGATCACTTGTACTTTTCCATGTGTTTGGTCTTTTTTACGAGTGTTGTAACCAAACAATGCTGTAATTCAAAGCAATGTATTTATAAAATCTTGTAGGTGTACGTGGAAAGATGCAAGTATCTGGAGGAAAGCAAGTGTGTTGGTATTTGCATCAATACCTGTAAGTTTCCGACACAGGTTAGTGATTCTTCAAAATACTCTCTCATTTTTCATGTTACAATAAGATCTAAACATGTTGTGCACGCTCAGAAGTTAGAATTCTCTAGATAATTGCATCTGACTCTATTTTCTATTTCAATCCTTATTATCATCCATCTCAACAATATTTTCATCTTAATACATTAAAATTTTTTCTTTTTCTTTCTTCAGATCATATCATATCTTTCTCTTCCTCTTTCTTTTTTTTTTCTTTCCTAATACATCCTATTTGGACTGTACACTTAACATTTTTTTTTCTATCTAGACCTTCTTCAAGGATCATATGGGGGTTCCATTGCTTATGGAGCCTAACTTTGCCGATTACAGCTGCCAGGTAATAATATTGAATTATCTTTTTTGGAACCCAACTTTTTAAAATGACCTCCTTGTCATTACCCTCTTATCTTTTAAATTGCAGTTCAAATTTGGAGTTCTTCCCCCTCTACCTAAAGATGACACCGTCCTGAAGGAGCCTTGCTTGGAAGCTTGTCCAAATGCTTCCCAACGAAGAGTGGTTGCCCGAAACATAGATGTAACTGCGTGCCCAAAAACATGAATATATTTTAGTTAAGTTTGGGGTTTTGAAAACATTGATGTACACTTTCCAAAACCTCTTGTACCCCAACCTGTATCCAAAGATGGAACTGAAAGTACGGGTTTTCTTGCTTCCACTGCGATTAACTCATCTTTGACCGAGTTCATAATACAGGTTATCCTTTTATAATTAGATTGTTAGTATTTTAAAATCTCGAAGACTAAAATGTGCCATTCTATTCCTAAAATGCTATATTGTTTTCTTTCCATTCCTTAACTCTGAGTCATTGAGCGATTTCTGTTGAGGCGGTAAAGATGTGATTTCAAAATTAGGGTGTTTGTCGCAGAGATTTACCGCAGTAGAGCCACCTGGAATATATCCAGTACTTTGCAAACATCAAGTTTCTACTGCAGAAGCGTAACAACACAATAATGCAGTTAATAGAAGTGCATATAAAGAGGTGTTACGGGCCTTACGGCAATATAAATGATAAATCTCCTTTTATTCTTTTTAGCAATTTGTTGTTGAGCAGACAAGTCACAGGTGCCTCCTCGCGTTGACATATTCTTTTCTTTCCTTTTTCTTTTACTTGACGAAAAAAAAAATTAGAACATGTTTAATGCAGCAACCGTAGTCTCATTGCTTATTATTAAAATTAATAAAATATTGTGAACAACTTGCTTTTATAGTTGCTTCTATATGCAACTGTATCACCACGTAGATAAGTTTTTCACGGATACGAAGATAAGCAATCTTCAATGCATCATCAATAAAGTTGCCCTAAAGAGATGAATCAATAATGTAAGTATGTAACACAGGGTGAAGTAATATCAATTGTCTTCCTCTATTTATTTTCTTGATGAGAAGTGAGAAACGTTATTTGGAAGTGCAAATATTGAAATGGCATCTGAGTTTCAAAAATTCCATCTTATAGAAGTTATGGTGTTCATTTAGTGAGTTGGAGGAAGGTGACTCGTTCCAAGATATTAGGTGGGCTTAGGTTAAGGAAAGCTCGAGATACTAACATCTCTTTGTTGGATAAATTAGAGTGGCAGTTACTTCATGGACATAATAAACTCTTGGTTCAAATTATGTTAAGCAAATATTGTTGTGATTCCAATATTCAACCTGGCAAATTCGTGACATGTGGTATGGTACTAAGTAGAGATTGCATCATCTATTCATTTTTATCCCTCGGCAAATCCTTGAAAGGTTACAAGCCATTAGCGTTCATTTAATCCCAATATCAATGATGTTATTATATGGGATGGAAATATCAATGATGAATATTCAACAGGGAAGCACAAATGGCTTTCTAATAGGGACTTGGGTTCACATTTGTCTGAGTTAGATTTGGTCCCTCAGAATTCCAGAGAAAATAACATTCTTGATTTGGATTATTTGTCACTACTCCATTCTTTGTAATTAGATAAGTATGCTAGAAATATATTTTCCAATGATATTTGCTCGAGATGCTACTCAGAGGCCGAAAGCATCATTTACTGCTTTCATGATTGCAATTTTGGTAGGCAAATTTGGGTAGACCACGAGTTTGCTCAAGCATCAGAATTCTTCCCTACTATGGATCTAACGGATTGGTTAAAGTCGAAGATCAGTATCAAATGTGGATGATTTCTTGCTACCATATGGACCATTTGGAAAGAAGGAAATAAGCATTGCTTTGAAGGCTATTGTTCTAATATTTATGCCATTTGCTTTCAATTTTGTCAGAAATACTATTCACTCAACATCATCAAGTGGTCAGTGATCGTCATCGTCCTTCTAGGAGGGTGGGTTGGACCTGTCCTCTAGATTGTGCAGTTTGACTTAATATTGATGGCAGTGCTAAAGGGAGCTTGGATCCTGCTGGATTTGGAAATCTAATTAGAAATTCTAATGGCTCTTGGTGAAGTGGATTTGTGGATGAGGACTGTAAATCTCTCTCGCGTGTCATGTGAAAGCAACTTTTGTGTGGATTTTTTTCTCGCTAAAATGAGTGTTGATTCTTTGCAACCTTTAGTCAATTCCAAAATCTCCCAATTAGTCTTCATGCCTTCTTTCTTTTTGCTAATTACATAGGAGTTTCCTATTTGAGATTGTAATTTTTGTTTTTTTTCGTTTCATGTATGTAGAAATCTTTTACTTTGTAGAGGGATCCATGTCCAGTACTATCTTTATTAAATAGTATTGTTACTAAATATATACTTTCTTATTTATTACCTCTTTCAACCTAGTTTATCTCATAACTTATATCATCAAACTTTTCTACTTTTAATTGTGCATCTCTTCTAAAATTTTTCTGATTTTAAAAGTAATTGATTTGATCTTGTTCATTAAGTCAAAAGGACCTACATTACATTAACTATACTAAAATTTTATTTTAAATATTTTTATTTAAATATATAACAGCCTATTTTTTTTAAAAAAAAAAAACAATGAATGAAAACTGTTACCGTATTACTCAATCTTTCTCCACGTACTCTTTCTATTTCAATTCATGTCAATTAACAGCCTATTCATTCTAATTAACATCCAAGTCTTGATTTTCAAGAGAAAAGTTAACATTCACTTGATGGAAGTATTGCTAAGCATTCATTTACAATCAGGTAGTCAAATTGAAAGCAAAAGTGTAAAATATTATAAAGTCTTCTTTGTCTTTAATCTCAAACAAGAAAGAAGATTTAAGTAAAATATAAGAATATTTTTATAGCTTCATTAATTTTAAAAATAAAATTTATTTATTATTTAAAAATTTAAAATTTATATTTAATTATATTTAAATTTATTTATTAAATTAAATTGATTGGATTGTTGATTGATAATTTAATTGTTTAAAGATATAAGGAGGATAGTAAAATTAGATTAAAAAATAATTTAAATTGAATAAAAAATAGTATATTAAAATTATAAATTTAAATGGTGTGGATTTTATTCATAAATAAGATTTTGGATGTAAAATTTTATATACTTGACCATATGTATTTGTGGATTATGTCCATCAACTTTTGTAGGTATTATAAATTTATATAAATTTTAGAAATTATGACTCTTAAATTTAGATTGATTAAAAAAGGTTTATAAAAGAGAACATCATTTAATAGTTTTTAAATTATATAGATATATTTGATAAAAAAAATTGAATTATTTACTATTTTATAAAAATGTTTGAAATCTATTACTTTATAATAGTTATTTTTTTTACCTTCCAATCTTCTCATAATATTCAAATATATATATATATATGTGTGACATTTAATTGATATATTTTATATATAAAAAACTTTATATTTAAATCTTGATATATATGGATAAAATATAAAAAATTTAAAATAATTTTATATTAATATTTATCTTATAGAATTTTTATAAGTTAATTTATAACGTATGATTATTAGATTTTATTCCTCATAAATAAATTTTTAATAATTTATAAAAATATTAATTTGATTATAAACTTTTAAAAAATAATTTTTATAAAATTTTGGTTTAAAATTCAAAAAATATATTATATAAAATTATTGAAGGACGAAAAGTCATATTAATTTGATCATGATGTACTCGCTTAGATATAATAAAATATTGTGGAGGTTAGGAACCTCATATGATGTATTAGAAAATATTTAATTAAGTTTAAAAAAATATTGAGTAAAATAACGAGAATATTAAAAAAGAACTATGAGGTTTTGAGTTTTGAGAAGATAAAGCCTTCAAGTGAAATAGAAATGAGAATTAGAACAATTAATTCACATGCATTATGTGCACAAAAGAATTATTTTGTAAATTTTTAATGGGGAAAATTTGCAATCCTTTCTATGATAGGGAGTCGAAAAATCTAAGGATCGACTTATATGAAAGTAGACCAAAGTTCATGATTGGAAACTTGAGTCTAGGGGATATTTGAGTTAGGTTTGAGCTTTCCAATAGCCTAAGGTTACTTCTTGTAGCCAAGACTGTTCCAGCAGGATTTAACTAGTTTGATGACATTCTAAAGACTACCATTATCAATTGAGCAATTTCGTGATTTGAGAAATAATGATGAGTATGATGATAATGATGATTTGAACGTTGCTAAGAGCACGATATAGTTTGAAATTAGATCTTAATACTCTCATTGTTTTGATAAAGTGATAATGAAGATTTGGGCCTACATGCATGTGCATAACATAGGCATAACATAGGGATAACTAATTCTAGGTTAGTGAAAATTATGGTATAAGACGCAGTAGACCTTAACCTAATCTCGAGTCTGCCATCATAGAAACTTATGAAGAAGATGATAGAGTAATCTTATTCATACACGTATGATGATTGTTTTAATACAGTTTTTTAGGGAGGTTAAAGAACTTATATGTTTTTTATACTAAAATATAATATAATATATTACTTTTATTCTTACTTTTACTTGAATGAAATCTCTCTCTTCGTTTGTTATTTTCTTTATATATAACCACTATTTTTTAGTAAGCTTACAACATGAATCATCTTGTTTTTGATGTGGAAGTGACTATCAACGTAGATAATAAACAAAGAATCTTTTACTTTATGATTACAGACAACGATTATGAAACAAAAATACCAATTTAAAGAAAGAAAGTGAATTTTATGATCTTTAGTTTAAATAAAATAACTTAGTTTTGTATGTATGTAACTACTTTGTCAACTCAGTCATAATAGTCTAGATTACTTATATTTTGAAAATGTTAAACCAATATACCTTTAATAAGAATGTATATATATTTATAAAAAGTTTGTTTATTTAGATATATATATATATATATATATATATAATTTAAGAAATTAAATACAATACAAATGTACAATTATTTCATAATTAATTTATATATATAAGAAATAATGTACAAGTAAGGTTAAGAAAATATAAATAATTTAAAAGTAAAGATAAAAATATATTTATTATTCCTTAAAATATTAAATTTTTTATTTATATACCTTTTTAAAATAAACTTTTTATATATAAAAAAATCTTATTAAATAATTTATTTATTAATTTTTCATTTTATATCACCTTTAAGTATATACATAATATTTTGCATAAAAATTATAATTTTGAGATTTCTTTTTTATTGATAACATGATTATAAAGAATCTTATGTCTTTAATGTGGTAAAAATCTTACTCCTCCTCCCACATTTAACAAATTCTAACTTCTTTTTTTAAAAAAAAAATTTTAATATAATTTTTTTTTCATAAGTTGATAGAGAAATATCCATTTCGTTTTTTATAAAGATAAAAAACTTTTATTTTATTATTGACACTAACATGTTTATTATCATAATTCATTAAAAAATATGATTACTAAATACTTACCTTTTCATTTCAACCTATTTTATATTAACGGCTAATATCATCAAACTTTTTAAAAATAATAATGTTAAGATTTTCATTTTCAAACTCAAACAATAATAATTCATATACATAAAAAGAAAACTCTTTAATTAACATCTCATTAATTTATAATATTAGCATTAAGATCAAAATAGAAAAATTTATTTTAACTAAATGTGACTTCTCACATGTATTTCATATAGAATGTATAGTAATATATCTAGTTTTAAATTTTTTCATTAAATATTTTATAGTTTCCAGGATTTCATGCACATATACAAAATAAAAAACTAATAAAAAATATATTTAATAGAAAAAATATTTTATAAAAAATTTTGTTTGAAAAAGTATAGAATCAAATGGTAAAATCACAATATTTTGATAAATAAAAAATATAGTTAATATTTTTAATAAAGTTTTTCAAATTAAAGAACTTAAAATTAAATGTTTAGCGAAGAATATAAAATTATCATATTATTTTATTTTTTAATATTTTAATTTTTTAATTTTTAAATAAATATTAAGAAAATAAGCATTGCATTTGTATCACAGCAGATATACATTTGTTATTTTTGACATGTTATCACATAAAAAAAAAACTTCACTCAAATATTATAAATTATTAAGTTCAATAGGTACATTTCAAGATTCTAAAGACATCTTTCACTTCTATTACCCAAAACATTTTTTATTTCCTGCAAATACCAATGTAAGAGTGTTTTTATTCATATTTCAATTGCGTTTTTTTTCTAACTTTTTTTTTTATTCATCTTAAATGTACATTGACTTGAGAATCATGCCATCTTAGAAAGATTCCACCTCCGTTCAAGATCAGGATTAAACATACCCAAACATTAGTATAAGGCTTTATTTGATTTGGCGTTTGGCATTGCCACTCCTTCTGAAAACCGTGAAAAAAAAAAAAACCAGCTGCAATATAACCAGCTATAGAACCGCTAACTCAGGGTAGGAACAAATTCAATGTTATAATTCTCAGCTCAAATATCAATTCGATAAGCATGGTGGATCGTTGATTACTGGTTAAATTAGTAAGTTGTTGATAAATTGCTATATATTAAAATTTATACTTAATTAAAAAGAATAATTTAATATTATTTATAAAGTCTTTAAATTTAAAAATAAAAATAATTAGTGTCACTTAAGTATTTAATTGAATAAAAATTAAAATTTTGTTATAATATATACTAAAATATAAATTTAAAATATAATAAATAATTATTATTTTAAAATTTATTACAACATAAATTCACAAATTAAAAATATAATTAAAATAACAAAATTTATATCCAAAAATTTAATCAATTAATAAAATAACAGTTTACCAACTATATGAAGTTTTCTACTTAAAGATTTTGTTTCAAGATTAATTAATAAAAATTAATGATATTAATAATTTACATTTTAAATTGATAATTTGAAAAATAAACTATCAAGAATTTGTATGAAGTTAAATAATAAATGAGTAATTAAAAGATGAAAATTAAAATTTAATAATTAAGATGATTAAAAATTTAAAATTATTAAAATATACACAACTCTTATTTTGTTACTTCTATATTATATTTATAATTTTAATTTTTAATTATTAGCATTAAATAATGTTAATTTAAAAAAAATATTTTTTTTTAATTTTAATCCATTCAACCAAATTGATTGACTTATTAGTTTATTGATAATTTTTAAAAAAATATCAAATCACACTATCTAATCTAATTTATTATTTAAATCATTCGTTGTATAAGCATTTTATTGTGGTCGGTTGAAAAGAGTGGTTGGTAGAATGTTCTATGATAAATGGTAGTTGAGTTATAAATGGTAGCTGAGTGCATTATAGTGCATGGTTGGTGCATCCTGGTGCATGGCTGGTGCATCAATTCAACCAACAAAATTCATCAAATTTTATAATTATAATAAATTAAATTATATCTATTTTTATATAAATATATATAATTATTTTAAAAATTTTAAATTTAAACCTATATCTATTTTTTATTATATTTTTTTTTAATAAAACCTGATTTATTATAAGAATTACAAATGTATTTAGAAGTTTATAATGTTATTTAATAAATAAATTCAATATATATATAATATATAAATAATTAAAAAATTAACAAATTTAAAACTTTGTTAAGATTAAATTAATATAAATATAATATATTTTAATTTAAATTTATTTAACAAAATATTAATTTTTTAAAAATTTTATAAAAATTTATAAATATAATTTATATAATATTAAATTGATAAAATTTAATTATTTAAAAAAATTATTAAACAAAATAATTTTAACATAAATTATTCTTAAAGTAACTTGATTATTTATCATAAGTACAATATATATAAAATAAATTATAAAATTATAATAAATTAATATATATATATATAAATAAATAAAGTATCTTAAAAGGTTTAAAAGATATTTTTATAAATTTAAATCTAATTTTATTTAAAATTTTAAAAAGATTTAAATTCATTTTTTAATAAATAAATCAAACTATATTAAATTTTAAACATGTTAAACTATACATTTAATAAATAACCTAATTTATTCTCACATATACTTCCAATTTTAAATAAAAAATAACTTTTAAGTTGACAACAAAAGTTTATCATTAAATATCTTTTATTAGTTTAAAAGTAAATGTCAATAATTTTTACTTCTTAAAATAACAAATACTCTTTCACTAAATACTTCTCCACTTTGCTTCTTTAAGCAATATCTTAAATGCACTACTTAACATTTTTTACTAAAATAACATATACTTAAAAATATCTCAAATTATTTAAAGAATCTAGTGAATGAAGACTTTGAATTTTTTCATTAAGAAGTATTCAATATTATATTAAATATATAAATATATAAATAAAAATATTTTAAATTTTTACACATGAATTTTTTTTTAATCTAACGATTTAACGCCTTAAAGCAGCCTTCTAAAATATTTTAATTTATCAAATTTGTAAGAAAATAACTTTTAAAATGATGGAAAAAAAATCCTTGTTCTTAATTACTTAATAAAAAAAATCGCCAACTAATTTTCTTAGAACGCTTTACAGTAACATTTTTTGAAAAATGTCTTTTGCATTAATTAAAAAAAACGGCTGCGGGTAATACGCACGCCGTAGGAAGATGGAGAAGAAACGTAACGGGGCTTATCACTTATGTAATGTTTTTGGAGAGCTGCCTGTCACTTTAAGCCCTTACCGTTATCTTACCGTTATCTTACCGTTAATCTCGTTCCTATTTCCGTTAGCGCTGGTCACCCCCAACCCCCCACTCCACAACACCAAAAACACAAACACAAATCGCCCACAACCATTTCCCCCAAACCCGAAAATAAAAAGTAAAGCTTCTCCCAAAGGTCACCGGCAAGTAACTACTTAACCAATAACATCTCCGATTCAACTCAGTTATGCTCACTTTCCTCACTCCGACTCCGACGTCACTCTCCAACTCAGTTCCCCTCCTTTTCGCCGTTGATTTCATCCAAACCTTGTAGATCTGATCTGAACCGTCATGATGTTGCTGCTCGTTCTTTCTATCTCCTTAACCGGTAATGGTATAGGTTTTCGTACATCAACCAATCTTAAGTTTTTTACATTTTAGGGAAAAGTAAAAAGCATCCCCTAATAGTAAGGTTTTGGGTTTGACATTTTGCAAATAATGCAGGTCGCTTGAAATGGTTGCTTTTATTATTATCTTGCATGGTGTTGTTTGTGGTTGATTCTGGTACATATGCTGAAACTCTGGAACTGGAGGCACCTTCATTATCTCCAGCTAGACCACCTGTTGTTGGTGATCTGCCACTACCATCAAATGTCCAAGGGTGGAAGCATTTGTCTGCACCAATTCCATCACGCGCCACTTCACATTTATTCACCAAAAGGCCAAGAGAATTAGAGCCTCCAATTTCTGGGTTTGAAAATATTGCCCCTATGCATTCCATTAATGATGCAATTCCTTCTGCTCTCGCTCAGCCACCATTGTCCCCTTATGTTTCCAGTAAGTCATTACTTAAAAAAATAAAGGAATAATTTCTAATGCTATTGTCTGTTACTTGGAATGTGCTTTTGTAAATTTTACTTTCTGCAAGCATTATTTTCCATATAAAACATTCTGTCATGGTTTTTGTGAGCTTTGGAACCTGAACCGAGAATGACATAATTGCTTGTTTTATTCCGCCAGATTGTTGCAAACAGGACATGGTGTTGAAACGAGGCAGTGAGGGTTGTCACTGTGCTTATCCCATAAAGCTAGACCTTCTTCTTTTGAATGTCTCTCAAAACCCTAACTTGAATGTTTTTCTTGATGAATTGGCTACCCAACTTGGGCTGCAGACTACCCAAATTGGACTGATTAACTTTTATGTACTCAACTTATCAGCATTGAATATATCAATGGATATCACTCCGCATAAAGGGATTGGTTTCGCTGCCAACGAAGCCTCTAAAATAAATTCATCGCTTTTGCTGCATAAGGTTCGACTAGACCATAGATTCCTGGGTGACTACAAAGTCCTCAATATAACCTGGTTTAAACCTCCACCTTCTTCAGGTAAGTTCAGCCTTTTAAAATTCTAAAATATGTCATTGCTAATCAAGATGCTTTTGAGTTCTTGATAATTGAAAGTAACAGTAATAGTGATATAATCACTGTATAACTAAAACATACAGTTAAGGTTTATTTGCACTTGGTATTGAAACCTTTTTATTGTATGTATTATGTAAATCTTATTGTTTAACAACTTCCATTCCATTGTTTAATGTCTATATATACATTTCTTCATTGCTTGGATTGATAGAGCTGGGAGGGAGAGAAATGAGAGCCGACGATTTAGGGTTGATTGAATTAAAATTTGGTGGAGCCCACAAATAAAATTTCTCTCCTCCACTGGCAAGAAATGGGAGAAGGAGAGGAGGGAGAGCTCATTTACTATGGTGCCCTCTCTTTTTATTGATTTTATTTTTCTGTGACTTCCCTCCAATTAGTGCTCTCCCCATTTCACCGTGTCAGTCTTCCCCTTCTTTTTCACTGTGTCATTTATCGGTTTCTTTGTTTCAGCACTTTATCCTTCTAAAGTGAGTTTGGTAAAATAGGCATTTCACAAATTTGTCTTCTTTCTTTCCACCTTTTCACCCATCTCTTCATTTCAATTCCTTTTATTTCTTTTCATCCAAACAACACTTATTTCCTCTCTATTTCATCCTTACTTCTATCTCTCTTATTTCTTTCCTATTTCATTACCATATCCAAACAAAGTGCCCATGTTCATTTGTTTTTTCATTATTGCATCTAAGTGGTGAAGAAAGGAAGAGATAGATATGTTGATGCTATGGGGTATAATCTATTGTTAACACATGACTCTGATAACTGTTGTGTTTAATGAGTCTTGATTCATTTTGTATTGCACCTGCAAACACAAATCAGATAAATTTGGTGCTTATGAAAGTCTTCTGCTGCATTGTCAATTGTGAAATGTAAATTTGGATACTTGTTTGTATATTGCTAATATGTCAGAACACTATACTGTTTAGCTATCCATATTTGTGGTTTGCATATGTGATTTCATTTTCACTATTACAAACACTTAAATGCCTGTATGCTAGTTTTCCTTGTTGCTTGTTGCTTGTTGCTTGTTGCATCATCTTGTATAACTAATTCAATGTGTTATTTCCAATTTTTGTGGCAACATTATCCAATGCTCCTGGTTTCTTTGGTCTTTCAAAAGCTTTAGAAGATGTACACGACTACATCTAGTTTTCCTAAACTTGTTAGTTGTGATCTAACATAATACCAGATATTTTTCTGTGGTTACTGAATTCAATCCTATGGAGGAGGAATAACAAGCAAGAGGAGTTAAGAATGAATATGAGAATATCTATGCATTTATGTATAATATGTATCTTTGTATTCCAATGCAGCTCCTACTGTTGCTGCATCACCTACAAAAACTCCTCGGAAACAAGCACCTATAACTACCCCATCGAGTACTTCAGACAGGGGAAGACATTCAAATTTGCTTCTTATTCTTGGAATTGTTATTGGTGTACTCTTCATTTCAGTTGTATGTGTACTTATACTTTGCTTATGCACGTTGCGGCCGAAAACAACAACACCTCCCCCAGAAACTGGTAATTATTTCTATTTCTAACTCCCATTATTTCTTATTTTTCTGTTATGCATTCCTATAACCAAGATAGTCAAAATCGCGATCTGAATCGTAAAATCTTTGTAAGATTTTATGATTCTGCACCCAGTCTCCATGTTGAATCGTGGGTAAAATCGAAAATTATTGGGATCGGGTAGAATCGTACCTCCAGCCTGTATCGGTGGGATCCTGCGATTCAATGAGTTTGCCCAAAATCCACCCGACCCTATTTCTAAAAAAAACCCTAAATAACCAAAAGATGGGCAGCATCTCAATTCTCTCCTTGTGCCCTATTCTGCATCCTTTTCTGCAATTTTCTGCTGCTGCCGCTGCATCTGATGTTGCTCCGATATTGCTGCAAGAGGATGATTTATTTAACTATCATGATATTTTAGGAAATTAGGAATCTACATTATTTGTATTTAAGTTGTTATTTGAGACAAATGGTGGCTTTAAAGATATTATCTCTATGAATGTATGTTTAATTAAGTGTTTGTATGATTTAAATATTTATATATGTTATTTTACATGCACTTATATAAATTTTATATGCATATATAGAAAATTATATTTTAGGTAGGATCTTACAATCCGAGTTTACGATCCTAGATTTTACGATCTTACATCCCCTTTCCAGTCTTAGGTAAAATCTTGATTTTGACTACAACTGCTATGGATTATGATTGGTCACCATTTTTGTTTGGATATTGTAAAGGCAGTAAGTATACCACTAAAGGAAGGAAAATTGGGTTCCCTTCAATGATAATCTTCTCATGACACAAAAATAAGGAGAGAAGGAATTCCCTGTACTAAAGCAAAGTAATTGCACTTTTTTAGCATGAATATTTTCAGAGTAGTTTATAAATTACTTAAGGAAGCTTTTTTTAGAATTTAATATTGTGAATTGTGATCATTGATCGTGAGATTTGATATAGTATGCAATTTTATCTACTGAATCAGGATTACTTAATTGATATTGCTATTGACTTGGTGTAATGAAAGTTACCAGTTATCACATAGTTATAAATCTGTTAGAAGGAAAATAGTAAAAGCCCTTTTTACCTTATTGAGAAACTTAATTCTGCTTCAGGTTTTCATCAACCTAACTCAAAAATTGTGTTGTAATGTTAAATATTTATGAAGAAACCAGATGCCAGCCCATGATGAACCCAGATTAAAAGGAAAATACAGAAACTTATGATGCTGTTATCTGTTGACTGCTGTTGCATCAGTCTTGGTTGTTGTAGAAGTTTTCTTTTTTTTTTTTCTTTCTTTTTCACATTTAAGGTTGTTTCAGTTAGCTTCTGTTGTTTTATATTATAGGTCTGCCACTAAGGTTTGCTCTCTTTCCTACAGAAAAACCAAGGATGGAAAGTGCAGTTCCAGCTGTTGGGTCTCTTCCCCACCCAACAAGTACACGCTTTATTGCTTATGAAGAACTTAAAGAAGCAACAAATAATTTTGAACCAGCAAGTGTACTTGGAGAGGGAGGTTTTGGTAGAGTTTTTAAAGGTGTCTTACATGATGGAACTGCTGTTGCAATCAAGAGGCTTACTAGTGGAGGGCAACAGGGTGACAAAGAGTTTTTGGTTGAGGTTGAAATGCTTAGCCGGTTGCATCATCGTAACCTAGTAAAGCTAGTGGGATACTATAGTAATCGTGACTCATCACAAAATCTACTTTGCTATGAGCTTGTCCCAAATGGAAGTTTGGAGGCCTGGCTTCATGGTAATATAATTTCTCAAATCTGTCAGCTTTTTAATCTTGAATTTACATGTTTTGCTTCTTCCAGTATTACAATGATAGTCGTTTCAGAAATGATTTTATTATGCTTAATTGAAATTGGCCCTGATTTTATACTAGGTCCACTGGGAATAAATTGTCCTTTGGATTGGGACACCAGAATGAAGATTGCCCTTGATGCTGCAAGAGGACTTGCATACCTGCATGAAGATTCACAGCCCTGTGTTATACACAGAGATTTCAAGGCATCTAACATATTGCTTGAGAACAACTTTCATGCTAAAGTTGCAGACTTTGGTCTTGCTAAACAGGCACCTGAAGGCAGGGCTAATTACCTGTCTACTCGGGTCATGGGCACATTTGGGTTAGTCTCATTCTATTCCTTACACTTGTTATTCCCACTTAATTTAGATTTAAGATGAAATGAAACTGTTATGCAGGTATGTAGCTCCAGAGTATGCCATGACTGGACACCTACTTGTTAAAAGTGATGTTTATAGCTATGGGGTTGTCTTGTTGGAACTGTTGACCGGAAGGAAACCTGTGGATATGTCGCAGCCAAATGGACAGGAGAACCTTGTTACTTGGGTTAGATTTATGCCTTGACACTCCTACATTATTCTTGTTGAGTTCAAAATTTTCGTTTGGAGATTTTACTTTGGTATGCACAATAATTAACCAAGATATCCCTTTCAGGCAAGGCCAATTCTTAGAGATAAGGACCGGTTGGAAGAGCTTGCTGATCCAAGGCTTGGGGGAAGGTACCCAAAGGAAGATTTTGTACGTGTTTGCACTATTGCTGCAGCCTGTGTTGCTCCTGAATCAAGCCAACGACCTACAATGGGTGAAGTGGTACAGTCACTTAAAATGGTGCAGCGGATCACAGAATATCATGATCCCGCGCTAGCTTCATCCAATACGCGGCCCAACCTGAGACAGTCCTCTACCACTTACGAGTCTGATGGCACATCTTCCATGTTTTCTTCGGGTCCTTACTCTGGTCTAAGTGCCTTTGACTATGACAACATTTCAAGGACGGCTGTTTTCTCGGAAGATCTTCATGAAGGACGATGAAAGTACTTGGAAAGGCAAGCTAACCATGAATATGCACCCAAAGGTTTTCACACCATAATTTAGAGAAGTTTTCTTTCCCATGGCTGAGGTGGAACCATAATGGGTTGAGTTTTCTTGCAAGTGATTGAAGGTTTCTTGGTGTTGTTACTGGTTACAGAGGGGATTCTTCCGTGGTCGCTTTTGCCATCCTCCTCAGTAAATCACCACCCTGTTTTCCCCTAGGAGACAGTGGTTCTACATGTGGATCAAATTTTGTATATATGTGCATTGTAGTTTGTTTTATCAGATTGGCTTTAAAGGCCTTTTTAATTATAATTTATATATATCTGCATAGCTTCACTGTCACTCTTATTCAAGGATGCGTAGTATTGTTAACAGGCAATGGCAAGTCAAGTTCACTAATGTCCTGCGAGAAGCCAACGCTAATTTTTTTGGCTAAGAAAGGAGTGCATACCTGCATAGTATTAATTCCTTGAATGTTTGGGTGGTTAATCTCCCGACATAGGATCGCCGATTTTGAGTGACTCTACGAGAGTAACTTGCGATTTGTGTCCGTTTGTTTACTCTACAACGAATTAAAAAGAAAACAAGGGACCGCATCATATTCATCGGTCGGTTTCCTCATTTACCCATAGCTAGATGTATATCCTCGCCATTGTGAATTTTGCCTATGGCCATCTTATTTTTGTTTAAATTAATAAATGTCCTTATATTTTTACTAGATACTTAACTAAATTTAACATATTTTTACTAAGTTCTTATGATTTTAAAATTTTATAATTAAATTTGTAAGTACTAATACCATTATATTTCTGTTGAATGTTAATGATGTTACTTTTACACTAAATACGATCTACTTAAAGTCATTCTGCAACAATTTACTTATCTTGGTTTCTGAAAAAGCAAATTTCACGTAGCAATCGTTTATTGTGGAAGATGAATTGCATACTAATATGTGGAGCCTTAAGCATTGTTTATTTTATTTTATTGAAGAGAGAGAATAAGAAAGGAAAGCATCGGTATCATTGATAATGTTGTGACATTATTAGCTTTTTTTTGGAGCCAGTGTCATACAAACTGTATCATGACTACAACAATTTCATTGCCTCTACAGTTTCTCATTCGAACTTGGTCAATCCAAACACTGCCAGTGCTAAAAATGGAAAATCTTCTCTTCCATGGTCGGTAGAATTTTCTCATTTTAAAAAATTATTTCTAAAAAAATTATAAATGTATTTGACGTAATAAAAAGATTTTTAAAAATATTTTTATGAATATGTCTAAAATTGTTTCACATCCATGAAAATCTTAGATTTTCATCTTTTTTTCTCACAATATTCTGTTAGGAAACATAATTAAAAAACATAGTAATGTTATTTTCTTATGAAAATCTAAAGTTCATTACTTAATTTTTTTTTAGTAATATAAAAGAACTTTTGTTTATCAAGCCTCCTTCAATCACAATGTGTTTCAAAATCCTTAATCAGGCCACCACCAACAAGAACAACAACCTGAATGTTATAAATCTTAATTGCATGAACGATGATATTTTTAAATGAGTTGAATGGTTATATTATCAATATAAACTTCGACTCCTTTGCCATCAAAGGTCTAGTTACCAGCTATTATGAGCTCCTAAACAAATGTTGGAGAAATATTAATAACACATATTTTTCAAAGATATTTTTAACAATTTTTAAATTGATGTATTTAAAAAATAAAAATATGTATCTCATCAATTGATATTTCTTAAATATTATAAAAATATATCAATCACAAATTATATGAAAGAACATGTTTAAAAAAATACCTTATCTAAAGACGATCTATAATGCCCCATTTGTGTAACTGCATGGTGAAGAATGCCTTGTTTAAAATTCACCATATCATCTTATGAGTGAGAACAAAATTACATACAGCGAGAGAAATGAGAAAAATAATAATAATAATAACAGTTACCACATAAAAGAGTATCATATAAACAATATTGACCCAAATTTTAAGGATATTAGTCTCTAAAGATTTTATTTAAAGTTCTTGAATTATAAGTACATAATTAAAAATTGGATTAAACCAAAGAAATGCAGGAATAATTTACCTTCCATTTAGGAAACTATGTGGTGTAAAACTAATTCTATTATTTTTACCATGTCAACCAACTTATGGCTCTAACTGTTGGTGAAACGTGTGGGTGATATTCAATTAACAGGAATAGGTAGGGATTGAAGCGGATGAGAGAAACGAGGAGGGTTAACATGCTGAATCCAACGAGAGGCCATAATGAACAGCAACCAAAATTTTCCGGAGAATCTGTTTCATGGCGCAACAATAAAAGGCCGTCTCACACAGCAGAGGGAAACACAGCCTGAATTTCCCATTCTGTTCCATTGTCTCTGATCTTAGAAAGCGAATATTGTTTTCAAAAGAGAAGAGACAATGGATCTCAGATTCAAGGAAAACATCATCGTCATTCTCTTGGTGACCCTCTCTTCCTTCCCCGTTTTCATTAACGCCGTCCCTTCAACCTTCACTCTTCAACTCTCTCCCGCCGGAGCCCCAAGCAGCGTACCAGAGTCCACCGACGAGAATGTGAACCTTCTAGGAAACCTCATGTCCCTAACAGATCCAGTCCCCGATAAATTCAATCCCGAGATAGTGAAATTCTGCGCGGGCACCGAGGACCCTACACATTGTGCCGAAACCATTACTCCATACCTGAGAGATGGTTTCGATCCTATCAGGGCTCTAGAGACTGAAATCAATGCGACGATGGTAAAGGCGAAGGAAATTGCTGCTGTGATCGCTAAGTTACTGAGCGATCCCAACACATCTAAGAAGTCACTTGAGGCACTTGACATTTGCCAGTCACAGTATGGAGATATGATGGATACCATAAAGGAAGCACTACAATTGGTGGCACAACAAAATGTGGTGGATGCTTACTACAAGTTCAGCTCTGTCATATCAGACAAATCTGCTTGTGATGATGCATTCAAAGAGAGTCCTGGGGCTAGCAATCCCTTTGCTCAGAATTCTGAAGCTCTTTTTCAATTGGGTGGGAATTGCCTTTCCATCATGGACGGTATCGTTAATAATAATAAGTTGTAAATCATTTTCTTCCTATTTTCAATTTTTATGGACACCAAGAGATTTTTATCATTCACACCATTCTTATCTTCCATTATCACCGCCTCAGTCCCATCCACGTTGGGATAGCATATTATAATCACAACTACAATTATACATTACAAAAAATATAATTATGAAAGACAAAGATGGTGTAATGAGTCAAATATACTCATCCGGAAGGGACAACTCAAGAACGTAGAAAAATAATAAAACGAAAGGAAAGCCGTTAATGGATCGGAACGTGTAGAGTACCAAAAGAAGAAAACTAACAATACATAAAAGGCTATTTTGGTATAAACTTATTCTTCTTTTGACTTCACTTGTATTGTGAACAAGTTATTAGTTTCTTTTAGTATAGGAACACATAAATATAAAATCTGGCAAAGAGATATATACATAAAAAATGTGTTCGAGAAATTACATATCGTTGTACCAATAATATATCGATGAAATAATTTAGCACGAAAAAAGTTAATCCCTTCAATCCAGTAAATATCATCATTTTGGAATTTTCGTAAGTTATTTTTTGACATAAATAAATTAATTCGAAGTAGTTTGGTGAGATTTTATTTATAAATAATTTTTTGGATATTTTTTTAATATAAAATCTTAATTTTATTTATTTAATTTAAGGTGATTTTTTCTATTTCATGAAATAATTTAAATAATCACATAACTCATTAAATTTTTAAACTATTTTAAAATGAACAATGTTTAATATATATTATTTTACTTTTTTTTTATCTTTCATCCTTTTCATCATCATTACATCTCTCATCTTTTAATTATTTTTAACTTTTTTTATGTATTCATGTACACTTACAATTTTGATAAATATTTATTGTAAAATAAAATATACAATAAAAAAAAATAAAAGTAAAAGAGAGAAAAATATAGCGTAATATATATGAGTCGGTGGAGAGATAAAATATTATATATATATATATATATATATATATATATATATATTATAAAAATAACACAGCTCTACAAATTTTTTTTGGAATTCACAACCAATGCATTTAACATATAAAAATTGTATAGGACAAGTATCATCGAATTTATTACATATCACAATTGTCATAAGCAAGATGAATACATCATTCAAGTACATATACTATAATGGAAGTCAAGGGATTTGGTTGAAGGCGGATTTTTTAATACTCATGCTAAACTTGGATTTACACATGTTTAATGCAATAATTTACAAATATTATAAAAATCATTATTAAATTTTTTTTAATGCAATATTCCACATTTCCACTACCCATTAACTTGATATATATATATATATATATATATATATATATATATATATATATATATATATATATATATATATATATATATATATATATATATATATATATATATATATATATATATATATGGGAATGTTTGATATAGTTTTTTATACAAGTTATTGTTTTCTTTTCAACAGTATTTCTTTTATATTTTAATAAAAAATAAAACTCCCAATCAAAATTAATACCGTTTTTTAACTTATAATGTGTACCCTTACCACCAAAGTTTATTTCTCTTTATTATTTTTCATAATATATATTTAAGAACCTTTTTTTTTAATGTGAACTTTCACTACTAAAATTTCATCAATTTTTTACGACTTCTGTTGCAACTCTGACAAAAATATGATTATTTTCCAGATGTATAAATCTGCAGAAAACTTAATTTTCCTCATATATGATTTTTTTAGAAAAAATGGCAAAAGACTAAAAGGGTGTTTAATTCTGCTTTTAGTTTATGATTTTTTTTAAATAATTTCAGAAACTAATTTTGAAAGAAAAGTTAAAGAAAGTAAATGAAAAAAAAGAAGCAATACTTAAAAATTATTATTTTTGAAAACCGATTTTAAGTTTTAAAAAGAATTTTTTTATAAAAAATCGAAAACAAATAGACTTAAATTGATGTAAAATTTTTTGTATGAAGTTCTAGAGTTATTTTGTGGATTATTTTGCAATTTTATTTGTTGGGAATTTATTTGGAGATTATTTTTCTGAAGATTTTACTACAAATTTTCATAGAAAAATATACACCAAATATTTGTAATAAGAAGGTTTTAACCTTTAATTTTTTGTGACAAAATAATAAATTTTAATTAAATTTAAAATATAAAAATTATTTTTTGGTAAATTTAAAATAAAAAACATATTACCCATTTAAAAATAAAAAATGAAATTTCTAATTCAAAAACAAAAAAAATAACTAAAATTAAGTTAACTAAAAAATCCCCAAAATGATGGCAGAAATTATCTTTCCTTGTATGCTTTACTTTACTGTTCCAGAACCCAGCCAGCCAGCATATCCTAAAAGATCCATATGCAACATGTGTAAATGACAAATGAACCGCTCACAATGTCTCTGTTGACAGTACTTAAGAGTCAGGTTTAAGCTTTAAATGAGTCACTGCATGAATAAAACACAAGAATTATAGATATCTTATGAATTTATGATGTATTTGTGAGTTGTATGTTCGTGAAAAAAAAAAGATTAGATAGTATCATTTCAAAATCAGCACTGATAATTTTTTTCTTCAGATTTTTGTGAAATTTTTGTAGTAAAATCTAGAAAAAATAGAAAGATTTTAATAGTTATTACTTAGAATTAAAAATTAATTTGTAACTAATTTAACAATTCAAATTTTAAAATATAAATGATCTCCCAGTCATGTTTTAAAATGGTGTCCCCTCATCGTACAAGAATAACAATTCCTTTATATTCATTTTATTTAAGGATTTATAAATGAATCAAATTCAATGTAAATTGTTGA
The DNA here is from genome assembly GCA_037954105.1 of Canavalia gladiata. Classification (NCBI taxonomy): domain Eukaryota; kingdom Viridiplantae; phylum Streptophyta; class Magnoliopsida; order Fabales; family Fabaceae; genus Canavalia; species Canavalia gladiata. The sequence goes on from CM075660.1 coordinate 20,510,505, forward strand.
AATTTTAAATCAAACAAATAAAAATTACAAAAAATAATTTTTTTTTGGATCAATTTTGGATATAATTTCAAAATTTGATATAATTTAATTCAAATTGAACCATTAAGTATATATAACTTTTATTGATAAAATTAATTTCTAACTCATATTTATACAATTATATATTTATAAAAATTTCATATTTAATTATTTTTATGATTTTATTCTTAAAGTTATATACTATTATTTTTAGAGATACATTTTATTATTGTAATGTGTTTATAAGTTTATTATTTTTGGATTAGTTTAAAGTTACTTTTATGTCACATTTCATATTTTAAGGTGTATCCCTAAAATTCTATTTTTAAAAAGTAAATTTTAATCAATATTATCAAATTCTTAAACGAAATAAAATCTTATCGCATAATAAGCGTTTATACAAATTCACAAATTACGCTAAACAAGATGTTATTCAATGTATGATTACCCCTCCTGTATTCCATTGTCTGCAAGATAGGAGTCTTGTTTTCTTGTATGGTTTTGAAGCCTCCAGTTCATAAAAAAGAAAAAAAAAAAACAAGAGAAAAAAGAGAAGAATATGCTATTGAATATTAAGATTTATTTATTTATTTTGTATTTAAAATTAGAAGTCATTTTAAGTACCCGATACGTAGAGGAAGGGTATTACCGTATAGCGAATAGGCAATAGGTTCAATCAGTTAGAGTTCACCGTCACAAGTTTCGCCCCAACACTCCACTCTCCATTTTCGTTTGTGTTCTGCTCCTTATTGAACAAAGCATAGATATAGATATAGATATAGATAGCTTCAGCTTCCATCCACCCAATAACAATGGCGCATACATCCCTTTTCGCTCCCTCTTCATCTCTTAAATTCAACCCTCTTCTTCTTTCCTCCTCCCCCTCTTCTTCTTCTCACTCTCACAACCTTTCTTTTCCCTCCCTCTCCAGGTATCAATTTCTTATGTATTTTATTTTATTTTTTTTGTTACAACGCCCCGTTAACTGAGGCGTTTCTTTTAACTAACTGAATTTATTTTAATTTTCGGTAAAGTTCATATTTGATTTTTTATCTGCGAGTTTGAGGCTTTTCACTTTATTGGCGTTGGGTTATTTTATTTATTTTGTAGAATTCAGGTCACAGGATCCGTAGGAAACGGCCCTAAATTTTTATGCAAGTGGGTGAGGGTGAAAGTGAAGGATTTTTGGCTTCTGTGTCGAACTGAAAAAAATAGATTAATGAAAATGTCATGATGAATTTGAAGGTGCTTATTATTAAGCTAAATGATTAATCTATGGTCTCGGGTGAAGGGCTTCTAGAATTTTACTAGTTAAAGCTTGAATTGCTATTATGCAGCTTTCGTTTGTACTTCATTTTCTCATTAAAAAAAATTTGGCAATTGAGCATGGAAGACACTAGAATATTTTCTGTTATAGTGGATATATTTATTTCCATCAAGGGGATGAAGACAAAGTGTGATTTGCAGGAAACTAAGGAAATCAGTAGAAAATAGAAAGATTACTCAAAAATCTGCTGTGAAGGCAGTGTATGGTGATGGATTTTGGGCACCTGAGAGGAGTTCACGTCAGGGTTTTTGGTCCATAAGGTAGATCTTATTTTGTTATTTGTTTTATCTTTTAGCTTAGACTTATTTGTTGACTTGGATAGTGTTCTTGAAGGGATGATTTGCAGCTCCCATCGTCCCCTTTTTTCCCTGCCAATGCACAAGGACAAGGGCCACCCCCCATGGTGCAGGAGGGTTTCCAGAGTGTTATAAGTCATCTTTTCCGACATGTAGGCTATGTTTTACTCATATTTCCAATTAAGCTTGAGTGTTCTGCTTCTGCTTAATCATTCTAGTATTAATTATGTGTTTTGGTATCTAGAGAATAATCCGTTGTGGTGGAGCAGTTGATGATGATATGGCAAATGTCATAGTTGCTCAGCTCCTATACCTTGATGCTGTTGATCCTAACAAGGTTTGTTCTTAATTTTTAGTCATTGAAAACTCATGGTTTTATTCCCTATATCTTGATCAATATAAAGTGATCCTTTGCATTTCGGGACATGACATCAAATGCTTATAATCTGGTATTTCTTCATTTTGATATGATTGTTATCTTGAGTTTGTACTTAATCTTTTGTATTATGTGTTAAGCTCAAAATATTGTCACGGAAACACTTTCTCAACTACCAATTTTCTTTTTATGATGAACAGGATATTGTCATGTATATAAATTCTCCAGGAGGGTCAGTTACAGCTGGTAATGAACCTTTTATGTAAAACTATCTAGCATCGTTTTAATTTTATTCAATCTACACATGGGCTTGCAAAGAAATATTATTGTGTTTGAAAAATCAAATGCATCCTTTGTTATTCTTTTCCTTAGGTATGGCGATATTTGATACAATGTGGCATATCCGACCTGATGTGTCTACTGTTTGTGTTGGATTAGCAGCAAGGTAACATTTCATTCTTTCTCTGAGCATTATTACCTTAATGCTGACAAGTTACCAGTTCCACCATCAGTTGAAGGCTAAAAGTTTTATCTTGATCTTGATGTATGCCAGCAAAACTTATTCATTTATTTATATTTACTTCATACTTGGAGAATTGAGATTATTTATTAATAATTATCTTAATGGGAGTGAAGGAGATGGAAGTTGAAACAATAGCAAAAGGGATGTGAGTCAAAGGGAGGATCAGATTAGGCATTTGGAGGTGCTGTATTTCACTAGAGACAACCCATACCGGTGGATATATCAGACTGAAAGGTACTTTGAGATCAACTAAATTCCCAATGAGGAGAAGGTGATAGTCTGCTACTATCTGCTTAGAATTAAAGACATTAAATTGGTTCTAGATGTGGGAAACCCAAAAAAATCAGATTACATGGCTCTCTTTCAGGGGTGTGTTACTGGAATTCATTGTTGAAGAACCCATGAGAGGTATTGATGAACCTTAAACAAGTGGGATAGGAATTTGGTTGTGGGTTGGGTCAACAATTTTAATGTGAAATGGGTCAGGTAGAAACTCAATAGAACAACACTTGGAGCTCGAGGGATGAGAAACAATAACACCCTTGTGTTGTTTGATGTGTCAAGGTCAAAGGCAGAGGTGACCAACCCACTTCCAAGACCAAACACTCGGAATGGTCAGAAACGAGGTGACTAGGGTAAACAACAGTCCTTATGGCCAGAATAGGCCTCCATATTTTGTTGCTGGGTGAGGAGACAAATGAAGAAGGAAAGACAGAACAAAAGGGAGGCAGAAGCAGGAGAGGGACCAATGCAATTCTGTAAGTAGTGTGGCAAGAGTTACTTCGAAGAAGTCTCTGAAATTATGGGGGATGATTTTGGGAAGAAGGTAATTGTGCTAGTGAACTTGGGGCTTCTCACAATTTCTTGTCAATGATTTGGTGGAGGCCCTTAGGATTCAAACAATAACTACCCTGGAATACTCAATGAAGGTGGGGGATGGACATCAGTCTAAGAATTAGTAAATGTGTAGGAAAGTGGAGTTGCAATTACCCAATCTTTAGGTAGTGCAAAACTTTTTCCTGTTTGAATTATGAGGAGTAGATGTGGTGTTGGGATATGAATGGCTGGAGGAATTGGGAGACATCTACACCAACCATAAGGAGCAAGTGATCAAGGCAAATGTGAATGGGGAAACATTGGAAATCAAAAACGATCCCACCCTGTCCAGAACGGTTGCATCACTTAAGGCTATGATGAAGGACCTTAAATAGGAAATAAAAGGTTAGTATGTGGAGTTGGGCATGATGACTCTGATTTAACCGGAGGAAACACAAAACACCTGCAATTTTAGCATTGCCAAAGCAGTATCAGGAATGCTCAGCAGTGTTTGAGGTGCTGAAACAGAATTCCTTATGGATAAATTACAAGAAATGTTGTTTTGGAGTGTCTCAATTGGAATATCTGGGGCCATATTATTTCACCTACCAGAATACAAGCTGACCCTAATAAGGTGAAGGTGATGAGAGATTGGCCCACTCCGTAGGACATTCGCAGCTTGAGGGGATTTTTGGGCCTTACTGGCTGTTATAGGAGATCCATGAAGCATGATGGAGTAATTGTTCAACCCTTTATGCAGTTACTTAAAAAGAATAGTTTAAGTGGGATAATGTGGCTCAAAAGGCATTCCATGAGCTCAACTTGGCTACGACAATTTATCTATTTTGGCTATACCTGGCTTTAACCAGCCTTTTGAGATTGAAATAGATGCTTCAGGAATGGGGATGGGAGCTGTCCTTATTCAGCAAGGTCAGCCTTCAGCTTCTATCAGCCAAGCATTCTCAAAATCTAAGGTAAAGTCTGTATATGAAAGGGAGTTGATGACCATTGTCTTTGGTGTACAGAAATGGAGGCATTGCCTGTTAGGAAACTATTTTATTATTAAAACAGACCAGAAAAGCCATAAATTTCTGCTAGAATAGAGGGTATTGGATGGGGAACAACAGAAATGGGTCTTAAAGTTGTTGAGCTATGACTTCGAGATGCACTATAAGTCAAGAAGGAACAATCAGCAACTGATGTGTTGCTTCATATAGTGGAGTTCAAAGCTGTGACAGTGGTCAATCATCATGATCTAGGGGAAATTTCAGAAGAAACAATGGCCGATGATCGTTTAAAAGACATTATACCAAATATGGTTTGAGGTCCAACCTCTCATCTCAAATATACCATCTCTAGGGGCTGTTTGTAGTGGAAGGACATGTTAGTTGTCTTCCAAGTCTTCATGCATTGTAATACTGTCTGAATTTCACTCCTCCTTGGGGTGGGCATTCGAGCATCATTCACACCTACCAGAGGATTGTAATGGCCTTTTCTTGAATTGGAATGGGGCATGATATTGAGAAATTTGTTTGGAGTTGTGAGGTCTGCCAAAAGAACAAGTACCAGGCTCTTAGTCCTGCTGGCTTACTTAGCTGCCTGCCTATTCCCACATCAAATTTGGGAAGATCTTTCCATGGATTTCATTGATTTGTGCCAAGATCGAATGGCTGAAATTCTATCATGGTGGTGGTGGATTGACTGACCAAGGTGGCTCTCTTTGTTCCATTTACTCATCCCTATACTGCTAGGGTCATAGCTGCTGTTTTCATACAAGAAGTTATCAGATTACATGGATTTCCTTGCTCAATTGTGTCTGATAGGGACCAAATTTTCTTCAGCCAGTTTCAGAAGAAGATGTTTTGATTGTTAGGAACTAAGTTATCAGATTGAAAGCTCAGCCATATAGATTGAAATCTTTGGCAAGACGAGTGGATGAAAAGTTGAGTCCCTGCTTTTATGGCTCATATGCAATAACAGAAAGAATAGGATCCATTGCATACAGGTTGGAGTTGCCCTCAGAAGCTAGAATTCATAATGTTTTTCATGTGTCTCAATTGAAGAAGGTGTTACCAATAGATGAACCATGCTGACAATTCCCCCCTTTCTAACTATGGAGCAGGAGTTGCAGGTTGTCCTAACTGAAGTACTTGTGGTTAGGGAACTGCCAGGTTGTGAAAACACTTGGGAAGCTTATGATGACATAAGTGACATATTTCCTGATTTTCACCTTGAGGGCAAGGTGAAACTGATTGGAGGGGAGGTATTGATAGACCCATAACACAGGTTTATAGTAGACAAGGAAAACAAAGGCCCATTAGTGGAATTATACAGGTCTATAGTAGGAGGAAAAGGCATACTAAGCAAGGACAGAATGGGGGAAATGCAGTTAGTGGAGTGGGTACCTCATAACCGAATGGGACAGGTGGCAGGATAAGAGGAGAGGAGAGAGATTCTGGTATCGGCTATTGAGGGGGTATTTCTTTCAGTAGTGGGGATAGAATGGTGGTACGCAAATTATTCTGGAGGGTAGTATTGGTGCGCTGTGCTGTTACTGTCCCGTTTACATTTTTTTAAAAATTCTGATAATTGAAAGAGCGGTGCTCCAGTGTGTCATGATTAATATAATTATACTATACTACTTTGTGTTCCAATACATATTCTTTAAATGGGCTCACACTGGCTTCAGGAGTGCCCAAATGTGAATGTTGAGAACAAATAGTTTCCCTGTCACTCTGTGTATTGAAAGTCTGCAGCATTTCATTTTAAAAAATCCATTCCACTGATAGTTGTCATGTGGTGGATTTTAGTCTTTTTCCAATTTTCCAGTCAAACATTAGTTCCCAAGTAACATTGCAAAAGTATAGGGGGAACAGAGTTTCCATTTTTTTTTTGTTATTTTACCTTCACATAAAGAAAGGGGAGTGGCAGGACTGTTGATGGTAATATTAACTAACATTTAAAATAAAAATCTTAGGCCTTGACTTTGAAAAATATTCTTAATATTCCAAGAATGACAACTCCATCAATATTGATAATTTGACAATGAAAAATGATTTATAGTTGATTGTATAGTTATTTATTTTTTCTCTTTTTGAAGAAATTTTATTTCTCATTCATACTGATATAGACCTTTTCATGAACAGTATGGGAGCTTTTCTGCTTAGCGCAGGGACCAAAGGTGATGATTCTTTTAACTTACAAACTGCAATCAGTATCCATTTTACTCTTCCCTCCCCTCCCTCCCTTCGGTGGTTGTCACTTCCACTTTTCCAAAAAGAAAAATGCTTCTTTCTAACTTTATATCCTTTACTCCCTTACTTCTAAAGGAAAGAGATACAGCTTACCAAATTCAAGGATAATGATTCATCAACCGCTTGGTGGTGTTCAAGGAACCGAAACTGAAATAGAAATTCAGGTATAGGCCTCATTTTCCTCCTCTTAATTTTATTGGATAAACCTCATGTTTACTTCTAAAAATTTATATACTTTTATCATAGAAAATTAAAGCCTACCTTAGGGTTGCACTAAAAATCTAACGAGTTAATTTAAACCAAGAAGAATGATCTAATTATGTAGTGAATCCCACCCTTAGTGAATTCCCTATCTATAGAATATATCGTTTCATACTCCTAATTCCTATGATTTCTGTCCTATGTAGTCCTGCTATTTATATTCCATTCCTTGCTTTCAAGTAGTTTTGATTAGGAACACCATTGCAATAAGTGATGCTATCCATGATCTTACCAAGGGAGACTGTAGGATTTACTTGTATTATTACTTTTTTGCACAAGTATAATAAATTCATAATTCTCTTGTGTATAGCTCTTGTTAGAGAGAACTAACTAATTATGATTCATATTTCTCAGACTAATGAATTGCTGCATCACAAGGCAAATCTGATTGGATATCTTGCCAATCACACGGGCAAAAGTTTCCAGAAGATTAACGAGGATACAGACCGTGACTTTTTCATGAGTCCAAAAGAAGCCAAAGAATATGGACTCATAGATGGTGTCATTATGAATCCTCTCAAAGCTCTTCAGCCATTAGCGGCTGCAGCAGAGGGTAAAGATCGGGCTAGTGTTTGAACTTGAGACTGCTGCACTTAAATTTCCGAGGTAGAAAAGCAGTGCTAATCTGTAACAATGTTTTTGGTTGCTGAGTTCACCTGAATTATTTTTCACGGATGTTGATATCTGTGTAACCATGTACCTAAAAATGAGGTGAAATTGATACTTTTTATTTATTGCCTTAGAGTTTATACTGATAGAAGGTTCCTTAATGCATCCTAAATGTGTATTTCCCTTCGACCATTCTATTGTGAACTGATGTCCTCATATCTTGTGATTAGAGTCTCTCTTCCGTGATTGCTTTTCATTACATATTTCTTGGACAACAGTGTTAACTATTGAAAAAATAATGTTTGATCTTGGTACAAGCCAACAATGATTAGCGATGCATATTCTCACTGATGTTTAAATAATGAAACGATACGCTGCACCTCTTGTTAACTACTATACGATATGATTTAACAAGAAATATGAAGTAGTGTTAAACATAAAGGCTTTGGTTTTGATTTTTCCTAGTAATAAGCTATTGATAAATGATTTACAAACACTACTGTATGTCAGCATTGTAGCTAGACATATGTTGTGAACTCAGTAATAGTGTGAATTAATCTTTTTCCTTTCTGAACTTGATTTCATTAAGTGCAGAATTTCTCAATTCCAATTGACCTAGTGTACTGTGTTGATTTTTCTGATTAACATATTCGGAAATATTTGTTGATTTCTTGGTAACACTCATTTTAATCATTATCGATACATTTAAAAAATATCAGTTTTCTTTTGGATTTTTAATTCACAATTAGTTTATTCTTTTATTTCCAGATTCAAAGTGAAGAAATAATGAAAAAAAAAAAGTTAAACGGATCTCAAATTTTTCTACGTATGGCTCTAATCTATTGTAAAGTAATTTTTATTATCTACCCACTGCTATGTTTACCTTGCTTTTTTTGCACATTTTTACTGTAGTTTCATCACATGCAAGTCTGGGAGATTTAAAACTAATAACCGACATGTAGTTAATACTTTCCGTTGAAAAGAAAATTTAAAGACTACCAACACAATTATAAGGTGAAATTTAGTTCTACACTCCTTAAAAATGATTCAGATCTTATCCATTTAATAGATAGGTCTACTTCAGAGCAGAAAATGAAGAAGAAAAAATGGAGAAAAATTTTATCTTTAAAAATCATATCAGCATGTCTTGATAAAGAGAAATTTTATACCACCATCTAAAGTGAGAAGAAACTCTTGCAGATCTTCTCTTTCGTCCTCCTGGAGGTTACCTCCTTCAATGAGGAGCTCTTTTTTTTTTTTTTTTTCTCTATATGGGTCCAATTTATTCTCTCTTTAGTGAAAGTTTTTCCGTTCCTCTTTCCCAATTTTTTTTATCTCTTTCCTTCGTTTCATCTTTCTTCTTCACTCATTTTATACTCATCCTATTATCATCACCCCTTCTCCATCATGTTTCTTCCCTCCAACTGAACTTTCTAGAGTTGCTTCTAGTAGCTGCATCCTCAGATTCCTCACCATTAAAACTCTATTACGCAACATTGTTTTACTTAGATTTGTTGTCTTTTTTGCAATCCTACCAATGGAGTTTCATTATGTAACACTGTTTTACTTAGATTTTTCAAGTACATATTTTGGATCTTCTTGCTTTGAGTTGCTCGTGGACATGTGCTAATTCGAGAATAGTAAAAAATGAAATGAGTTGCTCGTGGACATGTGCTAATTCGAGAATAGTAAAAAATGAAAGGAAAAGAAAAGACAAGAAAAAAAGTTAATGGTTGTTTCAAGGTTTTTAACAGAAGACTGTCGTTTTACATATCTTATGTTGGGATATTTTAATATTGTTAGATTATTTAGTTTTGAGTATGTCGTTTTATATATCTTATGTTGGATACTTCATTTGATTTTAAGTTTTGATATTATATTATATATTTTATTTAGAAATAGAATTTTTTTAAATTCTAATTCATATAATTTTAATTTAAATAAATTTAATGTGGATTAATTTTATTTTTTTATTTTGTAATTTATTTTAAAATATAACTTTTAAATTTAAATTTATGTAATTTTTAAATTAAGTAAAAAAATTTATATCTTAATTTATTTAATTATTTTTTTTAATTTAAGTAGAATAAATACAAGCTAATTTATCTAAACTATCTTTTTTAATTTAAATAGAATAAATACAAGTTAACTTATCTAACTCTATTTTATAATATTTTATTTATAATTAATTTAGAAGTAAGATTTTAAAGCTTTAACTCATATAACCCTAGTGGAATAAATTTAAACTATAACTAATGTAATCCTAATTTATATTTAACTTTTTTTTATAAAATTCCATCTTTACTCTAACTTTTTTTCTCATTTCTTTATCTCTCTTTAAATATGTTTTTTAATATTCTTTGTTATACTAAAATATTTTTTAATTTATTTATCTCTAAATTTTTTCTTTCTCTAATTTTTTCTTTTTCTTTCTAAAATTTTTCTTAACTTTTTATAATTTTATCTTTTCTTTATTTATTTTTTCTAATATATTTATCTTTTTATTTCTAAAATTATATTTTCTTCACATTTTTTCTTTTTCCTCTCTTAATTTTCTTATTCATTCTAATTTTTTATTATTATTTTATTTTAAGAAAGAAAAATAAACTAAGAAAAATTGAAGAGAAAAACAAAAAATTCATAAACTAGCCCTAACTCTAGAACTGTCAAAATGGGTCATGGCCCTAGGATCAGCCCATTTAGCCCTAAGTTTTGGCCGTAGAAGTAGGGTTTTTTTAAGCCCTAACCTACATGACCCTCAATTTAAAGGGCTTAATTAGGGCTGGCCCTAAGGCTAGTCCTAGCCCTTTACTCTTTTTTTTTTTTTTTTATAAAACGAGTAGAGTTATACATAGCTTAGGTTCAGCTGGTTTACTTAACAAGTTTAATTTTTAGCTCAAGTTCAGTTTATTTGATTCATGAACTAAGTTCAACAAATTAATATTGAATCAAGTCACGAACTAATTTCGAGTTGGTTCGGTTCATTTTCATCCCTAGTTAGAATCATTTTCAAAAGCACAAACGTTCATAATTTCATCTGTTAACCTTTTTATTTTTGAACCAAAATTTGTAGTGAGCAGCTTAAGATAATAATAATTTTTTATGTAAGGGCTGGCCCTAGCCCACTTGGCCCTAAGAGCTTTTTAGGCCCTAGCCCATAGGGGGTTAGGACTTTTTAGGGTAGGGCTGGCCCATTTGACGGCTCTACCTAACTCACAGGATTGAATGAACTTTTAGCCCTATGAATTTTATAGTGTGGGCTTGTGAGTCATCTTGACCTAGACTCACGTGAGGTTAAAGTTGGGTTGGATTTGACGGGTCAGTTTGACACCTCTACTAATAGAAACAGTTTTCATAGTAATATAAAAAAACAACTAAATCAATCTATAGTAAAAAATTTTAAGAGTCAAAATTTTTAAATGGGTAAGAAGATAGAGTAAACAATATAATCATATAAATTTATAAAATTAAACACATTTTACCTGACCTATGTTACATATAACATTTTGGTTGGAAAAAATTGTTATAGCATTGGTCATTATTTTCATGTGACAAACTTGTTTTTGATCGTTTACATATAATTATGTCAGTAATATATTTTTAAGATAATAAATTGTTTTAAACTTGTCGTACATTAGTTATTATTTGTAATTCTCTAAAGTTTATTTTTTTAATCTTCACAAAATGAAAGACATGTCATTAACTATATTTTTTTATTTAATACAATTTTTTTTATTTTACTTAAAATACTTTCATTATTAGAATCATCTTAAAAATATAAATATTTATTATTCCATCTAATAATCTTTAAATTTACGATTAATAATTTGAGATATTAATAATTTTTTATGTAAGATTTAACTCTAACACATTTAATCAGATTTATATCTAGAATTTTTTGATTTTATGGATCTTAACCCATAAAATTAAAACTAAATAAATAAGACAGATCCATTTAACGACTATAAATTTATTATTGTTTGTGTTCTACTATTATATTATAATGCTTTCTATTTAACATTGCCTTCCATGCTTTATAAATATTGTTGAGCGTTTTTAATGAATGATTCTTTAATACCTGGTTTGGATGGAGCCCTTTCACCTGAATTTCATACAACCGTAGAATTTCATCCACGACATTTTACCTATCAAATTTTATAATCTAGAAGAAAGGTTGTGCCTAGCCTTAGAAGAAATAATATTCTTCAATATAGATAGATGGGCTTGAAGAAATGATGGAGCCCGAACTCTTCAAGAAGTAACAAGGACTAAATCCTCAAACGAATCTTTGAAATTGTATGAACCAAATACTTTAGTTTACTGCTTTAAAAATTCTTTGCTAGCTATCTACTTTTCAAAATGATATTTATTTTAGTCTTCCTCTTTTGAGTAAAATGATAATAAAATAAAAATAAAATTTAAAAACCTTTTATATAATCAAGAACTAACATAATTTTTAAAATTTCAATAACGTAAAACACTGACTTATACAGTCTCATGGGGATGGATGGAGGGGCTACAGTCCCTCGTCCTTCAGTTTCTTTTTTTAAAAAATTTCATATTTGTAGATTTTAATTTTATAAAATTTTAATTTATTAATATAATTATATATTAAATTTAATAAGTAAAATATTAATTTAATTTTTGAAGTTGGTATCGCTTGTTAAAATGATTTATGATATATTAAAAAAATTAATTAGTTTCAAATTTGACAATTGTTAATTAATTTAATATCTAAAATTGACGTTAGTTAATTTAAATCTTAAAAGTATATTTTCTAGCTTTCAATAACAGGTAGTCGATTTAATTTTTAACATGCACTAAGCATTGGAAACAAAATGACTTATATGCAACAAATATTATGGATTAAATTCACGTGTTTAAATGAGATATTTTTAAAAAAAAAGAATAATTTTTGAGAGAATTTAAAATTTTAATAATTGAAATATTTTTTTTGAATATATTTTTTTTAAAAATTTTAAATTTTATAAATTTTAAGATAGTATTTTAATAAAAATTTTAAATTTTTTAAAATAAGTAAAATTTAAAATTCTCAAAGATTTTCAAGTTATTTCCGTGGATAATAATTTATTTTCTTTTATTATTATTTTAATTTTTAATATGTTTTTTATTATTTTCTCTTATTTCTCTGTCATCTCTAAACATAATATTTTTAATATTAAATAATATAATTAAATTATTATTTTCTTTAAATACACTGTATAATAAAAATATTTGAATATCTAAATTTTTCAATGAAAAAAATAAAAAACAAATTGAGAAGAATCTATAAATATTTAAATATAAAATTTTATATATAATACAAATTAAATTATTTAATTTAAATTTAAAAACTACATCCAAATAAAAATGTTAAATATAATAATTTAAATTCATTATCTAAATAAAAGTATTTAAATTAAAATATTTAAATTTTCTTAGATATTTTAATTTTTTTTAAATGTTAAAATGCTCTATTTAAATACGTAGATTCTCTTTTTGTAATGTCCAAAAAAAAAATTAATTAGAAGTGTAAAGTAAATTGATATTTTTCATAATATAAAAGACCAATTAATTAGTAAACCAATTTTAAGAATCCAACTTATATGTGGTAGTTACTATTTACAACACCATTTATTTTTACTAATTACACTATCCTAATTTTTTATAATTTTTATTTTAAAATTATCCAATTAAAAGAAAAAAAAATTAGTTATTTTTAAGTTTCAAAAAGCTTAAATTTTACAATAAAATTTTGTAGAAATATGTTTCCATAATTAAAAAATAAATATTATAAAAATGTGTTTGCATAAAATATAACTTCATATTTCTGGAAACATGATTCTATGGTAGATAATATGTTTCTAAAATATGATTTTAAAAATTTATACTTTTACATCTATAAAATTTAAATTTCGTAATTATGAAAAATATGCTATAATTTAATTATACTGGATATACTTTCAAAAATATAATGATAAAATGAAAAGCATGATGTGAAAAGTTTGGTTATATTAGCTTTTTTTAATGAATATAAACATTATTTTGTACATTGGGTATTAGGAAAACTAATGTAAAAAGTATATTTTTCATTTAAGGTGTCATATTCGTTGCGTTATTCTCTATTATTCGAAATATTTATTTACATCATCGTCATGTCATTCTGCTTGATCTATTGCTACAGTGATCATCACCATTTGTTCAAGTAGGGTTTCTGATCATCACCATTTGTTCAAGTAGGGTTTCTTTTTATTTTTGTTTCATCATTATGATCTTTTTTACTTACGCCTTTTACTTTTGATGTAGTAGTTGTTGTCGTCATTTTCATCCTTTAGCCTGGTTTGTTGTGTCGTTCTCCATTTCCATTTGCCTCCATTTCCATTTGCCTTATAAATTTCACTATTGCTACTACCTATTCGTTGCAACATTGGTTGAATTTTGTTATACTTCATGCAGTTTATTCTTATTCCCTGTTTATTCATTATGTTTATGTCATATACTCCTATATAAGTATGCTCTGCAGTTATCTCTATAAAAATTATGTGGATCAGAAAACTTTTGATGTGATACCATTTCTATAATTCTTTCACATATATTTATTCATAGAAAAAAATAGTTGTATCAACAAGTTAGATAATTACTCAGATTGTGGCATAGGCATTATGTGTGAAACTTCTAGATCAACTGTAGATTAACAATAGCTTCTGAATGGGACAGGAACAGTATCATGCACCAAAAATTTTATTTTTATCAAATTATCACAAATGTATCTTATTTTCACAATGAATTAGCTTAGCAACCACATTTAAGTAATATAGTTAAAGCCTACATTTAGTATGGACCATAAGACATTAAGACAAATCTTGAATGAGAAGTTGAAAAAACCTAATGCAGGACTAATCATCAATTTCCATATATCTAGGTGCAACTTGGATATTTTATGCTTAAATGTTACTCAGTGAATTATTGCAATGTGAATAGACAACTATAATTGTTCAGGTAAATACTTAAACATGTTTGTTTGTTTTGAGGAACAAAGTGTAGCTTTAGCATGTTTCCAACATACAAAACTCCACCCATTTCAATCTGTTCCCTTGGATTCTGAAGTTTATTGATGTTCTCAGCCTCACATTAGATTAATGATAGCTTTAATTTTCAAGATCAAGAGAGATGAAATTATGCATATGTAAGTATGATTTTTATTTTTTTCAAAAATAGGTCCAAAATAAAATAAAAGGTTACTTGCAAACACATGTTTGCAATCTGCAGTAGTTAACATAAACATATTATTTAGTTCTTTATAGGGCACCTAAAAATAGTAAAATAGTAAATTTAGGAAAAGCAATGTACATTAGGCTATATTGAGTTCTTTATATAGCTTAGTTACTTAAAACTTCATGGTGTGCATGCATAATCAATATGTGAAACACAAATCTATCCTTACTGATTAGTTTCAGGTCTAGAAGAACTGCTATGACTTAAATTTTCATATCATTTTCTTCAATTTAATATACAATGTCTCTCTTTCTCTTTGTGTGTGTAAATGAATATTTAGATATCTTATCTATTTTGATATTTCATTAGTTCTATCACTTATTTCTATTATATGGAATTCTTTTACTAGATTTGCAATTAAAAGAGAAGTATGTAATTTCTGAAAACTTAATAGAACAACTTGGAGGGAATCTTAGATGCGTATATTGAATTAAAGTAATTGAAAAATCCTCTACATTGCTCTGTGTGTGTGTCGCTGGCTTCCAGGTAATTGAAGATATAATAAACAAAAATATTCCATAGAATATGATGAACTCGGAAGTTAATATGTTCAAAGTCAGACAAATTAGTATAAGTTACTTGCAAATGGCTTGCTGTATGTAGCTCATGGATGGATTGAGGGTACAGGGGGAAAATTAGAATTGTTTACCTGCAATTTTGATCACTCAGA
Organism: Canavalia gladiata; assembly: GCA_037954105.1. Classification (NCBI taxonomy): domain Eukaryota; kingdom Viridiplantae; phylum Streptophyta; class Magnoliopsida; order Fabales; family Fabaceae; genus Canavalia; species Canavalia gladiata. The sequence continues at coordinate 20,525,930 of CM075660.1, forward strand.
GGTCTTGATTGACACAGTTGCTTTTGGCAACATTATCTGCGCTTAGTAAGATCACATATTCAAATAACATTGCTTCTTGATATTTCCAATGTTGTTAATCTTAGTTAAACTTCATTAGTTTGCGGGGCATTGACTGTGGTTTAATGATTCTATTGCAGGGAGTTTCTGATCCTATTGTTACAAAAGCAACGCTTGACAGTGTAAAAATATTGTCAAAAGTGGCCCTGTATGACTAGTAAAAAAATATTATCAGGAGCACTTAACAATGTAGTCTGAAGCTACTACTTGCACCATTGCATACATTTGCTAAAAGCTTTACTTGGGTCAAAATCACAACCAAGCAAACTTGGCAAAGAGTTTACTTCCCACCCATGTTAGGACCTGTTAGAAGAATAATATGTAGTGAAACAAGCTTAGTTTCAAATTTTAAAAAAATTGAACTAGCCATTGTTAGAATTTTTCTTTATTTAAAGAATTAAATGAATGCCTTAGACAATTAGATTCTTAGACTTATTTCTTTTAATTCAAATGTATACAACATGCAACCTATGATTTTTAATTCATGAAAGATTCACTATTCTTTTAATTCATATGCTGATCAAAATGACCCTATTTTCTCATAGGTTGTAGCAAGTTTGTTCGCTGATGCTATGATTGGGAGTTTGTACAATTTTTTAATGGTCGTATGTTCTTTGTTTGCATCTTGATGAAAAACATCCGTGATTAATATAGTCAGCATATACTTAAAATGATCTACATCATTACTATTAGAGCTGTCAAAATGGACCATGACCCTAGGGCTAGCTCTTTTAACCCTATGTTTAGGCCCTATATTTTGTGGCCCATTTAGAAATAGAGCTTTTTTAAACCCTAACCTATATGACTCTTAATTTAAAGGGCTTAGTTAGGGCTGGCCCTAGGATCAGCCCTAGTCCTTTTTTTATTTTATTTTATAATTTATTTTAAAATATAATTTTTAAATCTAAATCCATATAATTTTTAAATTTCATCCTTTTTTTTATTTTTTTTCTTATTTTTTATTTTTCTCTTTAAATAATGTTCAATATTTTTTATTATACTAAAATATTATTTAATTTATTTATCTTTTTTTTAGATTTTTTATTTTTTTTTTCTAACTATTTTATCATTTGTCTTTAGAATTTTTCTCAAATTTTTTATACTTTTATCTTTTCTTAATTTATTTTTTCTAATATATTTACCTTTCCATCTCTAAAATTATCCTTTCTCCATATTTTTTCTTTCTTCTCTCTCTAAATTTTTTTATTTATTTTAATTTTTCATTACTACTTTATTTTAAGAGAGGGAAAAAAACTAAAGAGGAAAAAACAATTTATAGAAAAAATAAAAATATTTGAAGAAAAAAAAAATGAAGCTTAGGTAACCAAGCTATTTTAACCTTAGCCCACATGGGTTGAAGTTGAATTTGAGTCAAATTGACAACTCTATCAACAGGAACACTTCTTATTAGAGTAATAAAAAACAATTCCAAACTAAAGCTATTTTTAGTCAAAAATTTCATAGAATAGAAAATATAATTATATAAGTTTATAAAGTTAAACAAACTTTATCTAAGCTTACTGATATAGCAGAACCTGTTGTTAAAGAAAACTCAAGTGAGTGACCATCTATATTAGATATAACATCTTGGTTTGAGAAAATTGTTAAAGATGAATTAATCTTATAACATTGGTCATTGTTGACAAACTTGTTTTGATTCTTCACATATAATTACGTGAGTAATGTTCTTTTAAGACTGTAAATTATTTTGAACGAACTTGTATATTGCTAGGGATGGAAGTAGGCCAAGTCGAGTTAGGCTTTATGTGTTCAAGCTTGACCTGTTTAAAAATTTTGAAGCCTGAGCCTGAGCCTATCTGTTATCTGTTATCTGTTATCTGTTATCTATTATCTGTTAAAGGCTCTTTTTTTTCTGTAACCCATACTAAAAATAAGAAAGGAAGACCCATGCATCAATCAAGATCTCTATCTATAATATAACATACCTCAGGTTGGATTCAACCACTTAGGATGATGATCTGCAAAACCAAACCCCATGACTTTATGCTCTGCCAGTCTTCCCCTCTTGTAGTTATTCGCATGCGTCGATCAATCATCTTCGGCAAAATGACCAGATAAAGTATGCACCAAGGATCCATTAGATTAAACTAAGTGCATGATAGACCGATTCTTATATCCTTTGAATGTGACCACTGGTTAGATTATGATTATGTAAATGGATCTGATCCATTACCATTAAGTCGGGCATGTGGACAATGTTTTAATGGATCACCCCTGATGCCTGATGGGCAAAAGAAAAACATGAGCTATAAGGCTTGCAAGGTCTGGCCTGATTTAAAGTCTATAAGGCTTGCAAGCCTGTTTAAACACTTACATTACAAAAAGATCAATAAATAAACTTAAAACCTATATAAATAATTAATTAAAAAAGTTTGCAAACTTAAAGCCTATAAGATAAAAATGTCATTAAATAGGTCTAAAACATGTATATATATTAATATTATGTAAATAAAATATAAAATAAATATTATATAAATATAATATATTAAAATAAATATAAATATATAAATATAAATAGGTCCCTTAATAAGTTAAATAAGCTTTTTTATAAGTCTAGGCCTGACTTGTTTATCTAAAAAGGCTTTTTAACAAGTCTGAGCCTATCTATTTATTAAACGAGTCGAGCCTAAATAGGCTTTGAACGAGCCGAGCCGTAGGCACCTGTTGGACGGCATTGTTCACTTTCATCCCTATATATTGTTTATCATTTGTAGTTCTTTAGAGTTTATTTTTCCTAAAATTTTCTTAACGTATAACTTATAATAGTATATACTATGATTAAGTTACATATTTTATCTGTTTTATACAAAAAGTAATAAAGATTATATGAATTTAATTTATATATAACAAGCCGGTTCATAAACCAAACGAGTAGAGTTATACATAGCACATGTTCAGCTGGTTTAGTTAACAAGTTTAATTTTTAGCTCAAGTTTAGCTTATTTGGTTCATGAACTAAGTTTAAAGAATTAATTATTAGATCAAGTTTCGAACTAATTTTGAGTTGGTTTGGTCCATTGTCATCCCTAGTTAGAATCATCTTCAAAAGAACAAACGTTCATAATTTCATCCGGTAACTTTTTTATTTTTGAACCAAAATTTGCAGTTAACAGTTTAAGATAATGATAATTTTTTATGTAAAGGCTGGCCCATGAGCTGGCTCTAGCCCACTTGGCCCTAAGGGCTTTTTGGCCCTAAATGCTTTTTATATTTAGGACTCTTTGACCCTAAGGACTTTTTAGGCCCTAACCCATAGGGCTAGAGCTAAGTAGGGTAAGGTTGTCCCATTTGACGGCTCTAATTACTATTAGTTAATAATAACATTAGTTTATCTTAAAAAAAATTTATATCTCTAATATTTAAAAGATTACTTTAAAACCAACATTTAAAAGAGAGTAGCAACTGAAATTAGACAAAAATTACATTCAATTTTTATAAATTTTATTTACAACATTGATTCACAGCTTTAAATTAATATAAAAAATAAATTTTTTACATTATTCTTATTTGAATCAATGTAAAAAAATTATATTTTCTATATTTTCTACTCTACTTTTATGCTGTTTAAATTCAAAACAATCAATATTAAAAATTTATTTTTTATTAATATTATTAACTTATAAAAATATAATTTTTTAAGCTTTTATAGTTATGAAATTTAAATTATAATCAACTTTAAAAATGCACAAAAGATAATATTAATGTAAAAGTTATTCTATTATATCAATCATTGAAATAGTAAAAAAATATGTTATAAAAAAATAAAAATAAAAATTTTTAAAGTTTTATTTATACAAGAATTGTTTAAAATTAAAAAATAAAATATATTAAAATATTTTTATATAGAAACAATGTAAAAATATAATAAATCTAAAATAAAGAATAAGAGAATGAAATTTATCAGAATTTATATTTACAAAAGAATAACTTTAAAAAATTTATATAATTAATAAAAATGAATACAAATAACAGCTATCCTAATATTTTAGTCCACAATTTATTAGTTTTAGCTTTCCTTAATTATTTTATAGATCCGCATATATGATATTCTGCCCCCAAAAAAAAGTAGCAACTTGATTGTGAAAATTAACTGTCGCCACCTCACTAAAAAAAACATAAACGAAGAAAACTAAAAAGAATTCATACTCTGTTTTCATGGGGAAGCCAGACTAGAAGGACTTTCCAGTTTTCACCTTTGCCTTTTCTCAATACCACCTCCCTACCTACCTACTTCCAAATCTGTATTCATCATTGCATTGGTAGTTAAGACTTAAACATCGCCTACTGCTGACAGACACTCCCCATCGTCAACTTTCATCAGTTACAATTGCATCCATGTATTAGGTAAGTGAATTTTTCTAATTTTATTTGTTATTTAAATTAATCATTAGAATGTAAATATAAATTTATTTTTAATATTACAATACTAAATATTATATTTTTAATTTTAGAATTAAATTATTTATATTTATGTACTAATGTGATAGCCGCACATCTGTTTAGAATATTTTTTGATTTACCGTTAAAAAATTAATAACTGAAATTTAAATTTTATCTTATTAAAAACCAAAATGAATAAAAGATAAATAATTTTTTATTGGATATATGTCATAATTTGTGTAGATTATATTAAGTATTATATTTTCTACACTTAAAACAGAATAAATAGTAAAATAAAATATTACTTCTTATTTAAGAATAATTTTAATTAAAATTAACTTCCAACACAATAGATTGATTAAAACATTGTTAATATTATATCAACAACAGTATATAACAATATTATAAAAATATGTTATAATATATATATATATATATTAGATAAAATAAATATAAATAAAGTATGTAAAATTTTTAATCGTTAATTATATAAAATAAAATATCTTAAAATAAATTAAAATTATAAAATAAATAAGTATATATACGCTTTAAATATTCAACTTGTGATTATAATGTCAATATAATTTTATATAAAATTTTGATTCCCATATGAATCTAGTATTTCTTCATGATTAATATTAATAAATTTTCATAATAATGTAATTATTTATTTGTATAATTTAAATATTTAATGTTTTTATAAAATTTTTATTCTCGTATAATATCTGTATTTAATATATAATCATTAAAATATTAATTAAATTCATAAAAGTTTTCTCCATTTTATAGCAAATAGTTTTATCAATTAAAATTTATTTTTATCAAATTTATCTAAAATATTTATCTCACCCTTATTTATTTTTATTCATAAATAATTAAAATGATGTAAAAATAAAAACATATAATTTTCAAAATAAAACGTAACATCTAAAAAAATTAATTTAATAATTTAAAGTTGTTCATTAAAGAATAATACGTCTAGATTTTATCATATTTCATTAAAATAAGATACAAGAAGATGGATAGAATTATGTGTTAAAATTTTTTTAAATAACTTTTGTATAACAAAATTGAACGTTATGTTTTTATTTTAAATAGATGTATGAAAAGTTAAAATATCTTTAAAAATATTTTATAAATTCTTAAAAGTAGAGAAAGGTTTTGTAACCACTTAGTAAAATAATGATAAAAAAAATATTACAAAAAATTATTTAAATAATAAAATAATAAAGTAAAATAAATTAGAAATACAAATATTTATATTAATTTAATTTCAATTATAAAGAGTTACATTTAAATTTTTTTATGTGAAACATGAATTATTCTTAAAAAAGATAAATATTTTTTATAATAGATATAATATTTTTAAATATTTTTGTACAATTATTTTTAATCTCAAAATTTAATAAATTTTAAAAAAAATTAGGCTCAAAATCAAAGCTAAAGATAAAGATAAAAATAATTGCTATCAATAGATAATACATGAAAAATAATGATAACAAAGAAACTTTTTTTTTTTATGTAAATAGCTAAATTAAATGTTAAACATATAAAAAAATGAAAATTTAAAATATTTTATATGATATAAATAAATGTGATTATTTTTTTATTTTTTTAATATTTTTTATTTATATAGGAGAGACAAATCTAAATGTTATAAGATGAATTAAGATTTTTAATATTTTATAACTTCTATTAAATGTATGGTGACCTCCTTTGCATAGCTTAGTTATATTTGTCTAGAGTATTCATACTACATACTAGTTTGTGGCTGTGTTTTGAATGTAATATTTACAACAATTATCCTTTTTCCTTTTTGAGAAAGTGTGAGTATCAAAAATATTAAAAAAAAAAATTTCATCATCTTGTTACTATATAGAGAAATTGCTTTATTATTTATTCAATTTTACTAAGATTTATTTATTTTTACAAAAGAAATATGTAAAAGATACTTTATAGATACATATGATAATTTAAACTCTAAGTATATAAAGATGTTTTCCTTCGAATATACTTTAAGACTTCAAATACTAGGTGTCTAAAATGTTCTTTAGTGATTTTCTTTAAGTAAACTATTTAGATGGTTATTTAGCATATTGCTTTATGCAAACAAATAATGATTAGCATATTTAAAAGAATAGATAACTACATATGTAATTGATTTGTATAATCATTAAAAAATTTAAGCATAAGAACATCAAATATTTTAATTTTTAACAATTTTTTTATTTTTTTATGATGACAAAACTTTTAATTATTTGGTGTAGTTATATAAATAGGTTAGTAAGAAAATAAATTCACTTTAATACAAAGATATTTTATATATGAACATATAGCAAACAAATATAATGTATTCATGTATTTTTGTATTACTTCTCCTTTTGACATCATCAAATTATAAATATATATAACAAGATAGGAAGTTATTCTTGCTAAGATATCGTTCCTAAGTCTATCTAGTTCTACTTCAAAAGATCAATCCATTTGAGGACTTAACCTTCGTAGCTCATGATAAAAGTTGCACTTAGATTGTTCAATGGTGAAAAATTGAGTAGTTTTATTACTTTGAAGTTGTCAAACCATCCTCAAAATGGTTACATCACAAAGGCCTAAGGTCATGCAAATAGAAAAATTAAAAAATAAATAGAAAGGGATATAGATTGAAAAAAATCAAGATAAAAAATAAAATTATGAGGATTATAAATAGAAAAGGTACCAAAAAAATTTTCAAAAAAATTTGTAAAGAGAGATGTATGAAGAAAAAGACCAGACTTTATAAAAACTATAAAAATAAAAATGGTTGAAAAAAGATAAAATAAAAATAATAAAAAACAATGGGAGAAAGAGAAAAAAATATAGGTAGAAGAAATTAAAAAAAAAAAAAAAGGTTTGAACTAATGACAACTGACTATCTTGCATATTTTTTAATTCGATGTCTTCTCTTTTGTAGAGTATCTCGGCAATAAGTAATGTTTTTAGTTGTGTTGTGTATAGAAGTTGCTTATCTACCATTGTCTTTAATACTTGATGAGCCATTTTTCAATAATTACTAATGGTTGTTATACATTATACATCCTATCTAGAAGGTTTTCCCTCTATAGGAGTACATTTTATTTATTTTTCAATTCTCTTTTAATAGTGATGTGTTGAGTCATGTAAGCAGTATGGTCATGCCTCCAACATATATTGCACTAATTTTTTACTTGTTTCTCAACTTTTTTTTACTCTTTTAAAAGTTTAACTGTATCTTGGTCTACATTGGATTACCAAAGATAAATATCATCCATTATAGGCATAAGGCCAGAGAAGCAACACCAAATCCAGGTAGTTAAATCAATCCTGAGCTTCCTATTTTATATATTAAGATAAGGGTGTCATTGTTTGATAAGATCCTTTGTGAACAGATGAACCTTGACTTTAGAAGAAATAGCATCATCTAACACTAGAGAAGGTGAAGGAGGCCTAGCTAATGTTCCAAACCTATCTCCATAACGAATGATAGAAAAAATAAGGAAGCTTCTTCTTAATGTCTATCAAGAGTATGAATCATGAAATCCACAAATTCTTAGAATTGTAGTGACTCAACAAAAGTAGTATCAATAACTTGTGTTACCTATCTTGATGAAGGTTGAGGAATAGATGGGTGAGACGTTGATTTTGAAGTGGGAAAAGGTATTTGGATTAGGTTTTTTCTAAGAGATGAAGTAAGTTTTTGTTACGCGTATTTTGGTAGGATTGGTGTTTATTTGGAAGGTCGGATTTATGCTTGTAGAGAAAATAGTGAAGATGTGGTTTAAGGTAGGTTCTGTGTCTAAGTGGTAGGAATATGGATGTCTATTAGTTTAAAAATTAAGTCTAAATTTTTTAGGTGTTATCTAACTTGGTACTTTTTGAGTGTGTCGCAACCGTAATTCCGACGAGACGACGAACTCGCTAAAATTTTGAAAATGAATTGTTGATTTTGATGATGTGGAGTCGCCACCAAATTTTTATTTAAGGGAAAAGATTTGGAAAACCCTGACTAGAGGTAGAGATTTAGGTTCGGGAGTCGGTTACGAGTAGGGAAGGTGTTAGGCACCCCACTCGCCTGTTCCAAGGAACAGTACCCTTAAACTGAGTGTGTGATTATTTAAAAATAGTTTGATCCCTTAGTTAACGTGAAAATAAATAGCTTGATGGAGGTTAGCCTGACAGGACTTGATCCTGCTCCTACGTATTCCCCGGTGCAATGGGAAACTCAAGGCTTACATAGTTTTGGTTATGTTTTGAAAGCTTGACTTTTGAAAGTGTTTCAAAGAGTGTTTGAAATGTGCTCGAAGACTTGACCTTCGGAGCTACTTGGAAAGTAAAAATAGCTTGACTATTTTTGAAAACTATTTTTAGGAAGGCGATCCTCATCCACATATGCACAGGGTCCAAGACAACTACGGCTGCACTTGGACCCATACGAATCTCTAAACAACGAACAACAGAAAAAGCTACCAGTTTGTGCTTAGAGCTCGTCGCGTGAGATTAAGAATCGCAAAACAAGATTTTTTTTATTTTGAAAACCGAGGAATGAAAAGAGCAAGATTTTTATTTTGCAAAAAGGAAAAGCAACCCTAATCCACTTATGCACAAGGTCCAAGACAACTACGGCTGCACTTGGACCCACACGAATCTCTAAACAACGAACAGCAGGAAAAGCTACCAGTTCGTGCTTAGAGCTCGTCGCGTGAGATTAAGAGTCACAAAACAAGATTTTCATTTTTGAATAATGATGAAAGAAAAAGATAAGACATTATTAGAAATTTAGGAGGGAAATTACCAATTAAAGAATTTTGCGAAAATATTTGATAATTTTATTTAGGAATTATAGAATTTTTATGAATTATTTTGGAATTTTGGAATTTTTGAATTTTTATTAATTTTTATGAATTATTATTAATTTCTGTAATTTTTATTAATTTTGTTAATTTCTGGAAATTTTGAAATTTTTATTAATTTATGGAAATTTTGAATTTTTTTATTTATTTCTGGAAATCTTGAATTTTTTCTTAATTTCTGAAAATTTTGAATTTTTTTATTAATTTCTGGAAATTTTAAATTTTTTTATTAATTCCTTGATTTTTTTTATTATTTTATTTTTAAGGTAAAGTGGTAATTCTGGATGTTGGGGTATATTTGGTATATTTGGAAAGGTGTAGGGGTAGTATAGTAATTCTGTGGTTTGGGGAGAGACTGGGATCATTGGGAATGCTTGAGGACATTTTGGTATTTTGTGACCCACCTGAAGATGAGGTACAAGGCCTTGGATCCGTGGGGCCTACAAGGTGAGGGAACATGTGTATTAAAAAGGATTAGCCCCCTGGGAGAATCGAACTAGGGGCTTGGATGTTAATGATAGCCAACAACAACGCTGGAGTGCGCTGGTGTTTAGGCTCTTAATACCTTGGTTTTAACTTTAAGACATGTAAAGGAAGCGTAGGATTCCGTTTAAATTGGCAAAATAGACACATGTGGGATCGAACCGTGGACGCTAAGTTCAGCGTTGGGAGGCTGACCACCACGTCATGCCATTGTATTGATCATAACCAATGCCATTTACTTTAATGTGTGACCATTCTCTTGCCTATAGAAGCACAAACTGAGCGCCTGGAAACTTGGTCGTGATTCCCCTTAATATAGACACGTCCTTTGGAAGGCTTTTCCAAGGAGTATGGGGACTTCTCATGGTCTTCTTGGGTTAGCAGATAAATGTGGCCAACTATGCATGGCCCGCTTTCAATGGATCGGGAAGAATTTTCAGAATTATGCTCAACATAAGGAAATGCAACTTATGGATCTTTTATCAATTTTTGTTGAAATCCTGTTTCTATAACCAGAGTCTGGCAAGTGTTCAGATTGAAATCTAGCCACACCACCTCTTGACTACTCCCAGATCATAACAATGAACCAGGTTTTCATACAAATTTTATCACAAGAATTCACAAACGCAAGCCAAGTCGGCCGATGTGAGACTCTTAACTAAAACTTAAACTAATCTTTGATTCATACATTAACTGATTCTTGATCCCGATATAGATCGAACCTACCTACGCAAGACTTCTGATTCATAGCTAGAAGACAGTCCTACTAACCTGTTATGCAATTAGTGCAAGGCTTGTATTTGCACGTTGAATCTGAAGGCCAAGCCCCTTCTTCGGTCACCACTGAACCTTCTTCCTCCTACGAACCCAGAATTCAATGAAGCCAATCCTCCCTCCTTCGAATCGTAATGGTGGTGCCTGTATCAGCCTCTTCGTAGTGGAGCGGCACGTACCCTCACCACCAGAGAACAACCTTTTCCTCGACGTTCTTGAAAAAAAAAACCCCCCTCTTGCATAGGATCAGAGTGCACTTTGTAATGGCCTCCTCCCCAAAAAACTCTCCCGCGCCCAAAAAACCCTCTTCCTTTAAAAATTTTCTTTTTCTTTAAAGAGTTAGTTTTTCTGTTAAAAAAACTGTTTTTTCTGTTTAAAAACGTTTTTCCTCTTTTCTTTATTATCTTTCAGTTTTTTTATTCTTATTTTAATTTTGTTTTCTTTTTCCAGAAAAATTTTGATTGTTATTATTTTTATTTTTGTTTAAATCTTTTTGTTAATTTTATTTAGTGAATTCTGTTTTTATTTCTTTTCTGTTTTTTAATTATTTAATATTTTCTATTTGTTTTAATTCCGTTTTTTCAATTTTCTGGTTTTTTCTAATTTCCAGATTTTGGTTATTTCCTACTATTCATTTATTTTGTTTTTTATTTTATTTTTGTTTTTTTTTTATTTTTTATAAAAGATCTTTTTGTTAATTTTATTTTTAATTTCAAGTTTTGTTTCCTTAATTTGATTTTAATTTTTCTTTAGAACTTCTATTTTCCTTTTTTTGAATTTTAAATTTCTTTTCAGTTTTTTTATTTTTTGTATTTAATTTAGTGTAGGTTTCTTAATTAACTTTATAATTGGGGGCCTCGGACATAAATGGGTGTTTACAGTTTGCCCCTCTTTACTCATTTTTCTACCAGATAATATGAGAATTAATTCTCTAAATTATCGGGATAGGAAATGAGTAAAGACGTGAACACTTTATGTCCGAGGCAGGCTTTTTGAAGAAAGTCTGAGAGTAACACTAGAAGCCTTGAGCTTAAAGTGAACTTCATGGATGCCTGGAGGGTGGCGGTTAAATGGTGTTTCCGGCTTTATGTGCCGATAGAGCTTAAATATGAAAGGTTTGATTGCATAATCTGATTAGGCTATAAATACTGTTGAAGTACAAGAAAATGAGGTGAGAAGGGCCTATTTGAGGCAGGAGAGCATGCAAGAACAAAAATGTAAGATATGTACAAGGTGGCCTGACAATATAAGCCGAAGTGCAGAAAAGAAAACTTTAATATGCAGAAAGGGAAACTTGATGGTGGCCTGACACTATAGGCCGTGATGCAGAAAACTAAACTTGATGGTGGCCTGACAACATAGGCTATGATGCAAAAATCTAAACTTGATGAGGCCTGATACTATAGGCCTTGAAAAAAGGTAAACTTGATGGTGGCCTGACAACGTAGGCCATGATGCAGAAATTAAAACTTGATGGTGGCCTGACAACATAGGCCATGATGCAGAAACTTAAACTTGATGGGGATCCCGTTGTTGACGGGAAAAATGCAAATGAAATCCTGCTGTTGCCAGGATGAATGCAAACCTGCTTGACAGGTGAACGGAAAATTAAACGTGCTTGAAGTCCTGTTGTTGACAGGAGAATGCAAATGAGGTCCCGCTGTTTCCGGGAAGATGCAAATGATGAAATCCTGGTGTTGCCAGGATAAATGCAAACCTGCTCGACAGGTAGACAGAGAAATAAACATGCTTGAAGTCCTGTTGTTGACAGGAGAATGCAGATGAGGTCCCGCTGTTGCCGGGAAGAATGCAAATGAAATCCTGCTGTTGCTAGGATAAATGCCAATCTGCTTGACAGGTGGACAGAAAAATAAACATGCTTGAAGTCCTGTTGTTGACAGGAGAATGCAGATGAGGTCCCGCTGTTGCCGGGAAGAATGCAAATGAAATCCTGCTGTTGCCAGGATAAATGCAAAGAAAATTTGATGAGGCCTGACAACATAGGCCATGATGCAGAAAATTAAAAGTTGATGGCGGCCTGACATCATAGGCCTGAAAGTAGTAAAATCTAAACTAGAAGGTGGCCTGACAACATAGGCCTGAAAGCAGTAAATCTAAGCTACAGCGGCCTGACAACATAGGCCTAAAAACAATAAATCTAAGCTACATGGCGGCCTGACAACATAGGCCTGAAAGCAGAAAAGTAAACTTGAGGAGGCCTGACAACATAGGCCAAAGCGGTAAATCTAAACTATGACGGCCTGACAACATAGGCCTAAAAGCAGTAAATCTAAACTATGGCGGCCTGACAACATAGGCCTAAAAGCAGTAAATCTAAACTACAAGGCGGCCTGACAACATAGGCCTAAAAGCAGTAAATCTAAACTATGGTGGCCTGACAACATAGGCCTGAAAGCAGTAAATCTAAACTACAAGGCGGCCTGACAACATAGGCCTGAAAGCAGTAAATCTAAACTATGGTGGCCTGACAACATAGGCCTGAAAGCAGTAAATCTAAACTACAAGGCGGCCTGACAACATAGGCCTGAAAGCAGTAAATCTAAACTACAGCGGCCTGACAACATAGGCCTAAAAGCAGTAAATCTAAACTATGGTGGCCTGACAACATAGGCCTGAAAGCAGTAAATCTAAACTATGGTGGCCTGACAACATAGGCCTAAAAGCAGTAAATCTAAACTATGGTGGCCTGACAACATAGGCCAAAGTGCGGAAAAATAAACTTGATGAGGCCTGACAACATAGGCCAAGGTGTGGAAAAGTAAACTTGATGAGGCCTGACAACATAGGCCAAGGTGTAAAAAAGTAAACTTGAGGAGGTCTGACAACATAGGTCGAGGTGCAGAAAAGTAAACTTGAAGAGACTTGACAACATAGGCCAAGGTGCGGAAAAATAAACTTGATGAGGCCTGACAACATAGGCCAAGGTGCAGAAAAGTAAACTTGAGGAGGCCTGACAACATAGGCCGAGGTGCAGAAAAGTAAACTTGAGGAGGCCTGACAACATAGGTCGAGGTGCAGAAAAGTAAACTTGAGGAGGCCTGACAACATAGGCCAAGGTGCAGAAAAGTAAACTTGAAGAGGCCTGACAACATAGGCCAAGGTGCAGAAAAGTAAACTTGAGGCGGCCTGACAACATAGGCCGAGCTGCAGAAAAGTAAACTTGAAGAGGCCTGACAACATAGGCCAAGGTGCGGAAAAAATAAACTTGATGAGGCCTGACAACATAGGCCAAGGTGCAGAAAAGTAAACTTGAAGAGGCCTGACAACATAGACCAAGGTGCAGAAAAGTAAACTTGAGGCGGCCTGACAACATAGGCCAAGGTGCGGAAAAATAAACTTGAAGAGGCCTGACAACATAGGCCGAGGTGCAGAAAAGTAAACTTGAGGAGGCCTGACAACATAGGCCGAGATGCAGAAAAGTAAACTTGAGGAGGCCTGACAACATAGGCCAAGGTACAGAAAAGTAAACTTGAGGAGGCCTGACAACATAGGCCAAGAATGAACGATGCATTCTACCTTGCGCTTGAAGGTCATTTCCTTGAAGAGACTTGGGCAACCATTTTGCCCTAGTTTGGAAATTTCTTGATAACTGAGAGGCGTCTTGATTTGAAAGAATTTTGGGCCGACGTTTTGCCCCAGTTTGAAGGGTTTCAATAAGCTTGACTTGAATTTTTCTGGGCAACCTTGCCCTATTGAACTCAATTGGAGTTGAGGAATTGAGGATTGCCTCAACTTGAATTTTCTCGGGCAGATGTTTGCCCCAGTTTGAACTTGAATTTAAATCTTTCTTGGGCAAATGTTTTGCCCAGTTTGGACTTGATTTTAAATCTTTCTTGGGCAAATGCTTGCCCCAGTTTGGACTCGATCCAGAATTTGAGGATGAACTTAAATTGAGCTTTTATGGGAAAGTGTTTGCCCCAGTTTGAACTTGATTTTGAGGATGACCTCAAATTGAATTGTGTGGGCTAGCATTTGCCCCAGTTTGGGCTTGACCTAGAGTTTGAGGATGCCCTCAAATTGAATTGTGTGAGCAAGTATTTGTCCCAGTTTGATTTTCTGACGTTGATGAATTGAGAATAGCCTCAACTTGAATTTTCTAGGCAAGTTTTTGCCCCAGTTTTGTTCTTGGTTCAGACTTTGAGGATGGCCTCAAATTAAAATCTTTGTGGGCAGGCGTTTGCCCCAATTTGGACTTGATTTTGATCTCAAACTGTATTTTTGTGTGGGCAAGCATTTGCCCCAGTTTGAGTTGATTCAGAATTTGAGGATGACCTCAAATTGACCCCCCCTTTTTGTGTGGGCAAGCGTTTGCCCCAGTTTGGAAATCTTTTAATTATGATCGATTCAGGCAATTTTACCTAGGTCTTAATTAAGATTTTGAAAAATGAGTTATGAAATGCTTGAATGAAAAGATGCTTATGTGCTGTTTTGAATAAATGAAGAGAACGTGGTATTTGTGATGCTTGAATGAATGTAGAAATGATGCAGGGTTCTTATTTTAAAGCTTGAAATAATTTTTTTGACGAAACAGATGTTATTGAATGCAAACCATGAAATGGTGTAAAAAGTTTTGTTTCTCTTGATTTTTTTGTTTTTTTGTTTTTGTTTTTGTTTTTGTTTTTTTTTTTTTTTTTTTTTTTTTTTTTTTACACATCCTTCCTCGACAACTCCATAGTGGGTGTGAAAAGAATCAAGAATCAGGACGAGTTGGATTGACTCGATTTCGGAGTTTTCTTGGTCAATTCTATAAATTTGCTTTTGTCAGGATCTTTGAGATCTCACAGTGGTCAGTAGTAAGGCACACTCCTTCTTTGGTGGCATCATGGCTGGTAGGAAGATGAATCCTTGGGAAACAATCCTATCGTGTTGCGACGGTCAAGGATTCATCTGACTTGTCATAACTTTTCAAAATTAATCCTTTTTATTTTTACATTTTTCATATCTCCTTTGGCATGTGCGCTATTGAGGTGTGCGAAGTGATTCTGGATGGTTAATGAAAAAATATAGAGAAGATTTGCAAAGGATGTTTGAGGTAGTGTACTTGAAAGGGAAAGATGACAAAAGATGTGGGTTCGATTGCCCAAATGACACCTTTTGGTGAAAAATGTCAGTGCTGCTTTTCATAATCTTGATTGTCGAATTAATCGAACTCGAGAAAATGGCAAAATTTTGCCCTAGTTTTAGGAATATATGAGGTGCAGGATATCATGTTGTCCTGGAATTCCTGGTTTGACCTTAATTTTTGCCTGGGTTGTTCTTTTGAGTTTTCAACCCAGCTGGTCTTTGTATTGCCCTAAATTTTGCCTAGGTTGCCCTTACGGGTTTTCAACCTAGCGGGCTCTTGATTTTGGTACCCTAACTTTTGCCTAGGTCTCTTTGAGGGTTTGACCTAGCGGGCCTTTGCTTGATTGTGCCCTAACTTTTGCCTAGGTCGTTCTTGATTGTTGACCTAGCGGGCTTCTATTTGATTATGCCCTAACTTTTGCCTAGGTCGTCTTTGATTGTCGACCTAGCGGGCTTTTTGCTAGGTTGTGCCCTAACTTTTGCCTAGGTCGCCCTTACGGGTTTTCGACCTAGCGGGCCTTTTGCTAGGTTATGCCCTAACTTTTGCCTAGGTCATTCTTGAGGATTGCTGACCTAGCGGGCATTTGTTTGATCGTGCCCTAACTTTTGCCTAGGTCTCTTTTGAAGATTGTCGACCTAGCGGGCCTTCTGCTTGATTGCGCCCTAACTTTTGCCTAGGTCTCCCTTACGGGTTTTCGACCTAGCGGGCCTTCTGCTTGATTGTGCCCTAACTTTTGCCTAGGTCTTCTTTAATGATTTTCGACCTAGCGGGCTTTCTGCTTGATCCTGATTTTTGCCTGAATTGTTGTTGGAAACCGGCAAGACCTTTTCTGATCATGACTTTGTCGATTCATTATTTTGAACTTTAACCCTACTTTTGCCTGGATTATTTTTGGCTTTTAATCCAGCGGGCTTCTCTTCTTCTTGAATTTTATGTTTCGACCTTGATTTTTCCTTGATTATTTTTACTTTAATCCAGCGGGTCTTCTCCTTTTTCTTGAATTTTGTGTAGTTGAATATTGATCTTGTCGGGATCATTTAAGGCTTCCAATTCAGCGGATCTTTTCTTTCATCCCTAATTTTGCCTGGATTTAAACTTGGTTCCAGCGGGATATTTTAATTTTGAATGGTGATCTAGAATCCCTGGTTGTTTATTCTACTTCCTCATTGGGTTTTTCTCTTTTGAGTTTGATTAACTAGACGTTCAAGATTGTTTATTACAGCACTAGCATTATCACCAATCGGTATTTATTGTTTGGATATAGGAATAAGAAGCGGGCTGAATGGATAAAGGGATGGCAAAAAAATTTTAAAAGTAAAGCCAATGATGTGAAGCACGTGCTCCAAAAACATGAAAAATGTAAATTTTGTTTTATTCATTGAGATTTATTTACAAAGATTAATTTTGAAAAACATGACAAATTTTGGATGTTCTTCCTCGATAGCTTGACTTGTACAAGGCGGCTCATTGTGTTGCTCCCATTTCTTAGCCAGCAGATGAACTCTCATGATTCGGGATTTGGATTAGGAGCGATCTTCCCGAAATCTAACCGTTTAGTATCAATTAGGCTTTGCACCTTGCGCTTCAGGACCTGGCAGTTTTCTGTTGAATGACCAATATACCCCGCATGGTAATCACATATGGCATTTGCATCGTACCATTTTGGATATGGTGGTTCTTGAGGTTTCAGCGGGTATGGAACCACCAAGGAATTTTGGATTAGCTGAGGTAGCAGCTCGGTATAGGTTATTGGGATAGGGTCGAATTGGACGGGTTCTTTTTCCTTTTTTTGGCTTTGGCTAGAATTTGAGCTCATGGCTTGTGTTCGGACTGTGTATGGTGTGGGCGGTCGTATTTGCGTTGGATAGTTGTAAGCTGGATGGTAGGGTGTTTGGTAGGTAGAGGCAATGTAAGGATATGGTGTGTAGGGTGTATATGGTGGTGGTTGGAAGCTAATCGGTCCATAAAGTGCTGTCGAAGGTATATACTGTCCTTGACCAGAAGCCGCATTATAAGCTTCACCTGTCCTCTTCTTTTCTGTAGAGGCGTCAACTGTCCCTGTGGCCTTATGCGTGATCCTTCCTCGACGCATGCCACCCTCAATCCTTTCTCCAATGATGACGACATCAGAGAAGCTAGAAGTCACACTGCCAATCATCTTGTCATAGAAAGGATCTTGGAGTGTGTCTACGAACGTGCTGACCAGCTCTTTTTCAAATAGTGGAGGTTGCACTTGAGCAACTAACTCCCTCCATCTTTGAGCAAACTGCTTGAAGGTCTCATCCCCCTTCTTGGCCATATTCTGGAGTTGGGTTCGATCGGGAGCCATCTCGGCATTGTACTGATATTGTTTGAGGAAAGCCTCAGCCAAATCCCTCCATGAACGGATGTGTGTCCGCTCTAGCTGAGTGTACCAGGTTGCAGCTGCCCCTGTTAAGCTGTCTTAAAAGAAATGGATAAGCAGCTTCTCATCGTAAGTACATGCAGACATCTTTCTACAGTACATAGTCAGATGTTTCTTTGGACAACTAGTTCCTCGGTATTTCTCGAATTCAGGAACCTTGAATTTGGGAGGGATGACCACGTTTGGTACCAAGCATAGATCAGATGCATCTTTGGCTTCATAAGCGTTTCCCTCAATTGCCCGGATCCTGTCATCTAGGCCCTTCCATTTTTCTGTATCTTCACTTGAAGGATGGTTTGGGTATTCCTCAGGCATATGGTGAGGTTGGAAAAATGGTATGTATGTAGGGTGTGGCTCTTGGGTGAACATAGAATGCGTTCCTCCAACAGCTGTTTGGTGAGCTCGTGAGATGGTGTTTGAGGGTAGGTCATGTGTTTGGGCTTGTGTTTGGTTGTATGAAGGTGCATGCCCATGAGGAAACCCATAATGAACTCCTTCGGTTGGCGGAGGCATAGTTGATGGCGAAGGGTTTTGTGGAGTGAACCCAGGAGGATATGACGGGTCTGTGGGTTCTCCCAAAGATTCCTTCTGTTTTGACAATTGGATGGCCTCCATCAGCTTGGCCATCTGCTCCTTTAGAGTCTTGACCTCATTTCTCAGTTCCTCATTTTGTCTCTCCAGCTCATCCATGATTCTTGATTGTGTACGAGTCCTATAAGGATGTCGAGGAAGCTGTGTTTCTCCAATTTTCTGTTAGAGTTAAAAATTAATTTTTGAAAAATAATTTGAATGCAAAAATCATGAATGATAAAGATGTTGATGCACAATGAGTGTGAATGTGTAGAATGATTTTTGAAATCTATTTTTTTTTAGATCTATGGATGAATGAATGAATCAATGCTATGTGCAAATAATTTTAAGAGATTTGAAGTTTGACTATTTGAAAATAAATGAGAGTTTCTTTTATTTATTGATTTTAACAAATTTGTTTTAGGAGTTTTGTATTTTTGGTATTTTGCTAAAAAACCTTTGATGGTATTTGAAAAGGGTTTGTTAAAATTTTCCAAAAAACATTCTTTAGGTTTTTGAAATTTTCCATTCTCTCCTTTTGAACTTTTGATATTTTTAGTATTTTTAGAAATTATTTTCTAATTTTTCTTAGGAATTTCTAGTTTTCCTTGATTTTCCTTGTTTTTTTTTTTGATATTTCTTTTCTTTTTGTTTGACTTTTCTTTCTTGATTTCTGTATTTCCCCAATCTTCAGCTTCCATTTTGGATGATAATTGTCCGTGCGTATATGAACCATATTATGAAGGGGTGTGTGCCCTCTTTGCTTCTTATGTGGGTTACCTGCCCTAGGGATCTATGGCCTTTTATATGAACCTCTCAAATGTGGTTTGTAATCCTGGGGTGTTGAGGTCACTAGAGCCAAGTTCCAGTCTGCAATGCTTGCCACAACAGTAGAAAAAGCTACCAGTTGTAGGGCATTACAAATAGGACGCATTCTAGCTGGGATTTTCGTGATAGTCAAATAGGACGTAAGCCCCAAAGTGACACCACTAGATCCCTCTAGTCCTAGGCTGCACTCAGACCCGGGTATAGGGCCCCACTCATGATAATGCATGTGCAATGTGTATGAGGGAACACAAGTAAATGGGATACCTGCAATTGGGGAAATGTACAGATATATATTGCAATTTATGATTCATCTATCCTAGGGTTGTACAAAGGATAGACAAACAAACAACACATAAATAAACAAGTAATGAATCGTGCAATCAATAAAATGTGCAAACAAATAGGAAAGAGATCAAATATAATGTACACTCAATTGATCGGGCTTGACTCTCTAATGGTCCCCAGTGGAGTCGCCATCTGTCGCAACCGTAATTCCGACGAGACGACGAACTCGCTAAAATTTTGAAAATGAATTGTTGATTTTGATGATGTGGAGTCGCCACCAAATTTTTATTTAAGGGAAAAGATTTGGAAAACCCTGACTAGAGGTAGAGATTTAGGTTCGGGAGTCGGTTACGAGTAGGGAAGGTGTTAGGCACCCCACTCGCCTGTTCCAAGGAACAGTACCCTTAAACTGAGTGTGTGATTATTTAAAAATAGTTTGATCCCTTAGTTAACGTGAAAATAAATAGCTTGATGGAGGTTAGCCTGACAGGACTTGATCCTGCTCCTACGTATTCCCCGGTGCAATGGGAAACTCAAGGCTTACATAGTTTTGGTTATGTTTTGAAAGCTTGACTTTTGAAAGTGTTTCAAAGAGTGTTTGAAATGTGCTCGAAGACTTGACCTTCGGAGCTACTTGGAAAGTAAAAATAGCTTGACTATTTTTGAAAACTATTTTTAGGAAGGCGATCCTCATCCACATATGCACAGGGTCCAAGACAACTACGGCTGCACTTGGACCCATACGAATCTCTAAACAACGAACAACAGAAAAAGCTACCAGTTTGTGCTTAGAGCTCGTCGCGTGAGATTAAGAATCGCAAAACAAGATTTTTTTTATTTTGAAAACCGAGGAATGAAAAGAGCAAGATTTTTATTTTGCAAAAAGGAAAAGCAACCCTAATCCACTTATGCACAAGGTCCAAGACAACTACGGCTGCACTTGGACCCACACGAATCTCTAAACAACGAACAGCAGGAAAAGCTACCAGTTCGTGCTTAGAGCTCGTCGCGTGAGATTAAGAGTCACAAAACAAGATTTTCATTTTTGAATAATGATGAAAGAAAAAGATAAGACATTATTAGAAATTTAGGAGGGAAATTACCAATTAAAGAATTTTGCGAAAATATTTGATAATTTTATTTAGGAATTATAGAATTTTTATGAATTATTTTGGAATTTTGGAATTTTTGAATTTTTATTAATTTTTATGAATTATTATTAATTTCTGTAATTTTTATTAATTTTGTTAATTTCTGGAAATTTTGAAATTTTTATTAATTTATGGAAATTTTGAATTTTTTTATTTATTTCTGGAAATCTTGAATTTTTTCTTAATTTCTGAAAATTTTGAATTTTTTTATTAATTTCTGGAAATTTTAAATTTTTTTATTAATTCCTTGATTTTTTTTATTATTTTATTTTTAAGGTAAAGTGGTAATTCTGGATGTTGGGGTATATTTGGTATATTTGGAAAGGTGTAGGGGTAGTATAGTAATTCTGTGGTTTGGGGAGAGACTGGGATCATTGGGAATGCTTGAGGACATTTTGGTATTTTGTGACCCACCTGAAGATGAGGTACAAGGCCTTGGATCCGTGGGGCCTACAAGGTGAGGGAACATGTGTATTAAAAAGGATTAGCCCCCTGGGAGAATCGAACTAGGGGCTTGGATGTTAATGATAGCCAACAACAACGCTGGAGTGCGCTGGTGTTTAGGCTCTTAATACCTTGGTTTTAACTTTAA
Organism: Canavalia gladiata; assembly: GCA_037954105.1. Taxonomy (NCBI): domain Eukaryota; kingdom Viridiplantae; phylum Streptophyta; class Magnoliopsida; order Fabales; family Fabaceae; genus Canavalia; species Canavalia gladiata. The sequence goes on from CM075660.1 coordinate 20,547,447, forward strand.
GACATGAAAAGGAAGCGTAGGATTCCGTTTAAATTGGCAAAATAGACACATGTGGGATCGAACCGTGGACGCTAAGTTCAGCGTTGGGAGGCTGACCACCACGTCATGCCATTGTATTGATCATAACCAATGCCATTTACTTTAATGTGTGACCATTCTCTTGCCTATAGAAGCACAAACTGAGCGCCTGGAAACTTGGTCGTGATTCCCCTTAATATAGACACGTCCTTTGGAAGGCTTTTCCAAGGAGTATGGGGACTTCTCATGGTCTTCTTGGGTTAGCAGATAAATGTGGCCAACTATGCATGGCCCGCTTTCAATGGATCGGGAAGAATTTTCAGAATTATGCTCAACATAAGGAAATGCAACTTATGGATCTTTTATCAATTTTTGTTGAAATCCTGTTTCTATAACCAGAGTCTGGCAAGTGTTCAGATTGAAATCTAGCCACATCACCTCTTGACTACTCCCAGATCATAACAATGAACCAGGTTTTCATACAAATTTTATCATAAGAATTCACAAACGCAAGCCAAGTCGGCCGATGTGAGACTCTTAACTAAAACTTAAACTAATCTTTGATTCATACATTAACTGATTCTTGATCCCGATATAGATCGAACCTACCTACGCAAGACTTCTGATTCATAGCTAGAAGACAGTCCTACTAACCTGTTATGCAATTAGTGCAAGGCTTGTATTTGCACGTTGAATCTGAAGGCCAAGCCCCTTCTTCGGTCACCACTGAACCTTCTTCCTCCTACGAACCCAGAATTCAATGAAGCCAATCCTCCCTCCTTCGAATCGTAATGGTGGTGCCTGTATCAGCCTCTTCGTAGTGGAGCGGCACGTACCCTCACCACCGGAGCACAACCTTTTCCTCGACGTTCTTGAAAAAAAAAAACCCCTCTTGCATAGGATCAGAGTGCACTTTGTAATGGCCTCCTCCCCAAAAAACTCTCCCGCGCCCAAAAAAACCTCTTCCTTTAAAAATTTTCTTTTTCTTTAAAGAGTTAGTTTTTCTGTTAAAAAAACTGTTTTTTTCTGTTTAAAAACGTTTTTCCTCTTTTTTTTATTATCTTTCAGTTTTTTTATTCTTATTTTAATTTTGTTTTCTTTTTCCAGAAAAATTTTGATTGTTATTATTTTTATTTTTGTTTAAATCTTTTTGTTAATTTTATTTAGTGAATTCTATTTTTATTTCTTTTCTGTTTTTTAATTATTTAATATTTTCTATTTGTTTTAATTCCGTTTTTTCAATTTTCTGGTTTTTTCTAATTTCCAGATTTTTATTTTTTCAGATTTTGGTTATTTCCTACTATTCATTTATTTTGTTTTTTATTTTATTTTTGTTTTGTTTTTTTTTATTTTTTATAAAAGATCTTTTTGTTAATTTTATTTTTAATTTCAAGTTTTGTTTCCTTAATTTGATTTTAATTTTTCTTTAGAACTTCTATTTTCCTTTTTTTGAATTTTAAATTTCTTTTCAATTTTTTTATTTTTTGTATTTAATTTAGTGTAGGTTTCTTAATTAACTTTATAATTTGGGGCCTCGGACATAAATGGGTGTTTACAGAGTGCACTTCATTTTGTACACCTATGTAGATGTTTGAGTTACCTTAGGTACTTTGGCAATGGTCATACCATTAATTACTTCAGACATTTTAGGGCTTAGAACTTTCCTTTATTTAACGTCATCCTTTTTATTTTTTTAAAGAAGAGTTTCCTTAACTTTCATCAAACCTTTATTATCATCATCTATGTCATCATCTAACTCTTTAGCTAACTCTTCCTCTGACTTGAAATGATTAAATTTGTCTTCAACAATCTTATCCAAAGTATCCTTAGTCTCCTCTAGTCTAAAGAAAGCTAATTTCATTTTTTTCAAATTAGATTCTCTAAACATAATGGGAGTATCAATTTTTTTGTTAATAATTTTTAGTCGAATTGTAGAATTTAATTCCCTAGTATGGCAATTGTCAAGGAGCCATATGACAAGCTTTTCATTTTGTCTTCCAAAAACTTCTTCGTATAGCCAAAATTAGTGTTGGAAGATTGATTGACTTCTTTAATAAATGATAGATGCAAAATTTATTCAAGCTTAAAACATGATATTGAGAACCTTCTCACAAAAGAACAATGCTTCTTAAGATTTTATGAATAACCTTAGCAATAACAATCATCTTAGAAGTTTTATTATCGTTATCACTATTTAATTATAGGCTTGTTCAACTTCCTTCTTCATATATTTTTTCTATTTAAGATCAAAAAGTAACCCTAACTATTTGTACTTGATGACTTCAATGATAATCTTTTATTTTACTGTTAATATTTCATCCATCGCCATAGTAGATATGAATGATACATCATTAAAGGTGAGGGTGTAAATATTGTTCTAGAATTTCAGAATGAGGTCATCATATTATTCAATGTTAATGACTTTGACTAACTTAAGGATCACAATTTGATAAGGATGAATTTCTTCCTTCCAAGCTTATTTATTTCTCTTATGGGTGGCAAAATAAAGGTTGAGAGTAAGGTTGAACTAATTAAGGCACTAGTTCAAGGTTTAATGGTTTAATCATAGTTGAATTGATATTAATTATATATTATTTTTAAATATTTATAATATATATTATATTAAAAAATATGTAATAATAAAATGCAATTATACCATAATTTTATATGATTAAAATTAAAAATTATAGATATTTTTATTTTTAAATTAAAATTTTACATACAAAATTAAATAAAATATAACATATTTTTAAAAAATAATGATATTATTTTATATATGAATTAATTTTTTTATTAATTTTGTTGGTTCGGCATATTTTTTTTTTATCAATTTTATTAATTTATTACCAATTTTTTGCAAAAAAATAATTTTATAATTTAATTCATTTAAAAAGATATTTGATTTTTGGTTTTACTAGTCTAACCGATCGATTTAGCCTAATTTTTATAACTATGATTAAGAAAGATGGTTAGTAAAATAGATGGATTTTTTTATTTTTTAAAAAAGAAATTAATTTAAAAGTTTGAGAGATTTGATTTAAAAACCTAAAATTTTTTTATAAAGAAGATAACCTTAAAAATTGAAAATATTTAAAAAAAAGAAAAACTGGAAGAGTTCTCACAGAATTAGGAAGACCACATATAAAATATTTAGTGAGTATAAATTTAATTGATGTAATTATATAATTAATTATTTTTTTCTTAATTTTTTGTATTATTTTTTTGAAAAAAATTATATAAATACATTACATACTTAAATTCCTATAAAAAATGAAATTTGTGTAGAATATCGTTTTATCCTTTAAATTTTAAAAATATTTCAATTTGAAACTTTTGTTTGCTATACAAAATAATTAGCTGCAACGGCATAAAGTTAACAGTATTAACATGAACTTGATGAATAATCTAACATGGCAAATATTTGTAAATTTAAGAGATCCATTTGAATAAAAATAAATTAAAGGAGCTTAAGTATGATTTAGCCTATTAAATTATAATAATTTTATTAAAATTTAAGTTTTACAATTAAAAATTAAGATATTTCTATAATAAATTGTAATAAAACAAAAATATGTTATAAACTTTTAAAATTAGTAAATTGTTTTTATAATTTTTTAAAAATATTTTTTTATACAAATACAGATTATATTTTATAAATAATTAAAATATTATTATAAAATATTAAAGAAGGCACAAAGTAAAGATAAAAGCTAACAAATTGTTCTATCATAATAATTTCTAACCAAACATATCTCATGATAAAATTTTAATTATCGAAATAAAATAAAATAATTTATTATATTTTATTAGCCCAACGAATAAATAAAGTAACATAGAATAAATTATTTTATTTTATTATTTCATCTTAACCATCAAATAAAACGAATTTTAATGTATTTTTAACTTTTAAGCAACAAATTTCAAATAATTTAATTATTTACTTAAATTTATTTTAATCACGTCATATCATATTTATTATTATTTTTCATTCCTTTATTCTTACTAGTTCTTTTTTATTATATTTTAATATAATTTTTATAAAAAATTATTTAATTTCTATTTCAAACTCCTATAAGACCCATTTTTAAATATAAACTGGAGTTGACTCGATTACTTAATTCAACCTACTCAATTCAATTCAACCTGAATAAAAATAACTAAACTCTTAATTTTTTCACAACTCTGAACCAATCGGAGATCTCTGCACTCCTAATATTCTATAACTAGTTTTCTTTCTAAATATTTTTACACTCTACAACATGTGATAACGTACTAATTAAGAGGAAAAAGATTAGGATAGCATAAAACCCCAGCAGCTAGATATTATTTTAATATTTATTTGTACAGAAATTTAAACTGCATCAATTTATGTATCTAATAATTGAGTGAAAAAAGAAAAAGAAAAAAATATATACTGCGATCTTCTGAAAGGAAGTTTTATCTAGCTAAAGAAAAAGAAGAAAAGGAGGAAACAACTCTTTTCTGCTATGATACCACCGATTATCGTGTACAAGTTTCGTGAATTGGGTTATAAATCCACTCATGAATTTGATCATTTGGCATTACAAGATGTGAGATCATTGCATAGCACCTTAGACGGCGTAAGATGAAAGAGTGTGTGTTTCTTGCCCACCGGGGCCCATATTGCCCCACTAAACATGATAATCTTATTTTATTTCTATATTTTTATAAATAATAATACTTTTCGAGTTTTGTTTTCGTGTAAACTATTCACATGTAACTTTAATTTAAATACATATACTATCAATTAATTAAAAATTATTTTAAAATAATTTTTATAAAAATTAATAATATTTTACAATAAAATAATTTACGATTAAGTAACAGTTTGAATAATTTTCATAATACTTCTATTAGCAAATATTCAACTAAATAAATGTTTTGTACAAATAATTTGTCAAAACTTTCGATTTATTATAAATTTTTTAAATAGTTTGTATAAGTTCATCTTAAAACTGTATAAAGAGCTTGTGATAACAAAGTTTGAGCAAATATTTATTTTTTAATTCTAAATGCTGACTAAAATTAATTTTCTTTTTTTTAAGAAGTCTTGTGGGATAGATTTTTACCAAAATTGAGATTTGTAGTTATCAATGGATCGTTTTGTTGTTTGTTTTGTTATCCAAAGATAGTTTATTTAACTTGGTTTTTAGATGTTCATTGTCAGAAAATGCCAATCCAACTATAAGCAGCAGAGGAAAATAAATAATCCATACGGATCTCCTTATTATATGTTTCCTTATAAATTTCAAACTCTGTCGATTGTGACAAGGATTATAGTAGAGACAAGACTCTTCTCACGTTAGCAAAACAGGTGGAAATATAACGCATTTCAGCAGCGTTGAATGTTGGTGAATTGATCAAACTGCATTAATTAGTTTGGTTTGGTTTTAAAAAAATCATTTATTCAGTTTAACGATGCTCTAAAAAGTTATATGCAGATTGAGTCAAATTGTACTGATGAATTTTATCTCATGTTCTGACTTTTGTAATCCATCAAGTTGGTACACAAAATTCATATACATGTAAGGAAGGGCTGAAGGGCATTGCTTTTATTTATTTTTTATTCACCATTAGTTTTTTTCTAATCATCGTGGGTTATACCTATATAAATTTTATATTTTTTTCATATTATAAATTTGCCTATTTTAAAAGTATAAATGTTGTATGTGAGATCTTTAGTGTATGATGGCGATTTTGGATTTACTTCGGTATTAGTATATTTCACTCTTCCATTTTTTTTAACGGTTTAAACTGTACACGACTAGAAGTAGATCCTTGCTTTAAACAAAATATCTAAATGAGATACTATTCCAAATCCTGTTAGAGTTAGCTACTTCAACTGTAATTATATCTAATTTAGGATAAAAAAAACAGAATGTGGTTCATAATTGATGTTTATGTAACTTCACGTACGGTTCAATATGACGACAGCCATCTTTTTCAAATAAAACCAAGACAACGAGATACCACATTATCATCTTCATTTATTAAAGACAATATTCAAATTTAGGGTATGAAAATATAAATAAAGAGAATACATTTTGTTATACAAATGAACATATTAAGTGCCGGAAAAATAAAATATAATAACATTGTAACTATATATACCAATTACTCTAGTAGTAATTTTAGTAAAATTAATAACTAATTTAGCATAGAAATCCAAATTGATGAATCATTTAACTCAATTATGATAAGGATAATTTGTGCGGATGAGTACTCGATCCCACGGTAGGTGTTCATTAGATTTGGATAAATGGATAGCTCTTTTTTTTTTTTCTTTCCTTTGTTATTTTTTTTTTTGAGTGAAAGGATACAAAAATGCCAATCGAAATGAGAATTATATGCTTCCACATCTTACATGCCAAATGGCACTTCTATAATTTGTCCAACTAGCATGGTTGCTTATTAATTTTTCTTGGCAGTATGTTTGATTAAAGTAATTTCTAGTATAGAGAAATGAATTTAATTATGTTTGATGAACGAAGAGGGAAAGTAACGGAACTGGCAAAGAGGAGTCCTCCACATTTCAAAGGGGCTCCACTGATTCGTCAAAATTGCAGCCAAACACAACACCATTTTTCAAATCAATATTCCAATTATACCAAACCAATGCCCAAAAGACTAAAATTGATATAATTCATGGAATATTTATTTAGACTAAGTAAAATATATATATATATATATATATATATATAAAGGATTGATGATGACCATGTCATATAAAATGTGAGCTAAGTAAACAATGGACGTGGCAACCACTTTAGTTTCCATTCCAGAAAATAGATGTTAAGTCACATACAGAGAGAGAGAGAGAGCTTAACGTTGAACTTGCCGTGGCTTGCAAATAAAGAGGTAGGGATAGGGGGTGTTTGTCGGAGTGTTGATTAATTGCTTCTAAACAAATGGGTTGGCAGCAAAAAGCCAAAGAGTTTTTCAAAAATGGTGGTTTCACCCCTAGAGAGGTTTTCTACCTCCTCACAATCACAATCCTCAGTCTCCTCCTCCCCCTTTCTTTCTTGCTCTTAGCCACTCTCTCTGGCGCTCGTGCACAACACTCGCCACAACCCTTTCCCTATCTTTTCCACCTTGCACTGCATATCAACCCATGTATTCTCTACGTTCTTGTGTCCATTGTCAGCGTAGCTACCTTGATCCAAGGCTTGATGGGAAAAATCACCCTCTTCACCGACTCCTCACACTCCTCTCTTCTCCAACCTCGTCTCTACATAGCATGGATTCTCCTTTGCACGTTTCAAGTTTGCGTTGGGTTGGGCATTGAGGGAAGCATTGCAGCTGGACTTTATGATTATGATGATGGGCCCAGTTTCGGCGTTGAAAGAAGCCTGTTAAGCAGAATGATTTTTCTGTTGGGCCTGCACGAGACGGCCCAGGTTTGGTCCAGAATGGTTGTGAGGCCCGTCGTGGATGACACGGTGTTCGCCGTTGCAAGAAAAGAAAGGTGGATTGAGAGGATGAGCGTGGCTGCGAGCTTAGGCACGTTGTGGTGGTGGAGGTTAAGGGAGGAGGTGGAGACGTTGGTGGTTATGGCTGAAGCGAAGAAAGAGAATTCCATGGATGTAGGTATGGGTGACTTTTTGGGATGGTGGTTGTATTATCTGATTGTTACTATTGGGATGGTGAGGATCGTGAAGGGTCTTATGTGGATGTTCATGATTTCTCTCTGTAGAAGAAGAGCAACCACGATTTCCCCGGTGGAATCAAATCAGAACGATGACAAGGTGTAAATTTGACCAATTCTGTAATTTCCTTATCTTTTTCACCCCAAATTGAGCTTCTCCTTTCTCTCTCTCTCTCTCGTTATGTCATTCTATTATCCGGTCAGAGACATTACAATATTGTATACCTTCGCAAAATTGTAACAAACCCCCAGGCGATATTGTATTAAAAACGGTATAATTGCACAACATGTCGATAATTAGTTCTTTAATGTGGTTTATGCATCATTCTTCTTTAATTCCAAGACGTGTTATTGGGTGATATAATTAAATATGACGAGGGCATGAGTTGGGACACAAGAATACGATATTGTCAAGTTATGAGTGCGTCTGAAATCTGAACCCGAACCGGCTAAATAGAGGACTTTTATTATTTGAATAAGAAAAAAATTAACATTTTATAGGTTACATACATAACTATTACTTTCTATTTTTTTTTATATATTTTTCTTACGCCAGAATCTTGCAAATATATCATAAAATCATAAGCGTCTTTTTTTAATGCAAAGAATCTTTTTATTATTTTATTTTGATATTCACAAGACATTTTTCCTAATAAAAATTATTTTCAACTTGCTTGTGACAGTTTATTGGGTTAAAATATTACCGAGGGTTTTAAAAGCACAAACTCGTCCATAATTAGAATTTGGTATGCGGGATAGTCCATAAGTCGATTCACGGAACTTTGAATTATTATTCTCTCCATATATTATAATATAAAATTATATTTAGTGTTTTATTTGAACCTTAACAATTTTAAATTTTGGGGATTAGATTTCGGATTAGATTAAGTTAGCCCCAAAAAATTACATAATTTTTTTTGGGTTATATACATTTTGTCAGTCTAATCCATATCTTTACTGGGTTATATAGGTTAATAGATTAAACTCTAATTATGATAATTCTTCATATGAGCTTGTCGGTTAATTTACCAAATATGGATTCAAAAGGCCCTTGATTTTTATTTGTAATATGTTTAGAAAACTTTGTTCTTGTTATACAAATAATTTTTCAACATGATACCCCAAAAAGAATATATTTGAGTAAAACAATGTTTTGAGATAAATAAATCATGATTTTTTAGCCCGACATCATGAGAAGGTTTAATCTGGCAATGATTCTTCTTATTGAAGCCTTCCATGTTATCAAGTACAATAAAATCTCATGATCTTCGTATGATTAAGTGTGCTTACTGCTTCAAATAGTCTTGTTATATTAAGATAAAGATAAAAATAATGATTTTATAAAAGTATTGCCGTCAATATATCTATGCAGACACAACCTTTGTCATACGACTTTTGTTTAGACTCGACCCTAACAAATAACGTTTTGTTTTTTATTGGCAAATTGTGTTATTAGTAAACACTTGTTTCTTATGGAAATGTGAATTTAGCGGTGACTAAAGTGAAATATTATAGATAGAGTTTTGTTGGGACAAGGTTGAGTAAAAAGTTGTGTTATGAATTTAAATGGTAGATTAGAGTCATTCAAAACTAGTTTTATTAATCTATTTCTATCATAAATTCTAATTCTTATTTTAAATAAAAAGTTTAATTATTATTTTTTCATTAAGTTATATGATTTCTTTTATATTAAGTATTGGATTTTTTATTCCTTCAAACACAATTATTAATTTGTGCTAATTTCAATTTATATTTAGATCTTAATATAATGTGTTAAATTGAATATTCTTTTGATAAATTAATTTTTAACCTTATTAGCATGTGTGTGTATATATATATATCAAAGATCATTCGATTACGACTTCAAAAGGTGATATTGTGATATTTTGTAAGAAGAATTCAATCCATAATAAAACTATTCTGCAATGCTACAAAGCTAAAATATATAATCAATACAAAATATAGCATGCTTGTTTGGAAGTCTAAACAAAATAGCAAAACAAAATCCAACAAGCAACTCCAAAACTCTATAGCGAGCAAGTTTGTATCTAAAACCATACTCTTGACTTTAACCCAAATGTTATTATTATTATTATTATTATTATTATTATTATTATTATTATTATTATTATTATTATTATTATTATTATTATTATTATTATTATTATTATTATTATTATTATTATTATTATTATTATTATTATTATTATTATTATTATTATTATTATTATTATTATTATTATTATTATTATTATTATTATTATTATTATTATTATTATTATTATTATTATTATTATTATTATTATTATTATTATTATTATTATTATTATTATTATTATTATTATTATTATTATTATTATTATTATTATTATTATTATTATTATTATTATTATTATTATTATTATTATTATTATTATTATTATTATTATTATTATTATTATTATTTATTATTACGGGTTCGGGGTGCATTATGGAGAAAGGACAGTATTCAGCCAACTGGGCTCTTCCATGTAACTTTAGCCCAATGCTTCCACCGCTCTATCGAGTCCGAATCATGTCTTGGATTTGTTTCATGGACTTGGTATTAGAAGGGTATCATGGTAATTACATCATTAGCCAGACAAAATTAACTTCACGGTGACAAAGGGTCGCTAACTTGCAATATAAGTTGTGTAATTAACAAAAAATCTAACAATTATGTGATGTTATTATGATAATTATTTATATAAAAATATATATAATTTAAATATTTATAGATATATAATTAAGTAATTATTATTTATTTATATTTTAAATAAATACATTATATGTTAATATAAAATAGAGTGATCAATTATTGACAAATTTTTAATTATGTAAAATTTTCTACATTTGATTTATTTTATAAAAATTTTAAACCACTAAAGGAACTAAAATTATTTTGGATAAATCTACCATAATATTATTTTATTAAATTTGATATCTAATTTTATTTAAATATTTTGGTGAAAGAAAATGTAGCTGATATATTTTTTATTTTCATCATGTGAAAATTAATGGGTTAGGTACAAATTTTAGATTTAATTAAGGATGAGAATATATCAAGTGTTAGATTTTAAATTTGATTTGTTATTATTATATGTTAAAGATTATTTTTTTATGTTAATATTTAATTTATTTTAAAATCTACTAAATTTATAAGTTTATTTAAAATTTTATAATATAAAAATTAATAAATAAATTTAAAATTTGTATAAATAATTAATTAAAAAATCTGTAAAGTTAAATCCTACACAATAAAAAAAATTAGTAAATAGATCAAAAACATATATAAATATAAATATATATATATATATATTATTTAAAAATTTTATAAAATTAAATTTTTTATAAAAATATTTTAATAATTATTTTTAATAATTATTTTTAAGTTGTATAATTTATCAAACTAATCTTTACAAGTATCACTTGAAAAAAAATTAATTAAAATTATCTAACAAATAATTTATTTAATATATCATTTTAAATCTAGATAATGTCATAGCCTTCAAATTACTTATATTCTCTTAGTATTATTCGTACGTCATCTTTTACGCATATATATCATGATGTATTTGATAGGAGTATATCTGAATATACAAACTCCTAGTAATAAAATACATATATGTACATCCTCATTTGAAACTACATTAATTCCACAATTTCATAATATAAATAATTTAGGTTTTATGATAGGGTGATAAGATAAAAGCGTGAGTGATAAGATAAAAGCGTACAACATATGTGATGATATCTAACTAAAAATCACAGGAATTCGCTTTTCTTCTTCGGATTGATACTTCTACTTTTTAGTTGTTATCCTTATCCACAGAGTAAGAATCCCTGCTTTCTACGTCGAAGATCACCTCAACGTCGAAAGGAGAGTGATCCACCTTGCCGATTCACGTTACAGTCACGCATACAAAATATAATAGAGGGGAGTGAGACACTTCGTTCAAGTAAGAGAAAAAAAAAAAGAGTAGTGCATTTATATTTTAACATAAATAATGAATAAGTTCTTTGACCTTCTCAACACACACTCAACGACAATCATCCTATGCAAAGTATGAATGAAATTATTCGATTCTCTGTTTTCCAAGTTATACGATGATAGACTCAACAATAAGCTGAGATTATTGCGTCCCATACCACAATAATCTTCACTATTCTAAAGTTGGTCATCCTTACAGTATACACATGCATGTGGATCCAAACTTCTTCATAGCTTTATCAAAACAATAGGGGTACCAGGATCCTCCAATTTCTACCACAGTGTGCCTTTAGCAACATTAAAATCATTATCATCCGCATTCCACAACATTCTGAAATTGCTTGACCAGTCATGATAATCGTCAGGGTCTTGTCGAGGTGACTAAGTCCGACAAAAGAAGTCTCGGCTACAAGGACCATTGGAGGCTCAAACTCAACTCACATACCCCTAGGTTCAGAAGTCCTACTATCATGCACTTCTGTCTATTTCCATGTGAACCGATACTTAGATTTCTCGGTTACCTTTCACATAAGGCTCACAGATTATCCCTATTTTAAATATACAAACCACTTTTATGCAAAGGATGCATGACAGCTAATTATTCTAATTCTTATCTCTATCACAATTGAAGGTCTTGTCTTCTTTTAAAGGAATAGTACCTCACAGTCCTCAATCATTCATTATTCAACTCTAGACATATATATATATATATATATATATATATATATATATATATATATATATATATATATATATATATATATATATATATCATCTACATCTAATTATGTATTTTTTATTAGCTTAAACGGAATTCCTCAACCTCCAATAATCACCCCTCAAAACTTAGACCACCGACTTTTATGGAAGTTAATTACTAATATAATCTTCTCCAATAGTGATATATTTTATCTTCATAGTTTCCTTTTTCCATTAAACTTATTAATTGAATACCTCTCCTATATTTATTACGTCGGAATATATCTGTATACTTAAATCTATTAGTAGGGTCTTATTTTAAATCATTTTTTTACAACCCCACGTGTAAATATTATAACCAATATAATTTATATTAATTTATATCAGGGTATATAATTTTATATTTCTTACAAAATTTATTAATGTAATTCATAAATAAATACGTATATATTTTTTGGTACTTAAAATTATTATATCACACTTCTTCACCTAACTTTAATTATTAAATAATTCAATCAGAATCATATATGTATATATTTCAAATTTAAATATAATCATAAATAAATTTAAACTACTAATAAAATATTATTCCACCACAAAAGATCCTAAAATTATTCCTATAACAATTAAATTTCGCCTAAAATTTAAATTTAGATATAATTAAATTTAACTCTTAAATTTATTATATAATTAATAATTTTCATGTTAGAATAAGAGACTCTGGAACTTTTATACTTTACTGTATGCTCGTTTGATTGCAATTGATTTTAAAAATTTGTGAGTGTTGTGTGGTGGTATCCTGTCGTTTCTCCCTTTTGCACCCATTTCTTCCCGCTTATTTTAATTTTTTTTTTATAAATATTATAGATTATATTATAACTTGCATCATATATATATATATAAAATAAAAAGTAATATATAAAATAAAATATATAAATAAATATCATTTTATTATATTGTTTATCATACTATAACAAATTCGACAAAAATTTAAATTTTCAAATACCAAACAAATTAAAAAAAATATATAATTTTTTTAAAATATAAAAACCATTAAAAATAATAAATAATAAATTAATAATCTAGAATCACGTGAAGAAATTGAATAAGATAGATCAATATATCTCAAAATTAAAATTATATAAAATAAAATTTTAAAATTTTATGAAGTTAAAGAAAATGATAGAGAATGGTTGTATTTTAAAAATAATAAAAAACTTAACTAAATCTCTTTTATTTAAAATTAAATTTTTTAACAAATTATATTAATATATTAATATTATAAAAATATAATCTATTAAAATAAATATAATATATAAATAAATAATTTTCTCAATACACTAAATAAATATTTTTAAAAAATAAAATTAATTTATTTATCTAAATTTTTTTTAATAAATATAAAATTATCTATTTATTAAATAAATGAAATTATAAACTCTTACAATGCTTTATTTCCATCCCAACATCTAATCAAACAAAATTAAATTAGTTAGGATTTTGAAAAAAAAAAGGAAAGAGAATTAAATCTAACCTATTCTTTGTTTACGTTCTCATCTCTTCAGTAAATAAATTAAAAAAATTGCTTTTTTAAAAAAAGTGACATTCTCTTTTTTAATATTTTTTTTCTTTTGCTGAAGTGGCATTTTTTACCCAGGGAGGGAGTTCCATCATTAAAAAAAATGCTAGTTGTACAATAAATTTGTCATTAAAAAAAAATATAACTTAAAATAAGATAAGTTATGTAATAGAAAAAATTATAAGAAAAAATAAAATATTATAGAATAATATTATACAAACTATATAACTCTTTAAAAAATGCCAACACTGATGGATTCATACAAAATAATCACACATGTAATGTGACTATTTTTTTTTACCTATGTTGTTTCATTTTTCGTGATTATAATTGGTCCCCTAGACATAATTCTATGGTTGTAGAGGTAAAATTTCCTCGTTTTCTTTGTCTTTTTTGAATTTGTCTTCAATTAAAAGTTGTACGTGGTTGGTAGAATAATAATCAAATGTATAAAGTATTTATTCCCTCGCCCACTTTCTAGATACACTTATTTTTAATATTTTTGCTAACTTGTGTGCGTAACAAGCTTGTAACAACAACTCACCAAGAATATTCGTCATATATTTTATGCAATATAAAGCATCAGTTTATTGTTGGACTTCTCTCTGTGAAACATCCAACCCCTTAATAAATATGGCCATCCATCATTTTTTTCAACCCTTTCGCCACGCTGGGCTGAAGTTCTTATGAACACGCATGGGATTAAAAACTTGATGCGTTACTTCATGCTTTGTATTCATCCTTACATTTGTTTCAATAACGACAAGCCACTTATGGCTTACGGCTGCGCTTAATGAAAACATCGAAATATCACCATCAAAGTTGAGTTGCTTGATTCCCCCCATGTTCTAGATAACTAGATAAGTTAATTTTCGCAAGCATTGATGTACTTCTAAATATCCTTTTTCGAGCATAAGCGAAGATAATGCAAACACCAATGTCGATATTTATCTAGATATAACCTCTTTGTCTCGAGGGTAAGATGCTGATACCCTTAGATTCTGCTGCATAGCGACATAATGAGTGATCCTTTTTATTTCACAGCTTTATACATCTTATTATATATATTCCACGGGGAACATAGTTTCTCTGCAATATCATGGAGTTCATGAGAGGGATAAATTCTCTTCATACTACAGAAAAGCAAAACCTTCAGCAGAAACATGAATTCAATTTTGATAACTTGATCTTAGAAGAGTTCAACATTGAACCTTCCCTTCAATCAAATCATGAAACTAAAGAGTTAAAGAAGCAGGTTCTACCATCTTCGTTAGCATCACTGGAGCTCCTGAGCTATTATGGAAGCAGATTCAAGAGGCTAAGGAATCAAAATATCAGCAATGATAATACAGAAATCTGTGTAAGCGTGAGTCCTCAGAAGTTATCAACTGAAGAAATAATAAGATTGGCTGGAGCAAGGTATATCCAGCACTCTTCACAATGGCATGAAATCCCTATGCACCCTTATGGATTTGGTTTGTCAGAGGAAGAAAATAGAGATGTGGAACTTGCTCAGTTTCTTCTAGCAGCAGCTGAGAGGGTAGGTTGCCAACAATTTGAACGTGCAAGCATGTTGCTTTTCAATTTTCCGTGGAATTCTTCGGGTGGAAGCCCTGTTCAAAGAGTTATCTTTCATTTCGCTCAAGCACTTGGAGAAAGAATCAACAAAGGAACAGGAAGAAGGTTGACTCTGAAGGGGTGTGAGAAAAACCAAGAAAGGGAATTGATTGAGAAGTTGACATGGGATACTAGCATGGCTGTCATATGCCATAAAAAAATTCCATTCAATCAAGTAATGCAGTTTGCTGCAGTACAAGCTATGGTGGAACATGTTGCTTCCAAAAGCAAAATCCATCTCATAAACCTTGATATTGGATGTGGAGTGCTGTGTACAAGTTTGATGCAAGCTTTGGCAGATAGGCAAGAAAGGCCAGTTCAATTTCTGAAGATAACTGCGGTTGGATTTCAAGGCAAAACCGAGTTAGAAGAGATAGGGAAAAGATTAATGAGTTTTGCTGAATCTTTAAACTTGCCTTTTTTCTACAAGGTAGTTTTTGTTAAAGATGTCATAGAGATCAAGA
This sequence comes from Canavalia gladiata, assembly GCA_037954105.1. Taxonomy (NCBI): domain Eukaryota; kingdom Viridiplantae; phylum Streptophyta; class Magnoliopsida; order Fabales; family Fabaceae; genus Canavalia; species Canavalia gladiata. Next base: position 20,563,499 of record CM075660.1, read on the forward strand.
TGGAACAATTTGAAATTGAAGATGATGAAGCTGTGGTTATCTACTCTCCATATTTATTGAGGACTATGGTATCAAATTCGGATTCCTTGGAAAACTTGATGCGGGTGATAAGAAAAATCAGACCGTGTATAATGATAGTTCTTGAATTGGAAGCAAACCATAATTCACCCTCCTTTGTGAATCGCTTCATTGAAGCATTGTTCTTCTATGCGGCATATTTTGACTGCATTGAGACCTGCATGAAAGAGGATTATGAATGCAGAATGAGAATCGAGGCAATATTATCTGAAGGGATACGGAACATTGTTGCTATGGAAGATAGAGAAAGGACAGTTAGGAATGTGAAGATACATGTTTGGAGAAGGTTCTTTGCAAGGTACAGAATGGTGGAAACTGAATTTAGCGACTCATCTTTGTACCAAGCTAACTTGGTTGCCAAAAAGTTTGATTGTGCCAATTTCTGTACTTTGGACAAAAACGGCAAGTGTCTAATAGTTGGATGGAAAGGGACCCCAATTCATTCTATCTCAGCTTGGAAGTTTCTTTGATATAATTAATATATATACAGACTGAGCTTCATTCATTTCAAAAAATTGCCTTAAAATTCCCCTTTAAGGCATTGTTTCAACACCTTGGTGCTCCCACCTGGGTCACACAAGTTGGCACTACCCAGCTAGGCCCCTTTATGGCTTGTTTCATATCCATGTAGAATTTGGTTGGATTGAAATTTAATAATTTATTGTTTCATATATATATATATATATATATATATATATATATAAGAGTCTAATTTTGATATAATATCATATAAATTTTTTACATTATGAATTATTAAAGATCATTTTGGATATCATCATTAAAATAATTATGACATGATAATTCATGATATGATAATGTAAAAAAAAATTATGTTATCAGTGTATTTTAAATAAATTTAAAAAATAAATTACCCAATTTTTCTTTTTTGGTCGAGGAATTACATGATTTAAATGTATTTCTTCTTCAAAGGTGTTATTGGGCCACTTACGAGCTGTTCTTTTTTTCCTTTTATTATTTTTAGGCCAGCCTTATTTTTAAAGCAATTGCTTTTTACACCTTCGTTTTTTCTTTCTGCATTTTTTTGTATTTTTAAAAATTTTGTCTCTTTGTAAATACATTTCAAAAAGTAGTTTATGAATATATATATATATATATATATATATATATATAAACGAGTAAAATTTAAAATAATTTAAATATATTTTTTAAATTAATTTACAGAATATATCTCGAAAAATAAAAAAATAAAATAAAAACTGTGTAAAAAGTAAAGAAAAAAAATGGTGAAAAAAGTATGAGTTTTTTTTAAATCAACTTAGATCCAGTACCTTCCTGTGCTTTCTTAATTCTTTGGTGCATTTTGTGTTCCAAAAAGCATAATCTGGCCTCTGTCCCCATGGCCCAAAGATCTCCCTACTAATTCTTACAAGCCCACTTGCCCAATAACCAACTTTCCCATGTACCTTTAATACTAGAGAAATTAAAAGTTATTGCTGCTTTTACTACCTTGTTCATATTTCCTTTGTAATTTTTTTTTCATTTTTCTCTTTTTAATTTTGAAATATAGTCATACGTTAGTAATGTCATGTCTATCGGAAAACTTCCCTTCCTCTAATTTAACGTTAATTTAATAATTTTTTAGCAGAATTTAAAAAATAGATATGTATATGGTGCAGGTGTGTAAAGTAGATTAGGGAAGTAATCGTAATAATATTTACAAATTATTATAGTGGAAAATAAAGGAGAATGATTATTGACACCATATATTTTAGCCATTTTTTATACGGTTAAAATTTTTTTAACTCATTTGTTAATCATATATAAATTAACTAATGTAATTACCCGTGCAATCATGTATGGATTTAAAATAAATTTCCAAAAATACTGTTAAATTATTGTTGAAATTTAACTAAATACATACTTTTAAAATTTATTAAATAATGGAATTCATGCATAGAACTTTTTCAGGGAAAAATATTTTTAATGATATCATTTTTAAATAATAATAATAATAACTATTCGGCATATTTTGGATTATGCATTAAAAAAGCGCATCCTTTTCAAGAAGGTAATTGATTATTCCTACATCAATTAATCATTATGTTTATATCGTGTATGTTCAACTTTTTTTTCCACCAGGAAAATTAAAATGTGAATGATATCAACTTATGATGCTTATTGTAAAATTGTTTGTCGTTTTAACTTGATTTGATTTTTATATTAAGAGCTATTTAAGTTAAAAATTAGATAATATATAATTTGATTTGGTTTGATTTTATTTAAATTTAATATTAAAAGTAAATGAAATTAACGTTTTGTAGTTTTATTCGGATAAGTATCTTTTGGTTGTTTATTTGTTTTAATTCTTAATTTAGATCAGAGAGAAATACTTTAATGAGATTGAGAATTGAAATAATTTTGTTGAAAGAATAAATAAATATAAAATGTATGTAATTTGAAAAATGAAGCTATGAAAAAAAAAGATTAAACTTTTTGGTGAAGAATAAATAAATGAATGAAAAAGAACAAAATATAAAAAGTAAATAAGAGAAGATTTCTTTTTATAATACAAATATATTATATGTGTGATTTGGTTTATTTTTTAATAACAAACATTAAAAATAAAATTAAAATATAATTAAAAATTATATTTTTATGATTTTCAATTATTCGATGTAAATCATTCTTAATTTTTCAAATCAGTTTTTCAATTTAAAAATAATTTGATTTAATTTTAAACATTCTTAACTTATTGCATGCTTGAGCTTAATCTTAATGTTTGCAAATCTAATAAAGAAGGGAAAAGAATATAATCAGGTAAAATTGAGGAAAGTAGAATAAAGTGAAATAAAATAAATTTATTATTTTATCGTTTGTATATTTTAATGATTGAATGAAGAAAGGGTTTATTCCATCTCGTTCCTTTTAAATTGGAAAGAAATAAAAATTTGAGATGATAATAAATAAGGTTTGAATAGGATATTATAATACTTATTTTTATATGTATATTTTAAAATGTTATCTATATTTATGTTTACAAAATAAAATTTTAAAAAATAATAATTAATTTTCAAATTTTAATTAAAAATATCGTTTATAGAAAATAAAAATAAAAAAAGAGGATAAAGATGTTTTGTGATCTATTAGCAACAGTGTTTCTTCCACCCCTGCATATATTTTTATCCATTTTCATTATATTAAAACTCTTGGAAGAAAACATTGAAATTAGCATGTTAATTGCAATTAGTTTTCATGGAATGATTATTCATGAATGTTTTAAATAATTTTATTTAAGATAAATTTAAAATTAATAATATTTAATGTTACTTAACATGAGTAATAATGTATTTGATAAAAATAACAAAATATTAATAGAAAACTGAAAAGTTACGCAAAGCTCAAAATATAGGCAAAAGCTGAAAGATTAGCTAGAAGATAAAAGCAGAAAATTTTGTTTTTTCAAATAAAATGTGTGATAGAATTAACACTTAAATTATCTTATAAAGATAAAATGATAGATAAAAATATAATCATTAAACTAAAATTTAAATATTATATTTTTTTATCAATTATTAATTTTATTATTTTAATAAAACTATTAATAAAAAATTAATATTTTTTATTTATTCGTTTATATATATATATATATGTATAAATAAATTTATAATGATTTTGATGATTGTATATTATAAAAAAATTTGGATAATTTTATTTATTTATTTATTTTATTATTTATGATAAAATTTTAAATAATTAATTTTTTTATTTAATTTTAAAAAAAATTAAAAACAAACTTAAATAATGTATCCTCAACAAAAGTATTTATTTTATTTTAAAAAATTTTATTAATAAAAATAAAATATTTTATTATAATAATTTAAATAAAATTTTTAATAACTAATTAAATATTGTTATATTAAACCACGATAAAAAAATCATAATATTTCATAATAAATTAAAGATTATCCAAATATATTAAAGATAAAAATAAAATATTGTGCTTGTTAAAAATGTTAGTTATTTCATTTCATTATTGTAATAGATACCATACCAAAGCCAAACAGATTTAAAATTACTTTAAAAAAAATTTAATTAATTATTTTATCTTTTATCTAATTAAAATATATTTTCCAAAAATTTAAATTCTATGAAATAATTTTTGAATATATATTTAGAATTTTTAAGAAATAGAATATAATATAACTATATAGCTTATAAAATGCTTTTTTTATTTTTTATTTTTTAATCATATTATTAATTTTATTTTATATGATTTTATTTTTCAACTTTCTCTTCTTTATAAAAAATTAATTAAAATGTCTCTGATAATATAATTTTTTATATTATTATTGAATCGTCAATTATTATAAAATTAAAAATTATTAATTTTTATAATAATCATGTTACATTAATAATATATTAAAAATTAAACTAATAGAAAATATATAATTTAGATTTTAATTTTAATATATTATTTATATAAATAATTTTATGCTTTCAACAAATTAAAATTTAAGATATGAATATATTTTAAAATAATATTTATAAATATAAATAATTTTTAATATTATAAGAATCTATAATTAAATAATAATATGATAAATTTTTATATTATCAATATGTTTTCATTTAATATAATTTTATTATATACGGGTTAAGGTCAACCATGCAGGACTAAACACAATTTAACTTGTTTCGTCGGTGTAGACTTCTGCCAATAGAATACCTCTTTTTGGTTGACAATGAATAGAATACTTGCAATGATACCTAGTCGAATCTGCACCAATATACACAATTTGGCTTCAGCTAGTCTTTTCTTTTTTTGGAACAGTTGAAGGAACTAATCGAATTAAAGGCATTCCTAAAACATCAGGCATGGACCATGAGAAAAAAAAAAAAAGCATAACCCAAGGAGAGAATGCGTAGGCCAAGTATCAAGCAGGGGGAAAATTCATGTATTATGTATCTTTTTTTAAAAAAATAAAAAACAGCAGTTATGTATGGACATTTGTTAATTACTTTATTTTTAAAATGAAAAATCTGTTAAATAAAAATATGGATAGAAAAAATAACTGTAAAAGAGCAGATATTATAAAAGAGAAATAACAAATATAATTGATGGTGTGATATAGCATGAGAAAAATAGAGAAACGAAAAATGTTGAATTAGTTTTGATTCTGTTAATTGTCCGTGTATCATTATTTATAAAGAAAATATTAAGTGGCCATGGACATGGATAGAGAGTGCCGTACGGTATAACTGTTACACAAGGCACGGTAGCAACTGCATCGCCAAAAATTACGTTGCGTTTGTTTCTGCGGTAGGCCATGTCACCAAACGTGTCAAAACTCAAAAGCTGTTACTTTCTATTCTTCAACAACACATACACAAGAGTTGAGAGTGAGTGAGTGCCTTTCTCTCTAGCTCTTCTTCTTCTCTTTTTTCTCCTTTGATCGCTCCCCAACACAGCACAGCACAACATCCATGGTGTCCAAACCTACCGACTCTGCTCCCAAACATCGAGTCAGTTTCTCCTTCTTTCTCCTCCTTTCTTCAATTCAACAATAACTAACAACTCATTTATGGGCTTCAATTCTCTTTTATTTTTCTGATTCCGCAAAATTGCTGTCGTAACTATGTTTCGGAGTTTGAATATTAACTTCCTAGAATGTTGAATTTAATCGGATAACCAAGAGCTGTCATTTAAGAGCTCTCTGTTCCTCTATCTCTCTGTATTTGAATACTACAACGTTTGAGTTCACGAGTAGGGCTTTCCGATCGCCCTTAATTTTGAATTTTGGTCTCTCTTTTGTTGTTGATATTTCCTTTGAAAAATGATACTAGTTATGATTCTTCAGCTGAATCGCATGATAATTGAGCTTTTTCATTCGTTGCATACGGAGGATTTTGTCTTTGGACTTTCTATTTTTGTATATTAAACTATGTATTGATTTTTGAAGCAGTGTCTGTTATCTGTAATATTTGTTCTGTAATGTTGACAGAAACAACATGGAGAGCCAGCAAATGATGCTGTTGGAACCTTGTCCTTCAAGATAAACCAGTTGAAAAAGCAAATTCAGGCGGAGAGAATTGTATCCATTAAAGTAAGTTTGCGATTCTGCGTGTGATCCCATGGCTTGATTCTTGGAGAGGGTTCTACTTTTTGTGGTTTGCTTACTGGCCAGATAACTTCTTTGTTCTTTCAGTGTTGATTGAGAAAAATGGCATTAACCTGGTGCTGGTAACATTTATTATTTTGTGCAAACTCCATTTTGTAGAATTGTTAGTTCTGTTCTCATTTGCCTTTTCCTCTAAAAATCGTGTTGAGGTACTGCCTTAAAAAAATATAATCCAAAGTAAAACATGCAAATTAACTATAAGGGTACCACAAGAGATTCCTTCTATTTCCTTTTACTTTTATATCATGGTAAATTTTCTAATTTGTTTGGGTTTGCATGAACTTCCAGCAGTAGTTCTTAGTTCAGTGTGTTTCTGGGTACAACTTTATTTTATGATCACAAATTTGAACTTGAATTTATTTAATAGAAAATTTCAAGATTGAGTTGGTTTTTCTTGTACACCTTGCATAATAAGCCTGCTATTAACCTTAGTTATATTTCTGCAGGAAAAAATTCAGAGGAATGAGAAGAAGCTACAGTGCCATATTTCGGGGGTCATGTCAGCAATATCAACGAGGGACTCTTCACAGATGGAGGAAAATAGGAAATATCCAATTCTTTCTTCAAGAATTGACCATCCTTTGTGTAAATTCAGTGGCTTCACTCAAGGTTCAGGAGAAAGAGACCACAGCAATCAAGATGTATTATCTGCTACAAGTATCAAAATTCCATATATTGAAAGATTACCACCATATACATCTTGGATATTTCTGGACAGGTATTTTGATCTACAAATGTTTTAATTTTCTGTCCTTTTGTGCCTGTTGTGCAATTTCTTTCCAAATAGAAACTACCTGATTCTTGAATTGTATTCCATTTTAAAATAGAAACTGATATTTCAACACTTGCTGATCAGTAACTATGCAGACTATATGATATATTTTCTGCTATTTTAAAATCTTTCTCACACATCAGAAATCAGAGAATGGCTGAAGATCAGTCAGTTGTTGGAAGAAGACGTATCTACTATGATCAACATGGAAGTGAAGCACTGATATGTAGTGACAGTGAGGAAGAGTTAACAGAACCTGAGGAAGAAAAACACGAATTTTCTGAAGCTGAAGACCGTGTTATATGGTAAGTTTAGAGGAAGATGATAGAGCTTCTTTAAGAAGGTCCATTTATTTGTGAAGAAAGACTCAATGAAACTGAACAATTGATCTTGATTTTAACATTTCTCACTAGCTTTATGAATAACAATATAACATGTTTAATTAACAAGTAACAATGCCTTGTTGGAGCTCAAATGGTTTTACTTGCCACTCAAGTGTTCAGAAAATAATCATGTTATTATGATCCCACAAGATTTTTAATATCAGATTTAAATTCATAGCCCTCAATTTCCATTTTTATTCAAATGCTCAAGGTTTCTCCTTTCTGGAATTACTATCTTGACTACTGAATTTACTAGGATGGCGTTTGAGGAACATGGATCAACCGAGGATGAGGAGGTATTGAATATTGTTAGCCAATTTGTTGGGGGTACCAGTTTAGAAATTCAGGTAATCTAAATAACTTGTGGGCACAGGTATATGCTTCATGATTGTTAATCTCAATTATTGAAAAGCATATGCGTCATGGGGATTTATAGTGAGAAGCCATTTTTTATTTCTGGAATTTTTTTTTTGAAAATATGCAGGAGAGGTACAAAAGTATCAAGGAAAAGAATATTGGTAGGTTCGACCAGCATCCAGAAGGCTTGGGAGAATATGAATCTCCTATTGGCATAAGTCCAGAGAAAAGCCTGAGTGCTGCATTAGATTCTTTTGATAATCTTTTCTGTCGCCGGTGCCTGGTGCGTACTAAAGCATCATCTTTTTTAGCATTCTTATCACCATCATAGTGAGTATGTCTATACTTTTCTGCTTTCATACAGCAGATTTTTGACTGTCGTCTGCATGGATGTTCTCAACCTTTAATATATCCTGTAAGTAATGATGCCATATGTTATTTTCAACCGAATCCATAGTTACTTCATACATAAAGTTAATTTGATGGTTTACTTCAGAGTGAAAAGCAGACAGTTTGGTCTGAGCCTGAAGGTGACAGGAAACCATGCGGTGATCAGTGTTACCTTCAGGTATTATTCTTCTTTGTCTGAGAATTTAAGATTTTTTATATTTTGAGGCAGGTAAGAAAATTAAACTTTTACTTGTTTTCAATTCTCAAAGAGATGAAAACGGGTTTAGTCAATTTTTTATTCTCTGATATATTTCTGTTTAGCGTGTTTTTATTGACTGTAGAATCAGTATACAATAAATTGGTGACATTTCTATGTCCTATTGATTTATATTGGAAGTAATTCTAATCAAAACTTTTGTATGAGACATATATTCTTGATAAGTCTTGCTTTACACTTCATATATGGTGAATGATTCTATATGTGCATCTACATTTCAATGTATGCCAGCTATTGCAACTGGTTACAATTTCACCTCATCAATGTTTCTTGTACGTTTTTTGGGGAAAATGTGTAAAGACTGATTGCCATTTCAATTTCCAGCAGTTAAAGGTTGTCAAAAGTGTGTCAGAAGATTCAACTTCCAGGTCTCAGGATAAGGAAACTACAACTTTGCAAGATGCAGATGGGATATTGGCACCCTCTACTTCAGAGGAACCTAGTATTCTGAGTACTACACCTTTTCCAACAGAAGTTGATTGTCATGAATATCTCAATTTAAATGTTCCTGTCTCAGAAAGTTTGGGAAAACGGAAGGTCTCAAATCAGTCAGACACAGCAGTGTGTGACTCAACACTCCCTTCTGATGATTCTGAGCATTCCTTTAAAAAGCTGAAGAGAATCTCAGATGATGTAGTTACTGTAAATAGTGATTGTAGCAAGAACCTAAATTTGGGTGCATGTGATGAAAGTAAAAGTATAATTACTTGTGCACTTTTGGACAAATCTGTTGAACATACATCAAATAAATTAATAGATTCTTCTAACACTTGCCTTGATGAGCATGACCAAAATGTTGGGAATGAACCAAAAGATCTCCCAAATAAGACAGAATTTAAATTGTCCAATTCAATAGAAGGGAAAGTTGATGGGATGTCAAGTCTCTCAGATTGGAAACCTCTAGAGAAAGAATTATACTTGAAGGGAATAGAAATGTTTGGCAGAAACAGGTATGGAGCTTTATCTGTTTCACCTCACACTATTTATGCTGAGAAATGCAAAGATGACATTAAATTTAATTTATAGTGTGTATGTGAACACACTTTCTTGTGTCTAGTATATAACCATATATGTTTATATTGCCTGTTTGTACACTGTTTGTCAAAATTTTATTTTACTTTCTATTATTATTTTTTGCATTGCAATAGAAGTAACTCTTTTCTTTTTGTCCATAAATCCTACATACCCAAAACCTTTTGTTTTAGCTTCAATTTCAATTAATCTTCAGGAAGACATGAGTAGTTTGGAAAATAAAGGCACTAACTTGGAAGGAATTAGTAAGTTTTGATTGTACTTTTCATGTGTGTTATCTACTAAGTAAATTGAATGCCTTCTGTTTCTTGAAAGTGATGAATTGCATTGCAATCACGTCCTGGAAGATATTATTGTACACTTCATTCCCTCCCCCCCCCCCCAAAAAAACATGCTTTGATGGAGTTGGGGAGGTGAAGGTAGAAGAGTGGGGGACAAACAAATGGCTTGAAATATTGCTAATGCCACCTTGTAACTGCTCCTCCTATCACAAAATTATATTACTAATTCGGTTTAATAACTGTATCCTAGTAATTCAATTGCTCTACCTCTGAAATCAAAAACTTCTTTCAAATTGCCAGTTGAATTTGTTATATGTATAACATGTCCATTTATCTGTACTTTCATTGCAGTCCTTTTCATCGTATTGTGCAATCAATAATAACTATTGAAGTTTGAATGCATTATTAGCACTTAATTTTCTCTAAACTGCAAGTAATAAGCAACTAATAAAATGCATGAATTTGGAACCTCTATAGGTAACTTCCTCAATTGTGATTAATGGTTCATAATTAAATGAAACTAAAGCATAGTTCATTTTCTTGTCATAAATATTGGATTTCATGCAGAGGTCTAATTTTATTAAGTTTTTACTGATGTCAAGTGCAACTCGTACTCTACAGCTGCCTTATTGCAAGGAACTTACTTTCTGGCTTGAAGAGTTGCAAGGAAATAGCTAGTTACATGCATTCTGGAGGAGTGCCAATGCCCCACAGATCTATTACTGTGCCTAGTTCAATCATGGAAGACAAGGGAAAATTTGATGCAGAATGCACCGTGAGAATTACAAGCTTTCCTGTTCCCATCTTCTTTATCCTACACTCTTGTTTCTTGTCTTGACTGCCTTTTTGTTTTTCACTTTTGGGTGTGGGGGCTGGCTTGATGAAGATGGAAAATAAAATTTTCCGCATATAATGTACCTAAAGGTCACAACTCACAACTGTTGGGATAAATGTACCGGTATTATATGATCAAATTTTTTATTTTGAAAAATTATATAACTACATTATATTCTGAAATTTCCTGGCCACATAGGAACTGGTATCTCAATCATCTAGTTTGACATCAAACTTTAAAAGATACGAATTATCTCTGACTGTTGGATGTTTTCTAGCCTTCTATTAAGTTACCTAATAAACAAGGTCTTTCTAGGTTGTACACGCAAAGAGATTGAGTCCCTTTTGAGTTGATATATTTTATTTTCTTCCTTCTTACCTCTGTCTGATCCTCCTGTTTTCTGTGATGATTGATGAGTTCTTCATTTATTTATTTATTTATTTGACAAAAAAAGTATCTTTTTGAACTTCTACCAACCTTTATGAGTACCCCTTATTATTTTTATGCCAAAAAATTTCTCTTGAATCTGGGTTTTCATGTTAGGACCAAGAGATGCCATCTAGGTCACGGTTGCTGAGGAAAAGGGGCAAAACAAGGAAGTTTAAATATTCTTGGAAGTCTGCTGGCCACCCATCAATATGGAAACGAATTGCTGATGGGAAAAACCAATCTTGCAAGCAGTATACACCATGTGGATGTCAGTCAATGTGTGGAAAGGAATGTACTTGTGTTAACGGTGGAACTTGCTGTGAAAAATATTGTGGGTATGTCACTTTTCATTTAATTATGTAGCTTTTCTATTAGTATAACGGAAGAGAACATTGAAGGATATTTCGTTTTCCTTGTGGCCATGTATTGTGTAGGACTGTTTGAATCTTTGTTAACAAACTATGGGGCTATATGGTCATAGCACAACGAGTGTAATCTGGATAGATAGTCAAGTATGGTTTCATTTGGTTACCTAAGCTTTTTAAACACAACAAGAAACGATCGTTTATTTCAGAGTGACAAGAGATACAGCTGTCAATGCAAAGTTATATATTCAAAACTCGTTTTTTTTCAGTGTTTTGCTAGGCTCTTATAAAATGCATTTTCAACTTAATTTGTGAATTATCCTACATACTTGAATAATGTAATTGTTATCAAATTTTGATTTAAATGTAATAAATTGGCTCTTCCACCTTCAGTTGTTCAAAAAGCTGCAAAAACCGGTTCAGAGGATGCCATTGTGCCAAGAGTCAATGCCGAAGTCGACAATGCCCATGCTTTGCTGCTGGACGTGAATGTGACCCAGATGTCTGTCGAAATTGCTGGGTTAGGTAATATGACAAATATTTGCTGCGGACATGATTTTACGCCTCCTAGGTCTTTGCATGTACATGTCTCGATTCTATTACTTCACCTGATTAAGAAAGTCATTATTCACCATTAATATTTTTATTCTGTAAATTCAGTATTTCAGTACTATCTACTTATTTTGTTTGTTAGGTATACTATGCAAACCTTTGTAAATTTTACTTGTCTTACTGATCTAATGTTTGTATTAATGTATACATCGACTCATATAATTTATTTCTGGTTTATATAAGTTTTATAGTTTCAGAAAATATTATTTTGCTCATATGATAGCTCGGTGCATCACAAATTTCAGCATGCTTCAAGTATTTAGTAGCTATGCTTCAATAAAATTCATTTATCAATAAAGGAAATGCTATAGTGAGAGGTGGAAAGGTTAAATATATAGGGTGCCTGTGTCTGTGATTCAGCAGTGAAAAATTTACAAAATGTGACATCAGGGCCTGGGAAGCTACACTTGTCCTTCTGCTATGAATTAATCTAGTTGTGACAAAATATCCAGTTTATGTTATAAAGCTAAAAGCCCCTCTAATAAAAGGCTCTCTTTCATCTGCTCTTGAAACTGTCCTAAATTCCTTTAATTTTTATCGAACTTAATGGTAAATCATTGACTTCTTAGAACTTTTAGCAGAATTTATCCTGTTAAAAGAAGGCATCTCTTATACAAAAAAAATTCTGTAAAACCTGGACAGATAATTTTGCTATTAAAATAATAATCCCCGGATCTCATGTCCTCAACCCCCCACTCTAAAAAAGTAAAAAGAAACTCTAAAAACCATGAATTGATAATTCTCTACTTCACCTTATCTTCTATTTGACACCAGTTTAATGCCCTTCAGTGCTTTATCGGTTAAAATTTTAACTGTTCCCTCTTTAATATGTTATTTGGACTCTGGAACTCCCTTCTACCTTAAATCTTTGTGAATGCTTTTAAGAATTACTTTCTTTATACAGTTGCGGGGATGGTTCACTAGGAGAGCCACCTCGGCGTGGAGAAGGTCAGTGTGGAAATATGAGGCTTCTTTTAAGGCAACAACAGAGGGTGAGTAATTCTGACCTTGAGTGTATTTGCATTCATTTTCATGAATCAAAATCATGGCATGCACTTGTGTCACATTGTTTTTTATTTCTGTCAGATTCTGTTGGCAAAGTCCGATGTTGCAGGATGGGGAGCATTCTTGAAGGTTAAGATTTGTTTGTTTTCTAGCAACATTAGCTTTTTCACTTCACTAACTGATGACGATCTTTCAGAACCCAGTTAACAAAAATGATTACCTAGGAGAGTACACAGGCGAACTGATCTCCCATCGAGAAGCTGACAAGCGTGGGAAAATATATGATCGTGCAAACTCATCTTTCCTTTTTGACTTAAATGATCAGGCAAGTGAAACATTATATTTTCTCTTATCTTGGGCTGTTCTACCTCTTCTCCCATTGATTTGAGCTTCCTTGTAAGTCATACATTATTGGTTTCTTATTTTTCTGTTAGCTTTCATCAATTTTCCCTTTCTCCTCACATTTCTTTAATGTTAAGTTATAACAAATTTGGGACTTCAAGCTGCTATCTGTTTCTTCGCAGTACGTTCTTGATGCTTATCGCAAAGGAGACAAGTTGAAATTTGCAAACCACTCGTCAAACCCGAACTGCTATGCAAAGGTGAGCTCATAGCTCAAGTTTTGGGGAGCTTTAAAACTACCCTTTGAGCTCAGTTGCTTGGACTTGATTTTTGATTTGTCACAATGGTTGGCCCCTTGTACCTGTGGCATAGGTGATGCTGGTTGCTGGAGATCACCGAGTAGGCATATTTGCCAAGGAACACATCGATGCTAGTGAGGAGCTCTTCTATGATTATCGGTATGGTCCAGATCAAGCACCCCCCTGGGCTCGTAAACCTGAGGGTTCCAAGAGAGACGAATCAGCAGCTCCTCAAGGCAGAGCAAAGAAACACCAGTCGCATTGATTAGCCTTGACCAAGGCTCAGCATGTACAATTTTTTGACTTCTACCACTATAAATTCTCTACAGAGACAAATTTGAAGATCAACACGCTGAAGATGGAAATTAATAATTGGTATGCGGTGCTAATATGCCTTAAATTATGTAAATGATGACATGGCTAAGCAATAAAAATAGGCAAAAGGCTTGGGGCAAATCAATGTTCAGGGCAATAATAAGCTAGAAATTAGCCTAGCAGTAGGGGAAAAAGTATAGAATTTCGTTTCGGATGGAAGGCATAACATTTCGGCGAACCTTGTTTTATAAACTTTGGTTTGCTCTTCACGAGGTGAGCCATCCAAGCTATTAGATCACTCATCTCATATATTATAAATAGAGAAAGTTCTATGATTTGTGAATGAAAAATCAATTTAAGATTTTAAGCTCTGTCCTAGATGCGGAACATAGTGTGTTGCAATTAGTCACAATCCGCTAGACCGCGCCAGTATAAGTGTAGTCCTCTGATTGAAGGCTGTTATTGTAGTTGCGGCGTCAATTGGTGATGACAAACAACAATTCATGGGTGTGTGTGTATATATAAAAAATAAATTTTAAAAATATATCTAATCAATTATATTAATTAATTGAAGAATTATATTATTTTTTATACATTTTTTAAGAACCAGTTATTAATTTTTTAAAATCACTTTTAAATTATTTGAAGCATAAATTTAAACAAATCATATAAACTCATTTCTCTCCATTATTTAAAATAAACATTTGCTTTAAATATTTCTTATACATTTCATAACTACCTATTATGATGCGTCGCCGAAATTACCATTATATGATCGCTTGATATAGAAAATTTGTGTAAGGATCATTTGAGTATTTGATCAGGGAAAGCACCAAATTTAAGAGACCAAACACACGCCTCCATAAATATTAAAGAGAATGTACATTGATAGTTTAAAATAGTTATATGATTATTAATTAATTTTTAATTTTGATTTTATTTGTATAATAATATGATTTGAATTTATTTTTTATTTTATTATAATTAAAAGTTATATATTTTTTTTCTTTATCTTTATTTTTTTTCTCTCTATATAAGAAAAGAAAGATTCTATTTGATGAATAAAATGAGAAATGATGAGATTACATATGAAAGATGATGAGACTATGTTCATATGTAGTAGTATTATTTTTCAATAAAAAAAATGAAAAAGGATGTGGGTCCATCCAAATCCATCCCTTTAATATTATTTTTTAATAACAAAAAATTATATTTTTTTAATTTAACATTTAAATAATTAGTGCACTAAAAGATATGATAAGAAAGTTTTAAGATTTTACATTTTATTGAATGTGTTATGTGTGAAACACAACACATTTTTGAAAGTTATGTTTATGTAAATAAGACCGAATGGATTGAATTGGTTAAATTGAAAATTAATTGGTTTTTTTAACTAATTGAATCATAAAATTATTTTAATAAAAAACTAATAGTAAACTAGTAAAATTGAAAAAAAAATAATAAAGCAAACAATGAATCGACATAATCGATAAAAAAAGCTAATTCATATATAAATGATATTATTTTAATTTCTTTATAAAAAATAATATTATATTATATTTAATTTAATATGTATAATTTAAATTTAAAAAATTAAAATATGTATAATTTTTAATTTTTAATAATGTAAGATTATGATATTAATGTATTTTGATTATATATTATAATTAAGAATAAAATTAATTAATTATTGATTGATATGTTATTGTTAGCATATATTGTGGGTTAGCTATAAATATCTACTTTAGCAATGATGTGTACATATTTTTTAGGAGTTATAACTTTGCTGATTTTTTTCTATTACAGGGATATGTTAACCTTGGAGAAAGTGGTACTATCAGATAACAAGATGTGTAAATCTTGTTTTGTTATGAAAAGATATTTTATCAAATAATTTTAATATTAAATTTATAAAAATAATTTTAATAATTTTTTATTTTCATATTATAAAATTTTATTTAAAATTGAAACCAATTATAAAAATTTTAATAAAAAAGATAATTTTATTATTTATATATAATTTATATTTTATTATATCATTACATTAGTTTATTTTAAATATAAAAAATAAAATAACATAATATTATTCCATTCATTATTTAGTGTGCATTAAATATAAAAAAATTACTTTTATTTTATTTTATTATTATCTTATTCTCATATAATATATATATATATATATATGTTTATCCTATTTTAACCAACAAACATGCCTATCGGATAGGAATTAAATTTATTTCACTTAATAACTTTTTAAAATATTTAATATTATTAATCTAACTATTAAATTAAACTTATATATTATTAAGATCAAGTATACCATGTTTGATAAAATTTAGAATATATTTAATATTTCATTAAGTAAATTTAATTTAACAAAACAAGAAAAATTATAATATATTAAATTAAATTAATTTAATTAAGTATTAAATAATTTTAAAATTAGATTAAGAAAAATTATCTTCTCACATCATAAGGTTTAATAAAAATTTATTTTAATACTTCTTCTAATTCTTACATTGACATCTTATGCATGTAATTTTATAAAAAATTAGTAAAAATATTTGTAGTTGAGAAGAGAATGCAATGCCACATATTTATATAAATTAAGATAAGCTTATATGTAGTAATAAAAAAAACACTAAATTATATTTTACTCAATTTTAAGAGATACGAATATAATTTGCTTATTAGAATATGATATTATATTATTCTTATAGATCGGATACATTTTTAAGTAAATAATTTAGTTAAAACACTTATTTGATAGATTCTTAAAATTTGTTTGATGGTAAATATAGAATAAAAAATTGGATAAATATAAGACATGATAAGAAAAAGATAGATTTTTTTACTGTCTAATGTTTTATATCTATTTATTAAATATATATATATATATTAAATTTAATTAAATAAAAATATTTGAAACAAAAATATTTATTTTTAACTTTTATATAAATAAATTTTAAAAACTACTTATTTTTATAATTTTAATTTTTTATCAAATGGTTCAATATTTTTTAATAAAATAAAATAAATAATATAATAATTAAAATAAATAGTATATATTAAAATAATAATTTAAAATATAATATATTATAAAAATATAAAAATAAATTTATCAAAATTAATAATTTTTTATAAAAAATAAAATAATATTAAATATGAAAATAAATAAATAATCATATAAAAGTAAAAAAAAAATAACTGAAAGCTAAAAAAATATAAAAACTATTTGAAATAAATTTGCCAGAACATAAGTAATTATTTAAGAATGATAATACCTATTAAAATAAATTACTTTAAATTTAATTCTTTGTTTGAATTGAAAAAAATTAGAAAAATATTTCTCGTTTATTTGCATTTATTTTATATAAAAAGTAAGAATTAATTTCTCAAGAATCCACAAGAATATTTTATTCTCTCAAAAGAAAAGAAAACAAGGGAAACCAATTTTTTTGTTTTTTATTTATAAATTATTAAAATTATGAAAAAAATTTAAAAAAATAAAAATATATAGTTAAAAAATTAAATCCTTTTAAAGTTAAAATCATATTTTTAAAATATAAATTAAAATTTATACTACAAATATTTCTTTCTATTTTATTTTTCATTTTATCTAAATAACTTATTTTTACATTCTATTTTCATTCCAAATTTTATCCTCCTAATTTTTTTTTCTAATTTTCATATCATCGCATAAATGTCTTCCCAATTTTGTAAGGGGTTAGCTGAAATACTTTTTCAAACATTTTCCAAGTGTTTTACTTTAAAGAAAAAGAAATACTTTCTGCTGAAAGGATTTCCCAACACCACGGAGTAACCTACTGGAGCATCATAAATTCCAAATGTTAGGTTCAGATTCAAGGGAAATCATTGAGGACAAGAAAGGGAACAAAACCAAACATAAATATGAGGTACACCAAACTTCAACCAAAGTCCTGTAAATGTATGATCCCCACATCACCTACTTCCCACCGTTGATTTCTTGAGAGTATGAATTAATTAAAAAACTGCCTCAACAAGAGCATGCTTCTTTTTGGGGTATCCAATTCCAATCATATGGTTCAAATACACCTTCCCATCCTTCACAGTTGCTGCTGTGGCCAAGCGATGCAAAGGCCCATAGAATGTTTTCACAACAGAAGCTGAGTTCCACCCATCTGAGCTCTCCACTAGTCTCCCAGAAGGATTCCCAGCAACTACCAATTTAGTAGCAGATAGTAATTCTAACCCATCTCCAAAATAAAGGGACCCTCCCTTTACCTCTATTTTCTTCACTTCCTCTCCTTTTGTTAAATCAATCTTGAACAAATTACCGGTGAAAGTGTGAATCACAATCAGGAACCCATCTGGGTGGTAAACTATTCCGTTTAGCCCAACCAAGTTCTTGTACCACTCTTTTGGAGCAAATAGTGGGTTCCTAATGACTGATAGAAGCTTCCCTTCCACCCCAAGCTTCCATATTTTACTGCCTCTAACATCAGTAACATAGGCATTGCCTTCTTCATCAACTGCAACATCGTCCGCAAAAGATTTCTCATCACCTGCATCCAATGGGAAAGGAAAACCGACATTGTCACAACAATAAACAACTGCCATATGTATAGGACATGCAATAACAAATTTAATAATGTCACGACAACCCACCAGCTGTACCTAAGCTAACGCAATTTGAAAGTTATGCTTCATTTAAGAGCCAACAATATAATAGGACATGCAATAGAGCTATACTGACGTGGGTAGGCCACTTCCCTTTGGTTTATTATTGGCATGCATGGCTCATAATTCCATACATTGGGGTGACATGACAACTATCCATATGTTTTCTTTCTTTCAATTTCATGCACAGTGACATGGAATACACTCCTGCAGTTGCAGATATGCATATCAGATGCCTCAAACTAAAATGAACAAACTAGACAGCAAGAGCAAGTGTTGAAAGTGAAGTGACTATTCTAGAATTTTGTTTAGTGTTTCTCTCCTTTCTATCCTTCTTTAAAGGAAATAAGAGATGGAAAAGAAGAAAAATATTTTAAAAAATCTAAAACATTCGTTTCAATTTTGTATTTTTTTAGCTTCATAACAAATGAACTTGACATTTTTTTTATATAATGGACATATTTTGAAATAATACAACTTTTAAATTATAAAAAATATTAAATTCAAAATATATAAAAATATTATAAATTTAAAATATATGAACTAAATAAATCAAATTTAATTAAATATTTCAATAACATAATTGTTTCACTATTTTCAACAGAATGATATGGACAAATATTCAAAATTTGTTTTCATAAGCCAGTATTTAGCTCCATCTTAACATTTAATTGTCATACCTAATTACCTGCAACAAGCACCAAACGTAACTTGTCCTGGGCAATGCTAGCTTTTTCCAAGCGGATTCCAAATTATTTGCTCGGATTAATATTGTTTAGGAATGCACATGCGCACATCTTTAACAATTTTAAGGTAGTTTTTTCTTTCATATTTTACCAAACAGTTCTGATATTCCACAAAGGAATACATCGCACGTGAATAGTTGGAATTTTTTTTTTAAAAAAAAATCAGACTTGCTTACGCCTGTGAGTAGGTATAATTTCCGTTTACCAAAAACAATTACCTTTTCTCCAACAAAGTAAAGTTCTTTTATAGTTTTACCTACTTTGGAAAAATTGTTACAAGTAATAATAATAATAATAATAGTAACGTATATTCATTTATAATAGAAAAATCGTTAGTATCCCCTTCACCATTTATCAAGGTTGATAAAGAACATAGAAATAATAAAAATACCCTGTGAAAAAAGTTTCCGACCATTAAAAAAGATTAATACAATCAAAAGGAGAACAATTGGACCATCAAGATCTAGATAGAGCGAGTCTACTTTAAAATAACTTTCAGTGTTTATATTTTAATTCAACTTTTTATATTTTTTTTCTTTTATTCCATCTATTTTCATATATCCAATAATATTTTTTTCACTTAACACTCAATTTTCGGTTGCAACAAAGAGAAGTGGACCAAACGTGCAGTAAATATATATATATATATATATATATATATATATATATATATATATTATTAAATAAAATATGTGAATAAAACCAACACGAATCCTTCACGGAAGTGGTCGCACCTGGCAAAGGACCATCTTGCATCGTTCAGCTTTATACAACAATCCAAGCCATAATGGCATTGAACAATGAACCAAAAATTCAGATGCTAAGTGTATGATTGTTCAGTCACAGCTCACAGGTGAGTGAAATCAGAAAAAATAACATTTATTTAATTATTCGATATAATAAAAAATAAATTATTTAAGTTTTAGATATAATCTCATAAACATAACCATGAATGAAATAATTAACTATTTTAGATTGAAAAAGAGTATGAAACGAAATATTTAGTTTAAAGCATGATGTGAAGCGGCAGGCCCATACGAAAAATGAGAAAATAGAAGTATGGTAAAGTGAGAAAGCTTACTAGGACCAGCGAGTTGGGTTAAAAAGAGTCGATTCCAAGATGAGAGATCGTAAGCTCCAAGCGCACCGTATCGATTTCCTAACGAGTCAGCGTGAACCACAAGAACTCGATTTCTAGGCAGGTCAATGGTAATACCCAAAGACGCATTTCCGGCCAAATGGGCTTCTATCACCACCGTCACTTCCTCTAAGGGCGCCGTTGAGTCCTCCGTCTCCGGCAACACAACCTGGCCAATACCGCCTTCAAAAAACGAAATTATGAAGCGGCGGTGAGCGGAATCCCACTTAGCGCACTCTCTGAAGAAGCCAGAACTGTGATAGTGATACACATGGGTTGAGGATTGAGCCCGCTCCAAAGTGACGATGATTCCGATGGGTATGGCAGAGAGAAGTAACAGGAAGGTCAGAAATTTAGGAGAACAGAGGGTAGAAAGAGCCATGAGAGAGAGTGTGTGTGAGATTGACGAGCGGTACTCTATTTCCAGTTCTGGATTTGCGTAATAACAATTAGGAAATGCCTTTTTAATAGGAACAAAAAACAGAGCCAAGTACAAAAGTTTGATAACTATTAGGTAGAAATTGGATGCGGGAGGGTGAAAATGGAAATCTAACATTTATTTCACTATGTATATTCGTCCAATGCATCTGTATACACATTGAAATTAGACGGATTTCTGTGAATATGTTTTCCGTTTTTAATATTTTGTATCAAAAATAGAAAAAAAAAATTATTTTATTTTTAATATAAAATTTTATAAATAAAAAAAATATTTTCTCAAACTAAACAAACCTTAATTTTATGCAATAACTCAAAACACCTTTAGTTTATGCCAAAAATGGTACAAAGCTTCTCATATGAGAAAAAGATAATTATACAATATAGGATTTGCACATACAAATTTGGATGTTTTCCTTGTTCAGCCTTTAGAGTATAGCATTCACTTAAAATTTTAAATTTGTAAATAATAACATTTCTTAAAAGGATTTTCTTTGGTGTACTATTTAAGAAGATATTTGTTACTGCATGATAGAGTTGTTTAATTTTATAAGCTTAATTTTGTTGCAAAAGATATTTAAAAGTTATAAAAAATTTAATTATTTCCTTAAAATAAACTAATAATGACATGCACCTACCCTTTTTTAATACACATAATTTCTATTTAATTTCTATGCTAGGGTTAATTCAACTTTTTTTTAAAAAAAAATTTAAAGTGTATTTGGTAATATACTGCAACTAATTGAAAGCTGGATTTAAAAATTTATTAAAATATTTCAGTTATATTTAAAAATAATAATTTTTATAGTATCTATTAATGTTTTCATGCTAGTTATTGATAATTTTTGAGGAATTACTTTAAGCAGCATTTAATTTTCTCGATACTTAACTAAAGTATTTATTCATTCTTATCATTAATATATTTTTACAATTCAACTATTTATTTATTTATAAATTTAACATCATCTTTTTTTTTTACAGTTATATTACTAATTTTGATATATTTATTTTTATATTATTATAAAATATTATATTAAATTCTTATTTTAATACATATTTTTTATTTTATTTTATAAAATATTAATTTTTATTAAAAAAATTATAAAAACTATTATTTAAAAATTTTATGTCAAAATTAAATATAATTTTTATTTTAAAAAATAATTTTTATTTAATTAAATTTTAATATTTTTTATTAAAAAATTATCATACGTATTAAATTTTAATATACTAATTAATTATATTTTTATTTATCATTTTATATTTATTAATTAGTTAGATATTTTAATTTAATTATTAATTTATT
Organism: Canavalia gladiata; assembly: GCA_037954105.1. Lineage (NCBI taxonomy): Eukaryota > Viridiplantae > Streptophyta > Magnoliopsida > Fabales > Fabaceae > Canavalia > Canavalia gladiata. The sequence continues at coordinate 20,585,701 of CM075660.1, forward strand.
AATTTTTAGCTAATCTTTTAATTTTTAATTTTTATCTTTCAACTTTTAATTTAATTTTTAATTAATTCACCTACTAATTTTATCAAATACATTCTTAATAATACAAAATAAATTATTAAATTACCTTGCATTAATCTATATAAAAAATAACCAGCTGACCTGTTTTTCTGATTACAACCTTTTTCCTTTAACGATAAATGTTTTGCCAATTAATATATTTTCCATGTTTAAATAATATTTCTATGAAAAGACCGCTACAATATGGTTTCTTTGGGTATACAGGATTTACGCCAAACATTAGAATGAATCTTTTTTTCTTGTTGTTTTATCTTCTTGCATATTTTGTATTAATTTTTCTATTATCTTTTAAAATAATTTTTACAAAATAAGTATTAAATAAAAATATTTATTTATCATCTATAAAATAGAAAAATATTTAATACTTTTTAACTAATAATTAAAAATTTATAAAAATTAAAATTATTCTATCAATCATATCTTTTGTTAGCAAGCTAGTTTTGGTCAGCCATGAAGTCTGATACAATCCGTGGCATTACGAAACATCAACAAAGAGATTAGAGCAAAAAATGTCCTAAACTCGGAACCTATTTTGTACATTGTACATTTTTAATTTAAGTGAAAAAAACATTTTTCTAACATAGAACCTGGATAGATGATGAAAAAAATGTAAACACTTCCCTAATGTTAATTCAATTATAATCCTATTGATAAATTAATAATAATAACAATGAAAAGAATGGTACTTGGTGCAATAAATAAAAAATATTTAATAAAGCATGGTATTTAATATAAAAATATAAATTTCATTTTTCTTCATTTAAAATAATTAAAATTATTTAATATATTATATTAATTATTCTTAATTAATATCCTTAAAATTAATAAATGTTTTTAAAAAATGACTCCTTTTTTAAATTTTATTTTTATGAAATACTTACAAATAAATATTAAAAAATAAAAATAATTGTAAAATCTTATAATTTCATTGGATGTTATAACTATTTAGTAAAAAATAAAATATCATTTCAATTTCTAATGTAATTTAGAGAAATTTATTAATATATATTCAACGTTCTTAATTATTACCTACAACTTTAAGAAAGTTATTATAAATCTACTTTTTATGCATTATTTCCATTCAATTCCAAGATTTTTTACCTTTCTGTTTAGATGTGACTAAAGAGGTGAAAGTAATTTATTAAAGCATTTAAAATTTAAAATTTAAAATTTTATTTAAATATTATTAGAAAAAATAGATTTTCCTATAAATATTTTTTATTAATTGTATAAAATAATATAAATTTTATTAAATCTACTTAAAATATATTAAATTTTAATGATTATATTGTTTGAATTATTATTAAAATATTTTTTAATGAATAATTTTTTATGAATATAAATTTATAAGTAAAAAATTTAGTAAAGATTAAAATTTTTACTATTTATTTTAAAAATTAAATTTTATAACTTATAATATGATATTTTAATATTAAAATAAATAAATTTTAAATTTTATTTAGATAGTGATATTTTTAAATATTTTACTCTTATTTTTATATTTTAAAGTTTAAAAATTTTTAAATATAATTTTAATATTTTTATAAAAATAATATATAAATATTATTTTAATAATATTTTTTAAAAACATTTTATAAATTTTTTACATATTTTATTTTAATAATATTTTATTATAAAATATATTTTAATTTTTTATAAAAATAAATTCTCAGAAAATAATTAAAAATATCAATTTTTTATATTATTTGAAAACAATAATATTTTTTGATAAATTTTATTTTAAATTTTTTTATATTTCTATTGAAATATTAATAAAATTAAGTTAATTTTTTTAAAAAAATTTAAAATTATTTTAATATAATTTATAAATTATTCTATTATTATTTGATATTTTAAATGTTAAATAGAATAAAATAATATTATCTATTTTATTATCATGTAAATAGCATCCAATATAAGATAAAAATAATTAAATAAAAATTTATTATATTTTTATTTTATTCTATTCTTTTCTAATTTTAATATCACATTTTTTTTCTCATCCTAACTAAAAAATAAACTTTAAACTTTTAAATTAAATTTTTTTTCTAGTCTATAAAATGATGCTGTGAATAAATGGATATAACCAAATAATGATCCATTCAATATATAGATGTATAGAATTGAATTACTTTTATTCAAATAATAAATTTTAAATATAAGACATTTATAATATAAAAAATTAAATTTTAAAAAATTTAAATTATTTTATCTAAATAAAATAATTTAAAAATTAAAAAAATTAAATTTTGTAGTTTTCAAGTTTTTTAAAATGTAAAAATATTCCATCAAAATACAAAGTATTAATTTTAAAATTTAATTTTTTATCTAATTTTTATAGTAATAATATTTTTAACTTTAAATAAGTTTGAATATCATATTGTTCCGGATGAAAATTAATTTGAATATTTTAACATCAACTTCTAATTATCCACGAATAATTTAAAATTGGATTAATATCCACTTGATTGAATGATAAATTTTTATGTGAAGAAATTTCGCGATAAATAAGATATAAAGGAAATAAACTAGTTAAACAATAAAGCCAATTCAAAAAGTAAATAGACAAATTAAAGATGCAAAAACAATTTCATAGAAAACACTTCATACCTAAAAGGATGCTTTGAAATCGTCTTCTTTAAGTGGAAATTAAGTAGTCTCTCAAGAAGATTATAAAGAAAACTGAGTAAATAAAATAATTTCTATATTAAAATTGCTTGTGTCTATACAATGCACACACATGCTTAAGCATTAATCAGAAACCATTTTACAGCTATACAAGTGTACTTTACAAGTTCTACGACTAACCAACGTATTTTTTCTTATATTTCTCCAAGTGATCTTCCTCCGAGTCCTCTTTCTTCCCTTCAGTTGAGTTTTGTGGTATCTAAGTCAAGAAAATTATCCATTTCAGAGATCGAACTCATCAAGTCAAATCCAACTTCATAAGAAAGCTGGAATGAAACAATGTCCATTCCAATTCTGCCTTAAAAAATCTATACCAACACGTATCTAAATTAATTAACAAGTCATTAGAATAATTTACATCAATTTATTTTAAATACACATTACAACTTAAAAACTAAACAATATTTTGGCTGTTAACTAATTTACCTTCAATGTAGGGACGGAAGAAGCGGGTAAGGTGGCCCAGTCCCCTTCCAAAAAATATTTTCTAAAAGTTATATATAAATCTTGTTTAAATGTAAAAATTATATAATTACATAATTTAGTTATATAACAATATATTAATAAATTTATATAATTAGTAGATAGATAATTTTTAAATATATTAATTATAAAAGAAGTTGTATTTATTTAGATGATATATTTCTTAAAAAAATTTATCTTAGATAATTAACCAAAATATTCTTTTTATTTGCTAAAAAAAATATAATTATTCATAATAAAATCTATTTTCTACTCACCCTCGTTCAGTTTTTTTATCCGTCCCTGAATCAATATGCTTATGGCAATAAGTTAACCTGTGAGTTTGATATTACAAATTGACCGATGGCTTCACAATATTAGGTTTACGAACTTTTTTTTTTGGCTATACAGAAGTTTAAGATTAAGATAAATCTCAAAATCGAGCAAAGTCTTGGTTGGTACTCCTGCCGTACTTATTTTATTTTCATTTAGCATATTTGTTATTTTATTTTTAAAAATTTAAATTTTAATCAAATGGCATATATGTCAAATGTCTTGTTTTAAAAAGAAAAAAAAATTACATACTGTAAAAATATTAAAAAATAAATATATAAAATCATATACTATGTTTTGAACTAAACGAATTATTGTATAAGTTTATAAGCATACATGTAGATTTTTTTTTAATTTACAGATATTTTTTAATAAAAAATATCCACATTATAAAATTTAGAAATGCCAACAAAACCTAAAAAATAGTATATTATTTATATTCATATTTAGGACTCGTTAAATAAAATTCGACAGTCCGAATCCAATCAATTCAAAAGTCAATGTATACAAATTTATATGGTTAATGTCGGATGGTTTTGTTTTGAACCGATCTGATCATAATATTAAAATATAATTATAATAATATATATTAATATGTTAGATTAAAGATAGATATAATTTTATCTTTTATTTTTTTAATTTTTTAAATTAATTTTTAACTTTTTATAAAAAAATTTAATCTGTTATTTATTGATGTATTTTATAAATTTTTGTCTTGTTAAAATTTGTTTAATGTTGTAAATTCCATTTTTTTGCTTTAAAATATGTTTTCTATTTTTCTCTTCCATTCACTTTTTATTCCTCAAAACCGTGTGTCATTATAAATTCTTAACCAACCAATACTCACTCTCATTATCACTAACATTGTATTCCTTTTACTATCTTTAACACAACATTTGAGATTCTTTTGGAGCATCCTTCACAAGTGAGTGAATCCAAAATATAGAAATCCTTCATCAATTTTTCCTCACTTCACAACACTCACATTATTGGGTCATCTCGCACACAATACCTATACTAAGTATTTTATTACTTTCCATGGCATTGTGAGGAAAGTATTGTTGTTTCTCATCATATGTTGCACTAGAGAGAGAAGAAACTATAGTTAAATCTTTGTTGGATGACCTCCCTAGTTCAGTTTGCATCTCCTTATCTATAACATCTTCATCCATAATTTGTTGCAACCTAAACTCTGCATCAACAATTTCATTAGACCTAAAAGTATTAATACTTACATTTTCAGGATTCTCATCAACCTATTCAAGAAATTTGTTTGAGCATTAGCATTGTAATTGATTGAATGAATTAACTAGTTGCCTAATCTTATTTTCCAAGTGTTGTAGGCTAGCTTCTTTTTCTTTGTTGGAATTGCACGTCATTCACTTGCATCTGCTTCATTAATTCCTCTAAAGTATATTAAGGAGTAGTATCATATTGTTTCATATTATGTTGCAGAGAAGATGGTTGGTATGCTAACTCGATGTTGTAGTGGATTGGAAAGATGGTTGTTGCTACCAAAATTCAATGAGAATAGGTTGTATAGAGTTAGTTACCTTGCCATATTAGATTAAGATGACTATTCCACTCAGGATAGTTGTTATAGGACTCTTGAGGCCTATTATAGTAGGTGTTTAATGCATAGGCCTGTGGAGTGTTATAATCTTCCTAACCCCTAAAGGGACCAATTTTGCTTAGAGAAATATTTTTCCTTTAGGAAATGTATTCTGCAACTTGGATGAACAGAAGCATACACAAATTTCTAAAATATACAAAATAAACAAAATAAAACTGCAAAAAAATAAAATAAAAAAAATTTAGTATGAAATTAAACTCAACCAAATTGGACTAAAGGTCCTCGACAACGATGCCAATTTTGATAATCAATGTTGCAGTTGGGTCAAAATAAAATAAAAGTAAATAGAAAATGCAGTATAAGGTACAACCTTGGTCGTTTCTCAAGGACCTTGGCAAACAATTTGATTGACTTTAAATTAATAAAAATGGGGGATTTGTATTTTATTTTAGGTAAATAAAAAATGAAACTTAATAAAATAAAAATATTAAAAATCGATTAACTTGCTAGTTCAATTTATAAGCGGGATTATCATAGGTTAAAAAAATATTTTTAAAAATAATTTTAATTCTTATTTTGTTTGAATTCAATCAAGCAAGCGATACTTAAACTCCCGATTTCCTACTAAAATAAAACCTAGAATTTGAATTAATTCATGTTCGGATAATTAAGCAGCACCCAAAGTCTCCAAATTAATTATTAAGAATCAAAATCACCAAATTTATAGAAAATCCCACAACTCTTTTTAATTTTTGCTTACAAATTAGAGAGTTAAGCAAGCCCTAATTTTATAATTACAACATTCAAGATGAAATTAAACTAAGTATCTAATTTCACAATTACAAACATCAATTGCAATGTGTAAAAAAGGAAGAAAAATAAATCGTAACAAAAATTCAATTAAGAACAAACTTCAAATCCCTTACTTATAGAATTAAAACCAACGAGTCAACCCAAGAAATTAGCCTTTCATGAGGCTTTTATGAAAGCAATAAGAAGTAAGAATGAGAATAAAAATTGAAACTTTATTGAGAATTATAAATAAGTTTCGGTGTGTCTATAATATATAAGACTTTCCCCTTTTATAGACTCAGTTCGTCTATTCAAATTCAAAATTTAAATTAAAGATAAAACTGAATTAGTTCCCTTGTTCTTCTAGGTTTTCACTTGAATTCCTGTTTTACTCTGTCATTTGAATTTAAATTATGCACGAATTATGGGTCCTTATCCCATGCCTCTTTTCTTAAATTTTTATGAGTGCATTGATAGCCAAATTAGGGTTTTCCTTTAGAATAAATGTTGTAAACAATTGTATCTTGAACTTCAGAAATTAACCCCATCTAAAACTAACTTTTATAGCCCTAAATATGTTTGTTTTACTAGAACATGTTTGGATTGTCTAGATAAAAGTTGAGTCACGGTTCGACCCAAATAAATTTATGATCCATTGCGGTTAGGTATATAAAGATACATGATATTTAGGATTTTGTCTCAGTTTTCTCATGCCTCTAGAATCACTCTAATATCAATTTATACCCTAACATATGACTTGCAAAATGAACAAAGGTTAAAAGATATTAAAATTAAAAAATTAACCAATTTAATCACTTAAGTCCAATAATATAAAAATCACTAAAAACGATAGAATTAAACATTAATCAAACCCAATTAAGCCAAACAAAAAATAAAAATAAGTGTATAAAAATTTATTTACCATTAGTTGATTCTACGTGCTACCCACCCTTACTTATACCTATTATAGTTAACTAACATCTATGTAGGTAGTGAATATTTAAGAATTTAAACTATAAAAAAAAATCCTATAATTGTTGGTTATAGATGCATAATAAGTAACTACATGTTCATAATACTATCACTAAAGGATCATGGTGCCATTTCATTGTAACCTCTCTTTTTTCTATGCCCAAAATACAACCTTTACTATTAATAAATTTTTTTTTTATAAAAAATATCTATAAATACTCATTCATTTATCTATAAGTGTAAAACAATCACACAAAATATTCTGGTGTAAAATGAGATTTTCAAAGACAATTAATTAGTGCTTCTATTTTGTGTTTAGCAAGCTTCATCTAATTTCTGTAAATTTAGAAACTCAAGAGTTATTTATTTGATTATATTCTATTATTTTAATGCTCTTTATGTGCTTATTTATCTTATAATAATATAATATAATATAATATTATTAATATATTATTAAATAGTATTATATATCATTATGAATTAAGAAATTAAAAATATTATATAATAATATAAAATAAATTTTATTTTAGCATAAAATTTAAAAATTATAATATTTAAAATATCTAATAAGAGAATATATTTTATTAGTACATGTAAGTTCTTGCGATTTTCTTCCATATGCTTTCACAATCATATATTCCAATTTGAGAAAATCACAAAAGAAAGAAAATGAAATTGAAAAATAAGAGAAGAATCTAGTTTTGGTAAGAGTTTTTTTTATAATAGTTTTCTATTAATTTGATCTTTTATTAATTGGTAATTTTATTTTATTGAAAATATGTTGAATGGATAATCTAGTATTTTTTTCGATAGGTCCATTAATTTTAAGTGATCTGTTATGCATTGTGAAAAATATCATGTATACATGTTTATTGAGCTTAAACCCAATTCACAAATATTCTAAGAATTTTCGCACATGGCCTAGCGAGCCTAATATCCATGATGAGTGAAATTAGATTACATGTATTCTTTTATTAAAGAGCATAATCCTCATTCATCTCTATACACTTGGAGTGTTCATTGTCTCATCAAAGTGAGATTATGATAGAGGAAAACTTTGTTCTTAACATCTACATTTAGACACAAAGAAATGTCACATTTTCAAGATGTCTTCAAGAGGTATATAGTTCCTATTAATTCATATTTTAGATATTCTAAATTCTAGTATAAATCTATTAAATTTGTTTACGTGTGGTATCAAAGTAAGGTTATACAAGGTTTAAAATCTTGTAATTTTAATTTATAAATTTTTCTAAATTGGTTAAGATTTATAAATTTAGAGTTAATAATTTTTATCCTAAAAAAAATTATGATTTATTTTGTTATTAAAATTCAAAAAGATTATACATAATATTTTTTTATTGGATTTATTTTATACATCTTGAGAATTTATATGTATAAATAGATAGCCTTCTATTCTTTGTACAATAATATATAATTAATTTTTATGCTCCTATTTATGTTTAAAAATATAGAGTTGAATGATTAAATTTTTGGGCAGTCGTTTATCCTGTTGAAAGCTCTTTTAGTCGAGTGAGTGTGTACCACCATAGTAGATCATTTACTAAATTGATAGAGTTCCTATTAAATTTTAATTATTGAGATGTTGTGTTATTTGAATTGATTTTTGTTTTACCTCGCCTACATAAAGTTAATTCATTGATTGATTTGCTGTGGTATGTTGACTTGAGGATGATCTTGATAGTAAAGTTATTCTACCCACAAGTGTTAGATTTCTGTAACTGTTATTTTGCATGATATAATCTTTACTTGTAGTAAAGTTTATATTATGTTAAATCCCAAATTTTAAAAATTATTATTTTGTTAATTGTCCATGTTGTTAATGGTTCTAGTATTATTTTTGTCTCTTATTAAATTTTCCATGAGTAACATTATAAATAGTATTAAACTTCTAAATGAAAACAATTATAAGGGTTGGTAAATTTTATGATGGATTTCAAGTGGTTTCGATCAAATCAGGAACATGTTCATTGAGTTATTACTTAGAAGGTCATGAGATATTTGCAAAAGATAAAAGAGTACATGTTTGTTTATAGGAATGTTAACAACCTAAAAAATATTGGTTGCTTTTATTTAGATCTTTCTAGAGGTATAAACAATAAGAAATTTATTTCTAAATATATTTTCATGTTGGGTAGAATTGCTATATCTTAAAAGAGTGTTAAGCAAACTTTGATAGTCTTTTCCGCCACGTGTTAAACTTATTTCTTGTTATAGAAATGCATCGCATGATATATGGATGGAAAACTTTGTTTATACTTTGAGAATTGTAGACTTTATCTCTAAACCATAGAATACTTATTGTGATAATATATATGCATTCTTTTTAACCAAGGATAACATAATCACTATAATTTCAAAGCATATTAGAACTATGTTCTTTGTTGCTAGAAAGATAGTGAAAATATAGAGATTTTTGTTGAGCATATTTCCACCAAGAAGACGCTTCCAACCTCTTTACCAAACGATTCAGACTCATAGTATTTACAAAGCATGTTATGAATATGAATATAATAAGGTCTTTTAATGTATTTAGTTAGTAGGAATTATCATTATTATTTTATATTTATCTTTATTACATTGGACCTATATAATTATCTTGATAAATTTATGCATATGTTAATGTTTCTTATTATTATTAATATATTTATCCATTAAGCATGTTTTTATATCTTTTGTTGTTTCAAGATGTTTTAATTTCTTATATAAATGATGTTTCAAATGAAATATGATTTATAATCTCTTTGAGATATTAGTTGTGTTTTCTTAAAAAAATATAATATAATAACATCAAGTTGATGATAAATTTGAAATATAAAAATTAAGTTCATCAATGACATCTTTACCTATTATATTTTTCTTTGTGTGATAATAAGTTAATTTACTTGTAAAAACATTTAAGTTAATTTTTAATTTTTTTTTATTATTTTATTTTTAATTATTAATTTCTTCTTCAATTTTAAATAACATTCCATTAGAGATAATAATATAATTGACACAATTCTATTATTTTCTATAAAAATTAAAGATATTTGCTTTATTTAATTGAATATTTTTTAATTTGTATTATTTTAATATTATTTTTATTAAAATTAAATAAATTTTTTTAAAGTAAATCATGAACTCAATATTTATAATTAAACATTTTACAAGTATGCGAATATTCCTATAGGTATTCATGGATGCAAATGATTTTTTTATTTTTAAGTTTCCATCAAAGTTTTTTTTATATATAAAAGATTCAAGTGTAAACATATTCTTAATAAATATATAATGTAATAAATATTTAAATTATTAAAATATTATAATGGATTGATAAGTGGACCTTCTTGGAAATAAAAATATATATTAAAATTAAATTTTTACTTAAATTGTTAATAAATAACTATTTTAATAAATTTATTTATGTAAAAATAAAAAAGACATAAAAATAAAATATTAATATTCTAAAAAATTAACTTAACGATTCCAACACTTTATTGCACTTAAATTATTCTAAAATATAGGTTAGTTAAGAGATGTTTGTTGGTTTTAAATCTTGAACTTATTTTATCAAAATGAGTAATTTAAATGAGTTGAATTCTTATTTTCATATTCAATTACAACTTTAAATTTAAGCTTACGATAGATAAAATAGTTGTATAACAACATGTTTTAAATTAAATTAAGATTTTTTTAACTTTATAGCCATGTGTCAAATTTCATTGTAATATTTCTCTTTTATAGATATGTTATTAAGGCAAGGGTAAGCATTTTGATATCCATAAACTCATTTATAAATGGTATTGCTCTTATTCTATGATCCAATTACTATAATTTTATAAAATATTTTTTTCTAACTAACTATTTATAAGTTTGATTTCTAAAAAAAGTAAATGATTTTTTCTAGCATACAATAGCATTTATTTTATGAGAAAAAAATTATATAAATAAGTGCAACACAACACATGTAATTTTTTTTAATAAGAGTGGCACAAGCACAATATAAAGTTAAAACTTGGTAACTTCCACCACTTACCAAGGATGGTAGACTTGAATGAGGTTAATGAAAATTTGATTTACAGAATTATTTATTTTGAAATGATAAACTAGTATTTTAGAAGTTTTAATGTGATTATTCAAATTTTATATATATATATATATATATATATATATATATATGCCAATTTTATCAAGATATTATAGGTTATTGTAAATTGTTCATATAAAAGATTATTATACTGAAATCTTAAAAATATGTTTTAACAATGTATAGAATACTTTATATTAATATAAATATATTAAATTTTAAGAATTTTTTCTTTATTTAAATGCAACGAATTATTTTTAGATATGTATCACATTATTTATCTTTAACATTTAATTTTGATTAAAGTCTCTTCAACATATATAAATAAAGAACCATCTAATGTTCAAAAAATAAGAATTTTATGGCAAAAATCAAATATTAAGTACAAAAGTACTTGCCATGAATAATTTGGTAGTCATAAACAAAACAATGTTAGTCATATTGCTAAATATTAATGAATAGTACTATCAATATTTGTTATTTTATATTTTATATCAACTACATGAACATTTACCGATCATTATAAAAATGATTGGGTAAGCATTTTTTTTTCTTTCAACAATAACATACAAGAGTCTATAATCATATTATAACATAAAGTGTTTAGAATATCTCATCAATCATAAATATTATTAAAAATTATTTTAACATCCATAAAATATTCAAAATATTTTTTATAATAAGTTTTGATGATCCATTACAAGCTATAGTTCAAAAAAATTATCTTATTATAATCAAACAATATATGAATAAAAAAAATTTACAGTTAAAAGTCATTCTAGTATCTATTATTGAAGTAATTGATAAAATTCATAATTAAATTTTTTCTTAAAATTTTAGTTTTAAAATTAATATATTATTTTATACATGATGTAAAAAATATAAAACATGTTATAGATTTATATATGTGATAGCATACATCATAAACTAGTGGATTTAAACTTCAAATTTTATATAAATTATCTCAACTCTTTATTTCTAGGTTAACTTTGGTGGCTTTTTAAATATACATATATAATGAGTCAAAATAATTTTTAAGTACATATTCATGTGTTAAATTAATTTATAAATTTTTTAATGTAAAAATTAATTTAATAAAATAAACAAGCATTTAAACTCTTTACACATAAGTTTTATCATTGAAACTAATATAATTAACACTGTATAATTTAATAATAAATTAAATTACTTAAGATAAAAATATAATATTTATCTATATAACTTGAAAAATTCTATCCAAAAGTGAACTATTGCTAAGTTTTAAAAAATGTTCGTTATAATTCACAACGGATTAATTTATATAAGTAAATTTTTAAATTAGACTTTTGTATATATAAAGAATAAAACCTTTTATTGTGAGAGATAATTATATCATAATATATACTTTCATTTTAAATTAAATTATTTTTTATGATTTTTTTTATTTGAAAGGATAATATTGATCCATACTTTTTCATCTTTTTTTTAACATCTCCTTCCCAGCTTTTAAAATTTTAATATTTTTAATTTATTCTTTTTACATCAATTTCAATTTCATTTAACTTAGCAAAATTGTTCTTGAAGAAAATTTATCACCGTCAACATTTTAATTTTCACTGTTATCGTGAATAACTTCATAATTTACATTATAGACAGAAGATAACATCAATGCATTTGTAAATTTGCATAATATATTTGATATATGCTAAAAAATATAAAATATAATTTTTATATTTTATAAATTAATTTATAAAATAAAAAAATATCTATTTTTATTTTCTCTAATTTTGCTAACAACTTTCAATACAAATTTTCTCATGATACTTTCTCAACAAATGTTGAATTTGGATACTCAAACGTGATTCAAGCAAATATAAAAAAAATTAATTTTCCAACATATGTCACAAATCAACCAAAATAACCTAGAGATGAGAAGAAATGGGATGCTCATTCCATATCATGAATACAAGGATATGATCATCTTTTATCATGCAAAGGGATGTAAAGAAAATTAAGGGATGTCAAAAGAGGGAGTTGTTTTTTACATCTCCTCAATTTGCTTTTCGCACCCTCTTTCATGTAAAAAGACAAAATTGTCCCTATATATTTAGCTTTCGGAAATGTAAATCCGGGAGATTTGAATTTTTTTTTCGGAAACATGTATTCGGAAGGTAAATTGTACAGTGTTCATTAGATGCGGAAAGGTGTATCCGGAATAAAAATATAAATTTTTGAAATATTGCGTGAAAGAAGTGTGAATATATGTTCCAGAAATACGTTTCCGTAACGCAATGAATGAATTTTCGGATGTTCCGAAAATATGTTTCCGTAATGCAATGAATAAATTTCCGGAAACGTGTATCTGGAAGATCTTTTTCGAAATGAATTTAATTACTCTCCAGATAAGTATTTCCGGAAGTTTAATAAATCTATTCCGGAAAAAAGTGTGAATATATGTTCCGGAAATACGTTTCCGTAACGCAATGAATGAATTTTTGGATGTTCCGGAAACACGTTTCCGTAATACAATGAGTAAATTTTCGGAAATTTGTATCCGGAAAATCATTTTCGAAATGAATTTAAGTACTCTCCGGATAAGTATTTTCGGAAGTTTAATAAATCTATTCCGGAAAAGCATTTTCGGAAGCTCAATTCATTCCAAAAAATCATTTCCAAAAATTTATTAAATTCATTTCGAATAATAGAAATGAAGGATAATTTTGGTATTTAATTTTACCAAAATAAAAAGGAGTGTAAAAAGTAAAGATGAGGGTGAAAAAGCAACTCCCAAAATATTTCTGATTGTAGAAAATAGAAGTTGTTAAGAACAGGCCTAAATTTATAAAAGCCCACTCGTAAAATAATAGTTGGGCTGGAAGGCCCAGGAAGACCCGTGACCTTTCGTAGATACTAGATGGATGCCCTCATCGATGATTGTCCTTTCACAAACTCTCTCGACGACTGTCTTCGCCTGCGCCTCCGGTGAGTTCTCTCATTTCTGTATTATAGATCTTCAAACCGAATCATCACCGCACACCCCACAGCTTTGTATTCTTCTTCCTTTGAATGGTAATAATTTACCCCACTCATTTTGATAAGCTTAGAGAAAATTACTGTTCATTCTGTTGATCTCTTCGATTTACAAGATTTTTTTTGTGGGGGATGGGGGGAATTGGGTTCGGATTGAAAATTTTGTTGTAGAACATCAAAACTTTTTATCAGACGAAATTATGAGTTTTTATAATGATCAAATCTGGTGAGCAAATTTTTAAAATTAGTTTTATTTTATATTTCCTATTTTCTAGGTTTTCGCAAAAAGATTAGTAAACCAAGCGAAGCTATACTGAGCTGATTATTTATGTTTTCTATTTTCTAGGTTTTCGCAGAATGTGTAGCGGTAGCTTTCGCTGCCTAGTTTCGTTCAAATGGCCAATAGTTATTGTAAACTTGTTTGTCTTCGTTGAGAGTGTAAATGTCAGCATGTATGATTTGTTTTGTGGGCTATAGTTTATTACACTGTAGTGAGGATTCAGGGGTCGTTCCTGATTTGTCTTTTAAGGGTGTGCCAAACTGACTTGGGCGTAAGTAAGGGGCAATGACCCCTGTGTTCTTCTCACTTTTATGATTAGGGAGAAAACTCCAACAAATCAATGAAATCTCTATTCTCTTCAATTGTCCCATGCTTTTTTCCCCATTATTCTCTTGAATCCGTACCTGCTATCAGATCGGTTGTTAAGACTGGTCGGCCTTTTTGAATTGTATCCAAGTTATATATGTTTAAATATTTATTGCCCAATGCTCTGTAACTTGTAGAATTGACAAGCTTAAAGACAAAGAAGTAAATGGCTGGTCCTAGGATTGCTCATGCTACCTTGAAGGGACCAAGTGTGGTGAAGGAGATAATAATTGGAATAGCACTTGGTATAACTGCTGGTAGTTTCTGGAAAATGCATCACTGGAATGAACAGAGGAAATCCAGAGCCTTCTATGATTTACTGGAAAAAGGTGAGATTAGTGTTGTTGCAGAGGAAGAGTAAAAATGGTCTTGCTTTTGTGCCTATGCTCTCCATTTATAGGCATTTTTTTCCTGCTATATTCAATTGGCTCTTTAAATGTAAATGAGCCGACATACTGGGAGATTGAAAAGAATAAATTTCTTGCACTGATTGTGGACTGCATTGGCTTGTAGAAATTTCATGAAGTTATGTTTTATTTCATGCATGGGTTAATTTTATTGTTGTTGCCCAAGTGTATGTGTGTTTGCTTTGTTTTATTTACTTTGTAGAATTTTGGTCACTTGCTTTTACAACTTAACCAAATCCTCTTGAAAGTTGCAATATGTAACTTAGTGTTATTAGTGTTAAGATTTTAACACTAATAGTAGGGTCATTAGTGTTAGGATTTTATCATGTTAGTGTGTGCGATTGGGTTGGGCTTGTACTAGTTGCATTGTACTTGTTCTTGACTAGAATGATAATATGAATAGGAGTATTAGGCCAGTGTTTAATATCACAACATGAGAGTCTCTGGATTACGTAAATAGGCATCTATTCATCCAGGATATAGGGTCCTTCCCAAACATGGTATAATCATATAAATTTCTGTATAATATATGGCTCTATGGTGGTAAGCCTTGGTGCAACAGTAGAGTTGCTGCCTTGTGACTCAAGAGGCCATAGCTATAAATCTTGGAACAGGCTCTTCACTTGTGAGAGTAAGGCTGTGTACATTTACCCTTTCCAGACCACGGGAGCCCCATACACCAGATTGCTCTTTTTAATATATGGCTTCAAGCTTTAGTCATTTACACAAAAGTGGAAGGTAATTGGGTGATAGTATTAGCCGCCAAGAAATTATATTCCCTCTATTAAGCAATAGAACTACCCAAATTGTTATGATGTTTGTCCAGCTGTTTTGGGGGATAATATTTCAATGTTCCACTTTTTGGTGACAAGGGATATTAGAGATATAATTGTGTTATTCACAAACCTTCACCAAACAGTTTAGCTTTTAATAGAGTTGGACTCTTGACATTTTTTTCTTGACTAAGGCTTTGTTTGGGAGTTTGGAGTGGGAGTGGGAGGGGAAGGTTGGGTAAACCTTTCCTTAGTTTGGATGTCTAGAAATCCTCAATTTGGAGGAACTAAAAAAAATGGGCGTGCTCAAGTGTTCATCCTGCTATCACCATTCCTCCAATAAATAATTGAATTTCCACCCAATGTGGTGTGGGCTTAGGCATTGTTAACCTTTACAGTCCCAACTCCCAAGGGGTCTTGTGTTTTGTAATGTGTTGCCTATGAGGTTGTACGAAATATAATAAAGTCAATAATAAACTTTACCAAATAGTTTAAGCTTTTACATGGGTCGGTTGTTAATGAGAATATTTTGCACACGACTTAGGCTCTCTGTATTGCTGCTACATTTATTCAGAGTGATTGGAACCTAAAATTGCACTAAAGATGGTCGGTCATTGAGACTAAGATATTTTGAAAAAGTATTATTGCACATGAAAATAAATCGAATGGGGTAGGAAGCAGCGAGACATAAGAAGAAATAATAAAAAATATAATATGGTAAAAGAATATAGAGAAAACAAATTGTATTAGGATGAAAACGTTATTTGGATATATGATAATCAGAATTAGTGGTATTTTACTTATTGTTTGGATGTACTTCTAATGCTGAACGAGCACTAGTGTGCTTTGAAGTCATTCTCGAATATATATATATATATATATATATGCATTACATCTTTTGTCCTATGACCAAGAGGTTGTTTGTTTTAAAGTTGAAAAATCAATTCTTATATTTTTTTAACGTTAAATATATATTTCAATAAAACATATGGTGCAGATTATTTGATGCATGTATCTTTAAACTATTTAACAGTTTAAAATTTAATATTATTTAATTTTAAAACGGACATACTTGAAATGAGTTTACCCCTCCAAAAAAATAAAAAGTTGTTTAATTGCGGACGAGTACTATGAATGGTTTAGCCAGTAAGTTTTCTTATGCTCTTGAAATGAAATCGTGGATGGCGATCGACCGAAATAGCTAATTGGGAATACGAGTGTTTTATGTACCCGAAATAGTTAAATAATAAAGTTATACATGAATTAAATAACAAACATTAACCTTGATAAGAAGGTGATCCTGCTGTACCTTTGAAATTCTAATACAATTTACGTTCCTATTCTAGGTATGAATAAACTCTTTGTTTTTCTTTTTTAACACCCTTTTTGCGTTTGCATTTATGTTATATTTCATCTCTCTCTCTTTTTATCACTTTTTTCTTTTACTTTTTGTCATATCTTTTAGTCTTTCTCATATTAGTTTTCTTCTATCTCTCATCACTCTTTTCACACCTCTAAATGGGATGTGAAATAGGTAATGTATACAAAGGTTCAGAATAAATTTATTGTCATAAGGTTGAGTGAGTGACTAGTGACTATTCACAATTTTGGTTAGTTTATGATTTCATAGTTAAAAAAATTAAGGTTAAAATTTTAATTTAATATGTTCAAATAAATTGCATGTAAAGAGTATAATTTCTTGAGTAAACATCCTAATTGGTTCTTGAAAAAAAATATCAGATCTGATTTAATCCTTAAAAGAATGTCATTCAGTAGTCCGCAAAAAATTTCTTTACTACACGTTAGTCTTTGTTAAAAAAATTTCTGTTTAACTTCATAGAATTGAATTGCTTATTTACTGGCATTTGTAATTTTCTTGTAAAATAATTTTTTAAAATCTCCTCTTTAGGCTACAGACGACGTAATTTCTGTTTCCACGATGTAAGTTCATAAAACTGTATTGTAAAACTCCGGTATACTGAAATAGCGACCCGCTAGTGTTTTTCTTGTTTTCTGGTATACTGGTATAGTAAAATGGTGTAAGACTAATCGAGTCATTGTCGTAAAATTCCACCGCTTTGTTATGTACCTTTTATAATCATTATTGACATGTTGGAGATTGCAACTTTAAGCTGAGGTTGCAGGAATCTGGATCTGAAAATACTACGCCCGGTAACTCAAAAGAATGTTAGCTATGTTTGTCAATCCTGAATGCGGAGTGGTATTTAATCAGAAGCATTGATGAAAATTTTTACATGGATCTTTTAACAGAGGAACTATTACCTATTATGGAAAAATTTTCTAAGATTATTTGGTATTTTAATTTTTCAAGAATCAAAATGAGTTCTAATAATTTTTTAAGGACTAATTTGGTTTAAGTTTTTTTTTAAAAAATTATTTTATAAAATAAAGTTACAAGTATTATGTCAGCTAATTACAAGCCTACATAAGCAATTCTGTTAGGTGAAAGAGAGATCTTTTAAGGGAGGAACTAAATGTTTTATAAAGAAAATTTTCAGAAATTATTAGTTTTTTTTAAGGAGTAAATTGGGTCTGATGAATTTTTTGCAGGGATCAATTTTGATGTTTATTATAATTTTATTTTCAGGTCAAAAGTTAATTTCAGTCGGCGTTTATTTATCTCGACTCTCGCTGAGGACACTATCATCAATCTTCTCGTCCAGCATGCTTGACATATTTGCGTATTATAGTTCGAATTTAAGATGTGAGTGTCCCAAAAATACACAGCTGAGTCAGAAGATTATGTTCAATTAGTCTATGTTAACATATCGAACGATCAAACACGCAATAGATATATAGACCATTTTTTCTAACTATTTTGTTTGTATTATTTTACGGCAAATATCGGAACATCTGGTTGGCTAAAATAGGAGAGCGGGTTGATGGACGATTGATATTTTCGAATCCAAACAAGCATTTTTCTAAGAGACCACCAAAATATCAAGATTTTTATGACCATTCCAAAGATTCTTGAACTTCTTTATCAGGGGACGAAACCCAAGTTACATTGTTACAACTTAGAAAGAGGTGGAAAAAAATATTGTCTTGTCTTTAAAAAAAAAGAAAAAGAAAAAAAGAAATATCTTAATATGGGTTGGACGTGGAACGTAACAAGTGGTTGTCACCAGATAAGTAATATGCGTACACAAATATTCACAAGCATTGGTTATATATCTTGCCAAATCCCTAGCACTACCCCCCACGAAACCTCTATATTGCAACACTCAAGAGCCGTAGTTAAGCAAAACAGCTAAGTGAAGAAGAACAACAGCAAAATAAGAAAGAATGGCAACAATAGCTGGTGTGAGTCTTTCAAGTCCAAGGGTACTTCCCATGGGATCAGACTCGCCGCAAAGAGCACAGGCTATGAGGCTCCCACCTTTGTTCAAGCTCAACCAAAAGTGGTCCAGTTTGGTTGGGCCAGGCCGCATACTGAGTGTTGGGCCCATGCGTGCGACCCCAGACAGGATATCGGAGAAGGTGGAGGAGAGCATCAAGATTGCGGAGGAGGCCTGTGCAGGAGACGGGGATAGCGGGGAATGCGTGGCGGCGTGGGATGAGGTGGAGGAGCTGAGCGCGGCGGCGAGCCACGCGAGGGAGAAGGAGAAGAGATCTGACCCGCTGGAGAACTACTGCAAGGACAACCCGGAGACCGATGAATGCCGCACCTACGACAACTGAGTCAAAGTGTGAAAAAAATCAATGTTTACAAATGTCTCTTTTAGCTTCTATTACATCAGTTCAACGGACACCGTTATTAATTAATTTTTATTTATAAACATAATTCAAAATCCATAACCTCTGAACCACTCATTATAGGTTCACCGTAGCTGTTTTATCTATACTATCTATATATATTTATATGGATATAGATTTATCTCTCCCTGTCTATTTGTAACATGAAGTGCAACTTTTACATGTTGCAACTCAACACGTATTTAACAAGTTTTAAAACGCTTGAGCTTACATGCAACCAAGTAATAAAGGTTGCCTACAAATTCTAGGACTCGAAAGGGTAGCTGGTTCATCCTAGTTTGCGTGCATAATTGATAGGAGAAGCTATCTGGACTGATATATTTAAGAGTTACCTATAGAAACATTGTTAACTTGGCTACAACCAACAATCACTATGTCCTTGGATTTATTTTATTTGATTGTTTATGATAATTAGTGATAGGGGTGAATACGACTCAGGTTGGTTCAAAGTTCTAGAATAAAAATTACTCAAACCAATCTAAACAAGACGATTTGAGTTGGGACGGTTTTCCTTATTTTTGACCCGGACCAAATCAAGCTCAATAATTACAAGTTAGTTTGGATAATTAGGTCCAAATTAAAAATTGAAAAGAAAGATCGAGAAATAAGATCATGAAAATTATCTTTGATGGGAGTCAGGATTCTCTCATTTCTTTGAGAAATGGAGAGTGTTACAACAAAAATTAACGGCTCAAATTTAAATCCCAATTTAAAATTTCCAAATTCACAAAAAATGGAAGGAGAAAAGGTACTGTCGTCTCAGTTCACTTTTTGCCACGATGACGAAGCTTTCCAACCCATCCACGAAGCCCATTCAGCTTAAAGAATGCTTCTGCATTTGTGTTATGATCAATATTACTAATTATCTAGAAAATGGTACTGCATTGAGTTCTTCTACATCCATGGATCAAATACCTAATGGAGGTGCTATAAATGAAGCTTTAGACAAAGATTTTTGAAACCATGTGAAACCGTTAGTCCAAGTAATGGGCCATATAACATAACCCTTTCGAATCCATCGCGCATAAATTATACTTGACAGGGAGTGACTTGCTGGCTCTGGTAAGTGACATAAGTGTTGAGACAGTCGTAATAGATGCCAATGTGATCGTTTGGGAGGTTAACAAATTGGGAACAGTGGCGTTGAAGGCGTAAACAGTGACGTTTTGGAGAATGAAGGAAGGTTTTGAGGGTCTTAGAATCTCCTATATTATAAGGATTATGACGAGCACAATGAAAAGGAAGATAATTATTCCCCAGAATATTCGTCGGAAGATCCTCATCTTCTTCCCTTTGTGGTGCTCGATAGCACTCCTTCACCTTGTGATTTTCTTCTTTTTATTTTTATTTTTATTTTTATTTTTATTTTTTTGTGTTGGTGGTTTTTGTGTGAGGTTGAAGTAGAGAGTGTTGTATGTGAGGAACATGTGACTATGGTATAGAATGAGGGGAAGGAATGAAGGGGAGACTCCGGTATAAATTATACTGATTGCCTATTGAATGCATCTCCTTTGAATCCCTAATCATCTCTAGAGCAAATATCATGAAAGAGGTTCGTGAGATGTCCCAGGTTTTGGTAGTGTTATATCGCCAAGGCCATGTCAAGCTTCCAGTTCAAGTGATGGTCAGGTTATAATTTCCCTTTCAAATCCATTTTTGGAACAACTCACTTATGATGGAGTCCCTTTAAGTAATTTTGACAGAGATATTCCAGTTACGATGCATTGCCTTTGATCAAACAAGGGAATGCCGCTGCTATATTTATAGGTATGTGGCTCTTTCAAAAAATATTGAACTTTTCTTACTGTGCTCTGTTTTGTTATGCGTGGACAATCTTTAAGAAACATGTTCTAATAATGCTGCGTTTTCTATTATGTCTCTAAATTTTGTTCCATTTTTTAATATTAAATCTCAATCGTTAATCTTTTAAATGACACGTGGCTGTTTGTTAGTTAAAGAAACAAAGATTTCGATTTATTTGAGAAACGAAGAGGATCCTGATTCATTTGATGATTGTATGGAGAAAATTGCATTTTGCCTTTGGTGATAGATCATGTTAGCAATGGAGTCATGTGATTAAGTGATTTAGGTATAGGTCAAAGTTTTCTCCTATCTATGGTTGAGCCTATCAAGAGCCTCTGATGACTCCATGTGAGTGACCAACGAACATGATGCTAGATTGAAGAGGAAAACACCAAGGGGGTAATGTCGAAAAATTAACATTGTAGACTGAAATGTATAATAGAACTCTCCTTAAAGATTTTTACCTCATCCTTAAAGTTCAAAGTTGCCTTCCATAATAAAGTAGGAAATCGAATTTACGAGAAGAAAAATTAACAAATCCAAATAAGTAATTAAGTATTTTTATTTTTTTAAAATAAAGAGAGCAAAATACATATATATATATATATATATATAATTTTTACTGTAGAATGTAAAATTGATTGAAAAATAATTGTCTATTAGATGAGATTTAATTATATATTTTAAAATAATTATTTTCAATTTTAATTTTAAATATTAGTAATTAAAATATAGTATAATTAATAATAATGATATTATAAATGGTAATTAGAAAATTATAAATATAAAAAGTTAAAATCAATAATAAAAATTTAAATTTAAAAATAAAATTAAATAAAAAATTATTTAAAACTAGTAATTAAATATTATTTATTATAATTTACAACAAATAATGAGTAAATAATAAATATGTTTAAAATTAAAATAATAATAATTTATTATAAGATTAAAATCTTTTAAAACAAACAATTTTTACAACAAGCTACCATATTTAAAAAAAATTATATAAAATTTTTAACATAAGAAAAAAAGTTTGTTGAATTTATATAACAAGTGTAAATATATCAAATTGATAGGATCCTAGAATATAGCATCAAAGTTAGCATAGTCAAACTCATAATATATACGATGTGTTACATGAATTGATGAAAATTTAAGGAGACTAGATTGATAGTTTGAATAGTTTATCTTTATTTATTAGTTTTATCTTTATATGTTAGTTAGATGTTTTCTTAAAGTTGATAGTTTTTTAATCTGTTAGTTTTATCTCTTGTATTTTAGTTAGTTATTTTTTTATGATAGCTTGTTTTATTAGTTTGTTTTAATTATCTTTTAGAACTAGGAATGACGTTATTTAAGGAATGAATGTATAACATTTGAAAATATTAAATAATATTTGTTTAAAATTTTACGTTTATTTTGTGAAAATTATATGGATATCACATAGTCGTATCAATTGGTATTTAGAGCCAAGTTACAATCACATCAAGGCTTCGTTTGAGCTATGTTACAATTACATCAACATCTCAACTAATAAAAAAGGCTTCATGCTCAAGAAACCTCTGTGGAGAAATACATGAGTCCATTAACAAGATTCTTAAGAGGTTGTCCACTAAATTAAAGTGTAGATCAGTTATCGTCATCAAGATCTACAAATTGTGATAACAATAGTAGAAGTTCAAATTCTAACTCATCAGTTTAGAACAATTGGACAAATCAAAATGGAGAAAGAAAAAGAAAGTATCTCAAAAACCTAATCTGAATGGAATCCAAAGATTCTTAGAAATGACCATCAAGTTTGGATAGATCGAGCATAATAATATTTTGTTGCTCGAGACATCTGATGGCACTGGTTTTCACATGAAAACAAGAAAAGAAAGATTACATGAAAGTTGTTCATGGAAGGTTTATTATTACACTTTAGAACAATTGAGTATAGGAATAGAAAAGAGACATTAGTAAACTGTATCAAATACATGAGAAGATCATTCATCACTTGTTTGAATAAGGAATTACCTATAATGCAACTTATACGTGTTTATCGCCTAAATTAAATTCAAATGAAAGTATGGTCAAGTTGAATTACTTCTCACATCTTGTATGGATTTTATGTGAGGATAAGATGCAAGTTCAAGAGGAAAGGAATGATGAGATCATCTTACAATACCATTACCCCAACATATACCTCGAGGATAAATTGCAACTTTAAAGGAAGATGAAAGATGAGATTGTTTTACAACATCGTTATCCTAACATATACCTTGAGGATAAGGTGAAACTTCATAGGATAAGAAATGATGAAATCATTCTACAACATCATTATCGCAACATATACCTTGAGGACAAAATGCGATTTCTAGAAAAAAAGAAGGATGAGATTATTCTGCAACATTATTATCTCGACATACACCTTAAGGAAAAAATTAGGGTTCAAGAGAAAAGAAAGGATGAGATCATTTTAAAACATTATTATCCCAATATACACCTCAAGAACAAGGTGCAATTTCAAAGAGAATGGCTAATAGGATCTTAAGATGTAATACCAAAATTTTTAATGCTAACTTATACCTTAAGGATAAGATGTACCTTTAAGATGGAAGGCATAATATTATCATGAGAAACAACATCAAAGTTTCCAATGTCAACTTACACTTTGAGTATAGGTGAATAGGTGGATCTTCAAGAGGGAAGGAATGATAGAATCGTAAGATGTAGTATTAGAGTTTTCAATGACAACTTACACCTCAAAGACCTTAAAGACAACGAGGGAGAAGGAATGACAGGATCATAAGATATAGTGTCAAAGTTTCCAATATCAACTTAAACTTTGAGAACAATGTGTATTTTCAAGAAGGAACAAATGATAGGATCGTACAGTATAGCACGAAAGTCAGCATAGTCAAACTCACAATACGTGTGATGCATAACATGTATCAATGGATATTCGAAGTGATTATGTTGATAGCTTGAATAATTTATCCCTATCTATTTGTTTTATCTTTATCTATTACTTAATTATTTTCTCAAAATTGATAGTTTATTTTATCTATTAATTTTATCTCTTATCTTATAGTTAGTTATTTTTGTTAACAACTTTTTTTATCAGTTAGTTTTATTTATCTTTTAGAATTAAGAATGACATTATTTAAAGAATAGATGTATAACATTTGAGAATATGAAATAATATTTATTTTATGAGAATTATCTCGATACCACAAGATCATATCACAAATATATATATATATGTATATATATATATATATATGTATATATATATATAATTTTTTAAAATTATAAATCAAGTTATAGATAGATAAATTTAACCTACACCATTTTGGTGAAGCAGAGTTTCAATGAACCAAAAACATTTGACATAAGTTAGAAGCTCACATGTTACATTATACCCTACTACTTTTGTCAATTTTTACTCGTTTTATACAAATAGGTTAGATACATGCTTAATAATTTATGAGCGATTTAAAAATTGTGCATTAATTCAATACAAACAATCTTGCTTGACATTCATATAGGTAACTTTATCAAATGAATCATGTATTTCACACATCATTATTCATAAGGGATATGATAATCATTAAAAGATTAAACTTAATCTCTTGTTTACTACATCCTAACACTCTTATGATCGTACCATAAGAATGGAAAAATACATTAATAGTGTTGAAGGACCACTAATAATTTGTTATTATTCATATAAACTGTTTTTTTGAATTGTCTAACATGAGTTGGATTCTCATCATTGTTAATTTTATTTTTGCTAAAATTTCATTTTCTTTGATATCGTTTACTAAATTTTTTCTTTGTGAAAAATATGGTCAAATTAAAGCTTGACATCATATTAATTAGAAATATAATACTATAATTATTTAATAATTATTTCACAAAATTTTGATGTCTATGTACATATTTTAAATTATATTTATTAACTATTTTTTTTATTGCTAATTAGTAATCACAATATATGCATATAAGAAATACAAATTTCTTTCATATAAAATATTTATTAAAACATCTTAGTATGCATTCTATTTTATATTAAAATTAAATTTATATTTAGTTTATTCTAGTGTAACTCAAATTTAATTAACATTACTGTATTCTTCTCATATAGTACAAAACATATTAATATCATGATTTATGGCATCGTTCAAATATTTTGAATATAAAAGACATAAAAAAATAGTTTGTAATAAACTTATAATATTTATCCTTAATAATAAATTTCTCAAATATTTTGAACTATTATTTTTATACAACAAGATTTATATATATTTTTTCTTTTATTATGTATAAGCATTATAAAAAAATTTCAATAATATATTTTAAATTATCTAATTTAAGATAAGTTTTTATAATATTTTTATGATAGCATCAACCTTCATACTTCTTTATAAT
This sequence comes from Canavalia gladiata, assembly GCA_037954105.1. Classification (NCBI taxonomy): domain Eukaryota; kingdom Viridiplantae; phylum Streptophyta; class Magnoliopsida; order Fabales; family Fabaceae; genus Canavalia; species Canavalia gladiata. The sequence goes on from CM075660.1 coordinate 20,611,517, forward strand.
TTTAAAATTGTTTCAAAATCTTATTTATTTTAAATATATAACAAATTTGAATATCACATAACTTTTCAACAATCCAATTATCAAATTCAAAATTTTAATATTAATTTTCTCAAGATAATAGAGTACTTATATAAAATTTTACTAAATTAAAGTATAATCACTTATATATCTTAACTGCCAGTTTAGTGATATAAATTATCTTTAAGATAAAATTATCACATGATAATAACATAATAATAATAAATTTAAAAATTTTATTTAATTAAGCAATAACATTATAAAAAAGACTCAATATTTTTACTTTAAATATTTTAAATATCTTTTTAAAAACTTTTGTAATATAATATTATTATGATAATTATAATTTAAAGGTTTAAATTACACTTACATTTTTTATATAAACATTTTTAAAAAAATTAATAAAATCTTGTAGTACATTTTAACAATAAAATAAAACATGACAAACATTCTATTCACATTCATATATAAATTAGAATATAATACATAATTAATAATAATTGACGTATAATCAATTAGAAAATTATAAGTATAAAAATTTAAAAATCAATAATCACAATTTAAATTTAATAATAAAATCCAACTTTAATTTAATAAGGAATTGTTTAAAATTAATAATTAAAATTTAATTATCATAATTTAAAATGAATAAATAATAAATATATTTAAAAATATTGTAATAATATTAATTAATATATTTGATGAATTTATTTAATATACCTTTTTAAATATATTTTAATTTTAATGTATTTAATAAAATATTAAATTTTTTTATAATGTTTTGAAATTTTATAAATATAATTTATATAATAAATTTTTTAATTTAATGAATAGATTAATAAAATTTTAATCATTTAAAAAAGATAATAAAAAAATAATTCTAGTATGAACTATCTCTTAAAAAATTTGATTATTATAAGATTAAAATATTTTAAAATACAATTTTTTTACAATAAACATATGACGAAGTTAGCAAGAATACAATCCTTTGAATCAAAGTAAAAATAGACTTAAGTCCTTACATCAAGAGCAACAATTTATGATTTTTAATGATGACTTAAATATAATAGTGTCAATGGTAGATGGTCAAAAAATAAATATTTAAAAAATAACGGTCTAATGTAAAGATGAAGAAAAAAGTCAACAGAACGAAAAAAAAATATGATATTCTAAACTTTATTTTAGGTTTAATTGTTAATAATATATCATATAATTTTTTTATTACTTTCACATATTTGTACTTAGATTAGGTTAATTTTATTGTCCACAAATCTGGTATCCAACCTAATTGGTTCACATTTTGCATTTCTAAAGCGTAACTAGCTAATGCATGTGGATATTCATATATCTGGATGTATATTACAAGTATATTTGAATATATTCAAATTTTAAAATTTTGTAATAAATTTAACCATCATAAAATTTAAAAATTTTAATGTATCCAAATAATCATAAATGTGTCATGAGTTAATTTACTTGAACCATTAAATAAATTTATCCAACTTTTAAATTTTTTTAATTAAATATACACATTGTATTCATTTTATAAAAAATTTTAAATAAATTAAATCTACAATGTAAGATTATAGATTATTTAATTTAAAATTTAACTTTTTAACCTATTATATCTAAAAACTTAAATTATATATTTTTTAAAAAGTAGTTTTCTTTTTTTAAATATAATTGATTAAAAAATAGAATTATCAAATTATGATTGAATTATTTATAATGTTAAATCTTATTTTAGATGGTTATAAATTTTTTATTTTTAAAATAATTTGTTTGATAAAAATATTTTTAAATTAATTTTTAATATATTTTTAAAATAATTTTATCCAATTTTTTTAAAACAAATTTTAGGTTTTGTTTTAAATTTTAAAATATTATTTTTTTAATTTTATCAAATTATATTATCATTATGATCACAACCATCCAACTATCTTTACCATAATCATTACCATCACTAATGTCATTTCATTACTATCATTTATGCTATCAAAATTATTATTATCATTATAATAATATTTTTTATTATTTTAAAAATATTTAATAACTTTGTATTTGTCTATTTTTAAAAAATTTTAATAAGATAAATAATATTATTTAATATATAAATTATATTTAATTTATCATATTATAATATAATTTTATATTATATATATTATTTTATATAAAACAAATATTAAATAATCTAAAAATAATATAATAATAACATATAAATTATTTATCTTATATATTTATTTTTTATTATAATTACTATTACCATCACAACCATCATAATATCAATAATAATAATAATATTTAAATTTTATTATTTTTAAAAATTTAAATTTTTTATTTTTAAAAATTTAATTTTTATTTATATTTTATAAATTCATAATAAAATAAATAATATTTTTATATATAAATTATATTTAATTTATAAAATTACAATTAATTTTATATTATATTTATGTAAAATATAATATTATAATTATTATTTTATGTAATATAAATAAATTTTGATTAATAATTTTTTATTTATCTATTTTTTTATAAATTTACAGTAAAATAAATAATATTATAATATAATTTTATATTACATAACAATATAATATTATAATATATAATTTTATGTAATATAAATTCTAAATAATATAAAAATATTATAATAATATATAAAAATATTTATCTTATATATTATTCATTAAATAATATATAAAAATAAAATTTTATAAAATTATATAATATTTTTATAATATAACTATTATTATCGTATCATTACCATCATCTCATTAACATTAAATTTATTATCATTATTAGTATTATAACAATTATCATTACCATTATTATTATAATAATAATAATTTTTTAATTTTAATTATTTAAAAATGATTTTATATTTTCAATTAATATTTTTTTTTTACATATTCACACTAAAATAAAATAAATTATCTTATTTTTACAATAATTATTAAATATTAAAATTAAAACTAAATTTAAATTTTAAAATTTTAAAACTAAAAATTAAAAATCATGATCCTTGAGATGACAATCGTTAAACTCATCTTTTTTCAATTTTTTTTTCTCTCCCTTTCTATATTAGTTGATGGCATAGAAATAAATTAGATCATTGTACTAAGTACGAGGCTGGTCCGAATGAATCAGCCCATCCTTTTTTTACAAATTATTTGTTAAATTTTTTAATATATTTACTAATATTTTAAACTAAAACTACACAAGTAAATGCACTATTGAAATGAAGATACCCACTCTTTTTTTATTTATTATGTTTTTTGTTACATAAAATTTTGAATAAATGAAATGTTTCCTTATTTTAAAATTAAATTATGCCTCAATTTGTTTACCATCTCCGCCAGCCAATGAAGAAAAAATTTGTACCTAAATAAGAAGAACAAAGAAAAACATTAGTTGGTTGGTAAAGTAGGAAATATTTTTTGTAAGAAACTAGAAAATAGAAAGCTGGTTGGTAATGGTGGCTCCCATCAAGAGACATTTTTTTAATCAACGACGCCCACGCTCGAACCTTCCAGGTTATTACCCAACAGTCACACCTTGCAATAAACAAAGCGAGGAATCGGGAATATTCGATAACTTTTACTATGGAATATTTTAAAATGTTATTTTTTTACTTTTATAAATTTTAGTACTTATTAGATATAAATATTTTAAATATTTTTTATGAATAAATATTTTTCATTTTTAAAACGATAAAAAATATATTTAATTTTTATTTAATACTTATTTTAAAAATAATAAAAATATATAAACAAATATGATAGAACTCCCTATTAGAAAGTTAGACTTTAGCTGTCATGAATTAGAAAATAAAATTATAAAAAGAAAATATGTAACTTTATCTCATTTTCCCTTTTTTCCCCTTATTTTTTCTTTTTTCCCCTTATTTTTTGTGAATGGTTTTGAGCATAATGTTGATGTAAATTTTTGAATTTTTTATTGGCCACAAAAAAACAGTTTAAGGATAGCGAAACCAACCTGAAAGGTCATGTTTTTTTATTATTTGATTTACTCTTTTATATAAAGGATTATTCAGCAAACTTTGGTGGTTTTTATAATTTTTATAAAATCGTCTTTTATTAAACCTCTAAATTGATTTCTAAATAATTTTATTAGATCTAATTTAATTTAAAAAACAAAAAATCTTCAAATTATTTCTAAATTTTTTTTAAGATATTTTAGTTTCTTCGTTAAAATTTTGTTTGACTTAATGAATTTGTCTATAAAGTTAATTAATTAACTAATATGCTAGCTTTAATTTTTATATTGTAAAATAATTTTTTAAAAACTTTTTTTTTATCAAAGTGATGTCATTATTGTTAATATATGAAAATTATAAATGAAAAAATGTTTAAAACAATGACATTTATTTTTTCACAAATAATAAAATCTAAACATTAATCTAGACTTATTACTTATTCTTCTTCTTTCAAATAAAAATAAAATAAAATATGCAAGTAATGTGTATATGAACATAAAAGTATTATAAAATATATAATCAAAAATAATATTTGAAAATTACAATTAGAGTTAAAACAAATTATATAACATGGATTTAACTTTGATAAAAAAAAATTGAATTGAAAAGATGGAACTAAAACATGTTAAATTAAAGCTATACAATATATGTATAATTACAGAATATTTTAAAAATTTATAAAATTTTAATAAATTGTTTTACAAAATATAATCACAAATATCATATCAACTAAGTACGAAACTATAGGATCATGAAGCTAAATTAATAGGTTATATAGGCAATTATGTCAAGTTAAAAAAATTAAGGGAGGGATTTATATCTCTTATGAAAAAATGTTAAGAAAAATTTAGTGACATTTAAGGATTAATTTGAGTCTAGTAAAATATTTTAAATATCAATTTAGATGTTTATTTATTTTTATCTTCTTTTTAGGATAGAGTTGTGAGAAGTTATTAGAAACTAACAAATGTAAATATTAGTAATAAAATTGGTTAATTATATTAAATGAAATGAAAATTAATAAGTTGTAGTAATGTATTAAAAAAATAATTAAATTTAACTATTTTTGTCTATATAATTTAGTTAAAGATGTTTAATAAAAAAACTTAAAAGAAGTATGTTTGATATAGATGCATACCTTTTTAATCACTTTATATCTTGAATAATTTATTTTTTATGTTTTATTTAGATTTAAGATGAAATGAAAAAGAATAAAATAAAACAATCTTTTCATTTGAATCAATTGAAATAAAAAAAATTAAGCTAAAAAATCTTATTTAGATAAATAAAAAATAATTAATTAAAAAATTTATTAAACCAATTATAAAAATTTTCTTTAGAAAATCCTAAAAAAATTATTATATTATTTTTTTATTAATATAAAAATATTTACTATTTAAAAATATGTTATAAAAATAATTAATTTTATAAATAACTTAATATATATATATATATATATACATATAAATGCAATTATTCTTCCCCATTTCACGGCAGGAGGGGAAGAAATTTTTTAGCTAAGTACCACTCGTAATACTCAATATCGTCTATCTATTTATAAATTTTATTTAATAACTGTTTTTTAAATAAAAAATAAAAAAGATTACTTTTTATACGTATAACAACTTAAAAAAATAATTTAAAAGAAAATTTAAAGTTTTAAAAATATTTTATTTAAATATTATTTTAAAATTAATATTTTTTAATAAATTAAAATAGATGAATTTAAAATACTTTCAAAATATTAAAAATTTTAAAAATTCTCCTTTTTTGTCTTCGGGATCCGGACCCGATCAACTCCACAACAACGCGCTCTAATCTCCATTCTCAGTTGGCTATGCCAAAAAAAAAAAAAAAATTAATTAATAATAAAAAAATAGTGTAATAATAACAAAACTACTATAACTGTAATGAAATTTTTATTTTTTATAAAAAATTTAGTTACCAGTGTAATACACTTTCAGTTTCTAATTTTTTAATCTGTACGAAAAAATTAAAAATCAAATATATTTGATAAAAAAGTATATAATATTCAGTATATTCTCTCTAATCTTCAATAAGATTCTCACTTGAAATAATTATTCAAACCAATTAATATATTTATTTTAAAAAAAAATTATTATATTATTTCAACTTAAAAAATTTCAAAAAAAATTATGTAAAAAATAAATTATTTTATGCAAACAAAATATTTAAAATATAAAAATATAAAAATTCAAAATCTTTCATTCAAATAAAATGTTTTTAAATAAATATATTTAAATTTGTAAACATTTAAATTTCCTTAAAATGTAAAAATCTCAATCCAAAAACAACCTTAAATTTACATTCACCTAAAGTATGAAAATAAATAATTTTTTTTTTCCAATTTCAATTGATCCAATCCGTGTTAAAGTAATTCTTCAGGGAGCTTCTACGACAAGATCTAATCCCACTGGTACTTATCAAAAAGTTCAAGTGCTTATCAAAAAGGTTTATGAAAAGGGGGCATTATCCTTCTCCCACTTTACGCAACCAGTATCCATCGCTGATACTTTGTCCACCTGAGCTGGATGAACATCCAGCTCAAAACTCAATAACCATTTTCAGATCCGGGTTACTCAATTTATAATTTTAATAAACAGAAATAATATAAAACTGGATGAGTATCCACAAAAGAACTAAATATAACACAAGATAAAAAGCGCACTGTGATAAAGCAGATACATTCAACATGAAACACAAAACAAACTTACAACACATAGATCTAAAACAAAAAGCACACTAACACCACCAGTCCCATTCTTTATTAATAGGTCACAACAGGGAGAACATACAAACCGAACCGGGAAAATGAGGACTCTATATAGAACCCTAATTTTAACTATCAAGCAAACAAGCCTTGATTTGAAGGCAGGAACATGTCAGGCGAAGCCATAATAGGGTGATTTGGGTGAGGGATCTGCCAGGGCTTGAGGAGAGAGTCTGGAATCTGAGGGATCTCAACGGAGAAACCGCTAACCTCTTCGGCGATCTCGAGGATAGAGTTGAGAAATCGCAATCGATCGGCGAGTTCCATCGTCTGAGTCCTGAGGATGTCATTGCCGGATTCCATCTCCGCGTACGCTTCCTCCTTCACCTTTATGCTCTGATCTAAGCGCTCGTTCTCGCCTTGCAATCGGCTCACTTCATTGGTTAGGTCTTCGAGCTGCTTCTGCTTCCTCATCCGCGATCTCCTCGCCGATTCGCGGTTCGACAGCATCCTCTTCCTCTTCCTCTCATCCATTAACGGATATCCCCCTTCCGACGATCCGGAACTCGCAGGGCGTTGAGTCGAAGCCATTTTTTTTCCTCTTGGAGCAACGAAATTGATTTGGTGGTTTTGTGAGTGTTACAGAGATAGGATTTTGCAGATCTAATTGTTAGAAAGCCAAGAAAAGGGGAAGAAAATTGAAGAAATTATGGATTTGAGAGGGAGTTCATGAGAAGACGTAGAACCAGTAGAGGAAGACGACGGAGAAGGAGTGGAGGAGACGAATACGACGCATGGGGTTAGCGAGGGTCATAGGAATTCCGTAAACATTTGGGAGAACCCTATAGAACACAGTCAAGGCAGAAGAGAACCTTAGATCGAAGAGTGGATCTGGATTTTAAAGGCACAAGACGGAGAAGAAACTCGGATATTGAAGATGAAGCCGTGGAGAGATTTGTGGTTGGGGGAATCGGTAGAATGATGCTAAAATACAGAAGGTAGGTGAAAAGGTTTATTCGAAGAAGATTGAACTAAGGGAGAAGGTTGGCTTTTATAAAAAGAAAACCTGGGGAATGGAAAACGTGCCGCGGTGCACTTGGACTGGAAATTAATTGAAACTTTGATTTTTAGAGGAATACCGCGTCACAGCTGGCGGCAGTATGAGGAGAGAGATAGAGTGACAGCATTTTTTGTCACATATCCAACTATTTTCAAATTCAGCTTTCTATTCCTTATTTTTTCCATTTTACGAGAGTAATGAATTTATGAAAAATTATAACTTCTTAAATTGTAGATCCAATATTTTATGAATGCTTATGAAACGTAAATTTTATTTAAAGTATATGATATATTTTCTATTTTTTAAAATTATCAATTATTAAATAAAAGATATAAATAATGGATAGGACTATTTCTACACAAGCAGAATCATTACTTAAAAGTTATATTACAATTGTTTTAATTTAAATACGGTGAATATGGAAGAAGCATCTGAAGCTGCTGGTTGGCAGAAATAGAATGACCATTGCGTGAAACTACATGCCACGATCCTTTAGATCTTGAGTAAGATAGAAAGAAAAAAATATAATAAAAAGAAAAAAGAAAATTAAAAATACAATATAAATAAATAAATAATTTAAATAAAAAAATTAATAATATAAATAACTAATAATTTAAGTATTTAAAAAAATTAACTTTTTTTAAAAGAGAATTATTTTTTTGTGAATCTCATAAGAATTATATTATTTTCTTCTATTTTTATGTTTATCCAAAGTTTAAAAAACATTTATATCTTTCCTACTTTTTTTTCTATTTTTTATTTTTCACTAAAAAACATTAACTTATGTTAACTGTAATATAGGGGTCAAAAATTTAAATTTTTGAACCACAAGTGATTAAACAAATTGTTAGAATTTGATTAATTTAAATAGTATTTTTATTATTTTTTATAATATATGTTTGACTCTTGTATTTTAAATAAAATTATCTTTGAAATTTATTTTTTATTAAGTTGAGTAACTTTTCATATGTTGAACATTTAATTTAATTTTTTTATTTATAATATTTTACTCCATTTAAATGCTATCTAATTTTAATTTAATTTAGTTTTAAATATTGATATATTATATTAAATTAAATATTTTTAGATAACTAAAATTTAAATTATTGGAATCTAAATAAATTTTATATTAATTTTTAAATTTAAATTTTGGCCAACATATTAATGAAAAATATATCTTAATTTAAATAATTTAGTTTTGTAACTTTTATCTTGATTTTAAAAGTCTTATTTTTTAATTTATTTTTATATAATATAAAAAATAGTTACTATTAATAGTAAAAATATTCACAATTTTTTAGTTTATTTTTATATAAGTACAAATTAAATTAAAAATATGTGTACAAGGTATGAATCATTTGTTAGTTATAAAAATTTTATTTTACTTTAAAATTTTGTTTCTTTGATTATAATATAAAAATTTATTATTTTTATTGATAAAATAAATCTTACTAAGTTTATTTAATTTTTAAAAATATAAAAATATTATTTTAATCATGATTAAAAAATTATTTAAATTAATTAGAAGAAACTTATTCTGGAAGTAAATAAAAATTATGTTCCAATATCTTCTTTTATAAACTATAATTTATTACATTATTATAAAAAGTATTATTTCATTAATGATGATTAAAAACATTTATTTAAATTAATTAAAAATAACTTATTCGTAAGTAAATAAAAATTGTGTTCCAATATTTTATTTTTACAAATTATGTAGTTTATTATATTATTATATAAATTATCTAATTTTTTATATATAAATAATATCATTTATTTATTTATATCTTTTATTTAATAATTAATAATTTTTTAAAAAAATTAAACAAATATATTCAATAATTTAAATTAAAATATAAATAAATATAAGTTAAATTTTTTTATAAAAATATAAACTAATTAATAATTATAACTTAAACATAATCTTATCTAAACATGACAGCACTAAATTGATTTAAACATAAAGTAATGATTGACCGAGTAGAATTACATAGAAAAAATAAGAATAATAACGCATACCTTTTTATAAATGAAAAATATAAATGTAAGTTTAAAATAAATTTTGAAAAAGAATATGCATCTTGTATTTTATTTCAAATCATATCATTTAATACATAAATAAATATATATATATATATATATATTTATTTATTTAATGTATTCGCATATATATATATATATATATATATATATATATATATATGTTTGTATAAAGATTTATAATTTAAAATTAACTTATAAATATCATAGTTATATTTTAATCACGAATAATGTTAGATTACCATCTTATATCTGCATGCATTCAAAAAGTCTAATTTTTATACTAGTCATTTCAATGTTATTATCAATATGTATGTTGTTTTTCTATTATTTTTAATATAGATCTAAAAATTTGTTTATTATTATCAAGATTTTAAATTGAAAATTTTAAAATATTACAAAAAAAAATTTAATTAAACAACTAGAAATAGATAATAATTAATATAATTTTATAATAAACATAACTTCCATTACAAATCAAAATAAATTAATAAAATTGATCGAGATTGAGATAATTTATATAAAATTATAGATTTAAATCATATTTATATATCAAGAAAACTAAAATAGATGAATTTTTATATTATATGGATAGAAAAATTATATTGACATCTCTTAAAATTTATTGAGTTCCATTTTTTATTTTACATAAATCTTCTTTAATTTTTTTTTCATATTAGACATAAAAAGGTTAAAATAATGTAAAAAATAAAAAAGTATCAAGTATTTTTTAATAAATCGTAAAAATATCAATATAATTTGTGATATATATATCTATAAAATATGTTTGTAACTCATGATGCTTGCTTTTTTTATAGAACATATTCTCCAAATATAAATACATAAATAAAATAGTAAATTATTTATCTTCTTCCATCAAAACACATCAAGGCAACTTCTCCATCACCTGACATATGGTGGTCATGATGGTGACATGTATTTTGTACTTATATCTAAAAAATAAAATAAAAAGATTGAGTTCAAAAAATTATTAAAGATATTCAAAATAAAAACATAATAATTATAATAATATTACATATAAATTTACGCATAGTTAAAGTAACAATTTTGTAATTTTTTATGTAATGTTCATTTTAAAAGAAGAAATTATGATTTTATCTCATTTTTATTAATCTACATCATAAATTGTTATCTTTGATGTTTTTCTCAATCTTTTAAGTATCTAAGGTAGCAATCTACAAATTCTTTTTCATGGTACTATTTGGATAAATGATCATTAGGTATAAATTATTTCTACTTTCAAAATTTAGTTTGTAATGGTTAGAGATAACATTATTTTTGCGCTATTTTATTATATATTCGTTGAAAAATTATTACAGTCTTATTTCTATGATCATTAAAAAATTATTGAAACATTGTTGTACCACTGTTTATAGTCATTACGGTTTTAATTTTTGTTCACCATGAGTTTAATTTATGATCACCATATGGACCACATCCTTGAGAAACTGTATGATGATGAGTTTGCCCAACTAGTTCATCAGCATTTTGAGCAATTTAGGCAATTGTTATTTTTGTGATTGAATATAATAGGGTAGATATATTTTAGTTTAGTATGTTTCAAGTTTATTCTAGTTTTAAGTTTATCTTCTTCAATAATTATCATATTATATAAATGACATTTATACTCAATTATTGTTGTCCGTACATTCTTGTCTAATTCTACGTAAAAATCATCTTGTAACACTTGTCTAAATCTACTTAAAACAATTAAGGATTTTTATCTTCATAAAAAAGAAAGGGATTGTTGGATTCAAGTCGTAAATTAATAATATTCAAGCATCCTCTAAATATTTTATTAATGACAAAAATATATATATGCAAAATTATGTATTTAGATATGTATAAAAGAAAAATATTTTTAGACGATTCAAGTTTTTAAGTGTCATAACATGAAGAAGAATACTTTATAAATCGATCCAACTAGCTTCTCAAAAAGATAAATCTATTTGTTTTCTTCTGCTTGACAAAAAGAATAATTAATCATTAAATAATAAGGTGACCCAAGCTAAAAGAATGAAACAGACTAGTCTAACAGAAAAGCAAAAAATAAGTAAAAAGTACCTTGTTATATAACTTGTGTCTAATGGACAACAACAACTTTGCTCTTAAACCTAGGTCATGCGTTAAATGAACATGCAGAAGATGTTGTAAAATCCTTTTTTCTTATAATGTCTATTTTCTCTCCATCCATATAAAGAATAAGTTTATGAATAGAAGACAAAAGATGTAATTGTGTTGACCTCTCATTGTCTACTCATCTACTTATAACCTGTTTTGTAATCTTTACGTTTATTTTCTTGTACTCAAGTTTGAGTCTAAAAAATAGTATAGCTAGATAGAAAGTGTCTAGTCTGTATTTTTTAGGATATTTGAACCTGGAGGCTTGTTAAAAATACTAAGAATTATATTTTTAATTGACTGTATTGTCTTTTGCATAGTGAAAGAACCTGTTGTATGATAACAGAAACTGGATGTAGCCTTTAGATTGTTAAGGGTAAACCAATATAACTCTCTAGTATGCTCTTCTTCATGCTTCTTCTATTGTCTTTAGATGGCTAAGTCTTAGAGTAAAACTTAGAAAGACTCATAATCTTCTTATGACATTCAACCGTTTTTCTATGTCTCATTTATTTTTCTACACATCTCATTCTTGTTAATCCGTGTCATAGATTATTATCTTGATGGTTATCTCAATCTCTTAGGAATCTCAGGGTGGATATTTACATTCCCTTGGTTTGATGATGTTATTTGGATAAATGGCTAATAGATGTTATTATTTCTTCTCTTAAAATTTATTTTGTAATGGTTAGAGATAATAATATTATTGATGGAAACTAAGAATGAATAACGATAAATAATAAAAAAGATCTCTTACAAGAGCTTGGAGGTAAGAGAAAAACTAAGTTTAAATTTTTTTAGTATAATTCTTGTTTTATTTGTATTCTGGCTAAACTTTATATTTTATTCTAATAATTAATAATATATGTTTAGTATATTATGTTAATTGGCCATAATAGTTATTAAGTCTTTTTAGAGTTTGTTTATTTTTATTTTATTATGTTAGTGAGTCAGATCTTGGTGGCTATTAAACATTTAGAATTTTAATTTTATTATAAATATTTATGTAACTCCCCTTAAGGTAGCAATTGTGATATAATAAAAATTGAGATTTTCTTTTTAAGAAAGCTTGTATGCCTCTCAAGATTATTATAAAGAACCATTACTTTAATCTTATGAATGGTTTCTCACACGCTTGTGATGATTCTTCCGATCTTATCACTTTTTTTACTCTATAGAATTAAGGAAGTGCGTTTTTTCTTATTTTTTTCTCTTTTTTTTATTCTTACAATTATCAAAATTTTAATTTTAATTTATTTTTGTTATATTTATACTTTTTTATTTAAGTGAACCAATTCAAGAAAAAATTCTTTCTAATTCACATGAATTATTGTATTCTTTTATTATATAACCATTGAGGATTTATTATAGTTTTATTTCTATGATTATTGAAAAATTATAAAGTATTATTGCACCATTATTTCTAGTTGTTACAATTTTAATTTTTGTTCATTGTGAATTTTATTTGTGATCCTTCCATAATGCATTATCTTTACTTTTCTAAAAATTTGAAAGAAAAAAGTAAAAAAAAAATTTCTTCCTAAACTTTTCCTTTTATATTTTTAACAATTTAAAAAAAAATTATTTGATGGTCCTTTTGCAATTATAGAAAGTAATATAAAATTAATTTAATACCCTCTAATTAAATAGATTTTGAAAATACTTCTACTATTGATATTGTTTATAAATAAAAAAATATTTTTGGTAAACTTTGTTATATGATAACTTAAAGGACTGATGATTAAATTTTAGAAAATTTCATATAAGGAGGAAAGTTGAAATTTGCAACTTAATTAATTGAAGATTATTGATTGTGAATTCTTTTTAAAGTTTGAGGTACATTTATTTGGAAACAATTATCATAAATAAGATAGATATAACATATATCAAAGTCAAATTAAAATTCTTGAAAAAAGTATTTTTTACATGTATATTATTTTTATTTAAATAATAATAATGTTAGATTTTATAAGATTGGTAAGTTGAAGAATGTCATATTGCCTTATTTTAAGGAAGTTTATGTGTTTAAGATATATATTTTTTTTCATATCTTGTTATGATATTTATAGGAAGAAAATAATCTTCACAAATTTTTGTAAGTATTAGACCATATTATTAGTATTTGTGATATATAATTGTATTGACCTTAATATGAAATTTATAATTCTTCAATTGATATTATCTTTGTTGAAATTTTTTTATGCTTGATCAAAATCATATAGATGATTGAAATTATTATGTTTGGTATCATGTTTTTGTTAATAATTTTGGCAGGCCTTTTGAAGAATTTGAAAAGTAAAATTTCTTGTTGAAGTTAAAAATAATTGAATTTGGATAATCACATATGCAAAAGGAAAGTTATGATCTGTTGCTAAATTTAGTTAGGATTTTTAACAATGTAACTTTTCCTTATGTTTAAGCTATATTTTTTCTAGAAATATTTATCATAATTTAAATTAGAAACTATGATAACGCAAGCATGTAGAAAAAATAAAACAATGATTTATTTTTTGAGAGAATAAATAAAGAAATAATTTAATTGATATTAAAAATAATAAATTAATGCTTTTGATATATATAATCCTTTCTCTTTCATAATAAATATTAAGTTTAATTTGATTATTACCATTTATTGTAGTTGCTTATAGAAAAATTGTAATTAAGTGATAGGATATCTTTAGTTGATATTTTAAAATTTTAAAAAAGAAAAAAAGATATTATACAATAAAATATTTATAATAAAAATACTTGTAATCTTATATAATTTGTTTAGGATATAATGAAGAAAATTATAAAATAAAAAATATAAATATAAGATATAGAAGAATAAAAATTTTATTGTCTTAACCTATATATTATTATAGAGTTTTTTAGGTCATTATTAACTACTTTGCTAATATCTACAGGAGATTCAAATTTTTAATATATTATAATAATATTATTTTGATATTTATTTAAAATAATAATTATATATAAAATTTTATTTGTTGTTAAGTTATAACTAGAATATGATAATAAATTATTAAAAATTATCATGTGATTATTTTATATTGTGATTTATATTAATTTATTGGATAATAAAAAGTAAAAGCATTATATGCTTGTTTGTATGTAGATGATATGCTTATCTCTAACACTTGTAATGATACAGTGAATAACACTAAAATATGAAAGATATTAATGAACCAAATGTGATTTCAGTAAAATTTTTAAAAAATTTGGTCACTGTGATCCAAAATCAGTGAGTACTCCTACGATGGAAATTATCACTTAAAGAAAAATAAAGGAGAACCTGTTTGAGAGACGAAATATGCTCAAATTATTTGGAGTCTGTTGCACTTAATGAATTACTCTGGACCAGACATAGTTTATATTGTGGAAAGATTAAGTAGATATGCACAAAACCCTAATAATGAGCATTGGACTACATTAGTTAGACTAACAAAATACTTAAGAGGTATAATTAATTATGGTATATCATACAGTGGATTTTCCATTGTATTGGAAGGATATAGTGATGCAAACTGGATTTTAGATTCATATGAGATCAAATCTACTAGTAGTTATGTATTTACACTGGAGGTGGTGCAATATCTTGGAGATCATCTAAGCAAACTATTATTACAAAATTCACTATGGAGTCAGAGTTTATTGTTTTGGAACTAGCACGCAATGAGGTTGAATGACTAAGAAACTTCTTAGAAAATATTTTTTAGGAAGTAAACCAATGCCCTCAGTATTTATGCATTGTGACAATAAGTCTACAATAGCAATTGAAAAAAAAAACAACTCTTACACCGGTAAGAATCGACATATACAACTAAGACATGATGTAATAAATCAGCTGCTAAAGAATGAAATTATTTCCATTGATTATGTGAAATAAGAAGTAAATTTAGCCAATCCTTTAACCAAACCACAAGGTTGAAAAATGGTTTATGAAACACTGAGGAGAATGAAACTTAAGCCAATAATTAGATCAACAATGATAGGAATCTAACCTTTGTGATTGGAGACCTCGTGGAGAAGGTTCATATAGGTAACAACAAGTCTGTTGATCCCTCTAGCACTACTAATATTTCTATTCCTATGAGGTGAGAAGTGCTGGGTTGCGTTGGATGAGAGGTTAACTTAAAAGGCTTTAATGACACTCATATCCCTTATTGGTAGTGTATTAAATGAATAATACACTTGATGAGGTCACTTATATGAATGTCAAATGGGACCGCTTGTATGAGATTGAGACATCATCTCTAGAGCATTCATGAACTACCAGGCAATCGCATGACCTGTTAACGCAAAACCAACTAAAACAATAAAGAGCTGTAAGGGTACAATACGACAGATAGCCTCTAACTTGCATAAAAAATAATAATTTGGTTCATAAAAGCTTTTCTTCACCAAAGTAATGCAAGTTAAACTCATTTGTCTAAAGTCTGGTTCATAATACAAAAGACATCATATCTTATGCATATTACATTTAAAGAAAACCCAATAGAACTTTTTATTTTTTTTTAAAAAAAATTGTTATCCCCTTCAAAGTATGTGGAGGATTGTTGTTAATATTTCAAAAGGAATTAAGTCCTACATTGCTTGGAATAAGAACCAATATAGGTTTTATATATTAGACTATTTTTTGGCCTTATAGACAACCAAGTAAGGTTGAGGCCTCGTGCGCATAAGGTTGGAACCGGTTAAGCTCAAAATGGCAAAATCCCCGTGCGCGATAATGCAATCCATGTATTTTTTGGTTGTAATAATCACTTTTAAAAAACTAAAATTTATTGTAGATTATTAACCATAATTGTTTGATTCCAAAATTGATTTGTTATATATTTTCATTAAACCACGCATTCTTATAATTATTTCAAATTATTCCTATTACTTAATTATTTGATTTTAAAAACCATTCGTTACACTGTTAATTTTGATTTGCATTTCAAAATGTATCTATATTAGTTGAAGTTGTTTATATTTAATTATTTACAAATTAATTTTTGTTTGAATTTAAAATTTAAATTTTAAATTGACTTAATTATTTTTTAAATAAATTTTATTATCATTTATTGACTATTAATTTTATCTAAAACATCACTTCTATATAAAATAGTCACAATTTATCTTTTTTTACTGACTTTTTTTCTTTATCTGTCGAGTTGCTCTCGGCTAGTTTTATTCTATTTTTTTTTTTCAAATAAATTTATCGAATCCTAAAAAATACCGCAACCAAATATAAATATCCTTAAAAATAAGACAATTATATATCTTAGACTAAGTTCTACCAACGTAACCAAATATTTCATTTTCATGAAAGAATAGCATATTTTTAACTTTTAAAAAAACATAATATACATCCTAATTAGTACAACATTTTCTATCCTTTTTCTAACATTAATCCTTTTAGTGTTTTTATATTATTATAAATCATTAAACTGATGCAAATTGTTCTAAAATCCTAAATCCTTTATTTAATTGCAGTTTGAGATGAGTTTTAGTTCTGTAGATTTTTTTTAACAATCAAATAATTTTATAAATATTGGCGGCTTTTATACTATCAGCTTGTCTTGATTTTCTACTACAGACAAACGTTTAAGTTTAAATACATAAATTTTAGAATAATTTAATAAATAGAATTTTAAATTAAAAATAAATATTTGCATATTTTATAACATCCAAAAAAATAAATAGATTTTTTTTTCTTTTTTTCTTTCCATCTTCTTTCCTTTATTTTCTTCATAGCATTTCTTCTCTCTTTTACCTACCCTGCACCTCCTTTATCCACCTTGCTCTCATATTTATGTTATTATATCCTTTTCTGTCACATTTCTTTTTATAATCATACTTGTTAGACTTGTTTGTCATCTGCAACCGCACCATCAGCATCAAAACTTTACTATGCATCAGTATCAAATATGTAATTTGTCTTCATTGTAATTTCGTCTAACTTGTTTGAGTTTTGTGCTATTTTGGAAGCAAAAGAGACTTCTTTTTTTCATTTTGAATGACTTACTCAAGATTATTTTGTATAGAAAAATGTGCTTTTAGTTTTTTTATTGGTTAAATTTTCTAAATTGCTAAATTCTTTTAAATTTGAGCATCCGTGCTTTGATTTTTGTTTCTTTACCTGCTGTACTATCTTATAATGTTATTATAATTTATCATTCTCATCATGTAAGCGCCATTGAACATTTTCTATCTATATTTCTCTTACAAAATAAAAAACACGAAATAACTTGGGACCTGTATCAATTTGCTTTGCCCCGTTTGGCGGTATAAATAATCTGGGCCGGGCCGGGCCGGGCCATTCATTTAGCAGATCAAGTTTTTGAGACCCAAATCTTTACTCGGCCCAGCTCAACTAGAGACGTGAACCAAAGAGTCCATTCGCTGGCCATCGTCTTTCACCGAAACTCAGATCGGAGGGAGGAGTGAGTTGTCTTGGCACAGCAGAGGAAACAGAGAAGAGAAAGTGAAAAATGGGGGCAGATGAAGTACTACTGGACGATAAAGCAAAGAGGATGAGAGATCTGCTATCAAGTTTCTACTCCCCAGATCCTTCCATGTCCAACCCTGCCAACACTCACTCCAAATTCGCCTCCCTCGATGACATCAATTCTGTCTCTTTTGATCCTGATCAGTACATGAACATCCTGGTAATCTTCTTCCCTTCTTTCAATTCATCACTTTCGTTGTGGAAGACGAACTTGAGTTTAACATCAAAGTTCACTTGGTTTTATTGACTGAATTAATAATGAAGGTGCATAAGTCCAATTTGGAAGGGCTACTCCAACGGCACGTTGAAATGGCAGCTGAAATAAAGAATCTCGACACTGACCTCCAAATGCTAGTATACGAGAATTACAACAAGTTCATCAGCGCTACAGATACTATAAAGAGGTATACATATAACTAATTCTCTCTTGCTCTATCGTGTTCTTAATGCGCATTCTGTTTAGAGAGTGTTTTGTAAATGAATCATACAATTTACTTGTCAAACAGGATGAAAAGTAACATTTCAGGGATGGAGGCTAATATGGAACAGCTTCTCGAGAAGGTAAATGTGGCGTTTGTTTTATTCATTTTTTATTTTTTATTTCAGTCCGCGAACTTTGAAAAGAAGCAAAATGAAGGGAGGAAGACAAGGGAGTTTGATAGGAATATACATTTTTTCCGATGCAGATAATATCTGTGCAGTCAAGAAGTGACAGTGTTAACACTTCTCTATTTGACAAAAGGGAGCATATTGAAAAGGTGCATCGGACTTGCAATCTTCTCCGTAAAGTTCAGGTATTTAAGCAAACATGCCTATTTATTTATTCTGGCTTTGCATCATCGTTCACTGCAGTATTTATATTTCCATGTATCCCTTGGCAATAGTAGTCTTTAGTCTTTTGCGGAGTTAGACTAACATTGAAAGAACTTGTTTGAATTTGTTTTTATACAATTCATCTAAAAGTGTTTAATAATATGACTTACACTCTTTTCACCCTTGTCAAAGAGTAGTTCATATATGATCTACCTGATAGACTTGGCAAGTGCATCAAATCAGAAGCCTATGCAGATGCAGTCAGGTTTTACACTGGTGCAATGCCTATTTTTAAGGTATGTTTGGCTTATATGGTTTCTGATTAAATCCCTTGATTACTTCTATGCACAACATATTAATCCAGTTCTTAGTTGAAATATCTTGGTTTTCCTCCTCTTTATTAGGCATATGGAGATTCATCGTTCCAGGACTGTAAGCAAGCATCTGAAGAAGCTATAGCTATCATAGTAAACAACTTGCAGGTATTGTTCTTTTGCCTTTGTCAGATTCTTTGGACATAGGCTGATAAGCCAAAATGCAAGTGAGGGGACACTGTATTTATTTATTTATCTGTTACTGTTTTGGCATTTCATGTAAAACCAACAACTGCAGATTATTTAACTGTTAAGTTGTTATTTTGGGGTAGCCTACCACCTGTGTAGAATAGCGACATCAGATTATAACATGGTATGGTACGAGGTCCTTGGTAGATATCTAGATGCTACTTTTTTTAGTTACCGAATTCATAATAAAAATGGATAGGATTAGTTTATCCTATCCTGCATTTCTAATCCAGTCTTCCTAACATGGGTAAAGCTTAAAGTTAATAGATTACTGTTAACATAAAGTCTGTAATATTTTTCTGTAAAAATAGCTGATGCTTGATTTTGTGTAACAGAAGCTTTTTATCATAATTTGGCATTTGTCTCTCTGACCAGGGGAAGCTATTTTCAGATGCTGAATCAATACAAGTGAGAGCTGAGGCTGCAGTGCTTCTTAAGCAGTTGGATTTTCCGGTTGGTACTAGTATTTTTAAACAGCAGAATGACATTTTGCATAGTTGAGATATGATAGTATTTTATCAACTAGCAACAATTTTCTGAATGCTTACTATTAAAGAACTGTCCTTGTAATGTTTTTTTTTGGCCATGGTATCAAGAGTTTTGGGCATCTAACATGTACTCTTTCCCTCCCTTTTGGAGAAATAAGATGGTATTTTCTTGGGTATTATTAATAAAGGTTATAAGATGCTAGGTTTTCTATTTATTGTCAGGTGAACAATTTGAAGGCCAAGTTATTTGAGAAGCTAGAACAATCTATTGCAGACATCCAGCTGAACCCTGAAGAAATAAATAATGCTTCAGGGGACAGCTCTGCTCATGAGGTAACTAGTGGCAGAGTGTTATCCATCTGTTTAATGTCCTCTCTCACCCCTTGATATCTGGAATTAATAATTCACTATCCTATGTTTGGTTACATTAGATGTTGGCAACAATGACATTGAAGTTATGAGTGTATCTTAGAATATCATTTTAAACAAGATGTAGATGATTGTGGGAAGTAATGTATGACACTGATCAGAACACCATTTTTGTTTTTTGATCTACTATTTAGCCTAATTTACTTTCATTATTACCTAGGTTTTCTTTGATTGCTTAGGTTATGACTTATGAGACTGATGAGTTGGCATCCATTCCTGTTTCTTAACATAGGCAACTATTCATGAATTTGTGGAGGCAGTTCGTGCTTTTCAAGTAATATTTCCTGATTCAGAAGAACAGCTGGTTAAACTTGCTCAAGACTTGCTTACCAAGTTTGTATCTTTATCTACTATAGAAGGCTTTTTATTTGCAGTAAATTAAGTTTGTATTATAAGCAAACTTTTTTAACGTTTGCTAGGAACTTTGAAATTACTGAGGCATATGTGAAGACACGGATTCGCCCAGAAGATCTACTTGGTGTTCTTCGTAAGTAGTATCACTTTACTAGTACTTCAGTATTTTTTTTATTTTTGCAATTTCTGTACATATGCTTGATTTCTAAAGCCAGATGGTTTTTTTATTTGCAATCTCACATTAAGTATATGAGCCAGTGATCTTTGGTAGTGTTATTCATTTGTCTGTTATTCATTAAGTATATGAGCCAGATGGTGGCATTTGTTTTTTGGTCCAAGTCAACTTTTAATATTCAAGGCCTTTTAAAAAAAAAGCAGTTATTTTTTTAATATTGAAGCAATCCAGTTCTGTCTCT
The DNA here is from genome assembly GCA_037954105.1 of Canavalia gladiata. Taxonomy (NCBI): domain Eukaryota; kingdom Viridiplantae; phylum Streptophyta; class Magnoliopsida; order Fabales; family Fabaceae; genus Canavalia; species Canavalia gladiata. The sequence goes on from CM075660.1 coordinate 20,633,061, forward strand.
TATAAGCATGAATATTTGAAATGTATGTGTTTTTCATGAATGTATCCTCTTTTTCTCCTCTAAATGCAGCTTGTCTGCATCCATGTGGTTTGTCTTGTCTTTTTGGATGTCTTCTATTGCAGTGCAGTGTTTTTCTGATCATGTCCCTTAAATGATATGTTAGGAGTTGGGACCACAAGGTGAAACTTGTGATTATCTCTACTTTTACGTGGCTATATATGCATCTTATAGATTTTGTACTATGTATAATTAATTATTTTTTCTGTAATTTAAATAATTAATTCCTTGAAATCACTATAATCTAATGCAGATGTGTTTTTATAATTTTTTTTTCTAGATATTAATGAGTGCATTTGCCTTTCTACACCTTAGGACGTAGCAACAATTTGTTGAACTATCAATTTTCAATGGCTTTGTTGAAATTTATCATCTGAAATTTGATTCCAAAGAGAAAGCTGAATTGCATTTGCTTTGTTTAATATAATGGAAACACTTCTTTTATCAATTGTTCTTATACCATTTGTCCATGTGCAAATTTTCAGTATATCTGTGTGTTCAAGTCATTTTTTCCTTAAAATTATGACTTTCTATCTGTATGTTATTTTAATAGTTAATTCAGTCTTCATGTCCTAACCTGATTTCTTCAAATGAGTAATTGCAGGAGTTATCTGGAATGATGTGCTCCTGATAGATGAAGTCTTACAGGAAGCAGCTCTCTCTAACCATTCTCTTGAGGTTATCCACTAATCGTATTGGCTCAAATTGATTCTGACCCAAGCTGTAGCTTTTCAATTCTCCCTTCTCTCCTTTTAGAATATAATCATGATGAACTGAAGTTCATGTTTGAAAAATGAATTTTAATCAACTAACCCTAAACCTTTCCAGGCTGCAAAGTTTGTTCTCACATTGTATGTTAGAAGTGCATTTTGTCATCTTCTGCAAGACATCTCAGGTTAGTTCTATTAATCAGAAAGCTTCTGATATTAAGTTTGAGCCTGAAGTGTAAATATTTACCCTGCACACTATAGCTCATAGGAAAATGATAGGGTTCCACCAGTCACAAGGGTGTACATGAGGAGAAAATTACAGAATGTAGAGGAAAATTCTGCATACCATTTTGTTATGAGGAAAGGTGGATGAGCTGGCAGAGAGAGAAAATAAGTTGGTGTAGGATTGATAATTCAGTTATGAGATAATCATTGTAAATACCAAAAGGGAAAGGGTAGGCAGGCAGAAATTTGGGTTAGGCTATTGGGTGAGGCAGGACACATTAACTGCCCCTTTCTCTTTTTCTTCTTCTGCTGTATTCGTTTTTCTTTTTCTTCACTGAACCTCTTATTCAGTTTCCTTAATAATTTTTTCTTGAGTTCTATCATCTGGTATCAGAGCTCCCGATCCTAGGAGCTTTGAATGGTTACCATGTGTGCTAAAATAGACTTGAGAATGGATAACCTGGAGAGGAGCTTTCAGTAATGGAGGTTGGAAAATCAGAGTAAGCATGAAGCTGTGGAAAGTCGCTTGGGGGAGATGATGAGTCTGTTGAGGGAGAGAGATGGAGGAGAGAAAAGGGCAGTTAATGAGTGTCCTCCCTCACCCAAGAGCCTAACCCAAATTTCTGCCTGCCTACCCTTCATTCCCTTTTGGTATTTAACAATGATTCCCTCAACTGAATTATCAATCCCTACGCCAACTTATTTTCTCTCTCTGCCAGCTTACCCACCTTTCCTCATAACAGAGTGGTATGCAAAATTATCCTCTAGATTCCGTAATTTTCTCCTCACATACACCCTTGTGACTAGTGGGGCTCTGTCAGAAAATCATTAAGTTAAAAACCCTAAGTTTGTTGGTTTGCACCAATGTGACTACTTGCTTTTTGAAAATGATCAAAAGCACAAAATGCTATAAATTGTGTTGTTGCGGATTCTCACTGTCATAATAGCTTATGTTTATTATATATTCACATGAATTTTAGCTAGTAGAAAAATTTTCGAAAGTTGTCCATTGTCTTCATAACTCTGCACTGATTTAGCTTCTGTTTGGTAGATTCGCTCTTACAATTCCTGAAAAAGGATGGAGCTGAACAGTACTCCCTTGAAGTTGTTCTTGATGCTAGCACAAAAGTTGTTCTCCAAGGAGGCATGAATGTCTTGCTGGTAAGCTTTTGGTATGCTTAGATTCATCTGTATAAGGTTATATACAATTACATATGCATGTACATGCATGAATTGCAACTGTTAAGATTTTGTTTTTTCCATTTTATGTCGTTTCATTTACATTTAATCTCTCCTTCAGGACTTCCGCAAAATTTTAGATGATGACTCTGGGATCCTAGTTAGACTACGAGAGCTAATCATTGATTGGGTTCAAGAAGGACTTCAAGACTTCTTTAGGCAACTTGAGGATCAGTTCCATCTGCTTTCAGGAAGGAATAATTCAGCTATTCAAGGTCATGGTGTGTCAGAGGGAGCTCAAGGCGACAAAGCTTTTGCTGGCCTTGTCCTAGTGCTGGCACAATTGTCTGCTTTCATTGAACAAACTGTCATCCCAAAAATCACTGAGGCAAGGCTCCACTTGATAGACTAATATTTGATTCCTCAAATATCAATTTCTGTGGTTAGTTTCATTCAATATTCTCCGGGTATAGCTTAAAATTTCCTTGTAAAATCTTCAGGAAATAGCTGCTTCCTTTTCTGGTGGTAGTGTTAGAGGCTATGAATCTGGACCTGCCTTTGTTCCTGGTGAAATCTGTCGAAAATTTCGGTCAGCTGGTGAAAAATTATTGCACCTGGTATGTTTCTAAGTTCATATTTTCTTTTCAATGAAATTGCAATTCATATGACTCACCATCTGTATACTGTCCTCGTCTGTATTTCACTCACTCAATCATCTACTCCTTAAGCAATGCCTAAAGCTTGCTTGGTGTTTTTAAGCTTGATTTTAATAATGTTTTCCCAGATAATATATGTTACCAAGGAAAATAGGGTTTTCAATTTGGATAGCTATTTAGGCCTTTAGGAGTGCCTGTTTGCATGTGAAATACAATTCCATTTGGAACAAGTGAATGGTGTTGGACAATACTTCAGTCATTAAATGGTGTGTATTGTCTGCTTTCTCTCATATGAAGTAACAACTTTAGCTGCCTGTTTCATTTTTACATTATCGCTTTTACCTGTAGCAATTTGTTGAGTTTCTGGAGAATGTTGGCATACCGAGTTTGGAGCAGTTCTTATTGATATCTTCGGTGGCTTTGATTGGAATAAGTGCTGGAAGACTTTATGATCCTATGGAAATTGTGATATGATATGGTGCTTTTAGTAGTAAAATGCTTGTTCTTTTTAGAATATGTTGTTGTCTTTGGAGTTTATTTGGGTCAAAATAGTTCATGTGGCTTCACTTTGATGTTCTACGATGGTTTATTTTGAGGGACTGTTGTAGGATTTGCGAAGGAACTAGCAAGCTTTACTTCACCTTTTTTTCACTGTAGTATTGAGTGCTTTGTTTTTGGAGAACATTTAATTTTCATTTGATCTGTACCTGTCCTGCCCTTTGCACTCCATTTATGTTTTCAATTTAAAAAAAAAGTTTCTTCAAATTAAATAGCATTTATATTTACTGTTTGATTCTTTTCAGTACGTAAATATGAGAACTCAAAGGGTATCACTTCTCCTGAAGAAGAGGTTTACCACACCTAATTGGGTTAAGGTCAGTCTGTTATATGCCCTTTCTTCAAACATGAAAGACTAGCAGTTGGTTATCTTTTAAAGAGCTTAAATCTGAAGTTTTTTCTTTGCTTTACACAGCACAAGGAGCCCAGAGAAGTTCATATGTTTGTTGATTTGTTTCTCCAAGAGGTTGGTATATGATTTTTTTTTAAAAAAATCAGTCAATCTGTTTCCTGTCTTTTAAGTTGCATTGAATGGTTTAAGCACTGTAATTGAATATTAGTCTTACTAAATTTTATTTTTTTGGAATATAATGAATGAGCATGAAGTTTTATATCTCTATTAGATGAACATGCATTGTAATTAATTGAAGCAAACTGGATGAAAATTTTAATTTCTCTTGTTTTATTTTATGTTCCAGCTTGAAGTTATAGTTAACGAAGTGAAGCAGATTTTGCCTCAAGGTAGACGCAAGCACCGCAGGACTGATAGTAATGGAAGTAGTGCTTCATCAAGGAGCAACCCCTTACGGGAGGAGAAACTGGGTAGGTCAAATACTCAAAGAGCAAGGAGCCAGCTTTTGGAGACACATCTAGCAAAATTGTTTAAGCAAAAAGTTGAAATTTTCACAAAAGTGGAATATACACAGGTATTGAGTGATTATTGTATTGGCGTTTTCTTTTTCTATTATTACAATTGGTGATTTAAATTTAAATAATTGGTTGCAAGCCATAATATCATTTCTGCTTACGATTTGCAGGAGTCTGTTGTTACAACTATAGTTAAATTGTGCCTTAAAAGTTTACAAGAATCCGTCCGACTCCAGACTTTCAACCGAAGTGGATTCCAGCAAATTCAATTGGATATCCAGTTCCTAAGGATCCCTTTAAGGGAAATAGTTGAAGATGAAGCTGCAATCGACTTCTTGCTAGATGAGGTTGGCAAAATAGTCTTACTTTGGTTTTATTTTTTCATAGTGGTCTCATACATTTTTTCCCCGGGAGAATATTTACCTCTAGCTTTTTTTTTTTTTTTTTGAGCACAGGTGATTGTTGCTACTGCAGAGCGGAGTCTAGATCCAATTCCATTGGAGCCTCCAATATTGGACAGACTTATACAAGCTAAGTTGGCTAAAACCAAGGAACAAAGTACTATCTCTTCATAAACATTTAGTGGAAGTAGAGGCTATATATATGTGATGTATGTGCTATATTTGTCATCTCCAGAATTAGTTACGGTTTCGGCCGCTGAAAGTAACTCTCCTGTTCTGTTCACTTTGTAAATCTCTTGTAACATATGTGACATTGCCATGTTATTTGTAGAAAATTTAAAACACGAGAAAATTATATCCATTCATGACTCGAGAGCTGAGTTCCATCCATGTGATGATTACGTCTCAAAACTGATATTCTCCATTAGCGAAGTTAGATCTTCAATCAGCGGGTCTCCCCCAACCTAAACGAACTTTCACAGGCACAAATTTTCAAATATCAATGCAGCACCAGGGTTTAATAGGTTCTTGGTGATTTCATATTCATCACAAATAAATCTTTCTTCCAATCCAGGTGATAACAATAATATATTCAAAATGGGTGAAAATATGGTTATATGAAATATATAGTTTCTCTTTTAGATTAACTTTTGACGCGGGGGGTAACAATAACTTTCCGTGTCTTTTGCCAAGCCTAGAATAGAATTCTTACAATCGTCTGCAGCAAAAGAAATCATAATTTTAAGAATAATGGTATAAGTGATATCACATTATTTTATACATGCATAATTCGGTGACTCGGATATTTAACAAGATTTAGTGTATTATAAATATAGTTGAATTTTTTAACAGTTATGTTCCTACCATATCAAATCACTCTTTTCCTCTGACGTTTTTTGTCTTTTTTGCGTCCAAAGTCGTGTTTAAATAAAGACGAATTCTCTCTCATTCCTCTCTCTTAAGTACGTTAACAGAAGTTTAAATTTTGACTACTGAATGAAAAATATTTTTTTTAAAAATGATAAAATTTACTCCAATGATATCTGTTATAAAAAAATTAATATCTAATTGTTGATTGAAAAATTTTCTTATTATATACTTTAAAAAATAATGAAACTTACTATAAACATTATATTATAATATAAAGATATACCAAATTTTTAAAAAATGTTATGATATTTTCTTAAAAATTCAACAGGGATGAATGTACTTTTTATTATTTAACTTGAGATTTGTTTTAAAAAATATTTTAAATTTTTTTTGAAGAATATAACATATATTAATAAAAATGATAAAATAAATATTAATAATTTTTAAGGAAAATATATTATTAAATTCTTAATTTGTCATTTCAATCATTTAAATGTCTTTATTATTATTATTATTATAATATAAATAAATGTAATTATTAATAATGAAGAAAAATATAATCTTAAATAAATTAAAAAATGATTTTTTTTACATTTTTTGAAGTATATATATTTTGAAAAAGAAAAAAAGATAAGAAGAGAAAAATAAAAATAGTAAATATAATAGGTAATGTTGTGAAAAGAAAGAAAGATATACTTTTTTATATAACAAAAGAAAGATATTAAATTTGAATAACATGATAAAAATAATAAATAATATCTTTGAATATGTTAATCACTACCAAATAATAAAATTAAAATTCATATTTTAAAATTGTTAAGTGCTTAATTTTGATATATTTTATAAAAAGGTTTATTCTATTAATTAATTAAAAATTACTGTAGATATAAGTTTTAAAGTGTATTTCACAAAAAATCAGCTATTTTTAATTATGTAATAATCTATAATTAATTAAAAATATAAAAAATTACATCTTCAATAAATTTTAATTAAATTGAATTGTGAAATAATTTTTTATCTATAACAAAATTTAATTTTCATACTATTAACATAAAAAATGTTTCTACTATCAATTAAACATTATCCTAAATATTACTTTTAAAATAATTATTATAAAAATAAATATTTTTACTATATAATAATAATAAAATAATTATATAAAAATATATTATCAATATATTATAATTAAAATTTATATAATATAGATTTACTCAATAAAGGGATCATGTTATTATTATACTGTATTCTATTTCTCATATTATTATTTTTGTGAATTTGGCAAAGAGGAAGCTTGAAATGAAATAATTATTAATTTATTACATAAGTTTTTTCTGTTCAATTTTAAAAACCAAACTTCCATTCATATAAATAATAAATGGTTGACTACATCGACTTTTTTCAGACATCAGTTATTTATATTAACTATTTGTTGAAAATAATATATATATATATATATATATATATATGAGTATGTGTCAATAATAATAATAATAATAATAATAATAATATTATTATTATTATTATTAAAACCTGTTAAAAAATATATGAAATAGCTATAAAATAAACTAGAGATAAAATAATATTTATTTATTTATTAAGAATATTAATAACTATAAATATTTTAAAATTATTCTAAATATTCACCGGTACATTTGAAAATTGATTCATTTTTAAGATAAAAATTTATCATTAATTGAATTGTTTTATCTATGATTAATAAATAGATGACAGTATTGACGAGCCATAAAACAATAATGAATGAGACATAAATAGATAATTTAAAATTTGGAGTTTAGAAATATTACGAATTTAAAATATCTTTATAATTTTTTTAAAATTTAATTTTTATGGATAAAAATTCATCACTAGTTAAAGTGTCTTATGCCAATATTTTTTTTATTGAGGCGTATGCCAACGTTAAATTTGAATTTATAGAAAAAAAATTATATAAACAAACAAATATTGTATTGCCTACAGTTTTTAAATATTTTTTTAAGAAAAATATATAGCCTTAAATATATTATTAATAAATAATATATAAAGTATAACATTGATCTATATTATTTACATTTAATAAAAATAATAAGTTTGTAATTTCTTAGTATAGAGTTAAAAGCATTTTATTTTTATTTGAATTATTAAAATTAATAAAATTTAGATAGGATTTAATTAAAAAATATTTTTTAATGATCAAGTATATGTTCAACTAAAAAATTTATAATTAAACTCGCACAAATATTTAAAAATAATTGAATGTAATTTATTAAAAATTAAACACAAAATTTTTCACATAATAAATATAAAATGATAAAAAAAGTTAGATTTCATTTTATAATTGTTTCAATTGAAATTATAATGTAAATAAACATGTATAATTTATGGATATAATGAAAAAATAACATAAATTTTTTTTTTAATACGATACAACATCAAATATTAGAGATCGTGTGAACTTAGATGAATGTAATGTAACGTAAGTATAAGAAGCACTTTTTTATAAATTTGTATTTTGGTGGTATGGTCTAAAATTGCAACATTGAAATGAATAACTATTTGATTAACTATAATATGATTTATATGGATAACTAGAAAAAAGGATGATTGTTAAGAAATTTTGGAAATGATTATGGCCATGAACCAAGATTAAGGATACTAAATTTTTATTTCTATAAATTGTTGGTTAAATAATTCTATAGATTATATTTTATGAACTTTTTGAATATCGTTGTAACAAATCATTTTATATGCTCTATGATGTTTAAGAGTTTATTTATAATTTATATGTTTTAAACTATATTCGTAACTCAATCTAATATATTTTTTCTTCTATTTTTTTTTATAAAACTAATTTATGATTAAGTAAAATTAATTTTAGACCTATCTTTTGCACGAGTTATTTATAAATGAAAAAAATAATTGTAAATTTTTTTATATATTAACAAGAATTATGATGTAAAATGAAAAAAAAAATAAATCAAAATTCAATGAATAAAAAGTATTACTACTAAAAAATAATTCTGATAAATTGAAGAAAATAAAATATTTTAAAGAAACTTATATGAGATGCATAAAATAAAACATTCAAAATTATGTTGCCTTTGATGAAAAGAAACATGGAATAATATGTATATTTTTTAATGATTTATTTTAGTATTATTTTTAATAATTTTATATTATATTTTAACAGAGAGATGTAATATTATACTATTTGAAGTTTTATTATTTTATATTGTAATTATATTATATGTTAAATAATATGAAAGTTTTGAAGGCTTAAATAATACGATATTATTGTAATAAAAAAGGTAAAATTGTTATGATGAAAAACTTTTTGGGAGGAAAAAACAATGTTGAGGTTGTAGATTTTTTTAATTATATAAATTAAAGATTAATTTACATACTCAAATATGAAGTAGTAAAAAATATTCTGTATTATGTGATATATATATATATATATTCAGTGATTATTTAGTATAAAATTAAGTAAAATTAATTTTAAATAATTAAGTATTTAAAATATATAAAATTAATTAGATTATATATTTTTATTAAAATATTATTTTAAAATAAACAGACAGTAAAAAAATACTCTGTTTATGCCGTCGATAATTGTTGAACAAACGTCTGATTTCATAAAGAAAATATAGCACTTACTGTTTGTGTATATTTTTTTGGGGGACGTTAGCAAGTCACATAATATCTACAATGGAACAGAAATTAACTTTGGGATAAGATTTAAAAGACAAATCTAACCTACCAAATTATCAAACAATTACACCAGCTGAATGCACAATATTTTATTTTATTTTATAGTTAAAACATAAATAGACGTCCACAAGATATTAATGCATTTTGATAAATATTACTCTTTTATGGTAATTATTTTAAAAAATATAATAAATAAACAGGACGTTTAAATAGTAAATGACGCTTTTTAGGGGTATATTTATCATCTCACACACAATAATCTTGTCGCGAAACGGAGGCTTTTCACCTCTGCAGTCTTTTGCAAGATACACTAGTTTTGTTTTACTTTATTTTTCTACCATAGTTAAACAATTTTTTTGAAAAAATAATCTTTTTTATAAAATGCTTCCAATTTTATGTAAAATCCTTTGAATTTCATCCACCTCCCTTTCCGGCTCCGTCGTGGACAGCCGAGCAACACCGTCCGACCACTCTGTCCGAAAATTGCAAAAAAGGAATTTATTTATTTTTTCTTTATTTTTTCTTCTATTTTTCTATACAAGTGCAAAACCTAATTAATCTCTTCCCTAATCCCTATCCCCTTCCAAACCCAGCGTAACATAAAAGGTCAGTCATGAAAACCGATTAATGTTATTGCAGTTCTCGGATTTGGGTTTTCGGCAATCGTATTTACAATTGGATTTGATTCGATTCGATTTGCTAGCCCTAAACCCTTTATTGAAAAGCAGTGCCCATTGCTCATAAATATATAACAGCTTTCAGTCTCATCAATCTTCATGCGGCTTTTGGAAGGCTTTGAAGTGAAACTCGTCTTTGTAGCTGCAACTTCAACCGTTTTCGAGGTCTTTCCTTGACGCCCGCCCCATCCTCTTCTTTCATTTTTTTCTGTTACTCTTGTTTTATTCACTTAACTGTATCCGTTTGTTTTATTCACTTTGCACAAACTCCAAAGGGCCGTTGTCTTGCAACTTGCGAGTTACATTTCAATCTTGCTTGTACTAAATGCTTCAATTGGGACTGTCCTAACCTCGTCTGGGTTTTGCTTGCTTCAATCAATTGATTAATCTCTCCATTGCTTTGCTTGCGGAAGTACCAAAAGATAGAAATTTGTTTGGAATTTCATTCAATTGAAATTGATAATGGACCTAATCCAAAGTTTGTGCAGTATGATATGATATGATGGTGTCATGATGTATCCTGTATGGACTGTTTTTCAGGGATTGCTTTTGGAATATGTAGCATAATCAGAATGTTTTGTGTGCTGTGGTTTGTTGTTTTGTTGCAGGGTGTTCTGCAGCCATGGAATCGAGGAAGTGCAAAGCTTCCGGCCGTGCATCTTCGCAGAGTGTTGCACCATCTTTGAGTGTTTCAAATCAGGTGGACGAGATTGCTCCGTCCTTCAAGGATATGGGAGCTGTTGAGGCTGATGTGGATATAGACCCCAGGGAACTTTACTTTTTAATCATGCACTTTCTGTCTGCTGGGCCATGCCGGAGGACTTTTCAAAATTTCAAGGAGGAACTTTTAGAGCATCAGCTTCTACCTAGAAGATATCATGCTTGGTTTTCAAGAAGTGGTGAGCGCAGTGGGGATGATGTTGATGAAGATGATGATGGCATCTCTTTACCTTTAGATTACAACAATTTAGCAGACAGGTATTTTTGCTTTATATCTGCATTCTGATTTGATTTTGTACTAATTATCTAGGAACAAAATTGAGATGGGATATTTGATTGTTTTATTGCCATTTTATTACTTCAAGTAAGGTTGGAGTTTTGGCTATAACTTCTCAATATTTTATTTCATTTTTTTATGAGGACAGTGTTATTAGAACCTTGGTGTTAAATGTCATTATAATTTACATTGAAGATGATAGGCATTCGGTATGTTTGTAAACTCTTTTTAATACTAGCAGAAATATGTATTAAATTAGTCTGAACTCATTTTCTTTCTATTTTTCACATTAGACCGGCTGTTATCGTAGTGTTCCAATGCATTAAATTTAGCTACTTATTCCATGTCTTTATGAAGCTTCAATTACTAAAAAAAATGTAGTTTCATTTGACCAAGCTACCTTTCATTAATATACTCAAACTATTATAGTTCCATTACTTCTATCTCTAATTCTATTTAATGGAGATACCAAAAGACTAGGATAAAGTTGGGAAAACATCATTAATACTTTCTTTATTTTTTAAAGTTATAGATAAATTGAAACAAGACCAGTTTTGTAAAGTCAAAAGTGACATATTTTGAAAAATTGTTGACCATAGTTTGGTGCAAATATTTATTTATGCTAGAAAGGATCCTTCAAAATCTTGTATGCTTATATATTTTGTGAATTTTCTTCTTGCTTATGTTCACACTTCATACCATTAGCATATAACAATTACTATAATTATGCAGTGAACTTTTCTTCAAACATGTTTTTTATGGCTCAAAGTGTTGAATTTGCTTCTTGCTTAATGGATGCTTCTTGTTATGATGTCTACTGGCTTAATTATTGTTCATTTTGTGTAACTTCAAGGTATCCTCACATAACTAGGGATCACTTGGTAAAGCTGTTGAAACAATTGATGTTGACTACAACCCATCCTTTGTATGGAAAACATGGTGGAAGTGGTCCCAATGCAGCTGATGTTCCTACTTTACTTGGATATGGTTCATTTTCACTTCTTGATAGTATGTGATATGCTATAGTAATCTTCTTTCTCTACTTGATCTTTCAAGTCAAGATCAAAAGTTTTTAATTCATATTGAAAAAAAAAATGTTTGCAATCTTAGGTTATTCTATGAATGTAGTGAATTCGTTTGTCCCAACCATATAGTGAAACATGTATTTATAATAGGAATCGGAAATATTCAGATACCTTATCATAATTACCAAGACATAAATTTTTTTATTACAACATTACTATAATTACATATGTAATTTGTTACATATGCAATAATGCATATAAATCATATATATCAAACTTGTTACATGTATAACTAATTTTAGGATCTCTCAATGATTTAGTGAAAATATCTGTCAATTGATTATTAGAGTTGACAAAGCTAGTAGTGATGCCTTTGGATAAGATCTTCTTTCCAATGAAGTAACCATTTATCTCAATATTTGTAGTCCTCTCATGAAATATAGGATTTGAGACAATATGTAGTGTTGTTTGATTATTACAAATGAATGCCATTTGATTGATCTCATCAAACCTCATCTCCTTGAGATAGATGAGCTCATAAGTGGTCAAAGCCATGACTCAATACTCTGCTTTTGCATTACATCTTGCAATAATACTTTGTTTCTTGTTTTTTCAAAAAACTACATTATCACTAATAAGAATACAATAGCCAGAGGTAGACCTCTTATCAGTCGGAGAACTTATCCAATTTGCATTTAAGTTTCCACAACTCAGATATGACTTTTATTTTCATATAAGAGACCTTTGTTTGAACTTCCTTTAACACGCTTGATCTGCATCTCAATGCCCTTTACATAGAAAGTTAAGAAGCTAATGAACATATTAATTGCAAAGGAAATGCTTGGATGAGTGATAGTGAGATAATTTAGCTTATCAACTAGTCTACTATATCTCTCTTTGGGTTAGAAAGTGACTCTTCCTATCTTAATGAAGTTTGACATTAAGATCCATTGGAATTTTAACATGTTTGGCATTTATCAATCTGATTTTTTCTAAGATGTCAATCACATACTTCCTTTGGAAAATCATAATACTATTCTTGGATTGTGTCACCCCTATTCTAAAGTGATGAAGTTTGCCAAGGTCTTTTGGTTGAAAATGGTGACAAAGATGTTCACTTCACTTTGAGTCAAGCCAAACTGCTAAACCATAGCATTAAGTCAGCCAAACCAAATTCCCAAAGATTGTTTGAGATCATATAATGACTTCCAAATACAATAGACATGTCCCAAAGATTCCTCTGAGCAATAAATCTAGGGTGTTGTTCTATATAAACTTCTTCAATAAGATCACCACAGAAGAAAACATTTGATGTTTAGCTGGTGAAAGGGCTAATGATAGATAATAACTATAGATAAGAAAAGTCTAATATAGGCTATCTTGGCCACATGAGAGAAGGAGTCACCATAATCTAAGACAAAAATTTGTGTGTAATCTTTGGCTACCAAATGAGCTTTGAGTCAGTCTACCTTACCGTTAAGACCAACTTTGATGGTGTAGATCCATCTGCAACCAACAACCGACTTCTTAGGAGGAGGAGGGACCAATTTCCAAGTATCACTATGTTAAGAGCACTCATCTCATCAAGCATAGCTTGTTTTCAACCAGAATGAGTAAAGACCTCATCTATAAACTTTGGAGTAAAAACAAAACAAAGAGAAGACAAGTGAAATTAAAAGTAGATAAATGATGGAAACTGATGTTGACATAGTAAGGAGAAGGATTACAAGTAGAACGTGTACCTTTATGAATTGTAATGCTCTGTTTGGATCACGTAGGAAATAAGAAGGAAAGAAAGGGAAAGGAAAGAAAGAGAAAGGAAAGAAAAAGAGTAGAAATAAGAAGGAAGAGTGAGTTGTTTGGATGAATAGAAATAAGAGGGAAAGGAAAGGAAAAAATTTTCTTTTTTCGTTTGGATGAGTGGAAAAAAGAAGGAAAAGAAATATATTAGTAATATAAATTTTATTTTATATAAAATTTTAAAATATTTCTTTTTGTACTGTAAATTTTTTATAAATATAATTTATTAATTTTTTAAAAAATAAATAATAATTTTAATAATTTAAAATAAATCAAAGAAAAACAAAAAAAAAGCTCCCCCTCACTCACGGCTGAAGAGGGGGGATTAAAATTATGTGGGTTCCGCGGAAAAAAAAGTTTTTCTTCCACTAAAGACAAAACGCCCCAAACAGGGAAAAGTTACTTTTCCTCTTTATTTCCTTCCCTCCCCTTTCCTTCCCCCCTATTTCCCTCCATCCAAACAGAGCCTAATGGGAAGATTAGACTAAGGAGGTGGGGGCAGATAGGGCAAATGAGGTGGCTTGGAAGGTGAGTCAGTAGTAGTGTTGGCATTTGTTGGTGGTGGTGCCAAGGACGATTGCCGATGATGATAGATTTGTAAGGCATGAGTAGGATGAGAAGTTAGTTGTGCTAAGGACTTTGCTGGAGGAGAAAAATGAATAGATATTAGGAAAGAGATAGTGAGGAATTTAGAGGTAGATGTAGAACTAAAAGACATTTTAGACTCAAATAAATGTAATATCAGGAGATGTAAGATAATGATAAATAGCAAGAGAGTAACACTTGTATCCTTTTTGCGATAAAAAATAACTCAGGCAGACTCATTTGTGAGAACAAGCAGAGAGTTTATCTATCTTAGAACTGACATTGCAGACAAAACATGTGGATCCCAAGACTGAGGATGTAATAAATGGAGAGACTTTCGTGGATATAGGATCTGGTGGTATTTTCCTACCCAAACTAGAGAAAGGCATTTGATTGACGACATAGTAAGCTATAAGGATGATATCATCCTAGTTACGAGGAAGAATATGGGCATGAACTAAGTGTGCGAGCAGTGTTAAAAAGATGTCTATTTTTACGTCCAACAACCTCATTTTATTGAGGGATATGAGGTCAAGATGTCTGATGGAGAATCCTATGAGAAGTCATGGAACTACGAAAAAAGATAGATCTTTTTGCATTGTCACTCTGTAATATACGAATGAGAATACTAAGATGAATTTTTATTTCATTATAAAAATATTGGAAGATAGAAACTAATTCAAAACATTCTTTCATTAAATAAATTGAAGTACAACGAGAAAAATATCAATGAAAGTGACAATGTATTTTGATCCTAAAGCAGAAAGAACACGACTATGACAGGAATTGCAGACATGTTTACTTAATTGACACGACTCACAAGCTAAGGAAGAGAGCGTGGAGAGACTCAACACTAGGTGCTTCAAGTTGACAAGATTTGAATGGTTGAGTTGAGCAAGAACCACGGGCAGAGAGTCCACCACAGAGCCAATATGAGAGGAAGTTTTTAGTTGGTAGAGCCCAATACTCACATTTGGAGTTAGTCATTCTTCTTGAAGATTGGTCCTACAAAGTGAAAAAATCTTTGGTAAATAAAATAATGTAATCATGGTGCAAGTGAGACAGTCAATTGACAATACATTAAGAGGAGAATCAGGGACATAAAGAACATTATTAATGAAAACGGAAGGAAGAATAGGAACAATATTAATACCTTGAGGATATATTTAGGAATCATCAACCATAGTGAAGATATGTAAAGAATCAAAAAGAGAAAGAGGAAAGAAAAAAGATTAAGTACTACTTATGTTATTGGTGGTCTTGGTATCAAGAACCTAAGGACCTAAAGGGGAAGAATGAGAGAGCTCAACAAAGGAATTACTAGTATGCGACTGCGCAATTGACACATTAGAATCGGAAGCTTGATAAGTCTCACCATTTAAAAAATTCATCATAAGATAAGAGACAAATGGCGCTCGACGGATAGATGATGGTTCAACAAAAATGGAAAAGACCTACAGAGGAACTTGAGTAAACATTATCTTTCCGAGAAGGATGGCGATGGAGAGTATAACATTGATCAATAATGTGACCAAGCTTGTGACAACTATAGGAATATGAGCAACAATTATCTTAGTTTGGCCGTGACATGGAGGAAAGTGAACCAAGTAGACTCCATGATAGGAACAGTGGAACAACCCAAAATCTAATCACAAATATGAGAATAAGCCTCTAATAAATCATATAAGACAACAACATAAAGAATTGATAGTGTTACTCGAGCTCTTTAGTGGGACTATTAGGAAGAGGGTAATAGCTTGTTAAAATCATGTTAAAGACAGTGAGTGTTATTGGTTCAAGCAGCATGATTCTTACCATCCAACTGCTCAGTAAAGAGAGGAGTAGTAACATGGTTGGTGAAGATAGGGGGCTCAACCTTAGGAGGATTAAAGGTTGCCATGGTCAGGGAAGGAAAGGCCTAGACCATATGGAAAAAGGGCCAGAAGGGCGATGTGAAGCCCAAAACAAGCAAGCAACCATAGTTCGGTAAGCATTAGAATGAGGTGAGTCTGGCAATAGTGATGGCATCCAAAAACTTCGGTGGACATGTTGCCACACATAGTGATGCGACAAAGAGAAAAGCAACAACAAGGATGGTGCATGGTGGCTCTGATGGTTGAGACTTTTGGGATGCAACAATCTGCATTGGTTTGGTGGTCGCTAGAAAAAGTCACCAGGAAAGTGGCTGGTAGCAGGTGGTGGTGGTAAGAAATTTAGCAAAAGGAAGATGGCTTGAAAAAAAAAAAAAGAAACCATGGTATAGGAGAAGATGGAGATTGGATAGAAAACATGATTGTTGCATCTTGTTAGACTTTAGATACCATATTGAAAGAGAGAGAAATAAGAAGATATGAAATGAATCCATGTGTTACATAACAGAGTATGTATTTCTAACAGAGATCATTGGCATGAGTTAATTACAAGAATATTCAGTTACCTAATTACCATAATTACAAAAATATAATTTTTTTAATTACAACATTACTATAATTACAACATTATTATAATTATCCTATTTACATATTTCCAACATTCTCAAAGAGATGTATTAATCTATCTGTTAGGGCTTGCTGTAAGTTACTAGATTTGAGATGGGTATATCAAACCTTGTTCCAGTTCCTGCTTTGGTAGAATTGATAATTGAATATATGAACATCCCAAAATTAAGTTTGCTTCTAAAATCACACAGTATACAGTGGTTATTTTTGGTCCACCAAGACTGGTACTGGGGCATATATAACGTTATCATTGTGTGGCAGTTGGTAATGAGCATGCATAAAAAGGGAAAGTACCAAGTTTCTAATATTTAAACACTTGAAATTTCTTTGTGATCTGCCCTTTTTAAAAATGCAGTACTGATCTGAAGCTTCTATTAGCAACTTCGCTTTTTTAGATGTCTGACAGTTGCTATAGTTGGCCATGTCCCCATCATTAACTTCAGAATATATATGTGGAACAGTGAAACAATGGGATGTTTACTCTGTTTTAATCCTCATGTTTGTACAGTTGATAAAAAAACTGCTGACAAGCAGGTGAAGCCCCCTCCACTTTACATGCGATGGCCACACATGAAGGCTAATCAGGTTCAGGGGCTAAGTTTAAGGGAGATTGGAGGTGGTTTTATGAAGCACCATCGTGCTCCATCTATTCGCAGTGCATGTTATGCTATTGCCAAACCATCTACTATGGTGCAAAAGATGCAAAATATTAAAAAGCTAAGGGGGCACCGTGTGGCTGTCTATTGTGGTATGACCTTCTCATCGGCTAAACTTGCTCTTAATATCGTGTTTTATGGGCATGGTGGTCTATAAGTTCATGTTCAGTTATTCTCAAGAAGTTACATGACATTGATGAAAATTGAAACCACTGCCTTCTCATTATAAGCATAGCTTTCTTGCTTTCTCTTCTTAGAGTTTCCTTATGAAGTTAAATATTGTTTTACTAATAATTTTCACTTACATGCATATAAGTAATTACTTTAATAGCAGAGCTCATGGTTGTTAAATTTTAAAAAATGATTTTATCTTGCAGCCATATTTGATGGATCAGGGCGGTATGTTATTAGTGGTTCTGATGATCGTCTTGTCAAGATTTGGTCTATGGAAACTGCATTTTGCCTGGCTAGTTGCCGTGGGCATGAAGTGAGTCAAGAGTATGGTTTATGAAAGTAATTTTGATAAGTTTATTTTCCTTTCATTATCATTTAATTGGATGTTGTCATCATATAACTTGAAGGGTGACATTACTGACTTGGCTGTAAGCTCAAACAATGCATTGGTGGCATCTGCTTCAAATGATTTTGTCATTCGAGTTGTAAGTAGTATACCTTAATTTTTATGTTCTGTCCTGTAAACCTTGGCCCATTAAATTGACATTTGCTATACAACAGTGGCGCTTACCAGATGGGATGCCAATATCAGTTTTGAGGGGACATACAGGAGCTGTTAATACTATTGCATTTAGTCCCAGGCCCACTGCTGTATACCAGCTACTATCGTAAGTCTATTTAAGAGTTTTTGCACCCTCTTGTCCTTGTGATTCCTGTGGCTCATAAGTATTGATGCTAATCAGTTTATTTCATTCATAAATAATTGACTTGTAAAAATTTTGCTAGGGTCATGTCATGTGCTATATAAAAATCTCATGTATTTTTTTTTTTTTTTGGGTAAAACTAAGTTTTTATGGGTGTACTAGTAAAAATAAACTTTAATGTTGCAACAAATGCTTATATATCCAATTTAACATACTCCTTTGCATGCCATTGGATCACTCTGCACTATTCCAATGGTTTCTACTTTCCAGAATGCATGCTTTTTTAATTACAATAATATCAAGTTATTCTTTTACAAATTAACTATTTCTTTAAATGTAATGTCAACCATTCTTAAATTTTATTTTTGTTAGAATATATGAAAAATATCCCATAATATCTTGATTATATGTTGGAATACCTGAGCTTGTCATATCTTAAATCATTGAATCTTTTTAGGCTCCTTATCTTATTCTTAGGAATTTTATCTTATCTTTGGGAAGTTATTTGTTCTTTAGGATTAAGAGTCTAGTATTAGTATAAATAAGGTTTGGTACTTTATGTTTATCAATTATCACAAAATTTAAACACATCACAACATGAAATGAATATTATTTGAAGTCTTTCTTTTCTCAATTTCTTTCTTCAGTATCTAAAACTTCAAAATTTCAACTCTTTTAAAAATATATTATGTTTATAGTTCAATCTTATTTTGAATTTGTAAGTATACTTTAAATAATTTCTTTATAATAGTAATCCTTTTTTTTTTATAAAGCTTATATAAAAGATCTTTAATAGGTAACATGTTACTAGTACTAGTGGGAGCACTAATAAAAGAATAGAATTTTTTAAAAAAATTAAATGGCTCTTTTCTGATATTAGTTTTTTTTTATAAATATTTACATAAAAGATCTTGGACAAGTAGCATTTTAGTAGTGATAGTAGCATGTCATTAATAATAATAGGAGTACAATAATGCTGTGAAAGATTTTTTTCATTCCATATTTTATATTTATTGGGATTTGGATAATGGATTTTTTAAAGGATTTGATGGAAAAAATTACTGTTCACCTAAATCCTTTCTTTGTTAGAGAACCTAAAAAGTAGTAATAATAATGGTTATAGTAGTAAACTTAATGGAAGCTATGTAGCTGCAAACAATGAAAATAAATGCTCTGACCCATGTTGACCGTCCTTTATTTCATATCCAATAATAAATTGAATAATTGTCACTAATACAACCTTTTTCATTGCATTAACTAAATCCACCTCTTAATCCTTTGTAATGCTATAAAAGCTGCCCTATAGTAATGACTCTCATTATTTTACAATTTCAAACTATCTTTATAATTTGTCCTAATGAATTGTCAGTTTCCTTTTATGAACTAGCTACATTTCAGATCTTCCTCATATAATGCCCATTAAGGTATTTCAGAGAGTTGAAAATCTGTTGTATCTTGGCCATTGTTGTTTGTGATTATAGCAGTCATATTCCTCTGTTGAGTTACTCTCTTCAAACCTGAAGACCCCCTACCCATTCACTAGTCTGTCTTCCTGGTTATATCACCAAGGGTGCTTTGGATAATAACTTAATTAAGTGCTTATTCAATAAGCTCTTTTCTGTGAGGGTTTATGTCATAAATTTGACCATAAAATTTACTAGGATAAATGAAGAGTTTATTTTCGTTAGTTATATTAAGCTTAGGGAAATAAGCTCAAAAGAGTTGTAGGAGTCATAGCTTATTTTCATAAGCTTCCCACAAGCTCTTCCAATTTCCAAACACCCCTAAATGTATCTTTACACATAGTTGATATGGTTCAATACATTAGGAGGATGGGTGGTGGGCTTGTTTTGGTACGATATCAGGAAGTAAATGGATGTACCATGTAAAAAATTAGGCCCTCTCAACCTGTAAACTGTTCTTCAATACACTGAGTCAAATATCATACTGCCAAGTAATGACCTCTAGCCTGGTCTCCCAAACAATGAGTATCACAAACGAGGGTCCTTTACAAGTGTCCAAAGTCTTCAATCCACAAACCCTTTCCAACAAAAGAAAGAAAACATGGACAATAATCTATAATCTCCAAATCATGTAAGCCATGCAATTACTCCAAAGCTACCAAATAGAAGCAGATCAGCTACCAATCAAGGCAAGCATGGGCAGAATAACAATCAACCATAACATCAATGCCCCCCAACCAAACACTGCCTGATACTGTTGACATGAGCACCTCAAGTTTGCTGGTCTGGTAGCAGTCAAACATGGCACTACTGACCCCCCAAATGTGGTCAGCAGTGATGAGCTAGCTTCACTGTTCCTCCTCAAAACAGAATGATCCTCCTACATCATCAAGTCAACAGAAACAGCTGATGAACAACATACAAATTATAAACTCCTAAAGTACTCAAGTCCTCTATGCTTATGCTACCATCATGAAGACAAGAAGGAACTCAAATAAATGCTGATATGTTGCAAACACAGATGATGAACCAAGAAAGCTTTGGAAATACACTAGAAAATCAAAATTGGAAGAAACCACAAGAAGCAGCAAAATTGGAAGATGAAAGGGAAGCAGACCAGAATTGGAATAGCAACCAATCTAGCATGGAGAGATTGAAGAAGGCAGAAAGTCAAGAAGCCAGAGCTGAAAAAATGCCACAGATGACAAGGCCAAATCACCATACCGGCCCAAAACCCTAACCGACATCCAGCCTTGCCAGTAAACAGCCTGCAAACACAGACCTGGCTGGAAAGTGGGTGACTGTTCATCCTTTTGCTAGTCCAGGCAAGATTGTGATCTCTCACATTCAGAAAATCCTATCCATGAAGAAAGCCATGCAGTCCTGCTGTTTGTGAGCAAAACCAAAGATGCTGAGTTTGTAAGCAAAAGGTGTAACAATACAGTAGAAATTAGAGGAAATTATAAGTATATGGAAAAACCAAATGAGAGAAATTGATAAGTCTATGATTACATATCAGCATAAGAGGGCACGTGGAGTCATGCAGATTAGCTCCTGACTTAATTTATAACTGCATAATATTTAAGCCTTGTTCTTATTCCTATTTAGTAGTGATTATGGAGTCAGTTATGCTTGTTGCAGTTACTTTTTACAAATTAAATAAGACCAGATCTGTTACTCTGGATCTTAAGAGTCAGTTGTCTAATTCTTAGGAAGTCAGAGGGTCATATTAGTCTATAAATCAGATTACATCCAGTTTGTAAGCAAGAAAAAATTCAGTAAAACATATATTCCCTGGAGGTTCTCCCTTTGGCTACTAATTTCTCTTGGAGTGAGATTCTTTCTCCCCTTTCTACTCTTAAATTCCAGTATTCTATCAAAAATACATTGGACAGCTCCAAATATGAAAACTCATAGCAGAAGCAATCATGGACAAATCATGATGAATGGTACCTCTTTGATACCATGTAGAAGCTATATGGTTTAGACAAGAAAAAGGGAAAAGAGAACGACAGCTAACTATGTATTGTGAGATTGATAGTATGCTGTTACTTAAATACAATAACCTAATGCTCTTGTTCATACTTTTGATTAGATTAAGTGACATTACTATTATTACAAGCCTGACCCAATACTAATAAGACCATCACCTTATTGTCTTCTAACCATGCTATCTAATTGTCATACAGTGTTAATTTTTCTTCTTGTTGATGATCATTTCTTCTTGTAGTCTCAAAAACAGCCTTGTCTTAGTCCCCAATGGCCAATGCAGTTTAGCCTTGTCTTTAGTCTCAGATGTAGTCTGTCCTGTTTCTTGCCCCACACCCACTTGCCCCATCTGGTCTCTGCATTATATATACAAGACAATATTGTTATTTTCTTTTCTTTTTAGTGTTCAACTGTAACAAGCTTAAAGCTTGGTATGCTTCAGCTTGAGGGGAGAGTATCTTGATTATAATATTGATTTACATCTTAAAATATTTTAGAGCATCATAAATCATCTCTTAGGAGTGGTTTCCATTTTTCTTATGCTTCATGATTTGTTTACTTATATAATTAGGATTTGAAGTCTATTTTTAGTATAATTTTTTGGGTATCACATCCCATTAATATCAACTTGGATTATTCAGTCTCTGTTTTTCACTTTCCCTCCTCAGCTAAATCCCTATAATTTCAACAAAATATAAGGGAGGTGAGAGTAACTTGCTCAACATTTTCTATAAACTATTTTAATTGATCCACCGCACAGATTGTCACCTATTCCCATATACAGCATTTGGGGGGTGTTGGCCGGAAAGGGTTATCCTAATCAATTAAGTGTACTCTGTGTTCCAGAAGAATATGAATTTCCTTATTATTTTATGCACACATGTATCATTCTAGTGTTTCTTAATCTGCAATATGTGGATTCTTGTTTTGTTTCTTGACTATTATGACTTATGAGATATGTAGGTCCTCAGATGATGGAACCTGTAGAATATGGGATGCAAGAAATTCACACAATGCACGAATATATGTGCCTCGACCTTCAGATGCTACAAGTGGTCAGATAATTGCTTCTATTTCTGTCAATAGATCAGGCTTGGATCTGGAAGTGATCTAAGTTTGGCATTATTACTGTACTAACTTTGATAAGATGGTACAATCTATTTGGATTTTGTGTTGGATCAATTTGATTTTATTAAAATTTAAATCCAGTATAAAAAATTATTTTACATTCAAACATGTTATTTTAAACAAATACTACATTTAGAACAATGATGTAAGTTTGGACATACAGATTGATGTTTTGTTGCTAAGAACTTCCAGGCCAGTAGTCTGACCTGTTGACTGCCATAATTGCTCATATGTTATTAAGTTACTCTTGATTGGTTTTGGCTTGTTTGAAGAGTTATAAACTTTTGTAGGGAGGAGCAATGCTCCACCAGCTAATTTACCATCCTCCAGCAATGGTCAACAGAGCTATCAAGTACTTTGCTGTGCATATAATGCAAATGGAACTGTTTTTGTTACTGGTAGCTCTGATACTTTTGCCAGGGTATGTTTATTGATGTTACTCCTCCTATATTTCCTACTTTTCTTCCATAATACAATTGGCTTTTTCTTATTTAAATATTGCATTTATTCAGATATGTTGAGAAAAATACTGCTATTTGCAGGTGTGGAGTGCTTTGAAGCCCAACACCGATGACTCAGAACAACCAATACATGAGATGGATTTATTATCGGGTCATGAGAATGATGTTAATTATGTACAGTTTAGGTTAGCCATCCTGGTTAGATCAACACCTAATTGTTTTATTTTATATTTTGTAATGATTCTTATTGTGTTTGCATGCCTCTTATGCAGTGGTTGCTCTGTGGCTTCAAAAATTTTGACATCTGACCCTTGGAAAGAAGAAAATACACTGAAGTTCAGAAATTTCTGGTATAAATTAATGCTTATTTCCTGTAGTGTTTTTCACTACTCTTGTTTGGTATTTATTTAATATAACAGTGTACCTTGGTCTAATTACTAAGTATGTTGCATATTGATGTCCTTACTTGTATGTTTCAGGTATTGTCATGATAATATAGTTACCTGCTCTCGTGATGGAAGTGCTATTATATGGGTTCCCAGATCACGTAGATCTCATGTGAGCTCCTTTAAATACAATTACCATTGAACTTTGGTCTATTTTTTCTTGAAGATATTTTCTTCCATTTTTTCTTTTCCAGAATCATTTTGGGCATCTTTGTGGCACATGTAATTTCATATTTTCCCCCATGTTTACCATGTTAAATATGTTTAAGCCCTCTGCTATTTCAGGGAAAAGTTGGACGTTGGACTCGTGCATATCATCTAAAAGTGCCACCACCACCCCTGCCTCCTCAACCTCCTCGAGGGGGTCCAAGGCAGAGATTTCTACCTACTCCTCGTGGTGTCAATATGATTGTATGGAGCCTGGACAATCGCTTTGTACTTGCTGCTATTATGGGTAATGTACTTGCTAAAAGTAATAGCTAGAAGTTTAAGGCAACATATTATATGTTTTTGTATTTGTAGCGAATTATTTTGATGTCACCTTCTATCCAAATCAGTCCAGGTGGTATATATAAGACTTTTATATGCTGTATTGTATAATTACTAAGACTTCCTTATGATAAATTACTGGAATGATGTAACATATAATGAATTATTCAAAGGATCTAATTTTTCCTGATGCATTGTTTGAAATTTGATTTTCCATAGACTAAAGCTGTTGGGGAGCATGAATATTTTCTACTTTCTACTACTGATTGTGCTTTTATGTGTATCACCATGTGTTATATTTCCTCATCATGGATCCTGGTTTAGTAAGCAATTGACATTTTATCATCTCCATATGGAGTTGAGAATATGTTAGGTGTCGCATCAACATTATATTGTTCTGATAATTGTCTTGATTATACATCTTTAGTCATTTTTGCATCCATTCACAACTGTGATTGATAAGAACCTTGGGAGAGTGGAGAACCACATCATAAAAGTTAGCTGTTGTAGTTGAAGAGTCCAAGGCCTCATGAACCTCAAACCAAAACCCATACTTCCCATGTGGGGCTCAAATCTCATACTTTACAATTGGATCCTAATACCCTTCCTTTCTCTTCTATAGATAATCAATTGAGTTATTTTATTGTGGAGAGCTGGTTATTGCATGCTTTAATTGATAGCTTCTCTTTTCTTCTTGAAGATTGCAGAATATGTGTTTGGAATGCAGTTGATGGCAGCTTAGTGCACTCTTTGACTGGTCATACTGCTTCTGTAAGGCCTATCCTCTGTCTTTCTTTCTTTCTCACTTCCCCCTTTGCTTGTGTTTCCCCTATTTTATGTGGTGCTAATTTGCTCTGCTAATAGACACACTCAACTTATTTTTCTGGACTAACATAAAATTGAAATTTGGTTATACTTATTGGCTTCAGTTCTAGCCTCCTATCAGTTTTTCTATCTTAATTTGAACTTGTATAGTTCTTTCATGACTAAATATTGAGTTTTCAATGGTTGGCAGTCTTATGTTTTGGATGTTCATCCTTTCAATCCTCGGATAGCCATGAGTGCTGGGTATGATGGACGAACCATTGTGTGGGATGTAAGCTTTTGGATCCTTAAATCTTAATGCTAACATGTTTTTTTTTTTTTTGCAAAACATAGATTAATGAATGCTTTTCTGGTATATTCTTTTTCCAGATATGGGAGGGTATACCTATTCGAACATATGAAATTGGACGTTTTAAGTTGGTTGATGGGAAGTTTTCTCCGTAAGTGTGTATAGAACAACTGTTGTTAATGGATTTTTTTAGTTGTTTTGCTTATTGTTTTTCCCCTCATTTAAAGCAGGTATTCTCAAGGTGGAAAGTAAATCTTATTATTGGTTTTCTTTTTCATCTAAGATGCCCCTTCATACATGAGCCTTTTGTTACTTTTTCACTGCATTGAAAAGAATTGACTTCTGGAGAAGTAGAATTATCTTGTTTTTTAGGTAATAAGAATATATTTTAGATGTACTATCCACATAATTTTGAAAAATATACCAATAATTACTTCTCAAAAGGATTCTACTTTACCATCCAAACAAAAATCAATTCTTCTAAACTCTTTTGAAATATCATTCCCAAACACAAACTAATGTTTTTAACATTTTTTTTTAAACATCAGCTCTTTCTAGAGCAAATATACTAAATCCTAAAGCAAACAGGCCCTCTACATTGCGCTTAAATTCAATTTCTAATTCCTAGAATGTGGGCTTTAAGAGTTAAACTCTTGATTGCTAGGTCATAGTGATTCTAATGCCTGATGAGACATTTACTTTAAAGCGTAAGCTGATAGGTAAGGTCTCATGAATGGTGTTATATCTGACTTTCTTCTCTAAAAAGGCCTGTGGTCGCTCCTCCCTCATCTTCGATGTATGGTGGATAATTCTGAATCTTGTCATATGGACAATAATCCTCTGTTCTATATTCATTCTGACCAACAAATGTTCTTACTTTGTTGTTATGAATAGTAATTATCGGGATCCATCCCAACAATAAGCTACCATTCAAGTTTGTATATTAATCATGTCAAGCTATGAGCTTATGCCTGATGCTCTGTCTTAGTAGGGAAACACTGTAGCCTTTATGCCGACCTTGTTGATGATGGGTGTTCCATGTCAAAGATATGAAATTCGTTTAATATATTGTTGTGTTCATTTTAGGGATGGAACATCAATTGTGCTTTCGGATGATGTTGGCCAAATATATTTTCTGAATACAGGTCAAGGCGAGTCTCAGAAGGACGCAAAATATGATCAGGTGGTCAAATCTTACAATATTGTTTTCCCTACCTTTTAAAACAATTTATATTCTAGTTAATTGATATGGCTGTCTCTTTGATTTTTTCTGGCAGTTTTTTCTTGGCGATTATCGACCCCTTATTCAGGATACTCAGGGAAATGTTCTTGATCAGGTTGAGAGTAATCCTTATGCCCGTACTTTGTTGGTGCTATTAGCATAATTGAATTGACTAGTCTAATATTTATTTGTTGGATTTTCAATGCGTTTGCTGACCTATGTCACACCTGATGCAGGAGACTCAACTTCCACCACACCGAAGAAACATTCAGGAACCTCTATGTGATTCTAGTATGTTTTGGGTCTTATTTGAAATTCTTGTATTACTAGGATGCAAATTTCTCTTATCATATATATTTCATTACCAGGTATGGTGCCATATCCAGAACCTTACCAGAGTCAATTTCAGCAACGTCGACTTGGTGCTCTTGGCATTGAATGGCGTCCTTCATTGATCAAGTATGCTGTTGGTCCTGATTTTAGTGTTGGTCAGGACTACCCAGTGATACCTTTGGTAGATTTGGAGGTTGAACCACAACCAGAGTTCCTAGATGCTATGTTATGGGAACCAGAATATGACATCATTGTAAGTGATGACACTGACTCTGAATACAATGTAAATGAGGACAATTCTAGTGCAGCCGAGCAAGGGAGTGTTAGTGCCATCTCTTCTAGTGATCTAGACTGCAGTGAAGATGACTCTGGTAACAGGGATGGCCTACGAAGATCAAGAAGGAAAAAACATAATGTTGAAGTAAGTGTCTTCATTTTTGTTGGATCATTCTATGGTTGCAATTTGTTATCTAACCATACTGTTTCAGGTTGTGGTAAAGACTTCCTCTGGAAGGCATGTTAGGAAAAGGAATTTGGACGAGTGTAATGGCAATACTTCTGGAAGTAACAGAACCAAGAAATCTAAAGGTAGCTCAAAATCATCAAAAAGGAAATCTTCCAAAGCTAAGACATTGAGACCACAGAGAACTGCTGCGCACAATGCTCGTAATATGTTCTCCCAAATTGGTGAAACATCTACTGACGGGGAAGATAATGATTCCGATGACGAATCATCAGACTGTTTCCAAGATTCAGATGATCTAAGTGAACCTGAGAGAAATATGGATAATAAGCGTGACGAACTTAAAAACCCTGTTTTGGAAAAGTTTGCAAATGTTTCCAAGCCTCCTGTGTACTCTGAGCCCCAGGCAAATGTTGAAAGTAGACCAAGACTGGTTGTTAAATTTTCACTTCGTGATTCTAAGAAGAATGTGCCCATAGAGGACACGGGACTAACATGTGAGACTCAGGCTAATATGGTAAGCCAGTCTTCTAGATCCCAATCTGAAGAAAGCGATAAAAAAACTTCTTACAAAAATTCTGTGGGTTCAGCATTATCTTTAATTGATGCAACTGACGCAAAACTTCCCCAAAGCCACAACAGAAATGAAAATAATGATAAAACACACACTGGAAATATTATAAATAATCTGGACACATCCATGTGGGTTGAGGCAAACACAGATCAGTGCAGAAAGATGAAGAGACATGCATATGAACTTTCGAGATCAGAGGATGTTTTGCTAACTGATGCTGAAGTTGATGACCATCTAGAGCATAATGCCAATGGGTATGTAAAGCCTGAGATATGTTAAAAAAATGTTTGTGCACTGCTTCTTTTTCTTTATTTGGTAACCTCTTCGGAATCAAATGTTTTTTCCTACCATGTTTTGCAGGAGATCAGAACATATGACCAGCAAGCTAGAGACTGTCAATAGTATGATTCATACAGAGCTGACTGATTTTGATGATGCGCCTAAATTTTCATCACCTGGCAATCAGCCAAATGCTGATGGCTCCATGACATCGGGTTATGATAAATTTGATGGTGGGGATAAAGGCCAGTCTGAATCTGACAGATGTGCAGAGGACTCACTGGAAAACACTGAAGTTGTTCACTCAAGCCTCTCCCGTGACCTCAAAATGAAAGCACCTGTGAAATCAACCAAGTTAGTTATTAAAAAGAAACAGGTTTCAACAGACATCGAAGGTCCTTGCAAACTGAAGTTTGTTAGTCCTAAGGCAGATCCAACTGGTGCTAGAGGTAACGTAATCTCTGGAAATTCCTCCGTTATGAGGCCTAGCCCAGCAATGGAAGTACCAAAAGGTGAAGATGACAGCAAATTCAGTTCTCCAAAGCTACTACATTCACATTCTGACAAGAGAAGTTATGATCACGACCATGCAAGGGATAAGTCATATAGAGGGAAAGTCAATTCAGATGGTTTTGATTGTGATCTGGAAGAAAATCCGTCAGTTTTCAGCAATCAACGTGGTTTAAGAATTGATTTACCTGATGTTGTAAGTGATACAATACGTCGAACACGATCTGTAAGGATGAAGACAACTTCTGAGGATCCAAGCACTTCAAACAGAAGGATTAAAATCCGTGGGGGTCAAAGTTCCCTGAGCATGTTTGATCGGGAAAATTCTTCTATCAAAGTGTCCGATCAACTTCATCGAAGAACAAGGTCTGCCAGAAACAGGCATGCTGAATATGCTGCCAATGATCGTGGTATTTTAACTCGAAGGGTGCCAAATCACCAAGATAAAAAATTGTCTTGGCTGACGCTGTCAGAGCATGAAGAGGGTTATCGATATATTCCTCAACTTGGTGATGAAGTTGTATACTTGAGACAGGTAGCTTATGTTACGCTAGTTTTTTCCTTATGGCTTGTAATAATTATAGTTTGTTTTGGAATTCAAGTTTCTTTAATCTATTTCCTAGTTTATGTTTTGACCTATTTGATTGGTTCTATTCATGTCATATTAATATTAGAATATATTCTAAATAATAAATATTCTAGAAATATATTCTATAAGATTAATATTTCATTTTCAAATTCTATTATTTGATAGACATATTTATAGATTATGTAATCTGTTTCCCAATTCATATTCTTTAAGCATATTTGATTGTCAGGGCCATCAAGAGTACATAGAGTCATGTATGCCATCTGAATCAGGTCCGTGGAGATCATTTACAGGATTAAGTGCTTCTGAAATTTGCAAGGTTGAAGAGCTTAAGTATGCGGTGCTCCCTGGTTCTGGGGATAGCTGTTGTAAACTTAAACTTAGATTTGTGGATCCTTCTTCACGAGTGCTTGCCAAATCCTTTGAATTAACTCTACCTGAATTGATTGACTTCCCTGATTTTGTTGTTGAGAAAACGTGGTATGATACTGCCATGAAGAGAAATTGGTCTGCAAAAGATAAATGCATGGTATGGTGGAGAAATGAAGATGGTAAAAGTGGAAGTTGGTGGGATGGTCAAATCATCTCAGTGCAGGCAAAATCTCAAGAATTCCCTGACAGTCCTTGGGAAAGGTACCTGATCCAGTACAATGCCGATCCAACAGAACCTCATCGGCATAGTCCATGGGAACTATATGATCCTGAGATTCTATGGGAGCGCCCCCACATTGATCATGAGGTCAGAGATAAGCTGGTGTCTTATTTCACTAAATTAGACCACAAGGTTAGTAGACATGAAGTTTTGTTTCTCTTAACCTACTTGTTCTTTCACTGAGAAATGGAACGTTTCTCATTGCTTTTTTTCCTCCTCAATCCAGGGAAGGTTTGATATCCAAGCATTGAACCAAGTAGCTCTGAAGTCAGAGTTTTCAAATAGGTACTATAAAATTTGTCTAATAAAGCAGAGGACTAATGTGCTTGTAACTTTTTAGATATTCTAGCAATTTCCTGGGCTTAAAACTAAGTAAGCCAAAAGTAAAAAAGTCAAAGAAAGAAAGCGACGATTTAAATTTGTGACTTGTTATAATTTGTGATCTTTGGATTTGTATTACAGGTTTCCTGTCCCATTCTATCCTGAACTGATTCTGTCAAGGTTGAAGAATGACTACTATCGGAGTGTGGAAGGTGTCGTGAATGATATAAAGGTAATGTTATCAAATGCTGCCGAGTTCTTTACAGGTACCAAAAACGTTCAACAGTTGGGCAAGGTCAGGCAAACATTAGAAGGGTTTAAAAGGAAATTTGAAAGGAAATAGAAAGCCCAAATTGGGTATTATAGGTTTCTTCTAACATTGTTTTTCATTCTTTAATCCAATTTTGGAGAATTAGTTGGTCTTTAATCAATGGTTTTATAGAATGGAGAAGGCCATAGGTGGTGGTACATATTAGCTGTCACGTGTGTATATGTATACAGACTGATACTTTTCAATGCAAGTGTCGTTCTGATGATATGGTGCGGGCACCTTCGGTTTTATAACGTTGGCTTCGACTTTGAATATTTTGGTAGATTTACTCAGGACTGCACTAAAGCCGAGTTTAAGATTCAATAGAAAATAGTTTAAAAGCAGCAAGTCCTTCATTTCCTACTCGTCAGTGTATTCAGGTTGTCAAAAAAGAAATTGTATTTGAGCACTTAACCTAACTTCAATTGGACTGCGAAGCGATTCAAATCAACACCGTTACTCTACACGTGTTAGCTTAATCTGCGTAAAGAACCATAACCATTCGCACAATGGCTTAAACATGGAAGAGCAACCAAAAGCAGAAGACTCGTTGCCAACGTCAGAATCTCATTTTCCTGAAAGCTAAAGGTTAATTCCTAATATGGAGATGTTCGTCACTAATTAAGAAGTATTCTTTAAAATTTGGAGCACATTAACTGCACGTCAAATCCTGTACACTAGTTCAATTTCAATTTCTTAGAAGTATTTTTTTGTTCAATTAGTAATACCTCTCTAAGGCTGGGTTGGTTAAATCTTAATTTCTTCAAAATGTATATAATTAACACGTGCACTAGTATGATTACCGACTTGGAATTCACTTTGGTATTATTCAAAAGCATAAGTATGACAACCCCACTTCTGCTTTTATACAGGTTATATATTTTGGAGAAATAAAAAAAAAATTTCTACAGTGTGTCACGCTTTACTCTGTATAGATTTGATAGCTTCAAGTAAATGGTCTCTCTTGATGGGCTTGACTATATGAAAGTCCATTCCAACCTCTGTCGTTATTTTGTCAGTCTGAGCAGTTAACGCAATGATAGGAATGCGAACACCATAGGGCTTCTCCATTTTTCGTATCCACTCCGTTGCCTCAACCCCATCCATTACTGGCATCTGTTGAATCAATTATACAAAATTAAAACGCATTATATTACAAGGAAAATAAAATATTATTTAGAGATCACTCTGGTGTCAATCTTTTCATGAGTACATCCCGATTTATGATTTATTTATTGACTGTTAATCACATTCAATAAACTTTTAATCACTTATTGTGAATTTAACCTTTTTATAAATCTTCGACAACAAAGTCCCCAATGGTATCCATTAATGAACTAAAATAACTTTAAGAAATATGAAAAATTGTTCCTTCTAAACTGAACAAATAAAAAAAAATTCACTCTTTATTCAATTTAAAACAATAAAAGTTTGAGTTAAGAAAATACATTATTACTTTTAGAGAATAGATTTATTTTTCAGAAATATATATATATATATATATATATATATATATATATATATATATATGCTTGTTAAGAGTAATATATTATGAGTGGTAAAATAAGCTAACACTAACCATTAAAGTTTATATGAATAGCAAAAATATTAAAAATTATTTGAAGTCATGTGACTAATAAAGGGAATAATTGGGATAATAAAGTAGCGAAAGTAGATGACAGATCAATTTATAATCTAATTAAATGGGGGGAAAAATGAAATTCATTTAACCAAATAAACAAGTAATAGAAATGAAAATAGAAATCATAGTCCGTAGTGATTACCTGACAGTCCATTAAGATGTAATCATAAGGTGGATTAGGAAAATCCCGTGGTAGACCCTCATCAACTAGCCTCACTGCTTGTTCACCATTCTCACACTGCTCGATAGTTGCACCAAGAGAAGTCAAAGTAGCGGAAGCTAGCTTGCGTAACAAATGAGAGTCATCAACAACCAAGAACTTCTTACCACTCAAGGGTTTATGACACCTTGAATCCCCACATTCTTGCATCATTTCTCCTTCATGAACTTGACTTTGTTTTGCCTTAGATTGCTGACTTCTCTTACAAACATGTTCAACACTTTGACATGAAATTTCATCACTTGGGGACCCTTGTGATAGGTCCATCAGAGGAGACTTGTATTTTGACAACCTTGAATCTTTCCAAGTCTTCAATACAGTTCTATCATGAGTACTTTCTCTCTTACGTTTACTAGAATTGCTTTTCCAAGAACCACCATACTCAGGAAGAAGCTTTATAACTTGGATCAAACGACTACCATGAAGTGGTTTGGATATGACAAAGTCATCTTGATCAAGGGCTTTGAAGTTGATACTACGCATAAGTGGCTTATCCAACCAAACAACCTTACAAGGGTTGTGAAGATCTTTTTTGAAGTTGGACACAATCCCACAAAGTTCTGAAAATGGTCCTGCATTTGCATCAATCACAATAAGGACGAAACCAGGGGTAGCTCCAATATCTGTCTTCTTGAACACTGAAGGTATAATAAACTCAGTTCCATCCAAAGCACTCAAAGCAACTCTTGAGGCTCTGGACAAAGAACTATGAGATGCAGACCGAGAACTCAAATCTGAAGACCCTGGAGAACTTGGGCCACTCGAATGGTGACCCTTTTGCTTGATCTTCTTGAGAGTATGAAACAAATGTTTCCATTGTTTCACAACCTTAACTTTGATTCCTAAGCTCTGCATGAACCTTTTTGAAATCCTTCGCCGCTCCTCATCAGCTATCAAAAGAACCACACGTGAAGCCTCAGGCTTAGTACCAGAGCTGAAAATATGTAACCTTGAATTCATGGAACGAAAACTTGAACCAGGACTTGTGTTACGAATGGTTCTCGCTTGAGCTTGGTTTATGTCCCCTGATCCATACTCAACACGTTCCCTTGTGCTACTATCTGACATTGTCTCACCCTCACATAAAGTGAGATGTACATTGAACCTGAAGCATGTTCCTTTTTCACCAATATCCTTGTCCACAATTCCAATATCTCCATGCATCAAACGCACCTAAACAAAATCAGATAATTTTTTTTTTGTTTTGAATATGTGGCTCAATGTACATATATCAATCAACATAGTTTACATCTTAATACATCTCTTTTTTCTTTTTCTATATCTTTCTTATCATCATATCTCATCTCTCTATCTTTTTTTCTCTTTGTCCATTTTTTTTTCCTTCCCATTCAA
This sequence comes from Canavalia gladiata, assembly GCA_037954105.1. Taxonomy (NCBI): domain Eukaryota; kingdom Viridiplantae; phylum Streptophyta; class Magnoliopsida; order Fabales; family Fabaceae; genus Canavalia; species Canavalia gladiata. Next base: position 20,666,966 of record CM075660.1, read on the forward strand.
TACATCCCAAATAAGATTTATAAAAACCATTTTCCATGAACATATACTTCAAATTAATGAATGCGAGTTAAATTAATTTTTAAAAAATTTACAAGGTAAATTATTTTGATTTTTTAAAAAATAGAAAAATCACAATGAGTCAGTGTGCTTCTCAATTGACAATTATTTGGTAATAAGTAATATACTTACCAGCGACTGCACAATTCCAAGTCCCAAGCCAGTTCCTCCTTGACCAAGAGCAGTTTCTTTGACTTGGACGTAATTCTCGAACACGGACTTGTGATTCTCTTTAGGAATTCCTTTTCCTGTGTCATCCACTTCAAATATAAAATCCATAGAGTGAGGATTTTGTTGGATTGAATTCATAGGTTCCAGATGTTCATGTGCTTTGTTTTTGTTAGAAAATAAGCATGATGAACATTTTTTGGAACCATATTGGTTACTAGTGATTATTGAGTTCTGCACGCTTGGCTTCTGAGCCCATGCCCGAACAGCTACGTGCCCCTCATTGGTAAATTTAGTAGCATTGCTCAGTAAATTACATAACACTTGTTTTAGTTTTCCCCTGTCACCTTTCACCCGTGAGTATCTCATAACAGAACCATTACAAAGGTCCAATACAATATCTACACCTTTCTTCATAGCCACCGGATGGTAGAAATCAACTACATCTTCCACCAGATCCAATACATCAAATTCCTCTTCCTCAAGGTGCATTTTTCCCGCCTCAATCTTGCTTATGTCAAGTATAGAATTCAACAATCCTACTCAACAAAACAAAACATGTTAGTGATATACACTACATAAAAATTTTATTTGTTAACAAACAAAAATTTATTAAATAATAAAATACTTTTTATACTAATAGTTTAATTTTCGTGAGAAAAAATTTATATTAATAAAGGATAAAATGGAATATAAAAATGTTAATGAATTAACTTTTTATAATAATACACGTTTGAATGATAAATTAAATCATAAGAAGATAAGTTCTCTTGTTGTTAAGTAATATAATAATGTTAAACAGAAAAAAAAATAACTTTAATCAAATTTAATTAATGGATCCATCTTGATTGATAAAAACTACGTCACTCTTTCCAACATGATACTATCTAGTTACTATCATCCAGACCTAAATCATGATTATACAAGTATATAATGATCACATAAAGTTTGGGTGGCATGATGTTACCTAGCAAGTCTTGGGTACAATTATCCATTTGTTTTAAATTGGTGTCCAATTCTGAACCAGGGAGAACTAATTCAGAGGATATCTCTATCAAACCGGTAAGGCCTGCGAGAGAAGCGCGAATATCATGGCTAGCACTTGCAAAAGCGATGCTCTTATTCATATTCTTTTTCTCAGCTTGTTGGGTGCCTTCCATTTGCTTGATGAGTGATGCACACAAATGCATTTCTCTCCTTGTAGCTTTTACATTTATGAACACAAAATTCAATAAAGCGGTAAATATCATCACCATCATTACGATAAACAGTATCAATTCCTTTTTCTTATAACTCATCTCAAAGTTAACGTATTCATTCTGTGGGACAGCCAAAACATACACCTGAAATATAATCAAATGGCATATTAGGGACTTTAGCTAAGGAGGTCTACACTAGATTAAATAATTTAGGATTGTTACATATACCTACAAACTCGTTTTGCTTGATTACCTTAATTTTTTTTATTCTTTCTTTGAATTACAAGAATTAATTGAATTTCTTTGTAAAGCATGTTCTATATATATACTTAGGAAACATCTATTGCCACTCTCGTTCAAATAGTTTTTCTTTTCTAAAATGTTTTTTATTTGTTAATTAAATTACTGATTTAGAACAATTTTATTTAGTTTAATCAAATAAAAATGACAATATAATAAACTCCCAATATTTAAAGAGGTAAGGTTTATGTAAGATGTATTAAATTTTGCGGGTCTTTCTGCTTTATTAGACAAATTTGAATATGTTGGACAAAGTGAATAATAAAAATGTATTATTACTCATTTTACAGTTCATAACGGATAATGAAATTAATGGTATATTGTAGATATAACGAGAAATTACAATCCTATTAGGGAAGATATTGGAGCTCTTAATCCCAATTTTCTGTTACTGGCAAATATACTAGTATGGGATTTTATTAACGAAAATAGTTCCATATCGAGAATAGACAAATATGTAGAAATATAAAAACGTACCGATTCTATTCCCATTATGTCAATGGTGTAGCAGCGAATTAAATATTGAGTACCCCGAATATTCAAACTAGAGGCAACGCCTTCTTGCTTGCATGAGACAGTGCCCTCATTACTTGTGGAAATGCCATTTGCATTCACTGATTGGAAGGAAACCATATCATTAGAAATGACCAAATGGGTTTGGTCAATCCCTTCCACCAGAACTTTCCCATCCTTTGTAGCCAAATAGGACTTTGAGCCATGTTTGTTAATGCGAGCAACAAAATCAGTTACTGAAAACCCCAGAGAGATCACTCCTATTTTTCCGACTCTAGCTGAATTGAGGAATAAAAATTCATGACCATTGCTCCACTTGGTTCCCAAAAAGGCAAACCCACTTGACATATTAACTGTTTCCCCAATCCAACTTGCATTCATAAAGGGGTTTATTATTGTGGCTATGACTTCCCCATAAACCTCTCCTGTTTCACCATTTACAGGTTGAATATAGCATAAGGTTTTATTTGAGGTACCCCAATTAGAAAATGATGATGATGAGTTGGAGTACATTGCTAGAGCTTGATCATGATCGGTATAGTATGAGAAAGAGAAACCTTCCATCCCTATGTATGAGATTTGGGCTAAGAATGGAACTGTCTCAAATTCTTGAAATAATAATGGAGCCACCTGTAACATATAAAACAAAAAACTATATAGTATAAAATATCAAAGAAACTGTTTATGTACATAGAAAAAAAGAATGATGAGAAGAACATTAACTAACCTTTGTCTGTATATCAGAAAAGGAGATATTAGTAGTATCAAGGGTCAAACTCAGAAATCTTGCTAAAGTGGTTGATGATGATTTCATGTGGCGTAACAATCCACACGTGTGCTCAATTTCTAATTGTGATTGAGACACAATATTTTCTGAGTTCAAATTGACACGTTTCTCCTTTTGTGTGACCATCATATACCAGCTTGGCGTCAACAAGACAAGGACTATCAACGCACCATATGCCTGACATTTTTTAAAAAATTATTAAAAGAAAAATAGATATTTGTAGCATAAGGTTGCATGACTGCATACTTGCACTAATATTTCTATTCTAAAATACAGCTAATTTATTTTAACAAAAAAATAAATCAAGTAATTTAACCATAAAAATTACTGTGGTGAAACTCAGTTGTCTCTCTGTTCCAAATGAAGTCAGAAAAAAAAAAAAGAGATTAGGGAATTAGGGATCCTCTCCCTGATTGGCCGCCACCAGGTTAATTCCATGAATGTTCATAATAAGAGAAAATAAAAAATAATTAAAAAAATGGCATCAAATATACCAGTAGGATCATGAGAGATGAAGGCCTCAAAACCATTGATAAACGGAGATTCATCGAGTCTTCTGAATGTGATGAAGCTGCTCAGTCGATGTCTGCATTGGAAACTCAATAAAATCATATTGATGTTCATATACTGAACATGAAAATACTACAGCCTTTTACAAACAGTAACAGAGAATTGTATTATTGTTATATACATATCATTATTATACACAGCATGACATAAGGAGAAAATATCTCTAGAGAATATTTGATACTCTCTGTACAATATATATATATATTGATATTAGGTTTCTGTTTGCACTCACATTCTAAGGTGCACTTGTCAATCTCATTGCTGTGAACATAACTTGAGGCGCTGAGTAGCCACATTTTCTGGTTGTTTTGTTTTCGGATCATGAGTGTCTAATCATTGCTTATCAAATACAAAATCCCTATAATCGAAACTTAATCTTTTTAATTAGTGACATCTATTAAAAAAAATAATACAGTTTAATTTCATTTTTACCGAAGATCAAATGTTATGATTTGCGCCTAGCATTTAACAGGAACAATATTTAAACAGAATCAAACAATTAAGATGTGGCAATGACTAATAATTAAAAATAAAACAAAACTCTGCATTGAGGAAGCATCAACCTGAAATTGAAATAGGAGTTTATCTATGTCGACTTCAATTAATCTTCAATTCGATGGGAGATGCAATCACTGCTTGCTGCTGAATGAGGTTGGAACTCAGTGGAGAAATTCCTCAGGTTCTCTCCGCCAGTATACTTCTAAACTATTTTTTGTTACTTTTTTTTAAATGACAATTGTGGAGTATGAACTTATTAGTTTCCAATGTAACAAATTCTTCATCAAAAGCATAATTCAAGTGACTAGATCTATTACCTTTTTAAAGAGATTATATATAATTATTGTAGAATGTTATTATTGTATACTATAATCTATACAGAGTTAATAATTTTTAGTATTTCAATGATGAAAAATGCGAAGAACAAGTAATGTAATATTCTTTTAAAAATAAACAATATAACTTAGAAGTGATGAAAATATTAGCTTTACTTTGTAGACATAGGCATTTGTGGAAATATACGTTCGCTTGGTTTCTGATACTGGAGAATCAGCACATTGTTTTAACTAAAACTTTCCAAATCTAATTCACGACAAAACTTGGTAGTTAAGCTACACAATAAGGAATATTTTCAATCTATATGTGTGTAATCTGACTGGTTTTAAATATTGATTATATTAAATTTAAAATATATTATAATTAAACAGTAAATTAATTAAACTTATTTATTTTATTCCTTTTCAGTATTAATGTACTATAAACATTGCTTTTAAGCAAGTTGCCCTTGCATTTCAAATGGATTTTTAAGTTTAGATAAAAGTTTTAAAATTATTATTATTATTATTATTATTATTATTATTATCAAACAAGATATATAAAATCACTTATCTTAAGAAAAATAAAGTAAAATAGGAGAATTTCATTATTAATAATTGACATTTTATTTTAATATATAGGGATAAATTAAAAAGACATAAGTTTTGAAATTGAGAAAAATTACAAAATAAATTATTTAAATCAAGACACATTATTTTCATGTCTATTAATTTTATATAATGTGTCAAAATTCAAAATCGAAAAATACAATTCTAATTATAAATAAGATTCACTGAGATTACAATAATATTAAAATTCAACTTGTCTTTTTTAAAAAATAGATATCTTTAATTTGGTATGGTGTATCTAGATTTATATTTTAAGATTTAATCCATATTTATATTAGAATTAATTAAATTTAAATAAAATTATTTGAGATGATTCAAAAATAAAAATAAAAAATATTTAATACAGAAAAAATCAGGTATCACTTAATGAATAAAAAGATAGCTTTTAAAATTTAGTCTGTTGAAGAGTGAATATTCATGTTTATGATTATACGTATAGTATAACAGCATATATTTATGATGGTGATGGTGATTTTTCAACGGCCTACACGAAAAAGAGATAAACAAATTCTTTCTTTTTTTTGTCAATTTATCCCTACATTGTAAACTCATTTTATAGTGAGAAAATTTCAATTTTTTAACTTTTTTGTGTATAAAATGAGAAAATTTCAATTTTTTAACTTTTTTGTGAGACACGTTAGCATCAAAGATCTCACTTTATTTTTTATTTCTATTAATAAATATTGCTAAAATTTTAGACACCAAATGAATTTTAACTTTAATTTCTCACTTCAACATATCATGTTAAATTAACCAATAACACATAATAACAATTTTATGTTTTATATGATTAATTTTAAATCTAGTAATAAATTAAAATACAAAATTTTGAAAGAAACATATATATATATATAATTATTTAAATATAAACAATAAAATATAAATAATTAAATTTTAATAGAAAAATAATTTTATTGTAAAATAAATTATAAATTTACATTATGAACAAATAAATTTCAATATAAAAATAAACATAAAATAAAATTTTAAATTACTTTAATAGTGTTAAAATTTTAAAAATCAATGTGTCTTAAAAAAGACAATACGATTCTATAAAGTGTTAAAAGAAAGTTGGGTAGTAGTTTGAAAAAATTCATAGCATGTCAAACAAAAATAAATAAATTGAAATTTCATGAAATTATAAATATTTTTGGAAAGAAAAAAATCATATATTAATTCCTCGTCGTATTGAATAAATCAAATCTTAAGAAGCATGCCTTGTTGTAATTGTATGAGTGTGTAATTGTATGAGTGTGCATAATCAATTTATAAAAAGTAAACTTTATCATTCAATACTTTTATATAAAATGTAATATACATTGACCTAATTCTTGACTTCGAATTATTAGTTATTTTTATTATTTATATTAAATTTTATAAAAATTGAATAACAACAAGAAAATAATCATATGTTTCTTATTGTTATATATTTTCAAAATACATTATTTGATTTGAAACTTGATATATAAATAAAGTGTTAACAATTATATCAAGGTAAGATTTTGTGGATATAATCATGATAGGAACTATTAATTCAAGTGAATTCTTAAAATTATCTAATAAATAACTATTTAATGGTGTAAGGGTGTTTTGATTTGTATTACCATAAAGTCATAAACTATCCACACACATACTATATGTTTTATAAAATGGATTAAATCTATAATGTTTTATATAATTTAAAATTAATTGATATTTTACTACATTATTTTATTATGGATAATATTTATTATTTTTATTTTACTTTATTTTTATTATTAATTCTACAAAAAAAAATTATTATTAATGCTATTATTGTATACAGTTTGACATTTATTGGTAATTGATCATATTCCATATATGTGTATATATGCGTGAGTATATATTCTATGTATTAGATGGCAATAAGTTTAAACATGAATAAATTGCAAAGGATCAAGGCCGCAGTTCTAATTAAGGAAAGCAAATCCTCCTACGTGTACTACATGTACCACACTGTATTACTTGTTGAGTTACATGGCTCATTATAGGGTGGTTTTAGATCACGAATGATCCATAGATTTCAATATTTTAATATTCATATTTAGGTTTTTGAAATTTTATTAATTTGATGGGTTAAGTTTCATAAATTTGCCTCATGATCCTTTACCAAGATTGTAGTCTTCATAGTTTTTTAAAATTAATTTAAACTAACTAATTGAGCCAGTTAAGAATCAACCAAATCGGTGATAATTGATGATTTGACAGTTCACATAAGTTGTTTATGGTGGTCCGATCCAAAACAATATGACACTCTTCCCACCTATAGTCTTATCCTATCACACAAAGGTAACCTATGTTGAAAAACAACGATGCACTAACCATTAATAACAACGCGCTAACCATTGAAAATCAATGACACCATGGCTTGATGCATTCTTCCCATTGCACTCACCATTAATGGCTAGAGACTGTATATGTTCGATGATTTTGGAGAGGAAGCCTTTGACGGGTACGAGGAAAGGAGGAGGCGCGACAAAATGGAAGAAGGTAGTGATAACAAAGGTTAATATCTCATAAGGAGAAACAATTAATGAGAAAAACCCTAAAAAGGATGACAAGTGACAACAGCATCCTGCGGATTTTCAGTTCTAAAAAAAAAAAAAAACTTATTTTCATAGAATGATTATATTTAATATTTTACCTACTTTAAACCTAAGACAACCATTTAAGGTAGTTGATTTTACAAGAAATAAGGGTACTACAAAATATCTTTTTAAGTTCATGGAAGAAATGAAGAATCAAAGGATGGTTTCGGGCTGGTAAAGCTTCTTCATCGTCATTATGAAAGAAATTCATAATAGAATGGAGTTCATCCAATGGAATGTGTGAGCTAGGAAGACAAAATGTTTATCAGCCAAAGTGTAGGGGACTAGTACTTGAGATTTCTAGAGATCAAGTTTTAATGGTGAGTGCAAAAATTAATTAAAAATTATTAATTGTTGTTTTTCATCTATAAATATTATATTTACTCTATAATTTCTGAAATGTTCAAACATTCAAAATTATCAAAAATATAAGGATTCTAAATCAAATGTACTCGAATATTATTTTTAATTTATTTTATCTTATTACTTTTTATTTGAATAAGTTATTTTAAGAAAAGAAAATAATTTTTAAAAGAAGTTAAAATTCTAAATATTGATATATTTTATTTAAGATTTTTTATAAAAAAATTTAAATTCTAGAAATTTTAATATAGTAATTAATAAATTAAAATGACAAAATTTTAAACTTTTCTTATAAAATATATTTTAAGAAATTATTTTAAATCCTTTCTTAATGTTGCTTTATTTTTAATTATTTTTTTATTGTTCTCTTTATTTTTTTATATCTCTATTTTATCTTTCTTTCTATTTTGTTTATATTTCGACATAATTTTTTAATGATCAAACAATATATTTATATTTTATTATCAATTTTATTATATATATTTATTGAGTAATTATATTTAAATATTTTGAATAATATTCTAATAAAAATATTTGTATATCTAAATTTTTTAATAAATTAAAAAAATAGAAATAAAATTAAGAAGAATTTATGAATATTTAAAAGTAAAATTTTGTATATAATAAATAAATAATTAATTAACTTAAATAAAAAATTTAAAATTTATCATTCAAACAAAAATTTTAAAATAAAAATTTAAATTTATTTATCTAAATAAAATAATTTTAAAATAAATATATTTAAATTTCAAAATTTTTTAAATAATAAAATATTTCATCTAAACACAAAATTAATGATAATTTCTTTTTTTATTTCTATCATATTTGTTATTGTTATTCGTAAGAAATTTTCTATAAAATCCTAATTATAAAATAAAATTCATGAACATTAATTAACTAAATATTTTAAACATTGAATTAGAAAAATAAGTTCTTTTCTTAAATTGTTCTCCAAAAATTATATAACTCATATTTTTATCATGTAAACAATACTTATAAGAACATTGTGCAAGTCATGGGAAAGATAATGTCTTCATAATTGCCCTATGTTTTAAGGTTTTTAATTATATGTTTATGAATGCATAATATTAAATTTAAAAATTATTTATTATATCAGTGTCACATAAATATTCAGTGATAGATTATTTTTTTAAGGTATTTAAACTTTAAGGATATATTTATTATCATTCCATAATATTTATTATTACTTATGTTTAAGTAATTTTTATTTATTTTTTCATTTTTAATTAAATTAATAATAATAATAAATTATTAAATTGAAGTAACAATAAAGATATAGGAATTACAATAAACACATCCAAACTTTAAAGCAATGTAAAGAAGAAGAAAAAACATTTAAAATTATTAAAATGGATAAAATATATTTAATACTTTTCTCATTGTTCCAATGGGTCCCGAAAATAATGTCGTGGCAAGCCAAAATCGATTTCTAACTGAGCTTTCAGAAACTACAGCGATGCTAGTTAGTGACTAGTGTGGTGCTCCTTTTAGTAGCAAGCTAACAGAGCTTATTCAGTTGCACAATGTTGCAGCTGTATAACGTGCGAGTTAGTTGCGTTGTGTGGTTTGCATTTGCATCCTCACTTTCTTAAGCCAAATTATATATGACACATTGTAAATGAATCTGATTTAAGCAGTGTGTATTTGATGGTGAATGCAGTCTTCACATTGGGTTCTCATAATTTCATTGGTGGCTATGGATGAGATTGCGCTGGGACCTCAATTTCTGATGGACAACCCCTTACGCAACTGTTTGTTGTATTGTGGGAGTAGGTACTTATGTCGTTGTCTCCAATGTTTTCATTATAATATATCTGTTATTGATTTTCCAACTTCTGCTGTTTCATCTGTTTCTTTATGTATTTCAAAAGTTTGCAAGGAGTTCAGTACTCCTTCAATGTGTTGTGCGCTTAAGATGTAGCATCCGGGACCATTCTCTACTAGTTATCACTCACTAGTAAGTAGCTGATTGGTTTGTTAAAACAATTTTTATTTTTTATTTATAAAATATCACATTATTTTGATTTTATTTTTACTTTATAAAAATAGTATAAATATTTTCTTATTTTCTGTATAAAACTTTAAAAATAAAAATATTTTTACAAACCAAATAGTATCTTAAAATTTCACATATATACCCAGCTTTTTCCCCACTATAATTAGTTAATGTTTAGTCATATTTCACAATTCACACCCGTCTTCTGATTCTTACAAGAAAATAAATTTGTAAACACAAGTTTGTTATGATTCCCTACGAAATCGCTTGATATACTAGCTAATTAAAAATTTAATTCTGCTGTAAACATGAAAAGTTGTTTGTTAATGCATTTTAATCTTTTAGAAAGATTTAATTGCACCTTTTTGCACCTGTAATGTAGCCTGTGTGATTTTGATCCTCCTATTTTTATTCATATTTATTTATTTATTTTGAAATAGCTCATATTTAGTTCGTGTAGCTTCTTAATTGTCAAAATTAAATTTTTCATCCTAAAATTTTATTGAAGAATTAAAAAAATATAAAAATATATAATATATCATTAATTTGCATAGATTCACAAAGAGATATTATAAAATATTTAAATGAAAAAACTAAAAATAATTTTCATTTGATTTTATATTTTTTATATAAGCATTTTATGTATTTTTTTAGTCAATAATAATGATATGTTATATCTCTATTATAAATTTTGTTAATTATTGGATAAAATTTTAAAATAAGAGACTTAATTTGAATAATTAAAAAAATTAAATGTGGAGAATTAAAAGTAACGAATTAATTAAATATAAGGATTAAAATTGTAGTTGTGTTTTAAAAAATTCCTTTTAAGACGAGCTTGACAGCTTAAAAAAAGAACAAGAAGAAGAAAAACGACTTTGACACCCTATGGGCAACTGTTAATATGCGTGTTTGTGCTTACTACAGTGTTCCCTTTTAATCTAATAAATTATACTAGTATCTTTTAACGCGTATACCATAATTAATCAATCCCTATTCTAATAAAATGAATTAATCTTATTTCAGGATTCCCGACTTCTGTTGTTCAGAAGGCAGATGCTATGTCCGAAGAATTTGAGAACACTTATAGTAAATTAATATCTGACACGTGAGTTGTGATAGCTATGTAACTAAAACTTGAAAATAAATGCGAAATTATTCTAGGACAAAAATTACTCTCAAACATAAAGAAATTTCAAAATGCGCTGGTACTGTGTTGCCTTGGCGATGTAATTTCAACTAACAAATTGAAGGCACCAATAAACATGTTTGGACGATTATCTAATGGACTTGTTTTACAAGTGAATATATATATAGGTGAGGTTTGGTTGTTCTATCTTCCTGGGTTGGTGGTTGGTAGAGAGGAGACGCAGTATAAATACGGAAAAGGTATATATGCATTTGGATCAAAATTCCATTCTTTTTATATAAATTTATACTCCCAAAATATTGGAATTTGACAGAGCATCAGCATAATGCTCTGGCGCAAATTAAAGCAAAAAATATGACTATGAATGTCTTAAAATTGCATCATCTGGTGCCTCATTTTCTTCATCATCTCCATCAGACATTGATGAGTCATCGTCAGAATCCTGATACCAACACAAACAATCATTTTTTTAGTTGTGGCTATGTATCACTCAAAATGGGGGAATCTTTCCGTACAAATAACAAAATAATAATAAAATAAATACATGAAAAACTTTTAAACCTGATGAATGTTACGTTTAATATTGTTATGAATGGCTCCGATCGTTCTAATAATTATGTACATGGGTACAATAATTCCACTGGCCCTTAGTAAAAAGACCTGCAAAAAACGCCAAAAGTTAGGTTGATGAATCACAAAGCGGATATTTTTTCCTTTTTTAAGGTGAAAACTAGAAATCAAGTACTTACCGTAAGAATTGTAAATGGATAATCTTCCATTCCATTTGAAAGGACTGCAAAGAGATGTCTTACAAGCAAGATGAGAGTAAACTGCAAAAGCAAAAGACGACTGTTATTTTAAGACATCTCAATATAACAAATTGCATTTTTAACTAAACTGCTTATAAGCTTGCTCAAGTTGATTTCAACATCTGTAAAACACAAAAAATAGAATAAAATCAACCTTCTTAATACAAAAAAAAATCCTTATAAATTCTCCTACAACATCTTCCTATTAATATTTTTATTAAATAAAAAATATTACATATTTTTAAAATTTCAAGATGTTGAATACAATTATTTTTTTCATTCAATGTTTGTTTATGAAGTATTAGAAAAAATAATAAGAGGATGCACTTGGAAGATATAGCATTACTCTAATTCAAAATGAATAATTCTAAATCTTTTTATATTATTTTTTATCAATCATCTTACTTATTAAATGAAAATATATAAAATATTTTCCATGTTTCTAAGATATTAAATATGTTTATTATTATTTAATATTTTCTTTTGAATTAATAAGAATAAGATTAATAGAAGAATGTTAGAAGATGACATACATTGCTCATTTAAAATATACAGAAAATATTCAAGATTTAACGACACCAAAAATAAAATGTTCAATATAAATAGTAACAAATATTTATTTATATTTGAATGGTTAAAATTGATTTATTAGTAAAAAAATTAAAAATTATAATAATTTTATATAAAAGTTTAAATTTATCATTTTTATATTATATTAAAAAATACATTTATTTATATTTGGATACATACTAAAAAAAATCTATTTTATTTTAAATTGAATAATAAATATAGATGAAGCTCAACAAAACATTTGCTTTTGCTTCCTTAAACAGAGAATATTCTGAAAGTCAATGAAATAGCTCTAAGAGCCAGGCGTTAGCAGTGGCACCCCATTAACCACAACTGGCCAATCCAGTTGGCAATAATTGCAGTCTACCTTGGAGTTTCTGACCATTCATTTTCAAGTTCAAGTAACGTGATTTTATTTCAAGTGTCCAATTTCAGAGCTATTAAACATGATTCAACTAAAATAGGTACAATGCCAGTTGCCACTTGCCACACACTGTTCACTAGTTTAAAAGATCCCAATTAAGTTAAGATTTACCCATCACCCACAACGGAACAAAAACCAAAAAAAAAAAAAGGAAGTGTAGGAGCGCCCAACCACACTCCCTTAAATAAATAAATAAAAAGGTAAAACACTTAATACAATATAATTTTTAAGAAAAATTATTATTTATTTTTTAATATTTAACTAGTACTTTAAAAAGACTCACTAACATTAGTTTCCTTTTTCCTTTCATTTAAATAACAAAGGTGATATATGCTTACATAACAACAGTAAGCATACATTTCACCATATCTGAATCGGACGGTTGAAGTTTAAAAAAAAATAAAATCGGACGATTACACCGGATGTAATTATGTAGGATTATATTTTCCATTTAAAAAAAATGCTTACAGCTAAAGCCAGGGATCGACAGCAAGACGCGCTTCTATCTGCAGCATACGTGCATTCAGAGTAATTGTTTCCTTCAACTATACTCACTACTCTTGTGTTCAACGGTTCTTGCTCAATCCTTGAAATTTGCAGGCTATCCCTGTAATAGACCAGGAACAAAAATGAGACAAGGAACTAAAATGTAGCGTTCATCAAATTTTCTATAAATAATAAAAACAACTTTTTGCACCTAATATAAAAGATAAAAAATATTTGACTTGAGGAAAAAACTGGCAACTTAATTTAGTCAAAGAGCCACATTTTTAGAATTGTGATATGATTAAGGCTAAATAATTAGTTACAAGGCACATAAGTTCACTTTGATTGAATTGCACGCGGGAAAGTTGAGTCATTTGGAGACATGTAGCAACCGAGAAAATAAAAATTGTGTTGAATTCAACATAACCATATGATATATATTAAACCATACGGAAAAATATCTGACGGGGGAATTACCTAATGGTCATTGCTGCATCGGCTATTTGAGATTTCTTTGGAACTGCCGTATATCCAGGTTCATATTGCTGAAAAAACACGGAACAAAAATAAATTAGAATCAATTTGTGCTTATCAAATATACACATCTCTCATGAGTTTGGATATTGGAAGGGGATTTCTTCCTTCAATATATAAACATTAAAATAAAATAAAATAAAAAAATCTATAGAGCTAAACAAGAACCGAGGATCAGTAGCGTCAAAATATCATAATCGATTGAAACTTATGAGAATAAAATAAAGAAACTTTGGACAGAATACAAAAAAATAAATTATAAAACGGTAAACGGAAGCTTTATATATACCTGGAGACATATTTCACAAGTTGTATTTCCTTTCTCATTGCACCATGTCTGAATGCAATCTCTATGAGCAAACTGGAGAATAAAAATAAGATGATGAATGGGAGATTCTGGAAAGAAGAGTGAAAATTGTAAAGGCAGAATAGGTTTAGAAATTCTGAATTTACCTTAACTGTCCCAGAACAAGCACAAGGAGCTTCCAAGCTTTTGGAGCTCTCAAATTCTTCTTCATGACATATTCTACAGCGAGAAATTCCAGATAGTGATCTCAAATCATCAACCAGCAATATAACTTCTTCCATGTTTCTTGCAACCACAGAGAGCTCCATGTCTCTCAAAACTTCAGACTTGCTTTTCAAATTTTGTCAGGTACTCTGTTCTCTCTCTCTCTTTCTCTCTCTCTCTCTCGAATCTGAACTTATATAAAATAAACAAGTATGGATTTCCATAAATGCCCTTGTACGATTGTTCGAATATATAAATAAATATGTCCGTCAATATTGACATGACCTTTTCTTCCCCTTATATTTACATCTATCTTTTCGGTTATCTATATATATATTTTTTATTTAAAGATAGGATAAAATAGAAAGAAAATAGAAAAATAAAAAAAATATTATTTAAATGAATAAAAATATTATAAAAAATTAAAAAATATTTCTATTAATTTAAAGAAATGAATTGTATACTTTTTAATGATAATGATAAAAAATTTAATTTAATAAAAAATATTTTTTACTATAATATTATTTCTTAATACAAATTCAAATATTTTATATTTTCATGTTATATAAAATATTTTATAAAAAAAACAAAGTAACCCACGGTACAAGTGCACAGTTAAGAAGAAATCACATATTTACAATTGCGAAGATGAGAAATTGAATCAGTGAGGAGGATGACAAAAGAATCAGAGGTATATATAAAGAACATTTAACATATTACAAGAATAATTAGAATTATTCATCTTAACATTTTTTAAAAATTTTATTTTAACCATTAAATTAAAAACTTTATTGTATAACTTAAATTTTTAAAATTAAATAATTTAATTTAATATATAATATATCTATTCGCACATATATTAAATTAAAATATTTAACAAATAATAAATTTTATAAATTTAATTTATATATAAAAAAATTTAATTTAACCGTTATATTGATAAAATCTAACCATTCAAAAAAAATTTAAACTAAATAACTCCCTTCACAACTAAACAAACATTTCAAATTTCAGAAATTATCTTTTTCATACTTCTCTTCCATGAATTTCTTTCTATCCAAGCATAGAGTTCTGGAAACCGATTTTCAGAGGAAGTCGTAAACATAAGGTTGAAGTCTAGCTTTGACCCCATAAATTTGGCCGAAAAAAACTTGCAGTCTGGGTCAAACAAAACTTCGTTTCAGTTTCCTTTGGAGGCCCTAAGCATTTAAGGTAGTCAAAATTAGAGAGAAATATATGAAAAAATTAAAATATCTTCTAGAATTTCTTGCTTACATAAGGAGAACGAGTCTTGGACTATGGGAAGGCAAAGAAAATATATAGAGAAAGAAGAAAATTGCTAAATATTTGTTCGTAAAAATTTAATTAATTTTTTTATTATTTTCACCAATCCCATTCGATAATAAAATATAACATAAGGATATTCGTTGAAGTCTTGTAAGATAATAAAAAAATATTATCTAATCTAGCAAAAAATATCCATAACTATAAGAATAGATTGTAGTTATCTATTCAAACAAAATATACAAATTTCTTAAATGTTACCATGTGTTTCAGTAAGTGTTCGGAGGCAGTGGGATATGAGTTCATTTATTCTCTATTGTGTTAAAATAACATGGATTCACGCTAAACCAAACATATTGCAATGAATAGGGAAGATTGTATCCTTATAATTATGTTAATTAGATATATTCTTGTAGCTATATGTTTTTATAATTTATTTTTACATCAATAATTTTAAATATAAATATATGTTTCTCTTTGTAGTTTAAATATATTATTTTTTCTATCAATAATATTTAATATCTTAAATACCTAAAATACAATTGATAGCTTTATTTAATAAGAGGATTTATAAAAAAAAAAATATGTTGTATAAATATTTAAGGCTATTAATGCAAAATTATTAATATAATAAATGTCAAATTTGGTACAAAGTAAAATATCTAATAGGTAAAAGTGTCAACCTGGACCAGCTAATATATCACGGGGATATGGTAAAAGTTAGCTAAATTGTTATTTTATTTTTTCTAATCCTATTTTTGACGTACATTGAACTAATAAACTACATAATATAATATTATTTTATTTAATATTTGATATGAATAAATAATAATAAAATAAGATAAAAATTATTTTTTATTAAAATTATCACATTTTCTTAAATTTAATTTTTAATTTAATTTTTTTCCTTTCGATTAAAATATATATAAATATTAAAAATATAAATAATATTATTAAAAAAATTAAATTTTATGTTTATGTACAAATAATGTTAAAAATGATATTAAAATTACAACATTTTATTGAGAATTTTTTTCCACTTAAATTATAAAATATTTTTTGTGATAAATTATAATTATAAAATTATAAAAATAATTAAATTTTATTAGATGAGTAAAATATTTTTATTAAAAAATTCATATAATATTTTACAAATATATATTTTGAATTAATTAAATTATTTTTATAAATTATTAAATATGATAAGATGTAACATATAAAAAAAAAGTTATTCTGATAATTTCAAATCCAATATCACCTTATGATAAGAATTTAAATTATTATAATAAGATATGATGATTTAGTAAGATAAGTTATTATATTAATTATTTATCCTATCATTATATTTTCATATTCAAATAAATTCTAAAAAAATTTTGAAAAAAAAATTATTTTGGTTAAATTATTAATAGATATTTTAAAAAATTAATAACATAATGAAATGATTAAAAATATATATATATATATATTATATTTTTATTTTATTTATGATTATATAATTCTTTTTTATATTTAAAAAAATTATTAATTATTAAATTTAAAAAATAGATAATATTAAAAAAATTTACGATTAGAAATAAGATCAATTATAAGTATATAATATAAAAGTAAACTTTATTTTATAAACTAATGTTTAAAATTAGATTTTAGTTTAATTTTAATATAATATTAAAGTTTATTTTTAATTTATTAATGGTACTAGTTTTACAAATTTTACACTTTAAATAAATAATTTGTATGTAAATTAATTATTATTTAATAATAATATATTTTTACTATTTTTTAAAATTTCTACATGTAGAGTGAAATGGTTTTAAATGATATGATATATTATTGTATTTTAATTAAAATATTTTTATTTTTATTTAATTATTTTATTTATTTTTCTAATTTATTCTATTTATATTTATTAAATAAGAATATAAATAAAAATATTAATATCTAAAATAAATTTTAAAAAAAAAATTAAAATATTATTCACTTTAATTTTTGAGTTTATAAAGTGGTATATATTCAGTTTAATTTTTTGTAAAATTATATAAAAATTAAAATAATATTTATTTAAAATTAAGAACTAACGAAAAATTTTAAAATTTAATAAATTAAATTATTTGACCCATACAACTTTTAAAATTGACCTGATGATCTACTATTTTTAAACTTTAAAATTGTTGCATTGATCAAACAAAAAACTGCGTAGATGTTGGTTTAATTTATTTAAAATAACTTTTTATCAATTGTTTATAGAAATTTTTAAATAAATAATTTTATTCTTAAAAAATTCTATTCTAAACATAATCATAACAATGATGAATAATTTGTTTTTTGGTGTATAATAAATTTAAAAATCTAAAGAAAATATAAAATTTTGATAAAAATTATGAACCTCATTTGTTTAAATATAATTTTTCTATCCTGTACAAGTTCTTACAGATTAAGCTGTATTAATTACATCCTAACAATTAATTTTAATCCGCTTTATATCCCCATTATCTCTTACTTTTTATTTTATCTACTTTTCTATTTTGTGCAAGTTTGCACGGGTTAGCTATATTATTTACATTCCAGCAACTAATTTTAAATTTTTAATCAGTTTTACATCTATTATCTCTCTCATTTTTATTTTATTATCTCACTTTCACGACAATTGTTTTCCTCTCAAACTCATTGATGTCTTCTAAGTTTAACCAAATCCTCTAACTTGCCGCGTACTGGAGTCATGGAGTGGCAGCATTCTTATCTGTAACTGCTCGCCAGAGCAAATAGATAGGGGGAAATGCATGCTTTTATCAGCAAAATGAAATAAAATTAAAAAGGTATAAGGGATATCTAAAATCATGCAATTGTTAGTAATCCATTACACAAAAGTAGTAAATACTATCGGCTGCCATACCTAATATGGAAAAGAGTAAATAGTTCAATGATGAAAAGGAAGGGAGAATTTATCAGAAAAATATAATAAAATAAAAAGGAGAGAGATAGTGGAGATATAAAACTCATTAGAATTAGTTTACACAATAGAAAAATCTTTGAAAGTAAACACAGTAAAAGGGATCACATGTTAGAATTTTACATAACTTTTAATTTGAATTTTAGGTAATTATTCAATGATTGGCTATTAAATGCAAAAATTAATAAATTTTTATAATAAATATAATTAATTTATTTGATGTATTAATATATTTTTACTTTTCAAAAAGTTATTTTAGAAATAATTTAATCATTTTTATAATTTAAAAATATTAATCTATAGATTTAATTATATGAATTTAATAACATTTTATATCACAGAAAATAAATAGATTCTCAAAGTATATACTCTACACTATTAAAAAATATAATATGATTTTTTCTTAGAGCTACCTCTTATTCCACATGAATTCACCAGATTATTGTTTAACACAAACAAAAACTTTTTTAAACGCATTGAAACAATGCGGATTCCAAAATGATGATGTATTGCAATTTGCAAGAGACTTAGGAATGCTTTTTGGGAGGGTAAAAAGTCCTTTTGGAAAAACATGCTAAGGTACTTTGTTCTCTGTCTCTCCATATAGAATCCGAAATTGCCCTATCCAGATTTAAATTTGGGACCTGCCATCCTTCACCAACGGTAACAAAACGAATCAAGACAACTGAAATTTGAAATCATGGGTCCCACTATTTCATTAGATTAATTGAAACGCGCTCACCGAAATAAAGTGCAGTCTGCACGATTAACTGTGATTCCGCGGGCCCTCCTTTCCATGCCACGCTGTCTCATTTCTCTCTCTTTTTATTATTTTATAAATAAAAATAAATTAATAAATTTAATTAAATTATTAACAATTTTAATTTTTATATTATTAAAAATATATATTTATCGTAATTTTTAATTGAATAATAGTATACAATTTTTTATATTATTAATATATTAAAATTAAACTCTAAATTAATATATTTGATGTTACATGAATATAAAAATATCAATTTCTAAAAGTTATCTCTTCTTCACATGTATTCTTGCACACGTACAGTTATATTCATATGGATTTGCTTTTGATTTCAAATTTGTTTTGGATGTGACGAATACAAAACCAGTTCCGCATGCTACTTTTTTCATATTATATGAGAGAAAAGTGACGAATGTACTTATATGCTTCCTCGGCCTTATCGTCTCTATTTCTCTGGATGGATTTTTCCAATAATACAACCAATCCTTGCAAAATGGAAGCTTCGCAGTTTCGAAAAATAGGAAGATTTGTTGAGCTTTTTGTAAGCAAGGTTAGCTAATGGACGGCACAAACTTGTATTTGTGGAGGAAATAACCTTACTACAAGATTAAAGTGGACCTCACTCATCCATCCTAAAATCTTATAACATGATTTGGAGAAATATTTTCTCATTTTATTTTTTAGATAAAAATAAAATAAATTAACTTTTTTCATTAATTTTTATAAAATATAAAATAATATTTTTTAAATATAAATAAAAAAATAAAAAATATTTTTAAAAACCAAACACCACCTTAGTTTCACACCAGAGGTTCCTGTTAACTGATATCTGACAAGCAAATTAAACTCTATGCTGTGTGCTACTCCGTCCGCATACAGGGATGCCAAAATTATCTGCAGGTAAAAATTTCCTACAAGTAAAACTACTTGTATTTACGAATATTTGTATGTTTAATTAAATGGATTTTTCCTTTATCCATTTATTGATGGGTCGAAGATGGATATTGAAATATCTCTTCTTATAGATATTCATACATGTGAAATTACTCAAATGTTCTTAAGTATATAAAAGCAAACTTAATTTCATCCTGTTATTATTAGTAAATGTTTCTAAGTGTATAAAAGAAAATGTTTAGATTATATTTAATATTATTTAATAATTTTTGTTTGGAATTTTTGAGACTAAATATATTAAATTTTTCTTTGGAATTTCTTTTAATATTGTTAACTTTTAATTTAGGTGCTTTTGATATATGTTTGGATTTAATGTTATGGTATTCTTACTGTAACAAAATATTTTTCTATTTTTATAATTTTAAATGTTTTAATTTTTTCAATTATATATATATATAATTCTAAAATTATATTATTTTAATTTTCTAACAGATCGAGATAAACACATGTTAAGCATCTACTACCTATACCTATTATGCTCCGTTAATATTCTTATTTGCATAAAAAATTAGGATTATTAATGAAAACAAATGAGGTTAAAGAAAAGATGAAATGTAGATAATTTGATCAACAACTTCTCAAATAAAATAAATACATGTGAATTGTAGCATTTTTAATTAAGACCATTTATTGTTAGGAAAAATATTCACACATCCTCATTTGATTTGAAAACTTGATTATGGCGACATAAAAACTTTGATTTAAGTTTTATAATGCTAAAAAATGCCTTGTTATGATGGAAATTTATAAAGGTAGCATTTGATTTTTTTTTAACCACGCATTAATGGTGGTGATTGATAACGAAATTATTTGGCTAGATCAAGGAAATGCTATGAACGTTGAGTTTGGTTTAAGCTATGGTTTACTGTTAACCCAAAAAAGTGCTCCGATAAAGAAGGGAGCAAAGCAATCTCCCACTTTTTGTAAATTTAACTGTTTTGATTAGGACTTTATATTAAAAGGTATCCTAATTGAATAGCGACGTCTTACCTTCAAAGTTCATGCAAATGTGGTTGAGGTTGAGGTCACAAAATATAGATGTAGGAAAAATATAACTTTTCAGGTAAGGTGGACCGTAACATAAACATCATGCTCCATACTTAGTTTTTACAATAACACTTGGATATAATTCCCATTTCGAAAGGAGCATAAGGGCTAATATATCAAAATTTGATTGCTAATTGATGTCTGGGCTGGTATTGGGTGCTTTCTCTCGCAATCACCCCAAAAATGAAGAAGCATAGCTCCCAATGGGCTAGGTCTCATTCAGTTGGTTTAGAGTAAATACATGTCCATTAGGCCTTTCCTAATTGGCTGCCCTTCACGCACCATCATCTTCACCTGTTATTCCACTTCCAAGTTCCACCAATATGAAGAGTCTCAAACGGAGTTCAACGGAATCAAGGTAATTAGTATTCCTTGAACTCAATTTTGTAACTAAAAGTGAATCCCAAATCTCATTTCATTTCAACAATTGATAAGTTTTCCGGTCTCAATTAAATCAATTTTTAAAAAACAAGAAATTATTAGTTCAAGAAACCAAGGTTACTCATTATGCTCAGATTATGCGGTGGTTGTTCTTTCTCCTCCAGCCTTAAGTGGGCAATGTGATAATTTTCTGGGATATGATTGGTGGCAGTTCCCTGTTTAGGTGTACACCTAGCTACATATTGGTAGCAATTCAACAATCAATTAATATTCTACACCACACTCCCAAGATAACATTTTTTTTGTTTTCTTTTATGAAAAATGATAAACATACATGTGAAATAGTGCGTGTATTCCATCCAATACATTTTGCCTTTTGAGTTTTTTGGTAATTTTTAAAATATGTTGCAACAGTTTTGAAAAATATTATAACGGTTTTTCGAAAAAAAGACAGACAGATTTTTGAACTAAGCAAGGTGTATCTGGATTTGACACTGTTGAAATGTTGAAATATGGGGACTCTTCTTTTAATTTACTAAATAGAAGCTCCAGCATGGCGCTAGTTTATTGGGAAGCAAGTTCTCTCAATCCTGGATAAGAATTTCCATAAAAAGTAAGGAACAGCCAAAATTATGTGTCGTCCATGAGTTCTCTCAATCCTGGATAAGAATTGCAATAAATAGCAAGAATCGGCCTATATTATATGTGTCGTCCATGCATAAAAAAAAGTAGATGCTATATATTGGTATTCTATAAATTTCTTTTTTTTTTTTGTTTTCTTGGATATTATCTTGTTCGTTTCTTTGTTTCAAAGAAATATAACTTGGCAAGCAAACTAATTTTTGAAGGGTTTAGATTCCGCCAATTCATTAAACGGATAAGAAATGCGGTACCCACTGAAATAGACACCAGCATGGCGTGCCACTTTAGTTGAGAAATATTGCCACATCCAAGACTAAGACAGACGGGAGAATTGTATGCATAATTGCGTCATTGACTATGATTGGGGTGCATAGACAGGCGAAAGATAAAGTGCACAATGTGAGGTGAGAAAAAAAGAAGAATTTTGCTATATTTTTATAATATTTTATTATTTATAAAATAAGTATTAAATAAAAAATATGTTTATTATATTAAAAACATAAATAATATTTAATATTTCTTATTAAAATAAGTCACATACAAAAATATAGCCTATTTAATAAGGGTAATTACACTAAACTTTTTTAAGTTAGTATCAATTATATTTATATTTTTAGTTAAAAAATATATTTACTTTTACTTATTTTATTATTTTAAAGATATTATGGGTAAAATCCATAAATTAAAATAATAAATATATATAATTTTCTAACAAATAAAATATAAGTAATTAGTTTTAATTTTAAGAGAGACGAATGTAATTATCCCTTTTAATATTATTTTTTATTAAAAAAATTCTTCAAAAATAAATAGAATTTTAACCTTTATCACAAAGAAAACAGATTTTTCTCCTTCCAACTTAGTTTTATAAGCTTTGTGAATTGTGAGACAAAACTTATGTGAGTGGATAATTTCTGTTGGAATAGTATTTATTTATTTATTTTAAAGTACATTAATTAAGATTGAGTGTAATAGCAAAATAGGCTCATGTTTTTATGAGAATTAAGATTTGAATCTTAAAGAATCTCCCTGCCACAAAAAGCCACCGATACGAGTGAGAAGGATGCAGATATAAAAATTTTGTTAATTTATTTATTATTTGTGACCATCCGATATTTATTTTGTTGTATCTTAACTAAGATTCAGATATTTATATTCTTTATCAAATCGAGATAAAATCAACAAGCTATGTATTAAATTTAAGCATGCATATTTTTTAATATTAAAGAGTTATATTTTAAAAAAAGAAAAAATAAAAAAAATTATGTAAATTAAACATATATATATATATATATATATATATATATATAAATAGAGAGATCAATAGTAAAAAGTTTTACTCATCAAAATTTTGTCTCCTCGTACATCTCATTTCTTCTATATACTTCATTTTATTCTTCTTAAATAAATTATTAATGATTAAAAACACCATAACTTTTATTTTAATTTCTATTAAAAATTTATTTAATTTTTTTTGAAATAAAAAAGTAAGAATTTTAATCTCTTATAAAAAAATTTAAAAACTACATTACTTTTTCTAAATATAGAAATAAAATTAAATATATATTTTTATTATTTTTTTAATAATTGTGATATTTTCACAACCAAAAACTTATTTACACTTTTCTTTTTCAAAATCGTGAATTCGTTGATTAAGAAGATAAAATATTCTTGGGGCGGCATTCTTGGGAAAAGAATATTGCAGGGAGACCTTGTTTACTACGTCTATAGGTAGGCTCTTGCCTTATACGAAAATTTATACAAATTTAATTGATTGATTACCGCAGATTAAATTGCACATATGGAATTTAAAGAAAAAAATATTCATGATATCTTTTCTATTATCTTAAGAGAAACTTATATAGTTCTCTTTTAAAAAGATATTTAAATTATATATATATTAAAATATAAATAAAGTAATATTTTAATTTTTTCACTAAAAATTAACATTTTAATATTGGTGAATAATTATAAAAGTATCTTTTAATATTATTTTATCTTTTTCTTAGACTTTAGTGTCAGCAGCAACTAATTCTAAATGTTTTATTAATAATTTTAGTATTTTAAAAATAAAATAAATTTTCAAATATCTTTTTTATTAATTTTAAAATTTCATATAAAATGTTTATTTATTCTTTTAACATTATAAAATTTAACTATTAATAATCAGGTTGAAACTTACCCCACGAGAGGTTTTTTAAATGTTCACATATATTTAAATGAAGCTAAAATAATAAATATTAATATTTTATTTCTTAAACAAAGGAAGGTATAATTGAAGTATTTCTTAAACAAAAAAGTGTAATTTATGTTTATTTTAATTATGTTTGTATAATTAACATTAATTTAGCCATAACTTTATTGCCTTTTTTAGTTTTAATTAATTTTGAGAATAAACTAAAAAAAAAAAGTGTCTTTCGGAAAGAAATATTAGAAGTGACATTTGAGAAGAAATTGATAAATACCAGTCTTGTTTGTATACAGTGAGAGATAAAGACTCTTAGGGAAAGCAGTGCTCTTAAGTTTCTCCTGATAACTTAAGCCGTAATTGTATCTTTAATTTTTATAATTTAATTTATACATAATTGTAGTTATCCATTCTTTTAAGCAATTTTTACTTTTTATTTTTAAAATTTAACAAATTTATTTTCCGTTATTTTTCTGATCTAAAATTTTATAATTCTTATTTTTATTCAAAATCAAAATTTTGTCTTTTCAAACCTAACACATCTTATAAAAATTTGGTAAGTCATATAAAATTTCTTACTTTTATATTTTAAAATTATTTCATAATCCAATATTATTATAATTTTTTCAAAACTTTGAATAAAAATAATAATTTAAAAAATTAATTAAAGATCAATTTTATTAAATTTTAAGAATAAAAAATTTTATTTGTTCAAAAAAACCTGAAGAATAAAAATTGTGCATAATTCGAATTATAAAAATAAAAAATATAATTAAATCTAATATTAATATACTAAAGAAAATAATATATTTTAATAAATTGGAGGAAGAAGAAAAAATAAAAAAGAGCGTGTGACAGCACACTGTTAGTAGCATTTGGCAGGGTGCATATGAACAGATTTTAGTAATTGATACAGCAGAAATCATAGAGTTTCCAAAATTTAAAATAGTTAAATAATCGTTATCGAGATGACTTGTCAACTTGACACAGCTGTAATTTGAAACCTAGGATAAAGAATGAAGGGGTTTAATTTAACCAGAGTGATTAAGCGCATGATGCAGCTTCTATATATATAACCCAATCCTATTTGCTTCCCTTATCTGTTATTCAAAGGCTAGGCATAACAAATATAACTGATGGAAAAGAAAGAGCATAAGATTGTGGTGGCTGTGGATGAGAGCAAGGAGAGCATGTATGCGCTTTCCTGGTGCATCAACAATCTTCTTGCTGATACCAGTCATAACAACAAGCTTGTTCTGCTTTATGTCAGGCCACCTTCTGCTTTCTACTCCTTGGACACTGCAGGTTTCATCTTCTTCCCTTTCATTATTTCATCCTCCTCTTCTTTTCCTCGCTTTTATTTAACTAACTTGGTCACTGTCTTGTCAATTTTATAGGTTATATCTTTTCCACCGACGTTATTGATGCTATGGAAAAGTATAGTATGAAGTTAGCCAATTCAGTAATGAAAAGAGCTGAAGCTATTTGCACAAACTTGAACTCTGCTGACGTAATTTTTTACTTTATTTTTTCGTTCTTTGAAATTGGAAGTGTAGTCCCATCGCTGTGGCTGACTATGAATTTGGGATTTTTGCAGATCAATATGGAGAGAGTAGTTGGGATAGGAGATGCCAAGATTGTGATATGCAGCGCTGTGAAGAAACTAGAGGCTGACACCTTGGTCATGGGAAGTCATGGCTATGGGTTCTTTAAGAGGTAATGTTATCTGAGTTTTCAGTTTTTTTTTTCCTTTTTTTTGGGGGGGAGCGTTTGGAGGCGCTTGTTATATATGAAATGATGTATGTAATAATATGACTAAGTTGTTTTCTTCGTTCCAACATGCAGGGCACTCCTTGGAAGTGTCAGTGATCACTGTGCCAAGTATGCAAAGTGTCCTGTTGTAATCGTGAAGCAACCATAAGAGAAATCTATAAGTCTGGTTTATTGGCATCTATGTTCTGTTGGTTTCCTTTTCTCACCATCTTCCTCTTAGTTAGCGGTTGGATTCTCAGGATTCTGGTTCCAGGGCATGCCTTCAACTTGTATACATGTACCATTATGTTGCCTGCAATTAGTGTATCTTGCGTTTTGTATATACAAAAGCAAATATAAAATTAAAAAATCTCCAAATGCTTGGTGCTCTGAGAAGGGAGAAAATTAGTCCCGGATCACATATTTTGCACGGTGCCTCATCAGTTGAGGGGAGCTCATTTCCTAAAAAAAAAAAAAACAGGAATAAAAAGTAGCAATTGAGAAACATGACAAAATTTAAAGAAAGAAAAAATAGTAGAAATGGATTTAATTAAACGTGTGAGAATGACATAACTGAACTCTTGCAATGATTTATACAAGAGATAAATCCACTAATATATTACAACTAAATTTGTAACTGACTGTAACTCCCAAACTAACTAAAGTAGGAAGTGAACTAATATTATTTGTGCTAATTCAGCAGGAGGAATAGAGTGAAGGCCAAATGAATCGCTTGGTCACCAGCGAGTTTGGATAAATTAAAGAATTTACTTTGTTAGACAACACTAGTGTGTTAGAAGCACAAGGAATCAGGTGGTGTGCTAATTAGTCTTTCAGCCCAAACATCCTGCGTGGATATCAGAATTGTAAAGCAATGTCAACGAGAAACTGTCTCTAAAAAGTGAATCAAACTTGTTGCCCTTACACTGTGATGCATAATATCAGAAGCTGCGCTGTCTCTTATAAGCACATGCAAGTCCGGTGATTTCCCGGCTGCAAAGAATGAAACTATAGATATGCAATATTACTTATTTTAGACGATAAATTTTTAATTGGACTGCTCCGAATTACTATTCTGCAAGCTAAAAGGATAATTTACAAGACTGCATTGCAATTGCATTCTATGATTGCTGCCACGACTTCACTTTCTTAGTCACCAGGTGTTCCTAATTGATCGCGAAGAGAAGTTGGCTCAATAAGCATAATGCTTTGTTGGGGTGGCGTGCGAAATACAAAGAGAAGAAGGCAGATAAGAAAATGACAGAATAAGAAGAAAAAGTAAGTTATTGGATAAGTAAAAATAAAAGAAAAAAAAAATTGTTTGGGTGAGTAAAAAAAGAAAAAAATATATTAGTGGTATAAATTTTATTTTATAAAAATAAAATTTAATTTTAAAAAAAATTACTATATTTTTTATTAATATAATTTTTTTTTATATTTTTAAAATATATAATAATTTTAATAAATTAAATTAAAATAAAATAAAATAAAAACATTTTTTATATTTTCTATCATATTTGAGGATTAATATTTATGTTTGAAGTTTATGAAAAATGTTTTTTTTCCTCCTATTTTCATACCTAAACAAAAGATAAAAAAAAATTCATATATTTTTATTCTTCATTTTTCCTTCCTTCAATCAAACAAACCATGTTTATAGACAAATTTTGATAATAAAATAATAAATTTGATAAAAAAAAACAAAGATGAAGACAAACTTTTAAATATAAATTTTTTATTAAATTATTTAATGAAAAACTTTTATAACAAAGGATATCAATAGATAAAATTTGATAATAAAATAATTAAAAAATTAAAAATTAAATATAAACATAATTAAAAGTTTTACAACTATTGCATGTAAAGGTGGAAGTTACATTTGATGTGAAAAAAAAACATCAAAAATTATTTCAAATGTTACCTTTTAATTCTACTTTGAATATGTTTATGCAGTTTTTTAATCTATTTTATATTTAGATCATTATCTGCACTAAACTAATTATTAATGGTTATGAGAGTGAGGGCTAAAGGACTAAGAGGTCGGACTATGTATATTACTTTAAAAGGACATCTTTTTGTAGCTTGATGATTAAAATTGTTATAGAAAAACTCAATTTGAGCTAAAATAAGATTTCACCAGCAAAGATTCTTATCATAAAAAAATTTTGCAATTGATTTTCTAAAAGTTTATTGGTTGCCTTAGTTTAATCATTAGTCTCAAGATGATTTGCACAACTAAATTATTGACTAGTACTCATTTTCTTTGATAAGATCCTTCAAAAATGACTCAAGAGTTTGATGTTTCAGTCAAAGGTGATAATTTTTTAAATTCCATGAAGGCAAAAAATGTTCTCAAAATATAAATCAACAATATGAATAACATCATTGTTCTTTTAACAAGACATGAAATATTTCATTTTTTTTAGAATCAATCAACAATCACCATTTTAGAGTTTTTTTTTGTTGCATATGAGACAATCCTACAACAAAATCTATGCTAACTATTAAACATATACTTATGTAACTGTCTTTAATTTGTTTGATTCAATTTAGTCAATAAGTAACTCATACATTTTAGGAGCAAGTAAGTAATTCTTAGACTTTGTGAGAAAGTAAGTAGTTCCTAAACTTTATGAGTAAGTAAGTAGTTCCTAAACTTTATGAGCAAGTAAGTAGTTCCTATACTTTAGGAGCAAGTCAATTTTATTTTATTTTTATTATTCTCAGTTTACTATAAATGTCATATTTTTCATTAAATAAAACAATCAAGACATTCTCATATTTTCCTTCTCCTTGCAATTTCAATATCTTGTCCCTTTACTTTTCTATTGTATTTTTTTCTATAAACTAACAAATTGGTATCAAAGCTATTTTTCTTACGGACCTGTGATATGGAAGTTGAATCAAATTTCTCACAAGTTGCTCCTCCTATTTTTTATGGAGAAAACTATGATCTTAGGACTGTCAAAATGGAAGCTTACCTAGAGGCTTTGAATCTTTGGGAAGTTGTTGAAGAAGATTACGAAGTTCCTCCGTTGCCACACAACCCCACCATGGCCTAGATAAAACTTCATAAGGAGAGAAAAACTTGAAAGGCAAAGGAAAAATCTTATCTTTTTGTTGGTGTTTCAATTATCATCTTTACCAGGATCATTACTTTAAAAACAACAAAAGAAATCTGGGATTATTTGAAGAAAGAATATGTAAGAGACGAAAGGATTCGAGACATGCAAGTGCTGAATTTGATGAGGGAATTCGAGCTCCAAAGAATAAAGGAGTCCGAGATAATTAAAATATACTCAGACAAGTTGCTTGGCATAGCTAACAAGGTGTGAATAACCAGCATTTGTCTCATTAAGCTGGAGACCCACCCACGTCGAGCAAGCCAGCAGGGAGGCAGTGAGGGCAGGTTCTATTTCTAGCCATGCATAAAATTTACTCTCCTACTGTACCCATGTACATGCCTTATTTATCTTCACCAACTTTCCCCACACAAAAGACAAAAGTTTCCCCATACAACATTCTCATTTTGGGTAAGCAATTATGCCCAGCCCCCAAGCCTTAATTTTAGATACCCATGTTGGTGCTAGCGCATGAATTTTTCCTCCCCTTTCTCACCCAACAAACAAAGTTGACCCTCTTCCATAGAAATTAAAAAAAAAATTTTCTCCTTTTCTCTCACAAAAAAGACATAGAACACAACACCCACTCTGATTTCTATAAAAATAAAAAGAAAAGAAAGCATAACCCCTAGAAAGAAAGGAGGAAGGAGAGATCCGGGAGGAGGCTACATTCTCCTTGGCTCAAGAGGTTTTTATCCAAGATTGGGGGTTGAAGAAAGAAGATCCAGCCACCATAAGCTCCCTTAATAACACCTAGCTTTCATTCAAAAAACACAACCCCAACATTCACTCATACTTTTATCCATACTTTCAATCCCATCTACACCAAACTCACCTATGTCCACACAACAAAGTCCATTATTTAACATCCACTTTGGCTTATAAACAAAAAACAGCCCCTAGACCATTCAATACGAGAGTCAAGTGGTTAACTAACTTGGTGTCCAAATTTTGGCTTCCTCTCCTTGCAAAAGAAAGGTATTCATGATTCTACATTTTAGTTACTAGTTGTTTAGTCTTAATAGACTTCTATTTATAGTTGAGGGATGGGTAAGGGTTGTTTAGATTCATTCTTTTAGAATCCAGGCTTAATAAAAATATATAAAGGTATAGGAAGGGGCATTAGAAAATAGATTCATTTAATTTTTAATTTGGTTTAACTAATTTTAGTTAAGTGTTTTAATTTAGCATTTGGATATGTGGATTGGTACTAGGTAGATAGATTCATTTGACTTTTAGATCTTAGTTTATTTGTATTATTTAGGTGAAATAAAAGTTTATGATTGAAAATATTTTTATTTTAACGAATTTACTTTAATTTAATTCATATAAATTTTGTTTCCGATAACATCAATAAAAAAAATTATATTCCCATGATACTTAATAAATATTTTTGTGCTAATATAAATATTTTAAAATAAAGCTCTTTTCTTATAGCCATTTAATGCATCTTTTGTGCTATTGGTATCTTTAATGGTTTGTCTTGAATAAAAACTAATTTACTAGCTCCATCTTTTGTTAAATTTAGATTTGCAATAGTATGTGTGCATATGTGTCTATATATATATATATATATATATATATATATATATATATATATATATATATATATATATATATATATATATATATATATATATATATATATGTTTTAATTCTAAATCTCACGCAATAAATTTTAGACGTACATGTATAAATTACTCTATCTTATTGTGTTTGAAAAGCGGTATAAGTTTAAGTACGGCCTACGTTTGTCTTAATCCTTGTGCATATGTGAGTTCAAAATATTACTAAAAAAATTATTTTAAATAAATTTTTGAATTTATTAATTTAATATTTAAACAAAATTCTATTAGTTTAAATATTTTAATTTAAAATTTTATGCAACGAACTTTAAATGTGCACGTATAGATTACTCTATCTTATCGCGTTTAAAGAACAGTACAACTTTAAGTACAACCTACGTTTGTCTTAAACTTTATGCATATGTGGGTTTAAAGTATTACTAAAGATTCTATCTTAAATAAATTGAATTTAAATTTATTATTTTCGTATATTTAATTTAAATGTTTTAATTTTAAACTTTATGCAACGAACTTTAAATGTGCACGTATAGATTACTCTATCTTATCGCGTTTAAAGAACAATATAGGTTTAAGTACAACCTACGTTTATCTTAAACCTTATGCGTATGTGGGTTTAAAGTATTACTAAAGATTTTATCTTAAATAAATTGAATTTAAATTTATTATTTTCATATATTTAATTTAAATGTTTTAATTTTAAATATCACTCAACGAACTTTAAATGCATATGTATAGATCACTCTATCTTATCGCGTTTAAAGAACGGTATAGGTTTAAGTACGACCTACGTTTGTCTTAAACATTGTGCATAAGTGGGTTTAAAGTATTTACTAAAAATTTTATCTTACATAAATTGAATTTAAATTTATTATCTTCATATATTTAATTTAAATGTTTTAATTTTAAATCTCACACAACGAACTTTAGATGCGTACGTATAAATTACTCTATCTTATGATATTTAAAGAATCGTATGAGTTTAAGTGCAACCTACGTTTGTCTTAAACTTTGTGTATATGTGGACTTGAAAAAAATTAAACAGGAACATTTTCTATTATCTTTTTTCCTTTTATAAAACTCATTCTTTTCAAAATAGATTTTCAATTTGAATGTTTCTTAAAAGTCTCCATAATTTTTTTGAACAATTAAATACAGAACTACGTTGCCTTGAGTTTCCCATCGCATCCG
Source organism: Canavalia gladiata (assembly GCA_037954105.1). Lineage (NCBI taxonomy): Eukaryota > Viridiplantae > Streptophyta > Magnoliopsida > Fabales > Fabaceae > Canavalia > Canavalia gladiata. The sequence continues at coordinate 20,699,329 of CM075660.1, forward strand.
GGAATACGTAGGAGCAGAATTTAGATTTCTGTCAGGCTATTCTATGTACATATTTAGATTTTTTCTCATATGTCAATAAATATTTTTGAACTACTTATTCACTATTGTCTAATTGTCTAGTTCTTTTTTTTTTCTGCATCATTTAGTTGTACACTTGGACCTTGTCATTTGTTTAAATTTAGGATTAATTAGTTGCACAATTTAGTAAAGGGTACCGTTCTTTTGGATGGACGAGTAAGGTGTCAATACCTTCCTTATTCGTAATCGACTCCCGGACTTAAAATTTTTATTTCAAAGGGTTTTTCCAATCTTTTTCCCTTTTAAAATAAATTAAAATTTTGGTGGCGACTTCACTTTTCTTGAAAATAATTTCTTCTTCCTAAATCTCTTTCTATTCGCCATTCGTCGTGACCCCGGTTGTGACACAAGGTAAGATTACTAGGCACTGATTTTTCCAATTCTAGAATGGTAGAAAAAAATTTGGTTACAGTGCCTGAAGATATAAAACATCAATAACCATATTGGAGAATACAAAGAATTTGTCCAAGATCACTTTATCAAAAGTGTTACATGCCTTCCAAGCCCAAGAGCAACGGACACTTATGAGACAAGATCATGTGATTGAAGGTGCTCTACCAACCAAGCATCATGAAGCTGGAAACAGCAAAAAGAAAAATTACAAGAACCAGCTGGAAAACAATGAAAATAATGCCCATCACCAAAGCAAGAATATGGGTAAAAAGAAAAATTACTCATCTTGTCAACATTGTGGCAAAATGGGTCATCCAACATTTAAGTGTTGAAAAAGGCCAGACACAAAATGTAGTAAGTGCAATTAGCTTGGACATGAAACAGTGATCTATAGAAGAAAATTTTGACAACATGAAGCCAATGCCCAAGTTGTTAAGAAAGATAAAGATCATATTTTTTCTGCAATAATTTTTTCAGCAAGGAGTAATTCAGAATGCTGATTGGTTGACAATGGTTGTACAAGTCACATGAGACATGACAAAGCTATATTCAACGACTTAAAGCCCACTAAAGTCTCTAAGGTTAGAATAGGAAACTGTGTTATTTCTCTATAAAGGAAAAAAGAATCATTGTAATTTCAACAGGTTTAGGTATAAAAACAATCTCAAATGTTTTTTATGTTTCTGAAATTGACCAAAACTTGTTAAGTGTAGGTCAACTGATTGAAAAAGGATTTAAAGTATCCTTTCAAGATCAACATTGTCTTATCTATGACATTGTTGGTTGGGAGATTCTAAGGATTAAAATGTGAGGTAAAAGCTTCTCATTTGATCCAACGGAGGTGGAGCAAACAACCTATTATACTCAAGTTAGTTCCACAAAACTTTAGCATAAGAGACTTGATCATTGTCATCTTCAAAAAATGTTGAACATGGAGAAGAAAGATATGGAAAAAGGTCCACTGGTATTTTTTTGATCATTTTCCAAATTGTAATGCTTGTCAATTTAATAAGCAAACTCGAAAGTCATTCCCAAATTCATCTTGGACTATAACTAGTTCACACACGAATGTGGCAGGACCTCAAAGAACATCATCGTTACAAGATAGTCTATCATTCATTCTTTTCATAGATGATTATACAAGAATGTGCTGGATTTTTTTCTTGAAATTCAAGCATGAAATGGGAGGAGTATTTATGAAGTTCAAGAAAATGGTGGAGATTCAAAGTGGTTGCAAAAATCAATTTCTAATGTGTGACAATGGAAAGAAATATACCTCAACACAATTTAATCTATTTTGTGAAGATACTGACATTGAACATCAACTCACAAATCCTTACACTCTAGAGAAAAATAGGGTTAGTGAAAGGAGAAACAAGTCGATGATGGAGATGACTAGATATATGTTGCATGAGAAGGAATTATCTAAAAAAATTTGCGTAGAGGCATCTTGTACAGCAGTCTTTTTGCAAAATCGACTTCCAACCAAAGCCTTGAAAGATAAAACTCCATTTGAGAATTGGTATGGATTTAAGCCTTCATTAACCTTTCTTAAAGTGTTTGGTTGTATTTGTTTTACACATGTGCCACAAGTTAAGCATGAAAAACTTGACAAGAAGATAATTCCAAGTATCTTTGTGGGCTAGAGTTCAGTTTCAAAAGCCTACAAAGTGTATCATCCTCAAACCAAAAAGATAACTATCACTAAAGATGTCCATTTTAATGATGATCAGCAATGGGAGTGGAAGAAATCACAAAGAACAACTTCACCCCTTTACAATGTTGACAAAAATCAACTTGAGAAGCAAACAACAAAGCTATTGCAAGATGAATTAGAAGATGAACCTTCAATCCGAGATACAAGGCTACTCTCAAACATTTATTAAAGATGTAATGTAGCAATATGTGAACCTGCTAGCGACGAGAATGCACTAAAGGATCCAAAATGAGAGAATGTAATGAAGAAGATGGTTATGATACAAAAAAAAATAAAATACATGGGAGTTGGTTGATAAGCCTAAAGATAGAAAAGTCATTGGAGTTAAATGAGTTTTTAGAATAAAGCTTAATATAGATTCCTCAATCAATAAATACAAGGCTAGACTCGTAGTTAAATGGTATACACAATTTTTTGTATTGATTATTCTGATAATTTTGTTTCCATCTCTAGGTTAGATACAATTAGATTTGTGCTAACAATAGATGCACAAAAGGGTTAGAAAATATTCTAACTAGATGTTAAATCAACCTTTTTAAATGGATTTCTACAAGAAGAAATATATATGGAAAATCTCAAGGAATTTGTGAAGCAATTTGAAGAAGATAAAGTTTATCTTCCTAAAAAGGAACTCTATGGCCTAAAATAAGCACCAAGAGCATGGTATAGTTCGATAAATGATCATTTATTGAGCATAAGCTCTGCAAAAAGCTTACAAGTCCACTCTTTATGTGAAACACAAGGAAAATAACTTTCTCATAGTTTTCCTCTATGTTGATGATTTTTTAGTGACCGAAGATGATACAAGCCTGGTTAAGGAGTTCAAACAATAAATGATGCAGGCTTTTAAAATGACAGATCTTGGTATTATAACTTATTTCCTTATCATTGAAATCAAACAAAGTAAAAATGAATTGTTTATTTCTCAAAGAAATTATGCAAATAAAATACTGAAAAAATTCTAAATGGAGGAGTGCAAGTCAGTTAGCACACCAATGAATCAAAAGAAGAATTTAACCAAGTAAGATGGTGCTAATAAAGTTGATGAAGGATATTATAGGAGCTTGATTGGATGTCTAATGTATATCACGCAACAAGGTCAGACATTCTATTTTCTATAAGTCTCGTATCTCGATTTATGCATGTAAACACCCAATTATGTCTGAGGCTCATTTTAAGTTAATTAGTGGATAAACCTAAGTTGAAGATCCCAAGAAATTCAAAATACATAAAGAAACATAATTGAACAGTGAAAACAGAAGAAAAAGATGAAAATCGAGGTAAGCAAAGGAAGAACAAAAATAAATGAATGTCCATTAGAAATCAGAGTCTGAAAAATTTGGTAAAAAATCAAAAAATTAGTGAACAAAAAAAAACAATTGAGAAAATTACTTAACAAATCAAAAACCTATAAGATAAAAATAAAAACAAAAATTGTGAAAAATAAAAATTTCTAATTAAACATCAAGAAAGAGAAATAAAAATTCTTATAAAATATGGAAAAAAAAACTAAAAAATAGAAAATAGAATAAATAAAATTAAAATAAAATTAAAAGGAATTTTTTTTTTCAGAAATAAAAAACTGAAGATAAATACAAAAAAAACAAAATAAAATTTAGAAACATAATAATAAAAACAAACATTAAAAATCAAGTAGATAAAAATAACAAATTAAGAAGAAAAATCTGAGTAAAAAATAATAACCATAAGATTTGGAAAAAAATAAAAATTTAGAAATCTGAAATAAAAAAGAAATAAAAAAATAGTAAAAAATAAAGAATCTAAAAATCGAAAAAATAAATATAAAATTACAGAATTACAAAATAAACAACATAATAATAAAACAAAATATTTGAAAACAGAAAAACGGTTAATAGAAAAAACATAAAATATAAAAAGAAAGGAAGAAACTAGAAAAACGGTTTTATGAACAGAAAGAAGAAAAAGCTGGAGGAGCTGCTGGGGGAAAAAGATTTTATGACTCTGAACGCAAAGAAAAGAGGAAAAGATTTCTTAAAAAAAAAGGGGGAAGCTTCTCAGGCGGGAGAAACCCTACTATTCCGGTCCCAGTGTGGCTTCTTGCAGCATTCATACAGGAAATGCATATGAAACTCCATTAGGCTAGACCATTCACCGCTTCTGATCAAGAATTCTAGGGAAAAGATAGTAGACTAGAGGCCTGTGAAGAAAACGAAATAGATTTCTCCAAACAATCAGGTAAATTTCTCATCCCCTTGGTGAATATGATTCTTGAAACATAGATCAGAATTTGTTTGTAATGAGAGTTCATGCATGCATGCTTTAAAGATCCAAATTCTCCTCGCTGACACAAAATTAAGTCAAGAACTCTGCATAATGACTTGCATACCATGCATGGCATAAAGTGTGCACCAAATTCACATTGATCCCTAGACGAGGAATGAAAGACACCAATCTAGGAAGTTTCAGTGCCCCTGTTCAGTAACAGAGCCAGTTCGAACCATACTTGGACATTTATGATTGATAGGAATGCTGCCTTAGAATAAATAGTCACACCAGCTGTAGAGATTGGGGCTCTGTATACATGTTGAAATCTTGGCTTTACGTTCGAAGGGATTCTGTTTAACAGAAACGGGAACCATAGCTGATTCCTTGTCTGATTTATGATCGAACCTTACTCCATATAGCCTAAGAATTATGGTCAAAGTGGCCACCTCAATGAGAGCCACCAACAATAGAGGGCCTGGATGGGCTTTCTCTTGGGTTTTATTCAGTCACTGTACAGGGATTTGGGGGACCATGCAGCGCTGCATGCTGAAGAGTGAAACCATTTGCTGATCCCAGAGCATTATGGTCACCCAAGATGAGTAAAAGCTGCATGATACGTCCACACATCTCTCCCACGTGCTGCAGTTACAGGACCTTTCTCAAAAATGTTCACATAGGTTGGGAGGATCTCACACAATTAGTGGGTGTTATGGATGAACCCAACCAGAAGTCCATAACCACCTATTTCCAAAAGCCATATCTCTATTCACGAGCAAACTCACAAAAACATATCTGGTACAGGGGAAGAATGATTTCAGTTCAACGTCACCAAGAATCCCAAAAGGCCATACTCTTGGTAGCCAAGGTTGCCATGAGTTGTGAACTTGAGGTATTGCATTCCTGGTACAATAAATCGCGTGATAGGTGAATATGCAGTGGCTGGGAAATCTGTTTCCAAGATTCTTTTAATGACTATAATTACTGCTGATGGCGAGCCAGACATCACAAATCCCATAAATGATTTTTTTGTGAGCATATCTCACCATTTCGTAGTGATAATCCACATCGATTCTTCATCCAGCCATGTATCAGTAGCTGCACTTGGGGTTCATCACTCTCAAGTAATGGTTATGCTGATTCAAGGCCCGAAAGCTAATGCTTGCTCAAACCAGTGGCAGCCTTCTCAACAACCTGTTGTGTAAGCTTCATCAATTATACAAGAGAGCCAGAATTTGCAAAATACTACTCTGATGAATCTTTCGTGGTTCCCAGCCTATTAAGAAGTCTGGATTTTCATTATTGTGCCTTAAATGTTGATGCTATTGAATTCAAGAACAACCTGGTGTCATATCCAAAGACCCATTTCAAGCAAGTATCGTTAATAAATTAAGTTGCATAGAACAGGTTACCACCTGGGCAGCTCAAATGGTTAGGCCAATTACCTACAGAACCCTTGGTCTTGGCTTCGATCCTCTCCTGAAGCCTTTTTCCAAAATTCTGCCTTCACATCTCCAAATTACCAAATCTCCTGAGGCCTTTCCCAAAATACCAAATCAGTCCCTACATCTCCAAATTACCAAATTGTCCTTGAATATTTCCCAAATCCTAGATATATCCCTCAAGCCTTAATTACCAAATTGTCCCTTAGAAATTCCAGAATACCAATTTTGCCCCTCCAAATTCATAAAAATTTTAATAAATTCATAAAAATCCTATAACCGTAAGAAATTCATGAAATTCCATAATTGCTAAATAAATTCATAAAATTTTCATAATTCATGAAATTCTATAATTGCTAAACAAATCCCGAAATTTCTAATAATTATAAAATTGCCCCAAAATTCCTAGTAATTACAAAATTATCCCAAAATTCTTCATAATTACAAAATTACACCAAAATTTCATTTTAATCCCAATTACCTTACCTCAAAATGAAATTCTTCTATTAAATTCAAGTTCTCTTTTACTCGAGGATCAATATCATTTGCAAATTATTTCTTTTCAAAAAATTTTATAAAAAATTTCTAAACATTTTGGGATTTTTAAGTCTCACGCAATGGACTCTAAATAGGGAGCTGGCGGTTCGCTTGCTGTTCAACATTTAGTAGTTCGTATAGGTCTCTGTGCTGCCTTAGCCGCCTCGGGCCTTGTGCATGAGTGGGTTGAAGATCCCTCCCAAAACTAAAACTTTCTCAAAAACGAAATCTTTAAAATACTCTTTTTTCAAGCACCTTTTGAAGGTCAAGCCTTCATAAACCAGAACTACGTAAGCCTTGAGTTTCCCATTGCACCGGGGAATACGTAGGAGCAGGATCAAGTCCTGTCAGGCTAACCTCCATCAAGTATTTATTTTCACACTAATTAAGGGATCAAATAGTTTTCAAAATCACACACTCTGTTTAAGGGTACCGTTCTTCGGAACGGGCGAGTGGGGTACCTAACACCTTCCCCATTCGTAACCGACTCACGAACCTAAATTTCATCTTCAAGTCAGGTTTTTTTCCAAATATTTTTTCCTTACATAAAAATTTGGTGGCGACTCCACATTAATAAGATTAATTCAATTTCAAAATTTTAGCGAGTTCGTCGTCTCTTCGGAATTACGGTTGCAACAATGCATTGTGCTAGTGAGATACACTTAAAAGCAGCAAAAAGAATATTGAGGTACATGAAAGGCACTATTGATTATGGTGTCAAATTTGAGAAATGTCAAGAACTTAAATTGTATGAATTTTTTTATAATGATTGGGCTAGATCCATTGATGACATGAAGAATACTTTAGGTTATTGTTTTAGCTTAGGCTTAGGAGTTTTTTCATGGTACATAAAGAAGAAAGAGATTGTGGTTCAACATATTGCAGAAGCAAGAGTACTCACTTATGCACAAGGTTTAAGACAAACGTAGGTTGCACTTAGACCTATAAGACTCTTCAAACATGAAAAGATAGAGTAATCTATATATACGCATCTAAATTTCGTTGCGTGAGATTTAGAATTGAAATATTTAAATTAAATATATAGAATGATAAATTTAAACAATTTATTTAAAAGAAAATTTAATAATATCTCAAATTCACATATGCATAAGGTTTAAGGCAAACGTAGGATGTATTTAAACTTATACGACTCCTCAAACACAATAAAATAGAGTAATTTATACATATGTGTATAAGGTTCGTTGCGTGAGATTAAAAATTAAAATATTTAAATTAAAAGAATTTTATTTAAATACATATAAGGAGGATGAGAAAAAAATTATTTTCTTAGATATATTATCATCATAATTTTTAATTTAAAATTCCACAATAATAAATAAATGATTCAAAATTTACTCTACAATTTTTTATATATTTTAAGAAAAATTTAGTTTCAACCCATCTTTTATTTTAAGATATAATGATAATAAATTTTTTTAATATTTTTATTGTAAATCTATTCTACAAAAATATTAGAAAAAATTTATATTAAGAATTTTTGTTTTATGATTTTTTTTATTTATAAAAATATTAAGAAGAGAGAAAGAAAAAAAATTAAGAATTTTTGGTTTTATATATTTTTTATTTAAAATTTTAATGACAAGTTTTTTTAAATCTATTCTACAATATTTGAACAAAACTTCATATATACAGAAAAATTATTTTATTATTTTAAAAAAATTATTATAAATCTATATATAAAATAAGAGAGGTTGGTTTTATTAAAAGGGTTTAGTTTTGATATTTTTTTATTTGTGGTATGGATTCGTCAACAGACAAACTACTAGGCTAGGCTCCAACCATGTGTTATAATTTATAAATACTATTTAAAAAAGAAAGATTAAATTGATATCCTAAATTAACTTGAACTTATGGAGAAAATAAAGTGTTTCTATTCTGATCGTGGAATTAGGGTTGGGAATGGTTAGGGTTAGGAGACGTTTAGAGAAAGGGAATGAGGAAGAGAGGAGAAAAGATGAACAACCACTATCATCGTGGTTTCGAAATAAACGGTTACCGATGTAGAGCATAAGGAGAAGCAATGATTTAGAGCGGTTCTCTAACGAACTTGAAGCCTGAGGCTTAGACCTTAAAGAGAGAGAGTTCTGATCAGAGTAATAGGAGAAGAAAAACCTCTCCATCATCAATCGTGGTGGCCAAAAATAAAAGCGATGATAGAGAAAGAGAAAGGCATCACATGCTACTCCAAGGTGATGAGAGCCAACGTTGTTGATAGCAGCGAGGATGAGGATCATGGGAACATTTTGCGAGGGTTGGGAATGTCGCCACCAACAAAGGTTGGAGGCCACCTCCATTAGCAGCGGCGAACAAATAAAGCTCTAATGGATTTCAGGTCAGGGGAAGTATTTGTGTTTACTATTTATTATTATACTTTTTAGATTAAAAAAAAACTTTGCCTAATTCTAGTCTCACATGTTATTTTTAGTAAAAACCTTTGAAGGTGGCACTTGGGAGATAGTGAAAGGATGGCTAGTGAAATTGAAAAGGATAGTTACAAGTAACCATGGTGCTTCTTGGCAAAAGGAATAAAAGAGAGGAACACTAGTCCTAGGTGGGTTCTTTTGTTTCTATAATTTTCTTTTGTTTGTGTTACAATTTGATACTATCTTGTATTTGTTTGAACTGAAATGAGAATACAAAAAAAAAAAAGAGCCTAAAACCAAAACTAAAACCAGGGATGAGTGCTACATGAATGTATGTGTATGTGCTTGCTGAAATTGGTCACTTAATCTCACTATTTTTATGCTAAACATTGACTAAAATTAAGAGTTAATGATTTAATACAATGGGAAGAATCATGAATTGTACCTTAAGGAGTTGGAAAGGTTGAATGGAGAGTAATTGCCTTCACGGAAGAACTAACATGAAAATTTTCTCAAAACCAACTTCTATTTTTTAGAAAAATGAGATTGAATCTCCAAATCTGTTGTTCAATGAAAAGAAACATGAATCAGCCACGTCCCTCAGAATTTGTAACTTGTGTTTTTATAGAGAGCTTAAGTTAAACCTTGCCCAACAGAATGCCTTTTTTTCTGCATTTTGAATTCCACTCTTTTAGCTATCTGAGCTCTGTAACTATGCATAATAACTCTCTTTCTGTACCTTGCATTTGTGCTTTGCTTTACTTTTTAAGTCCAGATTGCAGTTTTGACAATTTGGGTATCTGTAAATTTTGTTGGTTGTTACATATCTACTATGTTTCTTACTTGTTCAACTTGCCACCTATTTGCTTCCTTCCCCTTTATTTTTGCCCCTACAGTTTCTGTATCTAGTTTGTTGTTTATTTTTCTTTTAATTATTATTTTCATTCCTGTGAATTTTTATAAAAGAAAATATGATAAAAATAGAGGTATTCTCACATATGTCATTCAAATTTGTCCTTCCACTCAATTTGTATCAAGTTGTTTATGTGAAACATTAAATGCCATGTGAGATGCTTGGTTGGACCTAAAATGATGTCATTTTAAAGTGAAGAGGAGTTTGGATAGTTTTGTATCTAAAGCAACGATGTTGTCATCATCTTCCTCATTCTATATGTTGTAGTTATTCCTTTTAGGATTTTATTATTTTTGTCTAGTAGAGTGATGGTGCATGTTGGTTTTTATTTCTTCTCCTGGGTGTTGAGGCAACATCTATGGTTACTTATGCTTCTATAGGAGCAGCTTCTGGTGGATGTGTAGTTTGGATAGGTAGTTGTGTAGCTATGAACACTCATTTCCTTATCATCATCATAGGATTGTTATTATTAGTTTCCCTTTTGCAGCCAAAATTTTGATATTAAAAACTTCAAAGTTATTGTTACAAATATCATCCATTCCTTTTGTCATTCATCAAAATAACCATTTATCCAACTCTCCTTTGATTTTCCTATCATACAATCACAAGTCTTACAATTTATAACTTTTAATGTAGGTAGGCTCTGAACTAATTTGGAGTACTTGACTAGTACATTTTTATATCACAATTTTTTAACTTTTATCCTTCCACCATTTTAAAAAAAATTTCTATGTGTGTTACACATAAAATCTATGAAGTGTAGTAGACATGACATCCTCTAAAGTTATATTTAAACCTGATAGGATAAATAGTCTATTAATTATGAACATTTTAATAATGCATGTTAGTCCTTAACATTTTAAAACTCATGCAAATTAATTCTTAAAATTTGTAAAATATTTGAAATCTATCCCCGCAGTACCTTCTACATATCTAATATAAAATTCTATTTATTTATTTATTTGTAATCTCTTAAGTTAACATGCAACAACTTTAAAAACCACCTCTAGTTATCTTTATTCTTGATATCTACAACAACATAAGTTATAAATCTATCTTGTGTTTCCTATTTGTTCTTAAACATTTTTCCACATGTGTGTTTCAATTTGAAACCAATGTTTAGAATTGTTGTAAACACAACATACCTTCTAATCACATGTTTTCTTCTTATATTTGACTATCTCTAATTTTATCATTCTTAACCCACATAATTTCTTCCTCAAGTTAAATTGTGTAATCTTTCACTCCTTGCTTAAATGAATCAAGGATGAAAAACCTTATTTCCAAATCCTTACTTAAATGAATTAAGGGTGGGAACCACTTTAATAAATCCTAAACTGAAAATTAATTACAAAATTCAATTCAGTTGTTGTAAACATATATGTTATCTTAGTTGTTATTTCAATGCTTTGGTGTGTAAATCCTACAAAATTATAGAAACAGTTCTTAATTATATAAACAATTCTCTGTTTTTTCAAACAACTCGGGCAGTATTATTTTGGATCTAAAAAATATCTTACATGACATATTAATTCCAAAACAACATCATTTAAATTTCAACCCAGCATTTTCCATAACATTTAATATTTCATATCAATAATCATTTGATGGAAATTGGATGCAAGAACAAATTTGAATAATGAGATATTAAGTTATTTTTTTTAATGTTTTAAGTTAAGAATTAATCTAAAAAAAATAAATGAGTTAAGAATAAATTTATCTTTTATTATTTTGTATTTTATTTTGTAAAATATACCCTTCAATTTATATGAACTAATCAATTTTAGATTAACCTATAAAATTGATTTCTCACTTAAATTTTATTTAATTTCATTGTTTAGCACCAGAAAATATTCTATTGGAACATCCAAATGTTAATTTCTTGAAAAAAAAATTTAAAATTTTTTTATTGATCTTCAAGACCAATTTTTTGAACAAGAAAGAGATGTTGAAAATTCACAATTTTGATAGGATGTAATCAACAATAATATTTATTTAATTCATGATATTATTTTTAATATAAGTTAAATTGTATGTTTAATATTTTGAATAAATTTATATGTAATTTTTTAATTTTTTAATAATTTTGATTTTTTATTCTAAATTTTAGCAAGTTTAATATTTATTATTTTTGAATTAAAAAATTGAAATTATTATTATTTTATTAAATTTTAGAAGGATTTATAATTTTATTAGAATATAAAGTAATTTTAAAAATTTAGATGTAAAATTTTTTGTAAAATTTTGATAAAATTTAAAGATATTTATAATATATAATTAAAGTTTAAAGAAGAAGAAAATTAAGATTCTTATTTTACATAAATTTAATATTGGTTGATAAATTTTGAAAAAAATAATCAAATTAATTTGTAAAAATTTTAAATAAATAATTATTATTATTAAGTTTTAAGTAAAAAATAATGAAAAATAAATTTTAATAATCAGAAAATCAAAAATATTTTTAAAAATAGGAAAAATTAAAACTATATCTTATTTAAATTGAAAGAATCACAAATAAAATTAAAATCTACATAAAATAAAATCAATACTCATCTAAATGATTTAATAGGCAGTTTAAAATAGATTGAAGATTAAGGATAGTTTTATATAAAAGTTATTAATTAAAAAAAATAAACAGCTTTACTTTTATATATGATCATTTAAATAATGATATCTCAACAATTTAGCAGTCTTGATGACCATATTATAACGTACCTACAAAGAAGAGCATATATTTATCAAAGAGAAATAATCTCATCTTCAGGCATATTTGGTTCGGCATCACCATATCGTAACATATATACTTACAAAGGATAATTTATATTTATCAAAGAGAACAAATTTGGTCGAGCATATTTGAACATTTTGGACACAAAAATAACTATAATTAAATGATTGAATAATTAGAATTTTGTAATGTTACGTATTTTGTCTCACATATAATAAATTTTTATTAATCTACATGTTATATCTTTTATGCATTTTAAATTTCTAAGACAAAATATTTGATTGAAAAGGAGTGTTTTTATTATTTTAAAATCAAGGTAAATATATGTTAAATTAAAATAAAGGTGAATAATAAAACATAAAAAGTTTAGAATAAATTGTTGAGCTTATTTAATTTCTTTAGAGTTATTAGATTGGAATAAAAATTGATTAAAAGGTTAAATATATTTTTAATTTTTATAAAATTAATAAATTTTTTATTTTAATTCTTATTTTAGTTTATATATTTAACAAAAACAATATATTTTTAGTCCTTACCAGAATTAAAACTACCTAAAGTTTTATATTTTATAAGAATAAAAAATAAATAAATTTAATTAGAAAATAAAAATAAAATTTATCAATCCTAGAAGCATTAAAAATCCTCAATTAAATTACTTAAAATACAAAGGTATAAATTATAATATAAATTTCAACAATTTATTGTAATTACTTGATTGAAGATGCTCTTACCCTGATTGCTTTTGGATTGTCAAACTCTCTGACCGGATCATAGACGCTGCACTTTTGATGGATATATACCCAGTCCACTTTGAACCTTGGCGTCATTCAGAAGTGTGATGGCCAGCATATGGTGCCACCATAACTTGGTATTATCTGGAATTTCAATCTCAGCAGTCACCAGTATTAGTTTACTAGCCTCGTTTATTCCTGTGTAATTAGCCATCACAGACAAATTCAGGAATTTACTTAGCAGTATAAATATTATGCGTTGTTTGTTTCACGTAGCGTGTGAAAACATTTTTCAACATACATAGGATAAAAATTAATATTCTCATGTTTATTATGAGTTAAAAATTATTCTTAGGATTAAACTTTTAGAAAAAATGATTCTATATTCTCATTTTTTTTTCCTAAAAACGTTTAGAAATCATATATTTTCACCTTATTTTTTGACTGAAAATTTTAAACAACTATCCATATTTTATATATTTTTTTAATAATTTTTAAAAATATTAAACATCAACTAAACATAAACATATTTTTAAATATAACTTTAAATAATATACCTTAAAATAATCATTCCCGAAAACAATTATTTTCAAAAGTACATTTATATCATTCGAAACAAACCTACTTGGTATTTTGATTCCAGTTTTTCCCCTTAAAAATTTTTGAAAACATTGCGATTTTTACCGCATAAAATATATTAGATGGTGTAACGCTATAGTGCATTTTACGTGGGATTGTTGTGTCAAGCATAAACAATACAATTAACGTGGGCCGCCATGGAGACGGAATAGAAGATAATAAGCGTGTTTTCTAAAATTATGTCAATAAAATGAACTGCCGCAGTCAATGAACTGTGGCACCCATATTAGTGTAATGTAATTCATGTAACTTATTAGGTAACCCATTTGGCAAAATGTAAATCGTTGAGATGGTAAAAAGAAAAATGAAAATGCAGTTTAAGAAAAAACTCCTTCCACATATCTACATGACTCTCGGGTAAAATCCCGATATAGGTTATTCGATTTTTTTATTAAAATTTATCCTTTGTCAAATTGAAAATGTAGATATGTATAAGATGTTTTTGGTTTGTAAGTCAACAAGTGCTTTGCAGTTTAATATTAAATAATAATTAATTTACATATAAAAATTATCTTATATTCATTTATATTTTAAGTTTAACAATTGATAATTTTTTTATTTCTTTAAAAATACAAAAAATACATATAATTATAAATTAAATGAAAATAGATACAATATATTTATGGTATATATAATAATTATTTTGATTTAATAATTATTTAAATTATCATAAAATTAATAAATAATAAGATAATATATATATAATATTAGTTTTGAGAAGTATTTTAATTTAAATAAAATTAATTATTTTATTATTTAAATTATAATTTAACCATTAAATAAATAAATAAATAATTCAAAAATGATTAACCATTAAATTTATAGTTAATATACGACGCTCGAAACTTTTAAAAAAATTGATAATTCAACAATTGACAGTAATTCTCATCGAAATAAAGTATCTGTAATATTATAAAAAAGTTAAAGCATCGTGGAAGGCGAAATATATTTTGCAAAATGTAATTTCGCCAAATGATTCCGGATAAAATCAAAAAAGGACCAAAATCCTTATATTTTAGAGATAGTTTCTTCTTTAACCGGAATCTGAGTTACATATAAATTCAATATATTTATATTATATATTATATATATAATTAATATTGTTAGAATATAATTAATACGATCAATAATTTTATTTATTTTAATTTATATATTTAAAATTTAAAATTATAATTTTTAATTTTATATTACTAGTTAGTATTAATTAAATAATTATTTATAATTTTTAATTTATATTAATTTAAAAAATACTGTTATTACTTTAGTAGCAAAATTTTATTATAATTTTTAATTAAAATTAGCAACACAATCTTTATTAAATAAGATTAAAAATTTAAGTATTTATTATTATTTTTGAATATTTTTATATTATAACATAATTAATTTTAATATTGTAATATTTTAATATTAAATTATATATATATATATCATAAATTGTAATTAGTTGACAGTAAATTCTTTATGTAAATATTAATTGTACATTTTTCAATTATAAACATTTTGAATTATTTAATATTAAATTAAATGTGACACAAATAAAAAATTAATTAAAATATATTTGATATTAAATAAAATTTATAAAAAAGTAAACTATAGTATAAATCTAAATTAATTGATATTGACTTAAATTATTAAATTTTTCTTTCTTTTTACTATAGAATTTAGCTATTAAAATAATAAAAATAAATTATTATAAAATTATATTAATATTTAAAATTAATTTTATTGCATAGTATAAATTTTTTAATAAAATAAAATAAATATTAATTCTTTTAAGTTTTAGTATTATATATCAAATTAAATTATATAACATAAATCTCAATTAGTTTTGTAATTAAGTTAAATATTAAATAAATTTAAGTACACTAATACATATATTTTGACATTAAGTCAAATTTATCAAAAATAAAGTATAATATAAATTTAAATTAGTTCACAATAATTTAAATTATTAAACTCTTTTATGAAATTTTAATATAAAATTAAGTATTAAAAAAATTATTACAAAATGATGTCAATATTTTAAATTAATTCTATAGAATAATTCAACTTTTTTTTTCTTTTTTAACATAATAAAATAAATATTTAGAATTTTTTAATTTTATATTATATATCAAGTTATATATATACATCATAAATTTTAATTATTTTACAGTAATTTTTTATATAAAAATATGATGTTTCTTATTAACTCTATATATTCGACATTAAATTAAATTTTATAAAAGGATTTATTATAAATCTAAATTAGTTTATATTAACTTAAATTAAATTTTATTAACAATTTTTAATATACAATTTAACTATTAAAACAAAAAATTATTACAAAATTATATCAATATTTTACATTCATTCTATTGTATAATTTAACTTTCTTTTTTATTTCAGGAAAAATAAAATAAATGTTTGGACATTTCAATTTTTATATTATATGTAAATTTAAATTATATCTATCAAAAATCTTAATTAATTGGTAATAATTTTTTATATAAAAGTATGTTATATTTTCTAAATTTCGATAATTTTAAATTACTAACATTAAGTAAAATCTTAAACAAATGTAAGTATATTAGTAAAATTATATTTGACATTAAGTTAAATTTTTAAAATTAAATTATATTATAAATTTTTAAGTTTTCAATAGTATATGTCAAATTTACTATTAGATTTTTTATAATTATATAATATAATTTTACATTAATTTTTTATACATCAAATTTATATAATTTAATTTGACATATAATATTAAAAAACTTAATATTCAATTTGATATAATATTTATAAATTTTTGTTGTTAAAGTAATAAAACAGTTATTTTAATTATTAAAATTTTAAAATTATAAATAATTATTTAATTATTAATTATTAAAAGTATCAATTTATGAATTATAATTTTAAAAAATATTTAAAAATAAATAGATAAAATTGATGATTGTATTAGTTATATTTTGATAACATTAATTATAAATATAAATATATTAAATCAAATTATGTCTAATATTGTGCCTCTTATTTACAAAGATACGACTTACCTTTCTCAAAGTTAACAAATATTACACTAATGATTTTATTTTATTTTTTAAAACCCGCATTCTCCTTTTTTTTTTTTGGTTATATGAAGACTTTTGTACATAATGTATACGCAAAGTAAACAAGGTAAGTGTAATTCCTTAAAAATAAAAGTGTAAGCATTATATATAAATTTAAATTTTCCAACGAAGAATAATATGGAGGATAGTAAACACTAGCTCCATGAGTAAAAGAAACAATCCCATTAGTTTAACTAAGACGAAAGGGGGGAGAAAGTTGAAAAATCAGGAAACACCGAAACAGTCTGGTCCACTGGCGAAAGCCGGAGTGGGGAATAACTCAATTCACACGTCATTCCAAAATCGCGTTCTTTGCATAGTCCCATTGACTCAACTTTACCTTTTGGTGGTATATAAACCCCCCTCACACACCCTTCTACTCCCACACTCACACTCATCATCCAGCGCACTTTCATATCTTCTTTGATTCACGCTATCGCATGGGGAACACCGCTTCTTATTCTTGTTTCTCTGTTGGTAGTAGTAAGAAAACAGCGACGCTCTTGGATACGCGAGGGAACGTTAGGGAGATCAAGTTACCTGTGAGATCAGGGGAGCTCATGATCGAATTACTCGGCCACGTCATCACTCCGGTGGAGGATCTTCGCCGAACACGACGGGTTTCGGCATTAACGGCCGATGAGGAGCTTGTGGCTGGGAAGGTTTACCTGCTAGCACCGGCAAGTAGGGTCCACTGCAAGGCTTCGGAGTTTGAGATGGCGATTGCGGAGCAGTGGGGGCAAAGAAAGAGGAAAAGTTTGAAAGTGAACAAGGTTTCTCCGTTAAGTGCAAGTGACGGAGAAATTAGGGTTAACAGCTTCCCAGAGAAAAAGAAGCTTGTTGGAAACGGAATCCCCTGTCATCAATTGCGGACCCAACGACGCTGGAACCCTGTTCTCCGCCCTATTTTAGAATCGCCCTGAGATTCAAATCCAACGATTCTAATCTAACACCATTCATCACACTTGACACCTTTTCTTTTATTTTAATTTTGTATAAAATCGATCGAATTCATTGAGAAGGAATGGAGATGTAGGGAAGAATATGTCAACCTCCAATTTATTTATTTATTTTTACAAACTTTTAGTTTGTGATAGGCAACTTGTTTCTCCTTAGCTTCATTATCTATTCCTTTTTTCTTTATCTCTGTGCCGGTGTGATTCCATGACCTAGTTGTCTCCGTCGAAGTACTGGTGCAATAGATCATGATCTAATTAACGGATCATCGATTAAATCGGATACACATATTATTATTGTCAAATTCGTGAGTTGATTTGTAAACTCATCAAAGTTTATGATTCTAATCTGAAAAGAACAGTGTCAACTCGTTTCAAAGCTTTGGACTTTATCAAAGATGGTCAAAATCGTGAATTTACTACAAGCTCCCGAGTCTTTGCGAAAGGACAAAAACATGCACCCAAAATGCCTAAAAGAATTTTTTTTATTTTTTTCTATTCCACGTTTTTTCTTGTCACCTCTATAACACTTCTGCACATTCTTTCGTATAGCGGGTACCAGTGGAATATTATACCAGTGAAAACACATACGGTCGAACAGAAGAGAAATTGATTTCACTGATGATATCTGAGCTAATAATTTGATACAATATATCATATACAAAAATTTTTTAGAGACAGATCTTACAACAAGGATAATAATAAAATATAGATATTTTTTTTTATATCTTTTTAAATTATAAGATATTAAAGTTTCATTGTTATTAGAATGATATATATCTGATTTTATTTAATATAGTTAATACTAAATTTTTACTTAACTTTATTACTAATAAGAATCACAATAATAAATATTTATATTTATATTCATTTTTATAGAAAGAAAAAATCATTTGAAATATTATTATTAAATTATTTTTAATTTTATTATAATAAATAATATTTAATTTTTAATTAAAAATAAATATTATTAATATATAATATAAATTTTTTTAAATAAAAATAATAATATTAATATCAATATTAGGATGAGAATAGATATATATATTAAAATTATTATAAAATAAAGTGTAACTAATATTAATATAAATGTAAATATTTTGTACAATATATAATGTAAAAAATTAAAATTGATATATTAATATAAATTTTAAATTATAATATTCAATTTCCTATATCATAATATTTTAAATTTAGAATTTTTTTATCATAATATAATATTTTTAAAAATACTTATTATAATTTTTATTAAATATATTGATAAAAATAAATACTTTTAATAAATATTTATAATATACAATTAATTTTTAATAAAAATACTATAAATCTCATTTGTTTATATGTTATTTTTAATATGTATACTAATATATTTTTAAAATATAATATATTAAATATAATTTTTCTAATCAGTCTAAATTTTTTTCAATTTAATAATAATTAATTTATTAAAATTATATTATAAAATATATTACTTCTAACTTCTATATTAAATTTAAATTTAATAATTTATTATTATTATGAATAAATATTGATTGATATTTTAATTATTTATATATTTAAATTGAAGAGTAAATTAATTAAATATTAACTTAATAAAATTATAATAAAAATATACTACTTATATATTATACACTAATTTTAAATGTAATTTAAAATTTTAAAATAAAAAAATATTTAAAAATAAAATTTTGTATAATAAATAAATGATTTTTAAAATATATATTAGTATGAATATTTATTACATATTAGTATAAATTTAAATATATTTGATAATAGATAATATAATAAAAGATTCAAAATTAATATATTGATATAAATTTTAAATTATATTATACATTTTTTATTGTAATATTTTTAATTAAATTTTTTATCATATTATGATATATTTTTAAATATTTTAATAAAAAAATATGTTTCATAGAAATAATAATTTTTAAATAAATATTTATAATATATAATTATTTTTTAATAAAAAATATTCTCAATCTCGTTGTTCATATATTTTTAAATATATTATTTCCTCTTTTGATCTTATTTTTTAATTTAAAAATAATTAATTTATTAACATTATAATACAAAATATATTATTTCTATTTTTGTACTAAATTTAAATTTAATAATTTATTATTATTATTAATGATTAATAATTAATATTATTATATTTATTTTAAATATTTATATATTTAAATTGAAAAATAAATTAAATAAAAATTAATTTTTTAAAAGTATAATAAAAATATATAAATTTATAAAAAATATCTATACGTAAATATAATTTTTTTATCCTTATTAATAAAATTTATATATTATAATTTATTATTTACTATAACAAATATGGTTAGACATTGTTACATATTTAATGGTTAGAGTTTGCTATCTTCTAGTTTAACAAGGTACTAGAAAAAACACCTAAAATATATTAAAGATTTTAAAAACATTTACTGCAATTAAAGTTAAATATTACAACTAGTGCCCAACTAGTCCAGCTCTAATTAGTTGTAAGCGGTAAATATTTGATTATGTCGAGAGTATAGGCAGTGCTTATATATTTTGCATTAGAATATGTGGTTGCGAATTTCGATTTGAATTTGTATAACTTGCATTGATTATTAATGGTGAAATCTTGATTTCACCGCTTCATTTTATTATTGATACGGTCTTTCTTAAATCAAGTTTGTATTATTTTAAACATTTTTTTTAATTTCTAAAATAACTTAACCTTCGATTTTATAAAAAAAAAAATCTGCAATTTGATATTAATAGAATAATATACTATCACTTTTTCAGCTATCAACTCTCAAATTTTGTATAAATAAATATCTACATGTTTGGATTATCTATGAAAAACTAAATTTTTGTACAATGTAATAGAATACTTGTTATCACAAAATATTTTAGAGAAACCATTTTGTTTTTACTAAATTACTTCAAACATTCTTCACCTCCATACTCTTGGTATAGCACACTTGATTGATGCTATGTATTTTACATTTGCTGCAGATATAGCGCAACAATTGGTCTTTAAAGACCACTATATTGCACTAGATCCTACGAGAAATGAGTAACCTTGTTTTTCTTGTTTATATATATATATATATATATATATATATATATATATATATATATATATATTGTTGTAAAAATAGGATATTAAAAAAAATTAAATCCTATAATTAAGTATTATCATTTCAATTTTAAAAATATTTATTATTTACTTACTACCAGTATTAATATAATAATTAATCTTTAATTATTAATTTTAAACAAATATCTTATTATCATATTTAAATTTTAATTTTAATATCAAATTTAATTATGATTATCGATTTTAAAATTTTTACATTTATCGACAGATTTTAATGTATTTATAGTTTTTTTATAAATTTTAATGTCAACTGTTATTGATTACATATATTAATATTTGAATTTCAAATTCAAATTTAAATTAATCTATTTGATTATTTTAAAAACATGTAATCAAATTTTATCTAACAAACAAGTATTTACCATTAGTTTTAAACTCCTACTTATATATATATATATATATATATATATATATATATATATATATATACTCTTTATATTTTGAACATATTAGTATTTTAAACACTTATTTTTTTAAAAACTGAGTAATATATTCTTTGGTGAATTTGTGAAAATGCTTACTGGTCTCTCCTTAGAGCACCATTATCAACTCCTCATTGCTAACCGAGTTCAATAAAACTCCAAATACTGTGAGCTTTGAAATGGGTGAATATCAACACCTAATAACTATAATCAAGTTATCCATATAATTTAGTATTCAACCTGTTAATAATGAAAATGTGTAGAGGACATCAATTCAATTTTGTGATATTTCTAATGTGTTGGATTCGACATCTCAGGACTTGTGATGTATCTAGACGTGTGGCAAGATGAAAATAGATTTGGTAAAAAAAAAATTCGAGTTGAGGAAAGAAAAGAACTTGAAGGCTTGGATAATTATGTTTAATGATTTTAACAAATTGGTAGTTACCTACGATTAATGGATACACATGTCGTATTTGTATAAGTTTGATATATTACGTGTGAGGAATAGATTTAATAATCACTGGACGATTATGTTGTAAACAAAACCTATAAATAAGTTTGGTGTAATGATAAATAGAAAGAAATATTTGAAATTTAGAATTGTTTCTTGTGTTCGTATAAGTTTTTTTACAACCAAGTCTTGCATTCCATTAGTCGAATTAAAGATAATCTAGCTTGAAAGAGTTATGTGAGTATGAACATAATTTAATGATATGTTTTTACTTGTTTTATGTTGTTTAAATTTTTTCTCATTTACTTATCAAATTTATTTTATTTTTACATTTAAATTGTCATATTATTGCATTTGAAGAACTCCTTAAAGTATTAATCCAATTCCAGAAAATTGTGAATAAATATGTATTAAAAAGTAATCACTAAATATTTTTACACATAAACATAATCACACAATATTATAGTTTGTTTCCATTTCTTTCTCTTAAATAGACTCTCCAAAAATTTTCATGAAGTAATAGCTTGTTCCTCGAGCACTATTTTTGTTCAACATTCACAATGCCAAACTCTCAAACTCTAATTACAATCTAATATCGGTTGGACATTATAAAGGTAAAAACTCACACACAGCAGAAAAGAAGAGAGGAAGAGTTTAATTTCACTAAATGCTATTTGAACTCACAATTAGATACCATATATTAAGTACAAAAAGTGCTTACAAGAAGGGTAATAGTAAAATCTAGAAAACATAACGCAGAAGTTCTACTATAATCTAAGTTAAATACTATAGAAAGTTGTAAATCTTTGACTGTACAGAAAGTGTGGATCCAGATTTTCATATTTTTTTTACCAGGGTGCGTGTGGTTGTGAATTTCAAATTGAATTTGTATAGCTTGCATTAATTGTTGGTGGTGCAATCTTTTGATTTTACAAGCCGATTTATTCTTGATTTGTTTCCTAGTTTATCCAATCAACCTCTAGCCATGACCATGGTCACTAATAGCATCAGGGCTTTAGGTCAAGACCAATGTACATGCTGCAACCACTACAGTGTATGATGAATGGCGATCATCACTTGCAATATTTTAAAGGTTTAAATAATATTACTTAACACACTTGAATTTGGAAAATGTTTGATGTTAAAATATTTAAAATTTATTTTTAATGTTAATTCAATTTAAAATTTAGATCTCTGTATACTATATTAAATTTAAAATATTATTTTATTTTAGATAAATTAAAAATTCAGAGGTAGAACTTTAACAGTCATAATAGTTTTACACAATTCGAACAATATTGTTTTAATTAAAAATATCATTTTGTTATAGATAAGCTTGATTTCAGTATTGTTATAATCTAGATTAATTTAAATTTAAATTTAAATTTAAATTTTAATATATAATATCAATAAAAGTAATGTATCTTGATTTTAATAATTTATTTTACTATTCAATCAAATTGAATATTTATTGTTACTAATAAAATGTTTACTATATTTTATAAATTAAAATTTTACTTAAATTTAAAATATCCATATAATATATAATTAATTTGATAAATTATTAATTTAAAAAATATATTAACTCAACATATCAAATTAAAAAAATTAAAAGTGTAACCAAACTTTTTTTTAAAAAAAAAAATTTACCACTTTTACTTACCACAGCACATTAAAACAGTTTTTTATGTTTTATTTTTAAATATTTAATTTATTTAATTTTTATAAAAAGTCAAACAACCCAGCAATTTTGCTTTCTTTAGCATAAAAGAAATCCAGGCTCCATCAATTGATTTGAGTATCAACTTTAATAATATAAGACTTCATTAATTTTACAAACTAAAATCCTTGAATGATTGGATGAAGTGTGTGATTGGAAGGAAATAAAGAGGACAGGAAGAAACTAAGAAATGGAATAAAAAAAATAAAAAATAAAATATTTAGATAAATAAAAATAAAAAATAATTTTTTATTTGTTTAGATAAACAAAAAATTTATTATAAATTTTATTTTATATAAACGAACAAATAATTTAAATTAAAAAGTTTTAATTTTTTATTATATTTATTATTCTATTAATATTATAATAGTTATTTACTCTTTTAAAATTAACAATTAAAATACTAAAATTTTAAAAATAAAAAAACTTTCTTCTTTTAATTCCTTCGTCATGGAGAGTGATTAAAAAATATAAGTTTCACAAGAATGATTCTTTTTTTATACAAAATAAATTTATAAAATATATAAATTATTAATATTAGTCAAATTATAAAAAATTAAAATTAAAATAATTTATATAAAATTTTAATTATAAATTTAAATTTCATTACTTTTTTATTATAAAAAAATTATTTCATCCTTTTTTCTACCTCTTAATTCCTCCCCTTAAGAGCTCCATCCAAACAAGCATTAAAGCAAAAAACCAGATAGCCCCGCGTGTCGCATACTCCCGGCAAACGGAAAATTCCTGAATATTTGAAAAGAACAAAAAACTCTGCTGGCGCCAAACCAAAAGCTTAAAATGAAATACAAGATCCTGAAAAATGAAACTAAAAGAATCCGTGTGACCGTGTGATATCTCAAGACCGAATAGTAACCGTCCGATTCACCTCACACACGGATCGCTCCAAATCCAATACTTCTCCATCCCTCCATAACTTCAAACTCTCATCTATAAACTTCCCCTCCCCCTCTCGTCTCCCTCACACCAAATCACTACTCCTATCCCAGTCATTTTCCAGTCCATCTTTAGTGTTCCAGAACCTTCTTCATGGCGCGTACAAAGCAAACAGCTCGGAAGTCGACCGGCGGGAAGGCTCCGCGGAAGCAACTGGCGACCAAGGCGGCACGGAAGTCGGCTCCAGCGACGGGTGGAGTGAAGAAACCGCATAGGTTCAGGCCGGGGACGGTGGCACTGAGGGAAATAAGGAAGTACCAGAAGAGCACGGAGCTTTTGATCCGAAAGCTTCCTTTCCAGCGTTTGGTTCGCGAAATCGCTCAGGATTTCAAGACGGATCTGAGGTTCCAAAGTAGCGCCGTTTCGGCTCTACAAGAAGCCGCCGAAGCTTATTTGGTTGGTCTCTTTGAAGATACCAACCTCTGCGCCATTCACGCTAAGAGGGTTACCATTATGCCCAAGGATATTCAGCTCGCTAGAAGAATCAGAGGCGAGAGAGCCTAGTGAATTCCACCATTCACTCCGAATTTTTAGGGTCATGTCTTTGTTTTTATCTGGTTGGTTCCGTTTTCCTGAATCTCAATGTTGAAGATATTCATTGGATCTAATGTTATCTTGTTTGTCGAATATTCGCGTCTACAACGTGCTGTTTTGCTGAAGTTGGTAAATAAATGTGATTTAATTTCTGATAGAGTAACGATTTATGTTTCTTCAAAAATACTTGTTTAACCCAAAAGTGTCAATTATTTGTAGATTAAAACTTGGCAAATGTTAAAGGGTGTTTTAAGGGTATGGATGTCCTTTAATCAGACAATGCTTATTGGATGTGTATTCCCTCTATTAGGGTTGTAGTTTGTTCTTGTTTTGTTGAGCCTATGCCCCTCTCTTAATTATAATAAAAAGTTTAAAAATCTTATTAGGCCTGTCTATCGTTTCTTTAAAGAGACAACACTCCATGTACCCAGGATTGTATTTGGACATGATATTGGTTGGTCGGCTTTGTTAAGGAATTTGGGATACGCAGATGTTCATATGACAATTGCTCCACCGATGAGTCTTTTGCTCTAGGCCGAGACAAATTTACAAGCTTCAATTACCACAATATATGATGATTGACGACCGCTACCTGCAAAGTCTCAACGTTTAAATGATATTATTTAACTGGCTTGCATTCTGAAAAAGGCTTCATGGTTATAATTCA
Organism: Canavalia gladiata; assembly: GCA_037954105.1. NCBI lineage: Eukaryota > Viridiplantae > Streptophyta > Magnoliopsida > Fabales > Fabaceae > Canavalia > Canavalia gladiata. The sequence continues at coordinate 20,725,079 of CM075660.1, forward strand.
AGCCAAAATTATTAGTGTGGTGCAAGATTTTCTAAATACCAATATCAGTAAGCAACACTAGCACCAAAAGATAAGCATTTCCCTAAAAGTATATGGATGAGTAGGCTTATCCATGGACTTGAATTAACCCATTAAAGTATATCGTTTCAAGTAATAAGAGGACACATAGGATATCACTCTCTTGAGTACCAAGATTCAATTATTAATTCCCCAGCTCTATTACTATTAGAATCACAAATCAAATTACGAGACTAATTTTTATACAATAAAAGTTGGAACTATGTACTAACATCTATGTAGAAATATGAAGAAATTAAAAAAATTGTATGTCACTCAAACCATCAAACACCATAACTATGATAAAAATTCTGGATGTCAAAAGTTTTAAGGTGTCCAAACAATTCGAACTCACTCTAATTTAATTTCTAGAAGTCTAATTGAAAATTTAATATTATTACATTTAAAGAACAATCCCTTAACTAACAACCTTTTCTCTAAATTAAAAATCTTAATCCTTAAAATTGTCAATAAACACAAGTATTAAATGTTTTTTTTAAATTTCATAATTATTAATCTCTATTTCTAAAATATCTCTGATCATATTGTTTTATCTCAATTCAATCTTTGTTCTAAATTTTAAATTAATTATAAGTGAACAATTGATAAAAAAATAAAAATAGAGATAAATAACAATTTAAAAAATTGAACTTGAATGGGAGGTAAAATTCAAATTATATTGAGTTAGTATTAAAACTTCTCATTCCTTAACTTTAAAAATCTAGTTACAAATGGATTTGAGAAATATAACAAAAAAAGTAAAGAAAATCCTATTAAATTTGATAAATTTGCAGGTTGTTTTCTCAAATTTGAAATTTCAAGCTTCAATATTGGGAAAGAGAGAATTAAATGAAGAGATTCAGTTATATTATTTATTTCATATAGATTAATGATATAAACAAAAAAAAATTGAATGTGTCATTTTGTTAAAAGTTTTTCATAATTTATATCATGAATCTTCATTCTTTTCTACCAAATAAATCTAAACATCACCGTAATCTTACTTCTTTTCTCATCCAACTTTTGTCTATAAACACAATTTACGACGTTAAGTTTCAAGAAAAATAAATTCCCCTTGAATTATGGCGTATAACACGTGCATCCTTCCACAAGGTCAAGGTGATAACCAAACTCATTCCTCATAATTCACGTCGTTGATGGCTCATCAGATTAAAGATAGCGTACAACATGGGGTATCCATTTAATCGATGTTGTGAATGCATGTACGTTTTGTTGACTACTACCTCTCGACAGAAAAACGTTACAAGGTTACAAATTATACTATCCGCAAGCAACAAAAACTTCATTTTAATCAAGTAGGATGTCACCAGCAACAGAAGGACACAGAACGGACAGAGAGAGAAATTGGAGTGCGTGACAAAATTGTACTGCATCAAATACCAATTACCCATACCAGTAAGGACACCACAACCATAATAATCTAATCCAATTAGTTAATAAGTTATAGCTGAACGGTTCCTTCAATTTCATTTTCCTATTAGGTAAATAGACTCTGCTAAAACAATCTAACAGAACTACCCCCACTTTTAAACTTTTACCCCCCAATCCTAATCGCCATCCCCGGCTAGAAATAAAGATCTTACAACACACCAAATTAAACTGTTTGAGATTGATTCTTTTAAGGAAATAAATAAAATGTGGCAGACATCCAATAACCCAAGTCAAACTCGGAAGTAACATTGTAACTGACATAAAAGCTAACGTCAACCCAGCTAAATCAAAACCACCGAGTCGAAACATTATGTGCGTCACCAGATGGAGCGGTTTAACAAACATCAATTCCATTTACGTACTTATCCCAACCCCAATATAACGCAATTCAATTCACAATCAAAATTTAGTCACAACTTGAGGACTTGTTTCTTTTCCCCTTGTGGTTCCTTTTTAGCACAATCCCAATAGATGGGAAACCAAATCTCACTTCGTCCTTCAGATTCCAGCGGCAAAATTGTTTTATGGGACGGTTCGGTTCATGAATTTGAGGAACCGTTAACGGTGGCAGAAGTAATGTTGGAGCACCCAGAGCAAGTGGTGGTTGAGTTCAATTCAGCTATTAAGCAGAAAAGGCCAACTCCATTGCCTGCTGATAAGAAGCTAGATATGAACAAGGTGTATCTGATGCTTCCCATGAAGCGAGGGAAACCCATTGGTTTAAGCGTTGAAGAAAGTCGCCGAATTCTCTTGATGGTTAATTCTGCTTTGCAATCCAAGTATCTTGTTTGTTCTACCAAGTTCCTTCCTTGGCTTACTCGTCTATGCCAAACCACTACTATTGTGGAGCCTGGTGTGGCTCACAGAAAGCAAGAAGAAACAGAGAAGAAGGAAGAGAGGTGCGATTTTTCAGAGTTTTTGCCTGAATTGTTACAAGGGAGGCCAGAATATTTGAATAGGCAAGTGTCAGGGAAAGGGTGGAAGCCTAGCTTGGATACCATTAAGGAGAAGAATATTGACAAAAAACTCTCACACTGGTTGTTCCTCAAGAATTTTTAGTTCTAATTATGTTCATTATGGTTATTAAATCAGTCAAAAATGTTTTGGCTTAATGTGGGCATTGTATGTAAGAACGGTAAAACAGAGTTGTAATATGCCTGTTTTATGCATGCGTATCTTAATTGGCTAAGTCATCAACATTCTTGTTTCTACATGTGTAACTTCTGTTACAGCTGGGATAGTAAAGTTGCCCAAATGAAACGGCCAAGCACTTTCTTCACTTTGTTCTTTTTTCAAGTTGGATTTAGCAAAATCAAAAAGGTTAGGGATTAGAGTTTATAATACTATACATATATATCCCAAGTAATATGTTTATTTTTACGCGGTAAAAATACAAATTAATTGAGCATGAATTATAGAGAGGGATCGGGATAGTTCTGCTTCCATATATTATTGGATAATTGTACTATATTGATCATCATTTATGATTAACATGGTAGAATTATCGTGATAATTAAAGATGACAAAATGGATTAGCTTAATCTAATTAGATAAGCTTAAAATAAAAGGTTTAAATTTTAAAATTTAAAATTTGAATTCTAAATTCTGAACATTTTAACTCAATTCATTTAAGATTAATGAGTTTAACCTGTGAAAAATTATAAAAGTTTAGGAGAAAAATATACTTATTAAATTTAAATTAAATCTATTTTTTTACTCAATTTACTATAATCCTCAATCTGCATTAAACTAATTTGATATGTGCTAAATAATGTGTTTTACCACCTCTAATGTCTCCTTGAAGCAAGGCTGCACTGACGTTGTTGAAATGCCATATACCGTTTGTGACAAGCCACTATTATTATTATTATTATTATTATTATTATTATTATTATTATTATTATTATTATTATTATTATTATTATTATTATTATTATTATTATTATTATTATTATTATTATTATTATTATTATTATTATTATTATTATTATTATTATTATTATTATTATTATTATTATTATTATTATTATTATTATTATTATTATTATTATTATTATTATTATTATTATTATTATTATTATTATTATTATTATTATTATTATTATTATTATTATTATTATTATTATTATTATTATTATTATTATTATTATTATTATTATTATTATTATTATTATTATTATTATTATTATTATTATTATTATTATTATTATTATTATTATTATTATTATTATTATTATTATTATTATTATTATTATTATTATTATTATTATTATTATTATTATTATTATTATTATTATTATTATTATTATTATTATTATTATTATTATTATTATTATTATTATTATTATTATTATTATTATTATTATTATTATTATTATTATTATTATTATTATTATTATTATTATTATTATTATTATTATTATTATTATTATTATTATTATTATTATTATTATTATTATTATTATTATTATTATTATTATTATTATTATTATTATTATTATTATTATTATTATTATTATTATTATTATTATTATTATTATTATTATTATTATTATTATTATTATTATTATTATTATTATTATTATTATTATTATTATTATTATTATTATTATTATTATTATTATTATTATTATTATTATTATTATTATTATTATTATTAACGGGACAACAATACCACAAAACAAGAGTAGCACAAAAAGCAAGCTATTTCTCCTTTATTTTTTTTATATAAAAATGCCAACACAAAAGGTTTAAACTAATGATTCCTAGCCGAGCGACTAACTTTTAGTTTACTCGTAATCAGTGGTGGAAAGGGAAATGAACCGGGTGTGATTTTTTTGTACTCAGTATTTCAAATTAATACATGTTTGATTCAGTTTAGGTTTTAAAAAAATTGCACCAAACATGTTATTAATCGAAGAAGCAAGGTCCAAAAGCTGGTTAAGTAGAATTTAGTCAATATATTTTATCCTAACGAATATGGTCTGAGGTGGACCAACTTATATTCAAACATCCACTCCAGACTGCACCCACACTATATTCAACAACATTCTAATCTTCTCTTTCCTGCTTTGTGTGGGACTTCTGCACCAAGATCGCTCATGTCTTGTGGGACGGTTAAGTGTGATTACGTTTTACTTAGCCCTCACTCACCTACTTCAGAATTGTATTGTATTTTACTGTTGATTTTTTTTTTTCTGTCTATCTAATTTAAGAGATTTAAGGTAAAATTGAACTTTTTTCTAATAGAACTATTCAAATAAGAGATCATTTAAGAGTTCAAAATTAGTATGTAGATTGATTTGTTGAAAAATAAACTTAACATAACACCGAACTCGGAGCAGCGCAACAACAACAGAAAGGGAGGAATCTTCAAATTGTTTGAGTAATTATGTTTCATAGTGCATTATGCTTGTTTTCTTTTAGGCTTAACAATTTCCTGCCCCTTTAAGCTTCCTGACACTCTTTCTGCCAGAGGCTTACAATATTTCCAAGGCACATCTATGTTAAATTGAAGAAATTGAAAAACTCTTAATTGTCTTGTATATTAACTTCTAAGTATTCTCCTCTCTACCTACTTTTCCCTTTTTCTTATCATATAATTTAGGAACGACTACTTAACTAACTTATTCAACAACTAAAACAATAAGAAATAAATAGGTCACATGCAGTCCAAAAGTTTTTAACAGACTCCAATACATGCACAATATTTGAGTATATATATATATATATATATATATATATATATATATATATATATATATATATATATTCAATTTAATTTGTAATTCAATTCCAACTTAGGTTTTCTCAATTAAGTTAAAGCTAAATTATTTGAGAAAAATTGTTAACTATTTATTTACTTTAAATATCAACCATTCATTAATTACTTTTTATATTTTTTTTAAATATCAAAACACAATAAAAATGTCGACTTTAAGAAAAATATATATAAAATATAATAATAATATTATTATTAATTTATAACATATAATGTGATAGAATTAAGAAGGAATGAAAAGTGAAAAATAAATAGAAGAAGATATTGTCAATTATAATATAATATATAAATATATATATATATATATATATTGATTTTATGATTTTTGTTTTTTTACTGAATTTATAAACCTTATCATGTTTCTATGTTTATAAAAATAATTGTAACAAAATAAAATAATGAATGATTAAAATTTAAAGTAAATAAATGATTGAATTTTTATTAGTAATTTAATTTATGCAGAAGTAACTATTTATAAAAAAAAAAAGCTAAAGTTTAAGGATAAGTTAGAATAAAATTAAAGTTTAGAATATTTGATTGTAAAAATAATAAAACTTAAAGATTAATTTAAAAACCTTAAAGTTTAATATATTAATTTACAAATTGAGTCAAATTTAAGAAAATTAAAATTTTTCTATAAAAAATAATACTTAGTACTTGTAAAAAACATTCTTTCCCATATAATTTCCTCTAAGTTTTATTTACTTATTTTTCCGTAAGTAACCTTTATGCTTTACTCTCTTTAAATATACTTTTTCTTTTATTTCTCACTTTTAAGAGTTTCATAAGCAATTAACAAACAAAAATAAATAAAAAATAACATTTACATTATATGATTTCGTTAACGAAGACTATAATACAACTTTTATAGACTAAGAGATGAAAGAAACTCATTACATTTAGGGATATTTAGCAGGGGATTGTTTTAAGTTTTCTACGAACCATAATTAAAGAAGATTAGTTTTCTATAATTAATATAAATACTTTTTCAACATTCACATGAGAGGAGCAATATCTAAGCTTTTTATAATGATAGAAAAATTTTAACCATAGTTATTATTGTATTTTCATAATTTTTTAAACATACCAAATATATTTATAATATTTTCAAAAAATTATGATTGGAAGAAAACATAATTCATAGAAATAAAAAAAAAAAATCTATACACCAAACATCCTCTTAAAGATTTTTACATTTTTATCATGTATCTACAATTAAAAATTTATTTGAAGAATAATACAGGAGAACATAATAGAGTAGCTTATCTTATCCTATTCTATTTTTACTGTTTGTAAAATGAACCACATATGATAATTCCATCCGGTTTCAATGATTCAAATTCTTTCTATTTTAAAGAAATTGTAGGATAATGATAACTTTTTTCTTTCCTTTCTCATCATTTATATCCTACCAATCTACCATCTCTATTATTTTATAAAAAATTATTTCATTATTTATAAAATATAATTTTTATAAAAGATATTATATGAACTTTTTAAAATAAAAATATTTTACTCAATTTATAAAACAATTTAATTTTTTATAATTTTATAACTATAATTTATTAAAAAATTAAAATTTTAAGTTTAAAAACATTTTAAGAAAATACTATAATTTTAATATTATTTATACATAAAAATACATTTTAAATAAATTTTAAAAATATATTAAATTTGATAAAAAAATTTATTTTAATATAATTTATACCTATAACAGCACACTAAATCATATACCAAAATTTAATCTATTTAAGATGTTGACAACTTAAAATGCTATCACAAGATATATATATATATATATATATATATATATATATAAAAGTAACTTTATTTAAAATTATTTTACTTAATAATTTTTATAAATAATTAAATTTCATCAATTCAACCATTAAATTAATAAATTATTATATAAATCATCCTTAAAAATTTTTAAAAAATAAAAAAATTGATATTTTATTAAATAAATTTAAATTAATGGATATTATAAGAGATATATTATCCATAATTTGAACTTATTTTTTGAAGTATTAAATTTTTTTTAAATTATATAAAGATGATTTATATAATATAATTTATTAAATTAATGGTTAGATGGATGAAATTTAGTTGTTTATGAAAGTTATTAAAAGAGTAATTTTAAGCAAAGTTATTCCTACAATAATTTAATCTCATATATATATATATATATATATATATATATATATATATAATAGGAATTATCCTACAAACGTTAATAAGTACGGTGTTCTACCTTTGAACTTCTCTTCATTCACATGGTAGTCCTATCACAACACACCATGTTGAAAACTACCTATACTCATGAAGTATTTATCTTCCCCTTTGTTCTTCTTATCAATGTTCACATAACCTGTCAGGATGAAAGCGATTTAAGGTGTAAACTTACTAAGGAAAAAAATTATATGTACAAAATGTAGTAGAGAAGTGAGCAATTTCATTTAAATAGAAGTTATTAAGGAGTAGTGTCATAAAATATAAGCAGCACAATCGATTCTATAACAATCACAAGAATCTATCATGATATTCAATGTATGAATATATTTTATTTTATCATCCTCCTTACAAATTTCTATGATAACAAATTTAAGATTAGATTGAGATCTAATATATCTCATATCACAATAAATTTTACTAATATAGAATTGATTATCTTTATAATATGCATAATAAATATGAATCCAAATCATTATTTCATAAAAATAATGAAGATATTAGGATCCAATTTTCAATAACAATGTATCATCGACAATATTAACATCATTATTTTTATCATCAATTCTCGTCATTTTTCAAAAACATAAAATTTTCGATGTGATGAAGTTCCACCAAGATAGTTCCAGTTATAAAAAGCAACATCAGCCCATTAAAAAGCTCACACTTGATTGATGTATTCCCTAAATTCAAAAATTTCCATTATCATAATTTGTGATTTATTTTTATAATAAATTGATCTTTGAATTTTTTGGTTGTCTTACTTAAAAGATATTGCAGATTATTCTTTTTATTAACGATTTCAAAAATAATATTTTATATATATAATATATGTTAACCAACCATTTCATTTTTCATGTTCATCAGAAGAATAATCTTACCTTATTTTTAAAATTTAGAATCTTATAATTATCTTTCACTTATTATTATGTATATGCTTAACTCAAACTCTTAGAATTTAGAGATATAATCTTTAATACATGAAATGCGATTTTTAACCTTTATTCATCAATTCATCCGTGTAACTGAAACTGGAATGAGCTTCCCCTAGTAGTTTAGCTGATTTTGACAGCCCAATTCCAGAAGCAAGACCTACCCACTACAATTCAAACAAGTTTAACGGACCAAAAGTCCAGCTTTTTATGGGAATCTGTTGAAGTTGAACGACTAGTTGACAACACCCAACAAGAGTGGGCCTAATGGGTAGTTCAAGTAGATGTTTTCATCTACTCAAAATCATGAAATGGAGTATGAACCCACAAAAATGTCCTGAAATGAATCACATGCTTGTACTTGTAGAAAGAACTTCTAGCAAAAAACCACCGGTAAAATGGGTAAACTGACATACCGTAAAAAATTATTTTATATATAAATAATATTATTCTAATTTTTAAAAAATTAAAATTATATTATATTTTATTTAATCTTATATGTATATTTTAAATTTAAAAATTTAAAATAATATGTAATTCTTAATTTTACTCATATATAATGATAATATTAATATATTATATTATTATTATATATATATATTTAAAATTTTAATATATTATAAATATTTTAAAAAAATAATATTTAATTAATATCATATATGATTGAACTGTTAAATTTTAAATCAATATTCTAATAGATTCAATGACCAGTTTAGTTTTTAAAAAATTGAAAAAGGTTATTCAAAGATGAAAAATGTATTTGGAGAAAGGAACCGCTAAATGATAAAAAAGAAAAAAATCGAATGAAAGGATACCCTCAAATGGTGTATTGCTCCTTACACATCACCTACTGGTCACCTCTTTACATTATCATAGGTGACAAAATTATATATATGGATAAAGAGGAATGCTAGTATGAAATTATTTTGAACAAACCTTTTATCATTGGGTGAATTTCTGGGAATCCTATTAGTGTTCATAGAGTAGGTCTTACTTCCTAAGAGTGTGTTAGAATGTATTGTCAGTATGTTTTCAGAGAGAGATTTTGATAAAACTAGATGGTAAGAACTGTTGCAAGGTAGTGTGTGTGAGTAGTATTATTTATGCTTTGTTTGAAACATGTAAGAAATACGAAGAAAAGAAAGGGAATGAAAAAAATAAAAATAAAAGAAAGAGAATAAAAAAAATGAATTATTTGGATGAGTAGAAGTAAAAGAAAAAAAAAATAATTTTTAGATGGATGAAAAAAAATAAATAATAATAGTATAAATTTTATTTTATATAAATTTTTAAAATATTTTATTATTATTATATTTTTTATAAATTATAATTTGTTAATTTTTTATTTTTTAAAATTTTTAAAATTTTTTAAAATTTAAAAAAATAAATAATAATTTTAATAGTTTAAAATAAATAAAACTAAAACAAACAAAATTCTTCCCGTTCACCTTCTACTTTTTTCAGTTAAGAAGAAATAAAAATTTGTGAATTTTGGGGATAATTTTTTTTTTCTTCCATTAAATACAAAATATATCAAACAAAGAAAATTAAATTTTCTTTTTAATTTCATCTTTCTTCTTTCTTCCTTCTTGTTTCATCCCATCCAAACACATCATTAAATTGCTGCTAATTTCAGGGCCTCTAAAATCATGTCGTGAATGCAATTTAGAGAATTTTATCATTCAAAATTTTTAAATCTTGTTTCTGTATTAATTTTGTTAACTTTCTCTGGCACTCTAATTTCGTCCCCAATCTGAAAAGCCATTGTGTAGGGGACCCCTTCCAGCTTGCTTTGTTTCGTTAATTCTTATCAACGGGATGTCCACATCCATCATATTACAATTAGGTAAAAGTTTTCTCATGTCAACGATATCACCCACTAAACCAATCGCTAACCTCATTATTTTCTAAACCACCATTTCATATCCCCCATCTTCTCCTCTTGAGGTGGGAAGAGAGAAGCTGGATTTCACTTTGTTACATCTGGAATTTCAATATCCAACTCGGGTGAGTGAAATCATAATCAACAAAGTTGAGTTTGAAATAGCTAGATATTAACAAGTATTTGTGTTGATTTACAAATTAACTTTTACGCTTAAATTATATTGCAAATTTCAATTTTTTTTAATTTTTTTTTTGTTTTACAGACAAAAGGATGAATCAAATTAATTTCATAAGAGTATTTTATTTTATTATTCAAATTAAATTGAATTAATTAATTAATGAAAGTAAAAATGTGAATATAAAAAATTTAAAATAAAATGTATTAAAATCTATCTAAAACTGAGTATATATTTATCCGTACATATAAAAAAAATAAAATAATTTAATTCTTATTTTATAACTAGCCAAGAAGAAATAAAATTTAGACTTAATTGTGTTTTTAGTCCTATTAATTTGAATTACGATGTAATTCTGGTCATTAAAAAAAATTGGAGCAATTTTGATTTTGATTTTTAAAATTTAGCAAATTTGGTTTCTATCAATTTTACCTAAAGTTTTATAATTCTAATTTTCTTTTAAAAATTTCAAAAAATTAAAGTGATTAAACTATCCTCTACTCAAAATTTATGGACCAAAGTATTAAATTTCATAAAAAAATTTCAAATTTTTTCTTCTTCAAATTTTAATTTCATTTCTTAAAATCTTTCAAATTTTATCAAATATTTAGAAATTTTCTTACTTCTAATTTTTAAAATTATTTCCTATTTCATTATCATTACAAATTCCTCAAAAACTTTGGATAAAAAATAATTTAAAAGTTTTTAATTTTAAAAATTTATTGGAAAACCAAATTTCCTAAATTGTGAGAATAAAAGAAACAAATTGCTTAAAAAAAATTAAAAGACTAAAATTGTACATAAATCAAATTAAAAATAATTAAATAAAAAATTTATGGTGCATGTAAGTTATATATCTTTTCACAATTGCAGTTGTGCTATTGCGCATTTCTATATTTGATGGGTTCACCATTTTGCTTAAGATTGAAGCAAGGGTTACGTTAATTTGAACTTGAAGGGATTATGATTGCAGTTGCAAAAAGGGGATGTGGAGCATAGAGCATATGGTGATGAGTCCCTCCATCTTTGTGGAACCATTACGGGCCGAGTAATAAGGTCTAGGCGTCTTTCAGTATGGGCTGGCAACCTCACTTTCACATCCAAATGGCCCACACACAATAGGAAGGTATAATGGTCGTTCCAAAAGACAAAATAAATAATGCCCAAAAACAGCCAAGCCTCTCATAATAAGGAAAACTTTGCTGGATGTTTTCTCAGAAATCCTGAAACAAGCTTTGCATTTCTTAAGTTATATATGATAGCAAATTCTTTGGAAGATTCAAAAATTCATGTTGTCTCTCAAATGAAGGATAATTTATATAAGATATTAGATTTACAACTCATTACTTTCATTTTTATTAAAAAAAATGTGACAAAAAAAGGAAAAAGACAATGCAGTAGTTATGATTCACTCCAGTGATTTTCTAACTTTCTAGAAAAAAATTATTAATAATGTAAGGTTGGTTTTATAAAAATATACCGCTTGAGGTTTAACTTTTTAGTTACTGTTAATGATTTGACAATTGATGAAAAAAATTATATTAATATTTAAATACAAAAGATCATATTTTAAAAAAATTAATGTATGAATAATTTGTCTATTAAAAATTATGGTATAAAATATTTTAATAATATTAATGTTATATTTTTTTTAAAAAATTAATTTATAGAATGGTTGTTAATATTTTTAAATTTTAATAAATAATTAATAGCTTAACCGTGCACTGTACGGTTATTTTTATATTTGATAATAGTTGATATGATATGAATTTATTTTTAAAAAATTGCAACATAATAAAATTAAAATTTACACATTCATGTTCTAAAATAATTAACATTAACATAGGTATATAAATATAAAAGTTATTAAGATAAAATAAGAATAAAAATATTAAAAAAATATACTCATGTATCATAAAAAATGAAATCATATAAATTGATTTATATAATATACTGTGGATATAAAATATATATAGATATAATTAATGAGTTTGAAAGGTAGTAGATGTGTAAAAAAGTAAAAAAAAAAATTAATAAAATTGTTCAATTATCATTGATATCAAGCTTCTTCGCATTAGAGAAAAATGTTAAAATGTTGCCTTCATTAAAGTTATAGAAATCACACTATTCTGGTCACACATCCGCCAAGTAGCCAATGAAATCATTTGTTTCGGATTTCTTTGTCCAGATCATTTGAATAGACATCATGGCAACATTGTCACACCGCATGGTGACATTCTCTAGCATGTGTAGAAGTGCAGCCCCTATAAAAGTAATTAGAAATGCCTATTAAAAATGAATAGTAATTTAGGAGTAACTCAATGAAATGCAAAAAGAATATGTGTGAAATATTAAATGAAAAGAAAAACTTAAATGCTATACTAATTTATTATGCATCTGGTATTTGGCAAGTGTTTTGCAACATTGGAAGTCAAATGGTTGCTCACTCCTTCTCATAAAGGGCCAAAGTCATATGTACAAGAACAATTGAATGTTAGGGCAAAATTGAAATAAAGAAACAAAATAGAAGGCTATATGTAGCAAAAAATTAAAGAATGACTAGAATCAATGAACAAAATAATATGGAAAAAGGTTTGCCTCCGATGCTCAAAATATTCCTAACATTAACTTAGTGACTACAGGTCATTATATTACCTTACCCACAAACCCTAAAGGTATCAAGGAATCCATTGGTAGGTAGATTTTAAAGTAACATGCAGATAAGGCATATAGAGTCATTAATGCATCTAACAAAAGCAATAAACCACCACAATGAATGAAAAAAAAATTGTGGGAAAATTTTTACCTCCAATGCTAAAACAGTTACTCACTCCTCATCATAAAATGTTGAAGTCATAGGTACAAAATGAACAAAACAATGTTAAGGAAAAATTAAAATAAAGAAACATAAAAGAAAGATATATGTTGCAAAATGTAATTAACCACCATAATCAATGAACAAAAAAAATATGTAGAAATATTTTCCTCCACCATCGATAATGTTGCAGAGAAGAGGTTTCTCGTTGTAGGTCATATTCACTCCAAATGGTAAGTACAAAATAATGACTAAATCTTTAAATCAGAAATGAATTAGTAACAAAAAGATAAGAAACCTTCCATATTGTATGCGTAATGTTAGGTGGACAGCAGAAATCTAAAGTTAAGCCTTTGTGAGCATAACAGGTTATATCCACCGATATTGACATCAAAGGCGAGAACAAAATGGTAGGAAAGTAATGGTTCTCATAAAAAAACAGAGTAAATGGAAATCGATGAATGCTTTGACCAACACGTCCCCGAATGATGGGTACACTCATGAGCAATGTTTGAGTAAGATGATTAGTGAAGGCTAAACTCTGAAGAATGTAGGTACTCCAAGAGTCTCGAGGTCCAATTGACATCTATTGGGTTCTTTGATTGCAAGGATAAAAATACCCAAGGTGTGTGCAGAAAAAATGTGCATTAACTAAAAAGATTCTAAAATTAAAGAAAGGATAGATGTCAAACATTGATTGATAGGAAAGAGATGATGCATTAAAGAAGGAATACTAGACGATTCTACTTTATATAATAAAAGATTAGGATGAAATTAAAATTTATTGAACCTATAGCACAAAATATAAAAAACAGAAGACATAATAACTTGCACCTACTGTTAATAGTGCCAATAGAAGAAAATAAAGAATACAAAATTATTGAAAAAAAAACTAAATTTACTATAAAAATTGTCATATATTAATATTTTTTCCGATGGATTAATTTTTATTAATATATTTTTTTCTAATAAAAATAGTTATTAATGTAAATATTATGAACCTATATTAATATTTGACACATCATAATAATATTCAAATTCAATAATATAAATTTAATATTAATATAATTTATCATACTATTAATTGAAATTTATAATATCCATATTAATAATTAAATTTATTATATATGAGTAATAACAATCTAAGTGTTTATTTTTTTTAGTCAATGATGTTCTTTGTAATGTAATGGATGAGAAAAACCATATTCAAATGTCAATGGGAGTTGTTTGAGGCCTATTGTTATAATAATTAAAGAGAATATATTAACCTTTAAAAATAAAGATAACATAATTAATTAATTTTTGTTATGGTTTATGGATAGAGATAACACCTAAGCTTGACAAAAAGGCATCTTGTGAAGTGAAAACTCTAATTGATTAGTGATTTAGTAAATTTTAGGATAAAAAATAATGATCTAAAGAAATCTTGGAACTCTAGATAGGAAACATCATATTTTCTACTTGTGTTAACAAAATACGTATTAAGAAGATTTGATATACTTGTCCCTGGTATTAATAATAATAACATGAGAAGAAAAAAACAAAAACTAAGAGTAAAAGGAACAATCATGAAGTAGGAATAGATATAACAAATTATAACAAAATCAAACGAATTTTTAAACTATGAAGCCCTAATAAATAAGAAAGCTTCTGGTGGATTAGAAATTATTATCCAATTAATGTCTAGCATTTAAGATAAAAAAACGTAATGATTATTAAAGATGAGGCACAAATCTCATGGTATTTGAAGTAAAGATAACTCATGGACACCTTCACTGTTTTAACCTCATATCTTATATTGAATAACTTGCAACACCAAAAAATAGAACTTGATTCTCTTCGAGACTCAACCCTTTGTTAGCAGTGACTAAAGGCTAAAGCATCCAAATCAATCCATTAGTTACAATCTTAAGCATGCAAAACCTATGGTTACAATCAAAATTTGATGATAATTAATCTTTTGTCATGTTTTTACCAAAAATACAATATAAAACCATATGGTTCAACTCTGCATTACGACACAGGAAGAGAATCTAAATCTTAGTTGCATTAAAGGTGGATGAATTTAACCTGATGCATGATTAGTTCAAAATTTTGATTTGGTTATTAGCTTGGTATTAAATTGAGGAAGGGTGTATTTGATAAATCAACCAAAGTTAAAAAGGTAGCTTTGATAAATTATTGATTAAATGAAAAATGTTTGACAAAATTAGCTTATAAATGTAAAATGATAAATAAAAATATGGTTAAATATTTTTTAAAATATGATAAGTATCTTATATTTTTAACAAAAATATATTAAAATTTAATTAAATAAAATTTATTTTTTAAAATAAAAATATTTATTTTTAATTTTTATATAAATAAATTTTAAATAATTTTTTTAAAGTAATATTTTATAATTTTAAATTTTTATCAAACAGTTTAATATTTTTAATAAAATAAAATAAATAATGCAATAATGAATATAAACAGTATATATTAAAAAGTAATTTAAAATATAATATTTTATAAAATTAAATAATATTAAATTTATAAAAATAAATAAATAAATAAATAAAATATTATATTATATTATAAAAATATTAAAAATAAAAATGAACAAAATAGTTCAGTTAGAAGCTAAAAATATAAAATAACTTTTCTAAAAATATTGATTAATAACCATTTTGAAAAAATTAGTAACTTTTAAAATAAATTACTTTATCAAATAGAGCTGAAATATTTAATAAATTTTTTAATTAATAATTTAGATTTCGTTTGAGTTTATTTTTAGTTTTTAATTTTAAAAATTAAAATAATTTTTTATTTTTATTTTTAGTTTTTAAAAATTATTATAAAAACAAATTAAATCATCCTATTATATTATTTAATTATAAATTTACAAAAATATATATAAATAAAAGTATTAATTTTAAAAATTAAATTTTTTAAAATAATAAAAAATAAATTTATTATTATTATAATATAAATAATATTATATAATTATATAGTTTTATATTTTGTATATTATTTGATAATAGATATATAAGATAAATATTTTATATATATATATATTATTATTATTATTATTATATTTTTATATTATTTAATATTTATTTTACATAAAATAATATATTATATTAAAAAAAACTTATATAACAAATTATATTATAATATTATAAATTAAATATAATTTTTATATATCAAAGAATATTATTTATTTATAAACATATAAAAATAGATATATAACTAAATTATTTTAAAATAATGAAAATAAAATTTTAAAAATAAAATTTGTTATTATTATTATAATGATAATGGTGATATTAGTAATACTAAAATAAAAAATAATATTTATAAAATAATAATATTAATAATAATAATATATTGATTATAATATAAAGTTATTATATAATTATATAATTTTATTTTACATATTATTTAATTATTAATATTTAAGATAAATAATTTTTATATTATTATAATATTTTGTATTATTCAGTATTTGTTTTATTTAAAAATAATATATATATATATATATATTATAAATAATTATATAATACAAAATTATATTTTAATATTATGAATTTAATATATATATATTAAATAATATTATTTATTTTATTTTATTATGTAAAATTTGATAAATAAAAAATAAATTATTTGAAAATAATAAAAAATTTACTACTACTATTATTATTATAGGATGGTAGTTTAATAATGGTAGATTAGATAAAATTAAAAAATTAAAAAATTAAAAATTAAAAATAAAATTTAATAAAAAAATTTAAAAATTTGAATCAAAATATTTTAAAAATTAAATATTAGAAACTTGCATCTATAGGATGAGACTTAAGTTTTTGGTTAATTAAAATATCTTATCAAATACAATTTTTTATATAATAATATAGGGAGTCAATTTAATTTATTAACATAATATAACCTTTTATATATGTTATATATAATTAATTTATAAAATTAAATAAATATAAAATCAAAATCAAAATATATTTATTTTAAAATAAAACGGAAAAATAAATATATTATCATATTATATAAAATGTTATTAATTCAGTATATAAGTTTTGTTATTTCTATATAATTATTAAAAATATAAATTTAAATTAATATAAATTAAACACGGTATTAGACTATGATAACCTAAAACAAAGCCTGAACTCATTTCAGTACACATCAATTTTAAATTTTAAAAATTAAACATATATAATTAATTTTGAATAACAAGATAATACTTGAACATCCCCTCAATATTCAGTAAGTCATGAAATTTTTTTATGATTATTTTAAATGTTTAAATTTAATTTTTTTTTAAATTTTATGATTTAAACTTAGATTTTTTATTTATCATAGTTTTTATTATAAAAATCTAATCTATTTAAGTTTTATTAGATTTATAAATCTGTTTAAAAATTTATTATATAAAAATAATAAATAAATTTAAAAAATATATATAATTAAAAAATTTACAAAACTAATTAAAATCTAATGCGTAAAAAGATCTAATATATATATATATATATATGATTAAAAGTTACATAAATATATATATATATATATATATATATATTATATCATATGTCAATAGTAATATATTATAAATTTTATATGTTATAATATATTAAAATAAATTATAATAAATTTACGGATTCCCATTCCAATAAATAATATCTCACAATATAAATAAAAGAAAGCATAGATTTAAGGTTGGGTATTGAATCCCTATCATCCAAATATATTTCATAAAATTGATATGTATAATTTTTTAATGTAAAATATATTAAGTTATATAATTTTATTATATAGGTATATATATATATTTTTTAAAAAATTAATAAAATTAACATATAGATGATGAGCTCTTTAAATTTATTATTTATAAAATAGAGTATATTTGTTTTGATAATATATATTTTTTAAAATTATTATCTAATAATCATTGTAAAAGTTGTGTATTTTAAATAATTTTTAAATATCATAATTAAGGATATAAATAAATATAATCAAATTAAAGTTTAAATATTTAAATTTAATTTTTTAAAATTTTTTAAATTAAAGTCTAAGCTTAATATTTATCTTAATTTTTGTTGTTGTGAGATTTATTTAAGATCTATAAATTTTCTTAAAAGGTTATAATATAAAAAATATAAATATATCTAAATCCTATATATATATATAATTGATTAAAAAATTTATTTCTAAATAAATAAATTTAAACACACACATATATATATATATATATAAAATAAAATTATTATTATATCTACAAATAGTATTTATACCTAAATGTATTTTATCTTTTTTTATATTTATTTTATTATCATATTATATATTATATTTAATTTTTATTCTATTTTTTTATTTCTCTTATCTTTACCGTTATATATACATCAAAATAAAATGTAAAAATATCAAAAAATATATATATATAAATAGTTAATTTTTTTATAAATTTAATATATTAAAATAAATATAATATATATATATTATCATATACATTATAATATATATTAATATAAATTATGAAATTATAATATATATATATATATATATATTAATAGATTCTTATTTAAGTTAAATAATTTTTTTACAAACTTAAAATTAACTTATTTATCTAACTAAACAGCCAATATAGGTCAGACCGACTTTAAGTAAATTCTTCAAATCATTTGACTCAATCTCATTCCGACTTACAATTAACTAATATTATTATTTTGATTTTGAATATTTAAAATAATTATAATTATTTTAATTTTTAAAATGTTTAAAATTAATTAATTGTTATTATTTAAATTTAAATTTATAAATTAATTAATTATTTGATTGATGAAAATTTCTTACAACTTTATAGTTTTAATTATTAATTATTATAATTTTAATTTTTATCTATTGGTTGTACTAAATTTTTTTTATATATTATTATTATTTTTATTTAAGATTTAAGTACTTTATTACTTGATAATTGTTACTGGTTTAATCAGCCAAGGCTTAATGAACAATTATTTTTACTTTGGAATTATATATTTTGTCCCTTGTTAATTTTGTTCTTTGTTTAACTGAAACAGACTATTGTTATATCCTCTAATATTATATCATATATGTATAAATTTATAAAAATAGTCTTATTACACGTCACAATCTATAACGCATAAAAAAAAATTATCAATATTTTAAAAAATATAATTATATATATTAAAATTATTTAGTTTTATTCCCTCCTCGTGTACGCATGAAATTTCTCTGTTCATTGCTAAATTACAAGGGGAATAGGAGTTTCAGACACCATCACATGCATTAAGAGATAAAAAAAAAACATAAAGAAATTTTACACTTTTTAAGTTCATTAACCCACACCTGTTCCCTATTATCCCCTGCCAAATCTGATCCCACAACACTTGTGAATGGAACAGTGATACCAACTTGGCACGGCGTTTGCGGTATGGAGACTATTTGAATCAAACTGGTTCGTTCAGAGGTCCATATAAAAATCCTACCAATTGTTGCGCCCTTTATATTAGCGGGTGAGGGGTGTTCATGAATGACCTTGATTGGTTACTTCTGCAAGTAAGCGGGAATAATAATAAAGATGAAAATATTAATTAATAAAAGCTTTTATTGGCAACATAAGATATTCATCTCATCATGCCTATCTGCTTGCATAGGCATAAAAATCTTTGGGAACATGATAATAATTACTTTACTAGAAAGAAGGGCATGATAACTAATGTATGGAATGTAATACAGTTAAACGTAGAACGTAAGTATATTGTAAAATATTCAAGTATTTTTTCAGTTACAAGCATTCTCTAAAATCATGCGTTTGTTTGTGCCAAATGTGAATTTTCTGTTTTGGTACAGTTGTAGGTCACCGGTAACAACTAACAGATCCAAAAGTCAATACTACAGAATTGGACATGTATTTGTATAATGCTTGAAGCTTATGCTGAAGCGATTGATCCACCGGATCATTTATTAAACCTTTCCATCTTAACCCCAATCCAACCATGATTATCAGCCTATCAGGTATAATTTAATAAAATTATAATAGAGATTTATTTAAAAATAGATAAAATATATTTTTATTCTATGTAAATAAAAATAAAATTATATTTTATTTTATTTTAAAAAAAATTAAAATTTATTTTTAAAAAATAGTCTCTATTATTATTTTTTATTAACATACTTATAAACTTGTTATTTATTTATTCTTTCATAATAATAATTTTTTATATAACATGATTAGATGTATATAATGTTGTTAGTGAATGATAACAAATTATTTCTAAAACTTTTAAACTTTTTAAAATTATAATTAATAAAAAAATTAGAATATAACTATATTCTGTTATATTTATAAAATTTAAAATATTTTAAAAAATAAAAATTATATGTTTTTAACGTTTCTCTTACCTATAACACACCCTTCAAAAAAGGTATATGTCTCTGTGATATTTAGGCGGTTAAAATTAAAAAATTTCTAGTAGTCTATTCATAATTTCATATTCAGTCAATAAAATGTATATCTACAAATTTTTTTCTAACATTTAAGAAGATACGAACACTATAAAGCTATTCGGGGTTGGCGCCTGATAACCGAGCTGACTGTTGTGGCGTTCAATTCCCGCTGATTTTTTTTTTATTACTTATTTTGTTGTCCATTTATTTGGCCTTTTGTTTTTGTTTTTGAACTTGAACTCGGATTTTAAATTATTTTCTATTTTTTATTTATTTAAAATTATCTTTCATGTAAAAAAATTAATTAATATTTTATTTATATTAAGGTTGTTATATATTTTTATCATCTCATTTTAAATATCACTCTATATTAATACATGTATCTTAAAAATACTTAATTTTAGCAACTAAAAGTTTGAAAAAAAATCAGACTTTCATAGAATTAAGGTATCATTTTAGAAGTTTTTTTTTTTTACCCAATCTGACACATCAAAGTTTGCCGTTTGCATCAAATTTATCCAATACAACTCGATTTAAAATTTCAGATCTAGAAATAAAGCAAATAAAAACTTTATATCATTAATTTGTATGGATTTAAAATTAATTTAAACGTATTTGAGTTTTAGAAATTAGACCGAATACTTTAAAGATGGATTTAAATTATATTTTGAGTTATCCTAATCCAACCCAATAATAAAATTTTACATAATATTATAATTATATCGATGTAATTTATTATTTTTATTTTTGTTTTACAATTTTAATTATATAATATTAAAATTAATATATTATTTCAACAAATCAATCTATTACATCGTATATATTAGTAAATTTTGATGAATCAAATCAAAATTTAAATAATTAACTCTATTATAAAATTTTAAAAGTGAATAAAATTTAAAATATATTTGTCTCAACCTATCTTATAAACACCATTATTTGGGAGGAGTATGGTTTGAAAATCTAGATGTTACTGTTTTCTAATTGTTATTTAAAAGAGAGAAGATCAGCGAACCATAAGAATCCAATTCTTTGTGATATAATTGAAGTTCTAATATTTTATTGCGAACCTTAACTCGGACAAATTTAGCTCGGATAAAGGCATCTTATACTTGACATACCATATAGTAAAAAGTTCATTAGTTATGCGATTCTGCATGTGTTGAGTCTTAATAAACCAAAACAAGAAGAGGTCATAAGCTAGATCTGAAGCAAAGATAAGAACAAAGAAAAAGTGCGAAATGGCGGAAGAAAGCAGACAACTTCTGCAACACATTATGGGCACCTTCCCTAGAATACCTAACAAAGCTTCTCATCAATGTTCTTTCAACACAAACTCATCTTAAACTCAAGTGGATTGTTTGTCTTGTCTTCATCCACGTGCAGACTATAATACTGCCACTCCAATTACCCGTATCCAAATCTGTTAAAATAAGGCCATTTTTGTTCTTTGACCACATCTACCAAGCACCGATATTGCATTTGCTTTACATATTCCTATTAGATACATAGATACTGATACTCTAATATACTTCAGCCACACACACACACACACACACACACACACACACACACACATATATATATATATAAAGTATACATATCTTTTAAATAAATTTATAAAAATCTTATAATTTAAAATAGAGTAAGTTATTTTTTTTTCTTTATTTTATTAATATATTTTATTTTATTTTAATTTAAAAAATTAAATCATTAATTTTTACTTTTTTTATTTATATTTCATATTTATTTTTATAGTTAATTTTAATAAATGAAAATTAAATATTACAATGTCATTTTAAATATAGCATAAAAATCAATTAAAAAAGATTAAAAAAATTGAAATAGTATCTTAATATTCATCTACCGA
Source organism: Canavalia gladiata (assembly GCA_037954105.1). Taxonomy (NCBI): domain Eukaryota; kingdom Viridiplantae; phylum Streptophyta; class Magnoliopsida; order Fabales; family Fabaceae; genus Canavalia; species Canavalia gladiata. The sequence goes on from CM075660.1 coordinate 20,747,730, forward strand.
CATGGTAAAAATAAAGATGAAAATAGAAATAAATATAATAAAATAAATAAGATAAAAAAAAAAGTCTATAATATATTATATGATATTATATAAGAAGATTTACATCCAATATTTAATAGTAGAAATTAATATATTATTTATAAAAATTAATTCAAAATTAATATAAAATATAAATAATAAAATAATAAATTAACAACTTAATTTTTTTAAATTAAAATAAAAATAAAATACATTAATAAAAAATTTACTCCACCACAAGAAGGAAATGAAATTTATATTATTCTTAATGGAAATGTTTAGTTTACATGTTCATAATAACTTTCACTTTCTTACGAATGATTGATAGATTTTTTTTTAAATAAAAAATTTATAAACGTTAGATTTATAATATATATGTATATATAGATGTAAGTGTCTAGATATATAAATATTGGTACTTTATTATTAATTGCAGATAATAAATAGAGGTTTCTGCTGATAATAATATATAATTTCTATTTTGTTTTAGTGATGTCCCAGAATTATAGAATTGCAATTATATATTTTTCATGTGTACATATCCAACTCCATATCCTTAAGAATAGTTGTATCGCCGTATTAGATAAAAAAAGATTAACGTATATTCTTACGATGAGTTCATCCATGTGCATTTGATTTTATAGCTGTATAATTTAAAAAAAAAAAATTGCAGTCACCAGATTGGGATGTAGTAATATGGATGAATCATTACTCTATCATGTATGTATTGTATCCAATACACATCGCACTGGTGCATCATACTGCCACATTCTTTCCCTTTCTTATTTTTGAAAAAACCTCACCACGCAAAAGTAAAAGAAGTCATGTCACGAATGATATAAAAATAAAATGCTTTCAATTCTTAGCGTGTAAAATAATAATATGTAAGCTTATTGTTTGCCACCCAAAATTGATATCGGTATTGTTCTCCTCTGGTTTTGTTAGTGGATTATGGTCCTCCTCTGTTTCCCCTTTCTTATCTACAAGGTCTATTTATTCTTATAATTAAGTGGTAAAAAGAAGAATAATGCAACTTGTATTTGCAAAGTAATGCTCTTTTTTTCTTTTTATATTTCAGTAATGCAATTTATATTTCACCGTCCAGATATGTGATATCCACTACCTTGGGTGGCTCTGGGTTTGAAATGAGTTATGATCTGAGTCAGAAGCTGTGTCCCAGATCCGGACTCACTTGTAAGCGAAGCTACTCCCAACCAACAAGCACTTCTGTAAATATTTAAATTAAAATTGGAGATGGGTCAATTTTTTATTGAAATTCAACCTGTGCTCGATATCTAATTTCCGTTGGAACTTACTCCACTTTATTTTGATCTCTCTGATTTTTCAATCAACTCCCTTTGAATAATGTGTGTGATATACTCAAGCTAGTTCAGTTTTAGTCCATTCTTTAAAAATAACAGCTCAACTAAGAGTTAAAACCATTTAAAAATATCTTACAATGATTCTAGCAAACTACCAATCTCGGCAATAATTAATTATAGTAAAATTACAAATTATATACAACAACATTAGTGAATTCCAATCCAAGTCATCCACTTATTATGAAAATTGGTACATTAATTTGATGGAATTGTGCTGCAGCAGCAACAAAAAGTCAAATATTTTTTCAGTGTATGTGATTTTTCGCAGAGGGGAAAAAATCAGTAAACTAACAACGACTACCAATTGTCATGAGTTGCATTAGTTATTCTGGGATAAATGCTTCTTTTTTTCTTGCCAAAGATTCTTAAGCTTCTAAACCATATATAACTAGAAATTTTGGACCACCTAATAATTTTATTGGCCTAGATAGGTTATGCTTGCCAGATAAAACATTTGAAAATGTTTCCATGAAACCAAAGAAAGTCAATCTCATGCACTCTGTCTAACATTTCACATATATCCTAATTATTAATGTCTAAGGAGTAGGACCAAGCATACCCCAGGAATAGGATCACAGAGCAATATGACTCACAAGTGATCGCCAATCCTCTTCAAAAACCAATATATACTCTTTTATATTGTTTTCAATTTTCCATAAACATTTAACATGTGTGTGTGTGAGAATCGAGCATAAGAATAATTTTATTGTCGAAAAATAACGTCAGAAGTAACAAAGTAAAAATGGTGTAAAACAAATATCTGAGTTCAGAGACATACACCGTGGTCGTAATTTTGCCAAATTGAATTTCGTGATGAAGAAGAAAGTAATAATATAATTAGGGTTCAAAAACGGCATACGGTAGGTGGATTCCTTCCCTTGTTAATTTCATAAAGGAAAAAATAACCATATATACGTACAGTAGCTTACACGGAAGATAAACCGTTCTTTGTTTTAATAAAATTTTTAACTGTCCAATTTCGGTATAATGAAATGTAAGATTACTTGTTAGGATGTCAATAATCGGTTCTCTTTGATTCTTATGAGAAACATAACATAAAGCTAACAACAAACTAATTACATAACATAAAGCTAACAACAAACTAATTACATAACAGAAAGCTAATATTGATGGCCTGGTGATCTTATTTTTGTTAGTCACCAACTTTGATTGAAATCTCACCAGCCAAGTTGCTTCATTTGCTGAAAACTGTTTCTTTTTTCTTTTTTCTAAAAAAAGAGAAGATGAGCGTAGGGCCAAGTGCACGTATTACAAGTTACAACATGGCATTGGATATGTCCCCACAACTGCTTCACCTATATATATTGTTCCCTCCATCGCATAAATTGTGAAGGAAACATTACAGTCTTTCCCAAATGGCTTCCATCTTGTCAACACTCATCACTATATCATTCCTCCTTCTCTTCATTTTGGGTGGAGAGGGACGTGACCCTTTTGCGTGTGACCCAAAGGACACGGCCACAAAGAACTTGGGATTTTGCAAGGCATCGCTGGCAATAGGAACAAGGGTGAAGGACCTAATTGGAAGGTTAACATTGGAAGAAAAGGTTAACTTGCTAGTGAACAATGCCGCAGCGGTTCCACGAGTTGGAATTAAAGGATATGAATGGTGGTCAGAGGCACTACATGGGGTTTCAAATGTGGGTCCCGGAACCAAGTTTGTTGCCCAATTCCCTGCCGCCACTAGCTTCCCTCAAGTCATCACCACCGCTGCTTCTTTCAACGCTTCTTTGTGGGAATCTATTGGACGGGTCAGTTTTCATCTTTCTCTTCAATTCAATCAAAACTATAATCTATTACCAATTATCACATTAGTATCTTTATCAGAAATTTTATCAATTTCTACTCAAGTAACTAAATTCATACGGATTAGAGAAACATTATTTTTGGTTAGCGTAATATGTTATTGTCACTCCAGTTTTATTTTCTTGTGTTTTCTGAGCTTGATGGAATAGTTAGTCAGTGATTCTTCCAATTAAAAATATTGTTGTTATTTTATAAAATTCAAAATATTATTTTTTAATAATATCTATATTATTGATATGTTATTTGAATATTTAAATTAATTTACAGCTATATTAAAATTCTTCTAAAAAGTTATTTTAGATTAAAATTTATTTTATTACAATAATTTATGTAATTAATATTTTTATTATTGTATATGCATTATGTTTGGTTTAACAAGAAAAATAAAAAATAAAAAATTGTTGTAGACCCCACATAACATTTTTCTTATCACATTAGCCAAAAAGCTAAAATATTTTTTATTAATATAATATGATATAACTTATATTCTTTTAGAGTAAGATTGTTTATTTAAAAAATTATTTTTTACTATCTTGTAATTAAACAAATGAAGATAATATTATCTTTTTTTTCTTTACTTCTTTAGTGTTTCTGTCATATTAAAATATCTATTTATTCATTTTCGCCATTTTTTACTCAAAATTTTTTCTTTCTCATTTCTTTGTTCTCCATTCGTCTCCTAAATTAATTAGGGTTCTGTTCAATTATTTCTATTTAAAAAATATAAATAACATAACTCAAGAATACTTAATTGATACCAACACCAGCAATATTTTCACAGTATATACAGTACCCATGAAAAGTTTTGTCAGACATTGATTTAATTCTCTATCTTGACTTTTATGCTGGGCAAGAATCTTACGCAAACCCATAACTCTTAAATTAATAATCTTGAGAAAAAATTGTATAAAACAACCTATTGAAAAGAGACTTATTTGCTTTACTGAAGGCATCCCCTTTAAGGCTGCCTCCTTTTAGCCATACTGAATTTCAATGAAATTTCAGTACTGAAAGTAACTTGTATTAATTAAGAACGATTAATTTTGATATAGAATTAAATGTTTCTAAAATTCTTAATCTTAGTACAAAGTAATATTAATTTTGACAAGAAATTGTATTTTACAGATTAAATTTATAGATTTTCAAAAAATTACTATATATTCATAAGTAAACTGTAGCAATTTTTTTAAGAGAATATGCTAGTTGAGAAAATAAAAATATTTGTTTTTAAGTAATTAAATACATTTACCATATCCTTCGATACAGAATTTTTTTTTTTTTAACACTTACGTTAGCTTTTTATACTTTTCAATGATTAGTTCTATTTATTTTTTCGTTTTTTTTTTGTTACACTTTAGTGATATTGGTTCACTTCTCAAGTTGCATATCATTGTGACTCTGGCATGCCTGCCAGCTACCATGTTACTCAACTTTGTCCCCCTTTCCCAGCAACTTGCAATTCATGCCAGTGACCGTTCCCCAAGTTTCTTAAAACTTTAGTTTTTTTTTAATATACAAAATTTAGTTAAGTTGAATTTTAGTAGAGAATCCGAGTATGAATCAAATTTCAAAGAATGGTTGCTTTATACAAGTGCAAAATTAATCGTTTATTTTTTTCAAAAAATATAATCCAAACACAGATCCTTCCTTTACAAACAGACGCAAATGGTAACTAGTATTCAAGGCTGTACAAGAAAAAAAAAACTCTAGTAATTCAGGACATTATTGAAAAATATAATAATACACGTGTAGCGATTTTTAATATATCTTCATCATAAGTTTGATGTAATTTTTATTTATTATCTTGTAAGTTATGCGGATAATGCGCAGGTTGTCTCGGACGAAGCAAGGGCAATGTACAACGGAGGAACGGCAGGGTTAACATACTGGAGTCCAAACGTTAACATTTTTAGGGACCCACGGTGGGGCCGTGGACAGGAGACTCCCGGTGAGGATCCTATTCTAGCCGGTAAATATGCAGCCAATTATGTTAGGGGATTACAGGGAACGGACGCTAACCGGTTGAAGGTGGCCGCTTCTTGCAAACACTTTACCGCTTATGACCTTGATAATTGGAACGGTGTGGATCGCTTTCACTTTAATGCACAGGTACACTTTTTTTTAATGGTATGTGGACATTTGGATTAGGGATGTGGGAATCTTCTTCCTAATGAAGTGAGTATCGTCCACCACTCCTGTTGATATTATGCATATTGTCTTGATCTTTTGTTTGCGCCAAATTGTCCACTTTAATTAGCACTTTTGATAATCCAAGATGATTCGTAGGATATACGGGTCATTAGTTATATCTATGTTTAAATACTTACTTTAGGACTACACTTGCTTGTTAATGAGTTAATTATTAATTAAAGAAGTGAAGTATTGCAAAGAAGTAGTTCAATTCAAGAAGGCTTTATCGACCCAAGGGAATCTTCTTCGACGCTACTTTAGAATGTATGTGACAATCCCATAAACAGAAGTGACATAAGGAGTTTGGCTTACAGCAATACGTCAAGGAGAGGAAATAAAAGGGCAAGCACTCAGCTAATAATTAATTGAAATTCTTGCAGTAGGCTTTCTTAATGGGTATAGGCCCAGATCAAGAAATTGTGATTTGAATTTGAAACGGATAAAAAAGCCAGCGGTGAGAAGAAAAGAGAAAGTTCTATTCTAACCGCTTTGAGAGTCCCGGAGTTGAGCAGTGGACATGAGTTCACTTCAAAGTTTTCTTTTTTAGGAGTCTTCCTCTCTTAATAAACTGAACCAGTCGCTTTCTTTCTTCTAGGAAGCGGGTCCTTGCCTTCCCTTGAGCGTAACACGGAATTGATCGATTTGATCAGTTTGCTACTGGCACGCCTTCCTTATATAAGGTTTCATGAGGATTATCATGGCGCTGCTTTCATTTTTGTTCACCAAGACTGAGCGATCTAACGAAAGTGACCGCGCTGAGGAGTTGGAATCTTGAGATCCAGAGGATGTAGAAAGAATCAAAGATCTTATTTAGTGCCTACCTAAATTCCATACATATAAATAGAAAGGGGCAAGGCGAAAAGTGAGAGCTGACCGATCTTGAAGCTTTAGTTGGAGGACGATAATATGCTTCACTTGGTTTTTTGCCGGTAAGAGATCTCTATATCAACATATGTCAGAGTGGGAGGTACAAGCTGAATAGAGTGCACTAGTCCATTACCATTAATTCTAGCGACAGCTGTTATGTAGTAAGGACCTTGAGAAGGCTTCCCTTCTAGTTCTAATTCTTAGGCTCGATCGAGCTCAATTTAATTAATAAAAATCCCGAAATTTTAGGCGCGAAGAATTTGTATTGTCAGTACCCGTTACCTGAATGCTCCCAACAACGAACGGAAGTTTTAGAAGTTTTATGGGTGGTTTCAGGTTTGATTCCTTCCTTCTTCCTTGTGAGCGTTAGGTTCGTTTTTGGGGAATTCTTTGAGTTAATTATTAATTAATTAACAATATATGTTACTTTTAATCTTGGACTGATATCTTCTATAGGACACACATGTTTCTCAACAACAATAACAAAAAATCATATGATGAGTGTTAATAATTAATATTGAACATGTTAGTAATTGGGTATGAGTTGATTGACAATTTAATATGTAATTAAGTAATATAATGAGTGAAATATTTTTTCAACTTATTTTTGTTTAATTCAACATGTATATAGAATGTTAGATGTGTAACCTTGAAAACGAGCATGCTAGGATAAAAAGTGTGACAATTCAATAATAGCTTGTATTAAATTAATAATAGAATAGGTTTGTTTGAGTTGTTTGCTGCACAATATTCTTTGATGATTGATCATATTGTGGGGTCATGGATACCTTTTATGATTTTGTTTACAACTTTCACAACCTTTATCCAAATAAGAAGAGAACGTGATATAGTAATATTATTTTGAGTAGCACCTTACTTTGAGCTTCATGGGCAGGTTAGCAAGCAAGATATTGAGGACACTTTCAATGTGCCGTTCAGAATGTGCGTGAAGGAAGGGAAAGTGGCGAGTGTGATGTGTTCTTACAATCAGGTTAACGGTGTCCCTACCTGTGCGGACCCTAACCTCTTAAAAAGAACCATTCGTGGTCAATGGGGTCTTAATGGGTAAGCTTTCACAAAATGCCCAAGCTTCCTTGGATGGTCCTCACCGGGTCAAAAGGAATATATTATCCCAAACTAATATATCTTATCATTTGCTTTCTTATGGTTCAGGTACATTGTATCAGACTGTGACTCTGTTGGGGTGTTTTACACTAGCCAACACTACACATCTACGCCAGAAGAAGCTGCTGCCGATGCCATTAAAGCAGGCTAGTTATTAAATTAAATTGAATTAATGTGGTTCACTTCTTGGACTTGAACAAATCCTTTATTAAGAAAATTATGAAATAAATAGAAAGACAAAAGAAAAAAATGACAAATTTGATCATATGTTACATACAGGTTTGGACTTGGATTGTGGGCCTTTCTTAGGATTGCATACACAGAATGCTGTTAAAAAGGGGTTAGTGAGCGAAGTTGAAGTGAATGAGGCTTTAGCGAACACATTGACAGTTCAAATGAGATTAGGAATGTTTGATGGTTCACCATCGGCTGAGCCATATGGCAACCTTGGTCCAAGAGATGTGTGCTCCCCAGCACACCAGGAACTAGCCCTTGAAGCTGCAAGACAAGGGATTGTGCTTCTTAAGAACACTGGTCCTTCTTTGCCTCTCTCCACGCGACGTCACCGCACTGTTGCTGTTATTGGACCCAATTCTAATGTAACCGTCACAATGATTGGTAACTATGCTGGTAGGTCCTTATTTCATTCCTTTGAAATTTAAAAAAAAAAAAAAAAACCAAACCTAAGCGCTTATCAATTAAGGAACTCTAATCGTTTCTTTACCTGTTTATTAGGTATTGCATGTGGATATACAAGTCCCTTGCAAGGAATAGGGAGATACTCTAGGACTATTCATGAAATGGGTTGTGAAAATGTGGCTTGTACCAATGACAAGCTATTCGGGAAGGCTATAAACGCAGCCCATCAAGCAGATGCGACGGTCCTTGTGATGGGCCTAGACCAGTCCATTGAGGCTGAAACCGTGGATAGAACTGAACTGCTTCTTCCTGGGCATCAACAAGACCTTGTGTCAAAAGTAGCAGCGGCGTCCAAGGGCCCAATTATTTTGGTCATAATGTCTGGTGGGCCTGTTGATCTAACTTTCGCTAAAAATGATCCTCGAATCCAAGGTATCTTGTGGGCTGGTTATCCCGGTCAAGCTGGTGGTGCTGCCATCGCCGATATCTTGTTTGGAACTGCTAACCCTGGTTTGTCAACAAATCACTCTTCTTCTCAGTTTTCAAATGACCCATTTCAGGCCCAAATAAGCTATATATAAAGGAGAAAACTTAGATCTTTGTTATATTTTTCAATCAAAATTGAAGATTCACCTTGATAACTCAACTCAATCTTTAATGTTCATCAATTATCTATATGAATATTCAATTATGATCGAATAATAGAACAAAATGAACCTACTGTATTAAATCTAAGTTTTGTGCATATAAATGTATATACATTAGAACTAGAATTTACAACATTATACTATGTTTCAATTTCAGGAGGCAAGTTGCCAATGACGTGGTACCCACAAGGGTACCTTCAAAATTTGCCAATGACAAATATGGCAATGAGAGAGAGCCGAAGCAAAGGGCACCCTGGAAGGACCTATCGATTTTACAATGGACCGGTGGTGTATCCATTTGGTTACGGATTGTCTTATACTCACTTTGTTCATACATTGGCCAGTGCTCCCAAAGTGGTGTCAGTTCCCGTGGCTGGGCACCACCATGGCAATAGCTCCAACATTGAAAACAAGGCAATTAAAGTGACTCATGCACGTTGTGGGAAGCTTTCTATTAGTCTTGACATCGATGTTAAAAATGTTGGCTCTAAAGATGGCACTCACACATTGTTAGTGTTCTCAGCACCACCTGCAGGGAATGGGCATTGGGCACCATACAAGCAATTGGTGGCCTTTGAGAAAGTCCACGTTCCTGCCAAGGCTCAGCACCGTGTGCGAATCAATCTTCATATCTGCAAGCTCCTGAGTGTGGTTGATTCGTCTGGGACAAGGAGAATTCCAATGGGGATACACAATCTTCACATTGGCGAGGTTAAACACTCTCTTTCACTTCAGCCACAAACACTTGCAATTATCAAGTCCTAATTTTTTTTGTCACATCTATAGTATCTACCTTCTGCTACTTACGCTTCATGCCATTTGATTAGCTGTCTCCTCCTGCAGAATCTAATTACAGTATCTGCTAAATAACCTCAACTTCTGCATAGTGTATGATAGATAATAGTATGCCTCAAACATTTGAAGTTTTACCTTAAAACCTCCTACATGATGTTTTTGGTTCTAAGGAACCATCAATTCAAACCACAAATTGTGGATATATAAGATTGATCGATCCATCAATCACAGCTCAATAAAGTGAAAGAGTTGGATGTAATCTTTGGAGAAGAGATTAAGAAATGCAGTGCTCTTTCTCCTATTCCTTTCTACTTTGTTTACCATTCCTTTTGTTTGTATTCTTATTAATATCAAATATTGAAGATATATTTTTGTTAATGCAATTGTAAAATCGGCAATAAGAATGAACTTCTCAGCATGATGTGTAGATGACACAATTTCTCAGCTTCTTACTACTGCCTACCATTATTATTGCAAGGATCTAAATGAATCTTTCCTTTTATTCCTCAATTTCAGTACTATTCCGGATATATGACATAGACCAAATGATTTTCTATCCAGTACATAAGTATATAAGTTAAATATTTTTAATATAATAAATTATTTTATTATTATTAATGTAATGATTTTAAAAAAATAATTATTTTTTTTTATTTTTATTTATTAACTTATACACTTAATAGATAAGATAGAAAAATCATATAAAAACTAATACTTGTTTTGACTTTATCTTCACAAATTTTCCACCAACTTTTTTCATAATTAATTAGAATGTCACTATGATATTTAGACTTAATTTTTAAATAATGTAATATCTTTTTTCAATATCCTTTTAATAATTCTCATAATATTTAATAGTAAAAATATTAAATAAAAAATATATTTAATATGTTAAAAATACAGAATATTTAATATTTTTATTTATTAATTAAAAATGTTATTGAGATAATATTGTAAAAATTTATTTTTTTCTTTTTATTTTAGTAATTCATATTAATCTATTTAAAAGTTTCTGAGACGTTTGTAAAAGTTAGTATTTTTACTTTATTAGTGTATTTAGATTTTATGTAGTATACCTATTTATCTAGGTTCATATATATTAAAATTATGATTGTCAATAATTTGTAATTAAGAATGGAAATGAGTAAAATTGTCTGAAAAAAATCTACGATTAAGCTCTATGAAAATCTAGTTTAGTTCAACTTGTTTAATAAATAGATAGGGCGTTCATATATATTTATCTAGGTTCATATATATTAAAATTATGAGCATCAATAATTTGTAATTAAGAAATAGAAATGAATAAAATCGTTTGAGAAAGGTCTACGATTAAACTCGATGAAAATCTAGTTTGGTTTAACTTGTTTAATAAATAGATAGGACGTTCATATATATATATATATATATATATGTATATATATATATATATATATATATCTAGGTTCATATATATTAAAATTATGACCGTCAATAATTTGTAATTAAGAATGAAAATGAATAAAATCGTCTCATAAAGGTCTACGATTAAGCTCGATGAAAATCTAGTTTGATTCATCTTGTTTAATAAATAGATAGACTCATATTTTTGTTAGAAAGTCTTTTTAGATAAATAAGTCAAACTTAAACTTATAGAAAAATCTCTTTAATTTATTCAGGTATCTATTTATATTTATATATTATATATTTATATTTATTTTAATATATTATATTTGTATAATATTTATTTTAATATATTTTATTTACATAATATTAATATATATATATATATATATTTCAAACATATTTAATGACCTTTTTATCTTTTTAATTTTAAATTTATATACATTTTTAATTAATTATTTATATGGAATTTAAGATATTGGTGTCGATATTTTTTTTTTAAGATGTGGTATCCATGAATTTGAGTTACATATTAAAAAAAATCAAGTGTATTAATATTTTTTTTGTTTGGTCCTAAGTCTATCAATATGTTATGGTTGTGATGTATATATACAATGTACAAAAATAATCAAATCATTAAATTTTAAACAGGCTTAAGAAGGAGGGTGAGGGAAGGAGAATTGACTTCTAAAGAATCTGTAGGCACAAATTTTTTTGGCTTTTTCGATAAAGAACATAAAATTTCTTCTAGATTGTTAGAAGGGGATTGCTCATAGGTGAAAAGATAAAAATATCCTTGTTTATTAATCTTATTTTCTTTTTCCTTCTTTCCATCTTTCCGTCTTTCTGTTTTTTTTTTCTTTTTTTGTTGTCTCATTTCTTCTTCTGTTTGATATTGTTTACTTTCTTTCTTATGTTTTGCTTTTGGTGGAAGGAAAAACTAAGAAAATAACGTCGAAGAAGCGACGAAGGAGCATCAGAAAAGACGAACGAACTTTATATTTCGCAAACTAATTTGTGAGACGTTAAATACTTTGCGCAAATTAATTGACGGAATGCATCAGTGTATTCCGTAAATTAATTTGCGAAATGTAACTTTTTTTTTCCCGCAAATTAGTTTACGGAACATAAAAATATAACATTTCGTAAATTAGTTTATAAAAAACAAAAAATTACATTTCGCAAATTAATTTACGGAAAAGACGAATACATGCGGAAGAAAAAAAATTACGAAAGAAATGAGAAGGTGTTAAGGATAAAATGATAATAAAAAAATTCTAAAAAATTGAAGGGAGGTGTAAAAATAAGAAAGGAGGGTACGAAAGTAAAGCCGTTGTTAGAATTGAATTTTGGGCTTCTTAGATCTAAACTGAACATTTAAGGGGATTGCTTTTTGCACCCCCAAAATTTCTTTTTACACCCCCTCATTGATGAAAAGACAAAAATACCCCCTCATCTTCCTTTCTTCCTCCTCCTTCCATCTTCCCGTCTTCCTCCTTCCTCCTTCCATCTTCCCGTCTTCCTCCTTCCTCCTTCCTCCTTCCATCTTCCCGTCTTCCTCCTTCCTCCTTCTGTAAATTAATTTACGGAAAACAAAAACCCCCTTTTTTTTTCTTCTTCTTTCTTTCTTTCTCATTTCTTCTTATGTTTCCCATTGTTGTATTTTCTTCCTTATTAATTGAATCTATATGTTCTATTTTTTGTGGGAGAAAAAACAGAGAAAATAAACCTCGGAGAAACTCCAGGGAAGACGAACGAATTTTGTATTCCGCAAACTAATTTGCGGAATGTTAAACACTTTCCGCAAATTAAATTATGGAATGCATTAGTGTATTCGGTAAATAAATTTGCGGAATGTAATTTTTTTGTTCCGCAAATTAGTTTACGGAATGTAAAAATGTAACCTTCCGTAAATTAATTTACAGAAAACAAAAAATTATATTCCGCAAATTAATTTACGGAATACATTGATGCATTCCGTAAATTAATTTGTGGAACAAACGAATACTTGCGGAAGAGAAAAAAAATTTTGCGGAAGAGATGAGGAGGTGTTAAGGGTAAAATGGTAATAAAAAAACTCCAAAAAATTGAAGGTGAATGCAAAAAGAAAAAAAGGGGTGCGAAAAGTAAAGCCCAACATTTAATTGAAGACTGGGCTTAATATACCATCTTGGGCCTTCATAACTGTGGCCATGAAATTTGCCTTTCACTTTGGACCAGTGCATTTTAAATGGAATGTTGCAAGGTCCGTCATGAATATTGGTTTCATGCGTTCAGCAAAAAAAAGAAAAAAAGAGGAATAAACATTAAAGTGGTTCCACTCAGCAATGCAAATTGGTAAAAACTCAAAATTATAACCTCTTCCCCTTTCTTAATGGAAAATTCATAACTTATTGTTAGCAGCGTTTATCGGACATAATTTTTTTTAAATATATAAATATATTTATTTTTCATCGAATCATTAAAATTATGGGAACTAAATACTCAATGCAATTTTTAATTAATATTTAATTTTTAAATACTCTATTCTTTTATTTTATTTAAAAATTTAAAATTACGCATTACATAATCAGGGTTTTAAGATATATATGTAGTCATCGATTATTTTTAATTATAATAATAAATATTAATCTACTGTAATATATAAATAATATATAAGAAATAAATTTATTTTTAAGTTAAATCATTAAAATTAATAAATTTAAATACTCAGTGCTAATTTTAATTATTATTTAAATCCTAAATATTTTATTCTTTTGATTTTAATTAAATCTTAAAAAATACATCATACTAAATTATGTATTAATCACCAAACATTATCCATTACATAATTAGAGTACATATTAACAATACCCATTACATAATTAAAGTTTGAAGATGATATCTATAACGATCGATTATTTTTAATTATAGAAGTAAATTAATCTAATATATAATAAATTATTTATTTTTCTAATTAAATCATTAAACATAAAAGAACTAGATACTGAATGTTATTTGTAATTAATATTTAATTTTTAAATAATCTATTCTTTTACTTTTAATTAAATCTTTAAAATTAAATTACATTAAATTAAATATTAATCATTAAATATTATGTATAATAATTAATTGCTTTTAATTATAAAAATAAATATTAATCTAATGTAATATTTGTTTTTGGTGTAAAGTGAAAAGCAATAAGATTTAAACTGAAAATTCTCCTATAAAATCTTTTATCATTCACTAATAGATTAATGGTAAAAATTTAAAATAATATCTAAATAATATATAATAAATTTATTTATTTATTTTTAATTAAATCATTAAAATTAATAAAACTAAATGCTCAATGATATTTTTAATTAATATTAAATTTTTAAATATTTTATTCTTTTATTTTAATTATATCTTTAAAATTATATCATATTAAATTACAAAATAATCATTCAAACATTACACATTACACATTTAAGCTTTGAAGAAGATATAAGTAATGATATATTATTTTCAATTATAATAATAAATATTAATCTAATATAAAAATTAAATTTTATTTAATAAAATTGTTTATTTTTATTAAATCATCAAAATTACAAAAATTAAATACTCAATTCTATTTTTAATTTATGGTTATTTCCAAAATAATCTATTCTTATACTTTTAATAAAATCCTAATATTTAATCATACTATATTACACATTACATAATCAAGCCTATCACATCAGGCACTGCATTTTATTTTCCTGCATTTTGGCCTATCACATCAGGCCCCTCATGTTTAAATTTCTGTTCAAGCCTATCACATCAGGCACTGCATTTTATTTTCCTGCATTTTGGCCTATCACATTAGGCCCCTCATGTTTAAATTTCTGTTCAAGCCTATCACATCAGGCGCGGCATTTTAATTTCCTGCATTTTTTGGCCTATCACATCAGGCCCCTCATGTTTAAATTTCTGTTCAAGCCTATCACATCAGGCACTGCATTTTATTTTCCTGCATTTTTGGCCTATCACATCAGGTCCCTCATGTTTAAATTTCTGTTCAAGCCTATCACATCAGGCACTGCATTTTATTTTCCTGCATTTTGGCCTATCACATCAGGCCCCTCATGTTTAAATTTCTGTTCAAGCCTATCACATCAGGCACTGCATTTTATTTTCCTGCATTTTGGCCTATCACATCAGGCCCCTCATGTTTAAATTTCTGTTCAAGCCTATCACATCAGGCACTGCATTTTGTTTTCATGCATTTTGGCCTATCACATCAGACCCTTCATGTTTAAATTTCTGTTCAAGCCTATCACATCAGGCGCTGCATTTTAATTTCCTGCATTTTTGGCCTATCACTTCAGGCCCCTCATGTTTAAATTTCTGTTCAAGCCTATCACATCAGGCACTGCATTTTATTTTCCTGCATTTTGGCCTATCACATCAGGCCCCTCATGTTTAAATTTCTGTTCAAGCCTATCACATCAGGCGCTGCATTTTACTTTCTTGCATTTTGGCCTATCACAACAGGCCCCTCATGTTTAAATTTTCTGTTCAAGCCTGTCACATCAGGCGTTGCATTTTAATTTTTCTCCATCCTGCCTTATCGCATAAGGCCCTGTATGTTTATCCACAGGACTTGATTTACCTTTATTTAATAAAGCCGGACAAAATTGGCTCATGTCTTTTCCCATTTCTTACTTCGATAATACAAGAAGTGCTCTTGTATTATCTAATAAAAATTGGATAAAGAGGGGCAAACTGTGAGCACCAATTTTTGTCCGGATATAAATCTCCCTTAATTAATCAAAATAACTTAAAAAATGAGAGCTCAAATGGTTAAAAGAAAGGAGAAGGAGTGCAAAATTAAATAAGTAAGCAAGTAGATAATAGATAAAGAGAGTTAAAGAAAATAAACAAAATTCAGTTAGGTTAGTTAGGGGTTAGTTATAGAGTTAGTTAGGCTAGGGTTAGAAACTAACTTCCATAGGGTTAAGGGACCATGGTTAAGTTAGGGGTATAAAGGGAATTTGAAAAAACAGAGAGGGGGGTTCCATTTTCGGAAAATTTGGCTCTCTGGAATTCTGTTAGTTTTTGCTCTGATACTCCAAGTTCTCTCTCTCGCCTTGGAGAATCTCTCGGAGCTCTCTGAATTTCCCTGGGAGGATCCTTCTTCTGGAGCTCTTTATTCATCCGGATTATCTCCACTTGTGAAGGAAGATTTGGCTTTCGTTCTTCGCCTCCTTCAACTCCTCTCTGAGTCTTTTGGTGGAATTGCAAAAGCTTCCTCCATTTGTTTTGTTCTACTTCCAGAGTTCTGTTACAGATTAGGTGGCTATATAGGGGATTGCTCTTCGCATTTTGGTTCATTCTCAAGCACTGGGAAGAATTTCTTGATTTCTAGCTGTCTGTTGGAGTTTCTCTCGTTAGCAGTGAAAGAAAGAGTTTCTGGTAGCAGCTTCTTCAATCGCTTCTCGTCTCCTTGATCAAGGTCACACAAGATTATTTGACTTTCGTTTCAGTGCTCAGAGGTTAGGCTCGTTCCTCTCGCCTTTCTCTCATTCACATTTGTTGCATTTATCGCATTTCCTATATTGTGCTTATACTTTAGGCATGTTAGGATCCACGATGAACCAGACATTAGCATGAGTGCAATATTTGATGACTTTACATTTAGCATGTTTAATTAGGCTGTATGTGTTGTCTGAGGCAGAATTCATTGATAAATTGATACAAGCCTAATGTCTTCATATGGTTATTACGTTTCAGCTCCAAATTTGCAATTATAAACCCTTGAACTACTGGATATAATTGATAGACGCTTAAGAAATGAATACAGCTAGACTTTAAGAAGTAGGAGGCGTAGACCTCTCTGTTCTTTGATCAATATTCAGATCTAATTCGGAGTTATTCGAATACAGAAAACAAAACAGGAAGTAAATCAACTTCAACGATGTAACTGATATAGAACCTAGATAAAATAGGAATTGGCAGGGGAAGGGGTGCAAATGGAGCCCATAATTTGACTATCTGTTTCATGGCCAAACAGGCTCTGTGGCTCAAGTTTGTGATTTAATTAAATTCGGTCCTGTTAATCCTAGTTTATTAGGAACTTATCAGTGGATATTAGTTGTACACCATTAGTCTATAACCAGGGCCAATTGTATAGGGGTCGAAGCTCCATAGGACCTTTCTAGCTGGAAATTGGTCCCATTCTCTATCTAGTGTACTAGCTTTGTTCAGGTTTAGGAGCTCTAATTAGATGGAAGAATGAGTCTCTATTTCTGTCAGTTAAACACCTTCAGTCCAGGACATAAGAAAATCACAAATATAGCATTTGTTACAGAGAGACTCAAGCTATGAATTGATAGGCGCTGAAATATTAATTTAGCATACAAGGAGGCACATTTAGTCTTGGCGGCTAAGCTAGTGCCTCTAAGGTTGCTTCCCCTGACTGTTTCTTGCTCTCCTAGAGTTGTCACAGTAGTGAATATAAGCTGTCATATCTTGTGATTGATTATGAGGTTTATTAGGTTCATCCCCAGGGTCTATTGTGGTTTTGGTGATATTTCTGTTCTAAAAAAAACATTCTGGAAATAAGAGCTGAAAGAATCATAACTTAGTTGGAGGCTACATTAGAGTTATGTAGCGTGCTAGATGCGGTGACAAATGTCTAATGCTGTTTCTAGTCATGGCATGCTGTCCTTCTACATTGAATTGGGCTCAAGTTAATTTTGAGGAGCTTAATCAGGATATGTGTTAGTTCTAAAGTATTAGCCGGAAACCCCAATCATAGGATCTAGTTATAATTCCAAAATTGTGGCAGTTTTTTTTTTGGTTTCTCTGCATAATAGGTTGTGGTAGGGTGCTGAGCCTGAAATTCTGTTTCTGGCTTGAGCAAGTCAATGGGAAATTAATGCCCTGATCATCTTTGCACTGGATGTCTGATAAGCCTTGTCTTTGGGATTCATATAATGGATCCTAAGTCTTATGCAGCGATAAGGAGCTGTAAAGACTTTCCCCCCTAGAGCTGGACTATAGGTGAATGTCATGATTTAATTTGGCCATAAACTTGTGAAAACTTTATGCTCCATAGGTTTAGAAATTCGGAGAATTGAAACTAGATTATGGTTATCAGAAGTTATCCCAGCTAGAAGCCCTTAACCAAAACAAAATCTGGAAGCAAAGGTCAATACCTGATAGCAGAGTCTAGAACTTAGATCGAATTCAAATCTAGCTTTCCTTAACCTTAGGGCCAGGAAAGAGAACTTTTTAGGCAATTAAAGAGGCCATTACCCTGAATCCTATTTGGGCAGGGTATTAGGAGAGGTATTGAAAGGGTATCCCTCAAAACTGTACAACATTGGTTTAAAAAATCTGAATAGGGAGATTGGTAGAGCCTTGACTAGTGTCGCAACCGTAATTCTGACGAGACGACGAACTCGCTAGAAATTTAAAAATAGAATTTAATCGTATGTGGAGCCGCCACCAAATTTTATTTTAAGGGAAAACATTTGGAAAAACCCTAACTTGAGAATGAAATTCTAGGTTCGGGAGTCGGTTACAAATAGGGAAGGTGTTAGGCACCCTATTTGTCCGTTCCGAAGAACGGTACCCTTAAACTGAGTGTGTGATTTTCTTTGCAATTTGTTTGATCCCTTGAATATAATAAAAATAAATGGGTTTGTATGCAAATAACCTGACAGGACTTGATCCTGCTCCTACGTATTCCCCGGTGCAATGGGAAATTCAAGGCTACGTAGTTCTGGTGTTTGGAAGAGTTTTTTAGAAGAATTGTGAGCTATTTGGTTTTCAAATATGCTTTTAGTTCCACATATGCACAGAGTCTAAGACAAACGAGGGTTTCACTTAGACTCATATGACTCTCTAAATGTCAAACAGCAGGATATGCTACCAGTTCGCACTTAGAGTTCATTGCGTGAGAACCAAGGTTTTAGAGAACTTTTAGAAGAGCTTTGAGCGATTTTGTTTTTAGATATGCCCTCAGTTCCACATGTGCACAGAGTCTAAGGCAAACGAGGGTTGCACTTAGGCTCATATGACTCTCTAGATGTCAAACAGTAGGGTGTGCTACCAGTTCGCACCTAGAGTTCATTGCGTGAGAACCAAGATTTTGGAAGAAGTTTTTAGAAGAGTTTTGGACGATTTTAGCCTTTAAACACCCTCTCAGTTCCACATATGCACAGAGTCTAAGACAAACGAAGGTTGCACTTAGACTCATATGACTCTCTAAATGTCAAACAGTAGGGTATGCTACCAGTTTGCACTTAGAGCTCATTGCGTGAGAACCAAGGTTTTTGAAGAAGTTTTAGAAGAGTTTTGGATGATTTTAGCCTTTAAACATCCTCTCAGTTCCACATATGCACAGAGTCTAAGACAAACGAAGGTTGCACTTAGACTCATATGACTCTCTAAATGTCAAACAGTAGGGTATGCTACCAGTTTGCACTTAGAGCTCATTGCGTGAGAACCAAGGTTTTTGAAGAAGTTTTAGAAGAGTTTTGGATGATTTTGTTTTTAAATGTGCTCTCAGTTCCACATGTGCACGGAGTCTAAGACAAACGAAGGTTGCACCTAGACTCATATGACTCTCTAAATGTCAAACAGTAGGGTATGCTACCAGTTTGCACTTAGAGCTCATTGTGTGAGAACCAAGGTTTTTGAAGAAGTTTTAGAAGAGCTTTGAACGATTTTGTTTTTAGAAGTCTTCTCTACTTTCGACTTTGACGTTCATCGCATGAGATTTAGGATCAATTAGGGTTTTGAAATTTCTTTAAAGACTGAATTTAACAACGATGTGCATCAACACTTTCAATGCTATCGGCGGTGGAATTTGTGTGCTAGTACATTCATATATATATGGATCCAAGTTGTCTCCATTCTCCACTCTTGAGCCTGGTGAGCCTAAGATTAAACAGGGTCCTTATTCTAATGAACCTGCTGCCCTAAGATTAAAGAATAGTGGTCCTTTGCTTAACCTTAGATGTTGTATTCCAGGTTTTAATACCTCACATCGTTATTTTGATTCATCTGGGCTAATTGTGAGGGAATTGTACAGCACCTGAATTAATCTTCCTAGCAACTTCCCCAACAGTCAGTCCTTCCCCTGGATGAGTGGCTGGTGCCTACTTCAAAACCTAACCTGCAGTGACTATGGGGGAGCTAGGGGGTGTAACTCGGGATGTAACACTTAAATTGTTAACTCACCAATCCTGTTTATTCTTTAAGTCACTTTAATCAGCTACTAAATGTATCGGGATGTGTTGCCCAAACTGTTCCTCCAGCAAGGCCTACCAAGATTTAAATTGGCTATGATCCTTTGCTGAATTTTATCTATTAGAGCCAACCATGTTCAGAGTTCTAAAACTGATTTAATAACTTTAAATTCTCTTAAACAAATAACTTTTACCCGCGGTTTTTTTAAGTCTTTCTTACATAATACAGCATAGTCTAATACTTAATTTGGTTGTTGCTATAACTGCTACTAATGCAACAGGACCTGGACTAAGCCCTTATAGACCCTAGATTGAATTCTGGGTTGCCAGGAGCTGTAGTGGGGTTGACAGCTACTGTGAACCCAATTAAATGGTTGCAATTTGTGCAGATAAAGTATAGCCCTATGGCATTCTCTGCTGCTATAAGGTCCTGAGAATGTGAATCAAAGCATGATCTTGTGGAACTAACCTAGGATTAACTGCTCAGGTCTCTAGCACTAAAATTATTGATGATGATTAAATTAAAAAGCTTTTATTCCGAGACAACTCTGATTACATGTCTCATGGTTAAATTTTCTGGTGTTGGCCTAAATGACATTTCGCAGCATTTGCTCAGAATTGCCAGCCAAGGTTGCTATGCTGAAACATCTATAAGGGAAAAGGCTAATTATGCCCTGCCTATAAGATGGTTTCTGGTCAATTGTATATGTCATGAAGAATAGGATATTAGGGGTTTATCGTTTCCACACCCAATAGGTCTTATTCTTCAAAAGAAAATCCCCTGTTTGGTCTCCTTTTGGGCAATTAAAATTCTGCCACCTAGAATCAGGGCTCATATCAGTGACAGACCAAGCTAAATGACCAGTCTCAAAATTAATTTGGGCTAGGATGCCCACAGGTGCATGACCTAATAGGGCTTGTTGTTATGACAGGCTTGGAATAGGGACCAGTTTTTTTTGGGTTTTTTATAGTTTTACTGTAGTTTATAAGATGCTAGTCCTAAACTGAGAAAAGAAAACTGTGAAACTATATACCAGAATCTTACCAAAACATAGCTTGTAACTGTCATGACATGGCTCCTGCCCAACCTTTCTGAGACTCGGATCCTATGCGGCTAGTATAAACCCTGCTGATACAACCTCACCATAATTCCCAGAACCCATCTTGATTCTCAACCATGCAAAGTGATTCCAATTCCTGATTAAAGCTCATTCTGGTTCTTCCTAGCTCTGGCCAATTGGCTCTTGACTTGTATGTGATCCATGATTCTCTGTCGGCCAATTTTGATTAGGCCTGTTATAACTCCCAGAGCACATCATAATCTCCCAGAGCACATCACAACCTGGTTTCACTTTTTAGAACTAAAAAACTCTCTTTCTAGGGTGAGTATAGATTCCTAGCTTGGACTTCTCACATAGATGTATAACTCGATGTTAAATTTGTGACTTAGCCCTCCCTAAGCCATTTTCACTTAAACCACCGTATCCTCCTATTCTAAGCTGAGCACTGGTGAAAGCTTACTATAGGTTATTCTCAGGTAGACTTCTAGTTGGTACAGGTATTGGTCCTAACTAGTTTGCATCTAACCAAATAATGACATCATCCGCACCTTAGTCATGACCACTAAGTCTAAGAAAAACATATCCTTTTTCTCAAAGCCACTCGTGGCTGTTATTCATATCCAAGATGGTTGATGTGCAACCAGATATAGCTTAAAGACTCTAATACCCAGTGCAGCATCTGATACTGCTACAGGTACTGTCTAAGAGGCTGGAGATATTGGGCAGGAGTAATCTGGTGCAGATTCCAAGTACTGCTAAATACCAATTCGAAAGGCAACCTAAAACCACAACCAAACCTTAAGGTTTTTCCCTGGAACTTGTGAGGAAAGAAAGGCAAGCTTTTGGATATCTGTTACAGGCTAGGGACAGACTTTGGCACTCAAGGCTACAAGTCAGCTATTTTATGGACCACTCATTCAGAGACAACCACTTAGCTTATCAAAAAAAATTCATGAAAAGTGCATGGTTTTTAGGCATACTTTGCAGACCAGACTGAGTTCATCATACTTGGCTTATGTCGAAACATGAGTTTAGCCAGAAAGTGGGAACTTCCTAGAGGCATGTCATTGGCCAGACCTCTAAAGCAAACTTATTAGTATCCTATACAATGAGGTAGAAGATTTCTAAGTAAACTTTATGATCGAAACCAGACTTAAGTTTGAACCTCAAAGATCCTGTAGTAATATCCAACACAGCAGTGGCGATACTTTATACAGTAACCTAATCCATCACAGCATTATGAGACTCAGAATCGGTCATTGACTACCAGTTCTGTCATGCCTATAAAGATAACTCCTGATCAGACATGCATAATCTGAAGGAAAGGCTATCAGAAACTCATCACTCCTATATGCTACTGATAGTGAACTAATCAAAGCCTATATATCTCAATATCCACCTGAAAATTTCCTACTCGATCCCTAGAATTCTGTCACCTGATGTACCAGGCTTAGGAAACTGACCTATTTCTCAAACTGTTTCTAGATAGACATACATTTAAACAGAACAGATATGGTTTATAGGATTACAATATCTAGAGAATGAATTGATGTTTGATATGAGATCAATTACAGCACAGTGAAACACCGGTTCTCCTTTCTTAAATTCTGACTATACTTATGTAAGCAAATTAATTTTCAAATTGGCAGATATAAGTAGCTTCTTAAAATTTTAGTAACTGGAACTTTCAGGTAAAAAGACACTAATGCAGTTGACGCAGAAATCAATCCTCATTGATTTTAAAAAATCTAGACCTCATTTGAGCCTAGGAACCTTAGCTAGCGCATACACCTGAACTATCAATTTTGAATCAAGAATTAACAGGTACTGTAATCATCGAAGTATATGAATTCTACACATTCAAAGTTCAATCATGATGCGGAGAAGAGGAAACAACGAATTTGCGCAGATTCGAGAAAGAGAGAAAGATGAAAGAAGCAAGTCTAACCTGTGAGTATCGAATCAAACGAGAGAACCTTCGTGGTTATGCAGTAGAAGTTGAACAATAGCAGGAATGGCCAAGAACCAGAACCAATTCAGCTTTCCGCACCAAAAATCTAACCGAAGAGTCCAAGCTCCTTCTTTGAATTGTGTACCCAAACACTTCCAATCCTCAGCCCCTTCGATTCTCCTCTCCTTTTGTTCTCCTCTTCTTCTCCCCTTCGCTCTGTTCCTTCTGTTTTTCCTTTCCCCTTTGCTCTGTTCCTCCTCTTTTCTCTCTTCCGAAAAAGCCCCTTCAAATTCTTTTGAAAAGCCTCTTATACCCCTCCCTTGCTAATGTCATTAACCCAACAAAAATAACCATCCTAACTAACCTCTAACTACCCTAGCTAATTCTTAACTAACCCTAGCCTATTAGGATGGGGACCAATCTCCTCTCTACTTTCTCCTCTTCCCCCTTTTTATTTATTATGGTTATTATTATTATTATTATTATTATTATTATTATTATTATTATTATTATTATTTTGTATTTCTTCTTATTGGCCCTCTTCTCTTTGCCATTGATTTAGCCTTGGTGATTCAAATAGAATTCCCCGGACGGAAATTGGTATTCACAACTAGGATTATATTCAGCAAGTAAATCTCATGAAACTGATCTCTGTGTTTATGAGAATTAAATCCTGAATCTGGTATATGCTCTGCAAGCCATAGGTTCTACTGATTCGATTGAATTAGCCCTGTAGAAAAGTGAGTTAAGTCTTAAGTACCTGAATATCAATCTCCTCAAAATGTACCAGAACTGATATTGCATCCAGTCTCAGTGTTATGGCTAAATCCTACCTGATAGGCATGACACCAAATGCATGGCCTTAGCTTGAATTGGGGTCTGTTCGTCAGGGTAGGAAAGGATCCTGAGGCATAAAGCTGACAGCGCTAGGCTAAGGTGAGACTGAAAATAGGGGAACGTAGGCTAGCTGTTGTAACAGCACCTGATAACAGTTTCAGGTCCTAGTCTTTTGTCAGGCACCTTTTCATGGTGATTATTGGTTGGTAAACCAGTCTCAGCAGCAGTCTTAGCTATGCTGAATAAGTAATGCAAACTGCGAATCCCAGTCACCCTATGCATTCTTAGGTAAGTATAGGATCTATAGTCATATTCTATCACAACAATATTAAAAATAATAACAGGTTCCAGTATGCTACTCCCTGGCCAGTGCAGAAAATAGATTATCCTTAGGATAGCCATAGAAGTTCAGTACACTACAACCTGCCCTTGATATCAGGAGAGCCTAGGAGCCTAGCTTGAACGGGACCAAAGAAAGCCAAAGCTTGATTAATAAATGTCTGTTATGTTAAATCAATAGTAAAGAAAGCAGACTCATAGCAGTGAAGCCTGTTGTTCCCACTGCAGGAGTTTTAGTTATTCCTGCCAGGTCCTGTGGGATCACTCAGGTATGACAGGACAGATAGTCCTAACTGGACTTGAAAGCCTGGAATTTATCTTAATAAGGAATTTACTAAGCATATGTTCAGAAGTCCAAGACTGCATAAAACAGAATGAAGTCTAACATCATCTTGGCTAGCCAATCAGACTTCGGGTTATAAGTAAACTGGTCCTTATTTAGCATGCAGGGATTTAGATTTGATTTCTCAACAGACCAAAAATTAGAGATCTGGCTTGGTCTCAAGTCCCCGAACTGGTTTCAGTTCTGATCAGTGAAGTTAGCTAATGGAATTCTAAAGCCTAGGGGGCAGTAAACCTAGTTTTAATTTCTTTTGAGCCTTAGGTTTGTTGCATATATTCTGCTCTTGGGAAATACATAACAAAGTTAAGAATAGTTCAGTCATTTGAGTCTTAGGCTATGTCTGATGCAGAACCTAAGAAAAGCAGGAGCTGATATAAGGGAAAATTTTGGCCAATATAAAGCATAGATGCAGTAGTGATGATTGGCTTAGAGGTAGGTATGGTTGTTATCCTTGTACAGGGTCACTATACCAGTCTCTGATTTCCCTGTGCAACCATATCTGGCTTGCCAAAATTGGCACTATTGCAAGCCCAATATGAGGCAATATAGGTGGCATCTCCCTGCTAACAAAACAGGTCACAGATCAACAATATTCACAGGTTTGGGGCATTAGGTTTTGTTTTGAAAACCACAGAAATCTGGGTAATGGCCTTGATATTGCAGATACTGACTTGACCTTTCAATACACACATGGCCATAAAGGTTCAGAGTTGGGCTAGTTCTGGTTTAGTTCTAATCCTTTGTGGTTTAGTTATGGTTTAATTCTGTTTTAAAAATATAGAAATTCAAGGCTAGGGGCTCAGTTTAGAAATTTTACTAGAGTTTAGTCTCAGGCTGATTTCAGATTCACCCAAGGAACCTGTGGGGCTAGTTCAAAAATCCATTACATATGTTTCCGAGAGAGAACAGACTAGATTAGATATATTTAAGAAGTTGGAAATGAATAGTATATCTTTGAGTGGGAAACGTTGATTTAGGATAATGATGGCACTGATTTTGGTCATTTTTTTGCAACAACTTTAGCTCTTAAATATCATTGAGTCCGTAGGCTTAGAATTAGTTAATAAAACTCTTGGTATCCCACTAACTAGGGCCCGCTAGCTAGCATCTAGATGAAACCAACAAGCTAACATAAGGGCTACACATTCCAGGTTAATAAGGGCCTAATACGACATTATGTCTAGTTCTGTTTAGTTCTCACCACAAGCATCCCAGATCTGGCTTAGAAGTCCTTAATAGTAAGTATGATCCTGTTCCTATTGTAAGCTTGGTTTTGAAATAAATTGAACGCTGTTTGGGCCTGTGAGAAAGAAATGGCAGCAAAGTCATTAACTCTACATACATGCGTGAAGCAAATAGTAGCAAATATATCGCTGTCCCATTTTTTTATTTTTTTTTTAAGACTGTTTATGTGTTATTGATTTTGATAAAACATTTGCTTTAAAAAGCCCTCTTAGCAAATTATGATTATGGGTATGCAAGCACGTCTGTTTTTTTCTAAAAATTCTTCTGCTTCCAAAACATCTTTTTTTTTTTTTTTTTTTTCTTTTCTCAAGATTGTGCAAACGGGTTCTAATACGGGCAAGTAGCATTCTCTACTGTTACGTATTTTAATTCGTGCTAATTCAAATACGGCTTACGACGATTTGGATTATGCAAGCACATCTGTTTTTCTAAAAATTCTTCTGCTTCCAAAACATCTGTTTTTTTTTTTTTCTCAAGATTGTGCAAACGGGTTCTAATACGGGCAAGTAGCATTCTCTACTGTTACGTATTTTAATTCGTGCTAATTCAAATACGGCTTACGACGATTTGGATTATGCAAGCACGTCTGTTTTTCTAAAAATTCTTCTGTTTCCAAAACATCTGTTTTTTTTCTCAGATCGTGCAAACGGGTTCTGATACGGGCAAGTAGCATTCTCTACTGTTACGTATTTTAATTCGTGCTAATTCAAATACGACTTACGACGATTTGGATTATGCAAGCATGTCTGCTTCCCTAAATCCTGTATTTTCTTAAGAAACATTAATTTTTTTTTTATTTTTTTTTTTACCTAAGATCACCCTTTTCTTCTCAAAGAGATCAAGTCTCTTAACCAGAACTACGTAAGCCTTGAGTTTCCTATTGCACTGGGGAATACGTAGGAGCAGGATCAAATCCTGTCAGGTTATTTTCTATAAACCTATTTATTTTCTATTCTATTTTAAGGGATCAAACAGTTTTCAAAATATCACACACTCAGTTTAAGGGTACCGTTCTTTGGAACGAGCGAGTAGGGTGCCTAATACCTTCCTTACTCGTAACCGACTCCCGAACTTCGAATCTCATCCTTGAGTTAGGGTTTTTCCAAATCTTTTCCCTTAAAACAAAAATTTGGTGGCGGCTCCACAATCAAATTAATTCATTTCAAAATTTAGCGAGTCCGTCATCTCGTTGTAATTACGGTTATGACAGATGGCGACTCCACTGGGGACATTTTTAGAGAGTCAAGCCCGTTTATGTTTGAGTGTGTATGCTATATTGATCCTTATGCTATTTATTTGTTCCTGTATTTATTTGATTATTTGTTATCCCACCATAGGATAGATGATTTTTAATTGCTATATATACCTGTTGCAAGTTCCCCAATTGCAGGTAAATCAAAACCACCAACAGTTATAAGAGGTTTGCATGCCCTCCGCACACACCGCATATATGCATATGAACATGAGAGGGGCCCTACACCCGGGTCCGAGAGCAACTCAGGAATAGAGGGATCTAGTGGTGTCACTTGGGGTGCATGTCCCGTTTGGCTATCACGAAAATCCCAGCTAGAGTGCGTCCTTTCCTAGTACCCTGTAACCAGTAGCATTCTCTACGGTTGCAGTAAGTACTAAGAATTGGAACTTGGCTCTAGTGACCTTTATCCCATAGGCTTATGGCTAACCCTTGGTGAGAAACAAATTAGATATCCTAGATCCATAGGACAGGTAACCTCAAAATAGGACCTGCGGAGGGCACTTTCCTGTTATAATGTTGCTAATTGATTTATGAAAATATTGTTTAGAATGTGCTTTAAGAAAGCAAGTTTGAAAAAAAAAAAAAAAAAGAGAGAGAAGAAGAAAAAGTAAGGAAAAACGAAGGAAAGTCCACAAAAGGAAGAGAGAGAAAGAAAAGAGAATAGGAGAGAAGGAAGATGAGAAAAACAAAATAAAAATATTAAAAAAGGGATCTAGAGGGAGAAGAGGGGTCAGCGCTAAGCTTTTAAGGACCAAAAGTATGAAACAAGATAAAACTTCCAAGGGAACAACATTCCTTCAAATATTTTTGATATCATGCATCATTTGTTTCTTTATCATGCATAGGTTTATTTATTCATATAACTAACTTGTTTTATTTGTTGTTTTTTTTCTTTCTTTCTTTCTGTTTTTTTTTTAAAAAAAAAAAGGGATCAGATTCTGGTTAAATATACAAAGAGGGTGAAATGGAAATTAATGCGGGATTAGAATTGAGGAAGAAAAGAAGGATTGGGGCCAAGATGACTGATTTGTCCAGTATAGATTCTTTTGTCAGGAAGCTACAGACAGTACAAAAGATGGCCTTTGTTAAGAGGTACGGGAACATACTGAAGTTGCTAGAGGTGAAAGTACAAGAGGAAGCTATCACGGCTATGGTACAATATTATGACCCTCCCCTGAGGTGCTTTACGTTCGCAGATTTTCAGTTGGCTCCGATGTTGGAAGAATACGAACAGATCATAGGTTTGCCCTTGGAAGGAAGTAAGCCATACAACCACTTGGAGCACAACCCTTCCTTCAAGACGGTAGCTCAATCTATAGGGTTGCTAGAAAACCACTTCATTTCTGATTTCCAAGAAAGAAACCATACTAGGGGTTTTACAAGGGACTTCTTGGAGAACTATCTGCAGTACCTGGTAGATAATAATAGCTGGGATATCTTCATGGATGTGCTTGCCTTGGGCATTTATGGCTTAGTATTGTTTCCTCAAGTTGAGGACTTCATTGACATGCCGGCCATTGGTGCTTTCTTATCTCGGAAAAACAGGTTTGAGAATCCGGTTACCGCTCTGCTAGCAGACACCTACTGTGCTCTAGACTTTTGTTATGAAAAGAAAAAAAGGAAGATAACATGTTGCTTACCAATACTGTATATCTGGATCACTGCACATGTGTTCAAAAGGGAAGTTAAGATCCAGTGTCCAATCTCAGATTTACTGTGTTACCAGATTAGAAGCATGACAGACAGGGAATGGGCGGAACATTTGGCTGGTCTGACAGAGGGAAAGATTAGATGGCAGCCGACTTGGCAACAAAGGACAACGATTATTTATCATTGCAAGGGTTTCCCCAATGTCCCCCTGATGGGAATAAGGGGCTGTATCAGTTATAACCCCATACTGGGGCAACGCCAATTAGCCTATCCTATTCGAAGTCCTCCAGCCCAAGAGCTATTGACTCCTGTCACTATATATTATGAAGGGAACTTCGCAGAACCTCTTCGAAAGGTGCGAGAAGCTTGGGAGGTGGTAACACGAAAAGGAAAAGAGTTAGGAGTCAGAAGTTGTGCAGCAAAGGAAGAATACCGACAATGGGTAAGGGAACAGGTGCAACAAATCAAGTTACCCTTCAAACCACAAGCTGCAGCTTCAGGAAGTCAACCATTGCCTGAAACATTCGAAGATGAGGCCGTCAAAGAATTAAAAGCAAAGTTGGAGGGCCTGACTGTCAAAAACAACAGGCTGGAAGAAGAGTTGTTAAAGGCCCAACAGGAAATTGCCGCGCTTAAGAGAGATGGCCAAGAGAAAGATACCGCCTTGGAGGAAATTCGTCAACAGCAAAAGTCCGAGCGAGAGCACGCAGCTAGGGTCCACATGAGCCTTCAAGCTGCTAATAAGGAGCTGGGATTGAGAGCACAAGAAAGAGATGCGGCCCTCCAAGAAAATCAGGGAATGAGGGATGCTATTGAACAAATGAGAAGTCGAATTCGCCAAATCAGACGAGAGAAAGGTCAAGCCCTGGGAGAAAGGGATAGAGAGTTGGCAGAGAAAAATCAACTGATAGACGAAAGGAATGAGTTGCGCCAATGGGTAGAAGAGTTAAAGCAACAAATAGAGAACTTGTTAGTGGCATGCGAAAATGAAGTGAACGAAGAAAAATGGAAGGTCATTGAAGTCATTAGGATGCAACAAAAGGGGATAAGTGATCTGCAAGATGAAATGAAATGGTATCGAGACACAGCGGATCATTAGACTAGATGTTTTGGGAGGTTAGCTAGTTTGGCTAACACTGCTATCGCCGAAGTACCTCAGTTGCTCAAAAAAGCGGAAGCTTCACTTCATCCACTCCATACGCCAACTGAAGTTGAAGAATTTATCAACTTTTGTAAAGAGTTAATCATGAGAATGAACCGATATGTTGCTCTAGTTGAAAAAGAAGAAAAGGATGTACCATGAATATCATGAATAAAGAATCTACTTCTTTCTACGGTTCTTGATGTCGCATTAATTTTCATTTCATACTTCGTCTCACAAGCACGCTCATCCAATAACAAATCTGATCCCCGATATTTAATTTATGATTTAAAATTTGAGATTGCTTTTTCTTTTATACTAATTGATAAATATTGAATTTGTCCAGAAAACAAAATAGCGGATTCACGCATTCCTCAACATCCTTATAGCACACGTTCAAAAACCAGAATGATGAATGAGCTAGAAGCACAAAATGAAGAACTGAGAAATGAGGTTGCTGATCTGAGGGATCAGCTGGCAAAAGTGATGAAGCTGTTAGAGAAGAATGCAGAGGGACCCTCTGGGGCAGAGATAGCAGCTGTGACAGATACATCAGGTCCTGTACAGGTGGTAATTGATCGTGAGTGGCCTCCTTACGGGATACCACCCGGGTTTGCACCTTCAGCACAGGGTATTCCCACAAATCCTGCTGAGAATCCTCTCACTCACACCCAATACCCAAATCATCCTACTACCTACCCACCACATATAAATCAACCAGCCACTTACCATACAAATCCTACTACCTACCCACCACATATAAATCCACCAACCACCTATAACACAAATCCTACTGCTTATCCTCCACATACGGGACCTTCAACTAACACTAATCCCAACTATACATACATGAACACTACTACCATCGAGAATCCCACCAATTCCATCCCTATGACTACCTACCCACTAAACCCACAACAGCCACCTTTACCTTTACCAAACACCTATGGCCAGACCATCCGACCTGGTGGGCATCATACAACTGGGCCAGCAGTGAATGAACAGTGGTCAAATATCTCTGGTCAAGAGGCACCTCTCAATGGTAGATGGCAACACCTGGAAGAAAGAGTCAGGGCCATTGAGGGTAGCGGTTATGGACTGATAGATGCTTCTGATTTGTGTCTAGTGCCTGACGTGATAATCCCGCCCAAGTTCAAGATGCCTGAGTTTGAAAAATATAAAGGAACAGGGTGCCCCCGAAGTCATCTGACAATGTTCTGTAGAAAGATGGCTTCACACGCGCATGATGATAAGCTCTTGATCCACTGTTTTCAAGACAGCCTCACAGGAGCTGCAGCCAACTGGTATACTCAGTTGGAACGCACCCACATCCGATCCTGGAAGGATTTGGCAGATGCCTTTCTTAGGCAATACAAGTATAATATAGAGATGGCACCAGATCGGTCTCAGTTGTAAAATATGATCAAGAAAGAGGATGAGACCTTTAAAGAATACGCTCAACGATGGAGGGAACTAGCAGCTCAAGTTCAACCTCCTCTATTCGAAAGAGAGATGATCGGAATGTTTATGGACACTCTCCCTGCACCATTTTATGATAAGATGGTGGGTAGTGTTTCAGCCAATTTCTCCGATATGGTATTAATCGGAGAACGAATTGAAAGCGGCCTGCGTCGCGGAAGAATTGTACATAATACAGTTGGCAATGTAAATTTGAAGAAGCCAACCAATAATTCTTGGAAAAAGAGGGAAGGGGAAACCCACCATGTCACGTATGATCCAAATCGCTCCACACCTACACCACCTAATTACCAAACACCTTACCACCCTCAGTATGCACCATACCCTCAGATGGTGGCCGCCTCCCAGCCTAACTACCAACCACCTTACACACCCCCCACAGCTTTCCAGCAAACAACTCCGCTCATGACGCAACCACAACCAACCATACCCCAACCTCCACAAAAAGCCTGGAGTCAAAACCCTGGCCCAAACACTAACCAAACTCAAAGAAGGCCAAATAATGAAAGAAGAGTCATACACTTTGACCCTATCCCTATGACTTATACTGAGCTTTTACCCCGGCTAATACAGAACTCTTTAATCGCACCATGTCCTATGAAGCCATTGGAACCACCATTTCCCAAATGGTACGACCCGGCTGCTAAGTGTGATTATCACGCCGGAGCTGTGGGACACTCCACTGAAAATTGTCAAGGATTAAAGCATAAAGTCCAGAATTTGATAAATGCCAAGTGGTTAAATTTTGAGAAGGATGCTCCTAACATAGGAAATAATCCTTTGCCAAATCATGGGGGGCCAACGGTGAACTGCTTGGAGGTGGAGTTTGAGGTGAATATGCTTAATGAGGCCTTCCCCGGTTGTCCAAGGCCTTTAGTTATCAAATACTCCGAAGAGCCGGCTGTCCCAACACCAAACGGCTTAAGATCGATTACTATAAAGGTGCCGGGGCCATTCCCATATAAAAGCAACAAAGAGGTACCTTGGAAGTATGATGCTGAGGTATCTGGAGGCAAGACAAAAGAAGAAAAAACCGAAGTCACCACTAGTGCCACTACTGATGTGGTGAATATAGCTGGAATCGGGGGTATGACCCGGAGCGGTCACATCTATTCCCCTATAGAAGAGAGGAGAGGAAGGCCCTGCGGGGAGGCAATTTTGGCTGGTCCTGAACCAGAAGTAAGTAAGGAAGAAGAAAGAAGGGAGTTGAAAAAGCCTGTTTCTGAAGAAGATGTCTGTGAATTTCTAAGGATGATCAGGCAAAGTGAATATGCTATAATTGAACAATTGAACCGTATGCCAGCTAAAATTTCCCTACTGGCACTAATGATGAATTATGAACCTCATCGAAAGGTGTTGCTGAAAATACTCAACGAGGCACATGTGGTGCACAACCTTTCGGTAGAGAAGTTTGAAGGGATTGCGAATAATATAACCGCCAATAACTTCCTCACCTTCACCGACAGCGAAATCCCTGAAGAAGGGGCTGGGCATAATAAAGCATTACACATATCAGTGAAGTGTAGGGACCATATCTTAGCCCGGGTCTTGATAGACAATGGTTCCTCATTAAATGTAATGCCTAAAATGACCCTGTCAAAGTTACCCTATGAAGCATCCCACTTGAGGCCAAGTTCAATAGTGGTTAGGGCCTTTGATGGATCACGAAGGGAAGTTATTGGAGAGATTGATCTGCCAATACAGATTGGCCCGGTTATTTTTGAGGTAACTTTCCAGGTGATGGACATCTTGCCTGCATATAGTTGTCTCCTGGGAAGGCCATGGATTCATTCCGCTAGAGCGGTGCCATCCACTCTTCACCAAAGATTGAAATTTATTGTAGATGATAGACTGATAATTGTCTCTGCTGAAAAGGATTTTCTGGTCAGTAAACCCACCAATACCCCCTACATCGAGGCTGCTGAGGAAGCCTTGGAAACTCATTTCCAAGCGCTAGAAATTGCTAATGTTACTACTGTTAAGGAGGGAGAGGTGGTGGACCAGCATCGGCCCCCGAGAGCCCTGTTAATGATGGCTAAAATAATGTTGAAAAATGGATTCCAGCCCGGAGACAAACTGGGGCAAAACAATGGAGGATTAACTCAGCCTTTGCAGTTGATTAAAAACAAGCACAGGTTTGGGTTAGGGTACAAACCCACCGAGGAGGAAAGCAGAAGAATTAAGGAAGAAATGGAAGAAAAGAAACGGGCTAGATTGGAAAAGCGGAAACCCCGGATAAAGAGGGTCCCTCTGTCCCATATTTCAGAAAGTTTTCGGAGTGCTGGGTTCGAGACTCCGGATATGATAGCGGCAGTTGATAAAGAAGAGCCGCTCAACATGGATGACTTGGTGATAGCTTGTCCACCAGGACATGAGCTAAACAATTGGGAAACCATCGAGCTTCCCGTGATTTTAAATTCAGTCTACATGTAATTTGTAATTGCTGTAAAATTTTGTGAATAAACAATATTTTGTACATATGATTGATCAATGAATACCACTGATTTCTTTCAGAAATATTCTCTTCCTTCCTCCAATACATCCATATATCTTATTCTTTTCACATATTTGCAGATCCGAAAACAACTTGCCTAATGACGATCACGCTAGTATTGTATTGAATAATTTTGACTGTCTTGTTAATCAAGCGGATGAGGAAACAGAATTTGAATATGAACCATCAGGGGAATTATTAAGGCTGGTTGAGCAGGAATCTAGATTGATACAGCCTCACCAAGAGTCTGTCGAATTGATAAATCTGGGGACTGAGGAGGATAAAAAAGAAGTGAAAATAGGTGCGTTCAAAAATCGCTCTCGATTAGTGTCACTATTACAGGAATATAGCGACATTTTCGCTTGGTCGTATCAAGATATGCCGGGATTAGACACGTCGATTGTGGAACATAAATTTCCTTTAAAACCTGATTGTCCACCGGTGAAACAGAAGTTGAGAAGAATGAAGCCTGAGATGTCCCTAAAAATCCGAGAAGAAGTAAAAAAGCAGTTCGATGCAGGTTTCCTTGCTGTAGCAAAATACCCGGAGTGGATCGCAAATATAGTACCAGTCCCCAAGAAAGATGGAAAGGTACGAATGTGTGTAGATTTCAGGGACCTAAATAGGGCCAGTCCAAAGGACGACTTTCCTTTGCCTCATATCGACGTATTGGTTGACAATACTGCCCAGTTCTCTTACTTTTCGTTCATGGACGGTTTCTCTGGATATAATCAGATCAAGATGGCTGAAGAAGATATGGAAAAAACCACCTTTATTACGGCTTGGGGAACTTTTTGTTACAAAGTCATGCCGTTTGGGTTGAAGAACGCTGGGGCTACATATCAGAGAGCTATGGTGACATTATTTCATGACATGATCCACAAGGAGATTGAAGTATATGTGGATGACATGATCGCTAAGTCGAGAACTGAAGAGGATCACCTCGATAACCTACAAAAACTATTCGAACGCCTTCGAAGGTTCAAGTTGAGAATGAACCCAGCTAAATGCACTTTCGGTGTGAAGTCAGGAAAGTTGCTAGGCTTCATCGTTAGTGAAAGGGGAATTGAGGTTGACCCTGATAAGGTCCGTGCAATCTTGGAAATGCCAGCCCCAAAAACAGAGAAGGAAGTGCGAGGGTTTCTTGGAAGGCTAAACTACATCGCTAGGTTTATTTTCCAGTTGACAGCTACATGTGAACCGATTTTCAAACTCTTGCGCAAAAATCAGCCCATCAGTTGGAATGAGGATTGCCAAGAAGCCTTTGAAAAGATTAAGCTCTACTTACAAGACCCTCCAGTTTTAGTTCCCCCAGTCCCAGGGAGGCCATTAATTCTATACTTGACAGTGACGGGTAACGCCATGGGATGTATGCTCGGTCAACAAGATGTAACTGGAAAGAAAGAACATGCCATTTACTATTTGAGCAAAAAATTTACCGATTATGAGGCAAGATATTCCTTGTTAGAACAAACCTGTTGCGCATTGGCATGGGCCGCTCATCGTTTGAGACAGTACATGTTGAGCCATACTACTTGGTTGATCTCTAGGATGGATCCAATTAAGTACATCTTCGAAAAGCCCGCTTTGTCTGGACGAATTGCCAGATGGCAAGTTTTGCTATCAGAATATGATATCATGTATGTTACACAAAAGGCAATTAAAGTTAGTGCGTTGGCAGATTACTTGGCTCAACAGCCTTTAAGTGATTATCAGCCGATGAGACAAGGGTTTCCGGATGAGGATCTAATGGCAGTATTTAGTGAGCCAGTACAGGAATTAAAAGAAAAGTGGACGATGTTGTTTGATGGGGCGTCTAACATGATGGGTCATGGCATAGGAGCCATATTAATCTCCCCAGAAGGACGGTATGTACCTATTACAGCCAGGTTAGGTTTTGATTGTACTAATAATGTGGCTGAATACGAGGCTTGCATCATGGGAATACAAGCAGCCATCGATGCTAATGTCAAGAGCTTGGAGGTCTATGGTGATTCAGCTCTAGTTATTCATCAGGTTAAAGGTGAATGGGAAACTCGAGATGCAAAGTTGATCCCATACCAAGCTTATATTAAGGAATTGTTGGAGCATTTTGAGGATGTCACTTTTGCACATATACCTCGGGAGGACAATCAATTGGCTGACGCCCTAGCCACCCTCTCGTCCATGTTTAAAATAAGTAAAGAGGAGGATATGCCCCTTATCCAGATT
Source organism: Canavalia gladiata (assembly GCA_037954105.1). Classification (NCBI taxonomy): domain Eukaryota; kingdom Viridiplantae; phylum Streptophyta; class Magnoliopsida; order Fabales; family Fabaceae; genus Canavalia; species Canavalia gladiata. The sequence continues at coordinate 20,783,812 of CM075660.1, forward strand.
CAACGTCGAGATCGACAGGCCTTTTGCCAATCAATTGAAGAGGAACAAGATGGGCAACCCTGGTATCATGATATCCGGCGCTTTCTGAAAAACAAGGAGTATCCCAATCATGCCTCGGAAAACGACAAAAGAACGTTAAGGAGATTAGCTGCCAGTTTCTTTCTCGACGGGGAAGTTTTATATAAAAGAAATCATGATATGGTCCTGCTCAGGTGTGTAGATGCAATAGAGGCTAGGAAAATTGTGAAAGAAGTCCATGAGGGATCTTTTGGTGCCCATGCTAACGGACATGCGATGGCAAGAAAAATCCTCAGAGCAGGATACTATTGGTCGACTATGGAGACTGATTGCTATAAGTATGTTAAGACTTGTCATAAATGCCAGGTATACGCTGACAACATCCACGTGCCGCCTACGTCCTTGAATGTATTATCTTCACCATGGCCATTCGCTATGTGGGGAATGGACGTCATTGGACCGATTGAGCCTAAAGCATCTAACGGGCATCGTTTCATATTGGTTGCCATTGACTATTTCACCAAGTGGGTCGAGGCTGCCTCCTACGTCAGCATAACTCGGAGCGTGGTCGTAAAATTTGTAAAGAAAGAGTTGATTTTCCGGTATGGTTTGCCCAACAAAATCATCACAGATAACGGTACCAATCTTAACAACAAAATGATGAATGAATTGTGTGACCAGTTCAAGATCCAGCATCATAATTCCTCCCCATACAGACCAAAGATGAATGGAGCGGTGGAGGCAGCCAATAAAAACATCAAGAAAATTGTCCAAAAGATGGTGCATACATATAAAGATTGGCATGAGATGCTCCCCTATGCCCTCCACGCATATCGTACTTCAGTTCGTACCTCTACTGGAGAAACTCCATTCTCGCTTGTTTATGGAATGGAGGCCGTCCTTCCTATCGAAGTAGAGATCCCCTCATTAAGGGTGTTAATGGACGCAAAGTTGGAAGAGGCAGAGTGGGTTCAAGCCCGGGTTGATCAGTTAAATTTGGTTAATGAAAAAAGATTGGTAGCATTGTGTCACGGACAGCTATATCAGAAAAGAATGAGGAAAGTATTAGAAAAGAAAGTCCGTCCCCGAGTATTTCAAGAAGGAGATTTGGTTCTCAAAAAGTTATTACCTATGCAAAAAGCGCTACAAGGGAAGTGGGCCCCAAATTATCATGGGCCATATGTAGTCAAGAAGGCTTTCTCGGGAGGAGCGTTGATTTTAACTGATATGGATGGGAATGACCTGGCAAATCCAACCAACGCTAATGCTGTAAAGAAATATTATGCGTAATAAAAGCCCGCTAGGTCGAAAACCCGCAAGGGCGATCTAGGCAAAAGTTAGGGCATCCAAAAAAGCCCGCTAGGTCGAAAACCCGCAAGGGCGACCTAGGCAAAAGTTAGGGCATCCAAAAAGCCCTCTAGGTCGAAAACCCGCAAGGGCGATCTAGGCAAAAATTAGGGCATCCAAAAAAGCCCGCTAGGTCGAAAACCCACAAGGGCGATCTAGGCAAAAGTTAGGGCATCCAAAAAGCCCGCTAGGTCGAAAACCCGCAAGGGCGATCTAGGCAAAAGTTAGGGCATCCAAAAAGCCCGCTAGGTCGAAAACCCGCAAGGGCGATCTAGGCAAAAATTAGGGCATCCAAAAAAGCCCGCTAGGTCGAAAACCCACAAGGGCGATCTAGGCAAAAGTTAGGGCATCCAAAAAGATGCGCTAGGTTGAAAACCCACAAGGGCGACCTAGACAAACGTGAGGAAAATTCTTATCGTCGTAAGATGACCCTCGAGAATAGGTGGGAACAAGAATGTGATACTGGGGCAAATGATAAAAAGCAGATTGATTCAAAAGCAGTCAGGTCAGTATTGGGTAAATACTGGAGCAGATTGATGAAAGGACAAGGAGTGGATAAAAGTGAAATAGGCCAATATTGAAATCAGTTCGGAGCTTATCAGAATAAGACTGGGCTAATACTTGGGCAAAATTTTGAGTAGGCTGATACTGGGGCAAAATTTTGTTTCCTAATAAGCATGGGTGATAAGACAGGAAAGGTTATGGAAATACAATACTAGCATTGATCGTCTCGAAGGCACAAGACCATCCAAAATTCCATCCCCAAATATATACTCCTCTGATTCCTCGTTCTGTTTACTTTTGAAATTCAGCCATTTTATTGATTCAATTGTATTCGTTGATCAAGCATATGTATCGAATTAAGTATACTACAGCAATTATTAAATACTAAGACTGTTGAATCATGGTTAGAACGAGAATCTCACAATTGATAGTCATTTAATAACATTGAATGATTCTTCTCTCCGCAGAATAAGCAGTATGATGCATAAAGTTAGCCAACAAAATCAGAAAGGGAAGGCCAGTCGCAGGCTCTAGCTCATTCTAAAGGTCATAAGAGTCGTGCTATAAGGAAGCTGTGAATTCGAAGTCTGCTAAATAAATAAAGATTAAAATCTCTCCAAATCAAGTCTTCTTGCATTTTAATTTCCGGCATTTTGGCCTATCACATTAGGCCCCTCATGTTTAAATTTCTGTTCAAGCCTATCACATCAGGCGCGGCATTTTAATTTCCTGCATTTTTTGGCCTATCACATCAGGCCCCTCATGTTTAAATTTCTATTCAAGCCTATCACATCAGGCACTGCATTTTATTTTCCTGCATTTTGGCCTATCACATCAGGCCCCTCATGTTTAAATTTCTGTTCAAGCCTATCACATCAGGCACTGCATTTTATTTTCCTGCATTTTGGCCTATCACATCAGGCCCCTCATGTTTAAATTTCTGTTTAAGCCTATCACATCAGGCACTGCATTTTATTTTCCTGCATTTTGGCCTATCACATTAGGCCCCTCATGTTTAAATTTCTGTTCAAGCCTATCACATCAGGCGCGGCATTTTAATTTCCTGCATTTTTTGGCCTATCACATCAGGCCCCTCATGTTTAAATTTCTGTTCAAGCCTATCACATCAGGCACTGCATTTTATTTTCCTGCATTTTTGGCCTATCACATCAGGTCCCTCATGTTTAAATTTCTGTTCAAGCCTATCACATCAGGCACTGCATTTTATTTTCCTGCATTTTGGCCTATCACATCAGGCCCCTCATGTTTAAATTTCTGTTCAAGCCTATCACATCAGGCACTGCATTTTATTTTCCTGCATTTTGGCCTATCACATCAGGCCCCTCATGTTTAAATTTCTGTTCAAGCCTATCACATCAGGCACTGCATTTTGTTTTCATGCATTTTGGCCTATCACATCAGACCCTTCATGTTTAAATTTCTATTCAAGCCTATCACATCAGGCGCTGCATTTTAATTTCCTGCATTTTTGGCCTATCACATCAGGCCCCTCATGTTTAAATTTCTGTTCAAGCCTATCACATCAGGAACTGCATTTTATTTTCCTGCATTTTGGCCTATCACATCAGGCCCCTCATGTTTAAATTTCTGTTCAAGCCTATCACATCAGGCGCTGCATTTTACTTTCTTGCATTTTGGCCTATCACAACAGGCCCCTCATGTTTAAATTTTCTGTTCAAGCCTGTCACATCAGGCGTTGCATTTTAATTTTTCTCCATCCTGCCTTATCGCATAAGGCCCTGTATGTTTATCCACAGGACTTGATTTACCTTTATTTAATAAAGCCGGACAAAATTGGCTCATGTCTTTTCCCATTTCTTACTTCGATAATACAAGAAGTGCTCTTGTATTATCTAATAAAAATTGGATAAAGAGGGGCAAACTGTGAGCACCAATTTTTGTCCGGATATAAATCTCCCTTAATTAATCAAAATAACTTAAAAAATGAGAGCTCAAATGGTTAAAAGAAAGGAGAAGGAGTGCAAAATTAAATAAGTAAGCAAGTAGATAATAGATAAAGAGAGTTGAAGAAAATAAACAAAATTCAGTTAGGTTAGTTAGGGGTTAGTTATAGAGTTAGTTAGGCTAGGGTTAGAAACTAACTTCCATAGGGTTAAGGGACCATGGTTAAGTTAGGGGTATAAAGGGAATTTGAAAAAACAGAGAGGGGGGTTCCATTTTCGGAAATTTTGGCTCTCTGGAATTCTGTTAGTTTTTGCTCTGATACTCCAAGTTCTCTCTCTCGCCTTGGAGAATCTCTCGGAGCTCTCTGAATTTCCCTGGGAGGATCCTTCTTCTGGAGCTCTTTATTCATCCGGATTATCTCCACTTGTGAAGGAAGATTTGGCTTTCGTTCTTCGCCTCCTTCAACTCCTCTCTGAGTCTTTTGGTGGAATTGCAAAAGCTTCCTCCATTTGTTTTGTTCTACTTCCAGAGTTCTGTTACAGATTAGGTGGCTATATAGGGGATTGCTCTTCGCATTTTGGTTCATTCTCAAGCACTGGGAAGAATTTCTTGATTTCTAGCTGTCTGTTGGAGTTTCTCTCGTTAGCAGTGAAAGAAAGAGTTTCTGGTAGCAGCTTCTTCAATCGCTTCTCGTCTCCTTGATCAAGGTCACACAAGATTATTTGACTTTCGTTTCAGTGCTCAGAGGTTAGGCTCGTTCCTCTCACCTTTCTCTCATTCACATTTGTTGCATTTATCGCATTTCCTATATTGTGCTTATACTTTAGGCATGTTAGGATCCACGATGAACCAGACATTAGCATGAGTGCAATATTTGATGACTTTACATTTAGCATGTTTAATTAGGCTGTATGTGTTGTCTGAGGCAGAATTCATTGATAAATTGATACAAGCCTAATGTCTTCATATGGTTATTACGTTTCAGCTCCAAATTTGCAATTATAAACCCTTGAACTACTGGATATAATTGATAGACGCTTAAGAAATGAATACAGCTAGACTTTAAGAAGTAGGAGGCGTAGACCTCTCTGTTCTTTGATCAATATTCAGATCTAATTCGGAGTTATTCGAATACAGAAAACAAACCAGGAAGTAAATCAACTTCAACGATGTAACTGATATAGAACCTAGATAAAATAGGAATTGGCAGGGGAAGGGGTGCAAATGGAGCCCATAATTTGACTATCTGTTTCATGGCCAAACAGGCTCTGTGGCTCAAGTTTGTGATTTAATTAAATTCGGTCCTGTTAATCCTAGTTTATTAGGAACTTATCAGTGGATATTAGTTGTACACCATTAGTCTATAACCAGGGCCAATTGTATAGGGGTCGAAGCTCCATAGGACCTTCCTAGCTGGAAATTGGTCCCATTGTCTATCTAGTGTACTAGCTTTGTTCAGGTTTAGGAGCTCTAATTAGATGGAAGAATGAGTCTCTATTTCTGTCAGTTAAACACCTTCGGTCCAGGACATAAGAAGATCACAAATATAGCATTTGTTACAGAGAGACTCAAGCTATGAATTGATAGGCGCTGAAATATTAATTTAGCATACAAGGAGGCACATTTAGTCTTGGCGGCTAAGCTAGTGCCTCTAAGGTTGCTTCCCCTGACTGTTTCTTGCTCTCCTAGAGTTGTCACAGTAGTGAATATAAGCTGTCATATCTTGTGATTGATTATGAGGTTTATTAGGTTCATCCCCAGGGTCTATTGTGGTTTTGGTGATATTTCTGTTCTAAAAAAAACATTCTGGAAATAAGAGCTGAAAGAATCATAACTTAGTTGGAGGCTACATTAGAGTTATGTAGCGTGCTAGATGCGGTGACAAATGTCTAATGCTGTTTCTAGTCATGGCATGCTGTCCTTCTACATTGAATTGGGCTCAAGTTAATTTTGAGGAGCTTAATCAGGATATGTGTTAGTTCTAAAGTATTAGCCGGAAACCCCAATCATAGGATCTAGTTATAATTCCAAAATTGTGGCAGTTTTTTTTTGGTTTCTCTGCATAATAGGTTGTGGTAGGGTGCTGAGCCTGAAATTCTGTTTCTGGCTTGAGCAAGTCAATGGGAAATTAATGCCCTGATCATCTTTGCACTGGATGTCTGATAAGCCTTGTCTTTGGGATTCATATAATGGATCCTAAGTCTTATGCAGCGATAAGGAGCTGTAAAGACTTTCCCCCCTAGAGCTGGACTATAGGTGAATGTCATGATTTAATTTGGCCATAAACTTGTGAAAACTTTATGCTCCATAGGTTTAGAAATTCGGAGAATTGAAACTAGATTATGGTTATCAGAAGTTATCCCAGCTAGAAGCCCTTAACCAAAACAAAATCTGGAAGCAAAGGTCAATACCTGATAGCAGAGTCTAGAACTTAGATCGAATTCAAATCTAGCTTTCCTTAACCTTAGGGCCAGGAAAGAGAACTTTTTAGGCAATTAAAGAGGCCATTACCCTGAATCCTATTTGGGCAGGGTATTAGGAGAGGTATTGAAAGGGTATCCCTCAAAACTGTACAACATTGGTTTAAAAAATCTGAATAGGGAGATTGGTAGAGCCTTGACTAGGATTATATTCAGCAAGTAAATCTCATGAAACTGATCTCTGTGTTTATGAGAATTAAATCCTGAATCTGGTATATGCTCTGCAAGCCATAGGTTCTACTGATCCGATTGAATTAGCCCTGTAGAAAAGTGAGTTAAGTCTTAAGTACCTGAATATCAATCTCCTCAAAATGTACCAGAACTGATATTGCATCCAGTCTCAGTGTTATGGCTAAATCCTACCTGATAGGCATGACACCAAATGCATGGCCTTAGCTTGAATTGGGGTCTGTTCGTCAGGGTAGGAAAGGATCCTGAGGCATAAAGCTGACAGCGCTAGGCTAAGGTGAGACTGAAAATAGGGGAACGTAGGCTAGCTGTTGTAACAGCACCTGATAACAGTTTCAGGTCCTAGTCTTTTGTCAGGCACCTTTTCATGGTGATTATTGGTTGGTAAACCAGTCTCAGCAGCAGTCTTAGCTATGCTGAATAAGTAATGCAAACTGCGAATCCCAGTCACCCTGTGCATTCTTAGGTAAGTATAGGATCTATAGTCATATTCTGTCACAACAATATTAAAAATAATAACAGGTTCCAGTATGCTACTCCCTGGCCAGTGCAGAAAATAGATTATCCTTAGGATAGCCATAGAAGTTCAGTACACTACAACCTGCCCTTAATATCAGGAGAGCCTAGGAGCCTAGCTTGAACTGGACCAAAGAAAGCCAAAGCTTGATTAATAAATGTTTGTTATGTTAAATCAATAGTAAAGAAAGCAGACTCATAGCAGTGAAGCCTGTTGTTCCCACTGCAGGAGTTTTAGTTATTCCTGCCAGGTCCTGTGGGATCACTCAGGTATGACAGGACAGATAGTCCTAACTGGACTTGAAAGCCTGGAATTTATCTTAATAAGGAATTTACTAAGCATATGTTCAGAAGTCCAAGACTGCATAAAACAGAATGAAGTCTAACATCATCTTGGCTAGCCAATCAGACTTCGGGTTATAAGTAAACTGGTCCTTATTTAGCATGCAGGGATTTAGATTTGATTTCTCAACAGACCAAAAATTAGAGATCTGGCTTGGTCTCAAGTCCCCGAACTGGTTTCAGTTCTGATCAGTGAAGTTAGCTAATGGAATTTTAAAGCCTAGGGGGCAGTAAACCTAGTTTTAATTTCTTTTGAGCCTTAGGTTTGTTGCATATATTCTGCTCTTGGGAAATACATAACAAAGTTAAGAATAGTTCAGTCATTTGAGTCTTAGGCTATGTCTGATGCAGAACCTAAGAAAAGCAGGAGCTGATATAAGGGAAAATTTTGGCCAATATAAAGCATAGATGCAGTAGTGATGATTGGCTTAGAGGTAGGTATGGTTGTTATCCTTGTACAGGGTCACTATACCAGTCTCTGATTTCCCTGTGCAACCATATCTGGCTTGCCAAAATTGGCACTATTGCAAGCCCAATATGAGGCAATATAGGTGGCATCTCCCTGCTAACAAAACAGGTCACAGATCAACAATATTCACAGGTTTGGGGCATTAGGTTTTGTTTTGAAAACCACAGAAATCTGGGTAATGGCCTTGATATTGCAGATACTGACTTGACCTTTCAATACACACATGGCCATAAAGGTTCAGAGTTGGGCTAGTTCTGGTTTAGTTCTAATCCTTTGTGGTTTAGTTGTGGTTTAATTCTGTTTTAAAAATATAGAAATTCAAGGCTAGGGGCTCAGTTTAGAAATTTTACTAGAGTTTAGTCTCAAGCTGATTTCAGATTCACCCAAGGAACCTGTGGGGCTAGTTCAAAAATCCATTACATATGTTTCCAAGAGAGAACAGACTAGATTAGATATATTTAAGAAGTTGGAAATGAATAGTATATCTTTGAGTGGGAAACGTTGATTTAGGATAATGATGGCACTGATTTTGGTCATTTTTTTGCAACAACTTTAGCTCTTAAATATCATTGAGTCCGTAGGCTTAGAATTAGTTAATAAAACTCTTGGTATCCCACTAACTAGGGCCCGCTAGCTAGCATCTAGATGAAACCAACAAGCTAACATAAGGGCTACACATTCCAGGTTAATAAGGGCCTAATACGACATTATGTCTAGTTCTGTTTAGTTCTCACCACAAGCATCCCAGATCTGGCTTAGAAGTCCTTAATAGTAAGTATGATCCTGTTCCTATTGTAAGCTTGGTTTTGAAATAAATTGATCGCTGTTTGGGCCTGTGAGAAAGAAATGGCAGCAAAGTCATTAACTCTACATACATGCGTGAAGCAAATAGTAGCAAATATACCGCTGTCCCATTTTTTTATTTTTTTTTTAAGACTGTTTATGTGTTCTTGATTTTGATAAAACATTTGCTTTAAAAAGCCCTCTTAGCAAATTATGATTATGGGTATGCAAGCACGTCTGTTTTTTTCTAAAAATTCTTCTGCTTCAAAAACATCTTTTTTTTTTCTTTTCTCAAGATTGTGCAAACGGGTTCTAATACGGGCAAGTAGCATTCTCTACTGTTACGTATTTTAATTCGTGCTAATTCAAATACGGCTTACGACGATTTGGATTATGCAAGCACGTCTGTTTTTCTAAAAATTCTTCTGCTTCCAAAACATCTGTTTTTTTTTTTTCTCAAGATTGTGCAAACGGGTTCTAATACGAGCAAGTAGCATTCTCTACTGTTACGTATTTTAATTCGTGCTAATTCAAATATGGCTTACGAAGATTTGGATTATGCAAGCACGTCTGTTTTTCTAAAAATTCTTCTGTTTCCAAAACATCTGTTTTTTTTCTCAGATTGTGCAAACGGGTTCTGATACGGGCAAGTAGCATTCTCTACTGTTACGTATTTTAATTCGTGCTAATTCAAATACGGCTTACGACGATTTGGATTATGCAAGCATGTCTGCTTCCCTAAATCATGTATTTTCTTAAGAAACATTAATTTTTTTTTATTTTTTTTTTACCTAAGATCACCCTTTTCTTCTCAAAGAGATCAAGTCTCTTAACCAGAACTACGTAAGCCTTGAGTTTCCCATTGCACCGGGGAATACGTAGGAGCAGGATCAAATCCTGTCAGGTTATTTTCTATAAACCTATTTATTTTCTATTCTATTTTAAGGGATCAAACAGTTTTCAAAATATCACACACTCAGTTTAAGGGTACCGTTCTTTGGAACGAGCGAGTAAGGTGTCTAATACCTTCCTTACTCGTAACCGACTCCCGAACTTCGAATCTCATCCTTGAGTTAGGGTTTTTCCAAATCTTTTCCCTTAAAACAAAAATTTGGTGGCGGCTCCACAATCAAATTAATTCATTTCAAAATTTAGCGAGTCCGTCATCTCGTTGTAATTACGGTTATGACAGTTATTAATTTTAATCTAACTTAATATTGAAAAATTATATAATAAATTTATTTATATTTTTAATTAAATCATTGAATTTACAACAACTAAATACTTAATACTGGTTTTAATTAATATTTAATTTCTAAATATTTTATTATTTTAATTTTAATTAAGTTTTTAAAAGTAAATCACTTAAATTACACATTAATCCTTAAATGTTGCATAATTATGATGTGATGATGATAGTATAGAGATTTATTATTTGTTAATTATAATAATAAATGTTAATCTAATTTAATATATAAATAGTTTATAATAAATTTTTATTTATTAATTAATCACATCATTAAAATTATGAGAAGTAAATATGCAATGCTATTTTCAATTAATATTTAATTGCTAAATATTCTATTCTTTTGGTTTTAAATAAATTTTTAAAATTACATCATACTAGAATATATATTAATCATTAAATATTACACATTACCTAATAAGAGTTTAAGATTATATGTGTAGTGGTTCATTATGTTTAATTATAGTAATTAATATTAATCTATTGTAATATTTAAATAGTATATAATAAATTTATTTATTTATTTCATTAAATCATTGAAATTGCAGAACTAAATACTCAATATTATTTTTAATTAATATAATTTTTAAATATTCTATTCTTTTACTTTTAATTAAATCTTTAAAATTATATGATACTAAATTACACATTAATCATTAAACATTACACACTATAAATTAGACTATAAGATTATATGGGTAGTGATTGATTGTTTATAATTATAGTAATAAATATAAATCTTATGTAATTTTTATTGCATATTATAAATGTATTTATTTTTTAATCAAATTATTAAAATTACAATAACTAAATACAGAATTCTACTTTTAATAAATATTTAATTTAAAATATTCTATTCTTTTACTTTTAATTAAATATTTACAATTATATCTAGGGATGGAAGTGAACAAGGTCGTCCTACTGGGCCTACAGCTTGACTCGTTTAATAAATAGATAGACTCAGGTTTGGTAAAAAGTCTTTTTAGATAAACAAATCAGACTCAGGCTTATAAAAAAACTTTTTTAACCTATTCAAGAGTCTATTTATATATATATATATATATTATATTTATATTTATTTTAATATATTATATTTATATAATATTTATTTTATATTTTATTTACATAATTTTAATATATATATATATATATATATGTTTTAGGCCTATTTAATGACCTTTTTATCTTGTAGGCTTTAAATTTGCAAGATTTTTTAATTAATTATTCATATAGGCTTTAAGTTTATTTATTGATTTTTTTATAATGTAGGCTTTTAAACAAGCTTACAGGCCTTGTAGACTTTAAATCAGGCCAGATTTTGACAGAAAAAAAAAAAGCCTTTATCAGGTAACAGGCCCAGACTCTGGTCTCAAAATTTTTAAACAGACCAGACTTAAACACTCAAAGTCTAACTCGTCTCGGCCTACTTCCATCCCTAATTATATCATATACCATAATCATTAAACATTAAACATTACATAATTAGAATTTGAATATGATATATGCAGTGATCAATTCATTTTATCCATAATAATTAATATTAATCCAATGTAATATTTAAATATTATTCAATAATTTTATTTATTTTAATTAAATTATTAGATTCATAAGAAATCAATACTCATTGCTATTTTAATTAATATTTAATTTATAAATATTATACTCTTATACTTTTAATTAATTCCTTAAAATTTAATCATGCTAAATTATACATTAATAATAAAATATTAGACATTACATAATCAGGGTTTGAATATTATATGTGTAGTGATCCATTATTTTTAAATAGATTAAATAATATTAATTTAATATAATATTTAAATAAAAAATAATAAGTTTATTTATTTTGTAATTAAATTATTAACATTAAAAGAACTAAATAGTCAATGCTATTTTAATTAATATTTAATTCCTAAATATTCTACTCGTATACTTTTATTTAAATCCTCAAAATTTAATAAAATTAAATTACAGATTAATCATTCAACATTATACATTTCATAATCAAAATTTCAAGTTTTTATGTATAGTGATCGATTATGTTTGATTATAATAATTAATACTAATCTAATGACATATTTACATAATATATAATAAATTTATTTACTTTTTAATTAAATCATTGGATTTACAAGAACTAAAATACTTTAAAAAAATATTAATATTAATTTTAAAATATTCTATTTTTTATTTTTAGTTTAAACTTTAAATTTTTATCATACTAGATTATACATTAATAATTAAATATTACACATAATATAATTAGGATTTGAAAATTATATGTGTAACATCGATTATTCTTAATAACAAGTAATTAATATTAATATTAATATAATCTAATATTTAAATAATATATAATAATTTTATTTATTTATTTATTTAAATAAAATATTGAGATTAATAAAATTAAATAGTTAATGTTATGCTAAATTAATATTTGAATTTTTAATTAAATCTTTAATTATACTATTTTAAATTACACATTCATCATTAAATATTATACAATATATAATTAAGGTATAAAGATGATATGTAGTGATATATTATTTTTAATTAAAGTAGATTGTTATTATTTAATTTTATTTGAGATAAAATTTATAAATTTAATTTTTTAATAATTTTAAATATTTAGTCATTTGAATAATATTTTAAACTTTAAAATTTAAAAATAGAAATTGATAAATATTTTTGAACATCTTTCAAAAGATTTGGTAAGATTTTCATTCTCAAGAGATTTTTCCTTGGTGGCTGGATGTGAGGTGTTGATTTTTTATAAACTTATTAAAGAACAAAAAGGATGAATATCTCTCTTCATCCACTCATTTGGTGCTGTCAATTAAGCCCCTAGCTTAGGGGCTGATTCACGTGACCTTGTATAATGAATTTTTATAATTCACTCCTTTGATAAATAGGATTTTTATAAATCTTGTCCCATATGGTATCTACTTATATAGGTTAGGGATGAGTTCAGTCCCATATGGTATATATTTTTATGGGTTAGGGATGGGTTCAACCCAAAAGCAATAACCTCATCATCTAAATAGTTTTAATTTTTAAATTAAAAACCTAATTTTAAAAATTAAAAAAATTTAATCTTTGATTTTTCAAATGAGATACACATCAATTTTAGAATTTCTCTTGCATTTTTCATTCAAAATTAAACCCTATCAAAGGAAGAGCTTGATTTCATTATTTCTTTAATGATTCTTTTGTTACTCCAGACTGCAAACGAATCGTGGTAAAAGACTGTAAATTGTGAACTTACGAACTATAGGAGAGGATAGAGGACTAAACTCATTCTCCAATCAACCAACGAGATACCATTTTCCCGTTTTCAGGATTTTTGTTTTCTGTTTTGCAGTTTTTCAATCTTTTAAGAAGTTCATTTTGTTGAAAAATGCTTAGCGCATTGCAATGTTTATTTCTTCACATTTTAGCTGGTTAAATTGTATGAAAAGTTATTCTAAGCCATTGTTTTAAATTTCAATTTAATCTAAACAGAGCATCATGGCTTTGTATGAAGTGCATTCTCTTTGAGAATTTTCTTCTTTATGATGCTTTTAATATATGTATGGAACCAAATTAATAACTTAATACAGTATTTAATTCTCATCATTCTTTCTTTTTCCTTGCATGAATTTCCAAATTTATCTTGATCTCAGTTCATTATAACTTACCATCATTTGTACTTTCATTTGGGTGCTTCACAAGAAAGGGGAAAGCAAAATCTAAGATGCTTTATAAATACTCTAATTCAGGTAATTATTTTATGCCTTTGATCTTGAAACTAAATTGCTATTCGAGTTTTGTAAACAAGGAAACCCAAATCTCCTAGCAGATAGTATCACCTAATCTGCAAATGACTCAATTTGTTGTAATGATTTTTTAAAACTAGTAGAGCTAAAACTCATTGTTGCATTGGGCTTCTATTTTATTTTCTGATTTAAAAAGAACTTGATTCGTATGATATTAAAAAACTTCATTGATAATGTTCTCTCAGGAAACTAGTTATATTAATTTGATTATTAGGTAGTACGGTGGAGATAACTACACATATTATCCATATGAAAAAGTTGAGTTAAAGCATCACCCATATTCCATGAGAATGGTACGAGGTAAAAGGTAACAACTCTTCTCCTCTCCTGTATCTATATATATACTCTCAAGGTAATGCAAATTGAAATTTCATGTGGCAGAAGCCAAAAATATATCAACTAAAGAAATAATCAGCTTTACAATTCTTTTAATTTATTTAAAAATTGACATACAAAAATGATTCAATGAATCATATAGATGAAGTGTTTTCTATTTATCTACATCTATGATTAGGCAAGTTTTATATGCACAATTTTGTTGATAAGTAATAAATAGTTGGCCACCTTGTTATGTACTAAAATGACATACCATTAAAATAGGTATATTCTTAATGTTTTCTAATTAAAAAATATCATTCTATTAAATTAAGTCTCAAAGGTTTATTAGTAACTCTTAATTACTATCACATTGTAAAGGGCATCCCATTGGGGTTACATTCTCTTAGATGTCATGTTCTAGTTAATTGAATTCATTCTTGCAGAGTATATAATCATTGAACCTGCTAAATTGTTATTTGGTTTTCTATTGTTAGCTTTAATGAAAAACTGAGAGCATATGATTCTACTATAGTGTTATGTTCATTGTAGTAAGATGGGGCAAGATGCAAGAGAATGTAAGGAATGGATCCTTCTTCCTTCTTCAGAAACCATAAGTTAATTGTGGAAAATGATATTTGTTCTAATTTCTTAATTTGAACCCATTTGATCCAGTAAAGTTATGTGCAATGGGGTTTCTACTAGGGTCATTTTCAAGCATTGGTACAAAATATACATAGGTGTTGTCTGTTAATGGCTAAGAAGCTTAAAATTGCTTGTAAGACTCATTATCATTAGAATGTTGTACTTGAGCTAGTGTAAGCATTAACTGTAGCCTAATGTAATCACTCTTATATAGCAGCAACACCTTCCATATATTCTACATCTCATGGTGAGTGCACATAGTGACTCTCTGGGGAGTATTCGGGCCATTCCATAGATTGAGAATCTTGTTTTCAACCAAAGAGATGCACTTCCTATTTACAAAAGGAAATATGATAATTGTTTACAAGATATAGTCATGGTGTGTCTTTGGAGAAGTTTCTCATTCATATTCCTTAGGGTCGGTTGATGGGCCCGGATCGTGGAGCCTTTAAGAGCAGATTTAATAATTCAAAACAATGTAAACACTGAAAAAAAAATATATTTTTTTTGCATAAAAAATATTGCAGACCAACCAACTAGAGCCTGCGTTCATTTGCTCCAACTGAAAAATAATTATTATTTCTCTAAAAACCTTAAAGTAATACGGCTCTTGTCTTGTCTCTATTTATTTTCACTTTTTAAAGACAAAATGACACCTGTAATTGTAATGCTCAGTGAAGTTTTATCTCTTCCATCACTCACTTTTCTCATATAGCAGGAGAAGCTAATGCAACGTCCCAGTTTAAAGGTAACTAACTAATCACAACCAACCTAATACAGCTTGGAACAAGTCATCAATTCATTGTTTTGTATTAAATTTGACCTCATTTTTATTTATTTATATAATAAGGTTATAAACTGTTTAAGATGTCTTTTTAATATGAAGGATTAACTTATATAAATATAAATTTATTATTGTCATTATTAATATGTTGAATTTTAATTAATTCATAGATATATAAATAGATATAAATATTCTCATCATGACCATGTTCCTACATACTATATTTGTTGTTAATAGGCTTTTTTTTCGCACACTGAGGAAAGCTTGAAGTTAGCGTTTGTCTTTCTAAATTGTATGTTGGTATGATGCTATGTTTTAACTTAAGCTTTGTTTTATTTATTTATTTACTTTTCCTGAGTGACAAAAACATTTTTATATATATATCATGATTAATCTTTTGGTTTATTTTATGTTGGATATTCCACATAAAAGGATCCGTAACAGAAAAGGAAAACATTTTTCTTTTGAATATAATGGTAGTGGTTTATATATTTATTCATTATATTGTTCTCTCATCTAACATTATATACCATTCTTGCATTCAATATATTATTCATACAACTTGCACAGTAGTGGTCCTCTTTGCCTAGTACCTTTCTCAAGTTAATTAATAGATTTATAAGTACATTATCCTATGTCAACCAAGACCTTTTAATTTGGAGAAATTTACTGGGTGATCTATTCCAAACAACAAAATAGGAAGTCACAAGACGAGAGGTAACATTTTTATTTATAAACTTTATTTTCCAAATTGTTGGTTATGCTTTCTTTGTTGGAACATTAGTCTATTCATTATTTTTAAAAATAAAATTATTTTAATTATATTATTTAATTTTATTGCATAGGAACTTAAAAATTGGTTATGGAGTCTACGAGTAAGAGTATTGTTAATTTGGATGATGATGATGTTTCTAAAACTCCTGTAATATCTGAAAGTATTGAGACAACTATGACAAAATTATCAAATGTTTGGAAATATTTTACCAAGATTGGTATGGATAAACATGATTTTGAAAAGGCTACATGCAATTATTGTGGTCATGAGTATAAAGTTGGCAAGAATCCTAAATCAAAGTTTAATTATGAGACTTCACATTTAAGTCGCCATCTTTTAGTTTGTAAAATTTTTGAGTCGAGTGTGGAGGTGAAAGATGATAAGTCTACCTCAAGAAATATCAATTAAGACATTCAATGCAACATGTTTGTTAAGATCATAATTAGACATGATTTGCCTTTTAACTTTGTTGAATATAAGGGTGTTAGGGAATGGGCAAAATATTTGAATCCGAGTGTTGAAATTCCTTCCAGAAACACCATTGTGTCATGTTAAAAAACTACATGTCAAAGAGAAAAAGAAACTTAAGGAAATTATGTGTGGGCTTCCTAATAGAGTATGTCTAACTTTTAAAGTGTGAACAGCAACTACCACTAAGGGTTATATATGTTTAACTGCCAACTTTGTTGATAACAATTGGAAATTGAATAGTAAAATTCTGAATTTTTGTTGAATGATGCCCTCCATACCGGTGTTGAATTGGAACACACTTTATTTAGTTGCTTAAAGGAATAGGGAATTGAAAAAGGGTGTTCCCTTTGACCTTGGACAATGTTTCCTCTAATGATAGCATGTAAAAAATTTTAAAAAACCATTTTAATGTTCAAGGTAATTTGTTATGTGATGGTAAATATTTTCATGTTTGTTGTTCTGCACATATCCTAAATTTGATTGTTCAAGAAAGGTTGAAAATAGCAACTGAAGCTCTGTATAAAATAAGAGAGAGTGTTAAGTATGTTAGAAGCTCAGATGGAAGGATGAATATTTTCAAAGATTATGTTTGTAGCGCAGGTTTAGATATGAACACTGGTTTAAGATTGAACGTGTCTACTAGGTGGAATTCTACATATTTAATGCTTGAAAGTGCAATCAAATACAAGCGAGCTTTTAATGTTTTTAAAGTGGCAAAAAAAATTATAAAAGATTTTCATCTCAAGAAGAATGGGATAGAGGAGAGAAATTTGTGTATTCTTGGAACCTTTTTATAAGATCATAAATATGATGTCTGATTCATTTTATCCTACTTCAAATCTGTATTTTATGCAAGTTTAGAAAATCAAATGTATCCTTGAAGTAAACTTGGCAAATGATAATAATGTAATAAGGGAAGTGTCTTTGAGGATGAAAGGAAAATTTGATAAGTATTGGAAAGAGTACAATGTTGTACTAGCTTTTGGAGCTATTGTTGATCCAACATTGAAGACTGACTTCTTAAATTATTATTATACTAAACTTTAACTGCCAAAGATAAGGTTAGAAGTGTGAAAGAATATGTTAGCATTTTTCCTATCCCAAGTGTTTCTTTTTTCAAATCATCCAATGAAGTTATTTTATTTTCTAAGTTAAGCGAAGAAGGAAATAAGTCTAAGAGATCAAGAGTTTTTAGTGTAAGTTTTTTATCCTAACTTAGATTTTATTTCTTTCATGTTTCTTTTGTTTAGCTAAATAATATTTTATATATTGTAGGATTATAAAATGCATAAGAATGAAGCTAAATCATTTAGTGGTAAGAATGAACTTGATGTCTATTTGGATGAATCACAAGTAGATGTTGATGATAGTGACGTTTTTGATGTCCTTCACTATTGGAAGATCAACGAGAAAAAATTTCTCACTCTTTCTATAATGGCACGCGATGTGCTCAGTATTCTAATTGTTACAATAGCATCTAAGTTTGCTTTTAGTATTGGAGAACATGTTTTTACAAAATATCGAAGTTCTACTCTTCCTGAGAATGTTCAAATGTTAATTTGCACTAGGAATTGGTTGCATGGCTTTGCTCAAAATCCTATTGGTAATATTTTGTAGAATAATTATTCATTACTATTCCTTATCTTACTTAATTATTTTACAATTGTTTCTTAATCATTTTCTTTGATTGAGTTTCAGATGATGAAGATGATGATAATATTTTTGATTTTGAGATAGCAGTAGGGGAATTTAACGAGTATGGAGAATTTAGAGAATAATTGTACGTAATTTTTTATTTTATCAAATTGTAATGAGCTCTTGATGAAACTGAATAACGAGCATTTTGTACTTTATTTACTTTTATATCTCACATTAAGTAGTTAAAATTATTAAGATAATTAGGTTTCATTTCAGATTGCTTTATGTTTGTGCTAGGACCTAATAATTGTTTAATCTCTGAATTTTATCAGATAACTATTTTTATTGCATGCTAGAATCCGGGTTTCTTTTCCAATGACTATATTGATATATGAATATGATATGTGATTTCTATTAAAATGGTCTTCATTGGTGCGCATGTGAATGATATGAATGATGTGTAATATATGTATGTATAGAGAGAATGAGAACTGTAAGGTTAAAATTAACTAAAATGAACCTGAGTTATTGATTGTCCACTTTATAATTCAATATTTTGTGTTTTCAAACTATTCATGTAAATTTGTTACTTTATCCTTGGCTTGCTTTGCATAAATCAAGCTCTGGGCAAAACA
The DNA here is from genome assembly GCA_037954105.1 of Canavalia gladiata. Lineage (NCBI taxonomy): Eukaryota > Viridiplantae > Streptophyta > Magnoliopsida > Fabales > Fabaceae > Canavalia > Canavalia gladiata. The sequence goes on from CM075660.1 coordinate 20,802,710, forward strand.
ACTCCTAAACATGTATCTTAAATGAGTTAAAGACAAGGTACCCACTGTGTTAATTTCTTGTTTAGTTAATTTTGAGTTTTTATTCATTCTTTGACTTAATCAAGATAGTTTACTTATGAGAAACCTTGAAAATTATTAGTTGAACTAAGATGCATAAATATGTATTGACTACTGTCGGAGCTCTCATTATTTGCTCTAGGAGATTTTTCATTTGACATTTTTGGATATAACATGCTTTCATTTCTATTTTTTTCCAGGTCATATGTTGAGATTTCGTTGTTCTTAATATTATAGTGGAGTAATGGATACTGTAATTATGCATGGTTTGCTCATATTGTTGTTTTCTTCTTTTATGCAGACCATGTACCTTGTATTGGTGGAAAACTTTAGAGCTGATATGTTATGTAACAGTTTTTTAAAATTTTCAACTCATGGGTTGGCCTTAGCCCATGGGATTTAGTGAACTTTTTGGTCCTATGGGCTTTACAAGAGTGGGCTTTGGGGACCTATGGATTATTTTAGCCCCAACCCACATGGGTTAAGGTTGGGTTAGGTTGAATGAGCTAAATTGATAGCTCTACATTCACCTCCATTCACTCCACTAAAAAGGGTCACAACAAAATCTCTTCTATCACCATTTCGGACGACCACTCTCCCCAAAAAAATAGATTTTCCTCTCCTCACAGTAAAATCTCTCTCTTAACAGACTCTCTTAGTTAGCTCTCTAGCTCGGATGCTACGGGTTCGAATTCATTAAAAAAAGATCCATACAAAATTCTTTTTGACTCTGGTCACTCTCTCCACAAAAACACAAAATCACCTTTTTTCTCAACCCTCTCTAGACTCTCTCTCTTAGCAAAAACACACACATCAACCATAAACTCCCAGCTCATGGACATTTATGATCACCCTCCCTCCAGCCCTTCATCATTTCTCTGTCACACTTCTTGGATTTGCTACACAAATACACAATCATTACCATCTTCTTCTCCTCACCATCACATTCTCTCTTACCCGTCCACAGGCCAAGGCTCGTAACATACAAACATTGTTACCAACATGTGACTCACTCTTCATGCATGAGTGAATAATCAGAAAGAACATTCCACATGCTCATCCACAAGCGTAGATGCAACCCTAAATCATGTACACAACCTAGGTCCATCGAGCAATGACGAGAAACACAGTTCTGTCCCATTCACGTAAACATAATGCTCATATTTCTTCTCTCTATCATTTTTTTTATCATTTTTCCCTATTAGTACAAAATTTTACTCATGGGTAAGTGCACTCGTTGGTGTAGAAAGAGGTATTTAATATCCTCAATATTGTTTCCTTAAAGACTATTTCAACAATCTTAAAGAAGGATTGAATCCTAACTTTTGAACTCTGCAGAAAAGAGTTTTATTTAGAAATATTTAAAATAAAATATAAGGAGGAAAAAAACAAGAGTAGGAAATTTAAAGGTAAAATAACATATGCACAAATTCAACTATGGAAAGGCATGAAACTTTCGTTTCCTTTATAATTTTACCCAATTTCACCCCAAAACTCATAGATTTAGTTTACCTTATACTTCTGTTAATTAGGCAATGGTACGATCGTCTATCCTCCTAATTAACTTATAAATTAACAAGAGTAGCTAATTCTCACTAAATGATTAAGCACAATAAGAAAAACACATATGAATAGAAACATATAATCATTCATAAAAAGAAAAAAATGGGTTCAATTGGTTACATCGTAAGTTTCACCAAAGCCCAATGATTTGAGGATTAGTCACACATAGAGAGAGAGATAAGACAAATAAAACCATACTCATCCAACAAAACAATCCATAATCTCATTTCTATAAAAAGAATGACAAAACAATTGTGCAAACAATGCTGACAATAGGATGTTGCAACTTGCACTATGAAAGAGCCTCTGCCTCCAAGATCCTATAGGAGGATATTAAAATAAAGATAAGAATGGAGTGGTGTATCTTTGGGGTAGTGATGTCGAAGAGTGGTGTGACCATTAAGACTTAGGGTGGTGTGGTGTAGTGTAGCAGAGCCCTCATCTCATAGGTGTGGATTATGGCTTCGATGTTGTAAACCAAACTTGACTTGGCCACTTCCTTAGACATCACAACCATTCTAAGTCATCTTACAACATCGTGGATTGACTGGGGTGCCTCCCATATTATTAGGGTTGACGTTACATATCACATTAGATGGCTAGTCTTTTTATGCTCATTTTACCCATTTTTTGATCCAAAACTTGCGTATTTTTGAGTTCTTTACTTACATGACCATTCCTGCAAAAATAAAGGAAATTATGTAGAATTACAATTAAATTATTATCAATTATATCGTAATTATAACTAATTTCCTGTAGATAAATCAACAGAATGGTGGTTTACCAAATATGTTAAGCCAAAAAGCAAAATATTAAAATGTAAAGTCTGAATCTTGAGGATGACGGAAATTAAACATATAATGCCTTATGTTTGGCCGGAATGCAAGAAAATAAAATGCAAATCCTGAATCTTTAGCTGACAGAAATTAAATATGCAGTGTCTTGTGTTAGGCCATAATGCAAGAAATTAAAATGTAAAGCTTGAATTTTTAGGCTGATAGAAATTAAACATGCTGTGTTTTTTGTTAGGACATAATATGGGAAATTAAAATGCAAAAGTATGAATCTTTAGGTTGACTAAAAATAAACATGCAACGCCTAGTGTTAGGATAAAATGTGAGAAATTAAAATGCAAAGTCTGAATCTTTAGGCTAGCAAAAAATTAAAATCCACAATAAGCAAATGTTCCTAACAGGTACTAGGCTTTTGACAAAATTTAAATGTAGAAAGAAAATGTGCCAAGGGTATATATACCTTAAGCATTTCTCATATAAGTTCAAAAGGTGCAAAACTTATGCAGATTATATGCAAATGCGTACATAAAATGACATATGCAGATTATATGGCTTTAGAATTTCTTAATTTGATGATGAGTAAGAATGTCATTATGTTTATTTCTTCATAAAATTTTTATAAGGCTGCCACTTAAATCTCATGGGAAGGGAAGCTTTATGCATTTGCCAGGCTTATGAAATTAAGACCTTGTTAAGCTTGTCATGATTTTCATTTTCATATTTTCTTTCACTACACACACTTATATAATTTTAAGGAAAGAATTTAGAGGAAGAATAAAAAAAAAGGATAAGAATTTTGATGCCTTGATGGTTTCTACTAGATAGCCAATGCTAGTACCACACTTCTACCATCCTAATTTTCCATTAATAGGCTATTGAAGAAAGGAACAAGTTTGTACCAGTTTAGAATTATTAAGATCTTATTCCTTTAATCCATTGGTTCGAGTTTGCATCAGTTTGAAAGTCTTCTGCTTCGAAGTTTGGGCAAATGAATTGCCGCAGTATGCAAGTTTGATACTTTTGTTCTAGTAGGCAGTCTCTCACTAGTCCACCTTTCCAAGTTTTTTGATTTACCTAACTTTTGACTGAATTGCTTTTTCAAGTTTTCAATCTAGCGAGCTTTATTTTCTTGACCCTAACTTTTGCTTAAGCTATTCTTTTAAGATTTCTCTCAAGTAAACTTTTTCATTTGAATTTCATCTAACCTTTTATTTTTTTTATTTTATTTTCACCCTAATTTTTCCTGGATTGATTTTTAATCTAGTGGGATTTTTATTTTTATTTTTATTTTTATTTGATTAATCCTTTTAAATTTTTAACCAAATTTTTTTTATTTTTTTCTATTTATTAACCTTGATTCTGCTAGGATTAGATTTTTGGACTTCCAATTCAACGGACCTTGTTACCTTAAATTTTACTTAAACTAATCATTTTTCATTCCATCAAGATTTTTATCTTTTTTCTTTTTCATACATGCAAGAGTCAATACTCTTTCGGTTATTTCATGAAACTGTCTATTTAGCTTCTTATACCACCACCTTGTTAAGATCTCGACTTACGACTTTTTCTTATTTAGCAAAGTAACAAAACTATCAAAATTTCATGATGCAGAACTAGCATTATCACTATGAAGAATGTTTTTTTCAAACTTTTATTACTTGGAAACGGAACAAGGGGAATAGAAAATAAGAGAAGGAATATAATAAAAAGTATATGAAAAATGGTGAAATTTATATTTCTTTAATGGCATATGTACAAAAAGGAAAAGTAAGCCCAATTTAAAAGGAAATAAAATATCCTTAATATTTGGAAAAATTATTTACATTTGAAATGAAAGTCATTAAAAACTTGACAGTTCTTTAACTGTTAGACTTAATGGGTGTGAACAAAGATAGTATCATTGTTACTCCTTCAACTTGCTCCAGTCCTTCCTTCAACTGACTAATGAACCCCCATAATCTGGAAAAGGATTATTCACAATATTGTGAACACACTTGTCAAAATTCCCCAATTTGGCTTCAATCAATTTTTTCACTTTATTCTTGAAGGGTAAATAGTTCTTTGTTGAGTGACTAATAACTCCAGCATGATACTCGCACTTCAAATTTAGGTTATACCATTTGGGATATAGTGGTTCAACATTCTTTGTAGGAAAAGATAGCTTTTGATTAAATGTTGCAAGAGCTCAATGTATGTCATTAGTATGGGGTCAAACTGGACAAGTTTTCTTTCTTGTGTGGTTGGTTTTCCTTGGTTAGTGTTTTCATTTGGGCTTGTGTTTGGAGTCCAAACATGGGTGGTTTATGATGGAGGTGAGAATGGTGTGGGTTGGTGAAATTGTCTAGGAGCTTGATAAATTGGAGGATAAGGAGCATGTGAAGCTTCAACGATGTAAGGGTATGAGGTCTGGAACAGTGGTTGAAAATTGATAGGGTTATCAATTGATATTTATGATATATGTTAGTTTGGGTCAAAAGTCACATTATGGGTTGTTCCTTCTGCTTTCCTTCTAGTTTCCACTGGTGATTTCTTTGCATTAATCATCTCAACGGAGTTAGGTGCGAATTTTCCACTATGCATTCTCTCTTCCACTCTTTCATCAATGATGATAACTTTAAAGGAATTAGCTAATATGTTTCCAATCATTTTATTATAGAAAGGATTTTAAAGGGTATCAATGAACATAGTGATCATTTCTTTCTCAATTAGTGGGGGTTGCACTTGAACTGTCAGTTCATGCTACTACTAAGCATATTCTTTGAAAGCTTATTCTTCTCTTTTGGCCATGTTTTACGGTTGGAATCTATCAGGAGCCATCTCCAAATTATATTTGTATTATTTTAGGAATGCATCAGTCAAATTTTTGCAAGAGCAAATATTTGGCTTCTCAAGCTATGTGTACCAATTGGAAGCTTCCCTAGTTAAGCTATCTTAGAATAAATGAATGAGCAATTTGTCATCATGAGCATATAAGACCATCTTCCTACAGTACATTATTAAATGATTTTTTGGATAACTTATTCCTTAATATTTGTTAAACTTGGAAACTTTAAATTTAGGAGAAATGATCACATATGACACCAAGTATAGATCAAAGGTCTCTCCAATGCCATAGTCATTGCCTTCAATTGCACGCATCCTTTCTTTTAAAAATTTTCACTTCTTAGCTTCTTCGCTAGAAGGATTTTCTTGGTACCCTCCTATGGTGTGGTAAGGCGGAGAGAATGACATATGTAAGGAACGAAAGCTTTAAGAATATCAAAATTTACATTTACAAAATTATATTGATCATAATAAATATAAATATACACATATTATGTTTTTATTGATTTATGTATATTTGTATTGATTTATTTAGATATTTTAAATTCACAAGAGTATTAAAAAAATACTATTTATCAAATTAAAATTTTTATAAAAAATAATAATAATATAATTAAGGTTAAAAACAGCATATGTTAGGTGAATTCTCTCACTTGTTAATTTGATAAACATAAAAAATAACTGCACATAAACATGGTAACTTCCAGCTAAATGTAAACCGTTCGATCATTATTTTTTATTTTAAAAAAATTTAAGCTATCTAATCTACATATAATGAGACGTAAGATTACTGTTAGTATGTGGATAATCGGTTCTCTTTGATTCTTATGAGAAACATAACATAAAGCTAACAACAAACTAATTAGATAACAGAAAGCTAATATTGATGGCCTGGTGATCTTTTTTTTGTTAGTCACCAACTTTGATTGAAATCTCACCAGCCAAGTTAGCTTCATTTGCTGAAAACTGTTTCTTTTTTCCTTTTTTTTTTTCTAAAAAAAAAAAGATGAGCGTAGGGCCAAGTGTGCGTATTACAAGTTACAACATGGCATTGGATATGTCCCCACAACTGCTTCACCTATATATCTTGTTCCCTCCATCGCATAAATTGTGAAGGCAACATTACAGTCATTCGCAAATGGCTTCCATCTTATCAAAACTCATCACTATATCATTCCTTCTTCTCTTCATTTTGGGTGGAGAGGGACGTGACCCATTCGCTTGTGACCCAAAGGACACGGCCACAAAGAACTTGGGATTTTGCAAGGCATCGCTGGCAATAGGAACAAGGGTGAAGGACCTAATTGGAAGGTTAACATTGGAAGAAAAGGTTAACTTGCTAGTGAACAATGCCGCAGCGGTTCCACGAGTTGGAATTAAAGGATATGAATGGTGGTCAGAGGCACTACATGGGGTTTCAAATGTGGGTCCCGGAACCAAGTTTGTTGCCCAATTCCCTGCCGCCACTAGCTTCCCTCAAGTCATCACCACCGCTGCTTCTTTCAACGCTTCTTTGTGGGAATCTATTGGACGGGTCAGTTTTCATCTTTCCCTGTAATTCAATCAAAACTATAACCTATTACCAATTATCACATTAGTATCTTTATCAGAAATTTTATCAATTTCTACTCAAGCAACTAAATTCATACGGATTAGAGAAACATTATTTTTGGTTAGCATACTATATTATAGTCACTCCAGTTTTATTTTCTTCTCTGTTTTCTGAGCTTGATGGAATAGCTGGCCAGCACTTCTTCCAATTAAAAATATTGTTGCTATTTTATAAAATTCAAAATATTATTTTTTTTAATAATATCTATATTATTGATATGTTATTTGAATATTTAAATTAATTTACAGTTATATTAAAATTCTTGTAAAAAGTTATTTTAGATTAAAAGTTATTTTATTACAATAATTTATGTAATTAATATTTTTATTATAGTATGTGCATTATGTTTGGTTTACAAAAGAAAAATAAAAAATAAAAAAATGTTGTAGACCCCACATAACATTTTTCTTATCACATTAAAAGCTAAAATATTTTTTATTAATATAATATTATATAACTTATACTTCTTTTAGAGTATGATTGTTTATTTTGTTTTACTATCTCGTAATTAAACAAATAAAGATAATATTATTTTTTTTTCTTTACTTCTTAGTGTTTCTGTCATATTAAAATATCTATTTATTCATTTTCGTCATTTTTTTACTCAAATTTTTTTCTTTCTCATTTTGTTGTTCTCCCTTCGTCTTCTCAATTAATTAAGGTTCAGTTAAATTATTTCTATTTAAAAGATATAAATAACAAAACTCAAGAATACTTAATTAATACTAACATCAGCAATATTTTCGCTGTATATACAGTACGCATGAAAAGTTTTGTTTGATTTAATTCTCTATCTTGACCTTTATGCTATGTTTGAATGAGTTAAAAAATTAAAAGAAAAAAAAATAGAAGGATAAAAATTGGAATAAAAAAATAGAAAAATAAAATATTTAGATAAAATAAAAGAATAGTGAAAAGAAATATTAATAGTATAAATTTTAATTTATATATTAAAAATATAAAATATAATTTTTTTTATTTTTTATTAATATAATTTTTATTTTATTTTATTTATAAATTTAAAATAAAATAGATCCAACTATAACAAATAATTTTTTTCATTCTTACTTTCCATCGATCCAAAATGCATTATGCTGGGTGTGGGCATGAATCTTGCGAAACCGATAACTCTCAAATTAATAATCTTGAGAAAAAATTTATAAAATAACCTATTCAAAAGAGACTTATTTGCTTTACTCAAGGCATCCCCTTTAAGACGGCTTCCTTTCAGCCATACTGAATTTCAATGAAATTTCAGTACTGAAAGTAACTTATATTAGTTAAGAACAATGAACTTTGATATAGAATTAAATACATTTTCTAAAATTCTTAATCTTAGTACAAAGTAATATTAATTTTGACAAGAAATTGTATTTTACAGATTAAATTTATAGATTTTCAAAAAATTACTATATATTATTCATAAGTAAACTGTAGCAATTTTTTTAAGAGAATATGCTAGTTGAGAAAATAAAAATTTTATTTTTAAGTAATTAAATACATTTACCATCTCCTATGACACAGAATTCTATTTATTTTAACACTGGGTTAGCTTTTTATACTTTTCCATGATTAGTTCTATTTTATTTTTAAGTTTTCTTTTTTTTGTTACACTTTAGTGATATTGGTTCACTTCTCAAGTTGCATATCATTGTGACTCCGGCATGCCTGCCAGCTACCATGTTACTCAACTTTGTCCCCCTTTCCCAGCAACTTGCAATTCATGCCAGTGACCGTTCTTCAAGTTTCTTAAAACTTTTGTTTTTTTTATATACAAAATTTAGATAAGTTGAATTTTAGTAGAGAATCCGAGTATGGATCGAATTTCAAAGAATGGTTGTTTGATACAAGGGCAAAATTAATCGTTTATTTTTTTCAAAAAATATAATCTAAACACATATCCTTCCTTTACAAACAGACGCAAATGGTATCTAGTATTCAAGGCTGTACCAAAAAAAAAAAACTCTAGTAATTCAGGACATTATTGAAAAATATAATAATGCACATGTAGCGATTTTTAATATATCTTCATCATAAGTTTGATGTAATTTTTATTTATTATCTTGTAAGTTATGCGGATAATGCGCAGGTTGTCTCGGACGAAGCAAGGGCAATGTACAACGGAGGAACGGCAGGGTTAACATACTGGAGTCCAAACGTTAACATTTTTAGGGACCCACGGTGGGGCCGTGGACAGGAGACTCCCGGTGAGGATCCTATTCTAGCCGGTAAATATGCAGCCAATTATGTTAGGGGATTACAGGGAACGGACGCTAACCGGTTGAAGGTGGCCGCTTCTTGCAAACACTTTACGGCTTATGACCTTGATAATTGGAACGGTGTGGATCGCTTTCACTTTAATGCACAGGTACACTTTTTTTTAATGGTATGTGGACATTTGGATTAGGGATGTGGGAATCTTCTTCCTAATGAAGTGAGGATCGTCCACCACTCCTGTTGACATTATGCATATAGTCTTGATCTTTTGTTTGCGCCAAATTGTCCACTTTAATTAGCACTTTTGATAATACAAGATGATTCGTAGGATATGTGGGTCATTTATTAATGTTATATCTATGTTTAGATACTTACTTTAGGACTACACTTGCTTGTTAATAAGTATGTTACTTTTAATTTTGGACTAGTATCTTTTAGGAGACACACGCATGTTTTTCGACAACAACAAAAAAATAAGTCATATCATAAGTACTAATAATTAATATTGAGCATATTAGTAAGTGAGTATCGGTTGATCGATAATCTGATATGCAATTATACAATATAATGAGTCAAATATTTTTTCAACTTGTTTCTGCTTAAAGTTTCAGTATGTAACGTTGAAAATCTAACGAACATGCTAGGATAAAAAGTGTGACAATTCAATGATAGCTTGTATTAAATAAATAATAAGATACATTTGTTTGAGTTGTTTGCTGCAAAATATTCTTCGATGATTGATCATATTGTGGGGCCATGTATGCCTTTTGTGGTTTTGTTTACAACTTTCACAACCTTTATCCAAACAAGATAGGAGGATAAGAAGAGAACGTGATATAGTAATATTATTTTGAGTAGCACCTTACTTTGAGCTTCATGGACAGGTTAGCAAACAAGATATTGAGGACACTTTCAATGTGCCATTCAAGATGTGCGTGAAAGAAGGGAAAGTGGCGAGTGTGATGTGTTCTTACAATCAGGTTAACGGTGTTCCTACTTGTGCAGATCCCAACCTCCTAAAAAGAACCATTCGTGGCCAATGGGATCTCAATGGGTAAGCTCACAAAAAATGTCCAAGCTTTGTTGGGTGGTCTCCACCTTCGATCAAAAGGAATATATTACCCAAAGTAATAAATCTTATAGTTTACTATGCTATGGTTCAGGTACATTGTATCAGACTGTGACTCTGTTGAAGTGTTTTACACTAGCCAACACTACACATCTACGCCAGAAGAAGCTGCTGCTGATGCCATTAAAGCAGGCTAGTTATTAAATTAAATTGAATTAATGTGGTTCATTTCTTGAACTTGGAAAATATCATTTATTAAAAAATTATGAAATAAATGGAAAGAAAAAAATTATGATATATTTGATCATATGTTACATACAGGTTTGGACTTGGATTGTGGGTCTTTCCTAGGATTGCATACAGAGAATGCTGTTAAAAAAGGGTTGGTGAGTGAAGCTGAAGTGAATGAGGCTTTAGTGAACACACTAACAGTCCAAATGAGGTTAGGAATGTTTGATGGTTCACCACTGGCTGAGCAATATGGAAACCTTGGTCCAAGAGATGTGTGCTCCCCAGCACACCAGGAACTAGCATTTGAAGCCGCAAGCCAAGGGATTGTGCTTCTTAAGAACACTGGTCCTTCTTTGCCTCTCTCTATGCGGCGTCACCGCATTGTCGCTGTTATTGGGCCTAATTCCAATGTAACTGTCACAATGATTGGTAATTATGCTGGTAGGTCCTTATTTCATTCCTTTAAAAAAAATTTAAAAAAGTAAATCTAAACATTTATCAATTAAGAAACTCTAACTATTTTTTTTTTTTACCTGTTTATTAGGTATTGCATGTGGATACACAAGTCCCTTACAAGGAATAGGGAGATACTCCAAGACTATTCATGAAATGGGCTGTGTAAATGTGGCTTGTACTGATGATAAGCTATTTGGAAGGGCTATAAACGCAGCCCATCAAGCAGATGCGACGGTCCTTGTGATGGGCCTAGACCAGTCCATTGAGGCTGAAACCGTGGATAGAACTGATCTGCTTCTTCCTGGGCATCAACAAGACCTTGTGTCAAAAGTAGCAGCGGCGTCCAAGGGCCCAATTATTTTGGTCATAATGTCTGGTGGGCCTGTTGATCTAACTTTCGCTAAAAATGATCCTCGAATCCAAGGTATCTTGTGGGCTGGTTATCCCGGCCAAGCTGGTGGTGCTGCCATCGCCGATATCTTGTTTGGAACTGCTAACCCTGGTTTGTCAATAAATCATTCTTCTTGTTGGTTTTCGAATGGCCCATTTCAGGTCCAAGTAAGCTATATATGAAGGAGAAAACGTAAATAATAGAACTAAATGGACCTATTATACTGAATCTAAGTTTTGTGCATATATAAATGCATATACATTAGAATTAGAATTTACAACATTGCGTTATGTTTCAATTTCAGGAGGCAAGTTGCCAATGACATGGTACCCCAAGGGTACCTTCAAAATTTGCCAATGACAAATATGGCAATGAGAGCAAGCCAAAGCAAAGGGTACCCTGGAAGGACCTATCGATTTTACAATGGGCCAGTGGTGTATCCATTTGGTTATGGATTGTCTTATACCCATTTTGTTCATACATTGGTTAGTGCTCCCAAGGTGGTGTCAATTCCTGTGGGTGGGCACCACGGCAATAGCTCTAACCTTGCAAACAAGGCAATTAAAGTGACTCATGCACGTTGTGTCAAGCTTTTTATTAGTCTTGACGTCGATGTTAAAAATGTTGGCTCCAAAGATGGTACTCACACATTGCTGGTGTTCTCAGCACCACCTGCAGGGAATGGTCATTGGGCACCATACAAGCAATTGGTGGCCTTTGAGAAAGTTCATGTTCCTGCGAAGGCTCAGCACCGTGTGCGAATCAATCTTCATGTCTGCAAGCTCCTCAGTGTGGTTGACTCGTCTGGGATAAGGAGAATTCCAATGGGAGTACACAATCTTCACATTGGCGAGGTTAAACACTCTTTTTCACTTTATCCACAAACACATGCAATTATCAAGTCCTAATTTTTTTTGTCACATCTACGATATGTACCTTCTATTACTTAGTCTTCATGTTACTTGATTACTTGCCTACTCCTGCAAAATCTAAATACAGTACCTGCTAAATAACCTCAACCTCTGCATAGTGTATGATAGAAAATAGTATGCCTTAAACATTTGAAGTTTTACCTTAAAACTTTCGACATGGTATTTTTGGTTCTAAGGAACCATAAATTCAAACCACAAACCGTGGATAAGATTGACTGATTCATCAATCACAGTTCAATAAAGTGATAGGGTTGGACGTAATTCTTGGAGAAGAGATAAAAAATGTATCGCTCTCTCTGATTCCTCTCTACTTTGTTTACAATTCTGTGTTTGTATTTATACTAATATAGGACATCAAGGATATATTTTTGTTAATGTAATTATAAGTTTGGCAATAAGAATGAGCTTCTCACCATGATGGGCAGATGACACAATTTCTCTACTTCTTATCACTACTTACCATTGTTGTTGCAAGGACCTAAATAGGCCTTTCCTTTTTTATTCCTCCGTTTCAACACTATTTCGGGTGTATATTAGAGACATACAAAATGATTTTCTATCCAATGCGTCAAGTACATAAGTTAAAAATATTTTAACATAATAAACAATTTTATTATTAATAATGTAGTGATTTTAAAAATATTTTTTATTATTAATACATGTTTTTATTTTGAGTATTGAGTTTGATAAAATTAACAGATAAATTAGTTAAAAATTGAAAAATTTGTCGAAAATTAAAAATGGAAACTAAAATTTAAAAAGTTAACAGTTAATAAACTATCAATTTAATTAAAAATATTTAGTAAAATTAACTGTTAAACTAATTAATAAATATAAAATAAAAAATAAATACATAATTAAATTATAAATTAAAATATGATAACTATGATATATTTCTTTTTATCCTTACAAATTTTCCACCAACTTTCATATAATTAATCGAAATGTCACTTTTATATAGGCACTTGATTTTTAAATAACGTAATATCTTCTGCAGTATCCTTTTAATAATTCTCATAATATTTTATACTGAAAATATTAAATAAAAACTATATTTAATATCTTAAAGATACAGAATATTTAATATTTTTATTTAGTAACTAAAAATATTATTGAGATGATATTTATTTTGATAATCCATATTGGTTTATCCTGAAATTTAGATTTTATACAGTATGCCGGTGAAGCTCATACATATCAAAATTGTGACTCCTTATAATTTGTAAGAATAATTTCACCTTCTAGAGCGAGTTCATTTTCATAATTACATAATTTCCTTATTAATATTTCTAGCAATCACCCCTTTTACCAAGCTTATTGGTGTCGATGTCTTTTTTTAACATATTGGTGTCCATGAATTTGAGTTACACATTAAAAAGAAATCAAGTGTATCAATGTTTTTTTGTTTGGTCCTAAGTGTATCAATGTGTTATGGTCTACTGCCGAGTGATGTATATATACAATGTATAAAAATAATCTGACCATTAGATTTTAAACAGGCTTAAGAAGGAGGGTGAGGGAAGGAGAACTGATTTCTAAAAAATCTGTAGGCACAAACTTTTTCGGCTTTTTCGGCAAAGGGCACAAAATTTCTTCTAGACTGTTAGAATTGAATTTTGGGCTTCTTAGATCTAAACTGAACATTTAAATGAAGACTGGGCTTAATATACCCTCTTGGGCCTTAATAACTGTGGCCATGTTGGACCAGTGGATTTTAAATGGAATGTTGCACGGTCCGTCAAGAATATTGGTTTCATGCGTTCAGCAGAAAAGAGAAAAAAAAAGGAAAAGGAATAAACATTAAAGTGGTTCCACTCAGCAATGCAAATAGGTCAAAACTCAAAATTATAACCTTTTCCCCCTCTGTAATGGAAAAATCAGAACTTATTGTTAGTAGTGTTTATTGGATATAAATTCCTTTTTTTAAAGAACTAAACATGCATAGTTCAAAAGTGGTATTAAAATTTATAGGAGCATGAAGTACTTATTTATCTTATTTATTTTAAAAAAATTAATGAATAAACAAACAGAAATAAGATAGATACAGTATTCACTTGACATAAAGAGAGTTTTTCACGATCTTGATTCCTGTAAGCAGTGGCGAATCTTGGCTGTAAAGATCATAGAAAGGACAAACGTTATGGTGAGGGTTTGGGTAAGTAAAACCTAAAAAGAAATGTTTTGATAATCAACAATGCTCAATGCAGGTTTTAGGACATTCAATAATGTTATACTAACCTTAACGGTTTGATAAATGATAAACCTTGCACGTTTAATGATTGGGTGATGAATATGTTTTTACTTTAACTAATCCATCCTTGGATTCATGTTCAATATATCACACATGATGCATATTTTATTCATAAAGTATAAATTTAAGATTTCAGAGGAATTCCTTGTGAGCACAATTTTTTTCCCTTCTCCTTTCCATGAATCAGGGCATGGTATTCATCAGTTTGCATCAGTTAGAATTTTAAATGAACATGTGCTACTAAATTCCAATAAGCTGATGCATGTACCTACGTCATGTTTTAGTGTGCAACCGATGAGTGGACTAACGTGATACGAATCCGCATCCAACACTGCTTGCATCACAACTTGAGCTGTAAATTTGATATGTTTATCAATTTATACAAACCATTCTTAGAACTTGTTGAGCCCAATTTATTATGTGATTCGCTTGTGGTCCGTTGATAAAAATCTCCCCAAAGTTTTGAACTTGGGTCTCTTAGAAATTAAGTTTTAAAATTAAATAATATTCTGCTCGAAGAATGCCACATAAACAACTAGGATTAAAATTATATTTTAATATAATGTTATTTGTACACTTGAATTCTTAACGATTATAGTCTTTACTAAGCAAAATCTCAGTATATATATTTCTTTTTTGCTTTTTATAATAAAGTTAATAAAAATGTAAGCCTTTTACTATGAATGAAGTGCAAGAAACCGTATCCAATCCCAAAGTTTTTACATTTTATTCACAGATTTAATATGATATTCTTATTATCTATATGCGTATAAGTTCTTAACGGTATTTTTTTTTCTTGACTGAAATGTTAACAGAGTACAATTTGTTTTGCTTTTGTTGAAGAATTTAACAAAAATGCCGTCTCTTAGATGGAGAGGAAAAAGTAATTGACTAAATTTAAAATATAAAAAATGAAAGAGATAAATTAAGGTATAAGAAAAATGATATATATGAATTATTGATTAGCTTACTATTTTTTCCAAATCGGGAAAGAATAACCAGATTGCAAGGGAGTGTGCCATGCCAGGGTTTTGCCTTGTACAAAGTGAAGCTCCTATCATTGAGAAATGGAGAACAACTATTAAGGCAATCATGTGACTTGTAAACCAATAATGATCCGAATTGATGACAGAAGCTGGCATGTGCTGGGCCAACAAAAGCTCAGTCAAAATAATACTAGAAATAAAAAAGGAAGGTTTTGGCAATCGAAATGGCATTGATGTTGACATATAAATAGTATGAGAAATCAATATAACACAGCAAAGCATTTAATTCAAGTTCCCATGTTCCCAAAATATGGATAAAAAAATCCAAACTTTGATCTGTATATTTTTCAGCTAGAATAAAGGGCTTTCACTGTCCAAGATATGTCTTCTGGCTATGGTAACATTGATAATGCAATAGAAAAAGAATTTATTTGAAATATATATATATATATTGTATCATTATATAGTCACATTTTCAAGCTTAGCTCAATTTCCATTACTTCCTGCCAGCAGAAGCATCAGCATATGCCAATATAGTATTTACAAGCAACACCAATATTTTTTGAAAATATTCTTATCTTTACCGAGTTGCAAGTGCGTGAAAATCGTGGATAGGCCAGCAAAAAATGTTTCCCCAATCATATACATTCTAAAATGGATGCTTGACTTTAAATGCAAGTTTGTGCTAACATTTTTATACTTGAAGCTCCATCAAACAATTGGTAGTGGTGGTGATGGCTTTAAGAAGTGATTGGTTGTGGGAGAATATATATCTTGAAGTAAATATAAAAGCAATAAACAAAGAATAATACAAGCAAACTAGGTTCTAGAGAAGAGCTTTTCTTTTACCATCCCCCCGCAACTATTCATTATTCAAAGAACAAACTTTAGCAAAGGCTGACTTATAATATGGGGGGTTCGAACAATGAAGAGAGAAAAAAGGGTACAGCCCACGCGGCATAGCATAACTTCAAGTCTACTTTTCTACTTGTATCCAATCTTAAATGTTTCCAATTATTGGGGAGACCACTCTAGTCTTCCCTCTATGTTATGTACCAACCATAGGAAGAGGTAAGTAAGACTAACAACATATTTTTGGTACTTTCATTGGGTGTGTTGAATTCAGTGGTCCTATTAAAAGACTTTTTATCTTTGGTGCAGCTAATTAAAAGCTATATAACACGTAAGATTGTGAAGGATGACTCAACAGAGTCCACAAGGATGATTAATTTTTATGTTAGTACAAAATGTTGAACTTTTTGTGAAAGGTTTGTTTGCACAATCGCTGGTGATGAGGACGAGGCCTAAGAATTGTCTAATGTCAACAGCTCGAAAATTGAGTTGAATCGGCCCACTCAACCGGCCTGCTACAACCATCTTGAATTTTGACTTTAGCTATGGTTCTGTATAGACAAAATCTGATAGCATTCACACCATATGAAAATTTGATTCCATAAATTTGCATACTCATTCTCCGCGTGTATGGTATTCCTTTTGGATACGTATTATATTTTCAATTAATGTTCTGACCACTGGTGGTTAGCTTTAGTTTTCAATGTGCTTTGTCAGCACCTTTCAGATATTGGCATGCCACCTTCTTAATTTCTCTCCCTATATTAAAATCTTTATTATATATGTGTCTCCTTGATTGATGACCGGAGCAAAGCTTAGTATGATATGATACAAGAATCCTTTTCTAGGAGCCGCATGTCATTTTTTGATAGCTTGATCTAAGTCTTCTACTCCTTTATTATGATTCATCATGGTTTGAGAGTTATAGTTTTATATGTATATATTTCTTTTGTAACTGCCAATTTTATTGTTTACACATATGTTACCCGTTTTGTTAATCTATTGATTTATTCTATCCTGAGTTTTTTATTTACATTTGACTGTGCATAGGCTAATTTAATCAATTATTAAAATTAATGCTACGTTGTTAAAATTGGACAGCTTAACAATAACCTGATTCATATATTTATCTCTTCCTTACACCTTAGTTATATTGAAAATGCATAATTATTCATATATTTTCTCAACGGATTTTTTCATAGTCAAACAGATCAAGTTGAATCTAATATGTAGCTGACATATTCAGAGAATTAATAGGCACCTATATACGCTCATATAGTACAGAATGCTTGTATTTAAAAAGATCAAATGATTAGTAACGGATAAATAAATGGCTTATAAACAAAGGGGGAAAATAGCATTAAATTAAAAATGCAGCTGGAGCATGATGGTATCTGAAATTTGAATTTGAATTTGGTGAGTGCGATGCATTATTGTGAAAGCTTTTGAGGTAAGGAACAGAGTGAGGAAATCACACCGTGATTAAGCTGGCGTTGTTGGCCATAAATCCATTGAAGCTACAGAAACAAAATAATGTGTATATGTTAGTGTATTATAGTATTATTACTCACTGTTGGTTCACAAATCCAAAGGTGCACATGGGTCACCATCTCCACGTGAAAATCCATCCACAAGACACGTGCTTCCCACAGAGGTTCCCTGAGCTTTTGCAGAGAAACCTTTGGAAAGATAACCACATTGGGTATGACATCTGCCGAATACGAGGCAAATCAAAATGAAATGGCTGCAGATAAGGGTTAAACGTCATGCTTTTATTAATCAAAAAATATTATTCTAGTGGAATGATATAAAATAAATACAAAGAAGACAAATATTTATAATATGGTATGTGATGTCATAAATATATATTAGATGAAAATATATGATAATTAAAATTATTTATTAATTGATGAATATCATAGGTTAAGAATGTTTTTAAAAAAAATTAAGAGTACAAATATAAATAAAAATAGTATTTAATAATTTTTATAAAAAAATTATTTTTGATATTTTTAATTAATTTACTAATAGTATACTTATGATATTTTTCTGAATTAAAAAAAAGTAAAGATAGATTTTAATTATAAAAAGGATTGGAAAATATTGAAGTGATTAATTAATTCATTTTGCCCTGTCAAAGGAATTAAGGAAACGGTAGTCCTAAAATCGGTCAGAGCAACTACAAAAGAGTAGTTAAAGAGCTGTTTATATAAAAAATAAATAAATTTATTTGTGTAATAAGAATCGTCTATATAAGCAATTAAAAAAAAAGTTACTTAAATATTTTATTATATTTTAAATTATTTAAAATATATTGAAGTTGTACTATTAAATATGACCTTATGGCATTGAACGGTTAGATGTATTTTGTGAGCGTTTGGATTTTAAAAAGAACGAGCATTTAAAATAAAATGAAATATTATGTACTGTTGAACAGGAAATAGAGCATGTGCAGACGCACATCGTGCAAATGAAATACTTGTATATGGAAAAACCTTATCCATGAACGGTAGTTTTTAGAGAATCTTTAGTGATGTACGTCACACTTGTCTCCTTGCATACAAGCATGTCTTTGAGAATGGAAAATATTTCTATTAATTTCCAAGTTGTTTGTTTAATTGATATTTAAATCTACAATTACTAACATTACCATTTGGGGCTCTTGATTCCTTCAATGATTATATTTATACATAAATGATCTTATTCTATAAGGCTAAAGCAATGAATTGCCACCCTGAAAAAGTGGGAATCCTAAGTCTCCCTTAGCTATATATGTGTATATACGGATAGGACTTTAACAACCTATATTCTAAAAAAAATGTTGTATAATATTGATTGGGTTTCAGCTATTGGGCCGTTTTTCTGGTGTAACTAAGCAATAATTAAGTAGTTCAGTTTAATGCTTTTTTCGTTAATTAGCAAGAAGAATGTTTGGCCATTGTTAGAATTGCACATAAATTAAATCTGTCTTCCTTGAACCAATAATAAGGGTTTCCTAAACTTGTAATGACATGCTGTAGTGAACATAATTCAACCATATGAGCATACCCAATCAATCAAAGATGGTCCCCTGTTGCATTAACATAAATACACAATTACAACTCATTTTTTCTTAATTTATGTATCGAAAATTTTAAAAATATTAGCCATCAGTAGTATAATTTCATGCATTATATAGGAACACATACTAGGATTAAAGTTTGTGGTTCCTTTTCCCGTCTCATTCACATTTTCTATTTTTCAATTGAATAGAGAAATAACGGCGTAAGAAAAAGTTTCTCTTCTAAATGTAATACTTCCTCTCTTGGTTGTGGACTTGTTTTTATTTTTCTTTTCTATTGTGATTATTTATTTAGTTGAATGTTGACATAGATTTGATTCCTACTTATTGACATAGTGGGTCAGTGCTGGCAATCTCCATTAAGTCAACATTACTGATAAGCTATGATATGTACATGGAAAACAAACAAGGAGCGGGGAGAAAGAAAGAGGAATCAAAAACTGATTGGTTGGGTATTGAGACAGTTGCATCAGAAGGACCATGGACCTTACCTGTTGAATTGTGGATAAAAACAATAATTGGCAATAATAAGAGGAGAATGAAAACGAAACAAGGGTAGATCCAAAAGTAAAGGAAAGGAAATGGACTAATAATGGCTGCATCCATCAAACAGTACTCAAGAATAAACATAGACTCTACGATGGGTAGTGATGATGGCACATTGTAAAACTTGTCATTTCATTAATAATAGGAAGCTGAGACACAGCATGTGTAATATGCATAAGTAGAACTAAACTTAAATGGGTACTTGATGCTGTTAGCTAGTTTTATAAATTTAAATTGTCCTGTAAATAATTCCTGACCCCATTGTCTTACAAACAAACAAACAAACACTTCATAACAGACCTACCAAAGAAATTAGAAATATCCTTCTTGCAAAAATGTCTCCACTACAACCCCATCTAATGGAAAAGGATAAAAAAAAAAATGAGGAAAGGGGGGAAGGTCACATTTTAATTAACTTGGGACAAGTATTGGTAGTAGATAGAGTAGTGAGGGGAGTTTAAAACAAAGGATGAGATAGAGAAGGAAGTAGCACATTAAAATGAAATTTGGGATATAGGGAAAACAAGAAGCATCACAGAAAATAAAGTGGACCCTGGATGAGGCATGCCTTAGTTTCCTTCATTGATGATTTCTACCAATAAAACGAACATAGCATGCATCACAATTATGGACCCCAATTCCTCACAACCTGGATCCCCTTAGCTGTTCCAGCGTGGCAGCCATGTGTATACAAGATAACAAACTTTCTAGACCCACATTTGTCCTTCCACCTATGGTCCCAAACCTGTGGGAAACGCAAATGTTGCTTAGGTTTCTAGATTCTTGTGTGATTTTTACTTAAGTTTCCAGGGCATGAGTATTTTATTAGATAAAATGATTTGTTTGGAAAGGAAAACAACTTTTTTGTGATAAATATTTTCTTTTATCTGTAAAAGAAAAATAAAAAGATTCGCAGTTAGTACTGAAAAAGATTCTAAGATTGCCAATGACACCACAAGACTGCGCTTTCCTTTCCCGCCTCTTTCATTCCCCGATCTCCATTATTATTGTGGGGTGTTCTTTTTTTGCCATGTTTTTTAAATCCCTCCAGGTTATCTAATTTTCAAATTGTTAAATTTTTATTTATATAAATTAAGTTTATAAATATTAAAAAATTAATATTTTATTAAATATTTTCAATTTTTAACATATACCATTTCTTCTTTTATATATATTAATTTAAATTTATTTAATAAAATATTAATTTTTAAACAAATTTACAATTTATAAATTTAATTTGCATACACAAATTTTCAATTTGATAAATAGATTAATTTCATGTAATATTTTTGAAAATTAAAATATTGAGTATATAATAATTGTCAATATTTACTATATATATAAAAACACATATGTGTAAAACTATGTATATTTATGCAATTAAAAATAATTTTATAACTTCCATTATATAAAGTTCACTCATTACAGAATATATTTTTATCGAAATTCTTAAATCTAACTTGAATCTTAATATAGTATTTGGTTGGAAGTGTTTGGAAAAAATAGGAAAAAAGAATGAGATATAAAAGGAATCAAAATTTCTCCTAACTGATTTTTTTAAAAAAATTATTAAACCTACAAATAGTAACATTTATTTATATTTAAATATAAATTATTGAATATATTTTATTTCTATTTTTATTTTAAAAAATTATCAAATATAAGATACTGATAAAAAAACAATACTATTTATTTATAAAAGAATCATTGTTATTTTTAAAATCTATTTTTACTCCTTCAAACTATATGAGAAGAGCAGTATTTTTTTTTTCTCTTTCACATTTTTTTAAACCAATATAAAAGAAGAAGATAAGGAAAAAATAGAAATAATCTAAATAAAAAATTTAAATAGACAATATATGTTCCTAGATAAATATAAATATATAAAAATAAAAAAATCTATTTATTTGAATAAGTAAAAAAATTATGAATAAATAAATATTATAAAAATATATGCTAAATAAAAATAGCTTAAAAATCTGAATCTTTGCTTCCTATTGCTTTTTAAAGTATGAAATTATTAATTTTACTTTTCTGTGTTATAAAAATTGATTCGCTTTTATAATTCTTTACAAAACAACTTGTGTAATATATATGCAAATATAGTTTGATAAATAATAAAAATGAAAGACTTGTCTCTTTTTCTTCCTACTTTTATATCTATCGCATAGATATTTTTTATCCTTACAAATCTGACTCCTTCAATTTTTTTCTAATATTTTTATTCTTTTTTATTCCTTTCATCTATTTTTTTTATCTATGCATCCTATTCTAACCGTCTCTGCAAGGTTTTTAGATGAAAATAATTTTTTTTTATATTTACGTTATATAATATATCTAATAGAAATATTAATTTTATGTAAAAATAAAATAATAAATTAAAAATACACGATCACATATGCATGATCAAAATTTTGTAAATTATATGATTATTTTTATATTTTAATTTTTACCAATCATAATAAAATTCAATAATCAAATTTATTTTAATATTTTATATAAAATTAATATTATTATTTGGTATGTTATCTATAAGTTATATATAAGGTAAATATTTAAAAAATCATAATTCAAATATGACGGTTTATTTATATTATTTATTAATAGTTTTGTGAGAGTCAAGTATAATTTAAAGACGTCCAAAAATCAAGTAATACTATAATATATTTCTTCTGTTTTTCTATTTTCACAATTTTAATAAAAAATATTTTTCTAATTTTTAATTTAAAAATTTAAGATAACAATTTTATTTTTTTATTATTCTTATATACATTATAAAGATATTAATTGATGAAAAATTAAATTAATAAAAAGTTATGAAGATAATAAAATTTATATTAGAATTTTAATATTAATTAATTTTTTAATCTATATAGAATAACATGAAAAAAGAATGAAAGGAGTAACATAAGAGTATTGATGTAAAGCTCTAAAATTTAAATTTAAAGGCATGATTACAAAAATGGTATACAAATAATTAACGCAAGATGGAGCTTAAATGCACATAAATATAACCTATACATAATGCATCAATATACGTTTCTAATTTATTATTTGCCTACTTTTTTAGATAAACTGCATGATGTATAATACTGAAATAAAGATTAATTCTAAATTGTGAATGAAGGAAAATGTTTAATTATATTTTTTAATTTAACATATGTGTAATTTTAATTTTTTATATTTTTAAATAATATTTATTTCTACATTTTAAAATTTATTAAAATTAATTAGTAAAATTCTATAATTGTTATTTTATTCAAAATATCTACAAATTAAATTAATTAAAATTTCTCTTATTCAAAAATTAAGTAAAAAATATTAAATTTCTTTTTTGAAATTCTAATCTTTTATCTTAGGAAATATTTTAAATTTTATCAAAATTTGTTATAAACTTTTAAAACTATTTTGTTTTAATATCTTTACAATTTTTTAGTTATTTTTGGATAAAAATTAATAATTGGAGTTTTTCATATTTAAATGTGTTTTATTTAATTATTTAATTCCTTTATTTTAGGTGTCTTTAGTTTTAATTATTTTAAGTAGATTAAATTAAAAAAATTAAAATTTTCTATTTAAATGTGTTTGGCAATTAATGTAAAAAAACTATGATCTTAATTGTTATTTTTGCACAGAAAATAAATTATTTAATATTAGTAAAATTTTAAAATTTATATTAAAAGTTATCAAGTTATTTTTAAATTTTTTGATTTTTATTTTACCTTCAATAATTAATTATTTTAAATTTAATTATTGTAAATGTATAAATACATAAACATCCAATTAAATTTTGGCACCTCACTCCACTCTCCAAGTCACCATAATGAAACAAAATAATTTTATTTCATTAAGATTTTTCCAAAGAAATAATCCTAAAATTCTGAACATTGCTTCTTATAACGATCGTCTTGCTGCCTGTACGAAATCCACCACATTCTTTTGGTTGATTGTGCGTCTTTGATCACTACAATGGCTATCTAATTTTCAATTAGTTATATAACAACTACAAATAAGATGGCATCTAATTACATTCTGTCCAAAGTTCAAATTATTTAATTTTTTCATCGAGTCAATAATAATAAAAAGTTTGTAATCATCTATGGCAATTGCAATGGTTTTAATCGTTTTCATTGAATAAAAAACATTTGCTTTATTTTATTTTTATTGAAACAACTATTGTGGCAACTATTTTGCGCTAACCGATGAAAAAATATTGTGCCAATATAAATTTTTTTGCATAATCCTTTTATGACCATTTTATTAATGAAAGAAAAAAATGAAATAGAAAAAAAAACTTAAAACAGAGAAATCAAATGAGACGAATCGGAGAAGCAATAACAAATTTATTTATTTATGTGTAATACTTGAGGTTTTTTATTTTAATTCAATGAGTTAGCCTGTGAGCTTCCAATTTTTACTTACTTTTTAAATTTAAAATAGATATTCATGCGATAATATGATGGATATAAATTATATTTATACAAAGTTATATAATTTTTATATAATAAAAAATAATAGAAAGAAAAAAATAAAACAACATAATCAATATGATGAAAAAAATTTATTTATTATTTTAAACTTTATTGTATAAATAATGTAACTCGCTCCATTATCTTTGATTTTCCTTCTTAAATAATTTTTTCTCATCTCCTTTTATGGATACACTAATTATTCTTCTATTTTTAGATTTTTTTCTATTTTCTTAGTTTTAGTTATTCTTTAGTTATTAATTATTTTATATAATATTATTATAGATGTATTATGTATATTATAATAAAAATATGATTCCTTATTATTAATATTATTAATTAATAATAATTATATAATTATAAGTTATGGGTAATAATAACTTATTAATATAATAATATGAATTTTATAATAAATTTTTAATACATAATAGTTTTTTATTGGTAGCATTTGCATGATCGAAACATGGATTCCTCATAAATAGCGAGGGAACTAAAAAACTAAACAAAAGAAGAAAAGTTAAATAAACTTCAATATATATATATATATATATATATATATATATAATATTTTTAATATGTATTAAGATACTTTTAATTAATTATTAGAAAATATTTTTTCAATAAAATGAGCTATCTAAGTAAGTACATTTTTTTCTTACATTTAATATATTTAAAGAATTTAACTATTTATTAATATGTTTATTTTATTATTCATAGTTATATTCTTAAAATATATAATTATATATTCTTCCTCATTAAAGAAATTAAATATACAATTTTAATAAAATATTTTTGAGATAGGGGAGCACCATTACCTCCGTTTTCGTCCCTGCCTGTAACTAGCCATAAAAAATACCTCTCCTACGCAACACGTCACCGCAACACAGTGCCATGTGATATTGATCACTCTTATTTCACAATGCAACATAAATTATAAAAGAAACTATAGTCACAGGTTGAAGTGTGGCACTCCGCGATCTTTAACTTGTTAACTTCCGTTATTTTGTTTTTACTTTCTAATATTTTTACTTTTTTTAATTATTTAATTTAATTATTAATTTAAAATATAAAAAAATTTAATTTAATTTAATTTATTATTTATTATTTATTATAATTTTATAAATATATAAATATATTGTTATTATTTTAAGATAATAATAATAACAGTAATAAAAAATATATCAATAATAATAAAAATAATATTGATAAAATGATGATAATCTTATAATAAAATAATATTAATATTATAATTATAATAATTACAATATAAAAAGGTATAGTATAATAATTATTTTATTTTATATATTATTTAATAATTTATAAATAAATTTATATAATATTATAATATTTTTATATTATTTAATATTTATTTTATATTATATGATATATATTATACGTAATTATGAAGTATAAAATTATATTATAAATATAATTTTTATATTAAATAATATTATCTATTTTATTATAAATTTATAAAAAATAAATAATAAAAATTTATTAATTATAAAATTAGTAAAAATTAAAATTTTTAAAAATAATAAAAATTATTATGATTATAATTATAATATAAAATTATAATTTTTATTTTATATTATTTAATAATCAATATATAAAATAAATAATTTTATAAATTATAATTACAATTATTTATTTTTATATATTTATTATATATAAATAATATTATATTATAAATAATTATATAAGATTATATTATAATTTTATAAATTAAATATAATTTATATTTTAAATAATATGATGTATTTAATTATAAATATATATAATAGTTAATTATTAAATTAATAAAAATTAAAATTTTTAAATTATAAATTATAAATTATTATTATTATTATTATAATTATGATGACAGAATAATAATGATAATTTAACGATATTAATAATTACGTAAAATTAATAATATTATAAAATTAAAAATAAAAATATTTTTAAATTAAAAATAATAATAATATTTATTTTATTTTAAAAAGTAAGTTACTTTTTTTAAATATATTCAAATTTAACTTAAATTTATTTTATCAAATAAGTTATATCTTTAAATTAATTTAAAAAAATAAAAAACTCTTGATCATTGCCAACCGGACCTAAATTGTTATTATCTGTTTGGTAGCACAGCTGACTGGTTAGTTTGAGTTTTTTTTTTTTCTTTTCGTTTATGGCATTCCAGCCAGTTGTATATTTAAATTATGTAGACTTACTTTAAAATAATAAAAATATATAATTGATAATATAATAAAATATAAAAAATAAAATAAAAAATTATAAATAAATCTGAATGTATGAAAATTACTGATATTATACAATCGATTTTACTATAGTATATACTAGGTTATAGATTAAAAGATTAAAATAAAAAATTTAACGTAATAAATAAAATTTATGTTATTAATATAATAATTTTTAAATAAAAATTTAATTAATAATATAGTAAATTTTTTATTTATAATCTTTTAAACCTATATTTCAGATGCATGAAATGTAAAAATAGTTTATAATTATCATTTTGTACATAATATTGATTGATTAGTTAAATATTATAACACAGCCTGTATTTATTTCGTTTCTACAAATATGGTGTAATATTGAATTAAAAATAGATTAAAGTGGTTTGAATACGTGTAAAAAAATCATTGAATATATTAATAATAATGATTGATAGTATATTTTTAGTTTCGTTAATAAGAAGGATAAAAAGGGATCAGAACCAAATTTTAAAAGAATATTAAAAAAATATAGTAATAATTAGCATTTTTCAAAATTAGTATTTGATCAAAGCTAATAAAGTCGTGTGATAAATATAATCAACCTAACCAAGGAGGATAGGATTTATGTTATTATTTCTGCTGTAATTTTTCTTTAAAGTGAGATTAATGTGACGTAATTTATGTTTTTTTAAAGATAAAAATAACATTCTTTCAATTTAAATTTAAGATTAATTTAAATTTTATATTCTAAATTTTTTTTATTCAAATTAGTTCTCAAATTTTAGTTTTAATAACAAGTTAGTTTTTATTTATAATGATGTTAAAATTTGAATGGAAATAAGATTTTTTAAATTAATTAAGATATTCTTTAAATACTGAATTTCTTCCGAATTATAAAAATTTCGTATAATGTTATTGGTTAAGATGGAAGATCAAATAATAGTAATTAAGAATAAATTTTAAGTTTTAATATGTATTTTTAAAAATAATTATTAAAATTTATTGAAGAATTTTTTTAATGTTGAGTTGTGATCAACATATTCAAAAATTTCACAATTCGAATGGTTAAAATGAGGAATTAAATTGAATTATTTTTATGACCTAGTTTATTTCAAACATGTAATCTTTATAATTTTTTTTTATGATTGATCAATTTTTTTAAAATTATTTATTTTTAACATGTAACTTTTTTTATTTAATTTCGTACTATACACATACAAAAAATTAAATGAATGAAAATAAATCAAATCAAATCATTATATATTTTATATATAGAAGAAATTATCTATCATCTTTTGCCCGATGAATTTTAACTTTGCATTTAGCAACAACTAAAAATTTTATTTTATTATATAAGTTAATGATCCTTAAATTTTTAAGATCAGTGTCAATGATTTCGATTACTTTTTATCTGATTTATTAATCCTTTTTTATTTATTTTCTTATTTATATAAATTCATACATAAAAAATATAATTAATATTTTTAAACTTATAAAAATTATTATTTATTATTTATTATATCTTTTATAAAATATAAAACCATTAAATTATTATATCTTTTACTAATTATTACATAGATATAAAGATATAGTTAAAAAAGTATAATTAATACTCTATAGAATATTTAAATGAATAGATATATAAGAGTACTTTTTTATTATATAATTATACATTTAAATAAAATCATAAAAATATATTTCAATTTATTTTTAAATATTTTTAAAATTTCTATCGACTTATATTTTTTGTAATATTAATTATTATGTTCATTTTCTTCTTTTCCTATACTTTCTTAATAATTGATAATTATAAAAAAAAATATGCATACCTAATAAATGTTTTACAAAACATCACAATCCTTTTTTAAATAATTGATATAATGATGTATTATATAACCTATTAAATTCGGTCTTAGAATAATTATATAAGATATTATGATTTAAATCTAATTATTTTTATTACACATTTTAAAATAATTATGTTTATAAGTTCCATTATCTTTAATATAATTTTTATAATTTTTAATTGAGGATAAATTTTTTTACTGAATGAAAAATTTAGAAAAAAATAAAAGAATATTTAAATTTGAATGCAAAAACTTATTAAACTATATATCCTTAAATATTAATATTTTAAAAAATTATTTATAAGATATTATTTTCTCCATTTACATTAGTTTTCAACTTAAACTATTTTATATAAATTAAAAATTAATTAATTATTTTATTTGTATTAAAATTACTATGTAATATTATATTATTTTTAATATTTTTTATTAGTTAACTTCACTTATCATTAATGTTACTGTGAAATGTAAGGATATAATAAATAATAATAAATATTATCTTGAATTTTTAAAATAATAAATAAAAATTATTTTTTAATAAATCTAATTTAATTACACTTCTCTGCCATGTGTATGTGATTCATAATTGAAGATAGATTAAACATGAACTTTTAATTACTTTAAAATTAAATAATTAACTAATTTTTGTTTTAAATATAATAAATATTTATATTTTTATAAAGAATATTTTTTGTTTCTTTATTATATATACTTGGTGCATAATAATAAAAAATTATTAATAATTTTTTTATATGATAAAAATAAAAATACTTTGAATTTTCTTTTAAGCAGAATTTAAATATAGCACTAAAAATTTCTATGTTCAAGCATGATACGAAACATCCATTTTAAAGTAATTAATAAAATTAATTTTTATTAAATTGTGTTATAAATATCTATATTCTTATGCTTTACTTTACTTTAATCATTTATGTTTATTTATAGATAAGTAAAATTTATCATATATCTCATTAATTATTTATTAAATTTGAAATTATATAATTTAATATATTTTATATTTCAAATTTAATCTCATCATGCAATACATGACACATGAGTGAATAATGATGTACTAGTTTTACAAAATACAATCCAGATTTCCATGAAATTCTAATGATAGTTGATGTCGTTATAATAAAGAAATTAACCAAATATAAAAATAAATGTTAGAAAATTAAATAAAATAAAAATTTACAGAAAAATTTTAAAACTAATTTTCGTACCTATTTATAGTGATGATAAACCTGAATTCTGATGGATTTGAAAAAAATCACTCTTATTAATGTATGTCGAACATGATGAAATTCAATTATAATATGAATACAAATAAATCCTTAAATTTAAGAGAAAAAAAAGTATTAATTTATCTTTTTTTAAAACAAATTCATTGTAATTTATATAAATTTTGGCTTGATGCAAAGATTATAATGTATCAAGTTTACTTAAAAGTAAGCTTAAAAATACATTTAATTTTAGTTCAAATTAATCTAACATATTAGCACAACAATTACGTGATTCGGAAATGTAAACTTATAGCGTAGCACACACTGAATCTAGATGGACAATAAGAGATATAGTTATAAGAGGTGGGTGTGGGGTGTGGCGCAAGAGGGATACCAAATTAATGAGCTCAGTTTTGAGTACTAAGAAGAAGAAATT
The DNA here is from genome assembly GCA_037954105.1 of Canavalia gladiata. Taxonomy (NCBI): domain Eukaryota; kingdom Viridiplantae; phylum Streptophyta; class Magnoliopsida; order Fabales; family Fabaceae; genus Canavalia; species Canavalia gladiata. The sequence continues at coordinate 20,832,745 of CM075660.1, forward strand.
GAAGTGGTGACATTAATTAGGAATGCTGACAGAAACCCCTCATGATCATTACTTGATGAACGAAACGAAACAGAGCCGCCATGTGGTGTCCTCGCTAGTGTTCAATTGCATTGTACCACGCCCGGAGCAACTGGTACGCACTTTTACTACAAACAACAAAAAGTTAGATGCCCATTGATTTTGACAAAATATTTTTTGTTTTTAGTTTTATTTTATTTTATTTTATTTTTAATTTTATATTGAAAGTAAAAATAGAAAATATCTATTTTTTTTTATAAAATATTAAAAATAAAAAATAAAAATTTTAATTTTAATTCTTTAATATTAGAATATTTATAATTGAACAATTTTTAAACTTTTTTAAATATATTATTTATTTAATTTTTATAATTATATCTTTTTTATTTTATATAATTTTAAGTAATTTCTTTTTAATGGAAGAATTCGATTAAATTTATCAAATAATCTTTATAAACTATTCTATATTTATTACTTTAAACTTTATTTTAACTTAAAATCATTTTTAATCTATCAAATAGATTTAAAAAGTAATTTTTAAACTAATTATTTATATAAATAATTATTACTTAATATTTTATTCATCACATTATTTTCTTTTATAAAAATTTACTGAGCGTAAGATGTTTTAACTTAAAAATCTTAGTAAACATCTTTATAAATAAGAACAATGTTTATATTTGGATACATCCAAATATAAATTGTTAAATTGTTTTTCTTTTAAATTCTGAACTGTTAAATTATAATATACATAAATATATAATATTACATCTATATAATTATCGTTTTAGTCTGTTACATACCTTAAAAATACTCTTAATAACGTAAGGATAATCAACAAAATTACAAAGATAATATGCTAAAACAAAAATCACTACTTATGTTTGAATATGAAAAAACTAAAAATTAAAAATAAGTTATTATAAAAAATTTAAATATAATGTTAGATATTTTATCAATTGTATATGGATAAAATATATTTTAAATTTTTAATATTTTATTTTTAAAATATTTTTGTTCCTTATATTTTTCTATTTCAATATTCAGATAAACAAAACTGTTAAGAGTCCAATGTCTAAAATAATATTTTCAATCTCATTTTAAATAATATTTTAATATTTTTTATTTATCTTAAATTATTTAATATCATTTTAGAATATCAACAAAGAATCAATTATTTTTTTTCAGTGATACCTCTATTCATTAAGAATAGTCCTTGTGAACTAACCATCACAACAACTTCAGTAGTGCACTTTAACATAATGTTTAGCTATGATGAGTCATTGAGGATGGAATTCCGGAGGTGTGATTTTGGTAAGAAAATTTGAATTTGTTAGGTTTAGATACTTTGTTAAAAATAAAGTAAAAATAAAATGAGAAAGATGTATTATTTGAATGTATAAAAATAGAAAAAAAATTATATTTATTTGAATAAATAAAGAAAAATAAAAATATATAATATTAAAACATTGAAAATAAATTTGTACAATACAATAAAGAAAGTAAAATTGAGTTTTGTTTATTTTAAAATTCTTTTCAAAATCTTAAATTAATTTTTTCTCAAAAATAATTATACTATTACAACAAATCCTTAACAATGAATGAGTAGTATACTAGCTCATATTCAATTTTTATTTAATACTCATTTTAACAATATTAGAAAATAATTATAAGTTATAGAAGCTTAATCAAGATGGTAAAAAATATATATAAAAAATATCATAATTTACCCATAATTTTAGAATACATCTCGTCTTATAACATATTCAAGATTTCTCTAACTTTTTAAAATAAATAGTAATCACATAAACCTTTTTAAGTCATTCATCATTATTCTTTTTCTGTCTTTTAAACTATAATACAATCTTAAGTATTTTTTTAAAATTAACTTCTTTAGGCTATACTTGATAAAAAAATAAGTTTTAACTTCTAACAAACAAATGCTATCTAATTGAAAATTAAATTACTTCGAAGAATATACATATATAATAATGAATGAAAGAATGAATAAACTTTGAAAATGTTAATATTTTGTTTTTCTTACATATCCTTAATTTTATTTAAACTTCATTCTTCTTAAATAATTGACATTAGAAAAATTATATTAAAATATTGTTAATTTTTATAAATTTTAATGCATTATGAATATTGTTACTATGTTTTTTATAACACATGTGTGCTATTTGGTAAACTGGTAGCATTTTTTATGTATTAGCAAATTTTTTAACTTTTAAAATTTTAAAATTTAAGGTTTAAGATTTAGTGAGTGATTTTATTTATGAAAAATTCAACATGGATCACTCCTCAACTTTTAAATGTTCGTTACTTTACTTTTTTACAATTTGTAGAATTCTTTTACTTTTAAAAGCGTGATAAATCATCTATAAATAATTTTTTAATTAAATAAATATTTTTTAATAATTTATTAAATATATTTTAAAAAATTTTGAAAAATTATTTTACATTTACTTAGCATACAAATTAGTACAAATAAACTCATTTTAAATATAAAATATTGTTAATCATTAAAATTAAAATTGTAGGATATCAAAGATCTCCAAATTTTTTTAATTTTCTTGATTCCTACCATCTCTCCTTTTTTTATGATGACAATATATTATACTTTGATAAATTTAATTAATTGAAATTGATGAAAACTCTCTCAATATTTTTATGGTAGCATGCCAAGAATTTTTCAAAAATGTTTGTAATAGATATTTCATATAATAAGTTTTTAGTAAATAATATTAATATAGTTAGAATAAGTAAGAGAAAATACCTATTTGTTTCTTTCAACATAGTTATAAAAACAATTTAAATGATCAATAAGGAGATAAGCAAAATCAGAATAAGAATAAGAGAAATGATCTTCAATAAGAAGATAAGAAAATTCAGAATAAGAATAAGAGAAAAATGCAGCAACATGAAAAGAGCAGTTAGAAGGAAAATTGATGATAGGAGTTCTCCTATATGTGATGGGGATAATGTCTCTTGGGAAACATCTGGAAACGAGAAAGCAAGGATGAAAAGAGCAATTAGAAGAAAAATTGGTGGTAAGAATTCTCTTATAGGTGATGGTGATAATGTTTCTTGGAAAACATTTGGTAATAAGAATGAACTTTCAAATACTATAAATCAACATAGCGACTTCCCTGATGTTGATGTATGACTTGAAGAGCTTTTGTTGCGAATTAAAGGACCCACATTCTTGGAAGTATGCCTAAGGACAAAAGTGATGAAAGTAGTATGAAAGTCTTTTACTATGGGAGTCTTTTCTGTATTTGAAGTTGACAATCCAAAGCTATGTGATTAGCTATCACTAGTCTTACATGGTTGTCATTCCTCTCTTCTAAAATCAATATATTTTTTTTATACTTTTCTACTATTATCTTTTTTGAAAGAGGGTTTTCTTTATAGGAAGGAATGTATTTTTTTTTCTTCCTTATTCTTGAGCAAATTGATTTCACTTATTCTTGAGCAAATTGATTAGTGAAATGTTAGGAATCAGTTCATTAAACTGCACTTTAATTATGTGAAAATTTTATTTCTGACTGGAGTTTCATATTACAACTTTACATAAACAAAAAATTTATTTTTAACTGGAGTTTCATATTACAACTTTACATACTTATGAAAAATAATTTTGGCTTGGATCAGTATCCTCAAGTTTCCGATTTTGATTATTATACTAAACTAGAAAATATTAAAATCTAAAATAATAATGCAATAGTAAAAAATATATAAGCTAGATTATTCATATTTGTAAAATTTTTTTAATAATCTTTTATTTAACTTACTTGACATGACATCAATAGCAAAAAATAATGAGATAAATGTTAAAGATAATCCAATAAATTATATATAATTGCTCAACGACTCTTTAACTCGACATATATAATAAAAGATGATTAATTGACATACAAATAACACCTGAATTTATATTCATATAAATAATATATAGATAATATATATATATATATATTTTTTTTTTGAATAACTTAGCATAACTAGTTATGACCTAAACAAAATTAGAAAAACATGTTAAATCGATTACAACTTGTATTTCTTTAAACTTTAGAAATCAAGAATCTCTTTTATAAGTCGATTGTAAAAAATTTAAAATTGATTTAAATATTATTCTTTAAACTTTGGGAATCAAAAATCTCTTTTATAAGTTGATTGTAAAAAGATTAAAATTGATTTAAATATTATCCAATATAACTTGCTTTGATGTAATAAAAAATATTTTTGTTTTTTATAATGAACTCGAACCAAACTTTTTCTTATAAAAATATCTTAACTATCTAGAAAGAACATGTATGGTGTCTTACAGGGGAAGAAAGATAAATACAACCATGATTTAAAGACTTTTTCTTTATTCAAGTTTCTGATGATCCCAACATCTTTAACATCTTCTTACTATGAATATGAAAAAAATTATTTTATATCTACACTATTGGATAAAAATTAGTTTTATGCATAGACATTAACCTTTCATAATAAATTTATTATCAGCATATATTATTTTTCTATATTAATAAATCTATTTATTATTAATATGATAAATTATATTATTAGTATAAATTTAAATTATATTCTATTTAAACAAATAATATATCAATAGGAACAAACTTAAATCATTCCATTTTTTTATTAATATATAATATTTTTAATAACTTTTATATAAAAAATTTGAGTATATATTTGGAAATTGTTAAAAGAGGATGCGCATTTCCTCCTAAATTTGTCTTGTTGATATCGTAGTCTACCAATTAACAACTATAATGGAATAAAGTTTTTATTCTATTTGAATATGATATAATGAAAACATTTTCATTTTATAACTGTTTGAACGGTAGATGACGTCGAACGAATTTTAAATTTTTATATTATTTTTATTTTAAAAATATTAATATTTATTTTTTATATAATTTTATTTTAATCCAATTTTTACATAATCAAATATCAAATGAAATAAAATAATATGTGATTTGGAATATAATCCATATGACCAAAATTAGATGATTATTTATAAGTAAAATTGATTTTCGATTCAACCAATTTTTACATATTTATGTAAGAAATTTCTTTGGTTGAATTATATTTTTTTAACTATTTTATATTGTTCTTTCATCATATATGTATAAGTAAATGAATAAAAGAACAAATAAAATGAGAGATTATGTAATTAAAGGAAGATTTTTTATATTCATAAAATTTTTCGACAGAATTGTTTACTAATATTTGAAATGAGATGACACTTTTAAAGATAGTTATAAGTACAAACAAAAAACAATTTCTTTATTAAAATTGTCTCTCACCTTTTTACAATCAATTATGTCTTTTATAACCATCATAAAAAATAACTTTCTAACTACTATTTAATCACATCATAACACGTATAAGTTACAATTTTACGCTTTAGATAACCAAACCACGTATACTACTTACACACGTGTAAAATCATACTACAAAGTAATTCTTAAAAATAATAAAGTGGTTATTTTTATTTTATCTTTTATTTTCAAAATTTTATATTAAAAAAATAAAAATAGAAAATGGCCATTTTTATTTTCATTATTTTCTGCATAAAATATTAAAAATAAAAAATAAAGATAAAAAACATTTTCTAAACCCAAACGACTTTAAACAAAATCAAACTCTTCCTTGGATCAAATCCTATTATCCATTCCAGTCAAAGAAACATCAATCTTTAGTCGAGAAATCTATCACCAATCGACAGACTCTCATTATAACACACACTATACCAACCATCTCATACAAACAATTCAATTCCAGACTCTCTATTGCTACTTCCCATGAACACATGCAATGGCCACATACGACACCGCATTTCAGGCTATGTCCATCACCAATGCGTCTCCAGGAACCACTAAATCAGAGTACTTATGCATAATTACAAAGTTAACATAATCATTCCAAAAATAGTTTATGATAATTATAGGTGTACATCATCCTATGTTCTATCTAATCAAATTAAATTGATGCAATAAAAAAAAATCTAAACCCACTTGAATAAGCAGTTCATTATTTTACCTTTACTTTGTCAAAATCTCTATCTAATTTGAGCGTTACAATATTTTCTTCTTAAAACACCACCATTACATTATAATGAAGACCACTATCACCACCAGCAGTACTACTGTAAAAACTCCCGTAAAAGTGAATAGATCACCAGTCCTTTATCAATAAGGCAGAATATTTATTAATCATAAAATTGAACATGTGTAAAAATAATATATTGCTTAGGAATAATTACGCCCTAAGCAAACAACACGTAGGGCTCCAATCATTGCTTTCCGAGGTTTATATACAAGACTCAAATCATTGATCATGTTATCATAATATATAGGGTCCATTGTTTTAATTGATTTTAAAAATACCTAAGAAATAATTTGTTTATGAATTTTATAAAAATAAATATATTTTATTAGTATATAAAAATATTTTTTATTTTAAAAGATAATTAATTTTTTATTTTTAAAATTATTCAAAATAGCTTCTTAAAATAATTAAAATCTATAATTTTCATTTTTAAAATTAAAAAATTAAAAAATATGTTAAAATCATTTATTATAAAATAATATTAAATAAACAAGTATATATATGTCGCACAATCCACAAAATATGACAATAATAACCTCTTAAAAAATTAAAGTGGTTCAAAATTGAGTTAACAAACAGTTGAAAAAAAGTGATATATATATATATATAAATAATATTAAGAATATCACTATTTGTTTAATATATATTTTTTATTATACCACATCACAGTTTTTCTCTCAGAAAATATCTACGCTCCACCAATTTTTATCCAACAGAAAAACAAAATAAGTAGTTTAAACTTGAGGCCTATCCTGATATATGGTAAAAAGGTGTTTGGAGCGTGGGATCAAGGAATGTGACGTGGAGACACGTCAGCATCAAAATGTGACGTGGCAAACCGGGGGTAACAGGGAAGATGGCAACTGGCGGTACCCGATTTTGCAAAGGAATGGAAGTTATAGAGCCTTTAAGAACAAACCAATCTGGCTAGCTATCCGCATTCACGTGCATCCATTAATCAATGTGGGTGAAATAAAAGGTAAAGCAAAGCAAAGCAAACCCTTCCAAAAGAAAAAGCATGATTCCTGTGGCTTACGAGAGAAGAGTCTCTTTCTCATCACCCATAAATATGCTCTTCATTATTACTAACTCCTCCTACCTCTCTTTCCTTTATGACCAATTTACCCTCTCCATTCCTTTCTCACCCCGTTGAATTGACACTTTTGGCGGGTTCTCCAACAAGGGACAAGTTGGCACAATTCTTAATCTTGTTATTATTACAATCAATTTATCAACTAATGGCAAATTATTCTTCACTTTTTTCCAACCAATTAGGGGGGGAAATTACTCTTCATTCGTTGAAAAGAAAAGATGAGATTTGCCAAGTTAGTTTTAACTATTAATTGGAAGACTAAATGTAAAAGCAGGATTTGGTTCCATTGCTCATAATCTCTCTTGTGTATCAATAATATCTATCCATTTATGAAATCATGCCACGGCCTCCCTGCCGGTAACTACGGAAGCTTAAAAAGTTCCAAAATCAGGATAATCATTAACGAGCACAGAAAATTAATTAAGGTGGTCCTTCTTGTCAAAGTGAATCCTTAATTGATTATTATTTATTTATTTGTTTACAAGGTTTTGTTTGTATCTAATGCGTTATCACGGCCTGCTTTACTATGTGGGAGGTAGAAATTTGGAAGGGTTGTTTCATTAATTAAACTCGAAGATCACATGTGGAGATCCTATTTATCCACTTTCCACTTGCATCCTCATCCATGTTGATGATCTTTGAATTAATGATGATGGATGTTACTGAAAAGAGACATAAAAGAAGAGTCAATGATCTTTGATCACTAATCAGCGATCGGATCAAAAATTATAAGTCAACGTACATAAGGGTAAACTCGTAATTCGAGTTTATCAGAAATAACTAACCAGTGGAGATGGAGCTTCTTTCTTCCCCCTTTGGCTTATTTTTGGGGCAATTTGCTTGACTTTCCTTTTCCCGGTGGTTGAACCCAAGAACCCGTGATGGCTCACCCCCTATATCCAGTCATAATCTACCACTCACCCACTGAATCAGGTCACAAACTAGGCTCTTTCCCTATTTATACCCATTTTTATTTCTATTTATCCATTTTGAAAACATAAATAAAAATTTGATTATTGTTATTATAATTATTGGGTAAAGTTTTGTATCTATCTTTTTAATTATTTAATTATTAAAAAATCAAATACTGGATAAATTATCTATAACTTTTATTTCTATTTTATTATCTTAAAAATATAAAAAATACATAACGCTTTATTCAGTTAATAAGTAGAAAAATTAGAATTATTCTTTAATTATACCATTTCTATTTATTTATTTATTATATAAATAAAAATATATTAATAAAAAATAATAATTAATATTATTTTTAACTTCTATATAAACCAATAAATTAAAATAGAGATAGTATTAAAAATGCTAACTGATATTCTTAAAACAGTAGTTAATAAAATATAAATAATTTATTATTAAATAAATTATTAATACATTTTCTGTTAATTTCTTTTGTGTATTATAATAGGTTTTCAATATTTTTTTTACTTTTTATAATTTCTCCTTATACTTTTTACGAGGTTCTCTTTGCCAAATCACACATATTAGAAATTTTGTAATAACATTGATTAATATGTTGTTTGAAAAATATTACAATATTTTAAATTTATACTTGTTCAAAATAAAACCGTTGTATTACATATTAATTACATTACTTTAAAGTCATTAAAATTATGAAGAAAAAATATTAATAAATGCTTTTAAAATTTTGCCAAAAATCTTATATTAAAGATCACTAAACTTATCCTGGAAGAATCTTTAAAAAAATCAAAGGAAATATTTCTTTAACCAACTCAGTTAAAGCATAGTTTAACATGATCATTACATTATTATAGGTTTTCATAATATGTTTTCAAGAATGCACCATAAAATCTAATATATATATATATATATATATATATAATATTTTTTTTATCAAAAATCTTATAATCAAATACATTAACAAAAGGAAGTGTTACAACTTCTAATTAAATTTATGAACTATTAGATGCTTGTTCTTATTTCTTATTTTCAATTTTAATTAATAAAATTATTTTGTTTTTATATTTTATTTTTAAAATTTTACAAAAAATAATAAAAAATAAAAATTATTTTAATATATTTGATACAAATTTTTAAAAATGAAAATAAAATATAAAAAAATTATATTTTATAATTAAAAATAAAATATAACATTGTTATTTTTTAATTTTTTATTATGTTTTCTTATACATACCTTAAAAAGTATCGTATTATTATATTAAGAACTAGAAAATTCAAAGTCATACATTTAATTAGGGTCATAAACCTACAATGTATTGTTGATAGTGTGGGCGAGAATCTAAATCCGTGGTGTGTTGCCAGCTACGAACTCGAAGGATGAAAGCCTTCGCACAAGGGTCAAAGTTGTCAATATCTCTTTCGGGGCTTTATTTTAATTTTTAATTTTTCCACAGTATTTTTCTTGCACTTGTATGTTTACATTCCATGAAATTCACATCGGATATGAATATGCCTATTTAAAATCCGTCGTTAGTAGCTTACTAGTCCATTGTCCTATTCTCTCTCTCTCTCTTTCGATTTCTCAAACTCAAACCCCGTTTTCTTTCTCTCCCTTTCCTCCCCCCTATATATTTGTCTTCCTTTCATTACAAAGGCAGAGAGAGAGAGAGAGGGAGAGATATTATGTGCCTACTTTAGCCGGTGGGAGAAGAACGAAGGGACAGAAGGGGAAGTGTTTGATATTTTAATGGTCCAAGGTTGAATCTTGTGCTACAACACCATTATCCCCCATCAATGGCTGTTACCACTCCCTATCTCAATGCTACAGAAAAGAAGCACTGGTGGCTCACCAATAGAAGGGTAAGGTTCCAGGCCTTTTAGTTTGGTCCTACTTATTATGGACATTGATCCAAACACACCATTTTTTACAATCTATTTATTGCAGGAAATTTATCAAAATATTTATTTATTTATTTATTTCATTTGGAAATGATGGGAATGTGACATGAATACCGTGTGTGTGATTATAGATTGTTGAGAAATACATGAAAGACGCTCGCAGTCTGATTGCGACTCAAGAACTAAACGAGATCGCTTCGGCTCTGAATCTTCTAGACGCGGCTCTGGCCATTTCTCCGCGGCTAGACCAAGCGCTTGAGATGAGAGCGAGGTCTCTTCTCTATCTGCGGAGGTTCAAAGACGTGGCCGATATGCTTCAGGATTACATTCCGAGCCTGAAAATGGTGAACGATGACTCATCCTCTGTTTCTTCGGATAGTTCCTCTCAGCAGTTTTTGAGGGAGGGTATGAAGCTCCTCTCCTCCTCGGATTCCTCGGTTCAGGATCAGAGCTTCAAGTGCTTCTCCGTCTCTGACCTGAAGAGGAAAGTCATGGCAGGACTGTGTAAAAGTTGCGACAAGGAAGGGTATTGGAGGTAAGCAAAATAGTTTAATTAAATGTCATTATTATTTCTGTTGCATTGGGTTTGCGATGATCTGTCCACTGTCCCTGCATTTTCACCTCATTTAAAATGGCCTTTCTTCGTTTTGGAGTTAAGTTTTTAATGACTTTATCTTCAAGTTTTCAGATCAGATCGGACTCCCCCCGTCCCAGTCCTTGTTATATATGGGGTTTGGAGTAAATGCTCCTGCCAGCTATAATGAACTGTTTCCCAACTTTTTTAAAAAAATCCATTTAAATTCAATGCACCATTAAAAGCATAACACGGAAACCCAATAATGTAATATTAACATTTTGCAGTAAAAGGGTTCTTAAATTTCAACTGTTTCAGAACGTCTCCTTTTGGCAACTATTTTCGTATTACACTTATCAAGTACCGGTTAATGAAAAAATATAAACTATTCTAAGATAGTACTTTTTATTCTTTAATATTAATATTTATATTTAAGAATAGCATTTTTACTAAAACAATTTACAATATTTTTTCTAATAAAAAAATATTGGAAGAGGAAAAGAAATTAAATAAATGAAATGATGAAATAGAAAAAGATAAAAATCAAATTATAAAAAATATTATGTAAGTTTTGATTATTGAATGAGAATAAAATTATTTATTCTGGTTTAATGTACTTCATACATGTGTATGGAACAGAGAAATCATCCCTAGTATATCTTACTAGATAAGTTAAAAAGAAAATAAAAAAAAAGGAAGTTAATCTTCCAAAGCTTTGCAGCAAAACCAAAATAAACACCGTTTTAATAATTAATAAGTAAATTTTGAAAATAAAAATGATGTTTAGCATTGTACGGATTCTTTGCTTGGTTTTGACGGAAGTCCTATTTTGTAACATGTTTTTCCGATGGAAATGTGAATTTACAGATACTTGGTTTTGGGGAAAGCGTGCTGCCACCTAGGCCTAATGGAAGACGCAATGGTTCTTCTCCAAACAGGCAAACGGCTAGCCAGCGCGGCGTTTCGCCGCGAGAGCGTGTGTTGGTCCGACGACAGCTTCACCCTAACCAATCCAAACTTCTCGCCACCCCGTACCCCTCTCTCGGAATCCGAAACGGTCACCCAACTACTCTCACACATCAAGCTCCTCCTCCGGCGACGCGCCGCCGCGCTCGCCGCCATGGACGCCGGCCTCCACTCCGAAGCCATCCGCCACTTTTCCAAAATCGTCGACGGGCGCCGCGCCGCCCCGCAAGGGTTCCTCGCGGAATGCTACATGCACAGAGCCTCAGCGTACCGTTCCGCCGGAAGAATCGCGGACTCAATCGGTGACTGTAACCGCACACTCGCCCTGGACCCCACGTGCATCCACGCGCTGCACACCAGAGCCTCCCTTCTGGAAAGCATTCGTTGCTTCCCCGATTCCCTTCACGACCTGGAACACCTTAAGCTTCTTTACAACACCATCTTGCGTGACAGAAAGCTCGCAGGTCCAGCGTGGAAGCGCCACAATGTTAGGTACAGGGAAATCCCCGGAAGACTCTGCGCCCTCACTACGAAGATTCAAGAACTGAAACAGAGAGTGGCTTCTGGCGACCATGGAAACGTGGATTACCACGCATTGATCGGGTTGCGACGAGGGTGTTGTCGTTCCGAGTTGCAAAGAGCGCATTTGTTGCTGTGCTTGAAGCACAAGGCAGACAAGGCTACAAGCTTCATTGAACGGTGTGAGCTGGCGGACGAGCGTGATCTCGAATCGGTGAAGGAAAGGGCTAGAATGTCGTCATTGTTGTTGTATAGATTGCTTCAGAAAGGTTACACTAACGTGATGGCCACCATTATGGATGAAGAGGCTGCGGAGAAGCAGAGAAAGAAGGCTTTGGAAGCACAAGCACAGGTGGTGAAAAATAATACTAATTCTAAGTCCGAGAAATTGGAAAACAACAAGTGCACCGTTTCGTCTCCTTCCATTTCCAATCCATCGGTTTTTCAAGGTGTCTTTTGCCGCGATCTTGCTGTCGTTGGCAACTTGCTTTCTCAAGCCGCATTCAACCGTTCCATTCCGCTCAAATACGAGGCCTTGACTTGCTGATTCATTCCCATCTTTTTGCCGCCAACGACAAACTCCGGTTCCTCACTTCTTGTACAAATGGATCAACTTTTAGCTCGCCGGAAAATTTTGTCACCTTTTACCGTTTTTTAATTGTTATTATTTTTTGCATTTATGTTCATTTATTAGATGTACAGAGTATCCATTCCAAAGTTTACTATTTCGAATTTCCACCCGTCGCCTTGAACTTAAAGTTTGTTTTAATCAGGCTGAGATAGACTACCTTAAAAGTTATAGTAAAAATAACTCAAGTTTTTAGAGATGATTTTAAATATTTTAAAGTAATAAAATGTTTACTACATAAAAAATATTTTTTATTTTTCAATAAAAGTATTATTTTAATTTTTTAAAATCAGTTTTCCAAACTGAAACTATCATAATCATAATAAAAATGCATCATTGTAATATGGATAGGATGAAGCATTGATGTATCTTTTATACTATAGTTAGGATTTACCAAATGTTAATTACAAAGGGAATTTGTGGGATGAAATGATGAAGGAAGTATAGAAAATTGACAAACATAGGGGTTTAGCGTAGCAGAAGGGCGTGAGAGAAACAGTGGCTGCGTGCCTGGGCTTTTTCCCGAGTCTTGTCTGACTGCATTTAATTTTGCTGTGTTAGTCTGCCAAAGAAACTCACTTCTCTGACATTCCAGTAGATTTTTTTCGCATCTGTATTCAGCCAAAAACTTTGCTCCTTCCAAGGAGATGATGTTGCTACCTGTTGGTGACTGCGCTTTGAACCTGTAATAATTTATCTATCAGCCTAACTCTTACTGATTCTAGCGAGGATAATGTGAACGATTAAGATAAAAAAAATTGTGAATGAACCTTTCACAAATGATGCATTGAGATTAAAGGAGAAAGTTAATATGAAAAATAATAAAATAAAAAAATAGATTAAAAATAAAATATATAATAATGAAGACTCTCAAAAAACCATTGGTTGGTCAGGAGTGCATGATATCATATGCTTGTTTCGTAATTTAGATATATAACTATATTTTCAAGAATAGTACAAGAAAAAGTCATATATTAACATTTGTATGTGGAATGGTGGATAAACTTTTGATACATAATTTTTACTTGATAGAAATTAAGCTTTTAATATGATTATAAGGGTGTTTGCAGTTTGATTTTAATTTATTTTTGAACAAAAATATTATTCAATTAAAAGAATAAAAAATAAAATGTAATTTCATTTACATTGATATAGATATGATAACAAATTTCATTCAATTAATTTTAACATGGTTTGAATTAAAATTGAACTGTTTTTATTTTTTAAGTATTGTATTAATACATGATTAAATTTTCACAAAAAATTGGTTTTATGGTTTTAATTTTATTTCATAAAGAAGTGGTGAATAATTTTTAAAATATGCAACACATAATAAATACTTTTTTTGTTAAAATCTATTCTAGATATTTAATTTTATTTATTTTACAAAATTTTTATTAAATAAATTTTTCCTTTTAATTCAAACGAATATATATGTAAAAAGAACATGGAATAACAAATAAATTTTAAAATATTTTAAAAGTAAAAAATTGAAATATTAAATTAATAAATTTTTATTTTAAATAATAATGTTAAAATATATTGATAATATCATAATATTATATATATATATATATATATATATATATATTAAGAAGAATGTTTAAAAGCAAAATCAAGATCTAAATTACATAATAAAATCGAACTAAACTAAAAATTAAAAATTTTTAAAATCATATCTTTTTGCATGATTTGTCTTGGTTTATGATTTTTCTTTGCAAACCAAATTCAACAACGTATAATTTATATATTTTTAATTTTGTACTGTTAAATTGTTATCCGGTTGATATTTATTGTTTAATTTTTTTTAAAAATTTTGTTCAATTTTTATCATATGTTTTATCATAAATATTTTATTTTGTTAATTTGTTAAAATAAAATTTATTAAAATATAATTCAATCTATCTATAATATTTTAAATTTAGACACCTTATTAATATTTTTTATGTTAATTGTTGTATTTTTTCTAATTAATTTTTAACATTAGATATATCATACTTATTTAAATTTTATCTTAAAATATATTGAATACAAATGTTATAATTTTTTATTTAATCAGTGCCACTTTTAATTTTTTAAAACTATTATTTTATTTTTGTATTAATTAATATTTGTTGTTAATTTTTTTTTAAAAAATAAAAACTTAAATTAAACTGTAAAAAAATAGTTTAAAATTTTAATATATTTTAGCACAATCAAATTAAATAGTAAATATTTTCTATAATTAGGTATGGATAATTTTGTTTTCCTAAAACTGAACTAGAAGTAAAACGCACCGCAGACAACTGATAACCAATCCCTTTATTCAAACTGAATCATCACTCCTAATTCAACAGTCTTTCTCTTAACTACGCTTATAAAAGATCAGCACAGACGAAAATGTAAAAAGAGCAAATATTCTCTTATTCTCTAAGAGTGTTTACGGTATATTTTTATATTAATTAAAAGGTGATGAATAAATCTTATTTTTTCTTATAAAATATTTTAATTTTAATTTAATTTTTATACTAAATATAAAATTTATATTATAAATAAGTATAAGATACATGAAAATTTTTAAATATTAAAATAATAATTTTTTAAAAAATAATAAGACAACTTTCATAATAAAATATGAGTGGTTATTATAATTTGATAAATAAAATTATATTTATATATACATGAAAAAATCAATGTTTACAATTTTTTATTTTTTATTTTCAGTTAATCTAAACCATCCATTTAAAATGATTTTAAAATAAAATTTGTTCGATTAAAAAGTTATTAAATTGATAATATATTTTAAAATAATTTTAACTTATTTTTAAAATAAAATAATAATTTTGAATGTCAGTTTTAATTGTAAAAATATTTTATTCATAACTTTAAGTTTATCAATTTTTTAATTAATAATTTTTATTTGTATTAAAGAGATAAAATAAAATACATTTTTATTATAATTTTAAAAATTTAAAACTAAATTTAATTTAATTTTGTAAAAATTAAAAATCATCCGAACAGAATTTTAATTTTCAAATTTTGGATTTAATTTTTGCAGTATGCATTAAATGAGATCGGTGTATAAGCATTATAACTACACCTCTTAGTTCCCTTCCTTGGTGGTTTCCTTGGACCTTAACCAAACCAAATGTTCGAAAAACGGGACCATATACACTTGTATTTTTAACACCAATCTTTGCCACTCCAACTGTTATTGATTTTGAAAGCCTTGTATTCTCTCCTGTCTCGGAAATTCTACACGCATAGTGGCGTACACCGTGTTCCTGTCACATTTTTTGCTATATATTTATTATTTGTTGTTATTTGCTGAATACGTGATGGGCCTTTGAATAAATTCATCCCATGTTTGAAGTCGCTTTCTTCTTCAAAATCAGTATATGTGAATCTTAATAAGTTCAAACTTTCATCTGGCAACAGTTGGATCCTTCTTCCGAAGCAAAAATATTAGGGAAGCAACGTAACGCAATAATGGATCTTTCATACGGAAGAAGTACTCAGGCTTTTGAGTGTATCAGAAGGCACGCCTCAAACAAAATATCATTATTGTTAGGCTTTGGAGGTTGAAGTCTTTTTGTTCATTCCCAACGACCCTCTTAAAATTCTCTCCACGCTACAAATTTTTACAACCTTCACTTCCTCCCTCATTCGCAAATTCCCATTCCCACTCTAATTCACATCTGTACTTCGTTTTATGTGAAAAATGGTAAACATCTAAACACAATTGGTTGTACGGAACACATGGGTAAAAGCTGCGTATGAGAGCGTAAAAGTTGATTTGACGTTTCCTCTCTAATCTTTTTCTCTTGTATTGAGTGCAGATTAGACACCTCTCTTTTGTTGTTTATGTGTGGACAACTTATTAACAAAAATTGACAACCCTTTTTTCCTTTTCACTGTAACTTTGCATAATCTGTAGTAATTCTAACTGTTATTTATTATTCAATTATTTAAATATTAATATTTAAAATAAAATTTTAGTATAAATAATTTTAGATGGTAAATTATATTATGCAGTACTGTACACCACTTTATATTGGCTCTCAACTGTTACCACCGCTCTTTTCAGCCCATGTTCAAAATCATCCATGTTAATCTTCAATATTTGTAGAAAAAGAAGTGAAAAATGATTAATGTAATCATGTTTTTCAAATTTAAGGGCTAAAGTAAAGGTTCAGTGAAGAATTAAATGACAAGATACTACTAGAGTGAGAAATGCACATTTTTTGTATTTATTTAATTAATTATATATTATTAAAATATTTTTAAATGTTATCCAACACTAAATATTGTTTTTCTGTTATTTTTTTCTTATACGCCTTTAATTTTTACCTTTTTATAGTTTTAATGCAATATTTAGATGTATTTACAATAAAACTAATAAATATTATTCTTTTGTACCTATTAAAAAAAGAGATTAAAAATTTGTTTTCATTTATTTATCTACTTTGATTTTTAAAAAAGTATTAATTATTTTTATATAGATCATTGTACTTATTTAACTATTATCAACTATAATAAACTGTTACGCCTGATATTTTTATTATTTTGAAATGAGAGAAAAATTAAAATTATAATAAATAAAGAAAGATAAAAATAAAATTTACAAAAAATAAATTAAGAAAGTAAATATTTTTAAAAAATTAACAATATTAATTATATTTTTTAAAATTTGATTTTTTTTCCTAAACAAGTGAAAAGAAACAGATAAGATAATTTTATTTCATGTTGAATTAAAATGAATGAAGGTTAAAAAAATATTTCTACAAGATGAGAATTTAAATAAAATGTTGAGTTAAAATACAAAAGTTGTTTTTACGGTTGAATTTTCATTTTAAAAAAGTGCTAAAAAGTTACTCTTTAACACCTTTTATGAAAGACATTCTTTATCATTGGTAGAACTTTTAAATTATGTGAATGTCATTTTTTATTTAGTGAATCACATTTATAATTTTATAATTTTAAATAAATTTTAGTCAATATTATCAAGAAGGATATGTAAAGAATGTGTTTCCAGAAATCCTATTCAAATTTTATATATGTACGTTAAAAAAATTGTATCTAATGCCTATTTAACGGCTACTACTAAACTATATTTGAATAACTATAATTTAAGCTTTGATGGAAGATTTTAAACTCTCAAAAAATTAAAATTTTTATAAATGTGAATATTTTCAATTAAAAAAAATTTATTTTAATTTTTTTTATTTAAATAAATAAATTTAAGTTTTTATATTTTAAATTCTTCGTGTTTGAATAAATTTTTTTAAACTTTTATATTTTAAATTTTTATTTGAAAAAATTATTTATTTTTATTATATGTAAAATTTTATTTTTAAATATTTATTTAAAAAATTAAAATAATATTAATAAATATTAAAAATGTTTCTTTAACGTTATTAATACTTATGCTAATTTAAGCATAATTTCTAAGTATTTTAATATTTTAAGTTAGACGATTTATATAAAAATATATTGATAATCATATTAAATATTTTTTTATTATATTACACCATATTATGAATTTATAATAAATAAATTATTATAAATCATTCCTACTTTGGTCAACGGTCGTTGATGATTGTTGTAAAGTTAAATGGTGATTTTTATTCTCTGCATAAGGTGGTACTGTGAATAAGGAGAATGATACAGCGCTTGTTGACGATGATCATTCCATCTGTGGATTTTGTTGGCTTGCCTCTTGATGAGGTGAGGTTGCTAAGGTTCATGGCAATGAGCTCGAATTAGTTATGCTTCACAACATTGGTTGGGAATTGGGCCTTTTTCCCCCAATGGAGTTGTTACATAAATAAATATTTTAAATAGGATTATTTCTAAACAAAATTTTAGTACGTGTAAAACGTAATTTAACACATTTTAGGTTTAAAACAAACGACATTCGAGAAGATTAATAATAGTTGTTGAAGTTAGGATGTTAGATATCTAATAATGTGTTTTTTTTATATGTAAAATATATTATTAGATGTGTTTTAGAAATATGTCTCACAACTCATAAAAGATATAAAGTTATCCGCAACATATATAAATTTTAAATGTTTTTATGTTATTCATAAAACATATAACTTTATGTAAAACATATAAAGTAATACATTTTAAAATTGGATCAGAAAAAAATGCACAAATATATGCATTATATACTAAAAAATTAATTTTTAGTGGAACAGTTAAGATCACTATAAATTACATGTAAGGTTATATGATTTTACACTTTTTTTTTAATTTTTTAAAAATTGAATTATTTATTCAATCAATTTTATTTGCCGAAAGAGGATCACATTTTGGTGAGTATAAAAAAAAAGGTAACATAAAGGCTAGTATCTTTTAAAAAGTTTAAATTTTTTAAATAATTTACAGTTTAATATATAGTTAGTTTATAGTTAGAAATGTGACATTATGAATTGTTTTTATATAGTTAGAAATACGAAAAATAGTTTATATGTTAAATTATTTTAGTGTATTACATTTTTTAGAAATCTATTGGGGTACTGTATGTTAAAATTATTTTAGTTTAATACTTTTGTAGTTAATAGAATTTTAGTTAACAATTATTATTTAATAATTAATTAATTAATTATTATTAGGTAATATTTAGGGTTTAATTAATATTGATTGTTTATTTAATTTTTTAGTTAAAATTTATTAATTAATATTTATTAGTTAATATATATATAATACTTATTTAATGTAATACTAAAATATTTATTTATTAGTAAATATATTTATTTTATATTTATTAGTTAAAATTTATTTAGTTATTAGTTATTACTTAATATTTATTTAGTCAATAATTATTACTAAACGTTTATTAGTTAATATTTATTTATTTCTTTAATATTTATTAATGAATTTTTATTTAGTTAATATTTTGTAGATATATTTATTCTTTTATTTAGTTCATATTTATTTTGTTAAAATGTTGAGTACAAATTTTATTCGTTTTATAATTGGTTTAAAGTAGTGGAATTTATAAAAAATTAAATAATTATATTAAAGGAAAATAACAATCACATCATTATTGTAATTTACTCATACCTTTAGACTAGTTTCAAATAAATTTTTACTGCTTAAACTTTAACTTGATCATATTTTTTAGAGTATATAAAATGAAACTTTAAATAAAAAATTAAAATAAAAAAAACCAAATTATTTTACAGGTATGATAATATTGTTTTAATTCTGAAATAAATAATGATTATTTAAAGAAAGTTAATTTTTTAAGTATAATTCAACTATAATTTATTTATAATAATAATTATTTTTGTTAAAATTTTAATGAAATGATAGGGACGAGAAACACATATGTTTCACATCATAATACTTGAAGAATGCATTATCATTCTCCACGACATAGGAGTGCTTAGAAATCCATCAACTAAAGTATGACAATTTATTATTGAGAATTTATTAGGTATTTTGCTGTTAGAGAATGAGATTGTTGGAGGATCTATAAAAATGATTTTGGTTGTTATAAAATTTTGGAAACATTAAAGACTATATGGATAATGAAGTGCAATTAGAGTAATTTTCTCGAGCATATATAATCTCATCGATAGGTCATCTTTCATGATTACTCTAGTAGGGTTTTCCTACGATATTTTCTTTTCCTAGCTAGTTCAGACAACGTTGATGTATTTGTATCGTGAGCAGTGTAATTTCACACATTACAATAAGAAGATTTACGACTTTACCTTGCTCTTACAATTGTGGGCATGAAAATGATTTTCTTTAGTTAGGCCTATTAACTTTAATTTTTCAGATCCAATAGTGTCATATGGAACAAAATAATTATTATTGTGTATTTTTCTTTGTTAATTTTTGTTTGTTTAGCATTATTACGAAAAATAGTGACAACTTTTCATTATAAATGGAAGAGGGGGTTGATTAGGGTTGTCTAACAAGAAATCATATTTCATAGGCATGTGTTTGAATCGATAACCTTATCCAATCTTCAACATGTAACAAGTCAGTGTCATTATCAATTGACCACTAGTTCATAGAGTATGAATTATGTCTATTTTCTAATGTATATATGTTATGGACAAATTGATAAAAATCTTTTATTACAACACATGCAACTATTATAAAAAAAGCATGAATATCTTAAGAGTTGAAATCACTCGCATCCACAATAATACGGATAACTCACAATAGATATGATATTTTGAGGTCAGACTAATATTAAACAATCTCTATACATTTGATGTCTTACACTTAACAATAGAAAAATAAATTGACAACACATTATTATTATCATCTTGAGTCATGAATATTAGTAGCGTATCTATATATTTTCTAAATAGAAAAGTTCCATCAATTTATATCAATCTTTTACAACAATTAAATACATGACAACACTATCTAAATGTATAGAAAATTAAAAAAAAAATTGACATTCATTGTTAACCTAGTTGCCAATTATAACATTTCCATCCCAAGTTTTTAACTTGATCTTGGTGAATATTAAATCATCTTATGTAACCATCTTGATAATAAATTATATGATTCATCTCAATCACCAAACACACAAATGATTATTTTTTGTTTTGCATTTCAAGTTTTCTTTATACCTTATATTTATATTGACTTAATATTTTTTCTTCAATCAATGGTATGAAAACAAATGGTTCTTAATTTACCATACCTAATAAATAATCCAAATGAAATTAGAAACCATATTCAAGCGAAAGAAAAACCTAGATAAAATACATATAATTTTCACAATATAGACCTAAGATGTATGAACAAATTAAATGTAAGCACAATTTATTGTGGTCTTGTAAAAGATAAGCATTTACACAATTATGTTAACCATTCTTATTTTGTTATACACCATTATTAGATATTTTTTGATTTAATTGCTCTTATTTTCCATGAACAACCATTACCATGACTCGGACAATTAACATAAAGAAATATAGGCTTCATTCAATTGAAACAAAGTTTTCATGTCCTTTTATTGAGTAATGTTTCACTGCCAATTAGCTTCATCATTGCTATCAAATTGCAAGCCAACAAACAGTTCATCACTAATGATCTAATTAGGTGGTGAATCAATTGTAGAAAAGTTTATCCCTTCATCGGGATATTCTCACGAAGTGTCGGTGTAGTGGAAACTACTACTCCAAAATGTCATTTCAAACGTACAAATAAAAAATAAATTATTTATTTCATATATATATATATATATATATATAATGTTTTCATTATAATTGGTAACATATATTCATTACCTGATTAATCCATTTGTTCATTGAATATATGATAACTTATGTTGACATCTCGTGAGATATATTAAAAAAATCTTGATACCCTCATCAGTTTTAACATTTGTTTAACCTTCCTTATGTATATCATATCATAAGAAATTAGATGAGGTTTGTATAGAGTTGTATAATCGAGAGGAATATACAATTTTATGTCTTTATATAAATTGAGAAAGGTTTGTGTAGGATCAAGAAAGGAAGAAGTATTCGATGTTTTTTAATGAATCTCGCAACATGTCAATGTAATTTTCCCTTAAATAAGTCATGTGATGCAAATAGCCCATCATAGAAACTTGGTCTTAATCTTACTATAAAATTAAGATTTTTGCTATCATTAGTGTCACCCAAATTATCTTAATTGCATTTATTATTGTCTAAATAATCATTATCCTTATTACTACTTTCACCTATTATTAAAGATAAATTTTAAAGAAAAATAATAACAAAAAATAATTACTTTTCTTACAATTTTTTAATCAATTCATTCAAAGTACGTATTAATTGAATTGTTATCATATTCAACTTGAGTATCAACTCTATTCTATCAATCTCATGGTCAACTTGAGTATCAATTCTATTCTATCAATCTCATGGAAGTACTAATTGTATTAATTTCAGTATATATTTTAAATATAGGTATCAACAACAGTTCTTTAATTGAAATAGTCATATATTTAACATTTTTATTTTTATTTATTTAAAATGCACTATACTGTAATTTTTTAAAAGAAATTAACAATTTACTTATTAAGAAGAAATTACTTAGTTTAAAAATATTTTTTATAATTTTTTTACTTAAATTTATTATTTTTTCTAATTTAAATTGATTTTTTATTTTCTTTAAAAGTAACATTTCCGTGCTTTTAAAAAAAATTTCATTAAAAACACAATAACAATAATTTTATCTATAAATTTTACAGCTTTGCAAAATAAAATTTCACAAATTAACAGTTTCAAAATAAATCAAATAAAAAATATTTTTATAATTTTTCAAAATACTTTAACTTAGTGGCAAACGTAAAGTTTACTAGGTAAATATAATAATTTTCAAAATACCATAAAACGTAATGATTTTCTAAACTTGCTTAGAAATATTTTTAAAGCTAAAAAACCCTACAATTTTTTCTCTTACTCTAGTAAAAAAGTGTGCTCTACGGAAGGTATTTATACATTTATAAAAGACATAAAATGTAAAAGGAAAAGCGCTTTAAACATGCCTAAAATGCTTAAAGTTATTTGTTTTATGTATCACTTAAATAATTAAATTTCTGTGTCTTGTGCATCTCTTAAATAAGGAGCATAAATCACATAGTTTTATGTATTTTATGCAATTGTTAAATAGTCAATATAAATCATATAAAGTTATAAGTTTTACGTATTCATGAGATGTATATTTTATAGGTTGTATGTAAAATATATTTAATAATGTTTTACTTTTGAAAAAAAAAATACATCATTAAATATGTTATACTCTTGATCCTAACAACCATCATTAATATTTTTGAATGTCATCTTTTCAAATGTAAAATATATTATAAAATATGTTTTACATGTGTTATTTACGTCATAATCATTGTTATTATTTGTGGTAAAAATTTATTTTAAAACAATTTTATTTAAAATATTTATTTTCATAATTAGATAAAAAAATTTAAAAATTGATCCATCTCAAATGAAAATTATAAAAGTTTAAATATAAGAAAAATATGAATTTTTTAACATATAATTATAGAATATTGGAAGGAAATTTGTAAAATCTTTCTAATGTGATGGTATTTAAATTTATCCATTTTAATCTGTTGATTTTATATACAAATATCTAAACAATTTTTTAAAAAATTTATATTTTATGGTGTTTAATTTTATAAATGTTTTCTGTTTTTATTTTTAAGTTTTAATTTTTAATATTTTATACATGAAACAATAAAAATAAAAAATAATTATTTTTTGTTTTTATTTTCTATTTTCATTATTTTTAGTATATTTTAAAATAGAAAATAGAATAAAAATAAAATGATATTTTTTAAATAAAAAAATAAAAAATAAAAAAGGTTGTATTTTGAAACCAAATACCATTTTAAATTTTCTAATAAATTATTTTTTAAACTTTTTAAAATTTTAAATTTTGAAATTCCCTAATAAATTATTATCCTCTTATGAAATTGTTTATAAAAACAGGGTAAAGGATTTCATTTTTGTTTTTAAGAGGGAGAAATAACAGCAAAGACGTAAGCTGGATTTGGAATGGAATGATGAAATATCATTGATAGAATAGAGGAAAACATGCCTCGCACATCCGCATCATTCATATGAAACCAACAAAATACTGCTAATTCTGCAAAAGCATGGATTATATAGACGTTAAATAAAACTTAATAAGTGTTATCGTGTATTATTTTATTTAAATTAAACTTTAATATTCTCATTGAGAAGCATAATTTAATATCTTGTGCCGAAAGAAAAGGTGCATCTCCACGAGGGCACCATTTTTTTAGTTCTATAATCTATGGTCAGAATCTTTGGGGCCATCTGTGTAAGACTCAGTGGGTAGCGTTCATCTATTGGGTAGCCTACGTTCACATGAACGATTGTCTTCAATGACTTCCATATGTCTGGGAATGACATCCTTGTCCCTTTCCTTAAGAGGAGATGCAGTAGTTCCATTGTATATGAGACAAAATTATTAATCGATAGTATATTTTTTTATAATATCGGTTAAAATAAAATTATATAATAAAATTTATTAATTTAAAAGTTAAATTAATAAAAATTAATTATTTAAAAATTATAAATGTAAAATTTGATACTTTCTCATTCAAAAAATATCATGTATAGTGAAATATTTTTAAAATATTTTTTAATAGATATTATCTAAAAAAATTAATATAAAATTATTTAACTAATTTTTTTTTTCTATCTTCTAAATATATATAATTTAATAATTTAAAATTAATCAATCCAATGTAAAAGAAATGGAAAACGCAAGGCCTTCAATCCGTCCCTGTTAACCTTGAGTAGAGTAGAGTAGAGTAGAGGACAAACATGAGAGGCATTTTGGTGGAAAAATAACACGTGATGTTTGAATGGAGGGAACTACTGAAAAGAGGGGAAGTGGTAGCCAGATATATAATAATGCCAGTGGCACCATGTGCTGTTATCATGTGCCTCCTTCTCTGTCCAAATAATCATGGATATTCTACTCTCTTCTCTACACCTCTTGTCAAAACTGGGTGGCATTCACATAATGTGCTGGATCAAATATCTGACAATTTCTTTTCACATTATCTATTGTAATTATTCATTCTACCTAAATAATAAAATATGGAAATAGGCACAATTGCTAAGGTAAATTCTGGGATATGTGTGTTTTTTTCTGAGTAGTTGTGAAGCGCCGGGAATCCAATTTCATTGCAATTAAGTTAAAATAAAATGATGAATTTTATTGAGATCCGAGTCTGCAGTGAATAATTCTCCTTTACAACTCATGCTCATTGGTTTTTATGTCACTATATGCAAATTAACTAACCTATCAAGTTTGCTATTTTACTTGTATCTTAATGGTAATGGCTTTGAATCCTCTTCAAGGTCAAGGACAGATATGAAAATCGCCAATGTTATGAAATCATATTCCATAACGTATAGCTTTGTAGTGCCTATTAATCTATTTATATACATGTTTACTTCCATTATTTTAAGGGCAGGTAGACCTTAACACATGCATTGAAATTTACATATAGGCGTTATTATTTCCATCAAGGGTGGAGAAGACTGTTGGAGTCTCATATCTAAAATCCTACATTAGAATTATGGATGATAAAGTGTTACGCAATGTAATTGAGAAGACACATCAGATGTGCCCTGAACCTCAAAGTTCCAGAAAGAAAAAAAGAAGTTATTATAGGGAAGTAACATCAGAATTATTGTACCATGTTATTATAGTTACTAGGTGGGACGGGAAAGTAAGCAAATCAAAGCTTTTTGGAATTTCCATTTGCACTTGTCGTGTGCCGTAAGCCTAGTAGCACGCCTTTGTACTAGAGATAGTTAATTGGTTGCTTACTTATTCATGTACTTCAACTTCAAAATTGTAGGGAAAAGGAATAATCTATTCTACAATGATGGGCTTGTGTGATCCCACGTACTTGTTTTAGGCTGGAAAGTTAAAAGAAAGCCAATGGCCTTTCCTACTCTTATTCAAAGGCGGGTTTGGTAAACCTCCATGTGTTTATAAAATTAGCAAATTAAAAATTAAAAAGTAAGTTAATAGATAAAAAATTGAAAGTTTATAAGTCAGCAATTAAATTTTAAGTATTTGGTAAAATTAATCGTTGAATTAGTTTATAAATGTACAATGATAAATGAAAATATAAGTAAATAATAAATTAAAATATGATATATTTTTTAATAAAAATATATTAATAATTTTTTTAAAATAAAAATATTTATTTTTAAGTTTTACATAAATAAATTTTAAATAAAAACTTTTTAAAATATAATTATTTTTATAATTTTAATTTTTTATCAAACGATTTAATATTAAATAAAATAAAATAAATAATATAATAATAAAAATAAAGAATATATATTAAAATAGTAATTTGAAATATAATATCTTATAATAATATAAAAAAATTATCAAAATTAATAATATTATTATGAAAGAATTAAATAATATAAAATTTATAAAAATAAATAAATAACTAAAAGATTAAGTTATAAAAATATATTAAAAATAAAATAAATAAAATATTTCAACTTAAAACTTAAAAGTATAATAGCTATTTAGAGTAGTTTGTTTAAAAATTTCAATAATTATCTAAAAATATTAATAACTACTAAAATAAATTATTTTAATAAATAAAGTTAAAATATTTCAACAAACTTTTTAACTAATTATTTAAATTTTTAGATAAAGAAAATATCTTATCCAACATATTTTTTAAAAAAATCAAAAAATATTCTTGCAATTTATTTCTATTTTTAATTTTTAGGTTAAAATATTTTAGATAGGATTTGGATAAAAAAGAATATTTTTGTTATCGTTCTTTACTTTTACTTTTATTTATAAAAATATTATTTTATTTTCTATTTTTAATATTTTATTTAGAAACGGTAAAAATAAGTAAAAAGTTGTTTTCTATTTTTAATATTTTCAATGTAAAACTTCTAAAAAATATTTTATTTTTTATTTTCATATTTTCTGTATAATTTTTTAAAAAATAAAATAAAATGTATATATAAAAATAAAAATAGAAAATATTTTTCGTATATCTAATACCGCCTAATTGAAACACCAAATTAGTGTTTCAATTCATTTTGTTATTTTATCGTTCTGCATATAAAATTTGTGTGCCATTAATTGAAGACTCCTTAAAAAAGAAAGAAGATAAGTAAAATTGAACTTTCTCTATTGTGATTTTTTATCCTTTTCGTAAACAAAAATGTGAAAGTTGTTATCCTTGTTTCTTCCTGGATTTCAGTAGACAAAATAAATTGCAGTCCAGGATTAATGAAAGAGAGAAGGCTCAAAGAAAAAATTAATATTGATATCTTCTTCATTGTGTGATAGAGTTAAAGATTTTTCCTTTTGTTTGTTTAATTTCTTTAATACCAAGCATCAAGTTGAACAAGTCCCTAAGAATGTTCCAGTAGTGAAGGATATAAAATTAGAATAATTTGCATAATATCCTGATTCAAATTTTATCGCTTTTCTGATCGAAAAAAAAAAAGAAAAAAAAAACAAACAAACAACGAAGTTGGGCATTCACATACAATCCAGATATTTATTTTATTTAATAAATTTATTATACTAAAGTAATTATTGTACGTGACTACTTCGTTTAAGGATAAAACTTATAGCTAAGTTCAAGCATATTATTAACAGCTCATGTCAACAATTTATTTTATAGACTATTAATACTGTAAAAAATATCACTTTGAGGCACTGTTAGTGCATGATTTTGTGAAATGAGGCAATCTGTCCTCCATAAACATGTTGAAAACAAGGTTCCTACATCCTAGATGATTGGGTTTGATGAGGAATGAACTTATTCAAAGTTTCAGAGCAAGGGTGTGTAGTATTCTCAGATATGGGCCTATGGCCCAAACTTGAAAGAGATCAGTACTGCGCATTGTATGCATTGCATGATTCATTTTCCAATTCTTTTCCTTTTTATTTTTAAATTCCCTCCTTTTGCTGGAGTTCAAAACTTATGGGTGTTTAATTCGGAATAAAAATAGTTCAAGTCATTCATTAGACATATGGTCTAACCTAATTCACATTAAACCTAAACCATGACTTTATTTACAAGTCAATTAAGTTAAAAGGTCCTACTTTAAATCATTTTGAAAGTGTTTATTAACATATTTATATGAATATAACTAATTTAGTAATATTATTATATAGGCCTATAATAATAATATTATTATTATTATAGTAAATTTTTACTATAATATCTTTAAATTTATAAAAATGTTTCAAA
The DNA here is from genome assembly GCA_037954105.1 of Canavalia gladiata. NCBI lineage: Eukaryota > Viridiplantae > Streptophyta > Magnoliopsida > Fabales > Fabaceae > Canavalia > Canavalia gladiata. Next base: position 20,861,267 of record CM075660.1, read on the forward strand.
AAGACAATACACAACTTATTTGAACCTATTGTAACCAAAAAATTGATTTTAAGTTATAAATTTTTTATATTCTTTGATTCATTTTAAAAAATTTATAAATTATAATATAAAATCTCATAATTTAATAAATAAATGTTTAATTACATTACTTACAAAATGCCTACCCTACCTTACTAGTTGATCAGGTTTAGAATGTATTTGATAATATATTTTAATTATACCAACTAAAAAATTTGTTAATGTATTTTAAACTTTTTCAACCATTAATCTAATTTTTTTATATATATTTTTATCCTTAACATATTTTCATAATCCATTTTCTTATTTGTACAGCTAATTTCATAATTTTAATATGATCTAATTCTTTTTTAATAATATTATGAAATTTGATATATTTATTTTTTATATTATTATAAAATAATATAATTTGAATTATTATTTTATATATTATATATTTATTATTTTATTTTATAAATAAAATATTGAACATTTTTATAAAATTTAAAAATAAAAATATTTAATTTTTTAAATTATTATTTAAATTTTTATGTGAAAATTAAAAAAACTTTAAAAAAATAAAAATTTACTTAATTAAAATTTTAAATTAAAAAATAAACTATCACTTCATTCTGCACCTTTGTTAATATGTTTTATTTTCATCTTGATTTAAAAAAATTAAATTGTTTGTCTTTCACTTTACCATATGTGTATCACATTAGTTTTTGTGATCAATTTTAATACATGAAATGTTGATCTGTATTAAATGTTACTATGTCAATTTAAATATACTTTAAAGATCAACAAAAAAGAATTATAAAAATTGTAGTGATAAAATTTGAAAATTTGAAGATTTATTTATTGGTAACGTGAAAACAAATGTGAAGATGAGAATAAGTATGGTAAAGTAAATGAAGTGAAAATTTTCTTAATGTATTATACGATATTGTTTAGACATATTTAAATGTTCAACGTAACATTACACAAATAACAAAACGAGGTACTAACCGTTTAAGTTTTTTTAAGTAAAAATAAAAATAAAACACACTAAAAAACTGAAGGATGAAAGTAACATTATCTTAAAAAATACATCACATTTATCAACATTTAATCTTTTAGTTAATTATATTTTTAAGTTTTTATTTTATATTTAACAATTAATTTAACAGTTAATTTTATAAACTATTTTTAATTTAATTGTTATATTATCAACTTTCAATTTTAAGTTATCAAGTTTCAACTTTTGTTTATCTTAGCACGACGTGAGAATGGATTGGGATAGGATTTATTCTTCCCATCCTTACTTCACGAAAGATTAGATAGAGAAAATTTTGGATGCAATTTTAAAGGAGGCAACAGTGAAATATTAAAATTTAATACCAATCCATTGAGTTTTAGTAAATTTGTGTGGAATTCATATTTCTTTTATAAATTTTATTTTTTATGTATATATTTTTAAATAAATAATATATTAAATATATTTAAATTTAAATAATATATAAAATAGATATTAATAATTTAAATTAAATAAAATAAAAATTTTATAAATAAAATTATACTTTTTTAGAATATGGAAGTTTAATATTTTTATTTATATTATTATAATTATTGGATGAGTTTAAAATAAGGATGAGATGAGTATCTATATCTTTAAATCCAACCTGCTTTTGCGATACGAATCAAATATGGATTTAGGCATAAATTTTTCTTTAATCTTGTCAAAACAAGTTTTATTGGCAAGGTCAAAACAGGATTATACAGATACTCACATGTTTGAATTGTATTGCCATACACAATCTTATATGTTAACCTATTTAAAGGCATCAATTTTTACCTATTTAAAAATTTTACTACTCATATTTCTATATAAACTTAAGTTAAACTCGTAAAAAAATATCAAATTTTAAAAATAACCTATATTTAAAACAAAATAAAATCAAGTTCAAACTGTAAATTTAAAAAATAAATCAAGTTCACATTATAAAACTTACGGCATTTCTACCTCTATCCGACCCAATTGTTTGAACTTTGTACTTTGAATTTTGTTTTAGTTTTAGTTTTTAATTTTTTCTTTATTGTTTACATTTAAAAGGGATTTTATATAATAAATTTTAACTTCAATATATGAATAAGTAATATAAACACAATTTTGTAATATCTATCCTGTTAAGATTTAACATGAAAAATTCATTTCTGTTAATCATTTTCATGTCATAAATGCTAAATCAATGTTATAAAAGCGACTTGGATAGGTTGATCAAATCAATGAATTTACGGTTGAGTGATGCATTAAATCATGTTTTATAAACTTGCTATGACTCAATCTAACTCAACGATTTTTTACAAAAATCAATAAACTCAGGAACTTAGTCAAACTTATTAAGATTTTTTTAAAAAAAATCTCTTATAAAATAAGATCATTGGATGTTAATAAAATAAAATAAAATAAAATAAAATATAGATAAAAAATGATATTTTATTTTTTATAATCTCAAATTTTTAATTCCATTTCAATTATCAAAATCTAATTTTCATCTTTCAATCTTTTAATCATTATATAACTCTATTCAAATTTGTTAAAAAAATCATATTATCAACCACAAACATTAAATTCAACATTCTCCATTTACCTAAGTTATTTTACTAATTAATTGATTCTTTGGATGTAGATTTTATATTGATTTAATTGTATTTCTAATTGATAAACTTGTATTATATCAAAATTTTAACTATTACTTGTTGAATGTGATAGTTGTATGATAATTATTTTTTCTCTTAAATTTGGAGTGCTTTGAATTCATAAATAATATTATATTATCTTTTTTAATTTTTTTAATTCTTTTTAAATAAAAATTTTACATATTTTTTAATATATATTAGTACAGCCGAGTCAATCTCTAAGCCAATTTTTCCAACATTGCAAAGTTTAGAAATCTCGTGCCATTCACTGCTGAGTCCATAAATAATGTTGCCGAAGCATTTCTGAAGCCATCAATAATTTGCTAATCACTAAGGATTGTACATAATTATCATGACAACCATAATCCAAAGACCATGGTTGATACAAATCAGCAAGTTTCCTATACGATGACTGACACAAAGGGAGGAAATATCACCTGCTCTTTGATACAGATAAGGCACCCTTTTTCCTTTTACTGGGTTTGTTTGAACAGTTTCGACTGCTACTGCATTTGGGGCAAAACCAATCCTCCTCAGGAACATCTGTGAGTGGAGGATCGCAGCAATCGATATGGGTACCGACCCCACAGCCGAAGGAACCACTTTCATCACCACAAATTAGCATTACATCACCTCTATCCCGGGATCCACATACTTGGCAAACTATGTCATCACTATCGGTATCCCCAGGAGCAATGAGCTCTTCAATAATCTCTTCCGCCTTACTTTGAAGTTTAGCATATGACCTCTCTGCCCAAGCATGAGTGCCATATAATACATGTCTCTCAAGGGAGAACCCGGGCTTGCAAACATACTCGACCAAGTAGTCAGCTACAACACAAGGTATCTCATGTTTTAAGAACTCTTGGACCCACAAATCAACACGTGGCATACCAGGGCTAACTATAGCATAGTCGATTTCAGTACCAAGGAAGCGAGTGTAAGGAGGAGAAGTTGCTAATATTGTTCCATCTCCAGCTTTGATCACACGTTTCAGAGTATCCTGTAAAACAGATAAGTTGCGGATCAGAAACATACGTCATACTCAATAACAAAGCGCAGACAAGACGGTTGGAAACTTATTGTCATTAATGACTAAACTTATGTTTGGACAACCAGCAGCATCATAATATAAAGACCCGTCGTAAAGCTTAATACCATTTCAGATGAAGGTATTGGTAGGAAGGAAAAAATATTAAACAAAATAAAATAGAAATAAAAAAAAATACCAAAGGGGGGGCAATGCAATCGCCATATACAACAATGCGCATTCCATAGAAGGCGCCATGACCCGTTCTTTCTTTCAACAGCCGCCACATTCTTGGAGCCTCCATATTGATTGCGCCATCCTCACTGAGACTATTCTTGTGCCACTCATAAGGCTCCTCTGACAAGAATTTTCCTGCCTGGCTACTGGCAGTTAAGAAATCAGTCTTGAGAACCCACCTGCATTCCACCAGAGATTAATATTTATATACATAATCAAAGAAAGCCAAACTGCATTGCTGGGAATATGAAAGGAAAGGCAAAGAGGTTAAATGATGTTCATTTTCCAACGTTGGGGCACCGTGGGGGGCAGGGTTGGAGAATGGATAGTAACAGCTTAATTTCCTTCCATTCTAAGAGACTCTCGAGTCAAGGAGAGGTTACAACAAAATATTCCCTTCCCAATTTGCCTACGTTTGAACACTGGCATTAGCACGGGGCATGCTATACGAACTTTATTTTAGTTTGTGCCCGATATTCCTTACCTTCCTGATGCAGCAGCAGCAAAAAATTTCTCTGTCCTGCGTATAGGGTCTGGGGCTATAAAGTGTGTCGCTTGATATGACCACTGATGAGAATCCCGGCAAACCCTTCCTTTTAAACGCTTGATTACTTGTTGAAACTCCTTTCTCTGTAGGCGATGCCCACTTAATATAAAACATACGGCTTCAGTTTTTGCTCTTGCATTAGATTCTGATCTAGATGAATTCAGCCCCAATTTCTTAGAGCTGATCTTAGCAGGCCTTACGCTAGATTTAACAGTTGGATTGCCATCATTTCTGCCCTGCACTATATCTTGCTCTCCATCAATTGGTCTATTCTCCTTCTCCTCTTCAATAAAATTCTTTGACTTATTTCTTGGTACAGCTAGGATGTCACTTTTATCAGCAGGTAGGGACATTTCTTCCACGGTTTCTATTTCTGGCTCGTGTCCCTTTTCATCAGGAATCTTCTCCCCAGATACTGCCTCTTCTGATTCCGACAATTCCTTGCCAAGTGTGGTCTTCTTGCCTCTACCAGCAGGACGCTTCCTCGCTTGATGCTTTACTATTAACTTTGAGGTTGAGGCTGTCATTATAGGTGGCTTCTGTTTTTCAGTTTTATTTGTGCCTTTATTAGGAGGCATTGCTTCTGACTTTTCTTCTGTTGCTGTATCTGTTTCTCTTGAAAGATGAATCAATTCTTCATCAAGGGCCATTCCTAACTCATATTCACATTTGTCTTCAGGAGCCTCAGTTTCATCATCCAAAATGCCAGTTCTGCCACCGGTATCTTCTGAATATTCACTAACTTTTTCTTGCTCAGTTGTTTTATTAACACCAAGGATTTGGGGAGACCCCTGATGCTTCTTGGCATCACAAGTTGGACTGTCTTTGGTTCTGCTGGAAAAACTGACAGTTTCAACTTGTGGGATAGTTGCATTCAAGGGAAGTGGTTTTTTCTGTCTAGCAGTGGCACCTACTTTAGGTTTAGAACCCAAACTTCTCTTGGCAACTGACTCCTTTCGGGGTGATTTTCTATTCAGTTTATTACTTTCTTCATTGCTTAAATCCAAATTAGTACGACCAGCAGATTTCTCATTCTGTGACTTGTTTCCTGGAGATGAACAATCGAGATTTCTAGCAATGTTATGTTGCTCTGCTTCATAATCATCAACCTGTTGCACTCCAGAACCAGTGATATCAAGCTTGCGATTAATATTAGACTCACTTAAGCTCTGAACAGCCATTTGTCTTGAATTCTGACAGACATCATCACATTGAGCAGATTCTGAGCTTACATTTCTTGAGAAAGGCTCATCAAAAGCCCGTGAGTTGGAGGTAGAAGCTGCAGGCTTAGAAATTATGGAAGTGTTTGGGTTATTAATACTAGCTTTGCCAACAGGAAAATAATCGTCAGCTTCAGGTCGCTCATCAACTTGCAGTGTCACATTTAATCCATGAGATTTACCATTTGCTAATGGGATTCTTTCAACGGACAATCTTGCATCAGAAGTAATCTTTCTTGATTTTAATTTAGTAGAAGAAGCCTCATTTCTCCTCTTTTGAGGCAATGATTTAATTTTCTTATCTCCTTTTCCTTTCCCTAAATCTTCAACGCAGGTAGAGTTGATTCCCTTGCTTGCCTTTTCTTCCTTAGCTGAAGATTTTGCACAGTTGTTGCCTCCTCTTTCAGAGCATTCATCTAAAATTCTCGGAAGAGAAAATCCCCTTTGGTTCTTCCTACAATCTGTTGAGACTCCAAACTCTTCATTTGAATGTACAACTCCCACAGCACTTGCTGGAGATGATCTCAAGTCACTCGCCAACTTCTTAGATCCAGAAGAGTCATCATGCAGATCATGTTGCTGACCAGACGAATTTGCATTTCCGGTAATGCCAAGATCCTGGCAGCCAAGTTCCTTTGGAAAACCCGCACCATTAGACTCAACGGTCTTAACACATGTGTCAGGTAATTGACATGAAGTAGGCATAAAAACATCAGGAACCTGACAGCTTATCTTTGAGTCATTAACATTATGAAAGCTCAAGCCTTGATCAGATCTGTTCTTATTTCCTGGTACGGTTAAAGAGTCTTCACCATTATTTTCTGGCAAAACCTGTGGACCAGTAGAATGTAGCATGGCTTTTGATGCCTCTCTTACTGAGTTTGACAATCCTTGAGTTGTAGCTGAACCAAATTTTGAATTAGGGGGACTTTGGTTTCTATTTCTTCCCCCTGATTGCTGTAGCTTGGAATCTTCAGCCTCTTCCTCTGAATCCTTTGCCTCCTCCCCCATCCTCTCTAGTTCAAAACCACTGATTGAAAAGGAACAGAAGTTGAGTAATTAAATTGAAATAGATAAGAGCTTTAAAGAGCTAAGGGAAAAAAATGTAATGATTATGTCATCTAAGACAAAAAAAAAGTCATTGCATCGTACACATCTTCACTTATAATCTCTGAAATGACTGCTATAGCATTCTGCATTTTCAATTTTCATATTGTATGCCTGTGGCAGTCGTTCATCCAGATGCCTTTATGTCAGAGTTTAAATTGCAACTTCACAAATTCCCCCTATTTTGCATGTGCATAAGTGTATATCACCTTGGAATCCCGAAGATGTGAGAAAGGATGAGCACAAGGTGCATTGTGCATATTGACACTATCACATTAAGATGTTGGGAATAGCAAATGTCATTCTATATTCCACTCAAATACAGTTTACTCTATCATTTATTGACTCAAGATTATTTGCCGCAATCATTATCAAGGTCATCCATTCCAATAACATGAAACAAATCGTAGACAATCTTCAATTGTGTAGCAAAGAGAGAAGAATATTCTACTTTATTCAGCCTCTACAAACAGAACGGGCGAAATGCGACATTTGCATCTAGGATGAGGATAAAATGTATTTTAAACTACATTTGCACTTTCATGTGATACAACGTCTAACCTCTTGTTATATTTGTCTTCAGGAAGAAGCACCCATTCCTTCAAGCTGGAGAAACAAACATCACTTTAGATTAAGAGAACTCCAATTTTTATAATTCCAACAAGTCAAATGGAAAGGCTTAAATAGATGAGAGTCATTCATTGCCATTTAAAGTTAACAAGAAAAAGACATACGTACCAATCTTCCAACCAACGATGATTAACTAGCTTTATTGTGCCCAATCTCTTGGCAAGCTCATACTTCTCCCCTATATGCCAAAAATAAATAAATACTTCCATCTTGAAGCCAATTTCTTTTTAAAATAATAATAATAAAAGACAATGAAATGAACGAAATGATATACATCATAAACATGAATAATCGGTAATAGAAAGCATGTAGGTGAACAAAAGTAGAATACACATGCAGTAGATTGCAAATGTCAGAATTTTAGTAGATGAAACAAACCTTCAAATTTGTAGCATATGAGATGAGTAACCTTGTTTGCCACCAACGGCTTAGAAAACTGAGCACCCATCAGGCCAACCATTGTCTGAAGAGGGAAAATAAAGTGAAGTCAAGTACAGTTTACGTAACAATAATTACAAACTCCTTGAAGGAATCAATAGAATTAAGTATAATAGATGCTCACCATGATGTCATCCCGATCCTGGCGAAGATAACCAGTCAAGCACATTATCAAATCTTTCGCACCTGGTATCCCATTTAAATCTTTAAGAGGTCTATACATAACCTGCCAAGTGGAAAGCATAACTCGCTCACTTAGAGGGTAAATTTAAAAGAAATTCATCCTACAAAGAAGCACATGCGTAAAACTGGCCACTGATTCTCAAAATGACTAGTAGAAATTTAAGAAATTTCCTGACAGGGAATGTTAAAAAAACCAATTGACTTGTTAATTCCATGTCTTGATTCATAAATCCATTCAAGCATAAACAATTTCAATCATTTTTAATCTTTTCTATGTGGAATGTAAAAAGTGCTTAAAAGCATATTAACTACCAAACAAGCCTGTCCCTCTAGTGAGTTTTCTAATGAGCCTAACAATGTCATGAGACTTTATCGAAACTAAACATTCAAGAAATCCATTTAGAGTAAAGGATTTACACTCCCAAAGTTTTCTTTACCTCATTTATTCACAATGTCTTCCAATTGACCCACTTTTTCCATTAAAGCCTATAATATTTCTCCACTAATTTGTTAAACGGAACCAAGGCACTTAAACCATGTAGCTAATCGAAAATGGAAAGCATTCCAACAAAACAGCGATTGAGACAATGGAAGAGCAAACTAACAGATGTTGCGTCGACAGGCATTCCAATATCGGCACTATGTTCAACCCACAATACAGTGACGAGCGTCTTCCCATCTTTTCTGGCAGAAACACACACAGGATCGTCCTGCACACACAACACAGTTATCTCCATTCAAGTGAAGGTCAATGATAGGATTAAAGAAAGAGGGAATTTGAATTGAACTGAGCTCACATATGTCATCTTGTCAACAATGACATGCGTGCAGTTCCCACTGTACTGCCCAACATCGACGCCACCGCCATTAACAAGCTTGAACAGGATCTACACAATCCCAAACAGCAATTCATCAGATAAATAACCAGCCACATCATAAAAGAAACAGTATTTCGAAAGCCAAAGAGAGGGAGAGACCTTGCTTTCGGTGGCGGGATTAAAGCCGAAGAGAACGAAACGAACACCGCGAAACACTCTCGAGGAATAACTTGTTTCCAACATTTGAAGATACTTTGCGAAATCGAGAAGCGGAGACGGGGACACACCGGCGAAAACAAACTTGTCGAGGAAGACTTGAAATGGAAACCAGTTAGAGAGAGAGAGAGAGGAAGGGGGTTTTTAATTTATTTATATTTATCTTTTTTGGGAAAAAAAAGAAAGCGAGGGAATTTTTATTTCGCTCGTCCATTTGATTTTGGTGGCGGGATGACGAAATCCCAAGCTGCATGGGCTCATTGGCCCATTAAGAAGTTGGGCCGGGCCGGGCCGAAGATTCCAGAAGAAATCTGGTTAGAAAATAAGCTAAACCGGTTATTAATTTCAACGAGCGCCAGTTGGATGGGTTTGGTAGATAAAAAGAATTGAAACAGCGTTTCGTTTGCTTCAATCCTTCAACAACCTCACAACCTCCCTCACGTGTTGTCTCTGGGCAGAAGCAGAGCAGAAGCACACTCGTGAGTCATTATCGCTATGGGTTGGCTCACTCGGTTCATAACGGCGGTGGCTTTTTTAGCCGTGGGAGTGATATTCTCACCGGAGTCACTGGGATCAAAATCAACCACACTTTCCACCTACCTCAAACTGGCGCACCTCCTCAGCTTCTCCACCGCGTTCGGCGCCGCTCTCTGGGTCACCTTCATCGGCGGCATCATCATGTTCAAGTATGCTTTTCCATCACTTCACCCTCTCTTAGTTATATTTATTGTCTCCGTGCCCTAATCGGTGATTACTCAATGCATTTTCTGTTTTAGGAATCTGCCACGGCATCAATTTGGTAATTTGCAAAGCAAGATGTTTCCAGCGTATTTCTCACTGGTGGGTGTGTGTTGCGCCGTATCGGTGGCTTCCTTTGGCTACCTTCACCCATGGAAAACTTCCTCCACTACTGAAAGATACCAACTTGGCTTCTTGCTCTCTTCCTTTGCATTCAATCTCACCAACTTGTTTGTCTTTACGCCCATGACAATCGAGGTAATTTACTCATTTTATGACTCTTCTTATTTCCCTTGAGCTGATGGGTACTGGGTATGCTTGGTTTCTAATGGGGTGCAATGTGGTGCCTGTTTGGATGGAACACAAATCAAGTGTAGACATGTCAGTGTGCCATGTCAAAATTCTATTATTGCATGTTTGCATTTTTTTTTTCTCGGAAGCAAATCAAAGGAGGCCATAAATGTTGGTCCCGATTATGTATTTTGAAAAATTGATATTAGAGGAATGAAAATGAATTTTATGAGGACTTAGATTGGCTTAAATTTTTATTTTGTGTCTGAACTGGAAAGATGAAATGGCAGATTTATTGAGATAACTCTCACTTATGTTATCCGATTCTAGTGAAGACCAAAGTGGAATGTTTCTGTTTTCAAATGCATGCTTAGCAAAATCAGAATGAATTATTGGTCAAAATTTCGTGCACCTGCAGCAAATTATCTTAGAAGCTTGATTCCATTTCTGGATCCTGTCGATTTTGATATTCGTCTCCATAATTCCACCAGTTGACCAAATTTGACTGGGGAAACGTTTTGGCAAAACTAGGCTAAGTAGTTGCCGGAATATTGAATATGCTTATATTTTGTAGTTAAATGAAGACCAACCAATTCATGCAAATCCATTACTTCTGGTTCATCATAAATATGTTGATAAATTGGCTGGTGGTTTTTTACCTTTAAATTTGGTAGTTCTTTCCTATTTACATTTAAAAGGGAAGACTTATAAGACTATAACGAACCCCAATTGATTGTCATATTATTTCTTATCTTTATTTTGTTGTTTGGGGCTTTTATTATATTACTGACTTGTATTTATTTCTTATCATATTATCATTACTGTGCTGTGTTCCAGCTCTTTCCACTCATTGTGGAAACTTGAGGATTTTGGACTCATACTTATGCTTGAATTTTGCTTATGTATATTTATCATATTGGTTTTTCTAATGTGTGCCTAAAGGCATACAACAAGAAAATTAATAAATAATAAGGTTTTATTAAAAATTATAACATTTAATATTATCAATGCATTGGATCATGTGATTTCCAGTTAAAATTTACTACATAGGTTCTTATTGTGTGTCCTTGGATACATATTAAAGAAACCATTATAATATTTTATTTTATATATTGAGCATCATCTCCATCATTAAAAGAATTTCTCTATTTAATCAACAGTAAATTTCACAGTCTGGAGAGGTTTGTATAATCGCAGATAATAGATCTAATGAATCAAAATGTCAGTGATGCTAATGTTGATCAAACTGCATGAGTCCAACTCTGTACAAGAGTGATTTACGAGGAAAAGGGATGATATAGTCACAGAGCAGAGAAAGCTATAGGATTCCAGTGAGAGAGTAATAGGGACAAGAGTCAGTTTCAACAATATTCTTCATACCCATCTCTTGCATGCTCTTCTCCTTATATCCTCCCTCTGGATGCTTCACGTGTTGCTTATTTTCATCCCACCATGTCACATGCCAATTTGTTGCAACTAGCTGACCCTTCTCAGTATACAATCATAATAGTTTGTTATTTGTCCCATCTGCTCCCTCATACCCTTTACTGCTCACATTTTCTGTTCTAACTTCCACCTTTTGTCTTAGGTTTTTTTTTTCTTCTTTTTTTTTTCTTTTTCTTCCTTCCATCTGTCACATTAATGGATGCACTGAAGTAAAGGTCTTACTCGTATTTCCCCATGACATTGTATGCTGTTAAGCTGCCAACAGTTACTATACCTTTTGATAGTGTATAATACAATCACTTATTTGTTCTAATGCAGATGATGAAGCAGAGGCATAAAGTGGAGAGAGAAAATAGTATTGGGGAGGAGGTTGGGTGGTCAAAAAATGTGGAAGTTGCAAAGTCAAACCCAAAGCTTGCGGCCATGAATAAGAAGTTTGGTATGATTCATGGATTATCTTCCCTTGCAAATATAATGTCGTTTGGAAGTCTTGCCATACACTCGTGGTACTTGGCAGGTAAAATTGATCTCTGATTCAGTTTCTGGTTCCCATTCTATTGGTTGAACTCCTGGTGAAGAGTTATATTAAGTCAGGATCCCAGTGTTCTGTTTGTCCTCCAGTTACTTCCTTTCTTGCCAAGTAAAAGAAGTCTGGAGTGTCTATGCAATTTACGAAATGTACTATCAAATTCTCACAGCTTATGGGTTGGCCTAGAGACTCTTATCGGTTTCCATGAAAACATGATGTAATCTACCTCACATAAATAAAACAAAGTAGTCTCTGCACCTTGCTGTAGGCAAGGGTAATAAAGATAATCGTCACTAGCTGCCATAATTTAAATATCTTTACCCATTTTGCTTTTTCTTAATTCACCTTTTTTGGCCACCTCATTGAAGATGTGCCCGCATGTGTATGTGTACATGCTTGTTCCAACACAAATACTCCAATACAGTGGAGTAATGCTAGCTTAATCGCCATTGAAAATAATAATAATAACAACTAAGCTTCACAAGCCACTTAGATCATCATTGTATCAAATTAATGGCCAGCAGAGTATATTAAATATTGTGTTAGTATTTGTGATGGCCAGTTAATAGCACTGTTTCAGAAAGTAGAATGACCAAGGTTGTTTGGATATCCCTTGAAAAGTCACTTTGCATACTATGAGGGAGAAAACATGAAAGTAAAATACTTATGCCGTTCAAACATTCGTCAGTCTATTCTATTGGAAAATTGAATATAGCAAAAGAAGCCAGGTAGGGGAAGGAACAGATCGATTTTAAAAAGATGCCTGTGTATTTTAAGAAATAAGGGTTTGTTTGATTTGAAAAAAATATATATTTATAAAAGTGTCATCTTGTATTTTTATTGAATTTTTTGTTTTAAAAAATTTATTATGGAAATAGTGAAAATAAAAAAAGTTGCTTTTATTGTTTTTATATAAAATTTTAAAAATAGGAAGTAAAATTAAAAAAAAATAGTATTTTTGTAGATAAATAAAGATAGAAAATAAAAGTAAAATATATTTTTGCAAACTAAATGATCTTTAATGTAGACTGTGTAAGCCTTCTTTTTAAAACTGCACGTTTTAAAGCCTAAAATAGGCTAGAATTTAATGTCCATTTGATTTAGTTGATAATAATAATAATAATAATGTTTAATTTTATTATATTTTTCATCCTTATTTTATGATATATTTTTTATATTTCATTTATCATCCAAACATTGCACTAAAATTGATGGGAGGAGCCGAAGAGGGAGATGGATAAAGGGGAGAGGGGAGGAGGAAGAGGCAGAAAGAAGGGGGAGGAGGAAGGAGGAAGAGGGAAAAGGAAGAAAAAATGAATTTTTTTTTATTTTAAGAGAAAAATTATTAAATAATGATATGTTAGTATTTTATTAATGAAATTAGAAAAGTTATTTGAAAGATAAAGGGTCTACTTTAAACTTTTAAAAGATAAAGAATTGAAGTAAAAAAAAAAATTAAGATAGAAGTTATCAGACTAATTCCCTTAATTTATAATCCTATTGGTTCGGCCTCGCTCCCGGTTTTCCTTGCCTTTCTAAGCCTGGTGTTTTGTAACTTTTTCTTCGAATAAAATTTGGGTCATGAAGACGGGTTTGAAGAGAAACATACTTGGTTTATCCTTGGTGTTTGGATTTGGAATTTTAAAGAGGGAAATATAAAATATACACTGACAATAGACGTAAAAAGAACCGTAATTATTCTTACACAATAATTTTTAAATAAACGTATCGAACTATAAATTATTATATTTAATGAAAATTAATTTTTATAAATTAAGATTTTTTAAATGCATAAACATGCACTCAATGAATTTGGTTATTTAAATAAAGATGCAAAATGCCTAATTCCACAAATTACGTGCAGCGTTTGATGCTTTTAATACCCACTTTGCAACAAAATTGAATTTGATGATTTAATATTCATAGTTGTTATTAATTGACCATCTCATGGTATTTTTTTTATTTAAATTTTCACAATTGAATTTCTAGCCTGTTTGATCTGCAACCTAGTTATCAAGACGCTCTATGATACTCCGATCCGACAAGGTCCAATATTAAACGTTACTTGGCATATATGGAAAGGAAGATTAATCATCCACAATAGCTTTGGACTGCAAACAATGATCAGTATTTTGAATCTTTATAACTACCTGCGTGACGCTACTAATGAAAATATCCAACTGCCACCGATATTTTGAATCCTCCAACTAATAACAGGTATGTAGTGACCCACCATCCGCATCAATCAATCAAGAACATATAAAATGTTGCATAATGCTGAGATAATAATATCTACTTATCCATCTACGATACTGTTGAGCAGCGAGTTATTATTAAGTTTAACTATTAAAGGAGTTTGATCTATTAATAGCTCTTGACGATCTTTGAGTTAGATTTTTTTATGGGTGCCAATTCCATAGATTTTCTCACCCTCTTTTTACCAAAAGAAAATGGTCAGAACTCAGAAGGAGAAGCGGTTCGTTGAACCATATCCAAATCGACGTGTAGCCAAGTAATGCCGCCAAAAGTGCGTGAAATGGAAATTTAGGTCCAAGACATTGAGAGAATCCTGCTTTGTTGGATGGATAGACAATTGGAGCAGGGCCACTTGGACTGGGTGGCGTGGACTATTCCTTTTTTGTCTCTGAGTGAAAACACCAGCCGTATAATGCAGACTAGAACTTGTTGAGTAGACGAAAGAATATGGTTCCAAGTTTGTCGGCTATTTTTGGTTTGGCATGTGATTCAGCACGTGCATAAAATGGAATCAACGAGTGGGAACAACAGAATCCATCTCGTTTTCATGAATTGGCAGTGTCTTTCCTTGTCTACCTATCTTGTAAAGTAAGGATTTCATCTTCCACCTTTTCAAGTAACAACTACCTGCCTTTTTGAAATACGCACGTAACGCGTGCGTAAATATTTTGCATTAACGTATTATTGCTAATCAAGATGTTTATTGATGAGGCTTGCTGAATTGTGTCCACAAACTACGACTTTAATATCTTGCTCACAAAGAGCAAGCAACCTCTCTTTTTCCTCCCTCATTTACCACAACAACCTACACAATCAAAGTAAATATTTACAAAAAGTTTCACCTAATTTTTGTTGGTCCAACCAAAACACTCAACTCATTTTATTAAAGTACCGGACCCATATAGGTCGTAACTTGAATGCAAAATCAATTAGATTTGTAAATGTTAATATTTGGGCAACATTCCCCTACAAGTAGCATTCATGAGAGACACACTCAACTTGAAATCAATGAATAAAGAATCATCTAATGTCCTACTAACCATGTGCCCTTGCTCTATACAACTGTCCCCTATGATAAATAATGAATCATCTTAAATTCATTTGAGGCTAATTATGCTGAATGTACCCAGAGTAACAACCGAGCAGGGAATAAGAGTAACACAAACAAATGCATATGTTGGGATGCAACAAGCCGGCTGAACCTTCTCAAGGACTCCCTCCCTGTTTGAATCATGCCAGAGAAAGGGGATTGGTGTTGACCCATATTGACTGATATCATGGACCTCCCAACAACAATGCTGGCATCAATTCCACGTGGTAAAACAAGAGGCCACCAAGCTTTGTGCCGTTGCTCTCTCTTTGCTTTACGGATCTGGTTTAGTTCTTGGCGAATCACAGTTCTTACAGACCTTAAGTAGGAATTCATGTCATGATCTCTTTGTATAGTTCCTCCAGATCCATAAGCAGATCGGTCACTTAGTATCTCAAGTGGATGAGGTGAGTTGAAGAAGACCATCTTAGCAGCTCGGAGCTGCTTGTCTGTGTCATTGGATTCTGACAAAGGACAACACAAAAGATATAGACCACTACCTGATGGCAGGAGATGATGGCTTGGCGAAAATCTCTCATCTGGCTGTAGAATCAGCAGATTACCCATTGGTGCATATAGTAGCTTCTGCAGTAAAATTCACAAAAGTAATTCAGAGGCTTATATTAAAGAAATTGCTTTATCTACTACAGAACTTTTGGATAATCAGGACTTTACTTGGTTACTGAGACAAGGATGATTACGAAAGTTCCCATTGACAGCCTTCAATAGTTCTGCAACATGATTTGGGTAATTGCAAGAAAATGCTCGTGGTACTATATCTCTGTGCATTGTAATTGCCTGAACATGACTCCGTGGCAAACCTAGCTTTTCTAGCAGACCATCGCCTCCACACATGATGGATGGGGAACCAAATGTTATCACAGGAAGTAGAGAGGAAACTGGAACTTCGTGCCTTATCAACAGCATGAGATTTACAAGTAATGCCAAGCTTCCACCAAGAGAATGCCCGGTGAAACGGAAAGTTGCACGGGAACCTCGAGATTTTAGGTGAGCCTGAACTTCTGGCAACATCTGTTGATATATCCCTTTAGCAGCCTCATATATACCTCTGTGTACAAGGACATCCAACCCCTGGGAAAAAATTTGTACGTCATCATCCTCAATTTCGGATAAATAGTTAGGTAAACGTTAAGAAAGATTGAAAACTAAACTATTCATAAACATAAAAAAGAATTAATTTCCCTTGACAAGAAGCATGACATGTGATCAAACTACTCCAATCTGCAATATTAACAATTACCTCAAATTTAATCGGTTCAAAAAGTAGGTTTGCTTGCCAAGAAGCTAATGTCTCAGAACCCTGCATATTTATTAAAAGGAAAATTGTGAGAAAGAGCACCGAAGAAACTATGCATCCAAGTAGGCAGTGAACCACCCATTCTAAAAAATCATCAGCTAAATGACGCAAACTATTGAGAACCACAATAATAATGATTTTATCATATTTTAAGTTTTCACAAATTACAGCAAACTTACTAGCTGCAACCATGAAGTACATTTCACACTGCTAAAAGCAATAGCATGTCCCCAATTAAATTTCCCTACCTGAATAACAAAATATCGCGTACTACTCTGGTCATCATCACAGACAAACCATTCGCAGGGTGATGACTGTGCAGAGTTCAGATCATCTGCAACAGCCTGCTTTACTTCCTCCTTTGCTGCAACCACTGCTGTCACTGAATCAGTAGTTGCCATCAAAGATGCCACCTCTGTGTTTATCATGTTAACACTCTCATGGCTTTCATTGCTTCCTTCGAACAAACCTTCCCCAGCCACAGCATTTGAGGATTTGAATGGAAGTATGCTCCTTGTTTGAGTATGTAGATAAGAGGCAGCAGATGCAGCAATATTATATGCAGCAGTTGCACTTATCTTGTATCTACCATTCTTCGGCTCCTCACTTACTTCTTCTTCTCCTTCCTTCTCATCAGTTTCAACTTTCTGGGGATTTTTTTCAGCTGTTGCTGCCAATTCTTTCTTCTCTATTGATGAAGTTACAAAACGCAGACCGTAATGTTTTAAGAGTTTCCCTGGCTAAATTATCAGATCCAACACATACATTAATTTTTTATATCCATTTTGTAGAAAATCAGATTCCAAAATTTGTAAGTCTATTTCAGAATATATCACACGAACAAAATCCGACATGAGAGCTTTGCAAAAATAAGTTCTGATTGTAAAATGCAGTTGAATCCTATGTAAATGATAAAAAGAAACACAGCCCCTCCAACATTCTACTTTGTAGCATGCCAAACATCAACCAGATCACACAAGTGATGAGTATTCCATAATTGTTATAGATTACACTTGCTGACGAAAAAGTAGTAGGTTTTGCGCAAGTTAAATAAGCAAACGCAGACACAAAATGAAACAAGTGTCATGGCAAGGCATTTTCATCAAACATTCAGATTATTGCCTCATCAAGTTTAAACTTAAACCTTCCAAGGGTTTTTGAAAAGTTAATATATTTTTGGAACAAGTCATCCAGATACCAGATCAGTTAGCAAGAAGGTAGATCTGACACCTCAAAATTCTATGAACCAAAATTACAATCTTGCCAGGTCACAAACTCACAAAAAATCAGAAAGCACAAACAGAAAATAAAAGAAACGGGAAACAGATTCAGCAGCGGGCATGAAACAGACCAGTCTCGTACCTTGATTTTGGGTATAGCATAAGCCAAGTTTCCCAAGTGTGACATCTGAGCATACAATCTGGCTTCCGCTAAAGACACCCTCCTTAACATTCTGGAAAACGAGTCTCTATCGAATTGAACCTCTTCTCTGTCGCCGTCACCGTCACCTTCATCTTCATCAACCCCGCAAGCATCACACACCTCCTCCTCCTCATTCTCATTGGTTTGATCATTAGTCGTACCATCCTCTTCATTGCCCTGTTTCTCCTTCCACACGGACTTCACGTGTAAAATCTTCAAAACCCAGTTTCCACTCTGCAGTTCCATTCCGTTACCTTCGCCGTCATCTTTACCGGCCTTCCCTTCGCCGTTCTCGACCAAAACGGCGTCGTCGAGGGCCAGCCCTTTGTATCTGCTATTCGCAGTTCCCCGAGGCCAGAGAGATTCCAAAGGATACCTAAAGGAAAATCTCGAAAACAACGACTTTTGCGGCGGTTTCTCCGCGGCGGAGCGCCCCACCGCGCTCACCTGAGAAAGATTGGCACGTGCGTCCAGAGACCCACCGATGGGGATCGTGGGAACTATCCCACCTTTTAAACACATAGTTTCCATTCTTCTTATTAATAGAACAACACAAACGCAACAATGTCCACAACGATGATGTTTCTGCTTTAACCTTCAGCGTTTCGCAGTTGGCTTCAATCGTTTTTGAAACGAATAAGAGAGACAGAGAAAGAAAGAGGAGGGAGCATTTAAAGAGAGCAGAAACCAAAAAAAAAATAAAAAAGAAAAACTGGTGACCGAAATTATCATAATTACGTCATTAGGTAATGAAGGCAAAATTAGAGACGAAACGACTTCGTTTCTGGGTTTTGAATAGTATTCGAGGTGCAACGGCGTCGTTCGGAAGAAGGGGGCTTTCCGTGTTTGGTTTGAGAATTGCAATTTGCGAGCGAGGCCTGTGGATTGGTCTGGTCGTCCTCACATGGAAGTGTGCAATGTGTCGGGTAGTGAATGTGTGTGTACTGTGTTTTGCATTTTCGAAGAAAAAGCGCGTGATTCTCTGTATTGTTCCAAACTTTCAGATGAAAATGCCACGTCATAACGTTTAGATGAAGTACCCGCGAACATGCAGTGACGTGTCGGTAAAAGCATTAAGTTTGGCCTTCCTATCTGAAAGATTGCACTGTGCGTCACGGTTATCATCGGCTACTACAGAAACAGCCGCACCGGTCACACCAACATTTTTCCTACTTTATGCACAGTTTGTTGACCAAAAATCAAACACAAAAAAAGAATGCACAATTTTTAATGTAACTGAAATTTGTTTCTGATAACAAAAATACTATATCTTTATGATTCAAAATTATGAATAACAATAAATGAAGTGAGAAATATTTTTCGAAATTTATTTTGTTAATAAGTCCTTTAAAAGTGTTTTAAAAAAGCAAAATTAGAAACTATTACACAAGTAAAGTTCTTCAGTAAATGTTTTGTTTCATTCAATTATTTCCATTATAAAAATGCAAGATATTTGAATTTCCTTTTTTAAATAGTTGCATGCTTGATCACAAAGAAAACTGTTAGTCACTTTCTACCTCCCTTCTATTTACTTATTTAAAAAGAAAACATTCTTATCTATTTTCTATCATCAATTTAAAATATCTATTATTTAAATATTTAAAATAATATTTACTATATTTTTGCTATTTTACATTCAATTTTATGGTGACATTAATTAATAAAAGGTAATTAATAAAAAAACTAAATGTATAATAAAATTATATTATAATTTTAATACAAATAATATATTAATTAATTTTTTTAACTATATAAAATAACCTTAACCAATAATTAACAATAAATAAAAAGTATTTGTCTATTTAAAATTTAATATAATATTAATTGTTATTTTTTTACTAATATTTTTTCATTCGGAGAGAAAAACAAATGAGGATAAAAAGAGAGATAGAGTAATAAGAAAATAGACCAATATTCAAATTAATTCTCATTATTATTAAGACATGTTTAATTAGAATTTAAATTCCGAAAAATAATGATAATATTTTAAAATTATTTTTATCAGTTATGTTAGTTCTAAAAAAATTCAAGTCACATTATTTATTTTTTAGGATTAATACGATCGATAAAAATTTTAAAACCTAATTTAATGTATTTAAGCAACGATAATGATTAATTTGGATATTTCCTAAAAAATGAAGGGTAGATCATGATGTTTACAACATAGTTCCAAAAAATAATTGATTTTTTTTTTAAATTCTCCTCTCTTTAGGTAGGTAAATAGATTTTGAGGTAGTATTGTTTAACACATTATTCTAAGGTTGGCTTTTATTAAAAACTATAGAGATTTCATTCTTAATTTAACAAATTTAACTCAGAATTTCATACTTCATTTATTTCACTATAAGTATGTAAATAGAAAATGAAAACGTTATTACTGTATATTTATCTATTTAAGAATTTAAAAGAATATTAATTATATTTAGTTACTGTATATTTGTCTATCTAAGAATTTTTTTAAAAACATGTTTTATTATTCTTTTAAGTTTTATTTTTTAATTATTGTAAAAAGGATTGTTAAATTTCCGAAGATGACGTTAGAAATGCAAAAATATTTGAAAACAGCATTATCACTTTATTATTTATCATACGTCTAGTTGCAGATGTTATTAAATTTTCTGATAGTTTTGATTTGAAAAATAATGGAGTATTTAAACGTTGATTTAAAAGGAATGTTTTTCTTTATTCATCCAATTAAAAGTATAAATTAATTGTTATTTCTAATCAAAATTATATTTTTATTCGATTTTTAAATATTTTATACATTTATCATGAGTAAAAGATAAATAATAGCAAAAGTCATGATAAGAGATTTAAAAAGACTTAAATTAGAAAGTTTTTATTTAAATTAATGGTACCTTTTATTAGAAATAATTTTAATTGAGTTAAAATAGAATATTATAAACAAAAATAAAATTTCTTCTAAATTTTTAACACACCTGTATATACAAAAATCAAACTCCAGAATTTTAGTTGAATGTCGGAAGGGACGGAATCAAACTCAAGACATAATGCGGTCATCATCATTCCTATATTTTATAATTCTATTAATATTATTATATAAAAAATTGAAAAATCCTTTGATTTTATCCGTTCATGATGTGTGATCTAATGCATATTTTTGTATATTTTAAATTTGCAACGGGCATTTAACTTGACAAATAAGATAAGGAATAAAATAAAATAGAAATTAATTTTAATTTATATGAAAAGTTTGATCCATTTTATCTTCAATTTTTTCTCTTGTAAGTAATTGTTGAAAAGCTTACTCAAACTAATCTTATTTATATTTTATCGATTTTCTTATCCTTAATATTTAGGCAGAAGTAGTATGTTATTAATTAATTAAAAAATAAATTATTTTTTACATTTTTATATTTTAAAAATTATAAATACTTATCTTTTCAAATAAAATTTGATTTAGACTAGTTTACTTGAATTTTTGGATTCAAACTTTATCAATTTCCTAATTGTATCCAAAAAATAAAAATTGATCCGAATAAAGAAGACTCACACACCATATCAACATACTTCAACAATATTGGAATATCCATGCAATACTTTTCTTAATTAAGAGAGTGGACAAATCTCATTTTGCTGCATAGATGAATTGCATTAGGCTTTAGCTGGCTTGATTCACATGATCTCTATTGTTGCAATTTCAATAAAACTGACGTAAAAATTAGGTTTGATGTAAAATTTTTTGACTCAAAATAAAATTTTACTATCTTTTTTTTCTTAAAATTAGTTATAAGGATTGAAGTTAACATTTTTTATATATTAAATTTTTGCATATAAATAAAAAAATTATTTTTTCCCATTTATAATCATATATTCTTTGATTTTGACCCCTCTTAAATTAAATTCCTAATTTTATCCTTACTTTGATTAAGTTAGATTACTTTTGCTCCTTGATCCACGTGTTCGATAACCTATAAATTGTGATATTAACTACGTTGTTTAAGTTGTGTATAATCTTTCAAATTAAATTGATAATTAATAAAATATAAGAGTGATAAACTTTTTATCTTTTACTTTTGATAACATAAAAGTTCAAGTGAGTTAGAGGTAGCTAACAATCAGTCACCAACTATATTTTATGAAAAGCAAATTTAATTCTTATTAAATAGAATATCTTCGTTGGTGAAATAATACTTCTTTTTAACATAGTATTATTGACTAAAATTTATTAAGACTCGCGAGATTAAAGGTGAAAGAGTCTTGTTAAATAGTGGAAATCACATCATTTGCTTCAACATCTTGCTCGAGTTGGGGGTAGAACCTCAATAGGTGACAAACCTCACCCTCCACATATTTAATATAAATGCATATCCAAAATTTAAGCTCATGGTTTTGATTAAACTAGATCAACCACAGA
This sequence comes from Canavalia gladiata, assembly GCA_037954105.1. Classification (NCBI taxonomy): domain Eukaryota; kingdom Viridiplantae; phylum Streptophyta; class Magnoliopsida; order Fabales; family Fabaceae; genus Canavalia; species Canavalia gladiata. The sequence goes on from CM075660.1 coordinate 20,883,837, forward strand.
TCACTTGACATACATGCTTGGTGGTGAAATCATAAGACAATAAGTTTTAATAAATTTTATCCAATAATATATAATGTACTTGTATAATTTTTATATTTATATTATATATGATATTTAGGAGTGAAATATAATTTGTTTTTACAACAAAAATTATCCAAACTAGATATAATGATCTGTAATTCGGTTTAAATGTAATATTAAAATTCAACTAACCAAACTAAATTAAAATTTTACAGTTAAATTTAGATCAGTTTATTTATTTTTAATTTGTATCAGCAAGAAATAGCGTAACGAAACTAAAACTTAAAATAATATAATTGAAAAATAAACATCAAATAAAATATAAGTTATTTTAACTAATTTATAGTTTATTTGATCTTGTTTGATTTTAGTAAATAATTTTTTCCCATTGATTTATAGTATCTTTTTGACGTTATTTAAAATGGTGTTTTGAGTGTATAGCTTATAACACATTATTTTTTTACCCTAATTATTCAATAATATTCCTCAATTATTTCTTTAAAATTTAGGAAAACTCTCAATTTTACAATACCTATTTTTCTCCAAGTCTCTTCCTAATAATTAATGAAATTCCTTTGGGTAGCCAAGTACCTCAAATCATTAGTCATTATTCAATCTACACATACTTCGTTCTCAAAAATAATAATTATTTTTCCTCTACCAAAAGAATAGTGTCCGTACTTTTGTTCTCATATGATGTATCATTTTTATTTTATGACATATGTTAAACTAATGTTTTATTCTCGTTAATTAGTCAATCAATCAAAAGAGAATTATGTTTTTAAAATTTTTATTCAATGCTTAATTTTTTATTTAAAATTAAATATAATGTTGCTTTTATAATGAAATATTTACAATATTATTACTTTTCTTATTTAATAACCATGTATCAATAAAAATATTTTTTGAGATTTTTCAAAACTAAAAATTTCTTAAAATTATAAATTTTATATATGAATTTTTATTATAAAAACAATCTTATATTAATTAAATCAGTACTCTCTTACATGTTTCTAATAGTTTATCTATATTTGATAATGATAGAGATAAACTTATTGTTAAAATAATTTTTGCTAAAATAATTTTATTTAATATTTTTTAAAGTATTAAATTGTGTCAATATAACTATAAAATTATACGTTTATATTATATAAATTATGGTTATAAAATTTTATTTTTTAAAAATTAATAGTTTATTAAATAATTTAATTTAATGTATTATATCTTTTTATAATATATAATAAATTAAATTTTTTTAATAAAGTATTAAATATTTTTTAAAATTTTGTAATATTAATTCATACAAATATAAAAATTTATAATTTGACTGCTAAATTAATAAAATTTAATATAAAAACTATTAAATAAAATAGTTTTAACAAAGATTATTTTTAAAATAAATTGATCATCGTAATACAAATATATAATATACTTTTTTTTTTCTCAAAATTTAGTACCTAATGCTATGATTATTTTGATGAAATTGAGAAGAAAGGAAACACAGGGAAGGAAAGGTTTTTTCATCGTTTAAATCTTAAATGGAAGTTGATGGTAGGATGAAATAAACATTTTGGTGGAAAGCATAAGAAATTTTATTTCCCCCCCACCCCCCCACATGATGATATATTTTATTTTATTTTCAAGGTTTAAATTATTAAATTAAAATTTTAAAACATAAAAAATAAAATTTTAAATTTATTTTATTTTTTAATTAGTATATTAAATTATTATATTATCAATTTATTTTTCTTTCATTCTTAAATTTTTTTCTATTCATTCAAAAAATATATTTTTAACTTTATTAACTTTATTTATTTCCTTCGTATTCTTTCCTTCACATCTTACTAATCATCCAAATAAAGCATAAATTTTTAAAACTGGGTTAAAGTTTAGCAACAGGGGTCACTCGCGAATTGAACTTATTGTATTTTCTAGGATAAAATTTAGATTATGTTATGTATTCAAATGATGACGCATGTACTTGTGTTTTGAATGTGGATGACAATTCGAGATGGAACCCGGGTCTGGTGCGTTTTGGTGGTCTTATGCGTGATCATATATGAAGACGGCTTTGTGGATTTTGTGTTTCAGATAGCATCTATCATATCAAAGATTGATGTTAGCTTGGAGCAAAGGTTTAAGACCAGTTTATTGTTATTCTGAATATTGGTCTTGTTGGGAAATTAGGCTATTTGTACAGGTATGGTTCTATCATACGAAATATTCAGGAGATGATTGCTAGAGATTGGGTCAAATCTATCCAACATACCCTTCATGAAAGCCAATCAATGCCCTTGCTCCCGTTTCTTTAACAAATCCTTCTGTAGATTTGAATCATACTTTGTCTGCAGACTCTTCTGGAATTCTCCATTTTAGAAGCTTGTTTTTTCGTTTTATTTTTTATGTAATAAAAAATAATGATATATATAAATTTTCTTCGATAATAAATAACTTTCATTAAGTATATGTTGCAAAATTTTAAATAAATATCCATGTGTTTCCATTTAATTAAAAAACTTAATGATAACCAAATTTAATTTTTAATGAAAATTAAAATAAAAAATAATAATACTATTATGAATATCTATTTTTTAATTGTATCTTCTTTTAAATTTGATTTTATCTTAATAAAATATACCGATCTTACCATGATAAAAAACATTATATATAATTATAAAATCAGTTTTTTCTTCCTCTTCCTTATATAAGTATAAAAGTTTATTGTTAAACTTATTTAATTTTTAAAAATTTATGGTTAAAATAAATATAAATTAATTACTCATTTTTAAAAATTTTATAAATTAATTAGTTCGTTTATTTAAAATGATGTAAATTAATTTATCCATGATACTAATATGAATGAAAATAAGTTAAATTATGTTAAATTTTAAATATTTAAATTTATATAGTTTACAAATATTTAGCTTGAGTTTGAGGTTGTTATTGTTATAAAAAAATTTTATTTATCAAAATCTTATATATGTAAAATATACTAAACCTATAAATCTATTTAAAAATTTATAATATAAATAATTGATAAATAAATATAATATATTTATGAATTTAATATATTAGCATAAATAATATATATATATATATATATATATAGATCTTATATATTGTATATTAACATTTATATATTATATTATATTATATTATATAATTATAATATATGTTAAAATAAGTTCTAAAATATTTATACAATTGGATTCATTCTCATCAACAAATTTCACCTACTTGAATTTTAAGATTAGGTTTATTCATGATTAGCTCCACTGTATTCAAATATTTTAGGACTATTTAATTAGGTTTTTTTAACTATTTAATTAGATAAAAATATTAGGATTGTGTGAGTTAAAAGAGGAGTTGGATAGGGATAGTCTAAGCGTCAAAGTTCAATCTAGCAACTCTATCACCTCTAAATAGCCGAAAGACAGATTTAAATAATGATAAAAGTTGGAAACTAATAAAATAATTTTTCCAAATGAGATATAGAAAAATTAAATAAATTAAAGATTAAAATGCTGTAAACTTTAAATATAAATATCGCACGATAATAATTTTCTCTTTTAATTGTTAATATATTTAATTTTAATTTTTATCATTTATTTTATTATAGTTATTATTTTTAATTTTATAATTATATTTTTTATATTTTTAATATAAATATTGATATGTATCATTTGATTTATTAATTTTATTTATTTATTCATATTTCAATTTTTTACAAAAATATTTAATCATTAAAAATATCAATGTATAAATATTAATTTTTAACTATATTAATTTTTTTTATAATTTTGTGAAAAAAGAATGCAATGAACCAAATTATTATTTGTATGACCAAAATATCAACATCTTTTAGAATTAAAAAAATATATAAATACAACTTTTAAATTAAATTATATATTTACTTAATAATAATATTATTTAATATAACTTTAAATAATACAAATTAAAAACAACAACTTATATAAAATAAAAGATAAAAATTATGAAAAAAAAGGAAATTAAAATAAAAAGTTGAGATACTGAAAAGTAAAAACTTCTTTAAATCCAGTTTCTTTCACTCTTCCTTCTTCCGGCATAATTTCTCACTCACTTGCGCGGTTCACCACTACACAGGTTGCTTCGCCATTGCCTCTAACATTACTTAAAAAATCGTGCGTTCTCATTCTCGTTGAGGCAAGATATCGTTTCTTCTTCGATTTTGTTTTCTTCAATTTCGTTTTCGTTCTCTCTCACAATTCATAAGTTGCTCCCCTTCCAAAATCCTTGAATATTTTTCTTGTGTGAGATTAATTTCGTATATAGTTTTTCCCCTTTCAAAACCCTAGACTTATTTTTCAAAATTCCAATGATTATTATGTTTATTATTCGTGGATTGATGTTGTTTTTGAATATTAAACATACATGATATGACTTGCCATACATCTTGTACGTTGTAGAAATTTCAAAATATTGTCGTCTTTTTACCTCTTTGGAACAGATGCACCCTTTTTAATGTGCTGCTACAATATATTATAGCTGTAACTGATAAGAATTGTTTTTCTAGAAGCAAGTGGAGAGCTTTGCTCATCTAGATGAGGCTGTTTTTCTTCTTGTCTAGGGTTGACACCGATTGAGCTTTGTAGCTTTGACATTTTTCATTGGTGCAAACTTATGCTTATACTCTAGCTTAAATAGAATGTAGAAATTAATTGCATTATTTGAGCAGTCAATACATGGCTATGCTATTCATGTCCAAAAGGTTTCTATAACTGTGCTTGCTTATGTTTGGTTCTAGATTGTACACTTCTTGTCCATTATTTTCTTTTTGTAGTCTTGTTCATGGTTGGAATCATCTAGTTGACTTTGTCAATTCTGATAGGAGTTATTTTGATCCTTGCGGTTCCTGCCTTCTTGTGGAAAACAATGATAACTGCAAGTTGGGGTGGGTTGAAGTTTGTTTGGGGGTTGTGGGGTTGCCAAGCGTAGTGTCTCTGGCATGTTTTCCTTATAGTTAAAACATGTCATAGCTCAGCTTTTCATTCTCTGGGATTCTGTGTGCAGAGCAGAACCCTCACACACTGCATCAGAAGATCCAATCTTTGTATTTGTTCAGTTTCTCCTTCCCACTAACGCCAGTTACTCACTGAAGATAAAAGTGTAAGCATTGGACAACAATAATGAGCAATACCTCTGCTGGAACCTCATCAAAACCAAGAGCATCTTCTTCACAACCATCAGAAACTTCATCCAAGCGCAAAAGAGGAGTTTTCCAAAAAGAATGTAAGAATGTTTATTCCAAATTTTTAACATTTTAGCCTAGTTATCTCAGTATTTCTTACTAATCATCTTCTTATTGGGTTGCTATAGTGCAGCACATGATGTATGGCTTTGGAGATGATCCTAATGTAAGTGTTCGTCCACCCTTTCTTCCCCACACTTACATATAATTACTTTCTACTGGTTATGTAATCATTTAATTACATGATGGTTTTTTCCCATGTAAATTTTAAATATTGGTTTCTATTAACTTGAACCTCTGATTTTCTTTGCCACTGCAATTAGCCACTTCCTGAAAGTGTGGCACTTATGGAGGACATTGTTGTGGAATATGTCACAGAACTGGTAATAATCTTCTTAACCTTTTAATTGTTCAACTAAGTCTGAGTGACCTGGAGTGGTTGGTTTTGTTATACTTATGCAAATGTTTGCTGCTAAGGTACATAAAGCCCAAGATATTGGATCTCAAAGGGGGAAGCTATCAGTTGAGGATTTCCTCTATTTGATTCGCAAGGTACACTTTTGTTAATGAAAATTGTGCATAATTATTATGAAGATTAAGAATTATTTGGAATTCACTATAGCTCTTTCCAAATGCTGCATTAAATCCAACATTACATCCTTGACATCATTATTCTCGAGGGAAACATGTATTTTAATTTTTAAGAAGCTTTTTTTTTGTCTTTTTTGTCCCCATAAACCCCTTTTAAAAATGTAAAAGTTATTTGTTAGAAGAGTAACACAGAACTAAATGAATGAATTAAACAGGAATCCTGCACAAATGAATAAATAATTCCTCTATAAACAGTTACATACGCCAGAAGTAATCTACTGAATTGTGCCACTTTTTTATAAGTACTTATTTCCTAACTTATTCAGCATCAGAATTTCACAACACAATTCTAATCTAACACTTGTATGAAACTGCTCTTTCTGATCTGCCTTTATCAACATATTAATTTCAATTGCTTATAGGCGTGATGTATAAAGGTCTGCTATGATGGATTGAGCTAAGATTTGAGAATTTGTTACAAATATTAGTCAGTATTTATCCAATTCAACTTTTATTGTCCGTCTTTAAAGGTCTTCTGCAGAGAACACTTTCTCAAGTAGGATGACCATAAACTTCTACAAGCCAAACTCTGTTGATTGTGTTAAATTTCTAACCAGTGAACACACACAATAAGAGTTGTCCTAAATAGATTGTATTGGTTCAATTCTTATTACCTAATGTAGCTGGCTAATCTGAGATTAGAAACTATAACCTTGCCTTTTATCCCTTCCCTAATTGCAGCAACAGTGTAACTATGTAGTATGTAACCATTGTAATGATGTTTATTTTCACTATAAGCATTTTAATAATTAATAGCTTGACAAGTCAAGGATTCTGACAATTTATGGGACTGTATACCACCAATATCCTCATTTTGAACTATGGACCAACTGCTATTCTTTGACCCTGCCAGTCAGCTGAGAACCCATCATGCATAATGTGTAATTATGTTCTATATGTACCTGTTTCTGATTCCTCTCCTCTTGTCAAAACTTCTCTTCCTTTTTGATGTTGTAGTGATACTGTGATAGAACTGTGAATCATTACGATTAGGTCTCTGCCCATTGGTCAAACTTTTGATTAAGTAAATTGTCTTGAGATTATTTAAGTATTGCCAACAAATCTAAATTCCATTACCATAGATAAGTTGCAACCTAGTGGCAGAGGTTAGTTTTCTGATTCCTCAAAGGCTCAAACACACATTGGCAGAAACCTATACTCCATGAGGCGGAGAATCCTGAGGGATCAGTTCCCACTTCCCAGATATTTATAATGCACTAAAACAAGGTTACCTCCCCATTGTTCATTAAGTTAACCTAGTGCACCTTGATATAATTAAAAACTAGTGAAGCCTAAATCATAGAGTTGTACAATCTTTTGTTAAAAGACAAAGAAAGAACAAACTCATTCCTTTGGTGGTTGGTACTGAGAGCTGATTATACTGGAAGGCCTTATTCCGGAGATAGTGGTTAAAAAGGAAAATTGGAATTTAAAGCAGTGATTTCTTTAATACGTTTCTTAAAATATGCGGGAGCAAAGTGGAGATACCGTTGCTTCTATAAGCAACAATGTTAAACTTGAAAAAAGAAGTTAGTGAGTCCTGGTTTATTTTATTTTTAATATAATATGTAATTTTATTTTTAATGTAATATGTAAGAAAAAGAACGTGGTTTGTTTATGAAATCATTGTACTGTTATGTTTGTTTGGATGATGTGTGAGATTGGAGAAAAAAAATAGAAAGGTAAAAAATAAGATAAAAATAGAAAAAAAAAGTTGTTTCGAGGGATAGAAATGAAAGTAAAAAAAAAAAAGAAAAAGAAAAAATTTTCTTTTTATTTAGACTAGTGGAAGAAAATAAATTAATAATAAATTTTAATTTATATAAATTAAAATTTTAATTTAAACATAATTTTTTTAAATTTTTTATTATAATTCTGTTATTAATATAATTTTATTATTTATTTTAAAAAATTAATAATTAAAATAAAAAATAAAAAAAAACTTTTCCCCTCAATCCTCTGAAAAATATAAAAATGTGAAGTCTGAAAAATAATTTTTTTTTCATACAAGACATTGATAAAAAAAAATTTGTTTTCTAACCTTTTTTCTTACCCTCTAATGCAAACAATTCATTAATGTGCACTAAGGCTAGATGTAGCTCATGCCAAAAACCTGAAATGTTACGCGTCCTAGAAGATTCTGAGCTGACATGGTATTAGGTTGTTATAAGTTCACAACATCCGCATTAAAATTACAGGACGCACTCGTCATATTTGTTTGCAGAGTCATGATAATATAGGATCCAATAATTTTTTTTTATACACTGCAGGATTTGCCAAAACTTAACCGCTGCTCGGAATTGCTGTCCATGAATGAAGAACTGAAACAAGCAAGAAAGGTTTTTGAATCTGATGAAGAGAAATTGAGGAAGGTTTTTGAGGTGGATGAAACAGCTGAAGGATGAACGATGAAGATTAATGAAATACATCGATGCTGCATTCTAGATTGGTGCTGACCTGTTCTTACTTCGTTGGTTATAATGTATCATTTTCTGAGGATGCTCTAGATATGAAATTATACCGAAAGCCCAATGATTGAATTGAAACTGTTTCATCTTCTCACTCGAATATAGTGTGTACATGACACTGGGATAGAAGTTTGATGGGAAAACATAGCTACCAACTCGTTCTTGTAACTTAACTGGTACTTAACACATACGTTATGCTGCCGTCATGCTTTACACCAGATGCGGGAACCGGTAGAGATGAGTCAGCAAAGCTGCAATTCTTCTGTCAAGTGGCAACAGAATATCAGAATCGTCAATTTGTGCCCTTAGAGAAATGTTTTCTTTTTCAAAATAGCTCTTTCAAGGAACTTTAAATAAAAGTAATTATTTTTTCATAATAAATTAGTTCAGCACGTAATTAGTTCAGCACGTAATAGGGTGAGCAAGTTTCTGCCACCACCCTAAAAAGACCGACGTCTGTTCACTGTCAACGGATTGGTAGATTATAGTTTTGGATAGTGCGGGTAGAGATGGGCGGTTACAAATAGTTTGGATCGATTAGAGATGGGTTTCAAAATTTGTTTTGCTAGAACTCCAATTTGACCGACAGGATACTTTCTCTGTTGGTCTGTTATAGTTTCTTGTTGGTGATCTATTTTACGTTTATGGTCAACTTTGCGTTCATGCTCTGTTTTGTGCTGCATCAAGGTTCTGTTTTCTATTGCATCGAAGCTCTATTTTCTGCGTGCTTGTAGTGCTCTGTTTTCTATCCTCTTTATGCTCCGTTTTCTGCATTTGTTCTTTCTCTGGTCGTCTATTCTGTGGCTCCTCTTTCTCCTCTCTGAGTATCCCTCTCTTCTCTCCTTCCCGTGTGCAGCTTCTAACTAAGATAACCACAAAGCCGTATGCATCAATACATAGAAAATGCTTGTACGGTTATTGAATGTTATCTTTGTTCATTTATTTTCTTATTTGTATTTATCTTTTTCAAATTAGTTTGAGAAATAAAGAAAAAATTTACCAGGGGAAATCCTCATCATTTATCAAGATAAAAGAAACATTTTTTTATTACTCTCCTTCCCGTGTGCAGCTTCTAACTAAGATACCCACCCGGATAACCTGTCAATGCCGCAAACTGAAATTCGAACAAATCGTCAATTTTTTTTTTTGTTGGAGACGGTTTCAGTTATCCCCAATTTCGATTTTTGGCTCGAAACCGCCTGATGCTTAGCCCTAGCATATACTAAGTAGTCGGACAAAGGACAAATAAATCAATGATTTCTTTTAAGCATGGTGTCAACAAAAATACAAGTTTATCAAATGTTTTCAAAATTGAACAAGTAATTAAATCATGGAAAGATATTGGTTTAGGGTTCCTTGATTTAGCCATCAAGGGGGTTCAAAGTTGAACGGGTAATAAAATATATATTTTTGTTTTACAATAAATTAATACAAAATTATAAAAATAAGTTAAGCAAAATTTTAAATTAACATAAAAAGGATTGTTATATATTTTACAAGATATATAATTCATAAAATTTAGTAAAATAATATATTTGCAAGTCATATAATCTATTTTACTAAAAAATATTAGCATAAATTTTTTTAAAGAACTGATAAATTGATTTTCTATCCCAGATTTTATTCAATTATGATTTGTTTTGATTAATTTTCTGAAACTGCTTGGTTTGATTTAACTTTTAAAATTATTTTAACTTGTAATTCTAGGTGTGTTCAATAATAATGATAATCATAATGGAGAATGAATCAATAAAAGTCAAATTGGTTCATACATGTAGAAGCATAAAGTTCTTAAATGTAAGTTAACCTTTTTTCTTCTCATGTTTTAGTAGTATTTTATTGGATTAAATATATATTTAGGTTTTTAAAATATTTAAATTTTGGTTTTAATCCTTTAAATTTAAAATTTTTGATTTAGATCTCTTATTTTTTAAAATACATTGATTATAGTCCCTATATTAATTTAAATTATATTAAATCAAAATAAATTAATCATGATTAGAAGATTATAATTAAGATATTTTATAAATGATCAAATTTTTTTCTAATAATAAATGATCTAACTTGACTTAATGTAACTTAAATTAATATCAAAGATTATAATTATGATATTTTAGAAAATAAGAGATTTAAACTAAAAATTTTAAAACTGAGTGAACATAACTAAAATTTAAATATTTTAAAGAAATTAAAAATATATTTAACCCTATTTTATTTTAAACAAACTGGCTGCTTGGAAAGAAAATTCACCATTCTCTCAAAATGTTTATTCAAATTAGACTACTCAAAATAAAATTTACTTTTAAATGATAAATATATTTATTAAATTAGAACAGTGAATCTGGCATAGAAAGAAGGTCAACAAATCATCAATTTAAAAAAGTGCATCATTCACCGGGAAATAACCAAAACAGTTAGTAAAATATTAATACATTGTACTTTGTTGGACAAGTTTATTATATCTCTACAGACATGGACGAAAACCAAAAGAATTAAGGTTACGTTGAGAAAAGAAAAGAATCCCTCACCTGCTAGGAGTGTTAATTGGCGACTCTCGCTAAATCAAACCAGTCCGTGACTTATGTCATGCGAAGCAAATACTAATTCCCATCGAATAAAGTTAGATAAAATCACAGTTCCAGCTTAAAACCTACTCTAGTTCCAAGTTACCACCAAAACAAATAGCGATTTCAGTGAAATAACTATAAAGTTTGATATCATTATCAAAGAGAAAACTTATTCCTTGCGACCCTTCAGCATCTCCCTACTTTGCTCATTTTAAGAGAATGATCGACCATTTCCAAAGGCTAAAGGAGGCATGAAGAAAGGGACTTCTAAGTGAGCAGCACTACTGAATGGTTGTTATCCAGTTCGCTCTAATAATGATTTCAGACACAGCATAAAGCCAACATAAGCATGTCTTCTCAGTTCGTGTTTTTTCATTGTATCTTGCCCAAAAAGAATAGCGTGCCAAGAAGGCACTGGAATTCGCAGGGGCAGCGAGGAATAGCATGCTCATCGTTGGTAAGTAAAGCTTACCTATTTGCTAATCATGTCATATCGAAATAACATGTATCCTGTATTCTAATCAAGAATTGCTTTTATATTCGTTTTCTGCTCCTCCGTCAGTGAGGTGGGGAATAGAACCTCAAATGTGACATAAAGATCTCCTTTCTTTGTGCTCATATGCAGTGGCATGCCCTCTCCTTTGAATTTCCTAACTTGCTTTGGATTTGTGATTCCCTAATGGTCAAAACAAGTGTCAGATATGTGCATTTCCTTATACATGCAGCTATATATCATATTATTGCCAATTGTGGCCCGCTACAAGGACACTTCATACTCACCTTCGTGCTTATGTCCACCAGATGCTCATCTAGATGTTTAATAGTCTTCTCAAACCCAACAAGAGCTTGAACCTGAAGATAAAGTTTTTTTTTTTAAAAAAATTTACAATGCACAGAGAATTATAAGGACACGAATAACTGACATGTTAACGGTTTGCAAAATCACAAAAGTTGTTAATTCAACGTACTACGCTAGTCAGTAGAATAGAAGTATACTACCATTACACGTCTTAACCTGTCTAATATAGCTAAGGAACAAAGAATAGATCAAGTAATTGATAAGCATACAAAATTACGAATTACTGCAATATTTACCATAGTTATTGAGACAGTGGTGTGCAAGTCCTTGCCTTCCCTTCTGAAGACTTCATGTGGTGCTGCACGGATACGAAACTGCTCAAAAACCATATTATATTATGTTACATACTGTCAACAAATTGCACACTGTAACATGTAGCCAAAAGATGTGTTAAGTAAACATGAAAAAACTAAGTTACTAACCCTTAGATCTCCGGACTCTCCATCAATTATGGGTTCACCATCCTCATAAAACAGCACTTCCTGTGAAAGGAAAAAAACTGGTATTGGTATACATCCTTGCAACACAGCATTTACTTGCAACACAACACTGAGGAAAATGGAAAAATAGAGAGGGAGTGGAAACGGAGAGAAAGCTTTTGATTTTGCTCCTTGAATGTCGCTTTGGAGATGATGGAAAATAATTTTCATCTCACTTTCATACTAGAGGAAAAGTAACTGAAGTTTTGGGATGAAGTCAAAACAAATTATACTCATCTTTCGACGAGTCCACACAATACCCTAACCTTTCTTCTTCTCACTTCTTCCTTAAATTCCATGAACTCAGTCTCTCCATCTAGATCTCTATTTTAAGCACAAAGAACCTTTTTGGGACAACCAACCACAGTTCGAATACTTTGTTAAGAGTTTTACTATACCTCTGGAGTTCCTTGATGAATAGAACTAAAAAATTACAACAAATGGCACCACTATTTGACTTCGAATGAATGATAACATCATTCAGTCAGATCTAATACATGTACTCAGATGTGTTTAAACAATTCAAATGTTACATTTATCTCCATGCATGATGCACCAATATTTTCCAAGAGTAAAATACCAAATTATTTGAATCTTCTTTTGCTAACCTAAATTGAACCACTGACCTGTTTTTATTCTTATGGTCATCAGAAAATTAAAAAGAAAGATGTTCAATGGTCTTTTCCCTCATTTTTAATGCTGATAAACAAATGAATGTAAAAGCTCGTAAGCTTTAGTTATTCTTACGGGAACTTATCAGTCCAAATGAAATGTAATTTAGCGTGCAAATCAAAATACAATGATATGGTTTTGAATCAATTCCAATGCTAATAGAGCTAAGATCAGGCTCATTAATTATATTTTAATTCCGATTTTACTGTCAAAGTAAAGCCCTAGTATCGTTAGAATTTAGATGAAACATGATTCGACATACCTTATGATAGGAACCTGAACAAGCTGTGTTGACCGAAAAGAATGAAAAGAGAGAGTGATGAAAGATGGAGATCAGAAATTCTGTTGTTTCTGTTATGTGGAGACGAAAGGAGATAATTCCCTTACAAGCATATGGTCCCTTACCACTCAACTAACAATTATTCCAACTGTTCCTATTCCGGACAACTGTTGTTTAAACTTAAACTCGTAACTAAGAATTGTCAAAACCCAATGTGTTAATTAACAAACCCACTAGTTGACCTACTGTTTATTCCTTAGTGTACACACCTTCCAAACCTTATTTTGTTGCTGAAACCCATGCTAACTAAGACCTAATAGAGCAGAGCTTATATAACAGGGGATGTAATACATGATATTATTCACAATTACCTACTGTTTAAATCTTGAAGGATTACCTGCCCATCTTGCATGCCTTTCTCAATATCAACAGTGATGAAATAACCTTCTTTTTCATATTTAACATTGGGACATTTCTCACAGACCTGAACAGGTAAATTAAGAAATGGGAGTGAAAATCTCCAGATATGTTAACAAAAGGAATAAAATAAACCTGCCCAAACCCCTCCCCAGAATAATAAGAGAAGAAAAATTGTCTGGGTTTGAAAAATAACTAAATTTTCAGGTAGAAAAATGTCCCCAAGCAAGTATTTGTATGTTTTTGTTATAAAATATGCATCCCAATGAAAAGACAATAAACAATTAAAAGATCTCTTTTTTCAACATTCTTAAAGATAGTTTACCTGCTCTGTCATCTGCTGAAACATCCCTGGACCTATTTGCTTGTGATAAACCTCATTTCTACAGTTACAGCGTCTCTTCCCAGGAGCTGGCTTTAAAACATTTTTCTCCCTCCAAACCTGATAATTACAACGTAAGAGCCAAGGGTCACAGAGAGATTGAGAAGCAATAACCTATACCTGAGAAATTTTATACTGCTAACAAACCAGAGTGCTTGACAAATAGATAATAACTATGAGATAGTTTGCGACTATGTCTTACTAATGGTAAAGTATGTGCACCGTGAATGTATTTAAATATGAATTGAGATGCCCGCGGAAGAAGAGAATGGGCAATGCAGGACATATTCCCGGAAAAATATCTGCCATATGAACGTGAAATATGCGTATGACATGACTAAGGCTGCGTTAGATTAACACACAAGTTCGGCTTAGCAGCTCCAAAATCAATTCTGCTCTGCATCTAATATATTTTTAGTCCAAGTAGGGGCTCATAGTGGGCCTTACAGGGGGAAGGGGATAAAAGAATGGGAAAGGGATGGGGCACATGGCAGGAATTAAACCCGTACATACACAATTCAAGTCTCACAACTTAACCAACCGAACTAACTCAAGGGGACAGTTTGCTGTTACCATTTAGACCATGTACTTGTCAAATTTAATTTCATTTACATCTCTAACCCAGACAAAAAATGTTACTGAAGTTAAAGAATGGTATTAGAAACATATCAGCCAAAAATGATCTCAGCGTTGAATGTATCTCATCGACAGATACACAAATTTAAGCATGGAAATGCAATCAGACACCAGCCAGATACGAAACTCACCTTCATGGAACCTCCCATGTACAAATCTTCCAGTGTTGCAGCCAATTCAACAACCACGTCATCACCTTTCACAATTCTCTCTTCCTCCTCCATTGGACCTCCCCCAAAGAAGCTGAAAGACGTATGCACAATGTTATTTACTCAGCGTATCTCACACGCTCAACGTCCTACAATATACACCGCGCGTGTAGAACAACCGCGCATGACATTCAATAGGAAACAAAGCATAAAACTAGGTAAGTAGGCGAGTAAGGTTAATGCGACTTACGAGCTGAAAATGTCGTGGAAGTCCATTCCCATTCCACCGCCTCCACGGGCAGCATGCTGTTTCAAACCTTCTTCCCCATACCTATCGTAAATGCTTCTCTTCTCGCTATCGGAGAGTACTTCATACGCTGATAAATCATCACAATTAATTCAACAATTGAAACATGAATCACCGCCTCAATTGATTAATAAAATAAAACGATTGCAACACTAATAGTTTAATTAAATACCATTATTAATCTCGGCAAATCTCTTATTAGCTTCTTGGTTGCCAGGGTTCTTATCGGGATGGTACTTCAACGCAAGCTTCCTGTACGCCCTCTTTATCTGCTCGTCGGATGCGCCTTTCGATACTTGAAGTACGTCGTAATAGCTCTTTCTGTCCAAAATATTCATAAATTAACGACACAACTTGCATTGCAATTCGCGTGCCTCGTTTCTCAAATCGGATCCTATATAAAAACAAATAATAAAGCGCAGAGAGAGTGTGTGTGTGTGTGTGAATACCCTGCAATGGCATTGCCATAATAACACAGAACGCAGAGAATGAACAATAGGTTGGCTCTTCCATGAGCCATGGGAGAGTAAGTTGGACCTCCTGGGAACGCGAATCTGTGGCTTTGCTACCCTGCAATTTGTTTCAGGATTTGGAATTGCAAGGAGAAATCAAATGTATGTGTATACACATAACATTCGTAAGTGAGAGTGAGAGTCCTGAACTGAAAGTGATTCCGCCAATTCAAATCGAGGATTATGATTTGCACCATGCTTGTGTCTCAACTCGCCGATCATCGTCATCCTTTGTATGTTCCAACCAATCTTACATTTACACGTTGGGCATTCTCTATGCTTTCTCCTATTTTCCTACTTCACACCTCCTAACGGCTTTGACCGACTAAAATAAGATACCTCTTAACTGATAATTGAAAATTATTATGTTTTAAAGTATACAGGTTATTTAAGTATGTTTTATCTCTTTTAATATATTTTTTACTTGATTGTTTTTTATTTTTAATTTGATTACTGTATTATTTTTATTTGAACAATTTTGGTTCTTTATTTTTAAAATTTAGCAAATTTGTTTTATTGTTGATTTTTATAAATTAAAACAGTTAAATTATTTTATACTTCAAACTTATTAACTATAACATTAAATTTGATTTAGAAATAAAAAATTAAAACTTTCCTCTTCAAAAAATAATTCAAATTTTATTTAACTTCAACAAATTTTTTTATTTTTAAATATTTAAAATTATTTCATATTTTAATACTATTATAAACTTTTATAAAAAATTAAATAAAAATAATCAACAAAAGATTAAATTTACTAAATTCTAAATGTAAAAGAACCAAAATTTCTAAAAACAAGTTGGAGCCCAAAAATTGAAAATGTGAAAAGATAACCTAGAAAAAAATTAAGTAATTTACCGAGTCAAACATTGAAAAGACGATGTAGGCAAAAGTTATAATAACTTGCTAGGTTTAAAAAATGGAAAAAGAAATCCAAAAAATTAGAACATGCAAAAGTTTCTAGTTATAGCTTAAAAGGAAGAATTTGTTGAAGCCATATGCTACACTAATTTGCTTGAAGTTATAAAGTGGGACAAAACGACGTGCAAGAAGTCATAAACTAGAAAAAAAATGTGTTGAAATTTACAAAAGTATGCTACAGTCGTAAGTGAAAATCGAGGCAAAAGATGCAATTGTAGCTATAAGTTTGGGGGCAAACAATGTGTTTGAAAGCTTAAACTAGGAAAAGTGATATGCTTGAAAGTCGTAAATGGGGAAATTTCATTTTCCTTTAGATCTTATTTGTGGACCTTCAAGGTTATTAAAGTGTGGTACTAGCATTGTTCATTTGAAAAACATGACTCAAATTGAAAAACTACTTTACTCATGATACCATTCTGTAATTTGTTTCATCCCTTCCAAGCTCTGCTCTATCTGCATATCATTCTACAAAATATCAAAAACTGTTTTATTTTGTAAATTTTTCAATTTCTTTCAAACCTTCCTTTGTCTACATATTATTCTTCTAAACCTTGATTGACCTTTAGATACGATCTCTCATTCTTTGAATAAAATTGTTTTATTTCCTTCACCAGTAATCTCATCTTGCATTTTAATAATCATATGTATTGAAAGAAATCATGTGTTATCATTGAAAATTAAAAAATTATAATTATTTTAGTGGTTTTAAAAAGCATGTTAACTCAACAAGCTCTTAATCAACATAGCATGATAGAGCAAGAACATTGTCATTTGCAACTTATCAAGATTCAAACAACCATATCATCTAAAAGATACCTTGATCAAACATTCAACAATTATTTAAGCTAAAGAATTAAACTAGACTAAGAAATTTTTTTCTTATCCTTAAAACTTTGGACATGAAACTATAAGGACTCAAAAGAAAAAAAAAAGATAAAAAGACCAAAAAAGAAAAAAAAAAGATAAGAAAAAAAAATATTTTTTATTAAATTTTTCCAAAACTTCAATTTCACTTATTCAAAACATTCATTATAGTGTTAATATCATGACACCCTGCATTATTACATCATCATTTTCAATTTGATAAATGATTGTATCATTATTTAATCCTAGATCATCATATCATAATAATCTTGAGTTGGATATGTGTTTGCATCGATTTTTATCATTACATCATCACATTTTTTTTTCCAAACATTCTTGCATCGTCAAGATATTTTTCACTCATACTAATAAATAATTTTAACTTTCTAAGCCATGCCTTAGGTTCTAAATCTTAAACCATATATTCATAAATACTTCACACCTAGTTAAGCTTCTTACAAAAATACAACATCTATAATCCATATACTTCCTCCATTTTTACTTCTCATAGTCCATATACTCTCCCTATTTACATTTCAGGATCTATGGACCCCCATCTTTAAACTTTAGGGTTCAGGTTCCCTTCGTTTTTACATTTTAAAGGTCTACACACCCTTTAAATCTTAAGGATCCACGCACCCTCTACATTTTAAGAGTTTATGCACCTTCTACATAAGGTTCACACACCCTCTGCGTATCAAGGATTCGCGTATTCCTTACATCTCAAAGGTCCACGTATCTTATGCATACCAAAGGTCTATGCACCTTCTGCATATCAAGGGTCCACATATCTTTTACATCTCAAGGGTCCACGTACCTTTTACATTCAAAGGTTCCATGCACCATTTGCATCCTAAGGATTCATCACACGCTGTCCATCTCAAGGATCCACGTACCCTCTACATCAGAAGGGTCCGTGTACCCTTTACATATCCAGAGTCCATGTATCCTCTACATTACAAGGATCCACACACTATTCATTACAATGGTCCACACACCCTATACTTTCCTAGGATCCACATACCCTTTGCATACTTAGGATCCAAGCACCCTATTCATTTTAATGGTTCATGCACCTTCCTCATTTTAAGGATCCATGCATCCTATTCATTCCAAGGATCCATATACCCTGTTTATTTTAAGGATCCACTCATCCTTTTTATCATTAAGGTCCACTCAACCTCTTTATCATTAAGATCTATTCATTCTCTTCATATCTAGGGTCTATGCACATTCTGTATTATAAGGGTCCACACACTTTATTCATTCCAAGGGTCCATGTATCCCGAAGGTTCACACATCCTCTACATCCTAAGAGTCCACACATCTTTTACATACCAAAGGTCCACACATCCTCTATATATTAATGGTCCACACATCCTCTGCATACCAAGGTCCATGCACCCTTTACATCCATGTAACCAAGTGTCCATGAACCCTATATATCTTAAAAGTTCATGCACCTGCATCCCAAGGTCCACACACCCTTTGCATTCATAAGGGCTCACGTTATACCAAGGGTCTACATACCTTCCGCATTCTAAAAGTTCACGTACCTTCTATATCTCATGGGTCCACTTAACCTTTACATCCTACGAGTTCACACACCTTCTACATATGAAGGTTTTGGTCACCCTATGCATCCCAAGGATCCACATATCCTTTATATCCCAATTGTCCACACACCCTTAACATCCTAAAAAGCTACGAACCCTTTTCATTATAAGGGTTCACAAACCTTTTACATCCCAAAGGTCCATACAACCTTTTTATCCCAAGGGTTCACGTACCCTATTTATTCATTTCAAGGGTGCACATATCTTCTGCACCCTTTGCATCTTAAGGTCCATGCACGGTCTAGACATGATATTCATTCCAATGGTTGATACACTCTCTTCATCCCAAGGGTTCATACACCTTATTCATTCCAAAGGTGCACACATCCTCTATACTTTAGGGTCCATACACCATCTAAATCCCAAGGATCCATGTAACCTTTATTTTCAAAGGGTCTATACCCCATGCATACTCAAAGGGTTCATGCACCATTTTCATCCTACGAGTCCAAGAACTATTTCCATTTGAAGGGTCCATTCACCTTTTAATTCTCAAAGATTCTCGTAATTTCTCCATCCCAAGGGTTCATACACCCTTTACATCCTATGGATCCAAGAACATTTTCCATTTCAAGGATGCACACATATTTTACGTTTCAAAGGTACCATACTTTCTGTATCGTAAGGGTCCACACACTTTTTCTTTCCAAGAGTCCATGCACCCTCTACATTTTATAGGTTTACAAACCTTTTTCATCTCAAAGGTTCATACACCATTTTTTCTTGTAGGAGTTTATGCACCACATTCTTTAGAAAGGTCCACACATCCTCTTCATTATAACGGTACATGCACCCTTTCCATCACAATGATTTATGTACATTTTACATTTCAAAGACCCACACACCTTTTACATTTTAATGGTTCACACATCCTACTTATTTCAAGGGTCCACACACCTTCAGCATTATAAGGGTCCTTACATCCTCTACATTTCAAGGGTCTATGCACCATTTTAATTCTAAAGGTCCATGCATCGTTTGCATTTTAAGGGTCCATGTATCTTTTTGCATTTCAAGGGTCCATACACCTTTTACATTCCAAGAATTCACGCACATTCTACTAACTTAGGGTCTATGCACATTCTCCATCTTAATGGTTCATGCACCATCTTAATTCCAAGGGTCCGTGTATTCTCATCATTTTAAGGGTTAATACATCTTTTACATTACAAGGATCCATGCACCTTTTTTATTCCAAGGGTTTACATACCCTCTTGATTTCAAGGATCCACGTATCTCCAAACAAAATTGATTCATTTCTTTACTAATTTCTTACGAAAGCAATATGAATAATGTTTATTCATATTATTTACTAATAAATTTGTAAAGAGGGATAATTATGAACATCCAATTTTAGCTGAGTTATTGAAAAACACCAAAAAAAGGTATAAAAAAATGACAAAATAAAAATAAAATAACCAAAGTAGAAGTTACACATCGGACAAATTTAAAAACGCAAAACTTATTTTGAAAGTCTCACATACAAAGAGTGAGACTCATTCAATCCATCATTCTCCTATTAAAAGAGGTGCAGGTCCCGCATCAAGGGGGTGGAGACTTCTTCAGCCTCTCATTGTTCAATATAAGGAGATGCTCTTTACAAGAAAAGGTTGGAAGTACTCAAAATAATAAGTGTGTAAATTCATATAATCTTCATCCTAAGAGGGAGGTTTGTGAGTTACTTTAAATTTTTTTTCAAGATAAGTGCATCTATCTTCTTCTTTAATTTTGTATTTTGTCATAATTATTTTTTTTATTATATATTATTTTATTTTCTTCATGTTTATTTTTAGTTTATATTTGCTATTTTAATAATTTTTACTACTTTAAAAAGGTTTTAAAAATTATATTTTTAGTCTGTATAATAAGTGAGATCAATTGAATAATAGATCCACGATTGATATTGTTTGAAACATAATAATTTATTGAGTAATTATATGCTAACTTGAATTTTGTGCAAGAGAAGATTTATTTCTTTTTAGATTACTCCTCATAAAAGATTCAAATGCATCTTCTTTCTAATAATTATAAAAATAAAATATAAAATAAATAACTAATCTTTCAAATTTAAATTTAATATTTTTTAAAATTATTTTTTCTAAGAAATAAAAATTTTCAAAATTAAATTTCTCTCCAAATTTAAAATAAATATTTACCATTCTAGAAATTATATGAAAGTAAAGTTCACATTTTCAAGATTTTTATTGAAAATCTTAAAAGAACTCGTTTCTATCTAACTTTTCAAAAAAAAAATAGTAAACGTATCTCTTTTGTTTTAAAAATGAATCGAAAATTTGAATCTACACACTAATAAATAAGATTAATTGAATGGTTAATCCACTTTTAAATATATTTATATTATAAGAGTTTGTTGAGTAACAATTTGTTAACTTGAACCCTGTGCAAATTTCTTTTTCTAAAACTATCTTATTTAAAAATAAAATATTTCTTCTTTCCAAAATTATTGTAAATTATTTTTGTATATTAAGTCTATGCATTGAACAAGTGAGGTCAATCAAATGGTAGATCCATCTTTGACTTTACTTGAATCATAATGGTTCATTGAATAATCATTTACTAACTTGAACTTTGTGCATAAGTAGACTTATCTTATTTTTTAAAATTTTACAAAAATCCAAAAATACCTTATCCCTAAATCTAAAAATAAATACACTTTAGTTCAAAATTTTGGCTATCATTTTAAAAAAAACATTAACAATTCCAATTCTCGTTTTAAGCTTCATAAAGTTCTAAATATTCAAAATCCCATTTCAAAATTCAAAACTCATCAAATCACTTTTCTCAAGAACTAAGTGACTTTGATTTTTCCACTGTATCCAAAATATGTAGGAGCGGGAGTAGGACCTGTCAAGTTGAAATAAAAATTTTGAACTTCTTTTTCACTTGATCAAAAAGTAATACAAATTCAAAACTTCTTCCCATAATTCAAATCAAATAATATAAAATATAAAAATATTTATTATTGGATTGAAATAAATAGATTTAAAACTAATCATATTTTTGCATAATTAATTAGAAAGTAACCATTTTAATAAACAGTCTAGGATGGTAATACATTTCTTCTACACAATTAACCCCCAAATTCAATCTGGTTTTAAAGGTCATATTTTTTTTATACTCAGATTAATACATGTAGATGAAAAAAAGAAGTATACTCTACCATGAGAAGCTGTCGTACCAAAAAAAATATGAAAACATTATAATTTTTCTTTTGTTAAATATATATATATAACATTTGATTTATTCATATTTTAAAATAATATTAACAAGTGAACTAAATTGATATACAATTTTTTTTTATTAACTACTATTTTTTGAAAGAATATCCTTCTTAATTATTTCTAACCGACTAGAAAGAATTAGGAAGGATTTAATTTTATCGATTTTTTTCTTAAACTAATGTTTGTGACATGATTAGAAATAGAAAACTATATCAATAAAAAAAATTAAATAAAATTTTAAGTTTTTCTTTTTAAAAAAATATTGAACATTAAGACAAAAATCAAAGTGCTATAATATCTGGGTTTGAAAACTAGTTCAAATCCTAGTGCGACCAATTTTACCAATAGACACAAATATTACAATAAATTTAGCATGCTTGATTGAATAAAATAAAAAATATATATTTTAAATTTATTTAAAATATTATATAAGTCTGATTAATTTATTATTACCTTTTTAAAAATTATTTTTAATTAATCCTTTTTAAATATGCATTTGGTTATTCAATATAAATTATTGTCACAGTTTTGTAATATATATATATATATATATATATATATGGAAGAATTCTAAAAATAAAAATCAAAATTATAATAGAATATGAAAAAATGGATGAAAAAAAATTGAAGGATCAAAGATATATTAAAAATAAAAGTTTCCACAATACATTCTTTCACACAATGCTAGCAAAGAAAGGTGAAGCAAAAAAAAAATAAAATAATATAGAATTATTCATTATATAGTTGTTGGTTTTGCCTATTAAAAAGGAAGAAGATAATATATAAAATATTAGAGTTAACATATATAAAAATTTTGAGCAGTGTATTTAAAATAGGTTGAAATTTCATGACTAGAGTGTCCATACATATATTGCAATTGTTGAAGATAAAGAGGTGTGTGTAAGATTAGATCTATCATTCATTAAATATTTTATTTTATTATTATATTTATGATTTATTTATTTAAAAATTTAACATTATGATGAAGATCATGAGAGATAAGTCTTTCATAATTTAATTTAAATTGTTCTAGGTTGTTATGACATTAATAATTTGAATAAATCTAAATATAAGTAGCAATATTTATTAGATGAAAATTAATATATCTCATTTATTAATTTACATATATATAGATGGTACATATAAAAATATGATCATTGGATTGACTTAATTAAAAAATTTTAATGGTTATAATTATCCTTAATTTGTTACTAGATATTCTCATGAAGAATAAGTGTTAGAATTTTTTTTTATCTAAAACTATCATAATAATTCATAACATTATTTATTACACTTTAATTCTAGACACCTGATATCTTAGTTGCTAGTTGAATGGATAATGAGCATAATTATATATTTTTAGAATTAATGATTGGTTCATAACAAATTCATCAACTCTTAATAATGAATTTAAGTTCTATGATTAGAAAAACGAAGATTTTGACTAAGGGAATCGAAGGAACAATGAAGTAAGTTCTTTAAATCATTCATAAGTTAACTAAATTAGCACTTGGCAATTATACCATATTCTAGATTAGTCAAGAATTGGAAAGATGGAAGAGACTTTATTATTTTCATCTATGATTTTTAATTCATAAAATTAAAAGATGTTATTCTTAATTCATAAAATTAAAAGATGTTAGTTTACAATGTCTAATCATTAAAGAATATTGTTAAACATTAATCTTAATTAATAAAATAATGTGTCTAATTTACTACTAGCATTGAACTTATGAAATTACACAATAATAGATGTTTCAATTTTTGTTTAAGAATTATTTAATTATTATTTGATAATTAAATTAAAAAATTTAATTTAATCAAATAAATAAATTTTAAATTTGAGTAGAATATTATTATTTTTAACTAGCACTAAAAATAAAATAATATATGATGTACTTAAAATTTTTAGTTTTATTTTTTAATAGAATTAAAAGTTTAAAATATTAAATAAAAATTTGATTATATTATTATGATAATGTTGACAAGAAAAAACATAAAGATGTTATATATTTTTTACAAATAAATAGATAAAATTATATTTTTATTATATCTATATAAAATAATACGTAGGTATAGGAATACATATAATTCTCATTCATTATTTTTTCTACTTTCAAATTTTCTTTCAGAATATTTGAGAAATTTCTTCAATACATACATTTCACTATATCAATATTTAATTGAAAGGATTTTGAATCAGTGTACATACATATAAGCTTTTATAATATCGAAAAAAATTCTTTATTTTAGATAATTACAGTTTATTCAATTTATTTCTCAACTGTTTTAATTAGATTAAATTTTAAATCCATAATAAATTAGTAAAATTAATCTTTCATGTTACTAAAATGTTCTAAACATCTAATAATCCTTCAACAATGTGCATTTTTCTTAGAATATGTTTGAAAGTTTGATTTTACAAAAGATTAAAAAAGAATATTTTATTTATTTTTACATTAAGAAAATTAAACAATATTATAAAAATAAATAACGTATGGAAAAAATAATTTTAGGTAAATTTATTTGTGAAATATTCACATAAAACTTTTCTTGAATTTATGACTATGAAAATTTATTATAAATATACCGATAGAAAAATTATTTGAGGATTTTTCTGGTAATTTTCTTGAAAAATATCTGCAAAAAGGAATTATTTACAAATATTTTGCATCAAAATTAGCAGAAAAATAATACAAATATCTATTTTATATGAAAATTTTGATGGTAGAAAAATGGTATTTTGCTGCAAAAATATTTGCAATAAAAAATTATGTAGAAAACCTATCTTAAAGATTCAAATTCACAAGAGATTATGAAAGGAATTTATAATTTTTAGTAATAACATTTCTTTAAGAAACTAATTTCATATCTGTGTTCAATTTGCTACCCTTTGTTAAGAGCAAAAAATACAAATTCACATATAAAGAATAATATAATATTAGATTTTTCCTCAATGATACGATTCTCTTGCCACTAAATTTTTATCTAGTATCCTATAACCAACTAGAACAGTTTGGTTGACACCAAACAGTTTATATTTTAATTTAATATTTTAAATTATAAAAAATTTAGATAATTATAAATCGTCTTATCTCTATTCAATGACTATGATTTATTATACTGAATATTACATCAAATAATTTAAAACGAAGAGGATGCATTTCCTTTTGTCGTTGAACATGATTAAGAACTAAGAAAAATATGAAAGAAGCAAATAAAATTTAATAGTATTTTTTTATTGAAATAATTAGTGAAATAACTAGCATACTGTTTATATATTGAACAGATATTTTTAAAATTAAATAAAATTTACAATTTATTAATAAAAATAACTTAATTAAAAAATTAAACATTTTAATAAAAAGTAATAAATATTTTTATAACAAATATTATATTATATAATAAAAATTAAAGGAATAAAACTATTAAATTGAAGATGAAAAATAAGAAAATAAATTATATAAAAATTATGATCTTTATTTATTTTATATATCAAAATATAAAATTTTAAAAATAAATTTAAAATAAGATTGATTAAGGCTATAATAATTTTAAGATTTTATTTATTAAAAAACATCTTTAAAATTATTATAATATATCAATATTAAAAATTTAGTCAAACTTATATTTAAAAAATTTATAAATAAAAAACATAGAATGTGACTTAATAAAAAATAAAATAAAAATTATTTGTAAAGTAATATTTAAAGATAATTTTTTTATTTTTTGTTTGATTCCATCACTTTTTATATTTTCTCTCTTTATATATTTACAACAGATGGTTGAATTTACTTTAATAATAAATTATGTTTGAGTTATTTTGTTTGATAATTTGTTTCTAAAATATAATTTAAAAAATTAAATCCTTAATTTTAAAATTTTATTTATGTAAATTAAGTTTTTAAAATGGTATAAAATTAAAAATTTATTTAATATTTTTATAAAAATATTAATTTAATGTATAATATATTTTTTAAAATATAAGTAAATATCAATTAAAAAATTATATATTTATAAATTTTATTTTTTTAAAATTTTATGTGCATAATTATAATATTAAAATTATATTATTCAAACGGTTAAATTTTTTAAATTTACATTTTATAAAGAGTTATCAAATAAAATAATATAAATTGTTGTTAAAGTAATTAAACCTTTCTAACACCTACATATATACATATGAGAAAATTTAAAATTATTTTAAAAATAACTTAAATTAAAATTATTTTATTTAATAATTTTTTAAAATTTTTAAATTTTATAGATTCATTCGTTAAATTAAAAGTTCTAATTATGTAGATCAAATTCATAAAATTAAAAATAATTGATATTTCATTTAATAATTTTAATTTAAAATATATTATATGTTAAATTGAATTTTTTTAATAAAATATTTAATTTTTTTAAAATTTTATAAATTTAATATATATAATAAAACTTTTAATTTAACAATTAAATTAACAAAATTTAATTATTTTATATATTTATTAAATAAAATAATTCTAACATAAATTATTTTAAATAAGTTAATCCCTTGTATAAGTTGATCCTTTCTATAAGTTGATCCCTTCTATTTTTCTCTTTATATTATTAAGTTCATCTCATTATCATGTAGCACATTAAGTTTTTGTCAGTTTATACTTTCTATCAATAAGTAATGGAGAGGATGCAAATTACAATTAGTTTTTACAAATTTAAATTTTGTCAATTTATTTTCTTAGTTTATCTTCTGTATCATTTTCTCCCTTTTTTTTTGGCCATTTACCATCAACTTATTTATTCAATTTCTTTTTTGTCAATCATATTTATTGAAATCGAAAGCTTTTTCATCAAAAAGTTTATTTTCCTTTATTAATTGAGACCAGTTTTCCTTGTTAACTAACTTTTCTTTTTGTCAATTTGTTGGTTTCATAATTGTGTCCATAAGATTACTATCAAGCTTTAAATGTCCACATTAAAATCCTGTTCGTGAAAGATCAACGCAGCTTTCATTTGACAAATTAGCACAAAATATATTTATTTATATATTTTTATTTGGTGCAATTTATTGAAAATGAAACTAGGTATAGCCTGGTATCCGTTCTTGCTGTTATTCATAGTAATTCTTAAAGAAATATCTGACGGGGATGAAGCTAATTAAATGAAAACTTAAATCAATTATGCTTCAAGTTGAACCAAAAGCTTTTTAAGCTTAAATCGATTTAGGATATGTTTGGATAACAATTTTTTATGTACAGTGAAAATAATGTAGTTTAAATTCAGGATCTCATTAAAAGAATGAATTTAGAGAACAACTTAATTAAATTTTTATTTAATATATTTTATATAAAAATTTTATATCATAATTTTAACCTTAAAATTTATTGAAAAAATTAAAAATAACTTATTTTGATAAGTTATATAAAAATATTTTAAAAATAAGTTTAAAATAATTTATAAAAATCATAAATTATTTTTATAAGCCTTTTCAAATAAGGCCTTATTATATGTTAAATATACTCGTGGTAAAAAAAATTTATCGTTGTACACTATAGGTATTATCTAAAGGTGAAGGTTCTTATAATTTTTTAAAAATTTTTTTGTTGGATGAATTATATAAGTTTTATTAAATAATTTATGCCAATAGTACTTTAAAATAAAATTGATTGCAACACAGCTTAATTTTTTTATTTATATCTATTATAAAAAAATGTGTGATTTTAATATTTTATATTTTAACTATTAGAATCAAATTTTTATTTATTTTTATATAAAATCCACAAATTATTTCTTTACCCAAATAATTAGAGTTTTACAACAAATTTAAAATATAAACGGATTTAAAAACCCCAAAAATCAAGGAATTGATTAATTTAAATAACTGTGTAAGGTGTGAGTGAGGTTAGGATTTTAAAATTTTGAATAAAATTAATATTTTAATTGGCAGATATTGAGAAGGAAAGAGTTTAAAATTAATCGAATTTACACACAAGCCACCATTTAGAAATAAAAAATGTAGTTAATTTTTTTATTTAATGAAACATGTAGGAGTGTGATTTAATATTTTTTGGTGTACGGAGTGTGATTTAATTGACAAAAAAAAAATGTTGAAGTAATATATAAATCATAAATTATGATTTTTTTGATATATAAATCAGAAATTCGGCCCAAGGTGTGCCATTGTTAAATGTCACAACTTCAAATTCAACGGATGAAACGAATGTTATACTGCCTCTGCTCTCACGGCAAAAAGGATGTTTAATAGTTATTAACTTCTTGTTCATAGTCATGACTATTCATTTAATGCATGAATTGTGGTTATATATCATCCCAAGAATATTAATTTTAGAATGGTTAATTTTCTCACTGATATAACCAAATCTTGCAAACATTGCTTAATTATAAAAGTAACTTAAAAACGATAAAGATTCTCAAAATGCTTCAAGAGACTTTAATAAGGCGGATTTATTCGACAGTGATATTTGTTATTTAATAATGATGGCATAAATGATGATGAGGAAAAAGTTTCCCAACTAACAATTGGTAAACATGCGTCCTTTTTATAATGACTAAGATAATTATTTGTTTTTAAGGATAACATATACTTTAATCTCTTGTGATTTGACTCAAAATTCTGTTTTCTTATTGTCTACGAAAT
The DNA here is from genome assembly GCA_037954105.1 of Canavalia gladiata. Classification (NCBI taxonomy): domain Eukaryota; kingdom Viridiplantae; phylum Streptophyta; class Magnoliopsida; order Fabales; family Fabaceae; genus Canavalia; species Canavalia gladiata. The sequence continues at coordinate 20,912,750 of CM075660.1, forward strand.
TTGATATATCCTAATATTTTGCTCTATTATTTCTTAGTGTTTACTTTAACGTAGTTTTTAGCAAGTTTTTAATGATAATTACACATTAAAAATAATAAAATTACCATATGCTCTATCGTTATTTAGTTAGCATAACATTTTTAATGTTTAATATAATAAGTTAATTCTAAAAAAGTTATAACTTTTTTTACATATATAAACAATGTATAATTTTATACAAGTGTTATAAATATTTTTATATTATTTATTAAATAAATTATAATAGTATATTTAATAACATTATTTTTTCTACAAGGCACATGTTTAATAACGGAAAAACCCTATGAACGACGTAAACAACCTGCGCCTATGTATAAAGTCATTATAACAAACAGATAGAACGTACTATATTTTTGGTTTTTTTTATGTAATATAAATGTTGTACCTACCTATTGTATTGAGAGGTCATAACTCTAATAACAAGAATTATCGCAATGTATTTTAATTTTATTATTTTTTTCTTTTATTTATTTTTATGATGGGATCAGAGAAATTTATTATATAAATATTCTACAAATGTTTAGACATTTAAACATATCTCAGTTCATACCTTACTAGGAAGATTTTACTTCGAATCCTTCTAGCCCGTTCTATGTTCATATAAATGAAATGAAAATATATTGACATGCATAGTCAATCCTATTTTTAGCGAAATAAATTATTAAACTTGATCGAATTCTTTCAAGAGATCAATGATCTTCAAGATTAAACATAAATTATTGGATAAAAGCTTATCTACACTAGATAAATTTGTCGATCATATGTTCAAATCGTGGAAAAGATATAACAATTTGGTAATATCATAACTTTTGAATTCTATTTCTCAATAGATAGCGCACAATATTACATAGTTGCTCTAAAAGTATGAAAAGATCTAAAAGAATTTTTTTTTTAAAATAATCTTATTTGTATGTCAAAATTAAAGCAAGAAACATGGATATACACGCAAGGATCTCTCCCTGTAATGACTTATTTCATTGAGTTCAAGGTTCTTTGAAAAGAACTTGGGAATTATCTGTTGGCCAACGAGTGCATGGGTTGGGTAAAATGCCAATGTGATGCCATTACAAATTTTAAAAGATAGAGAGTAAGACTACATAATCAAGTTCTTGATCCAACTGAATGAACACTCTGGAGTTATAAGATCACATGTAATGGTTGTTGATGATTTCCCACCAATTAACAAAGTATTTTCCATGATATTACACCACAAGTATTAAAGTGGTCTTATGCTTGTGGAAGATTCATAAACGATTATTAATGCTGCTAAGAAAAAAACATTTATCTATGGTCAAGGAAGAGGAAACAAAATATGTACACATTGTGGAAAGAATGATCACACTTTAGATGTATGTTATAAGAAGCATGACTTTCCCCCTGGTTGAAGTATAAAGGACCATTAATAAACTCCGATGTAAATGAAGAAGTTAGATAAAAGGAACATGATGATAGTGATAGGGGAGCAAATCTAGTGTTGACATCGGAAGAGTATAAGGGAATTGATATGAACTCTAATACCACCTTGCATGATCAAGGCAGTCTAGAAAAAGACATAACTTAGAGAAAACTTATTGAAAAAAGGAAGGTTAAAAAAGATAAGATCATGACTTTTATGGAGGTAAATCAGGAAGATCTTCACAGAAGAATTATAAGATTTAAGAAGATATTTTATTTATTTTATTAGATTTAATTTTCAATTTTTTAAGATTTGTTTAAAGTATATGACTAAGATTTGTTAAAAGTATATGACTAAGATTTGTTAAGATTTAATTAAAGATTTGAATCATATTATAGATAAATTCTATTAGGATTAATCATAATTTTCTCATATTAGAGATTGAGAAATTCTATTAAGATTTACTTCTAATTTCTTTATATTAGTAATTGTACAAGTATAAATAGCTCTTTTATGAGCAATGAGATGAGACATCAGAATTTCTATTTACCTAAATAAATAGTTTTCTCTATTGTGAGAATTATATCCCTTCTTTACTCTTGTGAAATGTTGTCTTATCAATCTTCCTTGTAAGATTGGTGATTCAAGTTCATAAGTCTTTGGCTCGTGCTTCAATCCAGTTGCGTTGTTGTGTGGATCAGTTATCTCGTGTTCATGGTTGGGCAAGAGGTCTAAGTAGCAGGTCACATTCCTTATAACGTGGGTTGGTTATTTGCTCGTGTCAGGCCATTGATCCATTAATCTTTATTTTTTTTATTTTCTTGTAAGTTATTTATTTAACCTACACCATGAAGATTGGGACCCTATTGATTCATATAAGAAATCTTGAACCTTCTTAAACAAAGTTCATCACATTGAGCATTAATTCGTAGTCAACAAATCAAGTGTGTCTTAAAATGGAAGAAAATGTCAAAGGTAATAATGTCATATGTTCATGAACTGCACAAAATCATAAATGGATCTTGGACTCAGGGGCCACAGATCATATATGCACAGAGATTCATTATTTCATTTCCCACACACCACTTTTAAAGATGATTATAGTGTGTCGTAACCGTAATTATAACGAAATGATAAACTCGCTAAAAATTTTAGAAAGAATTATTTTGATTGTGGAGCTGCCACCAAATTTTTATTTAAAGGGAAAATATTTGGAAAAATCCTAACTTGAGGAAGAATTCTAGGTTCGAGAGTCGATTACGAGTAGGAAAGATATTAGGCACCCTACTCGCCCGTTCTGAAGAACGGTACCTTTCAACTGAATATGTGATTTTGGTATTTTAAAAACTGTTTGATTCCTTTAAATAGAATAGAAATAAATAGGTTTGTGAAAAATAGCCTAATAGGACTTGATCCCGCTCCTGCTTATTCTCTGATGCAATAGGAAACTCAAGGCTACATATTTCTGAGTGAAGACTTGATCTTCAGAGGTAATTGAAAAAGTAAGGTTTGTATCAAATTGAGAGATAGGTTGAAAGTGTTTTGAATATTTTTAAAAATTTTTTAATTCACATATGCACAGGATCCGAGATAAATAAGGGTTGTATTGGGATCCATATAATTTTTAATTATCAAACAGTAGGGTATGCTACTAGTCTGCATTTAGAGTTCATTGCGTGAGACTTAGAATCTTAAAGTACTTATATTTTGAAATTTTCTTTTGAGAGTGGTAGGAAAGTGATGTTTTGATGATTTCTTAAATTCACATATGCATAGAGCCTGAGGAAAACGAGGGTTGCATTGAGATCCATATGATTTCTAAATACTGAACAGTAGGGTATGCTATCAGTTCACATTTAGAACTCATTACGTGAAATATAAGATTATTAAAACATCGGAGTATGTTTTGAAAATTTGACTTTTATTGAGGGTAATAGAAGAATAAGGCGGTATTTAATACTTTCAAATATTTTGAAGAAAATTCTTAATCCATATATGCATAGGATCTAAGACAAACGAAGGTTGTACTAGGATTCATAGGATTTTCAAATACTGAACAATAGGATATGCTACTAGTTCGTATTTAGAGCTCCTTGCATGAGATTTAGAATTTTAAAATATATCTTTTGAATTTCAATTCTTAATTATCATGTTTTTGTTTGTTTATATATATATATATATATATATATATATATATATATATATATATAAATACTAGTGTTAAGGAAGATTGAGTTGGTTTGAAGTGAATAGATTGGTCTTAGCCCAAGTTAAAGGAAAAATAAGCTTGACCCAAATTAGATGTAAAAATGGAAAAATTTGGTTATGATTTAAATTGAAGAAAGGTACAAATAAAAACTGGAATTGGGCTTATTTTTTGTTTAATAGACCATTTTATTTGGCAGCATTTAGGCCTATTCAGTATTTGACTCACTGAAATACAAATATAAGTGTAAAAAATAACTATGTAGGATTCAAATCCAAGACCCAATGGTGCATGTAGAATTCAAACTCAAGTTCTCAAGGTTCTTAGAGCTTGCTAACCACTAAACTGAACCTATTAATTATGATCAATATTACCAACTATAATTATTATATAATATAAATATATTATATTAAAATAAATATGATAAATATATACCAACTATAATTATTATATAATATAAATATATTATATTAAAATAAATATGATAAATATATATATATATATACAAATAGGTATAGACTAGACAAACTTTTTTATAAACTTAAACTTGATTTGTTTATATAAATATTTTTTAATAGATTGAACCTATCTATTTATTAAAAAAGATACATTAAAATAAATTTTAAATAAATTAAATCAGATCATAAGCCGATGTTAAACAATCTAATTTATTTTCATCATTATTTTCAATCACATTCCCATCTTCATTTTGTTAGGATTAAAATATTAAATATTATCTTAATTTTTGGTTAAGTTTGAAAAAACCTATCCTACATCTATTTTTATTTTTTCAATATTTTTATTTAATTTATTTTATAATTTATTAAATTATTATATTTTAAAAATATATATTTTATTTTTTTATTCTAACTAATTTTATAAAATATTTATATAATAATAAAGATATTTTTATAATTTAATATATTAAATTAGAATTAGAAAAGAAATAGTTATTATTGTCTTGCTCTCGTCCTTGTTTTAAAAAATTGAATTTTATTTAAACTCATCTTCAACACCTTGATTAAGTTGAATTTTTCTCATCAAAGTCGGCAGAGTGGTTCCCACATATACGATTCTATTTACCATGTCCAACGATGCAAATTGAGATAGTTTCCTTGACGCTCAGCACATCTATTTCTGGGTTTTGCCTTTTTTTTTTTTATAAATCCTTAACCAGTTGGATAAAAAAAAAAAAAAAGCAACCCACCGTTGCAAAATGTTCCTTGGAAGCCGAGTACAGGGTTTCCTACAAGTTTCAACGGCTTACCTTCCTTCTCCACAATTTTCACATTCCTTGTACTAGACAATTTACCAAAGTGACTTACAGTAGCCAATCCAGTTTTCCACGAGAACGAGCATATAATGGTCTCATGAAGCTTTTACCTCTCTCATCAAAGGATCAAATTGTGGACATCTTCGTCAAGGCTCTCCATCCTAACGTGTTTGATATCCTAGTCTCCAATTGGGAATGCTCAACCTTTTTCATTCTCCAACTTGCGGGGGTAGCGAAGAAACCATGTGAACAACACAAATAGTTTACATCTAACTCTAAAATCATTGTAACTAACAGCTCGGATGTAGCATATTTTCATTCTTCTATAATGTAATATATGTAATAATGCTGTATGTTGCCCCACCGATTTTATTGAGATGTCATAACTCTAATAACAACAATCATATCTTATTCTCTCTCTTTTATTCACTCTATGATTTTAAAATTGACTTGTAGTATTTATTTCTCATAAAAAAATAATATGTTCTAACTTAAGTTAAAAAAGTATAATCATATATAATTAAAATAATATCAAATAATAAAAGTATTAAACAATATTACATGTTTTTTATATTTTTTATTTATTTGATTAGTTTTGAATATTTATTAAACTTAACCCGTTTTTATTTTCAATATAAGGATAATTTTTAATTCTGATTTAATTTGAGTGGTAAATGACAACATTCACGGGTGGAAAATAAGTTTTAGTCCACTTTTTACATCGGTTATTTGGACGATATTGAAACGGAAAATATAGACAATAAGATTTTTTACATCGATTTTGGAACCGATGTAAAAAGTACACTTTTTACATCGGTTGAACTTATAACCGATGTAGAAAGTCATACTTTCTATATTGGTTAAGGCCACAACCGATGTAGAAAGTGTACTTTTTACATCAGTTATAATCTTAACCGACGTAGAAAGTTCATTTTTTAAAATGTTCGTTTTGTTTAGGTATGCTACCGTATTATTTGTTCACAATATCTGCATATACACACACAGAATCACAATCACCAGACAGACAATACAGAATTCACATAATCTATACATTTAAACTAAATACATCATTATTTATTATCAAATTTTAATTTACAAAGGAAATAACTTAAAATTACATCAAGCAAGTGTTGAAAGTTGAAAAAAAATGTCGTAATCACCCATGTACCTGTTGAAAGCAGAGAAAAAATGGTTGAGCGGTGACCAAACGGTGTCCTAACGGAGGTATAACGGTAGGCGAACGACGGCACAACACAGTGGTAGCCAAACAAAAAGCTTGAAAATTATAGAATACAACCAAAATGAATGTAAATTTCAATTATAATAACAGAATAAAATGTATAAATAACGACAAAGACGATTTCAAACCTTAGGGTGAGCGACGACAATTTCGAACGAAGGAAATGGTTGTAATGGCAATGACAACCACGAACGTAAGAATGGAGTGCAACGACGAACAACAGAGACGGCAACAATGGCTAAAACGTAAACGAAAATAGAGAGAACAAGCTGAAACGAGAAACTAGGGTTTTGGAGAATGAGATTAAAGACGACTAGCATCGAAAAATAAGTGACAGGTAAAGACATTCTATATCGGTTGTTTCTTAGAACCGAGGTAAAAAGTACTTTTTACATCGATTGTTCTGTAACCGATGTAGAAAGTACTTTTTACATCGGTTGTTATGTAACCGATGTAAAAAGTTTCACTTTCTACATCGGTTCAAAAGAGAATCGATGTAGAAAGTATTTTCTACATCGGTTCAGAAAAGAACCGATGTAAAAAGTTTACATTTATTTACAAAAATGTCATCGCATTTTTTTTATATAGATTTTTGAGCAATCGATGTAAAATCCTGTTATACAAACCTATTTTTGTACTAGTGATTTTAATATATAATTTTTGAAAAAAAACCTATTTTTGTACTAGTGATTTTAATATATAATTTTTGAAAAGAAATATAGAAGTTGTGAAGTTGATTGTTTATAACAAACAGCTTAAAAATAAAATATATTTTTTTATAAGAATTGTTTGAATAAATGAGATAGTTATTAATAAATAGAAAAACCTAAATGGCAAGGTACATTGACATGGTTTCTTGATTTTGATGGAGAGAGATATTAATTAATGGAAATACTTTACATATAATTGACGTGTATAAATAATGTACAATAAATTAATTAAAATAAAATAATTACATAAAATTTTATGTTATATGATTAATTTTCAAATAAGGATATACCAGGCGTTGATTGGTTGGTACCACATAATTCTGCAAGAAAATAGGAATTTCTAATGATGAGAAACAATGCAAGTTATAATCCTAAATAAAGTTGCTGAAAATGAAGAAGTTTCTGGCAAGCAATGAAGAAATTTCATGTTTAATTGATCAGGAAGTCGTAACAGTAGCATCAACGTGGGAGATGGAAGCCCCGTGAGGAGAGTGTCACGGTGGGTGAGCCACGACTGTAGCATTGGTACAAAGCCAACGTGGCACAACTTCCACCACAGATATGTCATAATCGCGGGCCCCACCTCTGTTCTCAGTTTTGCAGTTCTATAAATTCGTTACACTACTCTAACCCTTTTTACACTTTTCTGCCAACCGAAACCCTCAGCACACAAACATGCACTTCCCCTTCTCCACCGCACTCTTTACTGTATACTGAGTAAGGTGTCCCTCTCAAACACCACCTATTTAGTTTGTTTTATACTTCACTTTTATATCTTCTTTGGTGAAAGTTTTATAATTTGTGCATTTTTTTTTAATTGTAGAAGCCGAGTGGACTTAATTATTACATAAACATTTATACCTTAGATATGGGAAGGGCTCCTTGTTGTGAGAAAGTGGGATTGAAGAAAGGGAGGTGGACAACAGAGGAGGATGAGATCTTGGTAAAATACATTCAGGCCAATGGGGAAGGTTCTTGGAGGTCATTGCCCAAAAATGCAGGTTTCAATTATTAATTTCTTCCCCCGCGATTTTTCTACTTAATTACTATCACTATTATTAATTTTTTATTACCGAGTTAGTTAGTTTCTTTCTTTGGGGACCATTTTCTGTTTACATGACTTTTAGTTTGAACTTCCAACAACAATTTTGTTTATATATATTTATTATCGAAGAATTATTAATCTCACTGGATTTTTTGGGGTTTTTTTTGGAATTAGGATTATTAAGGTGCGGCAAAAGTTGCAGACTAAGATGGATTAACTACTTGAGAACTGACCTTAAACGCGGAAACATTTCTGCTGAAGAGGAAAATACCATCGTAAAGTTACATGCTTCTTTTGGCAACAGGTTAGTGCCATTCACATTATATCTATGTAAAACTTCAACTGTCTTCTATTTATTAAATCACGTTTAGAAAAATTATATTATTTATATAATATTTTTTTTACGATCATTTTTTATATTTTTTTCATCACATCGTTTATTTTATTACATTCTTCTAATATTTATACAAAATGAATGTACAACTAATAAAATGGACGAAATATGCACCATGGAGAAGTACTCAGGTGTTTCTAGTACCTTCTTTTTTTCTTTTTTTCTTTTTTTTTTTTAGAAGATTTTACTTTGATGTTAAGTACTGTAATCGTGCTCATTCTCTTCGGTGAATATATACCCAATCCGATATTAGAAAACCAATAAACTCAGTTGCTAACGTAAGCTTAGATGATGTCTTTATCCGTAATTATATAGTGATCGAGACCGCTATCGATAACCTTAGTCCTTTAAATTAAAGTGTATGCTTTTTAGTTCAATGTATGTACCGTAGAGTATGAGATGTAAAAAGATGGTGAAGATTAATTATTGCAATTCCTTGTCGTATACGCCCTCGTTAAGCTATCAATATTAATTAGATGATATACGCATGTGTAAAGAAAACTTATTTTCAATAACTTTAACATCATTGGTCAATGATTAATCGAGCTTAAAGAGAGAGAATTGTTGGAGCACAGACAACATATTTTGTTAAATGTTTATAGCATAAATTAAATGAACATATAAACTAATATATGCATAGAAACAGTATATTAAACAAAAAATAGTTTATAGAAAAATATCCTTTACACTATTGATTTCATTATTTTTTTAGAACTATGGTCTTTTATAATTTAAGAAATTATTCAACATTTATAACTCTATCTTTACTCATTGTGAACGGTACTTGAATGAAAGTAGAAATATTTATTTAAAATAAATGTTTTAAAAAGAGTTTTTATTGTGAGAAATAAATTTAAAAAATATTTTTATGTGAAGTTAATACTTTTATTAAACTAGTATGTAAATATATATATATATATATATATATATATATAAGCAATGTAATTTGAATTAATGATCATTCATGTTAAATTATTTCAACCTTTTATTACTATACCATTCTATAACCTTATCTTTATTTAAATATATTTGATGGAATTAATCCATTAGGATTGATTTTTTATTTATTTATTGTATACCAAAAATAAAATACGTTTAACTAGAATTATTTAATCATTATTTTTTATTTTATGTATTTGAATATTTATATTAATAGGAAAAATAAATTTATATTAATATAGGTTATATAAAAAATTAATTGACAATAATTTTATATAGAAGATAATTTTTATCGATTTAACTATTAATTATAATTAAAAAATTTTATTTTTATTTTTAAATTATATATTATATTAATTTTTATGTATATAAATAAGATATTAAATATTTTTAAATTTTTCTATAATTTTTTAAATATAATCTATATTATAGAGCATTTAGTTATAAGATAAAATTATTAAATATAAAAATTATTAAATATATAATATAATCCATATAAACTAATGTATATTTTTAATTAATTATGTTTTAAATATGATTGCATAATTAATCTCCTTTGTATTTTTTTAATTAATGACGTTTTAAATATGAATGCATAGTCGACCTCCTTTGGCCTCCGCCTATGTTGTGAGATATGAACTGTAAGTAATAAAATCGATTACATTTATTCTCATATTATTTTTTATTATTATATCTCTCTTCTTTCCATTTTATTGCATTTATTTTCTGATCTAAAAGAATACTTTTCCTTTTAAATTTATTGTGCTGTCCTTGTCTTCAGCTTTTGTCCTTCTTGAAAATTTGTAAAGATACCAGTGTTTTATCACCATTTATGGGTTATCATATTAAGAAAATATAATTAAGCAAATATAATTATTATTTCTTCCGTTACTTTTATTTTTATTTATATACTTATTTTAATTTTAATAAAATATTAATTATTATATATATATATTTATCATTTGTAGTATAAAATATAAATTAAAAATAAATATATTTTTTTAAAATTAATAATTGTAATTATGTTTCTTAAAATATGTATACCTTCTCTGTCTGAATAGATAAAAAAATGGAGGTATCATATATTTATATTTTTATAATTTTTTATCATATTATTTATTATATACTTTTTATTAATTATTCTTTAGGTGTAGCCATCTCAATTAGGTAAACAACGACATTTTTTCATTACATAATGATTAATTATGACTTGTCCTTCGTAGCCAATAAATCACATTATACATTTGCATTTTTAATAATAATAACAATAATATCCGTCTTTTTTGGCCGAAAATTTTGTAAGTATAATTTTGAGATTAATCAGTCGGAACTATCCTAATAAAATAGAGCTGAGTGACAAATAATTCATGTACCTTGCTAAAATGCTAAAATTTGAATGATATAGAATAGAACGAGACATTACCTTACTGAGAGATATAAAAATGTCTATTGCGTTACCAGCACGACTTACCTGAAATGATTGAATACCCCAGCTAATGACCCAATGATTGAATACCCCAGCTAATACCTCTTTTTAAGTAAATTTTTTCAACTATCATATATGTTAATGGTATATTTTATTTTAATATATTCTATTTTTATATTATATCATATTTTTTTTAATCTAATTTTACTTATTTTTAACTATGTAATAATAATTTTTCTTTTTCAACTTCCCCGCTACGGTGGAATCTTCATAAGTAGAATGACTATTTTTAACTTTTATAGATTTATTGTGATTTTTATATAAACATTCTTAAATATTTTTTATAAAATTTTACAATTTTATCATTAATTAATTTAATAAAAAATAATTATTTAAAAATAACAATAGATTTATAGAAATGGTAACAATTATTTTCTTCGTTAAGGTGTAAAGAGTTCCCAGGGTCTCTTTTACAGTTTTATTACACTTTTCAGGTTAAAAACCTCATCACCGTTGGTATTTAATTCTCACGAAGTCTGGAAACATCAAGACTACAATACCCGTCGCGTATTTATGAACATGGGCATGTACTGAAAAATTTAATTAATCGGTTCATGATTTCTTTTCTTTTCTTGATTCAAATAGATAAATTTATATTGGATATTATTTTTAAGGATAATTATTCAAATATCCTTGTGTTGACATTAATTATATATTTTTTAAAAATATTATGCACTCATCTTTCCCTTTTTTTCATGCACGAATCAAATATAAATCTTTCTTTTTAAAAAAAATAAAAGAAATGAGTGCTGGTTTAAAGTATATTGTATGAGAATTTAACTTCTATATAAATATGATAAAAGTAAGTTTAAGTTCTACAATTATACATGTATACTTAAATTTTTAAAAATTGATATGATTACTAAAAAATCTGCAACATTTTAAACAAAACAGAGAAAAGGAGAATGACAAGTTTGTGACACAGCTGATTAAAAAATTATATTTATTTTTTTAATTGAAATTTTTCTTATTTTATAAATTTTTAGGTATTTATTGAGGATAGATGTAGATTTATAAGTTTTGTTGGTGTTTTAATTTTAGGTGGTCTTTGATAGCAAGTCACTTGGCAGGCAGAACGGACAATGAGATAAAAAACTACTGGAACTCTCATCTCAGCAGAAAAATTTACAGTTTCCCAAAGGTAGCGACTATAGATCAGACCCAACAAGCAGGTGCAACGGTCATAAACACACCCAAACGGAAAGGAGGCAGAACTAGCCGCTGGGCCATGAAGAAGAACAAAAGCTACCCCCAAAAGGGTACCCAGAAACCTAAATTACAAAGTGTGAGTACTCAACACAATAATGAAGCTGCAGTTCCATCTCCACCCACTCCGTCACTAGAGAGAGAGTGTAATTATTCTTCTAACGCCGTTGCGGATTTGATGATGGTGGACTCTGAACCTGAACTTGGTGAGGCAAGAAAGGGGGATGAGGTAAATAGAAGATCTGAGAAGAAGCTTGACGGTGTTAAAGAAAGTAGCGATTATGACATTTTAGGACTGAGTCAATTGGAGGGTATTAATGAGGGTAGTGGGGCGTTGAGTATTAGTAACATTTTAGACAGTTGCTTGGCGGAAACATGTGGGGTTTTGACATTAACTGACGAGACAGAAAATAATGACGTGGTGGGTGTTGGTGGGGAAAATGAAAGATCAACCAATGATACGTGTCTCAACCAAATGGACGACCCTGAAAGTAATTTCAAACACACCACCAATCGGGAAATTGGAGAATGGTATTCTTCTTCTTGCTCTTCCATGACGACTTGGGATTGGGAGAGCGTTATAGAGTTTAATAATAATGATAATATTAATCACTTCGATGCTTACAATTGGGAGCACAAAGAAAACCTCCTCACTTGGCTGTGTGAAGACCATGATTGGGAAAGCGATGCCAAGAAATTGGAAGAGACGGATCCTCAGATGCAAAACGATCTAGTTGCTTGGTTTCTCTCTTGAAAACTATATTACCTGTTAATTAAGTACTTTAGTTGTATTCCATGCACGGTTCAAACATTCATTTGCAGCAGATATGTATTTAAAACTTAATATTTCTTAGTCACTTCTTCTACATTACTAGCTACTTTTAAATATTGATTTCACTGTGCACGGTTAGACTTTCTTTGTATTTAATTTATAACACAATATATATTTTTTTAAATAAAATTTTAGAATTAAATTTTATGTGTAAAAAAATTTGTTTTAAAAATTAACTCCTTCATAATACAGTATTCTCATAACGAGCATGATTGTGTTTTATAAAAAATATTTATAATTTCGATAAAATATATAATTTATGAGTAGGAATGAATTTACTTTAAAATAAAACTATTAGGATACATATTGTTATTAGGAGTTATGTGTTATTAAAATAATGTATACAAAATTTTTAAGTTTAAACTTTATTATTTTTATCATTGTACATAAAAAAATTTATTCTAAAATAATTGTTGAAGTTATTTTATTCAATAAATTTTTAAAAATATTAAATTTTATCCATTCAACTGTTAAATTATTTTTTTATCATATATATATATATATTTATTTATATAAATTTAATTTTTTTAATAAAACTTTTAAAAAATCATATATTTTGTTAAATAACATCAATTTAACATCTAATAAATGTTAAATATCTTTTGACAATTTATAGAATAATTAATAGACAACTATGCCTTATATATATATATATATATATATATATATATATATATATATATATTAAGAGACCTTTAAATTCATGGAAAAGATTTTATTGAGATGGACAAAATCTACTTTCAATAATCTTTATATTTCAAAGATTAGTTGAAAGATATTTTTAATATAAAAATTAAACTAAAAAATTACCTTACAGTTGTTGGGCACCAGAAATGGCCATATAAAAAAGCAATTAGACCAGATTTATATAATTAATTGGGGCAGCTCAAAACCATACGTCCACAAATATTCTTATTTTAAATTAAAACTATTTTTAATAATTTTATTTGAAAAAACTATATTATTTTTGACATATCAGTCACATGTTCTCATTTACAGCTTAAGTTTTCAAAATCTTAAATCGGTATAAATTAAAATACCAATAACATCTAGCAAACAGGTAAAATTAATAGGACTAATTGCGACATATAAAAGGAGTATTAATAACACATTTTTTAATATACCTCTTTTTAACGCATTTTTTTCCTTATGTTTTCTTTTCCCTTGTTAGGACATTGTCCTTGTCCACACTTATTTAAATAAATGAATAAAATATTAACAAGATAAAAGTTATTATTGTTAAATAATAATAAAATTATATTAAAGTAAAATAAAAAAATGTCATTGTCAGTGATAAATATTTAGTTTATTAAATAAAAATAATTAAGAATATAAAACTTTTGAAATTTGAAATAAAAATGCATTATCTTCTTTTGTTAATTAGTTTAATATATCATGTCAAAATTAAAAAAAAATTAATTGACCGACAACAATTTGTTTTCTTTTTTTACGGTACCAACAACCATCTTTTTGAAAGAAATAAAAATATATAAAAACTGAAATATAAGATACTTTATTTGAAAATAAGTCACGTCACTTAATAATTAGAAAATAGATATTAAAATCAAGGGCTCACTTTCAAAAGTAGGTGTTTACATTTAATAATTCATTAATAAGTTTTGTGTATATTACACAACCTTTTAAAATCTTAGTAAAATTTCAAATTAAAACACCACCATTGTAAAAACAATAGTAAAATCATAGTTGATAATGAAGATTCCATTTTTGTTAAGAAATCAAATTAAAGAGACTATAGTTTTAGAGAACGAAGAGGAAAATTTTATAATAAATTATTCAAATTAAAATATATCATAATTATATCTATTAAATAGTGTTAAAATTTACATTTTTAAAATTAAACTTCGAACTTAAGTTGAAATTGGTTAAAAATAATTAATAGTATCTGAAAGAAAAAAAATATAATAATAGAAAAGAGAGTAAATTTAGAAATTTATCTCACTTAAGAGTAGATACCGGTAATAAAAGTATAAGGAATAACTAAAAAGTTTTTTCTTGTATTCATGAGTATTTTTAAATTTACGTAAATTTTTAAAAATACAGAAAATTATTGTAAACAATAATGAAGTTATATGTATGTTACGAAAAAACAAATAATATATATATATATATATATATATATATTGTTAATAATGAAAAACAAGTATAATAATATGTCTAGTGATTAAGATCCTACTTAATAGGATTTAGGGGGAGTTGATATATATATGCGCACTCTAATTTTTGCAAATGAGAAGAGTATTTTTAATGTGTATCTACCGGTCGTTACTTCCAAATTAAAAAGTAAAACCCGTACTATAACACTAAATCTAAGGAATACATACATCACAAATCAAGGAACATTTATTTTCACTTTTATGTGTTTTCACTTATATTTAATTAATTTTAATTTTAATTCTTATTAAATTATCAATATTTTTTTAAAAATTTACTTGTATAAAAATAATTACAATAGCTACTCCACACATTCAATTTATGATAAATATTTACTTAAAAAAATTAACTTGTTAATTTTTTCATAACCAAAAGTCATTATAAGAGATATAACTGTTTTTGCTAAACAAAGATAAATATTATATAAATAAGAGCAATCAAGGCATTACAAAATTTTGAATAAAAAAAAAGTTAATTCTTATTTTGAATTTTTTTAATTTAAAATGTGTGCAATTTTAGATTTTAAATATTTTTAAGTTAATTAAATTCTTTTAATTTTAAAATATAATAAATTTGGTCCCTTCATCATTTTTCCCTTTTAATTTCTCAAAATATTATTTTTTATTCAAATATTTGTGGGTTCATGGTAAATTTGTGACATGAAAATGGTTTTAGAATTTTAGAATCAAGAATTATAAAACAAATTTTATAAGATAATATATTATGATTTAAAATGATAAAAAATAATTTTTTTTATTTTAGATGTAATTTAATGTTTTTGTTAATATTTTTTTTAAAAAATACTAATTTAATCGATTTAATTTATTAAAATTTTTAAGTAGAAAATGAAAATATATAAATTCAGTAAAACAAAATAAATAAATAAATAAAATAAAATTTGTTTAATTTTAATAAAAAAATAGAGTTAATTAGTTAAAAAATTGAAAAACTAGAATTTTACTTAACTCAGATTAGATAGATTAAAAATATAATTAAACCTAATTCAAAAGAACAAAATAATAGTTTAAAATAAGAAGAAAAAAATAACAAAAATCTAGGTCATCCAACAGCTCATGTACAAGAATTGTGAGGTACAACCCCAGCAATTAGAAAAAGAAAATTATTCTCATTTTCATATCTCCATGTATGTGTGTGAGGGGGTAATTGCTCGGTATACGTAACACAATCAACTACCCTTGCAGACCTTCTGTTTATTTTTAACATACTCCTTTAAAGTTGCATAAAGTGGTTGATGACTTGCCTACTCAATCGATCGAATAAAAAAAATATAATTTGGCACGCAACTGTCAAACATTCTGCATCATTACTTACTAGGTACGTGTTCTCAATAGATAGTTTGGGATAAAATTTATTTATATTTTTTGTTTTCTTTTTCTCTTATATATATATATATTAATTAATTAGTTAATTAATTTTCATATGCATAATTTTTATATTTTTTTCTTGTTTTGTTTCTATTATTAAGGGTTACTAATTTTGTGTCAGCGCTTTTCGTTCGTTCTAGCCATGCATGCATTCTGGATCATGATGACTACGAAACTATGACGATATCAAATTCACAATAACCTGTACACAGGTAAAATCGTAATCGTCATAAATATCATAACCTATCACTAAGGTGGATGTCATCTAACAGTTTGTCCAATATGCATTATATCCATTGTTATTACGTGTACTAGATTTCGAGACATAAACGAAAAAATATTATTTTGCATGGAATCCGAGTCATTTGGTCACATATCAATGCCACTTCAAAGTTTCTCGACCGTGCAATCCCATCCATGTTCGAGACTGAACTATCAACTGACAATGTAATATCCGTTTTTTTTTTAAAAGAAAAGAAAAGAAAGAAAGGCATGCATGATGCCATCTGTAATCACATGAGATGTAAAGGCCAAAATAAGAGGAACAGGTCATTCAATTGTCAATCATAGAATTGGCCGGCCAAAAATTGAAGAAATGGGAAACAGTGAGAAAGAGAAAGAAGTTTCATTCAAAACGTGGAGAAATTTTGTCAAGTTCATGGTGTATCGATCCTGAAACGGAAAAAATAGCAAGGGAAGAAGAGCTTTTGTCCAAACAAAGAACTTGAAGAATTTTTTTCGGCTGCAATCAAGTTTGGAACGAGAAGATTAATTACGTAAGAGAATTAAAAATTTAAAGATTATACCGGTATTAGATTTCAGATAACAAAATAAAATTTAAGTAGAATTAAAAGTAGTTTAAAAATATTTTTATTATAAAATAAAATTTTATTTATTATATAAAAATTTAGATATTATATTTTAAATATATTTAAAATTTAATTATTTAATTAAAATAATTTATTTGTTGATTAATATTTAATTAGTTATAAATATAGATAGAATAATAAAATAAAATTAAATTATTTTAATTTAATTAATATAGTATACTAAAATTTTGAATTTTTATTTATGTAATTTTTATTTATAAATAAAATTTTAAATATAAAATTTTAGATATGTAACTATATGTATTTGTGGATTATATTCATAAATTTTCTTAGATATTATAAATTTATATAAATTTTTAAAATTATAATACTTAAATTTAAATTTGTTAATAAATTTTTTAAAAAAATATTATTTAATTATTTTAAAATTATATAGATATATTTTCATATAACTACTGAAAATTTTGATAAAAAAAATTAAATTATTTTTAATTTTATAAAAATGTTGAAAATCTGTTATTTTATAATTTTTTATAATATTTTTAAAATATATATATTTAACATTTAATTGGTTTATTTTATATATAAAAATTTTATATTTAAATATTTATACGTAAAACCTAAATATAAAAAGTTTAGAATAATTTTATATTAATATTTATTTATAAAAATTT
Organism: Canavalia gladiata; assembly: GCA_037954105.1. NCBI lineage: Eukaryota > Viridiplantae > Streptophyta > Magnoliopsida > Fabales > Fabaceae > Canavalia > Canavalia gladiata. Next base: position 20,930,577 of record CM075660.1, read on the forward strand.
ATAAGGTAATTTGTTAAATTATTCTATAACTAAATAATATTAAAATAATTATTTTTTATTCTTCTTAAACGATTTTTTTAAAAAAATTTAGAAAAATAGTAATTTAATTATAAATTTTTAAGAAATAATTTTAATAAAATTTTGGTTTAAAATTTAATAAGATTCTAAAAATCTAATAAATATTAATTAAAATATGCAGATCGAGCAATATATATATATATATATATATATATATATTTATTTAAGAGGTAGAAACCTTGTTTAACATTTGTCTAGAATTGAAAGGATAATTGAAAAAATTTAAGAAAAGTGTGTATATAATAAGGAGGAACAAAGTCGAGTAACTGTAAGAATGTAGAAGATGAACAAGACAAATGTCAATATAAATGTATAAAGTATGTAGAGCACAATTGTATTGAGGAATCCACAGGAGCGTACAAAGTAGACTAATAGTCATGCAGAGATAGACTAATAGTCATGCAGAGAATTTATATATCCATGTAATTTATTAATGAATCACTCGTGGAAAATGATTTTTTTACATTGATTGTTTTGGACTTTTTATATTGGTTATTTAAGCAATATGGAAGTGGGAGATATAAAAAGTTAAGCTTTCTACATTGATTCTACAACCGATATAGAAAGTATAACTTTTTACATCGGTTGAATTAAGAACCGATGTAAAATAATGACTTTTTACATCAGTTAAAAGTTCTAAACTGATATAGAAAATGTACTTTTTACATCAACTGAACTAGGAACTGATGTAAAAAAGTGACTTTATACATCGGTTAAAAGATATAAATTCGATGTAAAAAGTATACTTTTTACATTGATTTTTATTTTAACAGATGTAGAAAGTCATACTTTCTATACCGATTAAGATCTTAACTAATGTAAGAAGTAACTTTTTTATATCAGTTAAGGTTTTAATCGATGTAGAAACTTCTTTTTTAAAAAGAAGTAAGTCAAGATCTAGACTTTGATTAAAATATCAAATCACCATAAACAATTGTTATCATTCTTCGTAGCTATCTAATCTCATATCTATTTCCTTATTTGAAACATGTTTAAGTCATGTTTATCCATGCAGGTTTAACCTTAAGCAACTTTTGTTCTAAGTTATTTTCTTTAATCGAAAAATTGAAAAGATGATTACTAAATTAGTAGTATGTCAAACTATAAAGTTTTATATTTAACCTCCCTAGTCTGAAGGATAAAAATTTAAGAGAATGAAGGAGATAAATGGAGAAATATTTGCTAGCTAATCAATTAGCCTAAACTCTTCTAATTCAATTTTTTTTAGTTTGACTAACAAACTTATCTTTAAAATTTATAGCTTTCTAAACTCATTCAAAGGTAGATTCTCATTATTATGATTTTAATAGACTTGGTTATGAGTTTCTTAAGAATTAACTTAGTTATAAGTTTCTTTTTACTTGTTATGATTTCTTCTAAGTCCAAATTTCAAGTGACTTCTACTTAGATTTAACTTAGGTCTCTATGGTTTCATTAAATATCCAATTTCCATTATCTTAGCATGGTTTTAAGAGTCCAATCTAAAGGATCAAGGCTTAAGGTTCTTCTAAGATCCTCAAATAGTCCATTATGTTTAAGAATAGGTTATAAAGGTGCAAGTTTTAAGGTTCAAGGCTTGGGGTTTGGGATCATGAGTTTAGTCCTTATGATTTCAACTATTTGTGTCTTAATAAAAAAATTGATTGTATTTTAAACAACTAACCAGCACCATTTCGCTGAGAACAATGGTCACAAGAAGAGATATTCAGCAAGGATTCACAAAATATTAGACGAAATAGAGAATAATAAGATAAAAGAGTTGAAAAATTAGTACAATATAAGAAAACCTCAATTTTTTTTGTTTATTATATTTATTACTAACATAAATAAATTAGAATGAAATAAACAAACTTATGAAAAAGAAAACCAATATTTGGACTATGTTTACAAGAAATAATGAGCATGAATGCACTGACTTACTTGCAACCATAAGACAAATCCACGCAAAAGAAACAAAATCCTTTTTGGTTCCTTGAATTTAGCAACTACTTTATTAAGATCATGAAACAAATATTTGAGGATGACATCAAATTGAACAAAGATGAAGAAGTTATACAATACATCAAATTGAGCAAAGATGAAGTTATACAATACATGAAAAAGGAAAAACCCACTTTTCTCAAAGGGATTTAATTTTCTACTAATAGACATACAAATATTAGGAAATTAGAATTTTCAAGTTATAGGCCCCCTACCCAAGGAAAAACTAGAAAGAAATAATTAATTATAGCCTTCTACATCGAGAATTAAGTCATTTCTTCATAATGACCAAAGGGTTATACCTAAGAAGAAAATAGTAATAGCGCGCGTGTGTGTAACGGAAGGAGATATTGAAAATCAAACCACACAAATAGAAGACATATACAAATTTTCTTATTACAGCATAACCTCCCCCCAAATCAATTTAATCCAATAAATGGGCCTGGACCATGGTGCTGTCAATAACAAAAATGCTTACCTTGGATGAGGGAAAAATTGTTGGTAGTTGAAAGGTTGGATAGAATACCTATGAGAAAAATTTTACTCCTTGTACCTTGCTGATATCAACAAACACAAAAATTCATGAATACCACAGTTTTACCCGAAAGAATTTGTATGTATTCTTTATAATTTACTTCTTTCCAACATTCACATTTATTGGTTTATTAAAAACTAGAACACATTTAAAAAAATGCTAACCTATTCATTTTTTTAAAAAAAATAAACCTTAAGCTTACATGTTGAATACTTTTAGAACCTGTTCATAACTACCTAATTTGCTACACATAAAATGTAGGAAATCACAAAGTCATCAAGTATACTCTTAAGATAAACATAGCAGGGCCCCTTTTTGCTCCTAAAAGCAACGCAAAAATATATTCTTTTGAACAAACTAATCAATCAAAATAGTGTTCTTAGGTACATTGCCTGCTGAATTTTCAGAGCTAGCATATCTTAAGGTTCTTAATGTAGCTGGGATTTACTTTAAAGGATCAATAGCATCTAAATATGGTTCTTCGAAAAGCATTGGGTTACTCACAGATTAGGCATCAAAATATATAAGGGGGAAACCTTTGAAAGAATTGGTGGATACAAGCTTGAAATCTTTGCAAGCAAATTAAATTAAAAAAAATTAGTTATGGGAAGCTTAGGTTATTGTATTGTGCCTTGCAATATATTGAAAACAACACCAGGAATTTCATGCTCTTATCATATTAGTGTTAGTGTATATATGGAACTTTCAATTTCATTAAGCTAGCAGGTTGATACAGGAACTGAACCATATTAGATAAGCTCAAAAGAGAATAACCAAGTGTACAACAGAAGATTAGGATGGAAATTAAGGAACTGGATAGTAAGGAACAAAGTTTAAAACATAGCATAGGATCATAAGGCCTAACATATTAACACAACTGCTAGGTAAGTTCAATATTTTCAACAAAACCTCATTACACCATTAATAGAACAAGTTATCTTTTGATTGCAAAATCAAGAAAGCAATTTATTGAAAAGAATAAAACCTCATTTACACCATTTACACTAACTACTACGCCATATATAAGTTCCCATAACTAGTCTTACATAGTCTATAATAATTCTAAGGTTGTATGTTTTCACATGGAAAGAACCACTAACTTTAGTTATCATCCAATTAAGACCTACCTAGAAACTGGATACAAATTCACAAATTATAACCACTTGGTGACATGAGGTTCAACTACATGGCTTTGGATGAGATGATATATGGAATCTATAGGTTTCATGAACAAAATTCCCATATCTTTTTTAATAAGTAGACACATTCTTTTTACTTTGATGAAATCATACAATCACCTAAACAATGCTCATAGTGATATAAAACATGATTTTTACCAAAACAATTCTCAATCAAATTATCACTACAATTGCGGATAGAAACCGAGGGTAGTTATCTGAAAAAGTTAAATGAAGAGTAACAAGGAATCAATGATGTTCTTTTAGAGGCATTTGACTCTGGAGTTGTAGCGTTGGACCTAAGAGATATGTGTCAAGAACCTGATAACAAGATTGATGGAAGGTGTTTGGTAAAGGTAACAAAATTTCAAAGATAAGAAAACCTAACCACTACATTCATATAAAGTATTAATTGCCAAGAATACTACATACCTTAGGGTGCTTGGCAAAGATAACAATTTCGAAGACTAGTTCCATAATATTTTGAACCACAACCACAATGAAAAGTAATAGCGGAGGCAATGTATGTGTTTGAAGCCACGAAGTGATATGATGATGAAAATGGCGAGATAACGCAACAATGAGGTAATGGTCACAATCGTTTCATTTGAAGCTAACAATGGAAGGGGAAATAAGTCATAACACAGGCAACATAACATACATTAGAATATAAGATTAGGGGCGAGAACTGTCGAACCAAGTAGGGAAAAGGGAGCAAATTTTACATAATTTTTTTTATTAAAAATTACGTTGAAAGAACTTACTACATCGGTTAAATAATTAATCGATGTATTAAGTACTTGCTATATTGGTTGTCTACAAAACCAAAGTAGAAAATTTCAGTTTTATTCACAAAAATACCATCGCATTTTTTCTATATCGGTTCAAGAAAAATCGATGTAAAATCTTGTTATAAAATGTTATTTTTGCACTAGTGAATGTATATTGTGTGTATTTGTTGATGGATTAAAAGTAAAAATACTTACGATGTGTATTGTTAGGATCTTTTTTAGTGGAAAAAGATTGTATATTTAAACTTTAATGTTATTGAGATAAGTACCAATGTGATAAGTGGAAGAGGATAATGCAGTCCTAATTTTGACAAGAAGGCATGACCTTTGGTTAAGAATGATGAATGGTAAAAAAGGGCAATAAAGTAATGTATTTTGAGAAGAAAATATGGCTTTGAGTTTAGAACGATGAATAAAATAAACGAATAGAATGTCGATTATGCATCATATGCATAAAATATTATTTTATAAATCAATACTGTCAAGATAATCTATGAGCCCTTTTAAGGTAAGAAATCTAGGATTGACTATGATAAACCACCATTCTGTTGATTTATCTGCGGAAAATTAGTTATAATTACAATATAATTTATGATTATTTAATTGTAATTCTACCGAATTTTTCTTAATTTTGTAGGAATGGTTACACAAGCAAAGAATCTGAAAATAGGCAAGTTTTGGACAAAAAAGATGATAAAAGAAGCATAAAAAGATAATACATCTAATGCGACAATGACACGTCAGTTCTATGATGCTGTAAGATTACGTAGATTGATCACGACGGCTAAGGAAGCGGCTAGGTCAAGCCTAGTCCACCACATTAAAACCCTAATCCACGCCTATAAAAATGAGGTTCTACTACACTACATGACACCACCCTAGGCCCCAAAGGTCACTCCACTAGTTGGGGCTTAAGCCTATCACTACCCTGCAGACACATCATTTCATTCTCAACTCTCTTTTAGTATTCTCCCATAGGATTTCAGATGCAGAAGCTTTTCACAGTGTGAGTTCCAACGTCCTATTGTCAGTCTTGCTGGCACTACCTTTTGTCATTCTCTTCTAGAAATAGGATTATGGATTGTTTTATGAGATTAATATGTTTTTATTTGTCTTATCTCTGTATGTGTAACTGACCTCCAAATCGTAAGGCTTCGGTGAAACTTATAATATAACCAATTGAACCTTTTTCCTTTTTATGAATGATTCAGTATTCCTATTCAATTGTGTTTTTCTTATTATGCATAATTAATTAATGAGAATTAATTTCTAAGTTAATTGGGGGATAGGGCGATGGTACCATTGCCTAATTAACGGAACTATAAGGTAAACTAAATCTAAAGGTTTTTGAGGATTAATCGGAATCCTTGATTTCTAATCAGTTATTAATTTAACAAGTTCATATGTTCTTTATGCTTCTCTTAATTATATACCCTATGATCGTTGGGATAGTAAACTAAAGGAAAGAATATTGCTAATGCATGATCATTGGGTAGTAATAGAATAAGGACGAATGGTTAGCAATTGACTCAAATCATTCAATCATTCATAAGGGAGTTGGGGTGAAATTGGGTAAAGTTATAAGAGAAACCAAAGTCTCGTGTATTTCCATAATTAAACTCGTATTTGTGCCCTTTTGTCTTTAAATCGCTTACTCTTATTTTGTTCCATTTTTTTCATTCACTTTAAATATTTCTAAACAAATCCTTTTCTGGTGAGCTCAAAAATTAGGATTTATTGTTGAAATAGTCTTTGTGGGAACGATATCAAGGGTTTTAAATACCTCTTTCTACACCGAGGGGTGCATTTGCCCGTGGGTAAAACTTTGTCTGCGCAGTACAACAGGCTCACATGGAAGTAGATCATAATTTATGAGAAATAGGAACTTCTGAGTCTAGGGGTTACGTGAGCTAGGTTTAAGCCTCTTCAATGGCCTAAGATTGCTCCTTGTTGCCAAGATTGTTATGATCGGATTTATCCATCTCGACGAGACCATGACGATTATCATTACTAGTTGAGCAATCTTAGATTTTTATGAAACAATGATAATTCAGTGTTGTCAAGAGCACGTTGTTATTGTAGTGAATGTTGCCAATGACATGCTACTATTGTAAAAATTGGATCCTGGCATCCTCATTGTTTTGATAATATGGTGACGATGTTTTGGATTCATGCATTTACATCTTATAGGAATGACCAAATCTATATTAGTCAGGATTGTTGTGCTGTGAAACACAGTAGACCTTAACCTAGTTCTGAAACTATCATCATAAAGATATTCAAATAGAATGATAGATTAAATACATACATATGTTGTATACAACGATTGTCTTTGTAAATTTATCTTGTGATAATTCTTTGTAAATGATAAAAAAAAAACTTATATATTATTTGGTTGGACTTAAAATCAGGTCGATATATAAGATCGTGAGACCCATGTGATTGGGTATATGGTATGTTGGCATATATGATTAAAAAATAAGATGATGAAATAATTTTATCCATATGATGTAAGTTAATATTATTGTAGTGATAGTTCATTGTGATTGTTTAATGAACTTTTATGTTTGATATATTAAATTTTAATCTAATACTCTATTTTTAATCCAATTTTACTTGAATGAAATGTCTCACTTCTCTATTATTTTTTGTATATGATTATAAATCTTATAATAAAGTCATGATGTAGATCATTTTCTCCTTAATGTTGAAATAATCGTCGTTGATATAAATGTTGAATTGTGATTTTTATATTTTATAATCGTAAATAATAATAACAAAACAAAAATACCAATAATAAAAAAAAATTAAAAAAATAAACTTAAATAAACTTCATATTTCTTAAATTACCTACAGTTGAATTATATTAAAAAATATATAAATAATTTAGAAATTGTTATCCATAACAATTTTTATAGATCAATTTTTATATTTTTACTTTTAATCATATCATCTATCATAATTTTTAATTTATTATTATTAATTTTAGTTTCTTACATATATCTATCCAATTTAAATATATATTCAACATTTTCCATCCTAGATCGACAGTGTTGCTACCTTCCTTCATCATCTATGTCGCCTTCCTTCTCTTTCCACTGCCATTAACTCCTAAATCACCGCCTTCCCAATGTATGAATTCCTGCCTATTTCCAACGCAATTTCGAACTCTGTTGGAAATGCCAAAATGCTATGTGTTTCTCTTTTAATTGAACTTTCATCATCCCATTCACAACAGCAAATCAAAACATATCAAAACAAAAAACACCTTTATTGCATTCTCCAAAATGCTTGATTTTAACAACAAACCATCGTAAACCCAAATTAATAAAAGCCACGAAGATAAATTGAAGCAAAAACTAGATCCAATGAAACCCATAATAAAAATTTTCAATATTTAGAAAAGGGGAAGGTTGGGGGCGGGGGCAAAGACATATTGCCTTCTTTGGACAATTCTCAGTACCTTGCAAGAGATTCTAGTACACTAACGTCACTAAAAAGAAATTCTTTTACTAACACTTTAATGTTATATTGACATGTGAGTTAATATAGATTTTTTTTAGTAAATATTAAATTGTTCGTATAAATATTATATATTTATATTAATAGTAAAATATTTTATACTAATAAATAGTTTTATTATTATGAAACATTAATATTCATTATCAATATATTAAATATTAATATATTATTTATTAATATAAAGTCAAAATTTAATTTAACAAATTGATTTTTATTGAAAAAAGTTTATAATGATAAATAGGTAAAATCACACTAGCATTCTCTTTGTTTTAATAAAATTGCATACGATATTCATATTTTTTTTCACATCTAAAAAAATTCCTATAATTATTTAAGATTTATTATGTTGTGTATCTTTAATTAGAAGATATCGTTAACAAAGCTGAGAGAACTTGAACATGTGATCTGCGAATACTATTTAGAATTTTTTTTATAATATCTTTATCTTCAACTTTTAACAAATCTTATTCATAAAATATTATAAAAAATAATGTGCAAATTGTTTCCAAAATGAAGCAGAGATTCAAATCGGTGAACATTGATTCCATAAGATGAAATTTACGTGAAGTATGATGTGAAATTTATCATCATAACATAATTTCAATATTCATAAAAATATGTACAGGATAAAAAAAAAACAAAGCAAACAGTACATCCAAAAATACCCTCCATGCTTTTCATACTTTTAAAAAGAGCCATTTTCTAACGTGTCTAAATATAGTCATTAAACCTAAATAAAATGCATTTAATATCTAAGTTTGCTACACATTTAGAAATATATCCAAAAATAGGTTTGAAACAAGAAAAATTACATTCATTAAAATGTTCTCAACACATTTAACATTTTTTTATAGGTTCATTGTCTAATTTTTTGAGAAAATCTCAAATTTTAATCTATAATAGCGTTAATTCTTCATCAAGTTTATTCTCTTAAAATTTAAAAATATTTTTATATTTAAAAAAAATTAATATCATAATCAAATGTTATCACGTTAAAAAAATTTGTGTAAATATAAAAAAATATATATTGTATGTAATTTCATCAAAATATAAGAGATGTTAATATAATTTGTTCTAATAAATGTTATTTTAATATTTAAATTCTTTTATATATTAATAATAATTTTTTAATACTGTGTGATTCTCTCATTCTGATATACACATTTTAAGTGGCTCCATGAAATCATTTCCTTTCATCTTCTTTGCCAAATTAGATAAGAGAGAGAGGACCCCCCCGGGGGGGGGGGGGGTTAACTACTCTAAGCTTTGATTTTTCCTCTAGGTGAATGAAGGATACTCAAGTGGAATTTGCAATTCTATTTGATCAGGATCATATCTTTGTATCAGGATTTATTAGCAACTATTAATTCATTAGGGACGAAATGGTAAACAGCTAAAAGATCTTTAACAAATAATATTTCTAATCTATGCATAGGCAAAAGAATGTGTTGTCGTAGAAGCCTTTAGTTTAGAAAACAAAAAAAAGAACTCATGTCATAATTTGTGGACTTATCATCCTTATTTTTAACAATTTTGAGAGAAAAGTCATTCTTTCATCGTAAAATTTGAATTATAAATTATTTTAAGCGTAAATAAAATAATTCAAACATAACTGCATGTAGAAAGGTTTGTTCATTTTTTCCTAAAATAACTAAATTAAAGGAATCAAGTAAATAAAAAATATCATGCAAAAATCACACATCATATTTTTTTGTTGTTGCAAAACAACAATTACAATATGAAGGTTGCGTTGAAAATAAGTTGGATGCAATATTATTCTTCATAACTTTATCAGTATTACAAAACATTTTCTTTTTATGGTTTGTTAATAAATTTTAAAATGGTTAAAAGTATGTGGATAGCAGCTTGGTTTGATTTAATTTAATTTTTATAGTTGGCACAGAATAAAATTTTTTTAACACAGATAATATATTATGATGAATTGTTGAATTTGATTAAAATTAGATCTTGAACGTAAATTAAGAAGAAGAAAAAAACCGTTTTCTCTATCATGTAAAATGTTGATATAATAATCCTTTGAACTGTATTTTTGAATTTTAACGTTTCATAATTGGGATCCGGGAGCTTACTCCAAAATAAGAAGTTTAAGGATCATTGATGACTTGTCGGTTACAAGTGACGGATCTCAATTCGCTATTATAAGCATGGAAATTGTAACGTCAAGCAAGTACAGTAATAGCATGCATACTTTTTACATGCATTTCCTTAAATACTCTATTAATATATATTTTACTTATTAAATAATTAATGTTAACAAGAAATACCCAAACCCATATAATCCAAGAAAAAATATATGATCCAAAGTAATTAAAAAGCTTTAACACAATAGTAACTCAAACATTCAAAAAAAGAGAAATGAAAACACCTCAGATTGGCCAAGTCCAGGACCTCAAATTTACTAGTTCTATGGCTTTTTAAAAACTAATTAATTGATATATTTTTAACATAACACTTTTTCTACGAGTGGATGTTGATCGACCATGCAACCCCTCAGCTGCTGACGACCTAAGATATTGTGACAACACAATTATACGTCCTCTCTGGTTAAGGTACTCGAAAGTAGGGGTGCCCTATTTCTGTACAATTGTATCAATGATCCATATTATGGCAATCATGACATCCATTTGGCTTGGAAATTGAGAGTTATTAAAAAAATTATTTTTTATTAAAATTATTATATAATTTTTTAGGATCTTATTTAATTGCTATCTTAAAAATATTGGTCAAAATTTTTAAAAAATATTAGAATTTATATTAAAATGTATTAAAAATTATGATATATATATATTAAAAATATTTTTAATGCTCTTTCACTTTTAATTCTTATTTAAGATACTTGTTAGCATTTTTCGATTTTTTACTCCTTCTCGTCCTATTAAAATCCTATTTTCTATTAAATTTTTTTAATTTTAATATAAAATGATTTATAAAATTTTAGAAGCATTTTACTATTTTCATAATTACCCTTTATTATTCAATTTTTACAACTTTGTTATAATTAATATAATAACAATGTTTTATTTTAAATAGGAATAAATTTGAAAAGTTGTAATATTTTTTTTAAAACCAATACAAAAACTATTTCAACAATTTTTCTTAATTTTTATGATTTGATTGCAAGGGATTTATAATATAAAATCAGAGAGAGTATTATGCTCTTAATTTTTCTCGTCAATTAATTTTTTATTAGTTAATACCTTAATGAAAGATGCGAACATAATGAAAAACAAATAATAAATATCTTTGAAACTTATAATTAAAGGAACAACTTTTTTCAAGTGATAGAAATAAAAAGAAATTCAAAAAATAATAATTATACTTTTAAATTTATATATTATTTTTATTAGGAATGGTAATATATAAGGTAGAATACTAGTACTTATTCTCATACCTATATAGATATCAACTTTGATCTTCATATTTATTAAATATCTAAATTCTTGTATTTATTCTCATTACCTACAATTTAATCATCTGAAATATGATCTTTTATTTCTCTTAATATTTTTTATAAACTAATAAAATATAAACAATTTTTTAATAGATACACAATAAGATCCTATATATAATAATTTTTTTATTAAAAATAACATAATTGAATATAGTAACGACATTAAATATTATAAATTTTAGTAGAAATATATTAAAAATTAAAATATAAATATTATTATATAATAAAAAATTAATTAAAATCACATGTTTAAACTTTTGCTATTAAATTTGAGAACATCAATGTAGTTCTAAAGTTTTTCTTTTACATATAAAAAAATATAAGTTATTATTATTATTATTATTATTATTATTATTATTATTATATAAGGCAGGTAAATAGGAACATACCGATACACTTATTCGTATTTATAAAATTTTATAAATATTTATCTATACTTATATCTAAATCTATTATGATCCTAATTTATATATATATATATATATATATTCTTTAACTTATGTTAACTTTATTTTTTATCATCTAACGCATATAAGAAGTTACAATTTTTTTAAAAGAATATATATATATATATATATATATTAGTATATATTTTTTTTTTAATATTTTATCTTATATAACATCATGTATTATTTTATTTCTTATTTTGTATTTTTTTTATCACATAATACATTTTAAGGAGGATGTATGATAATCGAGATCCTTCTACAAATGTGGACCAAGCATTTATTAGTATTATAAAGGCTGCAACAGACCGCACACCTATCAATTACTTTAAATGAGGGATGAGATTTTTTAGAATATGAAAGTAACAAGGTTGGAAAATAGGATTGTTAGGTAAAATTAATCTAATTTTTAACCTTTAATTATTAGATAAACTTAATGCTTTTGAGACGAAGATATTTAAAATATATGAAAAAAAGTATTTAAAATATATTGATTATATAATTTTTTATTTTAACATCTAATTATTATTTATTATATAGTTAAGGTTATTAATTTTTATTATAATTGTTTGAAAAATTATATTTACTATAATTTTAAATTGATTGATAGTATATTAAAAATAAATTTACTAATTAATATTTTTATTTCATTTTAATTATCATATGCTTATTTTACCGATAATATTTATTTGATTTGAGCCTAATAAAGTTATATGATAATATAAATTAAAAAAATTAATCTTAACTATCGATGTATTATTATACTATTCAAATTTACAACTTATCTTTATGTATAAAAATAATTTATATATATATATATATATATATATTAAAGAATCAATTTATTTTAAAATAATTTGTTATATTTTCTCATCTCAAGAAATTTTTTAAACTGTTAAATTTCAGTAATTAAATTATCACATTAAAACTTTTTATTATATAAATTAATTTTATAAAATTAAAAAATAGTTTAATAGTTTATTAAATAATTTTACTTTAATATATGTTTGAAAAAGAATAGTATACATTAAAATTATTATTTAATAAAATATTTAAAAATTTTAAATTTTATAAATTTAATAGATATAATAAAAAAATTTAATTTACTAATTAGATTAATAAATTTTCTATTAAATAAAATAAATTTAAAATAAATTATTTTTAAAAAAATTAATTAATTAATTATATATATATATATATTATAACTAAAAAGAAGCCAACACAATAAAGCACATATAACAGATCACAAAATAAATTTTAGACTGAAATATTTATTTTGTGCTCTGTCATATGTGCTTTATTGTGTTGGCTTCCTTTTAGTTTGGGATATAATTAAATTGTAACCATCGTGAAAGCCTGTTCAGCTCTTGGTATACAGGACCACTTCACGAATATCGCAAAATCTGAATATTCCTTTATGCAAGATATGTCCCATTTGTGCTGTTTCCATTGACGTAAATTAAAAAAAAAATTATTAATTTTGAAAGTACGATCATATATATAAAAAAAATTAACAGTATACCCAATTCAATGGTTTCCTTGTGAATGCTAATCTGTAGGATCACCCAGTACTCGAGTAAATTCCTTCCCCTTCAATAGGGATATCTATTTTTGTATCGTTATTTTTTCAAAATAATTATAAAGGGCAAGCACTTATCAACCACATCATTCTTGCAGTCTAAAAATTATAATAAAAATTAATTTATAAAAATTAATTTTATAAAATTTATTAAAATTTGAAATTATCGTCAAATTTTATTTGTAAGAATAAAATTTTAAAAATTTAACAAATTCTATGTTTGGAAGTCGCTTATTAATAGAAAAGGTGTAAATATTTTATTTTTTTGTTTAAAAATAGTATTTAAAATTAAATGTACAATCTTAAAATAATTTTAAAAAAAATTATTTAATTTTTTTATATAAAAATTAAATATTTAAATTATTTATATATATATATATAAATTTATATGAATAAAATAATAAAATATGTACAAAATAATAATTTGATAGAATTTTGATTTTTTTCTACGTATTTCTTGTTGTTATGAAAAATGAAAAGTTATGTAGTTGTGTTAATTAAATTTTAGAAAAAAATATTGTTGAGATAATTTGAAGAAATTTTGTTTGAAGGAAATTTTAAAATGAGACTATTTTTATGAGAAGATGATCTTCAATTTAGTCAAAAAATATTTTTAATATTTAATATTTTTATATTTTTAATTAATATTCTAAATCTATATATCTATAAAGTTTAAATGAAGCGAATGTTATAATGTGATCTATACAATTCTTAAAATATAAGATGGTAGAATACATTACTGGTGAGTTTGTTATATGAAATTTAAAAGTTTTAAGATATTAAAAATATTTTTTTGAATATAAAAAATAAATATAATATTTATAAAATTTTTAAAACTAATATATGCATAAGGTTTGAGTTAAATGAAGGTTGCGTTGAGATCTATGTGATTCTAAAAATACAAAACATTAGAGTACATTACTTGTCTGTATTAAAAATTTGCTGTATAAAATTTTAAAACAATATTATTTATTTATTTAATCAAAATAATATATGTGTAAATCTAGTTTATAGAATAAAAATAATATATATATATTTATATATAAAGGAAATTGATAAAAGATTTTATTCATATAAAAAATATCAAATTTAATTAAAAAGCAATTTACATTATAATTAACCATATTCGCACTCATTCATAATTTGATAAATTTAATGATTTAAATTGTTTGATTTAATTTATATTTTTATAACTTAATAAACTCATCCCATATGTTTTTACATGAAATGTAACAAATATTAAGATCATATTAAATGAAGGAAATATATTCAAAACCTATTATAATATTTACTAAATTAGATCCTGAAATCATTGGTTTAACTAATTATAGAAAATATGAAACTTATATACTAAACTTATTTTTTATGTAATCTGGAAAATTATAATCTTTTTTAAAATGGAAATGAAGCTAAGCATGCCATTTCCAACCAACAACCTTATTTTTACAAGAAGGCAAAATAAGATTAGTAACAACTAAGTAAAGTTAATTTGAGAGGTAGAGTTTTTTGAATGACACTAAGAGTATAGAAGATATTGCGAGGGAAAGACGAGGGAAAGACTCAGTGTTGGATCTTGATGGTGGATGTTTAGAATTTTGTCATGCACCTTAGAGAGAGTTCAACAAAAAAAGAGATGACTTCATAAGTAAGTTAGAAACCTAGTAAGGGAGAGTTTCTAGTATTCATGGTGATCAAAGATGACGAAACCAAACATGTAGGAGAGAATAAGAGAACTGCAATGTCCATGGACGAGCAACAACATATACACTGATTTAGCTTCGAGGTATGGTCGCTCTCTTGTGACCTTCTTCCTGTTGTGTTGCCCAAATATACATGTGAGAGAGAATGATGATAGGCAGAGGCAAAGGGAGTCTCCAATGAATGAGGTCGTTGTGTTGTTTTTAATGTCTTCTATGAATGAAGGGCAAGGAAACTTAAAGAAAATAGGAGATATAGACCTTTGAGAGAGTGGTGCTCCTATCCTTTGTGGGGAGAGGGAGAATCAAATGTATGAGAATGGGATAGAGATGATCAAGGGTCAAAAGCAATGAGGTGATTGTAAGCAGGAGAGAAAATCAAGTCCCTTATTCTTTATTATGTCTATTCGAGTGTATCCATGGGGAAGGACAGAAGAAAAGATAACGTTCTTGTCCCAAGGCCTAGAGAAATCCTTCTTTCCTTGAGTAAGGATTCCAATTGTAAAATTTGAGGAAATCCCCATATACTAAGGGATGTGTGACTTTTTGTGGAAAAGAAAGAAAAATTGATGCAAGGATGGAAGAGGACTTGATCTAGTGCAATGGAGGTTGGAAGAATGGATGAAGATGAAGAAGAATCCTTGTAGCTTTGCTTCCAACTTAAAAATGTCACCTTTTGTGAAGGATGAATTTCTTCTCTGTCACCATAGGAACAACCATGGACGAGGAGGTTCCTTAACCCTGAACTTGGTTCTAAAGAAAAAAACTTACAAAATAACCCAAATGAATTAAGTATTCAAAATTACATATGTAGGTATCTTCTATAGGCAAAATGGAGGAGATGCATAATAGGGTGAAGGAGAGGGCAGCTTCGAATTTGAATTGGGCTTACATTTCAGTCCAATAATGATGCATTCTTCACTCCTCAATGCAACCTTAAATTGGTGCAGAAAAGATCTAAAAATTCTAAGCTAAAATATAGAAAAATTGGACTTAAATTCTATATATATTGAGCCCTTTAGGTCCTAACCATATAAGAAAATAAGTTAAGTCTTATTCTAATGTGTAAGGGGCAATAGGCTCAAGGGTGTGAGGTTCAATAGGCCCAGTGACTCTTCTTACTAGGATCCTTTGTAGTTAGGACCTCTGCATCATCTCCTCCCCCTTTGAAAGCATTTGTTCCCGAATGTAAAAGCTTCATCATTATCTACAAGATAATGACATAAGTCAATAGAGGAAATGTTATTAAATTTGGTTAAACAAAAGAATGCCAAGGTCAAATACTAATCTTTTGAATTTTTCAAAACACATGTAAACACAAGAATTCATACATAAAAGGTAGTAAATACCCAAAAATCCATAACCATCCTAAGAATAAAATAGGAGGTCAGGAGTTATAAGTTGGTTTATGAGTTTTTTCTTAGCTTTATATGGATAGCAGATATCTTGAATGTATCCTAGGATATTTTCTGAATGACTCATGGATTGACTTATCCTAAATAGGTCATAATAACCACAAAGTTATGAATAGGGACGGAAGTAAACAAGGCTGTTCGACAGGGGCCTACGACTCGACTCGTTTAAAGCCTAGTTAAGCTCAGCTCATTTAATAAATAGGTAGGCACAGGCTTGTTAAAAAGCCTTTTTAGATAAACAAGTCAGGTCTAGGCTTATAAAAAAGCCTATTTAACTTAATCAAGGGCCTATTTATATTTATATATTATATATTATATATTTATATTTATTTTAATATATTATATTTATATAATATTTATTTTATATTTTATTTACATAATATTAATATATATATATATATATGTTTTAGGCCTATTTAATGGTCTTTTTATCTTGTAGGCTTTAAGTTTGCAAGCTTTTTTAATTATTTATTTATATAGACTTTAAGTTTATTTATTAATTTTTTTTTGTAATGTAGACTTTTAAACAGGCTTGCATGTCTTGTAGGCTTTAAATCAGGTCAGGCCTTGACAGAAAAAAAAAAGGCTTTAACAGGTAAAAGGCCCAGACTCAGGCCTTACAATTTTTAAACAGGCCAGGCTTGAACACTCAAAGCCTAACTCGGTTCGGCCTACTTCCATCCCTAGTTATGAAGGAGGTTTCCTTGGCCTTTCATAAAGTGGCAAAGATTGGTGATGTAGTAATGAAGTTTTTACCAAGAAATTAGATGATTCACCCACCAAGTCATTGATATTTGAATTTTCAATTATCCTAAATGCAATTTGATAAGATAAACATGGATGCATGCTAGGAAATTGGATAGATGAAACCATATAATGGTTCATATAAAAAGGTGAAGGTTGAATCAAATGAATGACTCTAATCATACAACTCTCAATATGCCATGTAATAAAGGTACCCCAAGTATCACATGTTAGTTGAGGAGACCGAGTCTCTGAGATGGTCATCTCTTAACTTCTTCCCAAAGAAGTTGGTACTTTACCTACTGGAGTACTTGAGCCTACCTCAATGGTGAGGTTAAAGGGGAAGAGACTTATAGAAAAAAGTTTCCTAATTAGGAGGATTTTTCTCATATCATCATTTCTCATAAGCCTAACTTCATCATCCTTTATAAGAAATGTGAGAACCTCACTTGCCTTAACTTTTCTCTTTTTTTTTTTTATTATTTTTAGATTCTTTTATTTCTTCCAACTTTTGTTTTTCTAAACCTTGTCTCTCTGTATCCTTTTTTTGCCTTATGTGTGTTTAGTCTTAACAAACTTTACTAAGGGATAAAGGTAATAAGGTAATTTTCTAAGAGTTGAAGTGGAAGAATACCTATTAGTATGCCCATTATGATGGACATCTCTATCATATTTCCATGACCTTTTCAATAGGATATGGCTGGCCTCCATGGAAACAACATCACAAGTGATATTGTTCTCATACCTCACAATGATAAATGTGAGGAGTATTTGTTGATTGACCAACAAGTCCCCTTTGTTAATAAGTCATTGTAATTTGCATGCTTTGAAACATTTTACTGAAAACTCTTTGTCAAAAAGCAAGTTTGGAGTTTTGTTCTTAAACTCTTAGAGACTATGGTTACTTCTAAAATATCTATCTCCTAAACTATCTCTAGAGGAATTCATATTCTTATGGTTCTTATCTTATAAACTATTCCTAGAAGAACTTATAATTTTATCCCTATGGTTAGAGAAATTAGCTTAATATACTTGCAATCATTTTTTCATAAAAAGGATCTTGAAGGGTATCAATAAACATACTAACCATCTCTTTTTTAGTCGGTGAGGGTTGCATCTGAGTAGCCCACTCACATCATCACTGAGCATATTTTTTGAAAGTTTCTTTTTCTCTTTTATCCATGCTTTGCAGTTATACCTTATCAGGAGCCATTTCCAAGTTAAATTGGTACTGCTTTAAGAAGGCATAAACTAAATCCTTCCAAGAACAAATGTTTGGATTCTCAAGTTATGCATACCAACTTAAAGCTTCCCTAGTTAAACTATCTTGAAAGAAATGGATGAGTAGTTTATCATCATAAACATATACGACCATCTTCCCACATCATATTTTCAAATGATTCTTCGAGAAACTCGTTCCATGATATTTTTCAAATTTAGGAACTTTAAATTTAGAAGGAATGATCATACCTGGCACCAAGCAAAGGTCAAAGGCCTCTCCAATGTCATAACCACTTTCTTATATTACACGTATCCTTTCTTCTAAGATTTTCCACTTCTGAGCTTCTTTGATAGAAGGATTTCCTTGGTTCCCTCCCATGGTGTAGTAAGGTTGATAGAATGGAATATGTAAGGGACGAAGGCCTTGGGAATGCTTAAGATTTTTATTTACTACAAGTACTTAAGGACCTTGTGTGGTGAGAACTAGGATGGTATGAGGATTTTTAGCAATGTCTAAAGGAGGATTTTATGTTTAGGATTGGTATGGATGTGGATTATATGAAGGTGTACATCCAAATGAAAATTCGTATGAGGATTGTCTCAAAAGCTTGTTGTAATGATATATTTGGTTGTAAAGTTATTGGTATTGATGCGCCTGAAGTGGCCACATTTTCACTAGATAGTTTCTTTACATTTATTTACTCTAACAATTGTAGAGTTTCAACTATCTTGGCTAACTATTCCTTCAACTCTTTGACGTCATATTTTAATTCCTTATTTTTCCATTCCAACTCATTCATGATTCTTGCTATAAAACAGGTGTTGTAAAGGTGTCAAGGAAACTGTCTTTTTGTAATAATTAATTATTTATTTTTTGTTAAAACGAAATGAGAAATTATTAAATAATTAAAATAATTTTTCTTATGTAGATGGTTATAAGTGAATGGAAAGAATGGTGATATAATTTTATTTTTCAAAAAATTCAATTATGAAATTAATTGGTGTACTAAAGCATAAATGGATTTTTTTATATTTTTTTGCATGCAACAATAAATGTGATTTTTTTTTATAGATGAAAATGTATAGATGAATTAAATAAATGGATTAAATGTGATGATTTCAAAAATTTAAGCATGAAAATTTATTATTTTTGCATAATAAGAAAGAGAAATTTATTAAAAATTGGTGCATGTCTAGACGAGTGTTTTCATTATTATTTATTATTTTTATGCAAGATGATATAATGATATGACATCGTTTAAAATAAAAAAATAAATGAGATATTTTTTTAATTTTTGAAATGAATGTCATGTTCATGCAAATGTAGACTTGATGGATTATTTTATGTATGGTTGAAAGAAATGATTATGCAAATAAAGTGTTCATGAGAAAATGGATATGTTGTGTAATGAGAATTTTGATTTTATTTTTTATGTTTTTAAATATAAAATATGATCATTAATTCACTAAAATTCTTTGTTGTTTAAAAATTTTGACTCAAGATAAGAATTTTAGGAAGTTTAACAATTTATGAGATCATAAAAAATTATTAGATTCTTAGGATCCTCTTCATTTTTCTTCTTAATCTCACCCGTATTTTGTTAGTATTTTTTTCTCTTTTATTACTTTAAAATTTCTCCTATTTTTTTTATTTTTTTCTCTTTATTAGAATCCAATCATTTATATGATTAGGTTAATGAGTATAAAAGGAAACATACTCTCTTGTGTCCTTAATTAGGTAAACTATAGTTCAGATCTACGATTTTTAATTTATAACACTTGCACATGATGGCTAATAATCTTAAAGATTAAAAGGTTACTAAATCCAAGTTCTAATTCATGGTACATGCCATAATCATAGACAATGCTACTAGTTGCAAGACATCACGAAAAAGACGCACTCTAAATGTGGAATTCGTGATAGTCAAATAAGTCGTGCATTCCAAGTGACATCATTAGGCTCTCCCTATCTTAGGCTTCACTTAGACCTAGGTACATGGCCCTGCTCACGACATGCATATGTCAAATGAAAGTGGTGTGTGGAAGATATAGAAATCTCTTAAACCCAAAATTCCTCTAAATAAAATAACACTACCAACAGAACAAATACATACAGATCAATAGTCTTTTATCCTAAAGTTTAAAATAAGATAACTATTTAAATGAAAATAATGTATAAATAAATAAATAATCTTATAAAGAAAACAATATAACAAATATATATAGAATAAGAATTTTTAGGTTTGACATTTAAGAAAAATAATTATAATATAATTTTAAGTATAGAAAATAAGAGAAAGGGATCAAGTAAATTATTGTCAAAAATATTGTAAAATTACACATTTAACTTTAAAATGAACTTGAATTTTTGAATATTCCTAGTGGATTTGTCATTTGCCACAATTGAAATTATGATAGAATGATAAATCCATTAAAATTAATTTTATAAAACTTGTTAAAATCATGGAGTCTCCATAAATCTTATTTTTAAGGATAAAATTTGGAAACCTATAATGAGCTCTAAGTTCAGGAGTCGGTTACCAATAGGGAAGGTACAAACATCCTATTTATTCGTTCCAAAGAATGGTATCGAAAGTTCAAAGTGCAATCTTAAAAAAATTTAAAAAAAATTTTTTTTGATCCCTTTTAATATGAAAGTTAAATATTTAAATTATTTATACACAATAAACTTATATAAATGAAAGAATAAAATATTTACAAAAAAAATAACGTGACAAATTTTTCATCCTACTTCTACGTATTTCCTAAGGTGATGAAAAACTTAAGGCCATGTAGCTCTATCAACTAAATTTTAGAAGAAAAAAAATTGAGAGATAATTTGGAGAAACTTGGTTTGAAGGTAAATTTTTGAAACGAAATTCCAAAAAGGGATTACTTTTATCATACTCTTGGATTTAGTCAAAATATTTTTAGTTTTTGATATTTAATTTTTTCATCTTTTTAATCAATATCCTATAGCCATTTATGCACAAGGACTAAATCAAGCGAATGTTGCACTAAAACCTATATGATTCTCAAAATACAAGACAGTAGAGTACATTAATTGTCCGTATTGAGAGTTCGTTGCGTGAAATTTAGAAATTTTAAATATTAAAAATAATTTTTTTGAATATCAAAATAAAATTTAATGTTTACAAAATTTTCTAAAATCACGTATGCATAAGGTCTGAGTCAAACAAAGGTTGTGCTGGGACCTATTCGATTTTCAAAATACAAAATGGTAAAGTATGTTACTTGTCCATATTACGAGTTAACTACGTAAGATTTAGAAAAAATATTATTTATTTATTTAATAAAAATAATATATGTGTAAATCTAGTTTGTAGGGTGAAAATGAAAAATATACATATGATGATTATTTATACACATAAACCAATGTTGGACCTTGATGGTGGGTGTTCAAAATTTTGTTATGCACCTTAGAAAGTGTATAGCGAAAAAAAGAGACGAGTCTGTTAATGAGCTAGAAACCCTGTGGGGGAGAGTTTCTGGTCTTCATGATGATCAAAGATGATGAAACCAAACATGTTGGAGAAAAGAAGAGAGTTGTAACATCTATAAGCGAGCAACAATACATACACTGAATTAGCTCCAAGGTGTGGTCGCTCTCTTATGACCTTCTTGCTGTTATGCTGCTTGAATATACATGTGAGAGAATGTGATAATAGGTTGGGGCAAAGGAAGTCTCCAATGAATGAGGATTTATGCTATTTTTGGTGTTTGTTGTGAGCGAAAGATAAAAACAATTAGAGCGAATGGAAGCTATGGACCCTTGAGAGATGGGTGCCCTTGTCCTTTGTGGGGAGAGAGTGAATTAATGTATGAGAATGAGAGAGATAGAGAGAGATGATTAAGAGTTGGAAGGGGCCTAAAGAAACCCTTCTCTCCTTAAGTATGGACTCTAATTGTAAAATTTGAAGGAATCTCTAGATATTAAAGGTTGTGACTTTTTTGTGGAAAAGAAATAAAAATTAATCTTTCTTTTTTAATGTGTATTCTCTTGTTGTTGAGAGAAGGGAGAGAAGAAGAAAAATATCTTTAATGAATATGGGTCCCCTTGGAAAAAATGGTGAGAAAGAGAATCTTGTATGCCAATGTGAATGGATTTCGAGGTTAGAGAGATAAATGAATTGTTAGTTAGTGAATGAGGATAAAAAAATATGGTGGGGTGTTGTGCATCAAAAGATAATTAGCTTGTTTTTTCCATGTGGGTCTAAGTGAGAAATAACTATTAATAAATAGGGTGAGAGTGAATATGTGAGAATTGAGAGAAGGTCATGTCTAGAGTTTGTTGATGGAGTAAGGAAAGTCTCCTTTTTTTCTTTTTTGTTCTTTATGAGTAGGGGAGTTTGTTAGTGAAAAAAAAGAAAGAAAGAA
The DNA here is from genome assembly GCA_037954105.1 of Canavalia gladiata. Classification (NCBI taxonomy): domain Eukaryota; kingdom Viridiplantae; phylum Streptophyta; class Magnoliopsida; order Fabales; family Fabaceae; genus Canavalia; species Canavalia gladiata. The sequence goes on from CM075660.1 coordinate 20,953,633, forward strand.
TAAAATATACTATTGACATATTTATGTTTTTAAATTTTTTTAAATAAATTCTATGATTATTATTTTTAAACTTTTTTACAATAAATAAGATTAATTTTATTATTTTAAATTTTTGTATTTTTCTCAATAATTTTTATTATTGGTAAAATGGTCTTTATATAATTAAGTGTTCACAATCATGCTAATTTGAAAGAATTGAAGATAGGAAAATATACTAACATGCTACTTCTGGCTTATTAAATTGTAAATTTGGTCTATGAATTATGTATCAGCTTATTTGACTATATGTTTTAACCCTATGTTTTTAAACTATATATATAAGTAGAATTTTAAAATTTTAATCTACCAAACTTTCAATTTTAGTGAGTTTGGTGTGATTTGCATAGGATAACTCGTGAAAGAGTTTATATGATTTTATTTTATAGTTATCTATTTTGTAGTTCATCTAGAAGTAGAATTTTTAAATCCTAATTTACTTAATTTTTAAATTAAGTGGAATGAATTTAGGTTAGAATATCTAACTTTATTTCACAACTTTTTAATTTAAAAATTATTTAAAAATAATTTTTTTAAAGTTTTAATTCATGTAACCTTCAACTTAAATGAGATGAACATGAGTTACGTCATCTAACCATATTTTATAACCCTTTGTTTTGTAATTCCTTTAAAAGTAGAGGTTTTTTAAGTTCGGATTTAGATAACTTGTAAATTAGGTTAGAGGATGTGAGTTATCTCACCTGATCCTGTTTTATAACTTTTTATTTTGTAATTAGTAAGATTTTTTAATCTTTAACCTACATAACCATCAAATTTAGTAAGATGAATGTGAGTTATTTCATTTGACCTTATATTATATTTACCTCTTTTATTTAAATTTTTTTTATCTTTTTTAATTTTTTGCTCTCATTTTTATTTCTTTTTTATCTTTAATTTTTCTCTCCAATTTTTTCATTATAGTATTGAATATTTTTTAATTAATGTATTTGTTCCTTTATACTTTCTATGTATTTTACTCTTTAATCTCTAAAAAAAATTTCTCTAATTTTTTTTTTCTTTTTCTTAACTTAATTTTTTGAATTTTTATCTTTTTATAAATATACTTGTTGTTTCTCTTTTTAAAACTACTTTTTATCTTCAATTTTTTCCTTCTATTTTATCTTTAAAACTTTTTTAAAATTTATGTACTTATTTTAATTTTCATTCCTATTTTATTTGAAGAGAAAAATATATAAAAAAATTATAGAAAGAGATAAAAAAAATTAAAAAAAATTAATTGATAAAAAATTAAGAAAATAAACTTAAAATCGCAGAAATTTTATAGAAAAATGTTAAATTATAAAAAATTGATTTTGTTATTATATATGGAAGAAATGCTTGATTGTTACTTTTGAATAGATAGAAGAAAATTTTTATGGTTTGAGAAAATGCAAAATTTTTATATTTAATATAAAAAAATAGATTTATTATTAGTTGTAAAATTAATCAAAATTATTTAATATTCATGTAGTATAATCAATTAATGTATGTAGTGAGCTAATTTATGAAATGAACTTTATTATTTATTTAATTAGTATTAATTTTTTTTAATTTTAAGTTTATAGATTGGTTTTAATCCATGATTTTTAGTAAGTTTTTTTTCCTTATAAATATTATAAATATGAACATAAAAGTATTATTCATCCTAATGCATGTGAACTAAAGTAGGATTGAGTAGGATAAGTCAAATTGATATCTTTACAATGTATATTATATAATTTTTTATTGGATATTATAAATAAATAAATAAATAAATTATTAAAATAAAGAAAAACTAATTGCATGAGAGTGAGTGTTTTTAAAAATATAAAAGATTTACTCAGGCAAAACAAATGAATTTGATCTTCAAAACACATACTGTAAAGCCTATATAAAAAAAATGTTGAAGGAAAACTCCTTAGAAAAATTATAGTTTTGTTTTCTAAAATAATTTGCAGCAAATAACTACATCGAATTAAGTTTGAGTACTATTTGCTAGAAGATAATATAAAATACAATTAGTCAAGGTTGTCAAACTAGATCGGATGTAAATTGATTAAGAACTTAAAGGTATTAATTTAAAGTTTAATGGTTTGATTATAATTAAATTATAGTTACAAGTTAACTATTAATTAAATATTATTTTTTAAAAATTTAAATATATAATCTATTAAAATATATAAAAATATAAAAAGTCTGTAATGTAATATTTATTTTTAGTTTTTTTTCTATTATAAAAAATATATCGTTTTATGTTTTAAAAATAAATCTGTTAAAAATAAAAAAGTATAGGTTTTTTTTTATTAATTTTTATCTGAACAATTATGTGGCTTTTTAAATAATTTAAAGGAGTGCTCGATGTTCTATTTAGATAATCAATCTGATCAAAATCGATTTTTAAAATCATAGAACTAGTAATGGTATCCATGTATGGAAAATTTATATAACATAAATTATTTATGAAAATATAAAATAATGATGCAAAGATTTATTTTCTATACTTTTAATATTAACTAAATAATTTTAGATAAATTTTTAATCCTCATGTGATATAGATATTTATTCTTATAATTTGATATTTTTACATTTTAATTTATTTTTTAATTCTCGTGTAATATAACGTTAATATAATTTATAATTAATAATTCTATGGAAAATAATTTATACTACCTTAAATTATATTATCAAAGATAATTCCTAGAGTGTTTAACATTTTACTTTGAATTAAAATAAAAAATAGAAATATATGATTTCATAACTTAACTTAAAATGATAAATAAATAGGAAAATGTATAAATATTTAATTAAAATTATAAAATAATAAAAATTCATTTTAGGTTTTTAAAATTTAAAATCTTTCCATTCGTAGTATATAAAGTTAAGTTCTTAAAAACATATTTTAAATAATTTAAATTTTTTTAAATACAATATAAAAAATAATAAATTCCAAACTCAAAATATCATATAAAACTATTATAATCATAAGTCTATATTTATAGACTATTTATTTTGTAATAACTCAGTATATTATCAGTGTATTGTATAAATATTTTTAAATTTAAATTAAATTTATAAATAAAAAATAAAATATTTATCATTAATAATTAATATTATATTATACAATAAAAAAATAACGGAATAATATTAAGATTAATGATGAAATCAAATCAAGTAACAAATTATTAAAATTATAACTTAAAATTTAAAAATTTAAAAATTAACTTAAATTATGATGGATTAAGATTACAATAATTTTATTTTTTGATTTATTTTAAAAAGTATATATTTAAGTTTATTAAATTATATCAATATTTAAATTTAAACTAAGTTCGTATCAGAATAAAGATATAAAAAATTAAAAACTTATCATAAAAAAATCATGTAACTTAATCAGAATAAAGATAACTACTAAATTTAGAGGTAAATTTAATAAGTTTATTTTTTATACATTTTTTAAATACAAAAAATTTCACTATTAATCAGTTAAAAATTATTATATATATAATTTTTACTGTAACTATATAAAAAATTAGTTATATGATAATTAATGATTCAATGAAATAGCATAAATTTTTTTTTACATATATATATATATATATATATATATATACATAACAAAAATAAAAAATTATATTATATCATAGAAATAATTTTTCTCTATAATTTTTCCCCTATATTTTCAAGTACTTGAAAATATATACGAAACTGTTTTCTTTTAACTTTATTTTTATTTTATATAAATCCTGTTTAGTGCATATTTAGGTTACAATTACATTAGCTAATTTGACAAATAAAAATTTTGATATAGAATTATTTATAAAATTATAAAAAATATACACATAACATAAAATATAAAAAAGAAAATTCATAATTTTTAAGATAGTAATACAATTTTATAAATGTTTTCATCCTATATGATGCAAATAATCATTCCTAATATATTAATAAATTTTCGTATAAATAAGTATATTAAATTTTGTCAAAATGTTTAATAACATATTTTATCAATAAATTAAATATGTTTAGTAAATACTTATTTACTAATTTCATGCTTTCAGAATATATTAGCTCGGATCAACATAATTTTAAGCTTAAAATAAATTTTATAACACAATACTTTTGTGTATGTATTCAAGAATTTTGTAATTGATAACCGAAGTCTAATGCTTTCAAGATGTTAAAGTTATTAAAATAAACTTTATGACTTTCAACAAATAAAAGAATCTTCGTAAAAGAATAATAATTGCAACAAAAAATTAATACTATCAATTCATTACAATTACTGTAATTTTATTTTAAATTCGTCTTTCAAGCTGTTTGTGATGTAAAATTGGTTATTAAATTATTGAAATCAAATTATTTTAATATTTTTTAATTCATAATAAAGTTAAACAATTTAATCTTTCTTAAGATATTTTTATTTTAGTTAAATTTTTTCTTTCTACTAAAACAACTATTAATGAAATTATTAATATTATTTTATAAAAAATATATAAATTTTTAAATTTAAACTATAAATATTTTTTATTAGAGATAATTATCTTCGAGTCTAAAACATTCATATCATAGTAAGGTTAGCTCTTTTAATAAAGATTTTTTAATACATAAATTTTGAATAAAAAATTTTGTTTAAGAAATATTAAATATATATCATATAAAGCCACCGCTCATAGTAAGCAATAAATATTTTCAACATAACTAAGCACACTTATATGATTAAGTATATCAATTGATATAAATTTTCAACATATATAATTTTTTCACAAACTTTTAATTCTAAAATTAATACCAAGTCATCAATATCTAAGTAGTTATTATGTTTTAATGAAAGTTCAAGGCTAAAATAATTTTCTTTTAAATTCACTATATAAGAAACCAAAAGTGTCTCCATACGACTCAATATGTTTAAATCTACTTTTAACTACGGTAATTGACTGATTTATTATTTACAAGAATGTGATATAACTAGTAGATGTTTTTCAATAATCGGTGAGAAAACTAGTGTCTAAATTTATGACGTTGAAAAATGTAAAAAGAATAAATTATTTAACACTAATAACTAATTAAATTTAATGAGAAGAAATAAAATAACGGTAAAATGAAGCATGGCTATATAAAAAGAATATTTAGTTATTAATGATATTATTATCAATTAATTATTATATATTTATTTTTTACTAAAATTATTAAGAGAAAAATATATTGACCACTCCTTGAGTTTTGTTAGTATTGCACTCCATTCCATTTTTGTCTGAAAATTACATTACATTCAGGTTCTAACAGTGGTTGGAGAATGAGAATATGCTAACAGAACATGTCGCATAACCATGATTAATCAATGTCTGGATCAAAAAAGAAAACAAAAATGGAACAGATGAAAGTTGACTTTGGAATAGGGTGAAGGTTTGCAGCAGCTGAAAAATTTGGACTCATGGATGATGATGACAAAGCAAACTGGACGGTAAAAATATTATACAGATGAAATAAATAATTAGTAAAAAAATTATTTTTCTATATATGACAAAAGAATTTCAATAAAAAATAATAATTAATAACATCTTAAACTGTTATATAAGAAAATAAATAAAAATATTTATTTCTTCTCTTCAAATATATAAATAGAAATATTTGCACATCTTAATATAATAATATTCATACGTAAGGATTTTTCATAACGAATAATAAAATATTTTTCTTTTTAAAATTTTAAAATTTGAATTACCTTTAAATTTGATTATTTCATTATCTTTTATATTTTTTCAACAATAATTTGTAAATATTAACTTCTATATTACAAATTAGAATTTTTATACTTTAACATAAACACAATTTTTATTATACTTTTTTACTTGGAGCGATACATGATTTTATTTCTATTTAATGTTTATTTATTTTTTAAAAACATATATTAATTATTTTTAAAGTTTCTTTTGTGAGTCCTTTCCATATTCAAGCTTTATTTTATATTATAATTTTAAATTCTAACCTTTAATTAATGTTAAAATTTTAGTGTTGTTTTTTACTCAAATTTTAACTACTTATATTTTTTAAAATATGATATTTTTATGTTTTAAATATAATTTACCTATTTTTAAAATTAATTGTATTTATAAAAATACATGAAATTAATTAAACTTAAAAATATCTTGCACAATCAGTACAAATGTTAAAAGTGTTAGAAATAAATTAAATTATTTATTTTTATTTTATAAGAATAATTTTTATCTTATATGATAGGAAAAAAATTTATTTTATTAAAATAATTTATTTAAAATTTTATAAACTCCTTATTTCATATTATAGGTTACTTAACCTTCTCTATTTGTGTTCTTCTTCATTTTTTTTGGGTCCTTCTTGTTTTTTTTTATATACACACGGGTACACACAGAGATAGATAATACTAAAAAGCATTATTAACATATTTTACCTTGAATTTTAAAATAATTTTATCTTAATTTCTAATAGTTTATGTCTATTAATTAAATACTACATTTTTTATTTAGAGAGCTAGAGAAGTAAATTTATTTTTACTTATTTGTTGGTATAAATGTTCGAGATAATATTTTTTCGTTTACTTTGCCATTCATGCATCCAATTTATTCAGATTCTGCAAACCTTTATCCTGTTTGAATGGTTGATGATGCTCTATTTTATTTTATTTTTAAATTTTTTAGACATATTAATTAATTATAGATTAAATAAAAAATTTACAGTAATTTATATAAAATTTAAATTTAAATTATATTATTTATATTGTATAAAAACAATGGACTATATTTCATCAATACGCATCCTTGACAATGATTGTGCCTTGAAACGTGGAATTAAAAATGAAAATAGATGGAACTGAGTTAGGTTTTGAATATTTAAATTTGATTTATTTAAAAATTTTAAAAATCTGAATCTGGATGTATTACGTGTTAAAGGTTTTTCTTTTTACTAAAATTAGTCTTAATTTAAAGTCTACACGGCTATAAATCTGTTTAAAAGTATACATTTTAAAATATATCAATAAATAAATTTAAAGCTTATATAAATAATTGATTAAAAAGATTTAAAAACTTAAAAATTTACAATATAAAAAAATTATTAAATAGATCTAAAATATATATATATGTATTTATATTATATAAATAAAATATATTAAAATAAATATTATATAAATAAAATATATTAAAATAAATATTATACAAATATAATATATTAAAATAAATATAAATATATAATATATAAAAATAAATAAACTTTTAAATATGTGAAATAAAATTTTTTATAAATCTAAGCTCCACTTTCAGTTAAATAAATTTTCAGCAAAAAATAAGAGGAGTGCAATACTAACAAATTTAAGCCTTTTTTAAATATTAACAATGAGTAGTAAAAAAATTTAAAAGACCCCAAGACAAGACAAGGACTTCTTGAGCTGGTCTTGGATCGTCCTCTCCTGTTAGAGGTATAAAGGGTTGCTCGGGTTCGATTTAAAAATTGTAGAATAAAGAAGTTTTCGTTCGAATACAAGTTCATTTTTATTTGTTTTGAAAGTGATCAAGAAATTCATTGATCGAGATTTTGTTAAATATTTTATTACTTATTTTTTCAGGGATGGTATGTTAATGATATAATAATCCCCATGTCTATTTCAGTAAATTCCTTATGAAGATGATCTGACCTTTCCTCTTTCTTTTATGAAATTATTTTTTTGTTTGAATTTGAGGTAACCGGAAAAAGAGATACGAAGGCAGCTAGGCCCATGTTACTGCTGCGTCTGAGCTCACCTATGATAAATCCTATATTTAAGGAATTATTGCAAGTAATTAACAATTGGCATGGGCTATAATTTGCAATGGACCTTCACAGTCACACTCTTTGAATGCCTCAGGATCCATGCCTCCTGTCTCTTCCCCTTCTTTTAATTTAATTCTTAATTTAATGTACATTGACATGAAAACTTTTTTTTTTCTTATTGCAATAAATTTAACACCCAAACTAACTTTAATTTATACCTTACCATTTTCCTTTTATATAACTCGTTGTCACAACTAAGATTGAGCGTAAATTTTCACTTGGGCTTAATTCCAACAGATAAAATAAATTTTGTAAACCCGTTTGTAAACCCCTTCACAGTACACATTATATATATATATAAAGTATTAAGTAATTATTACTATATCTAGATTTTGAACAATTTTATGGTCATCTCATTTATATTTTGGCATTGTCCTTTTAAGCCTATATGATAGTCAGGTATATGAAAATTTTCTAGATTTTTAAAAATAATTTTTATTTTGATATCCATTTCTGAAGTATAGGGATGTTGTCAAGTAATCTTTGTATATTTTTTATATTTTTTTAACATTTAAATTTTAATAATTTATATAATAAATTAATTTAACTATATATTATTATAATAATATAATTTCTTGATACTCTACATATAGGTAAACATATCGTTAAGAATATATCCTAATTTTTTATATCAAATTTTTTTAGCTAAACATCAGGTAGATGAATTTTTGTTTTCCCTCTTTCAAAAAATTTTATCACAACATTAAGAAAAAGAAAACACCATCATGAGAGTCTAAATTATTTTATGTAAAAAATAAATAAGATAAAAGGTTGTATCTTATAATTTTAATTATAAAAAAAATATGAAAAGTAATAATTAATTTATTGTTATCTATTATTGTAATGTAAGTTATTTAAGCTCTGATACTAGTGTTAACTAGATCAGATATTAAATTAGGAGGTACACAATGAAGTTAAATGAAATTAAACTAAATCATATGTTGCTGTAGTTATGGTTACTATTATTTTTCTTTTTTCTACTAAGAATTATGATTTTCGTTCAATTTTCTGCTTACTAGAAAAAGAAAAAATAGTTGGTGGATTGATTCTTTTATATTGAAAGAATTTTATTCATTTATTTATGGCTTTTTTACTTACTTTCTAACATCAAAATTATTTCATCATTTTATTTTAATAAATCTTATGAGATATTGTATGCTGATATTTTTTTTAGTTTAGCTGAATCATAGTCCCATACTATAATCCAACAAATTTCCATGCTATATATGACATGAATTGGCATTTTTTTAAAAATATTATTGAGAGAGGTTTCTTTTGGACGACTGTTTATCATAGATTCGACATCAATGAACCATTTTATGAACCACTTGAAAATTTTAGTGAGATTCCTCTCCAAAACCAAAACAACCATAAGTGTGAGTTGGGAGATAGGTATGACACATGATGCTATGCATCAATATAATTGTATACTATAACTTTATGGTTCAAATTTTCTGGTAAAAGTTCTAGTCTCATATAGATTTTGATTCCACTCTTTGAGGGTAAGGATTCCCATGATTTTAATTTTTGAAAATAATATTTGATGAGTAATAAGGTCTTCATGATGATGTAGTTCAATGGAGACTGTATCAATGAGAATGAATTCATAAAAGGTTCAAATTTTTAGGGGATAAGTTGATATACAATGAATAGAAGGATTTTGGAAAAATTTTCTTATACATTGTTTTCCTATCTATATTAAGTCATTCATATTTTTTTATGGCATAGATTAGCCACGTTTCTGACTTATTAGAATACCTATTTTCCTCTTTAGTTGCCGGTGGTTTTAGTGGTTGTAAGGTTGAAAATTTATTTTGAGTTGATACTAATGATTTTGATTAATCGCTTTTAATGATCATTGATATGCTTTTAACTGCTTGAGATATTGTTAAAGGTTTGGCCATTGCTTATGAAGCTTTTACAAATGAATTTTCTTTTATGTGATCAATGGGAAGATCATAATGATCATTCGTAATGGGTTTCTTGGTCATGTTGAATTGAACCCTACAAAAATTCTCTTATAAGAAAGTTAGATGGAACATTTTTTTTCTCCATTTCTTTGTACAATTTCAAAATAAAAATATAATAAAATAGTCTATCATCTTGCAAAAATATGTTAAAAGACCAAGTGTTTATCATTTTGTAGAACTTTGGGGTTGTTTTATAATCAATTCGTACTAAAAAAAAATTTGTTAAACAGACCATCTTGAAATTTGATAATACATAATAATATTGATAAGATCTCTTTTTTCACTATTGAGTATTTTTGTTGGGATGGATATCAAATATCTAAATAGTACTTAACAATTTGTTATTTTGAAGATTGTGAGAGGACTTGTTTAAGGATACTGTCATATCCAAGATCAGAGACATATGTTTGTATTATTAATGTTGCTGCTAGATCAAGAATTCTTAGGCATGAAAGACTTTTAACAATATCTTTAACTTGTATAACTACTTTAGTCATTTTGTTATCCCAAATGGGAGGATTTCTCTTAAGTTGCTTGTATAATGGGGCCAATGTAGTTATGATATTTGGAATAAAGTCTACTACATAATTTAAGCATCCTAGAAATCGTTGTAATTATTTTTTATATTTTATCTCATTTAGAAAATTTTCTATAAATTCTAATGACCTTTTAATTGTTGTAATTGTACCTTAATATATTTCATATCCTAAGAATCTTACTTTGGTTTGGAATATACTCATTTTCTTTGTTGATACTACCAATCCTTTATTCTTTATTATCTTTATGGACTTTTCTAAATGTTGTATATATTGGTTAATTTCTTTTGAAAACACCAATACATTATCTTAATATACAATTGTAAAACTTTTTCATGTAAGGATAAAAAAATATTATTCATAATTTCTTGAGACTCGCTACAGGTGTTTTTTAGTCCCTGAGACATCACTTTCCACTTATAATGTCCAAATGAAACTATGGAAGTTGTTTTTATATCTATCTTCTTGTATTGATATTGGGTAATAATCTGATTTCATATCAAATTTTGAGAATATTGTAACATGTATTAGCCTTTTGATTAAATCACTTTTATTTAGCAGGGGATATCTAATCTATTTTAATACCTTATTTAATGATTTGTAATTAATTACTAACCTTGGGATTCCTTTTTCTAATTTTGAGGCTTTCATAATGTAAAATTCGAAGCAACTTTAAGAGAATTTGGAGGGTCTAATTAATCCATTATCTAAATATTTTTGAATTTTTTTCTTACAATATTCTAGGTATTCTTAGTTCATTTGGATCTGTTTGACTTTAATTGGTATGTTCTTTTCATGAAATCTTTCTTTCTATGGTAATAATACTTCATGCATTTTTCTGTAATGGAATGCTATTGGATTAGTATCACAAATCTTTTTTGCTTTTTATTGGGTAAGGTTTTTATTTATTTTTATTGGATTTTTGGTACTTGTATCTATTCTTTTATTTTTCTAAACTAAATTTTTCTATTTAGTAGTTTTATTTGGTTTATTTTTTATTTATTAAGTTTCCTTTAGTTGTGGATGCTTCTTGTAACAAATTTAATGATTTTATTTTTGGTGGTTGTAGAAATTCAAAACATATGAAATTCTTTAGTATTACATTCGTAATTATTCTCTTGTCTATTATTTTTAATGGATAAAGTAGTGATAAAAAGGTTATTTAAGATCATTTGATTAGATATATTTTGTACTAATACAAATGAGATAATAAAACATTTTATTTTTATATATTTTTGTTTTGATATTTTATAGTTTACTAACATTTTTGAGCCACTGGCACTAATAAATCTTTTAGCAGTTTTTTCATAATATATGGTTGACATTAGTCCTTCTAGTATACAATTTATATCTGCTCCAAAATCTATTAATGCTACCATGTCAAATTTTTCTTTTTTTATTATTAGGATAATTTTGTACCACCATTTATGAACAATTATTAGGTTTAAAAGATTAATAAAAGATTCTAAGTCTGCGCTAGGATTTTCTTCTATTTATTTTACTCATCTTCTTATCATTTGTTCTCTCTCTAGTTTTAACAATTTATATTCTAAGGATATATTTTATTTCTTTATTTCTAATATTTTTTATTTGATTATTTTTATCTCATTTTGTAATTATTTTATAGATATTTCTTCCCTGGATGTTTAAATTTGGCAAAAACTTTTTTCATTTCTACGAGTTTGATGTCTTGGGTATTTTGTTATTTTTTTTTAATTAACTCATTTAATTGTATGAGGAATTCTTCTCCAAGGATGAATCTTCTAGTTTATTTATTATTAATATTAAGGTTTTCATTTGATCTCTTATAAGTACATTTATTACTTTTTCTACATAGTTGTTACAGGCACATAGTCCTTCCTCTAAGTAGTAATTTTCTTCTTCTATGTTTTTTGATTCCCCCTGACAAATCATTATCTAATTTCTATATTTCATCGTCATAAACTTTTTCTTCTAAGTTGGTGTCTTCCTCTATTTCTGGTTTTGGATCAGAATTTATCATTATTGTTAGTAATGCTTGCTTTAGGTCTTCCTTTTTTATTTCATTAGTTTTTTTTGTGTAGTTTACAATTTTGGGAGTAGTCTCCTTATATTTCACATCTCTAGCATACATTTTCTTTTCTTGTTTTTTTTTCAGGTTTTACTTTTTTGTAATTATTATTTTGATTATCTGTTGCATGAGTTTTATGGTTTCGAAAATTATGTTTTTTTAGGATCAGTTGCTTTGCTTTTTCATTTTGTTTCTTATGCTATCTACTAGGAGATTTTAATGGGCCCATTTCATATTATTGGTAAAATGTTCCTAATTATCTCTTATTGTTTAATCTTTCATTTCTTATATTATTTTGTATCTTAGTGTTTGTACATATTTATACTTCCATTTTTACCATGGTATTATGGAGTTGTCCAAATGTTAATTGCTCATAAAGGATTTGGGGATCCAAAATGCAATTGTAATTTCTGAATTACTTTTTCAGCAAATAGTTTTGGTAATGTTGCAACAAATATTTCTTTTAATTAAGATGTTGATGCATCTTCTCTTATGATAACCTTTGATATAAACATATCTTTGTACCTGCTATAATTAGACATTGGCTAGTTGACCTCTTATTCTTTTCGTAAATATGTTTGTATATCCAATAAAATTTTTAAAAATCATGAATATTAATATAGTAGTTACATCTTCTTCCTGTAATTATATCTTCATACTATAAATTATTAATTCTTTTTCTTAGACAAATAAAAAATTATCCTCTCATCCTTTTAATTGTCTTGTAAACCTTTGTATAATGGCTTGGGAGACACTTCTATCTAATAATCCTTTAGTTTTATGAGTACTTGTTGTCATATGATCATTTCGAAGGTTATATCTAATATGTCTTATTCACTTGGTTTGTCTGAGATTCATTCTTCTATATTAGTACCTAAGAACCTAGTTTATACAAATTGTATTATTTTTTCAAAACTTACGTTCAATGATGTGGATCTTAGATAATAGTTTCTAGTTTTTGAATAATTATTATTTTTATTTGATTTTGTTTATGTTTGAGTCTATTACATTTATAATATATTTTTTAATTCTAATTTTTTATTCTTTCTTTTATTTTATCAATGTCTAATTCTAATGTACTTTTGAGTTTAAATGATTTAGGGGTGCAATTGATTTTATATACAAGTTTATCTATTGTATTTGATGACACGTAATTTCTAAGGTTACTAGAACTGCTTACCTCATTTTTATTCTCTATTCTCATTTATTATTTAATAATAATTTTTAACATAATGTTTGAATAATTTATTTGTTTATCTACCTTTTTAATATCTTTTTTCTTTATATTTTCTTCCAGACTCGTATCTTTATAGGCTTTTGATTTTATTATTATATTTTTTGATAATTGTAATTTAATATTCTTTTAAAGAATATTTTGCTTCTATTATCTTTCTTGTTAGTGTTTTTCATGTTGTTATGGTTTTGTTTAAAGAACATATTTTCTTAAAAAAATTCATAGTAATTCCAAAGCCAGTCAAACAAATATAAGCTAATTTTATTTCTTTTATATATTTATAGAATAATTTTCTAATCTTTTTATCTTCTTTTTTATAGAATTATTTAAAAAACCATTCTCTTGATTCTTTATTATAGTCTTCTAGAATCTATTGTGAGATAATTTTTATTTTTATTTTTATTATTATTATTTCTTCATGCTTTATTTTATGAGGGATTTGTATCTTGGTTTTGTTGAAGTTTGTTTCTATTAGGATTGTTTCACCCCTAGGAGATTTTCTTAAGGTCCTAAAGTTGTAGTTTATTTTTGTAATTTTATAATAAATTCTATAAATTACTTGATATGGGTTACATTTTTTTCTATTATATCATCTGAAATTTTTGTGTATAGTTTTAAGGCTTTGACAGTGTATTTATTCTTTAAATTCATTGAAAAATTTGGGTACAAATTAAAGTATGCAAACCCATCATGATAATTACTTTCTTGAGTTGCTATTAACGAGTCCCTAAATCGTATGTCTTTTAGTATTATTAATATGGATGTACTAATATCTAGCATAAAATTTGGTTTTATTGTAACCTTTATAAGTCCTATGTGTATGAAGTTATAATTTTTTACTATATGTTCTCTTATCTTTTTCTTCTAGTATGTTAATAATGTTGTTATTACCTATTACTAGGTAACCATATTAGAATATATGTATTTTTTCTTCATGTTGGGTCCAAAAATGTTGACTTTTAAATACTTCATTTTTCTTGATGATTGGTATAGACTAATTGTGTAATCTTTTTTTTCAATTTTTTCTATCTTAAGTCCAAATGAGGTGTTGTTACTGAAAGAGACTTCTTCATTATTTATTTTTAATACTATTGAATTATTTTTTCCCAAGTTTATATTACTTAGAGTTTTGAGTTAAGTTCTCTATTATCTTCAATGTAGTTTTGTGTTACGAGACCATTCTAGCTAACCAATGATGAATATGTTAATTCTACGATCGAGACTACTATATGGACTAATCAACGTTTGAATAAATCTCGTTGCTACATTAGACTCTAATTTAGCTTAATAGTCAAACAAATCTAGACTCTAATTTAGCTTAATAGTCAAACAAATCTAGAACCTAAGCTCTAAATTTAATAACTTAACAGTATACAAAAGAAGTTTGGTATAAATTGATAAATGGTTGAAACAACTATGAAGTGTTACCGATTAAGTTGAATTTGGTACAAGTTAAGGATAAAAAATTTTACAAAAAAAATAAAAATTAAAATATTTGAGAATTACTAAACAAAATTTTCCTAGAGTTATCTCTCGTCTAACAATTTTTTTCGATGCCTCTTACAATTCTCTTACCTTCTTTTTATAATAGTGTCTTCATAAGCTTCTCCTTCTACCTTTGCCCTAAGTCTTCATAATTTAGATGCTTGTCAGAAATTATTAAGATTTTCTAATCTGACAGAATGATGAAATGTTGGTGAGAATGTTGCTTGTTGGTGTTGTTTTTGTGTTGCTTTTCGGCTATTTTGGTGGGTGCGCATAAGTTATGAGGTAGGACAGGCTCTTGTCTATAGTTTGATGTTTGTTTTCTTTTTCCACTCCCCTCCCTTGTTTTTTACTAGGAAGCTTTTGTTCTTATTTTATTTGAAAGACTTATATTGATCTTTAGAATCTTTATAATAGTTTTCAGAGCTACTCCACTTCTTCATCATCTTATATTTTTTTTTATATTGCTCTTAATTATTCTTGGAACTAGTTTTCAGATGTTATTATTGCTAAGACTACTATTATTTATCTTTTTTCTATTAAGAATTGCAATTCTCATTCAATTTCCTATTTACTGGTAGAAATAAAGTTGATTGCTGGACTGGTTCTCTTAAATAGGAAGAGAGATTTAGGCACAAGATAAATTGAGTATTATAACATTCAAAAGCAACTTACACTACAAAAGTAATTTGTGTTATGATAGTTTTAAAAGATAAATCGTGGGAATTTTAATTTTCATTAAATTTTTTTCTAAAAAATATATATTTGTTAAAAAGAATTTTAGTGACAATTTAAATGATAAAATCATAATTTAATATATTTTATATCAATTTAATAAATTTTATACCAATTTATACCACCATCCATGTCCATTTAAAAAAAAATCTATTTTTTTAATATTATTACAAGTAATTGTTATGAAAAATTGTTGGATCCAGTTTTAATCATCAACCATAGTTTCAAATGATGTTGATACTAATCATTTAAATTTTTTAATCATAAAAAAGTTAAATTAATAAAAATGATTCATGCTATAAATATTTATTTTAATAAATATTAAATATTTATATTTTTAGCATTGTCCTTTTAAGCTTATATGATAGTTGGAATGATGATAAATTTTTGAATTTTGATATTATCATTATGTGTAATCTCCATCAAAACTATATGAAAATTATATGAATTAAAAAAAAATTAAAATTTTGTTTATGTTGATATCTATGGCTGAAGTATTTGAATATTATCCGATAATATTTATGTATTTTTTATATTTTTAAACTTTCATAATTTATATAATAAATTAATTTAATTATAGATTGTTATAATAATATAATTTTTTCTAGAAATTATAATAATATTTTTTGATACTTTATGTACAATAATATAATTTTTTGATAGATATTATAATAATATTTTTTAATATTTTATGTAGAGGTAAACATATTGTTAAGAATGTATCATAATTTTTTTATATCAATTTTTCTTCCAACCAACATGGGGTATCCGAATTTTTGTTTCCTTTTGAGAATTTTTATCAGAACATTAAGGAAAAGGAAACACTATATAAGAATCAAAATTATTTTACATGAAAAATAAATGAGATAAAGGATTATATCTTAAAACTTTAATTATTAAAAAAATATAATAAATAAATAAATATATTATATATTAAAGATTGATTTAATAATAAAAAATTCAAATATTTATGATTTTATGTGAAAATATACTAAATTTCTATAATTAATATTAGTTTTATTAATATTTTCTCATTTTAAAATGTTAAAAGAAAAGCAATCCAATGAGTAATTGAGATTTAAAATTTGTGAAAGTCATTTTCCTTAATTTTAGATAATTTATAATTATTTTATATTTTATTAAAAATATTGCATCCCATTTGCAACTTACCTTTACGTCAAATGTATTTAAACTATTAGGAGATAATAGTTCTTCTCAGGATTTTAATAAAGTCCACAAATACATTTTCCATTCTCTTTTAAAAGCACAAATATATCTGCACACAATTCGGTTAGATGTCCATTATCTTAAATATAAAAATTGGTGCTCTGATTTTTATCAGTATTATTATCGTCCTTTTTAACATTCACTTCTAATTATTACTAGTATTTTTTTAAAAAAAAATATTACGATTTTATTTTATGAACATGGTCTTATATTAATATGATTAAAAATTTTAAAAAGTTGTTCTATACATTTTAAGACCCCGTTGTTAGGCTATATATTTTACAACTCGTATGGGATCCATCCATACTTGCCAATGTCTTTGTCACTGACCTCTTACCACTTTAAAACAACTAAAAATTAAAAATGCGGTTATCAGAGGGTAACCTCAATGACAATATAATAAGGAGTATGTCAATCTTCCTGGAGCTCCATGTTTCTATAGTTAGGTATCAAGATTTAGTTGATACCAATATGTAGTAACTATGAAATCAAAAATCGTTATCAAAATAATAACTCATTATTGTATTATTAATTTTTTATCCAAACAATAAATTATTGATTATTTTACATATTATTATAATAATAATAATAATAATAATAATAATAATAATAATATAGGAGCAAATAAAATACATATCATACATAGTTATGTATATAATTTATATTATAATCTTTCCTTTTACAAAATGATTATACCCATGGACAACGATTCAAATTAAGAGATTAAGAGATTGTTATTATGTAAAAACGAAAAAATAGACATTAACAGTTAGATTTCATCTTAAAAAAACAAGATAATAATATTAGTGGAAAACAAATTTTTATATTGATTGGTATGAATTTTTTATATCGGTTATTTGAATGGTATTGAAGCAGGCGATATAGAAAATAAGACTTTCTACATCGGTTATAGTCTTAACCGATGTAAAAACTCATACTTTCTACATCGGTTGTGACCATAAGCGATGTAGAAAGTGTGACCAGAATCGATGTAGAAAGTGTACTTTCTACATCGGTTATGATCACAACCGATGTAGAAAGTCACTTTTACATCAGCTAAGGTCACAACCGATGTAGAAAGTTCATTTTTTTTTAAATGTTGCTTTTGTTTCGGAAAATTATCATATTATTTATTCACAATACCTGTATATATAAACAGAATACTAGGCAGACAATACAGAAATAATAGAGTCTATATATTTAAAGTAAATACATCAATATTTATTATGAAATATAATAAAAAAACTAAATATCTAAAAATTCCATGAATTCAACCCAAATTGGCAACCTCTATCAGAAATTCCCCCCAACATCTCCTCATATCATTAATTTCTTCATCTAATAGAGGTTGAGGATTGTCAAATATCTACAAAATGTTTTTGAATAAAATTAGTAAAAATATCATGTTATGCATTAAAATTAAATAATTAAATTAGGACAATTGTAATTAACCAGTGCCAAAAGTTAACAATAGAAGTCGAGACAATGAGAAACATATGTCTCGTCACATAATATCCACACTCGGTTCCTCCGGGTTGTCTTGGACACTTCAAAAAAAATAGAAAGAGTATCAAATATAATTAGAGATGGTGATAAAAGAATATAAAATAATTGAATAACTTTTAATAAAATACTTACCTTTGGAATTATCCATACAGGGTTTTTAATATTTGATGAATGCGTCCCTTTTAACCGAAGTCGAGCATTCATTGCTCTACAGTACAATATAAAGCAAATGAATACCTTTGAGAATAACAAATTATATGAATATAAATACCAAAATCCTAAAAACTTACAAATCTATAATGTCTTTTATATCTTTCTTTGGTTTTTGCCAAACAGAGCATAGAAATATAACTACATTCCACTTTGGACAAATAATGATTAATTGCCAATAGGCCCTACAAAATATGGATGACAATGAACAAAAATTAGGAATTTAAATGAATTCATTAAATAAAGCAATTAAGTATTGACTTACGATTGAAAATAAGGGGCTAGGTAACAATCTTTATCAACCTGCAATCTCCTATGAAGATATCTCTGTATCTCAGCTGCCTTGTTCCTGGTTTTCTGCATATGAACCGAGTCCAAGAATCCATAGAGGTATAAGTTATCTCTTTCAGTACAGATACGATACAGGTACCTAATATTGCGAATAATTTTCATATATTAGATTTTGATAATGAAATAATTCAAGTAAGGTTTAGAAATTTACTTACATCAACCATAATTGTAAAACTGTTACATGTAGGAGATCGTTACCCACAACCAACTCCAATATATCCTTCTTAGTAATATAGAAGGGGATAGGTGTGGGCTTCCCTATGATATCTGGTTCCATTGTTATTTGTAAAGTTTCATCACCAAAGTTTATGGTAATACCAAATAGACGTGTGAGCAAATCAACCTCATGTTTCTTTGGAGGAGGCTCAGGAAGATCTCTTTTAGCACTGAAATCAATCTTCTTCCCATGATTTTCCTTATAAACCTACAATAAATTCACAAAATAGTAAGATATATATATATATATATATATATGTATATATATATATACATATATATATATATAGACACACACACAATGTGTATATTAAAAAAATTAGTAACATAGGCTAAAGTTATTTAATACCTAAGGTTGAGCTCGCTGTATAAGTCTCCTCGGCCATATAATAAAATGATTGGGGGCTTGCCCACGACATGAACCTCCTCAATAAGAACAGGAACAAGAGCATCTGCATCTTCAACCCGTTCAACCACCACTCTAACATGATTATCATCAATTTGCTGGTGATGGATGGTTGAACCCAAGGTGTAGACTTTCCCAATGGCTACCAAACAATATGGATCATCAACATATAACTCATAATCGTTTGTAGTTGTATCCACATCCTCTTCTCCCTGTAGTTGCTCCTCCGTCAGAGCACAACTTCCCTTTGTGCTCACACGCCTAGGAGAAGGTGATGGATGGTGACCCTGTGTCTGTGTTTGGGAAAGTCCCAAAGATGCAAGCTACTGCTTAAGCTCTTGTCTGAGCTCTTCTCGAAGTTCTTGCCGCAGTGCTTGTCTCATGTCTTCGCGCATGGCATCCAACTCATATTTAGACACTAAACCTTCTTTGGAAGTCTGTCTAGAAGACAATCCAAAGTACTGTCTAAGGCTAACACCTCGCCTAACTGCACGAACATGACCTGGATGCTCCGGTTGGCCAATAGCAGTACTCAAGATGTCATCTCGGCCAGCTGGAACAAATACTCCTTGTGAGCTTCGTTCAACCAAAGAATCCTACAAAACAAAAAATGACTATTATCAGTAATGTACATGTTTGAAGATAAATAAAAAGAAAATTTACAAAATTGTGTGATTACTTACAATCTTCTCAGCAACAATGCAAGAAGGCTCTGATGTGTACTCTCCAGATGCCTTTTGGTGTGCCCTCTTCCATTTCTCATGGCGTGAAGGTGGAGAGGGTGGAGAGAGAAGTGTAGAAGGGTCTGCTTCAGATGATTGCTGACGATCTTTCAACTTCTGCTTTATCAGCCTCTCTTGAATCAACTCATAACCCCCATGAGATAATCTGTGGGGGTAATAGTTCTTGGCAAAAATTTGTTAAGCCTTCTTTCTTTTCTCCTGTTATAAGAAATCAAATCAATTAATCATAACATTGCTTATATTAGTCAATTAAAAAATATATTATTAGAAACATACATATAATGAATGTAGGATCCATTCGAGACTCAACAAATTTATGCCAAGTGTCATCATCAAGGAACTGGTACTCCTCACAAGAAGACACATCCTTGAGTGACCCATAAATATATATTTGCTAGTGAGATATGTCTTGAAGCCCCTCTGGCGCTCATCAACAAATGAAAGTCACTTCCTCTTCTGGAAGTTAGTGTTTGGTACATCATATGTAAGCTACATAAAAGAAAATGTAATTAGTTAGTGAATGATAAATTTATGGAAAAACTTAAAGCTTTAAAGTTAAATACCATGATAGTCTCCCAAATTTGATCCTTCACTCGCATCTCAACATCATCCCAATCATTCTTCAAAATACTGGCTTTGTTTCGTCCAAGGAGGGTCACATAACTCTTAAATTTTGTCTTGTTTGACCCTAATGGATTCCCAGTGGCCTGATCAAACTCTATGGGAATCCTTTACTCGCCACTCCGGCTAAAGGTTAACTCACTTAACCATGTGACTCGTCTTCCCTTCTTTTACCGAGAAGAAGGGTTCTCAGATCCACTTTGTGAATATTAGCCGAGAAACCTCAGAAGGGTCAGTCATGTATCTGTTGAAAGTAGAGGGAAAAAATGGAAACTAAATACAAAAATAGCAAGTTTTGAAGCAAGAATGGAAAGATATGAAACAAACTACTAGGTCTGAATATTAACTATAAAATATAGCAAGCAAGTTATGAACTATATTATCTGTTAGTGTTTCAATTACCTTATTAAAAAGAAATGACAAAAAATTTCAATTAGCTTACGAGTTAATCTTAGCCTATGACATAGTTTTGTAAAATCCTAAGGGTATAATATCTTGACATATTTTAGTTTGTATCAAATGTTTTCTCAATTGTAAATGGCTATCCTTTATGTGATAGTTGTTTCCATTACTCGGTATACCTCAAAAAGTGGGCATGTGCTCCAAAAGATACAATGCATGCACAATAACACATAATAAAGGAACTATATACAAACATTGCTTCTTAGCTAGTTCATCTTTCAAATGTGTTAAACTAGGTCTTTCAAAAATACATACTTAACAAAATATATATATATATATATATATATATATATATATATATATATTAAGACATATAAAATATTGGTTATTAATTTATAATGTGTTGGAGAGTAACTTTATATTCTTTATTAATAAAATTATTTTGATAGGATAATAAGATACCATACCAAGAGTTCTCTATGTAAACTTACATATGAAAATAGAAAGTACCTTCTTTCATCTTCATTTGAAAATGAATGATAGGATTGTAAAGTACAAGAGTTTTAAAAAATTAACTAATAACTTCATGTCATGTAATTTTTTTGAATAAATATCAATGCATGCATGTTATGCATCATATGTATAAGATTCTTGCATTATGATTTACAATCTTATCATATTTGCTTATTTGAATATATTCAATTCTTTAAAATAATTGATTATTTTTTATTGAGATTTGTTTCTTAATTATAATAATTATAAAATCCTAGGTATATGATATGGGGTTATAGAAAAACAGGGGAACATAGAAAAGTGAGAGACAAAAAGAGAGAAATACATTATGAATATTAAGCGATTCAAACTACAAGAAAGAAAATGTGACACTAACACAACACATAAACAACTAGCCCCTGACACATAGTATGAATATCCCTATCACACCCTTTAATTTATAACTTGCAAATTGGCAATGTGATAGATTGAGAGTTGGATTTGCTGAATCTCTACGATCTCTATTTGCTACTCTGGGTAAGAATAATATATCTAACCTCTACTATCTCTAATAGCTACTCTGGGTAAGAATGCTACATACCTTAGCTTAGCAACGGCGATGGCATAGACGACGGCGTGCTTCGCATTCGTTTAGACGACGGCGTGCTTCAAGACGACGTTCGGTTAACAACTTAGGCTTAGAGAAAATAGTAGACTTATGCTAGGGCAGGAGGATAACAATGAAGATTTTAGAATTATGTTTAGAGACAACAGTCGCATCAGGTTTAGAGGAGGGAAAAAAGATTTTACGTCGGTTGTTTATAACAACCGACGTAAAAAGAACATTTTACATCGGTTATTCTACTTAACCAATGTAAAAAAGCTGACTTTCTACATCGGTTGCTTTATAACCGATGTAAAAAGTTTAAACTTTATTTGCAAAAATATCACCTCTTATTTTTCTACATCGGTTGTAAAATAACCGATGTAAAAAGTGTCAACTTTGTTTACAAAAATGCTACCACCTTTTTTCTACATCGATTCACAAATAACCGACGTAAAATTCTATTATAAAAGACTATTTTTCTACTAATATAACACAAAAATTATATAAATTTTTATATGACATTAAAAAATCAAATAAATGAAAACTCCTTTCATATCATGCTCATGATATAATTTATAAACTCATAATTTGAAGCGATTGAAGATTAAAATAAATAATGTTTTAACAAAATATAATCAGCAGTCCAATTTTCATAATATAACTTTCAGCAAGCAAAAACTATTTTAATGGATTAAAACAGAACCATTAATCAGTTCTCCTTACAGTCAAGTAGTGATTTTAAAACCAAACTAAATTATTTAGTTCAACTTACTCGATAAAAAAAAACAACTAGGTTACGAGTTATTCTCATGCCTCATAATTTGTAACATGTTTAATAACCATATTTATAGTCACTAGGTCAGACAGAGTGTTTAATAACATCAAAACATATCACTTGTAATGTCGAAACTTGTAAGGTCGAAGGACTAATATTCGATTGTCACCTTGACAAAAACTTATAACAATGATATAATAATCCATGTAGTAGTTTTATGGTAAGTCGATTCAATACTATCAAAACCTTAATGCATGCGTACGTGATAGGATGATATCTTATATCCATTACTTGTGAGATGGACGCATCAATCCCCTCAAATATTAGTCTGAACATACTCTAATCATTCTTATTAATAATAATGCATGATTAGAGGATACCATCAAGTCATTCGACGCATTAAGATATCAAACACATTCTTCTAAAAATTGTATTGTGTTAATAACATAGATAAATAAATAAAGTATATAGTAATATAATAAAAATATGTCTATTATTAATAAATAAGCGTATAAGTTGTATATTTTACGGACATTTTTAAATTTAAATTTAAATTTATAAATAAAAATAAATTAAAAATAATGATTAACATTTTTATTTTAAATAATTAAATAATTAATTTCATATGAAATTTAAGTGATAAATTTTTTTAAATAGAAGATAAAATTAATGAAATAAAATATCAAAATCATGATATAATCCTTATTTATATGATGTATTAAAATTTAAAAATCAAATATAAATCAATATTTATTAATATTCCAACAATTTTAAGTTTTATTTTATCTGAAAAGGAAAAATATATTTAAATATATTACTTTTATCAAAATTTAAATTTTATTTCTTTAAAATAAAAAAAAATTAAATGTCTAGCATAAGAGAAATCAAGTTGCTTGATTGAAATGGGAACAGATCTTAAAATTTTTATATTCATGATTAATAAACTTAAATTTAATATATAAAAATACATATATAACACGAAATAATACATGTCTAGTGAAAACACATAATTGGTCTGAAGGAATTAATCCATATAAATTGTTGTTTATATTAATTATTATTATCGTTTCTATCAAGCAAAATTTTAAAGATTTTTTTATTTTGCAATAATTTTTTGTATAAATATATATAATTATAAATATTAGTTAATTAATTTTGTTC
This sequence comes from Canavalia gladiata, assembly GCA_037954105.1. Classification (NCBI taxonomy): domain Eukaryota; kingdom Viridiplantae; phylum Streptophyta; class Magnoliopsida; order Fabales; family Fabaceae; genus Canavalia; species Canavalia gladiata. The sequence goes on from CM075660.1 coordinate 20,978,217, forward strand.
AACTTTTCCAAGTTTAATGTTATTTTATCATAATATATAATTATTTAACTTAGTTGCACTTGGAGTCTCCTTAATTTAAACATTTAAGAATTTGAGTTTTCCTAATTTCATTAGGTAAATTTGATCCTTTAAATTTTAAAATTTCACAATTTTGTTTCCCAAGTTATTTTTTTATCAAATAATAAAATTACTAAAATTATATGAAAAATTAAATTAAGTTATTCAACTTTTAGACAAAAAATAACATAAATTATTAATTGACTTATGAAATAAGAGATAAAATTTAATAATTATTGAATTATAAATTAATAGAGATACCAAAATTGTAAAACTTAAAATTAGGATTAAAAATATTAAAAAAATTAAGGAAATAAAAATTGTTAAATCTTAAAACTAAGGGAACTAAATGTACAATTAAACCTAATTGTTTTACACATATTAACTTGTAAAAAAATAACTAGTAAAGTAGTTATATTATTATTTGAATCATGGTAGAATAACATTAATGATTTTATTTTATAAAAGAATAAATTTATCTTAATATTTTTTTAATTTGTTTGATATTATTTTTGTTATTATTTATTTATATTTAACTGTTTAAAGTGTTAAAATATCAAATATTCAATATTATTAACGAATGAATTATCGACAAAAATATTCAGTTACACTTTTTTGACAAAGTTTTAAGATTAATTTTTTTTATCTTTCAAATCTTTGTCAATATTTTACATCTTCGCTTGTTTTTCATGTTTTTCTTCATCTATTAGATTTATATACATTTAATATATTTTTATGTATTTAATAATTTTTTCATTCATTAAGTTTTTTTTTATATTTTAATGTACATTTTTAATCTATAAAATATTTAGTTATATACGTGATTTTTAAATAAAAAAATAAAATGAAACAAAAATTTATTTTCTATTTTTTCTTGTTCATTATTTATATATTTAAATAAATTTTCTATTTTATTTATCTCATGTTCTTTCTTAGATGTAAACATAAATTTTATTTGATAATATTATGTCATATTAATATTAGAGATATTATAAAATTGCAAGAAATATAAAAAAAATCAAATACCATGAAACATTTGTGAAAAGATTTATTATAGAACGAAATGATTATTTTACATTCATTTAGATTCACTTACCTTGAAGGCGAAAGACATGTAAGTTGTATCACTTTTTATTAGTAATACAAAATTCACATATCAAATTATATTGTCTTTTTTAAATGATAATTAAGGTAAATTTAAATATAATTAAATTATAAATTTGACTTCATGCAATTTAAGTTTGAAGGAAATGTATACAAACTTGTGTTAAATAGGTTTTATTTAAAAGGATATAGTGTTAGCTTTGATATTCCTCATTGAAAACAAACACGTTCAGAAGTTATATCCATTGCTCCAACTTTGGAGCTGCTTTTGTTGACACAACTATCACGGATGAATTAACATATAATTTTGTTTTTATTTTTTAAGGAAAGATGGTAAAACATTTTCCTTCTTCTAACCAAGTAGTAAATTTTGTAAGCTATAAGCAATATATTTTATATTGACTACTTTTTTTTATTGAAATTTAATGTGAAATGAATGACATCCTATCATCACTATAATTTATAAAAAAAATTACATTTAAGAAATTAACATATTATATAGGAAATATGATGGTAGAAATATTTTTACTTTTTTACTGCCAAACATATGCTTATTTGAGCAATTTATTTTCATATATCATACAAACAAGTTCTAATGTTTATGACAATATAAAGGGAAAGAACATCTAATAGCATACCAAAAAATCCTTGTGCAACTGATTTGGTTTTTGGAGGATCTTCTAATGGTTTTGTTGTTATAGTTGATGCAGATTATGTAGTTTTTTAATAGGTAAACTATTATTTTATTTCGTGAGTTATTTTGCATTTTAATTTTGTTAATGATTTGATGTTTTACTTTTTTATTATAGCAACTGATTGTATTGAAAATTCAAAAATTTCTACATCATATTGATATTTTTAGTGTTTATCCTTTTCATGATGTTATCTTAGAATTGACAATTATTCATATAACAAAAAGTTTTAATATTATAAATAAAAATCTAATAACTTAATAGATTTATTAAATCTTTATTTTTAGATGATTTCATTATTTCAAATTATAATAAAGAATGTCATACAAACATCTACATTAATAATAAAGATTAAAAAATAGTACTTTTTCAAAATTATTATTTTTAAAAAAATAAAAGAACTACTCATGATACTTAAAAATAATTAAATGCATTTGTGTTTTCCATCACAGTTTTAATGTTCATGCATTACCTCCTTTGATTTTGGATCTTAAACATCTTTCGATACTTAAACATAATAAAATATATATGTATTAATAATATTTGTTTTCTTTTTATTTAGTTAAAAATATATTTATGATCTTTTTAACAAGTTCAATTTTTCTAAACTTCTCCCCAAAATTTTATATTTAAAATTTTCACTTACAAAATACCATTTTCTTATGGCATGATATAAATGTTTCGTCTTAAAATTATAGATTCACACATACGTGTTGATCCTAATCCTAACTTCTGTGAGAGACTTATTTTTATATGTTACATCTAGTATAGTTTGCTAAGGATCCAATGATTTTAAACAAAGTTGGATGTATTCTTTTAAATTGCCACGTCCTTTACAATTGGTTAGACCTACTAAAGTCATCATTCCACTTGTTTGCTTCTTGCTTTCAACAGGTATTCCATACAATGTATTTAAAAGAAGCTCATCAAAACAATAAAAAAGCTATATGGAGGTAAATAATGGATTAGATAGATCTATTATCATCAATTTATGCAACTATTTATTCTTTTATAAAAGAAATGATTTTACATTTTTAACTCAAGCATTATGGGTTTTTTTTTCTTGATAATAGTTTAAAATCCATTCGTATTTTCCTTTCGATTATGATATTTGATGTGTATTTAAAATATTTATATTTAAAGAAAAAAGATTTTTCTATGTGTATCCATGATTGCAGATGATATAGTTTAGTATGACATCATTGGAAATTATGTGATTTACAAAGTTTCTGAATTAATGATGTAGAGCATATAGTCCCACTTTCATTTTATGGATGAAGAGCCCCACTTGCTACACTTTCAAATGCCATGCAATATTTTGAGTAGTGTAGCTTACATATTAATCCTTGACATTCACAATTATTACTTGAATTTTGTGATGGACTGTGATTGTCATTAATTTGAATTTGATTCATCTTTCTGTTTATTGTTTAAAATATAGGTGTGAGTTCAAGGATATTCATGGTGAATGGATTGGTCAAGTTAAACCTCATTTAGGTTCCAGAATAAACCAAAATGTAAAAAAAACATTGAATACAGTTGAAGACAAAAAGAAAGTTAACACTTGTCATACTATAAGAAGGAAATTACGTGATGTTCTTACCGACCTTCTTTAGGTAATATTTTTCTTTCACAAACACATAGCACATAGCACATGGGCCCTAACAAAAACTTTGAAACAACTTTAAACAATTGATAATATAATGTTAGTTATCTATTGACCAAACTATGTATGTGTGCACATGCAAGCACTTAATCATAAAGCATTTTTCCTAATCCTTTTCTTTCTGTATTACCAACGAAAGCCTAATTTCATCCTTAGAAAAATACTTTTCAAATGTGATTATTATTTACAATAGACCAATCTACTTTAGTAAATCATTGAGATCTTTATGTCAAAACTAAAAAACACACTATACAACTTTTGTTTTCAATATCCTCAATTACATTAGACAAATTTCATAAATAAAAAGACTTTGTATATTTCTTAAATTTTAAAAAAGAAAAATTTTATTATTAGATATTATCAAAACAGTTATGTTTGACCTGATTTTTTAAAATTTCATTAAAAAAATTATCCTTCAATATTTAAAACTAAAAAAGAAAAAAATTCTTTTAGATTTTGGATTAATTTATTTATTTTTATTTTATTAGTTATTTTTCTTTTTCCATCTTACTTACTCAAGTATTAATTAAAGATTAATGAATAGGATTCAAATAGGATATAAAAGTATTTAGGTTTAAGTATATATATATATATATATATATATATACCAGAATTTAAGTGATAAATTTAATATTTAAATCAACTTAATAAATTTTTATAAAATATAAAATTTATTGATTTAATTTTTAAATCATGTTATAATAATTTTTTTATTATATATATCAAATTTTAAATACTTTAAATATTTATATTATTTAATTATTCATATTATATATATATATTAAAATAACGTAATAAATATTAAAATAAAGTCATAAAATATCTATTAACTTTTATGTTGCATAACATTTTAATTTTTAATTTTTAAAAAATTGTTTGAAGAAAAAAATATTTTTTATTTTACATAAATAAATATATTTTATTTTTATAAAATTTTAAAATAAAAATAAATTAATATAAATTTATTATATTTTTTATTTTTTATTATAATAATTAATATATAATTCTCTTAATTTAATAATAATTTTTTTCCTTCCTCTCATTTCTCACAACCTTCAAAATGATCAAGTATATCTATGAAAAGGAATATTACGATCTTTGTAAGTCATACACCATCCTTAATTAACTCTGCAAAATAATGTTGCTCGCATAAACAAAAAAAAAAAAAAAGATGTCCATTTTCATAATAAATGTTAAATGAGATCAACAATGTTTCTTCCCGTCTTCCACAAGTAACGGTATTAATTTACACGTGTATTTAACGTTTTTGAAAGCAAGGTGTACCTGCGAAGATTATCTATGCTCTTAAACCTAAAAGAGAGTCTGAATGGCAAATCTAAAGGCAAATAAACTCCTTTATGTCAAGCTGCAAAAAGACAAACTTGATAGCTATCAATTCTGCATTATCAATGGTGGAAACTCCAATGTGACCCAAGAACCCTGCCACCAAGATCATTCCAAATGATACCGCAAACTGACCCAGTTTACACTAGATTCCAAAAACAACTATAATCTTCAGCTTGTGAAAACCATTTGGAAGGCATCTAAATAACTTCTAGTGGAGAATAACTTTTTGAATAGAATAATTTAAAATTATTAGATTTATGTATTTAAATAATAAAAAATTAAAACTATTATAAATTTTTATTATTTTTATGTTAAATAGAAAAAATTTAATAGTTTTTAGTTAAAAAATTATAAAATATTCTGGTATATTATTTTTCAAATTATGATTCATAATTCTTCTTAATTTTATTTTTAATAATTATTTATTTTTATTTTAAATTTTTTTATCCACATACAAGGTAAACGCTCATTAGACAAAACTTCAAACTCAGATTCTCCATAATCATCGAATAGCTAAAATGGACAAGTTCGAGTTATGACCTTGAAATTTATATATTATATTTTATTTATGTTTTTTTTTTAATTTATGAAAACATTTGAATTATAAATGATATAAGTAAATCTCCTCATTATCTGAAATACAAATATTGTATAAAAATATTAACATTTGAATTATATGTTTTAAATCACATAAATTATATTTAAATATATTTAGTTGAAATGATTTAATTATGTAAAAATAAAAAATATTATTATTATTATTCAAAATTTTATAATATTCTTATAATTTTTTTATTTCTTTCTGTCACGCTTTTTTTTTTAAATCCCTTATTGCTGCAGTAACTTGTAAGATATGTTAGAAGAATATGATGATAGAAAAGTATTATAGTTTCAAAAATGTTGGGTAAAAGTAAAATGTACGTGTCCATATTTACACGTGGCTCAGATACTTTGGACATAGACACGTGTTCCTCTCATTGAATGCCACGTCAACAGAGAGACGTCATAGGTGAGAACCAAGTATGATGTGCTAGTACCGCGAGAAATGCATAGGCAAAAGATGACTTTATTGAGAAAAGACGCAACGAAACGATGCCACGTGATCGAAACGGAGGAACGAAACCGTACGCGATACACTTATTGTATCGAAACAGGTTTTCTATAAAATCCCGCACGTGCTGTAGCAGTTGAGCTGAAATCCAGGACAAAGAAGAACAAGGAAGAAGATGGAGAATCATCAGATCTGGAGCAGGAGCATAGCGTTGGGAGCGTTCGCGTTTTCCCTGCTGTTCCTATCGGCCTCAGCAGACGACGTCGTTGTGCTATCTGAAGATAACTTCGAGAAGGAAGTTGGTCAGGACAGAGGAGCTCTCGTTGAGTTCTACGCCCCATGGTAATTTACCATCCCTTCTTCTCTGCTTCTGTTTACTATTGCTTCTTCCATTATTACTTTGAATTCTTGAAATCTAACGAGTAGTGTCTTTTACTAGTTGATTCGGATGTTATTGTCTTTTTGTTTCGTTTCAATCGCATGTGTTCTTTGCTTTGAACGGTTCAACTTGTGGTTTTACTTTACCATCTGTTGATTTGTTGTTAATGACTTCTAGATGATAAGATGCGATGCCGTTTTCCCTTTAGTTCTTCTAGAATCAATTTAGAGCAGTGTTTGTTTATTAGGGCAATTTTGTTCACTACTTTAGTTTGCCCCTCTCGTTGTTAACACTTTAAAAATCAGTTGGTTAAATAAAAAACTAACATTATTTTTTATTTATCTCCTAATTTAATACGGGTTGACCATAGTCTTTGGTTCCTCTAATCAACTAATTAGAGCATAATATTTCTCTAATTTAAATTTCAGTTTTTCTAATGTGTGCTCAAGAGCTTGTAATAAAAATCTATACACATGATGTTTTCATTGCAAATAATATGATCCAATGCATTGGTAATATTAAATATTACAATTTCTAATTAAAATTTATTTTTAATTTTTTATTATGTGTCTTAGAGCGCCTATAAAAAAAAATCGTTAAAATTTAAAATCAAAGGGACTGGTAGGTGCAATCAAGTTTACAATAATTTACGACATCTGAATTGCCGTCCTTTTTGGCATTGAGAAGAAAAAACCGCACAAGACATGAGAATAGAATTTTTAGGGTCTGCTTGGCTCGTTGAGTTGGAATTGTAGTTCAAAATTGTAAATCCAATTACAATTTTGTCAGAATTGAAGTTCATAATCATAATTCTTATTCTTGGGTTTTATAAAAAATCTTGGCGTAGATTATAATTCCAAGTTGAATTTTAATTTCATTTCGACACCTCTAATCAAGAGTAGTCATTCATGGGACTGCGGCCAGTCTGAGTAAAAGAATTGAGTCAAAGGTGGTGGTGATGATTGTGGTGTGAGATGCGGGAGCGGGTGATAGCAATTGCATCTTTGAGGATGGGGTTAGGAATTGTGATTTAGAGTATAGGGATTAGGAATTGGGAAGGGTTAATTTTATTTCTGTTATATTTCTTTGGAATTGGGCCTCTGAATTGTGATTTCAATTCTAAAGGGACTTCCAAAAAGAAGGGGTAAAAAGAAAATGGAGAAAAATAACTTATTGTTACACCTCCAAACAAGTCAAGCATCCATGCTCCCGAACACCATATATAACCAAAAAATTCATGAGGAGAAACCCAGCCATAACTCCAAAATAAAAAATTTAAATCAGTCATTCTATGTTAAAAAACTTCATGAGCATAACCTATTCTTTGTATAATTTACTGCAAGCATTACCTAACAATTGAATTGTATTTTTTTAAGCCTTGTCTGTGGTTTGATAATTTGTTATACAGAAAAATAATGCTTGCTAATATGTCATTATGTCTATGATCCCTCCCTCTTTTGTCATAATAGGTGTGGACACTGCAAAAAGCTTGCTCCAGAATATGAAAAGCTTGGTAGCAGCTTCAAGAAAGCCAAATCTGTTTTAATTGGCAAGGTCAGCATCCTAGTGTTTCCCTGCATTGAAACATTTGAATATTGTTTTGTGTTTTTCTTTACTGTGAATTTTTTCTGTGGTAATTTTGAAGCTTCAGACACTATCTGTTTTTGGTTGTCTATATTTTTATTGGTAATCCCACTCTTACTGCAGAGCATGTTAATGTGTATACGTGTTTTTATAGCCTCATTGCCTAAGCTACAACTTCAACATCTACTATGCAATCACTTGGATTATCTTTTCTCCACTATTGTTAGTGGTGGTAGGGGTGGGGAACCAAGTCTTAGCCCTATAATAAAATAGATGGTCAAGATTAGATTTAAGTAAACAATCTTGAGCATCTATGTTTGTTTGTATGGCTAAGATTAACTCTTCTTATGGTCCTCTCCTCACACTCTCACAAGATATGCCCCCTTGTAGACCCATACAGTCTATAGTAATCTTAAACTAGAAAGGAGGCAAAGAACATCCAAAAAAAGTGACATACTTTGTGAATGTCCTCATAGTTCTTGTGTTTGCATGTTTCTATAGTTTCTTTTTGGCCTTTCTCCTCTATAATTCGATAATTTGATTACCCATTAAATTGAGAAAGCTTTCCTTTTAATTTGATGTAGGTTGACTGTGATGAGCACAAGAGTTTGTGCAGTAAATATGGAGTATCTGGGTACCCAACCATTCAGTGGTTTCCACAAGGATCTCTGGAACCCAAAAAGTGAGCAGATGTTGGCTATTTTGAGCATAATTTTATTTCTCAATTCTTAGTTATTTATCTTTCCTTTTGCATTTAATACTTGATTTTGGAAAATTCTCATAGGTATGAAGGGCCACGCACTGCAGAATCACTTGCCGAGTTTGTAAATACAGAAGGAGGTACTGTTTGAGCTTTTGAAGTCATGTGTTTTAATATCTATGAAGGAAAAAGCATTGAGATATTAACATCATTGTGTAACTTCTAAGGAAACGTAGTATCTTGACTCAGAAATATCACAAATTAGCCATCTTGCGCCCTCATTTTTAAAAAAAGTATTTTATGTAGGATAGAGTTTACCAACCTACTAAAATTTAGGTTTTGTATCTTAGTAATTGATGTCCCCATACTCTCCCTAGATTTTTCTAGCTTTTACATTGATGTTGAGTATAGGCATCAGCACAATCTGGTTTTCTGTCTTCTACCATGCATTTTGGCTTGTAATTATAATGAGATTTCCTAACGGTGGATATGTTTGCAGGAACAAATGTTAAGATTGCTACAGCTCCTTCCAATGTAGTGATACTAACACCTGAAAATTTTAATGAGGTTGTCTTGGATGAAACCAAAGATGTCTTGGTTGAGTTTTATGCACCATGGTACTCACCAATAATTTTTGTATTGTTTCTATTTTTATCTTTAATTCACCTTTTTTTTGGACTATAATTTTGTAAAGCTTAGTTTATGTTGCTCACCTAGTGTTGTGAAAAACTCTCATTCTCATATTCTGCTAGATCTAATAAACTTGTGATTCTGCCAGGTGTGGACATTGCAAGAGTCTTGCTCCTGTAAGTGGATCTTTGACAAGTCCTTGTTATCAATTTTAAGGTTGGGCATTTAATTTCTGTAAAACCAATAATGTGAAACCTGACTATGCTCTTTATCCCTTCAGACTTATGAGAAAGTTGCTACAGCATTTAAATTGGAGGAAGGTGTAATCATTGCCAATCTGGATGCTGATAAATATAGGGATCTGGCAGAAAAGTGAGTTTTATTTACCTGATCTAGTTTGCTAAGTTGTTTTTGTTTTGAATGTATCAAACTTTAAAGGTGACAGGCCAGTAGTAGAAGTAGTATTGTTTGAGGTTCTAGACTGGTGTGCGTGTTGCATGGTGTTAATGTGGAATATATGAATCTTTACCAGTTCATGGAGGATCATATTTCAGTGTAATTCAGATATGAACTTTAATATAAAATAACAGGAAGAAAAAAAATTATAGGAAATAAAAGAGATGGAGGTTTGATACTGCTGATAAGATGATAGATGATTAATGTGGTTACTGTGGTTTAGAAACCAAAAAATCCAGCAAAGACTATGGAGGTGGAAGTACACTATTATAAATAATTGAAGTTTGCTGGAATAATATTTATGCAGGTATGATGTGAGTGGATTTCCTACCTTGAAGTTCTTCCCAAGGGGCAACAAAGCAGGTGAAGAGTACGGAGGTGGAAGAGACTTAGATGACTTTGTGGCTTTTATCAATGAGAAATCTGGAACAAGTCGAGATGGAAAAGGACAGCTTACTTCCAAAGTTAGTGACTCACATCATAGAGTAGAAGCTAGATTATTTATTTTATTGGTGGTGAATTTGGTGGGGGGATGAAAAGTTGAAATTGTTGCATTTGGTATCTTGCTCATACATTCGATATTTCTGTATAGGCTGGTATTGTAGATAGCTTGGATGTCTTGGTAAAGGAGTTTGTAGCTGCCAATGATGCAGAGAAGAAGGCTGTGTATACCCGAATCGAAGAGGAAGTTGAGAAGCTTGAGGGTTCTGCTTCAAGGTAAACTTGAACGTCATCCTTCTAGAATATTTCTTAGTGGGCAAACGCTTTTAATTATATCACTTGAAAATAGCTTAATGTGCATTACTGTATTGCATATATACTAGAATATTGGCCGATAATAGCTATATTCGATAATGCAACTGTTGTTTTTTATCGTTAGGTACGGGAAGATTTACTTGAAAGCTGCCAAGAATAGTATTGAAAAAGGTCCTGATTATGCTAAGAACGAAATCCAGAGGCTACAGCGCATACTTGATAAGGTAATATTCTCTTTCAGTTAGAGCAAACCTTGAATTCTTGAGATTCGCTTCGGTTTCTCGAAATAACTATTTATGATAATTTTGTGATAAATTTTAATTATTTCTCGAAATAACTACTCATTTGCCTGTGTTGATTGATGCAGTCTGTTAGCCCTGCGAAGGCCGACGAGCTAACTCTTAAGAAAAATGTCTTGTCAAGTTATGCTGCTTGACGGCTTGTTGCAATTGTTAGCCATCTCGCCTGGAAGCTAGTGATCCACTGCAGCACGTTCTGATGATTGTTGGACTCTGAATATAGAAATTGCTGATAGATTTTCCGGGTGCTTAATTTGAGTCTGTGTTAATGTCCCCCTATCTTGCTTGGCGATTTTGGGGTGGTCTCTACTTGAGCGATTTTGGGAAGACGAGAACTTTTACTATATGTTTCTTTTGCTAGTTGATGATAGCTATAAATTTGTGACGTGACGGTAGCTGCATTATTACATGAACGATTATCTATTCGATGCTTGTTGCCAAATTGCTTTATATTCTAAGCAATGAACACGGATATTTTAAATAAAATCGATGAAAACAAAGAAATGAATTTAAAAAGTAAAATTCCGAAGCCAGAGGACTGTATGGAATATTTACTAGAGAGCAGCAGGGCACAAGAACGCGGTTATAAAGTGGGAAGCAAATTCCCAATAGACAAAAACCAACACAAGTAACTATCTCATACCGGAGACCAACAGTTCTCCATATACCGATTAGCCTTTGCTATCAGCTACTAACAATTCTCCATGTACCATGTAGCCGTTGATGAACCCTCTTCAATACTCTCTCTCGTCAACCAGAGACTTGATGTATGAGCATGACCTTTCCTCTGGATCAATGTTGGGAGTAGGCTCTTGGCAATGGCTGGAACCAAACGGAAGGTCTAAAGTTGCAGAGCCAGGAGGCTGTGTTCTCATCTGCACAGATCTTAGAAGTGCAGCTCTTCTTAAGTCAGCTGAGTGGCATATGTCACTCGGAGATGATGGGAATCGGCCTTCAGAATCTGACCCTCGCTGACGAGGCTGGGGGCAAGTAACGGTTGAGACAGTAGAGCCATGAGAAGCATTTGAACTTGAGGAAGGGGCTGAAGATAATACATTCGGGGATCTTTGGTACCTATAAGGAGAAACTGGACTACTGGGAAGACTATCAGGTTGGGATGAGCAACTGTGTGCAGGGGTTTCGCAAAATCTTGAGTCGTCCGAGTCTTCTGACATGGGTGAATACTGTAAAGACATATCATCCCTGAAAATAAATTTCAACATAAAAAAATGAAACATTTGGTAATTATTGGAGGGCGGAACGAATTTATCTTAACAAAAGATGGCTTGCAGTTCACTGCTGATGCTGGCAAATTATCATTCTTTAAAAATAGAATGCCTACTTATGGATCTCGTAGTTTACAATAATTTATAGTTAGCAAAAATACGCGCAATGGTGACAGCACCAGAAAAAGGTAAACTGGTAAGCGCAATGGTGACAGCACCAGAAAAAGGTAAACTGGTAAGCGCAATGGCGACAGCTTGTGTCATGTTTATTTTAAAATTTTAAGAGAACCATAAACTAACACACACTATGGAAACACATATATGATCTTATACGGGGAACGTAGCAATTTCTCAAACCATGAAACAACAAATACTTAAGAGTTACTTAAGACAAATATTTTTTGTACATATGTATTTTTACTCATATGCATTTAAACTTATTCATAATGGATTTTAAATTAAATCAATACAGGAAAAAATGCTTATGGTAACTAAGCAATATGTCTATGGACCAAAGCCACTTTACAGTTTACACAGCTGGAATTTTGCCAAAATTGTTAACCAATTCTATTCAAGAATCTGCAAATTAGGTCTGCTTGCTTGTTCAATCTTTAACATTACACCAAACTATATGCTATGATAGTCTAGACCCCCAAGGACAAAGGTTGAATTATTCAGACTTTAGGGCATATATAATAGGTTCGCTTGAGGGGAAAACGGAAATGAATGTGTTAGTGTGAAAATATGAATTATGACCGTAGACATCAGGTTTGGTGTTTCTTTGCCAACAAAACCATAATGAGGATAAGTTTAGTAATCCTCTTTCATTCTGGACCAGCAAAGGGATCAACATTCTCAGCAATTCAAGCTAACACAACAGAACTATTTGCCGTATCTTTCATCAGTTAGAATGATATTAAAGAATTTAACCAAACTCTCAAGTATGAAGGAGAAGGATCACAAACGAAACAAGGAAAAATGAAAAGAGTAGCATAATTTACACAAGATTTCAAAGCCAGGGTAAACTGCCAAAACATATATTAAATGCAATAATGCAACTGGCAACAACTCATTCCATGAGCCATTAGAAGCTTGCTCATACATTGTAAAGGGTTCTATTTAACATCCAATAATTACTGCTGAAATGCTACAAAATAAACTTCATCCATGAAAATAGCAGGTAATAAGCTTTCAAACTGGGAATAATACTTGCACACAAAAGTAACCATGATTTTACCTGAAAGAGAACATGCTTTCAGACCTAGCAGGAGACTCCATAAGATTGTCAGGAAGTGAGTCTCCAACTGTCAATCCGTTGAGACTGGATGCCATTATCTGGGCAGGGAAACAATGAATTAAGTTACTCTAATTATAGCTCATTTTATTCAATTGCAACAAAAGCATACATGAAAATTTAATATCACACTGTATCAGTTCAAACAAAGATCTACACGACCAAAGCGAGCATATCGTTCTAAGAAAAATCACCTTTTAAAATTGTGTTTAAGCTCAGTAACTCAGTTATGCAAATAAGTAATGTGTAATTTATAAGAGGCAGCTAAAGCCAAATCTCTTGAATTTGAACAACATACTGCTTAAAAACAAGCCAAATATTCATAAATTAATATTGAGATTCACAATTATAAATTAGTTTACGGGGAAAACAATAATTCAGAAGTTACGTTGTAGTTAAAGCAATAAAATAAACAAATAATAATAATAATAAAACGACAAAAAGAGGGGCAAATTGGATAATGATGTGTGTGACCTCGCTTAGGTAACGTTTGTGAGAGCGAAGATTGTCGAGGTAAACTTCCTCTTCGGGATCTCTGGTGCGCTTGCCACTGGGCGACGATGCTGAGGGTGACCCTCCCAAATTAGAATCAGAACCCATTGTTGGGACCAACTCATCTACACCGAGACTTTCTTTGGGGAAAAGGGGATATTCAATGTCGCAACCCTAATTTAATGTGCAAAGTGAACAGAGAATGCTTAGGTTTCCCCTTTCGTCTTCCGCCATAGGCGACACTGTGAAACAGCAGTATCAGAGTTAGTTTGCTTTTTTGGCCTCAAAAAAAAGATCGGAGGAAGGTGCAGTTTATGATCGTAGACCCGCACCTTTGTTCTCGACACGTGTTGCCAAACGGTTTTTTTAAGACAAAATCTTCTTCCTGATGTGAACCATGTTATGTCAGTGTGGATGTTATCTCACCGTTGATAGATATAATTTAAGTTAGCTTTTTCTCTAATATAATGTCCGGCTGAAAGTAGAGGGAGGAGGAAGGAGTGGGGAGAGAGAGGAATGTTTGTATATTTTTCATATATATATTTTTATACTGTAAATTTAAATTTTTGATCCTGTAAGAAAATATTTTTAGCGGATAATTTTTATATTAAACTATATATGCTTTCTCTAGAAAGTATTTTATTTTTATTTTTATTTATAAGAATTTAATTTTTTATATTATTACTTAAATTTTATTAATTCTTATTTGAATTTGATATAAATTTTAAATCTTAATAGGCTGTATTAAATTTAAAATATTGTTTATAATTTTTGAAATTTTAGTAAATTTTTAATTTAATTTAATTTTAAATTTTTTCACAATATATTAAAAGAAATGTTAAATGTGTTTGGGAATAACTTTAAACTAGTTAAAATTATTAACTAAAAAAATTGTTAAGGTATTTTAACTTTATTTGCTAAAATAATATTTTTTTAAATAATTATTTTCTATATTTTGAATTAAGTATTTTATTTATATAAAATTTTATATTTTTAAATTTATTATTTTAAAAATAAAATATTTTATTATTAAATATTAAAATTTATTATTTATAAATTTTACTTAAATTTAAAAAAATAAAATTATTAGTTTTTTTAACTTTCAAATAAACAGAAATGAAAAATAGAATTCATTGAATTTTATCTTTTTTTAAATTAAAAATTTTGGATAAAATTCATAGTCTTTTTTATTATTTTAATAAACTTTTATTTCATGTTATTAGTCCAGTTAAAGAGCTCAAATAATGTCAATAATTTTTTTATGTTATTGATCTTATATGATCTACCAAAGGTTTATTGTCATGTTCGTGATTAGATTAACTTGTTATTATTTCTATCATAAATTTTACTTGATATACCTTATTTTGTATTTGAGTTAAAACTTACGGTGGTTGTTCATCATACTTTTGTGAGCTCTTCGATTTTGGTTTCTCGTCAGAATGATCATGTTTGTCCTCGCAAATCACAAAAATCTTGACGAAAATGTAATCATCATTACAAGCTTGATCACACAAATGATCAATGTTATACTATCCACGGTTGCCCTCCTTATTTGATCAACGTTGCTCAAGTTACTTTAGAAGTCTCTCTTACTCTTGCTAAACCACCATTTATTCTACATGAATCATCTATTTTTTATGATGAGTTTTTGAAATGGTGTGAGACATGTTAAACTCCTGGTTCATTGTTATTTTTTCATCAAAACTTAAATACGAATACATCCTTTAAATTATCTCAATCTCATCTTTATTTCTACAATTTTCAAATTTTTAAAATGATACCAATTTCATCTTCATTTTCGAACTCGAAATTTTGACCCTTCACCAAATCATATTCTTTTCTCACATGTAAATATATAGTTAAGCTCCTTTTCGAGAGAGCTTTCCAATGATATATCCGGAGTTTTATTTTAAAGTTGTTTTTCTATTTGCTTTAGTTTTCATTAGGTAGTAGTTTGACATTGGTCCCAAACTAGTAGTTCATATGTTTAATAACTTATTTTTGTTAAAATAATTATTTTATATTTTATTCATACTCTAGAAAGTTAAAGGAATGAATTTTGAAGAGTTCGAAAATTGGCCACTATCTTTGCTAAATTTGAAGTCATTAAGGCAAGGGGAAGAGATTTTTCTATTTAATTTAGGTTATGGAATGAGTATAGAAATTTCTTTGATCTTATGTTAGTATAATTATTTATATATTTAGAAATAAAATATTCTTATACTATGTAAGGTTGTTACTTTGATGATTAAATTGGTTAAAAATAAAAATATAGTAGTGTGATAAAATTAAAAAATCATTTAAGTCGATGTGCAATATACTAAAATTATAGTAAAATTTTAAATTTATTTTGTCTACTTCTTACTTGTACATGAGAGTTTGCATGTAAAATTTTATGTCCTTAAATATGTGTATATTAAGAATATGTCTACAAATTTTTGTATCCATTATAAATTTAATAATTTTATATAAATTTTAAAATTTTTAACCCTTGAATTTAAAGCTATTTGAAGAAGGTTTTAAGAAAAAACATTGTCTTATAATTTTTAAATTATAAAAAATATTTTTGTATAATGAGTATAAAAAATATTTAATTGAAAAGTTTGGTGAAAAACCAAACTAGTTTCTATTTTATAAAAATATTTAAAATCTACCATTTTAAAAAAATTATATATTTTTTCTTTTTCTTTTAAACTTGTCATATAGTTTTAAAAAATAAGTTTGATATTTAGCTGGTCTATTTTATGTATGAAAAAAATTATAATTAAACTTCAATATTTACGGATAAACAATATAGAAAAGTTGAAATGATTTTAAATTAATGTTGATTTTGTGCAAATTTTATAAATTATTTTGCCAATTTTATTACATAATAGTATAATATATAAAAGTAAAATTTTTATCCCCTTCAATAATTTTTTAGAAATCTAAAAAGATAGTAATTTAATTATAAGTTTTTAAAGGACAATTTTTGTACAGTTTGGTTTTGTTCACAAATAGTTTATTATGTGTGTTGAATTTTTGACCTATGTTGATACCTTACTAGTAAATCTTAAATTTTTAAATATAAAGAAAAGTTTATATTTGTTTTAAATATATTAAATAATATTTTGTAAACTCAACTAGAAATAAAATGACTTTAATGATGAAAGTAGAATGTGAGAGTAGATAATCTTCAATATTATTAGGTTATTTAAGAAAAATTTGAGTTATTTATTATTATTGAAAATTTTGATATGATCATGAAAATTAGGGTTAAATTTCTATTAATCAAGATATTTTATGTTAGTCATATGTTATAAAAAGATTAATTCTCCAAAATATGGATGAATGGATGATAATAAATAAATTTTGATGATCAGATGTAGGTGATTGAAATTAAATATTAAAAAAAAAATGTTATGCATCATTTATCATATGTATTTTGATACAAAATGATGTTAATGACACTTGATGTAATCACTTATGACAGTTAACATGACTATCTTTTCCATAACTAATATGTTGATGATGATGAATTTACCCTTGACGTGTTGATTATGATGATTTTAATAGTATTTGATGTGATCGTTTGTGGTATTTGATGTGATAACTCTTGCCATACTTGATGGGTTGGTTGTGATGATTTTGATGGTTAACCATTTTGCCACACTTGATGTGTTGATTATGATAATACTAACGGTACTTGATGTGATCGTCTTGGCATGTGATATGATCATATTTACCACATTTGATGTGTCATATTAAAATATTTTGATACAAAAATTGAATCCACATGTATATCATATCATATGAGAATCATAAAGTCAACATTAACAAAACATAATGTGGTATGAAACACATCAGATTTTGGAACAATCATGAATCAATTATCATGTAAGGAATATGATAAACTTATATTGAACTTGCATACACGCGTTGCATAATCTTATACTATTGTTTGTTAGTTGTGCTTGAACTTTATTGGATACAATAAATTGTGGATGATATAGTTATCTACCTAAATATTGGTTTGATTTTATGTATAATTATGTTGAGTTTTAGTTGTTTGCCTTATATTATTAAATAAATTTTAGATCTTACTCATTCAATCTATCTGAATTGTTGTACACATATATTCTTATGTAGTTCACTTGCAAGATGAACTATTATATAATTAGGAAAATTATATCATTGTGATTGTGATAATTAAGTAACTAGATATTTCTATAATTAACTCTTGTATCTCTAATCTCTACTTTGAAAACTATATTTCTTTGTATAGTTGAAATACTCAGATTCATTCTATATCTTCTTATTTTTCTCTCTCAACAATTCTCTTAACGAATATTAAGTGAATTATCACTTTCATTCTTTACTTTGTTAACGTATTTTATTTTTATCTCTAACTAAAAAAAATTAGGTCGGCAGTCCCTCACTTTGTCATTTATGTTTTACATTAGTGTATAGAGTCAATTTTAATAAACGGAACGCTGATATGTGGTGTTAAATATCTTGATGTCAATTTAGAACAATTTAGATATACCTTAAATGTCAACTAAAGGATCAACGAAGTTGCGGTGGTAAAGATAAAATATTTGGAGATTTATTTACTGGCAACATGAGAACAAAAATGAAGATGAAGATAGGATATAATAAGGTGAATGGGATGGAGAAATCCTTAATGTATTATACGATATTATTTAGACATATTTGGACATCACCGTAGAAATCAACTTATCGTTTATGAAAATTGATCCTAAGAACTAATATGAAACACAAATAATAAAATGAGATACCAACGACTTAATTTTTTTAAATTAAAAATAAAAATAAATATATTAAAAATCATAGTTCACATATTGTTGTTTTCTGTTATAAAATTTTTTATAACATGAACAATAATAACAATGATGGTAATAACCACAAATACAGTAATAACAATAAAGTAGTAAAGATAAAAGTGTCAACAATAATAATGATGATAAAAATAAAAATAATGACAATGATAATAATAAAAATAACAATAATAATAATAATAAAATAGCAATATAATATTAAAATAATAATAGTTATAATTATAATAATATATAAATGATGATGATAATAATAATAATAAATAATTATAATAATTTTGATGATAATAATAATAAAAAAATTATATAAAATAAAAAATTATTCTACTTATTTGTAATTAAATTTTAGAGAAGACAAAAATTAACATGTAGTTGCCATTATTTCTAACTTTTTTTAAGCATAAATTTAGGTTTATAATACAGATGTTTAAATTTTTTACAATCATATATTTTTTTCATGTTCATTTATTTTTATAATTTTCATCCATGTTAAAATATGATTTTTAATATTTGAATCTCGTGTATTTTAAATTTATTTGTTTTATTCAAAAAATATACATATATATATATATTATATTTTTAAAACTATTTTATTACTTTTTATTTTTATTGAAAATAATTAAATATTATTATCATACTTGAAAATTAATTAATTCATATTACAGTTTAAGACACTTGAATTGTAATTTACACTAACTAAATTATGTTATGACGCTTAGAAATATTATTATAATTTGATTGTTTTTAACCATGTGTAAGAAAAAAAACATTTGCTTCCAAAAATCAAATACTATGATAGGTGGGTGCAAGGCTAGTTTTGCATTGTTTCTATATTATAATAATTAAAATGATAAATAAATATATACATAATGTTTTTATTTATTTATATTTATAATTTTTTTTTAATAATTAATTATCAATTTTGATAATTGTTTAATAAAAAAATTATAATTATCTATATAAAAAGTGATGGTTAATTTTTTTTTACGTAAATGGTAGTTCAAAATAAAATCATCATCAATTAATAAAAAGTATGTTCAATTATAATATATGAGTAATTGATTGCATCAAAATAAAATCATCATCAATTAATAAAAAATATGTTCAATTATAATATATGAGTAATTGATTGCATTATAAGATAATTGATTATATCATAAATTTAATGTTATTTATATAAAATAATAATTAATTAATTAATAAAATATTTTTAATTGATTATTAATGTGATTAATCGATTACAAAACGAAATGTATCATAATTAGGGATGGAAGTAGGCCGAGCCGAGTTAGGCTTTGAGTGTTCAAGTTTGGTCTGTTTAAAAATTTTGAGACCTGGCCTGATTTAAAGCCTACAAGACCTGCAAGCTTGTTTAAAAACCTACATTACAAAAAAATCAATAAATAAACTTAAAGTTTATATAAATAATTAATTAAAAAAACTTGCAAACTCAAAACTTATAAGATAAAAAGGCTATTAAATAAGCTTGAAACATATATATATATATATATTAATATTATGTAAATAAAATATAAAATAAATATTATATAAATATAATATATTAAAATAAATATAAATATATAATATATAAATATAAATAAGCCTCTGAATATGTTAAATAGACTTTTTTATAAGCCTAGGTCTGACTTGTTTATCTAAAAAGACTTTTTAAAAAGTCTGAACCTGTTTATTTATTAAATGAGCTGAGCCTAACTAGACTTTAAACGAGCCGAGTCATAGGCCCCTGTCAGACCTTGTTCACTTTCATCTCTACGCATAATGCAGTTGTTATACATATGTGAAAGAATGGAAAAATATTGCATGTTTCCCAACATAATTTATTCATCCTTCTATTTTCTTCCCGTAGCACGAAGAACACATTACATATTTAGAATGTTCATATAAAATATGTAACATACATCAAACATCAAATGTTTTACATTAATTGATTATTTTTTATACATATATTTTACAAGTAAAAAAAAATACACATATAAATACATTCAAAAAAATATATTCATGTGTTTCATATAAAAATCATGTAAAACTGATAATTTTTTTTTATATGGTTTATTTTAAAGTCTACCTAACTTGTTAAAAGATCAAGATTTGAGTGGATGATAAAATAAATATAAAAATTTATTAAAAATATTATTTGAATATAAAAATAAGCTTAATTTTTATATTTTTTTATATTATTAAAAATTAAAAATTTATAAATATAAATATAAAATAAATGTTATAAAATTAATTTTAATTGTATAATAATATAAAATTAGATGATAATTAAAAATAATAAAATTATGAGTCTGTGTTTAATTAAATTTTAAAAATTAAACAAAAAATATTATAAATCATAAAAAATATATTTAATAAAAATTAAAAATAATTAGTATTTGAAATTAAACTTGACTTGTGAAGAAAACATTAAGATCAAACTTTTGTCATGTATGTGAAGTAACTAAATTAACAAGTCAACTTATTTGAATGTAAATTTAAGTTAAAATTTTAATTAATTTATTATTTTTTCACAGTTGAATTTTTTTGAAATATTTTTAAGAGAACTAAATTAATATTTGATAACTATTATGTTTTTAGAAAATATAAAATTTAGATGATAAATAGAAGTACAGAACATTTAATTATAAAAAGTAGATAATTATAATTTTTTAAATAACCCTAAAATTTATTAGTAATTATATGTATATTTACACAAGTTAACATCTAGGTGTAACTTAGATGGAAATTACTTAATATTTTGCTCTCAAAATACAATTAATCTGATATTTGCATAAAGAGGGAAAAAAGGTGCTAGCAGAAGACCACATCGAATTTGATTCTCTTGAAAACAATTGATTCTCTTGAAAACAAATAAAGAAAGGAAAAAGATGACAATAAAGTACCTTTTAGGATGCGGGAGAAAAGTAGTATGTTTATGTGAAAGGTAATGAATGGTTATCAATCATGATTCTCGTTAAAATGGAGGAACTTAGGAACTCGATTTTTCCTCCAATAAGCAGTTAGGGGATCTTAGGATACAAAGGGAATATATTGACCGCACCCACCAAAAAACTCCCGCAAAAAAAATATGGTAAGCGAACCGCTCTCAATTTTTTCGCCTGATATATTAAAAATTACATTATCTCATGGAAGTAAAGGTCATTTATAAAGTTACGTTTAAAATAATTTAATTTTTCTTTATTTATATATATATAAATATTTTATTAAAATAAAACAAATTTTCTAATCTTTTTATGTTAATTTCTTCCCCTTTTACGAGAAGAACTTATGCTTAGGATTAAAGTTAAAATAAAAAATAAAAAGGTGTAAAATAGAATGAAAATAAAATAAAATAAAAAGATATATTATTTAAATAAATAAAAATAAAAAGAAATAAATTTTTATTAATTTAGATAAAAACTGTATAAAAAATTATTTATAATAATCATAAAAATAAATAAAAATTTAACCTTTTATTATAATTTTTAATAACTTTTTAATTTTAATTATATCATATAAAATATTATTTAAAATTAAAAATTAAAAAAATTCACATTTCTTTCTTTCATTTCCCTAGTTCTTAGGATGAAAATGTTTAATATAAACTTTTTCATACCTTAAAAAAAAATGTCTTCCTAATTTTACTTAAATAAATAATCTAAATTATTATTATTATTTTTAATTTCTCCATCCAAACAAAGGCGAACGAACCAATCGACGTTGACACATGCCAGTATTATTCCCAGATTTGGCTGTTTTGAAATAAAATAGAAATTTGTTGATAAATAAATTTAAATAATTTGTAATGTAGAGTTTTCAAATATTATGATTTAGGTACAATCATAAAAAAAAATTCAAAAATCATAACTTGAGATTTTCAACTGTAAAACTAACATATTTTATTTATTTATTATCTCATATGCATAATACATATATTTTATAATAATAATAATTTAAACAACAATTTTTTTATAAATAATTTTGTTTTTCCTAACTTTGAAGAACAACCTTCCTTATTTGCAAAAGCAGCGAGGTGGACAGTTGTAGGCGCAAGGCAGCTAAAAGTCGAAGACCGAAGAGGTAGAGAAGTTGAGACCTTTTTTCATTTTAGGTTTTAAAAATTGCATTTGGAAAGAGACCGCCAGATTCGGCTACCTCTCATACTCACTGTTTAGCATAGCACTAACCATCCATAACCGTATCAACCTTCCCGCTCGGATATAAACCCAAACACTTAGCCTACAAATTCAACAAACTTCACTCATTTCCCCAAATCACAATCAAACATCCAAATGAAGTACGTGTTGATCAGCGGAGGAGTTGTGAGTGGCCTTGGCAAAGGCGTCACAGCCAGCAGCATAGGCGTCGTGCTGAAGGCTTGTGGCCTTCGGGTCACTTCCATCAAAATTGGTTCTCTCTTCGCCTCAATTTCTTTTCTGTTATTCCTTTTTTTCCGTAACCTGAGAAGTAACTTGCTACTGCCTCATGCAGATCCGTACTTGAACATCGACGCTGGCACCATGTCTCCCTTCGAGCATGGAGAGGTTTTTGTTCTCGACGATGGTGGAGAGGTTTTCTTCTTTGATTCTTTCCACTTTTAAACCTTTGCATGCTTCAATTTTAACGTATTACGGTCACCGAGGTGGTGAATTGATTTTTAGATGTATTTTGGGTTTTGACTTGGAACATAGGTTGATTTGGATTTGGGAAATTATGAGCGCTTCCTCGATGTCACGCTTACAAAGGATAACAACATCACCACTGGAAAAATATACCAGGTGCATGCTTGTTTTGCTTTGTTTTATGCATGTCTGTCATGGATATGGAACTAGTAGTGCGCTGGAAAGTGCTCTTTGCTTTCGTGGCTGAACCATTGCGTTTGGTTTCATTTCCGTATGGCCAGTCTGTTCTTGAGAAGGAGCGTAAAGGGGATTATCTTGGGAAAACTGTTCAGGTGATACACCACACGTATGCCATTTACCTCTTGCTTGTTACTAGATATTTACTTTACTTGTGTGGAATAGTGGATAATGAAGACCAGTTTACTGAGTTACCCGTATTTTAAAATAGGTGGTTCCGCACATCACTGATGCCATTAAAGATTGGATTGAAACCGTAGCTGTGATTCCTGTGGATGGGAAGGAGGGCCCTGCAGATGTTTGTGTGATTGAGTTGGGAGGCACCGTGGGTAGGATTTTTACTTAGGAATGATATCTCTGTTGAAGCTGCATTGTCCACTTCAATCAATAATGTAGAAGCATACTTGTCTTTCTACAGGTGACATTGAGTCTATGCCATTTATTGAGGCTCTACGGCAATTGTCCTTTCAAGTAGGTATGGCAATAGCATATTTTTCTTTTAAACTAACAGTAGTCAATATAGTTTCCCCCCCTTTTTTTGGGTATACGCACAGTATTGTAAGGATCCCTTGTATCTGCTGTGATTGTTTTGTCAAAATTATTTACTACAGAATTTCTGTTCATTGCACTAATGTTTGCCAATGAAACCATTTTAAATCTTTTTGAAAATTGCGCTAATCAACCTAATATTGAAGTTAAGATACTTTTTATCTAATGGAAAATGGTAATATAGATCTTCATTCTTCATGGTTGCCTCTTGCACACTACATAACAATCTGAACATACTCAGTTAAGTGTGAGCTTGACTGCATTTGATAATCTCAATGCAAACCATTTTTCAGATCAATCAACTGCATAATTCATTTATATATCATTTGCACATAAATCATTCATGGTCACTGCTGTACTGGATAATTCTTTTTTGTACACTGCTGCTGTGTGTTCAATGAAGTTGTTAATTGGTATTTTCTTTGGTTGTCAATCTTTTTTGTCTTGTTTTGTCTGTACGACAATGAAATATTACCTTGATATGTAATAGTGATAATACAATTTTTACATTCTTATTCTCATGATTCCTTGTCAGGGCCTGATAACTTCTGTCTCATCCATGTTAGCCTGATACCAGTGTTGGGTGTAGTGGGAGAGCAAGTACTACTTAATTACTTGTGCATTACTGTTGCAGATTTTTATTTTAAATTGATTTATTTAATTTCTCATATTGAGTGCAACATTCTGCTTCCAGAAAACAAAGCCTACACAACATAGTGTCAGGGAACTGCGAGCATTGGGATTGACACCTCATCTTTTAGCATGTCGTTCTGCTGAGGTACATTGTTCCACCATTTGGCACCTGGATGCACTTAAAAATGTTAATTTGTATATTAATGTTTGGTCCAGGGTCTTTAGGTAGTAGTAGTAGTAGACAAAATATCTTGCTTGCTCAACTAGTCTTAGCATACCCACTGTACTACTCTTTTCTTTCTTTTGGTTGATGTGATCTTTGGTTACAAAATTTAGATTCCACTTTTAGCAACACATATAATTGTGATCATTATTTTACATCTGGTAATTGATTAATATTTGCTATATTTTTCATCTTACTAGAAGTCTATTTGACCTTTAGAGTTGGTTCTTTCATTCTGGAGTAAATGTGTGGGTACATGTTACCCGAAAAATTGGTTTTACCTAATTCTGTAGTGATAATGTTTGATAACCCATCTAATTATTGATGTTTACAATGTTGTTGAATATGGTCGACCCTTTTATCCATTTCAAGTGTTTGGTTTTAGACACACTGGAAAGTATTCTTATTATTTTCTTCTTATCAAACCATAAATCTATCATTCAGATGGAAAACTGTAATGACATTTCTGTTTCACATTGACCTTTGCTGTCTTTATGAAGGCCTACGTAAGCATGCAGGTGCATGTGCACAGTGCACCCACATAACAAACATTTTATCTTGGTTTTCAAAATTGGTGTTTATGAACAGTTTAGATATTGATAAGAAGGTAGTATAATTCATAGTGGGTATGATTATACTAGCACTAATGCATTGGATCCCTTTAGAACTCTGTGGCTAAGTATGCTTTAATAAGAGTAATACAAGGATGGGTACTGTTAGAATAAGTATATGAGATATTGGGCCGGGCTTGACCATATACATACTTGCAACCCTGACTTTGCCTGTATAAATATTGTTACATGAGGCAGACTTAAACTAGATCCTCAAAACTTATGTATTCTCAGTCTCTTTCTACCCTTCCATTCTTTCATACCCCAGGGTACTGTTCTTTGATGAAGAAATCTGATTTCTTGGTAAAGCAAGAAACAAATGGTGGCTTCCAATATCAAATGCTGAAGCCTAGTGATATGCAAAAGCTACTTATGAGCTCACGTTGATATGGCATTTATTATATGTTATATGGTTTGGCATTTATTATGTGATGTTTATTTTGCTCTTGCTTCACCAATGAAATTATGGTGTGACAATCAGGTGGCTATGTATAAAAGCATTTTTGCCCCAGTAATTCTATGTTTAGCAGAGTGCGGTGATTACTTGAATTTCCTTATGCTCATCTTTTCTTCTCACTAAAGTCAACGGGAAGTTCAGTGTTTTTCAAATATTTCCTTCTGTTTTGACTTGACAGTTGTGCTGTTGTTTCTAGTTTGGTTATATTAGCAGCTGAAGTACTTTTTTTATTGAATATGGCAGCCTCTTCTAGAAAGTACCAAGGAAAAACTCTCCAAATTTTGCCATGTTCCAGTAAGTTATTGGTGAACCAAGCTTAGTGGTTCTCTAGTAAATTTTTGTTTTATTAGTTATTGATCTATATTTTCTGCATGGTTGTTCTCAGGTTGATAATATTCTGAATATCCATGATGTACCAAACATTTGGCACATTCCCTTGTTACTAAGAGTGGGTCTCTAGTAAATTTTTTGTTCCTTTGGAGCTTCACTGCTTTGGTTTCTATTGTGTAATTTTTTTTTCTTTATGATTGGCTGCTATTTTCAGAACCAAAATGCTCACCATTCAATTCTGCAGCAGCTTAACTTACTCAGGTGAGTTCTTGATTTGTCCTTTATTTTTATCAATGCCAAAAGCTAAGCAGTATCACTTGTAAAAACTATCTTGGACACAGCTTGATTTAAGATAAACACCCTAGCATAAAATCTGTTGCACTCCATATATATTGGCTGGGAAAAGGATGGCCAAAGGGCTATCGTCCAGTTCACAAGTAACGAAAATAGAAGAAAACTTGAAGTTATCATATAATTTGATCATTTGATTCTGTTAGATTCTTTAAACTCTGATTGGGATGAACCCTTATTTAAAATCCATAGTCCCTTTTTTTAATAAAATAATCATTGCGCTTAGAGGTCTAATTGTTGAATGTACCTTGAACCTAGAAACCAAGGGACATAGATAGAATTTAAATAATGCTGTCACACTACCATGTTATAAAATGCTGCCATACTACCATGTTACAGTGCACAAACAGTAATCATGCTACAGTTATCTTAACAGTAAGTGTAACACTTGCTCTAGAAATTGTCTTTGTTTTTTTCTGAATTATTGATCTAGTCTGAGATGTGTCCTAACAGTATTTTGTTGAAAAGGTTGTTGGTAGCATTCCTCAACTGTAGTGCACCAAATAATTGTAATTAACTGCATTTGTCCTCCAGCTGTTTCCCTCAGCTTGAAAAACACTTGGTCTTATGGTTCCAGGTTGATCTTAAAATTGTCCGCCCTAATAAAAAGATATTTTGATTATGTGAAGATCTTGAAATTCTTTCCTAGCTTGTTATCTGTCTTTTTTTGAGAAATTTCATTTCATATTATTGGAATCTTTTACTGGTCTGAACTAACAATTAAATTTTAAGCAAAATCTGAATGCAACAGATCAAACCCATGCAATCAATATCCTGAAATATCTGGTTCGGGAAGAGATCATAGACATTTTGAAATGAATGGAAAGAGAATCTACTTTCATTAAGTGATTTATTAGATAATCGAAAACAGAGAATCTTGAGAACTATTCGAAATTCAGAAGAACTGCGGGAAGGAGCCGTTGAACAGCTGGAAAAAGCCAATCTTCAAATAATTGCTCCACTTTGAAAGCATCCATTACATAGATCTTTTGGAATATCTGTAATTTTTCTCTTTTGTTCTAGCATATTCAATTCTACCAATTAGGTAATGGCTTGAATGACTAAATGAGCAACTAGTAAAGAGGAATCAACATGAATATCTTCATTTTTTTTTTCAATAATTTTGGCCTGTCTATCTTCTCAAATGTTATCCGGTTGCACATCATGGATTGGAGGAGAATTCCAAACTACAATGGTTTATTCCTCATTGGCTATAGAATTGGGGTCACCTTTTGGAATCTTCACTTGAGCTCCTACTTCTCTATACTAGTTTCTATCTCTTGTGTAAGCAGCTCCATCATTCTTCATATCTAGGTTACCTCTTGGGTAGGTCCAAGAACCCTTGGACTAAGTGCTACTGTAACTAATATGGATTGGATCTAGCTCTGGCCCGATGATGTTGGATGAAATCCCTGGGTTAAAATTTTTAATGCTCAAGATATTGAGAGAGAAAGCATGCGCAAAAGAGATAAAAAAACTTGGTGAAAAGGTGTTGTCTTTAGTTGAACAACCAGGGAAGGAAAACTTCATTTTCTAGAAAACTTATTGATATTCTTCCCTTTTTGGCCTTCAAAGTCAAAGCCTGTGATAAAGTAGTGCTGCTGCTACATCAGCTTGGAGTGTCAGCAGGTGCTTTGGTTGCATGAGCAGTGCACAGTAATCTTACAAATGATTAAATGACTCCTCCTACCATCCTCCATCAGAACTGGAGTGAGACTGAATATATCCATCATTCTGAATATAGTTGATCATACTTGGCATGCTGGATATGCTGTACTTGTTTTTCTTTCTTTTAAAAAAAGTATACTGATAATAGGAAAGACTAATCCACCAAAATTTTAATTGTTTTTTCTTTTTCCAGCCAAGCCACGCCGCCTGATTTAAATCAATGGACGAAGATGGCTGAGACCTATGATAATCTTACTGAATCTGTTAGTACTATATGTTTAGTTTGCAATGCTTTTTATAAATTTATTATAATTATTATAATATACTGTGCCTGAGAATGAGAGCACTTTGAAATTTACAGGTGAGAATTGCAATGGTAGGAAAGTATGTTGGTCTAGCAGATTCATATTTATCTGTTGTGAAGGTATGCATTATCTTTCATCTAATGTTTGTTGCAAGAGTAGCAGGATGACAGAATATTGAGTAAAAACTAGTATGATAACTGTGGCTTTCAACTTGGTTTTGAAATGAATCAGTGGACAACTTCATAATAGCATTTAAATTTTTTGTTTATATTTGCTTGCCTTAAGTTTGGTTCTTTCCATAAATCTGATGCAATTTTCACAAGCAATAAGCTGAATTTCACATTCTTACTATATCCTGGAAACTGCCATTTCCTATTGGTAGCATGCTGTGTTGTTTTCTATAATATAAAGTGTAAACAACAATTATGGACCATGAACCCACTTCAATTGTAGCATGGTAGTTTTTTATTTGACAAATGAGTTTTTGGTTTTTGTCATATATTATAAGTCAATACAAGGGATTGACTGCTTCTGTATTATGTCATAGAAATGCCCTGATGATTTTGTTATTTGTTTACTTATAATGCCTGATTGTTTATAGGCCCTTCTGCATGCTTGCGTTGCACGCTCTGTGAAGCCATCAATTGACTGGATTGCAGCTTCTGACCTTGAAGATGATAGTGCTAAATCTGTAATGGTTTCTTTTCAAATTGCATCTGAGAAATTTGGCTACTTGTCACCATGAAGGTAGTCAGGCTTATTTTATTTTGTGGTTTTACTCTTTCAGACACCAGAAGCACATGCTGCGGCCTGGAAGACTTTGAAAGTAAGTGCACTGGCAGCACATGCATTTTATGAAAATTTTGTGTTTGTTTGTTTCCTCTCTTTGAAAACAGAACTATTTTCAAAAAAGAAAAACAATTGTTTAGTAAGTGTAGGTTTTGACAATTGTTTTCAAAAACAATATTTCTTTTTTGGTTTTAAAAACTAAAAAACTAAGGGGGTGATTGGTTGTGGTTTGGTTTAGTTTTTAAAAGCTATTTTTGTAAGACAATTTTCAGAAATTGTTTTTGAATAGGAAGTGAAAGGGAGTAAGTAGAACAAAAAAGATAAATACTTGGATGGCAAAAAACTGAAAGTAGAAAACGAAAACAGTTTCAAGCTGTTCTGGTTTTTTAGTTTTAAAAACTGAAAAAGGGATTCTTTTTGAGAACTGTTTTCAGAAACTCCACTTATCAAATTAGTTTTTTTGTATTTTAGTTTTTAAAAACAAACTGGTTTCAAAAACACAAACAACAATCAGGCCCTAAAGCATTTTGACTGTTCTGGTTTTCTATTTTGAGTTTTCTGTTATTTATGTTCTTTTTGATATTATTCCTTCTTTTTTCCGCACTTACTTTCTTACTTCCCTCTAAACAATAGTTTCTAAAATTTGTTTTACAAAGTTTTTAAAAACTAAAAGTACAATCAAACATACCCTTAGTCTCTTATATCTGGGAAGTATGATGGGCATATGCTAAGTCCTTCGGTTTTTAGATTATGCGTCCTTCTAGATTTTAGCCTTTTTCTAATTGGGAAAAAAATAATGACATGTTTTCTGTATGACTTTATGTTCTATGATGGAACTGTTGGACTATCTTTGAAATCAAATTCATACAGTACAAGCAAAGATGCCTTGCTTTTGAATCTGTAA
Organism: Canavalia gladiata; assembly: GCA_037954105.1. Taxonomy (NCBI): domain Eukaryota; kingdom Viridiplantae; phylum Streptophyta; class Magnoliopsida; order Fabales; family Fabaceae; genus Canavalia; species Canavalia gladiata. The sequence goes on from CM075660.1 coordinate 21,008,464, forward strand.
CCACAACCATTTTGGGAAATTGACACTTGCAGAGTGCAGCTTGTGTCTTGGTTCCTGGGGGATTTGGAGATCGTGGTGTGAGAGGTATGATGCTAGCAGCCAAATATGCCAGAGAGAACAATGTTCCTTACCTGGGGATTTGCTTGGGAATGCAAATTTCCGTAATTGAATTTGCTAGATCGGTAAGTTACATTTCTGTTTATGTGATGTTGGTTCTTATGGCTACATACTTTTATTATTGGAATTTAACATTCATTTCATAGGTTTTGGGTTGGGAAAGAGCAAACAGTGTAGAGTTTGATGCCCAAACACCAAATCCTGTTGTGATTTTCATGCCAGAGGTATACATGTCTGACCTCCACCTCCACCTCCACCTCCCTCTTCTCAGTATGCTTTTTGCTTTTTTGTTTTTGTTTGTAATGTCTCCTTGTCATAAACAGGGTTCACGAACACATATGGGAAGTACCATGAGACTTGGATCTCGAAGAACGCTCTTACAGGCACCGGATTGTATCACTTCCAAGCTGTATGTGATCTAGCTATCCCACTAGGTAGTATTTGAATGATAAATGGAATAATAAGAGCAGGTCAGCTATCCATTTAATGAAATTGCCCGTCTTTTTTTCCTTTATTATGTTGCTTTTCTGTGGCAGTTATCACCATATATTAAATCTCATGCTCCTAGTTTCTTGGCCTGCTGTTGGTTCTGAAGGCTGTGTCGATAATGAGTTCTGGTTGTTGATCAAATTTTCTGAGTGCTTGATCATTAGGGGATGGTTTGAGGTCAATGGAAACTGGGACTGGTTCAGAATTTTCTGTGATATCCTAATTTCAAAGGGCTTGTGATTCAATTCTACAGTTCTACCTTCAATGTAGATGACGGGTTTCTAGGAAAGGGGATAGCTTGTATTGCATAGCCTATTGGCTGTACCTACAGTCTTGCCCCTTCCATCCCAACCAATTGGGGGAGGGGGGGGGGGATAAAAGGGGAAATAGAATAATAGGATTTACAGAAAATTCCTAGAAGACTATAACTTGTTTTTAGTATCTAGCATCAGGGTTATTTATTGTTTCCCTTTGTTGCTATTAATATCTGTATGGATCTGAACTAATGACCTATGTTGTGGAAAGTTTTAATACACTAGTATCTAATTTATTCTTACTTGCATCCATATCTTTTATTTGTTGATCATTCTGTATGCTGGATTATGCTGTTTGCTTGGAATTGGACTCCAATATGTAGCTCTGCTGATATGATTAGATGTTCTCAGCAGTCATTTTTTGCATGTTCCTAATTGACAGGTATGGCAATTCAGAGTATGTGGATGAACGGCATCGGCATAGATATGAGGTTTGCTCTTTTTGGCGACTACACTATCTTATGGGAGACAGGTGTAGTACATGTTCTGTAATTTAGCATTGACACTGCAGGTAAATCCAGATCTTATTGGAACTCTAGAAGAAGCTGGGCTAAAATTTGTTGGGAGAGATGAAAGTGGAAAACGTATGGAGGTAAGTTGTATGGTTGTGTAATGTTTTGATGCAAGGAAATATTAACTAGAACCAAGGTTGAGAATCTGTCAGTTTCAATTGGATGTGGTTGCCTTTGTTATCCTGCCTTTGTGTTTCTATATTTTTTGTTACACAGAATTCACCCCTTTTATCACTTGTTTTTCTGCATGGAGACCGCAACTATTTTCTGGATTTTGAGAAATTTTCTCATGCAGATCTTGGAGCTTCCTACTCATCCATTCTACGTAGGTGTGCAATTTCATCCAGAATTCAAATCACGGCCAGCGAGACCATCTGCTTTGTTCTTAGGTATTTGCAACTCACAAATTAGCTTTTCATGTCTTACGAACCATATAACAAATGAACTGAATCATTTACACCATCTGTGTTGAGTTAGTACTTCGTGTAATATGGGGACGGTCTGTTTGTTTGGACCTTTGCAGCTTGCATTTTGCTTGTGGTTGCTTATCTTCCTGACATTACATAATTGCTTACTTAAGCTTAAATGCCCATTGCAATTCCCCATATTAATTGATACTTGAAATTTCTAAGGAGTTAAAGAATTCTCATGTTGAATAGCTCCATCTTCAATTCCTGTTCTGGTTATGCCTATTCAACATTTTATGATGCTGCACCTGTAGGTCTCATATTGGCAGCGACAGGGAAGTTGGAAGCGTATGTTAGTAGGCATCAGAATGGAAGTTGATGTACGATTCATTACTAAAGGACCCACTCCCATAATATTTTTTAAGGTAAACTGGTTCTCCAAAGGGATAATAATAGGGGAGAGGGAAGGGAGTGGGAACCAAGGGAGGAGATAAGGGAAACCGTGTAGTATTTATGTGTGCAGCTGTCCCATGCTTCTCTAGGTTGGTTGCCGAGTAATATTATTTGCCCCTCCACATTCGTGTTTTACCTTCAGAACACTTTACATTAAAATTCTTTTACTAAATTAACTTAATGGTAAGAACATGCTTAAAGGAGGTTGCAAATACAAGTATATCTGCGGCTGTGACTTGTAATGAAATCAAGCATGGCTGCTAAAAAGATAACTTTGTAGGGCTCAGAAGGTCTTATCTTTCCTTTGCTGAAGTCAGCACATCTTGGCCATGCTCTGTTAAATAAATTTGGGGTATGGCCAAACCTTCCCGCTTTGTGTAGCTTGTCGTGGATGTAATACCATGTCTTCCAGTATAACATTTCATTCTTGTTATCTTTTTCGACCTTTATTACAGAACCAAAAAGTATTGATGATTATTCAATATCAGAGATCTGGAGCAGAGCTCATTTTTTGCTACAATATAAGCTGTTACTTTCCATATCAAAGCTGACCATTAACCTGGCATTTACAGGCTTCTGTTTGAGATTATGTTTCCCTTGTTGAGTTCACCATACCCCATTTATACATGATGCTTTTCATTTGATGTTCGCTTGCTAGGTTTTAAACTTATTCAACAATTGTAAGTGTAGCCAAAAGGTAATATAAATGCATGAGTTTTTTTGTCTGACTTAGGTTATCCACATGTTCTCTTATTATTATTTTGAAGGTTTGCTGATAACTCTGGATTGGTGAAATCGCTTAAAGATTAAATTATAATCGAATTTTCTTATTTGTATCCAAGGATATACAATAATAGTTTGTATATAGTAAATTTTTGTTAAAAATTATAAAATTTAATGCATTAAAAGTATTAAATGTTGTAATTTTTAATAAAAATACACTATTTATTAATATTTTATGTATTAAAAAAATTGAATTATAACTATGGGTTATGGTATGATGGTATTCGTATGAAAATTTTAAATTCTGTCGCATAAATTTTCTGCCATTATATCAAATATTGTTACTGAGAATATGTTATACATTTATCTATTAGAAACCTTGCAGGAAAAAAAAAACAAAAAAAAGAGTCCAAGGACTGAAAATTTAAGTATTAGCTCCAAGGATCAACAAATTATTTTTACTTAAAAAATTGATGCCAAGCTAAAGCTCTTTTTATTACAAATCTATCTCTATTTTCATTCTACATCGGACTATATAGTATGGACACTCAAGGTTGAAGAAATTTATGAACTTCCTGTCGTCGTGTTTTTGACGTTGCCGAGAATTTACTATTTTCTGCTGGCTATTTTCTTCTGGGTGGAAGAGAGATAGTATGTGTTAGGATAAACAATTTGATTATTAGTAAATTCTTATTGATGAAAATTTATGGTATAAATTTAGTCATAAAAATAGTGATTTTTTAAAGAAATTACATTGATAAGTTTTACTTAAATATTTATTAAAACAATTAAAAAACTTGAGTTACAAATTTTATAATTTCAAATAAACTCCATAAACATTCTATCGTCTTAATAGACATGTACTAGTTATAGTTAATGCACTTTCTCTTAATTTCAATCATGAGTAGCAGAGCTGAAGTATTTATTGAAAATATAACTATAAAAAATGTAAATACAAGAACTCAAGTGTAGCTCCCGGTATTTACAACATCCCGCAGTACATACAGGTCTCTCTCAAATTCATGAACTGAAAAGTTCTAACATTGACCATGGCGTGAAAACTCCATAGAAAAGAAGAGGAAAAATGAAGTTGATCGTAGAATTTTTTTTTAAAAAAAGAAAGTGAATCCGTGCGTTGCATATATTAGAAGCATGCTCAACAACTTGTGTCTCTGCTGGGTGTTTCATTGTATTGTAGAAGAGAAATCTGGCGCTGCAGCTTCATTTGTTGATAGAATTTAGCAATGAACTCCTCGGCTTTCTTATCTATCCCTTGTTCCTCCTCTTCTTCTTGTTCACCATGAGCCATCTCTTGGCATCCCTCGTAACAATGATAAAATTCATGATCTCTGTCTCCTGCATCTATGAGGGCACTCTTTCTTCCGGTATCATATTCAACATTGTCATCATCATCGTTAAAATCATAGTCAAAATCAACATGTGGGTTTATACAGGGAATGTGAGGCAAGTGGAAGCGCATGGAGGATGGACGGTACATCTTTACATGGAAGATTGGAGTCTTCTCAAATGAGAGCTCACGCTCAAAGTAGTGAATCTTGCTGGTACTTGCCGTAGTGTTGCCGAGGCGCTTCAAGTACTTTGGTACCAGACGCAGCTCCATCGCCACCCTGCGCCTCAACACCCCACCTTTACGTGCCCACAGCAATGAGTATCGCAGGAGGCTCCATGCTCTATGACCCACGCCACGGTTCTTCAAAGACATGATGTTATTTGTGACTAAATGCCAACTATGGTTATGCTTCAATTAATGTTGGGGAGGAGTGTGTAGTGAGTAGCTTTAGCAAGTAATATGGAAACTCTTTTTCGAAGATGCTTAATGCTGATGATGGAAGATGTTGGTTACTCTTTCCATATATATATGTAGATGAATATCCTGTGGGAATTTGGACGCGTAGCGTGGCTGGAGAAAGAGACAGATATTTAGTTTTCACTTCAAAGTTTCGACATCAAATGTGAACTTTGGGCGGTGCCAAGGTCGAACTGCCAACCCGTTAAGGACACGGCTGTACTGTACGCGGTTGGAATCAAGCTGGACACACTATGAATTTACTATTCTGCCCTTCACCTTTTTCGGTTATCATTCATTTACCATTTTACCAAACCAAACCCTACCACCCACCAAAGGGTCTATTCATTATTAAAGCAACTAAAAGAGTTTATCCATCGTAATGACTATTTGAGAAGTCATTTTAATGATATACTAACATATCATTAAAATTTTAGAATATGATAATGTAAAAAATTTACAACTCATAAATAATTGTTTCTGAAATTGCTCAAGCGAAAGGAGTGCGTGATTTAAATTTTCTTACATTATAAGTAAAGTTTGTGTTAGGTTTAACGAATTTGACTGTGAGCAACCGCTGTTGGATTAAATATTAATAATACTATGATTAGTCCTTACTTTCACCAGCAAACGTTTCCAAATTTGTTTTTCTTTTTTTGTTTTAAAGGAAAAAGGCGATAAGTTGTTGGTTTTGCAACTTTACGTAAATGATAAAATAAGAGATAACAACCGGTTTAAGAAGAGAGATTTTTGGAAAGCCAGTACCCCGTTAGTAAGGGACAGTTTGGTCATATGACATGATAAGCAAAATTAAAATCGAAAGGGGACCCACAACCACATGAAGCAAGGGCTGCTTTATAGTTGGATTTTGTTGGAGTATACTTGAACGCCGTTTGTGCTTGCTTTCAAATTGAAGTTTGGATACTTTGCCCGTGGAAACGTTTTCTTAATTAATGGTTTTTAATTATTTTCCCAATCAAAGAAAACGGATCTAAAATTCCAACAACTATTTGTTCGTTGATAAAGGAACTTTCTGTTGCATTGCGCTCGCGTTCATTGTTTACCCACTGCATGTTCTTTTTTTTTTTTCTCCAACATCTTGTTTTGCCCCTTTTAAAGTTATACTAATTATTATATCAATAAGATCTGTAACTTAAGTTCCCTTTTCTTGTTTGTTTAAAATCATCCAGTAGTTACCAAAAAAATATCCTCTAATTTTTAAATTCTTCATCATAAAAAATTACTATTTTTTTGGTTGGGGAGCTAACAAAATTCTATTTACACAATGATTTCGCACTTCTTAAGAAGAAAGAGATATTTAATTGTCAATCATACATATGGCAGACGTTGACATAGAGAAGTCAACGATCATAAGAGGGTAATTGAATGGCCAAATTGATTACATTGAGCCATAACCTGACTTGCATGCCGCTTCCTCACTATTAATCTGATTTAACAATATTTAGACTAATGTTATTCGTACTGGATTTTTTTTTTATACTTTTGTTATCTTTTTTCATCACATTATTTATCTTATATTTTCTTTTTTTCACTTATTTTTTTTGTTCTCGTTGCAAACATTTTTAAAGATTTTTTTGTTAAATAACTTCTTCTTTTAGAAAATATTATTGTAGAATATGAGTATTATGCCAGTTAAACTATGAAATCCACATATATTTATCTATGGTGGCTATGTTGATTAAAATTTTGAAAGTATATATTATTAAACTAATGATATTCATAAAAAAATTCTTAATATGGCACAAGCACCTATAGTTAGTCCCTCTCTCCCTTTTCTTTTCTTTTCTGTGTGTAAGCCATCCTTCTCATATCATTAGCATTAGAAGATCATATAATATTTCAGTTTTATTATTTAAATATTATAAAATTATCACCAAATATGATATAGCTTATTGTTGTAAAGTAGATAGATTATAGACATCCATTAATACAATAGAACATTGTAAATTAAACATAAATCTAACTCAATTTTAAAAGTATATATTATAAAATAAAGATGTTCTTAGGTTATATATATATATATATATATATATATATATATATATATATATATATATATAGTTGACCTTTTCTCTTGTTAATATAAAAGTTGTAATATTTATACAACTTTATTTTATTTTATTTTTATCTTTTTCAACTATACTTATTTAAAAATACACTTCAAAATAAAAAATAAAAAACACTTCTCATATATTATCCAAATTTGTCATATTTTTTTTTTAGGAATGGACGCATGAGAGTTTCAGGTAAGACTGAAGAAGGGATACTCAAATTTGCAGTACCAAACAGTATGGGTAAAGATATACAATGAACTCTATTGAGTTTACCCCTTGTTTGGGAGAAAGGAAAGAAAACTGGAGGCAAGAAGAAAAAACTAAAATTTTAATTAAAAGAAAATGAAAGGAAAAAATGTTTAAATTTTTGTTGCTTTTTTTATTCAAACAAAGTTGGAACAACGGTTTATTTTTTAATGAAAAATCAATCAAGTGTCCAGAAAAATAAACGTCCACGTAAAATTTTTAAATTCAATTCCTTCCAACAAAACATGCAGATAAAAAGCCCCATATGAAAAACAGGGCAAAAAAAGGAAACACATGCATTGTATACTTAACTGTGAACGTCAACTTTTAGTTGTGATGATTTTTTAAATAAAATAAAATATTTTTAGAACGATTGGATTGGGATGGAATTGAAAATAGTGTACACACATCCCGCAGTATGTCCACATGTTCACATTCAGTTTTCTAATTGTATTCTTTTTTTTAAATCATTTCAGTTGAATTATTAGGATGGACTTAATTGTATATATACACAATTACGTGGCTCTTTCAATCATTAGAACCATCAGAAACTTCTCTCAGTATCATAGTCATAGGTACGTACAAATGTACAACGGTTTTGAAGCTAACAGGCTCCCATACTTTCTAACTTTCCAGCTGTTCCTCGTTATGGAAAATGGAAACAGTGGAATTGCAATTAATGTGGGGTGTTCCAACTAAAAAGATTCTACTTTCCTATTCTTTGTTAATCCATCGTTAATTTTGTAATAGGTTACTTGATTATGATGAATAGATATAGTTAATATTATAAAAAAAAAATATGTTTAATTATTTAATACAAATAGTGAATAAAAATATAATTATTAATTAATAAAAAAGTTATTCTTTATGTAATTAATTAATTGATTATTTATATAATTAATTATATAAAAAATATTAATCAATTATAAGGTAATTAATCCATTAAGAAAGTAACTGGTGTAAGAGAACCTCATGATCTAATCCTCCATAAAACAAAACCCCGACAGAAACATAACAAAAAAAGTAGTAAATGAATCAACAACTTTTTTTTTTTTTTTCGTTCATCTTCTGATTTTGTTTTTTAACCTTCTTTTCTTGTCAATTTCAAAATAAATCAATTTTACTTTGAAACAAAATTGAGAAGAATACAATTATTTTTCAATATGAGACATATCAATATGTATTCATATTTTAATTTAATTTTATCATTCAAACGAAATTAACTGTTATAAACTCACTCTCAAAATATCACTGCTAACTATATGCATAAATTTTTAACCGCAATTCCTTTAAAATTATTTAAATAAAATCTAAAACAAATTATTTTTAACTTTATGTGAAATTACACATTACGTTTTATATTACATCTCTAACATGTTTCTTTTACACAATATTCTTTTGAGTTTGATGTCTAGATAAGGTAAAATCACTAATGCTAGACTTCAACCTTCTTTTCAATTAAATTAGGATGGGGACAACTCTAAATTGCTTGATCTCATATAGTTCCTTTTGTTAATTTGGAATCTGTTTATTTTATCTGTTAAATATCATTTTTCATCAACCCAATTGGTTTTAATATTTCATGATTCATGACTTCTTTTATTTATTTATTTATTTTCAAGAGACTTGCAAACACATAAAATAATAAGGAGAATACAGATATTAAATGAAAATAAAAATTAATATTACTACTATTAAAATAAAGAACTAAATAAAAAGTTCGTAATATTTAGAGGAACAAACAAATATTTTAAGTTAAATGTTTATATTACGTATTTCATCAGTTGCATTATTTTCTTTTGTCACATTTTCTAGCAACTTTCGCAGTTGATTGTAAACAAAAGAACCTCTCGATTTTATTTTTTAATTCTTTTTAAATGATTTGACACATTTACATGTGAGATTCAAATTAATGTTTGAGCAGACCATAAACTTATCATCTCGGACGTATATAGATCCATTGACAACTGTGTTAGGCAAGTACGTCGAATCTAACAAGCAAGTATAAAATAAGTAGATTATTGTTTCACGAATAATGAGGTTAACATGAATTAACTTGTTAAATTAAATTAATTATATTATATTCATATTAAATAAATTTCTATTAAAAATTTAAAGAAAAAATAATCAATGATAAAGGTAGTTAAGATATAAATCTCTCCTAATGTCTATGTGATAGATTAACTCTGAATTAATTTAAACAACCTCTTTTTGTGCTTAAATTAATTTATGCCCAATTTTTTAGTTTATAAATTCTCTTAAATTCATTCATTAAAATTAGTTATTTTATTAAAATATATAAGCATCAACATTAATTCACTTAGAAAATAAACAATCATACAATGATCTTTGTTTCTAGAAAATCTTAGATCGTGCTCACATCACATAAGAGAAGGAAATGAGAAATCATGAATAACTTGCTTTTTATATATTATTTCATGGTTATGTACATGCGGAAAAGTTTGAAATTTGTTATATAGTTACAACTTTCAAACGGGAAGTCATAACTGAGGTGAGTTGGTGCATGAAGATGTATGTGAGTGATCAAGGACAGCAAGTCGATGGATGTGGGCTTTGTCACCTTCAGTGAATAATCGGCCTCTATCAGCCTTACAAATCAAGAAGCACATTCTATCATTTTATTTTTCAATGTCAAATATGGTTATATCAAAATAAAATATGAGTAGTTTATCCATGTCAAACATTATAAACGGATTTACAAAATAAATATGAAAAGAAACCCTAAATTTAAAGAGTTAAATACAGTGTAATTTCGTATGATTTATAAACTTTTAACTCAAGGTGATGTATAGTTTGTGAAAATATTTTTATTTTTATTTATAACAATATATCATTATTTTTGTTTAAAATTTTATATTAAAAATAAAAAATAAAAAATAATTTTTTATTTTTATTATTTTTTATACAAAATAATAAAAAATAAAATAATAAAAATAATATGATATTTTTGTAAATAAAAATTAAATAAAAATATTTTTGTAAATTAAACCTTGCTTAATTTTGTAATTTTGTTATAAGAAGAGAAGAAGTAAAGATGAAAAAAATTTCATATTATTACAAAAAAAATCTTTTTTCTTTATCTCTTAAACTTTTTTTATTATAATATGGAAAATAATAAATATTTAATTTAAATTTTTATATTAAATTATTTTAATATTTAATTTTTTACTTTTAGAATAAACCTAGTAACTTTTTCAAATTTACTTTTTGGAACATTTTTTACAGCTTCTAATGTGGTATCTTATATTTTGTTTGTTAGGATAAAAATATAAAATATATATATATATAAGAGATTAAATATATTTTTTTACTTGGATTCATATAAAAATAAAAGAGAAGAAATTAATTTTTGTGAGTTTTAAAAAAAATTTCTTCCCATAGAAACAAAAAATGGAAGAAAAAAAACTTAATTTTTCTTAAATTTTTGAATGTTAAATATTTTTAAAATATAAAATAAAAATATTACATTAATAAATAAATAACATAATAAAAATTAAAAAAAAATAAGTTTAATTTAAATTTATTTAGTTAATATAAAATAAATTTTATATTATTAATTTATTTATTTTTTAATTTTTTTTCACTTGTTTGAATAAAAAAAGTACTTTTTTTTCTATTTTTTTTCATAAAAAAAAATAATCTTTTTATCCTATTCCTACTTATATTTCCCACCTAATATTTCATTCATTCTATTTCCATTCTTTTATATTTTAATACTCATTCTTTTTTTTCTTTTTATATTTACAAAATAAATAAATAAATAAATAAATAAATAAATAAATAAATAAATAAAGGTAGACAAACATAAAATACCCACCAAACCTATGCAATCCAAAACTGTTTTAAACAAAACGAGTAAAACAGATCAGGTTGAATTAAATTCGACTAAGTTATCACATTTTATTGTGATCCGGACAAAAAAATTATTTTCGTGAATAACTAATCCAACCGTGAATGTATTATATTCACTTAGAAAAAAGCAAGTCAAATGCGAACTAAAATATAAATTAAAAAAAAAAAGGATTTTAACTTTGGAAATAGTAAAGAATATGATTTCACCTTGACATTTCAAAAAAGTCTGCTACATCTATATACCATTTTCCTCACAGTTCAACGCATTTTGTAAACACATATCACAGTTTGCAACACCCAAAACATTCAAATATACTTTGTCCAAGAAAATACACAAATTAAATTATTTACTTTTAAAAATTATAAATTTAAAAATAAATAATAAAAATTAACTAAAATAACCAACCGAAAAGCATTTATTTTATTTTTTTAGAAAAACGTAATCTAAGTATGTCAATATTCTAAAATAAACCGTGTTTAGATGGATTATAAGCAGTAGACTTTAAATTAGTCTCGGAATCTTATTATTATAGGAAACAAATTTATATAAAACTATTAGAAAAATGACCTTTTAATACTTTTATCGATGTATAAATTCCTTTGCAAAAGAAAGAAACTAAAAAATAATAAATATAATGAATAGTTTAATACAAACATTCAAAAGAGAAATATATAGAAAAATTTAAATAAGTATAAAATTATGATGCTATCAATATTATATTTTAATTAAACTTAACATTTTATTTCGATAATCATTACTTATATTTGATAACTTAAAGTGTTAAGAACTATTAATATGAAATGCAAAATTTAATTGAAAATTAATATTAATATTACAAAAAAAAAAAGTTTACAAAGTGTTAATGCTACTTGCGTGCAAACATTTAACAGCTGTGATCAAATGGCGTCCAAAATTATTTTGTAGGTTTCCAGCTGCGTTACCGCGGTAGGAAAGAACAAAAGGTTGAAGGTTACTGTAGCAGCACATCACTGTTTTCTTGGGAATTTTTTTATATTCGTACACTCATACGTTAACATGCATCTTCATATATTCAATATTTAATAGCTATAATTTTTTTATTATAAATATTATGTAGTAAAATTTCGTTATTCTAAAATATATTAGGATAGAAAATATATAAATAAATATATGCACAGTAACATAAATTTATTTATATTTATAATCTAATAGTTTAATTTTTTAAAAAAAATAGTCTAACTATATGTATGGAGATGCATCCAAACGTGAAAATATTGTTTCTACTTGTGTCAGTGGAGATTGTTGGAATAGTGGTGCATCCACCATTTTCCTTCGGCTCTCTCTAAAGATATGAAACCAAACACGCATTCATTCTCAGCAGAATATTCGGCAAATTATCTCATGGACTATTTTACTTTGGAAAAATTACATTCAAATTCACTGAATTTTGGCATAATTGAATGTGATCCTTCTATTTTTTTTTGTTATTTTAAAAATATTATTAATTAATGTTGTTTAATTATAATTTTAAATTTTATTATAATTTTTTTTATCATTATAAAAACATTTTCATTGTTTAAGGTATTATAAAAATTATTTTTTACTGATTTTTTTGCAAGCTCTCAATTTACTACGTATCTACTAGCTCTTTTCTTCTGGAAAACTATAAGAAAAATTTTAAATTTAGAAAACTTATCTCCAAAGGCTTTTAAAGATTTTTTTTATTGATATTACTTATTTTTTCTTTATTTTCTATATAAAATTTATTGAAAATTTGAAAAAACAATATGCATGTTCAAATTTTTTTAAAAAGGTTGACAATGAACAAGGAAACAGATGAAAATGTTAATATTAAAGGAAGAAGTTATTTCAACGTTAAAAATAAAAACATTTTTTAATAATATTTTATTAATAAATATATATGTCTTGTATATAACTATTTTTCTTAACGTTATCAAAATTATAGAAAAAAATTATGTAATAAATATTAAATAATTAAAAAAAATTCTATTAATTTTAAAAAGATAAAATTATTAGACAGAATTATATTAAGACTGAGAATTATAGTTTAATTTGTCCTTTTAATTTTGAATAATGGATAATACATCTTTTAATTGAATCGTTGTATTTACATTTTCTGTATTTAATATAAGAATCTTATAATGTTATTACTTTTTATTTCATTTATTTCCTTTAAAGTATGAGTAAAAAATTATAAAAATATAGAATGAAAATGAAAGTTCAAATGAATTAATAATTTTATATTAAATATTATAAATAAATATACAACTTTATCTTTGATAATAAATTAACATTTAAATGTAAATGAAATAAATATGTGATATTTACTTTTTGAAACAAATTTCGTATTTGTTCACACAACTTCTTCTGAATGGAAATAATATATAAATAAATCTAGAGAAGAATATATGAATATATATTTTTCCAGACATAGAGACATAGACATGTGTGATTTGTTCACACCAAAAAATTATATCAATATATTTATTTTTTAACTTTAAATATGATTTACATTTTTCAGCTACACATAATGGATCTCAATTCAATTAACTTCATTTTTTAAAATTTGGTCTATGTTCACAAACTTTATGTGTAAATTTTTTCTTTTCTCAACATATATACCCAAAGTATGTTTGTATTAGTTGCAAAAAACATAAAAATTTAAAGATAAATTATATTCATACTACATATTAGTACATAATTTATACAGCAATGAATGAAAAAAACAGATGATATAATAGTGAAAAATAAATAAATTATATATATAATATAAATTATTATATAAATATATATAGTATCAATAATATATCCTTTACTTAAATAATCAATTATATGCGTTTAGAATAAATTTTATGTGATTTTTTCTTCTCTCACCGTGTCGATGTTTGAATTGTCTCTAAAATATGAATTACTTAATATTGATTATGAAAAATAAATATTTTTATAATTGATTATATAAAATAAATTATGCTTTTTATATGTTTGGCGAATATGTTCGATGATCAATAATTTAAAAATAATTAATTTTGTTAAAATTATATAACACAATTACTTTTTATATTAAATATAAAAAATTATAAAGTTATTTCTATTATTTACAGTTTGTATTTAAAACAACAATTTATTACGGATAAAATGTAAAAAAAATTAAAATTTTTTAATTATAAGCTTCAATATTTTTATTTTAAATAAATTATTTTTTCTACACAAAATAATTAAATATTATAAGCCGATATTTTTTATAGTTAATTAAATAAGATTCAAATCTTTTTTACAACTTTCTTCAGATAATATTCAAAATCTATACTTCTAAACACACCCCAAATGTCGTGTAAATTTACTCCGTTGCTTCAAATTTAATTTTACATCTCAAAATAAAATTATTTAATTCATAATATTATCATCAGAAAAATTATTATATTATATTAATTCAAAATTTAAACTAATAAATATGTGAAAACAATATCTGCACATAACTTTTATTTTTTAAAAATAAATGATTATTTTTTACACTGCGTTTCATTATAAAAATCACTTGACGTCCTTGTTTAACATTTTCGATTAAAACTTTTAATAAGAAAATTTCACCGTCCATGTTTATTTGATGGTTTCAAATGATTTTAATTTGTTAGTTTAATTGTAGCAACTCCGCGTATGCCTTTTCAATTGTTTTTGTTTTACAAACAATGGCATCATCAGCACGCGTAAAATAATGATAAAAAAGTGATGGACCATCCATGATCCAAAACTAAAAAAGTTCACGGAGTAATTTGCCAGAATAATTTATTTTGAGTAGAAAAATTTATTCTAGAGTTATGGTTTATTTATTTTAAGTTAAAAATAAATTCTTATATTCTCTAATATAAATTATAAGAAAATACATAATTCAGATTAATTGAAACATATGTTTTTTAAAAATGTTTAATAATTTAAATAAAATGAACTTTTGAACTAAAAAAGTGTCTTATCTTTTGTCCAAGTTACAGTACATTCCTTTTGAGTTCGGCTGCCCATAATTAATTGCCCCAATCAACAACAAAACTTGCGATCACAAATACAGCTTTAGCTCATATCATTCACATTTAGAAATGTTAGAATATTTAACAGTTTTAAATCATATATTATTTTAGGCTCATATCATTCACATTTAGAAATTTTAGAATATTTAACAGTTTTAAATTATATATTATATTGAAGTGTACCTTATAGGAATAATTTGAGATACCCATATTTTGAGCCACCCACATTAAAGGACATGAATAAATTTTTTTAAGTACACGTATGATCCTATATATAATTGTGGTAGAATGTATATTCACTCGAGTATTTAGATATTTTTGTAGATACCTTTTGACTTAAAATCTCGACCAGTTCAGAATCTGGATTATTGGACCTAATTTGTAGGAGACTCAACCAAATCAAAAAAAGATGTGAGAGAAGCAAAGTATATAGTGAAAAAAAATTTTGATTGAAGAAGAGAATAACTAAAACGTGTTAAAAGTTAGTTTGAGTCCAATACTTTTATCATTTTTCTATTAAAGGCAAAATTTTAAAAGGAGTGGATCTATAATTTTTTAAATGCTTAATTTATCCTTTGTATAGTATACTGTATCGTAACAATTGTCGCAACCGTAATTCCGACGAGACGACGAACTCGCTAAAATTTTAAAAATGAATTTGATTTTGATGATGTGGAGTCGCCACCAAATTTTTATTTAAAGGAAAAAGATTTGGAAAAACCCTGGATGAGATTTAGGTTCGGGAGTCGGTTACGAGTGGGGAAAGTGTTAGGCACCCCACTCGCCTGTTCCGAAGAACAGTACCCTTAAATTGTGTGTGTGATTATTTGAAAATAGTTTGATCCCTTTTATTAGAGTGAAAATAAATACTTGATGGAGGTTAGCCTAACAGGACTTGATCCTGCTCCTACGTATTCCCCGGTGCAATGGGAAACTCAAGGCTTACGTAGTTCTAGTTTATGAAGGCTTGACCTTCAAAAGTGCTTGAGAAAAGATTATTTGGTTTGTGAAGGCTTGACCTTCGAAAATTAAGAATCTTGTTTTCAGAAAGTTTTATCTTTGGGAGGGATTTTTGGCTCACTTATGCACAAGGCCCGAGACAGCTAAGGCAGCACGAGGGCCTATACGAACTACTAAATGTTGAACAGCAGGTAAACCGCCAGTTCCCTATCTAGAGCCCATTGCGTGAGACCTAGAATCCCAAAATATTTAAAAAAAGAGAGGTTTTTAGAATCTTGAAAAGGACTTCTAGTCCACTCATGCACAAGGTCCGAGGCGGCTAAGGCAGCACAGGGACCTATACGAACTACTAAATGTTGAACAGCAGGTAAACCGCCAGTTCCCCATTTAGAGTCCATTGCGTGAGACTTGAAAAGTTCTAAAATATTTAAAAAAAAATTTTAAATTTTTGAAAAGATACGATTTGCAAATGATATTGATTCTTGAATAAGAGAAAACTTGAATTTGAGATAAGAATTTTATTTTTGAGTTTTGGCGTTTCAAATAAAGTTTTGGCGTAACTTTGCAATTATGGAAATTTAGGATAGTTTGGTAATTATTAGAAATTTTTTATGAATTTTCTAGATTTTTTATTTTTATGAATTTTTTGGGTCTTTATTAATTTTTATTAATTTTTGGAATTTTTATTAATTTTTGAATTTTTGGAATTTTTTATTAATTTTTGAATTTTTGGAATTTTTTATTAATTTTTGAATTTCTGGAATTTTTTTATTAATTTTTGAATTTCTGGAATTTTTTATTAATTTTTGAATTTCTGGAATTTTTTTATTCTTGAGGGGTAAAATGGTAATTTACAGAACTTGAGGGGGCAGACTGAGCATTATTGAATTGTTTGGGGGTATTTTGGTATTTTCTGGTTTTGGGGATAGAATGGGCAATATAGTAATTGCGCCTGACAAATATGGGGAGAATTGAGATTTTCTAAAACAAATAATGGCATGGGGATTATGCGATCTCCTGATCTGTGCCTAGTGAGCTAATTGAGAAAGGATGTATATACATTATCAGACTACCTTTCATCTCCACTAGCTTTCATGAATGGGCCTTACATTTATCCCGATTCATTCATTCAATTTTTTGAAAACTTACGTGCATGCTTTTGCATGAGATTGCTGAAGATCCATACGAATGGTTTTCATCACATTGGCCTGGTCTGTTTAGTCTGCATGGATGTTCGTTTCATCAACCCCCGGTTTCTTCAAGCTCTCTCCTATATCCACAAGTACTCAACCCGTCCATTCCCGTTGTCTAATACCTTATGACAGGGGCCATGCAACACACTCTAGGCGACGTGAGAGGGAGGATTGGTGGGCTTGTTAGAGTGGGAGAAAACAACCCCCTAGCGTCCCCATAGGCTACCCAATTAATTTTGCTAGCTAGTTATGATTGAGTCTTTAATGGTAAAGTGATCCCCTTAGGTGAATGGATGCAAACCGTATGGCCAAGAGGGTGAAGGCTATTGGAAGATACATTGGATTTTTGCATCCAGAGCCTTATGCTGGCCTACAGATCCCTTACTATCTAAGGAAGGAAACATACTCGAGATGAGATGGTCTTATCCATCCCCACGTTCATGCCCATGCAGTCCAAACGTTTCATAACCTACCCATTATTAAAACCTGAAATCCACCACTCCTTATTGGAACAAATGGAGCGCCTACCACCTTTGGCTCGTGTATACAGGATTTACACTGGATAGGTGTGCATGCACTGG
Source organism: Canavalia gladiata (assembly GCA_037954105.1). Lineage (NCBI taxonomy): Eukaryota > Viridiplantae > Streptophyta > Magnoliopsida > Fabales > Fabaceae > Canavalia > Canavalia gladiata. The sequence continues at coordinate 21,026,234 of CM075660.1, forward strand.
GGTGCTTTGTGATGATTAGGTTCAAGGTGCACTTACCATGCATCGAACATAAGTGGAGGGCTTCAAGACCCTATTATCAACCTCTCGAAATGGCAATTCTCCGAGACGAAACGGGATCGATTCTTGATTAACCACTCAATGCATTAAGATCAAATTCTCGTGTAAACATCACACACTTTTGATAATACAAACACAGATTCTTACATGATTTGATTTTGGTAAAACTATTAATGTCAGGTTCTTAATTAGATGAAAGAATGGCTTTTACTAACCTTGTATATGAACCACTTGAGCTGACCTTCCTAGACTTCTTGATCATCCGCCATGTGAGAACCCGAAAGTTTCTTGAAAAGAAGAAGGACCCTCCTCTTTTTCTTCCCGTGCCTCCCTTGGGAAGAGAAGTCCCCCTTGCCAAAAGCCTCAGGGATGCCTCCTCTTTCTTTCCCAGTTTTTTTCAGGTCTTCAGCTTCTTCTATGGCCTCTCTTGCCTGCAGTGAGCGTCTCCTCCCCCTTGAATCAACGGGGTTTTTCCTTTCTAGAAAAAACTCCTCCTCTTCTCTCCATCCCTTTCGTTTTTCTCTTCAAACCGTTTTTATTTCGTTCCGTTTTTTTTATTTTGTTTTGTTATTCTTTTTTTTAATTTTTCTGTTTTTAGTTTTTTTTTTGTTTTTTTTTTATTTGTTTTCTGTTTTTAGTTTGTTTTCTGTTTTTTTTGAATTTGTTTTCTGTTTTGTTTTGTTTTTATTTTCATTTTTTATCTTTTTTAATATTTGAAGATTTTCTAATCCTTTTTTTTGTTTTATGTTTTATATTTTCAGATTTTAAACTTTGTTTTCTGTTAAAATTTTTTGCCTTTTTCTTATTTTTATTCTTGTGTATTAATTTTTTTTTAATTTCATCTTAATTTTCTTATCCAGTTTTTTATTTTTATTATTATATTTTTGTTTCTTTTTCTGTTTTTATCTTCTTTATTTATTATTTTTGATTTCTAGATTTTTTAAAGAATTTTATTTCTGTTTTTTATTATTTTAATTTCATTTATCATTTTTATTTTTTCCAAAAAACTTTTTTCTTATTTTCTCATTATTTATTATATATATTTTTATTATCGTCTATTTTTCTGTTCATTCTGTTTTCTGTTTTTCCATCCTTTTTCTTTCTGTTTCTTATGTAACTTAGTATTAGTTTCTTGATTAACTTTATAATTGGGGGCCTCGGACATAAATGGGTGTTTACAGTTTGCCCCTCTTTACTCATTTTTCTACCAGATAATATGAGAATTAATTCTCTAAATTATCGGGATAGGAAATGAGTAAAGACGTGAACACTTTATGTCCGAGGCAGACTTTTTGAAGAAAGTCCGAGAGTAACACTAGAAGCCTTGAGCTTAAATTGAACTTCATGGATGCCTGGAGGGTGGCGGTTAAATGGTGTTGCCGGCTTTATGTGCCGATAGAGCTTAAATATGAAAGGTTTGATTGCATAACCTGATTAGGCTATGAATACTACTGAAGTACAAGAAAAATGAGGTGAGAAGGGCCTATTTGAGGCAGGAGAGCATGCAAGAACTAAAATGTAAGATATGTACAAGGTGGCCTGACAATATAGGCCGAAGTGCAGAAAAGAAGACTTTAATATGCAGAAAGGGAAACTTGGCCGTGATGTAGAAAACTAAACTTCATGAGGCCTGACAACATAGGCCATGATGCAGAAATGTAAACTTGATGGTGACCTGACACTATAGGCCATGATGCAGAAATTTAAACTTGATGGGAATTTCGTTGTTGACGGAAAAATGCAAATGAAATCCTGCTGTTGCTAGGATAAATGCAAACCTGCTTGACAGGTGGACAAAAAAATAAACGTGCTTGAAGTCCTGTTGTTGACAGGAGAATGCAAATGAGATCCCGCTGTTGCCGGGAAAATGCAAATGAAATCCTGCTGTTGCCAGGGTAAATGCAAACCTGCTTGACAGGTGGACAGAAAATAAACGTGCTTGAAGTCCTGTTGTTGACAGGAGAATGCAAATGAGATCCCGCTGTTGCCGGGAAAATGCAAATGAAATCCTGCTGTTGCCAGGGTAAATGCAAACCTGCTTGACAGGTGGACAGAAAAATAAACGTGCTTGAAGCCCTGTTGTTGACAGGAGAATGCAAATGAGATCCCGCTGCTGCCGGGAAAATGCAAATGAAATCCCGCTGTTGCCAGGATAAATGTAAACCTGCTTGACAGGTGGACAGAAAATAAATGTGCTTGAAGCCCTGTTGTTGACAGGAGAATGCAAATGAGATCCTGCTGTTGCCGGGAAGAGGCAAATGATGAAATCCTGCTGTTGCCAGGGTAAATGCAAACCTGCTTGACAGGTGGACAGAAAATAAACGTGCTTGAAGTCCTGTTGTTGACAGGAGAATGCAAATGAGATCCCGCTGTTGCCGGGAAAATGCAAATGAAATCCTGCTGTTGCCAGGGTAAATGCAAACCTGCTTGACAGGTGGACAGAAAAATAAACGTGCTTGAAGCCCTGTTGTTGACAGGAGAATGCAAATGAGATCCCGCTGCTGCCGGGAAAATGCAAATGAAATCCCGCTGTTGCCAGGATAAATGCAAACCTGCTTGACAGGTGGACAGAAAATAAACGTGCTTGAAGTCCTGTTGTTGACAGGAGAATGCAAATGAGATCCCGCTGCTGCCGGGAAAATGCAAATGATGAAATCCTGTTGTTGACAGGATAAATGCAAATGAAATCCTGCTTGACAGGATATGTGCAGGAAAAATTTGATAAGGCCTGACAACATAGGCCATGATGCAGAAAATTAAAAGTTGATGGCGGCCTGACATTATAGGCCTGAAAGCAGTAAATCTAAACTAGAAGGTGGACTGACAACATAGGCCTGAAAGCAGTAATTCTAAGTTACAGCGGCCTGACAACATAGCCCCAAAAGCAGTAAATCTAAGCTACAGTGGCCTGACAACATAGGCCTAAAAGCAGTAAATCTAAGCTACATGGCGGCCTGACAACATAGGCCTAAAAACAGTAATTCTAAACTAGGGCGGCCTGACAACATAGGCCTTAAAGCAGTAAATCTAAACTAAGCCGGCCTGACAACATAGGCCTTAAAGCAGTAAATCTAAACTATGGTGGCCTGACAACATAGGCCTGAAAGCAGTAAATCTAAACTACGGAGGCCTGACAACATAGGCCTTAAAGCAGTAAATCTAAACTATGGTGGCCTGACAACATAGGCCTGAAAGCAATAAATCTAAACTATGGTGGCCTGACAACATAGGCCTGAAAGCAGTAGATCTAAACTAGGGCGGCCTGACAACATAGGCCTGAAAGCAGTAAATCTAAACTAAGGCGGCCTGACAACATAGGCCTGAAAGCAGTAAATCTAAACTAAGGCGGCCTGACCACATAGGCCTTAAAGCAGTAAATCTAAACTATGGTGGCCTGACAACATAGGCCTGAAAGCAGTAAATCTAAACTAGGGCGGCCTGACAACATAGGCCTTAAAGCAGTAAATCTAAACTAAGGCGGCCTGACAACATAGGCCTTAAAGCAGTAAATCTAAACTATGGTGGCCTGACAACATAGGCCTGAAAGCAGTAAATCTAAACTACGGAGGCCTGACAACATAGGCCTTAAAGCAGTAAATCTAAACTATGGTGGCCTGACAACATAGGCCTGAAAGCAATAAATCTAAACTATGGTGGCCTGACAACATAGGCCTGAAAGCAGTAGATCTAAACTAGGGCGGCCTGACAACATAGGCCTGAAAGCAGTAAATCTAAACTAAGGCGGCCTGACAACATAGGCCTTAAAGTAGTAAATCTAAACTATGGTGGCCTGACAACATAGGCCTGAAAGCAGTAAATCTAAACTACGGAGGCCTGACAACATAGGCCTGAAAGCAGTAAATCTAAACTAAGGCGGCCTGACAACATAGGCCTGAAAGCAGTAAATCTAAACTAAGGCGGCCTGACAACATAGGCCTTAAAGCAGAAAAATAAACTTGATGAGGCCTGACAACCTAGACCAAGGTGTGGAAAAGTAAACTTGATGAGGCCTGACAACATAGGCCAAGGTGCAGAAAAGTAAACTTGAGGAGGCCTGACAACATAGGCCGAGGTGTAGAAAAGTAAACTTGAGGAGGCCTGACAACATAGGCCGAGGTGCGGAAAAATAAACTTGATGAGGCCTGACAACATAGGCCAAGGTGCGGAAAAATAAACTTGATGAGGCCTGACAACATAGGCCAAGGTGCAGAAAGGTAAACTTGAGGAGGCCTGACAACATAGGCCGAGGTGCAGAAAAGTAAACTTGAGGAGGCCTGACAACATAGGCCGAGGTGCGGAAAAATAAACTTGATGAGGCCTGACAACATAGGCCAAGGTGCAGAAAGATGCAATGCTATGGCCTGACAACATAAGCCAGTGAGCAAGAATGCAAAGATGTAATGCTATGGCCTGACAACGTAGGCCAGTGAGCAAGAATGGAAAGATGTAATGCTATGGCCTAACAACATAGGCCAGTGAGCAAGAATGGAAAGATGTAATGCTTTACCTTGCGCTTGATAGTTATTTCCTTGAAGAGACTTGGGCAACCATTTTGCCCTAGTTGGGAGATTTCTTGATAACTGAGAGACGTCTTGATTTGAAAGAATTTTGGGCCAACGTTTTACCCCAGTTTGAAGGGTTTCAATAAGCTTGACTTGAATTTTTCTTGGCAACCTTGCCCTATTGAACTCAATTGGAGTTGAGGAATTGAGGCTTGCCTCAACTTGGATTTTCTCGGGCAGATGTTTGCCCCAGTTTGAACTTGAATCAGAATTCGGGGATGACCTCAAATTAAATTTTGGGGGCAAGCGTTTTCCCCTGTTTGAACTTGTTTTAAAATTCGAGGATGACCTCAAATTGAATTGTGTGGGCAAGCATTTGCCCCAGTTTGAACTCGATTTAGAGGATGGCCTCAAATTGGATGGTGTGGGCAGATGTTTGCCACAGTTTGATTCTTCTGACGTTGAGGAATTGAGGATTGCCTCAACATGAATTTTTTAGGCAAATGCTTGCCCTAGTTTTGTTCTTGGTTCAGAGTTTGAGGATGGCCTCAAATTAGAGCTTTTGTGGGCAAGCGTTTGCCCCAGTTTGAACTTGATTTTGATCTCAAACTGTATTTTTGCGTGGGAAAGCATTTGCCCCAGTTTGAGTTGATTCAGAATTTGAGGATGACCTCAAATTGACCCCCCTTTTTTGTATGGGCAAGCGTTTGCCCCAGTTTGGAAATCTTTTAATTATGATCGATTCAGGCAATTTTACCTAGGTATTAATTAGTTTTTGAAAAATGAGTTATGAAACACTTGAATGAAAAGATGCTTATGTGCTGTTTGAATAAATGAAGAGAATGTGGTATTTGTGATGCTTGAATGAATGCAGAAATGATGCAGGGTTCTTATTTTAAAGCTTGAAATAATTTTTTTGATGAAACAGATGTTATTGAATGCAAACCATGAAATGGTGTAAAAAGTTTTGTTTCTCTTGATTTTTTTGTTTTTTTGTTTTTTTTTTTACACATCCTTCCTCGACAACTCCATAGTGGGTGTGAAAAGAATCAAAAATCAAGACGAGCTAGATTGACTTAAGTTCGGTGTTTTGGTCAATCTTTTGGCTCCTGGTCAGCTTTGGAACTTTCTTTTCCAAGATCTTCGAGATCCAACGGTGGTCAATATTATTAAACAAGACACACTCCTTTTTGATGGCATCATGACTGGTACGAAGATGAATCTTTGGGAAACAATCCTATCGTGTTGCAACGGTCGAGGATTCATCCGACTTGTCATCACTTTTCAAAATTAATCCTTTTTATTTTTACATTTTTCACATCTCTTTTGGCATGTGCGCTATTGAGGTGTGCGAAGTGATTCTGGATGGTTAATGAAAAAATATAGAGAAGATTTGCAAAGGATGTTTGAGGTAGTGTACTTGAAAGGGAAAGATGACAAAGGATGTGGGTTCGATTGCCCAAATGGCACCTTTTGGTGAAAAATGCCAGTGCTGCTTTTCATAATCTTGATTGTCGAATTAATCGAACTCGAGAAAATGGCAAAATTTTGCCCCAGTTTTAGGAATATATGAGGTGCAGGATATCATGTTGTCCTGGAATTCCTGGTTTGACCTTAATTTTTGCCTGGGTTGTTCTTTTGAGTTTTCAACCCAGCAGGTCTTTTGTATTGCCCTAAATTTTGCCTAGGTTGCCCTTACGGGTTTTCAACCTAGCGGGCTCTTGATTTTGGTACCCTAACTTTTGCCTAGGTCTCTTTGAGGGTTTGACCTAGCGGGCCTTTGCTTGATTGTGCCCTAACTTTTGCCTAGGTCGTTCTTGATTGTTGACCTAGCGGGCTTCTATTTGATTATGCCCTAACTTTTGCCTAGGTCGTCTTTGATCGTTGACCTAGCGGGCTTTTGTTTGATTGTGCCCTAACTTTTGCCTAGGTCATTCTTGATTGTTGACCTAGCGGGCTTTTGCTTGATTGTGCCCTAACTTTTGCCTAGGTCGTTCTTAATTGTTGACCTAGCGGGCTTTTGCTTGATTGTGCCCTAACTTTTGCCTAGGTCGTTCTTGATCGTTGACCTAGCGGGCTTTTGCTTGATCTTAATTTTGCCTGAATTATTGTTGTAAACCGGCAAGACCTTTTTCTAATCATGACTTTGTCAATCATTATTTTGAACTTTAACCCTACTTTTGCCTGGATTCTTTTAGTTTTTAATCCAGCGGGTTTCTCTTCTTCTTGAATTTCATGTTTTGACCTTAATTTTTCCTGGATTATGATTTTTACTTTAATCCAGCAGGTCCTCTTCTTTTCCTTGAATTTTGAATTTTGACATCGACCTTGCCAGGGTCATCTTGGCTTTCAATTCAGCGGATCTTATTTTGCATCCCTAAATTTTGCCTGGATTTAGACTTGATTCCAGCGGGATTTTTATTTGACAAGACACTTTGAATAGGGATCTAGAATCCCTGGTTGTTATTCTGCTTCCTCATTGGGCTTTTTTCTTTGAGCTTGATTAATCCGACGTTCATGATTACTCATTACAGCATTAGCATCCTCACCAATTGGTATTTTATTGTTTGGGTATAGGAATAAGAAGTGGGTTGAAGAGGTAAAAAGAATGGTAAAATTTTTTAGAAGTAAAGCTAAAATGTAAAGCACGTGCTCAAGTGATATGAAAAATGTAATTTTGTATTTATTCATTGCTGTTTATTTACAAAAGATTAATTTTGAAAAACATGACAAATTTTGGATGTTCTTCCTCGATAGCTTGACTTGTACAAGGCGGCTCATTGTGTTGCTCCCATTTCTTAGCCAGCAGATGAACTCTCATGATTCAGGATTTGGATTAGGAGCGATCTTCCCGAAATCTAGCCGTTTAGCATCGATTAGGCTTTGCACCTTGCGCTTCAGGACCTGGAAGTTTTCTGTTGAATGACCAATATACCCCGCATGGTAATCACATATGGCATTTGCATCGTACCATTTTGGATATGGTGGTTCTTGAGGTTTCAGCGGGTATGGAATCACCAAGGAATTTTGGATTAGCTGAGGTAGCAGCTCGGTATAGGTCATTGGGATAGGGTTGAATTGGACGGGTTCTTTTTCCTTTTTTTGGCTTTGGCTAGAATTTGAGCTCATGGCTTGTGTTTGGGCCGTATATGGTATTGGTGGTCGGACTTGTGTCGGATAGTTGTAAGTAGGATGGTATGGTGTTTGGTATGCAGCGGCGATGTAAGGATATGGTATGTAGGGTGTGTATGGTGTATATGGTGGTGATTGGAAGCTAATCGGTTCATAAGGTGCCACTTGAGGAGTGTATTGGCCTTGATTAGAAGCCACATTGTAAGCTTCACCTGTCTTCTTTTTTTCTGTAGAGGCGTCAACTGTCCCTGTGGCCTTATGCGTGATCCTTCCTCGACGCATGCCACCCTCGATCCTTTCTGCAATGATGATGACATCAGAGAAGCTAGAAGTCACACTGCCAATCATCTTATCATAGAAAGGATCTTGGAGTGTGTCTACGAACGTGCTGACCAGCTCTTTTTCAGACAGTGGAGGTTGCACTTGAGCAGCTAGCTCCCTCCATCTTTGAGCATACTGCTTGAAGGTCTCATCCCCCTTCTTGGCCATATTCTGGAGTTGGGTTCGATCGGGAGCCATCTCGGCATTGTACTGATATTGTTTGAGGAAAGCCTCAGCCAGATCCCTCCATGAACGGATGTGTGTCCGCTCTAGCCGAGTGTACCAGGTTGCAGCTGCCCCTGTTAAGCTGTCTTGGAAGAAGTGGATGAGAAGCTTCTCATCGTAAGTACATGCAGACATCTTCCTACAGTACATAGTCAGATGTTTCTTTGGACAACTGGTTCCTTGGTATTTCTCGAATTCAGGAACCTTGAATTTGGGAGGGATGACCACGTTTGGTACCAAGCATAGATCAGATGCATCTTTGGCTTCATAAGCATTTCCCTCAATTGCCCGGATCCTGTCCTCTAGACCCTTCCATTTTTCTATATCCTCAGTTGAAGGATGGCTTGGGTATTCCTCAGGCATATGGTGGGGATGAGGAAATGATAGGTGCCCAGGGTGAGGCCCTTGGGTAAACATAGGATGTGTTCCCCCAAAGGGTGTTTGATAGGCCTGTGAGATGGTGTTTGGAATGGCATAGGGGATGCCTGTGGTGTTAGAGGGTAGGTTGTGTGTTTGGGTTTGTGTTTGGGCTTGTGTTTGGTTGTATGAGGGTGCATGCCCATGAGGAAACCCATAATGAACTCCTTCGGTTGGCAGAGGCATAGCTGATGGCGAAGGGTTTTGTGGAGTGAACCCAGGAGGATATGACGGGTCTGTGGGTTCTCCCAGAGATTCCTTCTGTTTTGACAATTGGATGGCCTCCATCAGCTTGGCCATCTGCTCTTTTAGAGTCTTGACCTCATTTCTCAGTTCCTCATTTTGTCTCTCCAGCTCATCCATGATTCTTGATTGTGTATGAGTCCTATAAGGATGTCGAGGAAGTTGTGTTTCTCCAATTTTCTGTTAGAGTTAAAAATTAATTTTTTGAAAAATAATTTGAATGCAAAAATCATGAATGATAAAGATGTTGGTGTAGTGAGTATGAAAAAAAAGGTATGGAATGATTTTTCTTGAAATCTTTCTTTTTGACGATAAATTTATGACTGGATGAATGAATGAATATCATGCACAAATAAGTTTTAGAGATTTGAAGTTTGACTATTTTGAAAATAAATCAGAGTTGCTTTATTTGAAATCCTTCTTTTTGATGATAAATTCATGACTGAATGAATGAATGAATATCATGCACAAATAAGTTTTAGATACTTGAAGTTTGACTATTTGAAAATAAACCAGAGTTTCTTTATGTTTTATGAGTTTTGGTGTTTTTTATTTTGCTAAAAACTTTTGGTTTTGTTTAGAAACACTCTTTAGTTTTGCTAGAATTTTTTCTAGAAAGCGTTCTTTAGGTTTTCAAAATTTCCTTTTCTGTCTATTGAATCTTTTTATTTTTCAATATTTTCAAAAGATTGTTTTCCTAATTTCTCTATTTTTAAAACATCTTTTTAAGTTTGTTTTTGTTTTTTCTTTTCAATATTTTGAAAATATTTTTCTAATTTTTCTTAGGAATTTTCTCCTTCTATTTTGGTTTTCTTGATTTTTATCTTGAATTCATTTTTGTATCTCCCCAATTGTAGCCTTCAAATCGCTTGTATCTTGAAAGGGGTGTGTGTGCCCTTTTTATTTCTTATGTAGGTTACCTGTCCTGAGGATCTACGGTCTTTTATATGAACCTCTCAAAGGTGGTTTGGAATCCTGAGGTATAAGAGGTCACTAGAGCCAAGTTCCAGTTCACAATGCTTGCCACAACAGTAGAAGTAGCCACTAGTTGTGGGGTATTATGAATAGGACGCGCTCTAGCTGGGATTTTCGTGATAGCCAATCAGGACGTAGGCCCCAGAGTGACACCACTAGATCCCTCTATCCTAGGTAGCACTCAGACCCGGGTGTAGGGCCCCACTCATGATAAATGCATATGCAATGTATAAGGGCACACAAATGATTGGGACACCTGCAATTGGGGAAATTGTACAGATATATATAGTATTTTAATGTTTGTCTATCCTAAGGTTTGTACAAAGAATAAACAAATAGATAGCAAATAAACAGAGAAGGGATCAAATATAATACACACTCAATCAAACAGGCTTGACTCTCTAAAGTCCCCAGTGGAGTCGCCATCTGTCGCAACCGTAATTCCGACGAGACGACGAACTCGCTAAAATTTTAAAAATGAATTTGATTTTGATGATGTGGAGTCGCCACCAAATTTTTATTTAAAGGAAAAAGATTTGGAAAAACCCTAGATGAGATTTAGGTTCGGGAGTCGGTTACGAGTGGGGAAGGTGTTAGGCACCCCACTCGCCTGTTCCGAAGAACAGTACCCTTAAATTGTGTGTGTGATTATTTGAAAATAGTTTGATCCCTTTTATTAGAGTGAAAATAAATACTTGATGGAGGTTAGCCTAACAGGACTTGATCCTGCTCCTACGTATTCCCCGGTGCAATGGGAAACTCAAGGCTTACGTAGTTCTAGTTTATGAAGGCTTGACCTTCAAAAGTGCTTGAGAAAAGATTATTTGGTTTGTGAAGGCTTGACCTTCGAAAATTAAGAATCTTGTTTTCAGAAAGTTTTATCTTTGGGAGGGATTTTTGGCTCACTTATGCACAAGGCCCGAGACAGCTAAGGCAGCACGAGGGCCTATACGAACTACTAAATGTTGAACAGCAGGTAAACCGCCAGTTCCCTATCTAGAGCCCATTGCGTGAGACCTAGAATCCCAAAATATTTAAAAAAAGAGAGGTTTTTAGAATCTTGAAAAGGACTTCTAGTCCACTCATGCACAAGGTCCGAGGCGGCTAAGGCAGCACAGGGACCTATACGAACTACTAAATGTTGAACAGCAGGTAAACCGCCAGTTCCCCATTTAGAGTCCATTGCGTGAGACTTGAAAAGTTCTAAAATATTTAAAAAAAATTTTTAAATTTTTGAAAAGATACGATTTGCAAATGATATTGATTCTTGAATAAGAGAAAACTTGAATTTGAGATAAGAATTTTATTTTTGAGTTTTGGCGTTTCAAATAAAGTTTTGGCGTAACTTTGCAATTATGGAAATTTAGGATAGTTTGGTAATTATTAGAAATTTTTTATGAATTTTCTAGATTTTTTATTTTTATGAATTTTTTGGGTCTTTATTAATTTTTATTAATTTTTGGAATTTTTATTAATTTTTGAATTTTTGGAATTTTTTATTAATTTTTGAATTTTTGAAATTTTTTATTAATTTTTGAATTTCTGGAATTTTTTTATTAATTTTTGAATTTCTGGAATTTTTTATTAATTTTTGAATTTCTGGAATTTTTTTATTCTTGAGGGGTAAAATGGTAATTTACAGAACTTGAGGGGGCAGACTGAGCATTATTGAATTGTTTGGGGGTATTTTGGTATTTTCTGGTTTTGGGGATAGAATGGGCAATATAGTAATTGCGCCTGACAAATATGGGGAGAATTGAGATTTTCTAAAACAAATAATGGCATGGGGATTATGCGATCTCCTGATCTGTGCCTAGTGAGCTAATTGAGAAAGGATGTATATACATTATCAGACTACCTTTCATCTCCACTAGCTTTCATGAATGGGCCTTACATTTATCCCGATTCATTCATTCAATTTTTTGAAAACTTACGTGCATGCTTTTGCATGAGATTGCTGAAGATCCATACGAATGGTTTTCATCACATTGGCCTGGTCTGTTTAGTCTGCATGGATGTTCGTTTCATCAACCCCCGGTTTCTTCAAGCTCTCTCCTATATCCACAAGTACTCAACCCGTCCATTCCCGTTGTCTAATACCTTATGACAGGGGCCATGCAACACACTCTAGGCGACGTGAGAGGGAGGATTGGTGGGCTTGTTAGAGTGGGAGAAAACAACCCCCTAGCGTCCCCATAGGCTACCCAATTAATTTTGCTAGCTAGTTATGATTGAGTCTTTAATGGTAAAGTGATCCCCTTAGGTGAATGGATGCAAACCGTATGGCCAAGAGGGTGAAGGCTATTGGAAGATACATTGGATTTTTGCATCCAGAGCCTTATGCTGGCCTACAGATCCCTTACTATCTAAGGAAGGAAACATACTCGAGATGAGATGGTCTTATCCATCCCCACGTTCATGCCCATGCAGTCCAAACGTTTCATAACCTACCCATTATTAAAACCTGAAATCCACCACTCCTTATTGGAACAAATGGAGCGCCTACCACCTTTGGCTCGTGTATACAGGATTTACACTGGATAGGTGTGCATGCACTGGGGTGCTTTGTGATGATTAGGTTCAAGGTGCACTTACCATGCATCGAACATAAGTGGAGGGCTTCAAGACCCTATTATCAACCTCTCGAAATGGCAATTCTCCGAGACGAAACGGGATCGATTCTTGATTAACCACTCAATGCATTAAGATCAAATTCTCGTGTAAACATCACACACTTTTGATAATACAAACACAGATTCTTACATGATTTGATTTTGGTAAAACTATTAATGTCAGGTTCTTAATTAGATGAAAGAATGGCTTTTACTAACCTTGTATATGAACCACTTGAGCTGACCTTCCTAGACTTCTTGATCATCCGCCATGTGAGAACCCGAAAGTTTCTTGAAAAGAAGAAGGACCCTCCTCTTTTTCTTCCCGTGCCTCCCTTGGGAAGAGAAGTCCCCCTTGCCAAAAGCCTCAGGGATGCCTCCTCTTTCTTTCCCAGTTTTTTTCAGGTCTTCAGCTTCTTCTATGGCCTCTCTTGCCTGCAGTGAGCGTCTCCTCCCCCTTGAATCAACGGGGTTTTTCCTTTCTAGAAAAAACTCCTCCTCTTCTCTCCATCCCTTTCGTTTTTCTCTTCAAACCGTTTTTATTTCGTTCCGTTTTTTTTTATTTTGTTTTGTTATTCTTTTTTTTAATTTTTCTGTTTTTAGTTTGTTTTTTGTTTTTTTTTATTTGTTTTCTGTTTTTAGTTTGTTTTCTGTTTTTTTTTAATTTGTTTTCTGTTTTGTTTTGTTTTTATTTTCATTTTTTATCTTTTTTAATATTTGAAGATTTTCTAATCCTTTTTTTTGTTTTATGTTTTATATTTTCAGATTTTAAACTTTGTTTTCTGTTAAAATTTTTTGCCTTTTTCTTATTTTTATTCTTGTGTATTAATTTTTTTTTAATTTCATCTTAATTTTCTTATCCAGTTTTTTATTTTTATTATTATATTTTTGTTTCTTTTTCTGTTTTTATCTTCTTTATTTATTATTTTTTATTTCTAGATTTTTTAAAGAATTTTATTTCTGTTTTTTATTATTTTAATTTCATTTATCATTTTTATTTTTTCCAAAAAACTTTTTTCTTATTTTCTCATTATTTATTATATATATTTTTATTATCGTCTATTTTTCTGTTCATTCTGTTTTCTGTTTTTCCATCCTTTTTCTTTCTGTTTCTTATGTAACTTAGTATTAGTTTCTTGATTAATTTTATAATTGGGGGCCTCGGACATAAATGGGTGTTTACAACAATAAGACAAATTGTATATTGGAATCAATTTATTTGAGATATTTAAATGATAATTTTGTCTATTAAAAAAATAAGTGGTTCTAAAACAAAGAATTTAAAAGTTTGAAAATGCTAACTTTCCACCATTATATTCGTGTGTTCAAAATAGTTTCAACCACTTGTTTGTATATGTTGAAAAAATTGTACTAACAGGTTATAGGAACCAATTATAAATGAGTATGTACCATAATGTCAAAGAAAAGAAGGTTTAAAATATTGAGGACCATTAATTCTAGTCATTGTACTCTTTAAATATAAATCTACATGCCTCATTTAGTGAAATATCTATCTGTCTATCTTTTTTAATCATAAAAAGTAGTATTTACTCTATTTTCATCACAAAAAATAATGTTTATCATACCTCTTCATCATGTTTAAGAGTTTGTATAATAACAAACTTATATCTGTTTGTAAAACAAAGAAAGTAAATTACATTACATTTATCTTTTTTATTATAATAAAAATAACAAGGTTTAAATTTAATAATTTATAAATTACTTTTATTCTTGAATTTTTGTCACTAAACTCTTAATAACTTATTTATATTCATCTTTTAAAATTTATTATAATTTTATCTAATATTTTTTTTAACCTGGCAAAAATATTTCTTAATTTAGATAAAAATATAAAATTTACTATATAGATCTTCTCCTAATTTTTTTTATAAAAATATTACATAAAAGGGTTAAAATAATTAAAAAATAAAAAATATCAGATAAAAATTTTATTAAATCCTAAAATAAAAATATAATTTACTAAAAAAAATTTATGTCAACAAGTTTAAGCAACTAATTAATACACACGATAAATAAGTTAATAGTGTATAGTAAAATTAATTGATGAACTGGTCGATAAATGTAAATAATAAATTAAAATATGATAAGTATAATGTTTTTTTAATAAAAAATATTAAAATTTAATTAAATAAAATTTTATTTTTTTAAAATAAAAATATTTTTATATATAAATTTTAAATAAAAACTTTTATAATTTAAATTTTTATTAAAAGGTTAAATATTTTTAATAAAATAATATAATAATTAAAATAAATAACATATATTAAAAGGTATAATATTTATAATAATATAAAATAAATCTATCCAAATTAATATTATTATTATAAAAAATATTAAATTTATAAAATAAATAAATAAATAAAATATTAAATTATAAATATATTAAAGAAAAAATTAAACAAATATTTTAATTAAAATTAAAAATATAAAAAATTATTTAAAATAATTTTTTTAAAGATGCGATTAAGCGCTTGAAAAATATTAATGACTAATAAAATAAATTATTTTATTAAACACAATTAAAATATTTTAATAAAATTTTTAACTAATAATTTAAAATTTTAATTAATTAAAATATTTTATCAAACACATTCTTAATTTAACTGTTATATGATAAAAATATTATTTACCTAATTTTCACCATAAAAGTAATATTCGTCAAGAAATATAAAATAAAAAGTATGTGAGGGGCTGATATGATTCATCCTACATGAATCGGAATGCGGAAACGATAACGGAATGTTTTGAGAATCAGGATAAGATAAGAAAGGATAAGGTAAGATTAGGATAAGATAAGATAAAGGAACTCAACACAAACCGCGACCTGCCGGAGAGCACCGAAGTTATCAAGAGGAACGTGACCTTTACCGCAACCTGCCGGAAGAACCAACGTTATTAAAGGTAGTTCTTTGCCCAAGAACCAAGGGAATCAACTCACACAGAGATGAAAAACTCTCAGAGAGAAAATATGATTAGTACTCAAAAATCTGTCTTTTCACTGAATCCCTAACTCCTATTTATAGCTAACCAAATCTAATAAAAAAAGATAACAAATTAGAAATCCTAATTAGATTGCAATATGAATTGCAACTAATTTAAAACAAATAATTTCTAGATAAATATTAAATCCTAATGTAATCTATACCAAATCATAAACTTTATCACTTAATATCTTCAATGATATGACTATATAAATTAACCCATGTTGGAATTGGGCTTGAAACCACGTAGTCTTTTTCTTCAACTTCCTTGATGAGACCTTCAAGTGCTTGTTCCATACGCTTGGTCCTGTTTCTAGTCATAGGACCTTCCATTCCTTTTAGATAATCTCCTAGATGATCTCTTTTACTTATCGTGGTGCCCACGTTCACATCATTCCCTCCTTCTCCAAGAGGATTCGTCCTCAAATCTTGATGATCATCTGCGTCAAATAAGGATAAATCAGAAACATTGAAAGTGGCACTCACATTACCATAGCTACTTAGAAGATCGATTTTATAGGCATTATCGTTGATCCTTTCAATCACTTGAAATGGACCATCTCCTCTAGGATATAATTTGGAACTTCTTTGACTTAGAAATCGCTCCTTTCGCAAGTGAATCCACACCCAACCACCAGGGTCAAAGATCACTTTGGTGCACCCTTTATTTGCTTGTCAAGCATTCTTCTTCTCAATATTAGCGCGAACCTTGACATTGAATTTCTGCACAAATTCAGCCTTTTGCTTGCAAGCCATATTAAGATAGTCATTAGTATAAAATGGGTAAACATCTAAAGATGATAAAGGATTAGATCCATATACAATCTCAAAAGGTGAAAAGGAAGTAGATGTATGAATAACCCTATTATATGAAAATTCAACATGAGGTAAACAATTCTCCCAATCCTTTAAATTATTTTGAATTATAGTACGTAATAAGGTGCCTAAAGTTCTATTCACAACTTCAGCTTGTCCATCTGTTTGTGGATAAGCCACAATAGAGAACAATAATTTAGTGCCCAACTTACCACACAAGGTTTTCCAAAAGTGACTAAGAAATTTAACATTTCGATCACTTATAATAGTTTTAGGTAAGCCATGCAAATATATAATCTCTTTGAAAAATAAATTAGCAATATGAGTGATATCATTAGTTTTAGAACAGACAATAAAATGTACCATTTTGCTAAACCTCTCTACAACGATAAAATTACTATATTTTCCTTTTGAGATCCTAGACAGCCTTAGTACAAAATCCACAGAAATATCAGTCCAAGGATATTCAGGAACAGGTAAGGGTGTATACAAGCCATGATGCATTATCTTAGATTTTGCTTGCAAGAAAGTAATATATTTTTCATTAATAAGTTTAACATCATGCTTTATTTTTGGCCAAAAATGATGTTCATGTAAAATATGATAAGATTTTTGAATGCCAAAATGTCCAATTAATCCTCTCCCATGAGTCTCTCTAATAAACATTCCTCTTACGCTACACTTAGGTACATACAATTTATTTTTCTTAAACAAATATTCATCTTGCTTAAAATAGTCATCAAAACCATGGTCAGAACACGTTTTCCACAATTGTCCAAATTCAATATCATCTGTATACATGATTTTTAGTAATTCAAATCCAAGTAATTTGGTTTGTAAAGTTATAAGTAATACATACCTTCGAGACAACGCATCCGCTACAATGTTTTCCTTTCCCTTTTTATACATGATAACATAAGGAACCATCTCATCAAATTCGAGCCACTTGCGATGCCTTTTGTTGAGCTTACCTTGGGACTTTAAAAACTTCAAGCTGAGTTGATCAGAGTGGATGATAAGTTCCCTCGACCAAAGGTAATGTTGCCAAGTTTGTAAGGCACTCACTAAAGCATAGAGCTCCTCATTAGCATTTGTAGGTGTGGGTCAATCTATAATTTCCTTAACCTTTTCTTCATCAACACTAACTCCTATATCCTTGTTGACGACACTACAGTCCATGCACATTCTCCATGTTCCATTCTTATTTGGTACCAAGATAACATGAACTGTACATGGGTTAAGATTTTTCCTCACAAAGTCTTTCTGCATCAACTCCTCTACTTGCCTTTGAATCTGTTTGACCTCTTGAGAAACAGTTCTATAGGCTAGTCGGTTTGGAATCACAGCAATGAGAAAAAAAATCAATCTAGTGTTTAATACCTCTTATAGGAAGTAAACTTTTTGGTGGTTCTCTAGGAAATACATCATCAACTTCCTGCAACAAAGATTCAACCACATTAGGAAAAGAAGAGTTATGATTGTTAGTAAGATAAATATCCTTGTACATGAGTACAAGAACTTGTTCATTTGCCCTTAATCTCGACCTTCCCTTTGTGAGCAAATACACAAACTTCATTTTCTTTTTCTTTATTGTTTGAATTTTTTCTTTTCACTCTTATTCTTTTTTTGATTTTCTACTTTTTTTCACTCTCAATTTCATCTCACTTTTTTCTTTCTTGATTTTCTAATTCTTTCTCATTCTTTTTGTGACTTTCTACTTTTGCTTCACTCTCAATTTTATCTCTCTTTTCTTTTTCTTGATTTTCTAATTCTTTTTCTCTCATTTTACATTCTTTTGAATTTTTCATTTGGTCAAAATAAGCCTCCTTTGGTTTAGGATCTTCTTTCTCATTGAACCAATTAAAATTCGACAATGAATTAGAAGCATATTTGGGATATTTGCGAGTGCTCCTAGATTTGAGTTGTCTTTCCACCTGAATAGCTTTATGAAGCAATTCATCCATCTCCACATAATGTTATTGCTCCACCACATCAACTATCTCGCTTTTTAACCCTCCAATAAATCTTGCCATAGTGATTTCTTTATCCTCCTCCACATTGGCTCTTATCATAGCAATTTCCATCTCCTTGTAATAATCTTCAACACCCATGGCACCTTGAGTAAGATTTTGTAGTTGTTTTCGGTGCAAGTCCTTATGATAGTGACTTGGTACAAATCTTTTTCTCATTGCTACTTTCATCTCTTCCCACATTCGGATAGGTCTCTCCATATATCCTCTTATTAAGGATAAACTGATCCCACCAAATATTAGCATAATCGATAAAAGAAAAACTAGCTAGTCTTAGCTTTTTCTCCTCCGAGTAATTGTGAAAATCAAACACATGCTCCACTTTTCTCTCCCACTCTAGATAAGTTTCAGGTTCGTTCTTTCCTTGGAATGGTGGAAGGGATAATTTAATACTCCCCAAGTTGTTATCCTTTTCTCGATATCGTATTCTTTCTCTTAAACTTTCACTGTTTGATTCTAAGTTCTTCCTTAAATCTCCTTCTTCATCATAGTGAATTAATCTTTGGGGACTACTCTGATGAGAAACCTGAGACCTCCCTCTCGAACAACCTTCCATATCATCCAACCTCCTGTTCAACTGTTGGAATTGATCTTGAACTGATTTTACGAATATTTTTAGATCCATTTTATTTTGATGGAGTTCACCACTCATGTTAACAATGTTGCAAATTAAACAAAATAAATAAATTAGAATAATAAAGTCTCACCAATCATTCCCTTAGTGTTTTCCCTCAATATTGACGATCTTCACTCGTGTTTACACTAGAATTGACTTTTTCTATAATGCTCTAACCAACTCTTGCCTTTTATCTCTCGATTCTCCTTATAAATCCTTGAACCAAGAACTTCACAAGTTGATTTTCCCACAGATAACGAAAGAGTCACATATACACAAGATGAATAGGGTAAGGAATATTGGTCAAGAATTAAGAACTAAAAAAAAATATTGAATGAAGACTTCTTCTTTTTTTTTTTTTCAATTTTTCTTGAATTTTTTTTTGAATTTCTATCACAACTTTTTTTTTAATTTCTATCACAATTTTTTTTTGCTTTTTTTTTAATTTTTATTATAACTCTTTTTTTTTTGGAATATTTAGTAGATAGCAACTTTAACACAAGAAAATTAAAATAAAGGATAGATGACACCTGATTTCAAGAGTTGAAGCTCTGATACCAAATGATATGATTCACCCTACGCGAATGAATCGGAATGCGGAAACGATAATGAAACGTCTTGAGAATCAGGATAAGATAAGAAAGGATAAGGTAAGATTAGGATAAGATAAGATAAATGAACCCGACACAAACCGTGACCTGCCGGAGAGCACCGAAGTTATCAAGAGGAACGTGACCCTTACCGCAACCTGCCGGAAGAACCAACGTTATCAAAGGTAGTTCTTTGCCCAAGAACCAAGAGAATCAACTCACACAGAGATGAAAAACTCTCAGAGAGAAAATATGATTAGTACTCAAAAATCTGTCTTTTCACCGAATCCATAACTCCTATTTATAGCTAACCAAATCTAATAAAAAAAATAACAAATTAGAAATCCTAATTAGATTGCAATTTGAATTGCAACTAATTTAAAACAAATAATTTCTAGATAAATATCAAATCCTAATGTAATCTATACCAAATCATAAACTTTATCACTTAATATCTTCAATGATATGACTACATAAATTAATCCATGTTAGAATTGGGCTTGGAACCACGTAGTCTTTTTCTTCAACTTTCTTGATGAGACCTTCAAGTGCTTGTTCCATACGCTTGGTCATATTTTTCGTCATAGGACCTTCCATTCCTTTTAGATAATCTCCTAGATGATCTCTTTTACTTATCGTGGTGCCCACGTTCACATCAGGGACATTTTACACATTTTAATAAACAAATTAAGTAGGCGCTGATGTTTTTTTCTACCAAAAATTAAGATTATTTTTCGATGGAAGTTAAACTTAACTAGAAATTTAAGATATGTTTAAAAAAATTAATAAATAAGTCAGTTAAAAATTGATAAATTAATAAATTAGATTAAAAATATTTGATAAAATTAATTATTAAACTAGTTAGTAAATATTAAATAAAAAATAAGTATATAATTTATTAATATACTAAACATTGATAAATGTGATGTATTTTTTTTATAAAAAAATATATAAAACTTAATTTGCTAAACTTTATTTCTTCAAGATTAAAAATATTTATTGTTTTAATTTATATATATATATAATTTTAGATAATATCTTTCAAAAAATATATTTTTAAATTTTATCAATAATGATAAAATATTTTATTTTAAATATAATAATTAAATATATAATATAATATTAAAATAATAATTCAAAGTTAGCATAACAATATAATATTAAAATTAATATTGTTACAAAATAAAAAATATTAAGCTTACAAAAATATAAGACAAATAAAGAATCAAATTTTAAAAATATAAAAAAAATATTCAACTAACTTGAATGCTACTTGAAATAATGTTTTAGAAAATTATAGTAATTACTAAAAAAAATATTTTATTAAATAAAATTAAAATATATTAACAAATTTTCCAAGTAATAATTTCAACTTTCATTGAACTCGTTTAATTCAAAATATATAAAAGACGGTTAAATAACACAAAAACATAACTAACAGTTAATTACTTTCATCAAAATAATAATAATTCGGCTTTAGTCCAAACTAAAGAGAATTAAATGACACAAACTACAAGGGAGGTTATTAACTTCAATAAAAAATTAAAAAAATTATTATTTTTTTAAATTAAATAAATTGGATTTGAAATTATACATGCTTTAAGATTCGATAAATGCTTATGAAAATACTTAAAATATCCGCCAGCAAGATTTTTAAATTGACAGTAGTTGAACCAATGATTTGGATTACAAAGTCAATTTTTATCAACTAAATCAGTCTTTGTTGGCTTGGTTTAATTGGAAATATAAGAGGATTAAATAAAAAGAAATTTAAGTTAAAGAATAGATAAAAAATTGAAAAACTAAAGAGGCTAAACTGTAATTTACGTCCTTAAAGAGCACTACTTAGCATATTTTTTATTTGTTTTTTTATAGAAAAATATTTTATTTATTTTTATAAAAATAAAAAACAAGTAACTTTTTGTTTTCTAATTTTTGGTACATTAACGAAACTTTTTGTAACTGTGAAACTTGTTTCTACTGCTGTTTCATTTCTTGCAAACATAGGTGGATACATGAGCTAGGCTATGCGGATGGTTTACATAATTTGGAGGCCAGGCCAACTCAGATCAATATAGAAATATAAGTCTATTTAAATATAATTTTTTTTGTTAAGCCTATTTAACCTACGAGTAAGTAGGTTGGATCTGTAAATTAATTTTTTAATATAAATATTTTTAAATTTTTTTAGTTTTAATAAATATTTTTATTATTTTAAATATTTTAATAGTTAAATGTGATAAACAAGACAGTCTCCTAACTGTGAATCAAAGTAAATTAAATCTGAACCAATATTTTTTCTCATTCCTTTAGTTAGTGGATCAATATGTAGTGTATAGACGTTTGTTAAAATTATTGAATAGATTAGTTGAAAGTTAAAAATTAATAAATTATTTATTAAATTAAATGTTTCGTAAAACTAATAATTGAATTAATTAATAAATATAAAATGATAAATAAAAATGTGGTTAAAAATTAAATTAAAATATGATATATTTTTTTAATAAAAATTATATTAAAATTTAATTAAATAAAATTTTATTTTAAAATAAATATTTGTTTTTATTTTTTACATAAATAAGTTTTAAATAAATTTTTTAAAAGAAATTATTTTAATTTTTTTTATCAAATACTTCAATATTTTTTAATAAAATAAAATAAAAATATACTAATTAAAATAATCATAATTTAAAATATAATTTTTTTTATAATATAAAAATAAATCTATTACTAATATGATTATGAAAATATTAAATTATAAAAATAAATAGATAAATAAAAAATTATATTATAAAAATATATTAAGGATCAAAATAAAAAAATATTTAGATAAATAAAAAATTAAATTATAAAAATATATTAAGATAAAAACTAAAAAATATAAAAATTACTTAAAATAATTTTTTTAAAATATTAATAATTAATAAAATAAATTACTTTATTAAATATGATTGAATTGTTTTAAAAAAAAGTTAAGCTATTAATTTAAACTTTTACCTAGGAAATATATTCGTAAAGGCTATTACGCAGCCATCTGTACTTGGAAACCTAAGTTAAGGTTGAGTGTATGTTTAAAGGGAAGAAGAAAAAATAAATGAGAAATATGATATAATAAAAATATGATTTAAGTATATGATATAATAAGATAAAAAGAAGAAAAAAATATAATTCAATATGTAATATAATAGAAAAAAAAAATGAATAAGATAAAAGATTATGAGGATATAGCATAGAGGATGATGGGATGGAAAGAAAAGCAACAAAGATTAACGGTAGGAATTACAGTGAGGGGAAAGCGAAACCTTCTGTCCTCATCTTCACCCGAAAGCTTTGCCTGAAAAGGCTGCTTTAAACAATAAGGTCCCCACATTTGTGAAGAGGGTGCTATGTTGGTCATACCACCCCTTTCTTTTATAGCTACCTCACACCATTCAATTGTTCCGCACAATTCACCTCAATTACCTTAATACTACTCTAAACATTTCTTCATTTCCTCAATTTCTTTCTCATTTTCCCCTGCTTGAAGCAGGGTGGTGGTGAGAGGAGATCTATTCTATTTATATTTGTACATCAATCTCACGTTAATTCCTTTCCTTCTCTCCACATCCACATCCACCCTATTATTCAATGGAGCAAAATTCTGTGATGGTTAGCATGAACCAAACAACAATGACCGCTGATCAAAATGGTTCTTCTCTTAAGAAGGGGCATCGCTCCAAGAACATTTTCAAGGTGGCCTTGTTCATGATGCGAGGCCGTTCTCGGAAATCAAAAATGCTCCCTCCCGACCAAGACTCCAAGAGCACCTGGAAGAGGCTATTGGGCTCTATGAGACCATTGCACCTGCAAAGCACCCAATCTCCGCCGCATAATGATATTCCTCAAAAGATCCAAACCTCAGCGCCGTCTCCTAAAGGCATGGATTACGGCACGGACGGGTTTGAATCTGCATCGGAGCAGTCTGCATACTCGCCGTCTCCCTGTAGTAGCCGTTATGCTTCGGCGGTTGGATTAAACGAGCTTGTGAAGGACGAAGAGGAGGAGGAGGTGGTGGAGGAAGAGAAAGTAGTTGTGAAGGAGAATGGTGAAGAAGGAG
Organism: Canavalia gladiata; assembly: GCA_037954105.1. NCBI lineage: Eukaryota > Viridiplantae > Streptophyta > Magnoliopsida > Fabales > Fabaceae > Canavalia > Canavalia gladiata. The sequence goes on from CM075660.1 coordinate 21,049,868, forward strand.
ATGAGATAATTGATGCCAAGGCTGAAGAGTTCATTGCTGAGTTTTACCATCAAATGAGGTTGCAGCGCTTGGATGTCACCGATAATCATTACACTGAGATCAGTATGAGGTCATTAGGCTTCCAATCCTAATTATTATATATTCCCAAAGGAATTTTTTACTCTCAGAAAATATACCTCTTCACGCTACCATGCTCTATACCGGATATATTTCTGGTGTGAGTCAGCGGTTAGATATATTATTATTATTTTTTTAATATTTCAGCTATCAAATGAAGAGTGTAGAGGAATGTATATGTTACTGTTTATGTAACTGTCATTCAAAACTCTTTTGACTCTCATATATATATACTTATTTTATTTTATTTCTATTATATCATCACATCTTTCTCTTTTTTATTTTCTTTTTCCTATCGTTATCCTCCTTCCATACGATTCCACTTACTTTTTGATCCTCAACAACATTTATTGTTAGGTTTTTGATCTGCTCATACTGTGCTTCTTTCATCACGTCTAATTGCACAGTATGCATGCATGGATTAAACCAAAAATTCCCTTTTGGTTTTTTGCTTCATGTTTTCTCCCTTTTTTTTTGGGTAGGAATATGGAGTTTTAAATGACCCTTCTCAAAATGTATAGAGTATACATTTTGATTATATATATATACTTGCACAGTATGTACATGTACATGTAAATGATCTTGTATTTTTGGAAAAGTTATTGTTGATGGGAAAGGTAGAGAACGAAGAAAATGAATGCGGAAGTACAGATGGGAAAATGCTGAAAAGATGAAGAAATTTTTAAGGTGAATTGCTTAGCCTTATTGGAATGTTGGGAAGAAGAATGGAATTATATAGCCAATTGTTCCTTTTAGGTTATCTTTTGCAATATAATCATTTTGAAGAAATTGTCATGAATTTTTCCGCCTTGTTACTTCTTTAATTTTGTTTCTGTTTTATAGTATTTCGTGTTGTGAGAATTCAATTCGATGATGTTTAGTTATCGCTCAGTATTTCTTGTTTTAATTTTTTTTTATATAAAAAATTATAAAATTTGAACATGTATCATGTAAACTATTTCGACTCCTCAACTTTAATGATTTTCTTAAAATTTAATTAAAATTCATAATGTTTTAAAAATATTGCTTAACTATAAATTATCATATAATTAAAAATATATTAAAATCAAATTCTTATTTTAAAATTTAACTTTTCTAATAATAATTTTACATTTTATTCTCCAGAGAATAACTTTAAAAAGTCAGATCCATTGTTTTAATCATCAATTACTCTTGGATGGCCGAGGTTGTGAGCGTGATTAGTCTACTCATTTCATCTCAAAGTATTTGATAAATTGGGTTTCATTTTGTAGCTGACATTAATTTGGAGTCACACTACCACTCTTAAAAAAAATCCTCGGTTTACTTGGTACACCTTAAGTGCTAACAATAGCTTATATCAATTGAGATTTGAGACAACAATAAGATTAATTTGTCTCTCCGCAAGTTCGCTTGATTTATTTTTCATTTTTTTTAAGAATAGAAAGTGTCTTAAAATTTCACATTACAACTAAATTTATTTACACAGCTCAATTTATCAATTGAGTCAACCCTGGTAATAAATTTACCACTATATATGAGAACCTCAAGCTAAATGGACGACGGTCAATTCCCATAGTCGTTAATCTATATATAAACATATGTTTAGCTTTTAAATAAATGATAAAATATAATGAAATAAGAAATGGGATTTCACTGGCTCAAATTAGAAATCTCCAACACAAAACTAATGGCTATAATTTCATGGATATCACTTGACACAAGCAAAAAGCATAGTCAAACCCAATATATAATGCACATAAAACAAGTCACAAAAATAAAAATTACTTGAAGAAATTAGCAAAAAAAGAAAAACTTTATGGTGATGTATGAGTGTTGGCGATATAGGATGCCACATAACACAATGATGAAGTCCCTCCGTATTAGCAGCATCAAAGTGACATTGATATGATATGGGTGGGGCTAGCTAGTACCCGTTAACGATCCGAGAACATGTGTGTTTGATCCATCGGATTCCATTTCGGAGCGTAGCCTTAACCTTCCCTTCTACGGCGTAAATCTTATACTTCGCAATCCTCTTCCTCCGCTTTGTCTCCGGGTCACCGAAGCTCCAAGGATTCGCCACCGAAGCCGCCCCGCTGTGACTCGCCCGAGTCACCCCATTCGGAATCGCCGCCGTATAGCTCTGACTGCAACCGTAACTTTTCCCGCTCACAATCTCAAGCCTCCTGTCGCCGCCGCCGCAAGGGCGTTGACCCGACCCGTATCCGTACCCGTTCATGGAGCCTCTGAAGAAGGAGAGGTTTGTGGTGGTTACTGGTGAGGAACTTTTGAATTTGAAAGAAGTGAAAAGGTTTTAGGTTAGGGTTTCGAGAAGGAATTGAAGTGTGAAAATGTGTGCGATTTATATATATTTATATATATGCAGTGAAGCAGGGAAACGAGTCTTAGGGGAAGAATGTGCAATGTTTTGATCTTAGTGAAGTGGTCTCTGCGTTGGGAATCTGGGACGGGGCTTTGTCTCTTTAATCAAATTAAATATCAACCTCTTTTATTACTATCTGTTCATTTAATGTCTATCATATAAAATAGTTTTTTATTAAAAAAATTTAAATTTAATACTTTTTTATTAAGAAATACAATTACTTTTTATTTTTTAATTTATTTTGTATAAAATTTATTTTTATTTCTTCTCATTTATTATAGTTTAAAATTTTCTTTTATTTATTATCAAGAATATATGTAGAAAATATTAATTAATAGTTTTAAATATTTAAAGCGTAAGTAAATAGAAATAATTCTTTTACTGAATAAACAAAAAGAAACGGAGTCAGTATATTAATTGATAATATTAATAGTTTTTAATAAAAATTTATTATTCCTTAATTAATTATTATGTATATTAAATAATATAAAACACTGTATCAATAGTATTTAATGAATGATAAAAGTTAATCTTATATATATTTTTAATAATATTTTGTACACAATCGAAATTTTAATTTTTTATCAACATATTTAAAGAATATAATTATCTACCAACTTTATTAAGTTTTATTAGTATTTTTATTAATTGTTTTTATTAAATTTTTAATTTCAACTTTTAAAACAATTTAAATATTTAAAATGGTATATTTTTATTAAAAATATGTATTTATTATATTTTTAGTATAATAATTATTTTAATAAAAGCTGTCACTTTTAATAATTAAAATTAGTTTTGAAATTTGATTATTACTATTATTATTATTATAATTTTTTAATATGTATTGTAGAATGTATAATAAGAACCTCTATTTATGATTTTTATTAAAAGAATTTATGATCAGACGCATTAATGATATTAAAATTATTTTAATAAAAATATTATTTATTAATTTTTTATTATGTATGGTTAGATATATAATAAGCATATTATTATTATTATTATTTATTATTACTATTACTATTAAAACTTCTAAGAATTCAGTCATTCAAAGAGAGGAAACAATTTTATAATGCCGCATATTTGCGTAAGGCCTTGTGTTTCCTGCTTACGACTATAATAAAGTTTGTCGACTTTAATTACACTTTATCGATTATTTTGTTTTAATTTATTTTATTGGTAATAATATTAATTAAGGTTTGCTTTTAGGCATAAAGAGCTACATGCTTTGTAATTAGAAGGGGAAAAAACATAGACAGAGAATGTGTGTTTGGATTATCTATTGTAGGTAGGCCAAAGTTTTGTGTAGACAGCCAAAGGGCACTGGAAAGTGGAAAGTATGATCAAGAGATGCAATGATAAACTCAAATGGAGGATTTGGAGGAGAAAAGTAGGGGACAACTAAAAGCTATAGATTAATTAATATTCTATAAAGAATGAATACTAATTTATTTAACTTTCTAATTATATTTAAAGATTTAGATAAAAACTTCTTTAAAGTAGGCTTAACTATTTTTAAAGACTAAAGTGTATATAAGTAAGGTTTTATTCATTTCCAAATTTTTAATAAATTAAGATGAGGATATATTTTAAATTAAATCAATATGAGTGTATATTGTTTATATATTTTATAAATGATTTCATTTCATACAGTAGGTATTTTAATACTTACGTGACTTTTTAGTATAAAACTTTATTGGATTTGCATATTTTTTATAACAATTTTTTAAATCACAATAAAAAAACTAATTGAATTAAAGAAATTATCCAGTTACTTATAATGTTATCCAATAAAACAAAATGAAATTCATAAATTTTATCATTATCATATGTGTTGTTAATTAGTAGTACTATTCTCCAATTAAAATTGAAACTTCATCTGGATTATTGATATAAATTTTTAATGTTAATTTTTATTAAAGTCAGCGTTAAAAGTAATAAAGGTCAACATTAAAAGTAGATATCAATTAAAAAAATAAAATTTCATTTTTAATTAAAGAATAATACCAACAATATTTATAGTATTCCATTTAAATTTTATCCTTTTAATAATTATTTATCCATGTTGTTTTACATATTAAATCTTCATTGATAGTCATTCCTTTTACTCACCCAACTTCTCTATTAGACTGAATCAAATTTTGTAAAATTTTAACCAAATTTATATCTTAAATTTAATGTGTAAATTTTACGTGTTTTGTTTAAATTTTACTTGTGTTTCCTCACATAAATTGTTGTTTAAGGTTTATCTAACTTTATAAAATTTTTAACTTGATTTGTAAGTTAATTTAAAATTTTATTTTATACTAAAATAGGCTAATAAATCTAAATTTATTTTTAGGCTAATATAATAAATAGTTGAAAAGTTAATTTGCACTTGACTAAGCCATCAGATCAAGCTTATTTTTATGTCAACAAGCATAAATTTCTAAATAAAATAAATATATAATCTCAAAAAGATACAACAATAAAAAATTAACAGTTATAATAAATTTATCATATATATAATTTATTTTACTTAAATAAACTAATATGTTAGGCTTAATTTTTTTAAAAATATTCTGAAATCTAGTATTTTTAATTACTTTTTCAAAAAAAGTTAACATAATCTGTTTAATAAATAAGTTTGGTCTAACTTAAATTTAATGTAAGTTATGTTATAAACTCAAAAAAAAAAAAAATCTAACTTATTTATACTCTTATCTCTAAAAATAAAATAAAATTCAACAAAATGCAACAAAATATATATATATATATATATATATATATATATATAAATTACTAAAGTTCTTTCACTAGAATGTTACATGACATCTTTCTCTAATTAAAAATTCTACATGATATTTTTTTTTCATCATATATTTTTTTTAAATTTATTATTTCATTTGTTATTAATTTTCATTTATTTTATCTATATATTTATTGATTTTTTATATTCCAATCTTTTGAACTTAATTTTTAATATTTTATTAAAATTTCAAAGAATATATATATGTATATATATATATATAAGTACAAATTATGAATTGAAAAATAATAAATATTCCAACTATACTACATGTTTGATTATTTTAATAATAATAACTATTAAATATAAGAAAAAAAATTTTAAACAAAGATTTTTTAATTTAAGTTTAAAATTTATTAATTTAAAATAATAAAACAAAAATATTTATGTACAAATTATTTCAATATTTTTATGTCAAATTAAAATTATAAATATTTATTACATTTAACATTTTTCAACTGAATTTTAATATAAACTTAGAGTATATATTATGAATTAATTATTTTATAATGGTAGATAAATATAATTTATTTTTAATTAATTATTATATATATATAAGGTTTAATTATATTTTTATTCCTCTAATTTAGTGTTAGGACAATTTTAATTTCCTTTTTTTTTGCTAAATTTCAATATACCATTAAATTTTTTTATCCAATTATTAAGATAAAATGCTTATTTTAATTTCTTTTTATCTATTTATTAATATAAAATATTATCTTGGATGGTGATATTTTAATATTGTTAAATTTTTTTAAATTAAAATAGAAAAATCTCCTCCCATCTACCATAAAATCATAGGATTGATATTTGATAATTTAAAATAAAAATAAACTAATATTTAATATAAGTTTGAAAATAAATAATTCAAAATTTTTAGAAATATAAAATAATATTAAATTTACATATTACAAAACATTACACGATATGTTTTATAAAAAAATATGAATATAAAATATTGTATAAATTATTAAGATATCCATGAATACGTCAATAAAAATTGTTAAGGTAAAATAATGTATAAATTATCATAATTATTATTAATGGAGATCAACATTTTCAAATTCTTATGCAACGGGATTAATGGAAGAAATTTGCATTTCTATGAAGATATTTTAAATTTATATTTTATTATAGATTTTATTATAATATTTTTAATATGTAAATTTATTATTATTTTATATTTTATAAAATTTTAAATTGGTAGTTATTTTAAAATTTTTATATTAAACATAATTATTTTTTATTTTAAATTTTTAAATATCAATTTTATTGTTTTAGAACGAGATGTGAATGAGATTTCTTCATATCAATTTATGATAATTTAACAATGTTAAAATATCACCTTTCAAATCAATATTTTATATTAACAGATAGATGAAAAATTTAACGATAAATCACATTTGTCCTATTTTAAAAAAAAATGGATTGTAATTAAAAAAAATAAAGGAACCAAAATTGTCATAATAATATATTAGGAGGATAAAAATTACAATTAAATCTATATATACAAATACGTTAATAACATAAACTCTAATATTTTAATTACTTTTAATTCTTCAAATATTTATAGTATATATTAGTTGTCTTCTAAATATTTATAACCTCATATATTTCAAATATTGAAAATATAAAAAATTATTTGTATGTTATAATTTAATAAAATAATCATTTTAATATCATTTAAAAATTTTGTTTGATATCATAATTTATAACATTCAAGTTAAGATTAAATATTTTTTAAAATACAGAATAGATATTTTAATATTTTAATGTATTCATAATAATTTATTTATGGTAAAATCATGTAATATAAATAAAAATGATTTAATGTTATTCTAAATTATTAATAATATTATAATATCTACCATTACATTATACAGATAAGAAATCTAATTTATAGACAGATCGATTAAACATCCAAATTTTCAATTATCTTGAGTTTTTTTACCATTAATTGTTATTGCATCAATAATATAAAACCCAGGTATCTTACATGCAGGTGCATTTGTCTTCATTATCGTTATATGCATACTCTTGTCCCGGCTTCATTGTCATCGCTGGTGCATCAGATAGAAAAGCACATTATTTAATCCATTTTCACCAATCAGATGCTTCGGAGTATACAAATAATTGTCCACCAAAAATATTTATAATAACCACTTTCTTTAATAATTATAAAAAGTTTACCTTATTTTCTCTTTTTCTTTCCTGTTTCTAAAAATGACATATAGAAAACCATAAAAATATGATTTTCATTCTTTACCTTGTTAATTATATAATTTTTTAAAAACAAAAATAAAGTAACATGTTTGTAGCTATTTGAAAGGGTATTTCAACATCTAACTATAAAATATTTTATCAACCCAAATAATTCATTTAATCAACTTGCAATTAATTCATATACATTATCTTCCATTTGTTTGATTTAAGAATTTTTTTATTTTTATTTTTATCTGTAAAAATATCATCTTATTTTTATTACTTCTATTTTAAAATTTTATACACAGAAACAGTAAAAATAAAAATAAAATTACATGTTTTGATGACAGAAAATTATTATGAAAAATTGGAAGAATTTGCTAAGGTGCCTTTACCTATCGTAAAACATATAATATTTTTCATTAATTATTATTTATTAAATAAATTATTTTAATTACTAAAGTAAGATATTAAATAGTACTTTTTTCTTCAAATATTATTAATTTTTTAATACTCTTAATATCAAGTCTTTAACAACACCTTAATTCAAAATATAAGCAAAATTATTGTTATATTCTTAATAAAATATTTATTAATTTTTGATAAATTAGTAATATGAATTGAAAATAAGTTTTTTATATCAATAATTCGTGGAAAGTTTTTATTTTATGATGTGTCCAATGTTTCGGCCGAATAATTATACGAGTTGCTTTTGGAACTATTCTTTTTATTTTTTATATTTTATTTTATTTTTAATAAAATTAAATATTAACATTATTTTTTATTTTTATTATTTGAAATAAATTTAATGAATTTTCGAAAATAATTTTTTAGAATAGATTGAGTTTTTAAAAATATATTTTTTTAGAATAAATTTAATAAACTTCCAAAATTACTTATTCGAAAAGTAATTAAATTTATTTTTAAAAAACTTCTAAATACATATTTTTAAAAATTTATCGATTGTATTACGGAAATCTTTTTTTAAAATATATATTTATAATTCTTTCATATAACATTTTGAAATAATAAATTTAAAATTTACTTCAATTTTTTTAATTCAAAAATTTATATTCTTATTTTGAATACATTTTTCTAAAGTTAATGAATATGGTATAATTTACTTTTTAGATACATATTTTTTAAAAAAATTTAAATATCTCACATTAATATTTATAAAAATTAAATTTGTAAAAATAATTTTATCTATTATATAAAAGACAGATGAAAAAATAAAATAAAAAATGCAAAAAGCAAGTCCCATGATTCATACAGTCCTGCAAATTGCTGGACCACATTGTACGGTTTAAATCCAAAGCAGATTTTTTATGTCTATGGACGTGCATGATCACTTTAGATAACAAATGAAAGCGACCCATTCTAGTAGTATACGAATAAAAGCCCAATTTCGATCCTTACATGACAATGAAGCAGTAGCAAGACCAATAGACCATAACTAATATTTGATTTCAACTATGAGAGGCCCATTTTCAGACGTTCATTTAATTGCATAATTTTCCCTACAGAAGTGAGATCACAAGATGATTTATAATTTCATTCCATGAGTTCAATTTAATTAACTCATACCGCAGAGATGATTCTTACATTTCATTTCTCATGACTTTCACAACCTCTTTTGCAAGGAAATGTTATAACTTTTTTAGGATTTGTCCTTAATTTTTTTATTTTGTTTTTTCAATTTTCAATTTCTTAATTATTTTGGTACAAAATATTAAAAACAAAAAATAAAAATAAAATAGTATTTTTATAAATAAAAATAAAAATAAAATATTTTCATAAACCAATTAGAGTCTTACATTTTCACTAAAACAGAATTTGAATAAATCTTGAGTTGAACAAATATAATGAAACATTGTAAAATTATAATTTAGAATGGGCATGTCTATGGCAATCGCCTAAGGCTGGAGCTGACTAGGATAAGTTCTTATAATTTTGCCACTATGTTTCACTGATGATTACCACTCAATAACATTGCAATATATCACGTGATGTGCTGATCAATTATTTAGTTTCAATTTGATAGCACCGATGATCAATTATTAAACGCTGTCCACTACAAGTTTGATGGAAAACATGTGACATTTTCATCACAGAAAGCTTCCTCAACTGATCAGTTGAAGATTCATTCTGCATAAATCGTTGCATTTTACGGTCAAAACTTCTTCCAGAGAAAATAATCAATCCATGAATTTTCTCTTCTTGCTAGACCATCTAAGCCTATAACTCCATTACATTAAGTCTAATCATGTTGAAGCCTCCATTTTAAGAGAACAAAATATACCACTTTATTTTAATCACATTGAGTAACAGAGTCACCAAGGAATGTTTCTTACACATAATAATGTGAAGGAAAATTATCATCATACATATCAAAAGTATTTATATTTAAATATATATATATATATATATATATATATATATTTATATCTTTCTTTTTATTATATCTAATTTTTCTCTATATTTTTTTTCTTTCTATTTCTCTTTACATCTAAAATGAATGACATATTTTTGCTGAACACCAGGGTAACATGAATAACTACCTAAGAGACTAAGTAATTGAATAGTTTACATTTGTTAACCCTTCGATTTGGAGAATGGATATCATACATTCGTAGCTTGAACTTAATCGCAGGGCATTAGAATCACTAAGCATCACACAAGTTGGAGTTTATGTTGTACAATCTACATATAAACAAAAGGTTTAATTGTAATTAGTGGAACTGATAGTACACCAACAAATCATACTAGGTGTCCATTTGCGCGGCGAGGATGCTAAAAATTTTAGAGGACAAGATAGTCAACCTAGTAATTATAGTTGAAAGATTTAGAAAATATAAGGATATCCAACCTACTCATTATACTTTTTCTCCCTTCAATTCAATGAGGTACATGAACCGCTTTTAAATATGAGTTAAACGAAAATGATTATATTAAAAAAGATTGAAAGGTGAATTAAGAAAGAACATTAAAATGGGATAGTATTGGAAGAAAAATAGAGGTTATTTTAATCATAATATGTCAGCTCAGCCAAAATGCTAAAGTGAAGAAATAATATTAGAAATTGTTTACATGACAAAGTTATAATCGGCACTCTAGATTTAAAAGATAGATTCAATCATATACTAGAAATAGAAGGGTAAATAGGAGCATATTTTCAAGATAGTGAATTATCTGCAGCAACTGAGACCTTGCTGAGCCTGCTTGGTGATGACATGGCATCATTGCCTCTGGCTTTTCTGCTTCCACTGCGTTGAAAACCACTAGAACCATAAACTGCTCTGTATGCCAGTGCTTTTCCGAAGTGACAGTTTTCAAAACGTTTGGTAGTTGAAGATGGTTGAACAGAATCATCTGAAGTCTCAGCATTGGTTTTCTCAGTAGCCATTTTTCTCTTTCCTGAATAATGCAGGACAGGAAATGGGGCTTTGAGGAGAGAAGTGGACACATGAGATTACCTTATATAGAGAGTTTCAAAAGGAAGAAACCTCAAAACAGGAACAAAATTATTGGGGCAAATTAATTCTTTCTTTGATGAGTGTTTACTTTTGGGAACGACAAGGCCAGAGTTAAAGATGCCAAAGAAAGAGAGAGAGAACTAACACTTGGTGTGAGCTCTTTACTACTTGTAAGACTCTTTTATTATCCTATCTTCCATTAGAAGAAACCAAGGCAATTTAATTTTGTAGCACACAAAGCACCAGACAAGATTGGATTGCTTTTGATTGCTTATTTCTTTCTTTTCAAATATATAGGAAAACTAAGTGTTGTAAAATCACGTTCAAAAGAGCCTAAGTTGGAACTAGTGCTGTAAAATCAAATTCAATACAGCATAAGTTAGAACTGTGAGCACCAATGTATTTATGTGCACCAATATTTTTCGGTAAAAATTAAGTGCAATATTTTATATGTTTTTAATTAAAATTTAAATTTTGTTTTAATAGCTAACCCCAATATTTAATAACAAATATTAATATATGTATTATCATGATAAAACTTTAATTTTTATTAAAGAACTATACCAAAAATATTTAAAATGTTACATTTTTATTATTTGTCCCTTAAATATTTTCTGCCACAGTGGTAACTAGCAAATAAAATAAAAAAAAAATCCTCACAAAGCTATCTTAAAATTAATATGCCATATGTTTGTTTAAGAATTTTTCAAGAACACTTGGTATTTGTCAAATTTGAACCAACAAATTTATCTGTTTTAGAAGTCAAAAATATATTAACTAAGAGCATTTTTAATAGGACTTTTTTTATTGAGTTCTTAAAATTAAGCGAAAATGCTTACCTTGCATTTGGATAGAAATTTTTAAAATTTTAAGAATTTGTTAATAAAAATAATAATCATTTAAAATAGTAAAATATAAAAAAAAATTATGAATGATAATAAAAAAGAATCTAATAGAATAAAGGATTTTAGAAATCTTATCTAAACTGATGACATTTGAATTTTTTATTTGATATAAGAATTATTTAAATAAAAGTTTTTAATAATTTTAAAAAAAATCTTATCATTTAAAGATATAAAATTTAATAATCTTAAATCCTTCTCTCCAAACATAGGATTAAAGAATTGTTGGCTCGGAAAGTTTATTATTGAGTTTCTTATTTAAATATAAGTTGTTTAAATAAGCAACTCTCATTTTAAATATGATGCTGCGTATGTATAAAATTTATTAAAAAAAATTAAACAACTTTTTCAAAATTGTTAGATTATAGATGCTTTAACATATTCTTTAAATTTTATTTATTTATTTCTTTTAAAATATTACTAGTTTTAAATATATTTTTTTTAAAAATTGTGTTGTGATAAATGGTAATGAATATATTTCCCCCTTCCTCTTTTTAGGAAGAAAAGAAGTTTAAGTATATGTCACTTTTTTTTTTCATTTTAGATGGAAGCCAATTGACAAGGCTAGTTTAATTTGAATTATTTTATTTTATTTTCACATTATTTTTTTTATAAAAATACATAATAAATGATGAAAAATAATTTTTTATCACAATTACCTATATAAATATTTAAAAATAAGTTACATGTTTTAAATTTTTTTCGAAAGAAAAAAAATACTTTTTTTAATGAATCCAACAAATCATAATATCCCAATAAATATTGAAAATTAAGATGCATTACCTTACAATTTGTCATCGAAATATGTTGAATACTTCAAATTGGCTGGGAATAGAGATACATTTAAGTACCCTTTTAGTACAATAAAGATATCTGTCAAGTAATAACAAAAGAATACTGTTTTTAAGCCAGAATAATTAAACTAAATTTTAACTCTTCCAATATATTTTTTTTTCCTTTATGTATTTTTTCCATTCACATAATTATGAGGATCATTGTACTTTATTATTAGTGTAAGTAATCTCCCATAGATATTTTTTTATACCTTTATAAACTTAGGATTATATATCCAGATCAATAGAAATCCGACATATCTTCATATATATATATATATATATATATATATATATATATTTATTATAGTCAACATTATTATAACAAGGAACAAAATTTATCATTTTTATACTTTAACTTCTATTTAATGATTTTTTAATAATATTTTTTTTCAAAATATTATATTTAATTGTTTTATTAATTTATTATAATTTATAATATTTAACCGTGATAAGTTATTGAAATCATGATTTACCCAGTTTCTTTGTGGATCAGTTCATTGTCCAAGCAGAAGCATAACCATGAAAAACACAGTACCAGTTGAATTACCCAAGCTCGTTATTTCTCTTTTCCATCGATCAACCTTGCTTGGATCCTGTTGGAATTTCCCGGCGTGTAAAACAAAGGCCTTCTCATACAGACATACACCCTATTCAGATGTCATACATGAGAGGGATCCACATGATAGAAAACAGGGAAAATAGTTGGTTTAAATTGTTAATGGCAATGACCAATAGCCATTTCATCCGAAAACCAAGATGAGGCAGCATAATCTTAAGAAAACGATACTAAAAAGCATTTGAAAAAAAAAAAAGGAACGAAGGGTTTATATAAAGTGCCTATGATTAACTTAACTCCACACTACTTGTTTTTTAATATAAAAAACTTTTCTAAATTAAAAATAAAACAAAAAATAGTACTGATTTATGTTGAAGGGGCTAAAATATAAATATAAAAACTTTGCTTCCTAATGATAAATGTTCTACCTATTAAAATCATGTTGATTATAATAAATGTAAATAAACACATGTTAAGCTTCTTTTGCTCCGAGTATGGTATTTCAAATTTATAAAGATATCATAAAATTCACGGATAATAATGATTAATATTACAAAAACCATATTGATTAACGGATTTTCCACCTTTAATCTTCCACCTTTACCGCACTAATGATTTTCGACCTATTCATTCTGTATTAGGTAGCTTTGCTTAATCAGAGTCAAAATGCTAGAACTCTATTAGTGAAAATTTTAGTGAATAAATTTTGATAACATGCATACTTTATTTACTTTTACAATGAAAAATACTACACTTTAATTCTTTTTATCTACCAATCAATCCAGCGGCTTTTAAGGGATCTATAACTTCTTTTTATATGATATAACTAGCTTTTTACATAAAATAATTTTATATGATTATAAAAATAAAATCTGATTCATTAATTGATTGATTGAGATCCCCACCACTAATCTTACGTCACTTAAGAGAACGACTTCCGATATAGACTTTATTGTACTGTCTCTATCTTAAACACATTTTTCAGTGAAAGCGAATGGTAAGATTCAAAGAGAAAAATGGAATGCTGATGCAGAATCAATGTTATCTCCACTCCCGTGTCGTTTTTGTACTACTTGAACGCAAATCTAGGTTCATCCATGAAAAATCTAAGCAGAATAAATTGAGTTATTATTATTATTATTATGAACTTGTCACCACATACTCCAAGAGAGGCCCCTTGTCATGTACACCCCCTGTCATGCGGAATTCTGTTCGCCTTAAGATTGTCTAAGACACAAATAGTGGAAATGCCTTTCAACATTCCGCAGGTAAAGTTGAGAAAGATAACTTTGGCAGGCTATAGGAGAATCAACAAAGATAACCAACAAGATATGTGGCTTTGACGCATTAAATGCGTTACATCACCAATCCCGATAAGATTTGCAGCACCAAGGCCTCGATGATCAAAGTCTGACGGTATAATAAAATGCGTTTTATCACCTATATTATGCATTTTATTATGCCCTGTGATGCACGAAAAGATTGCATCACAAACAATGTTTTCACCGTGGCAGGGAAATGCTTTCCAATATACCCCATTTGGGGAATATGTTTTTTAATATGCCCGATTGGGGTAAAAAGCCGAAGACATGTACTTACTGAAAAAGCATTGTTGGTTTCTAATGGAAGATATCTATAAGAAACATAGATATGTACATGTCATCATCTTTTGCTTGATTGCATCATCCATTACAATTTTATATATATCCCTTTCTTGTGGAGGAAACCAGCAAAAAGACCCCAGAATAAAATCTCAACTATTACAAAGGCCAGTGTACCCCACTTTTCGGAATGAAATATGGTCTGTATTAAAGCTTCACTGGCGTCAACCTGCATAGTAAATTACAAATTAAATAAATTTCATAATCAAGTATGAGAAGTATTCGCAGTGACATAAATGCCTCCCTCCCACCAAAAATGAATTGAAGTACCAAGCAGAGGCAACTTAATGCTTTTAAACTTAAAGTTTTCACTGTTTTCACCCTATGAAAACAAACCATGGACTTCTTCGAGTGTGAAAATGGAGTTGGATAGCTTTGATTTTTACTTTTTGTTGTTTGGTAAAGGGTAAATAAAAAACACTTTCAACCATTGGGGTGGCCAATATATCTGAAGAGAAATGTATATGAGATGCAATCAACTTTCAGCCTTGTCACAATTTTCGTTGTAAGAAGCAAGGGTGAAGCAATTTTTATTTCAAAATTTCCACGAACTCAAAAAGTATAATCTATATATCTTCCACAAAGAAGGCAGGAAACAATTGACTTACTATTTGGGCGCAGGCCCAATTGACAGCCAGGCAGGGCCATAGCAGTGTTTAATTCTTAAATTCCAAAGAAGAGTTCATAGAAATCTAGGAAAGTCTAGGAAGGGGAATGTTAATTCCTATTCGGTAATAAATTAAGAAGAGATATACAGAACCATTGGAAAAGAAACATTACCAAGTTATTTTCAGGAGACTGCCAATAGAAACCCTGGATAATTGCTGGAAAAATGTCACAAGCAGCCAATGCATATACAACAAGAGCATTCATTCCCATCCATTGGAATAAGACTGTAGGCTTTCTGAGATGTTCTATGTCAACCTGCAAGAACATATGTTTGATGAAGTTGCAGGTTTTTAATCATTTGTCAGCAATTATAGCCACTAACTTCACTTGACAATTACGAATAGCACCAGGCAATACATGTCAGGCAAACCTATATATATGTGAAAATATCTTGTCATATTTTAGATTATCCTCTTAAGAATAGTTTTCCTATTTCCATATTATCTCTGAGGACCAGTGACCATACTTTCTTATCTTATCATGATTTGTTTTCATAATCAATTAGAATCATAATTAGTATAAATAAGGGTTGGTGCTCTAGATTTTAACACAGCATCAGTACATTGTAATACATCTAGCTTAATATCAATTAGCGTAATACTCTTTTATCTCTTTTCATCTTTCAATACCGAAAATTCCATAATTTCAACATGGTATCAAAGCCATACCATCCTCCGTAATCTATCCCATCACCACGTTGTTGTCGAGTTTTCCAAAATGTGAACCTCTACTTTATTTCCGAAATTCTTTTTCTTTTAAAGTAATTGTCTCTCTGGCCGTACCAACCCCTCCAGCATTTTCCAGGTTTTTTTGCTCCCTTACACCATGTTTTTCCTTCCATGTTCGGTCCTCTTCTGGCTGTATTCTTCACTCCCATTGCCTCTTTCTCTGTATTCCCCTTGCCGTGCATTATAACACCCTTGTTTCTCTCTGGGTTCTAATCTCCTCGACCATACATTTTTCCAACATGTTTCAGATAGTTACCGCCGCAGGTTTCCCACTACATATCCCCATTCTAGCAGGTTCATACCTTCATTTTTCCAACTGACTTTTTCAGGCATCTTTTGTTGACTGGTAGCTGTTACAAGATCTGGAACACTATCCCAAGACTGGTCAAATGCCAGCAAACCTAGCCTAGGCACAGTTTGCACACACCCACACACACAAGCTCTTTGTCAATGCAACCCCAAACTGCTGCCCTTGTTTGGCATCGTTTCTTTCTCTTTTTGCTTACCTATGACCTCCTCTACTCAGACCTACCCTCATATGTCCCATACAAAGTCTGGTTCACCATGTTTCTGGCATCACAGTTACTGTTCACTTGTATTCTCCATTGATTTGTGCTGACCTGTCGATGTTTAGCTCCCGTTGACTGTTTTTTTGCCAAGACTTATACTATGATCTACATGTTTTCTCTATTTTAATTAGGTTTGACGTGTTTGGGTTATCTTGCAACTTTCCGAAAGATGAGTCTAACCCCACATCTGTCAAAGAGAAATTATAGTCTAGCCCCATAACTTCCCAAGGAGATCAGCCTAGTCCTGCTGCCTTCTCGGAGAAACCAGCCATCCTGATCCTCCCATTTTGCAAATTATACTGTTTGATTTTCTCTTTTTCTAAAAGGTATATTTGTAACAATCTTAAATATGAGTGAGCTTTATTTAACTTGAAGAGGAGTGTTAGACTATATGAAAATATTTATCATATTTTAGATTATCCCTTAGGATTGATCGCTATATTTCTTTATCTTACCATAACTAGTATAAATAAGAATTCTCGGCTTAAACATAAAATCAATATATTGTAACAAATCTTAATTAATATCAATTAGTGTTTCATTCTCTTTTATCTTTCTACTTCCCTCAATATTGGAAACCCCACAATGGCAATAGTCTAAACCAAGCATGAATTCAGCTTCATTCTCACTACATTCCCATCAATATAAACAATAGGATTATAGAGTTCCCGTATTTCTCTGCTCTAGAAGTTTTCCATCTCTTCACCCAATATTTTTTGTCACTAACAAAAGGGACTTGAAAAGTAAATCGTCTTTGACTATCCCTAAATAATGAACGGGAGGGTATAAGTGATTTCTATAAGAAAATTCGGCTTGCTATTTAAAGAGGGGGGGGGGGGGGGGAGGGAGGGAGGGGCAAGTATAATAATTTTTTTAAGAAAAAAAGAAGTTGACCGTGACCTGACATTTTTACAAGAACAAAAAAATAAAATATTTTACTCTAATTTGCTTGCATTAAAATACAATATCAGTAAAACACAGCTACGGAAATAATTAAGCATTTCGATTATTATTTTGTGGTCACCAATATAATCTTAAATGTTCTATTTGAACTGCCACACTTGAGGCCAAGCTCTGGAACTGCCAAGAGAAGTTGCAGCCCTAAACTCTATCAGTGCATAAGTACCACTATCCAATAGTTTTACAATTATGCTCAAGCTCAGCTATTGAGAACAAAATGTCACTATTTTGTTTTCTGGGCTGTTTGGGTGGGTTAAACAACGATTGGTAGCTGCCTACCTATAGGCACACAACTCCCCCCACCCCACACTCCAATGTTGACGCATGAGTGCACCAGAAAAGTCTATCATGGGCTGGAAGTGCCAAGACAAGTTGACTGTATGAGTGAACCAAATAAGTTTATCTTGGATAGATGGGATTATGGCTTGCCAATCACGTATATTTTTCCCTTGAGAGACCAGGTGATTAACCAATTGAGCTACCACTTTTGCTCTTATGGGAATGCTAATCTGCCTATTATCTCTTTCTTTCCTTGTGATATAAACTATCTCTACTTATGACACAAAAATGAACTTACAATGTAATAGATAGAAATCAATGCCAAGCCTGATGCCCCCGTGGTGATGCACATGTAGCTTAATGTATACAGCGCTTTTGATAAAGGAATTCCTGAAAACTTTACAGTTGTTAGTTGGAGAATAGCATTAATCTTCAGAAATTTAAAATTAGATAGTACCTAAAATCTCCAGAATGTATCCTATTAGCAATAGAGAGAAGGAAAACACAGACCAAAGAAGTACCCTCTGCTTATGGCTCTGAATGGAGAAGACAGCAGTTGAATCATAAAAATATTAAGTACTACATACACACAAATTTTACATATACACTGTATATAAGAAAGGCACAATCATTAGATTCTTATACATCA
This sequence comes from Canavalia gladiata, assembly GCA_037954105.1. Lineage (NCBI taxonomy): Eukaryota > Viridiplantae > Streptophyta > Magnoliopsida > Fabales > Fabaceae > Canavalia > Canavalia gladiata. The sequence goes on from CM075660.1 coordinate 21,068,625, forward strand.
TAAAAGAATCATGATCCAGACCTGCAAAAGTACAATTATGTGCCCATATTGCAACCCCACAAAACAAGTAATGGCCGCCATCAGTGAACTGGAATATTTAAGAAAATGAATTAGCAAACAATGCATTAAAAAAATTTAAGACTGTCAATGCCAATCCAATCTCAAACATAAAAATATCCATAAATGATGAGAACAGTGAAAAAAAAATGTCTGCACAACCCCCATTGCATAAATTAAATAAAATATCTTGATTATTGGTGATTCAAATTATAAGATGTAACCACAGTTCTGAATGCCACTATAATAATTATTAGTAGAAATACTCTCAAAAGCTAGCTTAAGAAAGGAGAATTATTCAAATCCTATAAGGAGCATTTTGATTATATTTCTAACCAATGTGGAACATCCTAATATACACAACTCACATCCGGAACTGGACATCGAGGGCATAAAGCCTGCAAGACTAAACATCTGTGATTAGCTCAACATTAAGACTAGATAGACTTTGATATTATATTAAAAAACCGAGCTTAACTTATTTCCAAAAGCCAATTCAAGAAAGGAGGACTATTTGGGTCTTATAAGGAGTATTCTGACAATATTCCTAACTGATGTGGAACATCTTAAATATAAAAGAAAAGATAAAAAATAGAACAGGGAATGCTTCTTGACCTCAAAATACCCTCTGGGTCAAAAGGTGCAAGGCACCATCCAGGTGAATTGGGAAGCAAGGGTCCATAATCAGGAGAGTTAACACTACACTCCTGAAAATGAAAAGAAAGTCAAGAATAAGATCATTGAATAGGTAAAATAAATGAAGTTTGAGGCAGCTGTAGCGTCAATACAGAAGTTATCTGAGGGTAAAGTACCTTTGTTCTTCTGTACACAGGATGCTGGTACACATGATCTTCACCTAGAATTAATCTATCAATAAATCCCACAGCATTACAAGGAGGCTCAAGACTGCCCCTCACTTCACAATGAACCTGGCAAACAAATATTGTATATTGAGTTTATTCTCAGAAAAATAAAATACAAAACAACAAGACCTGATGCCTTTTCTCCCACCAGATAAGGAGAGACATTAAAATGAAAATAAAAATAAAATAAAATAATAATAAATAGGAAAAGACAAGCCATCATAATTCATGAAGCATGAAATGGAATATCAATCATCATGTCACAGCATATATCTATATCCTTAAAATATTTATCTATGCATATCACTCTCTACTTTATTATTTTCTCAGTTCAGAGAGTACATTTCATCAATCTTACACAGCATGATGCATTGATGCTATTCTATAAGGGTTCATCATGTTATGAAAAGCAAACCAAAAGTTTAATTTTAAGAGTCAAAAGTCATTGATTAGTTGAAGAGAAGCTTTTTGATAGTTGATAAGTGAAGCTCGCAGGCCATCCAACATCACAGAATTACTTGATAGGGTAAGCAACTATCATTGCTTGGTCAATATTTCAAACAGTTCTAATCTAATGGAGTTTGGAATCTAGAATGTGTTATAGTAATTAAATCTTTTATTTTAACAGGAGGTTTTGTCTTACATCTAGTTTATCTCTATGTAATTATAAATGGTCTAACTGCACAGCAATATTCTTATCAATTAACCAAGTAACTTCTTTAATAAATAGACAGGCACACTAAATATGAAATTCTAAACAAAATACAAAATAATTGCAAGCAGTCTGATCTATGAGAATTAACAATAACTAAGACAGCCCAATCAATACCTCTACTGTTATAAGAGAGCTTCTTGTTAAACAAAATGGGGGAGGGGGATTTATAAACTATATAGTTGACTAGGAAGCAGCCACAAAGAAAGGATTGACCATCACCAATAAGAAACCAAATCAAATGTTGACAATATCTATTGTAGGGAATAAATCAATAGTAAAGAAAGCGGTCTGATCTCATGAGAATTAACAAGGATTAACCTAGAGCACAATGCATACCCCTACTAATATAAGGGAGTTGCTTTTTCAACAAATTTGGGGAGGGGGATTTGTAAACTATACATTCTACACAGCTTCCACAAAGTAACGATCAATAAGAAACCACATTACATGTTGATGTCATCTATTGTAGCAAATGGTTCTATGTAAAGTTATGTGAACAAAAATATCATAAATCCAAACTTCAGCCAAAAAAATTCATGTCTTTCAGCATTCAGGGAGACAGAGTAACAAAACCATGCCAACTTACATTTTGAATAATTGATAGATGACTGGTCCAAAGAGCATTAGAATGTTCAAACTTCCAATTTGGAACATAGAGACCATAGAGCAAGCCAAGGTACACTGAGCAAAGTAAGATAGAGAACATCCTGCGTAAAGAAACAAGCAGTTAGCACTTGGCATGAGAATATCACAAGCAAACAAAAGATAAATATGTTTTCCACTTCGAGGTGGGGAGCTAGTATCATGGATCTATTAAAGTAACCTGACTTTCTTTTTTAAATTTTGTGCAAACAAAGTGGCTTGAAAAGTTTCAAAAGATAAATTTAGTGTTTTGTTTATTATGAAGGTCATACCATTGGCCTAACAATATGGAGGAATTTTCCCTTTGAATCACAACTAAGCATAACAGCAGGGTGGTGCAGATTTTTCCCTCCTCACCCATGCGAAGGATCAAGGTAGGTTTAGGGGTGGATTTGGAGGAAACAAGGATAAAAAAAGTAAAACTCAATCCCATCAAATTCAAGTAAATCCATCGGGAACCCATATCCTACTTTTCTTATTTTTTTTTATAAATTTTATTCACTTCTATACATGTTTTCAAATAAATCATATAGAAAATATATTTTAATTTAAACAAGATATAAAATAAACATCAAGAATCTCAAGAAAATGAAAAGTTTAATAATAAAATGATATTTTTAACAAAATATGAGAATTCAATACTATATTTAAATATTGTTATAGTTATTGAGATTAATTCAGGATGAGGCAAGTATTAGTACTTCCAAACCCAATCTTATTTTTGCAAATTGGATTTGGGTTCAGTTTTTCTTTTCTCCAAAGTTGGTCAAAGTGAATTTTTTCATCAAAGTTGAGACTAGGGTCAAGTGAGTACTCATAGGATTGGATTTTATTGCCATGAATCACGTCAATTTTTCATTACAAAGTTCAGTTGCAAGTTGCAATTAGTTTATATTCAACTACAAGGTTCAAGTGATGGCAGGATGGGAGTTGTCTCATTTTCGTCTATAGAGATATAATCCAATCAACAAAAGTTGAAACCTATTCAGAACACATTACAGAAAATACATATCTTAAGCTAGTTTTCATCTTAAAATCCAGCAGAGTGAACTGTATATCAAAAGCTCCATGACATGGGTGTTCGTTTCACATGAGAATGTCAAAACAAATTCAAGGGCATTATAGAACCCAAAATAATATGCATCATTTCATGATTCAGGTCCAATAAGTTTGTACAGAAAATGCATCAATATGTAATAAGATTGATACAAAATAACTCATCTAAAATACAAACCATGACATAAGGAAATGACCGAGAAACATGGCATTGTGTTAAGAACCAAGTTTACAGAATATAGAGGAACAAGAATCTTTTATTGCAATCTATCTCTTATTGGGAACAGTGGGTTCCTAAGAATAAGATGAAAGAATTACAGCAATAATACTCAGGTATTCAAGAGTCTGTTCTCTCCTACAAACAACTGTCCTCTTTTAACAAAGTCCTTTTTTCCTCTAACAACAAACTCCTATTTATAGTAGCTGTGCAACTGTAACAGCCTTAACTACCTAACTCCCTTCAAAGTTTCTTCAGTTTTGGGCCCACTAAGATTGAGCCCAACCCTATTTATATTTTGATAAGAACTTTGGGAGAACCACACCATAAAAAGCTAGTTGTTATAGTTGGAAAGCTCAAGGCCACACTAAAATCTCCACTAAGATTGAGCCCAACGCTAATTATATTTTGATAAGAACTTTGGGAGAACCACACCATAAAAGCTAGTTGTTATAGTTGGAAAGCTCAAGGCCACACTAAAATCTCCACTAAGATTGAGCCCAACCCTAATTATATTTTGATAAGAACTTTGGGAGAACCACACCATAAAAGCTAGTTGTTATATAATTGGAAAGCTCAAGGCCACACTAACGTCCCATGCTTCCAATGCCACCTTGTTGGCAGATAAGAGACATGGTGGGAAGCTCTAATGCCAATGAATAAGAACATCGGGAGAACATACCACAAAAACTAGTTGTTCTAGTTAGAGAGGTCAGGGTCTTATAAATCCCACATTAGAATCACATACTTCCAATGTGGGACTCAAGTTTCATACCTTGTAATTGGATCCTAACATATTTCTTCTTTTATAGACATGCTTAATAGGGGCCTAACACATTGTTACATATATTTTCTAGTGATAATCAGCATAGAAATTAAAATTTTCAATTGCCATGCTCAGTCCCTTGAAAGATTAAACACCAGAAAGGTAAACTAACCACTGAATGGAGTATTTCCTCACAAAAGCTGCTGGTGAGTCAACCAAAATATTATTATTCACAAGCCAAATCTCTGATATTGAGGCCAAGAAATATCCAATAGATATCCTCTGCATACCATTCAAGGAAATTATGAATCAATTGTAAACACATTTATAAAACCAAAGCAAGAAGTAATTCATTATTTTTTCAATTGTCACTTTTTTCCTCAGTTGCAATACCTATGCCCTATTCATAATCCATAACAGTACCTCCAATTTCAATAACTAAATTTTTCTCTTAACAAAAAAATTTCAATGACTAAATAATTCTCCTACTTCCCACAAATCTGTAACCATCCTAAGGTTAAAAAATTAGCGAGAAAACTTTGTATTTACTTCCCCAACACCAAGCATTGACATTAACAGTCAAGAAGTGGCATCACAAAGATAAGTGCAGGTCACTTGTTAGCCATAGATCAAACAGATAAGTGATTTCATAAAGCATCAATGAAATGTTAATTGTCAGTGGCACAAAGTAAATGATAAAGCAAATAACATGTACAACAATAATATCAAACGTACCAAATTAGAAATAACCAAAAGGAAAAAGCCTAATGAGTTAGATAGCAAGGATAACAACTAACAACATTACTAAATGCAGCTACCTGAAGTACACCAAACCAGCGTATCTTGCTCAAATCAACTCCATATGTTAAATTGCCACGCCCATGGAAATACCCACCTATGAATAAATTTCAGAAAGAAACATTAATGGCTATCAATTGCATCACTTCAAAAATTTATATATATTGCCAGCCCACTAACAAAGAATGAGTGAATTATCCATTCAGCAATTGCATCGATACAAACACAGGAGAACATACCTTGTAGTAACAGCCCCAAAACGAAAAGCTTAATTGTCCTCAATATAACCTTTTTTGTGGCATCTGGTTTCCTAGACCTAGAGACTTTCTGAAAGATTATCCAAGAATTAGAACATTCTTCAAAATTACCGTCCTTTCATCATTTGTATTTCTATATATAAGAAAGTCACTAATACTATACGGTGTCCAAATTCCAAAACATACACACAATTGCAGCACAGGAAAATATCCTTAAGGGGCTGGTAAGTTTAGAAAAGCAGGAATGGGGTTTGGAAGATTTCGTACCTTGAATACCAGACCAATTGAAACGCCAACAACAAAGAGAAAAAACGGCATTACAAAATCGGCAAGGGTCACCCCAAACCATGGAGAATGATTCAAGGAAGGGAAAGCTCTTCCCACATTATCAACTAATATCATCAACTGCATCAAATTTTAAGTAATTAATGCAAGGAGGACCAATTAGATTCCAATTATAGTGCAGTAGCTAAATTAAGCAAAATTACACGATGAATAAAGGTAACTAGCTTATTGACAATCAAATTAAAAAGTATAGTCAAATAATGGTCTTTAGGCTAATTTGATTCCCCTTGGTTTATCGATGTAAGCAATTAATGCTAAGGCAGTAAAAATATTGTTATTTATTGACAACTAAAAAGAAACAACTTCAATTAGAGACGGTTTTGAAACATGAAATAATTGAACTCGTTGAGGAATCAGTTGAAAAGTGATGACGAACCGCAACGGTTAGACCGCGGAAGACATCGAGAGAAGCAAGGCGTTGATTAGGAACAGAAAGAGAGGGTGAAGCTTTATCAGTGTGATTGGATGGTAAAGGAAATATAGTGTCTTCATTTTGATGGACGATGAGAATTGAAGAATCATAATCATGGCCTAGAAGAGGTCTTCCTTGTTCTTCTGCAACACCATCTACCTGACTTGACATTTCCTCATACAATCTCAACTCCATTCCAAGTCTCCGTTAAGGCTATTTTAGTATTTTCCCACTTGGTGGACGCTCCTTCTTTTGGGCTAAGCTCATATATTAGTTGACTTATTGAATGGGCCTTTACTTTTTTAACTGCGCCCTCTTTTCTTTTATAATTTTTATTTTCAAAATTATCTTTATCCTTTCGAAACTTGAATGTCCGAAGTGTATTTTTATATTTTTAAAATTTAAATTTTATAAGTGTATTTTATATTTCTGGATATACACTTCTGGTATTTAAAAAAAAAAGTTAGAGAAAAAATATTTCAAAATTTAGAAATATGTTTTTGAAATATAAAAAAATAGTTAGAAAAAAAAAAGCTTGTAAAATTTTAAAATATTTTTATACTTTCAAATTTTAATTTATAGAAACATATTTTATAGATTTACAGAGGGATAATTTTGAAAACAAAAAATAAATAGGGTGCATTTAAAAAAGAGGATGTGAAAAATAATTACCTACTGTGGATTACCTCATATACTAGGTCCAGTTTTAAAAAGAACAGTTTTTTGGTATATATAAAAAAGAAGTTTTCACCGAAAAATAAAAGGTAAGTGTTTCATTTTCTCGTCAATTACACTATTTTTCATATTTTTAATCTCTTGGAATTGTTTTGGCGTTTAATTACATGTTTGTTCTTTCAGCTGGGTGAGCTTGTCCTTTATACAACTACGACACCTGTTAGTTTTTCAACGTTAAATATCCAACTCGTAGAGAGTAGGGCGTAAATATTGAAATAAAATGATAATTACTCAATACTAAAACGCAGATCTTGTTACTAGTCTTGGATTAGCAGAGACATGACGGTGCCAGAACCGCGTATTGATCCATTATTGGTAAGCAATCACTAATGATCATGGAACCAAATATTCAGCTCTTAATTTATATATATTTTTAAAAAAAATCTTCAGGGTGCTCTATTGCTTATCAGCAGCTTGAGATGTTCTTGGACTAAAGAGATATATTTACAAAGAGGAGCCAAGGAAATTTCACAAAAAAATTGGACGTGCTTTTATCTCCAATGTTTATTAGCTTCAACAAGACATAAGCAGATTGATCCTGTTAAACCACATCTAGACATAAGCATTCCAATTGCATGATTTTGCTAGGATCCAATCCAAGTACATGGCTTTCAAAGCTGGGTAAAACGAAAAAAGGTTGAAAGGGGTTGACAGAGGGAGGAGAATGTGCGGTTACATCTTTCAACTTCTGACTAATGAATCAAATACAATTTAGTTTCTTTACATGAATCTGTAATACAAGCTTTATCAATTCGAACAAAATTTTTGCATCCTCAATCTTGGTTGTTCCTATCATCCATTATTCTTTCTGCCAATTCAACGTAGCACGAGATGCCCTGCAGCATCCAGAAGCTTACCTAGTCTTTCTGCAACTATAGTCAAAGTTGCATCGCTCTTGCAGAATGCGAACCTGATGTATCTCTTCTGATAGTAACAACTTACTTTAGAAACTTCATTCGATGATAAGTTTGTATGAAAAAATCCTTGTCCTGGAACCGCCACCACCCCTGCTTCTAGTATTAGTTTCTTAATAAATTCTACCTGTAAACAAAAAAAATATTTATTGCTAGAAAGCAACAGTAGAATAATCAATAATGGACTTATGTATTGCAGAAAAAATCTCAACTTAAATGGACTATGGCCATCGAAATAGTTCCTAAACCACCATCAAAAGAGAGCGCATACATCTGAAAGGGGGCAATTGTCGGGAAGCTCAGCAAATAAGAAGAAGGAACCCTGAGGTATAAACTGTATCTTAAAGCCTACTCCTGCAAGCAACTTGATGATATAGTCTCTTTTTGATTGATAATCCTGCATAGATGAAAGAACATTGGTAAAAAGACAAGAAACATAGCACTATTATGACTTCTTTTGTTCTGTGAGGAGGGGTGAATAATGACATCAAAATTCTATTTATTTTTTTTCGAGTTTCATAAAATAACCACTTGTGCGATGTTCCGCAAATGTATTTTTTATCTTACCCTTCTCAGTGATTCAAAGTATTCAGGGGGGCTTCTCAAAGCAGTCAGTGCAGCTTCCTGAAAAGGTGCTGGAGCAGAATCTGTAACTATTACATGAATATTTCTGATAGCAGATGCAAGAAAAGCTGGTGCAATCGCCCATCCAACCCTCCAACCTGATACATGACAGACCAACAGCGAGTTGAAGTCATTCCTCTTAGAAATGATGCGAAAGCTAAAAAACTTCCGGTGTAGTTTGGTTCATACAACTTTGACCTGTTACCTGTGACACTGAATGATTTAGATAAAGAAGATGTTATAATAGTCCGCTCTTGCATTCCAGGAAATGAGACAAGGGATATATGTTTTACGTTGTCATATGTTATATGCTCATATACCTGCATAAAGAAACCAAAAGAAGGCAAACCATTACATTATTTAAATACTAGAAAATATTCAACTCTTGCGAATAATTCCCTAAAGCCAATTAATAGCAAAAGAAAAAAAAATACTGTCACTAGATAGTTAGCATGTACAAGTAGATAACTAATTTATGCATGAATTGTGTCCCCCTAAAATCACATACTCTTCTAGGCTCTAGAACATATTTCCTTTAGTAGTTACACTACCTATCAGCGGAGAAGAAGGTTCGCATAGAACATGAGTATTCATTTTAATTTATCCCACAAATATCATGTTTAAATCCTGAAATTGAAGTTCTATCAGTACAAAGTTAAGAGGTGTCGTACTTCATCTGTTATAGCCAGGCAATTCCAGCTGCAGCATGCTCCAGCAATAATCTCAAGTTCCTCTTTTGTGAAAACTTTGCCGGTTGGGTTGTGAGGACTGTTTAAACTTATGTCAGCATTCTTAATTCATATCAGGAGACCAAACATCTTTTTACAAACGTTTTGATGCATAACAAAATACTTATAGTAGGTGATTGTTTTTCACCTATAAGAGTCACTTCAACCATGAAAGAAAATAAAAGCATCTCCTTAATGCTTTACTCTCTTCAATTGCAGCCTTGTGAAAGAGAAATTTTGAACCAGGGAAAAATGAAACATAAGCAAAACACAACAAACTTCTTCAAGGATTGCAATTGCCTCACAAAATTTGGGGATATCAGGGGCATAATGATAAGAACCTTGGGGAAATCACACAAAAAAAGGTAATTGTTATAGTTGGAGAGCATAAGGCCTTATAAAAATCCCAAATCCCATACTAGAATCTCATACTTCCAATGTGGAACTCAAGTCCTATACCGTACAATTAAATCCTAACATCTCATCTCACTCCGTAGCCCCCACACGGGCTGGCTGCACACTAATCTCTTTGACTAGTTCCGGTCAAACACCCCAATACCAGCTAAAAGACATGGTAGAAGGCTATGATACCAATTAATAAGAACCTTGAAAGAACCATATTACAAAATCTAGTTGCCGTGGTTGGAAAGCCCAAGGCCTTGTAAACCTAATATTAAAATCCCATACTTACAATGTATGACTCAAGTCTCCTACCTTATAATTGAATCCTAACATGTAACTTTAGGGAATAGCTGACAGTAGAATACACAGAGTGAGTAATCTGAAACATTTGTAACATAAAAAAATTCAAATGATTATGAGCTTAAACCATAAATTGATAGCACCAGCATTTCTTATTCACATTATTATTTTTAAAGAATGATTCACTTGATCATTATTCTGTTGGTTGAGGATTTCTGAGAGAATCAATCTGAGGTATTCCAAGATGAGGATGAGGTCCATCTAAAGTGGAGGGAATAATGAATTTGTGTAATTTCTAACCTGTTCAGTATTATGGCTTTAGTTCTTGCAGTAAACGATTTCAGCAATTTGCTTGGGTCCAGGGTCCATTGAGGGGGGTCAAGTGGCACATGAACCTGTCCAATTAGTTCAAAAAAACAAGGGGAATTACAGAAAGGACAGAATGATAAAATGAAACATCAATAACACTTTTAAGAGTTAACAAACATGGTGGACAGAGATGCACTAAAGAGTCATTAGTACAACATTTTTTACATAAAATAGTTGAAAACAAGAGAGCCAAAACTAAACTGTACTTGGAGTCTTTGTTCATAATCACAACATATGATACAAACTTAAACAAGGCTTAAGATAGCAGGTTATAGCAAGCTTACAGGGACTCCCCTGGCCATGGTAACGCATCCTTCATATGTTTCATACGAAGGGTCAAACAGTATGACTTCATCACCCGGGTCAATTGCTGTTTGAGGAAACACAATATTCAACACACGGTGTTAATAACACATTCAGAGAAACCACCATATATAATTAATATCTAATTAATTAATAACCGCGAACGAACAAGAATAAGAGTTTAACAGAACATACTGGCAAAAATTGCAGCTGCGAAGGCCTCAGTTTGACCACAGCAAATAGCTACATCGGTGAGAGGGTCGATGTCTAAACCATGCATTTCCTTAACAATCTTGGTCAGGTGATCACATATACCTTGCACGTGCCTCGAATTACAAAAGGTAGTTTCCATCAATTGTGGAGAAAAAGAAAACAACGACTATATGTCACTAGTTGGAGTTGTGTGAACAGTGAATAAACCTGTACTGGTTGAAATCGGAATTGATTGCGGAAACGGCAGCGTTTTTTATGTGGAGAGGAGCAGGGAAGTCGGGGAAGCCCTCGGCGAGGTTGATGGCGTTGCATCTCTGAGCAAGGTGGGAGAGTTCTTGAATGGGAGACGAGGTAAGCTTCTTTGCTGCTAGCGACAATTTTCCTTCCATTATTTTCTCTTTTTCTTTCTTTCTTCCTTCATTTCATGTCTTATCTTTATCTCTGCGTCTTTGTCTACAAAAGTAGAAATTGTTGCATTGCATTGGTTGGAATCCCATACCTTCAAACGTTCCTCCGACTTAATTCAAATATGAAGTTCCCGTTTATCATATTCGTAGTCAAATGGAAAAAGAGTAATTTCAATATTTCAATATTTTTTCAATCAAATGTCTTGATTTTTAAGCATAATTTCTGTTTTTTAAACAATTTAAATATTATAGTTAAAATAATTTCTTTCGGTATAAATTTCAAGTTTAATTCTTTCGGTACAGGATAAATTTTAATTCTAATTGTATTCAAAGTGGCCATAGAAAATTTTGGCAGGGTTACATGCGACTTTTTTTAGACAAATGGTATAATGTGACACAAATTATAAGAATAGCGTAAATTTTAAATATTTTACATAGGGTAATTCAGATTTTTGGGTTATAATATGACTCTTTTTTTATATATAAAACATGTATGTTGAATGTAACATATGCAACTAACCTATTTTTTATTTAGTTTTAATAAAATTTAATAGTTGTACGTAGAATAAACAACTTAGGCTTACTATTCATGCATAGGATAAATCACTTCCGAGGTTCTACTACATAAAAACCAATTTAGAAAGTTTCACCACATGAAAAAATAATTTATAAATAAGAAAAATTATTTCAAAAACAAATAAATAAACTGAAATTTTAACCTTTTGATTTTTTGGAATTATTTAATAAAATAAATACCACAGTATATTATGTCGAAAGTGCGATAATTGGTGGCATGCAATGTATGTTGTCAAACGAGAGTGAGACATTGTTGGTGTATCATCTTGTAAAAAGGCACTATCCTCATGTTGCGTTATAAGTGTCATTCATTGGTTTGGGGACACATGAAGCTATTTATCACCCCTACAACCTCCACCTCAGAGATTTGAGGCAGCTGCAACTTTGAACAAGAAAAAAAATTGATTGAAATTTATAGAGAATATATTCTTATCTTTAATCTTTTAAGTTTATAAATAGCAGCTAGTAATAAATAATTTTTGGTTATTTTTCCGCCTTGTGAAAAGACACTATCGTCATGTCACGTTAAAAGTGTGGTTTGGTAACACATAAAGTTGTTCATCACCCGTACAACCTCTACGTGAGAGATCTGAGAAGGAGCAAGTTGCAAGTAACAGTGATTTCGCTGCAGATGAGAGATTTGAAATGAGCAACTGTAACTTTAAAGGAAAAGAAAAAAATTTGATTGAAATTTATAGAAAATATATTCTTATCTTTAACCTTTTAAGTTTATAAATAGCAGCTAGTAACAAATAATTTTTGATTATTTTTTCTTTCAATCTATAAAATTATAAATTTATTTTTTCTATTCTGTATATTTGTTAGTTGTTCATGTTTTTTTTATATTCTGGTAAATCTTTTAAAAAAATTAATATTTATTGCTCTTATTATTTATTATAATTTATAATTAATGATTTGCATAACTTTATAATATTTATATATTTTATTAATTTTAATTTGTATTATTTATAATAATTTTATAAAATCGCTTAGCAGGTTGTTATTTTTATTTTAATTTATAAATTATATTAATCTTTTAAATAAGATGTATTAATTTTTTAAAATCAAGATAGCATATTAATTTAAGGAACCGTGAACAAGAATGTACAGTTGCGAAATAATTTTCATATCAATTAAAATATTCGGTAGCTTTCCAACTAACCATATAAATTGACATGTAGTGTTATTAAAGCTACAAGCATAAAAATAATATCCAAATTAAAAAAATAGAAAATCTATTCCATCTCCAATATGATTGTATGAATTGCAATCTTAATTATGATATTATATTTCTACATGAGCCTAATTTATTGTTTATTTTTTCAAAATATTTTAAAATAATGCAAACTTTTAAGTTACTAGGAGCGTGGAACAAGAATGTTAAGTTAAATTTAGCATTAGCTAAACACCGCATAACTAAGCTCATAACTATTATATAGCTGCAAATTATGTATATGTATAATATGTTGAAAGGTTTAATACATTTTTTATTATTCAATATATAATTATAAAAATAATTTGAAACAAAAATAAAACCAAATGAATTTATTATTTGTAAAAAAATATAAAGAATCTTTTGTTACGTATCTCATAATTTAGAATTATATTTATATATATAATTCTTGATTTATGTACAACCATTAATATATTTGATAATAGATAGGAGGAAATTAGAAAAATAAAAATATTTAAAATAAGTCTATCCCACTAATTAAAAAAAAAATAGAACATACTTCATATATTATTTAAATTTAAAATTTTAACATAAAAAAACATTTAAAATTATAACTTACAATTTATTATTATTTTTAGTTTTTATTTCAAATATTTTAATAATTTTTATCATTTACGAAATCTTTTGAATTGGCATAATTTTGTTAACATTGTATAATTATTTTATTCATTCATTATTAATTTTAAATTTTAGTAAATATTGTTTTAATTTTAATTTATAATTTTTAGGATAATATATAATGACTTCAACTTGTTCATATAAATCAGAGATTAAATTTGGACCATATGATTCTTGTTTCTTAAATTGTAAAGTGTACATATTTCAAAGAAAAAAATGGAATGGAGGTCATAACATGGAGTTTAATATTCGAAAAGCAAATTTATGTACGAGCAAGATAATATTCTTCATATTTCTAAGTAAATTGTTTCACATTTAAGATGGGTAGGTTTTTTAAAAGTAGCTCAACTACAATTTTTTTCATCTGAATCAACTTTAATTGCAGCCATGGTAAAAAGATGGAAGTCGAAGACACATTCTTTTCATATGTTGCATGAGGATTGCACAATTATTTTATAGGATGTTGGAACTTTTAGTGGATTACCTATAAATGAATATCCTATGATTGAGAGCCCATCAATAAGGATTTGGGAACTTATTGTAATGCATTTATTTGGTATCTCTCGTCCTGAGAATGAGCTACACGAGGCTTCACTTAAAATGCATGGCTGCTCCATCATTTTGGAAACGTTAAGGATCATTTGAACAATGATAAACAGTTAGAGAGATTTGTGTGTGCATTTATTCTCCAGCAAATTGGGAGTGTGATTTTCTATGATCATTCTAGTAGTAGAGTTTTGCTGAGATATATTTTGTTATTATTTAACTTAGATCAATGCGATCAATATAGTTGTAACTCCTCTATTTTGACATTCCTTTATTATGAATTGTGTTACACTACAATTTATGACAAAAAGAAAATGAATGGATTTTCAATATTACTACAACTTTGGGCATGAAATTTCTTTTTTCCAATTTCCCTTGCAGATTCTAGCATCACTAATAACAGTTATCAGTACGGAGTAGGGTAAATTTTGTTGTTCATATACAAATTGTTTAACTATATATTTTATTAAACTTTAAAATAATATTAAGGATATTTTTCATATAGGTGGAAGAAGAGGTCTTTCAATGCAGTAAGATAAGATCTTAAATTCTATAGAAGTTAGTTTGAGATAATGAAAAAAAATTCATATATGAGTATTGCTATATTTTTCTTTATCTATTTTGATTGGAATTTTTTATTTAATACTAACATTTCAATTTTTCTTTGATATTGCTAACAGATTAATTGGCAACCTTATCAGGATGTCTTGAACTTGTTGTCAGAAATATATAGAGATTAGTTAAATTATTGGACTGTTGTTATGTCATTTATATGATTTCACATCGTTAAGTGGCACCAACCAAATAAGGCTGTAAGACAATTTGGAATAGACAATTTGGAATAGCATAGCATATCATGTATCCTCCTAGCCAATCAGGGATTATCCATGGTATAAATTTAAAAGAAAAATTGATGATAATTAGGTTCATCTTTATGATTCATATATATTTTTTTTTATGGAATAACAGAGAACAATATGTTTGTATTGGCTTGCCTCATGATGAATTGTTAAGTGTTAATTTTGATTACATGAGATGGTATACACATTATACATATCATTAGATTATAAAGGACTATGCTATTAAATGTTATTGAGTAAGTGCTAGTTTCATTTGTCATTGTTATGTAATTTAATATTTATGACAAACCTTATACTCTATCATTGTTAAATGTAGGTTGATCAACATAAAATTATTTATTATCTAGTATCCGAGGTTTTCTAATCCAAGACCTAGTTGTTATCAACAGTGGTTGAAGAAGTGCATTGTCATAAAAAATGCTTTTACTAATGGATGAGGAAAAGAATTTAGTGGTGGAGCCTTGGACATCTACTCCAATTACCACATGAGATCCAATGTTAGAGGTTGGGTAACCAAACATGGTAGAGAACCAAATTGAGTGCCAAGGTCTTCAGAAGCGTAGACGACATGTTGAGTGTGACCAACATATTATTCTTACATTTCCGTCATGCTAGCAAGGAGAATATTTTATTCCTTCTCAAGATATCCCTCCATCACTAGTACCCACATATTTCTATCCTTCATAGTATGGGTTCACATTTTTTGCTCCATCATTTGAAGTTCCATCAGGTGAAAGGCCATCAAATCCACCACACAGTCTTCAGGTTGGCTCCCAAGACTCACCATCATCTTTATCCTTTGGATTATTCATGTCATCAGATCTCCCATTTTCTCAAGAATATTTTGATGATACACAATTTTGAATACCACTAGATCTTGGTATTGGGTCGACCTTCCTCATGACCGGATATGTTTCTACTTTGTATGATTATTATTATTTTATACACCATTTCCCTATAATTCAAATGTCATTACACTTCAGCCCCCTATGCAATGATATGGTCATGATGTTAATATTTTTGCAGAATACAATGGACAAGGGATTGACTTGAATACAAATTTATTTGCTTCTTTTCATGATGGAGCAATGATAGGAGATGTTAACCAACCTCTCCCATAACATCTTTCCAAGAACCCTAAATGCTTAGCCAATGCTAAACCACATATATGTATTTTGAATCCACCTACAAGAATCCATCATGACCACGATGATGAATCGAATTAATTTCTTGTTTTAATCTTGTGTAAATTTTTCTTTGTTACTTCATATTAGTGTTCAATGAAGACTAATTTTGTTTAAATAAAATTTCCAATGCATCTTTCAAACCATATATTAATGATATTTTAAGTTGGTTCGATGTACATATAAACAATAAATTAACCTAATTTGAATAGTAGAAAATGTTAACCAACAAATTCAAAATGTAAATGTCATTTATGTTAGATGATTTAGTACATATGTCATGGTTGCGATGTTTGGCCATCATGTCTTCTGGGACATGCTCAGTTGTGTCTTACATTTTTACAAACATGACATTTATATCTTGGTTAAAATTCAATCTAATCCATTTCATTTCTTAACTGTGTTGACTTTGGATGACATTTCTTACACAATGTTTCATCATCTAACATAAATGTCTAGTTTGCAATTTTAGGCAAAGTAACATTATGTTCAATGGGAAATCATTAAGAAGAATATGCAACTACAATATTTTACACTGTATACACTGGATCAAAAAATTGATAATAATCAATGACCACTGCAACATATGATGCAATCAGATGAGAGCATGGATACCTTAATAAATGAAATCAACCACATTCACAAAATTTTTGTGACAAATTGATTTCCTATTTGTATCCTTTTTTTATGTAATTGGATTGAATGTCCCTTCAACTTCAAACTATGGAATTGATTGTCATATTTGTGTATTTGATAAGAACATACTTTGTTTTGAATTTTTTGAATACGATCAATTAACTTTGTACAATACCTTTGACCATCATTTAATTCTATATTCGATGCTACTCCTTGTTGCATAAAATATTCAACTAATTGATTATATGTACACTTAACAAGCGCTATGATTGGGAGATTATGTTCATCTTTTAAAATTTTATTTGTAAACTTAGATAAGTTTGTTGTCATATGACCATATCACCTACCATGTTCATTATAAACAAGACTCTATTCTTCTTTGGAAATACGGTCAATCTATTTGCCTACATTTGGGTTTGTCTGCCTAAATCTTTCAATTTTTTTTCATTAAATACATGCTTACATGGTGTGTAACCTACAATAAGTAGCCAAAAAGTGATTACATGTGAAAATATGTCTACATTTTCATATTACAAGTGTAGAAGGGTCATATCTAATTTAAGCAATTTCTTACTTCAATTTTTTATTTTTAAAATAATGGTTAAAATTGCTTGCTATATGGAGAATACAGTATACATAATAAGCATTTGGAGGTTTTCATCCTAGATGTGGATTGTTCACAACAGATTTTATGCTTTAATGACATTCGAGATTAGACAAATTTCATGTTTTTGAGTCACATATTTTCTTAACAAAGCAAGAAACCAACTTCAGTCCTCCAAAGTCTTTTCTTCCACTATTGCAAATTCAATTGGTAAAACATAATTATTATCATCTTGTATAGTTGCAATGAGTAACATGTCTTTATATTTTCCATATAAAAAAGTTTTATCAATTTGTATCAATAATTTGAAATGGTTAAATGCTTCAACTTATTGATGAAATATCCAAATAGACTCGAAAAAACTTTCTATATATGTTGTCAACTTCATCACCAAATACAAATTTTGTTGTCTGAAGTTTGTAAATAGATCCAAGAGAAAATTTAATCATGTACTCCAACCATCGTAGTAGCATTGCGTATGATTCATCTTAATCATCAAAAAGATGCACGATTGCCTTTTATTTAGCTTTCCATGCTTTTCTATGTGATATTTTATGCTCATACCGACTTATTATTCTTTCTTGAACGAGTGATATGGATATAGAAATTTCTTTATTGATCATCCCTATAGAAAAAAAAAACAAATATTAGATTTTTTTTGCAACAAAATATTAAATTAAATTGATGATAAAAAAACTTTATTTATCATTCCTAAAATGCATGAACATATGAAATTCAAATCCAACTTTTGATGATCTAGGGATAAAGCAACATTTATGCAATTATGCTCGCCATCCAGTTTTGTTACAACTCATTTATTGCTTCTCTTTAATTTTATGGTCATTATTTGTTGTTGGCAACTGTGATTATGATTCGAACATTTCATATATATAGATGTGTAAGTTTTGACTCAATTATAGTAAAGGTTTGATGTACCTTCATTGTGTAATGCTTGATTTTTTATTAAACTTCATCTTTTCTTTCAAATTGTAATCCAATAAACAAGTAATCTCCAATCTTCTAATTACAAGACACGTCAGTTATAGAAATTCATTTCTTCATCTGCATCTTATAGCTAATGTAGTTTTAGTGTGGGGAATAATTTGCAACTTCCAAGTGTGAAACTATTTATATCAAATATCAGTAAATAAATTTTAAATCAATGTTTGATGGAAAAAATTTATATGTAAATGAACTAATTAAAGTGTAAAAGATTGTTACACTTTTTTTGTCCATCTTCATCTTCTTCATTGTTATTTCCTAAAGTAAGAGACAAATAATAGCCTACATCATCATTATCTATTAAATTAACAACTTTAGAATTATTTACAGAAAAAGTATCATAATACAATAATTCAAATTATTTACCATAATTAAACTTTATGATCAAAATTAAGTTACTAAAATAAAAAATAAATATTTCAACCACCTAAATATTGAATAAAATTCTAGCTTATTAAAAGTATTAAGAGTAATATCTTTTGTTAATATGGTGTGGGTATGAACTGTATCAACATCAACATATATCTTTACCATTGAAATTGATGATTATTGATAAAAAAAAAAATGTATCATGCATTTAACATCATTATCATCACTAATCTAAAATTCACTGTATTATATTTGTTTATCAAAAACTAAAAATCTATCAACTAATTCAAAACTTACTTCATTTGAATCAAACTTTAATTTTATATAAATTTTATTTTTAAACTTATTGAAGGTTATATATTTTTTTAATTTGAATATATTTTTTTATTTTCATTAAAGGTAATTTCATTCGATCCTTAAAATAATTTACCTTTAAAATAAATAATAATAATAATAATAATAATAATTTTATTAATTTTTAAAACACAAAATTATTTTTTAAAAATAGATCTTCAAATCAAAGAAAATTTATTTAACAAAATATAACTTCTTTTTCAAAAATTAAACTAAAAAAGTTAAAAAAAACTAATTAAAATGGATATAAGCAAACTTAAACAAATAAAAAAATTAGTAAAAATAGGCACGAACACGGAGAATATGAAAAAAAATACAATCTTAAAAATAAAATATAATAATAACAATGATTTTTTACAAAAAACAACACAAAAGAATGTTATAAATTTTTTTGCAGTGACTTTATAAAAATGAAAATGGTGTGGTATAAAGTTTTTTGGTATGATATAAAGTTTTTTCAGTGACTTTGTAATTGTGAAAATGGTTTCATATCTTATAAAATAAAAATGATGTAACATAAAAGGTTGACATAATTTTCTAATATCTCCATTCAAATGTGTGACAGATTTGTATCATTTTCTTACCATGTAACATTACTTTTGTAACATCATTGTCAATATATTACTGTTAATGCAGATTTGTGTTGAGACACAAGTGTTATCATTTTTCTATTTAGCAACACTATTTATATTATATAAACGTTAATTTTGTATCATTCTTCCAATATAAAAGATAAAATATGTCACTCTTCTACTATAAAATACATATATGTCATCTTTTTAAAATATAGTACATATACTATTTCAACTTCAAATAAATATTTTTCAAACATTCCTACGGTATTTATTATGTTAAACGACCCAAAGTGGTAAAAAAGCCCGAAAAACTTCACTTAGAAAAAGCAAGCCTAGAATTGGATAAGGTGAGATATTATTGAATGAAGTGTACCTTTCTCAAACCTATGCACACTATGGACCAAAGAACAAGGTTACGAGCCAAGCTAGGTGTTGCTACATCATTTGTTGAACTTTCTGCGGACAAGTATTTTTTTTTTCTATCTAACCATAGATACAGCTTGTATTGAAGTTTTTTTTTTTTTTAAATAATTTTTGGCTTATAAGAAAAACTTGCTTTAAATAATTTTTGGCTTATAAGAAAAACTTGCTTGTGGATCTATCCACAAGCTAGAACATTTCGGAACCAAAATTTATATTTTCAAAAAATTAGGATTCAAGTTAATAAAAAGTTGTAGAAAAAAAAAACTTCAAGATGTAGTTACGATTTAAAGTTAAGGTATTGGAAAATGTATAAGATATTTTTAAATTAATGAAAAAAATTAATTGATCGAGTTCAATTGTTAAGTAAGTGCTTTATTTAATTTCAATTAATATTTTATAATTAAAAATATATAAAAAATAATTAAATTTCTATAAAAAATTTACTTATATAGATTTAAAAAACTGAGTTGAAAATATATATTAGAAATTTGCATAACTTTGTTTATGTTAGATGCTTTCTTGTCCTTATTGGTAGTTGAATCCACCTTTCTTCTATTACTTATTGTATTCATTCATCTTTAATGCTTGATCCATTGACTTATTTTATTTGTATAAATATTTCTTTTATTTTTATTTAATTCTCCTTTCTTCTATTATCACTTATTGTGCTCATCCATCTTCTATAAGTATATTTTTTTATGTAATACTATGTGTATTTTTTACAAAAAATAATCTTATTTAAATTGAATTATAATTTTTAAAACATTTAACACAACTACACGTTTAAAATTCTAATGAATTAAAAGTATTAATTAATGATTAAATTGAATTAATTTTCCTCCAATTTACCCACGCATTTCATGGTTTATAAATATGTTGATGCTACTTAATAATATTCTTACAATTTCATGCTGCAATACATCATTTTTTTTAAAAAAAAAAGGTAATAAAACTAACCTCTCGTCACTAATCCAAATTACTTCTCCCATTGCATCATTTGAGTAAAAGTAAGTTAAAAAAAACTCAAAGTCCATCTAAGACTTTTAAGAGTGTGTCAAACCAGCTTACTTGAAGTCGTTGGCTCAAAATAAAATCCAAAATTTCCAATTATGTTCTGTTTTAACGAGCCCAATAACGATTGACACTTGTGTTCATGAATTTAAGTTTGTAGGCTCAATGTAGAACAAAAGAGAAATATTTATCGCCTCAAATATGAGAGTTTCTTTTCACTTCTTTTTTTATAACTTTTCTTTCTTACTAATTTTAAAATATCTGTATAGTTCACAAAATTACTACTAGTTCAGTATCCGTTATAGTGTCCCCACTCCCCACAACTTGTAGGAAATAAAAATAATTTTCACACTCCACATGCCACAACTTATTCCTCTCTTTATTTCGTCTACACATTTTACCGTCTTCTATGCAAAGCCATGCATCATAGGATCAACACAAATACCATATACTCAATTACAAACACGTGATCAAGAATGCGGTGTATATGCATGCAGCCAATAAAATCTATCTCGAGACATATCTTATATGAAACCTAGATAAGCCGGATAAATGTGCGTCTAGTTTTGTCCATCTCTTTACCATATATTACCAACCAGAAAATTTACACGTAATAAGAAAAAGCATATGGAACAAATATGAAATAGCATAAAAATAATCGATTCTTAAATTTTTAACTGTTGTATGAATATTTTAAAACGATCTGTCATAGAAGACAAAACACCGACAAATGGTGCGGTCACCAATAAACTAGCATGCATATCGCTCTTCCTTGCACATTTTTTTTCGCCTAGTTCTTCCTTCCAACTCAAGAACATGGCTAATTTCCCTCTTCTGCAACTCACCTTGTCCCTTATTCTGCTTCTATCAACACTACCCTCCTCTTTCTCAACCATCACCCAACCTACTTCAACAGTGACAAAAGACCAAGTTCCATGCACAATGTGCTCCGAGTGCGAGAATCCATGCCATCCCCTGCCACCTCCACCACCGCCCGTAGTCATACACTGTCCACCGCCACCATCGCCTCCACCACCATCACCACCACCACCTGTGGTCGTTGAATGCCCGCCACCACCAAAACCACCGACATGTAGCCCTTGCGAGACGCTTCCGCCGCCGCCACCAAAACCACCATGCGAAGGAGATTCCTGCCTGCCATCACTAGAACCACCTATGCCGGAGACACCGGGAGTTCCCGTGACTCAATACCCACCAGGACCACCCCTTCCTCCGTTCCCACCAGGATCCTACTTTCCACCAGGAACGCCGCTTCCTCAATATGGTGATAATAACGCCGATTCTTACTCATTCCACTTCTTCACACTTGTGGCGCTTCTTTCCCTTCCTTATTACTTGTTCATTTCATAGCTCCATTATTTCAGTAATTTTTCTTCTCTTTGTCATTAACCTACTGTAGTGAACTGCGATATTTGCATGAGAGAAAGAGAGAGAGGATGCATTCTAGAATGCATAAGATTTTTGTGGTTTCTGTCAAGTGTAGTGTCAATTGTTGTTTAGCTTTGCGTCCCTGGTTAATTAGTGTTGAATTAAATAATTGGTGTAACTTGTTCATTAATTAATTTGTGTTTAATTGCATGTTGACGGCCTCTTTTGTTTCTTATATATATATATATATATATATCGTAAAGCTAGAAAGGTTAGCTTCAAAAAAAAAAAATGCATCGCAGCGTTGTTTCGAAGAATTGCTTTGTTGGATATGGAAGAGATAAAATTGGGAGGGATGAATGGAGATTGGAGTATGAAAAGGACCGAGGAATACGTGGTTTATGGTATGGGGTGAAGAATGGCCTTATATGTATGTTCATATATATTCGGGTCCACCGCAAGCGTCGTTTTATTGAAAAGGACGGCTTTCTATATATTTTTCACTACATTTTTATATTCTGGCTTAAAAAAAATTACAAACAGAATTATTTATCTATTTATCTCTTTTACTTAACCGTTGACAATATTTTAGAAAAATAAAAATTAGATCTAAATTTACATTTAAATTTAGACAGATATATGTTACAATACTACAAGTATGTATGATAATTTTTTTATTCTCCCCTTATCTTATGCTTTCTTGCCACCTGTGACAATACTTTATTGAATCTTAACCTAGCTTTTTAAGCTTTAAAAACATATTTATTTATTTACATAATTTTACTTTGGTTTATTCGATTTTGTGTTAGGAAAAGGTTAATACCATTCATTTAAAAATTAACAATTCAAAAACACTGGCGTGATGAGAGACTTCAATTATTACATTCACCCAAGACAATTCTATTTGATTTGTTTATAAAAAGAGGTAAATAAAGATACCCTTAAAAAATGGAAAGAGAACTTCAAATTCGAGTTCGTCTTTAGATAAAAGGACAGAAGGATACGTGGCTGAAAACTTAACATTGCATTCTGATATAAAGCCCCGGTAAACGAAGAGCAGCAACTAAGGAAGTGACACTTGTTATATTATCAATGACAATTATTTCTTTAATTTTTATAAAAAATATATTTATTTTACAAGATTTTATCTACAATTCCTAACATTAATTATTTTCTTATAAAACACCTTTTAGTTTTGGTTTTTCCTATAAAACTTCATCTACAATGTTTACAATATTAATTATTTTCTTACAAAAATATCTCTAATGAAGTAAAAAATATTAGTAGGTAGAGATATAATAATTTAACAGATAAAGAAATTATAAAAATATGTCTTATTAATGTTAAGAGATTGCCTTAGTTACTATATGAAAATAAACAACCCCATCCTAAAATGGATCAATAAGATTTTATTTATAAAAATATAATTTTCTATGGATGCAATTTCCAACACAACCACTCAATCTTATTAGTATAAAACCACTCAATCTTATTAGTCTAATTTAGGATAGTTTGTTTAGATAACATAGACAAACCTGAATATGTCAAAAGGTAATAATGAAAAATGATATGAATTAACAATAAATTTATCATTACTGTGCATGTTCTTAAATTATTATTTTTAACAAAAATAATTTATTTTCCAAAAAAATTCTAATTAAAACTGCAAAAAATAAACAATTATTTTTTAAAATAAATTAAACCAAACAAGTATTAATTAAATTAATAATTTTTTTAATTTTTTTTTATGAAATTACTTGTTAATTGTATCTTATATATAAAACCAAAAAGAGCCATAATCAATGTCAATAAATCACAACTAGAGATAGAAGTAAATAAAGAAGTAAATAAAGTTATTGACAAGAATTTATGACTCAATTTGTTTAAAATTTAATTTAATTCGACTTATTTAATAAATAAAGATTTATTTGTTAAAATTTTTTTCTAAATTAAACAAGTTAGACTTAAATTTATTAAAAAAGTTGTTTAGCCTAATCAAAAATCTGTTTATCTTTATATATTATGTATTGTATATTAATTATATTTATTTTAATATATTGACATAACTTTTTAAAAATTAAAATTTTTATTTTTATTTTGAAACAAAAGAATCCTATTTTAAAATAAGTGTTTTATATTTTACTTTAATTTTTATGTATATCTAAATTTGTATATAAATACATATGTGTTATATGTACAAAGTTAGTGTTTACTACTTTAAAAATACAGTTTACAAACCTTTTATTTTGTTAGGTTTAAGACTCCAACCTTATAATTTTTAAACAGAATATGCTTAAACATTTAAATTTAACTTAATTCAATTTATTTTTTCCTCTAATTACAAACAAAATTTTTAAACATTTAAAACCAAAATATAAAAAGGTTATGCCGCCAGACACAAGAAATGATACAAGCACTAAACAAAGGTTGAAAAGGAGCACCTTATTATCATCTCGCCAAGCCCACGCTTGGGGGAAAAGGTTGCAAGTTCCAGAAAAATCGGAAAAGAGTAGAAACATGGCTATTTCAAACGGCCCACTTCTCTACCCTATTTTTAATTTTTTTTGTGGCCCAAACACCACGAGCATAGTAACTAGTAAGCCGCCAAAATGTAAATGAAAATTGAAATTCAAACTCAAATTTGGTGCTAAATTAATCTAAAATTAAATCGTATTTGGTGGCACCGGCACCTAGCAGTTTCCCATCCCTTCCATCGGTTCGAATTTGCAGGCAGGGTCAAAAAAGTAAGAGCATATGATATCACACACTTATCAGTTATCTTTATCCTTTTTTTTTTTTTATTGTGAACTGAGATATTTTGTTCTCTCCTCCTGAAAAGCCGAAATTCTCGTATCTCACTCAAAAATGGCAAAAGCAAATGCTAAGAAAACATCTCCCTCCCATGCGCTCCACCCTCCTTACTTCGAGGTCTCTCTCTCATCATCACATCCTCCTTTTGCTTTGTCCCTTCTCATCTGTTTGATATTTTAATTATGCGTTTTGGTTTTGGTTTTCAGATGATTGCAGATG
This sequence comes from Canavalia gladiata, assembly GCA_037954105.1. Lineage (NCBI taxonomy): Eukaryota > Viridiplantae > Streptophyta > Magnoliopsida > Fabales > Fabaceae > Canavalia > Canavalia gladiata. The sequence goes on from CM075660.1 coordinate 21,094,159, forward strand.
CAATTTCGACCTTGAAAGAGCGCACGGGTTCGAGCCAGCCAGCGATAGCGAAGTTCATCGAGGACAAACACAAGAAAGTGCTGCCTCCAAACTTCAGGAAACTTCTCTCCGTTCAATTGAAGAAATTGGTCAAATCGGAGAAGCTCTACAAAGTCAAGAACTCCTACAAGCTTTCTTCCTCCACGGAGCAGAAGAGCACCACCGCACCTAAACACAAGGGTGCGAAGAAGATTGCTGAGAAGACCAAGAGGTTGAGTCAGGTGAAGACACCCGAATCTCTGAAGAAGAAAGCTACGACCGCAACCAACAACAACGACAAGAAGAAGAAGAAGGATGCTACTAAGAAATTATCTGTGGTGGTGACATCCTCAGGGGGGAAAGTGAAGCGTTTGAGTCAGGTGAAGACCCCTGAAGCCTTGAAGAAGAAGCCCAATTTGACCCCTACGAAACGCAAGACTACTCCCAAGCCCGTCAATTCTTCCAGGCCCAACAGGAGAGCCAGGAAATGAAACAACTTGTGATTTAGGTGCCTGATTATGCCATGTAGCTTAATCAAAACATAGGTTTATATGGTTATAGTATTTGTGTAATGAGCTAGATCCTTTTTTTTATTATTATTATTTCTTCTGTTTCCCTGCTCTGGATTATTGTAATGATCAACTTATGACTCTTGACGATGGCAATGTGCTGGTTTAATTTCTATGCTCATTCTAGTCTGTTTCTTGCCTATTTCCATCATCATTTTCCATGTTTGCGTTTGTTTTTTTTTATTTTGAATAGCCAAAAATGTTCCTAAATTGGCTGCAACCATTTCAGCTTACAAACTAATGAGAGTTGAATTTCCTGTTTTGGTACAAGGAGATCAGTGATGCAAATATGTCACCTATCAAATTACTTGAAAGTGCACTATCTCTTCCCTCTTGCCAGTTTCTCCCATCAATATCCGTAGTATCAGCTAAAGTTATTTGATAACTTATTTATGTTTATAAAAAAATTTAATGTAAGTATATAAAATATCTAAAAAGAGTACTCAATTCCCTTATTTTTGTTTCCCTTTTACAATATTTAACATAAATAATTTATATAAATTTAAATATGTTTCTAAGTTTTATAGATATTGTTTTTACAAATTTTAAATTTTATAAAAAATAAAATTAAATAGATTAAAAATTCATTTTATCCATCTATGTAATATAAAATTATAATTCAACAATATGTGATCTATAACTTTATTTAACCAAATAAAATTGGACTAAATTGGAGCTGTTAACACCTTTGTTTCGCTGGTGATGAAATTTTGTTTGCTGACACTTGTATGGACAATGTGGGGACTATCTTAACATGTTTAGAGAAGTTTTGTGCCAGCTCTGGTCAACGTGTAAATAAAGACAAAACGCCAATCCATTTCTCCAGCAATATGCATCATTCTATAAAAAATCAAATTAGGAGTTTTTGCCTTCCAAACTTCAAAGTACAAATGAGTAAGGGAGGAGAGGATAGGTAGAAATACAATTTTTTTTAACATACTTTTAAATTTATTTATTTGATTGATTAAACTTTAAAAACTTAAAATGGGGGATGGTTTTCTTTCAGGTCTGATTATGACTCTTAATCTCTTATCAAAGTTGTTCCTTTAAAGGATCCGATCTTCAAGCTGGTGTGGTCGTGGACTGGTCCTCAACTAATTAGAACTTCCTTGTGGCTGCTTCTTAATTGTTCCCTGCTAACAATTGGTATTGTTAATCAAAGCATCTGCATATTTGTCGGAGAAATTCCCAATCTGTCACGCATGTTCTTCCGGATTGCACGTATGTAAAGTGTCCGCACCTTCTTATTCAGATTTTAAATATTTCAGTTTGATATAGTTAAAATTTTTAGGTATATCTATTTTTGTAATAATTTTTTTTTCAAGATTTATTATGTTCTAAACCTGCTACACTTACACATACATAATAAAAAATTATTAAATTTATTTATTCAAAAAATTATAATATAAAAAATTATTAAATAAATTTAAAAATTATATAAATAATTAATTAAAAATATATATAAACTTTAAATCGTAAAACTTTTCAAACTAATTTTTTTAAAAGAATTAATCAAAATTATCTAACACACATCACATATATAATAAAATATAATATATAAAATAAAAATATAAATAAATATTATATTATTATATTATTTGTAATATCATAAATAATTTGATAAAGAGTTAGATCTTTAAATATTAAATAAATTAATAAAAAATATCTAATTTTTTTAAAACATAAAAATTATTAAAGACAATAGATAATAAATTTGCAATCTAAAATATTTAACATAAAACAAAAGATGACCTTCAAATTCAACATTAAAATAAAATTATAAAATTTATAACAATATCCAACATCATCAAAATAAAATAAAATAAAAATTAGTAAACTTATGATCTCTTCAACAAAAGTATCAAATCTTAAACTTAATTTTTTTAAAATTATTCATCCATCTTTAAAACATAAAAGATATAGTTATTAAAATAAAAAAATTAAAATAATCATTTTACGATGATATATCACTTATGACATGTCTTTATTAAACAAAATCAACTTAGAAACTAAAAGTTGAGTAGAGATAGATCACATGAAACGTATCTTATTCAAATTTAACAATGTATTTTATTCAAATTTAACAATGTATGAAATGAAATTTTGAAACCATAAAAGCACAGCCAAAGGTTCTGTTTGAGAACAAAAAGAAAGTTGTCTAGGTTCGTTTTGTTTAAAATTAAAAATTTAATTTTTAATAAATTATGTAAATATATTAATATTATATAAAAATATATTAAAATAAATACTATATATAATATTAAAATAAATATAATAAATGTAAATATATAATATATAAAAATATATAAAATAAATAGATTTTTAAATAAGTTAAATAGACTTTTTTATAATTCTAAACCTCATTTATTTATTTAAAAATAATTTTTAATAAACGTAAATCTATTTATTTATTAAACAAGTCAAGTTATAAGATTCTGTTGGATAATCTGACTCATTTCCATCTTTACTTGTTATCTCTCGTTTAGTTTTGCGACATCAAATTTTTTAAACTTTTAGGATAAGAGTTGGTTTATTTTAATCTGGCTTAAAATTTTGCAAGATAACAATCTTAATTTTAGCAATTATAATTTATAAATAATTATGTTAGTAGTTATGTTTTCTTGGAGGTTTATTATTAGTAATTATGATTTATAGTTAATCATTTTAATTAAATTTTATGAGCATTAGTGATAAGTAAGTAAATTTTCAACACATAATACCTATTTATAAACTCTTATATATTAATATAATATATGTTTATCTCTGTTTTAATTTATTTCTCTATTCTTTAAACTGTAAGAACAATAAGAATGATATCAAAAGTTTAGTTTAGAGTCCTTGAGAGTAAAAACATGTGAAGTAAAACACTAAAAAATTGACCATAGATTTTAGTTTTGTGTAAGTAGTTACCCACACAAGTTACTCACACTTCGATGGTTACCATAACCATTAAAGCATACTGATAGATAACTTTTTATGATCAAAGGAGTATTGATCATTTGTTGAATCTTATATTCAAGAGCCGCCACAAGCATGATTTCAATATATGCTAAAAAAAATTGAAACCAAAAGGTTGAAGGATTTGAAGGCAAAAAATTATCTCTTTTAAGTTAGTGGTTGCCCAATCTTAGAAACTATTCTTTACAAATAAACTTTCAAGGATATTTGAAATTGTATGAAGAAAAAATATCAAGAATTCGTAAAGATTAAGTGGACATAACTTCAATTCTTTAGAAATAATTTTGAGATAATAATTATGAAAGATGAAGAACCTATCATTGTTTGTTATGCTATAACAATGGAAATCAATAAAAAAAATGGGATTTTATAGAGAGAAAATGCAAAATATTATAATCGTAGAAAATATATTGTGATCCTTAACACCAAAGTTTGATTATATTGTTTGAGAAATTAAAGAATAAAAAAATGTAGATAAATTTTTTTTTATAAACTTTAAAGCTTCTTGATGAATAAAAGATGAATAGAACTTCAACAATGAAAGAGTTAATTTTAAATACTTTTATCTATATTTATTTTAACAATTTAAAAAAAATTAAAAAATTATAATAATATAGATTCTAATAAAAACTTTAAAAATAATAATAATTAATTACTAGAAAAATATAAAATAAAATATTTTAGATATCATAAGATTAATCTTTATATTCCTTATTGTTATAAGGGATTGTTAATTACAGAGAAAATGAGGAAAGCTCAAATTATGCGTCTGATTGTTATATAAGACTTTCTAAAGGAATTGTTTGATTTGTTTCTATTTTTTAAAATTTATTTTATAAAAAAATTTAAAAATTGTTTCTAAAAGGAAAATGAAAGGATAAATAAAATAAAATAATCTATAAAAGAATGCAAATGATAAAAAAAAAACAAAACAATTATAATAGTTTAAGTATATTTTAATTTTAAATTTTAAATTAAAAATAATTTTCAAATAATTTTTTCATTTTTAAAAACAGAAAATTATTTTAAAAAACAGAACTAAATAAGCCCAAACAAACGGTTCCTATATAGTTTTGGGCTATAGCCCTGCATCAACAGAAAAAAAAAAAAGAAGAAGAAAAGGTTATAATTCAATTCCACGTTACAAGGCATGTATCTTGTACTGATGTAAGTGTCCAACTATCTTGTACTGATGTAAGCGTCCAACGTGAAACATGTGTGTCTTTTATATAAAGTTTTGAAAATCGCATAGGACATCCACGAGCTCAAGGTAGTAGTCAAAATTTAATCATCTCACTATAGTTAAATTGTAATTTAGTAGGTAGTAATTAAATATTATTTTTAAAATATTTATAATATATTAATAATAATATATAATAATAGAATATATTAATATTATAATTTATATGATTAAAAATTAATGTTATATGTTATTTTAAATTTTTAAATTTAAATTATACATATAAGATGAAATAAATATAATATAATTTTAATTTTTTATAAAATTAGTTAAAATAATATTTTATTAATTGATTTGATCTAATTTTTAAAATTAAATTTGTATATATACATATAAAGAAAAAATATTTTTATTTTATTTTAGACAAAATTTAACATTTTGATTGAGAAACTTCGACCTATAAATTTTGAATCAAAAATAATTTAATTAACTTAATTTATATTGGATAGAAAAAAATATTATAAAGTTTTAGATAAAGCAAGTTGATGAAAGATCAAATTTTATAAAATTTAAAAATAAAAATATTTAAATTTATATAAATAAATTTAAGAAATTAAAATTATCTAAAAATAAAATTAAAAAGACTAAAAGTTTAATTAAACTTTAAAATTATACTCATATCTCTTATTATAATATTATATATATATATATATATATATATTAGAAAATAAATATACAAAATGATAAAATGAGTTTATAAATAAAAAAAATCAAATATAGTTTTATAACCAAAGCATGAGTCATGCATGCAAACATAAATTTTGTATTACAAATTTACAATAAAGGATGCTTTGCCAATGGCCAATGTCGGCCAAAGTACTGACCGGCCGGGAGTGCTGGATGCATGTCTAATAAATATTAAATCTAATTTCACAATTTAATATTTATTTATTTATTATTTTTCATATATTATTTATTAAATATTTTTTATCCTTTTCTTTTCTCTTCTGGTATACAGATTTCTAGTTTTATGCCAAAAAAATAAAAGTTTGTATTTTAATAAATATTATATTTCATCATCTCGCAGCTATATATAATCAAACATGCATAATTATTGAATAAGTAGTTATGACTATATATATATATATATAAAGATAAATATATAAATTAGTAATAATTTTTTTATATATAAATAGTGTTATTTACGTATTTATATCTTGATTGACAATTTTTTAAAATAAATAAATTAAATATAACAGTTTATAATTAATATAAATGAATGTATATTATTATTTTTTATATAACAAGTTGTTTTTATATAAAAACATAAATAATACACATATTTAAGAATTAAAAAATATTTATGAAATATTTTTATGATTAAAAGAGTAATTAATTTCCTTAAATTTTATTTTTTGTAAATAAATATTTTAAATTTTATTTTTATTTCAATAATTTTTAAAATTTTATTCCATTTGTAATTGAACATTGTATCTATACTTTCATTTAAATTGATATTTAAACTTTACTAATTTAGTAATTAATATTTAATCTTTAATTATATTTTATTTTAAAATTAAATTACTAATAAAAAAATTGACCTATTTATCTTAAATGTCAATAAATCATCAATTTTTTATTATAATTTATTTTTAGAAATATTTTAAATATAATAAAACTTTTAATTATAGGAAAAAATTAACAATCACAACACATGCATACATATATTTGAGGGTTATAATCTTATTTAACTTTTTACTCGCAAAATTTTTATTGTTGTTATATTATATATATATATATATATATTATTTTTTTCCATTATGTTTTGCTTTTTTATTCAAAATTTGTATTATATTTTTAAATTTAGAAAAAATATAAAAATATGAATGATTAAAATTTAAGATAAATAAATAATTATTTTTTAATTAACTCCAACTCAACTTATACAAGGATTTTTAGAAGTGACGAAATTTAAGAGTCAATTTAAATGAGATTAAAATGTAGGATCTTTATTTGTAAAATAGATTAAATTTAAGAATCCATTAAAATAAAATTAAAATTTAGGATATCCAAATGAAAAACAAAAGATAGTATTTAAAAATTGATTAAGATAAAATTAAAATTTAAGACAAAAAGAAGGATATAAAAATAAAATATAATAACCACCAAGATTTATTAAGAAAACATTAAAAAACCTAATTTTGAAAAGAAATTTAAATTCAGAAATCAACTATAAGTAAAAAAAAATAATATTAGCAACCTACATATATAATCTGTTAACTCAAATTGATTGAGAAAACTTTTAAAATTTTTACTTAATCTCTATAAAAAATCAATAAAAATATATAGACTATAAATTATTAAGAAAAATGGCCTAATACGACTTTTTTTTTCATATTCCAGCATATTTGTTTAAGTTTAAATTTTTAAAATTATATAGTTGTTGAAAAGAGAGGAATTAAAATTCAGAAAATAAAGACACCAAGATTTCATAACTCAAATATTCCTGTTACATGATACTAAGAGGATATCCCATCCAAATTAATACTTTAAATTAAGTTAAAAAAATTAAGATCATCAACCTCTTCCGGATAATATTCTAAATTAATTCATTCTTTAATAGGTTTAATACTTTTAGATTGAATTTAAAAAACTTAAAGAAATAATAATAATAATAATAATAATAATAATAATAATAATAATAATAATAATAATAATAATAATAATAATAATAATAATAATAATAATAATAATAATAATAATAATAACTTGATGCTTAGTATGTTGGGAGCATAACCTTTTCATCTTTAATATATTATTTATATCTATCAAGTAAAAGAACCATGAAATTTTTTTTAAGAACAATTACTTCACTTAGGAAAATTCATAATTAACAAATTATAATTAAAAAGATAAGATATCTTTCTGGTATTTTAAGGAAACTGGCTCTATTATAGAGAATCAACATAACTACTTACCTACTAAATTCTTAATTCTCTAAATATTGAACTGTACTTGTAAGTAGCCTTGATATCGTTAACTGAAATATGTTATATGAGAACATTGTATTCATTAGGTAGATATACCACTACATTTAAAGAATAGCAAATATATCCACATGTAGCTGCATTGAAAGTAACGTAAGGCTGATAATAATGAGGAAAATTCATAATTTTGTTTAATGAATGAGGTATTGTATCTGTCTTTGATAACATTTATTCTGAAAGAAAAGTTCAAAGTTTTACATATTTATTGGGCATGAGAACCGAATTGCATATGAGATTTGACATGAATAACATGATTTGAACTCTTAAATATAAGTCTTCTCAATAGTCCGAAGAATTAGTCTGTGCAATTATTATAGACTCAAAACTATTCACTCTTTTAATACAAAAGAGCAGAGAAAACAACACCGAATGGTTGCATAGAACTCATCAGGCCATCGCATTTCTTCTACGTATTACTGGTAGGATTTCTCAAAAAGGGATCATCAACGTGGCATAGACTGTATATATATTTAATCTACATTCCATGGATCAATACAAATGTCTCAAAACAATCAAGAAAAAAAAATATTGTGTTTTATTAAATAAATTATTATATATATATATAAGGATAGTTATAATAATATCTCAACAAATATTTATAAAATAGTTTTTAAAAAAAAATAACAAATTAGATAATAACAAGAAAAAGATTTTTTTAAAATATCAATATCTCAATATCCTCCCTCAAGTTGGAGCAAATGAGTTACAAATCCCTAACTTGAAAAACATGCAGTCAAATTGGATTTTTTTCTAACGTCTTGGTCAACATGTTTGGCAACTAAGCATGTGATAACACATGATAGGTGTCGCAACCGTAATTCCGACGAGAAGACGAACTCGCTAAAATTAAAAAAAAGTTGATTTTGATGATGTGGAGTCGCCACCAAATTTTTATTTCAGGGAAAAAGATTTGGAAAAACCCTGGATGAGATTTAGGTTCGGGAGTCGGTTACAAGTGGGGAAGGTGTTAGGCATCCCACTCGCCTGTTCCGAAGAACAGTACCCTTAAATTGAGTGTGTGATTATTTGAAAATAGTTTGATCCCTTTTATTAGAGTGAAAATAAATACTTGATGGAGGTTAGCCTGACAGGACTTGATCCTGCTCCTACGTATTCCCTGGTGCAATGGAAAACTCAAGGCTTACGTAGTTCTGTTATGTTTTGAAGGCTTGACCTTCGAAAATGTTCAAAAGAGTGTTTGGAAGATGCTCGAAGGCTTGACCTTCGGAGCTAATTGAAAAGTAATATTCAAAAATAGCTTGATTATTTTTTGAAAAAAAACTATTTTTAGAAGGGCGATCCTCATCCACATATGCACAGGGCCCAAGACAACTACGGCTGCACTTGGACCCATACGAATCTCTAAACAACGAACAGCAGAAAAAGCTACCAGTTCGTGCTTAGAGCTTGTCGCTTGAGATTAAGAATCGCAAAATAGGATTTTTATTTTGAAAATCGATGAATAAAATGAGCAAGGTTTTTATTTTGCAAAAAGGAAAGGCAACCTTAATCCACATGTGCACAAGGTCCAAGACAACTACGGCTGCACTTGGACCCATACGAATCTCTAAACAACGAACAGCAGAAAAAGCTACCAGTTCGTGCTTAGAGCTTGTCGCATGAGATTAAGATTCGCAAAACAGGATTTTTATTTTGAAAATCGATGAATAAAATGAGCAAGGTTTTTATTTTGCAAAAAGGAAAGGCAACCTTAATCCACATGTGCACAAGGTCCAAGACAACTACGGCTGCACTTGGACCCATACGAATCTCTAAACAACGAACAACAGAAAAAGTTACCAGTTCGTGCTTAGAGCTCGTCGCGTGAGATTAAGAATTGCAAAACAAGATTTTTATTTTTGAAGAACAATGAATAAAAAAGGGCAAGTCATAAGTAATTATTAGAAATTATGGGGGAATCTATCAACTAAAGAATTTTATGTTTCATGGATTATTTAAGGATTTTGAATTTTTTTAGGATTTTTGTGAATTTTTATTAATTTTCTGAATTTTTTATTAATTTTTTGAATTTTTATTGATTTTTATTAATTTTCTGGATTTTTCTTAATTTTCAAAATTTTTATTAATTTTTTGAATTTTTATTAATTTTTATTAATTTTTTTAATTTCTGGAATTTTTTATTAATTTCTGAAAATTTTGAATTTTTTATTAATTTTCTTAATTTCTGAATTTTTTTATTAATTTATGAAAATTTTGAATTTTTATTAATTCCCAGGGATATTGGGGTAATTTCTGTGGCAGGGGGCAGAATAGGGATTCTAGGAATCCCCGGGGGCAGTAGGGTAATTGGCAGAACAAGGATAGAATAAGGTATGACGGTAATTTGGCCCTTGAGGGCAGAATAGGGATTCTAGGAATCCCCGGGGGCAGTAGGGTAATTGGCAGAACAAGGATAAAATAGGGTATGACGGTAATTTGGCCCTTGAGGGACAGGGGCAGATTCAAAATTAGGAAGAAAAAAATGGGATGTGCCTGATGTGGGGCTCAAAGGGGAGAAATGGAAGTTAAAGGTTGAAGCACCAACCACTAAGCCACATCATGATCTTTGAACGAAACCAGTGCAAATACAATTACATATACCAAGGAAAGTTAATGACTATTTAATCAAAAGAGGGTTGGGCCCAGGATTCGAAACCAGGACCTTGCAAAGGCTTAAACTGGAATAGCCACTTGAGCCAAGCTTCGAGGTTGTGACTCTAATCTCTGGATTGATTAAAATCATGTGGTAATCATCAATTAGCCATTTTTTAAATAAATGGCAACATATGGGATTTGAACCCCTGACCACTGTATAGGGGACCGACGTATTAACCACTAAGCTGAATGTCGAGCTTGGGTTGAATGCTCATGAACCTAGTTATGAAGGTAGTGTTGTTGCTTTACATAGAAAGGTGCACGACGTATGCAGGAACGCACATGACCCTGCCAAAGCCAGGTCTTGAGCCCCTTAGGGTCATTTGGTTGATGATTGCGCTGGGCCCCTCCATGTGCAATTTAGTAAGTACAGGATTCACAATCCCTATAGCTGAATTTGGATTGTCTTTCAGTGTTGGTGGAAGCCATATGGAACATACCAATCAGCTGATGTATGCAGAGAAATGGACCCTGGCTCAATTTGTATGAATAGGAGTGGAGTTCTTGTGGCAATTCAGATGGCTAGACTTCACTGGATCGAAGTGAGGTGGTGGAGAGTAGTATTCTTTCCACCTCAACAATTGTCATTCTATGCCCTTGGATTCTAAAATTGAAGGAAGTGACAATACCGACATTTGATATCCGGAATCTGTAAGTCTTACCTTGATCAACAGTGAATGTGTAGGCATTGGGACCATGACTATTGATAATAAGCCCGTCAGGGAAGGGAAGATCACCTCCACCATCTAAAGTGGCCCTCAAATCTGTGTGATTTCTTTTATATCAGTCCCCTGCCAATATGGTGTACTCCTTCAATATTGAATTGATCACTTTTAGTCCCCATATCTAAACCAAATCTGGGAGATGAGCAGCATGTCGAAAGCTTGCATAAGGCATCACAATGTAGTATAATGTTTTACAATCCTAATATCGAACCCTGTAGTCTCGAGTAAAGAAAGAATTCAACACAGGGGCATGATTTGCTCACGATTCAGATGAGCTTCAATAGTCATACGATGCAGAATCGTTAATGGCTATTAATATACTACAATATGGGGTATCAGATCTAGACCTTTCACAGAGATTTATTCAACCCTTAGCATATCAAAGCCAATCGCATCCACACATCAGCACTTCATGTTAGACAGGGCTAACGTCTATTTGCTGCATGATCAGAGTATTAGCTATTGAACCCTCGTGGCGGTGTTGATGCAGAATCCACTGGAACTTAGTGCGATCTTATCTCACTTTTGTAATGCTTCAACTCATGCACAACCAACATGGAATTCCCCGGGGCTTTCCAAAACTTGCTTGAATTGAGAGGTTTTGATTCAATCATACACAAAACAAGGAAGCTTAGATTTTGGCCTGTTAATGCAGAAATTGTTCCTGTGCTGTGTTTGATTATTAAACCTCCACTAATTCTTTAGGCGAATTGGTTTCTTCCAAGATTCTCATACAGGAGAACCAAAACTATTTTAGACCTTTCGATCATTGAATTTCAGAGATAGGAATCAGGTTTTAGGAAAGAAGAATTGAACCTAAGCTACCTTAATCATGTTATTTCATTAATAATGCACGAACCGAATACCATACACAGAACAAAGGATTTCAAGATTCACCCTAATTCTTGCAATGTATATATATTCATATATTCATATAAAGGCTATACGCAGAAGCTAGATGAACCTGGAAGTGGTTGAAAAACTGTAGGTGTGATGAGTTCTTGGAGGTTCTTCTCTCCCTTTTCTCCAGCAACGAAGATAATTTCTGGGTGAACTCTTGGAGCCCAGAATCCAGCCACCCCCTCTCTGATTCGCCGCTTTGTATCACAGTGAGAGAACCATCCGAAGGCAAATCCAGAAGCCCCGGATCCTCCCTTCTCCCCCTCTTTTCTTGCTACTTTTTTTTTTTTAACTTTTTATCCTTGTTTCCCCCGCTTTATTTTAACTTTTATCTTTTATATATATTTTGATTTTTATTCTTTTTCCATTTTTCATTTTTTTATTTATTTTCTATTATTTTTCCAGATTTTGTTTCTATTTTATTTTTCCAGATTTTATTGTTTTTAATTTCCAAATTTTATTTATTTTTTTCTAATTTTTATTTCCAGATTTTTACTTTTTAATTTTTTCCAAGTTTTTTTTAACTTCTAAATTTTTTCTATTTCCCCTTTTTTTTATTTTGATTCTGTTTTAGTTTTTTTTTTAAATATTTTTAATTTTCCAGATTTTTCTTTTCTTCTTCTTCTTTTTATTTTACTTTATTTTGATTCTGTTTTAGGTTTTTAAAATCTTTTTAATTTTTAGATTTTGCTTTTCTTTTTCCCTTTTTGATTTTTACATTTTTTATTAACTTTTCAGATTTTAAATTTTTTTTATTTAATTTTAAATTCTGATTTTATTTTTAAATTTGAAATTTTCTATTTTTTTTTAGTTTGTTATTTAAATTAGTATTAGTTTCTTGATTAATTAATTTTAAAATGTGACCTCGGACATAAGTGGATGTTTATAGTTTAAAATAAAAATTTGGTGGCGACTCCACATCATCAAAATCAACTTTTTTTTTTAATTTTAGCGAGTTCGTCTTCTCGTCGGAATTACGGTTGCGACAGATGGCGACTCCACTGGGGACTTTAGAGAGTCAAGCCCGTTTCAATTGAGTGTGTTTTGTTTCGATCCCTTTCCTGTTTATTGCACGATTGATTTGTTTGCTTATCTGTATGTTTGTTTATCCGCTATATAAACCTTAAGGTAGGCGAACTATAAACTGCTATATATATCTGTACAGTTTCCCCAATTGCAGGTATCCCAAAGTTGTGTGCCGGCCATGCATTACATACGCATTTTATTACGAGTGGGGCCCTACACCCGGGTCTGAGTGTTGCTTAGGACTAGAGGGATCTAGTGGTGTCACTTTGGGGCTTACGTCCTGTTTGACTATCACGAAGATCCCAGCTAGAGTGCGTCCTATTCGTAATGCCCTACAACTGGTAGCTTTTTCTGCTGTTGTAGCAAGCATTGCGGACTGGAACTTGGCTCTAATGACCTTTATACCTCTAGGATTACAACCTACCTTGGAGAGGTTCATGCATTAAAAGCCATAGATCCTTAGGACAGGTAACCCACACAAGAAGCAAAGAGGGCACACACCCCTTTCAAGATACAAAGCATTTGAAGGCTACAATTAGGGATACAAAAATCAAATCAAGATAAAAATCAAGAAAAACAAAATAGAAGGAGGAAATTCCTAAGAAAATTAGAAAAATATTTTGAAAATATTGAAAATATCCCAAAGAAAACTAAAAAGGACGTTTTAGAAATAGGAAATTAGGAAAATAATCTTTTGAAAATAAAAAAAATATAAAAGGATTCAATAGGAGAGAAAACGAAATTTCGAAAACCTTAAAGACACTTTCTAGAAAAACTCTAGCAAAACTGAAAAGTTCTTTTAAACAAAACTAAAGTTTTTTTTAGCAAAATAAAAAATACCAAAACTCCTAAAAACAAATTCCTTAAAAATCAAGAATGAATAAATAAAGAAACTCTGATTTTTTCAAAATAGTCAAACTTCAAATCTATAAAACTTATTTGTGCATGATATTCATTCATTCATCCAGTCATAAATTTATCGTAAAAAAGGCAAAAAAAAAAAATTTCAAGAAAAATCATTCCATACTTTTTTTTCATACTCACTACATTAACATCTTTATCATTCATGATTTCTGCATTCAAATTATTTCTCAAAAATCAATTTTTTAACTTCACCAGAAAATTGGAGAAACACAGCTTCCTCGACATCCTTATAGAACTCGAGCACAATCAAGAATCATGGATGAGTTGGAGAGACAAAATGAGGAGCTAAGAAATGAGGTCAAATCACTGAAAGAGCAAATGGCCAAGCTAATAGAGACCATCCAATTGTCAAAACAAAAGGAGGCGACGGAATCCTTGCCGAAAGAACCAACTGACCTATCATATCCTCCTGGGTTCACTCCACCATCAACTATGCCTCCGCTAACTGAAGGAGTTCATTACGGGTATCCTCAAATGGCACAGTATGGTCTAGCTGACTTTCAACCACCACCATATACACCATACACACCTTACTTACCATATCCTTACATTGCAGCTACATACCAAACACCATACCCTCATGCTTACAGTTACCCGACACAGGTCCGACCACCAACACCATATACGACCCAAACACAAGCCATGAGCCAGAATCCTAATCAAAGCCAGAAAAAGGAGAAGAAACCCGTCCAATTCGATCCTATCCCAACCTCCTACACTGAGCTCCTACCTCGGCTGATCCAAAACTCGTTGGTCGCGCCTTATCCTCTGAAACCTCAGGAGCCACCATATCCTAATTGGTACAACCCAAATGTCAGATGTGATTACCGTGTAGGATTCATTGGTCATTCTACAGAGGATTGCCTAGCGTTGAAGCGAAAGGTACAAAGCCTGGTTGACGCAAAATGGCTGGATTTCGGGAGGCTCGCTCCTAACATAGAAAGCAATCTGTTGCCAAATTACGAGAGCCCATCGACCAGCTGACCAAGATGGGAACAACACAACGAGTCTCTTTGTACAAATTGAGGATATTCATCCGGAAATTGTCATACTTTTCAAAATCAATCTTTTGTAAATAAATTTCAATGAATAATAAAAATTTACATTTTTTTAATGTTTCTGAGCACATGCTTTACATCTTTGGCTTTACTTCTAAAAAATTTTACCCTTCCTTTTCATCACTTAGCCCACTTCTTATTCCTATACCAAAACAATAAATACCAGTTGGTGAGGATGCAAGTGCTGTAATAAATAATCTTGAACGTCTAATTAATCAAGCTTAAAAGAGAAAAGCCCAATGAGGAAGTAGAATAAACAACAAGGGATTCTAGATCACCATTCAAGGTGTATTGTCAAACAAAAATATCCCGTTGGAACCAAGTTTAAATCCAGGAAAAATTAGGGATGGAAGAAAAGATCTGCTGAATTGGAAGCCTTAAATGATCCCAGCAAGATCAATATTCAACTACACAAAATTCAAGAAAAATGAGAAGACTCGCTGGATTAAAGTAAAAAATAATCTAGGCAAAATCAAGGTCAAAACATAAAATTCAAGAAGAAGAGAAGCCCGCTGGATTAAAAGCCAAAAATAATCCAGGCAAAAATAGGGTTAAAGTTCAAAATAATGAATCGACAAAGTCATGATTAGAAAAGGTCTTGCCGGTTTTCAACAACAATTCAGGAAAAAAAAATCAGGATCATATAAGAGCCCGCTAGGTCGACAATCATCAAAGAATACCTAGGCAAAAGCTAGGGCACAATCAAGCAGAAGGCCCGCTAGGTCGAAAACCCACAAGGGCGACCTAGGAAAAAGTTAGGGCACAACCAAGCAGAAGGCCCGCTGGGTCGAAAATCTTCAAAAGAGACCTAGGCAAAAGTTAGGGCATAATCAAACAAAAGCTCACTAGGTCGAAAACTCGTAAGGGCGACCTAGGCAAAAGTTAGGGCGAAACGAAAGACCTGCTGGGTTGAAAACTCAAAAGAACAACCCAGACAAAAATTAAGGTCAATCCAGGAATCCCAAGACAACATGACATTTCTGCACCTCATATGTTCCTAAAATTAAGGCAAAATTTTGCCATTTCTCAAAGTTTGGTTAATTTGACAATAAAGATTATGAAAAGCAGCATTGGCATTTTTCATCAAAAGATGCCATTTGGGCAATTGAAACCACCCCTTTCATCATCCCTTCCCTTTCAAGTACACTACCTTAAAACATACAGCCTCAAAATTCTCTTTTCTTTTCTATTGACCATCCAAAATCACTTTGCACACCTCAAAATGCACGTGCCACAAGGAAAAGAAAAATGTAAAAAGAATAAAAAAGGGATTAATTTTGAAAATTCATGTAAACACTCAATTATGTCCGAGACCCCCAATCATTAAAATTAACCAAAAGTTAATTTAATTAAAAATTTGAAAAGATGTAAAACTGAAAAACAGAAAGAATAGAGAGCAGAAAATACAGAAAACAGAAAGCAAAAAAAAAATAAAATAAAACAAAATAAATAATAATAAAAAGAAAATTAAAGAATACGTAAAAATGAAAATTGAAAAAAAGAAAAAGTTGAAAAATCAAAATAGGGAACAAAAATTTTGAAATCAAAGGGGTTGGCTTTTGGCTCTCAGAGAGGGGGTGGCTTTTGGCCCTGGGAAAGGAGTTGACTCTTGCTAAGAGAGAGGAAGTTGGCTTTTGGCTCTTTGAAAGAGCTTCATCCTTGCCAAGAAGGGATGTGTCTATATATACTTACAAACAAGAAAGGAAAAGGGGCTTTTTCTCATTTTTTGGAAATTCTTGGGAGGAGGAGAAC
Organism: Canavalia gladiata; assembly: GCA_037954105.1. Classification (NCBI taxonomy): domain Eukaryota; kingdom Viridiplantae; phylum Streptophyta; class Magnoliopsida; order Fabales; family Fabaceae; genus Canavalia; species Canavalia gladiata. Next base: position 21,110,971 of record CM075660.1, read on the forward strand.
TTGGAGTCTTAGAAGAGGGATTTTCAGAACCTTTGAAGGGAGGACCTAGGAGACTCTCTGATATTCAATTCAGCCCTTGACCTCCATAGAACCAGCTCTTCATCACCTTCCAATGGAGGTTAGGTCCGAATTTTATCCTTCTTAAGTTTCTTGCTTCTTCTCGGATTTCTGAGTTCATTTTCGTGTCTGTTTTCGTTTTAATTTTTAATCGGACAAATGATCTCAGATTTTGGTGATTTTTGTTGCGTTTTCTTCGTCTTTCTCTCTAGTTTCCAGAATGATATTATTTATCCAATTTGGATCTGAAATGAAATCTTTATCACTTGATTACCGAATCATGTTCATCCTGGTGCGCGAATTGACCTAGCTTGTTTGATTTGTGCATATCTTGCTCATTTATGATTGGATTGATGTCAAACTTGTTTTGTTCGATTCCTATGATCCATATCTTTCAATTTATTGGTTTTTATTTTTCAGATCTACCAAAAATAGTTTCTAAAAATTCTGAGATTTGAATTCAAATTGTGGCGCCAAAAACTTGTGTGTTCTTGATGTTCATTTTTGTGTTTGTTTTCGTTTTAATTGTTAATCGGTCAAAGGATCTCCGATTTTGGTGATTTTTGTTGAGTTTTCTCTGTCTTTATCTCTAGTTTCCAGAATGATATTATTTATCCAATTTGGATCTGAAATGAAATCTTTATCACTTGATTACCGAATCATGTTCATCCTGGTGCGCGAATTGACCTAGCTTGTTTGATTTGTGCATATCTTGCTCATTTATGATTGGATTGATGTCAAACTTGTTTTGTTAGATTCCTATGATCCATATCTTTCAATTTATTGGTTTTTATTTTTCAGATCTACCAAAAATAGTTTCTAAAAATTCTGAGATTTGAATTCAAATTGTGGCGCCAAAAACTTGTCTGTTCTTGATGTTCATTTTTATGTCTGTTTTCGTTTTAATTTTTAATCGGTCAAAGGATCTCCGATTTTGGTGATTTTTGTTGCGTTTTCTCTGTCTTTCTCTATAGTTTTTGGAATGATATTATTTGTCCAATTCGGATCTAAAATGCAATTTTTATCAATTGATTACCGAAGCATGTTCATCCTGGTGCACGAATTAACCTAGCTTGTTTGATTTGTGCATATCCTGCTGATTTATGATTGGATTGATGTCAAACTTGTTTTGTTTGATTCCTATGATCCATATATTTCAATTGATCGGTTTTGATTTTTCAGATCTACCAAAAATATTTTCTGAAAATTCTGAGATTTGAATTCAAATTTTGGCGCCAAAATCTCTTGTGTCTTTGAAGTTCTTTTGTAGATCTTGTTCTTTTAACCTTGTTTAGGTGTTATTTTTCATGTGTTGATCCTTCTATATGTATTTATTTCTAATTTGTTTGTGTTTGTATGTCCTCCTTTGAAAAAAAAAATTCCTAAGAGTGCATGACCATATGCATGCATCCTATATGCTAAGTCTAGCTTAAGTCATGCATGATTAAGTCATTGAACCTAAAGAGTTAAGTGTTTGCTTGAATCAAAATTAAAAAACTTAATTCTTACCTCTGGACCTTATGACCTAAGCTGGATTGGAGACAATTGAACAAGGAACATCAATGGAGGTTCAGTCCAACCTTTTATTCCGCTTAATTTTATTGGTTCTCGTCGGATTTTCGAGTTCATCTTCATCTCTATTTTCAATTTCTTCTCAGATTGTGCAACGGATTCTAATACGGGCAAGTAGCATTCTCTACTGTTACGTTTTTTAATTCGTGCTAATTCAAATACGGCTTACGACGATTTGGATTATGCAAGCACGTCTTTTTTTTTTCTAAAAATTCTTCTGCTTCCAAAACATCTGTTTTTTTTTCTCAGATTGTGCAAACGGGTTCTAATACGGGCAAGTAGCATTCTCTACTGTTACGTATTTTAATTCATGCTAATTCAAATACGGCTTACGACGATTTGTATTATGCAAGCACGTCTTTTTTTTTTTAAAAATTCTTCTGTTTCCAAAACATTTATTTTTTTTAGTATTTTATTTTTCTCAGATTGTGCAAACAGGTTCTAATACGGGCAAGTAGCGTTCTCTACTGTTACGTATTTTAATTCGTGCTAATCCAAATACGGCTTACGACGATTTGGATTATGCAAGCATGTCTGCTTCCCTAAATCCTGTATTTTCTTAAGAAACATTAATTATTTTTTTTTACCTAAGATCACCCTTTTCTTCTCCAAGAGATCAAGTCTCTTAACCAGAACTACGTAGCCTTGAGTTTCCCATTGCACCGGGGAATACGTAGGAGCAGGATCAAGTCCTGTCAGGTTATTTTCTATAAACCTATTTATTTTCTATTCTATTTTAAGGGATCAAACAGTTTTCAAAATATCACACACTCAGTTTAAGGGTACCGTTCTTTGGAACGGGCGAGTAGGGTGCCTAATACCTTCCTTACTCGTAACCGACTCCCGAACTTCGAATCTCATCCTTGAGTTAGGGTTTTTCCAAATCTTTTCCCTTAAAACAAAAATTTGGTGGCGGCTCCACAATCAAATTAATTCATTTCAAAATTTAGCGAGTCCGTCGTCTCGTCGTAATTGCGGTTATGACAGATGGCGACTCCACTGGGGATTTTTAGAGAGTCAAACCCTGTTTCAAATTGAGTGTATAAATGCATGTTGATCCCTTTTCTATTTATTCACATGTTGTTATTTATTTCTTATATTCATGATAATTCAAGTTTGTATGTTTCTCACCCTAGGGTAGAAGACATATATCTATTGTGTTTCAAATTGCAGGTTATTCTATACATTCTAGTCCTACATGCATAACATGAGTGGGGCCCTACACCCGGGTCCGAGTGAAAACCTAGGACTAGAGGGGTTTAGTGGTGTCACTTGGGATGCACGTCCCGTTTGACTATCACGAAAACTCCAACTAGAGTGCGTCTTTTTCTTAGTGCCCTACAACTGGTAGCCTTCTCTACGGTTGTAGCAAGCACTAGGAATTAGAACTTGGCTCTAGTGACCATCGTAACCTCCAGGATTACAAACTACCCTGTGTGAGAAGCATATATTAGAAAGACCTTAGATCTGTGTCACATCACCTCACATATGACACAAAAAAAAGGGGGCAAAAACATATTTATTTTGGAAAAAACACAAAATATTAAGATTTGAAATTGATTTAGATTAAAAAAAAAGCCAAAGAAAATTGAAAACTAAAAAAGGAAGAAAATAAACAGATTTGACAAATGAAATCAAGAAATTAAAGAAAATTCACAAAATAATTGCTTATACTAATAAGTGAAACTGGGGCAAATTTTTGCCTAAACCAATTCAAATTAAGATTTTGGAAAATAAACATATACAAACCCAAAAGCAGAGGAGAGTTAGAAAATTCGAAATAGAAATAGAAAATTAAATTACTAAAATAAACAGATTATGGAAAATAAAAAAAAAGAAGGAAATTTGAAAAAAAATCAATCAATCAAAAAATGCTTTTATGTTTGAAAGGAAACTTAGGGAAATTTTAGCAAAACCAAAATGTGATTTTTTTTTTAGCAAAACAAAAAAAATAATACCAAAACTACTAAAAATCCAAAAAGAAGCCAAAATAAATAAAGCAACAGATCATCAACTTTCAAACCTCTAATTATTTGTGCATCCAACATCGCATTCATCTATTTGCTAAATAAGTTTATCATCGATTTTGAAAATTATCCCCACCTCCCTCATTTTAATATTCACTGAAGCATTAACATTTTTATCATTCATTGATTTTGGCATTCACATGGTTTCTCAAAAATTATTTTTTAATTTAACAGAAAGATTAAAAATTGAAGACAAGACAACTTTCTCAGCATCCTTATAGAACCTGTTCCAAATCAAGAATCATGGATGAGTTGGAGAGACAAAACGAGGAACTGAAAAATGAGGTCAAATCTCTAAAGCAACAGATGGCCAACTGATGGAGGCCATCCAATCATCCAAACAAAAAGAGGCAAGGGAATCTCTACCAAGAGAACCAAATGACCCATCATATCTTCCAGGGTTCACTCCACAAAACCCTTCAACATTAACCATGCCTCCACCAACCGAAGGGGTTTATTATGGGTCTCCTCACCACCATACACATACACTACCCCAAACACAAGCTCAAACACAAACCCAAACACATAACCTACCGCCAAACACCATTCCACAAGCATACCAAACGGCTGTTGGGGGAACGAATCCTATGTTCACCCAAGGGCCTCACCATATGTACATACCATTTTCTCAAGCTCACCATATGCTAGAGGAACATCCAATCCATCCTTCAAATGAGGATACTGAAAAGTGGAGAATCCTAGAAGATAGAATCCGGGCGATCGAGGGAAGCGCTTATGAAGCCAAAAATGCAGCTGATCTGTGCCTGGTTCCAGACGTGGTCATCCCTCCAAAATTTAAGGTTCCTGAATTCGAGAAATATCAAGGAACCAGCTGTCCAAAGAAACACCTGACTATGTACTGCAGGAAGATGTCTGCATGTACCTACGATGAGAAGCTACTCATCCATTTCTTTCAAGACAGCTTAACAGGGGCCGCTGCAAACTGGTACACTCAACTGGAGCGGACACGCATTTGTTCATGGAGAGACCTTGCCGAGGCTTTCACAAAGCAGTATCAGTCCAATACGGAGATGGCCCCTGATCGGACTCAGCTCTAGAATATGGCCAAGAAAGAAGAAGAAACCTTCAAGCAATACGCTCAAAGATGGAGGGAGTTAGCTGCTCAGGTACAACCTCCTTTATCCGAAAAAGAGATAGTCAGCATGTTCGTGGACACACTCCAAAATCCTTTCTATGACAAGATGATTGGAAGTGTGACTTCTAGCTTCTCTGATGTCATCATCATTGGAGAAAGGATTGAAGGTGGCATGCGCCGTGGAAAGATCATGCAAAAGTCTGCAGGCGTAGTCAGCATTTCCAGTGGATCTGGGAAGAAAACAGGCGAGACCTGCAACATGGCTTCAGGTCAAGGCTAATATACTCCACAGATGGCGCCTTATGGTCCAGTTGGCTTCCGACCACCACCATACACACCATATACACCATACACACCTTACATACCATATCCATACATCGATACCACCTACCAAACACCATACCCTCCTACTTATAATTACCCGACACAAGTCCGGCCACCAACACCATACACGGCCCAAACACAAGCCATAAGCCAGAATCCAAACCAAAGCCAGAAAAAGGAGAAGAAGCCGGTCCAATTTGACCCTATTCTAATCTCCTATACTGATTTGCTACCTCGGCTGATTCAAAGCTCCCTGGTTGCGCCTTATCCTCTAAAGCCTCAAGAGCCACCATATCCTAATTGGTACAATCCTAACGCCAGATGCGATTACCATGCAGGATTTATTGGTCATTCTACTGAGGATTGCCTAGCTTTGAAACGAAAAGTACAAAGCTTAATCGATGCAAAGTGGCTGGATTTTGGGAGGCTTGCTCCTAATACAGAAAACAATCCGTTGCCAAATCACGAGAGCCCATCGACGAGCTGAAAAGATGGGAGAAGCACGACAAGTTGCATTGTACAAATCAAGCTATCGAGGATACTCATCCAAAATTGTCGTACTTTTCAAAGTTAATCTTTTGTAAATAAATCTCAATAAATAATGCAAAAGTTACATTTTTCATATTACTTGAGCACGTGCTTTACATTTTGACTTTACTTAAAATTTATCATCCTTTTCATCACTCAACCTATTTTCTATTCCTACACCAAAACAATAAATACCAATTGGTGAGAATGTCAGTGCTGTAATAAATAATCTTGAACGTCGAATTAGTCGAGCTAAAAGAGAAAAGCCCAATGAGGAAGTAGGATAAACAACCAGGGATTCTACATCACCATTCAAAATAAAAATATCCCGCTGGAACCAAGTTTAAATCCAGGCAAAATCAGGGATGCAAGAAAAGATCCGCTGAATTGGAAGCCCAAAATGATCCCGGTAAGATCGATATTCAACTACACAAAATTCAAGAGAAAGGAGAAGACCCGCTGGATTAAAGTAAAAAATAATCCAGGCAAAATCAAGGTCGAAACATAAAATTCATGAAGAAGAGAAGCCTGCTGGATTAAAAGCAAAAAATAATCCAGGCAAAAGTAGGGTTAAAGTTCAAAATAATGAATCGACAAAGTCACGATCAGAAAAGGTCTTTCCGGTTTCCAACAACAATTCAGGCAAAAATCAGGATCATATAAGAGCCTGCTAGGTCGATAATCATCAAAGAAGACCTAGGCAAAAGTTAGGGCACAATCAAGCAAAAGGTCCGCTAGGTCGACAATCATTAAAGAATACCTAGGCAAAAGTTAGGGTACAATCAAGCAAAAGGCCCGCTAGGTCGAAAACCCGTAAGGGCGACCTTGGCAAAAGTTAGGGCGCAATCAAGCAGAAGGCCCGCTAGGTCGAAAACTTGTAAGGGCGGCCTAGGCAAAAGTCAGGGCAAAACAAAATACCTGGTGGGTTGAAAACTCAAAAGAACAACCCAGGCAAAAATTAAGGTCAATCCAGGAATCCCAAAACAACATGACATTTCTGCACCTCATATCTTCCTAAAACTAGGGCAAAATTTTGCCATTTATCAAAGTTTGGCTAATTTTACAATCAAGATTATGAAAAGCAACATTAGCATTTTTCATCAAAAGGTGCCATTTGGGCAATCGAACCCACCCTTTTCATCATCCTTTTCCTTTCAAGTACACCACCTTAAAACATACAATCTCAAAATTCTCCATCTCCTTCTTTCGATCATCCAGCATCACTTTGCACACCTCAAAATGCACGTGCCACAAGGAAACATGAAAAATGTAAAAAAAAATTAAAAAGGGATTAATTTTGAAAAGTCATGACAAGTCGGATGAATCCTCAACCGTTGCAACACAATATGATTGTTTCCCAAAGATTCATTTTCCTACCAGCCACAACGTCATCAAGACGTAAGGAGTGTATCTTATTCAATAATACTGACCACTGTTGGGCCTCAAAGATCCTGACAAAAGCAAATTTACAGAATTGACCAAGAAAACTTCATAGTTGAGTCAATCCAACTCGTCCTGACTCTTGATTCTTTTCACACTTACTGTGGAGTTGTCGAGGAAGGATGTGTCAAAAAAAAATCAAAAAATCAAGAGAAACAAGAACATTTTCATTTCATAGTTTGCATTTATCCCACAGCATCTGTTTCACCAAATAATTATTTCTAAGCATCAAAATAAGAACCCCACATCATTTCTGCATCCTTTCTATTCAAATATCACAAACATCGCATCTTTAGTCATTCAAACATCGCAATAAGCATTTTGTCATTCAAGCATTTCATAACTCATCTTTCAAAAAACTAATTAAGACCTGGGTAAAATTGCCTAAGTTGATCATAATTAAAAGACTTCCAAACTGGGGTAAATACTTGCCCACGCAAAAATTCAATTTGAGGTCATCCTCGAATTCGGAGTCAAGCTCAAAGTGGGGCAAGCGCCTGCCCATTAAAATTTAATTTGAGGCCATCCTCAAATTCTAAACCAAGAACAAAATTGGGGAAAACATTTGCCCAGAAAATTCAAGATGAGGCAATCCTCGATTCCTCAATGTTAGAAAAATCAAACTGGGGCAAATGTTTGCCCGCACAATTCAATTTGAGGTCACTCTCAAAATCAAGTTCAAACAGGGGCAAACGCTTGCCCACAAAAGTTCAAATTAAGGTCATCCTCAGATTCTGGATCGAGTCCAAACCGGGGCAAACATTTGCCTAAGAAAGATTTAAATCCAAGAACAAACTGAGGCAAACATTTGCCCAAAAAAAAAAAGAAAAAGAAAAAAACCAAAGTTGAGACAATCCTCAATTCCTCAACTCCTATCAAGTTCAACAGGGCAAAGTGGCCCAGAAAATTCAAGTCAAGCTCATCATCAATCTCATCGAGGCCTAAACGGGGGCAAAATGTTTGCCCAAACTTCACTCAAACCAAGGCATTCCTCAATTTTCTAAACTGGGGCAGAATCGGGTTGCCCAAGTTTCTTCAAAAAGTAATTATCAAGTGCCTAAAAAACCTTCAAGTTCAAGGTAGAATAAGTAGTTTATTTTAATTCAAGAAAAAGAAATTTCAAAATAAATTTGTCCGATGGCAACTGACGAAGAAGTCTATAATCCCTTTTCACGCGCCACCTCAAGGCACATCAAGTTTGTGTTCCACCCTGTCAACAACGGGACCTCTACATGATTCCTTCCTGTCTTAACAGGATCACTTCTCTCCTGTCAACAACAGGACTTCAAGCATGTCTATTTTTCTGTCACCTGTCAAGCAGGTTTGCATTTATCCTGGCAACAGCAGGATGTCATCATTTGAATCTTCCCGGCAACAGCGGGACTTCATTTGCATTCTCCTGTCAACAACAGGACTTCAAACATGTCTATTTTTCTGTCACCTGTCAAGCAGGCTTGCATTTATCCTGGCAACAGCAGGATGTCATCATTTGCATCTTCTCGGCAACAGCGGGACTTCATTTGCATTCTCCTGTCAACAACAGGACTTCAAGCATGTCTATTTTTCTGTCACCTGTCAATCAGGTTTGCATTTATCCTGGCAACAGCAGGATGTCATCATTTGCATCTTCCCGGCAACAGCGGGACTTCATTTGCATTCTCCTGTCAACAACAGGACTTCAAGCATGTCTATTTTTCTGTCACCTGTCAATCAGGTTTGCATTTATCCTGGCAACAGCAGGATGTCATCATTTGCATCTTCCCGGCAACAGCGGGACTTCATTTGCATTCTCCTGTCAACAACAGGACTTCAAGCATGTCTATTTTTCTGTCACCTGTCAATCAGGTTTGCATTTATCCTGGCAACAGCAGGATGTCATCATTTGCATCTTCCCGGCAACAGCGGGACTTCATTTGCATTCTCCTGTCAACAACAGGACTTCAAGCATGTCTATTTTTCTGTCACCTGTCAAGCCGGTTTTCATTTATCCTGGCAACAGCAGGATGTCATCATTTGCATCTTCCCGGCAACAGCGGGACTTCATTTGCATTCTCCTGTCAACAACAGGACTTCAAGCATGTCTATTTTTCTGTCACCTGTCAAGCCGGTTTTCATTTATCCTGGCAACAGCAGGATGTCATCATTTGCATCTTCCCGGCAACAGCGGGACTTCATTTGCATTCTCCTGTCAACAACAGGACTTCAAGCATGTCTATTTTTCTGTCACCTGTCAATCAGGTTTGCATTTATCCTGGCAACAGCAGGATGTCATCATTTGCATCTTCCCGGCAACAGCGGGACTTCATTTGCATTCTCCTGTCAACAACAGGACTTCAAGCATGTCGATTTTTCTGTCACCTGTCAAGCAGGTTTGCATTTATCCTGGCAATAGCAGGATGTCATCATTTGCATCTTCCCGGCAACAGCGGGACTTCATTTGCATTCTCCTGTCAACAACAGGACATCAAGCATGTTTAATTTCTTGCGGCAACAGCAGGACCTCATTTGCATTTATCCCGGCAACAGCGGGATACCAAGCATGTTTAATTTCTTGCATTTTCCCGTCAACAACGGGATATCAAGCATGTTTAATTTTCCTGCATTTTTCCCGGCAACAGCGGGACCCCCTTTCTACATTCCTTCCCGTCAACAACGGGATGCCCTCATATTTACTTTTCTGCTTTTGGGCATACGATGTCAGGCCTCGCCAAGTTCGTTTTTCCACAGCTGGGCCTATGATGTCAGGCCTCCAACTCAGATAAATACCTCGACCTATGCTGTCAGGCCACCTTGTACATATCTTACATTTTAGTTCTTGCATGCTTTCCTGTCTTAAAACAGGTCGTTTTCACTCTACTGAGCCCGTCGTAACGGGCCATTTCTCTTCTGCTTTTCCTGTTTTAATAGGCCATTTTCATTTCATTTTTCTTGTCCTAACAAGCCATTCCATTGAATTCCACGCCAGTCCTAACAGGCATTTATTCATTCCACTTAGCTTAGTCAAGCTATACAGCTAAGCCTCGCATATTTAAACCCTATCGATACATGAAGTCGATAAGGTCATTCAATCATCATTCTCCAGGCATCCATGAGGTTCAATTTCAAGCTCAAGGCTCCTTCTGTTTGCCGGACTCCTTCAAGGCCTGCCTCGGACATAATGTGTTCACATCTTTACTCATTTCCTATTACGATAATTCAGAGAATCATTTCTCACATTATCTGGTAGGAAAATGAGTAAAGAGGGGCAAACTGTAAACACTCAATTATGTCTGAGGCCCCCAATCATTAAAATTAACCAAAAGTTAATTTAATTAAAAATTTGAAAAGATGTAAAACTGAAAAACAGAAAGAACAGAGAGCAGAAAATACAGAAAACAGAAAGCAAAAAAAAATAATAAAAAAAAAATAATAATAAAAAGAAAATTAAAGAATACGTAAAAATGAAAATTGAAAAAAAGAAAAAGCTGAAAAATCAAAATAGGGAACAAAAATTTTGAAATCAAAGGGAAAGGACTTGACCCTTGCTAAGAGAGAGGAAGCTAGCTTTTGGCTCTTTGAAAGAGCTTCACCCTTGCCAAGAAGGGATGTGTCTATATATACCTACAAACAAGAAAGGAAAAGGGGCTTTTTCTCATTTTTTGGAAATTCTTGGGAGGAGGAGAACTTGGAGTCTTAGAAGAGGGATTTTCAGAACCTTTGAAGGGAGGACCTAGGAGACTCTCTGATATTCAATTCAGCCCTTGACCTCCATAGAACCAGCTCTTCATCACCTTCCAATGGAGGTTAGGTCCGAATTTTATCCTTCTTAAGTTTCTTGCTTCTTCTCGGATTTCTGAGTTCATTTTCGTGTCTGTTTTCGTTTTAATTTTTAATCGGTCAAATGATCTCAGATTTTGGTGCTTTTTGTTGCGTTTTCTTCGTCTTTCTCTCTAGTTTCCAGAATGATATTATTTGTCCAATTTTGATCTGAAATGAAATCTTTATCACTTGATTACCGAAGCATGTTCATCCTGGTGCGCGAATTGACCTAGCTTGTTTGATTTGTGCATATCTTGCTCATTTATGATTGGATTGATGTCAAACTTGTTTTGTTCGATTCCTATGATCCATATCTTTCAATTTATTGGTTTTTATTTTTCAGATCTACCAAAAATATTTTCTAAAAATTCTGAGATTTGAATTCAAATTTTGGCGCCAAAAACTTGTGTGTTCTTGATGTTCATTTTTGTGTCTGTTTTCGTTTTAATTTTTAATCGGTCAAATGATCTCCGATTTTGGTGATTTTTGTTGCGTTGTATTCGTATTTCTCTCTAGTTTCCAGAATGATATTATTTGTCCAATTTGGATCTGAAATGAAATCTTTATCACTTGATTACCGAAGCATGTTCATCCTGGTGCGCGAATTGACCTACAAACAAGAAAGGAAAAGGGGCTTTTTCTCATTTTTTGGAAATTCTTAGGAGGAGGAGAACTTGGAGTCTTAGAAGAGGGATTTTCAGAACCTTTGAAGGGAGGACCTAGGAGACTCTCTGATATTCAATTCAGCCCTTGACCTCCATAGAACCAGCTCTTCATCACCTTCCAATGGAGGTTAGGTCCGAATTTTATCCTTCTTAAGTTTCTTGCTTCTTCTCGGATTTCTGAGTTCATTTTCGTGTCTGTTTTCGTTTTAATTTTTAATTGGTCAAATGATCTCAGATTTTGGTGCTTTTTGTTTCGTTTTCTTCGTCTTTCTCTCTAGTTTCCAGAATGATATTATTTGTCCAATTTTAATCTGAAATGAAATCTTTATCACTTGATTACCGAAGCATGTTCATCCTGGTGCGCGAATTGACCTAGCTTGTTTGATTTGTGCATATCTTGCTCATTTATGATTGGATTGATGTCAAACTTGTTTTGTTCGATTCCTATGATCCATATCTTTCAATTTATTGGTTTTTTATTTTTCATATCTACCAAAAATATTTTCTAAAAATTCTGAGATTTGAATTCAAATTTTGGCGCCAAAAACTTGTGTGTTCTTGATGTTCATTTTTGTGTCTGTTTTCGTTTTAATTTTTAATCGGTCAAATGATCTCCGATTTTGGTGATTTTTTTTGCGTTGTATTCGTATTTCTCTCTAGTTTCCAGAATGATATTATTTGTCCAATTTGGATCTGAAATGAAATCTTTATCACTTGATTACCGAAGCATGTTCATCCTGGTGCGCGAATTGACCTAGCTTGTTTGATTTGTGCATATCTTGCTCATTTATGATTGGATTGATGTCAAACTTATTTTGTTCGATTCCTATGATCCATATCTTTCAATTTATTGGTTTTTATTTTTCATATCTACCAAAAATATTTTCTAAAAATTCTGAGATTTGAATTCAAATTTTGGCGCCAAAAACTTGTGTGTTCTTGAGGTTCATTTTTGTGTCTGTTTTTCGTTTTTGTTTTTGATAGGCCAAATGATCTTCGATTTTGATGATTTTTGTTGCGTTTTCTCTGTCTGTCTCTATAGTTTCTGGAATGATATTATTTGTCCAATTCGGATCTAAAATGAAATTTTTATCAATTGATTACCGAAGCATGTTCATCCTGGTGCACGAATTAACCTAGCTTGTTTGATTTGTGCATATCCTGCTGATTTATGATTGGATTGATGTCAAACTTGTTTTGTTTGATTCCTATGATCCATATATTTCAATTGCTAAGTCTAGCTTAAGTCATGCATGATTAAGTCATTGAACCTAAAGAGTTAAGTGTTTGCTTGAATCAAAATTAAAAAACTTAATTCTTACCTCTGGACCTTATGACCTAAGCTGGATTGGAGACAATTGAACAAGGAACATCAATGGAGGTTCAGTCCAACCTTTTATTCCGCTTAATTTTATTGGTTCTCCTCGGATTTTCGAGTTCATCTTCATCTCTATTTTCAATTTCTTCTCAGATTGGGCAACGGATTCTAATACGGGCAAGTAGCATTCTCTACTGTTACGTATTTTAATTCGTGCTAATTCAAATACGGCTTACGACGATTTGGATTATGCAAGCACGTCTTTTTTTTTTCTAAAAATTCTTCTGCTTCCAAAACATCTGTTTTTTTTTCTCAGATTGTGCAAACGGGTTCTAATACGGGCAAGTAGCATTCTCTACTGTTCTTTGGAACGGGCGAGTAGGGTGCCTAATACCTTCCTTACTCGTAACCGACTCCCGAACTTCGAATCTCATCCTTGAGTTAGGGTTTTTCCAAATCTTTTCCCTTAAAACAAAAATTTGGTGGCGGCTCCACAATCAAATTAATTCATTTCAAAATTTAGCGAGTCCGTCGTCTCGTCGTAATTGCGGTTATGACAAGTCGGACGAATCCTCGACCACCGCGGCACGACATAACTGTTTCCCAAAGATTCGTCTTCCTACCAGCCATGATGCCACCAAAGAAGGAGTGTGCCTTATTCAATACTACTGACCATTGTGGGATCTCAAAGATCCTGACAAAAGAAAATTTACAGAATTGACCAAGAAAACTCCGAAATTGAGTCAATCCAACTCGTCCTGATTCTTGATTCTTTTCACACCCACTATGGAGTTGTCGAGGAAGGATGTGTCAGAAAAATCAAAAAATGAAGAGAAATAAAAATTTTACACCATTTCGTGATTTGCATTCAATAGCATCTGTTTCATCAAATAAGGATTTCAAGCATCAAAATAAAAATCCTGCATCATTTTACATATTTCAAGCATCGAAATAAGAACCCCACATCATTATTGCATTCTCGTCATTTACTCAAACAGCACAAAAGCATCCTTATTCAAGCATTGCATAGCCCATTTTTCAAAACTAAATTTTCCGAATCAATCATAATTTGAAACCAAATCAAGTTCAAACTGGGGCAAATGCTTGCCCGCACAAAAATACAGTTTGAGATTATGGATCAAGTCCAAACTGGGGCAAACGCCTGCCCACAAAAATTTTAATTTGAGGCCATCCTCAAATTCTTAACCAAGAACAAGATTGGGGCAAACACTTACCTAGAAAATTCAAGTTGAGGCTATCCTCAATTCCTCAACATCAGAAAATCAAACTGGGGCAAATACTTGCCCACACAATCCAATTTGAGGGCATCCTCAAACTCTAGGTCAAGCCCAAACTAGGGCAAATGCTTGCCCACACAATTCAATTTGAGGTCACCCTCAAACACAATTTAAGGTCATGGAACAAACTAAGGCGAACATGCGCCCAAAAAATTCAAGTTGAGGCAATCCTCAATTCCAAAATTCCAAATTCAAGATAAGGCGAACATGCGCCCAAAAAATTCAATTTGAGGCCATCCTCGGATTCTAAAACAAGTTAAAACTGGGGCAAATACTTGCCCACACGAATTCAATTGGGGGTTATCCTCAAATTCTAAGTCAAGCTCATGCTGGGGCAAACGCTTGCCCACAAAAGATTTAATTTGAGGTTACCCTCAAATACAATTTAAGATCATGGAACAAACTAGGGCGAACATGCGCCCAGAAAACTCAGGTTGAGGCAATCCTCAATTCCAAATTCAAGATAAGGCAAACAGGTGCCCAAGGAAACTCAGGTTGAGGCAATCCTCAATTCTAGAATTCCAAAACGTTGGGCAGACATGTTGTCAGGCCATAGCATTACATGTTTGCATTCTTGCTCACTGGTCTATGTTGTCAGGCCATAGCATTACATCTTTGCATTGTTGCTCACTGGCCTATATTGTCAGGCCATAGCATTACATGTTTGCATTCTTGCTCACTGGTCTATGTTGTCAGGCCATAGCATTACATCTTTGCATTGTTGCTCACTGGCCTATATTGTCAGGCCATAGCATTACATCTTTGCATTCTTGCACATAGGCCAGGCCATAGCATTACATCTTTGCATTCTTGCTCACCGGCCTATGTTGTCAGGCCATAGCATTACATCTTTACATTCTTGCTCACTGGCCTATGTTGTCAGGCCATAACATTGCATCTTTACATTCCTGCTTTTAGGCCTATGTTGTCAGGCCGCCATATAGTTTAGATTTACTGCTTTCAGGCCTATGTTGTCAGGCCGGCCTAGTTTAGATTTACTGTTTTCAGGCCTATGTTGTCAGGCCGCCTTCTAGTTTAGATGTCTGCTTTCAAGCCTATGTTGTCAGGCCGCCTTCTAGTTTAGATTTACTGCTTTCAGGCCTATGTTGTCAGGCCACCCTAGTTTAGATTTACTGCTTTCAGGCCTATGTTCTCATTTTTCTTGAATTTTGTGTAGTTGAATATTGATCTTGCCAGGATCATTTAAGGCTTCCAATTCAGCGGATCTTTTCTTCCATCCCTAATTTTTCCTGGATTTAAACTTGGTTCCAGCGGGATATTTTTGTTTGACAATACACCTTGAATGGTGATCTAGAATCCCTTGTTGTTTATTCTACTTCCTCATTGGGCTTTTCTCTTTTAAGCTTGATTAATTAGACGTTCAAGATTATTTATTACAACACTTGCATCCTCACCAATTGGTATTTATTGTTTTGGTATAGGAATAAGAAGTGGGCTAAGTGATGAAAAGGAAGGGTAAAATTTTTTAGAAGTAAATCCAAAGATGTAAAGCACATGCTCAAGAAACATGAAAAAAATGTAAATTTTTATTATTCATTGAAATTTATTTACAAAAGATTGATTTTGAAAAGTA
The DNA here is from genome assembly GCA_037954105.1 of Canavalia gladiata. Lineage (NCBI taxonomy): Eukaryota > Viridiplantae > Streptophyta > Magnoliopsida > Fabales > Fabaceae > Canavalia > Canavalia gladiata. Next base: position 21,126,688 of record CM075660.1, read on the forward strand.
CGACAATTTCTGGATGAATATCCTCAATTTGTACAAAGAGACTCGTTGTGTTGTTCCCATCTCGGTCAGCTGGTCGATGGGCTCTCATAATTTGGCAACGGATTGCTTTCTATGTTAGGAGTGAGCCTCCCGAAATCTAGCCATTTTGCGTCAACCAGGCTTTGTACCTTTCGCTTCAACGCTAGGCAATCCTCTGTAGAATGACCAATGAATCCTGCACGGTAATCACATCTGGCATTTGGGTTGTACCAATTAGGATATGGTGGCTCCTGAGGTTTCAGAGGATAAGGCGCGACCAACGAGTTTTGGATTAGCCGAGGTAGGAGCTCAGTGTAGGAGGTTGGGATAGGATCGAATTGGACGGGTTTCTTCTCCTTTTTCTGGCTTTGATTAGGATTCTGGCTCATGGCTTGTGTTTGGGTCGTATATGGTGTTGGTGGTCGGACCTGTGTCGGGTAACTGTAAGCATGAGGGTATGGTGTTTGGTATGTAGCTGCAATGTAAGGATATGGTAAGTAAGGTGTGTATGGTGTATATGGTGGTGGTTGAAAGTCAGCTAGACCATACTGTGCCATTTGAGGATACCCGTAATGAACTCCTTCAGTTAGCGGAGGCATAGTTGATGGTGGAGTGAACCCAGGAGGATATGATAGGTCAGTTGGTTCTTTCGGCAAGGATTCCGTCGCCTCCTTTTGTTTTGACAATTGGATGGTCTCTATTAGCTTGGTCATTTTCTCTTTCAGTGATTTGACCTCATTTCTTAGCTCCTCATTTTGTCTCTCCAACTCATCCATGATTCTTGATTGTGCCCGAGTTCTATAAGGATGTCGAGGAAGCTGTGTTTCTCCAATTTTCTGGTGAAGTTAAAAAATTGATTTTTGAGAAATAATTTGAATGCAGAAATCATGAATGATAAAGATGTTAATGTAGTGAGTATGAAAAAAAAGGTATGGAATGATTTTTCTTGAAAGTTTTCTTTTTTTTGCCTTTTTTACGATAAATTTATGACTGGATGAATGAATGAATATCATGCACAAATAAGTTTTAGAGATTTGAAGTTTCACTATTTTGAAAATAAATCAGAGTTTCTTTATTTATTCATTCTTGATTTTTAAGGAATTTGTTTTTAGAAGTTTTGGTATTTTTTATTTTGCTAAAAAAACCTTTAGTTTTGTTTAAAAGAACTTTTCAGTTTTGCTAGAGTTTTTCTAGAAAGTGTCTTTTAGGTTTTCGAAATTTCGTTTTCTCTCCTATTGAATCCTTTTATATTTTTTTTATTTTCAAAAGATTATTTTCCTAATTTCCTATTTCTAAAACGTCCTTTTTAGTTTTCTTTGGGATATTTTCAATATTTTCAAAATATTTTTCTAATTTTCTTAGGAATTTCCTTCTTCTCTTTTGTTTTTCTTGATTTTTATCTTGATTTGATTTTTGTATCCCCAATTGTAGCCTTCAAATCCCTTGTATCTTGAAAGGGGTGTGTGCCCTCTTTGCTTCTTGTGTGGGTTACCTGTCCTAAGGATCTATGGCTTTTAATGTATGAACCTCTCCAAGGTAGGTTGTAATCCTAGAGGTATAAAGGTCACTGGAGCCAAGTTCCAGTCTGCAATGCTTGCTACAACAGCAGAAAAAGCTACCAGTTGTAGGGCATTACGAATAGGACGCACTCTAGCTGGGATCTTCGTGATAGTCAAACAGGACGTAAGCCCCAAAGTGACACCACTAGATCCCTCTAGTCCTAAGCAACACTCAGACCCGGGTGTAGGGCCCCACTCGTAATAAAATGCGTATGTAATGCATGGCGGGCACACAACTTTGGGATACCTGCAATTGGGGAAACTGTACAGATATATATAGCAGTTTATAGTTTGCCTACCTTAAGGTTTGTACAGCGGATAAACAAACATACAGATAAGCAAAAAAATCAATCGTGCAATAAACAGGAAAGGGATCGAAACAAAACACACTCAATTGAAACGGGCTTGACTCTCTAAAGTCCCCAGTGGAGTCGCCATCTGTCGCAACCGTAATTCCGACGAGAAGACGAACTCGCTAAAATTAAAAAAAAGTTGATTTTGATGATGTGGAGTCGCCACCAAATTTTTATTTTAAACTGTAAACACCCACTTATGTCCGAGGTCACATTTTAAAATTAATTAATCAAGAAACTAATACTAATTTAAACAACAAACTAAAAAAACAGAAAATTTCAAATTTAAAAATAAAATCAGAATTTAAAATTAAATAAAAAAAATTTAAAATCTGAAAAGTTAATAAAAAATGTAAAAATCAAAAAGGGAAAAAGAAAAGAAAAATCTAAAAATTAAAAAGATTTTTAAAACCTAAAACAGAATCAAAATAAAATAAAATAAAAAGAAGAAGAAGAAAAGAAAAATCTGGAAAATTAAAAATATTTAAAAAAAAACTAAAACAGAATCAAAATAAAAAAAGGGGAAATAGAAAAAATTTATAAGTTAAAAAAAACTTGGAAAAAATAAAAAGTAAAAATCTGGAAATAAAAATTAGAAAAAAATAAATAAAATCTGGAAATTAAAAACAATAAAATCTGGAAAAATAAAATAGAAACAAAATCTGGAAAAATAATAGAAAATAAATAAAAAAATGAAAAATGGAAAAAGAATAAAAATCAAAATATATATAAAAGATAAAAGTTAAAATAAAGCGGGGGAAACAAGGATAAAAAGTTAAAAATAAAAAAAAAAGTAGCAAGAAAAGAGGGGGAGAAGGGAGGATCCGGGGCTTCTGGATTTGCCTTCGGATGGTTCTCTCACTGTGATACAAAGCGGCGAATCAGAGAGGGGGTGGCTGGATTCTGGGCTCCAAGAGTTCACCCAGAGATTATCTTCGTTGCTGGAGAAAAGGGAGAGAAGAACCTCCAAGAACTCATCACACCTACAGTTTTTCAACCACTTCCAGGTTTATCTAGCTTCTGCGTATAGCCTTTATATGAATATATGAATATATATACATTGCAAGAATTAGGGTGAATCTTGAAATCCTTTGTTCTGTGTATGGTATTCGGTTCGTGCATTATTAATGAAATAACATGATTAAGGTAGCTTAGGTTCAATTCTTCTTTCCTAAAACCTTATTCCTATCTCTGAAATTCAATGATCGAAAGGTCTAAAATAGTTTTGGTTCTCCTGTATGAGAATCTTGGAAGAAACCAATTCGCCTAAAGAATTAGTGGAGGTTTAATAATCAAACACAGCGCAGGAACAATTTCTACATTAACAGGCCAAAATCTAAGCTTCCTTGCTTTGTGTATGATTAAATCAAAACCTCTCAATTCAAGCAAGTTTTGGAAAGCCCCGGGGAATTCCATGTTGGTTGTGCATGAGTTGAAGCATTACAAAAGTGAGATAAGATCGCTCTAAGTTCCAGTGGATTCTGCATCAACACCGCCACGAGGGTTCAATAACTAATACTCTGATCATGCAGCAAATAGACGTTAGCCCTGTCTAACATGAAGTGCTGATGTGTGGATGCGATTGGCTTTGATATGCTAAGGGTTGAATAAATCTCTGTGAAAGGTCTAGATCTGATACCCCACATTGTAGTATATTAATAGCCATTAACGATTCTGCATCGTATGACTATTGAAGCTCATCTGAATCGTGAGCAAATTATGCCCCTGTGTTGAATTCTTTCTCTACTCGAGACTACAGGGTTCGATATTAGGACTGTAAAACATTATACTACATTGTGATGCCTTATGCAAGCTTTCGACATGCTGCTCATCTCCCAGATTTGGTTTAGATATGGGGACTAAAAGTGATCAATTCAATATTGAAGGAGTACACCATATTGGCAGGGGACTGATATAAAAGAAATCACACAGATTTGAGGGCCATTTTAGATGGTGGGGATGATCTTCCCTTCCCTGGCGGGCTTATCATCAATAGTCATGGTCCCAATGCCTACACATTCACTGTTGATCAAGGTAAGACTTACAGATTCCGGATATCAAATGTCGGTATTGTCACTTCCTTCAATTTTAGAATCCAAGGGCATAGAATGACAATTGTTGAGGTGGAAAGAATACTACTCTCCACCACCTCACTTCGATCCAGTGAAGTCTAGCCATTTGAATTGCCACGAGAACTCCACTCCTATTCATACAAATTGAGCCAGGGTCCATTTCTCTGCATACATCAGCTGATTGGTATGTTCCATATGGCTTCCACCAACACTGAAAGACAATCCAAATTCAGCTATAGGCATTGTGAGTCCTGTACTTACTAAATTGCACATGGAGGAGCCCAGCGCAATCATCAACCAAATGACCCTAAGGGGCTCAAGACCTGGCTTTGGCAGGGTCATGTGCGTTCCTGCATACGTCGTGCACCTTTCTATGTAAAGCAACAACACTACCTTCATAACTAGGTTCATGAGCATTCAACCCAAGCTCGACATTCAGCTTAGTGGTTAATACGTCGGTCCCCTATACAATGGTCAGGGGTTCAAATCCCATGTGTTGCCATTTATTTAAAAAATGGCTAATTGATGATTACCACATGATTTTAATCAATCCAGAGATTAGAGTCACAACCTCGAAGCTTGGCTCAAGTGGCTATTCCAGTTTAAGCCTTTGCAAGGTCCTGGTTTCGAATCCTGGGCCCAACCCTCTTTTGATTAAATAGTCATTAACTTTCCTTGGTATATGTAATTGTATTTGCACTGGTTTCGTTCAAAGATCATGATGTGGCTTAGTGGTTGGTGCTTTAACCTTTAACTTCCATTTCTCCCCTTCGAGCCCCACATCAGGCACATCCCATTTTTTTCTTCCTAATTTTGAATCTGCCCCTGTCCCTCAAGGGCCAAATTACCGTCATACCCTATTCTATCCTTGTTCTACCAATTACCCTACTGCCCCCGGGGATTCCTAGAATCCCTATTCTGCCCCCTGCCACAGAAATTATCCCAATATCCCTGGGAATTAATAAAAATTCAAAATTTTCAGAAATTAATAAAAAATTTCATAAATTAAGAAAATTAATAAAAAATTCAAAATTTCCAGAAATTAAGAAAATTAATAAAAATTCAAAAAATTAATAAAAATTTTGAAAATTAAGAAAAATCCTGAAAATTAATAAAAATCAATAAAAATTCAAAAAATTAATAAAAAATTCAGAAAATTAATAAAAGTTCACAAAAATCCTAAAATTCTAATAATTCTTAAATAAATCATAAGAATTCTAAAAATCCTAGGAAATTCACAAGAATTCCAAAAATCCTAAAAATTCACAATGAATCATAAAATTCTATAATTCCTAAATGATTCATAAAAATTTCATAATTCCTAAATAATTCATAAAAAATTCAAAATCCTTAAATAATCCATGAAACATAAAATTCTGTAGTTGATAGATTCCCCCATAATTTCTAATAATTACTTGTGACTTGCCCTTTTTTATTCATTGTTCTTCAAAAATAAAAATCTTGTTTTGCAATTCTTAATCTCACGCGACGAGCTCTAAGCACGAACTGGTAGCTTTTTCTGCTGTTCGTTGTTTAGAGATTCGTATGGGTCCAAGTGCAGCCGTAGTTGTCTTGGACCTTGTGCACATGTGGATTAAGGTTGCCTTTCCTTTTTGCAAAATAAAAACCTTGCTCATTTTATTCATCGATTTTCAAAATAAAAATCCTGTTTTGCGATTCTTAATCTCATGCGACAAGCTCTAAGCACGAACTGGTAGCTTTTTCTGCTATTCGTTGTTTAGAGATTCGTATGGGTCCAAGTGCAGCCGTAGTTGTCTTGGACCTTGTGCACATGTGGATTAAGGTTGCCTTTCCTTTTTGCAAAATAAAAACCTTGCTCATTTTATTCATCGATTTTCAAAATAAAAATCCTGTTTTGCGATTCTTAATCTCACGCGACAAGCTCTAAGCACGAACTGGTAGCTTTTTCTGCTATTCGTTGTTCCAAGTGCAGCCGTAGTTGTCTTGGGCCCTGTGCATATGTGGATGAGGATCGCCCTTCTAAAAATAGTTTTTTTTCAAAAAATAATCAAGCTATTTTTGAATATTACTTTTCAATTAGCTCCGAAGGTCAAGCCTTCGAGCATCTTCCAAACACTCTTTTGAACATTTTAGAAGGTCAAGCCTTCAAAACATACCAGAACTACGTAAGCCTTGAGTTTCCCATTGCACCAGGGAATACGTAGGAGCAGGATCAAGTCCTGTCAGGCTAACCTCCATCAAGTATTTATTTTCACTCTAATAAAAGGGATCAAACTATTTTCAAATAATCACACAGTCAATTTAAGGGTACTGTTCTTCGGAACAGGCGAGTGGGATGTCTAACACCTTCCTCACTCGTAACCGACTCCCGAACCTAAATCTCATCCAGGGTTTTTCCAAATCTTTTTCCCTGAAATCAAAATTTGGTGGCGACTCCACATCAGCAAAATCAACTTTTTTTTTAATTTTAGCGAGTTCGTCTTCTCGTAAGAATTACGGTTGCGACAATAGGTAGCAACAGTTCCTCGCAACAGCTCATCACGAACAAAGTGAAAATTTATATTGATATGTTTGGTACGCTCGTTAAAAACTGGATTAGCAACAATGTGCAAAGCAGTTTGTTACTACAGTAGAGTTTAATAGGTTAAGAATTAGCAATGTCAAAACATGATAAAAGTTCCTTTAACCATTTAAGTTTCACATATGTAGAAGCCATAGAGCGATATTCCGCCTCTGCGGCGGATGAACGGGACACTCTAGGTTGCTTCTTAGTTTTCCAAGAAATAGGAGAATCACCAAGAAGAATAAACCAGCCGGTCAAAGATCTCCTAGTTAAAAGACAACCAGCTCAATCCGAATCACACCAAGCAGAAAGTTGCAAATTACAGTTTGTTCGCAACACAATTCCTTGGTCATGATTACCTTTCAAATAACGTACAACACGTTGATCAGCATCCCAATGTTCTTCTCTTGGTTGCTGCATGAACTGGGAAGTGTACGTACAATAAGACAAGTCTGGTCTTAATTTGCCTACTAACCGTCGATAACATTCTGGATTTGTAAGGATATTGTCGTTCACTAAAGACAGACGATGATTGGGATCCATGGAACACTGGTAGGCTTAGCTCCCAACAATCCTACTTCAATTACGATATCCAATACATATTTGCGTTAACACATGAAAATTCCAGCTGAGTTTCGAGCCACCTCGATTCCCAAAAAATATTTCAGCACTCCAAGATCTTTCATATGAAAACATTCACTCAAGTATGTTTTGAAGGTTCTGATGGCATCTCTATCATTTACTGAAATCACAAGATCATCTACATAAACCAGCACATGAAGCTCTACATCCGCATGATGTAGGACAAAGAGTGAATGATCGAAGAAGGACTGTGCAAATCCATACTATTTCAGAGCACTTGCTAATTTGGCAAACCAATATTGTGGCTTGCGTAATCGGCACACTTTGTTGGTTTGTGATCGAACTCTTGGAGGAGGTTTCATATACACCTCTTCTTCAATATCCCCATGCAAAAAGGCATTATGAACGTTCATTTGATGAAGCTCCTATTTTTTAGTAGCGGATACAGCAAGAAATATCCACACAGTCACCATTTTAGTTACAAAAGAAAAAGTTTCATTGTAATCAACACCTTCAACTTGATGGTTTCCCAAGATCACTAGTTGGACTTTAAAACGCTCAACACAACCATCCGAGTTATACTTGATTCGATAAACCCATTTGCACCTGATAACTTTATTTACAAGTGGCAGGGACTCCAAAGTCCAAGTTCCACTATTTTCCAACGCCTTTGTTTCAGTTTGCATGGCTTGACGCCATCTTTCATCTGTCATGGCCTGGGTAAAGGATCATGGTTCAGTGCCTGCATTAACAGTTGCCAAAAAATGCCGATGTTGCAAGGAGAAGTTATCATAATTCACGTAATATGTTATAGAGTAGGGCGTACCTGAGGAGTGAGAGGCAACAGGATAACATTGTTTAGTTTCAGAGCATCACTAAGCACCACCGTTCCTTCTTTGTTAGCAAAGACTCGGTTTCTATCAAGAAGTCCCATCGGACATTTCAAGTCATTTTTTATGTCTGTCAAACATTTCAACTCCGCTGTCATATGGTGAGAAACACCTAAATCTATTATCCATCGAACAAGATTAGGCTTATGTGGTTCCTAACTTGACATTATTCAAGAGATTCACCAGTGTTTTCCACTGCTCACTGCTCCCCACTCAACGCAGTAGCAATAGATTTTTCTTCATCTATCATCGTGTTGGTTGATTCCGATGCTAGTGCAGAGGCTTGCGCCACATTTGTCTTCTCCACTGAACCACGTCCTCTAGCATTGGACATCATCCCTTGTTGTGTTTGGCTTTGCCGCACCTAGCTACTCGTCCAATTTCTCTAGGTCGTTCGCCCCACCACTTTGGGTATCCGATTAGTTGAAAATATTATTTAATGGAATGTCTGGAATGATTGCAATTGCTGCAAATTATGTTTCGGTCATTCCCTTCAGTTTTTCCAGGAGGTTTCCTTGCAATCTGCACGCAAAACTCATCACTTCATTACATTCTTCCTTATTGTGGGTAACCGTTCTCACACGTTCCTCTTACACCAAGGTCGAATAAATTATATTCAAACTTGGCAAGGGTCATGTGCAAGCAGATTTGATCTCACGATGCCATAGGTAGTGCCGTCAATTCCCATGAGAAACTAATGGACTTTTTCTTCTTCACAATTCTTCTCCATCTTGCGTGCTAGATGACAGGTACATTCACCATATGTGCAGGAAGGTGCCTATTCATGGTTTGCTAGCTCCTCCCACAACTTCCTCAACCTTCTGTAATAATTGACAATAGTCATACTTTTTGTTCGCATTCAGCCAACTCCGCTTTGAGCTGCAACCTTCTGTAATAATTGACAATAGTCATACTTTTTGTTCGCATTCAGCCAACTCCGCTTTGAGCTGCTGGATGCGTGGCCCGTTTGCAACATAAAATCGTTACTTGATATTTGTCGACAGATCCTGTGCCACTTACACGTGTGATATGGTTGAACGAAGAGTGGGCTCAACGGTGTTCATTGTCCATGACACCCCACCAACGAGTTATTTGTCCACCAATCTTCAAGTTCTAGTGATTTTTCGGCTAGTCGGGTGATAGCTCCATCTACGAACCCAAATTTCTTTCTAGCTCTCAGCGCGGTTTGTAGAGAGCGAGCCCACTCATCATAATTCTCTCCTTTCAGTTGAACTTGCGTCAAAAGGACTCCTGAGTTATCGTTTGCAGTGATGTCATAAACTGAGATTGTCTTTCTTAGCTTCACATAATTAGCATTAGCAGCTGCGTCTTTTTTGTCAGCGAGGGTACCATAAAGAAGAAGAAACAAGGTGTAATTCCTTGTGTTTTATTAGATAAATTGTCACAGATATATACAAGAACAGTTATAATAATATCTTAACAAATATTTACAGAATAATCTTTCTAAAAAAATACTAAATCAGATAATAACAAAAAAAAATCTTTCAAAAATCTCACTATCTCAATCATTTATCAACGAACCATTAAAAAAACGAGAAGTTGATACCGTTTTTGTTTGCTTCCTACCTTGCAGTAAGCACTAACTTTTGTGTTGTATCTTCCCTTTTTCAATCCTAAGGCTTTCCGAAATCTTCCCTAACATGCCGTTGATTGCAATAAATTTGGGAGAAAATCACTTTTCAATCAAGTTAAACGGAAAACGATAATGTTCTTAAGATGGGCAACATATATCCTGAAATTAACGAGATATTAACGAGATTATGAATTGTGACGTTTTTAAATTCGGAAATGATACTCACCCGTTCCTAAGATTGTGTCTCTTTTTTTTCCTAATTCACGGGAAATTCTTTTTAAAATTCATTAGAACTAGCTCAGAATCCCATTTCATTTTGTTTCGATATGTCCTAAAGACAAACAAACTGTCGCTTATTGTTTTTGTTAATATTATATATATATATATATATATATATATATATATATATATATATATATATATATTTAAAGAACATTATTTTTTAATTTCTTATTTTATATTTTGATTTTAATTTTGAAAAATAATTAGGACAAAATTAAATGTTCATAAGTATCTACTTAAAATAAATAAATTTTAAAGGAGTTAATAATTTTTTATATATAAAATACATCATTTTATTTTAAAATATAACAAAAAATTAAATTATACTTATAAAAATAACTACATGCAATCAGTTCTAATTAAATAATAAAACTATAAATTCGACTCAAATATGTTTTTAATCATTTTAATATGTATGGCTTCCGTTGGTTTTTCTCATTAATTTTGTAATCTCCGTAAGTTTTAAATTTTTTAAAATGCTTCATATCATTATTTAATAGTCAAGTAACATATACTTAATTTATAATTAACTTATAAATAACTTAGAATTTTTTTTTAAAGATTTGATATTAGTAGTTTAAATTTTATAGTTAATAATTTTCATTAAATTTTATGAGTATTATGGTGAGTAAATAAATATTTAATAATATTAAGAGCTTGATCTTTTAAATTTAATTTATCTCTTTATTTTTAAAAATTATAATATCAGTAGCAGTGTTATTAAAACTTTAGTTAGAATCTTTAATAGAAAAGCATGTGAGGTGAGACTTAAAAAAAATGTTACAGATCTTAATTTTGTTTAAATAATTATTTCACATTTTAATGATTAATATAATTAATAAAATATGTTAATAAAAAAAAATTTATAATTAAAAGAATATTAGTTAGTTATCAAATATAGTATTTAAGAGTTACAAATATGCACGATTTTGACAGATACAAAAAATAATATTTGAAATTAAAAGGTCGAAGAATTTGAAGGAAAAAATATCTTTTTCAAGTTATTAATCATCCAATCTTAAAAACTATTTTTTGCAAAACAAAACTTTTAAAAATATTTAAAATTTTATAAAAATAAATAAATATCAAGGATCAACAAAATTTAAGTGAGCATAACTTTAAGCATTAATAAAGAGTTTTAAAATATTAACTATGAAGAATGAAAAATCTAAGATTTATTGAAAGGGAAAATGGACTATTTTTTTATTCAAATTTATTTTATTTATTTATTCATCTGAGCTTGGAAGATTCTATTTTTAGTTTATTTTTATTAATGAACTTATTTTTGGTGAATTTTGGGTCATTTTGTTCAAAATATAAGCCTAAAAGATAAAAGAGAGTTAAAAAAAATAGAAAAATAATTCCACTAAAGATCAAACTCAAAATCTATTGGAGAGTTTTAGAAAAGCTAACCACTAAGTTAAACTCATGGTTATGATTAATGTTGTTAGATTTAAATTTAACATAAACTTAAAAATTATTTATTTATTTTTAGCAAAAGACTTCATTAAGATTTAATCATAAGATTAATTAATTGCCTTGCACAATACTAACCAATTAAGCTGAGCCTAGCATTATTCAATAAATATTATTTAATAGAATGTTGAAAACTAAAGATCTCTTTATATAAACTTGGGCCAAGAGTAATTAGATGATCCACGTTTTTATTCATTTTGGGGCATAGGTTTTTTAAGAAGGAATTAAGGTTAGGGTTTCTAAACTTCAGCAACATTGTTAGGAGTAAGGAGAGAAAAGTGAGAAGCAACCACCATTAGGAAAGGGGGAGCTTGACAGAGTTGCCATTGTCATAGTGGTTGGAGACAAGTTGATGACAGTAGAAGGATCATTGCCATGGAAGGCAGTGATGAGTAGAGAGGACAAAGTGCATGCATTGTTTGTGATGGTGACTAGACGGAGGCAATGATCACGGCAATGCCTTTATGGTTGCAATGGAAAGGGGGAAACTAGTTGCATGCACCTTTAGAACCAAGAGAGAGGAAGAGAGCTAAGAGGAGGTGAACCAGGTCACCCTTGCTAGAGACTTTATGGTTCAAGGGAATGACCTCCACAGTGGTGTTTGGAAAAAAATCCGAGAGCGATGATGGTGGGAAAAAGGGAATGAGAGATGGAAATTTAATGTAAGGGAGAATAAAAGATTGACACTGGTTAATTAATCTTATTAATCATATGCTAAACACATATTGAGAAATGAACTTTAATAATAAACTATTTACTACCAAGGCAAATAGTATTATAGCAATGAAGCACTTAATCACATGATTCATAGACATGAGTCATGAATCGTACCTTAAAGAATTAGAAATATAAGAATTAGTTGCTTTCATCACAGAGTTCTTGCAAAATGTTCCAAAATCAAAATTGAGATTGAAACTTTAGAACCTTTGGTTTAAAGAAAATTAGATAAGATCTTTTCCCCTCCCCTCATTTAGAATTTTAAGGTTATATTTTATAGGAAAGTTTTAATCTGATTTTGCCTAACAAATCAGCCCTATTTTGGCATTTTGGACTTGCTTCTTTTAACTATTTGAGCTTTAAAAAAGTAAGAAACTACCCCCTTTACCCTTTAGCTTTTGTTTTAAATTACTTTTCCAATCTCACGTAAGGATTTTATCAATTTAGGTCTTTGTTATGCTACCATTGTTTGTTGTTACTTGTCTACTCTATTCTTTGCTTCAGCTTGTTACTACTTGATTGTAATTCTGTTTGTTTTCTTTATTATTTTTATTCTATTGTTATTGTTATTTCGTTCATGCATGCTTTAATTTTATTTTATTTTTAATTTTTAATATAATTGAAGGAGATAAATTGGATATTTTTTCAAAATGCCCTTATGAGCATGCATTGTTTATTAAATTTGAAAAAAATAGGAGAATTAATCATAATATATTTATATATTTATAATCCTGTATATACTGAAAATTATGCAATCATGTTTGATGAATATAATAAATGTACGATGGATGAATTTAAAATGTTTAATCTTAGCATAATGTATTTTTTTCTTGATATAGAGATAATGCAATTAAATAATGAGATCTTTTTCTGTCAAAAGAAATATATTAAAAAAAATTTAAAAATATTTTAGATGAAAGATTGTAATCTTGTAAACACTCTTATTGAGTATGGTTTGAACAATATTATGAAAACTGGATTGAAGCTAGTAGTTGGATCAAAACCAGTTACCTCTTCGGATCATTTAAACTACAAAATCATTTTAATAAAAAATCAATAATTAATCAATAAACTGGTGAATAAGTAAGGTCGCTAAAAAAACTAATCTATATATAAAATAATACTATTTTAACCATTTTTATAAAATAAATTGAAATTATATTATAATTATTTAATCTTACATATATAATTTAAATTCAAAACTTAAAATGGTATATAAATTTAAATTTTTAATCACAAAATTATAGTATTAATATATTATATATGTATTTTTTAATAAATTACGTATTATAGATGTTTAAAAATAATATTTAATTGATACTGATTCGACCACAGTTCAATCGCAATTCGACCATTCAACTTTACCTTAGTGCCTTAACTAGTTCAATAATCGATTTAATTTTCAAAATTTTGGATTTAAAATCACATAAAGATTTTAAAAGATAGAAGACAAATAACACATTTTATAAACAAATTATGGGTTGTTTGATTATCTAACTATAACAAGACTTGATATAATGTATATGATAAGTTTAGTCAGTAGATATATAAAGAATTTTAAAGAATTGCATTTTCTAACTGTTAAAAGAATTTTTCATTATTTACAAGAAATTAGATATTTTAGGTTATTTTACAACAAAAGTGAAAAAATCTCCTAATAAATTTTATTAATAGCAATTATGCAGGATATCAAAATAATAGAAAAAGTATATAAGAACGTGGTTTTTTATTTGATATAGGCACATTTTATTTATTCCTTAGCAAATAATCTATTGTTACTTTATCAAATACATAAACTGGAATTATTGTAGCAAAGACTTGTTAGTCAAGTCATATCATTAAGAAATTTTTAAAAAAAAATATAATTTAAACAACTACATGCTATTAAATTTTTTTTTATAAAAATAACTCAACAATTATTCTATCCAAATATCTCTTGTAACATAAAAAAACCAAAAATATTGATATAAAATTTTATTTTTAAAAAATATTTACAAAAATAAAACAATTATGATAAATAATTACAAAATTAAAAAATAAGTGGTTAAAATCTTAACCAAACCACATGAGTAAATAGAATTTATAAAACTTTAGAAAATGCTTGAAATTTACTCTTCAAAAATTGTTATCAAAGTCTTAATTTAATTTAAATTTTGATATTTCTCTAAGATAATTTTTGTAAATATCAATTTAAAAAAAATTAGTAATTATAATTTACAAATAATTATGTTAATAATTATATTTTCTTAAATATTTAGTATTAGTAGTTTTAATTTTATAATTAATAATTTTAATTAATTTTTATAAATATTAGTAGTTAATAAATATATTTATAATGATGTAATATCTATTATATGTTCATGTTCTTTAATATCAATATGGTATGTGACTTTCTGTTTTAATTTGTCTTCCTATTTTTAAAAATGTAGGACCAGTAACAAAATATAAGCCCCGTATAATCACAATTGTGAAGCCACTGTGCCCAATTGTCCAAAAGTTCATTATCTATATTCAAACCCGCTAGTTTTAAGTGTAACCTTTGAATTACCTTGTTAAAAACCGACTTAACCTAGAATTTTATATTTAAACCCATTGAATAGTATGAGAGCAGGGAGGAGCCAAATGTCCAAACCATTGATATTTAATTCTCCTACCGATTTAAGGTATAGAATCCATTATTGCATCATGCCATCATTAAGTGACGCCAACTTTTTTTAAAAATTAAAATATATACAAAAATCAAAATCGATAAAAAATTAGAAGACTAAAATCACATTAAATGATATTTATAAAAATTAAAGATATATTTTATCCTAAAAATTTAAAAATTATTTAAATTTTTATAGATAAAAATAAATATCAATTTATATTGAAATAAATTATATTAAATATTATATTATTAATAACTTTATCAATCTAACTAACCATTGAATTATTATAATATATTATCTTGATTATTATTGATAAATTTTATCTAAATTAAATAAATATAAATATATAATTAAAAATTATATTTTTATATATTTTAAAAATATATATTATATATTTAAATGAGTAATTAAATAATTGTAAATTAATATTAAATTTTATAAAATATAATCTATATGATAAGAAAGTTTAATTTAATGGTTAGATTAATAAAAAATATATTCAATATAAAATTATTAATAATATAATATTTGATATAATTTATTCTATGTAAAATTATTAATAATATAATATTTAATATAACTTATATTAGTAAGTTGATTTTTTCTATATTTATGATTTGAAATTTTAAAAAATATAGAATGAAAAAATTGTTACATTAATTTAGTTATTCACTATTGATTACTTGTTATGAAAGCATAAAATATATATTAATTATTTATAATTATAATCATTCATTAACACATGTATATGTAATTAACAAGTTTAAAAGATATTGATAGAAATTTTATAATTTAAAATTCATAATTATCTAAGTATATTATTAATTTTAAATATATAGGATTTTTTTATAAATACTTATATAAGATATATATAAATAATTTGACGTATCATATCCTTCATTTTCCTCACATATCTATATATCACTTGGGCCACTAAACATAGTTGTTGACGTTAATCTATTCGTAGACGATGTACCTATCTAAATTAAATTATACCTAACGGGGTGAGCAGAACTGGTATTAATTGATCGAATTGATGTTAAGCTACCTGAAAATAACCAGTCACTGCGCTCCAACACAACCAATGAGAAAAGATGCAAGCAACTACAATGCATTTTGCAATAAAAACAACATAAAAATTCAAATCCATTCGGTCTGTGTTGTTTTCACTATCTCATCTCAATCACCTTCCGTAATACCAACTTCCACGTATTATACCATAACTTTTATATATGATTAAATGAGTTTAGTGTTCAATTCCTATTCCTTCAATATATTGTTTAAAATAACAAGTTAAAGCTAACAAGCCAAGCATAAAATAAATAACTTTGTATATTATTAACTTAACGTTTCAATTATAAATTATTTTTACATAAAAATATGTAAATAATATATAAATAAAAATAATTTTCACATACTTTTTCTTGATAAATTAAACTTTCTAAAGCAACCCTACTTTATGTCGTTACCAACATTGCTGGCGACAATAATCTCTTAATTATTATTGTTTGGATTTCGGAAGTCAAATTTAAATTTCAATGCTACCCCACCTAGCCATGGTGATCCATTATAGAACCACACTGTTTCTCGTTTCTTTTTCTTCCGTAACAAAAGAAAAGCATGATTTCCAATGGAACGTGAAGAAGCTATGTCGAAGAATTTGAGAACAGAATCCATTATGTATGTATCATACTAGTATTTTTTTTCCCCTCTTTCAGTTTGGCGACCGATTAAAAAAACAGTTATTAATTGATATCTTTGAATTTAATTTTAAGTAATTAAGTTTTTATTGGAAAAATTATTATATCAGAAATGTAAATATGTACTAAATGATTTTTTAATAAAAATTACTTTAATTACTTAAAATCAGTCTTAAATTTTGGTGTTACAAAAAAAAATTAAATAAGCTCCAAAGTCCAAATAATAACTTCTTGGAATTTCATTCTTATCAGTTTTATGAGTAAAGAACAGCCTATACAAGGGTTCAAGGGACGCATCTTTAGGTAGGCAGTCAATAACTCAATATACAAACAACGTTTGTATATTTACTTGTCATTTAAGTTTTGGAATATTTTAATATTGATTTTATATATATATATGAAAAAATTTCTTACTGTACAATGTCTGCTGGTTCCATAAATATAAAGTCTTCAATTTGTCTAAAATAAAGTATAGATTTCAAATCTTGTAATTTAAACAAAAAGTACTATCAAAAGTTGACTATTTAATTAAGTGATTTACTCCGCTTCACTTTCAATTAATCAAGACTCAAAATGACATTCAAATATTAGGTTTTTATGAAAAAGAAGAAGAAGAAGGAATATTATACATATTATTATGATGTATTTTATATTATTCTCTCTAATACTTCTTATATTTTCTAAAATTTCAAAATTAGTATCTATGAAAATTGTTTATCTCTAAAGACCTTTTTTCTG
This sequence comes from Canavalia gladiata, assembly GCA_037954105.1. Taxonomy (NCBI): domain Eukaryota; kingdom Viridiplantae; phylum Streptophyta; class Magnoliopsida; order Fabales; family Fabaceae; genus Canavalia; species Canavalia gladiata. Next base: position 21,143,865 of record CM075660.1, read on the forward strand.
GGGATGTATTATAGGGAGGAAAAAGATTCCATGAGTTATGGGTTTCTAATGGACAGATGTGTGCTTCCTAAGGATAAAGGGGGGTTGGGGCTCAAAATATTACATGATTTAACCTCATCAAATTTGGAAAGTGAAGATGAAGACTTTCAGAAGATACAAGGGAATTTTGGGCGGCTACACTATGAGCTAGGTATAGTAACCATGTAGAGCTCCATTCAATTCAAAGGTGAGATCATCATATATGTGTGTGTATTTATAGGGAAAAAGTAACATTTCTTACTTAAATTGTTTTGACGAGGGGTGAGGGAAAAAAATGGGGAATGGAACCTCTACCTCCTTTTGGGAGGAAGTTTGGCCCGGTAGCACAAAATTGAGGAACCTATTTCCAAGGCTTTTACCAAGTCTCTGTAGATCAAAAGGAAAAGTGGAGGATATAATGGATGATTGGATTAATGGGTACTAGAAATGAAACTTGAGGTGGAGGCAGTAACTGTTCACTATGTAAGAAGAAAAACTTGATGAATTAATGGAATTGTTAATTCCAATAAACATTCCAATAGACACTGATAAATAATGGAGTTGGATCCATCAAAGCTCTGCACATATAGTCCCCAAAGTCAACATATTTAGTAGTGCAGAATAAATTCCAACAACTACCACGAAGATCAGAATTGGAATTTTCAAGGACTCATGGAGTTGTTGTGCCCTTACAAAAGTCAGGGCTTTATATGGCAAACTTAATTTGCTGGATTAAGTTCCAATTAGATCAATCTATTCAGGCAGAAAGATCTGCAACGTGGTGTGAGTTTTAGTATATGATTCTTTTGCTGGGTGGGTGTGAGTTTTAGTCCTTCCCAACAATTTGGTTGACCTATACATGCAATTCAGGTATATGGTTAAAAAGCTAGGTGAAATAGAAACATAATTGAATGTTAATATATATATATATATATATGACACTTGATTATCTGGGTTCTATGAATTCATTGGAATGGCATCTGTTCTAGAAATGCAGCCCAGCAACTTATCTATCACACGTGGTCCGTTTGATTAAGGTGGTTAAATCTTTGACATGTTTATTAGTAACAAAAGGTAAGGGGCATTGTATTTCTTTTTCTGAATGTCGACCCTTTATATATTGTTTGTAATCTTTATATTATAACATTAAGATGTGATGACTTTGTATTTATATATAGGGTAGAGTATTTTTAATATTTTTTTACCCATTTTTTTGCTTATTAATTTGTTTTATTATTATTTTGATACCATTTTGTTAGTTGATTTTATTTTTTAATAAATAATGCTTAAAGACTGATGCAATGAATGATAATTTTAAAATATGAATATTAAAATTTAAATATAACATCATATTTTTATTTCCAATAATAATGATAATATTTAATTTTTATTTTATTTAACCAATCTAATTTATGCTTCTTCTTTTATTATTTTGAAAGAGGAACTGGATTCCTTTAAAATAAAATATGTTTATAAAATACACTAATAGTTATAGATTAATTTTTAATTAATAATATATTTCATTTAAAAATTACATTTTATATATTTTAGATGGATCAAATCATTAAAAAAATTAAGATGGTGTTTTTTTTACAGTACAAGAAAATGATAAAGTTCTAACTTCAAATTTTAATATAAAAGTATATTAATCTTCAATTTTTTATCATAGACCAATCTTAATAACTTAAGTTGGTCTTTATAAGCATAATATTATATATATTTAAGTTATTGATTGAAGTAAAAAAAATTAACAGTTAAAACTTTACATATAATATCATAAATTCAAATTCCAAAATAATTATTTTAAAAAATTGCATATTAACCGGTCATCAACCCTAATCTAAGATCTATTCACACACATAAAAAAATTGCATATTAGCCGGTATGATATTTATTAAAAAGTTTAATCGGATTTAGGATAAATTCTGTTAAAAGTAAATCGAAAAGTTGCCTTGACAAAAAATTATTCATTCTTTTTATTTTTATTCATGATGAGTGTTTGAGAAAACATTTTGGGGAGATGAAAGTTGAAATGATCAATTTAAAAGTTTATTAAAATATGTTGGTTTTATTTGATAAAATAGTTTATTTTTTAGTTATTATTATTTTTAAAATAGTTATTAAAGTGTTTGAAAAAATTACTTTAATTAATTTTTATATTCCAGCTGAAATATTTTTAATATATTTTTATAATTTTATTATTTATTTATCTATTTAATTTTATAAGTTTAATATTATCTAACTCTTTTATGATAATATTATTAATTTTAATATATTTTATATTATAATAAAATCTTTCAAAATATTATTTTAATATATACTATTTATTTTAATTATTATATTATTTAGTTTATTTTATTAAATAAAATATTGATCCTTTTAATAAAAAAAAATTATAAAAAAATTGAATTGGTATTTAAAATTATTTATAAAAAAATTATAAATAAAATTTTATTTAATTAAATTTTAATATATTTTTAAAAAATATATATCATACTTATTAAGTTTTAATTTATTATTTAAATATATTTTTATTTATTAATTTATATTTATCAGGTAATTCAATCATTAATTTTATTAAACATTTTTAATTAAATTAATAATTTTTTATTTTTTTATTTTCATTTTTTAGCTAATTTAATTAATAATTTTATCAAACATACTTTAAATTTATCTTCTATAATGTAGTTATAACTGCATAAATATAGTAAAAAAATACTTTCATTGAATTTTATTATGCACATTAATTTTCTTATGTTAGGGTCTATATTACCGATGAATAATATATAAGAATAGCTAATAATTAGATACAAATAAGAAAATTCAGAATAAAATAGATTATGATCTGCATGATTTTTAATAAAATTATAGATTTCTAGAAAAAGATTTAAAAAGTTAATAAACAATTATTTTTAAATATTATATTAAAGATTAATTCTAAACTTTTTTGACTCTGATCTAAATAGATTTTGGTTGATCCATTTAAGAATTCTAATCATATGCGGGACAACTAAATTTTATTTTTAAGATTGATTATTATCCTATAATACATAAACGATGCAATATGTCATTTTCCTTTTTTGAAAAAGGTTCCAACTATTGATCTATCATATGAAGGAATATACGCACAAGGAGTGTTTGCATGTGTATGTGTATGCTTATCATCTCCTATTTTGGGAAGCTATAATTTTTAATATATTTTTATTCTTATATTTTTTATTTATTTTATTAATAGACAAAATAATTACAATTTTTTATAAAAATATAATTTTCTTTATTTATTTTCATCTCTTTACAGGATCCTCTTATCCTAATACAACGATAAAAAAAAAAATGGAAGGACAAAAGTTGGAAAACCTTGAGAACCTTGGCACGTGCGACGTCAACTTGTATTAATTAGGGAAAGTGACCTTCCATGCTAAATGCAGCTACTTGAGAGGCTGTCGCATTTATTGTACACCTCGTCTGCTTCACCCGCAATACACATACTATTTTTTATGATAATATATTATATTATTATATGAAATTATTAAATTAAAAATCATATTACAACAAGGCACGGTAGTAGTAGATACCTTCCATCCCATGGCCATGTGTTGTTATTTCGTCTGCATGCACCTAACTTAATTATACCTATTTCTTCACTCTCTCACCCACCCACCCCAAACCCATTTCGTTTCTTGTCTTTCGGCGAAAGAGCAAAAACCATAGATGGAGGGCATCACGGCAACCATGTACAAGGGTGTCAAGGAGTACTGGAAGCGCAAGGGGTATAAGAGGATAAACGGGTCGGGTCGGAGGAGAATGAACCGGGTGCAGCTGGGAAGCACCCGAACTGGGAAGGGTCGGTTTTGGAGGTGGAGGATCAAGCTCTCACCCAAGATCCGAATCCGCAAAATCCCTTCTCCCAAGAAGGTGATGCTATGGATGAGAGACGCCTACATGAGGATGATGCTGGGCCTGGCCAACTCGCGAGTCATGACCATGAGTGCTTCAGCTTCGGGCTTCGGTGGGGCCCTTCCAGGTGCCGACCCTACCTACGCTGGGTTCGGAAGGGCCCAGCCCAAGGAGTATGATGAGAAGATGATCATCCAGATCTACAAGTCCCTTCTCATGGCACATGGACAGTTAGTGCCTCACGACGCTGCCACACTCGCCTCACAAATTTCTTGCCGACGGTGATGCTCATCTTAACGGTAAGGCCCAAACCCAAACCATAAGCCCGCACTGCACGGGCCTTGTCCTGTCTCATCAATCGTTTAATACTACTCCTGCCACCTGTCATCCCAATACCAGCATCATCAACCTCTCACAATTAATTTTCCCATGTTAAATTTCTTCTCATCATTTTTTCCCTTTTCGGTTATTCAGTTATGGGCTTTTAGTTTTAACGTGATTCTATCAAATTCTTCTCACTTCCCCTGTTGGGCCTAAATTACATGTCACTGGAATATATTTAGGCAGAGGCAAAACTGTATTATACTATTATGTAATTCCAAGCTCTACCTTGTTGATAAATGGCTTCGATATCAGTCTCCTTTTTTTTTTTTCTTGTATGCGCTGAAAAAGTTCTATCAAGTAAGTCAACCATGATCGATCAATAATGAATAACATTCCTTTTATTTTTTATTTTTTTATGTTAAAAAAGGGTGAGTTTGATACCGTCGTATTTCTGCAACAAATGTTTACAACATTTTTTTATAAATTATGTTTTCTTCTATTTTTATTACATCTTTTATTTTATTGACATATTTTTTTTCTTTTTATTCTATTCGTTTGTAAAAATACTGTAATTTTTTATATCGGAACGGAATTTTCCTAAATAATTTTATAATATAAACCAAAATAATATGAATGATTTTATAATATTTTTTTATGCAAGAATTTGTACTTAGGTTTAAAACACGGGCCATGCCATTAGCTCACTTGCCTTGAATTAAAATTCCTTTTAGTAGAAAATGGTAATACTAAGAATTGAATTTTAAATTACACGCAGAGAAAAAAGAAAAAGAATTTTAAATTACTCAATCATAGAAGCAATGATGCTATGTTATGAAGTAATATTATTTTAAAAAATAAAGTACTTATTTGATTATCGATTAGAATTCATGATGCGAGATTCATGAGCCAGTAAGAATGACGGTTTTTTTAAGAGAAAAATCTTATTTCTAAAGAATAGAGATTTATAACGGAGAAACAGACAAACTTTAAGCCTTTGTGTTGTGTGTTAAGAAATGTGAGTAATTTTATTTGCATCTCTAATATTATATGCTATTACCCGTGTAAAATGTTTAAAAAAGAAATATTATGTTTTATACTATATAGCTTGGGAACGAGTATGCAAGCTTTCAATGCATGTTTAACTTAATTTAGTAAAAAGACGATATATGATAGACTAATTTCTCAAGGTCAAGTGCTAAACCCGAGACCACTCTTAATAATATTCTTTTTTTAAATACATTAATATTTGTATCAAATCCAAAATTATATGCTGAAAGATCCTACACCCTTACCAACACATTAATTTTATTTTGATGCCTCTTTTAAAGTACATGTTAAAAAGTAACATAATAGGATTTTGAGTTGTGATTTTTATAGGCTTCAAAAACATTAATACTCAATTAATATTTTTTATCGTATTATATCATTTATCATATTTATTATTTTTCTTTACTTCCTTTTTTATCTCTTGCAAGGATAGACATCCTAACAAGTAACCACACAACATTTTTCTTAGATGCAAGTGATTATGTAATAGTTATGTTGTTCATATTTTTAAATTAAATAAGTATGTTTGAATCAATCTCATTAATAAGGATCCATATTATTTTTTTTGGAAAAATAGCAAGGAATGAAAGTTCTACTACTTCATTAAAAAGATTCTAATAGTACAGTTCAAGACCAATTTTGATATTACAAGCTTTAAACATTAATTTGTTATCCTAAAACTTGAATGAATTTTATAACTAGCAAATATATAAAAGACAATGTGGTTTTACCTAATTTGAGGAAGACTGATTATTATAAAATATGTCTATATAATATCATTAAAAGAAATTTAAAACACAAGGTCAATTACTTTATACCATACCTACAAATATAATTCACATACTTTTCTCTTCCCAAACAAAGTACTTAAAAGCTAAGGAAAGCAAGCTTAATCTGTTAACCTTTGATGTGATGACAAGATTCTATATATGTAATAAAACCGTACCCGTTGGGTGGGGTGGGGTTTCGGAATTGCCATCCTGCAGACTATTTAATCCAAACCAACTACTTGCTACTTGTCACGATGCTGTAATTTTTTATTTTGGATAATGCTTCAATATTTTAGTAATTAATTTTATTTAAATTATTTAATATTTATTAGCTCTCTCTAATATTATCCGTTTCACTTTATTGATTACTTTTTAGACACAAAATATAATTTATGTATCACAAGGAATATTATTTTGTAAAAACTCAACTCTATCTGGTTGATCACTATCCTTTTGAAACAATTATCACCAAAAAAATATATCGTTTAGACAAAATTGCATGGAATTCTTTGTTCATTAACTCATCATATATATTTTAGTTCTTCCCTGTTGTAGACGATGTTAGATAATGTCTATCAGATTCGTGGAATAAATAAAGTCATTCGGTTTTCAATTGCAGATATGATCTGATTATGTGATACTAAAGAATTTTATTAACTCGACTAATCAAGCAATCATGTACCTTTTAATAATACTTTTAATATATAGTCATGTATTTACAGATCCAATTGTTATTCATTGCAAATGTCTAATAAAGAATCTACATTCACATGGTTCGAATAGATCGAAGAGGCTCAAATCCCTTAAACATGTAGTGTTAGGTTTAATATTAATTTATGCATATGAAAAAAAAAATGTTAAAAGGGCTTCGTACTTTAGCAAATAATCTGTGATCGAGAATATTATTCTCTTACATGATAAATGAGAAATATTATGGGAAGTAAAAAATTAAAAGAAAAATAAAACATGAATTTTTAATTTTTTTTGTTTGGTCAACGTGACTTTTTTAATTTCAGGGCGTCACAAAGAAGAACAGAATTAGGGGAATGTCAAGGCCCAGAGTCCCTTCCCTACGTTTGAATTTTGTCCTCTGTTTTGACCCAAAAAAAATGTCATCTGCATGGTTCTATTGCTTGAAATCCAATATGGTTTCCACACTTTATTGACAAAAGGAGAAAGAGAAATTGATAGTTCTAAGGCAGAATAGAAATATATACGTGTGTATGTATTCAATTTTTTTTAAAAAAAAAGTAATATCCATCTCACTCATGGTTTAAAATAGTTTAATTCAAAAAATAAATAGGACAAGATATTATTTTCCCCCTAATTTACTCTTTATTCTTTTAACAAAAAATGTAGTTTAGGGCCCCAAGTCCTATAGCCCAATGAATCTCAGCCATAGGATGAGTCAACTTCAATGAATATGAGAGGTAGTTGCAGCTCCGTTTATTATACTACTCTCTCAAACAAGTCATGTGGATTGTGGAGGATAGGGCTGTCTTATTTTAAAGTTGGGTAAAATCTTGTCTTCATGCAATTGATTTTAAATTGTTAAATGAATAAATGTTTCCAAATTAATCTTAAAAATATAATGGTAAGATGTTTTTTTGAACACATTTTTAAAAATATTTTACGTAATTGGTTTATATTCAAAAATAAAATAAATTTTAAAAATGATTTATTTATATGATAAGTGGTTTGACCTTTTAAAAAATGGACTAGATATAAAGGATAAATTTTATGATATTTCCATATTTGAAGGAATATCGATCATGATACCTATCTTACTTGAACTGGATGATAAATACGTAAACCTACAAAAAATATTTCATAAATAAAATAGATTTGATAGTATAATTTATTGTTTATGATTTTAATATTTTATAATTGGTAAATTATATTTATTTTCAAAATTTTATGATTCAGAATTACATTAAATAAATTTCATTTATACTTTTTAAGATTTTATTTACTTTATTAATATTTTTAAAATGATTTATTATCGTTATTTTCTATATTTTTTGCAAAATTTTTCTTTATGATAAAAATGTATATAATTATTATTTATAATTAGTGAATATTCTTCTCATTATATGACATTTAAAAAATTATTTTATTATAATTTTTAAATATTATAATATCATTTAGTATTATTTTTAATTTGTTATCATTGTATTAGTTTTAAAATTTTTCTAATAGATTAATTTATATAACAACAAATAGTTTTACACAATAGATATTTTTTATAATAAAAAACATCTATAAAAATGAAATTTATGTAGGTGAAAATAATTATTTTATAATAAATTTTTAGTTATATCTTAATTTTCAACAAAAATATTTTTATTATTCTTATTTAAAAAATAATAGTAATTTATTTAACTTTTATTTAATTTAAGAAAATTCATAATAGTAACTATTATTCAAATATAGTACGAATATATTTTTAAATTTTTTAATATATTTCAACACAATCATGTATTTATTATTATAATAGTGAAATATAACCATTTATTATTTTTAAGATAAGAATAATTTTTATAAAACATTAAAATTTTATTGACATTTAATTTTTATAATAATATTATTTAAATAAATTTTTTAAATTTATTTATGACTAATTTTTTTAAAAATTTTATATTATTATTTTTTATTTTTAAAAAATAAATTATTTGTTAACATAATTTATTTTAACTACTAAAATATTATTTTATGTTATTACAACATTACTTTATCTATTTCTTATTTTTTACATTTTAAAAAATTATGATTTTATATGTTATTTTAATTTAACACTTTATTTTTAAATTATATATTATGATAGGTTGGGAGCTATATAGAAGTAATTATAATATTTTAAAATTATATATGCAATAGATTTATTAAAACAAACTACTAAAATATGAATTTTATTTATATAAATTATTGTGTAAATAAAGTTTTATGACAACAAATTAAAAATTTAAAATAAGAGGGAAAATATAAATGAATACAAATATAAGTTAAATAGTAATTGGAATTCGGAAGATATTGATATCCAACCAAATATGAACGGTCCTATACAATCAACATCACAAAAAGTTGTGTTCCTAACAATTTTTTTTTACAATAAAAGTTTAAATGAGTTGCATTAAAAAGATATTATTAAAAAATTTTATTACTAACATTTTTTAATTATGATTCTAAATTTATATTAAATTACATTGATATATTTAAGATTTATTAAAAAATTATTTAATATTATTTTTATTTTATACAAATTTTTTTAACTTATATAAAAATATGATATTATATATCTATTTTAATTATATAATTTTTTTTAATTTTTATGATATTATATATATATATATTAAAGGTAAAAAATAAAAAATATCAAATATTGTTTTAATACATCTCCGAAAGCGTCAATATAATTTGTCTATAAATTTATATTAAAACATATGTTTTGATTAGAAGTATACGGATTATTTTTCTAACACCAGATAAATAAAGATATATTTTAATTAAAAAATTAAAATTACTTAAAATCTTGGTAAAATATTTTTTCTTTATTTAATAAAATAACTTATCATAATAGTTATTAGTATTTTTAAAATTTATTTTACATAATATTTAGAAAATTTTAAACTCTTATCTATTTTTTTATTTTATCTTTCATACATTTTTATTTTTTTATTTACTTATTTTAACGAGTTTAATAACTTCTTATTTTTCACAAAAATAATATTAATTTTGATATATTTATTTTTTATTATTATAAAATATTATTTTTAGATTATTATTTTAATATATACTATTTATTTAATTATTATACTTTTTATTTTATTTTTAAATAAAGTATTTCATCTTTATGGATAAAAATTTAAATTGTAAAAGTAAATAATATTTTAAAAAATCTATTTAAACATGTATTTATATAAAATTTTTAAAAATAAATATATTTTATTGTTCAAGCTTTAGTTTATTAAATAAATACATCATATTTATCAAGCTCTGATTTATTAAATAGCTATTTATTTACTTATTATTTTATATTAAAATTATTTAAACAATTAATTTTATTAAATATTTTTAATTTAATCCACTGCATTATTAATTTTTAATTTTTATTGTCTCACATTCCAACCAATTTATCAACAACTTTTGCCGCGTACATCGCTTTTCCTTACCTGATCTTTTATTTCTTTGTCTCTTTTCTGTTTACAATGACTAGAAAACATGTGATTATCCTCTTCCATTTCATTTCATGTGTTTTTTTGGATTACATTCCATTTCATGTGTTGAATAAACTACCGAACATATCTCTAATCACATGAAGAGACACCATATTTCATGTGGTTTTTAGATTACATTCTATTTCATGTGTTGAATAAACTCCCAAACATATCTCTAGACTTTAATCACATGAAGAGGCACCATGAAAACTTGTTGGGCTTTGAGCAGCCCAACCCGAATGCACAACAAATCTACTTTGAGCAGATTAATGGGTGATACTTTTGGTACTTCCTTTATGCTGCTGCCGTGATTCGCACCCTATTTTAATTTTTTTTCTATTGAAAATAAATTTTTGAAATTGTATTTTTTAACTTCGGAAATTCATCTAAAAGTGTAAGAATATATTTTTTAAATTTAGTTTTGGAAGTTAAATTTTAAAAATATGTCTTTATATTTTTGAAAGTTAAATTCTAAAAATATTTGTGTAAAATAATATTTTCAGAATTTAATTTTTAAAAATATTTTTTATAATTTAAAAATTTAAATTTCAGAAGTTTTATATATTTATAATAAATTTTAAAATAAAATTTATCAAAAAATAAAAAAACCGTGAGAACTGAAAAAAGAAAAGAAAAAAAAAAGATGCCAAAAAAGTAATATCCCCAACTAATTTTCTAGCAAGAAATGATTAACCACAAACTAGGCTATCACAACCTTATTTTGGTTTGGGCAAACTCTAGGACATCACAGGTATCTGGAGCTGTCACGGTTTTCACAACCCGTCTTCTGGAAAATATCCTCCTTTTAAAACAAATTAAAACACAAAGATTCTTGTGCGGTCACCCTTGGAAGGCCTCCCATCCTTCCTTTGTGGGACTCCCTTTCTCTGGGTTTTGTATTCATAATAGATGCAATATTTTTTAGCTTCACAGTCAAATTTTTTATGTATCTCTTTTATTTAACGCTTAAAAAATAAAAATAATATATATATATATATGTATTTAATAAATTAATAAATAAATCAACTAAAAGTTGATAAGTTATTAATTAAATAAAAAATATTTAATAAAATTAAATGTTAAACTAGTCGATAAATATAAAAATAATAATAAAAATATAGTTAAATAATAAATTAAAATATGATAAATATTTTATATTTTAATAAAAAATATATTAAAAGTTAATTAAATAAAATTTTATTTTATAAAATATTAATTTTAATTTTTATATAAATAAATTTTTAATATTTTTATAATTTTAACTTTTTATTAAAAAATTTAATATTTTTAATAAAATAAAATAAAATATATATTAAAAAACAATTTAAAATATAATATTTTATGATAATACAAAAATAAATTTATCAAAATCAATAATATTATTATAAAAAAATAAATAATATTAAATTTATAAATATAAATAGATAAATAAAAGATTAAATTATAAAAACATATTAAAAATAAAAATAAATAAAATATTTAGTTAGATGTTAAAATTATAAGAATTATTTAAAATAACTTTTTTAAAAATATTAATTATCATATAAAAATTAATAAATATTAGAATAAATTATTTTATTAAATAAAATTAAAATGTTTTACAAAATTTTGAACTAATAATTTAATTTTTTAATTAGTTGGAAATATTTTACAAAGACACTCAAAAAATTAAACTACTAACATCATATGTAACCAAATTTGTTCGAAAATAAAAATTAAAATATCCAACAACTAACATCCAACGTAGCCAAATGTAATTTCCTACGCAGATATGATTCAGACTTTTTCATTATTTTTTTTCTTCTATCTTTCGTGTCTTGTCCCTTTTTTTTTTCATAGTTTTTTATTTTATTTTTTAACCTAATCACATCTTCATTTTCTAGCCACCTCATCTTCTTCTTCTATGTTACCATCTTTGTAACAAAAAGAAACTTCAACGTCAGACCTTTGCAACACAACACTATCAAATAGGTACCTATTTTTGTCATAACTCCATCTGATTTACTTTTAAAATTTGTACTAATCCAAAAGAAGATAAAAAGAAAAAAAAATGTCCTTTTTCATTTTTTTTAATTCACAAGATTCTTTTATAAGACAAAAAGATCTTTTTAGGATTTACTCTTAGATTTTGTTATTGTTTGAAATTTTTAGGAATGCTAAATTCTTTTTTATTTGGGCTTCTTGTTGATTTTTATTATTTTTATATTTTATTTTTTTAATTTATTTCTATTTAATATAATAAATATTTATTATTAATAATGAAAATATTTACTATTTTTATTTATAAATTTTATTTAAATTTTTAATCTTTAAAAATTTTAATTTTTATTTGATCCCTTATTTTAATTTTTTTTTCAATTAATCTTTCATAATATATTTTATCTTATATAAATGATTTTCTTTAAGGAGATCATTATGCAAAATTTATATTATAAAAAATAAATAAAAATAATAATGTTTAAATGGATCAAATAAATTTTTTATAATATTTAATTGAAGGGATCAAATATAAAATAATTTATAATTGAAAAAACTTTTTAACAACAAAAATATTAAAAAGTAAATATCAATATCTATTAAAAAATAAAAGTTCTGTATAAAAAAAATTATTAATTATCCTTTAATTCACAAGGAGAGCTTGTTATCGAATAAATAAGGATTATTATAAAGGTAGTTATTTGGATCAATGGAGAATTCAATTTGGTGGAGATTGGAAGTGAAATTAAGTTGAAACTATGCCTTGACTTAGAAGCGTCACTTTTTTTGAAAGATGAGTTTCTTTTCCGCCACCATGAACAATCACAGATGAGGAAGAGAATTGTTCTAAAAAAATCTAATTGAAAATACTCAATTTTAGTCAAAATGAACTAATTATTGATTTTATACATAAGGAACCTTATTTATAGGCCAAGGTGATGCCTAGAAGCATGAATGAATGAACGTGGATGCATAAGGTAGCTTTGAGAATCCGAATTGGACCTCTCATGGATCCTAAACTAAGTCCCTTATCCCTTCTTAAGATAACCTAAGAAATAAGTCAAGTCAAGTTCAAAAAGCTCTGAAAAAGATTATAGGAAAATATATATAATCCTAGACATATTTGAGCTTCTTAATTCTTAAAATGCTAGAAAATGAACTAAGTTTTATTCTATTTATTTGAGGTCTAATAGGTGTAGAGGTCTCTGTGACTAAGGTCATCCTCTATAACTAGGGACCTCTGTATCATAAAAACAAATCCATAAATAAAATGTGTGTTCTTGTAGTTCATATACCTTGTCTAAACTTTTTTTATCTACATGTTCTATTTAAAAAAGTTTAAATAAAGTAAACTATAATATGGATTCAATATAATAAAACTCAACTCAACGTAAATATAACCTTTCCTTTGTGTATTTAAACTTAACTAGAATAAAATAAATTACAAAAAAGAAAGTTGAAAGAATAAATTAATCTACATTATTTGTTTTAGAAAAATTGAGGGGAGAAGATATATTTTTTACTAGACACTTCATTAAAAACAAATTTTCTAATAAGATAAAAAAATTGGATAAGAAATGTAATCTATGTTTAATTGTTATTTTCAAATATAATTTTTTATAGAATAACAAATTTTTAATTATATTATATTCTATTATTCTTTTTATTGATAAAAAAAATACTCTTTTTTCTCATTTAAGTCATTTAATAGATAAAATAAGAATCTTCACAATTCTCTTATAATATTTAAAATGATAATATATATATATATAAATAAATTATATTTTGATAAATTTAATTTTAAAAATTATAAATAGAATTTGAAAAAAAATATTTAAATGTTTAAGTCTTATTTATAATTTTTCAAATTAAACTTATCAAAATTATCAAAATGTAATTTCTTTCTTTATATATATATATATATATATATACTTTTTAAGATAAAATAATTTTAATTATAAAACATTTTATTCAACAAAAGAATTCCAAACTTTCACAATAATTTTCAACCATAACATATAATTAGGAATCGAACTCATCTATCATATCACCAAAGTGTTACCTATGATCTATGGAACAAATTAAGGATTTATAATGTGTAACTTGAAATTATTTTTATCAACAAAGTAAATATTAATCTTCAATTTAAGAATTATATTATGATTAATAATAAAAAAAAATTAGTTAAAAGAGCAAATAAGAATTGAATTATAATTTTTATTATCATAAAAAATAATAATTTTTTTATTATAGTATTTTTTATGTTAGTAACAATTTATTTAATATATATATATATATATATAATTTTTTATATATAATTTTTAAATATAATATATATAATATCTGAATTTTTAAAAAAATAATAAAAAAACATGAAAGCTGCCACAATCCTTTCAATTTATTCTTCATGGGTAAATTAATCTATGTTATACAAAAGTATTGTTAAATAAAACCTTTAAATTAAAATTTAATATAATGGTAATCATAATAAAAGAAAGAAAAAGTTTCTTATGAATACATATTTATTCGAATGCATAGGACTTTTACAAATATACTTTTAATTTGTCATGTTGCAAGTTAACCATATTTTTAATATTGAATGAAAAAAAAATTTAGTCATTTTTTTCTTCTTTTTATTCATTCATTTTGGATTTTTTTTTTAATACATTTTACTTATTCAATCCTTTCTATGACTACTCCTTGCTCTTAATTCTTAACTTTAATAATAACTCAATAAATTCTGGAATTGAAACTACAGTATACAATCGAAGTAATATCAAGATAAGGAATCAAGCTAAAATTAATTTAAGTAATTCAACTATTATATTTAACACTATATTGTTCTTCAATTTCAGGTAAGAAAGAAGATTCAAGTAAAATTTAGGATTAGTCTAAAGCTCCCCTTAACTCTAGAATATAATTGTTAATTAATACTTTTCAATTTTAGTAAATTAATTTATGTATAGTATTTTTTTTAATGTGAAACTGTTTATAAGGTTCTAGATATATTATAGTGTATTATAAATTAAACATTCTTAGAAGTTAAAATTATACTTTTGAGATTAAACGTTCTCACACATCATCTTAAAAAAGACATACTATACAATTAGTTTTAAATGAGACAATTCTAAAGATGGGTTCCTATAGATAATATTGCAGAAAAGACAATGTTGTAGCCCACATGATTGTGCTTTAGTCTAGACAAGGTCGCTTAAGACCAAATAAGATTATTTCAAATTAGAGATACGACTTCAAATCAAACAAAACTATTTCAGACTAAACGATGTCGGTTAGATAATGTATTCTGAATACATATTTAAATAGATCCCAAAAACCTTTTAGAATAATATTTCGTTTGGATGATATGAAAAATAGGAAGGAAAGAATCAGGAAGGAAGGAAATAGGAGGATAAAGATTAGAGTGGAAATAGTGGAAAAATAAGTTTGGATAGACTAGAAAATAGAGTAGAAGAAAATATTAGTAGTATAATTTAAAAAAAAATAAATTTTAACTTTAAAAAATTTAATTTTGTTATTATATTTTTTATTAACAGTATTTATTTTTAAAATTTTTTAAAAATTATTTAATAATTTAAAATAAATAAAAAACAAAAAAATTAACCCCTTCCCACTTTCTCTCCTCTTAGGGGGGAAATAATTTCTGCAGATCTCATGAAATTTAATCCCTTCCTTCTATATAAGACAAATGCAAACAAATAGAGGTAGAGAAGTACAATCCATTCAAATCCTGTAAACAAATTCTTTACCTCCTAAATTTCCTCCAAACAAACAAAGCATAAATAACCTCTTCAGAAGGTACTTTGGAAGTCCAAATAGTATAAGTTAAACATTAACTCTAGAACTTATGTAAATTAATATCGAATAATAGATGAATTTTGAAAAGGATAACTCATGACCAAATATACATAATTATCATAGTCGTGTAGGAAAATAACATGATTATGCAACCCCTGTGGAGCGAAATAATGATTTAGATATAATTATGTTTGAGCACTGAAATGTATCAATTATTGATATGTGTGGATAGTTTTAGATGAAATGAATTGATGTATGAATGTTAAGAATCTCATTTTCTATATAGAGATTATATATTAAGTTCTAAAACTTATATGCAAATTATATATTTGGATTGTTATATATAAAATGAGAAAATGAAGGGAGGATTGAAGCCTCATATAACATATTAGTAGTTTAAATTATGTTCTGGTGAAACTTTGAGTTAAGACCACATGATGAATGGAATAAGACAATGAGATCATATGTTTGAAAAAAAAGGCAAGACCTTCATATGAGATAAGTGTGAGAAAATGGAATAAGACAATGAGATCATATGTTTGAAAAAAAAAACGCAAGACCTTCATATGAGATAAGTGTGAGAAATGAGAATTGTACTTAATAAGTGGTTATTATGCATTGTATGTATAAAATGTTATTTTTAGAAATCATTATTATGAGAGCTAATTTACAATATCCTTTAAGTGGGCCAAATGAAAAATCTAAGATTTGACTCATGATGAAAATATACCAGAGTTCATAAAAATATGAATTTTTTCTATTCATAATAGGTGCATTTTTTTTCAGTGCCATGATGTCAATCTATCCATACCTTTCATTTAACTTAGGAAATTAAAAAAAGATAAAAATAAAAAATAAAGGATCAAAGTGCTTATATCCAAATGTAAGCTACTGTGTGTGTGGTTCAAACTACTGTGTATTTTTTAGCCTAAGGGATATGTGAGTTAAGTTTAAGTCTCTTAAAGGATTGATTGAGAAATTTCATTATTTTTTAGAAACAATGATTAATAATGGAAATGATGATAATGATGTTAATTTTATTAAAGTCACACAGTTGTTATGAAAATTACATCTTGATACTTGTCACTGCTTTGATAAAATGATGGTGATTTGGATCCACATGCATATGCATATAATAAAGATGACTAATTATAAATTAATGAGGATTATTATGGTATAAGATGCAACAAATAATAGAGTAAACTGCATTCATACATTGCATATTATGATAGTCCTATGTGATTGTCATAGAACTAACATGTTGATTAAGTTAAAATATGATATACTACTCCTATGTAACTTCTACTGAATGAAATATCTACACTCCCCTTCTATTATGTTTCTTTGTATATGTTATGTAACATGGATCCATAGTGAATAAGTGATGTGGAACGTTTGACCAAATGTAGAGATAAATGATGACTTAAAGAATGAATAATAGTCTGACATCCTAATAATACAAGCAACCACTATGGAACGAAGCTATTAAATGAATGATGAGAACTCATAGAGTTAATGATCGTTAGCCATCTTTGTACAAATTTAAACTTAATAGGTAACTCTATTATTTCCAACTTAGTAATACAAACTTAAGTTTCCTACATCTTGAATGAATTACAATCTACGTAGGTGACTTAGAGAATTGTTACAATGTACCATGTATGTTTTCTCTATAACTTTCTTCAATTTTTTGTCATGTTTCTTTCCTCCTTACTATTCTAATACCTTTCGTGATATCCAAACTACAAGGATCCATGGTAGAAAAATTTAACAATCTCACAAAAATTTAGCTTAAAAAATTTTCAAATCTAGTATTAATAAATTTATATGACGACAATTACTCACCATGGAGACAACAAATTGAAGGTACAATTACAAGGCATGATTTGGAGGATTATTTTTGTGAGGATCAGGTGCTAAGAAAATTTAACACAAAAGAAGATAGGATTTAAAAAAAATTATCAAAAATTCAAAAAATTGCATATTATGCAAAAATTATGTGTGAAGTTTTACTCATAGACAAGTGCATTAGTTGGAGTTAGAAAGAGAGTATTTGAATCTATACTTTTGAGCTAACAATGAAAGTTTTGTATTGAGTAATTTGATTAAAATAGAAATAAAACAAAAGAAATAAAAAATGAAAATTTAAGGAAAATGAGCAATCACAAATATAACTTCAATTATGAAAGAGCCTATGACTATGACCTCTTTTACGACTTTCCCCAATATTACTCTAACCCTCTTATGAACGATAAGCATTAATTGTCAATCATTCATTCTAATTTTATTACCATTCAATGATTATGTGATAATAAAATTCTTTTACTCAAATTATCATTATAATGATCATGCAAGATAAATAATTAAAAGAAGTATAAAGAATACTCAATTTTATTAATTTAATAACTGATTAGACATAAAAAAATTATGGTTGATCCTCGAAAATCCTAAATCCAATTTACCTTGTATTTGTATTAATTAAGAAATGGTATGATTGTCAATTCCCTTATTAACTAAGAAATTAACAAGAATGATTAGCTATTATCAATTAATCAAGCATAATAAGTAAAAAACAATTGAATACAAAATATATTCATAATAGAGATAAGAGGTTCAATTGATTACATCATAAATTTCACCAACCTAGAGGTGTTTCTATGAATTTTATGCATGGGTAGTAACATGTTTTGAGTACCTTGTAGAGGAAGGAGTCTGGGAAATTTAGCAAACACCAGAATTTTCTGGTAAGGAATGCCTCTTTGAGAGTTCCCATATCACAGAATCTCAAACCACATTGTCATTTTGGTTTGCATAAGTTTTTCCATGATGACCAATGGACTTTACACTTAAAACCATTTTGTCCCCACAAGAAATTTGCCACCAGTGAATCAACTGTAGAGCATAAGCATGTTGGTAACTAAAAGCAACTTAACGCATCATATACATGAGTACTATTTACACCACTGATTTCAATGACACTTCCTTTCTTACCCTTGATAGGTATTATTCCTTTTATCCCAAGATATTGAAAGTCTTGAATATCAATTTGGACTCGAATCAACCTGCACTCTCATTCTTTACCAGATCATGTTTATAATGTTTTTGTTCACATTTTAGCTAAATGTAAGATATGTTTTCTCCAAGTTCACATATTATTTAGACACTATTCATAAGTGTTAATGATATGTAGTATTTGTTCTGCTTCCGTGTTGTTTTCTTAGGCAAATATGAGGTTGTCATCTGCAAAGAAAAAATAGGATATGATGGTGCATTCTTGGACTTCACTCCATGGATATGTCTCGTTGCTTCCTCATGCTTGATCATACCTGCAAAAATATCAACATATAGGATAAATAAGTAAGGTGAGTGGAGGTCCCCTTGTCTCAACCCCTGTAGCGGAGAAAACGTGTCTTGGACTCTCCATTGAAGAGGATTGAGTAGGAGACTGTTGTTACACATCTCAATATCAACTTTTCCATTGGTGTTTGGAATCCCATTGTTTCAATAACTTTCTCCAAGAATGTCCATTATAATCTGTCATAGACTTTCAACATATCAAGTTTCATAGTCATCACTTCAGGCCTTCCAGTTTTGCATTTTTTTTCATGGAATGGAAGACATTGAAACAAATTAAGGAATTATCAGTACTGAGTCTTCTTGGACAAAAATCACATTCGATGATATTGAAAACATCATTAATCCATCTATTGAGTCTATAAGCAATGCTTTTAGTAATTTTCGAGGCCACATTGCACAAACTTATAGGCCTCAATTGTTGTGGATGTTCGGGGTGTTTGGTATTTGGTATCAAGCATATCATAAGTGTGGTTTATGGTGGATGGGTCACCTTGTGAGTTAAATATTTTTTATGCCCTTGTTGTAACATTAGAATAATTTATATACCAATAATGTTGGAAAAAAAACTGGTAATCCATTTAGTCCCAATGCCTTGGTTGGGTGCATTTCATGAGTGCTTTATGCATTTTGAGATGGATCCTTGAGTTATTTTGTTGCTTCTTTTGTAAGTCGATTTTGGATTCCTTCTTGGCATGTTTCAATGATTTGCAATTTGGTGGTTAAATAGATGTTCTAAAAATAATTTTGGAGGATATTTCATACTACCTTTCTTCTTATGACCCAATTACCCTCGTTATTTTTTTTATCTTTTTTAAAAAGTTTACTTTTGCTCTTTGCATTACTTTTGGTGTGAAATAACTTAGTGTTTCAATTCTCTTACACCATTCATTCTACCCGCAATCTCTACTTTCAAAATATTTCTTGTAATTTCAACAAATCAAAAAGTTTCAATGGGTTTAGTGACAAATTCATCACTCACTTATTTAGTTTTTTCAAATATATTTCCATGTTAAAAAAAAAGTTCTTTGTTAGTCCCTAACATCTATCGTTGTCTTGCAAGTGGATGCTTGAACTCAATTTTCGTTAACAGATGGTTAAGTTGGTGTGTTAAATGCCACAAAGGATCTGTCTTGTCATCAAAATGACGTCATTTAGGGTCTCAATTAACAAGTTGGCTATTGATTGGGTAAATGGCGTCGTTTTTCCATATTTCTCAATTCTTCCATCATACCTTAGCAAAACGACAACGTGTTGAGGGTCATTTTATTCCTTTGTATTCTTTAATTATTTTAGGGATTCTTTGATCTTGTATTGCTGTAATTTTCTGTCATCTTCTTCATATCAATTTAGTGAAGGTCCTAGGTGTTACTACAAATTGAGAACGATTATCAGAGTGTCTTCATAAAAAAAAAACCTTGGTAGACTATACTATAGGTGCCCTAAAATAAAGGTAATCAAATGTCTATGTTGTGTATTCATTTATATTGGTTTAGGGTTTTTCTAACTTTGAAGATTTGTGATATAGGTAGAAGAAACATGTAGGTTTTTTTGTGCGGTTTGGTGGAGGAAATGTTGTACCAATAAAGGATAATTTTGATGGGGCCATTAAAGCAACTGATAAACCACTATTTTGTTACTTTATCTATGGGAAATTTGTTATAATTATGATATAATTTATGATTATTTGATTGTAATTTCACTTAATTTCCCTTATTTTGCAGGAATGGTCATGCGAGCAGAGAATCTTCAACTAGGAAAATTTTTGGAAAAAAAAAGGTAAAAGGAACATAAAAAGACAAGGAATCTAGTGTGACAATGCCACATCAGCCCTAATAACACAAGAAGCATCCCAGTCAAGAACAATGGAAGAGAAATCTTAAGTATGATAGACTTGTGATGTAAAATAATCGTTTTCAAGAAGAAACAATTTTTTAATAAACTATTATGATTAATTATTTTAGGATATTGCATAATTCTTATTCTTTTATGTATTCATTTCTTTATGTTTTTTATATGAATGTATAGAACCTATTTTTAGGATGTATTATTATTATCTTCTACCTCTAACATATGTGTTTAGTGTGAGGCAATGCGACAAAACTTCTTTTCCCACTATTAACATCCAACAAGAAATGCAATGAGGGTATTGATGGCCTTAGTTTGAGGAGTAAGACCTTCTCCCTCCTTGGTGCTATTTTCAAAGAAAGTTCTCTTCTACTCTCCACTATAATATTTTTGTGTGTATATAAGAACTTAAGTTTGAAGAGGGAGATATTTTTTTCTTCTATTCATTTCTCAAAATTTATTATCCCTCATCTTATTTTGTCTTGTTTTCTACCATGGTAATTAAGTTTTCCAATTGAATTATGGGAATGATAGAAGATTAAGTTTAAGGGACATCTCCCTCCTCATTTTTTTCTAAAATTGCTTGTAACTCGTGATATCCCTATATACTTAATTATTTAGAATGTTAGTGGATTTAGGGTTTAGAAATCTTTAATATTTTGTGGCAAATACTAACCGAATCTAATAAGGATTTGAGAACTTTTAATAAAAATAATTGATAATTAGTTATATTCCTTGTCATCTTGTCTCACATTAAAGTAGATAAAGTGGGGATTGAACTTAATTGAGGTTGCATCCAACCTCTCTCTTTTTGTTGAGTGATTCTCCTCCAACTTGTACACCTTAGATCTTGCCTTGTAATTTTTTCAAGAGTTATGCAAGTTGATTGCATAACAAGAAAATGATAAAAGAAAATAAAATTAAGCTTCTTTGATTTGACGATGACTTAGAATTTTATTTAGTGCTTCATTGGAGCTTAACATATTAAAAGTTAATTCTTTAGTGCTCCTTAATTAATTGTTATAATTTTAGGTGCCCTAAAATTATAACTAAATTAAAATACATTCTTGGAGAAGTACAAGTGATCGAAAAAGAAAAGAAAAAAAAAGGTGCAAGGAAAGGAAAAGTTCAAAAATAATAAAAATAAATAAAAATTATAAAATCATGAAACCCAAGAAAATTTGTTTAAAATTTAAGGGTAAAAGTTATTGAAAATATAACATTTGTGTTCCATTTCTTCTTATATCATACCTGATTATATAATTTCTTTGACCATGTTAAAACCTTGAAAAACACATTTTGATTCTTGTATGTGATTTGACTTTTAGTGAAGATTTAAGGTTTATAGGAAAGCATATGGTAGTGTACAGTTATGAGGAGTAAAGCGTTGATGATCTATACCCTCATATACTTGAGAGACGGTAAGAAGAATGACCTCTTCTATGTGTGACACTTAATTTCAAGGAATTAAGATCCTAATTAGATTATTATTAATTGATCCTATGATGGTAATTACATTTGGTTGGTGCATACTTAATATGTGAGATCCTAGATTCTATACTTGCTATATTCTCATTCCTTGTGATATTTCTTGAGGGAAATCAATGTTTAAGTTTGAGGATATGATAAGCCACTATTCTGTTGATTTATCTACGAAAATTAGTTATAATTATGATATAATTTATGAGTATTCAATTATAATTCCATCTAATTTTCCTTATTTTTCATGAATGGTCACGCAACCAGAAAATCCAAAAATAGATAAGTTTTGTGCAAAAAGAAAGGTAAAATAAACATCAAAAGATAAGAAATCTAGTGCGACAATGCCACGTCAGTCTTAATAATGCGTGAGGCATCCTAGTCAGCTCTATGGTGCTGTAAGATGACTTAGAATGGTCACGACGGTTAAGAAAGTAGCTAGGTCAAGTCTGGTCCACGAAAAAAACCCTAATCCACACCTATAAAAGGGAGGTTCTGTCACACCATTCAACACATCACTTTAGGCCTAAAAGGCCACATCACTCTCCAAGGAACAAGCGTCTGATTACTCCGGAGACACACCACTCCAGTACTCATTTCATTCTCATCTTTCTTTCAATATGTTCTACTATAAGATCTTAGAGGTAGAAGCTCTTTCATAATGCGAGTTGCAATGTTCTATTATCAGTTTTGCCAATACTATGGTTTTGTCATCTTTTCTAGAGTTAGGATTATGAATTATTTTGTTCAGTTAGTATGGTTTGTTTGTCTTCTCTTTGTATGTGTAAATAATTTCCAAATCATAGGGCTTTGGTGAAACTTATGATGTAACCAATTAAACTACTTTTTCCCTTTTATGAATGATTATGTGTTTCTGTCTAATTATGTTTTCCTCATTATGCTTAATTAATTACTGAAAATTAGTTACTTTTGTTAATTTCTAATTTAATTGGGAGATAGACCTATAAGGTAAATTGAATCAAATGATTTTGGAGGATCAATCAGAATCCTTGATTTCTAATCGATTATTAATTTAACAAGTTCGAATGTTCTTTATACTTCTCTTAATTATGTACCTTGCATGATCATTAGGGGTAGTAAATTAAGGGAAATAATATTACTATTGTATCATTGGATAGTAATTGAATAAGAAATAATGATTAGCAATTGACTTCAAATAATTCATAACGGAGTTTGGGTGAAATTAAGTAAAGTGATAAGGGGAATCAAAGTCTCATGTCCTTCCATAATTGAATTTGTGTCTATGTTCTTTTGTTTTAAATTTCTTACTATTGTTTTTTCTCCTTCTTATATATTTTAAATACTTTCAAACCAAACTTTTTTTTAGTGATCTTAAAAGTTAGGATTCATTCATTCTTTTAAGGATTGTTGAAATAGTCTCTGTGGAAACGATATTGAAAGTTTTAAATACCTCATTCTACATCGACGAGTGTACTTTCCTGTAAGTAAAAATTTGTACACATAGTTGTCACAATCCTAATTACAACGAGACGACGAACTCGCTGAAATTTTAGAAGAATAGATTTGATTATGTAGAGTCGTCACCAAATTTTATTTAAAGGGAAAAGATTTGGAAAAACCCTAACTTGAGGATGAGATTCTAAGTTTGGGAGTCGGTTACGAGTAGGGTAGGTGTTAGGCACCCTACTAGCTCATTCCGAAGAATGGTACCCTTAAACTGAGTATGTGATTTACTTGAAAACTGTTTGATCCCTTTAATTAGAGTGAAAATACATAGATTGATGGAACTTAGCCTAACAGGACTTGATCCTGCTCTTACATATTCCCTGGTGCAATGGGAAACTCAAGGCTTACGTAGTTCTGGTTTGAAGGCTTGACCTTTGGAGGTGCTTGAAAATAGAGTATTTTGAAAGTTTTTTAAAGAGAAATCCTTCGCCCACATATGCACAGGATCCAAGGCAAACGAGGGCTGCATTGGGATCCATATGAATCTTTAAACATCAAACAACAATGAAACCGTCAGTTCTATTTTAGAGTCCATCGCGTGAGACTAGGGATTCCAAAATGAAGTTTCTCTTGAAGTTATTTAAAAAGGATTCTTAGTCCACATATGCACAGGGTCCAAAACAACTATGGCTGCACTAGGACTCATATGAATCCCTAAATATCGAACAGTAGAAAAAGCTACTAGTTCGTGCTTAAGAAAATGAACTTGATTTTGAATTTAAGAAATTGAACTAAACTTGATTTGAAATGGACTTGTTTTAAGATGAACTTGATTTGAAATGGACTTGATTTAAAGTGAACTTGATTTGAAAATGAACTTGATTTGAAACGAACTTGATTTAAAATGAACTTGATTTAAAATGAAATTAATGAACTCGATTAAAAATGAACTTGATTTTCAAATGGTTTAAAATGAACTTGATTTGAAATGAACTTTGTCTAAAATGAGCTTGATTTGAAATGAACTTGAAATAAAACTTGGGAAATTGAACTAAACTTGATTTGGATTTTGCGAAAAAAATTGATTTTGTTTTGAAAATTTGAGAAAAAGGAATTAAACTTGAGTTGGATTTGAGAAAAATAATTGAATTTGTTTCGAAAATTTGAGAAAAAAAAATTAAACTTGATTTGGATTTGAGAAAAAGAATTAAACTTGATTTAAAACAAAATGATTGATTTGAAACTTGAGGAAAAGGATTAAATTTGATTTGAACCAAAGTGAATTTTATTTGAAACTTGAGAAAAAAAATTATTAAATTTGATTTGAAAATTTTTTTCTAATTTTATTTGAAACTTGAGGAGAAGAATTAAAATTGATTTGAATAAATTTAAATTGAAACTTGAGGGAAAAAATTAAATTTAATTTGGGCCAATTTGAATTGATTAAATTAAAATTGGACGGATTAGTTGTAAAAAGCCCATTTGAAAGTTGGATGGGTGAAGCCCAATAGATTTTCGGAAGAGCTATTCGTTGCTATCCAGCCCAATTAGGAGGTAATTAATCCCGGCTTTGGCCTGCTTGTCGGCAGCCCATTAAGGCCCAATGACCTTGAGCTGACTTGTATGTGGGAATTTAAAAAAAAAAACTACCGCCTGGGGGAATCGAATCCCAGAACCTGAGGTCATAGGCAACGAGCTCATCCACTAAGTTGGGCCTCCAATTTAGGCTTAATAGGCATGCAAATTGACTTGATTAAAACCTAAAACCCAGAAGGATTCCATGCGGTCGAAGCTTATATATACTGCATGTATCAATTGATTAATTCAAGGTGCAATACTTTAACCATCAGGTCGTAATTTCAGTATTCTCCACTTCCACCAGCTCAAGCAATAGCGTACTAATTTTGGTTCGTCCCAGAGGTGATTAATGATTGCTCCAAGAATTGACTCAAACTGTATGTCTTTTATATTGCTATAGCGATCCCATTAGGTTTGAAGCACAAATCAGCGAGTGCTACTGATTAAAGGCCTAAGCTCTCTCATGGTCAAAGTCAACTGCTGAAGCAGAAGGCAAATGGGGATCAGTTGCAAAGTACCATTCATTCCAGAAGCAAACGAAGTCATAAGGGAGCGTTCTGCATTTCAGTTTTAGTGCAAATTTGGCTTTGAAAAGATTGGAAAAATCCATTGTGGGACAGGAAAACTTAGACCCAAACAACCCGTACAATCCTTCTACATGAGCCTTGTTGGAACCTGGATACAAATATGATCTGCTTCCAATCTTCTGATAAACATAATACCAATGTTTGGAACTCCAATATAGGCCTTCCTTGTAGGACCTTTACAACTGCGGTAGATGATCAGGAAATGTCATTCCTAATAGATGTAATAACTACCAGCTTGAGAGCTTCCATATTGGCCCGAACTTGTGCAAATTCCGATCCAAAAACACATTTCTTCATTGAATTAATTGTTCTAACAGAGAGCTCAGGAAAGTGATTCCGAATTCAAATATTTCTCTTCCCTTGAATACGATGAACAATAGAGAAACTATGAAGGCTGATTAAAATCTCAATAGTCAAATGGCCTGGAATAGATCGGCCTCCAACCTATTATGATTCTGTGACATTTCCTCTGCCAGTAACCATCATGGCATTTGTAAAGATGATGCTATAATGAAAACCTTATCAGTGATTGGCCTTCCCTGTATAAACTTGAGAATTCGACATAATAGAACTTCATCAATTATTATTATCACTGTTGCATCCTTTACCAAGTCAGGTTTCATACATTATTAACCTCTTCAATCATGGTATCTTACAGGAAAAGTAGATTTCGGCACAGGATTACAGAAGAAAGGTAGAACTAGGCTATCTCCCCGTTCATTTGATTAGACATTGGTTGATATTTCAGGAAATACTCATGGATTATCTTACAAACGTAGTATTTCAGATTACAACAACTGAACGTTACAAATTATGAACTCTTAAGCTCGTTCTACGACCATTGGATTTCGACCTCTAATCGAGAACAAAGATACATGCACATCTATTAATACAAGGAGAATCGACGCAATGGTTTAAGTATCATCTCTGTTAAATCAATCAAATTTTAGTCAAATTTAAAAGGTATAATAAAGGATTTGAGATCCCACTTAGAAATTCTACTTTCTTTGCAAGCCTTTATAAGTTATTCCTACGCAAGATTGGATTTGTATGGCGTGAGACCTTCCTCAACTAAGGCTAGGACAAGCTTTGAGCAAAGTCAATCCTTCTAGGTACAAAGCTTCCTCGTTCTGTATCAATAGAGTCGTTCTTCGGCACAAAAGGTGGAGGGGTTAGAAACCGGAATTCTCTGGAAATATTGAAGTGGAAACCCCAAAGTGAGAGAGGCAGAGAGAGGTTCTCAGGGAGAAATTTCTGCATGAAAGAAAAAAAACCCTCCCCCTCAGAGCTTCCCTTTCTCTTTATATCTTAAAAATTTTCCTCTTTTTCAAAAATCCCCTGCCAAAAACCATATATTTTTTTTTGTTTCTATTATTTCATTTTTCTTTTTTTCTTTATTTTTTGTTCTTTATTATTATATATATTTTTGTTATTTTTTATTTTCCTTTTATTTTCATTGCTTCTTTTTTTTATTTTTTTATTTCTTTCTTCTCTTTTTTAGTTTAATCTCTTTTTTTTCAATTTTTTTTTTGCTTTTATTATTTTTTAGTTTTTAGTTTTTTTTTCAATTTTTTTTCAGTTTTTTCTGTTTTTATTGTTATTCATTTTTTATTTTTCATTATTTTTTATTTATTAATATTCCTTTATTTTATTTAATTTATCTTACTGTTTTTTTATTATCTTACTATTTTTCCAATTTTGATATTTTCTGTTTTTTATTTTATTTCATTTTTCCCTCATTTTCTCTTTTTCTTATTTGCTTCTATTTTTTCTCTTTCTTCTTTTTTTTTTACTTCAGTTATTTTTTTTATTTTCAATTTTTTCCTTTTTTTTTGTTCATTTCCACTTTTTAGTTTTTGTTTTATTATTATTTTTCATTTTTTTCTTTTATTTATCTTTGTTTTTGTCTTCTATTTTTATTATTTATTTTCTGCTATCTTTATTTTTTATTTTTATATTTTTTTGAATTATTTTGTTATCCGTTTATCTGTTTTGTTTTTCTGTTTTCTGTTTATTTGTTTTTCTCTGTCTTTCTGTTTTTCTGTCTTAATATTTATTTATTATTTAAATTATGGCTTATTTACTAACTAATTTAAAATGGGACCTCAGACATAATTGGATGTTTACAATAGTAAATGCATAACAACAACTTCAACTTTGCCATCCGAAACTCATGATGAAGATTATAGAAATATTTGTATCGAGCTGCATAAGTTATAAAGTGAAGTTAGGAGAATGAATATTATATTGTTATTCTTGGATGGGTTGGTGGTACGTATTTTATCATTTTATGTTAGATTTTTTATAGGACTTAAGAGTATTATAAAGGACCATTAAGAAGTTGAGTGTTGTTGTTTTGCAGCTTTAGTTTAAGGTTGTTTGTAATTCAAATTTAAATGATGAATGCAATGAAATTTTTCTTTGTCAGACATAGATTATATGCACATTCCTCTTTTACCAATAACATCAACTCTATGTCAATTGAACATTGTTATAAGTGAGGGATCTAGCAACAAACATAATATTCATTAATAGTCAAAAGTGAACATCATAATCGTTGAGAAATCTGTTCAACATGAAGACAAATTAACAAAACCATTCACATTATTCAATAGACATAAAAGTTAAATTAAGTACAACTTCTAGTCATTTAATGACTAAAAAAAACACGATAGCTAGCTAAGTTAATTTTTCCCCCTTAAGGTTAGGGTTGGCATGAACTTTGAAGTTTTTTAAGAATCTTTGGTTGGGAAACCAAGTCAGGTGAAATTAGTGATGGGCTTCCTCTGATGTTGGATCCTTCACTTTGGGATTGAGGTTGTGTATTAGGCACTGATTTTTCAATTGGTCATTTCTTTATCTTCATTTTAGGTCGCAATTGCATAATATGCTTCTTAGGTGAAACGTCTTTAAGTGGAGGTTGGGATTGACTTATGTCAATTTTTTCTTGGCCTTATGTTAGAGGATGTCCAACAATATCACTCCAAAAAGCATCAAGCACACTTGGTTCACGTTGTCTGGAACCAACATTGCTAGCAACATCTCCAATTACAGTTGGATGAGCTTGTCCGAAATAACCCATACCAACTGCAACAGCTGCAGTTGGTTCAATCAGAAGCACCTCCACCAATAGAAAGAGGTGTAGCAGCAGCTTACGCTAATGCCTCTAGCCTTTGTCTCTTAGCTACTGAACATGTTCATTTATTGTGGTTAGACTCTCCACACACCTTATTATTGAATTCCTTTAATTTTCTCTTCAACTTATGTCCTTTGATAGGTTGTTCAATAGGATCATTCTTCCTATTCTTCTTTAGTGTTCCAACTTTCTTGATTAGCTTGGCTGATAATGGTTGTATTTGGTCAATTATGTCTCAATACTCCTTCCTTGGAAATGCCTCAATATGATATTTGTATGTTGCATTGTAGGATGACATGGTTAGCCATGCGTGATAGTGATCTTAAGGATGTTCGTTCTTATATACAATTCTTCACATTCTTATTAAATGTTGAAATAATTATATTATGTTAGGGACTAATTTGATTGTTAAATGATTGAATATTTATCAAACACCACACTCAATAAAATACTTGTTAGCTTCCAAAATCTGCATAAAGAGCTTTAACTTCCTATATTAACAGCAACCTTGGTTGGTCGATACTGGACCTCAAATTTATGACCAACATTATCTCTTAAAAAATTATTTAAGTGGGTGGATAAAATAGACATACATACAACTCTATAAAACTACTATTGAAAGTAATACATGACCAAATTATTGTCCAATTATACTTTCAATCTTCTCTTTTTCTAGCTTGCTTTGCTGAAGTGGAGGTAAATGATGATTATGTCTCCCAAGCTTAAGTTTATTTGTTGTGATTGTGTTAAAAATGATCACCTTCACTTCATTAAGCATAGTTATTATTGGCTTAATCCTTGAATTTAGAATCTTGGCACTAAACACCTCACGATTGTTGTTGCAAATGTTATCCATTTTAGGTCAGTCATAGAAATAAGCTTTTGTTGAACACTCATTTGGCTTCAAATCCAAATAACCATAAGCCTATGAGTTTGTTAGTCTTTGTGTGTCCCACAACACATTTTTCAATTCAATGTCGTTTCACTACTTTGAAAATTTTTGCTAGATATGCCAAACCCAAAACCTTTGAGGTGCACCAAGTGTCATTTCTTGTAAGGCTTGAGTGATCCCCTACAAATAAATTTCTTGCAAATTAGTCCTCAACAAATTTAAAATAGTGAAAAGGAATCCCAAACAAATTAAAACACTATCAATAGGGTCCCTGCTATATGCAATTGCAGTTCCTGCATTCAGTAACCCAAATGTAATGGTCCTTCAAGTGGAACACTAATGATTAAGTTCATTAGGATCTATTATAATAGCTCCTGCATGTCAGAAATAAAACGTCACTTATTTTATCTATAATCTCTCAAATCCTCAGGCAAAAGTTCTAAGAACCATTTCTTTGTTCTTAATATCAACGACACCATATGCAATAATCCAAAACTGGTTGTTCGCATCTTGTCCTATTGTTGAAAGTAAATGACCTCCATAGTAACCTTTCATAAATGCCATCAAGGTTATCATAGGTCTACACCCCTCTTTAAAACCCTTCTGACAACCATCTAGGCAAAGGTATACCCTATAAAAAGTGGAGATCTCTTTGGTTGAGTTATTATATTCATTTTAATTGTGGATCTTGGATTCCATTCGAGCAACTTAGCATAATAGTCTTATAGCCTGGCATATTGTTCGTTTTCATTTCCCTCCAAAATCTTCTTTATTTCTCTCATATTTCTCCATACACTTGTATCTTCTAAATGGACTTCAAACTTGTGTTTGATGTAGTCAACAATTTTTGCATATGTCATCTTTTTCTCCTTTCTCAGTTTCTTCACAAGTTTCTTAGTCACCCAAGCATGTGTTGTTTGTTTGTTCTTAAAACAAATCCACATGTTTGTTCATATTGGAATGTCTTGATCTAGAAGCAATGTTGTGCATTGTTATATGCACAATATATCTTCCAATGACATGTCTCCTCTTTGTATTTGTCCCTCATCCTTACTTTATCATTCTTCACCTACATTATTTCTCTACCCAGTTGTATTGTATAATATTTAACCTTATCTTTAAATACTTCCAAAAATTTGGAAATTCTATCCCTAAATCCAAAGCAACATGGCAAAATGTGACACTTTGATTAAATTATAAAAATATATCCTTAAAACCAGACTCATCATCAAATTTTGTAGGAATTTTAATTTCTTCAAATTTCCAAGAATCTAAATGTTCACTTCCAACAACTTGTTCTTCCTCATATGTTTCCTTATGTCCTATTCCCTCATCAGTTTCTTTAGAAGAAGAAAAATAAGAAGAAGAATACCCAACCATGATAACTTTTCTCTTGTTGGGTGTTCTGGTTGAGGATGGTTGTCTTTTTCCTTTTTTTGGTTATTTGCTTTTTCTACACAACCTTCCTCCTACTCCTTCTCCTGGGTTGAGGTTCTTTAGTCTGAACTTCTTCCTCCATATTCACATTACCAGGAATACAAGCTTAATCTTCATTTTCAACTTCATCTTGGACCTTAACTTGGGCTTCACTTTGGACTTTACCATCACCACTTTCAAGAACAATGGGTTGAGAATTGCCTACACCAAATTGTTCAAGGACCACATCAATCCTTTTCTTTATTTTACCATTTCTTCGTAGTTGTATTTGTGTCATTCCTTTCTTACCTACATTTTTCTTTTTAAAGCTCTTTTTTTTGTCTCATCCCTACTTTTATGGGGTGCATCTTCACCACTAGCCATCTCTTCAACATGTTCATCAAGTACATCTTCACCACCAACCACACCTTCAAAAATATCAAAAAATTCAGGACCACTCACATCACCACCAACACTGGCCCCCATGTTTCTTTCCCTCTGACTCTTCATCTCCTTCCTCATTGCTAGAACACATCCCTAAGTGATTTATTTTGATGTCCAACATCTTCAACCTCACCCTCATTTTCTTATCCAACTCCTTCCACATTTGTAGTCTCATCCACAGCCCCCTCTTCAACATTCTTCAACATAACCTCAAGGTCAACTTCCTCCATAGCATGTTCATAATACACATTAATCTGGCCTTCATTCATCTTAGCCACGACAGGGTTATACCAAAATACATTTTTCAAGTTCATGTACCCAAGATGCTCAACAAACTTCTCGAAGATAAAGACATCCAAGGTATCTTCATCACAATCTTCCCAAACTTTTACCTTATTGTACCTGTACCTTTTTCTCTCACTCTTTTCAATCATAAAATTCTCACCATGGTGAATGTATATATCAATATTCTACATTAATATACATGAGAGAAGAGTTATTAAAATATAACTCAACATGCTTTATTACAAAAGATAACCAGCAACTAACAATGGGGAACCAAAACAAAAACATAATCTAACACCAAGGGACCACTTAAGCCCATAAAAGTTTCACTCATTCATTTAATAATCTAATGAGACAAATAAATGCAAACAACAATACAAATAAAGTACATTTTTGAAGCACCAAACGCATTAAAATGCACAAACAACCTAACATTAATAATTGACACAAAAGGCAACATTGTGGGACCTATTTGCAAAACCTATACCCAAGAATTAACCCCAAATAAAACATTGAGGATAGAAAACATTTATTTAACCTTGTTCGTCATTAAATTTTTGTTCTTTAAACCCTAGCAGCAAAGGACAACAATTCACCTTCTTCTTCAGAATATCACCTCCACTCGACAATTTCTTCAAGTTATAACCCACCAAGTACACGACGACCCTTTTTTCCCTCCAATACAACAGTTACTTAACATACCAGCAAAATGTCAATGTTTTCACTCAAGATATAAGTCCTTGTAGCCACAGTTAATTTTGACCCTAAACAACATCATTTTGATGACAAGACATATCCCCTATGACATTTAATGTGCCAACTTAGCCGTTCGTTAATAGAAATTGAGTTCAAGGGCCCATTTGCATGACGACAATAGATGTCAAGAACCAACGGAGGGCTTTCTCTAACTTAGGAACATATTTGCATAAACTAAACAAGTGAGGGACGAATTTTCCATCAAACTCAAGTTCCCATTGTTGTTCCTTACAATGTTTAATGTTTTCTGCAAGGGAAAAACTCTTGGTTTTTTTAAAAAAAAAAACTCATTCTTCATACCCTAAGTTTGGTGTTCCAACATGGAGGAGTTACATTTATAAATCATGAACACTTCCTCGATCACCTATGTTTTACCCGTATATTTTGTGTATGTACCACACCTTGTATTCCCTATCATCATGGTGCAGTTCCTTTTTTTCATCTAGATTTGTTCAAATTTAAAAGGTATTTATCTCTTGTGGTGTATTTGTTTACCTTCCTTAGGTACCTCAATAAGCAATGGGAGATAGTAAGATCCATATTTACTAAGATGACGCATTATGGTACTTTGGAAAGAATTCTTGAAATGTGTGGAGCCAAATCCTCTATCCAATCTTTACTTTATATTGTTTTCCCCAACCCGACCAGTGTCCCATATGTAATGGATACCCTTCAAAGCCCAAGTCTTCCAGTTCACAGTTAGATAAATAATTTTGAATGCTTCTAGTTGGATAATTATCTGGTCATTGACTCTACCTTTCTCAGAGTTTTGCATAACAACACTAAAATCTCTCATGCACAACCATCGAGTTTCCACTTCAAGTTTAATAAATCTCATTAGTTTCCATATTTAGGATTTGTTTTGCTTCTTAGGGTACCTATATAACCTCGTGATGCTCCAAATCCCATCATTTGGTCTTCCACTTTTCCATGTATGTCATTCATGGTTTGAGAAGTTAGTATGAACTATACTTGCTTCTTTCATAGCATTGCCAAGCCATCAAACTGACTTTTCCTACTATCTCTACAATCAATTGCTACCATGCAGTTTAACTTTAAGTGTCTCCTTATTGTCTATCTCCCATGGGCCTTCCTTCTGGTTTCCATAAGGAACACTAAATTAGGATCTTCCCTGTGTGTTAACCTTGACAAGGCTCACACTGGTTAGTGGTTCCTAAGCCCCCAACAATTCTAGCTTATAATTTCCATGACGCTAAGCAGTGTTGGTTCTCTAACACTACATCATCTAAGTGTGAATCACCTATCGTTTTTATCTTCTTATATGATGGCCTTGTTTCCTCTTCCATTTCATGTATCTCTCAGTCTATTCCCTTCCTTTTTAGTGCATTATTCCCTTCCTTGGCATTATTCTCTTTTCTAACTTTAAACATTTGTTTTAGCATTCGATCTTTTAGTGTCTCACTTGTTTGGTCATCCAATGTTAAAGTTGTAATGGAAAAAATCCTCAGATGATCCTTTATTTTTCCTACTCTAATACTATCTATATGGAATGAATTTTCTACCATTTTGTTAATGTCAGGTTCTAGTAGTCTACTCCATTATTGATAACCACAAATGTACTGATTTTATCATTTGGTAGGACCTAAGTTATTGGTTTGATATTTGTTAAGACTTCATTATCACCACCCTTGCCTTTCTCCTAATTATGACTGCTAAATTTGGTAACACATACGATCTTGTGAGAATATACACGCAATCATATACCATATGGTATATTTGTGATCATTTCATCTACATCATCATTGATTTCAATACATGATTTGATGGTGTGTCCTAGCCTTCCATAATTATAGCAAAATTTTAGGAGTTTCTCATATTTAAAAAATATTTTTCATCATATCCCCCTATCATTGGATAGTATGATCCCATGTGTAAAGGTTGTTTAAGGTCCAAGGTTCCTTAAATCACATGTACTAGCTCCATAAAGCTTCCTTAGAGTTGTCCCGGTCATTGAATTCTCCTATAGAGTCTCCAATATTTTGTGCTACCTCTTTTGTTCTTTTTTTCATGAGTAAATCATGATTCTGTATCCAAAAGGAATTTGTGTAGATCAAGGTTTAATG
This sequence comes from Canavalia gladiata, assembly GCA_037954105.1. Lineage (NCBI taxonomy): Eukaryota > Viridiplantae > Streptophyta > Magnoliopsida > Fabales > Fabaceae > Canavalia > Canavalia gladiata. The sequence goes on from CM075660.1 coordinate 21,179,215, forward strand.
GTTGTTGATCCACATTCAATTTTTGAACTATCAAGACATGACGATTAAAAAACCAAGGTTTACCTTTAAGTATCATGTCATGGTCTCTTTGGAAGAAGACACAGAAGGTGAATAAACTCTTTCTAAGATCCATGATCTCAACTCCTTGTTTTGTTTTCCATATATTCATCATTATATTCTTGAGTATGTTGAGGTTGACTCTTCCGATGATTCATAACTTTACCCGCTAGCATGAGTAATAATCATGGATCTGTGGGAGCAAGCTTGTGATTCGACAGAACTATAATAATTGTACTTTCTACTTTTGTGAAATTGGTGATTTTTCAATAATATATTATATTATAATTTTTCTATTCTAAGCTATTTTCACTCCACGAAAATAAAAAAATATCTCAATACCAAAAAATGAATGCAACCTTATTAACTGTAACAAATGCTTAGAAAAATCCTAGTACAACATAGTCAACATATCTTAGAGATTCTAGAATTTAAAAAAAAAATTAAAAATTAAATTAAATAAAAATTATTTTTAATTTATATTTTTAAAAAACTTTTGAAGTTATAAATAAAAAATATTTTTAAAATTTTTAAAAATTCTTCCATTTTTTCCCTTTCTTTTTTTAATAATTCATAAGCATAAATAAATTTTAAAAAATATTTTTTTATCCTAAAATAAATTTATAAACAAAACCTTACATATAAAAAGATTAGTTTTTAAAAAAAAAGGTTTATTTAGATTAAAAGGTTAGAAACTAGTGTAAATTTTTATCCTATTTTTCTTTTTGTCCGTACTTTTCTCCCGATTTAGATTAGGCTTTTTTTTTTAAATATATGATCATTTATAAATAAAATTAAAATATAATTATTTAAAAAATATTTTTTAAAAATAAAAATAATATTTTTTTTTATAAATTTATGTATTATATATTAAACATAAATAAAAAATTGTATTGACTTAAAAAACAGATATTTATGCGTAAAACATGGATTCTAAGACCATTATAAATGGGTGTTAGTCTCTACACTCAACCTTATTAAAAAAACTTAAAAAAAAATAAAAAAAACAAAGATTTTATGGTGTAATAAAGATTGATAGTGTAAAGAATTCTCTATCTTTATATTTTAAAGAAGAAGAAAATAAATTAATCTAAAAGATAATTTGTAATATATACTTATTTGATCTGATTAATTTTAATATGCAGTAATTTTATTAATTAAATCTATTTATTGTTTATGTTAATAGAAATATTGGAATTTATATATTATTTTTTATATGTTGTTATTTTGTTCATTAAATTTTTTAGTAAATTACTATATATATTGTAGTTTAGGATTTATATGATTATTGTGGATGTTAAATATTTTCAAAATTTTTATTTCTATTAAATTTAAAGATATTATTTACCAAATATTTAATATTTTTAATATTAAATAAAAATGTGTAAAAACATGTAAGTATAATTATTTTTTACTTTAAATATTTTTTATTTCCATAAAATATCTCGATTTTAAATTTAATTGGTAGACATTAAATTTGTATATTTTTATAATTATCATTAAAAAAAAGACTTTAATTCTTAAACTTTCATCTTGGTTTAATTTTAACTCTTTTAATATTTTTTAATTTAAGTTTTGTTTTCTTGAATTTACAAAGGAAATTCACATTTATTTTTAAATTACATATAACTTAATGTGATAAATTAAAAATTTTGCATAAAGCTAAAAATTTTATAGTAAATTTTATTATTATTTTTAAAAGAAACTATCACTTTTGACTAACTTTTAAATAAAATTAATTTTATTCAAAAAAATTATTTTAAATTTGTATTTGAATTACTATGATAAATTATAACTTCTGTATTAACTTCAAAATTTTAATTAAATTAAGGTTTTTGCTATAAAAATTTAATTTTAAGAATTTATTTTTAATATAGATTACTTTAAGGTCCATTATAAGTAAAGTTAAATTACCAAAATATTTTAATTTAACAAAAATATTAATTCATTTACAAAAACTTAATTTTTTTCTTTGCAATTAAAATTGACTTATCGTAGATTAAAGTTTTGTTACTATTGATTAATTCATCTAATTAAATGTAATTAATTTAATAATTTACTTTTATTTTCTTAGTTAGTAATTGTTTTAGGTTAGGGTATATTTGTATTAAATTGTTTTAACTTTGAAATTCTTTTAATTTTTATAAATTTATTTACATCTTAATTGGTTTTTTAATTTATTGATTTTTTTATTTAAATTTTTTTATGATTTAGTAATTTTATAGCAATAATATTTATCATGTTTAGAAAAATTAAGTAAAATTATACTTAATTAACGTTTAAATTTTATATATGTAGTAATTTATTTTAATTATTTATTTATATAAGTTATAACTTTTTATAGTAAATAATTTTTTATTTTACAATATATAAAAAACTATGTTTGATATTAATTGTGATTTTTAATGTTAATATTTATTTTTAAATAATTTCTCATATAATTTATGATTAATTTGTTAGTTACGATATTTAAATATTTTTTGTTAATAATTTATATTATAGTATGCTTTAGTTTAGATTTTATTGTATGATCAAATTTTTTAAATCTTAAAATTGTCTTATCATTGATTAACATATTTATTTAAATTTAATCATAATTTTGTATTTGATACATGAAAGTTTATATTAGTATTAAGATGTTGTAATTTATATAGTTATATAATTTATATTTTTTAGTACGTAAGGTTGTTTATAGGTTTTTCATGTTTATTATAAATTTATGCATAAAAATCGTTATTTTTACTTCTTGATAGATAAATATTTTTTAAACAATTTTATTTTTGGAAGAAAAAAAAACTTTTACAATAAACATGAATATTCTTTGGTATTAAAGAGATCCATAAAATATATATTAGAAGAATAATATTCAAAAGTTTATAAAAATACACCAATCTATAGAGAATAAGCATAATAAAAAAAGTCAATCAACATCAACAAGTTATAATTAAACTTTAAAAATTACTTGTCAAGACCTAATTTTTATGATTTTTAAGATATTAACTTTAAAGTTTATCTTGCTACTAAATAAATTATGATGGCAGACTACTCTTGCGATGAGCAATTTCATAATCTTCAAATACAATCAATGTGTTATTTTCCCAGATAAAAATATGATCAATTTCAGTTGGAAAGCCGCAATTAGCATAAGTACATCCATATAATATCTCTTTTGATGATGAGATTGTTTTATGCAAGTTTGTTATGAAATACTTTTGAAGTAAAGGTGTTTCTGAAATACTTATCATGCAGAAGTATTCGTTCCAAGCTATTTGAAAAGTTGATTCTGGAGTTTACTAGACTATATGCCGATTAATTTTATATTCAAAAAATTCTCTCCTCCAATTTTCAAATCAACTTGTTCTCCCTTTTCACTTCTGCAAAAGCTAGATGTGTTAAAAAAAACATTCTTTCCTTCTACCTAGTCTCCTCTTCAAAAGATGTTTATTTTCCTTTTCCAATCCTTCTTAGTTCTTACGCTCTTTCAAATGCTCCTAAAATTCAATTATTTTCTCATAAACTTATTACATCAAATAGTATCTTCACATCTTACGGTCATTCTCATCCTTACCCATATGCTTGGTTTCATATATTTTTTGTCACTAATCTGCATCATAGGCTTTGTTTCTATATCAAAAACATTCACCTCCGTTTATCCAACAAACAACAAAGCTAATCTTTTATCCCAACCCCAACTTCTTTCAATCTATATATCTTTCCTCAAGTTACAAAGACTTATGTCATAAATAATAGAAAAAAAAATTGAACAAAAGAAAATAGAGAAAAAAAATTTATCATAAAGATACAATGGACACTGAATATCTAAATATTAGTAATATATATACAAACGAGCTAGTTAATTATGTACAAATGTGATAGTTAATCTTTGTTACGTTATACAAAATATTTTTACTTCTTTTTTTTTATTACAAAAAATATAGATATACAAAAATATTTTTATCAAAATATTGTACAATATATTTAAATAGAATAATAATTTTATTCAACAACTATATAAAGTAAAGAATGACAACAAAATATAATTATATTATTTAATTATTAAAATATTATATAAAGGTAAAAATAATAATAATAAAACAAAAAGCTCTTGTTAAGTTGAAAGAGTTTGAAATTTTTTTAATTTTAGATATATTTTATGAATTTTAATTTTTTAAAAATATTTAAATAAAATATTTTAATTCTTAAAATTTTTTAAAAAATTATTTTTTTATTTTAAAATAACTCATTCAAATATATGATTAAAATAATTTCAACTTAAAATGTATGTATTATTGAAGTCAAACCAAAACAAAACGCATGGATAATATTTGGATTTTCCACTAAAGCCTGTCTATTGAGCTTGAGCTTTGAACGTAAGAAACGAAACCAGTAAAAAAATTATTCTTATATAAAAATTTATCAGCAAATATATAAACAGTAAATATATTTATATATATATATATATCATTTATTTTATTTTGTATAATCAAATAGTTGATAATTGATTATTACAAAAAAATTATGGTTAATAATATAAAAATATTAACTAATTTTATTATATAAGTGAATATTTAAAATGAAATTGTAATTGATTAAAAAAATGTAATATAGATGGATGGATTTATTATTTCTATGACTAAATAAATTTACTCTTCTCATAAATATAGATAAATTTTATTTTTTTAATTTTTAAAATATGTTTAATATCACTTATTATTTATATAATTTATATTTAAATATGTTCCATCATTTATAAATTTAAAATAATTCTTAATATAATATTATTAAATATATATATTATTAGAAAGATAATAATAAAATTTAAAATTACAGAACTAAGATCATTAAAAAATTAAGACTAAAAACTTATCAATATGAAAATGTCAATTGCTCATGGGCGAAGGTAGATTAGATTATGAAAATGAGGCATGCCTGAGATGCTAGGTCAATGCAGGAACCAGTCCCAATGGGCAACGGCTACTTAACGTCTTTATGCATGCCATACCTTCTTTCCTTTATTCTCCTTTTTCTTTCCTTATATACTGTATCAGTATATCCTATTGAAGTGTATATTGATGTTACTAATGCTAGAAATTTTGGATTGACCCAATCAACTTTTTTTTTATCATATTTTAAATATGCAACTATCACGTTTCGCCCAATTTAGATTGAAAAGGTTAAAATGAAATTGTAAACTGAAAAAATTACACTGAAAAATAATATGGAACTCATAACTTACACATTACACGACACATAATGCAGCTATTCTTTTATTGCGGTTGACCATAATTCTTTCCTTGAGTCATCGTACATGTGATGTGTGGTTGCTCGGCCCATGTACATCGTTTTAATAAAAATCTAATATAATTTGATAATTGATTATTTTAAAGTTTAAATTTTGATAAAAGAATATAAATTTTACACTAATAATTTTAACAATATCAGTTACGCTTATTTTTCTAATAATTTTATATCGTATTATTTCAAAGTAATATTTTTATTAAATTTTGTTTACTGTAATTGATTTTTTCCAATTTACACTTTAATTTTGTCAAAACACTATATTCATGTTAAATAAATAAATATGAACATTATATATGTTTGGGGCCCAAACTTTGTGCCTTGGCGGATATATAGTACCTATTAAATTAATAATTTATCCATTTAAAAAAATTATAATTTGTTTTTTCTTTTTAAAGTAAGCAAAACGGTGCCGTACATTACCATACCGGCCAAGTCAGTAAAAGCTGGAGACTGATACGATCAGACTGTAGGCACATGGTTTTACACGAACCAAATTATTAGATAGCAGTGGAAGCCAGGCTGGAAGCTACGGCATAGGTGTAAAGAAAAAGAAAACAATAAATATAAAAAAAGATCCTAATCAATATGTTAAAGATATTAATTAAGATTAGTAAAAAATTAAAATATTATTAATAAACTTTTCCATAGCTTTTAATATAATTCTTAATAAAATTTATGTTAAATTTTAACCTAATATTTGACTTACTAATAAATTAGATTCTAAGTTAAATTAATGTTAATTTTTTAAAATAATATTTTGATATATCCAATGTTATATAATAAAAATTATATAAAATAATTTTTACTAAAAATTTACATATTTTACTATTTTAATATTATTAAATGTTATAATTTTTAATAAGAAATATTATTTAATATTTTTTATTATATATCTTTAAACTTAATTATGATATAAAAACTATTTTTCATTAAAAAAATAATAGAATAATATTCATAATATTTAATTATTTAATTGACATATTATTTATATACAAATTTCTAAATACGAAGATAATAAGTTTACACAGAATTTATTTCTAAATATTTTGTCAAATGCAGTTAAAATTTTTATAAAAAATAAATACATAAACCATAAAATAAATATTTAATAATTTTATTTTATATATACTATTCGTGAGATATTAATCTATTTACCCATACAAATTTTAATTAAATTTTTTCTTCAGTAATTATAAGTCTGTAACTAATCTTAACCTTTCAATTTCAATAAAAATAAATTAAATCTCACTCATATCTATTAATATTCAAACCTTTTTTTTAGAAAACAATCATAGTTAGTAAATTATTTTACACTGTATAACTAATTTTAAGTGTAAATTAGGTTTTGAACAATAAAAAAAATATTATCGTTAATATTAAATGAAAAAACCAGTTACATATATATCATGAAAGAAAAAAGAAATCAAATATAAGAAATGCCTTCACTTTTAACACACAAAAAAATAATCTAATTTGTTAGTTATGAATATATTAAAGAAATAATTCTTTTAAAGTTAAAAATAAAAAATAAAAATTTGTTGGAAACAATAAATATCATTTTTAAGTTCATTAAATAGATGGCGCACGACAATTTATTATTTAAGTTAAACTTAAATTAACACTAATTGCAGTTATAATAATTTTAAAAAAAAACTTATCACTTCAATTTGGTACTCATGTCAAAATTTAAAATTAAATTCTAATTTGAATTTGAATTAACTAATTTAACTAGAAATTTTTTGCAATTACAAAAATATAATTTTAAATGAGATGTATACTTATATAAGAAATTAGGGGTCCGTAATTTTTAAAAATAAAGGTAAAAAAGTAGAGATAATTTGAGTAATGTTGTATTTTTGTATGGCAGAGCTATTATAGCTGATTAATGATTATCTGACCTGATTTGAACTTTCTCAATTTGGTCAAGTTAAAAAACAACACCTCTTATTTAGTTCATAAAATAAAAATTTACATTCGATTTCAACTCGCATGTTATATACTTAAATATATTAGTTTGATTAATCTAATCAAATAAAATTTTTGATAGATCAAATAAAAGAAACTCAAATTTTGACTTAAAAAAAATTTAACCTTAATATATTTCAGAAATTTTAAATGAACTAATCAGTCTATTATACAAACTATATTATGCTCAATACTTTTTTCTTTTTTTTGCCATGTTGGAAGGAAAATTTTGTTCTTATATATCTATCATTTTAAATGCATAATATATCATTAATTATAATTTTCTTAATAACACATTTAATTATGGATCTGCGTATATTTTTTTCAATTCCAAAATAATATTAATTATAATATGAATGGATAAAAAATATATATATAAATTAACGAGATATTCTAACGAGATTAATAGTATAATAGAAAATAAAAACTATTTGACTATATGCTTTATCTCTCATGGTATTTTAATTGAATTTAATCGTTTACTTTTTTATGTTTACCGTAATTTTTTCCCTTATTTGTTCGGTACATAAATTTTTTAAATCTCTATTTTCTTCTCAAATTAAATGGAAGTTAAGACAAATTTGAGATCGAAAATGTTTTAAAAGATTTAGAGAATGAATATAAGTTTTGAAAAATTGTATAAAATGTAAGAGTATGATTTTAAAGAAAAATAAATAAATTTTAAATTTAAAACAAAATAAGATGTCTGAATTGATGAATTTTATCTTCAGAACAAAAAATATTTAAAATAGTTAATAGATTCAATACAGAATATTTTGAGGGAAAAAAAAAAGAATTTGAAAATTTTAAGTAAAAATGAATTAAAAAATGGAACTTGATTAATGTTGTGGCTGAATGAATTGAACTTGTTGATGATAACAATTAAAAGTGAAGGAACATTCAATTACAAAATGTCTAGGCACACAAATCACATGTTGGCCATACGATAAAGAGAGTAAAATAATCTTAAGATATACGAGCATATTAATAACATTTATTACCATCTTTATTATTATCTTAATTGATAAAAAATAAAAAAAAATGAAATTCCTTCGTATTAACTCTCTTAATAGTTTATAAATAAAATATTAAATATTTAAAAAATCATCAGATAAAAACAGAAAAAATAATTAATAGCGTAAAATGTATAAAAACATTTATTTAATTTTATTAAATAAGTTAGTAGGTGCACACAGCTTAAACTAATAAAATACTAATTACAATAATTGAAAATAACAAACTGGAAATTATTAAAAAATCTAACTATTTATTGTATTAAAATAAATTTTAAATTGATAATTAATGAAATTTAATATAAACTTCTCTTTTTCTCTTTTTATCTCTTTTTATATATAATTGATCATGTTCTTTTATATTTATATAAATAAATATTTTATTAAATTATTATATCTTATTTTATCTATTGTTTTATAATTAATAAGTTTCACTTTGTTATTATAAATTTATTATATATATAAACAAAATTTATTAATATTAGATATAAAATTTTAATATTTATATTAATTTAATAATTATTTTTAAAATATAATTTATTTGATAAAAAAAATTTAAATTAACGATTAAATTGATAAATTTAATATTATATATAAAATTATTAAATTAATATAAATATTAAATTTTAACATTTATATAATAAATCTTAATTTTTATATTATTATTATTATATATATCACATTAATTGTATTTATATAAATATATTATTATATCAATTTATTTTAAATATAATTTTATTATGTGTAATTATTACAAATTTTTTATAAGTTTATTAACTATGACTTAATTTCTTTATAAAAGCACTTTTTAAATAAGAAAAAGAAACTGACATAAGATATTTAATATGTTGAATCTTTTTATTGTATTGTAACATACATTTTAAGATTTATTTAATGTTAATTGATAAATAAGGATAAAAGTGAATAAGGTCGTAATAGAAGTTTATGACTTGATTCATTTAAAACTTAGTTAAACTCGACTCATTTAATAAATAGATAGGTTCAGATTTGTTAAAAAGTCTTTTTAGATAAACAAATCAGGCCTAAACTTATAAAAAAGTTTATTTAACCTATTCAGGGGCCTATTTATATTTATATATTATATATTTATATTTATTTTAATATATTGTATTTATATAATATTTATTTTATATTTTATTTACATAATATATATATATATTTTAGACCTATTTAATGACCTTTTTATCTCGTACGCTTTAAATTTGCAAACTTTTTAATTAATTATTTATACAGGCTTTAAATTTATTTATTGATTTTTTTGTAATGTATGCTTTTAAATAGATTTGCACGTTTTGTAGGCTTTAAATCAGACCCGATTTTGACAGAAAAAAAAAAAAGCTTTTAACAAATAACAGGTAACTTGCACATTCAAAACCTAACTCGACTCAACCTACTTCCATCCCCATTGATAAAATATAAAAACCGAAAAATTAATCTAGTCGCTAAGTCGTTTATATTAAAGTATCCTAATTAGTAGCTAAAATGATATTATATAAAAAAATTAATTAATAACCAAAAAAATATTATATAAAAAAATTGTAATCAATATTTACTTCTTGACTTGACTTACTAACGATATTAAATATATTTTGTTAAATAATTTTAAGTATGTAAATAATAAATATTAAATAGTTTAAATATTTTTAATTAATGCTCTATTATTTAATATTTTTTTTTATTTTGCTCAATCAATACACTATATACATAAGATAGATAAAAAATAAAATAATTTAAATAATTATTTTAATATTAAATAAAAGTTTATTATTTTTAATATTTAAAATTAGTACTAAAATTTGAGGTAAATAATTTTTATTAGTTTATTAATTAATATAAGGTGGACTAAAATAGTATTCTAATATATATATATATATATATATATATATATTAAATATAACTTGAGATTTTAAATTGATATATTTAATAAAAAAATTTAAAATCTATAATCATCAATTTAAAATATAATTATTAAAAATTAAAATTAAATAAATGATATATTAATAAAATAATGAACAAAATTATAACTTATAAATAATATAACAAAAATAATTACAACTTTCTTCGTCACATATGCATGCATAAATTATTAATTTCAAATACTGCTTTATTTATAAATATTTTAAAATAAAACTAAAAAATAAAAATTATTGAAAGTTAATTTTAGATAAAATATCTTAAAAAATAATTTCAATAAGAATGAACCTATGAAAAATATAAAAATAAATATAAAATAAAAGAAGAAGCATGTAAAATTATAATTCAATCAAAATTATCGTAACATATTTTTAAAATAAAAATAACAAACTTTTCAAATAATATCAAGGAGACTTTTTATAATTTTATGAATTTTTAACAGAGTTTAAAAGAGTAAAAATAGATGAATAGTATTTGGTGTTTTTTAATTTAATTTTTATAACTTAAAAGAAATTATTTAACTTTTAATTTATAGTTAACCATGTATATTGATATTGTGAAAGAAATAAAAATAAATTTGAATATAAATTAAAAGAAGGATGATAGGTTTTTATATTATATTTAATGTTGATCAAATAATTTTATGGATTGTATTTTATACTCTTAATAATATTTATTATGTATTGAATTCAGAAACAATGTTTGTATCTGGTGACAAAGATTTAAAAGTTTATATTTTTATTTCGTAAACATAACTTTTAGGTCAACTTTTAGTGCAATTTGCATTTGTTTTTTGTTGAGTACTTATTGTACTCCTTAGTATATGTTTAGCTTATGTAAAATTAAAACGTAATTTTGTTTTAAATTTCTATTCTAATTTAATTAATTTTATCTTTTTTATCATATTTTATTTAAGAAAATTTATACTAACTAAATTGGTGATCTAATTAAAATTTTATTTTTAACAATTTCTTTTATTTCAGCTAGATTGATAACAGGTTGACTTTAGATTGCATTGATCAGACTAAATATCTTTCTTCTAAGTATGTATTGCTTCTTTGTCATACCATCTATGAATGGAGTAAAAATATTATTTTCATGATTAAAAAAAACAAAAAAGGAAATATATTCATAAATTTTATCATGTAATTTAAAAATTGAAGTGAATAAACGATCAAAAAATTACTTGTTTATTTATAGTTTTTAAAAGAATTTTTTATTTTAAAAAATTAAGATTATGTTTAAAGTGTTTATGAATTTTTATTTTTTTCAATTAAATTTAAATAATTTTTATTCTAAAAAAATATTAAATAAATTTTTAACATATTTTAAAAATAATTTTAAATTAATCTTAAAATAAAAAGAAAAAATTTTTATTTTTATTTTAATTATAAAAAAATTTTATTTTAAATTTTAATTATTTGTATTTCACCACCACCATTCCACTTCATTATAATCATTATTTTTATTTCTTTATTATTCTCATATATCATCGTTGTTATCATCACATCACATAATACTTTAATGGTTATGATCATTTTACAAAATCCTTTCCAACTTTATGTTTTATTACTATAACTTTTACTTAACTATCCTTACTTTTATTTCAACCAACTTCTAACATAAATATTATCACTATCCTATAATAATAATAATAATAATAATAATAATAATATATTTTAAAATTTAAAATTTTTAAATTTTTATTATTTAAAATGGTTTATTTTTTAGTTATTTTTAATTAATAATTTTAATTTATTTAGTTTTTATAAAATTGTCATAAATTTTTAAAAACTAAACATTAACATTTATATTTTAAAATTAAAATTAAAATTTTAAATTTTAAAATATCAACTAAAAGTCATCCCAAATAAAATCTAACAAACTTAAAAAATTTATTCGATCATAAAAACTTTTAAAAACTTTAAAATCAGTAATTTTTATCTAATTTTTAAAACTTAAAAATTAAAATAACTTTAAATTGTTTTTATTTTCATATATTACTTTATTTTTTTCGCTTACTTTCTTTCACTTTTCTGTGATAAATATAAAACAAGTTCAAACTGCCAATTATTACAAATTTAAATTAATCTTGTGACCTTGATTAAAATAAGTTGTATTTTTACTTTTATACACTGTTCATTAAAAATTGTCTTGTAATATAAAACAGTTGAGTTATATGATAAAAAAAAAGATAAAAAATAAATTTAAACTAATCTATAATTAAATAATTTAAAATATTATTAAAATTATAATATATAATTAAAATAATAACATAGAGAAAAGAAAAGTTAATATTATAATTTCTTAAATTTTTTATTTTACAAGTATAACTTATATAATATATTCATAAATAAAATTATGCATACGTGTATCTATAAGATTGAATTAAAACAATTTTTACTATTAGATATAAGGTCTAATATAATTTAAATAAAAAAATTTTGTTTTTATATTTTACTTAGATATGTTTGGAGCGATTTATGATTTTAATCGTTAAAATTAAAATTAGTTTTAGATTTTAATTTTAAAATAATATTAAATATATTTTTTATTTTAAAAATTTGTTATAAAAATGAATTAATTTACTTTTTTATTATTTTATTATAATTAAAAATTTTAAAATTAAATTATTATTATGATAATAATAATAATAATAAATATAATAATAATCGTTATAAAATAAATATATATATATATAAGTTAAATATATTTTTTGTTTATCTAAAATTTAAAATTTAGTTTATTAAAACTATTGATTTTATTCTTTAATTTTTTAAAAGTTAATCTGTTTTTAATTTTTAAAATAATCAATACTTAACATATGAAATGTACTCATATTTTATATGTTAATAATGTACTTATTTTGAAAAATAAAAATTAAAACTAAAATTTTAAAAATAATGGATTAAATTAAAATTTTAAAAAAGTTAAAAAATATTTTATCCAATAGATATTATATGATCATAATTTTTATTTTATATATTATTTAATAGTAAATAAATAAAATCAATAATTTTTTATTTTAAAATAATTTTTTATTTTTTAATAATTATTTTATATAAAATAATATGATATTATAAATAATTTAATAATATAAATTAAATTATAATTTATATATAAAAATTATTTATTTAATTGTTAGTTCATAAAAATAAATAAATAAAAATTTATTAATTTAACAAATTAAATTAAATTTCTTTAAATAATAAAATTTAAATTTTTTTAAAAAGTAAAAATAAAATAATAATTATAATAATAACAAGTAACAATATATATAATAATAATAATTGTAATAAAAAATAATTTTAATTTTATATATTATTTAATAATTATTATATAAGATAAATAAAATTATAAATATATAATCCTATTATATTATAAATAATTATATAATGTAAAATTATATTATAATTTTATAAATTAAATATAATTTATATATTAAATAATATTATTTATTTAATTATAATATAAAAATTAATAAATAAAAGAATTATAAATTTATTATTATTATAATAGTAATAATAATAATTAATAAAATATAATAAATAGTTTAATAATAATTATTATTATAATAATAAAAATAATTATCATAATGATGATGATAATAATGTATTTTAATAAAAATAAAAATAAAAATATTTTAAAATTAAAAAATAATAATAATTAAATTAAAATTGTTTTAAAAATATATTAAAATTAAAAAATGTTTTCCCAAAAATTTTAGAAAAATCAAACAAACGGAAATTTAATCTTTAATTGGGTTAGTTTTCATCTTTTGCTTTGATTTTTGTTATTTGTAAATTGAACTTTTATAAACTTTCTTAAAAATTTTAATTGTGCTCCTTAATTTAAATATTTTAGTTTAATATTTTATTTGTGTATTATATTATTATAGTGATAAATTATTTTTTAAATAAAAAAAGTAATTTCTTCCTTACATTTTTTCTCAATTAAAGTTTTTCATTTTTTATTAAACTTCTTTCTAATAATTCTTTTTAAACCGATCAGATTGTAATAGTAAAAGTTAAAAATAAGAAATATTTTTCATGAAAAAATAGATATAAGTAAAAACAAATATTAATTAAATAATTAATTAACTTTTACATTTACTTTTCTGTTTTTTGCATTCTTTTTATTGATTGAATATTTGCAAAAGTTTTCGTATCAAATATTTTTCTTTATGAATTTGATAGACAGATAGTGCTAGAACCTGAGGTCAGGAATGAGTTGAAGATGAGACCGGATTCTGATATTATCTGAAGAAATTTCCATCTTTGACGAGTGAAGGGTAGTCACATTAATTCGTCCACACGAGGGGTGAACTATTCTCTCGTTTTATTAATCTTTCTTGATTGGAACTTATAGGTGATATATTTCAATTATAGAAACTAAAGTTTAGGTTTAATATCTTATTACTATATTTTTATATTATCAAATAATTAAGAATTATTTTAAATATTTTTAAAATTATCATTATAAAAGTAATAATTTTAATTATACAATAATTTATAATTAAATAACAATATAATTATCAAAATACGTTAATCAAATTTTTAAAATTAATATACTTTGAATTTAAATTGGACTAATATTGTAAATTATCTTAATCTAGTCTGACATACATAATATTTGTAATTATTTCAATAACCAATAATAAATAATCATAATTAGTGACTTAAATTAATATGTTTTAGCATGTCAATGAATTTATATTATTATATATATTAAATATATAATAGGTTTTTATTAATTTTATTTACATTTAAAATTTCATAACTTTATAAAACAGTTAATTTTAATTTTTTTTATAAATCATATCAATCAATTTCGATGCAATCATTAATCAAAACATTATAAATTTGGGTAAATTCACAAAATAACATCTTTGGAAAAATAGTGGGAATCTCCAAAGTTTAGCATGAGACAAGTAAGCCTAATTTTAAAGAAAAGAATTATATTTATTTACTTCAAACTAAATTGCTCTTAGAAACACGTTTGACTAAAAGAAGAAAAATATAGTATATTTTAAATTGATGGCAGAAATATAAATTATATTTTATTTTATAAAATATTTTTAGATATAGTTTCTTAACATAAATAATTTTACTTTAAATTAATTTAAACCAAAATCTATTTTATAAAATTAAATCCATTCAGAATCAAATTTATAAATATTGATCATTTTTTTTTTGGTTGAGTGAAAAACTAAGATTCAAAATATTATCATAAAAGTGATCTCGTTTTAAAAATGAAGTATGGACTGAAAAACACTAATTCTGACCCAAACACCTGCAAACATTATACTAAAAAGTTGTGATTTTTGCATTTACTAATGTTAACAGTGATTTAATATTATTTATTTATTTCTATCATATTCTATAACAATATTCTTTATCGTATTCATTACTTTTTCTTTTCCTCTCAAATTATTTACACTCTCCAGAGGATATCTTTCAATTTCAATCTTTGTTCTATGTTGACTATATAGTCATTTTGTATAAGATGATATACTACAATTTATATAAATTTTTATTTTTATTGTTGTATTTATTATATTTCTTTTTCTTTTTTTATTATAATAAAATTTATAATATAAAATTATAGTAAAAATATTATTTTTAACAAATATCAACAACACATGAATATAATATTTAATATATTCTAATAATTAATCAATTTTTAAAAAATTAAAACACTTATAATAATTTTTAAAAATTTAAAACTAATAAAATATTAAAAATATATAAAAGAAAAATACATCGGTAAACTTAGTTTTCTCTTTTGATATTTTCCCATTCCACCGACTCATCCTCGGCTTTGGTGAATTTCGTTTTAAATGTGCGGTATCATAGCTAAACGACACTACATACGATAAACTTGCTTAGATTCTGCGGGCCCTCATCTGGAACCAACAATTTTGTCAATTCAAAAATTATTCTTTTTACTTCATGCCATATTATTTTTTAAAAAATTAGTTATTTTTTTATATATTTTTCTGAAAAACATCAAGGACATTATTTCTCAGATTTAAGTGGTTTTAAAAACACGTACATAACACGATACAGAGGATTAAATGCACAATGAGCCCGTTTGACTTTTCTTTTTCACACTATTTTGAAAAAAATTAAAAAATTTAGTAAATTATAATATTATTAGGATTGTTTAAGAATGAAAGGTTTAGAATTAGAATTTTTATTTGTACAAAAAAAAAAGGTAATGCTGCCGTGGAAATTTTACTGACCAATAGTTGGCAATAAATTTTATCAAAATCTTTTGTCAATATAAGATGTAATCAACAATTTCTGTGAGTAATATTTCTAATTCTTTTCTACTAGGTTTGTAGTTCTAATTTTTAATATATTAACTAGTTAGGGAAATTTAGGGGATTTTAAATAAAAATTATAATTGTAGGTTAAAAACTAAGTTAAATTTAAGACTTTGAAAGACAAAATACATATTCTTATATATTTTTAATTCTGCAATACTGTTTCGAAATCTTTAAAAAAATATCTTTATTCATTACAGAGGAATACATGATTTTTATATTTAAAAATTATTGTAAAAATTAAATTTTAACTATTTTTTATGTTGATAATGTATTAAAATTTAAACTTTAGAAAATACAATCGATAAATGATCATTCAGATTAACAACAAGATTTATTTATTTACTTTATTTTATGTGAATTGAAACAATGTTTGAATAGTTATAATGTATCTGTTTTAAAGTTGAATAAAATAATTATCTAGCGTTTGGATTAATTGACGAGGATGATTTAACACAATTCAAGATATTATTTTTGAATTTCAAGTATTGTAACAATGTTAAAAATTTTAAAAAAACTTTATCACTTATTATTATTTGATTTAAGTTGTATCTTAAATAAAAAATTTATAATCTAAATTAAAAAGATAAAATTAATTTTTCATAGAATTAATTTATAATTATAAACATAATCATAATATATTTTAAAATTAAACCTAGGATTAATTTTGCAACAATATTTGTGAGAATATATAGGTTAAAAGTATATATATATATATATATATATATATAATATAATATAATATAATATAAAAGTTATTCAAATCAATATTTTTTTAAATGATTAAGTTTAATTTAATTTTTAAATCAATAAATTTTATTGTATAAATTATGGTTACACAATTTTATAAAATTTAAAAATAATTTAATATTTTATTAAATAAATTTAAATTAATATATATTAGAAGATGTATATTATCCGTTAAAATAAATTAATATAATTAAATATATATTTTTTATTTTATAATATTTTGTAAGCATAATTTATATAATAAAATTTATTATTTTAACAATTAGATTAATAAAATTCAATCAATTAAAAAAAAATTAAGTATAATAACTTTATAATAACAATTACATTTAAAATTTCATAACTTTATAATATCATTTGGAGATGTAGGTGACGAATAATAACTCCATAATCCAATTTGTATGAACTTAAGAATATTTTCATTCTATCCTTTTAATAAGAATAGATTCACTAGGTCATATTACACTTTTTGCAACATTTAAAAAAATGTTACAAAAATATAAAAAATGTTACCTATTAATTTTAGCAACATTTTTAAAAGTGTTGCATCTGATTCATGTCGCAAAATATTATTAGTAACATTTAAAAAATGTTACAAAAATATAAAAAAAAAATGTTACCTATTAATTTTAGTAACATTTTAAAAAATTGTTGCATTTAGTATATGTAGTAAAAAGTATAATTTGTAGTAGTAATTTTATTAAAAATGTTGGTGATCATAAAGTTGAGGATGTTTTAGGGATGAATTTTTTTTAGATCTACCATCTTTATGAAAATTTTCTTTATATGATTAAGTGCTCAACTAAAAAGGCTAAGTTCTAATACCAATTAAAGTAATATAAAAATATATTAAAAAAAAGTTGAATTGTATGTTGAAAATTTTTACAAACCTTTTTCTTAAAAGTAAGTCCTTTTAAAAAATATCAAAATTATGATACTTTTTAGAGCATATGGCTAAAAAGTTCAAATATTTTGGAAAGATTTTTTGTAAAATATTTATAAAATATTGATAAAAAATATATATTACAAATAATTTGATTAATTAAAAAATAAGAGATAAATAGTAGGAAGAGAAACAACATCAATGTATAACAATTCACTCTCAACAATTAAGAGCTACGTCTAATTTCTGCAATACCAAATAGGAATTCTATTAAAAGAAACCTTCTATATAACAAACAAAACTTTCCCAATAACTTTTGTATAAGGTCATTAGACTTAAAACTTAAGTGTTGTAGCATAAATCTTTTCAACCTCAAATCAAAGGTTAAAAAAAATGATGCTATCAACAAATGATACAGAAAAAAAAAAACAGATAACAAAAAGCTCTTGTTTATATGGATAACTAGTGAAATATATATATATATATATATATATATATATGAGACATAATAAAAAAGAAAGATTTAAAAGCTTTTGTAATATGACACTTTTTTTAATCTTTTTTTAATGATTACTTTTTACATAAGAAAGATGAAATATAGTTGTTGTGAGATGAACTATGATTTTCAATAGCTTCTATCTCCCATTCAATGCATAATCTCATTTGTAGTGCATAATTGTACTTTAAATGTAATACTTGTTGTTGTTTCTCTTTTAATTTTGTATAAGTACATGTATTAAACATGTAAGTTTCTTTTTTATAAGAAAAATGCTTAATGGTCCATTTATTTTTAACTTAGGTTTGTTTTAATCAATGAAAGCAATGTTATAAATGATGCTTTAGAAATGATTGAAATACTTTAGACAACATGTGTCTAAAAATGCTTTTCTTTAAATACACTTCGATGTTTTAGACATTATGTGTAGAATTAATCTTTAGGTACATTTCTTCAAATCAACTTTTAGTAGAATTGATTATTTTTTTACAGTTGAAAGAAATACATATATTTACAACATCTTTAAAAAGTTGCCTAAAATCCAAGCACTTGTCCTTATCTACTAAAGAGGAAACTTGAGCTCTCTGTTCCCTTAATTGATTTAGAAAGGAACATGATCATTGTTCCTTTTACATTATTTAAACCACTCAACATTGAAGAATTTGAAATGAAAGTTAATCTTATTTTGTTTATACGAGTTAGTGCAATTCAAAAAAAATATGTTCGTGATCATTCAAATTTTTCAAAGTGATGGCCTCACATCTATTATCCTTCGCAATGTTTCTTTAGACCATCACTAAAGAAAAGAAAATATTTAGGATTGGTTCTTGTTGAAAATATGGAAAAAATGTATGGCTTACCTATTACAATGTAATGATGTTAAGCAAACATTGAGATGATAAAGTTTCTTTAGTGGCCTTAGTGATAACTTAATCCCTAAGGTTGTCACAACATAGTTATACATTTAAAACTACGTCCTTGACATAACAGAGGTAGGAGTAAGGTAGACACATTCCTTCTTAAAGATGATATAGACAATCCAATACACATTTTCATCTCCAATAATGGCATCATTGATATCATTAACTTCTTTTGGACCAAGTACACACCTTGTGTCTTTCACCTTTAAAGATGCCTATAATTATGGATTAACATAATCCTCCTCGATGTGACTGTATGCCAAAGGATGAAACTTTGAGAAGGGTCCCTCTCAACTTGACCCTCAATGCCATCTCACCTTGGCCCTCAACTAGAATGACCCTTAGAAGAATGATAGTCTTTATGTGAACCATCCCTACTTGTTTCTATACTAATAATATTACCTAACGATTAAAATTCCTTAAAGATTCAGCAATAATAGTGAACAAAAGCTAAAACAAATAGGTAAGATAAAGAAAAAAGTAAAAGTTATGGAACTCGAAGTGTTTTACTTCTGTAACTCCTTTTTTGAAGGTTATTTAGAGGAAAATATACTATTAGTTCACCTTAAGGTCTATTTGAATTTTATTTAAATGAGAAGTAATATCTTCACTCTTGATTAGCGCCAAGAAGGAATAATGTTAAAGAAGAAAAAAAATTAAAAACAATGATTAGCTACAAGAGCTTAAAAGTCTCATGACAACGTACAAAAACAAAGAAAAAGAAAGAGACCTAAAATGAATTAATCACAACTATATTTAAAAAAATTACAAAACATAGAAGAAAAGAACCTAAGACTAATCCAATGTATTCATATTAAATATTAAGAAAAACAAGGACAATTTTAATTTATTTTTAGCTTTATCCTCATTTTATTTATATTTTGTGTCAAAAATTTATGTTTAATTTAAGAGCAAATTGCATTGACACCCTTTAAGTTTTAACATAATTATGCCCGATACCCTTACCTTTTTTACCATTACAAAAACAATCTCATAATTGACGTCATTTGGTTACAGTGTTAAATTTTATTATGAAGACTAAATTATCCTTTTTGACCATTACCGAAATAATACCTATTTTTTAGACCATTACAAAAACCATCCCTACCACTAAATAAAGCACCTTCAACTTTTCTCATTCATTCCAATACAAACCCACCTTTTTCAAAATGAAAGATGACAGGTGAAAATGCCAAAAACAACTTAGTAAGATCAACATTGGCGACCTTAGTAAAATGCCACAAAAACAAAGATGACATTTGCATCCAAAAAAAAGGATCCTTTAAAATGTGAGTTGCACTTAATTTTTCACCCTTAGTAACTCTGACCCAAATGTTGAAATGACAATGCAATCTGACTATGGAGTTGTAAGAAAGAAAACCTTAGTAATGTGAGGAGAGGGATGAGGCGTTGAAAAGGGATGATAGTCAATGCTTGAGGGTTGTTCTTGAGTTAATTTTGACTTATGTGCTTAGTTCTCAAGTTTTTGTAAGTGTCATTGTGGTGGAGGAAAAGATAAAGAGAGGTATTAGTGGTAGATGAAGAGGTAGATAGAGATGTTAGTGGAGAAGGAAGAAGCGAGGGAAGGTGTTAACAATGGAGGACAAGATTGTTTCAAGGTTGAAGATATGGGCATTTTGAGAAAAATATTTTAGTAATGGGCATATGTTCTAGACATAATCACCAATTGTTTCCTCTATTAACATCATTAAACCTAGAGATAGATGGTGTATCAAACTTTAAACAATTAGAGATTTTGTATCAGTTTAAAAAGATAAAAATATTGGGCCTAATTACATTGAAATTTAGGGGGGTGTCAATACAATTTGACTTTAGTTTAATAACTAAATAACTTGTATTTTAGTTTATTGTGTTAATAGGTTCGGTCATATTATTTATTAAGCCCTTTTAAACTTTTTATATTTTTTTTAGTAGGATAAACTATGGTGATTATTCAGCATTTCAAGGTTTTATTTAATTATAAATATTAATGTAAAATTCTTTAAGAAAGCAATTATAATATTAATAAGAATTGAGGATTTTTCCATTAAAAGAGGTTTGTGGATCTTAAGATTTTAAGAAAGAATCATTATTAAATATTATCAAGATTTTTTTACACTCTTATCTAATTTTACATCGCACTTATCATTTTATCTTTTTCATAGAATTGAGCATGTAACATTTTTTCCATTCTTTATTTTTCATTTTTGGTTTGTATATTGTTGAAATTTTAATTTTGACTCATTTATTTCAAATTCATAACTTTAAGTATTAGTTTAAGTGAATCAACTCAAAAAATGATCTATTTAATTCACACTCATTCTCCCTAAAAGAACGTAACCACAAAGAAGGAGGAAAAGAGATCTTAAATGAACCAAAAGTCCTATCCCTATTGGGCCTTCCTTCCTCCTCTATAGGCAAATTGCCAAGTTATGAATTTCCTAGAAAAAAAACAGTTGAAGAAACTAACCATGTCAAGCCCTCCAATATTTTTTCAAAAATGAAACAAGACAACGAAAAAAAAGATAAAATAAAAAGTTAGACATTTCTTAAAAGTATTTGAGATGATTTGAGGAAGATAAGAAGAAGATTGGTAGAATACGAGCAAGTAATAAAAAAAAATTCATGAAAAAAAAAAGAAATAATATTTTTAAAGAATCAGCACAAAAATAATTTTTTTTAAAATTAGAACTTTATATAACTTTAAATTTTATATATTTTCACAATAATTAATATAAACAATCAAGCATTATAATGAAACATAAAATACATAAATACATCAATAAATTCATAAGATATGTTCCATTAAAATTATCCGATATAAATAAAGGATTACAAAGTTGATTATCTTCTCAATAACACATTTTAAAAATTCAAAATGTTGCTATCAATTTAAGGATTCCCTCACCAAATTCATCCTTATATTATGGCTAATGACCACCATAAGAGGATTCGCCCTCAAAGTAAGATGCCATCAACATTACATAGGATCTTGAAACGTAGATCCAAGCAAAAAATTTTTACAGCTTGACACATCTTCCTAAACTCAATGGACCAAGCTAGGAGGCTCCTATTCTTGGTTAATAATACATTGAGCCAGGTTTAAAACCATACACTTGACAAAAGAATATTTAGAACCAGTGCTAAATCAATTGGGATCCGCGATTGAAACTTACTATGTATCCCTTAAGCAACAAAGTGCGAGTCTTGCACCATCGTTACATGAGATTAGCGTACATGATTTATAACTTCTTCGCTCAAGAAGCATTAGAATATTTGGTAACTATAACAATTAGACAATCCTAACCAAAACTTGAACTGTTAAAAGGGATTATCTCCTTCACCAAACAATGACATTTATACCTGCATTTTATATGAACAATTCACGTTGAATGTAAAGTAAATTTCATTTCGTAATAATATTACTCTATCAAAACTAAGACTAACTTAAATGTTGAAGTTTCATGACAAATACTACATTATATTAAGATTTTCTAGCAAAGTTACAACTCTTTCTGCTGTCTATGAAACTCGATGGTCTAATACAAAAATTCTCCTTATATATACCAGAACAAATGTCATCAATTTTATTATTTTTGTAAAATTAGACCTGATTTTTCAGAAAACACTAATTAATCAAATTATAAATTATGAATGTACAAATTTAACTTTTTTCCCCGATTTACTTATTACTTATCATTCTCTTTTTATAACGTTTATTACGACAATTTTTCTTTAAAAAATAAGTAATGAATTTACCAATTACGAAAGTCATGCATAGTATCAAGTTATTAAATAGAATAACAATAGTTAAATTTTTATGAAATTGGGCATTATTCATATGTTATCGAGGAGATTATATGAAAATTATAAATTATAAATTATATTTCACAATATTGTTAAATTTTTATTAAAATTGGGCATTATTCATATGTTATCGAGGAGATTATTAGAAAATTAAAAATTAAAAATTATATTTCACTATGTAATGAAATGGAATTCATATTCTAAAATCAAAAAGATATAAGGTACATATATAAGTAAATACTGAAGATATACATTGAAATCTGGCGTAGCCGAATTATGTTGTAAGCGAGGCGAGCTTATAATACAACTTTAGTTCGTTGACTAAGATTTACCACGGGAAAGCTTTACATATTTTATTTATTTATTTGTTTAATATGAAAATAATATAGAATAAGTTTTCGTTTGATTTTAAGGTAAATAAAATTAATTTTAAATCGTTAATTAATTTTAATATACATAATTAATTTAAATTATATATTTTTCTTAAGACATGTATTTTTTTATTGAAATGAAAAAATTAATTTCTAAATTCAAAAGAAACATATATCATAAAAAACTTATTTTTTTCATTTGATTTGAGACTTAACAAAAGTTAAAAAATAATATAAATGTTATTATAACTATTAATTTAATATTTGTCATATGTGGTAAGTTAGTTTATTTATATTAAAAATATATTTTATTTTGATACACGTAATATACGTAAAGTATATTTTTTATATATTATTAAACATTTACACAATGTATATATGAAACATGGGAAGCGGTGAAATCTTAAAACCGTAAACATCTATTGAAAATATTAACGAATGCCATCAAACAGAGCAAAAAAGGAAAAAAAAAAAATCGCAAAGTAGAACACAGATCATATTTTTTGGTATAGGGCATATTTATTTTAATATTAGAAATAACTTTTCCTACGGTCTACACGTTTCAATATAAAACCTGTCATTAAAATTATTTTAAACATACATTTTTATTAAATTAAACGATTTAAAATGAATTGTACATAATTTAAAAATAAATCAATGCAAAGAGTAGGTAGATCTGTGAATGTAGAGAGAATGGTAGAGTAGAACGAAAATGGATAAGTGCTGGGTCAAACATTATATATGATTTCCTCACATTTTTTACTTAATATTTAAAAAACAGAAAATATAAAAAAAGTGTGTTTTATTTAATTAAAATTAGAAAAGTAAATATTATTATTGGTCACGGTGAGCGTATAATTGTAAAGCGTGGCAAGAGAAGAAGAGAAAGTATAGAGTTAGGAGGGAAGCGAGGGACAGCTGGTGGTGTTTCCATTCCATAATGGGGGAAGAAAGGTTTATGAATTAAAATTTATTAAAGTAATTATAAAATGTGACATCTTAAAAGATATAATTGTGTTCTGGGGCCGTGAAACATTTCTATGGTGGAAATTGCAATCCCAAACGCTAAGCTAAGCTAAGCTGGAAAGAAAGAGAAAAAGGAGTCTCTCTCCATCTCTGTCCTGCTCCCGTCCGTGCTACCACAATACAGCTTGGTAGCTACCCGTTGCCTTTGTTTCGAATTCCAATGTTATTATTAATATTGTAGCAGAAGAGAAAGAGAAACATTGGTTAAAGAGAAGAGAAGAGAAGAGAAGAGAAGAGAAGTGGAGGAGGTTGAAGAGGAGACCATGGCAATATAGCATGGATTCTTCTCCGTCGTCTTCTCTCTCCTCCCTGGCTTCGTCCCCAAGGCATCCTTACTCCAATTGACACACTACAGAAAGGGACCGATTCCCATTCCATTATTCCCTTTCTTCTTTCCACTCTGGCTGACATAAAGGTAACCCTAGCCTCCATCTCCTCCATTATCGCCGATCGTTTCGATTTCACCAAGACCAAAAGAAGGAGGTTCCGCCGCGTCCAAATGTTGTGGCTCATGAGATTCTCCGGCTTTTTCTCCGCCGCAATGCTACTCATTCTCCTCTCCCCTTCGCTTCAATCCTTCCACCCCGCCGAAGCTATCCGCTCCGACGTTCACCTCCGCCTCCCGCCTAAACTCTCCTTCCGCAAGTCCGCTGCATTCCGCAATGCCGACAAATGTGCCTCTCATCGAGGCGGCATCTGCGACCCTTCTTTGGTCCACATCGCCATCACTCTCGACGTCGAATACCTCCGCGGCTCAATCGCTGCCGTCCACTCCATCCTCCAGCATTCCCAGTGTCCGGAGAACATCTTCTTCCACTTCCTTGTCTCCGACACCGATTTGGAGTCTCTGGTGAAATCCATTTTCCCTCAATTGAAGTTCAAGGTGTATTACTTCGATCCGGAGATTGTGCGGAACCTGATCTCCACCTCGGTGAGGCAAGCCCTGGAACAGCCCTTGAACTACGCCAGGAACTACCTTCCTGATCTTCTAGAACCCTGCGTGGGGAGGGTAATATACCTAGATTCCGATCTGGTGGTGGTGGATGATGTTGCTAAACTATGGAGTATCAGTCTGGGTTCTAGAACCATCGGAGCCCCGGAGTATTGTCACGCCAACTTCACAAAGTATTTCACTGCGGGGTTTTGGTCAGGCGCGCGGTTCTCGGCGACGTTTTCGGGACGGAGGCCATGCTACTTCAACTCGGGAGTGATGGTGATAGATCTGGTGAGGTGGAGGAGGAACGGTTACACGAGACGGATAGAGAGGTGGATGGAGATCCAGAAGAGCGATCGGATCTACGAGCTGGGTTCCCTGCCGCCGTTTTTGCTGGTATTCGCGGGACACGTGGCGCCCATTGAGCACCGATGGAACCAGCACGGATTGGGTGGCGATAACGTGAGAGGGAGTTGCCGTGACTTGCACGCTGGGCCCGTTAGCCTGTTGCATTGGTCCGGTAGTGGTAAGCCTTGGCTACGCTTGGACTCTAAACGGCCCTGTCCGCTTGATGCACTCTGGGCTCCTTACGATTTGTACGGACACACTCACTGATTCATTAATCAACCAGGGTACTCGCCGGTAAATTCCCTCCAGGACTGTTTTCTCACTTCTCTCCATTTAATTTAATCCTCATTTCGCTTCATTTTTTCTTTCTTTCTTTTTCATTATTATTTTGTTCCCTTTTCTCTTCTCTTCTCTTCTCCTTACTATGAACAGATTAGACATCTACCCATTTTTCATTAGTTTCTCGTGTATTTCTTATTTATACTTCGTTTATCACCCAATTTCCCCCCTCCTTTTGTATTCTATTTCTTCTATCTTTATATTCTCTGTTTCTTGCTCTGAAAAAAAAAATGAAATAAGAAAAAAGGACTTGCTGGATCTTCTAATTTTTTCTTGTATGCACTTTAAGTTCAACGGGGAACTAAGCTTGTGCTACCTTTCTGTGGGAACGTTCGCATTAACTACCTACGTCCTCTTTAATGAAGTGACAACTGGGTAGAGAACACAATAATTGTGCTTTTTAATAACCCGTTAATTTAAATCGCTGCAACTATAATCACATATGACATTATTAAATTTTATTTCTCTGTTTCGTGGCTGGTGTCTGTCGGATTTCTTATTTGATTACTGGGAATTTGCTTTTGCTCTTATTCCATGAATGACCTTGACTGTGTTCACCAGCTAGGCGGTACAGACCGACCATTTAGCCCCTTTTTTTTAAGGTAAACATATTGTTCAAATAATCTGTTTGTATTTGTAATGGGTAATTGGTACCGCTGCTTTGCTGCTTGTTAACGGGAACAAAGGAGAGAAGCTGAAAGGGTTAATAACGTAATAAGCAGGAGGAGGAGGAAGACACTTATATTGATTGCTAGATAGCTTAGTTGTCCACGTCTACTGACTACGGAGAAAGAGAAGCGAAAAGGAATACAGAGACTACTACTTAAGTTTTAATATATGGGGTTTATCTTGTCGGCAGCTGTAGCTAAATTAGGCATGGAAACAATCCAATGAGTTTGTGGATTGTGGTGGCAGCTAATCTTAAGGCTAAGCTCGCGGGCTCTCTGAGGGAAGCATGGCTTCGGTGGCGGTGGCGGTGGCGGAACATCTGTAAACTATCTCTCCCACTTTCGGCCTCATTCTCATTTTGTCCTTTTCACCGCATAACGAATGTTTGGCAATAATTTTTTCTGTAATCTTCTCTCCTCCATTCTACCATCTGGTTCTTGATTCTTCAATTCCCTCCGCAATAAATTCAAGTCTCGACACTGATGGATAATCTAATCCACTGTTTTTTTAAACGAAATTTAAATTCTTCAAACACATTCAAAGATTAATGATGAAAGCATAGCTAGGAAGTTGAACAAATTAAGTTCATCGGTTATGTGGGTTGACAAATCCTGATGTCATTGTTGCTTGTAACTGTCTGCAAAATGAGAGTGCGCGGGGACCGATTCCTCTTGCCCTCGGTATCACACGTAGTAAGTTACTTGGAGCCTTCTTTGTTTTTCCGGGCTACATGTGTTCTTTATTTGTTTTTTAGAATATATTTTATTTCTTCAAAATGTATTCGAGCACATAATAGAAGAAGCCATTTTGAAAAATACATTTGATCGGTTAGAATGAAGCCTATCATTTGGTTGTTTATGTCACAATTTATATAATTTAAAGTAGGTTGTGAATAATGTATCCAACTTATGCATATGTGTTCAACGTTGTTAGCTTTTAGGGTTGCTTGCTGGGGCTAAAATACTTGGATTACAGATTAAATTATGGATAAAAGTTCTATTGTCTGGTTTAAGATAATAATATAATACTAATATAGGATTAGGACGTTGCAACGGATGCCTGGGCCGATGATATATTGTATGGACAAATGATATTGACATGTTTGTTCTAACAATTATTATAATAAAAAGTTAGTATGAATTTTCTTTTATTTATTACTGTATGTTTGGAAGGGTTCTATGAATATAGAGATGGACACGGAGGGCTGCGGCATAAATGAGGCGAAGCGTTTAGCCAGGGCAGCAAACCACACAGGCCAATCTGACTTCATTCCTTCGATTGATTATGTGATTCTACTAGATTTATTCAATTTTAAAGTTTTATTATTTTTTTTTACACGGTCAAAAATAATAAGATTTAAATTTAAAACTCATGTAAACTATCTAATAAATCTCTCATCACTAAGTTGATTCTAATGGCTTATAAGTTTTTTATTTTTGACCTTGTCCCTTAGCACTTGCAATGGTTTCATCTGCATGAGACAAAATGTGTTAAATTTTATTTCAATAAAAAGAATTGCTTGTAACCAAATTTTCTGTGGGTAAGGGTAGTTAATTCATGTGGATGGAACCGGAACCTGATTCGTTTTTCAATACCAATATGCACATCTTTTCGTGGATTTATTGTAAACCAGCTGAAGGTAAATAAAACAAACCATTGCTGCAAAACTGCAAAATGCCAAGATTTCTCACGGTTCTCTCTGGGTGCTGGGAGTTGAACGAGGTTCAGGCTCATAGCCAATCTTAATCCGCTGGTCCCCATCTCATCGTCGTGTATTTGTTCTTGATTTCGGCTTTCTTTCACTTTCGTTCAGAAGTCATATCATAGGATATTTAAACGGCAATTTAACAACGATAAGAAAAATTAAAAACGCAATCTGGGCCTTATGTGAAGAATATATTTTTTCTTAGCCTATTTCAAGTTGATCCTTATCTTTAGACAAAAAAACTAAAAAACAAAGTAGGTCCTTGTCTCAACTCTTAAATTGGTGTCAAAGCAGGCTCCATCAACCGTTATATGCAAAGAATAAAATTAACAAATAATCTTTCATCAAATAATTTGGTAAGCAGTCGGTGGAACCTTGTTTTTATGCGACGTGCTAACAGAAAATCTTATTTCGTAATCAAAATTTCTTAAAGCCTTACGTGAAAACCATACAATTTCAAGTGGACTATGTGGAGAACCAAAATTACTTGTCATATATGCAATGTGTATGATTTAACTAATTGTGCTCCAGTAAATAAGGTTAAAAGAAATGCAATTCAACGATCCTTGTCATAATTTTGAAACCATTTATTCATCTTTAGGTGGATGGTTTAACTAATTTCTTCGTGAAATGTTCAAAATAGCAAACGGAGTTGGTAAAAATATGACGATCATTTTTTTATAATGCCTTTTAAAAATATTTTGGTTTCACTCGCGACATCAGTACCGAGCTGTTGGGGAAGTAGTTTTTTATTTTATACATTGATTTGGTAAAGAAATAGAGTGCTGAGCTGTTGGGGAAGATTTTTTTTATACCTTAATTTGGGATAAGAAATAGAGAGAGCAAAAATAAAATAAATAAATAAAAATATAATATAAAGATTGTCATTTAAATGAGTAAATATAAAGATGAATGAAACATGAAAATTTCTCATCACTTTATTCCAATGAATGAAAATAGAGTATGAACAAATAAAGAATATGCTGTGAAGATTATCTTATTCTTATGTAGAAAAGAAGAATAAGCAAGTGAAGACTTATGAGTTTATACTCTGCCAAACAAGTGAATATAAGAATTATTTTATTTTATTTTATATATTTTTCATCTTATTTCAGTAGAATAAACATAGCAAGAATTACTAGTAGATCATATTTATACAAAAGATTTTTTTAAGAAGTGTTTTAAGGATATTGGATAAGCAATTTACATTGTTATTTATTAGAATTTTTATTAATTTGAGTGTTGAAGTTGTCATTACAACTGCTTTATCGTTTTGCTTAAAATTTTAATAAATTAATAGTTTTTATTATATTTTTAAAGATTTTGAACCTAGTTTATAAACCTATTTTGCATTACAAAAAATTTGGTTTGAATTAATTTGATTTTGCAAACTTTATTTTGGTTAGTGTTCAGGGAAAAAAAATGAAAAAATATAAAATTAGTCAGCATATTTTAACTGTCCAGTGAAATATGTATTTATAAAAGAAATCATTGAGACAAAAGTTAATTACAATATTTTTATAATTATAATATTATTATATAGATTAGAGATATCTTGAGATAAATTATCAACTTCAAAGATTAATTGTGCTAATTAGATAACTAGATATCTTTATAATTAATTTTTATACTAATGATCTTTGATATAAAATGCATGTTTTCCTGTGTAGTTAAAACATACAAATTCATTTTATGTTTTTTCATTTCTTTCTCTAAACATGGTATTAGAATATATCTTAGATCTGTTATTAAAATATTTGCATATGTTCATTCTTACAATTGGTCCACCTGCTAATATGTTCAAACTCTAGATGGTGAGTTTTATGAGTGAGGGAGTGTGTTAGAAACCATATTATCTAGAGATATGTTCAACTATAGATATATAAACTATGAGTAATCCTTATTGAACAAGTTAGCTTTTGAAGTTAAATTAGTTCCAAGCTTAATTTCTAACGGTTAAAATTAATTTTTTAAAATAATATGATTTGTATTTGGATACATTTATCTCACATTTAAATTTAACAAAAAATAGATAGTTTTTGAGACTGAATTGGTGTAGTTCTTGGAAGGCTCATGAATAAAGTTTGAAACCTTTAAAAGACAACTTAAGGTTGGATTGTTACCCACTTTAATGCAAAGAACATAGACTCTTAAATTATATTTTCTTAAAAGAAATTAAAAATAATGAAAAGGAGAATAAAAAAGTAGAAGATAAAGAGAAAAATGAGTTAATAAAATAAGTTAAACAAAAATGAAGACAAGAACGTATACTTAGAGTTAGAGTTAGATATATGGTCAAAGTTTGGAGATCGCCCGTAAACTTGTGAGTTAGGTGGATTTGGACCAATAAGAATATACTTATGTATTAATAAGTTAACATATAGACTATTTTTCTTTTTTTTTAAGATAAAGTTATTCTTTTTTATATTTTTAATTATTTTAATATATATTAATAGTTAAATAACTTAAATAAATCGATTTTCTAAATCGTAAATTAAAGTAAATTAAATGTATATCATCATTTTTTCTAATCCATTTATTTTATAGGTCAATGTAACCCAACTTATTTAATTGTGAATCAATGTGAACCAGGTTTATGTGATTTATGTTCATCCTCTATATCTAATTATATTCAAAATATCCTTTAAATAAATTGGTTCAATTATGATTGGATAATATTTAGACTAATAATTTTTTTAAAAAAATAAACAAAGTATATCTTATTATTACTATGTAGTATTTTCAATTTATAAACATATATATATATAATGATAAAATCCTAAAAGTTAAACACATCTCCAAGTTAATACATTATACAAGTACACATGTTCTTAAAAATAAAAAATTTTCAATAACCACTAAAAACTACCCTGGTCATCCTGGGTTGAGAAGGTTATATGATATCTTAAAAAAAAAAATCCCAAGTGTTCTTCCTAGCTTGAAACCTTTTTTTTATCCTAATTCTTTACTTCCCTGTTGGCATTTCTCAAGCCTCAGCGATGAGTGAATATTAAAGTTGAATTTCATATCTATGAGACGACTCATATCTTTACCTAATTAAGTTAAAGGAAACATTTTGTCTTTCTATTGATTTTGACCTTGTACTTAGAAGACTAATCTTCCTTAAGCTACCTTCCCGAGTAATGTCCTCATTAAATTCTCATTGTGTCATAACTTAGTAAAATTTAAGATCACACCTACAATGTTCAAGTAAAGTAATAACATATGAAAATAAGTTTATATGGGTGGTTTGTGAATGTCCTTTATATAAAAGTTCTTTACAAGACTTGCTGATGGGGTCAAGGAGTTTCTCACATGGTACATCCTACATGCCAATGAAGCTCCTAAATGCCGACTCATCCAGAATCTATGATGTCAATGACATGAGCTTTGGGCATTCAACCCAAATGCTTAATATATTGTTGTGCCAAAAGGATATATAAATATGATTTGAGCTTAAACTTATTTGATATGAACCCAAAATAAAGAATAAACATGCATATACTTTTTTACAATTATTCCAAACATAAATGTCGTACATTTAAAATCATTACAATCAATATAATATTTTTTAAAATAGTTTTTAACTTCATGAAAATAGTTAAAGTAAAATTATTATAATTTTATTTTAAATTTGTTTTTTAAAATATAAAATTATCTATAAAATTATTTAATCAATCTTGTTTTTAAAAAAATTCAATACTAAATAATAGGTTGTAAACATTTTATGCTACAAAAGAAAAAAAGTATTATTTATTCATTTATATATTTTATCTAATTGTTAACAATTTTTTAAAACAAAATACAGAAAAACAAAATAGATCGAATAACTTATACTTAAATAAATATATATACTATTATTTGTATGTATGAAATTTTTTTTATATTCATAACTAAAGAGAATAAAAGAACAAATAACCTCTTTTAGAAAGAAAAAGAATCATAATAAGATAAATTAAAATATTTCTCTTTAGAAAAAAATTTGTTGTTTACAATAGGTTAACATAATTTATTAAATAATTATTAATTTTTCAAAATAAATAAAAATGTTTTTGAAAAATCTATAGCGAGAACTTTAATTACTCACCTAATCTAAAGGCTGTCTTGGATCTTATTTGTTTTCTTCTTTTTACACAAATGAGGTTTTGGGTGGTCACAACTTGAAATCAAACATATATAAATAATAAAATTTTGATAAAAATAATATAAGTTGAAAAAGTTCGTTTATACAATTAAAGTGTGACAGTTTTAATTATCTCTTTTATTTAAAATTATTAATATGACTGATTTTAAACATATAAAATAATAAAATTATATTAAAATTTTTATATAAAAATGTAATAATATTTTTAATAAAAAATTATTATTTGATATACATAATTTTAAAAATTAATTTTGATAAAAGAGTTCTTTTTGGGGAAACTCTTTAAAAGTTATAATGTGTGCATATAAAAAGTTTTTTTTTAAAAAAAAAATTATTCAACCTTCTTAAGTTTTACTCTTTTTTTCCATAAGCATCTTAAATTTTAATTTTATATAATTGATCACTAAATTTTATGTTATTTAAAATTATTTATGTTGGACTTTTATTTAGTTTCAGTTGATTTAAACTTTTTAAATTTTGTAAAGAGAGATCTAAATTTTAATTGATTAACTAAACTTTATTCTTTTTTATTAAAAGTTCCTTCTATAAATTGAGTTGGAATAAAATTACTAATGAAAATAAATTAAACCATTTATTTAGTTTAAATCTCCGTCATTTGTTATTATTTATTTTTTAAATATTAAAATATAATAAAATTTTGAATTTAGGTAAAAGAATCATAAAAAGATATAAAAAAATTATATATGGTATAATAATAATAATATTATGATAATTGTAACAGTGAAAAAATAAATGAAAGAAAAGTTATTAATATATGTATATATATGTTGAATTTATTTTATTAATTTATCTGTGTAATATTTTTTTACAAATTTAAAATTTTTATTATATTATTATATTTAAAAATTAATTAAAATTTTTAATTAAAATTTAAGGTAAATAAATAATTAAAAATTTTATTTCGTTAGTAATTTAATTTAGCTCGACTTATGGAATTATTTATATATAGTAATAAAATTTACGAATCCATTAAAATAAAAATAAAGTTCAAAAATATTTATTTGTAAAATTGATAAAATTTAAGAATTAATTAAAATAAAATTTTAAGTTAAAGGTGTTGTTTATTTGTAAAAGAAAAAAGTTTATTGATTAAATAAAAGGAAACAAAAGTTAAGGCAAGACAAAAAAAAAAAAAAAAGGTAAATTTAAGATGGCTGAATATTCTTTTTCCTTTTATTTATAAGAAGAAAAAAAGGATGCAAAATAAGTTATATACAATTGTTGTATAGATTGTTACCTATGGTGTGAACTATTGGAGATTGGATAGAAGTGTACATAAGTTGATGGTAATACGATGGACTTCATTTTTCAGTAGTGTTCTTGTGGGAAGGAAGTTAGATAATATATAGATTGCTTTATATTGTTTCTGGAACCACGCAATGGTTAAGATCCATATTTGGTTTCATAGTATAGTACATTTGGTGGCCATTATTATAAGACGAAGGAAAGGAACATAAAAGGAGGAAGTATACATGAAAGTATCGAAGAAAGAGATTACAAATAGAAACCATGGGATGAGTTATTTTCGGGTGCAGGGGACCATAAACATTCAGTGGACCACCAAAGTTTCTCCTTCTTTCTTTTCTTGCATGTTATGACAACCTACATTTTCATACTACGAATCTCTCTTTTTAGACAAAATACTTGTTTGTGTTGAAATGGAATTGGGTTTTGGGGTGCACCACAAAGGACACCCTCTGGTGAAAACTGTTTACAGCTTTGATGGCCTTTATGACAAACATGAATGCGTTTCTCAATGGTTCTCCAAAGGGCAGAAGCTAGCATTTAATGAAGGATTGAGGAAGGTCCTTTCTGATATAAAATGTGGACCTTTCCTCACCCGAATGCTGCAACTTTTAACTTCAACTATTCAATGTCCATTTTCATGTATTTTACTTGCTTTGGCTCAGAGCACTTAACGAGTTATGGCTTTGGTTACAAATTTGATCAAGTTGCATTCCTCCAAACACTGTCTAAGAGGTGGATCCCCCCTCCCCGTCGGAAATTAAAAAATAAAAATAAAAATTCTAGTTCCTTGTTTGTTATGTGTGGCGTACAATATGGGGTCATGAGCTCTTCTTTGCTATCTATTGATGTAACAGAAATATGATGGAAACATATAGTTCAAAATTAACAAAAGATGACTTACAGCTGGCTTGTAAGACACAACATAAATCTAATATGCTATCTTTTTTCTTATCCTTTTTTTCATACAATATATAGATAATAAAGTTTGAAATTGAAACTCATAAAAATTATCTAAACTTATCACTGCTAAGTCCATCCAGTGGATGTTTTATCTCTCTATTTAAACAAGAATAATGTTAATTATTGTTATACTGATTATAAATTAAAAATACACATTTATCATATTCTTTCAGAACTCATTGGCAGAATTCATTATTAAACAATGAAAGTGCAGTGAAAAAATAACAACTACAAGGGGAAATATGATCATTTTAAAAAATATTTGTGTCATTATTGTTCAATGGAAGCAACAGGTAACGATGCAAAGTACTTAAATTCCAAATAACATATACTTGTTTATTGCCAATTTCCATTTCCAAAAAAGGGTTGTCTCAATCAGGAGCATAATAGGTGGGACCATTTCAGTAAGATCCATAGACCTCCTGAAAAGGACCAATGACCCTGTTGTGTGACTCTAATTAATAACACCATAAACAATGTTGAATAGTCAATCATGAGTGAAATGCTAGTTCCACGGCTTTGACACTAATAAGAAGGGGCAATGCTATTAATGTAGGGTAACCTGTGATCTTATAACCATATATTTCGTGTGTGTAGAGTACATACGGTACACTCATCTCGATAGGACATTGTTGGCTTGTTTAACATGCAATAATGATATATTTGTACTCTACATTACCGTTCATCTTAATATATCTTCATCTAACAGTTATAATTTTTTGTTAAAAAAAATTAGACAGTTAAAAAGTTTAATGTAAATGGATAAACACATACCGTACTGTTATAATTTTTTACTGAAAGAGCCTTGATGTGCCCTGAATCAAGACAAATTGGGCTTCCATATATATATATATATATATATATATATATATATATATCCATTAAAGTATTTTAAGTTTTGAACCGATTTAAGCAAACCATTTTTTTTTATCGCATTTATTCATGTTGGTGATGGACGGAACTGGAATGTTGTTAGTGATTCTCAGCACTATCTCACATCATTGATAAAAATGATTGTAGATTGCTAATTCTATGAATTTTTCTACAGCACCAATAACATTAAGAACCGTGATTCGAGACAAAGAAATCTCCCCTTCCAAGTATGGACATGTCAATTGCAATAAGGAAGCTAACTTGGTGGCTCAAATTTTATTACAAAATTTGTATGCACAAAATAATCAGACACAACTTTTTGGGAATGACCTAATCTTAATTTGCAAGTACCTTTCAATGCAGAGCACCTTCACCTCACCATAAGTAAATCTCAAATCACTCTGAACTATGTTATATCTCTTTCTATATATTACCTCTGGTCATTTTTTATAACAAAAAACTGAAAATATATTTTTATCCTAATGATAAAAAAATATAAATTTAATTTAAAGATATTAATAGTTAATTTTCTTTTATATCCTTACTTTATTGTAAAATTTGTTTTAACAAAACATTCACTCTTAAAGTTATACAATTCAATCATAAAATATATTATGATTTAGTTTGATGGGTTTGAATAAATTTCAAATCCAATCCGATTAAAATCAGTTTAGATTGAATTGGATGATTATTTTTATTTTTTTACTTTAGTTAGAGGTGATAAATAAATTATATTTATTATTTTGTCACATTTTTTGAATTAAACAATTTTATATAAAATAAAATTCATACGGTAAAACATATTTAAAGTAATAAAAATTTTAAATTAATATAAAAGTATTACACTTAGTAATTGATTAAACTAACAAGATATCTTTCTAAAAAAATAATAAGATGCAACTTACAGAAAAAATTATTAAAAGATAATTAATTTATAATTTTACAAATATATGAGTATGAATGAGAAGTTAATTTTATAAATAAAATTTGATTTGATTCAGATCATTTTTTTAAAAGTGGATATGAAATTCAGTTCAATAAAAAAAAATTGAATTTCGCAATTGTCGATTTGTTTATTTTCAGTTAGTTTAATTTTATTTTATTTTTTGCGATTTATTTTGGATTGGATCCATTTATTGCATATCCTATTTACTCATTCTTCATGTCACCGATTCAAACATTTAATATTATTTATTTTTTAAAATAATGGTTATATTTATGTTCCTAATTAATAATAATCCTACAACTGTTTTACTAAATTAATATTAAATAAAAAGTGCATATATTTATTTATCTTTAAAATATAACAATAATTAATCCATTTTGTTTAGTATTTAATAAAATTTGTAGAATAAGAATTAAGAAAATGTTAACCAGTGTCCTTTAAAAATATTATTAATGCAACTTCATCGTAACTTTTAATAAAATTCAATGTAACTTTTAATTAATTTCCTAATTACTGCATGGGTTGGTTAGCAAAATCCTTAAACTTTTATATAACTTTAAAATTTTAATAGTTTATTATTAGGCTTAATCAAATTTTTAATCTCTCATTTTACATCCAATTGGTTTTAGTCCTTACCATCTTTTTTTTTATCTTATTTTATTAAAATTGTTAGATTTGATTCTTATATTAAAATTTTCTATACTTTTAATATAAAAAATATCGTTGTATACAATTTGATTTCTTAATTTCTTTACTTACTCATATTTTAATCTTTAAAATGATTATTTGGTTCCTGAAAAAAATCAATTTATAAATTTTGATTTTTAAATATGTTAATTTTTTTTATATATGGCTCATATTTTTTGTGAGAAAATAATTAAAATATTACTAAATTAATATTCAATTATATACATATACTTTTGAGATTAAAAAAAATACACAGAATGTAATTTTTAAATATTAAATTGTATATTTATTCAAATAACATCTCCACTTAATAAAAAAAATTAATAATAAAAATTAAAATCAATTTTTATAAAATAAAAAACAAAAAATCATAAAAATTAACAGAAATAAAACCAAAATTAGAATAAATTGAAGGATTAAAAACATCACTAAACCTTGTTATTATTTTGTTTGGTGTGTTTAATAAATACAGAACACAAACATTGGCTTAAGAAGAATGACATTTGATTCTCCACGCCCCTAAGAAAGAGAACTAACACGAGATATATAATGAAGTATTGAAGGGATTATAGAGAAAATATCCTATTGTTGAAAGGGGAAAACGTATTTGCAGTAAAATACATGAGGTTACTAATTAGAGTGCTTTAAATTCCAGAGAGTAAATTCGTATGTGTTCTGTTTGTTATTAAGAATAATGCTTCGCCGTAGGGTTAGTTCGAAAGCATGGAGGATTCACAATATAACTGCTCCCTCCAAAAACGAAATGGTACTTAATGTTAGACTTTGTGGGTCTTTGTATGTTTGAAACTAACAATTTGAGCTTTTTAAATTCCATCGTTGCATAGAATAAACTTGAAAGATGCTTGGAATAGGCAAGAAAAAGGAAGGTACAAAATAAAGTAAAATTATGAAATTAAAATAAGTTATTTTGATGGATAACAATTGAAGTGAATTTTTTTTTATTTGGATGAATGAAAAAAATATAAAAAAATTATAAATATTTTATAATGATATTTTTATTTTTATATGTTAATAAATATTTTTTATTTATTTATTTTTATTTATTTTAAAAAATTACTTTTATTTATTAAAAATTTAAAATATAACTCAATAATGTTATTATTTATTGTTGTTATTTATTTTAAAAGATATTATTTATTATATATAATACCTTTTTTATAATAAAATATTTTTTATTTATTTTAAATGTAATATATTTATATATTATTTAGAATAATTTTTATTATATATATAAGATAAAATAATTAATAAATATAACTACAGTAAATAAAATTGTTCGATAGAGATTTACTGTTGATTAGTTTAAAGTTTAACTTAATTCAATTTTATTTAATAAATAAATAGGATGAGACATGTTAAAAAGTTTTTTTACTCAAATTTAAATTTATAAAAAATTTATTTAACCTGTTTAAAAATTTATTTATCTTTATATATTATATATTTATATTTATTATATTTATTTTAATATATTATATTTATAATAAATATATATATATATATATTAGGTTTATTTAATAATTTTTTTATCTTATAGATTTTAAATTTGTAAATTTTTTTAATCAATTATTTATATAATTTTTAAATCTATTTATTTTTTTTAATATAAACTTTTTAATAAAATAAAAAAAAATTAAAAATTAACATAAACCTAAATTTAGATTTTAAAATTTTTAAATAAATATATTTAAAATTTAACTCAAAGTGAACTTATTTTCATCATTGTTTACATCCATAAGAAAATAAAATAATAAACATGATTTTTTTTCTTTTGTTCCTACGTGTATTCTCTGGAAGAAGAATTGTTTTAACACGAATCTCACCTTTCTATAATCACTGGCTGGCCAAACGAGAGAAGGATCCGATTTTTCACCTAAATCCATCATTTCTAATTCTTTCTTTTTTTTTAATTTTATGCATCCAAACAAATGAAAGAAAAGTCATATAAAGATGTGTTCTAGAAATAAAATACTCCCTGGCGTTGGATTGACCAACGAATTTGGACTTAACGTTAACTCATTATGAGACTATGATCTCAAAAATATTCATAGAGATTTTTTTTGGGAATTGTTTTTACCCCTCTCCCCCTAATTACTTCTTGCACCCTCTTACTGCAAAATGACCAAATTATGTTTGAAAAAATATTTTCGAAACATATACCATTATTCTGAAAATGTATTTTTAGTATGTATTAATAATATTTCAAGAATATAACTTTAGAATTCAAAATTTGAATTCTAAAAATAAATTTTTAAATTTTATTTCTATTAATACAATTTTGAAAATTTATAAAACTTAATTTCATAAATTTATTTTAAAAATGTTATTAATAAATTTTTGGAAATATATTTTTAGAATTTAAAAATAAATTTTTTAAACACAAAAAAGGAAAACATGCGTTTTGCCCATAAGGATATTTTCAGTATAATTATTTTTTTTAAAAAAAGAAAGGGGATGTGGAAAGTAAAAAAAGTCGTTGGGTTTTATTTATTTGGTAAAAGATAAAAAAGGCTGAACCCCAAACCTAGGCCCATAGAGATAGAACTGATAATTTTTTATGAACGGACCTATCTAAGTCTTATAATGGGAAAATGGCTGGTTTTCTTATTGCAAGATCGGATTTGAGACTTATTTTATTTAAAGATCACTGCACCGCAAGGTAGCACGAAAATTTTAAGTATACAAGTATTGACCACAAAAAATGGAAAAGCTTTGAGTACAAAACTCTTATGAAATGCAATGCTTGTCTTTTATTGGATGGATAAATATTTAAATTTATAAAATAAAAATTTAAGTAGTTTAACCGAAATCCCACCATTTATGTGTTTTCTATACTAATCTTTGTAGTAAGTTTCTCACCAACAAGCTTTTTTTAGGTTTAAAATGCTTAATGTAATTTGATATTTTGCACATCTCTTACTTATATTCATCTACTTCTCTTGTTTTTAAATGTGAGATTTCTTCATTTTCAACAGCAACAATGCCCAAGTCAATGACCCAACAACACAACATGCTCTCAGCCATTTCAAAAAAGAAAAAAACAAAAAAGAAAGAAGAAACTGTTATAAGAAAAAACCTTGTTTTTGAAATTATCAACATCATTTTATAAGATATAATTTATCAACTTTTGAAAATATTAAAATTTGGAATGAAAAACAACAGTTACAATATTTAAAAACAATAGGAATGAAAAACTCTATTCTCTTTTTTTTTTTCTTAAAATTTATGCATGTAGATTAAGAAGATTTTAATTGATATAATATATTATTATATTTTGACTGAAAAAGACCTCCTTTTATATCTTCAACGATTTTGTTTATTCTTCCCTAACCTCTCTTCATCCATAATCGTTAAATAAGAGTTTAGATTTGATACATATCATTAAATAAGAGTCTTGGGAAAGAATGAGTTTTTAAAATATAAAACAACAATTATTTTTATAACAAAATTAAAAAGTTTAAATATGTTTTTACTTTATAAAAATATAATTAAACTATTTTATTTTTAAAAAAATATTTTATTAGTTTTATTTTTCATAAATTTAAAATTTTTAAAAATTATTTTTATTTTCATTTAATATCTATCTAGTCCGATCATGTAAATGATATGATAAATTTAAATATTTGATACATTAATTAAAAAATAATAGAAGTTATTTTAAAAAAATTTAATCTTACAAATTTAAACCATTATTTTTTATATTAAATCAAAATTAAGCATATTTATAAACACAAAAAATATATTTAAGTTAAAAAAAGATAAGACTATTATTGAGTATGCAAACGTTAATGATAGTTGTTAATCTCGTAAGCCTTATTTTGGAAATCAATGTTAGAAATCGGATTGCTTTTCCGTCAAAGATGGCTATAAAAACTAAATTATTAAATAATGATGGATTGAAGTATAATTTTTTTTTCTTTCCTAACGTGTACCAATAAGCATTAACTGAACATATAGAATATATCCTATGAAA
This sequence comes from Canavalia gladiata, assembly GCA_037954105.1. Classification (NCBI taxonomy): domain Eukaryota; kingdom Viridiplantae; phylum Streptophyta; class Magnoliopsida; order Fabales; family Fabaceae; genus Canavalia; species Canavalia gladiata. The sequence continues at coordinate 21,220,932 of CM075660.1, forward strand.
TTATTTAACCATTTAAAATAAATATTTTTAATAAAAAAATGCATTTTATTTAACGATAAACAGGTATATAATAAAAAAATGTACCTTTTCATTTATTTTTATTTTTTTTTTTTACTATTGCAGTTTTCACTTTTATTTTAAACGAGGTTAATGCTGTCATAAAAAAACACTAAATCACCCTGGCGACGTTAGTCTTCACGGTTAGAATTTTCTAATGATTTTCCTCATAATTTTCCTTCAATAAAAAATATACAATTTATTTCAGTGTCACTGGCTTTGCAACGGGTATATATATATATATATATATATATATATAATAGTCTTATGTTATTTATATGTTAATATATTAATTAATTTTTATATTAATTGAATGGTAATTTTTTTAAAACAAATTTTTATTTTTATTAAAAAAATTTAATGAACGAGTTTATATTATTAAAGTAGATTATTTATTAAATTGATAGAATTTTTATTGAATGTTAATATTGAGATGTTGTATTATTTGAATTAATTTTTATTTTAATTTAATTATAAGAAGTTAATTTATCAATTGATTTGTTATGATATGTTAATTTAAAAATTATTTTGACATTAAAAAAATTTTCTTTACAGGTGTTAAATTGTTATAATTGTATATAATTTTTATTTATATAAAAGTTTATGTTATATATGTTAAATTTAAATTTTTATAAATTATTATTTTTTTGATTATCAATATAAAATTTCATATTATTAATTTGAGAATGATTTTATAATAAAATTTATCTATCTATATTTTTTGAATTTTTAAAATTGTTGTTTTATGTGATATATCTATATTTACAGAAAAATTTATGTTATATGTATTAAATTTTAAATTTTAAAAATTATTATTTGGTTGATAGTCTATATTATTAATAATTTTATTATTATTTTCATCTTCTATTAAATTTTATAAGAGATGGTGATATATATGATAATTTTATTATTATTTTCATCTTCTATTAAATTTTATAAGAGATGGTGATATATATGATGAGTGAATCTTGTATAATTAAATATTTTAAAAATATGTCTTTAAAATAATTATGTATAATATAAAGAGAGTATAAATTTTATTATCTTACATGTGGAATAAAGATAGATAAGATCATTACTACTAAATTTCTAAAAAATAATATAAAAAATTCTAACATATAAGCATTTTTTCGTAACTTTCTTATTATTTTAAATGTTCTTTGAAGGTATCTCGATCTCGTAATTCTCTCCTAAACTTATCAGTAAGGATCCCTTCCATTTCCTTTTTTTTTTCATATTTTTTCTCTCTATCTCTTCCTACATTTTTCTCCCTCCTATATATATAACGAACCCACACACATCATAAACTCTCATATCGGAGAGGATCCGTGTGCTAAAACTCACTCTAATCAAAAGTTATGAATAAATATGTACTTTCTCTTCAATTTTAACTTGATAAACTTCAAATAGTTGTTCTATTTTTTACTTCTTTTAAGAGAAGTTCTAAAAAAAATTATTATTCTAATTCTTATATTACACAATAAATTATTTATCAATTAATTTATAAAATATTTTAAAAATTATAATAAAATAACTTTAAATTATATAAATTTACAAAAAAAATATTATGTTATTTATTAAATCCATTTTTATAAAATAAAAATTATCAAATCAATAGATCAAATTAAAATAAAATTTTCAATAATTTCATAAATCAAATTCAAAATTTTAGAGGTGATAGAACTTAAAAGCTTTGAACAAAGATGGTAAAAGTGTTGAAAGCTTCCGTAGATGTTAACAATTTCCCATGCTTAGTAACCTGTGACAATTAGTATAAAAAAATTATTTTATTGGATTCACAAGATTCTTTGACCTATCTTTTCAAAGCATGAAAAAAATTTTTAAATATTTAATTTTTCATTGAATATTCATATTTTATTTAGTAAGCAGGATATTTCATCTCATCTTACATTGAATTTTAAAAATCATTTCTTCCGCATTTGGTCATGCAATACGTGGAAGGGATAAAGTTATTTAAAAGATTATTTAATTTATAACTATTTGATGTATTCAGAATCATAAAAATAATATTATGTTTAAAGGATATTTTTTCATACAAATTATTTTGGATATTGATTCATTTATATTCTTGGATATATGTTAAAAATAAGGTGAAAGGCTTTCGTTTTTTTATTGATGCAGAAATTTTTAATATGTATTGTATCTTTATAATTAATTTTTGTCATTTGAGTTAGGATATCATTTATTTTTAAGTAGATAAATTTTTTTTTTAAAAAAATAACAATACATAAAATGATACTGAAATATCTAAGTTTTGTTAGAGTTGATTGCGAGTTTTTAATTTTTAGTTTTTAAATTAATTTTAAAAATAAAATTTATTGGTAAAAATAATTTTAAATATATTTTTAAAATAGTTTTGATTCAAATTTAAAAATAAAAAAAAATTATTAAAATTTTTTTAATTTTAAAATATTTTTATTTTTAAATTTACTAAATTTTACCACCACAATCATCATAATCACTAGCAAATTATTACTTTTACTATCAAAAACATTATCATTATCATCACATTCTTACGACTATCATTATCATCATTATCGTAATTATCTTTATTGTTATCTTCACTACTACTATAATAATAATAATAATAATCTATTTTTATTATTCCTAAAATATTAAATTTTTATTTATCTAATTTTTATATAAAACTAAAATAAATAATATTATTTAATATATAAATTATATTAAATTTATAATATTATAATATAATTTTATATTATATAATTATTTATAATATAATATTATAATATATATTATTTTTATGTAAAATAAATACTGAATAATATAAAAATATTATAATAATATATAAAATTATTTATCTTGTATATTGATAATTAAATAATATATAAAAATAAAAATTTATATAATATTTTTTATATTATAATTATTATATCACTATTATTATCTCAAGAACATTAATTTTACTTTTAAAATTTTTATTTTTATTATTTTTTTAAAATTATTTATTTATTTAATTTTATAGATACACAAATGAATAATATTATTTAATATATAAAAATTATATTTATATTATGATATTATAATATAATTTTATATTATATAAATTTTTATGTTATTTTATGTAAAATAAATATTGAGTATTATAAAAATAACATAATAATAATATATAAATTATTTATCTTATATATTATAAAATAATTTAAAAAATATAAAATTTTATGATTATATAATATTCTTTATATTATAATTATCATCACTATCATAACCAATACCATCAATATAATTATCATAATAATAATAATAATAATAATAATAATAATAATAATAATAATAATAATTTTATTATTATTTTAGAATATTTTAATTTTAAATTTTTTATTTAGCTAATTTTTATATTAAAAAATAAAAAATATTATTTTATATATAAATTATATTAAATTTATAATCTTATAATATAATTTTATATTATATAACTATTTATAATGTAATATTATAATATATATTATTTTTATATAAAATAAATATTAAATAGTATAAAAAATATTATAATATAACATATATGAATTATTTATTTTAAATACTGATAATCAAATGATATGTAAAATATAAATTTGTATAATTATATAATATTTTTTATATTATATTTATCATACTATTACTATTATCTTATAAACACTACTTTTATTTTTACTATTATCAATAATAATAATAATAATAATAATTAATTTTATTATTTTTAAAATTTAAAACTTATATTATTTTAATTTTTTAAATTAATATTTTTATTTGTATGTTTTTTATAAATTTATAATAAAATGAGATAATAAAATAATTTGATTTACTTTTGTAATAATTTTTAAAACTAAAAATTAAAAATTAAAAAATGAAAACAAAAATTAATTTAAATTTTTAAAACTAAAAACTAACGTATAAAGTAGTATGACCTATTATCTTCTTAAGTACCTTATATATAAAAGGTTGGAATGTGGAGTCAACTTGGTGTTAGGTCATGTGATGTGCTTGAGCATTGACTTTTGATCCTCGTATGAAATTGTCCCAATTTGTGTAGTTAAAATCGGGATCCTAACCGTAGAATCGCATGATTTTACAATTCTACACCCGTCTCCGATTCAAATCACAGCTGAAATTGGAATCTATTGGGATCTTACAGAATCACACGTCCGAGTCGTAAAATCGGTGGAATCGTGTGATTCTACGATTTTACGACCCGCTCCAAAAAAACCCTAAATATATAAAAACTGCCACTCATTCTCGCTGTTTCTCATTTCTCATCTCTCTCATCATTCTCTCTGTTTTGTGCTGTTGCTACCACCTACTCTCATTGCTGTTGTTGCCGCTACTTGCTATCGCTGCTGCTGCCGCCGCTGAAGATGATGATGACTTGGTGGAGTTGGATCAACACCAAGTTGGAGAGGGTGTTGGTGGTGGTTGTGGTTTCTCTCAAGATGCGGTGGGTATGACTAATTTAGATAAAGATGATGAAGATGGTGTTGGTGACAATGAATTTGATGAAGATGGTGATAATGAACTTGATGAAGATGAAGATCTAATGGATCAAGAGGATAATTTATTTATCTATCACGATATTATAGGAAATTGAGAATCTAATTATTTTGTATTTAAGTTGTTATTTGAATTTAGATAAATGGTGACTTTAAGAATATTATCTCTATGAATGTATGTTTAATTAAGTGTTTGTGTTATTTAAATATTTATATATATTATTTTACATACACTTATATAAATTTTATATGCATATATGGAAAATTATATTTTAGGTAGGATCTTACGATCCGAGTTTATTATCTTAAATTTTACGATTTTACGTCTCCTTTCCGATTTTAGGTAAAATTTTAATTTTATTCCGATTTTAGGTAAAATTCCAATTTTAACTACCTTGGTTCTAATGATCATTATCTGCATTGTAGGTTATTACATTAAGGGTATAAAGATTGAGTTTGAATTTATTATTATAAATAAAAACAAATTTTTATTTGGATAATTTTTTAATAAGTAGTCAAAAGTAAATATAAAGATAAAATAAATTATTTTTTCCACAATTTAAAATTAATTTTATTATTTACAAATTTATATGCATAAATTATCCTTAATTTATAAAAAAGTTAATTCTTTTTATCTTCTAATTTGTTTTCCTGTAAGTAAGTAATTATTCAAATGTTTATTTAAACTATGTCATTCTTGTAGGATGGCATTCACAGTCGACCACTATGCAATGAGAAATTAGTTTTTTGATAATGATATCTTTAGGTTAAAAAGAAAATCAAAAAGGTTGATTTGGCGTAAAAAAGATTATAAAAATAAACTGAATTTACTCAGCTAATTTTAATTAATTTAATTTTAAAAAATATTGAACTAAACTAACTCGCATACACTTTTATTAATGCGTTAGAGAACGGCACTTAACGATTGTAAAATGAATATTATTGTCATCCGGTGCAACATGAATATAAATGCATACAGTATCACGGTTTTACGATTTTCTGAATATGTGTATAAGAATGTATAATTAAAAAATATAGAAATTTTATAATTTTACGATAGGAGGTGGGTTCATGTCTACCACCGATGTAAGGTGGTGAAGGAGTCGTGGCTGTTGGAATTCAACATCATGTTATCATCTCCTTCCTCATTTTATTGTTCCCCACTCCACGTTTTCAAAAACCTTAATCATTCATTATTTTCATTCCTTCCTTTCTTTCTCTCAAACGGGTGACTCGACCACTTCATCTTTCATTCCCCATCCTTTTCAAAATTCAAAATTATAATTACCAGATTTTCCGTTGTTCTCATCATCCGTCATTGGTCCTTGCAATTGATAATCAAAATTAAGCTAGCAAAAAGAAAATGGTCATTTGTATAGATTTTGGTGCCAATTTTTTAAGCAAATTGAGGTCATGAAGGGTTTTGAATCTTCGACAACGGAGAATAGTTAGGTAAAATTCGACTACTTAAAAGAATTGAAAGGTTTTGTTTAAAATTAGAGGGTTGTTTTGTGAAGAGCTGGATGAACTTGTTCAATGAAGAACTGACAAAGGGCCCAAGCCTAGAACCCACAATAAAACAATGATTACAAAGCTAGTCATTCTCTCCAACTAAACTATAGCTAGCGAAACTTTTCAGGCTCTAGGTCATCGTTTGAGTTGTGTTGATGGTTCTCTGGGAGAGGGACTTGTCATGGGAACGTGGAATGATGTGGCTACTGGCAGCTGTAGTTGCACAAGGCAGAGCTTGAGGGGAAGTGGGAGAGGGTTCTCAACCCAACTTTCAATCTTGAAATTAGGGACTCTTAAGTAGTTACTATTTTAAGAGGGACAAAATTACAAATTATAAGAAACCTTTTATTAATGCATGTTTAATTTAACATTTTAAAAAATAATAGCTGGCTTTTAAATTTTTTTAAAGAAAATAGTTAATAAAAATACGTGCTTTTTTTTTCAAAAATAAAGAAAAGAATCCAACATGTATTTAACTCCTTTGCTTAAGGTAAGCAGGGGCATCCTTTGCCCACCATGAAAACAGCATGTGTCTTGATATCAGGTTCCCTAACTCACATGTCAGATTGTCAGTTGACAGCCCCACCACTTGACACCAGATAACTGCATATAGTATAGATTGCTGGTGTCTCTCTGCCAAATTCGTATGTTCATTATCCCTTAAAAAAGAAACGAAACCATACTTGGCCAAACAGCAAATAAATAGAGAATGAAGTATTGTTTCCATAATAAAAAAAAGTCGTTGATAATTAGATCATTCGGGCTACAAAGAAAAACCCTGTCCCGGATACTGAGGATGGATGGGTGCATGATGGAAAATGACGAGAATAGAGTTTTGCTGAATTTTTGATAACATTGCCAAATTTTAACATCAATAAACAGAGGAAACTGACAAGATGATCTATCCTCATTTCCGGATTAAAAAAGTTAGAGCTGCCCCAAACAAGGAAAAATGTGGGGCCTTGTAATTTCAATTTCCTATACGGCACTTCTTTCATGCCTTACTCGCAAGGCATACGCATTCCTATTGCTTACCAGCCTTGCATGGACTTTGTAGACTTTAATATAGTCGAGTCATAAACAAATGTCAGTAAATCCCAACCAAATTAAAGAGGTGATTGGCCTGTACTATACTGAAACTCCTATGAAGAGACCTAAAGTAATTGAAAGCAAGGCCGAATCAAGTTGGTTAGTAAGGTGGTTTCATGCATGGCAATTAACTTTTATCACATGCTGTTCTAGCTATCTAGCTATCTAGCTATAGTAGGAACTTCTCTGAGGATATGGAAGAGATGTCTGAAAAATCATATCCCCCATCATCTCCCCCGGGGACTATGGCTAACAAAGTACTGATAATCAGGATGTTTAACCTGCAACTTCTGTAGCCAATCATCAGCAGCCTTCAATAAAGAGTTCACTTGCCGCCATTCAGATGCTTCATTAGGAGTCAAAATTGAGCCTCTCAACTTATATGAAGCGAGGCCAAAAGCAGGAAGAGATATACTTAAGGATCCATCTACACCATGGACCTTGTCACTAGAAGCATGAGACTGTGGTTGGTTTTTCCCTGACAATTAAAGAGATACAAAATTAGGTACAATAGATGGGAACTTCATTACTTGTTATTTGGAATTGTCAGAACGAAAGAGGTAAATATACTTCTAGAGTGAGCTGAAAAAGTATGGAAGGTTAAGAATGATGCGTCCAAACTCTTGAGTGTCGATCCAACAGGTATTCTGTAAATTGGATACCTAGACCAAATTCAGTTTGTTATGAGTACAGAGTACAATTTAGAAAATAACTTAAATGACAACTACAGATGAATTTTGGCACCTACCATGCCACAGAAAACCAACTAGAAGGTGTTATATCACAGCTTCGATACTTTGTGAGAGAGGGCCACGCAGAAGCAAGAACTGAAACCTGAGAGCTAATAGGAATTACCAGTGTCCAAATCAGAGGAAGAAATTTAATAGGTAGATCTGAAAAGACAGGACTTGCCTTATCATGAAAAGGAGGGCGAACATGTGGTGGAGCTCCTTCAAAATATTCATAGATAAGCTGCTCAGGTGAGTTGTGGACTTCAGTTTCATCATTAGAAGAGCTCAACCTAGTTTTCTCTCTCATAGCCAGTCTGCTAAGTCTCTGAGAATTAATGTTCATCAGGTTACCGCCTCTGGCTTGCTTGTCTGCTTCATTATCACTGCTGCCATCACTGCTTGTCTCCTTTGAAGAGTCAGCACCACTGTCCTCAAGCCTCCTGGTAGAGTTTCATACCAATAATTAAGTCAAATAACCATGCCTATCACATGTCACAATTATGGCATGACGATGGCTTGTTTTCAAAGAAAAGAATGGGATCCGGCATAGCATTAAAATACAGGAAGTGAGATATCCTTCCAGTACATGAAATTTAATGCATCACTACTACTGATTCAGAAAAAAAGGAAAAAGCGTCTACGAATTGTGAAAGGCTCATTCAAAGCTTACAACCAAGATTTACAAAAGTCCACCATTCATCACAATTCATCAAATAAACAGGGTATGAGATAATGGCAACAGTATGGTGATCAAATGTTTATAAAATGGTTGTGACCTGAATACTTTCATATGATGTTTTCAGGTCAATGTGCTAACACTTGGGTGAACTTCACACCTGAGCGATGCCATACCAATGCGAACAATTTGAATTGCATTTAGAACGATCCATTATTAGTTTAGCCAATCAACTTTTACTCCTAAAACTAAATGTCCTTAGAAGTAGCAAAGGGTGAAGATTCAGGCTTCACCTTATATCAGTGTCTCACACTAATTTACCCCATTGGAGTAAACAGATAACCATTTATTGCTAACCAAGTTGTGACTTATCAATTCACTCAATCAGCCATCACTCAAGCAGCACATCAAGCACATGGGGCCATAAAAATTATAGTTTCTGGATTACTCCTCTTAGTAAACAATTTTCTACAGTTTGAGAACCTTGCATGATATCATTAGAAACAATAAAATTCCATCCATAAAACCAAGCATGAATCTTTATGTTGATTAGTTCTTAGCATTCTTTAGAACAGAAAGAGTAAATAGTAAGAAATCAATTTGAACAGGCAGGCTGTCCAATTGTTAGCAGCCGGAAACAGACCAAAGCTTTAGAAATCAAACAAAGACCGGTTTTAGCAGCATTGCATCAGATGTTCAACTAAGAAGCAAAACCAATGACAAAAAAATAAACAAAACATCAACTCATGAGTTATGACAGAAAAACAATTACAAGCATTGATTAACCAATATGAGAGAGAAACAAACTAACCTCAAAGCATATAGCTGAATTGCTGAAAGATATGGCACATAATATTGCTTAATGGTGTCACCTTCATTTACTATCAGCGGCACTTCTACTCCATAAGCACTCCACTCTCTGAAAAATTCCCAGAGATCCTCAAGGACAAAGTAAACACCACCATTCGATTCCCTCCGACGCCCCTTCACCTTAGGCTGTGCAACCAAAAGCCAAACCCACCGGTCAACAACACAAACAAGGAAACCATCAAATGAACGGTGAAAACACCTACCACTACCAAACATACAATTAATTACTATTTTTATTTTCAAATTAAGAACTACGGTTACAAATCAGTCAATTGATCAAGACAGGTATCACCAAAGTACCCTGAGGAACAAGGCACAAAAACATGAAGTGAAGGCAATTAAAGGATTGAATTTAGCACCTCGCTAAAGAATCGAGCAGGGACTGAAGGAGTGAGTGAGGCCAAGAGGCTATCCAAATTGGAGGAATTAGCAGTTTTTGGCAATGCCGGTTCGTCAGAGTCGGTCCGCGAGTCCGGTTCGACCATGTCGGGCTCCAACCGTCGCCGCTGCTGCTGCTTCCGGTTTTTCCGCATAACCGGAGGGCTATAGAACCGGTCCGAACCGGAACTCCTGGACAAGGCAAAGCCACTGGAGTTTGACATTACGGTGATATGAACAGGATAAGTGACAGCGCCGAAATTGAAGAGAAAAAAAAAAAAAGATTTGAACAGAGAGGGGATGGGTTTAAGAAGGGTTTTGGGATGAATTGTATGGAATGAAGAGCATGAAAAGGTGTTGGAACGTTTGGATTTGGGGAGTAGAAGCAGAGTGATTGTGTCTCCGCTGTGTGTTATGCAGTGATTACTTAATAGTGAGAGTCGTAAGAAGCTGAGGAAGATGAGGAAAGAAAGGACTAGTACTGTTTTTTTTTTTTTTTTTTTTTGAGTGATGTTTTTTGAAAAAATTTGGTACCCGTAACTCCCGTGTGGACTTTTGAACAAAAATTTGTCACTAGAATTCCCGAAATAACCTTGTATCTAAATTGACGCATGTGGCCTTCTGATTTCTTTACTGATTTACCTCACCAGTGTAAAATTACTAGTCAATTCAACTTTGGTACTTTGATTAAATAAATAATTCATTTTTAAGTTTTGTACGCCTTTAAATTAAATGTTCATAAATATAACTAGTATTTCTGTATGTAATGATAAAAATGTTAATTTTAAAACAAGGTAACAATATACTTTAATAAATTATAGTTTTATGTAAATATTATCATTACTTGATTTTTATATTCAATAATGAATTTAAAAGAAATATATTAATTGTATTTTAATTATTGATTGTTATATAATTTAAAATTATTATTTTATAATAATTATTTAAAAATAATATCTATAATTATTTTTAATTGATTAATAATAGAAAAAATTTACACTATCAATATATCAAATGCTAAATCAATAAGCTAAACGAGGCTGGTTTAAGATATATTTATTCTCTCAAACGGTAATGTACAAACTTTAAATTGAAGTTACAACTAAAATTTTAATATTGTATTTTTTCACATATGGGACTTCATAAACTTTTATTCTATTCAACATAGACTTGTTTATAATTCTAATGTAGAATATTAGTAATATATTTAAAAAATTAATTCTTTAAAATTATTTTATGGTGATAAATTAAAATTATTTATATAAGATTATGAATTTTAATTTTATTATTTTAATTATTATAAAAAACATTTTTAACTCGTTTTGTAGAATTACTGGAAATTTATGAAATAGTAAGTCTAGTTTTTTGAAAATAATTATCATTCATAATTTGTGTTATAATAAAATTTTTTGATAAATAATAAAAAATTTAAAATTACTCCAAAATAATTTACTAATTGTACCACGTATAGTAAGGTTTTGCAAGTTTACATTAATTGAATTTTTTAACTTTGAATGAATGATTTTAATATTTAAAATTTTTTAAACTATTTAAATTAAAATATTTTTATTTAAATATAAAATTTTAAAATTTTCATTTAGATATAAGATTTTAAATTTCGAAGTACCTTTATTTTGCGTCTTATTTCTAACTCTTTCTAATACGATCTAAAATTGAACCTCATTAATATATAAGCATCCAAATCCGAATCTGTGATCCTCTTAATTCGCAGCTGGGACTTCTAAATCCTTCGTTAAAATCCTTTACATCTGGCAAAATCCTTCCTTGCTACCCGCAACCACATATTTCATTATCCCGACAGTCATATTCGTGCCTTTGTCGTTAGTCGTTCCATTTCATTCTCTATATTTCTTTCTTTCTAATTCTTTCACATTTTAATGTTAAAAAAAAAATGGATATACGTGAAAAACGTGAAAAAAATATAAAAGAGTTAACATGTGAAATTTAAAATTTTATTATTTTATCTATATTGATAAAATTTTAAATTATTTTATTTTATTAAAATGTTTTTTAAAATTTTTTAATTTTTTAAAAATTACATTTTTTAAAAAAAAAATTTATCCAAACAAAATATAGATCATGGAATAATATAATAATTAATGTAATTACATAGTAGAAGCTTAAACCTTTTAAGAGTCATATGCATAGTCAGTGCTAAATCTAACAATCCATCAATCAAACGTGAAATTGATAATTAATATCATATAAATCGGAGATGAAAATTCCTTTAAGAGAATTTTCCTTTAAAGTAATCAAATAAAATATAATACTTACTATTTTTTAACAAGTTAATATTTCTATGTATTTTAAATTGAATTAATGATAAATAATTCTTTAATATAAATCTAAGTTTTATCCATTTTTTTTATTTTATACAAATTTTTCTTAATTTATATAAAAATATAATATCATATATTTTTATTAATTATATAAATGATACACAAATTTTTCTATTTTTTCTTATGTATATAATAAAATTTAAAATAATATAAAAAATAAAATAAATATTAGATAAAATTTTGTTAAATATTAAAATATATGAACATAATATATATATATATATATATATTACGAATGTCATGAAACTATTAACTAACATATAAACTTAATCAATTATATATAATTATATTATTTAAAATTTATTGTTTTTATTTTAATTGTAATCAAATATTATCATAAAATACCATTTTAGTCACGATTTGATTTAGAATTATAAGATAATATTTGGATTTATGAAAGCTTTTAGATAGATTCATTTACTATATAATTAAATTGTTTAATTTTAGCATTTATGTTACCTATGATTGAATTATGATGAAGTTTAACAAAATTTATAGTAGAATTAAGAATATCTAGAAATAGAAATTAATTAAAAGTAAATATTTTTTAAAATTATTTTTAAAAAATTTATCTTTCTTAGTATTTAAATATATATGTTAAGAAAAATATCTTTTATTTGTATTTTTTTATAATTTTTATTTTAATAAAACTTTAAATAGTTATAATATATAAAAATGAGGATCCATCATTTTAAATATTAAATCCACTGCATTCTAAACAAAATTTTTTATTATATCTATCAATTAGATTAAGCATAATAAACATATTTTAATTTTTTTTAAAAGTTAATAATAGATCACTTAAAATATATGAACTTAAAAAAATATATAAAAAATTATATATTCAACTTATTTTTATGAAAATAAAATTATTAATTAATAAAAATTTAAATAAAAATAATTTTTTTAACATAAATGTCATCATTATATGTTTGATTGTAAGAAAAAAAAAACCTCACAATCTTTTACTTCGAATTTTATGGGATCCAATTCAATCTTACCTAGCATTCCTACTAAGTTATCCTTTTAGCGTTTTCACCTCTATCTTGGCAATGCAACAAGAACAAAATGGGTAAATAATTTATTACCTCAACCTAAGATACAATTGTTGGAGGAGAACAATACCAATAACGACACATAAACACACTTGATAATCAAATAACACTAACTCATTTCTTTGTTGTGGATTCATAAGTTGCTCCACATATTTCTTTTGTTAAGTTTCGAATGTACAAAAGCTAGATTTTAGTATCTAATTTATCATATTTACATTTAAGATTTATAAAAATTTAATATATTAAAAGGTGATTGAATTACAAAATTCTAAAACATTATCTTAGTATATACTCATTAATGAATTTGATTTTTACAATAATGTTTTTAATAAATGATTTATATTCACTAAAAATATATTTGATAATTTTAAATAATAGTTTTAATTTTTATCAGATTTTTTAAAAAAATATTTATTTATAAAAAATTATTTATTAAAAGATATGTTCACAACAATTTAAATAGTATAACGATTATAATTTAATATATTATACATTAATTTAATATATTTTATGTAGATTTATATAATCATTATAAAATATTTATTAAAAAATTTATTTATTTTAGTCATTCTATAATTATAAAAGCACTCTTTTAACACTGGGCTATTCCAATAAGATTCATGCATTGTTTCAAGGATTGGAGTTAGCATGGAACTTGCGATACAAAGACGTAGTTTATCACTCTTTTGATTTCGACAATTCCATTATTCCACCAATACGCGCAAATGCTGATGGCTATAAGGAATTTACTCCAACGACCTTGGAAAGTGAATCTCAAGCATATCTTCCGTGAAGGAAATGCTTGTGCTATAACCTCTTCACAAAACACAGGATTCAACAACAACCTCATCTTGTTCAGCTCTAATATTCCATTTGTTTTATCCAATTAGCCCTTTTAGCGAATACATCAAAAATTTCCTTTTAGCGTTTTTGATGTTTTGTTATTTTCCAGTATACCAAAAAAAATTTCTTAAGAAACAATGACATGCATTCATAAGAAAACAATAAACAATATTGCAAGGCCAAACCCATAAGAATCTAGTTTTTAGCAAAATTACTCAAAATAAAAATAAAAAATATTAATCCAAGGCTAAACTCATAAGAATATTACAATTTACTATTTTTACCATTAATAAAAACAATAAATATCCATATAATTCCACGTGATAATAAAATGAGGTTTTAAAAGTTAATTGTATTCAAGTTGAGTTTTTAATGATGAACATTGTTTGTAAATTGATCATCTAATCAAATTAAAAACTTTTTATGAAAGTCAAATAAACTATTATAACCATTGAGTATGCCGATCAATTGGTGAAGTTGAATTGATTTAATTAGAGTCTGCTATTCGAGTTTTAAGTTTACAACTGAGTTAAAATTTCGAAAAGAAAGTTTTACCATCTATAATAATTTATTCAACTCTATCAAAATTACCTTAAATGAATGATAGGTCATCGTAGTCAATATATATATATATATATATATATATATATATATATATATATATATATATATATATATATATATATATATATATATACACATATATATATATAATAAGCATTTTGCCCAATTTTTTTATAGTGCATCTAAATCTTTAAATTTATATTTTTTTTATACCTCGAATTTTTTTAGAATATTTTCTTATTTTTAATGAATTTATTATATAAATATTAGTTGATTAAAAATATTATACATATAATTATAATCATATTTCCTTAATTATATTTTTATACCTCATAAATCTAAAGGTAAATTAGAAAGGTAGAGTTTGGAAAGAAAGAAAGTAGTGAAATGTGATAAAAAAAAATTATGGCAAGAAAAATCTAGGAGAGCCATTAGAATCAATAGATAAAGGAAGAGATAAGTTAAGTGGGTTTATATAAGATAACATAAAGAATAAAAAAAATAATTCTAAAATATTTATAAAAAGATAAAAGCAAGAAGAAAAGGATTAATAAAATTGGCAAGTTTGTTGGGATGATGTCAATAGTCATGAATCAATGTCGTATCTTTTTTACTTCATATAAGACCATTTTGTCTAGTTTATATTAAAGTGATTTTAATAATTACACTTATGCTTTTTTTATACCTCAACAATTTTTTTTTTGAAATATTTCTTATTTTTAGTGATTTTTTTTAAAATATGTTATATCAACAATAATTGATTAAATTATTAAAAATATTATTAATATAATTTTAATTTTTAAAATCATATTAATCTATCCATATTTTGGGTTCATAAAGTACCCATATTTAAAAAAAATTATCAATTTCAAATATTTCATTATATAGTTTTTTCTTAATGCTCATAATATAGTATTTAGTACACATAGATAGAATTCTACAATATAGATTAAGATCTAGATCATAGAAAAGTGAAAATAACTAAAGAGAGAAACATGATAGGAATTTTATAAATTTTTTATCCTTGTTTATTTTTGGCTCCTGTTTAATATTTTTGTTCACAGATTTGGAATTGCAGTTAATACATGTCAACATTCTAGTTAAATTTTCTAGTATATGCCATAAATTCATCTCATCAATTCGACCCGTAATTATCACTTTTGTTAATAGAAAAAAATAGTGGTTTTTTGTAAGATAATGATATACTTAAAAAAAATTGAGGTTTTAAAATAAAATGTAATTTTTTTAAATAAAAATAAATGAAGGTTCTAGCTACCAAAAAAATTCTCTATAAAATCTACAAAAAAATGAAGGTCATAACTTTTTTAAATAAAAATAATTTATATGCATGTGAAATGCTAAAATTAATTCATACTGATCGATTAAAGAGAGAAGTTAAGAAGATTTCATATAAAAATTTACGTAATTCAAAATTTTTATTTTAGGCTTTTAAAAAATTATGTCAATGCGTCTACATCCAGTTATCAACAATATTTATTTTTTATTGGATAAAGAAGATAATAATTTTAAAATTTTATTTAAGAAAAATTAAACATATATTATTTAAATTAAATTTATATAATTTGAACATTTGTTTAAATAATAAAAAGCTTTGGTACAGTGTCAAGAAATATCTATTACATTATAGTTGAGAGAAAAATGAGTCCACAATTAAAAAAATGTGTTATTTCAAAATCTTCATCTTTGCAAGGAAATTTATTCAATAAAAATAATTCAATTTTTTGTTTAAAATATTCTGCCAAATTATCTTGTAATAAAATATTTTGAATCATAAAAAACATACATTATCACAACCTTCTGTCGGTATTTAATTTTTGTTTTTTGTATGCAATACACTAATACCTATCAAAGAATTGAGAGGGATGGTTTCCATTAACTCAAGCATGTTATCTCCTTTATTTTTTGTTCTTTAACTTGAATAAGTATTCTTTGTAGCATAATACCTTCTGTTGTACTGAGCATAATTGAGTCCTCTAAGTAGATGCCATGAATTTTGCGCAAAATAAGGGTAATCCTTGAACCATGGTAACTCCAGTTCATTTTCTAATAAATGCTGTAATATTTTTTTACTATTTGAAATTTCTTTTAAGGCAATAACTGAGCAAGAGAAGGGCAAAAGGGGAAGAAAAAAATATTTTGCTGAAAAGGAAATTGTCAATAAAAAGAGAAGGAATCATGTTTGAGGAAGGTATTATATATCCACAGATAGAAACACAAATACTGAAATACGCAGCCTCTTAAAAGCACCATAATGGCTAAGGAAGTTAATTCGCATTATATCCAGCTTGAAGCCCGCACCGCGTTACCAGAAAAGCCGGTAACATACTTTCTGTTTTTTTTTTTTAACATATTATTCAATAATAAATAAAAGTTGAAAATTTTGAAGAAAAAAAAAAAACATTGTTAGCAATCCTGGTTCCTTGATCTTGGACCACTAACATGTTTCATATGACTAGAGAGTATAGAACACGCGTAACTTAGTTGCTCCATGTTTGCATTCAGAATTTGTAATGTATGATGATGAAGCACTCAGAAGTTGTTACCAGATATTGTTAAGCATCAGGCCAAGAAAATGGAGTAAACCTTCCAAGATTTGTTTCTTTTCTTGCTCAACTCATGTGGTGTGAAATTTTGAAAAGTGAAATGAATGAAGATAATAGTCCAAACAAATAATTTGATTAAATATTTCCCTTTAAAGATTTATTTTACGACAAAAATATACATTTATATATTAAATTTAAGTTCTAATTTACTCACAAAATTATAAATATATATAAATAAAATATGAACAAAATTAGTTGACCAAAATGTATAAATTCATATTTTATAAAATTAACAGTCTGATAAAGAAAATAATTAAATTTAAAAATTAAATATAAAAGTGTAATTAACTTTAATACTAAAGAATAAAATCAACAATATTTATAAAATAAGGAATTAGATATAAATAAAAATTTTAAAACGTTTAAACTTTTTATATATTTGCTATTTTTTAAAAGTGTTTTGAAAAATTAAAAACACCCATTTTCTAGTAATTGAAACTTGAAACCTGAAAGTCAAGAGTGGGAATGAATGAATAAACGGAAGAATTAGTATAATCGAATTGCTTACACTTCAGTTTTTGACATTAACTGCGTACACTTCAGTTTTTGACATTAATTGCGTACACTTCAGTTTTTCGTATAATAAATTACATTAATTACTCTTTTTAACCATTTCAATAAGAAATAAATAAATAATTTATTAAGATTAATAAAAAGAGTTAAAATAAATAATATATTTAAATTAAAATTTTATTTTAAAAAGTTTAAAACATTAAAGGTTTATTTATTTATTATTTTTAAAATAGTTTGTAATTATATTTATTTCTTAACTTATTCCATTTCACATCTATTTTAAAAGTAATTTGTAAAAGTTATTTTATAAAATAATTTACCACAATTAAAAATTAAAGTTATAATCAAGCATTCTCTAAGTAAGTCAATATAATTTGTGTGATGATAAAGTGAGAATTAAAATAATTGTATCAGGGGTGGGGTCATGTAATTGAACCTAATCTCTTTTAAATTGTAAAAAAAAAACATCACTCTTTAAACCCCTCTCATAAAAAGTAGATACATGCTTGGTTTACATAAATCTTGCAATAAAATAAAAAATAATAATTAATATAATAAAAATAAGATTATGTTACCAAAATAATTGAGTTTTATAAAAAAAAACTGAAAAAGGTATTTTAATAAAAATTATAAGAAAAAATGTTTCTTTTACCAATCTTAAGGAAGCTATATTCTTTTATTTAACTCTTGATAATAATAAAATATATAAAATCTGCGGATAAAGATGTATATATTAATGTTTTAAATAAAAATATATATAGATTCTATTTATGTTTAGGCTATTTCACAGAATTAAAGAATAAGTTAAAAATTGAAAAGTTATCTAAAAACTAAAAGATAAAAATTTAAAAATTTAAAATTATATAAAAAATAAAAATTTATATTAAATATAACTTATAAATTAATAATTATTTAATTAAATAAATTTTTATTTATTAAAATAAAAATATAATTTTTTATATAAATAATTTTTAAATAATAATTGTAAAAATTCATTTTTACGATTTAAATTTTTCAAAAGATTCAATATTTTATTAAATAAACTAAAATAAATAAGATAATAATTAAAATAAATAGTATCTATTAATAATAATTTAAAATATAATATTTAATAACAATATAAAATATATATAAAATTAATACTATTGTTGTGAAAGAATTAAATAATATTAAAATTATAAAAACAAATAAATAAAAAATAAAATTATAAAAATATATTAAAAATAGACATAAAAAATATTTTAATTATGATTAAAAAATATAAATAAATTGGATTTTTTTTTCAGAAACATTAGTCATTATTTTAAAAATATTAAAATGTCTGAACAAACTTTTTAAACTAGTAATTTAAATTTTGATAAGCTGAAATGTATGAACAAATATTCTTAATAAGTTTATAATTTTTATTTTACATTTAATTTTAATTTTAGTCTCTATCATTTTTTTATTTTAATATTTTATTTTTTTAAAAGTGTTGATTTTATACCTACCATCAAAATTATCTATAATTTTAATTCAGAAAATATAAATATAATTTATTTTTTATTTATATTTTAATCTTCTAATAAACTATTTGGTTAAAAATATCAACTTACATATCTGGATCATAAATATGTTAATAATATTTATATTTTATTAATTATTATTTACATTTACGATGAAAGAGCAAAAATAGGATCAAATTAGTATTAAATCGTACATACTAAAATATTTTGAGAAAACTTTCAAAACTATACAATATAATTATTTCACAACATTATTATTTAATAGAGATTTTTAAAAGTATCAATAAAAATACCAAATTTTATGAACTTAGAACAAAATATATATATAAAAATATTAAAAATTTTAGAATAAAAATATTAAAAGATTAAAAATTTTATCAAACCTTCAATCTTTAAGTCGATAATAATTTTTTTTCTTGCTTTATATAATCGCTTAAAAAATTAAAGTTAATCAATTTTACTTGGAGAATTAAAACACACTTTCTACAAGGGATATGCTCATATATGATATATGCATTTAGTAAACTTGAAAAGTTTAGCATTAAAAAGTAAGCAATATAAAATTTATCAAGCTTTTCAAAATATTTTAAACCAGTTAAGACATTAAGTTAAAATTTAATGATCTAATCATTATTAAATTATGGTCACTACATTAATTTAATATTACTTTTAAAATATTTATTATATATAATTTATTTAAAAATATATAATAATATAATATATTAATAACATAATTTTATATAGTTAAGAAATAAAAATTATTTCAAAATTTTAAATAAACTGGTATATGTAAGATTAAACATAATATATTTTTTAATTTTTTTATAAAAACAATTAAATAATATTATTTTATATATAAATTGATTTTTATTGATTTTATTGGTATAATAATTTACTAAATTTTTATTTATTTTTATTAAAATAATTTTATAGTTCAAACAATTTTAAAAAATAATTTGTTTCCAATTCAACCGACTGATTTGTTGCAATTTTTATAACACTAATTATTACTTAGTAGTGAGACATTAAGCATTAAATTTTCAATGTTGAAAAAGATGTATAGTATAATTTTGATATATATCAGCATAAAAAATTATATTGTTAATTAAACATGGATATAATATATATATATATATATATATATATATATATATATATATATGAGTTGTAAATAAATTATTATAAAAGTTATAATTTTTAATTATATGATATTTTTTAGATAAATAAATAGTATAAACATTATTAGTATATTTTAATTAAATTTAATCATATAATCTTTAAAATATAAATTATTACTTTTTATATATAAGAAATAAAAATAAATCGAATTTAATTTAATCTTAGAGAGAATATGATTGATTGACTTTTTATCTTTTAAAGAATGAAATAATCAATTTTTTATCTTTTAAAGATCAATGTATCTTGTCTCAACTTTTTTAAGATTGAAATTATATTTTACTATTTTTTGAGAAAACTTATATTTATATATTAAATTTTATTTTTATTTTTAAATAAAAATATTTTAAAAAATTACTCTAAGTATTTTTATATTAATTAAAATACATGGCTAATGTAAAACTTTTTTACAACATCATTCAAATATAGATTCTTATATAACTAAAAATAGTTTACGTCTTTTAAAAGTCATATTCAGATAATTTTCAAGCTGTTGATAGTATGAAAATCAAACTCTTACATTGACAGTGTAAAAAATATCCTAAACTGTTTTAGACTAAAAGTATATTAAGATTAAACTATTTTATTTATATTTTTTATTAAAATAATAATTTAATTTAAATTATAAAAAATTTAAAGATATCATGTTTTTTTTTAAAAATATTAAAATTATTGTAATATTAAGTTTAATATATCATGTGAATAAATGTTATCTATCATGATTATATTATTAATTCGCTTCTTTAATTTTTTAATATAATATAAAATATTAATTATGTTCCATAATTTGTTTTAAGTTATAAATTTAATTTAAATTTAGAAATAATTATGTATTAACACACGAGCAATATGGTGGTTTGTTAAATATTTATATCACTTCTGTTGATCTAAGTATTCCATAAACTCGTCGATGGGTTTAAGATGTAGTCAAGGAGTTACAATTAGTCAAAACTTGTTTTTATTATTAAACTGTTCAATCTTTTTTACTACCAACAAACAAAACAAAAGTAAAATAATTAACAAGTGTACGTTGTTGTAAAAAAAAAACTAGGGTATGCTGATTTAACTAGTAAAGAATTTGTTTTTTAAAAATAAAATTTCTAATATCAACTCTCATAAATAAATAAAAATAACATATTATTTATGTATTATATATATTTTTAATTAAAATTTATAAATAAAAATAAGTCAAAGAAAATAAAAAATATTTTTACTATTAATAATAAAAATATAATATATTACAGTAATAAAAAATTAAATTGATTATTTTTTAAATCTGAATAAAATTAAAAATAAATCATTACAATGATAACATAAAATATTTATTAATATAATATATTAAAAATTAAAATTAATTAAGATTATAATGCTTTTAAAATAAAATTTATATTAAAAATTTAATTCAAATTAATAGTTAAAAAATAAAATATAAATATTAAAATAATATAAAAAATAACAAAGATCAAATCCAAATTCTTATGTTAAAGTATTCTAATTTCCAACTTCTTGTAATTTGTAAAAAAATTACAATAATTTTAATTTATTTTATTTAAATTGAATAAATTAAAATATATTAAAATTTTAAATATAAAAATTATAAAAATTTAAATATTTTATATCTTTATTCATAATAAAAATAAGTTAAATAATGTTATTTATTATAAGAATTTTGAATTTTGATATTGAATTTATTATTTATATAAACTTTTTTATTATCAAAATTTATTCTATTTAAAATTAATTAAACCTATGCATATATTTAAAAATATATAATATAAAAAATTAATAAATAAATCTAAAATATGTGCATATATATATATATATTTATATTTTATATATTATAATAATATATATTAAAATAAATTATATAATTTTAATAAATTTATATATTTAAATTTTTTTTAAATAAGTTAAAAAACATTTACAAACTTAATATTAACTTGTTAATTTAAAAAGATTTTTTAACAAATTTAAATCTACCTATTTATTAAGTATATAAGATCTAACTAGATTTTAAATAAGTCGGATTGAAGACTTACTTAGAATAACCTAGCACATTCAATCCCTACTTACATTATTATATATATATATATATATATATTTATAAAATATATTTTATTAATATATTTAAAATATTACAATTTTATCATATTATAATAAAATAAAATTTATTTTATACTATTCTATAATAATATTTTTAATATATTAACATATAATAATATTATATAATATTAATAAATTATTTTTCAATCATAAAAAATTATGAATGAAAGAATTTAATATAATAATATATAAGTTTTTTGACAATCACAAAGAACTATAAGAGCAACAATTATCATATGCAACGTATGAATTTGATCACTTTATCATTTTGTTCACAATATGATAAACTTATGATTAAAATGAGATCTACTATATTCTATATTATAAGAATCTTTGTTAATTTTGAGTTGATTATTCTTACAATATGCACATGCATGTGAGTATAAATTATCATCATCGTTTTATCAAAAACAACAGATTCAATTTTCACAATATTGTATCTATAACAACACTTAAATCATCATTATCATATTTATGGTTATTATATAGAAAATATGAAATTGCTCGACCAATACGATAGTATTCAGGATCTTTTCGGAATGACTAAGTCCAACTAGAGAAGTCCTAACTACAAGAAGCAACCCTAAACCATTTGGATTGAAAATTCTCATTTTCATGAACTATAATCTATTTCCATTATATGCTGATACTTAAATTTCTCACTTGTCCCATTTAAAAGGCCTCGCATCTACATTGATGATTTACAAAATTTTCATCATTGTTTTATCAAAACAACAGATTCAATTTTTACAATATTGTATTCATAACAACACTCAAATCATCATTATCATATTCATGATCATTTCATAGAAACTATGAAATTGCTCGACCAGTATGATAGTCTTTAGGATCTTTCCAAGATGGCTAAGTTCGACCAGAAAAGTCTTGATTACAAGAAGTAACCATAAACCATTTGGATTGGAAGTTCTCATTCTATGAATTATGATCTATTTCCATTATACACTGATACTTAAATTTCTCACCTGTCTCATTTAAAAGGCCTCGCAAATTATTTCCACATTAATGATTTACAAAATAATCTTTGATGCATGATAACAAATCTGTTTAATGAAATTCTTACTTCTTATATTTATCTCGTAATAAGGTCTCATCTTCTCTTTTAAATTCAGAACCTTATTGTCCTTTTCCACTTACTTTATAAGTTTACTTAAACACTTTGGAATACACACACACATAACAAATGAGGATTCTAATCTCCATTTATCAATTTGTTTAATCTAGAAATAATGTACATTACTACTGGTTAGGACATATAGTTCATTGTTAGGACTTCTAGTTCATTTGTCAATCTGTTGAATACATTTTATGGTTGTATCAATGCAATGTTGCATAACTGTGTGAATCCTTATGTATAATCGTATTCTTCATGCTTACACACTCATGATCTTTGGTAAGTCTATGTTGATTTTCAATACGCTCATGTTTTCTTTTGTCTAACTCTTTTGTATCGTCATCATTTATTAGAACCTTGCTCATTCACTTAGTAGGGCCATGCTTAATTTGGGAACGACCTTACTAAATTTTTCCTTGGCACAATGATAACCGATGTCGCGGTTGAATCAAAATGAAATAAAAGTAAATAGAACCTTGGCAAAGAATCAAAATGAAATAAAAGTAAATAAAACCTTGGCAAACAATTTGATTGAATTTAAATTTAGAAGAATGGAAGATTTGTATTTTACTTTAGGTAAAAAAAAAATAAAACTTTAATAAAATAATGATATTAAAAGTTGATTAACTCGTTAGTTTAATTCATAAGCGGGATTATCATAGGTTCAAAAAATATTTTTAAAAATAATTTTAATTCTTATTTGATTTGAATTCAATCAAGAAAGCATCAATTAAACTTTTGATTTCCTACTAGAATAACACCTAAAATTTGAATTAATTCATGTTCAGATAATTAAGCATCATCCGAAATTTCCAAATTAATTCTTAAGAATCGAAATCACTAAATTTATAGGAAACCCCATTATCCTTTTTAATTTTTGTTTACCAACTAGAGAATTAAGTAAACTCTAATTGTAGAATTTCAGCAAGTAAGATGAAATTAAATTAAGCATCTAATTTCACAATTACAAACATCAATTACAATATATAAGAAGGGAAGAAAAACAAATTGCAACATAAAATTCAATTAAGAATAAACCTCAAATCCCTTATTTATAGAATTAAAACCAACGAGTCAACCAAGGAAATTAGCCTTTCATGAGACTTTTTACGAAAGAAAGAAGAACAATAAGAACGAGGACAAGAATTGAAACCTTATTGAGAATTGTGAATAAGTTTCGGTGTGTCTACAATATATAAGAGTTCCTCTTTTTATAAACCCAGTTTGCCTATTCAAATTCAAAATTTAAAATAAAGATAAAAACTAAATTGGTTCCTTTGTTTTTCTAGGTTTGCATTTGAATTCCATTTTGACTTTGTTATTTGAATTCAAATTATGCACGAAATACGGGTCCTTATCTCACGTATCTTTTTTTGAATTTTTATGAGTGTGTAGATGGATAAATTAGGGTTTTCCTTCAGAAAAAATGTTGTATACAATTGTATCTTTGAACTTCAGAAATTAACTCCATCTAAAAATAACTTTTGTAGCCTTAGATATGTTCATTTTACTGGAACATGTCTGGGTTGTCTGGATAGAAGCTCTGAGTCATGGTTCGGCCCAAATAAGTTTATGATCCATTGAGGTTGGGTTATATAAGGATAACATTATCTTAGGATTTTTTTATCATCTTTCCAATGTCTTTTGAATTACTCCAATGTCAATTTTATAACCCAAGATATGACCTACACAATAAACAAAAGTCAAGAGACATTAAAATTTAAAAATTAACCAATTTTATCACTTAAGCTCAATGAAGTCTAATAACATAAAAATTACTCAAAATGATAAAATTAGGCATGATTAAAACCCAATTCATCCCAACATAGAATAAAAATAAATGTACAAAAATTCATTTATCACGCAACCATGCAAATTTTATCATAAACGTGTTAAATTTATTCTTGTCACAACCATGTTACACTAAAAGATAAAAGGTAATTAAAGACTGGTATGCTACAACTGTTGATGCAAAACCTCCTTCGTAGGAATTATGCGACGTCCATGACGGTGGTTCTAATACATGCCAAAGTGTAAGTAATTCATGCCATTTTGGACAGTTTTTTAAATCATCACCTAGTAGGATTAAAAAAATATTTTTTTTCTTTTTCATTTGCTTCCTCCTGTCTGTGTTTATTGCATCTTTTGTATCTCTAGCTCTAACTTTTACTTTCCTCTCGTTACTTAAAGACTGAAACATAATCTCATTATGTTCTTCCTCTTGTTACCCAAACTCGCCCATTGCAAGTCCATTTTGGAAATACCAACTCACCCACCTCTTAGAAGGTACTTAGTCTCATCTCGTTACCTAAATAATGTTTATTTATCCAAATTCTTGGTCATATTGCTTATTGCTGAGGCATTTTTGGTGTTGTTGGCACTTTTAATTGCTTTGTCAATGATTTTATTTTTTCATTATATTTTATTTAGTTTGACGTTTGATTTTCCATGAATAATCTAATTGGTTTCCATTATTTTAAATGGATGAAGTGGATTGGTATTGAATTATAAATTATTGGGCTTATATAATGCTCCTATTAGCTTTGACACAATTTTGCTAACTACATATTTGTAAAATGTTTAAACCATTTATTTTTATTTTATTTTGCACCTATTAATTATTTTAAAGTTGCATTTTTTTTAATAAAATTTTTCTCTTTTTATGCATCTTGGATTTTCTCTTTCCATATCTATGTAGCCTTTGATACCTAATTAATATTTATGACAATCAAATTTATTTAATCTAACAATCAAGTTAAGTATCACCATTTCACCTTTCTAGAGGGATCATTGTCCCCCATTTTTCTTCTTTTCTTCAACACTAGAAAATGAAAACAACAATAAGAGAACTAGAGCATGAGGAAGAGCTTGACCATGCCTAGAAATTATAAATATACATTAGAATGTTGGAAGGTGACTACTTTAGAAGGAGCTAAGCTCATTTTAGTTAACTTACAAAGAAGAGCAGAGAAAGAGGACCCTAGGACTTTAGAGTTAAAGTAAACACATGAGCTATGTATACGTCCAATTTCCTCTTGAATCTCTTATTCCTTTGACTTCATTTATCCATAAAAAATTAAAAATTAAAAAAATTAAAAAAAAAATGAATTAAGAAAATGAAAATAAAATTATGATTATAATGAAGTTATGTCTGAATAGTTGGAGGCAAAGACAAATGTGACTCTAGAGGGTTTATGGAAGAGTGAAGGGGTGTAAGGGAATGCTTTTAAGAAGTTAAAGTGTGAAGGGGTATTTCTGGTTATGAACATTGCTGCCATATCATTCTCCAACTTTGTATACTTTCTCTCTCTCCTTTCTTTGAGACTTTGATCAATTTAAAGATTGAATGATTCCGAGAGAAGGATATTGGAATGAAAAGGTGGCAAGTAAAGGGACTGACATGTGTGTTTCATGCTGCCACCTCTTTTCGCCAATTTGCCATGTTCCAAATACTCACACGAAATGATATTATTACAAATTGGAAATCAAATTAGTATATATCCTTATCAACTCTTTGTTTTTGTAACTCAATCCTTTTCAACACCATTTAATACGATTGGTCCATTTCCAGTATTTATAAAAGAAATATTAGCTGTTTTTATTATAATTTATATAATAATATAATATAATATATAAAATATAATCAATGATATAATAAAAATATCATATAAATTATTGTAATGTAAATTTATCATATAAATAATATAATTTTCACATAAATGCAGGATTATTCAAGGCATAATATCTGCATTTGCAACTTATAATATCAAACAAAACAAAAGGCATAATATCTTATTTATAAAGATTAGCTTATTAACTCAGTTTGTGATAAACCACCATTTAACAAAGTCATTTGATGTATAACATAGAATAATATTTTTTTTGAACTTATCTACTTAATAGATATCTTAAAATCATTCTATTGATAAAACATCACTTCATTTGATCATTTTATTGTGGCATTAACGGTGTACTAAAAAAATTTCCACTTTTTTAAACGAGGTTAAGTGAATTGGTCTATTAACTGAAGAATAAGAATTCAGAAGATTTGTTATATTAATGATGATCACATCTTGAAGTTTATGAAATTTATGGAAAGTTTCTTTGATATTTAATATAATGGAAAGGCATAAAACCTTTAATCATTACACTTGTAAATGATGGTCTATTTTAGATTATTAAACTTTATAACATGGCAATGATAACTAAGTTGGATGAATGTCATAACAAAGGAAGAGGAGGGATGCACCCTAGCAAATTGTATGGTACAAAAATGAGTTTACAAGTTAACAAGCAGTTAGCATGGTCTACATCGTTGACTAGACCATAGTAATGGAAGGGTAAGCCTAGACTTATCCAACTCAATAAGAGCTTGATTACTTTTTGATCTTAAAATTTTGTTTAAATTCCCACTAATCAGTAATATCTTACAAAGTTTATCCACCTCTGCATTTACAAAATTTGAATGAAAATAAGGTTGCAAGTATTTCAAATATATCCAAAAAATGATAAAAAATCAAAATTATAATATTTTTGCAAAATTTTACAAGAAAACTAAGTCAAAATCCATATTTCATCCTTAGAAAATGTTTTAAGTTGTATTTCTAAAATATTGCGTAAGATATAAATTAGGCTACATAGCTTTTGTTACGCAAGCTACAACCTATAACACTTAAGTTATTTGTTTTATGATATTTCCTAAAAAAAATTATTTTTTTTGAAGCTTTGTTAAGTTGACAACATTGAAACTTCTGCATTTGTACCATTTAAGAAGTTTCCTTTCGGTAAACAATGCTAACAGCTAACACAGTACCTGTCATAGTTTCTATATTTGTACACTTCACCTAGGACTTACATGGAAGTTTTGAAAAAATTGAAGATATTAAGCTATATACAAAAGCTTCTAAAGTTCAAATGGTTTATTATGTTGATGATGAGAAAGATAATGGCTGGAGTATAACTATTCATTTAAAGCCAAAAGACTTATATGAGATGAGTGAAATTGATGAAGACATTATGGTATTTATTAGATCATTTCCATCACATAACTTAGATCAAATTTTTATGACAATAATGAATGTATAAAATTGGCAAGACTTGCTATAAATAAATATGTTTTCATATTTTTATAATATCAAGTTTCAAATTTAGGTTTAAGTTCACGATTATGAAAGAGACAATCTTTTTTAGCTAGTTATATTATTTAAGTTTAGTTTGTAATTTTTAGAATATATTGGCTTGAATTTCATTTCATTTTATGTTAAATATTACTCGGATGAATTTTATTTCCTTTTATGTTGAATGTTACTTGGATGAATTTCATTTTATTCTATGATTATGTTACTTTAAGACATGTTATTTGATTTTAAAAGTTATTAATAATTTTTTTTATATTGTTTTATTATTTAGGTAAGATGTGATGATTTTAAGATTAAAAATAATTTACTTGGTTAATGCAATGTAAAAAGTATATTATTTTGTTATTATAGAATTCAAGTTTGTGGCAATTTTTAATATTTAGTTGTTTTAGTATCAATTTGTAGTTTGAGTATTTAGTAGTGGTTTATATTATCGCTAAAAATATGTTCTAGGTTTTGTGACAAACTTTTGTAACTACTGCAAAATAACTTTTTGATGGAGAAATTTATAGTAGTTTGTAAACCATTGTTCATGTGTTTTGGTGACAACTTTAATCGTTGCTAAATGTTAATATAATCACTGCAAAATTCAACTTTTCTTGTATTATATTTTAGTACTATCATACTAAATTTGTTTTTGGCATGATCATCTTAAATTTCAGTACGACATGCTAAACATATTCTCTATATGATCAAATTAAATTTTAGTATGACTATTCTAAATTTATAAATTTATATGATTTGTTCTTAACATGACTGCATTAAATCATAAATCTATAAATTCATTCAATTTTATTCTTAGTATAATCCTATTAACTATGAATACAACTGTGCTAAATTATAAATATAAAAATTTATATAAATTTATTCTTAACATAACCATGTTAATGTTTAACATGATTATATTTTATAACAGAAAGATAAAATAATATGATTGAAAGCATTTAAATACTTTATCATTTACCAAATTTAGTATCAACTATAAAAATTGACTTAAAACTAAATTTTAAAAAATCATTACAAATAAATTTTAAATTAAAATAAAATTATTTTATAGTTATTTCTAATTTTATTTAATTTTTATATAAAATTAAAAATTGATATAATTTTTATTTTTTAAATAGTTCTACCTGATTAATATTATTATTTCAAAGGTATAATAAAATTTACAAAAAAATTTTAAAAATCTCTAAAAAAAACTTTAATTGAGGTTAATTGCACTTCCCCATTGCAATTGATATTAACGACAATAATTTTCTTTTATTAAGTGGTCATTATTTTTTCTCCTTCCACGTCTTTATATAATTTTTTTTAATATATATGATTTTTATATTAATTATAAACATAAAAAGTTATTTTTTTTAAATTATCCTTTTATATTTTATATATAATAAATATTTTTTTAAAGAATTTCAATTTTTTCTTTTTAAAACTAGTCTTAACAAAATTGATTTTAAATTTTAATAGTTTAACTTTTTTAAACAAGAGAGTGCTCCAATAACTTTTTGAGGTTTAACTTTTGTGTTGATTTTAATTATGCCTATTCAAATATCATTTGAAGATCTTTGTTTTCACGATCACACGTATTTGATATAAAAAATTATATTGATTCATTCAGTTAGATAAACATAATTTATTTCAAATATTTAAAGTTGTTAAATATTCAAAATATAAATTTAAGATCTAAATCAATCTATATTAATTAATAAATTGAATCTATTAATATTAAAAAATAAATTTAATATTTATATTAATTTAATAATATTTTATATATACAAGATTTATTAATTTATATGGTGAATTATGTAATAATATTTTTTATAATTATAATTTATAAATATCAAATTTTAAATAATTTAAATATATTATTTAATAATTGATACATAAATACTATATTATATATTAAAATAAATTTATTTAATAAAATATTTATTAATAATTAAATTAATAAATTTATATTTTATAAAAAATTATTAAATTAATATAAATATTAATTTTGATATCTAATATGTTAATCAACTTAAAATTAAAATTTTAAATTTAGGATTTAAAATATAAAATTAAATTAATTTTCAAAATTAAAAAATTTAAATTAAAAAACATCCCAAACAAACAAAAATTACCTGATGGATCGTAGGAGTTGGTTATAAAATAATGTATTTATTTACATGTTGCAAAAGAAATAATTAATAATTAAAACGGCGGCCGATACTATTGCGGCGAATAATCAGGGTGGAAGCAGCACGCCACAATTAAGTAAAACCTGCCTATGTAGATGACGCGCGCAAACGACCTTCGCTAGCTACCACTTCTAAGTTCGATCTCTTCCAACCCTAATTTCATCACACTCCTTTGAAAACCTAAGTCCCGCACATATTCGTCTCGAACGAGACTCCATGCCACTCTGGTTCTCCCCCATCGCCCTCTGCCCAGAGGACTTTCTAGTTTCTTTTCAACATACGGACAATACTCTTTTACAATTCGCCGGCCATGTCCACCGATTCCCATGCCCCTAAGGGTCTCTTCTGCAATGCTGCCGCCGGTGCTGCTGCCGGTATATGTCAATTTCTTCTGCAATATAACCTAATGAATCAAACAATTTGATCGTTAGAAATTCTTTTTTTTTTTTTAATATTCATCGTAAGATTTGTTGCAGGAGTTCTTGCTGCTACGTTTGTGTGTCCTTTGGATGTCATAAAAACTAGGCTTCAGGTTCATGGCTTGCCTCAGTTCGCGAATGGAGGTGTTAAAGGTACGTGCTCACTTCTTCTTCTTATGTTTATATAATGACTGTAAAGCTTTTTATTCTGTTGAGAAGGAAAGACAATTATGTAACCAATTGAATATTTTGTGTCATCAGGCAGTCTTATTATTGGTAATTTGGAACACATATTTCACAAAGAGGGATTGCGGGGCATGTACCGTGGTCTAGCGCCAACTGTGCTGGCCTTGCTTCCAAACTGGGCGGTGTGTTTACTTCTTCCTCACTCTCTTGATTAATTTAGTAATTTCTCGTCCAATTTATGTAATTTTCCTGTTTTAAGCTTCAAATTAGCAACAAGATTTATCTGCGAGAAAACTTGGTAAATCATGTATGGGGTTAGCTTAGGTGTAAAATAAAGTGAGGTTAAGTCTGGTTGGCGGAGTTGCTGTTGGTATGAATGTGTGAGTATTTGGACCGAATGGTTTATGATGTAGGATGGCTCCATGCTTAAAATTGCGGACTGAAGGGGTATGGCACATAGGTAAAGAAAGGCTGATTTCTTGCCAATAGAATGGTTTTCAATGAGTGCATTGGTGGTTCATTGTGTGCTGTAAATAAGACCTACAAAATATGATCTGGGTTTTGATGGATTGGGAGGTAGGTTTATCCAAGCTCCAACTGGAGCTGTGAAGGAATGATTTCGTATTCAGATATGGGGCTATGGGCAGTATACAAAACAACAGAAAAGAGACAAGTTGATAAGACCTAGAAATTAACCTACATACCACATTTAGAGTAGATGATTGATATGGTTTCGTCACACAATCAGAACGGGAGCAATCTTGCTGCAATAATTTGGATTGCTGGTTATTCTTTATTCTTTCATAATTGAATACATCCTTAAATAGCACTGGTAAAAACCTGGGACCAAATGCAAATACTAGTAACTAGTAAGGCCCAAACTTATAAATCTGCCTCTTGTAAGCATAATGAATGGCCTATTTGAGTAAATAAGCAATAGCTCACAAACTGTACACATATGAACAAGGCTAAATACCTAACTTTGAGACACCTATGGAACTGTGTTGCATGGATACAACTATGTGATGTGACAATTTTAAACAATCTAAACTAAGTTAATATTAATATATATTTTTTTAAATACAACATTAGCAAGCAAGCCTTTTTCCACTGTGTGGGGTACATGGATCAAACGATGTTACAATGTTCTATTGTAAATTATGTCTATGGACCAACAATTAACATCCAAGTCCTTAATTGTTTCATTCATAGTTTTTTTTGGTCTTCATTTGCCTCTAGCATTAAGTTATCCTCCATCTGATCTATGCTTTTATTGGGGCTTCTATAGGTCTTCTTTTCACATGTCCAAACCATCTAAGGCAAAATTCTACCATATTTTTTTTTTATAATAGGTGGTCCTAACTGTTTCCCTAATTTATTCATTCCTAATCTTGTCTAATCTGTCTACTCATCCAATGCAACATTCTCATCTTTGCCACATTGAGCTTATTCTCTGGTTGGCTTTTTACTGCCCAACATTCAGTTCCATATAACATTGTAGGTCTCATCTGTGCTGTAAAAGTTTTCTTTAAGCTTGAGTAGTACTTTTTTTTAAAATCACATATAACGCTTGAGACACTCCTTTTCATCCATCTCACTTGAAAACCAAGAATAAATATTTATAAGAATTCACAACACACATTTATATATATATGTGTGTGTGTGCGTGTGTTGTGTGTGCGTGAATTTCTTATTTTTTGAAAAAATAAATATATTTAAGAATCCATAAATTCATATAATAAAACACAACAAAAATTACATATCAAACACATAAATTTCAGAGCATAACATGAAATATATAAGAAGTAAACTATTTGTGGATTGTGGAAACCTTTGTTGTAAAAAAGTATAAGAAACTCAAATTGGTGTGCTGAATGCTTCAAATATAATTTTGTCACTAATTGAGTTGCCCTTCCAACTCACTACCAGTTCACAGGTCGAACATAAGGATGAATTAATATACTAAATAGGGATACAAAAATGGGAAACAGAGAAAAAGGGGTAGAAAAACTCAACCTTGAGCAAAAAATAGTGTCATTTTTGGGGGAAAAAGAATGGCATATGTGTGTAGCAACTTTAAAAAGCTTGGCATGTACCCAACATGTACCTGTCTATACCTGGTAGGTACAAGTCTAGCTCGTAAACTGGAGCGCTTGTGCTTTAGAACATTGGAAAATTACTAAAATATATTGTTGGACAAAAATATAATATCAACCAAAGTAACCCTAACAACCACATACAAAATGGTTATGATTCTGTAGTGCTATGAGGATTACAATCAGCAGTTCAACACTAATGTTTAGTTTGAAAGTTAAAACCAAACTAATGAGATCTTTGGATCTGTACGTTTATGCTGTTACAGTTTCTTGCTACATAATCTATTTAACTTACTACTGGATAATATATTTTCTTGGCCCCTACATATTTCTGTATTTTACTTGTGTTTGATCTGTCTACACACTTTTTGGATAGTAGAATACCGTTCTATAATATTCTAAAATGGATCAATTTGTTAACTTGCAGGTCTATTTTACAATGTATGAGCAGCTCAAGAGCCTGCTTTGTTCTGAGGGTTAGTTTATTGCAGATTTGTACTTTGTTTTTAAGCTTTTCAACTTGCTGTTTGTGTGCATGTGCATTCATTTATGTAGATGTACAAATTGTAATAACTATGGTATTAATACAGATGAAAGCCATCAACTTTCAATTGGAGCTAATATGGTAGCTGCTTCAGGAGCTGGAGCTGCAACTACCATTGCTACAAATCCACTTTGGGTTGTCAAGATTAGACTCCAAGTGTGTTTCTTTTCTGTTCATGCTAAATCGTGTACTATCTTTGATTTGCTTATACTATCAACTTATCTCATATAATTGGCATGATTCATGAGTGCATTAAATGCTTAGATTATATGCAATTAATGGTTTGTTAAGGTGAAAACCCCTTTTATTGTATCTTCTAAGTTTATCATTGGTGTCTTGCCGGTAGATACGTTTAAATTTTCTTTTCTCTCTGATTTACCATTACTAGCAAGGTAGTCCAAATCGAGATTTTACCTAAGATCGGAAAGGGATGTAAGATCGTAAAATCTAGGATCGTAAAATCTAGGATCGTAAACTCGGATCGTAAGATCCTACCTAAAATATATTTTTCTATATATGCATATAAAATTTATATAAGTGCATGTAAAATAACGTATATAAATATTCAAATCATTACAAATACTTAATTAAACATACATACATAGAAATAATATCCTTAAAGCTACCATTTGTTTCAATAGAGCTTCTAGTAGCACTATTACTTGCATGCCTAGAACTAGAAGCCATTTTCAGAAAAAAGCAAACAGAGAACAGGGGCAGCAAAAAAGGAACAAATGATAGATGAGAAAAATGGCAGGTGCAGAACAGCATGTGCAAACAGGCAGAAACAGCAAAGTTGCAGAAAATGGGAATATAGAACAGAGGCGAAATATTTGAGCAAGAACAAACAGCAACAGCAGGTGCAGCACAAAGTTGCAGAAACGGATGCAGAACAGGGTTCGAGGAGAGAACTGAGAAGCTGCCCATCTTTTGTTATTTAGGGTTTTTTTGGAAACCAGGTTGGGTTGTGGGTTGGGTGGGTTTTTGGGCAAACCCAGTGGATCGCAGGATTGCACGATCCCAGCGATTTCACGAGCTGGAGGTGCGATTCTATCCGATCCCACCAATTTCCGATTTTAGCCTCGATTCTACACGGAAGCTGGGTGCAAGATCTTAAAATCTTACGATTTTACGATTCAGATCGCGATTTTGACTACCTTGATTACTAGTACAGTGGAAGTGTAGAACTACATCATCAAATGAGAAGGCAATGAGGGCAACATAAATTTGACATAGTTGGCTTTAGTGTAACAACTATACAATATGACAAATTATTTCCATATGGGATTGGGAAAAGAATAAATTCATAAAACAGATAGTTTATATGTTTTTGCCTTGGGTGGATCGTGTTATCCCTTAAAGAGCAGGGATGATGGACATTGAAGAAATTGCTGTTATAAGTATACTTGTGTTTGAACTTCCAATAGTGTACGATAAAACTTAATAATTTTCTTTACCCTGCTTATCAGCTGTGCATGTGCATATTCTGATTAATAACTTTGCTTCCATTGTGATGGCAGACCCAGGGAATGAGACCTGGCATTGTGCCATATAGGAGCACGCTATTGGCTTTAAAGAGAATTGCTCATGAGGAGGGCATTCGGGGTTTGTACAGGTTGGTATTGCTTATATCATTGATGCAACTTCATGGTCAATGTATTATGTTTTACAATTAAAAATTTATTGCCATTGATATATCCTTTACCGCAAACAGCGGCCTTGTACCTGCTCTAGCTGGTATCAGTCATGTTGCCATCCAGTTTCCAACATATGAGAAAATAAAATTTTATTTGGCAAATAAAGGTAATTCAATGCCTGTTCTAATTCTTTACAGCCACTTGAAAGCTTTGGCAATTGCTTAATTTATTCAATGTGTCAGATAACACTGCAATGGATAAGCTCAGTGCACGTGATGTTGCAATTGCCTCATCAGTCTCGAAAATTTTTGCATCCACATTGACATATCCTCATGAGGTATGTTGCTGAATGGTTGAGTTGAGTCAGTTTTGTGAATGATATCATGCATAATCATAGATATTCATACTTCTAATTGCCTAGCCTTGTGAATGTAATGACCTTGCCCTTCCTAGAATCAATTTTCAATGAAAACGTTTTATAATAGGGAAAACTGTATTCAGCTCTGTTAAACTTTGGGTAATTTTCAAAGTACCACCATGAACTTTAAAGTTGTCTCCATTATTCCCTAAAATTGAACTATTACTTGAATACATCCTTCTGTTCTGCTTTTTTCTGGTCACCAATTGTAGATCTCTGTGGCAATATCCAATCCATCCAGATGTGGTAATCTAGACCGTCGATTAGTTTCTATATTCCTTTTAATGTTAATGAATTTTCAAATCTTTCTAATAAAGAATCTGGATGGTAGATTCGTATGTCTTTGATCAAACTAAGTAGTCTGCATGAAAACTACTTGCGGTCAATGGAGATATGCTTTCCCTTCTCATACATGTCTTGGCTGCTCTTCTCCTGCAGTAAATCTACCTTACAAACAAGACTTTGTTGCTCCACTAAAAGTAACAGAGGAAGAAACTCTCATGTATGATTAACTTATAATGTACTCCCATCAAAGTTATAAAACTAGGACTGAACATTGACGTGGTTGAAGTAGCAAGTCACTGGATACATACACCGGCAAGTCACTATAATAATGATGATGATGATATATCTAATTAAATTATAATATACTAATCCTTGTGACCAAATTAAATAAATCTAATATGCTGCATATCTTTCTTCATTTGTTGTATTCAAAATTTTAACTTTAGTGCATGGTAAATGAGGCAGCAACTGCATGGAATTGATGTAAAGTTTCTACCTCGGTATCGTTCCATTCTCTTATGATCACATTTTACTTTTCCATCCCTT
The DNA here is from genome assembly GCA_037954105.1 of Canavalia gladiata. Taxonomy (NCBI): domain Eukaryota; kingdom Viridiplantae; phylum Streptophyta; class Magnoliopsida; order Fabales; family Fabaceae; genus Canavalia; species Canavalia gladiata. The sequence continues at coordinate 21,258,074 of CM075660.1, forward strand.
ACTCTTCTCTCTCAATGCTACACCCTCTTTCTCCATTTCTGTTCTGAATAATACTAAAATGAAGCAATCTGACCTTTCCTATGCACCTTGCATCTGCATAAGGAAGATTACAAGCAACAATGATTCTCCCGAAACCAATCTTGCTGGTTTCTAGCCAGCCAGAGTTCATTTTTTTGTTTCTTCACCTACAAACATAAGGAAGCATACAGTTGTTTTTCCTGGTTCCCAACAATTCTTTAATGGGGATTCGCCGCCCCCCCCCCCCCCCCCCCCCGCCCCCTTCCCAAATATGCATGATTTGGCAGTTCGTATTGGGTTATACTAGTTCTGTTGTTTGTCCAATCTAATGGCTTAGACTGATTAATTGGCTGGTTTACCGGTCCCACCAGCCTATCCAAGTTGAGTTTTTGAACACTGATTCCTGCAGAAGCATGATTACTCGATATAACCATCTAATCATCTACCAAAATTGAGTTTGGTTGTAAAATCCTGAGGTGCATATAGCAGACCAAGACAATGAGGGAAGAGGTTGGGATGAAATAGAAAAGGAAGAGCAGAAGACTTGGCAAGACCAATAGAGCTTATGGTTCTCTGGGAAAGAGGATCATGTGTGCCACCATTGCCTAATTTAATTTGCTTTTTGAACATTCATTAAAATTAAAATTTATTGAATAAGCTAATCAAAGGTCTAGATTTAACACATGAATGGAATGGTTTTGCCATGTAGATTTGCCGTTAGTGACTTCATGAAAGTTAAACAGTAGGGTATATTGGAGTAATAGTTTTAGTTCATAGATGATTGGGATAACTTAAAAGGAATGTTTAGTTGGGGGATTCTTTTAAACTTTTCAGAAATCTTAACTCAGCAATGTTATTTTCCTATATTTAGTATGAATGTTTTTGAAAAACATTATTTTCTGCTAAAACATTTCAATGGAAGGGAATGAGAATCCAAGATTTCCATAAAGATGAGAAAGTTTTAACTATACTCGAGATAACATTTCCAAAAATCTTTTAAATCTATCAAACATATTTATAACTTTACTAATAATTATATTTTTTTTAGGAAACATGATCTGTGAAAAATATGATTCTCATGAATAAAATTAGATTCTGTATTCCAAACACTTTTTAAAGTTCACGGGTGTTTTACAAATGGTCCTAAGTTTAATAAAAGACTTTTTCGCTTGGAATAATATTTGGTTTCACTAAATATTGTTAGCTGTTTTTTGAAATATTTTACCTGGAAATTTTAAGGTTAAATGTTTTTATAAATTTATTAAATTTCCTTTCCTTCACTGTCAACAATGAAGACCATATCCTATTACTTGAATGTTTTCCAATCTTGTATGCAGGTTGTTCGTGCCAGACTGCAAGAACAAGGGCACCACTCAGAGAAGCGGTACTCTGGTGTGACCGACTGCATCAGAAAGATATTTCAACAAGAAGGGCTTGCTGGTTTTTACCGTGGGTGTGCCATCAACCTCCTGAGGACAACCCCAGCTGCCGCAATAACATTCACCAGCTTTGAAATGATACACCGTTTTCTTGTTTCAGTTTTTCCTTCGGACTCACTGCCCCATATTTTGTGATGATGGAGCATGGTGGCTGTCTATAATCAGTAGCAGTAGATGGTTCCAAAACATAGGCTAGGCTAGCGACTAATCTTTTAGTGATTTAAGATCCCATTCTTTGTGATTCTTAATTGTTTATATATGGTAGATTTGCACATTGTTTGAACCAAGAGTACCGATGATCATATATCCACTTTCTTTTCTATTCCATACTCCACCTCTTTTTTTATAATTTCTCTATTTCCATTATGTCATCTACCACATCTCATTTTTTTTTTTATTTTAATATTATTTTGGGGTGGATCTATCCCAATGGGATATACATTCAATATTTTTCGAACCAAAATTGAGCCAATTTTTCCCTATCAAACTTTTTCAAATTGATTGACTTTGTAGGTGGACTAAGGGCTTATAAAGTAATAACTGTTGAATAATCAGATCTGGTTAAACGGTATCTACCATAATCGCAGCTTCACTTCTCATGCCTCTAGGATCCCGGAATCTTGATTCATAGATCAGTTTTGCCATATCAATCATCAACTCATGTTCTAAAGTTTAACACATACAACAGATAGAAACATGTCAAAGAAGAGGTACAATCAACTGCAAATTTAATTTGGCGGTTAGATTTTATTTTATTTTTTTGGATCCAGACAGTCGATCTGGTAAGAAAACAAAATTGAGTAGAGCAACGAAATCTGCATATAATTACGTACATAATATTACTGGCATAGTTTTTACCATTTAATTAATGTACAACAAGGATTTTGTATTTTGTCAGTTCGAAGTACAGGATTTTCCGAGTTCAAAGGGTTAATTTTTCGCAAATTTTGAATACGACTACGGTCTGCTGTCTCTGGTCGCACAGGGGCAACTATGCTACAACTCAGCACCATTGTCGCTGAAGTGCTCTGTAGTTCGGATATTATGTGTGCCTTTGGGGAGGTATTGAATGTGACTCCTTATCATCATGCTCAGGAAAGGCGTAGCGACAAACGGCACTCCCAACCTTGAGGACTTGTAGGCCATGCTTAAACTTAGGTTGAACGCAACCACCCTAAAAAGAAAAACAAGTTGTGGCACCTGTTATTTAGGGAGGATACGCAAAGGGAAACGGACTGAAGGAGGAGAAAAATAAAAGAGTAAAACACTATGGGTCCTAAAAAGATTTACTCCAACAAATTTGATCTCAAAATATTGATACTTTAATCCTTATATATATATATATATATATATATATATATATATATATATATAGCACTACAGTTAATCCTTAAAATAGTGAATGTCTACCAATTTAATCCCTGAAAATTACCAATGACTCAAATTAGTGCCTAAAAATAGAAAATTGTCTCACTTGTATTCTTGAAAGACTATTTGGTAACTTTTTATTCTTCAAAGATTAAATTGAGTCAATTTTTTTTTAGATCGAACTGGGTATTTACTCAATAAAATATCTTGGTGTAAGAAAAGGATGGGAATGTGAGTCTTAATGATTGCTTTTCTTTTAGGATGTTTAACAATTAAAACACAAATTAATAAAGAATCGGAAAAGATCGAATGGAGGCTTTCTGGAGGGTTGCTTTCCTCATCTAAAATTCCATTAAACGAGGAAGAAAATTCAATGTAGACATGGGATTAGAGGTCACAGTGCGTGAATTTATCAGGACCAAAGTTCTAGGCGAGTTGAGTCGCCATAATCAAAAGCACTTTGAATGTCTAACTAATAACATAACAGTTAGGAGATTTTTCTCCATCAAGAGAACCCATCTCAATCAGTTTTCTTCCCAAGCAGTCTTCCTTTCAGACAGGGATGGGTTCTGTTTCCCCTTAGAAATTATACTATGCTTCAGGTATAATAATATTTACTACCAAATGAAACATTTAAGTAGTTTTTTTACAACGTAAAAGATGTTTTCGAATTTAACGATGGATTTCAGATTAGAAAATTCATCTCCTCCTCTTTCCATGAGGATAGTTAACTGATGCAAATTAAGGAAATGATGGTCCATAATTGGACAACTCATTAGTGATATAAAGTACGGTTCCTGACTAACTACGAAGACTAAAGATTAAGGATTAGTATCCACTCCTTGGCATCCAAAGTTGAGACATGCCTGGACAAGACCCATAGGATAGGATTCGTTTGGCATGTTCTATCACATCTAAAACAAACAAAAGAAAAGTTACCATGGCCTTACTTTCAGCTACCTTTCTTTAACGTATATCAAAACGATTTATTTTTATAATTTTTGTTCAGATAAGGGGAAAAGATAGAGATAGAATAAAGTTAGAGATGGTTGTTGACATTGGGGACTTGTGTTTTGTGAGTGCTGTTGTGATATATGAAACAAGATGTCAGCACAAGTACATAACTTGGGAGGATAACATGGTTGGGCCTAGGAATAGGTGTGGGCTATGAGGAGCAGAGCACTGCACTATTCTTTCAGTTTCACCTTCATCATAATTTGGTCGGTCCAAAATGCCTAAACCTATCAAAACAACTGGGAGTGCTATGCTTTCATGATTCCTTTTGCAATGCTGGCTACCCCACTTCTTTACAAAGTGTGGTGCTTGTGGGGGAGAAAGAGTGACAAAGAGCAACTTTTTTCTTTTCCTTTTCTTGCAGGACCAATTTCCATTTCAGAACTAGTATTCCATTAATTAACTAAGCAATTAACCTTTTTTTCTCTTTCAAACAAAGAATTTAAACACACCTACTCCCACATTTTGGTAATGTAACAAACTCTTTTTTTCCTTAAGAGTAAAGGCTAGGCTAAGTTTCTCTTTTGTTTATAAAATATTTACATGCCCATATATTCTAGTTTTGTGCAGTTTATTAAATCGTGCATGCAATTTAAATGGCCATAATAATAACGAGTATGATGAATGTGTTAACCATAACGACAAAAATGATTTCTCAGCCTAAAGTTACTCTCCGAAAAGTCACTGCTATGATGAATAAGTAGGTGACAATCTTCTTATATTTTGGGGCCATGTTATGGATCATTGACAAAAGGTATGCCTACATTTCATAAAGACTAAAGAGGAATACCAACCAGATTGTAATAATGTACGCACTTTTGTCCTCTTTTGAATTTCAACTATGTCAAACAAATGGTCATAGAGTAGTAGTAATTAGTTAGTACTATCTATTCTTAACAGAGTTATAAATGGATTTATACATGAAATGTCAGACTCCAGAGAATTTTGATTTTTGGTAATTGGGATCGACCATTGCTTTCCACAAAATGAGAGTGCGTGTGCTTCCATTCCATTGTTTGATGTGGCTTGGCATCTTCAGAGTTGACAGCATGAATCTGCACATTTCTGCACCAGAAAGTGATGTGAACCTTACAAAGGGACTTCATCAACATAAATCATATATTATGGCAGCAGCTGGGCTCACTTAACATGTGAATGTCATAAAGAAAAGGCAATAACGCGTAACTTTAACCTTTCAACAGTAACCGTAGCTATGAAGCTTTCTTAGATTAATTAATCATCATTTATAATCCAACATTCCAGTTTTATATCTAAAATCCATCAACGTACTACCTTTGTACCCGCACCTTTTAGAATCATTAGCTATATTTCAAGTCCTACATATACTCCAACTTCCATGCGTATTATATTCCGTATTTCGACTTCGAATGTCATATCTTTGACCATTAGAGATTAAAAGAAAAAAGTATGCTGTTGACATGCTTAACATCTAAATTCTAAAGTAGTAACTTTTTTTTGGGGCAAAATCAAAAGCAGTAACCGTTCTTAAAACGATTTACTGACACACTTTTTAACACATTTTATAGTACACTTTATTATTTTAAATTGCATATAAATCTCATAAAAAAAAGAAAGGACCTATTACATTTAATCATAAAAAGTGCGTCAAGAAGTGTATTGTTATATTATTATTCTCATAGTTAATAATTAATCCTTCCTTTAACTGAACTTATATTATCAAATTAAAAGTCTTTTAGTATTCTATATTTTCGTAAATAATTATTCTCTTATTTTTCTATAATTATTTAGAAAAATAGAAAACTAAACAAAAACATTTTCTCTAATTTCACCGTTTCGTTGCATAATCTATACCAAACAAATTAGTAAACAGTAGCAGCCGAATGTGAAAAACATAATCATCAAAATAATTACGTTTCCAAGTTGTTATGTCCCTAGATAAGATTAAGATCTGGATAATGAATGGTTATAGAGTCTGATTTGTCAAAAAGGAAGTATTAATGATATGACGAAAACGTTTTTGTAGCCACTAATCCTATTCTGTTAGTAGTGACTACAACTAGATAGGAGCAGCGATAGGCACGCACGCGCTTGAGGTGAGAGTGGTTGTATGAAGGAGTGGATAGAGGGGGTGAGTATTGAGTAGCACGTTGCCAGTTGCCGGCGGTTATGATGATGCAAGAGAAAGGTGCCACGTAGAGAACGATGATCCCACTCCGTCTCAATGACCTGTGTGTGGGACCCATTACTTATAAAATGCTTTCTCATTGCTCGTGAAGTGGGTCCCTGTTTTAGATGCTTTACGTGGCCTTTGCCTTACCCGAACCTCATTGCTCTGGTTCCGAACCACATTTTTGAATATTTTGAACGTTACGGTGATGCTCTACTCCAATTCACAATTATACCCTCGCCTTTGTTTCTCTGAGTATCTTTCATTCGCGGCAAGTATATTTCTATTTATCTTTTCGAATGGATATATTAATATTTCTATTTATCACTTATTGAAATCTTCCTTTTAAAATAAGTAAAATATATAAACAAATCTCTGCATTTAGTTTCAATAAAATATAACATGGTGCCGTTTAAATTTAGTTAGTTAGGTGAAATTTAAATAATTTATATAAAATTATAAATAAAGTTTATTATGATCATTGTATTAATATAAATAAGACATGTGAATTGTATAATTATTTATTAAATTGAAGATATTATTTATCTATTAAATTTAAATCTAAATTATTAAGAATTATCCTTAAAATATTTAAATTTTTCTCATGTAGATCATAATGATCTAATAAGTATTAATACTTTTAAATGGTTATTATATTTTTTAAAAAGTTATTCCAAATAATTTTTAATTTTTTAAATTTTTATTCTTAATATATTTTCATAATCTAATTATTTATTTATCCATTTATTTTTGTAAGTTTAATATTATCTAATTTTTTATAACAATATTATTAATTATGATATATTATTTTTATATTAATTTAAATTATTATATTTTGAATTATTATTTTAATACATGCTATTTATTTTAACAATTATATTGCTTATATTATTTTTTAAATAAAATATTAAACTTTTAATAAAAAATTAAAATTTCAAAAACAATTACTGTTTTAATTATTATTTAAAATTTATTTATATAAAAATTTAAACATAATTTTTATTTTAAAAAAATAAAATTTAATTTAATTAATTTGTAGTATATTTTTTTAAAATATATATATATATATATCATACTGTTCAAATATTACTTTATTAATTAATTGTATTTTTATTTATCATTTCACTTTTATCTATTAATTCAACAACTAATTTTATTAAATAACGTCAATTCAATTACTATCTTATCAACCTGAAACATCCTTTATATCACGTTAATTCTAAATAACATGAAAACTTCCTTACTTATCTACATAAACAAAATATCAACATTTTGCTAATGGTTGTGTTCCATGATTGCAAAATACTTTTGTAGGTTTGTGGTCTCCTTGTGCATCATCAAAGCCACCTGAACTATGTCTTTACAAAATGCATGCCTAAACCTCCATAGCACATAAACTATAGATTTGATGTAGAAAAGTGAATGAAAGGTTTGTTATTAATTAATTTAGGTTTAATGTGGATCTTGTCATTGGAGCTTAATTTATTGCCAGGCATGTATGCGGAATAAAGTTGTTAAAATGATGCTCAAAAAGGGTTTTATGAAATATGTGTCAAGGAGATTTAGTGAGCATCTCCATGTATATTCCATATGATTTTGACAAATCAGAAAAAAAAAAAAAACACAAACTCCTAAAACCATTTTGTAGAAGGAAAAGGCTATTGATGACCCTCCCCTTTTGTATGATAAATACACCGAACAAACCAGTTAACTATTTGAAACACCAGTAACAATATTGTGCAGGAAAATGATTTTGCAGAACTTGATTGAATTATCTACTTCTATGTAAGTGTATATATATGGAGTAGAGGGATAGCAAACAAATTTACCTTGTATATGAGAATCTAAGCAATCCCAAGGCTCCAGCAAGATCACAATCAATCCCCTAAAATAACATAAATGTGGTGTTCATCATGAGGATTATAGTTGTGGCCATTAACTTCTAACAATTTTGATTCATACCGAAATTTCACAGGCACAACCATTCAAATTTATAATAGCCACGGAAAGCTTTTTATAGTCTTTATAAGGATGCAACTTGAATTCCCAATTCCCAAGTAAATTTATCACATGTTGATTGCCACCAAAATATGTTTTATGCTTAATGTTCAAACAAAAAATATGTCTGGAACAGTAAAATTAAATTAGGTTACATTAAAAATTTGATCCGTACACCATTGTTTAATTTTTCAGTTTAGTCTCTACCTCTAAAGCTTTTTACAATTTACACACGGAGATGAAAAGAATTTTATCCCTAAATGATTTTTTTTTTTTACAATTTAATCCTTTTATTTATTAACATCATAATGCTGATAGAATGTTTTTTTTTTCTACAGGGACTTAAAGGGAAAAAAATGTATTAGGTCAGGTGCAAGGACAGAAATATAATTTTTTTTATATTTAGGAACGAAAATAAAGTAAAAATAATGGGTTTCGGATAGGGATTAAAACAAAAAATATTGTCTAATATGAAGACTAAATCTAACACCATTGTAATTTTAGCATACATGGAGACCAATTTAAAAATGATTTTTTCATATAGGAACTATGATATGAAGAATTTTTTTATTCAAGGACTAAAACAAAAAACAAATTTACATTGATTGTGGATTAAACTTAAATTCATGCTACTATTTTTTTTTTATAGAAATGTTTATTTTGTTACAAGTAGTTAAAATTTCATGATTTTTTTATATTTTGTTGAAACATTTCAAAGTAACTTTATATATTTTTAGGTTAAATTATTTTGTAAATTCAAATATTCTAAATTTTAAAATTTGTCTGTGTTATAAATTTTTTAAAACAATATTCCTTATATTTTCATATTTTATAAATTTATGTAGACTAAAACCTGGTTTTCTAAAGAACTTAACCAAATTTGTTCTTATTGGCATAATTTTCAAAATATAATAAACGTCAAATTTTATTTATTTATTTTTTACACGAATTCTTTAGGATATTGAGCAATTAATTTGTTAATTTTTAATGTTATTAAAATCAATTCTCAAGAAAAGAGAAACAGAGCCTAAGATAATTTAAGAGCATCATTACTCACCTCATTAAAATAAATGAAAATAAATAATAAAAAATTAAAAACTCACTTTTTTTTATATAAGCAAAGTGACTTCTACAAGAAATGGACGTGGAATTTTTAAGCAATTCACTTAACAATTCACGTTAATTTTGCTCTAAGGACTATTAAGTATCGTTAATGTAACATCTTACATAATACAAGATCATCTGATGCGGCAATTAACTATTTATACCTCTACATCTAAGTATGTAGTCTTTTTATGTTGAAAGCCTATAACTTGCACGAGTTTCATTTGCTTCATATATTCTTCATTTTTCCCATTCTGTTTTCATCGGTGTCAGTTACCCTTCTCTTTACATGTTACAATTTGTTGCGCTTTTTCATCGCTCTTCTTTACCAGGCTTTACCCAATAAAATGTAAAAGTACTTTCTACCGTATTTTTTAAATCAGAAGATAATAAATCTTGACGATTGTGATATGCATCTAATCACATTTAATATGATTAACACTAAATTTTTATTTATATCTTTTTATAACAAGGGTTTAAAATAATAACTTTTTATACACATAGGTCCTTTTTATAATATATTTTTACAGCTTAATTTTATTTTTACTTTTGCAAAATTTTATTTTTAATAAATCAACTTACATATTGATTAATTATAATTATGATAAAAAATAAATTACTGCAAATATAAAATTTAAAAATATAATTAAATAATAATAATAATATATATATTTATAACATTTTTATACATGAAAGTCCTACGTCCCAGTCCCAGCAAACAACAAAGATTCCTCAACCCAACTGAAAAAAAAAAAACTTTGGATGATAAAAGCAGAAAATAAAATAAAATACAAACCATAAGATATTTCGATCATTTAAAAAAAAAAAAAAGGAGAGGATGGTAAGGTCAAGTGTGGAAAAATCTGCGGCAGAGAGAAGTGATTTCTTGTTCAGAGGAGTACAGAAAATGTGTCCAAAGGCCTTTGAACAGTCCTCGAAAAATTTGTAATGATTTGTTTATTTTTATCATAATTATAATTAACCAGTAAACTGATTTATTAAAAATAAATTAAAAAATCTTAAACTTAAAATTAAATCAATATGTAAAAATAAATTATAAAAAGAAACCTATATGTAAAAAATATTGTTGTAGATCTTTATTAAAAATAAATAAATAAAAATTAATGTTAACCATATTAAATATAAAGAAACATATATCACAAAAATAGCAGTCATGTTATTATCCCTAATTTAAAAAATACTAGAAAAAATACCAAAAATTATTATTTTTCCTTTTATGAAGATAAGACTCATACATAAGTAGTAAATATGAAGAAATACCAAATTGGTTGAGAAATGAATAATTTTTTAAAAAGAAAAAAGGAATGGTGCTAAAAATTCGTTCAACAAAATGAGACTGGCCAAACTTACTGAATTTAAAAGAAAGAGGAAGATGGAAAATAAAAAGGAAGAATGATGGAGGAAAATTAGCCACGGGGGTTAATTAGGATTAGAGTGAAATTGAAAAAAAAAATGTTATTACACATTGCTTTTTATGTGAGTGATGACTGACGGATTAAACGTATAATAAGAAATGATTGTCACATTAGTTATTAGATATTCATGCTCTGTACTGTGGGATGTCACGTACTCACGTTATGCCATTAACAATACTTAAAAGGAATTTAAATGGTGTTAGCTTTCTAAAACTTAACTACTTATTAAATTTTAGAATTATAAGAACTTGGTTAAAAACTTTTGTAGAACTATAGATACTCAACTAAAAAATTCATAAAATTATAGATACTCAACAGAGTTGTTTAACTGTTTCTTAAATATAAAATGATTAACCTTTGATTATTAATTAGTTCTAAACTTGATAGAAAATCATTACAAATACACTTCAAAATTCACATAATACCTTTAATATCGATGTCATGTATAGGTCTTTATAATATGGCATTAATTGGTCTCTATAAGAGAGTAAATTATAATATCTAAAATTAGGAGGAGATTATTGTAATTTGATTATGCCTTACGAAGGTCAGTGTGATTTATTCTTAATTAAACTTAGCATGTATTACATATAAATAGATCCTAACAAATATACAGAATCATTGAATTCTATTACACTCAACACACAACTTTTGCTAGCAAACTTTGGCATTCATCCACGCCATTTGACTTTGAAGGCTCTAGGATGGCTCCTACTTTAATGGGCAAAGCCTACTTGGATGAGAAGGCCAAAGTAAATCAGTTGTTGCATTGCACTAAAATATTTGTTTTTATGCTTTTCATTGTTAAAATTTGAAGCCTTACACAATTACCATAGGAGCTACAAAGGCAACTATTTTGCAACAACCACTTCACTAACCGACAGAGACGTTGTGTCTACCAAAATGACATGGTGGCAAGCTCCATTCAAGTTACCATTTAGATCAATTGTTATTTATTGTAAAAAGGCTATGTGAAGTTGTGAATGCATGCTTGCTTTCAACCCTTTTAACTATCTCAAGCCAACATTGTGTGGCAATTTCGGTGAAGTATATCCATAATCCACTTTCTTGACTTGGAAACTTAACCACCCCCTACCATCCAGGATGGACCAAAATGTTGAAGAACTCTTTGTATTTTCTTATGTGCATTCCGGCTTCATAACTTAAAGAGAAAAAAGGCCATAACATGCTTAATTAACATCAGACAATGACATGGCACGCATTGGACATATTGTTACATAGTTCTAATTCATCAATGTAGGTTCGCTTAGTTAATTATTTCTCAGGTTAATTAGCCTGAACTATGATGGACCATGTTGACACTCGAGTTTTCAGTCATAAAGCGAATTAATTAGGAGCATCTTAGCGATACAAGCTCATCATCATCATCATGTTATTTTTAGAATTATATATAAAACCATGATTAATTTGAAATTCCAGCGGTAGAGAGGGACCTACTCAAATTCTTGTATTTTGAATTCAAAGAGCAAAATAATACTTTTGAACAAAGTTGATTGACGAAACGTGGTTTTTTGTGGATGAGCATTAACGAAGTAGACAAATCCAACCACCTCCAACTTCTTAAAGATTTTTTTAAGTGTTTGAATATTTTAATTTTGAACCTGAAAGGAGGGATTTTATTCTAAGTCAAGTTAGGCAGGGCACAGTACATAACTTTTCTTTTCCTCGATTATCTTTTTTTTTTTTTTTAGTGGGCAGCAGATTATAAAGAATAAGAAGGGTCGTCCAAATGGTCGTGGCATTAAGTGACTGTCATCATATCATGATTCTTAAACTATACACTTAAATGTTATTTTTTTTTAATATAGAAAAAAGGAGGTTATGGCCACGACCAATATAACCTAAGATGTCATGCCCCAATTGTTGTATTATTATTGTTTTTATTAATAATTAAAAAATTCTATTTTAGATTATGAATAAATATTAATTAATTTTACATTAAATATATATACCTTATATAAATTATTAATATTAATTATTTAATTATATGTAAATGTTTAATACGGATAATCTATGATAAATTAGAATACGGATATGTATAAAGAAGTCTTTAATATTTACTGATGTGTACATTATTGCTTTCCATTATACAATAATACGAAATATAATATATATTATATAAATTTTTTAAAAAAATGTGTCTATCATAATATTCACTAGCAAAGAAAACATGTTTATTCTCTTGTATATCAGTCTTCAATTTTTCATGGAGATATATGGATCATAATTAATGGTAGGCATAATTTTTATTTTTTTATTTTTTTATGCTGTGATTTGTATTTTTGATAATTATGATTAATTTATTTAATCTAACAATTAGTATTAAAGTCCTTATAGATATATTTCATTGATATTAGTGGAACAAAATAAAACTAAAATTACACCCTTAAGTTTAAAATTAAATTTAAAAATATTTAGTTTTTGAAATTAATTAAAAAAATTTATTTCTTTATGAACCACAAATTATATCATATTTATTTTAAAATTTTATCATGGAATTAAGAAAAAAAACTAACGTTTTATAGTATTTTTATTTCACGTAATGATGAAATTTTGTCCCCAAAATTATTTTTAAATTTTGATTATTTATATCATACAACAACATATTAAAATTTTAAGTCATTTTATTGAAAATTAAAAAAAAAAATTATAGTTCTTCATTACAATTTCATAAATGATATTATTTTTTATTTAATAATTCTCATAAATGAATCAACCAATTACAAAATTGATTAGAGGATTTTGTTTTCGTCATTCTCTAAATAATTTGTATAAAATTTCACTAGATTTGATTGTTTAAATTGAGAAAATTAAGCAAATTAAAATTTCAAGTTAAAATTATCCATTTTATAAACCATAAATAATGAATTAATCTAACCGCATTATCCACTTGCATACCCTATGCTTGCAGGTGTGTGGTTCCACTTGGGAGGTCCAACTTTTTTTTTAAATATATATATATATATATATATATATATAATTTTGGTAAAAATTATAATTTTTTGCATAGTTTAAATATTTTATATTAATTAATCTAAGAACAAATATCTTAATTATATATTGTATTTTTGACTTGTTGGTAAATAATACTCTCTCTAAATATGTTGTAGAGTGGATTTAAAATTTTTGATTTATATATGTACTATAATTATGCATGTTTATAAAATGCTATTTTTTATTAATTTTTAAATATTTTATATACTCTATACACAACTGTTATTTTTTTTTTATAGTTGTGAGTTTGCTTATTATAAAAAATAATTGTACAAAATTTGTATAAATTTAAATAACTTAGTTTATCATTTCAGTTATTTAATTAATAACACATATATATTAGATGTTATGTATTTTTTTATTATGGTATAATGATTTTAAAATTAAATCTAATCATTTTATGTAAATAAAATTATGTATATTTTATGTTAATATATCTTTTATATATTATAAGATTTATAACATTTAAATCAAACATAACTTATAATTTTGAAAAAATTTGAGCTTTACCATAAATTTTTTTATATAAATTAAATATTAAAGTTTTCATTAATTATAATTATATTGTATCTTAATTATTTTAATTTTAAATTTAGATTCAAATTTTTGAATATATTATTTTATGATGAATATCTGTTAAATATTTTTTTAAACTATAATTTAGAACAAATTTAAATTAAATTTTGGATCTTAATGTAATATAAATGTTTACTTATTAAATTATATGAGTAATGAATTATTTTATATCATGATATAAAATTAAAATTTTGTTATCTCATTCTAAAATTTTATAATGCATATTCATAAAAATATTGTTAAAATAATTTATCGGGCAATCATTAAAATAATTAAAAATTTTATCATCCTTATATTTATAATATATTATTATATTATTTTAAAAAATAGAATTTATTTGATATTTTTTTATGATTTAATGTTTTTTATGTGAATCATTTAAAAATATATAATATATATTATAAATTTTTTTGATGTATTTATAGATACATTAAACTTGGTTAACTTTATTTGTAGGGATGAAAAAAAATACTATCTAAGGTTAGTTTTACGTATTCTCCTATTTTATTATATAATTTCATAAATAGAAATCTTACTTCATAAAATATTCTTCTTCTATATTATATTGAAATATATTCTAAATGATGCAATTATATATAAGAGTGTGATAGTTTATCAAAATATTAATTAAAAAATATAAAATTTTATAGTTAATTTATTAATTATCTATTATAATATTTTTAAGTAAATGTATATTACTTTACAGTAGAAATAAAATACAAAGATATGATAAATATATATTTTTATTGTATATTTTTTTATTTTGGGATAATCTATTTCAATTAGTCAAAAAATAAATAATCTTATTATTAGAATATGAGACGTTAGAATTTAAAATTTTGTCAAAACTTTTTTCATTTATGTCTGAAACATATTATCTTTTATGATATATTACGAATTAAAATTATATCTAAGGATCCTTATAAATATAAAGTATATAATTTTTATTAAATTTTTATATTTTATGGTGTATACAAATTTTTATTATATTATATTCAACATCATACTCTTATTTTATATTATTGTAATCTCACTTATTATGGACATAACATAGTCATGCAAAATTTTGTGAAAATTAAATAATTTAAAATTTATATAAACTTTTTATATATATAATTTATATTAATGATAATTATACCTTATCAAAATATATTTTATGATTAATATAATATAGTATTTCAATGTAAAATTATATTGATTATGATATTTTTTTATCAATATTATAATTTTTTTATGGCATGAAATATTGTACATTTTGTTTATACACAATTTTTTCTTAAATTTTGGTAAATTAATTGGGTGTAATATTTTATAACCTAATATTTATGTGGTGTTAAATATAATTATTTTTTCAAATAGGTTGCGATTAATATTAAATTATGTAGATAATGAACTTATTCTATTAATATGATATTAGTTGATATAATTATTTATATATTACTTAAAGCTTTAAATACCTTTTAGAAAAATTATTTTAATTAATTTTCTATCAAATAGAAGAAACTTGAATTTTCATTTTGATTTAATTAAATATCCAATTAATTAAATATGAAAAAAATTAAAATTCTTATATTAATAATATTTTACTTAATAACATGATTTTCATTTTACATATTATCTATTATTAGCTTATTATTAGGAATTATATTGAAAATATTATCAAATCTTTATGAATAAAGTATATTTATGATCAACTATAACTTTCTTATATTATTAGAAATTGATAATTCTAGTTGTAAATTTTAAATTGCTGAGTTTGAAGATAATAATTTTTTGATTCTATATTATTATTTTAATTTATTTTTGATAATATATCAAACTAGACTCAAGTTGTTTAAAAATAAAATTTATTTTAAGAACTTGAAATTTTTACTTAAAAATATATTTTTTTGTATTTAATGAATTTTATTATTATCTTTATGAGATAATAAAAGCAATTAATGTTTTATCGACCATGGAAAATATAACATAATATTATAATTGTTTAATTTGTAATTTTGATTATAGTGTGAGTTGGAGATGATGATCTATTATTATATTCTCAATGATAACTAAGTATATGTCTTATGTGCTTCCCATATTAATATCCAAATTTGTTTGTAAATGTATTTTGTTGTTATTTGTACCATAATACTTAACTTTTATGAGTGAAATGTTGAAATCTTTCAAGTGATCCTATATTCTATTTAATATATTAGGGATTATAATTTCACTTATATGTTAGTGAGTCTTTAAATAACTATTATAATTCATAAATTTATGAATTATAATTTTTATTAAATTCTCTTAAAATTCTATAAGAAGATTTTGTATTTTAAAATGTTAAATGAACATTTATAATTTTTCAAATTATATATGTAAAGTATGTAGTTAACTATGAAACTCAGTTTTGTAAGATTATGGTTAAAGTTCTCTGTTGAATTTCACATCTCTATCCAGTAATTACTTTTTTATTGACTTTACTTTCGTAATTTTCTCTCATATGTACATTTATCAAAAAGAGAAATATTATAAACTTTAAACTTATAATGAGTATTTTAGTAAAATTATAATTCCATTATTAAATATTATATCATTAGAATATTTTAACAATAGTCGATTCTAATTAAAATCTTATCAATATTATAATATATCGAATCTATGCACATAACTGTTTGTTTCAAAATTTATTAACAATTATATATTATTGTGTGTACTTTAATATTTAATTAATGATATATTCTTAGAACTTTTTTATTATTATATATTTTTATATTTGACCATACAACATGTTTTTAGAGATCTTAGTATTTAATCTCATTCCATTATCCTAAGATGTATTCTTATGCACATTTTATTATTATGTATTCTTTTGTACATTTTAATTAAATCTCAATAAAACACCTTAAGTAGATTTTAAGGCTATTTTATTAGTCTTATAAATTTAACAATTTATTATGTTAAGGTTAATTTATATGTATGAAGTTAATACTTATATTGATTATAACTTTTTTCATTTTTTAAGTTGCCTCCAAGTTTTATTTTTTTTATTAATAACTTTAAATGCTTACTTATTTTAGATATTTTATAATCTTATTAATTTAAAACATTATTTGTATAAATTAAATATTTATTTTATCCAATTAAATTTAAAAATTTTCTTTTATTTGTACTAATGTATTTAATTATTTAATTAATTTTAAATTATTAAAATATTAAACCTTATGGAACATTTATTTTTTTAACCCATTTTATAATTACTTTTTCTATTAGGATATGATAAATATTTAAATTTATATGAATTATACTTCTAATTTTTTAAGTCATGTGTTTGTTCAATCTTTTTTAAAATAATAAAATCTTTGGATTTAAAATTCTTGATTTTTTAAAAAATTTTTAAAAATTTTAAACTCAAATTGAGTATATTATTAATATTAATATACTCACTAACCAAATATTTAAATATTGATATTTTTAAAATTATGTAATCCATATAAATGTAGCTAAATGTAAATTGTAATAACCTTTTATATATATATATATATATATATATATATATATATATTATTATGAGATATATATAAATTAACGTCATTTTTTTATATATATTTTATGGCATTTAAGATGTTTAAACTATCTTTTAATATTATATTTTTTTAATATTATTATACTTTTTTATTCCGTCATCTTTTACATCAAAATATAAATTTTATTTTATATTATTTATATTCTAAACAAATATTTATTTTATAATATTAATAATTATATTTATTTAACTAATTGTTGATAAATACTTTAATTATAGTTAATATTATATGTTTATTATTTATTTTCTCTTACAATTGACTAATACTATTTGAGTAGAAAAATATTATATTATTATTAAAAATTTTCATTTTAATTTATGAATAAACATTAATCAATCTTAATTAATATATATGCCTTATATAAATTATTAATGTTAACTATTATTATATTAATTATTTAATTATATCTCTATGTTAATTAATGAATAATGTATTATTATTTAGTGTACTAATCTGTGATAGTTTATAATATTTTAAATAATATTTATAAAGAAGTTTTTAATCTTTGTTAATGCATTAGTTATTAATTTTTATTATATAATAATAAAAAATATAATATATATAATATAATTTTTTAAATATTAAAAAAGAGCATGTCTATCAAAATGTTGATTAGTGTTTTTCAACTCTAAAAAAATCTATAAATCCTAATTAATCATCAGATACACATAATTTCTTATTTTTTTATTTTGTAATACTATAATTTATATCTTTAATTATAATTAATTCATAAATTAATCTAACACCAATGATTCATCCTCACATTTCAAGCACATAGTTTGAGTGCAATATTCATATATTTGATTGATTTTTAATCAAGTCCTTAAGGTAATAAATCGTAAAAAAACAAAGATAATTGGCGGGGACAAAAGAATGGCAAGTCTTCATGTGCATAAGTTGGTTTTTCTTAAAGTAGGTGGGTGGATGTCGACATGTTATTGAGTCTCAATGAAGCAGTAAAAAACGGGGGGGGGGGGGGGGCACCCGGCAAGCACCTAAAACAGGGCCATTCATGGTTAGCCACTTGACAAATATCAATCACCAATTTTTAAGAAGCTCATAATTAAATACATTCGTTCCATATATGGCATGCCGTCATAAGTAATTTTGTGATTCTTTTTTATGATAAATAATTGAAGTTACTATAATTGATCAAACAAATTCATTGTAATTCTTAACAATCAAGTTGGTATCAAATAATCATTCAGTTAGACAAACTAACTTGCAAAAAATAAAAAATGTTAACAAATATCTTTAAAATAATAAGTAAGTAATCACAAATAATTTTTTCATAAAAAAATATATAATTCGGACTATGTACATTTTAATTACATTTAATTTTTTAAAATAAATTTTACCTAATTAAAAAAAAAAAGGCTTTAAAAGCAAGGTCCATTTAGGAATAAAGATAGCTGAGTGAGCTGAAAGGATCTGCAAAAAAATCCACCCAAAATTCCCTTTTATGTTGAAAGATATATCCCACATAAATTAACTTAAAAAGATTAGATGTTTTATTTGCGATTTTTTTTATTTTAATATTATATATAATAAAAATAGTTTTTTATTTTCATTTTTACTATTTTTAATATAAAATTTTAAAAATAAAAAACAGAACAAAAACAATGTCTTTTTTTATAAATAAAAATAAAAAATTTCAAACCGAACGTCACTTTAATATTTTATCTAAAAAATTTAAAATGCTATTTTCTAGTTTCCGCAGTTGAAGCGCACGCGCCTTGAGAGGGATTGAAGGAAAACATAAGGGAAGATACGTAGTTAGGAAACAAAACAAAACATTAAAATGTATTTATTAAAGTTTAAAAGGTTAGGAAGGGAGAGGTTTGGAAGATAGAGAGGTTCGGAGTTGAGGAATGGGAAGGAGAGAAGAAGAAGCATGAGAGTATAAAGCTATACAGAAAGAAAGAGAGAGAGAGAGAGAGAGGTATTTGGCACTTTCACTTTGTATCTGTACACAGAAGAAAAGCAAAAGGTAACAAAGAATCTCTCACAGTGTGTATGTTTTGAATTGATAACAAACATACAAACCTCAGCAACACTCAAAACCATCATCAAGTATTAAAATCAGAGAGACTCAACTTTTGTTCTTCATTTCTTCTCTGTTCTTCCTCATCAACGTTCTTTTCTTTTCTTTTTTGTATCCTCTCAAGTCCAGCTCTGTGGTGAGGACGATGTTGAATTGTTGAACTTTGTCTCTGCTTGGGGATTGAGATATCAGCTTAAGGTTCGGTTAGTGTCTGGTGTTGTTTCTTATGGCGGCATTGTCGTTTTCTGTGGTGTCTGTGGTGGAAGATGTGCTTCAACAGCACGGCACTCGCCTCAAAGATCTTGATTTGGAATCTAGAAAAGCAGAAGAAGCTGGTAATTCTCCGTTATTGTTTCAGGGTGTTTGTGAAAATTTAGTTATTGAATTGCATTTTCATTGACAGGCTTCTATGTTTGTATTTTTTATCTTCTGAATAACCATTTATATTATTGTTGAAAATGTTGGTAAAAGCTTTAGGAAGGTAACGGTTTCTGGTCTAATTGTCATGTTAATTGAAGGTTAATGGCTTAATGCATGCCTGTTTCTTGTGAAAAAGCTATCCAGATTTTGTATCGATTATCATGATGGTGAAAATCTTAAAAATGCAGCATTCAGAAGGTATGAAGCAGCAGGGTGGCTGAGAAAAATGGTTGGAGTTGTTGCAGCTAAAGATTTACCGGCAGAGCCCTCTGAGGAAGAGTTTAGGCTTGGTTTGAGAAGTGGGATCATTCTCTGCAATGTTCTTAATAAGGTTCAACCCGGTGCTGTACCCAAGGTGAATGTGGTCTTAATGTGATATACTCTGGTTGTTATGTTGTTGTTTATTTGCTTATGTAAACTTTATATTGATCTTAAAGGTTGTGGAGAGTCCTGTTGATTCTGCACTAATCCCTGATGGAGCACCACTATCGGCATTTCAGTATTTTGAAAATGTCAGGAACTTTCTGGTGGCTATCCAGGAAATTGGGATTCCTACCTTTGAGGCATCTGATCTGGAACAAGTATGTAAAGGACCGGATACTTGTTATTGTTTCAAACTTTTTTAGCAACAAATGTATCATGGTGAATTGAATTGTTAATGACACAAAGACCAGATAATCCCTTGGCATTTAGGAACATTATATACCATGTATGTTTTAAGAATGTTTTGTGTTGGTTTTCTGCTAATCCATTGGTTTGTGTTTTAGGGAGGAAAATCAGCCAGGATTGTGAACAGCGTCTTAGCCCTTAAATCCTATAGTGAATGGAAACAGACTGGGGCTAATGGTGTGTGGAAATTTGGTGGAACTATCAAACCTACAATCTCTGCAAAATCTTTTGTGCGAAAAACCTCTGAGCCATTTACGAATTCCTTGTCGAGGAACTCATCTATGAATGAAAAAACTGTGACTGCTTTTACCTCTGATGTTGAGACTAATAAAATGGTTGGTAAGCTTTATTTTTGGCATTTATCTGTGCTCTGGATTTGCCTAGCTGAGCAGAAATAGTAACTAAATGCTTTTATGCTTGCAGTCTGGGTCTCATTCTTTGAGTATGCTTGTTCGTGCAATATTATTGGATAAGAAGCCAGAGGAAGTTCCAATGGTAAGGGGATATGTTGTTATGTGTTTCGCAAAAAAAAAAAATTATTTATTTAGATAAATGGAGTATAAGTCTGTCACGTTGTAAGTGTTGAACATCAACTACATTATAATGCATTAAACAAATGTACAGGTATCTAAATCGTCATCAAGGGCTAATCCCCATTTGGTTTGTCTAGCCAATACTGTTACTTGAAAAATTCTAAAAATTAATGCATCCTAAATGCAGAATTGACAGTCCCACATAGCACTACTGCCCTAGTCTATCTGCTGTTGCATTTCAATCTTGTAATTTAGCGCCTTTGACATTACTGCCTTCAAATTATATTGTTCTTCTGCCTGGAACAGTTGGTTGAATCTGTCTTAAATAAGGTCGTGGAGGAGTTTGAGAATCGCATTGCGAGCCAGGGTGAACAGGTATGTACTTTTCACCTTTTAGTAATGTCATGTCTTTAGATTTTAGGTGATGACCGGCAAATCGTGGTTCTTTTTATTTTTCTCCATTCTTGGTTATTTATTAATCATGTAACTTACAGACAAAAGTTTCAAGAGGTGCTGTGTCCCAAAGCAATGGATCTGTATCGAAGTTTGTTATGGCAGATAAAAAGGTGCTAGTGCTGGCCTCTGGTTTACATATTTTAGGATCTTTACAAAACTTGAAAGTATTTGAATTCTTTATACTCATCTAGTTTTAAATTGACTAGATGGATAACAAGATTCCTAAGGTGACAAAGAAAGAGGAATTCCTCCACAAAAACAGTGTTGATAATGAGGAACAAAAAAAACAACTTCTAAAGCACCAAATTCTCTTTGATCAGCAGCAAAGAGATGTTCAAGTAAGGAGCAGCTAAGATAATATTAATTTTAACTTTGCAATTATTCTTTTTATTAGTAAAATTTTACCATCTTGATGTTTTCATAGGAACTAAAGCATACAATTCACACAACCAAAGCTGGTATGCAGTTCCTGCAAATGAAATTTCATGAGGAGTTCTCCAATCTAGGTAATGTTTTGCTGACAGTTTTCTATGTTTTTAGCTATATTGTTTGATTCCTTTCTAATTTGCATTATCATTGGTGGATGAGATGTCACATCTTATTTGATTTTCCATCTTTTTATAGGCATGCACATTCATAGCTTGGCTCATGCTGCTTCTGGATATCATAGAGTTCTTGAAGAAAATCGCAAACTATACAATCAAATCCAGGATCTTAAGGGTAAATTACTGATTGGCTGGCTGCTTTAAGCTTATATGTGCTATATCCCATTCATACCTTTGCAAGAATTTTATCCCATAATAAATTTAAGGTGGGTAATTTTGTTTGCTCAGGAAGTATTAGGGTGTACTGTCGAGTCAGACCCTTCTTATCTGGACAACCAAATTATTTGAGCACAGTGGATAATATAGAAGATGGAACTATTACAATTAATATTCCCTCAAAGAATGGGAAAGGGCGCAGATCCTTCAACTTCAACAAAGTCTTTGGACCGTCTGCAGCCCAAGGTTGGTTTGGTTTTTGGTTTCAGTTATCTCCAAGATTACTATATTGTACTATATATTGAAATTTTTTCTTGTCTTGTGTTCAGCGGAGGTCCTCTCTGATATGCAGCCACTCATCAGGTCTGTTCTTGATGGTTACAATGTTTGCATATTTGCTTATGGCCAAACAGGATCAGGAAAAACTTACACTATGGTATGATGCTCTATTGTCACCTATAACTACTTAAAATTTTAATTGCATTTTTCTTATTTATGTTTTTTACATGTAGAGTGGACCGAAAGAGATCACAGAAAAAAGCCAAGGAGTAAATTACAGGGCTTTAAGTGATTTGTTTCATACAGCAGATCAAAGAAAGGACACTTTTTGCTATGATGTGTACGTTCAAATGATTGAGATTTATAATGAACAAGTCAGAGATCTATTGGTTACTGATGGATCAAACAGAAGATATCCTTTTAGATGTTACCTTAAAATTATAGAATATGTGTATAATTGACTTCTGCTTTGATTTTTTTTAAAAAAGTTGGTTAAGCTTAAGATGAAAACAGAGTTTACTGATGATGCTTGCCCTTAACCATTTTATACATTAGAAATTCGTAGTAATTCTCATAGAGGGCTGAGTGTCCCAGATGCAAGCCTAGTCCCTGTATCATCAACAAGAGATGTTATTGAACTAATGAACCTGGGCCAAAGGAACCGTGCAGTGGGAGCAACAGCCCTTAATGACCGTAGTAGCCGATCTCACAGGTATATCCTATTCATTGTCCAGGTATCCACTTTGTTTATATGGTGCTTTTTTTAATGAAAAAAAATTCACCATTGGCTTCTTAAATTATCAATTTGCAGTTGCTTGACTGTTCATGTTCAAGGAAGAGACTTGACATCTGGAACTATCCTACGTGGATGCATGCATCTGGTTGACTTGGCTGGAAGTGAGAGAGTTGACAAATCTGAGGCCACAGGAGATAGACTGAAAGAGGCACAGCATATTAACAAATCTCTTTCAGCTCTGGGTGATGTCATCTCTTCCCTTGCTCAGAAAAACCAACATGTCCCTTACAGAAATAGCAAACTCACACAATTACTCCAAGATTCACTTGGTAAGGTTTAAGAAATCAGTTTAAGATTCAGACAGCTGAATTGTTTTCTATTCCTGAGTTACAATCCTCTCAAATTTTGAATATCTTATTATGTTGGTTTCAGGAGGACAGGCAAAGACACTAATGTTTGTTCACATAAGTCCAGAGGTTGATGCTATTGGAGAAACAATTAGCACATTAAAATTTGCAGAAAGAGTTGCTACAGTTGAGCTTGGTGCTGCTCGAGTAAACAAGGATGGGGCAGATGTCAAAGAGCTCAAAGAACAGGTTAATGTTCAAATTTGGCCTCTGTAGTTCTTCATAATAATCTTATAAAGTCTCACCGCATAAGTTAAAATTTTCAATTGCTTTTCAGATTGCCATCCTTAAGGCAGCATTGGCAAGAAAGGAAAGAGAATCAGAACATTCTTTATCTGGCAGCTCTGGAAAATATAGGACCATGGCTAGTGAGCTATCGCCTCATGCAAACCAGCCAGGTGCAGATATTGCAAGTGATCGCCTTGGGTGCCGGCAACCAATGGTTGATGTAGGCAACTTAGAGGTATGTATGCTTCATTTGCTGGTTGTTCTGTGATGCCAGATAAAAAAAATTAATTTCCCCAGTTTTGCAAAATGGTTTGATGTATAGGGAAGTACTAACCCCCTTAAACTTTTAAAGGAGCAATCATGTTTGTTAATAATACAAGTATACAATGGGATCCTCAAAATAGTTATCTGTAGACAGCTCCTTGTATGGTTTGAGAACATATTCTTGTTTACCAATAAAAACTGCTGG
This sequence comes from Canavalia gladiata, assembly GCA_037954105.1. Lineage (NCBI taxonomy): Eukaryota > Viridiplantae > Streptophyta > Magnoliopsida > Fabales > Fabaceae > Canavalia > Canavalia gladiata. The sequence continues at coordinate 21,282,759 of CM075660.1, forward strand.
ATCCTCAAAATAGTGGTCTACTATTTCATTTTTGTTTTCAAATTTTGCCACTAAGTGGTACATTGGGCTAATTCATGCATGAATTAAAGAGTGTTTTAAAGCATACCAGAAGTAAATTATTGCAGGCATTTTACTTGTATGTTAGTTGGAGAGAATATGATTGCATACCACAAGATTGGATTATAGTGTTAGAACTGAAGGAAAGGGCAAAGTAATTAGGGACAGTTAGAGCAATTGGTTAGTTAGAGGAGATATCAGTTAGAAAAAATGGGTAAAATAAGGAAGTAATTCATTGAGAGAGATAGAATAGGAAGTTTGGAAGAAGCAGAAACCCTTTCTCAGTCATTCAATAAAACTGTTCAGTTTCTTTGTTAGTTTCTATCAAGCTCTCATTTCTCTTTCCTGGGTCTTTAAAACTGAATGGTCACTCCTTGAGAAAAATAGATCATGCAAAATTTGTTTGACTATTGCTATTGCTTATTGAGGCCTGATGGAAATTTTACTATTGATGCTGCAGCTTCACAGTAATACCCCATTGAGGCAAAAAACTCAGAGCTTTGATTTTGATGAGATGTCATCAAATTCACCACCCTGGCCCCCAGTAAATAGTCCTGGACAAAACTATGGGGAAGATGATAAAGAAACTGGTTCAGGAGAGTGGGTTGATAAGGTAATGGTAAACAAGCAAGATGCAAACAGAACTGATAACATCTTAGGGTGTTGGGAAGCAGACAATGGGAACTTATCCGAGGTCTTTTATCAGAAATATCTCCAAGATTCTTCTAAAATATACTCAGAACGATCCTACAATATGTTTATGGGAGGCAACCAGTTTAACATTGCTGGTTCAGATGACATGGAGGATCTTGATGATGCAACCACTGATTCCTCGGAACCTGACTTACTTTGGCAATTTAATCATTCCAAACTTACCAACATAGCCAATGGTAATGGATCAAAGGCTAGGAGACCTGTCTCAAAGCCAGCAAATAGCCCAGGATTGAGGTAATGCAAAATTGCTCTTTGAAAATGCTTCTTTATGCAAGCATGTTTGGATTAAGTTTATTTTGAAAAAATATGTCTTGATAAATAGCTTAATTAAGCACTTATTCAATAAACTGTTAATCACATAAAGTTTATGACATTTGATCATAAAACTTATTGAAATAAAATAAAAAGAACTTTGACAATTTATACCAATAAACTTATTGAAATAAGTTTTAAAGAACTTATAAAAATCATGATTTATAATCACAAAGTTTGTCAAAAATTCTTCCAAACGTCCGGTTTTTTCTGAAGCTTCTTGATAATATTTTTGGGGGGAGGAGGCAAAGAAACCAATTATTTTTCTAAAATTAAGCTGAAACAAACATGCGTGCTTTAGTTGCTCATAGTATCAATTCATGTAGATTTTTTTTCTTTTTTAGATATTAATCTTTTTGTAATTTTGCAGCAAGAATATTCATTCTTCTGTTGGTCCTTCACCTTCACGGAAACAATCAAATGTCTCACTTCGAACAGGAAGGCATCCAGCTCCAGTTGACATGAAACGTAAAACTGGAAGTAGAAAGTAAACATGTTATTATTTATTAGGAATGTCAAAAGGGTGGTTTTCTTCTTTTTTTTCAATTTTTTAGATCAAGAAGAGAGCACATTTGCAATTTTTTTTGGGTTTTTGTTTGTAAGTTTTATAACCTGTATTTACACAGATGATGAAGCAATAATGCCCGTTGCTTGTACCATGGGTGACATTTTTTCATTTTACACTTTAGCTTTTAGGTGATGTAAAAATTTCAAAACTACTGCAATAGTCAAAATTGCAACAATCGTCTGATTTGTAACTTCTGGTAAAGTCTATTTTTCCTATTTCTTCTATTGGTTGTGTCCTTCTCTTAGAAACAGTATAAATGAAACATGAATTTAATTTGTATGCATTAACAATGTAAAAAAGTTTGATATTGTTATTCAATATGTTTAACAATACTAGTTGTCAAACGTTTTAAACGATATTAACTATACATTATCGGATGATAATGTTAAAAAAAAAATACTTTGTTGTACGAAATTCACGCCTTTATATTCTTTTCTCTTTTTATTAAAAAATTAGCCTCATCCTCCTATCAAAATCAAGCTTTATATAAAGAATACTTCTTTTTTCATATTGTCAACAGGAAGATATGTTCAATAACATAATTACTATTTAATAAAAAATAAAAAATAAAGTCAAATTTAAAATTACCTAAATTAAAAATCTATTTTATCTTAATAACTAAAAGATTTCATTAATCTATTTATAGTCCACTTTATCTATAACTAGTTTAATAGAAAAATTAAATATCTAACATATATATATATATATATATATATAATTTAAAATTAAAATATTTAATTAATTTTTATGCTACATTTAATATATAAAATTTCAAATGGTATAAAATCATATCATTGCCATGATTACTGAAAATTTCTATATAATAATTATTTTAGGTTTTAATATAATAATTTATTTTTTATTTTTATTAAAAAACTTATCCTCATCCTTCTTTCAAAATCAAACTTTATATAAAGATTATTCTTTTCTTCATCTTGTTAAGAAGAAGATATGCTCAATAACATAATTAGCATTTAATAAAAAAAAATAAAAACTAAAATCAAATGTAGAATAAAATTAAAAAAATATCTTATTCTAATAAATAAAAGGTTTTATTAATCCATTTATAATCCACGCTTAATAGAATACTATATATATATATATAATATATATATATATATATATATATATATATATATATATATGAAACTTAAAATTAAAATACTTCATTGTTTTTTCATTTTATATTTAATATATATATGATATGAAATTTTAAATTATTTAAAATCATCTCATTGTCATGACAAATGAAATTTTATATATAATTACTAATTTATATTTTAAAATAAAAATTTATTTTCTGTTTTTATTAAAAAAAATATCCTTATCCTTCTATCAAAATCAAGCTTTATATAAAGAATACTTTTTTCTATATCCTGTCAAGACAAAGATATGTTAAATAATATAATTACCATATAATAAAAAAAATTATATTTAGAATTACTTAAATTAAAAATATATTTTATTCAAATAAATAAAAAAATTTATTGATATATTTATAATCCATTTTATCTATAACTTATTTAATAGAAATATTAAATATCTAATATAACTCAAAATTAAAATACTTAATTATTTTTCATGTTATATTTAATATATAATATATAAAATTTTAAATTATCTGAAACCATGTTATTGTCATCATCAATAAAATATAATATATATGTATTATTTTTTATTTTAATATAAAAATTTATTTTATACTTTTATTAAAAAGATTATCCTCATCCTTTGTCAAAATCAAGTTTTATATAAAGAATATTTTTTTCTTATGCTATCAAGAAAAAATATATCCAATCACATAATTACCATTTAATAGAAATAAAATTTAAAATTAAATTTAAAATAATTTAAGCTAAAAATATATTTTATCCTAATAAATAAAAAATTTTATTCATCCGATCCACTTTATCTATAACTTATTTGATAGAAATACTAAATATCTATTATACATATTCACCATATATATATATATATATATATATATATATATATATATATATATAAAGAGGAGGGATCAAGTTACTTCAAAAGTAACTTTGCTTAAAATTATTTACTTAATAACTTTTATTTATATATTTTATCAATCCAATCGTTGAATGAATAAATTATATTATATAGATCATTCTTGTAAACTTTTATGAAATTTGAAAAATATGTAATACCTCAAAAGATAAATTTAAATTAATGGATAATATACTTCTTATATTATTCATTAATTTAAATTTATTTAATAAAATATTAAATATTTTTTAAATTTTATAAAATTTTGTAAAAATAATTTATATAATATAATTTATTTATTAACGGTTTGATTGATGAAATATAATTGTATATAAGAGTTATTAAACGGAGTAACTCTAAGCAAAGTTACTTTGGAGTATCTTGATTCTTTCTTTTATATATATATAACTTAAAATTAAAATACTAAATGTTTTTTTCATGCTATACTTTTCATGTAATATATAAAATTTTAAATTATCTAAAATCTCATATTATTATTATGATCAATGAAATTTTTTATATAATTATTATTTTGTATTTTAATATGACAATTCTTTTTCTATTTTATTTAAAAAATTACCTTTATCTTTTTACCAAAATTATGTTTTGTACGAAGATTACTTTTTTTTTATTCATGTTATCAAAAGAAATACATGCTCAATAACATAATTACCCTTTAATAAAAAATAAAAACTAAAATCAAATTTAGAATTACTTAATTAAAAATATATCTTATTATAATATATAAAAAAATTTATTAATCCGTTTATAATCTGTTTTATCTCTAACTTGTTTAATATTACTATATATCTATTTTATATATATATATATATATATATATATTTTAAATTAAAATAATTTTTTTTATGTTATATATGAAATTTCAAACAATTTGAAACCATTTCATTGTCATGATGAATACAATTTTTCATATAATTATTATTTTTTATTTTAATATGACAATTATTTTTTTATTTTTATTAAAAATTATCCTTATTTTCCTATCGAAATCAAGCTTTATATAAAGAAGATTTTTTATCTCATAGAGAGAAAGATATGGTAATAATATAATTATCATATAATAAAAAATAAAAACTAAAATTAATTTTAGAATTACTTAATTTAGAATTATATTTTACTATAATAAATAAAAAAATTCATTAGTATATTTATAATTCATTTTATCTATAACTTGTTTAATAGAAATACTAAATAATATATATATTTACTTATAATATATATTATATTATAAATACTTAATTATTTTTTATATTATATTATTAATATATAACTTTCATAAATTTTAAATTATCTAAAACTATCTCATTGTCATAATCAATGAAATTTAATTATTATTTTCTATTTTAATATGACAATTTATTTTCTATTTTTATTAAAAAATTAAATTCCTCCTCCTATCAATATCAAGCTTTTTATAAAAAATATTTTTTTATGTAGTCAAGATGAAGATATATCCAATAACATAATTATCATTTAAAAAAATAAAAATAAAAATTAAATTTAAAATTATTTAAATTAATATCATAATAAATAAAATATTTCATTAATCTATTTATAATCCTCTCTCTATAACTTACTAATAGAAATACTATATATCTAATATATATATATATATATATATATATATATATATATATATATATATAATTCAAAATAAAATACTTACTTATTTTTTCATGCTATATTATATTATATTATATATAACATATGAAATTCTAAATTTTCTTAAATCATCTCAATTTCAAAATCAATAAGATTCTATATATAATTAGTAGTTTCTATTTTAATATGATAATTTCTTTTTCATTTTTATTAAAATAACTAATCTAATTATCCTCCTGTTAAAATTAATTTAAAAAATACTTTTCTTCTTTATATTATTAAAATAAAATAGGTTCAATATCATAATTACTATTTAATAATAAATACTAATTAAATTTATGTAATTTATTATTTTTTTTTATTTTATGATTAAATTGATTTTTTAAATTTTTATTTATAAATAATTAATAGAATATAAGTTTAAATAAGACATATTTACTTTGAAAAATTTAAACTACATTTACCTTCAATTCTTTTCAACTAAATTTGACTTCCAATCTTTCACCACCCAAATAGAAAATAATACTTAAAATAAAACATAAAAATATATTAAAAAATAAAGATATAATTTTAATGGAATACTTACATAAATAATATAAGCATATTTTTCGTTTACTTTGTATTAAACATGTACTTTTATAAATATTTTTAGTTTATTTTAATTTATTTGGTTCATTTTAATCAATAAATAACTTTTAAATTTTAAGAACATGTAAATAGTTTCTAAACTTTATAAATAACTAAGTAATTTCTAAATTTTATAAGCAAGCAATTTTTAAACTTTAGGAGTAAATCAGATTTTATTGCTTTTTTGTTATGTGATTACTTTATACTTTTTTTAATTTATTATAAATGTGATGTTGCTTATTAAATGAAATAAACAAACTAATTCCTGTTTTTTATTCTCTTCATAATTCCAATATCTTGTACCTTTGTTTTTCCATTTTATTTTTTTCTATAAGCCAACAACTTGGTATCAAAGTTATTTTTTTTATGAACTTGTGAAATGGATGCTAAATCAAATTTTTCACAAGTTGTTACTCCTATTTTTTATGGATAAAACTATGATCATTAGGCTATAAAAATGGAGGCTTACATAGAAGCTTTGGATATTTGGAAAGTTGTTAAATAATATTACAAAGTTCCTCCTCTACCATACAATCCCACCATGGCCTAGATAAAAATTCACAAGGAGGAGAAAACTCGGAAGGTAAAGGCAGAATCATGTCTCTTTGATGGTGTTTTAATGATCATTTTCACTAGGATCATAATTTTAAGAATAATAAAAGAAATATAGGATTATTTAAGTATGAGATGAAAGGATTTGACTTATATAATTGCTGAATTTGATGAGAAAATTTGAATTTCAAAGAATAAAGGAGTTTGAAACAATTAAAATATAATCACACACGTTGTTTGGCATAACTAACAATTTTTCTAATTCTAGAATTGTAGAAAAAATTCTTGTTACAATGTCTGAGAGATATAAAACATCAATAACCACATTGGAGAATACAAAAGATTTGTCCAAAATCACTTTGGCAGAAGTGTTACATGCCTTATAGGTCCAAGAGCAACGAAAGCTTATAAGACAAGATCATGTGGTTGAAGGTGCTTTATCGACCAAACATTATGAAGCTATAAATAGTAGAAAGAAAAATTACAAAAAGAACCAGCTGACAAATAATGAAAATAATGCCCACAGCCAAAGTAAGGATAAGATTAAAAAGAAAAATTACCCACCTTTTCAACATTGTGACAAAATGGGTTATCCACCATTCAAATGTTGGAAAAGGTCAGATGTAAAATGTAGTAAGTGCAATAAGCTTGGACATGAAATAATGATCTATAGAAGCAAATCCCAACAACATGAAACCAATACCCAAGTTGTTGAGTAAGATGAAGAAGATCATATTTTTACTGGAACAATTTTTTCAATAAGGAGTATTTCAAAATGTTGGCTCACTGACAGTGGTTGTACAAACCATATGACATATGACAAGGGTCTATTCAAGGACTTGAAGTCCACTAAAGTCTCTAAGGTCAAAATAGGAAATAAGGATTATATCTCTGCAAAAGAAAAAGGAAACATTGTAATTTCAACAGGTTCAGGCATAAAAATAATCTCATTCTTTATGTTCCTAACATTGACCAAAATTTGCTAAGCATAGGTCAATTGATTGAAAAATGATTTAAGGTATCATTTCAAGATCAATATTGTCTTATTTATGACATTGTTGATCAAGAGATTCTAAGAATTAAAATGAGATGTAAAAACTTCTCATTTGATTTAACGAAAGTGGGGCAGACAACATATTATACTCAAGTTTGTTTCATAGAACTTTGACATAAGAAACTTGGTCATTATCATCTTTAAAGAATGCTGAACATGGAGAAGAAGGACATGACAAAAGGTTTATCGATATTTTTTTATCATTTTCCAAATTGTAATCCTTATAAATTTGGTAAGCAAAATCTAAATTCATTTCCAAAATCATCTTGGAGAGTCTTCCAAAAGTTGCAAGTAGTTCACACAGATGTGGCAAGATTTCAAAGAATACCATCATTACAAGGTAGTCTATACTCCATTCTTTTCATAGACGATTATACAAAAATGTGCTGGATTTTTTTTTTTTGAAGTTCAAGCATGAAGTAGTTGGAATATTTATGAAGTTCAAGAAAATGGTAGAGACTCAAAGTGGCTGCAACATTCAATTGCTAATATCTGACAACAGGAAAGAGTATGCTTCAACATAATTTAATCTATTTTGTGAAGATATTGACATTGAACATCAACTCACTTCTCCTTACTTTCCAGAGTAAACTAGGGTTAGTGAAAGAAGAAATAGATCTGTGATGAAGATGAATAGATGTATGTTTCATGAGGAGTTGCCTAAAACATTTTGGGCAAAGGTTAAATTTATAACAACCACATCAATTGTATATTAAGAATTATGGTTGAAGAAATTATTTTATGATTTACACATGAAATAGAAGAATGAAATTGATGTTGTTATTGACAACCAGACAACAATTGCAATTGCAAATGATCCAGTGTGTCATAGAAAAACTATACATTTCAACATCAAGCTCTATTTTTTTAAGAAAAATACAACACAGTGGAGAAGTAAACTTAGTTTTCTACAAGTTTGAAGATCAGTTAACGAACTTATTTACAAAACCACTTCCTATTAGCATATTTGAACTTTTAAGCCAAAAAATTAGAGTTTTCAATTTCAAAAGTAAGAAGAAATGTTAAGCATGTGTTTTTGTAACTACATCCAATTTATTTGGTTCACTTTATTTTGTTTGGTTTAGTTTAGTTAATAAGTAACTCCTAAACTTTAGGAGTAAGTAAATAGTTACTAAGTTTTATCAGCAAATAAGTAATTCTTAAACTTTATAATTAAGTAAATAGTTCCTAAACTTAACTTTATAATTAAGTAAATAGTTCCTAAACTTTAGGAGTAAGTTAGTTTTTGTTATTTTTTGGTTATGTGGTTGCTTTTTGCTTTTCTTAGTTTACTATAAATGTAATGTTGCCCATTGAATGAAATAAGCAGAACAATCAATGTTTTTCCTTCTCCTCACAATTCCTATATTATGTGCCTTTACTTTTCTGTTTTATTTTTGTACTATAAGCCAATACTTTGGTACTATGTTAAGTTGGTAGTGAGTCTACTCTTGCGTCAAGTCCAATAGTTTACTCTAACGAGATCAACTTTTTCTAAGATAAAACAAATATTTCTTGATATATTAAGATCTTTATCCATAGTTGAAGTCTTTAACGCATCTATAACATCTCTAATATCTTCATTTGGTTGAGATCCAAGATATATAAGATCCAAAATAGTGTTAAGAGCAAACTAATAATTGTTCTTAATCCTCAAAATCTTTAAACATACAAAAGAAACTTGAGAATCATTTACTAACAATGTATTTTTTATTGGAAACTTTATGGTCTTATATTAATAAGTAAAAAGTTAGTCTTATATTTAAAATGTTGATCACATAATCCATAAATATATTAAACCTATAATTTTAAATTAAAAGTGAAAGGTTACATCTTTATGAAAAGTTACATCATTTTGTGAAGATATCTTCTAAGCATGAAGAAAAGAGTTGTGACTCTTGATAAGAGGCACGATAACTCCATAAATAGAAGTGTTAGGTCCCACTCAAACACACCAACATATTCATAATATTAAAAGGTTTTCATCTATTGAAGAACCACCTATGAATGTGTGGATTTGAGTGGAAGACATTGCGCATTAAAGAAAAGAAGACATTAATAAAGATATATGACACAAACGGGTACGCTTCTGTATTTTTTTTATATATCTCATTATATGTTTTTCTAAATTCATGAAATGTTCTAAATATGTGTTAGATGATAGTTATCTTAGTTTAATTTTTACAATTTGTTTAGAGTCTTTATTGCATGTTTTAGAACACGATAGAAGAAGGTTTAGGAACATTTTATGTGGTTAAAATTTTGGTAGTTTTTTATTTATAAAACTTGCTATAAATAAACCTAAATCATAAAAATATGAATTATCAAAATAAATATATTGAAAAGTACTTAAAAATACACTTAAAATTTGATGGAAAGTTGTAAAAAAATTCATTAAAAATCTCCAGAATCAAACCTCACTCGCTGTAATGGACACCTATGACTTCACAACTGATCCATTCATATCAAAATTTTACCACTATCATAATTTTTATTTTGTGATTTTTTAGATAGTTATTTTTAATATTTTATAATTAAAATAATTATCATAAATTTTTAATGTTTCTAGCTTAGTAAATTAATTAAAAATGAAGTTAGGATATTTTTATCAAAAGAAAATTATAAAAGGATATTTTGGCATGTATAAAGTAAATATATAGAGGTCACTTTCTCTAGATAGATAAGTATTTTTTAAAAAACTCACATTACTTATCACTTATGTACTTATATTTTAAAAAGATAATTTTTATCATATCTCATATAGTTGTAATTATAAATTTTTCGTAATAAAATTCCTTTGGAATGGAAACTAAAATTACTAAGTGGAAAAATTATATAATTTTAATGATAATCAAATTTTTCTTTAAATTAAGTATGAATTTCTACTAAAGTAATATATAATTATGTTACATGATCTCATACCCAAAGGTAGTTATTATGAAAATTAATTTGATATATTATGAAATTAATAAGAATAAGGCTAAAGAATTTTTATTCATCCAAAGATGGTAAAAATTGAATTAGAAAAGTTTGGATAGTGAATTTTTCTAAAATATTAAATTACCTTTTAAATTAATCATTAAACATATTGCATCTGTGAAATAGTTTGCTTCTCATTGAACAACAACAATGTCATTATTGATATTTTAATAGTTCTAATTACAAGAAATGGAAATACAATATAGAGTTTCTTTAGAAATTGTAGATTTAGACATAATTCTTAGAGAAGAGGAACCAATAAAATCTAATATAGAGAGTCCTTCTAAGATTAAAAATTATTATGCCAAATGGAAAAGAGAAAATAGGTTTAGTTTGATTGTAATGAAGAGATCTATTGTTGGACATCTACTTTGTGGTCTACCAAAAGTTACTAATGTAAATAAATTTATGGATATTGTAGGACAAATGTATTATAATAACGTTGAAGCAACAACATTTATGAGCAAAGTATCGACTTTAAGGTATGATGAAACTATTGGTGTTAGAGAATTTATCTTAAAATTAGTACATCTTCAGTCAAAATTCGGGTTGTATAATATAAGTTTTCTCGAAGATTATATTGTTCATCAAACCTTTTTGAATCTCCCACCTCAGTTTAGTCAAATTAAAATTGCATACAATTCCTACAATCAAGCATGAGGTGTAAATGATTTGATTACTAAATGTGTTGTAGGAGAAGATAAAATTCAAAAAAAGAAAGATGAATATGTTTATCTATCTTCCTAAGTCAATGCTCATCCTAGCACTAGTATAGAAAAATTGGATAAAATCTTTAGCGTAAAGAAAAATAAGAACTTTAAAAGAAAAGGAAATGAGGAAACACATGGAAAAATTGTTAATGGCATCAAGATCAACTTTAAGTACAAATTCTTATTTTGCTAAAGGGGGTGGGCATAAGAAGGTTGAATGTATCAAATTCAAAATGACCAAGGTAATTTCTTTGCTTATGTTTGCTTAAAATCTAACTTAGTTAATGCTCCAATAAATTCTTGGTGGTAGGATAATGACGCTACTATTCACATTATATCTACCTTACAAGGCCTATAAAATTTGAGAAAACCAAGTCAAAAGAAATCAAGGATTAAAGTTGGAAAAGATATAGAGATTGAAGTGGAAAGTATAGAGTATTAGATACCAAATATAAATTACTTTTAAACAATGTATTTTACATTTATGATTTTAAGAGAAATTTAATTTCTGTTCAATTATTAGATAAACTTGGATATCGTATCAATTCTGGATTTATTAAAGAAAATACAATGTATAATTAAAAAATTATTATCACAAGTAATCTAATTGAAGGGTTATATAGGTTATCATTAAAAACTAATAGAGATGATATATCCTTAAATGTTAAAACAAATTTGGCCAAGAGACCTTTGATTAAAGAAAAGTCGAAACTATTATATCATAAATGATTAGGTCATATATCTAAAGAAAGAATAGATAGATTAATTACTACTGAAATACTTATATCCTTAGAAAATGACAATAAGGATATATGTATTGATTGCATACAGGGTAAGTTAACCAAGAATAAAAAAAGGGATCTATGCGAAGTCAAAATCTTTTAGAATTATCCATACTAACATTAGTGGTCCTTATCCAATTACCATATGTGGGAATAAATATTTTATAACCTTCATAGATGAATTTTCAACATACGGTTACATATATTTAATAAAAAAAAATTGGATGCCTTTGACATGTGTAAAGTATACAGAACTGAAGTTGAAAAATGATTAGGAAATAACATTAAAATAGCAAGATCTGATTGTGGAGGAGAATATTATGGAAAGGACACTGTAGCTAGTCAAAAAAAAGGGTCTCTTGCTAAGTATTTGGAAGAGAATGGAATAGTCTCATAGTATATCAGGCCTTATTCACCTTAACAAAATGGTGAGACAAAATGTCATAATCGTACTTTAGTGGAGATAAGAAGAAGTATGATGAGTATATCTAACTAGGGGAGAAATAATTACTTCTTTGGGGAGAAGTAATTAGGATTGCTTCTTATATCTTAAACAAGGTACCAAGTCTATTCCTAGGATACCATTTAAAGTTTAGACTAGTAGAAAGCCCAATCTAAATCATTTTCATGTATGGGGATATCATGTTGAAGTTAAAATAGTTGATCCACTACAAAGAAAGATAAACTAAAAATTGACTAGATGTTATTTTATAGGTTATCCAAGTCACTTAAAAAGGTATAGATTCTATTATCGTAGTCAAGATACTAGAATTATTGAATCTCAAATAGCTAAATTCTTAGAATGAGATGTGGCAGAAGTAAAAGTTTTAAAAACTTCTTAATTAAATGAACAAAATTTAACTTATGAGCATGAAGAATCAATTAGAGTTATTCCAATATTGTTTCCTACAATTAGTGAAATAGATGAAGAATTTATACCAGCAGATAATAAGGAAAGTTTAGAGACTCCATCAATAGAAGAAAAATGGTATAACCTAATGGACATATTGACCAATCATTTCAAGAAATACTACTTCGAAGATCATAAAGAGATAGAAGGTTTTCCATTTTCAATGATTATTATGTTTATCTAGGTGAAGCAGATTATGATGTAGGATATATCATTGATCCTATAACATATAAAGAAGCTATTAGTAGTCCACAATCAAATTTATGGATAGCTGCTATGAATGATGAGATGAGATCTCTGTCCAATAATGATGTTTAGGATATTATAGAATTTCCTAGTGGTTATCAACCTATTAATTACAAGTGGATATTCAAGACTAAGAAATAAAATAAAGGTAAGATAGAAAGACTAAAAGCCAGATTAGTGGAAAATGGTTTCACACAAAGGGAAGGAATAGATTTCACATAAACTTTCTCACCAGTTTCTACAAAGGATCCATTTAGAATTATCATGGCATTACTAGCTCATTTTGATTTAGAGCTTCATCAAATGGATATCAAAACAACATTTTTAAATGATGATTTGGCCAAGAAAGTTTACATGAAACAACTAGAAGGATTCATAAAAAATGGCAAAGAACACTTAGTGTGTAAATTTAAGAAATCTATTTATGATTTAAAACAAGCCTCTGGAAAATTGTACCTTAAGTTTGATAATGTCATGACTATATATATATATATATATATATATATATATATATATATATATATATATATATGAAGATTAGGGGGAGTAGTTTCATTTTTCTTGTACTGTATGTAGTTGACATTTTAATTGATAACAATAATATAAACCTTTTTAATGATATTAAGAATATGCTTTCAAATAACTTTGATATGAAGGATCTTGAGGAAGTTTCTTTTGTTTTAGGGACCCAAATCCATTATGATAGATCATGTAAAGTTCTAAGTTTATTGTAAAAAGCTTACATAGATCGTATTTTAAAAAGATTTAATTTAGATAAATGCAAGCCTAGAGAAGTATCTATTGTAAAATGTGATAAACTTAGTAAAGATTTATGTCTCAAAAATGACTTATAAAGAGAAGATATGGTAAATAGTCCATATACAAGTGTTATTAGTAGTTTAATGTATGTTTAAGTCCATACTAGATCAGATATTGCATTTTTTATGAATGTCCTAAGACGATACTTATCTAATCCTGGTAATAGTCATTAGGTTGTAACTAAAAAGGTAATAAGGTATTTGCGACGAATTAAGTATTATCTGTTTGTGTATAGGAAAGTAGAGAATCTTAAGGTAGTAGGCTATACAGATGCAAACTTTAGTGATTGTTTAGATGATTTAAAGTCCACATCAAGATACATTTTCATGCTAGTTGAAGGTGCTATCTCATGGAAAAGTGTAAAGCAAACTCTTATCTTTTTTTAAACTATGTATGAAGAGTTCATAACTTATTATGGGGCCTTCACACAAGTAATTTGGCTAAAAAATCTTATTTCAAAACTTAATGTTATGGATTCCATCTCAAAACCTATTGGTAATATATTGTGATAATAGTGTTGCAATCTTGTATTTTAAGAATAAGAAAATTAGTAGTGGATTTAAACATATAGAAATAAAATATTTAACAATTCGTGAATTAGTTAAGAATGGAAGTATTGTAATAAACAACATTAGAATAGATTTAATGTTGGTCGACTCACTAACTAAAGGTTTGAGATCCATTGACTTTAAACGTTGTGTTATGAATAGAGACATACTAGAGTCTTTTAATTCTTTATGTGAGTGGAAGACATATAAAGTTGTAACCATTCTTTTTTAAAATAATAAAATCCATATTGATTAGTTATTTAAGAATAGTTACTTACTTATATTTATTGTTATTTGCATTATTTATATGTTGAGTAAAATTTTAAGAATATTAATCATAACTATACATATAATATATTAAGTATAAGGTTGAATTCAGGAATATATTATATCTATTGATATCATAAAATCTTAAGATAAAGTTCATAATAATCACAGATAAGTTACATGTGAAATAAGTAATTTTATTAGTTTCATTTGATACATATAATGGTAAGAAATTGTGGTAAGGATCAATAAGATAATGATGTTATTAATAAATATCACATAAGATGCATCATTTCTTAATACATTTATAGACTTTGATCATTGTGATTTTGATTGATAATATTAATGATTATGGATTGATTATGTGTTGATAAGAATAACATATTGATTGCCTAGTCTGATATTAAACATTAAAATTGATAGAATTATTTTCAAAAGAATGTAGTCTATGGACTAATTTTGGACCCACATAATTTTTATATTGTCCTCAATTTAAGAATCTATTTTTAATAATAAATATATATATGTATATAATATTTTTCTCTTTAATATTATTTTTTATAATTTATTAATATAGTTCAAGCGAAAGAATATTAAAAATTTTATAGTTTTATATTAATAAATAAAACTTTAATCTTATATTTAAAATATTAATAACATAGTTCATAAATATATTAAATTTAGAATTTAAAATTAAGAGTGAAAGATTACGTCTTTATAAAAAGTTATAATTTTTTTTTGTCAAAAGTTATATTTTCTTCTCAAGAGTTTAAATAATAACTTTATAAATATTAGGTCCTCACTCAAACACATCACATATTCACAAAAAATTTTAACCTATCAAAAAATATTTAAAGTTGCATAAAATTAGATGGAAAATCTTACACATTAAAAAAAATAACAATAAAAAAATATATCACAAATGGATACTTTTTCATATTTTTTAATATGAAAAATATTGTGATATGCTATTCTAAATTTATGCTAGATGATAATTATCTTAATTTAAATTCTATTTTCACCTTTGTAAAGTCCTCGTAGATATCTCCACGAGCTTTCATCCCCAGGATAGGATACAATGGCTCCAATGGTGTAATGCACTTGAGATTCTCTCGTAGCTTTCAAACCCGCCAATAAAGGAGACCCTGTTATGACAAAATATCTGAGTATAAATTATTACATGTTAATTTTCTAAGTTGAAAAAAGAAAATGAAGAAAAGGTTTTCAAAATGAGATAAATACCCAATAACTGAATGACAATGCAACTTTTCTTTTTACTTTTTCTGTCAAAGACAATGCAACAATTGAAATCATAAAATTCATAACAGCTAACACAATGGAGCCTTTGCTTAATGAACAAACTCGTCCCAGCCTTTGGACGCCAAGGCCCCTCTTGGGCCTCTCTCCTGATCCACTATTTACTGGGCCCAAGACCCTCTCTACATTTTTTGACTGGGCCCAAGGTTCCATCTCATTTTTGCTTTTGTTGTTGAACATCAAAACTAATTTTAAATGCAAAGTTGATTTTGCTTTAAAATTATCAAAAATTGTCGGCACTGAATGAAGCTCCGTTGCGATTTGCGATCACAAACGTCATTTATGGTCTCCTACGGTATTTACAAACATGCTAATGAGATTATCTTTCGCTATTCCAAAAAGATGGAAGAGGAATCTTTTTTCTTTCACGAGGACCGTTAAGCGTGGAGGATTATTTGATGATTTAATTCTAAATGATTTTCTATCCATAATTTGCTTCTGTGATTCTTTTCCTGTTTTAGTCTTACAAGATTCCTTCTATATTTTTTTAAGTGTGTGACTAGTTTTCATTAAAAATGTCGAGGCTATTTTTCTTATCAAGTCTTTTTATCTGAGCACAAATTAAATTACTCAACGATTGAAATGTTTATCAATTAAGTTATCGATATAATTATAGATGGAGATAATCGTTAAAAATATACTGGTATTATTTATTTCTTTCTTTGAACAAGATTGATGGCAATAAAATTCATTACTGGATGGTGATGTTTTTGTTATTGAGCAAATAATTCTTTTTTCTAGACCAGCTAAAAATTCTCATTCAAGTACGTTATCTGCTATCAATAATTTACTATATTATCTATACTTTAGTTTTTTTTTTGTCAAGATACTATCTATAATGTTGGCAAACAAAGTGTGAGAAAAAGTAAAAGAATATTGGGCCCGCTTCGTGGCGGGGATTGCCAAGGCCCCAGAAATCAGCTGAGGTGATTAATATTTGGGAGTAAATTATAGATGAATATCTGAAATTGTAAGAGTTCGTTATTTTAGTCTCTAACTTTTTAAAAATTTCTTTTAGTCTTGATTTTACAAAAATATATATTCACTTTAATCCTTAATATGAATAAATAAAATAAATAATTAAATGATTTAAGAAAAATCAAGAACTAAAGCTTTTGTACTATAATATCTAGGACTACCAATATGAGGATTTCCTCAATATTTGGGCATCTGCTTTAGTTCCCCTATGATCAGGATGTTTGTGGGATTATCTGGCCCAAAATTTTAATAGAGTCAATTATTTGAACTCAAACCAAATTTAATAATACGTAAAATATAATCGGATTAACAGGATTTGTTAATATAATATATTAATGTTAACATTATGTATCTACATTATATAATTATAGAAATACAAAACTAAATATTAAGATATATATTATAATATATATTTTTTTAAAAATATAAATATAAATATCATATTATATTATATTATATTATATTACATAAGATGTCTTTTTTAAGTTAAAATATTTTATTATTAATATGTAATTACTTCTAAAAGTATAGTTTTTTTAATATATATATATATATAATCCAAGTTGAAACAAGCCGAAATATAATCCAAACTCATTTTGAAAACGCATCAAATTTATTTTTAAAAATTTAAATCCCGGGACCATCTTATCTGCTATGTGGGAAAAATGAAAGTTTGTTAAATGGATGGACGTTATCTTAGAAGATAAACAATCATCATAAACCCAAGAGAAATATTTGTTGTCTATGACTGGCAAATCTATGACTTGGGTTATCTGTGTTACATAGAGAAGGATAACAATGAATATAATATCTTCATAATTTGCATGGAACAAATGCTGGCAGAGTATGCATGTTAACAAGCTGCCAAAACCCCTTACATTGAAATTTGTGATTTTCTTCTGCGTTATATATACTATTACTTCAATCATCAATTCGGGGAGGCTTTATCTATTGTTGGCTTTTTTTTCCTCTTCTACAGATGTCTTTGGTATCTTTTCTACAATTGTAGAGAGGTTGAGTTGTAGGCAAAATGGATGACAATTTTAAATTACTTTTTTTATTTATCTCATATTTATATTTTAACAAAATGGTTGGATCAAACCATCTTTAAAAGATTCTCCCAACAATAAACTTTGCTTAGATTCGCCTTAAAGGGATGGCCACCTGGCTTGGCTGTTGTTGGAATCTCACAATCAAACCCATCATAGTTGTATCACTATGATAAAGATTGTCTCTTATCAGAGCTTGAGATTCCTTACAAGTTACAAGTCGTCTGTAAAATTCTGGTACCATCAAACTAATTGATGGGAACGTGTCACCAATAGATTTGATGATAATGATCACCATGTTTTGCATATCAGATGAGAGTTTAGTAGTGCTTTCATATGAAAGTTGATGCGAGTTGTTATGGATTCCCCAACTGGATGGGAGTGGGGCAATGAACTAACATTGATGTAAATAGTAGTAACAAGGAAATAGGCCTTGGCACTGTCACGATGTTAGGTTCGGTTAAGAATAGCTGTCTAGCATCGTGGAAATGCTTGAAATGAATCAAGACCACTTACCCGACATTTGGAAAGGAATATTTCAACCTTGAGCATGGAGCACTCCACGATTCCTATCTTCATTAGTTAAAGAATGGTTGTATTTGTCATGACAACAAAACATAACATCCTAGAATTCAAAGCTAATAATATCATCCTCATGCATGGTTCTGCAATATCAAGAAAAGGTGAACAAAGATACTCAAGATTAATCCAGTGATCTAACAGAGAAATATGCAAAGAAAATTGTAGCTTTGTCAAAACCAGTACACCACACACCCTCACAGTGCTCTGCCATGGACAAATGACAACAAATCAATGTAGCACTCCATATTATACATGATAAGTAGAAAGCAAATAGCGTCTTAGGCTGTACACCAACATCAAAAATTTCTTGTACATGAATGAAGAAATTGAGGCTGTACATAAGATATATTGTTTGGAAGTGACACCACTCTAGACAGGCTTTTCATGCACAGACAAAGGAAGGTTCATTGAAATGTTGAAGAGAAAGAACATCTTTACATCAAGAATTTCTTTTTTATTGGAAAATTGTAATGAAATTCTTGATGGAATATGAATTGTGTCTCATGTACAGGTTGAATCAAAGGAATGACTAGATTCTTGGAGATGATGATCTCATGCACTCGAGACGTAACTATATGATGGATGTAGGGGAGAAAAGCAAGAGGAAAAGTTTGAATATGCGTTCTGCAGATCAGGACATGGTTCAGGAAACACCTCTTCAGAGATTCCCATTACATTAGAACAAAACCATGAAGGAGATGACTCGGAACTGACAGAAAAATTCACGTTTGAAAGACAGATATGAGTGAAGGGCGAATCCACGATTCCTGAAAAATTCCCAGGAAGAGTAATATTTGCACCATTCATGTTCTGAAAAGTAATACTACCAACAGTTGGAACTGCACTAGGATCATATTTGTCATCTGGATGGGAACCATAGTATCCAGTCATGCTAATACCCAAGTAAATGTCTTCCAATTTTGCCTCAGAAATGACGATGTCTTTAATATAGCCACCTCTACCCTTAGTTGTCTTCAGTTCAATGCCAATAGCTGAGTTGAAAATATGGAGATGTTCTGCAATTATATCAGATATGCCTCCAGACATCTCACTTCCAATTGCTAGGCCAGCACCTGATGATGATTGTAGATAAACTCCCCTGATGTGGACACTCGAGGTTGGTTTGCTGTAGGCAACTCCATATTGATCCCAACCACTCTTCAGTGCAATTGCATCATGACCAGAGATAATATTGCTGTTCTCAATGCAAACATACTCAGAAGAATCTGCAAGAAGCAAAAAATAATAGATTTATAATGCCCACAAAAAGACAAAAGTTTACAGAGAACACCCTCCAAGAAGCAAGGTACATGAAATTATTACTGCCACATGTGAAGTATTGGAATAAATGAGGAATGCCTTTTAGAACAGTAGAAACAAAAACTTGTGAAGGGGGGGGGGGGGGGGGGAATACACCAAATATGAGAATTGAGAGAGGTATTCTTTCTTTAATTGTATTTAGAACTCTTGAAGACACTGTACTTCATCGCTAACCAGAAAAGAGACAAATAATTACATCTCAATTTACCTGGAACAATACCGCTTGTGTAAGGGGACTCTGCTGGTGCATGAGCTGTTATGTTGTGAATATGAACGCCGCTGCACAGATTGTGTAAAGAGAAACATATGAAACAGAACAGTTCCATTTAAGAAATAAGTCAGTGACACAAATGTGAACCACTTGTACCTGCAATATACTGGATGGATGCCCCAAGCAGGAGAGTTTAAAAATGTCAAATTTGAGATTAAGATATTATCAGAACCAACAAGTTCAATAATATGTGGTCTGCTGAAATTTAAGGAATGGGTATTGAGCAGGTCCCACCAAACAGAACCCTGGCCATCAATAATTCCATTATCACCTGATGAATTTATTAAATACATCAATTTGAGTATGACAGCACAGAAATGTTCATCCTATCAGAGAAATACTCAAGAAATAAAATATTGTAATGGAAGAATATCCCTGCCTGTAATCACCACATCACTTAAATTCTGTCCATAAATCAAGCTGGAATATCTTCCACCTGGAACGTCAATTCCTCGACCATAGGAAGGTAGGGGATCCACTACAGTCCATTGAGCATAATCCTGAAATGATATAAAACCAAAAGCATATGCAAATTCTTTTAGAACGAGCAATATTGGCATTCCAGAAAAATATTGTTCATCGGCAGTTTCCTTCTGCAGATCACAGAAAAATCGCATCATATACATTTTTTATGCTCAAAAAATGTGACAGGCAGAATAACAAGATTATGCAACATTTGAACAATGGCATTAAAATGTTGATTTCATTTTTCCTTCTGTGGTTTTTTTACTGTTATTACACACACGCTCAACTGGTAAGAATGCAGATATGGCGAATCTCATTATTTTGCGAAGAAAGTATGACATAGATTTGATTGAAAATATAAAATGCTGTCAAATAAACTGAACTACATTAATTTCATAGTATGTCCTGTGAGACAATTATGATAGAGTGCAACAAACAAATCTATTCAATATCCTTCAGTTTTTTTTCTACCAAATTGACAAGTTAACAGGAAAGCGAGCTAAAATTCAAAGTTAAAGATTAAAACCTGTGATGCAATGATAGTTGCACCTCTTTCAAGGAAGAGAGTGAGGTGGCTGGTAAGGTTAATACTTCCAGTAAGCCACCTGCCAGATGGAACATATAGTTGTGCTCCACCTTTGTCAGCAAATGACTTGGCATAAAAAATTGCATTTTGGAATGCAACTGTGTTCAATGTTTTTCCATCTCCAACTGCCCCAAACTCTAAGATTGACACACTGTGAGGTCTAGTCAATGCATTCTGTATACATGATCCACGATAATCTTCTCCATTGCTTTCCAGAGCAGTGCTTAATACTATAAGTAAAAGCACAGTTACCTAGAAAGAAAAAAAGGGGGAGAAAGTTTAAAGCACTCTGCTAACTCGGTGTGAACAGCAGGGAAGACAATGTGGACACCAAAACAAAAGATATGATGAAATTAAAAGCAGTGCAAGTCATCAAAACAACCAAACAATAAAACAGTAGCTTGAAGAGCAAAATAAATATTCCATTTCAGCTTCCACTTGAAGAGGTTTTGCCTTTGGCCCAGATAACCAAGCCATTGCTAGTTAGTAGTAATCGGTTTGGAAATAAAGAAAGGAAAATAATTCACAGAATCAAACGGAACAAGATGAAATTTTGATATTAAAGGTGTGAACACTTCATATTTTCAAAAAGAAAACAACCAGGAATACTTATCAAACATCATAACAATTAACAATCTATACTTAAAACAAACTAATTAATGAGATACAATTTTCAAAAAATGTTCCAGGAATACTGCAAACTGAATACATTACTTATAACAGTTAAATTTAAAAATAGGATAATTAGAAACCAAATTGAACATGTAATTCAAATCCAGACCATTAAATTAATAAATTTGAGTTTGAAACTTCAATGAAAAGGCCAGAGGGAGAGCATTAAACCACAAATGTTGACTAAAAAGATCTCTAAACCCATTTTCAGAGACAAGAAAACAATGTCTCAACCAACCTGCCACAGCGCAATCACCAACCTATGTTCACTAAATTAGCTTCCGCAAAATCCTTTTCAAGAATTGATCTTGTCAACAAGGGGTTGACGTAATTAATGATTGAAACCCAGACATTATGACACAATACAACCTTCGAAGTCACTACAAAAACTAGAACAAACATCGAGATCAATTGTGGGTGTTGGGAATAAAAATTAAAATAAACAAAAAAAATATTTACAAACTGCAACAGAATTGAAAACAAATGAACCCCCGAGTGAAATACTTTCAATTTTTTTTTCTAATTTCTTAACAACGTACTTACTAGCCTCTTCATGGGTCTGTTCCCCTCTCCTTCAGCCCCAAAGAGAAATAGCAATCTCTGAAACCAGTGAAGGAAGAAAAGTGGAGTGAAGAAGAGGGTAGAATTAGAACAAGAACATAAGGACAGAACAAGAGGAAGAGAGGAAGTGCTGTTTCGTATATAATGCCAACCGAGTACTAGAAACAATAAAACAAACGGGGAGAGGTAATAGAAAGCGACGCATATAAAGGAAAATGCCAGCTCTACGTTTCATTTTCCTTAAACAAAATTTCCACGCATACAACAAGGACACTGAAATATAAAATATAAGAAATCATGAATATTAGACAATAATTCACGATGCTTAATTTCCTATTAATCGCTTGATTTACCATGAAAACCTCAATTTAAGCTTCCCTCTTGCCGACACAAAACCTTTGGCTCTATCAGATGGAGATTGCGGATGGTCAATGTGCTTTGGAGGTTTTTAAGAGAAATACTAATATACTCTGCTCCTTGATTTTGTTAAATATGTAAACTAATTAATTACGTAATTCTCACTTAAGTCACATGTGACTGTGTGAGCAAGTGACAGATTTCATCAGTTTTTCTCCTTCCCTCAATCATTGCTCTTGCATAATATATTATAGAAATCCTACTTGCAAAATGCAAATTATAACCTAATTTGGCCTAGATACAACTTTTGTGTGAAAATTTGACTTCACGTTTCTTGTTAGAGAAAATGAAAGGGAATTTTATTTTTATTTTTATTTTTTAGTGCATTAAGAGTATTTGCTAATCGATTATTTGAAATCGATTTCTTCTAAATATAAAGATCATTTAAATAGATTTAGAGCAAGAATTTGATTTCTCGCTATTTATGTTTTACAACCAAAAAACCATAATTTTTTATATCTTTGTCCTTTTAAGGTACTTGAAGCTATTTGTAATTTACGGTATTTTAAGAATTAAATTATGTAAACTCATATGGTTCTTTATATTATCTTTATTTTTATTTATCTATCTAAAAAATAAAAAAGATATTTCTATTTATATGTCCATATATTAGATTAAGAAATTTTAATTATTATTTTTATTAATCTTTTTATTTATACAAAAAAAAATAAAGAAAATAAAAGGAGAAATAGTATAATTAAATAAATAGAGTAAATTGAAAATTTTATCCAATAATTATAATATAATTATCAAATTCCTCAATTTGTATAATTTTTTTCTCTAATCAAATAAATAGAACTACGGTAGTATTATTTAAAAACATAAGATGCTACAATCTAACCACAGGTTAATAACACACAAGTGAAAATAGCTTTTATATTCAACTAAATTCTTATTCTGTTAAAATCAATTTAAATTTTAGTAGAATTAAATTTGATAAAATTGAGTTTGAATTATTGAATATAATTAAAATTAATTTAACTATAAGTTTTTATTGAAACATAATTTTTATTAAAAATGTGAAAATGATTTTTAACAGGTAACCAAATAGGCACTAAATGTGTTTGTATTATTGTTGAGCAGGTTTTGAAACCACGTGTCACTACAGGCCAAAAAAATCATCTGAAGCTAACATGCATTGGAAATTCTGCCACTCAGTAGTCACAAACATATCTTTCAATTCAACAACAGGGAGCACATTGAGCTCACACTTTTAATTGTCTTTAACCTATTAGGTTTGAATACCAAAGTGATAGAATAAACCTTCCCTTAACTTCTTTCCATAATAATGGTAGGTGTACACCCGTATAGCGTATAGTGTGTTCATCTATATAGATTCGGTATTACGGCGATTTGTTAACTGTGATCATTTTTACAGAAACTTTTTTATAATTATTAAATTAAAATATATTGGAATGAACAACAATATGTCATATGTACAAATATTGTCCTTCCATAATACTATTCTAAGTAGATATAGTTAATGAATAATACAATCCTTGTCTTGGGATTTAATAGCTATGCTTACCTATCTTTATCTTTTTTCTCACTTAACTTTCTTTCTTTTCCCCCTTACTTTTCTCTCTCAATTTTCATTTAAGTTTAAAATTGTCTTAAAGGTAACTATTGTTTATTTTACATCACCAATTGATAAAATATTATTTATATATAAAAATAAATAAATAAGACAAATAATAAACTATGTCATCAACTTGCAGATAATGTGTATTTGATAACCTAAATAAGTTTAACTTGGATTTTTTATTCAAATTTGTAAAAAATAATAATAATTAAAAATTGATCACTATAAGTTAATTTTATCTTATCAAAAAATAATAATTTATGTTACTTTAATATTTTTTATAAGTAATTTTTGAAAAGTTTAATTAAATTCTTTTACTATCACTTACATACATAAAGATAAAATTAAATTAAATTAAATTTTAAATATTTAAATTTAAATTATTTTAAAATATTAAAATTTATGTTTGGAATACCTTTTATATATTATATATTTTTTTTATTTTTAAAATTTAATTTATTTAAAATCTATCATATCTACAAACTTATTTAAAAATTTATAATATAAAAAATTAATAAATAGATTTAAAATTTATATATATAAATAATTAAAAATATTTAAAAATTTATTTAAAACTTGCAATATGAAAGTTTTAATAAATAAACTTAAAATTTATAAAAAATTTACAAATTTAATATATTTAAATAAATAGAATATATATCTTATATATTATATATTAATATTTATATATTACATATCTTATATCTTATAAATTATAATATATATTAAAATAAATTTAAAAATTATATATTTAAATATATTTTTAATTAGGTTAAATATATATTTTATAAATTTAAATTTAATTAATTTATTTAAAAAAATTAATAAATCTAAATTTATTTATTTATTAAAAAAATTATATTCATTCAAATTTTAAACAAATAAGATAATAAACATCTATCAAATGATCTAATTTATTTTCATTTTTATTTACCTAAACATCTATCAAATGATCTAATTTATTTTCATTTTTATTTACCTAAAACTAACAATATTGTAAATATTAAAAACACGACACTTGTATGATAAAGGTAACAATATGTTTACATCCCATCAAAATATATTTAAAGAATATTGAAAAACATATAAATAATATAAAAGAATAAAATGAAATATCTAGTAGATGATGGGATGAAAAAAAAAAATTAAAAAGTGAGAGTAAATCATAATTAGAAGAAATGTGAAAAATATTGTTATTTGTGTAGCAACAACGATACTTGTCAAGATAAAAAAAAAAATACACTATAATATCACTTTGTAGGAGGTGATCTAGTGGAGCTTATGTAGTTTGTAGACTTAGTGAAGTTTATCTTCAAGTTAATATTAAAGATAATGAAGTTCGACCTACGAGCAATGGAATGGGAGGCAAGGATATTTGTAAAAACATTCCTAGTAACATAGTATGAAAAGAGAATTTACCTACTAAAATCATGTATGCTCCTAATATAGAACTCATGTACGGATGAATACTAAGATGTCCCATGAGATAAATTTAATGAGGCCTAAATCTTATAAATATTAAGATGAAGCTTAGTTTGCGATTTTTTTTTAAATAAAAGTGAAAATAGAAAAAAAATTCACTTATATTATTTTATGTGCAAAATATTAAAAATAAAATAAGATAAGATAGTATTTTTGTGAATAAAAATAAAAAAAATATTTTTATAAATTAGACGCCACTTACATGTTTGAAAAGCTTTTGATATGGGAATTATAAATTAATTATTACAATTCTGCATAAACTGTCATGAAAAAATAAATTAAAATATTTATTACGTCTTAAATAGCTTTTGATTCAGTAAATGCATTAATGATGAATGATCTAACCATATTAAATGCTATTAAATTAGGTCTGATGGTACATATCCAGAATAAAATGGTTTGTGAAAAAAAAAAAGGTAAAAAAATTGAAATATAATTAAAACTAATTAAAAATTTAATATTTTAGAAAGAATTAAATGATACATAAGTTAAAAAAGGATTGAAAATTAAAGCTAACTGAAAATTCAACATTTTTAAAGAGTTAAATAATGTAAAAAATGAGAAAATAAAAAATATGAGCGAGTTAACCAAGAAAATTAACTTATCTGCTTATGAATTACATGTAATGTACAGCTCTTACTATAACTAGTCAAGATAATATGTGCTCTTCTCGATTTTTTTGGCATTAGCTCGATGATTATTGAAAAATAATTATACTAGCCAAACTAAACATAAAAATATGTTTGATACATTGGTGATCTGTGGTTGAAATAAGCTTTATGACTTAAAACTTGCTTCATCACACCAACATTTTTCCAGCTTTTGTCCTCGATTTTATTACAAAACATGTAATCTATAAAAGAATCAATTGTTGAAAGTAAACTTATAAATTATTACCTTTGTTTTTATTTATTTACTTTAAAAATTATTCCTATTTATAAGTTTATGTAAATTTTTATGGTAATATTATTTTTATTTTTCTATTAATATTTTTTATTTATATAACAATAAATAAAACAAATAAAGATAATATACTTAGATAAACAAAAGATAGATAAAAAAATGAATTAATTTAAATACATAAATTTGATTCTCAATCTTTATAATTTGTTTTTTTATGGGTAAATAAAAACAAAGATATTTGATTGATGTGTATCCTATTTGTAAATTTATTGGAATAGTAATTTATCCTCTAAATGATTAAGGATAAAAGTCATTGAAACTAAATGCATACACTTCTAATGATTCTTTCTATAAAAGGATTTAAAATTCATATTATACATTTTTAAAATAAATTATGTCTTGTTGTAACTTATTTTTTATTTAGTAATAAAGTTCTATCTAACTTAAATCTTAATTATGACAAAAAAAAAATTATACACTATCTTCAACTCATTAGAGCATAAACTTCTTTAATCATTTGTAAAAAAATTTAAAAATATTTAAATAACAAAAATAAGACAATACATCATCTAACAAACAATATATTTACGATATACCTCTTAAATGTAGTAATTATTTTTCTCTTACTTAATCAATTCAAAGTCAAGCAAAAAGAACAATCATAAATTAATGCAGACAAAACTCTTGAAAGAAAAATAAAGAAAAAAAGGCATCTAACATTATGGTACAAAAAGCTCAAAATACAATTGCTAAATATACATACTTTTTTGATAAAACAACGAATCTTCCTCAAAATTAAAATTATGCATTAAATGGATATAGAAATGTTGAAAACTTTATACAATCTTGCAACTTCTATATAAAATTGAAAAACTTATGAAGCAGAGACAAAAGATGTTATTATCAAGCTACATTATTCATAAATATCTATATCTACAGTGTATACATTATGAAGTTTCTTTTTATTATCATATACTTATTTTATTCTATTTTTTGATAAATTTAAAGATGATTGTTTATTAAAATAATACTCAAATTTCTAAGCATGAAAAATACCTAGAAAAAATTTATATTATGTAAACAGAAATATTGTATAATAAAATTCATGTTAATTGATAAAAGTTAAGCTTAACCTTTAAATTGACGATGGTGAATGAGTATATGATCTATACAATTTTTTTTTTCTTTTCTCTATTTTACTATCTCAATTTTTTACCTACAAAAACTTATTAACACACCATTCAATCCCAATATAATATGTTACCAATGTTTCAACTTGTCTCTCTCATATTACTCATCATCTATCATATTTTATATTTTTTCTCTTTCTTTGTTTATTTTATTATATATTTTTGTAATACGCCTATCATTTTTTTTTTACAAAAGTGCTGATCTTTTTATATGACATTTTAAAATTCCTATAAAAAATTTATTATTTTCATTATGATTTTTTATATAGAATTTTACAATTTTTATAATTTTTTTTAATTATTTTTAATATTTATAATTAATGCTAATTTAAAATCAACAAGACTAAATATTCACAATAATACTAAAGTCAATAATATTTAATAGGAATGTAATTGACAAGTTGTAATATCTTTTAAAATATTAAATTTTTTATGTATAATAAAATTTAAATTTATAAATTTATATAAATATCCTGTTCATCATTAAACCGATCATGGTAGATTATGAAAAAGTGATTAATTTTATTTATATTTATTAATATGTATAACTTAATTATATATATCTTATAAAAATAAAAGAAGTAATATATACTAAAAATACAAAATATCATTGAATAAAATTATTAAAGTTGGTTTAATGGTAACAGATTAAAAATTAGTAATAAAAGGTTGAAAATAAGTATGCTTTATATAAAATTTTGATTCAAATCTCATCATTATTCTGATTGTACAAAAATATCATTAAATATAAAACTTGTTAGATACTTACATGCTTTACAAGAAAAAAAAAATGTCAATGAGTGATAAAAATCAGTAAAATTTAACATGTCACGCTAAGTTTATTATAAAATAGATTATAACCAATGAAATAAAATATAGATTTAATAATATTTTTAATTTTTTAATTTAAATTATATAATTCCTTTTAAAATTTTTCAATAAATTATATTTTTCTACTTTTAAAAATTTAGCCGTTCATCAACTTTCTTCTACTTAAAACTCTCAAGTTATTTTTTATCAAATTTTTATGAGAACTATACAATAAAACTGGAACATCCAATATTTTTAAAAGTTTAAAATAATTTTTTAATAAAAAAATAAAAAATAGAATATTACTATGAAAAAGGAACATTTTAATATTTTTATTTTATTTTAAATAAAATTTAATATTTTTATGGATAAATTTTAATAAAAAATAATTTAATTTTAAATATTTTGAATAAGAAATTAAAGAAATTTAAATTTCTAAAAAATGAAATAAAAACATAATTAAACCTAAAATATATTAAAACATTTAGAAAAAATATTGAGCGAATTGACTAAAATGCTCATGTTTGAAACTGTTGCTAGATTAAATTCATTAACTACTTAGGTTCAACTTATTTAAACTATAATTTCACTTTTATTAATTTTATAAAAACTTTTAAAAAATAAGCAATTATTTTCTAAAATAAACTAACCCAAACATGCAGAAATTCAAAAGCAACAATTATATTATGCATCAGCAACAATTATATTATGCATCAGAGTTACATCCATTTGAAAACGATGGTGTTATTAAAACAAAGTTGAGGAGACCTTCATTTTATCCATCTAATATTTAAGCATAGAAGCTAATGTTAAGGAAAATGTGCACGTTCAACGAGCTCCCAAATAACACAATTTTTGAGTAAACATGCATAGTTGGCAAAACATTAGAGTATATATGTTTGTTTCAGTTTTATTTTAACAAATAATAATAATAATTTATTTTTCAGTTAAAAATAATTTCTAATATAAATAATTATTTCTTTAAATTTAAACTAAAACAAACATACTATAATAAAAGATTTAGCTAAGTATAAAAGTTGATTTTCAGTTGTCAATTCATTATTGGCCTATAATCATAGGTTTTCAAAAAATTAATATGAAAAACTGCATAAGCATACATTATAAATTATGTTAGTCCAAATAAACATGAAGTTTTGGTATAATAATGGCATAGAGACAAACTTGACTTAGTAAATACGAACGGGTTTTAACTTATAAGGAGATAATATTTAATCAACGTAAAACCAAAAAAAAAGAAAGAAGAGAGAGTTAACATTTAATAACTTTAGAGGCAATGTGAGATCGAATTATTTTACGATAACAATGGTAAACATTCATTTATTTATAATAAATTAAATTAAATTTTCATTAACTTAATAGATTTAATATACAATAACTTAGTTATTATTTGGGTAATATTTAGAATCAATTTTATTACCTCAAAGAAATTGGAATCAATTTTTTACTATAAAACTCGTTTTACTATAAAATTTAAAATTAAAATTAATCTAAATACATATCTTAATTACGAAAACTATTAACAATTAATTCTATTGAAATCAGTTTAATCCAAATCTAAAACAATTGATTAATCAATAATAATTATGAAACATATATAAGTGTAAATCTACTTATCTACATTTTATTTTTTTATAATTAATTAAAAAATTATTATAATTATAATATAAAAATAATAATTAATTTAATTACATATTTAATTATTAATCAATTATCATATCATGCAGTTGATTAATATAATTTATAATCAATTATCAAATTATTTTATAATAATTACATGTAAGCTAACCATTATTTTTATAGAGTTAACAACAACTTTTTATAATAATTAATTATTAAAAATAAAATTTATAAACATAGTAGTTATATTTATTAATCATTTATGTTGAATAATTTAGTTAAAAATATGAAATTGAGGCAAGTAACCATTACTTGGACAATATATATTACCTTTGGTTAATGTTTTGAGATGAAAAGAATAATTTTAATTCACATTTTAAAAATTTAATTTTATTTTATCATACAAATAAATTATTATTATTTTTTATTTTTAAAATATGATTCCTAAATATTAATCAAATTTTTAACCCTAGTTCTTCCAAAATCAATTATTTTAGCATTAATTTTTAAACTAATTCTATCAAAATCTAAAATAAACATACTAGAAAATCACCCATTCTTTTCTAGGAGGTTCTCTTTATCTACCTTGTAAGTTGCAGTTACTAAAAAAAAAGAAAATATATTTGATGCCGATATAAAACCAACCATAACATAATGAAACTTTTAAAAACTCAAATAAAACGCTGCATAGGACCTGAGGATAAAAATGTAAGGTGACTGAAAATGAAAAAAAAAAACTTTAAATAACAAATCTATTATATTGCTTAAATTTTATAATTTGTTGACTGCATTATTTTACAATTATTACATGAGATTTATGAGAATATTAGAGTGGGACCCGCAACAATAATGTGTCGAAAATGCTAGGCTGGCTTTACTTGGCTTGCCAGATCAGAACATGGGGGATTCATTGACGTGCCCCACCAAACCCATTCTTATCAACTCTTTTTAATTTTTTAATACCCCAAACAATGTATCAAATTGAAACCTGTCTTAGTTATAAATAAATAAATAATTGAAAACCGTCCTTTTCTGGAGTCTAACCAAAATTAAAATTGCAACAACTACTATCGTAAAGTAAGCAGTTGCAAATATAGGTAAAATATATTTAAAAAGATTGATTTTATTAATAGATATTAAATTATTAAAATATAAAAAATAAATTTAAAAATATAAATCAATTAGGTCAATATATAATTAATTTAATTAATGATAATTTATAAATACTTATAAAATAAATTTGAATTTTAGTTGAAAATTTTAAAAAAGAAAAGAATCTTTGTTAATTAATATGCAGTCAATAAATATATTTTATAAAATAAAAAATAAGTGATTATGCGAAAAAATCATGTATTAAGATATTATCTCATTTTTAAGAATAGGAATTCAAACTTATCATATGATAGTAAATGTTACACACCTCATACGTTAGATTTCCTCTTGTGTTATGAACGATTATGTGTTTTTCCCACTAGTATTCAAGGAAAATACTAAAAACAATTTGCTCCATTTTCCTTCTTGTTAGTGTTGCCTGCCTATAGTTGTAATAAAACTGATGAGGCAAACGAAACACAAAGAAAGAAAACGACAACGCTTAGGATAAAAAAGAAAACTGTCTGTTTTATTCCCTTCAATTTTATGCACTTGATTAAATTTAAAAGTGAAATAATGAAAATTTACAAGAAGAGCGAAGAGTATGTGATACCAAAAGAGACAAATAGAGGCAGAAGTAAAAGAGTGGGTATGATAATTAATGGTTGATAAGTTGTTGCGATGATGATAATTTGGCAGAACAAAGCAAAATTGGATGAGTCTGTATTTGGGAATAGCACACCTAAGTATGAAAGTGCTAACTGCTAGGTGCGGTGTAGCCGAGCGATGATCCAGCAACTCCACACTAGTGACACCACATGTGCACCGTTTTAATTAAATCTGCCACTACACTTCATTTACAACATATTTTCTATTTTGGCTACCATAATGTGCCTTTTTGTCATATACTCTTTAAAGGTGCCATTGTCATTGCCAGAGACTTATCTGCTCATACTTTGCAACCATGTCAGGGCCCCATCCTTCTGGAGAGAGAAAGAATCCAAGGGTTATATATGCATTTACCAACTCATATTGCATATTTAGCTACCTTCATTCATGTGCGTGATGTTGCCACTTTAACTAATATTTTACACCTAAATAAACCATTAATTCATGTGTTATGTTTTAATATACATAATGGTTGCTAGATTGAATTATTGGAAAGATATGACCTCTTTTAATTGGTATTATTATATTATCTTCGATCTATAGTATGATTCAATTTTTTTGTTTGTTTAGTAGCATATAACATTATACTTAATTCTTCTTTTCTCTGAATCTTACGTCAGATGCATCCAAAGTTGAGTATAAAATCTGTTTCATATAAAGATAAACATATATAAACAGTAAAACAAATAGAAGGAAGCTCTTCACTTTTAATTACGTATACATAACAAGTATATTAATTAGAAGATAAGATCGTAAATAAGAGGAGTTAATTTTTACCTTTCAATTATAAAGGATAATTAAAATTATATTTAAATAAAATAATCGTAATAATTTAATAAAATTATATGACAAAAATTAATTCTTCTTGCTTCTTATATTCTTACTATTTAAGTCTTAATGATAGTTTATAATCATACACTAAAACTAATGTAAATATGGTTTAGTATATATTATTTGAAGGTTTTATTTTTGACAGAAAAATTATTTTTGAACATCTATAAAAATAAATGGAATGAGATAGAAAAAAGAAAAGATAATAAAAAAAAATAAAAATATTTAAAAAAATAAAAATGTTGTTTAAACGTACAATAATGAGAATTTTTTAAAGTATAATTTATTTTAGCGAATAGTGGAAGTTCATCTAGCAATGAAAAGGAAAGTGTGGAATCACTGTGGAGTAAGAACGGCCCCACTAGGCCCACTATCAAAGAATGAATAATGTTTTGCAAATGCTCGTGTAAGGCATAAAAGCGAAGTTTTGGTGGCATAAAACGTGAATGGAAGGATCATTTTCATGCAAACAGGAAGGAGCAATGACTTATAAGAGAGTTGAAATTCACGGTGCTAGTAGCTTTGGACAAGAACGTGCAATAAGGGCATGCAGACAGTTTTAAAGTAAAGCATGTGAGTGATGATGGGCACGCCTTATATAGTCAAATTTGTCTTCACGAACTCTATAGAATCCTATACAAGTGAAGACAATCCGTAAGACAACGCGTTTGAATCATCCCGTACTGCGAATTACCAAAGAGACAACGACCGTTCCAAGACAAAAAATAAAGTGGAGAAAAGCATTGTAGAAACTGCAAGAGACTGCTGAATGTTTTATGTGTTCACTCATACAAAGCTAGTTTTCATTTCGTTCCTGCAAGATGGGTTAAAAAGCACTGTATATAATCAGTGTTTTTTTTTTTAATTGTGTGCACCTAATGTGGTTTGTTCTCCGATCTCCCCCTCCCTTAACAAACAATAATTTAATCTATAGGTTAGTGTAAAAAGGGGTTTATATTGGTATGTATTCAATGAAATTAACAATACATGAATTATCTAATTAAACTCTTTTAATAATAAAACAATATATCATTATTTATTAAATATAATTGCATAAAATTTTTATATTGATAACAATTTAAATTAAATTAAAAAATAAAGTGCTAGGTATTAGTGTCCTAACCAAAAAGAGAAGTGGAAGTCAGTATTGAAATGGATCTTAAAAGAGAATAAAAAAAAAAAATACTTCTTATAGATCAATTTTCTTTTGCTCATTAATGTGATATGATATTTGCATTTAATGCGATTTGAGATTCTTTTATGGATTTTTATTATATTACTCCATCTTCTTCTTTTTTCACTTTCTTCTAGAAATAATCTTATAAAATATTTTTCAAAAACAAAATATAATCAGATACATCTGTCATTTTTTTTTCTTTTTAGTGCACCGAAATTACTTAATTGTTTTTTCTTTTCTTTTTTTGGGTCATTGTTATTACTTAGATAACCACCGTGAAAATAAAATATTAGAGCGAAAACTTCTTTTGAAGCTATGCATAAAGTTCTTGAGTACAATATGTGACCCACACAAACACGGTATGTCCATATGCATTTCCCCCATGGGCTTGCAAATTATTTAAATACAATTGGGCTTTTTTCAGCTATGGATTTGTTAGAAATTTGAACTACCCTTGAAAAAAAAATATGGTGGCCCATTTTCATGTTTGTGATGGACACGAAAGGAAAATTGGGAAATGTTCTGGTGTTTCGCTGTTTGCTACTACTTTCCATTTCAGGTCGAACTTCCAAGAAGACTGCGTGATGCGGATCCTTATTAGCTATATTTTCCAATATTATTTTCAGTGTTGATTAGACCTCTAATTCTCTCCAGTGATCTTCGCCACCCACCGTTCAAATTGGACAATGGCGTTGTACGTGATATCGCGTCGTTTATCACCTGGATCGACCTCAACGACGGCCCTCGCCTTGCGTTTTGCTTTCTCTTCCAGATCATTCTCCTCTTCCTTCAGAGAAGAAAGAGATACCTTTGGACCCATTCAAGTTCCCTCCGACAAGTTCGTTCTCTTTTTTCTTTCTGCCTCCTTCTCCATTTCCTTTTATTATTATTATTTAAATAAATTATTTATCTAACTGTTATGTGTTTCTATAATGTTAGATTATGGGGAGCACAAACTCAAAGATCGTTGCAAAACTTCGATATCGGTGGCCCCCGTGAACGCATGCCCGAACCAATCATTCGCGCCTTTGGTATCTTGAAGAAATGTGCTGCCAAGGTTCAATAAATATTTTTTACTTTCTACTTGCACCGTAACCATTTTCTTACTAATTGTTAGGTATTTTGGTAGTGGATTTCAAATTCGATTGAATCTATTCTAAATTGCTATTAAATTTAAATACCATCGTTCAACGACGAGTATTAGTTTCTATCCTCTTTCAATTGATTAATCGTTGTTTTAATGCAGGTGAACATGGAGTATGGTCTTGATCCCAAGGTTGGGAAAGCAATAATGCAAGCTGCACAGGAAGTGGCAGAGGGAAAGCTGAACGACCATTTTCCGCTCGTTGTATGGCAAACTGGCAGTGGCACTCAAAGTAACATGAATGCTAATGAGGTTAGTGCTAAGTGCTATTGTGTGCTGCACCAACCTGAAGCTTCTGCTTACTGAAATATTACGCTTAAGGATCTTAATTGGTGGTCTTGTAATAATAAATATTCATCTTCATTGTATATATAATGTTATGGATAATTGTATTGATGACCTAAGATTTTTTTTTTTTGAGGAATATTTCTGAATTAATATGTTCCTAATTTCTATTTTGTCCTGACTGTGCGGATACTCTGACCCACATTATCCTTTTGACCAATCATACTACAGTGACGTATCATAAAAAAGAATGTTTTTTTTTTCTGAACTTTTCAGGTCATTGCAAACAGAGCAGCGGAGATTCTTGGCCATAAGCGTGGTGAGAAGTTTGTGCACCCAAATGACCATGTCAATAGATCACAGTCCTCTAATGATACGTTCCCAACTGTAAGCCTCTTCTGATGACACGTTCCCAAATTTCTCATTGAATTGGCTTGCTACCTATGGAGTACAATTCCTAGTAAATTGTTTCTATTCTTTGTTTACCTGTTGTTCTTGTTTAAATGATATATTTCTTTTTAATCTCTTTTTGTTTTTCCTCCTTCCAGGTAATGCACATTGCAGCCGCAATGGAAACAAACTCAAGACTAATCCCCAGCTTGAAAACCTTACATGGGACACTAAACTCAAAGGTTTGACTTCTAGTTCATGCTTTTAAATTATAGTATGTTGGAATTTGGATAGTAGATTACAGACCCCCCCCCCTCCTGCTAACTCACGAGTTGTGTCATGGTGGTTAGAGGGGATTTTGAAATTTGTGATAAATGTGAAAATTCCAGTGGATTGATATGTTGTTCAGTCTTATCTGTTTATAGTTCTGACCATTTTACCAGTAATAGAACTGTCCATGCAGGACTCCCTTTGTTGTATTCTTGCATCATAATGTTTTCTAGTTCTATTCTAAGCTTATGGTTATCTCTGGCTCTTTATCTCAATTTTCCTTTTGGGCTAACAAGCATGCAATTTGCAAATAATTAATGCGTTATTATGACAGGAAAGATGTGAGGAACCATTTAACTTTGATAAAATACTCGGCCTCTTATAAGCTGAAGGCACTTGGCTTTTTAGTTAATTTTCTTTTGGTTTTTTATCATTGTTTTTATTTTACCAGTATTATTTTTTTTTTAAAAAAAACAAATACCAGTCAATTGAATTCAAAGATATTGTCAAAATTGGACGAACGCACACTCAAGATGCAACACCTTTGACTCTCGGACAAGAGTTTAGCGGGTATACTACACAGGTAAGCTTGCTTATGTTTGGTTTATACCGTTGTGTATTCTTTGTATCATTGGTGATTGCATTGTAAAATCCTGACAGTTTGTTTGTAATGATTTCTCGTTACTTTTTCCTTTATCTGCAGGTTAAGTACGGTATTGATCGAGTGATGGGCACTTTGCCGCGCATGTATCAGGTTAGACACTCAAGTACAAAAGTTACCTGCATGTTCTTCACTCATTTGATTTTGGTGTTCTGACTGAGTAGAGATGTTACTTGAGCAGCTTGCCCAGGGTGGTACAGCTGTAGGGACTGGATTGAATACAAAGAAGGGGTACGTATGCTTTCTTATGGCTAAGTAGTTGTTCCTCTATTTTTAATAACTTTTTAGTGTGTTGTATTATTTTTGTATGCTGCTATTTGATGTCTGCCACTATAGGGTTTTAATTTAATATTGATGTAATTTTTGAAAATTAGATAATATTTTCTCTTGAGATATTATGGATATGAGTTTGTTTCATTATGAAAATAAATACTGATGGCTTGCCATTTTAAGGTGAAGAAAACATTTGTGCTTTAACTTTCAAAAGAAATAAAATTGGATAAATAGTGATAATTTTCTGGATGAACTTCAGGTTCGATGCTAAGATAGCAGCAGCAGTAGCTGAGGAAACAAATCTACCTTTTGTCACAGCAGAGAATAAGTTTGAGGCCTTGGTTAGTTACTAAACTTTTTTTTTCCTTGTATTTAGTGTGTTATATGCTATTTTTGTTATGCTCATATTCTCCTTTTTCAGGCTGCCCATGATGCTTTTGTTGAAGCTAGTGGAGCCCTCAACACAGTTTCGGCTTCTCTAATGAAGATTGCTAACGATATACGGTTATTAGGAAGGTGGTTGCTAGTTATATGACACTGACAAATTGCTTTTTCTGTTTAATAAAAGAGTATTCTTATTTTTTTGATGGGTTTTCTTAATGCTATCCTGTTATAGTGGTCCCCGTTGCGGCCTTGGTGAACTCATTCTTCCTGAAAATGAACCAGGAAGCAGTATTATGCCTGTAATATCCTCATTCTAACTGAGTTTATATCTGTTATGGAAACGAGTTGTTTTCTTGTTACTTGCTATAGTTTATTATTTGCCTTACAACGGAAATTTGACTCTAAGCTGCAACCTTACTCTGTTTCAGGGGAAGGTTAACCCTACCCAATGTGAGGCTTTGACCATGGTGTGTGCACAGGTAGGCATCAATTCACTTCATTTTGTTAAAATACTTCAATGTATGACAAACAGAGTACTGATTGGCAAATAGTTTCTGGACTTGTCATAAAGTCATACAATTTGAATTTCATGGTGACTGGCAATTTCTGAACTGGTGTTATGATTCACATATTTCAGGTCATGGGAAACCATGTTGCACTCACAGTAGGTGGATCAAATGGTCATTTTGAGCTCAATGTCTTCAAGCCAATGATTGCCAGTTGTCTCCTGCATGTAGGTTTTATATTTTTTATCTTATGTTATTTCTTCTTTATTGATCACACCAATTGCAACTTTTGGCTGCTTTAACTTGGTTCAAATCTTTTACATGAATATTAGATCAACTAAATTTAGAGAGTACTTTAGCTCTTAATATCATCAAAAGGAAACTGAATCCTTTTCTGTATACCATTCACTTGGAATTTTGAAATGGTCCAAGAACACATGGTGCATAGAACGGGAGATTGGAGATTATTCAAGCAGCACTAAACTTGGTGTATGGAAACAAAAGTTAGTTTCTATACCATGCCTGTCTATCAGTATGGCATAAGAGAATTTCTGATACAAGTCAGATGGACTCGGGTGGAAAGTTAAGAGACTCTTTGCTATTTCAGTAAAATAGGAAACAGGGATGAAAGAGGCTCTAGATAGTAGATACCATTATGTTTTATGATAGTTTTTCCTAGGCCCCATGTGACTGTGATGACGTTATTTGGTGATGCCCAGAAAAAGGGGATAAAAGGCGAGTTCTGGTGCAATATAAGGACACCATTTGACTTTTATGTTATTATTCCAAAATTTTGCAATATGGAATAATGTCCTACTGCATTCCTTAAAACACGCAATTGGATGTTTACTCATTATTTTGGTTTTGATAGTCGCTGAGACTGCTTGGAGATTCATCTATTTCCTTCGAAAAGAACTGTGTAAGAGGTATTCAAGCTAATAGGGAAAGAATTTCAAAATTACTGCATGAGGTGAGTTCTTGACTTGTTTGAAACATCCTCACATCATGCCAAATGTTAGATCCCTGTGCTAATGTAAGTGTGTTTCACTTTTAATTCATCTTGCAGTCTCTAATGCTCGTCACATCCTTGAACCCAGTAAGTTTCCTCTTGTCTATTCTATTCCTGTAACTTCCTAATTTTCACATTCTTTTGAAACTTAATTTTATTGGTCTGTTCCAGAAAATTGGTTATGACAAGGCAGCAGCAGTTGCCAAGACAGCCCACAAACAGGGGACTACTCTTAAGGTGATTATGCCTTGTTATTGTCTTTTTTCTGTTTGTCTTGCATATTTTGACCCCTCTTTTTGAATATTGAAAAGAAACAACTATTGCATATATTAATTCTTAAATTAAATTTAAGAAGCATATTGTTTATGCAAGTATGCTTGCAGAACCATTTCAAATCTTGTATTGGTTTCTGTCATTAATTGTTGATGTTTATATGAATGAATTTATTTCTTCTTAATGATTTCTATGTGCTGTTCGCGGGTGTCCAATAAATTTTTACTGAATATCAAAATTAAAATGATTGTTTAGGAAGCTGCATTGAAACTGGGAGTGCTCGACTCTGAAGAATTTGATAAGCTTGTGGTGCCTGAGAAAATGCTCGGACCATCTGATTGACTAGCAAATAATGTGAAGTTCTAATAATTCCTTGTTCATCATGAGCTACTTTGAAGTAGCATTTTTTGAGCCGTACTCTTTGATTGAACGGAGAACTGACAATTTAATAATCAATGATTTTGACTTCCTAAGTTGATATTCTCGAGAGAAGAGTAGCAAATATGTAATGAGACAATGTATTGCAGAAATTTACTGACACAGATAAAGGGAAAATTTTTTATTTATTTTCCTTGCATTTTATTATGTATGTGGATTATTACTAGTTGTTACCTAGTTCTGTCTAGTTAGAGCTGTCAAAATGGGCCATGATTCTAGGGCCAGCCCTTTTAGCCCTAAGTTTTGGCCATATATTTTGTGGCCCACTTAGAAATAGGACTTTTTTAAACCCTAGCCTATATGACCTTTAATTTAAAGGGCTTAGTTAGGGCTGGTCCTAGAGCCAGCCCCAGTCCTTTTTTTTTTTTTCTATTTTGTAATTTGTTTTAAAATATAATTTTTAAATCTAAATCTATATAATCTTTAAATTTCATCATTTTTCTTAATTTTTTTTATTATATTAAAATATTATTTAATTTATTTATCTTTTTTTTTAGATTTTTTATTTTTTTTCTAACTATTTTATCATTTGTCTTTAGAATTTTTCTCAACTTTTTTATACTTTTATCTTTTTTTAATTTATTTTTTCTAATATATTTACCTTTCCATCTCTAGAATTATCCTTTCTCCATATTTTTCCTTTTTCCTCTCTCTAAATTTCCTTGTTTATTTTAATTTTTCATTACTACTTTATTTTAAGAGAGGGAAAAAAAACTAGAGAGAAAAAAATAATTTATAGAAAAAATAAAAATATTTGAAGAAAAAAAAATGAAGCTCATAGGTAACCAAGTTATTTTAACCTTAGCCCACATGGGGTGAGATTGAATTTGAGTCAAATTGACAACTCTATCAACAAGAACACTTCTTATTAGATTAATAAAAAAACAATTCTAAACTGAAGCGATTTTTAGTCAAAAATTTCATAGAATAGAAAATATAATTATATAAGTTTATAAAGTTAAACAAACTTTATCTAAGTTTACTGATATAGCAGAACCTGTTGTTAAAGAAAATTTAAGTGAGTAATCAATCATTTTTCATTTTACACAAAGTCTTGAGATGATAAATGTACCATGAAAAATGGTGGGGTTATAGTGGTAGCAGAGTCGATGCACTTTAGCGACCACGGTAGTTTGGGGCGCCACCCCACTTTCCGGATCAATGCCTGCCTTCTTGTCGCCAAGTTGGGCTCGAGAGTACTTGGGATTTGTGATTTTATTGAGCCCGAGAGCCACCGTATGTGTTGGTGAGTCACTTCCTTTTGAGTCCGGTAAACTCCCAGGTTTCCCTTCCTCTCTTCCAAATCAATCCGTCTTTCTTGAAACTTTCAAGCCCCCTTCCGAATTAACAAGCCGGTTTAGCGTAACCATCATCTATATTAGATATAACATCTAACATCTTGGTTTGAGAAGATTGTTAATGATGAATTAATTTTATAACCTTGATCATATTGTTCCCGTGTGACAAACTTGTTTTGATTCTTCACATGTAATTATGTGAGTAATGTTCTTTTAAGAATGTAGATGTTTTGAACTTGTATATTCCTAGGGATGGAAGTAGAACTTGTATATTCCTAGGGATGGAAGTAGGTCGAGTCGAGCTAGGCTTTATGTGTTCAAGCTTGACTTGTTTAAAAATTTTAAGGCCTGAGTCTGTTACCTGTTAAAGGTTTTTTTTTTTTTTCTGTCAATGTCTGGCCTGATTTAAAGCCTATAAGGTCTGCAAGCCTGTTTAAAAGCCTACATTACAAAAAGATCAATAAATAAACTTAAAACTTATATAAATAATTAATTAAAAAAGTTTGCAAACTTAAAGCCTACAAGATAAAAAGGTCATTAAATAGGCCTAAAATATATATATATATATATATATATATTAATGTTATGTAAATAAAATATAAAATAAATATTATATAAATATAATATATTAAAATAAATATAAATATATAAATATAAATAGGTCCCTGAATAAGTTAAATAAGCTTTTTTATAAGCTTAGGCCTAACTTGTTTATCTAAAAAGACTTTTTAACAAGTCTGAGTCTATCTATTTATTAAACGAGTCAAGCCTAACTAGGCTTTAAACGAGCCGGGTCGTAGAACCCTGTCATACGACTTTGTTCACTTCCATCCCTATGTATTGTTTATCATTTGTAGTTCTTTGAAATTTACTTTTCCTAAACTTTTCTAAACATATAACTTATAATAGTATATACTATGATTAAGTTACATATTTTATCTATTTTATACAAAAATAATAAAGATTATATGAATTTAATTTATAAATAACAAGTTGGTTCATGAATCAAACGAGTAGAGTTATATATAGTCCAGTTTCAGCTGGTTTAGTTAACAAGTTTAAATTTTAGCTCAAGTTTAACTTATTTGGTTCATGAATTAAGTTCAAAGAATTAATTATTGAATCAAGTTTCGAACTAATTTTGAGTTGGTTTGTTCCATTGTCATCCCCAGTTAGAATCATCTTCAAAAGCACAAACGTTCATAATTTCATCCGGTAACCTTTTTATTTTTAAACCAAAATTTGCAGTTAACAGTTTAAGATAATAATAAATTTTTATGTAAGGGCTGACTCATGGGCTGACCCTATCCCACTTGGTCCTAAGGACTTTTTATATTTAGGGCATTTTGGCCCTAAGGGCTATTTAAGTCATATAACTCATAGGGTTAGAGTTAAGTAGGATAGGACTGACCCATTTTACGGCTCTATGTTTAGTTTAGGCAATGAATCTGTGTCGCTAGCGAGGAGGGGCGAGGCAAAAAAGGGTGTATAGTAAAGGGAAATTTTATTTATACAAAAGCTTTTTACAATGCTGTTTAGATAATAAAAGAAAAGAGAAAAAAATATAAACGATAGATAATGTGATAAATAAAAATAAAATAAAATAAAATTATATATTATTTTTTAATGAAATAACATATCTTGGTTTAGCTGCCACATGTTAACCTTCTATTATTTCTCGTTCATGGAATAATGTTTTGTAATGGATTGGATATTTTAGTTCAAATTTTTTTTTAAAAAAAATTGTTAATTTTATGAAAAAGCTTTATTTTAGTTTTACCTTGTACTGTTGTTTTAAATTTAAAATAATATATATATAATTTTAAGAATATACAATGTTTATAATTTTAAGAACTAATTTAAAAATCATATCCTCAATTTTAGCAGTGAAAATGTGCTTGGATTTGTTTATTTTTAAAAAAAACACTTATTTTACTATTTTGATAATCTTTTTTAGTTTTTATCTTTTAGAAATCTATTTTCTAATATGTATTAAATTTTAACTTTGTTATGAAGTTTATTTGGATTTATAAAGATAGTTTGTGAATCTTATAAGGTTTTTTCCAACTTTTTCCGCCAAGTTATATAATTAAATTTATAGCATAAATTCTTGTAAAGTAAAACGTTATTGACTAAGCAATTCTCTACTACCCACACATATCATTAGTGTCAATCTAGTTAAAGTTATGCTAAAGGATAATTACATTTTTGGCAAGATTTTAAAAAATAATAATTTTTCAAAAGTAATCCATTCATTTTTTTTATTTTTATTATCTTGAATAAATTATTATCATCTCTTTTTTATTTTTTTAAAATTATATAAAATTTCTCCTATTTATAGATATGTCACACTTTAACCTAGAATATTTATTTATTTTTATGAAATTGATAAAAAAAAAAGAAGCTGCCTCTACTACTAATCCCAACTCATTATGCAAAATCTCTTGTATTTTTTAAACATTTCATAAACCTTTTATTTTATAAGACCATTATAATTAAATACTTTTAGTATAGAATAAATTTAAAGTTGTTCAATAATTCAACTATAGAAATTTTAAGAATATATTAACGTAAGAATAAATCATTTCAATCTTCCTTTTATTTGACATTTTATATAAAATTTCTTTTATTTCTAAAATCAACAAAACATCTCTTATTTTATAAATACATCACATCTAAACTTAAAACATTTATTTTTGTATAAATTAACAAAATATTT
Source organism: Canavalia gladiata (assembly GCA_037954105.1). Taxonomy (NCBI): domain Eukaryota; kingdom Viridiplantae; phylum Streptophyta; class Magnoliopsida; order Fabales; family Fabaceae; genus Canavalia; species Canavalia gladiata. Next base: position 21,326,773 of record CM075660.1, read on the forward strand.
CTCTTACAAATTATACGTATTACGAAAAATTCTTTCTATTTCTTAAACATTATATAAACATCCTTCTATTTTATAAATACATTATAGTTATTTTTTAAACTCATAAATGCATTACATTTAAGTCCCTCTATAAAAAGAATAAAAATTATTGAATAAATAAACGAGAAAATTTTAATATTACATTAAAATAATAGAAGAGAATAAATAACAAAATATGATATATTTTCACATTTTTAATTATTTTAAATATTTCTTAAAATCTTTATAAAAGCTTAATCCCATAATAATTAATTTAAATCGATAAAATATGCTTTTATTTTTATTATGATTTAATTCATAAATTTTATTTTAAAAATAATTCTATTTTATCTTAGTAAACTTTCACATGATTAGATTTTTATTATTTTTATTTATCTAATTTTAAAATAAATCTTTTTATTTTGATGATACAAAACTGTAATTTATCTTATCATTTATTCACCTATGTTATTTTTATTTTTTTAAATACTATTTTTTAAGTATTCAAGATCACAATAATAAAAGAGTTTAATTGTGATGAATTTATAAAATACAAGGAAGTTTGGAAATGTTTAAGAAAAAGAAAGAATTTTATGCAATGAATAAGAATATATAATAAGAATATTTTTCTTGAGTTTATTCAAACAGGAAAGTTTTAAATTTAGAATTGATGTCTAACATGTGAAATTATATATATATATATATATATATATATATATAAATTACAAAAGTAGAACAGTTTAATTAATTTATTCTGTTATCTTCAGTTTTCTATGACATCTCTGTTCATGTGTATTTTTCTAAACAAAGAAGTCAATAAATACTCATTACTTGTTATCTGTTCAAAAATAAAAAATATAATTAGTATTATTAATTGTTTAAAAGAATTTATTTTTGAAAACTTACTCTTATCTTTCTTCATTTATTACAATTTTAATATCTCTTTAATATAGGAATAATCAAAATATTAGATATAATAATTTATTATAATCAATAATAACTAGATAAATATAAATGTATATATAAAAGATAATTAATGCTTTTTTGAAAATCAAAATAAGCAGATAAATAAAAAAAATTACTTTTTTAGACAAATAAAAAGAAATGGACGAATATCATACTGATAAAATAATTCTTTTATTTTAGTTATAATATAGTTTTTGTCTTTGTTATGATTAATATATGATTTTGGTTTTTCAATAGTCTTTTATTCAAATATAATCTTTTATATTATTTTTTCTGATAGTTTTTCTCTATTTAGAATCTTTATTTATTTTTTAACTCGTATAATGGGGGAGTTTAAGACAAATTCAGGATAGGAAATGATTTAAAAGATCCACAATAAAATTTTTGATGATTTTTGAAGAATTATTGTAACAACCATATTTCTTTTTTGAAAAAATTAATGCCTAATAATCCAACTTATTCCCAGCTTTCCATGTCGACCTTTGCATGCAAGGAAGCCTTTTTCTAAAGGCCACATTGTGGCCAGCACCTCTCTTATCTTTCAAAAATAGAGAAAGCATAAAACATTTCATTAAGAAAGTAAAAGTTTTGTCATCTGGAAGCTCGCATTAGATTTCAAGGCACGGTAGAGGAAAGCTAATTTTCAGTTACGGTATGAAAGATTAAAACTTGTGTATTCATCAATTTCTGATGCTTGAAGCTGTTTTACGAAAATCGTTCCTGTTCCTTTATTTACCTGAAAATTTTCTCTCATTTTCCTACGATTAACTTATAGAAAAATCCGGTTTCTTTGTACAAGTGAGAATCAAGCTAACATCGGAGTAAAGAAAAGAAAATTTTAATTTAATTTTGAGAAGCACTCTCTAAACTACATCCACCTTTAATTTTAAACCTGGAAATATATTTAAGTAAAATTTTATTAATTGTTTGATAATTTAAAATTTATATTTTATTATATTTAAATTTAATTTTGGATATAATTTTGTATAATTATTGATTGGTGATTCGATTGATTAGAAATTAAATTGATGAATTATCTAAATTAATGTGAAATAGTATAGTAAAAAGATAGTATATTGAAATTATAAATTTTATTTATGCGATTCTCATTTGGTGGAATTGAAAATATAAAATTTTATATGCTCAACGATGTATTTTTGTAGACTACATCTACAAATTTTTGTAGGTATTATAAAATTTATATAATTTTATATAAATTTTTTTTTAAGTATGACAAGATCGACTCACATGAAAAAGTTGTAATGAGAACTTTTAAGCTTAAGGGTACACGAGTTAGGTTTAAGTTTTCCAATAATTTAGGATTGCTCCTTATAGCCGGAACTACTATTATTGGACTTAATCACATTGACAAAACCTTGAAGACTATCATTACCAGTTAAGCAATTTCATGATGTTGTAAGATGATGATGTTGATTTGAGTGTTATCAAAGACACCTTACGGTTTAAAATTGGATCTTGATATCCTTATTATTTTAATAAAACAGTGATAATGTTTTGGCTCACATGCATGTGTGTAATGTAAGAATGATCAAATTCAGCCTAGTGAGGATTATTATGATACATGATTCAATAGATCCTAACTTAATCTTGAGTCTTTTATCATAAAATTTGTATAGAAGATGATAGAATAATCTCATTCATACATTGTATATGATGACTGTTTTCTAATAGTTTTTTAAGGAGGTTCAAGAACTTATTTGCTCTTTTAAATTAAAATATGATTTAATGTACTACTTCTATCCTTACTTTTACTTAAATGAAATGTTTCATTTCTCTCTATTATATTTTATGCATAATTACGATTTTTTAGTAGATCTGCAATGTGAATCACCTCTTTTCGACGTTGATATAATCATTAGCATAGACAATTAATAAAGGAACTTTCACTTTGTGATCATAGATAATGACTACAAGGTAAGAGTATCAGTTTCAAGAAAGGAAGTAAATCTTGTGATCTTTAGTAAAATAAAGTAACTTAGTTTTGTATGTATCTATCTTGTTACCTTAATTACTGTATTTTTACCTATATTATGAAAATGTTAAACAGATGTAATCTTGATAAGGATATATATATATATATATATATATATATATATATATAATTTGTTTATTTATATATATGTATGATTGGAAAAAATTAAATATATAATAAATTAATGATTATTTCATAATTAATATGTGTAGGTAAAAAGTTAAAAAAATATAAATAATCCGAACGTTATAATAATTATAGGATGCAAATTTAGATTTTTGAAAAGAGAAAAATTAATATTTTTAAATTTAAGATAAAATATAATATTTTACTTAATATATTTAAATAAAAGTATTTAAAATTATATTATCAATTCAATTCATAAAAAAATTGAGAATAGAATTTAAATTTAGGATTTTAAAATAAAAAATATAAAAAAATAATTATAATAATAATTTAAAAATAAGAGGATTAAATTTAAAAATATTAAAAATTTAAAATATATTTGAGTAAAATAAAACACTAAAAATATAATTAAACTTTTATTTTTAAAATAGTTAAAATATAAAATATATATAATCATATTTTATTCTAAACGATAAATGACATCAAATAAAAAAAAGTAAAATATTTAACTGTAAAATTTTTTATAATGATAATAATTTTTTTATATATAAATATTATTATTTATTCATCTACATCTTACTTTTTAAAAAATTAAAAAATAAAATAGATCTAATAATTTATAATTAAATATAAATAAAATTTGTTCTTTCTCTTTTTCCAAATGGACTATTTTACTTTTGCTCCATCTATGGTTAGTAACATGACATGTGATAATCGGTTAGCCAGTATTTAGAATATTTAATTTGTTTTCTGACATTTGCATTTGGTTCTTGTAATTGCATTTTTGTGGTCCTTTGTGGTTCCTGCCACATTTTTTTTCCTTTTTTTTTTTTTTTATAAATTGGACTGTTTATACGTACAAAACCTGCATTGGTTGCAAGCTTTGGGCTTTCCTTTCCAATCCACACGTAACAATTTTTATACACAACAATACTAATAATTAATATTTTTTTTTCTAATAATATTTCTCAATAAAATATATAAAATATTAAAATTGTTATTATATTAACAATAATATTCAAAATATTATATTTTAATTTTGATATACATTTTCTTAACAATTCGTTTTTACAAGTCAAATTTAATTATTTTGATGTAAATTATAATTAAAAAATTATGAACAATTTTAAATTAAATTTTATAAAATAAAAAATCCTTCAAATATTAATATTTTAAAATTTTTCTTACAGGAAAAAATTTTCATAAGTTTTTTTTTATTAAATACAGTTTTTATTGTAAACAATTTCATATATAACTTTTATAGAAATTATCTTTTAAAGAAACTATTCAAATTGTGTTTTTTTTCCTTCTAAAAAACTGATTATTATTTTTTTAAAATACTAGCATGTCAAATGGGAACAAAATCAAATAACTTATTCTATTTCCATTATTTCTAACCCACCATCATTATCATCGTAACATTTTTAACTATGATAACAAAAAAACAATACTTGAACAGGGTAATGTTCATTTTCTATCCTTTCAGGATAACCACTAAAGAGATACATTGTTCAAAATTATAAGGTTAGGATACTTTATCCTCTTCAATTATCTTATCCTAACTTTATATTTTAAATTCCTATCTTCAGATAACAGTTTCTTTAAAATCTATCAACATCAAATAATTTTCTTTGTTCTCTTAATACTTCCTCCTTTTACCATTTTAATATTTCTTAAATTTTTATAATATCTAATTTTAGTATTTTCTTCAATTTATTATAAAATATTATCTTTAATAAAATTATTTTTTAAAAATATGTTTACCTCATTTTATAAAATATATAAAACATTTTTCATTATTTTTTATGTTATTATTATAATTTAATTTTTATTTTCCAATTTCAATTGCAAAATAAAAATTCAGAAAATATTGCCATTTTAATATCAAAATTTTAATTTTATTAAACCATAAATATACATGTTTATACTTTTTAGATTTTCAATATTTTAACTTAAAATTCAACATTAAAATTAAATTTAACTTTAAAAAAATATACTCTTTCACTAATAAAGGATAATTTTATAATTTTAATATTATTTATACTCTATTTTTTAATTACTTTTTTATCTCACTTGTTCGATATCATAACATTACAATAGCTATATAACACTAAAATAACATAACATTATTTATTATTATTTCAAACAATAATAATTTTATTTGTTAGGTCAATTCATAAATCAAAAGTAAAATGGTTCATTTAAAAATATTTTCTAATTCAAGTTTTTTAAAGGTTAAAATTTAGATATAGAAGTATAAATATTTTATAATTAAAATTAAAGTTTTAATTTAATAAATGACTAATAAAAATTAAAAATAAAAATTAAGTTTAATTATTATAATAAAATTTAATTTTAATTTAAAAATAATATAAAATTATAATATTACATTTAAATTTAAATAAACAATTTAGTTTGCAAGTAATTAAATTAAAATTAGTTTAATGATGTGGAATTAAAAATTTTACGTGAGAGCTTATATTCAAATTTCAATCGCTTTAAACAACGAGTTAGTTTGCGGTTCTAATCTGGTGGCATTGGTGATGTGATGTTTAATGATGTTAATGCATGAGCAGAGTCTAAATACATTGAACATTGCCCAACATTCTCATGTTCGGAGGAGCAGGCCATGGATCCTCTCTATATCGCTTTTTAGGTCACATCATTGCCTTAAATATTTTGTGCCCCACTTTAACATTCAATATATTCTAAGTTCTAACCTTTAATTTCTTGAAAATAAACATTAGTCCTTTTTAATACTTTATAGGGATGATAATTAAATTTTTACATAATGAATACTTACAAATATTATTAGTGAAAATTAATTAAATGAGCTTGAATTTAATTTTAATTATTTATAAAAAAATATGTATATATATATATTATAATATTTATACTCATTTCGTATTCCCTTATATTGATTGATATATAGATGCTTATATTAAATACAAATATAATTATACATTTTAAATTTAAGATGTAAAATTTTTGGTGTATAGGGTTAAATGTTTTATTTTAACTAATATTTTTATTGTCAGTTTAGCATAAAAATACCATTCTTGTAAGCTTGTAAAAAAATTGGAAAATAACGTACTTCATTTAATTAAAACATGCGAACTAGATGGGTTTTTATTTAGTGTGAATTCATTGAGTACAAGTACAAACATTAAACTTATTATTTGCATGATTGTGCCTATTTACGAAGTAAATTTTTCGTATTATTGTATTTTTATAATTACTTTTTATTTGGTAACTTTTATTTTTAGTTTTAAAACTTTTAAAATAAATAATCATATTATTACTATTTAAAAAAATAATATATATTTCTATAATACTGAAAAAAATTGCTATATATGAATATTTTTCTTAAACACATATGCATATAAAGTCTAATACCTCACTTAAATTCTATTTAGTCATTTTTATTTATAATGATTACCTCCAATCTGGGTAATTTATCTACCTTGAATGTTACTAATATATTTTTCAACACATATTTTTTAACATACATATTCTTATCATATGTACATTATATAAGATGTACTAAATCATGTGGTTTTTCCTCTATTTTGTTATTACATAACATTTATATAAAGATATATAAATATTTTTTACTAAATTTATCACATAAAAAATTTGTATATTAATTTTTGTTTTTTATTTTTATTTTATTTATATATTTTGTAATTTCTATATATATAATTAAATTTACTTTTAATTTTTTATTTATTTTGATTTTATAAATTTTAAATTTTTTAAAATAATCTATTCTAATTTAACATGTCTAGTCATATCACAACAACAAGATTCATAATAAAATAGCATATGATATGTTGAATTTTATTTTTCTTTTACCTAATCCATAAAAAATCTTTGAGTGTATATTTAAAAGAGATGAAGATGAAAATTAAAATTTAATCATCATTTTGTTGAATTCGGATAAATCTAGAAAAAATTATATTTTATTTAAAAATTTAATTTTTTATTTATGTATATATTTTTTAAATAAATAACATATAAGTATTATTATAATGGAATGATATAAATACTCAAACTAACTAATATCTTTTTTTACAAATCAAAGTTCAATTTAAATAAGAGCTCTTGTTAAATTCGATCAAATGGATTTTTTTTTTTAGAAATTAGATCATATAAATATTCATGAGTTCAAATTTTATTACCGTATTCATTCAGATATATCTAGATATATAACATGTCATAAAAGGTGACAATATGAATATTTTTTAAAAATCTAATTTTTATTAGAACTAAAATCAACAAATTTTTTAATACTAAAGTAAAATTTAAGTATATTTTTAAAGGGTACAAATATATTTAAACTGTTTTCACATTTTATTTTTTATCTTGAAAGTTATTTTTCATTTTTAAGAAAATATTAATTAGTGTTATTATTTTGAAAAATTAAATATATTTTTATTTGGTAACTAATATTAAACAGAGAAAAAATATAAGTAAAATACCTTAAAATTCTATTCTATTACTCATTTACAAATTCGTTTATTTCTTTAATCAGATTTTTGCAAGTTTTAAGAAAAAACTCTCCAATATTTATCTACTTGAATTTAATTTTTATATATGTAATTAATCATATATTTTAATTTTTCATATTTGAAAATTCTATTTTGGTAATGGTATGAAATATCAAATTTGATAAAATAAGAAATTTAATAATTTTTTTATAAAAGTGAATTTTATTAATTTAATTATTGAATTTAAATTATCATTTTATAAATAGTTTAAAAAATAATTTACATTATTAAAAAATTGATTAATATTTCATTCTATTTTATTATAATGTATGTGAAATGATCCTGTTGTCAGGCCAAAATAAAAAGTAATTACAATACAGTATAAATTATGCAACTTTCATCATTTTTTAGGACTTTAATCAATCAGTTGAATTCGGAAATTAAAATTTTTTTATATTTTAAAGACAGAAAAAACAGAATTCTAATTAAGGAATATCAATATTAAAGATCGGATATGAATTTAAAAAAAAAATATTACTACTAATTTATTTAAAATAGTATGTTCATAATATTTGATTAAAAAATTATTGCTCACATCCAGTAAATTATAGAGTTATAATTTTTAACATTTAAAAATATTCATATTCATTTAATATCTCTTATTTTTTCTTTCTCTTTCTCCTTATTAAACCATATATCTATCATATTTTTAATTATTTTTTATTTTCTCTAAATATACTGTTTATAATAAGTAATATCACTTGTAAGAGGAGAGATAACGATACAAAAGTAATAATTTAACAGGTCATATAATAAAAATTAAAACAATAGTTTTTCAACACTAATTTATCTCCTCCAAAAAGCATCTGGTCCCTTATCCCATTATCCCATGTCATAAAAAGGTAATTTGATGGATTTTGTTAAAATTAGCACGGTTATCCTCTTCTATTATTATTATTTATTTATTTATTATTATTATTATTATTACTTATTTTCTTATAGAATTCCATTATTTTTTAAACATATAATGATAAAAATAGTAAAATTTTAACCCAGAACCTCACTTCTAGTGGTTTGATAAAGTCTTTTATAAATATTCTTTTGAAAAATAAAAGTATATAAAACAAGCTAAAAAAAGCAGCCAGTATAAAAAAGAAATCCTCGTACAATGAAGAAAAAGGAAAAGTTAAGGAAAGGAAGATAGTGTATGAGTCCAACCACGCGTGAATCATGTCTGAATTGATTTAGTTAGTCGTCATTGTTGTCCCTGTTTGTTTCACCTTTACACTTTACTCATCCTTCTTCTCATTACTATTTACCACTTCTTCATCTTCTTCTCCAATCAACATAAATGATTGAATTAATGTCTTCGCCACCGCAAATGAACGGCTCTCATCACTCCACCGTCTGATCTGTTTTCCGATTTTTTTTCTTGGTAATCCGCTAGCTATCCATTCATGGGATGCAATTATTTTATTTAATTAAGTATATTTACTTCTAGAGAGATTTGGTTCCATCCGATGATATATCATCAAACTTTATATTGTATTATTTTATTTGTTATATTTTTAGAAAGATTTTCTGCTTTGTCTATTAACTTATCATGCTTAGTTCATTCATACCTCAGATTGACTGTTGATTTTGAAATTGTATAAATAGTCAGACCCTCAATTCACATCAAGTCTCAACCTTGTATATTTACACCATTTAATACTTTTGTTTAGCAGCCAAATTTGGATAATCCAACTTTGATATAATTTTCATAAACTCTGAACATTTGTGGTATGTTATCTAAAAAATCTACTCCTATCTTAAATAATATATAGTAGATAAAAATAAAATAGTGCCATAAATATCAATTAATTATAGATTTGTATGCTGATCTACTTTCTAAGAATCAAATTTATATGTTAAAAAAGTTATATTAAATAAATTAAGTTTACAAATTTGAGATATGTGTCTATTGATCCAATTGTTTAAATAGAATAGAATGCATGTAACTATGTGAAACAGTGTTGTTTGGTGTTGCTGACACTTGAGAGATGGATTCATATTGGTAGATACAGTTGGTAGATGATGGAGTCGTGTGATTGCATTGACACACAGTGGCCACCAGATGAGCTTCTTGTGAAATATCAGTATATATCAGATGTACTGATTGCACTTGCATACTTCTCAATTCCTGTGGAGCTCATCTATTTTGTTCACAAGTCTGCTTTCTTTCCATATAGATGGGTGTTGATGCAGTTTGGGGCTTTCATTGTTCTTTGTGGAGCAACTCACTTCATAAACCTATGGACATTCTCCATGCATTCCAAAGTTGTTGCTGTGGTAATGACAATTGCCAAGGTCTCCTGTGCTATTGTGTCATGTGCCACCGCCCTCATGCTTGTGCATATTATTCCTGATCTGCTCAGTGTCAGGACTCGTGAGATGTTTCTTAAGAACAAGGCTGAAGAACTTGACAGGGAGATGGGGCTTATTCTAACCCAAGAAGAAACAGGAAGGCATGTTAGAATGTTGACACATGAAATTCGAAGCACACTTGACAGGCATACAATTCTCAAGACTACCCTTGTTGAGTTGGGTAGGACTTTGCGCTTGGAGGAATGTGCTCTATGGATGCCATCAAGAAGTAGTTTGAATCTTCAACTATCCCATACTTTGACTTGCCAGGTACAGGTTGGGTCTGCTGTGCCAACAAATCTTCCTATTGTGAATGAAGTCTTCAATAGTCCTCGAGCAATACGAATACCTCACACCTGTCCACTGGCCAGGATCAGACCTCTTGTGGGAAGATATGTGTCACCTGAAATTGTTGCTGTTCGAGTGCCTCTTTTACATCTCTCAAATTTCCAAATTAATGATTGGCCTGATATTTCTGGAAAAAGCTATGCAATCTTGGTTTTGATTCTCCCAACTGATAGTGCTAGGAAATGGCGAGACCATGAGTTGGAACTTGTTGATGTTGTTGCCGATCAGGTCCATCAGATTTCCTTTCTCTTTATGGCTGTCATTTTTTTTGTGTTCTTGTTTTCAATCAATCATGTGTTTCTTTTTCCTTATTTTCATAATTCCTTGCTGCTTCCCTCTATGTTGTTTGCTCAAAGTAAGAAGTCTTATTCATTGGACTGTGGTTTAGATTATGCAAGTCTTATTTTTAGGTTATTTCTCAAATTTATAACCCATTTTGGTAAATTTGGTAAATACCCTTATTTGAAGAGTGAAAAGGTCTAAACAAAAAAATGTTAACCATCTTATAGTAGCTGTCAAGAGAAGAGGCAGAGTTACTTTTTTCACTGTTCTATCTTGTATGAATTTCTTCTTTCCTTGCCTCTTGATCTGAATAACTAAAAATAACCTAACTGTTTCTTTTTGTTCAATTGTATGCTTTACGGTGTTTGGGATTTGGTTTTGTGACATCATATACAATACATTTATTTAGCATTCAAGAATTCACTGCCATTTTCAATTGTGTAGACATTCATTTTCTTTATATTAAACTTGTATATGATACCATGGTTGTAATACCGCTACGAAGGACATTTCAAGGTCTATTCCTATACATGCTGAATTCATTTCTAGTTTCCAAACAGGTTGCTGTTGCGCTTTCACATGCTGCTATTTTGGAGGAGTCTATGCGAGCACGAGATCAACTCATAGAGCAGAATATTGCCTTAGATTTAGCTCGACAAGAGGCAGAGATGGCAATTCATGCTCGCAATGATTTTCTTGCTGTCATGAATAATGAAATGAGGACACCAATGCATGCAATTATAGCATTGTCTTCCCTTCTCCTGGAGACTGAGGTTACTCCAGAGCTGAGGGTAATGATAGAGACAGTATTAAAGAGCAGTAACGTTTTGTCAACGTTAATCAATGATGTTCTAGATCTTTCTAAACTGGAAGATGGTAGCCTTGAATTAGAAATGGGAGAATTCAGCCTTCATGGGGTTTTGGGAGAGGTAAGTGCTAATTTGATATTAATCTTCTCCTCATGTTTTGAAACAGCAGTAACATTATTATTATATATCTGGTGCAGAACTTAAATTTTGTTTTCATCTTTTCTATCTTACTTTTTGAATGTAGGTTGTTAATCTGATAAAGCCTATAGCATCTGTGAAGAAATTGCCTATAACATTAATTCTGTCCCCGGATCTGCCTATTTTTGCCATTGGTGATGAAAAACGGCTTGTGCAAACTCTTTTAAATATAGTTGGTAATGCTGTTAAATTCACTAAAGAGGGCCATGTTTCTGTAAGAGCATCTGTTGCAAAACCAGAATCTTTACAGGATTGGCGACACCCTGAGTTTTATCCAGCATCAAGTGATGGCCATTTCTACATGCGAGTACAGGTGCAAATATTTGACTTTTAATTATCTTAAAATCTCTCTATAAGTTGCAGAACAGGTTCATGCATTCTATAACAGGATTCTAATGTGATTGTGTGTTTTGGATATCTAAATAATTAAATCTTGTGCGTCCATGTTCTGATGGTTAGGAATATGCTAATACACATCTGCCTATCTTGTTTTTGAAAGTATAGGTCACTGTTAAATACTAATCTGATTATTGCTTGTCATCTCATTTATTTACCATAGTATCCCATTTTTTGTGCAGATTAAGGATTCTGGATGTGGCATTCTCCCACAAGACATTCCACATCTCTTTACCAAATTTGCTCATTCTCGGAGTGGATTCATTCGACCTAGCAGTGGTGCTGGTCTTGGGCTTGCCATTTCTAGAAGGTATAAAACTACTTTGAGTCTGCATAGAGCTTCTCAGGGTTCAGAGTAATTTTGGTGTTCATACCTGATGAGATACCCCATTTTTATATGTGTGTACTCTAAAGGGAAACTCATGCCATTGTTTATATTGGGACCAGGATCTTCTAAAGTGTTTCATGCACTTTATAAAGTTGATAACCATTGATAACAAACTATAAATTCGTTAGAACCTACTTTAATATATGCACAAGTGGTTACCACTTTGCACTTTGCTCTCTAAATCCTTTATATAGTAGATTTTTCATCAAGAAGTTATTGACACTCCTCTTTGAAATTGAATCAGATTTGTAAATCTCATGGGAGGTCACATATGGATAGAGAGTGAGGGAATTGATAAAGGAACAACAGCTACATTCATTGTCAAACTTGGGATTTGTGGCAATTCAGATTCATCAGGATACCAAACTACTAATAGGGGCCAAGCATACAGCGGAAGTGGAGACCTTATTGGATATAGACCTTTTGTCACAGATAATGATGACATACGTTTTTCTAATCGACGGTATCAAAGAAGTCTTTAAATTCAAAACATCAAAATTGCATCCATGGAATTGGATCAGGTGATTTTGTTTCGCCTTTGAGACCAAAAATGGTCCCTTTCCTATCACATTGTGTATAAAGTTATTATCATTTTGTGGTTGAAGAGGCTAGTGATTAGTAGCCTCACTAAATAAACGAGACAGTTCATTTGTGGATGGCTCAAGATGCATTTGTACAGAATATTGATATTGATATTTGGCATCGATTTGGATTTATGATGATCAATTGATTTTAGAGACCTGAAAAAATGTAGAGAAATATTTTGCCACTTCCCTTTGTGTCACCGGAAGAAAAGGGGAATTTAAAAAAGAAAAAGACTTAAATATGCATAGGATAGTCCTACTCCTAAATTACCTACTTGATTTGTTCATCAGTTATTTTAATTTTCATTTCTTAAATATTTATTCAATGTAATCTATGTTTTTATTCTTTTCTATTGAATCTTAAGTAAGAAAATCATTGTAAATATTGAATAATATAAGATAAGAATTTAGATATAAAAAATAGAAGATAAAGAACGAATAATACTCAAGTCTTGATCGAAATTTCCACCCAATGTTCCCAATTCATATTCTCTGGTATAAACTTCAGGATCTATTCGAGTGAAGGAAGAAGCTACGTGTCATTGGGCCAGCGAAGTTCACCGCATATATCTAATGACCAGTATTGAATATTTCCGCACCATTTCCTGAATTGGGTAAATGACATTTCATAATATTTTCATTTCACTTTTTTTTTCACTACATTTTTAGATAATATTAAAAAATCCAAAACATATACTTTCTATTTCTTTAATCAAATAGGCGAAGTGTAAGTAAGACAATAGTTAATTCGTTGTTTCTTTAATTCATGTACACATACCATTCCCCTAATTGATGTTCGATATTCTAAGACTATTGTTAAGTTCTTTTTTTTAAATTTTTCTGGGACACCATATCTTCTAATAGCAAATTTCAACAACCCAGCGGAGAACGTCCTAGGAAATGAAGACCTAAGGGCTAAGTAAGAGCAAATTCTGCAAAGAAATCTATAAGTAATTTTCTTCGCCCTTCCTCTAAGGAGGTTAATGGACTTATGAAGATACATACACGAGAAGCTTGGGTAGCAAGCCTTCACAACAAATGAAGAGTATAATTCGACCTAGATCTAAGTAACCACATGGATTCACAAATCACAAGTTGTAAAGCAGATACAATACCTCACAACTATCACCAAAACACTCTTTGGCTACCAAGTGACCAGTTTAATAAGCCATCCAAGTTGAATTCCAACTCCCCCCCCCCCCTTCTCTTTTTTTTTTCTCTAAAATATGCTGTAGGATTTTAAACAATTCATAAAATTTCAATGTGGTTGGGAATGATTATTTTTTTAAAATTATTTTAACAAATTATAAAAATGTGTTTAATTTTACTTGATAATTGTCAGAAAATTAATATATAATCTTTTATATTTTTTACAAAAAATTATTTTAAATAAAAAAATTAAAATTTAAGATAAGAATTATTAACTTATTTTCTAAATAACTTTTATTTTCAATAATTTTTTATTTTAAATATAAAATTAAATATTATAAATAACTTCATACTCACTTTTATACCTTTATTATACTAAAACAATTTATGTATACAATTTAAAAAAGAGATTTTAAAATTACCTTTTAGCAAACATTTAAATATAAAATTTATTTTACATAATCAATTATAACAATAATTAATTGTTAAATTTATTTATTTTTTCTACTAATCCAAACACAAGACCTATTTATTTTAAAGAAAAAAATCAATTCTTACACCTATCAATGAAAAAAAAATGACTTGTATTAATTTATACATATGAAAAATGTTCAACAATTTAAAATTAATTTCACCAAGATCAACTCTATTGAACTTTAACCTAATCAAACATATACTTGTGTTTAATTGGTAAAAAATATTTTTTTTATTTATATAAATATCATCTTATTTCTATTTATTTTACATTTTTATAATTTTATGCAAAAACAATAAAAATAACTTTTTGATTTTTAAATTTTAAAGCAAATATAAAATTAAAAAATAAGTAAAAATAAACATTTTCACAACCTAAACAATCCCTTAAATAAGTTTTATATACACGATTTTTCAACACGACTTCGTGCATATTTAGTTTAGAGTTAAATAAAATTAATTTTAAATTATTTTATATTGTTTAGATATATAGATAAATCATTCAAGTCACATTTTTATTAGAATGCGTATTTTAAACGGTACAAAAATTGATTCTCTAGCTTCAAACCAACCAAGCCCTTGATAGTTTAGGGGAAAAGTGAGAGCGTAATAAAAAGTTAAGGATTGGATTTAACATTTCTCTTTCAACAGTAACCTTCCAAGGTTGCTCATTAAAGCCAACAAGTTATCCCAAAGTCCCTCATCTTCAACCCTAAAAATACCTGAGAGCAAAACAAGGTCTGCATATTCCATAATAGCATCTCGTATAATTTGATGGAGAAATTATTACGAGATAAGCAGGAATGCTTCTGGATTTGAGACAAAAACTGACAGAAAAAAATAATAACAATGGCATGTAAGTATTTTGCAGCAAGGAGCAACTCCATCTTCATACCAAAATAGCAGAAACAAAACAAAATATAAATTGTACAAGAACAACTTAAATTTTGAATAAAATTAACAGTCTAAACAAACAAAAAAAACATGTCAAAAATACATTAGCCCAGTAACTCTGGATGCCAGCCACGTGAGAGATTCTATGTCCTTCCAATCTTCTCTGAATATACGGCTCACTTCTTTGATTTCTTTGGTGCTCTGCACAAAAGATATTCTTTTAGAC
The DNA here is from genome assembly GCA_037954105.1 of Canavalia gladiata. Taxonomy (NCBI): domain Eukaryota; kingdom Viridiplantae; phylum Streptophyta; class Magnoliopsida; order Fabales; family Fabaceae; genus Canavalia; species Canavalia gladiata. The sequence continues at coordinate 21,342,520 of CM075660.1, forward strand.
CACAAAATAGCCAAAAATAAGTGTTATGCAAGCACAGGAATGAACCAAAATACTCACTGGGCTGACTGGGATGATGCTGCAGATGGAGCACTTGGTGGGGCAGATGGCTTCTCTCCAGGGCCCTAAACATTTAAGAGAGAAAGGGTCAAATTCCTCCATAACAACATGAGTGACAGTTCTTAGTGCTGTAAATTCCCAAATGGCATGATTAAGAACATACAATTCATCCATATACACACAAATAGATTCTCAAAACAATAGAAGACTCACCTGAGCCAATCGCTCTTCTCTCCGTGCAATTTTCCTCTCCCTGCTTGCCTTGTTCTTTGCCCGCTTGGCCTCAAACTGGTCAGATAAAGTCTTCTCTCTAGCTTTCTCAGCCTTTGACTTGTGTATGCTCTCCATCAAGACTCTCTTGTTCTTGAACACATTACCCTTTACCTTCATGTACATATCATGGTACATATGCTTGTCAATCTTCTTTGCTTCCCTGTACTTGCGAAGCAGTCGTCTCAGGACACGCATCCTCCTCATCCAAAGGATTTTGGTGGGAAGCCTTGCCTCCCTTGTACCCTTTCGCTTACCTATTTGTATTTAAGAAAAAAAAATGTAATTACCAAATAATGCTTTAGGATGTAGAGCAATTCATGTCATACCCACAAAGCAATATTACAAGTGCCTTTTCAGTCTCTATTAGAATAGCCTGTTCACCCTAAACTAATAGAACATTTATTACATTGGTCTTTCCAATTGAAATGCAACTCAGTTGAAACTTGTGAATTCTACAATATGTAAGTAAACAATGAGCATTAATCAGACAGGCATCAACCTACAAACTAACAAGGAGGCACTATATGCGAAAATCTTACAACCACCAATTCATTCCACATGAACCTACTTGAGATTAGAAAAATTAAATACCATATCCAGAGTGACGCCCCTTCCTCTTGGCTTCCTTCATTCGCCGAGCACGGGAACGGGAGTGAATCTTAGTTGGCTTCCTGATAACGAAGCCATCCTTAACCAACTTCCGTATGTTTTGGCCTGCAAAAGAAAATCACCAAAGTATGAACCAAATTCTCAAACAAAACAAAATAAACAAAGTAATATAAAGTATGACTAGCCTGCAACCACAACGGATGTTAGGCAAAAAATAGTACACTCAGAAATTTATGTAATTGAAATGGGTGATAAATAACGTAAAATTCATTAAATTCAGAGAATAACATTTCGCAGAAAAAGAGCAATTAAGTATTTCAACCTCCCCCCAATGAGAGGACAGATAAAGTTCCAGTTGAAGGATAGAATCATGGGACATAATCGCAATTGCGGAGTTAATACCATTAATTAAGCCATGTCATGCGAGTCCTAACAAAGCAATCCAAGTTAAAGATGCGCCAAAATAATCATGTCCAGTTAAGATCAGAAACATTGATCAGATTACGATTTCCGATCCTATAGAAAACCGTATAAAGATAAATCAAATAATAAAATTAGTACTTTCTGGTTCAGACAAAATAAACACATTCATATATCCTTCTCTAGGAGGTCGGAAATTTTGGTACCTCTCGGAAACAAACCGCGCTAACTAAACCTATCGAAAAGTAAAATAAAGAAATGAGCATAGGTGAAGTGAAAGAAAGAAGGAGAGGGTGCTTACGAGAATTGGCCATGGAGATTTCATTGACTTCATTAGGGTCAAGCCAAACCTTCCCTCTGCCACACTTGAGCACGCTAGCGGCAAGCCGCTTCTGAAGTTTCAGCGAAACCATCTTCAACTCTCCCTCTCCGGTGAAATAGGTGAACAATGCAAGGAGGCTCCATATATATCACTCACCTCTGTCTGTAACCCTAGCAGTTTTTTTTTTTTGTGCGTGCAGCGCAAGGTATTTTAATTTGACCATTTACTGGGCCTTCTCGCGATGTAACTACAAGACTATTGGGCTTGATGTTATGTTCCTCGGTCCATTTTCAAATACTTCTTTTGAACACTTGTGTATATTAGATAAGCTTTAAATAAAAAAAGTCAAGCTTTGATTCTTGACCAGAAGAAAAAATATAAGGTTTAATTTTAAATTATTATATGAAATTATAAATTAAATTATTTTATTTTTGTATAATTTTTCTATGGATAAATCAAATAAATCTTGTCATTGAAAAACATATTTTTCAAATGCTCATTTGATGGTTCCAATTAGGAACGATTTCCCAAAACATGCATGGAAAATACAAAAAGTGAACAAATTTTAACTTATTTAACAATATTAATGATTATAAGATTATAAATTTTTATATAGACGGGTTCAAATCTATATACACAAATTTAGAAAGAAAAAAAATTGAGGGAGATCCGTCATCATTAATTTTTAATGATTATTTATCCATCGTCATTTAAAAAATATTATTTTTATTTTAAAATTTTAAAATAACATTTATTATTTTTCATAAGAATATTAATTGATAAGAAAAATAAAATAAACAAAAGAGATTAAGAACATAACAAAATATTAAATAATAATTTTAATAAAAATAAAAACACTAATTAATTTTCTGAATTTGTGTAAAATAAACCTTAAATAACATATTAAAAATTGTTGAGTCAAGGTCTCATATGCGAAAAAGGTTGGCAAGGGTATGTCTAGATAAACATGCGTTGTGGAAATTTTGGTTCCTAGGGTGATGCATTATTGAGTACAAAATCTCCCAGTCTTGTACTCTTAATATGACTACTATAGCTACATTATTGCATTAGTGGCAACTGAGGAAATGTAACCAAACCCTAGAACCACCTTTTAGGAACCAATAGTCTGAAGCAAGAATTTTAGTATAGTATGTCAATTTGAGTGGCAAACCGATCATGCCTATACCAAAGAAGATAAATAATGATAAGAATATATATGACATGAAAAGGAGACTCCTTTACCACAAACATAATCCATGTAGAAGGAAACATTTTAAGCTCCTACTTATGTTGTGTGCTTGATGATAAAGTGGAATGGAGATGTTTTTGAGCCCTTGTCATGATCAATCAGTGTGCCAGCGAAGAGTGTTAACCAATGGTTAAAATACATTTAGCATAGTCCTATTCCTAACAACAAGATTCATATGTTGATGGGGTTGACCTTACACAATATAGTACCCACAAATTACAAGCGTATGAATTTCAAATGCATCATGTTCTTCCTTGTGCCAAGATTTCCTTCATTGTTTACATGATGTTCAAATACTAAAGAGTTGTGGTTGGAAATTGAAAATCTTTGATCACTCTATTTTGATTAAAAGGATCCTTGGATTTGCAGTACGTTGTCTCGTGATAATGCATGCTTGATGCTGGTGATCTTAGAAATGATGGAATAATAATACCTTTGGTAATAAGCCTTGAACTTGTGCATATGTCGTTTGACAAATATGTATGGATAATTTTGCTAGTTTTTTCTATAAAACAAACAACTTACATAGTTGTTGGATACCTCTACTCACCCCTTTTGTTAAGTTGAACATGGATGGAAGTTTCACTCATATTAATGGTCGTATGGAAGATGTTCTTTTGACAAAACTGATGAACCTTGAACATATTTAAATTCATAGTTATAAAAATTTAGTTTTCCAAAGTAATTGCCTAAAGATGGTTAACCTTTCTTATGAAAAGATCAATTCTAGCTTTCATACTTACTCAAAGCTCATTAGAATATTGTTATATGGTTTCACAAAGATTGAAACATTGACATCCTTCATATTTTTAGAAATACGAATAGGTGTCACAAAGTTTAACCATTATTAGAACGAGAGTATTTTTATTCAAGTTTGATATTTCCATTCAACTAAAGTTCATTTTTTTATTCTCTTTTATAATTTTTATTTTCATTTCAACTACACAAAGCAAATATAATAAATTGATAACTACCACTGTGATTACTTCTTCCTGCAGGGCCTTTTAGGTTTTTTGGTTTTGGTCCAAACAAATTTTTTTAATTTATTGGTTTGCATTTTATAGGTTGTAAGCTGAGCCCGAACCAGCACCGATACTAACAGCCAAAAGCCCAAATAGTAACACTAGAATCGATGTCACGGGCCTAGCTCCTTCTTGTCCCCAATTCTGCGACTTTAAGGTTTGACCCGTCTACGACCAACAAAAAAACATGGTTTGACGACGACCCAAAGAAGGTTTGACCCATTTTATTCCGTCTTAAGTCGTGTATAATTACGGAAGGAAAATGTTCTCATCCATCTTAAATGGGATCTACGACTACGAGACGGTAAATAAAATAAATATATAATATATAATACGATAAAACAATATAAAAATAAATATATTAAAATATAAATACCGTCAAAGTTTACATTTATCATTTCTTATTAGTAAAAGAGATAAAAATTTTATATTAAATTTTAACGCAATTACATTTTTTAGAATTTGAACTCGTGATTAATCTAAAATAATTTTCTTCTAACCGATCAACTCACTCATTTTGTTTACGACTCCGATTTGCATAATTCGTATAAATTCTTATAAAGGTTGTTTGTCGTATAGATTAGTTCTGTACAGTTTATGTGAAGTAAATCCAAAATTTTGTTTTCACCTTGCAGTAAAACAAATTATAATTTATATATAATTAAATCTATGAAAACAATGGTTATGAAAATTCGGATCCAACTAAAAGGTTGGATGGGTTGAACTACCAGTTCTTTCTTCAAATTAGTCGAATTATAAAATTATTTTAATAAAAAATCAGTAATAAATTGGTAAAATAAGTTAACCAACAGCAAACTGGTAAAACCAACAAAAATCAGTATATATATATATATATATTAAAAAAATATATTATATTTTATTTAATTTTATATAAATAATTTAAATTTTAAAAAATTAAAAAAAAATATATAATCATATAAAATTATAGTATTAATGTATTTTATTATTATATATATTTTATATTTTAAAAATAATATTAATATATTAATTATTTTAATTACGGTTAAACTGTTAAATTTTAAACTACTATCTTGACGGGTCTACCAAACTGTACCAAGTGTCAACTGTTTGTGTCATTATTTGTCGTTCAATGGTGGTATTGAAATTTTGCGATTTTTTCCAATATTTTTTGGATTCTTCTAGTCAAGAATTTTTTGTCTGCACAATATTAACCTATATATTTTAATTTGTGTAATTTTAGTCCATATAATTTGTATTGTTCACATGTATCTTCATAATGTTAACTATAAAACTAAATATACAAATTTAACATTAGAAATTTTAATTATTTAAATTAAATTTTTATTTCAAAATTTTATCTAATAATTTATAAAATTTTAATAAAAATGCGATATTTTACTGATTGTATAAAATTACAATATACATAAAAAATAATTAAATAAAAAACTTTCATTATATTTTTATACATTTTATTTAAAATGTTTATATATTTTCTTTATTAGTTTATATAAATCAATTACAGGTCCATGTATTTTATGTTTTATTAACTATTAAATAAAAAATTTATATATAAAAAATTAAGGTAAATAAACTATTTTAACAGTTTAAAAATTAAAAAGACTAAATATGAATAATTAAAATTAAAAAAATATGCATATTATATATAAAATTATACATTTTTTCATCTAAATTCAGGTCACTTCCAATTTTTCTCTCAAGCTTTTTTTTAATTTAAATTAATTCTTTCATCATATCGATGTTAAATTTTATATAAAAAATTTATAAACTAACTTTTTTATTCAATAATTATTAAAAAAATAGAAATTTTTTATTATATATTAAATTTAGATCAAAATATTAAATTTTTATGTGAATTTATTACCTAAGATGGAAGAATAAAATATGAGAATTAAGAATTATTTTTATTAAATTTTAATTTAAGGATTTTCTTTTAATGATTTTTAAAAATTTTTAATTTTTCAAAATGTTAAATATGTTTAGCATTTCAAAATTTTATATTATTTTATTAAGTAAAATGAGAAATAAAGTTAATTTTTCATGATCCATTTTTTTAAAATATAAAATCTGCATATTTGTGAAAATAATTGATAATAGTTTTATCAAACATTTTTCTTGTAGTTAACATAAATTTTATAATATTTAATGATTTAAACATAAAAAATAAATAAATCAAAACACTTTGTAACAATTTTTTAAACAAAAATTAAATGGCTCATAATGAACTAATTTGAATTAAAAAAATTAAACCTAAAAACTAATTTTAGTAAAAGAAATTGAAATTTTAAAAGTCACAAAGCATAATTTAATCCTAAATTAGAATTCGAAGAGAAAAGTAATTAAAGTATTATTAATTTTCTTTTTTGCCATTAGATTCTTTTTGGGAAGAAAAAATTCTTTTACTGATGAGGTTGTCATGGAAAAAAAATGATTGTTTATATATATATATATAATCATATAATTTTTATATATTTTTTAAAAAAATCAATTATTAATTCTAAAATATATAATAATAATAATAATTTTTATTTATAAATGAATGATTAGTTGGAAACAAAAGACGGGTTTTGTACTGCGGATACAGGTTGACCGGTACGAATAGAAACCGATATGAGAATAGAGTGGTACTACAACCATGCTAAGCGCAACCACAAAGTACAAGTTTTTTTTAACCCAAACCCATAGGCGCCCACTGGCTGCCGCGTCTCTGGTTTTTTACTCGCTTCAAACTTCAAACTGCCAACTACCCAAAACCAGCTGCGCCATCGGTTACTGCGTTTGTATCCATCACCTCATGCCATTCGATCATCCAAAGGATTACGTTATCCACTGCAACATCCATCAACCTAATCTCCAAGTAAAATGTTCAATTTTTTGTTCCTCGTAAAAATGAAACTTAACAAATCGCCGCCATTTCATCAACCAAAAAAATACTTCTTAAACAAAAAACAAATTATCAATATAAAGGTTCATTATTATTTTGTAAAAGCCAATAAAATTCATTAAATAAAACAAAGGGGCTGAGTGGCTGACTACAACAATTTTAAAATTTGCAACGATTGTTTGGGACCCTTCAACACAATGTTCCATTTTACAAATTTTGTCGATGTAATCATAATCCATAGCCTTTCCTCATATTTTATTTGCCGCAGTACCAAAACTACTTCAGCGTAGCATGATCTACCTATATACTATTGACTGTTCTCCATCCGCGCATTAGGGACGGGACGACATAAAATTTGTAACACTAAATAAATAAAATTCACTGAAAGGACAACTGTGATCGGAATTCAAACGCTGTTAAATTTCATATGGTAAAATTACAATTGAACAATAACATACCACCAAAAAAGAAAAATTACAATTCAACAAAACAAGACGATGACCCTAAATTCTAGAAAGAAATAAATTAATAAATCAGAAAAAAAGTTGGAAACTCATGAGAGAGCATTTCAACTCAATGGCTCAATTTACATTTCTACAGGCAGGACAATGGGGAGAAGCTTTGACAGGATTGACGAAGAAATTAAACAGCCATAAGCATGAAACGAAAATCCTCTCATTAGTCGAAGCTCCAGAGATCCCCTACCACGCTTTCCTGAACATTATTCGGCGGCGTCGATTGTCCATCATAGTACGGAATCTGGTAAAACTTCATGTAATCCTCGTACGCCATCAATTCCTCTGACAGTTCCTGTACTTTATTCTTTTCCTCTTGAGCTTCAATCACCTGAGTATCTTGCTCCGCCTTTTTCTCATTTGCCTCCAATGCACCGACAAAATAACCGTCCCCACTCTCACCGGGCCCCATGAACTCCGTCGTCGAATAAGCACCCTCAGAACCCGACCCGAATCCTGACCCGGAACCGTATCCGGAATTTTCATCGCCAGAAACAACAACCGAGTCGGTTTTGACAGGGGAAGGAAATGGCCCAGCGTGGTTGAGATCATAACTGAACTCAAAGTTAAGATTCTTAGGGGCATTATTGAGATGGGAACGGTATTGTTGATACAGGGGAGGGTTGTGAGGTCGAAGAGGAAGGGGTGGATTATTACTACGACGAGCTTGAATGGAATATTCATCATCCTCGTTGGGGAAATTGACCTTGGCTTTCTTGCCGCGGATTTTTCGAGCCTCTCGATCATAGGCTCTAGCAGCTTCTTCTGCGGTGTTGAATGTACCCAGCCAAACACGAACACCTTTTCTAGGATCGCGAATCTCCGCGGCCCATTTTCCCCAAGGACGTTGCCGAATCCCTCTGTAGAGGTTTTTCCGCTGTCTCTTCATCGGCTTCTCCACTTTCTCATCACCTATTAGTGCAAAAAATCTTACTCCGAAAAATTTAATTTTAAAAAAAAATAAAAAAAGGAGAAATAATGAGTACAGAGCAACGACCTTTGAAAGGTTGGGATGTTATGAGAGTGGAGGATTGTTGGTGAGAACAATCGAAGTCGAAATTATTGTCTTTACCGAAGGAGTTAGGCCAGAGCTCGGAGGCTGTAAGACGGCGACCTCCGCGGCGGGGTATGAAGTCAGCGATGATAGCACCGCCACACATGTTAATTGGTGAATGAGTAAGAGAAAGAAAGGAAGGTTTTAGATATTGAATGAGTAGAGTGGAGTTGAGGTGGGTTAAAAATTTTGTGGTTGTTTAGATATGATGTGAATAAATTTGGGGGCTGAGAGGGGTTTTTGTAGGTGGAAAAATGAGAGGGAGTGTGCGTGACAGATGGTTGAGGAACCTTCCTACTTTTACCATAAATGACAATACGCATTTGTTTTTACTTTTACTACGCTCACCAAATTCGCTGGGTCAAGACTCTACACACTATTGTCTGTGTCATAGGGTTATTTTTTAAAACACCACTTGGCAACCACTACGAGCCGCATTTCAATAAATTACATAAAATGTCCAACGTCATCTAAATTCAATTGCGAGTCTATGGAATATTCCAATTATCGGCGTTTTCGTGGAAAATGTTAGGACCATTTTATTTTTCTCCTTCTTCAGTCTGAAATTTTGTTAAGAGTCAAATATTTAAATTTGAATAACCTTCGATAATCTATAAGATAGAATTAGGATATGCTTCGGAATAATTTTTTAATATAATAATCACTTTTTATTTTTTATAATTTTTTAAATAAATAGTTATTCTATAAAATAAGATCGACTAAATATATACTTATATTAATTCTATTTGTTGGTTTTTATGTATAATATAAAAATTTTATTTAATTTATTCAACTTCTCTTCATTAAACTAATTTGCTTCAATTTTATTATATAATATACTAATTTAAACATTATGTATAATTAAATTATAAAATTAAAAGGTATAACAATAAAATTTAGATATATTTTTAAATATAAATTTAAAATAAATAATATATTATATAAATAATATTTACTAAATATAAATGATTTATAAAATAAAATTTTAAAACCATGGAATATCCAGTTAAATTAGAATAATTCAGAATATAATTTAAACCTATCTTCAAAATTATATTAAAATTAATTTTAAAAATTTTAACTCATCAAAATTAACTTTGAGCTAAGTTGAATTACAGAAATGGGATAGGTTATAAACTTTTCTAAAATTATTTTCATTTTTTAAAATATAAAATAATTTTTTATAAAGTAAGTTTATTATAAAATAAATATTTTTTAAATTTAATTATTTAAAAATTTAAATCTAGTTTAAATTGTATCTGTGGTTATAATTATCATATTTTTTTAAAAATTGAAAAAATATGTGTTAAACTATTTTTATTTAAACGCATAAATATTCTTTATATGTAAGTAGTTCTGTATCTAATTTTTCTAAGCCTTTTATGATTATAATTTTGAATTTTACAAGTTTTGTTTTATTTTCAATTATGTGACTATACATAAAACTACATTATTGTTATAAACATCATGATTTTCAAAATATTTGTTATTATTGATTAGATATGATTTAGTATAATTATTCATTTATTTATTTTCATAAAAGATGTAATTTTAAAAGGATATTATAAATTTTAAATAAATATAAATTTATCAAATTTTTTATTTACTTATATAAATATACTCACATAAATAAAATAAAATATGACTATTTTTTAATCCTTTCTCCTTTTATTGGCATTATTTTTTATAACAATTTTATTATATTACATATAACTTTTTCTGTTTAAAATCAAAATTTAAATTTTTTTATTTTGGAAAGTTCTATTTAGTTAAAAATTATAAAACAATGTGTAATTTAACTTTATCACTGCATTATTTGAGTATTTTTGAGTATATAAAAAATGGAATTGATTTTAGTAATGATTGCATGATGCCCAAAATTACATACATTTATAGTCATTTAATTTCTTATAAAAATATTTTGTTTAAAATCAAAATTTAAAAACTAAGTTTCATTAGGAACACAACTCTATTTGATAATTATAAATAATAATTAAATTTAATGATTAAATTCTTTTAATAATATTTGTTAATTAAATTTAATAAGAAAATAAAGAAGCAATGTTTAAAATATTTTATTTTTCTTTCTCTTTTCATCTTTATACTTAATCTAAATTCATTTATTTTATGTTTTAATAAAAATTAACAAAATATTAGATAATTTTAAATTTTATTATAATATTTTAAATTTTTAATAAAAAAATTTTAAAAAAATAAAAATAAATTTTAAATTTCATTAAAATGATGAAAATTTGAAAGTTCTTCATCTCTCTACCTCATTATCTCCCTCTTATTTGGTATATTTCAAATTTTAAAATTTTAAAAACAAAATTTAATTATTTCTAAAAATATAATTTTAATATTTTTATAAAAATATTATATGAAAATTATTTTAATAACATTCTTAAAACTTATAAATTATATTATAATTTTTATGAAATATAATTTTAAAATTTTATAATATATTTTTATTTTAATTATAGTTTATCATAAAAGTATTTTAAATTTTCATGTTAAAAATATATTTTTTAAAAAAATTATAATTTGAAGATCAAATTGAAATATTATTTATACATAAAAATAAATTTTCTAATTTTTAATAATTTTATTCTTTAAATATTTTATATATTTCAATTGAAAATATAAAATTAAATTAAAAATATTTTAATTATGTTAAAAATAGTTTTTATTTTAATATGATTCATAAATTATTCTATCATTATTTATTGATCTCAATATTAAAAAGACAACATAATATTACTTAATTTATTATTCTTTTAAATAACATTAAACATAAGATAAAATAATTAAATAAATTTTATCATGCTTTTATATTATCTTATCCTATTTTATTATCATAAAATATTTATATTTTATTTTTTCTTATCTTATTCAAACTAATAATCTTGTTTTAAATTTTTAACATTAAAAATATTCTTATAATTTATAAAATAAAATGTCACTATAAAAGTATAACTAAATAATCCTTTTATGAAAATCTAGATATGCAGAATTAAATTATTTTATTTAAAGCATGAATTTAAAATATTAAAAATTTAAAATAAAAAATAATAATTATTTTATCCAAAAAATTAAATTTTAATAAATTTAAGTTACTTTATCTAAATAAAGTAAGTTAAAGATAAAAATAATAATAATAATTAAAAAAAATTAAATTGCACATTTAAAAATTTTTAAAATATTAAATATTTTATCTAAGCATAAGCTAATTCCCATACATTATGTTTAAAATTAAACTTTAAAAATTAGTTTTATTAAAAATAAAACATATTATTAATAAAAAAAATCATCATCAAACCATTTGTCAGTAAAGTTATAAAATTTGATTAAATTTTTAAAATAGATGTTTGAATCATGTTAACATTGCAGTAGGCATATTTTAGATGCTTGAACTTAAAATTGGAAGAAAAACCATGCTTGTTTTAACAAATATGAATAGTATGATTATTTCTTTTACAATAAGAGCAAGATTTTTTGGGTTGGTTCTTGAAGTTAGGATTGTTTTTCTTAAAGAAAATGACATTTCAATACCGTTGAATAAGATTGTGGGGTTGTCAATATGTTCAACAAAAAATCAAGGTAAAAATACAATTATTGGAAAGAAGATCCAAGAACATAACCTGAGGGTGAACTCCAAAAATTTGGTCAACAAGACCATGCAAAAATATGACAACATAATCAGAGAGTTATGATCAAATTGAAGCTTGGATAAAATATCACATATGCAATGAGCATTGCAAGTAGAGGCGGGAATATGTTTCAATATTTCCAACTCATCTTAGAGAGATTTCATGCTTGTGTAATATTTTTGTGATTAAAAAGTCTTCTTATTTCAAGTTATAAGTATCTTCTTGGAGTTTAGAGATATTGAATAAATTAGCTTGAAAATATATTTTACATAGTTCTTTATAAATATCCTCAGCTTTGTCAAGTCATAAAATAGATTAGACAATTTTTAGATTCATAAACTTCATCATCCAACTAAGAACAAGAGTGTTGCAATGTTACCAGAAAGAAAAAATAGAATAATTCATGGGAGGAGTAGGAATAGTTCTATCCAAGAAATCAACTTTATTTTTTATGAAAAGGCTCATCCGTGTTTCCAAGTCCAACTATGATAGTTGGTGTTGGATAAAAAAGAAAAAATGAAAACGATTGATGGACTTTCATTAGAATAAATTTATCATTGAAGAATGATCCCTTATGTATAGGATCAAAGGATTACAAATATAACTAATTAAAAAAAATAATAAACTGTTACATAGTTATATAAAAATTTACATATAAATGAAATAAGAGAAAAGAGAATGCTTAATAATAATAATTTCATTTAAGATTATTATCAAATAAAATTTGATTTAATTTTTATATTCTTATTTTTCATATCTTAAAAAATTTTATAAATTAAATTTACCTAAACATAATTTATAAGTTCAACTTTGATTTATTAAATAACATATTTAAAAAATAAAATTATCAAAACAGATTATTCAACTTAAATTGGACTAACTTATTATAGGTATTGACTTTATTATCTTAGATAAAAATAATTCACCTTTTATTTAGGATGCAAATATATCTAGTTTGAATTTTCATTTTATATATTTTAAAAATTAGGATAATCTAAATTCAATAAAAAAGATTTTAATTAAGGATAAAAATAAGTCAAGGTCAAGTTAAATTAGGTTATGAATGTTTAAGCATGATTTGTTTAAAAATTTCAAAGTTTGAACATGTTACTTGTTATAATTTTTCTTTGTCAAAGATTTGACTTATTTTAAAGCTTACAAGTTTGTTTAAAAAGTTTACAATACAAAGAACGTCAACAAATAGACTTAAAATTTGAATAAATGATTTATTAAAAAGGTCTAAACCTTAAATTCAATAAGATAAATAGTTCAAAATCTTAACTATATAATTTTAAAGTATATATATTTAATACTAACTATGTACAAATACAACAAGATATACAAAAAAAATATAACGCACATAGCATGCATGTATATACAAATTTAGATATATATAAAAATTAAAGTAAAATATAAAACACTTATTTTAAAATTAATATAATATACACAATTCTTATAATAAATATTAGAGAATTTTATAAATATAATTTTTTTTATTTGAAATTGAAATTTTCAATTTTAAATAAATTATGTAAATATATTAATATTATAATAAATATAAATATATAATATATAAAGATAAATAAATTCCTAAATAAATTAAATGAGCTTTTGAATAAATTTAAGTTTAATTGTTTTTCTAAAAAATATTTTTAACAAGTTTGAGTATATTCATTTATTAAATAAGTTGAATCAAGCTGAACTCTAAATAAGTTGGGTCATAACTTATTGTTGAACAACCTGATCATTCTTATTTCTAACTTTAATTTCACCCCTAACAATCTTTTTAATTTAATAAAAATTTTTAACGAATCTATCTATATATTAAAAAAAATAACCATAATTTCCTATCAAATAACATTATTCATTTTCATCCTAACTTCAATTCAAATAAATCAGGTTGAACTACATCTAAGATTTAAACCAAAATTTATAATTCTAAGTAAATCTTTTGCTATTTTATTTTGGTTAATTTAACCAATTTCTTAAAAAACTAATATTTATATCTTAAAATAGATAAATTATATTTAGAATCTCAAATCAATATATCAATAAACTTGCATTATGTAATATTTTTTAATAAAAGTATATTTTTATATATTAAAATATTTACATTTTTTATATTTTTAATTTAATAGTTGAATATTTTTTAAAAATAAACAAATTTAATAACTTATATCCAGATATAATTGAATGTAAGATATTTTTAAATTTAACTTTTTTATTTTTCAATATTATCTAATAAAATAATTTAAAGATTATTAATTTTTGCTTATTCGACTAAAAAGTCCAACGGAATTAACGTACTTGAACCACTTACATCCTAATTTTATATATATAAAAAAGTTACTTTATACGATATTAATTACATTTATTTTTATTATATTTTATTGTTTAAATATATAAAAAATTACTTTATATGATATTAACTACATTTATTTTCATTTTATTGTCACTTTTTTTAAAGTCATACTAACTTAAGGTTGAAGTATCTTTACAAGCATTTATTCTATTGGAACATTAATTTTTGTAAAAAAGCAACTACCGAAACAAAAGTAAATTATATGATTAACATATTAAGGCTTGTGCTCAAATAAAATTAGATAAATTAAAATTATTTTAATTTTTAAATCTTGCAAATTTAATTTTGTTAGCACATATAAATAAAATATAAAAAAAAAATAGACAAACAAACTAAACAACCGAAACATCAGGCGGGTTATGGAGCAAAAGATCCCAGATTTTAATATATGTTTCCACCTTTATCAATATTTATTATTATTTTAAAAAAATTGTTATTAATTACGAAGATGAAAATATGTTAGAATTCTCTTTGGAATTTGTTGGAAGTTAAATTAAAAATTACTATTCAATTAAAAATAATTATTAATTTAAGTTTAAAAAATTTTAATATTTTAATAATAATAAAAATATGTGTAAAATTTTTTTATTAAGACAGGTGTAAAAGAAAACATTTGTAAAATTTTTTTTTAAATGGATATCAACTCATTTAATATGTATAAAATATATTCAACAAACTTGTTTAGCTAGTTGTGAAGTCTAATAATTTAATACTAAATAAAAAGTTGACTTAAGCTAAATATATATATATATATATATATATATATCATAAAATCAAAAAAATAAAGGTGTAATACAACTGTTATAGGATAGTTTCGAATCAAATGTAATATATTTTCACTAATTTAAGGTTATGCATGAGATGAATATGCAGAAAATATTAAAAATCTTATTTTAGTTTGAACAACTATTTTAATTACTTTTATATAAATCAAGAAGCATATGGATAAAAAATAAAATAACTGCACCTAACATTATTCGTCTACTATGTTGACTAAAAAAAATATATTTTTCAACAGATATTTTGTGATGGTGATATAAATTGATACAAAATTTATTAAATTTGGTAGTTATACAAAATCATTACTAAAATGTTTTCTAACAGATAATTTCTAATAAATAAAAATTCACAAAAAAAAGATTTAATAAAAATTAAAATTGTCATTGTTTATTTTTAAAACACTTACTAAAAGATATTTTTTGTAGTGGTTCGTAACCTTGCATTTAATCTCCCAATTTTTTCCTCTGTACAATCATATTTATAGGAAATAGAAAAGCGAGAGAAAATGTCTAGCCCAATTTTGTTGAATTTATTAAGTTTAGAGATACTTATACAAGAATATTTGGGATTGTGTTTTGGTTGAAATTTTTATAAAAATTTTCATATTAAAAATACTTGTCAGATCATAATAAAAATTAGATATAACCTTTAGTTAATAAATATAAACCAATATCTATTTTGATATAATTTTCACTTTAACCTATGCTTAATTTATCTATAATCTTTGAGCAAATATTTAAAATTATATAATTATTATAATACATTATTCAACCTCTATATATTATATATGGTTTTATAAAATCTTACAATTTAATCTATATTAAATTTAAGTTTGGTCAAACTAATTTATTTAATTTATTGACTAAATTTTTTTTATAAAAAAATTTATAGATCTTCTATGAAATAATAATAAATTTTTTATTTTTAAATTAAATTTAAAAATAAAATATATTAAAATATTTTTTAATATATTTTTAAAACAATTTTAACTAATATTTTAAAAAATTATTATTATATATTTTAAAATATTTTTATTTAAAATTATAAATTTATTTCAATCATATTATTATTATTATTATTATTATTATCAAATCATCGTTATCACAATTATAATTTCTATCAACATATCACTTCTTTTATCATTATTTAAATTTTAAATCTTATATAACAATAATAATAGTTATAATTTATTTTTTATTATTTTAAATTTTATATTATTTTATAATAATTTAATTTTTTTATAAAATTTTTAATTAATAATTTTTATTTATCTTTTTTTAATCAATTAATAAAAAATAAAATAAAATAAATTAACTCACTTTTATAATTTTATAAAAACTAAAAATTAAAACTCACAACTCAAACTAAAATTTGGTTTAATTATTAAAATTTTTTAAATTAAAAATTAAAAATTACCTTGGTTAAAATACTAGATTTCAATCGTTTAAATATAATAGACCAACCTATTTATAATATATTATTATTAATATTAATGTAATATTTTTATTTAAAAATTAAAACATGTTAATTTATATATAAATTTATATTTATTAACCTATTTTGAAGGTAACTTTTGAGTTATTAAAAAAATTATTAAAAAATAAGCATGCAGTTGTAATTGAATTTTCAAAATGATTAATTTAAACTTAAAAGGTAATAATATAAAATAAATCAAGCTAAAATATTAAATTTAAGTTAAAGTCAAACTTAATCTTTATAAAATTTAATCCCACCCAACTTATTTTACTCTAATTATTAATCACCGTAATTATATTTTAACTCGAATAGTGTGCAAGTTTAAGCCAACCTATAAAAACTTTTAGAAGCCGTGATCTGACTTCGTGCATGCAAGAAGATTGATAGGGGATCGCTTTTTGTGTACGACGGGCATTTTTTTTTTAAATTATTAAAAATATAATTATATATATAAAAAACAATATATATCCATTTACATCTTTTATATAATAATTTATTTATTTTTAAAAAATATCAACAACCTACGCTCGCAATGCAATATATATTTTGATGTAGGCCAGTGTAACTATATATGATAATGGACGCTCTTAACATTATGATAAGATGCATATATATATATATATATATATTTTCTAAGTTGCCTACCCAATTTAAATTACAAATATACCCAGGTACGTTAACTATTCTTTTACAGATCATATTTTTGTCTTTCTTACTCTTTTGTTCTTTTGGCCAGTGTCTTTCTTACTCTTAAACTACTAGAGTACTGGTGAAGCTTTAATTGGGACAGCCCATCTTTTATATAATAAAAATAATTAATTTACAATTTTATATAAATTATTTTAATTTTTTATTATTAGATTAATTCTATTAATTTAGCCAAATACTTTTAGACCAGTGAATTGTCATCATTACTAATCAGCACAATGTTTTTTTTTCAATTACATAACAATATTCATGAGCATGATCTCCTCAATCACAATTACAAACAAAATCTAAAGCAGTGACCCACACGTACATACAGTACCGCCATCCTTTTACATCCGTTCATCCGACGATCCAAAAAAATTTAAATAAAAAAAGAAGAAGAAGGAGGAAATCGCACAGTTTTACATTCGCAAAATCTAAAGGAATTCAACATGACGAAGTAGAAAAATCCTTATTATATTTCCCAGCTATCTAAAGTATTACAAATTTCAGATTTATTAATGAAAATCTAAGAACATCCTCGTCTTAATGAAAGTGCGCAAATGATAAAACTATTAGATCTGGATTGATGACAAGAAGAATATGCTCCTATGGAATTATGTTTGACAGTTACAGTCGCAAACACGACATGAAAATAAAAGTTACTATTTAAATGTATTTGGTAATTCAGATTTTAAAAATTACAAATTTTATATAGGGGCTAGATTTTTTATTATAAAAAAAAATTTTAAAAGTTATGATTAAAAGTTAATGGTTTATTTTTCAATTAATTTTTATTTTCATATTTTAAATTTAATAATTAATTAATTTAAATATAATGCTAACTATATATTACAAATAATTTTATAAAATTTTTGTTTTATATTTTTAATATAAAAATTTATTTTAAATAATTCAAACAAAATAAATTAAACACATAATTGATTATAATAATAATTTATCAATTATCAAATATTTTTTATAACTAAACCAAATGCACTAATCCAAACGCACGCTTAATCAAGTTTTGGAATTATTTGTTTAACCAATATATCTCTCTAATAAACTTAACATTCTCTTATATAAATAACAATAGAAGCTTTCTAATATGCTTGGAAACTTAAAATTAATGTGTTTAATAACCTTATTTTACGTATAAAATTATTCCACTATAATAAACATGGAAGGGAAAGAATGAATAACGAGGAAGAGAAATTAGTCAAACTTAACATGCAGTCCAAATGATTAAAAAAAAAAAAAGTAAACTATAACGAACTGTTATGAATATCATATACTACAAGATTGATTAAAGAGAGGAATGATTCAATAAAGTCTCCATAAGTAGGAGAGGTAGTAGACATCTAGAAGTGATGAGAAATTACAAGCACATCGTATGGCCAACTCGTGGGCAAAATCCACATGTTTCTACTTCGACAATAAAAACATTAAAGGGCTTGACTTTGAATGAGAAAGGTTGCTGTTAAGCATAACAGTGACAGTGTGTTCTCTCTCGTTCCGTTTTTATAAGAATATATTATTCCATGGAGTTTGCAACATTACGAGCTAGTATATAATTTATCATGTCATTGTAAAATTTATTATTATTAAAAGAAAAAACACTTGTTGGTCGTTCCACGGTGAATAAAGAAGACATCAAAGAGCCTTTTGACTTTGAAAATGTTGCTAATATCGTAAGTTTGCATTCTTTTATATATTTTTTATTATCCTTTTCTTTTTAATAATATTATTGCATGGAGATTATGAGTTTACGTTATCGTGTAATTATAAAATTTTATTAATATCAAATAAGAAATTATCCTATTATTATATTAATCAATTTGTTTCATTTACATATATAATAAAAACTTTATGATAACTTTTACATTGGTAATTTATGATGTATATTACTATTATCGGTGTAAAAGACTTCACATTTGTTCTAGATCCAATCCAAAGTTAAGGCCCAAAATATCAAGTAACAAAATTGGATTTAGAACCGAATTAAAATATTTATGAAAAATCTTCAGCAGATGCATCTTGTTCCACAAAAATGACTGCAACCTATATTTTAGATTTAGCATAGAGCCACATCATTATTTTTGCATTTCGAAACTAAATTTTCGTCCCATGTAGCCCCTCTTTCTATACGCATTATCCTTTATTTAAAAAAAATTGATTTCCAAAAATACCTTTTCCATTACAAAACGCTTCCCCGCTCCTTGTTCTACAAACACCACCCCATTTTTCCTTTCTCTATAATTGTTTCCAACATCGTTTTTCCTCCTTCATTAACTACACATATTCTACTACCATCATAAAATTTTAAAGTAAAGACTAAGAGTTGACAACTAAATGGCGTGATCATCGTCTTCGTCATCGAAAACTAATGTAGTGAGAGAGAGATCTTTTTTCCTCGACATATTTATATATATTTTAAAATTTAAATTTCGTATGTTAAATTTGCAATGTTTACAAATTTAAAATTTAAAATTATAGTTTACAAAAATTTTAAAATTTAAATTCAAAAATTAACTTTTAATAATATTCTAAAATTTAATTTTTACATTATTTCAAATTTTAAATTCCAAAAAAAATTTAAAATAGGTTGTAATGTGAGATTTTTTATTTTAGTATTCCATCAATAGAATTCGACATGCATCAATATAACTGCTAATAAAAAAATGAATGGAAAAATAAATGTAAATTTTTGAACTAACATTGATTTAAATTGATGTATTCTTTTTTCGCATTTCGGGATGAGTGTTGCAACATTTAGGTATTTAACTTTTGATGATTGCTGATAAAATATATATATATATATATATATATATATATATATATATTTATTGCAACTCGTAAATTATCTACATTTTTTTAATTTATATATTATCTTTTGCATACATATATTAATTATAAAAAATTATGCAATCACAATATATTGATTTTCTATATACACATATTTAAAAATTTTAAATGTTATATATATATAATTTTTAAAGTATATAATTTACTATATTTTTTAATATAAATAATTTAAAAAATTACAATAAGATGATACAAAACATAGGAACTAAAACTTAGTAGAAGTTGAACTATCTCATTTAGATGCAACTTTCAAAACCAAAAAAAATTTCTTCATCTAATGTTCATCCTTAGTAATAATAAATTATTCGTTATCTTATAAATAGCAGGAAAAGTTTTAAACTTTAGAGGTATCTTCATTTGCATTATCCTTATCATTGTTGCATCTTCTTTATCAATGTACTCCCTCTTCAGATGACTCAAATATATACGAAAGGGCCCTACTTCGTCATGACAGTGGATAATCTAAGGAAGATGTAATATCAACTTTCTCCTAACTTGGAAATAATAGGATATTCCTTAAGAAGCAAATGTGGATGATACAATATGAATCTTAGGAATGTCCACTGCAGTGGAAGGTGATCAGTGATAGTGATGAATGTTTCTTGATGATGTCAAAGTAAAAGAAGGTGGAATTGATCTCCTACAATATACCTATCTAAAACTGGATAATGAAGGATGCATGGGAGAATATGCATTGGTCATCCAAATGGTCATTTTGCCTCTGAAAGTACTCATACAGTGACTCTTAGTATTGGGTGGGTGTTGAACTTATTTTCCATTCTCTTCGTCTACCTTAATCTCCAAGTCAAGGTGGTTCTATCCATTACGTAGCCTTACTAACATGACAAACATCATATATAGGAGCATAATAGCATGGAAGTAAGACGTTTCATTCAAGTAAAAGTGAGACTGAAAGTAGTGTGTGTGTGTGTGTGTGTGTATTACTTAAACATAAGCAACATATAAGTTCTATGATATTACAAAGAACTATCATGAAAACAACCATCATGTGTAATGTATGAATATGTTATCCTATTATTTTCTTCAAACATTTATACGATGATAGACTTAAAATTAGGTTGAGGTTTACTACGTCTCATACCACAATAATCCTCGTTAATTTGAAGTTGGTCATTCTACGATATGCACATGCATATAGGTTTAAATTATCAGCACAATTTTATTGAAATAATATGGGTATTAAGATTCAATTTCCACAACAACAACGTGTTCATAACAACACTTAAATCATCATCATCATCATCATTTTACAAAACCATAAAATTGTTCAACCTATAATGATAGTCTTCAGGATTTTATCAAGGCGGATAAGTTCAACCAAAGATGTCTCGACTATAGGAAACAATCCTAGGTTATTGGAGAAACTTAAACCTAACTCATATACTTCTAAGCTTAAAAATTTCCATTTATTATGAACTATGGTCTATTTTCATGTGAACTAACTTTTAGATTTTCCAACTGTCCACTTAAAAGGTCTTGTAGATTATCCCCACATTGTTGATTTATAAAATAATATTTTATGCACATGATGCATGATCGACAATCTATTTCATTCAACATTCACAATTTTCAAATGAAGGTTTCGTCTTGTTCTCAATATTTAGGACCTCGTTGTCTTCTTTTACCTATCATGTGGATACTCATCTTAAAATCCCAGAAAATTGGGTCTATAATCGCAATAACTCTAAATTTTAATTATACATTATCTTCATACTAGAAAAGATTTCCAACATCCATTTGTCAATTCATTCTATCCAATAATAATACACATTGTTAGTGATTGGAATTCTAGTTCATTTAATATAAGTATATTCAATCTTCAATCATCTAATAAGTCGCATGTTCGTACTCGGTATATTGCATGCATGTGTGAATTCTCATGCACAATCATGTTCTTCATGTTTTATGCACTTGTATCGATCTTTGGTAACCCTATGTTGGTATCTGACATGCCTGTCTTTTCTTTCATCTTGTTCATCTTGATCTTCATCATTTAGCAAGATCTCATTTAAAGTATACAAGACCATGCTCATTTATTTAGAAAGATCATGCTTGTTCATTTAGTAAAGCCTTACTCATTCCTAGAGTAGGGCCTTACTTGTCTGTTTAGTAGGACTTTACTCATTCATTGAGCATAACCTTGCTAAATCAAAAAATCTAGAAATTTTTATAATTATGTTTTGGTATAACTATGTTAAATTTTAGCATGATTATGCCAAACTCAAAATCCAAAAATTTATACATCTTTTATCTTGGCAAAACTGTGCTAAATATAAGCATAGCCATGCTAAATTATAAATTCATAAATTTGTATGAATTTGTTTTTGTCACAACTATGCTAACTATGAGCATAACCATACTAAATCTATAAACCTAGAAATTCTTCCAATTTAGCATTAGCATGCCGTGCTAACTATGAGCATGGTTATGCTCTATAACGAAAAAATAAATAACATATTTAGGGGTATGTAAATATCTCCATTATCTACCAAATTCAACATCAAATATCAAAATATACTTAGAATTAAATTCTTAAACATCACCATGCATCAATTGAAATTTGGAGATAAGAGAGCTTTAGAGCTAATCCTAATTTTACTTGAATCTCATTCTCTTACCTGAAATTGAAGATTGATGTAATTTTTAATTTTTTAAATACTTCTAGGTGATTAATATTCTAATTTCACGATCAAATTTGATTGAAAATGAATGCTGAAATTCCTAAACTTTCTTCAAACACAACTTCTTTCCTTCTCTATTGGCTTTCCCCTTTCTTAATTTTTTTTTTGAATGCCAAATACTGTCTCTCTTCATCAAATGCAATTAGTGTCATTTTCATGAATTACAATTGCCACCTACGAATTTTCATGAATTTTTTATATATCTAATGGTGTTAAATTTTTATGCATTATTTTGAATGATATAATCTTTATTCATTGAAGAATTTGTTATATATATATATTAAATCCTAAAATTTGGCAATTATCATTATTTTATTATTAATAGTTCTATTATTTTCAACTCCTTATATTTTTTATGAATAAAAATTTTAATAATATTGAACTTTTGAATAGAAAAAATTACAAAAAATAATAAATTTTGTGATGAATATTATGAGGTCTACATTGAGTCAATTTAAGTTACTTGAATCTCTTTAAGGAGAAGCCTTTAAAACAATTATGTATATTCTAAAAAATGTACATTCCAAGTCTATTCCTAAAACATCTTTCAAACTCTTTAAGAGATGAGAATTTAGTCTTAACCATCTTCGAATGTAGGTTGTGCTATTGAAATAAAAATCTATGATCCCTTTATGCCAAAATTAAATTCTAAAACTGCCATATGTTATTTTGTTCGTTAACCTACAAGTGCCCAAGTTTATAAATTTTACTATCCTATATGCAGAACAAGAATTGAGTCATCATTGTCAAATTTTTAGAATATGATATAGGATAGTTTTTTTTTTTATTTTAACTTAGACTTTTATTGAGTTGTAATTTAAAAGAACATATAATTTTAAGTAATTCATTATGAGTTCTACGAAACAGTATGTATATGTATTTATATGTATTTGACTTAAACCTGATTGATAAGTATATTAAAATTTTTTATGTAAAATCTAAAAAGGCCTAATATTCATAATAGGAAAAATCAAGTTACATGTGTTTTTTAATAAAAAAAACAAGAACTCAATTTATTTATATATATTTTAATTACATACAATTTTATTAAATTGAGAGATATGATAAAAGTAAATAGAATTAATTTAGTGGTGAGGAGTTAAAAATTAGAATAGTTTAATATAAAAGTTCGATGTTCAATCTTTATATTTTTTATATTGTAAAAGAAATTGAAAGGTGTAATAAAAAAAGAATATAAAAAAAAATCTATTTTTATGTGTGCAATTGAATATAATGAAAGATAGCATTTTTAAAAATAATGTGAAATACATAATTTTTATTTTTTAAATGTTCTAAATTTTAATATATATTTTGATAATTTTATTGACATTAAAATCACACTTGCTTTTCTATAGTTTGTGAAATATAAAGAATCGTTAATACCTTTCAAGAGTGAATCAATGTGTTAATTAGTTGAGAAACATTTATCATAAGCTTTCATATTTGTTTAAAATTCTAATAGAACTAGCAATTTTTTTTTTAAAAAAATTTGTTGGTAAATAATTTAAATGTGATTATCTCTAAAAAGTTGGTTGTTAATTATAAAATAAAGGATTTTTTTATCTATTTATAATATAATTTTATTTCATAAATGAATCAAATGTCACATGTTTAAAATTTTAAAAATATTGAAGTGAATATCAGGTACTCGTGATGCAACACTATTTTTTTTATAACGTTTAAAACTATTTAAAACCTAAAATTAGACGAAAGTCTTAATTATTAGAATAATGTATTAATTAATATAATGCATTTCTATTTCCTTTAAACTGATTTTCACTGACTTTTATTGTTTAGTAATCACCCACTTATATAATAAATATATATTCTCCCTCATTAATGCATACCTCTAAGTGGAAACATAATTATTTTTTCCCTTAATTTTTCTCAGTGGTGAGAGAAATTATTTACTTTTTTTTTTACCTCCGAGGTTAGTTTTTCGCTTTTCTTTTCTTCTATTTTCCTACTGTAACAAAAAAATTAATTTACTTTCGGGGGTTTTGAGGGGTGATTGAAGACCGGAAGGAATGGAACCTTTGCCCACATTAAATAACATAATCTGTCAAAAATCAAAATAATTTGTCAAAGTCAAAATTAGTTGTTTTTTGGTCAACAATAGAAGTAGTTGGTGATGATACATTATTATCACAAAACTAATCCATTTTTATAAAAGGGCCTAATCTCTCTTGGGCCTCGAGACAATGTCAAAAAAGAGTGGGCTAAAAGAATGTTAAGGGTTGCTTCATTTCTTATTTTAAATTAAATCACAAATTACTTTTTTATATTTTCTATTTTTAAATTTTATTTTCTCATTATAAATGTTAAGGTTCTATAGAAAATAATTAATTTTTTTATAAATAAATTTAAAATAAAAAATTAAGTAAAAATAAGATAATATTTTTATGCTAAGAATGACAGCAATGATGTCGGACCTAATCAACCTCTTAATTATTTTTTTAAGAGACATTTAAATTATATTTTTTTTATTTAATATATATTATTCCTTAAAAAAATTTATAATCTATAATTTATAATGATATATACATACATATTTCATTTTAAAGAAAGTTTCACACTTGTCATGTTCTCATATATGAACCTTTTTAATAGTATTCTAATAGACATTATAAATATAATAAATTTATATTTTCTAACTCAAAATAAACATCTAATAATAATTACGAAATAAATAATTAAGTAATTCAAAATATTTTTAATATTTAATTAATTTTGTTATTGAATTTATAAAAGTGTGTGTATAAATATCACAAATAAATGTAAAATTTAGCTTAAACTATATTATATTTAATTTCATTTTTGATATCCTTGTATTTTGATTTATGAGAAATTTTGATCATTTATTTCTTTTTCAACTAATTTTCTATATTTTTAACATTTAGAAAATTTAACTTTCAGTCTATATTTTTTATTCAAAATTCTCTATTCAAAATCTTTACACTTTATAATTATATTATAATTAAAATTTACCAACTAAAATATTAAATTTTATCTAAAAAAATTTAAAATTTTTCTTTTTAAACCCTAATCTCATGTGATGTAAAACTCTTAAAATTTTGTCAAAGTTTTACAAAATTTTCATTGTTGAAAATTTGAAAATATTGTGTTCCAATACTATTACAAGCTACTAAAAATTGAATAAAAGTAATAATTTGGCAATATTAATTAAAAAAATTAAATTTTATGAATTTTAAAAATAGAAAAACTTAATTTTCTCAAGATAAAAATTTAAAGATCCAAAATGATACATAATTTAAATTAAAAGAATTAAAAATACAATTATGTTATTATATTATTGTATAAATCAAATTGATGTCACTTAAAAACGAAAAAAATTACAAGATGTGTTATCATTAAAATTAAAAACGTTTATTTAAATTACATAGGAAAAATATTTTACAAAAAATATATTATATTTAAATTATTTAAATATTTGTACTAATATGAAAATATTTTAATATTTAAATTATATATATAAATATTTACCTTGCATAAAATATTTGATAAAAGATATATTGATATCTAAGTTATAGGATGAATTTTTTACTATGGAACTTGTAATTCTTATGCTTGATTGTAATATTTTAACTTATAGTTATTTTTGCAATGTTTTCAATTACAATGTTTTTATCATTTTATTTTTTTAAAGAAAAATTATATTTCCTTATCATAAGTAGAACGCATTTGACGCGAGTTATTACACGAGATGGTATTTATACATGAATTATATTTTGTCATGAATAAAAAGATAATATTAGATATTGTCATTTATTATTGCATATTACGTATAAAATTGGAGGCAGGCAGTAAAACGGTTAAAGCATAGAGTATAAGCGAGAAGCAAGATAAAGGCAAGATTTAGCTCACCTAAAAGGAAAGGATGTAACTAAAAGTGTTTACAGCACCAAAAATATGTCTTGGTAGGGAGCGAAAATTTCAATTTCTGCCTTTGTTTGATGTCAAAATATGGTAATAAACTACGAGAACTGTGCTATCTTCTAATTTATCACGGTAAATTTTAATATGAAATTATAGGATCAAACCTTGTCACCTGTCTTTTACACAAAAATAATTTTATCACGGTAGTCATATAAACATGCTTATCTAAGAATTATTCATGTCAAAATCCGAATCGTGCTATCTTCTAACTTTATAGGAAAATTGATATTTTTTAAGTGCTTATTTTCGGCGACAACGTGTTCTCCATTAAATAGGTGAAGCATTCAAAATATTAATCAAGCAAATATTTAAACTTTTTATGAAAGGAAACACTCTGCAAATGAAATTTTATGCCCTGTATAGTATTGGTAGAAGTGAAAAGCACGTTCAAGGTCACACAAGACATATTATTCACCAAGAATTTTGTGATGTCCATTACGTGAAACCAACTATCTTGCTCCATCCAATCATCCATATATTATTATATTTTCTTCCCCAATCCCATAATGCAAAGCATAAGATCACTGGACAATATCATAAAGCTCTATAAATAGCAGGCATACGGTGATTTGTTACCTCACTACTACTTTTTTGAAGCATTTCTTTATTACTCATTTACAAAAACATAAAGAAATTTATTATTAATGGCTTTTCTTCATTCCATCTTGGCGACCTCTCTGCTTCTTTTAGCATTATTAGTCATTGCCTCCGCAACTGATTATGGATATGTTCCAGCACCAAAGGTTGAGAACCCGAAACCCGAAACAGATTACACACCACACCCTACAAAACCAGATTACGAAGTCCCCAAACCAAAAGGAGAAGATGAACTGCAACTGCTGCCCACACTCATAGGTGTCCAAGGAGTTGTTTTATGCAAATCAGGCTCAAATTATATCCCAATTCAAGGTATCTTTTTCACTGATCTAATAAAAAGGAAAAAATAAAATAAAATAAAAAACAAAACCAACAAACCCTGTTTTTTTACAACATATTTTTATCAAAATTTTGACTATCATAGGTTTTAATAATATTTGTATTTCATTATATAATATTTTTTATCATCTCTATTCTTATCATATCACATGATATATTATATCACATATTGCATAACTAATTTATGTTGATTTGAAATTTGGGGATATAATTGTTAATAATTGTGTTTGTGACGTGTGAGGGGTGCAGGAGCGGTGGCACGAGTGACATGTGGAAGTGTGGATGAGCTTGGGTATGAGACAGGTCCAATATCAGTGTTGAGTGAGAAAACAGATAATAAAGGTTATTTCCTAGCGAGATTGTCACTTGCTGAGCTTGGATCTAAATTGAAGCTTGGTGAATGCAAGACATACCTGGAGAGTTCTCCATTAGAGACCTGCAAAATTCCCACCGATGTGAACTACGGAATCAGTGGTGCTCGCCTTTCTTCTTATCGCCTTCTTCACAATAACATGAAATTGTACTCTGTGGGACCCTTCTTCTGCACCTCCCAACCTAAACCACTCCCTAATGGTTATTGAAACACCTTCCCAAACAGATTAACATAAAATGCCTCCAAACTGCTTCTTTTTTGTTGTGTGTTTTTTCTAATGTTTTGCAAACTGTTCATTCCATGTATAATTCGTTCGTACGAGGAATTCATGAACCCTCCTTCCCTTTAAGAGACTTATGTCAACTTTTATTTAATACGTTCTTCTCCTTTTGATACATAAACAAAAATTAAGGCTCAGCGACCATCTTTGTTCCTTCATATATATATATATATATATCACAGTTGAACCTTCAATGCTAGTTTTGTTGCTTGATATAAGATAGTAATATCTTTAGCATTTAAACCAGGCAACTGCAAAACCGCAAAATCAAGAAGTCGTGACCCGGAATAAAATGAAATTCTGTAAAATAAATGTAGATACCCAAAAAGAACATGAGATAAAATTAATAAAAATGCAGATCTAACAGACTAAAAAAAATTATAACTTCATGAAAAATTATTTTATCACAGTGGAGAGAAATAGATGATAATCAACACCTTAAAACTGATGGAGGCACATTATTTGATAGAGAACTCCAACAAGAATATTGGGAAGAACTCATTGGCTGTTCTTAATTCTGATAACAGGTTGAGATAATTAACTTTCAAACTACCTCATTAGTATGAAGAATGCCTTTCCTAACTTCAATCTGAATGCTATTTCATTTTGGACTTGAAGTAAAATCTTTCACACAAAAAAAAGTTCAGATATACATTTAATATGACATGCTAAGATGGAAACATCCATAATAAGTATCCTGCATACTTCATAATCCTCACTCTATACTTAACCACACAACTTGCAGGCAGTCAAACTGGTTCGGATGTTCTAAATTCCTAAGTCAAAAAATGAATGTATATTGAAATGACATATTACGATAGGTACCAGAATTTAAAAAAGAAAACACAAACAGGTGTTCTTCGAGGGATGTCTTTCCTCCCAAACCTTACCACTCAATTCTAGCTTACCGTTCTAATTCCAATGCCCTCATCATTTTATTTATGCAAGCCCCTCCCATAACATAATAGTACTCACTCCTCCCACCTCCCATAACAGAACCAGCCCATTCTGGCTTTCCTAACTTTCCTTTTAACTCTTCTAATTTAAACTTTAGTAATTGAGGGATATTTATCATATTAGAGTATTGCTACTGTGAAAGTGAAGGAAGTCATCATTACATGTTAGTAATATGCCACCGGAGATGATTAAGATGACGCCTGATGGTTTAATGCTTAGTTCCTCCAACCTTCCAACCGAAATTTACAATTAATCATAAAAAAACAGGTAAAAATGAAAATATGAACCCAAAATTAATCTTCATCTATAAGATGTATAACCAAACATGCAATCATTTAAGAACCATAAAAAAGTATAACAGTAACATACTATAATTGACTTTATTCTACATTGATAACCAAGAATATAACAATGATGAGAAAAACATTTCCTATTTCAAAAGAGCCATCACCATAAAGAATTACAAGTTATTTTAATTCAAAAACACTCTAAAATATATTTGGTTTCATTCTGCATTAATAACCAAGAACAATCAACAAGTTACAACAAAAAATATTAGCCAAACTGTACTAAGAAGTCATAGCATTGCATACCTAATCCACATAATAGAGTGGTGGCAGAGTTAGAACTTGTGATATGAAGAACAAGGTAGAGGAATTAAAAATTTACCTCTCAACACCATTGTTCCACTTTAGTCAGTGGAACATATAATATTAGCCAAAATTATTAAGAAGTCTGATTTGCAGCTCATTCTTTCGAGGAAAAGGTAAGTCAAAATCAGACTCTTCTTCTACACTAACATCTCCATTACTTAATTGCTGATCCAAATGAAGCCTTTCATCATCATCATCCCAACATCAAAATGAAAGTTCTCTACGAGTGTGAAATCCTAGGCTTTCACTACCAACATCATCGATCCTCGAGAAGTCACTGCTTTCTACACTTTATACTGTCTCCTATTACATAGAGTTATATCCATGTATATACGATTCTAGCAAATTTCTGTTTAAGATAATTATTGGTAATCAAATCCAACAACATAAGTACACTACGATGCATAACACGACTAGTACATGGACTGCTGTTAAGGCACAAGACTTGCCTTTATAATCAAACTATCACGTTGGGACCAACCATTAGTTAGTAAATAAAAATAGGTTCTCATTATTCAAGCCAAAAGAAGCAGATGCTCCTGAGTTTTAGATAGCCACTATATAGTTAAACTTGGATTAAACTCAAGACTCCAACTTTACCTGTACAAGTACAAGACTTAGTAGATGGTTAAATCTGCTCAAAATCAAATTCAAACAAAATCATAATACTATACAAATTGCCGAGAAAGCACAGAGAAAATACAATAATTCTTCAAAATTAAGATTGAATTTGAAATCAATTGAAAAAATCAATAAACCCGAAGAGAATAGTAAAAGGATTGCTTACTAGAGAGATGACGAGAACAGCTCGAGGGCAAAGAACTATCCTCTTCAGAGAAAATCGGAGGAGAGAAAATCAACGATTGAAATCAAAGAGAGAATTCAACCATAATTGCATTTCGAAGTGAAGAGAACTCAAGGGCAATTGCTTTTGGAACATGCACGAATGCGAGCAAAAATATAATTAATTAAAAATTAGAGTCAGATAGATGATGTTAAAACGCTTCGGGCAAGAAACTTTGTACAACTTAAATCTTTTAAAGCTTT
This sequence comes from Canavalia gladiata, assembly GCA_037954105.1. Classification (NCBI taxonomy): domain Eukaryota; kingdom Viridiplantae; phylum Streptophyta; class Magnoliopsida; order Fabales; family Fabaceae; genus Canavalia; species Canavalia gladiata. The sequence continues at coordinate 21,373,650 of CM075660.1, forward strand.
CATTTTTTGAACATTTTCAAAGTAATTTTTTACAGCTCCCCCTTATTTGAAGTGTGGTAAAAAATATTTTTTATTTTTCTACTTCTTCTATTAATATTTAAAATATTTAAATTTATTAATATTGTAATAATTAATTTATTTTAAAACTTTTTTACAAATATTGTAATTAAAACTTTATATTATTTTTTAAAGTATTTTATCTATAAAATATTTTAAAAGGTGCATTATAATAACTTTATTTTTCTATAGTGAAATTAAAAAAAAATTATACGATAAAGTATTTATTAATTTTTATTTTATATAAAATTTTATAAAAAAAAATTTACATAATAATAATTTTTAAATTAACGATTAAATTAATAAATTTTACATTTTATAAAAGTTATTAAATTTGTACAATTATTAAAGTTTACCACACAATGTCTCTTGAAGCAAAATTTTTCTTGTTCAAATACACATTTATTGTGTCCTATTGGCTTATCACCACCAATGTTAAAATATATGGAAGGTATTTTGATAATTAACAATTATAAATAGGTCATCAATTTTATATAGCAAATAAATTCTATTAAAAAAATAAATAAACATTTTTTCATTTTATAATATATCTAATAATATTCTACTTCATGTCTTTCGCATAAAACTTAACATTTCTTTACATAAAATATTTGTATTTTTCGTAGAGCTTTAGTATCTATTACCATATATGCTATTATTCCCTTTTTTTCTTCCATTCATTTACAATATTGAAGGTTTACATTTTTTGTTCATACTTTATAATGTTGATTTTTTAATTTTATTTTCTTTGTTGAATGAATACGATTTTCTTTTCTTAAGTTTTTCTATTATGACTTTCATTTATGATTTTTTATTTGTTAATAATGAGACCTTATGTATTTTATTTAAACTTCAACTTCTGCTATTATCTCTACAAGTGTTTCTTTATTTTTTTTTTGCTTGTCTTCTTAACTTAATCTCAAAAGTTTGCATATATTTTTCTATCTTATGTCGATAATTTTATTTTGTTATTTGACTTTTTATGTTAGACAATGAAACTTTTCTTTTGTTCTATTTCTTCCGAGGAACATGTTACGTTATATTTTTTTTTTCATTTTGGTAATATTATTATATAGAACCTCTACACCACTTTCTAGTCTTCATAACTTCAATATTTGTTTTCATATCCATCCATATTCTCTTATTTCACTCCATCCATTTACAATGCTGATTCATTTTTTCTACTTTGCTTTTTCCATTAGACAAAGAATATTTTATCTTTTATGTTTATTCTATTATGAATCTTTTATTTATGATTTTTTTTTTAATTAATGACAAGATCTTTTGTATTTCTATATGAAATTTAACCTATATTATCATCTCTATAAGTGTTCCTTATTTTAATTGTCACAACCCTCTATATTATCTATATTCCTGCCTTGTCATAATTATTTATGATATCTTACAATTATATCCAAGTCCAATTTACTTATTTAACAAAACAATTAATTATATCGATGTATAAACATTTACTTTACTCATAACTCATATAAGTTTTTACATACTACTGGAATATAAATAAACTAGACAATTGTAACAATATGACATAGTACGATACTAAGATAAGGGAATATACAAGAAATCATATAAGAATTACACTATATTATCCACCAGTGTTCCAAACTCGCCTTCAATAGCGAGAGATCACTTTTCACCCTATCGGTAACGGGAAAAGTCTGAGGCCTCCGAGGGATCTTTCTCTATATCATCTTCATCCCCGCCATCTGTCTCTCCATTCACATCTACTACTACGTTACCATATATGCTCCCTGAAGGCCCGAGGTGAGTACGGGAGGAATCCAGCTCGCTATGGCGAGGAGCAATACGCGGAAGCTGCCGTAGGATTGACTTCCTTACCGTTTGCCGTAAACGGGGCGTCCCTCTGATGGTAGGAATGAGAGATACCGTACAGACTCCTGGAATACCCACCGCTGTAGAAGGTGGTCCATGATAGGGAGGAGTATCCCCTGACGACGCGGATGAAGGTGTTGGAATAATACGCCAACGGTATATCTACCGTGGAATTGAGATGGTAACGTTAGCTGGTATAATCATTGGAACTCGTGGTAGAGGACGTTGCGGAGAAGATGCGTCTGTCATCCATATAGTCGCTCTACCCTGGAATGTACTCCTATAGTGACCTCCAATGTTGGGTGGGTGTCGAACCCATTCCTCATTCTCCTCGTCGACTTCAATGTCTATATCGAGATGAGGCCGATCCATCGCGCAATCTCACTAGTGTGACGTGATATCATACATAGAAATAGAGGGATAAGGGAGTGAGACGTTCCATACAAGTAGAAGTGATCGAAGAACAGTGCAATACACATACATCAAATACATGAGTAATTATGTTATGCATGTGGGTAATCTAACATCTATTGCCTTACTCTAAGGTCCTACGATCCTAAGATGACGGCTGAAGAATGGGCAGAGGTCATTACGTCGTATGCCATAATAATCCCTACTAATCTAAAGTTGGTCATCTCTACCAAATGCGCATGCATGTGGGCCCAAACTTCTTCATAGCTTTATCAAATAATAGGGGTACCGGGATCCAATTTCTACCACAGTGTGCCTTTAGCAACACCAAAATCATTATCATCCGCATTCCACAATATTCCGAAATTGCTCGACCGGTAATGATAATCATCAGGGTTTTGTCGAGGCGGCTAGGTCCGACCAGAGTAGTCCCGGCTACAAGGAGCAACCCTAGGTCATTGGGAGGCTCAAACCCAGCTCGCGTACCCCCTAGGCTCGGAAGTTCCTACTATCATGAACTTCAGTCTACTTCCATGTGAACCGATCCTTAGATTTCCCAGCTCCCTTTCATAGAAGGGTTCACAGATTATCCCCTATTTTAAATTTACAAACACTTTTATGCAAATGATGCATGTCAACTAATTATTCTAATTCCTAACTGTACTCCACTTGAAGCCACTGCCTTCTTCTCAAGGGACAGGACCTCACGGTTCTCAATCAATTATTTGATTTGTTCCACATTATACATGTATATTTTTCTACGTTTAATTATATTTTCTACCAAACTTTATTAACGTGGTTCATAAATAAATACGTATATATTTTTGGGGCACATAAAATTATTATATCACACTTCTTTACTTAAAATTAATTTAATTACTAACTAATCCAATCACCAATTTATAATCGTATAATATTTTAAATTTAAGCATAATCACAAATAAATTTAAACTATCACATACTCGATAAAATATTACTCCACAATATGGGGTCTTAGAAATACCCCTATAACAATTAAATTTTTCCCAAAATTAAATTAAGATATAATTAAATTTAACTCCTAGATTTATCATACAATTAATAATTTTCATTCTAGAGTAATGAGCTCTAAAATTACTCCTATATTCTACTTGAGTCTCCTCCCCTTACCTGGAATTGGAAGACCGGTGTAATTCTCTTTAATTTCTCTGACGAACCCTCAACGGTGGCTTCGTCCACGAACTGCTCCCAGTGCACTTTCAGTTTCGATTTTCTGAAACTCTTCAATTCCAATTGCTGCTTTCTGTAGTTAATCCCCCCGTGCACCTTCACCTTTCCAATTTGTTAAAGTGTGAGTGTGTTTCAATCCTTCTCCCTCTCCCCTATTTATAGTGCGTAAGGTGTGTGTGTGTGGGATAGGCAAGCGGTGTAGTCAGCAAGCGGTTGCCGCACCGCTTGCCTCTTATTTATTTTTTAAATATTACAATTCGTCTCCCTAAAAAGAAAATTTCGTCCTCGAAATTCTTAGTGGAACAAGTATGGATATGATTCTCTCATGTCTTCTTCAATCTCCCAAGTTGTATCTCCTTCTTTATCCCACATGACTTTCACTAGCTTTAATACTTTTCCTCGCAATTGTTTAGTATTCTCTTCAATGACCCGTGTAGGTAGTGCTTTGTAAGTTAGATTCTCTTTTAACTGTATAGTATTAGTTTCTATGATGTGCGAAGGATCAGGGATATATTTTCTAAGTTGGGACACATGGAAAACATCATGGAGATTTGACAGAAAAGGGGGTAAGGCAATTTGATAGGTTACTGAACCAATTCTCTTTAGAATTTGGTATGGATCGATATATCTAGGACTAAGTTTTCGAGATTTCATTGCTCTACCAACCCCGGTTAGTGGTGTAACCCTCAAAAATACGTGGTCACCTTCAAGAGGTTTTCGTCGCTTATCAAAATAACTTTTCTGTCTGTCTTGAGATACCTTCATCTTCTCCCAAATCATCTTTATTTGCTCCGTCATTTTGTGTATCATCTCAGGTCCTAGTATTAAATTTTCTCCTATCTCATACCAACACAATGGTGTCCTGCATCTTCTTCCATACAAAGCTTCATATGGAGCCATTCCTATACTTGAGTGAAAATTATTGTTATAGGTGAATTCTATTAGTGGTAAGAATTGATCCCAATTCCCTTTATATTCCATCACACAAGCTCTCAACAAATCTTCCAAAGTATGGATTGTTCTTTCTGTCTGTCCATTAGTCTAAGGATGATATGCAAAACTAAGTCGAAGTTGGAAGACCAGTGAAATTTTCTTTAATGATGGCTTCGTCCACGAATCCTCAATGATGACTTCGTCCACGAACTGCTCCCAGTGCACTTTCAGTTTCGATTTTCCGAAACTCTTCAATTCCAATTGCTGCTTTCTGTAGTTAATCCCCAGTGCACCTTCACCTTTCCAATTTATTAAAGTGTGGTGTGTGAGTGTGTTTCAATCCTTCCCCCTCCCTTATTTATAGTGCGTAAGGTGTGTGTGTGGGATAGGCAAGCGGTTGTCGCACCGCTTGCCGCTTGCCTCTTATTTATTTTTTTTAAATATTACATTACTTCTCTCCTAACATAACCTTAAAGATTTGTATATTTTTTTTCTACCTTATAATAATGATTTCATATTTTTATTTAACTTTTTATATTGGATGATGAAGCTTTTTCTTTTGTTTTGTTTTGTTCTTTTGAGGAAGGTATTACGTCATTTTTTTTTCATTTTGGTAATCGTATTGTGTTGAACCTATACACTATTTTCCATTCTCCATGTTCTTGAATAAAACATCTACATTCCTCACAGAGCTTCGACATCTGCTACCACATTCATTAGTGTTCCCATATTCTACTCTCTTTCGTTTTTGACCTTGAAGTTTAATATTTTTGATTTTTGCCTTTCAATGTTGAATTTTTTTTTTCTATTTTACTTTCTCTTTTTCTATTTTACTTTCCCTATTGGATGAAGAATATTTTATTTTCTTATGTATGTTCTATTATGACTTTTTTGTTTATAATTTTTTATTTATCAATGATGAGACCTTCTGTATTTCTATATAAATTTCAATCTTTCTATCATCTTTGTAGGTGTTTCTCTTTTCTACCTCTCCTAACCTGATATCAAAGGTTTGCATATTTTTTATTTTTTTATTTTCCTTTCAATAGTTTCCATATTTTTATTTAGCTTTCTATGTTGGATAATAAAACTTTTCTTTTGTTCTGTTTCTTTCAAGAAAGATATTACATTTTTTTAAATTTTGATAATGATGTTATATAGAATCGGTATACTATTTTCTATTCTCCATATTCTGGAATAATATTTTTTTTTGTTTCATGTTGATTTCTTCATCATTTCAAATAGAAGTCCATGCAAAGATAAGGCAGTATTAGATTTTTTTGTTGCCACTACATTTAGTATGTAGCTAAATAATGTGGTTGGTTGTGTTAAATGTGTAAAAACCAAGTTTGTAAACAGCTTTTACAGAATTTTTTTATAGTTTCCTTTATATCTTCTAATAATAAAACTAGAAAAATTTGTTTTAAAGATTGTGAGTAAGAGATAAAGCATCCAAGATGTAGACAATTAGACAACAAAGTTTAGAAAAAAAAAGAAGAAACAACTTGTAATTTTTATCTTTATACTTTGATTTGGAAATAATACTTAGAGAAAGAGTAGAAGCATAGGATATCGTAAGTATAACAAATATAAGTTTTTTATTATAATATTTTAATTGCCATAAATTTATAACATAGTGCATTTTTTTTTATTTTAATTGAACTAAAATTTTTGTTTATGTTGGTTTTGGATAAATTGATATGATGTGTGGTGTTAAAAAATTATTATAAATGAAAATTGGAAGAGAGAAGTTTGATTAGATAATACGATTGTATGGAAGTTAAGATAATGAAAGGATTTTTCATTACAATTTAAAAAAATATATTTTGTTTGTTACTTTATTTTGCAGCAACGGTACTATCATATCAAAATCAAATTCAAAAAATGTAATTAAATTTGAAAAATCCTGTATTGAAACTATAAAGTCTAAACAACAAAAAAATTATTTTTATTTATTTATATAGTCAAAGAAAAATATAGTTAATAAAAATCAACAAATGCAAGAGAATTTTAAGATTAATGATTTAAAAAAATAAGAAGAAATTTTGGCATGCTACAATTATTACCATTTTATTTACATGTTTACGGTTTAAAATGAAAAAAAATGTATTTAATTAGTTCTTAATTTTTATATTAAGATTAGAAATTATAATTAGTGTTAATATTTTAATTTATTTTAATTTTTTATTTAATGACTTAAAAATAATTTAAAATCATCATTAGTGATCTTATATCCATCTACTATGTTATGAATTTTTATTGATAAAAAAAAATTATATTTAATGTCATTAATTATGTTGATGTAATTTTATCATTCTTATTATAATTTTATATATCTTTTTAAAAATTATACATAGATTTTTATTCTAAATAAACAATAACTAATATGAAAATTAATAACAATATAAAATTACTTTATTTAGAACTTTTAGATATAATTATAATTTTATTAACATAAAAAAATTTCAATTTCAAATATGAAAAAAATTAATTTTATAATATATATATCTTTATCAATCTTTTGTAATATAAAATAACAATAATTAATCATATTGTATAATTTTTATTTACTATTATTATTATTTTAATTTATCTCTATTAAAATTTTAAATTAATAAAATATTATATATTGAAAAAATATATATTTGTGATTCATGCTTTATTTTTATCATTATTTGATTATAATTATTTTTAATATAAATATGTATATTATTATTTATTTGTAACTAATATTCTAATAATATTTTTAAATAGTTATAAGAGATTTTTGTTTTAAAATTTTTTAGAAAATAATTTCTTTTATATTTTTATTTTGAATAAATAATAATCCAAAAAATTTATTATATAAAGTAACAGTGTTTAGGGTATAATTCTTATTTAAATATTTCTATATGGTTGTATCTATTCATTGAGTAATAAATATCTACAATTTTAAGAGTAATTTTATATCATTAATTTTAAAAAATAAAAAACATTTTCATTCTTCATATTATACATGCAAAATATCAGAATAATTTAACTTAAATGAGCATATTGTAAAAATTGAGTATCAAGATTACTATTGTCATTATTCTCCTTCTAGTAATTTGTTTTCCTTTTAAGTTATTTTCATTCTAAAGATACCAAAAAATATTAATAATTAATAATTTAAAGGTATTAAATTTTTTTTTATAGATTACACTGTCATTTCATTTATATGTGTGTCAATTTAAAATAAAAACAAATTTTTTTTTATTAATTTGTAATTTCCATATTAATATTAGAGATTATAGTTAATATGAATGTTTTAATTTCTCATTCAATTAATTTATAGTTATATATAAAATTTCTTTCTAAATAAATAATAACAAAATTAAAATAAATAATAATATAAAATTATTTCATCTAAAAAATTTATATATAATTATAATTTTATTAACATACAAAAAATTAAATATGAAAAAAATAAATTTTATAATATTATATATATATATATATCATTTTCACTGTAATATAAAATAATAATAATTAATCAAATTGTATGATTTTATTTATTATTATTATTATTTATCTTAATCAAAACTTTTAACTTATTAATATATTATGTATTTAATATATATATATATATATATATATTTATGATTAATGTTTTATTTTTATCATTATTTAATTATAATTTTTAAACATATATATTTTTGTTATTATTTATTTATAATCAATATTTTAATAATATTTTTAAATAATTTTATGATATTTTTTTAAATATCTTTAAAAATTAATTATATATATATATTATTTTAAATATATAATAAATAATTTAAAATTTTTTATTATATAAAATAGTAGTATGTGAGTAACAAATACCTATAAAAGTATTTTTGGATCATTAACTTCTAAAAATAAATAATATTTTTGTTTTTATGATTTATTTGCAAAATATTATAAGAATCCAAATTAATGTGTACATTATAGATATCAAAATTATTTTTCTCAGTCGGTGTTTATTTGTTCTTTCTTAATTAGTTTCTATTTTTGAAGGTATTAAAAAATAAATTACTAATAAATAATGATTTGAAAATATGAATTTTTTTTATAAGATATAATTATTACCATTTTCTGTACGTGTGTATTTTAAAATTTGAAAGAATAAGGTATTTGATTAATTTATAATTTTTAAATTAAAATTAATAGTTACAATAATATTGATGTTTTAATGTTGTCATTATTTATTTAATAATATAAATGTAATTTAGGAGTTACTAATGGAAAAAGAATCTCTTATGTCATGGATTCATAACAAATTTTTCTTATATTTGATGTCGCAAACTATTTTGATATAATATTTATTATTATTATTATTATTATTATTATTATTATAATAAGAAACTTTAGAAAATAATAATATATAAATATTTATTATGAATAAATAATAACTAATCTAAAAAATTAATAATAATATAAAATTATTTTATTAAAAAACTTTTAGATATAATTGTAAATTTACTAACATTTAAAATTCAAATTTAAAATAAAAAATAATTTTATAATATATACATATATATATTCTTACAAAGCTAATATATAAATTTAAGCATTTTCTATTCATTTACATTTTGCTCGTCTTCTCTTCTTTGAATTCTGATATTTAATATGATATTTTAAGGTTTTGTACATTCATGGTTACTTCTATTTCTCTTCACTCCTTCAAATAAAGGATCATTCAAACTGACAGAAGAAAACTATCTTCTATAGAAACATTAGGCATTTGCCACCTTTAAATGTCATAATCTTCTTACTTATCATATCAATAATATCATAGTTCTCCATCTTGAATTTTTCCTAGTTGAAATTCTTGCTCATGATTTCCTACCTTCTTCCTCTCATCATGAATAACAAGATCTACTTATCATGTCATGGATTCTTTCTTTTATGTTTGAAACCCTTTACATTTGCATGACCGGTTGTACCACCTCTTATTAGTTGTGGCAGGAACTCGATACTTTATATACCTCTAAGACTTGTGCTCACATTAAGAAACTAAAGGTCCATTTGAAAGATCTTAGCAAATTTTTCCCTATCTACAAATACATGTCTTCTTGCTGTCCAAAAGTTCGTAGACTTTTTGGACACTGCCAATCATCCATTTTCCACTAAAGAACACATTGATTCCATCCTTAATGGTCTTAAGGAGGAATATGACTCCTTCATTATGTCCATTATTTCATGCATTGATCCCTATTTAGCTGCTAAAATTAAATCTCTTTTATAGTCCAAGATGAACATTTTGATCATCATCGTACTTTCCTTACCCAAGCTAATCTTTCTCATTTTCCCCAATTTAAGGGTTTTTGGAATTCTTCTCAGCATGTCCCCATGGTCTCTCTTGTGATTGTAGTTCTTTTTATGGCAATAACCGTGATGGTCGTCCCTTTACAACGATGGTCATTTTCCTTCACCCTCCCTCAACAATCTACTTATCAACTCTTTGGAAAGCTTGGGCACACCGCTTAAAATTGCTACTATCATTATAATTATAATTTCCCCAACCTTTTCTCTACTTCTTCATCTTAAGATTCTCCTTCTTCCACTTCAAAACAAACTTATCTTGATGCTCCTATTTTGTCTTCATCACCTTTTTATTTTGGCCTTGTTCCAACCTTAGTTTCATATTGTGATTCCATTTGGTATCCTGATTTTGGGGCAAGTTATCAGCTAGCACCTAATCTTCATAATCTTCACTATACTTTCCCTTACATTAACATTGACATTGACATTGTTCACATTGCTCATGGTGTTGGCATGCCTATTCATCACACAGGTCACTTTTCTCTTCTAAACTCTTCAAATTTTTGTTCTTTTTTATTTATCTCATCTTCTTCATATACTTGCACTAACAAAAAATCTTCCAAATGTTTCCAAGTTTGCTCACGATAATTTTGTTTACTTTGAGTTTGATGTTCACTGCTGTCTTGTTAATTCATAAGGAACCAACCAAGTTCTACTTTACAAGATACTTAAAAATGGTTTATATTCCTAACTTATTTTACCCAACTTCTACTTTTTCTCCCCTACCCCTACTTCTTTCTTTATTATTGCTCGCATTTATCTTCCTTTATCTATTTGGCATAAATGATAAGTGTCCAATAAGACACTTATTTGGAACATAATTCAATGTAATTGCAAGTAATTGAAGCATAAAACACCATTAAAATATGAGAAAATGACATAAAACTGAATAACCCATGCACAATTTGGAAAATACAGTTTTAGAGTCTTTTGGGTGATAAATTATCATAAATCTGATGTGTTTTAATTTCTGCAATCTGTTACAGGGTTCCGCGTTGGACATGCACGCTACAGACCAGTAGCTATAAAAAGCCCAGAACAGAACGAAAACAGGGCATCATTCACTCGATCATCTGATCATTCACTCTATCCACTAATCTATCTCCAGAGCGCAGACCTAGAGGATAGAGCCGCCATTTCCCCATACGTTGGTTCTATTCTGGGTGAAGGAGGAACCCTAGGACGGAAGACGAAGTGCATCTGTAGCGTGCTGCCATGATCATGACTTTCTCTTCTTCCTCTGTTTTCTTCTTCTTCGTTATGTGTAACTGAGCCCCTGTTGGGGAAGGATGAATCCTTAACTGATCTTATGTAACCTAGATTTTGCATTTATTTAAGATTATTTTCCTTTAACGTTGATTATTCATCTCTTTGCTTAATGCTTTTATGACTTGGCCATTTATAAATTGAATCTAAATTCTTCTTCGCAATTGGGAAATTGGTTTAAGAATTAGAACTGGGATTGAATAACACAATTGTGAAGGCTCTAGGGATAGAGGTTTGCAATTGTGAGATCGTTTGAATTCTTGAACTTAAGGCTCACGTCAAATTAGGAATTGCTAAGGGATTAGGATTCCTAATTTGCGTGAAGAATTGATGAGTCAAGGGATTGACCTTCAATCAATAATTGTGAATTCGATCTTCATCCACATTTTATCTTGAATATATGTAATGATCAAAGGTTACATAGGGGAAGTTTTGGTGAAATCCAACCCTAACATCTTCCATAATTTGAATTCTTACACATTTATATCAGTTGTTGAGTGTTTGATAGTTTAGATATTATCTTGAAGTATTCTTTGCGTACTGGATAGAGTTCTAGATTTGTGATAGATTCTGTGAATTATTGTTGATTTCTGTTTGTGTTGCCTACGTGACCCCATAACTGAGTTCAATTAGTGGACTAGTAGGAATTCAGTATTTGAACCAAATCCCTGTGGAGACGATACTCTACCCATTCTTTACTTCATAAAACGATAAGGTGCACTTGCCTTCATACGGTTTTACACCAACAAGTTTTTGGCGCCGTTACCGGGGATTTGTTTTTCAATATTGAAAAGTACTACGAATACACTAGATTGAACAATTCTATTTTATATTTTTGACTCTGTTGCATACTGATTCTTTCTTCGGCTTAATCTTGTTTAACTTATTTATGCGAGGTAAACAAGAACAGGAATTGATCTTTGAACCTAAGATTGAAAAGCTCGCAAGAAGAAACCGAAGGGAAACAAGGTTACGAAAGGAGCAACAAGAGCAACAGATACTGCAAGGGACCAACGAAGAAAACCCTGTGCATCACTCTATCATGGAGGAACACCCGCCTAACAGGAGAATTACGTTGGGAGAATACGCCGTCCCAAATTCTGCAGGTTGCAGCGCTAGCATTGTGAGACCACCAATCGCTGCCAACAACTTTGAAATCAAACCGGCACTACTCCATCTAGTGCAACAGGACCAGTTTGGAGGAAGTGAAGTGGAGGACCCGAACCTCCACCTTTCAAGCTTTCTCCAAATATGTGACACAATCAAGATGAATGGAGTCTTTGACGAAGCAATCAGATTGAGGCTATTCCCGTTCTCTTTAAGAGACCGTGCCAAGTATTGGTTGCAAACCCAGCCAAGAGGAAGTATTACCACCTGGGAAGAATTGGTATCCAAGTTCCTCATGAAATACTTCCCACCCTCAAAATACAACAAGCTGAGAGGGGAGATCTCCTGTTTCACTCAGAAGGAAGGAGAATCACTCTATGAGGCTTGGGAGCGATTCAAGGAGCTTCTGCGAAAATGTCCACACCATGGCTTCTCCGATGTCCATCAAGTCCACATTTTCTACCATGGAGTTAAGCCAGCCACCAGACTCATCATAGATGTCTCAGCAGGAGGATCTCTGAATACTAAAACTGCAGAGGAGGCCATGGAACTGATTGAAATAATGGCTTCCAACGAGTACCAATCACCAATTGACAGAAGTGCCCCCAAGAGGGGTGTGCTGGAATTGGACACGCAAACTGCAATACTTGCTCAGAATAAGCTGATATCACAGCAGCTGAAGGCTTTGACAAAACAGCTACAGGTCTTTAACGTAGGAACCCCTCAACCAGCACAAGTCCTGAAATGTGACTTTTGTGGGGTGAACATGAAAACGGATGCTGTGACACAGACGTAACAGGAACCTACAGCCAGGAGCAAGTGCACTATATGGGTCAGCCACAAAGGCCTAAGTATCCTCCTTATTCTAACTCTTATGATTCTAATTTCAGGAACCAGAACAACCCTAGGAGGAACGGACAGTATGCGCAGCAACAACCTACTCAACAGCAGACAAACCAACCACAGGACAACTCTGCGGACTTGGGGAACATACTTATCCAGTTCATGCAATCCACTCAAGCATCCATCAGGAATTTGGAGAATCGGGTGGGACAGTTGTCCAAACAACTCACAGAAAGAAATGCTGGGAGTTTTCCCAGTGATACAACACTGAATCCCAAGGAACAATGCAATGCCATCACAATGAGGAGTGGAAAGATGATAGAACCAAGGCTGCCCACAGTACCCAAAGACAACAGAAAAAGTAATCATACAACCCAATGATGTTGCTGATCCAGCAGACCAACCATCTAGAACTAATACAGAAACGCAATCTGGAGGAGAACCAGCAATCAGTCCACAACCAGCAGCGAAGGAAGAACAGAAGAAAGAATACCATGACAGACCAGTGAGAAAAAGTAAAAAGAAATTGTTTGAGGAAGTTGTGGCCAATGGGGAAAAGGCTACGTCCGCAACGCCAAATGTCCCATTTCCTCAAAGGCTGAAGAAACAGCAGGAAGAGAGAAAATTTTCCAGATTCTTGGATATATTCAGGAAATTGCAAATCAACATACCACTAGCAGGAGCACTGGAAGAGATGCCCTCATACGCAAAATTCATGAAGGAGCTGTTGTCCAAGAAGAGGAGGCTTAAGGAAGATGAAACCGTAGCTCTTACAGAAGAATGCAGTGCCATCATCCAAAGGAAGCTCCCTTAGAAGCTGAAAGATCCAGGATCCTTTTCAATTCCCGGCACCATTGGGAATTTGCAGATTGGAAAGACATTATGTGACTTAGGAGCTAGCATCAACTTGATGCCCCTTTCCATAATGAAGAAACTGAAAATTGAGGAGGTGAAACCTACCACGATGTGCCTCCAACTGGCAGATCGATCAATTAAACATCCATATGGCGTGGTGGAAGACCTCCTGGTCAAGGTAGACAGATTCATATTCCCAGCTGACTTTGTGGTGTTGGACATGGAGGAAGATGCTGAAATTCCATTGATCCTAGGAAGGTCATTCCTTGCTACAGGACGAGCACTTATTGATGTGCAGCAAGGGCAATTGATGCTGAGAGTGCAAGATGAAAAGGTAACGTTTAATGTGTTTGAAGCTATGAAGCATCCTGCTGAACAACCACATTGCATGAGGATGGACGCATTGGCAACGTTACCAGTAACCGCGTTGGCAACACCACTGTCAGTCCCTCTTGAAAAACAGGATAGTGAGTCCATTCTTGAAGGAGTACTTTGGCAATCCAAAGGCCTGAACCAGGAGAGAGAGAAAGAGAGCCAAGAGGTGGAGGAATGCATAGCCACACTTGAAGCTAATCCTCCTATGAAGTCAAGTTCACAACCCTCTGAAGGATTGTCAAAGGAAGAAGGAAAAGTGGACAGCCCACAGACAGAACTGAAGCAGCTTCCATCTCACCTCCGTTATGCATTTTTGGGAGAAAAGAACACGTTTCTAGTAATTGTGAGCAACTCCCTCAATGAGCAAGAAGAGGAGAAACTGTTGAGGATCTTAAGAGCTCACAAGTCTGCCATTGGTTGGACTATTTCAGATCTAAAAGGAACAAGTCCTTCCTTCTGCATGCACAAGATCCTAATGGAGGAAGATTTTAAACCTGTAGTGCAGCCCCAACGAAGACTCAATCCAACCATGAAAGAGGTTGTGAAGAAAGAGGTTCTCAAGCTATTGGATGCAGGTATCATATATCCAATTTCAGATAGCTCTTGGGTTAGCCCAGTTCAGGTTGTACCTAAGAAAGGAGGGATGACAATGATCCCTAATGAGAAGAATGAGCTTATTCCTACAAGGACAGTGACCGGTTGGCGTATGTGCATAGATTACAGGAGACTTAATGAGTCCACCAGAAAAGATCACTTCCCTCTTCCATTCATGGACCAGATGCTGGAGAGACTAGCTGGGCAAGCCTACTACTGTTTTCTGGACGGATATTCCGGTTACAACCAAATCGTGGTGGATCCTAAGGACCAAGAGAAAACTGCCTTCACTTGCCCTTATGGAATCTTTGCTTATCGTCGGATGCCTTTCAGATTGTGTAATGCACCTGCCACATTTCAAAGGTGCATGTTAGCCATCTTTTCTAACATGGTGGAGAACTTTATTGAAGTCTTCATGGATGACTTCTCAGTGTTTGGCTCTGATTATGACAATTGCCTGAGTAACCTGTGTTGTATGCTGAAACGATGCGAGGAAACCAACCTAGTGCTCAATTGGGAGAAATGTCACTTCATGGTGCAAGAAGGCATCGTGCTAGGACACAAGGTCTCGTCAAGGGGGGTAGAAGTTGATAAATCCAAGGTGTAAGCCATTGAGAGACTTCCTCCTCCTATAAATGAGAAAGGAGTGAGAAGTTTCCTTGGGCATGCTGGATTCTATAGGAGATTCATCAGAGACTTCTCCAAGATCTCTAAACCATTATGCGACCTCTTGGTGAAGGACGCTGAATTCAATTTCAATGAAACATGTCTGAAGGCATTCAATACACTTAAGGAACAATTAATTACAGCACCTATACTTGCAGCACCAGATTGGAGTCTCCCGTTTGAGCTCATGTGCGATGCAAGTGATTTTGCTGTAGGTGCTGTGTTAGGACAACGGAAGGACAAGAAACTACGCGTCATATACTACCCTAGCAAGGTGCTTAACAGTGCACAGTTGAACTACACAACAACTGAAAAAAAGATGCTAGCCGTTGTCTACACTTTTGACAAGTTCAGGTCATATTTAATTGGTGCTAAGGTAATTGTGTATACTGACCATGCTGCTTTGAAACATTTGTTGTTAAAATAGGAGGCAAAACTGAGGCTGATCAGGTGGATCTTACTCCTCCAAGAGTTCGATTTTGAAATCCAAGATCGAAAGGGCAAGGAAAATGGTGTGGCTGATCACTTATCCAGGTTGCCTACACAAATCATAAAAGATGAGAAAGTCTTAATCAACGAGGAATTTCCAGATGAGAAGTTGTTAGCCATTGATGTTGCACCATGGTACGCAGATATAACGAATTTCAAAGTTGCACAAATTATCTCGAATGAATGGTCCTGGCAGCAGAGGAAGAAGTTGTACCATGACAGTAAATTCTACCTGTGGGATGAACCCTTCCTATACAAATGAGGTGTGGATGGACTACTTTGAAGGTGTGTCCCACATGAAGAGCAAAGGGATATCTTGTGGCACTGCCATAGCTCAGCCTATGGAGGCCACTTCAATGGAAGAAGGACAGCAGCTAAGGTGCTGCAAAGCGGATTCTTTTGGCCTACACTATTCAAGGATGCCAAAGATTTTACCGTTGCGTGCGATGCCTGCCAACGCAGTGGAAATATTTCAAGAAGAGATGAAATGTCTCTCACTAACATCTTAGAAGTAGAGTTGTTTGATGTGTGGGGCATAGATTTCATGGGACCACTCCCTGCCTCATACTCTAATGAGTATATACTACTCGCTGTGGACTATGTGTCAAAATGGGTAGAAGTTATACATACACACATGTGATGCTAAATCTGTGATAAGATTTATGAGGAAGCACATTCTGTCCAGATTTGGTGTCCCACGCATTCTAATTAGTGATAGAGGGACACACTTCTGTAACAAGCAGCTAGAAGCAGTCCTGAGCAAATATGGCGTTAGGCACAGAATTACCACAGCATATCACCCACAAAGTAACGGTCAAGATGAGGTTTCCAACAGAGAAATAAAGAGGATCCTGGAGAAGGCTATGAATAGCTCTAGGACAGACTGGGCAAACAGGTTAGATGACGCACTCTAGGCCTATAGAACAGCTTTCAAAACACCCATTGGTATGTCGCCATACCAGCTGGTTTTTGGGAAAGCTTGCCACTTACTTGTGGAACTTGAGCATAAGGCATACTGGGTAACCAAATTTCTCAACTTCAATGCTAACACATCCAGAGAAAATCGACTGTTATAGCTGCATGAATTAGAGGAATTTCACCTCAATGCCTACGAAAATACAAAGATCTACAAGGAAAAGATCAAGCAATGGCATGACAAACTGATCAAACATAGAGTCTTTGAATCTGGACAGCTAGTGTTGCTGTTCAACTCCATGGTTTAAACTATTTCCAGGAAAGTTGAAGTCCAAGTGGTCAGGTCCTTTTGTGATTAAAGAAGTTTCAGACTATGGTGCCATCACCCTCGAAGACATGCAGTCCCAAAGAAGCTTCAAAGTCAATGGTCAACGTGTCAAGCACTATCATGGAGGTGAAATCAGCAGGGAGAAGACTACCTGCACCCTTCAGTCACTTGACTGAATCTCAAATTGTCAAGCTAGGGACATTAAACAAGCGCTGCAAGGGAGGCAACCCTTGAAAAACTAGTTTTTCCTTTCATTTTAATTTAAATTGAGAAAAGTATATGTAAATACTAAGTAGAATAAATAAAAGCAGTGCAGTTGACTATTCATGCAGGTCTGGACCAGCAGGAGCAACAGAAATGACAGGTTACATGCCCAGAATTTCACAGCTTGACACACATGTTCCACACCAAGGACCTTAGCTAACCTAACCACTTGGTGAGATCTTTCCAAATGGTTTTAAATAGTGAATTGTGCATTAGATCAATGAGTGAAATCTAACTCAAACTATTACAGTGCTGTTTAAATGTTGATACATTAATTATGCAGAATTTAAAATGAATTCACATGAATCTGCATTCTGCCCAGTTGCGTTGCCAACGCAACTAACCTTTGCGTGCCCAACGCGTCTGGGCTGAGTGAAGCACTACATTGCTACTTTCACTGATCTTATCACCAGAGCACACTCATGCATAGTTCACCCACAGAATAAGCAGTGTAGGGGTTTTTTCAACCCCAACACTCAAATCAACCTTTAACATCATTCCTCTTCCCTCTCCAATGAGCATCAATTGTAATAGAACTTCATTCTCCACAACATGGAGAGATTGCACAGTCCCTAAATGTTCAATTGCATGATGCAGAATGTAGCATGATTGAATGAGAATTACTTTGTTGTTCTTTTATGGTTTGCAACAATTAAATTGTAATGCATGTTCTAGGCTTGCACAAATTGTCTGTGAGTGGTTGGACCTCAACACTTATTTCTTTTGTGTGTGTATGGTCACAAATTGAGTTTCGTTCCAGAACTTGCCCTGTTTCTTAGTTGAAATCCAGTATCCCATGCTTGCATAAACAGGATTAAGGCACTTATTTGATATGCACCTACTTGACCAAATGACCCACCTTGCACTCTTGTCCATTGTTTAGCCCCTTGAGCCTTATACCCAATTCTTTGTGTTTGATTAGCTCATTTTTAGCCAAGACTGTGAAAAACCATGAATATGCCTAGCCAAAGGAACTAGGAGAAGGTTGCTTGTATCTGAGCTTGAGTTTTACACTAAGTTTGGAATTTCTTGAGGACAAACAACAATTCTAAGTTTGGGGTTGTTTGAGAACAAGCAATATTTCTAAGTTTGGGGTTAAGGATGTCAGTAGCAATATAAGTGGCAATGGGTTTCAAAAAAAAAAACATAAAAAAAAACACAAAAAAAAGAAAAAAAAATGGGGATTTGAAAACCTAAATAGGGTAAAGAAAAATTGAAAACAGGAACATACTTCTATGAGTTGATCTTGTATCTCCAAACTAATAGAAAGTTAATTCTCCAACCCTCTCATAGTTTCTTTGGCTTAAATA
This sequence comes from Canavalia gladiata, assembly GCA_037954105.1. Classification (NCBI taxonomy): domain Eukaryota; kingdom Viridiplantae; phylum Streptophyta; class Magnoliopsida; order Fabales; family Fabaceae; genus Canavalia; species Canavalia gladiata. The sequence continues at coordinate 21,392,448 of CM075660.1, forward strand.
AACCTACTTCCCAAATTCCACCCACCTTTCACCTAAGCCACGTTACAACCCATTACAAGACCTTTTGATTTATGTAAGCATGCGACTCATTGATAGAGATAGAGAATAAGGGTAAGCCTATGGTAATGGAATTTTGATTTGGAGACATAGAGAGAAACACCTAACCCAAACACTTGAGAGAAAGAGTGAAACACTTAACCTTATGAGAGTTTGCAAGTCTAGGTCATGTTTCCTTAATAGCAAACTGCTGTAACCATAATATAAACACTGTTTTACTCACAATCTCATGCTATATTCTGAATCTGCAATTATTTTTTATGTATTCCCAATGCTTGATGGAGTGTCTTTGAAATAAATCTGAAAATTTTGATTGATGCAAGTTAGAGTGAAGAAGGGGAGTGAAATACACTTGAGGGAAATGATATGCATGCTGTGAGTTATCCAGAATTAATTATGTTCCTGTAGTTTAATGCTTGCTTGAGGACAAGCAAGAGTTCAAGTTTGGGGTTGTGATAAGTGTCCAATAAGACACTTATTTGGAATATAATTCAATGTAATTGCAAGTAATTGAAGCATAAAACACCATTAAAATATGAGAAATTGACATAAAACTGAATAATCCATGCACAATCTAGAAAATACAGTTTTAAAGTCTTTTGGGTGATAAATTATCATAAATCTGATGTGTTTTAATTTCTGCAATCTGTTACAGGGTTCCGCGTTGGACATGCACGCTACAGACCAGTAGCTATAAAAAGCCCAGAACAGAACGAAAACAGGGCATCATTCACTCGATCATCTGATCATTCACTCTATCCACTAATCTATCTCCAGAGCGCAGACCTAGAGGATAGAACCGCCATTTCCCCATACGCTGGTTCTATTCTGGGTGAAGGAGGAACCCTAGGACGGAAGACGAAGTGCATCTGCAGCATGCTGCCATGATCATGACTTTCTCTTCTTCCTCTGTTTTCTTCTTCTTCGTTATGTGTAACTGAGCCCCTGTTGGGGAAGGATGAATCCTTAACTGATCTTATGTAACCTAGATTTTGCATTTATTTAAGATTGTTTTCCTTTAACGTTGATTATTCATCTCTTTGCTTAATGCTTTTATGACTTGGCCATTTATAAATTGAATCTAAATTCTTCTTCGCAATTGGGAAATTGGTTTAAGAATTAGAACTGGGATTGAATAACACAATTGTGAAGGCTCTAGGGATAGAGGTTTGCAATTGTGAGATCGTTTGAATTCTTGAACTTAAGGCTCACGTCAAATTAGGAATTGCTAAGGGATTAGGATTCCTAATTTGCGTGAAGAATTGATGAGTCAAGGGATTGACCTTCAATCAATAATTGTGAATTCGATCTTCATCCACATTTTATCTTGAATATATGTAATGATCAAAGGTTACATAGGGGAAGTTTTGGTGAAATCCAACCCTAACATCTTCCATAATTTGAATTCTTACACATTTATATCAATTGTTGAGTGTTTGATAGTTTAGATATTATCTTGAAGTATTCTTTGCGTACTGGATAGAGTTCTAGATTTGTGATAGATTCTGTGAATTATTGTTGATTTCTGTTTGTGTTGCCTACGTGACCCCATAACTGAGTTCAATTAGTGGACTAGTAGGAATTCAGTATTTGAACCAAATCCCTGTGAAGACGATACTCTACTCATTCTTTACTTCATAAAACGATAAGGTGCACTTGCCTTCATACGGTTTTACACCAACAATAAACATCTTAGATATGTGTCCATTTAAACTATAAACGTATTTTATCTGCTTGTAATATTTCTTTTGTTAATGAAGATTTCATTTGTCATGGTTGTTGTCCTTCAAGTTTGAATGATGCATCTTTCTTGGGTTCAATCCATGTCATAAGGGTTATAAATGCATTTGTCCGTTAGGTAAGGTCTATGTTTCTCATAATATATGATCTGATAAATCTTTTTTTCCTTTTAGGGATTTCTCGCCTTCAAAATCTTCTTCTCTGATCACTCCAGACTATTACTTTTCTGTTGTTCCCACTATTCAACTAATTTTTTTCCTTCTCCTTCTCCTCATCCTTGGTTATTGATCTTCCTCTTCTTGCTCAATTTTCTCTATCTTCTTCAATGTTTGCCATGCTCTTCTCTACTTTCTTGCACTAACAATTAATATTCAATGGTCACACACAATAAAGTTAAGATCTTGAAGTTCAAGCTTTATACAACATCTCTTAAACCCACTTCCTTTGCATAGACATCTACTCAACCTTATTGGCTTGCTGTTATGCGTGATGAATTCAATCCACTAGTACATAAAAATACCTAGGTCCTTGTCCCCCTTCCTTTTGATCACCAACCCATTGGATGTAAATGGGTTTTTCACACCAAGTAAGATCTTGATGGCTCCCTTCTTAAACACAAGGTTAGGGTTGTTGCAAAATATTTTCATCAACATTAGGATATTGATTATTTTGAAAATTTCACCCTTGTTATTAAACCAACGAAAATTAGGGTTATTTTAACCTTTACACTCTCCCACCAATGGCTTATTCACCTACTCAATATAAACAATTCCTTCCTAAATTGTCTCTTTCTAAAGATGTTTATATGCTTACTTTCATGTTGGACATTCTGGTCTAGTCTACAAGCTTACTAAAGCTATCTACGACTTGAAGCAAGCTTTGAGGCCCTAATATGCTAAACTCAATACTACCTTAAATTTGCTTAGCTTTCATTCTGCTAAGACTGATTCTTCTTTATTCGTATCTATATCTTAGTCTATGTTGATGACATTCTCATTATTGACACTTCCTCTTCTGAAATTCGTTCCCTTATTACCCTTTTCAACTTAGTGTTTGCCTTTAAGGATCTTAGCCCTTTTCATTATTTTTTAGATTTTCAAGTTCGTTGATTTCCTAATGGTTTTCTATATCTCTCCCAAATCAAATACATCAACTATCTTCTCCAACGTGCTCAAATTGATACCTCTAAGCCTATGTCTACTTTATGGTCTTTAATCTTTGTTTAAGCACTCATCATGGCACATCCTTTTCTAATCCTTCTCTCTATTTTTTTTTAACATTAGGGTTCTTTAATATGTTATTATCACATGTCATGAGATTGCTTATTCTATGAGAAAGGTTTGTTAATACATGCACAAACCTCTTTATGGACACTGTAAGTTTGCAAAGTGCATACTACGCTATCTCAAGGGGACATATATACATAGTTTAACCTTCTTCCTTGACTCTCACTTATATCTTTTGCTTATTTTGATTCTGATTGGGCCCCCGACTTGGATGATTGTCGTTCCAGTGCTGGTTACTACATTTATTTTGGTGGCAGTCTTGTCAATTGGTCTTCCAAAAAGAAACCGGTGATTAGCCACTCCAATATATAGGCAGAATATCAATGTCAAGTGCTAACCCTAACTGAGATTAGTTAACTTCAATCACTTTTATGTGAGCTCAATCATCCACAACAAGTCATTCCTACTGTTTATTACGACAACATTGATGTTGTTCGTCTTTATGCTAATCCTATTCTTTATAAGTGATCCAAGCATTTTGATATGGAATTTCATTTTATCTTAGAATATATTACTACCCAGAAGGTTTCTATTCATCACATTTCCATTTCTCATCAAATTGCTAATGGGTTCACCAAAGCTATCTTTCAACCTAAGTTTGATGATTTTTTGTCTAAATTTTGAGTCTTTGATCTTTGCGACCCTAAGTTTAAGGGGTGATGATCTAGCTCAATACTAATATTTTTGTTAAATATATTTATTTTTTAAATTAGTTGCTTATAACCAATTCTTTATCTTGTGTTTTTATTTCCGTTATCATCCTCATGTATATATATTTTCTTACAAAACTAATAATATAAATTTGAACATTTTCTATTCATTTACACTTTGTTCATGTCTTCTCTTCCTTTGTTTCTAATATTCAACAAGCATGAATGTTAAAATATTCAAAGAAGTTTCATTACTCTTAAAACTAAAGATAATTTATACAACAAATATTAATTATATTAGGTCATAAATAAAAGATAATATTACATATTATCATTTATTATTACCTATTCAGTCTAAAATTGGAAGTAAGCAATAAAACAGTCAAACCATGAAGCAAGATTAATGCAAGATTTAGCTCATATAAATTTTAAGGATGCAGTTAAAAATGTTACATCACTAAACATATGACACGGTAAGAAGCATGCGTTTGTACATATATTAATTAAAAAAAATTTATCACACATACACATATTAACATACATCCGTTTACATCTAAATGTAGGTTGCTAGATTTATTTTTTATTTTATTTTTTAAATTATCAATCATTAAATAAAGGGTGTAGATGGATCGATGACACTATTTGTATGTAGGAATATCATGATTGATTAATTAATGGGTTAAATATGTTTTAGTTCTTTTAAAGTTTTAATAATTTATTGTTAATATTTTATGTTTAAAATAATTAGTTTTGGTTTTTTATTTTTTAAAAAATATTTTTAATTCTCATTATTAACATGTTAAATATTGATATATGCAATGCGTAGGGTTTCTTTTCGGGTGGGTTTGGGTAAGCTAGCCCAAAATTAAGGATAATCGAGCTTACAAGATTCAGACCTATAGCCGTGTCTGATTTGAATGTTAGGTTGATCAGGTAATAGGTTAGTGGATAATGGATAGAACAATAGGATTAGAATGGTTTGGACATGACCTCAAATTTTTTGAAGAAAAAAAGTAAATATTAATAGCCTAAAAAAATTCATCCCTACTAAAGAGTGATATGTGTCAGTAAGGCTAGATGAGGTGGGGAGTACCTCATAGGATCCAAGCCTTCAATAATGAACTTGACGTTGCGAAGGCGATGGAAATTGTTGAAAATGAAAATTGATCTTGGGGATGAAAGCATCCAACCTAGACAGAGAATGGTGGCGAGGAAAAGACAAGGGAGAGCAGCAACAACGTCATTAGTGGATAAAAGACAAGGAACGGTAGCAAGGAGGCATCAATAGAGAAAAGACAAGAAAGAGTGCTAGGGTGGTGTGAAGACTGGAGAGGACAAATGAGAGTAAAACTTGGTCTTGACCTCAAGAGATAAGAAAAGACAAGCAAAGTTATGAAAGGGAAAGATCCTAAAGATTAAATCCTGAACTTTGAAAGATAAGTAGCACTGAGACAAAATACCAAAAGAAAATTAGGTTAGAGACTTAGAGAGTATAGATTAGGGTTTCAATTTTTTTGGATCAAACTCAGCGTTAAGGAGGGACCTATTAATAATAATTGGACAGGCAGGTTAATTAGTATAGTAAAAGCTAGACTTGTTCCTACCGAACGCTACTCATTTCTAACTGTTGAGATTGATCTAAAATATCTAATTTTGACCTGTCCTGTCTCTTAATTTATATTAAACCTTTAATTGATCTAAAATATTTAATTTTGACCTGAACTATCTCTTAATTTATATTAGACCTTTAGATTAGACCGGTTTAAGCGGCCCATAATTTTCTATTTAATCCTAATCATGTGTTAAATATTGATTAATTTTAAAATAAAAATAATATATTTTAAAAATAAAAAATCAAAATTAATTATTTTAAAATGAAAGACCAATTTTAAAATTTTAAAAATAAAAAATATACTTAACATTGGTTGATGTCAAATTATGAATTTAGATGGTCCATAATTTTCTATTCATCCATAGTCATGATTAATTTTAAAAATTAAAAGTAATATTTTTAAAAAAATAAAAAACTAAAATTATTTATTTTAAAAAGATCAAAACTGAAAATTTAAAAAGTTTAATAATTAAAAACATACTTAACATTGTAGGATGTAAAATTATTACGATGAACATACACTTTAGGTAAAGATTGTTATTTAATAATTAAAGAATTTTTTTAATGAACTATTACATGTAGTAGAATTATAAATCATCCCATCAAATTTTAATAATTTAACTTTTTAAGCAGTTAAATTTTAAAAAATAAAATTATATTTTAAAAAATATAATTTATATTTTTCTATTTTAATTTAATTGTTTAAAATATTAAATTATCAACATATGATTGAAGGACTGAAAATCATGTGCACTCAAAAAATTAGAATAATTATCCATGTCAAAATCCGAATCGTGCTATCTTCGGCGGCAACGTGTTCTCCATTAAAGCATTCAAAATATTAATCAAGCAAATATTTAAACTTCTTATGAAAGGAAACACTCTGCAAATGAAATTTGGTGCCCTGTACGGTATTGGTAGAAGTGAAAAGCACGTTCAAGGTCACACAAGACATATTATTCACCAAGAATTTTGTGATGTCCATTACGTGAAACCAACTATCTTGCTCCATCCAATCATCCATATATTATTATATTTTCTTCTCCATTCCCATAATGCAGAGCATAAGATCACTGGACAATATCATAAAGCTCTATAAATAGCCAAGGCATTTGGTGCATTGGTACCTCACTACTATAATTTGAACCTTTCTTTGTTACCCATTTGCAAAAGCATTACAAATGGCTTTTCTTCATTCCATCTTGGCGACCTCTCTGCTTCTTCTAGCATTACTAGCCATTGCCTCCGCAACTGATTATGGATATGGTTCAGCACCAAAGGTCGAGAACCCGAAACCGAAAACAGATTACACACCACACCCTACAAAACCAGATTACGAAGTCCCCAAACCAAAAGGAGAAGATGAACTACAACTGCTGCCCACACTCATAGGTGTCCAAGGAGTTGTTTTATGCAAATCAGGCTCAAATTATATCCCAATTCAAGGTATCTTTTTCACTGATCTAATAAAAAGGAAAAAAACAAAATAAAATAAAAAGCAAAACAAACAAACCCTGTTTTTTTACAACATATTTTTATCAAAATTTTGACTATCTTAAGTTTTAATAATATTTGTATTTCATTATATAATATTTTTTATCATCTCTATTCTTATCATATCACATGATATATTATATCACATATTGCATAACTAATTTATGTTGATTTGAAATTTGGGGATATAATTGTTAATAATTGTGTTTGTGACGTGTGAGGGGTGCAGGAGCGGTGGCACGAGTGACATGTGGAAGTGTGGATGAGCTTGGGTATGAGACAGGTCCAATATCAGTGTTGAGTGAGAAAACAGATAATAAAGGTTATTTCCTAGCGAGATTGTCACTTGCTGAGCTTGGATCTAAATTGAAGCTTGGTGAATGCAAGACATACCTGGAGAGTTCTCCATTAGAGACCTGCAAAATTCCCACCGATGTGAACTACGGAATCAGTGGTGCTCGCCTTTCTTCTTATCGCCTTCTTCACAATAACATGAAATTGTACTCTGTGGGACCCTTCTTCTGCACCTCCCAACCTAAACCACTCCCTAATGGTTATTGAAACACCTTCCCAAACAGATTAACATAAAATGCCTCCAAACTGCTTCTTTTTTGTTGTGTGTTTTTTCTAATGTTTTCCAAACTGTTCATTTCATTTATAATTCCTTCGCACGAGGAATTCATCAACCCTCCTTCCCTGTAAGAGATTTATGTCAACTTTTATTTAATACGTTCTTCTCCTTTTGATACATAAACAAAAATTAAGGCTCAGCGACCATCTTTGTTCATTCATATATATATATATATATATACACTGTCTCTTGCACATACAAAATGGTACTGGTTTAGGCAACCTGAATCTCTTTTCTATCAAATTAACTAATGCTTCAATTCATTTCTTTTTTGAATAACTAATTCAGAACTTCTTTCATTGTGAGTGTGGTCATTCGTTCGGCTGGAAAACAATATGTCAAATCATTTTTATTTTTTTTTTCAAAAGATGAGTTTACGTTTCATTTAAGATATTTAGTGTGGAAAGAAGAGGGAAATATAATATAATATATATATGATATTATAAAATTAAATTATATTAAAATCTAAACATTATTAGCGTAAATAATAACTAAAGTTCCTTTGTGTTTTAACCCTACGTCGCATCATTATCTTACATGAGCTCGATTTTTAAGAATTAAAAGCAACATATACAGGAGTTTGATTTTAGATTTCTTGAAATGGAAACTCTTGCCTAAGGATTAAAAATTAATAAACAACCAATTCGATAGGAATGAATTTTGAAAGTGAAACAGATAAGATTTATCAAGTAATCTTGAAGTATTAACCAAATGACTTGATAATTCACAATTTCTTTTAATAGATTGAAAGTGGTAACGCTAATATGACAAACCTGTAATTTCTAGTAAACTGTCTTGCGCATATGTACAATGATTACGCTGTTTACCATCAAAGCTACTTCAATTATCTGGCGATAAATTTTGCTTGTAATGTAACTATGAAGTTAATTCAATAAAACTGTTATCAACCAATAATATAAAATATGATCTGTCTTTTATAAGAACCTTGTTTTTCTATTAGAAGATCTAGGGATGACAATAATTAAATTTTAAAATACTCCAGTACAATCATAATAAAAAAACTTTATTTTACATGCAATTTTAAAATATAAATGATGATAATTTTAATTTTTATCTTTTATTTTTTTTAACAAATCTATATTTACCAAAAAATATTCGTTGGATGAAATTTTAGTGAAAATTTAACGGTATGTTTGCTACAATTAAATTTAGATATTTTACCAATTTAATATATTTCTGTTAATTTATACAACCGTAAAAAAATATCTTTGTTAAAAATTATTTTTAGTGAATTTTTGTAAAGTCATGAAATCATTTTTTTATTATCTAATAAAAAACATATCTTTTAAAAACTATATGATTTATATTAATTTATGTACACATTTCAATTATCTTAACTGATTTAAAATGGATTTTAAATTAAAAAATTTACTCAAAGAAATTAAAACTAGGGATACCAATTAGATCCAGATTTAATGGGTATATGCAAAAACTAGTCTCAACTGGTAAGAAATCACCCCACAAATAAATATGAAGATAGACATAAATAATTACATGTAAAAAATCATAGGGAATGGATGCGGGTGTGGATACCTTAGTACGCCCTCATCCTGCATCTACATATTTCAAAATATATTAAATTAAAATTATGATTAGTAAAATTACACATATAATCCTTAGAAATATATACATTTAGAATTAAAAAATATCTTAATACTAATTTAAAAGTTGTGTAATTTTATTATGTTGAATTTAAAATTATTTAAATTATTTTAGTTATTACGAACATTTAATGTACGTTATATTGTATAATTAGTGTTAGTTTGACTTAAAATTTGGTAGAATTAATTGTAATGAAATTGATTTTAAACTACTGAATAATTTTAAGATATGTGCTCAAATTAAATCTGAATCATGTTTTTTTTTATTAAAATATATGTTTTGTATTGAAAAGTGAAAGAATTGATTTTAAAACACTAAAACAAATAAGCATTTAATATTATTTTGTTGTGTTTGAAGTTTAGTTAAATATTTTTATTTGGTAAATTTTATGTTTAGGTAATGTAATAGTATTTTTGTTTAACTGAGTGTAGACAATGGATTCAGAAATAGATATTTAAGTAGACCTATTAGGAATGGGAAGGAAATTAAAGTTGTTATATACATACAAATATAAATTTAAATGGGTCATTTTTTAAAATATAAATTTGGGAACGAATATTATAATGTCCTATCCAAGTATGTATCGGTGTCTTCCCTAGTTAAAATCATGTCATAAACTAATTATCCAAAAATTTAAGCTACTAGTATGGACAGTGCACAAGTTGCACTTACCTTATGCTGAAATTAAACTTTTATTATTAATTAGAAGAATGCGGTGTTAAGGATCAAATTCAGGCCACTTAACTGTGGAGACTATGATATATATACAATAAATCAACTATCTCAAAAAATTAAAATGAAGACACATGAATAACTTTATATTCTATTTTTCACAAAAGTAAGGATATGCAAAAAATAAAATAAAATGAGAGATATTCCTCAGCATTCTAAAATCCATGCATGTACCTTCATATCTTATAGAATGATTGATAATATATATATTAATTAAGTTGACCATGTAGTAATAATGTAATCCAATTATGTTTCATACATGCAATTGAGGTCTTGATCGTGCATCCAAGTCATGTTCTACTTCTTATATTTATTGGGACAAAACTTGAAAATTCCGCACATGCCTGTATGTTATATATAAGGCCATCCCTTCTTTTTATTGTGTGAACTCATCAGGCTGTTTTCAACAATACATGATATATGAGAATGGCCTATATCCATATCTGTTTTCTGGCTTTTATGCTTCTCGCATCAGTGCTGAACAATGGTACTTTTGCCACTGGCAGCGGCGGTGACTTGGGGTCCAAAGAACTTGATGTGACCGAGAAACCCAAATTTGAAGAAAAAATGCTATCAACCAATATAGGCATTCAAGGCGTTGTTTATTGCAGATCCGCCTCCAAACTTATACCACTTGAAGGTAATTAATTAATTAAATATTATCTGCTTTACAATATATAGATAATAATATAATGTGTTCTGCTAGGACCACCTAATTAACATAGTGAACTAATTAACTATATGTACTTGTTTCATATTCAATTATTCATAGGGGCCTTAACAAGGATAACATGTGAGGCTGTTGATGAGTATGGATTTGAAACGACACCGTTCTCTTTCTTGAGTGAGGAAACCGATGCGAAGGGTTATTTTCTTGCAACGTTGTATTCAGGGGAAGTCGCTGAAAAACGAGAGCTTAAGGAGTGCAGAGTTTTTCTTGAAGCCTCTCCTTTGGATAATTGTAGCTATCCAACAGATGTTAATAAAGGGACTAGTGGTGCTGTGCTTCACTCTTATAGTTTCCTCCATGACAACAACATGAAATTATACGCTGTGGGGCCTTTTCTATTCACTTCACCACCTATATCAATCTCTAATGGGTATTAGATTAGATGATTGGAACCCCCAGCTCAAGAGCTTTTTATATGCTTGATAATTGATCTTCGTATTTATATAAATATTTTCTCCTTTTATTACTGTATTGTTACGAAATAGAGGGTAAAAAAATTGTAACCGAGGAACTCACCTTTATTTATTTGCTACCATTATCACCTATATGTTATGCAGGTGTATTATTTCAAAAATTTAATCATTTAATTTTTATTTTATTTATATAGTTTTAACGTATTTTTCAATTTCGATGCCTATCGAGGAGTGTTCATAATCTAATGTTAGGTTTGATAAACTAGGAATTCACAATACTTTGATCAATATCAGCATTTATTTTATATCAGAGGCACCAAGAAACCAACTGTGCTATTTTAGTGATAAGGACCTCAGAGCATCAAAGATGTGCACATACAGAATTAATGCTCCAGTTTATCGACACAAGACTTCCAATGATTTTAACATTCACGCAGATAATTAAAGAAGGAAACTACACATTGACACATGTAACAGCTTGGAACTAGAAGCCATGACCGAGTGAACCATAAAAATAATAGCATAAATCATTACAAGTCAAATGAGAAATAACACAATGAAGAAAGAGGCCAAATCACAAATGAACACAGGATTAAATAGAGAAAGAATCAACCTGCGTACTCTATTTCCAAAACTGACACAAGTGACCTGCACAGTATAACATTGGAATGTGGTTCACGAGCGTAGTATACTATATATATACCTTTAGTGCCTGTAATGTGATATATAGCTACCCAAAAAAGAAATCATAAGAAGAAAAAATTACAATGGCAGAGTCGGGCCTGCTTTTGCTAAGGCCACAAGAGATTCCACAAAAGGCACATTTGGCATACCAAATTCCTCTAGCAAATATGACACGAATCTAGATATAGTGAACAGTGATTACCTCCCACGAGTAAGTTCTTCATGATGTCCCCTCCTAATTTTATGGCCATCGGTCCAACCAAACACCATTTTCTTTTTATACCACTCGTGAGATTGCAATTCCCAGTTACAGGAATTACAAATACAATAACAAAATTTACTATCCTATAACTGATATAATAAACATGGAACAGGGTACTAGAGACCTTACCCCAGAGATATAATCTTCTGGTTTGATCTCTTGTACTAACTCTGATATGATTGAACCACTGCCTATGGAATCTGAGAGTCCAGCAGGAATATCTGAAGCAGCTGCTCTAGTGGTAAGTCCAGTTAGCCTTTCATTTGTAATAATGAAGCAAGGAAATGAACAAACAAACAGATTTTGCTACAAAAGTTGCAGGAGCACAAAAATGAATCAGTCAACTCTAGGGTAGAGCAATGGTATAATACCAAGTTCAGTCACACAATCATTCCAAATTGTAGAGTATACCGACTGTGTGAAATTGGCACGATATTTATCTGCTAGAGTTATAACATACAATCACCAATTAACACAAAGTCCAGGATATAGAACATACATAGCATATTGTATATCTCTTGCCTATTTAGACATCAATTTGGAGCATCTTTGGTACAAAAATAGAGGCCTTGGCAGTACCATAACAAAGAACCCACAAACTGACTCAAGGAACACTTGAGGCTTACTTGCATAGCACATAAGATTACTTTCACAGCATGCAAATAAAATAATCATCAAAGAATAATTGGCAGACATCACAGACCCAAAAATATTGCACGTTAAGCATTAAAATCTTGCTTTCTGATTTTAAGAATCGTGACAAAAATGATGAATGAATTTAAGTTATACCATAGCAAAGTACCCACAAACTGTGTCTCAAGGGACACTTAAGGCTTACTTTCACAGCACATTGAACTTACTTTATTATATAATTTGATAAAAAAGTTGACAATAGAATCGGAAAGTCAAAAAGGATTAGTAACAGAAAACAAAGTATACCGTTCACATTATTTTTCAATAAATATACATTTGGTGATTATACATAACCCAAGCATTTCTACATTTACTTCTGTCTAATCAGATCATCAATAATAAATAACACAGGCAATGGGTTATGCATTGAGAATGGACTAGAAGCTAAGACACAAGTGACAACCACGTGGAAGACTACAAATGCCCATCCTTGAACAAGAAAATGCTCTAATAAGATTATTTTACTAAAAATATAATATTTAATACCATCAATATATTAAGTGTCATATTTTTTAAATAAATTTTATAATTATCAAGTTCTTAACCACTATTCCTTAAAACAATAATTAGTAAAACTGTACCAGATAATCAATTAGATTAAAGTTCATATTAAGTCAATCAATAAGTAATATGTTATTATTTTATAAAAAAATATTTGCAATATATTTTCTAACACATTCTTTTCAACAAATATTTTATTATTTGTTAAAATTTATATGAATCCCATCATTTTGAGAATAAATTCTACCATTTTAAGAGTGGAATTCGAATAATTTAGTAGGATCCACGAGAATTTCAACCAATAATAAATATATATTAAAAGAAATGTATGAGAAAATGTGTTGCTAGAATACTGTTTGAGATAAATAATATTATTAATTAGAATAATGGTTAGGAAAATAAAAGTAAAAGATACTTAATAAAAAGGAAAATAATTATTGTATGGAATAATAAAAACAGCTACTATTTATTATTTCTTTAAGTAATTAAAATATTTGATAGAGTTATTCAAACAAATTTTAATTGGTATCCAAATAAAAATAGAATATATTTAATTAAAAATATTTATCATTTTCATAATACAATAACACTTTAATAATTATTATTTAGGTAATTAAAAATTACATTAAATACTAACAAATGCTTAGAAATTATTAATAAAGTCATAATATTAAAAGCGAATATTGACAAATAACCTTAAAAATAGATCTTAAAATTTAACAACATATTCTTTTGAAATACTCTTCAACATACCTTTTGTGACTTATGAAAATTTTTCAAAAGTTAAAATATTTATAAAAATAACTAATTTATGAGGTAAATATTTTGATCTTTTTAAAAAATAATCAACCATAAAAATATCTTAACTTAAAATATTTAATAAATTAAATATTAGCATTTCTTAAAATAAATTATGGAAACAGTATTATATAATATTTAATAGAAAATGTATTTTATTATACAGTATTTAATATAAAATTATTTATTTCATTATATATCTAAAACTTATTTAAAATTTTAAAGTAGTTATGAATATTTAATCATTTTTATTGTATTAATTTAATTTTATATCTAATTTTAGAATTCAGTTTAATGTAATTCAAATTAAATTTTATATACATATATATAATTTGATTTATGAAATTAGTATACTATTTGTAAATATCAATTTTTGTTCGAAGTATTTTTTAATTTAAATTATAATAAAAAATAATAAAAATGAAAAAGAAATTGAACAAAAAGAAAAAAAAAATTATGTTTTTAAGCTTAAAGTTTAAATAAAAAAGTTATAAAAAATAAAATAAAAGGTAAAATATAAAATAAGAATATCAATTAAAAAAAAAGAGGATTAGATAAATATAACTAAGGTAAGGTTAGTTAGTTGAAGACATAAATAGAAATGTAAAAAAAGAGGGAGAAGCGGGTTCGTTCATTATTTTAAAAAAAGACTCATTATATTGGTGACTTTTCTCTCTGGAGCATCCGAAACTGGTTTTTGGATTCTTCTCTGTTTCTCTCTTTGCTCTCTGATATTTCCTAAAGGCTGCTCCATTGTTGCAGAAGAAGGAAGAAACCTTCACGCTTCCAGAATCAACCTCACTCAGATTTGGTTCCATCTTCATTTGGAGGTAGAAAGAGTACTCGTATTCTCTAGAGTTAACATCATCCAGGTTAGGTTCCTTACACATTTTTTTCCTCTTACTATGCTATCAGATGCTGATTAAACGTTTGATTCATTGCGATTATGTTGTGGTTTTCTTTATAAATTCAATGAAACATTGATGAGAATAAGTCTATGTTGTTGCAATGAAGTTTAGAGAGAAATAGAGAATATCGTTGAGAACATAAACATATCAGCCGCTATCTCTGTTTCTTCTTGTGCGTTTTCGGTTTATTTTGGCCTTTTTTGTATATGAATAATCGATTTGGAGCTTTTAATGAGTGATTTGTTGTGCATCCAATTTTAGTTCCTTGATAGGAGATTTAACTTATCCTCTGCATTCTCTGTATTTCTACACTGCGTTTGGCTAGTATGTTATGTTCACATGAGGACATGAATTCTCTGGTTAGAAATGTCATTGATGCATTATCTAACCTTCTGAAAGTGATGGAGAAAAATTCGAGAGCTAGAAAGCTCACCTAAGGTCCAGATAATTCGAATTGTGTCTACTAGGTGGATATATTAGATACTCTAGTAAACATTAAAAGAAAAACCAGAAATATTGTAACATGCTTTTATGTTTTGATTGCCAGTGGTTGTTTGTTAGCCTGGCTCTCTAGCCTCAGAGCATTTCTTCGTGAAAATTTCTTCATTCTTCAATCTTGCTTTTGATCTGTGAAACCTGTTTCTAAGGTGCTTTAGGCTTGTAGCTTTTGGCTATGGGGAAGACAAGTTAGGAACAAAGTGGTCGAAGCATAAGTAGTGAATCAGGTCTATAGAGGCACTAAGAGTTATGCCTCCAAGGAAATTTTCATTCAAAGCTTTCCCTGTGTCTCCTATAGGCTAGTTAGACCTCAGTTTTAGAGCCGAAAGTCTTTCCCTAAACCTGATTCAGCTCCCTGCATGACATTTTACTGGAAATTTCAATCACCACTAGGTTTGGTGCAGCAATGCAAAATCTTGTCGTTAGAGGCCAATGTTCAGTAATCACTAAGATTAGAACCCAGCTTGATAAGTTTAGACATACATGGAACTATAGCAGCTTAGCCTAGGAGATTGCACCAGCGACCACTCAGTTCAGAACCTAAATTATAGACTGACAAAAGAAGTATAGGGGTACAGGAATAGAAAGCCAAGAGATCAAGGGAGAGGAGTGGGAATGATTCAGAATACTTCTCCACCACGAAACCTGTCATAGCAGTACGCCAATAACATGAGCCTTGAAGCACATAAAGGCTAGGTAAATGTTTAGGTTGTGCTCTCGGATTTGACACAGCAAGGCTGCATCCTGTGGTTCCTTGGCCAGATAAGAATTGAACCAGCTTGAAGAGGCTCAAGTCAGGAAGCTAAAATAGTTTATGTTGAGTTAGGTGTTGGAATTGTGCGTTCAGACCTGTCATAGCCATAAGTTCAGTATTAGGTTCTACTTCCCGAGGATCCTAGGCCAAATAAGAAATTAAATCAGTCAAAGAAAGTTTAAGAGAGGGTATTGAGAATTGCTCCTGTTTAGTTGGCCATTGAGGCAAGTCCTGTAAATCATGTTGAGTTCATAAGGGACTAGATAAGCGTCGGATTTTCACCCCCAGATCTGTCATGACAGTAAATTCAATACTTGGCCATATACTCTGCTGCTCCTTGGCTAAATAGGCAACAAATTAACTCAGAAAATTAAAAAGAAGACACCGAGGATTGCACTTGGTGTGTTACTGATTTAAATCTGGAAAACCAGTTGGAGGCTTGATCCATACCTCCAGAATTCAATAATCACAGTGGTGATGTTGTGTGTGAGGATAAGTGAGTTTTAGGTGGTGTAAAATGCAAGTCCAATTGCTGGTTGCTTTGGCCAAGAACAATAAAATTGTTGCTTATTAATCTTCCGAATGCAGAAATAAGTCATGAGATAGTGATTGATGTTGAATCTGATGTGGGATGAGTCATTACTGCAACTGCAGTTTCACCCATCGCGGTAACACTCCCAAAAGTCCCATATGCTACAAGTTGAACTCTGTAGGTTCAGTATAGGATTTTTTGTGTCAACCTACATAGGTCCTCTCTGTTAGTAGCTAAGCTCATTATGATTTCTGCAAAATAAGCTTTGTGTGTGGTTAGCTTGATTAGTAGGAATTCAATTTCCCTTAATCATCTATAACTGATGCATAAAAGATTGAAAGGTATAGAAAGCTGCAGTCCGAGCAAGAAAATAGTCGAGTGGAGGATTAAAGGAGTTGTGGCTATCAACTGCTGAAACGCCTATGCAGCTGTGACTACTATTGAGACTAAGAGTACCAACCCGTTGGTCAGTTGGTCCTATTGAATTCAAGTGTGGTATCAGTTAGTCAGCTTCCGGTTATTATTCCAGACAAGCCGTATACATGATTTCCAGCTCAACAATATAGTCAACATGCTTTCCCCTGATACAGACCTGATAATGGATCCTTGTTTTGTATTTGGGCCAGTTTTGGGCTCTTTAGTTTCAGCCAAGGTCCATGTTGGGCTCTTTTGTATTTCTTTTTATGTTAAAGGATCCTAATTACTTGCCTATTAAACCCTTAATTTCGACTGCCCTAGAGGAAAAAACCCAGCCTTCGGGTTTTGAACACTGGGCTTATAGGGTCCAATTCATTTTTTATATTTTTTATTTTTTGTCATTGGGCCTAAATTTATTTATTTTAACAGCCTTCTTTCTTTTTTGAAATCAAAGAAAAAGAACATCAATTATAGGATTTTTTAATAATTGGTGGACCTATAGGACCAATTCCAATTTTTTTAGCATTGGCTCTAATTCCTTTTCTATAGCACACTTTTTTAAAATAAAAAAATACTTCAGCTTAAATAATTGGGTCTATAGAGTTCAATATATTTTTTTTACACATCAATCAAATAATAATTAGTTTATTAACAAATTTTTACTAATTTAATCAAAAGTTGTGATGATTGCATGATTAGACTTAGCAAGTAAATAAGTTTGGTTCAGTGAACCATATTATGTTAAAAATGAAAAATTAGTTTTGCTTAAAAATTATTTCTGCTGTTTTTTAAAATTTTAAATTTTTTAAAGATTTATGTAACGAGTTCTAATATAAATCAACAACGTTATCTACTATTCTATATTTTAATTCGTACATGTTTAAGTGCAGTTTACATTTGACTTAAATGATCTGCACACCACACGTGAACTTCAGAAAATTTTATTTAATTTAACTTCCTTTGAAATAGTTTCTGTTTTTTCTACAAATCTTTTAAAAAATCACATGAATTCAAATACGAATTAGTAACGTTCTTTACTATCGTGTATATTTTAATTCGTACAAGTGCAATTTACAATTAACTTAAATTCGATATACATGTAAATGAATCTTCCTCAAACTTTTCTATTTTACAAAATTTTATTATTTTTTTTTATGGAATCAAGTATTTTTACTAAAATTACGTAACTCAGCATGGGAGAATGCATACAAGTAGGATTATTTTGTCACACATTCTTTCATAAATTTACTTATTTTTATTTTATTTATAGGATCAAATAATTTTTAAAATATTAAAATTATATGCCTAATTTAAGATTACCATTTTTTAAATAAATAAATATCTTTTCTGTTCATAATTAATTTCTGAACTTAAAGTTTTTCCTTTATTAGAATTTTTTAAATATTTCTTTTAAATAAAAATTTGGTGGCAATTTCATAATTTTATCTTATTCTTATAATTTTTTTAAAATTCATTATTTTTGTTATAATTATAATTATGACACTGTTTATTCTTTAATAAATTATAAAATTAATACTTATTTTTATCTTAATTTTATATTGTCCAAACTATGTTTCGTTTTTATTTTAATATTTTTTCATAAGTTTATTAACTTTGAATTATGCAAATTTTAATTTATTTTTATTATATTATTTTTTTATTATATATACCATTTTATATTAAAAAGTAAAGCTTCCTGTAAAATAGTAGAAAAAGTAAAATAAGATATGTGTCAGATTTAAAAAAAATTAAAAATTTAGTTGTGATATAAGTGTATACTTTTTAACTTATGATTTTGCATGCCAATCATCCCCTAAAGATTAATTATACGTGTCTACATTAATTTTAAAATTAATATTCATAAAATATATTTTTTTTTAAAAATATATTCTTTTTAGTACTTTCAGTCTAATTTTCTTAAAAAGTTAGTTTTGATAATTTAAAGGGGTGTTTGATAGGGGATTTTTTAATTTTTTAAAAAATTTTAATTAACAAATATTAATTTTTTATGTTTTATATTATTACTTTTAAATATTTTTCAGAAATTTACATTTTTAATCATGTTCTTTAACTATATTTTTCACTAAAATATTATGATAGGAAGAAACAACAATTCAAATTTCTCAAGTTTTAACTATATCCATCATAAATCTTTTAAATATATCATACATTTATAACATTTACAGAAATTATAATTTATATGAAATATAATTATTGAAAATAAAAAATATTTTGTATATTAATCATTCCGTAAATATTACATTATATTTTAGTTCTTATATTTGACAGATTTTTTTAATCTTTTACATGAAAAAAAGGATATGGAGTGTTTTTTATAAATTTGAGGAATTTTGAATTTAATATATTGATGATATTAAATGTTATAATTTTAATAAAAATTTATTAATTAAAATTTTATTATGTTTTTAATTATATATTACAAAAATGTTATGTTAAATTAAAGAATTTAATTATATCCTTTTATAAATCTTTGTACTATTTTATAAGATAAATATTTAATAAAAATACATACATTTTCTCCTAAAATATAAACCATATTTAATACATTCTTGATTAATAATTAGAAGGATTTATATAGGTCCAAGAATTTATAAAATAAAATTAAGAATTGTTCTAAATATAATAAAGAAGTAAAAGCATACATTATTCTGAAAGTAGAAAAATTATTTAACATTTACCATTTTAAG
This sequence comes from Canavalia gladiata, assembly GCA_037954105.1. Taxonomy (NCBI): domain Eukaryota; kingdom Viridiplantae; phylum Streptophyta; class Magnoliopsida; order Fabales; family Fabaceae; genus Canavalia; species Canavalia gladiata. Next base: position 21,412,171 of record CM075660.1, read on the forward strand.
TAATTAAAAATATTTAATATAATGTGTTAAATAATTTTGGCAAGTGTCCTTATGAGAAATGGTACAAACATCCTTTATTTTTAAATAGGTACGGCTAGATAATTTAACTTTTCTACACTCAAATATCTATTGGTGTGCAAGGGTATGTGATTTTCTACTTATATGGGTCAATGGATAATTTATTATAAAAAACATGGTGCATAGTGTAGAAATGTATTTGTTTTAATATAGTTTTTATTAATTAAATTTATATCAAATCTATTAAATGGTGACATGGTGTAATAGAATCCACCGCATTTAATGATTCTTGAGTGAATTTTAGCTAATAATAAAAGATACAGTAGTGTTTTTTACAATATGATAAGATTTAGATTTAAAACTTAATATAAACTATTTGAATTTTTAAATTTTTACTGCTATATTAATTTCAATGGTTTATATAGTATTTTAGAATATTTTAAAAAAATTATGTATATTGTTTTAAAAGATAATATTAACAAATATTTAACTTTGATAAAAGTAGATAAACTTATTTAATAAAAAAGAATTAATTATATTTGAAACAGAAAAATATTTAATATTTATTTTTAAATAAATAATTAATAATATTTATTAGAATATATTAAATATTTTTTAATAAAGTATATTAAATATATATGGTTTAATATTTATATTATTAAAGTACGGAGTAGCAGTCTTGTAAATGTAATTCCTTATTACGTTTTTTCTATAAAAATAACCAGGTTTAATTTTATATAAAACTATTCTAATTTTTAATTTTTCATGACGGTTAACGTTATGGCATATTTCTAATAGTATTTAAATTTAGGGTTAGTTATCTTTTAATTTTTTTTATTTAAAAGTTACTATTTTTTAAATACTCATGTTTTTAATTTTATATATTATTTTTATCCATTAAATTTTAATTATTTTTTAATTACTTATTTTTCTTGATTTTCATATATAAACCATATATATAAAAAAATCTTTAATTTTATGCATTTAGTGGTAGTCTTATAACTGTAATTCCTAATAGCGATTGAATTAGTAGTAGTTATACTTAAGTTTGCTTGGTTTAAACATTGCTATTTTTTTAAATAGTCACTTTTTAATTTTATATATTATTTTTATGTATTAAATTTTCATTTTTGTGATTATTGGTTTTTTCTTTAATTTTATGCATTTAGTGGTAGTCTTATAACTGTAATTCCTAATAGCGTTTGAATTTAGTAGTAGTTATACTTAAACTATGGTTGATTAAAAAATTATACTATTTTTTAAATGCTCATGCTTTTAATTTTATATATTATATGCATTAAAATTTTCATTAGTTTTTTATTACTCATATTTTTATGTATAAATCATATACATTGCATTCTCTGAATAACAAAGCAAGGGAATAGTTCCAAATGAAAGAAGGTTTAAATTTATTTGTCATTAATTTTAGAAACATATAATGTCTTTTTCTATTTTTAAAATTAAACTGATCAATGAATGATCAAACTATCATTTTAAAATTTAATCATCTTATCATAATTTAATTATGATCCAATAGATATTAATTAAATATTTTTAAAAATATTTATAATAGTATAATAGTTTATCATGATTATAAATTAAAAATCATGTAATTTTAAATTTATAAATTTAATTACATATTTAAGATTAAATAAAATATAAAAAAATTTATTCTTTTACCAAAAAAATATATCAAAATGACATTGTTTTATGCAGAAAATTTTTTTATAGGTTTCGCACATTTGCTTGATTAAATGATTTTTATCGGTTCTATTAATTTTATATTAATTTTTTAATAGTTTTTATTTTAAATGAACCACTGAGACAATAAATAATATCTTTTTTTCAATATTTAAAAATTATAGCGAGATATTATTTTCTATTTAAAAATTTCAAATTTTCTCTTTCAAATCCAATCACACTTATAATAGAATTTTATCATATTTTTATTAAATTTTTAACTTTTAAAATTATACATTTAATTGAAATATATTAATATTAAATTTTTATATTATCATTTAATCATGATTACTTTATCATTAAAATTATTAATTTTTATATCAATAACTTTGCAAGTTATACTTTCTATAATTTTTAATTAATTAATAATATAAAAGTTTGATTCTAACAATATATCAAAATTAAATTTTAAAATTATTTTATATTTTAATTTTATTAAAAATCCTTAAAAATTATAATAAAAACTTACAGTTTAAATATTTTACATAAAAATTTAAAATTAAAAAATTTAATACACTCAAAAATAATTTAAGAAACCAATACACATGCTATAAACGAAAGTTATAATCACCCTAAAACTTATATAGCATGTTGATTATTTCTATTGTATTACATTTCAATTTTTTACTTATAATATTATATCCTTTTCTCTTCTCTACCTAAAAAAAAGTATATTTCTATTTATTTACCGAATAAATCCCTGTTAGAATGTAAAGGAACATTTTCCATTTATAAAAAAGTTTCCCATATTTTTTTCAATTTCCCTGTGACCATACAAATGAACTGAAAGGGGAGAGATTAGTTCGATTGTTGGGGACCGACCGAAGGTGTAGACGGTAAGTGAACTTCATGGCTCCCATTCCTTCTTTTTCTTGACATTGAAACCGAAGTGGATGATAGAAGAAAAGGAGAAAATGGAAAACAAGCGTGGAAGAAATAACAGCGGAAGCGTAATTACTGGCGCCAGAGGTGGGAATGGGATTGCGGGTCTTCTCCTGTTGGGTGGAGCCTTCGCAATTGCAGGTTTCATGGCGGTCACATCTTTTGCAACCCACAAAAATAAGCCAAAGGGTGCCCTCCCTCAACCTAATCCCAAACCTAAACTCCAACAATTATCGTTGGAAACCAACCAAGGTCTCCACTCTCTTCTTCAACAATCTGCAACCCCAACAAATGACCCCGAAGTTACATGGTAACACAATTTTTTTAATATATTTTTAATTATGTCATATATTATATTTTTATATTTTCTGTCATATTATATTTTGTCGTAAAGTGGTACTTATATTTTTACATGTGCAACCATATATTTTTTATTTAGCTATAAGCTACCACTCCGATTGTTTTTTATGTTATCTTTTTTCTATGGGAAATTAAAGCTGATCGTCCTACTTAATACTGAATAAATATTTGAACATCGTGATTATGAGTGTGTTTATTTATGTTTATTATTTTTCTTTCCTCATTTAATTTGTCTTTAATACTTGTTCCCCAGCGATGAGATATCCCATACTTGGAGCATCATCCAAATGAATCCCTCCAACTTGGTCCATACCCAAACGTCAATTCTGGTGATTCGCCCTTTCTCTTTCTCAATAGTTTGTGGCATGGCCTTTCGTTATTAGTTGAAAACAAAATTGGATAAATTCCACAAACTTGATTTGTTTTCAGGAGAAGATTGAGCCTGTCCCTGACCGTAACTGCAATACTGAAACTGTGGCCTTATCAAATGATATTAGTGGATATGAGGAAGATAGGCAAGGTTCCCAAGCACAAGACATGGGACCTCAAGACAGTCTAAAATGTGTAGAATCTATAGAAAAAGAAACAGAGGACGACGTAGTTTTAGAGAGTGGTGAAGAAGAAGATATTATCTCAAAAGCAATCCTGAAGTCCAAAGAAGAGCCAGTTTGGCCTGCAAAACAGAATTTGAGGGAAGAGGCTAAAACGGTAACAGATAGTGATACCGATGACGTTATTGTTACATCTGAAGCGACTTTAATTGAAAAGGCAAATATGTGGGTGCAGCTCAAGTATCTACCGTTAGAACTACACTCACGTGAGCTCACAACTTGGGTTATGCCTAGGTTGTTGCTTCTCGTTCTCTTGCTTATACTCTTGCTCATTAATCCATACAGTAGTCCTTATTCTCAAATACTCCCATCAAATGAATTTTGAACAAATGTCTCAACTGTTCTCAGTAGTTCCATAATCAAATGTTTTGCAGCTTCTTCACACGGTAGGACTGGGTTTGGTGAGGTAGCTTAAAGTTTAAATGATAAAAAGTTTTTTAAATATTTTAGCTTTATTTATTAAAATAGTTTATTTTAGTAATTTTTGGATTTTTTCAGATGGTTTTATCAGTATTTTTTATATTTTTAGGATTTACTTAAAATATTTTATTTATTTTTATTCTTAATATTTTTTTATAATTTAATTAATTAATTAATTTTTTAAGTTTTTTATTATTTAATTCTTTTATAATAATATTATTAATTTTGATAGATTTATTTTTATATTATTATTATTATTATATTTTAAATTATCATTTTAATATATATTATGTATTTTAATTTATTTAAAATATTAGACCATTTAATAAAAAATTAAAATTATACAAATAATTATTTTTAAAAGTTTTTGTTTAAAATTTATTTATCTAAAAATTAAAAATAAATAAATAAATTTTATTTAACTAAATTTTAATATATTTTTTGTTAAAATATATAACATATTTATTTTGTTTTAATTCATTATCTAACCATATTTTTATTTTATATTTTATATTTATTAACTAATTCTGCCAAATTTTTTTAATTTAATCAATAATTATCAGCATTTAACTTTCATTTACCTTTTCACCTTTTAATTTTCATCTTCCAACTAATTTACCAAACAAATTCTAGATTTTCACGCAACCTCTGTTTTACTTTCACTGCATCAACATTTGTATATAATTTTTTACAATATCAAAGAATATTACATAATTGCAAACTACAGTATTAACAATCTATTAAAATTAAAATGTTTTAGAGAGTGATCCTTTACCAACCCTGTTCCCATATTTACTAGTTACCATTTACAATATAATCGTTAATCCTATTTCATAAATAAAGTTGAAATAATTTTCATGTCATAAATCTTATTATAGAAAAATTAAAATATAAAAGTTCTTTTACAAGATAACTTAATCATATTTTTTAATATAAAATTATATATATATATATATATAGGTATAAAGAAATATAATTAATATTTTTTAATTTTTTTAAAATTATTTATTTTTAATTTTTAAAAAATTATTTATTTTTTAATTTATCTGTTTCATTTATTAAAATTCTAATAATTATATAGGTATAAAAATATGCGTAAAAAAATAATAAATATTTTCTTAAAAATCAAAAAAAACAAAGAAATAAAAAAAAAATTTTATCTGGACATATAAAAAAATGGAAAAAATACATACTATGAAATGAATATACATCGATAGTGTCAACTAATTTGCACAAGATATATTTTTTTAGTACATAAAAAAGCTAATAAAAATTTGCCACGTCTCCATTGAAGAATGATTGCGATTATGGATGTGCAGTGATTTTAGATTTTGTAATACTTTTTCATGTATTATTAGTCCTTTTAAAAGAATAATTATACAGAAAATAATAAAACAAAAAGATGATAAGTAGTTACGAGGGTCGAGCTCAGCTATGCAAATGAGAAAATTAGAGTTAAAAAGAAGACCTTAGAAGGCCACTATTAGCTACTAGCTTTTGTTTTGTGGATGACAATAATATCTCCAAAAGTTATAAATTTGTCAAGTGTAGAGTGAACTCTACACACTTAACATGAAATAGCTAGCATCCTATGCTGGTAAAGTGGTAACCAAGAAATAAAAGAATTGAGTCCTGATATTTTAACTTATTTTTCCCATTTATATGGGTATAAACAATTTGTAACCCAAAAAAGCGTGAAAACGCTTATTCCCCCAAAATTTTAGCAAGCCGGTGGCTTGAGTATCCCTCCGAAAATGGCTTTTGCATTGGAACAAGCGGATATGAAAGTTGTATTTTGCGGACGACCAGCATAAGCTAAATCAACATTTGCTACCTCAACACCATCGCAGGGATTTAGTATGCTGCATTCTAAGGACACTGCAATGTTTGAGACGGTAGTTCCTTTTATCTTCCGGAAATGAACCTGGCTGATCTTCCACACCGAAGTTGATGGCTGAACATGTACAATATTTGTAGGCACCATAGTTAGATAGCAACAACAAGGGTACGTAAAAGAATTAATTAAAAATTAATAGTATTAACATCAAGTTTTATGCATACTTTTAAAAAATAGTATTTTTCTCATATAAAAAATATTTATTATATAATATATTTTTCTAATTAAAAGATATTACTTTTATTTGCTTACTAAAATCATCTCCAAGAATGAGGTTAACATTTTCTTAATTAAGTTGCACGGTTAAGTTGTTTACCTCTCTTAACGTTTTGGAACCATAACTCTGGTCAATAACAATTGGATTCTGGACATGGTTCATGACGAGGTCTTCATAGAGAATGTTTTTGGCTTCGGCTGGAACTTGGCCAATCCAGGTTTTGATTCTGGCGCCATTGGTTGTGTTTGTGAATGTGCAGTTTGTAACGGTAACGCCATTCACAGTTCCCTCATCTGGTCTCTTACCAAGGCTTCCAACGCTGATGCCATGACCAGGGCCACAAGTAATGTTAGTGATAGAAATGTTGGCTGTGCTGTGTCCAATGGAAATGCAATCATCGCCAGTTCCAATGATGCAGCTTGACACGTTAATCCTATTACATGAGCTAATATGGATACCATCTGTGTTTGGACTATTTCCCGGAGCTGTTATGTTGAGATTAGATAATGAAATGTTGCTGCAATCATGAAGATGAAAGTGGAACTGCATGCTATTCAAGGATGTGATGTCTGTCACAATCGAATTATTCACGTTGGTGAATTTTAGAGACTGCATATATAGAGTACTTGCTTGTCAATAAAACCATATCAATTTATTTTAGGATCAATATCAAAAACATATTTATTCCAAACCGCGTTAACTATATCATCTTAAATACTTCTAATTACTTCAAATGATTTTTGCTAATCATTGCTTCAAAAGTAAACAAGTTTGATAATTAAGGTGAAGAAAAGTTTAAAGAATTATTTGTGAATTTCATCAAGTCATTGTACCATCAACTATCTTTTATGATAATGAATATTGGATTTTAAAAAATAACTTAAAAAAATAAGAGTAGCAGAAAGACATAACAATGTTAAAATGGATGTATGAAGATATTATATTATAAAGGACAGATACAATGATTTTTTACAAAAGGATCCTAGCTGTGATACCTACTGAAAAAAATAAAAATAAAATCGATTAAAATAATTTGTCAAAGGTGTCATTGGAAACAGTGATGAGAAAAAATTGATAGTATGATTCTTCGTTTGAGGTTAGGAGAAGATAAAAACGGACTTGAGAAATTTTTTTAAAAGAAACTTGTAAATAATATTTCAAAAATTTTAATTTTGAATCGAACCAAATGTATAATATGTGGCACGTATGACCCTACACGTAACCGGTTTCATCTAATCAGATAAAGCTTATACTGATGTTTTATTGTCTCAAAAATAATAGTTAAAAATTCAAAAGCAAATTGTTTTAATATAAAGTGTAATTGTCTAAGTTAGTTGGGAATAAATAATCCCATGCAATAAAATTTTGTCTAAAAAATTAATAAAAATAAGTAAAATTTTTAATATAATATTTTAATTTTAGCAATTTACTTAAATTGGAGTTATTTAATCCATAAAATAATTTTTAAAATTGATATTAATTATATCATCCTATCTCATCATATCTGATTGTAATTTTTAATAAAATATCTTTTTTATTTTATTCTTTAACCATCAAAGGCATGGTTAGCTAACCTAGCAATGATAAAGTGAACTATACTCAATATAGTTTTGAATGCTTGATAGAGCAAATTCTTTTCTCTAATAATTTTTGTACTTTTTTCTTTAAACCTACTCATGTACCTAGTGAATAAAATAGAAAAATGGTAATAAAAATTATGAATATGATAATAGAAGAAATGGTATGCTTACTGATGGGAGGGGAGCACAATCTCCATTGGTCTGCCTGCAGTCATTAAAGGGCCAACTAATAGCTCCTTGGCCATCGAAAACTCCTTTGCCAGTTAAAACCAAACTATCAATATTTAGAAATGTGAACCATTCTGGACTAACGTAATCAGATAGATCTGTGGAGGCTTTAACACTTCCTATAACTTCAACTATTATGGGCTTTGGACTAATACATGGCCCTGCAAACATAGTTTGCCCAGCACGAAATGTTCCAGCTGGGATCAAAACCTTTGCTTGAGTAGTACTATTTTTGCATGCTGCTCCCCATGCAGCTCTAAATGCCTACATAATCATGCAAAATCATTCGTTAAACATGTCTTACACTTGGCTTTCTCACACACTACTAGTTTCATTTACTCATTTCATGTTCACCAATTCTACATCTTCTCTGTAACAAACAAATTGTGCTATTACAATTTCTATTTGCCTTCATTATTTCAATTATACATATAGTTTGGAAGGAACTCATTATCTAGGAAGATAATTAAGTTAATGAAACTCACATCAATATTGTCTGTCATATTATCTGCAACAGCACCAAATTTTGTAACATCAAAAATTGCAGGACCCGCATTTTGAAAGAGGAGGCTACGGTGAGTCCCAAGATCACGGGAAAATGCGCCTATCAAACTACAAGAAAGAAAAATAATGCCTACAAAAAAAAGGGCCTTTACCGTAGCCATGGTGATTACCAGCTTTAACCTTAATACAATAGAACGTTGAGGTTTTAAATTGCAACTCGGGGCTTGATATTATGTTGTGGTTGTGTTTTGGTAACCGACCTGCAATTTAGAACCCTTGTTCTAAGTATTTGGATGAGTTAATATAACCTGACATATTTATATACAAGACATACCTCGTATTATTAAGTAATTAAATCTATCTTAGGGAATCATCCTCCAATTAATCGGGATAGTGGTGAAAGTTGTGAGATTTTTTAACTTGTCTTAATTTAGTATTGCATTCCTCCATATTTAGTTACACAATTATCAGTTTGGTTAACAAAAGGTTTAAATAATTAGAATGCATACCTGGTCTCTTCCGAACCCTTAATTAATTTGCAATTAGAGTTTTAAAATTGTGTATACAACAACAAATTGAACATATATATATATATATATATATATTAAGATATATTAATTTTGGATGTTAAATTTTAATATTTATATTAATTTAATAATTTTATATAAAATTAAAATTTATCTATTGAATTATGTTATAATATTTTTATAATTTTATATATTAAATTTTAAAAATTTTAAAAATATATAAGTATATTATTCAGCTATTGATATTTATATATATATATATATATATATATTTAAATAATATATAAATCGTTAAAATAAAATTATAAGATGAAACACAATTTTTATTTCTATACCTAATCTATTTAAAAATAATTTTTAAATTAATGATTGAATTGATAAATTTTATATTTTATATAAAATTTTTATAATATATATATATATATATATATATATATATATATATTGCAAGTATTATTTAATTTATATTTGTATTCGAATGTAATTATTTTGAATCCTTTAAGAAGTAAAGAGAGAACACATGACTAAAGTCTTAGGTTATGATTATGAAAGGAGTAAAAATAAGGAGTTAAATGTTGTAATACAAGGGCAATCAAGTATTCTTATCTACGTATGTTATTTACAACACTGTTATTATAACTAATTTGTATTATTATTTTTGCGATATATTTTAATATGATTTCATGGTTTCACCATTTAGTTTTATTACGTATTTACACATTGAAATTTGTGACTATTAACATAAATTATATAACCGATTCACTTACATTTTATTTGTTGGCTTTATAAACTTCATTGGGGTTTTATAAGTTGGCCTTTGGTGTTGAAATTAATTAGTGATATTTTTCAACACCAGTTTTTATAGCTAATTATTGTTTATTTTAATTGCCAATGAGCGGTGCCTTTTAACCTCTATATGAGAGAAGATAGTAGAATATTGGAACACATTAAAAAATTGTTGTTTCTTTTCTTCCCCTGCTTTTTCCCCTTTTTACTCTTTTATGTTACCTTTGGAGTCAAAACTGGATATCAAATAGCAGAAGTATGTCAAAATTTGCTTTAAAGCAGTTGCTATACCACGACACAACATTTTCCTTCTCACTATTTCAAACAAATGTATAAAAAAAATAGAGATGTGGTTATAGAAAATTATCCAAAAGATGATCTTAGCATAATGCTTATCCTTAAAATCCTTAAAGACTACTTTGTCACCAACGTGAGGAAAGAGGGAAGGAACTCGATTGGATTTGGTGGTAATAGCTATTAGTTAGTTCATTCTCAAGGAAATTGTGATGAGATGTTAATGGCTGTCGGCGATAAGTGGATGAGCAAGCCTTTCATAGTTCTATTTTACAGGATATTCACTGCCTTTCCTTTTTGGTCATGTTCGGTGGCTTTCCTTTTAAAAAAATTCCATTTTTTATGCTTTTCATTTGTTCCCTTTCTTCTTGCAGAGTTTTATATGAACTTTGATTGAAACCTGTAAAATACTGCTTAAAAAAATTAAATTTCGATTAATTTTTTTTTAGTTTTTATGATTAAAATTAACTTTTCGTTACGTAATTAATTGAAACACTTCCAAGTTGTAACCATAATATTGTTGAATAAGTCAAATTCTTAATGGACAAAACACTTCAAATACATGTAACCACAAAACAACATAAGACCCCTTTCTTCACAATTTGAAGATTAAGTTTCTGATGTATTTCTTGAAGTTATAAAAAAAATAAATTTCAGATGAAACAATGAAATTCAAACTACTAATTTAATCATTTTCATTTGAGCAGCTATCTTTTTAAAATAATCTTCTCCATGGCTAGGCTGGACTGAGTAAAGAACAAAACTGGGTTGGTAGATAGTTATAGTAAGATGTTAGCCAAAAAGAGTTGGAAGAAGGAAGTTGTTGGACCTGAACAGGATGGATCTTCTGATATGGTGGCAGATTCAAAAGTGACTATGGTTTGAGAGTGTATGAGAGGAAGAAGAGGGGGATTCGTATTTAGGATAAGTTAGTCTTGTGAGTGGCTAATTTTAGAAAATAAAATGATTGTGATACTTACTAAAAATATCTTATATTTATTTCAATTTAATTTATTATTGTACAATTTTTTTTTATATTTTTTCCTATATAAATCAATTATTACTCTCCGAGGAAGATGATGAAATTGTAAGAGGCTAGGCAATTATTTTGGAATCTTGTGAATAGAATCATGTAATAGCAGAGGTGTTTTGGTGATATTATAACAGTGGTGTTTTTTTTTTATTATTTAATTTTATTCTGTGTCTCTGTTACTATTACGTATTATAAGAACATAAAATTGAGGAAACTGGTCAACATTGTTGTATGTGGAAGCTGGTTATATTGATGCAAGTACAGAGAAGAAATGGAAAAATTTGAGAAGATGCATGATCTCATGAAACGGAAAAAAGTTATCAAAGATAGCATACATCCTATTATATTTAGGTTGTAGATAGTTGGATCTATTTTATTTTTTTATTTTTTATTTTTCTATCAACTGTTCATGAAAATGTGTAGTTTGAATTGATAAGCTTTTGGGGTTCTAGTTGTGGAGGCCATATTCATCCTTATTGCCCCAACCAAACTTCTTAGCTGTTGGTTGAATTCTTCTAACAATTCAAGGAGGACTCAAGCTATTGCAATAAAATATTCGAGGGTGATCTCAAATAATTTATGAAAGGTATGTGATTTTGGTAAGAATCGGTAGCTTTATAGTGAGACTAGTGCTCAACAAACAACAGTCAGGATTTTTGGTTCAAAATTATTAGAAAATTAGACTTAATTTACTTCTTAAAATTACTTTAAAAAAGGACAACTATCTCAAGTATTTTGGTTCAATTTCTAATTGGCGTAGTATATTTTAACATATTTCTCTCACATTTAAGATTAAACATCTTATAAATAAAATTTTTAGGATTAAAAACTTTTAAATGATCCAACATTAAATAAATTGTATTTATAACATTGAATTATATTTATTATATCAAAAATTCAAATTTAACTCATTCTAACTTAAAAAACGATTGGCTGAAGGCTTACAAAAATTATTTTCATCTTATAATAACAAGCAAACTTGCACAGTTCCACTACTTGTTTCTGATAAAAATTTTCATTCTTGCTGAAACAGAGTGCCACCTGGTTTTCGATCAAGGCTCCTATGTTTCGAGGGGAAGGGGATAGAATCATCAGGCAGTATTTTTTTTTTTTTGTCATGAATAAAGAATACCTAATTTTTATTGGGTCAATAATAATACGTCAAAAAAAATAAAGCGCCCATTGGCATTGGTAAAAAATTAACTCGATTCTTTTTTGGGTCAGTAGCTCATTTTTCTTGGGTCAGAATAATTAAAAGTAATTTTGGGACCTTGTTATATACACATTTTTTTTTTACTTTACAAATCCCCTCCTCTTTTTTATAATTTATTTAATTTTTAAAATATATTTTTTTACATTCCAGATATGAAATTTTTAGATATATTTTTACAAAGCAATAATACATATTTTAAAATTTTAGAATGTAAAAAATACATATTTTTTGGAAGTATAATTTTGAAACATAAAAAATATTCTGGAATTAAAATTTCGAAATATATACCTTGTACTTTCAAACATTTTAATTCTAAAATACAAAAAATATTTTCTATATTTAAAATTTTGGAACATAAAAAATATGAATTCTAAAATTAAAATTTTAAAAAATATTTTTATATTTCAAAATACATTATTAATAACGAAAAATAAATAAGTCAAATTCATGATTTCACAATGGATGCAAACTGCTCTTCAGGAACGGAGGATGTATCCATTTCCGTAATTCTTTATCATCCGTACAGAGAAACGAAAACCGAAAAGCCCAAACAAGCAAGGTGTTTTCTCCTGTGTGAATTTAAGGAATCGTTTAGATTCCTTCTTTTATTAATTCTTTATTAGTTATGTGACATGCGTATTGATTTTATACTATTTTAGGATAATAAAATATTCAAAAAAATTATTCATAGAATTATTTGTTAAAATTAATTTAATGTTTTAAAATTTTGAATAATTTTTATGAGAGAAAAATATAAAAATATTTAAAATATGAAAATATAAGTATTTAATATTTTTAATAAAAATTATTTAAAATTTTAAAATTTTAAATTGATCATAAAAATAATTTTAAAATTTTGAGTCCAAAGTTTAGATTTTTATTATTTTTTAAAATCAATTTAGTATTTTAAAATTTTTAAAAAATTATATTAAAATAAAATTTTAAATAGATTTTATAATATAATAATAATATTAGACATAGTAATAGGATAGGTTGGATGGTTTCATGTTTATTTTTAGATTTTAAATTTTAAATTTTATTTATATTCTTAATTAGGGTTGAAAAAATATGCTCCACACTCCTTTTTAATTTTTTATATTTTTATTTTAATTATTTTATAATTTATTAATATTATTATATTTTTTTAAAATTATATAGTTTATTATTTTTATAATTTTATTAATTTTATATAATATTTTTAAAATAATAAAAATATTTTAATAATTTTATACAAAGAACAGATATTTTTGTATTTTCATTCGTTTCTATTTTTTTAAATTAGATTTTATCCAAATTTATTTTCAAAATTAGTAAATTCTATTTTTTGATAAAATCAATATGGGACGGATATAAGTTTTTTTATTATTCTCAGATGATATATATCATAAAATTAATAAAAAAAAATTATTGTAACTTCCATTTAATATATTGAAATAAAAATATTATTAAAATATATAATAATTAGAATTAAATTTGAAAAGATCCCAAGCAGCACCCTTTGTAAACAAAACTTAAACACTGTATGCGCATGCTAATAGGCTTGTTATCGAAAAATTGCTCTGAAAATACACTTTAACTTACACAAAAATGATAGAAAAGAAAGAAGTGAAAATTCCATGAGGAGAAACTTTGAATATTGTTAATTAATAGTTTGAAAACTAAATCTATTATTAAACAGCTAAAAAAATAGTCTACAATTCAATAACTCTAGAGTCGTTGAACCAGAATATACAATAAAAAATTGAATTATTATATACATTATAAAAATATATTAAATATAATATAAACAGAATAGCTGAAAAAAGACTTTCAACCTAATCGTTGCCGGTACTTATCAGTCCCAAGTTCACAGTAAATTAATTCTTGAATTTGCATGTACATCACTTTAATTTTTAGTTTTATACATTTTTTTTAAAAAAAATCATTTTTCCAAAACCTCATTCGCTTTATTCTTTAGTATTAATATAACACATTAAAAAGACTAAAATATACATTTTACAAAATTAAGAATAAAAATAAGGATTTTATAAATTTAATGAAAAATAATAATTACTTATAACTTCAGATATTAAGATGGGGTTTTACTTCTCAAGTTCAATTCACATAATAATTTTCCAAACATTGTACTCTTTCTTCTTTTTTTGGTACACTAAGTTGATTCCAATCTGATTGGTTTACCAATGGGCAAGGTAAGTTGCTTTCGTAAGCTTTTAGTTGTTTTTGAAAATATAAAGTGACTAGGATAGGCCTCTTAAATTACTTACCTGTCAATTAAATAAAAAAAAAAAAAAAAGCAAAACAAAAGGAGGCCCCAAAGTTGAAGGTGTGTGAAAGGGCGAAGTGGTGAACAAAGGTAGCATGGGGACAGAGAGTAGAGGAATGTCTTTGGGTCCCCATTGTGGTTTGGAAGCGTTCAGTTACAATTTATGGGGAAGTTCCCTCCTTCTCCAAAACACTACTTCCACTCCTACTTCTGACACCCCTCACATGTCTCCCAATTCCTCTTTCTTCTTCACCCTCACTTTTCAACGGTCAAATACTCGTTTTCCACCTTGTCACACTTGCCCACAAATTTCAACATGTTCTTTCCTTTCTATACACCACTGATAAGCATGCCTCTTGTTCCATCTCGTTAAACTTTTACATAGAAAAAATCTAAATCAAACGTAAAAATAATATATTGTTAAATTTGATTTAGTTTCTTTTATAATATTAAAATCTAACCAAATCAAACTACTTTTTATACTTTGGTTTGAATTGATTATTTTATTATTTTTTATTAATTTACATAAAAGTATCAATACACAATAAAATCAGTCTCCTAAAGATACCCCCATAGAATACCGGTTAAGAAACTAAAATTTTGTAAATTTTTTACTAAATATAACATTAAAATGTATTATTAAAGGAGTTAAATTTAGAACTTTTTAAAAAATAATTTTTAACTGTGTATAAGACACTCCGTAGCAGGCCTAATAAAATATTTGAGAGTGCCTGATTTTCTACTTCCATATAATCTTTTTTTACCTGTAACAACGAATTGTTTCCAAGGTTCTTGGAAAAGAATAACAGATACTCTTCTAAATTTTATTTTAATCCAGCCATGCCTCTATCCCAAGCTTTATTGAATTCATTGGGCCACGCCGTGAAGTGAAAGCTATTAACGCAAATACCAAACACAATTTACAATTTTCATGTTTTTGACAAAGATGAACAAATCATCACTGAACATATATATATATAGAATTTGGCCGCAATGAAAGTTACTCACAGCAGCAGCATGTTAAACTAGTAAACAAATTTTGAAGGATTAAGTAGTGGTCTCAAATGAGTGTGCGCTTCTAAGAAATACAGTTACTACCGAGACTAGTGAAATAAAACATCAGATACATCAAATAAGTTGGAGATGGGCTCCTAGAGTTGACCAAATGAGTGTGCAAGATAAGCCAGTGCTCCTACAAGGGGTGAGTTAATATACGTAGCTGGCTCTGATTGCTCATAATCTGACCGTTCATCCGGGAACCTATCATGTTGGTCTGGTCCACCAACAACAGCACCCACTAAAATGTTGGGGTTAGGATATTGTGATTTCATCACACTGAAGCCTGCGGAACACTGGATCTTTCCCGGGTGCACAGCAACTGATGGAAGAGATGAAGCCCTGTGGTGTATCCTTCTTGGGTACCTTTGACCATATCCCACCATGTAGGACATTTTTAAGGGGTTGTCTCCAAGCAAGTAATCCACCTAAAATTAGAAAATTTTTAAAAGAAAAAATAGTTAAAAATGATCATTAACAAGTAAGGAAATGCTGCAAATTTTTTTCCTACCTGTTTTTTGGCTATTGTCCTAAGCCTCTTTGGTGTCACTGTGCTTCCACCACAGTTCACAACCATATGAGCTGAGGTCAAGTATTTGGCATATGCCAACAGTAAGAAGGAGGTGGATGTGACATACTGCATGTTGCTATCACTCATCTTGAAAAGAAGCCCACCTGCGGAATTTTTCAAGCACAAACAAACGGTAACAAGTAACCGTTAGAGATAGGACCACATAGTTGAGACTGGGAGGAGATAAATAAAGTAAAAGAAGAAAAGGGACCTCACCTGGGGTGTATTGGGCAGAAGAGAAAGAGGCCCCTGGAATTAAAGAACAAATGAAATTGTCCGCATGGCCCTTGTAGTCATGGAGTGATTGTACCTTTTGAACAAGAAATTCCTAAAACCAAGACCGCAAAAATGTAAATTCTAGACCATTACTTGTTTCTAGTTTTGCAACATATAGCATAGGACATGTAATGAAAATTGGACCTTGGAAAGAAGTATCCTTGCTCCAACATGCTTGTTATCCCACCCAAATGTGTTGTCAAACTCTGCAGCCCCAAGGATCTGGCCATTAACTTTAATATAGTTTAAGTACATTGGATTCCTGGTAGCCCTGTGCAGCCACGCAGCACCCCACAACAGTTCATCCTAGCATATTATCAACACATGAATGGAAGAATTTTGAGTATGTTCCCCACCAAGCAGTAACTGAACAACATAAATTGGGCATATGGAAAATGCAAACTATACCTGATAACCAGAGTAGGAGCAATAGAAGGGACACACAAAGGGCTTCAAGGCATTGCTGTAGGATCCCCTGTATCTATCAGCAAACTGGAAGACCTAGACTCAAACAAAACAAAGTTTAAGATTCAATTTGAAGCAATCTTGGTCCATTAAAAATGGTTTCTAAAAATTGAACGAAGGGTTTATTACCCTGATAGCCCTCCTGACTAAAATTCTGGAGTATGTGGGGTCACTTCTTCTGAAAACAAGAGAAGCAGCTGCAAGAGCAGCAGCAGTTTCTGCGGCAACTTCAGAACCAGGTGTATGTGCATCTATCTTAAACACACTTCTGGGAGTGTCCATATCCTCAGGTCTCTCCCAACAAGCGTGGTCCTTCTTAGCATCTCCTACCTGCAAAGTGAATCAAAATCTCACTTCTTTAATCCCTTCTTCTCTCCTTAATCATTCACATGTACAACAACACTCTCTAACGAACCTGAACATAAATGGTGTTTGGATGGGCAGTAGCTTTAAGAAGATAATCAGTACCCCATCGAATAGCCTCTCTGGCATTCTGCAACTCACCTCTCATTAACCCACCAAACTCAATAACGCTCCATGAAAGCATGGTGGTGGTGAAGGCCATGGGAAAACCAAACTTAACATTGTCCCCAGCATCATAGTACCCTCCAACCAAATCAACCTGCATTGCATATTTACACCCAAATAAGCAACGAAAAACACAAAAACAATGTAAGGAGTAAAAAGTAAGCAACATACGTGCATGGCTGAGCCATCAGAGAGACCAGAGTTTCTCCTCCAAGACATTCTCTGGTTAGGAGGGAGCCTCCCTGATCTCTGGCCTTCAAAGAAGAGAATGGATTTGGTGAGAGCATCTCTGTAATTGTGAGTGGCAAAACGAGGGTGACGATGGTGAAAGTGTAAGGCATGAGAATGTGGAAGAAGAATAGTAGAGAAAAGAAAAAGAAGGGAAAGGAAATTGGGGAAGGAAAGAAAGAAAGTCATTTAGAGGTTGGAAAAAGAAAATCCAGGGAACCAACCACCAAACTGCCACAGCGTGCTCTCTTTACTTGTTCAATACCTGTTATTTATAAAGCAAAAGCTGACTCTGTAACCTTCTGCTTCGTTACAATACAACAATTATTAGGTCCACATCCTACTCCTACTGCAACACTCTTTATGTTATGTTGTGTTATGCCTTTCATGCTTTTTTTAATAACTCGAAACGTTTGGGGAACGTATCTAGTTCCCCGTGCTAAAACCAAAACAAAAGTTAACAAACACAACAACATCCATAGCTCCTATCAGATTACGTGCAGCGTTCCTCTTTCATACAAATATTTAGTACCACAATTCTTATTTTATATTTTGTAATCAATTGTTACATTACCTTTCACATAAATATATTTCTACTCATTATTTTGTATTCAAATATTTAGTCAATTATGTTAATTTGTACAAATTTTTTCGTTTTCTTTTTCTGTGCCTATTACCATTTTCCCATTGATAAAACCAAAAATCCAATTTGGTCTGTAAACCAATTGCTAGAACTGCTCGTTAGCTGGATCACCAGTTCACTGGTGCAATATGAGTCCAAATTCAGTTTTTAAATATTTCATTAGTTAAACACATTGTTTTATTTTAAGTTTTAAAGAAGTAATTTTAAAAATTTTCTAAGAGGTTTTACGATATTCAGGATTCTCAACAAATGGATTCAAACTAATAAAGTTCTAAAAATATAATGAATTTAACACTCTACCCTAATGCAAAAGAAAGAAATAAAATATAATCAAAATAAAAAGTATATATTTTATTTGAATGAATAAAAATAAAAAATATATGCATGAAAACTTTTTACTATAATATTTTCTAAAATAAAAAATATTTAAATTTTTTATATTTCTTTTATACAAATTTATTTATTTTTTTACCAAAACAATGAAAATTCCACCTCTCGTCTCATTTCTCTCTGTTTCTGTTTTGGAGGGATTATTGTTAATGGGTTAGTCATATTATTCCCTTTCTCTCAATTCTATCCATCATTCAAATAAGAGACGGAATGAAATTTTATCAATAATTCCACCCTCTTAAATCCATCTCCCTTTCTCCTCCTAAATCCATGCATAAAAAAAAAAAGGAGAAAAAGTTTGGGAAATATAAATCAAATCCATAATATATATATATAATGATAATTATATATAGAAAAATAATTAATTTATTCAACAGCTATTTTATGTTAAATTTATTTTTTTTAACAATATTTTTAAACGATTAAATTTTATTAATTTAATAATTAAATTAGTAATTTTTATTACACATTAAACAATTAGTATTTTATTAATAATTTTAAATTAATATGCTAAAATAAATATAATATATATAATTCATAATTATTTAATAAAATTTTTTTTATATTTTATAAAAATTATTACGTAAACATTAATAAAATTTAACTATTTAAAAGAGTTATTAATAAAACAACTCTAGCATTAATTTTTTTTAAAATAAGATAGTCTCATTTTGTTATTTTTTGAAACAAATTAAAATAAAAAAAATTAAAGAACTGATATGATAATGCATGTGATTTTAGATAATTAATTTAAAATTTTAGTATAATTATTATATTAAAAAATATGTAAAATTTTCACTTATAAAAACTATTTGTGAAGTGATTTGTTTAATTCTAAATATAAATCATAAAAAGATAATATAATCAAATAAAATAAAACAGTGTTAATTTTCCAACATAGTAAAAATATTTGATTATATCATAATTTTTTAAATTGATTAATTATTTTTAATAATAAATTATTTATATTTATATTCGATTAACTGTAATTGTTCATTGATAAACCAATTTTTTATACATTATTAATTATACAAATAATTAATTGATCATATAAATTATATTTTTTAAATTATTAACCATTAATAATTAATTATACATTAATAACTAATTATGTAATTTATTATTAAAATATTTTTAGTTAGATACGGATAGATGTAAATATTATATGTAAGTGTGATAATTTTTTGTTTTTTATATAATATTTTTAAAAAAAATTATTGACATAATGATCGATACTAAAAATTTCAAACATCCTTTTATACATAAATAAGTATACTTTTATATGAATAAAATTATAAATTTTTATGTTCATATTTTACATTAGCAGACAGGTATGTATTTTATTGTTTTATTATGAAAATAGACTTGATTAAATATTTAATAATAAATATTTTTTATTTATTAATAGTGATTATTTTATAATACTTATTTACTTAAATAATAATTATAATTTAAAAATATTTTTATCAGTAAATATAAAATAATATTTTAATTTAAGTTACTTTTTAGTATCAACAACATTAAAGAAGCTTATAAATATTGAGTTCACAATAAAGGTTATGAATTTAAACTTTCATTAAACCTTGAAGCATATTTAATTTTAATAAATTTTCTAAACCTAACCTAAATCTTTTATAAAAAAAATACCTTTTTAAATGAAGCGTTCACAAACATAAATTTCTATTTATAATTTTTTTTAATAAAATAGAACTCAAGCCTAATTAATAAGTTAATAAAATTTAATCCGAACACATTCTTAATAATTAATATCATCACTCATGCAACTAATTAATTCCTCCTTGTTTGACATAATTTTCAAAAATACAATTTAAAAATTTTATATTCCAAAAATTCAATCCTCATTCTCTTAAAAAAATGTCGTTGTCATGTGACAAAATTTGCTATTAATTTAAACTATTAAGATTGTGAAAGTCTTCTCTTTTTTTTTTAGCTGAGTGAAATAAATGTATAAAATTTCAAATGAAAAAATCTAGTTTAATAATATTTCTCTTGATTATAAAGTTAAACTAATTTAAAAATTTTGAAATAAAATGAAAATGTTTATATTATTAAAAAATTAAGTTGATAACAAAATTTTTAAATTGAATTTTATTTAAAAAGATAGCTACTAATATCTTCGTCAACACCTACACGAGTCACTTCCACATATTCTGATCCCAGTAGGTTAACTTGTAAAAGGAGTTTACAGATTACTAATACCAAAAGTCACCTGCGACGGAGTTTTAAGGAAAGAGAATTTTTTCAATTTAAGTTAAAATGTTAAATGGAGTTACGAAAAATACACAAATAAGGCCTATGACGTGTTGCTTGTTTCTGTATAACATCGTCAGCACTCAGCAGCTTACGATTAGATTTGGATTAATTTTTAGATCAAAATGCCGCTCAATTTTTAATACAAAAGTCAAATATGACTCGATTTATATATAAAATCAATTTTGATTTTATTTACAGTGATATAGATTATATTAGATGATTTAGTTCTTTATTCTTTTAACCTACTTTTACTATAATAATATTATTTAAAAAGCTATATTAACAGGTCAGTATTCTTATATAGTACGATTTCACTGTTGTATTCTTTTTTTATAGTCTAACTTCATATTTTGTTCAAAGAACTAACTATTGAGTGATTACTTTTCTTGTTATACCACTTAATTAAATATATGAAATTAATTGATTTTCAAGTCCTAAATATGTTTATTCTGAATGGCGAGGGGATTTTAACTTCCTTTACCTAAATAACAATAAAAATAATTTTTATGGCTACTTTCCTTAAATATAAGGAATGCTTGGTTTTATTTGGAGGTAGAACAGGAAAAATATAATAATATTAGAAATGATGTATTTCAGTTCAGTTTAAAAAAAAAAATTCAAAAACTGATTTACATTGAATGAAAATTTATTTTACAGCAATTTTATTGTTTGTCAATTTGTTAGATTGATTAAACATTTTTAAACATGAAAACGAAATGATTGAATTACATGGAAAAAATAACTTACATTCGGTTAGTTCGAATCTAAGCTATTAGAATTTTTTTAAAATAAAATTTAGATCACTTTTTTACATTTTAATCATTTCTCTTTTTAAACGAGTTAAAATATATCTAAACTCCTTATGACATTACAATAACTTATCCATAAACGTGAAAATATTTGGACACATTATGTTCTCAGTGCTTGTTATAGAAATATATTTACTTTTTTGTTTAAATAATTACAAATCTTCTCTTCCTAATAACTTTTAAATTATTGGATAAAAATATCAACTAATTTTATTCCGTGTTTTTATATAAAAAAAAAGTATTAAGAGAAGGAAATAACATTATTCTGCTTGGGATTAAAAGTAGACATGAATTCTTTTGGGGTGTTCTGTTTGAATAATGCAGTTGAACTGAGAGCCCCAAGCTGGTTGATAATTGCTGAGAGAAGTTGTTGCCCATAACTCGAACCAGAGAGTGTGAGATAACAGCATTCATTTATAAATAATAAATGTGTTAGATGATTGAATTCGGGAAATAAGTCAGAGAAAGGCTAAGAGCACAAACACGGAGAAGACACGACCCTTTAATTTTGTTGATTAGTTATGTTAGGCTATGATTGTGATGGAGGATTTTGAAAGACAGAGCCAGAGAATGACATAATTTTATTTTTATTTTAAGCAAATATATTTTTAATTTAATTTTTTTACATAAAGAATAAATGATAAATTCTTGCAATGCCTCATTTTTTATTTTATAATTTATTTAATTCAAAAATAATTTGTCTACCCTTCTTTATCTTTTCTTCTAAAACCTCTGATTCAAACTTTTCCGAAATTGTCCCTGATGAAGGCCCATACACAGACACTGAACTTCAATGGATAAGCTAAAGGAACTTCAGCATTTGTTTCGGTTCCCACTTACATACCAACCCAACCCTACTTGTGCATCCCATTTGGATAGACTCAGCATGGCATAATTGGGGGTACTATTAAATTACATCCGTTTCAAGCGCAATTCTCGTTCTTCCAGTTGTTTTCAATTCTTTTCGATAAAATGAAAGTTACGATTGAATGGTATATGAAGAGTAATGATATAATTATTAAAATGTTTATATTATTTTTATAATCCATTCCCTTTTTAAATTTTTTTTATCATATTATTTCATCTTATTCTATATTTTTTCTCTTATATTTCTATCTTTCCCCTAATTTATAAAATTTATTATATAAAATTGATGCATGGATAGGATTATTCATATAGTATTAGTTGAAGTGAATATGGTAGCCATATTTGGCAATTGTTGGTTTATTGCCTGATTTTTTTACTTAGGGAAAGTTGTACCATTTGTTTGCTTTGCCTCTCTTTTCATGGAGAATTGCCAATTTTCGCAAGAATTGTAATATTTTTTGCTATATATTAGAGCATATAATATATTCGAGGATATAATTAGTTTGTGAAATTACTTTGTGTAGATGTAGTAAATTTTGTTTGTTTTATGGTTGAAAAGTTATTATATTTTTATTATAAAAATAAATAATTTAAATTTATATATGCATCTCAATATATTAACAACTAAAATTAATTTTGCTTAATTTTAAATTAAACGATCAACAATGTACTTTATTCCTAGTCACCAAAAAACAGATCTTGGCAATGAACTTGTATATTCTTGAGTAATTTATATTTTATTTTGTAATCCAGGCAAATGGTATCTCATATCAGACATTCCAATTTCCAAGCCTTTAAAGAGGTAAAGCAAAAGTGGGATAAACATAAACAAATAGTCAGTATATTTCCAATAGATAATAATTAATACAACATTATTAAAAATATTGTGCTCGCAAAAAGAGTCTATTATCAGCATGTGAAGAAGAATAACTTTCCACTATGATTCTCTCACAAAATGATTGGAGTAGTGCTGTGTATCGCATATGCCATACAGCATTATTTGGTTGGACCAATATATATTTTACTTAGAGCACTTTAATCCTACCATGTTTTCAGTTTTAACGACCATGACATCTACTTTTTTTTCTCACACCTAAATAATAATAATAATAATAAAATAAGCAACTCCATGTGTGGCTTCTCTAAGCGA
The DNA here is from genome assembly GCA_037954105.1 of Canavalia gladiata. NCBI lineage: Eukaryota > Viridiplantae > Streptophyta > Magnoliopsida > Fabales > Fabaceae > Canavalia > Canavalia gladiata. Next base: position 21,436,001 of record CM075660.1, read on the forward strand.
TTCAGGATTACACATAAGTTCAACCTTTTATTAAACCGAGATATGTAATCCACCTTAAAGATGACCTTATAAATTATACATAAAATTGTAGATTTTACATTTTCTATAAAATTTAATTGCTTAAAGAAGGAACTCATTTTCACTCTCTACTACTCCATCATCTTCTAATATTGGAATACATTAAGCACCTGTTTCTTAAAAATAGGATATGCCTAATATAGATCCTCTTAAATTAGCGCTTTATTACATAAGGAGGATCTTGATAAGGGAAAGGGTATAAAGCTACACGTTAGCCGTAGGTAAACCAATAGTCAAAGACAGAAAGATGAAGGAGCAGCACAACAGCAAATGCACTCTATGAAGGGCAAGAAACAGAGAGATAGAGAGTAGTATTAAATCAGAGAGAAAATGGTCTTTATTCGTAGGGCGTTTATACAGAGCTTGTAAGATTATTTTTCATTTTAAGTTTAATTATACCGAAACATTACATATCAGAATAATAATTTTTTTGTTAGAACTTCATAGGTTTTAGATGCTTTAAAGTGAAAAATGTATTTTAAAAAATAAATTATGAATTTAATTATAACCTTTTTATTAAAAATCAAGGGTAATATTTTATAAGATTCAGCCACATATATATATATATATAACAAATTATGCATATATAATGGATTAAAATTCAGTTCATGAAATCAGAAAAAGAAAAAAAAGAGTTAGTGGAAATTGTAAAAGCAATAAAATTAGGTGGGGGAAAGGAAGTTTTATACTTTGATTTGGTTCTCCCAGGGCTGGGGTGTGTGGTTTGTTGTAAAATGGGAGAAATAGGGAAGGGTTTAGTCAGAAAGCGATTGCACGGATTTGACATAATGACACAGCGCCATGTGCTCCTGTTGTCCTCCCACATGCAACAGATGCATTTCGTGCCCATTTTCTTCGTATCCCCTCTGCACCAGAAGATGATAGACACATGTGTAGTCCTATTTCATCAGTGCTCAATCAAAACACTGACATTGCTTTTCTCATTCGCCTACAACTGCGAAAATAGAACCACCAACTCACCAATACTCCATTTTCATCACCTCCATATGGAATTATCAATTATGGATCCCAATATCTCAACTATTTTATGTTCACTTTTCAACCTCTATTTTATAGTTTAGCTTCGTTCATTTTTTAATTTTATAAATACCCCATGCAGAGTGTGACCATGCAACGCTGTTGTGATTATTTGCTAGTAGTACATATATGCTTGCAAAATGGGACATGTACGCTTTATTTGTTCGGAAAAAGTTCGAAAGTTATTTTTAAAAGGATAGGATAAGATAACTTTTTATTTTATTTTTATATTTATTTAAATAATAAAATATGATAAGTTTTATTTTTTCTATTCTATTCTTTTATTTAGTCTTATTTTATTTTATTTATTTCATTAATAAGATATGATAAATGTATTTTGTTATTCTATTCTCTCTTTTTATTTAGTATAAATTTTATCATATAAAAAGATGGATTACAAAATAGAATAACATATATTTTTGTCTTTCTTACCTACTACTACTACTACTAATAATAATAATAATAATAATAATAATAATAATAATAATAATAATAATAATAATAATAATAATAATAATAATGATAATATTATTATTATTATTATTAATTATTATAATAATATTTAAAATAAAAATAATAATATAATAATGATGATTATTATTACATTATCATTATTGACTAGTTTATTATTTTTTATCTTCTGTCTTATCTAATAATTTAATAATAATAATAATATACTATTAATTTATAATCTTAATACATAATAAACATAAAATAAATTAAATTATATTCATATTTTATCCTATTCCAATATTTTATTCAATCATATTCATCAATGGTCGCATAAAATTATTTAGTATGGTTAAAAAAAATATTTTCCATTTTTTTTTCTCTTCTTCTATTATAAATAGACATCGGAGAGGATTCATGCGGGTTTAGTATAGTACAAATTTCACTTAAAAATTAACAATCTCAATCTTCTTTTTCAAAATTTGGATGATACTGTGGTCGTTTCGAATTGTATCGTCACCGGCTCACCCGGAGACATGCTTCTAACTCTCGCGTACAAGATATGGATATGGATAAGCATAGGTTGGATTTATGAAAAAAAAATAGTTTTAAGAATATTGCATAATTTTAATTAAAATTATATTAAATAAAAAATATCGAGAGACACATTTCCATAGAAAATTTTAAAAACTTCTTATTATGTTTAATTTTTTTAACTTATCATTCATAACTTTTCTTTTACTTGACTTCTTTGTTAATATTTTTCTATTAATTTCATAATTTTTTTTTATAATTTTACCAATTTATATTCAAACATATGATAAATATTCTCATGTTTTTTATTTTATAATGATATTAATATTTTGTTAATATTTATTGAAATTGATTTAAAAAAAATTGTTTAGATTGATTTTATAATGAACCATTTTATATAAATTTATTATTGCATAAGATCTTAAGCTACTATTTTAAAGGTCTAAATAATTTTAAACAATTTTAGCCACCTCGCATAGAGTCAAGCCAAGGTTACCCAAATTAATAACTATAACTTTGATAACTGTATGATCATTATTTTAAGGATAATTTGTTAATTAAACATTTTAACTTTTAAAATAAATATTTATTTGTTGAAAGTTTCGTATTGTATAGAAATATAACTAAGTAACCATATATATATATATATATATATATATATATATATATATATATAAACTAAGAAATTTTTTATTATATAAGTTAACTTTTAAAATTAAGTTAAATTTAAATTTAATTTTTAACATAATATTAAAGTATATTTTAGATTTGTTAATGATCTATCCACAAATGTTGTGTCCTGTCCACCTTACTATATGCTACAGATGTCTAATTTTAGATATAAATAAAATTTAAGTTCAATTTTTAACATAATATTAAAACATATTTTAGATCTATTAATAAATCATCTGTGTAAGTTTAATCTTGTTGCAGATGTAACCTCGTGAAATGTATATTAGAAATAGGTTTAATCTTGTTCCAAATATAACGTGAGAGGTATATTAGAAATCTTGTAAAAGTATGACGAACTAGCCATACATATATAAAATGAGGAATTATTCACTCTTTTAAAAGAGACTAATTTTCATGTGTTAACTTAAAGATATTTTTATTAAAAAAAGAAATTATATATATAAAAATAAAGTTATAAATTAAAATTTCAAAAATTAGAGAAACCGTTGAATGAATTAATATGTAGGTTCAAGATTTAATGATTTAATCATGATTAAATCAGCATTAATTAAGTATTATTTTTAAAATATTTATAATATATAATTGATTAAAAATAATATAATATAATATAATAATATTATAATTTTACATGATTAAAAATTATATACTATTTTAAGTTTTTAAATTTAAGATATATATAAGTAAGATTAAATAAAATATAATTTAATTTTTTTTAAAGAAAAAGTAAAATAATATTATTTTATATATAGATTCAATTTTTACTAATTTTGTTGGTTCACCAATTTATTGATTTTTTAAAAAAAATTTATTGGTTTATCATTAATTTTTTTCTAAAATAATTTATAATTCAAATTACTTTAAAAAAACTAATTTCTAGCTCAATTGATTCAATTCTCATAACCCTACTATCAACCATACAATTCGAAGAAGAAGCAAAAATAAAATATTTTTTTGACAGAAGTTCAGAGTTATAAAGTTATAAAGCCCATAGGCTAGAAAACAATACAATACACTGGCCCATTCCAGACTGCGGCAGTGTTCTACAACAGCAACTAGACATATTAACAGGCACCCATGCTTGGTGGGATAAGACCTAATTTAGTTGGAGCTCATCATTCAAAGTTGGCTTAGCCATTTCCATTATAGGGGTTTTTTGTTTTGGGTCATAGTATCATGGGTTTAGAGGGGTTGGTAAGTTAAGGAGGATTGGGCTCAGTAACCTGGACCCAAAACAATCATCCAATCATATCAACTCATTGCCCCACCTATCAGCAGGCCGTGTGTGTCATTAGGTCAACGAAGCAGCGATAGAAAACTCCCAATCATCTAAAGCTATATTACAGAAAAAATAATTTCATATACTTAAACAATTTTCATTCATTGTTAATTTAAATTTTTGAAGTTATAGTTTATCGTGATAATTGTTTATAGAGTTTTTTTTTTCCTTAACGTTACGTTAAAATAATTTTATTATCCACATTAATATTGTTATTAAAGTCTAAATTTATATCTAAATTAATCGATCGTAACTATAATTTTAAATAATTATATTATTGATTACTTTTTAAAATTATTTATTACATTGTCAGAATCATCAATTTATAAAAGGCTATATCTTCATCGTCAATCATTAATTCATTATATAGCATAGAAGGAATGTAACATCCGAATATATGTATATATACATGTGTGGGCACCGAATTACAAATTGCATGATGTAATTGGTTGGAGGCAAATGCTTCCTCCACGTAACAAAGTACAGGGACCCCGAGATAAAAGGCCATCGAATGGTATTGAAATCCCATTCTGCGAGCTTTTTCTTATTTCTTTAGAGATGATTTCTTCTTCTACTTAAGAATTCCTGAACCTTCTTTTTCCGACGATCAAATTCGGTAAAGTGGAAAGTCAAAGCTTAAGCTGAGAAAATTCATCATCATTCTTTACATTCAACGAACTTAAAACTTTAAATAATGAGAGAAGATTCAAATAAAATTAGAAATATAATTTATACAAAATTAAAATTAATATTTTATAATATTAAAATTTAATTTTAATATTTTGTATTGAATTAAGAAATTAACAATCATATTTAGATATTTTTTAATATTTTATTTTAATTTCTATGCTATTGAATATAATTATATTAAAATTAAGCATGGTTGTAATAAAAGTAAATTGGAAGAATTTTTAAAAATTTACATCTTAAGCATGATTATATTAAAATTTAATATGATTATGCAAAGAACAAAAAGATAATAATAAAAATTTTATATTTATACTTTGAACATGATTATGTATATTTTAAGGACGATTGTGTTAAATGATAAAGAAAAAGATGAAAAAGATGAAAAAAAGTACAAATGCGCAAGATCAAGGAAGTATGAACATGTTGAAGATTAGCACCAATGTATGAAGTAGGATTGCATGACTATTCAACATTGTGTTAATGCAGACTGTGTAATATGTTGAGCATAATCTTGCAACTCATTTAATAAGTAGATATTGTCACACAAATTTCTCTTATGAGTGGTATTGAACATATTTGTGTCGAATGGATAGAAGTTCGAAACATCTGCAATGTGTATTATATAGATTACTGTTAGTTGAATCGAATTGATGATTGAAGGTAAGTATCTCAGTAGTTGTATATAGATTTTGTACCTATAACTGAAATATATGTGTGAACGGTATACGTATATAAAGTAAGATAATGAAGACAAAATTGATGTCTCATATATTGTAATAGTAATATTATATGTGTTTTAACAAAAATTGAGTAAAGTCCACATGATAAGCGGAAGAGAATAATGAGGTCTTGAGATTTGAATAGAAAACGAGGCCTTCATTTGAAGAAAAAATGATGAAGAAAGTAATTGAATAGATTGATTGTCATGCATCATATGTATAAAAATGTTGTTTTGGAAATCTTCAATACGGGAGACTGCTGGTGAGCCCTTTTGTAAAAGTGAGTTGAAAAATCTAGGGGTGGTCCTATATGAAAATAAATCATAGTTCAAGAGAAATGAGAATTTATGAACTTAGAGGGTATGTGACTAGGTTTGAACTTCTCCAATGGCTTTGAGTTGCTCCTTATAGTTAAGATTGCTCTATTCGAAGTTAGCCATCTTGACGCGATCCTAACAATTATCAATACCAGTCAACCAATTTTATGGTTTTGTGAAATGATAATGATTTGAGTGTTGTCGAGAGCATGCTGTTATTATGGTAAGCATGAGTGATGGCACATCGTTGTTGTGAAATATGGATCTCACCAGCCCTTCATTGTTTTAATAAAATGATGATGAAGATTTAGACTTTACATGTATTTGCATATTGTAGGAATGACCAATTATAGATTAGTGAGGATATTAGGATCTGTATTAGAATTTAGAACACCTAAAATAATAAGAATTAATATAAATTGCTTACCTTTTGAAAATACCTTGAAAATGTTGTCTTTCATTGTGTCCAAATGTACACGTCATCTTCCACTCATGCCCTTCTTTTATCACAACCCTCACTTTAACAGAACCGTGAGTAATTATGGTGCGTATAAAGACAAATAAAGGTCTTCCCCTCCTATAGAAAATACATGTAACCTAATTTCTTTTCACCATGAATATTAGGCAAATTAGACCCTATACAAAATTCTTAACACACTTGTCAATTGGGTTTAAGCCCATATATACATATACATGGTGTTTTCCAAAACCTATAAATGGATCACTTATAATTATATGAACTTACAGGAAAAATACTAGGCTATCCGTTAACTCGTGTTCATAAAATCAAAATCATCAATCAATAAAAGTCTAAATTATAATAAAAATTTCAACATTTTCCCACTTGGACAATATTCATTAGATTTTATTTTATTTTAAAATTTATTTTGAAAACAACTCTGAGATCAAACAACCATGGTTATAAAAATAACCTGTACATATTCATCACAAAACATGATCATCTTAATCGATAAAACCATTAGTCAAGAGTCACAAGTGCAATTAAACTATTAAGGGTTTAGTTCACCTATGATCATATAACCAAGAATTCAATTTTCATGATCCTATCACAAAGTGTGCAAGTGTAGCTACACATCATATGATTGTGATCCACTTTATGCTACTCTGTATGGATCCTACATTGTGTCTTCCCAAGAAAACACAACTAATCTCTCAAGAAAATTATAATCCATGCTTTATTTGAAACACAATTCGTATAAGGAACCAAAACATCTTGAGATAACACAGTATACAAAATTTCTCATTGATAAATATATTGATAATGATATGATAATCATGCGTATAAATTTATTAAAACAATTACATAGGTTCAATGTATTAAAGGTAAATATGAAATAATAATAATGATAATCCTCATTAACCAAATACATTAAAAGATCTTATAACACTCATATTCTTAACATGTTTAATAAATACTATGGGTTTAAGACCCTTAGTTAGAGGTCAACAAGCATCTTCTCATCTTCTTAGTGACAATATGCTTAACAAGAATTTATTCATTTTCAACCATCTCTTCAATAGCCAAGAACTTAATTCTAATATGTTTTGAAGTTATAGTGATTCTCTTATTCTTGGTTAAGAACACCACAAAGATGTTATCACAATAAGTATTCAATGATTTAGAAACAGAATCTATAATTCTCATAGTAGAAACAAAGTTTTCCAGTCATATATCATATGATATAGTCCTATAATAAGTAATAAACTCAGTCCATGGTGGAGGAGATTGTCAAAGTTTGCTTAACACTTTTTAAGATATAACACCTTTAATCAATATGAATACACACACACACACACACACATATACACACACATTAATAGATTTCTCATTATTTACACTTCTAGTAAAATATAAATCAGAGCATCCAACAATCTCTAGGTTGTTAACCTTCCTATAAACAAGCATTTATTTATTTGATAAGGACCTGCCAAGCATATTAGCAACAAAAGTTAAATCAAGTTTAATGTATATTTGGACATACATCAAACTTCCTATGATATTAATATAAGAAATATTATCTATAGAGCTTATTTTAATATCATTCTTAGGATGTTGATCATTGTATAACTTATCATATTTGAAAATAGGAGCATTATTGAGTTTACATGTTTTCATATTGAACATTTCAAAACTTACTTAATATAAGCCTAGTTTTTTATATCCAAAATTTACAAAACTTATCTTTATGGATCTTTATTCTTATAACCAAAAGAAATTTCTTCAAGCTATTTCATGTCAAAATAAATTGACAACATATTCTTAGTTTGAATGAACAAGTGACAATTGTTAGTGACAAGTAAGATGCCATTTACATAAAGAACATAAATAACAAAACCTACTTTTGCAAACCTTGAGACATATGCACTAATGCACCTTATTTTCCCTAAATCCTAAGAATGTAACTAACTCATCAAATTTAAGGTACCATTTCTAAGAAGTCTCTTTTAAACCATAAAATAATTTTTTCAATATTCACCTTAAATGCACTTTGTTGCTTTCTAGGAAATATTTTAGATGTTATATATAAATATTTTCATCAAGATCTATTTAAAAGATCCTTCTTTATATCCATACGATGTAAAGCAAGATTTTAATTATCATTAGTGTTATAATAATCATAAAGGAATCTTTTAATGAAATTAGAAAAAACTTTTTTTATATTCAATGTCTTGCTTTGAATAAATCCTTTAGTCTCTAATCTTACTTTAAATTTTTCTACACTTTTCTTAGAGTATTTCTCAATTTTTTTTTAAAAATATCCATTTACATTCAATGTAGTAAAATACTAACAGGACCATCCACTAACTCCTACGCACTATTGCAATTCATAAAGAGTATTTCATCATCCACAACCTATACTAGAAAATGCCTCTATATATTTCTATAGGTCTAGTAGATAACTATCTAGCAGATAACTAATGTTGAAGTCTAGCTCTTAGAGGAATGTATAATTGGATTCCTCCTTTTTTAATCATAATTTAGAACACAAATCCCAACTTGTTCTTCTAGAGGTTACATATCTCATAGAGTTTCTTATTATGGTTTTTTATGCGCCTTATAAACTAGTTGATAAACAATCTATTTTGAAACAAAATGATTGGAATAAAATTTTTTTTTTACCATAGCGCCTCTCATCATCATTAAAGATGTTAGAATCTCTTATGTTATATTTTATAAATTTAGTAATGATGATCTTGACTATCCTTATTTTATAGGTAGGATAGTAGAATTTATATTCTCTTTGGAATATACATAATTATTTTAAAGAATCGTCTCAAAGTGATTCAACCAAACTGGATTCATTCATCATACACATCACCATGTCTATCATAAAACTCACTATCTCTTCTAATTTTTCTCATTTAAAATTTCAATATTATTTACGTTGTTATTCGTGGAAAATTTAAAAGGACATGAAAATAATAGTAAAACCATTAATAACATGGGTAATAAATAAAATAATAATTTCTAAAATTTAGGATTTAACATGTATAACATAAACTTTTCTATAGGTAGAGATTATATAACAATTACAAAAATTCAACACCTGTAGGTAGAAGAATTTTACTGTAAAAAATCATCCTAAAATTCATAACATGAGATTTAACATGAGCAATTAAGAAAATAATAATTTTTAAAATTTGAGATTTAACACATATAGCATAAACTCTCTTGTGGGTAAAGATTATATCATACAAAACAACAGTTACAAAAATTCAACACCTATGGGTAGAAGAACTTTACTGTCAAGATTATCCCAAAATTAACATGTCATAACAAATTAATCAATGAATTAATCCTATGTGGGTGAGTTAAAACAAAATTCAATTCAAGTGACACAACATCCCAATAGTTAACATAAACAAAAACTCTACCAATGTAGTAAATGACCTATTGTGGTGGTGTACACTCACTCAATCAAAAGAGCTTTCAATAAGGATAAACAATTGTCCAAAAGATTTTCATCATTCAACTTCAATTTTTCAAACACATACGAAAACATCAAAATTATATATATATATATATATATATATTATTGTACAAAGAACGAAAGATTATCCTTTATACATATAAATTCTCATGACATATACAATGAATCCAATGAAGAAAATATCACGTTTATTTTTTTTAATTTCAACAAAAAAATAAACCTCAAATCTATTTTGTTTAAGATAAAAATTATTAATCCCAAATTTCTAAATCTTAACCGATCTAGAAAAATTTATAAATTAAAATTTTAGAGTTCTAAATCTAAGTATAACCTTACTATGATACCACATGTAAGAAACTTTCATAGGATCTATATTAGAAGTTAGAATACTTAAAATAAAAGAAATTAATATAAAATATGTATCCCTTGAAGATATCTTGAAAACATTGCCTTTATCCATATCCAAATATACACGTTAGGAACAGATTCTTCCACTAGTGTTCTTCCACTATCATAACTCTCACTTTGATGGAATCGTGAATAGTGAGAACGTGTGTAGAGATGAATGAGGACCTTGCCCTCTTATATAAAATACATATAATCTAACTTTTTCCCATCGTGGATATTAGACCCACTAGGTCCTACATAAAATTCTCAACACACTTGTCAATTGGGTTTAAGCCCAATAAACACATATATATGATGTTTTTCAGAACTCATAAATGAATAACTTATAATTATATGAGCTTACAGAAAAAATATCTGGTTATCTATTAACCTGTTTTCATAAAATCAAAATCACCATTCAATAGAAATCCAAATTATAATAAAAATTCCAATATATTGTGGTATAAAACACATTAGACCTAAGTCTAATTTTGAATTTGTCATCATAGAAAGATTCAAAGAGGATGATAAAGTAAACATATTCATACATTACATATAATAGTTATTTTTATGATAGTTCTTTGTAAAGAACTTATAATTTGCTTGTTTGACTTTGTAAACCAGGTTAGTATATAAGGTATTAAAACCCATGTGTTTGGATAGAAGTTGGAATAACCTTATGGATATAATGTATGTTAAGATTGATTTTGTGAAAATTTCTTGTAATTGTTCAAGAAAATTTTATATTTGGTATATTAAATTGTAACGCAGTATACTATTTTTAGTCAAATTTTACTTGAATGAAATGTTTCACTTTTTCTTTTTTCTTATGTCTTATATATGATTATGATTTCGGTATTTGAACCATAATGTGATCATTCTCCTCACAATAATGAAATGATTGTCGACATGAATATAAGATAGAAGATTTCCCACCATACAAATCGTACGCTCACAATAATGAAATGATTGTCGACATGAATACAAGATAGAAGATTTCCCACCATACAAACCGTACGCTGCTATTGTGAGGCAAAACTTTTAAATATTAATAAAAAAAGTTGAAGAATTAAACCTAGATAAATTTTGTACTTTTATCTTAATAATACCAGATTAAATTTTCTACAACTTGATTGTGTAAAAATTTATGTAAATAATTTATAAAATTATTATAAAAATACATGAATTCACAAAATAATTCTACTTCACTAATTAATAAAAACTAAACAGGACCTACACAAATAATTTTAACATATCCACAAAACCCAAAAGATAACATATGCACAATACATTATACTCCAAAATATAATAGGCCTAGTGGCATTTTTGAAGTTTCCAATTAATTATCCACAATTGCTTGTGTTTGGCCACGATTCCATGATACTCCAGACTCTCGCCAATGAGTTTTTAGGCTAAGGCTCTCCATATTTCTTGGAAAGTTGAGAATATTCACCAAAATGAGCTTGTCTCATTGAATTATACAGCTCAATCACACCATAACTCTATTTATATAAGAACTTTAGATAATGCACGCTTGCACCTGTTGATGTACAACCCTAAATTTCTACCCACTGCTCGCATCAGCAGAAAAGGAGTTATATGACAGCGTGATAAAAGATATGAAGGACAACCCAGATCTAGCTTGTATAAGTATAAAGTCAAAGTTAGCCAAAAAAAACGACAAATTTAATCAATCTAATTATATATGCAACCAATAGAGAGAAGAAAATTTATCAAATGTCGTAAACTTTAAAAGAATTGCTATATAACAAAGATTCGTATAATGCCCAAATGGGGACATGTTAGCCAATTTTTCAGTTACGATTTTGAATATGTTTTGCATTGAACTAACTATTAAATTAAGACAAGGTAATTTATATTTTTTTTATTAGTTTATCCTATTTTTCCAAGATCAACTTATATTATGGTTCACTTTCACTGTTGCCATTAACTATTAGGTGTTATTATATTGCATTTGGTTATAATATTAAATTTATGAATCTTTTAAAATTTTGCAGGCATGTATATTATAAATTAATAGCATCAAACTCTATTTCTATTTGCATAATAAATATAAAAAACTAAATTGTCTAGTTAAGTGAAATAATTTCTTTGTATATTTTATAATCATGAATTGCTTTATCTATGATTTTTTTCCTGAAGTTATTATTTATGCAGATATAAGTTTAGATAATTTTTTTAAAAAAATGCAAATAAAAAAACATAATATTAACCCAAAACCATATCCATCACCATACATACTTCTTTAATTATTTTTTTCCTGCTTATTCATTAGGACTAAAATCGTTGGTCGTTAATGGTATCGTTGTACAGTCACATCCAACTTTGTTAACTGCCTTACAAGTGAGATGAAATTTGGGAGTTTCAGCTAATACTGAAACATTGTAGCCAACAATTTTTTTTTGTCAACTCAAATTAGAAAAGAATGGAATACCGGTGGAGTTCAACCAGTCATTGCCCTGTATAAACTGGGAAACTGTGAACTGAGAAGCTTCAGTGGTGGAATTGATGACCCTATAACCTGGCCACTTAACTCTACCACTTGTGTTTGAACCAGGACCTCTATTCATGTATTCCCCATAATACAATGTATCCAATGCAAAACTCCCATTCCATTCCAACCACCCTGCTGGGTCAATCAAATCTTCCATGTAAGATTTTAGATAAACCGTTCTTGAGTAAAGTTTCCAAGGACGACCCAGGTAGCTCTTGAACGAGGATTTGACTGGGATTAAATCTGCTGCAGCTGCAATCTTGCAGTTCAAGATGGATATGCCTGTGTTTTGGTTAGGGTCCTCTCTGCCTTGTGCAGTGAACAAGTTCTTCTGATTTTCATTTGGTTTTCGTGCGTATAAATTGCAGTTTTGGAACACCACAGCTGCATTGCCAAAAATGAAATCTACGGTGCCGTAAATGTCGCATTCACGATAGAATTGACGTAGGGAATGAACGTAGAGAGTGTCTTGGTACCCAACAAAGCTGCATTGGTAAAAGGCTGAGAAATCAGAACCACTCCTTAGGGCCACTGCTTGGTGTTTATCGGGCCCTGCTGAGTTCTCAAAGGTTATGCCCTTTGCTATGAACCTCTCTCCTACCACAGCTGAAAATTATTGCATATAAAAAATTGTCATGAGAGCAAAGTTCGCTGGCAAACCCCACAAAGAGGCTATTATTCAAAAGAAAAAGAGTTATAACTTTATTCTAGGCGAATTTTATTTATCAAATAAATAAAGTTTACTTTACTCTTCTTTTTTCAATGTCCTCCTCCTCCCCGCCAGAAAAAAGAATAAAGCATTTTTTATTTGTTGAAAGCTAAAAGCAAAAAGCAAAAGGGATAGAAGAAGTAGCGAGCAAAGTGGGCCTAATGGCACTGAAAAGTAGTTGGGTTTGTGCTGAGTATAATGCAGATCTAGACTATAATTCACCTTTAGTTGGGTATGGACATGTGGACCCTATAGTTTGACCCAATTCATAGATAACTCTTCTTTTTGTAAAAGTATAGGTTTTAAATAATGGGAAGCCAAGGGCAGACATACTCCCGCGTGTATTGTTATTTTGTCTTTATAAAAAATGGTGTCGGCACTGGTAAGCACTGAAGTATACATGAAAAACAGGAAAAAAAGAAAAAAAACTGTCGGCAGGAGATCCCAAATCTAGGTTTAATAATCACTGCCAACTTCAACTTGGAATAAGAAATTAGTTTGATTTGTTTACAATCAATACTTATTTGATAATTTCATTGTAATTGAGATGCATCGTCTGATGGACTGAGGGGAAACATTTTTGGTACAATTGATATTATTGGATTACAATATAATTGAAAAAGTAAACCGAACCACTTAAAAACATATAGTTTTCCAAATTGTTTCATAGAGGAGGAATAATTGAGGGACAATGATGACGAAGATAAACATGCATTTTAGAATCTAGCTACCATTGTATCTAATAATACTCTAATCACTTTGTCATTATTAATGGTTAATAGCAATCACGGCATGGTAGATCAGTGGGATACTTTAAGACATTCAGCTTACTTTATAGCAATAAAATCTCAGAGATGCATTTGAAAATGGGTAATTATATTCATGCATTCTAAATATCACTCCATCCAATATCTTTCTCTGCATGTCTCTTTTTATTATATCTCATCACCTATTATATATATCACTTGTCTTTTCTGAATATATACATCTATAGGTGTACAAGCAACCTCTTTTTTGTATTTTTAAACTATTTTATTTTTTATGTTTTGCTTTTGTTTTGTTTATTTTGTACTTTTGGCTTTCAATGACTACAGTTAGTACATCGTTGCTTGTGATCGGAAGGAGGGCGTGAAACTATAAATTGACTCAGATATAAAACGTACATGTATGGACCCATCAATCACCTATCATTTTTCAGCATTATGTTCAATCACGGGAAGCAGAATCCTCGAAGATTTTAAAAGGGCAAAGCCTTTTTTATCTTTTGAACTTTCCTTGGTTCTATTTCTAACATTCAAAGCCAAGGCCAAGTTGTGCTCTGGTGTCTCACAATCACAAAATAAGAGGCAGCATTATAGTAGTTGCCATGACTACACAGTCTATCCTATAGGGTGTAAGCATAGTTGTAGCCATTTGCTAAATAACTAGTACCTGCCTGTGATATTTGAATTTGAAGGAGAATAGTACGTATAAAAAAATGTATTGGTATTCTTCTAATTTTAACTTTGAAAGTATTAATTTTAAGAGAATTAATGTTAAATCATTAAATAAGATGATAACTTGTGTTTAAATTAATTTAAAATCTTGCTTCTCCAAAATAAATAAATATAAAATAAGAAAACAATAATTTATCTACAATTAATTCTAATTAAATATTAATGACTAACTTTAAATTTATAAATATATTCATATTTTATACTTTTACAAATTTACTTAAATTCATTAATTTCAACCATATTTTATTATAACGTATAGTTTTCATTAAAGAGGGTAATTAACTTTAAAACAACCAACCGGGCCCAACCTTTTTCTTAAAATAAAAAATAATTTATCTACTATTAATTTTAATTAAAATATAACTAACTTTAAATTTATAAATATATTCATATTTTCTACTTTTACATATTGTCTTAAATTCATTAATTTCAACCACATATTTTTATTATAACTTATAGTTTTCATTGAAGAGGGTAATTAACTTTAAAACAACCAACTGGGCCCAACCTATGCTAACTCTACAACGGTATATTTAAATTCAACTCTGGAAGAGCATGGTGACTTGACAAATCCAACGCAGCCGTGTCTGTCCAAACTCTAAACCATTTAAAATAATAATTTACGTACATTATGTATTAACTACAAATTCACCTACCAAAATGAATCTATTAATCCTTTTTGAGCGAACATGTGGGCTTATCATCAAGTTGCCATTTTAGTTGTCTTGTTCTAACATTTTCTAATGATTTTTCTTTGTCATTGACACAGCAGCCACACCGGCCGCTTCAAAGTAAACCTATTCATTCATCAAACTTTCCCATGTATGATATAACCTTATTAGAGGCCTCCCCTAATTTTTCTTTTCTTCTTTAAAAGGTTGAATATGAAAGCAAGGTAAAGTAAGGTAATTAATCCAAAATAGTATTGTAGTAGAAGAAGAAAGAAGAAATAGTTACCAACAGTAGCTGATTGGAAAGTGGTCCATCCATCCACAACATTCCTATTCCCTTTCACTATTGTCTTCCCAATCCCATCCCCTACAAACATCACATTGCTCTTCTTTCTGATCACTTCCACATTCTCGAAATATGCCCCTGCCTTTATGTGTATCACAAACCTTCCATCAACGCATAACAAAATTAACATCACACTTCAAATATGCTAAAGATTAATTAAACACATGGCCTTAAAATAAACTAGGACTATATGCAATTATGCACTATTAGAAATCTAATATAAAATGTGTTTGTGCATTGTCCTTGCTTGAAACCCAAAAAAACTATTACGTGACAAGTTTAACTAAGATTTTGAAATATATATAGTTGGTGGATGATGGGTACCTTGTTGTGCTGGAATTAGGAGCCACAGCGAGTGCTTCCCCAATAGTGGTGAAATTGCCGGTGCCATCTTTGGCAACGACAAGATCGAACTTGGTGTCATTGACAGAAGCTTGGAGGAGTTTTCTATCTTTGGGAGAGACCCAAGAGGGGAACCCCTTTTTCATGTTGCCATATTCGGGAAACACGTGAGACTTAGAGGTTGTTTTGTTGATTCCAGGTACTTTCTTCAGCATGGCCAAGGAGTTACTCACGTGATGTGATATCTGAAGCAGCTTCTCCTGGATTTTGTCTCTCACTTTCCCTTTGCTATAGGCGAAGCCGTCGAGGCACGTGTACAAGTTGGTCATTGCACCGCTTAGGAGAGTTTGCAAATCGTTGTGTCTCTTGGACCCTATTGTGGTTTTGGAGAGATCTTGGATGGTGGTTTGGAGCTCCACGGTGGTGTCATCAAAGAGTTTGAGACAGTCATCGAGAGCTCTCTGATCGAGTGAGTTAAGATTTCTGAGTTTCTTTTTGAGGTCACTGCAGTTATAGGATGATGATCTTACCTCGTTCATGGTGTGGTTTACCACTGAGGAGATAACTTGTGGGACAGATTTTGAGGCAAGATCTGGGAATGTGGCCAGGGTTGAGACACATAGGTCTTGGTAGAGTGTTTCTTTGCATCTGGACTGGGCTACCTGTATGTGCTTTTCCAAATGGAATGTGTCTTGTATGGAATGGGTTACCAAGAAGAGTATCACAAAAGTAATGGATGCAAAGGGTGCTGTCCTTGTGAGGTTCTTCATGGTAGAGGTTAAGTGATTCCTGTGCAGCTAGCAGGGTACATGGTGAGGATAAATAGAGTGGGGGCGTTTCATCTCACACCGTGAAGCTTGAATTTTTTTTAAATTCAGTTCGTCATAATGTGACATGGACCTCATACTCACCAAGTTACATGCCACCTCAATTAATTGAACTCTCCACCATGGAACATGTGCCCATATGTGACAAATTTAATCATTTTGGCTCCTGCATGACCTTCGACCACTCTTTCTCTCTCTCTCTCTCTCTCTCTACCTTGTTTGACCCCTGCTTTTCCTGTGAATATTTGTAGGAACAAGCTCCAATAATATTGCTTCACCCTCCAATCCTGATTGCCCCAAAGGGAAATATATTTCTGTTCCTCATAAAAGGCTTATTTTATTGAAAATATACTGAAATTAACTTGGAATGCGTAATTAATGAGTAAAATCAAGTGATATAAAATTCTAAATACATTTCTACCAGACCATATATATGATTTGATCTTCAATTTCGAACGTGTCACGTCTGAATTAATAATATTGTCAAGAAGATACCTCAATTCCATGGAATAAAGGTGCAAATGAACTCAATTTACATAGCGGGCCGGGTGTGGCATGAAATCTTAAGGTTGGCTAAGTGTTATTAGTTTGTTACAGTTCAACAATTCATCGATTTGTTATTCAGTGGTTATAATGCTAGAATGACCCCAAATCAGTAACAACCAAGAGGATCACTATTACTAATGTAAGAAATAGCAGCAGAAATACATGTTTTTTATTTAAATTTGTGGAGCAATAGGAGTAAGCGGGGTTGTACTCATGATTGCTGTGAGCAGCATGTGACTGTACCAAATTGCGTGCATAATCGGGCTCTGTTCCCACGGACCTATGGCACACGCTGATAAGCTTCATATACTTTATTCTGGATTTGTGGGCCAAAACCAATATGTCTGTTTATTTTATGGTCCATACTTTTCATTGGCCCAACAAAACGTTTTCGCCCATTTGCATGCTGGAGTGTGATCGACGCCAACGCTCATGTTGGATTATTTGATTGTTGTTGATTCAAAAAAAAATAAAATTGGATTCGAGTTTAGTTGACCAAAAAATTGAAATTTTCGTTATCAAGGCACCAAAACTAATATTTTTATTCTCTAAAAATATAAGTTTGGTCTAATTCATTTTTTATATAAATAGAGTTAATCACCTTTTATATAAATAGATATTTTTTTATGGACAGACCATAGATGTTGAGAAACGTGTTGCGGTGATAAGAAGGTCATATCTAAACCAAACTGATCATAGCAAGTTTATCACATAACATACGAGAATTGACATTGAAAAAATAGATGATTAGTTGTTTCCTCTTGTCTATGCAAAAAAGATAATAGTGCTGATTAGATGTAAGTAGTATGTTTCTAAATTTTGACCTTCAAAATTATATAATATAATATGACATAAAAAATATATTAAAATAAAAAGTTGTCAAATTATATAATAATTAAGATTGTAATAGTTTTGTGTACGGGACTTGCCCTCTCCACATGCTTGAATTTAAGATTATCCTTTGACTAGAAGTTACCTTTATCGGTCATCTTGCTTGTACATATGGCAAAAATAGTTAGCAAGCCTTTTTTGGAAAATTTAAACAAGAAGTCATAGACCAGTTTCTCTTCTCCCCCAGCAAATAAACACATAAAATTGAGGTTCTATTAGACTTTGTATTGTTTCGTAAAACTAACAGATAAATTAACTGAAAATTGAAAAATAAATAAATTAAATTAAAATTATTTAATAAAATTAATCGATAAATATAAAATAATAAATATGAATATAATTAGATCAAAATTCAAATATTATAAATTTTTTATTGAAACTTTAAAATTTATTATTTTATTTTACTTAAAGTAAATTATTATGTTAAAAATTAGAATAATATATTTTGTTACTATATTTCTATTTATATGTATTAATCTAAAAAAAAAATTTACAATTATTTTATCAATTGTATATTAAAAAAAAGATTTGATGATTTTATTTATTTCATTATTTCATTATTTAATGATGTATTTTTTTTAAAAAAATTATTTGTTTTAAATTAAATTTACTTATTTGATAATTTGATAAATAAATTTTAAATAATACTGTTATGAAAAAATATTTATTTTATTTTATTTTAATAATTTAAAATTTTTATCAAAAAAGATGAAATATTTTATAATAAAAAATTTCCAGAAGAAAAAGTCTTGGAAATAGGAAAAAATAAGTTAAGATAAATAGATAATATAAATAAAAATAAAACATAAAAATATAAAATTATTTTTATTCTTTAGCTAAGAATGAGAAACATTATTTTAAAAACATTTACATAAAAGCTAGTAACTTTTATTTTGTCTACTATTTTATTTCTATTAAATCAAACTAAAATATTTTAAATTTTTTGTAACTATCTATTTCATCTTTTAATTAGATGAAATTAACACCTAAACATAACACAAGTAAACAAAATATATATATATATATATATATATATATATATATATATATATATATATATATATTTATTGGTCCCAATGAGGCTAACTCCGTCACGGAAGAACCAAAAAGTGGAAAAGATAGAGAAGAGGCATAGAAAAAGCTGCCTAAATTGCAGGTATTCCACCAAATTACAAATACATCAAATACATGGGCACGCACACGTTATACTTGCACGTTGAGTTGCATTCACGAAACTAATTTATGTAATTATTTAAAACTCTATTCTTGACGCGTTTTCATATCACCCGGATATTAATTGTGGCCTTCCACAGACCACAATGGACATACTCATCCTATATAGACGATATATATAATAATTTATGATAGAATTATTTTGTTGAATATTTTAAAAAATTTGATAATTAATTAAATAAATTTAAATTAACATACAATAAAAAATATATATTATTTATTAAAATAAAGTTATATAATAAAATATTAAATTTATTTTAAATATTATAAAATTTTGTAACCATAATTTATATAATAAAATTTATTTATTTAATAATTAAATTATTAAAATTTAATCATTTAAAAGAAATTAAATGGAATAATTTTATCATATTAAATTAATTTGATTTTTCTTTTTTTTATATATTAAAAAATTTTAAAAAATTATTTTTTCATAAATAAATTTTTTTATATAAATTTTATGGTCATATTAATGTAATTCTTGAATATATTTAAATTTTGAATAATTTTATATTAGAAAAGATTTACAATTTTATCTGAAATAAATTATTTTTAATTATAATAAATTTATATATTTTTATATTATTTTTAATAATTTCAAGAATGGATATCTTCCATTATTCAACATCTCTCACTCTCACCCTGCAAATTAATTGGAGAGTAGCTCTTTGTAATCGTACACGCACCCAATTCAACTTAATTATAGAAGTTGAATTGAAAAGTTAAAAATTAAAATAATTAAATATAAAAATTCAAAAATATTTTTATTATGTTAAATTAAATTTAGATTCAATTTTAAAAACTAATATTATTTAATCTAAAATAAAGTCATGTGAGTATATTTGAATTTATTTATAAAACTAATCTCATATTCATATTTACTTAGCTATATACTTATAAAATTATAGAATTTAAATATTTTCCTTAATTTTACTGTCAAAATTATATCTTATTATTAGATTTTTAAATATATGTTTTACTATTTTAATATGTAATTAAATTTAATTATTTTAAATTTATTTAAAGTTGTTCTTGTGCTCTCATATTTTTTACTATAACACTTTTATGTTATATAGAAGTAAGTTTTCATTAAAAATAATGTAGAGAAGATAATAAAAATTATTTAATGTTTTATAATTAAAAAGTAAAAAATAAAACTTTAAAATTTAAAATTAAAATATTAATTCAATCCAAACTATTTTTAAAATTAATCAAGATCATTAAATCATTAAATAAAATTTCAATTTAAATAAAAATAATATCGTTCATAAAATTTTCAGTAAAATATGTGCATGGTGGAATAAAATTATTCCTTAACATAAACCAAACAGGAAGTTTAGGTAATTAATTTATTATTTTAAAATTGATTTTATAGTAAATAGTCTGCAATTTATTAATTAGTAGTTAATTTAACTCTTACATATTTGATTCTCTTCAAGTAAAGTTTTAAATTCAAATTTTATATATAAAAAATTATTTAAAAATTAATAATCCTTCTGTATAGGTATGGATATTTTCAATTCAAGAAAATTACTTCCTGAAGAAAATACATGTATTCTAAAAATAATAATGAGATTAACTTTTAGAAATAAAATTTGCATATTCTTCATTGAGTAAAAAATAAACATTGATTTTAAGTGTACTTAATGAGATATTAATCTCTTCCCTATTAAATTGAAGGATATTTCGAGAAATGAAAAAAATTAACGTTTTACCAAATTTTTAAAAATAATTTTATTTACACGTTAAAATTAATTTTACTTATTTTTAAATAAAAATAAAAATATCATTAAACATTACTTGTAAATCCACAGTGTAAATTCACTGCTATACATACTAAATTATGGTAGTTTTTAAATTTTATAATGGATAAAATTATTACAAAATTTAAATGAAAAGCCTTCGTAAATTTATAATTTATCTAG
This sequence comes from Canavalia gladiata, assembly GCA_037954105.1. Classification (NCBI taxonomy): domain Eukaryota; kingdom Viridiplantae; phylum Streptophyta; class Magnoliopsida; order Fabales; family Fabaceae; genus Canavalia; species Canavalia gladiata. The sequence goes on from CM075660.1 coordinate 21,457,637, forward strand.
ATAGATACTATGCAGATATATAAATATATTACCGCTAGATAATTAATTACCAGTTGATTACAAAAAGAACAATTAATAAAAATCATGCTTCTCTTTTTTAGTAAGCTTAAAAGGGTTGGAACTTGGAATTGATACATGGTAAAAATGATGGTATTGTGATTAACATTATTTTTATACTAAATATTTAAAAAATATTTAATTTGATCATAAAAGCATTTACAATTTAACTTGAATTAATTTAAAAATAATATAAAATTGATAATCTGATTTTGATTTTTTTTAATGTGAATTCAATTAATTATTTAGTTTTTTTATATTTTAAAGATATCTTTAGCTAATAAATAAATAAATTTCATTCGCTTAAGTATGAATAAAGTGTTAAACAAATATACGAACCTTTAAACATATAATAAATAAATAATATTTTAAATATTAAATTTCATCATAAATTATAAATATAATATAAATTAAAAATAAAAAATTAAAATATTTTTAAAAACTAAAAATATAATATACTTTATGTTAGTATTTATACAAAAATAAAATAAAGTAAATAATATAAATTTAGTATTTTTATTTGATGTTTAAATATAAATTTGCAACATTATTTTTAACAAAAAAGAGAAATTGACTACACAAAACTGTAAAGCGTCTCTCTAGCTTTCCAGATAAAGTTATCATGGGGCCTTTGAGAATTGCCACAAACGTGGCTAATTCATGAATACACAAATTTTTTGAAAACATTCACATCCCCTCTCTTTGCTTCTGTTAGAGTTTTCTTGCTGTTTAAAAACATTTCAAGCACACTGCACCTCACACAAAAATTCTAGTTATCATATATTTGAATAAAGTAGCGTTGGAATATAGATTTAAATTAAATTAGAGAAATTAAGAAATCTAAAATAATCTTTAATTTTAAGTAAAGATAAAAAAAAAATTTCTATTTAATTTAAACAATAAAATGAGTATAAATTTTTTTATTTTATATTAATATTATTGGTTATATATTGAAAAATTAAATATTATTATTTAAGTGTGGTTGTTGATTTAATGATTAAATTGATTAGAAATAGAAATATAATACTAATATTGGATTAAAGAATTATTTAAATTTATGTGAATAGTATATTAAAAATATATTAAAATTTTGAATTTTATTTGTATCATTTTTATTTATATATAAAATTTTGGATGAGAAATTTTATGTATTTGGTATCTATTAGAATTATATTTACAAATTTGCATAAATATTAAAAATTTGTACCATTTTATATAATTTAAAGTTATAATATTTAAATTTAGAGTTATAGGAATAAGTTTTTTTAATAATTTTTAAATGATACAAAAATATTTTTGTATAATAGATAGGTATAAAGAAGTATTTAATTAAAAATATTAATGAAAAAATAAATATTTTTTTATTTATTGGTTAAAAAATATAATTCCTCTTTCTTTTTTAATTTAGTTGTAAAATTTTTTAAAATATAATTGATATTTAAGTGACTTATTTTATGCATCAAAATATTTTTATTTAATTCTTGATATGTGGAGATAAAGTATGTAAAATTTGTATTAATATTAATTTTACACAATTTTTAATAGTTAACTTGTTAAATTTATCAGATATAATATTAAAATTAACTTTTATTTCCTTAAATAATTTTTAAAAAATTTATAAAAATAGTAATTTCATTTTAATCTCTTAAGAGATAATGATTACGAAGTTTGATTTTGTATATAAATAATTTACTATATGAATTGGATTTTTAAATTACATTAATAATTTAGTAGCCAATTTGAAATATTATGAACACGAATGTTATTGAAATACAAATTGTGTAACATGTATTATATGCATAAATTGATGTTTTGAAATTGTCAAAAGAAAAATAATTTATGAGATCTTTTACGAAAGATAATTAAAAAATTTAAGTATCAGTTTATGATAAAAGTAAATAAAAGTTCATGATATGAAAATTTTTGAACTTATGATACACGAGTTAGCTTTGAACATTTCAATGACTTGAAATTGCTCATTGTATGTGAGATTACTTTATTTAAATTTAATTGTCTCAATAAAACCTTAAATACTATGATACCGGTTGAACAATTTCATGATTTCAAGAATGATGAGAATGTGATGATTTTTGTGTTATCAATTAAAAATTGACTTTTGATATTTTCTATTATTTTGATAAAAGAATGATGATTTAGACTAATATACATAATATATGATATAGTGATGGATCAACTTAAAATTAGTAAGATATAATATGTTATAAAACATGTTATATCTTAGTCTAATTCTAAATTTGTCATAAATTTAAGACTAATAGAAAAAACAATAGATCAACATCCATATATACATGATTTCTCTTTATGGTTTAGTTTATGTTTGTATCTATCTTAATAATTTAAATGGTTCATAGTTATTTTAACTACTACTTCTCTATATATAATTATACATAAATAAAATATTTTATGATATTATTTTTTATTAAACCTACAAAATAGATTGTTTGTACTTTGATATTGAGCAACAAAGTAAAACTATCATGTAAATAGAATTTAAAAATAAATTTTTTTGAGAATTCAAAAATAAAAAAATACTATAATTTAGTTTTTAAAAATAATTTGACCTTTTACATATATTTATCTTGTCATCTTAAATATAAATCCTAAATTTAACACAATTATTTGATTGAGAAATTACTTGCAAAATACAGTGAATAAGTAATTATTTATATTTGATCAAAGAAAAAAGAATGTAAACAATGTAAACAATTGAGTGGACTACAACAAAATTCAAAATTTTAATCCAACTATATAAAAAATTAGAATTTTTTTATTAACATTCTTTCTTTATTTTTGAGTTGTTGAACAATTTGAAATAATTGGATTAATTTTCAAACATTCCTATACATATTCAATTACTCTATAGATCTTTGTCGGTTGGTTTTTTTTTTCGCGGAAGTTAGTGAATTTCATAATATTGGATAATTATGACAATTTTTTAATCATCTTAATAAACATCTAAACCACATTATGCTTTGAAACTTTCCTTTTATTCACATTCTTCTGACTTATTTTTCCGTTAATTAAGATATGTTTTTAGACATTGTTTTAAACCAAACCCTCGCATATTATCATGCGATTAGAAGGTTGTTTTAACAACTTTCATTTATTTAAATTTTGATTCCTTCCCTTGAGAATGGGGATTTTTTATCACCACAACCAACCTTATCTATGGTTTCTTCTTACATTTTGCTGCTGCTATGTTGAACATTTTAAGCAAGATGCGTAGTTGACTAAGAAAAACACACTCAGGGAATATATTATTTGAATTAGGAGAATACTTAATAGAATTAAAAATGAATCCTTACATTGAGCGAGGGTCACTAGTCAATGGCCTAATTCAAGTAGGTCAACAACTAACAAAGCAATTGCTCAAACACAGAATGCAAAGCATTTGGGGCTGGAGTGCAATGAATCGCTATGGGATTGTGAAAGTTAAGGCCCAGAGGGTTTTGCATGTTTATTGTCATGAACTTTGTTAGCTACAGTCGTTGTGTACAATATATTTGTAAGGAAAAAAAAAAAAACCCTAATAAATTAGAGAGTAAACTATTAATTACTTAGACATTATGGTCAACCACTACTTGGGATTTAGTTAGACATAATCACGAGAAAACGACATATCTTTGTCAAAGAGCATCCATATTGGTGTCGTCATTATCTTTGATTCTGTTATCTGTATTTCTTTGTCTTTTGAATGCTGGGAACCAACCCCGCCGTTGACAAACTAAAATTAAATAATGTCCCACGGCTATCAAATAAGTCGTGCACCAGATAAATCTAATGGCATCATAAACAAATAAATATAATCACAAGGAATATTTGCATACATGCACGCTTACAGTAAACCTAATGTATTTTCCTCCTAAATTCCTAATCAAATCTTTCACAATGGATGGTTGGAGCTGTTGACTATGTTCGTGGTAGCCATGGCATTAACATCAAGGACTCCAATGCAAATTCCTTCAGTTGACTTCCAATAAACAAAACCTTCATTCCCACTAATCATTATAATAAGACAACATCTTCATCCTCTATATAAGCCCAACTAGCCATGCACCATTCTCAACAACAACCCTTAAGTCTTCTTCCAATGGCTTTCAAGCACTTCTCTTTTCTTACCTTTTCCTATCTTCTTTCCTTCTTGGTCTTGGCATCATTGTCCATAGCTAATGGTGGTTCACTTCCCATCGTCCCACCCGAAACCATTTGCGGGTCCACCGTAAACCCTAATTATTGTAAAAACGTGCTTGCTAATCAAAACGGCAGCGTTTTCGACTATGGTCGCATTTGTTTTCGAAAGTCCTTATCCCAGACCCGTAACTTCATGAACTCGTTAGACTCATATCTTCAAAGTAGCTCATCTTTGTCTCAATCCGCAATTGGTGCTCTAAAAGATTGTCGATTCCTTGCTGAACAAAGTTTAGAGTACTTATCAAACACCTATGCCACTGCTAACCAAGTTAGTGGTGTCCTTCCAAATTCTCAAGCTGAAGATTTTGTAACCTATCTCAGTGCCGTTTTGACCAACCAACAAACATGTTTAGATGGCCTACAGAGTACAGCTTTGGATGCAAGAATGAAAAACGACCTGTCGTATTTTCTCTCCGATGACTCGAAGCTTCATAGTGTCACATTGGCATTGTTCATAAACGGTTGGGTACCTGAGAAGAAAATCATGACATCATGGCCACAAAACGGGAGACATTTGGAGTTCAAAAACGGTCGTTTACCACTTAAGATGACGGACCGAGTACGTGGTATTTATGATTCCGTTAAACGACATGGGAGAAAACTACTCGAAACGGTTAATAATGGCGAAAGCGTTATGGTAAATGACATTGTGGTGGTTAGTCAGGATGGAAGTGGAAACTTCTCGACCATCAATGATGCAATTGCCGCTGCACCAAGTAATTCAGTGGCTAGTAATGGTTACTTCCTCATATTTATCACGGAGGGTGAGTATGAAGAGTATGTATCCATTGACAAAACCAAGAAGTATTTGATGCTAGTTGGAGATGGAATCAATCGGACAATTATTACCGGCAATCATAGTGTTGGAGACAATTTTACAACATTCAACTCTGCAACATTTGGTAAGCAAAACTAATCTAAACATATTTAAACAAGAGGCTTAAATATAGAAGTAAATTCCTTTTATTTTACATTTTTTATATAAAATTTCTTCTATTCTTAAAATTTATACAGTTTTTTTTTACTGTATAAATATATTATACTTCAATTTTAAATTTTTTTATCATATAAATTAAAATACCTTTATAACAAATTTTGATACACTGAAATTTTTTTAATATGTTAAATACTACACAAATATTTTTATTTTTATCAAATATATTGTAGTTAAATCCATAAAAAAATAAAATTATTAAATAGTTAAAAATAAAAATTTAAGATAGCATTAAAACTTAAGAACATGGTTAATAAAATAAATTATAGTTTCATGTCTAGAAAATAATAACAAATTAGTTTAAAAATTTTGTAATAAAAATTATAAAAAATTTAATCACTTCAATGATTAAAATAGAATAAATTAATTTATTGAAAAAAAATTTTAATTAGAAAAAAAATGAAATCATTTTTTAATAAATAACAGTTGATATATGTGATTAAATTTTTAAATTTTTTTTATTATGATGAATTTAAGATAATTTTTTTAATCATTTTTAACATATAAAATTATAAAACTGCACAAATATATTGACGACTTAAACATATTTAGTTCCTAATAATATAATTTAATATATTTTTATATTTTTATATTTTTAAGTAGTTTATATAAATAATATGACATGACTATTTGCATGATAGGTTATTGTTAAATTGAAATAAGAACTGTCAAAAATCTAAAAATGACTTAAATATATTTTTAATTAGCTCATGTGAAAATACAACCAATCTTGATTTTAATTTTTAAACAAAATTATTGGTTTTATTTACATAAACTTTAAATTTTTTGAAAATAATCTTTATTTTCACCTAATATGCATCTAATCATGCTTCATTAATATGCTGAGGTTGTATTTAATATAATATGTTTAGATATTTGACATGTCATTAAAAAGTAATGATAAATTTTTTAATTTTTTAGAACTAAAACCAATAAAAAATCTAAAAATTTAAAACTTATTTAAACTTCAAATTTATAAAAATCGAAAGAAATTAATTTTAATACACTGTCATTGAATTAAAATTTTTACATTATACCATAAATTGTTACGTATATAATATGTCTTGTAGCGTGAGAATTTGTACATCAAACATAGGATACAGAAAAAATGTCTCTTAGCATATCTCGTTTGGGATGTATTGAATTATATATATATATATATATATATATATATATATATATATATATATATATATATATATATAAGGTAAAGACGTAATATAATAAAAGGAAAGATAAACAGAAAGATAAAATATATTAGGATGTATGATTATCATTATTAGTTTTCACAAATTAATTTAATCCACACCCTTTTTTAGCTCTTACACACTTGATATGGATTTACAGCTGTGGTGGCTCAAGGGTTCGTAGCAGTTAACATAACATTCCGCAACACTGCTGGGCCAAGCAAGTTCCAAGCAGTTGCATTAAGAAGCGGAGCAGATATGTCCACCTTCTACAGTTGCAGCTTTGAAGGGTATCAAGACACATTATATACACATTCTATGAGACAATTTTACAGAGAATGTGATATCTATGGCACAATTGACTACATATTTGGTAATGCTGCTGTTGTTCTTCAAAACTGCAACATCTATTCTCGCCTCCCCTTAAGTGGACAATTCAATACTCTCACAGCTCAAGGTCGAACTGACCCAAATCAAAACACAGGCACTTCAATACAGAACGCTACTATTAAAGCCGCTGATGACTTGGCTCCAAATGTTGCCACTGTGCAAACCTATCTTGGAAGACCGTGGAAGAATTACTCAAGGACAGTTATTATGGAATCTTTCATGGATACTTTGATAAACCCTGCTGGTTGGCATGAATGGAGTGGTGATTTTGCGTTGAGCACTTTGTACTATGCAGAATATGATAACATGGGACCTGGTTCAGACACTACCAACCGAGTGACATGGCCTGGTTATCATATTATTAATGCTACTGATGCAGCCAGTTTCACCGTCTCTAACTTCTTGAGCGGAGATAATTGGATTCCTCAAACTGGTGTCCCTTACTTGAGTGGATTGACATAGTCAAACTCAAATGGGTTGACGTTATTCAATTTTTATGGTTTCAGCACACGTGTTTCTATATTTAGTATCTATCAAAATGAATAAGATTGTTATATTATTTACCAGCTTCTTAATATTGCTGTCCAAAATTCAAACCACTGCCTTCTGGCATTTCTGGAATTGATTTTTCTTTATTCTGAAAAGTACATTAATTTAATAATAAATTCAATAAAAGATTGTGAAAGAGTACATACTCACTATAATATATATACAAGAGGTAGCAACTGCTATAAAGATATGTTACAATTAGAAAGTTATTTGATATAAATAAGAAAATTAAATACTTGATACTTCAAATGAAGAATTATAAGATGTTGAACATCGTACCAAAATAAAAAGTAATCTTGTTTATTTTTATATATTTAAAATTTATTTAAAAAGTTATATAATAAAAATATGTGTATTTCAACGCAGTTTTTAAATTTTTTTTTAATAATATAAAAAATTTATGCATATTTATATCAAAACCATATATGTTATCTAAAGTTTATTTTTATCGTATCTTTTTACTAGCCAATTATAAATTAGAAAATATATTATAATAATTTTTTATTAATATGATAATGCAACTAATTTTTTATTTAAAATTTAAAATTTTATAATTTTAATTTTATTTAAAATAAACTTAAACTTTTTCAATATTATTATATTATTTTATTCTGTATTAACAAAAAATATATTAATACTTTACTTAAATAAAAAATTATTTATTTGATTAAATTAAATTTTTTAATTTAATTAATTTAAATAATAATTAACTTATCCTTTTAATAATGATTGAAACATTTAATTGTGTATAATTCTATAGATTCAATATTAAATTAATAGTATATTAGTCACAAATTAAGATTAACATTTAGTAACATTTTTTAATGATCAGATAATATGAAGTAAAATTATTTTATTTTCAAGAACATAAAAAAATAAAGTAAAATTCGTTCCATTTTTTCAACTCGTAGTTAATTTTATAATATGATATAATTGTTAAATTATAATTAATTAATTCATAAATTATTTAATTTTTTTTTATTCATTCAATTTTTTTATCAATATATTAGTTATTATAGTTATGGAGGTCAAATTCATTACCATGAGTTGATAGATTTTTTTTAATCAATTATTAATTCTACAAATATTTAATTAATATTTAATATCTTTTCAATTAACATTTTTTTTATAAGTATTCAAAATTAAAATATAATAAATAATTTTATCAATTATTATAATAGTTTCAGATAAAAAAATTTAATTATTATATTTTTTTATAAAATATAAAAAAATAATGATAATTATAATCATTGAAAATTGTTAATAACTCAATTAAATGGTTATATATCTATATATATTATTTATATAACTTAATACATAAGATATATTAATTTTCATCTAACTTAACCTGCTATATATATATATATTTATTTAAATTATTAATGTTTTTTTAATAATCTAATAATAAAAATAATTTAAATTAAATTTTAAAAAATTTATTTTTTATTATTATAATATCCATCTTAATCTTAAATTTTTAAATTTAATCAAACACTTTATTATATTAAATAACCAATTTATAAATTTAACAAAAAAATATTTAACACATAATAAATTGAATATTAAACATATTTATTTATTTTACCACTAAATAATCCATAATTTAATTTAGAGATATTTAAGTCAACTCCCAACTTTGTGAAACATTGTGAGGATTTTGATCCCAACTTGCAAATGGATAACAAAATTCTTTTTTATATGCTTTAAGCCACTACCAGGTTCTGACTTTTATCAATCGTAGCACCTCACCAATTCTTTGCGAACCGCGTAGACCAAGTTACCAAACTGTTGCTTGCCATATCATTACCCTAAATTTTTTTATTCTGAATTAGCTATTAGTTACTCGAGCTGACTATAAACTTTTTCGAATTTAATTTTTTAATATATTTAGTTTTTTTTTATCATTATATAAGCTTTCCAATCTACAATATTTATGTTTAGCCACCATTCTTCCACGATTTTGGAGAATGCTTATTTTATGATCAGCAATTATAAAACACTAAAATTTGAATAGTTTTAAACACCAATTAAAAATTAAAAGTTTAAGAATGATAGGAATGAACGCTCAAACCAAAACCTCTTAATTTTCATTTCTATGCCAAAGAATTTATTCGAAAAATTAAACCTTTGCCTGTTTTCGTGTTTTGAAACAATGAAACTAGTGCTTCTTTGTTTTTAATTTTTCGATTCAGATATGGGTGCTTCCAACACATTAAAAAGCATGATGATAACATTTGAAGATTCTTTAGTCTTTACTTTGCTCTCTCACCAAACCCTCCCAAAACTTTCGAGGGTGGCGTAAAATATGCATCTATGTTAGATGGATGAAAGATTGGGGCCGGGTGTCCATGAGTTTGTGAAAAACGAACAAAAAAAAGAGTATACATTGAGGTAGACAGTGTCCGCGAATAATGCTGTTAGGTAAAGGTATTTGTACTCCTGTTCAATTTATTTAGAAATTTAACATCATCAAATTTTACTGGCAAATTTTATTAACTAAACTATTTTCCTTTTCAATTTAAATGGAATACTGTTTCGGTAGTGCAATGGGTCTACATATGGTTGACTTCATTTGGCAAATCAAACAAGAAGTATTTCAACCCTCTCCACATATATATAATATTTATAAAAATACTGAGTTATAATAAGAAATAATATTAATTAATATAAATCATTAAATTTTATTTAAATATTTAAAATTAAAAAATTAATAATATTTTAAATTTAAAATAAAAATATATTTTTATTTCTTTTCATCTAATTACAAATTTTAAAATCATTTCAGTTATTATTACATAATATCATAACATAATTAAATATATATAGACATTATTATAAAATAATGACGGTGATTTTTAAATTTTACATTTTTATAATCTAAATCAAATAATACCATATTTGTAGAAATTAAAAAACTAATAAAATAAAAGTTGAAGAAATATCAGAATCAAATCATGTTTATTTTAAAAAATAGTAGATTAAGATGTTCGACATGGACTACTAAGAATAAGAAAGTATATTTTCTTCTTCATTTCAGTTCCACTTTTTCATCTGCCATACACACCCAAGCCCTTGTTAAACCCATGACTATTGACTTTATTTATGGTTTAAGAGTTAACTTTTTAAGATCTTGTTACTTGTTATGACCAACTTTCGGACTATATCATAAGGTTGAACGGGATCATGCATGAAGGATGAAAACAAGCTTTACGAATTAAATCAACATGATATTTTTATATATAAACAGTGATGTATATTTATATACATCTCAAATATGATAATTATAATTTTTTAATTATTTTAAAAATATAAATTAAGATCATAAAATCATAAATAAGGTAGAAACAGGTATAATGTATATATATAATTATCTTTTCCGAAATTAAATAGTTTTATCTTGGGTGTCAACTTGGCCGGTCTTGGTAAGAAATCCTTCAAGAAACGGTTCAGATTACACTTTATGAGTTAGGCATCTAAACTGACCAAAATATTATTAATTGACGGTCACCAAAATATTGATTGAAGGGTCTGACTTTTGATAAATATTACATAACTGTATTTATATTTTTTAATTATGAGAACACGGTAAATTAAAGGGACGAAAATTCACGTGCAAATTAATGCCTGAATACATAGAAAATAACTTAATAAATTAATAAAATCGTATTAAAAAAAGATCAGTGAACTTTTTATTGTCGTTTTTATCGCACACCTAAATTAATTAACTAGACTAAATTGTAAGATACTTATAGCTTAATAAACAAATTAAATTAAACTAATTACACCTGGATTGTGCATGAAGTAATCATCTATAAGCTGAATTGTTGTTCGCTAACAACATCATTTAGGGTGTTTGAATTTGAATTTGAACGCCATGGGATTCTAGTCAACAGGAAATAATATAGCCTGTAGATTTTAATTGGAGATTTAACTAAGCTAATCTTTCCCTCTCCAACCACGGATATCTAAATCATTTTATCATGATCGAACTTTAACTTCCACAAAAGGCAATTGCGGAACTTTGTCGATATCGTATATTAATAATGATGGGTGGACACTTTTACAAGGCGTATTGACCTTTGGACCGAAGAGATAACACAGAAAATAAAGATATCATTCATGATACACGAGAGAGATCCAAAAATTATTAATGTTTTAAAATATTTTGGATTTTTTTTTTTACTTTTTATGATATTAAAATTCAATAACTTTAAAAGAAATGTTGTAAATATATGTACCATAGATTTTTAAAATTTGAATAGAAATAATTCTTAGGATAATGTATTTAGATTATGTTATTGTGCATTTTAGATATCTTATATTATGATTTTATTTAATATATGTTGTTGCTTATTAATATTGGATTTACTTTGTATATTTTTATATTTAATTTTTATCATTTATATTTATAATATATAGGTATTTGACAATTTAAAATATCTAATAAAACAAGTGAAATTCTGCTAAAATTTTTATAAATTTATTTATATGATATACATTATAATTATGTATATAAAAGTATTAACATATTTAAGAAATATATTAATAATTAATAATAATTATAATTATAATATTATTTATATTAATTACGTTAATATTAATAATAAATTAACATTCTGCATAAAAAATATTTTGAAAAAATAATCATCCTTCAAATATATCAAAACATTATTAGGGATTTAAAAAAAAGTTTATTTGATGAGCAACTTTAAATTGAAATCGTTTTGTAAGTATTTTTTGGAGAATATTATAAGAACGGTTGTCGAATTACTTTACAAGTGCCGATTACTTGGAAAGTTAATTTTTTAAGTGAAAGAGCTTTCTAAATATTAGGATTGAGCAAAAATGATTTGGCCGCTAAAATCTAATGAAGTCGACTAATAGACAGATTGTGTTAAAATTAGATTCAACGGGTCAAACAACATAATTATAAAATTGCATATTAGCGAATGACATACTCGGTTACAATACTAGATAAGTTGGTCATTAAATTTTTTGCAACTGATATCCGTTAGTTATAAAAATTTTAATTGTTTTTTCAACTGATATCTGATAGTTAATTGCAAATTGGTTAATCGATCGAATTATATGGATAAAAATATATAAATTAATGATCAATCTATTTATTATTAAAATAATTAAAATTTATTGTTAGTTTAGTTACGTGACCAAACTTTGAAACTAAAATTTTGACTGTAAAATTAATCATTAAATTTCGGATGTTAAATTGGTTTTTTATTATTTTTTAATTATGATCAATTTTGTAATAAAAAATTATGATGATCAATTTTTACAACCAAAATGTCAGAAACAAAGTTGGCGGAAATCGATTTTGTAACTAAGTTTTGATAATAAACTGAATTTACAACAAAATTTTAGTAACAAATGTGATTGCAAATCATTTTTATGTTCAATTTTTTAAATTGTTATTGTTTTCATATAAATTTAACGAAATAACTTGTTTATATTAATACTACAAGTAATAATTATTAAAAAATTATAAATATTTTACAAATAATTAAAAAAATTAACAAATATAATATTTATGTTCAAATAAGTAAATAAATAATTATAATTTAAAATCATGATATAATAAGAGTGGGGATAAAAATTTTAATTTAAAATAAAATATTTTATAAAAATTATAGAAAAATTTGAGCAAGTAAATGATCAGCTAAGATTCATTGTTATTATATGATCATTAATGACAACATCAGTAGCTAATTCATTTTTAGTGGTGTTTATGATTCTAGAGTCTGATGCCAATTTTAAATGTAGCATAGTTTGTTGAAGAATTTGTTTAGTCAGAATTGGTTCGATTAATTGCGTATCCAACTTTGATTTTGTTTGTTCCGACTCTTCACTCAAGTTAGTGATGATTTGGTGACAGTCGATTTCAACGTTAACATACAAGAACAAAAATTCATCACCCAACTAAACTAACTCATACATGCTCTTTCTTATTTCGTCCATCAAAAACATAAAAAAAAAACTGACGTTATCAAAGGCCACAAAAACCATGTATATCATATTAAAGAGATTCGGCTCAACAACGAACAAATTCCTTCTACAAAATATGACTATATATAAGAGTTTAAAATAAAACATAATAAAATAATTTGCAAATAAAATTAAAGTTAAAATATACAAACAATAACATCTTTTATTTTGTCATTTACTCCTTCTCTAACTTTATTCACTTTGATCCTTTCCATAATATTAAACACAGTCAAGCTCTTTACTTTGCATACACCATATTGAGTTAAAATTTTAAATAATTAAAATTAATAAAAATAATTTAAATATTTACTTTTTAATTACCATTCTATTATAGTGCGTAATAATATTAGATATAGAGCCATCAACGTATAAGGAGGCTTCACCATCACAAATTTGATTTTGTTTGTCAATAATGTTCCTATTTTGGAAGTTTTGTCCAACCTCATGAAGGTCCAATCATTGTCTAACCTTAAGAGTAATTCAAACACCTTTATCCTTTCCAGTTTATACCTTGTTCATCGTATTCTTCATTATTACCAAACCTTTATACTCAAACATTATTTTGACGGTAGAACTGGAAGTAGGATCCCTGGTTCCAGCTATCGGTAAAACTGAAAGAATTTGATGAGTAGAGAATGCAGATGTCAAGGAAGGATGCGTATGAGATGTAGGGGTAGGTCTGCCCTTGTGAGGGGTGGATGGACTTGACGTATCAATATATGAGAAGGATGATCCTAATATAACATCCACCCCTACAAGTACTGAAGTCAACGTAGAAGGTATATCTTGTGAGTCAGGAGAACTTACTACATATGATGAAGATGTTCTACAATAAATTCTGTATCGACCCACGTGAACCTCTATCTCTAGTTGTGTTGTGAGCCATTTATATGCAATAAAATATCAAAAATAGTTAATGTTGAATGTTAAATACATTAAAAAGAACATATAGACTATAGTAAAAATTATCTAATTAAGTTGAGTTAGTGCCATTTAAATCACTCTTACCCCACTATCATATTCATTATCTGTTGAGATATATGGGCTATCACTATTTTCATCCAAATAAGGTTGATTAAGTAAATCTTATCAACTTCTGATATTGTTCATATCAACATGACCATCATCATAAATATCTGCATTAATATTCAATTATCATAAATATCTACATTAATATTCAATATGATATGAAGGTCATAAACTTCATTGACATCTTGATACATAATGTCATTTTGAACTTGATTAACTACATTATTTGTGATCATACTATGCACTTTTGTCTTAATGATAACTAACCAACCATGATGTTAGTTTGGATGTGACGTATAATAAACTTGTTCAGCTTGTTGAGCACATATGAATGAGTCAAAGTTTCTATATCTTTCTCATTGTTTAACTTGAAAAACTCCATATTAAGTGTCTATCTTCGTCCCACAATTAGAAGAATCGTCAAACGAATCACACTTAAAAACAACTATATTTTTAGTAGGTATGCCATGATATTTCAATTTAATAATATCAGTCAAAATTTAAAAAAAAATAAATCATCTTCTAATTTACCATTAGTGTTTGACACACACACACTATAATTAGAAGTTTGCATGCTTTTATTTCATGTCTTGGTATGAAATTTATATTCATTTATAATGTAAATTGATCATGGTTGTACCATTCTTAATAACCCCATGTCAAAAAAATCAACAGTAGATCTTGAATTTGATTTTATAGATTTTAAACCAATAATAAAAAAATTTACCTTGTTTAAATCATAAATCATATTATAAAAATATAACACCATTTTAATAATATATATATATATAATAACCAACGTACATATTCTCTAAACCAATTAGGAAATAAGAAGTAATTTTCTTATCAATTAAAGAATAATAAATACCACATTGAAATTATATATATATATATATATATATATATATATATCTGTAAATTAAACAATAAAACATATGTTTTAAAGATTATACAAATATTGAAAGATAATTTCAACATCAACTTATTTTAGATATGGTTTAACTTCTTCACAATTTAGAAGAACGTACAAATAAGTAGTTTTCTTGTCATGATCTTTTAAGTAAAATTGAATACATTTACCATTCTCACGTTTTGGATAATTAAAAATTAAAATTGGTGGATTCAATGAATAACCTTTGTCTTTAACATTACATGGCTTTCTACTTCTCCGAGAATTTATGTGTAATGGATAGTAAAAATAAGTAAAAGTAGATGTTTCTTCCATTAAATAAGCTTGACAAATATAACCATCTACTCTAGATTTATTCTTGATTTTTTCTTTTAAGAAACGTAGAAATCTAAATAGAAAAAAAGTAATTAAGTGAAACATATATTGAAAAAGATAACATAAAATTAGTAGTGATAAATAGATTAATATGAAAATAAGTAATACCTTTCAAACGAATACATTCAACAATATTGAACTGGACCTCTAACTTGTGTTTAATAAGGCAAATGAGTTGGAAGATGTTCCATAAAATCGAAGAAGCTTAAAGGGAAAATTTGTTCTGACTTGCATAATAACACAGGAATAACATATTTCATAGCCATCAATTTGTTTACATATAAAGTTGTACAAGTGAGTTCTCTAAACTAATGATTGAGTTCAACAAGTGGCTTTCAAATGACATTCGATAAAGATTCAAATGCAAGAGAAAATAATCGTTGCATAAATACATGATAATTATGACTTTAATTCCATACAACTTTGCTGATCTCATGTTAATATATTGATTTAAATTTGAAGCATATACATTGGAAAACTTAAGTTACTTAACCCACTAATAAATAACTACTCTTTCAAACTTGTTAAATGCATATTTAGTCTTTGAGTGTACATACTTGTTACCTCCAACCTCTTGTAAGTGAAGCGCTTGCTGTTTACATATTTTGGCTAAATATATTTTCCCTTTATATGTATTCTTTATCTTACCATTAATATTCATGATTGTATCAAATACATTCATAAACACATTTTTTCAATGTGCAAAACATCAATATTATGACAAAGATGTGTTTTCCAATAAGATAACTTCCAAAATATATTTTTTTTAGTCCAATTATGATGTTCCCCAAAAACAGGTGATTTTTGTCCTTTAAACTTTCATATGAATGACAACTGCCAAAGTTTTTCTCTGGTCAAGTAAAAAGGAGGGGAAGAGGTATTAACAAAATTTCTCTTAAGAGAATTTTTATTTCTTCTACAAAATGATCACTTGGAGGGAATTATCAATGATAATAAATAAATAAATATATATATATATATATATATATATATATACACTTGCAACTATAGTACAATCAACTTGCTTTTAATCGCTCCATACATATTGGACAAGTAAATCTTTTTGTAGTTGACCAACCAGATAACATCTTGTAAGTAGGAAAGTCGTTAATTGTCCATATAAAAGTTTCCTTCATTATGAAAATTTGTCTTAATGATATGTCATAAGTAACTACCTCATCATTCCACAAATTTGTCAATTCTTCTATAGGAGGTTGCATGTAAACATCAATTTTACCCTTAAGATTGTTTGGACCAAGGATAATGATGGTAAAGAACATAAATTCCTTGTCATGCACATGATAGGTGGAAGATTGTATGGAGTTAAAATGATTGACCAACATGAATATGTTTTATCATATTGACCAAAACAAACAAAACCATTCACAAATAATCTTAACCTTACATGTCACGCATCATGAGAAAACTCTAGATACAATATATCAAAATGTTTCCAAGCTTCTTTATCTGATGGATGATCAATTTCCCTCTGATTCTCACCATGGCATCACATGTGAGATGGAGTGGTTATTGAAGAGTATAATTGTTTCAGTCTTGAGATAATTGGAAAGTACCACATTTTTTTTGGAAGATTTTTCTTTGAACGCACCCTTCTAGTGGTTATCTTATATCTTTTTTCATCACAAAGCTTACAATTTATAATACTTTCATATGCATTATCATTATAATAAATCATGCATCTGCATGGACAACAATCAATATTTATGAAACCTAATCTCAAACCTTCTACTAATATCTTAGCATGATAAAAATTTGTAGGCATTTGATTTCCACTAGGCATGACCTTGCTCATAAATTGAACTCACCGATTAAAATTATCTTTAGACTGGTTTGAATAAGATTTTATACTCAATACTTCCATACAAGTTGATAATTTTGTGTAATTCTCACGGTCACTAAACGAAGCTTATGCAGCTTTTAATGTCATAAAATCTTAAGCCTTTGAATTTAGATCTTCCTTCAAAATTTCATATCTTATTCCGCCATCATTTTGTTATATGAAATTGCCAATTTGGGATCCAACATGATCCATGATCATTTGCTCAAATGGATTCAATTCTTCTCTTCCATAACCATAACCATAAAATAATTCTTCCATTGCAACAAGATAATTTTGTGACATTATTGTCCTAATATTTATTAAAATTGAAGCTATGCTAATTTTTCTTGTATTGATTATTGAGATGAAAATTTAAATTTAATAAAAAAAATAAAACTAACAACATTTATGATCCTATAATTGAATTTTATCCTCTCCTTAATGGTCGTTCCATCATTTTAAAAAATATTATTTAATAAATAAAAAGTAAAAGAGGTAGATTTTTTATAAATTACATTCGCATATGTTTTCTCTTTCTTAAATTTTTTTTAATATTTTATTTGAATTACAGGAAAAATAGAAAGAAAAAATAAAAAAAATAAGTTATTTGAATAAGTAAAAATAGAAAAAAAAATAATTTTTTTGTTTTATTTGAGTAAGTGAAAATAAAAAAAAAAAAATTGGTAATATAAATTTTATTTATATAAATGCAAAAGAATAAAGTTTTTTACTCATAATATTTATTTTTAATTTTTTAAAAATTAAAAAAAAAAATTCTTCCTCCACTGTCTCTCCTATTTTGGAAGAACAAAATTCTAATAAAACATGTGAAAATGTTTACTTTCTTGTATTTTATTTATAAATAAATAATAATAAAAAATTATATCTATTTTTTTTTCATTTAGTTTTTGTTAAAAAAAAAGTATGTTACACTGTTAAAAATTATTATTTTTAAAATAAAAATTTAGTAAACCTCTAATATAACCTAATTTTAATTTTACTTTCAAAGATAAATAAAAAACCATATATTCAAAACCTACACACCTACATATTATTAAATCTTATATAACAACAATATTTAAAATAATAACTTAAAAATAAATTTTTTTTATTGTATGTCTTAATTATAAAAATTAAATAATATTTATAAAAAATTTTAATTTAATCAACAATCAAATATTAATATAATAACGATCAAAAATTAAATTTACAATAATTAAATTAAAATTATAATAATAAAAATAATAATACAATAATAATTTAATTTTTCAATGATCTCATTTATCCAACACTTCCTTTTTTCTTCTCCTCATCGAAAGACTTTTATCTTCTCTTTAGTTTTCTACTTTTGTTTTTTTTGTTTACGGTTTACGTTACATCCTTCTAACTAGAACTCTCTCTTTTAATCTACTCTCCAGCCGTCTCATGGATTTGTCTCTGAAAAATTAGAAACATTGACTTGCATAAAGTAGAAACACTGGTATTTTAATTTTACTTTTTGTATCTGACCTAAAAAAAGCGACATGACTTTCTTGTAGCGTTGGCATGAGTTTCCGCATCATGCATGGGTAGATCATTCATAGTCTAAATTTTAACAAAAGTGTTTTTTTTTTTTTTTTTATAATCTTGGAAGATAAATTTTAGCTGTCTCTTTTAATTTTGAATTCATTTGGGATGCATCCCAAAAAATACAAGTAACTAAAAAATGGAAATAATCAAATACAATATACATATGATCTTAATTTTTAGCTGTTTAACCATCTGAAATTCTAAATTAAAAAAAAATTAAGCGTTTAGACATATTACAGTACTTGGATTATGAAGTGTGGATGTTTCATTTTCCTGAACATATTTATATCCGGCATTTAAATTATTGGGTATCGGCATATGTTGAGTGCAATTAAATACTTATTAAAATAATAAGAAAAACTACTTATTAAAATTATTTTTTAAAAAACATACATGAGTTGAATACGAGTAATAAAATTAGTTGCAGTTTAAGATATAGCAAGATATGTGTATCAAACTCATGATGTGTAATATTATAAATTCGTTGTTTACCTGTTTTGTCATTTTTTTAATGTTTATTTCTCTATTTAATCAAACTCATCATGTGTATCAAAAATTTTATACTAAAAAAACTCATCATGTATATGTGTATATATAACCATGGAATACAAGCAATTGATTTTAGATATTAAATTTATAAATTTATATTATTTAATAATTTTAAAAAATTATGAATTTAGCTATAATTTTTTTTTAATATTTAACTAATATTTTAAATAATATAATAATAATTATATATATGTATATATATATATATATTAAGTTTTATATAATTTAAAAATTTATCGGTTTCTTATTTAACTATAAATCAGTTTTCAATTTATAAAACATTTAATAAACTTAGTTTATTTTTAAAAACATTTAATTCAATAATTATATGTCTAAACTCACATAATAAAAATTACTAAATAATATAAATTTACAAATTTTATATCTAATATTAATTAATTTTATCCCTATAAATATATTATAAAAATTTTGTCTTTCATTTTGGTGTTCCATACCTAACACGATTTGGGTCGTTTTAAATAAAATATTTTTTATCTTTTCATGTTCTGTCGCTTTAATCGTTTTACTTATTTCTTTTATTTGATATTTGATAATTATTAATTATGATTTTTTAATCAATACAATATTGTATTAAATGTCGCTTTTTCTATAAACAATGGCTCATATTATATAGAAAAAAATGTTATTTACGACTGATATATAAAAATTCATAATTCTTTAAAAAAAAAATGTAACAGTCGTACCGTTTTAAAAAAAAAAAAAAACATGTCGATTGCCACCGCAGTATTCAATCTCTGTTAGATCCGTGGTAATTGACGGTTAAAGTTTTGAATTTCAATAAAAAATTCACTTTCAATTGCTCTAGGTAATTTTTACCACATTCATTCGTAATTTGATATCTCGTAAAATTCTCCCTTGTAAGCGAGTAATTTGATATCTCGTAAAATTCTCCCTTGTAAGCGAGTCATACGGGTGTTGAAAAATAAATAATTAAAAATTACTCGAATATTTTTATCAATATATCCTTCTCTATCCACCTATGACACAAGAGGTGACTTCTTTTTCCAATTCAATTGAATATGATAATCATATGTTTCTTTTTCTATTTCTTACTTCGTGCTCTTCTATTTTTCATTTTTCAAATTATATCAGAGCTGCATTTTAAAAATTCAAAAAATCTTGCACTATAACAATTAAACAGGTATTAGTATAAGGAAAACCCAAATGTGTGGGAATCAACCACGTCCTGGATTTTAATTAAGGTGTCAAAATTTAATTTTTGAGGATATTTCTAGGTCGCTCGCTCATAGTTCTACATTCGGAAAATTTCTTCGTGCTTTTAGCCATTGTTGGAAAGTGAGTACAGTAGGCGTTGGAATGTGGAAAATTGAAGCTTAAGTTGGGAAATTCGACTTCTACTCTCAGTCAGTACAACATCGGTCTTTAATTTTAGATAGATAAAAAAAAGAGTCAAGAAAAATATAGTTCTAATTTTAGAACATTCTTATCTCTTAAATAAAAATTTATTTATTATTTAAAAATTTAAAAATTAAATTTAATTATATTCAGATTTAATTGTTAGATAAAATTAATTTAATTAATTAGAGATATAGATAAAATAATTAAATTAAATTAAATAATTATTTAAATTAATATATTAAAAAATAGTATATTAAAATTTTATATTTTATTTATGTAATTTTTATTTATATATAAAATTTTGGATGTAAAATTTAGATGTTTCACGATATGTATTTATATACTGCATGCATAAATTTTTATAAATACTATAAATTTATATAACTTTTATATAAATTTTAAAATTTACCCATATTTAAATTTAAAACTGTTACATTTTTTTTAATAAAAGATAATACTATTTATTAGTTAAATAGTTAAAAAATTTAATTAAAAACTAAATTAATTTTTAATTTATAAAAATATTTAAAAGTTATTATTTTATAAAAATAATTTTTATTTTAATTTATTTATAATATTTAAAATTATATATAATTATATTTAATTTATTTATTTATTTATATATAAAAAAATTTATATTTAAACTTTAATATATAAGGATAAACTATTAATAAACTATAAAAATATTAAATTAATTTTATATTAATATTTTTTTATAAAATTTTTATTTGAAGCATTTTACTTGGACCATATAACAAAATATGAATATAATGCATACAAAAAGAAATAAATAGATATAATTCATAATATGTCTTTTGTATTATTAATGAAAAATATCTAAAGTGGGTATTTATAAAGATTTTCTTCTCTAAAGATATTTGTATAGATATTCGTGATAGTTGATAAGTTTGATTATTAAAAAATAAAATATAAATTAGTATAAAATATATACAAAAGTATTTACAAGAAAAACGTACATAGATATTTTAAATTTTTTTTTTATATCTCTTAGCAAAGGATTAGCTGCTTTTTATAAGGATGATAGGTATGTTGTAAATTTGTTTGGTGCCTTATTATGGAAATGCAAGTATTAAGGTTTATATTGATTATGATGTCTAATTTTAATTGCTGTAGGAATATTGCTTGTGGATGGATGTTTGTGTAGAAATAGGTGTTAGAGTGCTACTTTTATTTTCTGAAAGACTGTATTTATATGGGATGATGGTCTTTTATCTTCTGTTGATTTTGTCTATTTTTTATTTTTTATTTTTTTCTTATTTTTTATATATTTTTATTTTAATATATGACATCATATTAATCCTCAGAGTTTTTTAATAATTTTTCGAAATATTGGATCAATACTTGATATTCTTTTAAAAGAAATCCTATTTAATTTTAAATATTTTAAAAACAAGACAATGTTCCTAAAAAAAATATCAATATCTTTTTATTTTAGTTTTAAGAAAATACAAAATGATAAATCTATTATTTTCATAAATTTAGATTTTATATTAATTTTTCAATATCTTTCTTGGAGTTCTAAGTATAAAATGATTTTCTCTGTAACCTTTTAAATGAATAATTAGATCTCTTAAACGACCTACAACACAATTACACATATATTTTGAATTACATTATTGTATTAAGGAATTAACAATATTTTTTTAGAAATTAAATTTTTTTTAGAAGCCTTACATGATTGAGGGCGTTAAGACGCCTGCCTCTTTTTCCTTGAGGCAGCGACGACCCTAGTGGTGTGATGCGACTTTTTATGATATTTGTGAAGCAACCTTCTAAGTTTGAGCCATGAAAAAATTCTAGTTTGATATACTTTCTCAAATATGAGCCTAAGTTTAATATTGATCATTTTATCTTCACTTTCATCCTTCTTCCCATCATCTTTTTTTCCTTTTAATTTTCTTCATCCTTCTTTCCCATAATCTTTCTCCTTTATTTCTTCATTTCTCAACGCGTGCACCAAAACTACTTTTTAGTTTTTGATAAAAAACAATTACATTTTGTTTCTTAATATTTAAGAGGAAAAACACGAATAAACGCGACGTCCAATGTTTTCCCAAACGTGCTGCTCTAGTTCCATTCTCATTTGCCTAATTTCAATATTAAACCAAGATATACGGTGTGAGTCATGCAACTAGTTAGGCATCATTGACTAAACGTGCATAATTTCAAATGCATTGTTACCAAAAGGCAGGCAAGTCTTTACCAAATGCTTTGTTTAATATCTAATGAATGGGTTCAAAAACCAAACTCAGCTTCAAAGATGGATGATGGTGGTATACTCTCTTAAAGTCTAGGGCAAAGGTGGAGTACCAATATATATCTAACACTCAAATTAATTAAGTTGTATTTTAGCGTAAAATAATAGTATGGAAATGCAATTTGATCATAGAAGAGAATGCAATATACCTTTTACATAGGGTAATTGAATGTATATTTGTCACCACTTAAAGCACACCTATAAAGAACGTAACTCCTGAATAAGCAAGAACTTGAGGTATGGATAACATGAGCTTGAGCAAATGACTCTTTGTTACTAAGTGTAGGGAATGCTTTGGTGTACAGAAGCTTAGATATATCTTGAGGTTCATTATGGGAGTGTGATGGTTATTGATGGCTCAAATGTATGGAGAATGGCGCTTTGAACTTGGATTCAAATATACAAATTCACATGTCCTATTAAAGAAAATAATAATAATAAGAGAGAAAATTAAAAATTATGATGGAAATACGATAAGAAAAGTTAATTTTTTTAAAAGAGTAAATAATTATATATATATATATATATATATTATGTGTACAAGAGAAAGGAAGATGAACTTATTTCAAAAATAATTTATATTAAAATTATTTTATTCAATAATTTTTTAAACTATTAATTTTATCATTCAACCTTCAAATTTAAAAAAATTTTATTGAGTAGAACAATTTTACAAAATTTTCTAAATTTTAAAAATAATTTGATGTTTCATTAAATAATTTGATACTTTATAAAAATTTAGAAAAATTTGATTTAAACAGTAAAAATTTATAATTTGATAGTTGGATTAATAAAATTAAAAAATTAATTGAACAAAATAAATCTAAAAAAGTATAAATAAACTTTCTCTATACAATTTAATTTTTAAGTGTACTTATAATTGTATTCATATTTTTATAAAAAATTAAAATGAACTAAATTAACATATTAAAAATAGGAATCAAAGTAGACAAATTAAAAATTTAAAGATTAAAAATACATAAAATTCAATTTTATATATTTTCTTAAATAAAATTATTATTATTTAACAGTAAAAATAAACTTAACAGTTTTATTTTATAAAAGATGAAAATTATATGAAAAATTAAGATGTGTGACAACCATAAAATAATTTGCATTAATTTATAAGAAATGATAAACTTATATTTCAGTAGTATTTATAATTTTGTTTTATCTCTCTTTGTGGATGCATGGGAAACATTTTTCTTAAATCATCTCCTATAAATAGCAAGTGGTGGAAGGCAAGTTCCAACACACTAAGCTCTTGCAAAGTAGCCAACTCTTGGTCTATCAAATCCCAATGGCCTTCAAGTTATGTAATTCCCTGCCAACATTATGGACATTTCTCATTGTCCTCCTTCCCTCATTCACCTCTCCAACATTGGGAGACATTCCTCCCTCCATTTCTACCACTCCCAGAACCATATGCAAATCCACCCCAGACCCATCCTATTGCAACTCCGTCCTCCCTCCGCAAAAGGGAAACGTCTACGATTATGGTCGCTTCTCCGTCACAAAGTCCTTATCACAGGCCACAAATTTCTTGAACTTAGTTAACAAATACCTCCAACGCCGTTCCACTCTTTCCACCCCCGCAATTCACGCCCTCGAAGATTGCCAGACCCTTGCCCAACTCAACTTAGATTTCCTTTCAAGTTCCTTCCATACAGTCAACAACACAACTACGGTCCTACCTTCTTCACAAGCTGACGACATTCAAACACTTCTCAGTGCCATTCTAACTAACCAACAAACTTGCTTAGAAGGCCTTCAAACCACCGCTTCTGCTTGGCGCGTGAAAAACGGACTCTCCCTCCCACTTTCTAACGACACCAAACTCTACAGTGTCTCTCTAGCACTCTTCACAAAGGGCTGGGTTCCCAGTAACAAAACCAACACCAACAACATTCCCCTCACCGCTAAACAAATCCGATTCCGAAACGGCCGTTTGCCGCTTAAGATGTCAAGCAGGACTCGTGCGATCTACGAGTCGGTGAGTCGGAGAAAGGTCCTTGAGGCTACGGTGGGTGAAGAAGTTAAAGTGAGAGACATAGTCACGGTGAACAAAGATGGAAGTGGAAACTTCACAACCATCAATGACGCCGTCGCTGCGGCGCCCAACAAGTCTTCCTCGACGGCCGGATACTTTTTGATCTATGTCACCGCCGGTGTTTACGACGAAAACGTGTCCATTGATAAGAAAAAGACGTACTTAATGATGGTTGGAGATGGAATCAACAAAACAATTATTACAGGGAATCGCAGTGTTGTTGATGGCTGGACTACCTTCAAGTCAGCAACCTTAGGTACGTACTAGTAAATAATCATCATTCTAAAATTACATTAAGATAATACTATCATATTTAATAAATAAATATAACAATGATGGAATGGAAAATAGATTTATATTAATATTAAAATCTTCTTGTCATTTTCTTTTTTACATCACTCTTTTTTTTAAAAAAATAAATAAAAATAGAGATTGGCCGTGCACTTTGGCATTTGAAGTAACTTCTAGTTGACGAAAAACATGATGAGAATAACAAGGTTTCAGTTAAATGATGGATGTAATAATCATTAGCCATAATGACTGATTGGTAAGATGTTAATATGCATATTGCAGCGGTGGTTGGGGCTGGATTCGTGGGTGTGAATATGACTATCCGTAACAGTGCTGGGCCCGAGAAGCACCAAGCAGTAGCACTTCGAAACGGAGCAGATTTATCCACGTTTTACAGGTGCAGCTTCGAGGGGTATCAAGACACGCTCTATGCCCATTCCCTGCGACAATTCTACAGAGAATGTGACATATACGGAACGGTAGATTTCATATTCGGAAACGCGGCGGTAGTGTTCCAAAACTGCAACATGTATCCTCGCCTCCCAATGAGTGGGCAATTCAACGCAATAACCGCGCAAGGCCGAACCGACCCGAACCAAAACACGGGCACATCCATCCACAACTGTACAATTAGAGCAGCTGATGATTTGGCCGCAAGCAATGGAGCAGCTGCAACTTTTCTGGGAAGGCCTTGGAAAAATTACTCAAGGACTGTTTATATGCAGAGCTTTATGGACAGTGTGATCGATGCTGCTGGATGGCGTGAATGGGATGGTGATTTTGCCCTGAATACTCTGTTCTATGCAGAGTTTAACAATAGTGGACCCGGTTCTACCACAGCCAACAGAATCACGTGGCCCGGTTACCACGTGATTAATGCCACGGATGCGGTTAATTTTACAGTCTCTAACTTCTTGCTTGGAGATGATTGGCTACCTCGCACTGGAGTCGCTTACGCCAGTAACTTGATGTAGATGCATTCACTTTCTTCCTATTTTTCGTTTTACTTTCTTCTTTCGTATTATTTTTTCTTATTGGTAAAATAAGCAGGCCATCCTATAGGAATCCTCAATCCCTGCAATACTCCAATGTAAAAACTGCATTGTTTGAATTCATATATATAATATTAATATTAAACCAAATGTTACATGTTAAATTATGGCTCAAAACATTTTTTATTCTGAAAATCTTATATTAACTTTTGTTCCTAACTAATTTAATTTCTTTCTAATCCGTATGTTTAATAAAAACAATACATTTTTTTAATGAAAACTTATCTAAGGACTAGTTTTTTTGGTACTTGTATCTACGGACTAGTTTTAAAAAATACGATAAACAAAAGCACGTTTAAGTCTTAAATCATTAATCGTCATTCTGTTTCACTCTCAATTAATTACATAGTATGTATCTAATGTATCTACTATATATCGACCACTGATTTTTGTATCATTCTTTATTTTATTGTCGCGTGTTTGTTTTTGAGCTTTGATGATTATACATTTTTAAGTTATTTTTACTTTATTATATTTTTTAAAACATGTTTATTATATAAATTTGATTTAAAATGTATTAAAATAAAATATATAATTTAATAAAAAATTTAACAAATAAAATATATAATAAGTAGAATTATCTTTCTTTATCACATTATATTTCTTTCGTAATCTTTCTTTTCCCTCTACCATTTTCCCATTGTTTCTTACCAGCACTTCAAGAAAACGATCTTGGATTCTATTTTTTAACGGTAGCTTTTATTAGGTTTCCTTTTTTTGGTCAACATTGGTAGACTTTTGTTGGTAATTAATTGTTGGTATTGTTCTGGGCCGCATTGCGGGCCCGAGGACCATCATGCAGAGTATATATAGACAAATATAACACATGGTACTTGACCAAAAATAAAAGAATACGGTAAAATATAAATATAAAATATCTTCCGTTATAGTTTAAAAATTTAAAAAAATATTGTTATAAAATAAATCTAATAAATATATAAGTCATTAAAAATATCTAACACATTAAATCCTGAATTTAAATCTCATTATTTTTATTATTATAAATAAAAATTATAATAAATGCATAAAATAAACACATATTCTATAAATGAAAATTATCTATAAATAAATATAATTTTTTTTTATAATAAATTATATAAGTATTATCAAATAAAACACTTAATTAGTAATATATATATATATATATAATTACTATATCTTCACATTAATATTTTATAGATATTTTTCATATTAAAGTTTGTACTAATTTTCCTTAAATAAAATTGAGAAGGCATGTATAAATAAAAAATGCATCTTCTTTTGAAAACAAATGACAAGTAAATATATTTATTAAAGTATCTATCTTGAAATGATGAAATCCTTAATTTCTAATGAATTAAAATGAACAAATTAACTTATCGTTTAATGTAACATTTTGATTAGATCACCTGTTATATTTCATATATTTAAATTCATTTGATATAATTTGACTTTAAAAGCTAAACACAACATATAAATGAGAAATAAAATTCAACAGGATTGTTTGAAATTGTTTTTAAAAATCATAAATATGTTAACATTGTAAAATGATGTATGCAAAAAAGAATAATTTTTCTTAGAATATATCATAATTATCGACTGATTAAAAAGAAAGAACACATGGGAAAAGGAACCGTATATAACTACTCTTGGGGGATGAAATAACGTTTCCTAAAAAAAATAAAGATAAGAAAACAATTATTTTATTCAAAGAATTTTGAAAAACTAATTTTAAATATTTAAATAATATGATGTTATCATTTCTATATAAAATAAATCAGCACAATATTGTAATGTTACATGATCACTCTATTAAATCTATGTTAAAACGATTAAAAAATTAAATTATTAAGAATTTATTATTTATTTTTTGAAGTTAATAATTTATGATTTCTAAGAAACCAAAATATTAAATATAATTTTAAAAACATAATATCAGGTAATACATGTAATATTAATGCTTTACTATAAAATGTTTATCTTCAATGCATAACCTTAACGCATTCATGTGAATTAGTCTTGTTTAATTAATGGTAGAGTGGCTTCTCAGAAAACCCTTTTTTCTCATATGATAAAATTTGTTTCAAATATTGGAAAAGAGAATTAATTTTGGGTCATAGATTAATGGTAAATGGAAGAATCTACAATAGAACTTCTTTTATATCTATTTATTTATATAAAATTATTTCACTAGAATGTCATATATTATTTTTTGATTTAAAATTATACATGATATTTTATAATTCTTAAAATTTTTAAATTTATTACTTCATTTATTATTTTTAATTTCAATCTAAACTTATTTTTAAGTTATATAACAAAATTTTCATAAACAATATATGAAAAGAAATTTTTTTTATAAATTAATTTTTTACTATATATTAAATAAATAAAAATAAAAATACACATTAATATAATATTTATCTAAAAACTTTTACTTAGATATAAATTTATTCTTATAAATATAAAAAGAATATTACATTATTTTATTATTTTACATTTGTATATTTAATTAATAAAATGATATAATTTTATTAATCAATTATTTGTATTATGAGTTTAAATTGTTGGATACGTCCATTTTATAAAAATTGATTACTTTAATTTAATTAATAAAAATTATAAATAAATATTTATTCAATTAAAATTTTAATATTTATCAATAAATAAAATAAAAGGAAAATATTTAATACAAACTTTACTGAAATTATTAAATATATAAATAAAATAAAAGGAAAATATTTAATACAAACTTTACTGAAATTATTAAATATTTATTAAATTTTAATATTTAAAGTAAATTTTAGTATGAACTTAATGAATATATTATGAATTAATTATTTTATAACAGTAAATAAATATAATTAATTTTATTAATTAAATTTTAAATATGATAATTATCTTAATATAAAAAGATATATATATATATATATATATATAAAAGTTTATAAATTTTATTTTAATACTTTAATTTTTTAATTGTTAAAGATTTGTGCTATAATTTTATATTCTAAATCTTTATGATATTAAACCTTTAAATACTAAGAATTATACAACTAATTATTATTTTAATTTAATAATTTAATATAATGATCATCTTAATATAATTTTTAGGAATTTATTTAATGTCATAATTTTTATATATAAATTAAATTGATATAAATATTGTTTTAATTCTAAGTTGATATTTTAATAATTTACAAATTTACAAAAACTTATTTAATGAAGTGTAATATAAATAAAAATTTATTTAATATTACTATTAATATATTATAGATTATATATATATATATATATATATGGTACGGGTATGGAAATTTAATATAATTCCAAAGAAAATTAATAACTATAGCCAGCTTTATTGGGCTATGCAAAAGGATTGTTAATTCCACTATTATGTAAAGGCTAAAGTTTAAGGGTCCAGATAGGTAGATTTAAACATTCAATCTGTCGTTCTATAAGTATAGGAGTAGATCCTACATTTAAGGGAGGGATGAAAAGAAAATAGTTAATATATATAATAATGTTTTCATAAATTCTTATTAATGCTTGTGGTAAGTATATTAGAGTAGAGTAATCCCCAATCATATAGAAAATTTGAACAACTATTTTTTATTATAATTTTTTTACAGTGTTTTGTGCAACAAAGATATTAACCAATCATCTGGTTAATAAAAGAAAGAGAAGAAAACTAAAGAAAAAGATTTAGATGATAGAATAACGAGATGAAAGAAAGAAAAAATAAAAAAATTAAACAGAGTTATTGTATAAATAATATAACTCAAACTTAAAGATGTTTAATTTTAAACCTGAAGAGAAAAAAAAAAAAAAGGAAATCTCTGTTCTAACACCTTTGTTGTGGCGTATTACATCACAACTGTGCTTGCATGTTTAAAATAATTAAATTCAATGAGATACTAATACCTTGCTGGTCACCTAAATAAAAAGGTGAAAAGAAAAGAGGAAAGGATGTTTTAGAATTAAGGACCATTGATCATAGCCTTGCTGATGCTGACGGTGATTTTGCATAATTGGCGAAAGCCTATGCTCCTTCTAGAGAGAATATCATCATCACCGGGAATGGAAGCATCACAAGTATCAATGGCGGCCAAAGCAGCCCGCAACCATATTAAAGCATCACGTTTGGAATGTGCCAATATAGAAGCGATGGTATCCTCAAGCTGACCTTGAGCGTCCAATAGAGTTTCCTTGCAATCAGCCAAGCCCTGTTGAATTTCAGGTTCCAAATCAGGGTTATCAATCATGCTCTTCACATCAAATAATATATCAGACGCATTTTCTGCTGCTGCTTTCAGTGATATCATTGCTAGCTCCGATAGGGTCGCATTTGCACTGCCTTGCCCCGCCGTAAGTACGTCCAAGCAAAGGCTAACATTTGGCGTATCTTTGCATATCTTCTCAATCAGCTTCTTCCCTCTCATTACTTCTGCATCGTTTAAGTTATGCATCAAAATCACGCACATAGCCAACAACCATACGTATTTTGTATTCCCTTCCATTTTTTGTTGCCTTCCCTTCTTTTTGCTTCTAAATTGGTTGGAGAACACATGGGTTTATAATGGGAGACGGTTACATGGTTTAATAATGGCAGAGATGCGCTAGGCCTCTATTTTGGATCCATGCTTGTGACTGTCCTTTCCACGCTTCTTTCTAAAATCGGAATGTTCATTTTGGGATCCATCCTTACCTTACAAAATCAATATGCCACAGTCAACTTTGTTTTCATCTATCACTCACGCCTTTTCTGTTTTTAGCCACACTACCCTACAATATGCTCTGCTTCTCAATTATAGCACTTTCACTTGTATTGTTTTTATTTTCTTTTACTAGAAAATTATGTATATAGCACCTGTGTTAATTAACTTCAACCTTTTCAACCATCAGATATTATATACATAATTAGATTGAGTCTTGTTCATTCGTGTTCAAGAAATATGTAAGATGATCGTTGGAGACTCTTTCAGAATTACCAATTACAAAAAATAATAATCATAAAAATAAAAAATAAATATAAAGTAAGTTATTAAATGATTATAAAGAACACTACGTACACTGACACATCAATACGCAAATCTAACAAATGACTTCCCTGCACGTCCATTACAATGTCTCTCAATTTGAGAAATATTGATAACATACTTTTTACTACACTTTTAACATATTTTTGTAATTTGTTAATTTTATAAAATATTAAAATAATTTTTAAAAGTAATTAATTTATGATAAAGCATTTTAATGATTTTAAAACCAATATTGTTAACATATTCTTTTGAATATATTCTTTAATACATCCTTTATAATTGAACAATTTTTAAAAAATAAAAATATTTATCTTGTAAATGAATTATTTTTTAACTTTTTTATTTTATAGAAAATAGTTAATTATAAAAAACATGTTAAAAAGAATATTTTGTTAATATTCCTCTTTAAAATATTAATCAATTATAATAAATATATTAAAGAAAATATGTTGCTAATTTCTCTCAACTTTGAGTTGTTGCACTAAGCTTGTGTTGCTAATCCAACGTAAGTTAAACCATTTCCATAACAGCAGTGACACTGTGTATGTGCGAAATTATTTATTATGTATGTAAAAAAGAAAATAAAATATAGATATAAAAGAAAATACAAAAAAAATAAGAAGAGAAACGATGAGAAATTTTATCTTTCCACAGCTTCTATTATTATATTTATAAACTAGCTGTACCATCAAAGGCTATCGATGGTTAAATTGCTCATTCTGTAAATCATTTTGTTTAATATAAGTGTTAATTATTCCAATCTATTTTTTAAACATTTTTTTATAAAAAAGTAACATTAGTAAAATAAAAAGTACTCTTTTAAATAAATAAATAATAATTTATGTGATTAATTTTTAAAAAAATTTATTATAGAATTTTAATATAATTTTTTATCAATTTGAATCTGTAAAATTATAATTATTTTAAAATTATTCTCATACTATTCTAAAATTATTTTAAAATTTTATATATAAATATTTTAAAGTTTTATTTTTTCAAAATTAATTGTAATATATTTATAAAAATAGAAAGAAAATTGTATTGTGTTTTACATAAAAGAAGAAATTTTATGTAGTGTGTCAAAATTTATCAAAAATATTTTAAATCAAATATTTTTTTAATTCTTTTAAAATTCTAAAATTTTGTTTTTATTTTTAAAATGATTTATTTTAATTTTTTTAAAATAGGTTGATTTTAATTTCTAAAGCAATCAACACTTCACACGTTCTATATTGTAATGTTTAACATATTAATAATAGATTAAAAGTAGTCTATTTAAAAAATAATTATTAAAATCAATTATTTACAAAACATTAAAATTAAAATTTTATAATTTTGAAAAAATTAAAATATTTAATTCAAAATATTTTTATCAATGTGATAAAAATATAAATATAAAATCTAAAAAATATATATTTATAAAATAAAATAAATATGTACATTTTAAAAATATAAAAAATATAATAGTTGGAGTAATTTACTCCTAAAATAATTAACAAAAAGTAATGAATTGATCCTAACCTCTTTTATTAAGAGATATAGCAAACCATGGAACGCATGCACTCAAGATACACAGAACAGTGACAAACATAAAATAAAAATAAAAAAATAAACGGTGCTGACATCTTTATATATTATTGAAATTTGTCAATTAGCATGTTTTATGGCAGATTTTTCGTTCTAAAAATTTTGCATAACATATTTTTAAAATTTTTATTTTTTAATTATTTATAATTTAAACATTATTTATTTCTATTTCTATCTGTATGTTTTTTTTATCTTTTTATATTATAATCTTAAAAATTATATTTTGATATTTTAGAAATTATTTTTTAATCTAAAAAAATACAATAATCGTTTATAAAGTAAAAATTTATTAAATAGAAAAAATAAAATATATATTAGTATAATATTTGTTTATTTATCTACTTAGAAAAAATTCCTTACAGAATTTAATAAAGTAAAATAAAAATAATTTTGATTTAATTTTTTATATTAATTAAAAACATGACAAGATTTTATGAATTAAATATTTATATTTCTTTCAGTTAAAAGGTGAGATTCAATTTCATAAATAATTAAATGAATTTAATCAAAATCAGTAAGTAAAAATATTATAAATAAATATTTATTAAACATTAAATTTTTAAACTAAATATCAATATCAACTGAATTAAAAGCACATATTAACCAACCCACGGAACATTCAACCAATTTACAGACCATTGAACAGAATACCAAAATAATTAGATCTCACGGTAGCCAACCCACTCAAGATATATAAAACATTGAACAAACACCAAAAAAGAAAAAGGAAAAATAAACTCTGCATACATCTAATTATATTATTAATTTTTTTTCACTAAAATGTGATATGATATGTTTTTTAACTAAAAATTCTATATACTTTTAATTTTTTAATTATTTAAAATATATTACTTCATTTATTTTTTATTTAATTCTATATTTTTAAATTTTTTGTATTCTAATCTTTTAAAAATTATTATGCTTGTAGTTAAATTAAAAAACATGAAGAGTAAAATAATTGTTTTTAAAATAAAAACCATTAAATAGAAAAAATAAAGTATATATTAATATAATACTTATTTAATTTTTTACTTAGATAAAACTTTTTCTAATAAATTTGAATAAAATAATATTTATTTAATTCCATAAATTTAATTAATAATATAACATAATTTATAAATTAAATATTTATATTGTTATCATTTGAAAAATATTAGATGTTTCAACTTTATAAAATATTTGATTATTTTAATAATAACAATATGTGAACTTAAATATGAGTATGAACCTAATTAAAATATATATTATAAAATATTTACTTTTTAAAATATTTTTATTTTATTAATTAAATTTTATATATTTAAATGACTATTATGATATGAAAGTAAAAACACATAATATATATATATATATATATATATATATAAAATTTTAAATTAAATTTTAAAATTTTATTCTATTTTTTAAAAATGCATTATGTATTAATTTTATCTTCTAAATACATGATATTAAGTTCTTTAAATATTATAAAAATTAAAAATATATATTAATTAAACAACCATTTTAATATTATTCAAATAACTATTTGATATTATTATTTTGTAATATATAAATTAATATCAAATAAAATTTTAAAATGCCATTAAAAATTTAATTTTTAAAATAATTTATTTATTATATAATATAATATAAAAAATATTTATTTAATGTTATTATTAATACATTTGAAATAATTGATGTTGTACAAATAAAATTTATAAAAATTCATTCGTGGTATAGATATGGAATGCAGTCCATATCTTAATTTTTCAAAAGGGTCATAATCCCGGACACGTGGAAAATTATGGTAAAAAGATGTCGTTCAGAGGACAAATTCTTTATTTTCTGGATCCCGTGCATCCGTGACTATTTCGCTATCCCTCAGGTAATGGATGGCATCCAATCATGGAGCGTAGATAATTCGTATCGAAATCAAAAGAACAAATACGCGCCAACAATGGATATATAAATCATTGATCTTTCATACTTGAATTCGTACAACTAGTCCTATGCTCAGTCTTTTTAAAAAGAGGTATCCATACAGCCGTTAGGTGACGTCCAGTGGCGACTACCCCTCAATTTATAGTCTTTATATATATTATATATAATTTTTTAATATAAATAAATTATAATACATGCAAATATGTTAATAGTTTTTCAACATTTTTAGTCAACATTGGTCAGTAGCAGGATGCGCTACTAAAAACGTCCCGTACGCGCTTCAAAATCTCTTAAAGGAAAGAATCCATTTACCCGACCCGCTCAAATCTCAACCCGTGATATACTGGCCTACGACCCGAATCCGAGTCCGACTCTCTAGGCCTCCCACCTTCCAGCTCCACTATTATGCCTTCCAGCTCCAACGACTTCCTTGGGCACCCAATCGGCGCAGGAAATGAAGAGAATCCCACAGGACTCGGTTCAATGTTAGACGACGCGGTCCGAGGCGGTTGGACCGGTACCGCACGTGGGTGAACCGGGGTTCGGCAAAATGGACAGTTAGAGTGAGAGCGGAACCATGGGTCGATGCAATGGGAGTGGAAAGCGTGGTTGCAATTCGGAAGGATACGGCCTTGTTCGCCGTCGGCGAACTCCGACAAGCAGACGGAGCATTCGTAGCGAGCATGGTGAGGATTGGAGGAGTAAGTGAAGGTGGGAAGGAAGTCGAGAACGGAAGGGTGAAGGCCCTCGCTAAACGCGACGGAGGAATCCGTTAGAATACCGTGATGGTGATGGCGGCGGCTACGGACGCATGAGTGGCGGAAGGTGTGAAAGAAAACGACGACCATTACTATTAGGAAGAAAACAATGGTGGAGAGAAGCATGACCTTGCCGTTATTTTCATAATTTGCTTGAGTGTTTGGATCCATGAAAAATAGAGGAAAGGAACGGAGAAGAGTTCGTAGTTGATAGTAATGTGCAAGTGTTGCTGATGAAACAGTGGGTGAGATGGGAGTGAGAAGGGTTTTGATGATATTGACACCCTGAAATGGGATGTTCTACGAAAAGAGAGAGAGATAAAATATGAAAGAAAAGAAAAGGTAGAAAATCAGATTTTAATACATGATTTAATAAGACAAAAATATAGAAAAAAAGGTATATTAGACCTAAATATTATTGAAATGTGTATTTATTATTTTTTTTAATGAGAAAGGTATTTTAAAACAAAGTGCGTGGAATCATACTGATAAATAAAAAAAGTGCCTGTGATAGGATGAGAAATTATAAAAAAGAAGTGGAAATAACACTGCTAAAATATGTTTATTATTTTTTTGTGGTATAGCTAATATTAGGAAAAAAGTATTAATATAATAAAATATATAATAATAAGAATCTTTCATATAATCGGAGGGAAAGGAAGAGGAAGGTTCCTATCCAATTACCGTGACGAATGAAATTGCCACGTAGCTTTATTATTAATTGTTATGCATTTATTTATTTTCTTTTGGGTGTATTACGTTTATCTTTATTTTGGATCAAATCCATCTTTCCTATATTTGTGAAAAAAATAGATAACTTGCGACTCTTTACCTTAACTTGGAAAAGAACTAGCGTGTTATTTTATTACCTTTTAAATATTCTTTCATAATTTCACTTGAAATTGCAATATTTATCATCAGTCACACGCAATGCCCATTTTTGACAGCTAAAATGTTTATTTATTATATTATGAGTGAAACATATAATTAATATATTAACATAATAGTGTTTATAAGTTCATGTGGCTTTGGCTCCCTTGATTCACTAAAAACTAATTAAATTTCATTAACAGTTAAATTTCACAAATAATTCCAGCAAATGTTTAAAATTAATTAACTAAAATTGGTTATATTTTTATTGTTTTACGGTGCATTTCGTTATAATTTTTTTCATCGTAATTTCAAGTATCGGATAGGATGTATTATTATCTGGATTTCAATAGAAGTATTTTAAGCCTGATTTTGATTCTTTTAGACAAAATTGTTTCCTGATTTCTATTTGAAAGGGGATGGACGTGTAAAAGATATTTTCATCTTTAAGTTAACATTATGCATTATAGGTATGAAAAGAAAAAATAAAAGAAGATTAGATGCTCACTAGGAGCATTGAGATCTTTGATAAGATTATGTTTGGTAGCATGTTTGTGTTACATAGAAAATTAAATAACTAGTTCAAATTTTGTTAAGATTATTTAAACTTGATTTGATATGATGGTTGCTTTAATTATTATTAGTGTTTTTAAAATGCTATCTCTACTAATCTTTTAAAATTATTTAATCATTAGTTGAAAGTTATTCTTTTTATCTTTATTTTTAATATATTTTGATAAATTTTTATTTATTATGAAAAATTTTTAAAGATAAAATAAATAATTTTTATAGAAATATTATTTAAAATTTATTTAGAAAAATTAGAAATAAATATCTTTAATTTCAAACAAAATTTATTTATTTAAAATATTTTTTATTAAAAAATATATTATAAATAATAAAATAAATAAATAAATTCTCTTTTTTAAAAATATAATCGTTAAAATAACTATAAATTTATATATATATATATATATTTAAATATATATATATATATATAAATAATAATAAGTTATAAAATATTGTCCTTATTTTTAATATAATAAATTACTTTAAATAATAAAATATTAAATTTATAATTAAAAATTTATAATAATTAAACTTAATAACTATTTATTTTTTAATTTTTATTAGTTAATTTAACAACTAAATTTATCAAATATTTTTTATTTTAATTAGCAAATTTTTCAACTTTGAACTTTTATCTATCTTATTCCTTAATTATAATATCACAGTGTTGATTTAAAAAATAACATTTTACGAGAATTTAAGAAATATCCTAATTGATTTGTTAATAATAGTTATTAATATTATAGTACGTTGGAGAGGATTTTGAAAAAGATTATATTTCAGTCCACAAGAGAGTAAATGAAAGTCAAATAAATTAGCTTTACACAAAAGTGAATTAAGTTGTATTTTTATCTCGATAATGTTAAAATTTATCTAAAAAACTGGTTAATCAATTCACAACAAGAAAATATTTAATTGCGACCGAATTTATCTAAATTCGGTTGTCAATAGAAATCAATTTGACGGTTTATGATATCTGGAACAAAAAGAAATTAACAATTTTTTAAAAAACCAAATTGGCGACCAAAATATCTGTCTCAAAAATTTTAAAAAATGATCGTAGCTAAATTCATTTGCTAAAGAAAGGATGTAACTAAATTCGTCTCAAAAATCTAATTTTGTTCGCGCAGTTTATTTTTTTTCCCCTCTCAAATTGATTCCTAATTCATTTGTCAGACCTAGCAAATAACAACCTTCATTTCTCCATTTATAGTCCATTTCTTTTTCCATTCTCTGGTTCATTTTTCAATTTGATGTTTCCTTGACATTCTAAAAATTTTCAGTGGGTTTCAATTGGTGGATCCTAACACTATTTCATATACTCATTCCTCCATTTCTGGTTCATTTCTTCTCCCATTCTCTGGTTCATTTTTCAATTTTGAGTCTCCTCGACATTCTGAAGATTTTCACAGTAGGGTTTCAGTTGGTGGAACCTATCGTCATTTCAGACACCCAAGTTGAAGTCAAAGTCAGAGCATCTTTTGGGGTGTGGTTTGTGTGAATCTCTCATCCTTGGTCTCCACTAAGGTAAACTCCTTTTGTTCCTTTTGTTCTTTTCTAATACTTTGATAATGTGCTTATGTTGTTACTAAAATTTCTATTTTGTTATCAGAGAAGAATCTGGTTGCTGTTGAGAATTCTATTTGCTTCATGTTGACTCAATTGCTATGACTTTTTAGTTGCTGTGCCAGGAATGCTATCCATGTTTTGTTTCCGGAATAGCTGATTTGTATTTTATTCAAGTTTTCTTCTGCTTTTTGGATGGTGCTCTTTCCCTATGTGTGAGAAAAGAACTTGTAATATAAATTTGTAGTGTGAATAATATTTCTCCTCCTGACAAACAGTTATAGCTCTACAAAAATAAAATTTGAAATGGTCCCTTCCGTGTATGAGTCTTAGTCTGACAATTTCATGAAGGAGGTGATACTATTAATTATCTTATTTATTCTTTGTCCATATCCCACTCTGCTAAACACTTTCAATGGAGCAGAACCACAAGAGCTTGTCATGACCAGAGGTTTTTCTCCAATGCTATTTGGAAAATTGATTGGGATATTTATATTGA
This sequence comes from Canavalia gladiata, assembly GCA_037954105.1. Lineage (NCBI taxonomy): Eukaryota > Viridiplantae > Streptophyta > Magnoliopsida > Fabales > Fabaceae > Canavalia > Canavalia gladiata. The sequence goes on from CM075660.1 coordinate 21,497,140, forward strand.
TCAATATCTCCTGTGCAAAGTTATTCTCCAAATACGCACTCCTTCCTTAATATAAGGAGTAACAGGAATTGTCACGATTGAGATAATTTAAAGGTTCTATCATATATGGAAAATTGAAAAGAAGTTAATGAACACAATGAACAAAAAGAAAGTTTCACTTTGGCACTAAAAATAATAAGAAATATCCATTTATTTCTACTCGTTTTACTGAATTAATTAGATTTCTTTTATTGATATAGTGATAAAGTGAAAAATAGATGATTTACATTCAATTCATCCAAATTCACATAATAAAGAATAACATATGCATGAATTAGCAAGAAAACATTTTTTTGTAACATCTGATTTTAATAGAAGCCAAAATTGATATGGAAAAGAAAATCCAATCATTGAAAAGGTAAGAATTCTAATACATAAACCTCATGCATGAATATTTGGTGTAGTTACTTGTAAAAGATGTTCTAACAAACAAACAAAAATTATGTAAAAAATAACCTATGTCCTTGCAGAAGCCAAACTCACTATACATCTATCTTTGGTGTCATTATCTTGGACTTGAAGTGGAGAAAATTTTGGAGAAATGTAAACTAAAAAATTTATAGAAACTCATCTCAATTTTAAAATCCACATTTGAAATACTATTGGTAGAATTTCGATAATAAGGTGCAACCCAAACTTAGGTACGTTATTCAAAATTTTCTGATGTCCAAAATTCTAGTTGCTGTCAAGAATTCTGCCCGCTGTTTGAGTTTTGTTTGCTGTCACAACATTTTTCTACTGTTCCAAATCAGGTTGACTATAAAGAATTCTCCTTGCTATATATTTAAACTGTATTTGCTGCCAGAATTCGTGCTTGCTGTCCAAATTTTATTAGCTATCTAATTTTCTGGTGCTACTGAAATATCTATTATATAGCCCAAAATTCTGGTTGCTGTCGAAAATTCTTCCTATTGTTTGAATTTTGTTTGCTATGAGAACATTTTTCTGCTGTTCCAAATTCAGGTTCGCTATATAGAATTCTGCTTGCTATATATTTAAATTACATTTGCTGCAAGAATTCGGGCTTGTTGTCCAAATTTTTGTTAGCTATCTAATTTTCTGATGCTGCTGAAATAGTTATTATGTTGTACAAAATTCTGGTTGTTGTAGAATTCTGCCTACTATTTAAATTTTGTTTGTCAGAACATTTTTTTGCTGTTCCAAATTCAGGTTGACTATACGAAATTCTACTTGCCATATTTTAAAATTGTATTTGCTACAAGAATTCGTGCTTGATGTCCAAATTTTGTGCTTGCCAAGTGAAATTTTCTGCAGTTTGTATAGTTTTAAATTGTTAAGTACTTTTTGTTTGCTATATATTTAAACTCTATTTCCTGCAAGAATTCCTGCTTGTTATCCAAATTTTGTGTCTTTCAATTGAAATTTTCTCTAGTTTGTGTAGTTTCAAAATATTGTTAAATACCTTTCTATCCTATGCTTTCTAGCTGCAGAGATACGGTAAAAAATTTGGATCCTAACACTAATTTTTTCATATACAATGTATCAAACTTAATGTGAATTAATTTAAATTTATAATACAATTTATTTTTTATAAATTTAACTTAATATCAAATATATTTTTATTAAGACATTTGAAAAATAGCATGAAAAATTTTAATGTCACCTTAAATATTTTTTTATTTCAAGTTCACATCATTGCTTGGATCTCTAAAGGTCAAAGTCTATTAAGTATTCTACTTTTAAAGTTAGAAACAAACTACAAGTATTTCCTCTAAACTCTTGTGTTTGTTTAATTTCTTCTTGTATACTTATTTTTTTTTTTGTCTAAGTATGTCATTAAAATGATTCAGATGTCATGTTCCTTATGCATTTGTTTCGATTTTGTGAATATCTGTTTTCTATGTGACCATATCATATCTAATGAATAGATTGCTGCAAGTCTTATTACCTCTATCTATCTCCTCTCATATTTGTTTGGTGTACCTTATCTACCTACCATGTGGTGTATTTCCTCAAATGAGAGAAAGGAAAGATCACTATAATTAAAAAACCTGATAATTATTTTAATTAGTAGAAGTAGTTTGCTAAATTATTCTTAGTGTTAATTAGTTGCTGAAACTTTGACATATAATATTAAAACTTTATTATATTTATTATTTACATGAAATAGAATTGAAATATAAATAATATTTTATTCAAATCTTACAAGACCATTGAATATAAAAAAAACTGTAAGCATCACTTAATTTTTATTATTGGAACTATATTTTATTATTTTTAAATAAGATATTCTTTAATTTTTAAAAATTGTATTCAATTCTTTTAAATAAAAATAATTAAATTAGGATATTTCAAAAGATTATATATTTTTTATGTGCAATTCTGACCATCTAAACTCAAAAGGTCGAAATAGAAACCTTTATTATTATTATTATTATTATTATTATTATTATTATTATTATTATTATTATTATTATTATTATTATTTATTATCAAGAAATGTAGTCATTTCCTTTCAAGAGAAAACTAAGAATATGAAGTATATGCTATATACAGAAAGAATTTATATGAAATTTAGAAAATTTCAAATATCAAGATTCTTGTATCTGGTCAGTTGTCTCTACCATTCAACTATTGTAAAACATTAACTAATTATAATTGTAAAAATATAGTAATACTTTTGGTAAAAATATTTTATTTAGTTGCTAAATTTCAACTTCAAAAGTTAAGTAATTGATGGAGCATAACTAGAAGCCTCATTTAATTGTTTTATTTTATTTTTTTCACTTTTACTTATTTTGTTAACATTCAGGATTGGTTTTTTAGTATTTGAAAATATTTATTTTTTACAAAATTTTAGTTAAGTATAATATATTTTTTCATTATTTTACTATTTATTTTATTAATTATTTTTCACAAGGTGTTGCCAACTGTTAATTAATTGGATTCTATTTTTTTTAATAATTTTTTTTATCCATATTAGTATATCATTGCCAATCATCACATTGGGCCTCCTGTATGGATTTATATCGGTAGGTTTCTTAACGATACATCCAATATATTAGCTATTTATTATGAGATATTATTTATGGTCCATGATCATGTGCAATGTGAGTTGATAATTTAAAAACAAAATCTTCTTTAAGAAAGCAATAACAAGTTAACAGTAACGGAAGTTAAAACTATTTCAAAGCTAAGTCAGAGAGAAAGACAGGTTTAAGATTATAATAGTTTTATATAAAAATTTTGTGTTTGAAATTTTTATGATATTTTTAAATTAAAAATAAAAAATAAAAAATATTTGATTATTAGTAATAGATATTATAGTATATCAATAAAAAGTTCTTTAAATTTTAGAAAATTAATTATTAAAATTATAACATTTTGTATTGATTTTACATATCAAAATTTAAAAATTAAAATTAAAATTAAAAATTTAATAATTTTAAGGTTTAGTTTATTTAATTTTTTTCAAAAATATTATAACATATTGATATTTAAGTTAAATCAATATTTTAAAATATAAAAGAAAAATTCTCATAAAAATATTATATTAAAAATAAAAAATTAATTTAATACATAAAAATGCATTCAAACATTAACTAAAGGCTTAGACAAAAAGAAAGAAACTTTCACGTTCAAGCTATTTACTAAATTAAATTAAAATATCTTTTATTAAATGCAATGATAAAAAAAAATAGAATTACATTCAACAAAAGAACTGTAGTTTTTGTTACATTTTCTTCATCTTTTACAAAATGTTTATTACTAATATTTATATTGTTTTCTTATATTTTGTTAGTCTTTTTATCTTTCTATTTGAAGAGATTTCAGTTGTGGAATCATCATTGGACTTGTTGGATCTCCTATGTTGGAAATTCTGGTTGAAGAAAACATGCATGATGTGTCATGTCATGTTAGACACAACACTCGTAGCTTAAATGAACATGAGCCTATAAGTGACTCACTTCCCACACCTCCTATCAATGACATGAGGAACACGAACTTGAAGTTGAGATTGAAGAACATGCCATAGACACTGCACAAACAAGTGTGGAAATCCTAACATTATTCTTCGATCCACCACCAGTTACGACAGAAGCTCAACTTGGTCGAGGTAATCGGGTGAAAACACCTTCCACCAGATTGCAAGGTTTTGTCACCGACACCACGATACTAACAAGTCCCTCCAACTGGTCTCCCTCTTCATCAAAATCCTCAGGTTTATCCTATCCTATTCAAAATTTGATGAATTGTAATGTTTTTCCCTCACGACATTGTAGTTTTCTTGCCGCCTTACAAATAGAATGGGAGTCCTTGTATTTTTCTCAGGTTGTTAGAAATGAGCGCTGGCGAGAAGTAATGTCCTAAGAAATTCATCCCCTTAAAATCAATGACACTTGGAAGCTCACATCTCTACCTCTAGGAAAGAAAACACTTGGGTGTAAATGAATTTACAAAATCAAATATAATGTTGATGGGACGATAGAGTGGTTCAAAGCAAGACTGGTAATTTTAGGAAAACATCAAGTGGAGGGCTTAGACTACACTGAGGCTTTTTCTCCGGTGGTGAAGATGGTAGCCATTTGTACAATACTTGCAGTTGCTGCAGCCTAGAATTGAAAACTTCACCAGATGGACGTCCATAATATGTTTCTTCATGAAGACCTTAATGATGATGTTTATATGAAGCTTCTTCCCAGCTTCCAAGTGTCTCAACAAATACTGATCTATAAGCTTCAAAAATCTCTTTATGGCCTACGACAGGCTACTTGTTGCTGGTTTGCAAAATTGTCCTCTGCCCTTATTCGGTATGGATTTCAGCAATGTCAGAAGGATCATTCCTTATTTAGTCTTTGAAGCAATGGTGTGGAATTGGTTGTTTTGGTCTATGTGGATGACCTTGTGATTGCAGGGAATGATGGTGTTTCCATTCAAAGGTTTAAAGAATATTTGCACAAATGTTTTCACATGAAAGATTTGGACCGATTAAAGTACTTCTTGAGAGTTGAGGTTGCACAATCTCTAGCTGGAATCTTCCTATGCCAAAGAAAATATGCTTTGGAAATCATCATCGAAGTAGGGTTACTTGGTACTAAGCCAGCACCTACATTGTGTGAAGAGAATCATCGGTTGTAATCTGTCGTCGGGCCTTCTCAATCTGATCCTAACCCCTATTGTTGGCTTATTGGTAGACTTGTTTATTTGTGTTTCACTCGGCCTAATCTCACCTACAATATTCATGTCTTGTCCCAATTTATGTAGCAACCTCGCACTAACCATTGACAAGCTACTTTGCAGGTTGTATGTTATCTAAAGGGATATCCTGGGCAAGACATTCTTCTCCCTCATGCCAATGATTTGCAGCTATATGAGTGGTGTGACTCTGATTGCGCTAGTTGTCCACTTACTCACAAGTCACTCACAAGGTGATTTATTCAACTTGATAACTCCTTAATCTCTTGGAAAACTCAAAAGCAATAGACTTTTATCGCTCCATGGTTAAAACTAACCGAGAATTAAAATAGAGTAAAGATATATTCTCTTTTTTATACATGTCTCACCTAACACCTATTCTTCTTTATTATGACAGTCAAACAATTCTGTATATTGCAAAAAATCTTATCTTCTATAAACGCACGAAATAGATTGTCACCTTGTTCAGGATGAAATCGTATAGAATCACCTTCTTATGGCCTATGTTCTAACTCATACTCAATTGGGCGATGTTTTTATTAAAATTGTTAATGTCAAAAAAATTTGGAATAATCTTGATCAAACTGGACATTGAAAACTTGCATGTTCCATCTTGAGGGGAGTCTAAATGGATAACGAACATAAATATAAAAAAGTATCAATTATATATATGATTAATAATAAAGAATACAATTAGAAAATATAAGTATATGTAGATAATATCTTCGTTAAATATAAACTAAGTATATTATTTTAGAAAAAAATTATTATGACTCTTTACAATAGTTTATATATATATATATATATATATATATATATATATATATATATATATATGATTAAATAAAAAATAAAGGATAAGACAAAAAATTGATCAAATTTTTTTTTATCGTAATTATGATCTCTGGTTAAAAAAAAAAATGGTTAAAACCAATCACTAAAATTATTGAAGGAAACCTGTATCAAACTGACAACTAAGCTTGTTAAAAAGTTGTCATAAGAACCTTTTTTCACGTATAGAGTTGCAACACCTTAAAATTGTGTGATTTGGTGGTGTAAATGACCTTATGTTCCTGAGTGTGTCTTGCCAGGATGATGCTAAGCTTAATTAATAGCTTCCAAATACAGTTACAGAGAATATTATTCGGTTCTTAATGCAAATTAATATTGTGGATCAAATTGATTTACATAGATTGATGTCAAAATGATTATATTAACAAATAATCAATAAAATAAAAAATATATTTCCTTTTTCATAATGTTAAGAATCAGATATTGCTTCCACTGGTTGAGAAAATTGTTCGGTTCTTAATGCAAACTAATATTACCGATCAAATTGATTTATATAGATTGAGGTTAAATTGAATATACTAACAGATAATCAATTAAATAATAAAATTTATTTTGTTTTTGATAATGTCAAGAATTAAATTAATTAAAAATGTAAACCAACGAAATTTAACATAGTTGATAAATAGTTGTATGTCTTAAATATGTTAACAAAAATTTGATTTTTATTATATATAAAAATTATTTTATTGATTTCTTAAATATATTAACAAAAAAATTTATAGAAATTTTTTTATTGATTTCTTAAATATATTAACAAAAATTTGATTCTTGATTATATATATAAAAAATTATTCATATAATCTTTATATTTTAAAAGGATTAATCTTCACTTAGATTAGAGTATATCCTTGATATACATAAAAAAAATTTAACTAGCAATATAAACCAAATTAATATTTTTTATAATGTTGAATTAAATTGATTTGTTGAATCAATTTTAAAGGATCAAATTAATATTTTATTTGTGTTTACTCATTTTCAACTCCTTCGTTGAGCATATTTTGGCTCCGCCCGTGAACTATGAATAAAATATTTAAATTAAATATTAAAAAGCTTGTAAATTACAGTAAATAGTCATCTAAATATCTTTATAAATTTTAATGTATCATTCTTCAATTGATAAAGATCAGTGTAATTTATTCATTTCTATTTTATATTTTAACAAACAATTTTAATAAATATGATTGTTGTATGGATATCTATGATTACTTTGATTCAAATAAGTTAAGATGAATAATTCTTAAATTGAACCTTTTTAATATACCACCTTAACAAAAAAAAAGGTTTATAGAAAAGATAAAGTATTAAGTAAAAAATTAATTTATTTTTCATATTATAGGAGTATAAAAATGGATAGTTTTCTTTATTTATTTGAACAGAAAAATATACAAAGGATATACAATTATTCTAAGAATATTTTTTTAAAAAGAATAATATTATATCTATTACAATATTTAACTTTCTAAATATTTATAAAATTTTTAGATAAAATAGAAATATATTTAATATGTTTAAAACATCAAAATAATTACCACCCGAAAGGCTGAAATGCAAAATTGCCAGAATGGGGGAAGACGGAGAAGGTCTTCTGGAGTAGAGACAAAGTTGTCGCACGTGCCGCGCGAGTTCCTCGCATTGTTAGAATAATATTAATGTTTAGACGCCACTCTGTTGATGACTCAAAAATAATAAATTAATTAACGCTGGTAGATCTGGACCCAGAAAATTAAATTTCGGACTTGGTACAGAGCTGGAGCAAATAGTGAAAGCAAAGAGTCCAGGTCCCCACAAACGATTCAACCTACAAACAATTGGCAACAAAAAATGCAGCTCGTGTTCATATTAATTCATTTTAAAAAATATTTTTTTAAAATTAATTAAACCCTAAAAAGATAAACCAAAAACACATACAATTAGGATGAAACTTATCACTTAAAAAAAATTTAAAAAAAAAAATCAACAGACAGGCTGGTATTTAATCATTATAATATTTATTTAAAATTTTTAATAATAATAATACTTTTTTATTTCTTTTTTTTAACCTTTTCTTCTAAAGCGCAAAGCTTAGCCTAAAAATCTGCCTCTATATCTACCATATCTTCCAACAACCAAACAAGAAGAAGGCAAAAATTTTGGGAGAGTGCGTATTTTGTTGAATCAGAGGTACTGTCTTGGAATGATGTCTTCAATTAAATTTTTGTGGATGCTGGTGGTGTGTATGACAGTATCGTATACGTTGAGCGAAGCAGAGTCACAGAAATTGTCAGCGTATGAGGTTCTGTTGGAGTATGGTTTCCCAGTGGGTCTTCTTCCTAAAGGAGCCTTAGGGTATTCGCTGAACAGAGAAACAGGGGAGTTCGCAGTGTATTTTGATAAAACCTGCAGCTTCGAGGTAGAGGGTTACACGCTCAGCTACAAACCCACGATCACGGGAGTGATCTCCCCGGGTAGGCTGTACCAGCTTAAGGGTGTGAGCGTTAAGGTCTTCATCTTGTGGCTCAGCATCGGTGAAGTCATTCTAAAGGATGGTCATGTCCAATTCTCTGTTGGTATCGCTTCCGCCGATTTTACCGTCGATAATTTCTACGAGAGTCCCCAGTGTGGATGTGGCTTCGATTGCAACCATCTCCGCTTATACGGTGACGTTTCTTCAAGTTAATTACCCTCTTATATCATTCAATTTCTCAACTCACTATTCGCCTCATGCTTCCCCGCTGTAGATCTCTCTATCTTTTATGCTTTTTTTTTTCAAAAAAATATATATTAATACTTAGTCTAGAATCAGGCAGGGCTTTTGGTCCATTGCGGTTCCATTTTCCTGAGAATCTAAACAGCTGTCACTGTAATTGGCATCGCTCTATTATTATTGTCTTGCCCCTATCCATCATTTCATTGGGGATATCGTTATTTTTATTTTTATTGTCTTTTCTTTTTTGTTAAAAAGTAAGCTATATAATACCTTTTTATTGATTTTTCTGTTAATTCCATGATTATCCGTTAATATTAAAGCAATTACTTAACATATTAATATTAATATTAATATCAAACTGTGATTTGTGTCAAGAAATTTTTAGTGTATAAGACATGTTAAATGTAGAACATAATTTTGTATACTTTGTGTAGTTCTTTGTTTTGGTTGTAAATTCAGGCAGATCGACGCTGTTGATGCACTGTATAATTAAGAATAGTTTGATTATGAATCACGATTGAGGTGCAATTGGGAATCTAAATTCCATATTAGGTTACTGAGTCTTGTAGTGATTCAAAGTTGAAATTAGCTGCGTACCAATTAGTTGAGATATTTGAGAGGATGGAAGATAAATACACCCCCATACCTCACTACATTAGCATTTGAATCAACCAAAAAATACAAAATGAAAATTGCCACTAATCAAGGAATGGGTTAGCTAGGGTATACACGCGTCAACCAGAATACATTCCACTAGTTTGGTTGGAATCTGCGGCATAATACCCCCAATCTCGTATCTATCAGTCAAATACCCCCTACCTCGGTCACTCACACGCACCACTTCTTCAACTCATCAACAAAAAATGGGCATCAATTTTCGAACAAAACCCTTATTCCCAACATCAATTTTAGGCTCCATCCTTTTCTTCTTGATCTTCTTCTCAATCCCATTAATCTCTGCCAATAACCACAAAATCTTAAGTGCATATGATGTCCTTCAACAATACGACTTCCCAGTAGGGCTTCTTCCCAAAGGGGTGATTGGTTATACATTGGATAGCTCTAGCGGCAAATTCGAAGCGTATCTAAATGATACTTGCACGTTTCCTGTTGAATCTTACGAGTTGAAATACAAGTCCACCATTACGGGTGTCATCAGGAAGGATAAGATCTCCAACTTAGAAGGAATCAAAGTGAAGGTGATGTTTCTGTGGCTAAACATTGTTACAGCCACTCGCAATGAGGACGAGCTCGAATTCTCGGTTGGAATCGCTGCTGCAAACTTTCCGGTTAGCAACTTCTATGAGAGTGCCACATGTGTTTGTGGCTATCACTGTTTCGATGGGATTGGGGTTCATACCAACAAATCAAGTGATTCTGTGCTATCTTCTTAATTAGGCGTTTTAGACCTGCTTAATTACTGTGTTTACTGTCTAGTAGGCGTGTGAGGCTTAGAGCTCTTACAGTAAATAAGAATCTTATGGTAATAATTTGTGGATTTGCTAGTACCTCTTCAATAGTATATAATATGAGATATGGTGGATACTTCTAGCAAAAGGGAAAGGATCAACAAATCAAACAATTAGTAAGAAATATGCTGGAATTCTGATTTGCCCTGCCTTTCATGATTTAATTTACTACTTATATCAATAAGGGTTTTTCTTTTGCCATTATGTTAATGGTGTCTTTGAGTTTCAATTGCCATGATATAATCCAACCTACTACTTTTCATTGTATAGTTTGTTATACTCTGCAATTTTGCAGTCCTAAACGGCAAAGGTTGTAAAGTTGTTTTATACAAGGCTAAATTTGTTATTCGGTTGTTTTAATGTGTGATGAAGAGTATATAATAAGAAATTAATTTATATTATTAATATATTGGATTTTATGATTGTTGATAAATATTTATTATTTATATTTTTTACTGTAATTTTTTTACTCATTAAAAAAGTTGTATGTCATTTAGCTTCTTGAAAGACATCGGTTGATTAAGTGACAAAGGAGCTTGATTCTCTTTAAAATAAAAGTATTGTGTTGTAATTTTGTGAACTGAAAAAAAATAAGTACCGAAAGACTTTTTTATTCCTTTTAGATGAGTTCATCTGACTCAACTCAGTGTGAAGTGTTGATATGATTTTTACAGATCGAAGGTCTCGCAGAAACAATTAAATTCATTAGTTGAATCACTTGATTAGAATTAATAGTAATTTGGCATATTTGAAGAGCTTTTAACTCAATTTGTTACAGTGCTAGCTCATGATTTGAGCATATCCGTATAGTGTATACTGTCAAAGTCGAGCATCTATGTTAGAAGAGTACAACTCAAGCATGTGGGTTTAGCTCCATTTTGTAATGACCGACTTTTTCTATTAAAAGAAAAAAAAATAATCAAAACATGCCACTTGAAACAAATATTTCACTAAGCTCTCATTTCACATTTCACGGTGCATAGCTTTCTCCTCGGGACATTGCCAATTTTTGCTATAATTTGAAATTCCAATATAGAATTTGAGAAACGCCTACAATTATTCGGATGGTTTTCCTTCTTCTATTATCTGTGCCGTATTCCTCTTTTCTTCTTCAAGTCAAGAACTTCTTTTTCAAAATTCAACCTCATGAATACAGCAACTCTATTCCATGTTTTTAACCATCTTCGAGGTGGTAGACCAAACTAGTATCACGTTGAAAGTTAAACATGAATTGTGAAGTTTAGAAATGGAGCTATCCCCTTTAACATTCTGCTCGATTCTAGATAAAGGAAAGAGATTTAAGGAGTATAAGAAATAAAATTTTATTTATTATTTAAAAATTTAAAAATTATATTTAATTATGTTTAAATTTAATTGTTGAATTGAATTTAAATAATTGTTGATTGATGGTTAAATTATTATAAATATAGTTCTGATAGTAAGATTAGATTATAAAATTATTTAAATTAATATAAAATATATATTAACATTTTAAATTTTATTTGTAAGTAAAATTTTGGATGTAAAATTTTATGTATTTAACTATATGTGTTTTGTGTATTAGGTGTACAAAATTTTATATATATTAAAAATTTGTATGATGTTATGTAAATTTTAAAAGTTATGAGACTTGAATTTAGAGTTATTAATTTTTTTTAATTATTTTAATAATTTTAAATTTAAAAATATATTTGTATATATTAGGAATAAAAAATATTTAATTTAAAAAATTTGATAAAAAATTAAATTATTTTTATTATATAAATATTTTTGAAATATATTATTTTATAAGTTATTTTTTTTCTTTTAATTTTTTTACAATATTAATATATATATATATATATATATATAATTTAATTAGTCTATTTTATATATAGAAAATTTTATAATTAAACTTTGATATGAGAGGATAAACTATAAAAAGTTGAAGTAATTTTTATAAAAATTTTATAAATTAACCTATCAAGTTATTATATAATTAAATAATATATGATTATTTAATTTTTATTCTACTTAAATAATTTTTAAAATAAAATTTAGTAAAATTTTGATCTAGTGTTTTAAGCATAATTGTATACACTTTAAACATGGTCGTGCATGAAGATGAAAATGAGCAAGACAAAGAAGTGTAAGGTCAAAAAAGCACGAGTATGCAAAGCATCAAGAACACAATCGTGTAGAGAGATTCACATAGACATACAAATAATAATAATAATATAGAACAACATGATCATGAAAAACATTTACACAATCATGCAACATTGTATTAACAAGGTCATGCAAGATATTGAACATGATTGTGCAACTTATTTGATGATTAGATATTATGTATGTTTGTATTAAATGGAATGGAAGTGTACAATGCTGATATTGAAATTAATGTTAGATGAAATAAATTGATAAATGGAAAAAATAATATATTCAATATTTGGGACTAAAATGTCCAACTTAGCAGTAATTGTGTGATTTCATTAAATATATTGGGATGAAGATTAAAGGTTAAAAATCTCTCATTTGATTTTTCAAGGGGCTTGAATTAAGAGTAAATGGAATAATTGGTCTCTGACTTATTTATTTTCTATAGAGTCATCCTCGACTTATAAAAACTAAAAGAAAAAATTTCTCAACTTATTATACTACCATTCAAATTTGTCCTTTCGTCCATCCTCCATCAAATAGTTGCTGGTGTGAAACGTTAAGTGCCATGTGAGATTTCTTGTTGGACCCAAAACGATGGCATTTTGAGAAATATGTCATGTAAGCATTTTCTTGGATCCAAAACAACACCTTTTTGATATGAAAATGATTTGGATAGCTTATTACCCAATACGACGTTGTTGTCATCATCCTCTTCATCTTTCTATATGTGGTAATATATAATTGAGCTTTTATACATTAACCATATATCTAGCATCTTACAATCAATGATTAATAAATCCTCCAAGTTAGAGAAATTTCGAAAGGGTAAGGACTCAAACCTCTTACAAGATTGAACAATCAATGCTTCAGGGAAGGGAATTGTGCCCCTTTGAGAAAAATATCTAAATTGTCACAATATCCAAAACTCAAAGTTTAAAGACTTCTCAAGCTTGAAAATTCACCCAATGGCATAATGAACTACATGGGTTTCCTAAAATAAAGGTAATAACTTTTTATTTTAAGTATTTATACTATTGTGATATTTTATGGTTGTCAAAATTTTTGAAGTTTGTATGTATTCATGTTTCTATTGAACAGATTTTGACTAGTTGATCTAGTACACACCTTCTGAAAAATTTTGTTTTTTCATTACTTTGAAAAATTTTGTCATATATGTCACTCACAGAACCTGTGAGGTGCACCGACTTGACCTTCTGAAAGTTATATTTAAACCCTAAAATGAAAATATCTATTAATAATGCATATTAGTTCTTAAAAATTTTAAAATCATACAAATTAGTCTTTGAAAAATTTTAAAAAATTCAAATTCATCCTTCCTTTACCTTCTACATATATGAGATAAAATTTCATTAGCATCTTATCCAAGTTGCCAATAACAGTTGCCCTCTATAGTAACCTTTAAAAAAAAACCATCAAGCTCCATGAATGGCTTGCAAACCCTAAAAAATTGTAAGAGAAATTTCCAATTCTACTGTATACATTATCCTAAACTAAAAATTAATCCAAAATTTAATTTATCTATTAGAAACGTATACATTACCCCATCTATAATTAAAATTCCTTGGTATTCAAATCGTAGAATATTGTAGAAGCAATTTCCAATTACACGAATACTTTATTTTTTCAAGTAAAGCATTAACTTCTCATATAAATAAAACATGATTTTCCTTTTAATAGGACTATTGTTTAATCAAATTTAATCTAGAACCACCAACCAATTAACAAACCACTATTTTACTGATTTATCTACAAAAAATTAGTCATAATTATTATGAAAAAAATTACTTTTATTATAATTTTGTGTAATTTCTCTTATTTTTAAAAGAATAAAAAAATAAGTAAATTTTGGCAAAAAAAAAAGGTAAAAATAGTATAAAAAGATGAAGGAGTAGAAAAGGAAGAAAAATGCTCCTTGGTAGAAGCTAGGATGATTGTGTTCATTGAGCACGCCCTTGCAGCAGCAGGATTTTCAACACGGTCGTACAAATTCGAGCACAACCTTGCAATGTCCCCAAATTTTTGACACAGTCGTGTAGATATGAGCTCGGACATGTCAACCTATAAAGCCACAAGAAATGACCTAAGTTACTCTGATGACGTACGAAGAGACAATTTAGGTCAACTTGGTTCGTAATAGAGGCATCCCTAATCTGCACCTATAAAAGGAAGACTACACTTTGAGAGAAAGACACCCTTAAAGACACATTCTAGAAACCCTTGAAGACATTTCATACACCTCACACAAGGTTGTATGCCTCATACCTCTTTCTCACCCCTCATTTCCATCTCTATTCTTCCATTTTATTTCTTCTTCTTGTATCCTCCTGTAATATCTTGGTGGAAGAAATCTCTACATAGTGTAAGTTAGAGAGTCTTTTACCAGCCTTGTTGGCTTTACGATTTTGTATTTCTTATTTTAGGATTAGGATTATGTATTTTGTTAGGATGATTTGTTCTCATTGTTTATCTTTTGATATGTGTAACTAATCTCCAAATTATAAGGCTTTGGTGAGCCTTGTGATGTAACTATTTGAATCATGTTTTTATTTATGAATGATTTTACGTCTTTATTATGAATGAGGGCATGGTTCCTTTTATAATTGGATACTTTATTGCACTTAATCCATTAATAAAAATTAGCTACTCCTGTTTATTTGTAAGTTAATTAGGGGTAGGTGATCAGTATCATCCCCCAATTGACGAAATTATAAGGTAACTAGGTCTATAAGTTTTGGAAGATCAATTAGAATCCTAAGCTTCTAAATGGTTATTTACTTGATTGTAATCAATAAATCCTAAGTACTTTATGTTTCTCCTATTTATTTATTTTGCATGATCATTTAGGGTAGTACTTAGGGAGAAAAGTATTACTATTACAAGATCATTAAATAGTGATAGCATTAGACAAATAGTTAGCAATTGATGTTTAAATTGTTTGTAATAAAATTTGGGATAAAAATAGGTAAAGTTATAAGGGGATCCAAAGTTTCATACTTATCCATAATTTCTCACTTATGTTATGTGCTTTTTGTTTTTCTTTATTTCTGCATTCTTATTCTTATTCCTTACACTCACAGCAAAATCCTTCTTTTGGTGAGCTCAAAAGTTAAAATTTAAACTTTTTCCATAGATTATTGGCATAGTTTATGTGGAATCGACACTGGGGTCTCAAATACCTCATTTCCGCATTGATGAGAATACTAACCCAAGGGTAAAATTTGATATGCAATTTTATACATACATTTTTCATACATCAAGTTTTTGGTGCCGTTACCGAAGATTATTCTCGAGTAATCTTTGAAGTTTAAGTTTTGATTTCTTAAGACTTGTATATAATATAAAAATTAAAAAATTAAGAAAAAAAAAGCTTTTTATAGTATCCTTGTATAGTTATTTTTTTTTTGTGTATATTAACTTGGTCTCGAACCTCTACTTTACAGTTTAATATGGAGATAGAAGAAACATCCTAAAGGTTGAGGCAATAAACCGAAGCAAGGAATATGGTTGCATGTTATCGTTTACTGTGCGTACAAAGTTTTATCTACAAGCAAGTACACCTATTAGTATAGAAACATGTATTTGAAACTTTCAGGATCGTCTTTACAAAAACTATTTCAACAATCTTTAAAAGAATGATTGAATCTTAACTTTTGATCTTACCAAAAAAGAGTTTTGTTTGAAAATCTTTAAAATAAATATAAAAAGGGAAAAACAAGAGTATAAAATTTAAAGCTAAAAGAACATAGACACGAATTCAATTATGGAAAGACATTGAACTTTGGTTTTTCTTATAACTTTACTCAATTTCATCTCAACTCCCTTATGAATGATTTAAATTCAATTGCTAACCATTCATTCTCATTTTATTACTATCCAATGATCATGTAATAACAATATTCTTTCCCTTAAATTACTATCTCTAATGATCATGCAAACTATATAATTAAGAGAATCATAAAGAACATTCAAATTTGTTAAATTAATAACTTGATAGAAATTAAGGATTTCGATTGATCCTCTAAAACCCTTATAATTTTCTCTAATAAAGATCAATCTAACTTGAATTAATGTCAAGGATCATAATTAAGATATTTCAGAAAATAAGCAACTTAAATTAAAGATTTTAAAATGATGGAATAGAAACCAAAATTTAATTATTTGAAAGAGACTAAAAACATATTTAACCCTTTTTAAGAATCATTAGTTCAATTTTAAGTAAGTTCATATGAAAAAAAAAGAAGTTTTTATGTACCTATAAACATGATCTAGAAATTTTACAAGAATGAGAACAACTCAATCATTTGATATGAAAATTCGCATATATGATCATCCATAGAAAAATTAAAGAACTCCCCATCAATTTTGTAAAAAGTTTATCCACTCACAAAAAAGAATAAATTAAAAATGTACAATTCTCTTTTCATTCATGACAAATTGCTACAATTTCTAAATATGTTGATAGTTTATGTATATTAATCAAAAGCCTTAAAGTAATTTTGGAAAATTTTCAGCCATTTATTAAAAGAAAAAATGTAAAATTTTACCAGAATATACAATGAAATCATGTAAAAATTTTGTTAGAATATTCGCAACCATTATGAAAAAAAAAAGTTCAATTAATTTTAAAAAATATTGACTAAATCATGACAAAAGTTTAATATATATTTATAATTAACTTTAATATTAATTGTTGAATTTTTTAAATAAAAACAGTCAATTTAAAGATACAAATTACAATATTATTATTATTATTATCAAAATAACCAAATAAAAAATAAAAATATATATATATATCTTATCATTTTCTTTAAATTCATGTTAATTAATATTCCTTAAGGGAGTAGAAAAGAGAAGAGAAAAGAATAATAAAAAACAACTAATGAGAGATTATTATATAATTATTATTACTTAATTCTTTATTTAATTGGTAATTAATATTAATCTATTATTTAATATAAATTATTAATATCAATAATGAGATTAGTATTTTAATTATACACCCATCACATTAACAAAATTAATGTTAGGCCTTTAGTACGTTAATCTGGTGTGGGGTAAACCTTCTTTATGAGTGTCTATGGAGAAGTTATTCCCACCGATGGTTAATAAAATGATTTCTCGTTAGATACTTTATAACTGTACACATTCTCATTAGATTACATCTGCTTTCAAAATACATTATAAAAGAAGTAATTATTCTCTATCATTTTTTTTTTCTATTTTCTAAACACTTGAGAAGTATTAATTAACATGAATTTCAACATAATAATAGATATGTACATTTTTATTTTTTTATTTGATTATTTTGACAACAATAATACTATAATTTATATCTCTAAATTATATGTTTTTATTTTAAATAAAAAAAAAATTCTTTTGGTGTTTGAGTTTTAAATGCGATGTTATAACTTAACCTAGTACTTTTGATCGTATAGTGTGTAATAATACTTTGCAATTTTATGGTCCTAGCCGACAAAGGTGGTAAAATTGTTTTATCCAAGGCTAAAATTGTTTTATCCAAGGCTAAAATTGTTATTCGGATGGGATGAAGAGTATATAATAAGAAATTAATTTATATTATTAATATTGTATTTTATGATTTTTATAAATATTTATTATATATAACTTTTTATTGTGTTGTTTGACTCATTAAAATAATTATATTTTACTTTAGCTTCTTTATAAGAAATCGGTTGATTAAGTAACAGAGGGGCTTGATTCCCTTTGAAATAAAAGTATTGTGTTGTAATTTTGTGAATTGAACAAATAAGTACCGAAAGACTTATATTCCTTCAAGATGAGTTCATCTGAGTCAACTCAAATTGATGAAGTGTATTGATATGATTTTTACTTTTCAAAGGTCTCCAAGAAAAAATTTAATTTGTATGTTGAATCGCTTGATTAGATTGAATAGTAATTTGCCATATTTGAAGTTTTTAAGTCACTTTGTTACAATGCTAGCTCATGATTTGAGGAACTGTATATTGTCAAAGTCGGGCATCTATATTAAAAGAGTAAATCCCAAGAATCTGGATTTAGGTCCGTTTTATATAATGTTTATAAACATTAGCAATTCAAAAGTTATAAAGATAAATCTTTGATGTTATAACGGCTAAAAAAATATGTAATTACTTTTTTTTTTAATTTGATTGGGCAATTATGAACAGGTTTGCATGTTAATACTTTTAAACAATAATACATCAATATAAAACACTATAAAAGGATTAGATGGAAGCTAAAATAAGTATACATACCGATTAAGGATTTTCGGATTCCAACTTAACATAGCATGAACAAAATAATTTTTTAAATAAAAAAAGAAGGTTTACTCAATTCTTAAGTCGGATCACGAAAAAATTAGCATGACCAAACTTCATTTTGAATAAAAAAATTGAAAAGTTACATATGGGTCCGGAAACGTTATATATGCATCTTTTATATTTTTAAAATTAAAAGTATTATAACTTTTCTTTCTCAAGAATATCTCAATTTTGAATAATAAAGTTTAAGTGTTTATTTGATTTAATAGGCAATAATTTCTAAATTATTTGCACATATATTAAATATGATTGATTTAAATTTATATTATTAAATTAAAAATATAAAATATGAAACTAGATAAGGTGATTAATAATTATGTTTTATTATGAATTTTTATTATTTATATGATAGTTTTGTTTTATATTAGTCGTTTGTATTTTTGAAATATCAGATTATTTTTTATTTTTCAAGTTAACATGCATCTTTATTTTTAATGAAGGTATTTTCTACCATATTTATTATGAAACCATGATTATATAATATATACAAAGAAATATAATAAAGGAGAAGTGAGATATTTCATTTAAGTGAAAGTTTTGATAGGAATAGTATATTACATTATATTTTAATATAAGCAATGTATGAGTGTTTTCACAATCTTAGAGATTTATCATAAAAATACTAATAATATGAAATATATGAACATGGTTATTCTATGATTTTTTTTCACAAATTTCTATGATAACAAACTTAAGATTAGGTGAATGTATACTGTATTCCATACTGCAATAATCCTTACTAATCTACAATTAATCATCCCTACAATATGCATATGCATGTAGATTTAAATCATTATCATTAATTTATCAAAACAACCGGGATACTAGGATCCAATTTCCAGCAACTAATCATCATCATTTTGCAAAAATAATGAAATTGGTCGACCAATAATAATAATTGTCATAGTTTCATCGAGGTAGCGAAATCCGACTAGAGTAATCCCAACCACAGGGAGCAACTCTAGGCTATTGAGATGTTCAAACTTAGCTCATGTATCCTATAGGCATAAAAATTTCCTTTGACATAACTTTGATCTATTTCCTTCATGAACCGACTCCTAAATTTCTATCTTCCTTTCACATAAGGGTTTGCAAATTATTCTCAAATTGAAGATTTCCAAAACAACATTTTATTCATATGATGTATGTCGATCAATTACTATGCATATTTCTCATTCTTCATACTTATTTCAATGAGGGTCTCGTCTTCTTTTTTCCAAACTTAGGATCTCATTACTCTCTTCCACTAGTTTCTTGGGTTTAACTAAGTATTTAGAATCTTGATATATAATCTCTATATATTAACTAGTGTAAACACCCAATTCTGTCCGAGGCCCCCAATCATAAAATTAATCAAGAAATTAATACTAATTAAAAAAAATAATTCAGAAAGAAATAAAAAAAACAGAAAGTAGAAAAACAGATAAATAGAAACAAAGCAAGTAAAAATTATAAGATAAGTGAACAAAATAAAACAGTTTTTGAAAAATATAATAAAAATCAAAATCAAAAATAAAAAAATAAAACAAAATAGAAATTAAAAATCAAAATTAAAAGTTTGGGAAAATTAATTTTGTTTTCTGAAAAATTAAAATAAAATCCCGAGAACAGAAAATCAAATAAATCAAACAAAAATTTTACAGAAAAGGATAGAATAAAAATGAGAATTGAGAATTTTGAAAAAAAAAAGGAAAAACAAAAAAAGGGTGATTTGGGAAAGATTATAAAAGGGGAGCAGAGAAAGGTTCGGGGGATTTTTTTTGGCTTTTTGCTAAGCTTTTGGAAAAGGACGGGGCAAAGGAGCGATTTAACAGAAAAAGAAAGAATCAGAAAAGAGAAAAAAGGGAGAGAGAGAAAAAAGAAGGTCAACAAGGAAAAGAGGAGAAGCTCGACTCTGGTAAAGGGAGATTCCTGGGTAGTTTCAGTAAGAGGGGCCACTACAAGCAAAGCTGCAAGGAAGCTAATTCTAGCATAAGGGGATTAGTTCGCACGCCTTATTGATTGGAACAAGTTAGTCACACTTCTTCCACCCTTGGATCTAAAGAATTCTGTGATAATCTGTTTTGATCGTTCTTGAACCAAGAACCCTGTGGTGATTCACTCACTTGCTAATATATTTGTGATATAAGAACCTGGTTGAGAAGGCAATTTAAGGTTAATATAGAATCGATTCTGCTAGACCTTCTATTTCGATCCTCCTATCTCACACTTGGGGATTAGTTTTCGTTCAATGACGGGTGTGTGGTAGATTGAGAGTAGGTTGGTCAAACATTTGCCATTCGTTGAAAATCTATTAGGCTACGAACCACATTCACTGATCTGGAAGTGGAATTATGGCTCTGCGAAATTCTTTTCCATTCACCTAGATCTATATAATTACTATGGATGTATAGGCTAGATTGGTGTTTGATTCAAGGGGTCAATATACGACCGTCAATTATGATCATATTGACCGTTTGCTTATGGACTTGAGATCTTGGATCATAATGGAAGTAACCTGATTCATGCCCTGTATCTCTCTTGATTTACATTGAACCCATTATCAAGAGCCTCTTTCAATCTTGAAAGGATTCGGTAGCTCCAAAAGCAACGAATCTTGCATGGAGGATATCAGCAAAAGATCGTCACGATGGTCGAAGCATTTGTTAAGACTAACAGGGATTCCCCGCCTTGTGCCCGTTTCTCAGATGACGAATGACTCGTGATGGGCTTTTGATAGGCACCCCTGTCACATGAAAGAACAATAGATACAAGGACACAGGTCACAGTGGCACGAAGTTAAATACTAATATGAGATGACTTCAAATGCAAGAAGGTTTGCATGGTAACGAGGCTGGAATAGGCGGGCAGAATCCAGAGCTCCGATTCGGCTTCGTGAAGCCATCTTCATCGCTACAGAAGAAAGATAATCTCGTCTAGCTACAACAGTTCCAAAACTCCCAGGTAAGATAAAGAATCCTTCTACATATCTTCAGAATACATTCACCAGCATTTTAGTTGATTCTTGAACCATAGATGATCTCTCCTTGCACCCAATTAAGTAGTTCATACTCCCATGCTTGCATGTGTGCCATTAATAAAACTTGGTGTAGCTAGGGAATGTGAATCTGGCGTTGTGGGTATGGACAAATGCTGGCCTGAAATCTCGAGGTCATAAGGGGTGGCATGCCTCTCTTTAATTCTTGATTCAATAACAAGGAATGATAGTATGTTGCATGCATTATTTTATTCTGAATTCAATTGCGTAGATCTCTATGAGCATGAATTTCCCATCAAGATTAAATCACTGTGAATGAGATTCATTCTTCGATACAGAATAGACCATGAAATCTGAAACGCAACGCATCAAGCTCTTACAGTGCAAGAACAGAGTTATGATCCCAAAACTATTATAATTGTTAAGGTCACTCATCGACATTTGATTAATGTCCAGATTGTGGGACCTTTGAATCGCCTGTGTTATAAGATATTGTGTAGATCAGGATATTATCACAGACGCCCTAATACCACGCTTGAACAAAACCGAACACGCACGAGGTTTGAACAAAGCCAGCAATTCATTTTGATTTCTCAACGTAATAGGCCAAATGGCTGATGGTTCATGCATTTCAATTAAACCAGAATTCAACAATCAGGCCACCCCCTCCGCCTAGCTTAAATTTTTTAGTCTATCTAAATTCTCTGAGCCCCAAATCAATTTCAATCTTTTTTCATAATCCTTAATTCAGAATTATTCAAGTCAAAAATAATTCTTTTTATCTGTAAAATGTAAAATCTAATTTATTTATTCAAGTATAAATTCTATTCTTCTTTCTCAAGTTTTGAATAAAATTCGTTTTTTTTCAAAACTATTTAAGTCATTTCATCCAAAATTCAAAACTTCAGAAAATTAATAAAAAATTCTAAAAATAATAAAAATTCAAAAAATTAATAAAAAATTCCAGAAATTCAAAAATTAATAAAAAATAATAAAAATTCCAGAAAATCAATAAAAAATATAAAAATTCCAGAAAATCAATAAAAAATATAAAAATTCCAGAAATTAATAAAAAATTCAAGATTTCCAGAAATTAGTAAAAAATTCAAGATTTCCAGAAATTAATAAAAAAAATTTAAAAATTAAGAAAATTAATAAAAATTCCAGAAATTATATAAAAATCCACAAAATTAATAAAAAATTCAAAAATTCCAGAAAATTAACAAAAAAATTCAAAATTTCTAGAAATTAATGAAAAATTTCAGAAATTAAAAAGAATTCTTCAAAATTCCTAAATAATTCATGAATTCAAGATTATCAAGTATTTTCATAAAATTCCTTAATTGGTAAATTCCCCCAAAATTTCTAGTACTTGCGTCTTGCTCATTTTATTCATCGTTCTTCAAAAATAAAAATCTTGTTTTGCAATTCTTAATCTCACGCGACGAGCTCTACGCACGAACTGGTAGCTTTTTCTGCTGTTCGTTGTTTAGAGATTCGTATGGGTCCAAGTGCAGCCGTAGTTGTCTTGGGCCTTGTGCACATGTGGATTAAGGTTGTCTTCCCTTTTTGCAAAATAAAAACCTTGCTCATTTTATCCATCGATTTTCAAAATAAAAATCCTGTTTTGCGATTCTTAATCTCACGCGACGAGCTCTAAGCACGAACTGGTAGCTTTTTCTGCTGTTCGTTGTTTAGAGATTCGTATGGGTCCAAGTGCAGCCGTAGTTGTCTTGGGCCCTGTGCATATGTGGATGAGGATCGTCCTTCTAAAAATAGTTTTTTTTTTTTAAAGTAATCAAGCTGTTTTTGAATATTACTTTCCAATTAGCCCCGAAGGTCAAGCCTTCAAGCATCTTCCAAACACTCTTTTGAACATTTTCGAAGGTCAAGCCTTCAAAACAAACCAGAACTACGTAAGCCTTGAGTTTCCCATTGCACCGGGGAATACGTAGGAGCAGGATCAAGTCCTGTCAGGCTAACCTCCATCAAACTATTTATTTTCACTCTAATAAAAGGGATCAAACTATTTTCAAATAATCACACACTCAATTTAAGGGTACTGTTCTTCGGAACAGGCGAGTGGGGTGCCTAACACCTTCCCCACTCGTAACCGACTCCCGAACCTAAATCTCATCTAGGGTTTTTTCCAAATCTTTTTCCCTTAAATAAAAATTTGGTGGCGACTCCACATCATCAAAATCAATCATTTTTAAAATTTTAGCGAATTCGTCGTCTCGTCGGAATTACGATTGCGACAGATGGCGACTCCGCTGGGGAACATTAGAGAGTCAAGCCCGATCAATTGAGTGTACATTATATTTGATCTCCTTCCTGTTTGTTTTCACATTTTATCGATTGCACGATTCATTTACTTGTTTATTTATCTGTTGTTTGTTTGTCTATTCTTTGTACAACCCTAGGATAGATGAATCATAAATTGCTATATATATCTGTACAATTTCCCCAATTGCAGGTATCCCAATTACTTGTGTGCCCTCATACACATTGCATATGCATTATCATGAGTGGGGCCCTATACCCGGGTCTGAGTGCAACCTAGGAATAGAGGGATCTAGTGGTGTCACTTTGGGGCTTACGTCCTGTTTGACTATCACGAAAATCCCAGCTAGAGTGCGTCCTATTTGTAATGCCCTACAACTGGTAGCTTTTTCTGCTGTTGTGGCAAGCATTGCAGACTGGAACTTGGCTCTAGTGACCTCAACACCCCAGGATTACAAACTACCTTTGAGAGGTTCATATAAAAGGCCATAGATCCCTAGGGCAGGTAACCCACATAAGAAGCAAAGAGGGCACACACCCCTTCATAATATGGTTCATATACGCACGGATAATTATCATCCAAAATGGAAGCTGAAGATTGGGGAAATACATAAATCAAGAAAGAAAAGTCAAACAAAAGAAAAGAAATATCAAAACAAATAAAAAATAAGGAAAATCAAGGAAAACTAGAAATTCTTAGGAAAAATTAGGAAAACAATCTTTTGAAAATACTGAAAAAATGAAAAGATTCAAAAGAAAGAAAATGAAATTTCGAAAACCTAAAGAATGCTTTCTAGAAAGATTCTAGCAA
This sequence comes from Canavalia gladiata, assembly GCA_037954105.1. Lineage (NCBI taxonomy): Eukaryota > Viridiplantae > Streptophyta > Magnoliopsida > Fabales > Fabaceae > Canavalia > Canavalia gladiata. The sequence continues at coordinate 21,521,897 of CM075660.1, forward strand.
AACTAAAAATTTTTTCTAAAAAATAAATGTTTTTCTAGCAAAATACCAAAAATACAAAACTCCTAAAAACAAATTTGTTAAAAATCAATAAATAAAACAACTCTCATTTATTTTCAAATAGTCAAACTTCAAATCTCTTAAAATTATTTGCACATAGCATTGATTCATTCATTCATTCATAGATCTAAAAAAAATATATTTCAAAATTCATTCTACACATTCACACTCATTGTGCATCAACATCTCTATCATTCACATTTTGTTGCATTCAAATTATTTCACAAAAATTAATTTTTAACTTCACCAGAAAATTGGAGAAACACAGCTTCCTCGACATCCTTATAGAACTCGAGCACAATCAAGAATCATGGATGAGCTGGAAAGACAAAATGAGGAGCTAAGAAATGAGGTCAAATCACTGAAGGAACAGATGGCCAAGCTAATAGAGGCCATCCAGCAGTCTAAACAGAAAGAGGTGACGGAACCCTTACCAAGAGAACCAACCGACCCAACACACCCTCCTGGCTTCACTCCACCATTAAACATACCTCCGCAAACAGAAGGGGTTCACAATGGGTTTCCTCATGGGTATGCACCTTCATACAACCAAACACAAGCCCAAATACAAACCCAAACACACAACCTACCCTCTAACACCACAGGCATCCCCTATGCCATTCCAAATACCACTTCACAAGCTTACCAAACAGCCGTTGGAGGAACGCATTCTATGTTCACCCAAGGGCCGCACCCTATATACATACCGTCTTCTTATCCCCACCACATGCCTGAGGAATACCCAAGCCATCCTTCAACTGAGGATACAGAAAAATGGAAGGGTCTAGAGGACAGGATCCAGGCAATTGAGGGAAACGCTTATGAAGCCAAAGATGCATCTGATCTATGCTTGGTACCAGACGTGGTCATCCCTCCAAAATTCAAGGTTCCTGAATTCAATAAGTACCAAGGAACCAGCTGTCCAAAGAAACATCTGACTATGTACTGTAGGAAGATGTCTGCATGTACTTACGATGAGAAGTTTCTCATCCACTTCTTCCAAGACAGCTTAACAGGGGCAGCTGCAACCTGGTACACTCAGCTAGAGCGGACACACATCCGTTCATGGAGGGATCTGGCTGAGGCTTTCCTCAAACAATATCAGTACAATGCCGAGATGGCTCCCGATCGAACCCAACTCCAGAATATGGCCAAGAAGGGGGATGAGACCTTCAAGCAGTTTGCTCAAAGATGGAGGGAGTTAGCTGCTCAAGTGCAACCTCCACTATCTGAAAAAGAGCTGGTCAGCACGTTCGTAGACACACTCCAAAATCCTTTCTATGACAAGATGATTGGCAGTGTGACTTCTAGCTTCTCTGATGTCGTCATCATTGGAGAAAGGATCGAGGGTGGCATGCGTCGAGGAAGGATCACGCATAAGGCCACAGGGACAGTTGACGCCTCTACAGAAAAGAAGAGGACAGGTGAAGCTTATAATGCGGCTTCTGATCAAGGCCCGTACACTCCTCAAGTGGCACCTTATGGACCGATTAGCTTCCAACCACCACCGTATACACCCTACACACCATATCCTTACATTGCCTCTACCTACCAAACACCCTACCATCTAGCTTACAACTATCCAACGCAAATACGACTGCCCACACCATACACAGTCCGAACACAAGCCATGAGCTCAAATTCTAGCCAAAGCCAAAAAAAGGAAAAAGAACCCGTCCAATTCGACCCTATCCCAATGACCTATACCGAGCTGCTACCTCAGCTAATCCAAAATTCCTTGGTGGTTCCATACCCGCTGAAACCTCGAGAACCACCATATCCAAAATGGTACGATGCAAATGCCATATGTGATTACCATGCGGGGTATATTGGTCATTCAACAGAAAACTGCCAGGTCCTGAAGCGCAAGGTGCAAAGCCTAATCGATGCTAAACGGCTAGATTTTGGGAAGATCGCTCCTAATCCAAATCCTGAATCATGAGAGTTCATCTGCTGGCTAAGAAATGGGAGCAACACAATGAGTCGCCTTGTACAAGTCAAGCTATCGAGGAAGAACATCCAAAATTTGTCATGTTTTTCAAAATTAATCTTTTGTAAATAAACAGCAATGAATAAATACAAAATTACATTTTTCATATCACTTGAGCACGTGCTTTACATTTTAGCTTTACTTCTAAAAAAATTTTACCATTCTTTTTATCCCTTCAACCCACTTCTTATTCCTATACCCAAACAATAAAATATCAATTGGTGATAATGCCAGTGCTGTAATAAATAATCTTGAACGTCGGATTAATCAAGCTCAGAGAAAAAAGCCCAATGAGGAAGCAGAATAACAACCAGGGATTCTAGATCCCTATTCAAAATGTCTTGTCAAACAAAAACATCCCGCTGGAATCAAGTCTAAATCCAGGCAAAATTTAGGGATGCAAAATAAGATCCGCTGAATTGGAAGCCAAGATGACCCCGGCAAGATCAATATGCAACTACACAAAATTCAAGAAAAAGGAGAAGACCTGCTGGATTAAAGTAAAAATAATAATCCAGGAAAAATTAAGGTCAAAACATGAAATTCAAGAAGAAGAGAAACCTGCTGGATTAAAAGCTAAAAGAATCCAGGCAAAAGTAGGGTTAAAGTTCAAAATAATGATTGACAAAGTCATGATTAGAAAAAGGTCTTGCCGGTTTACAACAATAATTCAGGCAAAATTAAGATCAAGCAAAAGCCTGCTAGGTCAACGATCAAGAACGACCTAGGCAAAAGTTAGGGCACAATCAGGCAAAATTAAGATCAAGCAAAAGCCCGCTAGGTCAGCGATCAAGAACGACCTAGGCAAAAGTTAGGGCACAATCAAGCAAAAGCCCGCTAGGTCAACAATCAAGAACGACCTAGGCGAAAGTTAGGGCACAATCAAGCAAGAGCCCGCTAGGTCAACAATCAAGAACGACTTAGGCAAAAGATAGGGCATAATCAAGCAGAAGCCCGCTAGGTCGACAAACAATCAAAGACGACCCAGGCAAAAGTTAGGGCATAATCAAATAGAAGCCCGCTAGGTCAACAATCAAGAACGACCTAGGCAAAAGTTAGGGCACAATCAAGCAGAAGGCCCGCTAGGTCAAACCCTCAAAGAAGACCTAGGCAAAAGTTAGGGCACACAATCAAGAGCCCGCTAGGTTGAAAACCCGTAAGGGCAACCTAGGCAAAATTTAGGGCAATACAAAAGACCTGCTGGGTTGAAAACTCAAAAGAACAACCCAGGCAAAAATTAAGGTCAAACCAGGAATTCCAGGACAACATGATATCCTGCACCTCATATATTCCTAAAACTGGGGCAAAATTTTGCCATTTTCTCGAGTTCGGTTAATTTGGTAATCAAGATTATGAAAAGCAGCACTGGCATGTTTCATCAAAAGGTGCCATTTGGGCAATCGGACCCACATCTTTTGTCATCTTTCCCTTTCAAGTACACTACCTCAAACATCCTTTGCAAACCTTCTCTATATTTTTCATTAACCATCCAGAATCACTTCGCATACCTCAATAGCGCACATGCCAAAGGAGATGTGAAAAATGTAAAAATAAAAAGGATTAATTTTGAAAAGTTATGACAAGTCGGACGAATCCTCGACCGCCGCGGCACGACATGACTATTTCCCAAAGATTCGTCTTCCTACCAGCCATGATGCCACCAAAGAAGGAGTGTGCCTTATTCAATACTACTGACCATTGTGGGATCTCAAAGATCCTGACAAAAGCAGATTTACAGAATTGACCAAGAAAACTCCGAAATCGAGTCAATCCAACTTGTCCTGATTCCTGATTCTTTTCACACCCATTATGGAGTTGTCGAGGAAGGATGTGTCAGAAAAATCAAAAAATCAAGAGAAACAAAAATTTTACACCATTTCATGGTTTGCATTCAATAACATCTGTTTCATCAAAAAATTATTTCAAGCATTAAAATAAGAACGCTGCATCATTTCTGCATTCATTCAAGCATCACAAATACCACGTTCTCTTCATTTATTCAAAACAGCACATAAGCATCTTTTCATTCAAGCATTTCATAACTCATTTTTCAAAAACTAATTAAGACCTAGGTAAAATTGCCTGAATCGATCATAATTAAAAGATTTCCAAACTGGGGAAAACGCTTGCCCACACAAAAAGGGGGGGTCAATTTGAGGTCATCCTCAAATTCTGAATCAACTCAAACTGGGGCAAATGCTTGCCCACACAAAAATACAGTTTGAGATCAAAATCAAGTCCAAATTGGGGCAAACGCCTGCCCACAAAGATTTTAATTTGAGGCCATCCTCAAAGTCTGAACCAAGAACAAAACTGGGGCAAATGCTTGCCCACACAATTCAATTTGAGGTCATCCTCTAATTCAAGTTCAAACTGGGGCAAACATCTGCCCGAGAAAATCCAAGTTGAGGCAATCCTCAATTCCTCAACTCCAATTGAGTTCAATAGGGCAAGGTTGCCCAGAAAAATTCAAGTCAAGCTTATTGAAACCCTTCAAACTGGGGCAAAACGTTGGCCCAAAATTCTTTCAAATCAAGACGTCTCTCAGTTATCAAGAAATTTCCAAACTAGGGCAAAATGGTCGCCCAAGTCTCTTCAAGGAAATAACCTTCAAGCGCAAGGTAGAATGCATCATTCATTTTTGGCCTATGTTGTCAGGCCTCCTCAAGTTTACTTTTCTGCACCTTGGCCTATGTTGTCAGGCCTCATCAAGTTTACTTTTCTGCACCTTGGCCTATGTTGTCAGACCTCATCAAGTTTATTTTTTCTGCACCTCGGCCTATGTTGTCAGGCCTCATCAAGTTTTCTTTCCTGCACCTTGGCCTATGTTGTCAGGCCTCATCAAGTTTATTTTTCCGCACCTTGGCCTATGTTGTCAGGCCTCTTCAAGTTTACTTTTCTGCACCTCGGCCTATGTTGTCAGGCCTCTTCAAGTTTACTTTTCTGCACCTCGGCCTATGTTGTCAGGCCTCCTCAAGTTTACTTTTCTGCACCTTGGCCTATGTTGTCAGGCCTCATCAAGTTTATTTTTCCGCACCTTGGCCTATGTTGTCAGGCCTCTTCAAGTTTACTTTTCTGCACCTCGGCCTATGTTGTCAAGCCTCCTCAAGTTTACTTTTCTGCACCTTGGCCTATGTTGTCAGGCCTCATCAAGTTTACTTTTCCACACCTTGGCCTATGTTGTCAGGCCTCATCAAGTTTATTTTGCACTTTGGCCTATGTTGTCAGGCCTCCTCAAGTTTACTTTACTGCTTTCAGGCCTATGTTGTCAGGCCACCCTATAGTTTAGATTTATTGCTTTCAGGCCTATGTTGTCAGGTCACCCTGTACTTTAGATTTACTGCTTTAAGGCCTATGTTGTCAGGCCGCCGTAGTTTAGATTTACTACTTTCAGGCCTATGTTGTCAGGCCGCTGTAGCTTAGATTTACTGCTTTCAGGCCTATGTTGTCAGGCCACTGTAGCTTAGATTTACTGCTTTTAGGCCTATGTTGTCAGGCCGCCAAGTAGCTTAGATTTACTGCTTTTAGGCCTATGTTGTCAGGCCGCCAAGTAGCTTAGATTTACTGCTTTTAGGCCCATGTTGTCAGGCCGCCATGTAGCTTAGATTTACTACTTTTAGGCCTATGTTGTCAGGCCGCCGTAGTTTAGATTTATTGTTTTTAGGCCTATGTTGTCAGGCCGCCAGGTAGCTTAGATTTACTGCTTTTAGGCCTATGTTGTCAGGTTGCCGTAGTTTAGATTTATTGCTTTTAGGCCTATGTTGTCAGGCCGCCGTAGCTTAGATTTAGTGCTTTCAGGCCTATGTTGTCAGGCCGCTGTAGCTTAGATTTACTGCTTTTAGGCCTATGTTGTCAGGCCGCCATGTAGCTTAGATTTACTGCTTTTAGGCCTATGTTGTCAGGCCGCCGTAGTTTAGATTTATTGCTTTCAGGCCTATATTGTCAGGCCATCTTTTAGTTTAGATTTACTGCTTTCAGGCCTATGTTGTCAGGCCACCTTCTAGTTTAGATTTACTGCTTTCAGGCCTATGATGTCAGGCCGCCATCAACTTTTAATTTTCTGCATCATGGCCTATGTTGTCAGGCCTCATCAAAATTTTCTCTGTACATAACCTGTCAAACAGGATTTCATTTGCATTTATCCTGGCAACAGCAGGATTTCATTTGCATTTTCCCGGCAACAGCGGGACCCCATTTGCATTCTCCTGTCAACAACAGGACTTCAAGCACGTTTAATTTTCTGTCCACCTGTCAAGCAGGTTTGCATTCATCCTGGCAACAGCAGGATTTCATTTGCATTTTCCGTCAACAACGGGATTTCCATCAAGTTTAAACTTCTGCATTATGGCCTATGTTGTTAGGCGACCATCAAGTTTAAATTTCTGCATCATGGCCTATAGTGTCAGGTCACCATCAAGTTTACATTTCTGCATCATGGCCTATGTTTTCAGGCCTCATGAAGTTTAGTTTTCTGCATCACGGCCTATAGTGTCAGGCCACCATCAAGTTTCCCTTTCTGCATATTAAAGTTTTCTTTTCTGCACTTTGGCCTATAGTGTCAGGCCACCTTGTACATACCTTATTTTTTAGTTCTTGCACGCTTCCCTGCCTCAAACAGGCCCTTTTCCACTCCACTGAGCTTGTCTTAACAGGCCATTCTCTTCTACTTTTCCCATTTTAACAGGCTATTTTCATTTCATTTTGCTTGCCCTAATAGGCAATCCCATTGCATTCCACGCATGTCCTAACAAGCCTTCATTCATTTCAGCTTACTTAGGTTATGCCATCTAGCTTTGTATATTTATACCTTATCGGCACATGAAGCCGGTAAAGTCATTCAACCACCGCTCCTCCAGCATCCGAGGGGTCCACTTTAAGCTCAAGGCTTCTAGTGCTACTCGGATCTCTTCAAAAATCGCCTCAGACATAAGGTGTTCATGTCTTTACTCATTTCCTACCTCGATAATTTAGAGAATCATTTCTCACATTATCGGGTAAGGAAATAAGTAAAGAGGGGCAAACTGTAAACACCCAATTCTGTCCGAGGCCCCCAATCATAAAATTAATCAAGAAATTAATACTAATTAAAAAAAATAATTCAGAAAGAAATAAAAAAAATAGAAAGTAGAAAAACAGATAAATAGAAACAAAGCAAGTAAAAATTATAAGATAAGTGAACAAAATAAAACAGTTTTTGAAAAATATAATAAAAATCAAAATCAAAAATCAAAAAATAAAACAAAATAGAAATTAAAAATCAAAATTAAAAGTTTGGGAAAATTAATTTTGTTTTCTGAAAAATTAAAATAAAATCCCGAGAACAGAAAATCAAATAAATCAAACAAAAATTTTACAGAAAAGGATAGAATAAAAATGAGAATTGAGAATTTTGAAAAAAAAAAGGAAAAACAAAAAAAGGGTGATTTGGGAAAGATTATAAAAGGGGGAGCAGAGAAAGGTTCGGGGGATTTTTTTTGGCTTTTTGCTAAGCTTTTGGAAAAGGACGGGGCAAAGGAGCGATTTAACAGAAAAAGAAAGAATCAGAAAAGAGAAAAAAGGGAGAGAGAGAAAAAAGAAGGTCAACAAGGAAAAGAGGAGAAGCTCGACTCTGGTAAAGGGAGATTCCTGGGTAGTTTCAGTAAGAGGGGCCACTACAAGCAAAGCTGCAAGGAAGCTAATTCTAGCATAAGGGGATTAGTTCGCACGCCTTATTGATTGGAACAAGTTAGTCACACTTCTTCCACCCTTGGATCTAAAGAATTCTGTGATAATCTGTTTTGATCGTTCTTGAACCAAGAACCCTGTGGTGATTCACTCACTTGCTAATATATTTGTGATATAAGAACCTGGTTGAGAAGGCAATTTAAGGTTAATATAGAATCAATTCTGCTAGACCTTCTATTTCGATCCTCCTATCTCACACTTGGGGATTAGTTTTCGTTCAATGACGGGTGTGTGGTAGATTGAGAGTAGGTTGGTCAAACATTTGCCATTCGTTGAAAATCTATTAGGCTACGAACCACATTCACTGATCTGGAAGTGGAATTATGGCTCTGCGAAATTCTTTTCCATTCACCTAGATCTATATAATTACTATGGATGTATAGGCTAGATTGGTGTTTGATTCAAGGGGTCAATATACGACCGTCAATTATGATCATATTGACCGTTTGCTTATGGACTTGAGATCTTGGATCATAATGGAAGTAACCTGATTCATGCCCTGTATCTCTCTTGATTTACATTGAACCCATTATCAAGAGCCTCTTTCAATCTTGAAAGGATTCGGTAGCTCCAAAAGCAACGAATCTTGCATGGAGGATATCAGCAAAAGATCGTCACGATGGTCGAAGCATTTGTTAAGACTAACAGGGATTCCCCGCCTTGTGCCCGTTTCTCAGATGACGAATGACTCGTGATGGGCTTTTGATAGGCACCCCTGTCACATGAAAGAACAATAGATACAAGGACACAGGTCACAGTGGCACGAAGTTAAATACTAATATGAGATGACTTCAAATGCAAGAAGGTTTGCATGGTAACGAGGCTGGAATAGGCGGGCAGAATCCAGAGCTCCGATTCGGCTTCGTGAAGCCATCTTCATCGCTACAGAAGAAAGATAATCTCGTCTAGCTACAACAGTTCCAAAACTCCCAGGTAAGATAAAGAATCCTTCTACATATCTTCAGAATACATTCACCAGCATTTTAGTTGATTCTTGAACCATAGATGATCTCTCCTTGCACCCAATTAAGTAGTTCATACTCCCATGCTTGCATGTGTGCCATTAATAAAACTTGGTGTAGCTAGGGAATGTGAATCTGGCGTTGTGGGTATGGACAAATGCTGGCCTGAAATCTCGAGGTCATAAGGGGTGGCATGCCTCTCTTTAATTCTTGATTCAATAACAAGGAATGATAGTATGTTGCATGCATTATTTTATTCTGAATTCAATTGCGTAGATCTCTATGAGCATGAATTTCCCATCAAGATTAAATCACTGTGAATGAGATTCATTCTTCGATACAGAATAGACCATGAAATCTGAAACGCAACGCATCAAGCTCTTACAGTGCAAGAACAGAGTTATGATCCCAAAACTATTATAATTGTTAAGGTCACTCATCGACATTTGATTAATGTCCAGATTGTGGGACCTTTGAATCGCCTGTGTTATAAGATATTGTGTAGATCAGGATATTATCACAGACGCCCTAATACCACGCTTGAACAAAACCGAACACGCACGAGGTTTGAACAAAGCCAGCAATTCATTTTGATTTCTCAACGTAATAGGCCAAATGGCTGATGGTTCATGCATTTCAATTAAACCAGAATTCAACAATCAGGCCACCCCCTCCGCCTAGCTTAAATTTTTTAGTCTATCTAAATTCTCTGAGCCCCAAATCAATTTCAATCTTTTTTCATAATCCTTAATTCAGAATTATTCAAGTCAAAAATAATTCTTTTTATCTGTAAAATGTAAAATCTAATTTATTTATTCAAGTATAAATTCTATTCTTCTTTCTCAAGTTTTGAATAAAATTCGTTTTTTTTCAAAACTATTTAAGTCATTTCATCCAAAATTCAAAACTTCAGAAAATTAATAAAAAATTCTAAAAATAATAAAAATTCAAAAAATTAATAAAAAATTCCAGAAATTCAAAAATTAATAAAAAATAATAAAAATTCCAGAAAATCAATAAAAAATATAAAAATTCCAGAAAATCAATAAAAAATATAAAAATTCCAGAAATTAATAAAAAATTCAAGATTTCCAGAAATTAGTAAAAAATTCAAGATTTCCAGAAATTAATAAAAAAAATTTAAAAATTAAGAAAATTAATAAAAATTCCAGAAATTAAATAAAAATCCACAAAATTAATAAAAAATTGAAAAATGCCAGAAAATTAACAAAAAAATTCAAAATTTCTAGAAATTAATGAAAAATTTCAGAAATTAAAAAGAATTCTTCAAAATTCCTAAATAATTCATGAATTCAAGATTATCAAGTATTTTCATAAAATTCCTTAATTGGTAAATTCCCCCAAAATTTCTAGTACTTGCGTCTTGCTCATTTTATTCATCGTTCTTCAAAAATAAAATTTCTACGCACGAACTGGTAGCTTTTTCTGCTGTTCGTTGTTTAGAGATTCGTATGGGTCCAAGTGCAGCCGTAGTTGTCTTGGGCCTTGTGCACATGTGGATTAAGGTTGCCTTCCCTTTTTGCAAAATAAAAACCTTGCTCATTTTATCCATCGATTTTCAAAATAAAAATCCTGTTTTGCGATTCTTAATCTCACGCGACGAGCTCTAAGCACGAACTGGTAGCTTTTTCTGCTGTTCGTTGTTTAGAGATTCGTATGGGTCCAAGTGCAGCCGTAGTTGTCTTGGGCCCTGTGCATATGTGGATGAGGATCGTCCTTCTAAAAATAGTTTTTTTTTTAAATAATCAAGCTGTTTTTGAATATTACTTTTCAATTAGCCCCGAAGGTCAAGCCTTCAAGCATCTTCCAAACACTCTTTTGAACATTTTCGAAGGTCAAGCCTTCAAAACAAACCAGAACTACGTAAGCCTTGAGTTTCCCATTGCACCGGGGAATACGTAGGAGCAGGATCAAGTCCTGTCAGGCTAACCTCCATCAAACTATTTATTTTCACTCTAATAAAAGGGATCAAACTATTTTCAAATAATCACACACTCAATTTAAGGGTACTGTTCTTCGGAACAGGCGAGTGGGGTGCCTAACACCTTCCCCACTCGTAACCGACTCCCGAACCTAAATCTCATCTAGGGTTTTTTCCAAATCTTTTTCCCTTAAATAAAAATTTGGTGGCGACTCCACATCATCAAAATCAATCATTTTTAAAATTTTAGCGAATTCGTCGTCTCGTCGGAATTACGATTGCGACAACTAGGGTTTCAAATTTTCATTCATCAATATACTTATATCTAATAACAATACACGTTGACAGTATTTTGAACTTCTAGTCCATTCATTACAAGCATATACAATATTCACTCATCAAATAAGTTGCATGGTCATTCTCAATATCTTGCACGATCATGCTAACATAGCTTTGCATAATTGTGTAGTCCTATTTTTGCACATTAGTGTAGATGCCTTTATAAGACCATCTTCTTCATACTTTGTACACTCATGCTTTTTCGACCTTGCGCATCTTCATCTTCCTGGGTTTCATCTTCATCATATGGTACAATCATATTAAAAACATTATCTCATAATAGTACTAAACTATAACTTTAGTACCACCATACTTAATTCTTTTACAATTATGCTTATGTTTAGCACATTATGATCAGTATTTTAGATTTTTTATCCTTCAACAAATTATATATACTTATTGAAGTTTATATCAAAATTTTGTAGAAATTATTTTTTAAGAGTTTAGAATCAAATTACTATTTTTTTAAATTTTAAAAAAATTATTTAAAAAGAATAAAATTTAAAGATTAAATATGTTTATAATCCCTTTAAAATAATTAAATTTTAGTTTTTCTCCCTTAATTTTAAAACGTTTGGTTTATGTCCTTCATTTTCTAAAATACTTGATTATGATTTCTAATATTAATTCATAAGATTAAATCAAATTAGATTAACTACCTTAAAATTTTTTTAATCATTTTCTAAAATATCTTGATTATGATCTTCTAATTATTGTTAATCTATTTTGATTTAATTCAATTTAAATTAACATTAAAAATTATAATCAAGATATTTCAAAAAATATAAATCTAAACTACAAAGTTTTAAAATTAAAAAATGAAATTAAAATTTAATTATTTTATAAAAACTAAAAATATATTAATCCAAATAATAATTATATGCTATCTAATTATAAAATAACTTAATAAATTAACTTATATAAATCAGAATAAATATTAATATAAAATTATTTTAATTTTTTATATTTTATCTTTATATATAAAGATATAAATATAAAGTTTATTATATATAAAATAGACCAATTAAATATTAAATAATTTTTTAAAAAATTGAAAAATAAATAATTTTTATAAATTAATAAATTTTAAATATTATTGTAAAATAAAAAATAATTCAAATTTTTCTACTAAATTCTTTCTTTATCTATTATATAAAGATATATATATATATATAATTTAAAATTATTAAATAATATTCTATATTAAAAATATTTTTCAACAATTTTAGGTATAAAATTTGTAATTTTTAAAATTTATATTTAATTATATCAATTTTTAATACTTATAAAAAATTATAGATATCATCCACAAATACACATGCTTAATCACATAAAATTTTATATTAATTTAATTAATCTTTTAATTTATTATATCTTAATTTTTAATCAATTTGATCATTAATTAATAATTTTACAAATTTGGTTTAAAATTAAATTTAAATATAATTAAATATAATTTTTTTAATTTTTTAAATAATTAATAAAACTTTATTTTAAATTAAAAAAATTTAAACTAGTCATACATTTTATTTTAAAATTCTCTTCTTTTATCTAAAAATAGAGGTTGATTAAAATTTTATTTTTTAATTTTTTCGGTCAAATGTAATTATCCGTTCCAAATGCTAACTTAATCCAAGGTCTCATAGTTGGAGCCTTAGAATGTTAGCTTTGTCCTCCAACTATTTCTAAGCTATGAAAGAATTATACAGAGAACGAAAGAAAACAAAATGGATGAGAGGAAATGAATGAAAGAAACCAAGGATTTTTAAACTTTTATTCCAATTTCATTTTTCACATTTGGCCACATCTGGCAGCAATGGGTGAAACTTCACCGCTTGGAAATTGGACGTGGCAAGCAAAGAATGTTTAATCCAAATTTACTGACGCGTGGCTCTTTTAAAATTTTTTTTAATACACGATTATCACACAATTTATTTTTTTAAAAATAATTATTTTTTATTAATTTATTGATAATGCTTTTTAAAAAAAAAATACGTTTATTTCTTTTTCAAACTTAATTGCTTTTAAGCATACACTAAATTAAGCCACACAGTCAGGTTAGATGTAACTATCCCACCCAATGTACCAAACTTCCGATTTTTCCTTTAGCATGATCAATCGTCAGTGTTGCATAAAACACTACCCATGGTCTCCAAATTTGCTTATTTAACGGAAAGAACGCTGGATTTCTTGATTGTTAGTTTCTGTTTTTCTTCTTAATGAATATTCAAAACAGAATTCATGATTGAAAATGCGAATTCTTTTTGTCTGTATGAGTGTTGTTACCGGCATAATATGAGATTAAATCAGTGTATTTTCTTGTAGAACTGCATAATGAAAAGGTAGAATGGAAAATTGTAACAAATAACTTTTTCGAAATAAATCACAGGTGTGATAAAATGTTTACAAAATAAATTTATATAGGATGACACTGTTTTCATTTAATTAATTTTTTTTTAAATGTATTTGATTATTTATTTATTTTTATGCATTCCAAAGATAGATAGCGAAAGAAGATTAATTTTTTATATATATTTTGTTAGCATGTTTAAGAAAGATAACTATTTATTATTTATGTTGGACTTTGTTAATAATTTTATATATTTAGTAAAAAAATGTATTATTTTTTTATTTGGTAGGGGTATGATTTTATATTTGGAATAAAAAACTTCAGTTCTCTTAAGAAACTGTTTCCATGTATTGGAAATAACCTTTACAAAAATTGTATTTAAGAAAAACATTTTTATGTTGCAAAGAAATAAAGCGCATGATGAGAAATATTAAATTTTTTAAATGTTCATTTAAAAGATATTTTTTCTTAATAAATTCATGCTTTGAAATAATTTATTTGCATACTAAATTAATACAATTTCTTAATTGACTGAATAAATAAATAAATTCAATTATGACAAATGATCTGTACTTAAAAAGTTTCTGATAATGGGCAAATAAGCGCTGCCGCAAACACTGATAAAAAAATTGTTAATGGTCATTCAAAAATTTACATCTTCTCGTTTAGATTTTATTTTCAACTATTTGGGCTTTTCATAAAATATTTTTTACAAAATTATTTATATTTTAAACTTATATTTAAAAATAAAATAAAAATCATAATATTTATAAGGATCGAATAAAAATCTATAATATTTGCAAAGATCAAATAAAATATTCATATTATTTAGAAAATTAAATAAAAATGAAAAATCATTTTAAAAAATTAAAAATCAAATAATAAATTAAAAAATTACGAATTAAAGAATCAGAGAGATAAACATAGCATACAAATCAGAACCCAACAAAACAAGATGTATGAGTTGTACCAAATTTTCAACATATTTAAAAGAAGAAAGGAGACATAACATTAAAAAATATTTTATTCCATAAAATTATAAAATCAATTGAAATAAAATAAAATATTTTACTAATTATATTCTTTAACAACCACATAGAAAAACCTTGGGTCAAATAATGGTAGCTATACTAAATTTATGACAGAATTAAAAAATAATTAAATTCTTTATTTATATTAAAATCAATTATTTTTAATATATATTTTAATAAGAATATAAATGAAAAATATAATTATGCTATTTAAAGTTTTAAATTTTCAGATAAATAGAAATAAATATATTCTTTAAAAAATGAAAGAGAGAAAAAAAAAATAGAGGCGGTAATTAACACTTAAGCGAAGTAATAAAGTCAAGGTGAAAAAATTAATGAATATTGAAAATATGCAGGTTTTGCTCTTCCTTGACTCCGCCACCCGTCGGTGCACTAAATATTGGCGTGGGTGAGGGGTTTAAGAAGCTTGATAAAACTTTAAAATTCAACTTCAATTATACTTTAATTTTTAAAAATTATAATTTTTATATATTTATATATATAATTTCAAATAAATAATATATTAAATACATTTGAATTTAAATAATATATAAATAAATATTAAAAATTTAATAATAAAAAATATTTTTAACAAAATAGAATAGTTTAATAATATTATTTAAATAATATTATAATTATTATAACCGTTTACACGTCAAACCAACTTCATATTTACAAATTATAAATTAAGTGTGAGTTTTCTTTAAATTTTGAAAGTGTAAAATACGTATTCACAATTGGATGTGAATTAAGTATGAGTTTTCTTTAAACTTTGAGACAGTATTTACATATTTAAATTTTATTGTTATGTCTAATTAAAAAATAATTAAATTGATAAATTATTTAAATGATGATAGAATTTAAAAAATTCAATAAATTTGATATTTCTATTAATTTTAATATATTCCCTTAACACGTATTTACAAGTCAAAAAAGACTTATAAAAAATTAAAATGAAAACGTCTACATTCAAGACAATGCAATGGGTCTACAAATAATGTCCAAAAAAAAAAACTAAAAAATGATGGTAGGTTTAAGAATCCACAACACCGATCCTGATAAAATTTCATGTAGTATCAAATTTAATTAATTTTAATTATTAAATAATTTAAATTTTAAATTAATATTTTTAATAATAAAAATATAAATAATCCTAAATTATATAATCTTCGTTCAATAGTTCTAATTTATTAATCTAGATAATACTACAAATTTAAAAAAGGAAAAGTTTCATTCCATAAGAAGATCCCAAGGAGCAACAAGAATCCCATCATACAACGTAAAACGACGTGGCCCACCAAACAGGCCACGTCACCACGAAAACGCTTACCTGTAATGGACGCAAACCCTCTACAATTTACGATATGAACTGAATTATGTACTGTTGTATCCAACGGTTCATAGGCTTTATAATTATATTTATTATTTATTTCTGAAACTAACTAAAGATTTAATGGCAATCATTGTATACAGTTAGTTATTCAACCGTAGGTGATCTGAATCACGTTTAGTCTTTGTTTGGAAGGAATGCATTAGAAAAAAATTAAAAAAATAAAATTAAAAAGGATAAATTATTTTTTATATTTAATGTATTTTGTGTTTAATAAAAAAGATATTATTTTTTCGTAAATTTTAGAAATTTTTATTTTTTAATTATAAAAATGAATAAAAAATGAAATAACTTTTTTTGTTTTATTTATTTTAAATTATTATATTTTTTTAAAAATTTAAAATTTTAAAATTATATTTTTAAAAAAAATATATTTAAAACTTTATATAAAATAAAATTATATTATTAATATTTTTTATTTATCTAGATAAAAAAAATTTATCTATTTTTACTTACTTTTATTCATATAAATAATTCTTTTTTTTTAATTTCTATTTCCTTTTGTTCTTTTTTTTTTTTTCTATTTTCTTATCCGGATGCCAAACAAAGCATTAGGTATCCCATCGTAGCGTACAAAATAATAAAGGTGGAGTCCCCAAACCATTAATCCAGCTTCAATTCGGTTCCAATAACAGAGGATGTCCACCACCGTCATCCTCTTCGTCCTCCTCCTCGCGCCGGCGATCTCCGCCTCTGATTCCTCGTCGGCGTACGAGGTGCTAGAGGGCTTTCATTTTCCGGAGGGCCTTCTCCCAAAAGGAGTGGTGAGCTACGAACTGGATGAATCCAGCGGCAAATTCCGCATCGATCTGAACCGTTCCTGCAGTTTCTCCCTCGAAGGTTCCTATCAATTAAGTTACCAACCCTCCATCACTGGCTACATATCCGATCGCAGACTCACCGAACTCAGGGGCATAAGCGTCAAGGTGCTCTTCTTCTGGCTTAACATTCTTGAGGTTGTTCGGTTGGAAGATGACCTTGATTTCTCCGTCGGCGTCGCTTCCGCCTCTTTTCCCTTGGATAACTTCTTCGTCTCCCCGCAGTGCGGTTGCGGTTTGGATTGCGACGATTTCCGAATAGGAAACTTCAAATTGGGAAAGCCCTCCTCCCTTTCCTCTCAGTAGAAATTCAATTCTCTCCTTTTCATATCTCATCCCAATAATCATTATTTGTGGACGCTTGGATGATATCTCTTGTTCCATGTCAGTTTCCAACATTTGATAATTATGATATAACATATTATATTATGTTTGTAGAATCTAATTGGGGGGGTTTTTGCCGTTGAAAGGCGATGTAATTGTAATTTGTGCCTTAGCAGCTTTAATTATTAAAAATAATATAAAGATGCTTGTATGGTATTTGTTCTTACATGTTAATTTCAAGCATATGATATATCATATCATATATTTGTATCAAGGGGAGTGATGAGTAGACGTAGCTGCTGCCTGAAACAATATTTGTATCCAGAAATGTAGTGCGTGATGGCAGATTAATTATTGAATGTCTGAGCTGATTGTAGAATTATTAATTAATGTTCTACAGAGATCGCTTATGTTTTCTCCCTCTTTCTTTCTTTCCATTTGGTTCAAATTGTTGCCCAAGATGATTTGAGGTTAGCCAGTATAATAATGATCCATGGAGCTTTTGTTACTGTGATTGAACAATATTACCTTGACAGAATATCAATGTTCTCTCTCCAATCTGGAAAGTTATTTGGTCTTTCTGCCTTACCCTTGTATGGGTTGTCTATTGTCTTGACATCAGTATGTGGAATACTGACGCAATTATCACCGATTACACTTTGTGACACTGGGCCATTGTCATAGTTCCTCATTGGTCCCCCCCCCCCCCCCCCTCCCCCCTGTTTGGTGATCCTCATCGCGAGTACTTTCTGTGATCTAAAAAATGAAAAATGTATGACTGGAATAGTACAGGGACGTGTAGTATGTAGCGGATAGCAGTATGAGTATCTTACTATTTTCCCAAGAAAGGCAAAGATCATGTTCGATTTCCATATCCAAATTCTCCGGTCAGAAATGTAGTTATTACTGTTATGGGTTTCAGCATAGGTGTCAATTTGGGAGCTGGTTCATTTCAGCATGTTTTTTTGTAGATTAGACCCAATGTAGGCTGGTCCTTTAAGGGCCTAGTATAACTCAAATTCATAAATTTTCGCCCACTCTGATTCAATGTCAGCTGTTGCCTGTAGATTGTTCGAACTCATTTGATTGTTGCACAAAAGAAAAAAAAAAAGCTGATTCGGTGGTTCATATTTTTATTTGTTTATATAATTTGAGTTGACATCTATCTACTTTTGTAAAAAAAAATCTATTTATGTTTATTTGGAAATTCCAAACAATAACAATTGCTATCTTTCTAATTATTACATGTTTTTGAATATTTTACATATTTATAACTAAGAAAAAAATAATAGTATACACCATGTGAGAAGATTTAAAATATTTTTACTATAAAAAAATTAAATATATTTCTTAGTATGTATGTGATCTTCTAAAGAGATAGGATAAACTGAAATGAAATAATGTTAAATACTTTACCCAATTAATTTGTATAAAAATTCAAATTATAGTAAAATTTTCAAAATTAATTGTCATCACTGTGCCCAAAAAAATATTAGAACTGAAATTTCTGTAAAAAGAAATCTATGGTTAATGGATGTTATTACTGTTGGTAAGATCAAACTCTATTGGCAGGAAAGATTTTGGGCTCCATACCTGTTAATAATCTCTTATTTGTCCTGTCCACCTTCTAAACTATTAAATCACAGAAATAAGCAATCCGTGCAGCATAAATCTGTCCACAACGGTGAAGTTTCAGTTAAATAGAAAAAAGTAATCGAGCGAATTGAGTTTTTGAAGAATAGAAATGTGGCTTTTATTTACCTAACATTGAACTGGACGGTTTGTGCTTTTGGTCGACCCAGATGTTAAGATTGGGAAACAGAATTTGCAGGTCAGCAAAACCCAAAAGATAGGCCTTCAGATTTTAAATTTTAATGCATATTTTGGGCCTGAAGGCATTTTTTGCTCTAGAAATACTAATGCTGCTTCCTCGATTTCTCAACTTGGGTCTTCTTATTGGCCCAAATCTTACCACTTCGTGTGCTATACAGCAAAACTTCAGTAACAGAAAACTGTGATTTTCAACATTTGCTTTTGGTTTTTCTTGTGTTTAGGAATTTAGGATGGTTAAACTCTATTTAGATATTAACGTGCATGCTTAGATTTCCTCGATTTACCTATTTGTACTATTATAATGCTCTTATGATTTAGTATCTTTTATTTTTTAAGTACCACTACTTATTGAATTGATGATCCTTGTCAGAAAAAAATATACTTTAAAAAATAAGTCAGAGGTTTTGTACAGGTTGCCTTAATATGGTCATTCCTAGCCTTATTGACACAAATAAAGTAAATATACCAAAAATCGCTATTATATTTCATTAATATTTTGCCCTTTTATTGTTTAATTTCAACATCTCTTTCAATTTCTTTATAGAAATTGTTTTAACAAAATCAAATAGCAGACTTGGAGAGCAAACACCAACAGGATCTGCATAATTTTTAGATCCTAGGTCCTCTACCTATGTTAATTAGGATTTAATTTCTTCTTGCATGTATAAGAAAATCTTTGTTAAAAAGAAATTGTATTTATTTAATGATTTTTTTATTTTAAAAATAATTAGTTTCTATCTTTTGGTTGCAAAATTCCTTTTCCTTGAATTTAGATCAACCATTTCAATCTTTTAAAAAATTAAAATATTGAAATATTTTTAATTTAAACATTTTTATTTTAAAAATATTTTTTTTGGATAAAAAAATTAATATTTTTATATTTAACATGTTTTGTTTGATAATGAATTTTAAATTTATTAAATTTTAATTTTTATATTTAAATTTTATTATTTAAATAAAGTAATTTAATTTTTGATATATTAAAAAAAATTAAATATTCACAAGTTCTCTTTAATTTTTTTTATTTGTTTATCCATTAAAAATTTTAAATATACAAATATTTTTATTGGGACGTTATGCATTATATTCAAATAAAATAATAACTCATTAAAAAAATATTAAAAATATCAAAATACAATTAAATTATCTAATTATTAAAAATAAGAGATAGAAAAGAAAATGAGAAAGATAAAAAAAATAAAAAAAATAAAGGAGAACAACCATGAAACGAGAGATAGAATAATAAGTAAAAATAATAAAAGAGAAAATAATATTAAGAGGAGGTTATTATCCATAAAAGTAAGTTGGAATAAGTTTAAAAAATTTTAAATTTTATCTATTTAAAAAAATTAAATAATCTGATTTTAGTTTATTAAAATACTTTCTTAAAAGTTTTAGAATTTGGAATTTTTTAAAAAAATTCAAAAAAAAATTTAACATTTAAAATTTTAAATCTTTTAAAATTATTTTTTTTGTTAAAATGATTCATCCAAATACAAATTTAATGCATATCAAAAGTTAAATAAAAAATATAACCAAAAATATTAATTAATTAATAATAACAACTGAAAATGATAAAACTAATAAAAAAATAATAAAAATGATATAATTATTAAAGTTTAAAATGATTTAATTTTAAAAATTTATACAAAAATATTTGATAGAATGATTGATTTTGTAGCTTGTTGGGGGTAACTACAAAATCTTAGTAGACACAATAAAAAATTTTCATTTTTATAAGAGCATTTAGATTTATAATTTGTGACAATTTTTAAAATTATTTCTGCTCATTATAAAAATGATTTATAAAATAATAATAAAAATTTAACTACTTTTCTAATAATAATTAATTTAAATGTAAGATTAATAATATAAATGTATATATTTTAAAATTTTAAATTATACATATATTTTTATAAAATATACAAATATTATAATGAGTCAATTACGTATTTACATAATTCTAAAGTTTGAATTATATAATATTATTAAGTAAGAAGATAAATCAAAATTGAATTAGAAGCTTGTTGTGTTTGAGAGAATTAGAGTGTTTATTTGATAACTACCTCTTAAAAGGTTTCTTACCAATAAAAAGAAAAAACAGGTGGAGCATTAGTAGTTCCTATTATTATTATTACTATAATAATGAAAAAGAGTCGATCTTACATGTGTTTAGGGACTGACGTTACATGTGTTTAGGGACTGACGTTTGACTATTGTAATATGAAATTACCTAGTACAAGATAAATATAGAGTTACTTTCTATTCAACTTATGAGCAATGTTGTATATAACTAAATTTGTTGAAGAAATTATGATAGGAGTTTGTGAGGAAATTGAAAAGATATTTCTTGATTTGGTAGACAGGAAGGATCCTCTAGAAATGTAGGGGGAGAGGAGTTTTTTTTATAATAATTCTATCTTATTTCCTTTCACTCCATACATATATAATGATTCGTACATGCAAACATAATAAAATAATACTGACAAAATACAATAACAAATCTAATAACTAAATGACAATACAACATAACAAAATTATGATAGTTAATATATGAAAGCTTAATATGCAACTAATATTTTATACTTAATGGATGTAATCTTCCTAACCTAGTGGATGTTTCTGAATCCTTATGAACCTATCTTCCAGAGCAAAATTAACATCAATTATCTCATATTCTCTTGGGCCAGCATCCATTGGGCTTAAGGTGCTATCATCCCTTTTTTTCTTGGAGAAACACCTTATCCTCAATATGGTAGGTTGTCTTCAATTCATTCTAATCCTTCTAGGATGTTTCTTATGGTAACAAGCCTACCCATTAAACCAAACCTAGTTTCCTTAATGGGTCAATACAAAAGTCCCATTTATAATTCAAGACGGAGAAGGGATCAATGATGGGTTTATCATCCAAAACAACTTCTAGGATTCTTTGTTAAGATTGTATTGGACCATGGTGTAAGAAATGAAATACCAGGTGGATTTTCATCATTTCTCATAGGGATAATCGATAAGCAATGGAACCAATTACCTTAATAATTTGATATGGACCATAATATCTTCTACTAAGCTTATCATATCGAACACCTAAAAGAAATGATTGTCAATATGAGCAAAGTTTAACGTAAGCCCGATCCCCAACAACATACTTAACTTCTCTCCTATGCGTATCAACCATGTTTTTCATTTGTTGTTGAGCCTTCTATAATTTCTTCTTCAAGGATATAAGCATATCCTCTTTATAAGAAAGTAAGACATCAACGACTTCTATGGAATAGGTCTTAGTTATGTATTACGAGAACTAGGCGGTGGTTTCTTATATATCACTTGGAATGGAGTTAAATTAGTTGCAGAATGACATGAGGTATAATAAGACCATTCAACTAAACTCAGAAATTCCCTCATTGCCAAGGTTTATTATGCATATAGGTCCTTAGATATTGCTCCAACACTCTATTTACTGTCTTAGTTTGCACGTCACTCTGAAGGTGATACATAGTACTCATTCGCAACTTGGTCCCATTTAATTTGTAAAGCTTCTTCCAGAAGTGACTCATAAAAATTGGATCTCTATCAAAGATTAAATTATTTGGAAATCCATAGGGTTTACAAATCATCTCAATTAAAAGATGAGTAAGTTTGTAGGCTAAAAATGTGTAGGGAGCATCCCAAAATGTGCATTCAATGATTAGAATAGGTAAACGATCTTTAATTGTAAGTGCATTCAATGCATGATAGTTAACATAAAATCATCAAGTATCATCTTTCTTTTTAACTAATAATAGAGGAAGAAAATGGTCTTCTTGGTTGAATCATCTTGTTTTGAAATATTTCATCAACTTGTTTTTCAATTTCTTGCTTCTAAAAATACTAGTAATGGTATGGTTTAACATTTATAGGATAAGCATCTACAAGAAGATATATTAAAATGGTCCATAGATTGTAAAGGTGGTAAGGCATTCGACTCTTAAAATAAACAAATAGAATAGTGCAGTAGACGTTGGAGCTTAAAGGGAAATAATAAGGGTGGAGCTTAAAGGGAAATAATAAGGGTTGTGGGATATATCTAGATATCAAAGGGTAGAGGTGAATCATGACCCGTTTGAATATGAAAATATGCAACAGCTTGGTTTATGTTGATGAGGCGTTTACCTTGATGATAGATTATTTCTTTTAGGCCTAAGTCAATCCATCATTTAAGCTCCACCACTTTGTCATCTCGCATAAACTTCGTAGTCAATGAGTTGTAATTGGTCATAACTAGACCAAGATCTTGTAGTCATTCAACATCCAATACTAGACTAGCTCTTTCAATTGGCATGACATAGAGGTCATCCTCAAAATGGTGTCCTTGGATGAAAACCATGAATCCCTTACAAACCTAGTGACATGATAATTCACTATCATTTTCCACCATTGCACTTAGTGATTTAGTGGATTGAACTTTCAAGTTTAAGAAATGAACCATTTTATCTTGAACAAAATTTGGGGTACTCCCCACATTGATTAGGACAATTGCCTCTTGCCTGTTAACGTGGCCTATCACTCATAGGGTCTCTAGAGTTAGCTGACCTGATAAGGCATTAAAGCTGAGCTAGGCTGATGATGATCAACTAATAGTTTTTTAATTAAGGCACGTTTCATCCGCAACAAAGGAAGAGCTAATGAATGAGTCAAGGTATCATCCTCATCAGTAATAAGTAAGAACCATGATTTACACTTATGCGTAAGGTCACAACGATCATCGTAATTATGCCACAACTTTTTTTCATGGCATGTAGTTATTTTAGAATGAGTTAATTGTTTGAAGGTAATTTTATGGGGTATAATCAATAGAGGAGGTTGGGATTTGATTAGGATAGTAGACAAAGGAGGAACAGAGAATGGAACCAAAATGAATTTAGGATGCAATATGTTCTTCATCTGGTATGCCATGATAAGCAAAGAACTAAAAGATCTTAAAGATTCATCCCATCTCATCAATTCCATCAAAATAAGGAACACCTAGTTTCACATCATGACAAAAAGAACTAGAGTTATTGTTGTTTGTAAAAAAGAAAAAAAATGTACCATATCGTTTTAAGAGTAAATGATGAGAGAGTATCGTTCCCATAACACTTTGGTTTAAGTATTGATATTCCAATATTTCTACTATTTGAACTAACAATGTGGAGGAATTGACATTTAAATGAATCTAAATAAAATATGAATCATAAATTATATATCTAATAAGCAAGAATTAAGAATGAACTAGAGTAAACGAATGAAGTCTATATAACAACTATCTATTAACTATTTTCTAACAATACTAAGTTCAATTCACAACAATTAAAACTTGGTCAATATAACAAGTAAAAGGAAAGAATCAATTTTTCAAAATGTTAAGATTAGAGTTCTCCTAACCTTCACCTAAGCAACCTAAATTGTCATTCTAATTTAAGTCTTAAAAGTATAATTGAAGATCAAGTTCACTAAAATAGTTACAATTCAATTCCTTGACTCAAAAGCTCTTTTCCCCAAATTAGAAATTCTAATTCCTAAGAAATTCTTAATTAGAGCAAGCATTAGGTTCCAAAACTCTCAAAACCTCACAATTGTTCATCTTTATCCTTAGAGTATCTACAATCATGTAGTTCATCTCAATTCCAATTTTTCAATTATGAATTGAAATATAAAATTAACTACATGTGGACAATTCATAGAAGCATTAAGAATAAATAGGAACAATCAATTTAAATAAGATAAACTAGAATTAAATGCAACAAATTCATATTACAAGAAGGTTAGGGTTCATAACTATTTTCCTCTAACTATAAATCTAGTTACACATAATAAAAATAAAGAAAATAAGATAAAGAGAAGAAGAAATCATGAAAAAACTTCATGAAGCTTGATGAATCTTGCATTTTAATTCCTCAAATATACAGATACAGGACTCTTAGAGACATAAAAGAGTGAAATTGAGAGAACTTTCGTTTCCAACCGCTAAAACTAACTACATTTGAAGAAATGGGCTATTTAAACATGTTGCATAGAACGCGTGTCCAATGTGTTTCTATTTGTGTTGCCAACACAAAAATGGTAAAAAAAACATCATTTTTCGAGGATTTATGTGCTCAACACTGGCTTTTTACGTTGTCAACGCAAGCTACCCTCAACAACATGATTTAACAAAGTGAATAACATACCAAAATTGAAAGAATTTATCACAAAAGCTCTAAAAAACTATATTGTTCACAATTTCTAAAGAACACTCAAATTTTACTCGTTTTTTTTATAATTTATGCTCATGTTTATTATAAATGCTTGTTATTTGTTCAAAAATATCACCAAATAAGTATCATGTTTGACACTTATCACAATCCTTAACTTTCATTTTTGTTTGTCCTCAAGCAAAATAATTAGCTAAAGACAATAATTCTAGTTTCAACATATAACACAATACTTTTCAACATGAGGTATATTATTATAATTAAGTGTTTTTCATCTTGTCACTTAAATCTAACTCACATAATTTAAGATTTTAAATTTTTTCAAAGACAATTAAAATGGGCATTGAAATAGATTAAAACATTTTAAGATCATAACAAGGCATGAAAAAGTTTGATCCAAAATGATATCAAAGTTATGGCTGCAACAACTTCTTATGAGAAAACATGGCTTAAACTTCTAACACCTTCCAAGATTAAGTGTTTCACTTATTTGCTTAAGTCTTTAAGGATGATTATTTCTCTCAATGTCACCAAATCAAAGCCCCACTACCATGGACTTTCCTTTATTCACAGGCACACAAAAATCAAGAAATCTTATTATGGATTGTAGCATGGCTTAGGTAAAAAGTGGATAAAATATTTGTGAAATTAGTTTATAAGAGTCAAAGAAACTTGGAAACGATTGGGGAATGAGTTCATACATAAGTACAAACTATAATACTAATTTAACCCCAATAGTAACTTGTTTCACTTATACTTAAATGTTTCCTTGATGAATTTGTTATGCTAGAACCTTTTTTTTAACCTCTTCCTTTTCTATTCTTTTTCTTTTTTTCTTTTTTTTTTGTCAACATTTTTTATTTTTATTTTTTGCAAGCATTGCTTCTTCTTTTTTCTATTCTCTTTCTCCTTTTTTTTATTCAATTAATACCTCAACCTGCTACAATTTATTGATCCGTTTACACTTGACACTCATCTTAAACTTAATGATTTTGTTTATCCTCAAGCAACCCTAAATTTATGTAAAAACTCACGTTCTAATGCAACCAATCTTTTTCTAGTTTCTTTAGTCAAGTAAATTCATAGTTTTTCACCTTTAAGCTTGTAATGACCTAATTGACAACAAAATAGATATAAAGCTTAATGGGCAAAGCATGCAAGGTAAGTCATTTAGTTAAGTAGGTGTGCAGTAAAGAAATGTCTTAATCATATTTATGCATGCATGTGACATTTGATCTTAATTAAGAAACAGGGCAAGTTCTAGAGTTAAACCTTAATTGGTGACCAAACATACAAAAAATTTAAATTGGTGAAGGTTTAAACGCTCATATTAATGGATAGCAAGCCTAAATCATGTCTCTCGTAATGTTCATCATTAGCCACTATAGCAAAAGAGTGATACACTTTCATCCAATTATACCATAGTGTGAATTAAACAAATGAATTAATCTACATAATACTCACTTTCTCATGCCTTAAAAGAATGAATTCGGGTCAAGAATAATGCTCATTGGAGGAAGAATGAGAAAAGAAAAAAAAAACACTCAAGTGAAGTGTGATTATTACAATCTACAAGTAACTAAAAAAATTGGAAAATAAGTGGGTAAATAAACCCCTTGAAAATATAGTGATTCTACAAGATAAAGATGTGCATAAAATATTGTTATGATCTTGTAAATGAAGATGGTGCTTATTGTGAAGTTAGAATCTAAAAAATGTTGATGTGCTTTCATTGAGATATTTCCATCATTCATCTTCTTCAATCTTGCATGGTGTAGTTCTTTGATGTTCCACACAATTATATTCATCAGTTTTAGATGATTTAAACTTCAAGAGTCCAAAGAGTTGAAATAAAAGAGAAAAGAACACTTGTTGATGTGAAAAGTGGAGATGGGTATTAAGAGGAATGGCCATCGAGGAAGATGAGGTGAGAAAAAAAAAGGATGGGTGTGACCAAGTGTTGAACAAAAATGAGCAACTGACACGCTCGTCGCAAACGTGCAAAAATAATTTCTAGATCTTCCCCAAACTAAAGGTATAGTATAAGGTGCAACCTAGGTCATCTCCCAAAGACCATTTCATATTCTTAAACAAATTAGGAGAAAGTTAGAACAAAGGGGGTTTTGTAAAGATGTGATATTGACTGCTAAACACAAAATACAGACTGAAATTAATTTAACAATTATCAACTCAAGGAATTCAGAGGCTATTTTCTTAACTAATCATTGATCACTAAAATCATGCATTGTGTTTATCAACCTAGGATCATCTGGAACCCCTACAATGATCCTTGAATTCTCTACTGAGAAACCTCTCAGAATTTAATTGATTATGATCAACAAGATTTAGTAACCACTTAATCTTTTATCTAAACCAATTTCACAATCAGAATTCAGTTGAAGTAAGTAATAAAATGAAAACCTTCAATTAAATTACTTAATTTCTACTCTTCAAACTTTTGGAAAGTGATTTACCAATCAAAAACCAATTATAAATCAATCATGCATTAATCAAAATACGTCAACCGATCAAACTTTGATTAAAGAATAAAATTGAAGAATATAGTGAAGCAGAGTAGAAACCACTTAATAAGCATGTAAATAAAGATCAAGACCTCAAAGTTAAAATGAAAATAACTTGAATCCTTGAATTGAAACTACAAACCTAGCCTTCCATGAAGGAGGCAAACTAACAACAAGGAAAGAGGAAAACTAACAACAGATAAATCCTAAGCCTTCCATGTAGGAGGCAACTAACAACAAATAAATCCTAAGCCTTCCATGTAGGAGGCAACTAACAATAAAGAAAAACTAAGCCTTCCATGTAGGAGGCAAACTAACAAGAAAGAAAACTTAAGCCTTCCATGAAGGAGGCAAAACTAACAAGAAAGAAAGAAAGAAAGAAAGAAAGAAAGAAAGAAAGAAAGAAAGAAGATGGTATTGGAGTTGTTCTCCAAAATGGTGTGTGTCTCCTCTTGCAAACCCTTCTATTTATAGAGGATTTTTGAGGCATCATCTTCAAAAAGTCACCAACTAGGATATTACTTTTCTACCCTTTTCTTGCTTTCACATGGGCTTTGCTGAAATTGCAAAACACTTTTGAATTTTTGCCACCAATGAGCACAACAATTTTGACTTTCTTGCACCGACATTTCGGATGTTCACATGTCCGAATTAGAGCTTGACTTCTGAACAAAAGTTGTAGCCCTGGATCTTAGCTGTCCAACAAAGTTGATTTCATCTCAATATGACTTCTATATCTCAAGATATGGCCGGATCTTTTCACACTGTTCAAATTCCACGTCAGCAACACTATCTCATCTTTTGAGATAATTTCGGAGTCCTAAACATCCCATTTAGAATCTTCTCTTGCTTTGTAACTATGGACACTTCTTTAAGCTTTCATTCAAGATAGATTTCATGATTTTTGGATGTCTACAACTCCTATTATGCTCAAAATACTATAATAGTGTCATTTTAATCGGGTAAGCAAAGAAATTCAATTAAACTTCATATGAACCCAAACTCATAAAATATGACAAAGATCACTTAATTGAACATATAAGAAGTCTTAATGAGATAAAAGTGAGAGATAATTATTTATGAAATCTATGCTTATCAAATTCCCCCACACTTATCTTTTGCACGTCTCGGGCAAACTTAAGTTAAGGATTGGTGACTTTTTTTTTTTTTTTTTTTTTTTTTTTTTGAAAGAACATCAAAGTTTTGAGTTGATTTCTCAAGAATTCACAAAATTTCATGAAGCATTATTTCATCACATTTTTGAAATTACTTATAAAGGCAACTTTAATTTGAAAAACATAGATTGAGAAAGATAAAACCTCACATGATATACTCTGAATCTCTCAAGTGTTTGATTTGGTAAGTGTTTCTCTCAAATTCAATCCATGAAAGATGAACTATCATAGGCTTGCATATCTTCTACTTCTCTACTACTATATACACATGCAATGCACAAATCAAGAGGTCTTTATTTTGGTTATAACGGGATTAGAAAGATGAAATGATATATTGAAGAGGTACAATGTTAGACCAAGGAAAATGGTGAGGATTGAGAACTGAGTCTAAGTGCAAGTGTGAGAAACAGATATCACTTCTTCATTTTTTTTATTTTTTATTTTTCAATATAATAGTTTATTTGTTAATTTATTGCTTCAGTTTTTTTTTTTTTTCAACCATGATATTCTTGAACACAACAATAATCTCCCCCACACTTATTGAAACACTTATGGTATGATAAATCCAGTATTCCTCACCTTCTATGGTCAGACAAAGTTGTTTTTTTTTTTTTTTTGTGGTTTGTGGTGAGCTAAAAAAAAGAAAAGGCTAATCGGCTCAAAGGGCTGATCAAAGGATAAAATTATACGGGTTGGTTATTTGGCCAAGTGGTTTGTTCAAAAAAAAAATGCCTCAATCATTTTTGTACAATTCATGTGAAAATGTAGCTTCAAAAAGAATCAATGCAAGTTCTGAAGTAACATATTCCATGGATGAAAATCACACAAGAAAGAAAGTAATTAATAAGGCTCAAAATCTCACAGGTAATATATTTATCAAATCTAATCTATCCAGTTCAAATATGTGTTGCCAAACTAATTAATCTCGAAATGTAAATCATTTTGCTTCAATTATTTTATGAAATCTAAAGAAAAACATACTTCCACATTCAAATTTTTTTTTTTTTAAATCATAAGATGCGTATCAAGAGTCAAGTGTAACTCCTTACTCAGCCATCTTACTCAAAGCAAGTTTATGAATCTAACCTAATTTTTTTTTTTTTTTTTTTTTTTGGGTTTTTTTGTTTTTGTTTTTGTTTTTGTTTTTTTTTTTTTTTTTAATTTTAGATATCGGACCATCTTCCCCCCAACCTATCCAAGACATTATCCCCAATGTCTTAGATGGAATTTCATATAACAGGAAAAGAAATGTAAGAAAACCATCAAAGTAAGGAAAAGTTATAACCGAAGAGTGGTATCTGGTTCTCTTTTATCTCTGCCATCCTGATTTGGTTGGTTCACCAGCTGCATTGCTTGACTGAGCTCAAATGTAGGATTTTGCAAAATCTCAAGTAGCTGTTCAACAGTTGAAGCAGATACTATGATGTTGCGCATGGATTGTGGCATGAACTCCTGCTCTACTGCATGATCTAAAAAGGATATCAAACCATTATAAAAGCCATTAATATTCAATAAGCCCAAAGGTTTTTTATGAAAATTCCGATAGGCCCAAAATATAATGGTAAAAATTTCTTCCATTGTTCCAAGACCACCAGGTAATGCAATAAATGCATTAGAATTTACCAACATGTGTCTCATACGGTCATGCATTGTTGCAACCTTCAATTCAGTACCCAGGGTGAAGTAGGAGGTGCTCCCATTTTTTAAGCCAACACCTAAGATGTTACACCCCTTTGTGAGTGCAGATCCTGCAACACATCCTTTTAAACCCTGAATCCCTCCCCCATAAACAAGATTGATTTTTCTTGCAGCTAATGCCTTACCAAGAGTAGAAGCTGCATGTTGAAATTCTCCATCCTTTCCAAGGTTAGACCCACCAAAAACACAGATAGTATTGATCTTATCCATATACGGTGTTTCTATCTTTTTTTGAAAAAATATGTCATAGAGGTTGATAATTTATAGGGACTCAATATCAGACAAGGAGATCGCTTGAATAGTGCGGGATCAGGATTTGGTAGCAAAAGTTTGAATTTTTGCTACAAAAGTTTGAATTTTTGTTGCAAAAGTTTGAATTTTGGTTGCAAAAGTTTGAATTTTGGGTTCAAGGAAAAGGTGAATGTCAGAGGGGAAAGACTTTAAGCAGGGGTGAAAATTTCAAAAAAAACGGTGGCCCAATAAATTGAAAAGACAATGTAAATGACAAACATACACGCATGAGAATGAACAGTAGTTGTGATTGTGGCTCACATCTTCCTCTGGTTTTACGTCCAGTAACGGCTGAAACGCCTTCTAAGAGTCGAGGATGTGCTTCCCATTCAGTTTTCTTGTAAACTGACAACAGGGTCTTTTAAAGTCAGATTCCCAAGACTATAACGTGCTTTTTCCTTACGGAACAGTTCAAACAAATCAAGAAGGACTCCTTGTACATGCCCACTAGGATGCGTCTCAAGAGTCTGAATGATATCATCCAATGACTCCTTACTCAGTCCATCCTTTATGAATTGAATTTTGTCCTCTCGATTTCTTGAAACCATTCCAGGGTTCTTGCATCTTGTGTTACAGGTCCATCTTGCACACCTGTAGCAAACTCCAATTCTTTTTGCCCTTCTCTTCTTTGCATAGGAACTTCTTCCCATACCTGGCATATTTTTAACAAATGATTCTTGAAATTCACCTGCTAAACGTACCTTAGCTTCAATGATCCAACGGACATCTTCTGGAAGGCCTAAGAGTGTTAACGCTCTCAATCGTTCAAGTCTGCAATTGTAAATGTCTTTAAGAAAATTTCTGGGGAGAGTAGGGAACAAAATTTTGATCCTGGTGAGAGCTTTCTCCATTTTTTTTCTCAAAACACTCAAGTTATTATTCCTGCAAGCTCAATGTGGTGTAATAGTTGGGATGATTTAAGAGGTGAAGAAGGAAGTTGAGATATTATTTGAAACTTATAAGCGAGGAATGTGAGAGAGGGAGAGGGAGAAAGAGAGAGAGAGAAAGAGAGAGAGAGAAAGAGAGATAGAAAGAGAGAGAGAGAAAGAGAGAGAGAGAGAGAGACTTCTCTTGAATTTATTGCAAGTATGTGGCATTGTGCAAATGCACTTCTTCTACCGTGTGCTTTTGAAAACCTTCAAAAAATGGTTTAAGACGATGTCCATTCACCTTGAAGATTTTTTCAGTTACCTCATTTTTTATTTCCACTGCACCATAAGGAAAAACATTAGTAACTACAAATGGTCCTAACCATCTAGAGCGTAGCTTACCAGGCATAAGCTTTAGCCGAGAATTGAAAAGGAGAACTTTTTGTCCAACGGAAAACTCCTTTCTTGCCAACTTTTTGTCATGAAGAGCTTTGACCTTTTCTTTGTAAATTTTGGAGTTTTCGTATGCTTCTAATCGAATTTCTTCAAGTTCCTGCAATTGAAGCTTCCTATGGATTCCTGCTTGGTCTAGATCCATGTTGCATTTCTTTACTGCCCAAAATGCTCTATGCTCTAATTCAACTGGAAGATGACATGCTTTACCAAAGACAATCCTGTAGGGAGACATGCCAATGGGTGACTTGTAAGCTGTCCTATATGCCCATAATGCATCAATAAGGCGCAAGCTCCAATCCTTCCTGTTAGGCTGAACTGTTTTCTCTAAGATTTTCTTAATCTCTCGATTAGAAACTTCAGCTTGACCATTTGTTTGAGGATGATATGGGGTGGAGACTTTATGCATGACTCCATATTTGCGGAATAGGGCTTCCATTGTGCGGTTGCAAAAATGAGTACCTTGGTCACTAATTAGAGCTCTATGAATGCCAAACCTGCTAAAAATGTTAGACCTGATAAAATCTGCAACAACTCGAGCATCATCAGTACGGGTGGCTTTTGCCTCCACCCATTTTGAAACATAATCAACAGCTAGCAGAATGTAAACAAAGCCAAAAGAGACAGGGAATGGACCCATAAAGTCTATACCCCAAACATCAAATACCTCACAAAAGAGAAGTGGTTGTTGGGGCATCTCATTTCTGCGCGAAATACTCCCTATTCTTTGGCACTGCTCACAAGTTATGCATAATCTATGTGCATCACGAAATATTGTAGGCCAATAAAAGCCTGAGTCTAGTACTTTTCTAGCTGTCCGTTGTGACCCAAAGTGTCCACCACAAGCTAGGGAATGGCAAAAGGTAAGTACAGACTGAACTTCATGATCTGGAACACACCTTCTAATGATTTGATCACTGCATGTCTTCCAAAGGTATGGTTCATCCCATATGTAGTGTTTGGCATCACTTTTCAACTTGGCAATTTGCGATTTGGTGAGGTGTTTGGGTATTTCTTTAGCAACCAGATAGTTTACCAAATCTGCATACCAAGGATCCTTCCCGTGCAAATGATAGAGATGCTCTTCTGGGAATGAATCTGCAATTGAAGTTTCTTCACAAGGTTGCTGGATCCGACTTAAATGATCTGCTACAAGGTTCTCTGCACCACTCTTGTCTTTAATCTCTAAATCAAATTCTTGTAACAGAAGCATCCAACGAATCAGTCTTGGCTTAGCATCTGTCTTCTTCAGCAAGTATTTCAAAGCTGCATGGTCAGAGAAGACAATAACTTTAGATCCAAGCAAATAGGAGCGAAATTTATCTAATGCAAACACAATTGCCAAAAGCTCCTTCTCAGTAGTTGTGTAATTGGATTGGGTTGCATCAAGTGTGCGAGAGGCATATGCAATGACATGAGATCTCTTGCTAACTCTTTGAGACAGTACAGCACCAAGGGCATAATTAGATGCATCACACATTAATTCAAATGGAAGCGTCCAATTAGGTGGTTGAATGATGGGAGTGGTTGTCAACCGCTTCTTTAGTTCATCAAATGAATCCTTGCATGCTTGATCAAACACAAATTTGGTATCTTTTTGTAGTAGTTTAGAAAGAGGTTGCGCAATCTTGCTAAAATCCTTGATGAATCTTCTGTAAAAACCTGCATGACCAAGTAAAGAACGTACTTCTCGCACAGAAGTGGGGTAAGGTAGAGAAGTAATAATGTCTATCTTGGCCTTATCAACCTCTAAACCTTTGCTAGATACCAAGTGTCCTAAGACTATACCTTCTGTTACCATGAAATGACATTTTTCAAAATTCAAAACCAGGTTAGTCTCAATGCATCTGTCCAAAACTTTAGAAAGGCTTTCTAAGCATGCATAAAAAGAAGAACCATATACAGTGAAGTCATCCATAAACACTTCCATGCAACTTTCTAAGAGATCAGAGAAAATGCTTACCATGCATCTTTGAAAGGTTCCAGGGGCATTGCATAGACCAAAGGGCATCCTTCGATAGGCAAAAGTACCAAAAGGACAAGTGAAAGTGGTCTTATGCTGGTCTTCTGGGGCTATATGTATTTGAAAATAACCTGAAAAACCATCTAGAAAGCAATAGTGAGATTTTCCTGCTAATCTTTCCAAAATTTGGTCTATGAAGGGCAAAGGGAAGTGATCCTTGCGAGTAGCTTGGTTAAGCTTCCTATAATCTATGCACACTCTCCAACTGTTTTGTATTCTGGTAGGGATTAGTTCATCATTGTGATTTTTGACTACAGTCATGCCAGTCTTCTTAGGAACTACTTGCACCGGGCTTACCCAATCACTGTCTGAGATGGGATAGATGATACCAGCTGCCAAAAGCTTACCTACTTCCTTCTTTACCACATCTAGGATGGTTGGATTCAAACGCCTTTGTGGTTGTCTAACAGGTCTGGTGTTTTCCTCCAGCAATATCCTATGCATACAAGTAGATGGGCTAATACCTGGAATATCAGCCAAAGTCCATCCAATTGCTTGTTTATGGCTTCTTAAGGTTTGCAGCAACCTTTCTTCCTGTTGTGGTAGAAGGTTCTTTGCTACAATGACAGGAAGCTTCTTATTTTCCCCCACATAAGCATACTTTAGATGTTCAGGCAAAGGCTTCAACTCCAAAGGAGGTGGTTGTATTATGGAAGGCAGGGATCTATCTGAGATTGAAATGTCTGCAACACTTGCATCTAACATGTCATCTTTCAACGAAGTTTGGTCTGCAGCATTAATCCTGGAACAGACAATACATGGATCAAATTCATCACATGTGCAAGTAAAATCATCTAAGTAATCTAAATCAAAATCAAAAAGTAGATTGTCAATAGAATAATCATTCGCAAGAATATCTATGGCATCAAGTTGAAAGAGTGAATGATTCTCTATGGGATGCTTCATGGCTTCAAATATGTTGAATTGAATGATATCATCTCCAAATTCCATAGAGAGAGTCCCCGTATGCACATCTATCTTTGTTTTTGCAGTTTTGAGGAAAGGTCTCCCTAGGATCAAGGTTGCTCTATTGATGGATGACTCATCTTCCATATCCAAAATGTAGAAGTCAGCTGGAAAGATCAGCTTATTCACTTGAACTAGTACATCTTCAAGTACTCCAGCTGGATGTGCTGTACTTCTGTTGGCTAATTGAATCACCACACCAGTTGGCTTCAGTTCTCCCAGATTCAAAGATTTATAAACTGATGAGGGCATAACATTAATGGAAGCACCTAGATCCAGCAATGCATCACCAAATGTAGAGTTTCCTATTGTGCAAGGAATGGTGAAAGTTCCTGGATCTTTACATTTCTGAGGGAGGCTGGGTTGAATTAAGGCAGAAACATTGCGTCCCACACTAATCTTCTCATCCCCTTTGAGTCTTCTCTTATGCGTGCACAGGTCCTTTAGAAATTTGGCATATTTGGGAATTTGCTTGATAGCATCTAGAAGTGGTATGTTGACTTCCACTTTCCTAAAAGTATCTAGAAGCTCCTTATCCAATTCTGCATGAACATTGGGCTTGGATTGAACCATTCTATTTGGAAAAGGTAAAGATACCTTCTGATCAGCACAATTTGGGGTTTTCTTCTCATCAGATGCTTCAAGTGCAGATCGTTTATGGCAAGCTTCTTTTTGTTGATCATTCGATGTCTTATCGAAGGCTGGTGTATTTTTTTCATCAGACTGTCCCTCTGATTCAGATGGCTTATCAGAGATGTCTCCAGGTGTGGAGATAAATGCTTCTTTTTGGTGTGGATTAGTCTGATTGAAGCTTTGTTGCTTTAAAATTGTAGGGTCTGTCTGCACTTTCTTCCCACTTCTCAAGGTCATGGCATTCACACTTTTGGGATTTATGACAGGTTGAGAAGGTAGTTGACCAGAACCTTGAGATTTCAATTGGTTGACAGTGGTAGCCAACTGCCCAATTTGAGTTTGTAAATCCTGAATGGTAGAACTTACATTTTGTTGAAACTGAAGATTGTTGGTTGCTAATTGCTTCATCAAATCATCAAGAGAGGGTTCAGAAGCATTAGAGGGTACAGATTGCTGCATATGCTGTTGTTGTTGTCTGAAAGGCGGTGGTTGGTATTTATTTTGGGAGTCAGATGTTTGAATCCTTTGTTGTTGTGGAGGACCATATCTCAAGTTAGGATGGTTTCTCCAACTAGGATTGTATGTTCCAGAAGGTGGTTCAAACTTCTGTTGCTGATAATGTTGAGGAGGCCTGTATTGTTGTCCTGTGCCAAAAATACCATTTACTGTAGCCTCAGGTGTCTCACTTTCTTGCAATGTTGGGCATGCATCAGTAGGATGATCTGCAGAAGTGCAGATGCCACATGTTTTGGTTTTGTCAATAACATTAAGTTGCTGTTGTTGTCCGATGGCCAACTGTCTTACGATGGAGGTTAGTTCTTCAATTCTGTTCTCCAATCGTGTATGGTCTGTCTTGGTGGTCATTTCATGGACTCCTTTAGACAAGGAATTAGTTCGAGAATTGAATTGCTGAGAATTCTCTGCCATGTTGGCAATCAAATCTCGAGCTGCTGTAGGAGTTTTGTCCATAAGTGCTCCACCACTAGCTGCATCAACCATGCTTCTGTCCATTGGCATGAGTCCTTCATAGAAATACTGAATCAGTAATTGATCACTGATTTGATGGTGTGGACAAGTGGCGCATAGTTTCTTGAATCTCTCCCAATACTCATAGAGAGTTTCTTGGGAGTTCTGTCTGATGCCGCAAATCTCTTTTCTGATAGCTGCTGTTCTGGATGCAGGGAAGAATTTCTCCAAGAATAATCTTTTCATATCATTCCAGCTTGTAACAGATGTTGGATGTAGATAGTACAACCAGTCCTTGGCTCCATCATTTAAGGAGAAAGGAAATGCCTTCAACTTGATATGATCTTCAGGAATTCCTTGTGGCCGCATTGTAGAACACACAATGTGAAATTCCTTCAAATGTTTATGAGGGTCCTCACCTGCAAGGCCATGAAACTTAGGTAGCAAATGTATTAGTCCAGACTTCAGTTCAAATGGTGCATCAACATCAGGGTATTGAATGCACAATGGTTGATAAGCAACATCAGGTGCAGCTAATTCTTTTAAGGTTCTATCAGCCATGTTCTTAGCAAAATATTTAAAACTATCAAAATTTAAAGATGAAAAATCACTACTGTTACTTTCTTGGTTATTACTGGATGAATGTCTTCTATGTGCTCTTTTCAAGTGGTGGAATGTTCTATCAATCTCAGGATCATATGCATATAAATTTTCAGGATTGGATCGGGTCATACACAAAAAGGTAAATTCATACAGAAAATCCAAGAATGATATATCTAAAGTAAAAACAATTGTTAGAAAGATTAAAATTTTTATACAAACTCCTAAATGAGCCTAGGAAATTAAAATGGTCCCCGGCAACGGCGCCAAATTTTGACACGCTCGTCGCAAACGTGCAAAAATAATTTCTAGATCTTCCCCAAACTAAAGGTATAGTATAAGGTGCAACCTAGGTCATCTCCCAAAGACCATTTCATATTCTTAAACAAATTAGGAGAAAGTTAGAACAAAGGGGGTTTTGTAAAGATGTGATATTGACTGCTAAACACAAAATACAGACTGAAATTAATTTAACAATTATCAACTCAAGGAATTCAGAGGCTATTTTCTTAACTAATCATTGATCACTAAAATCATGCATTGTGTTTATCAACCTAGGATCATCTGGAACCCCTACAATGATCCTTGAATTCTCTACTGAGAAACCTCTCAGAATTTAATTGATTATGATCAACAAGATTTAGTAACCACTTAATCTTTTATCTAAACCAATTTCACAATCAGAATTCAGTTGAAGTAAGTAATAAAATGAAAACCTTCAATTAAATTACTTAATTTCTACTCTTCAAACTTTTGGAAAGTGATTTACCAATCAAAAACCAATTATAAATCAATCATGCATTAATCAAAATACGTCAACCGATCAAACTTTGATTAAAGAATAAAATTGAAGAATATAGTGAAGCAGAGTAGAAACCACTTAATAAGCATGTAAATAAAGATCAAGACCTCAAAGTTAAAATGAAAATAACTTGAATCCTTGAATTGAAACTACAAACCTAGCCTTCCATGAAGGAGGCAAACTAACAACAAGGAAAGAGGAAAACTAACAACAGATAAATCCTAAGCCTTCCATGTAGGAGGCAACTAACAACAAATAAATCCTAAGCCTTCCATGTAGGAGGCAACTAACAATAAAGAAAAACTAAGCCTTCCATGTAGGAGGCAAACTAACAAGAAAGAAAACTTAAGCCTTCCATGAAGGAGGCAAAACTAACAAGAAAGAAAGAAAGAAAGAAAGAAAGAAAGAAAGAAGATGGTATTGGAGTTGTTCTCCAAAATGGTGTGTGTCTCCTCTTGCAAACCCTTCTATTTATAGAGGATTTTTGAGGCATCATCTTCAAAAAGTCACCAACTAGGATATTACTTTTCTACCCTTTTCTTGCTTTCACATGGGCTTTGCTGAAATTGCAAAACACTTTTGAATTTTTGCCACCAATGAGCACAACAATTTTGACTTTCTTGCACCGACATTTCGGATGTTCACATGTCCGAATTAGAGCTTGACTTCTGAACAAAAGTTGTAGCCCTGGATCTTAGCTGTCCAACAAAGTTGATTTCATCTCAATATGACTTCTATATCTCAAGATATGGCCGGATCTTTTCACACTGTTCAAATTCCACGTCAGCAACACTATCTCATCTTTTGAGATAATTTCGGAGTCCTAAACATCCCATTTAGAATCTTCTCTTGCTTTGTAACTATGGACACTTCTTTAAGCTTTCATTCAAGATAGATTTCATGATTTTTGGATGTCTACAACTCCTATTATGCTCAAAATACTATAATAGTGTCATTTTAATCGGGTAAGCAAAGAAATTCAATTAAACTTCATATGAACCCAAACTCATAAAATATGACAAAGATCACTTAATTGAACATATAAGAAGTCTTAATGAGATAAAAGTGAGAGATAATTATTTATGAAATCTATGCTTATCAGCAACCCAAACGCATAATCATGCAAAGTCATTTATGTTGACAACGCAAACTGGGTAGAATAGGCCTTTTTGAAACTAATTGTGTTGGACATGCAAAGTTGTTTGTATTGGCAAGGAGAACTGGACATAACTTGTTGGGCATGTAAGAAATCATTCAAATGTAATATAAAATGAGTACTCAAATATGATAAATAGTGTGATGTAAAAAAAATCATTTCTCACATTAATACATCAATTCAATTATTAAAGACTTTTGAAAAAATCTCACCACCATTTCATATGGATGAAAAAAAAAACAATTATCTTGTTAATTTGTGCAAGTTAAAGAGTAAATCTTCATTCTCCCTTTTTCTTTAAAATATACAATCTGAGGCAAAAATTACAAGAATTAGTTTCAACATCCATATCTATTATATATATATATATATATCAAAATTTACAAAGGGAAAGTTATGAGTCAATGTAAGGGTTACCTCCCTTATAACACTTGTTTAACATGCAAAGCATGATGATCCAAGCCTCAAGTGACTAAGTGAAGGTTGTGAGAAACATTCTCCCTATTTAAAATTACCATAAAAAAAAAATGTTTCATACGTTGGCCATTAACTTTTAAAATTTCTTTGAGAATTTAAGTCTTCAAAAGTAAAGGCACAATGAGGAAAATCTTCCTTAACCAAGAAAGTTCCAGACCACCTTGATTTTAATTTTCTAGGAAACAATTTTAGTCTTGAGTTAATGAGAAAAACCAATTGTCTAGTTTCAAAAACTCTATATACAATAAATTTATCATGCCATTGCTTAATTTTTTCCTTATAAATCCATGCATCTTCATAAGCATTTTGGAGAAACTCTTCTAATTTATGTAATTGTAATACTCTATTTGCTCCAACTTCTTTTGCATTGAAGTTTAGGAACATAATGGTCCAATAGGCTTTATGTTTTAGCTCAACGGGTAGGTGACATGTCTTCCCAAAGACTAATTGATATAGAGACATACTAATTGGTGACTAAAAAGTTGTCTTATAAGCCCGCAATGCATCATCCAATTTATTTTCCCAATCTTTCCTAGAACCATTTGTCATTTTCTCTATGATTCTCTTAATTTTTCTATCGGAAACTTTAGCTTGGTCATTGGTTTAAGGATGATATCTTGTAGCCACTCTATGCTTGACATCATATTTAGTCAAAATTGATTCTAATTGTCGATTACAAAAATAAGATCCATCATCACTTATAAGAACTCTTGGAACACTAAATCTTGCTAAAATATTTTTATTTACAAATTTCACCAATTTTGAACTTTAGCATCATTGGATCTTGTAGCAATGACTTCAACCAATTTTGAAACATAGTAAACAGCTAATAGTATGCAAACATTTGAATAAGAGGAGGAAAATGATCCCATGAAATCTATGTCTCATACATCAAATAATTCAACTTCTAATACATTTGTGAGAGACATCTCATCTCTCTTCGAGACAATTCCACTTTTCTGACATGCATCACACAACGTCATAAATTCTTTAGCATCATTGAACAAAATATGCCAAAAGAATTCAAATTACAAAACCTTAGCAGTTTTCCTTTTTTCATTGAAATGACCCTCATAAGCTGAGTTATGGAAATATCATAGAATATTCCTTTATTCTTATTTTGGGATGCACCTCCTCGATAATCCATCTATACCAATTTTATACAAAAAATGGTTCATCCCACACATAAAACTTACTGTCATGAAAGAGTTTCTTCCTTTGTTGTCTAGTTCATCCTTCTGAAACAATATTTCTAGTCTTAAGATTAGCCATATTAGCATACTATGATGGAGTAGATTGGAATATAGCTTTTTATCTAGAAATTCTTCATTAACAAGAATTTTTTCTTCTTCCATGCCTTCAATTGGTAGTCTTGACAAGTAATATGCTGCATCATTCTCATTTCCACTGCTATCCCAAATTTCAACATCAAATTCTTGAAGGAGCAAGATCCATCTTACTAATCTTGGCTTAGCTTACTGTTTAGAAAACAGATGTTTCAAAGCAAAATGATCAATATATACAATAACTTTGACACCAATCAAATATGAGCGAAACTTATCCAAGACAAAGACAATAGTTAAAAGTTATTTCTTAGTTGTGGCATAATTTACTTGAGCACTGTTAAGAACATCACTAGTATAGCATATATTATGTAAAATCTTGTCCTTCCTTTGTCCTAAAACAACACCTATGGTAAAATCACTAACGTCTTCCAAAAGGTAAGTTCCAATCGGGAGCTGTGATTGTAAGAGCAATGATTAATTTTTCATTTAAAATATTAAATGCCCTCAAACAAAAATCATCAAATTTAAACTCATCATCTTTAACCAAAATATTACCCAAAGGTTTTGTGATTTTTGAAAAGTCTTTGATGAATCTCCTATAAAACTCCGCATGACTAGGAAAACTTTTCACTCCCTTAACATTCACTAGTGGTGAAAGCTTTTCAATAACTTTGATAAGCATAAATTTCATAAATAATTATCTCTCACTTTTATCTCATTAAGACTTCTTATATGTTCAATTAAGTGGTCTTTGTCATATTTTATGAGTTTGGGTTCATATGAAGTTTAATTGAATTTCTTTGCTTACCCGATTAAAATGACACTATTATAGTATTTTGAGCATAATAGGAGTTGTAGACATCCAAAAATCATGAAATCTATCTTGAATGAAAGCTTAAAGAAGTGTCCATAGTTACAAAGCAAGAACAGACTCTAAATGGGATGTTTAGGACTCCGAAATTATCTCAAAAGATGAAATAGTGTTGCTGACGTGGAATTTGAATAGTGTGCAAAGATCTGGCCATATCTTGAGATATAGAAGTCATATTGAGATGAAATCAACTTTGTTGGACAGCTAAGATCTGGGGCTACAACTTTTGTTCAGAAGTCAAGCTCTAATTCGGACATGTGAACATCCGAAATTGCGGTGCAAGAAAGTCAAAATTGTTATGCTCATTGGTGACAAAAATTCAAAAGTGTTTTGCATTTTCAACAAAGCTCATGTGAAAGCAATAAAAGGGTAGAAAAGTAATATCCTAGTTGGTGACTTTCTGAAGATGATGCCTCAAAAATCCTCTATAAATAGAAGGGTTTACAAGAGGAGAAACACACCATTTTGGAGATTAACTTCAATACCATTTTCTTTCTTTCTTTCTTTCTTTCTTTCTTTCTTTCTTTCTTGTTAGTTTTGCCTCCTTCATGGAAGGCTTATGTTTTCTTTCTTGTTAGTTTGCCTCCTATATGGAAGGCTTAGGATTTATTTGTTGTTAGTTGCCTCCTACATGGAAGACTTAGGATTTATTTGTTGTTAGTTTGCCTCTTTCTTTGTTGTTAGTTTGCCTCCTTCATGGAAGGCTAGGTTTGTAGTTTCAATTCAAGGATTCAAGCTATTTTCATTTTAACTTTGAGGTCTTGATCTTTATTTACATGCATATTAAGTGGTTTCTACTCTGCTTCACTATATTCTTCAATTTTATTCTTTAATCAAAGTTTGATCGGTTGACGTATTTTGATTAAT
The DNA here is from genome assembly GCA_037954105.1 of Canavalia gladiata. Classification (NCBI taxonomy): domain Eukaryota; kingdom Viridiplantae; phylum Streptophyta; class Magnoliopsida; order Fabales; family Fabaceae; genus Canavalia; species Canavalia gladiata. The sequence continues at coordinate 21,564,521 of CM075660.1, forward strand.
GCATAATTGATTTATAATTGGTTTTTGATTGGTAAATCATTCTCCAAAAGTTTGAAGAGTAGAAATTAAGTAATTTAATTGAAGGTTTTCATTTTATTACTTACTTCAACTGAATTCTGATTATGAAATTGGTTTAGATAAAAGATTAAGTGGTTACTAAATCTTGTTGATCATAATCAATTAAATTCTGAGAGGTTTCTCAGTAGAGAATTCAAGGATCATTTTAGGGGTTCCAGATGATCCTAGGTTGATAAACACAATACATGATTTTAGTGATCAATGATTAGTTAATAAAATAGCCTCTGAATTCCTTGAGTTGATAATTGTTAAGTAAATTAATTTCATTCTGTATTTTGTGTTTAGAACTCAATATCAAATCTTTACAAAATCCCCTTGTTCTAATTTTCTCCTTATTTGCTTAAGAATTTGAAATGGTCTTTGGGAGATGACCTAGGTTGCACCTTATACTATACCAATAGTTTGGGGGAAATCTAGAAATTATTTTTGTGCGTTTACGACGAGCGTGTCAAAATTTGGCGCCATTGCCGGGGACCATTTTAGTTTCCTAGGCTCATTTAGGAGTTTGTATAAAATTTTAATCTTTCTAACAATTTTTTTTACTTTAGGTATACTATTCTTGGATTTTCTGTATGAATTCACCTTTTTGTGGATGACCCGATCCAATCCTGAAAATTTATATGCATATGATCCTGAGATTGATAGAACATTCCACCATTTGAAAAGAGCACATAGAAGACATTCATTCAGTAATAACCAAGAAAGTAACAGTAGTGATTTTTCATCTTTAAATTTTGATAGTTTCAAATATTCTGCTAAGAACATGGTTGATAGAACCCTAAAAGAGTTAGCTGCACCTGATGTTGCTTATCAACCGTTGTGTATTCAATACCCTGATGTTGATGCACCATTTGAACTGAAGTCTGGACTAATACATTTGCTACCGAAGTTTCATGGCCTTGCAGGTGAGGACCCTCATAAACATTTGAAGGAATTTCATATTGTATGTTCCACAATGCGGCCACAAGGAATTCCTGAAGATCATATCAAGTTGAAGGCATTTCCTTTCTCCTTAAATGATGGAGCTAAGGACGGGTTGTACTATCTACATCCAACATCTGTTACAAGCTGGAATGATATGAAAAGATTATTCCTGGAGAAATTCTTCCCTGCATCCAGAACAGCAGCTATCAGAAAAGAGATTTGCGGCATCAGACAGAACTCCCAAGAAACTCTCTATGAGTATTGGGAGAGATTCAAGAAACTATGCGCCACTTGTCCACACCATCAAATCAGTGATCAATTACTGATTCAGTATTTCTATGAAGGACTCATGCCAATGGACAGAAGCATGGTTGATGCAGCTAGTGGTGGAGCACTTATGGACAAAACTCCTACAGCAGCTCGAGATTTGATTGCCAGAATGGCAGAAAATTCTCAGCAATTCAATTCTCGAACTAATTCCTTGTCTAAAGGAGTCCATGAAATGACCACCAAGACAGACCATACACGATTGGAGAACAAAATTGAAGAACTAACTCCATCGTAATACAGTTGGCCATCGGACAACAACAGCAACTTAATGTTGTTGACAAAACCAAAACATGTGGCATCTGCACTTCTGCAGATCATCCTACTGATGCATGCCCAACATTGCAAGAAAGTGAGACACCTGAGGCTGCAGTAAATGGTATTTTTGGCACATGACAACAATACAGACCTCCTCAACATTATCAGCAACAGAAGTTTGAACCACCTTCTGGATCATACAATCCTAGTTGGAGAAACCATCCTAACTTGAGATATGGTCCTCCACAACAACAAAGGATTCAAACATCTGACTCCCAAAATAAATTCCAACCACCGCCATTCAGACAACAACAACAGCATATGCAGCAATCTGTACCTTCTAATGCTTCTGAACCCTCTCTTGATGATTTGATGAAGCAATTAGCAACCAACAATCTTCAGTTTCAACAAAATGTAAGTTCTACCATTCAGGATTTACAAACTCAAATTGGGCAGTTGGCTACCACTGTCAACCAATTGAAATCTCAAGGTTCTGGTCAACTACCTTCTCAACCTGTCATAAATCCCAAAAGCGTGAATGTCATGACCTTGAGAAGTGGGAAGAAAGTGCAGACAGACCCTACAATTTTAAAGCAACAAAGCGTTAATCAGACTAATCCACACCAAAAAGAAGCATTTATCTCTACACCTGGAGATATCTCTGATGAGCCATCTGAATCAGAGGGAAAGTATGATGAAAAAAGTACACCAGCCTTCGGTAAGACATCGAATGATCAACAAAAAGAAGCTTGCCATAAACGATCTGCACTTGAAGCATCTGATGAGACAAAAACCCCAAATTGTGTTGATCAGAAGGTATCTTTACCTTTTCCAAATAGAATGGTCCAATCCAAGCCCAATGTTCATGCAGAATTGGATAAGGAGCTTCTAGATACCTTCAGGAAAGTGGAAGTCAACATACCACTTCTAGATGCTATCAAGCAAATTCCCAAATATGCCAAATTTCTAAAGGACTTGTGCACGCATAAAAGAAGACTCAAAGGGGATGAGAAGATTAGTATGGGACGCAATGTTTCTGCCTTAATTCAACCCAGCCTCCCTCAGAAATGTAAAGATCCAGGAACTTTCACCATTCCTTGCACAATAGGAAACTCTACATTTGGTGATGCATTGCTGGATCTAGGTGCTTCCATTAATGTTATGCCCTCATCAGTTTATAAATCTTTGAATCTGGGAGAACTGAAGCCAACTGGTGTGGTGATTCAATTAGCCAACAAAAGTACAGCACATCCAGCCGGAGTACTTGAAGATGTGCTAGTTCAAGTGAATAAGCTGATCTTTCCAGCTGACTTCTACATTTTGGATATGGAAGACGAGTCATCCATCAATAGAGCAACCTTGATCCTAGGGAGACCTTTCCTCAAAACTGCAAAAACAAAGATAGATGTGCATACGGGGACTCTCTCTATGGAATTTGGAGATGATATCATCCAATTCAACATATTTGAAGCCATGAAGCATCCCATAGAGAATCATTCACTCTTTCAACTTGATGTCATAGATATTCTTGCGAATGATTATTCTATTGACAATCTACTTTTTGATTTTGATTTAGATTACTTAGATAATTTTACTTCCATATGTGATGAATTTGATCCATGTATTGTCTGTTCCAGGATTAATGCTGCAGACCAAACTTCGTAAAAAGATGACATGTTAGATGCAAGTGTTGCAGACATTTCAATCTCAGATAGATCCCTTCCTTCCATAATACAACCACCTCCTTTGGAATTGAAGCCTTTGCCTGAACATCTAAAGTATGCTTATTTGGGGGAAAATGAGAAGCTTCCTGTCATTGTAGCAAAGAACCTTCTACCACAACAAGAAGAAAGGTTGTTGCAAACCTTAAAAAGTCATAAACAAGCAATTGGATGGACTTTGGCTGATATTCCAGGCATTAGCCCATCTACTTGTATGCATAGGATATTGCTGGAGGAAAACACCAGACCTATTAGACAACCACAAAGGCGTTTGAATCCAATCATCCTAGATGTGGTAAAGAAGGAAGTAGGTAAGCTTTTGGCAGCTGGTATCATCTATCCCATCTCAGACAGTGATTGGGTAAGCCCAGTGCAAGTAGTTCCTAAGAAGACTGGCATGACTGTAGTCAAAAATCACAATGATGAACTAATCCCTACCAGAATACAAAACAGTTGGAGAGTGTGCATAGATTATAGGAAGCTTAACCAAGCTACTCGCAAGGATCACTTCCCTTTGCCCTTCATAGACCAAATTTTGGAAAGATTAGCAGGAAAATCTCACTATTTCTTTCTAGATGGTTTTTCAGGTTATTTTCAAATACATATAGCCCCAGAAGACCAGCATAAGACCACCTTCACTTGTCCTTTTGGTACTTTTGCCTATCGAAGGATGCCTTTTGGTCTATGCAACGCCCCTGGAACCTTTCAAAGATGCATGGTAAGCATTTTCTCTGATCTCTTAGAAAGTTGCATGGAAGTGTTTATGGATGACTTCACTGTATATGGTTCTTCTTTTGATGCATGCTTAGAAAGCCTCTCTAAAGTTTTGGACAAATGCATTGAGACTAACCTGGTTTTGAATTTTGAAAAATGTCATTTCATGGTAACAGAAGGTATAGTCTTAGGACACTTGGTATCTAGCAAAGGTTTAGAGGTTGATAAGGCCAAGATAGACATTATTACTTCTCTACCTTACCCCACTTCTGTGCGAGAAGTACGTTCTTTACTTGGTCATGCAGGTTTTTACAGAAGATTCATCAAGGATTTTTGCAAGATTGCACAACCTCTTTCTAAACTAGTACAAAAAGATACCAAATTTGTGTTTGATCAAGCATGCAAGGATTCATTTGATGAACTAAAGAAGCGGTTGACAACCACTCCCATCATTCAACCACCTAATTGGACGCTTCCATTTGAATTAATGTGTGATGCATCTAATTATGCCCTTGGTGTTGTACTGTCTCAAAGAGTTAGCAAGAGATCTCATGTCATTGCATATGCCTCTCGCACACTTGATGCAACCCAATCCAATTACACAACTACTGAGAAGGAGCTTTTGGCAATTGTGTTTGCATTAGATAAATTTCGCTCCTATTTGCTGGGATCTAAAGTTATTGTCTTCTCTGACCATGCAGCTCTGAAATACTTGCTGAAGAAGGCAGATGCTAAGCCGAGACTGATTCGTTGGATGCTTCTATTGCAAGAATTTGATTTAGAGATTAAAGATAAGAGTGGTGCAGAGAACCTTGTAGCAGATCATTTAAGTCGGATCCAGCAACCTTGTGAAGGAACTTCAATTGCAGATTCATTCCCAGAAGAGCATCTCTATCATTTGCACGGGAAGGATCCTTGGTATGCAGATTTGGTAAACTATCTGGTTGCTAAAGAAATACCCAAACACTTCACCAAATCGCAAATTACCAAGTTGAAAAGTGATGCCAAACACTACATATGGGATGAACCATACCTTTGGAAGACATGTAGTGATCAAATCATTAGAAGATGTGTTCCAGATCATGAAGTTCAGTCTGTACTTACCTTTTGCCATTCCCTAGCTTGTGGTGGACACTTTGGGCCACAACGGACAGCTAGAAAAGTACTAGACTCAGGCTTTTATTGGCCTACAATATTTCGTGATGCACACAGATTATGCATAACTTGTGAGCAGTGCCAAAGAATAGGGAGTATTTCGCGCAGAAATGAGATGCCCCAACAACCACTTCTCTTTTGTGAGTATTTGATGTATGGGGTATAAACTTTATGGGTCCATTCCCTGTCTCTTTTGGCTTTGTTTACATTCTGCTAGCTGTTGATTATGTTTCAAAATGGGTGGAGGCAAAAGCCACTCGTACTAATGATGCTCGAGTTGTTGCAGATTTTATCAGGTCTAACATTTTTAGCAGGTTTGGCATTCCTAGAGCTCTAATTAGTGACCAAGGTACTCATTTTTGCAACCGCACAATGGAAGCCCTACTCCACAAATATGGAGTCATGCATAAAGTCTCCACCCCATATCATCCTCAAACAAATGGTCAAGCTGAAGTTTCTAATCGAGAGATCAAGAAAATCTTAGAGAAAACAGTTCAGCCTAACAGGAAGGATTGGAGCTTGCGCCTTGTTGATGCATTATGGGCATATAGGACAGCCTACAAGTCACCCATTGGCATGTCTCCCTACAGGATTGTCTTTGGTAAAGCATGTTATCTTCCAGTTGAATTAGAGCATAGAGCATTTTGGGCAGTAAAGAAATGCAACATGGATCTAGACCAAGTAGGAATCCATAGGAAGCTTCAATTGCAGGAACTTGAAGAAATTCGATTGGAAGCATACGAAAACTCCAAAATTTACAAAGAAAAGGTCAAAGCTCTTCATGACAAAAAGTTGGCAAGAAAGGAGTTTTCTGTTGGACAAAAAGTTCTCCTTTTCAATTCTCGGCTAAAGCTTATGCCTGGTAAGCTACGCTCTAGATGGTTAGGACCATTTGTAGTTACTAATGTTTTTCCTTATGGTGCAGTGGAAATAAAAAATGAGGTAACTGAAAAAATATTCAAGGTGAATGGACATCGTCTTAAACAATTTTTCGAAGGTTTTCAAAAGCACACGGTAGAAGAAGTGCATTTGCACAATGCCACATACCTGCAATAAATTCAAGAGAAGTCTCTCTCTCTCTTTCTCTCTTTCTCTCTCTCTCTCTCTTTCTCCCTCTCCCTCTCTCACATTCCTCGCTTATAAGTTTCAACTAATCTCTCAATTTCCTTCTTCACCTCTTAAATCATCCCAACTATTACACCACATTGAGCTTGAGGAATAATAACTTGAGTGTTTTAATAAAAAATGGAGAAAGCTCTCACCAGGATCAAAATTTTGTTCCCTACTCTCCCCAGAAATTTTCTTAAAGACATTTACAATTGCAGACTTGAACGATTGAGAGCATTAACACTCTTAGGCCTTCCAGAAGATGTTCGTTGGATCATTGAAGCTAAGGTACGTTTAGCAGGTGAATTTCAAGAATCATTTGTTAAAAACATGCCAGGTATGAGAAGAAGTTCCTATGCAAAGAAGAGAAGGGCAAAAAGAATTGGAGTTTGCTACAGGTGTGCAAGATGGACCTATAACACAAGATGCAAGAACCCTGGAATGGTTTCAAGAAATCGAGAGGACAAAATTCAATTCATAAAGGATGGACTGAGTAAGGAGTCATTGGATGATATCATTCAGACTCTTGAGACGCATCCTAGTGGGCATGTACAAGGAGTCCTTCTTGATTTGTTTGAACTGTTCCGTAAGGAAAAAGCACGTTATAGTCTTGGGAATCTGACTTTAAAAGACCCTGTTGTCAGTTTACAAGAAAACTGAATGGGAAGCCCCGGATCTTAGCTGTCCAACAAAGTTGATTTCATCTCAATATGACTTCTATATCTCAAGATATGGCCAGATCTTTGCACATTGTTCAAATTCCACGTCAGCAACACTATCTCATCTTTTGAGATAATTTCGGAGTCCTAAACATCCCATTTAGAGTCTGCTCTTGCTTTGTAACTATGGACACTTCTTTAAGCTTTCATTCAAGACAGATTTCATAATTTTTGGATGTCTACAACTCCTATTATGCTCAAAATAATATAATAGTGTCATTTTAATCGGGTAAAGAAATTCAATTAAACTTCATATGAACCCAAACTCATAAAATATGACAAAGACCACTTAATTGAACATATAAGAAGTCTTAATGAGATAAAAGTGAGAGATACTTATTTATGAAATTTATGCTTATCAAATTCCCCCACACTTATCTTTTGCACGTCTCGGGCAAACTTAAGTTAAGGATTGGTGACTATTTTTTTTTTTTTTGAAAGAACATCAAAGTTTTGAGTTGATTTCTCAAGAATTCACAAAATTTCATGAAGTCATGCATGACTCTTAGAAGGCGTTTCAGCCGTTACTGGACGTAAAACCAGAGGAAGATGTGAGCCACAATCACAACTACTGTTCATTCTCATGCGTGTATGTTTGTCATTTACATTGTCTTTTCAATTTATTGGGCCACCATTTTTTTTGAAATTTCACCCCTGCTTAAAGTCTTTCCCCTCTGACATTCACCTTTTCCTTGAACAAAAAATTCAAACTTTTGCAACAAAAATTCAAACTTTTGCTACCAAATCCTGATCCCGCACTATTCAAGCGATCTCCTTGTCTGATATTAAGTCCCTATAAATTATCAACCTCTATGACATATTTTTTCAAAAAAAAAAGACAGAAACACCGTATATGGATAGGATCAATACTATCTGTGTTTTTGAAATTCTCTAACCTTGGAAAGGATGGAGAATTTCAACATGCAGCTTATACCCTTGGTAAGGCATTAGCTGCAAGAAAAATCAATCTTGTTTATGGGGGAGGGATTCAGGGTTTAAAAGGATGTGTTGCAGGATCTGCACTCACAAAGGGGTGTAACGTCTTACGTGTTGGCTTAAAAAATGGGAGCACCTCCTACTTCACCCTGGGTACTGAATTGAAGGTTGCAACCATGCATGACCGTATGAGACACATGTTGATTAATTCTAATGCATTTATTGCATTACCTGGTGGTCTTGGAACAATGGAAGAAATTTTTACCATTATATTTTGGGCCTATCGGAATTTTCATAAAAAACCTTTGGGCTTGTTGAATATTAATGGCTTTTATAATGGTTTGATATCCTTTTTAGATCATGCAGTAGAGCAGGAGTTCATGCCACAATCCATGCGCAACATCATAGTATCTGCTTCAACTGTTGAACAACTACTTGAGAATTTGCAAAATCCTACATCTGAGCTCAGTCAAGCAATGCAGCTGGTGAACCAACCAAATCAGGATGGCAGAGACAAAAGAGAACCAGATACCACTCTTCGGTTATAACTTTTCCTTACTTTGGTGGTTTTCTCACATTTCTTTTCCTGTTATATGAAATTCCATCTAAGACATTGGGGACAATGTCTTGGATAGGTTGGAGGGAGGATGGTCCGATATAAAAAAAAAAATACCCAAAAAAAAAACCAAAAAAAAAAATTAGGTTAGAATCATAAAACTTGCTTTGAGTAAGATGGCTGAGTAAGGAGTTACACTTGACTCTTGATACGCATCTTATGATTTAAAAAAAAAAATTGAATGTGGAAGTATGTTTTTCTTTATATTTCATAAAATAATTGAAGCAAAATGATTTACATTTCGAGATTAATTAGTTTGGCAGCACATATTTGAACTGGATAGATTAGATTTGATAAATATATTACCTGTGAGATTTTAAGCCTTATTATTATTTTCTTTCTTATGTGATTTTCATCCATGGAATATGTTACTTCAGAACTTGCATTGATTCTTTTTGAAGCTACATTTTCACATGAATTGTACAAAAATGATTGAGGCACTGTTTTTCTTGAACAAACCACTTGGCCAAATAACCAAACCATATAATTTTATCCTTTAATCAGCCCTTTGAGCCGATTAGCCTTTTCTTCTTTTTAGCTCACCACAAATCAAAAAAAAAAAAAAACTTTGTCTGACCATAGAAGGTGAGGAATACTGGATTTATCATACCATAAGTGTTTCAATAAGTGTGGGGGAGATTATTGTTGTGTTCATCAATATCATGGTTGAAAAAAAAAAGCTGAAGCAATAAATTAATAAATAAACTATTATATTGAAAAAAAAAGAAAAAAAAAAGAATGAAGAAGTGATATCTGTTTCTCACACTTGCACTTACAATCAATTCTCAATCCTCACCATTTTCCTTGGTCTAACATTGTATCTATTCAATATATCATTTCATCTTTCTAATCCCGTTAGAACCAAAATAAAGACCTCTTGATTTGTGCATTGCATGTGTACATAGTAGTAGAGAAGTAGAAGATATGCAAGCCTATGATAGTTCATCTTTCATGGATTGAATTTGAGAGAAACACTTACCAAATCAAACACTTGAGAGATTCAGAGTATATCATGTGAGGTTTTATCTTTCTCAATCTATGTTTTTCAAATTAAAGTTGCCTTTCTAAGTAATTTCAAAAATGTAATGAAAGAATGCTTCATGAAATTTTGTGAATTCTTGAGAAATCAACTCAAAACTTTGATGTTCTTTCAAAAAAAAAAAAAAAATAGTCACTAATCCTTAACTTAAGTTTGCCCGAGACGTGCAAAAGATAAGTGTGGGGGAATTTGATAAGCATAAATTTCATAAATAATTATCTCTCACTTTTATCTCATTAAGACTTCTTATATGTTCAATTAAGTGGTCTTTGTCATTTTATGAGTTTGGGTTCATATGAAGTTTAATTGAATTTCTTTGCTTACCCGATTAAAATGACACTATTATAGTATTTTGAGCATAATAGGAGTTGTAGACATCCAAAAATCATGAAATCTGTCTTGAATGAAAGCTTAAAGAAGTTTCCATAGTTACAAAGCAAGAGCAGACTCTAAATGGGATGTTTAGGACTCCGAAATTATCTCAAAAGATGAGATAGTGTTGCTGACGTGGAATTTGAACAGTGTGCAAAGATCTGGCCATATCCTGAGATATAGAAGTCATATTGAGATGAAATCAACTTTGTTAGACAGCTAAGATCCGGGGCTACAACTTTTGTTCAGAAGTCAAGCTCTAATTCGGACATGTGAACATCCGAAATTGCGGTGCAAGAAAGTCAAAATTGTTATGCTCATTGGTGACAAAAATTCAAAAGTGTTTTGCATTTTCAACAAAGCTCATGTGAAAGCAATAAAAGGGTAGAAAAGTAATATCCTAGTTGGTGACTTTCTAAAGATGATGCCTCAAAAATCCTCTATAAATAGAAGGGTTTACAAGAGGAGAAACACACCATTTTGGAGATTAACTCCAATACCATTTTCTTTCTTTCTTTCTCACAACTACTTTATGCATGACTTTCTCACATCTTCCTCTGGTTTTACGTCTAGTAACAGCTGAAACGCCTTCTAAGAGTCATGCATGATTTCATGATTTTGATACTCCCCGGCAACGGCGCCAAATTTTGACACGCTCGTCGTAAACGCGCAAAAATAATTTTTAGATTTCCCCCAAACTATTGGTATAGTATAAGGTGCAACCTAGGTCATCTCCCAAAGACCATTTCAAATTCTTAAGCAAATAAGGAGAAAATTAGAACAAGGGGATTTTGTAAAGATTTGATATTAAGTTCTAAACACAAAATACAGAATGAAATTAATTTACTTAACAATTATCAACTCAAAGAATTCAGAGGCTATTTTCTTAACTAATCCTTGATCACTAAAATCATGTATTGTGTTTATCAACCTAGGATCATCTGGAACCCCTAAAATGATCCTTGAATTCTCTACTGAGAAACCTCTCAGAATTTAATTGATTATGATCAACAAGATTTAGTAACCACTTAATCTTTTATCTAAACCAATTTCATAATCAGAATTCAGTTGAAGTAAGTAATAAAATGAAAACCTTCAATTAAATTACTTAATTTCTACTCTTCAAACTTGTGGAAAATGATTTACCAATCAAAAACCAATTATAAATCAATTATGCATTAATCAAAATACGTCAACCGATCAAACTTTGATTAAAGAATAAAATTGAAGAATATAGTGAAGCAGAGTAGAAACCACTTAATATGCATGTAAATAAAGATCAAGACCTCAAAGTTAAAATGAAAATAGCTTGAATCCTTGAATTGAAACTACAAACCTAGCCTTCCATGAAGGAGGCAAACTAACAACAAATAAATCCTAAGCCTTCCATGTAGGAGGCAACTAACAACAAATAAATCCTAAGCCTTCCATGTAGGAGGCAAACTAACAAGAAAGAAAACATAAGCCTTCCATGAAGGAGGCAAAACTAACAAGAAAGAAAGAAAGAAAGAAAGAAAGAAAGAAAATGGTATTGAAGTTAATCTCCAAAATGGTGTGTTTCTCCTCTTGTAAACCCTTCTATTTATAGAGGATTTTTGAGGCATCATCTTCAGAAGGTCACCAACTAGGATATTACTTTTCTACCCTTTTATTGCTTTCACATGAGCTTTGTTGAAAATGCAAAACACTTTTGAATTTTTGTCACCAATGAGCATAACAATTTTGACTTTCTTGCACCGCAATTTCGGATGTTCACATGTCCGAATTAGAGCTTGACTTCTGAACAAAAGTTGTAGCCCCAGATCTTAGCTGTCCAACAAAGTTGATTTCATCTCAATATGACTTCTATATCTCAAGATATGGCCAGATCTTTGCACACTATTCAAATTCCACGTCAGCAACACTATTTCATCTTTTGAGATAATTTCGGAGTCCTAAACATCCCATTTAGAGTCTGTTCTTGCTTTGTAACTATGGACACTTCTTTAAGCTTTCATTCAAGATAGATTTCATGATTTTTGGATGTCTACAACTCCTATTATGCTCAAAATACTATAATAGTGTCATTTTAATCGGGTAAGCAAAGAAATTCAATTAAACTTCATATGAACCCAAACTCATCAAATATGACAAAGACCACTTAATTGAACATATAAGAAGTCTTAATGAGATAAAAGTGAGAGATAATTATTTATGAAATTTATGCTTATCAAATTCCCCCACACTTATCTTTTGCACGTCTCGGGCAAACTTAAGTTAAGGATTAGTGACTATTTTTTTTTTTTTTTCGAAAGAACATCAAAGTTTTGAGTTGATTTCTCAAGAATTCACAAAATTTCATGAAGCATTATTTCATCACATTTTTGAAATTACTTAAAAAGGCAACTTTAATTTGAAAAACATAGATTGAGAAAGATAAAACCTCACATGATATACTCTGAATCTCTCAAGTGTTTGATTTGGTAAGTGTTTCTCTCAAATTCAATCCATGAAAGATGAACTATCATAGGCTTGCATATCTTCTACTTCTCTACTACTATGTACACATGCAATGCACAAATCAAGAGGTATTTATTTTGGTTCTAACGGGATTAGAAAGATAAAATGATATATTGAAGAGATACAATGTTAGACCAAGGAAAATGGTGAGGATTGAGAATTGATTGTAAGTGCAAGTGTGAGAAACAGATATCACTTCTTCATTCTTTTTTTTTCTTTTATTTTTCAATATAATAGTTTATTTATTAATTTATTGCTTCAGCTTTTTTTTTTCAACCATGATATTGATGAACACAACAATAATCTCCCCCACACTTATTGAAACACTTATGGTATGATAAATCCAGTATTCCTCACCTTCTATGGTCAGACAAAGTTGTTTTTTTTTTTTTTGATTTGTGGTGAGCTAAAAAGAAGAAAAGGCTAATCGGCTCAAAGGGCTGATCAAAGGATAAAATTATATGGTTTGGTTATTTGGCCAAGTGGTTTGTTCAAGAAAAACAGTGCCTCAATCATTTTTGTACAATTCATGTGAAAATGTAGCTTCAAAAAGAATCAATGCAAGTTCTGAAGTAACATATTTCATGGATGAAAATCACACAAGAAAGAAAATAATAATAAGGCTCAAAATCTCACAGGTAATATATTTATCAAATCTAATCTATCCAGTTCAAATATGTGTTGCCAAACTAATTAATCTCGAAATGTAAATCATTTTGCTTCAATTATTTTATGAAATATAAAGAAAAACATACTTCCACATTCAATTTTTTTTTAAATCATAAGATGCGTATCAAGAGTCAAGTGTAACTCCTTACTCAGCCATCTTACTCAAAGCAAGTTTTATGATTCTAACCTTTTTTTTTTGGTTTTTTTTTTGGGTTTTTTTTTTTTATATCGGACCATCCTCCCCCCAACCTATCCAAGACATTTTCCCCAATGTCTTAGATGGAATTTCATATAACAGGAAAAGAAATGTGAGAAAACCACCAAAGTAAGGAAAAGTTATAGCCGAAGAGTGGTATCTGGTTCTCTTTTGTCTCTGTCATCCTGATTTGGTTGGTTCACCAGCTGCATTGCTTGACTGAGCTCAGATGTAAGATTTTGCAAATTCTCAAGTAGCTGTTCAACAGTTGAAGCAGATACTATGATGTTGCGCATGGATTGTGGCATGAACTCCTGCTCTACTACATGATCTAAAAAGGATATCAAACCATTATAAAAGTCATTAATATTCAACAAGCCCAAAGGTTTTTTATGAAAATTCCGATAGGCCCAAAATATAATGGTAAAAATTTCTTCCATTGTTCCAAGACCACCAGGTAATGCAATAAATGCATTAGAATTAATCAACATGTGTCTCATACGGTCATGCATGGTTGCAACCTTCAATTCAGTACCCAGGGTGAAGTAGGAGGTGCTCCCATTTTTTAAGCCAACACCTAAGACGTTACACCCCTTTGTGAGTGCAGATCCTGCAACACATCCTTTTAAACCCTGAATCCCTCCCCCATAAACAAGATTGATTTTTCTTGTAGCTAATGTCTTACCAAGGGTATAAGCTGCATGTTGAAATTCTCCATCCTTTCCAAGGTTAGACCCACCAAAAACACAGATAGTATTAATCCTATCCATATACGGTGTTTCTGTCTTTTTTTTTTTGAAAAAATATGTCATAGAGGTTGATAATTTATAGGGACTCAATATCAGACAAGGAGATCGCTTGAATAGTGCGGGATCAGGATTTGGTAGCAAAAGTTTGAATTTTTGTTGCAAAAGTTTGAATTTTTGTTGCAAAAGTTTGAATTTTTTGTTCAAGGAAAAGGTGAATGTCAGAGGGGAAAGACTTTAAGCACGGGTGAAATTTCAAAAAAAATGGTGGCCCAATAAATTGAAAAGACAATGTAAATGACAAACATACACGCATGAGAATGAACAGTAGTTGTGATTGTGGCTCACATCTTCCTCTGGTTTTACGTCCAGTAACGGCTGAAACGCCTTCTAAGAGTCATGCATGACTTTATGAAATTTTGTGAATTCTTGAGAAATCAACTCAAAACTTTGATGTTCTTTCAAAAAAAAAAAAAATAGTCACCAATCCTTAACTTAAGTTTGCCCGAGACGTGCAAAAGATAAGTGTGGGGGAATTTGATAAGCATAAATTTCATAAATAAGTATCTCTCACTTTTATCTCATTAAGACTTCTTATATGTTCAATTAAGTGGTCTTTGTCATATTTTATGAGTTTGGGTTCATATGAAGTTTAATTGAATTTCTTTACCCGATTAAAATGACACTATTATATTATTTTGAGCATAATAGGAGTTGTAGACATCCAAAAATTATGAAATCTGTCTTGAATGAAAGCTTAAAGAAGTGTCCATAGTTACAAAGCAAGAGCAGACTCTAAATGGGATGTTTAGGACTCCGAAATTATCTCAAAAGATGAGATAGTGTTGCTGACGTGGAATTTGAACAATGTGCAAAGATCTGGCCATATCTTGAGATATAGAAGTCATATTGAGATGAAATCAACTTTGTTGGACAGCTAAGATCCGGGGCTACAACTTTTGTTCAGAAGTCAAGCTCTAATTCGGACATGTGAACATCCGAAATTACGGTGCAAGAAAGTCAAAATTGTTATGCTCATTGGTGACAAAAATTCAAAAGTGTTTTGCATTTTCAACAAAGCTCATGTGAAAGCAATAAAAGGGTAGAAAAGTAATATCCTAGTTGGTGACTTTCTGAAGATGATGCCTCAAAAATCCTCTATAAATAGAAGGGTTTACTAGAGGAGAAACGCATCATTTTGGAGATTAACTCCAATACCATTTTCTTTCTTTCTTTCTTTCTTTCTTTCTTTCTTTCTTGTTAGTTTTGCCTCCTTCATGGAAGGCTTATGTTTTCTTTCTTGTTAGTTTGCCTCCTAAATGGAAGGCTTAGGATTTATTTGTTGTTAGTTGCCTCCTACATGGAAGGCTTAGGATTTATTTGTTGTTAGTTTGTCTCTTTCTTTGTTGTTAGTTTGCCTTCTTCATGGAAGGCTAGGTTTGTAGTTTCAATTCAAGGATTCAAGCTATTTTCATTTTAACTTTGAGGTCTTGATCTTTATTTACATGCATATTAAGTGGTTTCTACTCTGTTTCACTATATTCTTCAATTTTATTCTTTAATCAAAGTTTGATCGGTTGACGTATTTTGATTAATGCATAATTGATTTATAATTGGTTTTTGATTGGTAAATCATTTTCCAAAAGTTTGAAGAGTAGAAATTAAGTAATTTAATTGAAGGTTTTCATTTTATTACTTACTTCAACTGAATTCTGATTATGAAATTGGTATAGATAAAAGATTAAGTGGTTACTAAATCTTGTTGATCATAATCAATTAAATTCTGAGAGGTTTCTCAGTAGAGAATTCAAGGATCATTTTAGGGGTTCCAGATGATCCTAGGTTGATAAACACAATGCATGATTTTAGTGATCAATGATTAGTTAAGAAAATAACCTTTGAATTCCTTGAGTTGATAATTGTTAAGTAAATTAATTTCATTCTGTATTTTGTGTTTAGAACTCAATATCAAATCTTTACAAAATCCCCTTGTTCTAATTTTTTCCTTATTTGCTTAAAAATTTGAAATGGTCTTTGGGAGATGACCTAGGTTGCACCTTATACTATACCAATAGTTTGAGGGAAATCTAGAAATTATTTTTGCGCGTTTACGACGAGCGTGTCAAACTTCAATGTTGACTTTATCCACTTCTTCACCTTTTGCTAAAATTTTATGTCCTAAGATTATACCCTCTTGTACCACAAATGAAATTTCTCCCAATTTAATACAAGGTTAGTCTCTTGATGTCACTTCGAAACATAAGTAAGGTTAAACAGACAATTATTATAAATAGAACCAAAAACTGAAAAAATCATCCATAAAAACTTTAATAAATTTTTCTACCAAATAAGGGAAGATAGCTAGCATGCATCTTTGAAATATGGTAGGTGTATTGCAAAATTCCATAAGGGCAAGTGAATGTAGTCTTCTCTTAACCCTTAGGATCCATTACAATTTGGTTGTGTCCAGAATAGCCATCTAGAAAGCAATAGTAAGCATGGTCAGTCAACCTTTCTAGCATTTGATCCATCCATGGTAGTGGAAGATGATACTTAAAACTGGAATCATTAAGCCTTCTATAGTAAAAAAAAATATGCCATCCTATCACTGTTCTTGTAGAGATGAATTCATTTTTATCATTTACAATCACTATCATCCCTCACTTCTTATGTATTACCTACAATGGGTTAATCCAAGCATTATCCAAAATAGGATAAATGATACTAGAATCAAGCAGCTTAATAACCTCTCTCCTCACCACTTCTTTCATGATAGGATGAGTCTTCTTTGATGCTGCACTACAGGTTTGAAGTCCTCTTCCAATAGGAATTTATGCATGCAAAACGAAGGACTTGTCTCTTTCAAATATGAAATAGTCTATCCAATTGCAAACTTGTGAGCCTTTAGAATTCTCAATAACTTTTCTTCCTCCACTTTATTAAGAGCATTAGTCACAATCATAGGAAATATGCTCTCCTCACCAAAGAATGCATAACGAAGATGAGTAGGAAGTTGTTTGAGTTATACCTTTGGGCTTTCCACTTTTTCTTCATCTTTCTCTAACTCTTTAAGCAGCTTGGAATTATTTATCATAGGAGGATTGGCTTCAAGCTTGGATATACATGTCTCCACCTCTTGACTTTCTTTTTCCTCTTTCAATCCTTTAGAATGCATCAACACTCTTTCAAGAGTTGAGTTATCAGCATGTTTTTCAAGAGAAGTTAACAACAAATAAACCAAAACATCTACTCTCATGCAAAGAGAAACATCAGTTGGGTGTTTCATGGTCTCTAATACATTAAAAGTAACTTTTTCATCTTGTACCCACAACATAATTTTGCCTTGCTGCACATCAATTAGCACTAGCCCTGTAGCAAGAAATGATCTCCTCCTACATGTCAAGAACTATAAAATCTACTAGACAAATGAATTTGTCAACTTTGACAAGGAGATCTTCCACAACACCATAGGTATACTTGATTGATCTATCTGCCAATTGAAGAGACATCATAGTTAGCTCCACCTTCTGAGTTTATAATCTCTTCATGATAGAAAAGGGAATTAGATTGATACTAGCTCCTAAATTACAAAGCATTTATCCATTTGTAAGCTACCGATAGTGCATGGAATTGTGAATAATTCTAGACCTTGAGTTTTTATGTAACTTTGTTTGAATAATAGCACTACACTCTCCCATAGGATCTACTATTTCATCTTCCTTGAATTTTCTTTTCTTTTCTTCGAGAGTAATTCTTTCATGAATTTGGCATAAGACGAAACTTCTTCCTATACTTCTGCCAGAGGGATGTTGATTTGTAATTTCTTCAACACGTCAAGAAAATTTGAAAACTTCCTCCATCCTCTTGTTTTTCAACATTTGGGGAAATGGAATTGTAGTATAAGGAGAGGTATTATTATTATTCACTGCATCTTCAAACAATTGTTTCTTGTTCTTCCTCTTTGATTTCTCCATTAATTCTTTCTTTTTATTCTCCATGGGTGTTGAGTTGAGAATTTAAGGAAGAACCACTTTTATGTTGATCTTCTTTCTCTTTAGTAGAACAATCTTTTACTAAATCACCAATTTTTTACTTCTTTTCCACTTATAGATTATTTCTTTCTAGCAGTTTTGGTGGTTAAGGCTCTATAACTTTTTTACTTCTTACTGTAATGGCTTTATAGTGCTCCGTAGGATTTACCACTATATCCCTTGGAAATTTTTCACTAGTTCTTTTCACTAATTACTTAGAGAGTTTTCCCATTTGATTTTCAAGATTTTAAATAGAAGCTTGAGTAACTTGCATGAATTGACTGAGAATATTCTTAAGATTAGAAGACTTATCTTAAGGGTTGAGAAGGTAGATGTTACACATAAGGGTCATTCCTCCTAGAGAATTTAAGAACGAAGGATACTTAGGTCCTTCTCGTTAACCCATGCAATTGACTTGTTGTTGGTTTTAGGCTCCCATTGAGTTGTTCTCACAATATCCATTTTCATGGTCACCTCCACAAAAATCACACATTAATGCTTGTGGTTGATGTGTAACTCCCACATTAAAAACTTGTCGCTCATTTGTCAAAGCTTCTAATTATTGTGAGATCAATTTATTTTGAGCAAGTAATGCATTTTGTGTATCAAACTCTATTACACCTCTTTTCACCACACCTCTATAACTTAATGTTTGATATTCATTAGAAGTCATGATTTCAATCACGTCAATAACTTCTTCAACAGTTTTGGTGTTAAGAGATCCTTCAACTGATGCATCAATGATAAGCCTTGTTTTTTTGGCTTGATTCCACTATAAAAGATATAAATTTGGTGGATATCGGAAAAACATGGTGAGGACATTTCCTTAAAATTTCTTTAAATTTCTCCCAAGTTTCATATAATGATTCCCCTTCTTTTTTAGCAGAACCACTCTCAACTTGTTGTATTTGGATGGAGGAAAATATTTTGAGAAATTTAGACATCAATTCCTCCTAAGTGATAATATTTTCTCTTGGTTGAGCTTGAAGCCAACACATAGCACGATCTCTTAAATAGAAAGGAAATAACATCAATCTTGTAGCATCTTCCTATACTCCATTCATTTTGATAATATCATACAATTGGAGAAAACTGGCAATGTGAATATTACGATCCTCCAATATACTACCCCTAAAATGATCTTGTTGAACTAGATGAAGAAAATTTGACTTTATTTCAAATCTATTTATTGCAACTGGTGATTTCACAATGCTTAAACTATATCCAGTAGAGTTGGGAATAACATATTCTTCCTAAGTAATTCTTCGATTGTGATTATATTCTTCAATGATTGTCTCTTGTATAAAACTTTCATCTTCGATTTTTTGTGCTCTATTAAAGCTCCTTTGTTGTACCTTCTTTCTTTTTACCTCTTTTCTATTTATTTTTTTTGCAAGTTTTTCTATTTCCAATTCAAAAATGAGCTTCTTATTTACTGTGTCTCATATAAACAAAGTTAAACAAGGTTTAGAACTTAAAAGAATTAATATGAAAAAGAGAAAAAATAAAAAAAATTACAAAAGATTAGAAAAATGTGCAAACTAGTAGCATTCAAGGTATTTGTCAATATTGAATAACAAATCCACAACATCGACGTTAGAAACTTGTTGGTAAAATGATGACAAGTGAATCATATCATTTCAAGAGTAAATGATGAGAGAGTATTGTGCCCACAAATATTTGGTTCAAGTATTGATTTCTCAATATTTCTACTATTTATACTAACAATATGGAAGAATTGACATTTATATGAATCTAAATAAATTATGAATAATAAATTTTATATTTAAGAAGCAAGAATTAAGAATGGACAAGAGTAAAAGAGTGAAATTTATATAACAGCTATCTATTAACTATTTTTTTTAATAATACTAAGTCCAATTCACAACAATTAAAACTTAATCAATATAACAAGTAAAAGGAAAGAATCCATTCACCTAGTCTTCACCTAAACAACCTAAATTGTCACTCTAATTCAAGTTTTAAAAATATAATTGAAGATCGAATTTACTAAAATAGTTAAAATTCAATTCCTTAACTCAACAACTTTTTCCCCTAAATTAGAAACCCTAACTTCTTACAAATTCCTAATTAGAGCAAGCATTATGTTACAAAACTCTAAAGACCTTACAATTGTTGATCTCTATCCCTAAATTATCCCCAATTATGTTGTTCATCTTAATTCTAACTTCTACTCCAATTTTTCAATTGTGAATAGAAATATAAAATTAAGTACAAGTGACCAATTCATAGAAACATTAAGAACAAAGAGAAACAATCAAGCTAAATAAGATAAACTTGGATTAAAGGCAGCAAATTTAGATTACAAGAAGGTTAAGGTTCAGATCCCTCTTTCCTAACTAAATATCTAATTACACATAATGAAAATGAAAAAAATAAGAGAAGGTTAAGAAGAAATCATGAAAAATTTTATGAAACTTGATGAATCTTGCACTTTGATTCCTCAAATATGCAGATCCAGTATTCCAAGAGTCACAAAAAAGAGAAATCGGGAGAGAACTTTCGTTTCCAACCGCCAAAAGTAACTAGATATAAAGAAATGAGCTATTTATATATGTTCAACGTGTTTCTATTTATGTTGCCAACGCAAAAATGGCAGAAAACATCATTTTTCTAAGCTTTTAAGTGCTCACCGCTCGCTTTTTTGTGTTTTCAACAAAAGCTCCTGTAAACATGATTTAACAAAGTGAATAACATGTCAAAATTGAAATAATTTATCACAAAAGACTCTAAAAAAGTATATTGTTCATAATTTCTAAAGGACACCCAAATTTCACTTATTTTTCTATGATTTATACTCATGTATGTTCAAAATGCTTGTTATTTTTTCAAAAAATTTACCAAAGAAGTGTCATGTTTGACACTTATCAGTTTATATGTTTTCAGGGTGGGGTGGTAGTGAGTGTCGTCATTGGAGTGAGAACGAGTGGGCTTCAAAGATAATATCATCAATCTTAGAGTTTAAGGTAGTTTGGTTGATAATGAGGCTATTTTGGCTTTGGGTTAATTTGGTGATCATCTTTCGAACAATCAAAATTTTTGAAATGAGTGTTATCTGTCATGAACAACATAAAAAACAAAAGCACCAAATGATCGGGGTCTGTGAAAAAATAGGGAAAATATTTCTTGATTTAAAGACTAGGAAGGATTCTTCAACAATGTAGGGAGAGAAGGGCTTTCTTGTAGGATAATTCTCTATCTTCTTCCCTTTCATTCCATACATATATAACAACTTATATATGCAAACGTAATAACGCATATTGACAAAATGAAATAACAAACTCAATAGTTAGTTGACAACACAACAAAATTGAATTATGACAGCTAATGCATGAAACCCTAATATGCAATTGATATTATATACTTAATACATGTAATCTTTCTAGCCTAATGGACATTTTTGAATCCTTTTATGCCTATCTTCCACAACATAATTAATATCAATTTTCTCAGGTTTTCTTGGGCTCAAGGTGCTATTACTTTAAATGATGATTTTCCATCCTTTTAAATTTTGTTTGGATTTTTACTTATTAGTTTTTGTGGAAGATGTAAATGGAAATATTCAATGTTCATCTCAACTATGTGTGTTAATTGTAAAATATTTCAAATTGTGGCCAACGTCTTGTTAAGAAAGTTATTACTTTTGAGTACAAGATAAAAGTCTATTTTTATGAGATGGTTTCCTCCTTCTCAACTTTGGGTTACATTAATACAAACAATGGTAGCAAAAGAGATTGATGGCTGAATTAGTTTAATGTTGAAGGGTCCTTAAACTCTATTCCATTGAAAGAAAGAAAAAAAAAATTTAAAAAAAATTCTTAAAGTTCATGTAAAAGGAGTTAGTGAAATGAAACAAACACTTAAGGGTAGCAAGATGAGATGGTTTTCTTAAAGTTATGAATCAATAATGGTTCTATAGTTTTTCAAGGATGTTGGAAAAAATCTTATATAGCATAATTATAAGGGGTTTATAAGCATGACAATTAAACCTAAGTTTTTCATTATCAATTTGATCTTATCTTGACTTTGATCTAGTTTAAGAAGAATTTAGATTCTGACTCAAACCTATTTTATAAAAATGGAAATGTATTTGGAGAATAATATCTTAACAACTCTAATAATAGTTAAATAATGGTATTGGGTTCACATATTTTGTTAAAAATATAATTATATTATCAATTTTTTAAAAATATTTTTATACTTATTTTTTATATATTTTTAAATTAAAACATATTTGATGTATAATTTATTATATATATATATAATTATAACTCATTAAAAAAAGAAAAATAAGATATATTTTTTCACAAATTTATCGAAACCTACCAAAATTGGAACTAAATTTTAATTTTCTATACTCATATCTTTCAAATCCTTGGTTCTTCATGGGTTAGGATGAAGAGGGAAAAATTCATTCCTAATCTGTTGTCATGCTTAAGTGTTTATGAAAGTCTCAACTTAGTGTGGAAACTAGACTATCAATGTATAGATTTTTAAAATATTTGTTTAGTTGTAATTAAAGGACTCATTGGTTTTGTTGTTAGAAGTCATTCTAGTCAAATTCTTCTATGTAGGAATGGAAATGAGTCAAATTGTTTAACACGAGCCTATAGTCTCACCTAATTAAAGTCTGATTTGACTTGATCTATTTAATAAATAGATACACTCAGACTATTAACAAAATCTTTTTAAATAAATAAGATAGACTGAAATATGTAAAAAAAAGTATTTAGCTTATTTAGGAACTTGTTTAAATATATAAATTTATTATAATTTTATAATTTATTTTAATATATATTATAAGATATAAGATATAAAGTATAAGATATATAATATATAATATATAAGATATATAATTTATAATATATAAGATATATAATTTATATTTATATAAAATATATATATATGATATAAATATATATATATATTATTTATTTTAATAATTTTTTAGAAATTTTTAATTATTTATATATAGAGATAGGGATTTTAAGTCTAATTAGTAGTCCTTATTTTATATTATATTATATTATAGATATTAAGTAGATTTGTATATATTTTTAATTATATATATATATAGGTTAATTTATTGACTTTTTTTATATTGTAAATTTTTAAATAAATTTGTAAGTAGGATAAATCTTAAACAAGTGAGGATGTGATAATAAAAAATTCTATAATAGATAAAAGATTTAGATTCTTACTTTAAAACAAGTCAAAATTAAGTATTTAAAATCTATCTATGAAAATTAATGCAAAAGAATTTATGTATTTGTGTCTTTCACATTTACAATGAAATAAATATTTGTGCAAATAAGCTTGCAAATTTAGATTGCACTCAAGACTTTTAATTCATTGAATAATATCTTAAAAAATTATAGTTGTTGTTACATGATATCATGAAATTTGTTACATCCTAATTTATTTTAATGCCATCTTTCTATCTTTGGCCTTTGGTCTTTTTCTTTATTAATTTCTTTTTAAATTATATTAAAAAATTAAATTAAAAGATAATTAAATATATATATATATATATTTGATAAAGATTACTTTTTAAAAAAAATAGTTAGTTATTTTTCAATATCTTTTTAAAAATCAATAAAAAAATATAATTATTTTTTAAAGATAAGTTAAACTAAATATATACTAAAACTAGAAATAAAATTATTTTTCAAGTGAACTATATTTATAAAAAAAAAGTTAAAATAGATACTAAATAGAATTTTTGTTTAGACTTTTGAATAAAGTCTATGTATAAAATAATTTACTTTTGTCAAAATAAATTTGAGTTAGTTTCATAATAAAAAATTTTCTAAAAAAATTAAGTATAAATATTGTCATAATATAATAATATTATTTTTATTATTATTATTATCTTTTTTATCATTATTGTTATCACCATCTCAAGTTAACTACATTCACATTTACCAATTTTATTTTTATCACCATTATCAATGTCATTATCGTTGTTATTAATGTTATTGTCATCATTATTACTACAACAACAATATTAGAATAACCACAATTATTATTCCTATTATTACAGTTATTATCATCACCACATTAAATATTACTATCGTTATTTATCATTAACAAATTTACCATATCTACCATATTTATTATTATTTATTTTCTAATTTATCTTTATTTTTATCACCATACAAACTTAAATTAAAAAAATAACCAATCATTTACATTTTGAAAATAATATTTGATATCAAAACTTAAAATCTTTAAACTAAAAATTTATTTTAATAATTAAATAATTTAAAACATATAATAGAAAACATACTAAACAGGATTAAACTTACAATAAATCAAACATAATTAAAAGGTAAACTTAATAAAAATAATTAAAATAGTAAGTATTTTGTGTATTAGATAAGTAATTATAAATACAAACTAAATAAGAAGTAAAAATTTATTTCCTAGTAATAAAATAAAATAAAAATATTTAAAAATTAATTTAATAAATACTATGTTATTTGAATGATAATTTATATATTGCTATACTTAATATTAATTGAAAAATTAAATGTTAATTAAAATAATTGAACAAGCTAAAATTCTTACTTTGGTTGAATATATCACAAAATACGAGGGGAACAAGATGGAGAGACTATTGTTTGAAAATTGATCATTAAGTTATTAATTGGAAAATGAATACTCGATTAGACCACTAACAAATATCATAGTACTTTCATTTTAAAAAATTATTTTAAAAATTTATAAATATGTGATACTTTAATTTTTATATTTAATAGATTAAAGAAATAAAATGTTTCACATTTGTAATGTTGAAACATTATTTAGTACTTTTTTATTCAGAAACTAAATTGAATTAAATAAAATTTTGGAAGAATTAAAGATTATTTAGGTTTAAAGTTGTATAAAATTAATTTTAAATTATTAAATATTATCAAAATTAATATTAATCATATATTTTACTAAAATGTATATTTTTTTATTAAAAATGTAATAACATAATTTTATAAGGATTGGATATTCACTCTTAATTTAATAGACCCATCTTTGATGTATATTGTTATATATTATAATTGATTAATTTCTCTCCGTAGATTTCTGAACAGGACATACAAACGCAGGCCACAAACAAGTATGAAGATATATTTTTCTAGTTTCTTATTGGATGCTAACTGAACTAACTCATCCATATAACAATATCAGCAGTTTTCATTTTTTATGGCACAACCAAGGAATAAAGAAATTCCATGAGTAGACAAAATGAGTTTCTTATTTTCCCTTCAATTTAAACAAATTGAAATTCACTTAAAATATAGGTTTAATTATATTTTTATCTTTATATTTTAGTTAATGCTTTTTGGTTTCTTTAATTTTATTATCTGTATGTAGTCTATATAATTTTTAAATTATTTAAATTTAAGTTTTTTATTTATGAAATTAAAATTTTGATAAGATAAATTTAATATAAACAGTTAAAAATTATATAAAACTGAAAATAATTAAAAAATTAAAGTACAAGAAAAATATAATTAAATTTAAGCCAAAAACTATTCCATGATAACTAACACCAAATTAATATGAATAGTTATTATTATATTTTTTCTTATATCATTTATTATACTTATTTTTTATTTTACTACTTTTCATAATAAAACCATCCACATAAATGTAGAATCAACATTTTTTCAACTAACACTTGAGAGAAAAATGAGTTCTACACCAGTGTTGGGGCGCGGGCAGGGTCGACACACAAATCATAAGGTTGTGGCTGCCTTAATTTGAGACCATAATTGGAGTGCCAGAATAAAATATAAATGAGTTCCAAAAAATCTAAGGCAGATGGAGACATTGAAGATTGCTTGCACCAACAACTACAGTTTTATTATTTATACTTTATCTTCTTGCACATATTAGAAAATGGAATCCCATCACACTATAATTGGGTCTGTTGCCTGGTCAACTACAGTCTACGAAAAATGACAAGCAGTTCTGACTCTTCCAACACCCATTTGCCACCACTTAAAACAAATAAATTATATAAGCTGAATTCCGAAATTCATCAACATTAATTTTAAAAATTATAAAAATATTTTAAATTATCCATTAACAAATTTTATCACCATACAAACTATAAATCTAAGTCATATATTATTAAAGCAACCTTTGTTATCCGTTACCTCTACTTTCAATAAAAAATTTAGATGGACAGAAATTCCCTACAATTCAATGTATCTTAACCGCTACTTTCAGTAACAAATTTGGTTGGACAGAAATCCCCAACAGTTCAATGTATCTGGTGACGACATTTTCAGCCATAGCAGTAAGAAGTCCATGTTTAAAAAGCATACCCTAAATCACAATAATTTATGTTATACTATTTAATTGAAATCGGATCATTAGTTTTTCTCTGAAATTTAGTTTGTTTATTTGTCAGTTTTCATACTAAAACAACTTTTTTGCTGACCCCAAAAGAGATTTATAAAACCGTTTTTAGAAAAAGTTATACCTCGATTTCCTAATACCGGATCAAGGAAATCCTAACAATTTTTTTTTTCTCTAACCTTTTTTTCATTCTTCACCTCGAAACTTTTTAGGAAATATTACTTATCAAATTCCAAATACCGCATGAAGCAACCAGTTCATGCATCACACAAAACCTAGCAATTTAACATAAAAAAATTATCAATGTTTATTTAATATCTTTTATTTTTTTTTCACATTGTATTAATTTTTCTATTTATCCAATACCTCTTTTTTTTCTATTTTTTTACTCTCTCAACATGGATACACTTCATGAAATATTTTTCAAATCTGAATTTATGTCTCTTTCCCTTTTACCACATATTTATATTCTCTTACACTATTGTTTTACGAAACCTTTTAATATTTAATAAAAAAATAATTAAATAAATTTAAATTTATTAATTTTTTAAAATATAAAAATATTCCACCTTTTTATTTAGTAAATTACATCCCTTCCGTTTTCTGTGTGAGTTGAGAAAGATTTTTCTATGCAAGCTTCATATACTTCTTTTATTTCTTCTAACGTTTTATTGATTTTTAAAAAAATAAGTTAACTAAGAAATTAGTCTTTAAATTTATGAACAAATTACAAATTTATCTTTAATTTTAAAAATATTTTTAAAAAAAATATGCAAACTAATTTTTAAAATTTTTTAAAATAATATAATTTTTTTAAAATAATATGAGACTAGTTTGATAGTTAACTTAAAAAGAAAATGTTTCAATATTTAATTTTTTTAATTTTTCTTTCTTCATAAGTTGTATTAAATTTAAATCTTTGTTAGTTTCAGAGCGGAAAAATTAAAAATAAGAAAATAATAAAATTAACTTTTATTTTAGAAGTTT
Source organism: Canavalia gladiata (assembly GCA_037954105.1). Classification (NCBI taxonomy): domain Eukaryota; kingdom Viridiplantae; phylum Streptophyta; class Magnoliopsida; order Fabales; family Fabaceae; genus Canavalia; species Canavalia gladiata. The sequence goes on from CM075660.1 coordinate 21,592,000, forward strand.
TCACTCTTGTTTTCTTCAATTAAATAAAAAAAATACAGAATTCTGGCAAATTTTTATTTTTTACTCATCTAAATCAGATATATTCAACATTCGGTTTTTAATGTGAAAAACATTCAAATCATTTTTGAACAGTTTGGGTGGGATCAATTAAATCAGTTTTTTTTTTATTTTAACTTTTTAAGAAATAAAATCATTGCATTGCTTATATAATCCGTACTCATCCTTTAGTAATCACCTCTTACGCTACTTATATAGACTCTATAAGGCATTAATAGTACAGATTTTGTAAAGATTAAATTTGACTTAAAAGAAAATTAATTTTCATTATATATTTCTATTTTAAAACAAAATTATACCCAAGAGAATATCTATATACTAACATATGAAATTCCTGTATAACAAGGAAATTGTGGAAACATATACACATATTTTATTCCAAAGAAATAACAGTAACTTATAGATTAATGAATTGGATCATACTTATATATATATTTAAAAGATATGTCTTAGAAAGCTAAAATGAGTAGATTTGGGAGTAGAAAAAGTAAGAAAATATACAAGAATAAACACGAGACTCGGTTTAGTTATGTTTTGTTAGATTTAATTTTAATTATAAGAATAAAAATTCCAACCGAACTAATTTATGTAATTTTATAGTTTTCTGTTATCTTTTTTATTAAATTTTGCGGTCTAGAAGAGTTCAGCTCTGATCTAAACAAACCATAAATATCCGTGTAACAAACAAGGCAGGACATGACACTCGTCTCTCAATTCAATTTCAGCTCAATGGCCTCCTTCTTCAATATTATTTATCATAAAATTTTCGTATCTAATTAGCCGTTTCATATAAATGTAAAACGTCTTTTTTCATCATGATTTGATCGCCCTTCGCCAATAACAAGAGAAGCTTCACCGTAAATCGATGTCCACTTTCTGTGGGAATCTTTGCTTTTTCTGAAATGGAGAATATTCATATCTTTGAAGGTAATTGTCAAATATAATAATAAACAATTTTTTTAAAATATCTTTTGAATAAATACCTTAAATATTGAATAAAAACTTTAATTATATATTTTATGAATTAAATATTTTTTATTTTTATTATTTTAAGGACCAGAAGATTATTAAAAATATTGTAAGAGATTATAATAATATTATTAATACAATAACAGTGAAAATATAAATTATTGCAATCAATAAAATAATCAACACGCAATTATCACCACCGTCATGTATAATAATGATATAACAATAAAATACGTGCGATGTTGCTTGTGCCTCGGACAGCTCGATTCTTTCTGCAACAATGATTGTTGGGTTGTGTTTATAAAATTAACGAATGGTTGGAGGGTAAGCGAACTTGATGCAACAAACCATGGGCACGGCCATTATACGTGGCCAATTATGCGTGCACAAAGTGGAGCACCGCCCCTTCATCATTCCCTGTCATCTGTAGATTCCACTGTTGCTATTCTTGATTCACTGGACTTAAGTTAACACATTCCATTCTAACAATACAATAAAAACTCAAAAGACAGGGAATAAATAAGAGGAATTTTCTAGCAAGTAATATTTTCAATATATTTTTTATTTTAAAATTACTAATTTATATATATATATATATATATGTATATATTATTATTATTAGCATTTGCCATAAAATAAAACTCTGGATAAAGAAGGTCCAACACGCCATTACTATGATAAATAAGAACCGTTGATAACACACTTCTTAATATACTTTATTCTTAATTAATTTTTAAAAAAAGTCAAATTTCCATTTTTGAAACAAACGTACAAATGATAAAAGTTAGTTAAAAAATAAATTGAAAAATGTGTTAACATTACTCGCAATTATTTTAGAAAGATCGTCAATATAGTACATTATGCACTTCAAGTAAACATGTTTTAGCTTTCGGATGTAGTTCAGCAACTAATCTGCACATATGTTTGCATATACCTACATCTATAACTATGCATGTAAATGTTTCAATTTTCATTCTCTAAATAATATCTGTATCGCCCGTGACAGTGGGTGAAAAGAGAACAAGTTGAGGGAAGACGTGGTTCTAATTTTTAGGGACTTGTGGTTTCAATTTTACATGTTTCATGGTCCCAGGGGTTCCACATTATGTGAACATGAGTCTCACGGATCGATAACTTTAAGATGAAAACACGTTCTTGACCACAACACAAGCTGTGTGGGAACATTTATATCGATTGATTTCACAAAAAATTGTGCAACAGTGGGCTTATAGATTTTTTTTTTTTGGGGGTAAGTTAGCGCGCTTGTAATTATGGCTAATATTTCCTCGTTTTATTTCATTTTATCAAAAATAACGTCCACATGTGAACGAAACAAATGGACAAAGGAAATATAGCGAGCGTTAGCCGAAGAAATTTCAGCTCAATTTTCATAAATTAATTATATATTATTAATTTTGAAAATACACATGTAAATTAATCTACATTTGTTATAAATTATGAATAATTATTATTTTTAAAATAAAGAACATCATAATTTAATTTAATTTAATATGATATTATTCATTCTTTGATGAATGAATGATCTTAAATAAATCTTATAAATTATATAATCATAATTTTTATTAATCTTCATTTATTTGTATAAATATATTTTACATTAAAATTATTTTATAAATTTATTTAACATATTATCAATATAATTTTTTACGTTATTAATCAATTATAAATTATTTTAAATGTAATTTTAAAATGACTATTACAAATTTTAATTATATAATATTCAATAATTAAGTAACAATATAAAAAATTGTACACCGTCAATATATTTTAATTAAATTCTTATTTTATAACAAGATCATATATGTTTTTTAAGAACATGTATTTAATATTAAAAAATAGGAAAAATAATTAATCATCAATAAACTAAACAGACGTTAATTAATCTATATTATTGAGTTTTGAAAAGGAAAATCCAAAATAAACATGATGAAGATTAATTCTGAGTTTTCAGTCACACTAATAAACATAAATTTGGTCATGTTTCTCAGTTCTGAAGAGTGAAGTAGAACAATGAGCCATGCAGAATCCCCGAAGGTTTTGTGAACTTGAAAGAGAAGACCAAGCGGCAAGAGGTGACTGAAATTAGTGGTTGAATTTTTTGCCGAGAAGCGTTGCTCGCAGCTCAGCAACATCAATTTCTTTGGTGTTCTCTGGTTTGTAGTACCCAGTAACGGGGTCTGGGACCCACGACACCTTTTCAGTAGCGGCCACTTTGTCTTCCTCTGATTTTGGGGCTATCTTGCCGCTAATGGAGGCAGCTCCTCCCCTTGTTGCGCTTTGTGTCGCCGCCGCGTACCCACGCCTGCTCTCAACACAAAATCATACCGAGTCAATTTCAATTTAATAAATAAAAACCGTTACAACAAGAATCCTCTTCGGATTAAAACTTGCGCAAATCGCATAGCACATAAGGGAAAGCAAGTTTGAATTTAAAAATAGATAACCCGTTTCTGTTTTTTACCTGGTAAGAGTGTTGGAGAATCCGTCGGCTACGAGCGCAGAGAGAACCTTGGCGTTGGCGAAAGAGCGAGCCATTGGATATTCAAATTAGAATTGAAAATTTGCAAGGACAAGAGTTGAAGTTGATGGCTGCGGAAAGCTTGCCTGGGAATGAATGAGAGAAAGCAAGCTTTCCACAGCAATGAGTAGAGGAAGTTGTGGGGTATGGAACGTTCCACTAGACAAGCTATTTAGTTGAATTAGTTGTTGCAAGGAGAAAGGGTGGAGTGGGGGTATATATAGACTAAGGAGAGGGGATGCGTAAGGAAACACGAAATTTCTTGCATCAAGAGACGAGCTAGCCTCGTCACAAAATTCGTTTTCTCACCTATTCATTTTTTCTTTTCCAGTAAGCCCTATTGCTTGATTCCTATACCCATTTTTTAAAATTGTAAATTGTCCATTATTTTCTTTTTAAAGCATAAATTCGAACTAATTTTGCTAAATCCTAAACAAAGATGTGTAGATATACGGAAATTAGAGAAGGGGATGAACAAACTGTACAAATAGTAATTTTATTGCTACACTTCTATGCATCGAAATTTTAACGTTACCTTAACTTGTATCGATTTATTTAAGCTTAGAAAACAAAGTAATTTTAAAATATTAAAAAACTAATGCATGCTTTCAAATTTTTTCAAAAAAAGTTAAGAAAAAATTGTATTTTATTTTTTTATATTTATTAAAATATGTTTATCTTAAATATAATTATCATTTTAAAATATCTTAAATTATTTTAAACTTTTTCTTAAAATGATAAAAAATTTGTTTCTTTTTTCAAATTGATTATTTTAAACGTTTAAATAAATATTTGAAAGTGGTTAAAAATTTTAAATAAATATTATTCAAAAAACAACAATAGAGACGAAATGTCAAAATTATCTTAAACATCAGAATTTTATAATTTTTTTTACAATTTAAAATTGGTAATATAAACTAAGTTATATATAGTAATGAAGCATTGGATATAAAAAAATTAAATTCAAACACCGTTCTACATGTTGTATAAAAAAAACTAATTATATCAACCAAAATCTTTATATGAAATCGCAATAAATAAAATAAAATTATGTACACTAATAAAAGAAATAAGGTTTAAATCTATGACTTCATGCAGATTAGTTTTACCTCTTATCAATTGCTCAATTTTAATATTTTAAATATTTAATTTAAATATATTAACATTATAAATATATTTTTTATTTTATTTAATTATAATTTATTTTATCATTTAAGTAATTAATTTTTATAATAATTATTCCCATAATTATACCTATTATAATCCTAATTTACTAAAAACATAAAAAAAATTATTAATATTATATCAAAATTAAATTTTGAATAATAATATGATATTTTATTTTTAAAATTATTAAAAGTAAGTTTGATAAAACATTTCAATTATTTAAAAAATAAAATTATTAGTTATAAATTTTACTTAATAAAGTATTTTTTTAAATAGTCATTCACTTTTGTTTTGAAACTGTTATTACCATTTTGAGAATAGTTTTGATATTTTTTAACCTTTAATTGATATAATTTTTTATTTTTATCTTTAATATATTTTAATTTAATATTTTATTTGTTTATTTATTTTTATATTATCATAAAATATCATATTGTATATTATTATTTAATTATGTTATTTAATTTAATTATTTTATAATTTATTTTGTTAAATAAAATATTAAAGTATAATAAAAAATAAAAATTATAAACAATAATTATTTTTAAACAAAATTATTATTTGAAATTTATTTATATGAAAATTAAAATAAAATATTCTATTTAAAAATTTTAAAATTTATTAATTAAATTTTTATATATTTTTATTGAAAATAAAATAAAAATATCATATTTATTAAATTTTAACCTATATTTAAAAATATATAATAAATATTAATAATATTCAAGGTTATTATTTTAATAAAAAATTAATATTTGTATTATATATTTTTTAATATATTTGAAATTTTGATTTTTTTACCATGAGTTGACTCTTAACATTATCAACTTTTATTGTGTTTATTTTTTTATAAATAATAGAATTTATTAATATTTTAATTTTATATTTATTTAATTTTTTATAAGTTAATCTCTTGTTTAAAAAACCTGTTAATTATTTATTCTAAAAAATTGTTAATTCCTAATTTTTATCATATTTTTAATTTGTTGTTGGTGTTTTTTGCAAAAGAATTAATTTATATTATCTTAAATAAAAAATTTAATTTATATGATTTTTTAAGTTAAGGAATTAACTAAAATATTAATTTATGTTCTCTTAAATAAATAAAGAGATTAATTTATCTATTTTTTACAAGGGATTAACTAAAATGCTAATAAATTTTAAATAATAAATATAAATATCATTAACACTATAAACAGTTAACAGATTTGGAGGATACAACGTGACAATTGGCATGAATGATGCGAGGAAAAGTCGGCGCTGTGCAGGTAAAAAAAGCTTTCTGGAGATGTTGAGTCTCGAGTCGAGTCTTGAGATTGACGACCGCCTTGACACGGACATCTCGTGAGGGTTGGAGCTTGGGCCCTAGAGGAGTCAAAACTTGGGTTTGTTTTGACTCTTCTTCCCTTTGAACTTTAGTTTCAGCTTTGCCAACTTGTTTGTTTGTGGTATCCCACATGAATTAACATACACAAAAGCAATTTATTGGGAATCTTCCTATGCCCGCCCAATTGACAATTTCTCATATGGTTGGCCACTTGGCTTTGGGAACCTTCATTCCCACTTCTCCAATCTTGGTATCCAATGTGCTTACCATTCTCGAATTTCAAAATATTAAATTCTATTTTATTTATTTTTTAAATCTCAAATCTGAATTGTCTATATTTGGAAATTATTTATTTTCATTATTTTTTTAAAAAATTAGTATTCACTCAATACACAAGATATTGCTAGTTGATAAATAAAATGCCTAAGGTGAAAAATATTTGTAACGATTATTCTCTTGTTATAAATGTATTAAATATAAAATGATGATAAATGTCAAAGTAGAGTATGCTAAAATTAAAATATAATAGGAAAACAATAAGTTTGTACATATGTTATACGTAGTCATTATTATATCATTGACTTGTCTGTTAAGTAATTAAAAAATATCTTTAAAAAAGCAACTATAGATAAGAAAACTTATATATAATTTTTTTAGGTATCTATTATAACATTTTTCAAATAAAATAAGAATTTTATTTTGAAAATGTATATAATAAAAATCAATGTTTAAAGATCATATTCGTTATTAAGGTCGATTCTCAGTTAATTTTAATTTGAATAACATTTATGTTTTATTTATTGATAAAATTAAATGATTTTGTTAACATTTATCTCTGGGTTGATTTTAAACAAGCTCATAACATAATTTTTTATAAAAGAAATATTTTGTCTATTTAAAATCCACCTCTCAAAATTATCAGCCAACAAATTAATTTATTAAGCTCAACCTAACTACACAAGAAAAAAACTCAGCTCAACCTAAACATAATTCATCTACAGTCAACAACCTTGAATGAGTTTAACTGACTCAAATAGACAATCCTAACAAAAGGTAAGGCTTCTCCTCACTCAATTAATTATTTTAAGGTTATTAAAATTATTACATTAATTTTAAAATATTAGAATCTTCATTTAAAACATTTTGTTATAATTTATTGTGTTTGAGAATGTATAATAAAAAATAATTAAAAATTTTAATATTTAACATTAAAAGTACATTAAATTAAATAATTGTTAATAAAGCATATTATGATGATTTTTATTATATCTCATTAAATGCATATTAAAAATATAGATTTAAAATATTTGACATGTAAATATTTTAAGCATTGCATACCTGGGACGCAATAATGACTTGTAAATATTTAGATATTTGCCCGTCAAAATGTAAAAGGGAGGGGACATTATATATAAATTTAAAATAAACATATTGTTTAATGTCTTCATATAATGTAATTTACTTTTGACAAAAAAAATATGATGTAATTAACAATCCAATATTTTATATATATATATATATATATATATATATATATATATATATATATAAACACATAGTATACTATAAATTATTTTTCATTTATATTATAAATTATTACTTATACATAATTTGTGTATAAGTATAATTTAATATACTATAAAAATATGTTAATTAAATTATTTTTTAATGCACCATTTTAGTTCAACAAGTTGTTTTAATAGTTATACTCTCTCTCTCTGGTGACTTTTAACTACTAGTTTTAAGTCAAATTATGATATGAATCAATTAATTTTAATATTTTATTTATTTGGGAGAAATTAGAAGGAAATTAAATAAAGATAAAAAATAGAATTGATAGAAATATTTTTTTATTTGTTTGATTATAAAAAATAGGAGGTCAAAAGGTTAATTTTTTAATAGACTGCATATAAAAATAATCCACATCCAAATGGAAAATAGTTAATAAAAAAGATACTATATTTTTTAATGTTTAAATATTAAAAATAAAAGTAGAATCAGGAAAAAATAATTTCTTATTACTTATACATAAACTAATTAAGATTTTAGAACGTAACACTTTTAATAATCATTTATAATACGAATTTGATTTCACCTGTATGTCAATATATACATATATTTTCTTAGTCTAAACACATATAATATTAAGTTTTATCTCCATGTAAATAAAAATTGAGATTTTTGTGCGCTTTTTTTAATTAAAATTAGGTATTGTTCCCATGCAATATAGGAATTTATAAATTTTTTTAATTTTTATATTGTTTATAACATTATTAATAATATTCAATATATTCTTACTTATATTAGGTATATATTTAATAAAACAATCAACATCAATCAATTTCAAACCAAAGAAGCACTAAACTATTTATTAAATATCTAAAAAAATCTTGGTAATATCTTAATTATTAAAAAACTATGATATTAAACAAGTTTCAAAATAATTTTTTTATTAATTTTAAAAATAAAAAATTATGTTTATTATTTCAAACATTGAAAAATTCAATTTTATAACATTAATTTTATGTTATATTAGTTTTTTGTAGGACTAAAAAATTAAAACATTTATATTTAACTTATAAAGCATATTTAAATATATTATATATTTTATATAATAATACGCACTATGCATATATATAATATATATAAAATTTTATTGACAACATAAACAATATTTATCTATCTTTAGAAAAGAAAACTTGTTTCATAATGCGACAAATTCTTGGTAATGTTTAATAAAAAATATAAAAATAATAAATATTGTTATATTTAAAATACATATAATAAAACTAATATAATATTCGTTAACCTTAAATTATAAATAATAGTATATTTTTATTATTAATAATTAATATTGTATTAATGAAAAATTAAATACAAAAACTTCTTAAGATTAATGATAAAATTTAAAAATAAATTACTAAATAATAAAAAATAATATTTATTATTATGATATGTCAAAGTTAAATTTAAATTAATTAATATTAAAATAATATTATATATTTTAAATATATTTAAATTTGATTATAATATATTAATATGTTAATATTTAAAATTTAAATTATATTAACATGTTACTTGTATAATGTATGAATATTGTTAAAATTATAAAAATTATAAAAAATAAAATATAACTTTTTTATAATTGATAAATGTATTTACAACTATTAATAAATACTAAATTATATTATATTAACGCAAAAATAAAAGCAAAACTCTTAAAATAAATAAAATAATAATTAAAATTATGATACAAAATTTTTTTTAATTTTATGTATCAAAATTCACAACGATTTTAATTACTTAATATAGGAAAGTGTAATAATATAATTTTAATTTTAATACATTATCAACGTTAGAAATTTTACACCATCAATCAATTTAAAATTACAATAAGCATAAATTTTAAAATAATTAGTACAAAAATAAATAATGTTCAATGATATGGTAATATATAATTAGAAGATAATATTAAAAAATTTACACTATAAATATATTTTAAAAATTAAATATTATAAATATGATATTTAAAAATGATCAATATATATTGGCCTGATTACATTTTTTTATAAAATAATTATTCAAATGATTATTATAAATTCATTAAAAATAAATAATTTAATTCATTTATCACAATAAAATTAATTCAAACAAACCAATATTTTATACTTTATTTATTTGTCAATAAAATATATAAGTATTAAATTAAACAATTTTATTTAAACATTTTTTATTGATTTTTTTATAAATTATAAGAATGTTAGAAATAAAAATATAAAAATATAAATTTAAAAGGTTGAAAATATAAAAGGTTAAAAAAATATAAATAAAAACAAATGAAATAATAATTAAATGATTTTTTAATATATGTTCAATAGCATACAATAAGAATCTATATACAACAATGCTTTTTGAAAATTACATGATTTAATTCATCCATATCATTAAGTAGTATAATTTTAATAAAAATTTATTATTTATTAATATTTTATTATATTTTTTAAAATATATATTAAAAAATATCATGTGATAATTCTAGCGAAAGGAATATTTAAAAAATAAAATAAATATAGTTTAGTACATTTATAAAAACTTCTTACTTATTTTTAATTAAAAATATTTTTTCCCCTTTCCTTGAAACCGATCAGACCAAAGAAGAGAGACATAAAATATACATGCATCACAAAAATTGAATCCATTTCATTTTCTTCTGCATTGCGTATGAATTAAGGTATTCAAGCACACAAATTTTTCAATAGAATTATGGCGTGGAAACTGCTGCATAAAAATGAAAGCATGATTAAATTTAACTCAAAAATTTCCTGATCATAATTTAAACAGAAAATTACAAAATAACAAACTTACATCTAACCAGTTTTGGAACATTTCCACGGAAATCCAAACAAATTAGTACATTGAACCTGAAGGAGTATACTTTTTCTTCTCAATTTATCATTTTACGTATCTTAATACTTCGTTCAACAAAATTATAATTACTCTTATTTAAATAATTTTTTATCAAAGATATTTTTCAAGTAAATAATAAAAATTTTATAAATTCAGGTTATCTTATATCTCCTTCTTCTTTATTTTATTTTTTATCATATTTTTTATTATATTTTTTTTCATTTTTTAAAATATGTCCACTCAAATTAGGTGGAAAATCTTTACTGTTTTTCTTACAATACAATGAACTCCATAGGTTGGCTGGGAGATAGAATTATATACAAGACATGAATATTAATTGTCATTTATTACTGGTTATAACAAAACGAAGATTTTTTCAGTTTGACGTCATTTTCATTTACTGTATCCCCTCCATCTTTTTACGCCGTGTTTGGATTTACGTTATTTTTATTGAATTTTCTAACACTATAAAAATTAGTTTATAAATTTTAAATTTACATTTACCAATTTCAAAATCAACATCAATTACACATTGAATACATTAATATCTACAAAACACAAATGCAGAAAAGTATTAACAAAATCCGCTTCACTTTTTTTTTTCATTTTATTAACTCTCTGTAATACTACTTCTATCTCGCATTATGATTTTTTTTTATTCTATCTATCTAGTAGATAGGTTAAAATACTAAAATAAAATAAATAAGCGTGATAAATATTTTTTATTAATGCAACGTATTATTTATTTTAAAATAAAATTTTTATTTTTAATGTAATAAATTTTTATTTTTAACTTCTTTTAATAGACATTGAAAGATTATTTACAAATTATATATTTATCATAATTATAAAAATTGGATTCAGCTAATTAGTTTAACCGGTTAAATAAGCGAGAAATCAGTTTGAATAGCCTAAAAATCAATGCGACCAAAAATTAATCAAAAACTCATTAAAATCAAATATAAATCATGCTGAATCAATTTTTTTATATTTTTTATTGTAATATATTTTTAAAATAAATAAAAACCTATATTTAATATCTATACATAAATTATTATTATTTAATTATTTATTATAATTTTTTATCTAGCTCGATAAGTAATATAATCCTTTTATATCAATCTAAAAGATTAGTTAAATTAATTTTTGAATAATAATATAATATTAAATTAATTTATAGTTAATATATTATACAGTATTAATAATATTTTTTTACTAGTTTAATCTCATCTCACTATAACATATTATATTTTTAGTAATATTTAAAAAATATTACAAAAATATAAAAAATATATTATTAACTTTAATAATATTTTTAAAAAATGTTATATTTAATTTATATCACAAAATATTATAAGTAATATTTTTTATAATATTTTAATAAATATTACAATATATTATTTTAATAAAAATTTTATATTGAATAATAACATTTGTATAAAGTATTATAAAATATTAAAAATATTGTTAAATATATTTTAAACAACATTTTAAAAAATGTTACCAAATAGTACCATTAATAACATTTTAAAATATATAATTAATTATACAAAATATAATTTAATTTTTAAGTATTAATTTCTTTTAAATTATATTAATTTTTAATTAAAAATATCAAAAAAATATATGAAATAGAAAGATAATAACAAACATATAAATGTGAAACTCGATTATTAAATATTATAGACCTACATATATAAAACTATTCTAATTCTAAAGATATGAAATAAATCAAACAATAAATATAAAGGATTATAAAAAATTAAAGTAATAAAAAATTTTGTCTCTTCCGTAACATCTTATATCAAATAGTCAATATAAAAGACTCAAGAAAAATTAAAGCAACGGGGGTTTAGTCTCTTTCCTAACATCTCATATTAAATGTGAATATAAAGGCTTATAAAAAAATTAAAGTAACAAGAGATTTAATCTATTTTTCAACATCTCATATAAAACGTGAATATAAAGGCTCATACAAAAATCAAATTAATGAATGATTTAGTCTCTTCCCAACATTTCATATAAAATTTGAATATAAAGGTTCTGAAAAAATCAAAGTAACAAGGAATTTAGTCTCTTCCCCACCATGTTATATGAAACAGCCAATATAAAGGTTTATAAAAAATCAAAGTAACGGAAGATTTAGTCTTTTCCTTAATATCTTATATCAAACGTGAATTTATAGGTTCATAAAAAAAATCAAAGTAACAGGGATTTAGCATCTTTCCCAACATTCATTCATCATTCAACTCAACAAAAAAAAATTAGGTAATAGCAGTAACAACATATTTAATGGAATCAACATTAATTATCTTGGTTTTCAATCTTTTCCTTTTTTTTTCTTATGATTGGATCTTTTTATCTTTTCCTAAAAATTAAAAATATTATATATAATTCAATTTTTATAACATGAAATAATTTTATCTTATTCAATAAAAAAATTAAAGTTTTGTATTAACTCAAACTAGAAAGTTACAGACATTGATGTAATTTGATGTTGAAAGGACAGTAAAAAAGGTCTGAACAAACACTATCAGCTGAATTCCTTAATTTTGTATGGTAATTTATAATCTGATGGGTAATATTAGTGGTTAGGAATTGGTGAATATGAGTATCACAATTAAACAACACATACCAATGAGCTTGCTCCAACATTGCAGGATGTAAACTTTTCGTCGCACTATTTCCTATTAGACCATCAATATTTTTTACAACTCTATTGAACTTTGTTTGAACACTATCATTTAAGTATCTTGAACAAAATGTCAAACATTCTTCTACTATATACCCTTATGCAATTGAACCTTGTGGATGACTTTAATTATGTATATAACTTTTTAATTTTAGAAGGAACATGTGTATAAAAATAAAAATACAAAACTCAAAGGATGAGAAACAAAAAACATATATATATATATATATATATATATATATTTGAATAAAAAAAAGGCACCTTTCAATTGAATACATCCAACGATATTGTACTAATCCCACAATTCTAGTTTCATATGCTAGATGTATAGACAAATGTATTGTTAGCACAAAGAAAGAAGAAGGAAAAGTATTTACCAATTCACAAAGAATTAATGCAAATTCATCATCCAAATACTTTAATTCCTCAACATCAATAACTTTGCAGTATAAAGTCTTGAAGAAAAAGCTAAACTTGATGATCATTTTTACAACTTCTTTTGGTAAAGTCTTTCTTATTGCTATCTTGAGCAAATTTTACATCATTATATGGAAATCATGACTCTTAAATCCCAAGAATTTTATGTTGTTCAAGTTGAGCACATCTAGAAATGTTAGAGCCATAATTTTCACAAAGCTTCACTCCTTTCAAAACATAACAAAATATTTCTTTTTCTTTTGATGACATAGTAAAGCGAGCAAGTGGCAAAATTATCTTATTTTGACCTATATTCATAAGATGGATGTCTTTCCTTATATCCATTTTCAGTAAGTCAAGTCGAGTGTTGAGATGATCCTTTGTCTTCCCCTCTAAATTCAATAATGTTCCAACAATATTTTTACATATATATTTTTTATGTGCATGACATCCAAATCATTGTGAAGCAAATTAGTTTCCCAATATAGTAACTTAAAAAATATACTTCTTTTGGTCCATGGATCATCATTACTTTTCTTCCTCTTTTTGGTCTTCCTAAATTCATCCTTTCGATAATGTAATATTTCAAACATTTTTGAACCTGATAATGACTTTGGTGCTAATTTCATTTTCTTTTTTCCATCAAAAGATTTTTTTTATCTTTTCTCCAGCTATGCTTGGAGTCTAAAAATCTTCTGTGACCCATAAAATATGTCTTTCTACTATGATGTAAGAATTTAGAGCATGTGTCATAATTACATATAGGGCATCCTAATTTCCCCCTTGTATGCCAACTTGATAACATAGCATACGCAGGTAATTTATTTATAGCCCATAATAATGCAGCACATACCTGAAATAGTTGCTGACTTCAAGCATTTTATGTTTCAACGCCTTTTTCCCATAACTCCTTTAGATCATCAATTAGAGGTTGCAAATATATGTCAATATCATTTGTAGATGGAGAAGGACCTAGAATAAGTAATGACAACATTAAGTAAGGTTGCTTCATAAAATACCATGGAGCTAAGTTATATGTCATTACAACCATTGGCCAAATATTGTATATGCTACTCAATGTTTTATATGGATTAAATTCATTACTTGCTAACCCAAGCCTCACATTTTGAGGGTCCGATGCAAAATTAGGATGTAAAGAATTAAAGGTTTTCCAAGCTTGTGAGTCTACTGGATGCCTTAGTTTTCCATCTTCAATGCAACACTCCTTATGTCATTTCATTGTGTCAGCTATTTTTGAAGACATGAATAACCTCTTGATCCTTGATTTCAAAGAAAAATATTTTTAAACTTTGGCTAGAACTGAAGGTGAAGCTACCTTACAAGAAACTTTTCTCTTAAAAATTTGAAACTTTTTTTTTATAACTAGAAGTACCACACGTAGGACATTGAGTCATATTCTCATATTTTCCCATATATAGGATACAATCTCTGGGACAAGAATGGATTTTGACATAACTAAATCCTAAATCTTGAATGATGTATTTACAATCTTGAAAAGTAGATGGCAACGTCGAGAAGCAATTCTCTTAAGAACTATAGTAACATATTAAATGACACATTGATCCACCCATGAAGATTTTTCAGATGAAGTAAACAAACAATAACTAACAACTTTGTGAAATTCTTACAACCATGGTACATTTCTTCTTGGGTTTCATGTACCAATTTGTAAAACTATACTATTTATACATCAATCTTTTCTTCTTCACTTTCCAATATATCTTCAAATTGACCTTCTTCACATAGTTTTGACATCATAAACGTCTCTTCTAAAAGTTCATCCAAATTATCATGCATGTTAAATTCATTATTCTCCTTGTTCATATAACTTTTTGAAGATCCACCTTCGCCATGGAAAACCCAAGTGTTGTAACTTTTGTCAAATTTATCACAAACTATACTTGAAAAATAAGTACATAAATAAAGAACGAGTTATAATAAGAGAACTACTAGCAACACTTTTTGTAACATTTTTAATGCATTTTTTTATGATTAGTTAAAATTCATATAGGTTCCTATATTATTAAAATTATGATTATGCTGCCAAAGACAATACAAGTAGCATTGTGGATTGTGTAGTTTGCTTGAAGAACCTCATTACAAGTGATAAATGCAGATTATTACCTTTATGCAAACATAGTTCTCATGCCCAATGTGTTTCTAAAGACTTTTATTTGTCAAAGTTGCCGGTCTAATGTTGACTCACGTAGTGGAGACCAAGTTACAGGCAACAGTGACAACCGCATTGAACCAAACAGTGGGTTTAGGGAGAGTCTCACCACTATCACGGGAATTAAGCTAAATAACAATATAGTATATTTTAGAGAAAGCCTAGAAAGTACTCCATCTAAAAATGTTAGCGTAGAATTGATAGAAAATCGAACATTAGGTAGTCTCAACAATGGTCATAACTATAGAGGAACATAATCTAGAGAGCACCAAATAGATACAAGTGAAAATAAGATATCTACAATAACTTTACTTCATGTTATAGAATTTGCAATTTTGTCAAAGATAACAGAAAATGAATTATTTATGAGACACTAAAATGATGAATAATTGAATCTTCCAATACTATCAAACCTATTATATTGTTTTGCTTCTTTTTTTTATATTTGATTTTGTCACCTCTATTATCGCTTTTTAATCTTGCAAGCACAAGAATAAATAACATTTCTTATCTCTAGTCAAAAATAATTTTCCTACCTTCCCATCAAATGCATAAAATTATTTTCTAGCAAGCTTCTTATAACAACTACTTCTAAATGAAATAAACTTTAAAAGTAATTATTATGATTAAATGATTTCAAAGCAAAGAAAAAACATAAACATAATGGTATAATACTAGAATCATTGCCCTATAATTTTGATCAAAAGTTACAAAATTTATATCGTATTAGTTAATTATACCTTGTCATTAACTCTAATTCATAAGACGTACCCTCAACCTAAAAAAAATACAAAGGTTGTAAGGAACTAGTTTGTTTATTTATTTATTTTTTTAAATCTCCAGTCCGGTTCTAAGAACTAAATAAAGGCTAATTAAGAAAAATCAACATGTTGTAGTGGGATTAACAAAGGGATTGTAAAAGTAAGGCTTAGGATAATTAAGAACAACCAACATTGATTTTTGTATCATTTATAGAGCTAACTATCAAAGTTGAAAGCAATCATTTCAAATCATAGTTATCAGAGCTCCAATTTGTAGAAAATCCTTCCAAAATAAAAATAGAAAAACTTACCTTAGATTTGTAGAGAATCTAAAAGCCCATAATAAAAGATGCACAAAAACAATTAGATCTACAAAAAGAAAAGATATATTAAGAAAATGTGAAATGACACATAATTGGTTTAGAAACTATGAGAAGGAATTACCTTTTTGTGTGAGGAGACAATGTAAAAAATCTATGGAAGTTGCTGAAAAAAAAAATGAATGTGTCTATGAAAGTTGGTTAACAAAAGAGAAAGGAGTGAAAGTTGGTTAACAAAAGAGAAAAAGAAGCATGAAAAGGTGAAAAAATAAAAAATATCATATACTATTCTTAGTAAAAAGAATATATTTTTTTTAAAGTTTTATATATTAAAAACCTAAAATTTAAAATATAAATAATATTTAATTTCAAATATATTACTAAAGGTATTAATTAATAAAAATAAATAATATTTTTATCAATATTATTAAATATATGTTACTAAATAAAATAAATGTGATATTAATTAAACTATAATTGAATTAATAACTTGGAAATCAGTACTTTTAACAATCTAAAATCAATTTAATCTTAAAAATATCTATCTTTTTAAATAATTTAATTATTAGTTTGTCTTAAAATATTTATTCTCTTAAAAATTTTAAGAAACTATCAAACACTAACCAATGCCTTTAAAATGTCAATTAACAAATTAAAATATATAATTTTTAAAAAAATATCAATACATTACCACCATTGCTTTTAATACAACTGTAAGTGAAATTTTAAAAAAAATATTAGTTGTTTCATTAATATATGTATAACACGGATTAGGGAGCACAAAATATTCAATGATTTCTTTTCATTACTATCTCTATTTGTTGTATACCATCCAAAAATTTAAATAGATTTTTCACCAGTATTTTACTTCTTGCAGTTTTTTTTTATCTGTTTAGAAAAAAATATACATATTAAAATTTTAATTATTATTTTTAAATAAATTATTTATTTTTAATTTATATTTTATATATAAAATTTATTTTTGTCCTTTTTATTTAATGAAATTGATAAACATAAAAATATATATAAAAAATAATTAATTCTTTATTAAAAACTAAACTGAACAATTAAATAGAAAAAAATTACTCTTTCCAATCAGATAAAGAGGAACGAAATCATATAAAAAAGAACGAAGTGAGTAACTTATTTATTAAAATTATTTTAATCAAATAAAATTATTGTATGGTATTTTTACTATTCTTTTTATCAATTTAAAAAAGATAAAAAAAAATTATTTATCTATTTATTTTTATTTTTAAGAAATTATTATTATTATTATTATTATTATTATTATTATTATTATTATTATTATTATTATTATATGTCATTGTATTCACCAACTATAATAAATAAAGAAAGATAAAAATAAAATTAATATATAAAAGATAAATTATAAAATTAAATAAAATTTTATAAAAAAAATTAATAATATTAATTACATATCTTAATATTTGTATTTTTTTAAAAATAAAAAAAGTGAAGAAAATAATAAATAGAGTTTATTTGAAAAAATTAAAAAATAAATTTATTATAAATTGAAAAATTATTTAAAAAAAGGTAAAAATTTAAAATTAAAATCTTGTTTAAAATAGTCAAAACTTTTTAGTTTTTAAATTAAATTTAAAAATATAAATTTTTAATTAAAATAGTTTTAAATTAATTTTTATATATTTTAAAAATAAATTTAATTTAAATTCTTAAAAAATTATAATCATTTTTAATTTTTAAATATTTTTATTCTTAATTTTAAATTTATTTTTTTAAAAAAAATATTTTAATTTTAATGCAGTAATTATGATCACAATTGTAATTATTATTATCAATATTATCATAATTATAATCATCATTATTTTATTATTATTATAATAGTTTTTTATTATTTTAAAATATTTTAATTTTATTTAGTTTTTAATTAATAACTTTTTCTATTTATAGTAGATTCATAGTAAAAAAAATATAATAAAGTAAATTAACTTAATTTTTAACTATTTTTTAAACTTAAAAAATAAAAGTTAAACTCAAAACTCAAAAAATAATTATAAATAATTTTCAAAAAGTTTAAACTTAAAATTTGTAAAGTATTTAAATGAATCTATAATGTTAAATAAAAGTTGAATGTTAATAAATAAATAATTTAATTAAGTATATTTAGTAAAACTAATAGTTAAAGTAATTGATAAATATAAAATAATAAATAAATATATAATTAAATAAATAAATTATATTTTGATAAGTTTGAATTATTTTTTAATAAAATTTTTTAAAATTTAGTAAAATAAAATTTTATTTATTTAAAAGAAAATTATTATTTTTCAATATAAATAAATTTTAAATAATAGTTTTTAAATGTGTTTATTTTTATACTTAATTTTATTTTGAAAAAATAAAATAAATAATATAATAATTAAAATAAATAATATATATTAAAACAATAATTTAAAAAATAATTATTTTTATGAAAATTTATCAATAATTTCAATTTTCAGAGAGACAATCTTGGAAGAAAAACTATCTTCCTTGGGATTTTATGTTAAGATATTGTTGAGTGATTGCTCAGGATTCAAGTTCAATATTAAGTAAGATGGAAATTTGTAAAGAAGAATGAAATGAAGAAACAATGAGAATAAAGTTGAAGAAATAAACTATTCGAAAGATAGAAGATATTCACGTACACTTAATCGTACTTTGATTCAAATTTTCTTTTGATAGTCAAATTTCTCGGATGTTGTATTTGATGTGTCAAGTGTACAAGAAAAAAAAATCCTATTCATAAATAAAAATATAACAAATAATAACCGCTAACTAGTTACTTATTTCAAACATTTAAACTTTAGCACATAATATATAAAAAAATGTCAGGCTAAATTTTTTCCAATCATCTTAAGTCTTATTCTTCCACTTTATATTGTTTTTTAAATCTCGGACTCACCATTACTTTCATGTTGCATATTCTCAAACTCAAATGAATCTTATTAAATTTATGAAAATAAACAGATGAATAAAATTAAATAATAAAAATATATTAAAAATAATTTTTTTTAAAATCAATTAAGAGATACATAAAGTAATTTTTCTAAAACAGTTAATAAATGTTAAAAAATATTAGTAGTTACTTAACAAAATTATTTTACCAAACAGGGTTACAATATTTTAACAAATTTTTTAACTATCAATTTTAACTTTCAAATAAAATTCATTTTAAATCAAATAATTAATAAGATTCCATTTACAAACTATGCATTACTTAAAAAATAATAATATAAAAAGATAGAAGTATGTTAAATCATTTAATAAATAAAAACGAAAAATTTTCATTATCCAAAATCCTTAAAAAATAAGTATCCTGATCTTATCCTCACAACAAAACAACTTAACACATTTCAGATTCTTCCGTTAAATATTTATTTATTTGAGGAGTATGCTTTAAATACAGCATCCCCTCATCCATCATAGAAATAATATACAGTAACAGTAAAGTAATTCAAGTCAAAGCAGCAGAAAGAACTATTTCATTCACCACCAATTTCAGGCATGATGAAAAATAATGTGAGAAATTCACAGCTTAATTTAAAGAATATGTCATTAAAATGAGTGCATATCTACTGTCTGACGCATCAGTGTGCCAACTATTTTATTCCACCAAGTTAAATATCCTTTGGGGAATGACAAGAGCCGTATACTTTATTTTCGCTATGCCTATATTTGGCTCCAAGGTCCCTCCTAATGACCAATGAGCCATTTGACCTTTTTATCCATTTGCGTTTCTTACGGTTAATTAATGCACTTTATTTCTTAAACGCCCGTAGCAGCGGTAGCACGGCAAAACATTAGTGTTTTTCTTTTATAAAAAAAAGCAATAAGGTTGGAAGACATTATAATAAATCATTTCATTACAGCAGCACCATATCTTTAGACATTAACGTCATTTAGTTTAAAATTAATTTATAAATAATATATAATTTAATTATATTATATATTTTAATTAAAATTGTTTTTTATTAAAATATAAGAACAAATTTTTTAATTGAAAAATATATAAAGCCTTAATTTTTTAACCTAAAAATTGTAAAAAAAAAATAAAATGGAATGGACGAGAAGAGTCAACCATCATCAATCTGTGTTCTGCATCCGTCATTTTGATGCATCTTTATCCGTTGACGCCTGCAACATGGACACTCTTGAGTTTTAAATTTGCCAATTGGATTGAACGAAAAGCCAAAAACAATGTCAGCTTGTCATTCAATGTTAAAGTCATTTTTTTATAACTACATGCACAAAAAGATTGAACCAGGGTTTATCTTTATACAATAATATAGAAAAAATAATTAAATAACATATTGCTCTAGAGACTACAGTCGAGTTCAATTTTTAATTCTGCAAGAGGAGACAGGTTTCCGCACGTTGCAAGAATAGACAATGAAAGATTTTTGTTGGTGCGCAGACAGTGAACAAGAAGATAACAACATATTTCTGCAAATAAATTTATGAGAACTTTTTTAATTGAAATATGCTTCGTGCCTTGGTGAGTTGATTTTCTTTTTTGTTACATTGGTGGAGTTGATTCAAAAGAGCTTTAAAAAATTGTGAAAATTATAAAGAAAAATTTAATTCATTATTTAAATATTAAAATATAAGAAAACACAATCCCTTTCAACGGGTTGGTTAGTTTGTTTAAGCTTAAAAAATGAATTATAAAACGTTTTGTTTTTGAAATTTTATACAACTTGTAAAAGTTATTTTTTTAGTTACAATCACAAAAATTACAATTTATTTTTAGAGGCAGTTACAATTATAGTTTATTTTTCGGAAGTTTCTCAAAGTAATGAATAAAATGTTTTTCAGTTTCTTATTTAAAAAAAATTTGAAAATACAAAGAAAATTAAAAAATAAAATAAAATAAAAAAATCATGAAAAAAAAACTGAGACAGACAGGTTCATTGACTTTAATTAAAACAATTTGTTTTATCCTTTTTTCCCCTTCCTCAGGCAAATAAATCTCCACGATTCTTTCACTTTATTTAATTTAAAGTAGATTTATTTTTTCTAATTTGACGGCACCTACATGTAGTTTGGTTAGGGCCGAAAGGAGGGGAACCGAGAATAGATGTGCCCTGATCCCCAAAATTTTCAACTTCTTAAACTTATATATAGGTGTTATATATTTTTGGTTTTTTTATTTTTTTGTAAAATTTATATTTGTTTATTAATTAATTATAAACATGTATATAAATATATTATATACTCTCGTACATTTATCAATTACTAAATATACAATAATTACGATTAGTATTATTTTTTCAAATTATAAATAATTATAAAAAATATAGAATATACTTTATTTGAGGTGGGTACATATCGGAAAAGGTTAAAATAATATAAAAAATTATGAAATAATAGATAATATGATAAAAATAAAAAATAATATAAAGAATAAGTATATGTTAATAATTATTCATAATTATTATGATATGTATATAATATTATATTGCATACACAAATATACTACATCTTTAAACAAAGTGTTAAACATCGCTTTAAAAAACAAGAAGCTAAGGTAAAAAAAAAGTATAATATTGTATACGTTATTATAATAATATGTGTGTAATATTATATAAATGTTATAACGAAAAAATGTTAGGAAAAGTTTTATTTTTTCAAAGAGAAACGTGCTTTTTTCATCTGCAAAGTAAAATTAAAAAGTGATTTTTTGAAGAAAAAGTGACATCCATAAAACAACCGGAGAAAAAAATATAGATTCAATGGTTAATAAACCATGGATGAGAAAAAGAAATACATGGACTGCCTTAAAAATGATCAAAAGTAATCACAAGTTAAATTTTTTAGTTATAAAAGTTATCGAAATAATTAATACTTATAACAAGATGAAAAACTATCTTCTCATTTCAATATTTATATAAAAGAGGAAGTAAAAATTAAGATAATTTCATTATTTCTTGTATTAAAATCTGAAAACAAAAAATAATAATTTTATAAATAAAAATAAAAGAAATATTTTGCAAGCCAAATTTCATATTAATAAAACAAACTTCATCTTAATATTTATATATAATTATTAACTGTGCTAGTTTTAAATGTATGGTTCCAATATTTTATTTTCGTTTCTTGAAGCATTTAACTTGATTTAAAGGTTATGAGCGAAGTGTTTCGTTTTTGTTTTTCAGCTCTTTGTACAAAGATAAAAGGTGAGTAGGGAACATTCTCTCATGGAAAATTATTATCGCATGTACCAATAATATTTACATTTAAATACATCTGGATTTTCTTTCTATATCATTTTTCCCCTACGGTGTTGGTGGAAATTGGAGAGTGCAATTATTATTTTTTCAATTGTTGGATTATCTGAATCCTTCTGAACCCTTTAAGTGTTATAAATTTTCTTTTCTATTTTGTTCCCTTCCATCTCTCGCTTATCATGAAGTGTAAAAAAGATCTCATAATCAGTGATCACTTTATAGGAATTTAGTAACTCGATCAAATTATCCTACATCGGAAGCTGTCTTTCTTCTATATGATCAAAAAATGCTGTAATAATCCATAAAAAATTATTTAATATTTCAGAAATTGATTCACGCAAGGTAGGTAGAAATTTCTTTAGACATAAAAACAAGCATCAATGATGTGGTGAAAGTTAGCATCAATGGAGTTGAAAACTGCAACATCATAAAAATGGACATGTTGCAACAACAACAGAGTTGAAAACGTTGCCGTAAGTGGAAGAGGATTGGTGTCCAGCCATTGAAAAAGCAAAAGATAAACAGTTGAGAGGGTTTTGTTGGATTTTTTTCAATGAATCAAACAGTTTATTTTATTAAATATAATCTAAATCATTGATTGACAAATATTATTATTCAATGGCTAATATATAATATACAGTAGACTCTCAGCTTTAATGATTTTTAGAGAATTTAGTTCTTTCTTATTACATTATACATCATATTTAATTTTTTTTTCTATTTTTGTCATCTTTATCATTTTATATATTATATTTTAAGGTGTAAGAATATAAAAAATTCTTCTCTCATGATAGGGTGCTTTTCCTTTTATTTTTGGTCGAATGTTTCATTTTTTTTCTTGTTTTCTGGTTAACGGTACATAAAATATAAAGAATAAAAGTGCCTTTTTTTTTAATACTTCTTCTATCCGATTCATATTGGGCCATGCTAGTTCCAGTACCTTTTATCACAAATATATGTATATAGTTCCCATATTATACCCTAAAAATCTATGGGCTTGACTTTTCGCATCCCCTTTTTTCTTTTTCATCCTTTTTTATTTTTTGAAATTTTTTTATTACCATTTTACCATTAACACCTTCTCATCTCTTCCGCAAAAATTTTTTCTCTTCCGCAAGTATTCTTCTGTTCCGCAAATTAATTTACGGAATACAAAATGTATTCCGTAAATTAATTTGCGGAATGTAATTTTTTGTTTTCCGTAGATTAATTTACGGAAGGTTACATTTTACATTCCGTAATCTAATTTGCGGAACAAAAAAATTACATTTCGCAAGTTTATTTACGGAATATACTGATGCATTCCGTAAACTAATTTGCGGAAAGTCTTTAACGCTAATTTGCGGAATACAGAGTCCGTTCGTCTTCTCCGATGCTCCTTCGACGTTTCTCCGAGATTTATTTTCTTAGTTTTTTCCCACTAAAGCAGAACATATGGATTCAATTAATAAGGAAGAAGATGTAATAATGAGAAACAAAAATGAGAAAGAAAGAAAAAGAAAAAAAAAAAAAATAGGAGTAGGAGGAATACGGGAAGACGGAGGAGGAATGAGGAAGAAGAAAGAAGTTTAATAAACGAGGGTATTTTTGTCTTTTCATACATGAGGGGGTGCAAAAAGAAATTTTGGGAGTGCAAAAAGCAATCCCCAAATCTATTAGGGTAAAAGGAAAACACAATCCAAATCAATAATAGAGTCGAAAAGTTGAAAAGCCCAATAATTCACTTGGTGGTAGCATCTAATAAAATTAAATTGAATTAAATTAGATTTTGAGTATTTAAATTTGATTTGCTTAATAATTTTTATGCTTAAATATAAATTTTTTATTTTATAAAAAATTATTTTTTTATTATGTTCTGGTCTGATTTAAGTGTATAAGATCTATAAGCCTGTTTTAAAAGTCCATATTCCCAAAAGATTAATAAATAAATTTAAAATATATATAAACGATTAAATGAAAAGATTTGCAAGTTTAAAATTTATAAAATAAAAAATTTATTAAGTAAACCTAAAATATATATATATATTATGTAAATAAAATATATTAAAATGAATATTATACAAATATAATATATTATAATAAATATAAATATATAATATATGAGGATAAATAATCCCTGAATAGGTTAAATAAATTTTTTTATAAGTTTAAGTCTGATTTATTTATCTAAAAAGATTTTTTAACAAAGTTAAACCTATCTATTTATTAAACAAAATGTGTCAGACCATACTTCAAACAAACAAGCCGTGGACCTCTATCAAACAACTTTGTTCACTTCCATCCCTACTCTTAATAAGTAACTTTAAAATTTACAGAAATATAAATAAATTGCAACGTTAATCAAGTATAAAGTTAAATATATTTTTAATTTCTATAAATATATTTCATTATTATTATTATTATTATTATAAAATTAAGTTTTGAAAATAATTTTTATTATCATTTTTTTATAAGATATCAAGCATTCAAACATAACATATTTCATACCACTTCAATATAATTGTTGATGTATTATAAGCCATAACTATGCATATAAGTAGTTACAAGAATCAATTTTAAAAAGTTTAAAATTTATACAAACTAAAATTAATAAAAAATATGGAAGATTAAAACTAAAATTAGCTAGATTTGCAACGTCTAAAGATATATTCAAGATTTAATATATATATATATATATATATATAAATATACATATATATATATATTATCTTTAATTTTATATTAAGTATATGTATTATCTTAAAAATATACTATTCATTAGTTTTGAAAGTCAAAATTAAAAAAAATGAGAAATTGTTTACATGCTTTTAATTAGGATCAGAAAAATTAATATAACAAAAATATGTTTTAAAATAAAATTACGTGTGTTAATAAATATGTAAAATAAATAATTTTTTTACTTACTAATAAAAGGAATGAGACAATTAATGAGTTACTGATACCTACAAATATTATTTATTACGTAAAAAGTATTATATTAAAAAAATATTTTTTTAGTGATCTTTTTTACAATGAAAAAATATTAAAAAATTATATTTTTTGTCATTTTACATAAATGCAAAAAAAATTCTGTTGATTTAAATAAATTTTTTGTGAATTTTTAATTGTCACAAAAATATTTAAAAGAATATGTTTTTAAAAAAATATAGTATCTTTTATTATTTATTTTTTTGAGATTTTTTCGTATTTACTCTCACTTCTTACTTTCTCGTGTGTCTTTCTTCATTTTTCGTATGCCTTTTATTCCTTGATATATCTTAGATTAACACTTATTCTAGTTTAGTTATAATTTGATTAAGCACTAATGTTTCTCCAAAAAGTAACTTTGCTCATTTTTAGATAGAACGATACTTTCATTTTCAAATTCTTTTGAGTTTTATTCTTCATCAATCTTTTGATTTTGGTTCTTCTTCCATCCTTTGATAGTGTGTTAGTGATTGTGCAATAAAAAAGTAGGCTGAAAGCACTGTGAAGGAGAAACTTGTTATTTATCTAAATAAGATAACAAGTAAGAATCTTACACTTTTCGTGTTAGCTTAATTGAGAGTTAACTTATAAGTGTATATGTACTTAAGTTGTGTGTGTGTGTATGTGTGTCTATGGTAGTATCTTTTATTATTTATTTTTTTGAGATTTTTTCGTATTTACTCTCACTTCTTACTTTCTCGTGTGTCTTTCTTCATCTTTCGTATGCCTTTTATTCCTTGATATATCTTAGATTAACACTTATTCTAGTTTAGTTATAATTTGATTAAGCACTAATGTTTCTCCAAAAAGTAACTTTGCTCATTTTTAGATAGAACGATACTTTCATTTTCAAATTCTTTTGAGTTTTATTCTTCATCAATCTTTTGATTTTGGTTCTTCTTCCATCCTTTGATAGTGTGTTAGTGATTGTGCAATAAAAAAGTAGGCTGAAAGCACTGTGAAGGAGAAACTTGTTATTTATCTAAATAAGGTAACAAGTAAGAATCTTACACTTTTCGTGTTAGCTTAATTGAGAGTTAACTTATAAGTGTATATGTACTTAAGTTGTGTGTGTGTGTATGTGTGTCTATGGTAGAGACTAGGTCTTGTAACTCTATGCTATTTATGGTTTTTGGATGAATATGTACTTAAGTTATGTGTTGTTTGTAGCTTGGAAATTCAATTTCTGATGTGAAGTTTTCATGAAAAAGTCCAATTTTGAGTTTTCAAAATGTTTTGGAGATGTTTTGATGGAAAATTCAGCTTCTAATTTTTACATTAGAATTGTGAGTAATGAAATTATGGGTAGGTTGATGAAATGAATGGAATTAGAAATATTCCTTTGGAATAAGGTAATGATTATCTCTTTTATGCAGAGGATGGTGTGTTGTGAATTGTGATTGATTAGAAATTTTGATTCTTGTTAGTATGCTTGCATTACGGGTACAATTGAGTTTAATTTGAAACTTCTTGAAATCTTCCATATGGAACTCATTCATGAAAAGTAGGGATTAGCGGTTGCACGTCTAAATTTGATGTGGCTTGTGATGGAATCCAATGTGTATACTAAGTCATGCTTCCTTGGGTTTCTGACGCAATGGATGTGTCAGGAGAGGTTGAACCGCTTCTTCTACCATTTCAGTGGTCATCATTCTTTGAGTGTGAAATTGGTTTGGGTGATTTAAATGGATGATGCCTATGACCATTGTGGCGATGGTGATTTCGGTGATGGTGATCATTTTCCCTCTTCCTTTTCCTATATACTTCACCTTTATTTGCATCTCTATGCACATCATTATTGTCATGATGTCTATGGCCATTGTTGTGATGATGGTGATCGTTTTCACTTTTTTGCTCCTTTGGGATTTCATTTTCTTTGTTCATTTCATTACTTTCCACTGGAACCGTATAAACAAAGGGTCCAATTGGAATATCATCAAAATCCTTAAGAGGTTCCAGAATCTTCACCACAATGGTCATTAGAGGTCTATTCCTTGGCCTGTGGCTAAGGCATTGGTAATCCAATGCAGCTGCTTTTCTTGCTCCCATCTCAGAATATTGAACCTCAAGCTTTGGATCCATTATTGTGCTAAGTTTCCTTGAATCATTCAAAACGGGCCTGGCCTATTCCACGAGGTTCTATTCTCTTGGTGGGCACGAGACCATAAGTTTATGATAAAAACTAAAGTTTTACTGAGAATTTGATTCTGCATACTCTTTCTAACAATGAAGAATTTACTTTAACACTAGTTAACGGCAAGTAGTTACATTTTTTCAATGATTCACTTTGATTGTTGAGCTTATTCCATTCATTCTTCATGTGCTAATAAATGAGAGTGTTATTGTGAATATACCTTCCTTGACATGATGGACAATAATGACCTCGAAGTAATGACTGAGAAATTAATTTTCGAATGTGAAAACTAATAAGCCAGATATAAACATGAGAAAATTGAATAAAAAGTTTAGCAATTCGCAAAGTCACCTATGTGCTTTCCTTGATATTGAGTAAGGGCTAGTTCTATTTCACCTTGTTGCCTTGAGCCATCACCAGAAAAACTCCAGCACAATATGGAGATCCACCTCTAATTGAGTCCATTTCAAACATTGCAGCACAAAAAGTATAACCGATAGGAATATAGAGCATTTTATGGTGGACTAATTATGTGATTGTTGTCCAACTACAATAATAGTCATATGTGGCATGTTACTCGTTTATGCTTTGTCTCCCAATCATGATGCTGATTATTATAGCAGTACATTACATTCAAAATAAAAATATATCCATTTACCACTATCACAATATTTATTAGCTTCTCAAGATTCTGCACCATATTAAGATCCTCTCATCCAAAAGTGTCTTTTCAACCATACTCCTCAACCCTGACCACACTCCTAATTTATTTATTTATTTTGAAACATGGTAAACAATCCTATCTCCTAAATCAAACAACTCATACGCTGAAATTATTCACTAAATAATTATTCATTAAATTCCATTGATTGGTACAAATCAACAGCGCATGTGGTATTATACCAAACTTATATGCATAATCTCTAACTCCACATCAAATATAACAAATTATGCAATAGTTTCATTAGAACCTATTAGTATTATACCAAACTTATATGCATAATCTCTAACTCCACATCAAATATAACAAATTATGCAATAGTTTCATTAGAACCTATTTTCTACCACACTAGTTATTAGTTCTAAACTGATAAAACTCTGGATCCACATTTGATGTAATAAAAATTATATAGTTACTGTAGCCAAATGTAAAGTACTGGTACTTAATTTTCATACATTAAATCATATATGATTTATATAAATACAAAGTACTAGTACTTTACATTCATATGTTCTAACTGCATATTTTTTTACTGGACTGAAACCAGATTCTAAAACTCATAAATGAGATCTCTGCCTTACATAGTACATAGGGAATAATTCCATCATAAAGTTTCTTTTAATTTTATTTTTATACTTTCATTGATTAGAATTCTAGAACAAACCAAAATTTAAAATGTTCAAATTTTAATTTAAAATTATAAATTAATTACTATAGGTTTAAACCTCTTATACCCCATCATCACGATATATCCATAAAATAACTATAATAATGAGAAACCAACAAAGATGATTTTAGTTCAAGGCCAAGTTGTAAACAAAAATAATTATGTTTATTTTTATTTTATTTTTTATATACTTAATATCATTATATATATTGCTTATCTTATTTTATATTAGTTATATACAGTGATGTTATTTGAATTTTTTAATTAATGATATCCGAATATTTTGATGCTTATAATTTTGATGCATTAATGATTCTAGAATTCATAATTGTGAAATGTATCAAATATATTAATATAGAATTATGAAATGCTTTTGTAACCTTATTTATTTCTTTTGAACAATAATTTGTCAATTATCTCATTTTAGTATGTTATTAGGCTAGTTGATCTTTTAAATGATAAGATTGTATTTGAAATGATGATATTGTATACTCACATTTTTTTAAATGTAATTGAATGATCGTAACAATGGATAAATCATAGATCGATATGCTACGAAGCATAGTTAAATATATGGATGGGTTGGATAAGTTCTTAGCTTTTGCATTTCAAAATGGATCAATTAATTACACAAATAGGTGTCCTTGTCCTAATTGTCGCTTTAACAAATGGACAACCATATATGACACTTGAGATCATTTAATTTGCAAGTCATTCTCAAAAAATTCTAAAGTTTGGGTATGACATGGTGAAAAGTATGCAGAGATTATACCATAAGGAATTGAAGTAATAGATGAGGCAATGCAAGACATAAATCTAGTTTTGGACATAATAAGTGATGGATTTAGAATTATAGAGACCATCTTATGAAACCTACCTCTTGAGATGAACCAATAAAGCCTATAATATGGAAGACAAATAGATCAGGTATTGGTGATTTTCTTAGAGATGGTAATCAAGAATTATATGAAGGATGTTGCAAATATTCAAAGTTATCTTTTTTGTTGAGGTTATACCATATAAAGTGCTTATGTGGTGTGATTGATAATGCAATGACATTGATTTTGGAGTTATTGAAAGATGCATTTGAATATGAAAAAATTCCTACTTCTTTTCACAGGGCAAAAAAGATGATTTAAAAACTTGGGTTGAATTATACTAAGATAGATGTGCGCAAAAATAATTGCATGTTGTATCTGGGAGCAAATGAAAGATAGGATATTTGCAAACATTGTGAAAAGTTTAAATGGAAGACAAAGGTAAAAGGAAAGTACTAATAAAGGTTTTACATTACTTTCCATTGAAACCAAGATTGAAAATACTATTTGCACGTTCTAAAACAACAAAGTCCATGAGATGACATGCATTGGGGAGTCAAATGGATTGTTAAGGCATCTAAGGGATGGTGAAGAATGGAAAAAGTTTGACCAAGTTCACTCTGGATTTGCTTCTGAATCTCAAAATGTTCGCCTTAGCTTAGCTACTGATGGTTTCAATCCTTTTGGAACCATGAGTAACAGTTATAGTATATGGCCAGTGATTCTAGTTCCCTACAATCGTCCTCCCTGGGAGTGCATGAAGCAAACTTCTCTCATTCTTTCCATGATCATTCCTAATAAACAAATGCTTGGTAAAATATTAAAGTGTACCTACAACCTTTAGTCAAGGAGTTAAATGAGCTATGGAGTGAAGGTATGAAAACTTATGATTCATCCATGAATGAAGTGTTCAGAATGTGAGCAACTCTTATGTGGATAATTAGTGACTTTCCTGAGCTTAGTGCTTTATCTGGGTGGAACACTTATAATAGTGACACGCTCGTCGCAAACTCACAAAAATAATTTCTAGATTTTCCCCAAACTATTGGTATAGTATAAGGTGCAACCTAGGTCATCTCCCAAAGACCATTTCATATTCTTAAGCAAATTAGGAGAAAGTTAGAACAAGGGGATTTTGTAAAGATTTGATATTAAGTTCTAAATACAAAATACAGAATGAAATTAATTCACTTAACAATTATCAACTCAAGGAATTCAGAGGCTATTTTCTTAACTAATCATTGATCACTAAAATCATGCATTGTGTTTATCAACCTAGGATCATCTGGAACCCCTAAAATGATCCTTGAATTCTCTATTGAGAAACCTCTTAGGATTCAATTGATTATGATCAACAAGATTTAGAGACCACTTAATCTTTCATCTAAACCAATTTTATAATCAGAATTCAGTTGAAGTAAGTAATAAAATGAAAACCTTCAATTCAATTACTTAATTTCTACTCTTCAAACTTTTGGAAAATGATTTACCAATCAAAAACCAATTATAAATCAATTATGCATTAATCAAAATACGTCAACCGATCAAACTTTGATTAAAGAATAAAATTGAAGAATATAGTGAAGCAGAGTAGAAACCACTTAATAAGCATGTAAATAAAGATCAAGACCTCAAAGTTAAAATGAAAATAGCTTGAATCCTTGAATTGAAACTACAAACCTAGCCTTCCATGTAGGAGGCAACTAACAATAAAGAAAAACTAAGCCTTCCATGTAGGAGGCAACTAACAATAAAGAAAACCTAAGCCTTCCATGTAGGAGGCAAACTAACAAGAAAGAAAACCTAAGCCTTCCATGTAGGAGGCAAACTAACAAGAAAGAAAACCTAAGCCTTCCATGTAGGAGACAAACTAACAAGAAAGAAAGAAAGATGGAAAATTGTATTGGAGTTAATCTCCAAAATGGTGTTGTGTTTCTCCTCTTGTAAACCCTTCTATTTATAGAGGATTTGTGAGGCATCATCTTCAGAAAGTCACCAACTAGGATATTACTTTTCTACCCTTTTATTGCTTTCACATGGGCTTTGTTGAAAATGCAAAACACTTTTGAATTTTTGTCACCAATTAGCACAACAATTTTGACTTTCTTGCACCGCAATTTCGGATGTTCACATGTCCGAATTAGAGCTTCACGTCTGAACAAAAGTTGTAGCCCCGGATCTTATCTGTCCAACAGATTTGATTTCATCTCAATATGACTTCTGTATCTCAAGATATGGCCGGATCTTTGCACACTGTTCAAATTCCACATCAGCAACACTATCTCATCTTTTGAGATAATTTCGGAGCCCTAAACATCCCATTTAGAGTCTGCTCTTGCTTTGTAACTGTGGACACTTCTTTAAGCTTTCATTCAAGACAGATTTCATGATTTTTGGATGTCTAAAACTCCTATTATGCTCAAAATACTATAATAGTGTTATTTTAATCGGGTAAGCAAAGAAATTCAATTAAACTTCATATGAACCCAAACTCATAAAATATGACAAAGACCACTTAATTGAACATATAAGAAGTCTTAATGAGATAAAAGTGAGAGATAATTATTTATGAAATTTATGCTTATCAACTAGTTATGCTTGTCCATCTAGTAATTTTGATACAATCCCTCATCGATTGGATTATAGCAAAAAATGGTGTTTTATGGGTCATTGATGATTTTTAGAAAAGGGCCATAAATTCAGGTTGATGAAAAAGTACTTTGATGGAACCATTGAAGAAAGGAGTCCACCATTATTAGTATCTAAGTTTGAAATTTGAAACAACTTGATATTGTCAATGTAACTATTGAAGGCAATGTTGATTCAAGTAGTAAAACGAAAGAAGCCCGTGTAGAAGATAAAGCAAATCAATGGAAAAGAAGAACATCTTATTTGATCTTCCATGTTGGAAGGATAATCTTTTACGTCGTAATCTCGATGTTATGCATATTGAGAAGAATGTTTGTGACAATGTGTTATATACATTGCTTAAAGATGATAAATCAAAATATCAACTTCAAGATTGTCAAGATTTAAAACATATGGGCATAAAAAAAGATCTTTAGCCAAGTAAAAATGGAAAATATCTTCCTTTGTTGTTTACAATGACAAAAGAAGCAAGAAAGATATTTCTCATGACACTGAAGAATGTAAAGATGGCAAATGGTTACTTAAGTAACATTTCTTGATACATTGATGATCAACACTCCAAGATATTTGGGTTAAAAAGTCATGAGTACTATATTTCTCATGACACTAAAGAATGTAAAGATGACAGATGGTTATTTAAGTAACATTTCTTGATACATTGATGATCAACACTCCAAGATATTTGGGTTAAAAAGTCATGATTGTCACATCCTTATGCAACATTTACTTCCACTAACTGTACGTAACATTTTTCTTGATGGGGTGACTTCATTGTTGGTGGAGTTTTGCTCATTTTTCAAAGAGTTATGTTGTAAAAAGTTGAATGTATTAGATTTTGAGAAGCTAAAACACTGGATTATACTCACTCGTTGCCCTTTGAAAATCTTATTATCCCTATCTCTCTTCACAGTAATGGTTCATTTAACTTGTCATCTAGTTGAAAAAGTAAGATTAGGAGGACCAGTGTATTACCGTTGGATGTATTCAATTGAGAGGTAAATATTTTTTTATGTTTAAATTATTTACATTTTAAATTACATTTATTATTTTTTATTATTTTTTACTTATAGGGAGTTAGGAAGTTTGAAGTCCTTTGTTTGAAATAAGGAACAACCAGAAGGTTCTATAAGTGAAGCTTATTTAGCTGAAGAAACCCTCAATTTTTATTCACTATATGAAGAAATTGAGTCAAGGATGAATAAAGGTCGATGTGTTGATGATCATCCTAATGATAATGAGACTTCTCAAATGTTTTCCATCTATCCTCAATTTAGTAGATTGATTGGAAATTCCTCAACTTATACTCTTACCCGACTGAAGAGAATACAAGCACACCAATATTTGCTACTAAATTGTCCAAAAGTCAAGTCATATATTGAGTGAGTATTTAAATATATTATATATGTTAAGAGAAATATCTAAATATATTAACAAGTCATTATTTTTTATTAGTGAATTTAGAACATTCATTAAGAGGAGGGGAAGAAGTCGAAGACCTTCAACTACTAAGATGGAAAAAATAGTTACTAAAGAATTTGCAAATTGGTTTTATAAAAAGGCGAGTTAAATAATAAATTTTCATTAAATTTTAATAAATTTGTGATTAACATGATTTTTAATTAGGTTACAAATCTAGACATTATAGACTCGGTGTCAGATGACATAAAGTATTTAGCGAGAGACCCAATGTCAAATGCAAGAAGATATACTGCATATAACATTAATGGGTTCAAGTTTAGAATGACGGGATGAGATGAAGGTCTGAAAACTCAGAGTAATGGAGTGTTTTTAACTTCAAGTACATCATATGTTGCAAGTAATGTTAATACAAATTTAAGGCAAGTAGATTTGTCATACTGTGAAAAGTTGGAAGATATAATTGAGCTTAACTACTATGATTTTCTTTAAAAGTTATGCTTTTTAAGTGTAAGTGGGAATATACCACACGTAAAAGGGATTTAAAAAAGATGCTTGGCAATTTACCTAGGTGATTTTTTTTTCCGATGTATTCACACTAGTGAATATAAAGAGTATGATCCTTTTATTGAAGCTTCACAAGTACAAATGGTGTACTACGTTGATGATGAGATAAATTAAAGTTGGAGTGTTTTTGTTCACATGATGCCAAAGGATGTGTATGATATGGGACATTTTGAAGAAGATGTTGCATACAAAAGTGAGGCATATTATGATCAAGACTTAAGCAAGTCATTTTCAAATGAATTTGACACAAAAACTTTGTCAAGGGATAATGTAGACAATGAATTTACAACTGTAAACCATGTTGAAAATGACATTCAATGAAATGAAAATATATCTAGGTAATTAAAGGAAATGTCATGATTTAATGTATTTTATGATAATATATCTAATTAATTTACACTTTATTTCCTTTATAGTTATTGTTTATACGACTTAAGTTTTGTATAATTAACACTTTTGTTTTTGAAATTTGCAGTCATACCTCCCATTCAACATCAACATTCACAACGTGAGGCTAATCAAGTATGGATTGTACAAGTTATAGTTAATATTATTTTTTTATTTAATATTTTGTATTTTATTCAAGCTAATTATATTTCATTTTGATAGATGAACAAGAAAATATGAATAAGATTCAATTAACAAAACAAGGTGTATTTGAAATGTCATGTGGTCAATGTATAGTAGTGTCATTTGATAAGCTAAAGTGAGGTATTGGAGAAGCAACTACCCTCCTTTCTAGTTTTTGTGGTCGTGATGTTACCGATTCAAGAAATATTCCCATTAATTTTGATAATTGGCCAAAAGTACCAAAATCCTAAAAGGAGATCTGCTTTAACATTTTGAAGATATATGCATAAGCATCAATATCTTGATACATCTTAATTGTAAAATACTAATGTCTTCTTTCTCTTTTCCTTTTTTAATAGAATTTATTTCATTTCAAGCTTCAAAATTAGTTGTTAGATGTTATTGTTACCTTATCATGTTAACAAAGTATAGAAATGGAAAGCTAAATTTATGGAGTAAAGTTTTTGATCCTTCATTGTCAAGAAAACAACTAATTGCTATTATTTTTGATAATATTCACAAAGATCAATGGTTATCATTTGTTGATAGTTATTTGAAGGAAGATTATAAGGTAGTTTTAATAAATAAAAATTACTTTGTATTCATTTTTTTATCCTTCTTGTAAATTAATAATTGCTCATATTGTAGGAGTTATATCGAAAGAACACTGAAGATAGAAAAAAAAAATCTCACACACCAGTGAGTTTAAACTTTTGTTACAATTTTTTACCATTTTTGACGGTTCTACTCGTGATTAACCAAAAATTGCTACAAATTATTTATGGCGTTCATATAATTAGCATTTTTTAAAAATGCTGATAACAATATTTATGATGGTTAAAAACTATTAAAAATATATTTTTTTAACTGTAAAAAGTAACATATTTTCTTGTAGTACTAGATTATCTTTTATATATATATATATATATATATATATATATATATATATAAATTTTATTCTAGTTTTTATTTCCCTTCTACTGCTATTTTATTTATTACTTTATTTTTTATTTTTTATGTAATTTTTTTTTCTAAATTAAAATTTTATATAAAATATATTATAAATTAATCTTCCTTTATTCACAGGTATAAAAAAATTATTTAAAACCTATTAAAAGATATCTACACAAGTACCAAACTAGCACAAAATATATTTTTACTTATAAAAAATTATAATCATATATATTAATATTATTTATATTTAAATATATATTATTTTTTATATTTTTTTTATCACATCATATATTAGATTAATATTTTTTATTTTTTATTTATTTATTATTTTTATAATTCTCTACATTCCAAAATAAGATGTTAGAGTATAAAACTAATATTTACTAACATACCTACACTACCATCCTCGTTTCACTCCATCAATATCGCTACTTTTAACATGTAAAGGGAGAAGATGTTAGCACACTCTATCATTCCCAAAAGAAAATAAAAAGCAACACATATTATATTAAGAAATAAATCTGGTAGAATTAGAAATAATGACAGTGCGCACTACGCTTAGACTTGAACATAATATATCAAAAAAATAACAAAAAGTGACATTAGAAATAGGCAAAGAAACAGATACATCCCAGTTCACACTTTTGCAAGAAACTTCAAAATTACACGAGCAACGTTTGGTTCTACCATTTCTCCTTTGGCACATCTCCCAAACTCCATAGGCTGTGAGCAAAAGCTTGAGGTGCTGGGGCTAATAAATTTGAGGTATCAAGTTTAGATCTGTGTTTTTCACTTTATATCGTAGATGAACCATGAATCACCATGAGCCAAGCTTCAAAATTGGGTTATCTCCGATCTTTAAATTATATATATATATATATATATATATATATATATATATATATATATGTATATATAGGTTTTGTGATAGCTTATGAAACATTTAGAACAGTTAATGCTGAAGCTGTTGGCAAAAAATAAAATAAAATAAGAGTTTACGCTGAATTTACAAATATAGTTTATAATATTTTTAACTTATTTTATAGATTCTATGGTATAATTTATCACAATCAAGTTTTAATTTATTTCAATAAATCTATAGTTAAATTTATGATATAAGCTATTATGTAATAGCAACTTATTGAATTAGTATTTAACCAAATTGTTTATCTAAATGCATCCTTAGCCAATTCTTGATCTCGGTTGAATAAATAATTGGCTTTTGAATCTCTATTTTAAAACGTAAAGATATATAAAATAAAACATAATGTATTTTGTCGTATTTAAAATGATTTAAGTTTACAATATATTTTAATTCAATTTACCACTGGATAGCTGGATTTATTTTTACTTCTTGCTAATAAGTTTATTTCAAGATTTAGACATCATATATATCTGACGTGATTGCTATTTTTTTTCCTAACAAAGAAACATCACAGGCATCGAAAGCTTTCTCTTCATTTGAAGTGAAGTAAAATATGTATCTAAACTCAATGCAAGCTTTGAAACTAAAAGTCCTTCAAACATGATCAACTATGCCAACAATATCAA
This sequence comes from Canavalia gladiata, assembly GCA_037954105.1. NCBI lineage: Eukaryota > Viridiplantae > Streptophyta > Magnoliopsida > Fabales > Fabaceae > Canavalia > Canavalia gladiata. The sequence continues at coordinate 21,630,115 of CM075660.1, forward strand.
TGAAAAAATATTAAGCTTAACTATATTTATTCTATGCTTTAGCCATGTAGCTTCAATCTTTCTCTTCTACTTTGACTTCATTAAATTTGTTTTTAATCGAATGCAAAGTTCAATTTGTTTTTTCATACATAAAGATACTAGATATATTGACTGTCAACACCCTCAGCCTCAAGTACAAAGATCAAGCATGGGGTGTTTGAAGATGACACTTTGGTTTCCAATGCACTTGGGCCTATACAAGGTTTCCCCGTTTTTGATATGTCCATGGTATGTATACTATACTTTTTTCTTAATTACAATTTAGATTTAGTTTTACAGTTTTAATTATATGATTTACTTTGTGATTATTGGTTAAAAACTTTAATTATCCATTTAATTTAAATTTAAATAGAATTGACTTAATACAAAATAAGTTTAAAAAGTAAATATTTTTTGTATGTGTCTATAAACTAATCTGAATTACATATTTTTATTAGATGCATGTTTTATAGTGAAAAATGTAAAAATTAATTTTCAATGGTACTCAAACAAGCCGTGGCATTTGCAAAAATCAAGAAATTCTCACCTTCTCCAAACACTTAAAACTAGTAGTCATATTATGTTTGCGCCTGTATTGCACATACACGTTTTCATGCCAAACACTTTGAATTTGAATATTTTTAGCTTTATTTTATATTTTAAAATCTTTTAATACTTTTTTATATCAATACATATAAAAAGGTTGTAATAATTAAATAAATTTATTGCATTTTACTATATTTATGACGAGTTTTATTTTTAAAATATCATTTCTCTTTTTTATTTAAAATTTATGTCATCCGTAAATTTTATATTTTTTTATGTATTATATTATAACTGGATAATGTCTTATACTTTATTCTCATATTTATAGGTCAAATATTTAAAACAAAGATACCATATCAATCAATGCACCGATTTTAATAACTTCTAAACAGTTAATTATATATGAACACGGTTTACCTTTTCATGATATTCTGATTAGGTAAAGTAAGGGTATTCGCACTTGATTGAAACTGGCGGATGATCGATAAACGATAAGCGTAAATGAATGGGCGAAATAAAATATTGGGTTGCAGCAATTTTCGATAAATGATTAATGAGATTAATTGATCGGTTATGAATTTTAATTTTTTTTTTATGAAAATCAAATCTGATCAACGATGGCTTTACCCTGTCTATCATGAATGTATAATTTTCATGTTTTTTCGTTAGATTTCAAGATTTTCATTGTTATTACTGCATACAAAATTTAATTAAATTTTTTTCTGTTTTTTCGTTTATTTTTTTGGTTTTTTCAATCATTTTCTTCGATTTTTTGGTTATCTTCACTTTTCTAATCATTTTCTTTTCTAGCTCATCTTCTTTCTCGTTACTTCTCTTTCTTCCGTTTTCTCTTCTTTTGCGTTTAAAGTTGATAATACCCACCCAACTAACCCATAACTATCGCAAACCGAAAACTGATTAAGCCGACAAATTTTTCGATCGAAAACAACTTCAATATTTCTAATGTCAATTTTCAACGATTTCCAACTTTCTTACTTGAAACCGCCTAACGCTCATCCCATATAATTTTTTCGACTTACAATTTTATCTGTGCAAAAATTGTAGGTGATAATTGTTATATGAAAATTGTGTATATCAAGTTTTACTCACAAACAAATACATTTCTCAGCGTAGAAAATAAGTATTTAAGACCATAATATCATTTTTATATGGATTATTTCAACAATCCTTAAAAGAAGATTTGATTTCCAACTTTTGAGCTAAAAAAAAATTCATTTGAATCATGTTTTTAGAATAAGAATAAGAATAAAGAAGTAGAAATAGAAAATGTAAGAAAAAAAAATAAGTACAAATTTAATTATTAAAAAGATATAAGACTTTGGTTTCCTTATAATTTCATCTAATATCATCCTCAACTCTCATATGAACTATTGAAAATCAATTGCAACAATCCATTTTAATTTTATTATTATCCAATGATCATGCAATAGTATTTTTTTTTCTAATTTACTATCTTCAATGATAACGTAAGATATACAATTAAGAGAAATACAAAGAACATTCAAACCTTTTAATTTAACAATTGGTTAGAAATTTAAGATTTTAGTTCATCCTCTAAAATTTTTAAATTCAGTTTATCTTATAATTCCATTAATCAAGTAATGATACGATTGTCTATTCCGTAGTTAACTTAGAAATTAATAAGAGTAACTAATTCTTATAAATTAATTAAGCACAATAAAACAAATACAATTGAATAAGAACGTATAATCATTCATAAAAGGAAAAAGATGTTCAAATGGTTACACCATAAGTTTCACTAAAATTTATAACTTGAGGATTAGTTACACATAATGAAATAAAACAAACAAAATCATTTTAATCCAAAAAAATAATTCAGAATCCTAACCCTAAGAGAGAGATGACAAAATTGTAATGCTAATAAGGCTAACAATAGAGTGCTGTAACTTATACTATTAAAGGAATTTTTGTCTCCAAGATTTTTACGAGAGGATATCAGCAAAAAAAATAAAAATGGAAAATGGGGGAATGAGCAATGGAGTGGAGAGGTTGAGAAATTTGTCCTCGAGATTGTGTAGTAGGGGTGAGCGGGAAACCCGCCTCTGCCCAAACCCGCTGGAAACCGCCGCACCGTTAATGTCGTCGGATGAGTTGAAGAAGAGAATGGGTTGTTTCAGGTAAGGAGGAACGGTTAGACTCGGTTAAATCGGTCGGAGATAGGTTTTATAAACGTTACTCGCCGGAAACCGAAAGCAACCGACGTCGCCGGAAATCGAAAGCAACCGACGTCGCCGGAATCCATGGTTTTTTGCCGGAATCTATGACTTCTTTGCCGAAATCCATGGTTTCTTTACCATATTTCATGGTTTCATCCTTTTAAAGTTTATAAAATCATCTTATCCTTTTAATATTTGAGTTTGCATTCTCGTTTTTATTGTTGCAACAACTGTTTCAAACTTTTTCGCCGGATTTCATGGCCGCCGGTCGCCGGAATCTGGAAAATTTTAAACCCGTCGTTAACCACCCGATTAAACCGACCACCCATATTATCCAAACCCGACCAACCCGACTCTGTAAACGGACGAAAACGGGGAGATTTTTATGAACGACGGTTTCCAGCGGATGAAGGTTTTCCGGCCCAAACCCCGCCTGACGCCCACCCCTATTGTGTAGTGTGTTTTCTTCAAGGTTTAACCTCATTTTTTATAAGCATGAGTTGAAATTTATTTGCTACAAATTAAGTTGACCTAAGTTGTCTTCTGCGCTGTTAGGGTTGCTGTAATTCATTTACCGCATTGTTAGGACTAACTTAAATTATTTTATGCATCATATAAGATTGACATGATCATGCTCAAATGTGCATGACCATGTCAGCAAAACAAATATTCTACAAAGTTGTGTTTTAGGTTGGCACAACTATGCTCAAGTTTGTATGGTCGTATCAAAATTTTACAAACATTATAAAGGTGTGTTTGAGCCCAACATTGTTGTGTTGGCTTCCTTAAGAGGAAATTTGGTTCTTCCAATGTTCATTCATCTTTTTTTTGTTGTTGTCATTTTTGCCTTTTTTTTAGTCCAAAATACACATAGTTTCTCATTCTCTACTTGCATGATCATTTGTTGAAGAAATAAGAGAAAATAAACAAAATTACAATTAAATAATCATGATTACCTTGTAAATTATATTTAATTTTTTACAAATAAATCAACAAAATGATAATTTATCATTAAAAAAATTATTTTTGAGATACTTTGGTAATGTAGGTGATAATATACAACCTTACTAAATTTATATTTTTTATTTTATTTTTCTTCTTTTTATAATTGGTTTTAATGATAAAATATGAAAATTTTCCATACCAATGATAAATACCTTTCAATCTCCAATGTAGATATATATATTTTTATTATATTTTAATATTATCATACTTTAATAATAATAGATTGTGTGTCAATATTCAATATTTAATATATTTTTTACTTGATAATATTACAAATAAATAAATTTTATGATTTTATATTTTTTTTAATATGTAGATCAACTTTAGTATAAAAAGACAATAAAAATAATGATTCAGATATTTTTTAAAAAAATCCTAGCTAACTTACATAATTGAACTAATTTTTGGAAAGAATTAAATTTAAATTAGATATATTTATCAAAGTTTAATTTATATTATACATTGAATTATTGACTCAATTCATTAAATTTGATTTATTTTAATATTTTATATTTGGTTATATATTTCAAAGTTTTGTTATTGTCCATTCCTATTATATACATAAATTAATCCAATCCATTTAAGTTTAGTTTAGATATGTTTATTATAAATGAAAGAAATTCAATTAATCTGTAAAATAAATAGATAAATAAAAAAAATTATAATTAGCATTCATTTTACTTTAATTTATGGATTAGCCTATTTAACTTTTTTAATTATTAAAATAAATTTCAAATATTTATAAAAATTAATAAAATAATTTTTTATCTTTTAAAAAAATAAATTTAATTTATGGATTAATTTGTTAATTTACACGTCCAACCCACTTAATTTATAAATTAAATAAAAAAAATTATATTTAAATAGATCAATAATTTTATTAAAACACAACCCACCTAAATTAAAAAATTACAAATTTACCATGCTAATTTTCACCGTACATCCAACTTTAATTATATATAAAAAACTGATATTTATACATCTATATAATAACTTACATTGGTACACATTTGACACGCTCGTCGCAAACGCGCAAAAATAATTTTTAGATTTTCCCCAAACTATTGGTATAGTATAAGGTGCAACCTAGGTCATCTCCCAAAGACCATTTCATATTCTTAAGCAAATTAGGAGAAAGTTAGAACAAGGAGATTTTGTAAAGATTTGATATTGAGTTCTAAACACAAAATACAGAATGAAATTAATTTTCACTTAACAATTATCAACTCAAGGAATTCAGAGGCTATTTTCTTAACTAATCATTGATCACTAAAATCATGCATTGTGTTTATCAACCTAGGATCATCTGGAACCCCTAAATGATCCTTGAATTCTCTACTGAGAAACCTCTCAGAATTTAATTGATTATGATCAACAAGATTTAGTAACCACTTAATCTTTTGTCTAAACCAATTTCACAATCAGAATTCAGTTGAAGTAAGTAATAAAATGAAAACCTTCAATTCAATTACTTAATTTCTACTCTTCAAACTTTTGGAAAATGATTTACCAATCAAAAACCAATTATAAATCAATTATGCATTAATCAAAATACGTCAACCGATCAAACTCTGATTAAAGAATAAAATTGAAGAATATAGTGAAGCAGAGTAGAAACCACTTAATAAGCATGTAAATAAAAATCAAGACCTCAAAGTTAAAATGAAAATAGCTTGAATCCTTGAATTGAAACTACAAACCTAGCCTTCCATGAAGGAGGCAAACTAACAACAAAGAAAAATTAAGCCTTCCATGAAAGAAGCAACTAATAACAAAGAAAAACTAAGCCTTCCATGAAGGAGGCAACTAACAATAAAGAAAAACTAAGTCTTCCATGAAGGAGGCAAACTAACAAGAAAGAAAGAAAGAAAGAAAGAAAGAAAGAAAATGGTGTTGGAGTTAATCTCCAAGGGGTGTGTTTCTCCTCTTGTAAACCCTTCTATTTATAGAGGATTTGTGAGGCATCATCTTCAGAAAGTCACCAACTAGGATATTAGTTTTCCACCCTTTTATTGCTTTCACATGGGCTTTGTTGAAAATGCAAAACACTTTTGAATTTTTGTCACCAATTAACACAACAATTTTGACTTTCTTGTACCGCAATTTCGGATGTTCACATGTCCGAAGTAGAGCTTCACGTCTGAACAAAAGTTGTAGCCCCGGATCTTATCTTTCTAAAGGATCTAATTTCATCTCAATATGACTTCTGTATCTCACGATATGGCCAGATCTTTGCACACTGTTCAAATTCCACGTCAGCAACACTATATAATCTTTTGAGATAATTTCGGAGTCCTAAACATCCCATTTAGAGTCTGCTATTGCTTTGTAACTGTGGACACTTCTTTAACCTTTCATTCAAGACAAATTTCATGATTTTTGGATGTCTAAAACTCCTATTATGCTCCGAATACTATAATAGTGTCATTTTAATCGGGTAAGCAAAGAAATTCAATTAAACTTCATATGAACCCAAACTCATAAAATATGACAAAGATCACTTAATTGAACATATAAGAAGTCTTAATGAGATAAAAGTGAGAAATAATTATTTATGAAATCTATGCTTATCAAATTCCCCCACACTTATCTTTTGCGCGTCTCGGGCAAACTTAAGTTAAGGATTGGTGACTATTTTTTTATTTTTATTTTTGAAAGAACATCAAAGTTTTGAGTTGATTTCTCAAGAATTCACAAAATTTCATAAAGTATTCTTTCATCACATTTTTGAAATTACTTAGAAAGGCAACTTTAATTTGAAAAACATAGATTGAGAAAGATAAAACCTCACATGATATACTCTGAATCTCTCAAGTGTTTGATTTGGTAAGTGTTTCTCTCAAATTCAATCCATGAAAGATGAACTATCATAGGCTTGCATATCTTCTACTTCTCTACTACTATGTACACATGCAATGCACAAATCAAGAGGTCTTTATTTTGGTTATAACGGGATTAGAAAGATGAAATGATATATTGAAGAGACACAATGTTAGACCAAGGAAAATGATGAGGATTGAGAACTGAGTCTAAGTGCAAGTGTGAGAAACAGATATCACTTCTTCATTTTTTTTTCTTTTTTTTTCAATATAATAGTTTATTTATTAATTTATTGTTTCAGTTTTTTTTTTCAACCATGATATTGATGAACACAACAATAATTTCCCCTACACTTATTAAAACACTTATGGTATGATAAATCCAGTATTCCTCACTTTCTATGGTCAAACAAAGTTGTTTTTTTTTTGTTTTTTGTGGTGAGCTAAAAAGAAGAAAAGGCTAATCGGCTCAAAGGGCTGATCAAAGGATAAAATTATATGGTTTGGTTATTTGGTCAAATGGTTTGTTCAAGAAAAAACAGTGCCTCAATCATTTTTGTACAATTCATGTGAAAATGTAGCTTAAAAAAGAATCAATGCAAGTTCTGAAGTAACATATTCCATGGATGAAAATCACACAAGAAAGAAAATAATAATAAGGCTCAAAATTTCACAGGTAATATATATTTATCAAATCTAATCTATCCAGTTCAAATATGTGTTGCCAAACTAATTAATCTCGAAATGTAAATCATTTTGCTTCAATTATTTTATGAAATCTAAAGAACAACAAACTTCCACATTCAATTTTTATTTTATTTTTTTATTTTATTTTTTTTAATCATAAGATGCGTATCAGGAGTCAAGTGTAACTCCTTACTCAGTCATCTTACTCAAAGCAAGTTTATGATTCTAACCTAATTTTTTTTTTGGGTTTTTTTTTTAATTTTTCTTTTATATCGGACCATCCTCCCCCCAACCTATCCAAGACATTGTCCCCAATGTCTTAGATGGAATTTCATATGATAGGAAAAGAAATGTGAGAAAACCACCAAAGTAAGGAAAAGTTATAACCGAAGATACCAAAGTAAGGAAAAGTTATAACCGAAGAGTGGTATCTGGTTCTCTTTTGTCTCTGCCATCCTGATTTGGTTGGTTCACCAGCTGCATTGCTTGACTGAGCTCAGATGTAGGATTTTGCAAAATCTCAAGTAGCTGTTCAACAGTTGAAGCAGATACTATGATGTTGCGCATGGATTGTGGCATGAACTCCTGCTCTACTGCATGATCTAAAAAGGATATCAAACCATTATAAAAGCCATTAATATTCAATAAGCCCAAAGGTTTTTTATGAAAATTCCGATAGGCCCAAAATATAATGGTAAAAATTTCTTCCATTGTTCCAAGACCACCAGGTAATGCAATAAATGCATTAGAATTAATCAACATGTGTCTCATACGGTCATGCATGGTTGCAACCTTCAATTCAGTACCCAGGGTGAAGTAGGAGGTGCTCTCATTTTTTAAGCCAACACCTAAGACGTTACACCCCTTTGTGAGTGCAGATCCTGCAACACATCCTTTTAAACCCTGAATCCCTCCCCCATAAACAAGATTGATTTATCTTGCAGCTAATGTCTTACCAAGGGTATAAGCTACATGTTGAAATTCTCCATCCTTCCCAAGGTTAGACCCACCAAAAACACAGATAGTATTGATTCTATCCATAAACGGTGTTTCTGTCTATTTTGAAAAAAATATGTCATAGAGGTTGATAATTTATAGGGACTCAGTATCAGACAAGGAGATCGCTTGAATAGTGCGAGATCAGGATTTGGTAGCAAAAGTTTGAATTTTTGTTGCAAAAGTTTGAATTTTTGTTCAAGAAAAAGGTGAATGTCAGAAGGGAAAGACTTTAAGCAGGGGTGAAAATTTCAAAAAATGGTGGCCCAATAAATTGAAAAGACAATGTAAATGACAAATAGACACGCGTGAGAATGAACAGTAGTTGTGATTGTGGCTCACATCTTCCTCTGGTTTTACGTCCAGTAACGGCTGAAACGCCTTCTAAGAGTCGAGGATGTGTTTTCCATTCAGTTTTCTTGTAAACTGACAACAGGGTATTTTAAAGTCAGATTCCCAAGACTATAACGTGTTTTTTCCTTACGGAACAGTTCAAACAAATCAAGAAGGACTCCTTGTACATGCCCACTAGGATGCGTCTCAAGAGTCTGAATGATATCATCCAATGACTCCTTACTCAGTCCATCCTTTATGAATTGAAATTTTGTCCTCTCGATTTCTTGAAACCATTCCAGGGTTCTTGCATCTTGTGTTACAGGTCCATCTTGCACACCTGTAGCAAACTCCAATTCTTTTTGCCCTTCTCTTCTTTGCATAGGAACTTCTTCCCATACCTGGCATGTTTTTAACAAATGATTCTTGAAATTCACCTGCTAAACGTACCTTAGCTTCAATGATCCAACGGACATCTTCTGGAAGGCCTAAGAGTGTTAATGCCCTCAATCGTTCAAGTCTGCAATTGTAAATGTCTTTAAGAAAATTTCTGGGGAGAGTAGGGAACAAAATTTTGATCCTGGTGAGAGCTTTCTCCATTTTTTTCTTAAAACACTCAAGTTATTATTCCTGCAAGCTCAATGTAGTGTAATAGTTGGGATGATTTAAGAGGTGAAGAAGGAAGTTGAGAGATTAGTTGAAACTTATAAGCGAGGAATGTGAGAGAGGGAGAGAGAGAAAGAGAAAGAGAGAGAGAGAGAGACTTCTCTTGAATTCATTGCAAGTATGTGGCATTGTGCAAATGCACTTCTTCTACCGTGTGCTTTTGAAAACCTTCGAAAAATGGTTTAAGACGATGTCTATTCACCTTGAAGATTTTTTCAGTTACCTCATTTTTTATTTCCACTGCACCATAAGGAAAAAAATTAGTAACTACAAATGGTCCTAACCATCTAGAGCGTAGCTTACCAGGCATAAGTTTTAGCCGAGAATTGAAAAGGAGAACTTTTTGTCCAACGGAAAACTCCTTTCTTGCCAACTTTTTGTCATGAAGAGCTTTGACCTTTTCTTTGTAAATTTTGGAGTTTTCGTATGCTTCCAATCGAATTTCTTCAAGTTCCTGCAATTGAAGCTTCCTATGGATTCCTGCTTGGTCTAGATCCATGTTGCATTTCTTTACTGCCCAAAATGCTCTATGCTCTAATTCAACTGGAAGATGACATGCTTTACCAAAGACAATCCTGTAGGGAGATATGCCAATGGGTGACTTGCAGGCTGTCCTATATGCCCATAAAGCATTAACAAGGCGCAAGTTCTAATCCTTCCTGTTAGGCTGAACTGTTTTCTCTAAGATTTTCTTGATCTCTCGATTAGAAACTTCAGCTTGACCATTTGTTTGAGGATGATATGGGGTGGAAACTTTATGCATGACTCCATATTTGCGGAGTAGGGCTTCCATTGTGCGGTTGCAAAAATGAGTACCTTGGTCACTAATTAGAGCTCTAGGAATGCCAAACCTGCTAAAAATGTTAGACCTGATAAAATTTGCAACAACTCGAGCATCATCAGTACGATTGGTTTTTGCCTCCACCCATTTTGAAACATAATCAACAGCTAGCAGAATGTAAACAAAGCTAAAAGAGACAGGGAATGGACCCATAAAGTCTATACCCCATACATCAAATACCTCACAAAAGAGAAGTGGTTGTTGGGGCATCTCATTTCTGCGCGAAATACTCCCTATTCTTTGGCACTGCTCACAAGTTATGCATAATCTGTGTGCATCACGAAATATTGTAGGCTAATAAAAGCCTGAGTCTAGTACTTTTCTAGCTGTCCGTTGTGCCCCAAAGTGTCCACCACAAGTTAGGGAATGGCAAAAGGTAAGTACAGACTGAACTTCATGATCTGGAACACATCTTCTAATGATTTGATCACTACATGTCTTCCAAAGGTATGGTTCATCCCATATCTAATGTTTGGCATCACTTTTCAACTTGGCACTTTGCGATTTGGTGAAGTGTTTGGGTATTTCTTTAGCAACCAGATAGTTTACCAAATCTGCATACCAAGGATCCTTCCCGTGCAATTGATAGAGATGCTCTTCTAGGAATGAATCTGCAATTGAAGTTTCTTCACAAGGTTGCTGGATCCGACTTAAATGATCTGCTACAAGGTTCTCTGCACCACTCTTGTCTTTAATCTCTAAATCAAATTCTTGCAACAGAAGCATCCAGCGAATCAGTCTTGGCTTAGCATCTGCCTTCTTCAGCAAGTATTTCAGAGCTGCATGGTCAGAGAAGACAATAACTTTAGATCCAAGCAAATAGGAGCGAAATTTATCTAATGCAAACACAATTGCCAAAAGCTCCTTCTCAGTAGTTGTGTAATTGGATTGGGTTGCATCAAGTGTGCGAGAGGCATATGCAATGACATGACATCTCTTGCTAACTCTTTGAGACAGTACAGCAGCAAGGGCATAATTAGATGCATCACACATTAATTCAAATGGAAGCATCCAATTAGGTGGTTGAATGATGGGAGTGGTTGTCAACCGCTTCTTTAGTTCATCAAATGAATCCTTGCATGCTTGATCAAACACAAATTTGGTATCTTTTTGTAGTAGTTTAGAAAGAGGTTGTGCAATCTTGCTAAAATCCTTGATGAATCTTCTGTAAAAACCTGCATGACCAAATAAAGAACGTACTTCTCGCACAGAAGTGGGGTAAGGTAGAGAAGTAATAATGTCTATCTTGGCCTTATCAACCTCTAAACCTTTGCTAGATACCAAGTGTCCTAAGACTATACCTTCTGTTACCATGAAATGACATTTTTCAAAATTCAAAACCAGGTTAGTCTCAGTGCATCTGTCCAAAACTTTAGAGAGGATTTCTAAGCATGCATCAAAAGAAGAACCATATACAGTGAAGTCATCCATAAACACTTCCATGCAACTTTCTAAGAGATCAGAGAAAATGCTTACCATGCATCTTTGAAAGGTTCCAGGGGCGTTGCATAGACCAAAAGACATCCTTCGATAGGCAAAAGTACCAAAAGGACAAGTGAATGTGGTCTTATGCTGGTCTTCTGGGGCTATATGTATTTGAAAATAACCTGAAAAACCATCTAGAAAGTAATAGTGAGATTTTCCTGCTAATCTTTCCAAAATTTGGTCTATGAAGGGCAAAGGGAAGTGATCCTTGCGAGTAGCTTGGTTAAGCTTCCTATAATCTATGCACACTCTCCAACTGTTTTGTATTCTGGTAGGGATTAGTTCATCATTGTGATTTTTTACTACAGTCATGCCAGTCTTCTTAGGAACTACTTGCACCGGGCATACCCAATCACTGTCTGAGATGGGATAGATGATACCAGCTGCCAAAAGCTTACCTACTTCCTTCTTTACCACATCTAGGATGGTTGGATTCAAACGCCTTTGTGGTAGTCTAACAGGTCTGGTGTTTTCCTCCAGCAATATCCTATGCATACAAGTAGATGGGCTAATGCCTGGAATATCAGCCAAAGTCCATCCAATTGCTTGTTTATGACTTTTTAAGGTTTGCAGCAACCTTTCTTCCTGTGGTGGTAGAAGGTTCTTTGCTACAATGACAAGAAGCTTCTCATTTTCCCCCAAATAAGCATACTTTAGATGTTCAGGCAAAGGCTTCAATTCCAAAGGAGGTGGTTGTATTATGGAAGGCAGGGATCTATTTGAGATTGAAATGTCTGCAACACTTGCATCTAACATGTCATCTTTCAACGAAGTTTGGTCTGCAGCATTAATCCTGGAACACACAATACATGAATCAAATTCATCACATGTGCAAGTAAAATTATCTAAGTAATCTAAATCAAAATCAAAAAATTTAAAAAGTAGATTGTCAATAGAATAATCATCCGCAAGAAGGTCTATGGCATCAAGTTGAAAGAGTGAATGGTTCTCTATAGGATGCTTCATGGCTTCAAATATGTTGAATTGGATGATATCATCTCCAAATTCCATAGAGAGAGTCCCCGTATGCACATCTATCTTTGTTTTTGCAGTTTTGAGGAAAGGTCTCCCTAGGATCAAGGTTGCTCTATTGATGGATGACTCATCTTCCATATCCAAAATGTAGAAGTCAGCTGGAAAGATTAGCTTATTCACTTGAACTAGCACATCTTCAAGTACTCCAGCTGGATGTGCTGTACTTCTGTTGGCTAATTGAATCACCACACCAGTTGGCTTCAGTTCTCCCAGATTCAAAGATTTATAAACTGATGAGGGCATAACATTAATGGAAGCACCTAGATCCAACAATGCATCACCAAATGTAGAGTTTCCTATTATGAAAGGAATGGTGAAAGTTCCTGGATCTTTACATTTCTGAGGGAGGCTGGGTTGAATTAAGGCAGAAACATTGCGTCCCACACTAATCTTCTCATCCCCTTTGGGTCTTCTCTTATGCGTGCACAAGTCCTTTAGAAATTTGGCATATTTGGGAATTTGCTTGATAGCATCTAGAAGTGGTATGTTGACTTCCACTTTCCTGAAGGTATCTAGAAGCTCCTTATCCAATTCTGCATGAACATTGGGCTTGGATTGGACCATTCTATTTGGAAAAGGTAAAGATACCTTCTGATCAGCACAATTTTGGGTTTTTGTCTCATCAGATGCTTCAAGTGCAGATCGTTTATGGCAAGCTTCTTTTTGTTGATCATTCGATATCTTATCGAAGGCTGGTGTACTTTTTTCATCAGACTTTCCCTCTGATTCGGATGGCTTATCAGAGATGTCTCCAGGTGTAGAGATAAATTCTTCTTTTTGGTGTGGATTAGTCTGATTGAAGCTTTGTTGCTTTAAAATTGTAGGGTCTGTCTGCACTTTCTTCACACTTCTCAAGGTCATGACATTCACACTTTTGGGATTTATGACAGGTTGAGAAGGTAGTTGACCAGAACCTTGAGATTTCAATTGGTTGACAGTGGTAGCCAACTGCCCAATTTGAGTTTGTAAATCCTGAATGGTAGAACTTACATTTTGTTGAAACTGAAGATTACTGGTAGCTAATTGCTTCATCAAATCATCAAGAGAGGGTTCAGAAGCATTAGAGGGTACAAATTGCTGCATATGCTGTTGTTGTTGTCTGAATGGCGGTGGTTGGTATTTATTTTGGGAGTCAGATGTTTGAATCCTTTGTTGTTGTGGAGGACCATATCTCAAGTTAGGATGGTTTCTCCAACTAGGATTGTATGATCCAGAAGGTGGTTTAAACTTCTGTTGCTGATAATGTTGAGGAGGCCTGTATTGTTGTTCTGTGCCAAAAATACCATTTACTGCAGCCTCAGGTGTCTCACTTTCTAGCAATGTTGGGCATGCATCAGTAGGATGATCTGCAGAAGTGCAGATGCCACATGTTTTGGTTTTGTCAACAACATTAAGTTGTTGTTGTTGTCCGATGGCCAACTGTCTTACGATGGAGGTTAGTTCTTCAATTCTGTTCTCCAATCGTGTATGATCTGTCTTAGTGGTCATTTCATGGACTCCTTTAGACAAGGAATTAGTTCGAGAATTGAATTGCTGAGAATTTTCTGCCATGTTGGCAATCAAATCTCGAGCTGCTGTGGGAGTTTTGTCCATAAGTGCTCCACCACTAGCTGCATCAACCATGCTTCTGTCCATTGGCATGAGTCCTTCATAGAAATACTGAATCAGTAATTGATCACTGATTTGATGGTGTGGACAAGTGGCGCATAGTTTCTTGAATCTCTCTCAATACTCATAGAGAGTTTCTTGGGAGTTCTGTCTGATGCCGCAAATCTCTTTTCTGATAGCTGCTATTCTGGATGCAGGGAAGAATTTCTCTAGGAATAATCTCTTCATATCATTCCAGCTTGTAACAGATGTTGGATGTAGATAGTACAACCAGTCCTTAGCTCCATCATTTAAGGAGAAAGGAAATGCCTTCAACTTGATATGATCTTCAGGAATTCCTTGTGGCCGCATTGTGGAACACACAATGTGAAATTCCTTCAAATGTTTATGAGGGTCCTCACCTGCAAGGCCATGAAACTTAGGTAGCAAATGTATTAATCCAGACTTTAGTTCAAATGGTGCATCAACATCAGGGTATTGAATACACAACGGTTGATAAGCAACATCAGGTGCAGCTAATTCTTTTAGGGTTCTATCAGCCATGTTCTTAGCAGAATATTTGAAACTATCAAAATTTAAAGATGAAAAATCACTACTGTTACTTTCTTGGTTATTACTGAATGAATGTCTTCTATGTGCTCTTTTCAAATGGTGGAATGTTCTATCAATCTCAGGATCATATGCATATAAATTTTCAGGATTGGATCGGGTCATACACAAAAAGGTGAATTCATACAGAAAATCCAAGAATGGTATACCTAAAGTAAAAACAATTGTTAGAAAGATTAAAATTTTTATACAAACTCCTAAATGAGCCTAGGAAATTAAAATGGTCCCCGGCAACGGCGCCAAATTTTTGACACGCTCGTCGCAAACGCGCAAAAATAATTTCTAGATTTTCCCCAAACTATTGGTATAGTATAAGGTGCAACCTAGGTCATCTCCCAAAGACCATTTCATATTCTTAAGCAAATTAGGAGAAAGTTAGAACAAGGGGATTTTGTAAAGATTTGATATTGAGTTCTAAACACAAAATACAGAATGAAATTAATTTTCACTTAACAATTATCAACTCAAGGAATTCAGAGGCTATTTTCATAACTAATCATTGATCACTAAAATCATGCAATGTGTTTATCAACCTAGGATCATCTGGAACCCCTAAATGATCCTTGAATTCTCTACTGAGAAACCTTTTAGAATTTAATTGATTATGATCAACAAGATTTAGTAACCACTTAATCTTTTGTCTAAACCAATTTCACAATCAGAATTCAATTACTTAATTTCTACTCTTCAAACTTTTGGAAAATGATTTACCAATCAAAAACCAATTATAAATCAATTATGCATTAATCAAAATACGTCAACCGATCAAACTTTGATTAAAGAATAAAATTGAAGAATATAGTGAAGCAGAGTAGAAACCACTTAATAAGCATGTAAATAAAGATCAAGACCTCAAAGTTAAAATGAAAATAGCTTGAATCCTTGAATTGAAACTACAAACCTAGCCTTCCATGAAGGAGGCAAACTAACAACAAAGAAAAACTAAGCCTTCCATGAAGGAGACAACTAATAACAAAGAAAAACTAAGCCTTCCATGAAGGAGACAACTAACAATAAAGAAAAACTAAGTCTTCCATGAAGGAGGCAAACTAACAAGAAAGAAAGAAAATGGTGTTGGAGTTAATCTCCAAGGGGTGTGTTTCTCCTCTTGTAAACCCTTCTATTTATAGAGGATTTGTGAGGCATCATCTTCAGAAAGTCACCAACTAGGATATTACTTTTCTACCCTTTTATTGCTTTCACATGGGCTTTGTTGAAAATGCAAAACACTTTTGAATTTTTGTCACCAATTAGCACAACAATTTTGACTTTCTTGTACCGCAATTTCAGATGTTCACATGTCCGACTTAGAGCTTGACTTCTGAACAAAAGTTGTAGCCCCGGATCTTATCTTTCCAAAGGATCTAATTTCATCTCAATATGACTTCTGTATCTCACGATATGGTCAGATCTTTGCACACTGTTCAAATTCTACGTCAGCAACACTATCTCATCTTTTGAGATAATTTCGGAGTCCTAAACATCCCATTTAGAGTCTGCTATTGCTTTGTAACTGTGGACACTTGTTTAACCTTTCATTCAAGACAGATTTCATGATTTTTGGATGTCTAAAACTCCTATTATGCTCAAAATACTATAATAGTGTTATTTTAATCGGGTAAAAAAAGAAATTCAATTAAACTTCATATGAACCCAAACTCATAAAATATGACAAAGATCATTTAATTGAACATATAAGAAGTCTTAATGAGATAAAAGTGAGAAATAATTATTTATGAAATCTATACTTATGACAAAGATCATTTAATTGAACATATAAGAAGTCTTAATGAGATAAAAGTGAAAAATAATTATTTATAAAATCTATGCTTATCAACATTTTAGTTTTAATAGATATAATTTTTTAATTTTATTTAAAATGGAATCGAACGACCCATCATAAAATGTACGTGGATGGAGGATGGTATACGAATTTAAAGTAAAAGTTTCGATTATATATAGTAGATTTAGGTAATCATTTACAAAAGTGCAACAACCTTCATACAAATTATTTTTCTTTTTATGTATGTGACTTTCTTGCTTATTCCAAATATATATATATATATATATATATATATATATATATATATATGTATATATATATATATAAAAAGAAAAAATAATAATTTTTTAAAGTAAATTATATTAAAATTATTTTTAAAAAATTTTAAAATAAAAATTTAACAAATTCATTCATCAAATTAAAAATTTGTATAATATAAATTAAATATATAAAATTTATAAATTATTTAATATGTTATCAAATAACATCAATTTAGTATGTTATATACCTTTTATCATATTAGTAAATATTAATTATAAAAATATATCTCTATAAAATTTATTTTTTTAAAATTTTAGTGTGAATGATCACTATAAAAGATATTATAATTTTATTAAATTTATATTCCACAAAAAATTTATTCAAAAAAATAAATCTAATATTGATGATTCTAAAAATAAATTAATTCCTCTCAACGTATATAAGAAGAGTTTTGTTTATATACCCATACTTATTTAATAAGAAAATTTGTTAGAAATTTATGAGTATGATTTTCTTAAAATACATCAAAGCTGTAGACACATTATCTTTATATAAAAAATGGGTGTCTATTAGTATCGATAATTATTAACATTCACCTACTTATTTTTTAGAAATATGTATTAGCAAGTTATAATTTTTTTTTTTAAAAATATCGAAAAGTGTAGCTTTCCAAAATACACTAATCCCAGTTTCATAACTTAATAACTTTTTAATTAATTTTTTTTTGGCTTTTGTAATTTGTAATTTTTTTATTTGATTTTAAGAGTTATATTAAATTAGATTAGTTTATAAACATCTTTAATGAGATAAGAAGAGATGAAAAATAGCATTATTTTAATTTTTTAAAAATATAATAAAAATTAATAGCAAGTTGTATAAATTTACAATATAAATGAAACTTTTTTTTAAAGTTTTATTGCATTTTAGGTTCTTCTAAATTGATATATGGGTAATTTTAGTTTCTCCAATTGTTTTCAAACAGCTTTAGTTTCTTTATTTTAAAATCTTCAAATTTAGTCAATGGCTAATTTTTTCATTTAAAATTTTATAATTCTTGTTTTTTACTCATTTTTTTATAAAATTAAAATAATTAAATTATTTTATACTCAAAATTCACTAATCAAAATATTAAATTTCACTCAAAATAATAATAATAATAATAAGTTTTAAATGTTTTCTCTCCAAAGCCTAATCTTTAATCTTATAAAAATCCTTCAAATTCATTTAATTTCAACAAAATTTCTTATTTATAAATATTGAGAATCATTTTATATTTCAATACTATTATAAACACTTCAAATATTTAAATAAATAATAATTTAAGGGTTTTAATTTAAAAGAAATTAATGAAGGATCAATTTTGTTAATAAAAATAAAAAAATTGCTAAAAAGTTACCTAATTAAAATTGCACACGAGTTAAATTAGAAGGACTAAAATTAAATATAATTAAACCTTATTTTAAAATATCTTTAAAAGAGGATATTGCTTTTTAGCAAGTAGTACGAAATCAAAGATATGATAAAATATTTATGTAATATTTTATTTTGTTTTTATTACCCCAGGAAGTATTAGTTTTAACAAAAGCATTATTATAACCAACTAAAAATTAATTTCTATTATATAAATTAGAATAAGAAGTTTAAAAGGTGAGATGATTAGTAAATTTTATTCTCTCAATTACTATTCTATCTATATTATCTTTCTTCTCTTTTATGGACTGTAACTTTTGTATATAACTTACTAAAAATTAATTTCTATTATATAAATTAGAATAAGCAGTTGAAAAGGTGAGATGGTTAGTAAATTTTATTCTCTCAATTACTATCCTATCTATATTATCTTTCTTCTCTTTTATGGACTGCAAGTTTCGTAGATAACTTGTAAGGTAAACTTTTTCATAATCCGTTAATTTATTTTAATTTTTAAAATAAAAATCATCTTCATAATTTTAATTTAAATGTTTAACAAAATAATAATATATTTATTTTAAATTTAAATTATATATTCTTTAATATCTATGTTTAAAGTACACTTTTATTTTAAATCATATTAATAATTTAATATTTAATATGATAAAATATTTATTAATAATAAAAGTAATTATTATTGTTTTTAAATTATTTATTTATTTTAAAAAAATTAAAAACACAAGAACAAGTGAACAATTTGCTAGTGATGAGTTTGACTTTAGACAAATTTTAACTTGAAAGAAAATTTTAAATTAGAGAAAGCATAAAACACTATTTTAGAAATATTTTTTACATATGCATAGTATTCATTCCCTATTACATATATTATATAAAATATCTTTTAATAATTGATTAATATATTTGCAATAAATCATATTATCCTAAAAAATAGGATTAATTATTTAATAAAAATGATAAATAAAATATATTAATTAATAATAAAATATGTTAATTAATTAATTACGTAATTAATTAATTAATTATGCATGTGAGGTAATTGGTTAATTATATAAAAAATTAATTAATTAACGATTATAATTAGTCGATTATCGATAAAATTAATAAATTAAAAAAATTAGTTATTTAATAACTGACATGTAATGAATCCAGTTCCTATGTTAGTGTGTTTGCGTATATGAGAATACATGACATTTAGGAGAAAAACATTATATGTTGATGATGAAATTGAGCTTTCTTTATTTGGAGACGACTTTTCCACATTTTAGACCATGAATTTGTTATCGTGTGAAGCACACCTCAAACATCGTGCGCCGGTATTAAACGGCGTCGTATATGCAGGCAAAAATGGTTGGAAGTGGAACTGCCTTCAAAATTGAAAGTTAAGAGTAGAGTAACGCTATCAATTCCAAATTTTCCCTCTAAAATGGAAGCAAGTAAAATGATGGTGGAGGAGCTGCGAACGGAGCTCCACCAGCGTGGACTCTCTACCAGCGGAACCAAGCCTACTCTGGTACTCTCAAAAACCTAGACGACCTCTTCTCTCTCTCTCTCTCTCTCTCTCTCTCTCTATTTTGCATCCATAAACATATTTGTTATCCTTCTCTTCCTCCAGGTCCGAAGGCTTGAAACCGCCCTTCGCAAAGAAACTCGGAACGTTTCGAGCGACGCTGATGCTGGTTCCTCTCGTAGAAAGAGACCAAGGAATTCCCTCAATGAGGATTGCAACCACTCCGGTGAAGTCGTGGTTGCCGCGGAGACGAGAGAGGAGGAGAAGATAGTGACCGCCACCAAAAAGGGTGCGGCTGTTCTCGATCAATGGCTTCCGGATCACGTGAAAACACGCTATCATGTTCTGCAACTGGTAAGTCTAATATAATAATTGCAATATTAACCTCGTCAAATAGGTGCTTAATGTTGCTGTCACGTGTTTTTATTTTACAATGCAGGGTAGTGAAGTCTATGATGCCATGTTGAATCAGACAAATGTTGGGGACAACAATAACAAGTTCTATGTGATTCAAGTTCTTGGTGAACTCTCTATCTATCTACGTGTTGATGTTATGATAGTTATTTGTATGTTGAATTGCTGTGGTTCAAGTTCTTGGTGAACTCTCTATCTATCTACGTGTTGATGTTATGATAGTTATTTGTATGTTGAATTGCTGTGGTTACTGGTTATATGGGAATAATGTTTCTTTTCATAGCTGCAACATTTTAAATGATATGAACCATGGTTTAATGCCCCTTTCGCCTAATCCTGTTATTGCTTCTTATCTTCCTTTTTGGAATCTCAGATGATTGTTTGGCTGGGGTATTGATATTTACTAACCAGTTATCGCCAACCCAGAATGCCAGTAGTTACAAAAATTTGCTGTTTGAGATGTAGAAAGCATGCTTTGCTTTGTGTTTCTCTGGCAGTTTTTCTGTTTATTCCACTGGTTTTGCTGACTGCATATATCAAAATTTCTCACAGAATCTGACAGTGGTGGTGAATTCCTTGTTTACAATAGATGGGGAAGGGTAGGTGTAAAGGGCCAAGACAAGATACATGGCCCTTACACATCATGTGAGAGTGCCATCCAGGAGTTTGAACAAAAGTTTTTAGCCAAGACCAAGAATGCTTGGTCTAATAGGAATGATTTTGTTTGCTATCCAAAGAGTTATGCATGGTTGGAAATGGACTACAGTGGCAAGGAAAAAGAATCAACAGTGAGTTATATGGCTCTATTCCTCTTGTTGCATTTTCCTTCTGTTAAATCAAATATGATGTACCTTTTTGCAATTAACTCTGGCCCCTCTCCCTTGATGATGAAATTATTTCACTGTCTTTTATACGAAGGCATTTGTACAGAGTAGAGTTTACTCGTTTCGTGTCAATGGTAAGTAATTGATGTTGTCTTCACTTTCACTGTTGCCGGTGGATGGAGAGAAAAAGTAGGAAGACTATTTCAATTGGTCATTCTAAACATTTGTCACTTGCTTGTAGGTTACAGAAAATCCCAGCCTTAATTTAGGAAAGCAGCCGCTGGAATCAAAACTTGAGGCACGTGTTGCAAAGTTTATATCTCTTATTTGCAACATAAGCATGATGAATCAGCAAATGATGGAAATAGGTTAGTTGGTTATTGCTTCTTTCTTTCTGTGGAATGAGTCCCAGATCATTCAATCCAAAAGCGTGATTGACATTCTGTTGAGTCTTTTAAATCGACAATATAGTTTTCTTAGATACAAGAAATGACAGTCAATACTCATTGTCATGCATTTGAATCCTCTTTCTATAATTTTTATATAGCCTGATTCAATTTTCTTTATCTACTTCAATTGTGGATCTGTATTTTAGGCTACAATGCAAACAAGTTGCCCCTTGGAAAACTTAGTAAATCAACAATTTTGAAGGTAAACCTTTGAGCATGTCATTTCTTTTGTTTCCTGTGGCATTTGTTGATTTTATTTAACCCAATATGCGTAATTTTTCATATTGCTCTTCAGAAGCCTTTTGGATTATGTCAATCTGCTTCTCTTTTTGCTTTTTAGAAACTAACAAAAAAAAATGAAAAACTAAAGCCAGAGGTCTTTACATCTTGATCATGATGCAAAAGTTTCATTGTGTTGATGACTTATTTGTTTTCATCTTCTTGGGCATTGCTACAGTATTTCAACTTTCATGCTTTACAAAAATTAACCATTTGTATGTTTCTTAAATTATTTAGGGCTATGATGTTCTCAAAAGACTTGCCGATGTGATTGATAAACCTGATAGGAAAATTCTTGAGCAATTAAGTGGGTAAGAAATTGGCTGTCTTTTATTTTTTCCTTGATTTGCTATGCTCTACTTTTTCCTTTGAAGTGCTTAACCTTTTTATTTGCTTTTGAAATAGCTGTGTGCTGTTTTACCTATATTATAATTCATTTTCTGTCATCTGAGGTTGAGAATTTTTGCTTTAAAGAAATTGGAATACCATGCTTATAATTAGTTTATTGGCTTGTTGCAGAGAATTCTACACTGTAATTCCTCATGACTTTGGATTCAAAAAAATGCGTAAGCTATCTCTTTCAATCTCATTTATCTCAAACACGCATGTAGAGTTGGCTCTAAATCATAAGTAAATTCTCATGGTGGTTATGCATTCTTGGAAATATAAATAATGGCAGGTGGGTTTGTAATCGACACCCCTCAGAAGTTAAAACGCAAGTTAGAAATGGTAATCCTTTTTCCTGGCTGTATGTATTGACCTGGTTATTCTGGTTGCTCATGGAATATGATTACCCTTTTCTCATATTTTGGATGGTGGATACTCTTCTTATGAGGATTGTTATATACTTATAGTATATACTTTCATTTATGACTTTGTTGGGTCCTGTTTGCCATAGCTTCCTCTTGTCCCTTGGGACCAACTTCCTCCAGCATTTTCTAGTTGTTCTGTAAAAGAAACATAGTTTTAACTAAGTTTGTTTAACCATTGATATTAATTGATTCCTTCTTCTCAATTATAGGTTGAAGCTCTTGGAGAAATTGAGGTTGCCACAAAGCTCTTGAAAGATGATGCTGAAATACAGGTACCCTTATTTAATTTTCTTCTTGTAGTTTATTGTCAAATGTCAATATCTAGACGTTTGAGTCTCGATTTCAATTTTTTTTTCTCGGATAATTCTGTTAGTTATTACAAATAATATCCTTATCTCATTTGAGCTCTAAGGACAACTTACCTATGGAATAAGCTTAATGCATATGAGATTTATAGGCTCCAACTGAAGGGTAGCATTAGCTATTATGGATAAATTTGTTATATCTATCAGGGATTTGAATTGTAATCAAAATCAGATTTAAATATAAATTGGCAGGGCTGAGAGCAATTCTCTCTGGTAACTCCAAGTGTTTTAAAGAGTTTGAGTACTACTATGGGTGCTGAAAATATAATGGAAATTTTAATTATTTAGCATTAAAGATTAAATTGCAAGTTATGGTTAAGTACTTAAGAATGCATTTGATTTGTCCTTGGTATCTTATATTTTGAATGAGAAATGTTTTATGGTTGTAATTTTAGTTTTTTTTTTCTCTGTAAAATGAAGGGAGAGGCGTGCAACATTTTTTATTTTAGACAATCTAAAAACAATTTGTAATTTCTACCTATTTAATATTAGAATTTAAATATGCAATGTTTTGTTTAACACAATTCTGTATGTCCAGGAAGTGCATTTTCACCAATAGACATCCACTGCTCTATTAAATGAAGTACATCCTTAATTTATTTG
The DNA here is from genome assembly GCA_037954105.1 of Canavalia gladiata. Lineage (NCBI taxonomy): Eukaryota > Viridiplantae > Streptophyta > Magnoliopsida > Fabales > Fabaceae > Canavalia > Canavalia gladiata. The sequence continues at coordinate 21,653,689 of CM075660.1, forward strand.
CACTAATTATTTCCTTCAACTTGAAAATTCACTGGTTTACTGACTAATATTTAAACCACTTGATTCTTAAAATCTTAAAATAAAATGGCGCCCATGTATACATTCAGTTCTCTATACATTTTTGAGCCAGGATTTCTGCATTACCTTTTGGTTAGGCTCTTTCTAATTCATTATTATAATTCTGGATTTGCTGTAGGGAGATCCCCTATATACTTGTTATCAGCGCCTTTGTTGTGAACTGGTTCCAGTTGATTTTGGTTCTGAGGAATTCTCTATGGTAAATTATTATGATGTCTTTATAGTTTTGTTGGAAGATAACATTTCTTTTCATCTGTTTTGAAATATCATTTTGTTCATAAGCTTAAAAAAATTCTGCATAATTGCATGCTGCAATCATTAAATTTGATCTGTTTCTGGAGCTCCAATTCTTAATCCTGACACCTGCAGCCCCTTTCATATCATTTTGCCCTTTTGATGTCACCAGATTGAAGAGTATACGAAGAACACTCATGCAGAAACACATTCAAACTATACTGTGGAAATTGTTCAAATATTCAGGACATCAAGAGAAGGCGAGGCTGAACGATTCAGAAAGGTGTGGCTAGTGCATAATATAATAAGGATCTTCCTCCCTTAATTTTCCTTTTGCTGGGAATCTAAATTTGTAACGCAAAGTTTGTTTCTGTTTTTGATATAATGTTTATATGTAGTCATTTTGAATTGAGTCAACTGCCTTATTGACTTTGACAGTTTGCTAGTACTAAAAATAGGATGCTTTTATGGCATGGTTCTCGGCTCACAAACTGGACTGGAATTTTATCTCAAGGTAATTCCTTCTCTCATTTGTTTGATAGTTTCTTTGTTTGCATGTATATGCATATGGAGTGTAGACAATTTATTGTTTAATGCAATAATATCTGAGACTGAGTCTAAGATGGATGCATCTTCATCAGGTTTGCGCATAGCTCCTCCTGAGGCACCGGTAACTGGCTACATGTTTGGGAAGGGGGTGTACTTTGCTGACATGTTCTCCAAGAGTGCAAATTATTGCTATGCTACTCGTACTGCTAGAGATGGAGTACTCCTTTTATGTGAGGTTGTTTCTTGTCTGATGAGTAACTTTGTTGCATTATGTGAGGAACTGGATCAGAATTATAAGAAAGACACTCTTTATTAATAAAAAGCAGTAATACAGTCCAGGTATTCGAGAGACCTGGTTCTCTCCCAATACCTAAAGGCCCCAATCCTTTCACAAATTGACCAGCTCCCTATCTCTAAACCTTCCCTATTATTTATTGGCAAACTGCCTTGATTTCTTTCTATCTCAACCCAACTAATTAAAAGAAATTAACAACTTACCTAACTACTAAGGGATATCTATCAATACTCTCCCCTAAAGGTTTACCTTGTCCTCAAGGTGAATGACTTGTGGCTACTAGAATGAAGTTCCACTATTGTTCCAACTGATTGAAACATGATGATCATGCCAATTCCACTACGCAACCCAGAACATAGCTTCCATTCCTCCTGGATCAAATGCAAAAATATGAGTGCCCTTATTCAATTTAGGTGCTCTATTTTCTGCTGTCCTTTTGACCTTGAAACAGCATGTTAATGCCACCTTTCCTGAATCTGCGCAAGCAATAACCATGATTTGTTCTTGAAATTTGAAACTTTGTTGGGCTGTTTATCCACTAAAATCTTGAAATCTGAAATTGATGCAAATTAAACGGATCTTTTCTTGAGTTAGTTCACTTAGACAAAAAAATAGGATTATAATGAAAACAAATCAAAATTAGGGTTACAACAGAAGCAAATAAAAATTAGGATTTTGATTATTATAAGAATAAAATATGGAAAAGAGAAAGAATGAGGGAAAACGCCACCCTCAGTTCTATGAAAAAAGGAGAGTGCTCGGTGTAGGATCGCTATAAGAATATGAGAAACCCTTGATAAGATCCAAGTAATGGTTGTTTCTAATCCTAAGAGGCGCATAACTTCTCTTAAGAGAAAAAACCTTAATTCTTATTATTATCAAAACTATACCCTTAAAGAGAGTTATATAAGTATTTATAATAAAACTAAAATCCTAAATGGTTTAGTAGCCAATAGGGCCTTACTCACTAACATAACAAAATAAAAGTAACAAATCCTAAAAAAATTTAATAACCATTCTGACTAAATCCACCATAATAAACTAAACCTATGTTATTAATTACTGAAATAAACATAAAGTTCTAACCCAAAATATAAACATAAAGTCTTGTGCTTTTTTCTTCCATATCTTGGGTTGCCTTAAACATAGTTATGACTATGTCATTTAAGGCTTTTTTGACTTTCTTTACTTTTAACCTTGTCATAGAACCTTTAAGTCTTGTTGGAGATCATCCTCTTTGTATCTCTTTCATTCGTTATCATTATCTCTTTTTTGTTCGTATTAGAAACCATGAACAGTTTTTGAAATTTCTCTTTGCAATAAGAGAAGCAAGTTTTTGTTCTCATTCTCTGGTGCCAATATTTTTGCTTCAACCAAATTGGCTTCTTCTCCATTACTGAATTCAGATTCTTGATCTTCAACTCTTCATTTTCATTTTACCTTCTTTTTTCTCCAAATCTTCATATTCTTTTATGCTTTCTTGCATCAAAGATCCTTTATCTTCAACACAAACTGGTAGATCTGGGTCATATTCAGGTTGAAATCGCTTGAGCAAAGCCTTCACGAAGTCCCACCATGATGATGCACTTGAATGGTCCTCCTTCCATGCATACCAGCAAACAAAAGCTTGTGCATGCATAGCCTTCCCAACTATCTTTATTTTTTCCTTTTCAAGTATTCTTACAAACTCAAAATGCTGCTCCACATTAATCAGCCACCAATATACTTCTTTTCCTTCAAAATCAAGGATCATCTTCAAGATTCAATACCCACAGCTCCAAGATCGGAGCTCTGATACCAGTTGTAAGGAACTGGATCAGAATTACAAGAAAGAGACTCTTTATTAATAGAAAACAGAAGTACGGTGCAGGTATTCGAGAGATCTGGTTCTCTCCCAATGCCTAAAGGCTTCAATCCTCTCACAAATTGACCAGCTCCCTTTCTCTTAACCTCCCCTATTATTTATAGGCAAACTGCCTTGATTTCTTTCTATCTCAACCCAACTAACTAAAAGAAATTAACAACTAACCTAACTAATTATTTATTGTAAAACAGAAGTCTATAACAAGGGATGTCTATATATAAACGTGCTCTTAGGAATGACCATTGAAAATCTCAAGTATCAATTTCACCAATTGGTGTTGCATTTCAAACATTATTAGATAATTTAACAGCCCGAGTTGGAGAATTTGACATTGTTTTGTTATCCTATGTTGCTAGAATATGATGTGAAAAGGATTCCATTTAGAAGATTAGGCTTACAATGTGTTGATACTTGATCTACTTCAAGAAGTTTGATTTATATTAACTTGCTAGTTGTACAATATGTTGATATTGATTCACTTATTCAGGAAGCGTTATATTATTTCCTTTGTTTTTAGGTTGCTCTAGGTGAGATGGCTGAGCTTCTAACTGCTAAATATGATGCTGATAAGTTGCCTGAAGGAAAAATGAGGTTTGTTTCTCCAATTTCGTAATTGTCACTATTTTGCTTAGTTAATTGGCAACTGGACACCCCTCTCCTGAACTAGCTCTTGGGAGTGATTAGGTCAAAGCCTAAATTTAAAAGGGTATTAGAGCCTATTGTTGATCTGATATCGGGTTATCCTCAATTACTAAAAAAAATTGGTCCTGAGGATTTTCTAATACAATTTACTTGACACTTGCAATTAAAAAAGATCCTACAGTTTTCACCTTTGAGGTGTCTAGTCTTGAGCATGAAGGAGTGTTAAGATACTTTACATTGGCTAGAAATAGAATCAGAATACTCTTTACAAGACTTGGACAATTCTTCTCTCTTGAATTAACTTTAGGAATGAGTTAGGTCAAGCTCAAATTTAAAAGCTAACAACACACTCTTTTTAATATACTTTCTGTTATCGGTTGAATATAGTATGAAACTCCATTAAAAGGGAATGGAATTCACCACATTCAACAGATGCCACATGAACTTCAACTAATAGTATAGAGTGTATTGGTAAAAACGAGTAGCTAGCATTTTTCATAGTCTAATTCAATGACTAAGTCTATATTGATCAATTGATTAATGTCTTTTCGTAAGGTCAATCAACATAGCAAGATTTCATGGAGCCTGGCTGGCTTAGTGCCTGCCTCTCCATTTGACTCTAAATAAGTTCCAGTTCGTTGCTTTTAAAAGCTCCGGTGATTGTTTATCACGTCAGATATTGTGTATTGTATGCTTCACCTTAAGTTTATATGCTATGCAATCTCGTACTGCAGCACAAAAGGATTAGGAGGTACTGCACCTGATTTTTCCAAAGCTCGGAAACTAGAGGATGGGCTCACAATTCCCCTAGGAAAGCCAAAAAAATTCGGCATAAAGGTATGCACTTGAAATTAAATTTTTATCAGCAGAGAAGTTCGTTGATTGCCATGATTTAATACTTCACATTTATTCTCTATCACTGTTGCAGGGTGATCTATTGTACAATGAATACATTGTTTATAATGTGGAGCAGATTAGGATGCGCTATATTGTTCACGTTAATTTCAATTTTAAGACTAGAAGTTAGCAACTAGACGTGATTATTGTAATATCATGTATCTTTCATAACTTCAGTTTGCAGAGGCAATCGACAATGAGGATCAGTGTAAAGTATTTTTTGCCGACAAGTGATGAGGTGTTCACTGTGGCTAAGAAAAAAGAAGTCAAAGGCTAGTCAGTGCTTTCGTATTTGTGATAATATTGCAAGCCAAGAGAAACATGGAAACTAGGATGAGATAATCAAGAAAGGGAAGAAAAGTCAATAAAAACATTAACTAGTAGTGATAAAGTGGGTAGAAGTATTTCCTCTTTTGTTTTTTAATAACTAGGATCAATTCATGCACTTGTACGGGAGAAACAAAAACGTATTCAAATAAAATTTTTTCCATGTTTTGTAGTAAAATGACAAATGATCGAATGTCATTAAGTGGGAAAATCTTTCCCCTTGTAACCACAAAAGGTTGGAAAGTTGGACAATTTATATAAGATATAGATAAAAATGAGGGGTGTAGGGTGGGATTTGCATTTTAAAAAAAAAAAAAACTAATTTTAGAAAATGAAAATTTTAAATCACTTTTGCTTAATACAATTTTTTTTTTGAAAATTGGAACCTTTTCTCTCTTAATTATCATTTTATTTTGGGTAGGTGTTTTTTTTTTAACTAGAGAGACATGTAATGACAAACAAAGGAAGCATATATTTCATGAAACACCGCTTTGTAGGCATCAACTACTATGTAAAATACGACCCATACAAAAAATATATAGTTTCTGCGTGTTCACTTGAAATTTTACTGGGCTAAATTAACATGTAGGCATGTGCGCGTTAGTGTAACAATAATGAAATTGCAGTGAGCGAACGCCATACCTGAAATAGTCCCTTTTTACTCTACCATCTGCGACTCTGCTTCACAATTAAAAAGACTTGACTCACAGCTCGAGCCAGCATTCAATAGACTATTTGAAGAGGAGGGTTTTGGAAGGAAAAAGAAAAGGGGTTAAAAATTTTAATTTAAATAAATATTTTAATTTAATGCATTTTCAAAACATAAATTTAATATATTAATTATATATTTATCATCATAAATAATATGTTATTTTCTTAATTTAAAAATAAAAAATTTATCCTTCTTTTCCTTCTTTAAAAACCTCCTTCAAAAGAAAACTAAGGATAATGGGTTTCATTTAAATCGGAGTGTATGGCTCCGTTTGTTTTGGTCCATATGGTTAATGGAAAACAAAAGAGAAAACTAATGAGGAGGGGTAATGGTAGGTAATAGTTCCATACCGGCAATTATTGAAGGAACAAATATTTCAGTCCCATGTGAGTGGGTTCGGATTCGTGCAAATGTTAAAAGATCATATCATTTCCCAAATTTAACGGGCAAAGAAGGAAATGCCTTTTTGTTGTGTTGCTGTTCCTTTTTCTGAAGCATAGTCAAACACATACATCAAGTGCTGTAGAATTTTAGCTGCTTGGGAGCATGATTGAGTTTCAAAAACCTTTGAATAGTGGCAGTGCCGGACCAAATAAAGCATTTACCACATACCAAGTGCAGGGTGCACACGCCAATATTAAAGTCCTTAGATTTGATAATGACCTCATTCAAAATCCATGTTCCTCTCCCACAAGATACAGCATGGCCATTTTTTTAAGCCATAACTGTTCCAATCCATCTTAAATGTATGACACTAGAAAATCACCCCTTCCCCTACACTAACTTTATCTGCTCTTTAATGCATAAGAAATGAGTGCTTGCCAAAATTTAGAAATCCACTGTGACATACAAGCCTGTTTCATTTTTCCCTTGAACCTTTGTGCATAATTCAATATTCAATTGCCATGGCAGTGAACGATACAGAAAATAGTAATGATGAAATGCGTAAGTGTGACCTATGTAGAAACCGAACTAGGATTTGAACCATTGCAGCACGGCACAGCTTCTCGCATGCTATTCACTAGACTTGGTAATGTTCCATTACTTCTCCTCCTCAAAGTGGGGGAAAGAAACTTTCAAAACAGGCCTTTGTAGGGGATACTCTATCGTGCAATTGAAATAGTTTTTGTCCTACCTTTAGATTCTTTATCAAGTTGTAAAAGGAGCTGAGGACGTCTCTAATTAGTATGCATAAAAGCAAATTACACTTACATTACAACAATTAAATGTTTATTGGTACTAGCTCGAGCAAAAGATATGTGATTAACTAGAACAGGTTCGGTTTGGAATTGAATTTGAAGTAGGTATTATTCATGGTTGCTACCAGGTTATCATATTTGGAAGTTGTGTAGGCCTTTTCTTACTTAGGCACTATGCCTATGATGTGCAGAAGAAGTTGGGAGTTTTGTGTCCTAGAGGGGCAGTGTTTAGGCATTAATTAGTGTTTGAAATTGTTGCAGTGTAGGGTGTATTAAAGCGCTAAAAACATTGGGGAGAAAAGGTAAGGGCCTATTAGATATAGGGAATGATATCAAGCTAGGGAGCCTCCCAACTTTCTCTAAAACTCACACATGCCATACTCAAAAACTTGCGCTCAACACGCAAAGCCTACGTGCACTCATACATTATTCTTCACCTCTCTGCTTGCCATCCAATTCTTTGCAAACCAAAAAGGAAACCCAATATGGGGTAGCCCCGTATGCATGTGGGGCCCAACATTTGTACAAAGGTAAAGGGCCCGGGCCTTGTACCTCTCTCTCTCTCTCTCTCTCTCTGCTGCAGTAAACCTCAAATGAACAAAGGGGTTGGTCACTTTTTTATGAAATTAAGGCAGACAAGACTGAATTCGGGTTTCCTTCGATATCCCTTCTTTGAATTTCTGTGTATGCTGGCATTATAGCATACCATGGCATGGCACGGTTTGCCACACTTGTTTTTCTTTATAGTTTTTCCTCACACATGAACACCTTCACTTCACTCATTGCTCCTGCCACGTTGCTTACATAAATCTTTTCTGTCCTCTCTCTAAACTTTCTACCTATAAATACTGAACCTTCTCCTCTGTCTAGTTCAACTTCTACCACTGGGTGAGAAGCTCCTTGTTGGAGAAGCAGGGCACGTGCAACTCTCTCGGCTCTCTTCGATCCATTTAACCCTTTGCACGTGCTCCCCTTCTCCAACACGGCTTCCTCACCCTTCCTTCCCTCCCTCTCTTACTCGCCTACTCTCCTCCACTCACTCTAACACTTCATCAGGTAATTTGCTTTCCTTCTGTCTTCTTTCCTACGTAAAGTTCCAAATTTATTCATAATTAACTCCTTTTCTTCTTCTTTGAGGAACTATATACACGAAGCTTATCAGTTTTAAATTGTGCTCTCCAACACACGTTAACGTCTACCATGCTGAGGAATCACATGTGTAACTCTGGATGTAAAAATCTACCAACACTTTCTCTTTTTTTACGGTGTTTCAAGTCTAAAACTGGACCAGAGGACACTGTTGTGCACTTATATACAAGTGGTTTTTGAACTTGAGCACCTTTCGATTCTTGGAGTGAAAGTTAACTTGGCAATGTAACTCAGGCACCAGACATATGCATCAGAGCTACAGAGGACGAGTTTCTTTGGTGTTTAATAGAGGAAAGTTTCAATGAGCGAAATTGGCAGTGTAATCGAAAATGTTGAAACATGTTATAATGACTCGGTACTATGGTGTAGCTGTCCAATGGCATTTTTTGCTGTTAAAAGAAACTCGTATTTATTTTAGACTTTAGTGTTTGTTTGGAAATGTTTAGTTTAAATGATTAAAATTTCGTATTAAAATAAATAAATAAATCTAAACCCAACCGTCGGTGTACCGTGTATGATGTGAGAGGGATTCAAGTAGTCTCCGAATCCAAAAACGACTCCCTGTTGCATATTTTTACACCCAACGTTCTCATTATCATATATTCAATATATTTACATCTATATTTTTATTCAATGTATTTATAATTTTGATATATTTTTTCTATATTTTTATTCTTGTTAGATCATATAATGTTCAATTTTTCTCTATTTTTTGTTTTATCTTTCTTCCTTTCATCCAATAAATTTCAATACATCTCAAATATCATGTATGCCAGCATTTTCCTTTTACGCCAGTGTCTTATGCCTGCATTATTTGCAGCAAAATTCTTCTGAAGAAATCAGCAACATCGTTACCGGACCTGAAAGAACAATCTAGATGGAGTTAGATGATTTCTTATTTTAATCTTATTTAAATTTTGAAAGTAGAAAAAAAATATATTTGTTAAGGAGTTGAATGTGCTCGGTATTAAATGCTAAATTTTGGATTTATGTTTTTTAAATGAGAGATTTACCTTAGAGAATAAAATAAATGATATAATTATTTATTATAATTTAGTAGTTGGTAAGAAAAAAAATTAATACTTGAGATTTAAACAATTATATAATTTATTATGTATATATATTTAATAATAATTTTAAACGTTAATTTTTCATAAGTATTACCTTATAAAGTTTTTACAATTGCCGTTATGTTTGTTGGATGATTGAATTAAAATGTTTTAGAGTTTAATGCAAACAGAGATGGAGGGCCTGAAAAACTTTTCAATGACCATTATCTCGCGAAAATACCGAGGAGTTATCCTTTGACATAAAATCAAACAATGTCTTAAAAAATTATTATTCGGGTTTGCTTAAGGTACTCATGAGTTAAATAATTTTATTACAAGGAGATGAATGAGATTTTATTTATAAAAAGTTAAATAAAAATGAATATAATATTTAATTACATTGATTTATTTAAAATAAGATTATTTATTCTATAGAATAATCTAAACAAATTTATTATTATTACTAGAAAAATATTAATTAATGGTTTTTAATATACTTAAGAATATATAATAAAAAAATTTATATAATAAATTTTTATTAAAAAAATATATCAACTAATGTATTAATATTTTTAAATGATACTAATACAATTTTACTATTTATTAAGTTTTATTATGTATCTTTGAATAGATAGTAGAAAATTTGATTAATCAAAGCCCTGAAAATGTTGGTAAAAGAAGTAAAAATAAATTAATTTTTCAAGGTATACCTAAAAATATATGATAAAAATTTATATATAATATTTTTTTATTAAAAATCACATTATCTAATACAATTGAAAAACGATTAGTTTACTATTTATTAATTTATGTGCCCAAAAACATACATTAGAAAAATTCATTTATTATATATGCCATTGATGCATCTTCTGTCATGATTTTTAATATATCTCAACATAATTTTAAATAATTTTTTAATTACTATCCTTAAATCATTTTTAATAAAATAACTTTAACTTACTCTAAATAATTTAAAATATAATAAAATATTTAAATAATTTATTTTTAAAATTATTTATATAAACAATTACTATCACACATTTATATTAGTATTTTTAATTATTAAAACATTTAATGCTGTTAAGTTGCGATTATTATTATTATTATAAATAATAATTTTTTATATGTATAAATTTAAATTAATTTTAATCCATCCTTAATTTTAAACATAAATATAAAATTTAAATCTATGGATGGTTTAATCTATCGACTCGTTCCATCTGATTTGTAAATATAAAGTTGAATTTAAAAATATAGATATCTATTTTATCTTTATTTTAAATTTGTTATAATAATTATAATATTACTTCAATGAAATTATTAAATTTTTATATTTTGTTATAAATATAAGTTTTTTATTAAATTTTTTATTTTATTTATATTTTTAATATCTATTTTATATATTATTTAAATTAAACGATATTTAGTATGTTATTTATCTAAAAATATATGCATAAATAAATAAAAATTATAATTTTAAAAAAATTAGATATAAATTTTTTGGTAGGTTTATCCGAATCCAATAAAGTTGGAATTCAATCTTAAAAGTTCATTTTTATTTTTTACAAATTCACATCCATATCCGTTCTAATTTTTAACGAAGTGAAAACGACAAAAAAGAGTAAAATTCATCCGTAATCTATTTTATTATCATGCCTACTTAATTTTTGCATGAAGTAAAAATTAAATTCATATTTTTAAATAGAGGTAATTTTATACAATTTTTCTCTTCCATGATTATATATTTTTTAAAGTTAAATATATTTTTAATTCTTTTAAAATATTTTAATTTTAATTTTGATTCTTTAATTTTAAAATTTTTAATTTAAATTCTTTATTTTTAAAAATTATAATTATAGTTCTTAATATTAATTTAAATTATATTAAATCAAATTAAATTAATTATTATTAAAAAATTTTTTAATCAAATCTTAATTATAATTCTTTAATTATGATTAATTTTTTTTATTTATTATAATTTAAATTAATATATATAGAGATTATAATTAAGGTATTTAAAAAAGAAGAACCTAGATAAAAATTTTAAATTTGAAGTATCAAAATAAAAATTTGAATATTTTAGAAAAATTAAAAATATATTTAATTTTATTTTGTATTATGTTGTAATGTGTGCACTTTTATATTCAAATAAATAACTATATATTTTTCTTTAGTTAACTATTTATTAAAATATATTTTTTATTTACTTCATATTAAACAATTTTGACATCAACGTTCTGTATAACAAGTTCTAATAATTAAATTGATTTTTAAAATTTAAATACTTATATTTCATGATTCGATTAAAAAATTATTATTTAAAAGTGACAAGTTATTAATTAAATTATTATTTTCTAAGCGTTTCATTTATATTGTAATTATATCTTAAAAGCACACGTCTAATCTATATGCCCACTGTTTAGTATAAAGTAGTGTGACCACCAATACAATTATAAGACTATATTATGAGTAATGCTTTGAGAATTTTTAAAATTTATGAATAGAAAAGAATAAAATATATAAAACAGGCTTATCTCTAAACTCTTTTATTAAAAAAAAAATATATTACTCTTTTTAATATAAGACAAAAAATATAAAGAAATATTCATTAGATTTCATATTTTTCTATTTGGACTCCAATATAGATTTAAAGTACATAGTATAAAATAATTATTTTGTGATGATAGGTATATATAAATTATTTTATTAATCAATATATATATATATATTTAATGATTATCATTATATGAAAGAAAAATGTACAAATAAATTATAAATTGTTTTAACATTTTAATTTTTTTGGTTCTTTACAATAAATTAATTCAAGTTTTTAAATATTTATGATATTACGTCCTTCAAATATTGAATGATATAAAAAATAATTTTTGTTTTAAATTATAAATTGACGAAATAATTATTTTATAAACAATTTGATGTAATATTTTTTTATATCATATAGATTTTTAAATACTAAATAAATATTTTAGTTTTTCATTAAGTAATTTATAATAATTTATTTATTGAAATATAGTATAATGTAAGTAATATTTAATGTTATTATTTATATATTTTAAATAATTAATAATATGAGAATAAAATATTATAATTTTATAAAATCCTATGTTTTTTATTAGTCATAATGGTCGCTTTTAGTTAAATGTATACATTAGTCATAATATTTTTTATATCAAATAAAAATGAATATTATATTAATAAAATATAGTAAATTTTTTTAAGTTAAATCTTATTTTTAAATTTTTTAAAATAAATTTTAAATTATTAATATATTTTTTCCTCTACTTTTCACTTATTCAAATACTAAAAAATAAAAAAATATAATTTTCTTTCTATTTTTATCTATTCAAATAGTTTACTCCTTTTTTTTTCTTACACTTTTATTTTTATTTTTTCTCTTTCTTTCTATTTTCTACATCATCAGAACAAAATTAGTGTGATAGACCTTAACTAGGCAAAGTGTGAGCTTATGAAGTGTGAGAATGGGCGATGAAGAAGACAAATACGAAGACTAATACAAATCACAAACAGTGAGAACAAAGGGCTTGTAAGCTTGTTGGTGATGATTCCAACACCAGACTGTGTAAAACTGGAAGAAAATTATAACCAGTTTTCCTATCCACAAGATAAATGTCATGTTCAAAAATAGTGATATAAAAACTGTTTGGAAGATATTATAAAAAAAATTATAAAAATGATTTATGAAATTTATGTTTTTTTTAACTTACTTTTATAATTTTTATATAATTTATTAAAACAGAATTTTTTAGCTTATTTGAATAATTTTATGATTAAATTTATAACAAACTTTTATATGATAAAATTTTATTAGACAAATACTTAATTAAGTTATTTTTAATCTATCCCAAACTTCTTATACTAATCTTAACCATAGCTCTATGATATCTTGAAACAACCTTTTTGTATAAATTGCCTAACTTTTCATAAAACTTAGCAAAAGAAGAAAATGGGGTTGAACATGTTGGCAATCCTTGTGGCCATGATTTTGAAATTTTGTATGGGTGAGGAGGAGGATAAATAAGGTGTTGGTATGATTTTAGGTATTTTCAACATGAATGCTTAGATTGCTTCTTGCATCAGTTTTTGTTTTTTTATTTTCAATAAATAAATAATACGCAGGTATCTTCTACCAACAATAAAATAAGTGAAATTTTTATATTTTTTGATAAATCATACTCACACCTCTTGTTTTCTAACAAAATCATATACAATAACTTCATCTTTTTAACAAAACTCTAAACCTTCTAATAATTTAAATTTTGTTATACCGTTTACCCTTAACTGTTTGATAATGTTAATAAATCTAACACAATACAAACATGTGAGTTGACATGCATATTAATAACTTTTTCTTAAAAAAAATAAGTACTTAAAAACATTGACAAGAGAAACTTTAAGGTTACACCAATCTCTTCCTTTGTTACTTCCAAGAGAATGCATGGAAGCATGTAGGATCAATGACTATGATTTACCATCCAAGATTAAAGTCATAATAAACGCATGGATAATGGGAAGAGATCCTGAGCATTGGTATGACTTAAAGAGCTTTATACTAGAAAGGTTCCATGGTACTTCTATTGATTTCAAAGGGACAAACTTTTAGTACATCCCTTTTGGGATAGGAAGGAGAATGTGTCCTGATCTCTCATTTGATTTAGTCAATGTTGAGTTTGTTGTTGTCAAATAACTCTATCACTTTCAGTTGGAACTCCCAAAGGGTATGAAGACAGAGGAATTGTACATGGATGAAGCATTTGGAGGTGTGACGCGAACAAGAATCAGTCTACATTTGATTCCCACTCCTTACAATCATTCAATTCATGATAATAGCAAATGAGGCACATTCATTCCAATTTAATGCATGATGTTTTTTTTTCTAATTTTTTAAACATTGTAAAATAAAATATAAAGCAATTATCTAATTTTGATATATATATATATATATGACACGCTCGTCGCAAACACGCAAAAATAATTTCTAGATTTTCTCCAAACTATTGGTATAGTATAAGGTGCAACCTAAGTCATCTCCCAAAGACCATTTCATATTCTTAAGCAAATCAGGAGAAAGTTAGAAAAATTGGGTTTTGTAAATATATGATATTAAGTGCTAAATACAAAATACAGAATGAAATTAATTTCACTTAACAATTATCAACTCAAGGAATTCAGAGACTATTTTCATAACTAATCATTGATCACTAAAATCATGCATTGTGTTTATCAACCTAGGATCATCTGGAACCCCTAAAATGATCCTTAAATTCTCTACTGAGAAACCTCTCAGAATTCAATTGATTATGATCAACAAGATTTAGTAACCACTTAATCTTTCATCTAAACCAATTTTATAATCAGAATTCAGTTGAAGTAAGTAATAAAATGAAAACCTTCAATTAAATTACTTAATTTCTACTCTTCAAACTTTTGGAAAATGATTTACCAATCAAAAACCAATTATAAATCAATTATGCATTAATCAAAATACGTCAACCGATCAAACTTTGATTAAAGAATAAAATTGAAGAATATAGTGAAGTAGAGTAGAAACCACTTGATAAACATGTAAATAAAGATCAAGACCTCAAAGTTAAAATGAAAATAGCTTGAATCCTTGAATTGAAACTACAAACCTAGCCTTCCATGAAGGAGGCAAACTAACAACAAAGAAAAACTAAGCCTTCCATGTAGGAGGCAACTAACAACAAATAAATCCTAAGCCTTCCATGTAGGAGGCAAACTAACAAAAAAGAAAACGTAAGCCTTCCATGAAGAAGGCAAAACTAACAAGAAAGAAAGAAAGAAAGAAAGAAAATGGTATTGGAGTTAATCTCCAAGGAGATGTGTGTTTCTCCTCTTGTAAACCCTTCTATTTATAGAGGATTTGTGAGGCATCATCTTCAGAAAGTCACCAACTAGGATATTACTTTTCTACCCTTTTATTGCTTTCACATGGGCTTTGTTGAAAATGCAAAACACTTTTGAATTTTTGTCACCAATTAGCACAACAATTTTGACTTTCTTGCACCACAATTTCGGATGTTCACATGTCCGAATTAGAGCTTGACTTATGAACAAAAGTTGTAGCCCCGGATCGAAGCTGCCCAACAAATTTGATTTCATCTCAATATGACTTCTGTATCTCAAGATATGACCGGATCTTTGCACACTGTTCAAATTCCACGTGAGCAACACTATCTCATCTTTTGAGATAATTTCGGAGTCGTAAACATCCCATTTAGAGTATGATCTTGCTTTGTAACTGTGGACACTTCTTTAAGCTTTCATTCAAGACAGATTTTATGATTTTTGGGTGTCTAAAACTCCTATTATGTTCAAAATATTATAATAGTGTCATTTTAATCGGGTAAGCAAAGAAATTCAATTAAACTTCATATGAACTCAAACTCATGAAATATGACAAAGACCACTTAATTGAACATATAAGAAGTCTTCATGAGATAAAAGTGAGAGATAATTATTTATGAAATTTATGCTTATCAATATATATCTATCTTTGACTAAAGAAACCATTCTAATGAAATGATAATTTTTTTTTCAAAAAATTTTAATGTTATAAACAAATAAGTCATTTTAAAAGAAATTTGTATAAATGTAAAAAAAAAAAACAAATACATTATATGTGGTTTCTTTAAATAATAGAATGTGAAAATGTAATTTATTTTATATTTTTTATTCATTTTAATGATAAAGAAAAATGATCACCAATAAAAATATTATTGTTACTTTTATATATTTTATAGAATGTGATTATATATATATATATATATATATATATTTCATGACTTTAATAGTCAAAATGGATTTTATATTATGATAATTGAGTTTAAATATAAAATTTGTAATATGTGATAATGATGATATGAAATACCATTTACCAATTACATTAACAAAAATTATTATATGTTATACTTCATATTTATTTATTTTTTAAATAATGAAGACCTAAATAAAAAAAATATCAATAATAACTAAAATAAACTACAAAAGTATTTTTAAGGTATTTGTATTTTTTTATTTCATAAATAAGATAATATAATCATATTAAAACTAGAAAAATATATAATTTTTATTATATTTAAATAATGAATCTTACAATCAATTATAATAAATTTTTATTTAATAAAAAATATATTTTTTAATAATAGTAGTATTAAAATACTTAATAATATAAAAAATATTTTTTTTATAAAAATTAATATTATATTTAATTTTTTAATTATATATATATGGGAATTGTATACAATTTTAAAATAAATATTGATAATTTAAATCATTATAAAATATCGTTATACATATACATAAAGCCGTTAAAATTGATTTAACGGTGGAAAATTAAAAATTAAAGTAATTTAAGATGCTGAATTTAAACTTAATTGATTTTTACATTATATCAAAATAATATATATATATATATATATTTAATACTTGTGTTATATCTTCATTTAAAAAATAAAATAAATTATCTTTTTTTAATATAGTTTTAGAACTATGATTTTTATTAATTTATTATCACAAAATATAAAAAAAATATTTCTGTTAGATATATTATTTAAAAATAGAAAATTATAATTTACAAACATTAAAATTAAAATTAAGATTATTTTATTTTAATTTAAATATATTTTTAATTTTGTAAATACGACAAATTTTGGTTTTAGTTTTCATATTTTTTTTATTTTAAACTCTGATTTTTAAAATTTTATTTTTAATTTTTGTTATTAATCTATAATTAAATATTACTGAGTTAGCTAAGAAATATTTGACTAAAAATAATTTTTTAACGACAAATTAATAAGAAGAATAAAAAATAAAAATTTTAAAAGTAAAAAAGTTCGTTATATTTAAATAACACTAAGAACATGTATAAACTCTTTAAGCAAAGCAAACAGTGTGTGCTCAGCGAGTGGTTTTGCAGAAAAATTAGCGCGGCTCACTTTGGATTCTCCTGTAACTTAACCAAAATTCAAATCTCTCTGATCTAATCTAACATTTGTTCACCAACAATCCCCATTTCCTCATTCTTCAACATATGCATCTACGCCACAAGAGGCAACAATGTTGCACGAGCTTCTGCTAGCGTTACTGGGTTACACCGGCGACTTAATCATCGACCAGAGGGATCAACTCACCGCCGAAACCCCCATCTCCGATGAATGCACCTTTAAGCTCGCTCCTGACATCTCTTTTATCGACCCAAGCGATAGGTTCTCACCCCAACTTTCCTTTTTTTGCCCCTAAACCCCCAAAACAATTTGTTTTTTTTTTTTTGTAGGTTTATTTATTTATCTATGGGCATTTTGAAAATTGCAACTTTCGAATGAATTGCGTTGGTTGCAGGGAACTTATTGAGAGGATCATAGTGTTGGGGTTTTATTATAGGGAGATGGAGCGATTTTCAGCCAAGTCTAGGAATTTAAGTTGGATAAGGTCTGCAAATGTGAATCCTTTGGAAAAGAGGGAGAAGCACAGTGTTTATCGTAGGGCCCTAGCCAATGGCATTGTTGAGATACTCTCAGTTTATAGGTCTGCGGTTCTGCATATTGAGCAGAAGTTGTTGTCTGAAACCATGCCTATCTTGGCAACTGTTACTCAGGGCCTTAACAAGGTAAATTTTTCTGTCCCTCTTTTTTTTCTGTTTATCTTGGTATTGACTTTGTTTTTTATGCGCTTTCCAGTTTTTCTCCATTTTGCCACCTCTGTATGAGCTCATCCTAGAGATTGAGCATGATGATATTCGTGGAGGTCAACTTCTTAATCTCCTGCACCAAAGATGCCACTGTGGAGTGCTTGAGTTACAGACTTGTATACAAAGGTATGTGGTTCTTTTCACGCATGGTATTCTTGGTAATGTTAAGATGCATGTTATATCATTTCCATCCATGCGATGATCTGTCTTGATTTTGCTGTTGTATTAGACTATTAGTCAATAAGCTTTTACAGCTTTTACTCATGAATTTTTTTATGCTATTAGTAGCTACACAGTCTTTAATGTTGTAAAAAAAATTATTGGTGTGAAGAAAAAAATATCAAAGACTCTATCTGTTGGGTTGGTTTGCAGGTTAATGATGGATTTCTTTTTGCGACCAATTTGTTTATTCTGGTCCCAAAACACCTTGCTCTTTGCATCAATCTTCAGTTCACACTCCTAGCTAATTATTATTATTATTATTAACTTTTTCGGTTATTCTTGTACAAAGCTTAGGCTTCTCTGGCATGGGCACCAGGTCATGTATAACCAGCTTGCATCATGGATGGTTTATGGGATTCTTCAAGACCAGCATGGAGAATTTTTCATTAGGAGGTAGCTCAATATTAATTTTTAGAGTGGATTCGATATGCATGAATTTGTGTCTCTCTCTTTGTGCATACGTTGTATCTCTTATCACTATTATAGGGGTAAACTGATGTGGTGGTGTCTTATTGCCAGTACAGTGACTAGAATGAGATATATCTTTTCCATTTATTATTCAAGAGTCAAAACTTTGTGAAGGCCTTTTTTAAAATATTTCCTTAATTGATGTATCATACTACTAAACTGGATATAAAGAATTATTATTATCAATTACGGATCAAAATAATTGTAAGCCCCATTATATTTCAATAGTTTCTGTATTTTGCTGTTGACACCTTGATTTGACAATGACTAAACAGTACTTATTTGTTCCATCTGTTAGAATATATGAAGATTTCCAGTATTATCTTAATCATATCTTAGATCTTAGATTATCCTTTAGGATTTGTTTTCCTATTTCCTCACTATCTCTTAAGATTGGCTTCCATTTTATCTTATGTCATAACTTGTTTATTTAGTTAGTATTGTGATTAGTATAAATGAGGGTTTAGTGCTCTATGTTTTAATATGATCATATCATCACATATAATACATTAGATCCTGCTAAATTAATTTCAATTTCATAGTCTTTTGTCTCTATTCTTTCTATTCTCTCGCTCTATACCTAAAACTTCATAATTTCAACATTATCCATCATATTTTGTATTCAAGAGAACCTATTAGCAGAAGGATATAAAGAAGAAAGGTGGATGCTGAAGACAAATAAAAGAATGAACCTATGCTGTTAAATCTTAGTAGTCTTTTATCACCCCCTATCCTCTCCCCTCAAAACTAGAAGAAACTATGTGGGTAAAATATTTGCTGAGTTTGGTACATGAAAACTAATTTATTTGGATTTTAGTTCATCATCTTCATTTCATTAAACTTTGTAATTGTTTGGTAATTTTGATGATTTTTGGTTTCTGTTATGTATGATTGCATATTTGACCTGATTCATTTGCTTTTCAGGCAAGAAGATAGAGATGTAGAGAATAGCTCATCTCATCCAGATATCTCTGAAAAGTTGGCACGCATGTCAACCGACGACGCATCTTTGACTGATTGGCACTTGGGCTTTCATATTTCTTTGGTAGTTGCTCTCACTATTGGCTAATTCTTTACATGTCATGGCACAGAGTTCATTTCCTTTATAATGAAATTTTGGCTCTTGTTGCTTGTATCTCACTTTATGTCCTTTACTTTAAATTGACAGGTCACCAAGGGTTTGTACATAGAACTTCTTATATATACATACTGTTTTGTTTTGCAGGATATGCTGCCAGAATATATACCTATGCGTGTTGCAGAATCAATTCTTTTTGCTGGCAAAGCTGTCAGGGTTCTACAAAATCCAAGTCCTTCCTTCCAGTCTGGGGATGCTGTGCATCCTCAAATGCCTAAAAGCTTTCAGAGAATACATGGATTAGCAGGGCGTTTTCATTTTCAGAGGGAACCTGCAATTAATACGGGAATGGGAGGAGAAGATTTGCTTCCACAATCTGAGGCAGATAAGATTGAAGCAATGCTTCTGCATCTAAAGGTTTTTATGTCCTGCCACTTCACTCTATCATATAGATGCTGATTTTGCTGTTTTTTGAGTGTTGGATTGTTGGCAGACTTTTATTTGGTTTACTTCTACAGTTCTAACCAACTGATTGATGAATTATGTGTTCTTTACCATTATCATTTCCAGTTAGTCTTTAGACAAATTCATTGTTAATTTTCCACAGGAATCATCTGAATTCCATAAAAGATCATTTGAATGTGCTGTGGACTCTATTCAGGCTATTGCAGCCAGTCATCTATGGCAGGTGTGTAACGTGAACCTTTTGGTTCATATATTTATTAATTTTAGTGCAGTTTTGTTCAGAGCCTTCAATTTCTATTCCATCCATGTCTGCAGCTTGTGGTTGTACGTGCTGACTTGAATGGTCACCTGAAGGCCTTGAAAGACTATTTTCTTTTGGCAAAAGGAGATTTCTTCCAGGTAAATCTTGAAATATTATCTATGCGAAATTTTGACTGGCAATGAGCACCTTTCAACTTGCACATATTGTTTTTATTTGTGTTAAAGAAAGTACTATTTATTATATTCAAAGTTTGACACTTGTTTGAATGGATGCGACAAAGGTCCGTTTGGGGTTGTGGCAGAGGGGAAATAGGAAATTTGAACTTTAGATAACTATCCATGAGATAGTGATTTCAATCATGTTCCTTTAACTTTTCCTGTATTCATTTGTTTTAACCTTTGGAAGTGATCATATTGATTTAATCATAGTCCTTGTGTGTGTGCGTCTATTGCCATGTCATGTGACATTATTTCAATCAAACATACTGTACCCATAAAGTACTTTTAATCAATCAGTATGTGGTGTAAATTGTTGTGGATTACTTGCTATTTTAATAGTAGCTTGAGTAATTTGTAATTGATCATAAGTTATGGTAGATGGTTTTCCTGTCATCCCTAAATCTGGCATCTACATTTTTCCTTTATTTTGGGATCATCCCATTTTGGATGAACCGTAAAATATGTTTTTTGAACTAGCAAATTGTCTTGACTACATAATAAATAATTCAATTACAGGATAAGAGATGTCGCTAATTCATGTAAACTTCAAACTAAAAAATCAACATTGGCAATTCTTCCTCTATATTTTATGTCCTTGGATATGCATCAATTACTCAATGAGGTTTAAACTTCAGTTTATCATGTAATTTAATAAAATTATACTGAATTCTTTGATTTACTCATTATTTTCTGTACCAGTGTTTCCTTGAGGAAAGTCGTCAGTTAATGCGATTGCCACCACGCCAGTCGACTGCTGAAGCCGATCTTATGGTCCCATTTCAGCTGGTTTGTTTAACTTATTATGATTATGATATAATTTTTTAGCGTAATGTCTTTCACCTGTCAGTTACATAAGCATGTTCCTGTTTTAGATGCTTTAACAAACGCTTAATTGCAATGCAGGCTGCATTAAAAACTATTGGTGAAGAAGACAAATATTTCTCTAAAGTGTCCTTGCGGTTAGGATCCATACTTATTATATTTCCTTCCGCTAGTGCTAGCTTCATGCTGCACTGTTATGAAACTCTATGCTAAAGTGTTCTCTACTTCTTATAGGATGCCATCTTTTGGAATCACAGTTAAATCTTCTCTATTAGAACCAAAGGGAACCTCTTCTGTAGATGGTAGCTCTGGTGCTTCACTTTCTACTTCAGAAATGTCACTTGATGGTTGGGATGGTATTGCTCTTGAGTATTCTGTTGATTGGCCTTTGCATTTGTTCTTTACTCAAGAAGTCCTCTCTAAGTAAGTTTCTACTGCTAATGTCCTGCTCCCAAGGGATAATTCTTTCCTCTTTCTATTTAGTTTAGATATACTAGATCTAACTGGAAGGTGCCATGGCATTGTAAATCAAATGCACAAGATGTGTAGATGTTACATTTTCTTAGGGACCATTGGTTTAAGAGACGTACATCATATATGTATGGGGGGTTATATCTTGTGAGAGAACTTGTTTACTTTTATAATGAACTGATGGGGAGTGTTGGATAATCTGGCTTAGATGGTCAAGATTTAATGAGTGTTTAAGAAAGTCACATGGTTTTTTGTTTTAGTCATGACCATTCATGCAATATTCAATTATCAGGATTTGTCTCCTCACTCTCATACTAAAACAAAGCTTTGGCATTATATGTCTTAACAAACTTGACATGTTATTACATGTCAATCGTTGTTCTGCACAATTAACTCTTTTAACAGGTACCTTAGAATATTCCAATACTTACTGCGGCTCAAGCGAACACAAATGGAGTTGGAGAAATTATGGGCATCTGTAATGCACCAATATCACCGAGATTTTGCTAAACAACGAAAAGATCGAGACAAGTGCTCAATAACACAGCAGAAACGTCAGCGGTTTCGACCAATGTGGCGTGTTAGAGAACATATGGCATTCTTGATCAGAAATCTCCAATTTTATATTCAGGTTGTTGTCCATATCTTGTCTTTGATGTTAAATTTATTAGATTGCTTCTCTAATTATTGTTTAAAGTAATTATGTTATCTAAGCACTTGTTCAGTGCTGATATGTTTGTTTGGATACACATGCACTCAGTGGTGCAACTTGAGAGTGAAGTTTGGGGGCTGGGCATGTCTGGAACTAAGGGGGCTTGTTGTGACCACTGACTATGGTTTAAAGTTCTATTGGTTGTGCTATCATGCGTGACTGTAGAGTAACCTTTTTTTCTGGTTAGAAGATTCATCACTACATGCACTCTCGCACGTACCAGGTGTGCTTGATGAATGAAAATGGAATAAGTGGTGACCAAAATACCATGTTTGATATGTGTTCCTTCCACTCAATGGCATTTTTCTGCATATGATGTAAGATTTACAAGAGTAGATGTCATTTGACATTTCTATGGCATTTCTCTTCTTTTAACATAGTTTGGGTGATTTGAATATAAGGGTCTGTTTGGATGACTGAATTAGAAATATAATTCTGAATTTTAATTTCCATTCCTGTTCTGTTAGAATTACAATTGGTTTATACTCAAAGCTTCTATGTTTGGGGTGTGCAAAGAATTAGTCTACAGAATTAGAATTCAAAATTCAATTCCAATTCTATTAATAGATATAAGAATATTATTTGAATGAATCGGAACCAATATTTTTTATGAACCAAAGAGATATAACTAATAGAAACGGTTCAATTTGTACAACATGAAATGAATAATTATAAAATAAGATGATAGGAATAACTACGATTATCATGAGTGTCAAAATTACAATACTAAACTAATAGAAATGCACATAATTAAACCCTCAATTTTCATACTTAAATGAATGAAAACAAATTACAATAATTAAAACTAGAGAAAGATCAAGATGTGTGCCTTTTATCAATATAGATATGAAGAGGTTATTCATAACAAAGGAGATGCTTATTTTGTCAAACTTTGTTGAATATATATAAAGAAGTAGGAGAGACATGTCTTTTGTTTTTGGGTTGAGCAAATTTTAATTCTCAGTGGAATTGATAAATCTTTAGGCTGTTCGCTAAGAATTAGAAAGGGCTTGGGCTAGTTATTGTTATTCCATGGACTTGTCATACCGGATTATTATTCTAATTTAAGAGGCTTCAAATCATAAAAATTACAATTAATAGGCTAAAATTCCAATTCCAAGCTTCAATTTCATGATTGATTCTAGATACTGAACAGGTTCTAAATGTAAATTAGTAGTATAAAAATATTTCAATTTATGTTGGATGGAGCAAAACAAGACGCTACTGGTATCCTAATTACAATTTTTTAGTCTGTACTGTACCTTTTTGTAACAAATAAATGTCTCATATAGTCACATTTGAAATTTGTGCCTTCCATTGCAGGTGGATGTGATAGAGTCTCAATGGAATATTTTGCAATCTCATATTCAAGATTCTCATGATTTTACAGAACTTGTCGGCTTTCATCAAGAGTAATTTTTCTAGTGCATGTTTTTAACCTTTTACATTTTCTAATGACAAGATTATTTTGCTTTCTAAACTATTTCACATTGCATAATATTATTACCACCATGATCTTATTTATCCAAATTAATTATAGCTAAGAATAAGCAGTTTAACAAGGAGAAATAGGAACATAATTAACATTCACTTTATTCTCTTAGGAAGCATTTCTCAGATGCCACTGTTTAAACTGACTTTATGAATTATGAACTTTTTAATGCGGTTTATTGTAGTACTTGTGGTGGCTGTTTTACCTAAGTATTGCTTATTACTGCATCCTTACTATTTGATTTTAATGTCCCCCTACAGGTATCTGTCAGCCTTGATTTCTCAAACTTTCTTGGACATTGGTTCTGTGTCCAGGATACTGGATAGTATCATGAAGCTTTGCCTGCAGTTTTGCTGGAATATTGAGAATCAAGATGACTGTTCAAATACTTCTGAACTGGAACATATAGCTGAGGTGATATGCATTACTGGTTTTGCCAAATAGCCGTTATTGTCCTCATACAGCTTTGTACTTAATCTTAATTGGCTCAGTTATCTGAACATTTTTAATCAAGAGAAAAATTGCTATTCTAAGTTAAGGTAATCTTATTCGTCCCATGCCATGTGTAATACAATTTATGATATATTATGAATGGCAGATAATACTCTGCATTTTCCTTTTAATTCATTATGACCTAATAATCAATGATGAGGATATGATGATACATCTTGAAATTCTGTAGTTGTAGTATCTCTCCAAGATCTACTATAAGAAAGAATGAATCGGTTTTGAATAACTGCTGAATTGACTTTCTAAACAATAAGATCTCTATCCTTTACCACAAGCTTTCTTTTTGATAATTTATTTATGTTTTTAATGTTTTCTCTAACCTAATTTCTATAGGAATTCAACAAGAAATCAAATTCTTTGTACACTATACTACGCAGCAGCAGGCTTGTTGGAAGTCAGCGGGCTCCATTTTTGAGACGTTTTCTCTTGCGGTTAAATCTGAATTCCTTCTTTGAGGTAAAAACAATCAGATAGATACTTAATCTTACTGTTTAGATAAGCATTTCTTACTGCCTATCCTTTTGTCCCTCAACAGGCAACTGCAAGGGGGGTGCTCAATGTTGTCAGGCCGCGTCCTAC
Source organism: Canavalia gladiata (assembly GCA_037954105.1). NCBI lineage: Eukaryota > Viridiplantae > Streptophyta > Magnoliopsida > Fabales > Fabaceae > Canavalia > Canavalia gladiata. Next base: position 21,678,729 of record CM075660.1, read on the forward strand.
TCTTCCTGTTTTAAATCAACAGTAATATAACACCACCATAAGTTCAGAGTTTCTCACTTGCTAAGGGGATTTGGCTTGTGACCTTCGGTTCCAACATCTTATTTGGAGGATGAGATGAGTTTTGCCGTTGACAATCAAGTTGCTATCTAATCACCGTTGCCATTTGACCATCCTGCCACTGTCCTTTGAAAGTCAGCTGCACATTCCACTTGTTATTTTGAAAATGTGATTCTTGATCCTAACTGATTTTGTTTGGTTTTGTTGTAAATGCTGGTTAGTTTGGAAGGTGGTTCATGCTTGTGCTTCTTAGGTGGCCGGTAGATGGCTGTTGCTGTCTTTCCCACTTTGTTGCTTTTGTAGATGATGTAAACAGTGATCTTGTGTATAGTGTGATTGGTTTTTAATATTACGATTTAGTATAATTAATGCAGTTTATCCCGAGTGGTTCGTTTGTTTGAGGATACTGCCTCTCCCACCCAAAACACATTTTATAATTTGAATCTGTTAGGCTAAATTTATATACTTCTATCACACTTCAAATCCGTCATTCCCCTTCATGCTCTCTCCCCTCGGAAATTCTCTTCGTATTTGCATCTGCCAGAATATTAATGCCTAATCACTTGAGCTATCTACAAGTGTAACTAACTCGCACACCTGATGAAAATATGTGATATAGCAAAACCAGATTTCATGAAAAATATTTATGATAGTCGTTTACTTGCCAGATAACAAAATTAAAATTTACTAATTTAAAAACAAATGAGAAGCAAAAGGGAGGAAAAAATTGTAGTGATTATCAACAAGGTATTATAATTAGTGAATAAATGTTTTGCGGTCTTTTCAATAGATTCAGCGAATGGAGCTCTTTCATAGAATTTTGCAGATTCCTGTTTTTTGGGCCTAAACAAAGCTATCAAAATAAAATTCAAACTCGGGATTACTGATAATTAATTTTAAACTGTCCCACAAGAAAACTTCCCTTCATGGCCAAACTGCTTATCGCTGACAAAACTTCAAAATTTGCAATTTCATCGCAGCTGTTATTTTTATACCCCCATTCTCAAAAAAGAAAAAAAAAGAAGGCAATGCCATCGAAGGAAACCCTTGCATGATTAAACTCATTGACTTCTTCAACTGCTCAATAATAGTGCCGCTCATTTTCCTCACATATTCACCAACTTTTGTGAATTGATGTGTTTACTAATGCGAAAGAACTACAAACTTAATAACCATTATATCAGATGATTCCAATGAAATATAGAATAAGCCATATATTCCGTCCTTGTCTTCTGCCTTTCTGCTATGCATACACAATTTTGGATCCTCTCCAGCGATCTTGCCTTTACAGCGGAGATATTAACCAATATACAATTATATTGACCATTGTGAGATGGGAAATTGACCAATTATATAAAAAATACTCCAACCTTTTATAACCATTAGATGTAAATCTAACGGTTGATATATTTCCTGCAGAGATTGGACCATTGTATAGGATCCAAATCGATGCAAACACCTAATATCTGTGTCACCAAGTTTTTCCACTCTATCATCAAATTTGTCCAAAGGATATTTATTTTTGATAACAATACATGTTTATAGTTCAAAACACAGCTAAAACCTTTCATCAGTAGTGTGGCGTAATCTATATCATTAATATGATAATTAATGTTGATAAAGTATTCTTTAACATTTTTTTTAACGAATCCTTTCTTATAGGCTAAAAGTTATTAAAAATTACAAAACCATGAATTAAACTTATCAAATAGAGGAGAAACTCTATTTATACAACAAAATTTAAAAACATTTTTTTTTACTAAAAATAGAATAGAAAAAGAAATGTGTGATAAGATATGTGATATGATGATGAGAGATAAAAAGAAAGAATATATAACATGAATTATTATATAAATTTATTATATAAATAAAATAATTTTAAATAGAAAATGAGACCTATTTAATTTTGTAATTTTCAATAAATTTTAACCAAAAATAAAAATAGTATTAAACACATATATTGCTAACATTTGCATGAGATAATACATGCAGTATATAGGCAGCGGCAGCTAGCTCATAATCAATGAAGTAATTAACTATGTAACATCATCCAGTGACCCAAGCATCTGTGTGACTCATTCTCTGATAAGAAACTAAACCACATGACATGCATAAGTGACACATGACCACAATCATTAGCATCCTTTTAGAAAGTTGAAAAGTTCGATATACAAAAGGCCAAGAGAGATATGATATGGGTTTCCCTGAAAACGAAGAGAAGCAAAAGTAGTGGCAGCAAGGAGTAAAGGGTCATTGTTTATGTTGTTGTCACTAAGTTTCCCTGCAGATCGAATAGAACATAATGCAGACACAATGGAATGTTCTCTTGGAGTTGCATCTCAGTAGCGGAGGCCGCATATTAGCATTGATATTGATCGTATAACCAATGGAGGGTGGTGCATGCGCAAAACCCATTAAGCATAGACAAAGAGAGGAGTTGAGTGCTAATTAGTGCTCCCCTTTCTTCTTGAAGAGAGGACCAACACGTGCACACTTTTCATAATACAAATTCTTAAATACATTCACTAAACCCACAAGTATTATCTAATATGCCAGTTTTGTTAGAATTTTTTTTTTCATGGTTGTCCTCCATTGATTAAAATTAAACCACTGGTAAAATGATATCGAGATGGATCTTGAAATATCTATTTTGTGATTGATCGACAAGATATCACTTTTATAAAATGTACTTAAATAGAGTAATTTAGAGTGGTATTAAATTCATGATGGGTGGAACCATTTCAACTTTTCATCGAATTATTGCAGCCTTTCATAAAAGAATAAGTCTCATCTTCATTTTCTTTATTATATGTTTTGCGCACATGTTTTTTTAGATAATTGTATAATTTCTATTAATTCTAAAAAAAAGAGAGGGAGAAGATCTTGAACGTTAACGTATTTATATGATTAATTAGAAATTAGTAGAGCAGGCAAAAGATCATGGAATTTCTATTGTTGAATGTAGTGGTATTGTTTTAAAGATATATATGCTTAGTTGCGGTACTTTTAGAATTTAACAGACCTATCTACATTAAAGATATATAGTAATTTTAGAGAAAAAATGTTTTTGTCAAAAAGATAAGTTGTGCACCCTTAAACAATCTTTAAAAATTGGTAAGTAATAATAAAATATATTAGAAAATATAATTAAATTGATTTGAAATTTAAATTTAAAATTTGAAGTAAAATTAAATAATAGTATAACAGACAATTTTTAATTAAACATGATTAATATAGTATAATGACAATAATGTATATTTTAAATTAGAATAAAATTATGATTAATAAAATGTAATCAACAACAACGAAAAAATTTTAAAAAATTTCTTTATACAACCTTTGAAAGCTAATAAATAATAATAAAATATATTAAAAAATATAATTAAGTTGATTTGAAATTTAAATTTAAAATTTGAAGTAAAATTAAATAATAATGTAAGAAATGATTTTAAATAGGATAATTAAACAGGATTAATACGGTATAATAACAAAGATAATTAAGCAGGATTAATTCGGTGTAATGACAATAATATATAGTTTAAATTAGAATGAAATTATGGTTAATAATATATAATCAACATCAACGGAAAAATTTCAAAAAGTCCATGGTCTACCTTATTGCACACACGATGGTTTTGCCGATTTTAATTGAGTTCGTTCAAGTTCATGTACGCGAGAACACGTTTTTTTCTTTCTCGTCTACAAGCTCAAGGTATGTCTTAGTATATAAAGCCTAAGAAAGACCCTTTGACAAAGCAACATGAGACTTAATCCCCTTTGAAATATTACCAACAATTCCTCGATTAAGAATTAAAAAAAAACAAAAAACAGAACACAACATTAGTTATACAAAATAGATGGAAAAGAACAAGGTGTATACCTCATGCTCCCGGATCTTTAGGTCCTAAGCTTAGAGCCAATGTACTCACCTCTATTAGAAGGCCATTCCTAGTAACAAACTTCTCATTGCTACAACTGTTTTCTCCACTAATTAGCCATCATATGTCCTTTTTCTTCTCTTGCAATACATCCTTTAGACTCTTGGCCATGTAAATTTTGATCCTAGATTGGTTCATGGACTTTATCATATTTACTTTCATTATTTAAAATCCTAATATTTTAAACGTATGTAATTGTAATCTAATAATGTATTAATCATGTTAATTTTTTATGAATAAAATATTAAAAAAAGAGAAGTAAGATGAACGACACAAGAATCATTACTATCTTAAAAGTAAGAAGTTAATATATCTCTTACTTTCCAATGTTAACATAATGAAACGTAATGAATTAAGAAATCGTACATTCACGATATACACGTGCTGTCCAAAAGAAAAAATTTAGAGGATGAGAATTTTAGTTGTATATCTCCGTTGCAAGGATCCAAGGACCAAATGGTATTTCTAAGACATTCTTATCTAATCAACGGTGAGTATTAATATCATAGTGGTAAAAAATTAATTTTATAATGATAAAGTATTAAAACCATAATGATAAACTATAATGATGCTCCAATAATCTCTCAACAATCATAAGAATAAAGTCACAATAATTGCAGATCATTTATCCAACAATTCGTCCACTGATGACTTGACAAGAGACTAATTTCTAAGCATAGAAAGTTAACTTTGTGTTTAAATATTAATATCCAAATGATTGAATTAACACGTAACGAAATGAAATGAGAAAATAATTTTTGTCTAAAAAATAAATTTCTCTTAAACCTTTTTAAATTAGGATGGAACCCCCTACACATTGTAATCTAAAAGATATTCATCATACTTTTCTCATTCATAGGGCTTAGGATTCATCCCTTTAATAAATCAGGATCACTTTATTGGTTAATCCTTTGTAAAAGGATTAGTACGTTTTTTCTTTCACTTTTATTTTCATTTTTTACATATTTTTTTCACTTTGCACGCATTAAAAAAAATTACATCATTTTAATCAATCACCTAATAACATCATATCTAACACGTATATGTCTTCTTCTTTTTTCTATTGTTGCATGCATAGTTGTCAACAACTACAATTGTTAGATGTAGATCACAGTGAATTGATGGTACAAATATTTATCATAGAAGTATGTTTATTAATATATTTCTTAGACGTTTTTTTTTATCATAACAGAACATATTGTATAAGTTAGGTAAAATATATCCATTCGAAGAGCTTACCTCATCAATATTTGTAATTCATTTGTCATCTCAAAATCTTTCTAACATAAAACGAAAAAACAATACAAACTTCAATTTATAATATATTTCAATTATTTAAAAAGATGATGCAAAATATTATGCTTTCCACTAGGATTATAAGTATAACAATTCAATCTACTTACAAACATGCAATATTGGATCTTGTATAGTTCATTAAAAGTATATTACTATTACCAGTAATTTTTGCATGCTATACATTATTTTCTTTCAAAGTACATACTAATATCATATGAAATTTAACATTTATTATAATTTTTGAATTTATTTAACAATTTTTCAATAAGATGTTATTCATTTAAAAAGAAGTCAATTTTTTTTTATTCTAGAATTACATAATCTTTTCTAAATATTTCATTTTGATTTGAATAGAAGAATGATTTTTATTTTATTTATTACATTGAAACTGATTCCAAATTCAACATATCATTTATATATAAGCATATTATATTGCAATAATTTTAATAAAATTTATATATATATATATATATATATATATATTAAAATAATTCACATAAAAATCATACTCTTTCAACACATTGTTATATTTTTTATTATTTTATTCAACTATAAAATCCATCATATTTCACACACTATATAAAAATATTAAAATTCAAATATATTATAATGCTTATACAAATAATCATGTTTTTAATATCAATAAAAATATTTAAATCATATGTTATAAAATACATTCATAAATAATATATTTAAAACATTTGAATCTTAACTACAAAATAATCATAAGCATATAAAAATAAAAAATAATAATATACATTAAATATTTTGTAAGTATTTCTTTGGATTAAATATGAGATATTTTCACTTTCTATTTTTTAATAAATAAATAAAAATTACAATAAAAAGTAATCATATTATATTTTTTAATAATTTATTATCATATCTCGCTTATTAAGTTAATAATAATCAAAACTTTGCATATTATTATTTTAAATAAATATCATAATAATTATGTTACTATAATATATTAAAAATTTTGATTTTATTTTGCATGATATTTTAAAATAAATATTTAGCAATGAAACCAAAATAATAATATATAGAATAATTTAATATTTTTTTCATTATTACTATCGCATAAGATCACAAATATTTTTTTATAAAATATTTTATTATAAAATATCATTTATTTTCTCCCATAATTTTGAGATTATTAATTATTGATATCCTTTAAGTAATTATAACTTCTTTGGAAATAATTGTGATAAATTATAATAATCAAAATTAAATTTAACATTTATTATAAAAAAGAAAATTACATTTACATAATAAACATCAAATATTTTTTATATTAATTGAATTATATATAATTAAATTCAATTTATCTACTTATTTCTTTTAAAAAAGATGATTATTGATTTTTGTATGCTTCCATTGTCATAGTGTTTAATCTAAATTTATAATAATTTTTTTAAAATTATAGCTTAAAATGAAAAGGTTACTTATCAACCATATCATAAATTTAGCTACAAATTACAATTTTTCTTTATGTTTAAGTTCTTGTAAATTTTAACTTTTAATCATTTAAATTATTATATAACTATTTTATTTAATTGGAAAAAAAATATAACAATATTTATAAAAACTATTTTTCCTTTACAAATAGTTAATTACAAATTAAAACAATTTTTTTTAAATATAGTGCATTAAATTACTTATCATATTTCCTTCTACAACAACAAGATAATTATTTATAAAAAAATTAAATTGTTAAAAATGTAGAAGAAGAATTTTATGAAGAAAGATGTACCATTTTATTTTGTTTATACAAACTCTTGAAGAAAGAAGAGTACAGAAAACCATGAAGGAATCAATGCTTTAAAAGCAAAAATTAGCAAATCCTAATTTTAATTTTGCTCTTTAAGGGTAAGACAACATACATAAGGAACATGTTAGAGCCTGCAGTGAAATTTTATGCAATAAGGTGGAAAAAATCTAGAAAATGATAGTTTCATTTTAATATCTTAATTATAAGGAAGAGATGGTATTTTTAATAAATTTTGATCTAGTCAAAAGTTAAATATTAATATCACAATAGTTAAATTAAATTTACAATAATCAAATTAAATTTACAACAATAAAAAATAATAATATAACAATATTTCAATGATCATGAAAATAAAATTGTAATAAATTTTTAACAATTATATAATAAAATAATATAATAATATCATTATTTTTATTATTATAAAACAAATTTTATAAATATAAATAAATTATAGTCTAACATAAAATACATTTAAATGTAGATGAACAAATTTGAATGTCTAAATTTTAGAATCATGAAAAATTATATTTATAATATTTTAATATATAATAAAAGGATTAATAAAAAATATTGTAAAGAGATATAAAATTATTTTACTTTTAAAAAAATATAATAATAAAAAATTAAATCAATAATATTTATTTTATATTTTTTTAAATGTGAGATAGGGAGAAGAAAAGGAAGAGTGATCCTTTTGCACTTTGCAATTTAACTCCATGAAATAAACTTCTAAATCTAACCCTGAGTAATTTTTATGTCTCAATTGATAAATAAGACGAAATGATTTCGATCAATTGTAACAAAAATTGTCAATTATCTTATACAAATTCTTCTTTTATCATACATTAAGTATAATATTTTTGTAGAACTAAGTATATAATTTTATGCTGGTTGATGGCGTCAGAGAAAATTCATAATGAATATCTAACTTTTTGCAGAGTACATGATGGGTGAGGGTCATCTTTTAAAAAATAAAACATAAATTCCTATGTACAAAATAAAATTGATTAAATCTTGCATAAATGATAACAAAATATAATAAAAATTATTTTTTAATGTCTCCCAACAAAACTTTGTTTAAATGTATAATAAGAATATTTTTTAATTGAGAGTCAAAAATTATTTATTTCAAGATATAAAGATTATTAAAATAAAATTTAATTTTTTTTAATAAAATTATTTTCATTCAATTAAAAATCTAATCTTTATTAAATATTAAATAAATATAAGCATTTAATAACTGTAATTTTATTGATAAAATCTTATTTTAAATAGATAAATAATATCAAAATTTATTTAAATTTAAAGATGATAAATTTTAAAAGATAACTTGAATAAATATTAATTTAAAAATACAAAAGTTTAATCTTCTTCAAAATATAGAAATACAAATTAAAAAAAATTATGGAATAATATGCTAAACTCATTCTATGACAAATGCAAGTTTAAGAGAAAAAAATTATAAAAAAAATAGAAAATAAATTTATTTAATATACAGGTTTAATATATACTAATGTTTTTAAAATTTAATCGATCAATAAATTTAATAATATAATTACGATTAAATTGATATTAATTAAATATTATTTTTAAAATATTTATAATATAAAAAATATAATAATAAAATATATTAGTATCATAATTTTATATAATTAAAAATAAAAAATTATATATATATATATATATTTAATTTTTAAATTTAAATTTATATAATTTTTATATTTAAATTTAAATTATATATTTTTTTATTTTTTTAAATATTAAAATAATATTATTTTATATATAAATTTAATTTTTTTATTAATTTATTATCAATTTATTAATTTTTAACTAATTTTATCAATTTTTATTAATTTTTCTATTAAAATAATTTTTATAATACAGTTAATTTAAAAAATAAATCTTTATTTATTTTTTTTCAACCGATGCGACTGGCTAGGAAAATTGAAATGCAAGCAGAAGAAAAGTGTTAGGTGGGGGTGTTGGTGGCTGCCCTCCAAAAACTATTACAGAGCACGGTCAACACAAAGATCGATGGCCATTAACAAAATTAGTTTACAAATTACAAATAGTGATTAATTTAGCTTTTAAAATTCTAAACATAGTATTGTAATTTTTATCAATTCCATAATTTTAGAGTTTAAAAAATAAATTTCATCTGATAATTTTAATAATTAAAATACATCTCTATAGTTTTATGCATTAACATTTTAATCTTGAATTCAAGATCTTATTTAAAAAAAAGTAAGATAAACATTTTTTAAAAAAGAATTTAAAACAAGCTTTTATAATTGACATGAAAAAGGAAAACAAAGGACAAATATATATAAAACAAGGAGATGAATGTAGAAGCCATTCAAACCACAACCTATTACTATCCCAACATCCCAGCCAAAGGCAGAGGTAGTAGGTAGTAGGCAGTGGATAACTTACGTAGCACAGTTTGGGGTGAGTTTATCTTCATTCTTGAAATGGATTCCATTTCCAATCACGAAATGGCAACAGAAGAGAAGAAGGAGGAACAAAATCCACCACTCCACACAACAACAGATTCTCCATTGGCTGTAGCCTCACTCTCCCTTTCACTCTCCACCGTTCTCCCCTTCTTTCAAACCAAGATCCCATCTTTCTTCTCTTCCTCACAACCCAACAAACTCAAAGTCCCAACCCAAGTCTCGTCCATCTCCAACCTCTCCCTTTCCACAACCACCCCCACCCCCTCCAAAACCTCCTTCAAATCCACCCTCTCCGCCAACCCTCTTCACACCCCTCTCTCCCTCGGCCCCCTCCGCCCCTTCGATCCTTTCAACGCCGCAGCGCTCCGCCGCTCCTCCATCGTCTGGTTTCGCAACGACCTCCGCCTCCATGACAACGAGTGTCTCAACACTGCCAACAACGAGTCCGTCTCCGTCTTACCTGTCTACTGCTTTGACCCTGCCGATTACGGCAAATCCTCCTCCGGCTTCGACAAAACCGGTCCTTACCGTGCTACCTTCCTCATTGAATCAGTTTCGGACCTCCGGAGGAACCTTCAGGCTCGAGGCTCGGATCTCGTGGTTCGGGTTGGGAAACCCGAGGCTGTGTTAGCTGAATTGGCGAAGGCCGTTGGAGCAGACGCTGTGTACGCGCATAGAGAGGTTTCTCACGATGAGGTGAAGACGGAGGAGAGAATTGAGGCGGCGATGAAGGAGGAGAATGTGGAAGTGAAGTACTTCTGGGGAAGCACTTTGTATCATGTTGATGATTTGCCCTTTAAGTTGGAGGATATGCCTTCTAATTACGGAGGGTTTAGGGATAGCGTTCAGAAATTGGAGATAAGGAAGACCGTTGAGGCTTTGGATCAGCTTAAGGGACTTCCTTCTCGTGGAGATGTTCAGCCTGGGGATATTCCCTCCTTAATGGACCTTGGCCTTAATCCGTCTGTTACAATGCCACAGGTTTATTCGCCTTTTATTTGTTCTTATTTTTATGTATTCACCATCTTGTGGTTTTTATATGTCTTGTTCGTTCACTCTGTTATGCACTTGTGTTTAATGCTGACATTGGCATTTGGCAGACTCAATCACGATTTTATTGTAAATGTAGGTGAGTGATGGAATGTTTGGTTTAGTCTTTAGGTCTGATTCTGGATGCTTGGAGTTTATACTATAAAAATCAAGTCGGGTAGAGTCGATTCACCCTAGTACCGATTAATTAATTATCTTCTTTATGTTTTGATTTTTAGGTGCTGTAAAAAAGTTTTGCTCTCTAGATGGTTCATACCATGTTATGTTTTAATTATCTTCTTTAAGTTTTGCTCTCTATTAGCCTGGTTGAGAGATGAGGGTTGAACATGTCTAAGTGAATCTGTCTGTTCATGAAATGTAGGGCAACGTTAACATCTACATGACTGCTGACATTATAACATCTTACTCGCATATGTTGCATAAGCGCTGTTGCTATTTGAGTTTTGATGCCAAAGCAGTAGTAGTAGTAGTTAGCGCTGGTACCAGTTGTTATTGCTATTTTATTTTATTTACTTTTTTTTTTAAAAAAAAAGTTTTGCTGGATGCATGCAATATTTTATTGCTATTTTTGTGCTTTGCTAAATAGTGTCTGCTTTGGCATCTATGTTGCTATCCATCTCTTGGCATTCTTGTGTCAATCTATAGGTGCTATCATTAATGATCTATATTGGTTGTTATCATCATGCAGGATGGGAAGCCAGCTGCTAATGCATCTCTAGTAGGAGGGGAGACTGAAGCACAGCAGAGGCTCAAAAGATTTGCAGCTGAGTGTGAAGCACAACCACACAAAGGGTCTAAGGATGGAACACAAAGCATATATGGTGCCAACTTCTCCTGCAAAATTTCTCCTTGGTTGGCAATGGGATGTCTCTCCCCTCGCACAATGTTTGATGAACTAAAGAAGACTGCCAGCAGGTGTGCTCCTAAATGTTCTTCTGTATAATGGAATTATCATTTTTGTTATGAATTCGGTGTATACTCACTGGTGAATTACGTTACTGACAGAGCCATTTCTGCTTCATCTAACCGGAATGATGGCGGTAGTGACTCATCCAAAACTGGAACAAATTGGTTGATGTTTGAGTTGCTATGGAGGGACTTCTTTAGGTAACTATTTTTGTGCAGATCTTTTGACTTCGCTTGGAGCTTTAGTGTACAGTTTTTCTGTTCATGAGATATATGGATATGGCCATAGTGCCCCAGTAGGGGAATTTTTTTCTCTCTTAAACAGAAAAGTTACAATTTTTGTGATGGAAGTGGTATTTCTAAGTAGCTTTCTTTCTGAGAGGTATGCAGCTCTTTTTCTTTTTGAATTGCAAAAAGCATCTAACTTTCTATTTAAGTCATAATGTTGCCCCCCTTTTTATTTTTGAAAGAGCGAAGTTAGAAGTGTACACAGCAAAGTTACAAAATCCATATCTAACATGTTAAAGTTGTAAATGTTTCTCAAAGCGTGGCAAGTCCCGTATGAATGCACTCTTTTTTTGGCTTTCGTGTGTTCTCTGTAAAACACCGTAGATACATATGTCAACAATTTGCCTTTCCAGTACAGTTTTTGAATGATTTACTTGTCTTTTTAAGTTTTGTATTATAAGGTATCATTCCCCTTTCCTAGAAATGTAAGGGCCTTATGGTTCCTGAAATCATGGAAAGCATAATAATTCTGGTTCAAATTTCCTATTTGACTGATAACAGTCATCGAGTCCTGCCTTGAGATCACAGCATAATGATTTCTCTTCCATGTGTTATCCTCTCTGTTATTGATATTATTGTAGATCACATCTATTACTGTGTTATCTGTTAGCAAAAAGATTATTTTTGCATACTGTTTGGCAATAAGGATGGGTATTTATCGATATGATTTGTGAATTTTTCATGTTATTGATTTGGCCAGGTTTATTACCAAAAAATACAGTTCTGCAAAGAAACAGCTGGAAGCTGCTCCAGCTACTGCTTGCACGGGTGCACTTGCCTAAGTTCGAAGTTTAGTTGTAGTGGACATAAGAAAGTTTGTTTCAGGATGTGGATAGCTTCCCTACGCAAATTGGCAGTAGGGTGCTGGCTGAACGAGATTTGGTTCCCCTTCTGAAGTTCTGTTGTAACTGGCAGACACATTGTTTCAATATGGAAGCTTTTCGTTATTTTCTGGATGGCAAGTGTTAGTATTGTTAAAATAGCATTTCGTCTACATCGGGCATCTTTCCTTGAGTAGATCAAGTCCAAAATTCATGTCTCCCCCAATAATGATATTTTGGGAGAAATATGAAATTAAAAAATGGATGTAATTACTACGGCATCTATATTTTTAATAATATCCCGGGTGAATTCTCTGAAATTTATTTCAGTTATGAAGAATGAAAGAGGTGATTAGATATGAATTATACCAAAAATTTTGATAAAAGGTGAAACAATTTATAGTACTATGTTAATTATATGAAATTTTTCATTATAAAAATCTACACTGAGACAAAATTTCAATAATAGTTTCTCTAATAAATCTGGCATAAGATTTCAATGATACCGGGGCATTACCCTTGTAAGTGGCAATATGAACTCTAATTGCTTAAGATATTTATTAGGATAAAATCTAGATTTAAGTTTTCTACATTCGTCAAAATTTTCGGTTAAATGATATAAGTGGATGTTCTTTTCAATATTAATTCACTAAATACATACCGTATATTTTTTAGAAATATTTGCATGTTATCATTTAATTAGAAAACTTATAATAGGAATACTTGGAAGTTAATTTTTGACTTTTTTTCGCTGAAGTGATACGCTAATCATAACCCCAAAACATAACAAATGGGCACACAGTTTCGTTAAACTCAATTCTCATATTGTAATCTGTACCGTGTCTACCGAACTCTAATCAATTTTGTTTCCTACGATAGTAATCCATTATACCCGACCCATTGGCACGTAGCAGGGATGCGTCATTTTCAGTTTATTAACTGTGATCACGACTTTCTGAACGAGTTTCATAATTCTACGATTCGATTATTGGAAAAAAATAAAATCCCCTGGGATATGATATTGAATCGCTAATTTATAATCCAATTTTTGTACCGACAGGGAAATTAACCTTCCAATCTCCATCATTGTTTGTTAGGCGTGTAACTAGCTGGCAAGAATCAATATGGAATAGAATGAACTGGTGTTGCAAATATGATGTGCACCTTTTTTCATCTTTCCCAATAATTCCTATTTTTCTTCAAACATCTGATAGGGGACGACAAACGTCATTTTGGTTGTAACAAGTTACCCATATTATGACCATAAGGAATGAAGAACTTTTATCTCTGATAGTAAAGCCAATCTTTTGTAATGTTACTCTCGTGGGAGAAGCTCAATTCTATGATTGGAGCATGACCAAAAGTAATACAACATCATAGTTCCGACCGAAAATATATGTAATAATAGAAAAAGACAGAAAAATAGAAGCAAATGCCAAAGAAGACGTTTGACCGTACGCGGGAAGAATAGTAACAATGACAGGAGAGGGCACCGGAGAAACATAATGCACCAAAGGGATACATCACCACCACCAAGGGTCTATACAATAAATTTCAGAGACTAAATATGTTTCCTAAATATAATTCTAAATGAGTCCGGAAACCTTAAGTGAAGATAGTACAACAAAAATAATCCACAAAACCATGAAGAAAGCACAGGTAATCCATGCCCAAAGCCTTGGTCCTCCTAACTCCGCACCGAAAATTATACGTCTAAAAACCAAAACTGAGATACACCCAACAGAAGTAGAGAAGAAAACGATCAACGAAAAGCTTAGTCCCCCTGCATTTTGGATTCGGAGAGGTTCTCTATATGCTATGAAGTTGTACAAAGTATCTATAAGCCATGGAACACCAATACCAACATATATATTCACTGAATTACTGCAAAAAGAATACATGACTAAGTTAATTTCCATTAACCAACTCTATTAAGATTCTCTATAAAAACAAAAATGATTTGACAAGCCACAAAGTAACAAGTTTCCCTGCTGCTTAAGATGGGTATAAAATGAAAGAGAAAATGCATCTTACAAAATAATGAAATTTCATTCTGAAAGCCTAGCAAATCACTTTCTAGTAATTTAGAGGGCATTACTAGCATTTTTATATGAGAAATTGTATTGGTATAAGAAGTTTGTCCAATTTTTTTTTGTACATTAAAGAGAAAATTAGGAAGAGAGGAGAGAGAAGTATGTGATAAGATGATTGATGTGATAAAGAGAGAAAAACAAAGTAGTATTGTATGAATATAACTCTTGGTATTGGTATACGTAAGATACCCTAGTATAGGCTTGGCCGGGACCAAGTGAATAAAGAATAACTGTGGACCTAAGATCTCTGCATTATTGGATATTCCATATACATAATGAATTAATTATAACTGCCAATTAATATAGGTATTTGATTTTTTTTAATTTCAAATTTTGATTTGAAGGAAAAGGTATTCCTGTTATATTAAAAAAAGTACTCAAATCATAATACTTCACAACAATTACAAAACTCAGGCCCAATTAGTCCTTGTGCCTTTTACTTAAATTTCTTCCCGGCAAATAAATAAATAAATAAATAACTTCTTCACCTATGTTCATAATTCTCAACGATTAAAGGACATTATCAAGATAATTTTTTTCGGGTGCAATTAACATTTCAATCTTTGATGACATTATAACATAATCGATAGTGTGTTGACATATGTCCATGAACTTCCTTCCATATGCCAGCTCCATAATATTTATATTAGGACTATAGACTGTAATAATATCGACCAGAACATATTTTAAATTAGTTAAGATGCTAGAAACACATAATCAAGCCAATAAGGGGTTAAACCACTTGACTTTATAACTTCCTTTCAGAAGCTTCAGGGTAAGCTACTAATGTACAAAATCAAAAGCTGCATTCGTGGAATATTACTAACTACTAACGTCCTTCTTCAAGAACAGCTTTAAGGCAAACCACGACATAATGAAGAAATATAACCATGCCCTAAAGCAAGAATGAGATGCATATTGAGATAAATACCTGCAAGTAATGTTTGCAATTGCAGAATCTGCAGTTTTTTGACGTTCGGCAGCTATCATGCTTGCCACTAGATCAGGCCATGAGGTTCCACTGGCTAGTGCTGTAAATGCTATCACGTAAGGATTAATTCCTGTCAAAGGGGAAAAGAAAAACAAATTAAAATATGCAGAACTGACAATCATAAAGAAAACATTGGATCTATAATGAACTGGAAAGGAGTTGACAGGAATATCATTGAGTGAGAAAGAAAACCTGTGACACAACTTATAAGGTCGGTGAGCCTAGTCACAATGTAAGCTATCCCACTGATGAAAAGCAGAGAGCAAATGAAGGAGATCCATCCATGGGCAATTCGACATGGAGGAACAAAAGCAAACAGAAATCTCCATGGTAAAAGCAGCAATTGCCAGAAAATACGGGCTATGCGGAGATAGACATTGTTCAATTTTTTTGATTCTGGGCTCTCCAACTGTTGAAAAATTACGGACTGGTCATCAGAAATTGACACTATATTGTTGGACTTCTACATAAGTATTATTTGTTAGTAAATTAATGTTCACAATCTCAAACTAACATAAAATTGCTTAATGATTAAAGGATCATGGATGTAAGGTCAATAAATTATGCTATTATCCAGGGCTCGTCCCGAGCAGAGTTTTTTTTTCTTGCAATGAACAACACCTAATATTCTGTAATTCCTGAAGTTCTGTTATATCAAGTCCTAACTTTAACAATAAATGCAATGCTTAAATTAATGTTTCAATTTTATTACTTCATGAAGTACAATAGGGACTTGCCTTGAGAAAATTAGCTTGACCAGTTAGGAATTTCCATTTCTAGTTTCGTAGTGTGGGATCACAAACTGACTGAGACAAGTTGGAAAAATTGTAACAATGCATTGACTTTATTAGGAAATTTGAACTAAAATTTATATGGGCACAAACAGAGATATTGGCCATCCTTAGTGAATATAAGAGACAGAAGCAGCAAAGAATTAAAATAGAGGAAGAAAATTATTTGAACATAGACAACCAAAATAGGAAAGAAAGATGGATGCAAAACTACCGGATTGTTAAGTGGAAAAATACAACAGAGTAAAATCTAGATAGGAGCAGAGGGAAGGGGCATGGCCTTCAAATTTCAATTTTCCTTTAAAATCCATGAGGCCATTCATCATCTTTCTCCTGCTTACTATTGTTTCTTTTATGCTTCTCTTATACGCAATAATTTTCAATTGGCTTTAAAAAATATTATGGTTAAAAAGAGAGAGTTCATTGATAGTGGATAATCATACATTCATTTGAGAACACATTATAAAAATCCTAAGATTACTTAACAATGCCATGCAATGTGAGTTTGTGACATTGATGTGGGTATATATAAGATCAATTGTACTATCACGATAGAATACACTTCTTCACTAGAAGAGGCCCATACCCAAGCTTTTATCTACATCAAAACCACAGAAATTACCTGATTGATTAAATCATAGTAATTAATTGTGTTACTAACAATGTTCAAGAATCCAGGATAAGATCTTGCTCTAAATAGTTTTATTTTTGAAGACACACTTGCAACATAAAATGAAGTACCTGCAGTGCATCCACAAATTGCTGTCTCCAAATTGTGAACAAATGGGTAGCCTCCAACATTGTTTCATTGCCTTTGTCTGAAATTTCAACCTCTTCATCTATTTGAGGTACTCTGACATACAATGGATCTGCAAATTAGAAAAATTTAGACACAAAAAAATTCTGAAGCTTCAGGATGTTTCTAATGCTAAGAAAACTGTTTCAGGAGAAGAAAACATTATGCTATGTCAAGCCAAAATTCACTGCATAACGGTGGGACAACTACCTGTGGGGTTCTCAGAATGAACCGAAAAAATGTCAACAGTGTCCAGATTTTTTTCATTAACGTGCTCTATCCCATAACACTCCACCTTCTCACGGGCTTCTTGTTGAAAATAAGGAGTCTCTTCTGGCACCCAATCCTCAGGCCTCTCATCTCTTGCACTTCAAATATAAAAAAGGAACTAGACTAGGAAGATCAAGAAATCTCAATCTTTTTTGTAATTTAAAATAAAAAGAAAACAGGTAGAAACACATACATTGGTAGAGAAATATAGGGCCAACGTTTGTCTTGAGCATAAGCATGAGTCAAAAGTAATCCATACTGCAGTACTGTCAACAAGGCCTCCCACAGAGTTATCACATGTGGAGTCCATACCTACATTCAGCTTCTTAATGAATATTCCACAAAAAATATAAATAGAACGATCAAGAATTAAACAAGCAAAGTGATGATGCAATTAAACAAGATAATATCTTATATGTTGATTCTTTTATACTTTTAATTGTTTTTAAAGTTATTAAACCTTAAGCATGAGAAATGAGTTGTATGTACTGACTTGCTGATTGGGTCATATGCTTGTAGGATATTCAGTGCCAGCTTAGGAGATACAAATGCACATAAAGACATTGGCCACGAAAACCTAAGAACACATCTAACATTCTTCAAAGTGAGAGGCAGTCTTGTAAGTTTTCTCTTTTGTATTGATTAAATACAGTTTCTAAGGAGAGCAGGCATCTTGTGAGAAATGAAGGCCCAAATTAGAGTTACCACACATCCAGAAAGGGGTTAATAAAATGCAAAGGAAGCAAACAATGCAAATTTAAGATGTTTTAAACAGAAGAATTGGAATACCACCTCCAAAATTATGTATAACCAACAGTAAGCCCAAAATGACCAAAATAGTTCGACCAGCCATACTCCTAGATCAGCAATCTTTTTCAGCTCTCCTGCTTTTGGAATTACTACACAAACAGCATGGATGGGGAAAAGGTCAAATGCGGCAGAACCAACAAGTGTTCCAGGTCCCAAACCTGAATATTCAGCACAGTTAAAGAGAGTTACAACATAGCTTAACTGCCCAAAGCTCCTCAACAAAACCAGAAAGAATTGAAGATCAGAATAAAAATATTCTGATACAGCAGCATCAATATTATTCAAAAGGAAGAAGTCATTGCACGCACTTAAGTCACTTGTTAGAAAAACTCTTTGCACTTCCCAGCATAAAAAAATTGAATTAAGAGAGTTTATTTAGTCAGCAACAATTATATTGTAGTAAAATAAGTTTAAGAACAAATTAGTGATACCTTCATCTTTTTTATCATTATAAAGTTATAATACAAGCAAAGACAAGATGCCATCTTATGTTTCTAGAGAATAGTAAGCTTGGGACAACTTTTTCATGCACATAAGTCATAGAGTTGAAAGCATATCTCACCTTTCTCATTGGATTTGAACTTTTTGAAATAAATGTCATCTTATTGAAATATTCCTTTTAAAAACTTTGTACCTCTATTATCTTATTTTTACATTCCACTGAATATATAGAGCACCATGCTGTCTAACATAAGCTAAAAAAATCATGTAACTCAAAGTGTATAGATGAAATTATGGATGCAAGCATGTATCTTTTCTTTCAAAATGTGAGGTGGAAATATTCAAAACTTTAGATAGTTTAAGGTTGTTAGCAGCTAACCAACCAAGAAATTCTCTAGGTACTGCTGGTGCAGAATAAATAGTAAGCAGAGGTAGAGTCTAAGTTTTTAAAGAGATTATAATAACCATAAGTGAAAGTGTAGAATAATGAGAAATCAATTGCTTAGTCTATAAACACTTGTGTAGCAATTTGAGGGAACTACACTGAAGAGAAGAGAATACTTCAAAATATATGAAATCGGTATTCTATATGTAGCCTACCAAATAAATGTAATTTCAGAGTAAGAGGAAAATGTCTGTCAAAATAGAAAGGCAAAGGATTAAGAACACGAGAAATATTAGCAAAAATTATTACTTATTGACATATGTGAATTTCAAATCCACCAAGATGAAAATCGAGAAACAAATCAAACTAGATTCCGATAGTAATACTGTATCAAGAGAAAGGGAAAAGGATAACAGCTTTGAAAAACAAACCTCCAGCATACAGCTTCCCTATGTTTTGTATAGCATCAATGGTGGCTAATGATATCTGAGGAAAGCTAGTTCCAAATGCCAACAGACTAATATCCGCAATTGTGTAATTCCATACTTTTTCATGTCTAATAGTTTCAATTTTAGTCACAGGATCTACCTCTACTACCTTCCTTGTGTGCTTGACCACATTTTCCATCGATTGAAAGAAGCGAGCGGTTATAGCTGATAATCCAACGAAGCAATAAGCAAGGCCAAGAAAATACAAGAATGTACGAAAATTTTCCCCAAGTGTAGTTTCTCCACTAAAAATGAAGTAGTTTCCACACTTCTCATGCCCCAGTATACTTGAAAAGGCAACCATTCTTTTACCCTTTTTTGACTAAGTGCCAACAACAGGGTCTCAGTCCGTCCAAATAGGAGTTCAATTATGAAAGTTCACCATGAAAACATTCAAACACGCCCTGATAAAACAGGTCCGTCATATGAAGACAAAATGAAAAGTAAAATTGATCAAAACAATCTATTGCTTATACAACAGGAGATCCCTTTCTAAATTTGAAAAGAAAAAATTATTCAGCTGGCAGCACGAACTCAAGTAGAGCAAGTATCTATCAGTGGTAGATTCAGAACTAAAATTTATTATTATTTTTTTCTGAAGAAGTTGCAAAACTAATCACAAGCTGGTTTGGAGTTGGAGCATGCAATGGTTGAATACATTCAGAGGTGGAAAAGACATCTAAACTAAATCTGCAAAGTCAAACTATGCATTTTGATCTGAGAATTAGAAGTGAAAATAGAGAAAGAAAAGGAGTGGAGATTACGGCCTTGGATTGAGGAGCGGAGAGAAAAAAATCAGAGATGTAACAGCGAAGGCGGAATTCGCCGAAACAGTTCGCTGGGGATTTTACCGGCGAAAACGGTCTTTCTTACTCCAAAAGAAATGGAGCAGAAATTTGGATTTGGGAGGCTTTACAGAACGTGTTGCTGCTTGTTCAGCTTCCGTTCTGTGTTCCGCGAGTCAAATGAAAGAATATTTCTCCATTTCCCTTCAAACCTTGTGGTCCAAACATTAGCAAATGAGTGTATGATAGACACTTCATAAGCGAGGAAGTTGCTACCGCCTACGGACACGGGACCGGCGACATAACACCACTATATATATGTTAAGTAAATTATTTTTTTAATAAATAAAATTATATTAAATTATACTATCTACAAAAGAAAAAATTGTACATTCAATGAAATGCTGCGTAGATTCGTGGTTAAGGTGAATTATTCAATTATATATATTGAAAATTAATAAATTTTTCGAAAAATAATTTGTACATTTTCTATCAATTTTTGCAAGGAATGTTTTTTTTTTCTCTTCTACTTCTTTAATTAATACGGTCATTTAAAAAATAAAACTATTTCTCACTCAACTAAAAAATATTTTATTTTTCTCATCTAACTCAAATTATGATTGATAGAATCACATGAATTAGATTAATGATAAAAAATTTTAAAAATTTATATAAAGTAATATTTTTTTGCATAAAAATATAAGTTTTATATATAAATTTATATGCTTAAATTTCATTTTTATTATATTATATTAAAAATTATTTGAATTTAACTTCTTTAAAACGAAATATTAGTAATTAACCATTATTCATTAACAATTCAAGTAATAATTTTTAACTCAATATTTACCAGTTTAAATTTCTTAATAACTGTAACTTCTACTTTTTTTAAGTGAAATATTTTATATCATGGAGGGCAAATCCGCTTACCCACAGCTGGAGACGAGAATCACGTGGTATTTACCGACACGAACGTGTTTATATAGGAAACGTTACGTGTATACATCCAGTGACATGTATAGGATATAAGGTGTTCAATCTTAGTTATTTTTTAAAATTTATCGACTGTCAGATTTAAATGTATATAGGTGTATGATATAGTGTGTCTTGTGTAGAAGAATC
Organism: Canavalia gladiata; assembly: GCA_037954105.1. Taxonomy (NCBI): domain Eukaryota; kingdom Viridiplantae; phylum Streptophyta; class Magnoliopsida; order Fabales; family Fabaceae; genus Canavalia; species Canavalia gladiata. The sequence goes on from CM075660.1 coordinate 21,700,284, forward strand.
AGCGTTCTATTTGTATTTATGCTTGAATTTTAGTTTTTTTTTATATATTATTTAAGATTTAAATTCAGATTCTCGTATAAAATTCTTAATCTTGCAACCCCCTTTTATATTAACGGATTACTTATTACATTAGTTCAACTGATTAAATTAATATATATTAGAATTTATAAAATTTATATTAATTTTTTAAAATTTAAACTATAAATTAACATTATTTATAAAATTAAAATAATTTAAATTTTAAAAATAATTATCATTATACATGAATATTTAATTTAAAAAATTAATAATAAATTTAAATAAAGTTAAATTAAGATTGAAATATTAAAATAAAAATTTAAAATATAAAAATTGAAGTTTGATGATTGAAATAAGAATAAAAATTTGAAATATGATAAGATATAAAATACTTATTTTTAAACTTGCAAATTGTATTTATAATTTTAATCTTTTTATTATTAGTATTAAATGGTTTTTTAAAAAGGTTTTTATTATATTAATTTTAATTAACTCAATTGAGTTAATTGGTTCATTAGTACATTAGTTCGTATTTTTTTTTAAAAAAAAATGGTTAAATCAGATCGGATCACACCAATTTTATAACACATTCGTTTTAATCCATCACTCAAATCGATAGGTGAAGATATTTAAATAAGTATTTGAGGCAATATATATTTTCATTTTTTATACTATATATCTAGTATATCTTATATTTATTTATTATTAAATTATAATACAAATTTATAATATAAATAATAATTTTGAAATAAATATCTATTTAACAAAAGTAACAAGTAAATTAGTTTAAAACTAAAAAATTTAGCCAAAACTTAAAAACTAAAAATCAATTAAAATTAAACGATAAAATAAAAAAATAAAAAATAGTTAAAAGTTGATAGTTTATAAACTAATATATTAAATTAAAAATATTTAATAAAAATAATTAATAAATATAACATAATAAATAAAAATATAATTAATTATTAGAATAAAATATGATATATATTTTTGTCTTAATATAAAATACATTAAAAATTTTAACTAAATAAATTTTATTTCTTTATTTTAATAGAAAAATAAATTTTTAATTTTTAATTTTTAAATAAATAATTATTTCATATTTTAATTTTTAGAAATAAACAAAATATTTTATTTTAAACTGAAAACCCGTACCTCTTAAAAAATGGTTACTGGACAATGAAACTCACATAACCAAGCAGCAACCAGGTCCTAGACTCATCCTTTATCAAACAAACAAGAAATGCAACTTCTCCCTCCCAAACAGCAAGAGATGAATGATTTGAAAAATATATTTAAATAATGCAAGAGCGTAAGACATGATATTATAAACATAATTACATTGCGCTCTATCATAAACATCTAGACGGAAATGCTTTGTCTTGTCTGGATAAAGAAAAAAATAAAAAAGAAAGAAAAAATGAAAATAGAATAAAAATTAAATTATTTGAATGAAATAAAATTAAATAACAACATTTTTTTTAATGTGTTTGGATAAATAAAATAAAGATGTATATTTTACTTTACTGGCAAAAATATTGTTGTGACCAAAGCTGTTTTTTCCGATTAAAAGCGAATATGTGAAGATAGTTGATATATTTTGTTGGGCATAAAGAAAAATGACAACAAATTTGTACAGATACATAGATGGATAGTGGTCTTGGCACATCCATTTGTGTAGCATACGCTAGCTCCTTTCCTTTACTTGTTGTTTATTGAGTCTAGCTATGGTATGAGTTGCCTACTGCGTTACAAAAAGATGAAGCTGCGTTAAAAATTATGGCATTCCTTCAAGTATGTTCTTGAATCACAATGAATGCCTCAGGACAATGAATTAAAGTCTTAAATTTTTGGACAAAATGTTCGTTCATAAAAACCACAGTTGGAGCTGGAAATTATAGTTAACTTCAGCTTGATAGTGACCCAAATGTTTGTTTATCAATGTTTAGGAAGATCACAGAAGCAGATCTAAGAGACAAAAAAAGAGAACGTTGTTGACAGAGTTATGGAGACAAAATTGAAAGGTAAAATGATTCATATATATATTTTGGCAGCAACTTTCCAAGCATTTTCACACGACTCACAAGGAGATAACAAAAATAAGTGGATCCCCATAAAATTAAACTCTTCCACCTAAAAAAAACAAAATCATTCAAAGAAGAATAGGACTTAAAAATACTCACCTTCCACCTTCTTTTCGTACAATCCAAACAAGCGTAAAGGAGAAGAAATTACAGGTAATATAAATTATTGAAGAGTAATCAAATACGTTGGGAAGAAGATACTAAAAAACTGAAAAATTAACTGAAATTTAAAAATTGAAAAATAAAATTTAAAAGATTAACGAAAAGTTGATAGCTAATAAATTAATATATTAAATTAAAAATATTTGATAAAATAATTAATTGTTAGAGGAGAACATTATAAATATGATATATATTTTTATTTTAATATAAATATATTAACATTTAATAAATAAAATAATTTAATTTTTATTTAATAGAAAAATAATTTTTTATTTCTTTAAAATAAAATATTTATTTTTTAATTTTTATATAAATAAAAATTTAGTTATTTAAAAAAAACAATGATTTTTTAATTTAAACTTTTTAGGAGCAAACATCAAATATTTTATTTTTGAAAACAACCCCAAATTTCTGTATCGCATCATCCTTAATCTTTCCAATTACTGTATCTCCTTGAAAAAAGAATGGTTCTTAAACAATGGAACGTACATAATCAATCAGCAACCAGCCCCAAGACTCATCATTTACCAAAGAAACAAGACATGCAACTTCTCCTCCCAAAAAGCAAGAGATGAATGATTAAAAAAATATTTAAATAATGCAAGAGCGTAAGACATAATAGTATAAACATAATCACATTGTGGTTCTACCATAAACATTTAGACCGTGAAGGAGATGCCACCCTTAAGTTCAGAAACTACAGGTACTATAAATTATTGAAGTTATAGTTAAGTTCAAAGGAGGAAATGAAAAACAGAGTCACCGCTTAACAATCACTGGGCAGTGAAACTGCAACGGAAAAGAGGAAATAATTAGGGGTAATGAAATACATTAGAAAGCAAATGAGAGAGAGATTTTATTAGTATAAAGTTAATCTAGCAAAATAATCCTATCCATATATTAGTCAAACAAAATGTAAAAAAAAATCAAATATTTTTGTAGATGTTATTAAAAATCAACGTTTTCCTTTTAAAATTTAGTTTTTCTCTTGTTAGTAAATTCCATCAATAATATATATATATATATATATATATATATATATTATAATTTGATACTTTATTATATTATTATTTTTTATAATATAAAATTTAAATTTAATTCTTATATAAATTTATTATAATCTTTAACACCTTATCACTAGGTATCTAATTAAACTAATTCTAATAATTTTTATTATATTATGTTTAATTTAGTTTTGTTGCTGATATTGTATCTTATATGATATATTTTTAATAAATATATTTTTTATATTAATATTTTTGTTTTTATTATTCATGAAAAATATGTAAGAAATATTGTATTTTACATAACTAAATTAAGTATAGAAATGGATAAAGAGATTTAGATATTCAAAGAATATAAAAAAGAAAATTAAAGTTGTTATTCATACAGTTAGATCGGTATAGATAATTTTCTAAAAATATATGCATATAGATCAATATTATAATATTCCATCTATTATTATATTTAAAAAAATTAAAAATAAGAAAATTATTTTATTATTTTAGGAAATGCTTAAGAGGTATATTTTTTGTATGTATGATTAACAGCTTCTTTACATTATAAAAGATTTTAATTATAAAAATATATAAATATATCAAATATTTTACTTTAAGACATGCTAATCTTTTCTTAGAGTATTAGTTAAAGAATTGAAAATAGTTTTTTATTAAAAATTATAAGCCCACTTTATTATAATATTTAATGATTTTTAACAGACAAGGAGTATTGTTTTAAATCAATGATGGATTTTATTTTATGTTTAAATCTTTTGTGTGGCTATTATTTCATATTGTAATTCTCCTATTTGTGTTGTGATAAAGATATTGATATCCTACATACTCTATTAAATGTTTTTTAATATGTTAGATTTTTGGTGAAATAAAGCCTAAGGAAAGTTCAAAAAATTGATTCCACTGTTAAATTAATCTAGAATCTAGAAGTATTGAAAATCTTATTAACAAGAAAAATTAAGAATTAAAAAATACTTTATTTTTGCAATTTGTCTGGCTTTCATGTTTAAAATTGAGATAAAACTAAATTAAATTGAAAATATATTAAATTTATATTAATTTTTATATTTTATCTTTATATAAATAATTTAAAATATATTTTTATTGAAGGCATTTAAATTTAAAAGGATTAAAATTAGATTATATGAGATTGAATATTTTTATGCATTTGATTTTTTATTTAAAATTACATTATTTATTTTAATAAATTTTATCTTTAATATTATATTATTTATTTTAAATTTTAATTAAAATATTTAATATTTATCCAAAAAATTATTAAGAGTTCAACTCAAATCTAAATAAAAGACCCAAACTAGCTTATAATAAATAAAAATTATATTTAAAAAAATAAAAATTATATATATATATATTATTTTTTATTTATCAACTAAATCAATAGTTAACTTAATTATCAAATATTTTTAACTTAATGTATTATCTTAATAAATTTATCTAAATATTAAGGTTCAATTTGGATAATTTTAAAAATTAAAAAAGAAAACAAATCAATTTCTTATATAAAATAAAAGTAAGTTATACTCTTCATCTTCTGAAGAAGTTAAATTACAAAAGTTTTAAAAAGGTTAAGGTATATAATTAGAATTCAATTGTTACAAACATGTATTAACTTTTAAAAACAGACGACATGATCATGAATGAAAATCCCACCTTCGTCCTCCCTTTTCTAATGTATAACTTATACGCGTTATTGTATTCACGAAAACATTTTTAACGCACCATATTCCAAAAAGGAAGTTTCTGTTTTAAATAAAAAATTTATAATAAAGTTTTTATTTTTTTATTTTATTTTTATTTTCAATTTATATTCTATCATATTTTTTAATAGTTTTAATATTTTATTTTATAAATATTATTAATTTTAATTTTTAAATTATTTATTAAATTACAATGTTACTTAAATAAATATATAATTTATTCTATAAAAAATTACATTATATGTATTTTTTACCTAAAAGATGTACATATATATAATTTGATATTAATTTCATAATGTTTCAATTTTTTCCTTTAACATTATGAAAAGTATATAAATAAAATATAGATAAAATTAATATATTTAAATATAAAATATATTAATTAACATTTTAGAACTAAATAATTTTTAAAAGATAAAATATGGGCAAATAAACAAATTTAGAAACTAAATTGTACACGTTAATACTTTTGGAATTTTACCAGTCTCGTCGCGTCTTTCATTCTCTGATGCGAAACTATATTTTGAATCTACAGGTACAGACTGTATGCTGCATTGAAAATAGGCTTAAATATAAATTTAAATATATTTTAAATTTTATAAATTAATAAATTTTCATTTTTTATTATTATTATTGTTAATTTGCTTGTCACAAACATAGTTGAAAGAAAAAATAAAAATTAAAAAGATAAAGTTAAGAGAAAAAAGAAACTGTATTAGATAAAACAGGTAAACGTTATTTAACTGTAGTATAGCATAATTTATACAATTAATGACAAATAAATAATTTTTTTAGCTAAATTAAACTTGTAACTAATTTTTATATATTTAATAATTGTCTAAAAATTAGAAAGTGTTGATAATATTTGTAACTTCTAATGAATATATCAAAATATAATTGAATTATATATGATTTTTAAAAGTAGTAAATTTTTTTATTAAAATACAAAACTAAAATAAACCAACTAATCAAATAAGTAACTGTCAAAAAGTTTTTTTAAAAGAAACTTTGCTTGTCTCAAAAATTAATGTCAAATCAAAAATTTAATTGTTATAAAAAATAAATATTTTAAAAAAATTTAAAATTTAAAATTAATTATTATTTAAAATATAATTAGAATTATTAATTATCTATTTAAATTTTTGTGATAATTAAATTTTTAAATATAAATTTTATAATTATTTTTTATTAATTTTTTTATTTTTAAAAATTTAACTACATATATTAAATATGATTACTAATTTTTTTATTTTTTAAAATTTAACTACATATATTAAATATAATTAATTATGAATTTTAAATATTTATTTAATTTTTGTTTAAATTTTAAATTTAAATCAATTTAATTAAAAATTTTAAATAATATTTAATTATATTTATCAACAAATTAAATCTAAAAAAAACGTAAACTTTTCATTTTTATATACTTAAAATCATTCTATGTGTAATTGTTTCAAATATCATTTTTATTAGTTTTATTTTTTATTTTATTATAAAAATAATTATTAAATTTTGAATATCACACTATAAACGTATAAATCGATAAGAACAATATTGCCAAACATTTTATTTTAAAAGATGATATTTAACTTTTATAATAATTTTAAATTTTTAATTCTTATTATATATCATTAAATACATATTAAAAAAATCTATTAAAAATTACGATAAAAATTATAATTTTTTATTAAATTATAAAATATTGCTTCAAATTAATTGTATGTGTGAGGATATTTTTTTTATCTTTTTTAGGGTGTATCCAATGATACAATAAAAATTAATAAATAGTAATTTTTTATTAAAAATTTAGCATTTTATATTATTAATGTATTGTATTATGTGATTTCCATTATATATTTCCTATTTATAGGTTTTATTATGTGGTTTTAGACATAAATTAAAAAAATACCTTTTTAATATATATAGCAAGTTAACATATATAACAAAATTTAATTAAACATTTGTTAATTAATTGAACGAATATCTAACAATAGATTATTGATAAAAATAAAAATAAATTTGGAAGAATCAATTATAAAAAAAAACCAAAATTCTAAATAAAATTAGTTTTATAAAAATTAAAAATATATTAAACCCATAATAATATTAAACCACAACATCTAATTTTAACCTCATTTACAAATTACCTGAATATATATATATATATATATATATATATATATATATATATATATATATATATTGACGTTTGTTTCAATGATTTAACTTACATATTTATTTAATTCATTAAACTATATGAATTGTTTTTAATCGATGATCATTTTTGTTTGAGTTCAACCTAATCTTTCTACATCCTGTATCATTAATGACCAATTTATAGCAACCCTCGCACAATAAAAAAAAAAGTTAATATTAACGATGTAAATAATTAATTAAAAAATATTAAATTAGTTGTTAAATAATTTTGTAATTGATTGAAAAAAAAATAATTTTATAAAATAATTTAGGGATCGAATTTGATCACATAATAAATTATAGATGACCAATTTAATAATTAAAAATTTGCTCGTTAAAATTAATTATTATATTGGTTGTTCTTAAATTTTAGCTAAATTCGGTTGCTATTTGTAGTAAAAGGTGTCCAAGTTTGCAACAAATTTTTCAATCATTAAATTCAGCCACTAAAATTGGTTTCTAAATTCAGTCGTAAATGCCATTAATGTGTAATTGTAATTAAGATCAAATTTGTGATTGAATTTTCGTTTGCAAGATTGGTTGCTAATTTTTCTAGGTACACTTTTTTAGATTTTTTTCACATAAATTGAATGGAACAACCTGTTTATATCAATCCTATAGATAATAATTATCTAACAAAAATAGAAATGCTAAAATCAAAGAGCATTAAACAAACAAAGTAATATAAAGTTCATACATGTTTAAGTTCAAATAAAAATCAGTTCATCTAATATTTGGAGACAATGAGAATACAAATAAAAGGCCGAATGTAAAATGAAAAATTCAATTAAATCTGCAGAACAAAATCAAGGAGGTGATTGACTAATGTTGGGAGGTTCATTGCTATCATGCTTATTATCGACTGTAGCATATATTTCCTTGTTCATTTTCAATTAAGCTCATAAATGTAAAGCTAGATGAAAATCCTAAATGTTGCAAATTTGTTGAAGAAGTTGTTTAGTCTGAGAAAGCTCAGTTGTCTGCTTATCCAACTTTGACTTTGTTTGAGAAAACTCGATTGCTTGCTTATCCAACTTTGACTTTCTCGGTTGTTTGCTCGTATGATTTTGTTTGTTGCAACACTTCACTTATGTTAGTGATGATCTTTTTATAGCTAGTCCGAACATTAACACTAAGATGAGTACAGTTGATGGATGAGGCCACAAACTCATCACCCAGCTTACCCAACCCATATACATGTATATCATCCAAAAAAAGGCATTGTCAAGTGTCACAGAATGTTTAATAGAGCCATTTATATCATCTAGAAGGGGTTTGGCTCGTCGATGAACAAATTCCTCCTACATAATATGATTAGATATAAGTGTTTACAATAAAAATAATAAAATAATTTACAAATAAAATTAAAGCTGAAATATACGTACCAGTAACATTCTTTGTTTTGTCGTTTATCCATTCTTCACTTTATTCTTTTTAATCCTTTTCATGATATCAAATGCAATTGGATCTCATTCAAACTCATTACTCTACATACACAATATTGTGTTAAACTTTTAAGTAGCTAAAATTAATACAAATAAGTTAAATATTTAATTTTTAATTACCATCCTAGTATAATAAACAACAGATACAGAACCACCATTGTATAAGGAGGCTCCACTGTCACAAGCTCAATTTTGCTGGCTAATAATGTTCCTCTTTTGGAAGTCCTGTCTAGCCTAACGAAGGTCCAATCTTTGTCTAACCTTTGGAATAATCCAAACACCCTTATTCTTACCATTTCACACCTTGTTCATTGTATTCATCATTGTTATTGAACTTTTATACTCAAACGTTGCTATGATGGTAATATTATGTTGCAGTACAAAATAATGAACAATAGGTATGTAACATAAATAAAAAAAATAAAATGCAATGTTATATGAAATTCTTCAAACTATATGTTTCTAACTTCTGCAAGGACAGAACTCCAAGTAGACCAAGAATAATCAAAATTAGACTTAATAAATTTTTTAATATCTCTACTATATATATATATATATAAAGGAAAGAGCTATTAAAAAATAATGTTAATAGGGGTAGATGGATCCGTGTGAGGGGTGGATGGACCTATTGTATCAATATATGGGAAGGATGATCCTGATCTAACATCCATTCCTACTGGTAGGCGTAGAAGGCATGTCTTGTGGATAAGGAGATCATACACCATGTGATGAAGATGTCCTACCATAAATTATGCCCTCGATCTCTTGGTCGACCTCGACTTCTAGTTGTGTTGTCATCCATCTCTATGCATTAAAATGTTAGAAATAGTTAATGTAGAAGGTTAAATGCATTAAAAAATATATATAGAATATATTATAAATTACCTAATTAAGTTGAGTTAGTGTCATTTAAACCACTCTCACCATCGGTATCATATTAATTATCTGTTGAGATAAATATACTATCACTCTTATCATCCAAATCTGGTTGATTAAGTAAACCTATATTAACTTTCTCATTGATACCGTTGGTATTAACAAGACTGTTATCATAAACATTTGGATCAATATTCAACATGACATAGAGGTCATGAACTTCATTGACATCTTGATACGCAATGTCATTCTCAACTTGATTAACTACATTATTTGTGATCATATTACGTATTTTTGTTTTAATGATAGTTTACCAACCATGATGTCCGTTTGGATATGACATATAATAAACTTGCTCAGTTTGTTGAAAAAATATGAACCGATCAAAGTTTCTATATCTTTCTGATTGTTTGACTTGAACAATTTCATATTGATTGTTTATCTTTGTCCCAAGATTAGAAGTATTATCAAATCAATCACACTTAAAAAGAATTATCTTTTTTGTGAGTATGACAGGATATTCCAATTTAATAATATATGTTAAAATTCCAAAAAAAATCATCTTCTAATTGACTGTTAGTGCCTCATACACACACCATAATTAGAAGTTTGCATGTCTTCACTCCATTTAAAAAAATTTACTCGTTATTAAAAATTGTAAATTATATTATAAAAATATAACTCCATTTAAATAATGAATATAATAAATAACATATGTATTCTCTAAACCATTTTAAAAAAATGAGAAATAATTTCTTTATCAATTTAGAAGTTAGAAATACCAAATTGAAGCTCTTTTAAAAAACCAGCATACTTGCTACAAAATAAAACATACATATGAAAATTAGACAATAAAACATGTTTCAAAGATTATACAAATATTTAAAGATAATTTCAACATAAACTTACTCTAGATATGGTTCAACTTTCTCACAATTTAGAAGAATGTACAAATGGGTAGTTGTCATGTCTCGTTCTTCTAAGTAATATGAATAGATTTACCATTACCACGTCCCGAATAATTGAAAATTAAAATTGGAGGATTCAATGAACAACATTCACCTCCAATGTTATGTGATATTCTACTTCTTTTGGTATTTACGTGCGATGGAAAGTAAAAGAAAAGTAAAAGTAGATGTTTCTTCCATTAAATAGGCTTGACAAATAGAACTCTCTACCCTAGCTTTGTTCTTATTTTTTTTTAATGAAAGTAGAAATCTAAAAAAGAAAGAAAGTAATTAAGTGAAACATATATTAAAATAATTATATGAAATTAGTAATGTACAAATAGGTTGATATGAAAATAAATAATACTTCTCAAACGAATACAAACAACAATATTGTACTGGACATCCAACTTGTGTTTCATAAGGTAGGTGAATTAGAAGATGTTCCATAGAATCGAAGAAACTTGGAGGGAAGTTTGCTCTAACTTACACAATAACACAAGAATAACAGTACACTTAAGTCTTGTGTCACAAATTTATATTCCAAAGACATTTCATAATAAAATTAAATTTCAAGCATACAAACAAGGAAAAGAATATAGAATCTCAAATAGTCAGAACATTAACTGTATAGATGATAAATATCCAATATAAATGAGCATAAGTAGGAAATAACACATGTTATCATATCTACCTAGGTTATGACAAAGTATTATGTTTTAGTACTATTATTAAAATTTAAAGATAAAATCATAAAAAGTTTCAATCATCCAAGAGTTCATACCACACAACATTCTTTACCTTGTCAAATAACACATCCATAGTAACAAAACACAAAGAGAAGCTTACTTACAGAACTTGCCCTTGGGCATGGTCAATGTGCCACACTACACTTTTTACAAAAACTATACTTAAAGAAAGGAATTAGAACACGCGTATAATGTATCTAGTACAAAACGAGATTTACAATATCATAAAAGGTGACACTAATAAACCAGCAAGCATGTATAGCCCAACATCAACACATAATACATGAAAATAGAAAGATAAAATATAATCGCTCCAAAAAAGGTTAGCATAAAATAAGAACCAATGTACAAGAACAACATAAAAATGGCTCCTGCAGTGATTTATTTTCAATGACAAATTGAAATGAAAACTAAGCTTTGATTTCAGTAAAGCAAGGTTAGAATCCTACGTAAAAGAAATCATAAAAAAATGCATGCATGATGCAACAAAGTTAGGAAGCTAATTTCATTGTTATACCTCAGTTAGCTATTTTAATCACTGGATACTGAAAATTTTGGCAGGAAATGAGGTATTTATCAAGGATTTCTTAGTCATAACCCAATATAAAGCACCAAAGAATAAAGGAGTTGAAATTACGGAACGCAAAGGCAGACCCACAGGATACAAAGAGGGGGGGAAATGGAAGCAGGAGAAAATACAGAGGTTGCTTTCCAAATGCGATTCAACTACAATTGTTGCTTTCTTATTATGATTCAACTACAGTCGTAGATGCGTGGAAATATTCAAAGATAGAGGAGATGTTTTTAGATAGTGCTCAAAAAGGGCTTGTGAAAATGAGACGAGTGAGGAAGGGAAAAATGGAAGCAGAAATCCAAATTAACATAATTTTACAGTCGAATATACGATCACAAAATAAAATAACAAATAATGATATATTTAAAAAGGGATTGGCGACCAAATTTAGCTACCATTTTTAATTTATTATTTTGTTACCAATATTTTGATCTTAAATCCAGTGACTAAATAAAAAAATTATTTTTTTATTGTAACCATCATCAATGACTATGTCGATATTTAATCACGATTAAATTTTAGAAATTAAAAAATTAGATCATAAATATTTAATTTTTTACTAATGTTAATATATTAAAAGAAATAATTACATCTTTTTCACCATTTTAACATTAAAGTTTGTCCTTATGACTTTTAAATATTCTAATATTTATATACATTAAATGTTAGGTGATGGATCCATTGATGCTTAGGTTTAACATTACATATCAAGTCGAGCTATAAGTAAAATGATTTAAGAATCCTTAGAATATGACTAATTGATATTCAATATAATTAATAGGTTAATAGTACACAAGCCTTTAAGGTATAAGTTTTCTTATAATGAAAAATTTTAAGAATTTTAAGAATATGACTAAATACTTTGGCAAAAAAAATTTATTTTAGTAGTAATTTTAAAAAATAAATAGTGGTAATTTTAGTTTTTATCAAATATGTTTCTTCAAATTTATATTTGTCAAAAAATATCTATTAAGAATCATTTTAGTAACAGTTTATAATATAATCGTCACAATTTAATATATTTTGTATTAATTTAATAAATATAATATCCATTTGTACAACTGTAAAAAGATGTGTTAGAAAAAAAAATTTCTTTAATATGTACTCCAATTAGTAGGTCGGATGTATACAACCCTTCAAACGATGAGGTATTATTATAACACATTGGTTCAGAATTACTAGAATCACTTGGATCGACTATTACTCAATGCATTTGGTAAGTTAAAATAGGAGTTACTTTTTCACCTTCTTTTACTTTTCACACCCTTTTTTATTTTTGGTAAAAAATTAAATATTAATACTATCATTTGTTTTTATTTGTCGAAATGAATTTAATGAGCTTCCGAAAATACTTTTCTGGAATGGATTTAATAAGATTTCGGAAATGCTTATCTAAAGAGTAATTAAATCCATTTCAGAAAAGACCTTCTGAATACTCATTTCCAAAAATTCATCCACTGGATTATGGAAATATTTTTCCGGAACATATATTCACAATTTTTTCCTCACAAGGTCTAGAACAATGTATCCAGAATTCACTTCAATCTTATTCCGAAAATAATGATTCGAAAATTCATATTCTCATTCTGAATACACTTTTCCAAATTTAATGAAGATTGTACAATTTACCTTTTGTATACATGTTTTTGGAAAGAAATTCAAATATCATAAATTTACATTTTCAAAAATCATCTATTTATAGAAATAATTTTATCTTTTTACATAAAAAGAATGCAAAAAGTAAAATGGGTAAAAAAGTAACTTCCGTATGATTTACAATTGTATGCTTTTATGATAAACATTTCTCGTAATTAAAAAAATTCTAGTAAATTTATTTTAGTAATGATTTTAAAAAATAAATAGTGGTAATTTTAACTTTTATCAAAAAAAAATTTCTTCAAATTTATGTTTGTCAAAAATTATCTATTAGGAGTCATTTTAATAACTGTTTATAATATAATCAACATAATTGTAAAAAGATGTGTTAAAATATTTTTTTCTTTACTATGTACTCCAATTAGTAGGTTGGAATTAAATTACCTTTTAAAAGGATGAGTTATTATTATAACCCACTGGTTTAGAATTATTAGAATCACTTGGATCGATTATTACTTAATGTATTTGATAAGTTAAAATAGGAGTTATTTTTTTATTTTTTGTACTTTTCAAATATTTTGAATTTATATTTTTAAAAATTATCTATTTGTAGGAATAATTTTATCTTTTTAGATAAAAGAGATGAAAAAATAAAATGAATGAAAAAGCACTCAGGATAAAATTATAATTTACAATTATATGCTTTTGTTATCAAACATTTCTCTTAGTTAAAAAAAAATAAAAATTCTAGTGAAGCATCGATCGAATTTCCTAGAATTATTTTATCAATGTTCTCATGGCTAAATGTTTTTTAGACCTGAAGGAGGACCTTTGACCAAGTGATTTCTAGGTTAATAATTATTTAATGAATGCTCCTCTGGTCCAATGTTTCCTGAACTAGAGGAAGGACCTTTAATCAAGTGTTGTATAGATTAAAAGTTATTTAAGCAATGCTCTTATGGGAAAATGTTTCTAAACTTTAGAAAAAACTTCTAACTAAATGTTGATAAGGTGAAAAGTTATTTAAGTAATATATAATCGGATTACAACCAAAAAAAATATATTTAACCACCGAATTTTGTGATCACTTTATATTAGTTACAATTAGAGATCATTTAATAACCAATTAAAATTATGACCAACAAAGTGAATATAAATTTGTTAACTATTGAATAAGTGACGGAATCGTTAATCTTAATTTACAAAAATAAAAGTAGTTGCTAAATCGGTTCCAGATACATGAATAAAATGTTTAAAACTTTTATTTTTATTTTGCAACCGACAAGATCGATCGTTAAAATAGTTTTCATTTTTTTAACAATATTTGTGATGAAATTTAAAATTTTAATCACCTAAATCTAGTGACCGGCAAAAATTCAACCGCGAAATGTTTAATCCCCAACTCTAGAATCCCACTTTTGTAATTAGTTTCCTCTTTTTTACTCTCTCTCTCTCGTTTCTCTTTTCAATCCACTCTGAGCGTCTGAGTCAGTGGCTTCCATCACTTCACTGTGGCGCAACCTTCATATATGAAAATGGTAGCTTCGATTCTAATCTGCTTAACCAGATCTAAGTCATCGAGGTCATAAAACTTCTAACCATGAGACCTATTGAAGTGGCGCTAGCAACCATGGGAACTCCATTGAACCCCTGCAGGACTATGACCCACAAAGCAAGCTTCACCCAACCTTCACATACGTCATATCTTTTCATTATAATAATTGTTCTTTTTATTATTTTTATATTCTCATGGTAATTTTTTTATGGTACCAGGTTAATATGTCTTATCTCTTTGACCATCTTTTGAACAATCTTGCTTGTTAGTATGTTGATCTTTATCCTTAACATGTTCGTGCTTTACTTAAAATATAGGTCAATAGTATGTTTTTCATACAACTAATGAGAATCTACTAAAGGACATAAATATTTCTAAATGGATTCTGATAGTTTTCATATAATTCACTTCTATATTGATATTAAATGGTAAGTTACTCATAAAGTTGAAATATTTATGACACATAATTATATTATCTGTTCAATATTAAATAATTGCTTTTAATTCACGTTATATTGTTGCTAAAAAGGAAATGATTTTTGGAGCTCATAATTTATTGAATATTTATACATGTTTGAATAGTTTCAAATGATAATTCTTTTTAGTTCAGCAAACAATAGTTTAAATTTGATGAAATATTTAAATAAATTGGAGAGTTTAAAATATTTAAATAATTTATAGAGCTTGCAAATTGTAGGAAAGACAAGCTTATTTTCTCCTTTTAAATGTAAAAACTTTAAACAAAAATAATAATACCTTTCTACTTTACGTTTATCATGAGCATACATTTTCAAAGATATTATTATTATTTATTGTCTACTATTTGGTACCTTAAGTGTTGGATGTTGTCACATTTCATTCCAAAGTAATTGATATATTTTTTAATTAAATAATAATCAATTTACCTATGAAGATTCTTGTTAAATTTATGCTGAATTTTGGCAAATAAAATTTTTTTTACTGTAGGTAATTACAAAAGTATAATTTTTAAAAAATAAATTATTTTTTAAATTTATCAAATTATATAAAAGGACAAATTTATTTCTTAGAATTAACTATATCTATTGGTTTCATAAGTTGTATTGATAGTACTGATATAAAAATATCTATTTATTATTATTTATAGGCATGCAATGTTAGATGACCAACCAGTAGTAACGATTGACAGATATAACAAAATCATGTGATAATTAAGAAAATGGATGGAAAGAGAAAAACTGATCTTAAGGGGAGGCATGAGAAAATTTATTTATTCGTTGTTATTATTTTTGTGATCAAAATATGACAAAATGATAGTCATTATAAAAATTATTCGCAAAAAAAAATATAGTTCAATTTTATTATATTTCATCGCCTATAATATTATTTATTTATAATTATAATTATTTCAGTCATTTTTATATGGAAATAATATACTTTGTAAAGACGTATTTATTAGTCTATATGAAAATCTTAGCCAAAAATTTATTAAAATTATAATTATGAAACATAATGTAAAACGTAAACACCGTTGTGAAATTATGTTGGTAATTGAGATTAAAGGGAATTAAATTATCATTAAAAATATAAAAGGAAGGTTTGATCTAAAATATTAAATATTAGTTCCAGCCTATGTGTCAATAATTTATTAAGTCACTCAAACACTTCATATGTGTTGATAATATGAATTTGTTTCAAATATTAGGTCACGCATCACAAAAAAGAAACTTAAATCTAGACATTCAATTGTCTAATATCGTGACACTAACATTTTAAGCCATGATTTTTTTGGCATACTTTTCAAAATAAGAAGAATAAATAATCCTAACGTAGATAATCAATCAATAGCAATGAATTTATCTTTAGAAAGAAATAAATTCCAATGTTTTTTTTAAAAATAAAATAAAATTGGCGTGTATAATATAGGCTTATCTTATTTTAGAGTATAAAAATTCCAAATGAAGGATTGTGAGACATTCTACTGTCATTAACATGTTCGTACAAAAATTATTTTTTGGCACATATTTCATCGAAACCCGCCACAAATATGTTTTAACTTGGACCAAGCTGGGACAGTAAAATGAAGAGACTACAATAATTAATGTATATAATATTTGTGAAATTTAACTAATGATTTTAAGGAGGAAAACGAAAAGTTACAAAACCTTGAAGACGAATCCCAAAAACACTGTGAATTGGAAAAGTAGAAATAAATTAATTTGGTGGGTTTAAGAAGTAGACTTTTGCTACAAATTGTCAAAATGTAGTGTGACATCTTTTAGATTTAGAAAAATCGTGTATCAGTGGTAATTCTATTGGGATAACTGGTAATCTAAGTAAATCTAGAGTGTGTTAAAAATGTTGAGACTTGTCCGGAGAGATGGTTTTATTTGGCCTTGCAAGAAATAAACTCTTTAGAATTTTTAGACTAAATCAATCCATTTTTTCTTCTATTTTACATTAGTTATATAATTTTTATTTTAGAATTACCCAAAATTATTTTTATTTCATAAATATATTACAATATTTTACACTTTTTAAATCATATTAATAAATATATCTTTATGATGAATTTAAACACATTATACAAAATTTGTTTTATATATTAAATACTATATTAATTTTCTTCTATTTTTTAAATATATTATAATTAAATTTAAAAAAATTTAAATTATTAAATACTTACATACTAAATCATAATTTTATATGTTCAAAATCATAAGAATTATATTAATGTTATCTTGAATTTTTATTTTTTAAATATTTAATAATTTTATTTTCTAAACTTAATTATAATGTATTTGAAAAATAAAAGAAAATTTGGTAGTGTTTAATGTATTTATAGAAGAAATTTTATGTAACATATAAAAATGATCCAAAAAATATTTCTGTAATCTGATAAAAAAAATAAAAAATTAAGATTTAAGTGTAATATATTTACTATAAAATAGAAAAAATTGTAAATTTTTAAAAATAAAAAGGAGGTTAGAATATTTTTTTTTCATTAAGCAGTATAGACATTGACCTACCATGTAGATTTTTTTTTAGTATAAGTAACCTTATAATTTGATCAATACAAATGCTAACTAGTGCCGAAAGTTTTTATTAAATAAATGGTATTAATATATTTCTTTGATGTTTATATATTTATATATTCAACATAATTTGAAAAAATATTTTTTTCATTTATTTCTTAACTAATATCTTCAATTATCAAAATTCTTTGAATGTGAACAAAAGTAAATTTACAAGAATATGTATTAAAGTGGCCTTATCGAAAGTTGTCACTAAAGTTGGTCTCAATGGGAATTGGTAAAAGGTAGAGTACGAGAGAGTTAAAGTTATGGTTGTTATGGTCATGTAGCTAGGAATTTCCCTACCAGTTTGTGATATATTGGATTGGAGTCTTTTGAAATCAACCCTGAATAATTACTATATAACTCATAATGAGTTGTGTGTCTTCTAGACTTCTACCTCTTTATCTTTAAGCATTATCTAGAATGGTCAGAAATTACATAGCTTTACATGGTGGAGACAAATTTTGGATACAAATCATTTCTACCAAATACAGTTGGAATGTCTCTATTTTGGAGCAAGTTAAAATTTCTGGGTTTTTTGCGTGCAAATCTATACAACAAGCAGTGGCTCAACTAAATGACATCTTCTCTCTTCGAATTGGATATAGTGGAAGTTCCTTTTGATACACTAATTGGAAGTTGAATGGTTGCATTAGCCAACAAATTCCTTATTTTCATGTGCATGACATGACTCAACTCATAAGTTGAATGAGGTATGGAATGGTTCAAATTGGAACTTGGTTAGACTTGATACTCCCTTGACTCACGATGTTGTCAATCTTTGTATAATTTCATTTATTGTAAATGGGAAGGTGCCTGATATGATCATTTTGGAGTAGTAACTTGAATGCTTTGTATATAGTAAAGGAAGGGTATTCTTTGGTTGAATACAAGACATCATATCAGCTTGCACTCTTGGAGTTGGATATGAAAACTAAAGGTTCCAAAGAAACTTAAATTTTATTTTGGATGGTCTGCCATGATTCTTTATCTAGCAACGAAACTCGTTTCAATAGGAATTTTTGTACTAGTAGTTTCTGGTCACATTGCAGTTTGGAGGCCATTTCAGCGCCCTCTCATTAGACCCAGATGAATGGATTAAATCCAGCATGCAAGGGAATGAAGCCATATTTTTAGCCACGTTACGGTTGCATATGGAAGGTACAAAAAAAGCACTGCATTGCTGAGTTATTACTGAGATTTCCGTTATGATACAACAAATAAATAACACATTGATTGATATTAAAATGTCGGCCTCTGATAATGGCCATATTCAACTTGAGACCAGATGGGTTAAGTGGGCTCTTCTTATGCAAGATGTGTTAAGTGATTTGAGATATTACTGGTACTTGGTTTTGTGGTTTTACGGGAGGGTTGTCCTAACTAATCATTTTCATGTTGAGTTATTAGCTCTTTATTATAGGTTACATGTAGTGTGGAAAGAAGGTTATTGTCATGTTAAGTGTCAAGGTGATTGATTGTCTTAACTTGGTTCTTGTTCAAAATATTTCTTATCCTTTTCGGAGATATGGTTCTATCATTCACAATATTCAACACCTTTTAAGATGTAACTGACAAGTCTCTTTGTCTCATGTTAAGCTAACTATTACGCTAATCATTGGGCTAGGTTTGGTGTTTATCTGTCCCAGAAACTGGTCATATATCGCTCCCTTCCTTTGGGCCTTGACCACCTGCTTCTAGCTGATGCATATGGTGTAGTTTTATTTGAGATTGTAGTTTTGTTTTGTTTCTTTCCTCATAAAACCAAAAAATCTATAAAATTTTTGTAAATTATGGTTGAAACCAAGGATTTAATTTGTTATTTTTTTAATTGGGGTCAAATATATTTTTATCTTTTTAAAATTTTAAAATTTTAGTTTTAATCTTTATTTTTAAAATATTTAATTTTGATTTTTCATTTTTTTTAAATAGATTGGTTTTAATTCTTATTACCGGTGTTGTCAAATATCAATATATGTCATATGTTAAATATAAGTTATTTTACGAATTAAAATCAGTTTATTTTATAAAATGAAGAACCAAAATCAAAGATTTTAAAAATTGAGAGATTAAAATCAAAATTTCAAAATTTTAAAAAGATTAAAAATATATTTAACCTATTTAATTATTTTATATATATATATATATATATATATATATATATATATATATATATATATATATATATATATATTCACTGCTAGGATAGATCAGATGCTTCAGACACAACCTAAAATAATTAGAGCCAAAATTCAAACTATTCAACTTGTTGGGTGACTACTTTTTTTTCCAAACCAGTGAACAGTGCTTCTAACCTTTGGACATACTTCATGGGCACAGATTGGCTCACAATTTAGGACTCAAGTCATCTTTGAATCACACAGCTAGTTTTTTGACCGAAAGAAAAAAAAAAGTCATATAATTGTGTATTTCGATTATCGATGGCATTCATATAATAAAGAATTATTTTCATGTACGCAAAACAATGAGTGATTTAGAAAACAACAATTTATTATCTGATTGAGCTTCACTTTTTACAAATTTTGTGGTTGATTGCTAGATAGATGAAAAGATGCTACGGCATATACGGAATCTGCGATAATAGATGGTAATAGTAACTTCAAGTCTTCAACAAAGTTTCCATTCATGACTTTTTTTTTTATGATCGGCAGGTTTTAAAATTCCATAGCTTTGGTGATTCAATATTGCATAAGATGGTATGCTCCTATGATTCTCCATTGTCTCAATGGTCTTCGGTGGACTTGAAGAGGGATGAAAGGAAGCTAAAAAGGGAAGGTGTCTGTGTGGCGAGAAAAATGTTTTACTGCAACCCCACGGTTGACATCAATGTTCATGCTAAATTTCTGATGGTTCCACTTAGAGATCGAGTAAACACTAAACTAAGTTAGAATCCAGGACTTCTTAATTAGTAAGCATGCTTGTCTTAATGTCTACCTAATCCATTTTATGGTGATGTATTATTAATGGCCAACTTATAATGGCCCTATCACATAAAAAAGATCTGTCCTTATGGCTCTTGAACTGCTATTACTCATAAGCATTAAACGTAAGTGATGGAGCCAGCCAACCAAGATCCATTTACTCAAGATTCTTCTAAGCGATGCTATGCTTTTAACAGTACAAGGATGTTTTGGGAGTCTCAATTTCCTCCAAGAATTAGAAAAATCTTTTAAGGGATGCACCTTAACCACTGCCATTAGTCATTGCTATTCTCTTCCAATCAATAGCAAAAGAGGAGACTGCCAAAACCTTTAAGCAACAATTGGACTTACCATCTGAAGGTTAGAATACGCTGACTGTCGACCTCACTTTTCTACCACTCACTTCCTAGAAATTTGAAGCGATAAAATTCTAAATTTCGACAAAGTTTATACTGGAGCTTTCCATTATATTTACCAGTAGTCTTTACAGGAGCAAAGTCCATTTTCAAAATGGTGAAACCGGTTGCAATCTCTAACAACAATCTTCCTATTAAATTCCCTAGATATCATCCTTATTGCAACATGACAATCGCTACATATCCTCAAGTTCTTTATAATCCGAATTGTGGTACCCGGGCTAGTCCTGAGGAAGCAATATGCAATTGCCAGTTTTTCACTATGAAGAGACAGTGCAAACTCCTTTCCTTCCTCATCCAAATCAAGCAATACCTCACCTGTGTTACGTGTATAACCATGCTTTTCCAATCTCTTCATAATCTCATCAAGCATTCTATATATATCTTGGGTTTCAGGATGAGAATTATCCCCCACAAAAAACTCACGAATAACGCCATCTATCTCAACCAAACTACAGCCTGGAACTTTCTTAATGCCCCTGACCTCCATTAGGTCCCTCAGATGCCTCACTTCCTTCCACCGTCCCTGCTTCGCATACACGTTAGAAAGAAGCACGTAGGCACCACTATTTGCAGGGTCTAACTCAAGAAGTCTCTTTATCGAGATCTCACAAGTTTCAATTTCCCCATGCATGCTAGCCCCACTAAGCAAAGCTCCCCATATCATCACATCAGGTTCTATAGGCATTGATTTCACCACATTCCATGCATCCTCAATACGGCCTGCTCTACTGTATAGGTCTACCATGCAACCATAATGTTGAATCAGAGGCATCATACCATAGTCATTCATCATCCTCTTGAAATATTCATTTCCTTCGCTAACCAAACCTCCATGCACACAAGCAGAAAGAACACCCACAAATGTCACAGCATTTGGCATCACCCCATCACTCACCATCTTTGCAAATAGGTCAAGGGATTCCTCTGAAAGTCCATGCATGGCCAAGGCCGCAATCATGGCACTCCAAGCCATTACATCCTTTTCAGGACCCATACTATCAAATACGCATTTCGCCCTCTCAATGCTTCCACACTTGGCATACATGTCTATCAAAGACGTCCCTAACACAACATCGATTTTCATCCTAAATTTGTCAATATAAGCATGAACCCATTTCCCATGCTGAAGCGCACCTAACCGTGCACAAGCTGAGAGCACAGCTGACAAGGTGAACTCATTAGGTCTGAGTTTACGACCTTCCAACATCTGCAAATTCCGGAACAGAGAAAGTGCCGCCTTGTGCTCACCGCACCCCACATAACCGTGAATCATGCAGCTCCAGGATATGACGTTCCTTTGAGGCATTTGGTCGAAGAGTTTCCTCGCAATGTGAATCATGCCCACCTTGGCATTGGCATGGATGATGGCGTTCCAAGATGGCAAGTCAGGGTGAGGAATTTCATCGAACACATGGCGAGCGAAGGCAAGGGAGGCGCAGGAAGAGTACATGTTGATGAGGGAGGTTTGAACAAAAGAGTCGTTGGCGAGACCAAGGAGGAAAATTTGAGCATGGAGTAGGCGTCCATGAGGGAGATGAGAAGGGTAATTGATGGATTGGAGAAGGAAAGGGAAGGTGTGAAGATCAGGGAGCACAGAATGGGAGCGCATGCGAAGGTAGAGAGAGAGTGGTGGTGGAAATGATGAATGTTCATGTCTGGCGCTCGCTCTAATGAGATTATTCCAGACGAAGGATTCGATGTTTGGGTGGAAAATATGAAGACTTGGGTGCGTACATGATATTGTCTTCGTGGAAGCACGCATTGTCAAGAAGCGGTTCAGAATAATACATGAGTAGTTAACCCTTGCTTTACTTCTTTATAAACTATTCCCTTTACTTTTTCGATAAAAAAATGGTGCTTAATCCGGTACCTTTCTAAATTGAAGGATACCGTAGCCCTCTCACTTGAATTAATTAAAAAAATGACATGTGTTCGTATATGTAATATATCATTTATTATATTATTTATTTTGGTTAATTTTATATAAAAAAATTTATATTTATTTTAAATGAACAAAATTTTTAATATTTATGATTTCGTTCCAATACCATACTTGAGCCTAGTTGAGAACCAATCCATAAACTGGGTGGTTCTCTTCATCTTGACGGTGGGCACCAATCCTAAGAAAAGAGGTAAACCTGAAGTTATAAGAGTAAGCGTTCAGGTGCTGGTGCTTTTTCCATCTTTTTCGAATCGAATGATTCACTGCTCTCAGAAAGTGGATCAAATGCTTCCTATTCAACGGATTCAGATTATTCTACTTTAGATGCTTCCTCAGTTGTGCAGTACATACTTCTCTTTAGAGAGTCTATTCCTTACTTAGCTAGGACTTTAAGTGACTAGAGTAGCTCCTCTGTATCCGAAGGCGCCTTTTGTTTATGCACTTGAAACGGCTTTTGATTTGACTTACTTACAGTAAAGTAAAGTGGATCGACCCCGTTCAGTAGAATTACGAAGAAAGAAGGCTAGGCTTCTTGAACCATAGCTAATTCGATCTTCCCCTTTCGACAATGTGTTTGAATAGCAAGCAAAAGTATCACGACCGAACCAGGTTGGTTTGGAACTCAACGGACAGACGTTCCAACAGCGAACCCATCAGGCTGCCATGCTCCAAGCAGTAGAGTTTCTAGCAGACATTATTGAAATGCACTCTCTCTTTTTTCTCCGTAAAATTAAACAAACAAAAACCTTGTAAATGAATCGAATTTGGAAATTAAAAGATTGAAATTAGAGAGGACGAAATGTGAGCGATGTTTGTTAAATCGGGGAGCGGAGGAGAGAAAACATAAAATGGGAAGCGGAAGAGAGAAGACACAAAAATGGCAAAGGAAAAATATATCAAAGTTGAAAGGATTAAATTATAAATACTATAAATATTTTAACTTTTATTTAAAATTGACCGTAATAAATACTGATGTACACGTGTCCGTTTTTTATTGGCAAGGCTACCAAACATCCTGATTTTCAAAGGTAGCGGAGAAAAAACTTAAAAAAATTACATTCACACAGATTTATGAAGAGTTATGTACCCAAAGATAACTTAAATAAAATTTGAATATGATAACAAAAATAGCCAAATTAAATTTTTTTAAAATAAATTTTAAGAGATATTAATATAATTTTTAATTTTTTATAGTTTTTATTTCATTTTTTATAATTATTTTATATTAAAAATTAAAATAAATATTACAATAAAATTAAAATAACTCTTATAATTTGAAGAATGAAAATGAGAATTTATTCAAATTTGTCGGACAATACTGTAGGGAAGAAAAAATTTGGGAAATTGAATTTCAGCAACAATTTTTTTTTTAATTTTTTAATAAATAAAAAGAGATAAAATATCATTACTAAGGAAAATATTGAAATTAAGAAAGAGATAAAGAAAAATAAATTATAAAATATGTAATAAAATGGATTAGAAACAAATAATATCATATATTAAACTTAATCATTTCAAATAATTTTCTATTAAAAAAATCACTCAACTTTCTATTAAAAAATCACTCAATTTATATGTAAAGTGATTTTCATACATACTAAAAATATATTACATTTATCTACAATTTATTTATGACCATATAATTATTTATATTTTTTAAAAATAGGAAAATTTATAATTATTAAATTTGTAATGCATATAGATGTAAATCATTATTTATAGATAGGAATATCAGTGTCCAGTTCATATCATATGATCATGATAAATATTTACATAATGATTGATATTCGTACAAAAATTATCTTACACCATTTACATTTTAAATAAAACAGTTGATATATTTTTGATATATGACGATCATTTTGCTAGATATTTATATAAAATCAAAGAGTTTTTCTCATATACCAAAAGTAGCTTGCACCTAATTATATTGAGTGTAAATGTTAATTTTTTTATAAAAAATATACTCAATCATTGGATTAGAAATATAAGATGTGTAAATCATTTTTAATACGCAAGAATATTATTATTCATACTTTACGTTGATTTTGATATTAATGTTCAAATAGATTGCGTTAATGATATCTCTTTAATACATTGCGTTGATTTTAATTTTTAAATAAATTGTTAAATCAAAATTTTTTTAAAAAATTATCTTTTTTTCATCTGATTCAAATTTTATATTTCATAGTCTAAATCAAATCACCAACATATTAAATTATATCAAACTTTTATTCTATCTTCACATAAGTATTAACTTAAAATATATTTTATTAAACATATTAATATTTTTATAAAATAAGATCCATTTTGACTTTTGACTTATAATTAAGATTATGTTGATGATTCAGAATGAGATTTAATATTTAAAATAATTTTTTTTATTTATTATATATTTGATCATTTATATATTTGTTTGAGATTCTATTAATATTTTTGTTAATAAACTTTTATCTACAAAAATATTGTAGCATAAAAAAAATAAGAAAAAAGTGAAACAACTAATCTAATCCAAGTCACAAATGATTAGATTGAATTTGTTTCAGCTTGATATTATTTCAAACTAATTTAAAGTTGAACTACAAAATAATATTATAATTGGATCGGATATTTTGTCTCATAACTGATCCTATACATTTATTTCTTATCATATTGAAAAAAGATACTCTTACTACAAATTTAAAATTACATAAAATTTTATGTATTAAATATTTTATTTTACATTATGAGATTAACATTTGAAAATAAATTTCAGTCTTTCTTTTAAAAAAAACTGTAAAATAATTATTTCATTGATAGATAGATTTCAAGGGATTTTTTGATTGATAATTACTGTACAGAAAAAAGTTTTCAAGTAAAAATTTTAAAATTTAAGTGAAAAAATCAAATGTGGTTTAACGAAAAATTCAAATTTTTTGGCTTTGCGTCACCTAAAATCACTTGATAATTACAAAATCGTTTGGTACCTAACAGAAAATAATCTTGAAGTAGACTTCATACTGCCCTAATATTGTATTAATTCAAGTATTAATATTTACTTTCGTAAGCCTTCCAAGTGCACCAAGATTCCAGGCGCTACATTGTCCTTCTGCGCGAGAATGTACACGGGGCTGTCTGTAGACACTACACACAAGTCAAGGATGTGAATCTGCATTTTTTCGGGAGAAAACTCTGCCCTGCTTAAATCGTACTTACTGCGATTATCATCGATACGAACAGCAATTTTATGCCCCATTGGGAGACGGAAAGCTACAGAACACATCTCCCGCTGTAATAATAATGGTGACCAAATTAAAGATAGCCATGCCAACATAAAGTTTTATGACAACCTCTCCAATAATCACTGTAAAACTTAATGAGGGCATAAAGTTGGTTCCAAATTAAACACAGGAATATTTAAACAAGCAGTAATAAGTCAATAAACACAAACATAAAAGAGACTCCACAACAATTAAGCCTAACGAGAATGCCTCAATACAGAATTAAACCCTCAATCTTCCTCTTCACCCTCATTCTCAGCAATGTTGAAGTATCTCAACTCATAGACATTCCTATCCTTGTTGGAGGCAATCACCCGGAGCCAATCTCTCACATTGTATTTTTTCAAGTACTTCTTGGTTAAGTATTTCAAATACCTGAGAATGGTAACGAATAGAAAATTGTAAGTGAAGGAAATCAAAATAGTAGAGAGAAGACCCGTATCAACAGAAAATCAAACAAATTCAATTTCATGTCAACGAAATGTGTAGGTTTAAACATAAATCAAGGTATAGACTACATCTGTTAAAAAAAGAGTAAGTAGGCAACAGTGAGGAATGCTCGAATTTTTCCTACTTTAATATTAATAATATAATATTAATTACAGATATTTAAGCTGGTATGAAAACATCCCAAGCGATTATTAGCATTTTTCCTACTTCCCTCTCAAGGCCATACACACATAGAGCATAGATACAGCAAAACCTAGCCTTCCTGGATGAGAAGAGAAAATAACTAAAAGCCACCCGAATATATACGTTTTCCACTTTCAAATATAATTGACAAGTTATTACGCAATCCAACAAGTCAATCCATATACGTTAGAAAACCACATGATGAATCAACTATGATTAAGTAATACCACCGTACAGCTAAATGAAGCATATTCCGCCATGATCACTGCATTTATTTTATACATATTAGCCAACCCCATGGCACAAACCACTAAAGAATATGTTAGTTAACTTAGTACAAGCCCTAAGAGAAGATTAAGCTAAAGTTTTCAAACATTTATTTTATCATGCTGATCGCTGTGCAAAATGCCAGCAACAGGGCACTAGATCTACTCTAATATGAATATCTCAGCTAAGAGAACAATAAGATTAATTGACGACGACTAACTATATGGGAAAATATAAACCGTTGATTGAGGAATGCTATAAAGGATTAAAATTCCATTCCCATGGTATACAAGAGCAGCACCGTGAAGTAAACACCGTTATTAGTCAAAGATGAAGAGAGTACCGTTTAGAGAAGTTGCTGTCGGAGTTGACGGTGATCTTGCTCTTCTCCCGAGTGACGGTAACAGAGTCACCGAGGGCACCGGCCTTGCCGCCAACCTTAATCCTCTCCTGAAGGAACTTCTCGAGGGAAGCAATGTCCATGATCTTATCCTCCACTGGCTTTGCGCAATCGATCACGAAGCTCGCTCCCTTCTTCTTCCCCTTCGCTCCGCTCATTTTCGTGCCTCTCTCTCTCTCTCCCTCTCTCTACCTCAATCACTCTGCTCCTGCTGATAGTGATAAACAGCGGAGACGCAGGGCTCCCAATATAAACTAGGGTTTCCGTCTTCAAAAACGCCAGCAACTGCTGCCGTTTTACCCATTTATTTATATTTTTGGTCACCAACACTTTATTGTTGTTATTCTGGTTCAAATTATTTGGGCCGCAATATAATATAGGCATAAGCCCAACAAAGAGGCCCAGTTATGTAAAATGTTCCTATCCCTGATGCCTTATGCTGCGACCGTGAGAAGATGGAAGAAGACGTGAACGGCGTTGCTCCGTGCTCGTCCCTCGCCGTCGAGTCTATCATTCGTCTCGGAACGGTAACATCATTTGTTCGAGTTTTCTTCTTCTTCTTCTTCTTTTTCAATTGCTAAATTAGAGACCTAATGAAACTATAATTTGTTCTTCAGGCCGGTGCAATCTGGGGCTTGTGTAGTGGTCCTTACGATGCTCGTCAACAGGGTAAATTTACGTTATACATGGGTACACGTAGTGATTATTTGTCCAACAATAATTTCTATTATGTTGTGAATTTCTTACTCGTAATCGTCCAATTCTGTTTGCAGGTCTTACAGGGATTGCTCAAGCTTCTTTTGTGGTAAAGAAATTATTTATTTATTTATGTATTCTATCGAATTCTGAAATGATTTTAGGGCTTTCTGTTACCTGATAACTTCATTCTGGTTGCCAAGTACAGGCAAACTCGGTTTGCAAGATTGGGAGTCGATGCGGTAATTTAACTGTGGACAAGACAAGATGATGTTTGAGCTGTGAAATTATGTTTTGTCGCATTGACGTTGCTTGATTTGGGGTTTTTAGGACTTGTAGCTGGCATTTTCAGTTTTACTCGATGTGGGGTTCAGAAATACAGGAGGCAGAATGATTGGGTTAGTAAATTTCTTCTCTCTTTTATATCCCTTATCTTGGTTTGCGATTGGTCAACAGTAATGAAAGTATCCACTTGTAATTCGATGAAAGCTGTATTCTTTCAACAATTCTACACCAGTAATCAAGAAACAGATTTTGTGCGTCTAGTAAAGCCATTAGCATGGTGAACTTTGCATTTTTGATTGGTTTTATGCTTCTCCTGCTGACATTGGCTTAGATGTTCCCTCAGTCATATTGGATGTCTAAACATCTATTTTTGTTCTTGACTATACATGAGGGGTGGTAGCAATTCTGCTTCATTTGTCAGGGAGATGAGCGTGGCTAGCTATGAAGACCAAGTACTCCAAAATTGGCAAAATATCAGTAGTGCGTATATATGATACACTTAGACTATGTATCACGGGAGTATCCTCCGGTTTTTTATTTTTAAAATTTCATTAATCAATTTATTTGGTGCACCGCTTTGATATGACTTACCACACAAAGACATGGTTTACCAAACAATGATACGATGCATTGATATTTTTCAATTGAAATGGCTATGTTTCAATCTTAACCCCGATGCCTCTGTTACTGTTTTGCACATAGTAAGTACTGTCATAGCAAAATCCACAAGGACTAGGGCTTGCTGGTCTCATGTATCTTCTGGGTCTCACTCATCATACATTGCTACTATTGCATGTTTATTTTCATTCTGGATCTTGCATGCGATCTCTATTCTGCATCTCACCATATTGCTGGTCTCACATCCTTGAGTCTCACACATTGCATCCGATCACATTCTCTTCATTGATCATTGAAGCATAATCTTCGCCAAACATTGAAACAAAATTGCACATTAATGTGTTTTCTTTTTATGAATTTATGTTAATGTATCTAGACCATAGCTATCTTGAATTTTGAAGTTTTTCTTGTATCCCCTATATTAACATCATATTAAGTTACATATTCTAGACTTAATAGATACCTGGATACCCTTGGTGTGTGCCTATCCCTTAGAGCTAGAGGTGGTAGGTACCATGATATTGGCAGAGTTTTCAATCACATGTAATGGCAGTGCAATCGCATCATTGCAGAGAGGCTGTCGTTGGGCAAAATGCCCTTTTACCCCCCCCCCCCCCCCAAACAACCATTTGGAGGGCTTTTTTGTGGCAAAATTTTTTATTTAAACTCCTCTTCTGCAGTGATGGAAGCTCACCATCTGCTCCAAACAACTTCAACCCTAACTTTCTCTCTCAATCTCCCCTGTTCGATCATCTTTCATTTCCTCCGACCAGCCTCCTTCTCTGGATACCCTATTCCAGCCAGAATCTGACGTGGAAGTCCAGTTTCAGTGTAGCAGTCTTGTTTGCAGTGTTTTCCGGCAAAGACCCATATTGTTTGGGTCTTTTTCCAGCTTGCTGAGCCTCTTTTTCAGGCAATTTTATCACTGTTCTGCCTTGCCCATCTCTTTTTACTTCTCTGCTCAGCAATGGCAGCTCCCTCATCCTCGCAGCAGCCACAAGGAACAGAACCACCGGTGCCTATGTCTCTGTGTCTTCATGTGAATCCTTTCTTTTAGTTTGTAATTATTGTCTTATGGACTTTTGTGTTGAGTTCTCAAACTTTAACTCTTGATATTTAATTAATTATAATTGAATGTTTTTAATTTAAGTTTTTATTTTATTTTTCATCATATGTATATGCATAGTATAGTATATTTGAATTGCTTAAAATAGCAGTTGCTCCACTAACCGCTATGCTGCTATAGCGTTTTCAGGGTCAGCTGCACTGTGCCGCTATTTGGGATTGATTACTATGGGTATTAGACTTGGGCCTGGTAGGACCATACCACTTCTATTTCAATATATAGGACCATGACCCTTCAATAGCATAAAAGTAACTGGGATACATGTGTATTTTTTTCATATGCTGTAAATGTCCAAACAC
This sequence comes from Canavalia gladiata, assembly GCA_037954105.1. NCBI lineage: Eukaryota > Viridiplantae > Streptophyta > Magnoliopsida > Fabales > Fabaceae > Canavalia > Canavalia gladiata. Next base: position 21,731,160 of record CM075660.1, read on the forward strand.
ATAAACACTCAGGCTTTCGCTAGCATTGCCCTTCAATATAAATACTGGCAACAAATACACTGTTGCTTGCCCATTATGTGTGACTGTCAATTTTTCATTTGCCTGCCTGTGAGGCCATTTGGACTTGTAATTTGCTCCTATGAATTGTTGCAATGCCTCGTCCTTTGTAGTGGGAACAGAAATCTTTATAATCATATTCTTTGGAAAGTTCTGTCAGTGTGGTGACTCTGGTGACTTCTTGCTTGATGAGACGGTCCATAGCATCATTGTTCTCTCCTCAATTATCGGTGATGGATCATTAGGGACTCAGTTATATATTTATCTGAGGATCTTTGAATTGTTCTTTGTGGCTAGATTCTTCTTACCAGACAACAGACTCATGACCAGTGGTTTTGGCCAAATGATCAGACTGCATATTTGTATGATTGTGCTGGAACTTTAACACTATGTTATAGTTTTGGGCCTAACCTTTTGCGTATATTTGAAATCCACCATTTTATTTTTTACTGTACAAAGCATGTTTGGAGCAATGGTGTGGGCTAGATGTATGTATTTGCATGGTTGCATATGTAGGCATTTAACAACTGTGAATAACAATGCAACATAAAATGAGTTGCTGAAAATTACTCTTAAATTTCCTCCTTTTCTTTTTAAATCTCGCCAACAGGTCAATGGTTTGATTGCGGGTGCTGTAGCAGGTGCAGCTGTTGCTGCTGGGACACGAAGTTGGTCGCAGGTGTTTGGGATGGCTGGTTTGGTTTCTGTTTTCTGTGCTGCAGCTGACTATTCTAGAACAACTTAAAATATATGTTAGAAATTGGGATGAAGAGAGAATATTTGAGACATAATTTTCTCGGATTGTTACATCAAGCAAGAATTTGTTATTTGACAGATTTTGAATATCTCATATTTAGTTATTTACAGCTTCCATCTGTGTTTAGCGTGATCTTAATTGTGGTTCTCTTTTGTAGTTGTCCACAAAAATTTCCTCTTTGTACTCCAAGTAATAGAAAATTCACTCATTTTGATCAATTCAATAAAGGATTAGCACCATTGTTTGGTTATATTGTTTTATATAAAAATGCCAAAAGAGATGAAAGACCTCATCTTTATCTTGCAAAAAGGAAATTAGCTAATTATTGTTGTCTTTGATGCTTAAACTTTCAGCTCCTTGCAATGCACAATTTTTTTTTTCAAAATTAAAATTCAATTTTCATGTACTTGTATTTCTCAAAACAAAAATTAATACAATAACTTTTTCTGTTAAAAATATAAATGAGTTGGTAAAAACGATTAAATACTGATATTTAAATTTCAAGCAGATAATTTAATAAAATTAAAGGTTCTGGAATACTTTCCTATTAATCAAAAATTGAAGAAAATTTATAATTTTGCAATAATTGTTCCCTAATAGCATGCGCTTACATAATATTCACAAATAATGTTAAAAATGCGATTGGAAATAGCACTTCTTTACAAATATGAAATGCGGTTGGGAATAACAGTTCTTTGCAAATATAAAATGGTTTAGAATAACTCGCATGTGTAGTGCTTTTTTTTTATCTTGTCAACATAAATTAAACGAAACTCATCTAAACTTTTTTTTAACCCACAAAAAAAAAGTACAAATTCTCAAATAAATAAATAAACAGATCACACCGCACGTCTCCTTCTGTTTGAAATATGAATCCTCCTCAAAAGCTTCATTGATGTTTTCAACTTTCGGTGGTATGTAAGGTACACCATGTGACATGATCTACTAGAACACCATTATTTTAAACCGTTGGATTTAATATTTTTTATTAGAATGTTGAAATTTATTACTTGGAACTCAGCTGATTAAATGATGTACTGTGTCTGTGTTAAATTTACAAATTGAAGTTTGTTTCAAAATGCTTTGTCACTTCAACCCATCAACAAATTCCATCCTGCTTCCAAACGGGTTGATGTCCTCTACGATATGCGAGTTTACAACATAGCTCAGCATAGAAATTCAACTCTAAATCCAACAATTCATCATCTTTACTTATTACAATAACTAGAATCAATATAATGCACCATATATTGCCAAACTATAGGTTGAAGCCCAATGAGAAAACGTTCACCACTCTCATGGTGGGTTTTATTGACAATCAAAGAACTAATCAGTGTGTGTATGAACGTTTTAAGAGAGCGAAGCATAACGGAGGGCATGTCGATTCGAACCACACTCTGGCTGATTTTTATCGTTGATTTAATATTAAAAAGTTGTATGGATAAAATTTTTTAGGTAACCTGCTTAAGGGATAATCCTCTTAAAATTGTTTAAAATTGCATATAGGTTCCTGGAGAACGAATTTTTGAAGAGGTGGTGAAGATAAAAAATTATTAATATTAATAAAATTTTTAGTTTTAAATCATTACGTGAGATATGTTATGTTTACGCTTCGATGCATCATGAATGAGGATAAAATGGTTTAAATTCAATATGTTATTTGTTTTTTTAGGCAATTTTTTTTAAAAAAGGCTTAATTGATTTTTTTAACCAAAAACAACTTTAATTAATAATTGTTGGTTCCAATTATAAATGATTATGTAATATTAGTTTAATAAAGATTACTGTTAATTGTTTGTCTGTTAATTCTTAAAGTAAAAACTTAATTAGCTTAATTTCATTTTTAAAATGAAGAACGGTGTCAATTGATAATTGTGAAAGAAGACTGTCAACTTAATTAAGCGGTTAACAATTTTTATTTTTATTAAGTTATGTAATTTTTCTATATCAAACATTTAATTTATTTTTTAATTATATTTTTCCTTTCAAAACCATTTTTTAAATTTATTTTCAATTTCAAATTTAATTTGATTTTAATTTAAATTTAATATATTATATCAAACTAAAAATACCATTCTTCCTTAAACAAATTGAGTTTGAAAATTATTGTAATTTTAGTCTATATTAATTTTTAATATAATTTTAAAGTTTTGAATTTTTAAAAATTATATTAATAAAATGAACAAAACATTTATTATCCGGACATAATATAATGTAATAGAAAATGATAGATTGTAAGAGAAGAAAATGTCTTGTGCATTGTGTTTGATTGGTAGAAAAAAGAACCATATTTCCTATTGCATTTGGCATTTGTTGAACAAAATAAAACTGTGTTCCATTATTTTATATATATATATATATATATATATATATATATATATATATATATATATTGTTTAATATTAGGGTGAGTATAAAACATGATAAAATACTTTTTTACATATACTATTTTATGACTATTATTATTTAGTACTTTTCCAAATTATTATTATATTTATATTTTATAAAATTTTAAAATATTTAATAATAATTAACTAATAAATATTTGACAAACTATAATTTATTAATATAATATATCTTATATTTTTTTTTATTATATGAAAAAAATCACACAAATAAAATTTTAATTTTGAAAATTCTAACATTTTTAATTTTAAATTTTTAAAAAATAATCAATATATGATAAAAAAATATATATTCAATATGTAAATTTTACATTAGCTGCTGAAAAAAAAATCAAGAAATCAAAACGTGATAATTCGTAAGTAGTGATAATTTTATTATAAAAAATAATTACTAAAATATTTTATTTTATTTCACACTTTTTAAGAAATCAAAACATTCCACTCTTTTGATCATGTATATCTCATTCTATTACTTTTTTAAAATATGTTAAATATTAAATAAAAATTCATATATCCTATCTCTTTTTAATCTAATATATATGTTAAACGTTGCTGTTGTGTCTTGATTTTAATAAATATAAAGGTCAACATATGTGATATGTACGATTCAAATATAGTTTTAGCATTTTGCAATATCTTTTTTATTCTAGGAAACGAGAAAAGGGATAATAATAGCATTTGTAGATGTTATTGACAGTATGCATATACGTGTGTGTCTATATATATATATATAATTGAGATTGAGATTGAGAATAGGACTTCTTTGTGGATGGAAAATGGGCTCTAAGTCCTCCTCATTCATTTTCTATTTTTGGATTTTCCTAGTCAAAAAAAATAAATGTAACAATGCAAATTCCTAAATAAAGAAAAGACAACATCGCATATATCTTTCTCGTTTGGAATAGAAAATTCACCCTTCCTTTGAGCTACTCCATCTCACATGAAGAAAAAGTCTTCTCTCTGAAAAACTTCACTGGTGCTTTCAATATATCAACTTTCGTCACCAGTTCAGTTGCTTAAATTATTTGGTTTCCTTTGCATGGATCCCAAGTTTAAATACTTTGAAGTGATTAAATCTTTCCATCTTGACTCTTTTACATGTTCAGTTATCCTTTTTCTTCTAATTCTTCATTGTAATTGTATATTTTTTGTTGAGATTGTATTATACATAACATCAGGTATACACAAGGAACTCAAGGGGATTGCAAATCTTCACCTGCAAATGGTTACCCATCTCTTCTCCGAAGTGCCTTGTTTTTCTTTGTCATGGTTCAATTCTTTTCCCTCACTTCTTCACTCTTTATATCTTATTAAATGGAATTGTTTAACCTAGTATTTATTGATTACTTATTGCAGGTTATGGGGTGGAATGCAGTACATTTATGAGAGGTAATACATATTCTTTAATTTGGATGGGATATTTTAAGGAGGGAAAGTAATTTTTGAAAGAATTTAAAATTCTAACAATTAAAATATTTTGTTTGAATATTGTTTTGTAAGGAATTTAGGGTTTAGGATTTAGGGATTTTTAGAGAGTATTTTAACCAACTAAGATGAGAGAATTTCAAATTCCTCCAAAATAGATGGAATTTGAAATTCTTTTATCTCATTATTTTATATTTGTATTACTTTATCTTTTATTATTATTATTTTTTGTTCTCTTACATCTTTATCCTCATCTTTCATCTCTAGATATAATACTTTTAATATCAATTGATATAATTATATATTTCTATCATTTTAATTATGTACATTTGTTGAGTTATTATTCTAATTAAATATATTGTATAATAAAAATACTTGTATATTTAAATTCTCTTGTGAAAAAAAAAGTAAGAAAAAAATTAAGATAAACCTATAAATATTTAAATATAAAATTTTGTATATAGTGAAAATTAAATTATGTAATCTAAATAAAAATTTAAAAATTTAAATTTCAATGAATTTAAATTCTATCATCCAAATAAAAAATTTTAAATATAATAAATTAAAATTATCTTATCCAAACAAGATATTTTTAAAATAAAAATATTTAAATTGAAAGCATTTATATTTTCAAGTATTTCAAATTTCTTGAAATGTTAAAATACTTCATCCAAACACAAGGTAAAGGTTTACATTGTTTTCTTTTGTTCATTGTTTTGTATTTTATTAGAAAAAGTTTGGCATGTAGAATTTTTTTCATATCTCAAGATTATGTTCTGAGGAATCATATTTTCTAAAAATAATTATTAATGATAATATTATAAATATCTTTAATATGTTCAAAAGATTTATCAAAATGATATTATAAGTGCGGTTAAACTTTTTTCACATTTATAAAAATCTTAAATTCTTCTGTTACTTGAAAACGTTTATTAATAAACATAGTTAAAAAGATTTTTTTTTAGAATGTTAGCCTTTTAGAATGTATTTTAAAATATTCATATTAAATATAATAAATTAATATTTTTTAGTTAAATTTAAAAAAAAAAACATTAAATTTTCCTGCCAAACACCCTTCATGTTAAATATTTGCTTTCCACTAATTATTATATATTTTAAAAAATTTCCTTGATAAAAAATGGAGAAATAATTTTCCAAATTGTTTCAAGTGAAAGTAATTATGGAATTGGATTCCATGTAGCTTATTCTTTTAGTGGTGTATGATTCAGTTACAAATTCAATAATAGTAAGTTTCTAAAAATGTTTATCATATTCTATGTGAATATTAATAAACTTATTTTATAGATTAAAGGTGTGTTTAATAAATTATTAGATAAATTAGTTGAAAGTTGAAAAATATAAATTAAAAATTGAAAATTAAATGAAAATTTATAAAATATTTATTAAATTAAAAATATTTAGTAAAATAAGTTGTTAAACTAGTTGATAAATATAAAATAATAAATAAAAATATTTTTAAATAAAAAATTAAAATATAATAACTATGTTATATTTTTTAACAAAAATATATTAAAATTTAGTTAAAAAAATTTTATTTTAATTTTTACATAATAAATTTTAAGTAAAAATATTTTGAAAGTAAATATTTTTATAATTATAATTTTTATTAAATGGTTCAATATTTTTTAATAATATAATAATTAAAATAAATAGTATATATTAAAATAATAATTTAAAATATAATATTTTATGATAATATAAAAGAAATTTATCAAAATTAATAATATTATTATAAAAAATCAAATAATATAAAACTTATAAAAATAAATAGATAAATAAAATATTAAATTATAAAAATATATTAAAGATAAAAATAAACAAAATATTTCAGTTAGAAACTAAAAATATAAATGTTACTCAAATATTTTTTCAAAAATACTAATAACCGTTTGAAAAGAGTTAATAAATATGAAAATAAACTATTTTACAAAATAGAATTGAAACGTTTAACAAATTTTTTAAATAATTTAAATTTTAAAATAATTAAAATACTTTAACAAACATACTTTAAGATTTACAATCAATGAATTTTTACAATATTTAATATTTTTAATTATAAAAAAAAAATAACATTTAATAATAGATGTTAGAAAGAAAAATACAATATCCAATCCTAGATTCCTTTTTATTATTATTATTTTATACATTTTTACTCCAATGAAGTTAATCTCTCAAACACAACATCTCAATGCTCAATGATATAATCATTATGCAATTTCATTTTACAACCAATCATTTTACATATTTTTTGGTAAAGCCCATTTGGAGTGAACAAATATTTGGCTAGTTAGGGTCCAATTTAGTTTTTCAATTACAATTATTAAACTTTGGTGTAGCTAAATTTTGTTAACCTTGGGAGGAAAGAAAGAGGTAGGAAGAAAAGATAGAAAAAGTGATAAATATAATTGATAAATGTGACAAGAAGTAATGAAAGAGGCACAAGGTAAACCTAAAAACAGAGTATGAAAACGGTAATGTTAAAATTTTTTTTAAAAAAAATTCAAACAAAATTTTGTTAAGCTTAAAAGAGAAAGAAAAAATAATTAACCATAATACATCTAGAATTAAATCTAATGATAAATAAATAAGAGATTTTCCATATCTTGTGTACTTAACCTAACTCTAAAAATTACAATCATTCATTTTTAATAAGAATATTTTATCAAAATTCATAAAAATAACAGTAAAAAATTGGATCCATTTTATAAGGTGTACAATATGTACCTTAATACATGACATCCCTTTGTTCTTACAACAATTAGTAGTGTCACATTGAATATATGGTGGAGCCTTTGTATGATTATTGCTTGTTTCATGCCTTTTAGAAAGCGGAGAAAAGTTAGCGAGTGAAGGATATGCAGTGTTCGGGATCGATTATGAAGGACATGGACGTTCTGGTGGAGTTCGTTGTCTCATAACTAAATTTGAGAATATTGTTAATGACTGTGAAGAGTATTTCAAGTCAATTTGTGGTAAGGATTTAATTTATAGCCTTAATAAACAAAATAATTATTAATCTCAATGTGATGAGTTGCTAACTTATTCGAATATTTCAGAGCTCCGTGAGTATAAGGGAAAGGCCAAATTCTTATATGGAGACTCAATGGGAGGGACAGTTTGTCTACTGCTGCATAAAAAAGACCCTTCGTTTTGGGACGGTGCTGTTCTTGTTGCACCCATGTGTAAGGTCTGAATGCCTTTTATGAATTTTTGACATTCATTCAAAATCAAGTATAACATTGTTTATACAAATATGTTCAAATGTATATTAGATATCAGAGAAGATTAAGCCAAATCAAGTGGTTGTTAACATTTTGACAAAAATGGGAGCTGTTATACCAAGTTGGAAAATCGTTCCTACAAAAGATGTCATTGGCTCTGCTTTCAAAGACCAGACCAAAAGAGAATCGGTGAGATTTAGGTTTCATTTTATGTACATGTTAGAAGAAATGAAATATAGCATGAGTTTTATTTTATATTTGATATATTTCAAAAATAAAATGAACATGATATGAGGTTAAAAATGGTACATCTTAATTCCACTAAAAAAGGTGGAGGAGCCAAAGGAAACATATTCCATTAAACAATATCTTAATGTTCTTGTTTATATTAGTAAAATTTCCATACATAAACTACAATACTGATGATTGATTATATGTCCTTTAATGATTACAGATAAGGAATAACAAATTGATATACCAGGATAAGCCCAGATTAAAAACAGCATTAGAAATCATGAGAGTGTGCATATCCCTTCAAAATTTCTTACATGAGGTAATCTGCAAATTTGTTTTTTAAATCTATTTTGTAACCAAATTACCTGTCATTTTTCTCTTCATCTCATTCTTTTGAGTTTTGAATAGGTGACACTTCCTTTCTTAATATTGCAAGGAGAAAAAGACACAGTAACGGATCCTGAAACAAGCAAGGAATTATATAAAAAAGCTAGTAGCACAGACAAGACCATAAAATTATACATTGGAATGTGTCATGGAATAACAACTGGAGAGACTGATGCAAACATTGCACTTGTGTTTGCAGACATCTTAGCTTGGTTAGGCAAGCGCACCAGCAATGGTGGTTTTGAGTCCTCTAAGCCAATTTTAAATGGTAGCATTGAAAAATTGACATCATCAACATCACATGTTAATGCTGACAAGAAAGATGTCCAACAAACAGAAGTGCAAGGAAATTAACAATCTTCAGAAATTGCAAATACATCACATATCAATGTAGAAATATAAACCTACTTCAGTGGGTATTATCAATTTTAGACAACTTAGTCTTCAAGTGGTCTATGTTTTTTCCAAAATATTTAAAATTTTAAATAAAATATTTTGGGACAGATTCCTGAGGGAAATTCATTTGGTAAGATCCATAGTCGTTTTTCAACATTTATGATTCCCTTATTCTACCAAATTATATTGCTATTAGATTTGTTCGTTAATGGAATCTTAAACAATGAATAATAATGATCATAAGAATAATTTCACTATGAAAGTACCAAACTCTAAAAGATCAAAGATCGACTCGCAAGCAAGTGGTGGAAAAATCTAGTAAAATATAATAAGTTAAAGGAAAATGTTAAAATAATTATAATTATAACCTCTTACAACATCACCCCTAAAAAAGTAGATGATTTATTAAAATTAAAACTTTTTTAATATCTTAATAAATTAAATCATTTATATTTTTAATTGATTTTTCTCCTACATTGTATATGGTCTCATTATTCACTGCCATTATGTTAAAACATAAAATTTATCTAATCTAAATAATTCCAACACAAAGCAATCCTATGAAAATTCATATCTCATGAAAGTAGTAATTTAATCTTGTATGTGATATGTTTGAAAACTATGTTTTCAAGCTATAAAAGATGAGAGGAACATATAGGACACGTAGGAATATTCAAATACAGTTTCAACATTGTGTAAAATGTTACTTTTTATTTTCATCATAGAAAATAAAAATAATAATTAAGGTGATGATAAAAATTAGCAGGTGCAATCCGGAGACTATGGTGTCTAGTGTAGGGAAACCACCTCCTCTAGATTTATTTTCTTTTTAAAGTTTTATTTCATATTTTATCATAAAAACGCATAAATTTTTTAAAACAGTATTATTAAACATCTAATCTATTAGATAATATCAAAATTTTTGAACGTATCCAACTCAACCTTTTTATTTGGATCTTCTTAATCATAATAGATAAGTGCAGCAGTGCAAGTATTACAAAAGAAAAAGATAGTATCGCATGTCTACTCAATGATATTACGAAGTTCAAATAATATTACGAAGTAAATCCCCCAGATAGACATTTCCTTTCATTTTACATTTTTTTCCACTTTTCTCATTTTAATTTTAGAGGAGAAAACTCTAATGGTTGAACATTGTATTTATTCAGGATTAAATATATTTTTATTCTTATAAATAAATTAATTTTATAAAAATATTTTTATTCCTGATTTTTCAATTTTTTATTTTTTATTAATTTAACATTAAATAGTTATAGATCAATTTGACTAACAAATGTTTTAACTATATTAACCATACATACTCATTGTATATGTTTAAAAAATTTACATGACCGGTGCAAAATATTTTTTTTTATCATTGAATTGCATAAAAAATAATTTTAATATCTCATCAAAATCAATTATTTATATAAATATTTTTAATATATAGGATGATTTGATATATGTAACAAAGTTTAGGTCCATATCTATTAATTAGGTATGTAAATATCTAATTTTAAATTAATAATAAAATTAAAAATTAAAAATTAAAGAAAAGAATAAAAAGGAATTATAAAAACTAAAATGAATATATCTATAGGAATTAAAAATTACAAGAACATGTATTGAATGTATTAAATTTGTGAGAGGTAATACATGTTCTTTGGTTGTTGTCTTTCCTTCGACAATTTTTTTTTTCTTTTGACTGGTATTGTTAATTTTTACTTTCCAATGTCATATTTCAAATTTGCACCCATTTATAAGTAATATTTCCAATTTGCACCTACCATTAAGTAATATGCTTTTTATCCAAAATTTTCTACAAAAAAAGTTTAAAGTTAGAAAAGAAACAATAGCAATTTTTTCTGCATACTTTAATTTTTATGCCCAGTTTATTTTTTATATTTTATCATATTAATTATTCTATTATTTTTCTTTCCTTGTATCGCATTTGTCACCTCTTTCTAGAGAATATACATTATTCTTGAATGTGGAAAAAGAAAAATTATTTTTAGAAATAAGAAAAAATAAAGAAAATAAATATTCATATTCTTTTTCCATATCACATCCTCCCTTTCCATGTATATAAATGACTTGAGCTTTAAATTATGATTTGACCTGTGAATGAAAAAGAAAATACAAATGTAAAATATATGTAAAAAAAATAATATAAAAAGACATTTATTAAAAATGAACAATGACGTTCAATTTTATTTGAATTCAAAAATAATTATTGTATAAATCAAATGATAGAAATTATTCATTCAGCCAAGCATACATGTATATATTAATTAACATGGCTTTAGTTTTGTTGCTGTTAAGTCAACTTTTTCTAAACGAAACTTATTTGAAATAGAAATTTCTAAACCATTTAAATCAAGTTTGATATGATTTTTGAGTTTTTCAATTTTTTAAAATTAAATTAACTTTATTTTTGTAATATTATCTTAAATTTGTCTATTTTTTTATTTTTTAATTTTAATAATAAATTTAAATATAAATTTAATATTTTTATTTATTAATTAAAGTTTGTTTCACGATGTGAGTAAAAATAAAGTAAAGGAGAGGAGCAGGACGGTAAAAATATTAGCAACAGTGACAATGATTTAATGATAATAATGATAATAATAATAATTATTATTATTATTATAGAAATCATATTATTATTTATTATAGTAATTTTGGTAAAATCAATAACAAATGTAAAGGTGGCATATAATGATCATAAGCAGTATTTTTAAAAAATTATTAAATAATACATAAACTTTTATCAAATGTAAGAATTGTTCGGATTATCCATGTCTGACTAAATTAGATTACTAGTATATATTTTAAAGATCTATATTAATAGACAATATATTATACTAATATTTAATTATTGATAATATATATATATATATATATATATATATATATATATATATATATATATATATTCTATGCTGATAAAATTAGTTGTTGGTATAAGATATTTTACTATTAGTATCAATCTATGATATTTATATTAAAAATTTTAAATTGATATTAATAAATATTAATATTATTAAAATACTAATAAATAATAATTTTTTATAATATGTTGATGAATAATGATTATAAAAATAATAATAATAATAACAATGATAATGATAATATTAATTATTATTGTATATTTTATAAAAAAGTTAAAAAATGAAATAATTTATTTTTATAATTAAAATAAAAAACTAAGATTTATTTCTATATTTTGAAATTTAAAAACTGACAATAAAATATTTTAAAATAAAATTAAAAATCAATTTACCTTATTTTTAAATAAATGTATTTTATTATGTAATTAACATTTAAATAATCAAAACTTTGATAACTCATAATTACTTTAAATATATTTTTATATTTATATTTTGTTTAGTTACATGGGAAAGGATGAGAAACATTTTAAAGTTTTAGATTTAATAGATTTTTCTTTTTTTGTGAACTTTAGTTTGCATGAAAGGATGTAATTAAATTTAGTGAATACTGTGAAAAAAAAATTCCCTCATTGTGAAACATGAAAATTGAGACGGTATTGTTTTTATTTTAAATTATTAAGTTTTTTTGAAAATAAAAATTTTAATTATTAAAACATATAATAATATATTTAAATTTATTTAAAATTAAATTTTATTATTTAAATATATAAAATAAAATTTATACTATTAATTTATTTTTTTACTTTTTTATTCTATTTTTATCCATTTAAATATTTTATTTTTTATTTTTTTAACCTATTTTTACTCTCTTATTTTTTTTATTTTTTTTTATTTCACATATCTTCCAAACAAAGGATTAGTATAGTCTTATTACAGTTATAAAATTATTTCCTTGTCTTTACTTTATTTATTATTTTTAAGAATTTAAAAAATAAATTTTTACTAAAATACGTTTATAATGTAAATTTTTTTCATATTATCATCCAATCTAATTTTTATATAAACTAAATTAGTAATTTTGTAATAATTAGTTTAGAAGTCGTAAAAATACTCATGATAATTACTACTTAGTTAATGGTATAAAAATTTTATATTAATAATATGTTAAAATTTAAATTAAAAAAAGAAGAAAATAATAAAATTTTATTTCAACTATTTCTTTCAACATAAAATAAATAAATAATAATATGAAATATATAGCAAGTAAAATAAGAATAAAAAAATAAGTACAATTTTTACTCTTTAAAAAAAATGAGTAATTATATTATAATTTTACAAATTAAATATGATTTATATATCAAATAATATTATTTATTAATTATAACTTTATAAAAATAAAAAATAATTATTATTATTTAAAAAATTAAAAAATAAATGTCTTAATATAATAATAAAATATATTTTTAAAATATAATCAAAATTAAATAATTATTATAATAATATTCATGGTGAGGATCTTATTGGTCGTGCTAATTGGTTTAATGATGGTAATTAAAGTTTTAAAAATCGAATCAAAATATTGACTGATATTAATTAATTTTTTTAAAATATTTATAATATATAATAGGTAAAAATATAAATATAAATATATTTTTTATATAATTAAAAAATTAAAATGTTTAATATTTTTTTAGATTTTTTAAATTATAAAATTTTAAATTTGATTTTTTATTTTTAAAATTATTATTAATTTTTATTTTTTAAAAATAATTTACTTTTAATCTTCTAAATTAATCAATATTTGACACGTCATATAATAATATTTAACACATTAATAATTAAGAATTAAAATATATTTATTTTAAAAGTTAAAAAATTAAATTATTCATTTTAAAAATAAGAAATTAAAATTAAAATTTCAAAATTTTAAAAGAATTAAAAATATATTTAATTCAAAAATAAAAATTTGATACCACTTTAAGTTTTAAATTGAAGATATATATATATATATAATTAAATAAAATATAATAATTTCAATTTTATTTTTAAAATAATTAAAATAATACTATTTTATATATAGATCATTTTTTTTATTAATTTTACTAATTTATTAATTTAATAATGTTTTTAATAATTCTACTATTTATTATTAACTTTTTGTTAAAGAGGTTGGTTCAAATTATATAGAAAAATAATCAATGTTCGATTCAATTTTTAAAATTATGACTGTAATCAAATGGTGATAGTAATTTAATAATAATCGTAATACAATGATAATAATAATTATGGTATTAAAAATAAAAAAATAATTTTTTTTATTTTAAAAATTAAATTAAATTATTTTGAAGTGTATAAATAATAATTTAAAATTATTTTTATCTAATATATTTAATTTTTAAAAATAAAAAATAAAAAATAAAAAATAAAAAAAATCTCAATGACACCTAATATGGCCAGTGACCATAGTTGATGATGCTAAAAGGATGCATGGTTAAGTAAACATGGGCCGAAATCATTGCAACAATTTGATGTTCTTTCCCTAGGCAATCTTTGTTGTTGACTCCAGATCATTAACATTTGTACGAGTGAATTTAAGGAAAGAAAATAATTTTTAAGATATCTTAAATTATAAAAATTATTTTGATAAAATAAAATAAAATAAGTTAAAAAATTTTAAGATAGGTTAACTTTAAATTTTTTAATTTATTTTTATAAATAACAGTTTTTTTATGATATTTTCTGTTTTTTTTTTGCATTTTTATTTTTATTATCAGACATATATTCTTAATAATTAAATGGTTTAATTATATTTTATTATTATGTATATTTTATGTTATTTTGTTTAAATATGTTGTACAATATTTTAATAAAATTATTTATAGATTTAACTTTTTTAATAAGTAAAAATATATAAGCAAAAATTGAGAATAACTTATGATTGTTTAAAAGTAAATTTTTTTATATAATAAAAATTAAATTATTTAATTTAAATAAAAAAATTGAAGTATAAAAAATTAAAATAGTAAATTTAAAATTTATCATTTTAAAAAATTAAATATAAAAATATTAATTTTTTATTCAAATAAAATATTTTTAAAACAAAAATATTTAAATTTTTTAAAAATGTTTAAATGATCCATCAAATAAGATAAAAGTTATTTGGGAGGTATTTTTGAAAATGTACATTTTTTATTTATTTTTGGATTGAGCTAATTATATATTATTTATAAAAGTAAATAATTGATTAATACATTAAATTTTTTATAATTATTATTTATTATTTAAATAATTAGAAAATTAAAATATACTCATTTAAAATGAAATTTTTGTCCTCTATTTTTTTCCTCCAAAATTTATCTGCCTAAACAATCTTACCCTATATTTGGATAAAGTAATTTAGAATTACTAGAATTTATGTATTTAAATAATAAGAAAAAGAATTTTAAAAATGCTATAAACCTTTATCTAAGTAGTTTTTATGTTAAATGAAGTAAATTTCAAATGATTTTTATTTGGAGAGGATTTATAAAATCCTCTATTATTTTGTTTTTGTCTTAAATTATTATTTATAATTCCTCTCATGTATTATTCTTCTTTTAATAATTACTCATTTTTACTTAGAAATTCCTGGAATTCTAAAATTCCTCATCCAAACATAGGGTTAGAGACTTGATAAATGCTATTCTTTGAATCCGTGGGGTGGAGGAATGTCCTTGTTTATATAGATTAAGCTAATTAAATATTCATTTATAAAAGTAAATAATTGATTAATACATTAAATTTGTTATAATTATTATTATTTTATTTACAAAATAACAAATTAAAATACATTCATTTAAAATAAAATTTTTGTCCTCCATTTTTTCCTTCCAAAATTTACCTGCTTAAACAACCTTAGAGACTTGATAAATGCCATTATTTGAATTCGTGGGGTGAAGGAATGTCCTTGTTTGTATAGATATAACCTTCGAGAAGATGCATATGTTGTGTTTTGGGTACATTTAGTTAGATATTACACCAATATATAAGATGCATGCGTTCTGTTTTAGTGTGCACTTAAGTTAGATATTACACTGGGATATAACCAATGCCATGTTGCTATTTTTTAAGAGTTGCCCAAACTTAAAAATTGGATTTGTTTGTATTATATCTCATGTGATACGTTAATTGGAAATTTTGGAAACACAGTGATGATGGAGCTCCCAAAAATCTAGAGAAAAACTCACTAATAAGTAATAACGTTATTTCCTTCGAGTTTAAATAATGACGCTATTCGAATAGATGACATACAGTTTAACCACATGAGTATTTTTAATTTTCAGAAATACTAATACATATAATTTGTTTTCTATATATGTTAATTTAATTATATTTCAATCTTTTCTCCATAACATATTTATGGATCAAATTGTTATTTTATAGGATGAATATTTTCTTAAAGGATCACAATATATTAAGGAATTAAATTGTATAAATTAACATTTTTTGAAATCAAATAATTTCGTAAAAGATCAAAATATAAAAAGATAAATACATTTTTGAACACCAAATTTTACACATCACCAATTTTAAAAACTAAAACTATAAAAAATTTTAAAACAGAAACCAAACCCAACAACTTCTATAAAACGAAACATTAAATCTATAAAAAATATTAGAGACTAAAATAATATAAAATTAAAGATTAAAAATTCGTTTAAACCTGGATTATATTACAATTACTACTAAACTACTTTGTTGTAAAAGGAAATCTTAAAAAATGAGTGATGATGATCATAATAATTTCAAATGAGGGTAGCGAACTCTACAAATTCACAAGAGCAAAATACAAAAGAGTGGTGAAGTAACAGAGTTCAAGTGAAATGGAACGAGTGAAGGTAAAATGTTGAAATAACTATTACTGTAGCTTCTGGCACATACCAATTACATCCAAAAAAAAATTATAGTAATAGAATATAGATGGCAGGAATTCGATAAATGGAATCATGACTAGCTACCAATCTTGAAAGAGGGTAAATAACCCGCATATAAAGATTGACGGAGAACAAATGACAAAAGGGTCATTTTAGTGGAGCTCATATGATGCCTTGGCTAATGGACCTTTGAGGGGGATGGGAAACACAGCCTAATTGTTATCGTCGAACCACTAACTTTTCCCTTTCTCACTCTAACTTACATGTAACATACTCATGCAAGAATTAGGCGGAGGTTGCACCTTCCTTATGGTCACCAAAAATGCGCTGCCGGAAGTCAGAAACCATTAGTGGGAGACCCTTGCGCAGGTCCACCTTGGGTTCCCACCCAAGTAGCTCCTTTGCCCTATTGATATCAGGCTTTCTCTTGTGCGGGTCATCCTCTGTGTTGGGCCTGTACTCTATCTTAGCATCAGGGTCGATTGTTTCTTGGACCACCTACATCATAATCACCAATAGAAGGCTAGTTTTAACGTACATATCTTGGACCAATCAAAAATTATAAATGTACGTAATGTCGATGCATTCAAGTGTAATGGGGTACTGAGTCCACCGACAAAAATATACAATCTTATCTTCCAAACTAACACTCATTATTACCATCCACATGATTAAAAATGAATAAAAAATCTAGAATGTAGGAAACATTCATGCCACAAGGTAAATTGCACCTTGCATTATTTTATATGATCTGGTAAATGAGAACATGAAAAATGAAGAAACTGCTATCCCATGCCTAGAGTGACGTATATGCATTTCCGTACGAGTAAGCTTTAATTAACTTACTGAAATGAACATGCCTTTCGAACTTATTAGCATAATGAACATTATTATGAGTATTTTTCTATTCCTTCCTAATCTTTGTACTTTTTTTGTGGGCAGTTTCTCTCAATCAAGCTACCGCATTGATATTAGCCTGATCTAAAAAACAAGAAAGTTTCACCCCTCTTATGAAATATAATTGCAGAAAAACCCAACTTTACCTTGGCAAGTTCAAGCATGGTAAATTCTCCCGGATTTCCAAGATTGAAAGGTCCCACGTGTTCTCCTTCCATAAGACGCATTAGACCCTCCACCTATATCAACATAGACATCACATTAACACAGCAAACAGCAGCATGAGCTAGATTCAGAAGGTAGGTATAGCAGCAATCTCACTGCATACTGATCTAGGCCATAACCTAAGTAATTGCCGACGATATTTAATTATTTAAAGTACACGTGTCATTTATCAACTTCGTGAATTCATCTTATAACGAGGCTACCACTTCAATTTATTTACGCCTCATATTCCGTTGTTTTCAGAGTCGAACTTGTGAACTTTTTGAGTACACTGCAATATTAAGAGCTGGCCCACATGGGCCATCAAAGTCGCTTCCAGTCACATGCAGATGCTTTTTCAGTGAAATGAGCCACGGAACACATCCCACTTCACACACGAGTAAGCACAATGAATCATTTAAACAAACGGACGAGAGATTTAATATTATTTACTAAAAGAAAAGACATTTGCAGAAAACAAGGAATTGTTTGTTAAATTTGCAGCATGCACATGGGGAAAGTTACTATAAAGTTTCAACCAAATGAACAAAAGCTCACCTGCGACCCAAATCCAACCTTGCACAACAAGCACAATACATGAACTTACACAGATTGGGGTAAAATCTGTTTAGCATTTTCAGTTAAAGATAGATATGCTAATTTCATACAAAGAAAGTGCAAACCAATTGCAAACAGTCAAAGTGATGAGAAGGATATATTAGCTTACCAAGTCGGATACATACTGGAAACTCCTAGTCTGCTTCCCATCCCCATAAACGGTCAAAGGCTCCTTTCTTAGTGCCTGCATTAATGGCACCAATCAGAGACAATTATTACAAAACAAGCCAACCACAGCCCGTTGCTTTCTGATTCAAATTCAAATAAATATCCAAAAGGCCCACCTGAGCAACGAAGTTACTAACAACACGGCCATCGTCTAAGCACATTCGGGGCCCGTAGGTGTTAAAGATTCTAGCAATTCTAACCTGGAGAAAACAATAGATAGGAGGCACCATTTCAATTAATTAAGCAATGAAAATAAATGACAGCGGAGAACAGTTAGCTAGGTAGGTCATGGAAAATGACCTCAACACCGGCACCCCGGTGGTAGTCCATGGTCAACGTCTCCGCCGTACGCTTCCCCTCGTCGTAGCAGCTTCGGACACCTGTCACGCATCCATGCACCCACACAAATCAGAAAACGATGCATCACATAACTAAAGGACAAGCACCCTTCACTTCAAGCATTACTTGCCAAATTTTTTACCCCTCCCAAGTACGAAAACTAATAATATAATAAATAAGCAAAGTAGGGAGCTATGCAGGTCACGATCTTAAGGACCAAACTGCCCCTCCTCCCTTTGGTCCCTGACATCAAATCACACGGTCCTGCCACTGCCACCCACCCACCATTACCACCCGCTATTCTCCCCTTACTAGTTTTACCAGCATGGTTTTCAAGTTTAACTGCTGCTTTACTTCGCTTTGCAAATGCCATGAACGAGAAACAGCAAATATCTCCACCCTTAATTTTGTGGACCCGCAAATCACGGGTTCCTCGTTGGCGAGACCTTGGAATTCCAAGAACGTGGTCCCCTTGCTACGTTCCACGTGTCTTTGTTAGACAACAAAAAAAAAAGCCTAGAAAAAAGTTTCTCGTTTGAAAAAGAAAACACACGGAACATGCTGCAGAAGGTGTGTCCCTGAGAATTCCATTCTAATTCTAATTCTATTAATTTTTTCTATTTTGTTGTTAACAGAAGAAAATAAAAACGCGGTGGCCGGAGAAAAGTAAGAGGATGGTAGTAACTAACCAATCGGATTGACGTTGCCCCAGTAGGTCTCTTTCTGTGGATGCTGCAGAGGATCTCCATAAACCTCACTGGTACTGGTTAACAAGAACCTCGCACCCACTCTTTTAGCAAGGCCAAGCATGTTCAGGGTCCCCACCACATTGGTCTTGTGAACACAATTAAGGACTCCAAATTCCAAAAACAATTCTCAGATCCCTAAAGTAAACGATAAAAATAGCAGAGACAAAAATAAAAAAGGATATGATAGTCTTGACAGGGTTGAACTTGTAATGAACAGGGGAAGCAGGGCAAGCGAGATGGTAGATCTGATCGACCTCCAGCAAGAGAGGCTCAACGACGTCGTGACGGATGAGTTCGAATCTAGGGTTTCCAAAATGATGCATCACGTTCTCTTTCCTTCCCGTGAAGAAATTATCCACCACAATCACGCTGTCCCCTCTCGCAATCAACCGATCCACAAGGTGAGACCCCACAAAACCCGCCCCGCCCGTCACCACGATCCGGAGCCCCTTCCTCTTAATTCCTAACGGCACCTTCCCCACCGAATGCACCACCGGTACACGGTGGTGGTATGCCGGCAGATTCGTTTCGTGCTCGAAGTATGAGATCGGATGCGGCTCGTACAGAACGCTTGAGGAAGATGAGGAGGAGGAGGAAGAAGAGGAAGGGACGAGTGTGAAGAACAAGGAGGCTATGGCTACACCGACCAGGACGAAGACGAGTCGCTGTTCTCGGAGCATGTAGCGAATCGGGCGAGTCACGGAAAGCCATGGTTTGTGCGGCTTCGGCGAGTAGGCGTCGTCCACAGGTTGGGTCTCGTGCCCTCTGAAAATTAATTCCGAACCCATTTTCCTTTTCTGCTTTGAATTCTCACTGAATTCTTAAGCTTCCTTCTTCCAAATTAACCCTAAAGAAGAAGGAAAATTGAAATGGAGAGAGGGACTGAGTTCCGAGTTGAGAGTAGACCGGAACTCGGTCACCGGCACGGCGATTAGTTAGATGCAGGTGAAGTCTAATTAGTGTAGATCCGCTTGTGCGCTTTTGGTATTTAAAGTAAGAGTGTGGGTTGAAGGGGGGTTTGCATTAAATGACGAAAGTGCCCTCAGCTGGTCTCAAAAGTAAACGGCTGTCATTGGGTTGAGTGAGATTTGGGGTTGGGGGATTTTCAGAAATTGGTAACTAATTGATGTTAGAAAAAAGGAAATAACAATTTGCAGTGAAATAGGGGTATTAATTATTAAGAAGATACTGTAAACGGTGAATAGTGAGGTTTAAATGTCTCATTTAAGGGTTGGGATTTCTGTTTTGAGAGCTACCTCGCTTTGACTACAAATTAAATTACTATTGCAATTTGCAATGGGAACTTGTTGTCACTCGCGTCAAAATCGTGAAATGGTCTTTTGTTTCTTTGGTCATACATGAATTGTCTGCCGCCACTGCTAATGTCAAGAAAACCATACCTCACCGGCCCAAACCACCTGTTATACTCACTCTTTATCATTTTATCCACTAGGCCCAAATATTTATATTTAACCAAAATAATTAAAAAGAAAAAAAAAACCTTAGGAATTAGGATGATGATAATCTAATCATTTGTATAAATATGTAAAATATAAAAACAGATTTAATAAAATAACCATATACACATATAAGTCATATTTTATGGGTTATGCATCGCAATCGTTTTAGTTGTTGTTAGTATTATTTAAAATAGAATTTTTAGTACTGCTTTAGGTGAAGGTACTTCCACCAAGCCATATATATTATTCCTTCGTTTTTGTTTTCTTTTCTAGACCGTGTTGATGATTAGTTTTTCAATTCAACGGAAGCATTGCGTGATAAATATTTTAGTTCTGTTATCATATAATTTTATTTATTTATTTATTTTGGTCGAATCATGTTTTATATAATATATATAATTTTACTTGGGCACATATACTTGGAAACAAGGAATCTGGCTGCTGGTACGCTATGATATGATATGGAAAGGATATCTTACAGGCTACAAATTGTATGTATATGTGCGCACACGGTAGGTTTCTAAGGTTTGGTTACGATTATAAATAAAATATTTTTATAAGGTTTGGATAATTTTTTTTAGTTATTATTTAAAAATGGGTTAGGTGTAATTTTTAATATAATATTGGATTATTTTTTTATTTTGATGTTAGGTTATTTTAAATGTTCAAATTTGTAAATTTTTTAAATCAAATGTTCAAGCATGGTTATATGAAGGATGTATTGAGATTTTTCATATTAATTAAAGATATGGTTAGAATATATTTTTTTATAAAACATGGATAATTTCCTTATCTTTAAAATGAGTTAAGTTCTATCTTAAAAGTAATTACATCCAAGTTTTTCATTATATATATATAAAAAATATTAAATTATATTAAATATTATATTATCAACAATTTTATATAAAATGTAAGATTTTTATCAATTCAACTATTAAATGATAATTATATATTACTCAATTATTTATATTCAATTTTGTCACAGTTCATCCTCTATAAAACTATGATCAATGGATTCTTATTTTATTATATATATATATATATATATATATATATATATATATATATATATATATATATATATTACATTAATTTTGATACATATGAATAAGGTATAAAATACTTTTAAATTAATTTAAAGCTTGCAAATGTAATTTATATTGATATAATTTTTTAATTCAATAATTAGTTTTAGAATAAAGTTATCTAATAAAAAATTATTAAAAATATAATATTTAATATAATTTACATGGATAAAAGTTGATTCCTTCTCTATGTTATGGGTGTATATTATTCTCTTAAATTCATGAAGTGTCTATTTATTTTATAGTTTCAAAATTAATTTTATATTCTAATAATAAAAAGCCACAGGTTTTAATTAAAATTTATGAGGAAGGATATGTTTTCTTAAGTTGGCCTAATATATTAATGAGGAAGGATATGATAAGACGCTAATTAAAGGTGATCTTTAGATCAGTTTATTTTTTGAAAAAAAAAATTATGATATGATTGTTTGTCCAGTTTTTTAAATCCACTCTTTTTAACTCTTGAGAAAAAAGATTAGATCAATTGCTTTTCTTTTTTTATTTTTTTTACATTTTTATAAAAACTACCATTTTCTTATAACTTCTTTTAAAGATATTTTAAGATTAGAAATATTTTTTTCTTAAAAAGGGGGTTATATGGAAAAAATCAAGTTAATAGAAAAACATTAAAGCATATCCATAAATTTAAAAGCCTCTTATATTATTAAATAATATCATAAAGTTATGCTAAAAAGAGAAATATATAATCTTTATCAAATAAGGAATTTTCATAATTAACAGTAAATTTCATTAATTAAATTTAATAATTTTTATTTTTTTCTTTAATATAATTATATTATATTACTAAATAACAAACATGACTGAATTCAAAATTTCAAATAATATGTGAATATATATACAGCTTTCAAGGCCACTCGTGCATCCGCTTTTTTTTTTTCCTCATTAATTAATTTTATAGAATACCCCGGCAAACGGAAAATGCACCCTCTAGGCGATTCATTGCGCATTTCTTAAATTAATATTACTTCAAGAAAAATTGAGTGCACAAGTCCTTTTTAATTATGTATACATAGCTTGAGATGACATTTTCTCCTTCTATGGCATTCTTCTTTTTCATTCAATCACGACAAGCAGTTGATGAGTTTATAAGAAATGATATTAGTAAAAATGGACAATAACTTGAGATGCAAAACACAAAATTCTCTTTATGACCAGTCAATGCTTTGGAAAACTAATTTAATTATTAGCTTAGCCTTAATAAAAGGTTTGGCGTAAAACTTTCATATGCTTCTCAAGAAGGGAAGACAATTCCTAAATTAATTACAATGAATTTTATTTTTATTGTAAAACACCTAACACTCACACTTTGGACCAATAGTTTTTTGGTAAGACAGTACTACTAGTGTTTGTTGGCAATCATGTGCCTGCTTCCACTTGAAATCCTGTGATTAGGGCATTTGCCAAAGTGGTATGAATTCCTAATCATTTTTTTCTCTTTTTTTCCCAAAGGCAAATAATTAAGCTCAACGCAAGAACCACTATAATATTAGGAACTATGACTATCCCATTTCTCATGGATCGCTTCAAAACGATTTAATATATAGAGGATAATTAATATCCAAATTTTGAACCTGGCTTGGATAACTTGCTTTCACAGATTTACCGAACATTAGCTAAAGAGAATTGCTTCTCATACATAAAATACTATCACATATTTATATACATTTAGATCATACGAGTGAAAAAAAAATTTATCTAACAATATATACTTAAGTATGGTTAGATGTGAACTATTATTTGCATGTGAGCGAAATATTTTTTAGTTAAAATTTAATTCAAATTTGATATCATTAGATTCAAAGATTATCATCCATAAACACACTTTCTAAGTAAATGTTTTTAGCTAAAGTTTAGATCATATGACTGAACTTTTTTTTTTAAAGAAAAATAGATCCAACAATTTACGTTGAAGTATAATTAAATATAAACTACTATTTATATTTGGTAAAAAAAATTAAACTAAAATGTAATTCCATAAACAAACTTTCTAAGTAAACTAAACCTTTCCACTAGTTTGCCGGAGAGAGTTTCTGATTTGGATCTATAGAACGAAAATATATATTAGCTCCCGTTTATAGTATTTTTGAAGAAGAAATGGTTTAATGAATTTGTTTGCGGGTGTTTTTCTTATTTCATTTATCTTTCTAAACCGTATATTTTTTTATAAGAGGCAATTCAATTTGAATTAGAATGTCTACGTTATGATAAGATTAGCTTTTGACTTAAAAAATTTACTTAAAACAAATTATACATGTACCTTTTAAAACAATCTTTATTGGTAGCTAGTTTTTTATTCATTTACATTTTAAATGTTTTTTTATTGACTGAAGGAAAGATACTATATTCAATATATTACAGGCAGCATAATGTAAACTCCCTTTTGATGGTTGATAAATTAAAAGGAGAGGTCAAGAGCTAGCAATTTGGTGGGCAGAATTTGGAGTGATTTTGAAGCTATTTATTTGACTAAACTACTACTTCCACTTTAGTGAAGAACACTATTTTAATCGGAAAATGAATGTTGCATATTCTGTTTTCCCTAAATTCATTCGACAAATATTAAAAATATATATAAGACATGTAACAGATATGATGAAAAGAAGTAATAAAATAGAAAAAAAATAAAAAACAGTATAAATAAAAGTGCATATATAATTAAAAGCATTCTTTCATTCTAATTAACGATTATACGCTTTCACTCGGCTACTTATCATGGAAAAGAATTTATTAATTTCACACAAACGTGATAAATTAAGTTAACTAACATGTCCTTAAATGTAAAAATTTGAAGGCATAAAAATATTTGGTTATCAATGTCAGATTTACTCAACTTGTGAGTTTGTGAGTTATAATAAGTCAATCCGTCATGAGCTATTACAGTACTAAATTTGTTAGGGATAATTAATTAGTACTTATTATTTAGTTAATAATTCTAGCAACTAATAGTAATGATAAAATTATATGAAATATTGTTTTTATGTTTTCTTTTCTATTTTTCTTATTTTTAATTTTTTTTTATTGAGCCAACCTATGACTCAATCTAATAAATTGATGAGTTAAATTATTGCATTAAATTTTCTTCACTCATCGTAAAAATGAGGTCAACCAATCCCAAAAAAAAAATCAAATGAGTTTATTTTAACAGAAACTTAATTAATGGTCCAATCCAAAAAAATTAAATAAATTTATTTTAACGGCTCTAAATTTAATACGGACATATATTTCAAAAAAACTTTTACATCATATATGTCATAATAATAATAATATAGTTTTAAATACCAAAATATTAAGAAGGTGATTTATTGGCAAAATTGTACGCATGTATATAATTTTTTTTATTATGTGAATAATGATAAGGTTCTAACTTTAGATTTTTTTTAAAATCTTTCTTCCTTATTATTATATCAATTCTAGTTCTCTGAGTATGTATACGATTAAATGCGTGTTTGACATTGAAGATTATAGTATCAGGAAATTAAATCAATTGGTACAACAAAAATTTAGCATGAATATCACTTTACCACAAAAAGGTAAAATAAATAATAATAATAATAATATTAATAAATAATAAACACTGAGTTTAATATTTCATGTTGCAGATGTGTCTTATATTTTAATTTTTTGTTAAAAATTGTTATTTTATTGATTATGAGTAGGGATAAAAATAGATTAAATTAAGTTAAATTTTGAATAATTAAATTTGATTTATTTTAAAATTTTAAAATTTAAATATGAATTTATTATCTATTAAAAACTATTTTTTCTGTGAAATCTAATTTAAAACTTGTAAATTTACGAATTTGTTTAAAAATTTGTATTTTATAAAAGATCAATAAATAAACTTAAATCCTATATAAATAATTGATTAAAAAGATTTACAAATTTAAAGTTTATAAGATAAAGATCATTAAATATATTTAAAATATATGTATATATATATTAATATTAATATTATGTAAATAAAATATATTAAAATAAAAATTTAATAAATATAATAATTAAAATAAATATAAATATATAATATATAAAAATCAATAAATTTTTAAATAAATTATATAATTTTTTTTATAAATATAAATTTAATATATTTATTTAAATAAGTTTCTTAATAAATCTAAATTTATTATCTATTTATTAAATAAAATAAACTAAATTCAATTTTAAACAAACTAAATTATAGATCTATTAAACAATTTTTTTTATTTTTCTTTTTATTTTATTATATTACGTGTTTGATATCTTGTTTTAATATCATTCAAACTATTCTTTAAAAAGAAATTCAAAGAAAAAAGGAAAAAATACACGGTTTTGAAATAGTGCATTAAGATTTTTAAACAACTCCTATCTCCCTAGCATATCTCTTTATTTTCATTATTCTTTGTTCCTCATATTTTTATTTCGTTATATAATCTGTTTATTATTTTTTTAAAAGTAGGGATGGAAATGAACAAGATCATCCGACAGAGGCTACAATTCGGTTTGTTTAAAGCCTAGTTAAGCTCGGTTTGTCTAATAAATAGATAGGTTCAGCCTCGTTAAAAAGTCTCTTTAGATAAACAAGCTAGGCCTAGGCTTATAAAAAAATCTATTTAACCTATTTAGGAGCCTATTTATATTTATATTTATATATTATAATTTATATTTATTTTAATATATTATATTTATATAATATTTATTTTATATTTTATTTACATAATATTAATATATATATATATATATATATGTTTTAGGCCTATTTAATGACCTTTTTATCTTGTAGGCTTTAAATTTGTAAGATTTTTTAATTAATTATTTATATAGGCTTTAAGTTTATTTATTGATTTTTTTTTGTAATGTAGGCTTTTAAACAGACTTACAGACCTTGTAGACTTTAAATTAGGACAAATCTTGATAGAAAAAAAAAAACCTTTAACAGGTACAGGTTCAGACTCATACCTCAAAATTTTTAAACAGGTCAGGTTTGAACACTCAAAGCCTAGCTCAGGCCTACTTCCATCCCTACTTAAAAGAAGAAGATATATCGATATTCGATTGAGAATATTGCTTACATATCTGCGTGAAAATTAGCATGGGAATTAAATACAAAATTATATGATTAAATTAATTTTAATTTTATATAAAAAAAAATTGACTTATCCTATAAGAATGAATATTGAACTAGAATTAGTTTATTTGATAATTATTTATAAAATATAATATTAATATAATAATTATGTATATAAGATTTTAGAAAAAATTAAAATTCCTGAACATGTAATTTTATATTTATTTATATTTTAAATAATATATTTTATGTTAATTTTTTTTAATGAAATCTGATTTTTTATTTTTCAATTCATATCAAATATCCATAAACTCTTGAAAATTTACTTGCGAATTTTTATTCGCCGGTTAGAAGTTTCTAAAAAATAATTTTTTCCATAGATATTTTTTGACATTGTATAAATTTACATTAAATAAATTAAATTAATATAAAATATATTAAATTCTGTTAATTATATCATTTAAATAATAAATATTATTATAGTTATAAACTAAAACATTTTTTCTTTAATGATTATTAAATCATATTTCAATCAGCATTAATTTCATTCTATAATATGTGTAGATTGCTTTTGAACCAAATAGTTGTGCACTTTCCCTTAGTTCTCCGGTTTTTCTTATTCAGTATGTTCATTCCTAGCTAAGTTATTATCGCATCTAAAACATATTATATAATATCTATTATATCAATCATATTACATCTATCGTAAACAGTTTCTATGCTCCCGTTTATCTTCTTTAATACGGAATCTCTATAATTCTAATATGATAGTGGAGACAAAGTGGCCATCTATATAATAGGTTATCTTCTCTGTTTTGTTGAGTTCATTGAATTATTTGAGTGTTGCCAAGCAAATTTTGAAAACTTTTATGCTATGCATTCTCTTACAATTAACATCCTAAATCCAGTAACTTTCTCTTCTTCTTTTTTTTTTCATTTTAAAATAAGGTTTAAATCATGAAAGAAATCTGCTTGTGAATACTCAAATTGGTTCCATTAATTTAACCTATCTTTTCTTAAATTGATTTAATTTTTATCCTTTTATTTTAATACAAGTTTTGTTCTCACAAGTAGTTCGAGTCTTTGAAGTGTATGGTTTGGTCTGCTCTTGATTCACCAATTCGTCTCTATTGTCAAGTGGAGATTGATCTTCACATATGTGTACTTTGGCCCTATCTCTAATCTTACATGTAACATGGTTCATCTTCATTCTCATATGGCATGTCTACACAAGTTAGGTATGATCTTGTAGACTTCCATATTCTTTAATCTCCAAAGTCAAATTATTTTTTTACTATATTTGGATAGATCATTTTAATGGAAGAAAATAATTTGTAAGAAAATTTAAAATTTTAAGTACATAAATATTATTTTTGGAGAGTTTTTTATGCAAAAAATTTTAAATTTTTTAAATAAGTAGAAATTAAAATTTGATAAACTTTTTTCAGCTGACCATTATGAACAATTGTTCTTGGTATTATTTTTTTCATGTTCTCTCTATTTTTTTTATAATTTTTTACATATTATTTTCAACGATTAGATAATATAATTATATTTTAATATCTTTTTATTATATATATTTTTTGAGTTATTATTTTTTTAATATATTGCACAATACTTTTAAAATGTAGGAATAAAATTAAAAAAATTATAAATATTCAAAAATTAAATTTAATATATAATAAAAATTAAATTATTTAATCTAAATAAAAAATTTAAATTTAAATTTAAAATCTGATATTCAAATAAAAATTTAAATACAAAAATTATATTATTTTGTTTAAATAAATATTTTAAAAAATATTTAAATATTTAAATGTTTCAAAAATTTTAAAATATTAAAATATTTCTTTGAAAGCTAAATGAATTCAAGAGGATATTAACATATCTTTCTAACTATGTTATTATTTGATTGTCATGTTTTCGTCATTATTTGATTTGATTGTAATTACAACTCTATATTTCCTTATATAGTCTCTACAATCATGAAGTTATATATATGCATAATGTAACTTCTTCACTGAATGTATCATATGAAATACCAATTATATTTGTATCAGATCAAATTATATCAATATTATAAATGATTTTTATTTTTTTAAAATATCTAAATTCTATAATTTAAATATTCTTCTTAAAAGTCTACTTTTTTATTTTCATATAAATAAAATACAAAAAAAATTATTTATGAGAATTAATTTAGTATTTTACTTAAATTTATACGTATATTGATGAATGAAATAAGTTGTTAAACATTTTTTATTTTTTGGATATAATGAATTTTTAAATGATTTATCGTAAAATTGACATCTAAATATCAAATAAATTTCATACATTCACACCCATAAAATATATCTTTTAAAACAAGGACCTAATAAAATATATCTTTATTATTAATAATAAATAGTCTATTTTATGTAGTAGAAAAAAATCAAAGGAAAAAATTATACAATTAAAAATGATAAAAATAAATTATTTGAATTAAGATATATTATTTTCATGTCTATCAATTTGATATATTTAACAAAATTTAAATTTTAAAATTAAATTTAAATTGAGATAATTATAATTATCTTAAATTTAATTTAATTTAAAAAATAAATCCCTTTAATTTTATTTAATTTTAAATATTTAAAATTTGAATTTAAAGTAAAACTAACTAAATTTAAGTAATAATATTTAAATTAATAAATATTTAAATTTAAAAATAAAATATTTAATGCAAGAAAAAATATATATGAATTAATGAAAAGGATAATAATTCTTAAAAAATTTCTTATTTAAGACTGGATACTCATGTTTATATATTGTATATCCTCTTCAATTTAATATTCTAAAATCACATATATTATTCCATAGATTTTCCAAAAATTTAAATCAACTTATCAGTGTTTTAAAGATTAAGGTCTTATTATATTAGTATTTTAAAATTTTTTTATCGTCATATTAATTCTTACCAATTTAATTTATCATCAAATCAATTCTTTAATGATATAAAATAGAATATTAAAATGATAATAAGTTTTTAAAATTATTTTATAACAGATTAAAATTTTAAATGATTAATTTTGAAAAATTTAAAATGGTAATCAAATTAAATATTTATGGATTTTTATATAATTTATTCTATATTAATATTAAAATAAAATTTATATCCAGTATATAATTTAATTTAATTTAATTTTTAATAAAAATTAAAAATTAATTACAATAATTAATCAATATTATTATTTATTAGTCAATAAAATAAATATGTAATTTTAATTAACAATAGAATAAAATAAATTTGTGATACTGGATCAAAATTATCTTTAATATTAATGGAAAGCCATTATCTAAGTATTGACTTGCCTTGTCCATAAAGGTCTTCTGCTCTAACCATAATTAATGAAAAATCCTTTTATTTTTAAACTTTCTTTAGACTTTATTATTTCTACTGTGAATTAAATATAAGGTCTCACAATTGTGAGATTTTTTCTTCTTCTTTTGCCTCAGCTACGAGAGGGTCATCCCCGTACAAAAAGAGGACTTTTGTTGGTTCTTAACATTTATATATTTTACTTACCTTGTGTTTCCACAGGTTATCTTAAATGAAGAAAATAATTTTTGAAAATTTTTAAATATTACAATATTTTGTTCAAATTTTTTTAAAAACATTTTAAAATTTTAAAAATTTAAAATAATAATTTAATAAACTAAAATAAAAAATTTAATTTTTTAAAAATAGATGTAATTTAAAATTTTTTCAACTTCTTCTCTTTAACTCTATTTTAAGGTTTTTTTTATATTTTTTCTTTTATTTTTTATTTATTTATTTTATTATTCTCTCTCATCTTTTATTTCCTTACTCGCTTTCTAATTTTTTTTATCTCATCTTATTTTTTCCTCTTCTCTATATTTTTTTAATAAAATAATTTACTTATATTTTATTCATTTATATTATTTTAATATTATTATTTTTTACGAGTGTAATGCATAATATTATTTAAATTTATAAATGTTTAAAATTAAAATTTTACATGTAGTACAAATTAAATTATTTTATTTAAATAAAAAACTTAAAATTTAATAAATTCAAAATCATAATTTAAACAAATAATTTAATATACGAAATATAAAATGTTTAAACAATTTTGATTTTCAATTAAAAAAAGAAAAAAATTAAAAACTAAAGAGTGTGTAAGGAAGCATATTAAACGGCTGTGGTTGCTATAAAAAGAAAAAATGACAATGCCAACAAACGACTCAACAGAATTTGTTTCGCCATGATTAACGGTTCTGCAAAGGGGTTTGGGGTGCAATGTGCACGTCGTTTGGTTCTCTGAATCAGAATTCAGAAGCGACGTTGACTCTTTTCCGTACACGTGGCACTTAATAAAAGCGCACGTTTATTGTACCCTTCCTGGGTCACACGTCACTATGATTGCACAGACTCAGAACCAATAAGGAAATATTGTTAAATTTCATCATACACCTTTGCTTCGCCTTTAAATTGAAATTTCTAAATCCTAAACCAATAGGTTAGTTGTGCCCAGTCCCTTGTACTCACGACATCGTCGATGGATCAACGACTCATATAAGTAAATCAAAAAGACAAAAATATAAATTATGAGAAATTATTAATTAAATCAAGTTTCGTAATAAACACGCTGTCATATTTACCTGTCTTTTCATAATTTATATACGAGAAAAAAAGTTCCCTAACTCAGATCGGTGAACCTTCATGGAAATAAGAACGAATAGTATGATCCGGGAAAGGCGTTATCTACCACTGCCAAGTTGCATGGACACGTTCAAGAGACTATCTAGCTCACGCCAAACTCACGAGAATCGTCAAATTCGTAAAGGATAAAACTTTTTTTTTTTAAATTTTTATAAAAATAATTAAATTTTATTTATTTTTTAAAATATTTTTATTAATTTTTGTTTTCAGAAATTTTAAATTTTTTATTATTATTTATTGATAATATTATATAATATATATATATTATATTCTAAATTACTTTTCATCTTAAAATAAAGATTATTTTTAAAAATTTGATTTAATAGATATTTTAATCTATTATTTTACATTTGATTTTGATTTTAGTTCCAATTATTCTTTTTTTTTTCATAATGCTTGTCCTTCATTTTATAAGAATTGTTAGTTATAGACATTATTTGAGTAAATATATAGTTTAACCTTGCAACTTGTCTTCCTATATACTTTAAGTTCTTAAAAGTATTTATGTGTATAATTTGTTTTGTTACAATTTGTGTGTATAATTTGATCTGAATATATTATATTTTTAATTTTTTTTCAATAAAAGTGAGGACAAAATTTGAAAAAAAACTGCATAAAGTCAATATATTTAAACATCATTCAATATAAATTGAGATTTTTGGGATCAATTAATTTTATAAAAGATTAAAATTTGAACAAACAAATATATTTAAAAATTAAGTTGTATATATCCATGCTTTTAGAAACTAAACATATACAAAATTTTAACAATAGATATTAAAGTTAATAATTTCTATTAAATGAGAAATTAAAATCACTAAAAAAAATTAAAACTAGAATTAAGGGTACAATGAAAGAGAAAAAATTAATTTAATGTTAAGAAATTTATAATACCAAAATATATAAAAAATTAAAATTAAAAGTTTAATCTTATTTTCAAAGGCCAAATAAATATTTAAGAGGAATCATAAATGACCCCCACTGCCCTACGGTCTCAGGCACCTTATTATACAGACTTTTTTTTCCTCTAAACAAACGGGGCAGCTAAGGAATGGTTAACCGTTGTCTAAAGTAAAGTTGGAGTTTGAGGTATTTGGCCACTCAACTAATTTTCTGGCATCTTTAGAAAATATGATCCGTGATGGTAGGGTGCAACTATCAAGTCCAATACGGCTTTGACTTTCGCTCATCTAAGTAAACAACCGTCCAAAACATAAATTTATTCTCTCTTCAAAGATAGGAAAACAAAAGGTAATGTACCAGAATTTTCTTTTAACCTTAAGCCATAGTTTAATGGTGTTTATGTTTGTTTGAACCGGATTAGAAACTTTAAATTTCATCTTTAATAAATAAAATTAATTAATTTATATATTATAGTAAAAATAAAACGCTTAGTCATTCAAACATTTCCATCTATGTGTCCTTGAACCTAAGATTTCATTTCCTTTTATTGTCCATTCTACTTTCTATTAGTCTATTGCTTCAATCCCATGATTTTTGAAGATCAGCGTAATTCTGGCATGTGACATTGCTAAGAGAAATGTATGAGTCATATTAGTCTAAATTCTAAGACAAATTTCATTCTTAAAGTTCCTTTTTTTAACTATTTTTATATTTGGAACTTAGATTAGTAGAATTGTGTAAGGTCTTTAACAATTGATGCAATTTGCCCAAAATATTATGTCAAGTGTTTAGATATAAAATTATGAATTGATAGTGATTGTTGTGTCCATAATATATTGATTTTAATGTGACAAAAACCTCTTTAAAATTTTGTTTTTAAAAATTTCTCCTTTAATAACTTAAGTTGTAATAACTAAACATTTATTAAAGGTACGTAGTTTGTGTATTGATGTCTTAAGTGTTTGGGACCAATAGTATTAAGAGTTTACTTTGATATATTTCTAATGTCAACCAATTAAAAATAATCTTAGATATAATGTTTAAATTAATTATTATATTTTTTTATTATACAATATTTAAAATTAGATAATAATATAAAATTTTATTAATTATTGGTATATTTTAAATAAATTTTAATTTATATTCTTATAATTCTATCTAATAACAATTGTATTACTTTTTTTAATTATTTATCCCCATTCTTTTTATTATCTCCCCTCTCTTACCTTTTTTTTGTTGTCTCACACTGGGTTTCTTTTATCTTTCTAACTTTTTTTTGTGTCAATTTCCTTTATTTGCATGTCAATCTTTTGTTCATTTTTCCTACCAATTTGAGAATAGACGAATTTGAAAATATTGAATGTGTTGAAGGGGTTTACAGATATTTTTAATGGATATTTATGATCTTGATTTATTTTAAAATTTGAAAATATTGAATGAAATTAACGACCCATTAAAAGTATTGAGTACCTGACCTTTCAGTTTTTTTTTTTAATTTTTCAGGATTAAAAATTTCTGATTATGATTAAACCATCAACCCGAATAACATTGAATTGCTTTTACAGGAAGAGTATGATTTTAATGCACCGTTAATGTAAATTAATCAACGTTGTTTAGTTACAGTAACAAGGAGTCTATTATGGTCTGCTCACTCTGTGAACATTATTTGTTTTTATTTTTTATTTTGACAAATGATAAAAAAAATCACTTTATTTTTATTTTATAAAAAGGGAAAACAACAATTTGTTTCACCATTCTTATAGAAAATATCAATGAATATTCCTTTATGAAGATATACTATGAAAACCTATTGGATCGAAACAACATAAAAAAAAAAAAAAACAGTTGCCATAGAGACAACTTCTGATATTGAAATTTAAGTAAAATTTTGCACTTAATAATATTTTTTACTTACCTCAAAATTTAATTTACTTAATGAATTTGTGTAATATTTTAGTTACATACGCATATTGATTATATAACTTGTTCCTAATGAAAAAAAGCTACTTCAATTTGTGTGTATGATTTTTAAAAATAGACTAAATAAAAACTAATGTCCAAAACAAATTAAATTGTAACTATACAATTGAATGCACAAGGAAAGTAGTAGAATTGATGGCTTGAGAGGAGAACCGAGGAGGGGTGAGGACTCAACCAAACTATGACAATAATGACAAATCGATGATGTATGGGTTATTGGGTAGTTGTAATATGACCAATATAGTCCATAATAGATTAACATTCATAATAATCAATTTCACCAACGTGATAACAAAAGCCCATAAAAAAATGTACTTCGAACCATCAATTATTTGGGGAACTGTATTTTTGCGAGTACTTGAACGTATGAAAGATTATAACCCATTAGCTAACAAGATTTCGTATTGCCATTACTTGTATTCAACGTCTAGTTCGAAATTATAACCCCATGCCAATAGCCGAAACTCTAATGAAAATGAAGTCCTAAGAAGAAAAAAATACGACGTGAGTAACTGAATCCGGCTTTAATATTGTTTAGCACACAAATCTAATGTTGGGCTTTAATTACACGAGGTCTCTTCTATGCTTTTTAAAAGAGCTAAATGTACATCTGCGGTGTATGGAACACTCCATTTCATCTGATTTTTCAAATTTTGTTACAGTTTTTAATCACCATAACTTCTGTACCGGAATGTGCATACTGCAAGAGTGTGTAAGTATTAACGCTCTACTTCATTTCTACAAAAAAGGAATAAGAAATTGGCTATTGTTTGCCTGACTTAAAGTAATAGCCAAACCCCAGACTCTATACCAGGTCACAGGTATATATATATAGGCAAGTAGTAACGAGGTTTAGTTTTCATCATTAGTGCTTTGTTTATTTTGATAGAAAGAATGGGGAAAAAAAAAGATGAAAAT
Organism: Canavalia gladiata; assembly: GCA_037954105.1. Taxonomy (NCBI): domain Eukaryota; kingdom Viridiplantae; phylum Streptophyta; class Magnoliopsida; order Fabales; family Fabaceae; genus Canavalia; species Canavalia gladiata. The sequence continues at coordinate 21,766,976 of CM075660.1, forward strand.
GTCTTCCAACAGTATTTTTATAGAATCTACCAAAAAATTAATCCCTTTCCAAGAGAAGAGGAAATGGGGAAGAATGCTCCTTTTTTAATTTTTAATGTTTAAATTATAAAACATATTTTCAAAAAATAAAAAATAAAATAAAAATATTAAATTAATAAAAATAAAATAATAAAAAAATTAAAATTTTAAGTTTAATTAATTTAAAAAATATTATTAATTTATTTCTTTTCACTTTTTATTTCATCCATTCAAATAATATTTTATTTCTTGCCCTGTTATTTTTATTTATCCAAACAATTTATTTATTTTATCCTATTTATTCCCATCTTACTTCTTTCCTTCTTATTTCATATTCCAAACGAAGCATAAAAGTAGCATTGAGTACTCGGTCATCAATAATATGCAACTTGAATTCCTTCCGAATATATGTCCTACTACAATCCTAATCAACACCATCCGGCATTAAATTCTTTTAACAGAAATCTCAATATCTTTCGTTTGGCAACTCAATAGAGGGCCTGCTTGTATCACTGTTGAAAGTTCGGATGTGGACTTTTTTCCCTTTTTTAAAGCTGTCTACCGTGTGCTGGAAATCATGATTGCTTTCCAAACAGGCTTTAACCATTGCTTCAGACTACTGTGTCTAAGTGAGTCAGTGAAATGTTAAGGATCCGTTTGGTTTTAGTTTTTATATTATATTTTTAGTTTTTGGTTTTCAGTTATCACATCATTTTCATTTTATTCCCTGTTTTAAAAGTCTTGTACAAAATTGAATGGAAACAATAAAAAGTTAAGACTAGGAAATAAAGTAAAAAAGATAAAATTTTTGTAATTAAGAAAATAAGAAACAGAAACAAGAAATTAAAAAAAAAAAAAAAGAGAAGCCAATAAACCCTTTGTGTGAGCACATGTCCATCTTATGCTAGCACACGGCATGCAAACAAAACGGAATGAAACAGTCTATTCTATTCTATTCTCCTTGATGACACCCTTTAGTAGAACTGAAATGTATACTACTTCTATGTCTTGTTCTGTTCTTCTAAATACACCAAATATAAAGCATAATCCATGTTATATTTCATCTCGTAACTCTCGTTCTAACTTGTCTAGCAAATGTATATTTATTCTTCAAAGTAATATCGAGCAGGGCATCATCTGTTATACAAAATTTAGAGAGAAAAACCATCAATTTTGCTTACTCTTAGCTGAGCTGACAACATTATCTCTCGTATACAAATACTCGGCAGCCTTAAATGTTAGCAGAGATGATTAGTCACTAGTCAGATTATGGTAAAGTTTGTACAATTTGGGCATGGGATTGTTCTGCTTCTTGCAGTTCTTCATGAGAAAGAAGGCCTTCAGTTCACACTCAAATTTCGGACCTTGTTTATGATCTCAGCTACATCAATAATTATATAGCTAAAAAAGTTCTGGTGCATTTATAACTCCCAAAATTGAATTCTACTACTAAATGTCTTAGCACGAACTCAGAAGTCAGCCTGAAATATTCAACTAAAAGGGAATGCTAACAATACACTTTCCAACACTTTATTATTGGGTGAAATTCATGTAGGTGTGTCTAAGAATGTATTGTAAACATCTCTTTTCAACCAAACATGCCTCTAGGCCAATAGATTATGTGTATGTCTGGTTTGCTGTTCTTGAGAGGCTAAACGTGTGTTTCTTTTCAACACAATACAGTTGTGTTAGCTTTGATGCACATATAACCAGACGCAGCACAAAACCAAGCACACAGTCAAACTGTCAATTGAGTAAGCCTGATAGTTATAAGTAGGATTAAATATGTTTTTAGTCCTTCCAAAATACTTAAGTTTTGATTTTAATTCATTTTTAAAATAATTAATTTTGATCCCTCATTTTTCAAAACAGATTATTTATAGTCCTTAAACTATAGGGACTGTACTCTTATTTAAACCAATTTGAAATAAGCAAGCTGACAAACAGTTGGACCAAATTATGTAAACAACAAATAAAAGGGTATTGCATGCTTTAACTTTCAGATTTATATAATATCCTGTCCACTCCACCAGATAAATTTGAAAGGAAATGAGAAAAGAAAAACTACAACCACAAAAAGGATTCGAAGCATAAAATTCCTAGCACTCATAAAAGAACTATCACTACTACTTATTGATCCTAAACAAAAAATCTAAAAATGGAGACACTTTGTTCTAACCTCTTCTCTCCTATCCTTATCCTGACTTCCGAATAGTTTCTTCGGAAGGAAGTTCAAAAGTTGCTCCTGCATGCTCTTTACCCGGCTTCACTACTGCAGCAATACGTTTGCAAAATTGATTAAAGGACTTAGTCTAGTCATATAAATTTTATTGAATAAAGTTCCTAGCTCCTCCAAAACGTAAGAAAAGAAACCAGAATTTAGAATGTAAAACTATAAAAATACTCTTGGTAGGCAGGCAGCTGGAGATAAGATGATTAGACATCTTGAATGCCTGCCTGAAATGACTGCGAGTCCGAACATGAGATAACCATAGACATCTCAAATAACCTCAATTCAGCTGAGATGCCCATTAGGTGAAGGCATGTGATGCACTTTCAAGGCCCTTGGAGGCCTAGTATGCCGGTGACCGAATTCAAAGACTTTTGGAGGCAATGAAAGGTAATTGTTAATTCCTAATTGAAAATGCATAGCTGGCAGTGGCAGAAACCTATCTCAGAAATGAATGTCATAATTGAAAATGATATTCTCCTATTGATCAAAAGATTCTTGCCCGACCTTTGCGCGCGCACGCGCACACATAATAATCAGAAAACCAGGTTTTCCATGGCACTCTAAATAAACAAACTGAGCCAAATTTTCTATTGCACTCTAAATAAACAAGCTAAAATGCCACATTAAAGTTATACGGTCCCAAAGTAAGCTCTATGACACAATGGCACTTTCCCTGACAATTATTAAAATGCAAGTCTCTCAAGTGGTGAAAGTTAAATTTCCATGACCATTGACGAGGATGCAGTATAATTCAAAGTTCATGAAACCGCAAAGTGCAGATAGTGATACATGAATGTGACAAAGACAACAGAAGAATGAAAAACGAAACGAGTAACAAATTAGCAAACAGGTGGAGAGCATACCGTAACTGCCGGAGTCGGAATTGAGTGGAGCCTGGACAATCATGTTGGTGATGAAATGGGAGGCCTCATCGGCCTCTTCAAGAAGCTTCTGGATCTCTGACTCGGCGGTAACGTTCCTGTTCTCCTCGAACTTCTTCCTTATCTCCACCGCAGATTCCTTCAGCATCAGAGTGTCGCCCGAAAACGTTTTCCGAGTCGCTTTCAAAAGTGCGCGATAGGCGCTCAGAACTTTCCCTCTCGCCATCTCTGATGCTGATCTCTGTCCCTCTTCTTTGATCTCTCCTCTTCTCCCTCTTCACCTTCTTTTCAGTTTCCTTTCGTTTGAACCAGAACCTTACTCTATACTAGTTTACGACGTCGTAATATTTCAGTCCTTTTGTTTTATTAATCTAATTATTTGATATATATATATATATATATATATATATATATATATATATATATATATATATATGATCGGTTTTTATTTTGTGGATAACACGACCCATGATGATATTAGACATTAATTAATAAACAACAATAATAATATGATAAAGACTAGAGTGATGTTTAATGCATTTGGACAACAAAACAAACGTTTTACCAGAAAAAAAATACAAGTAAACTTCAATTTTATGCCTTGGTATTATATGCATGTTTTTTACCTTCTGTAAACTCCAGCATTTGTCTCTCACATAAATATTCATTACTTTTGTGTGCTTTTTTTTAATCAAAATCATGTATCTTTCAAAATTGTCTACCGAAAATATTTTATTTAAAAACTAATTAATAAAATGAAGTGGTTTTAAAATGTGTCAGAAGTATGAAACAGAATAATTATGTGCCACATATTAGTAGAGTCCTCGTGTTACATTTGGTTTATATAAAGTTGAAATAAAGGAAATGGTCTTTAATAAAAATGCACAACACATCCAAATATTATCGCGTAAATATATTTACATTTCTTGCAGTTTCAAAAATAAGAAATAAAAACAAAAAATTGCAATAAATAAAGAACTAAACAAGTAATCTTAAGCTTTCACTTATAATAAATTTAATACATCAATATAATATATTACAACAAAATAATTAAAAATCAAATACATTTTTTAAAAACAAAAAATGGCTAATTTCGAAATTTCTAAGAACTAATCAAATCAATCCAAAACCAATAATGAAGAATCAAATTGACGAAATCCTTCTAACTTCTAACTGAACCAAAATATCTTTCAAAGTAAATAAAAGCCCATTCCAAGGTTACAAAGGACTACGCATGAAATTAACTTATAAATTGTTATTATTTAACCTTATTATTATTTTTATCAATATGATATAATATGTTCATTTATGTAAAAGAAAACTATAATTAAATCAATAGACAAAACTTATACTTTTACAAATTCAACGATCAAATTGTTTATTAAAACCTTGCCGTGAGTATAATGATGCCGCTTAATGTCCCAAGCGAACAACTGAATTAAGGATGACTATGGTCGAACCTATAGTTAAAAATTAAAGTAAACAATACTTACAGCACCAAGAAATACAATGAAAGTGTATTAAAAATTTACAAATGGAACGAAAATAATGTGCTCGTACTTCCGTTGGGATCCATCATTTATCCACCAAACAGGATTTAACTTATAGCAGATAACGGATAGTGGTTAAAAAATATACTCAAAAGATCAATGGCAGCTTAGTAAGTTAACGGATAGTGGTTAAAAAATATACTCAAAAGATCAATGGCAGCTTAGTTTTTTTAAAACTTTCGAAAGGAAAACCAAGCTTGCGAGATATGCTTGTTTGAGTGATTCTTTCAACTGTGTTCTATGAATTTGTATGACTGAGATTAAAAGTGGTGAACATCCCAAACAAATAATCAAGGCGTAATAATTTTTGCGTCCTTCCTTGTACATATTTTTCGCACCACAAATCATTAACGTAAGTATATCACTTCACACTTGCGTCAAAATCTACAGAAGCAGAGTGATTCAACATCTTCATACTTGCCAAAATACTTCGGCTATTGATTTGGCAAATAGGTCAGGACGAGGGTATGAGGGATCAAATTGATGCTCTAAACTTGGCCAGGGATTCATGCACAAAAGAAGCCAGTCCCTATTTGAAGGAAAGATGGAAATTTGTTGTGTTCAGTCAGATATCAGCGATAGTCACCTTAATGCATCAATCATTCGACAATCATGTTTTCTGCGCCGGCATCTATGATGAGATTTTTGATCTAGTAATGTGTTCTCCCCAACCATCTCCATTTTAGAATCTACAGCTGGTGCAATGAAAGTCAAGTCAGTCTCTGAAACAGTCAATTACAATACTATTTCTATAAGTAGATCATATTTCGGAGTATTTGTATGAGAACCATAATCTGCAATAACAACCTATCCATTTTTGCATAATGCATTGGTTTGTATGGGAGGCACTTAGCTTCTAATCCTAACTACAAAGCATATAAATGAAAGTTTTGTTGAACTTCCATGGTATGCTATTGAACAGAATGGTGACATTCAAAATTTTAAAGGAAGTTGGTCAGCAAAAAGAGAGCAAATTTGCACCAGGCATCAGTAGAAATAGTAAAAGGACAATTTCTTGTAAATGTGTTTTTGCTATTTCTAGTGATTAACCAATGTCTTCAGATGCATTTCCTTACCTAAGAAGTTACCGTCAAAACAGTAATGCAATTTCCAAACAACCCTCCATTTTCCATAAGTCAAATAATTAAGTTTTTGCCACAAATATAACATGTGACTTCATATAAGCACTTGCAGAAAAAAATTCTCTCAACAACGTTCAGTTTAACTCCACTATGGTCTATTTTCCAGTTAATTACAACACTAGCAACATAATTGCCATCATTCGATCCATCAACTTGTGCTCACTGAGACCTTAAGCCCCAACCCTTAAAAACCTAGATTCTGCAAAGAGTTTTCTCAGAATGCTCTCCTAAATCTTGCTGAGCATCTAGAGAATCATTGTTTAAAAATATATAGAAAACTAATCAGAGGCCTTTTTTCAAAGAAAAAAGGCAGCTGATGGAACAAATATATATTACTCAGACTGCATAGTTGAAAAGGGAAGAAAGATTGAGGCAATTGATTATTAATTTCCCAATAAGTTGTAACTTAAAGACAGAAAAGGTACTTTAATAAGTTGGGATGCAGGTTAGATGATCTATTTATTCACCAGTCAGAAGCTTTACCAAACTCCAAAATACACAGCATGATGGAAGCCATGCATCATCCTTCCAACACCAGATATATTATCAGTAAGGCTAAGAATGGTTTGGGGTTAACCCATGGACGAATTTTATGGAAGTAAAGTTTTTAAGAATGAGATGTTTGTAATAACAACAATGCAAGGAGAACTTATGCGCATTCCTCAGAAGGGGTCAAATTTATTCCAGTGAGAATAGGGTCATGTTTTTCTGCCTCTTTTATTTTCATTGACATAATTTGAAGTTCATGTTATCCTGCGAAGCCTGGTTCTCCTATCCCATGTCCTCTGGCGTCAGTCTCTAGTCTCTTCTCCGCAGCCTCTTCAACAATTCAACCACTGGCACCTGAGTTTGTTCACAGCAAACAATGCTGTCATCTCGGTGGCTAACAAGATGGCCTCATCTGTTATGCCACACGGATGACTTTGCCAGTAACAATAGCAATTTCAAACAAATTTTTCTCTGAGGCACCACATGGCTGTCATGTTCTCAAGGACATTATTGGAGATGAGGTCTACATGGACTAGCTTCTGACACATCTTGGGCCACTTGTACCCAAAATCTATCCAAAACTCAATGGAATCTGCATGTCTGTTCCTTTGCCATCACAAATAACCACTGGACAAGTTCCATTGATTTTCTTTTTTGTTTTTTAAACCTGAATTTTATCTAACAAACTATATTAAACTCCATGAATATTTACTCTGCAAAAATTTTCTCCCTTTTTCCATGGGATTTTAACTTATTCTGAACGAACCCTAAATAATGATGATTAATGTTGCAAACATTGAGGGTTTTCTTTCAGCAAGCCATGTTAGCATTTAATTGCGCTACAGCAATGGCAAAATACCAGACTATACCATATTCCTATATGTAAAAGACACATTGTTATCTTCAGTTCTTCTTTCAAAGAAGAGCTCAAAGCATATCCAAAACTGAGGAGAAACAAACTCACTGGGCCAATATTAGGAACAATACAACTTTAGAAAAAAGCAGAATCCATGTAAAATGAAATGTTTTACAAATCCTATAAAAAAAGTGGTAGGGTTTACAAATCGTGAAATATTACCCCATTGACCCCAAAATGATTTGTGAAAGAATCGACTTCTTAAAGCAATATACAAATCCAAACGAGTTCTACAAAAGAATTAACGACAAATGAAATCAGTTTTTTCATCTTAAACATTCAAAACACCAACTCTTTTATTTCCCATCAGCACCTACTTAAAAAAAAATACCACACAAGCAAAAGCAAAGCACCAAGTTGGAGATCCACGCACCAGAGTTTCCAATTCCAAGGAGAACACTTTGTGGTTAGAAAGGAAGTAAAGACAAGCAAAAAGTATGCAACAACACAAACACCTCAACAGAGTAAATAAATCGGTTGAATAAACAAAAACCTAAAATCAAAAAGAGAAAACTTACCACCAAGTTGGTCGCCCCAAAACAACAATCTTGGATCATCCTCTTCCTCATCAAACTCATCCCCGTATCCAAACTCAGCATCCCCACGATAACCCGGTTCACTCCCATAACCCGATTCATTCCCATTAGCATCAGAACACCCACTTACCCCAAACCCAATACCCACACTATTCTCCTTCTCTCCACTCCCCCCATCCCTCTCCCTCTCTCTCCTTGAATTTTTGGCTTCGCTCACATCGGAAGACCAATTTGCATCGCCGTTGCCGAAGAGCTCCCCGCTGGAGTCGGTACCCATGGCAACCGGAAAATCGGAGCAGGTGCCGTAGGCGGCTGAAGCCCCGACGGAGCAGCAACGGCGCGTGCCGCTTCGGTCGCTGCTGCGGCCGGAGACGGATCTGGAACCACGGCGGCGCCTCTTGCGAGCGACGAGGCGGTAATTGGCGGTGCGGTTGGGGTTGGTGTCGTCGTCGGCGAGGGAGAGTTTTGAGATGTCGAGGGAAAAGGAGGTGGTGGCGCGATCGGAGAGGCAAGGGCGCTTGTAGTAGTATGGTTTACTTGGGTTTGGGTGGGACCCATCCTGTTGAAGCTTAAAGGGTTTCCAGCCGCGGAGTTGCAAGAGACATGAGTCTATGGAGTGCCGTGAATCCAGAGCCTTGTGCGACATGGATTGAGTCATGACAGACACGAGAGAGAGAGAGAGAGAGAGAGAGAGAGAGAGAGAGAGAGAGAGAGCAAATGAATTGAATATTGAATAATAGTGAATTCTCTTCTCTCCTTCTCTGTGCCAAATCACGGGGTTGATTGGGACGGGAGATGAGAGAGTGGGAAGTGAAGGATTTTGAGCTCAGGGAAACTGATATTTTGCATTTCACAAGATTCTCGACACCATAAAAGGGTCCCGCTCTCACCGCCTCCACTAATCATTATTACTACATTCTAATTCAAGTGAAGCTCTTTAAGACTCCTCGTAATTATTTTTAATTAAATAAAAATTATTCAGTAAAGATATAACGATTATTTTGGATAAAAATTTAAAAAATGCATCTCATTATTTTAAAATATATAAATTAAAAATTAATATTATTAACTAAAATAAATAAATTTTTTAATTTTTTAAAATTAGTATATTGGATGTTATAAAAAAATAATCTTTAAGTTTGGATTTTAGTTTTTAATTTAAAAATTTTAAATTAGTTTTTTACTTTTTACTTTTAATTTTAATTTTTAAAAATAAAAATAAATACTCTCTTAAATTATTTTTTATAAATTTTAAAAATATATAAATAAAAATATTAATTTTAAAAAATAAAAATATATTAAAATAATAAAAAATTTCAATTTTAAAATTAAATATTATTATTATAATTTTAATTATCATAATAATAATTATAATATAAAAAATATTATATAATTATATAAATTTATATTTTATGTATTATTTTTTTTGTAATATTTAAGATAAATAATTTATATATATTATTATTATAATATTTTTATATTATTTAATATTTACTTTATATAAAAATAATATATATTATAAAATTATAAATTAAATATAATTTATATATTAAATATAATTATTTATTTTTTAATATATAAAAATTAAAAAATAAAATTATTATTATAATAACTATGTTGATAATATTAGTTATAACGGTGATAATAATAGTTATAATCTAAAAAATATTATATAATTATATTATTTATATTTTATATATTATTTAATAATTAATATATAAAATAAATAACTTATATATTATTATTATTATTTTATATTATTTAATATAAAATAATATATATTATATTATAAAAAATTTATATAATATAAAATTATATTATAAATAATTTGATAATATAAAATTATAAATTTAATTTAATTTATATATTAAAAAATATTATTTATTTTAATTTTAGTATATAAAAATTAAATAATTAAAAATTAAATAATTGTAAAATAATAAAATAATAATAATAGTTACTATTATTATTATTATCGTAATAGTAAATATAATAATAATAATAGTTATAGTAGTAATAATAAGGATAACCGTAATTAAATAAGAATGATGATGATAAAAGTAATAATTTGATAGTGTTTATAACAGTGATGGATAATTATAGTGATAATGAAATTTGATAAATTTAAAAATAAAAATATTTTAAAATTAAAAATAATGTTTATTTTTTTTTTAAATTTGAGTTAAAACTATTTTAAATATGTATTAAAAATTATTTTAAACTTAGTTTTTTAACATATTTTATTTATAAAATTGATTTAAAAATAAAAAATAAAAAATTCATTAATTATACTTAAATTTTTTATCTATATTATTCAAAAATATTTTTTAAATTTTTTTTATTTCAGTAATAATAATAATAATTATTATTATTATTATTATTATATATCTGTTAAATTTAAACAAATACATAGAATAAAAATTTGTTAATACGTCTTATTATCTACTAATGGTTTAAGTGTAAATTTTTTTTTTTATGTTTTAAAATATATGGTGGTATTGATGTTTCCTCTACAGATAATTTGTTCCGTGTCATTGGATCTCACTTCATGGTGAGAATATATTTTTATAAAAATTGTTGCTGAATCTCTATATAATTTTTTAATTAATAATTTTTAATTGTTATTAATTTTCCTCATTTACCCTTATGTAAATAAGTTTATGAATCTTGCAAAGATGTAGTTTTATCATGTGTTTGGATGAAAAATTTTAATATTTTATGGAATTTGAAATATTTAAAAATTTAAATATTTTTAATCTAAATATTTTTATTTTAAAAAATTTTGTTTAGATAAAAGAATTTTAATTTATTATATTAAAAAAATTATTTAAATTAATTAAATTTTAAATTTTTCATTTAAATTAAATAATTTAATTTTTATTATATATAAATTTTAGATTTAAATATTCATATATTTATCTTAATTTTTATTTTATTTTTTTTGTTCATAACAGAATTTAGATATACAAATATTTTTATTATACAACATATTTTGGACGGAAAATTTTAACATTTTATGAAATTTGAAATATTTAAATATTTAAATATTTAAATATTTTTATTTTAAAAAAATGTTGTTTGGATAAAGGAATTTTAATTTATTATATTCAAAAAAATTTATTTAGATGGTAGAATTTAAACTAATTGAATTTTAAATTTTTAATTTAAATTAAAAAAATTTAATTTTTATTATAAAAAAAATTTTAGATTTAAATATTCATATATTTATCTTAATTTTTCTTTTATTTTTTTTGTTCATAACAGAATTTAGAGATACAAGTATTTTTATTATATAACATATTTAATCAGTATAATAACCTAACAAATGTACATAATTAAAATGATAAAAATATACAATTATATTATTTGATATTAAAAATATTTAAGAGAACAAAAAAAATAATAAAAAATAAAATAACACAAATACAAAATAATGAGAGAAAGACACATGAAGGAACAAAATAATAAAATTTCTTATAAAATAATAGACAAACAAAATATTTTAATTGCTAAAATTTTAAATTTTTTCAAAAATTACTTTCCTTTCTTAAAATATCTCATCAAAATACAAGATTAGGATCCATTCTTTTTGTTCAAATTCATCTAACTATGAATTATCTTTTAAAAAAAGGACATTCTTTTTTGGTAATATAAAATTTTTTGTTTAAATAAAAAAAATTATTAGAGTTTATGACAATTTCAAGCGTGTTTTATCTTTTGAAGAATAATGAAAAATATACTTAGAAGTGTCTACAGTTTTTGTTATAATTCAGTTTAACAAATTAGAATCGTTAAATAAAGATCCAAAGATATATGATTATTTGGATCTTTATTATTAAAAATATTAATTTAAAAACTATTTAATATCAATTTAATAATTATAGTTAACTTGATTGGATACCACAAATAATTTTAACCGTAGACAATCCCAAATCCAAAAATAATTAAAGTAAATAGTTTGGTCTCTGCATTACAAGAAGAGTTTCTCTTGAAGAGAGTTGTGGTTGGTAGGACTTGAGCATACATATAGGGATGATTGAGGGCAATTTTTATAAACAGGATTCTTTAAAAAATTATTTACGGATTATGGGTACTTGAAAAAGTTATTCTGGGTAGGGGTATAAACAGTGTTAAAAATGCAATAATTTATGCGTATTGAATTTGCGCCTAATTTGATGCGGTGTAGGGAAGAACAACCGCCTAAATTGGTGCGGTTCAAGGGGCCAAAACACATCAATTTATGCGTTTTGGTGGCTGAAATTTTTGGGTCTTTATGCGCCCAAATTGATGCGGAAGAGGAAAGAAAAAACGCCAAAATTGGTACGGTTCAAAAAGGCCTAAATGCACCAATTTATGCATTTTGGTGGCTGAAAATTTTGGGTCCTTCAAGCACCTAAATTGGTGCGGTTCAGGGCGGCAAAAACACAATAATTTAAGCATTTTGGTGGCAGTTGGGCCTGAATTTAAGCGTTTTTGCCACTCAATGCACCATTTGATGCTGCATAAGTTATGTCGTATAATTTTAAACGTTTGACGTCCATAAATTTATTATATTTTATTTGTTTTACGCGTTTATTTATACGTTATAAGCATGTATAAAAAGACGTGAGTTGATTGCATTATGAGAGTAAATTTTCTCAAGAATTTTTCAGTAAAAGAGAGTTTTGTAGCTTTTGTTTTATTTTACGGTGAATGTAATTTTTTTTCTTACTTAATAGTTTTAAAATTATTATAAATTATTTTTAAAATGACTATTATGAAGTAGGAATTTGTTTGAACTTTTTTTTATATTTTTTTGAATCATGGATGAAATAATAATTATTGTATATTTTAATGGAAAAATGTTTGAAGGTGAAGAAGATTTAACACTTGAGAAAAAAAAAAAACCAATTCAGATTTCAAAAAATGTTAGTTTTGATGAATTGAAAAAAACAATTTCAAAAAATTAAAATTGTCATCTGGACAAATTATTTCGAACTTAACAGGAAGATTTTTAATCTCATCTAAAAAGGTTGAGTATAGAGGATTTCAAATTATAGATACAGAAGATGTAATATAAATGATGAATGCATTTGAGTAACAACCTTTGATGATTGTCCTTGAAATATATGTTGAATGTCTCTTATTTTTTATTTATTCTTATTTAAGGTGGTGTAAATGTCTCTAATGATGATGAAGAATATTATTTGTCTCCGATAGATGAGTTTATTGATGAAGAAAATGGTGGTTTAAATGTGAATGAATTAGAATGGAAAATTTAGCAAACATTGGTGGTGATTATGATGGTGATAGTGATGATGATGATAATAATAATGCTGATGAACAATTTATGGTGAGCTTTGATGGAAGTGTAGGTGGAAGTTCATTTCACATTTTGTCTTCGGCATGCGAAACATCTATTCAACGAGGAGATCAATTAGGTAAATAAGTTACGATCAATATTGTTAATATTAATTTTTATATAAATTGTTTAACTTTTTTTCTTATTTTGAAAAAAGAATTTCCATTTTGGAGTACCACTTCGCACTACAACAATATTAATTGGGAATATCCATACGAAGATCTTAACTTTTCAATAAATGTTGGACATGAAAAATGAATGGTTAGTGATGAGTTATATGTTGGTTTACAATTTGAAAGTAAAGAACAATTGCAAACTGCATTGAAACATTATTGTATGAAGGTACAACAAAGTTTGGTCGTTGTTGAATCAAAACGAACATTTCTTTCTGTTCGTTGTTCTAATTATGGAAGTGGGTGTTCATGGAAAATGAGAGCATGTTTATCAAAATGATCAAATGAATGGTCTATAACAAAATGGGGTGGTCAATATAATTGCGTGAATGCTTCTCTATCCTAAGACCATAGAAAGTTGGATTCTGATTTTAATTGTTCGTGCATATTGGGTTTGTTCTTTCCATAAACTTAAATGTTTGTTTTTTGATATTATATTCTACTGAATAATTTTTGTATTTATTTTTTATTGTTTATTATTGATTAGGTATGGTAAATGAAAAACCATCTCTATCAATAGTCTTAATCCAAGAAAGAACACTAAGTTTGTATGGATACAAAGTTTCATACAAGAAAGCATGAATTGCAAAACAAAAAGCTATTGTTCGTGTGTTTGGTGATTGAGATCATTCTTATGGTTTATTACCGAAATGGTTGCATAAAATTATTCAATTTGCTCCAGGTTCTAGGTACAAGCTTGAGACAAAAGATTTCATTATTGGTAATCAAGTTTAGAATGGAGTGAGAAAATTCTTTCGGGTTTTTTGGTGTTTTAGACAATGTTGTGAGGCCTTCAGCTTTTGCAAACCACTTATTCAAATTGATGGCACATTTCTTTATGGGAAATATAGAGGTACTTTGCTAATAGCCACAAGTCAAGATGGAAACAACGTTGTACTACCTATTGCTTTTGCTATGGTTGAGGGTGAGACATTGGATGCATAAAGTTGGTTTTTAACTTTGTTAAGAGAGTATGTTACTCAAAAGAGTGGAATATGCTTGATATCAAATAGGCATCAAAGCATTAAATCAGCTGTGGAATATGCTTGATATCATATAGGCATCAAAACATTAAATCAGCTGTGAATAACCCTTATTTGGTATGACAACCTCCACATGCATATCATGTTTATTGCATCAGGTATATTGCTAGCAATTTTAATCATAGATTTAAAAACCAGAAACTAAAACAAGATTTGCTTAAATTAGGTAAAGTCAATTGATATTATATATATATATATATATATATATATATGTAAGTACTTCATAATTTTGTTGAAAGTGATTATATGTTGTTAATTACTTTACAGGTTACACAACATGTAAAGAAATTTTTTATTACAAGTTAGAGAAGTTTCGACAGACTAGTGCAGATGTTACTAGGTGGATTGATAACATATCAAAAGACAACGTCCCCTCAGTCCCTGCATAGGTCGATCCTGGCCTAACATCGCCCTGGTCGAAGAAGGTAGGAGATGGCAGATCAAGCGAGGTTAATAGTTTAAATGTCGCGTCGAACTGCTACTCGGTCGATGGACCTACATGAGAAGGATCTGCAATCATATCATAATACATGTTAATGAGTTAAATGTAATAAAAAAAAATCAAATTCTTAAAAATATAAATATAGTTAAATAGGAACGAATCACAATCCTCATAGTATCGTTATGATGGGTATGTGTACAGTAGGATCGGCAAGGGTGGGACATCCTCGGCGGGGACAAAGTACTGCCCCTCCTGTATGGGTGGAAAGTATGGGATGGGAGATGCAACTGCAGCTGCGCGTTGTCGACGTCGCTGAAAATCCTATCGCTCCACGCGTGTGGGGTCCATATCAGCCCTAGCATTTATAGGAGGAGCTTGTTGAGTTGGTTCAGGTGCACTGAACCTAGCCATGACAAGGTGGTCCTCAACCTTCTTCAACACCATCGTCCTCTTGGCAAATCGCCGGATGATGTAGAAAATATCTGCTGTTGACATAGTCCCCGATGCAGCAACCTCGGTGATCAAGTAATGAATAATTTCCAACTCATCCGCCTATTGTTAAAATAAACAGTAAATAATTATGAAATTTAAAGTTACTGTTTTAAATGATTCAAGAATGAGTTATAAAAACATACCACACGTCCCTTGATCACAGCTTCTTGTGTGATCCATTGACGTGTATGTCGGATGTACCATCTCATATAATCTGAGTTATGACTGAGTAACTTGTCAGATGGTACACTGAGACACACACGTTGATGCCTCTCCTCCCAAACCGCCAAGAAAGGCCGAAAACTCTACGCTAGTTTTCGTCAGTCTTCCCCTTTAACGTCATCCCGTGTACATCCTCTAGCTGAGATGGAGTCTGAGGGATATGTTGTATCATCCCAAAATGACTCATACAACGGTCCGGTTGGTGCCATTCTAATATGTTGAAACATATTAGAGGCACCACAACTGTCCATATATCAGAACCAGCTGTACAGGCATCAGGCAAATCATCAATGACCCTCCCTATATGGTTGCCATATAATCTGTGTTTGTAAACATGTAAGGTTAATTAAACATAAACATTTAAACAAAGAAATCTAAATATATTACGGTTAACGTAAGTCTGAAACGAACCTCACATCGATCCATCGAATCAAATAATGCCTATAGAAAGCGATATCGTGGTGATGACCTGGCTTTAGGCACCCTCGAATCCATCTAAAATGAGATGGAAAAAAGTTAACATTCACTTATATAATAACCCTTAAAGTATAAAAGATATTTGTCAACGACGTTGCTTACTTACCTCGCTCCTAAAGGTAACGTGTGATCCTCGTATGGAAATCGCCCAGGAAAGAGCTTGGGAAACCGTTACCAAGCCCAAAGTTATAGCAATGATGAAAATCCACATATCTCTCTTTTATCGTAATCTATGCAACCACACAGCTCACGATAGAGATATGCAAGAACTGCCCCACCCCAGCTATACTCAGCACAAGTATCAAAATCAGCAATCGGGGGAAGATATCGAAGAGGAACTCTAGAACTCAAGTGATCACAAAAAATCACTCCCCCAATCGGTCGCAACATGTAAGCACGTGTGAATCGATCTAACTGCTCCTCACTGCCCAGGTGGTCTTCGATGCTAGCAAAATGTTGGAGCAGCTAACTCATCTTCAGTGATCTGCCAACGATCTTCCGCTCAGCAGGTGAAGTACCTAGTAGTTGAAATAGTATACCATTCCAAGGCCTCAACGATGTACAGCCAATAACTGGTTGACCATCAATGGACAATCCAGTCAAAATTGTAACATCCCCGTAGTGTAATCGTGCACTCCCTAGGCAATGTATAAAACGTATGCATCTTTGGCTTCCATCTCTCAACCAATGTTTCGACTAACGAAGAATTGACATGTATGAAAGGTAATTGCGCTACACCCAAAAACCTTGCTCGACATAACATGTCAACAATCGCAGGCGGAACCACTGGAACGTTGTCTCGATCATGATGAAACTTTGTCCTCCTGACCTTTAACTCTCGATTAGGTTCTCCGTTCCATATCTGCTCAGAGATATGGATACTCTGCAGTGTAAGAAGAGACGCATCTATCGGTCCTGGTCAAATGATACACGCCGATTGCGATGGGTCACTAGATGATGTCACACTATACAAAGGTTTAAAGTTTTATGAGAAGTTATTTCAATTTGTTTATGTTTAACTCTTTTTTCTAAATTATTATAATTTTAATATGTCTAATAGTTTATTGTATAAAAATCATTTATATATTGTGTAAATTATTTTTATACTAATTTTAATGCTTTAATTTTTTTTATGATGTAAAATATCGTAATCTTATTAACTAACTTTGTCCCTAAGATCAAATTTATTCCTCATTTATAATACAATATTTTTATTATAAAAAGTACAAATTTTATGGAAAGGCATATATATAATTTTTCATTAGTTTAAATTTATGAAATTTTTATGTGTCAAAATTTTATCTAATTTACTAACTTTTATTTTTTTCCTAATGTAATATTTTCGCATAAAATTTATTAAATTTGTTATTTATGTAAAAAATTAATCTAATTTAATAAATATGTTTTTTCTAATGTTATATATTTTTCTTCAATTTACTAACCTTTTTATTTGTGTAAATATTTAAATTAATTCCATTTAATTTACTAACTTTTTTTTCAATTACTTTAAGTTAATCAAATTCTTAATTCTATAAATTATGATTTTTCTAAAAAAAATTACTTTAAAACATATTTCTTTTAATAAATTAACATTTTTAATTAAATCAATTTTTAATAATATTTTTATATCTTAAATTATACCATAGATATAACATTAATTATGTTTTATTAAGTATTTTTTAAATGAAATTTTCAAGAAAACTTATTAAAACTATTTTTTAAATTAAATTAAATTAAATATAATTTTATACATTATTTATTTATTAATTATTTATTTCCTAATTAATTATATTTTTTTTAAACTTTACTTAACATTCAAAATTTAAAAATTTTATGAATCCTATGAATTTAACCCTATAATATTCAATTGCAATGATAAATTAACTAAAAATTAAATGCATAAATTAATAAATAGATAACAACATTAAATAAATAAATAAATGATTCGCATTCACACAATTAAATAAATAAATAATTAAACTAAAAATAAATTTCAGAAAATAAATAAATAAATAACAAATTTTATTTACTAGATACTAGTTCATATTAATTATTTTATAAAAAAAATTATATTATACTACATAAAATGAAACTATCATAAATGTATTTATATTTTAATAAAAAATTTGTTTAATCCACTTTTTCTATTTCAATATTATTATTAATAAATTTTTGAGAAATTAATTTTTTAAATCTCAATTTTACTATTTGTACTATAATTTAAATATATTTTTTATGAAAATATTTTATAAGTTGTAATTTTCTTATTTTATACAATTTTTTTATATTCATTCAACAAACTCATTTTTTAAACTGTTTATCATTTTTATATTTAATATTTTTATTTAATTTGAAATATTATTTTCAATTAAATTATTTTTAAAGTCTATTATTCTTTTAGTTTTTTCTTAATTTTCCCGTAAACCTTTTTTAAATTTTTTTTGTTATTAAATTTCAAAATTTTCAGTTTATTATTTTAATATCAAATTTAATATAATTATTTCTTATAGTCTAACTTTATTAATTATTTTAGGCTTTTTCAAATTTTATTGCATAAACTTATTTTTCAATTTAACTTTTACTTAATTATTAAATTTTATTTTTTTCCAATGTTATTTAAAATTGAATATATAATTTAACCAAAATTTTAGAAAAAATTCTAACTTTATTAATTTGTTATTTTTTTTCGACAAACTGTTTTTTAAAATAAATTTTAAATTTATATATTCTAATTTATTTTAATTTTAAATTTTTTTAATTATAAAATTTTTTGTTATACCCTAACATTACTTTTTGATTTTTTATGATCAATCAAATTTTAATAAAAACTTTTAAAAACAGTCTTACGTTCTAAAATTTGTCCACCTTTTAAAATTGTTTAACAAAATGCTTTTTTCCATAAAAAACTTATTTTTAAAAAATTTCTTTATTAATTTTAAAAAATTTATTTTAAAATATATTTTTTACTACTTTTTGTATATTTTTTCTTCTTCTACAATGACGTTTAACTTTAATACCCAATATTTAGTATCATTGTACTAAACTCAGCCTAACTATCCAACTATTTAAACATTATCCTAACAACATATTTTCTACATTTTACTAACCTTTTTTATTTCAAACTTTCTATGTTAATGACAAGTTTAAACTAGGTTGTAGTTCCCATAACAAAATTCAAACTGCAAATCCAAGTTGTATTGTGGTTTTCGAAAAAAATTTAGAATAGTCGAAAAACAAAAAGGAAGAAACAGAACATGTAGGACCAACGATCCCCACATGCCCACAAGCTTAGATAGAGAATGAAAATTTAATGTAAACCACCTAAATTTAAGCAGCATTTTCAAAATTTTAATTGTTCAAGATGAAAAATGTAGTAAAACCACAACATTTTATGCAGGATAGTCTAATTTACACACCAATTAAAGCGGCATGAATTTAGGTGTTTGAAACTATTTTAAACGCGTCACAAAATCATGTATTACATCAATTTGGATGCAAATTCAATACGCATAAATTATTGCATTTTTTACACAGTTTGTATTCCTGTCCAAAATAACTATTTAAAGCACCCTTAATCCATAAATAGTTCTTTAAAAAACTCCATTTTAAAAAATAGCCTATAATTAAGTTTAGAGTAGGTAAATCACATCTTGTACGGTAATTTCATAACGAAGGATGATACTCATACATATTCACAATGCGTACATCCCCTCCATATGCACATCAACAGCTACAACCGTTTTTCAAAAACAAATATATATATATATATATATATATATATATATATATATATATATATATATTTTGCACAACTTAGATTCGGATGCATATGGAACTCTGCATGTGCGCCTGGATAATAACTGTTTCATAACCCCTTGGTATAAATCTTGCTTTATACATAAGTGATTTGGCATTTGAAAGATAATTTGTAATCCTTTGGTTAGAAATTAGGATAAAACAAATGTTAAAATTTTATATAATTAACATAAGCAGGTGAGGAATGTCATGGTTTCTTTTCTTGTGTTGCACAATCATATGTTATTTGATATAATTCGTTCCTTGATTTAGTTTTGAAATCTAGTCTTTATACTCTTCCTAGACATATCTGCTTGTGTTGTTCAAATGATGTAGGGTGGTTTTTGTTTCAATTGTGTCCTAAATATTTTTTAGGAACAGAAACGCAATAATTTCTGTTCCACTTTATGGAACGCATTGTGTTACAGCATAGTATTTTTTTTAAGAGTCAAAAAGGACTGACGAGTTCATTACGGGGATTGGTTTAAATATGTGTTTTTGGACAGTTACTTCTACAATACATAAATTACAAGAAGATAGGTAAAAGAAATGATGAGGTAATAATAGAAACAATTTGATAAGTAAAAAAAAAAATGAGATGACAAATACTGAAGTTTAAAGTAGGCAAACAATATGCGTTTACTGTGGATTTAAATTTACCAAGTATAATGATTTAATGACTTTATTACTATTAAACATATGGATTTCAATACTGAAGGTTAGTATGTAAATTTGGAGGATAATAATGATAATTTCAACGATTATGAAAGATCTAAAGAATATGGAAGTGAACATGATAAACATATTGATGATAGGATTGAGAATGAAGTAAATGTGATCGAAAATCAATATAAAAGTATTATTGAGTTAAGAGGTAAGGACATATTGGAACCTCTAGTAAAAATGATGCATATAAATTTTATACTGCATATGAAAAATATAATGGTTTTGATATGAAGTAAATGTAATTGATAAGTTCTTTTTTTCTTTTCTAATTTCATGTAAAAAAGTTAAAAATTATGAAATATTTTAAGAATATTTCAATTCTATTGCAATTATAGGATATTGTTAACTTTTTTCTTTTTTCATGAATATTTTATTTTAGGACAACTAAAATTATAATCAAATGAAAATATACATACACAAGATAGACAATAAAGATATTAATAGATAAATTATTATTGTTACTATTGAAAATATTAAACTAATAACGTTTCTATAATGGTTTTGTTATTTCCAAGTGTAGCAACGTTCATTTAGTTGTAATAGGGTGACAGATTATCTTGCTCCTCAGTCCATGATTAGTAATTATCTTGCTCATGATGCCATTTCACACTTGGGCAGAACCTCCCCTTCGCCTATGATTCGTTGATGGATTCTATCATGCTGATTTGCACATAAGTTGAATTCCAGGTCAAAAGCTTTACACGATATGGGATACAGTATTATTAAAAAATTATATAAGATTATTCCTAAAAAGAAATCAACTAGTTACCATAATGTTATGATTGTTCAATGGTGTTAGTGATTGGAAAATGGTGGCACAGTTCGGTAGATGCCGGTGCACGCACGTACGTAAGATGAGACAGCGCAACGAGTATTTACGTGATTTGCACATAATGGTGAGCGCACTCAAATTTAAAGGATGCCCCATATGTTTTCGTTGGTTTTATTTCGCAAAACTAAATAGGAACTGATGGAAGCTATAAGAAAGCACTACATAGTGCAAATATTATGTAATTCATGTGGAATTTCTATTTATAATTGAGTTACTAAGCCTCCAGATAAGTTCAAACTTGGACACCATATGCCCCATGATTAATTATTTTGAATTTTAAGGAGATAATTTTTAAAAGTAGCAGCATAGTCACCGAAAAGTTTTTCAGTCGGAGGGTGCAAGCTGAAAACGTACGAGACGGGCCTTGATATCAGCATCGGCCTCCTAGGACTAACTCCGTCATACAATGCTCCAAAGCTTGTTTCGTCAAAAGCAAACGACTCTGTAAGGATGAAGAAACAGTCTCTTCCCAAACGTTCTACCTGAAACCACATTACAATCAGTGAGATAACCTATCACCACTGCCACCAGAATAACGATTGGTAGCAATAGGAGTTCCGCATATGTTTATTGACATCTACTTTCTGAGTAAATGTGTGTATATTAGTTTTCAATGCAAATTACCAGGGAGCTTTCGCACTTAATATGTTGCATAGCTTTTTAAGACCAATTTGGGACTTCAATTGTCCTTGACCGTCAGTCGCCAATGTAAAAAAACATAAACTATTTTTTAACCATGAGCATAAGCACTCACCTGAAGTTGGGAAAATCTGATATTATTCATAGTTATGATAACTTGCACCTCGTGCAAATCATCAGCCAAAATTCGAATGGATAGATACTCAAAAAAGTTCTGCAAGACCCTCTTTTGTCCATCCAAATTTTCACCATAGCTATCCAAGCATGGGAACCAAAGTACACATTGAACTTCATTCCAAGGAATAAGGGTCTGCCCTGATTTGGCAATGATTGTCTGGTATGGGTGATTTAGACCCCATAAAATTCTGGCTCCTGTCAGTGATGGTTCTGTTACGGTTGATTCTGACAAACATGTAGTTGAAATCATTTTGGACGGAGGATAGTTGCAAGCAAGGCGAGACGAGAAATGCAAATCAGTGTCATCCAATATAAGAATTGATCTGTTGGTAGATTTGGGAAACAAATTTAGAAGGGATGCAGCATCCACATCATTATCTTCTGGCAAGCAAACGTTCGGACTAATTGACACTGCTGATCGATCCATATCATGTGAAAATAAACAAGACTCTCCATTTCGGCAACCCTGTTATGATGAATGAAAATCAATCAAATCATAATAATGGTAGCAACATAATGAAGCCATACAAACTAGTTACCTGCAAGGAAAAGAAAAATTTGCATTGGGGTTTCTTTGCTTGAAATGAATGAGAAAATGAACATTTACTGCCTCTATTACAAGATCCTTGAATGAAATATACACAAGGAGAGCTCTTCCCATTGACATCAAAATCTTCCAATTGATGGCTTGAAGCATCCTCTGTGTATTGAGCTCTTGTCTGTCAAATGCAAGGAAAATCCAACCTTTTTCAGGAAAAGGAAAATTTCTTATAATAAATATTTTCTGCACAATAAATCCAAAGGATACTACCTCTTTTATAATTGCAGCAAACATTTTTGCCACATCATTACTGTGAAAGTGATTCAAAGTAACATATGGTACAGCAACACATTTTTTTGTTTCATTTGACAGTTCAAGGCCTTCCTCATCTGATGTGACTACATCTATAACTGCATTTGACTCACTTTTGAACTGGCACGTGTGTTTAAATTCATAAGGATCATAATAGGGTGGTAGGCTGCGAAAGGAGCTCAAAAATTTTGGCCGGAAACAATGTACTGAATTTAGTATATCATCATCTGTAAAAGATCAGAATAAAGGAGTATTAAAAGATTAAAGCTTTAAGAAGAAACAACAAAACAAATTCCACTTTCAAAAATGTGATACACTTCCATTAAAAATCCAAAACAGGTATATATTCTGACATAATTATAAGATAGATACGTACAAATTTCAGACACCTGATACAGAGATGACTGGGAGATATTATGGAAAGAACACCAATCTTCCTCAAGCTTATGCATCAGTTGTATGGCAGGATATTTGTTATCAGTCTTCAGAACCTGCTTCAAATGTTCAAGCCTGTACTTATCCTGCATATGAAAGAAAATCTCACCAAGTTCATGACCTCTTATGTTTGACATAAATAGCAAATCTTATTTCCAGGAAAGACAGGGCTTGTTGCACCAATTCATTCATGGGGGTTGCTCATGTGCAAGTTTGAAGATTTGGTGAACAATGAATAAAATTCTTTCAATGAAAAAACATCACTACAAAAACTGTCTTTCATTTTTCACAGAAATCTTCATTCAGACACCGAATGATGCCGATATATTTGTTAGTACAAACAGCATGGACATAGACAACTTTACCTTGAAAATATGCTGCCAAAACTCAAATGCACAGAAGTTACCCATGAATTCTATCTCCTTACGGCCAGTTAAGATCGTTCGGTCACCATAAAAACAACCAACATACTTTGCAAACTGATGAAAATAAAAAGATTCAATTAGAAAATGAGTTGAGGCTCATAAACATCACCTAAAATCAGAGCAGTAGGAATTGAAGGCTGGTTCAACTAAGACATTACCAATTCATCCTCTCCAAATGGATGAATAATGGGTAAAGGCTGTGTATCCATCATTATACCCAACAAGATGCCCTCACGCAGCATTCCAATGTCTCCAAACTTGAGAACTAGAATAGAAGTGTCAAATGACAATGAAAAACTCGCAATTAAGCGTCCATAAAATGTAGGTTCAAAACGGCCCCTTTGGGGTGTCTTTTCCAGTGCATGCATCTGAACAAGCAAATTCAAAGCATCTTCAACAACTCGAGGATCTGGTGGATCTAAAGCTTTCTGCAACAGAACTGCCATCAAACCCATCAGTAAAGGCAACATACACATTATTGGTAATCATTGGATGGTCAAATATTTTATCCAGAATACAGTACAGTGTAGTAAACTTGTTAGAGCCAAAGCACATAAAGTCACTTCACAAATTAAATTACATAGTTTCATTTTATTACAATCCTAAAAGCTGGTCCAACTATGCATATATCTTTTCTTTTCTTTTTTTAATAAAACAACAAATTGCCTCCCTGCCATTAACCTCTGATAGGATAGTGTACCTATATCCATTAAAAAGTCATTAAGATATTGAGATGTTTCCCATCAATAACCTGATAAGTTATTAGGGTTGCATCCATACCAACACTAGCATGGTGTTTGCCATATAGACAATAATAAATTAGATGTTCAAAACAGAACAAGGGAATAACCCACAATTAGTTATCATCCAAAAACTACATGCAACTATGCACCTACTATTATGAAGAAATACTCCAAGATACCAATGAACAAGTGCAGCCCACTTTCTTCTAATGGTTGTATATTGTAATTGTATTCAAATTTACACCAGTTAAAGCTCTAAATTTCTGTACAAACTTTGGCACGGAATAGATGTGATACATGTGAAAATGAGATATGGTGTTGATACCATTTAAAGAAAAAAAATATCAAGATATCATCTTACGAACTTTGGCACTGAAGCATACAAAAGAAGGTATTTTACTAACAGTTATATATAACACACAATCTAATACGTAAAATAGTGGAATAAATAAACTCAAAAACACTATATAAAAGCTATGCTTCTCATATTTTTGTTCATTGCAAAGTCACTTATTAGTGGTGTTCTTTAACGACAAAAGTCAGTTTAAACGCAGACATAAATTTCAAGTCAAATTGACAACCTCTTCCTAATCTTTATAATATCCACAATTATTATGAGAGAACGTGGTTACTTTTAGTATGTAACAAATATTCAAAATGTTATTGGGTATAAATTTTTCCTCAAATAAGCACTAATAGTAACATCATTTTCTACCAAGAAATCAGGGTCATGTGAACTTACTTTTTGGATCATTGATAGCCTTAGATCTTGCACAGCATATTGAAAGAACTTGTATCCTCAATGATAATTTAAGAATAGTTGGACTCTCATGATCCTTAAGATTGCTGAAAAACGATCTAGTAACTAACCTATAAACTTTGCCATCACAAGTTCGACCTGTTCTTCCTCTACGTTGTTCAGCCTACAAGATCATATGAAACTAAGAAAAATGTAAAAAACAAAATTAGCATAGTGGAACAAGATCATATATACCTGAGACTTGGAAACCCAAACAAGCTCAGTAGATTCCTTTTTCCGGGACTTGTCCCAATAGACTTGTAATGATCGGCATGAATCAATCACAAAAGCAACTTTAGGTATTGTCACAGATGATTCAGCAATATTGGTAGCTAATATTACCTGAAAGAAAGCCACTACAATCATAAATTGTGAACAACTGGTAGAAATTACTTCTTTAGGAAATAATTTTGAAAGAAAAAAACACCTGAAAGTAAAAGTTTTCTACCTTGCTAGAGGTAACAAATAGGATAGAAAAGACACAAATGTATAAGTTAAATCACATGACAAACTTTGGAATTGGATTTTAGACACTGAAAACAATTGTTGTGGCATATAATTTACAATATAATAAAACTATTAAATTTCAGCAGCAAATATAAATGTTCAACAGACTAAAAGATAATTTACAAAATTATAATATACCACTGAGAACCTTTTCCAGTTAAAATCAAGTTAAGATTCATAAATTAATAATGTATAATCTCAGAAAAACAAAAGGTGAACAAACTCAGTGGTACACATGTTCCTCCATGGTGTATCCTTCTATTAATCACACAACTGACTGAACTAACAATGACCTTTCGATGTGACTTCCATATCCTCATAGCCATGAGAGCTTGTTCAGTATCAATGCTACGATGTAAGATATGAAGTTTAAAAGTTGATTCAAGTGGCTTCAGTAGGCGCCATTGCTGCTCCAGTGAATAGTAGGTTGGAAGGAATACCAGAATGCTTTTCTCAATATCTGGCTCATTCTCGTGGATATTCAACACCAGATCATGAATAAGCTTGTGTAATTCAGGCTTAATATAAGCCTTGGAAAGATCTAGACCATGAGAATATTTTGAATTCATTAATTCAGAACTTATCCCAAGAGATTCGGCTATCTGTGCAAACACATTAGAACCATCATCAATAGGTGAAATGTGTTTCAGAAACATAATGACGTGATGTGCATATTGAAAAGGAGCCCATGCAACAGAGATGCTAAAAACTTTCAATAGTTTTGGTTATTTAGAGAATACAGTTAATCAAATACAACTGTGTAATGCAATCCTACATAGATTCATCAATAGTGTCACAACTATTACAGAAACTCGATCCTAAATTAGTTGGTAATTTTTTTAAAAAGAATAGCTGGCTTTCACATGCAAGATGCAAGGAAATAGAAGGATCGCGATTTTTTCAAAAGTTTATTTCTTTTAGGCCCAAAATAGTTTTGAAGGTGAAAAGTAAATCTAAAAATCATTCAATATATGCAACATAGATAAGATAAACACTCATGTGGTATATGTGCATGCCTGCTCAAGATATAAAACATTTCGTTGAAAAACAATTCTTTGATTTGAGCTAGGAATTGGAAGCACTTCAACTCGTTCACCTCTACCAATATCTCTAAAGTACTCCTTGTATCTTGAAATATCAAAAGTTGCAGACATCAAAACCACTCTGCAAAATCATAAAAATATTAGATCCGCTGAGCAACTACTAGCCTCTTAAATTGAAGTGAAAGTTGTTTTTTCAACAAGTCCACTTAGCAGTCATGAATCGGAAGTAAAGAGTTCTTGACTTGGGCCCTCGTACTACTCAAATAATTTGAAACATGACATGAAATCTTTTAAAACAAAGGAACAGATGCTACAAGTACAACAGCAATTAAACAAACAATTATATATCCCTCTCCGGATCTTGAAATATATAATTAAAGCCTTTCAAATGTCCACATCCACGTTGAACACTGTTTGATACTTTGATTGACTCATCCAAGCTTGAAAAGAATGTCAAACAGAATAAACAAAAATATATGAATGAGAATCGATGAAGAAAATGATAGGTTTGCACCAAATAAGAAATTCTGCTGAACACCTTATAAACCAAGATGCATGCTAACCTTAGGTCATTGTTCTTTAACAAAAACTGCTTCACACAAACAAGGACAAGATCAGACTCCACTGATCTTTCATGTACTTCATCAAGAATAATAACCTTGTACTTCAGCGCATTCAAGCCCTTCTCTTGCAGTTCATCCAACAACACTCCAGCAGTTTTAAAAACAATCTTTGAACTGCAGTACAGCAATACAAGTACACAGAAAAACAAGCTAAACAAGAGCTTTCAAAGCAATCTAAAAAAGAAAATATAAGTATCATATTCCTTTCTTAGGATGGATTCCCTATGACAAATAACAATGTAGTAAACTTTATTGCAACATGCAAGTGTTAATAATTGATGTACTAATATCACAAAAAGAAATATACATTAAGAAAAGGTCAGTGTTGAATTTCTTCCTTAAAATGGTATTTTTAAGACAAATAGCAGTGCATTCAACTGTTGACTTTGTTAAATGCAAGTGTTAATAATTAGTGTACTATTGTCATTAGGTGAAACATGCTGGTTAGTAACAATAATAGGTATTAATAACATCATTGTGTCCTTGTCAAAAACATATTTCATTAAAATAGTCTTCCATAGTAATGAATGAAGAGGCCTCTGTTATAGATTTGGTTCAATATTTACTTTCAATAAAATATGTCAAGCTTTCACATCTTCAAAGGCAATGAAGAAACAGGATGGCGGCCAAGATTGGAGAAGTGATCAAATGTAATTATCACTTTCGAAAATATTGCCAAAGAAATAAATATGAACCAGTTTAAGTTAACATATGTCAGGAATACCCTGCTGAAAAATGCCTTGAATGTCCAATATGATATCCAACTTCTTCACCCAATGCACAATTCCGAGCTTTTGCAACCATTTTGGCAACAGCAACAACAGCAAATCTCCTAGGCAGCGTGCACAGAATGGGTGACATGTTTTCTTCCAGGAGAAACTGTGGAATTTGTGAACTTTTCCCTTGAGGG
This sequence comes from Canavalia gladiata, assembly GCA_037954105.1. Lineage (NCBI taxonomy): Eukaryota > Viridiplantae > Streptophyta > Magnoliopsida > Fabales > Fabaceae > Canavalia > Canavalia gladiata. The sequence goes on from CM075660.1 coordinate 21,795,438, forward strand.
GAAAGGAAACAGTAATATCAGCAACATGGAAAGAATTATCAACAACTACAAAGTGGACCTTATGCCTTTTAAATGACATTTCTAACAAACCCAAAATGATAGCCAAAATTAGCCAGGCATTCATTCATATACACATAAATGAATGGAAGTGCAGAAGAGTAACAAGTAACAATTCTTACATTCAGTTGTGCGCAACCATTTTGCTGAACTTGGATAAGAAGGGATGAAGACAGCATAAATTGTAAAGGTAAAAGGTAGACAATGTTCCTAGCTTTTTATATTTCTCTCATAAAAGCATGTAGTTTTCCTTTACTTTCTAGGTTGACATGACATATTATCCAATTATTTATGGTACAAGTAACTATGTTTATGCCTTGGTCAAAGCAAATAATTTGGTTTTATCCACTGTATTTCAACAGGAGGTAACAAGTCTATCCAGAACTAAAGCTGTTAAAGTTGAACAAAGTAGGAAATAAAGCAAAATACTTGTTTATCACGACAACATTTAAATACAGAGTGAAAATTCGAAAATTGGCAATTTCTTAAGAATAGGTACGGTTGATTTGTTGACAATGAAATTAGGTTACACTTGGAGTTGTCTTCTCACGCAAATATCAAATACATACACTACCCAAATTAACGACAATTCCATAGTTAATTCTGCCTTTTTAAAAAATCCCTAAACCGATCACTTTTGGAAACTACAACTTTCTATTCCCGGTTCATTAAAAGATCCACGATTGCAAGTGAGAATATCACAAACTTAGAAGCCATTTGCTTTGAAAAAATATTTTCTATTTTCATTTTAAGTTTTTAATGACATGTTTTAAATTAAAAATAAATAGAAAATATATTTTTCAAACCAAACAACCCTACTTAACTGCAAAAGGAAAAGAGACATTAGATTATATTAGGATAATGGTTAGTCTGTACCTAGTGAGAAAAGAAAGAAATGAAAGAATGCATGAGCAATGTGAAAAGGAGAGAGAGAGAGAGAGAGAAGCGGATGTAACGTGTACGAGTGTATAAAAATCGGAACCGTTATATTAACACAAAAAAGTCACGAGAACGCAACTAGTAATTTTCAGCGAAGTGATCGACCAACGAAGACAAACAGAGAGAATTTGATTTCCGTAGTGAACATCCACCAAATTAGTAAATGTACAAAGGTAAAGCCTCCAACAATATAGTCAATGCAAGTAAAACGGAATATCAAATATTCAAACACAGTCAAGCAATACAAAAAGAGTTCAAGCGCCAAATCAAAAACCAAAAACTAAGGAGAAGAAAAACGAGCAGGTTAGAAGGTTCTACCGCAGCCGGTCTCGCCGACGATGAGCGTAACGCGATTTTCTTGAATCTTCTCGATGATCTTCTTCCTGAGAGACATCACAGGCAGGTCGGAGAAACTGGACTGCGAAAATGACGAAGAGTAGGAGGAAGAGGAAGAGGAAAACGAAGGAGACGGAGATGACAATGACGACGACAACGACGCCATTTCCAGAAACCGTCACACACACTTTCTCCGCGTAAGGAGGAAGGAGTGAGGAGTTGGGCAGTCCCACGTCCCAGCCCTGTCATTTTAATATAGGAGAAGTGATACGAGATGGGCGGGTCCAGGTGAGCCCCGATAAAGGAGTTGACTGCGAGTCAATGAGATTTCCTTTTTTAGTCTTGACTACTGTCCCTGTCTTAACCAATCAGGCGCCGGTTCGAGAGTGGAGACACTTTGCGCGGAGTACGCGGAAGCTCTCCCTTCTACTTCGCTCGCAAGTTAGTTGGAGAGATAAGGGGAAAGAGAGAAAGGTAATCCATTCTATTTCTTCTTGCTTGGCAAGTGCGGAGCAAATATGGATTTCGTCGCGTCGCGGGGTGGGGTCACAGCAAAATTTAGGGCGAATCACGGTTTCGCTCGCCCAAATAATACCATAATTTCTATCACGTTTCACGTATTTTATTTATCAAATAATATAAGATTAATTTAAAAGTTGTTTTGTTAAAAAATAAACATTTTGTTATATTTTTCGATATTTTTATTTTTAGTTAACTAAACGTGAGTTTAAAACTGAACATTGACAGAATCTTAATTTAATTTTAATTAAATAGTATAGCCCTCAATCATAATTAAGTTAACCATTTGAGTTCAACTCAATATTCTTGTAAAGTTTAAATTGAGGCATAAAAGAAAATAATGCTATTATTTGATACGGGATGAAATTACATGAATCTACGTCATATTTATAAAGAAGGAAGAAAATGATGATTAGAAGTGAAGAGAAAATAGAAATCAATAAATAAAGAAAGACACATTGATTCACATGCTATTCACGAATTGGCTTTTGTACCGTTTAAAATTATCTTAGAAAGCAAAATTCCATCCTTTGCTTTAGGAGAAACAAGAATCAAATGCATAGAGAAGAGGAGCGTTAAATAAACAAACACCTCATTTTAATTTTACTTACAAATTATTATCATTAGATCAGTTTTAATGATTTTATTTTTTCCATCTTTGAAAATTATTATGTAAGTACAAATAATCTATAAACAATTATATTATTTTTATTTTAATAGACTAAATATAGTTATTGCATGCGAATTTCTTGTAAATAACTCTATGCACGACACAATGTTGTCTTGCTAAATAGCGTGGAGTTAGGAAAAAAAAAATCATGATGTACATTCATTTATATATAGTGAGAGAAAAATAGATAGAAAAAAATATAATAAATATTATAAATAATAAATATATTATAAAAAATAATATTAAATAGGATAGAGAAATATATGAAATGTATAAATATAATTATTATTTTTTAAGAGTATAACTATATATTTATCTTTTGTATAAAAATAAATTAAAAAATTGACATAATTGTCATCTTATTTAACCAATAAATAAATGTTATACTTTAAAAAAAATTACCATTGTTTTGAAAATTGATCAATTAGTTCAATTAGAACTTATTTCAAACTGACCATATTGACAAAAATTGGTTTTTAACGAGTTTTGATTGGTCTTATCTTTTCCTTTTTGAAATGCTATAAAAAATGATTAAACTCGGTTGAAGCAGTTAATTAGACATGCGATTTAAACTGGTTCTAACCTAGATGATTTAACAACAAATTACTTCAATAAGTCCAATTTTATGTATTTTGATTAATATATATACTAAGTAAATTCTTATTATTAATTTCTATTTTTATAAAATATGCAATATATATTTTATATTAATTTTAGGTTTTAATTAATTAAAATTTGCATGTTTTATATTAATTTATTATTTAATATATTAAAAGAGGATATAACAAGAAGTCCAAGAAAAAAAATGTCAAATTGAGTTTTTTTTTCTTTTAAAATCTTTTAAAAAGTTGGTAGATTAACAAAATAAAACTAAAATCATACAAACGATAAACACATTTATGTTTAGAAAAAAAGAATAAAAACATTATATTAGAAAATTATACAAATTTATTCTTACAAATTAAGGACTACGTCAAGTTTTTTATTATTATTAAAAAAATTTATTCTAAATAACAAATTACAAGAGATTTAACACTTAAACTCTCTCAAGTATTTATTTAAACACAAGTATTTTCAAACTTAATAATTTAGTATATTTTTTTACAAAATTCTTTAGGTTAAACACACTTTTTAAAATAATATAAATAAGTAAAATAATTTTAGGCTATCCATACAAATTCAAAATGATGATAGCAAAAAGAAAGAATATGAAGTAATTTGTTAGTGTTGAATTCTTTAAATCTCCTATCTATATAAGACTTCATTTTCTAGACTATTGTGTTTTATGTATGACATGTACTTGTAAGTAATAAACAATGTAAACTATTGATGTTGGTACATGAATAGCTTTACCGAGAATGATATTCAATAGTTTAACATGTTTTTTTTTGTTGTATTTTTTTTTATTTATCTTAACATAAATACTAAAAAAAATTCTTTTTTTATTATACACCTTTTTTTATATCTATAAATATTTAGCTAAAAAATATTTTAAAAATATAATTTTAACCTTTATTTATATCTAAAATGATCGTTCATTATATACACATATGCAAAATTATTCATGTTCTTCATATACAAATCATGGATTTATCTAGACCAAACTAGATGGTAGTTCATAAGGTCACTTCTATGCTAAGCACTTTAATCAAATGCATTATACCATATTTTTGGTACATCAAACATGTTGCACTACTGTTCATAAGTTAAACAGAAGTTTATTAATAGTATAAGTTGATTCTTTAAATCTAAATACTTCTACAATATTATCCAAATTTTGATGTGTGAACCATGACTCTAATTAATATATATATATATATATATATATTATAATCTTATAATTTTATATTTAATCGTTATTTATTCAACTACAGTTAAATTAATAATTTATAAATTAGTACTTTCATCAGTTTAATAATTAATTTAATTTTAAGATATTATTTTTATACACATGACGACAAGCATTCCATATTTTATTATTATTATTAATAAATATGCATTCATAATTAAATATAAATTTGTGCCTTGCACATATTGCAGAATGGAGAGGTAGGACTATTAATATTTTGAACATTATATTAAATATTGACTAAATCACAAAATTATTACTCGCATTTATTCATTCTGTTAAATTAAATCTCAAAGTTTAAAAATATTATATTAGTTTTTAAAGTTGGCATACATCAATTACAAGTTAGATTTTGTTGTTATCCAACCTTATTTAACATCAACAAACAAATTAATTTATGCGTTAGATATTAAATGGGATACTTATTGTGTTGTTAACATGTTAAAATACTTTATAAACTTTAAAAGAATTTTCATTTTAGTTCTTAATATGAAAAACTGAAAAACTTTTTAGCACATTTATAGAAAATATAGTGTTTAGGATAAATGATAGGAAATAATGAATTATGGTAGTGCATTCACTAATGAAAAAATAATTTTCTATAAACGATATAGAAAAATATAATAGTGTTTTTTAAATAAAATTGATATATTTTACATTGATATTTTAATTGATGTAGAAAGTGAAGATTTTATATCATGTGTTTTGTCTAACCAATGTAAAAATCACTTTCTACATTAAGTGTTTAGAGAATCGATGTAGAAAGTTTATTTTTAAGAAACAAATATTAGATTGTCATCTTTATTGCATCATTCTGCTTCTTAAAATATTTGTTTACATCATCATCATCATTCTCATCATTCATGATCATTTTGCTTGTGCCTTTTGTTTTCAATGCTCATTGTCATTCTTGTGGTTCTTGTCACTTTTCTTAGTTCATTGTCGTTGTTCGTCGTTGCCATTCACCTGGTAAATTTCGTCATTGCTACTACCTATTTTATGCAACATGAACACTTAGTAACCATCTTTCTTCCTTTCCTAGTAAAGCATGAGATTGATTTTATTGTACTTCTTGCAATGTTGGTTTGTTAGTAGACTTGTCTTTCAATCTAGTTATGTGTTTTAGTGGAAGTGAACTTAGAAAAATTAGGAATAACTTTATGCTTAAATAGTAGGATTGAACGTTGTAGATATAACTTTGTATATATTGTAGGATAGAAAAGTTGCTACAAAGTTACATGTAGAAATTATAACACCTTATCCATAGACATGAAAATCTAGTTTCTAGTGACCACTATGTAGTTGGAAATTGCAAGTCAATCTTAGTGGCCAAAGAAAAAGATCACTCTTAATCTCACAGCATGCATGCTTTTTCAAGAAAAATGATACAGTGGTATTGAATATAAAAAAAATAACAAAACAAATAAAATGAGCCTTAATTGATATAACTTCATCATCCAAAGTGTTATAAATACATCATTAGATTCTTTTAGATGCACCAAGAGAAGGAGGAACCAAATATTATGTCTAAATGAATCAATAACTTAAAATATAGAGGAATTTAGGTTAAAGTTGGTATAATATTAGCATTTTAGAATTTCTTAACATCTTATTATTTGTGTACCTTTAAGATACATAGAAATTCTTAATATACCCATTAAAATGTTAAAAGCACTAACATAATTAAGTGTTAAAGTATTTAAGACTTGCATTAACTACTGCTACTTGGACAAAACTTTTACATACCAAAGAAGTACATATTCCTTCTTTAACATTAACAATAATTATTTTTGTATATTTTTTTTCTAATTTAATTTTTAAACTATAAGGGAAAGTATGTATAAGATAGATGATATTATGAATATAGTATAAAAATATTTAGCATTGCTTGACATTTGCCTTCCTCTAAAGCTAATATCACATCCTATATTATGTTCTATTCACGATATAAGATATTGATCTTAGTGTTACCAGAAGATAATAAATTAACACTAATACAAAGGTCTTAATTTGGTAGTTCAATTTAAGAATAATGTTCAAAACCCTCACCATGCTTCAAAAATAAAAATAAAAATAAATAACATGTGTGAGTTGAAATCTTAGCATAATGGTCGGCACCTAATTGCAATAATTAAATGGGCAAGTTGATTTTCTTGGAGTATTTAATTGCTAATACTCATACCATTATTGAAAAATTAGTTTTCTAATTTGATTCATACCTCTTATTCGTATTTATGATATTCATCTATTATTACTTAATTTTTATTGATTAAATTTATTAACTTATAACTTTTTACATGTTTAAATTTGAACATGATCGGTCCATTTGGAAACATTCCTTCACAAAGCGAATCTGAAAGCCAATCTCAAAAGAAGAAAGGAAGACGAACCATAACGTTAAAAAAGTTAACCCTTAGCTCAAGTGATGATCAAAGAATGCCAATAGAATTTGATTAAAGAACTAGAAATCTTTTGAGACCAAACAAGACAAAGTTCAAGAGCTACGTTGTCTTACTTGAATGTAGTAAAAAAACTACTATCTTAAAGAAGGATTGAGATGATGTAGAACTCTGTACTAAAAAGCAAATTTGAGAAACCATCATGGTACACCAAGCACTTGCCTTTTTAGCTATTAATGTAATAAACATGGTTTTCATTTACTAACTTATCTCGGTTGTATTATATACCTTACTTATAATATAACCAACACTGATTTACTCAAGGGAAAATGAAATTTCTTTGCAGGTGAATGTTGGATGGGTTCGAGACTTATGTTTGAATCGGTAAAGATGACTTTATGATTAAGGTTATTTGCGAAAGTTTCTTGTAGTGGATTGTAATAAAAATTTGGATACAATTAATAATGATAATGATGTTGGCCCAATAAGTGATGGTTATAGGTGCTTATAGTAAAAAGTTTAGTAATGTAAAATGTAACCATAAATGGTAAAGAATTTATGCTTATAGGATTAAAAAATAGTCCAATTAAAATTTGATTATTTTAACTATTGAATTCAACTTTATTTCTACAGAAAAAATTGAAAAGGAAAACATAAGACACAAAGGACACACAATTATTTAAAAAAAATATCAATTATATCTTTCTTTAAGGTCATGATTAAATAAAAATAATTAAAACTTTTGTATATTCCTTTTGATTTTACTAATATTATGTTAGATTTGGACAATATCAAATCATTTTAAAGGATTTAACTTAGTTCAAAGATAAAAATATTAGAAGTTAATGGTTTTTTTTACTTTTGAGAAATGATAAACTATTTTTTCATTTGATCATAGGTTTACGGTTGAATATTTTCTAATATTCAAACACATTAATTCTATGTTTGAATGAAGAATTTTTAGAAATTTTTAAGTAATAATGAGTAATTACTAAAAGAAAATGATATATGAAGGGAAATTATAAATAATAATTTAAGAAAAAAATAAATAATAAATTTTTTTAGAAATTGTCTCTACATAAAAGTTCTTAAATTTATCTCTATTTAACATGAAAACTATTTAAATAAAAGTTTATAATATTTTTAAATTTTTTTTGCTATTATTTCAATATATATAATCTAGTAATTCTAAATTAATTTATCCAAACATAAGGTAATACTTTTCACTTTGATTTCATTTGTTGCACTGTTTAAAAAAAATTAAAGATTTTTGGTTGATAATTTTACTAATTTTAACTTGTGAGATGAAGAATAGCTTGATTTTATGTTTTAAATGGATAAATTTTATTTATTTTTATGTTTTGCTGTGATAATTTGTTTATTTTATTTGTTTTAGAGGATCTTTGTTGAGAGTATAGCAAAATATTTGGCAATGTACTTTTTTCTCATGTATGAAATCTTTTTAATCGATGCTTTACTAAAGTGACAAATTTACAAATTGAGTATCAATATTTTGATATTTATTGTTGTTCTTTTTTTTTCTTTTTCTTTTTTCATTTCTTGTATTGCATATGAAAGATAGCATAATAGAAACCTCGTATGGAATGAAAAAGTTAAATTATACATATTGATTTCAACTTCATGCTTTCCAACTCATTTGGTGTTGTTATCTTTGAAAATGCATCTTTCAAATTAACACATGAGATTGAATTCACATTTTATGCAATCCTTTATTTTATTTGATGTAGCCTTTCATTTTTAAATTAATTCCATTACTTTATTATTGCATTTTGGGTTTTATATATGCATTCAAGGCTTCTTTACTTACAACATGCATGCTGAATGCATTTTCTTCTTGTTGAGATGTTGAAGGTAACATTAGTTTCCTATGGTTCCATGGTTATATAATATGTAGTTTTCCTATGTTCTTGGTCTGGTTACAATTTGTAGCTATATAGTTTCTCAAAATGGAATAATAGATAGCTTAGATTATGATTTTTCAAACAACCTTACAAACTATTTACTGACTAAATATATATGATCGTATTTACATTAAATATTGTAGTCAATCCTACATTCCAGTTTATGATATTTTTAAACAATTAAATGGTCACAACTTATAAAAATATTATAAAAATAGTAACTATCTAACATGATTCATGCAATAAATTTTGTAGGTTTATAGTTTAGTTAGTTAAAAATTAAAGAGTATATTGAAAAATTATCAGATACACAAAATCCTAGGACCTTAATTGTCTCCAAACCTTAATGTGCCAAACATGGAATGCCAATAAAAGAAGGTTGATTTACTAAAAATACAAAATACTATAAAGAGTGTCTAACTTATATGCATATTAAAATACTACAAAGCCATGCTACTTTTTATACATGTATACTACAACAAGAAGTTTTGTATCAATGAAAAAATGGCTTTTTATCTCTAAAAGAATCCAAAAAAAGTTCTACAAAACAATGGCATAATAAATGGATAAGATGATCATTTATTTTTGATTTTTTATTGGAATTTGGCATGAGAGGAGACTTTGGAAAGGAAAAAAATTGAATAAGGGAGATTTTAGGGTGAGGAGGGATAATTTGGATTTTATTTTTCTTTTTAACACAAGGATCAAACTCAAAAATTTTAGAAATTGACTTTAATATCTTAATATATTAATTACACAATAGACATTCCATTTAATACTTAATGTGTCAATTCAATTTATCCAGTAATAAATTACGATTGAACAGTGAAAGGAATTAATGTAGCACGCATATTCAATATTAAAAACTAATATGATACTTTTTTTTAAGGTTGGTGACTATTTGATAGAGAAAATGAATGATAAGATAATTTTGATAGTTTACTTGTTAGGTATCTAAATAACTTAAATTAAGTTGAATAAGACTATTATAAATAATAAAACTTTTCTTTTATTTTTAAATTTAAACATAATTGCAATTATAGGAATAAAAATTAGGGACTAAATTATTTAAAATATTTTCTATTAAATAACTTACCAATTTGATATTTTTTAATTTAAATCATAATTGTTTTTTTTTTAACTTTGAAATCATTCAGTTTGAATAGGAAACATCAATAATATGGTAGATATATCTTATCTAGACACAAAATTCAAATATGAGATCTTGCTTAATGAGATAGGTTAGGAAAAATAGCCTGACAAAACTTGATCCTGCTCCTACGTATTTTCTGGTGTAGTGATAAACTCAAGGCTACGTAGTTCTAGTTAAGGCTTGACCTTCAAAGGTGAATGAAATAGTAGAGTATTTTGAATATTTTAAAGAAGAATCCTTAGTCCACATATGCACAAGATCTGAGGCAAACGAGGGTTGCATTGGAACCCATATGATTCTTGAATCTCAAATAGTAGGGTATGCTACCAGTTCATATCCAGAACTCATCGCGTGGACTTAGAATTATTTAAAAACATATTTAGTTTTTACACGTGTCCCTGGACCCACATATGCATAGAGTCGAAGGCAAGTAAGGGTTGCATTGCGACTCATATGACTCTCTGAATGTCGAACAGTAGGGTATGCTACCAGTTCGCATTCAGAGCTCATTACGTGAGATCTAGATTATTAAAAATATATTTTGAAAATTTGACTTTTTCGCAAGTTCTCGGATCCACATATGCACAGAACCGAAGGAAAACGAGGGTTGCACTGTGACTCGTATGACTCTCTGAACATTGGAAGACAAGGTATGCTGCACTTTCAACTTTGAAGTTCATTGCATAAGATCTATGATCAGTAAAAATGGAATAAACATGAAATCAGGCTTGGCCTAAATTAAGCTAGAATGAATTGAGTTTCTTAAGAGGAGCATTGAGCTTGACCCAAATTAAAAAAGGATTTGATTACAAATGAATAAAGAAAAGATAAAATGGGTTTGATTTCATAAAAGGATTGGGCTTGACCCAAATTAAAAGGAGATTTTGATTAAAATAGAAAAGCATTGGGCTCGACCCAAATTAAGGTAAAAAATGAGCTTGACTTAAAAATTAGAAAAAGGAATTGGGCTTGACCCATTTGATTTTAAAAAAATAAATAAAAAGAAATGTGGTTTTACCTGGACTAATTGTGAAATTACTTGCTTAAATATTAATTAGAGTCATCCTTAATTTTGGGCTCAATTAGCATGGCCCAATTGAAGACAATCAGCCTTAGATGTTGAAAAGTGGCTAGCATAGCCCATTCTGCTAATGAAGCCCATTTAAGAATTGGCATTATGGCCTTTTCCCTGCCTGCAGCCTAGTTTCAGAAATTAGCGTAGTCTAATAACCAGAGGCAAGCAGCATGCTTTGGCCCGTTGTTAGGCTTGGCCCAAGGTTTGAACCTGTGGCTCTTTAGCATGGTCCACTTGAGAGTGACTCTAGGTGGCCCATCGTTGCCCCGCGTAGCCCAATTGAGGTGCGAATGGCCAGATTTGGAGCGGCCCATTGTGAACATCAGCCCATTGATCCCTCTACGAAGGCAATTAGCTTGTCTAAGGCTTGCTGAATGGACCGGACGTGTGGATGGACTGGATGTGTGGTCCATTTCAGAGGTCCAATTGAATATATGAGATAGTCACCTGGCATGTGAGGTGCCTGTGAGGTATAATTCTCTTAAGATTTTTAAAGCAAAATGGTGGCATGTGGATTCGAAGACTGGTCGTGGGGGCACCAGGCCGCGTGCCAAGCGCCTGGTTGGTCTTATTTTTCACAGCAATACCAAATCAATGAGTTTTTCTTCCATTTTATGCCTTTGTTGGCGATGGAACAGCCACGAGAAATAACAAAACCTCTGTGAGATGCGTTAACCGTTGGTAGATATTGCTTCACATCCACAATTTCTTGCACTCGACTACATAAAGTGGGATTTCAGAAACCAGCTAACACCCTTTCAACGCGACAGTCCGGCTCAGTTTTCAAAGAATCTAGGCTAGATCACCAACTTCAGCGCGGGCTTAATTTAGAGATCATGCATGCATGTGCCCTATGTGAATTCAAACCAGTTTTTTTTTTTTTTTTTTACTTTCTACTGGTATTACACAGAAGCAAGCTTTGTCGATAACTACAATGACTTTTGACAAGTGTTTGATAGCAAGCAAGATAAGTCCATGGAGATGACCAGATTCTGGGCCCGCTCCCTAAAGCAGCAACGCTGATATATAACAGCCCTAATTATAGTTCTCTTCGAAAGTGCTTAGCACTAAATGGTTATGTGGCGGCGATCATAGGAAATAGCTTCAATTACACCCCAGCCTTGAGACAAAACTGACATGAGTTCATACAATAACATCACAACCATAAAGAGTTCATGATGTAGTGGTCCAACGGACGTTTTACTATAACTACAGTGGCCGTGACCATTTTTACCTTGCAACTGAAATCCATCTTCCCATTTCCTTGATTCTTATCTTCGTGAGGAGCCATAGTCCCAAGTTTGGGACCCACCGCTAGTCTAACTATTGAAGCACTCAGAACATCTACTAGCATAACCATTACAGCCTCCCAAAATGGAGAGAATCCAACCTTTTCAAATTTGTGCGAGCATAAGTTTGTCTTCCCCAACCAATATGGACATTATTGGAAAAGGAAGAACCCGCTGCTAATACATAACTAATACGAAATGTCCTTGCAAAATAACAACGTATATTGACAACGAAGTCACCTCGGTTGACATGCAGCAGCATGATGACCAATCAACTATGAAAGCTAGCCAAACAAACACTATCTGGATGTACCTACAAACAAACTAAGCTAATAGAAAGCGCAGCCACGCCCTCTGTTTGACGCAGTTTTCATGGCAAGATATATGCATTGGTCAAGTAGTGTCATAAGTTGAAGGCTCAAATATGAGAATCCCATGAAGCCTAAACTCGAGGTTCCCTTTATTTGTGTAGAAAATCATATACGCTGCCACTGTTTAACCAAATGCTGAATTTTCCAGGTTGTAATCAATGTGCCTTTCTAATTGCATGATCTTGCTTGTTACCCATTACGCACTCCATGCATCTTTCTCATGCAGATGCCCAGCAATAGATGACTTAGATTTCTCAATCTCGGCACTCCTCCACTTCTCAACTGCCACATTGAAGTTCACCATTGCATGTCAAATCGTTCTCGTCCAATATCGGAAACTCCTAATGGCGAATGGTTTAGGTCTAATAGTAAGCAGTGAATGAGTCCCACATTGTGAATAAGTATTCATGCAGCAGAAGTACGATCCACTAGCTCACCTCCCTTTCGTCTATATTTCATCAAGTCAACTATAGATACCAACTTCAATGTATGTGTTCATGCCACGACGATAATCATACAACCACATCTGCATGCACCAACTATCGAGCGTATGGCACCAACGGTGACATGCCTGCAATTAAGCATTTCATTCACAACTTTCATCTTCAAACCACGATTCCCTATGGCACTGAAATGGTAACGATCATTCTTACGAGTATTGATCACACCAAATACGAAAACACCAAGAAGACCAAGAAATGTCGTTTCCACTGAGGAGCTTAAATCATTGTAGGACAAAAGTAAACTTGGAGCGACGTCATCCCCCCAACATGCAACTGAAGCCTCATTTTAGAAAGTTGCTGAGTGTCGTCAGTTATGTGTAACTCCCAATGGTCTCTACACCATGATCCTGACGTGCGGAGAAAGATAGCACTAACTCCTTATACAAAAGGATAAGAATGGACCTTATAAGCATCCTAAGCTTCTAAGAATCGAAGTTGAGATGGCTACTGGACAAGACTTTAATGAATTTATCAACAAGGAGCATCAACGCCAGGTAGTATCCTTTGCATGCAGAGTTTCTCTTATCCTTATACACGTCTGTCAACATAGAAAGTTTCCTTAAGTCCATCATCGTGTGCATATGTTGTATCTTGTTTGTTTTGGCAATATTGTGGGAGGACAAATCAAGTATAACATCGTTTCCCTTAAGTGAGTAGAGTTTGGCATTTCCATATGATGTATCGGTTAGCTTTGTAGATATAACCAATGACATACTTCGCCTTTTATTCAGTCAGCTCATATAAAGTTTCAATCTTGCGGATTAGTAAAACAGGCGCTTGCTGATGAAATCTTGTTGAGCTTTTCAGGATGTCTACGCTAAGACTGATGCAACTAGAAACCAATAAGAGCACACATAGACCACACAACTATTCTTGCCCCCTCAATGATGAAACTTCTTGGCACTCACTGCAACTTGTCTATTTTTTACTAGAGACATTGGCCTCACGAAACTATGATGGGACAATGACTTCGATACCCATCATAGACGGTGCATATTGCAAATGAATTCACTACAATACTCCCTGCAGGTTTTCTCCAGATTTTGGACTATCAGGAACAGTGGCCAACCATTCATCCACATTCTCGATGGCAAGAGAGAAAAGTTTCTATATATCACTGCTAATAAGTAGTCTATTTCAGATGATAAAGATCTTATATCTTGAGGTTTTTCCATAGCCAAAAAAAATCCTTCCGCATCAAATATCACAGAACAAATGGCAATTGTTGGAATAGAAAATACAACAAGCAATGCCTCATAATCCACTATGATGACCAAAGCAGATTTCTTGACCATTAATGTAATGATCCGAATCAATGAGAATAGAATTGAAGTCACATAGCCAAGAATAAGATTGCCTTCAGCCTACTGTACTTATCTGACACTTATCTACCAGTGTCTATATGGATCTTTGGTCACTATAACAGGAGGAAGTCATTGTGACCTTCAACCGAACTTACCTCACCAATCTCGTTCCCAAAACACTCATAGGTCCATGACACAAACCACCAGTATCGGCCAAAACCTTATGTCTTGATTCTTTTAATCACTAATTATACTTAAACTTAATTTCCATATTACTGAACTTAACTAGACAGAATCAAAATGATCACCAGTAAACAAGAATGAAGGGACAAAAGCAGTTAATTCCACAAGTTTGCAAGGAATTTTTATCATCATTTAGAAGATTTGCTAACTCTGTTTATAAGTAGTAACAAATAACGAAGATAGCCAGATTCGTCAAAGGAATTAATGAGAAATTATGCATAAAAGTAACCTCGAACTTACCTGCTAAAGAATCAAGAGATCTTGCAGGAAATTGAGCTTGCTCTGAAACATTTGTTGTTAATCTTCTTCTGAAATTCGATCCTTAAGAATCCGTTCGCAGCCTTAGAGAAAGCAATCTTTGTATGAAGCTCCCGCTCAAATGATGTGCATGTATAGGGAAATTCTATGCTAGATCCCAGGGCGGTTTCCTTCTTCCAAATCTATATGGAATCGATTGGTGATTAGAAATGAGGTAAGGTCCCAAAGTCTTCTTCAGCAAGCAGCAAGCACCAACCATGGAAGTAAAGAGAAAGCTTCTTTAATTTCTGGTTTTTTGCCAACGACCCCACCCCCCTCCCGAGACTTCCCCTTTTTTCTTTTTATATCTTTTTGCTCCCCCTTGCATGCATGCCTTCCTTTCTCTTTTATTTTTTGTTTTTGTTTTTTCTTCCCTTTTTTTTTTATTTCAGCTTTCTATTTTTTATTTTTTTATTTTGTTATTCTATTTTTCTTTGAAATTCAATTTTTTTTCTATTTTTATTTTTGTTATTTTTTTTTTGTTATTCTGTTTTATCCAATTTCCTTTTTTATTCTTTTTATTTTTTATTATATTTTTTCTAACTACCTTTCAACTGACATTAACTAACCTAACTAATTCCTAACTTAATTTTTTTTTATTTATTTTTGTTATTTTAATTTATTTTCATCTATTTTTTCTTTTTTTCTTTTTCTTGCTCACTTGTTCTATTATTATTATCTTTTATTTTTATTATTTATCGTTATTAACATTTTTTTTATTTTTATTATTTTGTTTATCTTTATTATTTGTTAAATTTGATTAATTTACTTTAAGACATAATTAGATGTTAATATTTTGAATACTTAATTAGTCTATCGTAAATTACAGACAATTCAGGATAAATTTCCACAATCTCCTTTCAACACTCCTCTCAAATTTGTATTTGTGTATGTCTATTTTTCTTCTCATAACACTCCTCTCAAATTTGCATTTGTGTATGTCTATTTTTCTTCTCATATTGAATATTACATGTTGCTATTTGCGAATATGTATGTTGCTATTTGCGAATATGTATGGTATTTTTTTTGTATTAACTTCAAGTATTCATAGTTCTC
Organism: Canavalia gladiata; assembly: GCA_037954105.1. NCBI lineage: Eukaryota > Viridiplantae > Streptophyta > Magnoliopsida > Fabales > Fabaceae > Canavalia > Canavalia gladiata. The sequence continues at coordinate 21,811,420 of CM075660.1, forward strand.
TCATTATTTTCATCTTGTGTTGACTTTGGGAAATGGATTTCAACATAATGTTGTTTCATGTGTTTCACTTTATTTGATGTCCTTTTTATGAAGAGAATTTGTGGATTTGGATTTGTTTCTCAAATGTGATGATGGAATTGGTTTTTGGGTCTTCTCCATTTCATATGTTCTGCTGCTGTTTTTTTTATGTCCATGATAACAAGCATGGTGATAGAATTGATTTATGGATCTTATCATATGTATTGATATTTTGTGACTTATTTTATATATTTCTTCTATGTAATGTCAGGGAAAAGGAAATATTGTTTTCAGATGTTGCATATGTCTTTAATTGTGTTAAATATTAATTTTTTTTATAATGCAGAAAAATTTATAATTTCTTATAAAGATAATTATTATATATATATATATATATTTAAATTATAAGAGTAGATAGTAAAACTTGATCGAAAAGGACAATGCCTCGATCATTTAAAACAGTAAAGAATAGTTAAGCCAAACCAACCATTACTATATATAATTTTCTCTTTTATTTCTTCATATTTTAAGGCTTTTAGCTTAGTGAGTTAATGGCTTTTCCTGAAACACTAAAAATAAATAACTATATGTGTAGAAATTTTTTTGATTATAGTTAATTGTTCTAATAATAAAAATAATTTGTTATAAGATGAATATCTTAAGGAGAATTTTGTAAGCATGTATTTCATAGCTTGCACAATAAACAGTCCAACTATGCTATATAAGTTATTCCTACTTGTAACTTTGTTGAAGTTACATCGCATAATTAAGTTGTTTTATTATGCATATAGTTTTTGATAAGTAAAAACTATGCTATATAGGTGATGTTCACTGGGTACCATGTTAGACCTATAAGACATATATATAGAGTTATTTTATTATGCACACAAGTCTTGATAGAATATATATATATATATATATATATATATATATATATATATATATATATATATAATTTGTCTTTTTTGTATGATTGGGTTATGTGGTCTATTAAAAAAAAAAATTATACTTCTTTGATAGAATGTATATATATACTTTTTTCAAAAATCTCATTTCTAACTAGTTGACAATAAGGATTCTCTTTCTTTTTTGAAAATTTTGGATTGTTAAAATAACAAGATGAAGTTTTAATTTGTTATTATGGATGTGTGTTTTTGTTATTTTTATTTTTATTTTTTTATAGTATGAGATGATGAATATAATTCTATTATTAGAAAATGAAAAATGGCAACTTAGCTTCTTTATAATTTTAAATTTTTTTATTTTAATGTTATATCAAATAATATAAAAACTTAAGAAGAGATAAATTATGTTTTAATCTTTTGAGTTTGCAATCAATTTTTCTAAAGTCACATGTTGTATTTTTGAATGGGTTTTCTGATCAATTGCAGAGAATAAAAGAATATAGAATAAAAAATTATAAATTTGATTTATTTTGGTCCAAACATCAACCACACTTATGTTTCTAGATAATTTTTATGGTCTTTTCCTCTATACCAAAATCCAATTATAATATCTATTTATAACTTTTGGAACACCACATCTAAAGAAAAGTTTATTTTCAAAAATTATCTTAACCTTATAATAATAATGATATCTCATCCTCGTACAAAACAACAACAAAAGAATGAAGTAGAAACTCCCACAAAAATTATGATATATCCAATTATAAGTAAAATAGTTATCATGAGATACAAATCTATCCAATAATTAACAAAAATATATCTGCATATTAAAAATTTTATATTATTCTTACATCTTATTTATTTGAAAATAAAAAGCGAAACAATATATTTTACAAATGCAAACTTTTATGTTGTTTATGTTTATTTATTCTACTTAACTGTTTTAATAGGTTGGTAGTTGAATTATTTTTTTATAAAAAAGTTGACCTATAATCTAATCCTAACCCAATGATTTTGTGAACTTTTTAGCCACATAAATTTTAATATAGTGAATTTTTTAGCTCTATAAACTTTTTTATGTTAATCCATAGAATTAAAATTAAATAAATAAAAATTAATCCATTATCATCTCTACTTAAATTTATATTTTATACTAAATAAATGAAGTTGATCCAAAAGAAAAGTCTGAACCAGTCGAAGTGAAAAATCTTGAAATTAATTTGGAGCTAAATTTATTACACAAACCTTCTATATGTTAGTGGGATTAATTGGGTTGGCTTGAATAACTAGCTTTAGGATTCGGACTTGAAAGTTTATAGTGATGTTGTTTATATATTGGAAATTTGGAATGTGTTTGCGTTTAGTTGGGGATTGCTTTTTGCCCTTCAAAATTTTTTTTTCACCTTCTCTCATGTATGAAAAAACAAAAATATCCTCGTTTATTAAATTTCTGTGTTCTGCTTTGGTGGGAGAAAAAACTAAGAAAACAAAACGTCGAAGGAGCATCGGAGAAGACGAACGGACTTTGTATTTCGCAAACTAATTTGCGGAACGTTAAACACTTTCCGCAGATTAGTTTACGGAATGCATCAGTGTATTCCGTAAATAAACTTGTAGAATGTAATTTTTTTGTTCCGCAAATTAGATTACGGAATGTAAAAATGTAACCTTCCGTAAAATAATCTACGGAAAACAAAAAATTACATTCCGCAAATTAATTTATGGAATACATTTCGTAAATTAATTTGCGGAACAGACGAATACTTGCGGAAGAGAAAAAATTTTGCAGAAGAGATGAGAAGGTGTTAAGGATAAAATGGTAATAAAAAAATTCCAAAAAATTAAAGGGGTGAAAAAATCCGAAAAGTCAAGCCCTTGATTGGGGTCTTTATACGTTGGTCGAGCGGGATATATGGGCTTTGTTCTATCTATGAGTTGGCTTGCAAATGCTAGCAATTTTGGGAGCCTAAACCCAACAAAAAAGTCTTATTTAATTGTAATTGCAAGTTTACATAGGTTAGCTGGTATAACTTGAGGATTTCTGACCATCACGTTGACCTGAAAAAAAATTAAAATTTATTTTTATTATTTTAAAATTTTAAAAAAATTATTTTAAATAAAAATATAAAAATTTAATAATTATATATATATATATATATATATATATATAAAACCATGATCCTACGAAAAATATAGACGTATTTAAGATGTAGGTTTACACATAATGATCAATTAATTCATAAACTTATATATACACCTAGCTGGTAGGAATTTTCTGCTTTATTGGGATAAATTAAAAAATAGGAAGTGAAGAAATAAGAACAAAAATGAAAGAATAAAAATGGATAAAGATATAATATAAAAAAAAAAGTATTTGGATGAATACAAATATCAAAGAAATAAAATATATATATTTTTTATTACTTGGATAAATTAAAACAATAAAAAGTATTAATAGTATAAATTTTGATTTATATAAATTTTAAAAAATTTAATTTAATTAATTTAATAAGTATTTTGTTAGTATAATATTTTTTTTATTTTTTAAAAATGAATTAATGATTTTAAGAAATTAAAATAAAAAAAGTTTCTTTCTCCCATTTTTACAGCAAGTGAAGGGAGAAAACTTTTTCATAGATGTTGTGGATTTTAATCTTATCATTTTATATAAAATAAATACAAATAAATAAAAATAAATTTTTTTATTAAACTCTAAAAAATAATTTTTTTTCTCTTTTTCTTCTTATGAAACAATATGTTAAGCTTTCTCAAGAATTAGGTAATGCATGACAAATTGAAAAAACTATAGCATTATCTTTATTTTCATTTTTTAAATTTTAGAATAAATTACATTAACATTTTTAAAATATATCAAAAAAATATTGAATATATTTTTATTTTTAATTTTTTATGCATATAATATTATAAAAATAAATTTTTTTATAAACTTGTATATTTAAAAATAATAAGATATTATAATTTTATATAAATTAAAAAAGATAAAAAATATTAAATTATTTTTCAACAAATCTCAGAAATATTAATATAATTTATTCTAAATTTTATTATCCATCCAACCTAATCACAATGAATACGATGAGGAAAAATTTATGAAATGTACGTAGAAATAATTCATAACTCTTAAACGCTCTTGTCAACTTATTTTAATAAATATTTTGGAGTAATTATTAAAATAATTTATATAATTTTATTAAATGTTGTAATTAAATATAGAAATTTATTAAATAAATAGTTAATTATACTATGATATACCTATATACACCCACTAAGTCTAATAGCCACCTATATTCTCTTATTTTGAAACGTTTGCAATGATAAAATTTGGAAAATTTTCTTGGCATGAACAACAAAACATTGTCAAGATTGTTTTTTTTCATAAATTATTGCAAATAATTAAATTCAGCTAAAAAGTTTTCCGTAAATTATAGGACAATTTTAAGTTTGTAAAATTATTAAATAACAAAAAATATAAAATCTTTTTTCCATTATTAAGGAATTATTATTTATTATATTAAAATAATCAATATATATGGCTTTTAAAATTAAAAGATAAATTATATAAATAGATTATTTGATTCAGTAATCTGCCAAAAAAATTCTTTGGGATAATTTACCAATAACCATTTAAATCAGTCGATATCATTTTTTTTCATATGATATTCAAAAATTTTAAATTTAAATTTGAATTAATTATGGTTATAATAAATATTAAAATCTAATTTATCAAAAAAAATTTCAATAATTTAATACGATTCATTAAACTTTAAAATTGATTGAATCCAAGTAATCTAATTCTATACTAAAATAATAATCATCACCTATCTCTCTAAGTTTTGCAATTAATTTTCTTGTAAAAATTAATTTTTTTTATTAGTTTAACTTCTAGATTAGGTTGATATTCGCATATTCTATAACTTCAAAAAACTAAATCTAACCGTGTATAGATTAAGTTAATTTTTTTATACAACATGAAAAATGATATAATTTAAATTCATAATCTAATCTAATCTTTAATTTATTTTTTGTCAAATCAATTTTAATGGCTTAAGTTAGTTTTCTTTTAATGGGAACTCAACCTTTAAATTTGAAATTCACCGATAGAATTTTATTGTTTTATCAAATTTCTTAAAATAAATTTTTTTAATTATATTATTAATTAATTAAAATAATAATAAATATAATTTTTAAATAAATATTATAAAAATAAATAAATTTTAATAGTATAATAATTTATGATCAGAGAATAACATAAAAAAATCTGTATACTATTATAATATTTAATTAAATCCAAATATAATTATTACAATCCTTGTTACCATTCTATTTTTTTGACATCGTCTCATTTTTTATATGTTCTGGTCTCTTCATCTGACTCTCCCCACAAACATGTAAATACAAAAATCTTTCCTATATCATATTAATAATTTTATAGTGGTAAAAAAAATAGAAATATAGTAAGATAATATTAAAAAGAACTATATTTTTATGAAATAACATTATAGTATTATGTAATATTATTGAAAAAATTAATTAATTTTTTATAAAAATAAAAATAATCTAAAATATTATAATAATAAGGGATATTCCAAAATATCACAACAATAAAAATTTAATTTCAAAAATTATTATACTATTATAGAGCTATGTATTTTATTTTACAGTAATAATTTTTATATATTATAAATTTAAATCTTCATTCTTATTACAATTTTTAAAATAATTTTAATATAAAATATCAAAAATTACTTAATTAAGTTCTATCATTATATATATATATATAATTTTATGAAACTTGATAAAAAAATTTCTCTGAAAGTACATTTGTAAGAAATTTACTAAATAAATTCAACAAATTATGTTATGTATTTAATTATTTATTTTTATTTTAGTTTAATTTTTCAACTCAAATTTATCCCTTCCTATCTCATTCTCCGAAACACCATTCTCAAAATTCATTTTCTCTAAAACATCATCTTCCTTAAGTGAGCAACCCTTCTTTGCTACTTAATTAGTTGCATTTAGAATTTAAACATAGCTTATAATCTTGTTTTGATTTATTTCAATGTATCTTTCTAATATAATTTATTATAATAAATTTTGTAATCAAATTTATAATATAAATTTTTGTGTACTAAATTTTATTAAATAAATTTAGTACATTAATTAAATTCAATTAATTTTCTTATAAAAATTAAATGTTTTTAACCGTTTAAACAAATTTATCTATACAATCCAATTAAAATAGAAATATTCAATAAAAAGAAAAATCAAGAGGTGTAAATTTAAGAAGGAATTAATGGTCTTCCATTAGTTTTAGTATATGTGTACCAATATTATTATTATTTAAGAGAATCATATTAAAAAGTTATATTTGTAAAATTATCTTTTAAAAATAGAAAAAATTATCACATTGGTATAATAACATACATATGATATATTCAGATATAAGTTTTTTTTATCTGTTTTTTATTTTTTTTTTTAAAAAACCAACTGTTAAATAAAAAATATAAATAGATGATACTGTTTCTATATAAAAATATCATAATTATTTAAAAATGAATATTTTAAAATTTGAAATGATAGTTTAGCAAAATAAAAAAATATTTAAAATATAAAAATATAATTATTTTATTTTTATTTAAAAATATTCAAAATTTAAAATATTAAATTAATTTCAAAGAATAATTTAAAAATTTTTTTATAAAGACAAAATATAAAAATTATTAATAAAAAAATATTTAAAACATAAAAATATTAATATTCAAAAGTTCCTTTAACTAAAATACTATTCAAAATTTTAAAAAATAATTTTATAAATATAATTTAATATTAGTATCTTAAGATATAATAATGACAGTACATGATAAATCTAATAGAGGAATATTGTACAAACTTACTTATAGGAAATCACCAGACACAGATCTCATTATTAAAGATGCTCTTATTATGATCCTCTAATAGAGGATTGGAGTGTTGCATTCCTTGGTGATCTGAACATAGACGGGATTTCAACCAAAAAAGAAAATATCAACATTGACGGGAATGGGGCGAGCCATTGAAAGGGATGGAAATTCAGCTCTAGCCTCCAAATTTTACTTTCCTCCTAATTTTTATCATTTAATAATATTTTTATTTTATCTAATTTATCACTTTTTTTTACTTTCATCATAATACATCCTAAATAAAATATATATTTATTTTTTAATTTTGTTTTAATTGGTCCACCCAACTTCATTTACTTTTCTAACTGTCATCATTAATTCCCGCATTCAAAAAAATAAAAATAAAAATTAAGTTCTTCCCTTCCGTTTTCATCCTACTTACTACCCATCCATCCATTCATGAAGTACTCCGTTTCAACTTCCAACCTATCGCCTCTCCTTTCTTTCTCCTAATTTTTTTTCCTGAATTTTAAAATATTTATTACATTAAATCTTACCAATATAATAAGTATAATGTACGAGTCATAGTCAAATTAATGTTTAAAATGATAAATATCAGTTAATTTATTTTTAAAATTATAAAATGTTTTATAAGTTCTTAAAATTATTAAATATAAATTATTATAATTCTTATCGATATAATTTAAAGATAAAAATATTTGTTTATAATTTTAAAGATTTTACCAACCGTCATTAATAATTATAAAAATTAATATTTTTATAAGTTTAAAAATTAAAAAACATTTTATCGTCTCTAACAAACTACGATGTATAGAAGAAAAAACTAAACGTAAACAAAAAGAAAAATAATACTATAAAATTAGAGAAAACAAGAGTGGTGTATAAAATACAACTGCACCACCCTGTATTTGACAGAGCTAGTTGTATATGTGAAGGGTCAAGAGTCGAATCTCATTCATTGTCAGCGAATAACAAACCGGTCATGGAGGAAGAAGCCCTCTTCTCAGCTCTCAGCGACGACATCATCCTCTCCATTTTCTCGAAGCTACACGACGATCCTCGACACCTGGCTCGCCTGGCCAGCGTCAGCACCAGGTTCTCTTCCCTCGTTCGCCATTCCTGTTGGAAACAAAAGTGCTCCCAGGCCTTCCCTTCCCTTGTTTCCCTTCTCATCTCCGATTCCCCTTCCCCGTCGACCACCTGCTCCACCCTCCTCAAGCTCGCCTACTGCTGCCCCGGCCTCCTCCTCGCCGGCGTTGCCGTCGCCGCACCCGATTCCGAACCTGAGAAGAGGAAAAAGAGCGGTCAACCGCATTTGGCTTGCGGGAATTGGAATCTGAAGAGGGAGCATGGATGCAAGCTCCTGGCTCGGCAGTTCCGGGATGATTGCTTGTATATTTGCGATTGGCCTGGGTGCGAGCACTTGGAGGAGAAGAGGAAATATATGCTCTTCAGAGGGGTTTTCAAGAACTTCAAAGGAAGTAGGGTTTGGAGAAGCATAAACGATGAGAAGCGGAAGAAGGTTGATATTGAGTGTGCCTTTTGCAACTGTACGCAGACTTGGGACCTGCACTCTGCCTTCTGTTTGAGACGAGGTTTTGGGTATCATGAAGATGGGGAACCTGTTGTTCGAGCTTATGTTTGTGAAAATGGTCATGTCTCTGGGGCTTGGACCGATGTCCCCATGTTCTCTTAATCAACTCTCTCGTTGATTTTGTTGCATCATCTTCATGTGCCGCTTGTGTTTGTTTTAATAACTCACTGACTCACAATTCCTTGCTTTTAATTTTCTCACTGCTTCTGTACTGATTGTTTTAGTCTAATAGAATGATCCTGGGGATGTTGAGACCTAAATTGAATTTGTGTAAAAATCTTTCATGTTGTCTCGGAATGTGTTGTTTTTCGTATTTAATTCTTCGCTGGAGTGTCTTTTTTTTTTTTAAGGTTAAATGTGTTGTGATGTTGTAACTTTCTTCTGCATTATATTCGAAAAAAAGTAATTTGGCTCTTCTGCTATTGTCCTTCATTTAAAAGCTAGTACATTGCATTTCTTTTTGTTCTTGTGGAAGTGGGGCTTTTACCGTTTTCAAGTGGTAGTGAGTTTAGAGGCTACAACCAAGAAAATTGGGTCTACATCAGATTACAAATCTTGCTCGTGCAATTGGGATCCGCAACCTGCTTCTAAGTGCAGGGAGTTTATGGCTTTCAGTGTTTCAACTTATGATTTTGGGAAGTAAGGTGTTGAATAACCAGGTTCTTCCTGTAGTGCTTGGATTTTATTATTGTTGCAAATATTGTTACTTTTTCTAATTTCTATGTAGGTGGATAGGTAAAGAATTTCATTATGCCGAGACGAGTTCAGGGTTTGCATTTTGATTGTTTTTCTATCTATTTTTCAGGGTAAATGCATTCGTTTAAAATGCATCAATACCCTTGTTTTGTAAATTATTTTGATAAAATTTTTAAAGAATTATATAATTAAGAAAGATAATTAAAAAAGATTATATCTTTATATAAAATATGAGAAGTTTGTAAAGGATAATATTATCTTATGCGTTCTCGGTGAATATAAGGGATACGAATTTAATTTTTTCCTGTCGATCGTAATTAATTCAAAGTCAGTGCTGTCAAGGTTGCCAAGTTGTAACGAAAGTTGGGGGATTTTCAACTGTGTTCTGTTTATATTCACCGAAAAGAATAGATTTCATTTTTTTAAAGGATAGGGAAAAAATGGGGTGAATTTCAGTTTTGCTTTCTTCTTACTAGAAATACGATGAATGTCAATGTTTATCAGAATTTCGAAAGCCTATATATGCAATTGTATGAAATGCTAACGGGTAAGAGGACATCTAATGACTGCTCTATTGCATTGCTCATCCTTGGATTTTCAACCTTTGATTGATTATTTCTTTTGCTGATATAAAGATAAACTTTTCTAACATGTATCTAAAAGCATATAATAACAGATTATGTTTAGGAACAAGATCTTTTGCAAAATGGCTCAATCACCGAATAGAAAGTATAAACTAGGACATTTTTGTTTAACTTGAACGAAAAACTTGGTCAAAGCAAAGCTCTAAAGATGTGTTTGATTGAAGATTTAAAGATGTGTTTGATTGTGTTTCAATTTTTGGTTTTTAATGATTATTTTATAAAATGATTTTCAGAAACTATTTTGAAAGAAAAACAAACGAGAGTAAGTTAAAAAATAAGTAATATATTAAAGGAAAATTAGAAATTGAAAAAATAAAAAAACTTAAACCTGTTTTGAATATTTATTTTTAAAGATTAAAAAAAGATATTATCATTTATGAAATTATGAGAATTTGTTGGTATTAAATGCTAAATAATTTAATATTTAATTTAATTTATTAAATAGATTATATTTATAAAATTTTATAAAAAATAATAAACACTTTATCACGTACTTTTATTTTATTATATAATATATTATTTAAATATATATATAAATATCAATTTTTAAATAACATACATAAAAATATTTTTATTTAATAATATTCATAATTATAGAAATATTATTAAAAAAATTTAACTATTAAATTAATAAATATTCTATTTTATAAAAAATATTAAATTAATATAAATGTTAAATTTAACATTTCATACTAATAAATTTAATATTAGATGAATGTAATTTTTAATTATAAACTTTATTTATCAAAATAATTTAGATATATATATTGGTATAAAAACAAAAGTTAACTATATATTATAAAAATAATAAAAATTTAAAAATTTAAATTTTTATAAAATATAAATGATTGACTTACATATTAAAATTAATTTATATTTATCTATACATCAAATCTAATGACATGATAAATTAAAAAATAAATTCAATTGTTTACCCCAAATATAATGGGATATAAATTTTACTGCATATGCAGGAAGAAATTTTTTTTTCATAAAATTTAGATCTCAATACCTACTTTCTTTATTTAAATAAAAATAAAAATAATTATATATATAAAATATATTATATATTTTTACATCATTTATGATTATACAATTTTTTATCTTTTTAAAAAAATAAAAATTATTAACCATTAAATTTGAAGTATAAATAAATGTAAATAATTTTTTTATATAAATCAATCATTACATTACATTAAAGCTTCTTATCATACACACAAAACATAGCATTTTCTTATAAGTCAAAAGTAATATAGATTCAGGACTCAACTCAAAATTAAAAGAAAGTTTAAATATATTTTTTATTTCTGTAAATATGATTAAATTTAAATTTTTAAATTTTTTATTAATTTTAATTTTTTAAAAATAAAAAATATTTTTTATTATCACTTTTTGATAATATATTATGTATTTAGATACATTATATCATATGCTATTTTATAGTAATCATGGTATAATTAGATATGTCAATTGATAATTAAATTTTTTTAAAAATTAAGATCAATAAATAAATTAAAAATTAAATTAAATTAAATTAATATTTATAAAATTTAAAACCTATTTAATCGTTAAAAAGAACAATCATATCATATTCGACGCAAATGCAAAACAAATATGATCATAAATGAATATGCGGAATTCAAATACTTCATGGGTGAATAGAGGAATGGAATGAAAAGAAGGGATGAACAATTTCATGATCTCCTTGGTTTGTTTTTCATTTTTAGCTTTTATTTATAAAAATATTACTTTGTTTGTATTTTCAAATTTTTTATAAAATTTAATGAAAATATTTCATATAAAATTTTAAAATATAAAATAAAATAATATAGAATAAATAATTTTTTTTAAACCAACTAGGATTTAATTGATTTCTATCTTTTACTTTTTTAGTTTTAATTAAAAATGATATTTTATTTTTTAGAATTTAACTTTGACATATTACCAATATTGTTAATCAATTGAAAATTATGATAGATATAAATTCTGAAATAATTATTATAAAAATTAATAATTTATGATATGATATTTTATGATTGAATGACAATATAATTTTTTTACATTATTAATATATTACAATAATTGATAAGAAATATTATTTAAAAATTATGACAACTAAAATTCACAAAATAAAAACATTTAAAAAAAAAAACACCTAATACATTTTGATCTTCAATACCCTCATCAATAAAATTTTGCCATAACACTTTGTCCCTCCAAATTTAAAGTAAGGTCCACCTCAAACACCAATAACTTATCATTAGTGTATTCTTGAGATTCAAGTTTAACAAAACCCGAGCACTCTTCAACACAAACTAATTCACCTACTTCAACAGCATTAGTAGGGCCTTGATCAATAGGTCTTCTCCCCTTCTTTGAAAAAGCTTTCTCAAGCTCCTTTTTCCACTCTTTTTCTAAACCAATTTTTGCGCAAAGTTTGGATATTCTGCATTGCCCTTGCCAAGAAGTTCATCATGTGTTGTTGTTATTGGTTACTTTCTTCTTTATTCAATTGAGTCTAACAAAGTTTGTTAGAATTAAGTATCACTATATATATATATGAATTTTAGCTCATACTGCATAATCTGCTAAGAAAGATTCTTAGATTTGAGAATCACTTATATTTTTATTTTTTTTGGATTTTAGGTCATAATGCATAATCTGCTAGTTTGACCGCCGAAATTAAAATTTCTTTACAACAGTGCCTCTAAAGACTTACCCATTTTCTTTTAAATCTTCATATAAAGTTTATAATGTGTTGATTCATATATTCCTTCCATTGAACTTTCCCTTTTCTAACTTTTTTCAAATTCTTACTAAATATAGGAAACTGATGCATTCTCATAGCTGTTCGGATTGTATTAAAACCACGAGGTATAGCCCCTCCCTCAATATTCCGTAAATGGATTCATTGTTCTTATATTTTTTCTGCAACATAAAATTTTAGGGACAAAATAATCAACATGTTATTCTATATGTAGATTCATGGTTCTTATTTTAAACCCAAAGCAAAATCAAATTGAGCAATTTTGATTTTTTAAAATATTATTTTTTCTTTTTATATTATTATTATTATTGACATTTTGACATTATTATTATTATTATTATTATTATTATTTTACTATTTAACATCGATTTGGGGGTAAAATCACAGGATGGAACTAACAATTTTTAAATAGTCAAGAAATATAATTTTTTTTTAAAATATACTTTAAAGAGTGATTATAAATTATTATTATTGTTTAAAATATTATTTTTAGAGTGGTTAGTAACCACTTTTTTAAGATTGGATATTTCACATAAAACATTCTTTTTTAATGATATTTTGAGATATTTCACATGATACTCCCCAGTTAAAGCAGTTTGTAACCACCCTCGGTCAATATAGAACCGCTCTCCAATTTTTTTTTAATGTAGTGTAGAGTCATTTATGGCTTAAAACAAGTTTCAAGGTACGGTATTGCAGATTTAAGACAATCCTCAAGTGGGGATTTAGAAAAATATAAGAAGTGACTCATTCTTGTTTGTATTAATGAGGATATCATTATTACTGGAAGTAATAGTCACTTTTTAAACTTATTTATAAAGTAATTAAATGTCATGTTTTCACTTAAGTAATATGAAAAATTACTTTCTATGCCCAACACCTATGGTGACCTGCAAGATCATATCTGCAAAATGGAAGCTAATGAAGTATCATACTATCTACAAAAGAGTAATTGGAGCAATACAATATTTACCAACATAAACAAACATCTTATATTTAGTAAATAGACTCAGTTTATGCAAGCACCAATAGTCTTTTATTGGTAGTGTGTGAAAAGTGTCTTTAGATATCGAAAAGGAATAATAGATTACTGTCTTCACATAAATCCATAAAAAAATCGAGATATATCACCGGATTTTCATATGACAGGAAGTTTATGATAGGGCATCGTATGTTTCTTGGAAAAAGTCTGGCGCTTGGTCCTCAAGGGAAAAAGTTCTCTCCAAATCAAGCACTAAATAGGAGGACATGACATTTGTGAATTTGTAATACAAGTAACATGATGAAATGGCCATACTAAGAATGCTAATTCTATGGTGTGATCTTAGCGTAAAGGTTGTAGCTTCCAATTCAATATATTATTCTACATTCTAACGTATATATAAAGTTGTTTGGTTTATAATTTATGAGTTACTTTATTTGATTTTAAATTTAAATTTTATATTATATAATTTATTTAAAAATAAAATTTTTTAAATTTTAGTTTACATAATTTTTATTTAAGTAAGTTTAGTATGAGTTAACCTATAAACTAACCTATTTAATTTAATTTTTTTTATTTTATAATTTATCTAAAAATAAAAATTTTAAATCTTAACTTATGTAATTCTTATATTAGTGAAATGAATGTGAATTAACATATTTAATTTTATTTTATAATTTTTTATTTTACACTTTGTTTAAAGGTAAAGTTTTTTAAATCTTAATTTATGTAACTTTCAAATTAAGTGGAACGAATATAAATTAACTCATTTAACATTATTTTATAACTCTTTATTTTTTTAACTAATTTAGAAGTAAGATTTTTTAAACCATAATTCACGTCATCTTTAAATTAAGTGGAACAAATGGTTAGTCCATTTTGTAACTCGTCTAAAAGTAATAAATTTTAAACTTTAACTCATGTAATTATCAAATTAAGTAGGATGAGTGTAGATTAACACATGCATTCATATTTTATATTTAGCTCTTTCTTCTCAAAAATTTCTTTCTCTCAATTATCTTTCTCTTATTTTTTTTCTTTAAATTTTCTCTTCAATATTTTTTATTATACTGAAAAATTATTTAATTTATTTATCTTTCTTTAAATATTTTTTTATTATCTTTAAAATTTTCTTTTTCTCTACTTTTTTTCTTTTTCTCTCTCAACTTTTTCTTAATTTTTCTATACTTTTATCTCTTTTTTTTTTATTTTTTCTAAATATATTTGTTTCTCTCTATCTCTAAAATAGTATTTTCTTCTCATTTCTCCTTCCTTATCTCTCTAAAGAGACAAAAGAATTTTATAAAAAAAGATAAAAAAAATTGAAAAGAAAAATTAAACTCATGAATTGGTCTTAACCCATAAGGTTGCATAGGTTTTTAACCTTCAGTACTTTATAGATTTAGGCTTTTATGGGTTTGGGTCATTTTGACCCTAATCCATGTAGGTTACAATTGAGTTAGGTTGGATGATTCAAATTGACCCTACACATATAAAAGTTGATAGGTATTAGTTAAGTACTAACTAATCAACATTATACCAAAAAAATAGTTTGGATAACAGTTAAAAGTAGGTTCTCCAATCTACCACTATTCAAGTGACAATTTACTTATAGAGCGACTAGTGAATAGCTCTTCAAGTTGCACTTGGAGAAAAGTTCCATGTGGATTATATGCCACGTAGTTGTATCACTTCGAGAATAATTTATCCACCTCTCTTTAAGTGTTTTTTCTCCTACAAAATCTATATTTAATTAATTAAAATGGATTTATTTTTCAAAAATTTTGGTAGAACCTCTCCTATTTTACTAGTATTTTTCAAATTTTCAAATACATAATAAACTAAATAATAATATATTATCTCTATATTACAAATAAAACTTATACAAGTTACATGTAATGATATATAAAAAATTTACAAATACAAATATTGATGAAGAGGTTACTACATCCATACCTATTGAGTCTATTGGGCCTATCACAAAGGCTAGAACCAAAAAGTTTCAAGAAGTGGTAGAAGTCTTACTTAGATAAAGGAAGAGACTCCTAAGGCTTCTACCACATATGCTCTTATCCTTTTTCACTATAATTAGTATAGAAATAAGAGTTCTCTTTTGTACTTAGAATTATAGGGCCTATTTGTATAAACTTAGGATACCTTTTGTGTATAATTGTTAGGTTAATATTGGATTGATCTAGGCCCAATTAGAGGAGTGTCAGATTGATACTTGCATTTTGGACCAAATTCAAGCCCATTTAGGAGCCACAAAGAAGTAGATCCAAAGTCATGTGGTCATCCCTTGGTTGGTCTACGTATAGACCATTTTGTAGTCATTTTAGACAATTTTTGTTATAAGTAAAATTTAGTAAGATGACACATTTTATCTTTTACCACAAAGTGGGTGATGCCAGGTTTTGTAGCCAAACTTTTCTTCAAAAAAGTAATTAGGATCTATGGTATACCTAGGAGTATAGTGTTTAATATAAACACTAAGTTCCTTATCTATTTTTGGCACACCATTTAGGATAAACTAGGAACTAAAATTTTCTTCTCCACCACCTATCATTCTCATATTGATGATCAAACTGAAGTGGTGAATATGACTCTATCTATCCTGTTGAAACTATGGTGAGGCTTGTGAGTAGAGTTTTCCACATGTTGAGTTTGCATATAATAAGACTTTCCATTCTATAACTCAACGTTATCTATTTGAGCTGGTTTATGATTTTAATCCTTTCACTTTCATAGACTTACTTTTCATCCCTGATGTTTCCCATTATCATAGAAAAGATAGTGAACAAAAATTTAAGTTTATTAAGAAACTCCATGCTAAGGTAAAGGAAACAATAGAGAAAAAGATGACCCACTATCTTTGGTTGGCTAGTAAAAGTAAGAAAAAAGTACTCTTTGAACTTGGGGACCGGGTCTGGTTGCACTTTATGAAAGAGATATTTCCTTCTCTTAGAAAATCTAAATTACTATCTAGAGGTGACAGTCCCTTTCAAGTGTTAGAATACATAAGCGCCAATGTATATCGTTTGGATTACATGATACTTATGATGTTAGTACTACTTTTAATGTTTTTGACTTTTGTCATTTTCTTGCAAGTGACGATGACTTTACACATTCAAAGACAAATGCCCTCAAAGAGAGCGGAGATGATAAAAAGGTCATCTCATCTAGACCTATTGGGTCCATCACAAAGGCTAGGACTAAGAAGCTTTAGGTAAAGGTAGAAGTCCTACTAAGCATGAAGGAAGATACTTTCGAGACTTCTACCACCTATGCTCTTGTCCTTTTTCGTTGTAATTAGTATAAGAATAAGATTTCTCTTTTCGACTTAGAATTAGAGGGTCCTCTTTATATAAGCTTAGAACACCTTTTATGTGTAATTGATGAGCTGATAAATTGGGTTCATCTAAGTTCAATTAGGGACCGCATAAAAAGGTAGATTGAGGCTTGCATTTTGGACCAAATCTAAGCCCATTTAGGAGCTACAAGGAAGAAGATTCAGAGTCATATGGGCATCCATTGCTTGGTCTATATATAGACCATCTTGTAGCCATTTTGGACATTTTTTATCATAAGTTAAATTCATAATTTTAAGTAAAAAAAAATCTCTCTCAAATTCTCTCTCCCTAAGCCTAATTTTGAGGTGGAACACCTGGTTATCCTTAGGACTCTAATATGATGGAGTCAAGGTTTGTCTCTTCTTAGGAGTGGGGTCTATAAATCCTTCCAATTTCAAATTCAAACCAATGGTTTCTTCCTCCAATTTCTTTCTCCTTCCATAATTGTATCAAATATGAAGTTATAATATAAAAATAGTTGAACTAAAAAATCAATTCACAAGAACATATGGTATAAAAATGCACAAGCTAACCTAATGAATTAAAATTTTATTAAGAACAACATATAAGATTTAAGAAGTAATCACTGACCAATAAAAAAAGTGTCCTCCCAAATTGTCCAATCAAAAAATTCAAAATTTAATAAAATAAGTAATTTGCTCAATTTATTAAACTTAAGCAAAAAAGCTAAGATTTCATTCAAAATTAACTTTAAAGTACAAATATATGTGTATTGCATAAATTTGAAAAAAAATTTAGTAGCATCTCAAGCAAAAAATTAAGGTTTCACATAGAATTATTTTATAACAATATATATATATATATATTGCACAAATTTTAAAAAGACTTGGTAGCATTTACATTGTATTATACACTTTTTAAAAATTTATTTTTGTATTTTTACAACAAAGAATATAAAATAATATTCAAAATAAATTACACTTATTAAATTTTTTTTTTCATTGATAAACAATGTAGCAATTACAATAAAAATAATTCACTTAAACTAACTGATTATATCACATCAAGAATATGGTTAGAATCATTATATACTTACTTCTAACTCCGAACATAAATCCCTAACATAGCTACTATTAACATGCAAAAATATTGTCATAATTAATAAAAGTAAAAAAAAATTTATAATAGATATTAAATCAAATTATATAATTAGTTGAGATTTTTTTAAGTTTAAAATATTTTTTTACCTAAATTGAGAAAATGATATAAATTAATGATAAATATTATTTTTAAGTAAAATATAGTAAATAAAATATATTAAATTTTTATAAATTTATGAATCAAGTTAATACAAACTAAGTTATCATTATTTAAAATTACTATTTAAATAGAAAATTTTATTACAATAATAAAAATTAATTTAGATTAAGATTAAAGTAAAGAATTTTTAAATTAAGATTGAAGTGTGTAATGTGTAGAATTTTATGATGTAAAAATATTGAAGTTTGATTTCTCCAAACTTTCATTCGAGTAATTAAGATTTGTCCTAATCCAAATTTTAAAATAATATTGAATGTTTACTAAATTAGTTGAGTAACTTGTTTAATTTAATGTTAAATAATTAATTTTTTTAATAAAAATATATTTTAATAAAAATATATGATTTAAATAAATTTATGTACATATATAAAAATATTTAATAATTTTAAATTAATTTTAAATTAAACAAGTATGAAGTTAAATTTTTTAACATTTCAACTCTTTATTCTAAGTAAATATTTTAATATGCAAAAAATCTTAATTAAAATAGGTATTATGTTTTTCAAATTTTTAAATTTTCAAATTAATAATTTTTAGCTTTAAAGTACTATCAATCATGTTGTTTTAACCTCATTCCCATTCTCTACATTCAACTTTCAATTATAAAAGGAAAAAACTTTGAATTAAATTTTTTATAAAATCAATAAAAATATAAATAAATAATTAAAATCAATTATAATAAACACAAATTAAAATCTGTACAATTATATTGAACTTAGATTAAGATTTATAGAATAATTTATAGAAATAACAGGACCATAAAGCAATTAATTAAAATCAATTATAATAAATTAAAATTAAAATTAAAATTCATAAGCAATTTTATAGAATTTAGATTAGAATTTTTATCCTTTACTAATAAAAATAATTTATATAAATAATAAAAATATAAATAAATAATTAATTATCATAAACTTAAATTGAATCTCATATGTAAAAATAGGATAATTTTTTTGTGCTTAGTAGCATAAATTGAAGAAAAAACATAATTATAACCTCAATGTCGTCATGATGGTGGTAATAAAGAACAAATGAAAAATAGAACTAAGAGATAAAAGAAGAGATTTAAAAAATGTAAGAAATGAAAGAATCACCCTTCGTTCACCATGCAAGGTTGAAGAATACATTTACTAGTTAACCACTCTTCAAGTGTCATTTAAAATGCAATTAAATACAGAACTGCATTCTAAATGACTATTGATTAGGCATGAAAACCGGATGAGTTGGAGGTAGATTTTATATTCCCTATCCCCATCTTCCATAATCCGCTTCTATTCCTATCTCCGCTCCCATACCGTTGGATTTACAATATTAAACCACATCCTCATTTTCGATTGTTGTTGGAAAAACGTACCTCTCATTAGTTTTTAATATTTTTTATATTTTATTTTAATTTTTTTAAAATTTTTAAAATATTATATATATATTTAAAATTTATATAATTTATTATTTTTATAACCTTACCAATTTTATATAATATTTTAAAATAATAAAAATATGTTGATAATTTTAAAAGTAGAACAAATCTGGCGAACAGACAGGACGGATATCAACGTCCTTGTACCTGTTCCCATCCCGTTCCTGGTTTAAAAAATTAAATTTTACTAAAACTCATTCCTCACTTCAATCAACTTAATTTTTTTTTTTATTAAAATCAAGATAAAATAGAATATGGTAGATTTTTTATCACCTACTGTTCGAGCAGTTTGACATAACTGCTTTTTAAATAAAATACTATGTGAACTAATCATATTTTCAAAATTATGATATGTATCAATTATTTTTTTATCACTTATAATATGATTAGTTATAACTATTTTTTAATTAACATTTAAAGAGTATTTCCAAAAAACCACACTGTGTTGTTTTTTTTAGTACAAGTTAGCCTGAAAGAATAATTAACGAGGATAGGACAACACTTATGAGAAATAAAAGGCAAAAGATCAAGTCTTAATCATTCAGAATCTGTTAAAGTCTAATTTTTTCTTTTTAATTATTTATTTATTTTATTTTATCATCTCTTAAGAATATTTTTTATGTAATTAAATATGATTATTCAACTTGTATGCATCTAGATATTTTTAATTAAATATGTCACATGTTGATGTTGATTAAGAAGGTAGTTGGAATATTTTTTATAAGGCTTGAACAATAATTTTTTAGCAAATTTTTGGGAATGAATTAAAAATTAAAATTTTTAATATGATGTCAAAGTTGTTGTAGTTTTAATATTAGATAACTTATAGATGTTTAATCATGTAAAATTTATATATTAAATGTTTATTTATATAAATTTTATGCATAAGATGCTAATAATGTGAATAAGATGTGTTAAAATGTCACATATGGGTTAAAAATATGATGAAAATATAAAATTTGAACAATTCTATTTTCTTGAGATAGATTTGGATAGTTAAATGTAGTTTTCTAATGTCTTAGAATTTGTTAAAAAGATATTTCGTACCCTTATCTTATGTATCATTTTCTTTCTTACACAAAATTTTATGGACTATTTTGTTTGTAAATTTTTTATTTTTAATTACAAATTTCTCATATTATTTTTATTTTATTTTATATTTTTAAATATTTGCATAGAAATAAGAGAAAATAGATTGTTATTATTTTCACTTTATTCTATATAAATATTTGAACACATAAAATAAAAAATAATATAATTTTATAATGAAAACTTAAAAATGAAAAATAAAAAAATATTTCCAAAAATATGTAATCTTTTAGGATTTTCTTGATTTTTATTTTTATTCCTATTTTCAATTTTAATTATAAAATACCATATTATTTTATTTTATTTTATTTTATGTTTTAAAATTTTATAAAGTGAAACTAAAAAAATATTATTTTTTATAAAATTTCAAAAACAAAAATATAATAAATACAAGATAATATTTTTATAATTAAAACTTCAACAAAAAATTAAATAAAAAATAAACGACAGCCAATCAATTCCTTAATTTTTTATTCAAGAATTTATCTTCAAGTATCGAGTGAATTTTGAATGCAGGTAGGAAATTAGTTTGATTTTTCATTCGGAATTACTTTTACATCAAATAAAAAAATGGAAAAAGTTTTGTTTTGTTCCATGAAATTATTAAAATTGTAATGATCACAAGTTATTCCCTTTCCAGATGATACCAAAAAAGATGTTGACTCTTGAATATGTTTGGTGAAATTGTCACCAGGGAAGTAAAAAAAAAAAAGAAAAGAAAAGATTGCACATAAAGGTTTATAAAAAAGAATTTGGACAATAAGGGTATTTTATTTAGTTTTAAAGATATTTTTATAACAATTATTATATTGAACTAAATTTTTATCAATTGATTCATATATTTGATTACTTAACTAAAATAATATTATTTTAATAAAATATATTAACAAAAATAATTTTAATACAAGTTTTTTTTTTATCTTTTATATTTTAAATTTTTAATGTCTAAGAATACATTATTAAAAGAATTCTAGTTTACAGGTAATTTTAAGTTAAAAAAGTTATACAATAATAAAATAATTTTAACTTTAATTTTAAAATAATGTTTAAAATTAAAAAAATAAATTATGTGAATGAATAGAAATAAAAAGAATAAAATAAAAGTTTTTATTTTTTATTAGATGAATACAAATAAAAAATATTAATAATATAAATTTTAAAATAATATTTAACTTAAAAAATTATTTTTATTAATTTTTAATAATATAATATTTATTTTATTTTTTTAAAATTATATAATAATTTAAAATAAATAAAAAATATCTTCCTTCCATTTTCATATTTATTTGGAAGGAATAAATTTTATGCAAATTTTACAAAAATTATTTTGTTCTATTCTATTTTTATGTATAAATAAAGATAGGTAGAAATATTTTGATATTTCTTTTATTTTTTAACAATAATATATACCCATAAATATAATAAAATTTATTCCTTTACCTTTTTCTTAATAACGGTTAAAATCTTATTTTGAAAAAATAATCGAACAATCTATATTTAACCAGACACAGCTGATTGTTGATGGTTGAATATGTAAAAATACATTTTCCGTTTTTTTTTATCAATAAGCAAGCATTATGGATGGATTGAAGAAGGTTAACAGCCCCAAATGTCTAGCATCCAATGGAAAATGCTTCCTTGTTCGGATCGGTTTGTACTTGTTCTGGGATGAGTCATGACATATATATTGATGACCATATTAGACGAAACAGCCAATGACAAGACAGAAGCTTCCTTGTACCGTTTGGCTTTGGTACAAAAGTATATAAACTTTGGAATTTCATGACAAATGGAAAATTGACACATGATAGAAGCTAAATTACATGAAAAGCAAAATGTAATGGCAGTTTCGTTTCATGTTTTTAACGTACAAGGGAAAAGAACGAGGTCTAAATTCAGATCTTTTCTAAATACTATTTTAATTTTAAATTTTTTATTATTAAATCAATTTTAATAATTTATATTTTATTTTGTTTCATTTGTGTTTATTGAGTGATAAGGTTTTTTATAAAAGAAAATATGTTCATATGCTTTATTTTAAATTGATAATAACTATTTTTGAATTAATAAATTATAAAAAATAAAATAAATTTAATGTAGACAAATAAGTAATAATAATAATAATAATAAAATATATTAATAATATAATCATTAAATTAATATTAAACCATCTAAATTTTAAATTAATATCTTAAAAAAAAATTTAAATAATCATACATTTTTAAAAAATAACATTTTTAATATTTATTTAACAGTTATAATTTGTTATATGAAATTGATTTTAAACGAGAATCTGATTCCCTGAACGTCACAAGCGAAATAGCAATTCGAAAATTAAGATTACAAGAAACTGAAAAAAACAAAGGTCACGTCTTCATGGTTTTCTAAATAAGGAGATTGGATATTGACTTTATGTAGCTTCGCATGAGTAATAAATGAAGTTTCACTGTTTCAGTTAGGGTACCTTCAAACCATTAAAATAAAAAATGTTGGTACCGTCATCTTTGGGCGGCTCTTTAACGGTGACTTTGTTATTTGTGAACTTGGCTGTGGGAGTGTTGTGTGCTGATCGCTATAGCAGAGATGACTTCCCGCATGACTTTGTTTTCGGGTCAGGCACCTCTGCTTATCAGGTTCCCGATTTCTTCATTTCATTACCAATCATTTTCTCTTTCCTAAAGCGATTCAGTTTAGCGGATTAGTGATTAGTAGAATGCAGATATGAATTTACACGTGTTTTACTCATTATATTATATGTTAATTTAAACATGTGATTTTGAACAGGTGGAGGGAGCTGCTAATGAAGATGGAAGAACTCCTAGCATCTGGGATACCTTTGCCCACGCTGGTTCTTTCCTTCGCTCTTATTTATCCTTTCCATCCATCTTATCTAATTTTAGATTTTCATAATTTTGTAAGCTTGCTTATTTTCCTCCAAGAAATTAATATTAACGTATTACTCCCGTTATCGATCAATACACATTTTCTATAAATTAAAAATTATAGTTTCGATTCCTACGAAAAAATAGTGTTTTAACTAAAAAATATGAACTGAAAAAAGGTGGAGAGCAGTTGTAAGTTAATTATTAATTAACATTTAGGTGAGATAACAATCAATAAAAACATTTTTGAGAAAAAAACAATTAAAACATTATTGATATTATAATTTTAACATGATGAATATTTTAAAATGAATTAAAAATTTAAAAATGACAAATAGTTTGAATAAAAGAAAATATACATCAAGAGAGCATAACATATGTACTAGAACAGGATATAATATAACAGAACAAAATATTTTGTATATTGTATTTGGTAGCTATGGGAAAAATAAAGATTATATGTCCTGTTTTATGTTTGCTTTTGTTAAATAGAACAAGAAAGCTATTAACACTTACGTTTGAATAATTAGAAATAATTATTAAATTAATTTAATACTTTGGTCTGTTTTAACAAAACTAATATATAATTTCTCCTTACAATATGGGGGAAAATGGTGAAAAATTGTTAATAAATTAAACAAGTACATTCATTTTGATTTAATTTTAAAATATTATCATTTGAATTATCAAATAATTTAACAAGGAATATATCATTATTTCTGTTTTTGTTTTTTAAAATGATATATTATTATAATTACAGTCTCTATCTCTAACACAAGATTCATTACCTTTCCCTTTTGTGAGAGTACTGCAGTTAACAATGGCGATATGTAATTTATATATTTTGAATAGATTAAGCATAAGGATAACTATTGCTTAGTTCTTAAATGACTTTCAAGCTTTTAGACATTAGAGAACCGAAAATCCAAAACTTTAGTAATCGATTAGATTCTATATAAAATTTCTGAAATGTGGGAATCAGTGATGAAAAACTGGAATCATATGTAAAGTTACCAGCACAGTTTTGCATTTTTCGTAGAGTAGTTAATATTTAGCAATTGTTCACTCACCAACCATCAGTCTTATGGAATCATTTTTAATGAACAGGGCATGCACATGGAGATAATGGAGATGTGGCCTGCGATGGGTACCACAAATATAAAGTGAATATTGAATACATTTTGCCTCAATATCTTTTCCTTTTCCCATTAATGCATTCCTTGTGAAAAATTGAAAAAGATTGAGGCATAAGCTGGTCAAACAATACAGGCTAATACCGGCTAGAGTCACCATGAAGACTTAAAACGATTTAAATTGTTTTCCCAAAAATATATAATGCAGGAAGATGTGCGGCTAATGGTTGAAACAGGGCTTGAGGGCTATAGATTTTCCATTTCATGGTCAAGACTGTTACCAAGTATGACACTGAACATAAACTAGTGCACATAATGAAAAGCCTTGAATTTTAAGGATTCTCAACACTGTTGAAAATGCTTTTGTTGCTTCCCAGATGGCAGAGGACCTGTCAATCCCAAAGGATTACAGTACTACAACAATCTCATCAATGAACTCATCAGCAATGGTTAAGTTTAAATAAGACTTTCTATATTTGCAAAATGAACCATGCCTTATGTTCACTTCAGAAATTTAAAAATTATAAAACCTTGAAACCAATTTTTGCTTCTTCAATTGACATAGTTCTCTCTTTCCCTTGAGCAGGAATACAACCACATGTCACCCTACACAACTTTGATCTTCCTCAAGTGCTTGAAGATGAATATGGAGGATGGGTTAATCGTCAAATCATGTATGTTCCTGACTCTTGCATCATAATTCTGTTGAAAATAATTCATGAAAATTTTATTGCGTAACCTACTTTCTAAAACTAAGACATTCTACACCTTTGAATCTAGACACTATATCCAAATAAGAAGGAATCAAGGCACTGGAAGTTTGGAATACGGAATTATATCCCTTATAAGAGTCACTTTGTGATATCCAGTGTAGCTATTGGCTCTTTAATTAATAATTTTAGGTTATAAAGTTAACATGCATTCTGTGGAGTTACTAGGAACTATATTCTAGTTGTATATTTTGCAAAATATCCAAAAGCCTACCACACTTATGTTCAAAATTCTAGCTGTTCAAACAAATGAGTGAGTGCGTGTGTTCACTTGTGCCTAGTATACAATAAAACACGTACAGAATTGAGAAATATTAATGGATAGTTTACTTGTGTGAAACTGTGAATGCAGAAGAGACTTCACAGACTATGCGGATGTGTGTTTTAGAGAGTTTGGTGACAGAGTATTGTATTGGACTACTGTGAACGAGCCCAATGTTTTTGCAATAGGTGGTTATGACCAGGGAACTTCCCCACCTCAACGATGTTCTCCACCATTTTGTGCTGCAGAGAGCACGAGGGGCAACTCAACATATGAGCCGTACTTGGCAGTTCATCATATTTTGTTAGCCCATTCTTCAGCTGCGAGATTATACAGTAGAAAGTACAGGGTATATCACCACACATATATATACAGTTCCTTACTTCTGGATTTGTTTAATTTTACATGATTAAATGGAAAAAGCTTCAACTCATATACTTTGCATAAAACATAACATTCATATATGTTTCTTAATCTTTTTATATTGATTTTTGCTCTTCTCATAAGGGAGGCTTTGTTGGCAAAGAATGTTCCTGATTGCCTGGACACTTCTGGGACTTTGCAGGACAAACAACATGGATTTGTTGGTATCTCTGTCTACACATTTGGGCTTACCTCTCTAACAAATACAGAAAAAGACAGGGTAGCAGTTCAACGAGTCCGTGATTTTTTGGTTGGTTGGTAAGTTACACTCCCTATGGTTTTTTACTTCTTCCCAATAACTGAAGCTTTATCTATTAAACCTTCTGCTATTCTCACTTCAGTTGCTTATAGACCTTAACATTGCTTTCTTTCATTGGACACTACCACTATATTTGCTTGATCTGAAATCAGCCTATACTTCCATTTTTCTGTAAGCTTTGGTATTTATACTTGAAGACCTTGCCTTTCAAGTATTGCTGATGGCTATGATACACTTCGAAGAATATGGCAGTTTTACTTTTTTATGAACCAACTTTATTGCAGGATTGTGGAACCCTTGGTGCATGGAGATTATCCCATTTCCATGAAGACAAATGCAGGTGCAAGAATTCCAGCCTTCACAAATCATGAATCGGAACTAGTTAAGGGTTCGTTTGACTTTTTAGGTGTAATTCACTACAGCAATGTCAATGTCACAGACAATTCTGATGCCCTGAAAATCGAACTCAGAGATTACAGTACAGACATGGCTGCAATAATGAGTAAGTACTTTGTTTAAGGACAGTGAACTTGGTAAAAGATTAAAGTTGGTCATATAAACGTACTACAGAAATTGAATTCACAGCATCTTGTTCACCATTTCATTATGAAATTTCCCACTGGCTGAACTTTCACATCATCAGCATCACTTAACAATTTTCCTTAGATTGATGCTATGTCCCTTTAACCTTCTAATGATCTCTTGATGCGTCTATAAAGAAAGTATTACATACATGAAAAAGTGAATACAATAATATTTCTTCATTTTATTAATTAGGTTCAGGAGAATTATTAAGACAATGCTGTAGAACAATTTAAAATCATCCTTTTGTGATAATGAGCTTAACCATATGATTCACTCCTCTCTGAGTGATTGGTGGAACAAGGTAAATGACTAATGGCTTTCCCGGTTTTTGCAGTTGGAGAGAATCTGTTTTCAGACGATGAGGTAACAGAAAAATAAAAAATTGTGTCTCATAATTAATTGATTCAGTTTTTTAGATTACTTCGCTGTATGAATAACTAAGTGACTTTACTTTACTCAGTACGCCATCGCACCATGGGGTTTACGGCAAGCATTGAATGAATTCAAGCTCCTTTATGGCAATCCTCCTATATTCATTTATGAAAATGGTCTCTCTCTCTCTCTCTCTATGTCCTTCCCCCCTTGGCAAACTTGATAACGTAACATTAATAACGATTAACAAAAGTGTTTGACCAGAGTTGAACAAGATTACATATAATCAAAACAACTTGATAGCGTTAGATATGCAACGTTTCGATCATGATCTCCGGCTTTATTAATACTTGTTGGCTTGTAGCTTACAATGTCGTTAATTTATGGATTATTATGATTAGCTTTTTATTTTCCAATATATTGCCATCTTTTGTTGTATGGAATTTATAACTCAACCGTTTATAGGGCATGTATCAATGGTAAACTAGGAAATGATGTTAATGATATATTGGGTGCTAGCTCATTTGGCTCAAGGTGTGTTACTGATAAAATTTTGGCTTCTTTAGGTCAACGAACAGCTAGCAATTCATCACTGCAAGACGTGTCAAGAGTGAAATACTTGCATGGATATATTGGCGGCGTGCTTGATGCTTTGAGGTAAGAAGTCGCTACTCTATTTCATATTATTCACAAGAAGTCCCCCGGTAGATGGAATACCTTTTATTTATTACTAGAGAATTTAGATTATGCATTTTCGAATCCATTGAACTATATATTGAGTCATTAATTTATGTAATCATCTTGAAAGAATGACTTACCTAAAAAATTAATCAAACATATCAAATGAACACCTTGAAATAGAAAGAGCAAAGATATTATCATTAGAATGTGGCGTTTTCTCTGATCTTTTCTATCACCCTAAATTTTCTCAGAAGTGGATCAAATATAAAAGGGTACTTTGCATGGTCTTTCTTGGATTTGTTCGAGTTGCTGGATTCATATCGCTCCAGCTTTGGCCTATACTATGTTGATAGGAATGATCCAGAGTTGAAGAGATACCCAAAGCTCTCTGCAAAATGGTACAGCCAGTTTTTGAGGGGTAGAAGCATCTCTGTGGTTGGAACTATTGAACTTGAGAAGGATCCATCACTTGTTTCTGTTGGCCACTTCTTTGAGTAGGTTCATTAATTACATTGCGGCAGACCATCATTGCCTAGTGGTGTTCTTATGTCCGCTTATTTCCGTTGTGTACATACAAAATAAAAATTTAGTTGGAGAATGAATCATCGTATTGATAATAAATATTTGGAATCTGTTACATTAATTTTTTAAACTGATATTTTAATTTCTTTGTAGGATTAAAATAAGTAATTAAAAGAACTGAAAAAAAATTAAAATTAACAACGAACTATTTATTTTGTACAAATCAAAACGATAATTTTTCTTTTAAAAATTAACATATCTTTAAAGAATTAAGATGATAATTTAGCCCTTAAATATCAAAGATAGAATGAGCTGGCTGGGGAAGCCGCAGAGGTAGTGTATGACTAGTAAAACATGCTCAGACACATAACTAGATATGAATTGATAGGTACAAACAATTTTTTTTTTAACAAAATATACATCTTCTTAGTTTTTTTTTTTATCTTTTTTATCAATAATGACTGAAATAGAAGTGAATAAAATTATTCTTTTACAATTTGATTTGTTTAAAATTTAATTTAATTTTATTTATTTAACAAATAAATAAATTTATATTTGTTAATAAATTTTTTTTAATATAAATAAATGAAATTTAAATTTATAAAAAAATATATTTAATTTATTTTAAAATTTGTTTATTTTTATATATTATATATTTATATTTATTCTAATATATTATATTTGTATAATATTTATTTTAATATATTTTATTTATAATATTAATATATATATATATATATATTAATTTTATTTAATTATTTTTTCATATAAATTTTAAATTTATAAATTTTTTAATCAATTATTTATATAAATTTTAAATTTATTTAATAATTATTTTTAAAATATAACCTTTTAAATATATTTATAAATTTTAAAAATTTTAAATCAAAATAAACTTTATAAAAAAAAAATTTTAAACACTCAAAATCTAGATAAACAGGGCTTAACGAGGGATGGGTGCTGCCACCCGCTGCTTAGTCAATCCGTCACCATCGTCTCTTCATTCTGCGCTGCGTTGGTGGCTTGAAAGTGCCTAACAATGCTAACATAGAAACAAAACTCGTGCCGAATGCGGGAGAGGATCAGTTAAGAAATATTATTTTATTTTAGAATTTTAATATTTTGTCAAACTTTCATCCTTTGTTCCTAATGTCATATTTGGATGTGTAACGATGAAATTTATATTTATATATAAAGCAAGAATCAGTTCAGTAAACAGAGCCGTGAACTTTCTTTGCACACTAACATTTCAATTAAACGGAGTTACTCTGCAAAGAGAAAGAGGTTCTGAAAAACTGTATGGGATGTTTTTTCATGTACAAATTATGTCAATTATATTTTAATAGATTTAAAAATTATATAATTTTAACAACTGTAATCGTTATATTATGTTTGGAATGAAGAAAATAAGAGAAAGGAAGAAAATAAAAAAAAATATTTTTTTTATTTGATTTGATGTATTTTGTTTTATTTTATTTTTAATAAAAAAAATTTTATCTATAAAATTTATAATTTTTTGTTTTTCTTTTCAGTCGTGTAAAATAAGGGAAAAGTTTTTTTGTTTTATTTATTTTAAATAATTAAAATTATTATTTATTTTTTAAAAAATTAGAAAAATTAATAAATTATATTTATAATAAAAAATAAAATATTTTATAATTTTATATAAAATAAAATTTATATTATTAATATATTTTTTTTATTTTATTTTATTTTATTTATTAAAATAAAAAAAATTTACTTTTTTTATTTTTATTTATTCAAAAAATTCATTCTTTCTTTTTATTTTCACTCTTTTTCTTTTCTTTTATTTTCTTTACTTTTTATTTTCTACGTAATTCAAATAAAATATTATAAAATTATTATTATCTTACTTATTATTATCAAATAATTTAATTAATTATAATTTATTAATATTTAATTTTATATAATTTGTAAAAAAAATTAATGATATTTTTATCACATTTTAATTGTGATATTAAACTGAAACCAGATAATATTTAATTATTATTTTATTTTATTTTTTTATTTATAAATATTAAGTTCGATATATATATATATATATATATATATATATATATATATATATATATATATATATTTCATGGAACTAAATCCTCTAATATTGAAGAAGATCGGTATCCGAAAAATTAAGAGTAATTCCATATGATTAATCCTTTATTTATGACTCATCTTCTTCCTATTGTTGGCTAATAGCTCCTATCATTAAGGATTTCAATTTTCATGGAGCGAGTAGTTCATTGGGCTGAAGGAGATTTATTAAAAAATTAAAAATTTCTTTACTAAATTCTAAAATCAATAAAATTCAAAATAACATCACAATTATTTAATAGTTTAGATATCAAATTGAAAATAATTGATTTATAAGATTCATAACAATAAATTATACATCATAATTAAAAGTGTTGACCACTTTACTAACAGTATAACATGTATCCATATATTATTAAACTAAATCAGCTCAAGTTTAATATCTTCATACATACAAAGCAACCTTGTAAAAGAACAAAAATTAAACGAAACTCTACCTTTATGAATTGAAGATAGTCCCTGTGGGTAACATTGAAAGAGAAATAGAGGTGAGAAAAGTTGATTGGATCCGAATGAAACCGATGTAACCGAACATCTAAATTCTTGAATTCACTAATACAGATCAGATACCAGTTAAGTTAGATATAAAGGCACAGTTTTAATTAGATAAATACAGTCGGGATTCGGATGACCTCTCATATATATATATATATATATATATATATTAAATTAGAAAGAACAAAGTAGATGAAAGTATTTGGGTTTTCAAGCCTATTCTATAACTACAATGTACACATGGTAGGAATTAACAATGATACTCTTATATATTAAAATTGATTTATATTTCCTTAACTTCCCTACTCAAACAGCTCAGCATTTAAATTTTTTTCAATAGCTTACATGCACATGTAATCAAACGTTAACACATGGGAAAAACTTTTTATGAAAATTACTTATCACTCCTTCTTTGCAACTGAGGAGAATGACTAACCTGTACATAAAAAAAAAGGCTACAAAATAAAAATATTAAATTTGGTACACATCCATCCATCAAGGCATCAATCCTTTACATCATTTTGAAAAAAATGGTCTAACAGTCCTGCTAAATAAAGCTCACAGCTTTCGAAGGCATTCATTCTGGTTTTTATTAAAAAAATAAATAAAGAGAAAGATGTTAAATAATTTTATATTAACTTTTAAGGAATCTACATATTTATATATAATAAAAATTATTATTTCGTTCTCATATAAGAAAAAAATATTTTTTAATTTAGTTAAAAAATTAATTATAAATTATTTTTATTTTTTCTTCTTCCTATTTAAGTATGATTATAAATATAAATATAAATATATTTATTTTGTCTGATGTAATTTATTATTAATTTTTTATTTAGTTAATATTTTTAATATTTATTTTATATATTTTTTAATTAAAATATATTTAATATATAATTTATTATTCGATTCTATCTTTAAATGAAAAATAGAAGGAAGGTAGTGTTGGGTTTGAGATTATGTTATAACTATTTATTGTCTGTGTTCTTTTGGCGGGTCTTGGACTAAGAAATTCTTAAGCATTTCATTAAGGTGCTGGTTGATGATAATATCTATGAGTCTATCACCCTAGCTTGCACTTATTCTTCGTCCTTGTCTGAATTCCCCACTGCCAAGAGAAAAGAAATAAAACTCTCGATTGCTTCATTTTGTTTCCTACACATGCCATATATTATTTTCTTCCTTTTTTCCTGTTACCCATCCTAGTCTCAAAGTTCATTCGTATCAAAACAATAAAATGCAGGAGTTGCACCACCACCCAAGCCATCCTGTCAAAGATCAACTTCCAAGTGTTTCTTACTGTATCACTTCAATTTTAAAATTTTTTTTCATAATAAAAAATATTATTTAGTCACCATTTAAAATGATAGATAGCAAAAATTATAATTTTTATCAATTTTTTTTTAAATTTTTATTTATCAAAAATTATTTGTTAAAAGATACTTTAATAACAATTTAAATGATATAATTATTAAAATTTAGTATATTTTATATCAATTTAATCTATTTTATGTAGGTTAATACAACTTTTATAAAATATTTGTTCAAAAAATTTATTTATTTTTAGTATTATAATTTTTTAAAAAAATTTATTATTATTTTACCTTAATTTTATTTTCAAATCTGTAATAACTCATCCATCAAACTATCATTTCACAAATCCATCACATGATAAATTCAAATTAGACGAAATTAGATCTAAATTAATTAAACTCGATTTATAAGGCTTTCTACCCGTTTAGAACTATTTAAAAAAGTAAATACTATAATAAGATCCTTTAAAAAATATTGTTTTGTCTGAAGTTAAAACAGTAAAGATTACACAATTTGAAATAATTACATACATATATCTTCTTTTAAAGGTGTGACATAGATGATGTTTATCATTAATGTTATATCCTAACAAAATGTATCGCTAAATGAGTATGCCACACACAATGCAGTGCACAAAAAAAAAAAAAAAAAAGTTACACACTTGCGAATAAAGAAAACTGTTGATTTGGACACTCTCCAATATCAAAACTGTTGATTTTTTCCATGAATTCAAGTTTTATTATTACTTATATTTTTTTATATATCTAAACGAAAAAAAAACTAAGTAAATACTAAATAAGATTTTTTATTTAAAATTATATAATATCTATCTAATTAAGTTATATAAATTAAAATTAAAAATTAATAATTGAAATAATATTTATAATTATATATTTTTATTTTAATATATTATATTTTTTATCATAATTTTAAATAAAAAAAAGAGTATAATTATTAAAAAAAATAGGTATTTTTATATTTAAGAATTTTTGTTAATCTATCATAGAACACTCTTCTGTCCTATGATACATAATCTAAGAGTTTTTGTTAATCTTCTTCTTCTGTGATATTATTTTCTATTTTCTGATATTTGATCTTAATTTTTTTTAATCTTTCTCTTTTTTTATATCTGATCTATGTTGCTCAAAGGTTAAGGTTGGTTTAATTTTTCCTCTTATTGATTTTCTAATAATTAATCTATGAAGCTAAGACTAAGATTGCTTGAATTTTTTCTCTTTTGTGAATATGATGATATTTGATTTTATGAAGTCAAGGATGAGAC
This sequence comes from Canavalia gladiata, assembly GCA_037954105.1. Lineage (NCBI taxonomy): Eukaryota > Viridiplantae > Streptophyta > Magnoliopsida > Fabales > Fabaceae > Canavalia > Canavalia gladiata. The sequence goes on from CM075660.1 coordinate 21,845,179, forward strand.
TCATTTAATTTTCCTTTTCCATTGCTATGATGATAAGCAATTTATAAAGTTAAGACTAAGAATGATTATAATTTTTTCTCTTCAATGAATATGGTGATATTTGATCTCCGAAGCTAATGCTAAGATTGATTTTTTTTTTCTCTTCTCTTGGTTGAGTGTGAATATGACCTATGATGATCAACCATTATTGGATTCTTCCTTCTTATTTTGCAAATAGTTTGCAATTTAATTCTCACCTAGAGAGGTGAGACACATAGCAAGATCATCATAAGTCCTAATAATCTTAATAGTTATCCTTAGTTGGTAGTTTTGTACAATGATTTTTTCATTCTAACAATATAGAAAAGTCTAGTTAACATCTGTCTACCTCAAATATCGAGCAACCATCAATTAAAGATGTTGGCGAAAATCCACAAACATCAAACTTTAACCATTCTTCAAATAAGCTAATGTTCATGAACAAATCCTGCCATTCCCTAAAAATTTCAAAAAAGAAGCCAAATACAAGTGAAACTATATCCATATCATATGTTTATGATAACTTTAAAAGACTTGTAACTAAGAGTGCTGCACTTAAAGTTTCTTGTAAATATTGTAAGAAAAGTTTTTTATTGTCACTCTAAGATACATGGAACATCTTGCATGTCTTCTCACCTCACATGTTGACCATAATATACTCATGCTATCACTAGTAATCCTAGTCAAATAATCTTATCCATTTGGTTCTATTAAGAGTGGATACAGTACTAATTACTAGTTATTATCCAAGGTTCAATAACTAGTTATTATCCAAGGTTGAATATAGAGATTTATAGGAAACCTTTTACCACCTTTGTCATACTAGATAAACAATCCTTTAAAAATATAGATAGTGGAGATTTCAAACTTATTTGTTGGCCCCAATTTAGCCCATCTTTTAAGAAATAGTAACAAAAGACAGCTAGCAGCTTTATCAAGATAAAAAAAAATCAAATTAAGATCATTATTTATGCAAATTTTTTTTATCAAGTAACAGGATTATGTTCGAACCTCAAAATTTTTAAACAATGTCAGTTTGAACACTCAAAGCTGAATTTGACTTAACCTACTTCCATATTTAGTTTAGAGAGAGTGGAGATGATGGGGAAAAAAGATAATTTTAAAGATAGAAAGACAAATATATTTAAAAAATAAATAAAAAACTAAAAGTATAGAGAAATTGAGAAAAGTTGAGAGATGAAAAAAATTAAAGAGAAAGAAAATTCTAAAAATAAATAAAAAATATTTAGAGAAAGATAAAAATCTAAAAAAAAATATAAATAAATTAAATAATATTTTAGTATGATAAAAATATTAAAGATAAAATTTTAAGAGAAATAAATTTTAGAAAAAATAAATTAAATATAAAATAGTATCATAAAAGTTAATTTATACTTCTCTTACTTAATTTAAGAATTACATGAATTAAAATTTAAAAAATTTTACTTTTAGATTAACTATAAAAATAAATGAGTTAATCCACGTTCATTTTATTTAATTTGAAGATTACATAACTTAAAATTTAAAAATCCTACTTATTACTGAATTATAAAATAAAAAGTTATAAAATAAAATTAAATGAGTTAGCTTATATTTATTTTATTTAATTTAAAATTTATATAAATTAAGATATATAAAATATTATTTTTAAATAAATTATTAAATAAAATATAATAAAAAATTAAATTACATTCTTTTTACTTAATTTAAAAATTTATTTTTAGATAAATTTAAGTAAAAAAATTACATAAATTAATCTATAATTAACTCATACTAAAATTTTTAAATTAAAATTTAAAATTTTTTACTTCATCATATAACTTATAATTAAAGTTTAAAATTAAATGCGCCAACCCAACCCATGATCCTAGGATCAATTTGACACTTCCATGTGATTCCGAAGTTTGGTATCCGAAGCCGCCCCAATAATCATCCCTGTTGACGAACATTACGAGATCTCAAACGGGAAATTGTAAAAGGGCAAAATGTGATGCTCATTGCTTTCGTTAGACGTCTACGATTGCATGTCGATTTTCTCAGCCTTCGCCTGAGTAATAAATGCAGTCTCAGTTAGGGCATCTTCAAAGAAAATAATAATGATTACGAGATCTCAAACTGGAAAAAGACAAAACGTCATGGGTGGGGCCCATTATGATTTCGTTAGATGTGTACTATTGGATGTTGACTTTCTGTACCTTCGCCTGAGTAATAAATGAAGCCTCACTGTCTTCAAATCACTAACATAAAAAATGTTGGTACCGTCATCTTTTGGTGGCTCTTTAATGGTGACTTTGTTACTTCTGAACTTGGCTGTGGGAGTGTTGGGTGCTGATCGCTATAGCAGAGATGACTTCCCACCTGACTTTGTTTTCGGCTCAGGCACCTCTGCTTATCAGGTTTCCCATTTCTTCATTTCTTACCAATCATTTTCTCTTATCCTAAAGCGATTCAGTTTAGCGGATTAGTGATTGGTAAAATGCAGATATGAATTTACACGTGTTTTACTCATTAGATTATATGTTATTATTGTTGTTAATTTAAACATGTGATTTTAAACAGGTAGAGGGAGCTGCTAATGAAGATGGAAGAACTCCTAGCATCTGGGATACCTTTGCCCACGCTGGTTCATTCCTTCGCTCTTATTTATTCTTTCCATCCACTTACTAATTTTAGTTTTTGATAATTTTGTAAGCTTGCTTAATTTTTTAAGAAATTAATATTGACGTATTATTGCCATTATCGATCTAATATACATATTTTCTAAAAATTATAAATTACAGGAGGGAGTGATAAGTTAGATAGAAGTAATTCTATCTTAAGATATTTTATTTAATATTTTTTTAAAAAGTTAAATTTTATCAATTTAATTGTTATATTTTTTTATAAATTATATATATATATATATAACTTTTTAAAATTTAAAAAAATTTAATAATTTATTAAATAAATTTAAATCTACGTATATTAATAAAGTTACATTATCCGTTAAAATTATATAATAAAATAATTTTTTTAATTTTTATAAAATTTTATAAATATAATTTATATAATAAATTTATTCATTTAAAAAAATATTAAACATAATAATTTTAGTATGAACTGTTTTTGGATTAACATGATTTAAAAACAATGTAGCTATGATAAAAATAGTTTTTTTTAAATTAAATATGAACTCAAGTGGAAAAAGTTGGAGAATCGTTGTAAATTAATTATTAATTAACATTTAGGCGAGATAACAATAAAAAAAGAACATTTTTGTGAAGAAGAATAATTAAAACATTATTGAAATCGAAGGAAATATGCATCAAGAGAACATAACAGATATACTAGACAGGATATAATATAACAGAGCAAAATATTTTGAATATTGTAGTAGCTATAGGAAAAGTAAAGATTATATGTCCTGTTTTTAAGTTTGGCTCTTGTTAAATAGAAAAAAGTTATTAACGCTTACATTTGAATATTAGAAATAAATTATTAAATTAATCTAATACTTTGAAGTTGTGTTGACAAAACTAATACAGAATTTCTTTTACAATATATGGGGGGAAATGAAAAGTTGTTAATAAACTAAATGAGTACACTCATTTTAATATCATTTAAAATTATTTTGATTTGCATTATTAAATAATTTAACAATGAATATATCATTATTTTTATTTATTTGTTTTAAAAAATATATTATTATAATTCAAATTTTAACGTTAAAATAAGATTATAATTATTCAAATACATGAGGCAGTACACTTTGAACGCTGTATATAATTATAAAAGTCTCTATCCCTAAAACAAGATTTATTACCTTTCACTTTTGTGAGAGTACTGCAGTTAACAGTGGCGATTCGTATTCAAGCTTTTAGACAGTAGAGAACCGAAAATCCAAAACATCATCATTAATTGATTATATTATATATAAATTTTCTGAAATGTGGGAATCGGTAATGAAAAACTGGAATCATATGTAAAGTCACTACCACAGTTTTGCATTTTCGTAGAGTAGTTAATATTTCGCAATTATTCACTTACCAACCATCAGTCTTGTTAAATCATTTTTAATGAACAGGGCATGCGCATGGAGATAATGGAGATATAGCCTGTGATGAGTACCACAAATATAAAGTGAATACTGAATACACTATGCTTCAATATCTTTTGCTTTGCCCATTAATGCATTCCTTGTGAAAAATTGAAAAAGATTGAGGCATAAGCTGTCAAACAATACAGACTAGAGTCACCATGAAGACTTAAAACGATTTTAATTATTTTTCAAAAAATATATAATGCAGGAAGATGTGCGGCTAATGGTTGAAACAGGGCTTGAGGGCTATAGATTTTCCATTTCATGGTCGAGGCTGTTACCAAGTATGACACTGAACACAAACTTGTGCACATAATGAAAACCTTGAATTTTAAGGATTCTCAACACTATTGAAAATGCTTTTGTTGCTCCCCAGATGGCAGAGGACCTGTCAATCCCAAAGGATTACAGTACTACAACAATCTCATCAATGAACTCGTCAGAAATGGTTAAGCTTAAATACGACTTTTCCTATATTTGCAAAATAAACCATGCCTTATGTTCACTACAGAAATTTAAAAAATAAGAAACCTAGAAAACAATATGCTTCTTCAACTGATGTAGCTCTCTCTTTCCCTTGAGCAGGAATACAACCGCATGTCACACTACACAACTTTGATCTTCCTCAGGTGCTTGAAGATGAATATGGAGGATGGGTTAATCGTCAAATCATGTATGTTATTGCAGTAAAACTAAGGCACTTTACACCTTTGAATCTAGACACTAGATCCAAATATGAAGAAATCAAGGCACTGGAAGTTTGGAATACGGAATTATATCCCTTATAAGAGGCACTTTGTGACATCCAGTCTAGCTATTGGCTCTTTAGTTAATATTTTTAGGTTATAAAATTAACATGCATTCTGTGGAGTTACTAGGAACTATATTCTAGTTGTATATTTTGCAAAATATCCAAAACCCTACTACACTTTAATGTTCAAAATTCTAGCTATTCAAACAAATGAGTGAGTGCGTGTGTTCACTTGTGCCTAGTATACAATAAAACACTTACAGAATTGAGAAATATTAATGGATAGTTTACTTGTGTGAAACTGTGAATGCAGAAGAGACTTCACAGACTATGCGGATGTGTGTTTTAGAGAGTTTGGTGACAGAGTACTGTATTGGACTACCGTGAACGAGCCCAATATACTTGCAATGGGTGGTTATGACCAGGGAATAGCCCCACCTCGACACTGTTCTTCACCATTTTGTACTACAGGGAGCACGAGGGGCAACTCAACAATTGAGCCGTACTTGGTAGTTCATCATTCTTTGTTAGCCCATTCTTCAGCTGCGAGATTATACAGTAGAAAGTACAAGGTATATCACCATACATACATATAGTTCCTTACTTCTGGATTTGTTTATTTGTACATCAGAATTTTCTACATGATTAAATGGAGAAGGCTTCAACTCATACACTTGGCATAAAACATAACATTTATATATGTTTCTTAATCTTTTTATATTGATTTTTGCTCTTCTCATAAGGGAAGCTTTGTTGGCAAAGAATGTTTCTGATTCCATGGTCACTTCTGGGACTTTGCAGGAGAAACAACATGGATTTGTTGGTATCTCTCTCTACATATATGGGCTTACTTCTCTAACAAATACAGAAAAAGACAGGGTAGCAGTTCAAAGAGTCCGTGATTTTATGGTTGGTTGGTAAATTACAGTCCCTATGGTTTTACTTCTTCCCCTTGGGTTCTTTATTTATTATCTTAAGACAGGTGAATATATATAACTGAAGCTTTATCTATTAAACCTTCAGCTATTCTCCCTTCAGTTCCTTATTGGCCTAAAAATTACTTTCTTTCATTGGACCTACCGCTATATTTGTTTGATCTGAAATCAGCCTATACTTCCATTTTTCTATAAGCTTTGGCATTTATACTTGAAGACCTTTCCTGTCAAGTATTGCTGATGCCTATGATACACTGAAGAATATGGCAGTTTTACTTTTATGAGCCAACTTTATTGCAGGATTATGGAACCCTTGTTGCATGGAGATTATCCCATTTCCATGAAGACAAATGCAGGTGCAAGAATTCCAGCCTTCACAAATCATGAATCGGAACTAGTTAAGGGTTCGTATGACTTTATAGGTTTAATTCATTATCACAACGTCAATGTCACGGACAATTCTGATGCCTTGAAGAACGGACTCAGAGATTACATTTCAGACATGGCTGCAGAGATGAGTAAGTACTTCGTTTAAGTTTAAGGACAGTGAACTTAGTAAAAGATTAAAGTTGGGCACATAAACGTACTACATTATCATTATCATTAAAGATTAAATTCACAGCATCCTTTTTATCATTATCATTATGAAATTTCCAACTTGTTGAAGTTTCACATTATTTAGCATCACGTAACAATTTTCCTTAGAATGATGCTATATCCATTTAACCTTCTAAGAATCTCTTGATACGTTTATAAAAGTAAGTATTACATATATGAAAAAGTGAATACATATAATATTTTGAAAATATGAAAAAAGAAATTGATAGATTCTTCATTTAGTAATTAGGTGCAGGAGAATTATTAACACAATGCTGTAGAACAATTTAAAGTTATCCTTTTTGATAATGAGCTCAACCATGTGATTTCACTCCTTTTTGAGTGATTGCTAGAACAAGGTAAATGACTCATGATGACTCATGGCTTTCCCGGTTTTTGCAGCTGGACGGAGTATGTATTCAAACGATGAGGTAACAGAAAAATAAAAAACTATGTGTCTCGTAATGAATTGGATCTAATTTTTAGATCACTTCATCGTATGAATAACTAACTAAGTGGCTTTACTTGATTCAGTACGCCATCGCACCGTGGGGTTTATGGCAAGAATTGAATGAATTGAAGCTCCTTTATAGCAATCCTCCTATATTCATTTATGAAAACGGTCTCTCTCTCTCTCTCTCTCTCCTTCCCCTTTTGCAAATTTGATAACTTAACATTAATAACGATTAACGAAAGTGATTGACCATAGTTGAAGAAGATTACAATAATTGCAATGAATATTTTTGAGGAAAATCATTTCTTGTGTTTTGAGGTTTGGATAGTAAACTAGACAAAGCAACTTGATAGCATTAGGTATCTAACTAACATTTCAATCATGATCTACCACTTCATTAATACTTTTTGGCTTGTAGCTAACAATGTCGTTAATTTTATGGCTTATTACGGTTAACATGTATTTTCCAATACATTGCCATCATTTGTTGTATGGAATTTATAACTCAACCATTTACAGTTTATGTGTCAATGGTAAACTAGGAAATGGATGTTAATGATATATTGGGTGCTAGTTCGTTTGGAACAAAGTGGGTTACTGATAAAATTTTGGCTTGTTTAGGTCAACGAACAGCAACCAATTCATCACTGCAAGACATGTCAAGAGTGAAATACTTGCATGGATATATTGGTGGCGTGCTTGATGCCTTGAGGTATAAAATCGCTACTGTATTTCATATTCTTCACAAAGATTTAACAAAAAAAACTTTCGCAAGAAGTCCCTCCGTAGATGAAATAGCTTTTATTTATTACTAGGGATTTAAGATTATGCATTCTCGAATCTATTGAACTATATATTGAATCATTAATTCATCTAATCATCTTGAGAGGACGACTTATCTAAAGAATTAATCAAACATATAAAACCAACACAATATACAACCTTCAAATGGATAGAGCGAAGATGTTATCATTATAGCATAATACAACGGTTTCTTTTTCTATAAGTGTCCACATAAATACTTGTGACGTGTTCTCTGATTTTCTATATCACCCTAAATTTTTTCAGAAATGGATCAAATATAAAGGGGTATTTTGTATGGTCTTTCTTGGATTTGTTCGAGGTGCTGGACTCATATCGCTCCTGCTATGGCCTATACTATGTTGATAGGGATGATCCAGAGTTGAAGAGATACCCAAAGCTCTCTGCAAAATGGTACAGCCAGTTTTTGAGGGGTAGAAGCATCTCTGTGGTTGGAACTATTGAACTTGAGAAGGATCCATCACTTGTTTCTGTCGGCCACTTATTTGAGTAGGTTCTTTAATTAAGACCATCATTGCAAATCGTTTTCTTATGTATTATGCTTACTCCTATTATGCACTTATAAAATAAGAATTTATTTGGAGAAAGCCTAGCTACACGGGCAAATTTCTTTCATTTATAGAGTATATCATCGTTCTGGTCATAAATATTTAGAATATGTTACATTAATTTTTAAAAAATAAAAGAATTTTAATTTCTTTGTAGGAATTAACATAAATGATTAATTAAAATAAAATCAATGTTTAACCATCGTAAATAAAAGGGTATTAAATTTTGTCGCTGCGGGTCAATAAAATTGTTTCGCGTGTTATAGAGTATCTAATGTAGTCAAATATGAGTATAATTTTTTAATTTTGTATTTGGAAGAAGTATTTTAATATTTCAAAGAATTTGAAATACTTAAAAATTAAATATTTTTAATTTAAAATATTTTGTTTGGTTAAAAAAATTTAAATTTTTTTTATTTAAAAGATGAATTTTAAATTTATTGAATTTTATATTTGTATGTTGTAAATTTTTTATTTAAATTAAATAATTTAATTTTTACTAAATACAAAATTTTACATTTAAATATTGATAGATTTTTTAAAATTTTTTTCTACTTTTTTATAACAAAAATTTAGATATATAAATATTTTTATTATGTAATATATTTAAACAAGATAATAACCTAATAAATGTACATAATTAAAAGAATGAGAAAAATACGATTATATTATTTGATATTGATAATATTGTGTTAAAAGATGAAAATGAGAGAGAAAGATGTGAGAAAAAAAATAGCGAAAGAGAAAGTAACACGAGTATAAAATAATGAGAAAGAAAGTAATAAAAATGAAATTATTGTTCTTGAAAATGAGTTGAAGAACTTGAAGAAATGAAGAAATTTTAAATTTGATCTATTTTGAAAGAATTTTAAATTCTTTTGCCTTGTGTTTTAATGAAGTATTTCAACATTTCAAGAAATTTGAAATATTTGAAAATATAAATGTTTTCAATTTAAATACTTTCATTTTAAAATATCTTGTTTGGATAAAGAAATTTTAATTTATTATATTTAAATTTTTTTATTTGGATGATAGAATTTAAATTCATTGAAATTTAAATTTTTAAATTTTTATTTAGATTAAATAATTTAATTTTAACTATATATAAAATTTTACGTTTAAATATTTATAAGTTTATCTTAATTTTTTTCTTACTTTTCGTGTTCACAAAAGAATTTAAATATACAAGTATTTTTATTATGCAATATATTTAATTAGAATAATAATCCAACAAATGTACATAATTAAAATGATAGAAATATACAATTATATCAATTGATATTAAAAACATTATGTTTAGATACAAGAGATGATAGATAAAGATATAAGAGAAAAAAAATAATGAAAGATGAAGTAATATAAATACAAAATAACGAGAGAAAGGAATTTCAAATTCCATCTATTCTTTAGAAAATGTCTGTAATTTGAAATTTTTTACAAAATAATATCCAAACAAAATATTTTAATGGCTAGATTTTAAATTCTTTAAAAATTATTTTCCCTCCTTAAAATACCTTCCAAACACAACTTATTTTAGTTTGTTAAATTATTTTCTTAAAATTTCTAAAATTTAAAATTTATTACAAAATATTATCCAAACAAGATATTTTAATTTTTAAAATTTTAAATTCTCTCAAAAAATATATTTTCTTGTTAAAATACCTCGTTCAAATACGGGTGAAAGTTTTCTTTCAAGATCTTTTAAATATTATTTTTTCAATTTAATTCTTTTTCTACATAAATAAATTATAAAAAAGTTAAATAAATTTAATATTATATTAATTATTATTTTAAAAATTAAATCAAATCGATTGTCTTTCCAAATAATTTGAATCACAAAATTGTTTAAAAAATATTAATAATAAACGGATGAAAGTGATAAAAAAAATAAAAAATCACTATGAATAGAATAGGTAAAAATCTAATTTATATATAAAATAATATTATTATAATTTTAAAAAAAAATATTTGATTATATTTTATAAATTAAATTTTAAAATAATATAAAATTTTTAATTTTTAATTATATAAAATTATTATATTATATATATTTATATATTTTTTAATATATTATATATTATAAACATTTTAAAATAATATTAAATTAATGCTAATTATGATTCAATCACTCTTATACCGTTCAACCTTAAACAAGGATCAAACAGTTGGATTTTAAAAACCTTAATGCTAATAGTTGTGTTATCTTGTGGCCCTGTTTTCTGGTTATTCTAATTCTATAATAGTTCGTTCATTTAAACTTTAAATTTAATATATGTTATATTTTAGGAGTCAGACTACACATCTGACGTTAACATATCCATAAAAAAAATAAACAGAGCCATTGAGAAGCCTTTGACCGCATTTAATATCCATAAAATATTGAAAAAATCGATTATTTATCTTTTAAAATCAAAACGATAAATTTTTAAACGAGCACATGACTTATCACAAATTTTCAAATAATTAAGATGATAATTTAGCCCTTAAGTTTCAATGAAAGGATAGAGGATGGCAAAGCCAAAGAGCTAGTGTATGACTAATAAAACTTGCGCAGGCACATAACTAAATATGAATTGTTAGCCCCAACCAATTAATGAATACATTATAAAAAAAAAATTAAGGAAAAAATTGAAACCAACCATTCGCATAGTAGCACCCATAGTCACGCGGGACGGTGCCGTTTAGAAGGCCAAACCTTGTGGAAATGGCATCGTTTTGTGGCGCATGCCTCATCCGGGAGAGGATGAATTGAGAAATATTATTTTATTTTAAAATTTTGATACGTTGTCACACTTTCATTGGTTGTGCATAACATCTCATATTTAGATGTGCACCTACACAAATTTTTACTCTGTCGTTTTAGGCACTATATTAGGGACACTTCAAAGCAAAATACAAATTTCTCATAATATTCTATTTTATTTTCCACTTCTTTCTTCCATTTTTTTTTTCTTTTCTATATATTAGTTGACATCACTTTTGTAAACAATCAGTTCACATAACTCTAGCCATATTTAAAAGAAGAGAAGAATCAGCACGTAACATAGCTCTTGCCACATTTAAAGAAGAAAAGAATCAGCCCGTAACATTTCACAACTCTAATTTAACACAAATAATTATACATAGAAAATGATAAAGGAGAAGAGGATATAACAAGATAAATGAAACTTATTAATAATAAAAATGTACATTACATAACACTTCGTATTTAGATTAGTGTTTGTAAACTTAATTGTAAATAAGCTTAAGAAGACACATGATTAATGCTATAACCTTTTCAGCGAAGCATTTTATTTTATTTATTTTGTAATTAAAGCTTAAAATAAAAAATATTTTAATATATATATAAATCTCTAACTTATTAAATTAAATAATTAATATTTTATTTTATCATAAGTTAATTTTTATCTCTATTTTTTTTAACAACATGTTTATGTATGATGTTAAATATTATAATGATCAATCAGTTGGATTTAAATATTTTCGTATTGTTTAACATGTTGAATATAATCATTGCATCTAAATGTTATCGTTGTTATTATCCTTAGAACTTGAGTTTTGAAAAGAACCTCTTCGCTGAAATTTTAATTTTGTAATAGAAGAATTAGGAATAGATAGCATTGTTGTTCTTCCTCCTCATCTTACCATGCATAATAACCCTAATCGTTGGTAATTTATGATGATGAATAAAGATAGAAGTTCTATACGAAGTGAAAATTCAAGAATATCATAGGTGATGCATAAGAGAAATGAGTATGTGAAATGTTTATACAAATATTGAGCAGTTATTATGGTTTCTAGTTCTAAAAAAAATCTTGAAAACCTTTATTATGAATTCTAGAAATGAAGGTAATGGTATTTTATTTCTTTAAAGCTTTACATGGAAAGCTTTACTATGTAGAGTTATTTTAACACTTTGAAATGTGTTGTGCAAATGGATGATGCGCAAATTTTTTATATGGTATAATAACACCATTGAAGAAGAAAATGAAACTACATCAACCATGAATGTTGAATGTAATGATTAAGAATGGATAAAGAATATGTCAAAGAAGCTTAATGTTTTGGATATCAAACATAAATTCAATATGGATGTTGTGTACAACAACTTGATATTATATATATATATATATATGTATGTATTCATAGATAAAGAAATTATCCATATTATCCGTATGCAAATTTGTTCAAGTAACCTAAAAGCAACCTTAACTAATTTAGATTACAATTAGAGACAAGTTAACATTTTAAATTAAGAGATTGAGTCCTTTAAAGTTAGCGTCAACATAAATTTGTTGATTTGGTGGAATCATCAATGTGTGCAGGTAGAGAATTCAGAAGTGGGCTTCCTTGTGCAATAGCCTTTGCAGTCTATGGTCCAGATGATGATCTTGTTGTATTAGTGAAATTTCTTGGAATTGATGATATTGGTGTAGTCTGGTCAATCTTCCCAATTGTTAGTTTACGCTTAAGTAGCTTCTTAGGGGATACTTCTTGAGGTGAGAGTGGTGACTAAGATAAGTGTAATTTGATCAGTATGATTCTAATACTCTTAGTTAGGAAAGGCCTCAATGTCATTTGCATAAATAGCTTGATATAATGTCATTATCAACAAGTGTGATAATGGTTTTCGAATCTTTTATTCTTAAATGTTATTGCAGTTATGACATGCATACAAGGTATTCCTACAACATAGTATAAATCAATATTAAAACATGTGAATGTTATATGATGAACTAATTGATATTTAATGTGTAACCTATTAGCTTTCAAAATCTACAAATGCAACTTTGGATTCCTAGATTAATGGCAACTTTTGTTGACCAAGAATGTACCTCTAACTTAGGTTAGTCATTACTCTTACATTGTTAACCAATGATATAACTATTACAAAAATAGAAAATAAATGATCAAACTTATAAAGTTAACCAATGATATAACTATTACAAAAATAGAAAATAAATGATCAAACTTATAAATAACAATACTTGACCATATAGTTGTTTACTTATTATATTCAATTTTTTCAACTTTTCCAACCTACTTTGTTGGATTGTGATAAGTGGTCAATGTATCTTGCCAATTTCAGCTTGTTTGTGTTTATGGTGTTAAAGATCAATATCATAATTTCTTCTAGCATAATAATAATGGAATTCTCCCTAACTGCTACAATCTTGGCATTAAATATTTTACAATTGTTATTGCAAATGTTATAAACCTTTGACCAAGGTGAAAAATAGTCAATGATGTTAGAGTGTTTCATATCCTTCTCCTTTATCAATTTTTTCACAAGTTTACCAATGATCCAATCTTGTGATGTTTGCTTATGTTTAAAAACCCATATACGTTTACTCTTAAAAGCTCTTATCTGAAAAGAGTGTTAAGTATTACTATAACTAGAAAAAATCTCTCATTGACAGGTTTTCTGATTACATCTTTCTCTAGTTATAACTTTGACATTTTTTACCCAACACATTTATCAACTCAATTAAATTGTATAATCTTTAATAGCCTTTTTGAAGGATTCAATAGCTGAAAATTTAATTTCAAGTTCTAATTGAATGTGCACAAAAGTTGAATCCTCATTATACTATGAGTATATGTTCTTTTCTTCATATTCATCATCCAAATTAGTAGGAGTTTTCATTTCTTCTAATTTCCATGATGATTGTCCTTCACTACCATAAGATGCACTTCTTCAACTTCATCAGCAGAAGAAACTTGGTCCATAACAAATTTTGTTTTTCCTTTCTTAGTCTTCTTTTCATTACTTCATCATATTATGGCCTTTTTGTTTTTTGATTTTTTCGATTACCTTTTTTTTTTGCAATCTTTTCTCTTTGTTAATTGATTCCTTAGCATAATTTTCATCTTCTACAACCTTCTTTCTCTAACCCCCGATCTTATATGTCCATCTTTCTTACTTAGTAAGACACTGCTCAACCTTAGCACCAACATCAACAGTAGTAGCCTAAGCATGTTCAGACCCACCATCACCCCTCCCAGCCTTAGCACCATCACCCTCTCCACCATAAGGTTATTTAGCCTCATCTTCATGATCAACATAAGCATCCTCAACACCTTCAAATTAGCAACACCCTTAACCTCAGCAATATGCTTAAACTCAACGACAGCACCATCTCCTCCCTCACCAGCAACACCTTCACCATCCTGAACATCAACACCCTCATTTGTGTCCTTAACAATAGCTTCATCATGATGACCCTCACCATGTATAACCTTAACAACCTCAACCCTTGGAACCTCATGTTCATCTTCAACAGCCTTATCCTATGAATTTTTTTTTTCAGAACTTCAACATTTGTATCCTCATTCATTGAATATTCACAATAAATATCTATTTTCTTATCATTTCTCTTGATAACTTTTATCATATGTAATAAATCTGCATCATGTTCTAAAATTCTAAGACCATAACAAAAACTCAATCTACGATCCAACTAGAATACATTTTTCACATTAAACTAACCAAGTTCCGTAGCAAATTTCTTAAAATTGAAGACATCCAACATGTTTTCATCACAGTCATCCCAAATTTTTATATTATTTCATTTATATTTGACTCATTCATCATCCTTAACAAATTTTTCATCATGATGAATAAATAAAGTTAAGGAGTGCACTAAGTAGAAAAAGAATAAGTTCACAATGGGGACCATATATAATAAATGAATTCCACTAACTCAAACAATTAGAAACCACATACATTAAAAATGCATTCTTCCTAATCTCACAACAAGAGACCACGTGTACAACACAACCAAAAATGTTAACCTCACACAAACACTCTAACATAACAATGCCAGGATTCTAATATTTCCAATATTCAAACAAATCTTAACCTAAAGTTGGCCTACAATAATAATCAAAAGAAAACAAATTTTATGGGGCAAGATAAGGACAAATACTTGGTCTATTTTGATCAATTTGAATAACTTCAATTCCAACAGAAAAAACGCAGACAATCAAAAAAAGATAATATATTTTTTCCTCCAACTAATTTCAAAAGGTTTTTTTCCCAACGTGATGAAGAATATGACAATATTTAAACTTAGCTGGAATTTATTATAATATTTAATGTGATACATAAACATCATTTAAAAAAAATAAAAATATAAACTAATCTGCATGATAGATAATAAAACAAAAAATTAATAACTTAATTTTATTAAATCAAGTATAATTTTAAATTTTACTAACAAATTAAAAATTAAAGTAATAATTTTGTTTCTTTTATATATATATATATAATCTGCATATGTGAAGATAAAAGTCTTCTTTATAGAAATTTATATATAAAACAATAAGCAAAGCTGTCGCAACCGCAATTCTGACGAGATGACGAACTCGCTAAAATTCGAAAATGGAATATTTTATTTGTGTGGAGTCGCCACCAAATTTTTATTTAAGGGAAAAGGTTTGGAAAAACCCTAACTTGAAGATAAGATTCTAAGTTCGGGAGTCGATTACGAGCAGGGAAGGTGTTAGGCACCCCGCTTGCCCGCTCCGAAGAACGGTACCCTTAAATCGAGCGTGTGATTATTTGAAAATTGTTTGATCCCTTTTATTAGCGTGAAAATAAATATTCGAGAGAGGTTAGCCTGACAGGACTTGACCCTGCTCCTACGTATTCCCCGGTGCAATGGGAAATTCAAGGCTCACGTAGTTCTGGTAGACTTGCAGGCTTGACCTTCAAATGGAGTGTAAATCGGAAAGCAAATGTTTTGTTGTTGTTGTGTTTTTTTTGTTGGGAAATATTTTGAGGGTGCAATCCCAATCCACATGTGCACAGGGCCCAAGACAACTACGACTGCACTTGGACCTATACAGACCTCTAAACAACGAGCAGCAGAAAAAGCTAACAGTTCGTTTTTAGGGCCCATTGCAGGAGATTAAGGAAAGCGAAAACCAGATTTTTATTTTACCGAGAGCAAAGGAAATGAGGGGCAATCCCAATCCACATATGCACAGGGCCCAAGACAACAACGGCTGCACTTGGACCCATACAGACCTCTAAACAACGAACAACAGAAAAAGCTACCAGTTCGTTTTTAGGGCCCATTGCGTGAGATTAAGAAAGCAAAGACGGGATTTTTATTTAACTGAAAACAAAGTAAATGAGGTGCAATCCTAATCCACATATGCACAGGGCCCAAGACAACAACGGCTGCACTTGGACCCATACAGACTTCTAAACGACGAACAGCAGAAAAAGCTACCAGTTCGTCTTTAGTGCCCATTGCGTGAGATTAAAGAAAGCAGAAAAAATATTTTCATTTGATCGTTTTCTTGATTTATAAATATCGGACGCGCGTGGGCTTAATCGGACGTTTTTAGGGAAAAGGAACTGGTTGAAAAGAAATGGTTGATTTGATATTTTGTGGAAAATTAAACTTGATTTAGTTAGAGAAGGAGGATCTAAAAGAAAATGGACTTGATTTGGGAAGGGGATTAGATGTTTTTTTTTAAAAAAAAAAAAAAAATTTTGACCAAATTGTAGGTTGGCTGATAGGAAGGTTGGGCCGCAGCCACCATGTGTGGGTGCGCCTGGTATTGTGGGTGATAAGGTGTTTGGTAGGCGGGTGAAGGTGCGGCGGGAGCATGGTTCGGACCAACGGAGACATAGTGAGCCTCTGCCTCCTTCTTTTTCCACGAATTGTTCGTCGGCTTCTTCACGCTAACGCTGCCGACGGTGTTATGCATGATCTTGCCTCGGCGGAGGCCGTTTTCCACGCGTTCTCCAATCAACACCATATCGGAGAAGTTGGCGGACACGCTGCCCACCATTTTGTCATATAACGGCGCAGGGAGAGTCTCCATAAATGTGCTTATCATCTCCCGTTCTAGTAATGGAGGTTGAACTTGGGCGGCCAGCTCCCGCCACCTTTGCGCATACTCTTTGAAGGATTCACTCTCCTTCTTCACCATGTTCTGAAGCTGGGTGCGGTCAGGAGCCATCTCCATATTGTACCTGTACCTGTAAATATGAAGAGTTGAGGGGCTTGTTAGCAAATATGATAAGTTAAGGGGCTTATTGGCAAATATGATAAATTTAGGGGCTTATCAGCAAATTTGGTAATTTTAAGGACTGTTTTGCAAATTTTAAAAGTTTGGGAAAATTAAGCAAATTTGCACAGAGGGGTTCTTCTTCCCCGGATCCTCCTGGACTTCTTCTTCCACGCCGGATTTCGCTCACCCTTTTATCCTGGAAATTCCGGCGAGTTGCTCGTCGTGGTGGCTGGTATCCAACCTGCAGGTGCCGAACTTCATGCCTGCGGCGATGGCTGGTCAAGTCGCAACCACTGCCACCTCCGTCATTCCACCACATCTGTATGCGTCGCGCTTCCTAACGGCGACGCCTTCGTCGGCGATTCGTTGGCTCAAGAGGTCGTTTGGGCCTCCCCGCTTCCCATTGTTGTAGGCGGCGACGGAGAAAAATCTCCTTCCAGCTGGGGTTAGCAACGCCGGATTCTCCTCTGTTGGAGCATCGAACTTGAGCGACAAACGCACCTCGGCGACCGGGGCCTCCCCAGATTCTCTCATCCCTCGTCCGCGACGAACTTTGGCTCCGATTCCGATCGTGTGTGAGGCCAAAGGGAGTGGATCGTCGCGTCGTGCAACACTGGGGGGAAGAACGCCGCCACTGGAGCTGTTCGTTTGGTTCCCCAAAATCTTCACTCCTCCCTTGCTAAGTGGGGGGGCTAGTTCTGCGATTTGGATCAACACCGACCCATGGTACAATGGCGATGAACGCGCCTTCAACGTCTCGGGTCAGGAATGAACTCTAACGCTCGGGGCACTTAATTTTGCAAACATCCGTCGTTTCCACAGCGCTCAGTCAGTTATAGGTGTTGATTATCTTATTATTTAGCTTCCTTATTTCGTTTGTTTACACATATTTTAGTTAACGGCGATGGGGTGAGCCGATTGTAAGCGATTCATATTTAAGTGAATACCATTTCCACAGTCCCAGCTAGCAGATATACAGAGACGCTAAAATTTTGAGGAGATCAAAGGTTGGTAAGGGATTAGATGCTAACCTTGTCAAGCGGAACTACCAAATACGGATTAAGGGCTTATCGAGGGCGAAAGAGAGCTATCTTCCGTTGATGGAATCTTGGGCACAAACCCCTTTTTCTAAAACCTCCCCCGCTGCTAATACCCTCTCCCAAAAACCTTAAGAGAAAACCTCCACAAAAGAAAAGCCTCATCGCTGAAAAGGAAAAGTCCCCCCTATTGTGCCCCCTTCACCTTTTTATATCCTCTCTTATTTATTTTGCCTTTTCTTTTCATCATCATTTTTTTTAAAAGAGATTTTTATTTTTTTATTTTTTTTAATTATTTCTTTTTTCAGATTATTAACTATTTTTATTTCTTTTTCAAATTTCTTATCTTTTATTATTTTTCAGATTTCCAACTTCTTAATTATTTTTCAGATTTTTTATTTTTAATTATTTTTCACATTTTTAACGTTTAATTACTTTTCCAGATTTTTAATTTTAATTTCCAGTTTTTTTATTTTTAATTATTTTTCCAGATTTAAATTTTTTAAGATTTTTAATTATTTTTCTAGATTTTTAATTTTTTAAGATTTTTAATTATTTTTCTTTTTCTCTTTTGTTTTGTTTTGCTTTTTATTTTTTTGGTTTTTGATTTTTTGATTGTTTTATTCTTTGATTTTTATTTTTGTTTTCAGAATTTAATTTTTATTTTAGTTTTCAGATTTTTTTAATATATTTTAGTTTTCATATTTTTTAATTTTTATTTTGTTTTTAATTCTTTTTGAATTTGTTATTATTTATTATTATCATTTATTTTTTATTTTTTATTTTATTTCCTTATTATTATTATTATTATTTTGATGTTTTTCCTTTTTCCTTTACCTTTTATATATATTTTTTTGTTCGCTTTCTATTTTCTGCTTTTTCTTGTTTCTCTGTTTTTTCTCTGCTTTTCTTGATTGTTCACATAAATAGAATGACGAATGAGGGCCTCAGACATAATTGGGTGTTTACAGTTTATCCCTCTTTACTTATTTCCCGTCTAATAATATGAGAGATGACTCTCTGGATTATCAGGAAGGGAATAAGTAAAGACGTGAACACATTATGTCCGAGGCGGCCTGGGAGGCCCTGGGCTCGCTTATATGGCCTAACTAGGCTGTGGACGCTGCTGATGTGCAAGTGAAGCGGGGTGAGATGGATTCGTGAGAACGGGCGTGGACAAAGGATAGGGTGCCTTGGCAGACCTTGTTTGAACACGGTGGAATGAGGAGAACCCAGCGGTCTGACACAGAGGCCAGGAATGCAAGAAAGTAAATTTGAACGAGGCCTGTCATCATAGGCCGAGGGTGCAGAGATTTAAACATGCAGAGGCCTGACATCATAGGCCTAGGGTGCAGAAAATTAAACATGCAGAGGCCTGACAACAAAGGCTGAGGGTGCAGAAAATAAAACATGCAGAGGCCTAACAACAAAGGCCGATGGTGCAGAAAATTAAACATGCAGAGGTCTGACAACAAAGGCTAAGGGTGCAGAAAAATAAACATGCAGAGGCTTGACAACATAGGCCTAGGGTGTAGGAAATTAAACATGCAGAGGCCTGACAACATAGGCCTAGGGTGCAGAAAATTAAACATGAAGAGGCCTGACAACATAGGCCTAGGGTGCAGAAAATTAAACATGCAGAGGCCTGACAACATAGGCCGAGGGTGCATAAAATTAAACATGTAGAGGCCTGACAACATAGGCCGAGGGTGCAGAAAATTAAACATGCAGAGGCCAGACAACATAGGCCTAGGGTGTAGGAAATTAAACATGCAGAGGCCTGACAACATAGGTCGAGGGTGCAGAAAAATTAAACATGCAGAGGCCTGACATCATAGGCCGAGGGTGCAGAAAAATTAAACATGTAGAGGCCTGACAACATAGGCCTAGGGGGCAGGAAAATTAAACATGCAGAGGCCTGACAACATAGGCCTAGGGTGCAGAAAATTAAACATGCAGAGGCCTGACAACATAGGCCTAGGGTGCAGGAAAATTAAACATGCAGAGGCCTGACAACATAGGCCTAGGGTGCAGAAAATTAAACATGCAGAGGCCTGACAACATAGGCCTAGGGTGCAGGAAATTAAACATGCAGAGGCCTAACAACATAGGCCGAGGGTGTAGAAAAATTAAACATGCAGAGGCCTGACATCGTAGGCTGAGGGTGCAGAAAATTAAACATGCAGAAGCCTGACAACATAGGTCTAGGGTGCAGGAAAATTAAACATGCAGAGGCCTGACAACATAGGCCTAGGGTGCAGAAAATTAAACATGCAGAGGCCAGACAACATAGGCCTAGGGTGGAGAAAAATAAACATGCAGAGGCCTGACAACATAGGCCGAGGTGCAGAAAATTAAACATGCAGAGGCCTGACAACATAGGCGGAGGGTGCAGAAAATTAAAGTGCAAGGCCTGACATCATAGGCCAAGATGCGGAATTTAAAATGCAAGGCCTGACATCGTAGGCCGAAGTGCGAGAAACTGAACTAGTGGAATGTAAAGATGGCCTACTGGTAGGCTTGAGAGTGAAAATTTTGTGTTTTTGTTTGCAGACTTCAACTTCCTGGCTTTCTTTAGCATTAATCATGATTTTCGAAATGAGCTAGATCCTCTGACCTGTTTGTTTGCTCTTCTTGTTTTGCTGGAGCGTCCACTGCGTTTGTTACTCTTTTGAGGGGTAAGGTGTTTTGATCTAGTGAGAATTTGTAATCGAGAAAATTTTGAACTCACCCTGACCTTCAGAACAGCATTAGCAATAGTAATTGTCATTCAAAATTCAATGATAGATTGCGTTTTGCATATACATCTTGACAAAATAAAATACAATTGCTTTGAGGTGTAAGACAAAGGCCATGCTGGGATATTAGCAGATGGGTATTTGGTGGTTTGATTTGGTTGATTGGATGCCTTTGAGACGGTCAGTGCTAGTATTGTACTTCGGCAACAGCTGCTGTCTCATCGACCTTGCTTCTGAGGAAAACAAAATTTTGCCCCAGTTTAATCGATTTGCCCTGGCTTGATTGATTTGTCCTAGATCGGTCTTGAACCTTTCGCTTCAATTGCAACCGAGTTTGATTTTGTTCATCGCCTTTCAATACCCTGAATGCTTGCTGATTTTTGCCCCAGTATAAGGCTCAAGTCCTTATTTGACCACTGATTTGCCCCAGTATGGACGGAGACTGCTTGTCACTCTTCTTAACCGGGAGAACCAACTCCTTCCTTATCTGCCTTGTCAGTACCGTTTTGCCCTGATTTTTGTCTAGGCTGCCCTTATGGGTTCTCGACCTAGCGGGCCCTTTTGCTTGAATTGCCCTAACTTTTGCCTAGGCCGCCCTTGTGGGTTTTTCTCCTAGCGGGCTCTTTTCTACTTGAATTGCCCAAAGTTTTGCCTAGGCCGCCCTTGCGGGTTTTCGACCTAGCGGGCTTTTTCTTTTTGAGTTGCCCTAACTTTTGCCTAGGCTGCCCTTACGGGTTTTCGACCTAGCGGGTTTCTTTTAAGCATAATACCGCTTGACGGCATCTGAGTTGATAGGGTTGGGCAAGTCCTTCCCGTCCATGTCAGTCAGGATTAGGGCGCCTCCAGAGAAAGCCTTCTTAACTACATAAGGTCCATGGTAATTTGGAGACCATTTCCCGTGCAGGGCTTTCTGCATTGGCAGCAGCCTTTTGATTACCAAATCTCCCTCTTGGAATTCCCGAGGATGGACCTTTTTATCGAATGCTTTCTTCATTCTCCTTTGGTACAGTTGGCCATGGCATACCGCCGCCAATCTTTTCTCATCAATTAGGTTCAGTTTGTCCATCCGGGCTTGGACCCATTCGGCCTCTTCTAGTTTGGCATCCATCAGGACTCTCAGCGAAGGGATCTCCACTTCGATCGGGAGTACGGCTTCCATCCCATATACCAATGCGAATGGCGTTGCCCCAGTAGAAGTGCGGACTGAGGTCCGATATGCGTGTAGTGCGTAGGGGAGCATTTCATGCCATTCCCTGTATGAGAGCACCATCTTCTGGATGATCTTCTTGATATTCTTGTTGGCCGCCTCAACCGCTCCATTCATTTTTGGTCGGTATGGGGATGAATTGTGATTCTGGATTTTGAACTGGTCGCACAACTCCGACATCATCTTGTTGTTCAGGTTAAAACTGTTGTCCATGATGAGTTTGCTGGGCAGCCCATATCGGCAGATCAATTCTCTTTTCACAAATTTAACCACCACATTACGGGTTACACTGGCATATGAGGCGGCCTCGACCCATTTAGTGAAGTAGTCAATGACAACCAGTATGAAACGGTGTCCATTAGATGCCTTGGGCTCGATCGGGCCGATGACATCCATCCCCCACATAGCGAACGGCCAGGGCGACGACAACACCTTCAACGACGTTGCTGGCACGTGGACGTTGTCTGCATATACTTGGCACTTGTGGCAGGTTTTGACGTATTTGTAACAATCAGTCTCCATGGTCAGCCAATAATATCCGGCTCTGAGGATCTTCCTCGCCATTGCGTGTCCGTTAGCGTGAGCCCCAAAAGACCCTTCGTGAACTTCCTTAAGGATTTTGTTGGCTTCTACTGTATCTACACACCTGAGCAGAACCATGTCGTGATTCCTTTTGTACAAGATTTCTCCATTGAGGAAGAAACCGGCGGCTAATCTTCGTAGGGTCCTCTTATCATTTTCCGTCGCATTGACGGGGTATTCTTTAGTTTTCAAGAACTGCCGAATGTCATGATACCAGGGCTTCCCGTCTGGTTCCATCTCCACCGCTTGGCAAAATGCCGGTCTGGAGTGATGTTGGATGCGGATGAGAGGCATATCTTCTTCTCGCCCGATTTCGAACATAGATGATAAAGTGGCTAAGGCATCAGCCAACTGATTGTCTTCTCGAGGTATGTGTGAGAAGGTGACCTCCTCAAAATGCTCTAGCAGTTCCTGGAGGCGCGCTTGATAAGGCACTAACTTTGCATCTTTGGTCTCCCACTCTCTTTTGACCTGGTGAATGACCAAAGCCGAATCGCCGAAGACCTCTAGGCGCTTCACATTAGCTTCGATTGCTGCTTGGATCCCCAAGATGCAAGCTTCATATTTCGCGACATTGTTAGTGCAATCGAAAGCCAGGCGGGCGGTGATAGGTATATACTTCTTTTCTGGGGAAATCAGTATAGCTCCTATACCATGGCCCATCATATTAGACGCACCATCAAACAACATTGTCCAATTTTCCCCTTGTGCCTTCTCTTTTCCATTAAAGATTGTCATTAAGTCCTCATCAGGAAATTTCGGCTGCATAGCCTGGTAATCTTCTATGGGTTGTTGGGCCAAATATTCTGTCAGTGCACTGCTTTTGACAGACTTCTGGGTCACATACAGGATGTCATATTCCGAAAGCATCATTTGTCATTTTGCAATTCGTCCTGACAACGCAGGCTTCTCGAATATGTACTTAATCGGATCCATCCAGGATATTAGCCATGTGGTGTGGCTCAGCATATACTGTCTTAGGCGGTGTGCCGCTCATGCCAAAGCGCAGCAGGTTCGCTCTAATAAGGAGTATCTGGCCTCGCAGTTTGTGAACTTTTTGCTCAGATAGTATATTGCTTGCTCCTTCTTCCCGGTTTCATCATGTTGACCGAGCACACAACCCATTGATTGGTCTGTTACTGTCAGGTACAGTATCAATGGCCTTCCAGGGACCGGCGGTACTAGAACCGGCGGGTTCTATAAGTAAGATTTGATCTTTTCAAAAGCTTCTTGGCAATCCTCATCCCAACTCATGGGTTGATTCTTGCGCAATAGCTTAAAGATCGGCTCGCAGGTAGCTGTCAACTGAAAAATAAACCGGGATATGTAATTGAGTCTCCCCAAGAAACCTCGGATCTCCTTTTCAGTCCTCGGAGTTGGCATATCTATAATGGCTCGAGCTTTGTCGGGATCGACCTCGATACCCTTCTCGCTGACAATGAAACCCAACAATTTTCCTGATGTCACTCCAAAAGTACACTTAGCCAGGTTCAACCGCAGCTTGAATTTCTGGAGTCTCTCGAATAACTTCTGAAGGTCCGTGATGTGGTCCTCTTCCGTCTGGGATTTGGCAATCATGTCGTCCACGTAGACTTCTATCTCTTTGTGAATCATGTCATGGAATAACGTGACCATGGCCTTTTGGTAGGTTGCCCCAGCATTTTTCAGTCCAAAGGGCATGACTTTGTAGCAAAAGGTTCCCTAGGCTGTAATGAAGGTGGTCTTTTCTCTATCCTCTTCCGCCATCTTGATCTGATTATAGCCTGAGAAGCCATCCATGAATGAAAAATAAGAGAATTGCGCAGTGTTATCGACCAGCACATCAATGTGAGGGAGCGGAAAATCATCTTTTGGGCTGGCTCGATTGAGATCTCTGTAGTCCACGCACATCTGAACCTTTCCGTCCTTCTTGGGGACCGACACTATGTTAGCGACCCACTCAGGGTAATTCGCGACAGCCAAGAAGCCGGCGTCAAATTGTTTCCTCACCTCCTCCCGGATCTTTAGGGACATATCCGGTTTCATTCTCCTCAGTTTCTGTTTGACCGGCACACATCCGGCTTTCATAGGCAACTTGTGCTCTACTATAGATGTATCGAGGCCCGGCATGTCTTGATAAGACCAGGCGAAGATATCACTATAGTTCTGTAAGAGTGAGATCAACCGCTCGCGATTGTCTCCTGTGATCAGCGTGTCTATTTTGACTTCTTTCTTGTCCTCCTCGGTCCCCAAATTGATCAAATCAGTGGGCTCCTGATGAGGTTCAATTATCTTGGATTCGTGCTCCACCAGTCTCAACATCTCTTCGGTGGGTTCGCATTCGAATTCTGCCTCTTCATCGGCCTGATTGACAATACAGCTGAAATCACCTGATATAATACTAGCACTGTCGTCGCAAGGAGAGTTTGGGTCGAATCTGCATATTGTGTCGTAAAAGGAAGAATAAGATTCGTGTATATTGCGCAGAGAGAGATATAATGGGGAAGGAAGAGTGGAGGTTTCGGGGTAATTGCAACTGTATTTCATTCATCAAAAGTGTATACAAAATATTTGAAAATAATTTCACTATGACAATTACACAATTACATTTGAACTGAATCAAAAGTCAAAGGTAGTTCAATAGTTTCCCAGTTGTTCAGTTTATGCCTAGGAGGATAGGCTGTCACTAGATCTTCGATGCTCCATGTCTCTTCCCCCTCTACAACCGCTATCAAATCTGGGCTTTCGAATCCGGCACTTCGGAAGCTTTGAGAAATATGGCACAGAGGGACCTTCCTTCCCCGGGGCCTCAACGCTTTGTCTTCTTCAGTGGGCTCATATCCTAACCCATATCGCTTCTTATTCTTGTTTAGTGACAATGGCTGAGACAAGCCGCCACTGTTTTGCCCCAGTTTATTACCGGGCCTAAACCCGTTTCTCAGCATTACTCGGGCCATCATCATGAGGGCTTTGGGGGGCCGCCTTTGGTCAACCACGTCTCCCTCCTTAATAGTGGTGACATTAGCGACCTCTAAGGCTTGAAAGTGGGTTTCCAAGGCCTCTTCGGCCGCCTCAATATACGGAGGGTTGGTGGTCTTACTGACTAGATAATCTTCCTCTGCAGAGACGATGACCAGTTTATCGTCCGTAATGAATTTCAGCTTTTGGTACAAAGTAGATGGTACTGCTTTGGCAGAGTGGATCCAGGGCCTTCCTAGCAGGCAGCTGTAGGCGGGCTGGATATCCATAATTTGAAAGGTGACATTAAAGACCATCGGCCCAATTTGGACTGGCAAATCCACCTCGCCTATGACTTCCTTGTTGCTTTGATATGGAAATGGTCAGGGAACCTTGATTGTAATAGGCCTCATCCCCATTGGTGTTGGTAGTGCCGGCGCCTCAGTATATCGGATAACCAGAGGCCTGGGCTGGCCGGGGAAAGATTCACCGGCCATATTCACTTCTTCTTCTACCTCGATACAGTTTATCGAGGGCCCCGCTCCTCCGTGGTTGGGCAAGGGGTTGTTCCCTACGCTCGGCGCATCTTTTTCAAAATTGAGCCACTTGGCGTTGATCAATTTTTGAACCCGGTGCTTCAAAGCCAAGCAGTTCTCGGTGGAATGTCCCACTATCCCGGCATGGTATTCACATTTAGCCTCCGGGTTGTACCATTTGAGGTATGGGGGTTCCAGCGGCTTCATGGGACATAGTGCTATTAAGGAGTGTTGAATTAAACGGGGTAACAACTCCGAATAACTCATGGGAATAGGGTCAAATTGCACTATCTTGCGTTGGTTGTTTGTTTTCTGTGGAGATGGGTTAGAGTTGGTGTTTGGTGTCCATGGTCTAGGAGGTTGTTGAGGGAATGTATGTTGTGGAGGAAAAGTCGATTGTTGCGAAAATGTTTGTGGGGGTGGAGTCGTGTATGGAGGGTTTGGTTGGAATGGAGCAGGTGAGTTGTAGGTTGGCTGATAGGAGGGTTGGGCCGCAGCCACCATGTGTGGGTGCGCCTGGTATTGTGGGTGATAAGGTGTTTGGTAGGCGGGTGAAGGTGCGGCGGGAGCATGGTTCGGACCAACGGAGACATAGTGAGCCTCTGCCTCCTTCTTTTTCCACGAATTGTTCGTCGGCTTCTTCACGTTAACGCCGCCGACGGTGTTATGCATGATCTTGCCTCGGCGGAGGCCGTTTTCCACGCGTTCTCCAATCAACACCATATCGGAGAAGTTGGCGGACACGCTGCCCACCATTTTGTCATAGAACGGCGCAGGGAGAGTCTCCATAAATGTGTTTATCATCTCCCGTTCTAGTAATGGGGGTTGAACTTGGGCGGCCAGCTCCGCCACCTTTGCACATACTCTTTGAAGGATTCACTCTCCTTCTTCACCATGTTCTAAAGTTGGGTGCGGTCAGGAGCCATCTCCATATTGTACCTGTACCTGTAAATATGAAGAGTTGAGGGGCTTGTTAGCAAATATGATAAGTTAAGGGGCTTATTAGCAAATATGATAAATTTAGGGCTTATTAGCAAATATGGTAATTTTAAGGACTGTTTTGCAAATTTTAAAAGTTTGGGAAAATTAAGCAAATTTGCACAGAGGGGTTCTTCTTCCCCGGATCCTCCTGGACTTCTTCTTCCACGCCGGATTTCGCTCACCCTTTTATCCTGGAAATTCCGGCGAGTTGCTCGTCGTGGTGGCTGGTATCCAACCTGCAGGTGCCGAACTTCATGCCCGCGGCGGTGGCTGGTCAAGTCGCGACCACTGCCACCTCCGTCATTCCACCACATCTGTATGCGTCGCGCTTCCTCACGGCGACGCCTTCGCTAGCGATTCGTTGGCTCGAGAGGTCGTTTGGGCCTCCCCGCTTCCCATTGTTGTAGGCGGCGACAGAGAAAAAGCTCCTTCCAGCTGGGGTTAGCAACGCCGGATTCTCCTCTGTTGGAGCATCGAACTTGAGCGACAAACGCACCTCAGCGGAGCGGGGCCTCCCCAGATTCTCCCATCCCTCGTCCGCGACGAACTCTGGCTCCGATTCCGATCGTGTGTGAGGCCAAAGGGAGTGGATCGTCGCGTCGTGCAACATTGGGGGGAAGAACGCCGCCACTGGAGCTGTTCGTTTGGTTCCCCAAAATCTTCACTCCTCCCTTGCTAAGTGGGGGGGCTAGTTCTGCGATTTGGATCAACACCGACCCATGGTACAATGGCGATGAACGCGCCTTCAACGTCTCGGGTCAGGAATGAACTCTAACGCTCGGGGCACTTAATTTTGCAAACATCCGTCGTTTCCACAGCGCTCAGTCAGTTATAGGTGTTGATTATCTTATTATTTAGCTTCCTTATTTCGTTTGTTTACACATATTTTAGTTAATGACGATGGGGTGAGCCGATTGCAAGCGATTCATATTTAAGTGAATACCATTTCCACAGTCTCAGCTAGCAGATTTACAGAGACGCTAAAATTTTGAGGAGATCAAAGGTTGGTAAGGGATTAGATGCTAACCTTGCCAAGCGGAACTACCAAACACGGATTAAGTGCTTATCGAGGGCGAAAGAGAGCTATCTTCCGTTGATGGAATCTTGGGCACAAACCCCTTTTTCTAAAACCTCCCCCGCTGCTAATACCCTCTCCCAAAAACCCTTAAGAGAAAACCTCCAGAAAAGAAAAACCTCCTCCGCTGAAAAGGAAAAGTCCCCCCTATTATGCCCCCTTCACCTTTTTATATCCTCTCTTATTTATTTTGCCTTTTCTTTTCATCATTATTTTTTTAAAAAGAGATTTTTATTTTTTTTTATTTTTTTTAATTATTTCTTTTTTCAGATTATTAACTGTTTTTATTTCTTTTTCAAATTTCTTATCTTTTATTATTTTTCAGATTTCCAACTTTTTAATTACTTTTCAGATTTTTTATTTTTAATTATTTTTCACATTTTTAACTTTTAATTACTTTTCCAGATTTTTAATTTTAATTTCCAGTTTTTTATTTTTAATTATTTTCCCAGATTTAAATTTTTTAAGATTTTTAATTATTTTTCTAGATTTTTAATTTTTTAAGAGTTTTAATTATTTTTCTTTTTCTCTTTTGTTTCATTTTGCTTTTTCTTTTTTTGGTTTTTGATTTTTTGATTGTTTTATTCTTTGATTTTTATTTTTGTTTTCAGAATTTAATTTTTATTTTAGTTTTCAGATTTTTTTAATTTATTTTAGTTTTCATATTTTTTAATTTTTATTTTGTTTTTAATTCTTTTTGAATTTGTTATTCTTTATTTATTATTATCATTTTTTATTTATTTTTTATTTTATTTCCTTATTATTATTATTTTGATGCTTTTCCTTTTTTCTTTATCTTTTATATATATATATATATATATATATATATATATATATATATATATATTTTGTTTGCTTTCTGTTTTCTGCTTTTTCTTGTTTCTCTGTTTTTTCTCTGCTTTTCTTAATTTTTCACATAAATAGAATGACGAATGAGGGTCTCAGATATAATGGGATGTTTACAAAAGCCATGAACGTTTTTGGTGTAATAATATTTAGAGAAAGATGGAGTTACAGTGTAAGAGGAAAGAGAGGTTCTGAAAACTTGCTTTGAATGGGTTTTTTTTTCTGTATAAATGGTGTAAATGATATTGGTGGAAATGAATTTTAAAAGGAAAAAGAAAATAAAGAAAGTAGGAAGAATGTGTTTTTTTATAGTAAAGATAAAAATGAATAAATTTATAAATAAATTAAGAAAATAAAATAAAAATTCTTGTGAGACTGAGTAAATTATACACAAAAAATACCTCAATCTATAGATACATGTGCAGAGCATAAAAAATCATCTCTGATAAATTAATACCATTTGATGATCATTCTTTTTCGAAGAATTTATTTAATAAAAATATCACATCTTTCATATATAATATATAAAAAAATACTGTTATATTAATTTATATTTTATAAATAAATACTTTTATATTAATTCAAATTTTTATTTTAAATAAATCAAAACAACTTTTCAAGTATAAAATAATATAACTTTTGATACAAAAAAAACAACAACTTTTCAGGTTTTGAAAAATTCTCACAAATGCCAGAACGAGCCCACAAACCGAAATTGAAAAGGTGAAGCTCTTGGTCCACCCACTTCTGGCACATTGGGCGCTGGATGTATCTCCTCCATCTTTACTGCTTTGTAGGATCAGGTGAAAAATATCTCGAAAAAGAAAAAGGAACAATTAAAAATTAATGGAAAAAAAATATAAAAAATAAGTTATTTAAATGGATAAAAAAATTATAATAAAAATACATTGTTCTCAAGCGTCCGATATACGAGAACTTCCCAAGTTTAAGCAAGCTCTTCCACCCAACTTATTAGGTGTCAGATCTGTCGTCACACATTTTAAATTAGTCATCCAAGTTACTATCTCAAAATGTGATATGACATTAACAATTATAATAACAAGCATTGTGTTATATTGAAAATTTTTAAATATCCAACAAATAAGTATATATATATATATATAATTTTAAATAATTTAGATATTTATAAATATATTATTCATACAATGAAATATTTATTTTTATAAAATTTTATAAAATTATTCATACAATGAAATAAGTATATAAAATTTTTAAATAATTTTATAAATATAATTTATTTATAAAAACTTTCAAACCAACAAATAGATTGATAGATCTTTCATTTTATAAAAAATTATTAATGAGCTATATGTTTAGGTTTAACATTTAATGTGAATAAATTTAACTCATATATACGTACATATTAACAAATTAAATGATACACATATTAAAATAAGATTGACTCATAATAATAGATTCATTTAGTACGATTCTACCTCATGGCACCACCCTTACACAAACTATTATTTTGCAATGAAACTATTAATATGTAATTATTGGTAGCAAACTTAGCATAACTGGCTTTTGATGATTTCTAGTGAAAAAATAATTTATATTAATATATATATTGATTATTGTATGCTTATTATATTTAGTATTTTTTTACATTAAAGACGGTTAGAGATAAAATTGTTCACATCTAAAAAATTTTATGATGTTACAAAAAGAAAAAATATGAAGATTCAATGAAATTTTTTATTCACTAATAAGTTTAAATGTAACTTTTTGCAAGTTTCTGCCGAAGTATCTTATAAACTGAGAAAATCTTGAAACAACAGCTTGTCTTTCGAATACGTTGCCACAAAAACATAAAAATAAAAAGTACTTTTCAAAATGTTTTCTAAAAGGCTAATTTGATAATTCAAAAAGGAATTCCAAACAAAAGGAATTAATACTTCTAGAGTTTTTATTAAGAAAAAAAAGAAAGAACCCTTTGTGATGTAAAAATGACAAACAATTTGTAAAAAAAATTATTAATATTGTTTTAGCACACAAAGCATGCATTAATAGTCTCAAACCATTAAATGAAATATTTTACAAGTGCAACTCAAAACACAACAGTTAAAAAGTTTCATAGAAGTGTAAATAAAAAACTTAGTATATTGAAGGCATATACCTACAAGTATATTTGCATTCGTAACTCTCAATTATTTTTATATACCATTGTTCTTTTATTATTCATCTTTACATAATTTAAAATTTGCTTTCTTGTATTTTTTAAAAGTGTGAAAGTATGCAAAGATTTGTATAAAAATATGGTAATTTGAAATAAAACAGGCTTGTATAAAAATATTTAAAAGATAATTGAGTGTATTTATTTTATTGTAAAAAAACTTAGTGAAAAAATTTGGCTAAAATTCAAAAATTGAATAAACCAGTTTATTTTATCTCTCAATTTTCTTCTTTTTTCTGATTCTTAAAAGTATTTAAATTGAAATATTATTTTTCAAAAATTACTTGCTTGCAAAAAAAAAAAATTTATCCTGAAGATTTAAATATTTATACTCAATAAGTTACTTATTTTTTAAAATAATTTTGTAATCTTTTAAAAAAAATTTAAAAAAAAATTCAATTCAACCTATTTACATCATTATTTCTGTTTCAAGGATAATATTCAAAGTTGAAGTATAAATTTCAATTGAGAATATTTTTTACATATAATTTGGAGAATAGAAAGAGAATGTTAAAATTATAATCTGAAAGAAAAGAAATAATTTGAATTTTTTTAATTAAGATTTTAGTTTTTTTAAAAAAAAAGTTATACATTTTTTAATCTGATCCCTCATTCAACGGTAAAATAAATGATAAAATTAAAGAGAAAATGTTTGATAATATACAATGATTTTTGAGGGACCAATTTAAAAAAGTGATAAAAGAGGGGAATCAAATAGAAAAATAAAATTTTGAAAAACAAAACTTTTTATTTAATCCTTTTTAAAAAATGTATCAATCGTGTATTTTAATTTTTGAAATTTTAAATACTTCAAATTAGTTTTTATTTTAATCCTTTTTAATAAAAATCACAGTAAAATATGGAAGTAAAAATAATTACAATAAATAAGTTTTAATAAAATCAGAAATTAACGAAAAGTTTTAAACGTGAAGATTAATTTAACGGTGTAATTCACGGAAAAGACATGACCCACCTGCTTTTGGAGAAACTTGCAAGTGCAAGCAATCTCAAGTCAATTTATCGACTCCAAGAAACCACCGATCCTCTTATCCACAAGCACCAACTGCAAGAAGAGATTTTTTATATTTAAACGTCTTAAAATTCCTTTAGATAATATTGTCATCACTTATCTATGTGCCCCATGGGTGAAATTAGAGATAGTGGCACACAGTCTGGAAAGAAAAATCCTTATCCGAAGTAGAAAAGAATAACATTGTTACGGAAGATTTCTGTCAAAAGCAGAGAGAATTCAACTCTTAAATGCCTCAATTATTACCCTCCCTTAGCAAACTGATTTACACACTCTTCTTTCATTCATTTGCTTTCGGGGAAATGGTTAAAAAAATTCTTAGTTGATAGTTTTTAGCAACAAAATCATTCTGAATATTTGATAATACTTAAATTTAAAAAATAAATCAAAAAAAAATTCTTTAAGGTATTGACAAAACATAATTATTTTCTAAAAATAAGTAAAATCAAACAGATATTAATTATTGATAAAAGATAATTTTTTAAATAAATTTCTAGTCTATTATGCATGCATTTTACATCAATATTTTGTTCTTAATCAAACTTAAAATTCTTTACTTTTACTGAGCAAGCTATATAACTTTAATTTCAATACATTACTAGTGTAAAATTTTTTAACCTCTTAACCAAATAAAAATAATAATAATTATAAAGTCAACAATATAAAAATCCATAGTTAAATAATAGTGTTAAAAAGTTTACACTGTTTAAATTCAAATTATTCCCCTTTTTAAAGGAATTTTAAATTACACTTTCCTGTTTTTTATTTAAAAATTATACTTATTTTTATAATAAATTAATATATGCTACAATTTAATTAATAACATTGATATAATCAATTTTTCTCTTTTTATTACTAACAACTAATTTTCAATTCTTATTATCAATTTAGAACTTCAAAAGTGAAATGAAAAATATAAGTGAACTTCCAAACTAATAGTATGAGTATTAAAAATATTTTTCTGTCTATAAAGTCTGATGTATAAAAGCAGTGATGGAAACACACGAATCCAAGAACTTCTCATGTACAAGAAGGTCCTCGAAGGGGCACCAATCCAATACTTACAATCTCACATATTTCTAATGCTTCCATCTTTAGAAGTAAAAGGTAAATTGTACATGCCATTGTCATAGAACAAGCATAGCTACGAAATTTTAAGAACATTATTCTTTTTCCTTTAGCTGACTGAAAGGATTTTGTTTATTGCTGTACCGGATGACGCAGCCAATATAGATCAGTGTTTGGTTTTTGGCTTCTTCACGATCATCACAGTACTGTGAGCATGATGTGCACAATAGTCACTCACACTCCCTAAAACCGCCCTGCAAAAACAGAACATATGCTCAACTATAACTGAATTAGGAGATTTTGAAGAGAAGTGTTCGCTTCTGGCAACAATGAATGCACATGTTCTACTATTATAAATAAAACAAACGGACAAACTAACTTGAGAAAGCAAGATGTGTTACCATCCATAGATTAAAATGAAAATGATCCTATAGAGTTTGTAATCAGTCGAGATGAGTAGAAAAATGTATGTAAGCACAATAGAGAAATGCTAATGACACAATTTTTTTAACACATTCTTTGAGATAGGTTAGTTTTTTAAAAGTCAAAGCAAGTTTTGAAAGTCATTATGATTGTTTTTACTTTTTAAAAATCGGACCAATTGAAAGGAGTATGTTGAAGAAGGTATTGCTAGAGTGCCTCAAATAAAACATCATACAGACCACACTACTGCAGTTTTGTATGTGTCAATACGAAACTACTGCTGATCTAGCTTCTGTAGGAACAGAAACAAAAGGAGCCATTTTGAGCTGGACAACACTCGAATGGTTTTTCTTTTTTTTTTTGGGAGGTGGGAGGAGAACTCAGAATTTAAATTATGACAAATGACATTAAACTTTGCTCATGTTCTTGGCAACTTAATTGTGATTGTGATGATATTGATTCATTTGAAAATGCTAAAAGTCAACTCGGTTTGTTCAAGGTATGCCCCATTTACAAGTTTCAGAAAAGTATTTATTTCCAATCACCTATCACTGCAAAGCAAGGATGATAACTGGGACCAGAATAAAACTGTACCTTTTTATAGCCCCATAACCATGACTGCCCACAACCAATATTGAAGCATGGTATTTTTCCACGGCATCACAAAGAACATTTCTAGGATCACCTTCCACCACTTCCGCTTCTACATCATTCACCTGAGAAAATTTAGATATCAGAAATTATTCCACAGGTGGCATAACCTATGTATATAAAGTAATGAAATGAAGAATATTATATCTGATTTTCCTTCTGTTTCAAACTGGGAACAAATAAATCATGATGGATACAGACATGAACCATATTTTTGTTAGCCTTAGCCGTATATAATAGAAACATGTATAAGCAAAAGAAGACAAAATTCAATAATTTCACTCCAAAAGCAGAACAAACATGCAAAAAAATTATCATAAAGATGAAAGCAAAACCCAGGGGATTTTTTTATAACCAATCGAAGACATTCACTCAGATGAAATAGTACTTGATCCAGGCTTAGGACAACGAAGTGGCTGATCTCAACAACCATATCTCGAATTTACCTTCTTTCATTTATCAAAAGAAGAGCAGAACAAGCATAGACAAAGGTATTGCTATTAGTGGTCTACTAGTCTAGCCCTGAGCATGATCCATTTAAGTTTGAATTTTGTTCCGCCAGTAAGCTGACATAATATCATATTACATCTTGCAGGGACCACATAGTGTTTGCTCCAAATCACACAATGAGTACAATCAAGAATCAAGATTGTTAGCTTGATATGGCCCTCCCTCAGTACCATACACCAGAGGATACGGAGAGGGGTACCTCACAAGTCACAGGCTCACGGCATAACTATACGTTTTGTCAACAATTAATAATTAGAGTCTTCTCTTTATTTTCCAATAATCAATGAAAAGATGAAAATTACACAACAAACCTGACAGGAGATATTAATTTATACGGTATTAAAATTAAAACAAGATAATTAAATGAAAATTACGGATTTCTTGTTGCAAAGTTGTTTAGCGGTATCAACAACTCTGGCAGCAATTTTTTTCAAATCGGAATCGACGATAGGCAAAACATCAGCGGCTCCTGTATACACTAAGCAAGAGGAATTCATTCATTGGTTCATTCGTAATTAAGAAAAGAAAACAGAGAAATGATGAATGAAAAAGGAGGTAGGAAACCTACCAGGGCCAGCTAAGCCGACAGCAGAAGTAGCGGAAGGCCTGGCATGAACGAGAACGAGCTTGAAGAGTGGGTTGTCGTTGGCGAAGAAGTGATCGAGAGTCCATTTCAGTGCGTAGGAGCTCTGCTCGCTTTCATCTATGCCAATCACCATCACCTTCTTCTCCGACGATGAGGCCGCCATCGAATTCAAACACCACTTCGTTTACTTCACTTCCTTCGATTTGAATGCCAAAACAACCCAACGCACATCACATATATACTAAGCTAAGCCAAATCAAAACAAGGTGCCCAAACCATTTGTCAATTAATCATTGCTTCATTTTAAATGCCTTGCCTGAAAACGACGTCGCAAGTTCTCGCCCTTTGCGGAAATTGTAGGCTAATCTAGAACACAGAATAGAAGCCTCAAGGATTTAGTACTGTTGTATGTAATTATTATTTTTCCTTATTTTTATTGTATTTCTATTCATAAACAAAAACAACCTTATCTATTTATTTATAACCCTTACTCTGCAGTTGACTTTTTTTAAAAAGATAAAAATAAAAGATAGATTTAACAAATATATATATATATATATATATATATAAGGTGTAATTAGGGGGTGGGTTGAAAAAACAGGTCATCCGAATCTGTTTTTAACTGTAGGCCCGAAATATTAAAATGGATCGGATGGATAAAAATAGTTTAATCAAATCAACAAAATTAGTAAGAATGAACAATTTCGGACGGGGTCGGTTTCGAAAAAATGGTAACTGAACGAATCCACCATACCTGAAAAGCACTATGAACAAGGAGAAGAAGCTCTCAAACTTCACTTCCCACTTTCCAAAATTCAGAAACATTTTGATTTCAATTAGGTTATCAACAATCAGCTTCTTCCTTTTTACTTCATTTGGAGCCTTAAGGCATAACCGCATAACGCAAAGACATTAACTTGTTTATTATTATTTATTTATTTATTGTTGTTACTTGCCATTAACCAAACCAACTACTCCAATATCATTTTCACAAGCACTCTCAATTTTGTTTCGATGATGGGATGCATTGCAACAATGCCAACCTATGCAACTAGACTCCCATCATCAATTGTCACGTGACCATCAACACTGTCATCTCCTTCAACCTCTCCAACTTTAAATTTCCGATTGCTTTCTCTTGGTAGTTAATGTTTTTCTTCCTCTTTTCTCTATTTTTTTAACAATAACCTCAACTCCATCCTCCACCACCTCAATCTCTTTTTTTGAGCTTTTTTTTAAATCATTTCCCTCCTTTTTGTTGATAATATTTTAAAAGGATTAAATACTTGACAAATGGTATTTTATATGCTTAAAACATATCTTAAACTTACAACTTACAGACAAATAAGAAAAGAAAATATCCTCGCAAACTTGAATCAACTCAATTAAAATCAGTAAAAATCTTACACTAAATGCATAAGAAATAAGGCATCATTTTTCTAGAATTTTACATGTTCAATGATGACCTTTTAATATTATCAACATAAGCTCATATAATATTTTTTATCGATGTAAATCACACATCAAAATTGAAAGGATTTATTAAAAAAGAAATTTTAAATTATTTATTTACAATTTTTAAAAAATACTCAAATTTTATTTATTTTTATATGATTTATGTTCATGTATATTCAAAATATTTGTTATTTTTTTTCAAAAATATCACCAAATAAACTTTATATTTAACATTTATCAAGAAATTATGCCTAAACTTACAAAAAATTACTAAAATAAAATATGCATAGTTTTAGTAAAATTAATGGATAAGTTAGTTAAAAGCTGAAAAATTAAATAAAAACTAAAAATTAATAAATTATCAATTCAATTAAAAATATTTAGTAAAATTAACTATTGAATTAACTAATAGATATATAATGATAAATAAAAATATAGTTAAATAATATATTAAAATATAATAAGTATGATATTTTTTAACAAATATATATTAAAATTTAATTAAATATTATTTCTTTGAAATAAAAATATTTAATTTTAATTTTTATAATTTTTTTTAAAAGTAATATTTTTATAATTTTAATTTTTTATCAAAAAGTTTAATATTTTTAATAAAATAATATAATAATTAAAATAAATAATATAAATTAAGATAATTATTTAAAAATATAATATTTATAATAATATAAAATAAATTTATCAAAAAATTAATAATATTATTATGAAATTAATAATATTAAATTTATAAAAAAAATAGATAAATAAAAAATAAGATTGTAAAATATATTAAGATTAAAAATAGTAAAAAAATTGAATTAGAAGCTAAAAAGTATAAAATTTACTTGAACTAGCTTTAAAAAAATCTAATAACTACTAAAATAAATTATTTATTTAATAAATAGATACAAAATATTTTAATAAATTTTTTAGTAATTTTATATTTCAATTAGTCAAATATATTTTGTCAAACATTAGCATGGTAAAAAATATTCTTTTATTTTTATTGAAATATATTAATTATATTATAAATTTATATTAAAAATTATTTTTCTTTTTTTTTTCTCACATTTTTATATAATAAAATTTTTATTATTTTGTGATATAAATATATTCTTTTATTTTTATTGAACAATCATGATTGAATATGAAATTTTTGTCTATTTGACCAAAATAAAATTTTATTTATTTCAATTTTAGATTGAGACTTAAAAATACATTATTTATCTCATGTATTTAAACAGAATCAAGTGCTACGCTTTTTTAAGATAAAAATTCTACGTTTAATCTGACGAGATTGATAATATTTAAAACAAGTCAACATATTATTTTTTATCCTATTTATTTGTCTAAAGACAAAAAAGAAATTTATTCTTATTTATATAAAATCTCAAAATAATATTAATAATTTATAATAGTAGCCTTTAAGAAAAAAAATAAAGAGTAAATTTTTGCAAAAGAAAAAATAAAAAAGTCTATCAAATAATTTAAATAAATGATTAAAAAATTATATTTATGAAATTTCTTTACCCTATGAACAAATACATTAGAAAAAAGATGGTATATTTTTATAGATTCATATGTGAGGGAAAAAATTACACAGAATGATTGGAAAAATACAATCAAAATTTCTTTTGAGCCTCATTGAATATTAAATAAAAATCTCTCTTTTGTTTAAAGTTGTTAATATAAATATTGAGTTGAGCATTATGTTTTATAAATACACAATTTATTTCTCCTTCTCTCTCACAGCACAAAACGCTAGTTACACATTAAAATGTAAGTTTTAAGTTTTTTTTTCTACGATACCACATGTATATTTATCACAAAAAATAATTATACTCGAGCAAGACTTATTATTTAAAAATGAAAAAACTCTTCTTCCAAAAATATATTTTAAGTTATTTAATTTTTATCAATCAAAACTAAAATATAAAAATAAAAATTAAATTTTATTTGTTTAATATATATTCTTATTTATTTTAAATTAAATTATCACTACAATTTACTTACATTTAATATATTAATAATATATACTATATTTTTTAATATACCCTAAAAAAATATATTTTTTTAATAAATTATGATGGTTGTATAAATTTACATAAAATATATTAAATTTTAACGATTATATCATTTAAATCGTCATTAAAATGTCGGATGAATCATTTTTCACAAATAAAGATTCATGAAAAAGGTCTAATAAAAAATAAAATTTTTACTATCTATTATTTAAAATTTTGCTAAAACATATTTTTTTTATGATGATATAAAATTTATACAAATATAAGTTAACACTTGTTTAAAAAAATTTAGGTAAAAAAGTGAGTTTATGAATTTTTGCTAAAATTAATTTAATACTTTATTTGAATAGAATAATTAAAATTTTTTATATTTTAAAACAATTGTTTAAATAATATAATTTAATTTTATATATATTTAGTTATTGAATAAACGATCATTCAATTGTACACATAAAAAAATTAATGTTAAAAATTTAAATTAATTTGTTAGTTTGAATAAGGTAAAAAAAAATAGGATATGAAAATTTTATAAAATAAATTAAAGAATGATAGATTTTTATCTAAAATAATATTATATTATCCTATTTAAAATTTGAGATCAGGCTATACGGATGATAATTTATAAATTATATTAGAAGAAAAAATTAATTTTTATCAAATTAATATAATTTTTAAAAAATATTTTTAATTATATTTTATTTTTAATAAATATATATTATATAAAATTTTAAAAATAACAATTATTCAAATATTAAAATTTAATTTTGTGTGAAAGTAATATTAAATAAATTTATATTAAAATTAAAATTGTTTTTAATTTTTGAATTAATATTTGAATATGTTTTATAATAAAATAAAAAAAATAAATTTTTTTTTTTAAATTTTAAAATTTTATTTTATAGAAGAGTAAAATACTGTTATAAAATATATTTTTAAAAATATTACTAAAATAATTTTTAAATGATACTCTTATGAAAAATATTAGAATTATATTTATAAAATAATTAAATTTAATTTCAAGAAATTACAAAATTTGAAATTTTCAAAGATTGAGGTAGTGAGAGAGATGGTAAGACAGAGAAAGAGGTATCATAGAAAAACTTTTAAATTTTCAGTATTTTAGTAAAGTTTAAAATTTATTTTAGTCTATTAAAATTTTTATAAAAATGTATTTGAATAAAATATTTTAAATTTTGAATCTGTTAATATTTTTTTTAATTATTCATCTAAACATAGAATAATAATAGGTCAGGTTGAATTTAAAAAAAAATAAAAATTAAATTTTATTAAATTTATTTTATCTATATATATAAAATAATGTAAAAATAATTATTTTAGTATTTTTTTAATTTATTTTTTATTAATAAATACGTTTTATTCAATTTTATATGGATACAATCAATCAAATTAGATATGGATATTTTTATCATATTAAAACAATTATAAAATAATTTTCTTATCATCTTAAATTATATAGATATAATAATGATATATTTATAATGATTAGTCACTTAATTTTAATCATATTAATAAAAAAATTTATCATTAAAAAAATAAAAAAATTTACTTTTAATTTTAAATTATATGAACATGCTAATAATATATTTGTAATGGTTAGTTAACCAAATTAATTAAAGTGATAATTTAAGAGGAGAATTAAATGGGAAGTAGGTGTAAGTAATCTTGAATGAATTTTATCATAAATAATTGATAATTTATGTCAATATATTTAGTAAATTCATAAAAAATTGATTTAATTGTTATATGAGGAGCTAATATATTGTTACAATGCAGTAAAATTGGAGTTTTAAATTGGATACAAAGATCAGTGAGAGATGAATCATAAGTAGCTATAATCATTGATGATACTCAACTTTGAAGGACAATTGAAAAACTACGTGTTGCTTTCTGGATTTCTAGAAAATAAAAGAATTACCAAGACAAATATAAAAATTAATGTTTGAGTGACGAATGTTAGGACAAGAAGCTCAATATGAATCGCAAAACTTTTTAAGATGAAGATTGTTATTGGCAGGGAAGAATAATCCTTTTTTAGGAGATTCTTTAATATATTTGAGTACTTTAAGAGCTGCTTGGTGATGAGAAATAGGACATGATATGAATTGGCTTAAGGTAATGATAACATAACTAATATTTGGCCATAAATTAGTTAAGTATAAAAATTTTCTAATAAACCTACAATATGCTGATATGTCTTCAAATAAGTTGCCTTCAGCTTAGCTTAAAAGAGTTGAGTGAACCATTAGAGTGGAGGCTCCTTTTCAATTCTCTTGAAGCAATTATAGAATATACTTACGTTGGAAAACTTAAATTCCCTTGAAAGTGCAAGCAATCTCAAGGCCAAGAAAGAATCATAGAGATCCAAGATATTTAATGGTAAACATATCATTTAAAACCTCTTTAATATGTTTGATCTCCAAATTATTATTACCAAGATAGCAGTGAAAATTTTGGGTACGTGCTTGGTAAAAAGAAAGGAATCAGTTTGAGATTATTGACAATCAAGAGAATAGAGTACTTGGGATAATTTGGCATATCATTGATGACTAGCTTAACGAATACCATATAAAGCTTTGTGTAATTTACATACCTAACTGAGATAAGGAGGATTAATTCCAGGAGGACATCCATATAAATTTCTTCGTGGAGATCACCATGAAGAAATATTTGCATTAACGTCCAACTGACCAAGTTTCCATCATTGTTAAGCTGTTAGAGCTAGTAGCACATAAATAGTGGTGAGCTTTGCAACAGGAAAAAAGTCTCAAGGAAGTCAATCCCTTCATTTTGGGTGAACTCCTTTGCTACAAGTTTGAGTTTATGCCTCTCAATGATACTATCTTCCTTGATTTTGGTTTTATAAACCCACTTACACCTGACAAGTTACTTTCTAGCAGGAAGATCAACAAAACTCCATGTTCCACTATGATTGAGAGCTTTAATTTCAAAATCCATGGATTTTCTAATGCTAAATTTTTACAACTTGATGAAAAGTATTTAACCCTTCAATAGCATAAACATTTAAAACAAATTGTCTATAAGAGGGAGATAGTTTAGAATATGATAAGAAATCTGAAAGAGGATGCAAAATACTTGAAGAAGTTGAATCTGTGTTGGTGTAAAAGTTGAGTGTGCAATGAAAATCCTTCAGACAAGAAGGTGGTCTTCATTGTCTCCCTCATCTTTGGTGGCAATCATGTGAAGAATTATATGTGAGTGAATCATGTGTGGTAGGATAAGATTCGATTTCGATCTCAGTAACAAGATTACGATCAGCAACATTGTAATAATATCCTCTATGTATGAAGCAGAAATATCTGAAGGATAATAAGGGAAAAGATTGAAATAATTCATTATCTTTGAAAGGAAAAATCTTTTTATAAAAGCTAAAATTTTAAAAACTAACAATGTTTCTTGTATGTAAGTTATAAAATAAGATAATCCTTGGTACTAGTTCTATGTCCTAAATAGATACCTTGATCTGCCTAAGGATCAAGTTTAGTCTTATCTGCTCAAAAAGTAGAAGTAAAATATTGACAACTAAAAGCTTTCAAACATTGAAGATCGGGAACAATCCTATGTAGAAGAACAAAGGAAATTTGGCTATCAATGACTTTATTTGGTAATATATTGACTAGATATACAACATGAGCAACTGCATATGTCCCGGAAATCTTTGAAAGATTAAAGCTCTCATGGTGTTTAAAATGTGTCGATGTTTTCTTTCAACCAACTCATTCTATTGAGGTGTTTTAATACAAGAAATTTGACAAATTATACCTCACTTTGAAAGAAACTTTTCAACTAAAATTTAGGTCAATTATCGAATCTAATCATTTTACATTTATAAGAGAACTGATTTTCTACCAAATTAACAAAACTAGTTAGTTATATGATGAGCAAGTTGAGACTTATTCTTTATAAAAGAATCCAAGTGTCTCAAGTATAATCATCAACAATGGTGAGAAAATATCTATATCCATTAAGCAAAGTATAAAAAATGGGATCCTAAATATTAACATTTAACTAATTGAAGGAATTTTTATTTTGAGAATGACTAATGGAATAAAGGAACCTTTTCCGTTTAGCCATGGGACAAATCATACAATCATTTTAACAATTTGAATAAACATAAGAGAAATGCTTTTGTAAAAATTTTAATTTTTCCAAAACATATGGCCTAACCTAGAATGCCGATCAGGAGGTGATGAAGATGAAGAAGATGTAGCAACAATTGTGACAATAGAATGATTTAACACATATAGATATCCTTGCACACTAGCAGATCCAATCTTTTTTGAAATGTGTAGATCTTGAATTTCATAGTAACTAGCACTAAAAATTAGTTTACACTGATTAAATGATGTCAATTTCGAAACAATGATAAGATTAAAATGAAATTTAGGCAAATACACAACATCCTTTAGTTGTAAAGAATGAAAAATCATAATGGTTCCTAATATAGTTGTCATGAGTCGAAAGTTATTGAACAATTTATGTTTCTTGGTCAGTTTTCAAGTTGAAAATGAAATGAGTATCTGAGTTCTTTTGTTCAAGATTAGATAGAGGTGAGAATTGGTATATCATATGAATATGTGGTGTTTCAATAGTAGCTATTTGATTTAAGTGAGATCGTTGAAGGAGATCCAAAAGTTGTTGACGTTGTTCTTTGGTCAAGTTTTAGCTTGAAGGTTGATGAGCATCATCACTAATTGTGTTTTTTTGCTTCTTTAAGGCTTGAGGAGACATAATTTACAAATTCCTGTTTGAAATCTGGAAGGAAGTCATGCTGCTTGAAGCTTATGTCTACAATGTGATCATTCTTTCCATAAAATTACATTTTTTGCCCTTAATCTTGTTTTCATTTTTATCACATTGTTTTCCACTATTGAGGTTTGGTTTGCCATTGGAACCAATGGCAAGAATCTTCACTTCCTCACTATTTCCATTTGATAATTATCTTTCTTGTTTTACAACCAAGCTAAAAACACGATTAATATAGGGCAATGGATCCATAAGCAAAATTTAAGGCCTTACCCTCAAAAAATTGTTCACTTAATTCTTTAAGAAAACATATTACTGAAGTTTATTCTCTATACTCCTTGCATTTTCATTACAAACCATAAATATTGATGGATTTGAAATTATCTATCTTTTCCATATTTTTTTAAGTACGTAAAATAAATGATAACTAAAAAATTACCTTGTTTGAGAGCATAAAGTTCTTGAAGATCATCCATACGACAATGGTTTTCTTGTACAAATCTTTGCTTAAGTTCAATCCATAAATCTATAGCATTTCTAACAAACATAATGCTTTGGACAAATATTAGTGTTGAAGCTTCAAATGATCCAGGATCTAAGAAAGATGTCATCTCTTTCCCACAAAGATTGAAGAGGGTCACCATATGGTGGTTCTTGAATGTTTCCATCAACAAAACTCATTTTATTCTTGGATTGAAGATCCATAATCATGGTTTGAGACTAAAAATGAGAATTGATTTCAATAAGAGAAGTTTAAACCTGACCAATACTTTTACTTGGATGAAGATAATATGAACTTGCAGGATTTAAGAGTAGATTAGTAAAACTAGAAATACTATATGGATTTTCCATCATGATGTAGGAATAAAGAAAAGAGACCAACAAGCATGGTAGAGCTCTCTTATAAAGGATGTCACAGCCTCCAAATTACTTATATTCTCTTAACATTACTTA
Source organism: Canavalia gladiata (assembly GCA_037954105.1). Classification (NCBI taxonomy): domain Eukaryota; kingdom Viridiplantae; phylum Streptophyta; class Magnoliopsida; order Fabales; family Fabaceae; genus Canavalia; species Canavalia gladiata. Next base: position 21,890,028 of record CM075660.1, read on the forward strand.
TACGTCATTCTTTACGTATACGTACTAGTACCAAATATCATACGTTCATCATGTACCTGATTTGCTAATCATCTGAATAAATAACCTCCTGGTAAATACATATATATACATCCTCATACAAACTATATCAGTTCCACAATCCCAGAATATAAGTAGTCTAGGGTACTAAGATTGAGGTGGTAAGATAAGTGTGTACAACATTGTGTTATTATATCTAACTAAAAACTACAGGGGTCCGCTTCCCTTCTCTGAATTGATACTCCTACTTCATAATCGTTGTCCTTGTCCACGGAATAAGAATTCCTTATCTGCTTTCTACATCGATGATTACCTCAACGTCGAAAAGAGGGTGATTCACATTGCAAGCTTACTAAGGAGTCACAGTCACACATATAAAATGTAACAGAGGAGATTGAGACACTTCATTCAAGTAAAAGTAAGAATAAGAATAGTGCATTAAATTATATTTTAACTTAAAGAACAAATATGTTCTTTAACATTCTTAACAAACTATTAGAGATCATTCCTTCTAAGCAATGCATGAATGAGATTATTCTACTCTTTCCGCCACAAGTGACTACGATGACAGACTTAAGAATAAGTTGAAATTATTGCGTCGTATACCACAATAATCTTCAATAATCTAAAGTTGGTCATCCTTACAATATGCAGATGCATATGGGCCAAACCTCTTCACAACTTTATCAAAATCATAGGAGTATCGAGATCTAATTTCAAATCACAGTGTGTCCTCGGCAACACTAAAATCATCATCATCCTCGTTCCATAATATTCCGAAATTGCTCGACAGGTAATGATAATGTTCGAGGTCTTATCAAGGCTGCCAAGTCCGACCAAAGCATACCTGGCTATAAGGAGCAACCTTAGGCCATTGGGAGGCTCAAACCCAGCTCACATACCCCTTAGGCTCGACAATTCCTACTATCATGAACTTCGGTTTACTTTCATGTGAACCGACCCTTAGATTTCTCAGCTCCCTTTCACATAAGGGCTCGCAGATTATCCTCCATTATAATTTACAAAACATTTTTATGCAACTAATTCATGTCAACTAATTGTTCTAATTCCTATCTCTATCTCACCTTGAAGGCATTACCTTGTTCTCAAGGGGCAGGACCTTATAGTCCTCAATCAATTATTTTATTGTTCAACTCTATACGTATATATTTTCAATGTTTAATTATGTATTTTCTACCAGATTGAATGAGATTCCCAACCTACAATAAATATCCCTTAAAAACTTAGACCAACAATTTTATATAAATTAATTACTAATATAATCTCCTTCGATAGTGTTGTATTTTATTTTCTTATATTAAGGTTTAAATATAATGGTTTATATAAATAAAGTCAATTAAATACTAACTATATTTTTATATAACATAGAGATATTTTGGAGGAAAAATTAATACATATCACAGGTTATTAGATTTTAAACATTTTTATAAAATAATATATGATTCCTTTCTTGTATTAAATTTATTAATTGGATACCCACATATATTTATTATGTCAGGATATCTGTATAACTTAAAATTATTAAGTAGGGTCCTATTTTAAAACCTTCTCCTACGGTTCCACGTGTAAATATTATAATCTGTATAATTTATATAAGGATATATAATTCTATAATTCCTATGAAATTTATTAATGTAATTTTTATATATATATAATATTGGGTACCTAAAATTTTTATATCATACTCTCACCTAAAACTACTCAATTTAATTCTTAACTAATCTAATTACTAATTTATAATTATATAATATTTTACCTCCATAAAAATTTAAATATAATTACAGATAAATTTATATTATTATATATTGATAAAATTTTATTCTAAAATAAGGAACTCTAAAATTATCCTTATAAACAGTTAAATTTAATCTAAAATAGAATTAAGATATAATTAAATTTAATCTCTAAATTTATCACATAATTAATAAATTTTATTTTAAAGTAAAAAAACTCTAAAAATACTTTCGTACCTTATTTAAATTTCCTTCTCATCTAAAATTTGAAAATTAATATAATTTTTTTTAATTTTTTCAACGATCTTCGAACCTGCACTGCAGGGTTGTAATTCTAACTTTGTTGATTTTGAATTTCTTCTTCAGAAATTACCTCTATATCCACAATTGAAATTTCAATTCAATTTTAATTTTTACCTTATAAATTGCTTTATGCAATTCTAATTCTCCGTGGTGGACGCACGTGTGGCAAGGCATGGGGCAGCGTGCCTACTATCATTAAATATCTATCAGTTTTGTTTATTTATTTTTATTATTACAAAGAATTTGATAACATAACAAAATAACATTTTATATAGAATACACTTTGAATAAAAGAATAATATATCATGTGTTTATTCCTTTAATAAAAGAAATATATAAAGTACAATAGTAAAAATTAAATTGATAACTAATAACAGAATAATTAATTCTAACTTTAAATATTTATCTTTAAACGATTAATAAACTATATTTTAAGTTTGTACCAAAAATAAATTAATAAATTAATAAATAAAATTATAAAAAATATTGTAAAATAATAAATTTTTTTAAAAAAATACATATTTGTATTTGATTTATATATTAAAAATATGATTTAATTAATTATAATTAATATTTTTAAGTTTATATAAATAAGCTTTCTTCGATCCATTCTAAGTTCTAACTCGACTTGATTATTTTTAGTATAGCAATTGTTAGCTACTAACTTATTACTTTTTTTATTTATTTAGACTACAAATATTATTCATTGAAGGTAGATCTGATAAAACTTATTAATCTAAAATTCTTTTTCTATGATAAAACTTTTTTAATTTTAAACATAATTATATATCTAAAATTCAAATACAAAACATTTGATTAAATTAAATCAACTCTTCACTAATTAATTACATATTTAATAATAACTTATCACTCAATTTAGTTCATCAATTTTTGCCGTAAACACAATTAAATAATAAAATATTAATAAATTACTTAAATAACAATACATTTATAAAAATTCAAGGATATAAAAAATGATTACAACATCTCATATAGTATTTATAGTGGCTTTGATTTTACTTCTTTAGTTTTTTTAATCTATCATTTAAGATTATTTCATATAAATTAAAAAAGTTAATATATATATATATATATATATATATATATATCTTTGTTTATAATATTTTTTATGAATTTAATTTTTATCAATTAATATTATTGTAAAAATTAAAGTATAATTGAAAAATAATAAATATTATTTTAAATTTTAAAGTAATAATTTAAAAAATGAAGAAAATAAAATTTAACAGAGGGAATAATTAGGTTACGTCTCTTACTGTTTATGACTTATGGCTATTTTTGTATGACCTTAATTCATTTGACATTCAAATATACCTAAGATTTGTCCCGCTATTCAAATGAGCAAAGTTATAACAAAAAAAATGTTAAATTTAATACAATTCAGACCCTGAAGTCACCGGCATCTATGTTGCCCAGTATAAGAAGTAAAAAAGACACGGATCCGATATCTATAGATGATTTCACAAGCGTTGTTGATTTTTAATAAGAGTACGATATTTAATATATCGTTAATTCTGAAATATTCACACATCTATTCGGCCCAGATACTTTCTCAATCCAACTTATAAAAATAAGCATGTTTGACTTTAAAACTTTATTTTAAGCTAGATACATTGAATAGTCTTGCTTATACAAAAAATACATTGGATAATCTCTTTTAACAATTTTAAATAATAAATATATTAAATCAGAATCACTATCTTTCTGGGCTGAATCAGCTCTAATTTTATCATTTCAGTATATCTATTTATATTCACTATTTTATAACTCACCTAATTTTAACTATCTAATCTTATTCATGTCTAACATGCATCCTAACAAGTAGAAGTAGAAGTTGATTTAGCTGATAAGAACTAAATGATCATGTGTTAAAATCTTACATTAATTTTTTAGTAAATAATATGTAAGTAATTTTGTAAATGTTATTTAAACTTTAAAATATGTCCTGACTATATTGACGTATTTCTTTACTATGTAAATATAGTATTATTTAATTTATTATATAAAAATAAATTCTTATTAAATAATAATAAATAATAATTTTAGTATATATTTTTGGGTAATAAATTATGTAATAACTTTTTTATTTAATAAGAGCTTCCTTTAATAAATTTTATTAATATTAAAAGTTACATAATTAAAAATATATATTATATTTAATAAATATAGTATTTAATACTAATGCCTAATTAATATTTATAATTCCGATGGAGTATACCAACCGATGATTAATTTAAGTAGTATATATTTAATTTTCTTCAAATAAATTTTTAAATTTAAATGTTATATAAAAAATTAACCTCAACTCATCATACTATGAATATTTTTAGTTTGAATAGAATTACTTTAGTATGCCTTTTTAAGTCGATGCTACATTAAAAATTGTAGATAAGAAGCTGTAATGAAATTTAAAGTATAACTGTTAAAGGTGCAATTTGGCAATTAGGTAGGAGGCGAGAAACATGCAATCCCATAGATACGTGGACTTTTTTGGGAGTGGAGGCCAGGAACATTCGTTCTTCCAACCACTCGAAATATCTTATTCATTTTTAAAAAAATCATATAACAATTTATGTAAGATTTTTTTATCTTCTGTTGTGCTACTTATTTAAATCACAGGTTTCTCCTTTTCTCTTCCTATATCTTATCCATTCAAGATGTTAAAATAAAATAGTAGAAATGCAATGTCCCTTGTCACGCGTGAAACCGTTCGTATATGTAGGAGAGCTATGAATGCGTCGATTCAGATGATCTCGTAAACAATTGCATTCAGCCTCCTTTATTGCGTGTTTTGTGCTTTAAATAAAATATAAAATATAATCAGAGAGATTCATTCATCTTCTGCAAATTGCATTCATCCATGTTTGTACCGAATCATGAAGTTCTGCAAGACTTACCAGAAGTACATGGAAGGGAGGGAGCGCAAGCTTCCTGGTGTTGGCTTCAAAAACCACAAAAGGATAATGAAAAAGTGCAGTAAAGCCTCCGAACCTTTTAATCAATCCATCTCCATCTCAACCTGCCCTGATTATTGCTCAGGTTAATTTTTCCTATAACAATCTTTTAATTAATAATGAATCGGCTTTATTATTACTATTATCTTTCGATCAGCATTCATTCATTTCAAATTATGTCTAACCTAACTTAATATAATAATTATTCAGTGTGCGATAAGGCCTTTTTCCCTTCCCTTCTCAATGAAATGTCAAATGTAGTAGGATGCTTCAACCAGCGTGCGCAGGAATTGCTGGAACTACATCTTGCTTCTGGCTTCCGAAAGTACTTTCTCATGTTGAAAGGAAAATTACAAGGGAATCACACTGCTGGTGCTCTGACCGAAGAAGGCAAAGATCTAGTCATGTATGCACTGATCAATGCCGTTGCAATTCGGAAAATACTAAAGAAATATGATAAGGTGTGTCTTTCTGTTATCCTTTCGCATGCTAATTTAAGTTTTGACAATCCATGCTAAAATTATGATTAGTTGTGTTCTTTATAGTGTTGCTACTACCATGACTGCAGATTCATTATTCCACGCAAGGTCAATTATTCAAGTCCAAAGTCCAGGCTATGCACAAGGAAATTCTTCAGAGTCCCTGGCTTTGTGAGCTTATTGCCTTACACATTAACTTAAGGGGAAGAAAGGTCAAGTCAAGGAAGGTACCTGTTTTGTTTGATGGATGTTATCTCACATTTAAGGATGGAAAACCGTCAATTACTTGTGAGCTCTTTGATGCCATCAAAATGGATATTGACTTGACTTGCTCTATATGCTTGGTATGTTACTTTGCTTTCATTTGCTGGATCACTTCCTTATTTTATTTGTGTTACTTTCGTTTTGTATGTTTTCATTTGGACCGCATTACATAAACGGAGTTTGTCTATTTGAAGATTACTGCTGCTTGGATGCAAGTAGCATCAAATCAATTTCAAGGATTTGTGTCGGAATATTAAACCAAACATAGATTATGTTTCCACCAAAAATGATGCTTACCTACAAACTATCTTATTTTTATATGGTTTCAAATATTTTTTATGTGTCAGTATTCAGAATCCAGACCTCCTTATATTGTCCAATATTTTCCTAGCCAATTACCCTAAAACGCTTGACGTTTAGTTTTGGACAACTCAGTTTCCTCGATATCAATATACTTTTGGATGTGGTGCATCTCTTTTATATACTGATATTGTCATTCACTTTTTTTCTTTCACTTGATAATTTTAATCTGGCTCTTCCATGACAGGATACAGTATTTGATCCTGTTTCTCTGACTTGTGGCCACATATTCTGCTACACCTGTGCTTGCTCGGTTGCATCAGTAACTATTGTCGATGGACTTAAGGCAGCAGATCCTAAAATGAAATGTCCTCTATGCCGAGAGGTAAGCTATGAGATATAGTAAGCATTAAGGTTTCCTACAACTTCATTATTTTCAACGGGAATGTACCAAAGGGGATATATGTTTGTTCTGATTACACCATAACTTCAAAGAATTGGAACATATTATACATCTTCACAACTTGTAAAGTCACCATTTACTGGTCATTAGAGCCTATGGTGGTCATTGACCTCTTGACTTAGGTTTTACTTAACTATGATGCCATGATCAAATAAAATTACTACGCCAAAACAACTGCTAAAATTTAATAACCAAACCTGGGCATGAGAGCTATCCTGTTCTAAGCTCCATTTTGTCCTTCAATTTAATGACTACATTGTACGTAAAATTTGCCAGTGTTTCGTTTAGGCTTTGTAATTGACTCTAACCATCGAAACATAAGGTTTGGAATAATCAAAGTAGCCCTTCTGTAATTCTTTTACTTCTTTATTTTAATATTGTGACTATTAATTAATTGCAGTTTACAGGAAAAACTGTTCAGTTATTTTAAGCTTTTTAATTTGACCAACTGTGATTGATCAGTTCCCTTCTGTGAAGAGCGAGGCTTCTAAGAATTGGCTTATGCATTATTTGTTTGTCTGTTTATGGGACTGGAACCTGTTAAAATGGTCGCATTTTATATTATTGACTGCAGGGAGGAGTTTATAAAGATGCTGTGCACTTGGAGGAATTAAATATTCTGTTAGGCCGAAGGTATGATACCGATTATTCCGTTAGCAAATAGGTCCAGATTAGAATGAAAGATGTCACGAGGTAAGGAAGAGAGGAATGCATCTCTAGTTTCGATTGTTATTGGCTGTGATAAAATAAAAAGAAATGCTAACAACATATTCATATGAATGCATTTTTCAACGTATCCCTTGTGATTGGTTGATTAAAATGTTAAAACATCTATTTCATAAATTGTTCATTTTTAAAAAAATATTTTAACTTTTTTAAAACCTCACTAATCAAAAAAAATTATTTCCATGTAAGTAAATATACTTTTGCAAATTTCTTAACCTGATAAATTTCAAAAAATTTACAGCTGTAGGGTGTACTGGGCGCAAAGGCTTAAGATGGAGAGGGTAGAAAGGGTTAAACAAGTAAAGGAGCACTGGGAAACGCAGTGTAGGGCGCTCATGGGCATCTGAATAGTAAATTAGACAACTAATGTCTCTTGGATGGTTAGGTTGAAATGTAGTTGTGCATTTGACAATGGATAGGCTTCTACTTTAGCAATATCTAAGCGAGATAAACCTTTTTATTTGTGTTAATTTGACTTTGATCAATGTAAACACTTGCGTTGGCATTTTTATTCAACTAGTATAAATTTTAAAATAAATTACCTACAAAATGTAAATTTCAAAGAAATTAGTTGTTGAGGTAGTTTTAACAATTGGTTGCATGATGTACATGCGTTATACTATGAATTGCAACATTGTAACATACAACACATTGCTATATTTGTTTGGTAACATATGTAGGAATTGTTTTATAGTTGTTTGGTAACATATGTAGGAAGATTTACAAATCAAATTGAAATTTGGAAACATATGTAGGAATTGTTTTATAGAATTTATAAATAAATTAAATTAAATTGAAATTAGTTTGAGGTTTAACTGAAAATTTTGTTTATTTAGTTAAGTTTGTTTATGAATCAAATAAATTAAATTTGAACTGAAAATTAAATTTGATAAATAAATTTAAATTTTATAACTCGATTGATTTAGTTTATGAATTAACTTGCTTTATACATAAATTAAATTCATATAATTTATTTTATGTTTATATAAAATATGTTAATTAAAATTATAAGAACTTATATGTTTAGATAAATATTTAGTTTTAAAATTAATAACAAAATATACATTCGAAAGGTCAATATACAAATTAGTTATTTGATTTATTGATTATTAATAATAATTTAAATATAAATATTTATTTATTTTATATAGACTCTAATTACATTTATATTTTTCAATTAAATGATTATTTTATCAAAAGAGATATTAATAAATTACAAATTTTAAATATTTAAGATTCAAATTATTTTAACTTTTGATTTATATGATTTGAGTTAACGGACTAATGAACCAAACTATTAATAAGTTTGAATCGAGTAAAGTTATGAAAAATAGTTCATATCAAACTTAAATCAAATTTTGAATTAGATAAATTTTTATCAAATCAACTCAAACTAATCATAACTCAATTTGATTGAAATCATTTCCAGCCTAATCATTTTATGTGCATTTCTCCCTTATGTGGGATGCAAAGGTTGGTATGTATCGGAGAGTTTGAAGAAATATATGTTGCTCCATCCAATGAGTCGTAATATTGAACATTTATCAGCCTTGAAAAACACATGTGATTCACGTGGATGGTGTATACTTGCATCTCATGTGGATGGTACATTTTTTTATGTTTTTAATTTTATTTTACTATGGTATTACTATAAAAAAGACAAGGTAAGGATTTCTTTGATATCCATCCATGAAAATTATCAAATTTGGATTATCATTTTGTCAATGAAAAAAAAGGATAGAAGATCAAAATGTAAATAAACGAATAAGACTTTGATGTTTGAAAAGTAATATGAAAATTTATAGGTTTCTATCATAATATTAACTTGTGGTCACGTCATGCCTTTACCTCCTTTTCATGAGTTTTGGATTAGATGTTTTTCAATTAACTGAAAGATTCATTTTGAAAAGAGGTAGAGATATAAAATACATAGAAATTTTTTTTTACTTATTAATAGTGCCTTACACATCGTAGCTTACTCAAGTGTGTAAATGTTACATCTATTCTTTAAAAATAAATACTTAACTGTTATATTAACAATATAGAAGTACAACTTACTGTTGCTCAAATTATGTGTGAAGGATCTAGTATGTATGAAAGAGAGAGAACTTTTATCCCTAAGTTTTACCATTCATCCACATTGGTTGAAAATGACTCTTGTGCATTAAAATTCACTTCTTCCTCACACTATTCTACTTATACACTTTCTCATATCCTATCTCACTTGTTATCCATTTGGCTGCAAATCCTAACCTTATCTCTTGCCATTTAAACCCACCAAAGGTAATAAAAGTCTAATACACAACATAAGTGACTTGCATTGCTTTTGCATTTATTTGCCTTTATTACTTTCCATTTTTAAGTTGAAGACATTACGTTCTAAAGAAGAAAAAATAAATATTAACATTGAGATGATCTAAAGATAGGTGTACTTAGGGATCTTAGGCTCGATTTTTCTTCGTGGCCACCATTCACATAAGCCACATGTACCTTTTTGAAGTTGTCAAACATTCGGTATTGCGCTTTAGAGATGCCAAATTGACTCATGGCCCATGGGGCAGCTCATTTGGCCCTACATTATGTAGCCGACTTAGAAGTAGGATTTTTTAAAGTTCTAACCCATATAACTCTCAATTTAAGTGAGTTTAGTGTGGGCTAACTCTAGGTCCCATTTATCCTTATTTTGTAATTTGTCTCAAAGCATAATATTTAAATCTAACCCTATTTTATAACTTTTTATTTTGTAACTTGTTTAAAAGATTTTTTATACCTTAATCCACATAACTTTCAAATTAAGTGAAATAAATATGAACTAACTTATCTAACTCTATTTTATAACCTTTTGTTTTGTAACTAATTTTGAAGTAAAGCTTTTTAAGCCATAACTTATATAATTCTTAAATTAAGTGAAATGGGTGTGAGCTAGCTCATCTGTCCATATTTTATAACCCTTTATTTTGTAGCTTGTCTAGAAGTAGAAATTTTCAAACTCTAATCTATGTAATTATCAAATTAAGTGGGATGAATATGGATTAACTCATATAATCCTAATTTATATTTAATATTTAACTTTTTTCTATAAAATTTCATCATTTCTCTTAATTGTTTTCTCTCACTTATTTCTTTCTTTAAAATTTTTCTTCAACCTTTTATGTTACTAAAATATTCTTTAATTTATTTATCTTTCTTTTTAAATTTTTTATTTTTATCTAAATAATTTTTCATGTGTCTCTAGAATTTTCTCCTTCTCTAATTTTTTCTCTTTCTTTCTTAATTTTTTTTATATTTTTATCTTTTTTTTATTTGTTTTTTCTAATATATTTATCTCTTTATCTCTAAAATTATCTTTTCTCCATATTTTTTCTCCTCTTTAAATTTTTTTATTCATTTTAATTTTCCATTACTATTGTGTTAAAAGAGAGAAAAATAAAGTGGAGAGGAAAAAAATTATAGAAAAAAATTTAAAAATTAAAAAAATAAATTTGAAAAGAAAAAATTAATCCCATGAGCTATCACTAACTCAGGTTTAATGAGCTTTATTGTTGGATAGGTTAAATTGACACTTCAAAATAGTAAAGAAAGAATAATTTCAAACTAAATTAATCTTTAGTCAAATATCAAAAAATCCAAATGATGAATTAAGCACATTGGTCATTATTCCACATTATTTTAAACCAGATATATCTTACTTATCATTTGTAATTTTTTGAAATTTATTTTTTCTAATTTTCACAAAAATAAAAGATATGATATCAACTATATTTTTGTCATTTAATATAAATTTTTTTATTTTATCTAAAATATTTTTACTGTTAGAATCATTTTTTAAAATATAAAAATTCATATTGTAGCTTTTTTTTGCTTGGTTGAAATTTAGAATTGGAGATTTAGAATAACAATAATTTTTTATGTAAAAATTAACCTTAACACATTTAATTCTATAAACATACTTAATTCTATAAATTTTTTGACCATTATGAGCTTTTTACATTTTGAACTTTTTGTTTCTTTGAACTTTTTTGCCTTGACTCAAAATTAGAACTACAACTCTTGTGCTCCATTGGAAGGAGCAACACATGTTTTTTCAGACTCCTGACGTGCGAGAATCTGTGTTGCATCCCATTAGAAGGAGCAATGCATGCAAAACAATGGTCGAACAACTTCTGCATGTGTTGCATTTTACAAAATTGCGATTCGCAGTGTGAACATCTATATCAATCGGGTAAATTCAAGTTGTAAAAATATAGGAACAGAAATATACTTAAAATCAAATATAAAAATAATTGAAAGTGATTAACATGCAACTCCACGGTTGAAAGCGATCAACATGCACTACAAGCAATGCATCATATTTCCCTGAACCTGAAGCTGGGATGAAAAGGGTTCAAGAAAATGGAATGTTTTAACTTCTTTTTGTCAAATGCCGAAGGACCATTTTCATTGAAAATTTTTATGCCTATTCACGTTTTTTATAACTATTTCCCACAACCAAGAGCAGATATGAAACAAGAAAAATTAGTCTAAGATAAAATGATAAATGTGAACAAAAAACAAAAACATTGTAAAATATTTTATAAAAATAAAATAACTTCTTCCATTCCATGATTTGATGACCTATCACAAAGCCCGGTGCTGTTAATTACTTTGATCCTGACAAGAAGCATCAGGTGACTCGTTAATGTTTCCTATGCTAATTGAAGTTCATTAGATAATGCAAGTATGGGTTAGCAGATATATCATAATAAAACTGAGGAAACAATGGACTTTCAAACAAATCATACCACCACAACCCTCACAAGCCTCCCATCTAGATGGCACTTTTTTTTTTCGGTCAAGATCTAGATGACACTTAAGATGCTAAATCAGCCCATATGTAAAAGAACCGTTAAAGGAAGTATTAAGATTTTTTTTATTTAAGATTGTTTGATGGAAATGAAGTGTTCTCAACCAAATCACACAACCACACCCTGATTAAACACCACATCTGCTATCGAGATGATACATGGTGTCAAATCAGCCCGTTTATTAGGACTACTAACATTTCAGTCATGACAGGAACAAACGAGACCAGCAATTGCATAAGCTACAGTTTATGATGCAATTATACTTAATTAAGAGATCAAATTTGACTAGCCCAACAAACATTGGGAATTAAAATGATAGTTTGCTCTCGATTTTCATATGATGGAGTAAAATCCAAATTAATCCAATAGGCAACGTGTTGAAAAAGTAGGCTATTGTTCACCCAGTATGAAAAAGTGAAAACCCCACCACACTACCAGACAAGGTAGGATTTGCAGGATTAGAACTGCAAGGCCATGCAGTCCATTTTGAACTGCAGGTGATCTTGTTCCGTTCCGACACGGTACTACTACATAATTGCCGTGGCAGTGCAAGGAAGATCAGAATGCTGAATGCCCCATCTTTCACATAAAAAATTCATACATAATTAATAAATTCAAAAGCATTAACAAAATTTCCCAACAATCATACATGCTAGAGAAGAACATCCTCACAGCCACAAAATTTTGTCGAAATGATCCGATCCAATCAATTTCTAAGTGCAACTTTTTAGAAAGTTGTCCAAGGATGAACCTTACATTTCATTTGGTCAAAATGAGCGGATTCTTTTTTTGATACATATGATACCTCATGCATAGTTTCTGCAAGGTTCCGACCGAATGCTGCATGGGATTTAGCTTTATATCCATGAACATACTCTGCAGAAAACAAGAACAAAAACGTAAACATAATTTGTAAGCCTTGAAACTAGGAAAATAGAAAGGAATATCGAACCTGATGATCATCTCCGTATTTATCGACAAGACGACCAATATGAAGACGTTGCATTGCAGTCAAAGGCTGAGGAGCTGCACGTCTCCCATCTCTTCGCCTCTTTCCTAGGGCTGATTTCAAGTCTACAGCAACCAAATAGAATACTAAATTATTTGCATTTCGAAATATTAACAATTTGTGATACCAAACGAGTCTTCAAATCAATTATCCTTTACTTAATTGTTTGATTTGATCCGTAAATAAATGATAAGAGGAAGCTAATTATGCAAGTCATAACCAAACAGAACAGAGAATTTCAGAATTACAAACCGTCTTCTTCGAGGTCGCTGCCTGAATCGTTGAGGTCATCGATTTGGGGAGTGGGAGATGGGAGGGTGATGGAATTAGGGTCGGAGACGACGCCGAAGGAATTGTAGTTGTGGTTTACGGTGCCTTTGTCGTCCCATTTGGGCTCGTCAACGAGGGATTGCAACAGCTTCGGGGGAACAGAGAAAGAGGGTTTGAAAACCCTAGGGTTCTTCTTTGGTAGCCCCACCCTAACCTTCTCTCTCGATTGCTTGTATTTTCTTCGCGACCTTCCCATTCTTCCTTTCTCTCTCGCCTTGCGTCTGTGATAGCAGAACCAAGGGTTTAACGAGGGATTGGAATTGCTTAGGTTAAGGCATGAAATACCCTATTATTCAAAGACTACTTCAACGATGTCGTTTGGTCTCGCTTCTGTTCTCTGTGATGGTGCTTTCCATATTTTAATAATAACTACTGCTGTATGGATCTTTTAAATTGTAAAAAATTTAAAATATATTTTTATTATTAATAAATAATAAAAATATTATTTTATTAAAATTAAAAAAAATTAAAAAAATAAATTATTTAAATTATAATATATAATTTTTGTTGATATAATATATTGAAATTTATAAATTTAAAATTTAAATTTAAATTAATATTATACTAATTTTTATATTAAAAAATATTTTTAAATGTTACAGTATATTAATACTTAAAATTAAATTTAAATTTATATTTTATAAAAACAAATATCATAAAAAAATTAAATATAAAATAAATCATATAATTTAATAAAAAACCATAAATTGTAAAATACTCTTAGTTTAGAAATTAATATTCTAATTTAGTATATAAAAATTGATCAAAAAAATTAAACCAAAAATAAACATGAAAAAATTATGATACCTTTGGATAAACTTGAGCACATATTTGATGAGAGCTTATACATAAGCACTTAAATGTAATAAGTTATATGCTTTTAAATACCACACTCAAAAGCATTAATACAAATAAGAAGTGTTTGAATAAGATTTTTAAAATTAAACTGAACATTAAATCGATTAAAGTGTTTGTTAAGTTAAATTTTAAATGATATAACTCTAATCAAATTATGATTAAATTAGTATTAATTAAATATTATTTTTAAAATATTTGTAATATTAATATAAAAAAAACATAATATTATATATCTAATTTTACATTAATAAAAATTAAAAATTTTATATTATTTTAAGATTTTAAATTCAAACCACACGTCTAAAATTAAAAAAAATATATAATATAATTTTAATCTTTTATATTAAAAATTACTAAAACGATGTCATAATATATAGATATTTATTTATTAGTTGACTAGTTGATCCCAATTATCAGTTTTTAACAATCAAATAACAATAAATAAAATTAGATGTTATAAAACTAAATTCATATATATATATATATATAATTTTTTTAATGTATCTTTAAAGATATATAATAAAAATTTAAATATAGTAAAAACAATGTCATACTATTTAATACATATATGATTGTATAATCAAAATTTATTATTTTTATCTTTTCATAAAAATATGTTCTCTATTTGAGAAATGTTAAAAAAAAAATTGTGGTTATTTTTTTTAAAAAAAGTCAGAAAAATTTTTAAAAAATTTATTATAAATTCTTTAACATTTTAAAAATTTAACCATTTCAAATAGTATATTAAAAAATATGTTCAAAAATATCATCATATAAGTTCTCCAAAGTTATTTGATAACATTGTTTTGAACTAATTTATAATTTTTTTATAAAATTTTACAAAATTTAAATATATTTAGATTTTAAAGTTATGTAAAATCTTGTCAACTTAATTTATTATATGAACACTTTAAATTCAATAATTGAATTCCTCGATTATAATTTATTTGTTTATATTTTGTAAAATTGAAATGTTTTAAAAATAAAAAGTTTAGAAAACAACTGTTGATAACAGTAACATTTATAACGGATGAGAAAATAAAAAAATAATATTCATATATTTCATTTAAGATATATTTAATAAAAAAAATTAAAAATTAAAAATTAAAATATATAATATAATTAAAAATTTTAAATATAAATACTATTGAAACGTGTCTTTATTATTTTTTAAAATATTTTAAGAAAACGTATATCTATTGAATTACATGTTTATTGTGAACATTAAATTTTACTTATCATATTTTATTTTTATTTATCTATTTTTTTATTTTATGAAATATTTTATTAATGAACTTATTTTTATTTATTTATTTTATCTTTATTAATCTAATTTTACTTTTTTATTTTCTTTAGAGTTTTAATTAAAATATTATATAAAATAATAAATACCAAAACTTTAAAAATTTAAATAAAAATAAAAGAATTTTGAACATTAAACTCTGTATATCATATTTTAGTATTAATTTATTTTTTTATTATGTAAATTTTATTTTCAATCTAGATAATTTATTTTATTTCTTTAGACTTACTTTATTTTTTATTTTAATTACTATTATCAAATTTTAAATATTTTTTATTTTTACTTATTATATTTTAAACTTGAGTTAGTAAATAAATTATAAGAGCCATAATGTCATATTTTATCTTTTAAATTTTTTTCTACAAATGATTTATTTTATTTACATTATGTTATTTTAATTATCATTACTATTATTATTATTTTTTCTTGATTTAATTCTAAATTTTTGTTTTATTTCAATTTTTTTATTTTAATTTGATTTATTAAAATACCAACTTGGATAAAAAGATTAAAATCTTGAAAAATCAACTAAAAAATACATTTAAATATCATATTATTTTCTCATACTTTATTTTTGTTTATTTAGTTATTTATTTAAATAATTTTTAATAACCCTTTATACCAATTGATGTATTTCATTTATACTATTTTGTTGTTAGTATAACTATTTCTATTTTTTTTATTATTAATGTTATAATTTTTTAAAATAATATTTTTATTTTTTATTTTATTTTAATTTATAATATTTTAGAGAATGTATATTTTTATTTTTTTCCTGTACATATATTTAATGATTTAAAATATTGTTTAGTGTAAAAAATGTAGGTACCATTTGATTGGACCTTTCAAACAATGTAATGAATTTCTCTTTCTTTCACTTTAAATTTATAAAAGTAGAAATATAAAATTTAAACATAATGTATATTTATAGTTATTGCTAGTGTTTTGGGTCAACCAATTTTTTTTTAAAAATTTTCTTCTGATTTTATCTTTATATTTATTTATTAGTTATTGGTTATAATTGATAAAAAAAATTTATTATTTATCATCATTGATTACCAATTTATCTTAATTAATTACTATATTGGTATAAACAGCCACATTTTTCAATTAATTTTATCTATTTTTTAATTATTTTTATTTAATTAGTTTAATCTCTATAATTTTGTTATATTATTTATTTTAAAATTTTATCTGTTTACATTTACTTATTTAATTAATTATTATTATAGATATTTTTTTATTCTTTTATTATCATCCTTTGTGGATTGCTAATTTCTTCCAATTAATTTGCTATAACTATTATAAATATTTATATTTTGTTATCTAATTATTTTAATTATTTAATATTATTTAATTGGCTCATTAATTTTTTATATTTATTATTAAATATTTTTACTTACTTACTTATTTAATTAATCATTATTATTGCTATATTTTTTATTATTGATTACTAATTTTATTTTAATTAGTTTGTTATATTTTTTGTAAATTGTTTTATTTTATCAATTATTATGATCAAGTTATTTTCTTTATTCATCATCAATTAATTTATGTTAATTTTTTTTATCATTATAATAATTTCTAATATTATCTCTTTCATCTTATTTATTTAATTATTTATTCTTATTAGTACATCTATTTTTAATGTTATTATGGTTGTGATTTGTATTATCACCATTATTTATTATTAAACTTTTATTTATATTCAACATTATTACTACTATTATTATTTTTTATTATTAATATTATTTTTTTCTTATCATTGTTAATCATATTTAATTATATATTATTAAATGTTATTAAAAATTAAGTATTATTCTATTATATTCAACTTTAGTTTAATTATAATAATTTTATAATTTTATAATTTTATTTGTGTTTATTAATTATTATTATCATGTATTATTTATTTATTTTTTATATTATTTATTTATATTTTTTATTAATTGTTATTATTTCCTTACTCTAATGGCTAGTGGATAAATATATATTTATTTATTTATTTAATTTTTTATTTATCACACTTTTATTTTGTATTTTTTTTATCATTTATCTTCATAATTATTACTTTTTTTATTTACTATCAATGTTATTTTTATCTTTATTATGTTTGTTGCTTATTTTTACTGATTATAATTTTTTAATTTTTTATAAATAATAGAAATAATTTTTAAAATATTAAATTTAACTGTGATTTAATCTTATTTATAAGTTATTTAACATTGTATGAGAGAGAATAATTTAAACCACATCTTGTTAATCCTGCATTTTAATTAGGAGGCATATGAGTTGTGACAACTTGATAATATTTAATTTAATTTTTTATACATAAATAGTTTAATTTTTTAACTTAATTTTATGTTAAAAAATATAAATTTTATTAACTTCAATTTTTTTTAATCCAAAATACATGAGTTGTGATAGTTTAATTTCTTTTACTTAAAATAAGATTTCTATTTTTTTTTTTTGAATTAAAATAAAATTAATGTTAACTTTTTTAAAAAAAAAATTACCTTGATTTAATTTGTTCAACTTTTATTTGATAAATATGTATTTATTTATTTATTATTTTTTTATCATATTATTTTTTTACTTTTTTATTTTGTTTGTCATTATTTTTATGATTATTACTTTTTTCATTTATTATCAATGTTATTTTTATCTTTATCATGTTTGTCGTTCAGTTTTACTAATTATAATTTTTTATAAATAATAGAAATAATATTTTAAAAATATTTAATTTAACTATGATTTAATCTCATTTATAAATAATTCAATTTTGTATAAGAGATAACAATTTAAAAAGGATATTTTGTTAATCCTACGCTTTAATTAGGAAAATTGTGAATTTATCAATCTTTAATTTAATTTTCTATATGTAAATAGTTTAATTTTTTAACTTAATTTTATGTTAAAAATAGATAATTTAAACATGATATTTTATTAACCCAGCTTTGTTGGATACTCGAACTGTCACAGTTTGATTTCATGTGTTTAAAATAAAAGTTTTCTATTTTTTTTTTCTAAATTCAAATAAGATTGATGGGAGTTTCATTTTTTTAAAATTAATCTTATTTTAATTTTCAATTTCTATCAAATAAATATATAATTAATTAATTAATTATTATTATTCGTTTATCATATTTTTTGTATTTTTTATTTTAGTTATCATTTTTTTTCATGATTATTATTTTTTTATTTACTATCAATTTTATTTTTATTTTTACTATTTTCATAGCTTATTTTTACTAATTATAAGTTATTTAATTTTTTATAAATAACATAAATCAAATTTTAAAAATATTTAATTCAAATATTTAATCATTCATAAATGATTTAACTTTGTATAAGAGAATAATTTAAACAAAATATCTTGTTAATTTTATACTTTAATTAAAAATATCTAACATTGATGATGATGATTTTTAATTTATTTTTTTATGTGTAAATAATTTAATTTTTTAATTTAATTTTATCATTTTATATAAAAAAATAATTTAAATAAGACATTTTATTATCCTAATTTTTTTTAGAATACTTAAGTTGTAATAGTTTAATTAAAATTTGTGTAAAATAATTTTTTTTAGTTTTTTTAAATTAAAAATTAATAATATTTTTATCTTTTCTTTTCAAAATTAATCTCATTTTAATTTATTCAATATATCATAAGACTAGTCCTGTGCATTGTACGGAATTTTTAATATTAATTATCGTGTGTTTGACAAAATTTTAATTCATTAAAATTGTATTATACAAATAGAAATTGATGGTGAAAATTGAATTATATAAGGAAAAAACATTTACAATATAATATTAAAAAAATTATGATAAATAATAGTAAGACATCGCAATGGATAGCATATCATAAAATATAGACTAAAAATATGTATACATAGATAAAGATGCAAAGTTAGTTATATGCTCAAGTATATTTAAAACATATATGGTAGATTGTTTAAAATAGTTATATTGGTAGTTGATGGGTATGTACTCATTTCCCAAAAAAAAAAAACAGAAAATGTTTAGTTGGCATTGGAGACATTGATTAGACCGGACCTTGTAGCATGTGCTGCAAATGTTAGTGTGTCACATTCCTTAAAGTTGCAGAAACCATAATATTCTAGTCATCCAAAATCCAAGTAACCAATGTATTCATTTGTTTCTGGTTTCTTTGTCCATAGTATTTTAATGGACATGAAGGCAACATTGTCACAATCCAAGTAGACATCTTGTGGCAGTGCCTAGAAGAAATAAATCAAAAGTATGTGAATGTTTAAAGTAACACAATGAAGTAGTTGGAAACTGGTACATAGGTATAATTTGTTAAATTGTCTTTTTGTAATTGTTTTGCGACATGTGTAGTCATAAGGAATTGGAGTTCTTAAGTAGGGTCCATACATTGACTCAGCATGTAACTCAACTATCATTTTTTCTTATTTTCATGAGGGAAAAGATCGTGGTTGGGTGGGGTACCTAATTTTCTTGTGTTTGGGGTTGTAGACACGAAGGGTAAGGTCTCTCTTCCCAATATGTTTAAGTTGAAGCCAACCTCCATGCTTCAACCTTAGGTATATGTCTTTCATATCCTCCCATCCTCCGTTAATGATAACACTACGATCGATTTTAATAACGTCGAACATGATTACTGTGTCTTCAGGATCATAAAACTTGATGATGTTTAGGATATCATCCTTATAGCTTTTGACAAAAAGGGAAGGAAGAGATTCCAACACCTGATAGAATGTAATATGAATTGTAATATCCATGTCTTAAAAGGTGGAAATTTTTTCTATGGTGAATTGAATGATATTAACTGACCTCATCCGGATCATACTGCATCCAGAATGTTGAACATTTTGGCATCCTTTGGTGCTGCTTTGTCCTGGGTCCATGCAATCTGTAAACAGAATTGAATTATGTAATCCAAGAACTTATCAAAGTGCATCTTTTGTAATGATTTTGTTGTTTTCAGCAAGTTAAAAGAATAATATAATTAAGTACAGAGGAATATATTTTGACAGCAGTTGACTATAGATAGCATAGTAATGTTTAATGTACTTTCTACGAGAATTTGAGTGGGGGATGTGTTATTGATCTTGTTGGAAGTAATTGTTAAAGTAATTTAGATGAATTTAGATAAATATATGTACGATAAGATGTAGGTTGCTTGTTATGAAAACCAAAATGAAAATTTTTGAGTAAATGAATTTCAGATAATATTTTAATTTTTTATGTGTAAATAGTTTAACTTTTTAACTTAATTTTATCATTTTATATAAAAATAATAATTTAAATAAAATATTTTATTATCCTAATTTTTTTAGAATACTTACGTTATAATAGTTTAATCACTGCTGGACCGAGAGCTCCGCCATTACCATATCATATACCCAATTTCATCTTACTGGTTTCGCTTTTCGTCCCCATGACTACTTTTTCGTCCCAGTACAGATTACTTGAATGCATAACACGACAATGAAAGAGATCGTAAAACATGGATCAAAACTTTACTAAAACCGTTCTGATATGCAGGATCCTCAGGGAGGCAAGCATAGAGCATACTAGGCTATGGTCAGAGCATGTTGTAATGGCACAACAAGACTTTCAGATCAAGAGAGAGATAGAGAAATTTAGTTACTCATAGTTGGGTAGAAACACACTTGTATTTATTTATTGAAACTCTTCTCTGCCTCTACAACTGAAGAGAGATGCCCCTTATATAGGCACGAGGAAGGTTCAACCGGTTACTGGATGAAGACCGGGAATCTAGACACACTAATATCATTACAGACCATTATCTTATAAATCAAACTACTTTAAAGGTGAAAAGACTAAAAGCAAACATTATTGACATGCTTTATCTCTTGTCAGAGAATCTTCTACTTTATTCTTTATTTTTGGATAAGATGCACTCATGACTTGGAGACATGTTCATGATGTAATGTTCCTCCTCGTCTGCTTGTTCCTCCAGCTGTATCTGTTCTAACTGAGTTTCAATGTCTATCCTTTCATTCGGATCTTGGGAATCTTGCCATAAGATATTTGCAGAATTTTCTGTGCTGATTTGATCATTCATTTTGGGAATGATAGCTCTTGTTGTCCCTTCATGCCGATGTTCTTCAGATATCTCCCAGTTTGGAAAACACATAACCTGGGGACGTTTGACATTCAAACAAGTATTCTTTGTCCCCTTGCTTCTGCACTTGTAATTATTCAGCTCATGCAAGTAAAGGGCTAATTCTTCTTGGTAACGAGGAGCTTCTTCATTTTGAGAGAATAATCTTAATTCTGGTATGGTAATATAGAAAGCTGCATTGTCCTGAGAATATATGTACCCTGTGAGTGGATGTTTAAAATATGGCCTGTGAAGGATAACCACTGAGACAAACTTCCTGCATTGTTCTTCATCGAATTTTCAGATGTTATAAGGATGAAGATCTTGGTATAAGTGCTTTATCCAATCCTGGATAGGGCAAAACCATTTCAGACATTTCCAAAGCAAAGACCCTTTGTTTGTTTTATTTTCCAAATATTCTAACATTTTAAAAGTTGGGAAAATAATCGGATATTTGTAAAGGGCCGTGACACACTAAAGATACCATAAATTCATGTCTGTGAACGGATAATGATCCATTAACATAGGATAAATGTTAAGGTATGTGCTTGAGGATCAAACCAGGTTGGTTTTGGAATAACCCTTTTTTCTTGGAGTAGTCTGGCAAGATAATGAAACATATGGGATCTCGCAAAATGCTTTATGTTTTCTGGATTGAGTGTATGCAGAATTTTTATCTCTGGTGGAAAATTCTCAATCCCAGGTGATGGGTTGGACAGGTTTGATGACGATGCTTCTGGCATCATCATTATGATTGGAAATTCATGGAGACTGGAGATTAGAGTCACTGGCTTTGGCCTGGATAGGTAATCAGGGATTAGGTTTTGGCTTCCTTTTATGTGTTTAACTGTGAAGTTATACCTAGAAAACCATTCCTTGAGTCTAAGAATTTGTGGATTGGGGGGAACCCGGTTCTTAAAATTCAACATCGCAGGAAATGAAGAATTATCAAGCTGGACTTCGAATGAATAAGCTATGAGATGGAAATCAAACTTTTGTATTCCATACTTGACGGCCAAGGTTTCCTTGAAGGTGGTATGGTACTGGTGTTCTGTTGGTTTGAACTGACCACTAGCATGTTCACAATAGTATTTTTCTCCTTCAATTTCTTCAATAAGGACAGCACCCCAGTGATAATCACTAGCATCAGTTTGTAGAATCTTTTTTCCTTCTCCGGGAATTTTTAATGGGGGAGGATTCTTTGTTGCCTCTTTGAGTTTTTTCACTGCTTGGGTTTGTTCAAGGCCCCATGCAGGAGCATTCTTTTTGAGCAATGCTGAAAGCTTGGATGTCAGCTTTGAGATGTTAGGGATAAAGTCCCTAACATAGTTTAGAATTCCCAAGAATTGTTGTATCTCCTTTTTTGTCATGTTTTCATTGGGGAATTCAGGTAGTCTTTCAACCAGATGCGGTTGAGGCATGTACTTTCCTTGAGCAAATTTGGCTCCTAAGAAATCAATCTCTGTGGTGCCAATTTGGGATTTTTTGGAGGAAAGCATGATTCCGTACTGATCACAAATTTCATAAAACTTGTTGAGTAGAGCTTTATGTTTCTCTTCATTTGGAGAGAAAAGCAGTACGTCATCAATGTAGATCAGGGCTGTATCTAAAATGGGCTCGAAGATACGAGTCATGGGCTTTTGAAACAGTGATGGCGCCACTTTTAATCCGAAAGGCAATACAGTCCATTGATAATGTGCATTGGGTATGCAGAATGCAGTTTTGGGCCTTTCTGATGGTTCAAGCCCAAGTTGCCAAAAGCCCGATTTCATATCGAACTTTGAGAAGATATGGGCATTTCTGATGTAAGAGTAAAGGGTCCTTATGTTAGGTAATGGAAACTTATCATCTTTCAGGAAATCATTTAGAGGCCTATAGTCAATGACTAGCCTCTTCTTTCCCCGAACTCTTTCGGATCTTTTCTCAACATAGAATGCTTGGCAGGCCCAATCTGATTTTGTGGGCTCAATTAACCCTTGCTTCAGTAACTGCTGACATTCGTCATAAGCAGCTGCACGGTCTGCTGGAGACATGCCAGGGTGAACTGCTTTGGTTGGGTTGATGTCTTCATTCATTTTGAATGGAAGTTGGACATGGAATTCTGGGTTTGTCCACAATGGTCTTGGATGTTTAAACACATCATGGCTATCTGCACATAATTTCATCAGCTTGTTTCGATGTTCTTCAAAATCTGGAGGTGCATCTACCAGATTAAAGATTCTTAAAACTGGTACATATTTTTGAAGAACCTCTTGAACTTTACTCCGTTTGGAAGGATTCGTAAGTGATCAAGTTGTGTGTAGGTGTCCATGCCAATTACTATATCCTTGTCAGGAAGATCTGTTCCTATCACCTTTGTCCATAACACACAATTTTGGAAGAACTTGATACCAATCTTTCTTTTTGTAATGAGTTCTGTGGTGAAGGTCTGGCCATCAGCGGCCTTAAAGTGATGGTTTTCCTGTTCCCATGCTGAGGATGGGAGGATAGCTGGATTCATGAGCGTCCTCTGTGCTCCTGTATCCATATACGCGATTGCCCTGATTGGAACATCATATTTTGAAGGCAAGATGGACACCTCAATATTCGGTAATGTTGGAGAAGAAGATATGGCTGATTGTTCTTCTACTTTATCAACTTCTTCAAATGTCAGGACTGGAAAATGGGGGTCATCATCTTCATCACTGCTTGTAATTGTAAGGGCAAACGCAGTTTCTTCGTTGAATTCCTCCTGTTCAGTGTACAGGGATTCAACATCATCATCTTCTTCCAGCTGTAAGCTATGGATTAGCTTGGCTGCTTTATTTTGTTTTTTAGGGCAGTTTCTGGAAAAATGTCCTTTCTTTCCACAGATGAAACATCTGTCTCTTCTTCTGGTTTTTCCCCTGTTCTTCTTTTTTCTGAAGAACTTCATCCTTTTTTTCTTTTTCTTTTTTTCCTGTAGTTTTTCTTTTGAGTTTGCTCGAAGTTTTGCATACGCAGAGCTTTTGCTTACATCCAATCTCTAAAGAACTTTGCTTGCAAGCTTTTGAGAAATCTTTCTCTCCTTCCAGCATTTTCTTCAGCATTTGCTGTTGTGCACAGATCTTTTTTCTACATCCCATCGCAAATTGATGGATTTGACCAAAGGTCTTAGTAGAGAAATTTGTCCCGTCTTTGGTTGCACTTCTGTACATTTCGTCTTGGATAGACTCTGGCAAAGAGCTAATGTACGTGCTTTTAAGACTAGCATCATTAAATCCGTTCAGTCGATAATAACATTGTCCCATTCTTACAAAATGTCTGGATAGATCTCCTGGTTTTAGTGAGCAGCACTTCATGCTATAGAATTTTTGTCAGTTGACCTAGTCTTCTACTTCAGCCTCTACAATAAATTCTCTGTGAAGGATTGCAATGACCGCGCCTGTTGATTCCATGGAGTGGAGTTGGTCTTGATTGACATGACCAAGGCTTTGGTACCATTCTTTTAGTATGCCGACCATCCCGGCACAAAATTCTTCAATGACTTTGTAACGGTCCATCTCCTTGACTAGTTTTTTGTCCATCCATGCCTTGAATTCAAGTATTCTTTTTGGCCATTGTTGTGGATCAATATCTTCCAATGAGAAGTATATTGATTTTGATGGCGGCGTTGGAGTGACCAACTCATCTGGGTGAAGTCTAGATGTTGATGCTTCTCCTGTGTGGGCTGCCATTAATACATTGGTTATATCTGCAAATTCTTCTTCTGGCCCAAAAAGGTCTAGATGCCCTTCTTCTTGGATGGATTCTTCCCTATCAGTTTCCTGGAGAGATTCCTTTTCATCGTCTGAATCCTCTCCTTCCTCTGAGTCGATCTGGACTGTCATCATGGTTTCTGGTTGCTTGTCAGTTCTTCTTTGAGTTTTTTCTGGTGAAGTTTGTGAAGCAGATTCCTCAACCTTTCTTTTGTCTGCTATGGATCTTTCACCAAAAAGAGTTGACTTGTGTGGCATGACCATTGGTAATAAAGATGGCGGTTGCTGCTGAGGTTTGTTGAACATCATAGTTGGGCCTATTTTTCTAGGTGGGATCTCATATGGAGACAAGGTTTCTCCGGGAAACATGTGAGGCCTTTTAAAATGCATTTCAAACTCCTCAATCCTTTGTCTGAGTTTCTGCAGCTCATTATTCCTTGCCACTTGCTCATGGAAACTGACTTTTTTGGAGCTTTCGATTTCGACTTCAAGCAGGTTTACTCGCCCTTTTAGATCTTCGTATGCTTTTATCATTTTTCCAGAAAATCCTGTGAGTTGTCCTTCAAAGGAGTCCACCTTTTTTTCTATTCTCTGGAGGACGGTGTTTTGGGCAAGTGCGTTTTCTGTTTGCCAGTTTAGTACTTCCTCCGCCTGTGAAGTAGGTTTGGAGCCACCATCTGGTGTGACCTCTGTGGGTTGTACGTAGGGTCTGGTGACCACTCTCTTTGTCCTGTGGTCTCTCCTTTCAAGAGGTGGGAAATCTTCCTCGTTCATCATACAGGGAACAGTAGGCACTATTTGTACCTTTGTTTTTCCTTTGTATGAATTTGAACAGTTTTTTGGTGGAGGCCATGTGATTAGGTCCTCATCGTTTGGTGGAGGTAAGTGTCTTTGTCTTCCCAGAAGTTTCAACCCTTCTTTATAGAGAGGTAAAGGTTCCCTCTTTTTTCTTATTCCTACCCAGGGTTTGTCTTCTGTGTTTGATCTTCTTTTTGGAGAAGGAGGAGGTTTGCAAGGCTTTGGTTTTGCCCTCCATCGTCCTGTTCCGTCATCATCGTCGTCAGAAAAAAGGTCATCTTCATCATCGGTGTAGCCATGTTCATCACAACTACATCCTTCATCACAATTTGTGGGATCTACATCCCATAAGAAGTGACCATCAAGCTTATCTGAGTAAATCACTCTTCCATCTGGCTCAAATCCCCAGATAGGGATTCTTTCTTCCTTTTCACCAGGAGTAATCATCATGTTGAGGAAAATAGGAGGAGTTGTTGAATTTTTTCCTGGTCTGCTGAAGATGGTTTTGATAGTTCCATCTACAGAATTTCTTCTGAAGTCGGCTTCAGTTGAGACTAATTGTCTCTGATGGGCTTTGAAGTTTTCATAGTTGGTTATCCATTCTGTTGGGACCAACTTTTCTAATTCCTTTCGAGGAATTTGTTTTGGAATCTGGATGATTGATGGTGCCTCATTTCCATCAGTAGCAATCACCATTAAAGTGTTTTCTTGGAACTCTTTATTTGAGGGGAGATCAAAGCAGTGATCTTGTACCCTCCATATGATCTGGTGGCAGAGTGAGGCTGCAAAAGCTTCCTCATCTTGTTCTGCACCTATGATCTGAATCTGGACTTTAAACCGACTGGGGAGTGTCGGGTCCGTGAGTAACACATTAAAGTTTGGGAAGATCGTGAAAACAGTCTGACCGTTGTTAAGGGTCGTGATGCATGTTCCTAGAACAACATGCTCATAATCACGGTATGTGGTGTCGAGCAACGTAACTCTGGCAGTGATTGGAAGTCCCTTCCTGCCATGATAGCTAAGAACAAGCCTGACAGCACCTATGTGGAGCGCTACATACTTTTCTCTTTTCCAAAGATTTATGAGATCTTTGCTGATGAGGAGATTTACGTATTGTTCCTGAGAGGTGGCTCTTAAACCACACTAATCAAACCTGTTAGTTTGTATCTGTTCCTTGACATGGAGTCTAGGAGTAGATACCAACTTTTTTGCTGCTGATAGTCATCGATTGCCGGATTTATGTCGACGGTATAAGTTGTATGGACTCATTAGGGGAGGGATAGATTGGTCTATCCTTGCTTCTTCGGGAACGTACTGGTACTCAACAAGATTGTCTATCTTGCTGCCCATAGTTTGTTTACAGAAGTCTGGGAGTGTTATTTTAGAATTGTGTTCAATGATAGAGAGAAAAAGAATATAATACTCTGTTCCTTTTTATCTATCCAGAAAGAGAGAAAGAGAGTAAAAAATTTATTTTATATATATATATATATATATATATATATATATATATCAACTATAATAAATAAAAAATAAAAATTATATATAAAGGATAAATTAAAAAAATAAATTAAAGTTTTTAAAAAGTTAATATTAATTATATCTTTTAATATTTGTGCATTTTTTTTTTTGACAAATGAAAAGGAATGAAAGGAGTAACAATGACACATTAAGTGATTTGTTGTTTTTTTAGATAACTTAAAGAAACTACAACAACCATCGTGAGAGAGGTGCCATTTTTTTAGCCTCCAATTTGTCCACTAACATCTTCCATAGAAAGTATTTTTCAAGAGGACAACATATAGGAATAGAAATAGATTGAAGCAAGGGAGACTTTAAATGTTGAATCCTAACCTATTTAATTGAGATTTGAACTTTAATTTGTTATCTATCATAGTTTTTTTTTGTCAAAATCTGACTTATTTTAAAACCTATTAAACCTACAAGTTAATTTATAAGCCTACAATACAAAAAGACCAATAATAAACTTAAAACCTATATAAATAAATTATTATAATGGTTTACAAGTTGAAAGTTTACAAGATAAAAAAAACAATTAAATAAGCCTAACACTTATATGTAAAAATGATTTATAAGATTTACAAATTTAAAGTTTTTTATGAAAATATATTTTAATAATATTTTTTAAGTTGTAGAATATTTAATCACTTAATCCAACCCTTACTAATATCATCAATAGAAAAAATCAATTAAAATTATCTAATGAATAACGAATTCAGAATATCATTTTAAATCCAGTGGATCACATAGATTATCTTGCTTAAAATTAGAAATATGTGAAGTGGAAGTAAATAATGGTAGAAGAGTTTTATTTTGAGGATAAAGAAAATGTCATTTAGAATTATTTTTATTTAAAATTAAAAATTTTAAATTTTAACAAATTATGTTAATATATTAGTATTATATAAATGTAATATATTAAAATAACTATAATAAATATAAATATATAATATATAAAGATAAATAGCCTAAACAGACTTTTTTATAAATTTAGATCTGACTTATTGAATTAAAAAAGCTTTTTACAAAATATAAGTTTATCTATTTATTAAATAAATCAAATCAAATCATACTTAAAAAAAAAAATCAAGTTATAGCTCATCTCAACAACTTCATTTTCATCCCTAACAACAAATGTCCAAAATTAATGTATACAAATTAGGTGTAAAACTTGCATGATTTCTCCAACTTTCCTAGCCATTTATCATATGTTTGCATGAATTTTATTTTCCTATATTTGTTTGTTTATATTTATCTTATATAGAAAGAAGAAATTAAATTCCGTAAAATCTACAAAAATATTTTCACTCAAAACTTAAGAAGAAAAAAATTAAAAAAAAAGCTAATTTTTTTATTTTTTTTTTATTTTAAATTATTAAATATTTTTTATAAAATAGAAATAAATAAATATTATATTAATAAAAATTTTAGTAACAAAATGAAATTTTTTTAAAGATAAAATTTATTTTTTAAAAATTTATATAAATAAAAATTATATTAGTAATATTTCTTTCCACTCATCTAAATAATAAAAAAAAAATTCCTTCTATTTTTTTCTATTTTTTCTATCTAAATAATTTATTTTTTTATTCTATTTTTATTTTATTTTTTCTTTTTATTTTCTACATCATCCAATCATCCAAACATAACATGAATAACTCTTTATTCCGAGTTACTTGCATAAGTGTGTCAGTAGGCTTCTCCCATTCAAAGATCTCCCTTCTCCGTCTCAACTTCTAAGATCAGCAATCGTTTTCCAATCCATTCATCTCCTTTATTGTTCTAGGTTTATCCTGAGATTATGTATAGCCTATGGAAAGCATCACAAAATCTACTTCCCTCAATCCATACATCTTCCTAAAACTGGATACTCTTGTCCTTCCTAACTTTTCTCAAACATTCCTCAACCTACCCCTTCCCTATCCAATTTCCACGTTCTTTGCTAGGTCCTTCCATGGTGTAAAGCCCAATTTAGGAAAGGTGTAATTCTCAAGCCCAGCCCCATATTTTGATGTGATTATTTAACTATAGAGGCTTTCCCTTTTTTACTATCATTCTCCATTCCTGTTTTTTCCAGCAGAGCGTGTTGAAGGTGGCTATGTTTTTTATCCTCAAACCACCACTTTCTTTTGATCTGCATGTTCTATCCCAATTCACCCCCGCTATTTTCCTACAATTCTCCAATACTCCCTCTCCACAAAAAGCTTCTTTGCATAGAAATTATTATGTAGCAACTATAGCCAGAAGCTTATAGATAGGTAAAATAGAGGTAAAGGAAAGAGTATTGAATTTATAAGGATGATATACTGCCTAAAGAGAGGTACTGTTTCTTCTAGGAAGATAATTTTGCACTACCTTCTGTCTAGAATAGGTTTTCAAGTAACTAGTCTTCTAGGATTTGTCCCAACTGGTAAGCTCAGGTAGGTGAAAGGTCTATGCGGAAACCTTAGAAAAATAAGTTCCTAAGAAAATATGTGTGCCTGAGTATGTCTCTTATTTGTTTCTCTATAAGACCAATGACTACCCTCATATATAAAGTCTAGTAAGAATTCTTGTTCATGTGGAACTTGATCTGTTTTTGAAATATCACCAACACTTTATGCCACCGTCAAATTTATTATTGTCAAAATTATTTTTCCATGTTTTTCTATATTATTCTTGATCAAACTTTATAATTAGAAAAAAGAAGAATTTATTTCTTTCCGACTGATATTTCTAAATTTTTGAGATTGTTATTGTTTTAAAAAAAAATTGAGTATGCATACTTGAATTGTTTTCACTCACTTATTATGCTCTTGTTATTTAGTATCATTTGATTTGTAAATTTATTGAACAATTTTTAATTTTATAATAATCTCTTGAAAAAAATTATAAAAATTTTATCATTTATTTGTATTTTTTAACTTTTTTGGTCACTTATTTGTAAATCATGTTATATTGAGATATATATACCTACAGAATATAGTGAAGTTTGATTTTGTAACAATTTACTCATCTTTCCCTCACCCGAAACAAAAAGAAAATGTCATAACTAACCCTCCTATCACACTAGTTTTAACTTCGATAGAAGCTTATTTGACTTTTTATGTTGACCTAATAATATATATAATTTAAAATTTATAATATTTTCCATAATTTATTATTATCTATTACTATAATGTTACTTTATTCACAAAAATGACAATGTTATTGAAATTTTATTATTTGAAAATTAAAAATGTATAGATAAGGTAATAATTTTATTTTTCCATTGATAGGTTACCTAAACTTTAAAAAAAACACTCACGCAAAATTAAGAGTTTTAATGTCAACGATATTGAGCTTAAAAAATTTGTTAGGGCACTCCTTTCGCCATATAAATAAAGCCAATAATATTTAATCTTTGGACGAAAAACAATGTTATGAGCAAATGGTCAATTCAAGTACAGTACATTACCAATGGAGCATATTACATATTAAAATACAACGTAAAGGCAATTGTGGAACTTAGTAATTATTACACTTGGTGTTGATGTAGCATATAAATTAGGACCTACAATCGTTATATTTTTGTATACTAGCGCTACCTTAGGCTGATGTAATTAGAATACCATTTACAAGCGTTGCTCGTGCTTCACTTGTCAAAATAGTAACATGAAAGCTGTCTTTGCATTATTTGGGATGGTGACTGCCTCTCAACACTATGCTTTTTGTTATAGTCTTGCAATATAGATGGCAGAGGCAAACACGTCAAGGTTTTCTTATCCGAGAAAACTTAGGTAAAATATCATATGTACGGTCGGTACATTCTTCAATTAAAATTAAAGTTTAATGCTAACCTTTAACAAAGGTCGATATTAAAGACTTATATCATTTATGAAGATAAAATTTGATTTTAATTGAAAATTAGTACCAGCAGAAGCTGTGTAACTGCACCTCAGTTTTATCCTTTCTTATAGGCCACTTGAGCGGCTGGCATACTCCTGAACTAATGCCCCAAATAGCGATGGCCTTTGGAGCAAGATTGATGGTTTGTCAAATTCTTTTGCCCGCCCTATTTTAAATGGAAAAATGAAACAACTTAGCCTTCCAAGTGGTCAAAATAATAGCTTCCAATAAATCATCATTTTGATCCTGAGATCATATTATTACTCACTTTAGTTTTTAAATTTATAAAAACTTTACTTTGGTTTATAATTTTACAAAAAATTATAGTAAACAAAATTTTACAAAATGAAGAAATAATTTGAAATTTTATAAATCAAGATAGTAGAATAAATAATATTTATAATCTCAGGAGCAAAATGGTAATTTAGTGAATAAGATATGTACCTGCATCTACAACTAGAACTCTATCACAGTCCATGACAGTTGGAATTCTATGAGCAATGCTGATGATAGTACGTGCAGCAAAGTCCTCTCGGATGATCTTCTGAATTACAGCGTCAGTTTGAGAATCAACAGAAGCTGTTGCCTCATCCATAAACAAGAGTCTACTTTGCTTAAGCATAACCCTCCCTAAACAAAGCAACTGCCTCTGGCCCACACTCCAGTTATCTCCATTATCAACAACTATAAATTATATTCAAAAAACATTGCCATCAGTAAGGGAGAAAACAAAGGATGTAAGTGAAATTCAAGCAGCTCAAAGAAAATGGTATAAGAATCTTTAAAACCTGAAGCGTCAAGTTTCTCAGGCTTAGAAGCTACTGCATCTTTTAGTTGACAACGTTCCAAACTCTACAGATAAAAAATAATGATGAGTATGAGACTAGGCCAATGATAGCAAACACTTCATCCACTAAACCAATGAAGGTTTGAGGGAGAATATATACCTTCCATATCTCTTCATCAGTATACTTCCGGGTTGGATCTATGTTACTTCTAACGGTTCCTTCAAAAAGGACAGGCTCCTGAGGAATGATACCAAAGCGTGACCTAAGATCATGAAGCCCCAAGGCAGATATGTCAATGCCATCAATGATTATTTTCCCTCCTGTAGGTTCCACCAGCCTGAAGAAAACTTGAATTAAAGTTGTTTTTCCACTCCCTGTTCGACCAACAATGCCAATCTTCTCTCCTCCACCGATGCTTAAAGTAATGCCTTTAAGAACCAAAGGAGTGTTTGGACGATATCTCACCTGTTTGCCACAAGTTTAAGTTATTATCAATTTATCATAAGGAAATAGTGTGTTGCACTCAAAGCATGTTGATAATGAAAAAGACATCACTAGGACTATTGTCAATTTGACTATCCTTATTTTGATGTCTTTTTAGGCCATAGAGTGCAACTAGAATGTATAAAAAAAAATTCATGATAAGAAATAATTTATTTGGTTATATTCTAGTTAGTTACCTGCAAGTCTTTGATATCAACATGGCCTTGACCAGGCCAATTTGAAGGAGGCAGACGATCCTTAATGTTCCATGTTGCTTCCGATGGAATATTTGTGAATTGCTTGATCCTCTCAACTGATACCAGTTTGTTTTCGATAAAACAGCTCATATATATGGCCCAGAACATCACGGAATTTAATGATAATCCATAAGAGAGAGATAAACCAACGTTTTCTACATCAAGCACAACAACTCGGTCAGTTCAGTTGTTTTACTGAATAAAATTTTGACTGCAATATAAATACAATTGCCCTTCAACACAAGACAATCATCATTATCCAAGATATAGCTATACCATATACTTCACGTTCCAAGCTTGTACTTTCGACATGTAACTACGAACACAAATACATATAATAGTTGTGTAATTTAAAGGAGCACAATCATAAT
This sequence comes from Canavalia gladiata, assembly GCA_037954105.1. Taxonomy (NCBI): domain Eukaryota; kingdom Viridiplantae; phylum Streptophyta; class Magnoliopsida; order Fabales; family Fabaceae; genus Canavalia; species Canavalia gladiata. Next base: position 21,923,573 of record CM075660.1, read on the forward strand.
ATCATTTTCTTTTTTCTAGATTCGGCTTTACCTATTGCACCTTTGCACTAGGGATATTCGATAGAGCCGTGACGAATGAGGCATGTGAGTGATGTGACTACATCATTAGAATTTAGAAGACAAATTTGGCAGGTAGCAGGAGGGGTAGGGCCACTTTTTTTTATTGGAACCGTTTTCTCTTCTTAAAAAGCGGTGATTAATGTTTTGATCCTCTACTTTTGTTTGGGATGTTTGTCCGATGTGAACAATATTGTTAAATAAAATTTATAACTGTTGTTACACACTAACTTTCCTTGCTAAATCTGCACACTATTTCCAAAGTAAGGAAAAGCAATACCACTCAATTGCATCTACCCAACCCCACTCAATTTAATTCCAGGTTTCCATTATTATAACCAACACATCCCAACAAAAAGTTAATAGCTAATTGGCCATATGTAATAGCGGACTATTTAGAAACCCAACTACAAATTGATATTGGTGAAGCTTTTATATGTACTATGATGGTTTGGCAAAGAATTTTGTATGGAACAGGTACTTGTTCCAAGGACTATTAATCATAGTGACAGAACCAAATCCACTAAGAAAGGTGAAACCATTTTACAAATCCTTTTATAGTATTAGTAAGTTTACCTGGCTTTATGATACTGCTGGGTAACATGATCATGAACATAGCAGAAAAGCAAAAGACTAAGCTTCCAAGCAATTCTAAGCGGAAGCCCAACCACGCATTGGAACTGAAGTTGTGGAAATCCATTCGTAAATTAGCATTCACTCGTTTGATATTTTCATAACAAAATTCCTTTTGCCTTTCGAATGCGCGGATTGTCATGACCCCGGAAATGCTTTCAGAGAAATGATGAATGACAGGTGCTTTTGTAATTGAATCCAAGCGAGTTAACTCGCGAGATGAAGCGAGAAAATAACCCTGCAAAACCAAAAAGTAAAAACAAACACAGGAATTGTTAACTTAAGTTGCATCAGATAATTTAGCAGTGAATAAATTAAACACTGACTACACCGGTTTTAATCTTAAACATGTGCCAGCAATAAATTGGACTACCGGAATAACCGTATTCATACCCGGTACCAAAGGTTTAACCAAGCAAGAGGAATCAGCAAGAAAGCTGTTGGCCAAGAATTTTGACATGTGATTATGAAGATGCTGATCACAGTGATGTACATGGCCACCACAAAATTCAGGAACAGGGGGATAAAGATATCAACATTGGTCTGATCGGTTGATGCCTGTGAAAGTTTAACAAAAAACAAGTCATTAATATTACACATGTGGACTTGAAAGATGATAATTTAAAAGTTGATGTCAATATGAAATAGGTTATTATTCCATGTAAGATTTTAACACAGCATAGTTGAGCTTTCAAGTGCTTACCCTGCTTAGAATTCTCCCGGATGGAGTAGTGTCAAAGAAAGACATGGGGGCATGCAAGATGCTATAAAGAATTTGAGAGAAGAATATCTGTGCTGTTTTTAAACCCAAGACTGTAACCCAGTAGGATCTTAGAATAATCAAAATAACTGAAACTGCAGCTATAATTGCGTAGATGCCAATAAACACAGAAGGATTAAACAGCTGAGCACGCTCTTCTGATGTTTCATATGCCAGCCAATAATCACTAGCCATCATAGATGCTTGCCACAACACAGAAAGGAGGATTACTCCTATAATGCCCCACCATCCAAAGGCCTCAGTGCAATAGAGCTTATAGATATGAAAGCTAACTTTCCCAGTTTCTCTCTCCTCTTCTTTGATGAGTTTAGAACCTTCCTTGCCAGACTTGGGCTGGTCAAGAGAATTGCTTTCACCATTGGGTTCTCCGTTATTAGAAGCTTCCTTTGGAGATTTCAGTGGTCTGTTCAAATTTTCCCCAGGCATTGCCGCACCTTGTTCTACTAGTTCCATAGAGGTCTCGTGTGCAGCTACAAGAGCACTAAAATCCATTCCAGAAGCAAGTAGATCATCATACTTCCCTGATTGGACTATCGTTCCATCCCTCATCACCTTTGAGCAAGCAAACATATGTATTTGAATCAATTCACCAAGTTAAATTGAAGAAAATTGAATAAGATGAAACATTACAGGATTAGAAAATGAGACTTACCACTATAAGATCCACGTTATGTAAGAAGTCTACTTGGTGTGTTACAAGAATAATGGTCTTGCCTTTTAGAGATCCCCTCACACATTCCTGTATTAAAGGAATCTAATTAAAATTTGGCTATACTAACAAAGCATAATCATGTAAACAAACAGCTATGATTGTGTTCACAAGCATTATAGAATGCTGGGAGAAAGAAACAATCAGAGAGATTATATAAATCACCTTGAATATTTCAGTGCCAGTATGTGCATCAACAGCACTGAAGACATCGTCAAGAAGATATATATCAGAGTCTTGATACACAGCCCTGGCTAGTTGTACACGCTGCTTCTGACCCCCACTTAGGTTGATGCCACGCTCTCCTATCTCCGTCTGATCCCCATGTTCCATCATTTCCAAGTCTTTCTCCAAGCAACAAACTCTAACAACTTCGTTGTACTTCTGTCTATTCATTGGTAAACCAAAAAGAATGTTTTCTTCAATGGTCCCATTCTGAATCCAAGACGTTTGTGCAACATAAGCAGTACTCCCACAAACTTGAATCTGTTACCAAAACACATAACCAGAAATCAACATCACAGTACAAATTAGTAACTGCGTGGTATAGAAAAATAAAGTTGTCATTTGCAAAGAAAAATTCATATACCTTCCCAGAAATTTTGTGCATCTCGCCAAGAATTGAGGCAAGGAGAGAAGATTTCCCTGACCCCACAGTCCCAACAATAGCTGTAAGCTCCCCTTTATTAATCTCCAAATTAATATTTTTCAAGTCTTGAACTTGGCCATCATCATCCCAGCTAAAGGTCCCATCTTTGACCTCTACAGCAGTGTGCCCACCACACCCTTCCTCTCTCTCAACCGAATCATTGGACAATTCTCTGCTAGACATGTACCTGTCTAATCTCCCAAGTGATACCAATGCTTGTGAAAGCGATATCATAGACTGAGGAAAGGTCCTAATCGGCTCCTGCAGGATCTTAAACACAGTTGTTGTGGTGAAAACTGTTCCTGCATCAAGTGGAACTCCAAGCAAAAGGGCCGTACCAAACGTGAGAGTTGATATCAACATCGGCGTGCTCCACAGCACAATGATATTGCCACAGATTGAGTACAAAAACTTGGCAAGCCAATCGAACTCTGACTTTCTGAACCCCAAAATTCTCTCATTGAAATGCTCTTCCCATGCTTGGAACTTTATAACACGCATGTAATTAAGCATCTCATTCACTGCCTTCATTCTCGAATCCCGGTTCATCATGGCATTGAACTGGTAACGCTTGTTTTGTCTAGTAGTCACCACAATAAACGCAAGAACACAAAGAAGTCCAACCAAAGCCGTGACCACCGAGGCACCCAAACAATTGTAAAGCAAAAACAGGCCAATACCAACTTGAAATGGCATCATCCACACGGCATGTAACTGAAGCATCATATCAGATAGTTGTTGAGCATCAACAGCCATGTAATTCACAATAGGCCCAACACCATGATCCTGCCTTGCAGAACACGATAGCCTTAGCCCCTTCTTGTACAAAGAAGTAACGAGAGTGCATCTGATAAGCATTCCAAGCTTCTGAGAGTTGAAGTTGAAATGATGAGTGGACAAAACTTCCACAAACTTGGCACACAGGAGAATCAACACGAGGTAGTAACCTTCATATACAGAGCTACCTTTCCCCGCTGTGAAATCAACAAAACTTTGAATGAGAACTGGCCCTACATACATGACACATAGCCTAACAACAGCAAGGAAGGCAGTGAAGGCTATCTCCTTCCAGAAACACCGAAGCAACGTGGTTCGAACCGGGTGCTTTGACTTCTCATCTGATTTAGGCCACTTTGATTCGAAGATAACTGACATCCTCTCAGCTCTATGCTGCGGTGAAAGGGAAGGAATTTCATCCATCTTCAAAGGTGACAAATACCCTTTACTCAACAAGGGGTTTATCCAAATCCAAAAGGCCCTGGAGACCAGAGAAGCTGAAGCAAAGCCAGTAACATTGGATTTGTCATATAGTTTTGTTTCCTCATCAATAAGCGGTTGGGTTTCCTCACCGGACTCAATCCCGGTGGATCCTTTAACCGCAACACAAAGCAGAAAAAGTGACAGAGGGAGAGAAATGAAAGAGACCGCGTCATCAACCATAAAGCTGAAGTTCTTCCCTTCTTCCACTCCCACAGAGACCAAACGTATAACCCCAGATGCAGTGAACAAAGAAACAATAATAAAATTTGCAATCCAATATATTCGAATTGATAGAGGGTGAGCGACAGCTTCAAATCTTTTCTCATGGATGATAAGGATGGCAAGGACCAGTTGTGTTATGGCCTGAAGTAACCAAAAGAATCCATCAACTTGCTTCCATGACACTTTGGTGGAATTGCTGAACACCAGAATGCAAGCGACTGTGTACAATATTGTCAGAACAGCCGTTGCGGTTAGAGTCAATTTAAACCATAAAGTTATTGTTCTGTTGGAAGAAGTTCTGTTGTTTCTGATAAAGGGCTTGTTGAGCTCTGAGTTGGGGTTGTTGCCGTTGGAAGTGAACTTAGAATAAAGCTTTATGACCGCAAACACAAAGAGGGTCAACAAGAGTAGGATGTCAAAAGCAGACAAAAGAGCTCTCTGAGGACATGGAGTGAGGAAAATGAATCTGAGCCATTGAGGTAAATTTAAAGCTGAGTGAAATGTGTCCCTTGAGGGTGAACATGAGACGGAAGTTATCCAAGTTGAAGCTGCAGAAGACATGTTTGTGCTCTCCCGCAAGAAGAAACTTGGCCTGTATTGCAATTCACAAGTCACAACCTTATAACTAAAACTCAGGTCTCATCAATCTTCTTTCTATGCACCCCCTGAAAGAAAAAAGATAGAATAGATGGAAATGGGTCCTTTGAGCCAATAATTTGTCAAGCCGGAAGTAATTATTATGCTGCTAAAAATAAACAAAAATGCTTCAGAAGGAAACAAAAAGAGAAAAAAACTTGAAAAGGCAAAAGGATGGCAGGTATTGAACAGTAATGATAGTAGGCGTGAAAAAACACGTCCTCTCTTTTTGATATGCTTAAGAAAGTTTACCTTTATGAGCTTTCACCATCCCACAACAACCGCGCCCAACCCAGAAAGATAATCTTTTAGTCCTGAGCAACTGTGTGTTGCTCTGGACAAGCGTGAGCTCTTCCTTTTCCAGGTAACACCATGTATATGTCAGTCTTGAATGAAACGAGTTTTGTAAGCTCAGCTTTCCAACACAAAAACCACCGATGTTTTGTACTCTTCTCAACCTTGGGAGATACGAAAGCAAAAGTAAAATAAATAAATAATAAATATATCAAATAATTTTATGTAAACGGAATTTTCTTTTTATAAAGATAGTTCGTTTATACCTTATAAAAAATTTCTTGTATATTCCAATCCCACCTAATAAATCATACGAGTCGTATTCAACTTTAATTGCCTGGTCAACGTGAAAAAATAGATAAATAAATATCAATGATAGCATAGCCTGGTCGAAATGAAAAACTTGGTATAAGTTTTCGAGGAAGCAACATGTAAGTTTCCCGGATGTTGCACAGTCAAATCAAATTCTAAGAAGGCAAAATCGTCAAAGAAAGCACAAAGGAAATTGGACTTTGATAGGTGCGATCGTATCTGTGCAATCCATCCGTTTATATGATAAGATAACTGAAATTTTGTTTAAAAAAATTAATCAACTTGTATCTTAGATATAACTGGATTTGATTTAGGTTATTGTTCGTATGATCCGAATATAAGATATTGTTGTTACGAATGATAATGGTTTCAACGAACAATGAAATATTTGATAATAATAGAAACGGTGATTATCCCCATACATATTGTATAATGTTTACATCGGATTTCATTTATTTTAAAAAAATTATCAGTTATTAAATAAAAGACATAGATGATAGATGTATTAGAATTATTTTTGTAATACTAAATACCAAAGTTGAACCTGAATGCGGCTTGACCGAGCAAGCATTGGCGCAATGATATAAAATGAAAAAAGAGAACAAGGGTTCTGCAGGAGAGACAACAAGAAGTAAAAAACAGAGTGGCTTCTGTGAATTGGTCTTTGATATAGAAGTTCATGATTAAGATCAGAACATGTGATGCTCAAGAAAGGAAACAGTGCCTCGGTGTGTACAAAGGGATGGGACTGGGCGGCCGAGGATGCAAAAGACAAAAGCCTTTCTGGTTTTGGAGGGCTGGACCAAATCAACCGGGTTTGGAGAAATTGCGATGCAGACTTAGCCTATGTTAGGATGAGGGAATCATGGAGGAAGGATGGAATTGGAGAAGATGTTTAACGTTTGGTTTGTTCTGTTTTTCCTGAAAGATTAACTTTTGGTGTGTTCTATAATTATGTTTTCTCTTTTTTAGCTGTGAACCAGAGTGGAATGGTTTGTCTTGTTTTTAGTGGAGGGAAAGATTAATTTTCCATGGATTCTACAATTTGAACTAGAGTGGAAAGTGAGGATAAAAGTTTTGTTTGTTTTTGTTTTATTTATTTTAAATTGTTATAAAAAATTAAAAATTATATTTATAAAAAATATGATAAAAAATAAAATAAAATTTATATTATTAATATTTATTTATTTATTCAAATAGAAAAGTAAAAAAAAATCTTTTTTATTTTTATTCATTTAAATAATTTATTTTTCTTTTTAAATTTTATTTTTTTCTAATTTTTATTTCGATCCCAATAAAGTATTAAAGTTTAATATTTTATTTTATTTTCAGTATTTATTTAATTGATGAAATATGATAATTTTATTTTATTTTTTAATATAATATTTTATCTTTGGATAGAAGTTTAGTTAGAGAATAATAAAAATGTGTAACATATTTATTCTTATATTATTTTAAAAATAATAATAAAATAAAATTAATAATGATACAATATTATTAATAATAATATATTAATTATTATAATATAAAATATATTAATAACTATAATCTTTTTCTAGTTCACAATATTTTATTTCTAACATTTTTTAATTTAATAAAATAAAATAAAGATATTTATTTTAATAATTTGTAATTTTTATTAAAAAAGTAGAAATATTAAATTAACTTAATTTTAATAAAATTATATTTAATTTAATAAAAAATAATTTTATTATTTAAATATAACTTATATCATATTTTATTATTATTTAATTTCATATAACATAATTTAATTTTATTTATTATTTTAATGTTCAACAAATATAGAATAAGATATATAATATTTTATTATATTATATTTCTTTCGTATTTTGATAAAGTGATAAATTATATTTTATCTGATTTGATATTTAATATAAATAAATAATAATAAAATAATATATAATTTATATTAAATAAAAAATTATTTTTTATCAAAATTAAAATAATTTTTATTTTTTACAAAATATTTCTTAAATATTAAAAATATCTTTATACGTACAAATAATATTAAAAGTTTGATATTTTAATTTTAATATTTTTCCCAAAATTTATCTTTTATACTTCAATTTAAAAATAGTTAAAAATTAATTATACAAATTAAAAATATATTTTATAAAATAAATAAATTTTTTTTATAATTTATTAAAAATTTATAGAATACTTTTATAAAAGTATATTGTTATAAATAATTAAATTATATTTATAAAATATTAAAGATAATACATATAAAAAATAAAAAAGTTATCTCATCTTAATTCTTTTTAACCTAATACCTTTTAAAATAAAAATAAATTATCATATCATATTAATTTTACAAACATTAAAAATAAAAATAAATTAAATTATCTAATCTTGTACTCTTGTTCTAATTTCCAAGCCAACGTTTAATATAGTCAAATGTGTGACATTATATCAGTAAAAAATTAGTTTAGTAAAAATATTACTAAATATCCAATTAAGATTTGGAGTGTTCAATCATGTATACCGTTATAAAAATCGAATCACGTCAGTTTGAATGAGAAATCCGTTATTTTTTAATTATTTAAATTATAAAATTAGTTTAATAAAAATTTGATAATAAATCGATAAAATAATAAATTTAAACTAGTAAAATTGGTAAAAAATTATTTATATCTAAATTAATATTATTTTTGTAAAAATAAAAAAACTAATATTATATTTAATTTAATTTAATATATAATTTAAATTTTAAAAATATATAATTTGTAATTATATAAATTATGATATTAATATATTGTATGATTATATATTTAAAATAACTTATATATTAATATTTATTTAATTTGAATTACCCCAACCTTGAGATGTACAATCTTCTCCGTGGAAATCTGCACACAAATTATTTGTCGATTCTTCATTATAACATTTGGCAGGCTGCTCTCATCCGTTCATAACTGGGGGCATACAAGTTTCGGGCCACATACTTATGGTTTGTCGCCAAGATTCTGAGCTATTTATGTCAAGAAGATTCTGACCTATTTATGGATATATTTAGGCTTTTTTCTAATGTTAGAAAATTAATTTTTATATTTTTTAAATATAAAGTATATATTTACAAGCATATACAATTTAAATTAATTTATACATATATTTTAAAGGTGTTCAACATTTTAAACTAACATTATCAAAATTAATTTTATTTTATTTTAAATCAAATAAATATTTAATTTGTTTAAATTTGTTTATAATTTATTTAACTAGTTTTATAAATTTATTTAATCAAAATTGAGATCATCTGCGGTTAAATTTATATGATTAATAAGTTATTAAGATTAATTTAATGATGAAAAATTAAAATTTTTAAAATATTTTTACATGAAACTGTTAAACTTTAACTTCATCATCTTTTATGTTATATAAAAAAATTAAAATTTTAATTTGTAGTATTTCTTAAAAAAATACTATTTAAAATAGTATATAAAGTTATTTATATTTTTGACAAGATAATTTTTTATTACATAAGAAAAAATAAAAAAAATATTAAAAATATAAATAAATAATTTCTATAATATTTATCAACAACTAATAATTTAACCCCACTAAAAAAATTATAAGTAAAGATATCAATATAAATTGTATTATTATATAAATAATATTTAATATATTAAGAATTAATATAAAAAGAATGTAAGTAAATAATAAAAAAGAATTTAAATATCTTTAATGCATAGATATGAATTATTATATATATTATTATTTCAACCAAACAATTTAAAGAAGATCCATTATCGAGTTAAAAAATAATTTTTTTTAAAATATTAAATTATTCTTTAAGGTAGCAATTAATTTTTGAATTGATGATTAAATAAGAGAATGTATCTTATTTTTTTATTAAGAATGGTGTCATCTAAACAATATTTACTAAGGATCACTTGTATCCAAAATTTATTCTAATTATAAATCAATTGTAAAATTAATTTACTAGATAGAGATATTAATGTCACAAGATTGATGCAAATCAAACCTTTCAAAATACTTGAAAACAAGTAATTTTCAACCATTCTATTAAATATATGTTTTTTATTTCTGATGTATGAATTAGATAAATTCTCTTGTTACAACATTTAATTTTACATTAATTGAGGAAGTCAACAATTGTGTATGACACAGGTAGGGATAGATGAAATCATCAAAGGACTAAACACAATCTACCTACCTTATTAAGATGATTCTTTTTCTAACCTGTAAGCCTATTTTTAGCATCGTCAATAATTAAATAAAAATGAGATTTTTTAACTCTTTTTTGAATCATGAAAAATCTTAAATATCTTCCAATATTTGAAGTAAAATCCTAAATATCTTAAAGATGTTAGAAAATTGAGTCTTCCTTAATCCATATAGTTACTTGAAAAAAAATGCTCTAAACTTTTGCAAATTAATTTTGAAATGAGAGATCTTGCAAAAATTATCAAGGACATTAATAATTACATAACCTTGAGATATTTTTGCTTTACCAAAAAGGATGACATCATCTACAAAAAGAATGTGAGATATAGAAGATCCATGTTTATAGGAGGTCACACAAGTTATAATAAGTTTCACAATAATTTTTAAAAAATCCAAAAGCATTAAGAGAACGTTGTAAAAATATCTAGTTTGATATGTCATGAGTTTTGTTCAAATCTAATTTGAGACCAACATCACCAAGCCTCCTTTGAAGCAAGCTATGTCATACAAAATTTCATAAAAAATTATAACATTATTAAAAGTCACTCATTTTAGGACAAAAATATTCTAAAGAAAATCAACAATATTAACAATAAAATAATGAAGCTTGTTAATAAAAACCTTTGTAACAAGTTAAAAATAAAAACATAAAAACTAATAGTCCAAAAATCTTTGAAATTGTTAGGATGATACTCCTTAGAAATAAGAATAATAAAAATTTTAATCAAACAGGAATGGATCTCACCAAAATAAAAGATATGTTTTACCAAAACTCAAATATCATCATCCATGATATTTCAAAGTCTTTAGAAGAAAGTTAGTTAAAATTCATTCGGTTCAAGCGCCTTAAAAGGCTTTGTATATTTCGAAGTTGTAGAGACTTCCTCTTTAATAACTTTTTTTATCAAGTTTAACATTGGTTTATTTGGAATGAAAAAACTATTAATATTCACATCTTCTTAAAAATATTTTGTAAAATTTTAGTAGCTTCATCTCTCAAAATATTATCATTATTGTATCAAATATCATTAGGCAGATGTAGGTTATAAATTTTATTTGTTCTATTGCTAATAGTTGTTTTTGTATGAAAAATAATATATTTTATCCTTCATACTTTATCCATTTCTAACATAATTTTTGAAACTAGAATTCCTATTTAAAAATATTTTGATATTCTAAGTAAAACTTGTATATTTCCAATTTTTTTAAAAAAAAAATTTCAAAAATTTTTTTATTAAAGGAAATGAATTTCTCCTCCACCATCTTGAAAAACATTAATGGATGATTCATCCAAATATTTATAACCAAAAAATAATACTCATCATTACATAATTAAAAAATTTCAAAACGAAATAATCTTTCATATATAGCTTAATCTGAGACACCACAACTTAAAAGAATTGAATTATGATGTAAGGTTCCTTGATTAAAGTTTCAACAATAATATTGGATAAGTACAATCACCTATCAAAATCACATATACATCATTTAAAATATTTAGTTAAATAATAAAAATTTACTTCTTCCTTATCAAGTAAAAAAATTTTATAAAATAAACATCCAATAAATTACAATATTCTATTACAAAGGTAAAATAAAAATTTTGATTAATACATCCAATATAACTTATAAAATGATTAACTTATTTTTTAAAAAAATTAGCTATTAAAAATGTTTGATTAGAAAATTATTTTAAAAAAGATATTTTTTTAATAATACTAAACTAATAAATAAATAGAAGTAGAGTATATTTATAAGTTAGAAGTTAAATAATATTTTGATCATGTTGTATTAAAGATGACAACTATTATAAATATTTTTTATTAATAATTTATTTAAATTTATATATTATCCTCAATTTAAACATTTGTTTCATATGAAGTTTCTTTTAAAAGGTTTTAACTTAATTTAAATAAAAAACTTAAAATAATTCTTTGAAAAAAATATAAGCTTTAGGCTCAATTACGAGTAAGAAATATAATCAAACCAACCTCACCCGAACTTAAAAATACAGGTAGATTTAATTTTTCGGTTTAGTTCGATTTAAAATCTAATGATGATATTTGGTTCAATTATTAGTTTTAAATAGAGCAACCCAATAATCTGACCACCCAACCTGATGGAATATGTATATTAAGTAAATATTTTTTTTAAAATTTATTTTATTACAATAACTTCTTAGTCTAAATTAAAAATTTACTTTCATAATTTAAACCTTTTCTATTTCAAATTTTCACTCCTGTGATTTTCTTTTGTTTCTTTTTCTAGTTTTTATATATTTTCTATTTATTTTTTATATATATTTTTAAAATTAGTAATGTTTAAATCCACTTTTTCGATCCAAACCAATTCTGATAATGGTCGATTTGGTACGGTTGATAATGGCTGATTTGGTATGGTTAGGATCGCAAGATAAAAATATATCTAATTTAAACTAAACTAAACCAAAAATTTTAATTGATTTAGATATATTTTTGCTTAAACCTGAACTAACGAACCTAATTACGTTCCTAAGCCTAATGAAATTAAAAGAGAGAAAAATTGGAAGGACAAAAGTATTTTTTAATAATTTGAGTGAAGATAAAAGAAGAAAAGAAGAAAAAATAATGGGACTTTGGTGTTAAAAAAAATTTCCCTCACCGACAATGAGATTGGGAGGAAGAAGAATGCGACTTATTTTATTTTATTTTTTAAATATTTAAATTATTAGATTATTTTTAAAATATAAAAACTGTTATCATACTAATAAAAATTAAATTTTTAAGTTTAATTTAATTTTTAACTAATATAATAAAATTGTTTTTTATTTTATTTGTCCAAATAAAAAATTATTTATCTATTTAAATAATTTATTTTTTATTTATTTTTTTATTTATTTATTTTTTTATTTTTTATTATACTTGCATATCCAAACAAATAAAATGTGTGGTCATCATCGTTTATGTTATATATAAATAATGAAGAGCTAAGATGCCGTGAGAAGGGGTATCAGTACCAGAATATGATAAAATTTAGCAGAATATGATAAAATTCAGCATCGTCATAGTAGAATAAAAAACAAGATCGTGGTCCTAACAATGCTATGACCTCTCTTTTTTCCTCCAACGCTTAAATCAATCCCAGCATTGTTCTTTTTCGTTTGATTTTCACTCTTTCTGATGTGACGTTTGTCTGGGATCAAAATATATAGGATTAATTAAGCTTTTAATTTGTTATTTTATATTTATATTTTATTTTATTTTATGATTTAAATTCTTTGATTTATAAAGAATTAGTTTTAATTTTTACAATTATTTTATATATTTTTAAAATTTAAAAATATCAATATATATAATTTGATCCATTAAAATTAATTAATCTAAAAAATAATTTATATTATTTGATTCTTAAATTTAATTTAATTGATATTTTTGTAAAAATAAAAAAATATAAAAAAAACTATCATATTTAAAAACTAAACTTTACATACCAACATTTTAAGGATTAAAAATATTATAAATTTTAAAAATTAAAAAATATATTTACTCAAATCATATTATTATTTAAATTAAAAATTTTAACCATAAAAATTAAAATTAAAAACTTTTATAAATAAAAAATTTAAATTATATACATTAATTAATTAATTACAAATTATTCAATTTTTTTATTAGATACTAAAAATTTATATATAAATATTTTTCATTTCAATACATTTAATAATAAATTTTTTATTTATTATTTTTTTATATGCTTATCATTGAAACATAACATAATATTAAAGTAAATTTTTCATTTCAACCTACCTCTATGAGAATCATTCATCTCACCTTTTACATTATGATTATGATTGATGAATTCAACTTATTCCATCAAATCAACAAAATTTACTTTGGTTTTATAAATCTTAAATGGTGATAATTGATTAGTGATAACAATTTTTTTTCATGGAAATGACTATAATACTAAGAACAAACTTGATTTTGTAGATGGTTTTTTTTTTGTCAATGATGAGGCTCAACCAATTTATGCTCGTTGGAAGCAGATCAATGATATCGTAAATTCTTAAATACTTAATTTTGTATAAATTTTTTTTAAGTATTATATTTGTCGGTTTTATTGTAACTATTTAAAAAAATCTGCATGAGCATTTTGACCTAAAAGATGACCCTTGCAAATATCAATTAAAGAAATATTTGATTACTCTCACTTATGGTTCTTTTTCGATCAATCAACATTGCACTAAACTAAAGTGTATTTGGAAAGAATTAAATCAATTTTGACTTATGTTTACGAAGGTGTTCACCTATTTCTTGAACATGTTGATACTGACTATGTGTTGATTTTTCTTATGAACTTAACGATTCTTCTCAATATGTTAGGAGCCAAATTATTTTGATGAAGTCCCTTCCTTCTATATCTGAGGCTTATTCTTTAGTAGTTCAAAACGAACGACAATGTTCTCTCGATGCTGCTACTCCTAATTCCAAAGCATAATCAATGTTTATTGGTAAGTCTCCATCCATCTTTACACCAAATATTAAGATTGGAAAGAAATATCAGCTTCATCACACACATTGTGGAGTTCTTGGCCATACAATTGATAAATGTTTTAAATTTTATGGTTTCCTTCCAAATTATAAGAAATTCAAACAAACTTATTCTGCTGATCGTATTACTAATGCAAATTCTAGCTCCATTCCTAATTCAATTAGTGTTCTTACTCCACAACATTATCAACAATTATATCACTACTATAGTTTCAAATTTCTCATGTTGCCACTCCTTAAATAGAATAATGATGATTCCACCTCTACTGGTATGATTTTGTTTGCAAGTCATTCATACTTGTTTAATGTCAATTCCTACAGGATTGGATTCCAGTACTATGTATCATATTGCATGTAACATATATTTATTTCTAGATTGGCATCTCTTAGACAATGTCTTTATTATTTTTTCTAATAGTAATCTTGTTTCAATCAGTGGAGTGGAAATTGTTAAAATCAATTATAGTTTATTATTAAATAATCTTCACTTTATTCCTAACTTTAATGTTAACCTTTTCTTTGTTAGTATCTTTTCACAAAATTTTCATATTCTATTACATTTAATAATATGTACTTTTTCAATCATGACTTCCAACAATTGAAGATGATTGGAAAGGATGAAGTTGTTGTCAGCTTATACATTTTTTAACTGCCACTCCTCATTGTACACTCATTGCATCTTATGTTCTTTTTAAATCCTGTAAGACATGATATGTTATCTCATTCTATTTGTAAAGTTCTTGTATCCCTCTTGTTTAGCGTAATAGATTTGGTCATTTATTGAATAAAGTTCTTAAAATATTAAATAATAAAATTTCTCTCTTATCCATTGTGAGCACCAATTTTTGTCCGGATAGAAATCTTCCTTAATTAATTAAAATAACTTAAAAAATAAGAGCTCAAATGGTCAAAAGAAAGAAAAGGAGTTGCAAAAATTAAATAAGCCAGCAGAAAGATAATAGACAAATAAAAGCTAAAAAAAAACAAACAAACAAACAAAAACAAAATTCAGTTAGGTTAGTTGGGAGTTGGTTAAAGAGTTAGTTAGCCTAGGGTTAGAAATTAACTTCCATTGGGTTAAGGAACCATGATTAAGCTAGGGGTATAAAAGGGATTTTAGAAAAGTAATGAGGAGGAGATAGATTTTGCTACCAAAAAATTGAAATTCAGTTGCTAATACTCTCGGGATTTGCTCTCACCTTGGACGATTTTTGCTCTCGGTGTATTCGAGAAGCTTCACCATTGGCAAGATTTCGGAGAGCTCTCCTTCAGGCAGCAAGAAGAACCTGAATCAGAAATTCAAAAAGGTTATTGGTTTCAGTTTTATTGGAGGAACCTTGAAGAATTCTCTTGAATCGCTAATCGCCGGTTGGAGCGTTGGTCATTAGTAAGAGGAGGAATAGTCTCTGGTAGCTGGTTTCCTTGATTATTTCTCGTCTCTTTTGGCAAGATCACACGAGGTTATTGTAATCTCTGTTCAGTGCTTTGAGGTTAGGCTCGCTCCTTCTGTCATTCTTTCATTCGCATTCGTTACATGTTGTGTTTATGTTTTGGAAATGTTAGAATTCACCTTGAACAAGACATTAGAATGATTGTTACTGCATATGCTAAATGAACTAGAATTCATTGATGAATGGATGCAAAGTGTATGTCCTTATCTGATTGTTAGGGTCCAGTTCCTAAATTACAATTATAAATTCTTGAATTACTGGATGTGGCTGATAGGCATGCAAAAGCAAATATAACCAGACGTTAGGAGGCAGGAGGCTTACACCTCTCTGTTCCTTAATTGGTCTTTAGACTTAGCTCTAAGTCATTTAACGAATTCTGAAAATAAACCAGGGAGCAAGGTCAGTTTCGGGTTTTAAGTCTCCCAGGAAGATGAAAGTTTAACTATGTCGTCCAAAGTGTAGTGTGGCTGTTAGTACTGAGTGCAATTTGTTTTTGATGATTTCTGAGCAAAGAAGGGTCTCCTGACTAGGTTCTGCAATAATCGTGTCAGAGGTAGCATGAGAATTCAGGATCCTTAAACTGCATAGGTAGCAGGCCAATCTAAGACACATAGAATTTTAGATAAGAAAGCCTGTTAATTAGGTTGGACACACAAGCCTACATCTAGTCTTCAAATAGATAGTAACCTGTGGCCAAACCAGATGCAGAGAGCTAGGAGATCAGCACTTGTTAGTAATCCAAACCTAGCTCTATCATAGGATGTGGGGAGAAAGCCTATGGGCAGTTTACAATTCCATTTCCCAAAACCATTAATAAAAATCCATAGGCAGGGATTCAACATGTGAGGCAGCCTATACCAGGGTAATAATGGTGACAGTGGACATGTAGTGGGGTTCGCAGTGGGTTCCCAAAGGCTTTGCTCTCAGGAAATACCTCTGGTACTGTTCTCATTATGGCACCTAGCCATGAGCAGGTGAGTCTTGATCATCTCAACAAAACTCGGGATTGAATATGAGCTGGTTTGAAGTTCCACATCATGTTAAGGAGTCTTTTATCTCTTCCCATATAGCTGCATCAGGGTAATATAGGCCAAGCGCTTTGTTTGAATCCAAGAATGGTCAGTTTAGCATTCAGCCTGTAGATTCTCTATTAGATTCATAGCAGTAACAGTAGTTATAGGTTAGGAACCTTATAGATAGTTTTGCAAATCACACCTTTAGCACCTTAGATTGTTGATAAATACTCTAGTTTGGCCATGTGAAACACAAAGAGCAAGGACCATTGACCCCTAATTTAGTAAAGGTTCCTCAGGCCTGATCCTGGATTGAGTAAACTCACAACGGCCTAGTATCCTATTAGCATTTTGGGCTTTGCACCATTCTAGCAGATCCTAGGCTAGGTTAGACTCAATGACAGAATTTCTTGCTCTAGGCAATCCTAGCTTACCCTTGGCGTCCTTAAGTAGATTAAAAGCCTTGGAGGTTAATAAGAGTCAAAATGATCTTAAAAGCCTTAGTTCAATGCATTAATAATCTTAGTTCATGGTATGCCTGGATAGCTAAGTTATTCTTAATGGTAGATCCAGATTTGTTGGGACATTTGGCTAGTGCAGAAAATAGATTATCTCTAAGCTAACCACAAAAATTGGTTGACTACAACTTACCCTTGATTGAATAAATCATTAAGCAAGGTGAACATTCTCTAAATCAGTGAATACTTAGTATTGGTGTACTAATCATATAGAATATCACAGGGATACATGTCTCGGCTAGGAGGTTCTGTTAGAGGAGTGAATGACATCCTCCAATGTCAATATAACACAGGATTAGGAACAATGTACATCACAATAACTGGTTTCCTTCTGGTTAGGTTTGCCACAAATGTTTGCCTTACATAAACTAAAGCAAGCCTCAGGGCAGCAAGCTACTGAGGTTCTGGCCTTAAGATGTCCCTAGTCAATAAAGTTTCAGATCCTACACCTTTGGATTAAAGGGTCAAACCAGATCATAGGGGCACAAGTAGTAAGCCACTTCTACACCTTTGACTAGCATATAATACGAACCAACCACAAGCTTAGCCATAGCGTCATGCTTGCATGACCTAAGCTTGCCATAACCTATTCTTAGTCAGCAGGGTCCATAAGTGACGTTGAGCTCCATCCAGTGGGCTGAGGTACTGAATCTATCCTTAGTTTTGGTCTGATGCATCCAAAAGTTCTGGCTCCTTTGCAGTGTCTACCAACTGCCATAGGATTGTGAGTTTAAGGGCTGCTCTTGGTTAGGAAGTAAGTGGAAATCAATTGTAATAAATCCGATTTTATCCAGTTTAGCAGTTTGGACCCTATTCCCTTTTAAGTTCTAGGATTTGTTTGTACAGGTTCAGGTTTGGTCCCCCAGTTTTTATCCAGGTTCAGGTTTGATAATCATAAGATGTAATTCATCATCCATCCTTGGTCAAGTAAAGATTCGGTCACCCTATAGAAGCCTAACCTTAGGGACCGAAACTGATAACCTTGAGTTAGCACATAAGCCTGAGATCAGAGGCCCAGTCCAGTCTCAGATTCCCTAAGCTGGTTTCAGTCCTGATCAGGGAAGTTAGTGGGGCAGCAAACCATGTTTTAATCTCTGTTGAGCCTTAGGTGTGTTGCACATGTATTGTATCTACGGAAATACAGAATAAAACAGGGAGCAACTCATTTGTCTAAGTTTTAGGCTATGTCTGAGTTAGAACCCAAGAAAACAGGAATTGAATCAAGGGTAAATTCTGGTTCCTCAATAACCATAGGCTGAGCCTAGCCTTAGCAGCAGATAGGACAAACTGGTTCCAGAGTAGGAGACCTTTAAGGAACCTGAAATTGAACCTGTAAAAGACCAAGAGGGAAACACTGGCTCAGGTGCAAGTAAGATACGGCCCAGTTAGCTAGCTCATCCAAGGGACTATGCCAAGCTTTATACTTGCTCATGGCTCTCTAAACATCTAACATAGGGTAAGTATGACACTATATGCACCATATCCACTATCCTGATCAGTACTTTGGTTTCTGTTTGGCTACCAGTTTGACACCCTACTCTAGGCTCACTGGTTTACAAATGATGCACGAATTCAACACCATACTGTGGCTGTTTTAGGTCACCTTAATGTGAGCTTAGGACAGTCAATGAATGTCAGAACTTGCATTAAACCAGGTAGCAGATTCTGAGGAAGTCAGGGGAGAGGTGATGAAGACTTCCCTCCTCCTAAGGCTAAGAACTAGGATCTTCTGGATTAGGCTTTGGTCAGCTATAAGGGGCAAGTTAATACCACAGACTTGGTACATTAGACATGCTGGATACAGAGCTTGGATAACATAGGGGATATAGCTTCAGAGTAATTGGTGTGTGTCTCCCACTGTTTTGGCAAGGTAGTTGATAGAGGCACAACCAGAGTTTGTTGTCAATTTAGAAACCTTGAGTAGGATACAGATTAAAATGTTCAAGTGCTGTTTAGTTCAGCATAATAGATAACATTTAGTTTGTAGCATTTCTGATCCAGAATCTGAAACCCAAGGCCTGTGGTTTTGGTCGGAGGAGTGTGCTCATAGAGTGAAAATTCTTGGGAGAGTGAAATGTTCCAAGGTACTGTACTATAGGTTTGAGGCTACCATACTAGCTAATGTAGTTTCCTGTTTTTAAACTTTGCAAGCTCACAGCCATGAACCATGATACAACTCTCGGCCATATTTCTGTTAAGCTAGTCTAGTAGCAGTGGCCATGTATCTGGGTCTGCAATAGGTGCCATAGGTTCTGCTTCTGGAGCAGACCTCTGATACTGTTTTCATTGTGGCACCCAGCTATGAACATAGGGTTCTTGATCACCTCAACTAGACTTAGGACTAAGCATAAGCTGGTCTGAAAATTCCTATCAGATTCAGGTCAATTGGTACCAATGGTCAGCCTCTAGCTTAACCTGACAGAATTCGTTGGTAAGGGAACCATTGATTGGACATTTACACTTAATGTCTGCATTTTCAGTAGTTCAAACCAGAGGATAATTAGGAACAGTTACGAGAACCTTGGACCTTTTCCATCTAAAGTTGAGAGCCATTTGTTTCTCTAGACCAAAAAGGAGCCTTGAAGCCAGGTTCTGGTCAATGATGGTCAGGGAAGTATTGGTGATGTCACAGCTGGAACCTGTGGCCAAATAAGATGTGGGAAACTGGAGATCAGTACCTGTTAGTGACTTGAACTTAGTTTCAACAATGATCATGGTAATATGGAAAGGAAGCTTGTGGGTAATTTACAGATGCCATTTCCCAAAACCATTGATAAAAATCCATAGATTTGAATTCAATAGTTGAACCTCCTGAAGGCCACTCTGTGCAGTGATCCCTCATGTGAGTTTTCAGCAGGTGAGGTAAGGTGACACTGATCCCTGGTTATGCACCCTGGTTTAATATTAGGGATTCTGCCTCAAGGTCAGATCCCCAATGATTTGTGTCAATAATTAGTTTTAAATCACATGTAATGAGTTTGCTTGCAGACCACCTGTTGCTCTTGCTACTCTAGTTCTGTATTACGTCAATAGCCAACATAAAACTCCATATAGGAATAGTCCCATACCGATTTACATGAGCAACCCAGCTGGAGCATACAGTAATCCATTTGGATGAGCAGATTCAAAGTCCAGAATCTTTGATCAATAGGGTCTGTGCAGCTCCTGCAGAAGCCCAAGTATGGGGTTGGGATCATGATTGGTGAGTTAAAAGAAGGCTTAATAAGGGTCAAAGTGAATCTAATAAGTATCATCCATTCTTGGTCAAGTAAAGACCAGGTCAGCCTGTAAAAGCCTAATTTTAAGGGATGAAACTGATGATACTAGGCTGACACATGGCCCTGAAATTAGAGTTCAGTTTGGTCTCAGGTTCCCGAAGCTGTTTCCTATCCAGATCAGGGAAAGAACATATAGCTTTTGGGCCTAATATGGGAAATAAGCCTAGAAATCATCTGCTGTCCATATTTCTTTGGCCAGTCAGTTTGCTTAGTATTGTTGCGACAGTTGCTTCATCTAAGTCAGGACCAATAACAGAAACTCTAACCCCTGACCATCCTAGTAGCCACAAATAAAGCTCTCCAATTACCTTCTGTTATGTTAAAATTAGTTTTCTCTAGTGAATATAGTGAAGTAGTCCTAGGCGGCACCTAGTGTATTTGTTTTGGCAAAGCAGGGACTGAAAGAGAGTCTTTTAGTTCATCACATACAGCTACTCCAGGGGTAATATAAGCCAATCATGTGAGTCTTGCAGGAGAGAATGTATCCTGGAATTGCCAGGTCAACATATAGGCGATTTTAGTTTGTAATAGGAAAAGGCAGGCTCTAGTTCGGACCTGGCTTTCAAATCCTAAGTTGAGTTTGAATTTGCAATCTACATGCCCAAGTTTAATAGCTGGTTTTAGTTCTGGTTTGAGAAACGTATTTAGAGATTGCTCAACCCTTTACATAATAAACTATTATGGGATGCTGAGTTTAAGGATTATGTCTATTAAGTTTAGAATCATTTGCAACAGCAAAGATAGATGCATGATTCTGCACACTGCATTAAAAATTGAAAGAATAAATAAGGTCCCGTGTATGAAATTTGTGGCAGTTCACAACTTGCCACCTCACCATAGCTATGGATGAAACAAAGCCTAACTGTGGCAGCTATTCTGATAAATACTAAACCTGTAGGGTCAGAACCAGTCATCTGATTGATCCAAGTTATATTAGCCATGCTTCATGTTAGGGTCTAGAGTGGTACGTATGATTTTGTTTCAATTGAAAGCCTGGTCTTGAAATAAATTGACTGCTGAAAGAAAGGCAGCAGGTTTAAAAGTCACGTTGCAGGCATCTTGAATAGACTTGAAAGGCTAAAAGAGCCACGGGCCCTTATACAAAACAAATGATGGAGAATGTACTATTGTTACACCTTATTTTTCATTCTGTTTTTGATTGTATATCCAGGAACTAAATTTCGCAAACCATCCCAACATCTATTTTTCTAAAAGTCTTCTTTTATCCAAAACATCTGTTTTTCTACTTTTTCTCAGATTGTGCAAACGGGTTCTAATACGGGAAAGTAGCGTTCTCTACTGTTACGTATTCTAATTCGTGCTAATTCAAATACGGCTTACGACGATTTGGATTATGCAAGCACGTCTGTTTTTCTAAAATTCTTCTGTTTCCAAAACATCTGTTTTTTTTTTATTTTTTCTCAGATTGTGCAAACGGGTTCTAATACGGGCAAGTAGCATTCTCTACTGTTACGTATTCTAATTCGTGCTAATTCAAATACGGCTTACGACGATTTGGATTATGCAAGCACGTCTGTTTTTCTAAAATTCTTCTGTTTCCAAAACATCTGTTTTTTTTTATTTTTTCTCAGATTGTGCAAACGGGTTCTAATACGGGCAAGTAGCATTCTCTACTGTTACGTATTCTAATTCGTGCTAATTCAAATACGGCTTACGACGATTTGGATTATGCAAGCACGTCTATTTTTCAAAAATTCTTCTGTTTCCAAAACACCTATTTTTTTTATTTTTTCTCAGATTGTGCAAACGTGTTCTAATACGGGCAAGTAGCATTCTCTACTGTTACGTATTCTAATTCGTGCTAATTCAAATACGGCTTACGACGATTTGGATTATGCAAGCACGTCTGTTTTTCTAAAATTCTTCTGTTTCCAAAACACCTGTTTTTTTTTTATTTTTTCTCAGATTGTGCAAACGGGTTCTAATACGGGCAAGTAGCATTCTCTACTGTTACGTATTCTAATTCGTGCTAATTCAAATACGGCTTACGACGATTTGGATTATGCAAGCACGTCTGTTTTTTCTAAAATTATTCTGTTTCCAAAACATCTGTTTTTTTTATTTTTTCTCAGATTGTACAAACGGGTTCTAATATGGGCAAGTAACATTCTCTACTGTTACATATTCTAATTCGTGCTAATTCAAATACGACTTACGACGATTTGGATTATGCAAGCACGTCTGTTTCCCTAAATCCTGTATTTCTTTAAGAAACGTTGTTTTAAAATTTTTACCTAAGATATACTCTTTTCTTCTCTAAGAGATCAAGTCTCTTAACTAGAACTACGTAGCCTTGAGTTTCCCATTGCACCCGGGAATACGTAAGAGCAGGATCAAGTCCTGTCAGGCTATTTTCCATTAACCTATTTATTTTCCATTTTCTATTCTATTTTAAGGGATCAAATAGTTTTCAAAACATCACACACTCAGTTTAAGGGTACCGTTCCTTGGAACGGGCGAGTAGGGTGCCTAATACCTTCCTTACTCGTAACCGACTCCCGAACCTAGATTTCTTCCACAAGTTAGGGTTTTTCCAAATGTTTTCCCTTAAAATAAAATTTGGTGGCAGCTTCACAATCAAAAATTAAAATTCATTTCAAAATTTAGCGAGTTCGTCGTCTCGTCGTAATTACGGTTATGACATCCATCTTCTTTTAATTCCTATAACTGTGATATTTGTCCTTTAGCTAAACTTAGATGTTTATATTTTGTCTTTAAGAATAACATTGCATCATCTCTTTTTGATCTATTACATTGTGATATTTGGAAGCCATAGCACCACCCAACGTATGATGGTAAGAAAAATTGTTTTATCCTTGGTTGATGAGTGTGCATGGTACAATTGGACATATTTGATGAATCACAAATCAAAAACAAGTCAGTTGATCATAGATTTTTTTCCAATTAAAACTCAATTTGGAATGGTGATTAAGTGTCTTCAATCCAATAATGCCAAGGAGTTAACATTAAATAATTTTCTCAAAACTCAAGGTAGCTTACATCAATTCTCTTGTGTAAAATGCCTACAATAAAACTCTATCATAGAACATAAGCATCAACATCTTTTGTATGTAGCATGGTCATTTTTTTCCATCCAAGATGTCTATGCTCTTTTAGAGACAATGTCTAAATACTGATATCTTCCTTATTAATTAGATCTCATCACTATTATTAAATGGACAATCTCCTTTCTTTCTTCTCTTCAAATTGCAAGATTATTTGGGTGTTTGGTTGTTTTTGTTTTTCTAGCATTTTGTCTTCCCAAGGAAACAAGTTTAGTTCCTGTGCCATCCCAACAATGTTCATGGGATATTCGGTTGGTTACAAAAGATATAGACTCTATAGCATTAAAAGCAGAAATTTCTTTGTATCTTGGGATGCTATTTTTCATGAAGATAAATTTTCGTTCCATTTCTTGCTTTCAATGGAAGAGAAACTTGATTTGTTTACTAATTTAGTTTTGCCTAATCCTTAACTTTATCTTCTTTAGCATTTGCGAGATGTTCCCTCTGCACCTATAGCATATAAATCTCCAATTGTTCTTCCAATTATTCCTCTTATCTATCGAAGATCATGCAAACATAGTAAGCACCAAGTTATCTTCAAGACTATGTGTATTCCATTCACAATATACAAAGTTTAAATTTTGGTATTTTTCTCACTTATCTCCAACTTACTACCAGTATGTTATGAGAATTTCTACCATGTCTAAGCCATAATTTTATCATTAAGTAATCAAACATACTAGTAGTAAGTTGGAGGTAAGCCATGAATGTTGAATTTTAAGCCATGGAGGCACGGTTCCTTTGTTTTTCTGTAAGTGTACCCTAGGTTGTCAATGGATTTATAAAGTGAAATATAATGTTGATGGTTCCTTGGATGAATATAAAGCATGATTGGTTACAAAGGGATATATGAAACAAGTAGGGATAGACTTTATGGATACTTTTTCTTTGGTGGCAAAATTAACCAATATTCGAATCCTTCTTACTTTTGCAACAGTTAAGGTTTGATCTTTGCTATAGTTGGCCATAAATAATTCCTTTTGAATGGTGATCCATTTGAAGAAGTGTATATGGAGATTTCGAAATACTATGTTGGTAAGGGGAAGCATTTGATATTTAAACTCAATAAATCCATATATGGTTTGAGGCAAGCTTCAAGGTAATGATTCTATATTTTCTCCCCTTTCTTAACAACAAATGGTTTTTAATAATCTCACAGTATTTATTTGTTGTTTACAATGGGATCAAATTATAATTTGGTTATTCCCTTCGTATACA
Organism: Canavalia gladiata; assembly: GCA_037954105.1. NCBI lineage: Eukaryota > Viridiplantae > Streptophyta > Magnoliopsida > Fabales > Fabaceae > Canavalia > Canavalia gladiata. Next base: position 21,948,428 of record CM075660.1, read on the forward strand.
TGGATGACGTTATATTTGCTAGCCCTTATCCATCAACCATCATTCAAGTTCAGCAACTACTACAATGTTTGTTCAAAATCATAGTAGTTGGTGACCTTAAAATACTTCTTGGGTTTGGAAACAACTCGATCTTCTAAAAAAATTTGTTTATCCCAATGCAAATATGTTGTCACATTATTAGATGATACTGGCTATTTGGATTCTACATCATAATAGTTACCTATGGATCTTAACTGTATTCTATTAGCAACTGATGGAAATTTGCTACTGGAACTAGGCCTTTATCGATGATTGATTGTGCGTTTGATGTATCTAACAATCGCCCAATTGAATATTACTTATGTTATTAATTGCCTAAGTCAATACATATCCTTCTTAGTCTGCTCATCTTCAAGTTGTGCATCATTTTTTGAGTTATATTAGAAAATCTCCTACTCAAAGGCTATTTTTTTCCTTCTTTTTTTTTCCCTTACACACACTACTTATGTTGATACTCATCAGGGTGAATGCTTAGACACTCGAAAGTTCATCATTGGATTATGTTTTATAAGGAGACTTACTTATATTTGGAAAACTAAGAAACAACCTACAATTTTAAGATTTTTTGCTGAAACATAATTATGGATCTTAACTTTTATTACTAGTGAGCTATTATGACGGAAGATCTTATTCAAAAATTTTAGTGTACAAATCTTTTCATTCATAATATTTTGTGACAACAATTTTACTATTTAACTTACCTTTAACTCTATATTTTATGAGTATTCTAAACATAATAACATTAATTGTCATTTCATTTTGAGAACATGTAAATTCTAATTTTATAAAATTAGTTTATATTACTTCTCATCATTAAGTTGTTGATAATATTAATTAAATATTTAAAATTATTTTTATTTTATGATTTATTATTTAAAATAAATTTTAAAAAATATATTGTTCATCTTAAAAAAAATATTATATCAATTAATTAAATAATTATAATGATATCAATTACTTAATTTTATAAAAATTGATGTATAAATATTTTTATCTAAATACATAAAACAGTAATTTATGCTTACTCATTATTTTTTTAGATATATCAGTCTCTCTTTTTACATGCTTATCATTGGAATATAATATATAGAAAAGTTAAAAATAAAAATTAAGCTAAATATATTTTTAAAAATGTTTATTATATAATTTTTTATTAACGAATAACTATGCATATGTTTTGCGTACTCCTCATTTTCTCCGTACAAATCTCGATTTCTCCCTCCTTTTATTATTAAAATAGAAGTTTAATTTTATATATATATATTACTAACTATATAATACGACTATCCTATGACATCATCACGCTGTCCGCTGTTTTCTTTTTTATTATTATTTAACTAACAGCGTGTAAACAAACATGTTATTTGGTGATAGTTTTGTATTAGACATCGGTGTACATTATTCTGTTTTCGAAAATATTACTTCTAAAAATTAAAATTAATAAATTTTGTTTGGTCTATAATTTATCTCATTTTAAAAGTTAATTCTAAAGATGTAAACGGTATTCTTTGTTTTTAAAAATAAAAGATTTATTATTTTAGGGTTTTAATTTTTTTTTAATCATTTTAGCAAACTATTCTTTTACAATGTCGTAGGGAAATAATAACTTATCTATTATAAACCACTTCTAAATTTAAACTAATTTTTATTATATTTAATTTTTAAAAAATTTAATGATTACACTTCTATTTTATTATTATCTCATTTATCATCTCGTAACAGGCGTGATCCCTTAGAAGTTTTCTTTTTTTAAGATTTGATTTAAGTGTTGAAGAAGTTACTCGAAATTACGAAATTATTGGGAAATAACCGAAGTTACCATTTTAATTTTTTTGGAATTATTTCAAATATTTAAAATAAGTAACTGATTAGCAATTGCTAGTCGTTATATTTTCATCTATAACTACTAGTTTTTTTTTTTAAATAGACATGACACTTTTAATTGAACATATGACTTTAAATCATTAAGAGTGCAAGGATTCTAAGTGTACATGAATAGAATTTAATTAATCATTTTTTTTGTGATCATTTCTTCTCCTTCCACCATTTCTATTATTTTTTGTTATTACTTTATATAACGTAAATTTGTTTTGTTATTACTTTCTATAACGTAAATTTGTTAATATTAATTAAAAAAAATCTTAAACATATAATTTTGAAGAATATAATTTACTTTCTTAGACTATTATACAGAAAGAGAAATGATCATCCCAACACTGTTTTTCATCTCTTTACATTCTAGATTAAATAATTAAAACTTAAAAAAAAATTAGATTGGACAACTTACATTTAAATATATTTAAATATTTAGGTGTAAGTTACTATTCCACATGTTGAATAATCATTTCTTACTTAAAAATTATACAAATCACACTTTTATCATGTAAAAATTAATAAATACAACACATGAAAATAAATAAAAAACTTCATTAAATATATTTGATACATTTAGTCGTTAAACTAATTAGCAAATGTAAAAGAAATAAAGAAAGGAATTATGATAAGAAATATGGATAAAAATGGGAAGAGAAATTAGAAACTTGTAAGTTAAAACATTTGAAAAGTAGTGTTAACATTATCAGAATGTTATAAGCTTACTAAAGTAGACTTTGTTACTAACCAAATTTAATGTTTTTTTTCAAAGTTGAGGAGAGATAATTTTGAATTGTTGAACAATTTTAAGAAATGTACATAGATAAATTTGAGCCATATAATTTTATTAAAAGATGTATTTTGTATTGAAAAATACAGTACTTTTTTAAACATTAAAATAAAAAAATTACATTCACATCTCCTTTGTTTTAACAAAATTACACATAACACAATTGTATTGTTTACACCAACACAAACCTTCTTAATTGTTTAAAATTTATTACACCACATGCTCTTCATTAAACGATGTCGTTAGAAGATTTGGAAAAACTTGGATATATGAACTGTACAAGCCATTTAAGGATCATATCTTCCAATAATCTGCTTATCTTCAATCTTTCCTAAGGACCTTTCTCTTGACATGGCCCTAACGACGTCTCCTCTTCTCTTTCGCCCCTGTCCTCTCCCACCTCTCTAGCAACGATACGTGCACCTATTTCAAGCTCAATTAGTCTCCTTTACTTTTTACTTATTTCATTTCTTGTTGCGAAAAAGTTTTCTCTTTATGTTGTTTTTTATTATCTCATGTGCTTGATCCTTTAAAATTACTTGATTATTTCTTGGGAGAGAGCTGCAAGGATCTCAATTTTTTATGAGGGTGGATTGGAGAGATTTTTGAGTGTGTTGATGCTGGTCAATTTTTGTCAATACGTGTTTATGTGGGACATGAATTTTCTCTCTAGAAAAGGTAGTAGGGCCATTGTTCTTGCAAAATGTGGGAGGGAACTTGGATACAAGGCTAATAGGTGAGTTGAACATTGTTGTTATGTGAGAGAAATAGATAAATAGCATGTGATGCTACGGGAATGAGTGCTGGAAAATGGAAGAGCCAACTTAGTATTTTTCACCAAATGCCAAAAAGAGGGAGAAGAATGTAAGTATATGCTAGGGAGAGAGAATGATGTTGGGTTTGTGTGATCTTGAGAGTGAGGGAGAAAAGGAGAATGGTAGAGAGAGCTTGTGGCTGGAGTGGGTTCAGAAAGTGGATCAAGAAAATCTAAAATATTATTATTTTCATAAAAAAAAAAGTTAATATCATGGCTAAACGATGTCACATTAAAGGAAGTTTGTATAAGTAAAAAAAAAAATAGTGATGTCATGTGCAATTTTATCAAAATATAGATATTGTGAGTGAAATTTACTTTTTCAACAGTTAAGTTTAAAATTTAGTCAAACAAATTTTAAACTAGTTAAACAAGTTAGAAGCTAACTTAAAACTACGCATAAATCGAAGTAAAAAAAATATTAGTAGGAATAAAATAATTTTGAAGATAATTTTTAAAAAAATTAAGGTTAGAAAAATAAAGTAAAACCTAAATTAAATTTTAAAAAAACTAAATTAAAATTAACTGAAAAAGATTATATTATCTATTAAAGGTGACATTTTTTAAATAAAAGTTAGAAACATGAATTAGCTTTGGATAATGTTATATGCCTATTTGTTCAAACAAGGAAGTTCGTATTTGCTTTTAGTTACATTTGCAACCACCTAAGTTTTCTCCACAGAGCTAGCAAATTAATTGCATTTGTATGCACTGATGCAATGGTAAATTAATTAATCTATTACTATAGCTAGTTTTTTTTTTTTTTCGTACGTAACAACTGTGAAGGGTTTATTTAGACAGATAGAAATAGGATATAGAAAAAAAATAGACAAATGAAATTAGATTAATAAAAGAAAAATTTGTTAAACATTTATATCATAAAAATTAACATAAAATAAAAATAAAAAGAAAGAAATGTTAAATATTTTTAGAATTTGATTTTTGAATTGATGTAACTTCTCATATTTTTAATTTAAATTAAAAATTTATAAAAAAATGAATATTGTTCAAATAAAACCAAAAAAATAATTTTGTTTGTTTCAATTTTGATGTTATATTTAAATTAAATAATATATTATTTTTATGTTCAAATTAAATAATTTTCTGAAAAAAAACAAACCAAACTAAATTGCTATCATTTTCACTTCTTAAGATGGATAAATAGTTACCAAATGCGATGTATAACTTCATTGTTTAAAATCAAATGATTAAAGCTATATTTGACATGTTATCAAATTTTAAAATTAGTACCCTAAAATAATAATAAAACAAAAAGACAATTTATTCCACTTTTATTAAAAAATTCCATTCAGTAGAATACAAGAGTAAAAGTACAGGTTCGTCATGTCGTCAGACATGATCTCAGCATTACCCTGCGGGCTACATCAAAATCTAATGCGAGTTATACCCGTAAAAATAAAAAACAAATCTAATGCAAAGTTAGATATTATTTAATATTTACTTGGATTCATTGTATTATTTGTACCTTGACATGCGATGAAAGCAACGTTCTGATCCAGCAGCACCAAGCTCAACCAATCTTTGTGAAATGGTTATAAATAACACGACATCTTTGGTCACCATCATACTAATACTCCATCGATATATAATACATAGTTGATTTAAGAATAATGTATTAATATCAGTTAATCTCACACAAAACGAAATTTTAGGTGAGCACAAAAAGTATCACTCAGTCAATAATTGAAAATTATGTTATATTATTTTAAAAATAATTTAATAATGATTTTGTTAATTATTAAATAATTTTTATTTAAAAATAACAATTAAAATATATTAAAATCAAATATATATTGTTTATTATTTTTTACTTCTAATTTGTTAATCATATCTTGATAATATGTATTTAAGTATCTTAATAGTTTCTATTTTTTTTATTATCAGTTTATTACAATATTAAAAATATACATAAAAACTTCTCCAATAATATTAATTATATATTTATATATGGTATCCTTATTTTAATATATTTAACTTTTTTTATTTTTTCTTTCACTTTCTTCTATCTTACCTCATACATCCCAAATAATATTTACAGCAAAATTTTTCCTAACTTTTCTAAACATTGAACCTAACCAATACCTTTCATTAAATTTTTAATTTATTAATATTTCTACTAATTATACTTAATCAAAGCACATAAAATAATGAACGGAGCCAAAAACATCGATTCAATGTAACCACCTTCATTAAATTTTTAATTTATTAGTATTTTTATTATACTTAGTAAAAGTACAAAAATAAGAATAAAACATAAAAAATGATATTTTAAAATGTTAAAATTATAATAAATAAAATTTTTAAAAAATTAATTTCAAAAGAAAATGGCATGGCATGATCTCTTTATTATTATTTTTTATCCTTTTTATAAAAATATTATCCTAATTTTTTTTATAATACATCCCTCTAAATTGTGTATTACATTATTATTTTTACTACAAATGTATTTATTTATTTAACAATTTTTAATCATTAAATATTAAATAAAAATTTATTTTTTTACCCTTTTATTTATAAATATAATTAGGGATGGAAGCAAATTAGATTATTTAACAAAAATCTATAATTTGATTTGTTTAAAAATTAGTTTAATTTAATTTGCTTAATAAACAAATAGATTTAATTAATAATTTTTTTTTTTCCATTGAGATATATAAATTAATTAAATAGAAAACTATTAAGAAAAACAGAGTCGTAATAATTTTTAAAAAATTATATATAAAAATTATTAACAAATTTAATGTTATTAATTAAATTTTTTGAATTTTTCAAAGTGGTTAAGCCAATCCTATACTATATACAAGATTGAAGAAATTGTTACTTTTGATATTCAGTTTTTTCCAAACAATTATTAAATTTAATAATGGGAAGGAAAAGTGGAAAATGATTAATTGAAGAAGGAATACTAGTTTCAATCACGTAGCAGTCAATGTAGCAGTTGGTACAGTACAAGTTTAGGTTCCTTACAATTTCCACATTACGAACAGGTCGGCAGGTCCACGCACGCGAGAATGCGGAAGGTGTTTAGAGTCGTGACTCGTGCATGCTTTTAGGCATGATAATGATTCCCGAACCAGCTCGCCTGTTTCGTTCCCATTTCGAGCCGGAAAAAATTTGAATTCATCAAAATTAAGAATATATAAAATTTGATTTTTAAAAAGCGGAAACGCGGTAGATATGGAGATTTATATCTGCCCCGTTTTTACTTCTAAATCTGTTTTATTTTTTAAATTATTAAAATATTATATAAAATTAATAAAATTATAATAATAATAAATTATATAAATTTAAAAAATATATAATAACTTAATAAATTTTAAAAAATTTAAAATAAAATATAAAAAATAATAAAAACAAATATAGAATAGATATTTTCAATCTTAAGGAAAGTAAAATACAGGAATGAACACGGAATGTGGGGATAAAAATGGAGAATGTAAAATTCGCCCTCGATCCATTTGAATGGAAATGAAGAACGTGAAATCTGTCCCCGATTCAAACCGTCCATTGCCATGCCTAGATGCTTTATAATCGATGAATCCACTTAATTTTTAAGATTCTAAATTATTATTTGATTTACTTGATATTTTATTTATTTTTAATTTTTAATTATATATAATATACTTTTAATTTTTAATTTTATAAAATATTATATTTTCTCTTTTTCAACTCTAATACCTTAATGCTAGTAAAAATTGCATGGAAAATATTAAAATAAATAAAAAGTTGACATATTTTATAAAATTATTAAAAGAATTAAAAAATTGTAAAATTAAGAAGTAAAGTGAAATACTCTTAATTATAATAATCAAAATAAACGTTTATTTTGATAATTAAAACGGATTTTTTACATTAAAATAAAAAAAGAAAAAAAATGGCTAAATATTTATCAATATGAAAAATGAGAAACTACACCTAGGCGTAGTTGTTTAAAAATTCAAGGAAGCGTTTATTCTGATGTATATTTTTGTATTTTTTAAGATATTATAATTAATAATGTTAACTCGGATAAATTCATATATATGTTTGGGTAGGATTTAATATTTAACATTTTCATGATATTCACCTCCTGTTATGAAAATAGGAATTAATTAGAACATGGAAATATAACTTTCCTGAAAATTAATCATGTCAAAAACAGTTTCTCAAAACTTATACCGAATAAGATAGCGTCACATTCCTTAGTATTCACCCCAAAAATAATTTTCCAAATCGTAAAACAAACAAAACCTAAAACATCCATATACAATCAGGCAAGGCATTCTAAGATGATGATGAGTATTGTTTCCTTTCTCCTCACGTCAGAAATACAACTAAAGTGACAAGTTGATTGAACAACACTGACAATGCAAATTCTATAATTTCGAGTATGTTATAATGATTTTTTTAGTGACTATTACACAAGTCAATACATGCTTGTATGAATTTTCATAGTTTGTATAAATTAGGCTTTTATTTTTCCTTTTTATATAATATGTGTTTTTTTCTAGAACATTCAATTATTCTATTACTGTATCATTTGATTTTTATTATTAATTACTATTTTTTCAATCCTTTTATAAGAAATACTTTAACAAAAATTAATTTTGAATATAAGAAATATAATTTTTTTCGGCTGTATTAATAGTTAAATTTTTTTGTTTATGCTAACGAGATAATTATCTATTTTCTATAATATCAATTTAAATATTTAATATTATGAGTATTTCAAAAATAATTTAAATTTATAATATATTATTCCCTCCGATATTTCTATAAAAATAATTATTAATATTTTTTATCCTAAATATAACAAACATAATATCACTTTCTGGTGTATTTATTATTAAATTTATTTTATAATTTTACTTTATTATAAAATATGTTAACAAAAAATAATTCAACTTTTATACTTCCAATTTAAAATTTTAATATTATAATTTTTTTTAAAATAAAATTTAAATTTATAACATATTAATTATTTTAACTACTTTTTATTTATCGTGATAAATTCTTTTGTTTCTTATAAAAAAAACCCATTCAAGTAATTTTTACATGTCAATGAGTGGTAATATTAAACATTTTAATTCTGTAAGAATAAAAATAATTTTAACCATTAAATATTTTTAATATGTATATATCAATTAATTTAAATTGTATATTTTTATTAAAATACACATTTTATTTAAAAATAAAAATATAATTCTCTAAATATTAAACAATCAAATTCTTTTTAACGCATTCCAACAGTAATTTCATTTCCAATTAAGCCTTTGCACAAACCACACTTTTTAATTTTGTAACACATTTTGGTAGGAGATAATTCAGCCTGAATATATATGATAGTCAACAACCTAACATAAGACAGAATAACAACAATAATGAGAATAATAATGAATGCGTATTATATCCCAATACTTATTAAAATACTGAAAAAAAAGTAAATATATTTAATATTTTAATTTTTAACCTATTTTTTATATATATTTTTAAAAAATTGGGATCTTTAACATAATTTTTTTATAAAATTTTAAAAAGATTCTATTATTTTTAAATTTATATTTTAGAATTTTAATAAATTTTAAAATGATATAACTAATTTATAATATTTTTGTTTTAAAGAAGATAAAATATTATACTAATTTTTAAAAAATTAATACATTAATATAATTATATTTTTTAATATGGTATATAGTTTAATAATAAAAAAGCATATAAAAACAACCGAAGGAAGCATATTAAAAACATAAAAAATATTCAATATTTCATCTATTTTGTATTTAGAAGATGAAACAAGAGAATTTATTATTATCATTTTAATGTGCAAAACTCACTACAAATAAATTATCTTGTAAGTATCTGTGATGCGGTTTATTTAAACTGAACCCTATGAATTGTCTTTTCTTTACTCTCTAGGAATCAATCAATCCTGCTCGATCGCATAATAAAAGTGCGCTTCTCTCACACGGGTGATTGATAACGAAATGAAATTGAAATCTAAGAAAGCAACTACATGTAGGGGTGATAAGCCTCGTCCTCCAAAACGATTCGTTTTATGGATGTGGATGGTTCTAAGTGTGTTTTCATAATTGGGCCTTTACTGGGCTCATATTTGAATGAAATGGGCCTAGTGTGACCAGTTTGCTTCGATTTACGAGTAAAATAATAAAACAAGCCTTTCTAGAAACTAGTCGAACGTAGAGGAGCGAACAAACTAGCTGTGTTTATCAAAATCCGAAACAGGAACAACAAGAACTGAGAGTAGGGGTTGTGTCTCTGAGTCTGAGTAGACAGTTAACAACGAAGAAGGAATCTAGGGTTTTAAAATTAAAACTGCTTCTCTCAAACAAATATGAGGTACGATTCCTTTTATTTTTTTATTCTGTGTTTCCTTGACAATTATGTGACGCCGCTTTTTTCTTCATTCTTGTGTGCTTTTATGATTTTAGCTTTTAATCGTCACATTTCTGAGTGGCACATTCTAATTCTTAAAATATCTATCTCTTGTTGCGTTCGATGCTTAGTTGTGCTGCGGACCTGGAAACAGGGCATCTTGTTTCCCATACCTTCTGTGATATTATTATTTGCATTTTTTTTTTCTAAGGGTGAATGGCTAATGTAAAATATGGCATTATATGCACGTGGGACATATTTAGATTTGTATGTTAGTAGAAGCTGCTCATTTTAGTTTGAAGTCCATAATAGTACTAAAATGTCATAACAGGGTTAATAAAAGCTTTGGCGGTTCAACTAATTTCCTATATCGTTTCCAATTCCTTGCATGCATTTTGAAATCATGTTATTACTCTCTTTCTCTCTCCTTTTCCCCCTCATTATTTATTTATTTATTTATTGTACTGTGACGCAGTCGTCATCCTGAGGTCAAGTGGGCTCAAAGGTTAGACAAGGTCTATATAACGGTTCAGTTGCCAGATTCCAAAAATGCAAAAGTAGACCTTACTCCAGATGGCATTTTCACATTTTCTGCTAATGCTGGTGCCGAAAACCACGTTTATGAGCTAAAATTGGAGCTCTTTGACAAGGTTAATGTAGAGGTGAGAACTGAGAAGACTTCGCAACTTATGGATAGCATTGACATATTTGAGAATGTTTACCTTCCTCTTCCAATTACTTAAATAATGGCATTGCTTGATACATGCATGCAATTATGGGGATTGTTTGTCCCCTGGCTTTATATGAAATCTAATTCTAATTTCTGATAGTTGTTGTGTCTAAGTTACTTAGTTAATGTTTTTCTCTTAAGTAATATTTTCTGGTATGCTTTCATTTCCGCTGTAAGGTTTGCTTCTTTTATTTTTGTTGTAAATGAATTTTCTTTACCGTTCTCTCTTGTTTCAGGAGAGCAAAATCAATGTAGGAGTGAGAGGCATATTCTGTGTAGTGCAGAAGGCCGAGAGTAAATGGTGGAAAAGATTATTGAATGTAGAAGGCAAACCTCCACATTATGTGAAAATAGACTGGGATAAATGGGTGGATGAAGATGAAGATGAGGGTATGCACTTGTTTAACCCATGCTATTCTACTGAGTTTTATTTTTTTTTATTTTTATTATTATTATTATTATTTTTAATGTAAGTCAAGAAAAAGACGTTATATTTTTATGTATCAACTGAGTGTCTCTTGTTTTGATCATTAGGTCTTGGTGACCTGGACATGGGAGGGATGGATTTCTCGGTATGTAATGCATTTATGTGATTCTAATTAAGTTTCTGTCCCCCTCTCTTATATATATGATGTTATGTTATTTGTCATAATAATCTTTATACTGCAGAAATTCGGCGGGACGGGTTATGGTGCAACAGGTGATGATTTTGATGACAGTGATGATGAAGGTATGTATGTTGTACAATTTGTGGTTGACAACTTGGCATTTACGATGTCTTAATCAGTTGACTATTATAAAGAATGCCTGATTTTAGAAGTTATTGATGGTAGTTAAACAAATTGTGGTTTGTGTTTCTCACATGTATAAATTATATATGGAAATATGCTTGTATGTGCATTGGGTGGTTTATTATTTTAGGAACGCTTGGGAACTTCAGTCAGTTTCTTATTTCATGTCTGCCAGACACTAAAATCTAATGGTTGTAGGGGTCGCTGTAGGGTTTATTAATTTATTCTTGGTAGAGCACTAAAGATCTTATTTACGTAGATGGGATGGTTTTTGTTAGACGTGTGTATGGTTGCGAAGTTTACTTGGTGAGTTTAACAGGTGTAGAATTGAAGTTGACCGCGAGGCAACTATGTCCTAAACCAGTTTACAAAATGATAAGAAATTCCAAACACAGCCGAATTTGAAATAATCAAGCACCTTCACATTGAAATGGTGGATAGCTTATTTTTCCTTTATATACACGTAGGAAAATGACCCTTAAATTCAATAAGCAAATTGCTCTAACGCGTGGCTTTATGCAGAATTGTCAGTGTTTAGTCTTTTCTTGGTTTTCGTTTTTCCCGCTTATCAATCAATCATGTATTGCCATGTCATGAGAAAAGTTTGACTCTTTCAACTAATATTTCAAAAAGGCAGGCTATTTTAATGATGTGGCAATACATGGTTGAGTAATAGTGTAATAAATTTGCAATTAACAATGTATCCATTATAGTGTATTCGGAATTGCCATTTTTAGTTTTTGTTCATAGGGCCTCATGTTTAGTATTGTGGAGGTTTATTCTCATATAAGGTTTTTTTGATGGGCTAATTTGGCAACTATACAGGGCAAGAGGTGTCAAAGCATGGAAAGCAAGAGACTAACAACAATAAGGAGGAGGGATGTTCTACAGTTGGAGGACAGGATGCTGGCAAGAGCACAGGTGAGGAAACTGCTCCCAGCACATATACTGTTTAAGTGGGGGCTTTTTTTATCGCCCTTCTGGTGTCACTAAACATTTAGCACGTGTTATTTTGCCAGGAAACGTTCCTTCAATTTGAAGTGAATACTGTACAATTGAGATTTATAATTTTGGAGGCGGTATCTGGATTTCTGTATTTTATAGGCTTTGTATTATCCTCCTACAGAAAATCACTCTTGGAATTCTTTTAACAAGAATTTTATAAATTCAGACATTATTAAATAAAAATAAATGATCATTAAAAAAGAGTGATGTGTGAGTAAAGTAATAAATAATAATTTTAAAAAATTAAGTATAATAAAAGATTTTTGAAATATTTGAAATAGGTATTATTTGAATTTTTTATTTGATATTTTAAATATTTTTTTCTTATTAATTAAATATATAATTTAGTAATTTAAATTTGTTTTATCTAAACATAAGGTTAAAATTATAGGGTGAAATTACTGGTCAAATCACTTTCTGCTGTGGCATAAGTTCTTAGTCACTTTTACCAATGAAGCTCGATGGAAAGACTAGATTTTCTTGTTATCTAATAAATAATTTACGTTTATTTGGCATAGTACTTTCTTCCCTGTACGGGACAGTTTAATTTGGGTCTAATGAAATATTGGACATTTTTCTTTTTAGTGAATAGTTATCTCATGGTTGAATCAAAATATTTATTTTTAGTCATATTTTTAATAAAAGAAATCAAGCTAAAATATCAAAGAGCATGTGAGAGTCACTTGACTTTTTTAGTGAATTTCGTGGTTCAGACTCCATCAATTTTCTTCATTTCTGCATGGCTGGAGAGTTTACGTGATGATCCATTCAAACTGACTATTGATAATGGATGGAAGATGAATTATTTAATTAGACGATCATGCTTCGTGACTTGGGCCTTCTGAGGCCATCAGTGAGCATAAGTCTTCCCCATGTGGGTTGGACTTTGTATCGTTGACGTGTGAGGGCTACCACCACACATTATGGTCTTCATTGCTGTATTCTTCTACTTACTATTTGACGTGTTGGAAATAACTGATCTTTCAGAATTCAACCGCTTTCAAGTATATATGAATCAGAAAGAGTAGTTTCTTTTTATAGGAGTGAAACTTTTTAAAAATTACTTTACCGATGAATAATAATTAAATATTATTTAAAATCTTTAATTAAATTAATTTCAATTTAAAATTTAAATTGAAATAAAATTTTAAATAAATATTTAAAATTGATAATTAATTTAATTTAATGTATGTAGTTTTAAAAAAATAAGAATTAAATTTGATAATAAAAAAATAGTTATAAAATTTATAATTAAAAATTTAATTGTCATAATTAAATGGCTAATTAATAAATTATAATTATATTTTAAATAATAATTTATTTTAAATTTTTTAAAATATTTTTTACAACACATACCTACTGGTAATGTATTTGGAATCTCAATTAAAATTCATCTTAATGAGATTTTTATTTTAATATTATTTATTTTTTTGTTATATGATATTTTTTTTATCTTTCTCTTTCGTTTTTAATATATCTTAAGATTCATGTTTTCCATCTATTTGTATTACTAGTGGAGTCTACCTAGATGTCACATGTTATAGAAGTTGATAATGATTGCTTAATATATTGCGCGCATTAAATGACGATGACAATGATAATACTTTCTATGGAGCTTGTTGATTTGACTTTTGCTAGTTTTTAAGATAATAATCTTACAATGAATTCATATAGCAAATGGTATGATAAAGAGAAATAAAAATATATTGTATAAATTATTATATATATATATTTATTGAATAAATTACACATCTCTAATTTCAATACATTCATTCTTTCAATAAATACATATATTTTATTTATTTCATGTGAGGTAGGAGTCGTGTCTGATTTATTAAGTGTGTTATGTGTAAGATTGTTAATAGGTTTATTTCAAGGAAAACTTAGCTCTGCTTCGGTAGATGTACTGATCTAAACTATTGATGATACCAACCGAGATATCAATCATGATGACCGTGTGGAGTCCTGAATGTTTGGGACTCTAATTCATTTCCTTTAGTATTATTTCTTGCAATCATCTTTAATGAACAAAAAATTCAAAGATAGCTAAGCAATTTTGATAAAATTCCTTCCTATATTTTTTTATCCCTTAAATACACACCGATTTCGATACATATTTATCTTCCTCTTTTTTCAAACTGGATCTCTCCGCAACAGATCCGTGTCTAAGCAATTTACCTTTATGTTTTGACTTTAGTTATGAGGTTTACATGAAGAAAACTACACCACTCTTTTCAAATTTATCTTTGAATTTTAGGTTTCCTTTTATATCTATCCAATAATGTAAGTAGTCTATATACTAGAATGATGGTGATTTTGAAAAACGAAGGTTTCCAGAAGCCATTTTTGTTTTTTTTTTTACTCTATCAACTTATATTTATTTAATTTAATTAATTTTATGCTTATAAATATGTAGCCATTAATTTGGACATTTAAGTTGTGAAAATCAATTGATGTAGTTGATTCAACTTAACTAAAGATTTTAAATTTAAATTTTTATATATGAAATTATATTATTAATTTGAAGAAAAAAAGGTTATTTATAATATATCTATTCAATTTAAATCAATTTGTATTCAAAAGATTACAAAAATGAATTTTTAGAAAGTTTGATCCTAAGCTCTGACGCTTAACACAGATGTTTACGACTCGTTTAAAGTTTAGTTAGGTTCAACTCGTTTAATAAATAGATAGGTTCAGACTTGTTAAAAAATCTATTTAAATAAACAAACCAGATCTAAGCTTATAAAAAAATTTATTTAATATATTCAGGAGTTTATTTATATTTATATATTATATATTTATATTTATTTTAATATATTTATATTTATATAATATTAATATATATATATATATATATTTTAAGCTTATCTAATGATCTTTTTATCTTATAGATTTTAAATTTGAAAGTTTTTTTAATTAATTATTTATATAAACTTTAAGTTTATTTATTGATTTTTTTGTAATGTAGACTTTTAAACATGCTTATAGGCTTTGTAAGTTTTAAATCAATAAGACGTAGAAAAAAAAAAAGTTTAATAGGTAACCGGCCTAAGCTCAGATCAAAATTTTCAAACAAACCAAATTTAAGCATTTAAAGTCTAACTCGCATCGGCCTAGTTTAACCATATTGAAACGTTGGGACAAATCTACTTCGAATTTTCGATCAGTTGGTTTACTTTATAGTTAAATGGAACAGTATATATTATCGTGATTGCTTTGCCCTGCTTTCAATTCAATTGCTAAAGAAAGGCAAAATTCAAACAACTATTATAGAGATTCATTCTGCATGTTGTACTTCAAGTTCTATAAATACTGTTTATGCAATGTATTTGATCATTAAATGTAGAGATATGCATGAGAAGAGATATTTATAAACCGTTCCAATTTAACTTAAACGGTAAAATTCAACTAATTGAAAAGTTCAAAAATCGCAAAATGTAAAATTGTTTAATTGGATTAGATCCAATTCGGGATCCAAATCTGGAAACTGATTTAATTTAGACCGAACTTATATGTAGATATATAATTTTATAAATTAACTTTTCATTCATATTTATATAACTATAAATTTATAATACAATTATTTTTTATAATTTTATTCTCAAAGCTATTTTTTATTATCATTTTTCTAATTATAAATTTATATTTTAATATGTTTATAATTTTTTGTTTTGTATTAACCAAAATTATTGTTCCGTCTCATTTTTTTATCATATAAATTTTACATTAAATAAAAATAAGTTTTAATTAAAAACAGTGTTACTTACTGTTTTCTACTAAACTAAAAATATAAATATAAAAAGTCAATTATTCAATTCAATTCAAACTATTTTTAATTAAAATTGGATTAGATTTGAAATTTTATTCAAATCAATCCAAACTAAATTGTAACGCATTTTTTATAATCGGGGGAATGAACTTTTACCTAGAAACCGATTTAATCCAAATTACAATCACCCCTACTCACATGTTTGGTTGGGCTGAGCTTAGAGAGAAAAATTATCTAGGTCCATACCTTTTTACCCCCTTTTTTTTTATACCGCCTTATGTACGATTAAATTAATCTATTAATCCTTACACTTTCACAGTTTCACTCAATTTTTAATTAGGTCCTCATAATTTAAAAATTTTTAATTAAATTTTTATAGTTTTAAAATTTCGTGATTGAAGTTTTTAGTTAATAACACTATTAAATCTCTGTTGAATACGAATGATATGATTCTTTTTATTTGATAACATACCTTTTTTTTACTTATCCAGTAATTACCAATTTATAATATTTTTATCATATTTTTTCATAAATAAATAAATAAATATATATATATATATATATATATATATTTGTCTTTGAATCCATAAATTCTACCTTTTCTCCCATACTATAAAAAGTAGAATTAACAAATTTATCAAAGAAATCTCTATATATATATATGAAAAAATATTAAAAATTGATAGTTATTGAATGAAAAGAAGGTTAATTTATCAAATATAAAATTGACGTATCACTCATACACACCATAGTTTAACATTATTAATCATTAAGAAATAAATTACAAAATTTAAAATCTATATTTCAAAAAAATTGAATTATAAGAACTTAATTAAAAATTTAGCAAATTTATAGGGAATAAAAAATTAATTTAACCTTTGTTTAACAACATAACACTACATATCTTGATTGAATACATAGATCATTTCTAATATTTCATACACTACATAAATAATAGATGAAAAAATATAAAAAATAAGAAGAATATTAGATGAAATTTTATTAAATTTCAAATAACGTGGATAGAATTTATTCTAATTATTATTGTTTTTATTGTTATTACTACGCGTTGATTGGTATAACTAACTTGAATACATGATTCAAAGTAATTGAATCTATTTATTTGTTTTGGATAAGGTCAGGTTGGTCAAGTTAATTGGGTTTATCCGAACAACGAACAACCCTAATTAAATTTAAGTAGGTAGGTTATATGGGTTTGTATTTGTATATTTAATCTTTAGCAATTCTCTCACATAAAGCCAAGTGGGTGTAAGCTAAAAAAAATAACAACCGTTTGATTGGGATGTAGATGAGTGAAAATAACTTTGCAGGATGTATGAGAATTGTGGCTCTTTAATCCTTCCTCTTTCTTCATGTAAAGTTGAACTTTCATTTATAGTCTGTCAATATTTGATTCTAATGTTTTATTCAGTAACGATTCTTTCGTATACAAACATTCATTCATTAATTATATATATATATATATATATATATATATATATATATATAAAATTGATATAAGATATCAAACTTTAGTATTTATATTAATTTAATAATTTTATATAAAATATAAAATTTATTAATTCAATCATTAAATTATGTTATAATATCTATTAGATCATGTATATAAAATTTTATATAAAATAAAAATCGATTGATACTTCTTCTCATCATTTTATTTTAATAGTTTATATATTATTTAAATATATATAAATATCAATAGTTGAATAATATACGTGTAAATTTTAAATTTTTTAACATTTTATATACATAATTTACTAAATGATTCAAAAATTGGATTAATAAATTTTACATTTTATATAAAATTATTAAATTGGTACAAATGATAAAATTTGACATCTAATATCAACATATTTTAACTATATATATATATATTAATATATATATATATATATATATATGAAGAGAGAATAAAGATATGTTAACACAATATGTTAAATTTTAATGCTTGCATCAATTTTATAATTTTATAAACAATATAAAATTTATCAATCCAACTGTTGATTTAAAAGTTTTTTATTTAATAATTGATGTATATAAAATTTTATTAAAAAAAAAAAGATAGATATTTCATCTTATGAATTTATTTTAATGACTTATATATTATTTAAATATATGTAAATATCAATAATTAAATAACATACTTACAAATTTTTAAATTTTTTAAAATTTGATATACATGATCATAAAGATATTATAATATAATTTAAAGATTAAATTAATAAATTTTATATTTTATATAAAATTATTAAATTGGTGTAAATATTAAAATTTGATACATATCTAAGATCTTTTTATATATATATATATATATATATATATATATATATATATATATATATATATATATATATATATAAAAGAGAGATTTTTTCATATTTCATTATTCATTGTTGCTTTATAATATCCGGATCTGCTAAGATGGTAGAAACAAAGTAAACTTCTCAGATTCTTGAACTTTAGCTTCCGAAAAATTAGACTCTTGGGTCATACAAGTTTCTCCTTTCTTGATAGGATTATATGAGTTTGTATAAACACACACTTAGTTTTGTCACAAGTGCTGTCCAAAAGAAACACCAATATGATTATGAAAAAAGGCAGATATTAACTAGTGCATTTAAGTGTACTAAATAACGAATTAAAAGTAAAAAAATATTATTAATGCTCTCTCATCATGATTTACAATGCAATTTCTGACATAATTTCTAATAAGAGCTTTCTATTATGAATTTCTTAACCAAAGATATTGGTTAGTAAGATATTACGAAACAAATGTTAGTAACATATTTCCGATCATTATTATTGGCTAAAACTTATTGAAACTAACGAGATCTTGAGATCTCGTTTCTATTAACGAATCTTAATCTTAATTGAACCTCAAAAATTTTTATTTAATTACAAAGAGTAAATTAGAAAGCAAGTGTTATTATTAGCATTCTTTATATGGTCATTTATATACTTTTCAACGATTATCAAATGGCCGCTCCTATGCTTGATGACTCTTAAAACATGAAAATGATGTTTTGCATGAAAACATTTTCTTGAAGTGCAAAATTAGGAATTGATATGATTGGTACAAACGATGGTATTTTGGGCTAAATTTCAAGGGATAGCAACAATGGGATCAGTTACATTGATAATGAGGCCTATAAGAACTCACGAAAAATCATCGTAGCCCTATTGGTAATAACAGTGCCATTGACCACTTCATTGCCAACGAAGCATTTTCTTTTCTTTTTCTATTTATATACTTTTACTTTTCATTAACATCTGGGGGCTGAGATGGGTCGGATTTTGTCAAGAATATTGCATTAACTTTAATTTAGTACCACATGTATTGCATGTAATTTTACTATGATATTCTCTCTAAATGTATGAATTGTCAATTTATGTTAACTTTGCAATGCATTACACAAGCATAGCAAATTTGTAGACTATATTTTTAGAAAACATCTTTTATACAAGCAAATACAAGTGTCATTTCAATATGAATTGTAAAACTCACTCAAGCTGCATTGAGGGAAATATTGCCATGGAGACGAAAAAAATTCAGTTCAGGCAGCAATCCAGTTTAGAGAAAAGGATTTCAAATTCTGAATATTTAAAATAAAAAGAATTCTCTATTGTACTTTTAACATAAAAATATCATATGATGAAATAAAATCGTAAGCACATTTAATATATATCTTGCTATATTTTTTCCTCTCTGTATTTTTTTTTCATAACATATACTTTTGTCATATAAACATGACAAAATCAAAATCCTTAAGTTAAATGGTCGAAACTAACAAGGGCATATGAACAGTACAAAAGGCTTAAGCCAATTATTTTCGTTATTGATTACACCAATAACAATTGGCAAGAACTACAGCCTGTTTAGTTCAACTTTCTAAAAATTAACTATTCTAATCTTATTACTTTTCAGTTGTTTTAACAAGCTATTTTTTTGCTTGAGAATTTTTTTTTCTTTTTAATAAAGCTTATCTCATATTTATTATAACTTTTTAAACCATATATTTTAATTAAAAATAATTTTTTTTTAAAAAAACTTGAGATTCAATATGAAAACATTTCTAACATATCAAGGTTGAGAAGTATTTACTATTTTAACATTAAAATGTACCACCATCGTTACTTCTCACCGAGGCTATGTTTAGATCGATGGTAAAGAATGTAATAAAGTGGAATAATACTAGGTTCTATGATTTGATAGGATGGAATGAAATCTGATGGATTGTAACCCATTCCATCCATCAAATACTGCTGCTTTTCTTTCCCCCTAATTTGGGAATATTGGATGGATTCAACCTTAATATCTATTCCATCACAAACATCCAATCAATAGAATGCCAAACTATTCCATTCCACTTCATCATTCCATCTCATTCCATTTCATTTCACACATCATTAGTATCTAAACATAGCCCGAGGAAAAGAAATACAAAGGTAAGCTTTCAACAGAGAAGGCATTAGTAAATGACATTGGCACAGAAGCTTTGGTGAGGTCCATAATATCACCATTTGTGTAACTATAAATGCAGGAAAATAATTGAAAACCTAAAGTGAATAATGCACAGGAAACAAACAGTAAAAGTGCTGAACAGGCACCATTGCCTCTAAAAGCAGCAACTGGCCCATCTGTAGTTCCAAATCAGTACTCAAATCAACCCCTACCTCGTCCGGCACCTACCACAAGAAGAAAAAACATTGGATGAGATTCAATCACAATATCTATGCTATGTAATATGTTGGATAGGAGGTAAAGATGGGGAAGTGAATGAAAAAGTGGCCTAGAGGCCCTAGACATTTGGGAGATTTTTAGGGAGAGGAAGGGAAGCCACTTCCCCTCAAATTTGAATTAGAGGTAACCATTAAATATAACATGCATGATTTATTGAATCGATATTCGAATAGTAAATCAGAAGATCTATTATTCAAATCGTGAATTGAATCATATTATGAATTGTAAGATACATGATCATTAATTAACATTAACATAAATATATATTTTCACATAAAGAAACATTTAGAACATAGAAATATTAGCATTTTTAAGTCAAACAACCAAATATTGCATGAATATGATATATTATAAATAAACTTCAAAATAATTCAACTATTGAAGATCAAGTCATAAAGCTTAGTTCGGCCCCTCAAAAAACAGATTGGCCGTACTGAGCAGAAAAATGGCTAACTAACTACATTATTGCACAAAAAGAAAAAAGTTCAGCCCCTCAAAAAAACATCAATAAGATGGGAATTATGCATTGAGGCAGAGAAGGGAACAGACCAGCAACAAAGGTAATTTAAAATTCTATTTGAAGCATTAAGAGGCAGAGAACACAACAAACAGAAGTCATTTTCGGCCAAAACCAACAGAGGTTCCAAAAAATAATTAAAAAAAGACCCTAAATTTAAGTTTTTTATAACCGGGGCGTGTCCAACCAAACCATTTTGGTTCATGACCCGGTTTCCTGCACAGCCCATCTGTTTTGTGCAATTCAGGAAGAATCGTGATTCAAGCAATTGAATGCAATTCAGCATGATTCAGATGCAATCCAAGGTTGAAGATGATATGCTGCACAGTTCACATTGCTGGGAAATGAATCCGCATCATATTGCGATTCAAATCATGTGGTACACACGATTCTGATAACCATGATAACATGTAATACCCCTAGGTCTGTGATACAGGTTTACAACATGGACTATATTGGAAATGTAATTTATTGACTAATAACTTTTCTCTAATATAATTTGAAGTGCCAAATTCCTTTTCCAGCAATGCCAGAACCAGAAGAGTAACACTCTCAGGGTACTTTTAATAATAAATTACTTTTTACATTGGAGAAATTTTTGGCCAATCAGGGGATCATCTAGGTAAAAATAAAAGCATAATAGCAAGGACTTCATTCATGGTGAATTTGAGGGTTAGAAACGAACAAAAGATAACTGGTTTAGAGGTAATACTAGTACTTTGGAATTATGTAAGGGAAGATTTACCTCTATTTCCACCAGGCTTTCCACCAGGCCCACCCCTGCCTCGGCCTCCTTGTCCTTTAGCTCCACCTTCATCAAGGCCACGCCCAATTCCTTTTGTTTGGCGTCCACCTGCACCATCCTCTCTACCTCTTCCCCTTCCACGTCCAACACCAGGTGGTTTGCGATCTGAAAAAGGGACACATCAATCAACAAAATTTCTAGTTATTTTGTAACTCCAAAAAAAAAAAAAAAAAGACAACTTGCAACTCATACTATATGCACAACAATAACTAATTCACAGAGATGAAACTTTCATTTGCTGATTTAGAAAAGAAACAAGTCTGACTCCAAAGCTGTTAGGTTCAAGCACACAACGATATGCATCTTTAAGAAGCATGGTGATCTGTTTTTTTTTCTTCTCTTTTACAGCTTTTAGATCACCTTAAATCAAAACAAGGCTTACCGGCACGACTCTTTGTTTCTTCCTGGACTTTGTCAATAACCTAAATCAATAGGCAGTAAAGCTAGATTAGTGGATATATGTATGCATGGCTAAGAGCTTAAAGTTCACTTAAAAATTCTGAATCATATTCACTGAAAGAGTAAAAGAAGACTGAAAAACCACCACAAACCTCATCAGGAACCCGAAGGTACTTAATAGTATTGCCACGAATGTAGCACTCAGGCATACGCCAAAATCTATCTCCATCCTGAATTGCCAAATTCAATAAAACATTGTAAGCTGAAACAAACAACACATGACAGGATGATAAATGAGAATGAAAGCAAGGAGGACCATCAAAAGAACATTACTTTAGAGGTACAGATGACTTCTCGGAGATGGATGTTCATCCATGTATCACAATTAACCAAATGTCCGTTATAAGTCTCCCCATTTTTCAGTTCCACCAACTGTTACAACATGTCACAAGTTACAAATCAAACAGTATTAACACAGGTTATATTATATATGTGAATATGAATAAGGTGAAAACAAAGCAAACGCCTTTCACTCACCATTGGGTGGCCTTGAGCAGTCTTGAGAAGGGAAAGGGGCAGCTGCAACAAAGAGTGATTAGTGAGAAAATGGGGGCAAAATCAGCAGTCAATGCAACCCTAACAGTAACCAACCCTATTGTTATTATGTACGATTAGTTGAAGGGGAGGGGTTGAAACCTAGTGGGTATTGAGGTTTCGGGTGAAAAATTACATATTTGATAAAAAGGGATGAAGATGGTGAGATCTAGGTATCCACCCATTCATTGTCAGTGCTGAAAGGAATGAACTTGGGGAACCAGAGAGAGAGAGAGAGAGAGAGAGAGAGAGAGAGAGAGACTTACCATGTCGTGAATCGGTGGTTGAAGTGGCTGTGTTTGTTCGTTGATTTAAGGAAACAAAGCGAAGAGGAAGAAGAGGACGATGCTGCTATGCTATGTGTCACAGTTGCCCTCTTCTCTTCTATTGCTTTCTATACAATTCAATTCTACACTATTCATCAGTCCAATTCTAAGTCCCATATTATATTCCTATTGAAATATCGCCAAGGACTCAACTTCAATTCTAAATTTCGTTTATCAAATCAATTACACTAGCGTATTGACTAGTAGTATTTTATGTTTTTATTTTTAACTTTCAATTAAGGCTAAAGTATAAAATTTATTACAATTATAGCTTTTTTCTAAAAAATATATTTGCAGAAATGGTTGGAAATTATTAAAACTTCTAAGTTTTGTAAATAAGTTATTTAAATAATAATAGTATTATAAGAAAATAAAATTATAATGAAATAAAAACAAATTCTCTTTATAAAATAGAAACGAAATGGTGAAAATGAAACTTATTGGGTATGTTTAGATATTTTATAAAATAGAAATGAACATGGTGAAAATTAGACTTATTATATATGTTTAGATTGTTTTATTTTATGATCAAAATAATTTATATTTAAGATCTTGTACATAGTTTAAAAAAATGTATTTTTCAAAAAATAATTTAAATCAAATATCTCTTATGCATTGGTATAAATAAATAAATTAGAAATATTAACTTTAAATTATAGGGTAAATTATATATTAGGTCATTTAATTTATTTTTTAGTTTTAATTTAATCATTTATTTTTTAAAAATAGTCTTTTAAATTTACAAATGTTTGTAAAATTGGATATTTCATCAAATTAATGTAACACTATTAATATCATGCTAATATGATCCTTAAATATCTTACATGACATTTTTCTTTAGCCGAATGATACTATTGTATATTTTTTTATTCTAAAATTTTACTGTAAAACATTTATTATGGATTATGGTAAATTTTAAAAAAAATACACAATATTCCAATTATAATATTTTTAATTTTATTGTAAATATTACAATATTACAAATGACAATTGTATAAATATTAGATACATCTTCAAATTATATAGAGAAAAAAAAAGATCAACTTATTTAAAAAATAAATAATCTAAATTGAAATTATTTTACTTAATAATTATCTTAAATGATTAAATTTTATTATCAAATTAATAATTTTATTAAATAATATCAAATTAATGTATGTTAAAAGAAGTATATTATACGTTAAATTTAAGTTAATTAATTATAATTATTTTTTAATTATACAAGTCATTTAGATGTTTGTAAATATGAAACAAAATTCACACATATAACATAGTGACTTACCTCCGAATGTAAGCCATCCAATTTATTTTTTTTAAATCAAAATTGTTCATGAAAAAATGTGTTCTTTTTATGTACCAATATTAAAAATATAAAATTTAATAGTAATTATTTAGTTATATTTGAAATAATGTATCAATAGATTAAGATTAAGTGACAATGAAATATTAATTTATTTATAAATTATTTATAATTTTATATACTTAATATATTTTATAAATATTTTAAATCTAACAGTTGAATTGATAAAAAAAAATTTATATGATATTTCACAAAGTTTAATAATAGTTATCAGTTAATTTTATCCTCTACACAAAAAAAATTATTTTATAAAATAAATTATACAAATAATAATACCTAATTACATAAAATTCATCCACACCATCGCAAAAATTAGAACTCAATTAATCCAAAAAAATAATTTCTTCTTTCTTTATTAATTGTAATTGTGCAAATATAGTACCTAATTACACAAACTTCACCTGCCCCATGACATAAATTAGGTCTCGTTTAGTTTGAAAGAAATAGTTTTTCTTTCATTATTAATTGTAAATTCTTCATTTTATTTTCAAATGCTTATATCAAAAATACTAAAAAACATTATTTTCTTCATAAATTTTTAAAAACAAATAAATCCTCGAACTAATATTGGACTTAAAATGCTAGACTGACGATAAAACAGTTTAAGGTATTTTACCATTCATTAATCATGTATCTAGTTGCAATCGTTACACTGAAAAGAGAAAAATTCTCTCTTGGAGAATCTCGGGTTTCTGTAGGTTTGAAAATATTATAGCACGATATTCTCTAATTTAAAATATTATATTATCAGCTTTCATTTGAATTCCATCTGTAGGTTTGAAAATATTATAGTATGATATCCTCTAATTTTAAATATAATATTATCAGCTTGCATTTGAATTCCATTATACAGATGCCTCCCTCATTTAAACTTTTTTACCAGAAATAGAAACCTACTCCGTACAATTTTTCCCACTCCCAAGTAAAATAACAATGATTAAACCAAAGTGCTAAGGAAGAACTCCGGAGTCAAAGCCCAGGAGTTATGCAGCTATAGCATTTTGCAGAGACCGTTAGCAAAGAATCGCGAAGTCAAGCAGGAAGGCGGTCCAATAAGAAGCACAGCAAATCAAGTAAGCTTCTACAAAGACACTCGTGGCCAGGCTCATTAAATTAACGGCAACATTGGAGAACAAATATTTTTACAGGTATTTGTACAAAATAAGTTACTCAATTCCCTTAACATTAATATAGCAATGACATTTGGCGTAAAATTCGATGATTAATTACATCTGCATATTTTGTTTTGTCCTCTTATGAACTTTTGTTAAGTCGACTAAATGACGCATAGTCGGTCTGCCATGTGGACAATTCCATGGGGATTTCAGCTCAGCCATATGCTCAAGTATCTGAAACAAGTAGTGTAAGCTACAAACTCAGTCAAGTGTGAAATATAGTTATTGAATTGAGATTCGAATCGTAAATCCGAACCATAAATCGAATTAAAAGATACATATTATTAATTAAAAATAATATATATATATATATATATATATATATTCACATAAAGAAACATTTAAACCATAGAAGTATTAATATTTTTAAGTCAATTAAACAAATAACTCAATGTGTAAACATGATATATCATAAATGAACTTCAAATCAACCCAATTACAGAAGATCAAAGTCACCAAGATAAGTTCAGCCCCCTAAAAATTACCATGAAAGCATCAAGAAACTAAAAAAAAATCATGAGATTTAGATATGCAAACATATTTGTATCGTTGAAAGGTCAAACTGAATTGTTTCTTGTATTAAATTATAAGATTCATGATAAATTCAGATATGCAAACAAATTCATATTACTAGGAGATCAAATTGAATCGTATTGTGTATCGAATCATAAGATTCATGAGATTCTGATAGCTATAATGTTAAGGATTTGAAATTCAATTATTTCAGATTTAGTTTCCCAAAAACCAGAAGCTTATCATTACACTTCTACCTTTTTTAGTGTGTTATATATCAATGAAGGGGAGGGAACAGCGCTAAAAATAACATGTTTTACTACCTTCTGCATTTCATTTCTTCCAAGGGCATCACCAATCATAATTGATGATCGACATGCCCGAGATGCTAACATTGCACGAACTCTTGAAGGGCAAATAGAATCTGACGTATCCAGTTTATAGCTAGCAACAATGGAACATTCCATATGACCATCACTATCAGACAGGGTAGAGATCAGCTCCTTAACATCTGTGGTGAAAAATGCTTGTCAATAATCACTTCAATCAATCATTATTTTCCCTTAATGGAAATCTTCAATACATCATCGCACAAGCTAGTAATTCACTCTGATTAAACGGAAACTCTAAAACAAATGATTAGCTACAAGTCCAACAGGTGCTCTAGACGTTCACAAGACTTAAATACATGTGTCAATCTTTAGATCAAAGCTTAGGCCCTGGGATATGTATATGAAAATATAACTACTTTGGTATCATGGAATGGACAAAATTTCAATTCAAATGGCACTAATAAGTGCATCATAGTTATTTATAAGGTGAAGCTGGCCAGGCACCACAGTCCTTTACAGGGGCTGAGGACTTTTCTAAAGCTTAACCAATAACCACATGTAAGTGTCATCTACGCATCCTAAAGCAAGTCCAAGCAGAACATCATAGATTTAACATGTATCATGTATCATAAGTTAGTTGAGGGTGTTTCCAAATATCCAGTTACCATTATGAAGTACCAAAGCCATCAGATGATGAAAAACCTACATAATTGCTAAGATCCTACATTGTCCTCTTGATATTACTTGCATGAATTGCATCATATATCAACTTAAGCCATGCTAGCTTAGACTTCCAGTTGGCCAAAGTCATCTCCCAATACGAATCCAAAATTTAAAAAATAAAAGGAGTATATTGGATGGAGAATTGCATGTCGAATGCATGCATGAACTCCTTTCCATAACCAATTGTGATCATATAAACCAACGAAATTCCTAAATTGATTATGGATAAAATCTGCAAAATTCAAAAATACCTTACCTTCAATTCCAAACAAAATGTTTTTACTGAAGGGGACAGACTTCAACTTATAATGGCTTCCGGGTGGTGCATTTGGATCTTCTTCCAAAGTAAATCCATTCTTCCTGAAAATGGGGATGTGAATGCATGATACTAACTACACTCAATCTTAAAGATACAAAAACAAGACAAAAGTAAAGCATGAAATTTTGCAACTAGAAAACTGAATTCAATTTCTATGGAATCTCCATAGACAAAAGTAATTGATACTACAATATGGACTAGATCAACATAAGTACCCCTAAGCACAAGACAATCTATCAGTGATTATGCAAAAGTTTAATTGCAGCAATCATAGCGTCACACAATCATAAATAAATATATTAGCTTACAGGTAACAGCTAGTTAAATAATTTGGAAGCTCTCAAGCTCATGATAGTCAAAATCATGATATTGATTGTAAGATTGCACAATCTTATGATTTTTCAGTGCCTTTGTGCTCACTGAAACTCATTTTGGTGGATCAGGTAGGAACACTGATCTTACTAGTAAACTCATAAGATTGTGCGATGCTTAAGCACAAATATAAGCAGTGATTTCTGACTTTCTGTTCATACATGCCACCTGTGCTTTTCTGACCTGGCAATTTCAAAATAGAAACACTCTTTTATCACCACTTCATAAATGTATCCGTTAGGCACTCCTACATGGGTAAGGGCAAAAAAGGGGATTTATGTAGGCTATAACAAACTTGCAGACAATAGATGTGGAAAGCATTGTGGTAAAGTGATAGTACTGTACCAGAAAAAATGAAAAGAGTCTGTGTCTATTCAAGAAAAAGATTTCAGGCCTAATCCCAATGGCTAAGCTAGCCAGAAACTAGATACAATGTCAAGAGCAATTCGAGAGGCTTCCTTCTCTCCTCAACTAACTGACTTCTCCTCTCCCTTGACTTCTCCCCTTCCCCATGTACAAATAGCCGTTCCCCTAACTAACTAACTGCTGTACCTATTAGTTGGGCCCTTCTACCTGAGGCCCATTTCCTCTATATCTCCTAGTGCACACTCTTTTAATGATTGGCCTGCTATCATAAAGTTAGTGGCTGTATAAGGGAAAAGAGAGGCAATGATTTGAGTAGTTTTGGATGGTTGTTGCCACAGCAGAGAGAAGTTTTCCTTCTCTTATTTGTTCTCTTTCATTATCAGTTTCTACATTTTCTGCACATTAGCCTTGTAATCAGATTGTTGTCTATGAGTATTTTCTGTCAGTATCATAGAATTGATGTAAATTATACTTTTCAACTATATGATATGAAAATCAAATTCTACGAATTATTCGATGGTCTAAGTGCATCATATCTTACACTGATTTCTCTCCATCCATCTCTCTCTCTATATATAGTACCTGAAACTATCTATTCATTACCAATTAGTCAGAGAGTGATATCTGCATATTGAGTTTTATAGAGCAGAGAAATTAATAACTGGTACATCAATCAGGAAATGATTTTTTTAGGGTGACGTTAGGAAAGATAATCAATATGATCATTTAAGTTCACATCAGAGGCAACACGTTATCATAATCAAATTAATTAAATGAGAAAGTAAATAAGAGATAATGATGCAGCATCATTTCTGTACTGGCTAATGACTATAGCAAACAGGAAACAAAAACAGTTAGATTAATGCAGATTGACACAAGGATCTTGTTAATGAAATCTTGTCTCTTGCAATAATCTGAAATAAGTAAATCAAAAACCACCACTTAATCAATATGGCTATAGTTATACCTGATTATGTCCATGTGCATAGAAGCAACTATTTCTTCTTCAGGGGATAACTCCAATCTTATTGGCCTACATATGCAATTTTTATCAGTAGAAATTTAGATTATGAACAAACAAAGAGAAGAGGTTAAATTGCTCTGTCATGTGTCATCTGTGTAATGTAAGGAAATATATCATCCATTTATAGTATTTTTTTCTTTAACCATCAAAGTTCCTGCTCTGCGCATATTCTGTAACTTATGAACTCAACAAGTCCCTTTACCTTCTCCAAAAGTTTGCATCATAGTAAGCAATTTCCTTGTCCCATGTCATTCAAAGTCCCTTCCAATGGCCCAGTTCAGGGACAAAAACAGGAATACATATGTATAATGATTGTAAGTGAACAATGATGTAAATTACTCACCTAAGCAGAGGCTGTTGATTCAGGATGGTAGATTGTGATAGACGCTCAAAATTATACTTCTCATCAGCAGCATGCTGAAAAAGATCTTTTGCCATTACAAATTAAGTTTTGCTAAAGAAATGAGATTTAAATTTAGCAAAAGGATGGATTTATATGATTAATCATTCAATGGGATGGTGGAAGAAGCCAAAGATCCAAGAGCTCCAAAAATATATTGGAAATTACCTGATCTACAATGAATAAATCTTGATCCAATTTACCAATGATAAATCCAAGATTGAATTGGCCAATAACCTGTTAAAACATATGTCTAAGTGTCGGCAAGTAATTACAGTATTTATATAATCAGAAAGTGCAGGTATGATCGAGCAGCTAAAGAATTGAATTTAATTTTAGCCTGATACATTCGATATTGAACTGTGTATTCCTAAAACAAAAATGATTATGGTTTTACAGAGGAAAAAGCCTAAACAGCTTATTTTGATCATATACTAAGATAGCAAACAACCAAACAGCCCAGCAATAACCATTTACAAAATAGCATCAAGTATTGACATTTGAGCAAAGCCAAGCATAACATAATGAAAAGATAAAAGAACCAGCAATATCATTATAAGTCAATAAAATGACAACATGAAACATACTAACAACCTTCATTCTGCTAAAGTCTTCCTTCTTGAAAAATCTTTCAAGTTCAGTAGCTGCAGCTGCCAAAGCCCTTTCTTTTGGCTCTCCAATTTCTGATTGCGAAAGCTCCAAAGTGGCAGCCGAATAGTAACTAGAAATAATTATGAGAAAGAATCAGCACATGGGAGATTTTCCTATTTCATACAAAGGCTACTAAAATAGAAACCTTTTGACTTTAGCTTTTCCATGTCCATATTCAGTGGATTGCAACAGAGAAAGCCTCTTCTCTCTCCTTCTCTTAAGATCTTGAAAAGAAAATTGCATGTTGGAGCATATCTTCCGACCAGAAGGCTTAGAAGAATCTAACTGTACAGATGATGAATGTAATGGAGGATTTGAAGCCAAAGCATCAGCAATACTTAGATTATTGCATGATGGAGTAATTGATGCTGTATCAGCTAGAGGTATATTATTCTTTTGATCTAATTCCTGTAAAGCACCACATTCATAAAAGAAAACTAAGAGAAATATTTTATTTAATTTTCCAATTCTTTTAAATAAAAAGAAGAATTTTAGTTGGAAAGAAATCAGTACAAAGGAAAGAAGAATTGCTCTTCTCCTCATACAAAGCAACAAAAAGAAGGACAATTATCGAGTTAAAGACATTATTACTGCATTCAGTTATTTCTCTTACTGGTATCTAATTTTCTAAAACAGAAATTTCAAGAAATGTTATTATTAATGATAAAATAACAAGTAATTATATAAATCAATATCAATATCACTCTATATATGAATATCATTATTCAGTACAATCCTATGCAATACTATACTTCAAGAACTGAAAGTATAGATATATGAAATTTTAGCAGTTCAAACTAACTTTGGAATGTTTGACTGCAAAGCCACATACCATTTTAGTTATAGGTTCTTTGATAGTAGAGTCACCTCTAAAAGAAACTGAATCTTCATTTTTGTGGATGATGTTATCAGGATTAGTTTGTTGCAAAGATTCAGTCTTACTTAGCTTAATAGGCCCATCAAGTTGGTCAAAACAAAGTGATGATCTTGTAATCAAGTCATGTGTTTCAGTATTTGCAGTCTTCAATTGATAATGAGGAGCTTGATTTCTAAGGACAGGCACTTCAGATAAGGCTGTAATGATGCTGTCACGACTTCTTTTATTTACAGAAACAAATTTGTTAAGAGTGGACTGAACATGTCTTGAATGATTATCTGAATATTTATTAGAAGTGCCCCCACTCTCAACTGTCCTTGAGATGAAGGTGGCTTCATCAGGTATATCACTACCAAGACATGGGGACTGTCTTTTACTCTTGTCATCCTTTGACGTGTTGTGCGCTTTGAGTGTGAACTCCGGGCCCATTAAATTCCCAGCATTCTCACAACTTAACTCTTCTTCATCTTCTTTAGTGGATTCAGAAGCATTTTTGAAATCAGTAATATGTTTCTCCATATGCTCATCCTGAGAAATACTATCATTGTTGCACTCAGAATTAAGCTCATCCAGAGAAATGCTAACATTGCTACATCCAGTACAGCCCTCTAGCTGAGGATGACTGCCATTTGGGGATGATGGTTTCATTATGATAGGAGACTTCCTACGAGAGGAATACAACTCAATGCAGTCTTCTTTTATGGCAGGCAGCTTAACTTCATTAAGTGAATAACATACATCACTAGCAGAATAAATTTGTTGTAATCCCTCTCTCAGGGCTTGCAAAATGGCTGTTTCTTCAGAAAAAAATATTTTCCTCTTATCAGGAGTCACATTTACATCATATGCTCTTGTAGGAACTATAAAATTTAAGATTGCAATGGGATATTGTTTGGAGTTTGCACCTTTATACAACTCATTCACAATTTTACTGACTTTTGGCATATCCACCGGTCTACCATTTACAAAAAAATACTGCCTATCTCCCAAATTGCGTCCATTACCCTGTCCAGACTTGGAAAGAAAACCTTCAACTTTGCAACTGTCCGATATACATAACATCACAGTCTCTAAGCAGCTAAAAGTGTTCATACCAAACACTGTTATGATGTTATCTTTAAGAGAACCACTTCCTTGCGTCTTAAGTACAACGGACCTTACATTTTTGCTAGTGGTATTGGTACAGACAAAACGAACACTTTTTGCGATAAGGGCATATGCCTGAAGAAAGTTTCATATTAACAAACTCAGATAGAAACATACAATAACAAAACTGTTCTACACAGTAAATAGAGACTCACATTCAATAGAGAAACCAACTTGCCATATTCCCTACGTATGTTACGACTAAACTCTTTGCTTCGAACAGGCAAATTGGAGAATAACTTTTTAACAGTGACAGTGGTGCCAATTTGTCGCGCAGTTTTTCTTTCGGCAACGAGAACACCGGAATTGTCGAAAGTCAAGTGCGTAGCGACAGGTTCACTCACTGTTCTCGTTTCAACGGTCAAGCTCCCCAAAGCACAAAGTGAACTCAGCGCCTCCCCTCTGAAGCCAAAAGTGGTGAGAGACTGAAGATCGTGGAATTCAGCTAACTTCGAGGTATGATGCTTGAGCGCAAGCAACTGCAATCGTTGTCCTAAAAAATGGTAAAAAAGGAAAAAGAAAAAAAGAAAAAGCGGAACCCTAATAAAGAAATTTGACGGCGTTTTGAGAAATAAATAAAACCTTGAAATTGTGGGGGGAAATGCCGCAACCGTTGTCGATGACCTGGAACCATTGTTCGCCGAAGTCCTTGAGGGCGATTTCGATGCTGGTGGCGCCGGCATCCAAGCTGTTTTCGACGAGTTCTTTAACTGCGGAAGAGAGGTCGAGGATGACTTGACCGGCGCAGATTCTGTGAACGATGCCCTTGCCTATAGGCTTGATTATTCGAGGTTCAACTGCCATTGATGCTTCTCGCCCTCGATTGCCAAAACTCCCATGCAAATGGAGACGCAAGCCTGCAAATTTTACCGCCAAAACTGAAGCGGAAACCAAACTGGCAGAAACAAATAAAGAAAGGGAAAATAAATAATAAATATAAAATAGCACCCCGCTACCCTTGTACTTTCGGTTACATTTACAAATTTGTTTTTCTTGCCCAATCCAATTTTCATACATTTATTTTAAATTAGTTATAAATTAAAATAATTTAAAAACTTAAATTAATAAGTCATTATAATTTGTTTAGTGAAGGGTTTGGAATAAAAGAAGTTTAAATAAAAATTTTGAATTCAAATTTCAGCTTTTTAAGTTGTATATCCCTTAACAAGGATTTCTCATTTTTTAAAGGATATTGATGATAGAATAATATAACTTTCATTTGTCTAATCATTATATTAGAGATAAATTTTTGGTTTTTTCTTCGGTATCCCTGTAAATTGATGGGTACCAAACCCTCTATGACGTGGACCATTCATATTTGAACATATGTATAACATATCAGTTTTGTTTACGTAAATAATAAATTTGCTTTAATAGATCATAATTATAGAGAATTGTAGAAGGGTCCTTATAATAAATGTGCTATTGGTTAAATTTTACAATAAAAATAAAGAGAAGGTTTTAACCATAGTTATACTTATGAAAACCCTACCTTACAAATTAGTGGGAATACTGTAGATTACAGTAAACGGAAGCAAAGCTTGTGAGAGCCCTATTTTACAAATCAGTGGAAGAACAGTAGATTTCAGTACAACGGAAGAACAAATATTTGTTATATATTTGAAATCATTATCGTGAGTTGTTCGAAGACGGTGTTGGAATTCTGTTTGTCTTTGCTATTTGAAGTTGTGCATAAGAAGACCTGTGTCTGGTGAGAAGTTGATATTATATTTTCCTGGTTTTAAATTTAAATACCTTTTGATTCTGGAGTTGCAAAACAGAATCGAATGTTGATATTTGATTTCTCCGTTTACAGTTGTGTTTTTTTTTTATTATTCGATGTTGTTATTTATGGATTGTGATCTGCATGTTTGAAATAAGTGCTTGTGCTTGTCAAAGTTAAGCTTACAAATTAGTGGGAGAACTGCAGATTATAGTATAACGGAAGCACGGAACCAACGGACGTTTGGTATACGTTTGAAATCGTTATCTTTGAGTTATTCGAATACTGTGGGGAGTTCTGTTTGTCTGTTATTTGGAGTTGTGCGTAAGGAGCCCTGTGTCTGATGAGAAGTTGCTATTATATTTTGCTGGTTTTAAATTTAAATACCTTTTGATTCTGGAGTTGCATAACATAACCGAATATTGTTATTTGATTTCTGTGTTTACAGCTTTGTTTTTTTATTATTCGATGTTATTATTTATGAGCAGTACAACGGAAGCAACAGATGTTTGGTATATGTTTGTAATCGTTATCTTAGAATTATTCGAATACTGTGTTGGAGTTCTATTAGTCTTTTATTTTGAGTTGAGCGTAAGGAGCCCTGTGTCTGGTCAGAAGTTGCTATTATATTTTTGCTGGTTTTAATTTTAAATACCTTTTGATTCTGGAATTGCAGAACAGAACCGAATGTTATTTGATTTCTCTGTTCCCAATTTTGTTTTTCTTATTATTCGATGTTATTATTTACGAGTTCTTCTCTGCATCTTTAAAAATAAGTGCTTGTGCTTGTGCTTGTGCTTCTTGAAGTTTGCGCTTGTGGTTATCTGAATTTTTATTTGTTTACAATAATTTTTTAGTAAAATTACATAATGTGGTTATTTGTTTAAAAAGAAGATGTCTCTTTCTAAACATGTGCCTGCTGAATTACCCGTGTATGAACTGCACATGTATATATCTTTAATTAACATATGTGGTATGGGTCAAATTTGTATTTGTATACTGATGTTTTGTATATGTTATACTTAAGTTTTTATAAATGGAAAACCAGTGTTGTGATGAAAAAATAGTTAGCGCTAAACAAGAAGAAGAAGAAGAAGAGTACTTTATGAAGAATATTGAAAAATTGACATATGATGATATATGGGGTTTGGAATTTGATACAGAAAGTGATGCTATTCGGTTTTATTCTATGTATGCACGTTTGAAAGGATTTTATGCTCGTAAAGATGAAATTAGGAGAGATTGTAATGGATCGATTACAATGAGACAATTGGTATGTAATCGTGAAGGTAGTAGACATCGAAAACATTATTTAAGAATAAATCGGTGTAGAGATCCCAAGCCATTAACACGAACTAAATGTGGAGCTAAATTTCGTGTTCACTTTGATCATAAGTCTTTGAAGTGGAAAGTTGTTGCCTTTGTTGATACACATAACCATGAGTTGACGCCAAGTGATGCAGTTCACCTTATTCCTGGGTATCGTTCACTAGATGAAGCAGATAAAGCACAGGTGAACATGTTGCATTTGCATGGCATTCAAACTTCTCATATCTATGGGTTGATGGTGGGACAAAAAAGTGGTCATGATAGTTTAGGATTTTGCAAAAGAGATCTGTACAATCATATTGACAGAGAAAATCGAGCAAAAATAGAAGATGGTGATGCGTTTGCTGCCCTTTGTTATTTGCAAGCAAAAGCTGATAATGATCCTATGTACTTTTCTAAGTTTACAACTACTGCTGATGGTAGATTGCAACATCTATTTTGGGCAGATGGTAGCTGTAGAGTTGATTATGAGTGTTTTGGAGATGTGGTTGCATTCGATACCACATATAAGAAGAATAAGTACAATCGACCTTTGGTCATTTTTTGTGGATACAATCATCATGGACAAACCTGTATTTTTGCATTTGCATTAGTTGCAGATGAGAGCTTAGAAACATACAAATGGGTTTTGGATACGTTTTGTGAAGCGATGTTTGGAAAACATCCTACAAGTGTTGTAACTGATGGAGATCTTGCAATGAGGGAAGCAGTAAGAAATGTCTTTCCTAATAGTTGTCACAGACTTTGTGCTTGGCATATCCAAAAAAATGCTGCTGATAATGTTAAAAATAAACACTTCTTGCAAGATTTTAAGCAGTTGTTATATCACAATTTCAGCATTGACGAATTTGAAGATGGGTGGAAGAAATTATTAAATAAATACACAGTTGCTGATAACAAATGGATAAGAAATATGTATAGAATGAAGACTATGTGGGCTTCAGCATATCTCTGTGATAAATTTTTTGCAGGAATCAGAACCACCTCTATTTGTGAAGGTATAAACTCTTTCATTAAGAGATATGTGAAAAATAAAAGTAGTCTTGTTGATTTAATGCATAACTTGGACAGGGTTTTGAAACAGTATAGGCATAATGAATTACTATCTGATTTCAAATCCACATACTATTTTCCTGTAACGACAACCGCATTGTATATGTATGAAGATGTGGCATAAAAAATTTTTACTTTTAAAAAATTTCTTGAGATGAAGAGTGAGATTGATGCTGCTGCACGGCTAAACG
Source organism: Canavalia gladiata (assembly GCA_037954105.1). Lineage (NCBI taxonomy): Eukaryota > Viridiplantae > Streptophyta > Magnoliopsida > Fabales > Fabaceae > Canavalia > Canavalia gladiata. The sequence continues at coordinate 21,985,591 of CM075660.1, forward strand.
TTGTGCAGTGTGTTGAGTTTGACGTTGTTGTAAAGCTAACGATGAATGAATTTGGAGCTCCAAATAAGGAAATAACAGTTGTTTTTGATAAGTCGAGGTTTAGTTTTGCTTGTGAATGTAAACTCTTCGAATGTTGTGGCCTTCCTTGTTCTCAAATTTTCTGTGGCATGAAACATTTACATATAGACATCTTGCCTCCAAGTTTAATTTGTAATAGATGGACCAAATCTGCTAAGTTGGACTATTTATCTTCTATCTGCAAAAGTGATACTGATGTAGATAAAGAGAAAGGGTGTATGCTGCGCGAAGGAGCACTAGCTGGACTTTGGAAGAGGTTGGTCAATGTGGCTACAAGGAATGGGTCAGATTTCATGGAGGTTGCTGAAGATATTAATAAACTTGTTGGCAAGTTTGAGAAACGTGATAATTTACGGAACAACGGGAATTTAAAATCATATTCATTAGTAGGAGATCCTGTGATGATAAAAACTAAAGGAGCCCCTAAAAAAAGGAAGGGTGTGAAGCGTAGACGTTGTGGTAATTGCAAAAAATGTGGGCATACAGTAAGGAAGTGTCCAAAGTTTCTTTCTTCTGATGTGGTATACTCTGTTCAGGAAAGTTTAGGGACACCTGAGTCCAATGAGGTAAGGATAATATGATTTGTTTTTTATTTTTCTGATAATGTTATTTATTAATATTTTTAGGTATTTTTATGTTATTATTTGGGTGATGTGGTAAGCTCTGCTGATAATGTTAATTGTTCATTGTTATTTTTCTTAATTTGATATTGTGAAATAGGATTCAATTCAAGTAGTTCAAAAGGAATCAAATTGCATCCGACAAGAAAAGGTATGTTAATACTGTTAAAACTTTCTTTTTGGCCAGCGTGTTTTGTAATTGTAATTGTTGACATTTTGTTAATGTTTAGGACAATTTGCAAAATTTCCAATGTGGAGTGAGGATAATTGAAGAAGAATTAATACAAACACAATGCTCTGCAAAGGTTTATGACCAAATGATGTTCCATTGTAGTAAAAAAATTTATTATAAAAATTAACTATTGTTTTTTAATTCCATAGGGAAAGGATGGTCGTGATGAATTAAAGTATTCAAATTTGAATAATGTTCGTGCTGATGTGATGAAGACCAGTTTCACATCCCTCTTACAAAATTTGCATATTTTAGGCAATACGGGATGTCAACGTCATGTCAAACATTCATATGTTGTTGGTATTACCTTCATCCTTGCAATAATGTATTATTTTAAGGTTTGATGAATTAATTGATGAATTGATAAATGTTTCTTTTTCTGTAACAGATTCAGAGGGTTCTTGTTAATTATAAAAAAGGGTGATGGCAGCATTGATTTATGTTATCTTGACATTTTCTTATTTATGATGTGTAATATTTATTGACAAATTAATATGTACTCTCGGTGATATTTATGGTTTGATTTTATGTTAAACATTCTGGTTGCGACCCATGCATAATTTCCTCTGATGTGATGGCTACTAGTTTAATTTTGCAAATTCATTGCCTTCCATTGTCCATGAGACACTGGTTGCCTTCCATATGATAAATAGGTAAATTTGATCAATCGCATATGATGTATGTATTCAATTTTTTTTCTTCTGCATTTAGGTTATTTGTTATGTATGTATCAATGGATAACAATTGACATGTAAGTTCATTGTTGTATGTTTTTGCTTTGTTATTTTGCACTTTTTAGTCTCAAATAATTAAATTTTCTAGATTTAGTTTTTAAACAATTATATCGCTGTCTGTGTTGGATAGAATCATTTAATATTTTAAGAAAGTAAAAAATGCTAGAATATAACTGTGGCTGTTCCATGATTGCCCAAATTAGCCGCAACCAGTGCGGCCTGGGTTAGAGCATTTGACACCCACAAGACACCCACCAGATATCTTATTAGTCTGTGGCTCACTGAAGCAACCTTCGCTGTTTACAGGAAATATTTGGCCTTAGCTAATGATAACCTTTTGCTATCATGGTATTGACAATGTGTTGTGCCACAGTAACTGCTTCTCCGGCATAGGGTTCAAATTGACTGCTATGTATACTATAAAAGAGGACATCTTAGATCATGAGCTGAAACTGAAAGTAATAATCATTAGCAGTTCATAACTACTGATACATACAGATGAAGCAGTATCCTCCTCATGCCTTTATTAATTTATAAACTAAATTTATTAAATGTTCATACAAATTTTTTGCCATCCGTATAAATAAATTCAAATTTAACTTTTTTATAATCACAAATAAATACGTATTACAGTACATAGTTTTTCTATCTTCTATTATTCTACGCTCAAATGGTCTGATTAAATTTAAAATGACTTCTTTGTGTGTACGCTCAAATGGTTTGATTAAAGTTAAAATGACTTGTTTGTGTGTGATAGTAGTCGACGAACTTTTGGTATTAATTTGGTTCATATCATACAGTAAATGGATTGATTTTATGGACCATTCAAGTCACGTACAAACCATTCCATTTCATTAAAGTAATTGAAGCAGTCACTATAAAAAACACTACATGTACCTACAACAACCTACAACTACGTCTAATGATAGTTGTTAAACTATAGACATAGATATCCTATACCAATAGATATTAAATTTTGCGACAGATAATTTTTATGACATTTGTTAAACTGTAGACATAAGTATTCTATACCAACAAATCTAAAAAAACTGTAAGTATACCTATCATATATTTGATTCTAAGTAAAGATACCTATACCTACGGATACAAAATAAATTATAAGTATAACTATTATGTATTGCAATAATTATTTTTTATAATAATTTTTAAAATAATTTTTTTTAATTAAAAATAATATTATTGATATAATATATCTAAGTGTAATATGGAAATAAAATTAATATCTTCAAATTAATTATTTTTAACTTTATTTCTAAAAAACGAAAAAATATTTCTTCTAAAATAAAATATTACAAAAATGTACTAAATTTAAAATTTGTAAAAATAAATAAATAAAAGACGTAATAAATCTAAAATCTGTAAAAAAAAAAATTAAAACATGTGCACCTGCAACGTTGTAAGTCATCTACCATGTTAATAGGAAATTGTCATAAATTATAATCATAATTTTGTAACTAAAAAATGTAATTATAATGTAAAAAAGTAAGTTTTATACGTAGTTAATCGTGTAACTTTCTTAAACAAAACCATATTTGTTTTTTACATTACAAAGATTGGAAAAGCAGCATCGTTTTGAATCGTTCTCATTTTTAATTGGATAAATTTTTTATGGTTATCCCCACTTCACTTTTCTTGTCTGCTCCTGTGTATCTATTCATTTTCTTTGGGCATGGTTTTCATCCTTTAGTCAATGTTTTATGGCCAAAAATAGTCTAGAGTTTTAATTTTTTTTAAGCAAGAAAAAGAATGAATATTGCGATGCATAAGGTTTTCAAATCTTACCTTGTTAACACCTGTTACATTTTTTAATCAATTTGTTTTTACTTTTCCATTTCAATTATTCATATTTTTAGTAAGATTTATCATTAAAATGTAACATTTAACTTCCAATTGCGTGATGCAATTAACTAGGATTTTTATTTTTTCTGTTTGATTTGATTCTGTTTTGATGTGTTTGATTTGATTCTGTTTTGATGCGTCTGCAATGCAAATGCTTGGTGAGAATGACACAATCTTATTTGACCTTACAAGATGAAGGTAGGTGAGGTTTAAAGACAAGTTTTTGCAACGTTACCAATTTTAACAAAACTGTAAATTTTATATTTTGGCAAAATATGGTTTATAAATAATTTGTTAGTGATGTTATAGTTATTTTTAAATTTTGAACTACTATCAATATTCGAGTAATGCGATGTCTGTTTTTATTTCTTTTGTTAGAATTTTTTTATTCATATTGTAATCATATGAGTGAGCAATATTATATTTTAAATTTTTTATATTTAATCAAGACGTATATAACCTTATAACTCTCTCGATTTTGTCCATGTAAAATTTGCAGTTTTACAGTTAATTACATTATGGATTTTTCAATGAATAGATTAATAATTTTTCTATGACTAAAATAAAATTAAATTTTGTATAAATTTTTAATTTTATCAATATACTTAAAAATAAAATGAATTATATTAAAAATAATTTAAAATATAAAAAAAAGTTAAATAATTTAATTTTAATAATTGAAAGATAAATTTATATTTTGATTTTGATACCTACGTTTAATATAGAAGAATAATAGTAAATTGTTAACTTTTACCTACATATAAATGAAACTGTTGGTAATAATTTGTAAGTAAAAATATATAAGAACCTTACCCTACGATCATGTAAAACTAAAGATAAATAATTGATATAGCTAATTCATTGGTCTATTGTCAAGTGAAAATATAGTTATAGATGTTGCATATTCAATGACAATTTTTATCCGTCAATACAAGTAAGATTTCTTCTACCGAGTGACATGAAGAACAAATCAATTACAATGAAATTAAACAGATACATATTAATGAGCACAAATATATAATGGACATGTGCAGAGTAAGAATACAAATTAAACAGAATCTGATGAGTTATGTTTGAGCTTTTTCCACCTGAAACATAAATATAAAGATCCAAAATGCCCCTAAGTCTAAAGGGGTTTAAGTACAGTCATCCATAGTATAATAAATACAAACATAACATTCAAAAGTGCAGATGGATGGCCCCCTATGTGGCCAATTAAAATTGTGCAGTTACAATCATCCAAAAAAAATTGTCCCACATTTGGCCAAATTAAGATTGTTCAGCTACAGTCATCGAACAAAAATGGCCTCATTAAATTGGCCACACGAACACATGTTAATCCAAATTTCATATTTTACTCATTCACAGGAGTGTTCGCCCCATGCTTCTGTATTCTTGAAGGTGGTGGTGTGCCCTAGAAATGACTTTGTCCTTAAGTGTATTGTATGAGTGTATAATGAGATCAACCGCAAGTTGTAATTTTGTTCCATCATCAACCTATAAGATTATGAAAAATATACTATGATGATTATGTCAATTATTTTAATAATTAACCAAAGAAAGTTAATAAATAAATAAAGTAATACTTACATAGATGTTGAAATCATTATTGCACTGCTTTATCATCCACATCGCAACCCAAACACCACAATCATGAGATAAATGTGTTACCTAATTAATATAAGGGAGATGAAAATAATATACACTTTTATTTTATAGTAAATACTTACGACTCAGTTTCCTGGGCAAGTAATCCTTCTGGGACAACAATATTGTAATCAGACACCCGTGGGTCTTGTTGTCACATCAAATTGGTACAACTCAGGAAAGTTAAATATTTCATCAAAGCACAATGTCTATAAAACAAATTATTAGTTTCTTTAATTGACATGTTGTGAGTGTGTTAATAAGGAAAATTGTTTACCACTTTTTTGATAGCCTTTCTTCTACTGTCAAATTTTTTTGCGGAAGGGTAGGAGTCTAGCATTACGATTTCAGATTTGGCGAAGTCAATTACCATCAAGTACCAATGAGCATTATCCTCATTTATGGGAACATATATTTTGGATAACATATTAAAGTAAACAAATTTAGGATACTATATACTGAACAATTATAAATATGATATTAATAGAATAATATGATTGAATCTTACTTTGCTTACGTAATCAATATATCGGGTTTAGGGTTTAGGGGATAGAAACGTGTTTGGGGACTACACTCTGTGCTCGAGAGCACAAATTGCTACAACAAGAATGATAATAAAATGCAACATGATGTCAATATGTATTATAATATAAACGTGTTTATTTAATACATACTCACCGAGAACGATGTTGGTAGAAACCAATCACCGGATGGATATTTTTCAGGACTTTGTTCGAAGGTTTTGAGGCATACGACCAAATCAAGTACCTGATGTATTGAGTAAGTTTGATGTTTTTTTTAATGGAATTAGAAATCAAAAAATTCATATATTGAAACTATTACCTCTTGGTCAACGAAGGCCTTTGGCTTCAAGCATTGGAAATTTGCTCTTCTTCCTTCGCAGAAATCATTTTTTGGGATTACAATGATTTCATTACTGCCATCAATATTAATTACTGATTATTTTAAATATATGTAAGTAAATGACCAACAGATTTAATTCTACTATTAATTTACAATACTTACAGGTCAGACAATTCCTCCAACGTGGCTCAAAAAATGTATGAAGCGATCGACATTTGAATGTTATTGAAATGGATGTCTCTTTTTGGTTTGAACAAAGTGGGTATCCACTGCATAAGACTTGGCAGTTAAGTTATATAAAGAATAAACGGGAAATAGGAACGTCAAATATAATTTTGTTCAAATACTTACAAAAGGAATAAAAGGGGCCACGATTCTTCCAAAGTCTGTTTGAGTGGTTTTGGGTTTTGGTGTGATGTCGATACCGGTCGAAGTGCTCATGGTATGCAAAGAAGTTTTTTTGGGACATAGCTTAGGCTTTTTGGCAGTAAACAATTGCTTGACAATGTCCTCTGTTGGTGGTTCTTCGAACTTATTGAAAATGATCTTATTTTTAAGATCATCCGTCAAACCGGACTTTTTAGGGGTGGTCGAAATATGCTGTTGCTGAGAGTTCTGACACATGGGCTGATTACGCAATATATGAGTAATCAAAGACAGAGCTTCCTTAATATCTTTCATTTGGTCCTCTATTCTTTGAACCTTTTCCATAAGTGCCTGTAAGAAATATGTATTATGTATTATTAGTACAGACCTTGACTTAGTACAAAATAATCAATGGGAAACAACGAAAATGGTATATTTCAACCATGTTTATAACAGATACATACAATACCATATGTTCCAAACTATTAAGCGGTTAGGGTTTATGTGAATGACATAATATGATGAAAAGGGTCAATCTTGGATGATTACCGCATACGATTGTTCCTGTATGCCTTCTTTGGAATCATTTGCGGGCTTGGCTTGTGGGACGTCATTGGCGGGATGTTTTCCATATGTGGCATGATGTGGATTCGAAAATGCCTCTACCTCTACATGGCTTTGGTTGGAAAACATTATCATTACATATATACATATACCAATGAACATATTTGAAAAAAAAAAAATCCTTTTCAAGTCTAAAATATGAATGCATGTTACCTGGATGATAGCACAATTACTGTGGGCAAGGTCGGCAATGGTTTCAGTTTTGATTCTAGGGTAGGCTTGAAGAGGGGGAAGACATTGTTTCACTTACCATATCTTCATCATTCTTAATTCGTTTCTGCCGCATACTCCTTCTCTTGGCATCCATATCGTGTGTATATGTCTAATGGATAGCGTTTAGAAAATATTAGGGTTCTAAGTTATGAGTGACGAATTGAATGAAGAAGGAGATGAATATATATAACTTAACTTTTGATGTGTAAAACCTTGTCATTAATGTTGATACGCCATGGGTATCGAACAACCATACGGGTAATCATGGCTACACAGTGACTGACGGAGAGAGATACTTGTACATATGAAAAGTTAATTGTCCAAACTCACGAGAAATGCCTTCATAATTTGGGATTTCCATTTCAAAATTCACGTCCTTCCCTTTCGTCTGAAGTGCATATGACGAGTAGAGTGCCTTGCATTCCTGTGTAAGTAACATTGAAAGCATAAATTAATGCTAATCAATTAAATAATAAAAACCTGACTTCGGATGTTTTTGTAGTTTTGAAATTAAATTTATGATAATGAATTTAATAATAAAAAATGATGAATGCATATTCCGTTTTTTTTTATGTTTTTAATTAAATTTATGATAATCAATTAAATAATAAAAACATCATGAATGCATATTCGGTTTTTTTAAATATTATAATTAAATTTATGATAATCAATCAATTAAATAATAAAAACGCATACTCATTTTTTTTTAAGTTTTGAAATTATATCTATCATAATCAATCAATTAAGTAATAAAAACGTCATGAATGCGGTTTTTTTTTTTTTTCAAATGTATATATTCAGATATATTATTAATTATTATATGTGAAAAAAATTTTAATTTACATATATTAATATCGGATGAATATATTTAAATATTAAAGTTGGATTAATATTAATATTAATATATTTATATATCATAGGTTTAACATTAAGATTTAATTCTAATTTTTTAATGTATTAATTTTTTATGAAAATATTTTTAAAAAACTTTGATTTAATTTAAATATATAATAATAATAATAATATAATATAATAAATATACTTCGATAAATGGTAATCCGCATGTGTGCCTTATAAGTTATGAATAACACCCGCACATTTAAACAGTACAAAATTTTGGGTTGTTCAAAAAAATCTATCATGAAATGTCGTTCAAGAGTCTAGTATAAAGTCAATCAACTTGCATAAATTACGGCAATGTGCAAACGCTTCGATATTTGAACGACGACGCGTGTTTCACGAGGCAGGATAACGTGGCTCGATACGTTAAAATTTGATATAATTAACTATTCGCAATTAATATACTGTCCTTTTGGTGTTTCTTCTCTTTTTATGTTTATTACATAGGAAAAATTAAACTGTATCTCCGAGTATTAGTATTTCTTTTTTAAGGTTTAATGTTTTCGGTTGTACAATAATTAACTTATATACATCAACAAGTAATAATATATATCTTATATCTTATATTAAATAAATATATATAATAATAATTTAATATGTAAAAATTCATCATTTTGTATTATTAAAAATTTAAATATTTATATATAATTATTTATTTAAATAAATTTTTAAACAAATAAATTAATATTATTTTATAGAATATCAACAGAGTTATAGCATAGAAAAACTAGAACTTTAAAAGAATTTCAATCAAATGAGAACAGGTCATTAAATTGGATTTAATCATTTAAGAGATAAAAATATTTTCATTATTTTTTGTATAATTAAATTGTTATTATTAATTGAAAAATAAAAGTTTATGAAACATGGTACAATAATTAAACCAACAAATATAAACAATTAAAATAATATCACATAGAATATAATCAAACTAGTTGTTTGAGAAAACTAAAAAAAAAATATAAATAAAAGGAGAACACAATTGTTCCTAATGCAACTAATAACAACAGTCAAATACTAATATATGCAAGTACATGCAAACATTTTTTAAAGTATTATAAAAATATTTTAAGAATAAAGTATTCCATAATTAATTATTAAATAACAAATAAATATTAATTTTTATTAATTTATGTTGAATAACCTTAACTAAAAATAATAATAAGTAATATTTATATAATTAAAAATATAATATAAATTTATATAAATAATAATATAAAATTGATTTAAAAATAACATATTTCTTTTAAATATGCTTTTTATCATATTAAATAATAAAAGGCCAAGAAATCACGTGATTTAGACACTTAAAATAAGTTACATTTTATCATTTACATTTTACCGCATCTCCACTATACTCAAAAAATGGATTTGAATTTAGTAAAACAAACTACTACATTATCCAGCGTATTTAGATATGTGCAATGTTTCATATGATTTCAATCTTCAATCAACAACACATAAGGACTTTTGATAAAAAGCCAAAGAGTATATATAAAAAAGTGGCTATATCAAGAGTAAATAAAACATAAAAATGACTTTAAAGAAAATTCACTTAAAATAGTATTTTCCAACCATTGCTTCCCCTGCTCACTATAAATTCCTCTTTTAAGAGCCAAGCATAAATCAACAAATAGCTAATTAGAAAAATCAAATATAGAATAAGGATGACTATCAAAGAAAAATGTAAGAATTCAATAAACCCAGGTAGAATCTTGTATAAAGCATGAGGTTACTTTATACGAAAGTAATTGAACGAAAAATTACAAAAAAAAAATAGATTATGATTCATCCATGAGGTTAAATGAATATGGTTAATACCATTTTTTAAATGTGTAAAACCAAACACAATGATCAATATTTACAGTAGAATTAGATACTAATTGTCAATTTAATCATAAACGAATAGAAAAACAACAATAACATACGGTAATAGCATAACGAACATTGTTAATACCATTTTTTAAATGTGTAAAACCAAACACAATGATCAATATTTACAGTAGAATTAGATACTAATTGTCAATTTAATCATAAACGAATAGAAAAACAACAATAACATACGGTAATAGCATAACGAACATTGTTAATACCATTTTTTAAATGTGTAAAACTAAACACAATGATCAATATTTACAGTAGAATTAGATACTAATTGTCAATTTAATCATAAACGAATAGAAAAACAACAATAACATACGGTAATAGTATAATGAACACACGAATTTCATCATTGACAATAACTCACAACACTCCTAAATAAATAACAAAAGGAATTGAAGCAACAAAGGAAAGAATACCTAACAATGCTTCTATGCTTCAGTTCTTTCAAGAGAGAAGAAAAATCACGAATGACAATGCTCGAAACGCCTTCTTCCTCCAAACCACATCGTAGTCTAGGTTATTATCGACACTATTATGAAGTCTATCTAGTGTGAATCAGCATTCTTTCCACCTAAATGTGAATGGGAAGAGTAAAACGTTAGAGAAAGAAAAAGGAAAAGCGTAACCTAAATCATGAAAGAGGATTGTAAAAAATGTAAAAATAAAAGATAAATTTTTGTTAAATTTAAATAGATTGCAAAAAAATATAAATTTTTTTGACGGTTTTTATTAACCGCTGAAATATAAATACCAAAAAACTCCTTTTTTTTCTTGTAGTGTGGGTATAAAATACTAATAAAACAATCAAATTTATTTATTTTTATAGAAACCGTTGGATCGGAGAAGTGATAACAACAGCTATAGATGTTGCATGTGGTTAAACAAATGACGCGGTTTCTATGGTCACTACTTGTCTAAGGATGTTGTTGCTAACAAAGTTGCAAATTTTCATGGACTTAATTATTCACATTTACTATTTATTTATGTACCAGTTAGGGTTGCTTTTTATATGGACCATTATTGAAAAGGAAAAAATTCACCTTTTGGTTTGACCTGTGTCTTTTAAAATTTGTTTTGTTAATTTAGTTTTTTAAATTTTCATTTTATGTATGACAATTAATAGATAATTTATTTGATAATTTAAATATTATTTTATTTATTATATTATGTAATATTCAAACAAAATTGATTTAATCAATAATATGCTTTATAGAATATAAATTATTGACATTATAAAATTTAGCAAAACACATACATCATGGTATAACAATAATTTAAATAATAATAATACTAATATTAATAACAAATGTGAATAAATTTTTGGGATGTGATATATCTTTTTGTTTATGATATATTTTTAATAATTTTTCATCCCTTGTTTAAGCAAAATTGTTGTTTTGGATCTTTACTATTAAATTTTATTATTATGTAAGATTTGATTAAATGGATAATTTAGTTCTTTGAGTATATTTTTAAATTAAATTATAATTAAAAAATTCAATTTTCATATGAAACACATTTTAAACATTAGCAAAAATAATTATTAAACTTAAAGTCTGTCAAGCTAAATGGTAGATCAGTTTATAAAATTCTAATAATGGCATATCCGTCGTTGTAAAACTGAGTACATAATAAACTGTACTCCATATCAAGGTAGTTTCATGTCTATCTTAATAAATGTAAATGCTTTATTGTCTGATAAAGATGAAACATGAAGGAAAATAATATGTTATTTGACAATATAATGGATACAAAACCACCTCCACAATGTACACTACTTAATTCAACTCAACATCGATGTATTTTTACTGGATAGAAGTTTGAACGTTTCCTAATTTACAAAGGTGAAGAAGGGCAAATTTAATAAATTAGGAACGTGAATGCTTCCCTCACATATGTTTGAAGGCCGCACTACATCATTATAAAATTGCATCTGCTCACACAGGTATGGTAAAAAAGAAGTGTTAACATTGTATTCCCACCTTCATGCTTCTCATTATTATTAAAAATATGGATTAATTATTGGAATAGGGTAAATAACGTAAATTATAATAATAGTTAAATAATAAAAATCCGAACCACACATTTTACTGAAAAAATCTACTTTAGTTAATTTTTTATGTTTTTAAATTATTAATAAAAATTCAAACCACACATATATGTTGATATATTATTTAAACCTTTTTAATATATGAATATACATATATTGAATATTTAATTAAGAAACGAATGTCTAAAAAAAAAAGATATAATAAAAAAACGAAGTTGCAAAAAGTAAACTCCAAACTTTAGTCCAAACCTGTCCCCATTTAACCGTATGTATCTGTTAAATTTATCCCGATCCAATCCGTTTTGAATCCGAGCCAATTTGATCCGTTTTTGGACTTCGGTTCTATCGGTTTCACGCAAGCAAATGTTATGTTGCCCATTTCTCTTTGTTTCTCTACCTTCTATACACGCCCTGTCGAACACCTGTAGCCAGTTATAATTGACAATTGATGTGAAATCTTGTCAGATATTATTAATTGTTACACAAATATTAATATTAAACACTTGCCACATTTGTATTATTAACACCACCCGCATATGAGTGAACACTCATTTTTTGTAAGTTGTTTTTAAAAGTAATAAATTTTATGTAAGTTAGAAAGGACTATGTTAGTTTTTGTAAGTTTTAAATTTTATTTAAATAAATCTTACATCAAGATTGATTTATATAAATTTTTGATTTAAATAAATTATGAATTTATAAATGTACTCCATCAGTGTCAACGTATTATTAATATTAATATTATTAATATTAGAGATGAAGTCATGGCAACGAAGGTATGTTTAATTAAATAAAATTAAATTATACATTTTAAAAAATATCGTAAATAAATTTTGTTTGACTTTATAATTATTTTTCTTTTTTTTATTTAACTTTTGAATCTTTATCTAACCTTGAGATAATTTTTGTAATATTTTTCGTTATACATTAAGCATTGTTTGTTCCAAACAATATAAAAGGAACAAAATACAAGACATAAAAGTAAAATTAATATTTATTTGAACTTTTTACACGTTCATAACATTGACAAACTTGAAAATGAAAAAATTTTTATGTTACAATTTTATAATTTATCAACATTAAAATTCATTATTGGTTACTATTAAATTATTTTTAAAATGTCAAAAATAATTTTATAATTTTCCGCCCAAATGCACTTCCACTCTGTCCACCAAATTCCTGCCACCATGTCTAACGAAAAACTGCAAAAATACAAGTCATCTTTTGATGAGAAAATTTAAAAGAGATTTGCAGAATCCTTCTACCTCTGAATATGAAACGTCTGTTCTACTCCTATTGCTGTCTAACACACGATATCGTTTGTTGAGGTTTTTGTTTCCCAAATCCATTAAATCTCACTCAGGTTCTGTTTCAAAATAGAAACAGATTTTCATCATCTTGACCAAAAATTAAACATCTATATACATTATAACAGGTTTAATGGAGGATTTGAATAACGTTCATCTTCCTATTCTTTCCAAATCTCTATCATTGCTTCTGCAACCTTTCATTCTTCTCGGTGACTCTCGTCAAGGTATGTTATTTGTTTGTGATGTTCAGCTTCAATGCTACTTTCTTGCGAGTATGATAAGCATAGATTTCATAAATAATTATCTCTCACTTTTATCTCATTAAGACTTCTTATATGTTCAATTAAGTGATCTTTGTCATATTTTATGAGTTTGGGTTCATATGAAGTTTAATCGAATTTCTTTACTTACCCGATTAAAATGACACTATTATAGTATTTTGAGCATAATAGGAGTTTTAGACATCCAAAAATCATGAAATATGTCTTGAATGAAAGCTTAAAGAAGTGTCCATAGTTACAAAGCAAGATCAGACTCTAAATGGGATGTTTAGGACTCCGAAATTATCTCAAAAGATGAGATAGTGTTGCTGACGTGGAATTTGAACAGTGTGCAAAGATCCGGCCATATCTTGAGATATAGAAGTCATATTGAGATGAAATCAAATTTGTTGGACAACTAAGATCCGGGGCTACAACTTTTGTTCAGAAGTCAAGCTCTAATTCAGATATGTGAACATCTGAAATTGCGGTGCAAGAAAGTCAAAATTGTTGTGCTCATTGGTGGCAAAAATTCAAAAGTGTTTTGCATTTTCAACAAAGCCCATGTGAAAGCACTAAAAGGGTAGAAAAGTAATATCCTAGTTGGTGACTTTCTGAAGATGATGCCTCAAAAATCCTCTATAAATAGAAGGGTTTACAAGAGGAGAAACACACGATTTTAGAGATTAACTCCAATACCATTTTCTTTCTTTCTTTCTTTCTTTCTTTCTTGTTAGTTTTGCCTCTTTCATGGAAGGCTTAGGTTTTCTTTCTTGTTAGTTTGCCTCCTTCATGGAAGGCTTAGGTTTTCTTTCTTGTTAGTTTGCCTCCTACATGGAAGGCTTAGTTTTTCTTTATTGTTAGTTGCCTCCTACATGGAAGGCTTAGGATTTATTTGTTGTTAGTTGCCTCCTACATGGAAGGCTTAGGATTTATTTGTTGTTAGTTTGCCTCTTTCTTTGTTGTTAGTTTGCCTCCTTCATGGAAGGCTAGGTTTGAAGTTTCAATTCAAGGATTCAAGCTATTTTCATTTTAACTTTGAGGTCTTGATCTTTATTTACATGCTTATTAAGTGGTTTCTACTCTACTTCACTATATTCTTCAATTTTATTCTTTAATCAAAGTTTGATCGGTTGACGTATTTTGATTAATGCATAATTGATTTATAATTGGTTTTTGATTGGTAAATCATTTTCCAAAAGTTTGAAGAGTAGAAATTAAGTAATTTAATTGAAGGTTTTCATTTTATTACTTACTTCAACTGAATTCTGATTATAAAATTGGTTTAGATGAAAGATTAAGTGGTTACTAAATCTTGTTGATCATAATCAATTGAATTCTGAGAGGTTTCTTAGTAGAGAATTCAAGGATCATTGTAGGGGTTCCAGATGATCCTAGGTTGATAAACACAATGCATGATTTTAGTGATCAATGATTAGTTATGAAAATAGCCTCTGAATTCCTTGAGTTGATAATTGTTAAGTCAAATTAATTTCATTCTGTATTTTGTATTTAACACTTAATATCATATATTTACAAAACCCCCTTTTTCTAACTTTCTCCTAATTTGCTTAAGAATATGAAATGGTCTTTGGGAGATGACCTAGGTTGCACCTTATACTATACCAATAGTTTGGGGGAAATCTAGAAATTATTTTTTGCGCGTTTGCGACGAGCGTGTCAAAAATTTGGCGCCGTTGCCGGGGACCATTTTAGTTTCCTAGGCTCATTTAGGAGTTTGTATAAAAATTTTAATCTTTCTAACAATTGTTTTTACTTTAGGTATATCATTCTTGGAGTTTCTGTATGAATTCACCTTTTTGTGTATGACCCGATCCAATCCTGAAAATTTATATGCATATGATCCTGAGATTGATAGAACATTCCACCATTTGAAAAGAGCACATAGAAGGCATTCATCCAGTAATAACCAAGAAAGTAACAGTAGTGATTTTTCATCTTTAAATTTTGATAGTTTTAAATATTTTGCTAAGAACATGGCTGATAGAACCTTAAAAGAATTAGCTGCACCTGATGTTGCTTATCAACCGTTGTGTATTCAATACCCTGATGTTGATGCACCATTTGAACTAAAGTCTGGATTAATACATTTGCTACCTAAGTTTCATGGCCTTGCAGGTGAGAACCCTCATAAACATTTGAAGGAATTTCACATTGTGTGTTCCACAATGCGGCCACAAGGAATTCCTGAAGATCATATCAAGTTGAAGGCATTTCCTTTCTCCTTAAATGATGGAGCTAAGGACTGGTTGTACTATCTACATCCAACATCTGTTACAAGCTGGAATGATATGAAAAGATTATTCCTGGAGAAATTCTTCCCTGCATCCAGAACAGCAGCTATCAGAAAAGATATTTGCAGCATCAGACAGAACTCCCAAGAAACTCTCTATGAGTATTGGGAGAGATTCAAGAAACTATGCACCACTTGTCCACACCATCAAATCAGTGATCAATTACTGATTCAGTATTTCTATGAAGGACTCAGGCCAATGGACAGAAGCATGGTTGATGCAGCTAGTGGTGGAGCACTTATGGACAAAACTCCTACAGCAGCTCGAGATTTGATTGCCAACATGGCAGAAAATTCTCAGCAATTCAATTCTCGAACTAATTCCTTGTCTAAAGGAGTCCATGAAATGACCGCTAAGACAGACCATACACGATTGGAGAACAGAATTGAAGAACTAACCTCCATCGTAAGACAGTTGGCCATCGGACAACAACAACTTAATGTTGTTGACAAAACCAAAACATGTGGCATCTGCACTTCTGCAGATCATCCTACTGATGCATGCCCAACATTGCAAGAAAGTGAGATACCTGAGGCTGCAGTAAATGGTATGTTTGGCACAGGACAACAATACAGGCCTCCTCAACATTATCAGCAACAGAAGTTTGAACCACCTTCTGGAATATACAATCCTAGTTGGAGAAACCATCCTAACTTGAGATATGGTCCTCCACAACAACAAAGGATTCAAACATCTGACTCCCAAAATAAATACCAACCACCGCCATTCAGACAACAACAACAGCATATGCAGCAATCTGTACCTTCTAATGCTTCTGAACCCTTTCTTGATGATTTGATGAAGCAATTAACTACCAGTAATCTTTAGTTTCAACAAAATGTAAGTTCTACCATTCAGGATTTACAAACTCAAATTGGGCAGTTGGCTACCACTGTCAACCAATTGAAATCTCAAGGTTTTGGTCAACTACCTTCTCAACCTGTCATAAATCCCAAAAGTGTGAATGCCATGTCCTTGAGAAGTGGGAAGAAAGTGCATACAGACCCTACATTTTTAAAGCAACAAAGCTTCAATCAGACTAATCAACACCAAAAAGAAGCATTTATCTCTACACCTGTAGACATCTCTGATGAGCCATCTGAATCAGAGGGAAAGTCTGATGAAAATAGTACACCAGCCTTCGATAAGACATCGAATGATCAACAAAAATAAGCTTGCCATAAACGATGTGCATTTGAAGCATCTGATGAGACGAAAACCCCAAATTGTGCTGATCAGAAGGTATCTTTACCTTTTCCAAATAAAATGGTCCAATCCAAGCCCAATGTTCATGCAAAATTGGATAAGGAGCTTCTAGATACCTTCAGGAAAGTGGAAGTCAACATACCACTTCTAGATGCTATCAAGCAAATTCCCAAATATGCCAAATTTCTAAAGGACTTGTGCACGCATAAGACAAGACTCAAAGGGGATGAGAAGATTAGTGTGGGACGCAATGTTTCTGCCTTAATTCAACCCAGCCTCCCTCAGAAATGTAAAGATCCAGGAACTTTCACCATTCCTTGCACAATAGGAAACTCTACATTTGGTGATGCATTGCTGGATCTAGGTGCTTCCATTAATGTTATGCCCTCATCAGTTTATAAATATTTGAATCTGGGAGAACTGAAGCCAACTGGTGTAGTGATTCAATTAGCCAACAGAAGTACAGCACATCCAGCCGGAGTACTTGAAGATGTGCTAGTTCAAGTGAATAAGCTGATCTTTCCAGCTGACTTCTACATTTTGGATATGGAAGATGAGTCATCCATTAATAGAACAACCTTGATCCTAGGGAGACCTTTCCTCAAAACTGCAAAAACAAAGATAGATGTGCATACGGGGACTCTCTCTATGGAATTTGGAGATGATATCATCCAATTCAACATATTTGAAGCCATGAAGCATCCCATAAAGAATCATTCACTCTTTCAACTTGATGCCATAGATCTTCTTGCGAATGATTATTCTATTGACAATCTACTTTTTGAATTTTTTGATTTTGATTTAGATTACTTAGATAATTTTACTTGCACATGTGATGAATTTGATCCATGTATTGTCTGTTCCAGGATTAATGCTGCAGACCAAACTTCGTTGAAAGATGACATGTTAGATGCAAGTGTTGCAGACATTTCAATCTCAAATAGATCCCTGCCTTCCATAATACAACCACCTCCTTTGGAGTTGAAGCCTTTGCCTGAACATCTAAAGTATGCTTATTTGGGGGAAAATGAGAAGCTTCCTGTCATTGTAGCAAAGAACCTTCTACCACAACAAGAAGAAAGGTTACTGCAAACCTTAAGAAGCCATAAACAAGCAATTGGATGGACTTTGGCTGATATTCCAGGCATTAGCGCTTCTACTTGTATGCATAGGATATTGCTGGAGGAAAACACCAGACCTGTTAGACAACCACAAAGGTGTTTGAATCCAACCATCCTAGATGTGGTAAAGAAGGAAGTAGGTAAGCTTTTGGCAGCTGGTATCATCTATCCCATCTCAGACAGTGATTGGGTAAGCCCGGTGCAAGTAGTTCCTAAGAAGACTGACATGACTGTAGTCAAAAATCACAATGATGAACTAATCCCTACCAGAATACAAAACAGTTGGAGAGTGTGCATAGATTATAGGAAGCTTAACCAAGCTACTCACAAGGATCACTTCCCTTTGCCCTTCATAGACCAAATTTTGGAAAGATTAGCAGGAAAATCTCACTATTGCTTTCTAGATGGTTTTTCAGGTTATTTTCAAATACATATAGCCCCAGAAGACCAACATAAGACCACCTTCACTTGTCCTTTTGGTACTTTTCCCTATTGAAGGATGCCTTTTGGTCTATGCAACGCCCTTGGAACCTTTCAAAGATGCATGGTAAGCATTTTCTCTGATCTCTTAGAAAGTTGCATGGAAGTGTTTATGGATGACTTCACTGTATATGGTTCTTCTTTTGATGCATGCTTAGAAAGCCTCTCTAAAGTTTTGGACAGATGCATTGAGACTAACCTGGTTTTGAATTTTGAAAAATGTCATTTCATGGTAACAGAAGGTATAGTCTTAGGACACTTGGTATCTAGCAAAGGTTTAGAGGTTGATAAGGCCAAGATAGACATTATTACTTCTCTACCTTACCCCACTTCTGTGCGAGAAATACGTTCTTTACTTGGTCATGCAGGTTTTTACAGAAGATTCATCAAGGATTTTAGCAAGATTGCACAACCTCTTTCTAAACTACTACAAAAAGATACCAAATTTGTGTTTGATCAAGCATGCAAGGATTCATTTGATGAACTAAAGAAGCAGTTGACAACCACTCCCATCATTCAACCACCTAATTGGACGCTTCCATTTGAATTAATGTGTGATGCATCTAATTATGCCCTTGGTGCTGTACTGTCTCAAAGAGTTAGCAAGAGATCTCATGTCATTGCATATGCCTCTCGCACACTAGAGGCAACCAATCCAATTACACAACTACTGAGAATGAGCTTTTGGCAATTGTGTTTGCATTAGATAAATTTCGCTCCTATTTGCTTGGATCTAAAGTTATTGTCTTCTATGACCATGTAGCTTTGAAATACTTGCTTAAGAAGACAGATGCTAAGCTAAGACTGATTCGCTGGATGCTTCTGTTTCAAGAATTTGATTTAGAGATTAAAGACAAGAGTGGTGCAGAGAACCTTGTAGCAGATCATTTAAGTCGGATCCAGCAACCTTGTGAAGAAACTTCAATTGCAGATTCATTCCCAGAAGAGCATCTCTATCATTTGCACGGGAAAGATCCTTGGTATGCAGATTTGGTAAACTATCTGGTTGCTAAAGAAATACCCAAACACTTCACCAAATCGCAAATTACCAAGTTGAAAAGTGATGCCAAACACTACATATGGGATGAACCATACCTTTGGAAGACATGTAGTGATCAAATCATTAGAATATGTGTTCCAGATCATGAAGTTCAATCTGTACGTACCTTTTGCCATTCCCTAGCTTGTGGTGGACACTTTGGGCCACAACGGACAGCTAGAAAAGTACTAGACTCAGGCTTTTATTGGCGTACAATATTTCGTGATGCACATAGATTATGCATAACTTGTGAGCAGTGCCAAAGAATAGAGAGTATTTCGTGCAGAAGTGAGATGCCCCAACAACCACTTCTCTTTTGTGAGGTATTTGATGTATGAGGTATAGACTTTATGGGTCCATTCCCTGTCTCTTTTGGCTTTGTTTACATTCTGCTAGCTGTTGATTATGTTTCAAAATAGGTGGAGGAAAAAGCCACTCGTACTGATGATGCTCGAGTTGTTGCAGATTTTATCATGTCTAACATTTTTAGCAGGTTTGGCATTCCTAGAGCTCTAATTAGTGACCAAGGTACTCATTTTTGCAACCGCACAATGGAAGCCCTACTCCACAAATATGGAGTCATGCATAAAGTCTCCACCCCATATCATCCTCAAACAAATGGGCAAGCTGAAGTTTCTAATCGAGAGATCAAGAAAATCTTAGAGAAAACAGTTCAGCCTAACAGGAAGGATTGGAGCTTGCGCCTTGTTGATGCATTATGGGCATATAGGACAGCTTACAAGTCACCAATTGGCATGTCTCCCTACAGGATTGTCTTTGGTAAAGCATGTCATCTTCCAGTTGAATTAGAGCATAGAGCATTTTGGGCAGTAAAGAAATGCAACATGGATCTAGACCAAGCAGGAATCCAAAGGAAGCTTCAATTGCAGGAACTTGAAGAAATTCGATTAGAAGCATACGAAAACTCCAAAATTTACAAAGAAAAGGTCAAAGCTCTTCATGACAAAAAGTTGGCAAGAAAGGAGTTTTCCGTTGGACAAAAAGTTCTCCTTTTCAATTCTCGGCTAAAGCTTATGCCTGGTAAGCTACGTTCTAGATGGTTAGGACCATTTGTAGTTACTAATGTTTTTCCTTATGGTGCAGTGGAAATAAAAAATGAGGTAACTGAAAAAATCTTCAAGGTGAATGGACATCGTCTTAAACCATTTTTCGAAGGTTTTCAAAAGCACACGGTAGAAGAAGTGCATTTGCACAATGCCACATACTTGTAATAAATTCAAGAGAAGTCTCTCTCTCTCTCTCTTTCTCTCTCTTTCTCTCTCTTTCTCTCTCTTTCTCTCTCTCCCTCTCTCACGTTCCTCGCTTATAAGTTTCAACTAATCTCTCAACTTCCTTCTTCACCTCTTAAATCATCCCAACTATTACACTACATTGAGCTTGCAGGAATAATAACTTGAGTGTTTTAAGAAAAAAATGGAGAAAGCTCTCACCAGGATCAAAATTTTGTTCCCTACTCTCCCCAGAAATTTTCTTAAAGACATTTACAATTGCAGACTTGAACGATTGAGGGCATTAACACTCTTAGGCCTTCCAGAAGATGTCTGTTGGATCATTGAAGCTAAGGTACGTTTAGCAGGTGAATTTCAAGAATCATTTGTTAAAAACATGCCATGTATGGGAAGAAGTTCCTATGCAAAGAAGAGAAGGGCAAAAAGAATTGGAGTTTGCTACAGGTGTGCAAGATGGACCTGTAACACAAGATGCAAGAACCCTGGAATGGTTTCAAGAAATCGAGAGGACAAAATTAAATTCATAAAGGATGGACTGAGTAACGAGTCATTGGATGATATCATTCAGACTCTTGAGACGCATCCTAGTGGGCATGTACAAGGAGTCCTTCTTGATTTGTTTGAACTGTTCCGTAAGGAAAAAACACGTTATAGTCTTGGGAATCTGACTTTAAAAGACCCTGTTGTCAGTTTACAAGAAAACTGAATGGGAAGCACATCCTCGACTCTTAGAAGGCGTTTCAGCCGTTACTGGACGTAAAACTAGAGGAAGATGTGAGCCATAATCACAACTACTGTTCATTCTCATGCTGTATGTTTGTCATTTACATTGTCTTTTCAATTTATTGGGCCACCATTTTTTTTTTGAAATTTTCACCCCTGCTTAAAGTCTTTCCCCTCTGACATTTACCTTTTCCTTGAACAAAAAATTCAAACTTTTGCAACAAAAATTCAAACTTTTGCTACCAAATCCTGATCCCGCACTATTCAAGCGATCTCCTTGTCTGATATTGAGTCCCTATAAATTATCAACCTCTATGACATATTTTTTCAAAAAAAAAAAAGACAGAAACACCGTATATGGATAGGATCAATACTATCTGTGTTTTTGGTGGGTCTAACCTTGGAAAGGATGGAGAATTTCAACATGCAGCTTATACCCTTGGTAAGGCATTAGATGCAAGAAAAATCAATCTTGTTTATGGGGGAGGGATTCAGGGTTTAAAAGGATGTGTTGCAGGATCTGCACTCACAAAGGGGTGTAACGTCTTAGGTGTTGGCTTAAAAAATGGGAGCACCTCCTATTTGACCCTGGGTACTGAATTGAAGGTTGCAACCATGCATGACCGTATGAGACACATGTTGGTTAATTCTAATGCATTTATTGCATTACCTGGTGGTCTTGGAACAATGGAAGAAATTTTTACCATTATATTTTGGGCCTATCGGAATTTTCATAACCAACCTTTGGGCTTATTGAATATTAATGGCTTTTATAATGGTTTGATATCCTTTTTAGATCATGCAGTAGAGCAGGAGTTCATGCCACAATCCATGCGCAACATCATAGTATCTGCTTCAACTGTTGAACAGCTACTTGAGATTTTGCAAAATCCTACATCTGAGCTCAGTCAAGCAATGCAGCTAGTGAACCAACCAAATCAGGATGGCAGAGACAAAAGAGAACCAGATACCACTCTTCGGTTATAACCTTTCCTTACTTTGGTGGTTTTCTTACATTTCTTTTCCTGTTATATAATTTCTATCTAAGACATTGGGGACAATGTCTTGGATAGGTTGGGGGGAGGATGGTCCGATATCTAAAAAAAAAAAACCCAAAAAAAAAACAAAAAAACAAAAAAAATTTGGTTAGAATCATAAACTTGCTTTGAGTAAGATGGCTGAGTAAGGAGTTACACTTGACTCTTGATACGCATCTTATGATTAAAAAAAAATATTTTGAATGTGGAAGTATGTTTTTCTTTAGATTTCATAAAATAATTGAAGCAAAATGATTTACATTTCGAGATTAATTAGTTTGGCAACACATATTTGAACTGGATAGATTAGATTTGATAAATATATTACCTGTGAGATTTTGAGCCTTATTATTATTTTCTTTCTTGTGTGATTTTCATCCATGGAATATGTTACTTCAGAACTTGCATTGATTCTTTTTGAAGCTACATTTTCACATGAATTGTACAAAAATGATTGAGGCACTGTTTTTCTTGAACAAACCACTTGGCCAAATAACCAAACCATATAATTTTATCCTTTGATCAGCCCTTTGAGCCGATTAGCCTTTTCTTCTTTTTAGCTCACCACAAAAAAAAAAAAACAACTTTGTCTGACCATAGAAGGTGAGGAATACTGGATTTATTATACCATAAGTGTTTCAATAAGTGTGGGGGAGATTATTGTTGTGTTCATTGATATCATGGTTGAAAAAAAAAACTGAAGCAATAAATTAATAAATAAACTATTATATTGAAAAAAAAAGGAAGAAAAAAAGAATGAAGAAGTGATATCTGTTTCTCACACTTGCACTTAGACTCAGTTCTCAATCCTCACCATTTTCCTTGTCTAACATTGTATCTCTTCAATATATCATTTCATCTTTCTAATCCCGTTATAACCAAAATAAAGACCTCTTCATTTGTGCATTGCATGTGTACATAGTAGTAGAGAAGTAGAAGATATGCAAGCCTATGATAGTTCATCTTTCATGGATTGAATTTGAGAGAAACACTTACCAAATCAAACACTTGAGAGATTCAGAGTATATCATATGAGGTTTTATCTTTCTCAATCTATGTTTTTCAAATTAAAGTTGCCTTTCTAAGTAATTTCAAAAATGTGATGAAAGAATGCTTCATGAAATTTTGTGAATTCTTGAGAAATCAACTCAAAACTTTGATGTTCTTTCAAAAAAAAAAAATAGTCACCAATCCTTAACATAAGTTTGCCCGAGACGTGCAAAAGATAAGTGTGGGGGAATTTGATAAGCATAGATTTCATAAATAATTATCTCTCACTTTTATCTCATTAAGACTTCTTATATGTTCAATTAAGTGATCTTTGTCATATTTTATGAGTTTGGGTTCATATGAAGTTTAATTGAATTTCTTTGCTTACCCGATTAAAATGACACTATTATAGTATTTTGAGCATAATAGGAGTTTTAGACATCCAAAAATCATGAAATATGTCTTGAATGAAAGCTTAAAGAAGTGTCCATAGTTACAAAGCAAGATCAGACTCTAAATGGGATGTTTAGGACTCCGAAATTATCTCAAAAGATGAGATAGTGTTGCTGACGTGGAATTTGAATAGTGTGCAAAGATCCGGCCATATCTTGAGATATAGAAGTCATATTGAGATGAAATCAAATTTGTTGGACAGCTAAGATCCGGAGCTACAACTTTTATTCAGAAGTCAAGCTCTAATTCGGACATGTGAACATCCGAAATTGCGGTGCAAGAAAGTAAAAATTGTTGTGCTCATTGGTGGCAAAAATTCAAAAGTGTTTTGCATTTTCAACAAAGCCCATGTGAAAGCACTAAAAAGGTAGAAAAGTAATATCCTAGTTGGTGACTTTCTGAAGATGATGCCTCAAAAATCCTCTATAAATAGAAGGGTTTACAAGAGGAGAAACACACCATTTTGGAGATTAACTCCAATACCATTTTCTTTCTTTCTTTCTTTCTTTCTTTCTTTCTTTCTTTCTTGTTAGTTTTGCCTCCTTCATGGAAGGCTTAGGTTTTCTTTCTTGTTAGTTTGCCTCCTTCATGGAAGGCTTAGGTTTTCTTTCTCGTTAGTTTGCCTCCTACATGGAAGGCTTAGTTTTTCTTTATTGTTAGTTGTCTCCTACATGGAAGGCTTAAGATTTATTTGTTGTTAGTTGCCTCCTACATGGAAGGCTTAGGATTTATTTGTTGTTAGTTTGCCTCTTTCTTTGTTGTTAGTTTGCCTCCTTCATGGAAGGCTAGGTTTGTAGTTTCAATTCAAGGATTCAAGCTATTTTCATTTTAACTTTGAGGTCTTGATCTTTATTTACATGCTTATTAAGTGGTTTCTACTCTACTTCACTATATTCTTCAATTTTATTCTTTAATCAAAGTTTGATCGGTTGACGTATTTTGATTAATGCATAATTGATTTATAATTGGTTTTTGATTGGTAAATCATTTTCCAAAAGTTTGAAGAGTAGAAATTAAGTAATTTAATTGAAGGTTTTCATTTTATTACTTACTTCAACTGAATTCTGATTATAAAATTGGTTTAGATGAAAGATTAAGTGGTTACTAAATCTTGTTGATCATAATCAATTGAATTCTGAGAGGTTTCTTAGTAGAGAATTCAAGGATCATTGTAGGGGTTCCAGATGATCCTAGGTTGATAAACACAATGCATGATTTTAGTGATCAATGATTAGTTATGAAAATAGCCTCTGAATTCCTTGAGTTGATAATTGTTAAGTCAAATTAATTTCATTCTGTATTTTGTATTTAACACTTAATATCATATATTTACAAAACCCCCTTTTTCTAACTTTCTCCTAATTTGCTTAAGAATATGAAATGGTCTTTGGGAGATGACCTAGGTTGCACCTTATACTATACCAATAGTTTGGGGGAAATCTAGAAATTATTTTTTGCGCGTTTGCGACGAGCGTGTCAAAGTACTAATCGTCATATTTGGTTTTTTCATTATACTTCTTTTTGGTAGATCTGAATATCAATGACGTATTCATTAGAAGGAATTATTGGCCCGGGAATTGTAAGTGGTTGAGGATGTTTTACAACTAATTGTCTGTATCAAAGGTTTATTATTTTCTGACATATTTTTGGTTGAAAATGTTTTCGTATTTTGAAGGTCGACCTTCGTATATGTCAAAGTTTTTGGGATAAATTTAGGGATTACATGTTCCCTGGGCATGTTCTTGTGGTTGATAGAATGGGAAACCCCCACAATATCGTCGCTGAAGAGAGAGATGATGGACCTTATATCAAGGAGGGTGTCCGAAGCATGGTTGATTTTTACCATTTGGAAGAGCCACATACAATTCAGTTTCACTGGATTTATTGGAAACAATTCAGAATCAAAATATTCAATAAATATCTTTTTGAAATAGATTACCCAACTTTTTTTGAGCATCCTGATATGGATATCACTAACCAGGTTGCTGTTTTAGAAGGTGAACATAATATTGTTGTTGTTGATGATGATGACGATGAGGATCAACATCAAGTTCCTGACCCTGAAGTTATTGTATTGGATGATGCTGATGAAGCTGATGAGGATGATGGCCATGGTTTTCCTGTTGTGTGGGATGTTACGCTCACTGCATCTCAGGCCTCTGGGAAACAAGTTTTGGTATTATTTTGACTCATGTATTTTACGTTCAATTATGCAAGTAATTTTAATCCTTTATTATGTTGCAGTACATCCCTGTTGAGGTTGCCGATGCTTTGAATATGTTGGAACATCATTCTATTGATGTTGTTCATGACAGTGGTAGTTGCTATTGCGTCCTTAAGCATAGACTTGGAGGATATAATCACACCTACATTGGCAGTGGATGGTATCAGTTCGTTCAGTCCAAGAACCTTCAGGCAGGAGATGTTCTGCAATTCCAGTTTCATCGGAATCCATTGAGAGCAGTTGTCATGATAGAACATCGGTTGTAATCCAATTTTGTGGATATATCGTCATTTTATGACATCGTATTATGTACACAACGTAATATCAATGAAATATGGTCATTCTCATTTGGACATCATCACTCTTTCTTTGTTACATATTTGATATTTGATTTGATTGTTCTGTTTCTGTAACACCAAAGGGAGTAAATTAAGACAAAGCAGAACTGATACCATTAGTGCTGAAACTGAAATAAAATCAACAGCCAGATCATATCAATGTTTTGTGAAAATGTAATAATTAATGAAATCCAAATATACTCTGAATGCAGGTATTTGTCATCATGTCATGAAGTATGGAGGAACAATAAAAGTCAAGGCCAGTCATTGACAGATGTTGGTATTTATATTCCAAAGTCTCTTTTCTCTCATGGCCAACTTTATGTTGTTGTTTCAAGAGTAACCAACAAGAA
Organism: Canavalia gladiata; assembly: GCA_037954105.1. Lineage (NCBI taxonomy): Eukaryota > Viridiplantae > Streptophyta > Magnoliopsida > Fabales > Fabaceae > Canavalia > Canavalia gladiata. The sequence continues at coordinate 22,012,762 of CM075660.1, forward strand.
AAAATTGAAGCTTCTTATAACTGATGAAGAAGGATATTGTTGTGGTAGCATATGTAATGTTGTTTACAAAGAAGATTTTCGAAATGTATGATGTGCTGTTTGGTAGAACATTCTCATTAATATGAATACTATTTAATGATCAGTTTTACACGCTTAAAGATGGAAAAGTTTAATATTCAATTTCAACCTTGAGTATGCGGACAGACAATGTTTCTTAACCAAAAATGAATGTTTACTACAGTTTTTAATTCGTTCATTTTCCCCTAATTAATGCATTCAGTTATTAATTCCCAACAGTTATCAAGTAACTGCCCCCTTCATTCACTGTCTATAAAATAGTGGTTTAATATATCTAACATTTATCTTTTCATATACAATTAGTTTACAAATTTCAAATAACTTCTGCTTTTTCTATTGTGTATCATTTATTATCTGAATTTCATTCCGGTAGTTAAGGTATGCTTTAATCCTCAACCTAGATTCTGATTCATTTTGCTAACAAATTTCATGTTTCATGAGTTCAAAGGTAAGCCTGTGTATGCTGTTCTAGTTGTTTCATCTTCTGTTATTGCTATTCATAATAAATGGAAACTAAACAGAATAACCAAAATCTCAATATCAATGATGGTAAAAAATATATTCATCTTGTAAGCATTCCATAACATTACATCGTGCATTACATTTTATTCACTTTTCATACTTCAATCAGTTTTTCTCTGTAGAGATTAATATATTTTTACTCATAGGAACATGTAAACTGGCCAATCATCTAATCCTGACAACAAATGTGACACTTTTTGGATGCAGTTTGATCCTGACGAGGTTTGTCTTTGTCAATTTTTTTGGTTATATTACATTAGCACAACCAGTGATGAGTTTTGTCATCTTCCATGTGACTTTGTGATATGCAGGTCTTAGAATGTTTCCCGTCATTGTTCACCAAGAACTACATCCATGAACTACCACAAACAATCACGTTCAAAGATCCTTTCAACACGCAAATGATGTTCAACATCATTAAAACTGCCAATACTGTTACCATCAACGGAGGATGGGAGAACATGATGAATAACTACCCCATTTTAAAAAATGGAGGATGGTTGCTACTAAAGTACAATGGTAGTGGAAACTTTAGCATACGTGTATATAAACTTAACCACAAAGAAATCCATTATCCTACTGAAAGAAGATTGTTCCCCTCAGCCACCATCGAGTTGAAGCAATTATTGCATGATTTTCAATCTTACCCAAAGTATGAACCCAATCGTCTTTGTGGAAGAGTATATGATTTTCAATTTAAAAAGACTCTAAAGACAGAAGACTTGAAGAATGGATTGGTAAGTCTTTAGGCGTTATTTCCAAATAAGTATTATTTATTTCTCATTGCTTATTTATTATTACATATTACTCATTCCTTATGTATTGCAATTTTAACAGGAGATTCCACCCACTTTCTGCACACTTGCATTGAATGATAAACCTTCGTCAGTGATTTTGGACTACTTGAATGTTGGTTGGATGTCAGTTGGAGTACAATGGTCCGAAGCACAAGACAGAGATAATTCAATTGACTTCTTACTAAATGGTTGGGCAGAGTTTTGTGGCTTTTGCAAGTTTAGAAGAGGAAATACTATTTCCATTTCATCATATGCAGACAAACCACATGTGTTATATGTTGAAATGGAAAATTGAACAATAGTTTGTTTGTAGTTTACAACATGAATTCTTACTTTTTTGAATGTCATTGAATTATATCTAATATCTAATCCTTTAAACATTCATGTTCTTTCATATATGTCCATGTTGGATGCGGGATATCTTATATGGTCTCACCATAAAAACTTCATTCATGTTTAAATGAGAACCAAACTTTACCACACACCTTTTCCTTTGATTTTTATCATATATCCATATTTTGATTTTTTCCATTTTCATATAATCGTGCATTGTTGAAAAGTAAGGGATACTATAGCTAACAGACCTATTCATAGCAGACACAAACCAACCAATACTCCGGATCAACACGATCAAGTTTTCCATATTTGGATAGTTCTCTTCCCAGAACTTAAAACAGATCTCTATGATTAAAAAAATACATAATTACTTAGTGTGCGTGTCTGCGTAATTGTTAAAACAAATGATGGCATTAATAATACTTGAAACAGATTTGAAGATCCACTCTTAAATATGAAATCGTCATTACCATAGTTATGTATGGTTTTTTTTTCTCTTAGTAAAGTTCGAATGGTTACAGTATGACAAAGATGACTCTGCATCTTCTTCTCATATCTATTAATGGGGATGACAAATGAATGGTTAATCCTCTCAATATTTATTGCTTTATATTTTTCCTGGAGTTCACTCATTGCAGTATGGGAGAGATGAGAATCAAACAACTGTATTGTATCTTTTGTGGTTCATCTGCATTGGTTAGTTATCTATTATGACCATAACAACATGATTTCGGTTGGTTCGTGTGTACACATAGACATTCATTGCCTAATAGGCTCCTTTACCAATAAACCGAGTGTATCATTAAAGATCAAGCACGATAACTAAAATCTACTTAACTATAAACCGAGTATATATCATGCCTATTTTTATTTTTTATTTCATTGTGTAATTAATATCACAAACGACTCTGCATATTCTTCTGCTATGAGTTAATCGGGATCACAAAAAGGAATCTACAGACGATTGTATTTTGTTTAACATCATTACTGTGTATTCGAACAAGCTTTTTTACAGCTTTTAGATACAATTGATGCTTCCCAGAAACCTTATTGAGAAAGTAAAATATGATGATATTACTGAACCTTTACACGTATTGCTGTTTTTTAACTTACCAACCTGGTAATGAAATCTCTCTGCAAGGGCAACTGCATTTATTGCTGATAACAAAGCATTACTTCGATTGCTTCCTAAATACATTAACCCTTTCACTTACTCAGGAATCTTAATACACAACCCATAACTTCATCATTAATTGGAATGTTGGTAACTACAAATGACCACCGAGCTTTTCTCCAGTATTAACACTCTATAACATGACCTGCAAAATTATGATCCATTGATGAATTAATGTATTATTATTATTATGATTTATGATATATGCAAGGAGTGATGAATTTAAATGAAAACTGTACAACTTCTCTTGGCAAAGAATTTTAATTGCAGGTGCAAGACTAAAATTAATATTTCTCATACTTGGTGGAATTGTTTGGTCCTTTCATAACATGATTCACTACGTCATTTGTATATAATAAAGGATAAAATAACTTCAGATGCAAAAATATGATAAAAGGAAACAAATGGACTGAACAAATAAACCTGCCCTTTCATCATAAAGGGTTTGTCACTTGACTTAGTCATTAATGCTAACATTGTACTACTTCATTCCTATTAATTGTCTTCATAGTTAAGTTTATTTCCTCTTCATTTGCATGCTTAATGCAAAGTCTATTCAAATACCGCCTGAACATTAATTATTCTCCACTTACTTCAACATTAATGCGCGGAAATTATTCATTACCTACTGCATCTGTAATTATTGTTTCTGATATTTCATGACGACAAACAATACAAAAGGCCTTTCAGTTTCTGAGTACCATGTACAGTCCAATCGTGTAGGTTTTATGATCAATGCTTAAGTTTATTTTCTATCATTCTGCATGCTTAATGTGAAGACTATTCCAATTCTGGTGCACATCAATTATTGTTCACATACTTCAACAATTAACAGCGACAATTATTCATTATTACTGATGATGTATTTATTGTATATGATATTTCATGATGACCAACCATACAAATGACCTTTCAGTTTCTGAGTAATATGTAGAGTCTATTGGTGTATGTTTTATGATTAATGATACATGATACGAGGGAAATTTTTATCTGAAAACTGTACCACTTCCCCTGCCAATAAATTTCTACTGCCAATGGAACTCCATAATTATTGATGTCATACGAAGGAGCAAGCATCTGATACAAGGAAAATGAAAGGACTGAACTAATGCCCCTGCCGTTTGATTATAAAGTCTTCATTAACGTTAATATTAATTAATATTAATATTAAACAATACAGTTACAATTCAAGAATCTGTTAGGAAATGTGTCCTCACTTTGGTATTATCTGCAAAACAAACAACCGCTGAAGAGTTTTATACAAAAAGGTACACAGATAACTTCTGCACAACTGTTTGTCAATGCAGTCGGTTATTTACAGTTATAAAATGTCTTATAACTACTGCAATGCCCATAACTCATTTAAAAACAGAAATTTCGATTGCATTTAATCCTTCTAGATTTATATACAACAAATCTGTAGAAAATATTCATTCACATCAATCAATCAGGTCCATTCACTCAACGACAGCCATCCCTTCTAAACAGATTTGTATATTCATAGTTACATTGCATGCTCTCTTCTTCGTGTCCTTTTTTGTTTTAAACTTAAATAATCATTTAATGTCTTCATTCTTTCGTCAGCTTCAACTATTCTGTTAAAAATATGGAACTTGGACAAGGATCAAGAGGAAGTGTCCGAAAATGTAGCAGTTTTTGGATGCAATATGACCCCGACCAGGTTTGCTCCTCAACCTATGTTTATCATGATTCATTATTACCATAACAAACATAACCACATATGTGATTCCATACATATTTTATCAAATGTTGGATTATTTACCTTCCCTCTTTGTAAAAAACTACTTACAAGACATCCCAGATGTAATCACACTTTGGGATCAAGGAAAGACTGAAATTTCCCTGGATGTTACCAAGACAACTAGAACTGTATCAGTTTTTGAAGGATGGGAAAATTTAAAAGAGTTGTATCCAGATTTGCAAAATGGGGGTTGGCTACTAATGAAGTATGTCGGACAAGGAAACTTCAATATAAAAATTTTTGACTTTAAGCATGAGGAAATTTCTTATCCACCTGAGGAGAGAATCATAGCCGCAAACAGTGTCAGGATAAAAAACTTATTGGAAGATTTCAAATATGATTCAATGTATGCTGATCGTAACCTTCCACCAAGACCATATGATTTTTTCTGTGAGAAAACACTCACACAATTCCAACTGAAGAACAAATTGGTAATAATATTAACCTTTCTTTCATAATTTAATCTGTTGTTATTTAAATATGTTATTTCTATTAATTTTTAACATTACCTATATTAACAAGCAATGTCTCAGAGATTTACTGAAGCTGCACTGCCTGATATGCCTTCTTATGTTGTTCTAAGATACGAAGACGTTGGAGAAATGATAGTCGAAATGTCTTGGTCGAAGGTCAAAGGAACAACACAATATATTGGATACTTCAGTGATGGATGGTCAAGTTTCTGTGAATTTTGTAATTTTAAAGTTGGTGACACAATTACTTTTTCATCTTATGCAAAAAGACCTCGTGTCCTTCATATAGAACTTAAGAGTGATTAAAGTTTTTTTTTTATATTCTGTCAATCTGTCTATCTTTTAATTTTGACTTGTTTTTAATACCAATACATTGTCTACTCAACTTAAATATACAATGTTTATTTATACATTTATCTATATTTGTCATACAATACATTGTTGAATACATTGTTTAATTATACATTCATCTATAATTGCAACAAATAAAACCCCGTTCATTATAACAAAATAAGTTGTTCTGATGTTATGTTTTGCTATCCAAACCTGCGAATGCCTACATTTAGAAAAAAGCTTCTACATATAAAAGTGAACTAAAAAATGGCAAACATGTTATGTTTGTGGAAATTTCACGACTTTGTTATGATAGTTTTCTTTGTTATTTTAAATTCAACATTTGATGTGATTTTTCAAAATGGCAAACAATTTGTTATGCGTAGAATAATTCATGACTAAATTTATGATCTGCATCATACTGAACTTTTAGTCCTTTTGGAGTTTGCTGCATGTCAAATTGTATGATTTTCTGTTGTCCAGCAAGAATATATAGAATAATTTAAATTGGTGGTCGTTTCATTATATATCTCATGTTGAATGATATGATGCTTAAAATATGTATGCATTGACATGGTACCATTATATCAACAATCATCTTAACTTGGTGTTATAGCTCACTGACATCTAGTGAGCTGCTGGTTTCAAAGATATGTAATTGTTTAGACTTCCACAGTTTCACCAGTGATCTCATGTTATACTTCCAGGTGAAATCTACAAGGGTATGTGCCTTTAAATGCGTGGAATTGTAATTTTGCATGGTTAAACCATGAGTTGAAAACTTCACATCTAAGTTATTTGTTCTTCTGTTTATGACATGCAGATTGGCAATGATATTTCCCAATTTTTGGGGCCCCTTATATTGAATCAGCTGCTACTGGTTAGTTGCTCATTTATTGAATTGTGACGGGTGAAGTACATCTAGTACAATTTTAGTAGACTAATAGAATATTAGCCCAAAACGTATTATACACACTGACAATATTATTTTCTAAATACCTTATTATTTTTAATAATAATAATTTTCTTCACATTTGTTATAATGTCATTTGACTTGTCTTGTAAATTGTCTGCAGTCTATGCAAAATGGTGATCGAGCCTAGAAAGGCTATGTCTATGCCTTCTCAATATTTGTTGGAGTGGTATGATACAAATATGATTACATTCTCAACTGATAATATTTAGTTTGAGAATGGATTGTGATTCCAGCAATTCTAATGCTTGTATTTTTAATTTGCCATGTTTGATGATATTACTATTTGATGCAAATTCTATGAATCATACAAATTGACATGTTTACAAGTTTTGACAAACAACAAAAGATATTTTGGAGTAAATTAACCCAAACTCCATCACAACTTGGTAGAATTACAGTAAAGTAATATTTAACTTTGGGAAGTTTTGACTGATTAAGATCCTATCTGAATTTCTGTTTGGTAGGTTTTTGGGGTGTTATGTGAAGCTCAATATTTTCAGAATGTCATGCGGGTTGGTTTTCGGTTAAGATCAACATTGGTAAGTTTTATCTATTTTTGCATATATTTAAGCCATTAAGTGGGCAACAAGGAATTTATGACCCAAATCTCATTAGATTTGTAATAGAAATCCTTTTGCACTGAAATTCTAGTTAGTTTTTGGTTTTCCACCCATCCTTTCCCTGCCTTTATTGTATTTTTCCTCTTTGCTCTCGAAAAAATTGCTTTCTATCCAAACAAAAAAGATCACTTTGTCAACTACGCTTTGAGACTGCCAGATGCTGAAAGCATAATTTCTAAACAATTGCTCGAGCAAAACTTTATACTATCCAAACTTTGTTATGTAATACATTTCTACTGCAAAACTTTATTTTTTTTTATAGAGATGCAAAATAAATTGTATGAACATTTTTATAATTAGTTTGGATGTCAAAATTCCATCCCAAATTTGTTATTATTCAGTCATTGACTTAGAATTAGAATCACAATGACGGAAGTTATAGTATTCATGCTCTTCCATCTTAAGATCAAAAACCAAAAACAATCAAAGGCACCTGTCCTTGTGCAATTATTTTTTCCCACATAGCCTAACACAATTACGTATATGTATAATTTTTTTAAAACAAAAATTTCTACATGTACAAAATCATCTAACCAAACAATGTACATAACTATCGTTTCAACCTATGAAATTACGCTACTTCATTCAACTTATTAAATTACGCTACTTCATTTAAATAAACTAAACCATTCATCAGCAAATAAAATATCGTTTACAAATACATCCGTCTACATACCATCATTACAAAACAACATCATTTAAACCGAACATCATTACAAAACATCATTTAAACACAACATCATTACAAAACATCATTCCTGCTAAGATTTACAATTAAACAACCCATCATCATTATCAATAATGTTGAAAACACAACATAAATATTTCGATGCATTCCTTCCCGAGTACCACACTCAGCCAACAGTACATGTAACTTACCAATCTCTGTGTCTTTTACAGATATCTGGTTTTGTAACTCCACCAATTCTTTATTGAGGATTCCACACTGAGAATAAACAGCATCAACACACGGATCTAACCAATCATAATAATTACAACCCTACAATTATTAACAACACTTGTCAAAAAACCAAAAAATAACTAATTAATTCAATATTAATATATTTAAAAAATATAATTGTGAATATACTAGACTGTTGTTAACATTTTTATTTCGACATTTGTAGTATCTCCTCCCAGGATTCTTACTGGACCAAGATGTCCTCAAGATTGCAGGTTGGCCACAATAGCAAACCTTTCCATAAGAAGAAACAGCCCCAGCACTACTTGAGGAATCTGATTGCGATGTCATTCTCTGTTATTAGTAATCGACAAAAACGTGGAATCAACACAATTGTTAAAAGATATTCCGATGTCCAATGAATCAACACATTCATTTCTAAACTAGTCAACTAATGCATTTTTTAACATTCACAATGAGTTATAAACACAAATGTAGATCTCCATTTCATTTATTAAAAAGCACAAAATTAATGGCTAGGATTTAAATCTAAAAATAATATATAACTCTGGACATGGAGCCTATGTCAATTATCGTGCATGCCACAACCACGTCCATATTCATTCATCAAAGCATTAGCTGATACAAATGACAGATCATTTATGCAACTAAATGAAAAATTAGGGAGACATATTTCTTGTCTTCAAAACAATAACAACATATCTTTTTGTGCATAAATGAAGATAAATAATGCAACAAACATAATATACCAACAACTCTCAACAAAATAATCACAACATCAACTACCTTAGTCTCATTTCAGATATCTTATTAACTAAAGCAAACATTTGTTCCTTCACAACCAAAAAGCAAATTAACCCCTTTCATCTATTAACCCCTTTCATGTAATCTAAAGCAAATTAACCCCTTTCATCTATTAACCCCTTTCATGTAATCTAAAGCAAATTAACCCCTTTCATCTATACCGTATCTATTAATTCTAATCTTCATAAAAAAAAATAAGAATAACTTATACATCAAACTCCAAAAAGCCAAAAACTTTATCTAAGGATCGATTCCATATCAAGAGGTCCTTCATTCAGCACACTTAATCTTCTGACATTTGTCCACCTCAAACCAAAAAAGGACTCACGTCATCAACACTTGAAGAAAGTTTAAAATATCCAACCACAAATTGGATACTATCACAAAGGTTGTTTGGAAGACAAACTTAACAGATAGATACTAACTTTTTTTTTTTCTTCATAACATTAACATTTATTTCACCTACTCAAATCAAACACAATATGTAGCCCAGCAAGTAACCCACACGCATAAACAAATTCTACCACCATAAACAAATTCTTACTACAAAAATAACAAAATAGTAAATTTATTTGACTCAACTTTCTATTGGAACACAACGACCACTGTACCACCAATTTCTTCTCACCAGAATCCCAACTCATATCCAAAATCAAAGCCAAAATACATACCAACAGTCCATAGACAAGAAAGACCAAAACCGAGACTAACTACCTTGCAGCGGCTTTGTAGTAGCCTTTTCTAACATCAATGAAGGATATTTAACAATGGATCGAGCAACACTATGATTAATCACACATTCAAGCCAAAGATGTGAAACCCCAAAAGCAAAATACAAATCAATCCCTAAACATTTGTACATACCGATATTCGACGTCGCTGTGATTGGAGTAAAACAGCAAATATTGCTTCCTCCAGAATGTCTGTTTAAGAAACGATGCTTCCTTCACAAGCTTCGTTCCTAAAACACCTACCCACCCACCGCCTCCTTCCCTCTCTCCCTCTCTCTGTATTTTACAGAAGGTTTATAAAAATACCTTCTAACCATGGTTACATACAGGTTAAAGAAAAATAAATAAATATTTTCAGAAATTATGTTACAATCCTTCTTTTAGCCCCTTTTTTATAAATATCCTATCTTATGTATTCTTTTATTAATTTCATATATTTTCAACCCGTGGTAGCAAAAGTTAAATTTAAAAATATTATATTTAAGTTATATTAAATATGCAGCACACGTGTCAGCATATAATTGGTCAACAGTAACAGAGGGTTTGCTACCTTCCAATTTAAAAAGGTACCGGAGAAGGCACCTAAATTTTTACATAAAAATTTCATATGCAAATTCTCCTTTAAAATATGACTATCCTTAAAAATGCCTTTTCAAACAACTTAAGCATTGGGGAAAATTTTCAAATAAATTTTTCTTTCAAAGTATTTAAATGAAAATCTACAACAAGATGAACACTTAAATTTGTCTAAAATACTATTTCTTCAAATAAATAGGAAAACAAAAAAAAACATTTTATTTTTGTTAAAAATTTTATAAATTAGAAAATGAAAAAATATTGTTTCATCTCTTTTTTATCTTTGAATCTCACCTTTGTACATTCGTTAAAGAATAAAAGAAAAAAAGAAATTAACGTTTCATACCATACTTCAACCATCTTAGTATAATGTCTTCCTCTCTCGCTCCAACTTCCCAAAAAAAAAAAATCCAACACACTCACATTGCCCAAACTCCCCTCTTTCAATCTCACTTTTCTCATGCATAAAACATCACTCATCTTCCCACCTTAAACTACCAACACTCTTCTTCCACATAAAACAATGTTCACCCTCACCACTCACTAGAAAACAAAAATTCCAACAACTCATTCACTCACTCTTCCCCACGTTCAACGTATACTTGAGTACACTAAAGATAAAAACATCGTTTATTCTTTTTTTTTTTTTCACAGCACCATGACTCCCACATTTTGGTTCTTTCCTTCATTCACCTTATAAGAATAACAGTTTTTTTGTTAGTCAGTAGCCCCTAAACTCTCAATACCAACAAATACTCTTCGCATTCTCTTGTCTACACCAATTATGCACATCCACTCTCTCACTCTCTTCCATAGATATTCAAAGATTTTTCTCTTCTCCTCTCAAGTTCAAGCCCTTCATCCATGCATGTACAACAACATTACCTCCACATGAAGATGAGGAGTAACCGAAACTCCCCTCCTTCGTTCAAATAGCCTTTAAACCCTCCAAACAACATTTAAAACTTCCTACTCCCTCTCATGGTGGGGGAGATACTCACTACTCATTCCTAATATCACCATCATGCTCTCTTACCAACACAGCCTTCACTCACCTTCACACATTAGAAGGCCAACTTCCATTCCCTAACACAGCACACCCTCCATTCCTAGACTTAACATCCTATCACTCTCACCCACACTTTCATCCGTTTTTTTCTCTACAGCGCATCTTTCTCTCAACCGAGCTCTCTCGTAAGCCCACACATACATTAACAACCATGCACAATGTGTCCACACTCTCACCTTGCCGTCCATCATACATACAGGTAACAAACAAAATGATCTCACCATTTTTCTCTCTAGTTTATTCCTTTTCCATCAAACTTTCGTGAACAAAACCAAACTCTCACTCTCTGGACTCTCTTGAGCATAACCTTGGAAGCCAACCTCACCCTCATTCAAGCATCAACTTTAATAAGTTCTCATTCAAGCCCTAGGACCTACAAATTTCTTTGCTCCATCATCCCAAAGTGCACATGACAACTTTAATAAGTTCTATTTAACTTTAATCATGTAGTTTAATTCATAGTTTGTTAAATTATATTGATTGAATGTTCCTAAAAGATTAAGGTATCCAAGCTAGACCTCAAATAAACCAAGTGTTTAAGTTTTATTGAATTCTTAATCTTAATAATATAATTTTTGGGTATAATAATAAATTAGAAAAAAATAGATAAATTGAATAAGTACGTGAATAGGGTTACAAAAATTTATTTGAATAAGGAATGGATAAATGTAATGCGTGTTAGCACCAAACAAATACATTTTTTTAATTAGATCTTAGTTTACTTAAGTTGGGTTAGATGTTTCTTTCGTAAAAAGTATCTTAGATATTTATATTAAACCAATTTCATCCATTATCTAGTACAAATTTTAATAATTTTATTTTAATTTAATTCATTAGATTTTATTCAGAATAATTTTGATAGATAAAATATTTAAAATCGTATAATAATCACTAAATATTGTCATAATTATTTATTTATTTTTCTTCCTCTAATTATTTGATGAGTATTCTTAAACTTTTAGTTTAAATAAAAATTAATTGTTTAATTTATTATTAGTTAAATTTAAATTTTCATCTACCGTATATTAGTCATGTCAAAATTTTAAATCTAAATTTCACACAACAAATCTTAAATTTTTATATGTAATGTATTCTACCATCTTATATTTTTGGAATTACAAGCTTTACAATATGGTTATGTATTGTCTTAAATCTCGTGCATATGTAAATTTGAAAATTTTCTTCTAATTTAAAAAATTAATTAAATATTTTATTATTTGATAATTATAAAATAAACTATATATCTTATGCAATGAACCTTAAATTTTTATGTGCAGCATATTTTACCTTCTCATACATATATGAATTTGGAAGTTTTATTTTAATTTAAAAGAATAGCTAAAATTTTTATTATTTGATAATTATAATTTAATTTTAAATCTAATGCAACAACATTATATATGGATGTATAGATTACTTTATCTTATATTTGAGAAATCGTATAAGTTTAAGTGTAATTTTTGTTTGACTTAAATCTTGTGCATATATGAATTCAAAATATCATTAAAATTATTTTAAATAAAGCGACGTTAGATTTATTATATTTTAATTTTAAATCTCAAGCAATGACTTTAGATGTATATACATAGATTATCCTATCTTATCGTATTTATTTGTCTTAAACTTTGTGCATATGTAGATTTAAAATATTATTAAAAATTTTAAATAAATTAACTCTAAATTTATCATTTTATATATATTTTACTTCTAAATCATGCAAAGACTTTAAATGTATATATATAAATTATTCTATCTCGTATTTGAAGAATCATGAGTTTAATTACAATATTCGTTTCTCTTAAACTTTGTACATATATAGATTTAGAATATTAAAAAATATATAATCAAAAATCAAACTTATTCTTAAATTTTTTTTCTTATGCAAAACTTCTTTTCAAAATTTAATTTTAAATATGAATATTTATTAAAGATATTTATAATTTTTTTCAAAAAATTAAAAATAAAATTCTATAATCTTAAATTTTTCATTATACTAAAACATACATAAAAACAAAATTAAAATTCTATCAAACTATTTTTTATAAATATTTTATTTTATTTCATTCACATACAAATAAATATATTATTTAAATATCTATTTTTATGTCATTCTATCATGTATATATAAATAATTTAAATGGTAGATTTTTATCTTAAAAGAGATTAAATAATTTTCTTAAATTATTTTAAAATAAGATTTTAACATGTTTTTTATTTATAACTAACTCTTAAAATTAAATTTTTTATTTAAAATTTTTAGAATACTTTTTTAACAAATAAAATTTGATCATAGTTTTGTATTTATATTTATTTTAAAATAAGTTAATTTTTACGAATTATCATCAATCGTGATTCGATATTGTTGGCAGAGTGCGAGACAATTTGATTGATTTCCACGCTCCCTTCTCTCATTGGATGAATTAATACCAAAATTTCAAGAGAAGAACAAAACTTTATCAAGTTAACGTAAATGTCTCTCTAACATGTCAAACCGGTAGAGGACATCTTGATTTTCTAAAGAGTATTTCCTTAATCATCCAATACTTTATCCGTATTTCTCGTAAAAACATCTTAATTTTACGCTGAAAAAACATAGAAACGGCTCCAAATACTCGAAAGATGATAAAATACTATACCAACTAATATCATTTGTTTAATACAATAATAATATGTTATAATAAAATTATGTCCTTTGATTTTATTTAGATTTAATTATACATCATAACAAATTTTATATATTTCAGCGTAAATATTATATTAGCAATAGTGTCAGCATAAATGGCAAGCCACGCCTAGACATATTGTAGCTTATGCTATTCGGCAATTGAGTGATGTAATTTTACCTAACTATTCTTCACTACCTATGCATAAATTCAAACATCACATTCTCCTTCTTATTAACTTTCATGGAACTGCATCATGTACATTATATACTACTTCGTATGAACAGTATAATATATGTTGGATAAAATAACTCTTAATTAAAATCCTACTAAAAAAAATTAAAATTACTAAGACCAAACACTTAATTTTACTAATTTATAATTTCTATTGAAATAATCATCTTATGCCAAAAAAAAATTATTATTATTATTTCTAAAAAATCTTAAAATATTGTAAATGATCAAGTATTTTTTGAAATAAAGTAGTCCAAACATATAGTATATCTCATTAAAATTGTAGTCACATAATTTCCCAATTTGGAGGTATGGTAATCTCCTCCAATGTTCACAAATTCAAATTTTATAAATACAAAATTAAAATTGCTAAACAAATTATTTATAAATAAACTTCCAATATAATTCTTAAGAATATTAACAACATACTTTTCAATATTTAAGGGAGACTAATTAAATAAGAGATAATTCCCTCATTATTTACTGAATTCCTAAAAAAATCATTCATTAAATTTCATATTCATCCTCATAAAGTGTGTTAAAAAATAAACTTCTAACATTTTCAAACACTGCGCTTAATTTCTGTTTGGCAAATAGGAGTAAAGAAACATGGAAAGCTTATAACACCACAGGAATGATCCCAAATAGTTTTGATACGAAGTTTCCTTCTCAGCGTGAAATTTCCATAAATATTACAGAATAGATAGATTTCTACGATTATTCCTCTATAGACACTTCTTTTAAGAAAACCCACAAATCACTCTTCATGATTATATGAATCATACATTTTAAAATTTCTTTTTAATCCTTGACTTTATAAAAACAATTATTCATTTTAGTTCTTTTTCACTCTTAGCAATGTTAGACTTTCAAAAAACGTAAGTAGCATTTTGCAAAATCAAAAAAAAAAAAAAAAAAAAACTTTGCCCAATCGCATATACACATCACAACACCTGAAAACCAGTTTCCTACTTTTCAAGTTCCACCATACACAAGATGCTTAACCTCAGCCCAAGTGAATTTGATTCCAATCGCACCTCGACACACACTAAAAGGTAAAAAAGGATCGGGTCGGATGGGACGAGAACACGGTGGTTATATAATCGTGCCCACAGGTCACTTCACATCACACCAAAAAAAATACAATGCCATACACGTTATATATGAAATTGGCAAAATAAAACATGATTTTATTTTATTTTTTAAGGAAAAAAACTTGGTATATACAAGCAGAAAGGCGAAAGGAGGGGAAGGAGAGAGTTGGATGAGCGAGAGACCTAAAATTAAGCTTTTCTTTTTTATCTCGAGTGAAATCGTCAGCAAACTCTACTAAAATATGAAAAAATTTGGAGAGGAGGATTGGAAAAAAGGGGGGGGGGGGGGGGGGGAAAGAAAACCTATGAATATGATATAATACAATAGAGGCAGAACCAGTGGATGAAATTTCCACATCCACCAGACTCACTGCGACTTTGTCACTTACACCATTTAGGTGATAGAAGAATAAGCCTAAGCAAGAAATGCTATACAGAGAGAGGTTTACATGAAATAGCTCAGAGATCTCATTCTTCTTGATCCACCTTCTCCATACAGGTCATTCCATTGGAGTAGCTCGTTCATATTCGTTGACTCTGATGACACGCTTGCACAAACCTGCATTAATAAATGCATATATATAAATAATCAAACATTTAAACAAGTAACTTATTTCATTATCCAACAACTTCAGCATCATTTTCCCATCCCAAGCTTCATCCACCAGACCCACATCTTATAATTCAAAAGCCATTTAACATTGAACATCCATGTGCCAACTCATCTTGCCTATGTTGAACACTTTGCTAGCTAATATTCCCCAACAAATTTAATAAAGCTCAATGACCCAATTTTATGCAGCAACTATTTATTAAAAGCTGGCAACCTAGAAAGCCTCATCATTTTTAAACAACGATTTAAAAATAGATGTGACAATGAGATTTTTATTCTATGTAAGTTTATTCTGTCTATGACAACAAGTGGTGCCCATCTTAAAAAGACAACCCCGGCCAGAATTACTGAAGGAAGACACCAGTGCTTTTCATCCCCAACCTCCAACTTTAAATTCTGACTTAAGCTTTTACACGGTTTCAGTAGCAAGGCAGGGATTACAAATGTTTGTTACAAAGGTCATCCACCAATCTTATAAATGACTTTTCCACCAAAATGAAAGAAAGAAAACATGCAGGTAAGTGCACGAGCCTCCCACCATGTGGTGTTTGGGGAAAATTGTGCCCATATTTAAACAAAACACCTTACCCCAACACCCAAAGGATGTTTCCAAGACTAGGTCATGAGGCAGCAATCTTACCTTTGAAGACACAATTTACTCCTAAGTGAACATATTATTTTAAAAGAAAAAGGGACAGAAGTGAAATGAATATACCTGTTCATGCGCATATCTAAAATCATCCATCTTCAAAGGACGAATATCGGCACTGCTACACAATCCAGGTAAAGGTTTGTTCTCAGACAATGCCAAGCTTCTCTCCTGAAAGACATGTCATGTCAAAGTGAGGAAGAGATCACCAATCCCTGGACTTAATACAAGAACGTTAAGGTGTACCGGTTCATATTTAGCACTGAACTGAAAGATTTCTGTATGAGAAACTCAACCAAGAAAATTGTTTGTATGTAGGTATGTATATCACTAACCTTCTTTTCCTTCTCCAAGATCTCCCGTATTGGGCAGTGAGCTGCTGTGACACACAGATTCTGCAATCAAAAGATGACAATGAGGATATCTTATGCAGAATCAGATGCTACCTTCTCAGGCAAACAAGAATGGAAGCAAAAGATGTATTAAACAAACAACCTTTAGGTCACTCCCTGAATATCCATCAGTCATATTAGCTACTGCTTCAAAATCAACATCATGTGCCAAATCTTCTTTCGTTAAAATGACTCTAAGAATTTTTTCTCTGTTCGGAGCATCTGGCAAATTAACCATCAATCTACAAAAATAAAAATAAAAAATTGAAGACCATTCATTAGAATAGATCTCATCTGTAGAACATTAAAATACAAGTTAACATGTAACATAACATGCTTACCTTCGAGGAAGCCTCCTAATAACAGCCTCATCAAGATCAAAAGGCCTGTTAGTAGCAGCAAGAACAAGTACACGTTCTTTATCTTTTGTACGTAGACCATCCCAATTAACCATAAACTCATTCTTCATTTTACGCATTGCCTCGTGCTCACTAGGGTTTTCTCGTCTCCCTAACATACTATCAACCTGCAACAATTGCCACAGTAAATCAACACGGATATTTCAAACTAAGACATCAACAGTAAAGAAGAGACGAGATTTAAATATGTTCAGGTCTTTAACTCATCCAATTTTTCATTTTCCTTGTCTTTTAAGAATGTTAAATGAAATTGTCAGTACATAGTGCTGGAAACTGGATATCTAGAGCTGATTTAAAGAATAACTGTTAAAGAAAATAAACACAAAACAATATAAATGAGGAATCAGGATGCATTTGAGTAAGCAGCTTAATTAAGCACTTACTGAATAAGCTCTTGTTACAGAGGGTTTATGGCATAAATTTGACCTTGAACATTATAGGAATAAGCTAAAAAGAGCTTTACTGAAATAAGCCAGTCAGAAGCTCTCCCCTGCCCCCCCCCCCTCTCCTTTTGCTTTTCCAATCGGTTAAGGAATTGATTCCAAACCACAGCCCACCAGCTTCTCAATCCAATGAATCAACCCTTCAGAATACTGTTCAAGGTACCATTGCCTCTCTCCTTCAGCTTAACAAAGCCTTAAGTGATGTATAGCCTATAATCGCAATCTAATACCATTGTGAAACCCAAAATAGCATTTCAAAGCCTTCTATAATGCATTCTGCACATCCCTTTAAAATCATCATACAGACCTTTGCTTTCCCCCGTTTAATGAGCATATATATTCTCTCAAACCAGTCCAGCAATGGCTTATCCAAAAGGTAAAGGAATTTAAAATTTAAAATATTTAAACAAAGAAAGAAAACTTCCAAGAAACTAATTTAAAGATAAACATAGGGCATGTTTCAGCAACCTCATCAACAAAAATAACGCTTGGAGCAATTTTGCTGGCCAGCGAAAAGACTGCTTTGACATATTTTTCTCCTTCACCAAACCACTGCAACAAACAAAACCATATTAACCCTGTTCACCATAGCATAAAATGAAATACACAACAGAACAAAAAAAATTGTTTGCAACATTAATACCTTTGATGTAATGCTGGACATTGAAATGTTAATGAAATTTGCTCCAGCTTCTGTTGCTACAGCTTTTGCAAGCATTGTTTTCCCTGTGCCAGGGGGGCCAAAAAGCAATATTCCCTTGCAAGGCTATACAAAGTAATTACAATGAGGTGCTACACACGATATGATCTACTCAAAAAATGTGTTCCACTAGTCATTTAAAGCAACTGTAAAGAAAACGTATCCACCTTTGTTAGCTGTCCTTTGCAAAACAATTCAGGCCTCTGAAGAGGAAGCATGACCAATTCCTTCAAGGTGTCCTTCACATTTTCTAAAGCTCCAATATCATCAAATGTGACCCCAATATCAGTTGGTGGAATAACATCAGCCAGCAGTTTTTTCTCAAATTCATTTTCAGTAACCACATCCTGGAAAAACAATTCAAAAAATACAGGTGTTAATTCCATAATTCAAACCATATGATGGATACCAGTAATGCAATTGTAACTGCTTATGTTAAATTACCTTCAATGACTTTTTCAAGTTCTTGTTCTCATTTTGAATGCCCTGCAGAATGTTAAGCCCATATGTAATGCTGCACCAGTGACATGAGAAGTAGTGTTAAAAATAAAAATTAAAGGGCACATAACTTTGTTATATTTCATTGCTCAACTTCTTAGGGCAGACAATATGAAAATGATAAAAATGATGAGAATGACCTTTCTGCAGATATCACAAGCTTAGAATCTTTGATAGAAGCTTCAGATGAATGCATAAAATGGTAACTTATAGCCCAGCCAATGATCTTCTCCACACCTAGTAAAAGGAGTTGATAGGATATTATCAGTAATATGGCAGCAAATTTCTAACCTCTCATTTAGCTGGAAAAATACTTTAAACATAAAATTAAAAAGGAAAAAAGAACTGACTTTCAGTTGTTAGGGTTTGGTCTTTGATGCAAAGCGTCTCAAGGTCAGGGCAATCCAATCCAATTCTACTGAGAACCTGAATCATTCGAAGAATCTTATCAAAAGTTTGACAAATGGCAAGGCAAAGATAAATTTCAATATTGAAGGAATCAGGCTGGAGTGAGATAAGGGACAGAATGGAGGTCTATATTGTTTGAAAAATGAAAATCAAGTTAACATTTTATTATCTACAGAAAAGGTTTCTGTATCTTTGCTAGCAGTACTTATTAGAAAGACAGTGCAAATAAAACAATAATGGGCATGGATGGAAAGCATAGGTAGGCTTGAAAAGGCAAGAAACAAGAAAGAATTTTATCCACATGAACAACTTTTAAAATGAAATTAAGCATTGTGAGCCCAGTGGGGAAAATTTCACAAAGCATATGCAAGTGATACAATAATTCCAAAGACATAATAACTAATCCACAAACAAGTAAAAAAATTGAAACATACAGGAAAAGTGCAGCAACAAGAGGAAGCATAGAATAATAAAAGTAAAAAAGGCACATAAAGATGATCAGGAGATGTTTCCAGACTCACTGAGCTAATGCTGACAATGTTGGACTGAGCTTTCATAGTTTCAATATCACGCTCTAATTGCAGCTTCCAATCCGAAAGTAAAGCCTCATCCTATACATGTTCAGAGGTAAAATGGATATGTAAGCCATAAATAGCAACAGAATAAATATCAAAAAATTAATCTAACGTCATACCTGAGGTAGCTGTATTGACACTTTGTTTGGGAAAAGGCGACTAAGTTGCTTCATTACTTTCGGGGTTTCTTTGCTCCTATCATGCAGTCTACTAAAGTTATCCTAAGAAAAAGTAGTTGATTGATAATTAATTCCTTAGGGAATCAGAAATAACCAAGTTACAAAGTATATATAACAATATTAACAAGGATTCAGATATCCATCTATCTCAAAGCAATGAAAAGAGTGAAGGTACATATAAAGACCAGCACTATAACTTCTACGCTAGAACAACACCAAGCATTAAATCATGGTGTGAAGAGCAATGGTGGTATACCGGAAATGCAAGATCAAGCAGTGCTGTCTGATTGCTTCCAAACTTGGTAAACAAAAGGCCACCAGGTTGGGTCTGGAAACATAAATGTTCAGACATCAAATACAGCAGTAAAAACTGTCCTCTAATCATGAGATCACAAGATCAAACGCTAGCTAACAAACATAATAATGAAACAGTACCTTCTCCTTCCGGTTGTCCAGCAGAGTATGAGAGCCAATCACCACAACATTATGTGGCAAGCTTTCAAACTTACTTTTCAAAACATCATAGTTCCCAACCATTGCCTTCTCTATATCTTTAATGAACAAGACTAATGGACCACTTTTACTCTGACTAGAGGTAACCTATTTACAAAACAGCAGAGAACGGTGTTAAATATACTACTTCATGAATAAAAGCAACTTTGGAACAGGTATAGAACTGGGACAACCTCAAAGATTTCATTTATTGCAACTTTGTCCATGTCATCCCCTCCAGAACCATCAACACGGAGCAAATGATTTGCTGCAGTATAAATCCTCAATAAATTATACATGCTAAAATTATAGCATACAATACACTAATAAGCAGCTAAGGTTAAAAAAAACTCAATCAAATATAGTGAAGTACCAGAGCAGAAGAACCCACGATCATCTTCACAAAGGCCTCCAAGATCATTGCCATCAGGAATTGATTTATCAAACCTAACCCCAATTTTTGAAGACCCATTATCTTCAAAAGCAAGGAGAACTTTGCCCCGGGAGCCATAGCTTGGTCCCCTGCTCAATATAGCATCAGAAGAATCAACCCTTAATTTCCCAGAAAAATGAAAAAATTAAACTAAAGGATTAGATATAAAAAGCTAGTTGGAGGATAAAATATCAACACAAACAGATAATTAAAAAATGCAAAAAGAAATAAATAAATAGGTAAAGCTGCCTAGTCACTCTGCACACCAGAAATAAAGAAATAAATAGCCAGAGAAAAGCCGTAAACACAATCATAACACACAAGCTCCAGTGAATTCAACTCCAGTTAAAAACATGGAAGCAACGACAAACACAAAAATGATAAAATATCTGGAGTAGTAAACTAAGAGACACAGCTCTGAAGTTCATTTTCTTTTTCTTTTTAAGTCCTAAGAATGAATTCTTTTTGTAAAGTTAAAACCTCTGCAAATGAGGACTGCCACCAGAATCTCATTATTCTTTACTAAGTTCCCAATGCAATTGCCATATTAAACGAATTCTAATGTACATCCTCACCAATAAAGAAGACCACAAATTTTATACCTGAACAATATCAGATCTACCTCTAATACTCAAATTGTAAAAATATAACCAACCATAATTATTCCTTAACACAAATTACCTTGAAGGATAATTTGGTAGCGATGAGACGGCAGAAGGAAAGTTACCAACAAATTTAACTCGATCACCTGCAAATTAAGCAAACAGCATGTCATTAAAGCCTAAAAAGGTCACCCAGCATTCATATTAGAACATGATAACAAGAAGTAAATTTGCAGATAGGTGCCCATTACTAGGTCACAAGTCACAAAAGCATACCTGACTTAAGAGTAGTGCCTTTTGAAGATGCAGTAGAAACCTCTTGCTTCAGCATAGCCTGTGAACTTAATGTGGATCCACCTATAATTTCAGCATCAACACTAGAAGTTGGTTTCTTGTGCTGTAATGTGGCAGTCTGCGCACTTCTCTTAGCAAACACAGATGGTCTTTCAGGCCTAGAACTTTCTTTAGCATAATCAACCTCCTTAGATGCTGCTCCCTGAAATACCAATTTCATAATAAGAGCAAATCTGTGTACTAATCCTGATTTAGCAAGAAACCATCAACAGAAGCAAGCAAGAATTTTTCCAGCAAAGACAAGAAACAGGAAAGGATTCAGACTAGTAAGAGCATAATTCTAACAAGAAGATTTAGAAAAATATACAGAACAAGAATATTCATAAAAAACATACAGAACAAGAACATTTAACAAAACATACACCAGGCAATGAAAGAGAATCCACAATTAGTAGCCTGGCACCAAAATGCTTCGCAAGTGCCTTGGACAAAGTCTCCTGATATATGTCCGAACCTTCACAAGATTCATACAAAATTATATCACTTCTGTGTCCCAAAATGGGGGAAATAGAAGCATAAGAAAAAATGACAGAATACCTGCAGGACCAGATAACAATATCCGTGGGGACACAGATGGGAGGTCTGAAGCATATTTTCCAAAGCCATTGCATTTCAAATGAATAAATGCAGAAGCAATCAAAACATTCTTCGTTGTATCACTGTAATAATACAAACCATCATAATCAAGTAGCCATAAATTATCTCAAATCTCTTCTCCATCTCAACGCAGGAACTACAACTACAAGCAGCTCAATCCAGAAATATAGCAATAAAGAATATATACCATACTCAAGGTACTACATAGTTCAGGTAGTATAATCAAGACACAAATTAATAACAAGAGGTACATATTTGTACCTTAGATAATATGGGAAAGTTTCAAATGAGACATCAATATTCTCAGCTTTAAGAATTCTCTGTTGTAAACTGTCCTTAAATGCTTGTCGTCTGGTTGATGCTAATATAGTTGGGGTATCAATATCTTTAAGGAGATCTCTTAATTCCCTTCGCTCTTCCAATATCTTGGAAATGCCACAGCTTAAATCAAGCTCGGGACAAGAGCTGGCAAGCATGTGTAGTAATGGCCTCAATTCATATGTTGCAGCAGTCATCTTCCCAACATCTGCATCCACATTGGTATCAACCTCAGCTGTCTCGAGGCTAGGGTTTTCATTACCAGCAGTAGAAGATGCAAGAACAGTTTTCTCAGCACAGAAAACTCCGGTGGCTTCATCATTATTGGTGGTATCCTTCATTTCATTATCTTGATTATCATCCCCATGGCCAGAAGGTAGTGATGATATGTCAGCATTCTGTTGCACATTATTGCCAGTTTTAGCAGGAGGCGAAAGGAGAGATAAATCTTTATGAAGATTAGATAACGAGGCCAATATTGATGCTCCAGCAACAGCCGAAGGATCACCAGATCTGGCTTCAACTTGTGTTCCATTTATTGGAGCACTCTGGGCTTCTAAAATACTCACAGAAGAAGGTATACCAGCAGTACTAATATTATTAGTGAGCTGCTGAAAGATATAAGCATGCTTGCCAGAAGAACCAAAGACCACCTCGTCGCCTCCACTTAAAATCAGACGGGCATTCTTCCTACAAGTCCTGCCATTAACTTGAATGGAACCCCTACTGCCTGTGATTTCAAGTAATGCAACAGACGAACCTCCGCGCTGTGCAGAGTTCAAATAACAACTGTGGTCAGTAATATTAAAAACATGGAAATGCTTAACAGTAATTTTCTTCAGTCAGGACATTTTTAGGAAGCATCTACAATAATTGAACAAAAAATCGTTTTTTCATTAATATTTTTCACCAAACATTTAAAATAGATATATTTTTTGCTTGAGAAAGGACTTATTTATCATAATAAACCTGGAAAGCAGACAGCGCTTTAGTAATTCATCTGATCATCTAAAGTTTTAAAAGATAAAAGAGGAAACCCTTACCTCTATGTGGCTCAACTTGCACAAAATATTACCAACAGTAGGATCTTTAAGCCATAAATTACAATGACGACCTTGACCAACAGTGAAGATAGGATCACTCATGGACACGTGAGGATTCTGAAGCATGAAGAAAAAGATTAATTTCAAACATTCAATAGTAGAATCAGAAATGGAAGTGTTAATAAGAAGATAGAAACATAAATCAGCTTGCAGTTATCCCCATATTAACCCAACAATGAATAGAATATTCTTCAAAGCATATATGTGAATACTACTTAAGTCTACCATCAATAATATTTTTTCAATGGAACCAAGTACAATATTAGTTTGCTTCTCTGCATAGTTGATGGAGAATCCTATAATCTGAAATTGTAATTAGAATAAAGCCACATATGCCATAGTGTTCCAGTTATAACAGGTCTACCAAACACACTTTGTATTATATAGCAAATACCAATATCTTCTCTTGTTGACAATGCAGCATAAGAGTCTCAAATCTCCCAAAGCTACTAAATTGTGATTGGTTTCTTATGTATTAACTTATGTTAATTGGTTGCCACCAATTTGCTTCTCACGGATTGTCATAATTTAAGACAATGAAAAGTTAAGTTCCAAACATACAAAGTCAATAAATTAGCACTCACTATTCTACTAAGGGCAAGGGCCCTAGACAGCTAAGGCAGTCATTCCAATCTTATAACTTAGGATTACTTACACCAATCTAACATGATGTGCTTATTATGCCCAACAACTCTATTGTTTAGGAGAACAAACCTGCACTGCATATGGTGGGCAAGAAACTTTATATTTTTTTGTTATTTTCTATATGGGTCCCTTCTCTTTAAATATTAGCACTACTGCATCTAGTAAAAGCATTTGGGGTCTGGCCACCACCTTTCATCATTTTTGCCACCACAGCATTTAAAACAGCACCACCATTTCCCTCACTTGCATTTTGTGAAACAACACCCACCCATGTCTACTTCCCTCTGCAAACTCACCTCCTTCTATTGCCTACTGCATGAAGCCACCTCCAATGCGGACCTCCCAGTCATTGCAGCCTGCCACCATCACAAACCACACCCGCATCTCCCTGCTCATCCAGTTCTGTTGCACCAACACCTGCTTCCAGCTCAACACGTTCACAGCACACCTCCCCCTAAGGTCTATCACTATCCACTCTCCTTTATCCTCCTCCAACATCAGCATCAAGGTTGTCCCAACAAACAGACGTGAAGGGTTTGCCTCTATTGCAGTGATCAGTTTGAACTGCAAGAGTTGTCAGTTACAGATTGGCTAAAGTAGTAGCATATTCCACCCTTTACATTTCTGTAACCTTTGACCAATCTGTCCAAAGGCTGCTTGCTTTTCCTTTCCCTTCCTTCTTTTCTTTCTATTAATTTTCCATTTTCTTTCCTGGATCCCCTCCCCCCTCAACCTGTGTTAGAGTTTGATTGTAATTAATGCAGAGCAGTATAGCAGCAGATGACAGTGATGAAGAGATGCACCTTTACAACCCAAAGCTAGCCCTTTTCTTAATCATCAGACGAAGCATTAGAATATCACCATATTCAGTCAAATACTTAAAGCTCTACTTAACCTAAAAGTTTGAGTTTCCTTCATCCTCCAATTTCTCTATGACGGTGACCAGTTCAAACCAGACAAGGGGTTCACTTCAAATGGATGCCACCGAGACTCTGGAATGGTGAGCAGCAGAACCATCCAGACTCTGCCATGAGCTTCAGCAGTATAAGAGGTCCATAGTGGAAATCAATAGTCAAAACCAAGGTGGAGCCCTTGTAGCCAAAGCCCTTCCCTCCTATACAAAGGGCACAGAAACTCTGCTGTTTGGGGCACATTTTCACCATAGATCCCAAGAAAATACATGTGGCAAGCTTCTTAACTGGATTTCCAATGCTGATGTTATTGTGGCCTCTATCCTCTTTTTTTCACAAATTTGAGTAAAAATGTGCAGTTGCAGTGTTGTAGAGTCTAATTGTGTTGGTGAGGAAGAGGAGATTGGGTATTTTCAACTTTTTGGTAAAGTTGTACTTGGGACAATAAGTTGTCTCACTTAATAAAAATAATTAGCAAGGGAGATAGGCATAATTTTTCCAACAAGAGGGTTGTGAGTGTTAGTATGACAAATGCTAACCTCATTACCCTGCTGTCAACAGTGCAACATGAGGCACTTGGGATATTCAAGTAGACTTGAAGAATTTCAGAGCAGAGAATCATAGTATTAGCACACTATTCTGGAGTAGACTGAGCCATAGCATAGTAGTTAAAGTCACAGCTGTGAATCACAGCTGCTATTCCAGAAAATTGCAGCACTTGCGGTTGCTGTTGGAAAAACTCCTATTTACCCACTCTTTTGGGTCCCATTGTCCATTGAAGTCATCTTTTGTGGTATTGTTTTGCCATTTCCCTAAATTTTACATCAGAAAACTTATATGTCCTAATTTGGCACTAACACACATTCCTTTGTGCTTGTTTTTCAGAGTTGAGACGAAAAACCACAAGTAGAGCATGTGACATCCTCAAGTTCCAGACACAGACCCTGCTCTCCAGGACCAGCAGGGTTTCTGGCCAACTCACAGCACTGCAGCAATGTTTCCAGCCAAGCCTCATTTCCTGTATCATAAAATGATCCCCTCTCAGCGTGATCCCCTGTTTTTCAAAGAGATCTCTGTCTTTCTATTTTTTAATTTGAAAGGTCTCTTCCGAATTTTTCCATAAATGTTCCTTGACTTTTGTCCTTCACTTGTAAGTCTATGACTTTTTTATTATTTAAGATATGCCTTTTAGTTTTACATAATTTTTGTTTAACTTTGGGCATTTACATATGTGTGGTATAAATATTTCCCTTGTCTTTATAATCTTCCGACTTGCAGCTACGCACGCTTTCTGCTATTCTGCTACAGCGGTTTTGGGGTTGACCATACCGCCCCATTATTTGGGATTAATAACTAAGCTCAAATGTAGAAATTATTATATATCTATCAATACAAGAATATTAAAAACACAAGACAACAGTTCCCGGGCCATCAAAATCAGTAGTCTTTGGAAAACAAAAGTCAACTTCAAGGATCAAAATTGACCATACATTCCTCTTGCAAGATATGAAGTACTCTAAGACATACACAACATAGGGTCACAAGCATGGTAAATATTCAATTAACAGTAAAACCAAAACCTGAGAACACTGAGAAAGGAGCTTTCCCCATGCAGTTTTGGGGCTGAATTTTGTAGGGCGTTTCTTCAACCGACCGGATGCTGCCGGTGCCACACCGACCACCTTGGATTTATCAGCGGTTTCACCTGAGATTTCCACAAATTCATAAATCCCACCAATCAAGAAATTGCATGCATGCATAGAAACAACAACATATTAAGAAAAACACAGGAAAAAGATTATAATTTTCGCACCTAGACACTGTGGGGGCACCAAAGCCTCGCCTTCAAGGGGCACAGAAGGAGATTTCTCCGGTGACATCGCATCACAAGCGTCTACAGCCTTCAACGATGCCGTATCAGGCAGATCAGAGGGCCGTAGTTCTGGTTCTCCAGATTCATTGGCGGTTCCAGATTCGTTGACCGGAGCGATGCTAGTGGATGAGGAATCCTCTGACACCTAAACCATCACAAACAGAACAATCGATCAAAACCTACCCATCTTGAATTGAGATTAAAATTGAATAGCCATATGAGGAATTAGGGAATTGAAACCGAAGGAGAGAGATGGGTAGCAAAGAAAGGAGTAAAGATGGTACCTTGGATCGTTTAGCGTTGGGAGGAGAAGGCGAAGAGAGAGAGCGCTTGGAAGAAGAGGAACTGCTGCGTCTGGTTTCGACCATGGTGGGGTTGTGGAGGGTTCTGGGGCGGGTCCTTTGGGGGGAAGAGAGATAGGAGAGGTGAGAAGCAGGTTATGACTAAGAATGATTGAGGCAGATCATGTAAATGTTGTGAAGGTTTGTGTGTTGCTGCTTTTATGTGGGGAGAATGGATGAATACAAAATAACAATAATATAAGATTTAATAATAATCATTATTATTATTAATTTACATGATGGTGGTTTTTCACTTTTTTTATTTATTAATTACGTAGTAGAGAGAGGGGAACAAGGGGTAGGAAGTTGTGATTTGCAAAGAGGTGGGGAAGGTGGAGTGGAGAGTAGGAAAAGGAAAAAAAGTGTATTGGGTTTGGAGTGTGTGGGAATTGCAAATGCCAAATGGGGAATGGCATCATCGATTATTAGTGATTAGGAATTGAGATACCAAATTGTTATTTCCGAATGGCAAAGTGGAAATATAGAGTGAAATTTATGAGTAGCTCCTGGAAGAAAATGAGTCGACCGAGAGTTTGGACTTTATAGTGTGTGTGAAAGGGAGGCCACATGCATGGTGCGTAACCAGCCAACCAGGTAGGAGCGGCTGTTTTTTTGGATGAGTCTGGTCAACGTGTAAATCTATAATTAATTGTAATTGTAACCAACTAACACACAATCAGTAAGGTGAAATCAAAATCTTTTTCAAATAATTCTAAAACTCCCATGCACATATTTTCTTCATGTTACTATATCAATATTAATTAATGCAAAACATTAAATAATATTTAAGATTTTAAGATATTAAACACTTTAACATATATAAATATAAATATTCTGTGACAAATTAAAATAAAAGTAAACTTTAATGCCAAAAATATAAAATATTTTATTTTTTGTGAAATTTTTTAAAAAGAAACTGGTTAAAAAAGTATTTACTATTTTAGGATTAATTTAATTTTGTTTTTAATTTAAATTGTGGAAAAATAATTTTCAAATTTTTTAAGATAATTAAGTTCTTTTATAAATTTCATATTGCTATTGATTTTTGAACATTTTATACTTAAATTATTTATAAATTAAATCAATTAACCAATTTGAAATTTTTTCTACTCAAAATCTGTCAGAAAAATAAATAAATTTTACTCAAAATAAAAATAATATAAAAAAATTCTTCAAATCTTAATTTTATATTTTATAAAATATTTAAATTTTTATGTTTTTAACTTTTAAAATTATCCTTTATCCCAAATCCATCATAAATATTTAAATATTTAAATAAAAATAATATCTTAACGGTATAAGTAAAAAATAAATGATAAAATCAATTTTACTTAATTTTAAAAAGGATAAAAATATATTAAATTAATTTTTATTAAATGCTTTTGATTTTTTTCAATTTATGGTAGAATTACATATTGTTTACCAGTTATAATAGAATCAAATCCAAATTTTGACATCCAGTAACTCTTTTCCTAAAAAAAAATTTTCGTTGACCATTTGATTGTTTAAAGATAAATAATTAAATACTTTTTTAATTTTTAATATATTAAATACTTCCATTTTTATTCAATTTTTACTATTTTTATTCCATAAATTATACTGTAATTAAATTTATTATCAAAATTTGTAAATATATGGATAGATTTATTCTTATTTATTATCTTTTTATTTAGTTATAAATTTGTAATTTTTTGTTAAAATACTTGTTTAATTTAAAGTTAGAATAATAGAATCATTATTGAAATATTTTTTTAAATGAAAAGTATAAAAAAATATTCTCAAACAATAAAACAAATAATTCCTAACCAATATTTTTTTACCATAATATATTTAGATTAAATATAATTATGATTATTATATATTTTAATTACAATCAATAAAAAATATTATTAATTTCTTATTTTACATATTTATTTATTTTAAAATAATTAAATTCATGCATATATATTTGTTTACTTTATAAGAAATTTAATGATATCTAAAATGGGAAGAGGACACAACTTTAAACCAAAGAAAGGATTGTATTAAAAAAATTTACTCTCCCCACCCATTTGTCCTATGTATGAAAATGTTGATGCTACTCATTAACAACGAGGTTCAAAGAAAGAAATGGTGATTGATTATTCTTAGAAAATATAATCCTTAAATATCTCATCTCTTTTTTGCCTATGACCTCTTGTTCATCACAAAGATCAAAAGTAACCAAATCAAAAAGATATTTCAAGTGGTAAAGGTTTTTTTGTCAAGTCTTTGGGCTGAAGATCAATGTCTCTTTAACCTTAAAAGGGATCACACAAGCTCACAAGCACAAGCTGGATTAATGGCATTAGTTTTGCAGCAAATATAGGAAAGTACGTGGGTTTTCCAATTATTATAGAAAAAATTAAGAAATAAAACATCCAATATATTATTAACAAACTTGAATATGGGCTTACAGGATGGAAGAAAAACATGCTCAACAAATCAGGGAGGCTTGCTCTAGCTTTATTAGCTACATCTTTTACGTCAATATACACCATACAAAGTATTTGGTTGCCCTAAATCACCTGCAATAAAATTAACATGCTCACCAAGCATTTCATTGGTCTAACAAGAGCCTACTCTTCAACAAGTGGGAAATAGTTGCCCAATCGAAGAAGGAATGAGGGTCTCAATTTATAAAAGTTTAAACTTACATACACAACACTACTTGATAAAGTTATTTGGCAAGTCAATGAGGGTCTCAATTTATAAAAGTTTAAACTTACATACACAACACTACTTGATAAAGTTATTTGGCAAGTCTTGCATGGTGCAACTTGTCCACTCAAAATATAAGATGAGGTGTCCATTGTTATTGTTTCGTAAAAATCCAGGATAGGTATGTCTATCAACTTGATGACAAGTGAGAATCTTTATGGTTCACAAAGTGAGGGGAATCAAGATCTACTATGCAACCTTGTTCCTTTTTCTCACATAAACGACTTGAATCTAACCATTCGCAATGTATGGACCAAGGTTGCTTAGAACCTTTAAAGACTTCACACATGATTTTTCAAGAGGTCATTTATAGGATTCCCAAATAAACATATCCATCTATCACACATCCCAAACAAACTCATATGGAAAACATCTCTGGATGGAGTTGGCTATCAATAGCTAAACTGAAATAATAGGTCTAACACCATGTTGAAGTGGAGTTGGCTATAGAAACTCAAGGTTACAAAGAAATAAAGTTACCAATCTCACTTACTTTTCATGATGTCTTTCCCACTAATGGAATGAGATTTATGTAAGATTATAAGATGTTTAAAACATTACAATGGAATAAAAAGTAATCTTGTTTATCTGTTATGTGCATAAAATTTATTTAAACATCTACGTAATGGAAATATGCATACCTCAAATTAGTTTTTAAAAATTTTCTCTTCAATAGTGCGAAGAGCCTATGCTTATCCACATCGAGACCAAATCCTTACTATTAACACTTTGATAGAGTGGAAGTCTTACATTGAATAAAGCCTCTCCAAGAGACTACTATTTAGAATAGTATGTTGTATATTGTTTATTTCTTATTATTTTTTACTATACTCTTACTTGCTTTATATAGACGTCAAAAGTCTATCTTTATATAAAACTGATTAAAAGATATGTTAATTAATTATGAAACTAACTAGAAGATATGTAACAATCTTATCATTTTTTGTATTAATGTTATCATGATAACGTAACCAACTATTTATTTGAAATTTGAAATTCAAATTTCAAAAATTAAAAATTTTTCAATATTATAATATTGTTTTATTTTCAATGCTAACAAAGAATATAATAATATTCCACTTGGATAAAAAAAATTATTTATTTGATTAAATTAAATTAAATTCTTTAATTTAATAAATTCAAATAATAATTATATTATCCTCTAATAAAGATTAAAACACTCGTCAGCGTGTGATCCCATAGGTTCAATACTAAATTGGTAACAAGTTGGTTGCACTCAGCACTCCTCAACAACCAGATAGTATGAAGTAAAACCTTTTTTACTTTTAAGAACCACAGAAGAATAAAGAAAAATTCATTCTATCTTTCCAGCTCTTAGTTAACCTTAGAGTATGATACAATTGTCAAACTCTAATTAGTTAATCTCCTAAAAAAAAAAATCTTTATTCATTCAGTTCTCTTGGTTAAGGTATTAGTTATTATAGAGCTCAAACTCATTACAGTGAGTTAACAAATTTCTTCTTCACCAGTTATTAATTTTACAAGTATTCAATTATACCTAATATCCTTTCAATTAGCGTCCTTAGGCATTAAGTGTCCAAGATTAAAATATAACATATAACTTTGTTAATTACTATAACAGTCTTAGGTCTTCGAATACTATATTTTCCATGAGAATATCCTATTGACAACCATTAGGAATTCTAAATGAGTCAGTTTAATGATCATATCCCTATATGTATCATCTATATATGTAACTTAATAAATGAGATCTATTAATCTTCATCCAATGAAGATTGCTACATACATATTAATCTATTTGAATTATTAATGATTTTTTAATAATCCAAAAATCAAGAACAATTTAGATTAAATCTTATAAGACGTACCTCTCATTATTATGATTTCTATCATAATGTTAACTCTCTAAATTTAATCAATGACCTTATCATATTAAATAACCAAATTATAAATATGATAATAAAATATTTGACACATGATAGATTGAATCTTGGGCATACTTATTTATTTCCAACAATTTGTTTGTCATATCACTACCTCACCTACTGGTTCTCACTGCATGGAACAAGATGAAACAATCTTTCACTGCCTTATAGACAACAAATTTTCCAAGATCTTTTGGAAGTGCATTGATCTTGCTTTAAGTTACAATTTTTTATCAAACGACTTAGTTGCAAGTTGAATAATCAATTGCAAAAAAATACATGATCATTGGTTCCTGAGTTTCCTTTGGCATGTTTAGACTAGATGCAATGAGAAAATTTTCAATAATAGTACACTTTATCTCTATCATAATCAATCAATTCAGCAAGATCCTTGGCCATTGACTTCTTAACCTTCCTGCAAAGTAATGATTCCCCTACCTACATATTGAAATGGGTGCATTGGAAACCTCCAAACAATGACTTTGTATGCCTTAATATGGATGGATGCTCATTTGGGGGGCTAATTCATAACTAGGTTGGTCAATTCTTATTTAGATTCTACGAGAGTGTGGGATTATTAGACTCTCTTTAAGTAGAGCTCAT
Organism: Canavalia gladiata; assembly: GCA_037954105.1. Lineage (NCBI taxonomy): Eukaryota > Viridiplantae > Streptophyta > Magnoliopsida > Fabales > Fabaceae > Canavalia > Canavalia gladiata. The sequence goes on from CM075660.1 coordinate 22,045,720, forward strand.
GACCACGTTATTTAGGCTGAAGTTAGCATGGAATGGATGCCTTCAAAAGATCCTTTGCTACTCATAATTTAAAGAAGTTATATGTCTAGTGGAAGAGGGTTTTGGAAAAATTTGAAGACATCTTGTATGTTGAGGCAAGTGATAGGACTATCCTTAAGGATTTGTGTGCTTACGTACCTTATCTCCCAAAATTCAACAACTCATTTTACATATAATAGGAATAGAACTAACAAGAGAAAGAAATAGAAAAGAAAATCTAGAAGAAAGTGATTTTATTTCCAAATTGTAGAAATGGAAAAAACAATATCCTTTATATAAAAGTGAGACTTTCCAAAAATTTAATTATAAATAAATATAATCAAATACCTATTTAAAACTTTAATCAAATCATTTTAAATTTTAAAATTTAAGTCATGATTAATTTGGTCAAGTTCAACGTATTAAATCAAAATGGGTTAGGTTCAAATGTTTGAAATCAAAAAATGGTCGGGTTTGATGTATGGTTATAAAGTTGGTATTAAAAGTCATATTTAAAATAAGCAATCGTAATTAAAACAACATTAAAGGAATTAATTCAAAATCTTCATAATAAATGTGTTTTTAATTATCATAATTTAAAATAGATAATCAATTAATAACAAAATATTTTTAAAAAATGAAATAATAATAATCAAATTTAACAACTGATCTTTTGAAATATCTAATTTTTATAACAACCTCCATATATTTCATAGGGATAAAAACTTTTAATAAAATATATTATAAGAAAAAGTTTTGTTTGGTTTACATCATGAATATAAATGCATTAAATATGGTGTCTTTTGAATTATGAATCATATTTTAAACATATAAACTTAACTTGTTTTGGTGAAGTAAAGCTTCTATAAGCCAAAAACACTTTGGTGTAAATTAAATACTCACATATCATATTACACCCCACAATTATTGTCATTTTCATTATTTTGCGCAAATAGATCATGCTCAATTTCATCCACAATTATTGTCATTTTCATTACTTTTGCACAAATATATCATGCCCAATTTCATACAAGTAGTTTCACTTAACACTCATACAGTTGACTTCATCAAGTGTACCTGCATTTTATACACTACTAGCAAAAGATATGATAGTTATTAAAAATAATAAACTTAATATCTCGTTCAAGGTAGTCTATCACTTTCCACATCATAGGAATCAAAATAAATAATGTTAGAAGAACTAATAATAACTTGTTATTATTTATATGAATCTTCTTCATGGGGTATCCAATCATAAAGGTTGGATTTCCTTTATTGTTGATTTTATTTTGGATAAAAATTCATTGCATTTGATATCATTCACTCAACATTTGTTTTATAAGAAATACGATCAAATTAATTTTTAACTTCATATTAATTAGGATTCATAATCATTTAATAATCATTCATAAGATCTTAACGTATATGATCATATTTTGATTTATATTTATCAATTATTTTTTATTATTACTCCTTAGCAATATGCTTACAAGAAATAGAAGTTTTTTTTATAAAATATTACTAACAAATTTTCTTAGTACACATTTTCAAATTCTCCCAAGTAAAGAATAATGACATGGTTCCATAATATATTTTACTATTTATTTAAATAATCAAAAATTTTATTTCTCTTTTAGATTAAAATCAATTCACTTGTGGTTTATTCTTACATGAATTTAAATTTATTTATTATCATGATATTATTTTAATATAATGAAAAACTCATTAATATCATAGTTGATGATATCTCATAAAGATTTCATCATTATCATGAGTGTAAAAATATTTTTCAATAAACTCATAATATTCATTATCAATGAATTTCTCAAATATTTTGTCAAGTCTTATTATACAATGAAATCATCTACATATTTTTCTTTTTAATATATGTCAACATCATAAAAAACTTCCAACAATAAAATTTTAAGTTCTCTAACTTCTGAGAGTATTTTATAATATTTTTGTTGTATTAAACTCACATACTTCCTTATGATTTCAAAGTCGATTCAAAATCTCACTTATTTCATCGATAAGGATAATATGTAATAAATTCGATTATCTCATGACATTTCAAATTTTTAGCATGCATAAATTTGATTTATATAAGTATGTCAAATATCATAAATTATACAAAATTAGAACTCATCTTTGCTACATAGAGCATAAATCACATTATATAATAATTACATTACATGATTTTTTTCAAACATTTATCAAAATAATAATATCATTTACATCTTGATCATTATAAACTTCCATAAGAATAATATACCAAAAATTAAAACAAAAACTCAAAATGCACAAAAAGATTTTTTTTATTAAAATAATTTAATAAGATTTTTTTTCGTACAATCCAATATTCAATTTTAACATTCTCAATATTATAACAAACTATTCATATAAGTTTTTTCCAATTAAAATATAAAAAATATATGAATACAATTTTTTAATTATAAGCTTGAATGGTCATAATAAAATTATGCTAAATTTTAATATACTCATCATAACATATTTTAATATTCTCAATATTATAACAAACTATTCATATAAGTTTTTTCCAATTAAAATATAAAAAATATATGAATACAATTTTTTAATTATAAGCTTGAATGGTCATAATAAAATTATGCTAAATTTTAATATACTCATCATAACATATTATTCATATAAAATTTTAATATATTAAAATTAATAAGATAGAATATGATAACTTGTATATCTTAATTACAAACTTGAGTAATCATAATAAATTACTTCATTTTTTTAATTATTAAAAGAATCTAGTATAAATAAGAAAAAATTATCATATTTATTTAATTACATTAAAATCATCTCAATAATAATAAATAATAGTTCTTTTCAAATTTAAAATATTAATATCCAACATTATAATCATGCAATCATGTTTATAAGTTGTATTAACACTTCATAATTTTCAACAAATAAAAAATAAAATTAACAAATCAAGATGTAAGGTAATGTCATCACATGACACTAATATAACAATAAGTCTTTATTTTTTTTAAAAAAAATAAATGTTGACATAATAAGAGAAACTTAATATATAATTTTTCAAAAAAATTTATTACTATTTTTTAATAAAAAATAACAATGATATGATGGTGTAGTCTTTAATATATACATATAAAACATGAAATATACAATATAAAATTATACATATATATAATTAATTTACATCACTCTAAAGTGATATAAATTTATTAATATAGATATGGTAAAAATATGATATTTTTCAAAATAGTAAATAAATAGTATTTGGAGAAACAAAGCATGCACACCTTTATAGAGATGATATTCATAAATCCTATACATTGTTGAAAAAATTTGAAGACATATCATAGGTTGAGTTGTATGATAGCAATGTTTTCAAGGATTTGTATATTTGTTTGCATTATCTCCCAAGATTCAACATTTCCCTACTACATAAAACTAATAAGAAAAAAAAAATAGAAAAAAATATCTAATAGAAAGTATTTTTTGTAAAAGTAGAGAAAGAGAACGATCTTCTTTGAATGAGAGTGGAACTTTTTAAAAATTTAATTTGTTGATAAATATAATTAAATACTTATTTAAAATTTTAATTTAATTAATTTAAATTTTAAAATTTAAGTCTAATTAATTTGATCAAGTTTAACATATTAAATTGAAAATGTGTTAGTATTAATGTTTGAAATAAGAAAACTGTCAAATTCGATTTATGATTATAAAATTAGTATTAAAAGTTACGTTTAAAATAAAAAATATTAATTAAAATAATATTAAATTAATTAATTCAAAATTTTTATAATAAACATATTTTTAGTTTGATAACAAAAATATGTTTAAAATTAATAATAAAGGGTTAATTATTACAATTTAAAATGGAAAATCAATAAATAATAAATTTATTTTAAAAAATTAAAGTAATAAAAATTAAACTCAATAATTACTTTTGAGATATTCAAAATTTTATAACAGAATACGACATTTAATTTTCACAAATATAACTTTATAATCTATAATATATAAGTATTTGAGTAGAAACTGGAGCGTCAATCTTTCTTATATCCTTAGTAAAGGCAACTCATTGGTGGACATGCTAGTTAAACTTGGTACAAGGCATCTTCTCAACGCATTGCCCTTAATCTCTTTTGGGATATTAGAAGCTTGATTCCATAGATTGTAATTCTGCTTTTATTCTTCTTGTTGATCTTTTGTTATGATTTTTGTGTTTAATTTCTCTCATCAACGAAAGAAATTCATGCAATAATATACACATATACCCTTTTATATATATATATTGTAGAAAGATTAAGTGAATTGGATGTTAGGGAATAATCAAAGTTGGAACATGTTCAAGAACTTTATATAGATACTTACAAACTATTTATCATTAAGGTTCTTATGTCAATATTTAGCCTGTACCAGCTAAACCAACTTTTGTTAGTTTATTGACCTATATTTTTCAATTTAACAAGAAGACATAATTATATTTTAGAAACATTTTTTATTTATTAAGTAGTAATTTATAAATAATTTTTTAAAAATTAATATAAAATAAACATATCAAATCTTATTATTTATTAAATGTTTATTAACTTTTTTTTGTTAAATGTTTTATTATTTATTCCAATAAAATAATTAAATCTCTTTTAAAAATAAAATTCAAATATAACTTTGCCTGATCATAAACAATACAAATTTTTCACTCAAAATTTTTACTTTTTGTATATTTATAAATAAATTTATAAAATATTATCAAGAAAACGTAAAATATTATATATATATAATAAAATATATTGTTATGAATTTTAAAATTAATACACTTTAATTACTACACAAATAAAAAGTTAAAAGTGAAACATAATTTACATTTATTAAAATATCTCATCAAATAAGCATGTAAAAATAAATTAAACAAATATAATTCAAATATTATTTCCATTAAAATTTGTAATAATAATATTAAACCATGATAAAATTTATAAATAAGTTAAAATAGTATTATTTATATTGTATTATTTTTTATAATATATTTTTTATGAAATTGTTCAAATAAATTAAACTTTTTTATGTTTGTATAAGATTTAAATATATTTTTAATTTTTATCAATTTAGTAAATTTTATTTTTAATATTGGTAATAATTTTTTAATTTTATTCCTAACTTTTTTAATTTTTTTATTTTATCGAACTTCCAATTAAATACACTATTATCATACCAATTTATATTGCGCATGAAAAGAATCACCTTAGCCAACCATAATCTTATTAGGGTTAACAGATGGGAACAGATGATCCTCCACCTTCTCTTTGCAGATGACTTATTACTCTTTATCAAATATAGACCATCGTAGGCAACACTAATATAAACACCTTAACTGATTTTGCATAGCTGTTGACCTCACCATCAACACCTAAAAATCAAAGTCATTTTGCCCAAATATTACTCCAAATTGGTTAAAGGATACTTTCACAATAACTTTAGGTATTCATTGCACATAAAAAATAGATAAATATCTCGACTTCCCCATTCTTTTTGATAAATGCAAGAAGGATTGTTGCAACACCATCGTAGAACACATCCAGAATCATCTAGTAGGTCGCGAAAAAAGGCTTCTAAATCGAAATGGGTGATTAACATTGACTAAATCAGTCCTTAATGTTATTCCTTTATACACAATGTGGTTGGTTACAATGAATTTCATCTTTAAACCAGTAAAGGAAATAAATAAGTATGTCTAAGATTCAATTTATCATGTGTTAAATATTTTATTGTCATATTTATAATTTAATTATTTAATAGGATAAGATCCTTGATTAAATTTAGAGATTTAACATTATGATAGAGACCATAAGAATGAGAGGTAAATCTTTTAAAATTTAATTTAAATTGTTCTTGATCGTTGGATTATTAAAGTATATTACTAATCCGGATAGATTAATATGTATGTAGCAATCTTCGTTGGATGAAAATTAATAGATCTTATTTATTAAGTTATATATATAGATACTACATATAGGGATATGATTATTAAACTGACTCAGTGAGAATTCCTAATGGTTACGATTACCTTTGATTTGACAATATTCTTACAATATTTAAATTTCCTTTGATCTGAAACTGTTATAATAATTGACAAAGTTATTTGTTATACTTTAATTCTAGACACCTAGTGCTTAAGGACACTAGTTGAAAGGATATTGGATATAATTGAATATTTGTAAAATTAATAATTGGTTAATCAGGAGTCCATCAACTCACGGTAATGAGTTTGAGCTTTATAATAACTAACACATTGGTTAAGAGAATTGAATAAATTAAGAAAAGAGTTTTTTTTAGGTCATTCATGGGTTAACTAATTATAGTTTAACAATTATACCATTCTCTAATGTTAACTAAGAATTGGAAAGATGGAAGGAATTTTTCTTTTCTTCTATGGTTCTTAAAAGTAAAAAGGTCTTATTTCAAACTATCTGACCATCGAGAAGTGTTTCTATACGTCAACCTTGGTTAGTAAATTAATGCGACTAATTTGCTACCAATTTAGTATTAAACCTATGGAGTCACAAATTAATATATCTTATAGTCACTTTCATAATTGATTAACATATCTTCTAATTAGTTTCATATCCGACTCACAAAAAATATGATAAAGATAAATGATAAGCATAAATTTCATAAATAATTATCTCTCACTTTTATCTCATTAAGACTTCTTATATGTTCAATTAAGTGGTCTTTGTCATATTTTATGAGTTTGGGTTCATATGAAGTTTAATTGAATTTCTTTGCTTACCCGATTAAAATGACACTATTATGGTATTTTGAGCATAATAGGAGTTTTAGACATCCAAAAATCATGAAATCTGTCTTGAATGAAAGATTAAAGAAGTGTCCATAGTTACAAAGCAAGATCAGACTCTAAATGGGATGTTTAGGACTCCGAAATTATCTCAAAAGATGAGATAGTGTTGCTGACGTGGAATTTGAACAGTGTGCAAAGATCCGGCCATATCTTGAGATATAGAAGTCATATTGAGATGAAATCAAATTTGTTGGACAGCTAAGATCCGGGGCTACAACTTTTGTTCAGAAGTCAAGCTCTAATTCGGACATGTGAACATCCGAAATTGCGGTGCAAGAAAGTCAAAATTGTTGTGCTCATTGGTGGCAAAAATTCAAAAGTGTTTTGCATTTTCAACAAAGCCCATGTGAAAGCAATAAAAAGGTAGAAAAGTAATATCCTAGTTGGTGACTTTCTGAAGATGATGCCTCAAAAATCCTCTATAAATAGAAGGGTTTACAAGAGGAGAAACACACCATTTTGGAGATTAACTCCAATACCATTTTCCATCTTTCTTTCTTTCTTGTTAGTTTGCCTCCTACATGGAAGGCTTATGTTTTCTTTCTTGTTAGTTTGCCTCCTACATGGAAGGCTTATGATTTATTTGTTGTTAGTTGCCTCCTACATGGAAGGCTTAGGATTTATTTGTTGTTAGTTTGCCTCTTTCTTTGTTGTTAGTTTGCCTCCTTCATGGAAGGCTAGGTTCGTAGTTTCAATTCAAGGATTCAAGCTATTTTCATTTTAACTTTGAGGTCTTGATCTTTATTTACATGCTTATTCAGTGATTTCTACTTTGCTTTACTATATTCTTCAATTTTATTCTTTTAATCAAAGTTTGATCGGTTGACGTATTTTGATTAATGTATAATTGATTTATAATTGGTTTTTGATTGGTAAATCATTTTCCAAAAGTTTGAAGAGTAGAAATTAAGTAATTGAATTGAAGGTTTTCATTTTATTACTTACTTCAACTGAATTCTGATTGTGAAATTGGTTTAGATAAAAGATTAAGTGGTTACTAAATCTTGTTGATCATAATCAATTAAATTCTGAGAGGTTTCTCAGTAGAGAATTCAAGGATCATTTTAGGGGTTCCAGATGATCCTAGGTTGATAAACACAATGCATGATTTTAGTGATCAATGATTAGTTAAGAAAATAGCCTCTGAATTCCTTGAGTTGATAATTGTTAAGTCCAATTAATTTCATTCTGTATTTTGTATTTAGAACTCAACATCGCATCTTTACAAAACTCCCTTGTTCTAATTTTCTCCTTATTTGCTTAAGAATTTGAAATGGTCTTTGGGAGATGACCTAGGTTGCACCTTATACTATACCAATAGTTTGGGGAAATCTAGAAATTATTTTTGCGCGTTTGCGACGAGCGTGTCAAAAATTTGGCGCCGTTGCCGGGGATCATTTTAGTTTCCTAGGCTCATTTAGGAGTTTGTATAAAAATTTTAATCTTTCTAACAATTTTTTTTTACTTTAGGTATATATTCTTGGATTTTCTGTATGAATTCACCTTTTTGTGTATGACCCGATCCAATCCTGAAAATTTATATGCATATGATCCTGAGATTGATAGAACATTCCACATTTGAAAAGAGCACATAGAAGGCATTCATTCAGTAATAACCAAGAAAGTAACAGTAGTGATTTTTCATCTTTAAATTTTGATAGTTTCAAATATTTTGCTAAGAACATGGCTGATAGAACCCTAAAAGAATTAGCTGCACCTGATGTTGGTTATCAACCGTTGTGTATTCAATACCCTGATGTTGATGCACCATTTGAACTAAAGTCTGGATTAATACATTTGCTACCTATGTTTCATGGCCTTGCAGGTGAAGACCCTCATAAACATTTGAAGGAATTTCACATTGTGTGTTCCACAATGCGGCCATAAGGAATTCCTGAAAATCATATCAAGTTGAAGGCATTTCCTTTCTCCTTAAATGATGGAGCTAAGGACTGGTTGTACTATCTACATCCAACATCTGTTACAAGCTGGAATGATATGAAGAGATTATTCCTGGAGAAATTCTTCCCCGCATCCAGAACAGCAGCTATCAGAAAAGAGATTTGCGGCATCAGACAGAACTCCCAAGAAACTCTCTATGAGTATTGGGAGAGATTCAAGAAACTATGCGCCACTTGTCCACACCATCAAATCAGTGATCAATTACTGATTCAGTATTTCTATGAAGGACTCATGCCAATGGACAGAAGCATGGTTGATGCAGCTAGTGGTGGAGCACTTATGGACAAAACTCCTACAGCAGCTCGAGATTTGATTGCCAACATGGCAGAAAATTCTCAGCAATTCAATTCTCGAACTAATTCCTTGTCTAAAGGAGTCCATGAAATGACCACCAAGACAGACCATACACGATTGGAGAACAGAATTGAAGAACTAACCTCCATCGTAAGACAGTTGGCTATCGGACAACAACAACAACTTAATGTTGTTGACAAAACCAAAACATGTGGCATCTGCACTTCTGCAGATCATCCTACTGATGCATGCCCAACATTGCAAGAAAGTGACACACCTGAGGCTGCAGTAAATGGTATTTTTGGCACAGGACAACAATACAGGCCTCCTCAACATTATCAGCAACAGAAGTTTGAACCACCTTCTGGATCATACAATCCTAGTTGGAGAAACCATCCTAACTTGAGATATGGTCCTCCACAACAACAAAGGATTCAAACATCTGACTCCCAAAATAAATACCAACCACCGCCATTCAGACAACAACAACAGCATATGCAGCAATTTGTACCCTCTAATGCTTCTGAACCCTCTCTTGATGATTTGATGAAGCAATTAGCAACCAACAATCTTCAGTTTCAACAAAATGTAAGTTCTATCATTCAGGATTTACAAACTCAAATTGGGCAGTTGGCTACCACTGTCAACCAATTGAAATCTCAAGGTTCTGGTCAACTACCTTCTCAACCTGTCATAAATCCCAAAAATGTGAATGCCATGACCTTGAGAAGTGGGAAGAAAGTGCAGACAGACCCTACAATTTTAAAGCAACAAAGCTTCAATCAGACTAATCCACACCAAAAAGAAGCATTTATCTCCACACCTGGAGACATCTCTGATAAACCATCTGAATCAGAGGAAAAGTCTGATGAAAAAAGTACACCAGCCTTCGATAAGACATCGAATGATCAACAAAAAGAAGCTTGCCATAAACGATCTGCACTTGAAGCATCTGATGAGACAAAAACCCCAAATTGTGCTGATCAAAAGGTATCTTTACCTTTTCCAAATAGAATGGTCCAATCCAAGCCCAATGTTCATGCAGAATTGGATAAGGAGCTTCTAGATACCTTCAGGAAAGTGGAAGTCAACATACCACTTCTAGATGCTATCAAGCAAATTCCCAAATATGCCAAATTTCTAAAGGACTTGTGCACGCATAAGAGAAGACTCAAAAGGGATGAGAAGATTAGTGTGGGACGCAATGTTTCTGCCTTAATTCAACCTAGCCTCCCTCAGAAATGTAAAGATCCAGGAACTTTCACCATTCCTTGCACAATAGGAAACTCTACATTTGGTGATGTATTGCTGGATCTAGGTGCTTCCATTAATGTTATGCCCTCATCAGTTTATAAATCTTTGAATCTGGGAGAACTGAAGCCAACTGGTGTGGTGATTCAATTAGCCAACAGAAGTACATCACATCCAGCCGGAGTACTTGAAGATGTGCTAGTTCAAGTGAATAAGCTGATCTTTCCAGCTGATTTCTACATTTTGGATATGGAAGACGAGTCATCCATCAATAGAGCAACCTTGATCCTAGGGAGACCTTTCCTCAAAACGGCAAAAACAAAGATAGATGTGCATACGGGGACTCTCTCTATGGAATTCGGAGATGATATCATCCAATTCAACATATTTGAAGCCATGAAGCATCCCATAGAGAATCATTCACTCTTTCAACTTGATGCCATAGATCTTCTTGCGAATGATTGTTCTATTGACAATCTACTTTTTGAATTTTTTTATTTTGATTTAGATTACTTAGATAATTTTACTTGCACATGTGATGAATTTGATCCATGTATTGTCTGTTCCAGGATTAATGCTGCAGACCAAACTTCATTGAAAGATGACACGTTAGATGCAAGTGTTGCAGACATTTCAATCTCAGATAGATCCCTTCCTTCCATAATACAACCACCTCCTTTGGAGTTGAAGCCTTTGCCTGAACATCTAAAGTATGCTTATTTGGGGGAAAATGAGAAGCTTCATGTCATTGTAGCAAAGAACCTTCTACCACAACAAGAAGAACGGTTGCTGCAAACCTTAAGAAGCCATAAACAAGCAATTGGATGGACTTTGGCTGATATTCCAGGCATTAGCCCATCTACTTGTATGCATAGGATATTGTTGGAGGAAAACACCAGACCTGTTAGACAACTACAAAGGCATTTGAATCCAACCATCCTAGATGTGGTAAAGAAGGAAGTAGGTAAGCTTTTGGCAGCTGGTATCATCTATCCCATCTCAGACAGTGATTGGGTAAGCCCGGTGCAAGTAGTTCCTAAGAAGACTGGCATGACTGTAGTCAAAAATCACAATGATGAACTAATCCCTACCAGAATACAAAACAGTTGGAGAGTGTGCATAGATTATAGGAAGCTTAACCAAGCTACTCGCAAGGATCACTTCCCTTTGCCCTTCATAGACCAAATTTTGGAAAGATTAGCAGGAAAATCTCACTATTGCTTTCTAGTTGGTTTTTCAGGTTATTTTCAAATACATATAGCCCCAGAAGGCCAGCATAAGACCACATTCACTTGTCCTTTTGGTACTTTTGCCTATCGAAGGATGCCCTTTGGTCTATGCAACGCCCCTGGAACCTTTGAAAGATGCATGGTAAGCATTTTCTCTGATCTCTTAGAAAGTTGCATAGAAGTGTTTATGGATGACTTCACTATATATGGTTCTTCTTTTGATGCATGCTTAGAAAGCCTCTCTAAAGTTTTGGACAGATGCATTGAGACTAACCTGGTTTTGAATTTTGAAAAATGTCATTTCATGGTAACAGAAGGTATAGTCTTAGGACACTTGGTATCTAGCAAAGGTTTAGAGGTTGATAAGGCCAAGATAGACATTATTACTTCTCTACCTTACCCCACTTCTGTGCGAGAAGTACGTTCTTTACTTGGTCATGCAGGTTTTTACAGAAGATTCATCAAGGATTTTAGCAAGATTGCACAACCTCTTTCTAAACTACTACAAAAAGATACCAAATTTGTGTTTGATCAAGCATGCAAGGATTCATTTGATGAACTAAAGAAGCGGTTGACAACCACTCCCATCATTCAACCACCTAATTGGACGTTTCCATTTGAATTAATGTGTGATGCATCTAATTATGCCCTTGGTGCTGTACTGTCTCAAAGAGTTAGCAAGAGATCTCATGTCATTGCATATGCCTCTCGCACACTAGATGCAACCCAATCCAATTACACAACAACTGAGAAGGAGCTTTTGGCAATTGTGTTTGCATTAGATAAATTTCGCTCCTATTTGCTTAGATCTAAAGTTATTGTCTTTTCTGACCATGCAGCTTTGAAATACTTGCTTAAGAAGGCAGATGCTAAGCCGAGACTGATTCGTTGGATGCTTCTGTTGCAAGAATTTGATTTAGAGATTAAAGACAAGAGTGGTGCAGAGAACCTTGTAGCAGATCATTTAAGTCGGATCCAGCAACCTTGTGAAGAAACTTCAATTGCAGATTCATTCCCAGAAGAGCATCTCTATCATTTGCACGGGAAAGATCCTTGGTATGCAGATTTGGTAAACTATCTGGTTGCTAAAGAAATACCCAAACACTTCACCAAATCGCAAATTGCCAAGTTGAAAAGTGATGCCAAACACTACATATGGGATGAACCATACCTTTGGAAGACATGTAGTGATCAAATTATTAGAAGATGTGTTCCAGATCATGAAGTTCAGTCTGTACTTACCTTTTGTCATTCCCTAGCTTGTGGTGGACACTTTGGGCCACAACAGACAGCTAGAAAAGTACTAGACTCAGGCTTTTATTGGCCTACAATATTTCGTGATGCACACAAATTATGCATAACTTGTGAGAAGTGCCAAAGAATAGGGAGTATTTCGCGCAGAAATGAGATGCCCCAACAACCACTTCTCTTTTGTGAGGTATTTGATGTATGGGGTATAGACTTTATGGGTCCATTCCCTGTCTCTTTTGGCTTTGTTTACATTCTGCTAGCTGTTGATTATGTTTCAAAATGGGTGGAGGCAAAAGCCACTCGTACTGATGATGCTCGAGTTGTTGCAGATTTTATCAGGTCTAACATTTTTAGCAGGTTTGGCATTCCTAGAGCTCTAATTAGTGACCAAGGTACTCATTTTTGCAACCACACAATGGAAGTCCTACTCCGAAAATATGGAGTCATGCATAAAGTCTCCACCCCATATCATCCTCAAACAAATGGTCAAGCTGAAGTTTCTAATCGAGAGATCAAGAAAATCTTAGAGAAAACAGTTCAGCCTAACAGGAAGGATTGGAGCTTGCGCCTTGTTGATGCGTTATGGGCATATAGGACAGCCTACAAGTCACCCATTGGCATGTCTCCCTACAGGATTGTCTTTGGTAAAGCATGTCATCTTCCAGTTGAATTAGAGCATAGAGCATTTTGGGCAGTAAAGAAATGCAACATGGATCTAGACCAAGCAGGAATCCATAGGAAGCTTCAATTGCAGGAACTTGAAGAAATTCGATTAGAAGCATACGAAAACTCCAAAATTTACAAAGAAAAGATCAAAGCTCTTCATGACAAAAAGTTGGCAAGAAAGGATTTTTCCGTTGGACAAAAAGTTCTCCTTTTCAATTCTCGGCTAAAGCTTATGCCTGGTAAGCTACGCTCTAGATGGTTAGGACCATTTGTAGTTACTAATGTTTTTCCTTATGGTGCAGTGGAGATAAAAAATGAGGTAACTGAAAAAATCTTCAAGGTGAATGGACATCGTCTTAAACCATTTTTCGAAGGTTTTCAAAAGCACACGGTAGAAGAAGTGCATTTGCACAATGCCACATACTTGCAATAAATTCAAGAGAAGTCTCTCTCTCTCTCTCTTTCTCTCTCTCTCTTTCTCTCTCTCCCTCTCTCACATTCCTCACTTATAAGTTTCAACTAATCTCTCAACTTCCTTCTTCACCTCTTAAATCATCCCAACTATTACACTACATTGAGCTTGCAGGAATAATAACTTGAGTGTTTTAAGAAAAAAATGGAGAAAGCTCTCACCAGGATCAAAATTTTGTTCCCTACTCTCCCCAGAAATTTTCTTAAAGACATTTACAATTGCAGACCTGAACGATTGAGGGCATTAACACTCTTAGGCCTTCCAGAAGATGCCCGTTGGATCATTGAAGCTAAGGTACGTTTAGCAGGTGAATTTCAAGAATCATTTGTTAAAAACATGCCAGTTATGGGAAGAAGTTCCTATGCAAAGAAGAGAAGGGCAAAAGAATTGGAGTTTGCTACACGTGTGCAAGATGGACCTGTAACATAAGATGCAAGAACCCTGGAATGGTTTCAAGAAATCGAGAGGACAAAATTCAATTCATAAAGGATGGACTGAGTAAGGAGTCATTGGATGATATCATTCAGACTCTTGAGACGCATCCTAGTGGGCATGTACAAGGAGTCCTTCTTGATTTGTTTGAACTGTTCCGTAAGGAAAAAGCACGTTATAGTCTTGGGAATCTGACTTTAAAAGACCCTGTTGTCAGTTTACAAGAAAACTGAATGGGAAGCACATCCTCGACTCTTAGAAGGCGTTTCAGCCGTTACTGGACGTAAAACCAGAGGAAGATGTGAGCCACAATCACAATTACTGTTCATTCTCATGCGTGTATGTTTGTCATTTACATTGTCTTTTCAATTTATTGGGCCACCATTTTTTTTGAAATTTTCACCCCTGCTTAAAGTCTTTCCCCTCTAACATTCACCTTTTCCTTGAACAAAAAATTCAAACTTTTGCTACAAAAATTCAAACTTTTGCAACAAAAATTCAAACTTTTGCTACCAAATCCTGATCCCGCACTATTCAAGCGATCTCCTTGTCTGATATTGAGTCCCTATAAATTATCAACCTCTATGACATATTTTTTCAAAAAAAAAAAAAGACAAACACCGTATATGGATAGGATCAATACTATCTGTGTTTTTGGTGGGTCTAACCTTGGAAAGGATGGAGAATTTCAACATGCAGCTTATACCCTTGGTAAGGTATTAGCTGCAAGAAAAATCAATCTTGTTTATGGGGGAGGGATTCAGGGTTTAAAAGGATGTGTTGCAGGATCTGCATTCACAAAGGGATGTAACGTCTTAGGTGTTGGCTTAAAAAATGAGAGCACCTCCTACTTCACCCTGGGTACTGAATTGAAGGTTGCAACCATGCATGACCGTATGAGACACATGTTGATTAATTCTAATGCATTTATTGCATTACCTGGTGGTCTTGGAACAATGGAAGAAATTTTTACCATTATATTTTGGACCTATCGGAATTTTCATAAAAAACCTTTGGGCTTGTTGAATATTAATGGCTTTTATAATGGTTTGATATCCTTTTTAGATCATGCAGTAGAGCAGGAGTTCATGCCACAATCCATGCGCAACATCATAGTATCTGCTTCAACTGTTGAACAGCTACTTGAGATTTTGCAAAATCCTACATCTGAGCTCAGTCAAGCAATGCAGCTGGTGAACCAACCAAATCAGGATGACAGAGACAAAAGAGAACCAGATACCACTCTTCGGTTATAACTTTTACTTACTTTGGTGGTTTTCTTACATTTCTTTTCCTGTTATATGAAATTCCATCTAAGACATTGGGGACAATGTCTTGGATAGGTTGGGGGGAAGATGGTCCGATATCTAAAAAAAAAAAACAAAAAAACAAAAAAATTAGGTTAGAATCATAAACTTGCTTTGAGTAAGATGGCTGAGTAAGGAGTTACACTTGACTCTTGATACGCATCTTATGATTAAAAAAAAATTGAATGTGGAAGTATGTTTTTTTTTCTTTAGATTTCATAAAATAATTGAAGAAAAATGATTTACATTTCGAGATTAATTAGTTTGGCAACACATATTTGAACTGGATAGATTAGATTTGATAAATATATTACCTGTGAGATTTTGAGCCTTATTATTATTTTCTTTCTTGTGTGATTTTCATCCATGGAATATGTTACTTCAGAACTTGCATTGATTCTTTTTGAAGCTACATTTTCACATGAATTGTACAAAAATGATTGAGGCATTTTTTTTTTCTTGAACAAACCACTTGGCCAAATAACCAAACCGTATAATTTTATCCTTTGATCAGCCCTTTGAGCCGATTAGCCTTTTCTTCTTTTTAGCTCACCACAAAACAAAAAAAAAAAAACAACTTTGTTTGACCATAGAAGGTGAGGAATACTGGATTTATCATACCATAAGTGTTTCAATAAGTGTGGGGGAGATTATTGTTGTGTTCATCAATATCATGGTTAAAAAAAAAACTAAAGCAAGAAATTAATAAATAAACTATTATATAGAAAAAAAAAAGAATGAAGAAGTAATATCTATTTCTCACACTTGCACTTAGACTCAGTTCTCAATCCTCACCATTTTCCTTGGTCTAACATTGTATCTCTTCAATATATCATTTCATATTTCTAATCCCGTTATAACCAAAATAAAGACCTCTTGATTTGTGCATTGCATGTGTACATAGTAGTAGAGAAGTAGAAGATATGCAAGCCTATGATAGTTCATCTTTCATGGATTGAATTTGAGAGAAACACTTACCAAATCAAACACCTGAGAGATTCAGAGTATATCATGTGAGGTTTTATCTTTCTCAATCTATGTTTTTCAAATTAAAGTTGCCTTTCTAAGTAATTTCAAAAATGTGATGAAAGAATGCTTCATGAAATTTTGTGAACTCTTGAGAAATCAACTCAAAACTTTGATGTTCTTTCAAAAAAAAAAATAGTCACCAATCCTTAACATAAGTTTGCCTGAGACGTGCAAAAGATAAGTGTGGGAGAATTTGATAAGCATAAATTTCATAAATAATTATCTCTCACTTTTATCTCATTAAGACTTCTTATATGTTCAATTAAGTGGTCTTTGTCATATTTTATGAGTTTGGGTTCATATGAAGTTTAATTGAATTTCTTTGCTTACCCGATTAAAATGACACTATTATGGTATTTTGAGCATAATAGGAGTTTTAGACATCCAAAAATCATGAAATCTGTCTTGAATGAAAGATTAAAGAAGTGTCCATAGTTACAAAGCAAGATCAGACTCTAAATGGGATGTTTAGGACTCCGAAATTATCTCAAAAGATGAGATAGTGTTGCTGACGTGGAATTTGAACAGTGTGCAAAGATCCGGCCATATCTTGAGATATAGAAGTCATATTGAGATGAAATCAAATTTGTTGGACAGCTAAGATCCGGGGCTACAACTTTTGTTCAGAAGTCAAGCTCTAATTCGGACATGTGAACATCCGAAATTGCGGTGCAAGAAAGTCAAAATTGTTGTGCTCATTGGTGGCAAAAATTCAAAAGTGTTTTGCATTTTCAACAAAGCCCATGTGAAAGCAATAAAAGGGTAGAAAAGTAATATCCTAGTTGGTGACTTTCTGAAGATGATGCCTCAAAAATCCTCTATAAATAGAAGGGTTTACAAGAGGAGAAACACACCATTTTGTAGATTAACTCCAATACCATTTTCCATCTTTCTTTCTTTCTTGTTAGTTTGCCTCCTACATGGAAGGCTTAGGTTTTCTTTCTTGTTAGTTTGCCTCCTACATGGAAGGCTTAGGATTTATTTGTTGTTAGTTGCCTCCTACATGGAAGGCTTAGGATTTATTTGTTGTTAGTTTGCCTCTTTCTTTGTTGTTAGTTTTCCTCCTTCATGGAAGGCTAGGTTCGTAGTTTCAATTCAAGGATTCAAGCTATTTTCATTTTAACTTTGAGGTCTTGATCTTTATTTACATGCTTATTGAGTGATTTCTACTCTGCTTTACTATATTCTTCAATTTTATTCTTTTAATCAAAGTTTGATCGGTTGACGTATTTTGATTAATGTATAATTGATTTATAATTGGTTTTTGATTGGTAAATCATTTTCCAAAAGTTTGAAGAGTAGAAATTAAGTAATTGAATTGAAGGTTTTCATTTTATTACTTACTTCAACTGAATTCTGATTGTGAAATTGGTTTAGATAAAAGATTAAGTGGTTACTAAATCTTGTTGATCATAATCAATTAAATTCTGAGAGGTTTCTCAGTAGAGAATTCAAGGATCATTCTAGGGGTTCCAGATGATCCTAGGTTGATAAACACAATGCATGATTTTAGTGATCAATGTTTAGTTAAGAAAATAGCATCTGAATTCCTTGAGTTGATAATTGTTAAGTCCAATTAATTTCATTCTGTATTTTGTATTTAGAACTCAACATCGCATCTTTACAAAACCCCCTTGTTCTAGTTTTCTCCTTATTTGCTTAAGAATTTGAAATGGTCTTTGGGAGATGACCTAGGTTGCACCTTATACTATACCAATAGTTTGGGGAAATCTAGAATTTATTTTTGCGCGTTTGCGACGAGCGTGTCAATAAACTTTTGAAAAAAACACAACAATACTCAACATCCTATTCTCAATAATATTTTCTTATACTTTCAAAACCCTTTTTAGAATATTTTAGAGGCTTTCTTTGATATGCAACTTTCACTCTATCAAATTGTTAATGGCAAGGATTTTGTCTCAATACGTATACACATAGGTTCTTCGCACTATCGAAGAGAAAATTTTGAAGACTACATCATTTGAGATATATGCATATTTTCATTATGTAAAATTTTAAACACATAACATAAAAATATGATTACTTTTTATTACACTACAATGTTGTGAACATCTTGTAATCCTACAACTAGATGAAGAATTCATTTAGGGATCCAACTCAAGTCACCATTTGCATATGGTAAAGTAGGAGAACTTGATCTTGCCCAATTTTATCAGAGGCATATGCTTATGCCAAACTAGAAAAACCAATATAACTCTTGTTGGCAAACTCACATGGAAACTCCTCAACATGGATGGCAACGTTTTAGGTAACCCAAGATTTACAAACATTGGATTTAAGGTTCTATGAGGGCATTAGGTCTTAAAACAATATTCTAATATAAATTAAGACGATCCTACTCAAGTTGAAAATGACATGAGATGAAAGAATAAAAAAACTAACTTACTATGCGAATGACATTGAAGTAGTTAAACTTATTCACTCTAACTCACCTTTTTATCACTACCAACCTCCCATCGCCACCATCCAAGATTACTTAAAATGAAACTTGATAATCAATATCTATTATGCTCTCTAAAAAATAAACAATTACACAAACCTATTAGTCAAACATGAAGAATCTCAAAAGAAAAGCTTCATTTTTATCCGATATCCCTATATCACTCAACAAACCTTTATTCGATAACTTACAAAAATTAGATTTCTTAGATCATAATTTTATCTTTTCAATTTTCACTTGTTAAATAAAAAACAAATTTTTAGGTGATTTAATGATAAAAAATTTATAATATAAGATATTTGTATAAAAAAAAATTTATATTCACAAAAGTTTGGTATATATTATAAAGTTTAATTGAACTTCTTTAAGCCAAATTAAAAAAATATGTAAGAAGAATTAACAAAAAATAAAATTAAAAATTTGAAAAAGTCAAAGGTAAAAATAAAAAAATTACTAAAATTAAAAATAAATTTTATCATATTTATAAAAATTAAAAATATATTTAACCTTTTGTTTAATTATTATAAAAATATATAAAAATAGAATAATATACTATACAGAAATATGAAAACTTGATAGCACATGTAAAATATTTATAATAAAAATAAAATTTATTTCTTATAATATATAAAATCATAATTTATATTAAATAGGGCAGGTAATTTTTTAATATTTTCTATTTTAACTCAATTACGAAAGGAACTTCCTTTTTGAGCAAAAAACTGGACAGGACTACTTTATATATATATATAAAAGATAACAAAATAAAATATTAATTATTGACAATAAAATATTAATTATTGACAATGAGAATGTCTTTTATTATTTTTTTCTCTTTCTCAATTATTCTTTAATTTTATATTTTAATTTATATTTTTAAAATTCATATAAATTTTAATTATATATACAATATTTTTTTCTTCACATGAGATTTCATATGTTCTTTAAAAAAAATCATATTTATGTTAAATAAAATCATTGTAGATAATAAAAAATTTTATTCAAAAATTCAATACAACTGCATGCTAATACACACTCAATATTCAATATAAAAATTACTAATTTTTAACTACATTTATGCATGAAATTTTATTTAATGTTTGACCCTTGTCTCACTTGTTTTAAGGTCTTGTCCCTGGTCACAGGTTGCTTATCACTTAAACTGACCTCTTCATGTATAAAAATAAATTAATTTTCATTTATTATCAATTCAATAAAATTTTATTATATCACTTAATTATCCAGTCACATCATTAAAAAAATTTTACTTAAGTATTTTTTAACTTATAGTATTATATAAGATTTACTTATTCATCCATATTTTCCCCCTTAAAATTATAATTATTCTATGATTAAACGTAAATGAATGAAAAGAACGTTAACAAATATTCTTTAGAATCTAATCAAAGAATCACGAGAAAAAAAATTCATAAAAAATATACCAATATATTTCACTTTAATTTTTAATATATGCGTATTGTAATTTGAATAACCTATATATATATATATATATATATATATATATATATATATATATATATTAACAAATATGATTAGAACACATGTTGGAGGAGCTCGTGCAATATAATTGTACTAATAATTTATTCAAAGGTTTTAACCACTTTTTAACAATCCTAAACTTCTTATAATGTAATTATACTTTTAATTTTTTAATCTTAACTAAAAAAATAAAAAAGTGAGAAATTATTCTAATTGGAAAGCCTTTCCAAATTCAATTCATAAATTCAAGCAAGTTATACAATTCTCATTGTTAGATAATTAATTAGCTTATCCATCCAAAAAAATAAATATGTGAATTAGATTAAATTTATTTATTTTTATCTATTTTATGATTATTTATTTATATTTCTTGAAAATTTTAATTAAGTATATTAAAGAAATTAAATAATTTGCAAAAAATTTTAAGTTCAACCTTATTATCCTTTACTATATAAAAATATAATTTTGAGAAAACAATTTATTTAGCTTCGAGAAGGATTTAAAAGTTTAATTTCCACTTATATTCTAGTGATGGATTTGAATTATATTATAAAGTTTCTTTTTCATAAATTATTATTTTTTTAATAATTTTTTTCTAATAAATTTAGTGACCAATAAATTAATGGATGAAGAAGCCATTGAAACAAAAATAATTATGATTGTTAAAATAAACTATGATCCATGAATTAACCTAGCTTAATATAAGTTACAAGTAGAAGTGTTCTGATTATCTTTTGCTTTATTTATCCAACTAGTTCACTAGTTTAAACCAATTTGTGAAGAATTAGATCAACTTGTGAATTAATTTTTCATATTTTATAATATCTTATAATTTTTTATCTTTTTAATAAGTGATAATAATAATTTTTATAATATTTTTTAAAATTTTACATTTTGATATTTTTAATATATTTTTTAGGTTTTTTTTTTTTTTTCATTTGAAAGTTAACATCTAAGCTAACCTATTAGGTTAGTAAATTATATTAGATATTTTCTTATCACGCTATAAAGGTAAAATAAGTTTGATTGAGTCATATTTAAATTTAGCCTATAATAAATTTTAGAATAAGCTAAATTAACTAATGTTGCTTTAAAAATATGATGCCATAATTTTTAAAATAGTACTATCACTACCCTCACTTGCATATTGTGAAACGTCCTTTTCATCATTGTTGTAAAAGGTAGTTTACCTCTTTTCTTAAAAATGGCTACTATACTAATACCAACCTTTTGGTAAGCAATTACATGATTGAACATTTAGGTGATGTTACCTGTTTTTATAGATTTTAAGAGAAATTTTTAAGTGAATTATATTTATCATATAAAATTATAAACTATTTAATTAAAATTTATTAACTTAATTGATAATTAATTAAAAATAAAATTACCTTAACTAAAATTAACTCTTAATCAATATTAACTCTAACTCCAAAATTACTAGTTAAAAACTATTTATAGTTCATGTAATTTTTTTAGTTAATTATTAATTAATTCAAAATTTAAATTATCAAAATTTAATTGAATAATTTACAATGGTGCATAATAAACCTAATTTACTAAAAAAATTTGTCTATTTTAATATTTAAGTCAATTATCTCTTTATTCTTTATTGTCATCTTCCTTTATATATATTTTGTTTGTTAGGATTAAATTAAGAGGGATAAAAATAAAGAAAAAAAATACGATTATTAAAAATATATTTTTTTTTCTTTTTTACTTGATCATGAAAATATAAGGAAAGAAATTATTTTTTAGTGAAATTCTTAGAAAATTAATCCTTTAAATAAGAGAAAATTAAAGGAAAAAATATATTTCATTTTTTTAAAATTTTAAATTATTTAAAAAATTAAAAATTTAAAGGAAATTTATTATATTAATAAAAAATAAATATAATAAAAGTTAAAATTTTAAGTTTAATTAAATTTTTAATTAATATAAAAATATCATTTTTATTATCAATTTATTTATTTTCACTTTTTTTACTTATTTAAAAAAATTATTTTTTTTATTTTTATCTATCCAAACAATTCATTTTTTTATTTTTTATTTTATTTTTTATCTTTTTATTTATTTTATTTTTTACCTCATCCAAATAAAATATTAAGGAATCACCCAGTAAATTATTCATAAGCTAAAAAGTGAAAGATCTTTAAATGCTATTTATTTTGTCTATTTATTTATTATTATTAATTATATTTAAAAATGTAGTTAAAAATATGTTTGGTTAAAATTTTAGAAACAGTCTCTGAAAACGTGTTAATAAATTGGCCATAAAAAATTATTTTTAATATTTTCTTATAAGTTTTTAAAATGGAAAGAAAGAACAATACATTAGCATACTTGTAAATAACTGAAAAATGTGTTGAGCTCCTTTCTTAGACGATTGGAACCTTGTTATCTACATTTTCTCTATCCTTTTCATAATTTTTCTTTCCATGAGGCGAGCGCAGATCTTGTAGTATTTAAAATTTGATATTAGCCCTTGTAGTATTTAAAATTTAATATTATAAAATTATATAACAAATTTAATGTTATATATATCATATAAGTTTTATGGAAAAGAGTTAGTTTTATTTCAGAAAAAAATTTATAACTACTTTATTTAATAAAATTTTTAAAATATTAACATAAATCAATTTAACTATTAAATTTTACAAATTATTATGTAAATTAAATTTGTATAAAATTTAAAATAAATTAATATTTTATTAAATAATTTTAATTTAATTTATATTCAAAGAGATATATTATAAGTTAAATTAAAATTATTTAATAATATATGAATCTCTATTAAATTTTAAAAAAATTTACAAATTTAATCTAAGTATAAAATTTTTAATTTAATGATTGAATTGATAAAATTTAATGTTAATAATTAAAAATAAATTTAACAAAAATTAATCTTACAATAAATTAATTATTTCCTAATTTTTTATAAAAATATATCATATTATTTTAAAAATTAAACTTAATATTAAAATTTTTTATAAATTTTTAAAATTAAGATGAATAAATTATACATATTTTTAATAATTTTATTTTGACTATATTAAATTTTATATATAAAAATACAAATTAAAAAAAATTACCCTCTAATTAAAAAATATTTTATAAACTTTTAGTTTATTAAAAATAAATAAACCAAATACGTTCTCACGATATCAAAATAAATATACAATCTATTTCAAAAATTATAAAATTCAATATATTTTTTAAAAAGTAAAAAAAAATATTTTTTTAAACTAAAGAGCTACTAAATTCATCCATACATGTGTTATCAAACTTTTTTTTCTTCTATTATACAAACTAAATAGTTTGTATTTTTTTTTTATATTAAGATGGTTGTTATAAGATTTTTTTTAAAATTGATAGAAAAATTAAACTAAAATTAATTTCATGACTATTTTAAAAATTTTAAGATTGTAACTTTTATACTTTGTTTGAATAGATGAAAAAATTAAGAAGAAAAGAATAGAAAAGAAAAAAAATAAAAAGAATAATGTGAAAATTTTAGTTGTTTGAATTGATAGAATATTTTAATAAAAAAGAAAGAAATTAATTTTTGTTGGACAAAAATATTCTTTTAAGATAATTGAAAGGATCATCCATGAACCTTTTCATGAAATCTCTATCCTATAAACTGGTTTCATGTGGTTCGAGGCTTCACCCTTCAACCCCCAACTTCTTCCTTATTTGAGAATCAAAACCATCATGGTGATGATGATGGTGATCACCAGGGAATCCATTTCCTCCACTTCCATACACACACATACTCTTGATCACGATAACCACAGATACAACGACCTTTAAAGTTATGCTCTATTTTCTTAGAATTTAAATATAAGATGTTGGATGAAATTTAGATTTACAATAAACTAATTTATTAATGACTTTTTTTTGTTAACAGTCACACAGATACATCAAGCTAACTTATTAATGATTTTTTTTTTCCTTCAATGGCCACATAATACAGAAAGCTATGCACATTAATGAGTTTCTTCATTGTATAGGAATTGTGTCCTTTTCTTTAAGACTATTGGCACAATTTTTTTTAGGGATAAATTGGACCATTTCATTCTTAACCCTTATTTCTTTACATTTTTACGCCTTTCTATCCAAAAAAAAATATTTTTGTAAAACCCACAACATTAACATCTTTCCCTATAGATGTAACCAAACATAAAATAGAAAAGAAAATTAAGACAAATCCAAAAAATATCTTCCTTCTCTCCTTATTCCCACATTAACAAACAATGTAGTAGTTTAGTTTAAAAGAAAAGGTGGAAAAAGAATCCGATTTTGTGAATTAAATTTAAATAGATTTCATTTCTCTTCTTTATTTATTTATATTTATCTAATATGAAATAATGGAATAAATTTTGTGAAACCTATTTTTTTTCTTTTTACTTCCCATAAAAATAAAAGGATCAATTTTATTTATTTGTTTTAAATTATTATAAAGTATTAAATGTTTATTAAAAATAAATATTATATTAATAAAAATATAATAAAAAAATAAATATTTAAAAATTTAAATTTTTTTTAAAAATTTACATAAATTAAAATTTATATTACTATTATTTCTTTCTATTCTCTTTTTTACTATAATTTCTTTTAATTTTTATCTATTTAAATAATTTATTTTTTATTTTATTTTTACTTCGTCTCTTACCTATCTATTTCTTTTTCTTATATTTCTTTCCTTTCTAGTTTTCGTATCAACCGAATCAAAGCATAACAAATCACAGCGAGAGCACTTAAACTTAATTTTTTTTGGACACCTGTCAACTTTCTTCTAAAGCATCACATTTGCCACATATATTCATATAATTTTCATTTAAAGTAGTTTATATCTTTTCAATTTGTTACAGATATCCATCACTAACTTTGTTGAATCTAGGGTCATATAATAAAAATAATCATCATAATGATAAGAACAAGAGAAGGAATAAATATCTAACAAGTTAGTTTTTTGGTTACAGCTTCATTATAATTTGACAATCATAGTTACCTCTGAACTCGAGAATTTTTCCATGAATACTACAGAAACCTTTTGTTTGGTCTACTGCCCATAGATTTAAATCATAACACGTGAAAATTAGAATCCATCATACACAGGATGCTTAACCACAAGCCCAAGTGAATCCGATTCCACACACACACATGGACAAAGAAACGGGAATAAATATTATGTCAAATTTTAACATGGATATAGTCATTTTCAAAATGAGTGTTTATTTCTATTAATAAATATTAAAAAATCCCACCTATTTATTGTCTAACAAGAGAGAGAGAGAGAGAGAGAGAGAGAGAGAGAGAGAAGTAATCCAAATTCCATGCAACCACACAACAGGGAAGACTGGGAGCCTTTTAGAAACATAATAATCAAAGGCCTGGTAACATCATTAATGAATTCAATAGGAATATTACCTGTTATTGATAAGGAAGCTACCTCGACCCACATTTCAACAGTACCGTCTAAACGAAATTCAGTTTTAGAAATATTATGTGGACATAAAAGGCAAACATAGGAATAAAATCATAAAGGAGACAAATCAAACAGACTTAAAACACTTTTATTCATATAAAGAAGAGTTTCACGGACGAGCAGAACTAATACACACTGCGGGAATATGTCTATGCTATCAGCAAAAACAAGATATTCAACCATAATATAACCTGAGTTCCACAAGTCCATTTGCCAATGACACTAGAAAAATAATGTTGCTGGTAATTTTAAATCAAATTGAACAGTGGAACCAAATTCGGAAGGGACGGGGTTACATGACAATTTATTTATGAAATGAACAGAAATCAGAATTATTTTATTTTAAAAAAAGGGGGGAGGGGGGTATTTACAAGCAGAAAGCCCAGAGCAGGGCACCCCACAAAGGCTGGGGGAAGAATAATGGTAAAGGGAAAGAGTTGGTTCAGCAGGGAACCTAAAAATAAGCTTTATCTCCAGTGAAATTTTTAACAAATTCTACTTGGAAAAAAATTTGAAGGCAGAACAGAGGATGGTGAGGGTTGGAGAGAGGAAAAAAAGAAAAAAACCTATGATGATATGATACAATAAAGGCAGAGCCAATGATGGAATTTCCACATCAACTGGTCACTGCTGACTTTGTTACACCGTTTAGGTGATTGAAGAATTGCCTAACCAATCAATGCTATACAGGAAGCTTTACATGAAATAGCTTAAAGATCTCATTTTTCTTGATCCACCTTCTCCATAAAGGTCATTCCATTGGAGTAGCTCATTCATATTTGTTGACTCTGATGACACACTTGCACAAACCTGCATGAAAACATACATATGAAACATTATACATTACCCTTGCAGGCCATAAAAAAACACTCATGCAATTAACAACCACTATGAAAAGCAATTAAACGGATTTTGTAATCCAAGAACTTCAGTCCCTATAAATGCAGTTTAATGTTCAATTAATCAACAACCACAATTTTCAAATTTCTTCAGCCCTTTTTAGGATGCATATAATCAAATTCAGCATCATTTCTTCATGCATGTCCGGTTTACATTCTCGGTTATTTTAATGCCCAGGCTAGATAGCCAACCCCAGAATTATTCAATAATGCAGGCAAACAACAATGCTTTTTTTGGCATCATCCCCACAGAACAACCCCCAAAGTTCAAGTGCAAATCTCTTTGGAACTATGCAAACTCAATGGAAAATCATTGCTCTTGGTGAAAAACTCCATACAACTTCTCGTCTTTTAAGTTTATTAACCATTAAATTCAAAGTCATATGCTTACAAAAAAATCTTTGGTTTTGTAGCTCAATGGTGGCAGATGTGTGGAAATTAAGTTAAGCTCCAACTTCTGGTGTGTGCTTGGGCAAGTAATTATCAATTTTCTTTCATTTTGGTGGTCTAGCTTATTATTGTGTTATGGTTAAAACTTCACCATTTTTTTGCAATTGTTTTAAAGAAAATGTGCTTTTTATATTAAAATATATGTTTAAATCTTCAAAAAAAAAAAAACAAAAACTTCATAGACAGTGGTTTTGGTGATTTTCTTGAGTAAAAAATTGTAGCTTCCAGAAAAAACACTATATCATAAAATCATATTTCCAAACTTAGCAAACGGGCCTGAAAAATCATTAAGGGTCTACATTTTCTTAAATCTAACCAACCCTAACACTTCCATTATATTAATGTTGAATATTCACTCAGAGAAAAGAAATAGGCTTATGAGTATAAAAGATTGAACTTCAGGCTGAAAATGGACCCAAACTCACTCAATAACATATTGACATTCATGGATGCAATGACTAACTTGTTGGAGAGATGGATGATGGTGAAAATGATTCTAGGGAAGAGTTGGGTTTTGACGATGATGATACTTGAAATTGGGCAGCTGTTAATAAGGTTTCACGAGTTGGAGAACCTACAAGATATACTAGGCAAAGAACTAGAAAAATAAAGGAGCCTTTAAGAGGAAAAGAGAAAGTGGTTGATGATGAAGAACTATAATTGGAAGAAAATATTTACAAAATAGAAGAAATTAATTGAGGAATCCGAAGAAGGAAGATAGATATCCCTCACTAGACAAGGAAAATGACTATATCAGGGAGGAAGAGGAGTGGATAAACAGATTCTTAATTTATCTCTTGTTTAGAGTAAATTTATTGTTACTAGATAGTTTCTACTTCAAAGTTACTTGATCAAGCTAATTATTATACTTTTGGAAAACTATATTTAATTTATTGTTCTTGACAAATACTACTTTTACTTATTCATTATATTAAGCAGTTTTTTTAATGTGTGAAGTGTTATGGCTACCATGCTTATTCTTCCAAAGTAAGAAAAAAAGCAGAACAGTGCATGAGGCTCCCTCCGCTGTGGAGGAACTGTCATGTCATATATACGCAGCCTTGCCCCCAATGACTAGAGAATGTTTCCAAGACTTAAACCTAGAACCACAAGGTCACAATGCTGCAATGTTATTTTTGTGCTATGCCATGGCTCACCCACTACTCCAAAGAGAATACATTACAAAGAAAAACCAAGGATAATGAAATAAAATTAATAAACCTGCTCATGTGCATATCTAAAATCCTCCATCTGCAAGGAGCGAATGTCAGCACTACTACACAATCCAGGTAAAGATTTGTTTTCAGCTAATGCTAAGCTTCTTTCCTGAAAGACATTTCATATCAAAGTGAGCAAGAGATTACCAAGCCCTGAACTATTATGCAAGCACATGTTGCACAGGTTCATATTACCACTGAATTGAAAATTATTCTGTATATTCAACCACGCACACACACACACATAGAGAGAGGGAGGGAGGGAGGAGAGGAGCTAATCTTGAATATACAACCACAGCGAATGGTCTATAGATTAGAGTAAAATAATCTTTACCATCCATTTAAGGTTATGTGACCAAGACTAATTCCTCACCTCTCACTAGATATACCCTCTACCCACACACACGTGTCACTAACCCTCTTTTCCTTCTCTAAGATCTCTCTTATTGGGCAGTGAGCTGCTGTGACACACAGGTTCTGCAATAAATAGATAACAATGAGATTATTTCATGTAGAATTGGATGCTATCTTCTTCAGCAACCAAGAATGGAAGTGAAAGATATATAATAATACAACCTTTAGGTCACTCCCTGAATATCCATCAGTCATATTTGCTATTGCTTCAAAATCAACATCAGATGCTAAATCTTCTTTTGCTAAAATAACTCTGACAATTTTTTCTCTATTAGGAGTGTCCGGTAAATTAACCATCAATCTACAATTTTTTTTTCAAGAAACACCATGAATTAGCATAGATCTCATTAATAAAACATGAAATAAAAGAAGTTGACATCAAAATAATGTGTTTACCTACGCGGAAGCCTCCTAATAACAGCCTCATCAAGATCAAAAGGTCTGTTTGTAGCAGCAAGAACAAGTACACGCTCTTTATCTTTTGTTCGCAAACCATCCCAATTAACCATAAATTCATTCTTCATTTTACGCATAGCCTCATGCTCACCCGGATTTTCACGTCTTCCTAGCATACTATCAACCTGCCACAATTGTCACCAACAAATCAAACACAGATAGTTGAAATCAAGAACGTCCATGTTAGCTACCATAAAAAATACTAGATTCAAATATGTTTATGGCTTCATTTCAGCCAGTTTTATTATTTGCATTAGATTTTTTATTGCTCATTTAATTTTTTCAGTAAATAGCGCTTGAAAATTGAAACTTCCGAACTGATTTGAAGAATTACCTTTGTAGATAATAGTCACAAAACTATACACCTAAGCTATTCAGTAAAAGAAAACACTTTTACCTAATTTATTCCAAATCACAACCAACCAGCTCCTCAACCTAATGTATCACAAATACTGTTGGACATCCTATTGCTTCATTCTTTCAGCTTCACAATTCCCAACGTGGCTTAACCCTTCTTTTAACCCAATCTATTAACAAATACTAAACCCAAATTAGCACTTCAAAGCCTTCAATTATTGTCCTATTTCGTTGCAGGCTACAATTACGAATGCCTTCTGCAAATATCTTTACCTAGCTTTCCCACATTTGATGGGCATACATATCTTCTCAAACCAATCATTAATGGGGAAAATTGAATCTACTAGGATTCGATTTCTCTTCATCATCAATCTGATCTTTAATTAATGGTTAAGAGTTTATGTTAGGGCAATAAGGCATTTAAGAGAATTGGAAACTGATAGACCCCCAATAAGACGAGTGTACAGTAGGAGAAATAAAAGTTAACAGAATAAAGGCTATAACAGTTAGTTAGTTAGATAGCTTGCTGTAGCAGATAGCTAGCTTGAAAAACTAAGCCTATAAACAGAAGGTAAGAGGATAGAATAAGGGTGTGGATAATGTTGAGAAAAATTTTGTAATTGGAGTGTACTGCATCTCTCGAAGACTCAGAATTAGTGAGGATTTACTTGTAAAATCCTTTCCTAACTTTGCATTTCAGTTTCACATAGGGGCTGGGGCAGAATCTTAAGGGTTCAGCAATAAAGAATCATTCTTGTTAGTATTCTTGGGTACTGGTCCCTATCAGAAACTTTGCCTAGCCTCTACCGTAGTTGATGCTTCTAATCTGACAGGTCAAGGAAACTCCACCTAAAATCAGGGATATTGAGGATTTTGTGAATTGTGTGGAGAACTGATGTGACCAAGGAGCACATAGTTTGGAGTCATCTAGCTTAGAGGTCAAGAGGACTAGGATGCCTGGGGAGGCTACGGAGCACATGGTGGCATACTTCACATTGACCATACCTTGGGCTTAGAAGCCCCAAAATGCTTTCTAATTGTACAATGTGAATTTGAGCCTGCATATATTGATCCTTAGACTTTATAATTAGGATTTTATGCATGTAATATCTTGTATTTGTGCTTTTACGACAGCATTAATAGAGTTTAGGTTTAGCCTTGTTTTGGGCTTGAAGGCACCACCATTTGGGCCTGGTAGTTGGCACCTTCCCTATGCCTATATATAGGCCTTTCAACACATTTTTCACACTTATGTCATTTGAGTTGAATTTAGTTTCATCTTTCTTTCTCTAATTCTTGGTATGAATCAAGTTTGAATCTCATCAATGGAACCCTTCCATTGTGGCTATTTATCTTCCTAGAGAAGTGGCGCCATTTTCTTTCCAATTTCCACCTTTTCCATTTGTTTTTTTTCTTTGATCACTTGCAATTTCATGCAAGATTGATCCATATTTTGTTTACAAAAACCTAATTGCAATTCATTGAATTTAGGATCATACTTCAATTGAAATCCTATTTGCACATCAATGCAAGTTAGGGCCATACAATTCATCAAAACCATGAGCTATTGAGACTTGAATTCATGGTTTTTGAGGCTTCTCTTTGGAGCCTTGATTCTTCAATTTTGGAGCATGGAAATCTTAAACTCACCATCCAATTGGTGTTGTGAAGATCGAATCCTCTTCAAGATAGATCTCAAATCTCCTTCTATCAACAAGGTTCATATCAAGTGGTATCATGAGCTTGCTTCTTGAAGAGGTATTCCTTGATCTTCATCTTTTCTTTAAGGATTTGTGGACTTGTTTGTGAATTTCTCTTCTACTCCTCCTCTACAAATCCTATAGTTGCTTTTGAATTCTAAATTTGAATCTATTCTTGTTCATGTTTTGGGGCATTTTTCTCCTATTTTGAGGTCCAACTTTGATCTCAAATTTTGAGCCAAGTCCCTGTTGTGATTCTTAGAAAAGGGATAGTATGAAGCAAACAGAAGAAGAAATATTACTCAGATTAACATTTGAATCGAATCAGAATCAGTTGACAATAGTACATAGGTCTGAAGTTTTATAACAGAAAATAGAATCATCTAGAGCTTAACAAACTAACTTCTATTATTCACTGTAATAGACTAACTAAACTGTTTATAATAGTTAGTGTTATATTCTAACAGTTCTTGTTAGATCTGTGTTTTTTTTATGCATTTTAATCGGTGAATCCTTGTCTAATTGTGTTGATAATGAAAAAAAATTGAATCCATTGGTGCTTCATTTTTGGCACACATTCCAAGTTCTATTCCTTCAATTTTTTTATTCAAAAATTCTTGTTGAACTCATGTGTCTTATGGTGTTCTTGTGAAATCTATGTTTAATTCATGTTTTAATCAGTAAAACCTTGTTGAATTGTTAAAAAAGAATCAAATTAAAATTTTCACCTTATATGTACTTGGTTGGCCATATCTCTAGTCAATGTAGGACTCTAACCGGAAGTATCTTGTAAACTATTTTGTTGACTATGACCATGTAACTTAGAATGACCTCTTCATCACAATGCAGGTAAGTGTTTGACCTTGCATCACATATTACCTTGCATGCATTTGAAGGATTTAAAAGGTTAATATTTGATCCAGAAGATTTGGTAAGGAGACTTTCAAGAATAAGCTCTAAAGTCCTTTCTTCACCACATTTTGTTTATGGGTGTCCTTGGTCTCTAAGTGATGAAGATTCCAATTCGTGGTCAAATTCTCTTTGGGGGGGGATGATGTGAGCGAAGCAGCACTTAGTTTGGAGGCACCTAGCTTGGAGGTCAAGAGGACTAGGATGCTTGGAGCAAGGAGAGAAGAGAGGCTTTGGAGCACATGGCGGTCTAGATTCATAGCCACATTGACATACCTTGCCTAAGAAGCCCCCAAATTTTTCCTAATTGTACAATGTGAATTTGAGCTTACATGTATAGATTATTAAACTTTGTAATTAGGATTTTATGCATGTAAAAATATCTTGTAATTGTGCTTTTAGGACAGCATTAGTAGAGTGAGTTTAACTTGCTTTAGGCTAGAAGGCACCACAATTGGGCCTTATAGTTGATGTATTCCCTATGCCTATATATAGACCTTTGTACACACTTTTTTCCACACAGTCATTTGTTAAATTTGAGTTTTAAGAGTTGAGTTTAGTCTTCTCTTTTTCCATACTTTTTCTCTTAATTAGAGTTGGGGAAATTTTTTTCTAAAATTACAAGCCTCAACCAATCACATTTGTTAATACCACCAGCAACAATTCAAGCTGCATGCACATGTTTAGGAGTTTACATTGGTGTTTGTACCAAGATATATTGTATTGCAAGCTACCCTTTTAAAAGGCACAACAAAGAAAGCAATCAAATGAAGGGAGATTGCAAAAATGGGGTCATGTGTATATGTGTCCTCGGCTATTATATTTTCCATGCCATGATGACATGACACATTAAAATGCCATGTCAATAACCACTAGTTACCATGAAAATAAAACCACCCCTTAAGTGGCAAGAATGATAAAAGTCATAAAACTATATATATATATATATATATATATATATATATATATATATATATACTGAACGACACAAATGGACATTATAAAATAGTCAAAATGTAAATAAATTTAGAATATTTAAAACAAAGGGAAACAAGAACAGGAAAATAGACATGATTTTATACCAACCTCGTCAACAAAAATAACACTTGGAGCAATTTTGCTGGCTAGAGAAAAGACAGCTTTGACATATTTTTCTCCTTCACCAAACCACTACAACAACAAAAAAAAAAAACCTATCCTGTCACTAAAACATAAATGTAAATATAGAGCAAAAATGTTTCAATTTGCAACACTAATACCTTGGAAGTAATGCTGGACATAGAAATGTTAATGAAATTTGCTCCAGCTTCTGTTGCTACAGCCTTTGCAAGCATTGTTTTTCCTGTGCCAGGGGGACCAAAGAGCAATATACCCTTGCAAGGCTATACACGAAGTAATTACAATTTACAATGAGGTGCTACACACATGGCATGATCAACTTAAAAATGTGTTCCACAAGTCATTTAAAGTTAACTAAAATGAATACCCTTTACCTTTGTCAGTTGTCCTTTACTAAACAATTCAGGCCTCTGAAGAGGCAGCATAACCAATTCCTTCAAGGTGTCCTTCACATTTTCTAAAGCTCCAATATCATCAAAGGTGACCCCAATATCAGTTGGTGGAATAACATCAGCAAGTAGTTTTTTCTCAAATTCATTCTCAGTAACCACATCCTGGAAAAACAATTTAATTCAAGCCATGGCAGTGTAAAAAAGCCAGATAGAAATCAGTATGGCTAAGTACTTGTTCCACAGGATAGCGTATGAAAAGGTATAGATTGTTAATAGCTTTTGTTAAATTACCTTAAGTGATTTTTTAGAGTTCTTGTTCTCATTTTGAATGCCCTGTAGAATGTTAAGCCCATACTTAATGCTGCACCAATGAAATGAATAGTGTTAAAAATAGAATTAAAGGACAGATAACATTGCTATATTTTATTGTTCAATTCTTTAGGGTCGACATTATGAAAATGACCAAAAATGATGAGAACAACCTTTCTGCAGATATCACAAGATGAGAATCTTTTATAGAAGCTTCAGACGAATGCATAAAATGGTAACTTATAGCCCACCCAATGATCTTCTCCACACCTAGGAAATGGAGTTAACAGGATATTATCAGTAAAACAACAGTGAGCTCATAATTAGCAGGAAAAATAATTTCTAACGTCAAACGAAAAGGAACTGACTTTCAGTTGTTAGGGTCTGGTCTTTGATGCAAACAGTCTCAAGGTCAGGGCAATCCAATCCAACTCTGCTGATAACCTGAGTCATCAGAAGAACCTCATCAAATGTTTGACAAATGCAAGGCAAAAATAAATTTTAATATTGAATAAAGAAAAGTCAAGTCAGAGACAGAACAGAATGCTCACATAAGTGGGTCAGTTTATTGTTTAAATAGAATGTTTACATATATATGATATGGCAGTAATATGCCCTAGTAATAAGGGACTATAAACCAAACAACAATTGATCTGGAGGGCTGGGATGGACAAACTTGAAAAGCAGGAACAAAAATAACTTTATACATGTAAACAACTTTTAGAAAGACTTGTAAAACCCATTGGGGAAATTTTCACAAAGCAAATGCATGTCATGCCACATACTCCACAGGCACACTAACTAATCTCATCCAAGAACAAGAACTTAAATTGAAAGCATACAAAAAAGTGCAGCAATAAGATAAAGCATAGAAAAATAAATGCAGGAAAGGTACAGAAAAAATTGATCAAGAGATGTTGCCAGACTCACTGAGCAAATGCTGACAACATTGGACTGAGCTTTCATAGTTTCAATGTCGCGATCTAATTGCTGCTTCCAATCAGAAAGTAAAGCCTCATCCTGTGAATGTTTGGAAGTAAAACATATATGAAAAGTAAGTAGCAAGTTAGCAACATTATAAATTGCAAAATCAAATTAATATGACAAGATACCTGAGGCAGCTGTATTGTCACTTTGTTTGGAAAAAGGCGACTAAGCTGCTTCATTACTTTTGGGGTTTCTTTGCTTCTATCATGCAGTCTACTAAAGTTATCCTAAACAAAGGACCAAATCGCAGTAGATTGATAATTAATTCCTTAAGGAACCAGAAATGACCAAGCTATGATGCATATAATGATATAACAAATTTTCAGAAATCCATCTATCTCAGCAATAAAAAGTGAGGGTATGGACAAAGACAGGCACTGTAACTTCCATGCTGAAACTTCACCATGCTTTAAATCAAAGTAAGAACTATGAAGAGCAACGGATATGGTTCTTATACCGGAAAAGCAAGATCAAGTAGTGCTGTCTGGTTGCTTCCAAACTTGGTAAACAGAAGGCCGCCAGGTTGGGTCTGAAAGCATAAGGATGCAGTCATCAAATACAAAACTTTTGTCCAATCATGAGTAACAAATTATAATAATAAAACAGTACCTTCTCCTTCCGATTGTCCAACTGGGTGTGAGAGCCAATTACCACAACATTATGTGGCAAGCTTTCAAATTTACTTTTTAAAATTTCAGAGTTCCCAACCATTGCCTTTTCTATATCTTTAATGAATAACACTAGTGCACCACTTTTACTCTGATTAGAGGCAACCTATGTAAACAACAGAGGAAGGTGTTAAATATACTTCTTCAGCAATTGAGAAAACTTTTGGACAAGTATATAACTGGAACAACCTCAAAGATTTCACTTATTGCAACTTTGTCAAGGTCATCCCCTCCAGAACCATCTACTCGCAGTAAATGATTTGCTGTAGTATAAATCATCAATGAATTATACATACCAAAATAATAGCATAAATTGTAGTAATATGCAGCTAAAGCAACAGAAGTTCAATCAAATACAGTGATATACCAGAACAGAAGAACCCACGATCATCTTCGCAAAGGCCTCCAAGATCATTGCCATCTGGAATTGATTTATCAAATCTAACCCCAATTTTTGAAGACCCGTTATCTTCAAAAGCAAGGAGAACTTTACCCCGGGAGCCATAGCTTGGTCCCCTGCCCAATATAGAAGAAGAATAAAACCCACTTCCGCAAAGATAAAAAAATTAGACTAGTGGATTAAATATAGAAAGAAGTTTTTATCAGAAAGAACAGAGGAAAAGAACAATTAATAGGAGAATAAAATATCCACCAAAACAGATAATTAAAATATGGAAAAAATGAATAAATAAACAAACAAACAGCAAGGCTGTCCAGTCTCTCCACATAACAGAAACCCAAATTCCATCGAAACAGACATAAACAATGCACCAGAGAGAAGCCACAAACACAATTCTAACCCAAAGTGACTGAAGAGATTAAATCATTTGCATTCAGCCCCCAATTAAATACACAGGAGAATCGGGGAAAAAAGAGACAAAACATGACAAAACATTTGAACTGAACCAAAAGAAACTGCTCCAGAGTAAATTTTTTCAAAAGCTACAATCTCTGCAAATGTGGACATTTCAGTCACTAAATCATATTACTCTTTGTAAAAAAAATTATAATGCTTCTCAAAGCCATATTTCAAGAATTTTCATGTACATCCTCCACAATATAAAAGACAACAAAAATCTAATATCTCTACAATATCAGATCAACCTCTATTACTCATAAGCTGTAAAAATATTGATGAGTAAAACTTATACATAACAAAAATTACCTTGAAGGATAATTTGGTAGCGATGAGACAGCAGATGGAAAGTTACCAACAAATTTTACTCGATCACCTGCAGATTAATCTAGCATGCGTAAAAGGACAAGACAATAGGAAGTAAATTTGTAGATAGGAGATCATTATTAAGGACATTACAGTGACAGAAAAGCTGAGTTAATATATTGAATCTGAATTGAAAAATGAAAGAGATACAAGATTTTGAATTTATATGTGGTCCTATGGTAAAGCTATAACTAATTATGTTATAACAGACTAGCAGTAAAGCTGAAAGGATAACAATCTAGACAAGACTAGCTGTCTGCTATTTGGTTCCTAACTATATACTCTAACAAACAGCATACCTGTTTTAAGTGTAGAGCCTTTTGATGATGCAGTAGAAACCTCTTGTTTCAGCACAGCCTGAGAACTTAAGGTGGATCCACCAATAATTTCAGCATCAACACTAGAAGCTGGTTTCTTATGCTGTAATGTGACAGTCTGGGCACTTCTCTTAGCAAACACAGATGGTCTTTCAGGCCTAGAACTTTCTTTAGCAGAATCAACTTCCTTTAATGGTGTTCCCTGAATAATCAATTGCGCAACAGAAAAAAAACCGAGTATGTTAATCCTGATATAGCAAGAAACCATCCACAGCAGCAAACAAATAATGACACTAAAGTAAAAAAAGACCATGAAGCAGGAAAGATTTTAGACTAGTCAGGCAAAATTCTGCAAAACCACTAGAACTGTAACAGAAGAATGTCTAAGAAAACATACACCAGGCAGTGAAAGAGAATCCACAATTAGTAGCCTGGCACCAAAATGCTTTGCAAGTGCCTTGGACAAAGTCTCCTGATATATTTCTGAACCTACAAAAGTATCATTTAAAATTATATCACTTTCTAGTACAAAAAGGGAAAGTATAAACATAAGCAAGAATTATAGAGCCACCTGCAGGACCAGATAACAATATTCGTGGGGACACTGATGGGAGGTCTAAACCATATTTTCCAAAGCCATTGCACTTCAAATGAATAAATGTAGAAGAAATCAAAACATTCTTTGTTGTATCACTGTAATAATACAAAACATCATAAACAATTAGCCATAAATTCTATCTTTTCAAAGTAGTAACTACAAGCAACTCAACCCAACAGTATAGCAACAAAGAATATCAACATAGCAATAGTTTACATGTATTTGAGAGCATGCTTGAGGTACTATATAGTTCAGGTAGCATAATCAAGAGATAAATTAATAACAGGAAGTACTTGTTTGTACCTTAGAAAATATGGGAAGGTTTCAAATGAGACATCAATATTCTCAGCTTTGAGAATTCTCTGCTGTAAACTGTCCTTAAATGCTTGCCGTCTGGTTGATGCCAATATACTTGGGGCATCAACATCTTTGAGGAGTTCTCTTAATTCCCTTCGCTCTTCCAATATCTTGGAAAAGCTACTGCTTAAATCAAATTCAGGGCATGAGCCAGCAAGCATGCGCAGTAATGGCCTCAATTCGTATGTAGCAGCAGTTGTCTTCCCAACATCTGCATCCAGATTGATATCGACTTCCACCGAGTCAAGGCTAGAATTTTCATTAACAGTGGTAGAGGAAGCAAGAACAGTTTTCTCAGCCAAAAAATCACCAGCTGGTTCATCATTATTGGTGGCATCTTTCATTTCATTGTCTGGAATATCATCACCATGGCTGGAAGGTAGTGATGAAATGTCTGTGTTCTGTTGCACATTCTTTCCAGTCTTAGAAGCAGGTGGAAGAAGCGATAAATCTTTATGAATATTAGATAAAGAGGCCAATATAGATGCTCCAGCAACAGCAGAAGGGTCTCCAGATCTAGCTTCAACTTGTATTCCAGTTATTGGAGCACTCTGGGCTTCTAAAATACTAACAGAGGAAGGTATACCAGCAGCACTAATATTATTCATTAGCTGCTGAAAGATCTAAATTACATGCTAAGGAATATCAATGAATGAAGTTTAGGCATGAAAAATACAGCAGTTTACAATGTAAATACATAAAACATATGATTAACTGATATCCTCGTAAAAGTGGCCACAGATGCATGCAAAGAAGGAAGGGGCAAGCAGGAACTAAAAGGGAAAACAGATAAATTCTTCCTGGGGAACCATATGTAAAGGATACATAAGCATGCTTGCCAGAAGAACCAAAGACCACTTCGTCACCTCCACTTAAAATCAGACGGGCATTCTTTCGATAAGTCTTTCCATTAATGTGAATAGAACCTTTTCCCCCTGTGATTTCCAGTAAAGCAACAGATGAACCTCCACGCTGTGTAGAGTTTAAATAAAAACTGTAGTCAGTATCTAAAATAACATAGAAATGCTTAACTGCAATTTCCTTTGGTTGGGACCATTTTAGGAAGTATCTACCAGAATGGAACAAAACTACATTCTTTTCATTAATATCTTTCACCAAACATCTAAAGAGAAAACTGTGGATGGGCCTTTAGTTATTTCATTTCAAGTTTCAAAAGATTAAAGAGAAAACTCTACCTCTATGTGGCTCAACTTGCATAAAATACTACCAACTGTGGGATCTTTAAGCCATAAATTACAATGACGACCTTGACCAACAGTGAAGATAGGATCACTCATGGACACGTGAGGATTCTGGAGAAGCATGAATAACAAAAAAGATTAATTTCAAACCTACAACAGTACAATCAATTAGCTCCAAACCTACAACAGTACAATCAGAAATGGAAGAGTTAACAAGAAAGAAGCCTAAATCAGCTTACAGTTCTCCCCATTTTAGGCCAACCAACAGAGCATTCTTCAAAAAATTATGTTTTTTCAACAAAATCAACTATAATATTTCTTTTCCCTGAACAAGACCAAATGTTCAGTGCTGCTTTGCACCATTGGTGATGCATCCTATAATCTACCAGTGTTTGTAATGTGTCATATAGCATAAAACAAGATTTTATCTTGTTGGCATCGCACAATAAGAAATTCAAATTTATTGAAATTACAGAATTTAACCCCAAAATAAAATGATGTTGAAACTGATTAACTAATATATTTTTGTAAATCATTTCCCACCAATTTGCTTCTCCTATATGGATTGTTAGTTTTACAGCTAAAGCTCCAAACAGAAGTAACTAATTCAACTAATCATATCTCATTATTCCACTCAAGAGTAAAGAACCTGGACATCTAAGGCCTATCATTCCAATCTTAGGGTCACTCACACCAACCTACCTTGAGTTTTGTGTTTATTACACCACAACACCCCTCTTGTTTGGGAAACTAATCCTGCATCCCTTGCTAATATATTGTCAGTTCCACTCTTCCATGTTTGAGAAATTATCTACTTCCCTTACTTCATGTACACTAGTAACACTACATACACCATTGCCACTTGAAAAAAATAATGCAACAAAGCAAGGGAGATAGGTATAATTTTTCAAACAAGAGGGATGTGAGCATAGTGGTAATAAACGTTAATGTCAGGGAGTAATGATCCTGCACTCAACAATGCATCGCAAGGCCTTTAGCAAATTTAGTCAGTCCAACGAATTTCAGAGCCCAGCATGCAGAAAGTATTATGTATCTATCAATACTAGAATCATAATTTTGAAGGCAAGCCTTGGCACAATGCTAAGGTTGCTGCTGCCTTGTGCCCTGGAGACCCCGAATTGAAATCCCAGAAACAGCCTCTCTGTTTCCAGATGTAAGGCAGCGTATATCTACACTCCCTAGACCCCACTTGGTAGGAGCCTTGAGTACTGGATCACCCATTCTTACTAGAATCATAATTTCCAAATCACAGCCACGAACTAAGGTTTTGGAGGCCTCTACAACCACAATTATGGCTGCATCAGCCTCTTTCTCCAGTAATGTCACATGATTCCATTGATTGCAATGCAACCACATGTTAAAACCTTGAATATAGAAATGCAACAAGAGTAAAATCGAAGTCATCAAAGTGACTAGAATTTTGACAAGAGTAAAATCCAAGGATCAGCTTTAGCTTTAACAAAGCATCCCATTCCCAAAATGTGAAACAGAAGCACTCCAACACAAGCAGCAAGCATGCAAATACTCAACTAAGAGTTAAACCAAAACCTGAGAACACTGAGAAAGGAGCTTTCCCCACGCAATTTTGGGGCTGAATTTTGTAGGGCGTTTCTTCAACCGACCGGTAGTTGCCGTCACGGCGCCAGCCACCTTGGATTTCTCGGCAGCTTCACCTGAGGTTTCCACAAATTCATAAATCCCACAAATCCAAAAACCGTATGCATGCACAGAAACAGCAGCATATGGATAAAAACACAGAAAAAAGGCTGCAACTTTCTCACCTAGATACTGTGGGGGCACCAAAGCCTCGCCTTCGAGGGGCACAGAAGGAGATTTCTCGGGTGACATAGCATCACAAGCATCCACAGCCTTCAACGACGCCGTATCAGGCAGATCAGAGGGCCGTAGTTCCGGTTCTCTAGATTCATTGGCGGTTCCAGATTCGTTGACCGGAGCGATGCTAGTGGATGAGGAATCCTCTGACACCTACGCCATCACAAACAGAACAATCAATCAAAACCTACCCATCTCGAATTGAGATCAAAATTGAATACCCATATGAGCAATTAGGGAATTGACACCAAAGAAGAGAGGTGGGTAGCAGAGAAGGGTAGTAAAGACGGTACCTTGGATCGTTTGGTGTTGGGAGGAGAAGGCGAAGAGAGGGAGCGCTTGGAAGAAGAGGAACTGCTGCGTCTGGTTTCGACCATGATGGTTGTGGGTCTGGTCCCTGCGAAAAGAGATGAGGAAACAGGCAACGACCAAAGAGGATTCGGGAGTCAGATCATGTAAATATTATCAGAGTTTGTGTGTTGCTGATTTATATGTGGGGGAGAGAATGGATTAAAGCAAAATGGGAATGACAAAAGATTTATTATAATATTTAAAATATTTAATTTACATTATAATTGTTTTTTACCGCTTTTTAATGCACAGAGAATAAGGAGGTGGAGAGGAGGGTAGGAAAAGAAACCAACGCTTTTGAGTTTTGAGTGTGTTGGTGCAACTTGCCAAATGGGAATTGCAATTTGCAAACCCTGTTGGCTGATGATTAGGAGTTAAGAATTATCAAATGGCAAAGTGGAAATTTAAGAGAGAGAGAGAGAGAGAGAGAGAGAGAGAGAGAGAGAGAGAGAGAGAGAGAGAGAGAGAGAGAGAGAGAGAGAGAGAGAGAGAGAGAGAGAGAGAGAGACTTTAGTTTAGAGTTTACTTTAGACAGAGTGTGTGTGTGAAAGGAAGGGACATGCAGCCAACCAGGCAGTGCCTGAGCGGCAGGTCGGTCAACGGGTAATCTAATTTTTAATGAATTTTAATTGCAACCTACCAAACAAGTAATTTTAAATCTTCAACCCCTTTAATGCTAGTGTGCTGATTCCTATGTTGCACGTTCAATATTTAGATACAAACTTTGGAATATCCTTTTACGTGTATCTTTCTAATCATTATTTTACTATTTGATAAAATAAGTGTTAAATAAAATAGTTTCTAATTTATTATTTTAAAGATATAAAAATATTTAATATTTTTTTACTTTAGCAATTATTATAAAAATATATAATAAGAGATACATATAATTTTTGAAAAAAAAAATAAGTCTTCGTGCTTGATATTAGAATGCTATATTCTCCTTGTATGGATATTCTATTATAATTTAACACTTGTTTTTAAATAACTAGTTAATAGTTTTTTAATATATGTTTAGAAAAAATATTAAAATTAATAAACAATAGTTTTAGTTAAAATTTATAAATTTTTTATCAATAGATTGAATCATATAAGTTTTAGTAAGAATTTACTGTATATATATATATTTTTTTTAAATACATATATTAAAAAATGTTTAAAACATTATCAAGCTATATTTGTTTTAATTTATTTTAAAAAACTTCAATTACTTCTAAAATTATTTATACTAATTTGTTTATCTCCAATCTCAATTATTTTTATTAACAGAATTTGGTCCAGTGAAATGACAGGGTCGATCCTACGGTAAGGCCATCAAGACACTTATTTAGACCTTGATTGACAGTAAAGTGTTAGATTAATATTCTTTCCTTAAAACAGTTGAAAGAAAATTATTAATACGTGAATTGTTTTATTAATTAATAATATTTTATTGTGAGTCATTCTTATTTTTTGACAAACATATTTGACTTTTTAAATTATTTTATCAATTAATTTTTCTAAAATTATCAATCTTAATTCAAATGCATATATTAATTATTTAATTGTAAATATTAGAATAGACTATCACAACAAAAAATAAACATTTTTAATGATTATTTTTTTCAGTTATATAAATTAATACAATAAATTAATATAAAATATATAAAATTTTAAGAATTATATCGTTAGAATTATTATTAAAATATTTTTAATTGATAATTTTAAATAAATATAAAGTAATAAAAAATTGATAAAAATTAAAATATTATTATTTATTTTTTAAAATTGTAATTAAAAAAATTATAGAACGTAACCATCAAAATGTTAACTACTATAACTATAAATCATTTATTACAAGTTACAAGTTAACGTTGCTTTTATTAATAAAAGCCGATACTTCTAAAATTAAAAGTTATAAAAGAAATTATGTAAGAAAACTTTATATACCAATTAACATATTTAATTACACCTAAATATTCCTAGCTTTTTCAAATGCTTAATAATCATCTTATTAGCCATTGACTTTTGATTTTTGCTGCGGTTACTTAGATTTTTATGGCTTCAAAGAA
Organism: Canavalia gladiata; assembly: GCA_037954105.1. NCBI lineage: Eukaryota > Viridiplantae > Streptophyta > Magnoliopsida > Fabales > Fabaceae > Canavalia > Canavalia gladiata. The sequence goes on from CM075660.1 coordinate 22,089,777, forward strand.
ATAAATTTATTTTAAAAATATTGTTAAATACACTAATCAAATGATTTATCATGCTTAAAATGAAATAAAGGTTATAAAAAAGTTTTTATTATTTTTATTTTTTATTTATTCTAATCAATTCAGGTTCCTACTAAAATAAGGAACTAAAATAAATGTAAATAATTTTATGGTGCTTTCAGATCCAAAAAAGTAACTTGTCATGGCTTAGATTATTATAAAAAATTATTAATTTTATATATAATCTTAAAATTTGTTTCATGATTTATGTTAAATATTATGATATGGTTTATGTTATTTTAGATAGCTAGGCTAAAGGGTAAAAAAAATCTTATTAAAGTTTATTTTAAATATGGAGCAAATTTTGTGTACAATAATTACCTAAAATTTATTCTATCTATTCTTTTATTTATTAAATAAAATTTTTACTAATTTGTGAATAGAAGATTTTGGGATCATTTAATCTGAGAAAATATATTTTTTTCATTTTTATTTATAAAAATATTATTTTTTATTTTATTTTCTATTTTTAAAATTTTATATTAAAAAGTAAAAATAAAAAATAAAAATAGCAAACAACTACTTTTTTATTTTTACTATTTCCTATACAAAATATTAAAAATAAAAAATATTTTATAAAACCAAACACCATCTTAATGTTTCAAAACTCATTCTACTTTATTTGATATGAAAAAAAAAATCGTTATTTAAAATTAATTGTAATAAATATGTTGGTTTGTATAAATTCTTAAATAATTATATCTATTTTTAATAATTACTCTTAAATATTTAAGAGGATCCTTTTTGCAAGATTTAATTTTTTTCTTTTATCACAAAAAAATTATAATTACTATAAAGTTAAAAATATGAAAATTAATAAATTCTGAAAAATCTTATCTTGAATTAACAATTATTTGATAAATATTAAATATATTATTTTTTATTAATATTAAAATTGTTTAATTAATTTAAATATTATTTTAAAATTTATATATATATATATATAAAGATTAGTGTGAGGTAATGAATTTTAGTTTGAATTTTTTTTATGATTATAAAAAAAAGAAAAAAGAATACAAACAAGATAAAGTTATATCCTGTTTTATATTTAATATAAAAAATATAACTTAATAAATAATAATATAAATTATACATAAATGATAAAATTATTTTTATAAAAAATTATAAAAATAATAATAACAATAATTATAATAATAATGATAATAATAATCATAATGATTTGATGTTATTAATTTGAATAAAATATATTTTTAGTTCTTTCACAATCTTAAATTGTTGATTTTTGATCTTTTATTTTTAAAATAGAATAATTTTAGTTTCTAATTGTTGATATGATAAATATTATTATACTCACATACTAAACATTAATTGTTTTAAAAATTAAAAATTATTTTATTTTAAAAAATTAAAGACAAATTATACTTATGATAGTGGTATTTTTTTTAAAAAAATCTCCAAAAAATATAATATTATTAAAATAAAATAAAATTAGAGTATCTAGATATTTTTAATATAGAACAAATGAGATAGTTTTAAAAGGAATTTACTAAAAAAATTGTCTTTAACTTTTAGCATCATGCAAATTAATGTTTTTATTTATTTAAAAAAATACAAATTTATTTTTTTCATAAATGATATCAAAAATGAATTTGAAAAACGATGATAAAAGTTGGAGATTAACGGGAAAACTTTCTTAAGTAAAGGGCTAATTTAAAAACTAAAATGTTGGTAAACTCGTCTAACAAAAATGCTTGTCGAATGGGTTCGAATAACACCTTCTCCCTCTAACAAAAATGGAGAGACGAACTCTTAAGGCCGTTCCCCCCCCTCTTTAAGTTATGTTTGATTAGGTAGCGGATTTGACTATTTGCAGGTTACAAAGGACCATTTATTTCAATTTGGACCTAAGTATTGGGCTTGATTTTGTTTAAAAAATAATAATGAAGTTTTGGTTTATTTTTTAATAATCCAGTCCAAAATGAAAATGTTGAAATTTTTTTTATAATCTAGTCCAAAATGACAAGATAAAAATTAGATAAATTGTCCACACACTTTAAATAATCCTATTTTTTTAACAATATAATTCTCTTACATAAGACTATATAAATCAATATTTGCATAACATAACCCTAATTGAAAATATAAAATATATTAACATATAAGAACAAAATAAATTATATAATTCTAAGGGTAACAGTATAATTCTGTGCAATGCATATTGCATAGGCCTATTTGCTTATGTAAGCCAATATTAACCTAAGTTAATTCTAATATAAAACATTAACAAAAGATTACAAAAAAAATTACATAAAATACAAAAGAAAAAATGATGTTACTAAATTTACAATTTACAAAAAAATACATCAATATTCTTCATCAAAATAATTGTCACCTCCCATTTTCCAAACCTGTATAAAAGAAAATCATAAAGTAGATAACAAAAACTGAAGTAAAAAATTTAAATAAAAATTTATAAAAAAAACTTATTCATTGTTCAGTATCAAGTCATAAAAGACAAACTCAAATCTGATTAGTGAAATCAAAATAAAAAATAATCAACATTTGTAATATTAAAATACAATAAGATTAGATTACAAATTGAAACTCATGAATAAAAATACCAAGTACATAGAGAAATATTATTTTACTTATTTATCTCAAGCAAGTTGAATTGGGTGTGGCTGAGAAGTTGAGCTTTCTGGTTGAGAAGCTCTAGGACCAAAAGTTGACATTTCTTATGACAATCATGAAAGAAATAAATAACATATGACATATAACATGTATCCAATATAAATACATAAAATTTCAAAATGAAAGAAATACTTACCTTTTAGTACATTCTTTCTAGATCCTTACCCATCACAAACTCCTCAAATTGATTAACAGTTGACTTTATCAAATTTTGAGTGCACATCAGTGTAGCATCAAGCCCTCTATCCCCAATGCTAAATGCACTCTTAAATGCCATAGTTAAAATAGGGGTGGCCAATATATCCCTTGTCATGAAGAGTATTGGAAAATGAGAACTGTTATATTTTCACCATGTAAGCACATCAAAATTGTCATGATTGTCTATGCAAGGCTCAACCAAATATCTTTCAAGTTCATTTTTTTCATTAATAGTTTTTTTTTCTTTCAAATATTGTCTAAAAGCATCATCTCTTACAGTATAGAAAGAGATATCAGGATTCACACATTAAGAATAACTCTCTTAAAAAGACAATGGTTGAGTTGATTGGGCAACCTGATGTTGTAGGCAAAAGATAGTTGATGGCAAAAGTCTTCATCATTGTTATACATGTCCAGAAAAGGACCAAGCACATACCTTAACTTAAATCTAGGATAAAGTGTCACTCCAAAATAGAGCAGTTAATTAATATGAATGATCTCACCTCCAATGTTTATCATACTTCTTTTCATCATCTCATATCCCATTATTTCCATAATTGTATTAAGATTCATTAAGGATTGATTTAGCTCACAACAAATCAGAGTAAGTTGATGAAAAACAGCATGTATTATCACATGAGTGGAAGAAGAAAATATGTTTGTATCCTCATAGAATATCTTTAACTTAAGGAAAACTGTGGCATTTTTCTAATCAAAAGAGGATGGAGTGCAAGCTGGACCAAAATATTCCCTAAAATGTGGATCCTCATAGTCTAGCCTCTCATATGCTACCTGATATTTCTTAGCAACCTCTAACATATGATGGGTTGAATTCCATCTAATGGGAACATCTAAGCAAACAAGTTTTTGACATGTGATATTGGAATAAGCTATGCATTCTTTAAATTTAGATAATCTTTAGGGAGAGGATCTTACATATCTAACAATAGCTCAGATGCTAACTATTAAGGAATTCATGTCTCTCAACATATCATTCACAACTAAATTGAGGATGTGTGCACAACACCTCATATGAAAGAATTCGTCATTCAATACAAGTGCATTAAAGGAGTTCATCCTTTTTTTTCATATGAGAAATAGCAACATCATTAGAGGAGGCATTGTCAATTGTTAAGGTAAAAACATTTCTAATCTCTCATTCCCTTAAAAATTCTATTTATGTAGTTATCGTGTCACCCTTACGGTTGGAATAATGGAGAAAGAGATAATCCTTTTTTGATAATTCCATTCATTATCAATGAAGTGGGCAATGATTGTAAGGTAGCTTAAATTCTGAATAGATGTCCAACAATCAGTAATAAGGGCAATCCTACTAATGGTTAACCTAAAGAATGGTTTACCAATAAAGCTCTTAGAATCCATCATTGAACAAAAATAAGTCATGGACAATCTTAGATAATCATCATCGATCAAAGAAAAGAAATGAAGAAAAGAAGATTTATCAAATAATCGAGTTTAGAGTTTCATAGGTCAAGATATGAAAACAAAATTAGGGACAAATTCATTTTTTGAATTACATCATTAACAAGAGCAAAACATTCAGCATTAATACACAAAAGTACATTGGGTAACATGTAACTCAAGACTAAGTTCCATCTTAGTCAAGTCAATAACATTACAACTTAGAGCATATTACACAATTATAATATAATAGCATTATAAAGATAATAATGGAAAACTTGACCGACAAAACTTTAACCTTGACTTATTTCAGCCCTTTCCAGGTTCAAGCAAGCCAAAATCCCCTCTTCCCCAACCAAGTGAACCAACAACAACCACTGACACAAAAATAGTATCGATTAAAAATAAAGTAAACTGTCATTTTAGTCCCTGAGATTGTTATCAAGTTTCATATTAGTCTCTGAGATAATTAAATTAACTATTTCGTCCCTGACTTTTTAAACCGTGATTCACGTTAGTCCCTGTGGTCAACTGCAACTGACAATTTGCTGATGTGTAACGTTAGTTGACGTTAAGTGACAACGTGGCCAGCCAGGTGGACATCCAAACGCTGTCATTTTATGTGACACATGGATAACATCTAATAAGCACCTTTTCATCTAATGCACGGTACAAGATTGGACATTTAACTAAAGAAAGGATAATTAAATCCATCATACATAGCCAAAGATCAAAATCATGATCCTAGCTGTTTAAGTTTTATTACTTTAGTCATATCTAGTATCTCATTATACAAAAAAAAATCAAATCACTTCCTAACTTTCCTTATTGTGACACAATATATGGTAACAACTCAATAAATTATTCATAACAAGGAATAACATAAGAAAAAAATAGTATTACATAGTAATTTACACTCGATTACACTAAATATAAGTTCTTTGATATTTTTTTTAAAAAAAAATCATAACTGTTTATTGATGTGTGTAAAAGGTGGATGCATTGTTTGAATGTGTATGTATCAAGATTGAAATAACATATAACCATTTATTATAAAAGAATAAATGATTAAATTTTCTATCTCCTTAAGACATTTTGGATGCATTGCTTTAGAATTTTCATAATATTAAAAAGAATAAAGAATTTGTATGATTTAGTATTAGTATCTAACATCATGTGTTCATAAGTTGATTTTATCTAATACAATCCTAATTCACTTCTTTTACCCCATCACCACCTATCTAATCCCTTTAGTTTTCCAACTTTTCAAGTATATAAATATTTTTCCATATTCATCAAGTGCTCTTTTCATCTCAAAGATAGAAGCATACTTATATTCAATCATGGGCAACAAGTATGCATACCTTTTACCTAATTCCTTTCCCTATAGCCTTTCACATTTTCACAACGTAATTTCATTTTTATTCTTAATTTTTCTTTTCACAAGATCCCTCACTATCCTTATTTTATAACTTTTTTTCTATATGACAAATATTTCTACCATTTAGTGGCCTTGTATGTTGTCATGCCAACATTTACATTTTTCTTTTGTCACATTTAACAAGCAAAAACTTCACTCATAACTTTTTTTTACTTTCAACCTCTATTTTTACTTTCCAATAAAAATTATACTTAACCCTCATAAATATTTTAAACCCCAACCTCCATATTCTCTAATTTTTCACATATTTTCTTATGGCATTTACGCTTTTTTTTTTCAAATTCCCTACCTCATACGAAACTCTTAAAAAAAGTGTAAAGATAAAATAATACTTACAAGTACCTTAAAAAAGAAGGACAAATTAAGTTGACAAAGAGGATAAAACAAACTTTAGAAGGACTACATTAACTCTACATGATAAAATTTTATTTCCCTAACTCAAAAGCCTATTTTGGACGATATCCAAAATAAGGTACCACATTGAATTTTTGACAAATTATCACTTACCAAAAATTTAGAAACTTAACAGGAGTTAGTCTATGTTTACAATGTTCATTGTTATGTTTTCTCTTGTCATATAATGATACTTTGATATTTTTTCAATTTATCATCTTACATATCGTGTGTATTTAGATTAATCTATTAGTTATCCTATTCCTAACTCAAAAATATTAGATTTGGAGAATTAGTACATATTTATAATTTAAATTTATTTAATGAGTAAAGCATATTAAAAAAAATTATATAATATATAATCTTTTAAAAGGTAATGCTAGAAGAAATTATGTTAACCTATAATCATGCCATGCAAAATCTTGATTTAGATTCAATTATTATCAAGTTTAGTTATGTGTGCTTAACACATGTAAATATCTTATTAAATATAAATAAAAAAATATTGATTTAATTATTAAGTACATGTGTAACACCTTCAACTTTACTAATAAGTTTTCAATGTTTTTAGCTTTATTATTAACATTATTCATCATTTAATTGATGATAAAGAAATTTTTTTTAGAAATTAAAGAAAGTGAAATTAGAATATTGTTATTTATACATATATCATTAGTGTATTTTTATAAATATTTTCTATAATTTTATATACTAGAACCAGGAAACTTAGAAAGATATACGTGAGGCGATTTCGTGTTAATTACATAATAGAAAGATGAATTTTTAAAAATAAATGAATGCTAAATTTGAAGTTGGTTACTTTAACAATGTTCATTGGAGAAATATTTAGAACTTTTTCATAAAGTTTGTTTGTAGAAAAGAGCATTTCAAAAAATGTTTGTTCGAACCTAGAAGAACCAAAAAGTTTAAATAGATATTTTATAGTAGAGATAGTGTAAAAATTATATAAAAAAAACTATTTTAAGTTAGAAATAATTTTAGACTAATTTAAAAAATTCTAGAGTTTTTCTCCAAATTTTATAAACTTGTCATAAATGAAGGAATATTCACACAAAAAACACATATAGACTTTGTTTTCTATTCCAGAATTCTCTAGATGAAATTTTGATGGTTGTAACGGACATAAATTCATCATTTACATTCCTTGAATGGATACAAATTTAAATTTTTCTAGCACACAAATAGAATTGAATTAGATTTGAAATCGTTTAAAACTAATACTAAAATAATAAGAGACTTCCTTAAGAAGCTTCCTTCTTATATATAAATCAAATGAGATCCTCTTCAACTTCTCTTCCAATAAGAACACGTCCAAGTATATACTCCCAACATTTTCAACTTCTCAAGATCAAAAACTCCTCCAAACTTTATTCTTTTTGTAATCTTAAAACTTGGTTCTACTTACTCCATTACCTAAGATATGATTTCCCTCCATTTTGATCAAATGATGGGTGTGGTATTGTAGCATGAACATGATTCAAGAATGAAATTTGAGATCTTAATAAGGTTTTTTCTTTCCTTTTTATTCCTTATTGATGCATGTTTGTTATCCATGCCTTGAACTATCTAGGGAGCACTTGTGGAAGAGAAAAACTAAAGTTTATCTCCTTCAATCTTAAAGTGAAACCATGGGTCTTGTAATAATAGGTAAGGGGGTAGAGAGTTTGATTCATGAAATGTAGAATCTACGGGTAGGGATGGAAGTAGGCCGAGTCGAGTTAGGCTTTGAGTGTTCAAGTCTGGCCTGTTTAAAAATTTTGAGTCGTGAGCCTGGACCTGTTACTTGTAAAAGGCTCTTTTTTTTTGTCAAGGTCTGGCCTAGTTTAAAGCCTACAAGGCCTGTGAGCCTGTTTAAAAGCCTACATTCCAAATAAGGCCAATAAATAGGCTTAAAGCATATATAAACGATTAATTAAAAAGGCTTGTAAGCTTAAATCCTACAAGATAAAAAATTAAATAGACCTAAAACATATAAATCAATTTAAAAAAACATACAAGATAAAAATATCATTAAATAGATCCTTAAATACAAAACAAATTAACAAAAAATACTTAATTTTCTTAAAATATAAAAATCCCTAAAGTTAATAAATCATCCTAAAACATCCAAGTTCCAACATAAAACTAAAGTCATCCTTCAAACTTAACATTAAAATAAAATTACAAAACTTATAATAAGTTTGTAATCTTTTGACTAAAGGTATCAAATATTCAAGTTAATTTCTTGAAGTTGTTCGTCCACCTTCAAAACATAGAAGAAATGATTATTAAAATAAAAGATAAATTTAAAACAATCATTTAAATATATATAATAAATAAATATTTAAAATTAAAAAAAAACCTTCGATTTTCTTTTCATATTGTATTTATAACGAAGCCAATCACCACCACAGATAAGCACTTCAATTGACTTCTCATTTAGCCTAGAACGATATTCATCAATGACTTTACCTCCAACACTAAATGTTGATTCTGATGCCACAGTTGAGATTGGAATAGCTAATATATCTGCAGTCATCTTTGATAAAATCTTGTATTTCAAACTATTACTCCTCCACCATTCTAGAGAAGTAAAAGAGTTATTATCATTAGGAATGTGAACACCTTCATCAAGATATGCATGCAATTCTGATTTAATTGCAGGAATTGCTTCCTTTTGACGCACCAAGTTCATTATTTGGTCAAATCCAGTGACCAATAAAGTTTTTTGTGAATAGGAAGTTGAGTCATTGTTGCCACTAGATCCACCATTATCACCTTCTTTAAAAGATGAGTCCTGTTCATTTATTATCATATATTCATCGTATAATTGTTCAAGCGCAACCTTTACCTTATTTATATTGTCTTGAGCAACTTCCTGAGGTTTATAAATTAAAGGAAAACATATATCTACAATGTGAAATTTGCACCTAGGATCCAATACACTTGCAATAACCATCAAAATATTACATTCTCCCTAATATTTATCAAACTTTGCTTTCATTGGAGTTGCCATTTCTCTCATGAATGAATCACCATCCTCTATTGTGTTATCAATTACTTGCTTCACCCTCCAAACTTCAGCAAGGTACAAATTAGCAGTGGGATACTCGCTGCCTGATATTACATGAGTAGCAAGATTAAACACCTCCAAAAGTTGACAAATTTTTTCAACTTTGTCCTATTCTTTAGGTAAAGGTGCGTAGTTATAATGTGGCTCTCTTTCTGCATAGGCTGCAAAGGCATTCTTGAATTTTAATGCAATAGACAACATGTAAAATGTGGAATTCCATCTAGTTGGACAATCAATAACCAACTTCCTTTCCTTTAGACGCTTTTGTTCAACAACATCACAAAAAGCCTTTAATCTTGCATCATTGTGGTTACTGTATTTTACACTCTCACGAATATTATGAATTATATCCTTAATCTTACCAAGCCCATCTTGCACCAATAAATTCAATATGTGTGCATAACACCTAACATGAAATAAAGCACCTCCAAGAAACAACTTACTACTCAATTATATGTTTTCCTTGAGATTTCGTATGCAAGTATCATTATAAGATGCATTGTCAACAGATATTGAGAACACTTTATTTTCAATCCTCCATGCCTTCAAACACTTGAAAATTGCTTCAGCTACATCAACTCCACGGCTAGGGACAGGTACTTTCTCAAAACTCAAAACTCTCTTTTGAAGCTTCCACCCTGCATCAACAAAATGTCCAGTGATAACCATGTATTCAACTACCTGATGACTTGATTTCCACATATCAGTAGTTAAACTAATCTTACTCACATTCTTAAGTTGTGTCTTTAATAACCTCTTCTCCACCTCATATATTGCCAAACAATCATTTTTAATAGTTTTACGACCAACTTTTTGAAAATCACAATTAGCATATTGGAAGGCCCACATCCAAACATCATCTTCAACAATGCTAAAAGGATGCTCGTGCACCATGATAACCGTAGCAATTATTTCCCTCATCCTCTCATTAGAATACTTGATACCGGAACCCATAAATGAATTATTTGAACCACCACAGGATTGAAATGGAATTACAGCTTGCTTCTTCTCTAAACTCATATTCATCCTTTTTTGTAAACAAATTTTTAAATGTCTCTTTAGGTGGGTAGTGCTAGATCCTTTCCCGTAATAGATAAGAGACATTTACAATGCTTGCAAACAACTTTCTTTATGCCTCCAGTCAATTCAACTTCATCAAAATCATGCCAAACTACCGATGTTTTCTGTCTCTTCCTCTTAATGATCCAATCATTTTGTGTTTGATTGGTATCTTTTTCACTTCCATTTCTATTGTCTCCAAGTTGACTTGAATCTGTTAGTGCAACTTCAATCATCTCATTAATATTTGTAGGAGTAGAAGAATTAATAGTTTCATTGTTCTTTAATGTAGAAGACATTTGGAAGACCTATATGTCATTACAAATTAAAGAATTTTAGAGCATGTATATTAAGTACTAACTATATACAAATATAGTAATATATACAAAAAAGTATAACGCACACATGTAGCATATACGCATACATATACAGGTTTAGATATAAATAAAAATTAAAGTAAAATATAGAGAACTTGTTCTAAAATTAAATTAACATATCTTTCTTGCACCTCAGGATTAATGGTTTAGTAACTTGAGTCGTAGTCTCGTAGATGTGGACGAAAACAACAGAGGAAGAGTTCTATTTTGAGGATAAGGAAAAAGTAATCTAGGGTTTCTTTTGTTAGAAATTAAAAATTAAAAATTTTAATTTTTAATAAATTATATTAATATTATATAAATATAATATATTAAAATAAATACTATACAAATATAATTAATTAAAATAAATATAATAAATATAAATAATATATATATTATATAAATAGGCCTTTGTTTAAACTAAATAGGCTTTTTTGTAAGCTTGAGCCTGACTTGTTTATTTAAAAAGGCTTTTTAAAAAGCCTAAGCCTGTCTATTTATTAAATGAACCGAGTCAAGTTAGGCTTTAAACGAGCCGAGCCGTAGGCCCATGTCGGACGACCTTGTTCACTTTCATCCCTATCTACAGGGTAAGAATTAGCTCCTCTAACTCAAAATATGCAAATGTGGTGTGAGCTATGGTTAAGCCTAGGGCTTAGACCCATGGAGGTGAAATTCGGCCATTTTGAAGACTTGATTGGCCTTGTCACTTAAAATTATAAAATTTTATATTATGTGGTGCTTGAAATAATTGAGTTTGATTATAATGATTTAAGAAGTTGCATGCTTAACCACTTAGCGTTTAGTTGGATCATAGATCTTAAAATAGAAGATTGTGACATGGATTGAGAAATATGTGATTGTGTGCTTGTGTTGTGATGGAATTTGTATATGATTATCCTTTAAATGATCGTGTTGATGAAATTGGTGTGTGCCCATAGTCTTGATGTTTTGATATGGAATAGAACATATGTTTTAATAGCTTACATGTTAATGAAACTTGTATGTATTTTACTTACGTGGTGTTCTAGTATAGAATAGAAGTATGTACATTAGTCTTATGTCATGATAAAATTTATGCATAACTTGATTTTGTGGTGCCAAAGTGTGATATATAGATCATTATATGTATGATATTCACTATAATGGAAAGTTCAAATGGTTTTCTCTCATAATGTTTGTGGTATGAAATAAAAAATGTGAATTAACTTAGGCTAAGATAAAAATCACACAAGATTTATCCTCTTGTAGATGTTGATGCGGAATAAATAATTATGAATGAATTATGCAGGAATAAGAATTACATGTGATTTATTCTTTATGAACCAAATGAAATGGTGGAGAGGAGTCTTAAAAAGGAACCATATCTCATATCTCAAATTTTTCTCTTGATTCACCTATCTCTCCGAAAAAACACTATAATTTTTTACCTTCAATATTTTCATTCAATATACCTTTTGATAATAATTTCAATGAATCCTAAATAACTTAAGTTGAATATATATATATATATATATATATATATATATATGTGTGTGTGTTCATCTACTATATAATTTCTTTTCCAATCATTATGGTTGAAATTATGTTTGTAAAACAATTTCATAATTAAATATCCCTTTGCCTTGTAAGTTAAGGTCATGCTCGAACCAAACTTTTAGTATATAAACCCTTACTTACCCTTTTATCTCATAATTTTTCCTTCTCCTGGTGTATAATCATAGTCATTACAAATGAACCTTATTTTCCCAAATTTCTAGACTTGGCCTCGGGAGAATTTGTAAAAGTCAAAGGGTAAACTTGATGTAAAAAAGAACATAATAGAGAACATTATACGACTCTTTAAAGAGACTTATTAATTAATTCCTATAAAGATGAAATGGAATTTTTAAATGTGAGAATCTGGATGAAAAAATGATGCTATTGGAAGATGTGCAAGAGAGTCTAGTGTATATGATGACCTCATAGAGGTAGGTGTGTCCAGGTACAAATAAAGATCTATGAGAAATTTTATAGAAATAATTATAAGAAGTGAAAAATTATTTGAGGATTTTGATAATGAAATATTTTATATAAATGAATATATGTAGTGACATAACATGATTGCGGAGTCATTTAACATTAACATGTATTACATATGCATTACGAGTAAAGTGAGTTGCAAAGTAATGGAGAAAATGTCAAGAATTCATAGGGGTCTATCTTAAGAGCCTTCAAGATTAGTGATTGAGTGTGATGACCTACAAGGAAACTATGGTAGCTCCCTAGTGTTGAGGCTATCATAATTGAAACTCAACCACCCCAATTTATCCTGAGGATTATCATAATCAGTAAGCTAATTTTCATTGATTTCTATGTGGAAAGAATCAATTTTCTGGATATTTCTATGTACATAAATACCTTAGGAGTTTGAATCGATTTGACAAATTGTAGCGTGAGATTGCAGAAAATTCGGGATCTTGATAATTTCCTAGAACATTAGATTTGGACCCATATGCATGGCATCAAGTTGATGATAGACTAAAGGTCTAGTGTGACTCAGTGTGGTGTAGAACGCATCGAGTCGTTTAAAACTAGAGGATCCATCATCATGCATTCGTGTATAGCATAAAGTATTGCATTTTTGTTATGCTTATATATGATTGGAGTGAATTTAATCTTTGTGTGTGGTTATATATTTTGTCTTGTAAGAATTTGTTTTAGAAATCTATATATGTTTATATTTCCTAATATCCTTGTATTCCATTGTACATTTATGAATCATTATGTTCTTAATCCTTTTTTCTTTTCTTTCTTCATTGTATGTTTCTCTTAGCAGTGAATCAATAAGATGACTTGACCTCCCTTCCACCTCAGTATGGATATATAATTTAATGTCAAAGGAAACTAGTAAGTGAAACCGAGGGTTAGGAGGCCAAGTCCATTAAGGCAGTTATGTTTAGACTTTCAAGGAATGAACCTGAGTTGAAACTATCCTTCATTCCCATTACTGTATCGATGATCCATTTACTCTTATTCCTAAGGGATATATTCCTAAGGCTTGACAGTCCCTCGATTCCTTGGAATAACTTGATTAACTGTAGTTATTTTGAAATATAATCAATAGGATAATAATGATATTATGACTAGATTGTATATAAATCTGTTCATACTTTTTTCCAAGAATTTTTCTTACTTGTTTGATGAATGTAATATCTCTAGATGTGAATGAGACACATGCAGTGTGTGTGTGAATGTATTACTTAAGAGATGAGTAGGTTTTGTCATGTTTATGGTTATAAATCACATTTGTGATGTAGACCAAAATTTATTTAAATATAGATTCTATAAAAATAAACAAATAATAGGTTTACTCAAATTCACTACTCTATGGAGTCATAAATTCTTCCTTACTTATGCTTAATAATAATTATAATATTTTCTAGTAATAAAGGGTGTCATAATATACATGTGAATAGAGTTCTTAAGTTATTGTCAACATTTTTAACACTCTACTTAATATTATCTAATTTTATTTTTATTTAAAGTAAGACTTCATATTAATAAATAATTCAATTATCTCTGAAGATTAGTCTCCTTCCTTGATAGAGTGGTTGACTCCTCCCCCAATATAGTTGTCTTTCATATTGATGAGAGTTTGCAAAATAATCCTAGAATTGGTGATTTTGATGGTTTAATTTGGGATTCTCATGAAAACTAGTTGAGTAGTTTTCGTGGCAAAATTGATCATTATGATAATCTTCTTACTTTGTTAAATGATCTTCATTTGGCTTAGAGTGAAGCATATAAAATAGTTACTTTTGGATAAACTATATACAAGCAATCAACTTTATCAATAATAGTTTTGATAAAATTCAAAAATATGGTACTATAATAAAGCAGATTCAAGTTTTACATCATTAAAATTGAAATATCTCCTTTTATCACACTTTAAGATAAGATAATTTTTATACTATTTTTTGACTAATCTTAGAGTGAATCTATTATAAAAAATAATTTTGTACTAATGGACATGCTCATTATTTTCAAGCATCCTCCTTTGAAAATATCTGGTTGATTGTTTATTAATTCTTCTTGCATTTTTTGTTAGGCTTCAAGCTATTTCATTTTCCTCCCTAACAAAATAAATATCTTTAAATGATATTACATCTCTTTATTTTTTTACATTATGTTTAGTTCAATGTTGAGTAAAATTGAAAAATTAAAATGAAGAAAATACAAAAAGAAATTAAAGGTTGTTTGGTTTCAAAAAAAATTCTATTTCTATTTTTATTTACAAAAATATCATCTTATTTTTATTCTATTTATTATTTTTAAAGCTTTATTCTAGAAATATTAAAAATAGAAAACAACTATTTTTTACTTTTTCTACAAAATGTTAAAAATAATTAAAAAATAAAAATAAAAATTATTTTTTGAAAATTAAGCACCATCTAAGAGTCTCTTTCATTCCTATTTTTAAAAATAAAATTTTATTTTTAAAATTAAGAAAAATAAAAATTTTAATTAGTGAGAAATTTTTTAAAATTGTTGCAAAAATAATATATATTTTTAATTTTAAAACCTAAAAAATCAAGACAACCTTTAGTTATTTTAATGTTATATTTTTAGTTTTTATTTTATCTTTTTCAATGTAACATTTACTATTTTTTCTCCTTTTTCTCATTCACTTTTAATTTAAAATAATTAATAAAATATTTTTAAAATTAAAAATTAAAAAAAATCAAATACATCGTAAAACAAAAAAAAATCATATAAAAAATATATGCCATTTAGATAAATAGAAAATTACTTAAATAAATAAAATAAAAAACACTTCTCATATTAATTTAAACAATTAAATTTAACTTAAAATTTATTGAATTTTTATTATACGTCTTAAAATGAACATTACCTGTTTCCATTATAACAAAATTATTTGATTTATAAGAACTTGAAAAAAAAATTAAAAGTTGAAGGATCTATTTTGTTTGTTATTTTTGAAAATAAAAAATTATTTATAAAGTGAATTTTTGAAAATAACTTTAAAAAATAATATGTATTTTTTATTTTCTAAAACTAAAAAATCTTGTTTTATTTGATTTTGTTTTAAATTTTTGTAAAATAATTTTAGAACAAATAATTTTAAAAGAAAAGTTAACCCAAATGAGTAAATGAAAAAATAAAATAATATATGGAAGAACATTAATAATAAAAAATTAAGGAGTTTTTTATTTTTTATTTTGAGAAAATTTTTCTATTTTTATTTTTTAAAATAAAATTATTTAATAAGTAAAATCCATTTTAAAAAATAATATCAAATTTCAATTTTTTTTATTCATATTTTTCTATGTAGTATTCTTTTTTCATTTACTTTTATTCGTTTTCATTTCAAAAATAATTTCTAAAATTTATTTACAAAATAAATTTAAAAAATTCCAAAATAAATCAAATCAAACAACTCTTAAAATAATTAAAAATTGTTTTATTTTTTAATTTTAAAATTTAAGAATAGATATTATTTTTTAAAAACTTCACTCATTA
Source organism: Canavalia gladiata (assembly GCA_037954105.1). Classification (NCBI taxonomy): domain Eukaryota; kingdom Viridiplantae; phylum Streptophyta; class Magnoliopsida; order Fabales; family Fabaceae; genus Canavalia; species Canavalia gladiata. Next base: position 22,105,954 of record CM075660.1, read on the forward strand.
AACAAATTTTGATTTTATAGTTTTTAGAAACACAAAAAGAGGTTTTAAAACAGTTTTAAGTTTTTTTTTATATTTTTAACTTTTTAATATTCATGTTTTACTATGTAACATTTAACTATTTAAAAAAAATGAATAAAATGTGGCAACATGCAAGCTGCCACTTGGTGAGACAAGTTCATCGCTTCACCAAACTTGCAACATTCTTTCTCTCTTTTTGTCTCTCTCTTAATCTTTCAGTTGAAAGATGGTGAGACACAAAGCCACTTCTTTGACTTCTAAAACTGTAGAAAGGGGAGAAACAAAAAGTAAAGAAAGGACATTAAGAGAAAGTTTGAAGAATTTCGTCTATTTTTTGTCAAAGTTGATATTTAAATTGAAAGATTCATCATGTATGAGTATCCAAAAAAAAAATAGAGATTATATTGATCTTCAAATCTAAGTAAGGGAAGAAAACTCAAGTAGAGTGTAGAAGTAATTTTAGACCTTATTTGACTCTAGAATAAAATTATATTTTTAATCCTAGATAAATTTAAAAATTATTTGAATTGTTTGTTGAATTCTACTTTTTATTGGTTTTTCTACAACTCAAATTGTAAGGTGGGTTAACCACACTATAATATGGCTAAGAATGAAGAGAAATAAATTACTGCAGCTCTCACTGTAGCATAGCTTCTAAGATTGGATGAAATTTATTCTGACTCTTGTTGTAGCATAAGTGAACTATGCTACAATGTGACTTTCAATGAATAAAATTGTGATTCTAGGGAGCACTTAGAACGAACCAATTTACGACAACATAAAGAGGGATCCATAGTTGTTTGGAATTCAATGGAGTTTTAAAACTCTTCTAAATATCAATCAAAAATATGTTATATATATGTGTGTGTGTATGTGTGTAAGGGCTAGAAAACTTATTTAAGTGATCTTATAGAATGAAGGAAAATTTGAAGAAATTTAAGAAAGGTACATATATGACGAAGATGAAGTAAGAAGAAGGGACGAAACAAATGTGATAAATGATGAAGATGTAGATGAACAAGACGAATAACAATATTGACGTACAAGGATCGAGCACAGGTGTACAAGACGAAGAAAGTATGAACATGTCAAAGATCAACACGAACATACAAAACATGTAGAACACAATTGTATCATGAAATTCACACAGATACATAACATAGAACTACACCATTCCATTTTATGTTAGTATAATCATGCAAAACCTTGAGCATGACATGTAGCTTATTCAATGATTAGGAATTATAAAAGATTGTATTAAAGAGACTGAAAGTATAAAATACTAACATGGAATATTGGTGTTAGATAAAATAAATTGAGAAATAAAGATAAATAATGTGTTGTAGATTTGGGATTGAAAAGTCTAATTTAGTATCAATTATGTGATTTAATTATCTATATATATATATATATATATATATATTATGTGATGATTGGGGTTAAAAATCTCGTTTAATTTCTTATGGGATTTGAATTAGTATTCAAAAAGCTTCTCAAGCAAGCATATATGTGATGAGATAAGGAGAACCATGATGTCCATAATTTTTAATTGGGTGAGACCTTCAATTGAACCGGAAATAAAATGAATAGAATGATTGGATGATTGTCATGCATTATATTCATAAAATGTCATTTTGTAAATCATCAATATGAGAATAATCTATAAGGCCCTTTAAGTGGGATAACTTGGAAATTTAAGGATGAGCTCACATGAAATAGATTATAGTTAATAAGAAATGAGAATTTCCAAGCTTAGGATATGAATTAAATAAATCTTTTCTTGAATTGGAGTGTGAGAAACTCTTGATAAGATGTAAGTAATGATTCTTTCCAATAACCCTAAGAGTCACACAAGCTCTCTAAAGAAGAAAATTTTCAATTTCTTATAATCATCAAAATTGCCACCCTTAAGAAAAGTTACATATATATATATATATATATATATAATAAAATTAAAACCATAAATCTTAGTGGTCACTGGGACCTGACCTACCAACATGATAAAATAAAAGTAAACAAAATTCTAAAATGGCTTAATAACCATTACTGCTAAACCTATTAACATAATAAATTAAACCTATATTATCAATTACTAAAATAAACATAAAGTTCTAATCCAAAATATAAATAAAATAAGAATTAGGCTAAAATAGGTTAAACTTGATTCTCCTCTTCTAAATCTTCATTTTGAACACAATGAACTTGTTTTGTGCTTTTTTTTTTCCATATCTTAGATTGTCTTAAAAACATAATTATGACTATCTGATTTAATACTTATTTGAATTTCTTTGCCTTTGATATTCTCATAGGACCTCTCAGTCCTTATAGGAGAACCTCCTCTTTATCTATTTTATTCTTTATTATTATTACTTCTTGATTCTCATCAATATGTGAGTTAGGTTTGAGTCTCTCCAATGACTTAAGATTGCTCCCTGTAATCAAGACTGTTATAGTAAGACTTAGCCATATTGATGAGACTTTGAAGACTATCATTATTAGTCGAGAAATTTTATGGTTTTGCGAAATATGAAATGACGATGATTATGATGCTAATGATTTGAGTGTTGTCATGGGTACACTATTATTGTTAAAATTGAGTTCCGGTACCCCTATTATTTTGATAAGTAATGATGATGATTTAGGTCCACATGCATATACATACTATAGGGATGATCAACTCCAAATTAGTGGAAATTATTATAATATGGGACGTAGTAGGACTTAGTCCAATCTTGAGTCTATCTTCATAAAAAATTTAGGAGAAAATGATGAAATAACATATGTGCATTAATTGCATTCATTTTAATCTTGATTGAGATTTTTGCGGCGAATAATATATATATATATATATATATATATGTATGTATATATATATATGTATGTATGTATGAAGTTTGGCGATTTGTATGAATTACAAAAAGGAATGATGGATAATCTTGTAACTTACGGTGTGAGTTATAATTAATTTTGTGATAATTCCTTGTCATTGTCATGTAACTTTTATGTTGGGTATATTAAATTATAAAGTAATATACTAGTCTTATATAAGTCTTTTACTTTAATAGAAATGTCTTACTCATCTTTTTTATGTTCTTTGCATGTATTATGAAATTGTGGATCTATGGTAAATTTGTGATGTGAAACATCCTCCCAAAAATAAAGATGAATGTTGATTTAAATATAAAGGATAGAAAAACATCCAACAAATAAAATCAATCATTATAAAGCGAAACTATGATGTAAATAATAAGAAGATATGAATGGTGGAGCTTATGATGAATAATCATCTCATGCAATCTTACATTTTCAAAGATAAAACTAATATTATCATATTAGTAACACCAACATAAATTATTTACGTCTTAAATGAATTGAAGTTTACATAAATAATTTAAAGAATTGTTACATGATATACTATTCTATCCATTTTTTTATTCATTTTCTTTTAAAAATTTTAACTTTTTTACAAATAATTTTTAAAATTAAAAAAAAAAAGCAAACACCTCATAAATTTCTCAAAGAAGAAAATTACTTTAATAAAATCTATATTTTTATACAAAATCTTTTACTTTTTTTCAATTGAATATTGTGCCTTTCTCCGACACGTAAACCATATTTGTCTGATGGAAAGTGGCACAAGTGTTGTGTAAAAACACGATTACTTCAATTTTGGATAAAAATCTGCAGTATATTTTAATAGAGTGGCGCGATCCAAATTCAAACCCAAAACAATCAATGGCAAAAAAGAGTTCAAAACCCGGAAGGGCACTTTTGTAATTACACTTTTTCCTCACAGGGTCAGATCAAATTTAAATGTGTAATTCGCTTTTCATCTCATTTTGAATTGAAACTGTGAAGCGGAGCAATCTGCAGCTGCATCGATCTCATGGTTAGGGTTCTTTCGCCGATTCTTTCCCGTAATATCATTAAATATTGTTGCCTTTTTCTTTTGTAGCTTTACCCTATGCAATGTGTTTTCGTACTCGAATCCGAGTCCGTATATTTATTAGATTAGGGTTTACCGAAATTGGGATCTCGTTCATCAATAAATCTCTTTGTTGAGTGGGAAGAGCCATTGCATGTTATACTCATTGATTCCTTTCATGATTTCAGGACGGCCACGATTCACAAGACCCAAAGCAAAGCCCTGCTGATATGACAGCCTTTGTAAGTTGTTCATCGTTTTCAGAAATCAACTAATGTTTTTGTTCTCTTGCTGCAATTCTTCACGTCAATTCCGCTATTTTATAGGCTTTGATTCGATGCAATTGATCTCTCTTGCGTTGTCAATGTGGCTACTTTACGTTTCTACTCCAATTTGCTGTATTTGGTTTTAGTTTCATGATGATTTAATCAATGCTAATCAGTTTCTGACTTTTGTCAATCCCATTTTCGCTCTTTTCAGGTGCAAAATCTTCTTCAGCAGATGGTGAGTTGTATAATCTATATTCTTGGAACTGCATTTCTGACTTTATGAATATATTTCACAGCTGCTAACTAGAGTTTGTTTGCAGCAAAATAGATTCCAGACAATGTCAGACTCCATTGTTACAAAGAATATCCTTTTGCTATGCTCTTCAAGTCATAAAATAAGGTTAAGGAAATTCATTTCTTGTAATGGCAATTTGTGCTTGTGGTTTTTTTCTTCAGAGTTAAGATTTGATTAGAAGAGGTTAGTCTGGTCGGATGATAGGACATCTGAATTGGCTTACATTTTTTAACCTATATTTTTACTTAACAATCTTGCTAGGAATGATTTTGGACATTTAGTTAAGGAATTAAAAGGAACCTTATGAGTTTGGTTATGCAACCAATAATCTATATTCGCTTCAGTTTGCATTGTTTCATTTGTTCGTTGGTACTATTACCAACAAATAAACCTGTTTGTAATTCACAGGTAATTCCACAATACCCAATAAAATGGATACATCAATGCTCAAACCAATAACATGATAACTTGTATGCACTTTTAGATCCATTCTACGTGCCTTCACATAATAGCTTAAGCTGTTGGGAGGGGTGGTTAAGTCCATAACCTACACAGCAGCGTGGGTGATGAATTACGACCATGCACAACTGCATCTTGACTCTTTTCTTGTAACTCAATGCAACTACCTGTAGTGTCATGGCTTAGTGCAATTTGTATATGGTTGTGTATATGTGGTGTCATGTTATTGGTCAATGCAGGGTGGGCAATGTTTCCAATTTTATACATGGGTATTACAAACTTGTCAATTACCAAACTGTAGAAAAAAATGTTTTTCTTGACGACAATGCACTTGATGATATGGGAAACCGTATAAATGAATTGGAACAAAGCATCAATGACCTAAGAGCAGAGATGGGAGTTGAGTCTTCTCCATCACCTGTGGCCCCTGCTAAGCCAACGGAGGAGTTGATCAAAGAAGAGGGTTCAGCTTAAGTGGTGTACTGATTTTTATTGCTCATTGTTCTTGTATTGCATTGCACCAGGATTGGTGCTGTGCATCTATCTTTATCTGCAGTAGTGATTCAGAAAACAATTGTACTCTAGCTATGAGTGCACCTGATCATTTGTAGCTGAATTGTATTGTTTTTTTATGACTTAAGCATACACCTATAATTTCATGTTGCAGTTATTCTGTTGGCTTCCTGTCCCTTATTTCCCCAGCGTGTTCTGGGCTGATGAATCCATGGCCCCGGATCCAGGGACAGCTGTTTTTTAGCCTTGTTTATTTTCAAACTTTTGAAAGAAAGATAAGACGAAGACTCGCGTATTTGCGCCTGTGTAAGGCATTAGCAAAACCAATTTACCAATGCCATTATGGGATTTGTGATTCTATATTTAAATTCAGCTTCACATGTGAGTTTGTGATGCCATTTAAAACATTTTCAGCATCAAAAGCGAGCTATGGGAGTAAATTTTTCATCTTCCCCCGTTCTATCGTTGTGTTATAAATTAGTTGAAATAATGAATGAAAAGTAGTTGAAATAATGTTATAAATTTAAATTTAAATATTTATAATATTAAATGATTAAATTAATAACATAAAACATCGATGAATATCTTGTTAATATAAATTTATAATAAAATAAAGATTTAAAAACTTTAGAAGTTGATATACTAAAAAGTTAAGTTATATTTTTTAAATTTAGAAAAAAAAATATTACCAGTTATTTTTTATAAAAAAACGGAGAGAATGCAAACATAAAAAATGAAGGGGCAAACACGATTCAAGATACGACTCTTTTTCTTTTCCGAGTTATTTGACTCATGTAATGTTTGGTAAGAACAGGTTCTTGCCTTGCCACTTGGAATTGAGATCCAAGGTGTTTTGGGTCAGTACATCAAAGCCCAATCCAACTTACATGGTAATCCATAAGCGAGGCCCAAGCTGGCAGCGTCAATTTGGGTTGAGGACTTATTCGAGGTCCATCTAATGAACAAAGCTCACACTCCACTATACTCTGTCCAAACCAGAGAATCTCAACCTAACGACACCTCCCATGTCTAAGGTTCCAGAATATTTTACACAGGAACCCAATGTTGCAAAAGATTATCTCATTACTGCACTCAAATGGCATGGCTGTGTTGACAAAAAGAAATTGACATAGGTGTGACTTATTTGCTTTCGAGTACCGTAAATAAAGTACTTACAGAATCACCAAATACACACACATACATTGTTATTTCAGCTGGTTCACAAGCCAAGCTAGCGTTTCAGTGCTTTTGTAAGTACTTCTACCTTTACCCTTGTTTTGAACCAACCTTTCAAAGACTAAAAACCTGAAACAGATCGCAAGGAAGACCAAAAAAGGTATTTCAAGATGACTTATAAACATTTTTAGCCTAAAGAAACACCCAATTTATTGAGAACATTGAACACTCTTGTCATGGTTACTTTAGGAGATGATGCTGCTAAAGTAACCAATCATGTAAAAATCCTTATGCTGTGCTCGCAATTATAAGATTTTACAAAGTGTTTTTCTTCAGAATATTATAGAGGGTATCATAATATCATTGTTCATCCCTTATCAATCTAAGCAAAGCATATGTATAAAACATATATAGGCAACGGGTGTCATGGGAGATTCAAGTTAATGCAAGATTTTTTTGTTTTTATAACAACTTATGGGGTCTGAACAGGAGAGCAAGAAATGAGAAAAAACTAAACATTTTAAGCAAATGCAAATGAGAGGCTCTATAAGGTGGAAGCTACAACCTTGTTCTAGTTCACCAATTTGATTAAGAGAAATTGCTATTTGCCAGTGTAGAGCTGTACAACAAGCTTTGATAAGTTTCATGTCATCCTCAGTTAATTTATTATTATTCAGTTAATCTATCCAAACAAGTTCAAATCACAACGTCATTTCTCACCATTGTGCGCCGTATTTCCTAATACAATGATTTTTTGTTTTTTAAGTTTCCTATACTGTTTTTGCTTAAGACAAATGTTTCATGTTATACGCAAAATTTATTTGCAATATTTTTTTTGCACACATAAATTTTTGGATAAATCAATTATAATTTATTTAAGAGACTCAAGATATTTTAATTGAACAAATACATAGCTAGGTGAAATTAGAAGTTACTTAAACCTTTGTGTGTGGAATGGAAACTTTCATATAGGGTAAGCCTAATGTTTTTTTTAAGAAACTAAAGTTTAAGATGAAACCTTTCTAAATTAATAAAAAATTTATTAAAAATATTACTTCATTTATTTCTTTTTCTAAGATATTTTTTTGGAAAATTTTAGTAATTTTTGATAATATAGTTTACAATTTCAATGAAGTAGTTTTTTTTTTTTTTTGTAGTTATCCTTAATAATTGAAGTCATTTAAAATTTGAATAAAAATAAGTAAGAATAAATATTGATAATAAGATTAAAATTAATGGTATTAAATTACGATAAAATTAACAAGTTATAATAATTTTACAACGTAGAAAAAAACTAACTTTAACTATTTTTATTGATTTTTCGTAATTTATTTAAAATACCTTATAAAAGAATAAACAGAAGTATAATTTATTTGAAACCTTTTCAACTTTTGGAATGTAAATTTTCTTATTAAATTAATGAATTGTTGCAATCAATTTTATTTCTTATTTTTTAATTAATAGTAAAGTTAATTTTTTTTATGTACAATGTGAAAAACAATAAAATTCAAATCTTGAATTCTGATATAAAATTATTTTAATTTCCCACTCTTTTTCATTAGATCAATTCTAATGATTTATATTAAATATTTTATTAATTTTAATTTTGAAAAAATATTTACTTAATAACATATAATATAATTGAGTTAATCTATTATTTTAACATTAATGTTAATATTAAATATTCATTTTCAGTTTGCCAAATATGTTAGTTTTTTGTTCAATATTTATTTTTTTAGGAACATAGTAAATATAAGCAAGGATATTAATGATTTTATGCGTTTTAACATAATTATATGTACAGCACAAAATTAAAATACATTAAATCGGATTATGAATTACTAAAAAGTGTTCTGAATTGTAAAAAATAGAGAAAATTAAAAAGTTGTAAAAGGAGCTCTAATAAAAAAAGTTTGCCATAGAATTAAAAAACATTAATGCAGAAACAACTAAAAAATTAAAGGTATTTACCGGAACCAAATTGAACAAATAAAAAAATGACACCAAATCAAAGACTTTGTGATAATTTTATACGATGAGGATTGACATTTATTGTTTTTTTTTTTGTGGAAAATGTGTGATTTGATTTATATTTTTACTTCAAATGGATTACATAATTTTGTGAAAAAGCATTTTGATTCTTGATTGCAACTGGCTGACATTATGGGTTTAAATGACTCGAATTTACAAGTGGTCGGAGAACACATTTATATATGCTTTTATGAGTGACATAAAAGATATTCAAGACAAAAAATAAAAAAAAGCAATGGCTCAAACTACAAGTGACAGGAGAACACATTTTATGCTTTCGTGAATGACAAAGAAGACGAGATTCAAGACGTGACCAAACAACAAAAAACAAAAAAATAAAGAAAAAGAAAAAGAAAAGAACTACAGCGGAGACCAACACGGTTCTTAAAGATAGATTAATATGTTGTAAGTAATGTTATTTTTATATAATTTTTCATCACAAGTTTTATAATATATAAGGAGAGAAATAAACAAAAAAGAAGATAAATTGAATGATATGATAGAAAAATAAAAATAATATAAATAAATATTATGGAGAAATTGTGAGTGAAAATAATATTATTTATATTTTATAAAGAGGTTTGCTGGATTTTGTTTCTAATATTCTGCAGAGAAGGGAAACTGCTGTAACAAGGTCGTCATGCAAAGAGACAGGAACTTCTACTCTTTCTAAAGTTCCTGGTCGTTTTTACTATTGTAATTTTTAAAAATTTAATTTATTTTTAATTTTTAATTTTTAATTTAATTTAAAAATAAATTGTAAAAGTAAATTAATTTAATTTATTTTATTTTTTATTATGAATCTATTTAAAGTAGATAAATTAAAAATTATTAATCAAAATAAAAATAAAAATAAAATTAAACCATTTTAAAATAATAAATTAAAATTTTGATTTAAAATTTAATTATTATTATTATTATAATAAAAGTGACGATAAAAATAATAACCGTGAAGATGATCATAATAAGATTAAAATCATTATTTTTACGTCTTAAGAAATAAAATTAAAATTTAAAATAATTTTTTAAAAATTTAAAAATATTTTTTATTTTAAATATAAATTAACATTATTTTTAAAATATATTAAAAATTAATTCAACATTATTTTTTAATTAAATATATTTTATTTTCAAATTTTAATTTAAAAATAAAAATAAAAATAAAAAACTCAAAGCCAGAAGAAGAATAAGCTTCAGTTCGAAACATACCCACATCTCAAGAAAATCAAATTAATCCATTGCCAACTCAATCAACCACTCAAAGCTGATGTGTTTATTTATCTGTTGGTTACCACCAAAGGGCATTATGAGAAAAGACATAATTTCTTTGGCAAGAATATTTAATATTTTTATAACGTATATTTTTAATTTAAAACTTAAAATAATTCGAATGAGCAAGCTAAATTTACTTAAGGATTTTATTTTTTAATATCTTAGTTAAATGAAATGAAATTAATTATTATTTGGATTAACAAACGGTGATATATGTATTTAATGTTTTAAAAAGAAAATAACGATCATAATCAAAGTTGCATAGAAAAAGTTAGATTATAATATAATAAAAATAGAATTATTAAAATACATCATAATCAGAATCTATTAAACTTCAACAACCAAGTCAGGTTACTTTAAAAACGGGTCAGTCTTTTCTAGTTAATGAAAAAATTAATTTCAAAAGAGAGAAAGGGATAGAAAATATAGAAAAACAACTTTTTTTATCACTTTAGAACGTCTAATTTGCTAGCTTGAATTTTATAATTTCTTTTCTTTAATATTTGTTACAAGCACCATATTATAAAATTTTGATAATGTAATTTTTATTGTATTTGCAATGATTAAACTGGATATAAAAAGCTTTCTTTGCTTCACTTTTCCCTCAATCATGAACTGGCGCAACTATTATGTTTTATTCATGAAATCTTACGATGGTTACAGATGTTTTATGATTCAATTAATATCCTAATTTTTTAACAAGCATTCTAATGTCGTGTTCCATATATGCACCGTATCATTGTAAACAAAATGTTTTCTATAAATTAACACTGCAAATTAAGATGCATCTTATTATTTCGTATTTTGAGGCGAAGGAAGTAGGTCATGGTCAGGATCTTGGGGATGCCATGTCTCTAAGTTTGTCATGTTTTTCATTACTTTATATTTTTACTTAATTTATTTTATAACAAAAAAAAAACTACGTAACTCATTTAGTTATTAAAAAATTTTGTTCGTCTGCAAACAAAAATTTGTTCAAATGATATAGCAGTTACATATATATATATATATATATATATATATATATATATATATATATATATATATTACAAGATTTATTCATACAACATAAAAGGAAAAAAAAAGAAAATAAGAAAAGGAAAAAGATGTGATAAATCTCTTAACCTAAACACACAATAATGTAAAATGTAAATACTGACTATTAAATCTTTCCGAAAATAATTAATATTAAAATATAAAAATCAAGAATTTTTTTATAAAAATATATATTTTTAAATAATTATATATCTTAATTTTAATTTTGATTATCTGTATATATTTGTATGATTAGAATTTATTTTCCCACTTTTGTATAAAAACAATCTTATCATCACCAGATACATCAATATATATATATATATATATATATAATATTATATGTAAAATTAATTTATTATAAAAATACTTTAAGTTAAAAGTTATTTTAGTTGAAAAACTTTTATAAAAATTTTAAATTTGATAAATTTAATCGTTAAATACTAGATGATATTAATTTGATGTTCATAAATATCAAATTTAGAAAAATTTAAAATTTATATACATATAATTTTATAATTAATTTTTACTTATATTTTAAAATATATTACAGAATAAATTAATATTGATGAAATATTAAATAATTTTAAATTTTATAAATTTAATTTATATAATAAAATATTTAAATCTTACTGTTGAATTTAACAAATAAATATCTAATAAAAATTTATTAAATATAATAATTTTAGCATAAATTAATTTTGATATAAAATAATTTATATATATAAACTTAAAAATATTTTAAATTTTAAATTTTTAAACTTTTAAACTTTTTTATAAATTTAATTTCTGATTTTTTTATCAGAATTAATAACGAAGAATTAAAATATTTAAGTTGCTTAAATATAATAATCAAACTTCAAAAGCATAGAAACAACAGCTGAAGGAATTAAAATAAAAAACTCGGGAAAATCGTAGAAACTAAAATACATTTTAGGCATTTATATGTGTATATTATACATAACTTTTTCAATAAATTTGTATGTTTATCTTGAATTTATATAATATAATAGATAAAAATTATTATCATACATATAAACCATATTTATATATAAATATATTTTATTTTTATATTTTTTTATCATATTATAAATAATATCTAATTTTATTTTATTTTATTTATCTTTGTCGTCTATACCTTTATATTTTCTCCAATTTTTGCAAGAGTACCACAACTCTATGATATAAGCGCTAACACTTGCAAGTAAAAAGCCTCGTCAGAAGTTGTATAAATGCGACAGTCTTTCGCCGCATTTATTGGTGAAGGGTAGAAGCGTATTTTCAAAGAACTTACCACAAATAATGAACTCCACTAAAAGCACATAAGCCAAGAAAGCTGAGTTCTTACAAGTTAAAGAAGATACACCGTAGCAATGCATGTTGTTTTATGAAGGAGTAATGATAATTATACACAGATTTTTATTTTAATCTATTTTATTTTTCATTTTTTCATATTATTTCTCTTTGATCCTGTGGAATAGATAAGATATAAAACAAAATACTTTTGTTTACGAACAAAATGAGACAGTCCATGATAGATCAAAGAGGAAGCATAATAGCATGTATGTATGACATATTAAGTAATGGTATACGTCATATGACACCCATAATTCAAAACAAAAAAAGATGGCTACTTTTCTCTTTAAAGATGGCCATTCTCCTCATTTGGCACATGTATGTATGTTTCCTTTCTATCACTCTTGTCTTAAAGGTTTCATCCACTGAGCTAGTTGTGGACAAGAATGCTAACCCACTCATCAGGTTACGGACTGTTTTCACTTTGTATTATATTCAAACACTGTCAAATAGAATATTTCTAACAAGACACACAAATCCTTAGAGTGATGTTATAAGCTTATGTGCTCACCTAGTCATGCAAAACCATCACTTTCCCCTGCACCATCAATACTTCCTAGAAATAGGAAAGAAATTTTACTACCTTACCATTATTGTCTCTCTAGAATTTTCATTTGGATAACAACCACACCCCACCTTTACATTCATTATTCATAAAACACAAATGACCTACAATGAGCGTTATGGTACTTTTCCTTCATCACATCTTGGACACTCACCCTACCTACTTGTTCTCCTTGTGGATAAGGATATATGCGTCCTTAATTCTACTCACTTAGCTTTGCCTCTACATTTCGTTCTCTTGTTTAATCCACCCCTAACAAATCCAACATTTCATTCTATTCTTTCTATGCCATCAAGAATAACTTTTTTTTAAAAAAAATTAAATTAATGGACGCTATGAATGATATTTTTAGGACAAGCATCAAGCTAAATTACAGGCTTACTTATAGAAAAAGAAAAAAAAATGACTTAATGGTTTCAATTCCTTGTAGACCACCTGAGGGAACACGAATATATTATATTTTAAAGGTGCAAAGAAGAATATATACATATCCACTCATGAACTAGAACCAGATACTTGTTATACATATATCTCACCATCTTTGGTGATATTTGAAAGTGTTTGATGTTGCCCTGCTGGCAAATCTGAAGAATAGACATAATAACTTCCTTGTTTAACCACCAATCCAGTATCAATCGATTCTCACATCCTTATCCATTAGATTATTCAGATGTATGAATGCTGCTATGTTATGCTTTACCTTATACTTTGCATTGTTTTTGTCTTTCTCTCAAATGATGCAAAATTACAAGTCTATGACATAATTGTGGGTGTCAGCAGTGATATTATTTTATTGAACCAACTCTAATATGACTGATATGGAACATCTTGGAGGACAACAGCACCATGTCCAAGATATTTTCATATATATCAATGAAAAGGGGTTATCAATGGAGGCATCATAATCATCAAATCATAAAATTTGCAGATCATGTGCACTTTGTCTAATTTTTATTGCTGCTTAGCACTATTAATTAATGCAATATTTTGCGTGAAGTTAAATTGTTTTCACAGAAGGTAACAATTTTTTTTATTCCCGTACATCCTCAATTTAAAAAAGGTTTAAGTTCTTATCAATATAAAAATTTATATTATTAACTAATTAAAAATATGATAAATCTAATTTTAAATAATTATTATAAAAATAAATAATTTTTAATAATATAAAAACACTTTATCCATTCTTATCAATATAAAAATTCATTTTGAAATCATTAAGCTGAAATGAAGTAAATGTTTTATGGGGGAGAAGGGGACCACATCATAAATGGCATCAGCGTTAATTGTTTCCAATCGGGTTGCACTGATGTAGTGACAAGAGGGGAAAAGATAAATTGAAGAAAGAAAAACGAAAAAAAATAATTTTTTTTAAGAAGAATTGTATCTGGCCATATCAATAATAGGACAAAACTGGCATAAAAGGTTTTTTTTAAGGTACTTGTAGTATGATACTCTAATAAAAAAAATTAATACGTGTATTATTAAATTTTATACCTCAAATTTGGGACCATTAAAATGAAGGATAAAGTGACTAAAAAATAACACACACATTGTGTTTTTATTGAAAAATAACACTAGAAGGTCCAAAAAAAACTTTATGCAACAATATACATATATCACCTGTCTATATATAAACACACTAAATGCATTTCAAACCAAGTGAAGAACAAGTGTTATACTCTCCACTCTTGTGAGTTTTACTACAACTGAGTGTTTTGTAGTTCTGTTCCTTTCTGTGGGCATGGACGGAAAGAAATTGGAGTACAAAGGTGAGGAAGCATTGAAGGAGATAGAGAGACTAACAATGAATGCTGCTGAAGTTCAAGAAAGCCTTTTGAAACAGATCATAACTCAGAATAAGGAAACTGAGTATTTGAAAAAGTATATGAAGGGAGGAATAAATAATATAATGGACATAGCAGAGTTTAAGAGATGTGTTCCAGTCATCACATATGAGGGAATTTTCCCATATATTCAGAGAATTGCAAATGGAGAAGACTCTTCTATCATCACTGGTCAACCAATAACTGAAATGTTATGCAGGTAACCTCTACTATACCACCAGTACTATTTTCTCATTCATCCCTTTATAAGTTTCTGGTTGTTGTGTCTTATGTCAACAATCTTAATCATATATATATATATATATATATACTTTTTTTTATTGTATGTGCAGTTCAGGGACTTCAGCTGGAGAGCCTAAAATGATGCCATCAATTGCTGAAGATCTTGAACGCCGTACCTTTGTGTACAATCTTATCATGCCAATCATAAATCAGTTAATAATAATAGTAACATCCTCACATCTTTTTATTTCTTGCCTTGATTATGCATGTAGCCAGCACCTATTAGTCATTATTCATACTCTTTGTAGCATTTTAATTAATGTTTCAATGTTCATTAGTAATATAAAACTCAAACATGATTGAAGATAATAGGCCTGCTTAATTAGCAACTTGATTCTTTGCTGTGTTTAATGCCACTACCCCCTTTAGCTATGATTTTCCTCTCCATTCTAAGCATAAGGCCAAATGAAAAGGATAGGATGAAAAAGATATGACGTGACTATTATTAACAAGAATGGGCGGGTGGAGGGCCCATTACCATGCATCGATTACGTTTATGTTAGAAAATAAAAAAGCAGATGATTCTTTGCTCGTTATATATATATATATATATATATATATATATATATATATATATATATATTTGCGTTACACAAGAGGATCATAGTGCATGTTCACTAGGTAGTGCATCTTGACATGTATTGCATTTAGAATATGCATATATTCAAAGCGTACCAAGTTACCATATGTACCATGCCAGTACTAGCAACCCCAACCGTATCTATTTAACTAAAGTTCAATTTGTACTCTTCTTTTTTACACAAGTTATATCATTTATATAATTTTTTTAGAGTAAATTATATTCATATTTTTCTGAAAGTTTAATAAAATTTGATCTGACATTTATTTATTTATTTATTTATATAATTACATTAAATTTTTAAAAAACGATATAATGAAAAAGCAAATAGGATATTATATTTTTAAATCAACGAAGATAGATTTGCTGTGTATTGCATTAAAGCATTATAATTTGTGAAGATATTAGATAGTATAGCGGTAATAGAAAGCATTAGAAATAATTACAGGTATGTGGGTGATCTTGACGAGGGGAAGGCAATGTACCTATACTTTGTGAAAGCAGAAATGTGCACTCCATGTGGGTTACCAGCGAGGACAGTGTTAACAAGCTACTACAAGAGCAAGCAATTCAAGTGCAGAACACGTGATCCATGGATCGATTTCACAAGCCCAGACCAAAGCATTCTGTGCAATGATAGCAACCAAAGCATGCATTGCCAGCTGTTAGCAGGTTTAGTTAACCGTCGCCAGGTTGTAAGGCTGGGTGCTGTATTTGCCTCTGCACTTCTCAGAGCCATTTCGTTTCTTGAACGTAATTGGAGACATCTCTGTGAGGACATTCGCACAGCCACATTGAGTTCCTTTGTAACAGATCCTGGATGCCGCTCTTCTATGTCCTCTGTTCTCTCATCCCCTGACCCTCGTCTCGCTGATGAGATCTCCAGAATTTGTGGTCAAAAGTCTTGGAAAGGGATTCTTTGTCAGCTTTGGCCTAAGGCTAAGTTCATCGAGGCGGTTGTCACTGGCTCCATGGCTCAATACGTTCCTGCTCTTAAACATTACAGCGATGGAAAATTGCCTTTGGTTTGTACTATGTACGCTTCCTCTGAGTGTTACTTTGGTGTCAATTTGAAGCCTCTTTCTGATCCTGCTGATGTTTGTTTTACACTCTTGCCTAACATGGCTTACTTTGAGTTCCTTCCTCTTCGACATAACGGCACTCTCTCCATGGACTTCGATGAAAAGGAACCCGTTCCAAACGATGTCCTTCTCGATTTGCTTCATCTCAAACTTGGTTGCTTTTATGAGCTCCTCATCACCACTTTTGCTGGTTAGTTACACCAAGTACATCTCATGATTACAAATTCATTTACTAATGCAATTTCCTTTTAATTTCAGGGCTGTATCGATACCGCGTTGGTGACGTGCTTCAGGTGGTTGGATTTTACAACAATGCCCCGCAGTTTCGATTCATCTGCAGGAGGAACGTTGTGATAAGCATCGACAGCGAGAAGACGAACGAGGAGGATTTACACAGGAGCGTGACAATGGCGAAGAAGTTGTTAGAGCCATACGATGCTCTGTTGGTAGAATACACGAGTTATCCGGATACATGTTCAGTACCTGGACACTACGTATTGTACTGGGAAATTCTACGGTGCGGGACGAAGACGGAGGCAGAGGCTCCAGCGGTTGATGGAAGAGTACTTGAGGAATGTTGCATTGCGGTTGAAGAGCAATTGGACTACGTATATAAACGATGCCGTAGCAATGATAGGTCTGTAGGAGCACTTGAGATACGTGTGGTGGAACCAGGAACATTTGAGGCTTTGATGGATTTGTTTATAACTCAAGGGGCTTCCATCAATCAGTACAAAACACCAAGGTGCATTAAGTCTAAGAAAGCACTCAAGTTACTCCAATCTAAAGTTACTGCTTCCTTCTTCAGTCCTAGAGATCCCAAATGGGGCCCTAACATGTCCTGAGATTTCATTTCACCACTCTTCTTAATTAACTCCCTTCTCCACTTCTTTTTCTTTTTTCTTTTTCTTTTTTCTTTTTCTTTTTTGCATTTATATATATAATTAATTGCCTCATCATGTTCGTGGTTTCAAAACATCCTCTTTACCTTTCATCAACCAATTTGTACTCATAAACAAAAGTATCAACTCTTTTAGCCTCGTTTTCTTCCCATTTATATATAATCAAGGAATAAAAATAAAAGGGGGTTTCCTATACTTTTTTTACCTCTTTGGTTGAATAGGACATTTGGAGAACTAAAGGATAAGGAGTTAAACAGCACAGTGCGTGCACCACAGACCAAGTTGTTGTATGCTACGTTATAATAACAAGACAGATGTTTACATCACTTTTTTTTTAAACATTCTCTTTAACGTGATTTTTTTGTTTTGAAATAGTAAAAATATTTATCTCGTAATTTAATTATTTTAATATTTTTTAAAAATTATCAACCATAAAAAATAAATTTAAAAGAACATATTTCTAATATTCCTTAAAAAAATAACCGAGCCCTGTCAACAATAATATTCTAAAGTGGACTGTAAAATGCAAAAGCAGTAGAGAAATTATTTAATATTGTATAATTATTTTTACAATAATTAAGAAGAGATGAAAGAGAAGCGAAAAATAAAACTTTTATGCAATAAAGACATAGAAAAAATAGTTATAAAAAGTACTGTAAAAGCTTGATAAAAAAATAATATAACTTAACCATTAGAAAGTGTAAGAATAGGTTGAGCTCTTGATTATGATGATAAAATAAAATAAGATTTGACTATCATGGACAAGGATGCCTAAGAGGAAGTTGTTATTTATGGATTCAGGATAGGCCGTAATCAACTTTTTCAGAGTGTAGATTCAAAATGTGGTGGTTAAATGAGGGAGTGGGTTGACTGTGTAGTTTAAGGTAATCAAGAGCTAATCACATTTATTTATATACTAACAATCTTCTTATAGGTTTATTATCTTTAATTTTTTTTTTATTTCTTGTTTGAACTTGAATGCAGAGATCTTTAATCTTTCCTTAAGTGGATTTTAGTTTCATAGTTTTTCTTATTGAGTTCCAGACTTTTTGTTTCTATTGGGTATTTTTTTTTATCATGCGTTGTGAGGTTATTTTTGGACGCCGATATTACTTGTTGGACTTTTAAAGTGTGGATCCAAAATGTGGTGGTTAAGAACAAGGGAATGGGTTGAATGTGTGGTATAGGTTTTACCTAGAGTCAAATATATTTTTGTCAGGGTTAGTAAAAAAAATATTTTACACCTTCAGTATTATTTTTGTAAAAATTATTAAGGTACTAGATTGATTCTTACTCAATTTTTTAGCTAATTAAAAAGAGATTTATTCCAATTTAAAAATTAAAATAAAAAATAAAAAACAAAAAAAAAAATCATCCAAAACATACAACGAGATACTCATAGATATGAATTTGATCATAGAAAAACTTATAATTTTGGTTTTATTTATGAATGTACCTAGTTTTACTCTTAGTTTCCTAAAAAAATATTAAATAATTGTTAATTACTTGTTTTATTTTATTATTATTTAATTATAATGTAATAATAATTTTTTTATAATTATCATACCATTTGATCATACAAAACAATTAATTAAGAAAAACATAAAAAATTAGCCAAGTTTGTTAATTGAATAACCATTTAGAAATTTAAAAGTTTGATTAATCTTCCAAAATCATAGGTTTCCTTTATTCCATTCATTTGTCAATCAAATAATGATACAATCGATTCTTATTTGATTAACTATAAATTATTAAAGTTGATCAGTTTCCAATAATTAAAAAAAAGTAACACACAATTATGAAAAGAAACATTAACCCAAAAGAAAATATGGGTTTAATTCGTTACATAACAACATTTATCAAGGTCTCATGATAAAGAATTAGTTACATGTTATCAAAAGTGTAGAAACCAAAACTAATTCGAAAGAAGTATCCATAATTCTGATCTAAAATGAAACTAAAATAGAAAAATTTGTGACAGTAATCCATACTGCGAGGAGCCTGAACTTTGTTTGGAGAGATCCATGAGAAGGATAAAGGATTGGATGAAGAAAGAGATAAATGTGAACAAAGGTCTCTAAAAATGATAGAAGAAGTTCCTCTAAAAAGGTGCCTTTGGTTCCCTTTTCAGAAAAGAGGAAAAAGTTCTCCAATTAAGCTAGCTTCTCTTTTGAAATTTGATCCGGTAACTAAGCCCAATTGTGTTTATATTATGTAGGATTGTGTCAAAAATATTTTGTATATTTTCTACTTTTGTTGCTTTTATGCATAGATATGCTCAGTTAACTCACTGAGTATTAATGTGCTAAGATCTAAAACTGTGTTGGAAATAATTTCCCTCCTTTTGGTTGTACTGGATTTGGATAAGCATGTTAAATAAAATGAGCATGGATTTGTTAAGATGTGCACGGTTGTATTAAGTTTCTAATACATCTGGACCTAGTGATTTCTTCTTTACGTTACAATTTAGGTTTAAATTTTAGGTTCTACGTTACAATTTTTAAATGAAATAATAAAAATTAAGTGAATTTACAAGTATTATATTAGTAATTATATATGAATTAAGTTTTATTTTTGTAAATAAATTAATAAAAAACGATTTAATAGAGTGTGTAACTTAAGTGGTAATATATCTAACATGCCTTAAGATAATTCAGAATTGACCACATTTGTTTATATACACTCAGCGTGTTCACATTTTTATCAATATAAAAAATTACTTTTAACAAGTGTGCTTGTGTCATGGAAAGTTTTAGAATGGATATATACCATTTTATTAGAATGTTGGTTTATCTCTTTTCATCCCAATTTTTATATTTCAAATATTATATACTTGAAATGTATGTAAGAATAAAATTTTTGATCTGCATGCAAATTATCTATGTTTATTATCCTTGTATTGAACCAAGTATACTGAGAATTAAGCATGACATAAAATTTGAAAGATCTCTTCCCAATGTTTGATAAGAAAGATTTACTTCAATTAGATTGAAGAAAAAATTAAATTTAGATTTGTTTTAATAATTTTAATAATATTTTAATAATATTACATTTTTATATTTTTAAAGCATATTTAATATTTGATAATTAATAAGATATCATGTATGAAGGATGTAATGGCTTAGTACATTGTGGAGTCTAAGTTCGTATAGAAAAATTTGGTGAAATAGATGATCCTGTTATAAAAAAGACAGAAGAAAAAAGGAATAAGGAGTAGACCCAGCTGAAACAACTGTTAATTTTAACAGCATCATCAATGTAGAAAACCACAAAAATTATATGCTTAACACTCAAAATTTGATGAATGTTTCATATGATCAATGATTGCTGTGGTTCTGATGGACATATTAGTCATCATCACTGTCTTGAAGGAAGCCCAATCCGCAGTGAATATTGTACATCACTTTATCATTCATACTTTATTGGTATTGATGTTAAAACCCCAAAAACATTGAATTTTGGCAAAGCCACAAGCTTCCGAAAGTGTCCCACCCACTTTAAATTTTTGTGCAGTCATGCTCTTTATCTTAGTGTAATAATCGTGACCAGCATGCGCATGGCAATCTTTCAAAAGAAATCATGGATTGTGAAAGCTACAAAAAGAGCGTTGCATACGGAATAGAGATCACACTAATGCCAAGTCCAAGGAGAAAGAGCTTAATGTTTGTTGCCAAGGTTTTATCTCTTTATCCATCAAGAAAATTTTTTATTCTTTCTAATTTTTAAAAATAGTTAAAAATAAATACAATAGATCCCTATTTATGTAAACTACACCTTATTTTAATATAATTATTCTTTCGATGAATGTTATTAAATTATTAATTATTTTTTTTTTACTTTTATGCAGTTAGTTATTAAATATATAATTTTCTGATTAACCTTCTATTGCAACTACATGAAAAAAAAAATGAAAATTTTAATCAGTATATATGTTGAAAATTTGAAATTTTATCCTTTTCACCTCTCATCTTTCCTTCTCTCCACTTTATTGCAAAAAACAAAGTAGAACCTAAATTTTGTGGAGAGCATATTATTCTAAAAAAACAAAAACAAATTGATGAGACTATTGATAATGAAATAATAAAATATTCTCAAGAATCATTTAAGATCGTATGAAGATATTTTTAATTTTTATTTAGAATTGATAAATTAGAGTCATTAAACAGCTGTGATTTACAAGAAAAATATTTTAACCTTGAATATTCTTTATAACACAATGACTACCCGTATATTGATGGATTAAATTTATTTCGGAATTAAAAACTTTAAAATAAATTATACAAGTAACAAATATACACCCATTAGCATAATTATATGAAAATACTTTATTCTTTTTTCAAATGCATATGGCTTATAGAATAATGTTAAAAATTCTAATCATTGTTGCTTTAGCTGAACTAATTTTTTTTTTTTAAAAAAATGAAAGTTAATAAAATCTTACTTAAAATTAACAATATCTCAAAAAAGACTAACTGAATTATCTTTATTATCAGTTAAAAAATATATTAAATAAAATTAATTAAGATACTTTAATAAATGATTTACATACATCCTAAAAAAATCTGAAATTTCAACTTTAAAAAAAAATAAAATAATTTTTATCAATTTTAAAAAATCCCTTTAAAATTTGCTTTAAGCTTAAGAATGTATTGAACTAACCCTGCCATTGTTATTGAAGATGAGAACGAAAAATTGAGATTTGGTGAATCTTGAAAGGTGGATTCATTATAGGAGATTAGCTAGAGAGCAAAGTGTAAGGCTATGATATTATTTTGGTTTTTGGGTCAATCTTGTATAAGACATAAATTAATCTTGCATATCTTATAATTTCTACCTTCTTAGGGTTGGAGATTTGAAGGCAATATGAGACAGTATGACAATATCAAACAAGTACCGGAAGTACCACTATACATTAGTACAATAATAATGAGGACATTTGATATACTCTTTTATTAAGTCTAGAGAAGAGGAGGTTGAAAATAGCATCACCCATGGGCATGGGGCATAACATTCACTCAACTTTTGTGGCATTGTTGGATAATGTGCTCTTAAAATCTTCGCACTCACACTCTTTGGTCTTCCCCCGACCACTCAAAGTGCTACGCAATGTGTGACACCCACTTTCCGTACTACTTGAGTTGCCAAAATAACAGAAAACAAAGGCCAAAGAAGAGTTCTACACGTTGAAGTCGGTAAGGCAATAATCTTCTACACTTTGGAGCAATGCATCTAACACCCAAATGATGGTTGATTTGATATGCTATGCGCTGGCTCAAGGATACTAATTTGTTGGCTACTTGATGGATGAAGTTTATGGTTTCAAACGGGACCATCTCCTTATTCCCTCCAACTAGGGTCCATGTTTTCAATTAACATCAACTCTTATTCACTCCCAACATTACATATCATCCTTTTAATTACCCAACTTTCCAGCGGGGAAAACCTTTCAATTCTTCTTCCAAATTATTAAAGCCAAAGTTCATGGGGCAAGAAAGTGATTGCAAGAATAATTTAAAACAAAGAGAGAGGATGTAAAGTATTTTGGATAATTTCATAAAAAAGAAAAATAAACTATCAAATACTCCTTGAAATTATAATTGTAAAAAAAATTAATCCTTGAAATTATATTAAAAAACAGTCCTTCAAGTTAATAAGTATAGATTATTTTATTCTTTAACATTAAAGGTTCACTAGTTTAATCCTTAACTTTAACAATTTTAAATTATTTTAATTTTAATGTGTTTTAGTCAATTTCATTTCTAAAATAAAAAATTAAATTGACTAATAATTGTTAAATTTAGAATCAAATAAATTGATGTCATAATGTTGAGATTCAATTCATCAATGATTCTAATTTTATGGATTAAAAGATTAATAGTTATCAAATTTAAGAACTAAAGATCAAATTATATAATTGGTATTTATAATTTTAAAGATTATCAATCTTTTCATATATATATATATATATATATATATATATATATATATATATATATTACTCGTTAAGATAAATATTATATTGGATGAGGATATTATTTGTTAGTGGGGTGTAATATTCTAAATTATATTTATAATTATCGGAAGTGGTAGATTATTTTTTCTTTAATATTAAAGGTTCACTAGCTTAATCCTTAACTTTAAAAATTTTAAATTATTTTAATTTTAATGTGTTTTAGTCAATTAAATTGACTAATAATTGTTAAATTTAGGATAAATAAGTTGATATCATAATGTTGAGATTCAATTCATTAATGATTCTAATTTTATAGATTAAAAGATTAATAGTTATCAAATTTAAGAACTAAAGATTAAATTATATAATTGGTACTTATAATTTTAAAGATTATCAATTTATATATATATATATTATTTCTTAAGATAAATATTATATTGGATGAAGATATTATTTGTTAGTGAGATATAATATTCTAATTAAATTGTATTTATAATTATCGAAAATAATATTTTGATTTGTGTGACAACATTATCTTTATAAATTTATTCATTTATAACATGATATCCTTTAACATATAATAGTTTTGTTTGATTAGATAAAAAGTAAAATTAATAAAAATAAAAAAATGTTACCCACGAGAGAGAAAAACCAGAAGAAAAAGAAAAGAAAAGTAAAGAATTTTTTTTTCATGTAAAAAAAAAATCTCAACATTTAAAGATAAGACTAAGTTAGATAGCGTTTGAAGTAATTAAATAACAATTAATTCAAAAATTAAATTTAAAAATCAAGTTAATGGAAAAATAGATGAAAAAAATATTTCTTGTATTAGCCTGTTTACTAGTTCAACACATATTTTAGATATTTAAAGATATAAAAAATTCTAAATCCAAATAATATAATATTTAAAACATTATAAAATATACAAATTTTATGACAATAATTATGTTAATATCTTTTATATTGAAAAAAGAAAGTTGGATAAATGCGGTTGATATAATTATCGCAATTACAACTACGATGCAATTATGAAAACCAAAGAACTTTAGTTTAAGAAAATCGTAGGTAAAATAATAAGCATATTTTATTTGCTAAAGGCATAAAGCTAACGAAATCATTTGGTGTTGCTTCGAATGGTTGCATTACAAATTGATATTAAGGAATCTCGTCATGTGGTATGCTTATGTTTTGGTTGTGTGCGACAAACCATGTTGCAATTCTTATATTTATATGCATTACATGTGATCCACTATAATTCCTTTGCCTATCTTTGCAAATGTCGTCTGCGTATCTTCTCCACAACATCCTTCATCACTATTTGTACTTTCTCTAAATCTCCTCTACCATTCTCCACTTCTATACTTATCATTCATATACTTTCTAATTTTTTTTAATAACATGATTTATGTATCGTATCATATCATAGTTAAGTGCTACTAATATTATTTTCTAATTAAATTAACATTTAATCTTGCTAACTAGTTCTTATTTAATTAAGTTATGAAAGTGAAGATAATAATTACTGCAATAAAAGAAGTATTGAATTTGCTTAAAATTAAAAAATTGAACAACATGGAATTAATTTGTAATTTTATGTTTGATTTAAAAAATGGTCGCACAAAATTTAAGATATAAAGTAATATAAAAATTTAGTATTTTGTAGCTAACTGAATAAAAAATAACTTTTTTATTTCTAATGAAACAAAACTTTAAAAAGATAAAAACATTTATTTTTTATTTTTATTAATAATATTTTTTGTTTGACCTTTTTATTTCTTATTTTCCACCTCTTTCTCACTCGTCAATAATATTTATAATAGTTTATCTAAATTGTCCTAGTAGATGTTTTGTAGACAACTTTTTCTCTTCTTATTCTTTACAAAGGAAGGTAGTGGGAATAATGACACTTAAAGCACTAAGGAACCAACAAAACTCTTATAGTTGGATGATTCCAGAGTTGTGATATTTTGAAGTGGTGATATTCGATGTTCAATATTAGTGGCTTAAGTAAGGAATACATACTATTGTTTGTTTTTTGTTTGCCACCTAAAATGTGTTCAACTTTTTGGATAATAATTATACTAATACAATATCCTTAAATATAACACACATTTCAAGCACGATAGTTTCTGACACATTGTGTTTATGTCATGATCACAAGTGCCTTTTAACTATATTATTATGAATAAATCTATTTTTCGTAATGTGGGGAACTCAGATAATTATTGAAGCTTTAGCACAAGCCTTTCCTGCTACTTAAGAATGTGAAACTTTAAACATTAACAACCTTGAATAAGATAATACAATCTAAAATATCCCTAAAATTAGAGAATTGAGGACACTAACGATGAATGCTTCTTCTGAGTTAAACACGAAAGAGAACAACGTCCAAAAGGATAATAAAAAAAAATCAAGGAAAAAGGGAAGCATAATAAAAGAGCAGGAAAATTTAGTTTGATCAAATCTAGTTTCAAAACAAATCCTCATAATTTCACAAAATTTACTTATCTCCCGTAGCAAACAAAAAAAATATGGGTATCAATGGGATTCTAAAAGAATGTTAATAATACAAAGTTTTAAAAAAATCATTTGGTTGATAGATTCTTTGTGTGCGAAATCGTGTATAAAGTGCGGAGTTCGTAAACTGAATTTATTCAATGAAGACACCAATTATATTAGTAAAAAATCAAATAAAATTAAAAGAAAACTAATTTTTTATTAAATTAGATTAAAATTTGAATCTAATTTTAAAAGATATATAGAGCAAATTCATTTTAAATCAAATTTATGTGTGTATAAAATAAATTGAAATGTAAACGTATCAAATTACAATACTAGTTTTCCTTTTCCATATTTTTTAATTAATTTAAAGTTTATTTTATATTTAAGATTATAAAATTAAATTTTAATAAAGAGATCAAATAAATTTATATGTTGGATTATGCGTGATGATTTTGTTGGAATACTAGTTTGTTTGATAATGTAAAAAATATATTCCAAGTTTGTTTGATAATGTAAAAAATAAATTTTTTTATGATGATTTCAATTATGTTTAACATAATAATTATTTTAATAATTGAATAAAATAACTATATTTTTTAACATTATTCTTATTAACATTCAAAATTTTAGCTACAAGTTAAAAGTTATTATTATATTTTTATTTTTGATAATTTTTATTTATTATAAAATATTATTTTTTTATATTGTTATTTAATATTACAGTATTTAATTTAGTTATTAAATATTTTATTTAAATTATTTATAATAGTATATTTAATTTTTATTGTTAAAAATTTTAAAGATAAAAGAAATAATATTTTTATAGAAATAATTTTTAAAATTTATTTTAAAAAATTGATTATAAATATTATTAATTTTAAACAAAAAAATTATTTATTTAAAAATATTTTTAATAAAAATATATCATAAATAATAAAATAAATATATCATAATTTTTATTTATTATAAAATATATTTTTTTTCATATTTCACTTTTTACATCTATCTTACATTTCATTTTTTTTCTTTTTTCAAGGGTGAGAATTTGGCGAAACTTATTACCCTTTGTTCCTTCTAATATAATTTATCTTGTTACGGAATGAAAATCAAAATGGTGAGTGAAATTCATAATTTGTTGATGTCTATGCTAAAATCTTAAAGTATGCTAAAAACTTAAAATTCATATATTGTAGGATAAAAAATTTTTAAACAGACGATAGGACTATTGCACCAGTCCGAAAATGTTATTATGAAACAATTATTATTTATAAAATTCAACCAACACTATAAAATTGTTTTAATCCTATCCATTAGTCGCAACAGAACCCATAATAATCCTATCTAACCATATCACAGTTTAGAAATAGATGTTATTGTAGTTCAGAACACTGGCGTTGTGCAACCGCCACGTAAAACACTCCCACCTATAACCTTTGCAATATTATATCACATGCTAAATTTTATAATACACACATTATTAATAAAACAATTTAATTTAAAGAAAGAGATTCGGTACAATCCAAACGCATATTTGAAGCAAATCTAACGTTTTTTGAGACATTTCTGGCTTATAGCTAGATTTCTTAGTCTAAAGGACATTGAAAATTTTAACAAAATATTGGAAAGGTGACATTACCTGCAACTTACCTACAAATAAGTGATAATTGCGAGTGTATGTAGTATCAAATTGTAAAATTAAAGAAAATATAGTACAGGGTGTCAAAACATCAGGGTCGTTTTCGTAAGGAGACAAAACCAATCGAATTAAGAAATGGATCAAGTGGGGTTGTACAATTTTCACATAAAAATTGAAAGAAAACTTGGAATTTCAATCAATAATCAAGCAACCAATTCTATAGGGAACTAAATTCATTTGCGACAGATTATCACAAACTATAATATATTTACCTAATTGAATTAACTAATGAGTGTTTGGTAGAGTTTTAACGATGAAGGAAAAATTAAAATTCAAAGATTACTATAACGAATTCCCTTAATTAATCCTAGAGAAAAGACAAGTAAGCAAAACCCTAATTCAGAGGTTAATATACTGAGAACCAAAGCCAACCGAACCAAACAATATAACATTGTATTGAATTTTGAAATTCCCAAACAAAGAAATTAGTCAAGTGCCTCTCTTATTGACATCTTAATCAAATTGGAACCAAATACAAATTGCATTTGAAAACCTAACCGAGCAAACAAATTCAAAATCGCAACCGAAATCTCACGACCGGAAAAATTAGAAAATGAAATAACCAAATTGATTAAACTAAAAAAGAAATTAATGCCATGTCTCATGTATGACAAGTGAAGCAAGAGATCAAGGAATTTATAACTCCATGAAGGTCGTAACATGATTGAAAATTAAAGATAATTTTGAATAAAAAACAACAATTTAGAAGCTTTTAGGTAAATAAAAATTGACAGAAAATCAAATTTACTAAATTTTAAAATAAAAAATTAATTAACTCAAAAAATGAAAATTAAACATAATTCAAATAAATAAAAAAAACTAAAACTGCACTTAGACCAAACTTTTATTTTCAATTGTCAATTTATTGCGATTCAAGTGGTGTGAAAAGGAAAAGGGGCAAGCCAATCAACACCATAGTTGCTTCTTTGAACATCTGGCCCAACACAGCCACTCAATCAAGGTGTAACAGATTAGAGGAACAACCTACTTATAAACTTGCAAATTCTTTGCCCGCATCGTCCAAAACCTGCAATCATTTGTAATCTATAAACAATTCAAGCCTTACTTCACAAAAAAAAAAAAAAGAGTTTAAGCCTAAGTATCTATTTCCATTAAGTGTTGAAGGGACCGGATTTTCTGCAGTTGAATTTCAAGTGAACTAATTCTCAATATCCAAATGAAATAAATACACATCAAATAATAAATGAGTCATCAATTGTTAAACGGTTGGAGATGGAATAACGACACTGAAGGTTTTTCTTTTTTGCCTTCCGTTTTTTTCTTTACCATTGGAAGGTTTTCTTTTTTTAGTTTTAATCTATGACTAGCAATTGGAAGTTTAACTTATAGTGGAAGACATAACATGGTTGGTTTTTGGGTCAAAAACAAAGTTTTAAATCAATAGGTCCAAATGGCGGAAAAGGACCAAAAGAATAAGTGGGTTTGAATTTTGAGAGGTGGAAAGGCCCATAAAGTTACTCTTTAAAATTTATAAAATATGATGATTATTTTTATCTTATATTTGGATAAAGTATTTTAAAAAAAAAATAATTTTTAAAAAAATTTAAAATTTTAAAAATTAGATGACCTTATTCGAATACTTTTTATAAAAATTTTAAATTTTATAAATTTTAAAAAAATATTTTACTAAATTAAAAAAAATAATTTAAGATTTATTTAAAATAAATAAAATTTAAAATTTTTTAAAATCTCTTAATTCATTTTCATTTATAAATGGATCAATTTGACCGTTTAAGTTCAACCCATATCAACATATAATATAGTTTTCAAGATAAATAGATTAAAAAAAGTGATAGCATAATTCATAAATTAGTAGGTTAATCTGTTAAATTTATTTAATTATTAAAATAATTAAAAAATATTTTTAAAAAATATAAAATTTAGAAAATTTAATTTTTTATTTTTAAATATAAAGTTTGGTCTATGAACTAATCTATTAGCTCATAAATCACCTACATAATCCATGAATTAAATGAATCAGATAAAAAATATCTACAATTAAATGGATCAATAATTTCATTAGTTCAAATCCATGTAACTTGCAGCTTCATAATTTTTCTTCATGCTACTCTCTCATTTTTCTCATTGTTACTTTTTTTTATATTTGAATATAATATTTTCAATATCAAATGCGTATTTTATTATTATGTT
Source organism: Canavalia gladiata (assembly GCA_037954105.1). Classification (NCBI taxonomy): domain Eukaryota; kingdom Viridiplantae; phylum Streptophyta; class Magnoliopsida; order Fabales; family Fabaceae; genus Canavalia; species Canavalia gladiata. Next base: position 22,135,881 of record CM075660.1, read on the forward strand.
TAAATATATTATACAATAAAAATATTTATATATCTAAATTTTTTAATAAAAATAATAATAATAAATTATGAATATTTAAATATAAAATTTTATATACTAAAAATTAAATTATTTAATTTAAATAAAAAAATTAGTTAAAAAAATTTAAATTTAATAAATTTAAAATCTATTATCTAAATAAATAATTTTAAATATAAAAATTTAAATTTTTTTATCCAAACAAAATATTTTTAAAATAAAAATATTTAAATATTTTAAAATTTTTAAAATGTTAAAATATTTTATCCAAATAGAAGATTAAAATTTTTAATTATTAAATAAAAATATTAAATACTCTTTTATATTTTTAAGATTATAATTATATAAAAAAAGTTATTTAGTATTTAATTTATAAAATATAAAACAGTAGAATCATTATTAGAAAAATTTGTAGAAAAATATAATAAAATTTTATTTTTAATATTATCCTTTTCTACTAACCATACCATCCTTTTCTGTTTTTAATATTATTTGTAAAATTACCCATATTTTCTTCCAACCTCTTCTCTCCCTCGATCTCTCACATTTCCGGAAATCTGAGGCTCTCTTCGCTCTTGTTCTCTTTAGTGGGTCATTTTTACGGAATTTAAATTCCAAAATTATGTTTTTAGAATACAGTCATTACTGTTCAGGACGGATGATTGGAAAGTTCTATATAAAGAGTTCTTTTACTGTTATCAATTGAATTGATACAAAATGACGGTGATAAGCTGCTGCTACAAGAAATGAGGGTGCGAGGGTTTTTATTGTTCCTAAGGATATATTTGAAATAAATGTTGCAAAAGTTTTTAAATGATAGTATCAATAGTAAAAATGATGGTATGAATAGAAACTTCCTAACAAACTTATTGAATCATTCTTGATTGATTATTGAATCTTGATCACCACCAAAAAAAAAAGGGGAAAAATTAAGTTTGTAAATCATAATTTGAATCCAGGTATGTCAGTGTGATGTATTTAGTATATGATAAATTATATTGTTAAGTTTAAATATGTTTTTATTTTTATAAATATAATTAAATTTGATTTGATTTTTTTTATTTTTCAATTAATTTTAGTTATTATAAATTTCAAAAAAATTTAAAACAATCGTCGCTTTATATACTTTTCCCCATAGAATATATTGTAAATAAAAATAAACTAATTGGTTTCATTAATCAAACAGCTATCAGCTAGTAGCGGCGTATTTATTTATTTTTAATTTAAAAAGATGATAACAATTTCCTTTACTTTGCAATTTGCTCTCCCCCAAATCCAAGCCAAAAGGAAGAGACTATTATCCTTCTGTTAGAATTGCAATATTAGGTTCATATTTCCTTAGATGCCTAAAAATATATAAGAGTAGTGAAGGGATCGTCGACAATACAATAAATAATTTTTAAATTTTTTTTAACAATATATAAGAAGAAGAAGAAAATAAAATAAATTAACTTCTTTTATTATATTAAAATGAGCTTATGTAATTTAATTTTCGAATAAGTTAAATAAAGAAGTTTCCAAAAAAATAAAATATGTAAGCTTATTTAATTTATGAAAGAAATTGAATTTATTTTATGGTTTCTGTTTATTCCCTTAGAGGTTCTGCCTAAAACTCAAACTTCCAAAAGATGTAGATAAGTTGGAGCTGTAAGAAGAGTGTAGGATTCTGTCTCAAGTGACAAGCTTCCGACAATCTGATAGTACTTAAAGAGTAATCTTATTATAATAGATTATGAGTTACTCCATTCAATTTTTTTTTTTATAAAAATCTTTGAAGAATTTTTTTTTATGATTCTTAATATAATATATTTTATAAAATATTAAAATTATTTATTATTTTTTAATATTTATGCATAATAATTTTAAAATAATATAATTAATTATATAATAAAAATTTTCATCAAATAATAATAAATTTAAAACATTTTTCTTAATTTTTATTATATATTAATTAATATTATTATATAATTTAATAAAAAACTTGTAAAAGGAATCGAATCAAGTATATTAGATCCAGCCATAAACGGCAGTGATGAAATTAGAAATTTTAAACGGTAGAGGTAACATACACATACATAATTAATTTGTAAATGCAACATGTACACACATAATAATATATACACAACTATAATATTAAGAAAAATAAAATAAAATCCTTGCTATAACCTAATAGATAGTCCATCCATGAATTGTACGAGTTTTTTATTTTTGGGTTGCCGGTAGGTAGTTTCAAATAAAAACAATATGAAGCAAGGGATAGTTCTAGCTATGAAGGTTCCATAAAATTTTTACATCACTACAACATGTATTAGCATAGTATTTATAACTTGTTTATATATATGTGACAATTAGAACGGGCTTTGGCCCAATTCAATTTTCACCCCCAATTTAAAAGGAGATTTTTAACACAAGGCTAGGTCCAGATGCCTCATTAGTCACGTGTGATTCCAAGACCCTAAGAACATCAAGGTTCTGATGGGATCCTCTACACGGTGACGACTCCTCCGTCGTCTCTCACCTTGATTATACATCAGAAGCCTACCTTGCTTGGAAGAGTCGGCGGCGGCGATCGCCGCCGTGGTTGTCTCATCAACCTGATGGAGCTTCTCTCCGATGGATCTCCTGAATTCATTGGCTAGAGAGCTTTCACTGGAGGCATGAGGTTTCATCCTAATATATTGTGTGAGGCTAAGATATTAGAACTTTAGGGGATGGTGGTAATGGGGCTTTATATAGAAATTAAAAGCCTTTTGGATTCGCCCAAAAGAAAGGGCAAAATTGGAAACCTATTTTTGTGGGCTTTGGGTGCCAACTAAGATAGCAGATTCCATAGTGCTTTCTGGCCCACTTGTCCCATCCAATGAGCCTCAAGATTCCTGTATTTTTTGATTGCTAAAGAAGGATAACACTATTTATCCATAAAAACTAGTCAAATATTTTTATATTCTTTATTTAATAAAGATTAAAAAATATATAAAAACAATATATGAAATTAATAATTAAGAAGTAAATTTTTTTTAGGCAAAAATAAATAAATTAGTCAAATAATACCAAAGATACTAAAATATGTATGTACATCCTTATATTACAACAAATGTGATTAAATATTGTTCATATTTTCCATACATTATATCTATCAAGTTGTTATATTAACATGTAATCTCTTTAACACTATCAAAATACATCAATTTTACGTTAATGAATTCGTAATTTCAATTAAATAAGAATTTAAATTTTCATGACTTGACTTTGATGGAAATATTGAATTTTTGTCCTATATGATTATATTTTCTTATTTTCAAACCTATCTCGTATTATCATTATGTAGGATATCTTTTATGAAAAAAATTATTAATTGTTTTTCTCTTATAAACAATCATATTTTTTATACATATAAAATGTAAGGTTTTCTATTAGTAAATAATGATTAAATTCATGAGTTTTTCAAATTTATTTCAAAGTATTGGATTTTTAAAAGATTTTATTTTTAAATGTTGTAATTAAGTGATTTGTCATATAATTATCATAAAGTGTAAACAAAAATTTATAACTTGTGAATTAAATTAAATGATTCATATTGTATTGTCATTGCTGAGACCTCTGTTATTTATACTACTAATATTAAACGAGAGAACCTTCTGACAATACTGGTAAAAACAAAAACTCCTATTATTGATAACCCCTTGTGCAGCTCCACTATGTATTAAATGTGTAGTACTTATAGATATAAATGTATCAATAGGCAGAAGCAGCTTATCAGAATATTCGACCTAATTTATATGTTTAGTCTACTTTAGCCGAATTTATTTAAAAAATAAATCGTTTTTTTTAAATACTGCTATATGCAAAAAATCAATTAAGATTTAGGCATATATAGTTCAGAAACTATAATATTTATTGTTCAGTTATTTTTCAATACAATGGTTTTTTTTTTTACAAAATATAAAAAATTTAATACTAACTTTTATATTACTTTAAAATTTAAAAAGAAGTTCATTGGCTTATAATTAAAAATATAAATTTTTAAATAAAGTTTTAAATTTGGTCAACCCTTTACATTTTTACAAAAAAGAAAAGGTTAATCTGAGTAAAAAAAAAAAATCTGATGTGTTATTGGTAAAGCTTGCTCAACATGGCTTGAACCTATTTAGACAAGTTTGAATAAACTATTTTTTTAAAAGATATTTTTCCCCTTTTTTTATAAAATTAATTAATTAATTTAAAAAAAGATTTTAAAAATTTAATTAGTAGCATTAATTTATATTACTTTTAAAAAATTATTTTTAACATTATTGAGATACAATTTTTTCAATCTTTCTTTGCTTAATTAATAATTGTATCATCATTTAATAATTTTTCTCTCATTAATTAAGCATACTTTTATGAAATAAATAATTAATACAACATATAATATAAATATATCTTATATGGATTTAGATTAAAAAAAATTTAATTTTCATACAAAATTAAAGAAAGTAATTAAAATTTTATAATATATAAATTATTTAATTATTAATGATTATAAAAATATTATTGAATATATTTTTTCTACTTCAACATAAAAAAATGTTTATAGGTTTAAATATTAAATATAACACAGATATTTAAATAATATTTTAAATTTGATCAAATTATTTTTAAAAAAAATATGATTAAAAGAAAATCTAGAATTCATTGACCAATTTAGACAAATTTAACGTAATTTATCTTATTTTCACCACCATTATGTATATAAGCTATTTATGTTTTCTTTTTCTTTTGTCAAGCAGCTATTTGTGCTAATCTTGAAGAATAAATTTTATTTCCTGAGTTTTTTTTATTAAAATATAGTTTATTCAAGTAATATATATTTAATTTTTATAAAAGTATGATTTTTCATTCAAATTTTATATGTAAGATAATCTCCACTAAAAGAGTTAATCTAACAAAATAACTTTACACAGGAAGAGTTATTGACATGAGTAAATGTGAAGTGTTAGTTTTAACCATTAAAATTATTAATATTGATTTAATGATGAAAATTAAAATAATTTTAATAAGATTATGAATTTAAATCTTATTACTTTAATGTTGTACATACAAAAATTTTAACCACTGTATAACCATGTAACTTGGTGGCAGGAAGAGTCACTAACTTGAATGAATCATTGATTCCAATTCAATGGTCAAAATTTTATTCATAAGTTTGAAATATATGTTAAAATCTTAATCATTAAAATTATTAAGATTGATTTAAAAGTAAGAGATTAAAATAATTTACATAAAATTCTCTCCTTAAATCTCATTACTTTAACTATTATACATAAAAAAAAATCTTAACCATTAAATTTGAAATCAATAATCTAAATTTCTTTAAAATTAGAAAATTTTCTTATCACAAATGACCAAATTCAAATTCATGATGTATGTATTGTCTTCTATATTAAAAAAAAAAAACCATGGAAACTGAGTTTTCTTACTCCTTCCTTTGGCTCTGTAAAGGGTACATGTATTTTCCTTCGTGCTTAGACAATAGCAATTTCGTCACATACAAAATATGCAGAGCAATGAAGCATGCTTACGGAGTTGTTGAATTAGAATGTGTTCCCCAAATATCTAATTGTTTGGAAAGAAGATGCCGCACTTATACTGAAACTCATATATTTCAGATGAGATTTGATTCCAAAGGTAACATCATGAAAACTGTGTTTTGAGGATGCCAACTAAGATGCCCTTAAACTAAGAGCTAAAATCAAATTGTCATTTGTCAATGAAATGCACGCACTAGAGGATGTCTCCTTCTGATATGCGGAATCAAAACAAAAGCGCATAATTTCTTTAGATAAGCTGCCAAATGTCAAGAAACAAAATATCTTATTCCTCACACACATACACAAATTAGGGGAAAAGCAAAAAAGTAAATTGAGTGAATATATGCTTTGTTGAAAAGATAGGGTGCGTTACATCATTAAAAAAAAAAAAAAAAATAAGAAGATAGGGTGTGGGACACTCTTGGCTTTAGATTCAAACGCGTATGAACCTTACATTTTTCTGGGTTAATATAAGACAAAGATAAGATATATTGCATATTTCAAAGTGATTTTATTTTAACTTTTTGGGCCATTTCCCAATTATATAAAATAAGGCCCACTCTCCAACAAAAAAGGTTTGTGCTCAGTCCAGCCTACCATCTATCTTATCTTCGATAAACAACAAAAACTAGTGACAAAAGATAAGGGTGCCAAATAGATGATTTAAATAAATTTTGAATTAAATTATAATGGATGGAGTAGAAACAGACCACTAATCTATTTAAGATATGTTCAAATTTTATTAAAAAGATTAAATTTTTTGTTACAATTAAAAAATTTATTTCATGTTAAAAAGTTACATTTATCATATTTAAATTACCATAAAAAGTTAAAATGAATATAAATATTTGTACACATTCATGCATCTAAACTATAAAGCTTAGGATCTATCCATTAAAGATTGATATCCAATAAAAAAAATTTACCACTTGATTCAATAAATTACAAAATATATTAATGGTTCATTATTCATCTAACAATAAATGATAATTCATTAACTTACCCATTAAATTTTTCATAATTGGAGAGATTAGTTAAATTTATACAAGAATAAATTAGATAATTAGAAGATAAATGAATTGAATTATCTCTCATACGTTTAGATGGTATAGTGTAGAAAAAAAAATACATAGCTTATATAAATTATTAATGGATTGGATATTGTATGGTCATTTGTTATTAGGTGAGACCTACGGTTAGTCCTCTTTCAACCGCATGAGTGGGTGGTGTTGCCCTTTTCTTGTGTAATTCTTAGGTGAGAAAATTTAACATTTCATTACACAATTAACCAAAAACAATTATGACTCAATAAAAAAAAAGACAATAAGAGTTAGAAAATTTCATATGTTCTGCCTTAATTATTAGGATGCAATATATAAACTATTGGCTAACTTTATTAATGCAAATTCATTACAAAATAAATAAAATAAAGTTATGAATCTAAAAAAAAAAAGACAACACGCAGATAGAAAGTTTCACAACTTCTGTTTTAACCATTAGGATACAATGGCCGTTGTTAAAGTAAAACCTAAGATTGTAATAAAGTTTATAATCTTTTTTCTATGGTTCCATAATTATTCTCGTGGATCGTTCAGTCTGAATGTCTGATAGAAATTTGTCGAGCTGTTCTTCAAAAGTCTCGCATGAACAACTTCTTTGTCAATCAAATGAAATCTAACAAATAAAAAAACAAAAAGAAGAAAAACATGATTTTGTTCAAAAACGAAAAGCCTATTTGGATTTCTGTTGTAACTTCTTGGCACTATTTATTATGAATGGAGATGTGGTTTTCACAAAGAAAAAAAATTATTTGCTTTTATTTAACCTCCGTTGCAAACGAAAAAAAAGAAGAAGCAAATACTAAAAAATCTATTGACTTTCTTTTTCTTTCTTCTCTTCTCACGTTTGATTTTTCACCATCATAATTTTTTTCTTCATCTATACGCCAATAAACCCATATAAAAATAAGTTAACTTTAATATATTATCAGTTTATATATATTTTTGAACTATCAACGATTAAAAACTATCTTAGATATATCTGATAAAATAATTATTATAAATTAATAATTTTTAACTATATAATAATCCATGATTAGATAAAAACATTAAAAACTTTTACACTAGTGTTAATATATTTTTACTATCTTTTAAAAGACTAGTCGCTGAACATAAAACAAAAATATTTCACCAATCCTTTTAAACACATTTTGAAGCATACCCAATAAAAAGCGAAGGAAAAAGAAATTATAAAAGCAACAGGCAGTTATCATATTGTTAAGGTGATTAAATGCAAAGATAACAGAAAAAAACATAGATTGGATTAAATTTTATAAAATCTAACTTTGTCTTGTTTTTAAAATTATAGTTTCAGCTTTATATATTAAGTTATTAAACAGTATTAAGGTAGTATAACTTATATTGATCCCTCTCTTTTAATAAAATTAAGACTAAATTTAACTATATTTAATTGTTGGATAGTTAAACATATGAAAGATATAAGTTTTAAAAATATAAATATTATTCTGCCTTCGATCTCAAGTGCGCATCTGGTGTAGTGGTATCATAGTACCCTCCCACGGTACTGACCGGGGTTCGATTCCCCGGATGCGCAGTTTTTTTTTTCTCATTCCGTACCTTTTTTTATGTAAAATATGTCTTATAAGGTAAGCAAAATGTTGGAAGATGTTTAACAACTACATGTAAAATATCTTTAAAATTTTCATTTTTTAATTTAAACTAACTACATTTCTGCATTGACTAACCTAATATTTATTATGTTATTAAATATAATTATTTTAAATTTTTTATATATAATTTTACTATCTTAATTAATTTTAAAGAATATTATTAATAAATATTTTTTTATATATAAAAAACATATTATCAATAACAACTAAACATAGTGACCATGTTTAGTTTATATATATATATATATAATTAATATATATATATATATAAACCCTTTTTACAATAATATTTTTAATTTAAAATTTTATAAAAAATAATAGATAACCTAATTTGTCAAACACATAAATAAAGATGTTACACACATCTTCAATATATAAAATAATATATCACAAGCGAAATTTATTATTATATATGTAATTATGCATCACACCTATTTATTCTTCTAAAACACTTCTTATATTTGTTTATGATGCATAATAAAACATGTTTTATCTATTATCTAACTTATTTTATTATCTACTATTTATATCCCTACATATAAATACTTTTAAAAGTGTACCAAAGAAAAATTTATTTGAGAAAAAAAGCTTCGAAATTTTCTTGAAGTCAACGAGCAGGTATTTGTTTAGTTCACAAACCATAATTACAAATTCAACTCACGTAGCTGATACTATAGTCTCATCTAGCTAATATACATAATTTTTAAACGCTGCAATACTTGTTGGGTCCACAACTTAATTATATGATTGTACTAATTTTGCTCTTCCTATTGATCACATGAGGAGCTAGATAACCATTACAACTTAATTCGGGACCATGGTTGGGGTATCATTATCAAGATTCTCTGCAGTTAATTTTATGTACTCGTCCTCTCATATTTAGGAATCATTGAAGAACTCCTTTGTCATATATATACTGCGTCTCTGCTTGCTTTGTAGTTACAATATTAATTCATATTTTTTAATAAAAAATATATTTGAATAATTTTTTAATTCAAAAATTAACTTATTTATATAATAGTCAATGGTTCAATTAACTTTATTAAAATAAATTTTACTCAATTATATACCAAATAAGTCTGAATTATATTCTCCAAATTTTTGGATCACATATCTAGTCCAATACATATCATCCATGACGATTCATTTTCTTTAGATAGATCTTTGTGGTACTTGAACCTGTCATATCACAAAGATTTTGGAAATCACCAACCTAACACAAGTAACAAAAATAAATGACAAGAACATTTATTTCCGTTGCATACAAATACAACTTAAGAAAGTGAACATGGAAAACAGCGCAACAAGAGATTTCATGAACTTATTGTAATAAAAACCATTTCTTGACTTTTCAAAGAACACCCCACAACACCACCCTGAAATAGCTTCCACCCTATTCACTGCTTAAGCATAGCAAGAACCTGTAACCAAGCTGCTCTTGCTGTAATATCAGCTATCCAAGCACTAACATGGGGTTTTGATTCTAAAATCTTCTTGATTTGTGTGTTCATCAAGTAATATAAGTTGGGAAGGTGATGCAGATCAGCCAAGGTGAAGCTGTCACCTGCTAAGTATTTAGATCCAGACAATCTTTTCTCGTAGATATCAAGAACACTACCTAATTTGGCTTCATTCTCTTCCACAATAGCTGCATCTGTAGGAATCCCATACATAGGTTTTACCGCAAGCTCCCACACAAGTTTTGAAGAAGGTTGTTCATAGTGTTGGGCCTCTACTTCCATCCACAACCTCTCTATTGTCATCTTCTTAGAATCGTTGCTTATCAATTGGGTCCCCTTGCCAGGATACTCACGAGCAATATATTCAGTTACTGCCCTTGATTCTGTATTTCAAATTGTTAATTAGTTCAATATTTCTACAAAATTACAGATTCATGCCCTGTTTGGTTTAAAGTTAGAAAATAAATTCCTAAAGTTCCACTACAAATTCAGATTAATCATAGTTATCACTATGAAAGAATATAAGCAAGTTTAGCTTGATATATGTCTTACCAAAGAGCTTCAGATCCCCATCTTCAAACGCTGGAACTTGACCAAATGGCTGTTACAGGGGAAAAAAACAATTGAAAATTAGCAGATAAAATAATATCGTATGAACAAGAAGGAAAATTGCAGTTTTTTTTTTTTTAAGTGTTTTGTGGTAATGCTTACATTAAGCGAAAGGTAGGGTTCCTTTTTGTGTTCACCGTTTTTCAGGTCAATGTTAACAAACTTAAATTGAAGCTGCTTCTCATAGAGGGTAGCAGTGACTCGCATGGTGGCTGTTGAGATAGGGCTTCCATGAACTTTGATTGTTGCCATGATTGAACAGATCTTGAAAATTGCAGTTCCAAGAGTAAGAAAATACAGGGATAGGATAAGAGGAATAGCTTGATGGTGATGCCCCCTTATTTGAGGCTTGTGATGGCTATTTATAGTTGGTTTCTTCGTATAATTTAAAAAATAGAAAATAAGGAAACAAGAAAAAAATAAATAAATTGTTTGAGTAAAAATATAAAAAATGAAAAAAAAGGTTATTTTTAAAGTAAAAAATATAATAATATAAATTTAGATTTTATATAATTTTTTTAAAATTTAATTTTTAATAATTAAAATAAATAAATAAATAAAAATTTAAAGCCGACAATAAATTTTTGTATATCCACCGAAATTAATTCCATCCTTTGATAGTCTTCGATAACGTTGTGAAGAAGCTACTTTGCAGGGAGTTTTCAACACCTCAAAGACTTTAAGATGCGGCAAACACATTAAAATATGTAAAACGTGTCTTTAAACAATTAAAACGATGAAATTTTAATGTAAACCTTTATATAAATTACTTTAATTTTTAATTATTAGGTCCTTTTAATGAATAAATATGAAAAATGTTTGAGGGATCCGAAGTTGTTTTAACTGTTATTAATTAGAAATATATAGATAGAATATCTTTTATAAGATTTGAGATAATTTTTTTAATTAGATTTTAGGTTTACTGTGAATATTTTAAATTAATTAGATTAAATTTAAAATTAAAAATAATGTTAAAATATAATAAGAATTTTAGAAAATATATTAATAAAATTTTTAATAAAATTTATTTTTAATTATGTTCTTAAAACATTAATTAATAATTTTTTAAAATATAATATCATAAAAATATTAAATGAGTTAATATTGCTGAATGTATGCGTCTGACTGTCATTAAATTATTCACATGAAAGAAGAATATTCCAAAGTAAACTACGTTGATGCTTACCTAAGTAAAGCAATGGATTTTAAAAATTAAAAATATTTTAATTTATTTTTTTTACAAATGAAGAATGAAGATGGGAAATATTCAAATTTAGGATATTTATGTAAAATTATTTTAATTTTTAATTTATTATCATTAAATTAATTTTAATAATTTTTTTTAAAAAGAAATAAATTTTTTTGTAATTTTTATATTTAATAAAAAATAATAAATTTTTTATTTTTATAATTTTAGTATAAAATTTTAAAAATAAAATGACATTTATATAATGAAAATGAAAACGTTTCGTAAAGCAAATGCCATCTTACTTTAAATTTCAAGAATTTGGTTGACATTGAACGCTTGACTTTTATGTCTTACAATTTTGTTTACCTTTTACTACTAACATTTAAAAATCAATTCAAAATTTCTTTATAAAAAATGAAGCGAACCGACCAATATGATACATATAAACCATCTTATAAGATTTTTTTAAAAAAACTTGCATTTCAAAATAACTAAGCATGTATTTATTTCAGTGACATTAAATTTAAAAAATCAATCCAAATTTTTTTAATAAAAATGAAGCGAACCGACAAATATTATAAATATAAACTTTTTTATAAGATTTAAAAAAATTGCATTTCAAAATAAATAAGTATGTATTTATTTCAGTGAAATTAAATTTAAAGTTTACGTAAATTTTTTTGTTGATGAAGTTGAAAATTAAAAAATATTTTTTATATATAAATAGTATTATTTATTTATTTATATTTTTATATGATAATATTTTTATTTATATATTTTATTTAATGATCGATAATCTTTAAAATAAAAAAAGTTATTTAAATTTTTTTCCATTGTTTAATAAAGTGAATACAGATTTGATGGATCTGATTGTGACCAAGGAGTCAATCAGCGGCTCTTGATTGTTACTTATAACTATGACCGATGACTCAATCGCATTCACCCAATTCTTTTTTAAAAAAAAATCTGAATATATATATATATATATATATATATATATATATACTGTTTTACAATCATCAAATTTATTATAATATAGAAGTTTTTTAGCTATACATATATTATAAATTGAGTACGCAAGTGATATTATATAATTCATATTATTATTGTTATTTATTTTATTCATTATTTTTATTTTAGATTATTTTAAATAGATTAAAAAATTTAATTAATATTTTATTTATGTTAAAATTATCATATTATTTTCTATTATTTTTAATACTTTTTTAATTTATTTATTTCATCAATTAAATTTTTATAAAAATTAAAAAAGATAATAAAAATAGTACATATTATCTTAAATACATATATTTTAAAAAATAAAAAAGAAACGTAGAAGTATTTAAGAAGCATCCTCCTTCTTGCCTGTCTATATTACTTTACCGTAGAATCATTTATTACGAGTCGTTTATCGTGAGCGTGGCCTGTATAACATTTGAACATTAATAGTTAAATTTTAATTTATAATCTTTTATAATGATAAATTCATTTCTTAATAAAGGTGTTAGCTATTATTTAACTAGTATTTTCTTTTCGTTTTATGTATCTCATTTTAAAAAATTAATTTTTTTCTTCTGTTATTTTAATTCATTGATTGGTTAGAAAATTTGAGATTTTTTTTTTAATTTTTAGATTTGAATAAATTTTATTTTCAATTTGTTTGATTATATTTCTCTTATATAATAGAATAAAATTAATTTTTGTAGAATTTATGAAAAATTTATCTTTTCTTAGCAACTGTAAAAATGAAAGTTATAATTTAAATTATTAAAAATATATTAAAAATAATTAATATTATATTAATAAAAATATAATAAAAAATTAAAATTTATTTTTTAATTTAGATAAATTAAAATTTATATTATTAATATATTTATTTATTATTTTTTATATTCATTCAGATAATATAATTTTATTTTATTTTATTTATTCAAATAATTTATTTTTTATTTTATATATATATTTTAGATCATCTAAATAAAATATTAAAAAAAATAATATTTTTTAATTTTTCAAAAATAAAATTATATTTTTTAATAATATTAATTAATAAAACTATAAAATAAAATAAAAATTTCATAACAATTTTAAAATAAATGAATTTATTAATTAGTTTTCTTTTAAAACAATCTAAATAAAGTATTTTATGAATGAATATATATTTTTTATTAATATAAATCACTTTTTTACTTGTTAAAATATCCATTTTTTATATTCAAAATTTAAATATAATATATATATATATATATTTTAATATCTATTTAGCAATTTTTTTAAATATCTTTTTAGTTTCTATATTTATATTTTTTTAAAATTTTGATGATTTTAAAATTTATTTTATAATTTTAAGTTTCATTTAAGTTAAAAAATAATATTTATAAAATAATAATAATAATAATAATAATATGATGGTTATATTATAAAAATATTATATAATTATAAAAATTTATATTTTATATATTATTTAATTATTAATATTTAAAATAAAAAATTTATATATATTATTATTATAATATTTTTATATTATTTAATATTTATTTTGATTAAAAAATATAATAATAATATATTATAAATAATTATATAATACAAAATTATATTATAATATTATAAATTTAATATAATTTATTTTGTAATATATAAAGATACATAAATAAAAAATTAAATTATTTAAAATAATAAAAAATAAATTATTATCACTATTATAATAATTATGATAATAATAATTAAATGTAAATAATATTGTATAATTATATAATTTTATTTATTAATATTATTATAACTTTTTTATATTATTTAATATTTATTTTATATAAAAATAATATATTATATTATAAAAATTTATATAATATAAAATTATATTATAATATTATAAAATAGATATAATTTTTTATATTAAATAATATTATTTATTTATAAATATATAGAAATAAATAAATAAATATTAAATAATTAATTTTTTTAAAATATAAAAATAAAAATTTATTATTATTATTGTGATAATATTGATAAAATTAAAATTAATATCAATAAATAATAATAATATAATAATTATAAATTTTTAATATAAAAATAATTATATAAATTTTTATTTTATACATTATAAATAGTTAAAATAAATAATATTATATATTATTATAATATTTTTATATTATTTAATATTTATTTTATATATTATAATATTATTAATTTAATATAATTTATATATTAATTAATAATTTATTTTATTTTTATTATATGAAAATTAGATAAAAAAATTAAAATTTTTAAAATAATAAAATATATTATTATTATTATTATTATAAAATGATGGTTTAATAATAATAAAATTGTATAATATTAAAAATAAAAATATTTTAAAATTAAAAATAATATTTAATAAATATTTTTTAAAATTTAAAAATTTAAGTTAATATTTCTTTAAAAATACGTTAAAACTTATTTTAAAATTATTTTATCTTAACAAATTTTATTTTTAAAAATTAAAAAATAAAAACTCGTAACCACGGCCTTTGTTTCTTATTTTTTAAAAGTTATATATCTTTGCTGCTAGTTCACGTGTCACTATTACCTTTTTCATTTCTCCTATTCTCCCTTTGTCCCTCCCTCATGCCCACATTTCACCTTTCATCATGTCCTCGTCCATAATTTTAGTTATCACCCCAATGACAAGTTCACCTTAATGGGTGGGGTGGTGGAGGAGGAATTGATGAAGAAGAAGACGAGACAAGAAATTTTACATTATACACCTTATCACTTAAAAAACTTTAATGACAGAGATTAAAAAATGTGTTTTTAAAAATATAAAATTAAATATATAAAAAACGAGAGAAATCAAAAATAAAAAACCCGTAAATATAAAGATAAATAATTATTTAAACGTATATTTCTTACTTGCACAATTATTTTTGTAATTAATTTGTTCTTTCTGAACTACATTTACAAATATTTTTGTAAGGTATATCAGTTTATAAATTGAATACGCAAAATTAATATATTTCATTTTATACTTTGTCAAGAATTTAGATTTCTTTTTCACTTGAAACCAAACATTACATTAGATTTACTGGTATAATTTTTTTATGAATGTTTGTCGTTAATTAAATATTTTGAATTGTAAGGTTGTTTTTATATGTTATTTTAGGGGCCTAGAGAGAGTTAGAAACTTTACCACGGGGGAAGATAGCATTTATATCCGAATGGCACTTTTAGTAAGGTGAGTGTGACATTTTGTAGCAACCATGACAATCTGCATTCCGTGTCATGTTGGTCATATGTTGGACTCATGCAGAAGCTTAATGACTTTTTCATATTTGTCTTTATTGGGAGAAATTAAATTGAGAAAAAATTGAAATATCTCTCTTTTAAACAACAAATTTAACCTACCCTTTATCTAATTTGGTGAAATGAGGGCCCAAAATTTCGTAAGAACATAGGCAACAGTAAGCTGTAGGCTACTGGCTACTATTGTTTTATTTTGAAAAACCATCCACACACGAACTACTCACTAGTGACTACACGCATAAATAAAGGCTACAGCTTTGTCATTTGTGTTGCGCAGCTCAAAAAGAAACTCAAATTAAGGCGTGTTTTTTTTTTTTTTTTTTACTTTTGGTTTTTAACAATTATTTTGTAATATAATTTTTTAAAATTGTCTTTAAAATATAAAAAAATAAGTGAAAAAATAAAACAATATAAAAACATAAATCACAGATCTGGGAATAGAAAATTAAAATAATTTAAAGCTGTTTTGATTTTTTAATTTTAAAATTAAAAAAAAAATTATTTTTAAAATAATTTTAAAAAATTTCATTCATTAAACATATTTTTAAATTTTAAAAAATATAGAACAAACATTATCATCTAAATATATATATTTTATTAATTTTACTAATTTTTTTTCATATTAGAGTGTAACTTAAATTTAACATATTGTAAATTATAATTTCAATCCTAACTAACTAAATGTTAGTGTTTTATTTTTTAAAAATTATATATATATATATATAGTGCTAGAAAATGTTATAAATATATTTAATATGTTTAAAATATTTATAGTTAAAAAAAATTATCTTCATAAAAAATTTTCAACCACCAATGATATCATAGTTTAACGTTTTTTTTTTTAAAAATAAATGGTACAATGGTGTAGATATTATAAGGAAGGTAAGTAAGAAGAGAACTCAATCCATAATGTAACCTAGCTCATCAAATACTAAACTTCTATTACGATATTTCATGTTTCTTCCTAAAATTTTCTTTCAAATATCTTTCTCCAAAATAGAACATTTTACAGAATACTACCCAAAAATGTAAAACTTTTAACATCTATACCACCTCTTTTAAATTCATACAATATATTTAGGAGACAAAGATTGTTAATATGATCGATCTCATAACTAATCATCAAGGAAAAGATCGAATATAAAAAAAAATATGTTCACACTTCAAGAATGGACCAATGCTTATTGCAAACGTTTGATAGAGAACAGTACATTGATCTTGAAATCCTCCAGTCCTTCATAGATCGATATAAAATAGCTTTCTATATTCCTAATGCATAATACTAATGGAAAGTCTTGTCCTTTAGGCTGAAAGTTGCCCCATCTCTTTTTCAAAAGGCAATGACTAGAATTTTCAAACCTATCCTAGATAACATCTTGATTTACGTAGAAGATATCTTCTCCTATCAAAGGATGAAATGACCCATAAATTCATTCTCATACAATTCTATGATCTTGCCCAAAAATATAGAATCATGTTTTTAGAAAAGAAGATACAAATAGAGTAAACAGAGATAGATTTCATAGGAATGCATTTTCTCAAGGAAATTATCTCCCTTAATCTCACATTGCGTAACAACTCTTGAATTTTCCTAACAAAGAACTATCAGTAAAACAATTACAACAATTTTTGGATATTCTTAACTATATGAGAGACTTTATTCCAAATGTAGCAAAATATGCTAGTAGCTTGTCAAAAATGCTGAAGAAGAGACCCCTTTCTTAGAGTAAGTAGACTAAAGTGGTCAAATATTTGAAAAAAATAGCTTAGAGTCCTCCTATTTTAAAAATCCTTAATGACAGAAAAAGATTTCTTCAAACTGATGTTAGTGACCATTTTTGGGGAGCGATCTTGTTGGAAGAAGTGGGAAACTGGAGACATTATTGCGACATTCAGGTGGTGAGTTTAAAGAATTAGAAAAGCATTATCACACCACTTACAAAGAAGCACTTGTTGTCAAATTTGGAATACGAAAGTTTGATTTTCACCTTCGAGGTTATCAATTCGAAGTCCAAATGGACAATTCCTCTTTCCCAAAAATCCTACAATTCAAAAACAAATGCCTCCTAATCCCAAGTACTCTGCCTAAAAAATTGGTTTTCCAAGTATAACTTCAATGTCAAACACATCAAGGGAACACAAAACCTTATCCCTAATTTCCTTTCTAGACCTCATAAAACTATCCAATTGATCATTAATGTTAATGCTTTCCCTTTACTTTTTATGGTAAAACCTTTTCAAAACTTTACTTCTTCTAAAAAAGATTTACTTTCTTGAACTGATGCGTCCTTTTCTTCTAAAAAAGTTTCTCCACAAAATGCTTAAAAGCGGAATTGGTGAACCACATTTCTTCCATACTGACCTTCTTTTTGAAAACATATTAAAAATTAATTCTCAACCTGGGTTTGACATATTTGAAGACACACTTTAGTATGTAGGGTGCCTTACAATTCTGTATTAAGTTTCATTAGCCCTAGATGCAGAAATCATTTTTACAATCTTAACTAATCCATTCAAGCATGATTATTACTTATGGACCCTATTGGAATGATATTCATCCCTTGACTGGTGGAGAAGACAACTTGAAGATGTCATCGGGAATGCCTACAAGAAAGGATTGTCTCATGATTAGATTAAAAAAATTAAAACTATCTTCATCATTCAAAAACCTTTTTTCAAACATCCTGAAGGATTGTTATGGTCACAAAACCAGACATATGTATGGGGAACCTTCAATGAATATTTATTTGATAAGGTAATGAGTAAACAATTGGCTAAGCATCTTGCAGAAATCAACAACTACCAATATCAACCTGATTAATCCACATATACAAAGGAATATGAAAGACTAAAAAGCAAGGATCTAATTAAGGAAAAGAGAAAAGAAGATTAGCCAAGTTCTTCCGCTCACCTGAGTTTCTACAAGACCTTTGTAAATACCATCATCAAGCAGAATACACTGATGATCCCATTTCTAATATTGGATGACTCAGATAATGAATGGTACCTGAATCTCTCTCCTAGTCACGAATCTATCTTCAAAGATTAGTTTCAGAGATTTCATTTATCATGATATTGTAGTAGGAATCTTCTTTGTACTATAAAGTTTGTTTGCCAACTTATCTTATATAAAAAGTGTGTACTTAAAGTTTCAATAATGGTCGTGTTCCTGATCCCAATGTAATTATAGTTTGTCGTTTTATCATGAACTTCTCTATATAATGGAGAAGCTCAGTGTGTGTAACTTAGACTTGAAAGCAATAAGATTTATGTGTTCTAAAATGTCCTGTTTCTAAATTTCTCTTATTTTGAAAGTCTAACCTATAATGTCTATACCATTGCATCCTCTTATGTGAAGCAAGTATGCTCTACACTTGCCTTATTATTAGGGATATTGTGTATCAGAAAGTTACATATAAGATTATCCATGCTATGGTCCTCTCTTCAAGAAAAATAATAGAATGATAAGTAATAGATGTCTAAAAAAAGCCTACAGTTAGGCATGAAATCTCAGCTAAATGAAATTTCTTTTATTATTTCTTTTGAATGGAGGTTCATGGCCAACAATGATATGAGAATCTAACGTCTCTTCTCTCGAGAGAAGAAGTGCAATGATATAGATATTATAAGAAAGGTAAATAAGAAAAACACTCCATCCATAATGGAACTCAGCTCATTAAACATAAAGTCTCTTTTATTACGATTTTTCATGTCTCTTCCTAACATTTTAACTTTAAATATTTTAGAAACTTAAAAAAATTTTCCTGTCAAAAATTAAAAAAAATCTCAATAACAATCTTAAAATTCACCTTTTACAATAATAATAAATAAATATTTTATTTTTAATTAAAAATGTAGCAACTTCTACCAGAGGTGTGTATAATTTATTTTTGAACAATTATATATAGTTTATTGTGGTTGGATACGGATTTGAAAATATTCTCCAATAAAACTCGATCCCAACCGACTAAACTCTTTACTTTCTTCTTCTTCCTTCCTGTAATGTTTTACTCTTTTCTGCATTTTTTACATTCTCTTGAATTCTATATTCTTTTAGGATTTACATTTTTTGGGATCTATTTGTTTGCTTTCCAATCTTTTTCTATATTCTTCTTCTTTTATTCTTCTACGTTTTTTTGTTTACTTTGTGCTACATTCTTTTTCCTTTCTTCTCCTTGATCCGACTACTATGTTGGTTTGTTTTCTCTTCATCTCCATCTCCAAATATTGCATCTAAAATCGATGACATCTACCTTATCCTTTCTTCTCCTTGAATTCTGTTTGTTGTGTTGATTTGGTTCCTCTCCATCTTTCTCTCCAAGTATTGCATGTAGCAACGGTGATTTCTATCTTATAACTCGTTCCTGTCATAATATCCAAAATGACCAAGTGCTCACCCTAGTTTCTATAGAATTTTCTTATTTGCATAATAAATACATATACCATACTTTCTATATTCATTACGTATTTGTCTCGATTATGTTCTTATCTCTCCTCTCTTATACATTTTATTGTACGAACGCAATTTCTCAGCAATTAATTATTAAGCGTACGTTTCCTTTACACATAATTGAAGTATGGAACTCGCGCTATAAATGCTTTAACAATAACTTTAAAATCTAAATTAAAATTAATGTTTGTAGAAATTAAGTTGAGTACTTTACATATTTTTTCAATTCAAAGATTACAATTAAACTTAAGGAGAGCACATTATAGTCTCAAAAACGTTTTTTTTTTGTTGGAAGTTTCTAATTCATGCGTAACCTCTTAATTTTTATTGGAATCTTAATTTTATTTTTTAGAACTTCTCCAAAATTATTATTAATTCAACATTTTCTTTTAAAGAGGAAAAAAAAAAGAAAAATCCCCCAAACAAGACAGTCGAAGGCTAATTTAGTTGCCGAATCATACACGCACTTAACTCAATGTTGAGGCTGATATGTCCACCGAACAAATTCTTCATGACCCAATCGCGGTTTGTGTTTGGATAAAAAAATTTAAAATTAATAAATTTTATATATTTGAACGATAGATTTGTTTTTAAAAAAAATGCTATAATTTTTATTTAAATAATTTTTTAAATTGAAATATTTTTAAATAATTCTTTTATATTTTTTTTTCAAATCATCTATTATTTTATTCTTTTAAATTATTATTTTTATAATTCTTTTTGAACATATTTTTTTAATAATTATTTATTTTACTTAAAATTACTGAAATTTTAAAACTCTTAGGACAAAGACAGGAGAAATGTTAATGCTTAGGCAAGAGAACATTAAAAATGGATTCGTTTTCCGTATTCTAGTTATTTGAAATGAAAGAAATTTAAACAACACCCAAAACGACGATTACAGTTTCTACCAGACACTGGAATAAAGTGGTAACTAATTGAACCTCATAAAAGTGTCATTTCTGATTGTGACCAAAATTCATGCCTCCCACAACCTTATTGAAAGCAGGCCTAGAAGAGATATCCTCCCACCAAGCCTTCACATGGGGACGTTCATTGATCATTGAAGCACAAGGGGTGTGCATCAAATAGTGTGTTTCAGAGACATGGTTAAGATCAGCAAGGCTATAAAAGTCCCCAGCAAGGTACTTGGTGCTGCTAAGCTTGGCCTCATACACATCCAGCACATTTTTCAGCTTCTCAATGTTAGTATCAATCACTGACTTGTTGGGTTCTTGCCCTTGAAAAGGAGCCACAAAATATTCATAAATAATGGGTGACACTGCTGGGTCATAGTAGTGAGACTCTACTTCTGTCCACACCTTCACCAATGCAGCTTCTTTGGGGTCCTTGTGCCTAATCAGATCAGGTCCTGCTTCCTTGAATTTTTCAGCCACATATGCGGTAATGGCTCTAGACTCTTGTTATAAAAAACCACATAAAGACATTTTTGAGTGTACGGTATATTATATGTGACATGCATTTGGGATCTGAAAACTTGCATCTTGAGTATACTATCTGAATAAAGGGATCATGCAGAGTAAAATAATGTAGCAAATGCAAAAGAAGAGTGAAAAGTATACCAAAGAGAGTGAGATCACCATCTTCAAGTACGGGAATCAAACCAAAGGGCTGCATGTACCAAACAAAAAAGTTGGTGGGGCTAGAAGCTAATTAAGAAAAGAAAAAACTAGAGAAGATGAAGCAAGTACTAGAAGTGCTTACATTCTTGGAGAGAAAAGGAGGCTGCTTATGTTCTGCAGTGAACACATTGACAGGAACAAGTTCAAAATCCACTTCTTTCTCATGGAGACAGATCATGGCACGGGTGGTGTTTGTGGACATGGCAAGGCCATAAAGTTTGAGAGCCATTTTTTGTTATGAGATACAAATTGAGGTATTCTATTATTGCAGCTGTGGAGTGTGTATGACTATGATATGTAAGAAAGGAGGGTCCATTTATGAAGAGCTTGTGAGTGAGTGAGTGTGAGTGTGGGGAGGCTTGACTTTCTTTGTCGTTTTGTCATGTCATGCCAAAATTTCACCACTAACGTTTGCGTGAAAACAAGGTGAAAACTTGAGTCTCACATTTGGACATGTCGCTGTCAGATGTGGTCCCTAAACCCAAAGTTTGTTTTCACTGTCATGGCAATACAATAGTGTTACTTGCTTACTTACACATTTTATATTCATAGTCATATAAATTAATTTTTTGACCATTGAAATTCCAGGATCTTCTAAATGAATGTATACATACTTTTGTTAATTTATTCCTTCAGTTTTCCCAGAATGAATGGTATAATAAAAAATAATTGTGAACCTTTATAGTTACTTTTTTCAAATAATTGTCCTAAATATTAAATAATAAAATATCAAATTCAGGTGTATTTTATTTTTATTGTCATTAGTTTGAATCCTAATTTAAATGTTTTTTTTACAATTATGTTTGTAGGAATAATTGTTGAAAGGTTAAAAAAGTTTACGTTATACCCTTACAGATATGTCTACAGATCTTAGAAAATGGGCAACTTGTTATTATGTCAGTGGGATTTATTTTTCCGCTAATTTATTCTGGTTCAACCGTGCATCGAAAAGGTAAAATTAATCGGATCTACCATATTTTATGGCATGGCATTGGAAAAATAAATCCAGAATTTATAGATGTAGAGAGCAGATAAAATAGGAGATACAGCTGATATTAATAGAGAATACTGAGGGAAAAAAATCCAATAAAAAATTAATGATGCTCTCCCAGTCAAACACAACTTTCAGAGGAAAATTATACGGTTTTAATTGCTGCAAACTCATTTTTTAATGTTTTTGATAATGCTGCAAACATATTTTAATATTATCAGTTTGGTACAATCTTTTTTTTTTTTAACAGAATGGTAAAAATTATAGAAAGTAATGAATCTAAACTTGGTATTAAGTACGACTTAAATATAGAATTTAACTTTGCAGTTTGTACGAGACCTATATTAAATTTTTTAATTTTATTTTAGTAAAATCATAAATATGAACAAGGACTTATCCAAAAGTTAATCCAAAATCAAATTATTTATAATTATTTGTCTAGTTTAGATATTTATTTGGTCAAAATAATTCTATTTGGTAAATTTAAATTATTTAAAAGTTTTCAGTATTTTAAATTAATCATTAATATTTTTTAAAGTGACACCTGAATTTGAAAATTTATAAAATTTAATTTATTTTTTTATTTTAATATAATTTCTTGTTTATTCCTTTTTTCACTAACCTTCATATTATCTTAATTTATTTAATAAAAAATAAATTTAAAATATTATCTTAATATTAAGATAATATATTATATCAAATAAATTAAAATATTAGACATTTTTAATTCTCTCAACTAAATTATCAGTTTTCAACTTTTACCAATTTTTTTGGTCACAAATAATGCATATTACTATAGAAATGTATGAACCACGAGTTATTTGCTAATTGTGGCTTTGAGCCGCAGGGTATACCACTCCAAGGTGAGTTGGTTTTTATGTTCATAACTTTATTGACTATAAAAAAATTATATTATGTGAAGCCTACTATGTATGAAAAAAGTGTTAAAGTATTAAAAAAAGATATATTTACTGTATGTCCTATAAAGTTGACAGAGTCTACAATTAAAAGTTATCATAAGCTATAAATTATTCTAAACTGGCTCCATACCTTATGACTGATTATGGTGTTTCAGTCCCAAACCCCACGTTTTCAATATTTAAAGTATTGAATTTTTAATATATACACAAAAGTATACAATAAATAATTAATAAATAATCATTTTATTAAAAATTAAAACGTTTAACATTATTAACATATTAGAAAAACGTTTAACCATCTACATTGTTCAAAAATAGTTGTGAAACCCTCGGTTATGAACATCAGAACCTGGATACTCCAAAGAGACAAGAATAGTAATACACAAGTGGAATAAATGAAGAGGTTGCTTGTGTTTCCACAAAACACTAAAATTTATCATTTTATTTATAATTACATCGCTATAATTGGTTAGCCAAGGTCTACCTCCATTCTTCAATCAAGATGCTTGCACCATAATAATAATAATAATAATAATAATAATAATGTGGTAAATTTATCATTTTATTTTTAATTTCATCGCTGGGTGTTCAGCATTCTGTTTGAGATCCCTAGACCCACCGCTTTAAGACAAAAACCATCTTGGAAGAAATCCGACAGTTTTGTTTGGATAACTTAAAAGGTAAAAACTGTTGCACAGAATCTATTCCTCTGAAAATGGATAAGCAGCAAGAGTTGCTTTCCGATCGCAAAATCTGATATCCTCCACATAAATATCAAAATTTCCTATTACTGTTTTATTTCCAATGCTCCATTTGAGTTTCAAATTTTTTACCATTTTGGCTAATTTGACAGGAGGTATTTTAAATAACATACATGAAATCTACTTCACACACAGCACATTGCGTGTTACGTAAGCAATGATAAAACAATCAATGGTCTTGAAAATCTGAAATCTCACTCTATTCCAATTATACAGTGATCTCCGTGTCATTAATTTTTTTTAGAATCAGATACACCAGGGACCGGTTAAGTGCGAGTTTAAAATTCAATACTTCAACGTTTAAATAATAATTGTATTGATATTAATTAAATATTATTTTTAAAATATTTATAATATATAATATATGAATATATAATGTATTAATATCATAATTTTATTTAATTAAAAATAAAAATTACATAATATGTTAAATTTTTAAAGTTAAATTATATATGTAAGATTAAATAAAATATAACATAGTTTTGGTTTTATTTTCTTTTTACAAAAATGAATAAAATAATAAACTTTTATATATGTACTATTTTTTTTTACCAATTTGTGAAAATAAATAAAAAAACGATCGAACCCGGATCGTTCGAATGACAGGCGAAAATAATCACCACTATCCTACAACGATCTTATGCAATAATTTTAAGAATTATTATATTTTACGCATGGGTTCAGTTTTCTTTTGGAGTTCATATATTAATAAAATATTAATTTCATTTCATCTTAAAATTTTCTATAACTTTCTTTCACTGCAGTGAACATATCCTCGTTACTTCAGTTCGCCATTTTTATATGTTTTCAAAGTTATAACACGAATTATAAAATATAACTATAGTTATTATTTATACTAAATTGTTTTAAAATTCAAATTATATCATTGAACTTATTTATTTATTAAACTCTGACATTTCATCTGCTATTTATTATTTATACTAAACATTTAGCTTGCAATGCATCCATTCGGTAGTTAACATAATAACCGGTAATGACTTCCATTGATTTCAACGGTATAAGCCATAGTTTTCACATGACTGGCTTGTTTAATGCAGTTCCTAAAATAAACATGATCATGGTCTCCTCCAACCCGGCCTTCTAAGAATTTACCAACAATAATGCAGGAGGTGGTGATAATAAGTGATTTACCAACGCCTGAATCTTGGCCTTCCATATATTCCTCTGGAGAAAAACAAAGCTTGTAGACTGTTCCCTACTTGAGTATCAGTCATTAAGTGATAATAAGTAGATCTAATTGAGAAACAACCCCTCCTTGTCCAGTTCCCCCAAGGGACTGGAATTGCTCGAATAACATGTGTGACAATATGAAAATAGCAATTTATCAACTGTAGCCTCAGGTGGAAGACCACTCTGAGGGGGTAATAACGTAGCCAGAATGGTAGCCAGGGATCCAGGGGTCCTTCCTTTCATATCCAGATATTAGCATCATTCCCTACCACCCATTTCATTCCTTTCATTAGATGTTCCTTAGCATTCCCTACCATCAAAAAGTTTATCGGGTCACTAACCTCTGTTGGAATATTGAAGCAACTCATGATGTAGTTAGGAATAGCTTGCGCAATAGACTTTATCAGAATTTCCTTTCCTGCTCTAGAGAGAAACTTTTCCTTCCAACCTTTAATTTTATTCCAAATCCTATCTTGAAGTCCAGAGAAAATGGCTTTCTTTGATTTACCAACTAACATACGAAGCCCCAACTATTTTCCATGAGAAATCACAACCTTAAAATCCATCCTGTTCCAGATCATACACTTGCTCGAGTCATGCACATTACGACTAACGGAAATCTGCAATAATCTTCCCAATGGAATCTGCTTCAGAAATAGTTGTTCTAGAGAAAATTAAACTATCATATGCAAAAAATAAATATGATACAGATGAGGCAGTCCTTCCTATTTTAACATCATGTATAAGTCCCAAGCTTTGTTGTTGATGAATTAAGCTAGCCAGAACTTCAGCACAGAGGATGAACATATAAGGAGATATAGGTTCTCCTCGTCTCAGCCCACACTGCGGTTTAAATCTTTCGCCAGGAATACCATTAATCAATATTGAGTAAGATGTAGTAGTGATACATCGCATTACAAGGGAGATAAAGCCACTTGGAAATCTCATAGCCTTCATAACAGCCTGAAGGAATTCCCATTCTTAGACATATCAATCTTCAAGGCCATAACACCAGACTTTTCTTTAGTGAGTAACTTCATATAATGAAAAATTTCAAAGCTGAGCAATGTGTTATTAGTTATAAGCCTTCTTGGGACAAAAGCACTCTGATTCACCTCTACAACATCATGAAGCACAAGTTTGAGTCTATTAGCAATACATTTTGTAACTAATTTCATGACCACATTACATAAACTAATAGGACGAAGATCTTCACGTCTCCTAGGTGACTTAACTTTTGGGACAAGGCACAGAAATGTATGATTTATCTCAGAAGGATCAACAGACTTATTTAGAATATTTAACACCAAGGAAGACACTTCTTCACCCACAAGATTCCAATAGCTTTTATAGAAGGCTGCAGGGCTTTTGAAGGGTGCATGTCAGAAAGTGCACAACAGATTTCTTCCCTGGAAAAAGAAACATTTAAAACATCAATACGATCCTGAGAGACTCTATTACTAACAGATTAACAGATAGTAGAGATGTTAGTAGGTTGAGAGCACATCAAAATTATATTAAAATAATCCTCGATCACTTGGCTAACAGCAGAGTCACCAAACACCCAGTTACCATCAACATTAACAAGTTTTTTTTTTTTCTTTTCATATAGAGTTTACACATTGCCATTCGGATGCCTTTTTATGGAAGAAGTTGATATTTGTATCTCATTCTTTCAACCAGATGGTCTGAGACCGTTGCCTCCAAAGAATTTCCTCAAGATCCAGTAGGTTGAGTAGATTCTGTTGAAGATTACAAAGTTGTTGAATGTTTCCTGAATTTGGTTCTTTTCTAGGTTACAGATTTGTTGGCTAAGGCTAGGAAGTCTTTTCTTATATAAAGAAAGTGCTTTAGTAATAGCAACAATTTTATCCTGAAAACTTCCCCTATACTTACTCCAAGAATCACGAACTAGCTGAGAACAAGAATTATCTTTTAACCAAACTTCTTCAAACCTGAAAAGATGCCGATGGCAAGAAGTACGAGTGGACACATCTGCACATAACTCTACTGGGACAATGATAAGAACAATATCTAACCAAGTGAGTTACAGTTATGAAAGGTTAAAAATCTTGAAGTGGAGAAGTAGCCAATCCCCTATCCAGGTGTTCCTTGATATTAAAAACTCCCTCACGACCGTTATACCAAATAAATTTATAACCAGCAAAACCAAGTTCTGGAAGACCACAACCATCAATACAATTCCTGAAACCATTACGCAAAGCCATTTATGCTCTACCTCTTCTTTAACTTTTCCTATGAGCTTCCACGTTAAAGTGATTCTTATGCTCTTCGGGAAAGCCATAACACCCTAAAACTCCAACTACCTTCCCCTATATCATCTACTATACCATGAATGTGGTTGAGAGAAAAGGATGTGAGGGAAAATGAGATTGTATCTTTCCACAACAAAGCTAATCCACCTGCTCTACAACGCCCTTCACCTTCACAATCTACAGCTAGACCATTTGTGAATTGAAATCTCCTGCTAATCTCGCTCCATATTTTACCTTCTTACCTAAAGACTCCACTGCCTCTATATTATTTGGAGCACTAGTGACGATATTAGAGTAGGAACATCGATTGAACCATTATGTTCACGAAAGCCCAAATGCTTGTACCTAGCTCTCCTTTTCCACGAAGCTATTGATGTTGAAGTACTCTCCTGTTTTCCCTCAATACCAAATCTTGAGTCTTCCACCTCATTCTGTAAACCAAAGACTTTCTAAGAGTCTTCCCCCACATCAAGCATCCCATCTTCAATAGGACAAGAATTATGATTACCAACACTAAATTTTTCTATCCATTTTATCTTTTTTCTTAATTTTAAAAAAATATTTTTTAATTAATTTATTTATCTATATTTTATTATTATTTTTTTTAGAATAATTTTTATTTTTTATTGTATTCTATTATTTTCATTTTTAATTTATCTCAAATAGTCTATACATAATAAAAAAATTAGAATATTAAAATTAGATAAAAAAATAAAAATTGAAACATTAAATTTTTTTTCTATCACATTTTATCTATCTATTCTTCTTTTATATAAATATTTTTTTTAACCTTTCTCAATTTAGAGATTTTTTTATTTATTTATACTCTTTTAATTATTAGTTTTAATCATTAATTTAACCTTAAATATTTATTTATTTTTTATGGTTATATTTTATTTATTCTAATTTAATTATTATTTTATTACTAATTCTCTTTAGCTATTTATTTTAATTACTAATGTAATTTTAAATCTTCTATACTTTTATTAATGATTAAATAAAAAATTAAATAAAAGAATAAATGAAAATATTTAAACATTAATATTTTTTATTTTATTATTGTTATTTATTTAATTTTTAGATATTTTTATTATACTCTTAATCTTTTATACTTTTTATTTATTTATTTATTTATTATTATGATTTAAATTGATGAATACACTGGAAATGTTAAAAGTACATTTACAAAAGTATATATATATCGTAAGAGTTGAAGAAACGGAAGGGTAGCGTATTGTTGCTGCACCAGCCATCACTCCACTGATACAACAATACATTAAATTGATCCGCTGGATATTAATATAAACAAAAGGTTGATTCCAAAATTTCTCTTAATTATCAAATAATTTAAAGATGCTAAATAAAGAGATAAAGACTCGAAAAACAGAACGGGAAGGAGGCAAAAACAAAGGGGAGAAAACTGAAGAAAAACTTGAGTGAGAACTCAAAGGAGAAGAATAGTGAAGAGGTTAAAAAAAAAAGGCACACAGATACGCGTCCTTCCAACTATCTTATTAAGTCATATGTATATATTTTAATGAAAATTTAAACCATTTTTCTCTCCTACTTTCACTGGTTTTTTATTTGTCTTCACTGTTATTTTCTATTGGTGCATCTTTCTCTTTGCTCGAGCATAATATCAGGTTCTCCATCCATAACATGTGCAACTTTAACTTAATATTGATGTTACATTTCCTGCCACCCTTTATTCCCTTATCTCTAATTATAGGTGTAGACCTTGTTAATATTTTTGGACTGCTCCATTTTTTGTCTTCAATGTATTCATATCAAATTTCATTATTCTTTAGGTTTTTTATATACTATATGTCAGAAGCTTTTTGTTCATATATAAATATACCAATATTTATTTTTTATGTGAATATATGTAAAATTTTTTATTTTTCTTCTTTTGTTGTTTATAATATACATGAACCAAGATCTATTCTTATTTATAAGATATGTGAATTTTTTTCTTTATTTTATATATATATATATAAAAGAAAAAATTAAGTTATTTAAAAAATAATTATAGTTAGAATTGTTTTGTTTAATAATTTTTATAAATAATTAAATTTTATCAATTTAATTGTTAAATTAATAAATTATATTGTATAAATTATTCTTATAAAATTTTAAAAAAAGTGTAATATTTTATTAAATAAATTTAAATTAACTGATATTATAAAAAATATATTATCTATTAATTTAAATTTATTTTTAAAGTATCAATTTTTTTTAAATTTTATAAAAATAATTTATATAATATAATTTATTAATTTAATAGTTGGATTGTTGAAATTTAATTGTTTATAACAATTATTAAGAAGAATAATTTTAACTAAAATTATTCTTAAAATGATTTAATTTCTTATATATATATAATATAAAAATTAGAATGTAATTTTTATTTATAAGTATGTCTAGATTTTGTTTCTTGTTTATAATATGTAGGTTTCTATTAAAATTCATATCTTGTTCATAATATGTGTAAAAAAAATATTTTTTTTTATTTATAATATAAATTAAAATTTGTTTCTTATTTTTAATCTAAATATTAAAATTTTGTTCCAAATTTAGATTAATTTTGTAATTAAATAAATTGATATAATTTTTTTCAAAATAATAATTTTTATTTTTTTACCAATCAAGTTTATTAAGTATAATATTTTTAATTTTTTTATCAATTAAGTTTATTAAATTTTTGTATTTAACTTTTATTGTTTATTAGGTATGATAAATGAACAACCATCTCTATCAATTTCCTTGATTCAATAAAGAATACTAAATCAGTTTGGGTTCAAAGTATCATACAGAAAAGCGTGGATTGTAAAACAGAAAATAATTGTGCGTATCTTTGGTAATTGAGATCATTCTTATGCTTTATTGCCAAAATGGTTACATAAAATGATTCAATATGCTCTAGGTTCTAGGTACAAGCGTGAGACAGAAGATGTCATTATTGGTGATCAGGTTCAGAATGGGGTGAGAAAATTCTTTCGGGTTTTTTGGTTTTTTAGACAATGTTGTAAGACATTTAACTTATGCAAACCACGTATTCAAATTGATGGTACATTCCTTTATGACAAATATAGAGGTACCTTGCCAATAGACACAACTCAAGATGGAAACAACTTTGTGTTACATATTGCTTTTGTTATTGTTGAGGGTGAGACATTGGATGCATGAAGTTGGTTTTTAGCTTTGTTAAGAGAGTATGTAACTCAGAGGAGTGGAATATGTTTGATATCCGATAGGCATCAAAGTATTAAATCAACAGTCAATAATCCCCATTTGGGATGATAACCTCCACATGCATATCATGTTTATTGCATCAGGCATATTGCAAGCAATTTTAATCATAGATTTAAAAACCAGAAACTGAAACAAGATCTTCTTAAATTAGGTGAGGTCATTTTATACTTTACACACACACACACACACATATATATATATATATATATATATATATATATATATATATGTACTTCATAAGTATCTTCGTGATGGTTATGTGTTTTTAATGTACTGTACAGGTTACACAATATGTAAAGAAATATTTGATTACAAGTTAGAAGAGTTTAGAGAAACTAATGCAAATGTGGCTCAGTGGATTGATAGCATATCAAAGGAGAAATGGAGTATTGCATATGATGAAAATGACAGTCGATTTGGTCACATGACAATTAATCTAGCAGAAGCAGTTAACAAAGTGTTAAAAGGTGCACAAAATCTTCCAATCACCACTCTCGTTAAATGTACTTATAACCGTTTAGTTGAATATTTTGTGCAAAGGGGTGCAACCGCTAAGGCCGAGATTCAAAGTGGTCAACGTTTTTGTAAAAAACTGATGGATGCAATTAGGAAAAATTAGGAAGCAGCATGTTCTTATTAGGTCAGAAGATATGATATTTAGCCTTTGCGATTTGAGATTGGGGAAGCTTTTAATCCAAGAACTCAACGAGGTGGTAACAAATGATCGGTAAGGTTGTCTGATCGTTATTGTCAATGTGGTAAATTTCAACTGTTAAGATATCCTTGTTCTCTTGTAATAGCTGCTTGTGCGATGGTTAGTATTGACTTCTGTCAATTTTTTTATCACATCTATTCCCTTGAAAATATATTTGGAGCGTACTCTTTTGATTGGTGGCCCATTGAGAATGAAAGTGACCTTCTGGGTTCTCATTCCAGATGAAGATAAATTGAGAAGGAAGAGTAGACTCAAATTAACTTGAATAAGAAATAAAATGGATTGGGTTGAATCGCAACATAGAATCAAATGTGGTTTGTGTAGGGAATTAGGTTATAATCAGTCTCAATGTCCACAAAGAGACCAAAATTAATTACCAATGACTTTATCATGCTTTATGTGAAGTTAATTTTTCAAGTTTAGGGTTACAAATGATATGTATTGAAGAGACACTGTAATATTTCAAGTCAAATGTAGACGTTATATTTAAGTATTTAATTTTATAAATACCTCAATTCAATTTCAATTTAAGTTTTCAAAAGTTAATAATTCATTCCCATTCATATTTGAAAGTATCGACTAATATATACAATTATGTTGATCTAGCATAACTTGGAAATATAAGCAATCGCAAATAATATAATATATTTAATGAACTAAATCGATTAAATAGTAACAAAAAAATCTATATTTGTCAAATAAAACCCATAAACACCATAAAGTCAAATGTAAAGTCCATATCAAAAGTGTCAAATGTGCATGTAAAGTTAATAAAATCAAAATACAATCAAATACATGAAAATAATCAAACACTCTGTCCCCTAGTCGTCCTCCTAGTCTGGCGACGAGGGATATGTTGTGCATCCTTTAAAAGCCGATCTAACTGCGCTCCCATGTGAAATGTAGCTGAAACATTTGCATTTAGACCAATGTCTTGTCCATCAAACTGATAATGCATCTGTGTATCATGGACATAGGCATGCATGGGAGGATCAGGAGTGACCAAAGGTGCCTGGAATGGTGAAGGTGTGTGAAAAGCCACCTTAGCATGGGATGATGACGCTACCTCGGTCCCAGGAAAGCTTGGTCCTACTCCAAGATCAACATGGTAAAAAATGTCAGCGATGACAAGTCCAGCGAGGTAAATAGTCCAAATGTAGTGTCAAACTGCAACTCAACTGATGAACCTACATGACCTGCATCTACAAGTTTTGAAAAATTACATTTTAATAGTTAAAAAAACTAAAACATAAATTGCTTAATAATGTTAATATAGAGAGAAAGTAACAAACCAGAGGCATCACAGAATCTTTGTGATGGAAATGTGTACACCAAATATGGCAATGGTGTCACATCCTCAGTCGGGACAAAGTACTGACCCTCCTGTCTAGGTGGAAGCTGGGGGATGGAGGGTGTAATCGCAGCTGATCTCCGTCGACGTCGCTAAAGACCCTGCCGCTCAACTCGCGTCAAGTCCATATCCGCCTTCGCATAAGATGGAGGAGCCTATTGAGTTGGTTCACGAGCACTGAACCTAGCCTCAACAAGGCGATCCTTAATCTTCGTGAAGACCATGATCCCCTCAGCATGGCATCAAATCCTGTCCAGAATATCAGCATGTGATATGGACCCAGAAGCATCAACCTTCGTGGTGATGTAATGTACGATCTCCACCTCATCCGCCTAAGAAAAATTTAAACAATAAATAATGATTAAAATTAACTTAAGTATTTTAACTAATTGAAGTAAGATTTTGCAAACTTACCACGCGTCCCTTAATCGCAGCTTCTTGTGTGATCCATTAACGTGTATGTCGGATGTACCACCTTATATAATTTGAGTTATAACTCAGCAACTCATGCGATGGTACACCCAAGCACATTCGTTGATTCCTTTGCTCCTAGATGACTAAGAAATGGTCGAAAACTCTACGCTAGATTTTGTCAGTCTTCCCCTTTAGTGTCATGCCATGAACATCCTCAGGCTGAGATGGAGCTTGAGAAATATGTTGTGCCATCCTAAACTGCCTCATGCAGTGGTCAGGTTGGTGCCACTCTAATATGTTAAAACATATTAAAGGCACCACAACTGTCCATATCTCAGAACCAGTTTTACAGCATAAGGCAAATCATCCATGACCGCCCTATATGGTTGCCGTGTGATCTTTATACAAACAAGTGAACTTAAATTAAGTTGAAAATTTAAAAGGAAAAATATAAAGACTTGGGTAATTAGAACTTTGAAACCAACCTGTTGTCGATCCAACAAATCGAAGACATGCCTATAATACCCGATATTATGGTGTCGGCCTGGCTTGAGGCTGCCTCGTATCCATCTATAAAGGGATTGGAAAACAGTTAACATTTAATAATTTAAAACCCTAAGATGTAATTGATATTTTCCGTGGACGTTTGTTGCATACCTTGCACCTAAAGGCACACTATGGTCATCATATGGAAATCATTTAGGAGATAACTTGGGAAAACGTTCCCAAGTCTATAGCTGGAGCAGAGATGTAAATTCACATATTTCCTTCTTATCATAATATGTGCAACCACACAGCTCATGATAAAGATATGGAAGAATTGTTACTCCCCAGCTATACTGCCCACATGTGTCAAAGTTTGCAATTAAAGGGAGGTATCTCAAAGGAACTCTGGAACTAGAATGATTGCAGAGAATAATACCCCCAATAAGTCGCAAGATGTAAGCATGGATAAATTGATCTAGCTGCTTATCACTCCCCATATGGTCATCTATGCTCCCAAAGTGTTGTAGCAGCCAACTCATCTTTAGGGATCCCCCACAAGCTCCCGCTCAAAAGGTGAAGCACCAAGTAGGTCCTGGACAATGGGCTCCCAAAGCCTCGCAGATGTAGTACCAATAAGTGGTTGACCATCAATAGGCAACTCAGTCAAGACTACAACATCCTGGAGAGTAATCGTGCACTCCCAAGGCAGCATATGAAAGGTGTGCGTCTCTGGCCTCCACCTCTCAACCAATGCTGCGACTAACGAAGCATCGCTATGTGTAAATGGTAGCTGGGCGACACACAAGATGCCTGCTCACCTTAACCTTTCAGCAATCACAAGGGGCACAACAAGCGCATCGTCACGGTCATGATGAAACTTCGCCCTGCTGATCTTCAACTCTCTATCGGACTCTTTGTTCCATATCCGATTTGAGATATGGACACTCTGAAGAGTCAGAAGAGACGCATCATCTGTCCTAGTCGGATGATGCGTAATGACTACGATGATTGACTCGATGATGTCATGCTCTACGATAAATTTGTATTTAAGTCAACCTTGCTAAATTTTTTATATTGTTTTATTTAATATTTAAGGAAGGAGGTAAAAATTTAAAGTTTTATGAGAATATATCTAAATAGTTTATTTATGAAATTAATAGAATATAAATTACTAATTTTTTAAATCCTAAACTAAAATATATATTATTTTTAATTTAATTTATAAAATTAAATAAAAATTTATAATTTTATGAACACCTATTTATGGTAAATTAATCTAATTTAAAATACTGAATTTTTTAATTTTATAAAATTTTAAGTTTATTTAATAATTTTATGAAATATATTGTATTTTTAATTTAATTTCTAAACTTAAATTAAAATTTAAAATTTTATGCAAATCTATTAATGTTAAATTAATCTAATTTAAAATACTGATTTTTTTAATTTTATAAAATTTCAAGCTTATTTACTATTTTTTTTATCCTAAACAAAAAATATATATTATTTTTAAATTAATTTCTAAACTTAAATTAAAATTTAAAATTTTATGTAAACCTATTTATGGTAAATTAACCTAATTTAAAATACTGAATTTTTTAATTTTATAAAATTTCAAGCTTATTTACTATTTTTTTTATCCTAAACTAAAATATATTGTATTTTTAATTTAATTTCTAAACTTAAATTAAAATTTAAAATTTTATGTAAACCTATTCATGTTAAATTAATTACTTTAAATTACTTGAAGATAAATAGTATGATATATTTAAATTTTTTATATCCTAATATATTTTACTACATTAATTAATCATTTATAAATTTTTCTCCACTTACTTGTATTTATTTATTTTAATATTTACTTAATTCTAAAAATCTTAAATTTTATGAATTCTATTAATTCAACCCTATAATAACTAATTAAATAATAAATTAAATAAATATAAATATAAAAATATATATATAAATAATTAAACCATAAACATAATTAAATAAAAAAATAATAAAATAATAAATAAATAAATTATTTACTTAAAGTTAACTAACTAAATATTACTGAATGTTATTCATTACACCTCAAATAACATATTCTAGTACACTAAATTAAATTAACTAAATTATATTGAAATAAAATAAAATTAACAATCAAATTTATCTATTAAACATTATTATTAATTATATCTTTAACTTAATTATAATTTTTTAATTTTAATAAATAATTACAGTTTCTTATTAATATATATAAATAAATAATAATATCTAAATATATATTTTTTTAAAAATAATGACAGAAAATAATTTATATTTTTTAAAATTATTACAGAATGTTTTTTTTTATATTTGTATAATTTTAAATATATATAATGTTTTTCAAAAAAATAATTTTGTTTAATAATTATTCATATTATATATGTTTTAATTTTTATAATTATTTTCAGCATATATTATTTTAAAAATACTCATTTCTAATTTTTATATATTTTTATTTTTTTTCCTTATTTCATATTCTGTTTTTAAATTTTTAATAAATTTAATTGAAATAATTAATATTAAATTTATAACATTTTTAAATATTATATTTAACGTTTTTTTTATTAAAATTATTTTTCAGATTCTGATTTTTTAAAAATATTATATTGTTAATTTTAATATTAACATTTCTGTTTTTTATTTTTACTTAAATTTTTTCGAATTAGGTGATACCACACTAAATTTCATATAAACAAGTTTACCCTTTAAATTTTAAATTTTAGATTTAAACATATCATTTGTTATAATTTTGTTTTAATACGATATAACATGTTATAAAGTATATTAAATTTATGAATTTATTAAATGATCTACAATATAATAAAATTAATAAATAAATTTAAAATCTAATGTATTAATATATATATATATATATTAATTTAAATTGTAAAATTATAATGAGTTAATATATATATATATATAAACATATTTCTTTAATAGGTTTAATTTTTTTAAATCTAAATATATCCTGTTTTTTAAAAAGTTTTTGTTCAAAAACGTTTAATCATATGTTTTTAATAAATAAAACAAATTAAACTTTGAATATGTTAGATTGTAAACATCTATAAATAAATTAACTCATTATTATTCGTAGTTGTAAAATATATCTATTTATTTTTCTTTAATATTTTTTGTAAGTTTAATTTCAATATATTTTTAATGTAAATATTTTTATATAAATCAATCAAAAGATATGATAATAGATATAACTTTTAAAATATTTATTATTAAATTCTAGTTTTTATAATATAATAATTCATAATTTAATAAAAATATAAAATATTTGCATATTATTAGTATATTTTAATTTTTTAATATTTTTTAAAATTACCAAATTATCAATAAATTTAATTTCTTAAATTAATTAATTTTATATTTTTTTCTCAAATTTTAAATTTCTTAAATTAATTGCTTCTAATTTTTATATTATCATCTAATGAATAAAATAGGCGAATTTTTTGAAGAAACTATTAATTGAAAAGGGAAGCTTCTAACCATTTAAGAAACCTTCTATGGTACGGCGCCGTTTTGTTTAAAACATGGGCGTAAAATAAAACTAAAACGGCACCGTTTTGTATAGCGTAAAATAAAGTAAAACTAAAACGCTGTTGCCGGAATTGAATCCGGGTCATCTGGGTGACAGGCGGATATACTCACCACTATACTACAACGACTATATGTTGATAATTTTGAAATAAAATATTGATCCCATTTATTTAGGTTTAATTTTTTTAAAATTAAAATAAAATATTGATAAAATTTAATTTCATTCCATCTTAATTTTCCTGTAACTTTTTTTTTTCAGTAAAATGAAGATATCCTCGTTATTAGGATATAAAATATCCTCCGTATCTACATGTTCCCTTTTTTTACATATGTTCTCAAAGTTATAACATGAATTATAAAATATAACTATTGTTATTATTTGTACCCAAATGTTTTTAAATTCAAATTGTGACATTCAACTAATTTATTTATTAAAATCTGAGATTCCATATTCTATTTTTCTTTTTTATTTAAGATAAAAATAAAAATATTTAAAAATTATTCAAGGATAAGGTATAATTAAAAAAATATTATTACTGGGTTTATGAAAAAAATTTCCTTTACAAAGTTTATTTTAATTTATAAATTTATTTTAAAATTTATTTTTTGATAACTTTTTTATAAATTGGTTCACCTAGACTTATATATAAATTATAAATTTAACCTTTTAAATAGAATAAATATATAATTTTCAAATATTATTAATAATAATTTTATTATTATTATTATTATGAATAGTAATAATAATAATAGTATAATATTTAATATATATATATATATATATATTTTTAAAATTAAATTTATTAATTTACATATAAGTTTATCTATAAAACAAAAAGTTACTTAATCATACAAGTAATAACTTACATTTAGATTTAAGTCCTCCGATATTTTTTTTAAAATCCTCAGCCGTAGATGAGAAGTATAAACGGTTGGTGGCTACTATATATGTGTAGTCATATCACCACAATATACCAATTAACCAATTTAAGAATAAATTTTTAATTTATTTACATACAAGTTTAAGTCTATTAAATTGTTATTATTAATAGGTAAAACGTTGGTGCAAAAATCCTTTACAGTTTGTTTAATGTTTTGTTTAAATAAGTTATAAAATAAAAATAAAAAATACGAGGAAAAAATAAAATTATTAGAAATGAAGTATAAATAAAATAGAAAAATAAACTATTTGAATGAATAGAAATAAGATAAAAATTTCTTTTATATTATTTAGATAAATAAAAAAGATAATAAAAAATTTAATATTATAAATTATTTCACCTACATTTATATGTAAATTATAAATTTAAATAGAATAAATATAATTTTTAAATATTTTTTAATAATAAATTTATTTATTGTTATTATTAATGGTAATAATAATAATAATAATAATAATAATAATAATAATAATAATAGTATAATATTTTAAAATTATATATTTAATTTTTTTAAATTTAACTTTATTAATTTACATATAAGTTCATCTTTTATAAAATTTACTCAACCATAAAAATAATAATTTACATCCATTACACGTAAGGATAAGCCGTTCAATACTTTTTCTTTTAAAAATAGAAAACTATTACATATTTACAGTCCTTATATCCGGATCCGGATATATCCGGGGTGTAAGACGTGCATTTTATTTTATTTTATTTTTAAATTTTCATATCATTCCGGATGTTGATTTAAGAGGTGGATTTGTGTTGTATGTTTATGTATCACCTTCTTTTAAAAATTTCATCGTGAATGAGGGATGTATAGAGATGGTAACTAATGTTCGTGTGTAACTATATTTTTTTTTTACCTATAAACCTATTTAAAAATATTTTGAATCTATTGATATACAAGTTTAAGTTTATTAAATTATTATTATTATGTAAGAAATTGGTGTGAATTTTTTTTAATTTGTTTAATATTTTGTTTGAATAAATTAAAAAATAAAATAAAAAAATAAGTTGTTATGGTGATAGAAATATGAAAGAAAAAAATTTTCTTTTATTATTTGAATGTATGAAAAAGAGAATTAAAATAAATATTAATAGTATATTTTTATTTATACAAATTTTATAAAAAGGAAATTTAACTTTAAAAAATTGCTATGTTTAGTATATTTTTTTATTAATATCATTTTTATTTTTATTTATTTTTTTAAAAGTATCTAATAATTTTAAGAATTAAAATAAATAAAGAATCACCTTCCTCGCATTTTCAAGACAATCACAGGGAAAAAAAATTTCTGTCAACCTCAAAATTTAATTCTATCATTTCATTTTAGAAAAAATACAAGAAAATAGATATAAAAAAAATAAAATTAATGTTTCTTCTGTAAACAAATTTTTCGTCGTTTCTTTCAAACAAATCAAAGGTAAAGAATGAACATCCATTTGTTCTCATTTCTACTAAAATAGACACGTGTCATTAAACATATTTAAGACACCCACTAACCAGATGAAGCATAAATGATTGGTCATTTTGTAGAATTTATTATAATCTCAATTGTTGTTGATAGTATTGCTCATAATTTATTTATGCATTATTTCTTACATATAGAATTAGACACATAGTGATTGTGGGTGATTAAAGGGTAAGTTTAACTAAGAAAAACTGGTTCCATTTCCGTTTAAAATATTTTTCATAACAATTATTTGGAATACAAAGGAATGATAAAGCATCTAGTTTTTTTTATGTGGTGTATCAGTAGTTGCTTTAGTGCTGCACGCATGGTTTTGGTGCAGAATTTTAGATTACTTATGTAAAGAGATTGTTTTAAGCTATAAAATTTTATTGAACTTGGTTTTTAGATCCCTAATTAGTATTGTGGTTCCTTGATAGCAAATACTTACTTGATAACATTTAGACCATATAGATGATTTCCTGATAGTAGGCACCTACTTGACAACAAGCAGACATGCGTTGGCTACCTAAGGACTTATTTTACAATGAGTAATGAATCTTTTATACACAAGCAATGAGGTATGCCTCTCTGTACCCGTAATCTAATGGTTGAAGTTTACTTTTTTTTAAAAAAAAATTTAACAACTTAACTTAGATAAACTATAGTTGATATATAAGATTATATTTTTCATTTTATAATTTGTTTTCATCCAATGAAACTCATCCACTTAGCAACCACTTATTTGACAATCGTTCATTTACTTCAAAATAGCAACCTTCAATTAATCAAGTGAATTGTTCCATATTAGGACAGTAATCGAAAGCACAGTATAAAAAAAATATGTTTTTTTATTTATTTTCTGACGATTATAAAAACATCGCTAGCAAAATTTTCAATTTATTTGAATGAAAAAAATTATTTTTTATTTTTTTCAATTTTACATTTTTCTACTTTCTTTTACACATCCTAGGTTTCATTTTCTCTCTTGAGTTTTTCGCTCTTCCAAATTTTTGTATGCAATATGCAAAGTTAATAGCGGTGATAACGTAGAGAAAAATAGGGATGTGACGAATTGAGTCTTTTTAGCTAAGGAGCTGAATGTGATTTTGGTCACGGCTATAGAAAAGGTACACAGGTATAAGAAGAAATTGTAGTTGCCGGAGGAGGAAAGGTAATCCCTAAGGCTGAAGAAGTGGTGGCAGATGAAACCATTGGAGGGAGATCCGAAGGTGAATGTGAATCGGAATAGATAGTAGGAGAAGCCGTTAGCGACAACGTCAAGGATGTTGGTGAGTATGATGTCGGAACAGAAATCTGAACTATTACCGTTTTATCTTCCCAAGTACTTATACTAACAGTTTTGTTTCACTATTATGCTTCTGTATATTTTACCCTTTATTTCTTCTGGCTGTATTTTTATGTCATAAAATTTATAACTTGAGAATAGAATTCTTTTTATGTTCATTAGTAGTAGTCAATTACTAATTCCTAACATTTTATTCATCTCAAACTTATGACTAGATGTCTGATTTTTTTTTTCACATAACCCTCATAACATTGATACCATGTATATCATTGGTCGCAATTAACATGGGTACTACAGAGACGAACATACACACATAAGTATTTAGTTGTTCTTCTTTTACCTTTCTTCCCTGTCGCAACCATGATTCCGACGAGACGACGAACTCGTTAAAATTTTGAACATGTAGATTTGATTTTGATGATGTGGAGTCGCCACCAAATTTTTATTTAAGGGAAAAAGATTTGGAAAAACCCTAACTTGAAGATGAGATTCTAAGTTCGGGAGTCGGTTACGAATGGGGAAGGTGTTAGGCACCCCACTCGCCCGTTCCGAAGAACGGTACCCTTAAACCGAGTGTGTGATTTCTGAAAATTGTTTGATCCCTTAGTTAACATGAAAATAAATAAATTGATAGAGGTTAGCCTGACAGGACTTGATCCCGCTCCTACGTATTCCCCGGTGCAATGGGAAATTCAAGGATTACGTAGTTCTGACTTGATTTGAAGGCTTGACCTTCAAAAGTGTTTAAATGGAATGTTTGAAAAGCTTGAAGGCTTGACCTTCGGGGTTACTTGGAAAGTAATATTTGAAAATGACTTGATTTTTTAAGAATATTTCAGAAAAGCAATCCTCATCCACATATGCACAGGACCCAAGACAACTACGGCTGCACTTGGACCCATACGAATCTCTAAACAACGAACAGCAGAAAAAGCTACCAGTTCGTGCTTAGAGCTCGTCGCGTGAGATTAAGAATCACAAAACAATATTTTTATTTTTTGAGGAACGATGAATAAAAAAAAGGGCAACTCACAAGTAATTATTAGGAATTATGAGGGGAATCTATCAACCAAGAAATTTTATGTTTCATGGATTATTTAGGGATCTTGAATTTTTTATGGATTACTTAGGAATTATAGAATTTTTATGAATCATTTAGGAATTTTGGAATTCTTGTGAATTTTCTTAATTTCTAGAATTTTTTATTAATTTCTTAATTTTCTGGATTTTTTGAATTTTTTATTATTTTCTGGAATTTTTGAAATTTTTTATTAATTTCTGGAAATTTTAAATTTTTTATTAATTTCTGGAAATTTTGAATTTTTTATTAATTTCTGGAAATTTTGAATTTTTTATTAATTTTCTGGATTTTTTATTAATTTCTGGAATTTTTGAATTTTTTATTAATTTCTGGAAATTTTGAATTTTTTATTATTTTCTGAAATTTTTGAAATTTTTTATTAATTTTCTGGATTTTTTTATTAATTTCTGGAAATTTTGAATTTTTTATTAATTTCTAGAATTTTTGAATTTTTTATTAATTTCTAGAATTTTTGAATTTTTTATTAATTTCTGGAAATTTTGAATTTTTTATTAATTTCTGGAAATTTTGAATTTTTTTATTAATTTTCTGAATTTTTTTATTAATTTCTGGAAATTTTGAATTTTTTATTAATTTCTAGAAATTTTTATTAATTTTTGAATTTTCTGCAGTTTTTAATTATTTTTAGGAATTTCTGTAAATTTTTTATTATTTTTATGAATTTCCGGAAATTTTGAATTTTTCTGTTAATTTCTAGAAATTTTTGAATTTTCTGTAGTTTTTAATTATTTTTAGAAATTTCTGTAATATTTATTAATTTTGTGTAATTTTCTAAATTTTATTAATTTTTTATGAATTTCTAGAATATTTATTTTTTTAGGGACCGAAAAGGGATTAGTAGAATTTCCTAAGGGTAAAGAGGTAATTAGCACAGCAGGGTAGGCTCGAAGAGGGTGACTTGGAGGGTATATGCTGGCATCCCAATCACTGTGCCCACTGCTCGTTTGGGATAATGTCTTTCGCACCTTTATTAAAAGAAAAAGGGCCTCTTGCCCTGACATGGATATGCATGAGATGAGCTCCAGCCTTGGCCACGTCTACGTCCCATTTTATTATATGTAGTTTACAGAGAAGTGCCCTTCTTCACCTAGGGATACAACGTACCTAGAGATTTATATAGATTGCCTAAGCTTAACTAGGTGCACTACCCACTGATCAACCCCTGTTGTACTTGCTATCCCTTTGAGTGCATTGGAGAGATAGTCTAATTCTGCATGGGTTGTGGTTCACAGAGCATATTAACACTGCTTTTGAGCCTGAAATTAAATCTCACTAAGACCCAATTATCATCAATTCTGATAATCTGATACAACTTGCTCCTTGTCGCATACAAGTCGAGAGCAAAGGAGATCCATTGTGGCACAGCAGAGTCTCGGGAGAAGCAAAAAAGGAAGGCGATAATGCCGCTCATACTAGAAAACAGAGGAGACCCAACAGGGACTTGGTGCAATATGGATCTAAATCCAGGCTAAGTTTAAAAACTCTTACGCGTTTATACAGTGTAGATGCCTCTTTGGCTACTCCTACGCCATCCACGATCCCATTGCTCCCCATGCCAAGATGGCAAACTCCCACCATATTCAAGAAATGGTTGAACGCTTATCAT
The DNA here is from genome assembly GCA_037954105.1 of Canavalia gladiata. NCBI lineage: Eukaryota > Viridiplantae > Streptophyta > Magnoliopsida > Fabales > Fabaceae > Canavalia > Canavalia gladiata. The sequence continues at coordinate 22,180,138 of CM075660.1, forward strand.
TATAACATACTTTAAATCCTAACCGAACGAACATTCATTCTTGGCATTGTAAACACCCATTTATGTCCGAGGCCCCCAATTATAAAGTTAATCAAGAAACCTACACTAAGTTAAATACAAAGTTAAAATCCGAAAGAAAACAAAAAAAACAGAAAACGGAAAACAGAAAACAAAAAACAAAAAACAAAAAAAAACAGAAAACAGAAAACAGAAAACAGACAAACGGAAACAGATAATAAAATTTCTTCTGAAAAATAGAATCAATTTGTAAATTTAGACTTAACAACAAAAATAATAATAAAATAATAATAATAATAATAATAATAATAAATCTGGAATTGAAAGAATATTTAAAATAAATCTGAGAAAAAAGGAAAAAAACTGAAGGTAAATAACAAATGTTTTAACAATAATAAGAACAGAGTTAAAGAAATTAAGGAAAACAAAAAACAAGAAGGCAGAATTGTGGAAAACCGGAAATTAGAAAAATGAAGTTTTTAAATAAGTAAGACAAAATCAGAAAAGAAAAGAAAAAAAATCGGGGATTAAAAGAAATTCGGAGAATAAATAAAAGAAAAGGAAAGTTTTTGAAAAGGGGGAGAGGGCGGAGTTAAAAGAAGAAAAAAGAAAAAGGGGAAGGGGCTTTTTGGAGGCTGGTCCGGGGGAATTGAAGAGGGGAGAAGACCTGAAGTAAGAAAGAAAGAAGGGATTTCTTGAAGGCTCCTAACTGCAAGGATCAAGAGCTCCGCTCTGGTGGTCGTTCATGACCCTGCACCAGCTGGGAGTAAAAGGGCCACATTGGGTTATAAAACAGAGGCTGGTTCGAGCACTTTCTGGGTCATATACCAGGATCAAAGGCAAGGTAGAAGGGTGGAGAATTCTCTCTTTCTGGTTCTTGGAAGAGAGAGGAATACCCGATCGAGATTTGGCAAGCAATTCAGAAGGAAAAGAGCCGAGTGGAAGGATTAGACAAAATCTTTGAGTTTGTACCTTGAAGGAAGAAGAGAAATCGTCATTTCAGGTTAGTGATCCTTTCAATCATTCAATTACAAAGTTTGCTATCCAGGTGAATCTTGAACAAGATTAAATGAGTTTGTGTAGTTGCCATTAGCAATTATTGCATCCATGCACGATACGAGATTTCAAGAACAATTTAAAATTGTGCATTACATAGGATCGAACCATGGCTAGGTACGTCGGCATGCATTACGGTATTATTCCATATCTTTTATGTCTATGATTATAAGACGTAGAGATCGTTCAAGAAAAAGAAGTAAGGAATCATGGCCAAATAATGTTCATACACTTCGGACTCACAAAATTAGCATCGATCTACGTTTTGCCGATCAATATTGGATCCTCCCAAATGATCTATTGTATGCTAGATAGACTGATAGGCGTGGTCTGTTTGATCAAATAACTAGCGAAAAATTACGAAGATAAGATGAGGGTAATTACTCTAAAAAATGAATAATGTAATGATCAAAGTAACATTATTAATAAGAGAGGAAACAGAGGATCCCTCGTCCTGCTATCACAGTAGTCTCAACGCTGCATTCAACTTCCAGGATGATTGCTGGTGCAATGCTAAAGGGAATAGAAAAGATACAGTGATATTGTGAGGAGTGCCTGAATCCCAAATAACTTGTTACCAAGAATAAGTCAACATTTGAAACCCAATACTGGAGCCCCATGCAAAAGTGAGTGTATTGGTTGATTCTTCTCAGAGGCAGAACAAAATCCATGTTTGTTAGCAAGATCGTATTTGTAGGTACCAGTGTATCAGCCGAGGTTGACATCACAATTGACAAGAATTCATATTAATGGTTCTTGGTAGATTAGAGCGATTGGGAGTGGTTCAGACGCCCTTGCTAGGCTTGATCAGCTGGTTGATGGAATTAGAATTCGAATTAAGACAATGGCTGCTCATATGTCCAGAGTAGTGATTGGTGATTACTATGTAGGTAGCTTAATTTTGAAGCAAAAAGCTAGTCACCACCAACAAAGAATGGCAGTGATATCTGTCGAAGAACAGGTTTGAATTTCAGCCTGAGAGGAGCAGTTAATGAAGTCTGCAAATTCATCTGATCAGAAAACTCCATTTGGAAAAAACACTTAAGTTAATACCAAGATCATACTACTTGCCTCATCCTGACAGAAAAAGGAAAATGGCGGAGGAGATACTCATCTTCTATGCTCTAAGTAACCAGCAATAAGAGTGGTAGATAGTGATTTGCCCAGTTCTAGCCAGGTTGTTACCCCTGTTGCACTTGGAGATGTCTTTGTTGTCGGTACAGATGGGTGATTCAGCAACTTGTACAAAAAAAATGAGGTTACAGCAGCAGTAGCTCTTGCCATAAAAGCCAATTCAAGCGTTCCCAAACCAGGGTGTGCACGTGCATGGCCCATATACCATCAATTAGTTTGCTCGCAAAGCCTTTTAATAAGAGTTGAGAGGTCTCAACACTAAACAAAAGCTCGGCTTAGTGGCTAAGACGATGACGTATTTTGGAATATTTCCAATTCCTTAGGCCTCCTGCCTTCACCCATTAGAAAGATTGAATTGCCCCAACAATTCCACGAAATTACCAGACTGCCCTCATCCCATTAGAAAGACTGAATTGCCCCAACAATTCCACGACCAAACTGCCCCCATCCCATTAGAAAGACAGAATTGCCCCTCAACGAGACCAAATTCCAGAAAATTTAGAAAATTAATAAAAATTCTAGAAAATAAATAAAAATTTAGAAAATTTAGAGAATTAATAAAAATTTCCAGAATTAATAAAAATTTCCAGATTTAATAAAAAAAGTTCCAGAATTAATAAAAATTTCCAGATTTAATAAAAATTCCAGAACTAATAAAAATTTTCAGAATTAATAAAAATTTCCAGAAATTAAATAGAAATTCAAATTAATAAAAAATTCAGAAAATAATAAAAAAATAAGAATCCAGAAAATAATAAAAAAATTCAAAATTTCCAGAAATTAAATAAGAATCCAGAAAATAATAAAAAATTCAAAATTTCCAGAAATTAAATAAAAATCCAGAAAATAATAAAAAATTCAAAATTTCCAGAAATTAATAGAAATTCTGAAAATATAGAAAAACAATAAAAGGAGTAAAAATTTAGAAAATTGAAATATTTCGAAATAAATTATAAGACACTTCAAATTTCTAATTGCCTCCAAAAGTCAAAAAATGAAGAATCTTTTATTATATTCAAGCTTTCTTTTATTCAAAGATCGATATCCTTTACAAATTATTTCTATCTCAAAAATTTAAAGAATCTTTTTTTGATATTTTGGGATTTTTTAAGTCTCACGCAATGGGCTCTAAACGGGGAATTGGCGGTTTACCTGCTGTTCAACGTTTAGTAGCTCGTATAGGTCCTTGTGCTGCCTTAGCCGCCTCGGGCCTTGTGCATGAGTGGACTTGAGGTCCTTTTCAAATTAAAAAATATATATTTTTTCCTAAATATTTTGGGATTCTAGGTCTCACGCAATGGGCTCTAAATGGGGAACTTGCGGTTTACCTGCTGTTCAACATTTAGTAGTTCGTATAGGTCCCTGTGTTGCTTTAGCCGCCTCGGACCTTATGCATGAGTGGGCCAACGACCCCTCCTAAAAATAAAACTTCTTTTCGAATAGCAAAATCTTCAAACATTCTTTCAAAACACTCTTCGAAGGTCAAGCCTTCACAAACCAGAACTACGTAAGCCTTGAGTTTCCCATTGCACCGGGGAATACGTAGGAGCAGGATCAAGTCCTGTCAGGCTAACCTCCATCAAACTATTTATTTTCACTCTAATAAAAGGGATCAAACTATTTTCAAATAATCACACACTCATTTTAAGGGTACTATTCTTCGGAACAGGCGAGTGGGGTGCCTAACACCTTCCCCACTCGTAACCGACTCCCGAACCTAAATCTCATCTAGGGTTTTTCCAAATCTTTTTCCCTTAAATAAAAATTTGGTGGCGACTCCACATCATCATCAAAATCAATCATATAACAAAAATCATTTTCAAAATTTTAGCGAGACCGTCGTCTCGTCGGAATTACGGTTGCGACAGGCATTAACAACGCGCATTCTCATGCGATTCCTAATAATTACTTGATTCTTGATTTTTCGTCAAGCATGAAATGCCAAATTCTTGTTATATTTCTGTAGTTAGAAATGGTTCTTGAACCTTGCCTAGCATACTATAACATGATCGTTAATCGAAATTAAATCTTGTTCTTGAGTTTCAGCATAGAATAACATCTTATTAATCCCCATTCCCTAATCGAAACTACATCCGAAGCATAACATATCGACATCATTTTGATTCAATGGATCTCCATGTAGAGAGAGAATCTAACCTGTTGCGAAGACGAAGCCAAGACCAAGGACAGGGTCGTTTTGAGTTTTCAGATTTTCCCTCCCTTGAATTCGCCGTATAGGATTCCTCCGGGAGTCCTCTTTGGTTCCTTCGCCTGCTTCTCCTTTCTTCTTTTCTCTCTCAATTCGGAACCTCTTTTTCTCTTCACTCACTACTCTCTGAATTCCTTTTCCAAAATCTCCTTCTATTTTCCAAAAAGCGAAAAAAAAAAAACCCCAAAACCTTTCTCTGCTCAGCTTTTATATCTAACCGAGTCCCCTTCTCCTTTTTGCCTTATTTGCTTCTTTTTTAGTTTTTTTTTTATTTTTCGTTTTTTATTTTTTTATTTTTATCTTTTTTAATATTTAAAAATTTTCTAATCCTCTCTTTTTTGTTTTATGTTTTATATGTCTTTTTCAAAAAACCATTTTTTGCTTTTTTTTTACTTTGTTTTGAAATTTTGATTTTAATTGTTTACTTATCTTTCAATTATTTTTCCAGATTTCAAAATATTTATTTATTCAGATTTTGAAATATTTATTTTTCCCGATTTTCTTTTCTGATTTTTCTTTTTTTGATTTTAATTTTGTTTTCTTTTTCCAAAAATTTTTTTGATGATTATATTTTTTATTTTTCTACTTTTCCTTAATTTCTATTATTTTTAGATTTTAATTAATAGTTTTTACTTAATTTTTTTTTCTTTTTTCCTAGCTTTTTCTTTTCTTTCCTTCCATTTCTGATTTTGATTTATATTTTATTATTGTCTGTTTCCCTGTTTGTCTGTTTATTCTGTTTTCTGTTTTTATTTTTATGTTCAGTTTTTTTGATTAATTTTGCTAATTGGGGGGGGGGCCTCGGACATAAATGGGTGTTTACATTCCCTTGCCTCTGTTTAAGTCATTGATGGTTGAACTTGCAATCATGCATATGGTGTTTAGGAGTTCCTTTTTATTTTTTTTCTTACAAACGTTGTTTCATGTGGTTATTTTAATCTCATTTTGACTTTTGGATGTCCAAGTTATGATCTTTTCATCTTGACAATCTTAAAAGACTTAAGTTTGATTTAAAGATGATATTTTAAAACATTGTGGAAAAGAGATTTAGACAAGGATGAGCTTCCTTAACCCTTTATACATGTGCACTTTGAGCTAAAAAATTCAAATCTTGATGATGCTGTGTGTTTTGTGAGTTTAGTCGATGTATGTTTGTTATAATATGTTTTATTTTCTGTATGAATATTTGTGATGATTAGGTGATCATTGTGATGAAGATCATGATGTTGTGTTTGTTTTTGTGTTAATGTTATTAATAACTATGGGTTTATGATGGGAAATAAATGTAATGTTGAAATATTCAATAGAAAAATTAGGATAACGCTAAAGCTAGTTTAGAAGTTCTTGTTACTAATCTAAAGTTCTCGAGGGACTAGGTTACAATTACTCAGGTCTAATTGCTAATTGTCAAATGCTCTATATCTCTATGCATTTGTAACACCTACCCATAAACCTAAATTCGTGGAATTTGACTTGCATTGCATGCAAAGCATTGGATTGGAGATTTCCTAGCTTGGTTTGGAACCTTTTATTGACATGGCAAATGATAAAGAGTAAAGGTGGTTGGAAAGTTTTTAAGTAAGAGATGAGAATCTCATACTAGTTTTCTCCTAACACTTGTTATGTAGAAGAATGTATACTAACAGTTTATTTTTGTAATTTCTACTAGAGAAACAAAGGAGAAACTAGGATAGTGCATTGATCCCATCCACTTCCTTATGTAGAATAAGTATCAACTGAATCATTATTGTTCTGTTATGTACCCATATCAACTTGGATCTAGTTATGTTATGCATGCATGTTTGTTGAGGTTATGGGTCTATGTTTTATAAGATGTATGGCATAATGTGTGTCATATGATTCAAGTTCTATATATGATTATAACGTCTTGTATTTCAGAATGACTAGGTCCATGGTGAGTTTCGATTTTGCTCTTAGAAAATGTCTTTTGGTGATATGATATAGAATATTAAACTAATGTTTTTCATAATCACGTAGCCTACGCATGAAAAAATTGGATTCTCAAAAAATTGTTTATCCAGTTACTAGAAGAAAATTATGTAGTCTATTCTCAACACTATATTATAGGAATACATTATTTTTAATTTTATTTCATAATATCTTGATCAACTATGTTCCTTTCTCGTCCATAAAATAGTATTTAAATGTTACGAAGTTCTCAAGTTTCTTATTTATTTAACGCACAGTATGGTTATAGTTGTTGATGTTAACACAAAACACGTGACAACGTGTTAGATGAAAAATAATTCATAATAAATTAACTAAAAAAGAAGTAGCATACTAATAAGAGTATTTTAATATCAAAATTTTTAAAATAAAATTTAGCATTCAACGGGTCAAAGTAATAATTTAAGATTGAAAAGTTTAATTACAATTACAAATTTAATTTAATTAATATTAATTAAATATTATTTTTAAAATATATAATATATTAAAATATAATAATATAACATCATAATTTTATATAATAAAAAAAATAAAAATTTTATATAATTTAAATTCTTTAAATTTTACATATTTAACACAATATTTTTTTTATTTTAAATTATACCCCTAAAATTTCTGTGCAATTTCTAAAAGCAAGCGTGTTGTTTCTTTCCATGTCCATAAAATGGTAACATATTATATGTTTGTATTAATTTTCTTGTAAATAATTTTTCATTAAAGGTAACATATTATATGTTTGTATTATGTTTTAGTTAGTTGATTGTGTAAACTGAAGAGTATAACAGGAAATACGTTATTTTCAATTTTATTTCATAATATCTATGATTGATGAATTATGTCTCTCTCGTTCATAAAATATTATTTAAATATTACGAAGCTATCAATTTTCTTCCTTGTTCAACGCACACTTTGGTTTGATAGTTAACATAGAACATGTGACAACGTGTTAGATATAAAATAATTTATAATAAATTAACTAAAAATGAAGTAGCATCCTAATAAGATTATTTTAATATCAAAATTTTTAAAATAAAATTTTGCATTCAACGGTTCAAAGAAATAATTTAAAATTTAAAAGTTTAATTACAATTACTAATTTAATTTAATTAATATTAATTAAATATTATTTTTAAAACATTTAAAATATATAATATATTAAAATATAATAATATAACATCATAATTTTATATAATGAAAAAAATAAAAATTACATATAATTTATATTTTTAAAATTTTACATATTTAACACAATGTTTTTTTTTATTTTAAATTCTATCCCTAAAATTTATGTACAATTTCTAAAAGCAAACATGTTGGTTTCATTGCAGGTCCATAAGACGGTAACATATTCATTGTTGAACATTTTTTCTTGCAAATAATTTTTCATTGAAGGTAACATGTTATATTTTTGTATTATGTTTTATTTAGTTGATCATGTAAACTGAATAGTATAATACGAAATACGTTATTTTCAATTTTATTACATAATATTTAAGATTGATGAATTATGTCCCTCTCTCGTCCATAAAATGTTATTTAAATGTTACAAAACTCTCAACTCGCTTCCTTATTCAACGCACAGTTTGGTTACAGCGGTTGATAGTTAGCCAGAAAACGTGAGAACGTGTTAGATAAAAAATAATTCATAATAAATTAACTAAAAAAGAAGTAGCATCTTACTAAGAGTATTTTAATATCAAAATTTTTAAAATAAAATTGAGCATTCAACAGGTCAAAGTAATAATTTAAGATTGCAAAGTTTAATTACAATAAAAAATTTAATTTGATTAATATTAATTAAATATTATTTTTAAAATATATAATATATTAAAATATAATAATATAACATCATAATTTAATATAATAAAAAAATAAAAATTATATATAATTTATAGTTTTAAAATTTTAGATATTTAACACAATGTTTTTTTTATTTCAAATTATATCCTTAAAATTTCTGTGCAATTTCTAAAAGCAAGCGTGTTGGTTTCTTTTCTTTCCAGGTCCATAAAAGGGTAACATATTTATTGTTGAACATTTTTCTTGCAAATAATTTAACATATTAAATGTTTGTATTATGTTTTAGTTACTTAATTGTGTAAACTGAAAAATATAACAGAAAATACGTTATTTTTAATTTTATTTCATAATATTTATGATTGATGAATTATGTCCTTCTCTCGTCCATAAAATGTTATTTAAATGTTACGAACCTCTCAATTTTCTTCCTTATTCAACGCACATTTTGATCACAGTGGTTGATAGTTAACACAGAACACGTCACAACGTGTTAGATAAAAAATAATTCATAATACATTAGCTAAAAAAGAAGTAGCATCCTAATAAGAAAATTTTAATATCAAAATCTTTAAAATAAAATTTAACATTCAACGGGTCAAACTAACAATTTAAGATTGAAAAGTTTAATTACACTTTTAAATTTAATTTAATTAATATTAATTAAATATTATTTTTAAAATATTTAAAATATATAATATATTAAAATATAATAATATAACATCATAGTTTTATATAATAAAAAAATAAAAAAATTATATAATTTAAATTTTTTAAATTTTACATATTTAACACAATATTTTTTTTATTTTAAATTATATCCCTAAAATTTCAGTGCAATTTCTAAAAGCAAGCGTATTCGTTTCTTTCCAGGTACATAAAATGGGAACACATTTATTGTTGAACATTTTCCTTGTAAATAATTTTTCATTGAAGGTAACATATTATATGTTTGTATTATGTTTTAGTTAGTTGTTTGTGTAAACTGAAGAGTATAACAGGAAATACGTTATTTTCAATTTTATTTTATAATATCTATGATTGATAAATTATGTCCCTCTCGTCCATAAAATGTTATTTAAATGTTACGAATCTCTCAATTTTCTTCTTTATTCAACGCACAGTTTAGTTATATTCGTTGATAGTTAATACAAAACACGTGACAACGTGTTAGATAAGAAATAATTCATGATAGATTAACTAAAAAAGAAGTAGCATCCTAATAAGAGCATTTTAATATCAAAATTTTTAAAATAAAATTTAGCATTCAACGGGTGAAAGTAATAATTTAAGATTGAAAAGTTTAATTACAGTTAAAAATTTAATTTAATTAATATTGATTAAATATTATTTTTAAGATATTGAAAAGATATAATATATTAAAATATAATAATATAACATTATAATATAATAAAAAAATAAAAATTTTATATAATTTAAATTTTATATATTTAAGTCAACGTTTTTTTATTTTAAATTATATCCCTAAAATATCTGTATAATTTTTAAAAGCAAGCGTGTTGGTTTCTTTGCAGGTTAACATATTTCTTGTTGAACATTTTTCTTGTAAATAATTTTTTATTGAAGGTAACATATTATATGTTTGTATTATGTTTTAGTTAATTGATGTCTAAACTGAATAGTATAACAGGAAATATGTTATTTTCAATTTTTATTTCATAATATTTATGTTTGATGAATTATGTCCATCTCTCGTTCATAAAATGTTATTTAAATGTTACGAAATCTCAATTTTCTTTCTTATTCAACGCATAGTTTGGTCACAGTCGTTGATAGTTAACACAAAACACGTGACAACGTGTTAGATAAAAAAAATGATAATAAATTAACCAAAAATTAAGTTGCATCCTAATAAGAGTATTTTAATATCAAAATTTTTAAAATAAAATTTAGCATTTAACGGGTTAAAGTAATAATTTAAGATTGAAAAGTTTAATTACAGTTACAAATTTAATTTAATTAATATTAATTAAATATTATTTTTAAAATTTTTAAAATATAAAATATATTAAAAGATAATAATATAAAATAAAAATTTTATATAATAAAAAAATAAAAATTTTATATAATTTAAATTTTTTAAATTTTACATATTTAACACAATGTTTTTCTTATTTTAAATTATATCCCTAAAATTTCTGTGCAATTTCTAAAAGCAAGCGTGTTGGTTTCTTTCGAGGTCCATAAAATGGTAACATATTTATTTTTAAACATTTTTCTTGTAAATAATTTTTCAATATAGGTAATATATTATATATTTGTATTATGTTTTAGTTAGTTGACTGTGTAAACTGAAGAGTATAACAGGAAATACGTTATTTTCAATTTTATTTCATAATATCTATGATTGATAAATTATCTTCCTATCTCGTCCATAAGATTTTATTTAAATGTTACAAAGCTCTCAATTTTCTTCTTTATTCAACGCACAGTTTGGTCATAGCAGTTGATAGTTAACACAGAACACGTAACAACGTGTTAGATAAAAAATAATTCATAATAAATTAACTAAAAAAGAAGTAACATCCTAATAAAAGTATTTTAATATCAAAATTTTTAAAATAAAATTTAGCATTCAACAGGTCATGGTAGTAATTTAAGATTGAAAAGTCTAATTACAGTTACACATTTAATTTAATTGATATTAATTAAACATTATTTTTAAAATATTTAAAATATATAATATATTAAAATATAATAATATAACATCATAATTTTATATAGTAAAAAAAAGAAAATTATACATAATTTAAATTTTTTACATTTTACATATCTAACACAATGTTTTTTTATTTTAAATTATATCCCCAAAATTTCTATGCAATTTCTAAAAGCAAACGTGTTGGTTTCTTTCTAGGTCCACAAAATGGTAACATATTTATTGTTGAACATTTTTCTTGTAGATAATTTTTTATTGAAGGTAACGTATTATATGTTTGTATTATGTTGTAGTTAGTTGATTGTGTAAACTGAAGAATATAACAGCAAATACGTTATTTAAAATTTTATTTCATAATATCTATGATTGATGAATTTTGTCTCTCTCGTCCATAAAATGTTATTTAAATGTTACGAAGCTCTCAATTTTGTTCCTTATTCAACGCACAGTTCGGTCATAATCGTTGATAGTTAACACAAAACACGTGACATGTTAGATAAAAATTAATTCATAATAAATTAACTGAAAAAAAAGTAGCATCCTAATAAGAGTATTTTAATATCAAAAATTTTAAAATAAAATTGAGCATTCAACGGGTCAAAGTAATAATTTAAAATTGAAAAGTTTAATTACAGTTACAAATTTAATTTAATTAATATTAATTAAATATTACTTTTAAAATATTTAAAATAGATAATATATTAAATATTATAATATAACATCATAATTTTATATAATAAAAAAATTAAAATTATATATAATTTATATTTTTCAAATTTTACATATTTAACACAATATTTTTTTATATTTTAAATTCTATCCCTAGAATTTATGTGCAATTTCTAAAAGTAAGCATGTTGGTTTCTTTGCAGGTGCACAAAACGGTAACATATTTATTGTTGAACATTTTTTCTTGCAAATAATTTTTCATGGAATGTAACATGTTATATGTTTGTATTATGTTTTAGCTAGTTGATTGTGTAAACTGAAGAGTATAACAGGAAATACGTTATTTTCAATTTTATTTCATAATATATATGATTGATGAATTATGTCCCTATCTCGTCCATAAAATGTTATTTAAATGTTACAAAGTTCTTTGTTTTCTTCTTTATTCAACGCACAGTTTGGTCATAGTCGTTGATAGTTAACACAGAACACGTGACAACGTGTTAGATAAAAAATAATTCATAATTAATTAACTAAAAAAGAAATAGCATACTCATAAAAGTATTTTAATATCAAAATTTTTAAAATAAAATTTTGCATTTAACGAGTCAAAGTAATAATTTAATATTGAAAAGTTTAACTACAGTTACACATTTAATTTAATTCATATTAATTAAACATTATTTTTAAAATATTTAAAATATATAATATATTAAAATATAATATTATAACATCATAATTTTATATAATAAAAAAATAAAAATTATATATAGTTTAAATTTTTTAAATTTGACATATTTAAGAAAATGTTTTTTTTATTTTAAATTATATGCCTAAAATTTCTGTGTAATTTCTAAAAGCAAGCGTGTTGGTTTCTTTCCAGATCTACAAAATGGTAACATATTTATTGTTGAACATTTTTCTTGTAGATAATTTTTCATTGCAGGTAACAATTATATGTTTGTAGTATGTTTTAGTTAGTTGATTGTGTAAACTGAAGAGCATAACAGAAAATACGTTATTTTAAATTTTATTTCATAATATCTATGATTGATGAATTATGTTTCTCTCGTTCATAAAATGTTATTTATTTAAATGTTACGAAGCTCTCAATTTTCTTCCTTATTCAACGCAAAATTTGGTCATAGTGGTTGATAGTTAACACAGAACATGTGACAACGTGTTAGTTAAAAAATAATTCATAATAAATTAACTAAAAAGAAGTAACATCCTAATAAAATTATTTTAATATCAAAATTTTTAAAATAAAATTGAGCATTCAACGGGTCAAAGTAATAATTTAAAATTGAAATGTTTAATTACAGTTACAAATTTAATTTAATTAATATTAATTAAATATTATTTTTAAAATATTTAAAATAGATAATATATTAAATATTATAATATAACATCATAATTTTATATAATGAAAAAATAAAAATTATATATAATTTATATTTTTCAAATTTTACATACTTAACACTATTTTTTTTTATTTTAAATTCTATCCCTAAAATTTATGTGCAATTTCTAAAAGCAAGCATGTTGGTTTCTTTGCAGGTCCATTAAACCGTAACATATTTATTGTTGAACTTCATAATAAATTAACTAAAAAAAATTAGCATCCTAATAAGAATATTTTAATATCAAAATTGAGCATTCAACGGGTCAAAGTAATAATTTAAGATTGAAAAGTTCAATGACAGTTACAAATTTAATTTAATTAATATTAATTAAATATTATTTTTAAAATATTTAAAATATATTATATCTGAAAATATAATAATATAACATCATAATTTTATATAATGAAAAGAAAATTATATATAATTGAAATTTTTTAAATTTTACATATTTAACGCAATGTTTTTTTATTTTAAATTATATATCTAATATTTCTGTGCAATTTCTAAAAGTAAGCGTGTTAGTTTTTTTCAAGGTCCATCAAATTATAACATATTTATTGTTGAATATTTTTCTTACAAATAATTTTTCATTGAAGATAACATATTATATGTTTGTATTAAGTTGTAGGTAGTTGATTATGTAAATTATAGAGTATAACATGAAGTACGTTATTTTCAATTTTATTTGATAATATCTATGATTGATGAATTTTGTCCCGCTCTTGTTCATAAAAAAATTTCATACTTATTGAACCAACGCAGTTTGGTCATAGTCGTTGATAGTTAACACGGAACACGTGACAACGTGTTAGATAAAAAAAATAATTCATAATAAATTAACTAAAAAAAAAGTAGCATTTTAATAAGAGTATTTTAATATTAAAATTTTTAAAATAAAATTGAGCAGTCAACGGGTCAAAGTAATAATTTAAGATTGAAAAGTTTAATTATAGTTACAAATTTAATTTAATTAATATTAATTAAATATTATTTTTAAAATATTTAATTTATATAATACATTAAAATATAATAATATAAAATCATAATTTTATATAATGACAAAATAAAAATTATATATAATTTAAATTTGTTAAATTTTACATATTTAACACACTATTTTTTTTCTTTTAAATTATATCGCTAAAATTTCTGTGCAATTTTTAAAAGCAGAGGTGTTGGTTTCTTTCCAGGTCCATAAAATGGTAACATATTTATTGTTGAATATTTTTCTTGCAAATAATTTTTCATTAAATGTAACATATTATATGTTTGTATTATGTTTTAGGTAGTTGATTGTGTAAATTGAAGAGTACAAAATAAAATTGACAATATATTATTTATACAAAAAGAATAACAATTAGTTGATAGTGTAAATTAAATAGTACAAAATAAAATTGACAATATATTATTTATAAAAAAGAATAATAGTTAGTTGATTGTGTAAATTAAAGAGTATAAAATAAAATTGATAATATATTATTTATACAAAAAGAATAAAGAAGTATCTTAAATTTTTTTAAAGGCCAAAAATGAAGAAGCGATAGGACTAACAATGTTCATGCAGATAAGATGATGACTCTAAATTTTTATTATGATAATTTTTTGCATGAATTATTTATTAATAAATTTTTTTAGCATTGGACAGACTTTCCTTATTATATTTTTCTTCTTTACTGTTTTGAATTAATGACAACCTTTATTAGTGTATTAAATTAAATTTTAAAGTTGATAATTTATTACATCAAGTACATGGTGATTTGCTTTTTAGAAACATATTATTTATACTCTTTTATAATGAAATATATGATTTATAATTTATAGGATAACGAAGATATTCAAGAGAGATGCTCATTCTCAAATATAATTTTTTTTATTTTATTTTATTTTAATCATGCTTTAAGTGAAAATGTTTATTTGTAAAAAAGCACAACAAAAATTTTATGATAAAGTATATTTTTATTGTTATTTTACTCAAGGGATAGTATAATAAATCTAAGATTTATTTTTTTATTAATTTAAAGAAAATTGTAGCAATTTTTTTTTACAATTGTGACAATTTTCAAGTACTAGTTAACATTTACAATTTTTGATATCGATGTAACTGACTTTTTTAAATTATTTTTTATTAATTTAAAAAAAATTGTAGCAATTTTTTTTACAATTGTGACAATTTTCAAGTACTAGTTAACATTTACAATTTTTGATATCGATGTAACTGACATTTTTCAAAACGCTGATATTAATATTTGTAATAATTTTTAATTGTTAAAAAATTCATTTTTAACTGATAAAAGTAGCAATTTTATTTATAATAACATATTAAACAATATTCACATCTTACCACTATTTTATCTTTTTATTTTTATTTATTTATTTATTTAAAAAATAAGTACAGAAATTTACATTTTTATACATTTCAAATTTAATCGTTATAAAATTTTATTTAAAGAAAAAAGATCTTTACAATCCTAGAAGTGGTGAACCTGTGAGTAATAGCTCATGTATACATCCTCATGTGTATATACATGAAATGTTTTCCAAACTTAGATTTTTCTATATCCGCATAATAACTTACATCTAAACTTAAAAAAAATTTATTATAAAAAATGAAAAAAGATCACACACCCATAAAAAGGTTGAACCTGAATGTAATTTTAACGATAAAATTATTTTAGAAATAATTTTAGTTAAAATTACTTTATTTAATAATTTTTATAAATAATTAAATTTTATCAATTAAATTATTAAATTAATAAATTATATTATAAAGATTATTTTTACAAAATTTTATAAAATTTTAGTTAAAATTACTTTGCTTAATAACTATTATAAATAATTAAATTTTATCACTTTAACTGTTAAATTAATAAATTATATTATATAAATAATTCTTATAAAATTTAAAAAATATTTATATCCTTTATAATAACATATTATACAAATGTGTACCTATTTAGTAAAACTACGTTTATAGGTGACAATTATTTTTCCGTGTTCATGATTATTAGTTCTTTGATTGATAATAAATATTTATACAATAATAGCTCTATATATTCAGAATTTAATAATTATAAATTTTTATTAAAAAAAAAATCGTATGATAATAAAAGAATGTATTTGTAAGTAATGTATACGCATATATGTATAAAATATTTTTTTTTAAGAAATAATATTCATACTTTCAAATAATAACTTATATATACTTATATTTAAATTTAATGATTGTAGAATTTTTTATTTTTTAAAAAATATAAAAAAAGTGATCACATGACCATTAAAAGGATGGATTTATATGTAATGTTATGTATGTATAAATATAAAAAAATTTATATTTGACATCCACACTAAAATTTACACCTATATACATATTAATTCTTACAGTTATAAATTTTTTTAACTTTTTTTTCAAAAAGAATCGCATAACCATAAAAATAATGGATAGTAATATCCATGTTGAATACATGTAATATTCCTACTTCCACGTGTTAACATACATGTTTCAGCATTGCATTCTATTGTTTTTTTTTTTTTGTGCGCGCTTACGGGTCAAATGGAACATGAAACATTCCTACTTCCACGTGTTAACATACATGTTTCAGCATTGCATTCTATAGTTTTTTTTTTTTTTTTTTTTGTGCGCGCTTACGGGTCAAATGGAACATGAAATACTCAATGTGTTATGTTGTGTTGCAAGATATGGAAGCACTAATATGAGAAATCGACCATGAAACTATTTAGAATTTGTTGGTTAAAAGGTTAATACATTCTTTATTAGTAAATTTTTGGCACTCTGGAGAATACTACAATATGACAGAATTGAAGAAAAATAATTGATGACAATGTAGATAATGACGATGAATAGATCATATAAAAGAAGTTGATGATAAAGAGACTCTTATAATACGTTGTAAGAGAAAGAAGGCAGTTGAAAAAGTAAAGCAAGCTCATCTGATTAGAGAAATTGACGTGGTTGCTGGTAAAAGATAAAACATAGAAAAACAAATTCTGATAAATTATGTTTGCAGTTTTTCTAGAAAGAACATAACAAAATAATAAATTTTTATATTCCTCATCAATGTCTATTCAAATGGAAATACTATATAAACTTTACAATTGTACATAAATACTAAAAAAATAATGGAGTGATCAGAACTATGATAAATATTCATTTGATAGTCGAAATTTAACTGGACAAAATTTTGATTTCAACAATGTTAATATCTTACTTATTATGATTTTTGTTATTTTTTAAATATTTATATTTTCTTCAAGTAATATTAAAAAAGTTATACAATTCTCTTATTAATATTAATGGTAGAAAATTAGATCAAACTTTAAAGTTAAATTTTGATGGAAAAAATTATTTAAAATATAAATTTTGAATTCAAATAGTTCATTAATATTTAAATATTATATAACATTAAAAACATAAGTGTGTTATATGTTAATTTTTGATGAATTGCTTCTTTTACAAATGTATCATGTATAAAAGTTGACATATAATAAATATTGGTATATGACAATTTTTTTTATAAAATTTTACATAGAATGATATACTTAAATTATCATATCCAAAATAACTTATTTTAATGTTATATTATTCTATGATATATTTTTAAAAATAATGTTTTTTAATAAAAAAAACCTCGGAAGCTACGTATATATGCCTGTTACAAAGCAAATTATATTTGATTGAAAATAAACATTCCCATGTTTGTACTATAATTTGCTACTGTTCATAATATCTCAAATCTAACAATTATTATATTTATTTATATAACAAACATAAAAAAGAGGATCCACGAGTGGATTCGTGGGTAATTTTTTCTGCGCATGTACATGAAATATTTTTCTATTTTATAAGTTATATTTGTACATTTTCATACGCACTAACTTACTCTTACACATAGCTGACTCTAACAGTTATAAAGTTTTCTAGTTTTTTAAAAATATAAAAAGGGATGGCATGACTATAAAATAGATAGGTTTGTATGTAATGTGCACATAAATATGAAACATTTTCATATTTGACATCTTTATTGAACCTTACATCTATATACATCCCATATCTAATAAAGAATCTTTCAGGAAAGTGTTAACAAAAGAAACTAATGCTATTAAAAAAATAGTGCGAGTAGAAATTGTTAACCCCATTGATGGAAATAACGTAGTTTTTATAGTAAAGGAGGAAATATAGAAAAAACGTTCTAACAATGATGTGGGAAAAATTTTGATTTTGATGTTGTTACTTTGTCATGTTTTTATAATTCCTTTTCTTATTTTCAAAATATTTATATTTTCTATTAATAATGTTAAGAAAATTATTAAATTCTCTTTATTAATTTCGTGGAAGAAAGTTATATAACTTTAAAATTAAATTTTGAGGAAAGAAATTCGTATAAAATTTAAATTTTAAATTCAAATAATAGTTAATTAATTTTTAAATATTATATATCACCAAAAACTTAAGCTTCCAACTATTTAAAAAACTTTTAGTAAAATTAAAATTTGATAATCCTGATAATTAAATTAAAAATATTTTTAAAATTAATTGTGAAATTAACTAATAAATATAAAATAATATATGAAAATGTTATTAATTACTAACTTAGAACTTTATAAATGTGATATGGTTTCTTTTAATAAAAATTTATTAAATTTTAATTAAATATTTTTTTTGTTTAACACTAAAAATTATTTTTAAATTATAATATAAGTAAATTTTAAATAATATTTTTTAATAATTTATTTTTAATTTTTTATCATCCATTATCAAATATTTTATTTAAAAAAAGAACAATCAATATAAAAAATAAAATAAATTGATTATTATTAAGTTAATAATATAAACATAATATTTGATAACAATAAATGGATAAATATTTTGTCTAACATTTCACAATAAATTAAAATTATTGTTGCAAAAATTATGAGAATATTACAGCTTCAATTTCAAAAGTTATTCTAAATGGTATTTTAAAATAAACATAACATTAATAACGGATAAAAACTGACAATACCTCCTAAAAAAATTTATTTTATTAAATAGAATTGAAATGTTATAAAAATAAGTTCGTCCAACAGGATCTACCGACTTGTTTAATAAATAAATAGGTTCAGATTTGTTAAAAAACCTTTTTAAATAAATAAGTTAGGCTTAAGCTTATAAAAAAACATATTTAACCTATTCAGAAGTCTATTTATATTTATTTTAATATATTATATTTATATAATTTTTATTTTATATTTTATTTACATAATATTATGTATACTATAAAAATTATTCTTTTTAATTTATTTCTTTCTTCTCATAAATGTAAACTTCTCATATTTTACTTATATATATATATTATTTATTTTAAATGGTGGGTTTTATTTTTTATTTTAAATTAATTGTTTCTAACCTTCTTCCCAAAGAGCAAAACTAATTCCTTCAAAAATAAATATAATTTATTTTTAATAACAAATATTATTAATTAAAATTATTTTTTTTAATTTTTTAAATTTATATAATAAACTAAATGATATTAATAGAGTGGTTGACCATTCTTTCATGTTATATGAATCACAAAAATTATTGAGTGAGTGTATTTATTTTTAAAATTAACCTTTCAAAAATTTAACTTTTTAAATTTAAAAATTAATCCATGAAAAATTTAAAAAAAATTATTTTTTCATTTCAAAATAAATATTTTAAAAATAAAAAATAGTTCCTTTTTAGATTTTAAAATAAAAAATTCCTTCTCAGTATTTAAAATCAGTCTTTCAAAAATAAATATTTTCCTTAACAAATAAAAAATAATTATTTTAAAATAAAAATTATTTTGAAATCTTCCTTTTAAAAAACATTCAAAAAATTTAATTTTTATCAAATTTACTTTTTACCAAATTAAATCATAGTCAAACGATTTAAAATTTGTTTTCAGATTTCATTCCAAACAAAACAAACAAATGTTTGAAATTATTTTTTATTTTTTTAAAGAAAAACATAGTTCATTTTCTTGTTACATCCGAGGAAATAAAAATGTTTTCAAATTTATTTTTATTTTTTGCAAGAAAGAAAATCAAAATTTTGTGAGATAATTTCTTTTCAATTAAAACATTAAAATACCCTAAAACACCAAAATAATTCTTTTGAGAAATAAATATTTATTAAATTAATTAAATTTCATACATTTAATTAAAAGGTAACAATTTATTAACAGGCTTTGAAGATACTAACATCTTCGCTAAAATGGAAAATAATTTTAAATTCAAATCAATTTTAATTTTTCTTTTCAAAATTTTGTTTAAAAACATTGGTAATAACTTCTATATTCTTCATTTTCTTATGCAGCCTCCCACCTTGATTTTGGTTCAATATATTATCTACAACCTTTTCCTATTACATATATATAATTAAAGATAAATTATATTTGTTAAGTATAATTTTACTATAATTTAAAATTTACGTAAAATAAATTAGTTTAATTTACATCAGCCATACGCGCATTCAACATTTTAACGAAAGTAGCACGGTAAAAAGCCACATTACCAGTTAATGCTAAAAATTCAACACCTTGAATAGTCATAGATACCTTAGCTAATAAAAGTATTTGAGTTAAATGTTAAAAATATTTATTGATGAAAACATCTATCGAAAAAAAAAAAGTTAGGTGTAAAGAAAATTAGTCTTAAATTCATACATACAAATATACGTTTTTTAGAAGGGAATAAGAAAAAATAAGTATTAGATGATTGAACAATTGACATGATATAAAATAATATTTCTTTTTTTTTTTTTAATTTAAAATTAGAAAATATTTTTTCCAATTTAAATGGGACAACAAAATATTGTATCTACTAACTTTAAAGAGCGTCAATTATCCCACACCTGGAGAATTTAATCTATTCCCTTACTCCTGTTATTAAACATGATTGAGAATTTAAATCCAGACCGTGTCTCGGTGTATGAGGATTTTTCCCCATATTTAAAATGTATTCCTCTTTAACTCTTGATAAGAAATAATTATCAATATCTTTTTATTTTAAATATAAAAATAAATATTATATCTAGTATATTAATTTAGAATTTTTATATTTTACTTTAATATAAAAGTTATGTTAATAAGACATTCATTAACTTTTTATGCAATTAATTTTAATATTAATATTATAGATATTTTTTAAAAATAAAATTTAAATTTATGATATATTAATTAATAAATTATTTTTATTTTTATAAAAAGAAACATTTTTAAATGTATGTATATAAAAAATATAGAAAAACAATTGAAAAATATGAAAGTATAACTTTTGTTTTGTACTTAACTTTTATAAAATTAAAAAAATATAATAAATAATAATATATTTTTTAAAATTTTAAAGTGAAAATGAAAGAAAAAATTAAAATAATAACAAAAAAGGGAGGCAGTATTTATTTCAAGAATTGTTTCCATATGTTCCATGCATAACCTCCCTAATGGCGTCCACGTACATCTGACATGGAGCCTTGTTGCTCTCCGGTGGTTGATGGCGATTACTATATTTGATCTTCTCAGTTGCAAAGTGTGTGTGAGAGAGAAAGACTGCATCCACTGATTAGAGGCTGAAGGAGAAGGTGTAAACTCATTGAACGCTGAATATAAATATCCTTGGAACATTATTGGAGCTACTTCATATAACCATGTCTTCTGA
Organism: Canavalia gladiata; assembly: GCA_037954105.1. Classification (NCBI taxonomy): domain Eukaryota; kingdom Viridiplantae; phylum Streptophyta; class Magnoliopsida; order Fabales; family Fabaceae; genus Canavalia; species Canavalia gladiata. The sequence goes on from CM075660.1 coordinate 22,201,751, forward strand.
AGTAGTGTTAGTGGGTGTTGAGAGCAATATGAACAATGAAAATACTCAACACAACAGTGAGAAAGTTCTAGATCATTCTAGCCTCACGGCGAAGAACCTTTCATGGCAAAAGTTGCCAAGAAAGGAGTCTCTTGACATGGAATCCCGCACCTTCCCCAATTCCTCTCATCATGCCTCTAGAGTATGCACCATATATATTTCCTTTTTCCCTCTTTCAAGTGTGTAAATTTTACATCTCTAATTTTTTATTTCATCGTAATTACAATGGTTTTTAGGGGCCATCCATGTCAGTGATTATGCATCTAGCATTTCAAAGCATTGGAATTGTGTACGGAGACATTGGAACATCACCTTTGTATGTGTATGAAAGTACCTTCATGAAAGGCATAAAACACAAACGATGATATTTTGGGTGTTCTTTTTTGATCTTTTATACTATCACTCTCATTCCTCTTATTAAATACATATTCATCCTCTTACAAGCTAATGATAACGGTGATGGTAAGCACAATTATGTTCAACCCTCTCACTTCTTTATTATTATTATTATTATTATTATTATTATTATTATTATTATTATTTTCTTCTAACATTTCCTTCTATTAGATTTATGATTTTAGCCATGAAGTTAAGAACTATTTACAAATAAGTATATTTTTGGTTTTATTACAGAATCTGGCTTAAACATATATCAATTCCTTTAAATTGGTTAAGAGTTGGGAAACTTTTACATAAATACTTTGTGCTATTATGATATTTTTATGTAAAATTTTACATATAATAATATTAATGAGTTAAAATTTGTGTTGGACATATTTTAGGAGGGACTATACTCTCTGATATGCCGCTATGCCAGAGTGGGACTTATTCCAAATCAACAACTTTGAAGATGCAGAAGTGTCTAATTATAAGTTGGATTCACCCGACAAGCGGGTAAAGAGGGCTTCATGGGTTAAGTCTAAGCTTGAGAACAGCTACTTTGCCAAGCTCTTCCTCTTGCTAGTTACCATGCTTGGCACTTCTATGGTCATTTGGGGATGGTGTTCTCACTCCTTTCATTTCCGGTTGTTATATTCTACTTTTATTTACCTATTAAATGTCATACAATTTTTTATTTTCAACATAGAAAAATTCTTAAATATATAAGATCATTCATATATACTATAAACTATTTAATTAAATCTTAACAACTTATTTTTTTCAATAAATTAATAATAGATATTCAGACAGAAAAATTTAAATCACATTTTTTTAATAGATAGTTATTTTTAATTAAATTAATTAAAAATATGAGTTGCCAAAATTTAATTGGATGATTTTTAATTTTATTTAATAAATTTGGTTCACTACAAACTTTCTCTTCAAGTTATTTTCACCGAGTGAAACATATAAAATAAATAACATTTCATTTGGTTTGCAGTTTTATCTGCTGTGAGTGGGATCAAGAAAGCTGCTTCCGTAATAACCGACGGTAGGTATATTATATTATTCTTTTCTAATTCATAGAACAAAAGCTTTAATTGTAAGAAAGTAAAACATAAATGCTCGCCTCAGAACAAAGATATTTGCGTTATTTTGTGCTGTTGGAATGGATATGGCAAAAGGCAAAGGAACTAAATAAGAATTGTTATTACTGAAACACGGAAAATTCTTTTCTCTATTTTAATAATCAAATATTCAAATGCTAACATATTTCATAACCACTTCTGTAAAACCGGTTTATCCAAAGTTTTTTAATGTGCTCTTCCGTATTTTTTTTCTCAGATTATTATTTACCAACTTTTACTGAATCCTAAGTACTTGTTCGATTAAAGAACTTAAACAATAATTAAAAATTAATATTAGGAATTGGAGATGCTTGAAATTAGGACAATAATAATACCTTAGTTTCAAAGATATTGTGGTTTTAAGGCACAGCAAGAGTGTTATAAATGATTCATGCAATTTTCTTTCTTTATGTACAGATATGGTTGTTGGAATAGCCATAGCAATCCTGATATGCCTTTTCATGGTTCAAAGATTCGGAAGTGATAAAGTAGGTTACATTTTTGCCCGTCATTTGTCTATGGTTTGCCTTCATCTCAGGCATTGGTGTATACAATTTCATCAAGTATGATCCAACAGTGATCAAAGCAATAAATCCAAAATACATTATAGATTATTTTAAAAGGAACAAGAAAGAAGCTTGGATTTCTCTTGGTGGGGTTGTACTGTCCACAACAGGTCACAATTTGTTTTAGGTTTGTGTATATATAACTTGTATCTTTTAATCATGTGTTGACCATGGAAAAATAAAAATTGCAGGAGCTGAAGCACTATTTGCTGATGTTGGACAATTCACGGTCATGTCCGTACAGATAAGCATGTGCTGTATGACATACCCTGCTCTCATACTTGCCTACATTGGACAAGCCTCATTTCTTCGCAAAAACAGTGATCTGGTTGCACACACTTTCTACAAGTCCATACCATCTAATTCAATCTAGCCACCTGAAATCAAAACAATCAACATTCCTAATCTCATTATTTCAATAAGAAAATTAAAGTGTTATAGCAATTAATTGATGATGGCTTCATATTTTTTGCAGTACCTTTGTATTGGCCAATGTTTGCTATTGCTGTTATGGCGTCCGTCATAGCATCCCAAGCCATGATCTCAGGGACTTTCTCTGCCATCCAACATGCCCTCTCACTTGGATGTTTTCCTCGTGTGAAAATAGTGCATACGTCAAGCATGATTTAGATGGACTTTACAGAGTTTACTCAACTTTGGCCGAAGCATATGGCGCCATTCGATGGATGCTCAAGTTATTAAAATAGCTTAATAGCAAGTATAGATGATAAAGATCATTATATTTTTTTATAATTATAAAGAAGGGAAGATGACTTATTTATATGTGATGGATAGGCACGGTAACATCCATGACAAAGATGAGCTTTAGGTAGCCAAGATAAATATAACGAACTCACATCATCTGTCTTAACTGTTCAATTCTATCATGAAAGTCTTATGCAATCATATGTAGATGATCCATTGGTTATGTCAGGGTTTATGCGACATCAACGTCATGGTCTTCTTATAATATTCTCCACAAGTGATAGGGTGTCCGGGTCGTTCGCGTGACAGGCGGAAATACTCACCACTGTACTACAACGAGTACTTCTTCATATGAATGAACTTAAGAATTATCAATTTATACATATAACCCTTTGGATTCAGTTTTCTATAATTTTCTTTCGCTGCAATAAACATATCCTCATTATCTTCATTTCGCCTTTTATTTTTTATATGTTTTCAAAATTATAACACGAATTAAAAAATATAACTATTGTTATTATTTATGTTAAATTGTTTTAAAATTCAAATTATGTCATTAAACTCATTTATTTATTAAAACTATGAGATTCCATATGCTATTGTTTCTTTTTAATTTAAGATAAAAATACAAAATATTTAAAACTTTTGGAAGGATAAGGAATAATTGAAAAAAAAATATATTATCATTGGGTCTATGAAATTATTTTTTTGCAAAGTTTTTTTTAATTTATAAATTTATTTCAAAATTTATTTTATGATAATTTTTAAATAAATACCTACACTTATATATAAATTATAAATTTAACCTTTTAAATAGATTAAATATATAATTTTCAAATATTATTTTAATAATAATATTAATAATAAATTGATTATATTAGTTATTATTAATAGTAGTAATAATAATGGTAATAGTATACTATTTTAAAATTATATATATATATATATATATATATATATTAAAGCTTAACTTTATTAATTTACATATAAGTTTATCTATAAAAAATTATTTAATCATACAAGCAGTAACTTATATTCAGAGATGTAGGTCGTTCAATTTTTTTTTAAATCTCCAGCCGTGAGTGGTATAAAAGGCCGGTAGCTATATTATTCTTTTTTACCTATTAACTTATTTAAGAATAAATTTTTAATCTATTTACATACAAGTTTAAGTTTATTAAATTATTATTCTTGTTAATATGTAAAAGCTTGATAGGGAAAGCCTCTTCCGGTTTATTTAATACTTTTTTTTGGATAAATTAAAAAATAAAAAAATAGGATGAAAAAAAAAATAAGAAGGTAAAAGAAAAAGTGAAATAGAAAAAAAAATTATTAAGAGTAAAAATAAGAGAAAAAAAAATGAAACAATTCTTTTCTATTATTTGAATAAATAAAAAAGAGAATGAAAAAAATATTAGTGATATAAAATTTAATTTATATAAATTTTTAAAAAAATAAAATTTAATTTTAAAAAATAGTTTTTTACTATATTTTTATTAATATAGTATATATTTTTTATAAAAGATATTTAAGAATTTAAAATAAAAAAAAATCATCTTCCTGTGCATTTTTAGGAAAATCATAAAAAAATAATAGTAAATTTTACAAAATTTAATTCCATCAACAATTTTTTTTTTCCTGTTCCCTTCTCACCAAACAAAGGTAAAGAGTGGAGATATTCATTTGTTCTCATTTCTACTAAAATAGACCGTGTCATTAAACGTTTTCAGAGAACGAGATTTAACTTGTTCAGAAAACTCCACTATTTTGTTATGGGATTCAGATTGGGTGCTATTGGGAATTGATAAACATAGATTTCATAAATAATTATCTCTCACTTTTATCTCATTAAGACTTTTTATATGTTCAATTAAGTGATCTTTGTCATATTTTATGAGTTTGAGTTCATATGTTAATTGAATTTCTTTATTTACCCGATTAAAATGACACTATTATAGTATTTTGAGCATAATAGGAGTTTTAGACATCCAAAAATCATGAAATCTGTCTTGAATGAAAGCTTAAAGAAGTGTCCACAGTTACAAAGCAAGAGCAGACTCTAAATGGGATGTTTAGGACTCCGAAATTATCTCAAAAGATGAGATAGTGTTGCTGACGTGGAATTTGAACAGTGTGCAAAGATCCGGTCATATCTTGAGATACAGAAGTCATATTGAGATGAAATCAAATCTGTCGGACAGCTAAGATCCGGAGCTACAACTTTGGTTTAGAAGTCAAGCTCTAATTCGGACATGTGAACATCCAAAATTGCGGTGCAAGAAAGTCAAAATTGTTGTGCTAATTGGTGACAAAAATTCAAAAGTGTTTTGCATTTTCAACAAAGCCCATGTGAAAGCAATAAAAGGGTAGAAAAGTAATATCCTAGTTGGTGACTTTCTGAAGATGATGCCTCACAAATCCTCTATAAATAGAAGGGTTTACAAGAGGAGAAACACACACCACTTGGAGATCAACTCGAATACCATTTTCCATCTTTCTTTCTTTCTTGTTAGTTTGCCTCCTACATGGAAGGCTTATGTTTTCTTTCTTGTTAGTTGCCTCCTACATGGAAGGCTTAGTTTTTCTTTCTTGTTAGTTTGCCTCCTACATGGAAGGCTTAGTTTTTCTTTATTGTTAGTTGCCTCCTACATGGAAGGCTAGGTTTGTAGTTTCAATTCAAGGATTCAAGCTATTTTTATTTTAACTTTGAGGTCTTGATCTTTATTTACATGCTTATTGAGTGATTTCTACTCTACTTTACTATATTCTTCAATTTTATTCTTTAATCAAAGTTTGATCGGTTGACGTATTTTGATTAATGCATAATTGATTTATAATTGGTTTTTGATTGGTAAATCATTTTCCAAAAGTTTGAAGAGTAGAAATTAAGTAATTGAATTGAAGGTTTTCATTTTATTACTTACTTCAACTGAATTCTGATTGTGAAATTGGTTTAGATAAAAGATTAAGTGGTTATTAATCTTGTTGATCATAATCAATTAAATTCTGAGAGGTTTCTCAGTAGAGAATTCAAGGATCATTTTAGGGGTTCCAGATAATCCTAGGTTGATAAACACAATGCATGATTTTAGTGATCAATGATTAGTTATGAAAATAGCCTCTGAATTCCTTGAGTTGATAATTGTTAAGTCAAATTAATTTCATTCTGTATTTTGTATTTAGCACTTAATATCACATATTTACAAAACCCCTTTTTCTAACTTTTTTCTAATTTGCTTAAGAATATGAAATGGTCTTTGGGAGATGACCTAGGTTGCACCTTATACTATACCAATAGTTTGAGGGAAATCTAAAAATTATTTTTGCGCGTTTGAAACGAGTGTGTCAGAAATGTTGAAGTTGAGTGTAGTGAAAATATCCCATACTGTACAATTCATCCAAGAGTCCAATTATTGCCTACATCATCTCTGCAACAAAAATTAAAAGTATCATTTGAATCATTTTGAATGCTGCAAATCGAGATACTAAAAACAACACCCACTAAACAAATAAATCATAAATGCTTGGTCATTTTGTATAATTTATTATAATCTCAATTGTTGTTAACGGTATTGCATACAATTTATTTTATGCAATGTTTCTTAAATATAGAATTAGACACATAGTGATTATGGATGAGTAAAGGATAATTTTAACTAATAAAAATTTGCTCCATTTTCGTTTAAAATATTTTTCGTAACAATTATTTAGAACACGAAGGAAAGTCATGATAAAGCATCTTATTTTTTTATGGTATGTGTATCAGTAGTTGCTTTGATGTTGCAAGCATGGTTCTGATGCAGAATTTAAAATTACTTATGTAAAGAGATGACTTTAAACAATCAAATTTTGTTGGACTTAGTTTTTAGGAGTCCATAATTAGTATTCTAGTATGATGAGTTTGTAGGATAGAGAACATTTAGCCCATAGGAGTGGTTCCTGACAGCAAGAACGTATTTGATAACATTTAGATCATAAAGATGATTCCATGACCATAGACATTTATTTGACAACAATTGGCTACATGAGTAAGGACCTATTTTACAATTTGTTTTCATCCATTGGAACTCATCCGCGTGGCAGCTATTTATTTGATAGCAATCCATCATTCATTTACTTAAAATTAGATAAACCTTCAATTAATTATTCAAGAGAATTGTTCCATTAGGATAATAATCAAAACATATGTTAAACTGTTCAAGTTGAACTCAATGGTTCATTATCCAGATAAAATCAATACCATAGCTTGTTGAATGTTATGTCGAATGATTTAAAAATGAAACATAGGTATTTGATCCTTTCTAATTTATATTTTTAAAAATATATTTTTTTTATAATTTTTGTTTGAAAGCGTGTGATATACCGATAAAAATAAAAGTAATTTAAATTAGGTTAGATTTTAAATGTTTAAGTTTAATTTATTTAAAAAATTAAAAAAAATAAAATTTTATAGCATTTTCTTTTAAGCAATTATAAAAAACTGTCAAAAAAAATTAAATGTTCATTTTAACAAAAGTTTATCTTTTATTTTTTTACTTTTATATTTTATTTTTTTTCTTTTTCACTAATTGAGCTTTTCACTTTTCTAATTATTAGTTCTAGATTTGGCATGGTGAAGAAAGAATATGAAGAAGAAAGTGTCATTAAAACTGAAGTGGGCCTTTCAAACTAAGAGTCCAACGACAAACACGCAAAAATCAAAGATAGCATAGAAGAAAAAGAATCGGAGGATGAGAAAGAGAAAGAGAAAAAGAAATAAAATTTTTTGAAACCATTGGAAGAATCAAAATCGTTCAGGTTGACAACACGTTTAGAAGGAAATTTAATCAAGAGGAGTTTTTAGAACGAGTTAGGGAAGGCAAGAGGTAGGTTCATCGTTGATGTTTCTTTGATACCAATTTTCGCTTTTTATTTTAAATAATTAGGTTGGTTTATTGTTCTTGTATATTTCAATTTTGAACATTAGGAGGATAATGATCTAAACCTAAAGGTAAGTCAATGAGGTTGGAATTATATATGTTTGAAGTAACATTGCTTTGAGTAACAACTAACATGATCTTATTGGTGCAATTAAATGTCTTCCAATGGAGAGGAAACCCTTCAAACATAGAGATTATGAAGTTGACCTTGAATCATATTTGGGCAAGACTTAGGTATGCTACTATAAATGCTTAACATCTATAAAAATTTTAAAAATATTCGAAAGACATCTATAAAACTCAGGTATGTTAGATATTCAATCTAAAATTTGGGGTTATGGCTTGAACTAGATGGTGGAGTTATTATAGATATAGGAACAGTGTTAACTTATTTTCCAAGTGAAGCATATAGTGAGTTCAGGTCAGGGATACATAAAACAGATTATAGCATTACAAAGAAGTCAAGATAGGAGTTAGAATTTTGTTATAAAGATGATCCATCCAACTATTCAATTTTACCTTGAAAATGGAAAAATTGTGGGTGAAAGTTGTGTTTGTCAAGTTGAACAACAACCAAATTTTCAGGGTAGAAGAAGACATAGTTTTCTTATCATTTGTAGAAGGAAAATGTTTCACTCTTAGAGTGATTTGATAGTAACCAACTTCAAGGAACTCTATTGACGTATGAAGAGATTCTTGTCTTTACATCTTGTAAATATTAGAAGATTAACAGCATGATTGATTGTTGGGTATAGAACTATTATTTGTCTTTAAATTTTAATTTGTTATTTTAAAGCAATATTAAATCTACCATAACATTCACTAATATATTCTGTTTTCTTCCATTTCAAGTCACACACAAATATATATTAAACTTTTCGAGATTACTTTCTCTTTCATGCTATGATCTTAGTTTAAAAGAGAGAAGCATGCTAGAATTCTAAAATTAATTAGAAAAATAAAAAAATATAATAATAATAATAAAATTTAAAAATTATTAAAAATCATAATGTTATATTAAAAATAATAGTGAGAGTATATTGATAAGACTTTTATATAAAAAAAAGTAGTTAAAATATAATTATGAACCTAATTTATTTAAGTAAGATAGAAATAACTATAAGTATTATTTTTAAAGTAATATAATTGTATGATGTGTGATGGACGAGAGATTGATTTTAATGAGTCTAACATACTCAATATACAAAATGACCTCATATGAAGCTAGAAGTCAAAAATTGTGATTTTTGAAGATTTATAAAAGCACTATACTTCTTCAATGGCTTCCCATCTCCTGCCAAGGTAACAAATTATTTCATTTTAAACATGTATAACTTAATAATGAAAGAAAGAAAGCTTGGTATGGATCAACTAATGAGTGTTCATCTCCTGTCATGATTCTCGCCCTGCAGAGCGAGGTAAGCTTTAACTATCCAGCAGAAATTCTGTTGCCTCATTCTAATTATGCCTTGCCATACTTATGAGCACCTAGGAATTCCTTCCATCTCACAATTGTTATCCATTTGTTTCTTTAATTACCATCTTATATTTCTCTTATTTTAAATTAATTATATTTTAGGATGATGAATGATATTTATTTATTTTAACCCAATTTTATGTAATAATTATGATACCATTTTTTAATTTTAATACATTCTTTAGATAATTTGTTTAATTATTTAAAGATTTAAAATTAATTATATTAGTCATTAAAATATGAATAATATTATTTTTATTTACTTAATTATCTTTGTTTTATAAATTTAAATAAGTATTTATGATTAGTTAAGTGCTATCAAATATGTTAATGCAACAACAAAATCATGACAAGACATGCTGTAGATATAAACTTTATATCCTACCTTAAATCTGTTGACGCACTATGGCCTGTAAAAGCCTGTACTAAATTCATGCATATTCTCTTACTATAAGTTTGTTAATTTATCACTGATAAGTGTTGAGGTAAGTATAATCTCTTCCTAGTTACGCTATTTACTTGTGAAAATAAGTTTTTCCTTTTCAAGTGTTGCTATGAATAAGCATTGTTAGTGAACGGCAAAGTGTGAACTAAGCATCTTACTCTAAAAAAATTAATCATGTAATTTTGAGCAAACTGAGGAGTGAGATTGGGATTAGAAAAAGAGCTGTTTGACTAAAAAAATAATTTTTAAAAATATTTATTAGAATAATGTAATTTTTATGCGTTGATGCATAATATTTAAAAAATTAATTAAAAAGTTAAATTTAAAATTTATATTTTACATGATATTTTATCAAATTTTAAAATTCAAATTTATATACTCTATATCACATTCAAATTTCAAATTTTAAATTTTGGTAAATGATTATATAAAATTTAAATGTCAAATTTTGGTGGAAGTAAAAACATATAAAAATCAAGCTTCAAATTTTAATAGAAGAAAAACCGTGTAAATTTAAATTTCAATAAGAAGAAAACTATTTAAAATTTAAATTTCAAATTTTGCTCAAAAAATTGTATAAAAAACGAATTTTAAATTTTTTTATGATAAAAAATACTCAAAATTTTAATTTTAAGTTTTAATCACAAAAAATTATTTAAAATTTGAATATTGAAATTTGATAATAAAAATATCACACGCTGTTATATGTTAATTTTTTATGCGTTATTTCTTTTACAAATATATCACTCGTAAAATTTCTCATATCGATATTGATATTTAACATTTTTATATAAAACTCTACACATACTGATATAATTTAAATTACTGCATCTAAAATAATTTATTTTAATGTTATATTATTTTAATATATGTTTTTGAAAAAAAACCTTAGAAGCATGTAATGAATTAATGCGTACCTAATAGGAAATTAAGTCACATTCAAAGCTGACAATCAATTTACCTTTTTCAAGCCTTGGAAACTTGTGATGAATGGATGCGTAACTCATTGGAGACTAAATCACATTCACGGAATCACAGCTGAAAATTACTTTGTCTTTTTCAAACCTTGAACACGTAGCAGGAAACTAAATCACATTCACATTTGACAGTTACTTTACCTTTTTATCTTTTCTAGTTGTTATTCATTTCTTTCACGTGAAACTGAACCGAACCGAGTAGCGTAATTATAAATTTATATTCTTATTATACTTGCATGAACAGTGTTTTTTATTTTAAAAAATTAATTTTCAACTATATTTATTAATTCACTTTTTATGTGTAGAATGAGATGCGTAATAATAATTTCCAAAAAAAAAAAATGCTCAAGTAAATTTTAGAACCTTTTTAGTCTGGATCAAGAGATTCTCTTCCATGTTGATAGCCAACTATTTGCGTTCTATTCAAAAAGTTAAATAAAGTATATATAATTTCACTCAACATAACTTTTTTTTTAATTTTTAACTTTCTTAAATTAATTATTATAAATTTTTATATTATATTTTTATTTCAACTTTCAATTTATAATTATAAATTTAATTAAAATACATAAATAATATAAAAATGTATATTATCATCTAAGAAATGAAATAGGTTAATTTATTTGTGACAAACCTATGACATAAACAATATTAAACACAAATTAGAATAAGCGGATTTATAAAATAAATTAGGTCAAGTTTCGTGCTAATTTAAGAAGCATTTTAGAAAAATTAAAAGTTGATAACCTTGTTAACTAAATTAAAAATATTTGTTAAAATTAATTGTTATACTAGTTAATAAATATAAAACGACATATAAAAACATAATTAATTGCTAACTTAGTATTTCAAAAGTATGATTTATTTCTTTTTTAAAAATATATATAAAATAATTAAATAAATTTTTATTCAATATGAAAATTACTTTTTAAATTGATGTATAAATAAATTTTAAATAATATTTTTAAAAATGTTACTAATTTACTTTTTTATTAATGAAGAACAAATATTTTATTCTAGAAAGAAAAAATCAATGTAAAAATTAAAATAAATATCTTAATATTAAGATATAATATAAAAAATAATATTTAATAACTATATATATATATCTAACATTCCACTGTAAATTAAAATTATTGTTGAAAAAAATGAGAATATTAGGTTAATTTCAAATATTACTCCAAATAGCATTTAAAAAATTAACATTAGTACTTACTCAAAAATTGATAATAACTACTAAAAAAATTATTTTATTAAATAAAATTAAAATGTTATAACAAAATTTCAGTTTGGAACTAGTTAAAACATATGACATAACATCCTTAAAGATTTTAGTTTGATGATCTAATTATAAGTTACTTAGACTATTTAAGATTAAGTTTTTAATTCAGTTAAAAAGTTTTATAATGCAGGACAAAGTTCAAACTTGCAAATTCTACCCGCAGTGTCCTACAATCATATATTATCACATTTAATTGAAAATATATTTATAATAATAATTTTAAAGATTAGACCTATAATAGTATGTAATGAGTATCCATCAAAGTTGAAGTCATTATATATACTATAAAAATTATTCTTTTTAATTTTTTATCTTTTTTCACATAAATCTAAACTTCTTATATTATATTATATTATATAATTTTAAATATTATGTATTTTAAATAGTGGATTTATTTATTATTTTAAATTAATTGTTTCTATCTTCTTCCAAAGATTAAAATTAATCTCGTCAAAAATAAAATAATTTCTTTTTAGTAAAAACTAATTAAAAAATTTAAATTTTAAAAATTTATATAATAAACTAAATGATATTAATAGAGTCGTTCATCATTCTTTTATGTTATTTGAACATTCTTTTATGTTATTTGAACACTGTAAAAAAAAATTAATGACGATTTTAACTATTAAAAAAATTATGATAACTTTATATTCATAAAAAAATATTTACAATTTATAAAAGAAAAATTATTTGAAAAATCTATTTTTTATAACGAATCATAAAAATTTATTGAGTGAATATATTTACTCTTAAAATTAACCTTTTAAATTTTAAAATTTTTAATTTAAAATTTAATCTCATAAGAATAAAAAAATATATCCTTTCTTATTTCAAAATCAATATTTTAAATATTAAAAAATTAGTCCCTTTTTTATTTCAACATAATTTTTTTCAGTATTTAAAAATTAATCTTTTAAAATAAATTATTTTCCCTCAGAAATAATAAAATTATTATTATTTTAAAAGAACAAAAACATTTTGACATGTTCTTTTTAAAACTTTTTCAAAAAAATTTACTTTCATCAGATTTAAATTTTAACAAATGAAATCATTCTCAAATGCTTTAAAAATTGTTTTTTAAGTTAATTTTTAAAAGTTTCATTAGCAAACAAAAAGAACAACTAAAATTATTTTATAATTTTTTTAAAAAAAAACATAGTTGATTTTCTTTTTACATCTAAGGAAATATAAAAAGTTTTCAAATTTATTTTCCTTTTTTGCAAGAAAAAAATCAAGATTTTTGAAAATAATTTATCTTAAATTAAAAAATTAAAATACCTAAAAACACAAAAATAATTATTTTGAGTAAAATAAATATTTTTAAATTAATTAAAATTTCAAATATTTAATTTAAATATAAAAATTTATTAATATGCATGGTAAGATACTAACCTCTTCCCTAAATGTAAATAATTTTTAAACAAATAAATTTTAAAAATCATTTTTTTTCCAAACTTTTGTTTAAAAATTTAGGTAATAACTTCTCTACTCTTCATTTTTTTATTCATCATCCCACCTTGATTTTGGTTCCAACATATTATCTACATCTTTTTCACATTTGGATAACTGGATGCCCATAATATATATATATATATATATATATATTAAAAAAAATTATATTTCGTCAAATATAAATTTTTTACTATAATTTAAAATTTACATAAAGTAAATTAGTTTAAGTTACCAGTTAATGCTAAAAATTCAACACCTTCAGAAGTCATTAAGATACCATAACTATTAAAAGTATTTGAGTTAAATTCTAAAAATGTTAGTTTTAAACCAAATTAGACTTAAATTCATACATACCAATATACGTTTTTTTAGAAGGGACTAAAAAAAATAAAATAAAGTATTAGATGATTAAACAATCGAAATAATATAAAATAATATTTCTTTCTATTAATTTAAAGATGGAAAAAAAATTCCAATTTAAATGAGACAACAAAATATTGTATCTTCGAAGTTAAAATGTATTCTCTTTTACTCTTTTTATTTTAAATATAAAAAATAAATACTATACTCTAGTTATTGTTAATTTTTTATATTTTTACTTTGATATAAAATTTATGTTAATAATATATTCATTAACTTTTTATGCTAATGATTTTAATATTAATATTATAGATATTTGAAAAATAAAATTTAAATAGGTTAAATATATTTTTATCTTTTAAAATTTTAAAACTTTAGATTTATCACTTATTTTTTAAACTATTAGTTTTGGTTCATTACTTTTAAAATAAAATTTTTTTAATTAATAAAATTATCTAATTTAACACATAGCATATACCAATAATTGATAATAAAAGATTAAAATTAGTTTATTTTAAAAAATAAAGATAAAACCCATCATTCTAAAAATAAAATATTAAAATCAAAAATTTAAAATTTTAGAAGAATTAAAAATATATTTAATTTAATTTAAATTTGATATATTAATTATTTTAGTTAATTTTTATTAATTTCAATAAATTATTTTTTATTTTTTATAACCAACCAAATAAAAATTTGAAATATTTGAATATAAAAATATAGCAAAACAAGTGAAAAAGATAAATAATTATATACCATGTTAATTATTTAATGTTTCAACAGTGAAATGAAGACAATAATGAAGACAGTTCTGATGTGTGTTGATGATCTTCGATTTATTTCTCTTTTGCTCCATTTTTTTTATCAAGTATTTATGGTTATTTTATAAAATTAAAATACAATTAATATTTTTATTTATCGTAAAATTGTTATATATTTTTTATTTTTTACTTAATTTTTTATTACCTAATATTTAATGAGAAATAATAAATATTATTTTAAACTTTTAAAAGTGAAAATCAAAGAAAATAATAAAAATAATAGCATAATAAAAAAAAGAGAGTATTTGTTTGAACAATTATCTCCGTATGGTCCATAACCTCCCTAATGCCGTCCATGATACCACTGACGAGGAGCCTTGTTGCTCTCCGTCTCATGTGTTAGTGAGTGTGAGAATACTTCCACCTATTAGAGGCTGAATCAGAAGCTGTAAACTCATTAAATACTAAATATCTATGGAACACTTTTTTTGAGATCATATTAACATAGCCATGTCTTCTGAAGTAGTGTTAGTGGGTGTTGAGAGCAATACAAACAATGAAAATACAGAACAGAAAAATGAGAAAGTTCTACATCATCCTCGCCTCACGGTCAAGAACCTTTCATGGAGAAAGTTCCCAAGAAATGATTCCCTTGACATGGAATCCCGCACCCTCCCCAAATCCTCACATCATGCCTCTAACGTATGCGTTATATTTTCTTTTCCTTCTTTCACATGTCTAAATTCCACATTTCATCTTAATTATAATGGTTTTTAGGGGCCATCCATGTCGGTGATTATGCATCTAGCATTTCAAAGCATTGGAATTGTGTACGGAGACATTGGAACATCACCTTTGTATGTATATGCAAGTACCTTTACGGATGGCATAAAACACAACGAGGATATTTTGGGTGTTCTTTCTTTGATTCTTTATACTATCACTCTCCTTCCACTCATTAAGTACGTATTCATCGTCTTACAAGCTAATGATAATGGCGATGGTAAGCACCGTTATATTCAACCCTCTCACTTTGTTATTATCATTTTTTCTTCTAACACTTCCTTCTGTTCGATTTAAGAATTCAGCCGTAAAATTAAGAACTATTTACGAATAAGCATGTTTTTGGTTTTAATACAGAATCTGGCTTAAACATATATCAATTCCTTTAAATTGGTTAAGA
This sequence comes from Canavalia gladiata, assembly GCA_037954105.1. Taxonomy (NCBI): domain Eukaryota; kingdom Viridiplantae; phylum Streptophyta; class Magnoliopsida; order Fabales; family Fabaceae; genus Canavalia; species Canavalia gladiata. The sequence continues at coordinate 22,217,425 of CM075660.1, forward strand.
ATTGGGAAAGTTCTACATATATACTCTGTGCTATTATGTTTTTTTATGTAAAATTTCGCATATAATAATATTAATGAGTTATAATTTGTGTTGGGCATATTTTAGGAGGGACTTTCGCTTTATACTCTCTGATATGCCGCTATGCCAGAGTGGGACTTATTCCAAATCAACAACTTGAAGATGCAGAAGTGTCTAATTATCAGTTGGATTTGCCCAATAAGCGGTTAAAGAGGGCTTCATGGCTGAAGTCTAAGCTTGAGAGCAGTTACTTTGCCAAGCTCTTCCTCTTGCTGGTTACCATGCTTGGCACTTCTATGGTTATTGGGGATGGTGTTCTCACTCCTTGCATCTCGGGTTATTATATTCTAATCTTATTTACCTGCTAAATGTCATATAATTTTTCTTTTTAAGTTAGAAAAATTATTCAGCAGATCAAGTTCACTGTAGGATTATAAATTAATTAATTAAATTTTGATAATTTGTCTTTTTTATTCAATTAATAATTAATTTAAAAAGGATGTTTAAAAAAATTTAAACATATCTTTTCAAAAGATAATTACTTTAATAAAAAAAGTATTTGATCTTATTTTTTTATTTTTTAAAAATATTGAATCATTAGAATATATGGAGATGTTGATCATTTATATGTATATCACAGCTTTTATTTTAATTAATTATAAATTAAATAAAAAATTAATTAGATTATTTATAATTTTAGGTGAAAAATTTCATCTATTTAAAAATTCTTATCGAAGTTATTTTCACAGTCAAACATATGAAATAAATAATATTTCATTTAATTTGCAGTATTATCTGCTGTGGGTGGGATTAAGGAAGCTGCTTCATCAATAACCGATGGTAGGTATACTATGTTGTGTTGTTCTTTTCTAATTGATAGAATAAAAACATTAATTGAAAGAAAGTAAAAACAAAAATGCCGGCCCAGAACAAAGATATTTGCATTATTTTGTGCTGTTGGGATGGATATGGTAATCTAACTAAATAAGGATTGTTATCAGAGAAGCAGGGAAAATCTTTTCTCTATTTTAATTATTAAATATTCAAATGAATCATTTTCATAGGCAGACTAACATATTTCATAACCACTGCTGTAAACCAGTTTTATCCAAAGTTTTTTAATGTGCTCTTCTGTAAATTTTTTTTCTCAAATTATTATTTACCAACTTTTACTGAATCCTAGGTACTTCTACGGTTAAAGTCAATAATTAAATTTGACAGGCAATAATCTCAACTGAAAATTAATATCAGGAATTCGGGATGCTTGAAATTAGGACAATAATAATACCTTATTAAGGCACAACAAAACTGCTATAAATGATTCTTGCAATTTTCTTTCTTTATGTACAGATCTGGTTGTTGGAATATCCATAGCAATATTGATATGCCTTTTCATGGTTCAAAGATTGGGAACTGATAAAGTAGGTTACAGTTTTGCCCCTGTCATTTGTCTATGGTTCACCTTCATCGCAGGCATTGGTGTATACAATTTCATCAAGTATGATCCAACAGTGATCAAAGCAATAAATCCAAAATACATTGTAGATTATTTTAAAAGGAACAAGAAAGATGCTTGGATTTCTCTTGGTGGCGTTGTACTGTCCATAACAGGTCACAATTTGTTTTCATTTTGTGTATATATAACTAGTAATCTTTTAATCATTTATTGACCAAGGGAAAAGAAATTGCAGGAACTGAAGCACTATTTGCTGATGTTGGACATTTCACGGTCAGGTCCATACAAATAAGCATGTGCTCTGTGACATATCCAGCTCTCATACTTGCCTACATTGGACAAGCCTCCTTTCTCCGCAAAAACAATGATCTAGTTCCATACACTTTCTACAAGTCCATACCACGTACTTCAATTTAATCACCTGAATTCAAAACAATCAACATTCCTAATCTCATTACTTCAAAAAGAAAATAAAAGTGTTAGAGAAAATATTTGATGATGGCTTCATATTTTGCAGATCCTTTGTATTGGCCAATGTTCGTTATTGCTGTTATGGCTTCCATCATAGCATCCCAAGCCATGATCTCTGGGACTTTCTCAATCATCCAACAATCCCTCTCACTTGGATGTTTTCCTCGTGTGAAAATAGTTCATACATCAGTCAAGTATGAAGGACAGGTTTACATCCCAGAAATCAATTTCATTCTCATGATTGCATGTATTGCAGTCACTGCAGGATTTAAAACTACCACAAAAATTGGCAATGCTTATGGTAACTTAATGTCTCAAACCTTCAAATTTTAGTCTTGTGCAACCATCTAAGTTATGGATATTGAAAATTCTGAATGCATAAATTTGTGCTTTCAGGGATAGCAGTGGTGTTTGTGATGACACTTACTTCTGCTTTGCTGGTGCTAATCATGATTATGATATGGAAGACTCACATGCTTTTGGTTATCAGTTATGTGCTTATTATTGGTTCTGTTGAGCTTTTGTACTTAAGCTCGGTGCTATACAAATTCAAAGAAGGAGGGTATCTCCCTCTTGGCTTTGCTGCATTGTTAATGACCATCATGTATATTTGGAATGATGTGTACCGAAGAAAATACTATTACCAATTGGATCATAAGATTTCTCCCCAGAAGTTTAAGGAGATTGTTACTGGCACAAACATAGCTCAAATGCCTGGTCTTGCCATGTTCTATTCTGAGCTTGTTCAAGGCATTCCACCCATTTTCAAGCATTATGTGGCAAATGTCCCAGCATTGCACTCTGTTGTTGTCTTTGTATGCATCAAATCATTGCCTATTAGCAAAGTTCCTTTGGAAGAGAGGTTTCTTTTTCGTCAAGTGGAACATGAACAACTCAATGTATTCCGTTGTGTTGCTAGATATGGATACAATGATGTGAGGAACGAGCATGAGCCTTTTGAGAATTTGCTGGTTGAAAGGTTGAAGGCATTTATTGCTGGTGAATTTTTGGCATCCAGAATGCTGCAGAATGATAAAACTGATGAAAAAACTAATGATGGTGGTGGTGGTGAGGATAATGAATATGATGGAGTAGAAGAAGTTGATGATAAAGAGAGAGTGCTGCAAGAGGGTGTTAAAAAAGAAGTGGAGACAATTGAAAAAGCTGTACGAGCTGGAATTGTTCACCTGATTGGTGAAAGTGACGTCATTGCCAGCAAAGGAGCAAACATAGGAAAATGGATTCTGATAAATTATGCTTATAATCTTCTGGAAAAGAACCTGAAACAAAGTGATAAAGTCCTTGACGTTCCTCATCAACGTTTGCTAAAAGTGGGAATGACTTTTGAACTTTAGGAGAATACAAGGATGCATAAATCCTCAGAAGATACATCGGAGAATCAAAACCATGTTAATCATGGTGAATGCTCATTTGGTAGTCGAAATTAAAGTGGATAAAATTTTGATTTTGATGTTGTTACTGTTCTGTGTTGTTCTGATTTTTTTTATTAGTACTTTTTTTCTGGTGTATATTAAGGTATCTCTGAATGAATAGAAATTAATTCTTTTGAAATATAGTATTTTACCCGATAAAAATATCAAAAGATAGGACTAAAATTTTAAAAAAAATGATTTCTTATATTTTAAATGAAAAATAATTTAAAATAAAAAATTAAAACCTGATAAGTATTTTAAAATAGAAGAAATATTTCTTTGTCTGTCTCGAAATTAGAGATTGAAATGTTTTGGTTTTGCTAAACTGGATCGTGTTAGGCTGATTAGTTATAATTTTTGATTGAATGAAAGAAGAAATCAGACGGCATTCAAATGGTATCTACTTTTTCCCAGAAACGGATCGCGTGTGAGGATTTCCCTCAAATGTAAGCAACAACAGATGCATGGGTTTGGGACTAACGAGATTACAAAGTCGTTTAAGGACTTTGAAGTAGACTTAACATTGTATGGTGGATGCTCAAGTTGTTTATTGATTGGAGTTTGGACAGCAAACAAATTGAAACTAATTCATGTGTGCTGTACTCTGCTATAGTCTCCAGGTTATCTTCATTATGTTTTCATCAAGTTTCCAGTTTCCATTCTCACGCATAAAAGCAGTAAATTTATGTTTTATATCTTTATTTATACATAAAAATTATACAGAATACAAAATTTTAAAGGAAGTTTTGACGCATCTTTTTGAATGTCTTCTTCTCTCCGTTATTATATTCAGTTCATTTCTTTCTTCAATGTTATAAAATTTTATGAGATTGTAAATTTTTTTTTGACAAATGATAAACTTATTTGTTAGTCTATTTTAAAAACAATTTATTGATATGAGTACCGGTTATACTCTGAAGAATACAAGATAAGAATAAAAAAGGTCATGTACTCAACTCACATACTATCTCAAAAACAAGATACAACCTACAATACATATATTCAACACATCAATTTAATAGGAGGAAGGACCAATTTAGCTAGAAATAGTTTATAGTAAAATTATTTTGTTTAATAATTATTTTAAAAAATTTAATTTTATCAATCTAATTATTAAATTAAAATAACTTTTAATAAATAAAAATTATTAATATATGTATACATACATTTTAAATAGAGAAAAATAAATATAAATTAATTTAATAACAATTTAGTATTTTTAGTTATATAGAAATTTATATTTACAAGTCATAATAACAAAAATGTTAAAATAAAATTTTAATAATTAAAAATATTTGATCATTTGTTTATTATCTTTCATTACAATACATTTGAATTTGATTTATGTTAATCATATTTTCAAAAGGAGCATCAAAACATCTTGCTTAGTATATTTTTTTTTTTTAATTTATAGAGGGTATAATTAGTTTATTAAATAAAATAAATAAAAAATTAATTATATATATTTAATTTTAGTCTTTCATTTTATATTTAATTTAATTTTAATATTTATCATTGTTTTTTATACTTTTGATTGCTTATCTTATAAATGTTGTTGGGTTTGATTTTAGGATAACTAAAGGGTGTTGATATATTTAATTTAATTTCTGAATTTGTCTATTTATTTACATATTGACATTTTAGAAAACTATTTGATTTTTTAAAAAAATTCAATATATATATATATATTTTGATCATTGAAATGCTAAATTTGTTCAGATTTTCTTCATCATTTTACGAAAAAAATTTAAATATAACTAATTTCATATCAAATTATATATTTTGATATCTTTTAAGATTAAAACTAAGATATTATGAAAAGTAATATTCACTTCAATAAGATTAAATCTTTAAGTTTGGAGAATAGAAAATGAAATGCATATTTGGATCAAATGTTTTTTTATGAAAATTTTATTTTTCTTTTTGTTGAAAGAAACTTCTAATTTTAAAATTCTTTTTATTTATCTTTTATGCATAATCATACTAATGTTTGTACAATTATGTTAATAATAACACATTTATGTGCTGCTTTAAACAAAAGAAATGTTCACTTGATGTTACATAGTCATCCTTAAATTTACACAATCTTATAAAAAAAAACAATTATGTAAATGTGTTTGTTTTTAGTATATATAGGCATATTTAATCGGATGTGATTGTGTTAGGTATACTTATCTTGTTCACATGGACATGTTTAAACTATGCATAAACATGTTAGGTCAAAATTGCACGACTATGTTTAAGTTTATTCGAATATACTAAATGCTTAAAAAGTCCAATCTTATTTTTTAAGTAAATGCTCAAATATAAGATATATTCAAAGCTTTTCTTCCTTCATATTAAATTTAATTCTATTGTTTTAACAATTTTTACTTTATTATTATTATTTTTATTTCCTTAACCTTATGTTTGGATGGGGTATTTTAAGAAGGGAAAGTAATTTTTGAAAGAATTTAAAATTCTAACAATTAAAATATCTTATTTGCCTATTGTTTTGCAATAAATTTCAAATTGAAGGAATTTTTAGAAGGTATTTTAAGTGATTAAAATAAGAAAATTTCAAATTTTTCCAAAATAGATGGAACTTAAAATTTCTTCATATGTCTTTCTTTAATTATTTTATATTTGTGCTATTTTATTTTTTATTATTCTTCTTTTTTTATTCTCTCATATTTTTACCTCTCATGTTTAGACATAATATTTTTAATATCAAATAATATAATTGTATATTTTTATCATTTTAATTATATATATTTGTTGGGTTATTATTTTGATTAAATATGTTGTATAATAAAAATACTTGTATATTTAAATTCTGTAATGAACAAAAAAAATAAAAAAAATTAAGATAAATTTATGAATATTTAAACCTAAAATTTTGTATATAATAAAAATTAAATTATTTAATTTAAATAAAAAATTTAAAATTCAATAAATTTAAATTCTACCATCTAAATAAAGAATTTTAAATATAATAAATTGAAATATTTTTTATCCAAACAAAATATTTTTAAAATGAAAGTATTTAAATTGAAAGTATTTAAATTTTTAAATATTTCAAATTTTTTAAAATGTTAAAATTTTTCATCCAAATACAAGATAAAGTAATTTTATATACATAATTTCAATGAAAATGATAAATCCTCACGAAGATAATTATAAATCTAAAAAATCTATTAATACAATTATTTATTAGAAGTTTCAATTAATAATTAATATTTACACATAATATAATTGAAAATTTATCAATACACTTTTTTAAAATTCACTTTAAAAATTAAATATGGATCTTCCTTCCCCCCAAGTAAATAATATCTCATTTACAACCACCTCATCTAGTCTTTCTTTTACCAATGGAAATTGTTTGATTTTGAAAAATTATACTGCAACTAAAACCTTTTTCAGCCTGCTTCTCAAAAGCATAGATAGAATTTTATAAATTCAATTGATTGAGGAAATCGGCCTGTAATCATCCCCAACATGTTATGAAATTTTCTTTACCGAATAAGAACTATGAAATAAGTGATTCATGTATATAAGAGGAATATCTATAGCATTAAAATTAAATATTAATGCAATTGCAAATGAAGTATAAAAGGTGTGTAACTCATTATTTCTATGTCAATATTTTGTATCATTTTAAATTTAGGGCATCGTACATATTAATTAGAGAATTTCACATGGATATATAAACATATGTTAATTATATTTGTTCTTTTAACAATTTATTTTATTGTGATAAACTGGCAAAATGGGTGGGCAAGGGGATCATCCACTGCTACAAATGGTTGAAGTTTCAATGGATTAAAATCATGAATTTACAGAGCTTACATAGACTCTATCTAATTAAATCCAATCACACAAGGCATAAGATCAGGCCGAGTTTTGGTACAAGTGCAATTAAAATTGGATTCCTCAATACTGAAATTTAAAAGTTGTTTTGGTTAAGACTTAGTGGATCAAAATAATTACTTTTGGAGAGGTTTCCTAGACTCAACTTAATGAAATCCCACATATATAAGAGAATGATGAGTCAGGTATAATGAGCATAGTCAAAGAAAGTTGAACTCCTCAAGGTTAAGTGGACCATGCTCTTTTGCAAATGGGAGGAGTTCAAGGAAATTCACCATTTCATTTGTCGCGAGTAGTGTTTTTTCTTTTATCATTCATTTACTTACGATCATATATTTACATTAATTACTTAAATATTTACAAGCCTTACTAAAAGCAGGATAAGTCACTAGCTATCACTACAAATTATGGTGAACCTAATATAATCACTCATCGAACTATGAGCCTGGGTTCAATGGATCTATTGATGGGTGACCAAGACATGAGACCCAACAATATTTTTAAGTCAACTATTGTTATAAAAAAGATCATACATACTCCCCCAAAATATTCTTGTCCTTTTCCATAGTATGTATATAATCCCTTTAATTTCAATTTCATTTTTTTCTTAGACTGAGTATGTTACTGGTTATTTTATAAAATTCGTTAATCGTTTGTGCTACTAATTTTGCATTCTTCCAAGCTAGGATCTTAGGTGATTTTCATCGTAAAATCATCTGCTCAAAGATTTTAATTATACAATGGTATGATATTAAGAAACCACAATTTTACTTTTGATGTTTCTAACCATATAAATCTGAAAACCTATCACCTATACATAAAGGGCGTTGAGATCTAATTGAAAAACAAAAACTACTTTACCTTCTTTTTTTTGTAGTTTCTACAGGTTTAATGTAATAATCATTTCAACCAATGAAAATAAATAATTAATAATCATTTCAACACAAGCTTAATTTCAAATAAATATATTTGTTACACTTCAATTTTTTAATGAAATTTCTATCCCATATAGTAAATAATTAAAATAAGTAAGTTACAAGATAATATACTTTTTAATTATAAGATAACAAGTTCTTATTACTTTAATTAACTTATAATACGAGTGATATAAAAAAGCAAAATAGGACACAGTTTCTTGCTCGTACTTGTCTCTGTTTCGGAAGATCCTGCATAAACAAAAAGTCTCTACAGACTTTGGCACAGAATGATCCTCACTTGTTCGACGATGATCCAAATTCTTCTGAATATATTAAACATGTCAAGTTCATCGAGACCCAGCAATCACTTGTAGTTCAATCCAATACGACAAAACAAGTATGGGAGGTAGAGCCAGAACTGTGTATGTGGTCCCAGGATTTTACTAGGGTTTTGAATCTCAACAATGTTACCTATGAACATATATCCTGCTGCCCAAATATATTGATACTGGATTAGATGAGTAACTGATGAAACAAAAGTCATAGAATATAGACAAACATCAGCCACGTGGACACACAGGCTTGTCTTTAATATTGTTTTCCATTTAATAAATTATATAAGCCAAAATAAAAAAGTTAACTTATTTCCATGGCTAATTCAAAGGGTTCACTTTGGTACTCTCTAAAAGAGAAATAATGTATGACTGTTTTTTAAAAAAAGGTAATTAACAATAAAAGTTACATACTAAGTTAATTCTTATTATTTAGTCTCACACACACACAAAATCTTATTATTTAGTTATAATTTTTTTATTACTTAACCTCTAATTTCTATAACTTAATTTATAGTTTCAAAAAAAAAAGGTGACTCTCTCTTTCATTGGGGGATGCTAAGTGAATCCACCAATCATAAAAGCATTAATTGGCGAGCTTATTCTACTTGTTAAATATAATATTCGGCCATCAATATTACTTTATACTAAATTATACTCCCTCCACATTCACCGTGCTTGGTGATAATTAATCTCAATTGCGTCATCATTAATATATTAAATATAATTTTTTTATGAGAAATAAATTCAGAAGTATCCTTTGGGTAAGAAAAAGTTCTCACCCTATACCATTTAATATATGACATTACCGATAAAAATTAAACGTACTTGATTACATAATTATCTTTTAGTTTTATTGGTAGAAGTTTGATTTTTAGGTATACAAAAAAATTTGTTAAAAATAAATTATTTTCATAATTTTTATATTTTAACAGAATTAATGTTTAACTATCAATCAAAGAGGCATCTGTATAGGTAAAAAAGTGTGACACCTTAATTGTGACATAAAAAATATTATTGAAGTGAAAAATAATAATGCCCTATATAACTAGCCGCATTGAATTATGTATAATGAACACTTTTTTTAACCTAAAAAATAACTTATCTCTCATCAGAAACAAACTTGGAATGATTTGTATCATTTTTTTTTTGTCATAAAAAACAAGGTCATGACAAAAAGAGTACGGGCAGAAGAAAATACGAAGTTTAGGCTACATAAAACATACTCCTAGGCTTAGCTATCAAAATTGTATTTTACCAAATAGATCCTTAGTTCGAAAGCTTGGTTTGAATTGAGTATACATTTTAACATTTCTGGGGGACATGATGAATTGAGCATATTTATATTGCATTACTTTGTAACTGTATATATTCGAAGAAATTAAAATGATCATTTTCATTTGTTTTTATAAAAGAAAATCTCAAATTCAATCTGGCCTTTCTCGTTACTTTAATTTCTTCCTTTCAAGATCAAACTCAGTCTTATGAGTTTTTTCTTTTTATCCTTTAGTGATTAATTAATTATCATTATGTTTTTCATGTTGAAATTAAAATAATATATCTAAATTATGACTAGAAACCCTTTGTTAATTAATGTATGTTAGTTTAAAATTTTTTGATACATCAGAAAAAATGTTAGTTCAACTGATAAAATTTTCAGTTTCTCTTAAGTAATGTTGAGATTCAAGCCTCGTAAATAAAGAAAAAAATGGGTGATATCAAATTTTTAACCCCTTAAATGAATTTATCTAGCTCTGACCGGATTAGTTGAGGCTCAAGGTAACTTCTAAATTTAAGACCCTAAAAATATGAAACAATTAAAACAAGAACAGACTTGAATATTAAACACACATTGAAACAAAACAAAAGTAGCTCCTGAATACTGAGGGTTTCAAATCTGAAAAAGAGGAAGAAGAAAGAAAACAATCAATACACAATTAGACTTAGAAATACGCACAATGATTCAACAATATAAAAATCTTTAGCGTGGATCATAGTTATGCTAATTGCGTCAAATAAATCATCAAAAACAGTTATATCCAGTATTTGTATGCATGATATAAACATATTTTCCTCCGATGAATCCATCACATCCCCTACTTAGGGTAAAATTGAAATAATCAATGTTTGAAGTGGAGAAATCCTGAATTGCATCTTGATTACTTGACATGTTATATAAGGTCTGAATCAACAAAACATGTTATTAAACTGTTAACCGTGTTTACTATGATTAGCAGTTGCATTTTGGACCTCTAATGCTCCCAGTTCTCCATTATGCCAAGTCTAGCTTCAAGCATGGAGAGTGAGTAACTGTAAAGTTTTCTTTTCCATTCTCATATTTTCTCAATCTCTTGCAGGGATTAACTACTCGTCCTGTTTTACTCATATGGCTGAACTTTATAGAATAGTGGAGAGTTGAGAAACAGGATGAAACCTTTTCTAATGCTCAAAGCAAGATGTCCGTACAAATTCCCAATTTATAAGTCAAGATGATGTGGGAGAACAATTAAGTATAAAAAGTTAGCTAATCAAAGCTCAAATCAAGATCTTCAAGCTCCCAATTTACAAGTCAATTGATGTGGGAGAACAATTAAGTATAAAAAAGTTAGTTCATTAATGTTTAATGTAAAATGTCCAAATTCCGAGTTTACAAGACAAGATGCATGAATTCAGCAAATAAAGCTTATTATAGGAGAGAAAAATACAAAGATAAGTAATTGATAACTGACAGATTCTCAAGCTACTATGTCCTAATCAAGTGTCAAACTCAAAAAATTTAACCCTGATCAAAAGATCAGCTCTAAAACACATGCGTATTAATTCATAGTATGAGTCACATGATCTGATATAAGGATACAAGAGCCTTGAATATCTCAAATGTCAGGAGAAAAGTAGAAAATCAACAACAACTACAGGTCCTATGAATCCCACTAAAATGGCTATTATATTGGGGGTACAAGAGGAATTAAGTTCCCTAATTATATGTTTTCATAACTATAGTTAGCCTTATTTTGATTGGCTCTTTCACCTTCCAATTCCCTATACTTATGCAAGTACCTTTTAAGTGGCTCAGAGTAGTCATCAAAGCCTAGGGTAGCCAAGGCCCAGCAAATATCATCTCCATTCACTGTCTTGCGCTTCTCCTTGTGACACTTGTCAGAAGCTTCACCGGTGACAAAGCTAATGAACTCAGATACACATTCTTGCATGGTTTCTTTAGCTTCCTTGGATATTTTGGCGTTAGGAGGAAGGATCTGCTTCATGATGCGTCCCACATTAGCAATTGGAAGCAACCGATCTTGCTCTTTAACCGCCCCATCTTCTGCACTTGTTGCAGTTCCCAATTCGTACTTAAAGCCTTCTCTCTCTGAGACTTTCCCCATATTCTCACCCATCTGTGTACTTTAATCCTGTCAAACACAGACACGTTGCTCTCAGCTATGGTCAAGTAAATATATATACATCCTTTCCTTATATACAGCTTCAAACATGTTTTTAAGTATATGCATGTATGGTTAAATTTAAATTTAGTTTTTTAATTTTAATTTTTAATAAATTTAGATATGTTATATTTTGTTATTTTAAAATAAAATTATTGATGTTATATAATTAAATGTATATTAAGTGATAATCATTTTTTATAAAAACAAAAATTAGCAGAAAATTATAAAATTAAAATTAAATTATCATACTTATAAAAATTTAAAAAATATTTAAACTCTTATTTATATATATGTATTCTAAGCTGATCTCATGATTATGCAAAAATATTGTGCATGTCTATGTGTATGCGCACCATGTAGTTATCCGCATTGATGACATGGCACTTCACAAACAGGAGCAGCTCAGTTTCATATGGGGACACAGTGGCAGGCAATTCCCTTTGTTGCTGTGAGTTAGGTTTATATCTTTTGATGTAACGTAACCTTTGTGTATATATATATATATATATGGATCTCCATAGGGTTCGTGGGGCAATTAACTTCCCGAGATCCTTAAAGAAATTGACTCAGAACTTATCAATTATGGAGGGAGTGGTCCCCCTATATACCCCTTACCTTTCCTTTTATATCTTACTATATTTAACTAATGCGGTCCATAATTTCGAACTAAGTACAGTAAATTAATAATGCTGTAAATTAATTAATTTGAACTTGTGGACAATATGAGTGCACGTTGCTGTATATTGTTGATCACACGAGTACACGTATTGCCGAAGACCTAAAAGGAAAATGACCATATTAATTTTATAATATACACTCCGATGTTGGATTACCTGCTAATTACTATTGTTACGTACATAAGACTGTTACTGGTTTGGGCAAAAATAGTAATGAAAGTTTCCAAGGATAGTAGCTATGTGAGACGCCAAAGTCTAGCAAGTGGAAATGGAAAGCTTCTAGCTATGTTTGTCCGAAGCTTATATCTTAATTCCCATCAGGTCTTGGCCAAATATATTTGTTAATTGGGATTATTTCAGTTTACTTTATACGTTCAATAGTATCATAAATGAATCAATCAAATTTTATTTATACAATATTTTTTATAAATATAATTTTTAATATAAGATTTTAATCTTATTGATTTAACTTAAAATAAAGTTGTTTATCTTAGGAAACAACTTAATCAATTTTGTATTAACTAAGTCTGGTCATAATTTTTAGAAACCTATTGAGCTAAAAGGTTGAGCTGTGATGATTGAAAAATATTTCAAATCTCACTATCGGTCTATTTAAATAATAATAATAATAATAATATTATTATTATTAGTATTATTATTATTATATTAAATTTGTACTATACTATTCAAATATAATACACTTATTGTTTTATTTAAAATCTTATATTCGATTATTAAACTACATCCATGTGTAGACTAATAGCCTATCTAGAAATTACATATTTTTATGTTTTTATTCGATCAATTTTATTATTAAATAATTTTTAAATGAAACTTTTGGTTTTTAAATTTCAAAAATTAAAAAAAAAATTAGTTTTATGTTTTAGTTTTAAAATAAGATTAAATTCAATTTTAATTTTAAAATATATTGTAAAAATAAACTAATTTATTTTTTTATCATTATATTATAAATTTACAACAAAAATAAATAAAAATATTAATTAAAAATTTTAAAAATAAGTTATTATTCTTATTATGAAAATGACAATGATAATAATAAAAGTAATATTAACAAGATAATAATTATTTGATAGATATACTAATATTGGTTATAATATAAAAAATATTTTACAATTATAAATTATTTTATTTTATATATTATTTAATAATTATTATATAATATGAATAAGATAATATATTATAATATTTTTATATTATTTAATATTTATTTTATATTAAATAACATATATTATAAATAATTATCTAATATAAAATTATATTATAATGTTATAAATTAATTATAATTTATATAAAAATAATATTAATCATTTTATTTTAAATTCATGAAAGATATGTAAATAAAAAATTATTCATTAAAAAATTAATAAAAATTATATTTTTTAAAATAACAAAATTAAAATTTTTAAAAATAATAAAAATAAATTATTATTATTATTGTTATTGTAATGATGATAATTATAATATAAAGATATAATTTATTATTTATCATCAATATTTAAAATAAATAATTTTATATATTATTCTTTTATATTTTTCTGTATTTATTTTATATAAAATAATATATATACATATATGATAATATTATATTATAAATAAATATATATAAAATTATATTATAATTTTATAAGTAAAATATAAATTGTATATTGAACAATATTATTCTTTTAACAGTGAATCTATACAAATATATAAATATAGATAAAAAATTAAAAATATTTTTATTTTTGTTATTATTATTATTAATAATGATAGTAGTAATAATAATAAAAAATTATAATAAAATTATGGTAATCTTCTTAATAATTATCATAAAATTATACTGGTAATGATAACTACAGTTGTGATATAATTTGATAAAGTAAAAAATAAAAAGTATTTTAAAATTAAAAATAATAATTTTTTTATTTTAAAAATTAAAATAACACTATTTTAAAAATGAGTTAAAAACTAATTTAAAATTAATTTTATAAATTATTTTTGTTTAATTATATAATATATTTTATATTATAATTATTATATCATTATTATTATCTAGAGAACATTACTTTTATTTTTACCGTTATCATTATATCATAATAATAATAATAAATTTTTAAAAAATTTTTATTTTTATTATTTTAATTAAAAATTATTTATTAATTATTTTTTTATAGATTTAAAAATTAACGAAACTGTTTGATTTATAAAAATTATGTTTAATTTATGATATTATAATATAATTTTATATTATATAAAATTTTATAATATAATATATATTATTTTATGTAAAATAAATATTCTATAAAAAATATGATAATAATAATAATATATAAATTTATTTATCTTATATATTAAATAATATATAAAATACAAAACTATACGGTTTTATAATATTTTTTATATTATAACCACTACCACCACCACAATTAATATTATTGACATAATTATTATTATCTTAATAATAATAATAATAATAATAATAAATAATATTTAATATTATTTTAAAATATTTTATTTATTTTTAAGTTATTATTATCATTTTTACTATCATAATAATAATAATTATTATTATTTTTTATTAATTTTAAAATTTTAAATTTATATTATTTTGATATATTTTAATTTTTTAAATTAATTTTTTATTTATATATTTTTTATAAATTTATAATAAAGTGATTTGATTGATTTTACAATAATTTTTAAACATTAAAAATTAACTTTAATTTTTATAAATTAAAAATTAAAAACCATCCAAAGAAAATTTAAACTTTTAAGAATTAGTTTATATCTTAAATTAAAATTTTATATTAAATAAATATATTAAATTTAAACATTTAATTTTAAAATTAGCTGCCAAAATTTAGAACTTGTAAAACGTAAATTTAATCCAACTCTTTCCCATTATTTTATTAAGTTATGAATGATATTTTTAAATTTAAAATAACTAAAACTAAGTGCGCTTAAGCTATGAATGAATGAGATCTTTAAATTTGAAATAATTAAAACTAAGTTTATTATTTTGATTCCATCTATTAAAAGAGATTGATCAATTCTATTTTTAACTAAAATATCTTAATAATCTATATTAACTATGTTTTTGGTTTTTGAAAATTGATTCATTTAATCAACCTTCTATTTATTATACTTACATAATTTAGTTTAACATAAAAAATATTTTTATAAATTTTTACTAAATTTTACATTATTAATTCTTATGAGTTGATGCAAATTTAAATAAATATTTTTTTGAGTTGATTTAGGTAGGTAAAAAAATAAAATTATAATAAAATAAATTAAAATTAAAATTATCATAAAAACAAATAAAAATAAAATTTTGATAATTATAAGAATAAAATATAGAGAAGATAAGAAATAAAAGAAAATGTCATACTTATAATTTCATATAAGAATTTAAGTGATAAACTTGATGTTGAATTATTGAAAGAGCAGGAAATTTTTTTTTATAAGATTTAAATTATGATTCTTTTTAAATATTCTAAAATTCTAAAAGACACGTAAATTCTAATTTCAATTTTTGTTATTATCTTAAATATTTCTTTAAAGAGAATTATATATATTTTCAAATAATGATTTAAGATTTTTTTAATTTTTTTAATTTTTAATATTTTGATTGAACCTTTTAAATTTTTGTTAAATATATTTTTTATTTTTATTATTATTATTTTTTGCTCATATTATAAATAATATAATTTTAATTTGATCTTTATAGATAATATTTTTAATTTAGTACGTATATGTACTTTTTTTTTAAATAGTTCCTAATGTATCTATTATATAACATTTATAGTTTTTTGTTATTAATATGGCTAACAACCATTTACGCTATATTTTTATTAAACTCTATTTTTAATTTTTATATGTATTAAAATTTGAACTGAGCAAAACTATTTAAAATTTGTCAAGTTAATTTTTAAAAAATATATCTAACATATATTACTATTTCATTTGATTCTTTATATTTATAAAATTTAGGTTCTAAACTATTTTAATTTATAGTTTGATAAATACAAATAAATATTATTTTTAACTAAATATTTTAAGCACACCACTAATAATAATTAATTCATAAATTATCAAAATAAAAATGATTAAAAAATAAAACTATTATTTTAATTTTTAAAAAAATTGAAGTTGATCATATTAATTCTTAAAAACAAAAACTGTTTTTTTTTCTAAAAAATATAAGTAATTTATTTTAGTTTTTCTATAAGAACTAAAATCAACTGTTGAAAAAGAATAAAAATTCTTAAAATAAAAATTACCTTTCATTGATAAATTCAGAAATATTAAGAATCAAATTAATCTAATCTAAATTATACAATTAAACTAAATCGAATAAAAAATTATAAAATAAAAAGAAATTAAAAATTTTAAAAATTACATCATTTTATACAATTCGATTTGATTTGTGATTCTCTTTAATAAAATGGAACCATACCAAATTAAATAGTATATAACTTTATATATTTCTAAATTTATATTAATAAATTTATATTTTTTTAATTATTACTTAATTTTTATCTATAATATCTAAAATTTATATATTTTGTTGATATTTTTATTTTTATCTATTGTATTTTTTTATTCCATTTTGACATAAAAATTTTATATTTATCAAAATTTTGTATTAAAAATATGTTTAAATATAAATGCTATTAGTCTATTTTATTTAATCAATATTAATTTTAAACTTTTTTAAAATTTATTACTTTATCTATATTGTTAATTTGTTTTAAAATAAAATATAAAAAAATTAAACCAATCTGAACCAAACCACAAATTGGTTTGGTTTAATTTTTCTTAATGAAATTCAACCTAAACCAAACAGAACATCAGATGATTTTTTTTTATCTAAAATTGAACTAAACTAATTTTTAAATTATAATATTATTTTCTTTAGAGAACTAATCTGTTGACTTTTGTAAATTATGATGTTAAGCCTATGTTGATAGGAGATAAATGCTAATAACGCAATTTTTTTTAATACATTTTTCTCAACATCTTATGATTAATCCATTTTATAAAAAATCAAAACAAAACCTTTAAGAAGTAAAAATGTTAGTATTTTAAATTTTAAATGATAAACTAATTACAAAAAGTGCATAAAAATGTATTACCATAATTTTTTGGTGATAATATCACTCACTTTCTCTTCAACTCAATTGAATTATATATTTTGATTCTCTCATCTTTTAACTTTTTGGATTTGTTTGGCCTTTTTTTAGAGGGCGGATAAAAATTCTATCTTTGCAACAAAGCCCTTTTCTTTTACGTTCATAACACATAAAAACTTTTAAACCTTGATAAAAGTGTAATAGTGAGTCCATCCAACTTTAATTTGCATATATTTTCTTCATTGTATCTAATATAATTTACACTATTATTTTTGAGGAATTTTGTTTTGTAAAATTTAAAATTAAACGTTACAAAATAAATAAAAGAAGCGAGAGAAAATTAACAGAGTCCGTCATTAACAATAATCTTTTTAAAATATTAAATATTATTTTTAAAATGTGCAGTTAAAAATTAACTTAAAATATTACATCATGAGACCAAATTAAAATTGTATCATATTTATAAGGACTCGAATTTATACCTAAACAATATATATATATATATATATATATATATATATATATATATATATATATATATATATATATATATATATATATATATATATATATATATATATATATATATATATATATATATATAAACACGAGCTACATATCCTGAACTGTGCCATAATATGCTGGGAAATCAACACGTTGATTGGCTTCCATCGAAATATGACTAATATATAACGCTTAAGAGATGTTAAAATGTAACTTATATATTAAGATGGCGTAACATTGATGAAACCAAGTGTCAGCATACATAGAATCGAAATTTACTCTCCTTGTAAAAAAATTATTTTGTACTTCTGGTACTCATTTTGAATAACTTCACTGTTTTGGCTGTATTAAAAAAAATTTAAAAAAATACCTTTTCTAGTTCACTTCCTCTCTGTTCCTAATTAACCTCCAAAATTATATATCTACCATTTTTTTTAAAATGTGGTCGCAATGGGTAAATTGGTCCTTTGCAATTCCAATATAATTAATTAATTAATTAATTAATTCATGAGGCTCATATTAATGGACAAGTCCTCATCTCAATCACGATTCTTCGAAACTCCTTTTCACCTTTTTCTTTGGGGGTGAGGGGGTGGAAGTGTGGAACCCCTTTCCACATTCTATATAAGTGAAAACGACACAAGTTCTGACTTCCATTAATTAGAAGGGATCGTTGTTCTTAAAGCATTCGGTTGCAGCTTGAATTACCATTTATTAAAAGTGTGATAGTTTTTGTGAACCAACACCATGATACCAATTACCTAGATGCCTTATATGAAATATGAATTCGAATCTCATAAATCTCAGAACCAATACTCGGAGAAATAATACGAAAAGGAAAAAAAAAATGGGAAGAAATTGTTTCATGATCTAAAGATCTCTGAAAGGAATATTACTTCCAAAGTTTTATATTGATTTTTTTTTTCAACCGATTAAAAAAATGGAACACTGTTTGCATGTTCCTGGATGTAACTTTATATGATCTTATTAATGTGTTAATCTATCTATAATGATAACAATGATAATAAAGATATTAATAATATCAATAATAGCTATAGTATCAATAGATAATATACTTAAGTATATGATTAACTTTTTTTAAATAAAATTTTGGATTTAAATTTTATATATAAAAATAATAATTAAATTAGCTTTATTCTATGTTGTAGATATTTTTAACAGAAACGAAATTATCATTCATAAAGACACTTATAATTTACATTCCCAAATAAAAATAAAAATTATTATTATTATTATTATTGATCCACAATAGTCACACTAGTATCATCATCATGAGAATATTTAATTGGATGCATATATTTTTAATTTACCTTATAGAGAATTCATTGTTTTTTTTGGAGGATCATATAGGTTTACGCACTAAACAAGCCTGATATAGTATTATCGCTTAAATAAATTAAAGCAGAAGGGGGTGACCCTGACAATAAAGTTTCTAACTTGGGGTATCATCAGTAAGTTGCTTTGGCGAGATCTCTTTATAGTACGTTTAGTTAGGCTCAAAGAGTTGACAGATAAATAAAATAATAAAATTTTAGAATCTTCTCAAAAGAAAGAGAAAATGAATTAAAAATAAATAAAAAGAGCCTTGGAAGCCCTAAACATGAATTTAAAATAAATGTGTGTATATATTTTTCTTCGGTATATTTTTTTAAAAGTGTAATAAGTGATACAAGAAAAAAAAAGTGTGCAATAATCATTTTCTTAACAATAATTAACATGGACTGCGAGCAAATTTTTATAAAATAAAGAAAGTATGATGTGTGATTATGGATGCCTTTTGTAGTTATTCTCATTAAAATTGCGCACAAAGAAGTTTTATTGTTGTGGAATATGTCCCATCTAGTCAAGGGCAGAGGTAGACTATTTTACTTAGGCCAAAGAGAAAGATTTTCCAACTTAATTACCTCTCGGCGTGAAGTCACTGTTAAGGGAACATGATGTGTGGTCCTCTTAATGGTCCTTCATATTTCTTTAAATTAACAATACAAAAGTTGCGCTTATATGCAGGGATGAATGTTTATAATAGTGAGAAGAAGACAGTCCAAAAAAACATACTTATGGCCCTCACTTGTGTGAATTAATGGACTTAACTATTATTGTGAAGAATTCATCAGATTTAAAACTATAAATTTCAAGCATTAAAGCTATTATGATTCGTCTCAAAATTATTAAAATTAATCTAGTATTTCGAATCTCGTTATTTTTCATCTCATATAAAAAGTTGTTAAGTATTAAGAAATTAAAATTTTTCTTTATCAAATTTCTTTGTTAATTTAAAGAGAGTATCGATCTGCACCTTCAAGGATTCAGCTTATATGTTGTATTGAGTATTTTTAATTAATTTAACAATAGGAGCCTTTATTTAAGTTGTGAAGGCTTTTGTGGTTCAAATTAAATTTGTGCTTATTCATGCTTATCCCTTCCATAGTCTTGAGTAGAAGTTTGTAATTATTTTAATTTTTCTTTACGGTGATCGCTTCTTAAACATCCGAACTTGTAAAGTTTGGTACGTAGGTGAACTAATTCCTAAGTACTCAAGTGCAAATTTAAGCACAAGTTTGTGATTCTCAACTAAATAATTTTTAAATAGAGCAATTAATAAATAAATAAAACAGAGCAACAGCGAATGAGTTAGACTAAGATTTGATTTGGGATTCTTTGTCACAACTTGGGACAATAAACAAATATTAACCTGAAAGTGGATGTAGGCACATGACTGGGAAAGAGACTTTGACAAACCCAAAAGGGTTATTAAAGCTCTCTATGATGGACCTAAAGAAATTCATACATTCCAAAAAAAAATTTCTTTTCAAGCTGACCTTCCTTCCCACTTTGGTTAGGATTCTTGGTCCTTGTTCTCTAACTAGTTCCCACTCAATCATAGTGGGCATCTTTGCTATTTTGAATCTGCCACAACGGCTAACCCTAGCCATTAAATGTTTAAAAATGTAATTTTCTACATCCTTATTTTTTAAATGAAAGAAGTTTTCAGCATAAAGTTTAGAATACTTTTGTGCGAGGACTTTAAGCTATTGGAGAGTTGGTTTTTTTATTGTTATTAAGTTTGATTATATTTAATTAATCTTCTAAAATTAATGTACTTTTATTTTAGTTTTGGTTCTCATTAAACTTTTTGGGTTCCCTTATTTCTTAAAAATATATGATTTTGATCTGAATATATAGATGTTTTACTTTTATTAAGTGATTATGTAACAAATAAAATATCATCCCATTATCATATCTTTCGCTCTTATTAATTGTCTTGAGGGACTATAGCCAAAAGACACAAATTGATAAAGAATTAAAGCAAGAATTATTATTTTATGGCAACTACAAATATATTTAAGTCAGTTATTTTGAGCATCATGAATGTAGGATCTCGCATTGGGTGTGAAGGAACTTGCCACAGAGATGTTAATTCCATCAACATTAACAGGTCAAACTAAAAGGAAAATTGAGATCTTTATTTCATCTAGAAGTTAATTTTTCTAGTTTAAGGTTACATATTCAAGAACATTGAAGAATATATCAAAAAAATATTTAAAAAATTATTATTGAGAGGACCTAATTACAAAAAATGATGGTTAAAATTGAAAGACGATAAAAAAGAGAAAAGCTGGCTCTTAACTATTGAAATATATGATATTTTTTTATTTCTTTAAGTTAAAAAATTTAAAATTAAATATATGTTTAGTTTGCATAAATATAATATATATTTTATTTCTTTGTGTGTTCTAATTTTCATTTATTAATTGGTCAATCAAGAATAACATCTAATGGCAAGGATCATTGTCAAACACGTTAAAAGTAATTAGTTGAAACTAATTAAAAAAAATTAAAGAATCAAAATCTTATTCTTACTTAATTTATATAGGAGTATAAGATGATGCTTAAACCTTGTTTAAAAAAAATATGTTACTCTTTGGAAAACCTGAACTAAATTTGCATCCCTGATCATCGCTATATAATATTCTATGGTCTTCAAACACCATGCACATTGCCACATTTGAGCTAAGAAATTTTTAATAATTAAAAAAATTGTTACCAATTTTATATTTTAAGAATAATTTTACAATAGTTAACAAAGAAATTATTAATGATTAAAACATTATTGTTTGTTTTATATTTTTAAAACGAAATTATAATTTTTGATTAAAAAAATTGCAAACAATTGAAAAATCGTTATTGAGAATAAAAATTTTAGTATTACAAAACTGTTTCTTGTTATATATTTTAAATGTAATTTTTTAACTGTTGAGACAAGAAAAATAAAATTAAATCACTGTTGTATCATTACACACCGAGTTGAATTAAAATTGATTCATTAAGTGATTTCATGACGGTTAATAATTAATTAAAGACTAGATTACGGAAATGCTTTATGACTTTTGTCGGCAAAAATTACTTCTGATTTCATCCATACATAATTTTTCTTTTTCTTTTTTCCTGCTAAGCTCATCCTTACATAGTGATCACATATATAATCGATCACATATATATGCGTCTCGTAGAGAATTAAAATTATAAGAATAATTTAATATTGTTATCAGATTCATATATTTAAACCAAAAATTTGTTTCATATAATTAATTGATAAAATAATCTATTTCATACATAATTTAAATATATACTGTATACTAATAAATGTTTTGTTTAACTAATATATATTTGATTCTTCGGTTTAAATTTTGTATATAAAAAAATTAGTTCCGTCATAACGTGTAAAAAATTTTAATTTAAGAAAAATTATCTTTTATAGGCCAAAAAAATAAATTAAATTTTAAAAAACATATGAAATAATTATTAAAAAGATTGATATAAATTAATTAATTTTTATTTATAATAACTATTTATTAAAAATTTATCCAAAATTTCCTTTGATAATTTAATTTGGATTTAATTTTTTCAAAATGGTTCTCATAGAACTATAAATTATGATTTCAAAATGATAAAATAAATTTTAAAACTGACATATTCATTTCTTCACAAGTGTATATTTATACAAGTTTAGTTTACTGTTATACTTTTCAACTTTTTTATATTAAATTAAATAAACTTACTTAATTTAGTGGATCAAAGATATATATAAATTTTAATTTAATTTTTACAATTCTAATGAAATTATTGTTAACACAAATCTTTTAGATATATTGCATATTCTCCATGTATTAACGTCTTTAACTTGGTGCGTGTTGTGCAATAAAAAAAATTCGAACTGTCACCAAGAGCTTTAGTGAACATGTAAGTAAGTTGAGTATGAAAATAAGCATAGGATGGATAGATACGCTTATAAAGAACTTCATTCTAGATAGTGTGACAGTCCACCTTAATGTGCTTCTTTTGTTCATGGAAGATGCAATTCTTGATGATATGAAGAGTAGCTTGGCTATTACAATACAAACATATTAGTTAATGATACGAAATACTAAGACTAGAGAAAATATTTGTTAACCATTTTAACTCATATAGTATTAGCCATGGAGTGGTGTTCTGCTTCAATAGAGGGTCTGGGGACTATTTGCTCCATCTTGATCTTTTAAAAAATTGGAGACTAACTAAGATAAATAAACCAACCAATAAGAGGCCTGCGAGTAAGGGGACAACTTGCCTAGTCAAATTCACACCAAGCATAGTGAATATTGTTGTCGCGCTGTAATTGAATACCTTGTCTCAGATGACCCTTTAGGTAGAGCACCATGCATAAAATTGCTTGTTAGTGCTCCTCCATAGATTGTTGCACAAATTGGGATAAAACATGAACACCATAACACAGGTCAAGCTGTGTGAAGTTGAGGTAAATGAGATGCCTAACCAAATGATGGTAGCGGCTAGGGTTGGTTAGTAATAGATCATTTCCTAATGCCAAGTCATGATTTTCCTCTAACGAATTAGGAGCTGGTTTCGCTTCAAGTAATCCAACTTTCATGATAATATCCAAGGAATATTTCCATTAACACAGATAAATTTCCATAGGTGATTTAGAAATTTCCACCCCTAGAAAGTACTTTAAACACCATAAAACCTTCATATGAAAACAATGATGAAGATAATCTTTAAAGCGTTGAATGATGGCTCGATCATTACATGTAAAGATGAGGTCATCCATTTATACTAACACCATAAGTTTGAAATTACCTTTATGAAGAATGAACATCAAGTAGTTAGAAAACATTAGTGAAATCCATATTGGAAACAGTCATAGAAAGATTGGAAAACTACGAAAATAGGGCTTGCCACAAGCCACATAATGATTTGTGAAGTTTGTACATTGATCCTCATTCTGGTATATGGAAACCGAGATGAAGATTTGTATACATCTCTTCCTTAAGGTCCCAAGGAAAAAAGGCATTGTAAATATTTATTTGGTGAAACTTTCAATCCTTGGCAATAGCCATAACTAGAATAATACAAATAGTAACTATCTTGATGATAGGAGCAAAGGTCTTATTATAATCAAGTTGTGCCTTGAATTGTTTAAGGCTCATGTCAAAGAAGTATTTCATCGTATAAATCTATTTACATTTGATAGTTTTCTTTTCAAATGGTAAGTCGTGAGGTCCTAGGTATCATTTTCTTGAAGTGCTTGTATCTCACATTCCATGAATTTCTGTCATTGAACATCTATAACGACCTTTTAACAGTGAATTGGTCTGTTCTCTATATGTACAGTGGCCAAAAAGGCATAATGATGGGAAAAAAAAAACTTGTCATATGTTACATAATTTGTCAAAGGGTAAAACACAAGTTAAGAAGGACAAAAATGGAGGAGTAGAGAAAGCTAATGGGTCAAGATGTATCATGGTGTTAGGGACATAGTCCCAAAGCTTCATGAATAGTTGTTTCACTCATTGTCCTTTGCCATGGGGAACGCTAGAAGCATTAGAAATGGCAACTAGGGTTAAAATTGTGTCTTCTTCTATTTCAAGTGCATATGGGACGTTGGTAGTTCCCCATTTATCTTTGTTAATGGAATCCTCAACAAATGTGGCATTAAGTAAATTAGGCCATAGGCTTGCCTTTTCTGGTAATGATTCACATGCTCCATCCCCAATGCATTTTTCCTCCTCAGCCACAGTATTAACAAAAGGCACTTAATTTGGGTGTGTCACAGGCTTGTCATTAGTACATGAAGGAGTAGTAAAAGGGAACTCATCTTCAACAAATTTAACATCACAACAAACAAAAATATTTTATTTCTCTATATCGAAGAGTTTCTATCGATTTTTACCAAAGGGGTAACCAAGAAAGATACATTTGCGACTCCTACTATCAAATTTATCCTTTCTTTGATTATGTGCATAATATAAAGAACCAAAGACTCGCAAGCTTCCATACAATGTCAGATTCTCATACACCATTTTATACAGAGTTTTGTCATCGAAAATAGAGGATGGTATTAAGTTAATTAAATATCCTGCCGTTGAACACATTCACCCTAAAAATGTAGTGGAAGGTTCCTTGAAAATGTAGTTCACGTGTTACATTTAGGATACGTTAATGTTTTCTCTCTACTCTTTCATTCAGTTAAGGTGTTTTAGTATAGGAAGTTTGATGGAGTATTCTATGTTGCTCAAAATATTATTTCAAACACATGAATTATGTCTCATTATCGTTGCATAACATTTTAACATTTTTGTTATATTATTGCCTTTCAACTAGAACAAAAAAATTTATCAATATGTATGCAACGTATTTCTTTTCATACAATAAGTACATCTATATGGCTCAAGAGTAATCATCAACCAAAGTTAAGAAATACTATGCACCATTGAATGGCGAAATTCTATTAGGTTCTCACAATCACAATGTATTAAACCAAAAAATCCAAAGATTGATAATCGCTCAAAAGAAAATTTTCTCTTGTTTGTTTAGATCTTTCATACATTTCACAAACTTTATTTAAATGCTTGCGTTTACAATTACTACTCAAACAAGTATTTTAATAACTTTGAAATACGGATGACTCATTCTCTTGTGTCAGAGATCATGCTCTTTTTTTGCACTAATTTGATAAGCCTTCATGTTATGCACACCATAATACCAGTAAACCCATCTTTGTGCTCACCTACTCTAGTTAGCATCTTTGAAGTATAATCTTGCATTACATATAGTTTGGCAATAAAGTGTACTACACAATTTGCATTATATGTTAATTGAGACATAGGTCAAATTACATTTCAATTTTGGAGCATATAATACATGATCCAATCCAGTCCTAGGTTGAGAACCATTTATCCTTCTTTGTTTGCAATTACAAACTCGCTATTTGGCAGCCCCACTGAGCAATCCTATATAATACATTCATCACGAAGATTTTCATGTCCTTTGTCATATGATTAGAAGCATCACTATCTATAATCCACAAATCACATACTTCGTTACCAATTATCTTTTTCAGTTTCATTCAACTTTCATGAGTTCAGCAAATCTAACCGTGTTTGTCATCACTCGTCACTTAATCCTACCACCTCTTATCTCCTACTTTCTATTCAAGCATCATTGTTGGTTTTTGCACTGACTTATGTCATATTGGCATGAGTTATGCCTCCTATTTAGCAACCTTCACTTATTTTCTACTTAATTTTTCTAATATTTTTATTCATATTGCATGAACATTCACCCTACCATTCAAGAAATTCAATGAGTTGGAAACATCCTTTCACATCATGACCTGTCATTCCATCATGAGAACACACCATTAATTAGTCCCTCGTTTCACCTCGTTCCTTACCCTTGTATCTTTTATGTGCTAACAATCCCACAATCATTCCTCTCTACTTCTTTGACTTCATAATTCTTCTACCTACTTGATTTAATGAGGATAAAGGGTCTGTTTCAAAGATGTTAGAGCATGTTGTTCCATAACTTATATCCTCTAAGTTTTATCCCTTTCTTCTTCTCTTCTTTTTTCCAACTTAGATGCAACGTCAGACTAGCACCCGTTGCACGAACATCCAAGGATCTATTCATATTTGGCTAGCTTATCCCAACATGTCTATTCCTTTCCATAGAACGAAAACATGATGATTCCTTATTGTTTGCACTCTGCTAATTCTACTTTTAATTTTGAATCCTCAGTCTGTTCATAACTGAGAAGTGTTCTTTGATATCTTCCTACAAATCTTTTTTTGTTTTTCATGTATGCTACAATGGATTGCAAACTTGGTCCGATAGTGTTCAATATACACGATAATATCATGGCCTGCACTATCCATCAATTCTTAAATTCTGGTGTTCCCTTCTCTGATTCTTTATGGGTTCCATTAATAAAATTTCACTTCCTTCAAGCCCACAAAAAGACTTTCATAACTCTAGCACATTCTTCAAAATTCTCACCTTGCACATGTACTTGCTTAATAATATTTTTAGAATTGTCGATAGCATTCAACTTATAAGGTTATGAACTTTTCTTACCTTCATCACTTTACGTCTTTTCATCCAGTTCTGTCATTTTTGTAGCAAAACTCTCCTTAGTATTTTCAAATATCAAAGCTTAAATTGAAACTTTGATACCATGCTAAAATAAAAACCAAAAGTGTTGCATTTATTTCTTCAAAATATGTACTATTTATACAATTTTGGTGCACTGTCATACCTTCCAACTTTTAGTGTATATATATATATATATATATATATATATATATATCAATTATAATTCTATTTCCTGCCATACTACCCAGAATTATGAAAAAGCTGAAATCACAATGACATCAATCCTTATTTTCATGTCGGTTATCTTTCAGGATATCCTTTGAAGTTATAATTTATTAGTGTGGTTAGCCATATCAATATGGAAACTAAAATAAGATAAAATATTTGTAGAAGGTTAAAACATCATTAATAAGCACATAAGAATATTTTTCTTGTAAAGAGAGATTAATTAAATATGAATAAAAATATAAAAAAAGAAGAAAAAGAAAACTTGATGTAGATAAAAATGGGATACTAAAAGAGTATATAGTGATTAATTAAATTTGAATGAAAATATATAAAAAGAAGAAAAATAAAAATTTAAAGATAAAATGAGATAATAAGAGAGTATCATTTTCTTTTTTTTTACTTTTATTTATAAAAATTTCTCCTTATTTTCATTTTGTTTTCTATTTGTCAAATTTTATACTAAAAAGTGAAAATAGATAATAATTATTTTTTTCACTGTTTCATGTACAAAATGTTAAAAATAAAAAATAAAAAACATTTTCTAAAACCAAACACCCTCTTAAAACTCTTAAAATATGTTTTCTAGATTTAAAAGTTTAATAGACTTCTTTCTATCTCTCTTGTCTTTTTCTAGTTCTGATTATTACCATTGTTGATGTCATGATACTATAACTTTCTAGCTTTATAATGTCAAATTAAAAAATATATTTTTATCAAGCATCTAACACCATAGTATCATGATTCTAACATCATGGTCCAGAATATTCAAAATTAATTCGTTTTCAATTTCTTACTGCATTTAGTATTTTTTTTAATTAGTTCACTTAAGCAAAAAAATCATAAAAAATTGTTACATTAATAGTCTAATAATTATAAAAAAAATATTTAAAAACATAACTAATATTTTAAAAAATAAATAGAATTTAATTTTTAAACCTAAAAATCATTTATAAACTCCATTATCATAGTTTTATATAAAAAAAAATTCAGCTCATCAATTAATACTTACAAAACTTATTTACTACATATAAATCTTTAAGCATATCAATATGATTTTTACATAATAAAAGAGTATGTTTTGTAAGAAAAAAGTATATTTTTAACTCTTATTTAAAATTTTTAAAAAATATAATAATTAAATACATGTATAATAAAATGTGAAATTAATTATAATTTAATTATTAATTTTTTAATCAATCATAATTACTTTATCTTTTAATGTGCACTTCTTATTTTTTAAAAGAGTTAAATTCTCTTTAATGGTAAAATACATATGAATAACTACATATGATAATTGTCATAAATAAATAACCTGCAATTTAAACACAATGGATATATATATGTCTTCTACCTTAGGGTCAGAAACATACAAACTTGAATAATCATGAATATCAGAAATAAATAACAACATGTGAATAAATAGAAAAAGGGATCAACATGCATTTATACACTCAATTTGAAACAGGGCTTGACTCTCTAAAAGTCCCCAGTGGAGTCGCCATCTGTCATAACCGTAATTACGACGAGACGACGAACTCGCTAAATTTTGAAAAGGGATTATGTGGATTGTGGAGCCGCCACCAAATTTTATTTTTAAGGGAAACTATTTGGAAAAAACCCTAACTTGAGGAAGAAAATCTAGGTTCGGGAGTCGGTTACGAGTAAGGAAGGTATTAGGCACCTTACTCGCCGGTTCCTCGGAACGGTACCCTTAAACTGAGTGTGTGATATTTTGAAAACTATTTGATCCCTTAAAATAGAATAGAAAATAGAAAATGAATAGGTTCATGGAAAATAGCCTGACAGGACTTGATCCTGCTCCTACGTATTCCCGGGTGCAATAGGAAACTCAAGGCTACGTAGTTCTGGTTAAGAGACTTGATCTCTTGGAGAAGAAAAGGGTGATCTTAGGTAAAAAAAAAAAATTAATGTTTCTTAAGAAAATACAGGATTTAGGGAAGCAGACATGCTTGCATAATCCAAATCGTCGTAAGCCGTATTTGAATTAGCACGAATTAAAATACGTAACAGTAGAGAATGCTACTTGCCCGTATCAGAACCCGTTTGCACAATCTGAGAAAAAAAAAACAGATGTTTTGGAAACAGAAGAATTTTTAGAAAAACAGACGTGCTTGCATAATCCAAATCGTCGTAAGCCGTATTTGAATTAGCACGAATTAAAATACGTAACAGTAGAGAATGCTACTTGCCCGTATTAGAACCCGTTTGCACAATCTGAGAAAAATAAAAAAAAACAGACGTTTTAAAAAAAGGACGAATTTTAGAAAAAACATATGTGCTTGCATAATCCAAATCGTCGTAAGCCGTATTTGAATTAGCACGAATTAAAATACGTAACAGTAGAGAATGCTACTTGCCCGTATTAGAACCCGTTTGCACAATCTGAGAAAAATAAGACAAAAACAGACGTTTTGAAAAAAAGGACGAATTTTAGAAAAACAGACGTGCTTGCATAATCCAAATCGTCGTAAGCCGTATTTGAATTAGCACGAATTAAAATACGTAACAGTAGAGAATGATACTTGCCCGTATTAGAACCCGTTTGCACAATCTGAGAAGAAATTGAAAATAGAGATGAAGATGAACTCGAAAATCCAAGGAGAACCAATAAAATTAAGCGGAATAAAAGGTTGGACTGAACCTCCGTTGATGTTCCTTGTTCAATTGTCTCCAATCCAGCTTAGGTCATAAGGTCCACAGGTAAGAATTAAGTTTTTTTTATTTTGATTCAAGCAAACACTTAACTCTTTAGGTTCAATGACTTAATCATGCATGACTTAAGCTAGACTTAGCATATAGGATGCATGTATATGGTCATGCACTCTTAGGAATTTTTTTCAAAGGGGGACATACAAACACAAACAAATCAAAAGGAAATACATATAGAAGGATCAACACATGAAAAATAATACCTAAACAAGGTTAAAAGAACAAGATCTACTAAAGAACTTCAAAGACACAAGAGATTTTGGCGCCAAAATTTAAATTCAAATCTCAAAATTTTTCAAAAAATATTTTTCCAGAGATCTAAAAAATTAAAACCAAAACATTGAAAGATATAGATCATAGGAATCAAACAAAACAAATTTGACAAAAAAAAGACAAGAAATGAGCAAGTTATGCACAAACCAAACAACATAGGTTCATTTTCGCACCAGGACAAACATACCTCAGTAATTCGGCAATAAAAACTTCATTTAAGATCCAAATTAGACAAATAATACCATTCCAGAAACTAGAGAGAAAGAAGAAGAGAACGCAACAAAAAGCACCAAAATCGGAGATCGTTTGACCGATCAAAAATTAAAACGAAAAACAGACACGAAAATGAACCTCAAGAATACACAAGTTTTTGGCGCCAAAATTTGAATTCAAATCTCAGAATTTTTAAAAAATATTTTTGGTAGATCTGAAAAATAAAAACCGATAAATTGAAATATATGGATCATAGGAATCAAACAAAACAAGTTTGACATCAATCCAATCAGAAATGAGCAAGATATGCACAAATCAAACAACATAGGTTCATTTTCGCACCAGGACAAACATACCTCAGTAATTCGGCCATAAAAACTTCATTTAAGATCCAAATTAGACAAATAATACCATTCCAGAAACTAGAGAGAAAGACGAAGAGAACGCAACAAAAAGCACCAAAATCGGAGATCGTTTGACTGATAAAAAATTAAAACGAAAAACAGACACGAAAATGAACCTCAAGAACACACAAGTTTTTGGCGCCAAAATTTAAATTCAAATCTCAGAATTTTTAGAAAATATTTTTGGTAGATCTGAAAAATAAAAACCGATCAATTGAAATATATGGATCATAGGAATCAAACAAAACAAGTTTGACATCAATCCAATCAGAAATGAGCAAGATATGCACAAATCAAACAAGCTAGATCAATTCGCGCACCAGGATGAACATGCTTCGGACCTAACCTCCATTGGAAGGTGATGAAGAGCTGATTCTATGGAGGTCAAGGGCTGAATTGAATATCAGAGAGTCTCCTAGGTCCTCCCTTCAAAGGTTCTGAAAATCCCTCTTCTAAGACTCCAAGTTCTCCTCCTCCCAAGAATTTCCAAAAAATGAGAAAAAGCCCCTTTTCCTTTCTTGTTTGTAGGTATATATAGACACATCCCTTCTTGGTAAGGGTGAAGCTCTTTCAAAGAGCCAAAAGCCAGCTTCCTCTCTCTTATCAAGGGTCAAGTCCTTTCCCAGGGCCAAAAGCCACCCCCTCTCTGAGAGCCAAAAGCCAACCCCTTTGATTTCAAAATTTTTGTTCCCTATTTTGATTTTTCAGCTTTTTCTTTTTTTCAATTTTTATTTTTTTACCTTTTTTTTTTTAGTTTTATTTTTTTCTATTTATCATTTTTATTTATTCTTTAATTTTCTTTTTATTATTATTTATTTTTTTATTTTATTTTTTTTTGCTTTCTGTTTTCTGTATTTTCTGTTCTTTGTTCTTTCTGTTTTTCAGTTTTACATCTTTTCAAATTTTTAATTAAATTAACTTTTGGTTAATTTTAATGATTGGGGGCCTCGGACATAATTGAGTGTTTACAGTTTGCCCCTCTTTACTCATTTTCCTACCAGATAATGTGAGAAATGATTCTCTGAATTATCGTAATAGGAAATGAGTAAAGATGTGAACACATTATGTCCGAGGCAGGCCTGGAAGGAGTCCGGCAAACAGAAGGAGCCTTGAGCTTGAAATTGAACCTCATGGATGCCTGGAGAATGATGATTGAATGACCTTATCGACTTCATGTATCGATAGGGTTTAAATATGCGAGGCTTAGCTGTATAGCTTGACTAAGCTAAGTGGAATGAATAAATGCCTGTTAGGACTGGCGTGGAATTCAATGGAATGGCTTGTTAGGACAAGAAAAATGAAATGAAAATGGCCTGTTAAAACAGGAAAAGCAGAAGAGAAATGGCCCGTTACGACGGGCTCAGTAGAGTGAAAACGACCTGTTTTAAGACAGGAAAGCATGCAAGAACTAAAATGTAAGATATGTACAAGGTGGCCTGACAGCATAGGCCGAGGTATTTATCTGAGTTGGAGGCCTGACATCATAGGCCCAGCTGTGGAAAAACGAACTTGGCGAGGCCTGACATCGTAGGCCCAAAAGCAGAAAAGTAAACCTGAGGAGGCCTGACAACATAGGCCAAGGATGTAGAAAAGTAAACTTGATGAAGCCTGACAACATAGGCCAAGGTGCAGAAAAGCGAACTTGAGGAGGGCCTAAATAGGCCAGGATGCAGAAACTAAATATGAGGGCATCCCGTAGTTGACGGGAAGGAATGTAGAAAGGGGGTCCCGCTGTTGCCGGGAAAAATGCAGGAAAATTAAACATGCTTGATATCCCGTTGTTGATGGGAAAATACAAGAAATTAAACATGCTTGGTATCCCGCTGTTGCCGGGATAAATGCAAATGAGGTCCTGCTGTTGCCGCAAGAAATTAAACATGTTTGATGTCCTGTTAATGACAGGAGAATGCAAATGAAGTCCCGCTGTTACCGGGAAGATGCAAATGATGACATCCTGCTGTTGCCAGGATAAATGCAAACCTGCTTGACAGGTGACAGAAAAATCGACATGCTTGAAGTCCTGTTGTTAACAGGAGAATGCAAATGAAGTCCCGCTGTTGCCGTGAAGATGCAAATGATGACATCCTGCTGTTGCCAGGATAAATGCAAACCTGATTGACAGGTGACAGAAAAATAGACATGCTTGAAGTCCTGTTGTTGACAGGAGAATGCAAATGAAGTCCCGCTGTTGCCGGGAAGATGCAAATGATGACATCCTGCTGTTGCCAGGATAAATGCAAACCTGCTTGACAGGTGACAGAAAAATAGACATGCTTGAAGTCCTGTTGTTGACAGGAGAATGCAAATGAAGTCCCGCTGTTGCCGGGAAAATGCAAATGACGACATCCTGCTGTTGCCAGGATAAATGCAAACCTGCTTGACAGGTGACAGAAAAAAAAGACATGTTTGAAGTCCTGTTGTTGATAGGAGAAAACAAATGAAGTCCCGCTGTTGCCGGGAAGATGTAAATGATGACATCCTGCTGTTGCCAGGATAAATGCAAACCTGCTTGACAGGTGACAGAAAAATAGACATGCTTGAAGTCCTGTTGTTGACAGGAGAATGCAAATTAAGTCCCGCTGTTGCCGGGAAGATGCAAATGATGACATCCTGCTGTTGCCAGGATAAATGCAAACCTGCTTGACAGGTGACAGAAAAATAGACATGCTTGAAGTCCTGTTGTTGACAGGAGAATGCAAATGAAGTCCCGCTGTTGCCGGGAAGATGCAAATGATGACATCCTGCTGTTGCCAGGATAAATGCAAACCTGCTTGACAGGTGACAGAAAAATAGACATGCTTGAAGTCCTGTTGTTGACAGGAGAATGCAAATGAAGTCCCGCTGTTGCCGTGAAGATGCAAATGATGACATCCTGCTGTTGCCAGGATAAATGCAAACCTGCTTGACAGGTGACAGAAAAATAGACATGCTTGAAGTCCTGTTGTTGATAGGAGAATGCAAATGAAGTCCCGCTGTTGCCGGGAAGATGCAAATGATGACATCCTGCTGTTGCCAGGATAAATGCAAACCTGCTTGACAGGTGACAGAAAAATAGACATGCTTGAAGTCCTGTTGTTGACAGGAGAATGCAAATGAAGTCCCGCTGTTGCCGGGAAGATGCAAATGATGACATCCTGCTGTTGCCAGGATAAATGCAAACCTGCTTGACAGGTGACAGAAAAATAGACCTGCTTGAAGTCCTGTTGTTGACAGGAGAATGCAAATGAAGTCCCGCTGTTGCCGGGAAGATGCAAATGATGACATCCTGCTGTTGCTAGGATAAATGCAAACCTGCTTGACAGGTGACAGAAAAAAAGACATGTTTGAAGTCCTATTGTTGACAGGAGAATGCAAATGAAGTCCCGCTGTTGCCGGGAAGATGTAAATGATGACATCCTGCTGTTGCCAGGATAAATGCAAACCTGCTTGACAGGTGACAGAAAAATAGACATGCTTGAAGTCCTGTTGTTGACAGGAGAATGCAAATGAAGTCCCGCTGTTGCCGGGAAGATGCAAATGATGACATCCTGCTGTTGCCAGGATAAATGCAAACCTGCTTGACAGGTGACAGAAAAATAGACATGCTTGAAGTCCTGTTGTTGACAGGAGAATGCAAATGAAGTCCCGCTGTTGCCGGGAAGATGCAAATGATGAAATCCTGCTGTTGCCAGGATAAATGCAAACCTGCTTGACAGGTGACAGAAAAATAGACATGCTTGAAGTCCTGTTGTTGACAGGAGAATGCAAATGAAGTCCCGCTGTTGCCGTGAAGATGCAAATGATGACATCCTGCTGTTGCCAGGATAAATGCAAACCTGCTTGACAGGTGACAGAAAAATAGACATGCTTGAAGTCCTGTTGTTGATAGGAGAATGCAAATGAAGTCCCGCTGTTGCCGGGAAGATGCAAATGATGACATCCTGCTGTTGCCAGGATAAATGCAAACCTGCTTGACAGGTGACAGAAAAATAGACATGCTTGAAGTCCTGTTGTTGACAGGAGAATGCAAATGAAGTCCCGCTGTTGCCGGGAAGATGCAAATGATGACATCCTGCTGTTGCCAGGATAAATGCAAACCTGCTTGACAGGTGACAGATAAATAGACCTGCTTGAAGTCCTGTTGTTGACAGGAGAATGCAAATGAAGTCCCGCTGTTGCCGGGAAGATGCAAATGATGACATCCTGCTGTTGCTAGGATAAATGCAAACCTGCTTGACAGGTGACAGAAAAAAAGACATGTTTGAAGTCCTATTGTTGACAGGAGAATGCAAATGAAGTCCCGCTGTTGCCGGGAAGATGTAAATGATGACATCCTGCTGTTGCCAGGATAAATGCAAACCTGCTTGACAGGTGACAGAAAAATAGACATGCTTGAAGTCCTGTTGTTGACAGGAGAATGCAAATGAAGTCCCGCTGTTGCCGGGAAGATGCAAATGATGACATCCTGCTGTTGCCAGGATAAATGCAAACCTGCTTGACAGGTGACAGAAAAATAGACATGCTTGAAGTCCTGTTGTTGACAGGAGAATGCAAATGAAGTCCCGCTGTTGCCGGGAAGATGCAAATGATGAAATCCTGCTGTTGCCAGGATAAATGCAAACCTGCTTGACAGGTGACAGAAAAATAGACATGCTTGAAGTCCTGTTGTTGACAGGAGAATGCAAATGAAGTCCCGCTGTTGCCGGGAAGATGCAAATGATGACATCCTGCTGTTGCCAGGATAAATGCAAACCTGCTTGACAGGTGACAGAAAAAAAGACATGTTTGAAGTCCTGTTGTTGACAGAAGAATGCAAATGAAGTCCCGCTGTTGCCGGGAAGATGTAAATGATGACATCCTGCTGTTGCCAGGATAAATGCAAACCTGCTTGACAGGTGACAGAAAAATAGACATGCTTGAAGTCCTGTTGTTGACAGGAGAATGCAAATGAAGTCCCGCTGTTGCCGGGAAGATGCAAATGATGACATCCTGCTGTTGCCAGGATAAATGCAAACCTGCTTGACAGGTGACAGAAAATAGACATGCTTGAAGTCCTGTTGTTGACAGGAGAATGCAAATGAAGTCCCGCTGTTGCCGGGAAGATGTAAATGATGACATCCTGCTGTTGCCAGGATAAATGCAAACCTACTTGACAGGTGACAGAAAAATAGACATGCTTGAAGTCCTGTTGTTGACAGGAGAGAAGTGATCCTGTTAAGACAGGAAGGAATCATGTAGAGGTCCCGTTGTTGACAGGGTAGAACACAAACTTGATGTGCCTTGAGGTGGCGCGTGAAAAGGGATTATAGACTTCTTCGTCAGTTGCCATCAGACAAATTTATTTTGAAATTTATTTTTCTTGAATTAAAATAAACTACTTATTCTACCTTGAACTTGAAGGTTTTTTAGGCACTTGATAATTACTTTTT
Organism: Canavalia gladiata; assembly: GCA_037954105.1. Taxonomy (NCBI): domain Eukaryota; kingdom Viridiplantae; phylum Streptophyta; class Magnoliopsida; order Fabales; family Fabaceae; genus Canavalia; species Canavalia gladiata. The sequence continues at coordinate 22,254,372 of CM075660.1, forward strand.
GAAGAAACTTGGGCAACCCGATTTTGCCCCAGTTTAGAAAATTGAGGAATGCCTTGGTTTGAGTGAAGTTTGGGCAAACATTTTGCCCCCGTTTAGGCCTCGATGAGATTGATGATGAGCTTGACTTGAATTTTCTGGGCCACTTTGCCCTATTGAACTTGATAGGAGTTGAGGAATTGAGGATTGTCTCAACTTGGGTTTTTTTCTTTTTCTTTTTTTTTTTGGGCAAATGTTTGCCTCAGTTTGTTCTTGGATTTAAATCTTTCTTAGGCAAATGTTTTCCCCGGTTTGGACTCGATCCAGAATCTGAGGATGACCTTAATTTGAACTTTTGTGGGCAAGCGTTTGCCCCTGTTTGAACTTGATTTTGAGAGTGACCTCAAATTGAATTGTGTGGGCAAACATTTGCCCCAGTTTGATTTTTCTAACATTGAGGAATCGAGGATTGCCTCAACTTGAATTTTCTGGGCAAATGTTTGCCCCAATTTTGTTCTTGGTTTAGAATTTGAGGATGGCCTCAAATTAAATTTTAATGGGCAGGCGCTTGCCCCACTTTGAGCTTGACTCCGAATTCGAGGATGACCTCAAATTGAATTTTTGCGTGGGCAAGTATTTACCCCAGTTTGGAAGTCTTTTAATTATGATCAACTTAGGCAATTTTACCCAGGTCTTAATTAGTTTTTTGAAAGATGAGTTATGAAATGCTTGAATGACAAAATGCTTATTGCGATGTTTGAATGACTAAAGATGCGATGTTTGTGATATTTGAATAGAAAGGATGCAGAAATGATGTGGGGTTCTTATTTTGATGCTTTGAAATAATTATTTGGTGAAACAGATGCTGTGGGATAAATGCAAACTATGAAATGAAAATGTTCTTGTTTCTCTTGATTTTTTGATTTTTTTTTGACACATCCTTCCTCGACAACTCCATAGTAGGTGTGAAAAGAATCAAGAGTCAGGACGAGTTGGATTGACTCAACTATGAAGTTTTCTTGGTCAATTCTGTAAATTTTCTTTTGTCAAGATCTTTGAGGCCCAACAGTGGTCAGTATTATTGAATAAGATACACTCCTTACGTCTTGATGACGTTGTGGCTGGTAGGAAAATGAATCTTTGGGAAACAATCATATTGTGTTGCAACGGTTGAGGATTCATCCGACTTGTCATGACTTTTCAAAATTAATCCCTTTTTAATTTTTTTTACATTTTTCATGTTTCCTTGTGGCACGTGCATTTTGAGGTGTGCAAAGTGATGCTGGATGATCGAAAGAAGGAGATGGAGAATTTTGAGATTGTATGTTTTAAGGTGGTGTACTTGAAAGGAAAAGGATGATGAAAAGGGTGGGTTCGATTGCCCAAATGGCACCTTTTGATGAAAAATGCTAATGCTGCTTTTCATAATCTTGACTGTAAAATTAGCCAAACTTTGATAAATGGCAAAATTTTGCCCTAGTTTTAGGAAGATATGAGGTGCAGAAATGTCATGTTGTTTTGGGATTCCTGGATTGACCTTAATTTTTGCCTGGGTTGTTCTTTTGAGTTTTCAACCCAGCAGGTCTTTTGTTTTGCCCTGACTTTTGCCTAGGCCGCCCTTACAAGTTTTCGACCTAGCGGGCCTTCTGCTTGATTGCGCCCTAACTTTTGCCTAGGTCGCCCTTACGGGTTTTCGACCTAGCGGGCCTTTTGCTTGATTGTGCCCTAACTTTTGCCTAGGTATTCTTTAATGATTGTCGACCTAGCGGACCTTTTGCTTGATTGTGCCCTAACTTTTGCCTAGGTCTTCTTTGATGATTATCGACCTAGCGGGCTCTTATATGATCCTGATTTTTGCCTGAATTGTTGTTGGAAACCGGAAAGACCTTTTCTGATCGTGACTTTGTCGATTCATTATTTTGAACTTTAACCCTACTTTTGCCTGGATTATTTTTTGCTTTTAATCCAGCAGGCTTCTCTTCTTCATGAATTTTATGTTTCGACCTTGATTTTGCCTGGATTATTTTTTACTTTAATCCAGCGGGTCTTCTCCTTTCTCTTGAATTTTGTGTAGTTGAATATCGATCTTACCGGGATCATTTTGGGCTTCCAATTCAACGGATCTTTTCTTGCATCCCTGATTTTGCCTGGATTTAAACTTGGTTCCAGCGGGATATTTTTATTTTGAATGGTGATTTAGAATCCCTGATTGTTTATCCTACTTCCTCATTGGGCTTTTCTCTTTTAGCTCGATTAATTCGACGTTCAAGATTATTTATTACAGCACTGACATTCTCACAATTGGTATTTATTGTTTTGGTGTAGGAATAGAAAATAGGTTGAGTGATGAAAAGGATGATAAATTTTAAGTAAAGTCAAAATGTAAAGCACGTGCTCAAGTAATATGAAAAATGTGACTTTTGCATTGTTTATTGAGATTTATTTACAAAAGATTAACTTTGAAAAGTACGACAATTTTGGATGAGTATCCTCGATAGCTTGATTTGTACAATGCAACTTGTCGTGCTTCTCCCATCTTTTCAGCTGGTCGATGGGCTCTCGTGATTTGGCAACGGATTGTTTTCTGTATTAGGAGCAAGCCTCCCAAAATCCAGCCACTTTGCATCGATTAAGCTTTGTACTTTTCGTTTCAAAGCTAGGCAATCCTCAGTAGAATGACCAATAAATCCTGCATGGTAATCACATCTGGCGTTAGGATTGTACCAATTAGGATATGGTGGCTCTTGAGGCTTTAGAGGATAAGGCGCAACCAGGGAGCTTTGAATCAGCCGAGGTAGCAAATCAGTATAGGAGATTGGAATAGGGTCAAATTGGACCGGCTTCTTCTCCTTTTTCTGGCTTTGGTTAGGATTCTGGCTTATGGCTTGTGTTTGGGCCGTGTATGGTGTTGGTGGCCGGACTTGTGTCGGGTAATTGTAAGTAGGAGGGTATGGTGTTTGGTAGGTGGTAGCGATGTATGGATATGGTATGTAAGGTGTGTATGGTGTATATGGTGTGTATGGTGGTGGTCGGAAGCCAACTGGACCATAAGGCGCCATCTGTGGAGTATATTGGCCTTGACCTGAAGCCATGTTGCAGGTCTCGCCTGTTTTCTTCCCAGATCCACTGGAAATGCTGACTACGCCTGCAGACTTTTGCATGATCTTTCCACGGCGCATGCCACCTTCAATCCTTTCTCCAATGATGACGACATCAGAGAAGCTAGAAGTCACACTTCCAATCATCTTATCATAGAAAGGATTTTGGAGTGTGTCCACGAACATGCTGACCATCTCTTTTTCGGATAAAGGAGGTTGTACCTGAGCAGCTAACTCCCTCCATCTTTGAGCGTATTGTTTGAAGGTTTCTTCTTCTTTCTTGGCCATATTCTGGAGCTGAGTCCGATCAGGGGCCATCTCCGTATTGTACTGATACTGCTTTGTGAAAGCCTCGGCAAGGTCTCTCCATGAACAAATGCGTGTCTGCTCCAGTTGAGTGTACCAGTTTGCAGCGGCCCCTGTTAAGCTGTCTTGAAAGAAATGGATGAGTAGCTTCTCATCGTAGGTACATGCAGACATCTTCATGCAGTACATAGTCAGGTGTTTCTTTGGACAGCTGGTTCCTTGATATTTCTCGAATTCAGGAACCTTAAATTTTGGAGGGATGACCACGTCTGGAACCAGGCACAGATCAGCTGCATTTGTGGCTTCATAAGCGCTTCCCTCGATCGCCCGGATTCTATCTTCTAGGATTCTCCACTTTTCAGTATCCTCATTTGAAGGATGGATTGGATGTTCCTCTAGCATATGGTGAGCTTGAGAAAATGGTATGTACATATGGTGAGGCCCTTGGGTGAACATAGGATTCGTTCCCCCAACAGCCGTTTGGTATGCTTGTGGAATGGTGTTTGGCGGTAGGTTATGTGTTTGGGTTTGTGTTTGAGCTTGTGTTTGGGGTAATGTATGTGTATGGTGGTGAGGAGACCCATAATAAACCCCTTCGGTTGGTGGAGGCATGGTTAATGTTGAAGGGTTTTGTGGAGTGAACCCTGGAAGATATGATGGGTCGTTTGGTTCTCCTGGTAGAGATTCCCTTGCCTCTTTTTGTTTGGATGATTGGATGGCCTCCATCAGCTTGGCCATCTGTTGCTTTAGAGATTTGACCTCATTTTTCAGTTCCTCGTTTTGTCTCTCCAACTCATCCATGATTCTTGATCTGGAACGGGTTCTATAAGGATGCTGAGAAAGTTGTCTGTCTTCAATTTTTAATCTTTCTGTTAAATTAAAAATTAATTTTTGAGAAACAAAGTGAATGTCAAAATCAATGAATGATAAAAACGTTAATGCTTTAGTGAATTTTAAAATAAGAGCGGTGGGGATAATTTTCAAAATTGATGATAAACTTGTTTAACAAATGGATGAATGCAATGTTGGATGCACAAATAATTAGAGGTTTGAAAGTTGATTATTTTGAATGATTTGTTTCTTTATTTATTTTGGCTTCTTTTTGGATTTTTAGTAGTTTTAGTATTATATTTTTTTTGTTTTGCTAAAAAAAACATTTTGGTTTTGCTAAAATTTCCCTAAATTTCCTTTCAAACTTAAAAGCATTTTTGGGTTTGTATATGTTTATTTTCCAAAATCTTAATTTGAATTGGTTTAGGCAAAAATTTGCCCCAGTTTAAATTATTAGTATAAAAAATTATTTTTTGAATTTTCTTTATTTTTATGATTTCATTTGCCAAATCTGTTTATTTTCTTCTTTTTTAGTTTCTAATTTTCTTTGGCTTTTTTTTTTAATCTAAATCAATTTCAAATCTTAATATTTTGTGTTTTTTCCCAAAATAAATATGTTTTTGCCCTTTTTTTTTTTTTGTCATATGTGAGGTGATGTGACACAGATCTAAGGTCTTTCTAATATATGCTTCTCACACAGGATAGTTTGTAATCCTGGAGGTTATGATGGTCACTAGAGCCAAGTTCTAATTCCTAGTGCTTGCTACAACCGTAGAGAAGGCTACCAGTTGTAGGGCACTAAGAAAAAGACGCACTCTAGTTGGAGTTTTCGTGATAGTCAAACGGGACGTGCATCCCAAGTGACACCACTAAACCCCTCTAGTCCTAGGTTTTCACTCGGACCCGGGTGTAGGGCCCCACTCATGTTATGCATGTAGGACTACAATGTGTGGAATAACCTGCAATTTAAACACAATGGATATATATATATGTCTTCTACCTTAGGGTGAGAAACATACAAACTTGAATAATCATGAATATCAGAAATAAATAACAACATGTGAATAAATAGAAAAAGGGATCAACATGCATTTATACACTCAATTTGAAACAGGGCTTGACTCTCTAAAAGTCCCCAGTGGAGTCGCCATCTGTCATAACCGTAATTACGACGAGACGACGAACTCGCTAAATTTTGAAAAGGGATTATGTGGATTGTGGAGCCGCCACCAAATTTTATTTTTAAGGGAAACTATTTGGAAAAAACCCTAACTTGAGGAAGAAAATCTAGGTTCGGGAGTCGGTTACGAGTAAGGAAGGTATTAGGCACCTTACTCGCCGGTTCCTCGGAACGGTACCCTTAAACTGAGTGTGTGATATTTTGAAAACTATTTGATCCCTTAAAATAGAATAGAAAATAGAAAATGAATAGGTTCATGGAAAATAGCCTGACAGGACTTGATCCTGCTCCTACGTATTCCCGGGTGCAATAGGAAACTCAAGGCTACGTAGTTCTGGTTAAGAGACTTGATCTCTTGGAGAAGAAAAGGGTGATCTTAGGTAAAAAAAAAAATTAATGTTTCTTAAGAAAATACAGGATTTAGGGAAGCAGACATGCTTGCATAATCCAAATCGTCGTAAGCCGTATTTGAATTAGCACGAATTAAAATACGTAACAGTAGAGAATGCTACTTGCCCGTATCAGAACCCGTTTGCACAATCTGAGAAAAAAAAAACAGATGTTTTGGAAACAGAAGAATTTTTAGAAAAACAGACGTGCTTGCATAATCCAAATCGTCGTAAGCCGTATTTGAATTAGCACGAATTAAAATACGTAACAGTAGAGAATGCTACTTGCCCGTATTAGAACCCGTTTGCACAATCTGAGAAAAATAAAAAAAAAACAGACGTTTTAAAAAAAGGACGAATTTTAGAAAAAACATATGTGCTTGCATAATCCAAATCGTCGTAAGCCGTATTTGAATTAGCACGAATTAAAATACGTAACAGTAGAGAATGCTACTTGCCCGTATTAGAACCCGTTTGCACAATCTGAGAAAAATAAGACAAAAACAGACGTTTTGAAAAAAAAGACGAATTTTAGAAAAACAGACGTGCTTGCATAATCCAAATCGTCGTAAGCCGTATTTGAATTAGCACGAATTAAAATACGTAACAGTAGAGAATGATACTTGCCCGTATTAGAACCCGTTTGCACAATCTGAGAAGAAATTGAAAATAGAGATGAAGATGAACTCGAAAATCCAAGGAGAACCAATAAAATTAAGCGGAATAAAAGGTTGGACTGAACCTCCGTTGATGTTCCTTGTTCAATTGTCTCCAATCCAGCTTAGGTCATAAGGTCCACAGGTAAGAATTAAGTTTTTTTTATTTTGATTCAAGCAAACACTTAACTCTTTAGGTTCAATGACTTAATCATGCATGACTTAAGCTAGACTTAGCATATAGGATGCATGTATATGGTCATGCACTCTTAGGAATTTTTTTCAAAGGGGGACATACAAACACAAACAAATCAGAAGGAAATACATATAGAAGGATCAACACATGAAAAATAATACCTAAACAAGGTTAAAAGAACAAGATCTACTAAAGAACTTCAAAGACACAAGAGATTTTGGCGCCAAAATTTAAATTCAAATCTCAAAATTTTTCAAAAAATATTTTTCCAGAGATCTAAAAAATTAAAACCAAAACATTGAAATATATAGATCATAGGAATCAAACAAAACAAATTTGACAAAAAAAAAGACAAGAAATGAGCAAGTTATGCACAAACCAAACAACATAGGTTCATTTTCGCACCAAGACAAACATACCTCAGTAATTCGGCCATAAAAACTTCATTTAAGATCCAAATTAGACAAATAATACCATTCCAGAAACTAGAGAGAAAGAAGAAGAGAACGCAACAAAAAGCACCAAAATCGGAGATCGTTTGACCGATCAAAAATTAAAACGAAAAACAGACACGAAAATGAACCTCAAGAACACACAAGTTTTTGGCGCCAAAATTTGAATTCAAATCTCAGAATTTTTAAAAAATATTTTTGGTAGATCTGAAAAATAAAAACCGATAAATTAAAATATATGGATCATAGGAATCAAACAAAACAAGTTTGACATCAATCCAATCAGAAATGAGCAAGATATGCACAAATCAAACAACATAGGTTCATTTTCGCACCAGGACAAACATACCTCAGTAATTCGGCCATAAAAACTTCATTTAAGATCCAAATTAGACAAATAATACCATTCCAGAAACTAGAGAGAAAGACGAAGAGAACGCAACAAAAAGCACCAAAATCGGAGATCGTTTGACTGATAAAAAATTAAAACGAAAAACAGACACGAAAATGAACCTCAAGAACACACAAGTTTTTGACGCCAAAATTTAAATTCAAATATCAGAATTTTTAGAAAATATTTTTGGTAGATCTGAAAAATAAAAACCGATCAATTGAAATATATGGATCATAGGAATCAAACAAAACAAGTTTGACATCAATCCAATCAGAAATGAGCAAGATATGCACAAATCAAACAAGCTAGATCAATTCGCGCACCAGGATGAATATGCTTCGGTAATCAAGTGATAAAGATTTCATTTCAGATCCAAATTGGACAAATAATATCATTCCAGAAACTAGAGAGAAAGACGAAGAAAACGCAACAAAAATCACCAAAATAGGAGATCATTTGACCGATTAAAAATTAAAACGAAAACAGACACAAAAATGAACTCAGAAATCCGAGAAGAAGCAAGAAACTTAAGAAGGATAAAATTCGGACCTAACCTCCATTGGAAGGTGATGAAGAGCTGATTCTATGGAGGTCAAGGGCTGAATTGAATATCAGAGAGTCTCCTAGGTCCTCCCTTCAAAGGTTCTGAAAATCCCTCTTCTAAGACTCCAAGTTCTCCTCCTCCCAAGAATTTCCAAAAAATGAGAAAAAACCCCTTTTCCTTTCTTGTTTGTAGGTATATATAGACACATCCCTTCTTGGTAAGGGTGAAGCTCTTTCAAAGAGCCAAAAGCCAGCTTCCTCTCTCTTATCAAGGGTCAAGTCCTTTCCCAGGGCCAAAAGCCACCCCCTCTCTGAGAGCCAAAAGCCAACCCCTTTGATTTCAAAATTTTTGTTCCCTATTTTGATTTTTCAGGTTTTTCTTTTTTTCAATTTTCATTTTTTTACCTTTTTTTTTTAGTTTTAACTTTTTCTATTTATCATTTTTATTTATTCTTTAATTTTCTTTTTATTATTATTTATTTTTTTATTTTATTTTTTTTTTGCTTTCTGTTTTCTGTATTTTCTGTTCTTTGTTCTTTCTGTTTTTTAGTTTTACATCTTTTCAAATTTTTAATTAAATTAAATTTTGGTTAATTTTAATGATTGGGGGCCTCGGACATAATTGAGTGTTTACAATAATATGTATATATAAACGTAGGTTTATTTCTAAGTTCAAATATGTTTGAGATGACTCTAAAATATCATATTTTATCAATTTAGATACTCATAGTGGATATACTTGATCAAACAACATCAAATATAATGTACAAATAATTAAGCATTCTATATACTTATAGCAAATAAACATACCTAAGATTTTAAAATAGAGTTAACTACCAAATTAGTTCTTTGTTTTATGTATGTATTAAAAATTTATCTTTTTTTTTAAAAAATAATACAAATTAATCTTTCATTTTTAAAAATTTTGAAAATTCAATCTTACAAAATAACTAATTTATATTATTTTATATAAATAAAAAAATTAATAATAATTTTAAAAATTAAAAAAATTACAATATATTTATAAAATAAGAAACTAATTTATTAGTTAACTCATCTAAAATATTTCATACTTATAAATCTTACTATCATTGAACTCTATTTTATAAATATGTTTTACAATTTGAGTAGTAACTTATTTGAATTTAAATCCTATATAAAAGGTTTACATTACTTTTTTAATAAATTTTTTTCCATATTACTATTTTATTAAAATATATTAATTTAATAATTAAAGTACTTATATATATATATATATATATATATTCAACTTTTTAACTTAAATATCTATGTAAAACTTTATCATTATATTCATATAAAAATTTAGACCTAATTCAGATTTATTGTTAAAATGTTCATATTTTATTTTATATTTTCATGTATTCACATGAATGAATATATATATATATATATATATATATTATAGTAAATATTATTTTAAAAATAAGATCTATTTAATAGCAAGCGTTAACTTTAATGTTTACATCAATTTAATAATTTTTTTTATAAAATATAAGATTCATTAATTCAATTATTAAATCATATAATAATATCTTTATGATTATAATATATATCAAATTTTAAATAATTTGGAGGTATGCTTTTTAATTATTAGTATTTATATTTTTTTAAATAACATATTAAACGGTTAAATTGTTGGAATAAGAGGATATCATCTCGTAGGTTGATACATGTGACAACATTGTCCTCAATGATTTGTGCGTTCATTGCATGATCCCCTGCGATTCAACCATCCTTATGTAACAAAAAGAAAACACAACTAGCAAGAATGATAATTTAGGAAATCCAGCAATATTAAAGATTTTTGAGTATAAGTGTGTAGAAATAGAAAGAGTAATCTCCTTTATACAAGGACTAGAGTTTCCAAAAAAAAAACTAATTTTCCTGTAAATATAATTAAATACCATTTAAAACTTTTAATTAAATTAATTTAAATTCAAACAGAATTTTAAATGGATGATTAAATCGATAACTAATTTGATTCAATGTACGTAGTAATGGAAGAATGGTTACAAAACATATAATTAAAGGTGTAATTGCCAAAATTTAAATGCGCAATCAAAAGCATAATTATATTTTAAATAATAATTTATTTTAAACTTTAAAATCTTTTGAAATATTCAATTTTTTTACAACAATCCTCACATATTTTAAAAGTCTATAAGAAAATTTTAATAAAATAAAATATATATTTGTTGATTCACATCATGAATGTAATGCATCAAATCTAGTGGTTTTTGGACTATGAACCAAACCCTAGATAAATAAACTTAACTTATAATGTTTTGGTAAATTAAAGCTTCTATGAACCAAAAACACTTTGACATAAGTTAGATGTTCACCTATCACATTACACCCCCATAACTCTTGTTGTTTTCACTGGTTTTAGCAAAATATGTGCGTGCCTGGTAATTCATGAGTGTTGAGGTCCCATTTAATACTCATACAGTTGACTTCATCAAGTGTATCATATATTTTATACACTACATATAAAGTATATGATAGTCATTAAAATATTAAGTTTAACATCTCGTTCAATGTAGTCTAGCATGTCTCACACTGTAGGAATGAAGAATGAAAAATAAATAGTTGTGCTAGAAGATCAACAACAATTTATTATTATCCATGTGAACCTTTTTCATGAGATCTCCGATTACAAAGGTTGGATTCCTATATTGTTGATTTTATTTGGCTAAATCTTCATTCCCCTCAATGCCATTCACTAAATTTTTATTTTGTGAAAAACAGAGTTAAAGTACATTAAATAGGATCCATAATTCTTTAGTAATTATTCACAAAATTTGACATATATATACATATTTCGATTTAATTTGTCAATTATTTTTCCAATATTACTTATTAGTAATTATGATATATTTATACAATATATTTACTAAGAAATTTTTCTTAGTACTTATCTTCAAATTCTCTTTCTAGTAAATAATAATAACTTGATCTTCATAATATATTTTATTGTCTATTTGAAAAATTCAAATCACGATATCTCATTTGAGATTAAAATAAATCTATTTGTTATTTGGTCTCGTACTAATCAAATTTATTGATCATCACTATATTATCATAATATAGTGAAAAATTTATTAATACCATAGTTTATGGTACCCTTCCGACATTTAATGAGTATCACAAACATAATAAAAGTATATATTTTTTTAATAATAAACTCATAATATTCACTTATCTTCTCAAATATTTTGTTATACTCAAGATCATGTATATATTTTCTTTTCTTACATACCAACATAGTAGGGGATCTTAATTACATAATTTCAACTTATGAGAAATTTCTACTATGATTTTATGATATTATTAATCTCACACTTTCTGATAATTTTAAAATTAATTCAAAATATCATTTGTTTGACTGATACATAATAAACTCAATTATCTTATGATTATTCAAATTTTTGGCATATATAAAATTTAATTTACATAAACATGTCAAAGATAATAAATTATTTAAAATTAGAATTCATCTTACTACATAGAGCATAAATCATATCATATAATAGACATATTACTGTATTTATACTACCTGACGTTTTCCAAACTTTTTTCATAATCATAATTTCATTTATATCTTAATTGTTATAAGCATTATTATAAGAATAACATGCCAAAAAAATTCTAATCTCTCATGACTCTTCTACATAATCATAATATGAATTTTCATCAAATTAAATTTAGTAAAATAAAATATAATCACCTTTTATATCTTATCTATATATAAAAAGACCTTTTTTCTATAATCCAATATGATCTTAAAATTTTTTATGTATAATCTTGTATTTAATTTCAACATTATAACGAAATAAATATATTTATAAGCTTTGATAACACTTTATAATTTGGAACAAATAAAAAGTAAATTAATAAATCAATATTTAATTTAATAAAACTAATATTAAGTTTATATCAATTTAATCTGTATTAGTTAGAAACAATGACAATGCTAAAAATATATATATTTTAAGAATTAGAACAAACATAGTTTTACAGAAATAATATCGAATCAAATCCTTGATATTGTTGTAATAACTGATGATATCATCTCGTAGACTAGGCGTGTGATATCATTGTTCATAAGAATTTATGTGTTTGTTACGTGATCCTTAAGATTCAATAGCCTCTTCTATAATAAACAGAAAATTCAACTAGTAAGAATGATAATTTAGGAAACCTAGCAGTAATAGAAATTTTTGAATATATCAAGTGTGTGGAAATAGAAAGAATAATCTCCTTTATATAGGGATATACTTTTAAAAAAATTAATTTTTCTATAAATATAATTAAATAATATTTAAAATTTTTAATTAAATTAATTTAAATTTAAACTTAAATAAACGATTAAAATTGATAATTAATTTAATTTAATGTACTAGTAATGAAAGAATGGTTACAAAACATTTAAATATATAATTGCCAAAATTTAAATGTGCAATTAAAATCATAATTATATTTTAAATTTTTAAGTTTTTATAATTATATTTTAAATTTTTAAGTTTTTTAAAATATTCAATTTTTTTATAACAAAAATAAAGTTATGCGATAAAATATATATTACTTTTTATTTTATATAAAATTTTATAAATATAATTTACTAATAAAAGCCTTTTAAATCATTCGTTAGATTAATAAATTTTATATTTTATAAAAAATTATTAAGTTGATATAAATGTTAATTTTAATATCTTTTAACCACGGATTCTAACTCTTATTGTAATATTTAAATAATATTATTTTTTAAATTTAATAAAAAAAACATTAAAATGGGAATAACGAATCTAAATTCAAATATATCGGTGCTGTTGAGCGTGAATATGGACATTAAAGTTACAAAACATAGATATGAATTCATATGCAATTTTATAAATACAAATATGAATATAGATATTATTCTACAACCAAGGTGTTTGTTTTGGGTTTTCTAAGGATCGAAAAATTCAGTTAAATATATCTCGGACAGTATAGATACCATTTGCATTGAGAAAAAATGTCAACTAAACAGATTTTATCTCATCCAAACAAAAGAAAGTATAAATCTTACTTAATTTAGAAGTCACACTCTCTTCTTTCTTTGGGCTTTCGCCCTTCTTTGTTTGGTAGTTATTCCAGTACCAAAAAGAGTGCAAAGAGTGAAAGTTTATTCAAGTGACATTTGTTTGGGGGCTTTTTTATTTGGGTCAAAGTTTGTTCCTCTATGTTACTGATAAATGAGGCCCATTATTTTTACACCCTTTTTTTCTCTTTCTAAATACATCATCCTTCTAGTTTTCAGTTTTTTTTTTTAAAATTATCCCTTTTCCAAAAATATTTCTCCAGAAACTTGTTAGCAACATGTCGAAAATTTTTTCGCAAGGTTGTTTTACATAATTTAAAAATTAGTTTCCACAATTCATATTACTTATGACAACTATTACGGAAATTTAATTCCAAAATTCAATTGTAACATTTTCAGACTTGAATTTTAGGAATTTTGGGAGAAGGTTTTTGAAAAAGGAAGAGAAGAACAAATCTTTTATTTTTTATTCAAGAGAAGTATATATTATCTATTATAATAAATAAATGATACGATAAGGTTATATTAATATATTATTTTATATCTTTTATTTTAAAAATTATCAAATTAAAATATATTTATTTATAATAAAAAATTTATCTTTCTTTTTTTTTTATGCAAAATCTTTTTAGTAAACATCTTGTAAATACTATTTCGAAATTTAGATTTAGGAAGATTGTTTAAATCATTCCGGAAATAAGTTTCTTGAAGTTGTAAACTAACATTGGAGTAGATGTAGGAGTAGATTTGAAATGAAAAATGATACACAAACATATAAACAATATATCCACTTCCTATATACCATCCAAAGGCTGAGGGATTATTTTTATTTAATGAAAAGGTACGGAAAAAAGAAGTACCTTTTTTTATCAAGTATATGGAATTAAGGCCCAAATGGCTGAATACAAAGAATCCAAAGATCTATATCACACTACAAAATACAACCATTAATCACAAAGTACTAGCTCACTAGTCAATGCAGATTTATCTACAATGCAAACTAATTACAGGGCCCTTAAGTGGACCAAGATAAGTGGGCGTGGTCCTTTTGTAATAGACAATTACTTCTTACACCTTTTTTTCTATTTACATCTTTTTTTTCTCTTCTTTTTTTAATTAATTTTATTTAAATATATGAAACAAATTTTTAAAATTTAAATTATAAATTTTTTCCATACCGTAAACGAAGCTTTGATATTCATTCTTGGTCTTCAATAAATACAATACAAAATCTTTTTTTAGATGGAAATTACAGAGAAAAAAATATAAAAATAAAAATTAAAACTAAAAAGAGTTAGAATAATGGCTAATCACCACATCGAGTGACAACCATGAAACGCAAGAGTGTCAATATATGATTTGGTTAGACAAAAGAAAGTCATGTTTTATACTAGCCCATTTACAACAATATTCTCTTCTTTTCTCTGTTCGTCGAGCAAAACAAAATTTTGACAAATATTAAAATTAAACTTTAAATATTTTGCACCAATAATCTATAATTCGATGCTGAAGGTTAATGGTTATCATTAATGATGTTTCATTCTAAAATAAAATAAATGAAATACAAAATCTACGTGTAATAAGAATGAAGCATGATAATTTATTTATGTCTGATCAAATTAGAAACTGGGTAACGGAGGTAGGCCACCAGTGTACATGGTTGCAATGTTTTCCGTGAGGAGGGTGGTGGTCATATTTCTTTCTCTTCACTTCCTTTCATTCTAATTCTTAACACGGGGTTTATTTTTTTTGGAATTTTAATTAACGTGTGATTTTACTTTTTAATAAATTTAAATTTAATTCGTTAAATTTTTTTAAGGATTTCGTTAACATCAACTCTTTAAATTAATTTTAAACAATTAGAAAAAAATTATTAGATTAAAAATAGTTTAGTTTACATAAATTTGGCCTCAAAAATTATTTTCAGAAACTATTATTATTATTTATTGTTCATTTTCTCTCTACTTAAAATTCTACTTAATTTTTGTTTTTAATCTCTATAAATAAAATCAATTACATCATTTTAAATCTTCTTTTACTCAAAATTTATTAATCAAAACTTGTTATGTTATCCAAAAATATGTTTTTTTCTTTTTAAAACCCTCACTCACTTCTTATGCATTTTTTTCAAAATTCAGAAAGTTTTTACAAAAATTCCAAAATCTGAACCATTCAATTATTTTTTTTATTCTAAATTCATCTTAAACATGTAATTCTTGAAAAAAAATGATTGTAATAACTAAAAATTAAAAATTATTTTAAACTAAATATAAAGTTGTTAAAAAAGCATATTAACTATAAGAATATATATATATATATATATATATATATATATATATATATATATTGGATCTGATCGACCCTATGATATTTTTTTAATTAAGTTTTGTACATAGAAGAAGATTGTTATTGCCTTGATTGAATTTTTTTTCAAACTCTGCTCTTAATTACATATAAAAGTAGTTTCTAAATGCGTCACGTAGGAAGTACATTTTTAAGATCACTAAAATAAATCACTTCACCCTAAAACTAGGGATGGAAGTGAACAAGGCCGTCCGATAGGGATCTATGACTTGACTCGTTTAAAACCTAGTTAAGCTCGGCTCGTTTAATAAATAGGTAGACTCAGACTTATTAAAAAGCCTTTTTAGATAAAAAAAAAGTCAAGTTTAGGCTTATAAAAAAGCCTAATTAACCTATCCAGGGGCCTATTTATATTTATATATTATATATTTATATTTATTTTAATATATTATATTTATATAATATTTATTTTATATTTTATTTACATACTATTAACATATATATATATATATATATATATATATATATATGTTTTAGGCCTATCTAATAGTCTTTTTATCTTGTAGACTTTAAGTTTGTAAGCTTTTTTAATTAATTATTTATATAGGCTTTAAGTTTATTTATTGATTTTTTTTGTAATGTAGACTTTTAAACATGCTTACAGGTCTTGTAGGCTTTAAAACAGGTCAGGCCTTGACAAAAAAAAAAAAGTCTTTAACAGGTAACAGCCCCAGACTCAGGCCTTAAAATTTTTAAACAGGTCAGGCTTGAACACTCAAAGCCTAACTCGGCTTGGCCTACTTCCATCCCTACCTAAAACTTACTAAAAAAACATTTCAAATCTATTAATTAATTAACTAACTTAATAATAATAATAATAACAACAACAATAATAATAATAATAATAATAATAATAATTTAAGCGGAAAAAATCATCATTGAAAGGACAATTTTCGATATTGTAATTCAAATTAGTCTCACATTCGAAAGGTACATACAAAAATTTTCAGAGTTATTGTAAAAATTATAAATTTAAAAAATTTAAATTATATAAGTAATATTATTATTTTAGTTTTAAATATATTTATTTTTTTATTATTTATCAATTTAAATATATATTAATTATCCAATAATTACCAATTTAATTTTATTTATTACTTTTTAAACTTGAATATATTTATTATTGATTATAAATTTTATGTATTGTTATTATTGATTTCACGTTTCATAATAATTAATTATTTATCATAATAGCCAATAATTATTATTTTTTGAATTTTAAAAATTTTATATTAATATTTTTAAATATGTAATTAAATTACTATTTAATTAGATAATTATTTTGTACAATCAATTTTTTATTATTATCTAATAATTTAAATAAATAAAAAAGTTAAGATCGTTGACATTAGATATCAAACTTAACATTTATACTAACTTAATAATTTTGAATAAAATATAATATTTATCAATCTAACTGTTAAATTATATTATAATATATTAATAATTATGTAGATCAAATTTTAAATAATTTAAATATTTGTAGATATATTATTCAATTATTGATATTTATATATATATATATTTAAATAATATATTAGATATTAAAATAAAATTATATAATAAAATATTTATTAATTTTTATTTTATATAAAATTTATAAATATAATTTATTTAATAAAAATTTTCAAACAACAGTTAGATTAATAAATTTTATATTCTATAAAAATTATTAAATTGATGTAAATATTAAATTTGATATCTTATGTTGATGAATCTTAATTCATATATATATATATATATATATATATATATATATATACTAATGTTTTCATTTTGTATTCTAGTATTTTTAACAATTTTGTCTAATGGGGTTTACATACTTTTTTACCTTACTAATTCTATTTCTTAATCTATTTAAAAGGAATTGTTATATTACATGGGATCATAATATAAATAAACAATATTATTACATATTTCAATCTACAAGATATTAAATTTTTTAACATCAGCTAGGAATAAGGAAGATATAACTTAAAGATATATTTAAATGGTATAAATATTAGTACATAAATATTCATTAAAGAAATAAAAATCAATTAATACTTTCTTTTTATATAAAGTTTAGGATATATAAAAAGATAATTGTTCAAAGTCTTAAATTATGATAGATTTTTAGGCTTGATAAACATTTATAAGAATTTATAAAATAGTCACTAAAGATTTGAAAATGTAAAGGAAAGAAATATGGTTAATAAAGATACACTGAAAATAGAATATTTAAATTTTGCATGAAAAAAGACATGAAGATAAAAAAAATTTGATACAAGATTCACATAAAAATTCTTTCTTTACATGAAACTTTTTTTTGTTAATTTTTATAACTTTTTTATTTATAAGGTTTAACATCCTTTTTCTTTTTCTTCATGAACTTTTTTAAATGTCTAAAAATAAGAGACAGTTCATCATTGATCCTCCTATCATTATTTTTAGACTTGTTAAAATTTTCTAAAAATTGTTCAACCTTCACGGTTTTAGGAGACAACCCTTGCTTCTTAGGTTGTTGTTTTGACTTCAGTGAAATACTTTTTTTCCTTCTTATCAAACATCATTCATCTTAGCCTAAAGAACTTGAGGGATCTGATAAGATCATCCAACTTAAGCAAGCCGAGATCCTTGACTTTTTCAATAGTAGTGATCTTAGGTCTCCATTGCATATGTAGAGTCATCATAATCTTTCTTGTCTTGTCCTTATGTTCATACTTCTTTTTCCAAGACTTTTAAATTGTTCATGATAATGTTGAATTTTTCAATTATCTCATCTATAGATTCATCTTGAACATCTCATATTGAGTAATTAAGAAGTTTATCTTAAAATTATACAGTTGGTTAATTTTTTCATGAATAAGAGATAATGTATCCCTAATCTCTTCAGTGGATTTGCATCCATAAAATTTATCATATTCATTCGTGCATAAAGAATACATTAGTATAAATTTGATTTTGGTGTTATTTTACATATTCATGCTTTGATTGATCATCCAAAGTAAGGGTAGTCTTGTTTAAGGATTGTCGATGGTCTAGTAACGAAAATTTCTTTTATGATAAGTTTCTTGTCTAATTACGCCATTATTACTAGATCATTTGTTCTTTTCACTTGTTAATATGTTCAAGAGGCTTACTTTTAATACTAACTAAAACATAGTTAATATAAAATTCGAGATGGGGTTAATCAATTTCCTTTACTTTGAAATTAACTTGATAAATAGTAGAAATAAAAGATATTTTTAACCGTTAGATGCTTAAAATAAAAAAAAAATTATATTAGTTCATCTTTATAAATCAAAAAATTATGTCTAATCCTTAACTTCTATTATGAATTTTACTAAATGTAAAAAAGTTATTCAAAATTTCATATAATAACTATTTTTAAGTATTCGTTAACAATAAGTAATCTCTTCCAACTAAACCCAAATAATATACAAGAAAATAAACTTAGATTATTCAAAGATTTATAGATTTTGAATAAAGATAGTAAAAAAAAAATAATTTTGTAAGCATTTTATTAACACATTTCTCTTTTTGTTTTTTTAGTATTAAATTTTTTAATTATAATTACATGTTGAACTAAATACCGTTCAACTATTGATACTTCATGTATATATGATTAATTAATATTCTGAGCTATATATAGAGGTGAAAGATTAGTTTTATCAATAATCAACTCTTATAGTTTGATATGTCTCAATTTCCTAATTCATCTTAGTACAAATTCTAAAAGATCAAAATATTTTTTATAAGATAACCTCTTTGAAACTTGATCAAATCATATTTTAAAAAATAATTTTAACTTTTGTTCGATTCTAAAATAGTTCGTTACGTTTGTACTTAAGCATAAACTATTTTAAATATTTTAAATCTATCAAATCGAACGTTATTTCTTTAAACTTTAGATTATGTTAAAAATTTAAAAAGAAATATACTTTAATTTCATATTTTTTATTAAAATAGAATTTATTAACTTTAAGGTAGTTACTTTTAACATTTTCTATAATAATACATTTCTCTGTTTGTTGTTAATCTATACTCAAAATATGATAATGAAATTGGAAAGTATGATATGATCAGAAACGCTAGGTGAAACTATATGATAATATTAAAATGAATGGAACAAAAAGGCAAAAGAATTAGAAAATGCTAATATTAAAGTATAAATTATGACAAAGTTAAGAGTATAAAAACATAGAAAAAAAAAGGTGTTGAATGGGTAACTAGATTGGTTTATATTAAAAAAAATATAATCCAAAAACTAAACCAATTATAATTAATTGTGTTTGAGTATGAGCTAAAATAAATTAATTAGTTTGATTTAAATCATCAAATTTATTATATTAATCAAATTCAATAAACACTCGTTTGTAAACGGTTAGAATACTTCTCATTTTCTCCTAGTATAAACTTTTCTAATTAAACAAAAAAGTAAGAGGGATACAAAAAGACCAACGTACAGTAATTTTTATCGGTTGGTCTATACTTGAGATAATTGAATAATCATTATTCCCAACTGGGTTAACTTCATGCAGACATGCTGAGCGACCAAATGCTTAAAAAGTCTTTTTAATTTGTTTATAGTACTTGCATTATTCACCGAGTCGAAACATTTCCATGTCAAAATACTATAATTATATCAATTTCATGTCCTTTGATAAAGCAAACGCAAATCATCGAAGAATATAAGGCATGTTCTAGGGAAAGTGTAATCCAAGGTTGTCCCCTACGTTGGTTTTATCCATAGAGCTCCTTGTCTATGTCATGTACCAAACATATTAATAATTATGATTAATGAGAAAAGCGAAATTCTGTGAAACGTCATTGTAACTAGAGCTGGGGTTTACATTAATTTAATCAAGAAATGTGTGGGATATAACTGATATAAAGTTGGCAAGCTTTTGTCCTTATGTTGATGTAAGTATGCATGCTTCAAATATATCGATCTCTAAATCGATAATTTCTACAAGGTCATTTTCGTTGATTATATTACTCGTTTGAGATGGAAAGGGTAATCAAATTTTATTGACTGAAAATTTGAAGATATTTAGTTAATTTATTCAACATAAGCAAAAGATAGAAGATAAGGAAGTATTTGATTTCACAAAATATTTTTTATTTTTATTTTTTATTTTTTAAAAAATACCATCTTATTTTTTATTTTAAAAATTTTGTACTAAAAATAATGAAAACAAAAAATAAAAATAAAAATAATTATTTATTATTTTTCTTCATAAAAAATAATAAAAATAGAAAATATTTTCTATAATGAAACATTACCTAATTTTTTTCATGTAAGATTGTAAGTGCTTCAAGCAGTTATAAAAAGAGAAATTTCATCTTGACCATAAATAAGCAAAGCAATCAGTATAACGGAAAGAAAGATAAAATTAAAACAAAAATAAATAAATGATGTGTTAAAAGAAATGAAAATAATATTATACAAATTGTTAAAATAGAAATACAAGTTTTATAACTCTTAATAAAAAATTATTTTATTATAATAAAATAAAATGAACCAACTCCCTCATGTGAATGTGTTGACTTGAGACTTAGCACACAATCTCAATATTCTCATTGTTAACTTATTTTCAGTTTCAACAAGATTTAGAAAAAAAAAAAGTATTTATACAAAAGAAAAAAATGTAACTCTTGAGAAGATCAACATATATTTCATCGAAACCCATAGGATACTAACCCTTTATATCGGTAATATGTGGCTAGCTAGTAGCTCTAACAATTGTAGTACTATGTTTTATATATATAGTTATATCTCTTAACTATACTAATTGGATGCTTAAATCATGGTCGTATACATGAAAAGCTTTTTAAGAAAAGGACAATATCTAATTAGTAATTAGTCTCCAATTGCTGAGGAATATCCATTTGTATGCATAAAGAGAATCATATTCAACCTATGGAATATTAAAGGTCATAGGATGCTTAGTGTCACTATGCCATAAAAGTAAAGTTGATCTAGGTTAAATCGGCAGCAAACCTCTGTTTTGTCTTTATTAATTTCTTTATCCATTATATTTATTTGAAGATATTTATTTGGCTTGATTCCTTTGGTCGTTTGGATCAACTGAGACGCCTAGAGTCGGCTATGGTAGTAATCACTTTCACTTAATCTTTTTAAATAAATCTTTGGATAAATTAATTAATAATTTAATACTAACATGTAGGCTGCAGTTTTAACCATATGTGAGGAAGCTTAGGCACAACGGTATGGTATTGTGATGTACAAAAGATATGAAAGAAAGTGATCGAACGATTTTGCAAAGGAGAAAAACGAAAATTAAATAAAATAAATATCCTATAAAAATCTCAAAAACTGAGGAAAACGGGGGAATTAAAAGGAGTAGTGAAGTATACCCATGTTAGAAATGCAGGTAATTAATGTCTAACCTCTACCAAAATTTCTTTGTTCTATTTTATTTTTATCACATTTTAATTAAGCACTCAAATTAAAAAATTAAGTAATTAACAGTTCAAGACAATTATTAACTTTATTTTCATGCCTACCTATGGTCTATCTCTGTTTTATATTTAGAAATTAGCTAAAGTCCATTTTGTGATCAGGAACGTAAACAATCTTTAAAATGTAGCCATCTATTGTCTGTTGATCTTGTAGCATAATTTGTTTGAACGCAAAACAACACTAAACATCTTTAGTAGTAAAACGATATCCTAAACTAAATCTTTGTCAATTTTAGTAGTAAAATAATATCTTAATATACTAAAGCTTTGTCATGGCCGAAAATATAAAAAGCATATTTAGTGAGTGTATGAGAGGGGAAAAAATTAATTTTGACCGTATAATTACATTTATATAGCCAAGATTATTTTAATTAAATCTAGTTAATTTTGTTCATTTTTTTTACATGTATCTCTAAAATTTGTTCTCCTCACATTCTCATTTCTCACTTAATTTACATACACGCAAACTTGAAATCATACTCTAACTTATAGTCGCTTACAAATGAATTAATAGTCAGTTAATGTCATTATTTTGCTTAAAAAAACACTATTAACCAAGTGTACATTTATCAACATTTTAATATTCAATTAGTATTTATTAGTATAAAATTTTCCTAATAAAAATTGAATTATTAATATAAGCATTATAAATTTATATTGATAATATAATATAACATACTGATAAATAACTTGTTAATATAAAATATTAATACTTACCATCAATATATCAAATATTAGTATAATATATGATTTGCTAGTATAAATTTTTAAAATCTCTATACTAATAATATGATATATTATACTAACAAATAATTTTATAAATATAAAATATTAATACTTACTATCAATACATCAAATACTAATATAATATATTAATTGTTAATATAAATTTTTAAAATACATACTTATAATTTAATTTTTATTAAACAAGAAAGTATATTAATAATGACTATCCTACTAACATTTAAATTTTATTTATTTGTTAATAAATAATAATTTTTAACGTATATATAATATATCACATTGTTACTACCAGTTTAATTTTTATTAAGGAATAGTTATATCAAATAAAAGTACTTATAAAGCTTGACCTTTTTTTTATCCAAATGATATTTTTTTTATATAGTATACTTATGTTGGTAGTATAATTTGAAGAGTAGAAGAATCTTTTCCTTGGAAAGTAAGAATTACATGGAAAAGGAGACAAATGTACAAGAGAGAAATTAGTTGTGTTTTAGGATATTACCATAATACCAAGATGATAGGGGCATTTACCTAGTAGTTGTCTTCATATGGGCATTATATATATTGATATAAGGCCAAAGAAGACCAGCTTCCAATATCATGGTAGCAATAGCTTTCTAATTCCTCAACAGAAATCAAGGATAACTACCTGTTCTTTCAGTTTTTGTCTTCCTCTAGTGGGAGTGTGGTCGAATGCTTAGAGCTCAAAAAAATCAAGCCCCAGCTTTATATAGTAAGGTCCAACACTAACAAGAAGATCAAAAGAAGTCCAGAGAGGACACAGAGAAGCTTCTATTAACTTTTTTATAGTCTTTGTTCAAATGTCAAATGTTTCAGGTGATGAAGGGAGTTTCTCTTCAGCAAACACTGGGGAGGAAGTTCATCAAGAAAACGAGAAGCAACAACCACAACATCACCCTCATGACTCAAGTTCTGGTGCTTGCAACAGCAATACCTCCACCAACCAACAACAACAAGCAACCAAGAAGAAAAGAAACCTACCAGGAACCCCAGGCAAACATTCAATCCTTAGCTTCACTTTTTTCCCTTGCACATAGAATTTAATTAAAGCAGAAAATTTTGGATTTTAATTATGTTTGAATTAGTATCAATATAGGGAAACTTAAAGTAAATATGAAATTCTACATTCACTGATGATCGTGATGATCGTGTGATTAAGGAAACTTTCTAGAAAGTAATTAAACAGTTCAAGTGCATTTGACAAATTCTGTTTTGCTTTGAAATGATAATTGTGTATGCTAGCCTACCGGTCAAACTCTAGATACTAGGTAGTCCTTAACATTGAATTATAGTTCGGTAGAAGGTTTGGTGGCTGTGCATTATTAGTTATACTTTTACAAGTGTAAAGAAACTGTAGCTTTATTGCATTTGATATTTTTATTTTTTGTTTCAATACTTTTGGAGTCTACTCAAGCAACAATGAAATTAAGTAACATGAAATGATATGTAGTACATTTCCTGATTTCAAATTATATGCATACTCTTACTCTTCCTTAATGGTTAATTTTCTTAGTCTTTCGGTGATTTTAAAAAATGGATTCTCCAAAACATGGTAAGTAAGGTCGAACTAATAAGCTACCCAAAAACATTTATTAAAAATTTAAAAT
Organism: Canavalia gladiata; assembly: GCA_037954105.1. Taxonomy (NCBI): domain Eukaryota; kingdom Viridiplantae; phylum Streptophyta; class Magnoliopsida; order Fabales; family Fabaceae; genus Canavalia; species Canavalia gladiata. Next base: position 22,278,698 of record CM075660.1, read on the forward strand.
AAAAAAATATGACAAAGAACTCTTTAACATTTATTAATATATAAAATATAAATCATTATTTAGGTACATTTGAATCATTCACAAAGAAGTCTCAATATTATTTATTTAGGTTAGTTAGAACACATGACTTAAATCAAACGTTTATTGAATAAACTTTTACTGTATTAAACTATAAATTTGATTATAAAATTTAATAAAATAAATTTTAAAAACTTCTTTTAATAAATTAATAAAAAAAATCTTAAAAATACGTTTAAAAATATATAAAATTGATAAGCTATTTTTATAAATTGTGAGTAAACTCTAGCAAAGACACCCTTAATAGCACATTATGAATACTATTTTGGCAAATTAAAGTCCGAGTAATGAATGAATGTTATGTAACAGATCCGAATGCTGAAGTTATTGCATTGTCACCAACCACATTAATGGCAACAAATAGATTCGTGTGTGAGATATGCAATAAAGGGTTTCAGAGGGACCAAAACCTTCAGTTGCATAGGAGAGGTCACAATCTTCCATGGAAGCTGAGGCAGAGATCAAGCAGTGAGGTGAAGAAACGCGTGTATGTGTGCCCTGAGCCATCATGCGTTCACCATAATCCAACCCGTGCATTAGGAGACCTCACTGGAATCAAGAAACATTACAGTCGAAAACATGGTGAGAAGAAATGGAAATGTGACAAATGCTCTAAAAGATATGCAGTCCAATCTGATTGGAAGGCCCACCACAAAACTTGTGGTACCAGAGAATACAAATGTGATTGTGGGACCATATTTTCCAGGTATAACATTCTTTTCTTCGGAATAAATTATTTTTAACAAATATTAATTATGCTAATTTCTTTTGTTCCTAATAATATATACCACAGATCTTGATTATTGACATTGATTGTCTCAAGAAATTAGGACAAGTTTAGTTTAATTAGTTTTATTATAATGTCCCACATGCTTTTCATTAAGGAAATGAAGGATATATATATATATATAAATAGGATGTGTTTATACAAAAAAATTGATATGATAATAGAAAGTAGAATGAAGATTAAAAAAAAGAGAAAAAAGTGAAGGATGAAATTAAAAAAAAATAGATATACAATTATGATTGCTCTTTATTGTTATTACTGCTTCATGGTCGTTTGTGCCCATAGACAATGTGTATATAGTTATATACACCGGGTTTGACGGACAATCTTTACTCTCCATTATTATCCATGTGGTGTGGTCCAAATTCTTTTCTGCAATTTTCTCATTTCTTTAGCTCTTAATAAAGTTGAATTTTGAGTAATACTATCAAAACACAATTGTTATATTGGCAATTCTATAAACAACATTGAGTTGAGGTGGCTCTAACCTTTTACGTTAATTTGAATCCAAAACCCCTAAAGTTTTAGAAAATAAAATATATTTATAATTATTAATAAAAATTCAAGTTGATTTTATTAAACACATAACTAACAAATTTTAAAATTAGTTATAATTTTTTATTAGCAATTACAAGTGTATTTTCAAAAAATGTTTTTTTATTTAAAATTAGTTATAATTTTTTATTAGCAATTGCAACTGTATTTTTAAAAAATGTTTTTTTTTTCACTTTAAAAGAGTAAAAGCCTGTTAAAATTAGGTGGAATTATAATTGCAAGTACGGTAGTTGTTAAACTTGAAAATTTTGATATATATATATATAGTATTTATATTTTAACAATTTTTTTTATATCTTCATTTCTATCATGCTATATATTTCTTCATCTTTTTTTCTCTTTCTTTCTTCTTTTGATCACAAATCACTTATTTTTAAATATAAAACAATGTTTTCTTAAATTTAACCTTGGAATGATACCACTTGTGGCTTTTCCCTGTCCTGTCATGTAAATAAAACATTAAAATTTGTTTATGATGTTTTCTAAATGGTAACATTCTGTGTCTTAACTGATAGTCAGAATAAAAATGGGTTTCCACAAGTCAACACATTTATGTGAATATTGCAGGAGAGACAGTTTCATCACCCACAGAGCTTTTTGTGACGCATTAACTGAAGAAAACAACCGAGTGAACCAAGGATTGAGGAGTGGCATGACAGCAAACTTGCAAAATGAGTTGCCAGACCCTATGGTTACAACAATGCCACTAAGCACAAGTTCCAAGACTGCATCTGAAATGAGCAACAAGAAAACACTGTCCCAACAAGAAGTTGTCCCTATGGCATTCAAATCAATGAGCATGGGTGGGGGCATGTTCTCCACCACTTCAGGTACACTTTTTGGTGGTCCAAAAAACATGTCCCCTTCTTCTTCTTCAAGCCTTCAACTCAGTTCCAACAACTCCCCTGCCTTCAATTACTTGCAAGACAGCACTAAGGGTTCTGCCTCAGCTCACATGTCTGCCACAGCTTTATTACAAAAAGCAGCACAAATGGGTGCCACTGGAAGCAATAGCATTAACTCTCCCATGATGCAGAAAAGCTTTGTTACTAGCATGGCTGGCTCTGACCAAATCTCTTCTCCTAGACCATTGTATTCTTCTTCCTTTGACCAATCTCACGTGCCTGTGGTTATTGGTGGAGCCTTCCCTAACCAATTTTTTCACAAAGGCCAACAAGAAATGTCACTAATATTTGATGATATGGGAATGTTGAGTCCAACAATGTTCATGCCAAGTGAACACACTCCAGGATTGATGAAGAATAATGTGGAACAAGAGGTTGGTACTACTTCCTCTTCATGTTTGATGCATACAAGAGATGTGGCAGAAGGAAGCCCAAGATTTGGAGGTAGTGACATGACAAGGGTTCATGATTTTTTGGGGGTTGGAAGTTCAACTTCAAGATCAGAGTGTTTGCATGAACCTCACAAACAGCACCACCAAAGATTGGAGTTAGAAGCACTCACACACCAGAGGTTTCAAATTATGAATCACTTTCACAACCACCTTCCACATGGGGATTCTGCTATGGAGAAATCCATTTGGGACATTTGAGAGACCTTATTTCAAACCATCTTCATTTTAGACTAAAAGAAAAGACCATGTTTCCTTTGAATGAGTTTTTCAAACTTTGAAACATAATGTTTAATAATAATGGATTGCTCGGCCAGTTAATTTCAATAATCTGCCTATGTTTTGAATCAATAGTATAAGTTCTAACAAGTGAATACATTTTAATGAGAAGAAGTGTGTTTGAAACCCACACCGGACAGGGATTTAATAAATGTTTATACTCCCTCCATTCCGGTTATTTTGTTGTTTAACTTTAAGGTGATATACAAAGATTAAAAAAGTTTTAATGAATGTGTTATATTATTATACTTTGACCAAAATGCTTTTTTTTTTTCTTCAACTTCTTATACCAGTGACAAGAGAAAAATATAAATTAATTAAATTAAAACTATAATATAAAGACGAGAAGAAAAATTGGGTCTATTCAAAACTGACCAAATTGAAGCTTAATTATGGATAAAGGGCAGGTTGGGTTGGGACGGGTTAAAATGGATGGATATATATATATATATATATATATATATATATATATATATATATATATATATATATATATATATATATATATATATATATATATATATATATATATGAATAAATGAGGGTGGGGTTGGATTGCAATTTAACCAACCAAACTTAATCGAACCAATTTGTCCAATATATATATACTATTTTTTTAATTATTTTCACACCCCTTTTATCAATGTTGGGCCTTAGTAATCTAATGATCCAACCTAATGTTTAATCCTAATTTCCCTAATTCATAGTAACTGGTATTCACTGCTTGCTCAGTGCCACTTACCTTGTGTTGTCTGTGTTTGTGTCCTGTGTGTGTCATCCTTAACCTCGTCTACTAGGGCTTCTCAGATTGTCTTCTACATTTTCCTCTTGTCAGGTGTTCTCTTCATCTTCTACTTCTCTAATAGTGTCGCATATCTCCATCTATCTTCTCTAATGTTTGGTCCCTCCTAAGGTTTGGTCAAATCTCCCACTTCCACCGTCAATATTCATGGATTGCTACCTTTATTTCATTTTGGTGTTAGGTTATGTTCTTATTGAAAATATGGGTCCAACCTAAAGCTTTAATCATTACATAGACTCTCCTTTATGAAATATTTGTTTTGACTTTATTTTGGGGGTTGTTCATTGTTGTAAATGTCCCTTACATGCATCCAAATAAGTCGATTATGTGAAGGTAATGTCACTAATTTCTTTATCTATAATTTTAAGATTTATTTTTTACAATAATTTATATACTAATTTATTTACTTGGTTTTTTTTATTGTGTTTAGTTTTTACTATGTGTACTCTTTAAGGTTGAATCCCTTTGATTTGGATTGATACAATTTGTGTTAGTTTGTATCTGTTACTAAGCCACTAAGGTCTGAGGGGTTTTGATTCCCTTTACAAAGGTATATAATGTCTGTGAATCTCTTATGTAAGTTATCTTATTCGTGTTTAACCATTTATTATATTTATATTTGTAATTTTTCTAAATTATTTTGCATGTGGTTCGAATTATATGCTTGGATTGTGAAGGAGCTAAATAAAAAGGTATTAGTTCCTCTTTTGTGATATTTGTGTTTCCTATTTTCACATTATATTTTACCATATTTTAATTTAATATTTAATTATTTGTATTTGTGATTGAGCTATGAAAATTGATTTTTTTTTGTTTTGTTTAATATGCCTAAAGAAAAATTACTGAATTTGCCTCTTGAAAGAGTTGAGGTCTTCACCATTGCATCTTGCCATCTTTGATTGCCTTTGACAAGTTCTATTAATTTATACACCTATATATTTTTATGAATGTATGATGATGATTTGCCACCTATTCTATTGCTTATTATTGTATGTGCAATGATGACTTGGTTGAGATTGATCTATGCTCTTGAATTACATGTTCCCCAATACTTATTTGATTTTTTCTGAGGCCAATGCATGCTTAATGAATAGTGTTTGCTGAGATTCTAAGATTAATTTTTTGAAAATATTTTTTCTCTTCTTCTTTGATATCAATGAAGTATGTTACTAAGATTATATGATGTATGATCCTTTTGTTCTTGTTGTTGAGATTATATAAATGAAACTATGTTGCTAAGATTATATTATGTATGATCTTGTGTGATACTGGTTTCTAATCTATGATGCTTAAATTGATAATTTTTTTTATTATCCTTCCTTTTACATGATACTATACTATGGTGTATGTTTTCTAAATTTCTATGATGTTTGTTTTGAGAAAATTTTTAATGTCCTTCTTCTTTGTATGATGCTTGATTTGTTAAAATTTTCAAAGTCCCTCTTTTTCTATGATGCTTAACCTGAAAAAATATTTAAGGACCCTCATCTTCTATGATATTACATTCTTATCTATGATCTGATATATTTTTTATTGACCATTCTATTACATGATATTTTTTATTTGTTAATTTTTAAAGACCATTCTATTTTATGATGTGTGATCTGATCTCTGATCTCTGATCTCTTGTATAAAGACCCTCTTGTCTTCCATGATGTGTGATATGATATTTTTTTAAAGTTCTCCTTGTTCTATGTCTTTTGTGTATGATGGTTGACTAAGAAATTTTTTAAATTTTGTCTTCTTTTATGATGCTATATTCTCTTTTGTAATTTATATGCTTGATTGAAGATTTTTAATCCCCCTTATTCTTTGATGCTACACTTTGATCTCTAATTTTGTGATGCTTATTTGAGAATATTTTTAAACTCCATGTTCTTCTTTGATGTTATACTTGGGTCTTTAATCTATGATGCTTATCTGAAAATTTTTTAAACCCTCTCTTTCTCTTTGATGCTATACTTTGATCTCTAATTCTATGATGCTTATCTACAAAAATTTTAAACTCCATCTTCCTTTTTAATGTTATACTCTGATCTCTGATTTTGTGATGCTTATTTGAAATTTTTTAAACCTACTCTTGCTCTTTGATGCTATACTCTGATCTTTGATTTTGTGATGCTTATCTAAAATTTTTTTAAAATCCCGCTTCCTCTGTGATGTTATACTTCGATCTCTGATTCTATGATGATTATCTAAGAATATGTTTAAACTCTTTCTTTTTTTATGATGCTACACTTGGATCTTTAATTTATGATGCTTGACTAAAATTTTTTTAAACTCTCTTCTTCTTTGATGTTACACTCTAATATCTAATTCTATGATGTTTATCTAAGAGTATTTTTAAACTCTCTCTCGCTCGCTTTGATGTTACACTCTGATCTCTAATTTTGTGATGCTTATTTGAATTTTTTTTTAAATTATCTCTTATTCTTTGATGCTATACTTGAATCTTTAATTTGGGATGCCGATCTAAATTTTGTTTAAACTCTTTCTTCTTCTATAATGCTACACTTAGATCTTTAATCTATGATGCTTGATTGAAATTTTTTAAACTCCCTCTTTCTTTTTTGTGTTATACTCTAATCTCTGATTCCGCGAAACTTATCTAAGAATATTTGTAAAATTCCTCTTCTTCTATGATGCTACACTTGGGTCTTTAATCTATGATGCTTAACTGAAATTCTTTTAAACTTCCTTTTTTTCTTTGATGCTACACTCTAATCTCTAATTCTGTGATGCTTATCTAAGAATATTTTTAAACTCCTTCTTCTTCTATGATGATACACTTAGATCTTTAATCTATGATTCTTGAGTGAAATTCTTTTAAACTATCTTTCTCTTTTATGCTACACTCTGATCTCTAATCTATGATGTTTGACTAAGAAATTTTTTTATCTCCCTCTTCTTTTATGCTCTTACATTTTGAGATTAATTCTGTGATGTTTAACTGAGAAATTTTTTAATCTCCTATTCTTCTTTAATGTTGCATTCTGATCTCCATTTTAAGATGCTACACTTTGGTCTTTCTTGTATGATCTAATCAAGGATGCTTAGGTTGAGATCAGTTTTATTTTCTTCTTCTGTGATATGATCAAGGATGCTTAGGCTGAGATCAATTTTTATTTTCTTCTTTTATGATTTAATCTTGGAATTTTTACATTTGATCAATGATGTTTTTTAATTGAGTATGAATCTGGCCAATGATGATCAACCAATGTTGAATGCTTCCCTTTTATTTTATAATTATATTGAGATTTAATTCTCATCTATGATAAATGAAGTTGATTGGGTATTGATGTCTGCTCGAGTTAGATTTTAGTCTTAAGTTGAGCTAGAAAGGTGACAAACATAGTAAGCCAGACATAAGTGCCAACATAAGTTCCTCTTATATCAATAGTTAGTCGTAGTTGGTAGTAGTTGACTACGACTTCTTCATTCTAACAGTATGGAGCAATCTAGTCAATATCTACCCACTTCTAATACTGCACAACCATCAACTGCGAATGTTGGTGGAAATCCACAAACAACAAATGAAGTTGTTGTTACTGATCAATCTTAGCCAAACCCTAAAAACACCAAAAAAAAAGAAAGCCAAATGGAAGTGGAACTAGATCCACTTCGCATGTTTGGGACCATTACAACAAATTTCCTGTAGCTAAAGGTGTTACACCTTAAGCTGCTTGTAAATATTGTAGCAAAAGTTTTTATTGTCATCCTAAGATCCATGGCACCTCCTCCATGTCTTCCCACATTCTATGATGTCCAAAGTACACTCATGCTATTAGTAATGACCCTACTCAAATAATTTTATCATTTAGGTCTAATAAGAATGGAGAGAGTTCAAGTTTGCATACTATTAGACAAAGATTCAATGTAGAGGCTTGTAGGAAGGATCTTGCCACCTTTGTCATCCTAGATTAACAACCATTTAAAATTGTGGATAATGAGGGTTTCAAACTCCTTTGTAAGCAACTACAACCTCAATTTAGCCCACCTTATAGACACACACTAGCAAGAGATTGCTATCAATTGTATTTGAATGAGAAAATCAGCTTGAGGACATTCTTTAGGTCCAACAATAGTAGAATTTCTTTAACAACAAATTGCTGGACTTTTGTCCAGAACTTGATTTATTTGACCTTAATCACTCATTTTATTGATAATAAGTAGAATTATAACAAAAAAATAATATCTTTTTCAATACTTGTTAAACACAAGGGTAAGACAAATGGCAAACAAGAAGAAGTGTTGAGAGAATGGAAAATTAAATATGTTTTTCAATTATTATTGATAATGTTTCTTCATGTGGCCATTAATTATTTGAAAAAAAAATTCTTTCAATGCATTAGTTTTAAATGTTGAATTTTTTTTCACGAGATGTTGTTCTCACATCCTTAACCTGGTGGTAAATTGTGGGTTAAAGGACATGCAACCCTCAATATCTAGCATTCAAAATGTTGTCATGTTTGTTAGGTCCTCACCCCATAGGTTAGCCAAATTTAAAGAGTGTATTGCATATTCTAAGATTCCATGTAAGAAACTAGTTAGTCTAGATGTACTTAGGTGAAACTCAACTTATCAAATGTTAGAGTCAACTGAAAAATACCAAGCTACATTTGATAAGTTGGAGTTTAAGGATTCTAGTTTTAGGAAATACTTTGGGGCAGCAGCTACACTATCTAATTTTGATAAGAATTTTAGGGTGTTCATCAACTTTTTAAAAAAAATTTATGATGCCACTAATGTTTTTTCAACCTCTACCCATGTATCAATTCATGTTACATTCTATCAAATTTCACTTATCTATTGTGAGTTGAATCAAACCTTTATGAATCTTAATACTATTTTTGCTACTATAGGGTATGTGATGAAAAAATATATATATGATAAGTATTAGGATCAAGTTATTCATACAAATAACCTTTTTTATTTTGGAGTCATGCTTGATCATAGGTTTAAGTTTAATTATGTTGAGTAGTGCTTTCATGATATGTATCTAACTAAGAGTGAGTTTGCAGTTGAGTTGTCCTTTAGTGTGAAGTTGAATATGTCTAGACTCTACCAGTGTTATGTTGCTCTCCATGACCAGCAGCATAGTTTTACTCAATCTCAATATTCAGTTCAGTCTAGTTTAGTTGAACTCGCCCCTTTTTCAGTTGCTAGTCATACTTCTAGAACTAATGCATTTAGATAGCATATAAGGGGAAAAAAATTCAATTGATGCTAGAAATGAACTTGAGAGATACCTGAGTGAATCATGTGTAGATTATGATGAAAAATTTAACATACTTTTATGGTGGAAACTAAACAGCTCTCGTTTTTCCATATTGTCCACCTTAGCTAGAGATGTCTTAGCCACTCTAGTTTCCATTGTAACATCAGAGAGTGCTTTTAGGGGGTAGGATGTTGGACACCTTTAAAAGTTCCTTATCCCTTCAAATGACTAAGGCTCTTATCTGTAAACAAAACTAGTTAAATTCCTCCACTCAACACTTCAAAGAGTGCTTATTTAGTGAGGACTTGGAGCTTTCAGAAAAGTATTATCAGGCACTTTTTATTGCATCTATTTTTGTTGTTAATTTTGTTCTGTTATTATTCATTTATTTTTTAATTGTATTTGTTACTTGTATATATGCCTCCAAGAATTGGAAAAGTCTAGAAAAGGTGGGTCTGATGGTGGAATTAGAGTGGGAGAAGGATCTTCCATGCAGTCACAACCATTTTTCACTTCCTTTCTTAATTAAGTATTTTACATAAGTTTTAATATTTTTTAACTGTTGTTACATCTTTTCTTACTCTTACAACATTCCAAATCTGCCATTTTTTTAACTTTTTGAGTCTATTTTTTAACTCATTTATAATTGATGATTTTTAAATTGGCCTATCCATTGGAATTTATTTTGAAATGAAGCTCACACCACAAAGTTAAGAACTTTGTTGAACTTAATTCTAAAGTAAGTTGGTTTCAAATATGTAATTATCTTTCACTATTTCTATTGATTAAGACTTTATTACCTATACATTGTCCAATACTATGATCTCTATTTATGTATGTCTAACAGTGAAAAAATTTGGACTAATAATGCATAAGTGATGAATGAATGAATCAATGAATGGTGATGCTTATATGCTTCAATAACAACATCTGCATCTGGTAATTTAGTGATTTTCTTCTTAATTGTTATGCACTTAGGTTGTGATTCTGATTTCTGGTTATGAATGCCCTTAACAACGAAAAATGTTGATTCAATATTCATGACTTTCTGCTTATGTTCATAGTTGATTATGCTTCCATTAATATGCTAATTTCTAATCACAATAATTTTTTATTGATTATATTATTGTCAATATATAATTAATTAATTTAATTCTATTTTCACTTTGTAGATTTTGCAGATAATTTGTAGATGTACCCCACAAGGATATAATTGTTAAAATTCAATAACTTTTGACAAATTATATTTTGTAAATTAATTTTAATTTTTTTTTTGTGAAATTGTGTGTTTATTCAAAAATAATATGTAATGTTGTGTATTATGTAGATTGAAACACCAATTAAACTAAATTTAAGTTTATTTATTTATGATATTCTGCATATGGATAAATGGATAATAAAATTATAGATTTAAGTATATTTAGAATTGATTCAAAATTAGAGTTATTTATTATGATATAATATTTTAAAAGTTGATCAGATAAAAATTTAAAATTAAAATTATATATTATGATATAACATTTTAAAAATTGCTGAGATAAAAATTTCAGCTTTACAGATTCATAACATTTGAATATTAAAATAAAGTACTAATCGATTATAAGTTAACCATTTTTAAATAATAAAATTAATTGTTAAAAAATATCAAAATTTAACATTACAAAAGTATTTTGTTTAACCTATAACGTAAGCCCATTTGACTAACCTAATTTCGTTACCTGCTACCTACCTAATTCAAAATCTAAAAAATTAATTATTTTATGGAACAAGACCCATAAACATGAAAAAAGTGGTTTCTAATTATCCTACTATAATAATTAAATAAGTGTACAAGTAAATAAAAGTACTAAATACCTATTGAATATTTAAATAACAATTTTTAAAATAAAAATTTTAAAATAACAGTTCTAAAATAACAAAATAAAGAATGAAAGAAGTATATAAATTTATTTTTTAAAAAAGAAAAAAATTACGTACATTTCCAGTTGCTTCAATAAATTTTAACATCCGTCAAATAAGATGTCGATGCAAGATTTGATAATAATATAAAAGAAAATTACTCTAACAGTACATTAGAAATAAACTCTTTATATAAAGAAAATTTAGTAAAGCCATGGTGGTATTTCTAAGTTATATTTGCTTTATTCGTGAACACATGGCATTGCAAACAAGCAAAAGCTGAAAAATCACACAAATATGCATGGTGTATGTAATCACTTTTCATATATAGTAACACATTCGATAGGATATTGAAATTTTATTTATTTACTTGGTTAGAAAGAAATAGAATGGATCACTATTTTTAAAAAGGGTTTACAGCCCAAAATGAAGGGTTGGGTTTGATGGGTCAACTTACATAATGAGGCCCAGATAAGCATATTGAAGGAAGGCCCATATGTCCGAGGCCCGGTCTTGTACATGCGGCACTTCTCTTCGCTGTTCACAACGGGCCAAAAACCCTAACCCTAATTATGTCACTTCCTTTCTATATATACAGAAGAATCGTTCCATCTCTCTCTGCTTCCCCGAGCATTGGCCTCTCTGTCTCTGCGAATATCTATTTTTCTGCACTTGGCTCTTCTTTTTCTTCTCGTCATCTTTTTGTGTATTTTCTTATCTGTTTCTTTCTCTCAAATATGCTATAGAGATTTTGGAGGCAATGATGGTATTAACTACCTATTTTATGAGGGAATAGAGAATTTTCCCTTGTGATTACAAAACTACCAATGGATCCTTCTGAGCCTTCCACTTTTTTCAAATTTTTTTTTCATTTTTTGTTTGGATTGTTTCGATATAGATGCGAAAATTGAATGTGGTATGGCTGAAGAGAAACAGAGTACCAATTTTTTTGGTAATGTGTTTTTTTCGGGTGATGGAATTGGAAATAGAGGGCCATTGAAGTGATGATTATCCTCTTCTGAATTTTATGCATGTGGACTAAATTTGTCAGACTACAATTATCTGATCAATGGCTCTTCTCCATATTTTTTCCTAGAAAAAGGAACTTTGAGGAAATCACTTGTCCGAGATTTTTCAATTTCCTTATAATCATTGAGTCTTAGGTTTAATTTTTGAACTGCTGCACGGTGAAAAGCAAATTAGACAATAATAATAATAAATGTTTGTAAATATTGATCTATTTACTCAATTTGTACATAAAAATGAAAATTATGCTAGCTAGAAATTATTTCCAAATAGCATATTGGTTCAACATTATGTATTTAATATTTTGTTTAATTTGTTAACCTTTTCTTTGGTATGAAGGAAAGAAAACGGGGGAAAATAAAAATATGTAAAATGAAAATTTTGGTTTTAAAATTTAATTTTAATTAAATAAAAATAATTTTTTATAAATGTTAAAAAGAATTTAGCTATACATTTATGTTTTGTTTTGATGATAATTTAAACAAATATAAAAATAAATAGCAAACATTGAAAGTAAATAAAAAGTATTTTATTGAAATAAATAAAAATAAATAAATTTTTTCATCTGTTATCAAATTTTAATTTAAATAATGAAAAAAAATTTATTTTTCTTTTTATTTCCTTCTCATGTAATTCCTTCTCATGAAAAAAATAAGCACGATTAAGCTCCTGTAAGTTTATAAACACAATACCTAAGGCTTGTATTAAACTTCATTTTTTGCCAAACCATAATATTTGAAGACTAGATTACCAACTTTTAAGAATTTACCTTTCAATTTTTTCCCCTTTTTGGTCAAACTTCAAAAGTTACAATAGAGGTACAGACATTGGCCTACGTAAGTCCATGCCCTTGTCAGTCAATGTTCTCATTTGATTTGGTTTTAAAACTAAAGTCTCTCTATAGCATTATTTAATTATTATTATTATTATCTCGCAAACTATAATTACAGTAAGTTATACAACATAATATGTTTGAAGGATATTGCAGTATTTGTTTCGAAAGTATTTCATATGTGAAAAATGTTATTAGATATTGAATCATAAATCTTAAAGATTGAATTATTTTTTCTTCTTCTGAAAGATATTTAAATTACATTTTAATTTTTTATTTTTAAATATATTTATCTCTTTTAAACTATGAATATAAAGTATATTTTAATCTTTTTAAATATAAATCAATCTTTAATAATTATAAATATATCTTTTGATGATATTTTACTTTTTTAATAATTATTAGTACCTCAATAACTAAGTTTGAAAATTTTATTAAATTCAACATTTTAGAAAATATAATAAAATTTAAATATTTTTATTATCAATTTTAAAATTTTATCTGCATTCTTTACTTTATCTTTTAAAATTATAAATTGATAGTAAATATTTAAAATTAACTGTTACTCATCAAAAATCATCACAACAATTATATAATAAACTTATTTAAATATTAAAATAAACTTCCTTATTCATCTTTTAAAAAATAACATAATATAAGCATATTTTGAAAATGGGAATATAATCCACTCTAAATCTTAAAAACCAAATGGTAATAGCCACGCGGTATATAACCTACTTGTTAGCCACTCATCATTTGAGAAAGAAGGATTATAATCTATTTCTAAAGACTAAACATATAACGAAAAAATATTAATAATATACTCTTTAATAATCTTTTTAATATTAATTTATTCTATAAAAAGTTTAATTAGTGATTATCTTAGTTTGATTAATATCAGAGTATGCCATTTGTTATTTTTATAAACGTAAAAAGCATGATTCTTAACAATTTTAGCCATCTTATTCGAAAGAACATTTGTTCTCACTATGCTTTTTTCATAAAATGTCAGTATTACATGTTCGTATGTACTCAAACACTGCGAAGATATCATGGAAAAGTTGAAGTTAGTCAATTCACATATTAGTAACCGAAGAGGAAGCAAAAATATCAAATGTTAATCAACGCAACAAGGGAAAAATGTTTAAGGTTTTGTTGAAACTTTGAAATTAAACAAAGGCACAAATCCACCGTTAAAAAATTGTTAATTCCACGAACTTCCTTATTTAGCCATATTCAGTGATTTTACAGGGTTATGTGGGAACTCGGCAGTATATTATTAGTAGGTCTCCTTACCATCCAGCCTCCTGCAAACCTTCAAAGTCATTGTGGATTCTATCAGGCTGGGTGTGAGTTGCAGCAAACCAATATTGTAATAATCTTCTTAATTTAAATCAGACTAAAAGGATGCATGGAGTTGCTAAAAAAATGCGGTCTCCACCATCCATGGATAGTTCTAAGTATCATTTATCTGTGGGAATGGTTGCCCCAAACGTAGCTGAATGCCAACATGCATTATATTTGAGACAGCCTTCAAAATCTCTTTTTCTGCTTGCTCTGCCATTTTCATTGCATGTCTGCGGATAAATAAACATAAATTGCCACGAGGGACTGACCCAATACACAAAAACTCACTAGGTTAGACAATAAAACTTACCGAATTGGCATATCAGGTGGCATGGAAACCTCAATTTGAAGAACAATCTTGCTTTGAAACATGTGCCGTGTTATGCGCTCAACTGACATCTGAAAACCAGCTAGAGACAATTAAAGGTTGAAAACACAAGTAGTTCTAGTCTAACTTTATAATTCAATTGTACTACCATTACCATGGATCACTTATAACCAATAAAATCAAAGAATCCCCAACAGATGAATGACCCTATCAAATTCCAAATTGAAGCTTATTTTGATTGTCTTTTGGTTTGCAATAAAGATGTTACCTGTGGAAAGTTTGATGAGATGATATCAGAAACAATTCCTTCAATGTTACTATCCCCAGCTGGAACAACACCGTTCTGGTCCATGTCTCGGCTCCAACTATCTGGCTGATCTGTTGTGCCGGGAGAAACATGTGACATTGCAGGATCTACAAGAGAATTAAGAAAAGAAGAAAAAAATGTTAGTTAAAAGAAACAAATAGCAGCTTACATGATATCCACTATGAAGAATGATTTAGATTTTAGAAAACCTCATTACAGTATATCATTGGGAATAAGTGAATTTAATTGTCATAAGGATGCAATTTGATAGTAAAGGCTGCCTAAATATACAATTGGGCATTATCTTTGCCCTCACAGACCTCTAATCTGTGAAATACGACTTAAAGAGAGATGGACCAATGTGATGACAGAGTCAAATCTTCCTTTTGCCACTCAAAACAAGTTTAATCATTTTCTCTACATTAGTAATGGTCCAAAAGTAGTAAGAAAAAGGTTACTGGTATGGACAGAATAAATTTCAGAAGACTCGGTTATATACTAGAACGCATAAATAGTCAGGTATGTCCATCCCATATCAGATTTCACGTGTATCATGCAAAACTTATATTTGATGCTCCATAGGGAAAAAACTAGGCCGCCAGAAAAGCAAATAGCAGTTGTAGAATTTAACGCCAAAACAAATACAACTCTTGCAAAGTTTATTGTTGTGGAATAGTATTTTACTCATGCAGGCACAAAAGCCATCTATCTGTATATTAGTCAACGTAGACACAATATTAAGTAAGCACATTACTTAGATGTGATTGTGGGCATAAGGCAAGCACATTGTAAGAAAAGGAAAATGTGCTGAACGAAAAACTAAAAAGCATAATTGTTAGAATAGCATGATTCATGATATGACAGAATTTAGAAAGTCGGTGATTCTTATTATGTGATGAATCACAAATGGTTTTCAATCATGCAGTTCATGCATGAATAGGTGACATCCTGTATCGCTAATATGAATTGCACAATCCAATGATTTTTTTTTTCTTCTAATTTTCACCAATTCTCATAAAACAAATTGAAAAGTCAAATATGCTTAAATTGTTGAATGAAAAGGAACTGAAGGAATGCTATGGAACACATCCTATTTGATTATTCCATTGCTCAGCTCTCATTCTTCCAAAACATGCCTTGACACAGTCGCCCCCTCACTCTATGCTCTTTATTTGGTTTTTCCATTGTTCATTTCATTTTTTTCAAAACAGAGGCTTAACATAGTTACATGCACAGTTTATGCACACTTTATTTGGCTATATCATTACGTTGTTTTTTATCTGACATATGACACATGACTCTTATGATGTTATTTGAGACTTATGGTTCAGTACTTTTGTCATTCCTACTTTTAAAATAATAATATCGAACACTAAACATTACTTTTATTATAAGAGAAGTGATTGCTGAATGTATTGTGTGTTTAAAGCAAACCACACATGTAGTATTTATAGTACCTTAACAATAATTACAAATTAAGAGCCATGACTGAATCCCTACAATTAAGTAACCGTTTCTAGCTTACATATTCCACCATTTCTATATTCTATTTTTCTAACATGTATGATACAATTCAAGCTATTTTTCACTGTGTCTCTAAAACTTATTATTTGATACAATTTACAATTCATGATTTAAAAATTAACTTTAGTGATTGACTATTTGAATCACAATTGGATAAACTTGCTACAGAGTAACTTCAGTTGATAACAATTTCAGTCTTTTTTTAAAAAAAAAAGTTGAAAAACAAAAAACTAAGATTATGCACTAACCAGATAAGAGCTTTATAAAACTACACAACAAACCTATGTGTATAAAAATTTCACTAACCAGATAAGAGCTTTATAAAACTACACAACAAACCTATGTGTATAAAAATTTCAGTCACGGTAGGATGCGACTTGTGAATTTGATGACGAACATATTCACCAATGTCATGTGCAGCACTAACACTGGAAAAAGGATCAACCTGCAAGATAAAACTAACAAGTAAATTCTGAAAACTGACATATAATGCATGTGAGTTATGACATAAGGAATACAAAATTCAGAACTAACCTCAATATTTACATCAAGATACAAATATGAACCAGCTCTCCTTCCTCTTAAGCGATGACAGCCCTGTATAGGAATTGGAAAAAAATAAAATAAAGCAATGAATTGCAAAGAATATAATCTAAGATCATATATTCATATGCAAAACAGCAAAAACGAACACCTAGTTAAAAGTGCATGCAAAAAATTGAAGCAGAACTTGATACATTGTCCCAAGTAAAAGGATGACATTGGAAAATATGCAAGGTCCAAGTTTTTGCAAAAATGATATTTTAAAAAGAAAATTGGAAAAAAGAACACCTTGACACCATCAACTTGCATTATTGTTTGTTTAATAGGATCCAAATGCTGTGCTGGGATTGCAGCATCCACCAATTCCAAGATACTGATAATTGATCAAAAGCAACAAAAAAATTAGAGGTAGAAGTTTGGACAAAGTTTTTCCAACCCCCTTGATTTAGGCAAGAAATAATCAGTTTACCCCCTGGGTTACACATTTGGAGTCATTTCTGCAACCATTTGTATTCTCCGTTGTCTTAATAACATGCCAGGTGGCATTTTCATTAAGCATGGAAAAAGTGGTAGTAAACTCATTGACTAAAATTAGTAAATGATAACATTAGCCATTATATTTAATATGCAGAAAATAAACAACCCATCAATTTACATATTAACATATGTCATGCGTGCATCACTAAAAGATCCATCCAAACGGACAATGCTGTTTGTCAAACAAGAATGTTTTACATATATTAAGTCCCTCTAAGTTGAAGGAAAAACAAAACAAGTAGACTCATTACATTTAGATTCCATATTGATATATGTAACCTTTCAATTATGAGATATATACAATCTAGTTTATAGGTATCCAGCACAAATCTATCCAACATAAGTGTGTTCGATATTTTGTTCTATCTGCATCAGAGGATCATATGAGGTTCCTATATGTTTAACTTAAGATTCCAAAATGTGCTAGACATGAATACATTGGGGTGGGGTAAAGGAAACAGTTTTAGTAACATATAAAACAATCAGTTAAACTTGCCAGTTGCAAGCAATGATAAATAGTGGATAAACAGATAGCAATGAATAAGGTACCTTTGGTAACCAGTTTCTGCTCCAGCTTTCAAAATCATGCCTGAGACAAGAAGTCCAGCAAGTGGATCTAGAAATCTCACTCCAAGAATAGACCCTCCTAACATGATTTATGGTTAGTGAATGTAGTCAATGTATGCATGACACAAGATATAAATGGTTCAAGTGTCCAGAAACAAAGCCTGTGGAACACAGAGAGTACATTAATTTAGAGGTTTAATGTCTTTCAGCCTGCAGTCATTATGTAAGATCCAAAAAAGAGTTAAGCAATTTATAATCCTTGAAAGATATATCCAGTTTCCCTTACGAATTATTTTTATCAATGTAATCCCTCAAACTCAAATGTCCCCCAAGGTCTTGGATTGTAAAGGATTATACAATACCAGATAGTTGTTAACATGACAGTACTGTGACAATGTACAGTAGAAATTAGAAAAAGACTCAAATTCAGTAATTAAATAACTGAAATATCAGCAATGGATGGTAGACTGTAAACACAGTATTTGTTATATGTTTGTCTTTTAAGTATGTTCTAATGTTAAACAAAATAGCAGTACCTGGTCAATTCAACTAAATCAAATGAGTGTTGGTAGGAGCAATATAGAATTAATTGAAAAGATTCTAGAGAGCAAGTTCTGGCTACAGAAAAAGTGTAGCAGGATTGGGAAACAACTAGTAACAAAAGAAAGAAAGAAAACAATAGAGAAGGAGAATTCTCTGCCCTATGGCACCAGCCAACCCCCCAAGTTTTCCCACAATGATCACCCCCTCCACTACCTTGTTCCCCCCATATCCATGATTCCTGCATCCTTTAACCCCAATCTGTTGCTGCCGCTTGTCATTATGGTTATAGTTCTGCATAACTAACTCATCCCCTCTTTTTCTCAAATTGTCCATACTTGTCCTTCTCCTTCTAAAGTAGACTTCCTTAATTGTAGGCCCATCCTGTTGAGACCCATCAAGTCTACATAAGAAAACTTGAGCTCAGATCCAGACTTCATTCACTATAAGGTTAGTGACCATGATTTTAGTTATGTCAATTTAGGTTATGATAACAATAATAACAAGGGAAAGAGCATACTACTAAAAAAAAAAAACTTTGCCTTTTCCATATAGACATCTTGAACTTTCACTTCATCCCAATTAATCGTTAAACTCTTATTAATGCTGAAAAAGATTCTTCTGTTAACTTAGGGTTAAGTTACTAACAATAAGCAGGGATGGGATTTTGTTTTTATTAGGAAAAGAGTATATAACCACCTTAAACTTTGTGTCTTCTGCAAATAGACATCTTGAGCTTTCATGCTGTATCTCAACTAATCCTTAAACTCCTACGAACAGTGAACAGAAGGATCTATAGTAACAATAAAAGGAATTTAAGCACTAATCAGGATGAAATGAAAGTTCAAGGTGCCGATTTGCAAAAGGCAACAAAATTTAAGGGGTTATATACATTTAAGTTATTCTAACAACAACAATATTACAAAATCCATTAATAGTGTACCAATAAACAAATAAACAGAAGCAGCTCATGGATCCATACATCAAAACACATAAAATTGTCAAACATCAAATATGCCATAGGCACAACGGTAAGGTTACTGCCTTGTGACTTGGAGGTCATGGGTTCAAATCCAAAAACATGTCCAGTTATTGGGATAAGGTTGCATATACCTATCCTCCCTAGACACTACTATGTGGGAGCCTCATACACGGGGCCACTCTTTTTTTTCGTATCAATTATACCATTAGCGATTGATGTACAAATAACCACTTTATTAATAAAATATAAAAATAATGTTATGAAAAGACTTAGAACAATTTAGATTAATACAATGTGAAAATTGATCATTAGTCAATAATCATAGCCCAAGAGCACACCTGTTAATACCTTGTAACCAAGTAAACCTGATTGATGACATAACTTGTAATAGAGAACAGCATTATAAGACATTATACAGAATAACAGACCAAGTAACCTTTCAAAGAACAAAGTTCCTTACCAACTCCAATGAGAGCAACAAGTGATGAAATTGCATCTGCACGGTGATGCCATGCATTTGCTTTCATTAGTCCACTACCTTGCTTCTCACCAGCTCGTTTTGTTATCCAGTAAAGTCTACAAAGTGATTTACAAAGCAATATAGATACTGAACTGAAAGAAGAAATAATACACTACCTCCCCAAAAAAGAAATAAAACACAAAATAGATACTGAACTCAAGGAAGAAACAAGACACTACCTGCCCATAAAATAAAATAAAACACAACCAAATGGTGCAAAATATTAACCAAAACAAAGACCATAAACAAGAGACTGTAACAAAGGAAAGGAGCTCAAATTGTGAGGTTCAGGCGCTGCAAGCCCAACCAAAAGTTAAGAGATTCGATTTAGACCTTGTCAAATGAGGAAACATCAAGTAGTTAAGGCCATGGCAATGCATTCCCTAGGAAACAAAAGTGCTTGGGCTAACATAACTACAAAAGTAACTTAATTTAATTTTTTCAATTAAATTTTGTTCTCTATAGGTCTCCTAATTTAGTGATTGTCCTTTTATACTTGCCTTACTGACTTGAGATTGAATCAAACTATAATGATTTGTATTGTAAACTCATGGGTGAGTGGAGTGGGGGGGAACATCAGATACCACCCAATGACCAATTAATCAAACTCAACAAATCTAAAATAGTGACACGGCATAGGTGAAATAGACGTCAGGAATAGTAGGAACCCCTCCCCAGAGTACATGTAAATATTAAGTAATGGCAGTACCCTTCTTTAGCACATATTGACACTATAGTCATATTCAGAGCAAGGATAGGATGATCCATGTCAATTCCATGGTGATGTCCACCATGTTGGTCACTATGCACATGCTCATGTGTCAATGCCTGGCTAACCATTTCTGGACCAGCGGAGGACAATCCCTGCATGTGTATAACAATGACTTCAAAATATTAAAAAGATGACAAGGTATCACTTTTCATGCATAATCTGACAAAATGCTCAATCAAAATTTCTTTAAATTATGCTGTTCGTGGGAATAAGTGAAGCAGCAAATAGATTGAAGATTAAATTTCAATACCATCAAAATGTCTACAGCATGCCACGCAATGCCACCCCCAGTCGCCAATAGCATGCAAGAGATTCCAAGAGCCCCTAGAGTCTCAAATTTACCATGTCCTGAGATACAATGGCAGACAAATATAATCATAAATGACACAGAGACCTTTTAGTAAATAACACACTAAAGGCAAGCATTAGACTAACGAGTAATCATAACAAAATAACAGGGGAGAATGGCATTATGTGATTATTATTATTATTATTATTATTATTATTATTATTATTATTATTATATGTAAACTAACAAATAACCTATCCAAAACTAATTTAAAATAACTCCTGGCCTACACTCAGTGATGACTGAAATGTTAGCATCCAGAATATCTAATAAACAGGAACTAGATGTATAAGAGATAAATGGAGAAGCGTGTGGATACAAATCAAGCGACCATATGGGTGTTCTTTATCTCTTGGCGCCTTGGCAACTTTAAAGGACAACAAAGCTATGCCACTAAGAACCTGCAACACAAACAATAACTATGAAAGCTGCATCCACGAGTGACAACAAGTTGCACTTTGAGAGCAATCAAAGAAGAGGCAGCGAGTGTGAAAGTTACCACATCAGATATGGAATGGGCAGCATCAGCGATAATGGCAGTGCTTCCGGAAAGATAGCCAGTGATGGCTTTTCCAGTGGCCAAACCAATGTCGGCGGCGAGTCCGAGCCGGAAAATATTCTCTCCCTCCTTCTGATTCTGACGGAGGTGGTGATGATGATCATAGTCGTCGTGATGGGAATGACCCAAATGCCATCTCTTGGGGATTTTGAACGCGGGATGTTCAGAGGAATTGAAACAAGACTCTAATGAAGACAAATTGAGTGGTTCCAACACCGGAGGAACAAATTTTGAAGAGGACAGCCTTGTAATGCATGTTCTATATGTGGGATTCAGAATTCTCAATCGAAATCCCATGATCTTTTTACTTCCAATTCTAAATTCTAACTAGGGTTTCCTCAACCTTTAATTTTTCCCCTTCATTACCCTATAGCCGCAGCAATACCAGATCGTATCATACATCATGCAACCCGAACTTCAATTTCATCTTCATGTCGATGTAACGCAACTGTGTGAGGTATGACACGTGTCACAAAGCGCATTAAGTCATAACACTCGCGCGCCACGTGGTGAATCTTTGCTCTTACCGAACATGAATTAAGATTTTTTAAAAACAATATTCTAATCGGGTCAAAGTTTTTAATTATAATTAATTTTCCTAATCAAATTATCAGTACATATTTATTTAAAATTATACAACACATACTAATCTTTTTTTATTTTATTAAAAAATATCTATGTGCCATTTAATTGGAGGGGGAGAGGGGGATGAATATAAATTTTACCCTTGAAACCAACAACGTCAAAATGATTTAACTTGACTCAATTTTCAATAAGTAATTTGATCCAACTTACATTTTTTTTTAAGTAAATATTGAAAATGTTAATTTTAAATGATTTAGTTGACTTGCATTTAAAAACTTGAATCAGTTGTCTACTCATAATTTCATTTTTTTATTACTTAAAATGGATAGATTTTTATATTAAAGAAATAATTCAGATTAAAATTCTTATATCTCTACCATTAAGCCATTTAATCAAATGCTGGCACGTGTTGTTACAAAAAATGGTGATATGTTTAAGTTTTTATAACTTTGTTAGGGATGTTATTGATTTTTATGAAGCCGAACCAATTCAGTTGATTTATATGTTTATTTTGAAATCAAAACAAATCAATAAAAATTTAGTCAAATTTAGTTTGAGTATTGATTTGGGATTTTCAAACAAGTAAAACCTCTATTTCTAACTAACATGTAAAATACCTAATTATGTTAGTTAAATAATGGCTATTTAAAATAATCATTTTGACAAAATATATATTTTATTCTATTTTTATTTTTTATATGTGCAATATTATATGATTTTGATTAGAGAGAATATTGAGTCAAAATAATTAATTATTTAGATTTTTTAATAAAAAATACTTACTAAACTTAATGAGACATATAATCTATCTTTAGTTTCGTTTAATTTGAAGTAATAAAATATATGAATTTGAATCAAATCATTTATCTCATATGACTATTTTAAATTAAACCAATCCATGTTTAAAATAATACAAGAAACATATAAAATGTTTACTAAAATAATAAAAATAAAAATAAATATTACAATTAATCTAGTTAATTAAAAAATGAGAGATGTAAGAAACAGAAAATTAAAACATCATATTAATAATTCATTTTCAACAATTGAGAGATATATTTAATCCCAATTAAATCTAACAAATTGTACTAAAAATATTTTTATATAACAAATACAACTAACTAAATATTTAAGTACAAAGTTCTCTAAACTTAAAATTTAAATAGTATTGAACAAGTATCTTCAAACTTAAAGTTAAGTAAATGTAAAAAAAAAAATTGTTATTAAAAGATGAATAATGATAAAAAAAATTATTATTTTTACATATAACAACTAAACAGAATATTCAATATAAGAAAAAATTGAAGAACAAAAAGTTGAAAATTTAATTTTGATGTAAATGATTAAAAAAAATTTCTTATATTTTTTTAACAAATTTTCTTTATATAAAAATGACAAAAAATAATCATTTTAAGATGGATTAAATTTTTTAATATTTTTTATCTTCTATTTAACATATAATATTATTTACATAACATATTTTTTTTAAAGTTGTTCTATGTAATTATGCTCTAAATACAATATGTTTAGCATATTTTTTTTTGAGTGATGATGGAAAAAAATTTTAAATTTTTTTTAATATGATTTTATTTTTCATAAGAAAATTATGTTTATTTGCTAATGATTTTGGTTTGTTTGTATGGATAAATGAAGTGTTGTAGAATACAATTTACATATCCTATATACCAAGTGTTTAAGAATGTTTCTTTTTTATACATTTCGAACCATTGAACACTAAAGGCATGAATTGTTCTTTTGACATATTTATTTAAATAAAATTTTCAAATACTTGTTTAATAATTTTTTTATGCAACAATATTAAATCTTGTAAGTTAAGTAAATAAAGATATATATATATATATATATATATATAATTAAAATTTGCATAATCATTATAATTTCATGACATATAAAATTTTTAGAGATTATAGATTCTAATAATAAAAATCTTTAAACTTTATGATGCAATCTTTTATAAATATTGTTTTATATTAAAAAAAAGATGATGTTTAGTTTTTGAAAAAGTTTTATATTTTTATTTTATTTTTTTTTATATTTATAAAATTATCATATTATTTTATTTTATTTTAAATTTTTGTATAAAAATAGTGAAGATATTTTTTTATTTTTTCTGTATAAAAATTTAAAACTAAAACTAAAAATAAAATAAGATGATATTTTATAATTAAAATTAATTTTTTTCACAAATTAAATAGAATAATTTTTTGGTACATATATTAGAAAGAATATATGTGTATTGTTGTTTAATTATAAAATTATAGTTAGCATATTAAAAAAAATTAATAATTAATTTCAGCATTTATTGAATTTGGCGTTAAGTTGAATAATTATATATATATATATATATATATATATATAATTTTATTAACTTAACATGCAAAACGGAAATCAATCCATTAGTTTAGATCTATTCTGAAAATTTTTGATAAGTTTGACCAATTATGTGTGAATTTTATTTATTGCTAAGTTCATGTATTCCCAACCAAATTAGTTGACTTATTAAGTGTGTGTTTAAATTGAATTATTTTCAAAGTGTGTTTGTTTTTTGACTATATAATCACTTACTATATATAAAAAGATAGAGCGCCATAATTAACGTTGCCTAGTTACTTAAGTTTCCAAATAGGACAGCCAAGTCCATGGATTACAAATCGCTTTGACAACCTTTCTATGTTTAAAGAAAGAAAAAAGGAAAAACAAACAAGTTTGGAATGGAATTTCAACAGACCAATCAAAAAGTTCCCAACCACAACTGAAATGACCCAACTGTCCCACCGATCTCCTTCTATAACTGTAATATCAGACTCTGCTCGGGTAACAATTAACATATCCATATATCCCTATCTCACAACCAAACAATGGCTTTAAAGGCAATTAGGCGAAGGACATTTAAGTCATTTGACGAAAGTACGAGTGTCGGTTACCAGTTAAGTTAGCACTCCCTTTTCCGCTTTAAACTATGATATTCCGCGGAACATAACATTTTGCGCTAATTGGCGGGTACGCACGCAACCAAATCCCAAACGAGGAAAAATCGAAATTAATACAGAAAAACAGAAAGAAAATCGAGGGGAAAAGCCCAACACAACACACCAGACCGTACAGTCCTGGAGAGAGAAAAAAAAAAAAAAAACACGCACACACAAACGCACGCTCTGTTACAGTGAAAGTGTTGAAAACCCGACTTTGTCCCTCGGATTCGGACGAGGAAGCAATACGAACTCTCCGATCTTCCAGAACATTGTAGACCGCTCTAGTAGGAACGGGAGCATTCAGTTCAAGCAACCTGACACTCACCCGTTTTTCATGGACTTGTACGGTCGGAGCCCCGCAAGGAATGGATCGAACCCGGTCAATCAACCCGAATGGCACTCCCCGGGCACTGACACTGGCCTCGAAGGTTTGCTTCTCTTTTCTTCCCATTCTGTTAGGGTTTCCTTAATGTGGAAGCTAGGTTCGGTTCGGTTTGGTTAGTTAATAGTTATGGGTTTGTTTCTGACTTCTAATTAGGGTTTTGATTTTGTTGTTGGTGTAGAATCGATGTGGCATTTAACGCTGGGTGGCGGCGAATCTTACCCGGAGCGACCCGGAGTGCCCAATTGTGTGTATTACATGCGAACCGGATTCTGTGGATATGGTGCCAGGTGTCGTTACAATCATCCTCGTGATCGTGCTGCGGTAACCCTTTCCATCATTTTGAGATATCTGCATTAGGTTAGAATTCCATGGAAGTGTCTCGTTGTTGGTTTTGGTAGTAGACGCCATTTACTTGCCTTTTTTCCGCCAGTGGTGTTAGTGTTTTTCTTAAGTGGTAAATGTTGTGTTCGACTGTTAACTTAAGTGTAATTGAGGTTTTCTAGCGTAAGGGGGAATTGAAGTGTGACTTTGTCAATGTGGAGTGGCCTTCCAAAGTGAGAATCCAGTTTGGAGGGCAAACTGGTTTGTGTTGCATAAACCTATTTAGTAAGGATTCGAAGAATGTAGATGACTGGTTCATTCCTTCTTATTTTAAAGTGTATAAATATGAATTGATTTGATTGAGATAAATATTGCTTAGGTTGCTGCAGCTGTAAGAGCTACAGGGGATTACCCAGAACGGGTGGGGGAACCTCCATGTCAGGTATAGTTTTTTTTTCTCCTTAAATGATTTTTTCAATGCAACATTCTGAAGTTTCTTCTTATCCTTCCAATTTGAAGTGGTTATACTTATACTAATTCTGGGTCTTTTATGATGGGTAGTATTATTTAAAGACTGGAACCTGTAAATTTGGCGCTTCTTGTAAATTCCACCATCCAAAAAATGGAGGTGGATATTTAAGCCAAGCTCCACTAAATATTTACGGATGCCCGTTACGGCCGGTATGGTTCTTCTTTTTGCTCTTTTTCTTCCTTGTGTAACTGATGGCAAACTATGCATTGATTAAACCATGCCTTTTGTTTAAATAGGGTGAGAAAGAATGCTCCTACTATTTGAAAACGGGGCAGTGCAAATTTGGTATAACCTGTAAATTCCATCATCCTCAACCTGCTGGCACATCATTGCCAGAATCTGCACCTCAATTTTATCAACAGGTGCAGTCTCCTACGGTTCCTCTGCCTGAACAGTATGGAGGAGCTTCCACAAGCTTGAGAGTAGCTAGGCCTCCCATATTACCCGGTTCATATGTACAAGGGACATATGCTCCTGTACTTCTTTCCCCAGGGGTTGTTCCATTTCCTGGGTGGAGTCATTATTCGGTGAGAGGGACATGTGTATGCTTGTGTGGTGAAAAGTCATCTGTTTTCTTTGTTTTAGTAGTTGTTTTATTCTGATGTTTTTGGTGCAGGCACCTGTAAGTCCTGTATTATCTCCTGGTGCTCAACCTGCTGTTGGGGCTACTTCTGTATATGGGGTGACCCAGTTGTCATCATCAACATCAGCTTTTGCTAGACCATATACTCCGCTTCCCTCTTCTACTGGTCCTTCAGGAAGCAGCCTGAAGGAACAATTATTTCCTGAAAGACCCGGTGAACCTGAATGCCAATACTATCTAAGAACAGGGGACTGTAAATTTGGATTAGCTTGTCGATTTCACCATCCCCGGGACCATATTGTGGCACAGCCACTTCTTAGCCCCATTGGTCTTCCTTTACGTCCGGTATGTATGGTTACTAATTGATTTGATTACTTGTTTAATTAACTTTCTTAGATTTTATTCAATTTTAAGGTGTTTGGTACTTTGCAGTTATAATTTCTGATGTTATCCATATACATTTACCTATACAATTATGTGAATAACAAATTTATTCTGGGAACGCTAATAGCATTTCCTACTTATTAGTCATCAAAATCTGTAGGTAGTCTAGACATGCTGCTCTATTAATGGCTTGGGCCGATAGTTTTAGAGGATCCCTGCTTAGCATTTAACTCGTAACCTGACTTCAGTTGCACTTCGGTCAAACTGTCAAAGTGGTGTTGGTTGTTGATGCAGCAGTATATGATTGGCTATACATAGCGCACACACACACAGATGTACATGCCACTTCATGCCAGAGACTTTTGGGCTTGAGCTGTGGAATTTGAGTATTTGACTTCTTACTTAGAATGGGGGTAGCAAAGAATGAACTAGTGATCACTTGATCATTGAAGCCCCGCAATTCATGTCAAGGACCAACCTTCCTAAAAGTGTAAGCTGTTGAATGAATGCATGTGATTGGTAACAGTCCTAATGTCAAATGTAAAGCCTGCATCCACTCTATTTTTCTTTTAAATAAATATGTTACTAATATGACTTGCTGTATTCCAGGTGTATAAAATTTAGAAGTTCTACCTTATAACAATTAAATCTACTCTCTCATGACTGTTATATGGGTATCATTTTTGAATGGTTCTTCAGCATAAAACCTATGGTATTGGTGAAACCTAGTTTAGAAGTGATGGTTGAGGCTGTCTGATTTCCATCTCAAAAGAATGTCACTGTAGTGATGATCTACATGATGTTAAATTTTTAACATGGTAGTTTCCACTCTATCTTGAGTTTTGCATGTTTGATGTCATATCATGGTTTTTTTTTATTTTTTGGGGGAGGGGGGGGGGGGATGGGACGGAAACATAAGATCTGAGCTAGGGACTACCGCAGAAAGGATTTGTATTCATTATTACATTGTAAGTAAGTTTTGGTTATGGTCAACAATTTTGTTGCCTCATATTGAGGAAAAATGCTATTTACACGGCAATTGGATAGACAACAGCACAAGTTGCTCCATTTGAATTCAGGCAGCCCTTCATATACTTCAAATACATCAACGTATGCAATTGTGGCACTTGTGAGTTGTGACTGCTACTTGTGTAAATACAATTACTCATGATGGAGTTAGTCCCATTATATAGCAGTATTGATTACATCTTATCAATTCAAATATTTGTTTTTCCTCTCATTTATACGGGTGTTTAAGAGTTCAGTGGCTGATTAAAGGATTTATTTAATTTGTTTTAAGCATTAACTTTATGTGAAAGAATTGATTGTTCTTAATCACATTATCATGTTGTGTTGCAGCTTTGCAATTTATGTGTTCTCCCTTTTGGGATTTTTCATAATTAATTTGTTTTCTAGAAAACAGGGGGTACAACCTTGTGCATTTTATTTGCAAAATGGGCATTGCAAGTTTGGCTCCACGTGCAAATTTGACCATCCTTTGGGATCTATGAGATACAGTCCATCAGCATCGTCTCTCATTGATGTGCCAGTTACTCCATACCCAGTTGGGTCTTTGCTGTCTAATATGGCTTCTTCAACAACATCTTCACAGCTTCGGCCTGATCTGATGTCAGGGTCCAAAAAGGAATCCTTTTCAGCCAGAATACCTTCTTCTGGAAATGGTTCTGGTACTTCTGTTAGTTTAATTTTCTCACAAGGTGGATCTGTCTCGCTATCTGATGTGCAACTCTCAAGTCAGAGTTCTGCCCCTCTAAGCAGTAGCAGAAGCACCAGACAAAGTGGTGAGATACGTTGATTCAGCTAGTGCAAAACTTGAAAAATGACTCGTCATTGGATTGTATGTGATTTCATAAGTCTCCATTGCTTTTGTCTATAGTCCTCAGTATTTAATGGCAACTGTTCAAATTTTCATTATCGCTGTTGAGAATTCCTCCTCCAATTCTGTTTAGAGCCTATACTAGGTCATTCTCTTTTATGCTCATCTCATCTGATTATATTATTATCCCAAATAAGCTTCAATAGAAAACTTTTTATTGTCTTTTCTTCCGATCTTTTGAATATTATTATTCTTCGTTGATTAATGGCATTTGTGTGATGCTTAATTACATGTCTGCATGTTTGTGAGACAACCTAGTTCCTGCTCCGTACAAAGATTAAGTTCCACATTTGCTACTTCTCTTGAAAACTTGCAAAATTTTTCCATGCTTCTGTACAGTTTATGGCATCAATGTCTTTTATTTTTTGACACCCACATACAATTATATTAAAATTAATAAAAATTATTTAAATAAATAATTAATTAAAAGGTATTAATTAGATTTGATATGAACATATTTTTAAAAATTGCGTATTGTAGAACAAAGATGCGTGACCGTATATGGCAGTAGGTAAAAATAACAATTCAAATTTATTATTATGAAATTATATTATCATCAATCTTGCTTGGGGAAATCTCATTTCTAAAAATTAAAATAAAATTTATTACTAAAAAAAATTAAAAAGTACTAACTTTTTTATTATTCATAATAAATATTATATTATATTAATAAAAAATAAATCAATAAATTTTTATGATTGAAATTGTTAAAATTATATATAATATTTATTGATATATGTTAAAATTTAAAATAATTATAGAATTTAATTTATTTTAAGAAAGATATCTGTAAATTTGTTATAATGTATTAATATATGCAATTTATAGTAAATTAGTATTTAAAATAAAAATTTTAAATCAACATATTTAATGTAAGAGAAGTCATGTGATTTAACAAGAATAAATAATTCTTAGAACTATTTTTTGTTAAAAAATAAGAATTTAAATTTAATATATAGAGATAGATTATATGAAAGTAGATTATGGTCATTCTTGCATTGATGCAATCTATTTACTACACATGTTTTATGATTTTTATAAGTGTTTCTGTTATTTTTTTAAAGCATCCATTTATTGACCTTAACAATACATTTTTTTTTTGTAGGTTTTGTAGGAATAATGAAGTTGTGTTTGAGTAGTGTAATTCTAAAATACTAAATTAGATGTGTTCGGATGATAACACAAAATTTTTAAAAATTTTAATTAGATATTTTTATGTTAAATTAAAAGGATTATAAATGAGATGATAAAATCTTAATTTTTTTATTTTTGAATTATCATTTATAACTTTTTTTATACTTAATTCTTTTTTTTTTATTATTTTTTATTTATATATTTGAAATTTAAAAATTTTCCATCCAAATATTGGATTAAAATTGTATGCTGGTATTCTTTACAATATCATCAATATTTAAGGTTAATTTTTAACATCTAAAATTAGAAAGTTATTTTTGTGTGTTTGATATAATAAATGTTTTTTTTTTAATAATAAAACGTTATCTCTTATTTAAAATCAATCCAAAAGATTATTTATATAAATTGAAATTTTAAAAATTAATGAGGAGACTAGTTAGTATATTTACCTATTGAAGAGGAACAAGTTTATTATGGTTTGCTTGTTTGGAAGGAAAAAAATATTATTTTCATTATTTGTTTAAATTAAAATAAAGAAATAATTTTTAAAGTGGATTCCACAGAATAAACTTCCTTTTCCTTGCTCGTGAAATTGGAGAAGGGGAAGAGTTTGTTTAAAACCTCAAATAAATATTTTATAGAAGTTTATATTAAATATTTTTAATGTTGAAAACTAAAAATAATTTTATATTAATAGAAATAATATAATAAAAAATTAAATTTTAAAGTTTATATTAATTAATTATTTATTTATTTATCCTTCATCTAAAAAAATAATATTTTTACTTATTTTCTTCATATTTCTATCTATCTAAGTAATATATATTTTATTATATTTTTCTTTTATTTCAATTCTTCATATTTTTCCTCTCTATTTAAATCCTTCTTAAGTATGAATTGGCATTTTCCTGTCTGGTTAGGTTGTGTTCAAGGAGGAAAAAAATTAAAGCAAATATGTCATTTTCTTTCATGTAAGTAATTGACATTGGTACTGCATGGAGTAAAAAAGGTACGAGTTGTTACTTGTTAGTTCCTAAACGACAACCTCCAATAGGAAAAGAAATTTCTCAAGCCATTTATTGAGAGTTTATAACCTAATTCACATTGAGCTCAGATTAGGCCAAACTTTTTTATTAAATAATTTGGACTAACACTTTTTAAAAGTATGTTTAATTAAATATATTATACTTTTGAGTCATTTAAAAAATATTTTAGATTTAACAAGTTAACCTATTTAAATAAATATAAATAATAAAATGATAATGATAACATTATTGTTGTTATTATTTCATTAAATTTTACTATAATTTTTAAAACTATATTTTTATTAGTCTATTATAAGAATAAAACTCGGTTTAAACCTATAAATTTATTAAGAGGTATGTTTATAATTTTATTAACAGACCTTATCATAAAGTATATTTTAAGTAGGCTTTTAAGTCAAGCCAAATTTTTACAAAAACCAAATTTTGTTAAACCTTAAAACAAAATCTATATCAGATAAATAAATCATGTCTGGACCTTTTATTTGGAAAACAAATTAGATTCAAAATTTATAACACAATAGCCAAAACTCATTTTTTCCTATTTTGAACATCAACAATGCTACAAAAGCAACTTATTTTTAATACTATGTGGGGATAAAGCCTAACATTACACTGAAGAAACAATTCTAGCAACAGCAAGTCGCCGCCCAACTTCCTATAATAAATTAATTATGGAAGAAAAGAATTGATTTTAAATGGTACAACCAAATCAACATTATGACCAAGCCTAAACACATGGTTTGTACACCTATTTTCTTCCTGGTAGCAGTTAAATAAGATAACTACATGATTCAATCTAGGCAAGTGTTTAATCTTTTGAATCAAATCATATCAATGATAAGTTATTGCACAAGATTATTTGTGCGTTAAATAGTCACCATTTGGTTGATCTCTATGATTAACTTTTGGATCAAGCTTCTTGTAGCTAAAGAGAGATCATGATACAGACCTCATAGTTCTACTTCTAATGATGAACATACCCCCTAATAAAACCTAAAGTTTTGTCCTTATCTCTATTATATTATTCCTCCACTAGCAGCTTATTGCGAATTATATGAAACAGAATTGTCAACATTTAGTTTTATGGTATCCATTTGGAGAAAACTTCAAGCCACCGAGGTATTCCCTTTGATTAGCATTTTTCATAGATTTTGGTTTATTAACCAAAGATTCCATGATTTTCTAGCAAAATTTGGCATTTTTCATAGATTTTGATTTATTAACCAAAGATTTCATGATCTTTTAGCACAATTTTTTAAAAAATTTCATATTAATTAGAGGAAAGATCAATTATAGATATATAATGTAAAAATAATATGATGTTATGAACTAGTTTTTAGTTTTTAGTTTTTAGTATTGAGTTAGATTCAAATTCAATTTTAATATAATATCAAAATCTATCTTAAATTTTAGACTTAATGAAATGTATTAAGAAAGTGATTAGAGAAGAGTTTCAATTATAAATATATAATGTGAAGACAACCTTAATCCTATGAACTGACTTTTAAGTTTGAGTTAGATTTCAAGCTCAATTTTAATACAACTCAACATAAAAAAATATAACTTATAATTAAAGATTTCATTATAATTTTAGTATAACTCAACAACAAGTAAATATAAATTATGATAAGAAAGACTTGAACTATTATTAAAAATCATATTATTCTTGTCTTTCTAAATCATCCAAATGATAATTGGAAAACAAAAATTCTATGCCACTTAAGATCTTTGTATATCAATATTTATGAAAATTAGTTTTAACCATGAATCTAGGTCAATACTAAATAATAATTACAATATAATTTGATTCCATTCTTTCTAAAACTTTAAAATCATTTCACAATTTGAGCAAGTACATCATAGTTTTAAGGAGTTAAAATATTTTTTATCTTTTTAAAATTTAAAATTTTAATTTTAGTCCCTTATTTTTAAAGCTTTTGATTTTAATATTTTATTTTTTAAAATAAATTAATTTTAATCTTTTATAGTTAACATGCCAAACATAATTTAAAAGATTAAAACTAGCTATTTTAAAAAATGATAGACCAAAATCAAATATTTTAAAAATAAAAAATTAAAATCAAAATTTTAAAATTTTAAAAAAATTAAAAATATATTTAACTCTAATTTTAAGAATCTCTCCGTATCTCTGGCAAAGGTTATTTGAGGTTATTCTTTTATTAACCATTTCTTAATTTGTTAGGACTTTACCATGGGATACCTGCTGGAGGAACATATTAACACTTAATGAACCTTGTCATTTGGGTTTTATTTAGATCTGACAGAATCCAAATGATCATCAATTATCCGTCCATCTAATAATTTGTAAGCCAAATTAATTGAAAATTTTACAATCTGAGTTAATGGTGATTTTTTTAGATTTATTTTCATAAGTTGTAATTTTTTTCATCAAAATAAATTAATTCAATTACATTATAAGGAAGATATAGCACATATCACATAAGGTAATATGACATAATCCTAAAAAGTTTTAACTGAAAGGTGATTTCAATATACATATAAATTATAATAACACCTTCAAGTTTTGATGTTTTTATATGCTGCACCAAAGTTTCCTTCTTGTTGATAGGAAGACTATGTCTATAACATTCTTTAAAAATTTAAAATATGGAAGCACATGTGTTTTGTTTGAGAATCAATAAAAAAGTTAGTGGTGGTAAAAAATCTAACGTAACTGAATCAAACTAAAATGACCTAACGATAACTGAATCAAACTAACATGACCTAACGATAACTGAATCTAGCTACCATAAATATGTACCCGTGTTTTAGTAAAAGTAATACTTTCAACTAACAAAAATATTAATATTTGATATGATCAAGATAAAATGCATGAAATGGAAATATGCAAAAGATATAAATGTTAAATGCTCCATTTAATACAGTAAAAAAAACTTATATTATAATTATTATTCCATGAGAAGTTACAATTTTTCCTTAACAATCTAAAAAATTTAGTAGTTATCTTTGTGCATAATTATTAATTTGTTTCTTTAGATGGACTAAGATATAAAATTAATATTATTAAAAAAATAAATTATATTAACATCCTTAAAGTTTATCGAAAAAACATATAATATATATCTTTTTTTTTATCATGTATATAGTTTTCATCTTTATTTTAGACGAGCTTAATATTATGTAAAAATTGAATTACTCTTTAATTATCTAAAACAAGAAAATTCATCTATATATATATATATATATATATATATTGAAGGCAATTCAATAGTTTAGAAACCATAAGCATCTCCATAGACTGATACTTCATATAGGGAGGTTGGGATGTTGTTGTCACGTGTGAAAGAATCTCTCCATCCAAATACAATTGGCTTTTTAAGGTGGAAACTTATCCATGACTTCCACAATCATGGATGGTGGATCACCCATTTGCTTTGTTTATTTCAACGTTTCCGTGCACCTCACATTTGAAGAGGTATATTCAACAGAATTGATGACATGGTAACTGAAGTTTAAAGATATTTTATTTTTCTACTCAAAAGTCACTTATTTGTTTATCCTTTCTAATAATCTCAATCTTACACATCTATATTTGCTTAGAAAACAAAGAGGACTCCAAAAATTGAAGTTGGGATTAGGAGTACCCATTCTTCAACCGATGAATGGCTACAGGTTTATTGTGCTTTATAATAAACTTATTGGATATCATATTTCATGCTTAAACTTATAACAACATTATTGAACTTTTGAAATCTCTTTCTCTACATTGTGTTTTGATCCTAAGGGAACCGCATATATTCAGTCTTTATGGAGCAATTCAAAGAAGAAGTAGACAACCAATCTAAAATATGCCAAAGTGATGAATGCTGTTGTTATTTACCAATTCTTTGCACAACTTAAAAATGATGTGGTTAATGAGTTATTATTCTCATATGGTTAGCAATTTGTTGCTATCTGCATAATGGTGTCCATAATGTTCAAAATGTCAAAGTAATTAATCATACTACTTTATCATTTTTGAATACCATGGATGTGTCTTTATTTAAGTTGAGGGAAATATTTTAATATTGAAGGATGATGTCTGACTAAAGTAGCTGCTGACTTGTATCCTGTCTAGTTATGAAAATATTTATGCAATGAATTAAAGATTATGTTGGATGCTTAATTAATGCACACGCCTTTTGATTTTAGATATCTTGGTCATTATTGAAGGACCTATTTCTGTGTGTATGAAAAAGAAATCGTAATTGTATTCTTGCTTATAATTTTGAAATTTCTTTGTTAGTAATGCTGCTTGGTTTTGTGTTCATGAATTCTGCAAGTACTTACTTAACTTAAAATTGGTCACAAACTCAGATGCTGGTGTATGATGGACAAGCACAAAATCCGTAATTCTTGATGAAGGTTCAATTACAAATTTTGGTTCCAAGTTGCATGGATTTGACATTGACACTTGTTTAGAGGTAATTCATAATCCGTTGCATATTCTGCCATTGCTGACTTCATTTTTATATGGTGTGTCCTAATGTAATCATTTCTCATCCATTCTCTCTCCTAACAAGTACTTAGTAGTAATGTATGATTTGACTAATATTGAATTTAGAATAATATTTACTATCTGTTGAATAGGTTTGCTATCTATAACTTGGGTTTAATATATTAAATTGCACCGTGTCAGATGATTTCTTATTATGACTATGCAATGCTTAACAAATACTTTTGGTTATACAATGCATTATAAATTTATACCAACAAAATCTAAACTGGAATTAAATTATCTTCATGTTAGATAAAAAGTGAAAGAGTTTGACAGTGAATCATGGAAATTTACAATCAGGAAAAATTGACATCTGAAAATTTCAGTTTACCTTTTCCATTCAAATTGCAAATATGGAAGAGAATCATATGGAATAGCTGCATGTGATGAACTTAGTTGGTATAATTGGAGAAGATGAATATTTATGATGGTATCTAATTTTCTATTTTGTCTGGGCAATGACTGTGGTCACTGGTATCATGGTTGTAGACCCGTGTTTGCATGCATTCATCTTCTCAGCCTAGTTCAAGAACTTAGTCTTAATAACTGGAATGCTGCTGGTCTGGTCTTTATCCTTTATTAGACAATCCAAGAATAAGCAGTGAAGCAGTTCTGCATTATTATGACTTGGAACTTTATATGCATATCTTGTTACTTTCTGCACTCAGCACTAATTTACTGGAAATATACTTTATAGTTTATACTAACTGTTTAAATTGGTTAGTGTATTATGCAATAACTCCACATTCAACGATATATAGAACTATGAATCAACTGATATGAATTATTGATACAACATAGGTGATTGATCGTATGGATGAAGATCAAGCTTGTCTATTTGGGCATGTGGCATTAAGTTTCTTTTATCCTACGATTCTCATTGTTTCTACCCCGAATATTGAATACAATGTAGTGCTCCAGAAGTCAAATCCTTTAACCCAAAAGAACCTGACTTTGCACCACAGATTGGTGTATTTAAAAGGGAATGGAAACTTGAAGATGATGTACTGAAACATGCTGATATAGAATACCATTATAATGTGTTGGGAAAGATAACAAATATTACTCAATAAGCAGAAGCAACTGGATCCTTTTTTTTTTTTTTTATGTAATTCAAATGAGCTTTACAAGGCTTTAAGATAAGCAACATATAATATTATACTTTTTATGTAATTCAAATGAGCTTTATAAAGTTTTAAAATAAGCAACAGATAATATTATACAACTATCCACATGCACAAAGCAAATAAATAATTCACAAATTTTAATATGGAAAAACCTTAATAAAAGAAAAAGCCCAC
Source organism: Canavalia gladiata (assembly GCA_037954105.1). Classification (NCBI taxonomy): domain Eukaryota; kingdom Viridiplantae; phylum Streptophyta; class Magnoliopsida; order Fabales; family Fabaceae; genus Canavalia; species Canavalia gladiata. Next base: position 22,316,083 of record CM075660.1, read on the forward strand.
AGGATCTAGTATAGTAAAAACTTCTACTAATAAAATTAATGGGTATACTACAAATCCCTTCAAAATCATCTGGAATCAACAGAGAATTTAATCTTCATCAACAAGATGAATATCAACCTAACAAACACACTAATGAGTATTCAGACCAAACAATGTAGAGAGAAAAATAAAGAATTATTAGTACCAAAACAGAGCTTACAATGTAGGGATCATCATAGTAAAATTTTAGTAATAATAAAGCACATTTGTACTCCCAGTCTTCCAACACTGGTTGCTCATTTCCGTCTCCATTCTCTCGTTGCGTCGTTGCTCTCATTTTCTTTCTTTTTCGCTTTTCAAATTCTCTCTCTTCTATTTTTGGGCTTGTCTCCCACTTTTCTTTTTGCCTTTTTCTTTCTTTATTTTGAAAATTCATTATGCGCCCACTTTCATGGGTGATTCATGTGACAATTCTCCCCCTCATAAATCAAGTGGGGTCATGGTCACCAAACCTGCTTTCTTTCTATAAGTAGAAAACTTTTCTGTGGGTAGGGTCTTTGTCATCTTATTTTAACCATTTTCATCGGTATGAATTTTCTCTAATGATAGTTGTTTCATCTCCAACTTATCTTGTACCCAATGGTACCAGACTTCAATATGCTTAGACCTTGAAGGAAAGGTTGAGTTCTTGCTGAGATGAATTGCACTCTGGCTATCACAATACAAAACATACTTCTCTTGCGAGAGATCTAACTCTTGTAGGAATTTTTGCATCCACAAAAGTTCTTTAACAGCTTTTGTAATAGCAATATATTCTGCATCTATGAAAGATAGAGTAACATATTTCTGTAGCTTGGATTGCCATGATACTGCTCCACCTACAAAAGTCATCATATATTTAGAAGTAGACTTTCTAGAATCCACATCACCAACCATATCTGCATTCGTGTAACCATCCGACACGAGTTTACCACTCCCAAAGCACAAATAGACTCCAGAAGTACCTCTGAGTATCCATTTCATAGCTTGTCAGTGCTCTTTACCAGGATTTGAGAGAAACCAATTGACCACACCAACGACATGAGAAATATTAAGCCTTGGGCATACCATTGCATACATCAAACTCCTAACTATAGATGCATATAGGATCTTTTGTATTTCTTCTTTATCTTTCTCACTTGTAGGATACTAATTAGTGCTCAACTTAAAGTGACCTACAAGTGAAGTACTAACTGCTTTGCAATTTCCCATATTAAATCTATACAATACCTTTCCAATATATTTTTGTTGCAGTAACCATAATTTACCATTCTTCCTATCACGAGTAATCCTCATGCCAAGGATTTTCTTTGCAAGACCTAAATCCTTCATTTCAAAGGATTTGTTCAACTTCTTTTTGAGATTCTCAATCTTTTTTATGTCATGACCAACAATCAACATGTCGTCAACGTAAAGAAAGAGAATGATAAATTTTCCATTAGAAAATTTCTTCACAAACACACAACAATCAAAAGAATTTTTACTGTACCCGGGATCTACCATGAAGGAATCAAATTTCTTATACCATTGCCTCGGAGCTTGTTTAAGCCCATACAAGCTCTTCTTTAACTTGCAGAAAAACTTCTCTTTACCTTTGATTGAGAAGCCTTCAAGTTGCTCCATATAGATTTCCTCCTCCAAATCACCATGGAGAAATGTTGTCTTCACATCAAGTTGCTCAACCTCTATGTTCAAACTAGTTGCCAAGTTAAGCATAACTTGGATTGAAGACATCTTAACCATAGATGAAAAAATTTCTTCAAAGTCAATGTCTTTCTTTAGACTGAACCTTTCACAACCAACCTTGCCTTGTACCTTCGCCATGAGCAACTATCTTTTGATTTCAACTTGAATACCCATTTATTTTTGAGTGATTTCTTGCCATCAAGCAACTTCATTAACTCAAATGTGTGATTCTCATGTAAGGATTTCATCTCTTCTTGCATGGCTTTGTACCAATTATGCCTCTGCTCATGTGACATAGTTTCTCCATAGCTTTCTAGCTCTCCCCTGCTTGTGAGAAGTACATATTTACGTCGAGGATATTTTTGTGAAGGATGTTTCTCTCTAATAGATATTTTCACCTGAGACTTTAGAGATGGTTCTGGAGGAATTGAATTAATAGGTTCATTGATCTGGGGGCTCAAGACCATTGATTGTATTCTCTACTTCTGCATTCACATCTCCCCCGTTATTAGTAACCCTATTAGGAGGCTCTATTTCAACATTATTGTACCCATGAACAACTTTTTTTTTTTTCATTTTTGTCAATATTTTCAATGGTCTGATCTTCAAGAAAAATAACATCTTGGCTTTTAATAACTTTCGTGTCAACAGGATCCCAAAAATTGTAACCAAAATCTTCACAGTCATAACCCAAGAAGATACATTGTTTAGACTTACCATCAAACTTTGTCCTCTTATCTCTAGGAATATGAACAAATGCCTTGCAACCAAACACCCTCAAGTGACTGTATGAGACATCATTTCCTTTCCATACCCTCTCTAGAACATCACCATTTAAAGGAACTGAAGGAGAAAGATTGATTAAGTCTACTGCAGTTCTTATTGTTTCACCCTAAAAGGCTTTAGGCAATTTGGCATGAGAGTCTACACATCTGATTTTGTCATTAATCGTGCGGTTCATTCTCTATGCAACCCCATTATGTTGTGGGGTCTTTGGAACTGTCTTCTTGATCTTTACAATAATGCTCAAACAGACCCATGTATTCACCACCATTGTCTGCTCTAACACACTTTAACAATGTACCTGTTTCTCTTTCAACACCAGTATGGAAGTGTCTAAAGGCTTCAAGTACTTGATCTTTATGGATTTCAAAACAAAAGCTCACACCTTTCTAGAGTGGTCATCAATAAATATAATAAAATAAGAATAACAACTAAGGGATTTGACATCCTTAGTGAAAACATCAATGTGAACTAAATCCAAAATACTTTGTCCCCTATGAGGAGGTTAAGTGCGAAAGGAAACTCTATATTGTTTACCAACAAGATAATGAGAGCAAGTTTTAAGAGATGTACCTTTAACTGGAAGCAAACTTCGTCTGGAGAGAGTGTTAAGACCTTTCTCACTTAAGTGACCAAGACGCTTATGTCATAGCTCAGCAGAGCAATCCTCAACTGCATTCACCTAAGCTGTAGACAACTCTGTCGATGTCTAATAAAGAGTATTTCGCTTCACTTTCTTTGCTACCACCAAAGTTCCCTTGGTGTATTTCCATTTTCCATCACCAAAAATATTATGGTAACCATCTTCATCAAGTACCTATACTAAAATCAAACTAAGACGCATGTCAAGAATGTGCTTGACATTTTTCAAGTGTAGCTTGTATCCGGTATTAGTCTCTAACCAAATTTATCCAATGCTAGCAATTTTGCTTACCCCCTAATTTTCCATCTTTACTTGTCCAAAATCTCCAGCAGTGTAGGATGTAAAATACTCACGATAAGGTATGACATGAAATGAGGCAACAGAATCAACAACCCATTCATAATCTTGACATGTGAGATTAATAGAATTATTATCATAAACAATGACAACTTCACCATTAGATACAACTGTTGTAGTGTCTTTATCTTCTTTCTTACTATTGTCTCTTTTCTTTGATTTCTCCTGCTTAAGCAACCTACATTATTTCTTCATGTGTCCCATTTTATTGAAATGGAAACACTTGATTTCTTTCCTGGATCTTGATTTTCCTCTTGACTTGCTATGGTCGTCAAATTTATGAAAATTTCTATTTTGACTTCTTCCCCGTAACTCCACAACCAAAGCTTCAGTGTGAGTTGAGGAGCTAGCAAAACCATGTCTCTTCCTCCTAGTCTCTTCATTCAGGAGATTGTCTTTTACCATATTAAAAGTAATTTTTCCATTAGAGGTAGAGTTGCTAAGAGATACCACCAATGTTTCCCAACTATCTGGCAATGAACTAAACAACAACAATGCAAGCAACTCATCATCTAACACAATCTTAATAGTGTTCAATTGGTTCACAACATTCTGAAAACTACTCATATGCTCGGTCATCGAGGAACCATCATTGTATTTCAAATTTACAAATTTTCGAATCAAGAATACTTTATTCTGTGCATTTTTAGACTCAAACAATTTCTGTCAATATCTTCCATAGGTTGTGGGCATTAGTTTCACTAGATACACGATGATAAATTCTTTGGTCTATCCATTGCCTGATCGTACCAATAGTTTTTCTATTTATTTTCTTCCACTCTTCATCAAATTTATTTGTTGGTTTAGTACCATCACCCTCAATAGGATCATATAAGTGTTTATAGAATAATAAGTCTTACATTCAAGATTTCCAAATGGAGTAATTTGTGGAATATAATTTCATCATAGTTCTAGCAATATCACCTTCACCCATTTAAATGCACTAACCAGAACTCCAACTAAGGAGCTCTGATACTAGTTGTTGGGAAAGATAACACTTTCCCTTTTTGCAATTTAAATGAGTTCTAAAAGACTTTCAAATAAATAACAGATAATATTATACAACTGCCCACATGCATAGAGCAAATAAATAATATCAAAAAGTACAAATTTTAACGTGGGAAACCCCTCAGTGAAGGGGAAAAATTCATAGAACCTAGTCTATTAAAAACTTCCACTAATAAAATTAATGGGTATACCATAAGTCCTCCCGAAACCATCAGGAATCAATAGAGAATTTAATCTTCATCAACAAGATGGATATCAACCTAACAAACACACCAATGGATATACAGGCCAAGCAACACAAAGAGAAAATATACAATTATTGGTACCAAAACAAAGCTCACAATTTAAGGATCATCATACTAAAATTTCAGCAATAATGAAGTACATTTACACTTCCAATCTTCCAACATTGATTGCTCATTTCCGTCACCGTTCTTCCGTTGCGTCAATGCTCTTCTTTTCTTTCTTTTATACTTTTCAAATTCTCTCACTGAGCTTGTCTCTCATTCTTTTCTTTTTGCTTTTTTTTTCTTTATTTTAAAAAATCATCATGAGCCCATTTTATTGGTGACCCACGTGACATAATGTAATATGTGAATGGAATAGTGAAAACAAATAATGTTTTAAAAACTAGACATGTTGATACTTGTACAGTTCTTAGGTATTGAGATTGATGGGGTTTTGTAAGTGAAAAAATAGAATGGATGCTAAGTGCGAGGGGCGAGAGAAGATTTGAGAGATTTGCTTTAGATGATGTCTAGTGCTTCCTAGTTATTAGAGTTCCTTTACAAGTCTGATTTGATTGCTAGAAAGCAAGATGTGAGATATTTTATGGAGGATGGACAATAAAACATTAGGATCTTAATCGACAGATCCAAGGATAATGGTGGAATTGAAAGAAAAGGCATGCTGCCTTGTATTGGTTAATCATAAATATGATGATGACCCAATTTCAATGATTATTCTCACCCATTACAGCAGGAGATTATGTATTTATACTTTATTCATCATTTCATATGATGTCTATTATCCATAACATTAAAAATTAGAAAATTACACTCAGTGCATGCTTGGATATGCTTCTCAAGTGTCATGAACATATAAACTACTCTTTATTGTGTTGAAGTCAATAAAAATCTAAGCATGTTATCAATGTAAGAGACAGCTACATTTAGTTTCCAATCATATTTTGAGCATGATTGTCTTTTCCAGAGAATTATGTGCAAAATTATACGTATTAACACTAAACAAAAGAATCGAGGCACTGTATTTACATATTTTCTGTTATTGATGGTGCAGAGTTAATCGACACTGTTATAGATTGTAGTGAAGTTTACAAGGTTGTAGAGATATGAAGCTATATTATCAATTGTATATGCGTGATAAAAAATATTGTTTAAATAATAATTACGATAAAACTAACCATGAGTGATCAAATGGAAGATGAGGGTAGTCAATCCTGAATTGCCTTAATTAATAAGATTAGTTTTCTCAAATAAAGAATTATGTTCAAAATAGTAAATTTTTTATTAACAAATCATTTGTAATTATTATTAGGAAAATGCTAACTAATCTTATAATAATGTTTGTTAAAGAATAAAAAGAAAATTTTTGTAGAATATACTGGTACATATATATATATATATATATATATATATATATATATATATATATATATATATCATGTGTTATACATTGATTATTTCAAAGATTAAAAATAATATATTTTAAAATGAGTAGTTAAAACCTATCGTTTTTAAAATATGTGATTAAAATTAAAATTTTAGAAAAATTAAAAAATTATTTAATTTTAAAATATATTCATAAAATATAAAAAAATTTCTATCAATTAATTTTTAATTATTCTTTTCATAATTTTTATATTTTTATGATAAGATTTATATAATATGCTAAATATATTTATTAGTATTTTTCCAATTGAAACCTAATTTTATAAAAAATAAAATTTTGATCAAATTAATTTTTTCTATTTTTTAAAAAGGTTGGAGGGGGGTATGAGAATATAATGCTCTCCCAACTTTATATTATTTTATTTATTATTTATATATTTAATTATGGATCTTATAAATAATTAAATCTTTACAAAATATTTTTATTATTAGAAATTTGTATAAATAATATAATTTGTATTATCATGTGAGATTTATTTATATAAAATAAAATATATTAAATTCTTACATAAAACAATGATATCTAGGAAATTTTAATTTAATAATATATTTTTAATGGTAATTACTTGGCCAAAAACTAACACATAATTTAATGATAATTTTTTTTTAAAAAAATTGATATATATTTTATTTTTTATGTTTATAACTTTGATTATAGTTTCTATGATTAGTTTTAATCCTTCTAGAAAAACTGAGTGAAAATTTTTAAATTGATCGCGAAAAGAGAGAAATAAAAACAAAATTAAATAGTGATAATTAAAGTTTTATAAATTTGTAATATTTTTTTAAATATTATATTAGTAGTGATGACTAAAGTAGTTAATTGAAAAAGTAAAATACCCATTATTTTGATTTACGAAATTTCTAATTATTTTTACTATAAATTAAAAATAGTACTTCAAAAAATAAAATAAATTAAAAATAGGAAAAAGAAATTTAATTAAATATTTATGAATTGTAAAGGAGACCCAAACCCACAATTCTCGGTTGAATGAATTTATAGATACGGTCACAGTCACATCGTGGATAGTGCTCTTGGTAGCTGCACAACATTCTTTCTTTAATCTTTATTTGAATAAAGAGAAAGAATGAGGATTTTTTATTGGACCTCGACCATTCCATGTCCTTGTCAGGTTTTACGGTGTCACAAATCTGAATTTTATTTCTTGTTATCTTTCAATTCTTTATCGCTACTTTCTCTCTCCCTCCCTCTCCATTTTCAGTCTTTTACAATTTTTATATAATTGATTTGACTCAAGTGTTGTCTTTGTGAGTAAACCCACTCATTTTATCCTTGAACAATGTTTGGCATGAATCTTTTTATGTAATTCTTCCATTTTGCAACTGTAACACTAACATCCCTTTCTTGATCATTCAAGAACTCTCATTCTCGATTGTTCAAGCCATAGAAGGTTAATTTGGATGTGAAAATTGAAGAATCTTGATTAATCAATCTTGACAAATCTTAATAAAAAATGATAAATCTTTTATTTGTGAGATGTGATTAGGTTCTATATTTGAGTCTAGATGACCCATACTTATTTACATGATGAAATCTTTGTTCTGTATGATGAAATTCAGATGATCGAGATGCATGAGTTATGATGACCCAAAACCAAATTTGGACTTGCAGTATGATTTGAACTGCAGATGAAGCTTTATTCAACAATTATGAATCCGAAAGGGATATATATGTGAGCTTTTACGGCCCAAATGGGATCAGCAGGGAACATGAATTCTTGATTCATATTACAAAATGAGAATGGTATGCTTATTGGTTGAGAATTTATGGTTCTAAATGCAATTCTAATATGAATGTTTATTGAAATTCATATTGTAAAATTAAATAGTATTTAACATTTATTTAATGAAATTGTAATATGAATCATGATTTATATTGTAAAATTGAGATGGTATATATGAAAACTGGTGATTTTAAATGGAATTACATTAATCAGACGATCTGAATTGATGGTTCAAAATGTAATTGCAATATAAATTATTTTTATATTGTAAAATTAGGATGGTGTGTTTGAAAAATGAAAGCACTAAATACAATTGCGATAAGAATCTTTATTCATAATCTAAACAATCCGAATAATATACTGATAATTGATGGTTTTAAAAGTGATTGTAAAATCGGATGGTGTGCTTTAGAATTGAATGTTCTAAATGCAAGTGAAGAATGAATATATATATATATATATATATATATATATATATATATATTATATTAAAATTCATATGGTAAAATTAAATTATGCGTGGAAACTAAAAAGTTGAAAATGTAATTGCCATAAAAATTATTATTCATACTGTAAAATTGGAATGATATGCATGAGCATTAACTATCCTAAATAGAGTTGAGTTGCTACACGAATCTTTAATCATATTGTAACAATCATGATGGTATGCTTAGAATCAGCTGGAAAAATCTATTGAAGCTACGACTCTATATTTCTTTTAAAAGAGTACTGCCTTTAATATCATTGCAAATGAACTTGGTTTTGAAGATGTTTCCATGATGATTGCTTTCAAACTTATTATTGACCTAAGAGGCTCTAAGAAGAATTTGGGTAAAGCTCCATATTTCAAATTACAAAATATGAAATAGACTCTTCTGGAAAAGCTTGTATATGTTAGATGAAATTTGTTGGTGCAACTGATGAGGAGTTGACACATTTTATGATGGTATCTGTTCTCCACATTTCTCCGTGCAGTGACTTCAATCCTTACAAATGCATTCATGTACCGTACTAGTTCAAGACCTATAGATGTGGGGCTATGTAAAAGCTGATCGGCATGAAACCAAATTACCATAGAAATCTGATATAATTAACGTTTGTGTTTGAAAATATAGATGAAGAAGCTTATCTATCCGAGGAAGTTTCCTTATGTTCTTTTTGTACAAGTTGAATACAACGAATGCTCTGTATGACCAAGAACAAAAAGGTATCTGACTTAGAAACTTTGGAAAACGACCACGTACCACAATTTGAGTACACCATAGAGTAAGACAATTGCAATTTGAGTTTAGTTTGGTTGTGGTTCTGCTAATATTTAGCGTGACTTTTTTTCACTAACTGCTATTATTATAATTATTATATATATTAATAATAAATTTTAAATTAACCAAGCTTGTAGTTCATTAATAATAAATTTGATTTCTAAAAATTGTTAATTTATAAAATTTGATATTTAAATAAGCTAATTTTATTTATATATTGTTTATATTTTAAAAAAAAATTGATTAAATTAATATAACATTTTAAAGAATGAAACAAAATGTACAGAATTTAACTTTAAAAGATTAAACTATATATATTTATTCAATCAATATTGCTATTTAATATATGTTTTAATAATAATAATATTATTAATTAATATTTTTTTAAAATAAAATTTGAAATTATAAAAATGATAAAAAATAAAATAAAATATTAAAATAAATAAAAAATTAAAAAATTCATTAAAGCATAAATTTTTACACAACTATTAAATTAGTTGTTGTTGATATTGACAATGTTATTAGGTGTGTCAATTGCAAATAATTTTTGTAACAAGATTGAGATTGTATTATTTATTTTAAAATATAATAATAATGGTTGGTATATCCTCAGCAAAAGAGAGTAAAGTAACAAGAAGGATAGGCAAGTTTAAAAAATATCGAACTATTTCGATAAAAGATACATTTTCCATTTTTATTGGTGATTATTTATTACGAATAAGTAATGTGAAATGTTAATTTCGTTTTTGCTAAGCGCTCTTTGAAGTAATTTTAAAGAATTAAGGTCGGTACGGTTTATATTACATTCGTGTGGAGGCTCTTTGAAGTAATTTTAAAGAATTAAGGTCGGTACGGTTTATATTACATTCGTGTGGAGGTTTGTTGGACGTAATTTATTTTTTTACTCTGAAAAAAGCTTGGTTGAAGTGTGTTAAAAATTGGAAATGTTGATTAAAATAAAATTTATTTTTTATATTATCATTCACTCAATTACATGATTATTCATTTTTTATTAAAAAAAAATAAAATTTAACGAATGAATAAATTGGTTTATAATTTTAAAAAATTGGTCACTAATTAATTTTGCAACCAATTTTGCGACTGAATAGAAATAGTTGCTAAAATCCTAGTGGTAAAACATGTTTGGTATTGAGCTAGATTTTTTGGTAGCTAAATTAGGTACAGCGATCAAAATTTTCGGTCTAAAAAAAATTAAAATCGGTTATTAATGTGGTCACTTTATTTATTTTAAACCATCAAAATAACAAATCTATCGTAAAACCGGTCATAGAAACATTTTGTGGATGACTAAAACAGAGACAAAATTCGGTCGCAAAATTGGCTACTAAAATCGGTCGTTAAATTGGTCACTAAAATAGTTTGTCAATGACTAAATTAGAGACGGAATATTCGATCGCAAAATCGATCGTAAAATTGGTTACTACTATATATATGCTGATGGCTAAATTAGAGATGGAATATTCATTCGCAAAATTGGTAGCTAAAATCAGTTGCTAAATTAAAGAAGCTTGTCGAAGGTATCAAATTTTATGTATGCTTAATAGAAACTCAACTTGGTCCCATGCGCACCACGTGAAATGCCACAAATTAAAACTTTTTTCATCTACTCGTTTATGATAATTTATATCGTCCAATTTTTCCTCAAAAGAAAGGGAGATGTTAATTCAAAATTATAAATAAATAGAAAAAGATGGTTCTCTATCTATACAATAAATTTCTCTTCTCAGCTTCTTTCTTTATCCTCTTCATACCATCTTTACTGCTCTGCTCACTCAGGTTTCTTTTTCTCTCTTGTAATGTATTAGTGTTTGTGTTGTCTTTCTTGAACTGTAGTACTTTTCTTAACTGACGAATCACCAATTGTACAATTACATACACCCATAAACATATATATACCAGCATATATATATATATATATATATATATATATATATATATATATATATATTGCATAATTAAATGTTAGCTAGTTGTCTCCCTGAATCACCCTCCGTAGTAACAAGCAATGTGTAGTTAATTTACTTGCAGGGAGAAAGAAACCAAACACTAAACTAAAACAAATGTGAAAGAATATACCAAGAACTAATTTTACTAAGAAAAATCTTATTAAGACAAAGTATTTACCTTATATTCCAAAATTAGTTTTTCATTCAAATAAAGTAATACCACCAATATCTTTGCACAACTTTAACTTTAGCAAACTTTTCAATATTATGCACAAGAATACCCAGAAAACAAATCAAGGAAAGAAATTTTGCAAACTAAATATGTTCCTAACTCCCTAGATACACAAAGAAAGGAAGAAAAGAAATTTATCTTAAAGAAATTTCAGAGGAGCAGTGATGACGGATAAGAAGTGGAGCCTGGAGAATATAAAAAGCTTCGAACACGGGAAGAAAGAAGAGGACCTTCAAAGACTAGGAGAAGTGGATCACTAGGAGAAGTGGATCATGAGAGAAGAAGAGGAGCTTCAAACACTGGAGGAAAGAAGAGGAGCTTCAAAGATCAAGAAGTGGAGCCTAGGAGAAGAAGAGGAGCTTCAAACACATAGGGAGGAAGAGGACCAGTAACAACTTACGACACATGGAGCAAGAAGAGCGGTAATGACTTACAACACGAGAAGAAAAGAAGAAAATTTCCTTCAATTAGAGTGTGAGCATTTAGGGTTCAAACGACCAACAAAGAGAAAAAATTGAATAGCGCCAAATTAAATTTTTTGAGATCGAATACATCGGGCACTAAATACTGTTTATTAAATAAATTAATTAATGATCGAATTAGCTACTTTATTATATTTTTTTAATTTTGCGATAAAAAATTCAGTCTCTTATTCGATATCAAAGCAATTTAATAAAAAAAAATTATTTTAAATAATGTCGATCGCTAAATTGGTTTCTATTAGCGACCGACTATACGTAGTTACAAAATTTGATCTAATTATATATATTTTTGTAGTATTTCTTTTGAATTAGTTTTTTTTTTCTTACAGACTTTATAAATATAAAATTTAGACTTTATAATATATTAATTTTTTCTCATATTATATATATATATATATATATATATAATATGGTTAGATTTTTTAAAAACTAAGATTCTTATTATCATAGAAGAAGATGTTAGTGTTCTAAAAAACATTTATTATTATTTTTTATTTTTAAAATTAAGTAGAGTAAATTTCTATTAAAATAAACATCATTATTTTTATCTTTTAGAGGAAGGGAGAAGAATGAAAATATTATAACAAATTAAATATTAAATTATATAAATGATATTCATTTTGTTTTTAGAAATTGACTTTATTTTATTTTTTATTCATTGAAATAATATTCAAATTCAACTTTCAACCATATATATTGAAGATAATTTTGATGTCATGGTTTGTTGTCTGTTTATTTTGTTATAATATTTTTTATATGAAAAATGTTAATATTTATTAAAAGTAAAAGTTTCTATTAAAATATATTATTTAATATTATTTAATATTTTTATGATAGTTTTAATGTATTTATACATTTTTTTAATATATATTTTTTTCATTAACATTCTTAAAGATTATTTTACTGAAATTTTTTTAAAAAATAGTATAATTTTTATATTTAAATTAAAAATTATATATTATTTATAATAATAAAAAATAATTAATATATTAATTTATGATAATATATTATTTTATATATTATAGATGAAAAAGTATTCAAGAATAAAATATGCTTATATTTTATTTTTGGTTTGTGTGAAAAATGTTGATAGGTAGGAAGAGAATTTTAGAGCAATATGAATTTGAGATAATTACGAAATAGAGTATAAAACTAGAGAAGTGGAGTAAGGGTCAATAAATTTAACTATCTAAAGAACCTCTAATAAATATTTTTTAAATAAAGATCAAGAGAGCACTTGTTATCCAATAAAAAAAGAAAGGTCACTCAGATACAAATTCCTTGTATTTTATATGTGTCAATGCTTTGTTACACAGCAAAAGTAAGGATAGACTCCTCATTATCTAAGTTTGATTTCTCATGATTTTTTGCACCGTGAATATATGATTCCATATGACCATATGACCATACAACAACTGTAATACAAAAAAATGTTGATTTAGTTAAAATAGAAAGTGACAAGATATTAAGGTTTAATTGATTTTTTTTTCTTTTGGAACTTTTTTTTTGTTTTTGTCTCTCTTAATTAGTCCTTTATTTTGCTAATTTTAAATTTATAATTGATTTGATGAAAACAATGTCTGCCTTCAATGAGCAAACACATTTTGTTCCAAAATTATGCTTGACACGAATGTTTTTGTGGCAATTTTCATATTTGTAATATTAATTTATATATTCTCTTTCTTGATTAATTGAAAAATGTTAATAACCGAAATTATTACGATGAACTTTAATTCCATTCAAAATGAATTTTATAATCTTGAATATTTTATAAATTTAAAATGACTCTCAGTCACCCAAATCTTAAGAATTTTTTATTTATAATTTTGAATCAATAGGGTCTTTTGAAGCTCATAAATTGAATTCGTTTTCAAGATAAACTCTATTCTATTATTTTAAATCCTGATGAGATGTTTTAATCCTTTATAACCTTAAATTCAATTGTGATTCATAACGGTGAATGCAAATAAGAATCTAAGTATGTGCCTTGATAATTGACCCTAAATAAAATTTATATTGTTAAAGTGGGATGAATTGCATTGTATCTTAGTGACTTTAAATGTAACTAAGATTGGAAATATGAATCTAATCATGGGCCTTCATGGCTGGCCCCAAATGTAGTTGATATTATCAAATTGAGGATAAATGCACTGTGGTTTATTAACTTTGAAAGCAATTTTGGTTGAGTTTTTGGTGAAGTATATATAATTGCACCCTGAATTTCAACATGGATCTTTTCATGTTCTTAATTATAATTACAAAATAAATGCAAAGAAGAATCTAAGCATATGTGTTGATGACCTAAATGTAATTCTTTTTTATTTATATGTTGAATGGGGATCATTGACCCTAATGGCCCTAGATGTAGTTTTTATTTTTTATTTTTTAAAGTTTTTTATTCATTTAGATAAGATGGTTAGTATTAATAGCATGAGCCTTGATGATGTTAAATATAATAAGCATGGGTTTAATTGGCCCTTAATACAATTACTTTATGAATGCAAACATAAATCTAAGTACATCCCTTGATAATTGATTTTAAATGTAATTCATTTAAAAAAATTGAGATGAAATGCATTTTTCCTTGGTGACTTTGAATGAAATTTTTCTTAATTGTTTGATGACACTGTATACAATTGCATGATGAATCTAGGCAAGAGCCTTTGATGGCCCAAAATAAAAGTACAATATAATGCAAACATTTATCTATGTACCCTAATGGCTAACTCTAAATGCAATAATGTTGAAAAGTTGTGATGGAATGCGAATCTTGGTTACTTTAAATGCAATGGTGCTTGAACTTTTAATGACAATAAATACAATTTCACTATGAATCTAAGCAAGTGCATTCATGGTTGTTCCTAGTTGCAATTCATATTGTAATGTTTGTATGGAATGCATTCTATCTTAGTCTCACTAAATGCAATTAAGTTCAAGACTTTGATGACACTAAAATTCAATTGCACAACGAATCTAAGCATGGTCTATGATGGTCTTAAATGTGAATTTAAGCTTGCACCATGATCCTAATTTCCTAATGCAATTTTAATATTAATAATGATGAAAATGGTTTCCATTAATAGCATGAACTTTGATGATATTAAATACAATTTGAGCATGAATTTTAGCATGGGTATACAATTATCGTATGAATGCACACATGAATTTGAGCATATGCCTTGATCTTGATTGTAATTTTTTTTAATATTTTTTTATCCATAATTTTGAATATCGGTGGTTGAGATCAATAGATTGAGCCTTAATATCTAATGATGCTAAATATGCTAAATATAATGATAGTATGAATTTAAGCATGGTCCTTGGTGGCCTCATTTGCAAGTGCAATATGAATGCAAGTATAAATCTAAGCATGTGCCTTTGATGGTTATCCCTAAATGCAATTCTTATTGTAAAATTAGGATGGAATTCTTTGTACTTTGGTGACTTTGAATGCAACTATGCTTGAATCTTTGATGACTCTAAATGTTGCAGCATGAATCTATGTATGGGACGTGACAGCTTCGAATGCAACTAAAATATGAAGATTTAACTATTTATTAGTAGTGTAAAATTGTGCCTTGTTGACTCTGATTGCAACTTTAATATGAATTTTTATTTCGTATAGTAAATTTGAGATGGAATATTCAGCTTTGGTGATCCTAAGTTGATTGAAATATGAATTTTTTATCTATAATGTTAAATTGGGAAGGTATATTTAAGCCTTAATGATCCTACATGCAATTGTAAAAGGGATTTTTCATTCATAAAGTAAATTTTGGGATGATCTGTTTGAGCTTTGATGACCCTAAAATTAAGAAAGTTAAAGATTTTAAACAATTTCAATTCGCCTCCGAGACAAGTCAAATAAGGATTAAGATATTATGATCAACGAGCACCTTTACATGCTTAAAGTGTTTTTTATTTTAATTTTAGATGTACCTCTTTCTAGCAGTAAACATGGTTCTTTTAAGATTTTGTTTGTTTACAATACTAACTAAATATTACAAGCTATAGTTGCCAGAAGAAACATGTTGAACTTCTTACATTAATGAGGTATATATTTTAATCATCTTAGCTGAGAATATGCTACAACTTTTCCATCATGTTCTTACATCCCTAAGCTACTGTACCATTGCTTGCATTTCATAGGGAAAATACAATTCTAACAAAATTGCAACATGAATCTTTTTATATAATATGAAACAAGATGGTACGTTTGTACCTTATTTATCCTAAATTTCAATTTTAATATGAATTCTTTATAAATAGTATAAAATTGGACTGTATGCTTTGTGTTTATTCATAGATCATGTAGAGTGTAAATTTAGAATGGTATATTTTAACTTTAATTACCTTTACTATAAGAAAAATAAAGATTTGAAGCAATTTCAACTTGGATGCCAGACACAACTCTAATTAAGATCAAAGTATGTATTTTCTACATGGAGTACCATTATGTGCTCAAGATGAATTTCAGCGTTTAACCTTACCTCATTTTAGTTAGAATGCAATGCATTCTTGAATTAAATGATAACATCATGCTTGGTTTTTCTATAGTTTATTGAAAGTTGACTCGATGTGAAAAATTATAAAGTTTTCTTTAAGATTAATGGTGAAAATTATCCTTGAGATGAGGATGACCAAGTTGTCCTTGAAAGGAAGATGCAAAGTGCAGGAATACCACTACATATAGGGAAACACACATAGGGAGTTGAGGTTTTTTCTTTTGTATGATGATTGATCTTGGTGACAGAATTACTTACTATAAATGTTTGACAAAATGACTGATAACTTCATTCTCCAATTAATTTACAACCTCAAAGTGATAATCTGTTTGTGCTGGGAAAGCATCTTTTTCATTCACATAGGGTTAACTTCATTTATAATTTTGAACATTACATGTAATAGTGTCTCATTTGTATGACATTGACAAATATAAGAGAGAAATTGATATTTTGAGATTTTTTGTCACACAATGCTTTCATTTTCTTGTTTAATTTTTGTCATTTGATTTTGTCCTAGTGGATAAGATTAGAGTTGAGTCGAGGCATTGAGATCAAATTTATGATTCTAAATGCCATACAAAATTGTAGTATAGAAAATGTTGATTCAGTTAAAATAGAAAATGAGGAGAAAACAAAAGGTTCAGTAATGTTTAAATTGGGAAATTGAAATAACTTGTTCTATAAAATGAAAAAACATTAATGGTGTAATTAAGTAAATTTAATTTTTGATATTATGTTGTTTGAATATTATCTTTAGTGAATTTTAATTCATTCTAACACCCAAATTTTCTTTGCCATTTAATAGTTCTCAGTTTCCTATATTGATCATCCACTTAGTGGTCACATTCAAGCATGTTTATGGAGGAAAGGTGATCTTTGGGGATTGGTTTCTATTTCAGTCATTGCTATCTACAATGCAAAAGCTTTTAACTTGTGTAAATTTATTAATCTTGATGTGGAGTCCAACCCATTTTTGGTTATTTTGTACATAACAAGAGCCAATACGAAGTTACATGAGTCTCTTATTACATCTTAATAGCATCTTTGGATTAGAAAGCAAAATCCATATCCACAAGATATTATACAGTTGCTGATCAAAGATGGTTCACAAGAATGCATTCATATTATGGCCATACACATTCCTAGTTTAGTGGAACAATCTATTGAAGCAGTGACTTTTTATTTTTTTTCAAAGAATACTACCATTATATCATTGTAAATAAACCTTGTTTTGAAGATGCTGCCAATGTTATGATTTCAAGGTAATATGAAATTACAAAAAAGTTTTAGTTTTAGTTATTATTTTGTATTTTATGCTTGACCTATAAGGCATTTTAGGAAATTCGATAAAGCTTCTTCCGAGACATACCTGTTTTTTGCTGCTCTAAAATCATATGCACTAGGTCCATCTTCTAAATTGTCAAATCGAAAAGAAACTCTTTTGAGGGGTCTCTAAATGTGAGGGAAAGGTACTTGTCTAGGAAAGATATAATTGGTGATGCAATATTAGCAACCATCAAATATACACATAATTCTAGAGATCCCCTCTACAAGGATGTCACAGTTTAGTATCTCTTTGAATTAAAATGATTTATTGAGTTTATTATATATTGATAAACTTTCTCTTGCCTTCTAAGCTAATTTTTTCAAGTAATACTTAATACAAGTAAAGGTGTTATCATGTCATGCATGTTGCTTTATCTGTGGGGTCAACTAAAGTATTTTTATACTTTTTCATAACTTTTGCAAATCTTTGTTGGTTTTTAATTGTAGAAAAATTCCTTTTCATTCCTTTGTTACTTTAAACTTAGAAATGATGTAAAGAATTGTTCCTGAACTGATATGTCATTGATATTAGCATCAATGTTAATATATGGGTAGCTATTCAATAAATTTACAGTTTTATTTTTGGGTAGATCTATGTTCCATATTTATTTATTTTTATATTTTTTTTGGGTTAAGGTATGGTGTATCATGTATGACAATGTTCATAGCCGATTCGTTTATTAAATATTTTTGTTATTTAAAGAATTTTTTTTCCAATATCTCTCCAAATTGAATGTTTATAAAATTAGTGAGCCTTTTTTTTCTATATTAAACTTGGAAGTTATCCTCCTCTTTTCATTCTAGTTTCCCATATACTTGATCCTTTTGGGACTTTCACAATCTAATTTTGTGCCAAAACTTATGTTTTTATCAAATAATCTTTTTGTATAACAATACTTGTAATTTCATTTTTTGGATAAAAATAATTTTTTCGATTTCTATCTCTGCAAAATTACATGAGCTTCCATTGTTTAATGGTTGCTAGATTGCTTACACAAGATGCTTCTAGGGAAGACCCTAGGCAGCATTTATAAATTATCCAGAGGCGACACTTATAGCTGAGTTTCATTCAAGATTCACCACAAGAGCAAACTAGAGGGGTTCCATTCCTAGGGATATACTTTGTATGTTTTGCCACCAGCATCATCTTTTGGATCCTATCTTTCCCATTGCAATTTACCCTTTCAAAACATTGTCAGAATCATTAGGATCATACTTGAAGGTTATAGAATGAAGCATGAATGTGATTGAATGTGTCAATGGGGTTCAAGCATGAATGTGATTGGATGTGTTAATGGGGTCTCTATAACTACAAATTTAAAGCATTCAAATTCAAAGGTGTTAACATGTGAAATAAAATTAATTTCTAAGTGTGGAGATTTAATACTTTTGGGTTCCCCAAGGATTGTTATAAGAAATAGAATGATGCTATCGAGATGCTTCCTTGACACTTCTATCATGGCTGAATAAGTATTTTAAGAGTATGACTATTCCTTTTGAGTAGCTTGATGAGACTGCAGACAACTTCGATGTCTGGATTTGTTCCAAGAATATTTTTAAAGAGATTTCAGCAAGTCAATCACAAAGGTTAACATAATGAAATTTGATGCAATACATTAGTTGAATCAATCTATATGAATTCATCATATGGTGTGCTTGAAAATGGAGTCATTGGTTAAACCATCAAGGATAAAACAAAAAATGCATATTGCGTATTTTTCAAAGAATCTTGGAGAATATAATGTAATTTACCTTTAATAAAACTGAATTGATGTTTAAATCAATAAAAATTTTAGTTTATGATTTATTGATAGTAATTAAATTGTAACTGAAGTATTGTATATAAAGAATATTTGGTTATAATTTTTTTAAATAAAATAGTTTTATTTAAATTTAAAATATCCATAAAATATAACAATATAATTGTTAGTTAAAAGTTAAATTTGAGGAAAAATATCTTAATATAAAAAAATTGAACATAATTAATAATTTTTAAAATCTATTATAATCTATTGTAAATTAGGTAAACAAGGTTCTTGGTTAGATAGGTGTCATCCTCTCCTTTATTATTTTCCTGTTCATTATTCTCTTACATATTTGTCACAACCGGGGTTACGACGAATGGCGAACAGAAAGAAATTTACGAAGAAGAAATTATTTTTAAGAAAAGTGAAGTCGCCATCAAAATTTTAATTTATTTTAAAAGAAAAAAAGATTGGAAAAACCTTTTGAAATAAAGATTCTAAGTCCGGGAGTCGATTACAAATAAGGAAGGTATTAGCATCTTATTCGCCCATCCAAAAGAACGGTACCCTTTACTAAATTGTGCAACAAATTAATCCTAAATTTAGACAAATGATAAAGTCCAAGCGTACAACTAAATGATGCAGAAAAAAAAAACTAGACAATTAGACAATAATGAATAAGTAGTTCAAAAATATTTATTTACATATGAGAAAAAAAAAACTAAATATGTACATAGAATAGCCTGACAGAAATCTAAATTCTGCTCCTACGTACTCCCGGGTGCGATGGAAAACCCAAGGCAACGTAGTTCTGTATTTGATGGTTCCAAAATAAATTGCGAAGACTTTTAAGAAACATTCAAATTAAAAATTATATTTTTGGAGAAAATGAGTTTTGTAAAAGGAAGAGAACAATAGAAAATATTTATTTTTAATTTTTCGAGTCCACATGTGCATAAAATTTAAGGCAAACGTAGGTTGCACTTAAACCTTTATGATTCTTTAAATACGGTAAGATAAAGTAATCTATATATACGCATCTAAAGTTCATTGTGTGAGATTAAAATATTTAAATTAAGTATATGAAATAATAAACTTAAACTTAACTTATTTAAAAGAAAAATTTTAGTAATACTTTGAAATCCTATACGCATAAAGTTTAAGACAAACGTAGGTTATACTTAAACTCATACGACTCTTCAAACACGATAAGATATAGTAGTCTATACATACGCATTTAAAGTTCGTTGCGGGAGGTCTAGATATACAATATTTAAATTAAATATATAAGATGATAAATTTAAAATTAACTTTATCTAAAAAGAAATTTTTTAATGATATTTTGAAACCTTACACGCATAAAGTTTAAGACAAACGTAAGTTGTACTTAAACTCATACGACTTCTCAAATACAATAAGATAAAGTAATCTATACATATGTATCTGCGCAGGATTTCCAATTTAAATATTTAAATTAAAATAATTTTATTTAAATATAAAAAAAACAAATATATATATATATATATATATTCTTAGATATATTTCTATCATCTTTTAATTCAGAATTCAATCATAAAAAATAAATTATTCAAGACTTATTTTACAAATTATATATATTTGAAGAAAATTTGGTATATTATTATCATAATTTAATTTTAAAAAAATTAAATAATAATAAATAATTTATTCAAAACTTATTCTACAATTTATATATACATAAAAAAATGGCTTCACCATCCTTCATCTTGAGATATAATAATAATAATAATTTTAAATATATATTTAAGAATTATTTTATCATTTTTAGTTTAAAATTGAAGCAATAAATTTTGCAAGATTTAAGAAGATAAATAAATAAAATTCATATACAAATATATATATATATATATATATATTTAAATTTATGTATAAAATATATTATGAGATATTTTTATTATAAATCTATTTAATTTTTTATTAGACTTATTTAGAAAATCTGAACCCATTTTTTTTGTTTGGAAAGTCTAGGCTTATTTTTATTTGGATTTTGGGCTCAAAAACATATAACCCTACTAAAAAAGAAAAGTGCAAGATTTGAGAGTCGAACCATGCTCTTGAAGAATCTCAACTTAGGCAACCACTAAGTCAAGTTATATTTATGTTCAAATGCTTCCTAATTTTATCTAAATATTATCTAAAAATTTGTGACTTCCAAGACTTATAATTCTAAAACCCTTTTACTCATCTGATTCTGGTATCATTAAAATACATTTAGGGTTAGGGTTAAAGATAAGGTGAGGGGAGGCAACATGAGGGAACCACTGCCGTGGCTTTGGGGAGCCGCCGTCGCGGCTTTGGAGAGCCACCGAAGAACCATTTCGGTGGTGGTGACGGTGGCAGAGACGATGACTGTCTCTCGACGTGGTCTCCGGGCGGGGGTAGAAGGTGGTCCTGGCAATGGGCAATAACGGGTATAACGGACATCGGAGAAAGAGGAATCAACGCCGTGGATGGGGACGGCGTGGAAATTTCCGGTGAAGGAGATGAGGTCCTCTTGTTTTAGGTGAGGAGAAAAAGCCCATTCCTAATATTTTTGCCTTTGTGTCTTCTTCTTTCCTGTTCTCTGTTTTTTTTATAAAGGGTTTGGGTATTTGTGTTTGGATGGGTGAAGACAGTGTTCATGCTCTCACTGATGAAATATGTTTGCTGATGAAATATGTTTGCAAGAGGAAGAGAAATTGAGACCCAATGTATTTAGGATTTCATAGATTGTCTTGGTTTATTTAAAATTTTTGTACTTCTAATGAATGCTATTGTTTGTTGGATTGAATTGGGAAACAATTAACTTGCAAGGTTAAGAATATGAATACTTGAAACACAGGTTTATTTTAGCTCTACTATGTTTGCTAAGTTTCTTATCTAAATAAGCAATAATCAGATTTTTGCCTTCTTACAAACACATATTAAGATATCATTTAAACCACCACAAAAATTTATTGAGGAGCAAAGACATAATGTAAAAGAATGGGTCATAACTTACTTGGAATGGAGAAGTTGTTTCTGAGGAGAAAAATTTAAGTTAGCTAGAAAAATTTTTCAGTATCAATTGTTCAACCCCGTATCCCCTGTTTAAGGTTCTATTTTATAGCCAATAAATCCTCAATCTTGCTTAGCAAATAGGAACCTTTTTCTCATTGCATTTTCCTTTACCAGTTATGGTAATCTGCTCTCTGTAAAAGCAACAACCACTCCCTTATTCTATTTTGCATTTTGTTTCAGTTTCCTTTTCTTAAATCAGACTGGGGTTTCAACAAATTTGGGTTCTGTTACTTGTGTTTGCTGTTGCTCAACCATGTCTGCTTGTCCCCTGTTTATTCCCTGCCAATCTTTGTGCTCATTTGCTGTTTTTTGAAAAAGAAAATAGGGGTATTCACAATATTGGTCATGATGATAATGATAATCAAATGGCTAATAGATAATCCTTTTTTTCTCTTATGTTGTTTCTTTCTTCATATTCGAACACTTTTTTCCTTGCGATACACGTTCATCATCTAGAATTTTCATTAGGATTTTTCTATTACCTCTATTTGTTGTTCTATATAGGTCATGTCTTTTTGATGCAAGCTATGCAAGGTGACATCAAAATCTCAAGTTTACCTCTAATATTTTCTCTAAACATAGATGTGTTGAACCCATTCTTTGGACTAGGAAAGGAAGACAAAGACAGTAACCTCTTTTCTTTTCTTTCCTATTCTTTCTTTCAATCTTTCTTATTCTTGTTTTCAATCTAAGTTCTCTACCATTTTCCTTTTATACTTTCATTTCTTCTATCTAAATGTTAATATGCATTTTTGGTGCACCCATCCCGTGTGTGGAAAATCCTCATAGATTTTGTATGTTTTTTTTATTTATTTATGATTTTTCAAGATGTTTTTATAATATATACTTATGTTCATATGGTATTGCTTCTATTCTATCAGTAGGTTCTGATATATGTCTCAAATTTTAGTATTCTTCTTCTTTTTCTTTTTTTCCCCTTTTACTCCCTTCTCTTTTTGAACTTATTTCCCTTATTTCCTTCTTCTGTTTCTCCTTTCTCCTCTTTTTCTCCCTTATCTTTCTGAGTTTGTTCCTTTATTTCATGAGATAATGGGAAATAAGTAAATAAACACCCACTTGGGTGAATTCTGGATTTTAATTTTTTTTCTTTTCTTCAAAAAAAAAACACATCAGTATTGTATTCATGTAGTAAGAGGAGGAATATTCACATAAGCAAGAATAAATTGATATCAAGAAACAAACTAAGAAGGTACCATTCTTCTTTATCTACCCAATGTTTTTCTTACTATTACTAATCTTAGAATATGAATAAAAGATATATGTCAAGACACCATTACCTAATTAAGGAAATAGATTGATTAAGTACCAAACACCAGTACCTAATTAAGGAAATAGATTGATTAAGTACCAAACATAAAGATGCAAGTATTAGTTATATTCATTCAGTTAATATAAAAACTTATAAAGGGAATGAAAGACTTGAAAACTAAATTTTGATTTTGGAAATAAGCAAAAACAAGATTGTGAATTTTAAATTTTAATCTATTTTTTGTTCTTTTCTTCTGAAAGCATACATGTATTCATCTTGTAAGAGGAAGAAGCTTTTTACTTGAGAAGAAATTAATCTAAAAAAAACAAATTAATGGGCATCCTTTTTCTTTCTTTATCCAACATTTTTGAAATTTTTATGCATCTTCCATCTTTATACACTTACATCTTTAATAATATTATATTTTTGAAATTTTTAAAATTGAGAACGTTTATTCATTGTCATTATATCAATCTTTTGAATTGGTGTAATAAAAGTTTAGTAAGTTAGTTATTTGTTATAATGAAATAATACAAAACTGAATGCACAATTGAGTGCAATTTTCATAAAAATTATCTTTGGAACAGAGAAAATTTGGATTTTAAATAAAATAGGAATAGAAAATCTTCTCTTCTCACTATGAAAACACCAAGATAATATTGCAAATGTTATATTCTTTTCTTATTATTGGTTTATGAAAAAACCTATATCACAACATAAATATTACTTATAAAAAATATCATCTTTAAAAATTACTTATTTCTAATAAGTTTTTGTTTTATTTTACAACACATATATTTAGTTTGTGACAATCATTAACTGTTAATTTAAAATTTTCTTATACTTAATTTATGAATATTCCTACATGAGAATTTTTGCAACTTATATCATATGAAAATTGAATTCTTTGTGTTAAAGTCTAAATTTTCTTAAATAAACTTCTAACTCAAATGTCACTGCACTTGCAAAATTTGAATAGAAATAGAGAAAATAGTTTGTCGCTTTCAACAATTTTTCTCATTCAATGAGGCACAATTTTGTAAGCTTGCAATTGACCATAACTTTTAATTTTAAGTGAGTACAACTTTCATTTCCACTTTATAATTGTCACAACTTTGTGTTTTATTTGTTAGTGTGAAATATAATTTATGTATGAGTTTGTACTTGATATATGCAAAATTGAATATAATCTTTACATAAATTTCATTTGGTTGTTATGTTTGTTTCTGATAAAATCATTAACTAATACTTATTTGAATTTAAATAAGTTATTTTTAATACCATGCTTATTTTAATATAAGTTTAAGTTTATTGAGAATTAATTTTTGTTAATGAAGATTACGGAGTGTAATTTGAGTATACAAGATAATTTATTTATATAGAGTTATTGTGCTATTATAAACTTTTCAATCTACTAGAACTTGAAATCACTCGTATATGTATATTACTAACATAATCCAGTTTTGTTCCCTAAATAGAGGAGCATTTCAACCATTTAACTATTTTTGTAGTATATGATACTTTTAGCTAAACAGTAATTGAATTAGTTGAATTATTTCAGCCATTTTTTTTTAAAACCTTATTAATTTTGGAACACTTTTTTGAACCTTAACTCTCTTTTGTTTATGTAATCAAATGTCTCCATTTAACGTGAAAAAAATTGTTTATAAGAACATCATTTATTAAGTTTTTTTTTTTTGCTTGACATCGGTTTATTTGTTATCTATAGATGCAAACACACTAGTATTGTGAATAGTTATTTGAAGTTGTAGTCACAAACTATGGGGAACAATTCACTTATAATCTGGTAAGCTTTTGCATGTTGTGATAGATGATTAAATCTATTGTGTTATTTTTACATGATAAGTAAACGAGCTTCTGCTTGAGCCTCCAAAGATAAAGGCACATGAATAGTCATTTGATCCCCATCAAAGTCTGCATTAAATCCCTTACAAATTAATGGATGTAAACAAATAGCGCGTCCTTCTACTAAAATGGGTTGGAATGCCTGTATACCTAATCTATGTAGAGTCAGCGCTATATTCAGCAATATAGTATACCCTGTATAACTTCGTGAAGTATTTCCTATACAATCAGTTCTTTTTTCCGAATTTGACTCTTAGCAATTTCTATGTTCGAAGCAAAATGTTTTCGAATTAGACCACGAATTAGATTTGATAACTCATATTTTTACATGATAAGAATAGCAAACAAAGATTCATATTTTAATTCTCTTGTTTTAATGTTACTACACATTTTTGTGTAAAATCCTCATAAGTCTTATATGAAAATTTTCTCTTTTATTTTTGCTTTTCAAGACATTGTTTGTGATGTTTATATTCTTACGGTACTACTTCTCTAGTTACATGCTGATATAGGTATTATATTTTATTATCATTTTTCTTCTCCTCCTTGAATTTCCTCTTTTTTTGCACTTTGCTTTCTATAACGAGGAACAATAAAAAATATGTAAAACTTATCGGATCAAAAACACAAACTTGCAGTGTTTTCAAATACTATTTTTGTGTGTATGTACCATTTTTGGTTTTTGTTATAAATTAGTTTAACTAATTTTCTAAGCAATTTTAATAGAATTTAACTAATTTAATTAAATTTTTAACTAACTTGCAACAAAAATTTTTAGAATTTTTTTTTTATTTTTTTATTTTTATTTATTTTATTTTCAAAAAATAATAATTTTAGACAAAAATGCTTCTTATTAAGTTTGAATCCAATTGTAGTTTTTTAATTTGAGCTTTCTATTTATATTTCAATTTTATCAATTAGAATCGATAAAAAAAATTTATATTTTTTATTTTTAATTTTCAGATTTAATAAATTTAATTAATTATTATTTATTTATTAAATAATAAAAATAAAAATAAAAATTTAATCTCAGACATTATTAAATATCTACAACATACTTTAATACTTTAACAATCTATGAACTACTCTTTGTTATATAAATATATTCAATTTTAGGAACTATTTTTTTTATTCAAATATAACAAATTATCTTTATATATTTCTCATATTACCTAACATTGATGTTAAATTTGATTAAAGTCTCTTCGACGGATATGAATAAAAAGTTATCTAAACCTAAGAACTTGACTAAAGCTTATGAAAAAAATAAAATTAATTTTGTAATAAAAGTAAAACATCAAGTTTAAAGTTAGTAACAAAATACGTGATAATTATGAATAACATGGTAACACTACCACACCTTACATCTCGTTAAATACCATTATCAATTTTTATTGACTTATTAGTATACCTTATATCAATTTTTAATAAAATATTTTTAAGTTATCATGAACATGATTTGGGTAAAAAATTTTTGCTAACTACTAATAAATAACACTATCAATTTATTATTATATCTTATATTATTTTAAAAATATTTGTGAATCATTATGAAAACAATTTGGATAAACAAAATTTTTCTTTTATCAATAACAAATTTTTTATTACTTAAAATGAATAGATATTTATACTGAAGATAAAATATAGGTTAAATTTTTTTTGTTAAATTTTTTTAATCAAGCATTAATATATGTAATTTTTTTTATAATTTTATTAAGATTGTTTATTAATTTCATGAGGTGAAACATTCAAATTAATTCGGAGTTTGTTTAGTTATTTGATGAAATGAAATTAACATAATTCTAAGGATATAAAATTATTTTGGAAATGAGAAACGGAATGATATGATTGACTCTTATGAAATGAATCAAAATGTTAAACGTTAATTTAAAACATCTTAAAAATTAAGATAAAGTAAAGGAAACTGACACAAACCACAACTTTTCAGATAACACCAAAATTATTAAAGAAGAATGTGATCCTTACCATAATTTATTGGTTGGAAGAATCAACATTGTCTAGTATAATTATTTTTCCAAAAATTAAGGGAATTAACTCACACGGAGTGAAAACTCTTAAAGAGAAGTATTATTATTCATCAAACTTGTCTTTACATTGGATTCCTAAATCCTATTGTATAGAAACCGTAATTGACCTAAATTGAGAAAAAAATACAATAATAAAAGAAAACAAATATGAAATCCTAATTAAATTTCAAATGAATCTAAAATCTTAATTTTATTTGCAAATAATTTAAAACAAATAGCTTGTAAATCAATATCAAATCCTAATGTAATTTATAGAAAATCACTTATAAATTATAAACCTTATTACTTAAGATCCTCAATAATATGATTATATAAATTAAACTATGTTGGATTTGAGTTTGGATCAATGTAGTCCCTTTCTTGAACTTCCTTGATGAGATCCTAAAGTACTTTTTCCATATGCTTAGTCTTATTTCTAGTCATGAAACCTCTCATTCTTTGTAAAAGATATTTCAAATGATCATTTTTGCTTAGCGTGGTACTCATGTTCACATCATTCCCTCATTCTTCAAGAAAATTCATCTTCGAATCTTGAAGGTCATCTGCATCAAATAAGGATAAGTCAAAAACATTGAAAGTGACATTTATATTACCGTACTACTTGGAAGATTGACCTTATAGGCATTATCATTGATCACTTAAAAGGAACCATCTCTTTAAGATGGTTTCGAACTTCTTTGGCTTGAAAACCTCTCCTTTTGCAAGTGAACCCACACCTAATCATTAACTCCAAAAACTACCTTGGTGTATCTTTTGTTTTCTTGTTGGACATAATGTTCATTCTTTATCTCAATTTTAGCATGAATCTTGACATATAACTTCTGCACAAATTCAACCTTTTGTTTTCCATCCAAATTAATATAACATTAGTAAAAATGGTAAAACATCTAAAGACGATAAAATATTAAAACTATATACAACCTCAAAAGGTGAAAAAGAAGTAGATATATGAACAATCCTATTATATGCAAATTTTGCATGAGACAAACACCTTTCCAAACCTTTTAAATTTTTTTGAATTATAGCATGTAATAAAGTGCTTAAAGTTCTATTCACAACCCAAGTTTGTGCATCTATTTATAAATGTGCCACAATAAATAATAACAACTTAGTGCCCAATTTACATCACAAGATTCTCTAGAAGTGATTAAAGAATTTAACATCTTAATCATTCACCATAGTTTTAGATAAGCCATGGAAGCACATGATCTTTCTAAAAATAAATTAGCAATATGGGTAACATCATTAGTTTTTGAACAAGCAACAAAAAGTGTCATTTTTCTAAACCTATCCACAACAAAAAATATTATCTTTTCCATTTAGGTCTTAGGCAGCCCTAATACAAAATATATAGAAATATTAGTCCAGGAATATTCAAGATAGGTAAGGGAGTATACAAACTACGAGATATTACCTTTGATTTTACTTGTAATGTATTTTTCATAGATAAACTTAACATCATGCTTCATTTTGGGAAAAAAATGAAACCCTAAAACATCATAAGCTTTCTGAGTGCTTTCTTTTAACCATCCCCCACGAACCTCTCTAATAAGCATTTCCCTCATACTACATTTAGATACACACAATTTATTTTGCTTAAATAAATATTCATCTTGCTTAAAATAGTCTTCAAAACCATGTTTTCCGTAATTGTCCAAATTCAACATCATTAGCAAGTAAGGGATTTAGTAATTGAAATTCAAGTAATTTGGTTTATGGAGTTGTAAGTAACACATACCTTTATGATAATGCATCAGTTACAATATTTTCATTTTCATTTTTGTATTTGATAACCTAAGGAAACATCTCAATAAATTTTAGGCACTTAGCATGTCCTTTGTTGAGTTTACATTAGGACTTCAAAATTTTTAAATTGAGATTATTAGAATGGATGACAAACTCTCTCGACCAAAAGTAATGTTACTAAGTTTGTAAACACCTCATTGAGACATAAATTTCATTATCATAGGTTGGATGTTTCAAATTCTGCATTAAAATAATTCCTATACCTATTCTAGGGGCATTACATTCAATTTCAAAAACTTTATCAAAATTAAGTAAATTTAACATACAAGCATTGGTTAACTTATCCTTTAGAAAATTAAAAACTTTTTCATGTTTCTTATCCTATTTAAAAATAACATTCTTTTTAACAAGTTCATTTAAAGGAACAACTATAGAACTAAAATTTTGTATAAACCTCATATAGAAACTTGCTAAATCATGGAGGCTTCTTACCTCATTAACATTTGTAGACGTAAGTCATTCTCTAATTGCCTTGAATTTTTCTTCATCAATACTAACGCTTTGAAAACTTATAATAAAATCCTAAGAAGATAACTGATGCTATACAAAAAATGCAGTTCTCAAGATTAGCATCCAATTTATGGGTTCGTAAAGTAGCACACAGATGTAAGTAATCTAAGTATTCATTCATTATCTTGATATAAATTAAAATATCATTAACATAGATAACAACAAGATTTTCAATAAAAGTTCGTAAAACATGATACATTAATCTCTTGAAAGTACTAAATGCATTAGAAAGACTAAATGACATGACAACCCACTCATATAACTTATATTTTATTTTTAAAAGTCATCTTTCACTCATCATCACTTTTCATACAAACTTGGTGATATCCATTTTTTGAATCAATTTTAGAGAATAAACAAGAACCATAAAGTTTATCATGTAAATTATCTAACCTTAAAATAGGATAGCGATACTTTATTGTAATCTTGTTGAAGGCTCTATAGTCCACGCATATGTGCCATATCATATCCTTTTTTGTTACCAAGATAATAGGAACATTACAAAGGCTAAGACTTTCTCTCACAAAGTCTTTCTACATCAACTCACTTAGTTGCCTTTGAATCTCCTTGACTCTTTTAAGACTAATTCTATAGGCTAGCCAGTTTGAAATTGCAGCATCAGGGATAAACTCAATTTGGTGCTTAATGCCTCTTATAGGAGATAAACTTTTTGGTGATTCTCTAGAAACTACATCATCAAATTCCTACATCAAATATTCAACTATATTACGAAAATAAGAGTTATGATTGTTAGTAAAATAAATACTCTTGTATATGAATACAAGAACTTATTTTTTTGCTCTTAAAACATTCTTGACCTCCTTTTTGACAAAATATACAAACTTTCTCTTTTTTCTTTATTTTTCATTCTTCTTTCTTTTTACTCTCACTTTTTTTTTTAACTTTTTACTTTTTCTCCACTCTCAGTTTCTTTCTTTTTTCTCTTTCTTGATTTTCTAATTTTTTTTTTCTCATTTTACATTCTTTTAAAATTTTCATTTGGTTAGAATAAGTCTCAACAGAATTTAATGAGGTCCGTACAATTGTTCAATTATCCATTACAAGAGAGTATCTATTTTTAATTCCATCATGCATAACCTTTTGATCGCATTGTCAATGATGTCCTAACAATAATTAACCCACATGCATAGGAACAACGTCACACAACATAACATCCTTATACTTGCCTATAGTAAAGGATACCAAGATTTGCTTACTAATTTTTACATTTCCACAATCATTCGTCCACTGCAGCCTATAAGAATTATGATGTTTTTTAATAGGTAAGTTTAATTTCTCCACTAGTAAGGTATTAGCAACATTATTGCAACTATCACTATATATAATCATACTACATACCTTGTTGTTCAAATTAAAACGAGTATAAAAGATTCTATTTCCTTTAAATCTCATTTATCCTTTGGTTGGATGATCAAAGCACATCTTGTGATCAAGACATTTCCATTCACAGGTTCTGCAACATCAACATTTCTCCAACTCTGACATTTCTTCTTCCTTTGAACTCATACTCTTTACTTTTCCATTTTTAAAAATGGTCATGGTCCTTTGATTTGGACATTGAAAAATAATGTTTCCAAGACATTAACACTTAAAGCAACAAGCGTGACTTGACTTATAAGAGGATTTAGTTTTATATTTTCCTTTAGAAATAGGATTATTGACTTTCCATTTGATTCCTCATTTGGTTTAAGACCTTTCTTTTTATTAGACCAATTATACTTCTATGATAAGCTAGAAGCATATTTGTGAGTGCTCTTGGATTTGAGTTATCTTTCCACCTGAATAGCTTTATGAAGCAATTCCTCCATCTCCACATAATGTTGTAGCTCCACCACATCAATTATCTCTCTTTTTAACCCTCCAATGAATCTTTCCATAGTGGCTTTCCTATCCTTTTCAACATTAGATCTTATTATGGTAATTTATATTTCCTTGTAATAATCTTCAACACCCATGACACCTTGAGTAAGAATCTGCAATTTCCAATGCAAGTCTCTATGATGGTGACTCAGCACAAATCTTCCATATTCGAATAAGTTTCTCTCCATACCTACTCCTAGTAAGCACAAGTAGATCCCACCAAATATTAGCATAGTCACTAAAAGATACAGTGATTAGTTTTATCTTTTTCTCCTCCGAGTAATTGTGATAATCAAATATATGCTCCACATTTGTCTTTTGTTCAAGGTAAGTTTCAAGCTCATTCTTTCCTTGGAATGGTGGGATGGATAGTTTAATACTTTCCAAGTTGGCATCCTTCGTTCTCAATCTGCCTTCCTTCTATTAAACTTTTACCTTCTAATTTCAAGTTCTCTTCTCAATCTACTTCTGCATTAGGGTGAGGTAGTCTTTGGGAATTACTTCAAAGAGAAGCTTGAGACCTTCACCTCGGTCAATCCTCTATATCATCCAACCTCCTATTTAATATTTGGAATTGATCTTAAACAAATTTTATGAATATCTTCAAGTCTATTTCATTATGGTAGAGTTCACCATTCATGTTGACAATGCTGAAAATTATACAAAAATAAATAAATCAGTATAGTAAAGTCTCACCAATCACTCCCTTAGTGTTTACTCCTAATATTGATGCTCATCATTCATGCTTACACTTAATTCAACTTTTATATTATGTTCTCATAAACTCTTGACTATTACTTCTCGATTATTCTTATAAGTCATTGAACCAAAAACTTTATAAGTTAATTTTCTAACAAATAATAAAAGAATTAAGGATATATAAGATAAATAGAGTAAGGAGTATTAGTCAAATAAATAAAGATTGGGACAATTCAGGATTAGGAACTCAACTATTATACTAAACTAAGATTGAATCCTTTTTTTTAATATCAAATTATCTTGAACTGTTTTTTAACTAGAATTTTTATCATAATTTTTTTTAATTTTTTCTTCTTCCTTTTATATACTTTCACTTGTCCATTTAATACTTGATAGATAAGAACTTTAATGCTACAAAAGATAGAGATATGATTATTTCTTTTTCAAAAAAGAAAATTTATGGGGTATGTGATAGAAAAAAGGATAAACAAAAGATGAATAAGAATAAGCATGATATTGAAAAATAAGAAAGACATGAATAGAATAAAATAAGGGATAGATGACACTTGATTTCAAGAGTCAAAGCTCTACATGATTCATCTCTTAGGGAATGAATATCAGAATGCAGAAATATTAATTTGGAACGAATTAAGAATTAGGATAGGATAGAGTAAAAGAATTTGACACAAACATTGACTTGTTGGAGAGCACCAGAGTTATAAAAAAGAAACATAACCCTTACTACAACCTGTCGAAAGAATAAACTTATCAAGGATAATTTGTTGACCAAGAACCAAGAGAATCAAAGAGAAGTATTATTATTGATTAAACCTGTGTTTACATTGGATCCGTAAATCCTATTATATATAGGAAATCTAATTGACCTAAGTTAAGAGAAAATCTAATAAAAAAGAAAACAAATATGAAATTCCAATTAAATTATAAATCAATTCAAAATCTTAATTTGATTTGCAAATAATTTAAAACAAATAAATTGTAAATTAATATTAAATTCTAATATAATTTATAGTAAATAATTATAGGTCATAAACCTTATCATTAAGAGTCTCAATAATATGATTATATAAATTAATCTATATTGAATTTGAATTTAAATTAATGTAATTTTTTTCTTAAACTTCTTTGATTAGATTATGAAGTGCATAAATTTAATTTTATTTCTAGTCATGGAATATCCTATTTCTTATAAAGGATGTTTCAAATAATCTTTTATTTAACATGATATTCATGTTTATATGATAATTTTTTTTTAATTTTAACATAAAAAATTATAATAAAAACATAAAATTTAAGTTAATTTACACATATTTATATAAAAAATAAACCAAATTTATAAAATAGTTATATTTAATTTAAATATTTATTTTATATTTTACATTTTGACGATTCATTTAAATAATCAAACCTAATTTTTTTTTATAAATATGTACAATATCATGTCATTTTAATTAATAAAAATAGTTTAAATTAATTAACCAAATCTCTTCTTCAATTTATTTTTTATATGAATAATATGAAATTGTTTTATTATAAAAGACAATTAATCAACCTAATCAGTCATTTTTAATATTCTTTATAGTTTATAAAAAAATCACATGACAAACCTCCAAATCCACATGTTTTTAAGGATTTCTCGTGTTTTGAATTTAATAAATTTTTCTAACATCAAATTAAATCAATCAATCTTAAAAATATCACTAAATTTTACAACATATTATTTTTATGGAAAAATATAAATTTTATATTAGAAAAGACATACATATATTGCTATTATATTTTTTATTCATATTTTAAAAGTAAAGTTCGGTAAATTAAAAAACTTAAGAATTTTAATAAGTAGTTTCAAAATTTATCTCATCTAGTGGTCAAATTGTATTAAACTGAGTTGAATTGAATTAAAACATATATTTTAAATTTTCTAAACTTGACCTACATAATTTAAATTTTTTTCATTAAGTTTGATTTATCTTAACAAATCTAATAATTACTTTCTCTTTTCATTTTTATTTGTTACTTATGTTTGTTTTACATATATTAAGAAAATAAATTAATATTTTTGTTTTATTAAAATTATGATATAATTTTTACTATGTTCTTATTTTTTATTAATTTAATTTTTATAAAAATAAAAATAAACATAATAAATTTTGTTTAAAACTTTGAGATAACAATTAAAAAGACAAATTTTTAAAATGATAATAGATAAAAACAAACAGAAAGCAATTATATATTTATTATACTTATTGCAAAATTCGTGTCTCCATTAACCTAATTAGTCGATTTATTAAGCATGTGGTGAGGTTAGATTAATTTCAAAGTATATCCATTTTTTGACTATAATAATACCTATTTACAAAAAAGATAGAGAGCCACAAAGTCTGAAACGGTACTTATCGTTGCATAATTACTTAAGTTTCTAAATAGGACATCAAACAATTCCAAATTCCTTTGACAACCCTTCTCTTGTCCTCACATAAGGATAAAAGAAAAGAAAAAACAAACAGCTTGGAAATTGAACAGACCAATCAAAAAGTCACAACTAAAATGACCAAATTGTCCCACTCATCTTCCATCAGTAACTATAATATTCCACACTGCTCTGGTAATATATCCCCAACCCCCAACAAAACACTAAGTTGGGAAAGGTGATAAATAGAAGGACATTTACGTCATTTACTAAAGGACGAGTGTCGGTTACCACTTAAGTTAGCATTCCCTTTTTCGGTTTAGTACATGTTTAGATGTTTAAATATATATATATGTATATATGTATATATATATTTTAAGAAAATAATCATTTGTTTTGGACTTTGGCTCCTTTATTTATAAAAGAATAATTATTTCTCTTTTTAAAAATTTTCTTATAATTACTTAAAATAAGTAATATCTATTCTACAGTCTAAAAAAAGGAATTATTTATTTAAAAAACGTTAAACGAAAGATGCATTTATTCTGCAATATTCCGCGAAACATAACATTTTGCGCTATTTGGCGGGTACGCACACAACTAAAATCCCAAACAAGAAAAAATCGAAATTAATACAGAAAACGGAAAGAAAATCGAGCTGAAAAGCCCAACACACCACACCAGCGACCGTACAGTCCTTAGAGAGAGAAACAACAAAAACACACTCACACGAACGCACGCTCTGTTACAGTGAAAGTGTGGAAAACCCGTCTCTGTCTCTCGGGTTCCGACGAGGAAGCAATACGAACTCTCCGATCTTCCAGAACATTGTAGACCGCTCTAGCAGAACGGGAACATTCAGTTCAAGCAACCTGACACTCACCCGTTTTTCATGGACTTGTACGGTCGGGGCTCCGCAAGGAATGGATCGAACCCGGTCAATCAACCCGAATGGCACTCCCCGGGCACCGACACTGGCCTTGAAGGTTTTGCTTCTCTTTTCTTCCCATTCGGTTAGGGTTTCCTTAATGTGGAAGATAGGTTCGGTTTGGTTAGTTAATAGTTAGGGGTTTGTTTCTGACTTCTAATTAGGGTTTTGATTTTGTTGTTGGTGTAGAATCGATGTGGCATTTAACGCTGGGTGGCGGCGAATCTTACCCGGAGCGACCCGGGGTGCCCAATTGTGTATATTACATGCGAACTGGGTTCTGTGGATATGGTGCCAGGTGTCGTTACAATCATCCTCGTGATCGTGCTGCGGTAACCCTTTCCATCATTTTGAGATATCTGCATTAGGTTAGAATTCCATGGAAGTGTCTCGTTGTTGTTGGATTTAGTAGTAGACGCCATTTACTTGTCTTTTCTGGTAAGTGGTGTTAGTGTCTTTCTTAAGTGGTAAATGTAGTGTTCGACTGTTAACTTAAGTATAATTAAGGTTTTCTACCGAATGGGGGAATTGAATTGTAACTTTTGTCAATGTGGAGTGGCCTTTCAAAGTGAGAATCCAGTTCGGAGGGAGGTTTGTGTGGCATAAACCTATTTAGTAAGGATTAAAAAAAGGATTAGAAGAATGTAGATGATTGGTTTATTCCATCTTGTTTTAAAGTGTATAAATATAAATTGGTTTGATTTAGATAAATATTGCTTAGGTTGCTGCAGCGGTAAGAGCTACAGGGGAGTATCCGGAACGGGTGGGGGAACCTCCATGTCAGGTATAGTTTTTTTTCTCCTTAAATGATTTTTCCAATGCAACATTCTGAAGTTTCTTCTTATCCTTTCAATTTGGAGTGGTTATACTTATGCTAATTCTGGGTCTTTTATGATGAGTAGTATTATTTAAAGACCGGAACCTGTAAATTTGGCGCATCTTGTAAATTCCACCATCCAAAAAATGGAGGTGGATATTTAAGCCAAGCTCCACTAAATATTCATGGATACCCATTACGGCCGGTATGGTTCGTTATGCTCTTCTCATGTAATTGACAGCAAATAATGCAATGGTTAAACTCTGCCACATGCTTAAACAGGGTGAGAAAGAATGCTCCTACTATTTGAAAACGGGGCAGTGCAAATTTGGTATAACCTGTAAATTCCATCATCCTCAACCTGCTGGCACATCATTGCCAGCATCTGCACCTCAATTTTATCAACAGGTGCAATCTCCTACAGTTCCTCTGCCTGAACAGTATGGAGGAGCTTCCACAAGCTTGAGAGTGGCTAGGCCTCCTATATTGTCTGGTTCATATGTACAAGGGGCTTATGGTCCTGTACTTTTTTCGCCAGGGGTTGTTCCATTTCCTGGATGGAGTCATTATTCGGTGAGAGGGATATGTGTGTGTGTGTGGCAAAAAGTCAATTTGTTCGTTGTTTTAGTAGTTGCTTTATTATGATATTTTTTGCACAGGCACCTGTAAGTCCTGTGTTATCTCCCGGAGCTCAACCGGCTGTTGGGGCTACTTCTCTATATGGAGTGACCCAGTTGTCATCGTCAACATCAGCTTTTGCTAGACCATATACTCCGCTGCCCTCTTCTTCTGGCCCTTCGGGAAGCAGCCTGAAGGAACAATTATTTCCTGAAAGACCTGGTGAACCTGAGTGCCAATACTATCTGAGAACAGGGGACTGTAAATTTGGATTAGCTTGTCGATATCACCATCCTCGTGACCATATTGTGGCACGGCCACTTCTTAGCCCCATCGGTCTTCCTTTACGTCCGGTATGTATGGTTATTTGCTTAATTTGATTACTTGTTTAATTGTTTGTTTAACTTTCTTGAATTTAGTTAAATTTGAAGTTATATGGTACTTTTCAGTTTTAATTTCTGATTTTATCCGTATAAATGTACATATACTGCAAATGTGTGACTACATTTATTCTGTTCAGGGAATGCTACTAGCATTTCCTTCTTTTTAGAAATCAACATCTGTAGGCAGTCTAGACTAACTGCTCTTTTAGTGGCTTTGGCCCTTGATAGTATTAGAGTATCCCTGATTAGCATTTTAACTTGTAACCTGGCTTCGGTTGCACTAGGGTCAAAGTGGACAGCAGTTGATCTGGAGTAAGAGATAATATTCAACTTTTGCTCTGCACAATAGCAGATTTGGTCCTTGATGGCATATGATTG
The DNA here is from genome assembly GCA_037954105.1 of Canavalia gladiata. Classification (NCBI taxonomy): domain Eukaryota; kingdom Viridiplantae; phylum Streptophyta; class Magnoliopsida; order Fabales; family Fabaceae; genus Canavalia; species Canavalia gladiata. The sequence goes on from CM075660.1 coordinate 22,354,243, forward strand.
GCTAGTCACACACACGCATGCACATACATGCCATTCATGAAAGAGCCTTTTGGGCTTGAGATGTGGAATTTGACTTCTTATTTAGAATGGGGGTAGCAAAGATTTAACTCATGATCACTTGATCATTGAGGTCATCATTTCATGTTAAGGACCAACCTTCCTAAAAGCTTAAGCTGTTAAATGGAAGCATGTGACTGGTTATATCTATATATCTATATATCTATATATCTATATATCTATATATCTATATCTATATATATATCCGTCCTAATGTAAAACCTGCTATTTGCTCTATTTTTCTTTTAAAATTAATGATATTAATATGACTTGTTGTATTCCATGTCTGAAATTTAGAAGTTCTGTTTTAACAATAAAATCTACTATCTCATGACCCATTTTTTATGGGTATTATTTTTGAATGGTTTTTCAGCAAAAAACCTATGGTGTTGGTGAAACCTAGTCTAGAAGTGATGGTTAAAGGTTTCCAGTTTTGAAGTCAAAATGTCAATTTAATAATGATCTACATGATGTTAAATCAGTAGCATGGTAGTTTCCATTCATTATGCATGTTTGATGTCTTATCATCGTTGTGGGGGATATAAGATGAAAACATAAGATCTGAGCTGGGGACTGCGGCAGAAAGGATTTGGGTTCTTCATTACATTGTAAGTAAATTTTGGTTGTGGTGAATGATTTGTTTGCCCATTATTGAGGAAAAATGCTATTTACACAGGAATTGGATACACAACAGCTCAAGTTGCTTCATTTGAATTCAGGCTGCCCTGCATAGACCTCATACATCAACCTATGCGGTTGTGCACACTTGTGAGTTGTGACCGCAACTCGGGCAAATACAATTATTCATGTTGGAGCCTCATTATGTAGCAGTATTGATTATAGCTTATCAGTTCATATATTTGTCTTTCCTCTCATTTATACTGGTATTTAAGAATTCAGTGGCGGATTAAAGGATTTATTTTTAGCTTGATAGTTAAAATCTCAAACTGGCTTGTAGGATCAGATGATTTTACTATCTTGCTTACCCCCCATGTCTTGACGTCATGTAGGATTGTGTGAGGTTGTTGAGCAAGATTGTGGAATTGTTGGATCATGATGTGATTCCACCAAGCCTTAAAAGGCCTGATTTTGGTTTTTTGACATGTGACCTGTTTGCGATCAGTCTTGCTGTGTGGGTTGGAAACCCTAAAGCAGCCAAACTTACCCATTTTCAGCTACTCTTCTTTGTGAGACTCTGGCTGCACAGGTTCTGCTTCCATTCTTTGGTATTCTTCTTCATTGCTTCTGGTTGTTTCTGTGCAAGGCTGCGAGTTGCTGGTTCGGGTTCTCCACTTGTATTCTCTTTTTCACCTTCTGGTGCGTCTGTGTGAGGCTGCAAACTGCTAAATTTCGGGTTCTTTGCAGTTAGGGGTGGAAATAGGCTAAGAGTCAGGCTTTGCAAAGCCTGGGCCTAGCCTGATTCTTGAATTTAAGACTGTAGCATAGCCTAATGCTACTTGAATTTAATGTCCAAGTCTGGCTTGTCTGCCTCATATATTTCACTTATGTCCAGTTTGACCATTTTAAAAGTTTGACCTGGCCCGGAAGTTTATTTTAAGTCTATTTTGTAACGAGATCTTTCAAATAGGTCAAAAGCTTATATTTAAATAGGTTATGCTAAAAAGCTTATATATGTACATCAACTAATTTAAGCCTTTAAACACAAAACAAGATATAATCTCAAAACAATATATTAATAACAACAACAATAACTTTACATAATAATATTATTATATCATTTATATTTACTTAAATGGGTTGGTTTGTTAGGCTTAAAAGGTTTTTAGATGACCTAAAGCCTGGTCTTTTAAACCAAGGGTTTTGTTATCCTCTGCCCTTAGAGCTGATTTTAAGCATCTAAAAGTGATAAGCCTTTGTTGGGAAAGCAAACATTTATTACACTTCTGTATTTTCAATGTATTAAATGCTTAACTTTTCAATAAAAACATACCATTTTTAGATCTTTAAAATCAATTGTAAGGGCTGAGGCTAACATTTTCCTTTAATTAAATAAGCTTTTTAAAAAGCTTAGGCCTGACCTATTTAAAATATAGGCCTGACTTGGTGTAGGCCTCATTTAGGCTGAGATATATGTACTCTCAAGCAGCCTGACCTGTTTCCATCCTTATATGCACTGCAGCTTCTTCTTTGTTACTGGTTCAGTGGTTCTGTTTCTGTTTGTTTGTGTAGTTAGTTGCTGTTTCTGTTCTCTTCATTTCTGGTTGCTGGTTCTGTTTCTATTCTTTGTTTTGTTGTTGGCTTGTAATGAATTATGAATTTAAATTTAATTTAGTATTTGTAGTGATTTAATTTTAAAACTTTTCTTTCTCTTCATTTAGTGTTTGTAGTGGTTGAATTATGTATATATATATATGTGTGTGTGTGTGTGTGTGTGTAGGAAAATATGTTATTTGTAGGATCATTTTAACTGTGTTTGCAATCCTGCATTTTACAATCTCTCCTAAATAAAACCTCAAGTTGAAATACCTTGGTTTTAAGCATTAATTTTATGTGAAATGATTAATTATTTTTAATCACATTCTCATGTTGTGTTGCAGCATTACAATTTATGTGTTTTCTTTTGGGATTTTTCTTAATTAATTTGTTTTCTAGAAAACAGGGGGTACAACCTTGTGCATTTTATTTGCAAAATGGGCATTGCAAGTTTGGCTCCACGTGCAAATTTGACCATCCTTTGGGATCTATGAGATACAGTCCATCGGCATCGTCTCTCATTGATGTGCCAGTTACCCCATACCCTGTTGGGTCTTTGCTGTCTAATCTGGCTCCTTTAACATCATCTTCAGAGCTTCGGCCTGAACTGATGTCAGGGTCCAAAAAGGATTCCTTTTCATCCAGAATACCTTCTGGAAATAGTTCTGGTACTTCTGTTGGTTTAATTTTCTCACAGGGTGGGTCTGTCTCGTTATCTGATGTGCAACTCTCAAGTCAGAGTTCTGCCCCTCTAAGCAGTAGCAGAAGCACCAGACAAAGTGGTGAAATCCGTTGACCTGGCTAGTGCAAAACTTGAAAAATGACTCATTAGATTGGATGTGATTTCATTAGCCTCCATTGCTTTTGTCTATAGTCCTCAGCATTTAATGGCACCTGTTTCGAAGTTTCATTATCGCTGTCAAGAATTCATCATCCAATTCTGTTTAGAGCCTATACTAAGTCATTATCTTTTATTTTCATCCCATCTGATTATATTATTATCTCAAATAAGCTTCAATAGAAAACTTTCTATTGCCTTGTCTTCCTTTCTTCCCAATATTATCCTTCTTCCTTGATTTATGGCATCTGTGTGATGCTTATTATTACATGCCTGCATGTTTGTGCGAGACAGAGCCTAGTTCCTGCTCTGTACAAAAATTAAGTTCTACTTTTACTACTATGAAAACTTACAATGGAAATTCCCCTGCAGTTCGGTTTTGAACTGCATGAGGTGCAGTTAATAATCCAAGGGTGTTTTTTTACCTGATGCTTTTTAACAGGTTTATGGAATCAATGTCTTTTTCTTGACAAAACATACAGTCTGTCATATCCCAAACAGATACTATTCTAAATCTAATGCCCGAAAATACGATTTTACCCCCAACTTCTTGGAGGAAAAGAGGTTGCTGGTATTTTCTCCCGCGACACGATTATATTAAAGCAGTATTGCACCGTTTATCTATATGCAACATGCACATATTATGCTTATTGGCAAATGCTTTATGCATTTTACGAATGTTTTCAAATGTAAATTAAATATACGAAATGTAACAAAGAATATTTAAATGATTAGTTTAAGTGTAACAAAAATGATTAGTTTAATTAATGAAAATAAAATATAAGCATAAAAATATAAGTGTTTGAAACATTTAATATTAATAAATTTCAGCAATTAGTTTACCTAAAAGAAATTATTTTATTAGCAATTTTTAAATGTTTCATTTGAAATTATTTGAACGTTGAAAGATTTAAGAATTTTTTTAAAATAAAAAAATAAATAATAAATTTAATTTGAAATCAAGATGTATAAAATGCATATTATAAGATGACGACGCATGATTTTATGAAAGTAGGTTTAAACTTTATTCCACTCGAATGACAATTGAAATTTATTATATGGAAGTGGATTACATCAATCTTCCTTGATCCAATCACCTTACAAATTTAATATATAAAACTAGATTATCTCATTATTACGTAAATGTCCGTTACTTTTATAATGTGTTCTCATATCGATCTCAAAAATACACTTTTTTGTTATTGGGACAGCAACAATTGCATGTTGGTATTTTTCGTTCTTAAGGTTTTGATATCATTGACACGAGTGCTTAAAGTTTTTCTTGAAATATAAAATCAGTAAATTGTTATTGAAAAAGTATTCATTACACTTCAATTTTTAATATACTAAATTCTTTACTTTTTAAATAAAAATTTATTTTTTTTAATTGTTTAAAATCTATCTTAATGATAGTTTATAAGAGTAGAAGTTTTGAAAGTTACTGAGATTAGCCTGTGTAAATTACCTATGATGAAAAGGAGTGAGTCTATTTGATATGAATTGCAGCGTGTCTGGTTGCATGTTGGGAATAAAATGAACGCACGTTCTATAGGCAGAAGTTACTCCTAACTGCGTTTAGGTGAACGTGAGTTTGATGGAAGAAAATACATTCGGCATTTTCCCTTCTAGTTAGCTTTCGTTCAGGATAGTGCCTATCCAACATATTTTATTCAAATAAATAATTAAAAATGATCGTTCATTTTATATAAATATTATAAATTTGTTCTTTATTTTTAAAATTATACAAATTAATTTTTTATTTTTAAAAATTTTATAAATTAATGTTTTCATCTATTTAAAATAATACAAATTAATCTTATTATAAAGATGAATTTATACAATAAATCAACAAATGAGAGATTAACAAAAAAAAATTTTAAAAAATCAAAAATATTTGTAATGTCATAGAAAATTGAAAGATGAATCTATCATTTACTCAAATAGTCCGAATATTTCGTGCGGCTCCAAACATAGAGCATCATGAACGTGAAGTCAAGACTATCTAGAGCTGAAGAGCCCTAATCCTTTTTTTTTTTTTTTCCATTTCACATGCTTAATTATTCAATCTTGCTTAATCACGATCTCTTCCGCACTTGGTATGCATTCCGTTTCTACTTCATATTTTCATATTTGCGATTCAATTTATATTCTCTTCGATTTCACATGCTCAATCGCAGTACGCAAAGGCATCATTCAATTCTATTCTCTTTGAAGCAATTTCTGTTGTTTCATTTTCCTAATTTTCTTGTAGAGGCATTTGATTTTGCCGTGAATCCTCCTTCTCTCTGCCGGGAATTGTGGTGAACCTCTAGAGCTAAGAAAAAAGGGTCATCTCACAGAGAAGCAAGCTGCCACCGTAATAATCCTTTTTTCCCAACTATGGGTGCATGGGTGCCTACATTGTAATCTAACTGACTCTATTATTATTGCCTTGTTTTGGAGTAAGCTTGCGTTTTTCATTGGTTCTACGCATTACTTCAGATTGTTGGGTTTTGAGTTTTGAGAAAAGATGAGTATAAAATAAAGCAGCCTCAGTGCATTTTTTTTTTTTTTTTGAGAAAATTGATTATATATCTGAAGAGGTTCAATGGACTATAAAGTAGAAATAATCTATTAGAACTCTTTGAATATCAAATTATGAGATGTTAATGATGATTGCAGCAGTTAAACTAATTGTCATGGGTATGCTGTGCTGTGGAATATGGAATTATAGAGAAATTGATTGAAGATGGATTGAAAACTTTCGGAAGTATGCTGTGGTTGATATGGTTTTTTCTTTCAATGCATTTTATTTTTATTAAAGATATATTTTAAAATTTTATAATAATTATGCATTGTTTTAACAAAGTAAAAAAAAAATTTAAAAACTGCTTTAGGATTTTTCTTAAAAGCAAATAATTTTTTTTTTAAAAAAAGTTTTGAAAATTTTGTATCATAGAATTACATTTTGTGTCTTGTACTCCGTTTTTGTGCTAGCTTGTGTAGATGCATGCATAAAATGTTTTGAAAAGAAATCATAGATATGAGAAGATGGATAATTTTCTTTCCAAATGGTTGAGTTGGCATTGGCTATGTTCAGTCAGTCAACTCGATTTAAATCATGTTGTTTGGAATTTCAAATGTGCATTCTGCTAATGTTCCTTGTACTGTGATTTCTTAATGTACATATTATCATAGACTAAATTAATATTGTAGCTATTCATTAAGAATGCACCACATCATTCATCAGTTTTTATTTTTTTAAAAAAATACAATTTTAACTTGCAAAGTTAGAATAGTTGACATGAAAGATATTTTTTGTCTATCTTATGTAATCGATCTCTATTTTAATTTAATGAGGGCATATAATTACTATTACTAATGTGGTAACCATTCAATTAATATCCTCCTGCTCTCAGCTAATCATTTATCCAGAATTTTATTGGTAATGATGTGGTTTTAAGCAATTTTAACTTAATTTAGTTATAGATTGCTTTCTGAGTGGTTGAAGGCGAGTAGAAACCTTCTCATCCACCAAAAGGCAAAGGCCAAAAAGTACACACAATAACCTCAGTCATATAACTCTGTTTGGAGGAATGTAAGGGTGAAGCAAAGATTTATGTTATATAATTGAAACAAGACTGAGAGTATATATATATATATATATATATATATTTATATATATATATATATTTATATATATATATATTTATATATATATATATATATATATATATTTATGTATGTATGTAATGAATCATAAAATATCACAGTTTATGCTGATGTTTGTTGAAGTTTGGAGGTTATATTGAATCTATCTTTATTCACTTACCTTTTCCTCTTCATTGTGACTGTAACCAATTAATGTTTAGTAGAATAATTTCTTATGCTCACGACCGATAGAAACCTTGTGCCAAGTGTTGTACAAGAGTTAGGTGGGGATCAATTATTAGGGCCAAGCTTGAGTTTTGTTAAGTTGTAGTCTGAAGTCATCACATCATTGTTGAGTTGTGTTTATTTTATTTTATTTTATTCTCTTGTCCTTTTCAATAAGACATCACCTTTATAATATCTGGTATGCAGATTTTTTACTTTTAAATAAATTAATCCCGACAACACTTCACATTTAGTGAGTTTTTTGCTTATATATTACTTAATCCCAACTTCCTTGCTTATATATTACTGAGTGAGTTTTCAATACTTTTAAAAGCCGAGTTTTTGTCTGTGAACTGTTTAGATCCTTGCATCCCTTATCTAATAATTCGGTTCAAGCCATCAGATCATACTCATCATATGTAAATGGGTGATGTCTCAGCATGTCTAGATCTTCCAATATTCTCAGTTTGATGCACCTAGGTTTGCATACTAAGTTTGTGTGTTCCAGTGATGGGAAAAATCACTGCAAAAGTTGATGTGTTTAGCGACAGTGTGGTGTTAATGGAACTTCAGACTGGACTAATGGCACTTGATGAGAGCCGGACAGAGGAAAGCTGTTTTACTTTTTTTAATTTGCCATTATGCTGATTGTGTCCAACTGATATAGAACCTGGAAATAGTCAGCACGAATTGTCCTAATGAGAAATATTACAACAATGTTTAACAAATATTTGGTATTTCTCTGTTTCTTTATCAACCCTTTCTATTATCAATGTTGATAGAACAGGTAGCTAAATAATTATTTTGATGAATTAATTTAATTCCCAGTGCTCATTTGGTGGCTGAAAATATTTTAATAACTGGGTGAGGAATATGATCCATTCATATGTAAGAGCTGGTCCTAGCCCACTTGGGCTGTGGGCTATAGTCCTTTGGGCTTTTTGTATAGGTAAGGGCTGGCCCATTTGACAGCTCTGTCTTCCACAGTGTTTGGAATCACAGTGTATATGTGTTGACACTTCACACTTAGACATTATATAGAAAAAGATAATATCTCTATTTGAGCTACGTTGCTAGTTGCTACATATTAATGGGTTTGAATATGTATTTATGTCCTTTTGTCTGTAGTGTTTTGGGATAAAATGCAACCTTGAAAGAATTACTATGATAATTTTTTGGGCCAGTGCCGCATGAGCTGAGGCAGAAGAAGCATGTCAAGATTCTTACTTTGGCTGGGCATATTGCTTAAAGGGGGGAGTGTTATCCTTAAAATTTTGTTATGTAATCACCTCTTCGCCTTTGCCGGTTGAATTTGGGGTTCTTCCTTTTTATGTAAAATGTAACTTGGTGTTCAAGTTCCATTATTTTGGAGGTGTACAATTCAAGTCTTCACTTTCGGGAAAAAAAAATGTCTTCAAATTTTACACTTAAAATACACTTTTTGCTTGCTTCTTGTGCGGAGGTGTTATTGTGTTCATGATTGCATTTGTGAAACCTTTCTTTTTTAATATAGGTGATATTTTGCTTGGTTATCTTAGTTAATGTGCTTAGTTCGATACCAAGTTGATTTTGTAAAATTAAAGTCAATAATCAAAAGATCAATTCCATCTGTTGTCTATGGATGTCATGGCTCATTCTTTTAAGTATGAGATTTTTTTTTTTTTTTTTGGAACAATAAGGTTAAGTCATTCTTTTTGTTTTCTCTTTTAATATATTGCACGTAATGTAATTGAAAACATCAAGAGTGGACCAAAATACATTCCAATAACGTTTTTTCGTTCATTCTCTTCTACAAGAAAGAATAGGAAAAAAGAAAACACACTTTGCATCTTCCCCTCCCCCCTCTTTACTATCAAGATTAAGTCCATCACCTTTATTTTATATAACAATTTTTTATATAATATAATTTTAATAAATTCAATTGCTAAATTATGTTATTATTGCCAGATAAAGAAAATTTATGTAGAAGTATAATTAAGTTTCTCCATTATTAATTTATGTTTTGTCTTAATCTTGACATAAGCATGATTAGAACTCTGTATAGTCCTTTTTTTTTTTTAGGCATATTCATCAAATCAAGATTGAAACTAATTGAGATTGAAGATATTATGATTGAGGTTAGAGATTCTTTCAAGATACCATCAAATCGAGATTGAAATCTACATATTTGAAGTTGAGGCTGGATCATAGTTGGAGTTTGAGTTTGAGGCAGACATTCTAGAGAACTAACTCGTGTTTCGAAGACAATCAAACTTGAGATCAAAATCAAACATTAATGTCTAAATTGATATTCAAATATTGGTTACTAAGTTTTAAATGAAGAATGATTACATAATTTATAATAATTAAAAAAAAAGAATTTAGTGATATTCAGTGACAGCATGTATGCTGTCAATACACAAATCAAGCAATTGATCGAGGATTATAAAGTTCTGTCCCTTGAGAATAAGGCAGTACCTTCAAGGGTGAGATAGAGATAGGAATTAGAACAATTAGTTGACATGCATCATTTGCATAAAAGTGTTTTGTAGATTATAATAGGGATAATCTGTGAGTCCTTCTATGAAAGGAAACTGAGAAATCTAAGGGTTGGTTCACATTGAAGTAACCGAAGTTCATGATAATAGAGACTTTCGAGACTAGGAGTACGTGAGCTGGGTTTGAGCCTCCCAATGACCTGGGGTTGCTCCTTGTAGTCAGGACTGCTTTGATCGGACTTAGCTGCCTCAACAAGACCCTGACGATTATCATTATCGGTTGAACAATTTCGGAATGTTGTGGAATGAGGATGATGATGATTTTAGTGTTGCCGAGGGTGTGATTTGAAATTGGATCCCGATACCCCTATTAGTTTGATAAAGTTGCGCAGAGGTTTGAGCCTACATGCATCTGCGTATCGTAAGGATGACCAACTTTAAATTATTGAAGATTTTGTGGTATACGATGCAATAATCTCAACTTATTCTTAAGTCTGTCATCGTAGCCACTTGTGGCGAAAAGAGTAGAATAATTTCATTCATGCATTACTTAAAAGGAATGATTTCTAATAGTTCGTTGAAAAGGTTAAAGAACGTATTTGTTCTTTATGTTAAAATATAATTTAATGCACTACTCTTATTCTTACTTTTACTTGAATGAAACGCCCACTCCTTCTGTTACATTTTGTATGCGTGACTGTGACTCCTTAGTAAACCTGCAACGTGGATCACCATCCTTTTGATACTGAGGTGATCAACTACGTAGAAAGTAGATAAGGAATTTTTACTTTGTGGACAAGGACAATAACTATGAAGTAGGAGTATCACTTCGGAGAAGAGAAGCAGACCTTTATAGTTCTAGTTAGATATAATAACATAATGTTGTATGCACTTATGTTATCACCCCAATCATAGTATTCTACCTTACTTATATTCTAGGATTATAGAATTAATGTAGTTAAATGAGGATATATATGTAATTACCAGAAGTTTGTTTAAATATATGCATGATTAATAAATTAGGTATATAATAATCGTATAATTATTCGATGCTAGTATGTATATATAAAGAATAACGTATAAATAATATTAAGAAAATATAAGTAATTTGGGAGCTATAACATAATTAAAAATAAATTATTGTATACTCACAAATATCTTAGATTATTTGTTATAAAAGTAAAAAAATTATGATGATTTACTCTTTTTAATACATATTTTATTTTATATTTTTATTTATGTTTCTTATCGTTGACATTACTAATTTGTTTCTTTTTTATTGTCTTTTGTTTTGTTGTTTCTTCTGAGATGTTATCCTTATTTAACGAGAATTTAAAGGAAGATGTTTTCATATTGGATTGTTGTTTGCACTTCAAGGAGAAAAAAAGTTAAAATAAATATGGCATTTTCTTGCATGCAGGATATTGGACACTAGTCCTGCATGGAGTGAAAGAGGCAGTAACACATAAGGTACTATGACATTACCTCTAGCATTTCTCATCAGAATAATGATATATAAAATACTTCAACAGAAAGAAAAGAAAAACATAGGCGGAAAAACATGAAAACAATAGAAGACTAACAGGTATTCTGTATATTGTACATATAGGTTTTATAAGTAAAATTTTAAATCATACAAAAATATAAAATTATATATATATATATATATATATATAATTTGAATAAAATATAGGTAAAAGTAAGTAGCTTAAATTTATAATGGAAAGAGTAGATTTTAAAAAATTAAAAATAATTTAAGAGTATAATAAGCGACCGAGATTTTAAGACAGGAAAAAATTAATATAGGAAAGATTTAAAATCAATTAAAGCTAAAATATGAGAGAGACAACTAATAATTTAATTTTTTAGAACATAACATAAGTGCTAAATAATAATAAAGTCATGTGATATAAGAAAAGAAAGAATATTATGAGAGATATCATCACGTTAATTTATGATGTGATTAACATTTTGTATATAATATAATTCTCAACTATGCTCAAACACACATGTTTAAAATTGACAATAAATTCAGGTGCAGAATTGTGACGACAACAATAATGCATATCATAGTTATGGAATAAAACTGATAATAAGAATTTTTAACAGAACCAATGAATAATAATACTAATAATAACAGAAATATTAGGAACTCATTTAAAATTCATTCAATAGTAAAAGAAATTATGTGGATTTTATAGTTAATTTAATGAAACTCATTTAAAATTCATTCAATAACAAAAAAAGTTGTAAAAATAGTGTCAAACTGTATGTTGCATACATTTCTGTTGTAATAACAGCAATCATATCACGTAGATAGTACTTGTTGTATTATCTCACTACGAAAGGTCATAACTCATTGGTTACCTTCAAATGGGAGAACGATATAGTGATTAGTGATTAATTAATCACAAGACAGGTTCCAGATGTAGAACAGTTGTTGCCTGAAAGTGTATGCTTTCCTTGCTCAATAGTGGAGACAGTCAAATGCCAGTAAAATCCTTCCATGCATGATTTCAGACAACTTGTGGATTAGGATTTTAGGAGTCCAAGACCAAATGAAATTCTCTGCCACTCACCTGTTAAAAAATTAATTTAATAGTGCCTATACATTTCCTTGAATATTTGTTGTGTGACTAATGATGGAAATACAGAAATTCCCATCATTACCAAAAACTTTGGTCCCACAAATTTTTTTTAACTTTTAACTACCTTGACTATATACATATATTTAACTTCTTTTGGATATTTTTTCAGAAAATATTATTAAAAAAATCGTTACTCCACTTAATTTTTTTTTAAAAAATTGTGTTTTGACTAAATGGGGATAAATAATATAGCTTTATTAAAATAATTAACATTCACAAACATATATTAAAATAATTAGCCAAAGTTTTACATTTGATAATAGTATAGGCGTTAACTCATGTATTTTATTTTTAATTTCTCCTTCTAATACAGCTTTATTTTTAATAATATTATGGGAGGAATTAGTTTTTCCGCCTAGTCTAAAAAAGAGTGATGGAAGGCGATTAAAGCCCAAATTATCATGTTAACAGTACGTTGAGGAGATCAGCAAAACCCTAATTCAAAATATTATTGCACGCAACCACAAACACTCGGACACCAGAGGATTTTTTTGGGACGGGTGTCCTTTGGATGACTTTTGAAGAATTCGAATTGAGCTGTAAAAAAAAAGTATGTTTAGGTTGAGTTCGACCATATAAACTTCGGGGTACCCACATCTTTTTTAAAAATATAAAATAATATAAATTTTTTTTCATATTCTTTATTTTAAAAATATTTATTAAAATCATTAAAAGAAGACAAAAAATACATAAATTTATCTATTAATATGATTGGACTTTGTGCCTACAAAATATCTCTAATTCATCGGTATTTATAATTTTGCAAAAGAAATTTGCAAATTTTTTTTATTATAATTTTTATCACATAACAATCTAAATTTTAAATACATTTAAAAGATTGGGGTGACACATGGTTACCCAAATCTCAAAAAACTTCTGCTACAACCAAGGTCATGTCAAGGTAACAAACAAAGATTAAAAATTAAGTTTGTAAAAATAAAAGTTTGATAATTTAAAAAACATCATAAAGTTATTACCAATTTTGTTTAATTTAAAAAAATTGAAAAGTTCTTTAATTTTTCTTTTAAACTAATATTCGGAGAAGGAAAATTACTATCATCCTAAGTCATTTTTTATAAAAATAATTATCATAAATTGATTATAAAATTTATTTTAACTTCAAAAGTATTTATTTAATTTTTTAAATACATACATATATAATACTAAAGAAAAATATTTGTAAACAAATAATTAAACAAATAAATATTTACAAATCAATAAAAATAACAGAAATATCTTACATAAATTTTAAATGAATTAAAAAATAATAAAATAAATATTTATAAATGAATGATAAAATTAATAAAAAAAATTAAAAATTATAAGAGAAAAATAAATATAAAATAAATATGAGAAAAAAAAATATTTATAAAATTTTAATTTGTACAAAAAAACTTGTGCCTATGTATCTTTATGTAAAATAGGAACTCAAAGTAAACATAGTTCTAAACGAATTAATTTATAAAAAAATAAATTAAAAATATCTGTTTATAATTAAATTTAAAAAAATTATCATTTTAAATTAACACTATTTAGAGAAGAGAGAATTTTTTTAAACATTAAAAATTAAAATTTGCAATGATGATTTTGAAAATTTAATTTGGAAAAAAATTAAAAAAGGAAATTTCACAGAATTTATAAGATTTGAAATATTTTAATAAAAGTTTGATTTTTAATTAAAAAAAATTTAAATATATATATAAGGTTTAAGACAATAGACGGTTATATTATAAACTCTTACAATTCCAAAAATATTAAATTAGTATATTACATATACAAGTTTAAGGTTTGTTGCGTGTGTTCTAAAACTAAAATTTTATTAAATACTAAAAGGTTTAATTTTTAATTTAAAAAATAACCTAAATCTATATATCATGAAGTTTAAGAGAATAGATGGTTACACAAAAAACATGAAGGTAGATACATTATATATATAAATTTAAGGTTATTGTGTGAGATCTAAAATTAAAATTTATTTATCAAATAATAAAAAATTAAGTTTTAATTAAAAAAATTTAAATCCACATATTTACAGGGTTTAAGACAAGAGACGATTGCATTATAAACTCTTACAATCTCAAAAATATATGAAAGTAGATTATAATATGCGTACAAATTTAAAGTTTATTGTGTGAGATCTAAAATTAAATTTTATTTATAAAATAATAAAATATTTAATTTTTAATTAAAAAATCTTAAATTTATATATGGATGAAGTTCAAGATAATAGATAATTTTACTATAAAATTTTATTTAAAATTAAAATATTTAAAATTAGAATATTTATCTAAAATATATAATTAAAAAATTATTTCACAAACAAGTAATATATATTTTGAGTGAATAAAATTAAAAAGATCAAGAATAATATATATACATAAAGAATGTGAAGAGAATAAAATATTTACTTAACCATACCATTTATTATCATTATTTTTTAATTAAAATATAATAAAATATATATAATAATTTATTCTAAAAAAGAAAAGTTTTTAATAAAAAATTTTGTTTCATAATTTTTTATTTAGATATTTATGATAATAATTTTCATAATAATTTATTTTAAATTTATTTTATAAAACTTATATCAAGAAAATTTAGGTTTATCCTAAGAAAATATATGGGGCTTAGCCCATATTAAAAAAAAAAGAATGAACCTTTTTTATTTTTGTTGAATAGACTTATTTTTTATCCACTAATCATGAATTTATTTATTTTTTTACAATAAGATTTCTTTTTTATTTGATGGATTAATGGCCCGATAAAGCAAATATGAAGCTAAAAGAAATTTTTTCCTAAGATTTAATCTCAATTTAAATTTAAATATAAACTTAAAGATTAATAAAATTTTATTTTATCATTTTTTATTTAAACATTTATAAAAATAATTTTTATAATAATTTATTCTACAAGATATATATTAAAAAAATTTAGACTTATTCTAAAAAAACATATGGGGCTATGTCCAAATTAAAACAAAAAAAGAAAGGAGAATATATCTTTTTAATTTTTGTTGAGCAGACTTAATTTTGGTTCACTAATCATGGACTTAATTTTTTGTTTAGCAACAAGATACATTTTTATTTGGTGGATTATTGGACTAATAAAAAAAATATAAAGTTAAAAGAAATGCTCTTCCTAAGGTTCAATCTTAATTTAAATTTAAACATAAACTTAAAGATTAATGAATTATTTTCACACAAAAGAAACGAACTTGGATTCAAATCCAAGACAAGATAAATGCTTTATGGCAAGCTAACCAACTAAGTTAGGCCACAAAGTTGTAACTTAATACCCACAAATTTTATTTAATGTAAGATTAAGAATGGATAGTCATTTATACAAATTTGGATTCAAGTAATTACACAATATTCACATTCCCAACAAAGTTATAACAATTAAAAATGAGGATTTTGGAAGAAGCCTATTAGGGTTAGAGATTTGGAGGAGTAAAAAATGAGAACAAAGGTTTAGGGTTTAGGGTTTAGTGGTGACTTTTGAGAATAGGGAAGGGATGATCGTTATTGATTATGTGAGATGGTTTTAGTCATTGTGGTGGTTTTGAAGGAGTAAAAGAGCGAGAGTGATTTTTGGGGGTTTTGTGGTTTTGGAGGAAGGAAGGGGAATAGAGACATCGTTGTGTGTGTGTGTGAGAGAGAGAGAGAGAGAGGGTTCAATGAAGAGCTGCCGCCATTGGCGATGGTGGTGATGAAGAAAGCTTCGAGTTTTTGAAGTGGAACGAGGAGAAAGGAAAATGGGGGTTTTAACTAGGACTTTTGAGAGAGATTCACTATGGTTAGGTGAGAGGGAGAGACACAATGACTCTACTATCTCCGAAGATGGTTGCATTCGATAAAGATGATGCTAGAGATAGTGATATATATAAAAGAAAAAACTAGTGAGGTCTCTAGTTTAATTTAAAATTAAATTTTAATTTTGATTTTAGTGACATATGCACTTTGCTAATAAGTGTTGGTATAAGCTCATTGTCATAAAGTTGAAGAGTGAAGGAGAGAATGAATTGAGGAGAGAATGAATTGTGGAGCTTTTCTGGCAAGAATACGGATTCAAGGGAAGGCCGCTGCCACTACCGAACAGTGATAGGATGGTCCTGTGATAGGATGGTCCTTTCCCTTATGTTTATGATAATTAAATATAGATTGTATAATCTAGGTATAAGATAGCTTGTAGAAAATATGCATATATCTTTCACTAATGGTGAGCTAAAGTTTTAATATGATTTTTTTTTGCAAATGGATCACATTTTTTAAATGAGTTTTAAAATAAAATGTGAACATATGGAAAAGTCATTTTATAGTATACGTTGTTAATGAGAGTATAAGAGAAGGTGTAATTATGTTGATACCATACTTGTACACAGAAGTGATATTATAGGCACTCATTAGGAATTACATGACATATATTGGGGTTTCATGTTCCTTATCCTCGTCCATGATCTCTTGTACCCATCCTCATCCCTATCCTCACCCTCATATAAATCAACTCTTATCCTTATTTTTGAGCGGGTATGGAGAAATTCGTCCCGCACCCGTTCTTAATTTTTTTTATATTTTATTATATTTATTAAATTATTATATACTTTTAAATTTTTAAATTTTATTACTTTTATAGTCTTACTAATTTCATATACTATTTATATAAAATAATAATATTTAGTAATTTTATATATCGCGACAGGTTCGGAGATAGGACAGTTGGGTATTATGTCCTCATACGCGTCACCATCCTCGTTCCCGCTTTTAAAAATCAAGTTTTACCAGAACTTCTCCTCAACTTTGATTAACTTTAATTTTTTCTGTCAAAATTGGGATAAGATAGGTTGGGATAGGGCAGACATGATTTTTTTATCATCTCTAAGTTTGATAGAAAAAAGATCAATCTCTTCTAACAATGTTCCTTCTTTCTTCTTTTAAGTTTGGATATTTCAAATAAAAGTTATGGTGTGTGCTTTGTTTCTAAAACTTTTGGCTAAAAAAAATTGAGCACCAGTAGTTTTTAAATCTTTTTTCCCTTGATTATGTTATATAACAAGTGTTTTTTTTTAAATTGCCGAGCAATTGATACTTTCCTGTATTTTGCATCTATTTATTTTCACAATTTGAAATCTCATCCTGCAAATAATGACCCATTTGCTCCTCTTATAATTTCTTCCACTTATCTTTCCACATCTAGACTCCAACTTCAACATTTTAGACCTCTACTATTCCTTTACTTGTCCCTGTTGATTTGTCTTTATTTTAATTTTTATATATTTTTTATTTTATTTTATATATAGATAAAAAAAAGATAAATTGAATGTTAATAACTACATTGTTAGGGTTGTTTTGATAAAATTTATAAAAAATATTTATATATATTATATTTTTTCTAATATAAAACTAATAAACATAAAAAAGTAGATGTTTTTTAAAAAATAATTATTTTTTTAACAACAAAGTTAATTTAAAAATATTAATGATTTATAAAACAAGTTAGTTTGTATAGATCATCTATCTATTAGGATTATTCATTCAAGTTTTACATCGAAGAAAGAAAAGATAAAAATTTTATATATATATATATATATAAAATTTTGTGTAAATTTTATCATTATAATTACAATAATATAATCTATTAAAACTTAGATATTTATGTCACCATAATCATATAGTTCTTTCGGTAAATATTTGGAACTTAGATAGTTATGTGTTACAATAACAATGAATACTAAAAATAAATACTTTTGAGATGTTCTGTGTGTAATATCAAACCATATTAAATTTGTGTGGTTTTTTTTTATTTTTTTAATAAATGTTTTCATAAAAAAAATATAGAAGATTTTGATATTCTTTATTATTTTTTATATATAAATGAGTTTGGATTACCATTTTAGAGCTTTAGATAATTTAAAAAAATTTTAACCTAACCAACTAACTGTTTTGGGTTAGGCTTGATTGAATAGTTTGAATTAACAACTTTGTTTGTATTGGTTGAGTTGTAATAAATTTCTCATACTTACTGGTCCTTATTCTTTATTCATTAAATGACATGAATATAACAATTACACATTTGTGGTGGCAGCTTAATTTATCTAGCACATAGTTGAATAGGCTTATTGCTGATTTTTGTTATGGATGAATGAGTTAATATTTTTTTATACGATTGATTATATATATATATATATATATATATATATTATAAGAGATAATTTTATTTAATTTAGATAAAATTATTATAGATAATAAAACTCTATCATTTTAAATATTTAATATAATCATATATTTAACATTCAAACTCAAAACTTTCATTAACATATAAATCACTTGTTACCAATTCATTTATAAATTTTTTTCTTGTAATAATTTTTGAAATAAAATATAAATCATCCAATTTTTTTATTTTTTATATAAATTTCAAATAGGATTAGATAAAATCATTTTCTTACATTACTCGTGTTTCTTCATTTTAAAGCTAACAAATCAAATAATAAATAAATAAATTATACTTATAATTCTCTATATTTAAATCGTAAGTTTGAGTTTAACCCTCTTTTCCTTCTTTAATTTAGTCTTTCTAACTAAATATTTTGAATTCATATTTTTTTACGGACTCAATCTCACATTGATGAAAACAAATTATGCTATACATCAACAATCATGCCATTATTAAGTAAATCTTAGTACTCAATTAAATATTTAAAAATATTGTTTAAAATAAATAACTTTTTAATATGTGTTAATGTAAGATTATAAGATATTTAAAATATTATAATAAAATTAAAAAATAATCATATTGATTTATTATGTGTTTAAATTTTTTTTACAATTAACATAATAAAAATATGTATACATCAAATAATATAGTCTTCAAAAATTTTCTCTTTCATAATGTCAGGTGTCTATGTATATCTACACCAAGATCAAGTCCTTGCGATTAACACTTTGATAGATTAAAAGACGTATATCGAAGAAATCTTTTCAACTATTCTTTTTTCTCCAATCTTTTTCTTATAAACTCATTTACAACCTATTGATTTAACATCCTTTGAAGGTTCAACCAAAGTCTATACTTTGTTTATCTTCATTGATTCAATTTTGGATTCCATGACTTCTTGCCACTTCTTATGGTCCAAGCTCTACATAGCTTCTTCATAAGTCTTGAGATCATCATCATTATGATCAATCTCATTTGTCAAGTCATCTTGAACCATCAAGTTCAATCTATCTGGTCCACGATGCGCTTTGGGATTTTGTACTATACTTACAACTTTGGAATTTTGTTCCAAGATTGGTTCATTAACCTATCTTTGATCTGCAACTTATTCTCGAACTGTCGTTGGTGATGGAAACTTTCATGTTAACTTTAAAACTTCCAAGAAAGGTCATTTAATTTCCATCTCATGCTTTTGAACAACCATTATTTCATTGGTTTCTTGAACTTCATCAAGTTTTATTTCTCCACCATGACTACTTTCTGTAAGAAATTTCTTTTCTAAAAAGGTTCCTCCTCTTACCACAAACATTTTATGGTAAGAAGGTTCATAGAAACAATATTTCATTATTTCTTTAGGGTACCCAACAAAATTACATTTATTAGACCTTGTTCCAAGTTTATCTATTTGCAATCTTTTTACATAGGTGACATAACCCTAAGCTTTAATATGCTGGAGACTTGGCTTACACCCTTTCCATGTCTAATATGGAGTTGTAGAAATTGCATTTGTGAGAAATTTATTTAATAAATATGTTGCAGTTTCCAAAGCATATCCCCATAAATTTATTGGAAGATGAATGAACCCTATCACAAATCCCACCATATATAATAAGGTTTGGTTCCTTCTTTCATATACACCATTATGTCGTGGTGTTCTAGGTAGTGTCCACTATGGTAGAATCTCATTCTGTTTTAGGTAATCAAGAAAGTTATCACTGAAATACTCTCCTCCTCTATCATATCTTAGTATCTTAATACTTTTTCTAGTTTGTTTTTCAATTTCGCTGTAGAATATTTTGAACATTTCAAATGACTTTAATTTTTGTTTCATGAGGTACACGAAGTCATATCTAAACATATCATCAATGAGTGTGATAAAGTAAGAGTATCCTCCTATGACTTAAATTCTCATGGGCCCATATGCATTTGTATGAATTAGACCCAATAATTCAAAAGTTCTTTCTTTATTTCCTATAAATGAAGATTTGGTCATTTTTCCTTTGAGACAAGACTCACAAGTATTATATGATTCATAATCATAATCATAATAATCAAGATAACCTTCCTTATATAACTTACGAATTATTTTTTCTCCAATGTGATCAAGTCTACAATGTCAAAGATATGAACAATTCATTTGATTCTCTTTCTATTTTTGGAGTATGAACATGCATAATCAAATTAGTATCAGGTAAGATATAAAAACTGTGTTGGAGATACTACTCACATATAAATAGTCATTATGATAAATCAAGCAAACATTATTATTCAAAATAATGTGAACACTTTGTTTTTCCAACATAGAAATAGAAATAATGCTCGAAACGGAACATAATAGCAATTTTTCAACATAAGTACTTTTCCCGTAGGCATTATTAAAGAAATTCATCCTATATCTAAGGCAATAATGTTTTCTCTATTCCTAACTTGAAGGTTAACTTTTCCTTCCTTCAACCATCTACTTATCTATAGTCCCGGTAACATATTGCAAATATTAAAACTACCTCCAGTATCTAATACCCATGTAAAAGGATCAATGGTAGTTAAAGAAATCATGAAAATATTTTTCATTGATGTATTATCTTGTTTCTTTCCTTTTAAAAAGAAATATACTCATTATATTTTCTCTTCTAATATCTTTTATCCTTACAAAAAAAGCATTCAACATCCTTTCAGTTAATATTACCATCTTTGTTCATGGGTTTGGTCATATCACCCTTAAGCATAAAAGGTTTCATTTTGGATTTATACTTATCCCCATCCCTCTTCTTAAGAAAATTATCAACCAATATAACATTTCCTTTCTTCTAAATGGATTGTTGGAAAAAGCTGATCGACGATGTTAACAAGTCTTTCGTGCATAAGAACAATTATTAAATTACGATACTAATCATCATAATTGGTTCCATTAAGTTTGTTGGATTCAAGTATAGAGCGTGACGATAAAGTTGACATATTAAAAGATCTAAAACGGGAAAAAATATATAATTATGTAAGAACACATATATAATATAGACAATATATCCATTAACAGATTACTATCGAAATAACATGAATAATATCTAATTTCTTAATGGAATAAAAAATAATGAATAGACATCTTTGTTGTCAAGTCGTTTCTCATACATATTTCAAATAAATATTTTAATTGCATCATATATAAATTAATACTACATAATCTCCTGATTGTCAGGTTGTTCCTATTAATATTTATGAATTAAATTTTTATACCTCAAGTTTTTTGGCGCAAGTATAAATTAATTCTTTTATGTATTAATTAATGTTTTAATTGTATTGAATTAAATTAGTATACATAGTTTTCTAGTTGTCAGGTCATTTCTATTAGTATACATGAATTAAATTCTATATCCCTAGGTTATCTGGGCACAAGAATAAATTAATTCTTTTATACATCACATGCATAAAACAATTCTATCGATTAATATTTTAATTGTATCTAATACAATTAAAATTTATATCCCTAGGTTGTTTAGGCGCACATATAAATTAATTATTTTATGTATCATATACACAAGTCAATCTTATTGATACATCTTTTAACTGTATCATATACAATTTAATACTACATAGTCCCCTAGTTGTCAGGTCATTCCTATGGGTATTTATAAATTTTGAAAATCTCATTAAGTCAAGAGGTTCAAAATCCATCAATTCATCATAACATATTTACGGTAATAATTTATGATATGCATAAATTAATATGATCAATATTCATAATACTTTCATGAAAATAAAATTTAAACACATAAAAATCAAAGCTCTAATACCATTATAGGATTACAAGATTTTCAAACATTGAAGCGAAATTAAAAAATAATCATGTTGATCTATTATGTGTTTAAAATTTATTTACAATTAACATAATAGAAATATGCATACCTCGAATAATATATTCTTAAAACTTTTCTCTTTGATAATGTAAAGATCCTATGTGTATCCACACTAAGATCAAGTCTTTGAAATCAACACTTTGATCGAGTAAAAATACATATATCAAAGAAAGTCTCTCAAATATTTCAAATAGTATGTTGTGTTGTGTTTCACTATACTCCCACGTTACTTTATATAGATGTTAAAAGTTTATTTCTATCTTATTGTTAAAATGATGTGTTAATTTGTTATAAAATCGACTAGAAATATGTTAGTCAGTTATGAAATTGACTAGAAGATATGCAATAACTTTATCTCTTTTCTATTAACATTATCATGATAGTACAACCAACTCTTTATTTAAAACTCGAAATTCAAATTTCAAATAACAAAATTTGAAATTTGAAAGTTTTAATTTTATTTAAAATAAAATTAAAATTTCTTCAAAATCATTATATTATTTTATTGTTAGTACTAGTGAAGAATATATTAATATTTCAATTGGATTGTCATTAATTTGATTAAATTAAATTCTTTAATTTAATTAGAATAATAATTAAATTATCCTCTAAGAAGGATTGGAACATTTTAGTGTGTGATCTCATAAGTTCAATACTAAACTGCTAGTAAATTAGTCAATCAAGATTGATGTCTAACAATACTCCTTAACTGTCTGATAGTATAAAGTAAGACCATTTACTTTTTGGAACCATAGAAAAATAAAGTAAAATTCCTTCCATCTTTCCTACTATTGGTTAACCTTTAGGTATGATACAATTGACAAACTCTAATTAGTTAACCCATGAATGACCCAAAGAAAAATCCTTTCTTTACTCATTCAGTTTCCTTGACCAAGGTATTGATTATTATAGTTATAGAGCTTAAACTCATTCCTCTTGACCAATCATTAATTCTACAAGTATTCAATTATATCTAATATCCTTTCCACTAGTGTCTTTATGTATTAGGTGTCCAAAATTAAAGTATAACAAATAAATTTATCAATTACTATAACCTTATATTTGGATGGAACATTTCAAAAAATTTGAAATACTTGAAAATTTAAATGCTTTCAATTGAAATATCTTCATTTTAAAAATATTTTGTTTGGATAAAGGAATTTAAATTTTTTATATTTAAAATTCTTTATTTGGATAATGGATTTTAAATTCATTGAATTTAAAATTTTTATTTAGATTAAATAATTTAATTTTTACTATATATGTATATATATATATATGTACATAATTAAAAGAATAACAAAGTACGATTATATTATTTGATATTAAAAATATTGTATCTAGATATTAGAGAGGGCAACAAAAAAAGAATAATAAAAAAGTCATATAAAAAGATAATAACAAGAGACTATAACATAGAAAGACAACTATTGTTCATGATATCATTCATGAGTAGAGTTGGGTATATGGTCCAAAGTTTGCAGGCAGCAATCCGCAGGTTAGATGAGTTTGAACCAATGAAATTATTGACCCATTTAAACGTGAATTTTTTTTATTTGATCCGTTTAACCCATGTTTAACTAACTTGAACCCATGAGTTAATAGGTTAGTTTGTAGCCAGTTTTCTTTTTTAAAAATAAAACAAATTTTGATAAATTTTTCTATTTTTTTAATTATTTTAATAATTAAATAAATTAAATGAGCTGACCTACTCACTTGCGGACCAAGGTGGGCCAAACATGGGCCACCATTCTTTTTTACCCATTTATTTCGCGAACCAAGCCGGTTGCATCATTTGTTGTGGGCCCATATGGGTTGAGTTTAAACAAGTCGAGTTAGTCCGTTTATCCGTGAGAATGAGTTGAGACATTTGGAATAATTTCAAATTCCACCTATTTTGGAGAAATTTTAAATTCTCTCATTTTATTGTGTTAAAATACTCTCTCAAAATTCATAAAATTTAAATTTTTTTACAAAAAAATATCCAAACAAAATCATTTAATTTCTAAAATTTTAAATTCTTTCAAAAATTACTTTCTTTCCTTAAAATGTCTCATCCAAACACAAGGTAACAGTCTCATGTTAAAGGAAATTCAAATACTATATTATTCATAAGAATATCATATTAACAAATTAATCATAATTATAACTATTAGGATTTCTCAAATTAAGTTAGTTCAATGATCATATCTCCAAACATAGCATTTATATGTAACTTAATAAACGAGATCTATTAATTTTCATTCAATGAACACTGTTATATACATATTAATCTATCTAAATTATTAATGTCTCTTCAATAATAAAGAACAATTTAGATTAAATTTCTAAAAAAATTATCTTTACTTATTATGATCTTTATCATAATGTTAAATTTCTAAATTTAATCAAAGATCTTATTATACTCAATTAAATAATCAAATTATAAATATAATAATAATAATACTTAAAATATTTAACACATAATAAATTAAATTTTGAACATATATTTAATTTCTAATAATTAAAATATATAATAATAAATAATAAATTTTAATAAAAATTATAGTATTTATATTATTAATGTAGTGAGTTTTATGATTTTTAATAAATATTTATTATATACAAATATGATATATTCACTAATGCATATTAGACAAACTTTTAAATAAACAGAAGATTAAATTGAAACCAAAGTAAAAGAGAAAGAGAAAGTAAGAATTGGTAAGAGGCTTGTTTTTTTTCTTTTGGAAGAAAATTACTTTCATAGTTATTATAGTGAGCAAAATACCACAAAATGAAACGTAATTAGCAATCAAGAAATTAAACATAATTAACAATAAAAAAAATGGAAAAATCGGTTTTCTTTTTAGGAAAAAGATAAATAGTATCGCACATTTTTTTTTGGACTTAAAGTAAAATTGAATAATATATTGATATTTTATTTTATTAATTTTTTTACATATTTAAATAGTAATATATATATATATATATATATATATTTATATTTAATTATAAATTGTTGAATTATTTTAAAAAATTATTCGTCAAAAAATATAAATAAATGAATGATATTGTAATGTAAAAAAATTATTAATATTATTTTATAATAAAACTAGATAAAAAAAACATAACAGAATACGGCAAAGTAGGGCAGAAAAGAAAACATAGAAAGCGTAGAAATTTGAAGAAAAAGAAGAATAAAGCCTAAACTTCCTTTAATATTTTTGATTGAATAATTTTAAATTATTAAATTATAATATTTAAATCATAAATTTGTTTAGAATATTATAAAATTTTAGTTAAATAATTTTTATATTATGTAGAAAAATTTTAAATAATACCTTTTAAAAAGAATTTTAAATGCTCACTTATATACTTAATATTTTTTGAATTATTATCGATAATTAATCTTATATTTGATTTTTTTTAATCATCTTTCACTCTTAATTTTACATTTTTAAAACTTTTAAAATCCCATGTGCAGATATACAATAAATGAATTTTTTACTTCGACAAGACTTGAATGGATTTCCACTCTATATTTTTCTTTACTATAAATGAAATAATTTTTTCGAAAGAGATAATAAAAGTTTTTTATGGTAGATAAAAGGTAAGTTTGACGAAACGTGATAACTTATAAATTTACAAAATATATTTTTGATTCGTTGACATAATACCCGTTTCTTTATTTCTTTTAACCTGTTTCTTTATCTTTAAGTGCATATTTCAAATTTGGAAAATATGTAAAGAAAAATATTTTTATTGTGCCCTTAACATCATTTTTACGTTATAATTATTGATAAGGTATAAGTCTGTTTGGAAGATCTGTGACCAACAGCTTTGTGAAACATGAAATAATTAAAATAAATAATGAGCAAAAAGCAAAACTTCTACGCTTCGTAAAATGATGTGTATTGGTTAAACATTTGCAACATTCACTAAATAAAAGTCAAATAGTAAATGATATTTCATAAAATTGATTGAAAAATATTAATTTACGTTTTATTGGTTTAACAGTGGTTTATTATAATTAAATATATTTTAATATTATATAATATATTTAAATAATAAGCTAATATGAAATTTAGTTAAATAAAATCTTAAATTAATATAAAATAATTAGATTATATATTTTATAAAATAGAAAATTAATATTAAGAGTTCAATTAATAGATATATTAATCAAAATATATAAATTTTGACTTCTCTAATGGTAATATATATATATATATATATATATATATATAACTGAAATTGCCATAATACGAGCAAGAATGTGGTTTAGTGGAAGGAATGCCTTTCTTAATTTACTAGAAAGTGGGTTCAATCAGTCAAATTTGGTCGATCTAATTAGAGCACTTTTTTTTTTTTTACTTTATTTTACGTAAAAAAAAACTTATACTTTTATTACAGAATTCCCAAAGCTTTTCATTTGCGAGCAACAGTCAACATTATATATTTTAAAAATTCAAAAATTGTGTAAAAAGTAAATCCAAAAGAATTTATATAAAAACATTTAATTTGTAGGTGAAATAACATATATTAAAAAAGAATTGTTTGTTATAAAAAATGTCACTCTTTTTTTCTCTTCCGATATATATATATATATATATATATATATATATAAAAGAGACCCACTACTTTAAAAAAATTATTATAAAGTTTAATAATTTTTTAAATTATTAAATTAAAAAAATTTATTTTGTTGATAAAATTTAATATTTTATTAAATAAATTTAATTTAACGTATAATATATATCTTTTAACACACGTTAAATTAAAATATAAACTTAATTTATACAATAAAATAAATTACTACTAAAATAAAATGATCTTTACATATATTTATTTATTAAAAACTGAGATAAATTGATGTCTTGTATATATTTATTTATTAAAAATTATGCAATTATGTTAGTGACCTCTCGTGTGAGAGTGACAAATGATAAGAAACCCACATGTTGTTAATGAATAGAGGGTTAACTGCATAGACATCAATCCCTTAATGCAGCCATGCGATGGAAGGTATGCTTCCACTCCCCCACACGTTTTAAACAAATGGGGCCACATGTTTTGTGCACATCATGATTGTGGCCACCATCTTTCCACACCTGCACTAATGATATTCAATTATTCATAGTCTCTTTCATCCCTATGTGTGAAAAAGAGAAAAAACCTCTTTTGCTGTGGCTGTCCCATTTGTCCTCTTCCCATTCTATGGCTGCCATACAGACTTTTGAATTGGTACTCATTGTTAGCCAAACCATTTCTGCCTTCTTTAAATGAAGCCAGGCCCATAATTGATTCTTCACACAACCGTTTCATAATTGATACCCACAACTTTAATACAATTTTTTTTTTTTATGATAGAGCCATAAGCTATTAGCCTAATTAGTTTCATCTACTTTAGCTTTTACAATAAAAGCTACTTTTAAAATTAAAAACAAAAAGGCAAATTTGTATACTTGGACATCATGTGTTGGCAATGGCATGAATAGTTATATTATTCATAGAATGCAAACTGAAAGGAAATGGCTGCATCCTGCATATCATATCATTTCTAGTTTCAGCCTAAACTAATTGAAAGAAAGTAGTGTAGATTGATTCTCTTGTCTCCAGAATTGATACAAGAATCTGCTGGGCCTTAACCTGCAAATCAAACATTGAGTAACAAATGTGGCTTCAAACAAAGAAACACTTTAGCAACACAAAATGTTATCACTTTGTATTTCTCTTTATCCCCCCAAAAAAATGTTTGGCCTAATTAAATCATAGTTGTGCTATGGGATATCACTCTTTAGTTTTGACACATCTGGTCCACTTTGAAGTTAGATTGCCTATAATAAGGGAACAGAAATGGCACCAAGGAGGAAAGAATAAAAAGTTATGCACATTCAAGACTCTTTTACTATTTGACTCTGAGTTGCTTCATGCTTTTACTTAGAGAGGAGGAATATAAATTGCAGAGTAACATAGGACCACCAGCCAACTGTACTTTTAGTACATATTTCATTGGAAGGAGAAGCTGTAAAGCCTGTAACTTGTTGATAAATTGACCCTTTCCAGAACAAAATTATCAAAGGCAAAGGTGATGGAATGAAATGAAGGCCATGGCCACTTCATCAAAACCTATTAAGTTGCTGATTGCCTACCAGACTACTCAACCATACAACAAAAATTGATGGCCTCATAATGATCACCAGATCGATGCAATCTGAAACCATGATTGTTCCAACAGTTGTCACATTGAGTGGTTGTGACCATCACATTAGTGTCTATATCATGACCTGATATTTATTTAATACCTAGTGTATTGGAGCTAATAGTTTCATCTGCCTCTAATTCCACTCCTCTTCCCTGCCTCTCAATTAAAAACTAACACATGATTAAAAATTAACACTCTCTCTCCTGATTAGTTCTTTTTCACATTTCCTTAAGTATAATGAAATATCATCCGGTATCCCTCTTTTTATCCTACATAAAACTTTCTTATTTAATACAATAATAAAACATTACATATCTTTCTCAATAACACATATCTCCTTTGATTTCTTATGTAGTTATATAAATCAAGGCAAGTTAAAGTAATGTTAAAAAAAGGAAGAAAGCATTTGGTGAAATTTTTTTAAACCCCTGGGATGTGAAGTTAATTTACATTTTGTTTTTTAAGTGATATTTTTTAATTGGAAAGGCCAAAGAAGGAGATAACTAATGGAAACAGGTGATTACCTATCTCTAATTACTCCCTATTTAACCTTCTTTTCTGACTTAGACACTGCTCTCTAAACTTCAATAGTTAGTTATAGACTGTAACTAAAAAAGTAATTTTTCTTTGCCACAGATTATATTAACATAGTCTTGGTTTAGGTTTACAAGACAGATGTGGTAGTTGCAAAAACACCTTAAAGTAAAAGTGTTGGAAATTTGCATAAGATGTTGCAACTTGCAACAGGCAAAAATTTCCATCACTTTAGTCAATAACTTAACACACGTATGTGAGATTATACCACGGTTCTCATCATATCATGCAATCCAACTCATCATTTTAATTTCCACTATTGTGATCTTTACACATAATAAGGAGTTAATTTATGCTAAATTTAAGTGTATAGCTTTCGCTAGCCATTATTACAACTCCCAAAAGCAGTGCAACTCTTCCGGATTCCTGCAATTTCTTAAGACAAATACCATGTAAAAGAAAGAAAAGTCCACTTACTCACTACCTTTCACCGAAAAGTGCAAGCACACCTGCGTTCTCCTTGACTTTAAGATTAAGTTCATTATAAACACTTATAAAGCATGTTTCAAAATCCCTTCCATCCCCTTCCCTTAACACTACACGAGTTCATGTGACTTTCATTTCTCTACAACTTTCCACGGATAGAGAAGGAACTAGAAGTGGTCCTCA
This sequence comes from Canavalia gladiata, assembly GCA_037954105.1. NCBI lineage: Eukaryota > Viridiplantae > Streptophyta > Magnoliopsida > Fabales > Fabaceae > Canavalia > Canavalia gladiata. Next base: position 22,383,786 of record CM075660.1, read on the forward strand.
ACAAAGAAGAACCTGCCAAGAGAATGATACATACACACAGTACTCTTGTGGCTTTGATTTAATTAACTGGCATGGCATGGAATAGGTTGCTAGCATAGTCATTTCATTGACAAAGTGACAATTTTAGTGGGGTGCAGAGGCATCATAACAACCACGTTTGGTGGAGATGGGAGTTGTCACTGTTGGAGAACTTAAGCCCAGCATTTCAGGGAAGAGGACCTTTCGTCCAAGTTCAAGCATAAGGCATGCCACTGAATGGTAGTTTTCTATATCTACAGTACTATGTTTATAATCCTATTCTTTCTCTTTAATATTTTAGATTTAGCTTAATTTACAAAACCACAAATCTACTAGTAGCATTTGGATACATGAAGGTGGTTTTCCCTTTATTGAGGCAAAGTGAATAAATGTGATGAGGCTTCAATGGATAAGCTAAATGATGCATAATATTTCTCCAAATTGATCTAATGACCCACTATATACTAAGAAAAAGAAATCTATTTTGTTTTTCCTTGTACTGTCATTTTCACATATTTTGATCTTGAGATTTGATCATATAATTGGAATCTAGAAAGAAAAAAATATAAAACTATTTGTGTGTTTACGGTTTTCCTATCAGCTTAAGCTTTTGGGATTGATGGTTTCATTTTTGTGGGTTTACTGTCCTTTTCCTATAGGATCCTGAAAGTTCAGTGTTTGAGAAGGAACACCATTTGGAAACTTTCATTTTGTCTTGTCGTATTGCTTGTGTGTGTGTTCATTCAAATTCCTATGTTCCACAACTTCTCATTTCATTTGGTCAATATTACTCAGAACCTGCACAATTTTGTGGTAGAAAGCAACACCTTTAGGTTTTAGCCTTCATGGCTCAATTTAAACGCTGGGATTGGTAGATAAGGCTGTAACATGTAATATAACCTTGACTTTGATGTACTCAGTAGACAGCAGTATGGTGCTACATGGTGAGTGTCCAATTCTGATCTGTCTTGTATGAAAAGGCCAATTAATGTTTTGTCTGTCAATTATTCTCATGCTTTTATTATCTCTATCCCCTAAGGATATGTTTGGAGAGTTTTGTATTAGTACGGATATGCTATAATATAGTAAGAGCTCACCGACTAGGGAAAACATTTTGGCTACACTTATCACACAGCAGTATTTAACATCAACAGGATCAAGCACCAGTAAATTTTGGTACAATTGTAGTAACTACTTTTATTTTTAATTTTTAAACAAATTTAACTTATAAATTAATAACTATACAAAGGTGGTAGTGATTACTTCTTTTATTTTTAATTTTTAAATATTTAAATTAAAAAACTAATAACTATACAAAGGTGGGTTATTGTTATCTATAGGGAAGGAGTATGTATTGTTGTAGAATTAATACTGAGAAAATTAAAATTTCCCAAGATGACAATACTTGTGTGGCTCAAATCTTACATGTGGAGGTCACTTGTCAATGATTTGGATCAATGGGCTCCACAACATAACCAATCCTGCAATATTAAATTGGACTTAAAACTATTGAAACCGTATTGTCTGAGGTACTGCTGAAGTAGTCCCACTCTAATTCTGTATTTATTGACTTGGGGGCCATTCTCACCTACGCACTTGATCTTGGAAGATTGCATTGTCTTTCGGTTTGTGGTGTACAAGACACAAACGTTGAATTCCATCTTGTACATTTAATTGCACATACATGCTGCAGCAAAGGACTCTTTCAAGTTCTCTGCTTATTTCATTTTGGTAATATGCATAGCTGCATTTGTTGCTTTATTATATTGAAATTTCCATGTCTACGCCATGCAATTATTCAGCTAGGTTTGTAAATTACAGGCCCATATCTGATGTCTCCAGTGATCTTATCATAGAAGTAGGAGCTTCAAGCTTTGCACTTCACAAGGTAAAGAAATTGCAACTTGCCTTTCTCATAGGTTACAGCACATTCAGCATGGTGTTCCTTTACACACTCGCAGGTGTTATTAAATAAATTGCATATTTCTATGTAGAATATACCTATCAACCATATATCAGAATATTGATTGTTTATGCATGAGTACCAAACATTAGCACACTACACATTAACAGCTAGTGATAAAATCATAAACATAATGCTTTATGATTCATGCATAGCTTGAAAAAAAAGAATAAAAATAAAAGGAGCAAGACAATATTGCAAGTACTAAGTTGTTTGCATTTTTCCCCCTGCAGTTTCCTCTTGTTTCTCATAGTGGAAGAATTAGGAAACTGCTTTTAGAAGCAAAAGATTCTAAAGTTACACGGATAAGTCTCCCAAACGTGCCAGGGGGTGCAGAGGCATTTGAGCTAGCTGCCAAATTCTGTTATAGGATCAATGTTGAGTTCACCCTCTCCAATGTTGCTATGATAAAATGTGTAGCACATTTTCTAGATATGACTGAAGAGTTTGCGGAGAAAAACTTGGAGACACGAGCTGAAGCATACCTAAAGGAGACAGTGCTCCCAAACATATCAAGCACAATATCTGTTCTTCATCGTTGTGAAACTCTTCTTCCCATTGCAGAAGAGATCAACCTTGTTAGCAGACTAATCAATGCAATTGCAAATAATGCATGCAAAGAACAACTTACCTCTGGTTTGCAAAAACTAGACCACAACTTCCCTTCTAAAACCACCTCAAACATGGAACCTGAAACACCCTCAGAATGGTGGGGGAAAACTCTTAATGTTCTAAATCTTGATTTTTTCCAACGCGTTCTATCTGCAGTGAAATCAAAGGGACTAAAACAAGACATGATCAGCAAAATTTTGATAAACTATGCACATCATTCTCTTCAAGGGATGGTTGTTAGGGACCCACAAGCAGTGAAAGGAAGTTTACCTGACTTAGAGTTGCAGAAGAAACAAAGGGTCATTGTTGAAGCCATAGCTGGCTTGCTACCAACTCAATCGAGGAAAAGTCCGGTTCCAATGGCATTTCTCTCAAGTTTGTTGAAAGCTGCAATAGCAGCATCAGCATCCACTTCTTGCAGGTCTGATTTGGAGAGAAGGATTGGTCTACAACTTGACCAGGCAATTCTTGAAGACATCCTAATCCCAACAAACTCACATCTAAATACTCATGGCACCATTTATGACACGGATTCCATTTTGAGGATTTTTTCCAATTTTCTGAACTTGGATGAGGAGGATGAGGAGCATAGTCACTTGAGAGATGAGAGTGAAATGGTTTATGACTTTGACAGCCCCGGATCTCCTAAACAAAGCTCAATTCTTAAGGTATCCAAATTAATGGACAACTATCTTGCTGAAATAGCTCTAGACTCAAACTTGTTGCCATCAAAGTTCATATCATTAGCTGAACTACTTCCAGATCATGCACGTATTGTCAGCGATGGACTCTATAGAGCTGTAGACATCTTCCTTAAGGTGATAATTGCTTCTCCTTTTCACTATCATTCCATTTCAAGTCTTAGTATGTAAACTATACTACATGAATTTAACTAAAATCCACTCAGATTTTTACATCATCATCCAATCATAAACTACCATCTAATTGAAAATCGTTAATTTTTGTAATAGTTATTTTAACAGTTATACTCAGGATGACTTCTAACTGGTTACCAATGTAATATATCAAAATTAAACTCATGTAGTATTCACTGTTATTTGTTAGTTCTAGTTACCAATTTGGTTAGTTTTATACTTTTTATGATATACAGGTTCATCCAAACATAAAGGACTCAGAGAGGTATCGCCTCTGCAAAACCATTGATTGTCAGAAACTGACTCAAGAAGCATGCAGCCATGCAGCACAAAATGAAAGGCTACCAGTGCAGATGGCAGTTCAAGTTCTATACTTTGAGCAAATAAGGCTTCGCAATGCTATGAACGGAGGGCACAACCAATTCTTCTTTGGAGGACTTAATGGTCAATTTCCTCAACGTTCAGGAAGTGCTGCAGGAAGTGGAGCCATTTCCCCTAGAGACAACTATGCATCAGTTAGAAGGGAGAATCGAGAGCTTAAGCTTGAAGTTGCAAGAATGAGAATGAGACTCACTGACTTAGAAAAAGACCATGTTTCTATGAAACAGGAGCTAGTAAGATCCCACCCTGCCAACAAGCTTTTCAAATCATTCACCAAAAAACTAAGCAAACTCAATGCTCTATTTCGGATAAACAGTATCAAACCAAATGGTGCTAATTCTGAGAGCCGTTTCCCTTTTCCTAAAAGAAGGCGTCACTCAGTTTCCTAACTATAAAATCTGTAATATACAAATATATATATCACAATGTATAGTTTGTATGATGCATTGCGTGATTGTCACTATTTTTTAGTGCATAGTTTACATTTTTTTGTTTTTTTGAATTATGCTCCTTGGTTCCTTTTGTGAGGGTGGGATGGGATGCTCAATTAAACTGGTATCATCTGGTTGAGAATTTTAACCACATTACCCAAACTATATTTAGGATATAACCCTCTCTCATATTAGTAACTAACCAGACAATATGATGTTAGAGAAAAAAAAGATAATAAAATTTACATAAAAATAATGATGAGTCTTGTTATAATTACTTTGTGTCTTTATCTTTTGTGATATTATCATGTTAATTACATTAATCACATGAGAGCATCATGATGCCTGTAAGTGCTAAAGTATCTTGGGTGGGAACCACAGAACAGTTGACATCAAACCTTGCTTTCTCAAACACCATATATAATGCTGAGCTAATGAAATTTCCTTTCCTTTCCTTTCTCTTCCACCATTCTAACGCTTCTGCTACGTAGCAACAAAATCATATTCTCGAGATGTGACAATTAACCCTTCCTCATTAATACGGTCCACAAACTGGAAAAAGAGGAAATGTTATAAAACAAGCTGTGGACATAGCAAGAAACCATATTATGTAGTGTAATCACTTGTGACAAAATTTGTCATGATTATTTTCCACTCTCATATTTTGATATGTAACATTGTTATTACTAACTCCACCGACAGATAGATTATTCTATCTTCACTAAACTGTAGGCAGATACTAAGATATATTTTTAACGGTCATATTTGATTAATTTTAAATATCTAAAAGTGTTCATTTTTTATAAAATTATATGTATCCTATTTTTATATGATAAGTATAATAAATTTTTAAATACAAATTTATTGTTTTTAAACACTTGAAATCAATCTTAAGGATTGATATTAATATTTTTTTATCTTTTATGTTACAAATAATTTTACTTACATAACGTTTTTTTTTTCCTTTTACCCCAATGCATGTATTTATTAAAAATAAAGTCTTTTCTTTAATAGATGACATGCTACTAGGTACTTGACCATATCTTTTTTAATGTATTAAGGATATTTTTTAGTGAACAGTTGGAAATCCATCTTTTCAAGTTGTAGGATTATCAAAGTAGGTTTTATATTTTTGAATAAAGTTCTTTTCATACATACGATCAATATTCAAATTGCTGTTAATATGTTTGAATATATTTTACTAAACTTTGTATAAACTTTATCAATATAGTTAAAACTTAAAAGGTAAAAGATAGAGATTGAAATAATTTTAGGTGATTCTTAAATTTGAATTCTATCTTTTATCTGATTGTATTAAAAGATGATGAGAATAGTTATTATAATTTATAAATACAATAAATTGATGGTGTCAAGAGAAGAACCACCCTGCTTCCTAGGATGATGAGAGAGGGGCCAAGAGATGTGAGAGGGTCCCTTGTAGAGAAACATGTTGTGATTCCTTATAATTTTTTAAGGGAGAGAAATTCAGATTTGTAGGATGAAATACATTTACGAAAGATCTTCAAGTTATCTATAAATTTTTAATTTTTATTTAAGATTAAATTCATTTTGTTGAGATGCTTATACATTTTACAAGAGGTTCTGAACCACCTAAATATTGTCTTTAATTATTTTCTTTGCTCTGGCAGTGTGTTTTGCACGTGTTCCCATCATTAATCCTTATTGCAAATATGGAATTTTTCCAATGAAAGAAAAAAGGATCTTTTGTGAGAGAAACATGTTAATCTTGTGATTCCTTAAGATTTTTGAGTGGAGAGAGATCAGGTTTGTAGGATGATAGGAAGGGTTTTCAAGTTTTCCATAAACTTTTAATTTTATTTAAAATTAAATCTATTGGTTGAGATGCTTTTATGGTAGATAAGAGGTGTAGATATTATATTTTTTATTATTATTATTTTTTATTTTGTGATTAGGAATAGAAGTGAATAAGGGTGTAATCACAGTTCAACTTGTTTAACTTGACTTGATTTATTTAATAAGTAGATAGATTTAGATTTGTTAAAAAAACTTTTTAAATAAATAAGACAAATTTAGATTTATAAAAAAGTCTATTTATATTTATATATTATATATTTATATTTATTTTAATATATTATATTTGTATAATATTTATTTTAATATATTTTATTTACGTAATATTAATATATATATATATATATTAATATTATAAGCTTATTTAATGATATTTTTATCTGATATGATTTTAAATTACAAACTTTTTTAATCAATTATTTATATAAACTTTAAGTTTAGTTAGTAATTTTTTTGAAATGTAGACTTTTAAGTTGAATTGTGGATTTTAAATCAGGACAAATTTTGACAAAAATAAAAAAGTCTTTAACAAATTACAAGTTCAAATTCAAACCTTAAAATTTTTAAACAAAAAAAAATTCAAACGTTTAAAACTTAACTTCACTTGACCTACTTTCCTCCATATCTATAATAGGTCTATGTGTGTTTCCATTATTGTAATTACGGAATTTTTTAAACTAAAAAAATATTTTCATAATTTATTATCCTAAATCAATTTTTTTTAAATGATTAATATAAATAACTTATGACCTTATACTTTTAAGAAGGGGGTTTAATAATTTAAAATTATTAAAAAATTATTTTAAATAAAAATAAAAAATTTAGTTCACATTTAATTTTTTTTAAATATTTTTTAAAACTCACATAATGAATAAAATAAATGTAATAAAAATAAATAAAAGTAATATTTATTCATATTTCACAGAAAACTACAAATAACATACTTACCTTTTTATTATAATATAAATAAAATGTGAGAATATTAGTTTATTTCAACCTACAACGTATATAAATATTGTTTTAAAACTTGTAATGAATATGAAAATATCTCATTTTCAAATCATTTTAAAAAATAATTTAACAAGCCTTAAGACAAATACATCTTGACGAAATAATGTAACTAAACATAGATTCACACGTGATTTAGAATTTAGAGACTCCATTTAAGTAGGGATGGTTAAATACTTTAACTATAGAATTTCAAGAAATAGCAAATACTTTGCCAATTTTCATCCACATTTTTTAATAATTTTATATTTTGGGTATGCATACAATTGGAAATAAAATACAAGAATTTTGATATTTCAAATCATGACAAACAGGTTATATGTGATTCCATGGCCCAATGGATAAGGCGCTGGTCTACGGAACCAGAGATTCTGGGTTCGATCCCCAGTGGAGTCGCCAAAACAAAATTTTTCTTTTTCTTTCCTTACGAAGGAAAGGAACGACGTCGTGTGAATATACTACTTAATAGGCAACCAGGTAACAAAGGTTAACAGGTTATATGTTTCATACAATTTCAATTTGATGTTGATAAATAATTTTTTAATTAGTTATGATATGAGTGTATTGGTAATATATTTTAATTAGATAAAAAATAAAACATATAACGAATTTTGTAAAATTATTGTAATTTTATTTAACATAGTAATTGTTTTAATAACTTTTAAATACTACTTTCATCGGTATTTAAGACTTTAATTACGGTAAAATTTATTTTTATTTTTAATATAATTTTTATAATTATTTTTATTATGAAATATTATTTTTTATTATTATTAAATGTTATAATATTTAATTTACTTACTGAATATTTTATTTATATTTTATACTAAAGTATATTTATTTTTGTTGATAAAAAATTAAAATTATAAAGATAAAGTAAATATTTTATTATAAAAAATATTATTTAAAATTTATTTGTAAAAGTTTTATCAAATTAAATTTTAATGTTATAATATTTAGTTTAGTTATTGAATACTTTATTTATAAAATGATTTTACTTTTTGATAAAAAAATTAAATCATAAAGATAAAATAAATATTTTTTATAAAAATATTATTTAAAATTTATTTATAAAAATTAAAAAGTATTTTTTAATTTCAAAAAAACTTATTTATATAAGTTGTTTAAAAAGAAAGAAACACATTATAAATAATAAAATAAATATATAAAATTATTAAATATATTTTTAATATTATATCTTTACTAAAATAACTATAAATTTATTTATATTATATTATTTTATTTAATAGAAATATATATAATAAATTTGAATAAATTAAAAAAAATTATTTTTATTTTAATATAATAATTTAATTTAAAATAAAATAAAATATTAAAATTTATAATTAATAAATAACATATAATATTTAAGTTCTAATATGAAAATTATATTCTTATTTATTATTTTATTATCATCAATTAATTTTATTAAATATTTTTAATTTAATTATTTAATTATTAATTTTTTTATCTTTTAAACAACTTTTCCACTATTAATTAATTTATCTATCAATTCTATCAAATACATTCTATGTATATAAAATTTTAAAATAGTAACATTTAGCCCTATTATAATGTTAAAATTTTATTCATATAGCAGTAATATGATATAATTTAAGCTTTATAATTTATAAGTATCAAATATTATATAAAATAATAATATGTAGAAATATAAATAATATATAAAAAAGAGAATTAAATAATATATTGTTTTTTAAAAAAATTATAGATAATTTAATTAAAAATAATTTTAATTAAAGATAAAATGAAGAAGAGAATTTTTCTCTCTCATATATATATATAATTTACATCAACTTAATAATTTTATATAAAATAAAAAATTTATTAATTTAATTATTAAATTATATTATAATATTTAATAGATAATATATATTAAATTTTAAAAAAATTAAAAATATATAGATATGTTATTTAACTATTAATATTTATATATATTTAAATAATATATGAACTGTTAAAATAAAATTATGAAATAGAATATCTATTAATTTTTTTCTTTTTATAAAATTTATATATATAATCTATTTAATAATATCTTTTAAATGAATAATTTATTTAATAATAACTTTTAAATAAATGGTTGGATTAATAACTTTTATTTTTTATATAAAGTTATTAAGTTATTATAGCTGTTAAAGTTTAAAGTTTAGAATTTAAAATTTATTTTGGTACCTTTATAAATATAAAAGTATTAAATATTGATTAATATGAATTAATAAGATAATGACATATATGATTTTGTAATTAATATAGTCAAATATTTTATATATTTTTAATAATTTAATGTGTAGAACTTTAAAATATTATTATTATACATTTATTTTTTAAAATATATTTCTATATAAATTTAATGAAATGCATAATTTTAATTTTTAAATAAAATAAATATAATATTATTTAAATGATCAATGTATTGTTTAATTTATTTTATTTTAATTATTATTTACATATGAAAATAAAAATTTAAATTTAATTAATATCTTAATTAATTTATAACGATAATATTCTATAATAGTTAAATTAATTTTAAAATTAACTTATCGTATTATGTTAATATATTAATTTTATGTATAATTTAAATTAAATTTTAAATAAATTTATAATTTCAAATAATATATTATTAAAATTATCTATAATATTTAAATTTAAATTTAAATACATTATTGCTGTAATTAAAAAATGTTGAAATAAAATTTAATATTAAATTATCACCTTAAATAATTTAATTTTTTAATTTTATAATATGTAAAAGTGTTGTATATATTCTGATTTATCTATAATATTTAAAATAAATTTTAAATTTATTTATTACTTAAATTAGGTATGATATTTAAATTAAATTTTATAATTAATTTTTTATCTTAACCAATTTACTAGGTTAATTCTCTATAACAATTAAATTAATTTTTTAATTAACTTATTATCTTAATTACCTAATACCTATAATAAGCAAATAAAATTTACTTTAATTACCTAATTACATTAATTTTTAAATTTATATATTCTGAATTAAATATTATATTTAAATTAAATTATAAATTAATTTTAAAATTCACTTATTTTTTTTAATTATCTATTATATTAAAATTAAATTTTATATTAAATTTTTAGCATAATTAATTTCTAATACATTAATTTGATATCATATTTAAAATAATTTTAAATAAATTTATCATCTTAAATTAAATAATTATTTTAATTAACTTAAAATACTAAGGTTTCGTTTGGTGTATATACGACTTTTCAGTTTTTATTTTAAACTTAATTTTGAAAATAAAATCAGTTCAGCAAAAATAATTTTTAACATAATTTTAAAACTGTTTTAATTTATATTAAAAAAATTTATAATTATATTATTTTTTAAATTTATATATTTTAATTTAAATATTATATTTAAATTAAATTATAAAATTTACTTATTTCTTAATTACCCATTACATTAAAATTAAATTTTATATAAATTTTTACCATAATTAATTTTTAGTATATTAATTCGATATAATATTTAAATTAATTTTAAATAAAGTTATTATTATAGATTAAACAATTATTTTAATTAACTTAAAATATTACGATTCTATTTGATATATTTGCAAGTTTTTTTAGTTTTTTATTTTAAAGTTAATTTTAAAAAATCGGTAAAAATAATTTGTCATATATTTTTAAAACAGTTATAATTCAAATTTTAAAAAAATATTAAATAGTATTTTTATTTTAAAATATTTTTATTCTTAAATTTATACAATTTCTATTACCACGAAACCATCATCCTATAATAATAATAATAATAATAATAATAATAATAATAATAATTATTATTATTATTATTATTATTATTATTATTATTATAATATTGATAATATATTTTTATTATTTCAAAAGAATATTATTTTTATTTATTTAATTTTTAAATAAAAAGTAAAATAAGTTACTATTTAGTATCTAAATTATATTAAATATATAATATTATAATATAATTATATATTATATAATTATTAATAATATAATATTATAATATATATTTTATATATAAAATAAATAGTAAATAATATAAAAATATTATACTAATATATAAAATTATTTATCTTAAATATTGATAATTAAGTAATATATAAAATAAAAATTTATATAACTATATAATATTTTTTATATTATAACGATCATACCATTGTTATTATTATCATATAAATATTTTTTTAATTTAATCATTATTATTATAATAATAATTATAAATGTTAATTTTAAAATTAATATTTTTATTATTTTTAAAGAATTTAATTATTTTTTAATTATTAATTTTATAAATTTACAAATAAATAATACTATTTGATTTATAAAATTTATATCTAATTTATATTATTATAATATAATTTTATCTTATATAAATTTTAATAATAGAACATATATTATTTTATATAAAATAAATATTGAATAATATAAAAAAATTATTATTATAATAATATATAAAATTATTTATTTTATACATTAATTATTAAATAATATATAAAAGGTAAAAGTGTATAATTATATAATAAAATTTATATTATAATCATCACAATAATAATAATAACAATAATAATAATAATTTTTTAAAGTATTAATTTTCTATTTATCTAACTTTATTACTAAAAAATAAATTATATTAATTTATATTTAAATTATATTAAATTTATAATATTATTACATAAATTTTATATTATATAACTATTTATAATATAATATCATAACATATATATATATATATATATATATTTTATATCAAATAACCACTAAATAGTATAAAAATATTATAATAATAAAATAGATCAATTTTTTCTGTCAAATAATAATAATTAAATAATATATAAAATATAAATTTATATAATTATATAATTTTTATTTTTTAACTATCACATCACTACTACTATTTTATAAAAATTATATTTTTTTTCATCGTTATCATTATTACTATGTTATTATTATTATTACTATAATAAAAATAAAAATAATAATAGGTAATTTATTATTTTTTAAAATATAAAATTTATATTATGTTAATATTAATTTTTGAATTAATATTTTTTTATTTATTTTTTTATTAATTTATAATAAATTAATTTATTTTATTTTTGTATTTATTTTTAAAAATTAAAAACTAAATTTAAAAATTGAAAATAAAAATTAATTTTACTTTTTAAAGTTTTTAAAACTAAAAACTATTCCCAACAAGTTGAAATCAATTACTCTAATTAACTTATAATTCAATATCTACAATATACAAATAAAATTTTACATATTTTAATTTATTTATAATATTTAAAATTATTTTATTAGATTAATTTCATATAATAATTAAATTAACGTATTAACCTTTATATCATATTAAATAATATAAGAAATATATCAATTTATGTTTATTATGATTTTTATTTTAATTATAAACTAATTTTAATTTTATAATTATTTAACATTTTTTAATCCTAAATAAAAAATTATAGAAATTATTTTTTATAAATAAAATTGAATATAATTTACATATTTTATTTAAAATTAATTCATTTAAAAAATATTTATTAATTAATAAAATGGCATTTACCTGATAAAGCAAATTATAGTTAATAATATTAAATTAAATTTTATATTTTATTAAAATTGTTTGAATTGTACAAAATATTAATTTATTTATTATTTTTTTTCTACATTATCAATTTCTTCTTTTTGCATCAATTTTAATATTTAAATAATATAAATTTTCTAATTTAATTATAATATTTTTATTATAAATTTTATCTTTACATTATAGAATAATGTTATATAAAGTTTTAAATTTTATGATAGAAATAAAAATATTAATATAAAAATAATATTATTTTTATTAAAAATTTATAAAATCATAATATTTTTTTTAATTACATTTAAAATCAATAATTATTTTAATAATCAATCTAATATAATGATATATGACATAATTTCTATTAAGATAAAATAAAATTAATAATTATTTAAAAAAAATTAATTTAATATTAAAGAAGATAAAAAATTATATAACTAGAATATTATCTTTCATTTATGTTTTTAACAAAGATTGAAATCTGGATTTACATTATTAAATATTTAAATTTCAATAATATTAATTTTATTATAATAAAGTATTTACCAAATTAAATTGTGAAATAAATTTTATTACTTATAATAATTATTTAATAAAATTAAATTATACATTGAAATATAATTTAATTAAAAAAAAATTTAATTTTTTATAATTTTTTAATAAATTATATTACATATATATATTAAATATTTATATTTTTAAATAAAATATTTAAAATATATTTATATGAATTATTTAAAAATAAAACAAATTAAAAATATAAACATAGAATTATAAATTTTAGGTATCAAGCTGCAATTTTTTATAATAAAAAATCCTTAAATAAAATAATAAAATTAAAAATCAACATTTTAACTACATTATATATAGGGATGGAAGGGAACAAGGCCGTTCGACAGGGGCCTACGGCTCGTTTAAAGCCTAGTTAAGCTCGGTTCGTTTAATAAATAGATAGGTTCAGACTTTGTAAAAAGCCTTTTTAGATAAACAAGTCAGACCCAGACTTATAAAAAAGCCTTTTTAACCTATTCAGGGGCCTACTTATATATTATATATATTTATATTTATTTTAATATATTCTATTTATATAATATTTATTTTATATTTTATTTACATGATATTAATATATATATATATATATGTTTTAGGCCTATTTAATGGCCTTTTTATCTTGTAGGCTTTAAATTTGCAAGATTTTTTAATTAATTATTTATATAGGCTTAAAGTTTATTTATTGATTTTTATGTAATGTAGGCTTTTAAACAGACTTACAGGCCTTGTAGGCTTTAAATCAGGCCAGGTCTTGACAGAAAAAAAAAGCCTTTAACAGGTAACAGGCCCAGGCTCAGGCCTTAAAATTTTTAAACAGGCCAAATTTAAACACTTAAAGCCTAGCTCGGCTCGGCCTACTTCCATTCCTAATTATATATATAAATACACGTGTTAATATTTAATTAATTCACAGATGATAAAATTTAATATTTATATATATATATATATATATATATATATATATATATTCCTATCAACAACTATTCCATTATGTTCAAACACAAACAAGAGTTTACTATTCCATTTTGTTCAAACACAAACAAGAGTTTCCTAAAACATGGTGTACTGACGAAGGAAACAGAAAGTTTTCAAATCTTCTTATATAGCCCTTTCCCAATACAAAATCTTAGTTGTTAAAGTATGAGAGATAAAATGTTATTCTTTAAGCAGTACTTTGATCATAACATTAACAAAATTTTCATAGATAATGTTTTATTTTCATCTTTTAAAAAAATTGTATTTTAATAATACAAATACAAGATATTACATAATTTTATTATCATTAAAATTTTGATATTAAAAAATTTTGTTAGAAAATTAGATTCTAACATAATATATATTAATATATTTTTTATTGTTAAAATTATGTTTAAAAATTTGAAAAAATTTACTTAATTAGAAATTATATTAATTTTTTTTGCAAGGAGATTAAATTAATTTTTGTTTATTTTCATATAGAAACTACTATAAAATTTCATGGTGCATATAGGATCTATTACAATTTTGCTGGAGTAAATTAATTTTTTTTAGCTATGAATATTGTCGTAACCGTAATTAAGACGAGACGACGAACTTGGTAAATTTTAAAAAGAATTTAATTTTGATTGTGGAGCCGCCACCAAATTTTATTTTAAGGGAAAACATTTGGAAAAACCCAAACTTGAAGAAGAAATCTAGGTTTGGGAGTAGTAAGGAAGGTATTAGGCGCCCTACTCGCCCGTTCCAAATAACGGTACCCTTAAACTGAGTGTGTGATATTTTGAAAACGGTTTGATCCCTTAAAATAGAATAGAAAATAAATAGGTTTATAGAAAATAGACTGACAAGACCTGATCCTGCTCCTACGTATTCCCTAGTGCAATGGGAAACTCAAGGCTACGTAGTTCTGGTTAAGAGACTTGATCTTTTGGAGAAGAAAAGAATATAAGAATTTTGAAACTAACTTTTTTTAGGAAAGCGATGGATTTGGAAATGAACGTGCTTGTAAAATTCAAACCGTCGTAAGCCGTATTTGAAAACGAATTAGAACATGTAGCAGCAGTAGAGAACGCTACTTGCTCGCATTAGAACCCGTTGCACAATTGACAAAAAACTCAAAACAGACGTTTTTGAAAAAGGAAGCAATCTTGAAAAACAAACGTGCTTGCATAATCCAAACCGTCGTAAGCCATGTTTGAATTAGCACTAATTAGAACACGTAGCAGTAGAGAACGCTACTTGCTCGTATTAGAACCCGTTGCACAACTGAGGAAAATTTAAAACAGACGTTTTTTGAAAAAAAGAATGAATTTTGGAAACAGACGTGCTTTCATAATCCAAACCGTCATAAGCCGTATTTGGATTAGCACGGATTAGAACACGTAGCAGTAGAGAACGCTGCTTGCTCGCATTAGAATCCGTTGCACAGTTGAGGGAAATTTTAAAACAGGAGTTTTTGAAAAAAAAAATGAATGAATTTTGAAAAAAACAGACGTGCTTGCATAATCCAAACCGTCGTAAGCCGTGTTTGAATTAGCACGAATTAGAACACGAAGCAGTAGAGAACGCTACTTGCTCGCATTAGAATTCGTTGCACAGTTGAGGAAAATTTTAAAATAGAAGTTTTTTGAAAAAAAGAATGAATTTTGGAAACAGACATGCTTGCATAATCCAAACCGTCGTAAGCCGTATTTGGATTAGCACGGATTAGAACACGTAGCAGTAGAGAATGCTACTTGCTCGAATTAGAATCCGTTGCACAGTTGAGGGAAATTTTAAAACAGGAGTTTTTGAAAAAAATGAATGAATTTTGAAAAAACAGACGACCTTGCATAATCCAAACCGTCGTAAGTCGTGTTTGAATTAGCACAAATTTGAACACGAAGCATTAGAGAATACTACTTGCTCGCATTAGAATTCATTGCACAGTTGAGGAAAATTTTAAAACAGGAGTTTTTGAAAAAAATGAATGAATTTTGAAAAAACAGACGTGGTTGCATAATCCAAACTGTCGTAAGCCGTGTTTGAATTAGCACAAATTAGAACACGGAGCAGTAGCGAATGCTACTTGCTCAAATTAGAATTCGTTGCACAATTGAGGAAAATTTTAAAACAGCAGTTTTTTGAAAAAAAGAATGAATTTTGGAAACAAATGTGCTTGCATAATCCAAACCGTTGTAAGCCGTAGCACGAATTAGAACACGTAGCAGTAGAGAACGCTACTTGCTCGAATTAGAATCCATTGCACAGTTGAGGGAAATTTTAAAACAGGAGTTTTTGAAAAAAAAAAGAATGAATTTTGAAAAAACAGACGTGCTTGCATAATCCAAACCGTCGTAAGCCGTGTTTGAATTAGCATGAATTAGAACACGAAGCAGTAGAGAACGCTACTTGCTCGCATTAGAATTCGTTGCACAATTGAGGAAAATTTAAAACAGGAGTTTTTGAAAAAAATGAATGAATTTTGAAAAAACTGACGTGCTTGCATAATCCAAATCGTCATAAGCCGTGTTTGAATTAGTACGAATTAGAACACGAAGCAGTAGAGAACGCTACTTTGCTCGCATTAGAATTCGTTGCACAGTTGAGGAAAATTTTTAAACAGGAGTTTTTGAAAAAAAGGAATGAATTTTGAAAAAAAAAAAACAAACGTGCTTGCAAAATCCAAACCGTCGTAAGCCGTGTTTGAATTAGCACGAATTAGAACACGAAGGAGTAGCGTTGCTCGCATTAGAATCCGTTGCACAGTTGAGGAGAAATTGAAAATAGAGATAAAGATGAACTCGAAAATCAGAGAAGAACCAAGAAAATTAAGCGGAATAAAAGCTAGATCTAACCTCCATTGATGTTCCTTATTCAATTGTCTCCAATCCAGCTCAGGTCATAAGGTTCAATGGTAAGAATTACCTTATTCAATTGTCTCCAATCCAGCTCAGGTCATAAGGTTCAATGGTAAGAATTAAGTGTGTTTTTTTTATTTGATTCAAGCATACACTTAACTCTTTAGGCTTAATGACTTAATTGTGCATCACTTAAGCTAGACTTAGCATATAAGATGCATGCACATGGTCATGCACTCTTCGGAATTTTTTTCAAAGGAGGACATACAAACATAAACAAATCAGAAAGAAATACATATAGAAGGATCAACACATGAAAAGTAATATCTAAATAAGGTTAAAAGAACAAGATCTACAAAATAACTTCAAAGACACAAGAGATTTTGGCACCAATTGAAATATATGAATCATAGGAATCAAACAAAACAAATTTGACAAAAATCAGACCAGAAATGAGCAAGTTATGCACAAATCAAACAAGATAGGTTCATTTGCGCACCAAGACAAACATACTTCAGTAATTCGGCCATAAAAACTTCATTTCAGATCCAAATTAGACAAATAATACTATTCCAGAAACTAAAGAGAAATAAAAAGAGAACGCAGTAAAAATCACCAAAATCGGAGATCGTTTGACTGATCAAAAATGAAAACAAAAAATAGAGACGAAGATGAACTCGAAAATTTGGCTCCAAAATTTGAATGCAAATTTCAGAATTTTTAGAAAATAATTTTTGGTAGATCTGAAAAATTAAAACCAAAAAATTGAAAGATATAGATCATAGAAATCAAACAAAACAAATGTGACAAAAATCAGACCAGAAATGAGCAAGGTATGCACAAATCAAACAAGCTAGGTTCATTTACGCATCAAGACGAACATCCTTCAGTAATCAGGTCATAGAGACTTCGTTTCAGATCCAAATTAGACAAATAATATCATTCCAGAAACTAGAGAGAAAGACGAATAGAACGCAACAAAAACTACTGAAATCAGAGATCATTTGATGGATCAAAAATGAAAATGAAAACAGAGACGAAGATGAACTCGGAAATCCGAGAAGACGCAAGAAAATTAAACAAAATAGAAGCAAGATCTAACCTCCATTGATGTTCTTGAATGCCACTTGATAGCATCTTGGAAGGTGATGAATAACTGATTCCATGGAGGTCAAGAGGTGCTCAATTAGATCTAGAATTCAAGAGTCTCTTCGGTGTTCCAAAACCTAAAAACCTCCCATTCAATGACTCAAAGTGCTCCTCTCTCTCCCTCCTTAGAAATTCTGAATTTTTTTAGAAATGAAGAATCGTCCTTGAACTAAATGAAAGTCCCTATTTATAGATAAAATTTCAAAAAAAGAAAGGGAAAAAATTTTTAGAAACGAAGAAGCTTTCGCCTTTTGTTTTCTAATTTTTTCTCTTTTTTGTTTTCTTTTTATTAGTTTCTTTATTTTTATTCTTCTTTCTTTTTTTATTCTTTTTTTTTGTTATTTTTTCCTTTTTTCTCTAACTAATTCTTAACCATTATTAACTAATCCAACTAACTTTCTAACTAAATTCTTAACTAATTTTTTTTCTTTTTCTATTTTTTTTGTTATTTTTTTGATTTTAGATTAAAAAAAATGATTTATTTTGAATTTTAAATTTATCCTCGAACATAATTCAGTGTTCACAAATATCAAACTAAAATCATGACTAAACTTTTATAATTATTATTTTAATATTGTAAGTTTACGATAATTTTAAATTTTCTTAAAACACACCTTTATATTAATATTTTGTTTTTTGAGAACTGAAAAATGCACCGTTATTCGTTTTTAGGATTTGATTTGTAAAGTTAAAAAAGTAAATGTGTATTCATGGTTTGATTTTAGCTAAAATATCTTATAATCAATTTTAAATTAACGATAAAAGTATTTTATTTTTGAATTTTATTTATTTATTTACTTTAGAGAAACTCCATTGGTTGTTGCCTAAGTTGTTTTTATATTTAGATAAAAGTGTTGGAGTAGATTGTACCATTGAAATACCCATAATGTCTAACACAAACCTAGAAATTTTGTGTAATAGCAGGAAAATATTTATTGCTTTAGATATATTTTTTTTAAATAGTTGGAGCAAAGTTAGAAATAATGAGACTTAAATAATATCATAATAATATTAAAAATAATGCTAAATTGAGTGGGGGCATGTGCCCCATCCTCTCCTATATAGATTTATTTTGGTTTGAGTCCCCGTTAAGATATCATCTCTCTTAATTAAGCAACAGAGTCTTAGAAAAGTGGATCCAATTTGTACTGTTATGATCAAATAAACAGAAAAATAATGAGATATTTTATAAGATTTATTTAATAAAATTTTTAGAGTTGTATGATTGAAAAATGATTATTTTATTGTAAAAATAAATATAAACTATGTGTTTTTGAAAGACCCATATAAAATTATTAAAATAAAAGCTAAGTAACACAAGTTAATAATTGGGAATGTTCTTAGAGGAGTTAAATTCTTAATTATTTTATCTATTAAATAAAGAAAATATTAACTATTTTTATATTTATAAATATTAAATATATTACGATTTTATTTACTAATTTCTTTGTAAGGTAATAAAAAGAATTAATAAGATATAATATTGCTGGTTTGCATAGAGTTAAAAACTCAACTTTGGGAAACATGGCTTTCTTTGGGTAATGTTTAAGTACCACAATGATCATATGGTGTGACCCATGGTAGCTTCATTAATTAATTGACATCCTATACTCATTGCAAATCAATCTATTTCAACTGTGAGATGTCACAATACAATATTGAGTAAAATTTCTATATCATGAAATTAACGTTCATGTAATGATCCGAAGGCACATTTTTGAAGCTTAATTATTGTTGGGTCTACCAACAAAACTGAAAGGTACTTTGGCATATGCGTTGAGTGTAGATGAGAATCACTATTCGCTAGTGGGTAGTGCGAGGTCAGCTCTTGTCATCACAGTGGGGACTATGGATTCCTCAACATCCGGTTCTTCTGAACGTGATGTATTTGTTTATCAAATATATATAATTTCCTGTTGGTGATATTTCAAAAGGAAGACCAAGTCCCACATACTCTTTGGACTTGTACACAAGCTAGTAAGGAACATTCTCTTGCGCACATGAATTATTGTTTGTTAGCAATTCAAAAGCCGTCTATTTTTATTCTACACAATAAGAAGAAATGATTATCATATTTTTATTCTACACAATAAGAAGAAATGATTATCATATGTACGAACAATGTCATTCATCCTTTTAAATTCTAACAACTATGATTTAAAAAAAAATAAAAATCTCCAGTTGTAAATTTGTGTTGGTGTGATTGAGAATTATTTCGAATAAAGAAACTATATTGTTTTGTACTTAAAAATTATCTCTCCTGTATTATATTAAATTTGTTTGTACTCCTTTAATTTCGTTTTAATAATATCATATTTGTTTGTACTTTCACATATCAAGTTGAATTGTTGATCCAAATTCTTCTATGAGGGAGCCTTGCATTTGATGATACGTGCATGCCATGGTCAGTGTGCCATAGGCTGGGCTTGCATTATACAGAATTAAAAATGAAGTTCTGCTCTACAACAATAAATAAAGGGTTAAGTGTATGTTTGTTTCAACATATATGGAAAGAATAATTGTTTATCTTTATCTACTTTGCGATATAGTTTATAAAAAATAAACTATTATTTGTTTAAGAAAAACTCATCAAACTGCATTAAGAGTAGAATTAGAGTAGAAAAAGCTCTATCATTGAACTTTATCATAGTTGTAATAGCTAGTAGCTACAGGAATTACATGGTAATAATATATGTCACCAGTGATGGGTTTTAAGAAGATTAGAAGGTGTTGTGTGATGGTGTGAGGTGAATTTGCATTGTTGCATGGCTAGGAACTCCAGATAAATATAGCTCCAGCCCTTAAAAGCAATTGGGCAAGCCTGTTTTGGACATTGAGGCGTATGAGTTCATCAGCACCACCTATAAATTGTTGTCCAATGAACACTGCTGGTACAGTTGGGCGTGAACCCATCTGAATCAGAGCTCTCTCTATTTGTTGACCATTTTCCATTTTGTCAACTTCAATAACTGTTGGGTTGGCACCAAAGCTGCATATTAGAGCCTTCACAGAATGGCTAATGGAACATGTGCTCTTGCTGAAGATCACCACTGGCTTATCTGCAGTCAATGTTGCCACCGCGTCCATTGCTACGACACAAATTAATATCTAACTATTACAAAGAGTAAGACTTAATTATTCTTTGCTTTGTTTTTCTCTTGTTGAACTTAGCTCTAGAGAGGGTCTATTTATATTAGCTTCAGCTGGTTTATTCTGGTAGATGACACTGGATAGTTATACATGTAGAATAACATCTGAAAAGGAATAAACGTTCTAAAAGTTTTGTCATCAGTGGATTCCTAATATTCCTTTTTTCATTGCTTGATAGTAACCAAAAAATATGCTTTTCTTGAGCGAATGAGGAGTAACTTATTGCTGCCTCATTGTATACAACCCATGATCTTGACTATGTTAAGCTTATAGCTCTGTAGTGTCATTTGCAATTACCAATATGCCATGGAATATCAATACATTAAATTGAGGATTGCATTGTGAAAAATATCCCAGGATAAGGCTAAATCATCTCAAACTTACTTAATCACTATTCAGTGCCATATTGTTAAAGTAAGTGCAGGGAAATTTAGCACCCTTTGTGTTTTTTATTCATTGTTTGAAGACTTGGCAACTTTTCATGCCTTAAAAAGACTAACATGGAGTTCAAATCCCAAAACTCAAGGCCGAGTTGAGAGATGATAAAAGAAATATTTGGAGAGAGAAGATGGTGATTTATAGGTAAACTATACTTGATAGCATTTGCTTATTTTGGCTAATCTGACCCTAGATATCATGAAAATGTACACAAGGACCACATAGAAACGGGGAAAAGAAAACGCTACCCTTAGGTACCCACCGAATTTTCCAATTTTCTCACATTGTACTATATAGAGGAAGATGCTGAGAAGATGTTTTGTGCTTTAGAGCATACGAAATTTATCAAACTTTGCTCAAGCCTATAAGGATCCATAACCCTTCCTTAGGCATATTTTGTTGATTGGTATCGTTACAAACTTATCAAGACAACTTTAATCTTATACAGAAGTCTAATAAAGAAACCTCAAATTCTATTTTACAGGTATATCAGTTCATTTATTGTTCTGATCTTTCAATAAAGCGAAATCTACAAACACAAAAGAATATAGCAAAGTTTGATCAACAACTTAAGGCCACTTTATATATCTGTAGAGTTTACAATTGTTAATGATTTGGGATAACAATAATGTTAAATGGATTAATGCTTGATTTAGTATAAAGAAGGAGGACATTTACACAATGTCAGCAATTGTTGTGTTGTCATTCTTTCAGCTGTATTTTGTCCATGGAATACAGAAAACAAGAAGTGATTCCTTTGCTATTTGATTGCACTATAAAAAGTAAAAAATGATAGAAAGAAAAACTGAGAGTTTATCATGTTGATTTAGATTTGTATCCAATCAGATATTATCTTTCTTTCTCGGCCATTCCGTTGTAAGATAACATTAAAATTACATTGTCTATTTGTCATATATGTAGACATTATTCGTATTCTTTTCAGCAACAGAATTTTCCACGTGGCTGCAGCATGGGAAAACAACCATGCGGTTCCTTGTCCCAAATTCTGTATCTTAAAATGTTCCATAATTCGGATAAACGGCTCATAAATAAAGCGAAGGGTCACTTGATCCTCACAATGTTGTCATTTGAACTATCCAAACGATTATCTGCGACTAAAATGTGCATAAGCATCAAATCAATACATTATCTTTTCTTTTATCCTGAATAATATTTTAGATTGTGTTTGGCAAAAGAGTACAGTGTGTGTACATAGAATGACATTTATTTCAATCAGTTTTTGGAAGGAAAAAGCACTGTGATGTTTTCATGGCCATTGCTGATTGGAGTACGTGAATAACAAAATATTATGTTTGTGACTTGTGCAATTTCATCCTATGCTTACTTGAAGAGTAAGAGAAATTTTATAAAAGAGGATTTCTGTTGTTTAGTACACTCATACAAGAGTAGAGTCCCTTGTTTATCAATAAAATCAAGCACCTTGGTACATGCATAACTTTTTATATAATAATAAAATGGCTCTTAAAGCATTGCAGTAACTTAAAATGCTACTTGAAGTAACTCTTTGAAATTATAAATTTTTAATTTTTTTTCTTTTACTATTTAATTATGATTTTTTTTATGTCAGTTGATGTTGTTTAACTGGTTTTATCAAATACTTTAAATTTAATATAGTAGTTTATTATTTTTTAATTTCTAACATTTAACAAAATTTTCAGCTATTTCAACTAGTTTTTCCAAACGCCTAAATTTAAAGATGAGTATTTGGAGACTAAATCCTCCAATGCTTGCTCTGGCCTAATTGTCAAGTTACAGAGTAAATTTCATCTACTTTTGAAAGATGGCAAGTTGATTAGTCAAGCTGCAATTAACACAATTAATGATTGGAATGGTTTTATGAACGCAAGTGAATTTGAGAAATCATTTGAAAATGCAGTGATGGTGAAAAAGAAAAATTGGAATTCAAGTAGGTTGCAGGAAGGCTCAAACATTTATACATGGCTTAGTGTAGTACGATCCACAACAGATAAAGGTAGAGGACAGTTTCATATATTGCCAATAACATATAAAAACAAAAATAGCTTTGTGGCAAATTTAGCAAACGAAAATTATATTATAGATGAAAGGAAAGAACCAAAAAATTTTGAATAGTAAATTGGAGGGGAAAAGGTGGAACTTAATTTCTTCACAGATATCTGGACAATAAGAAGGGCAGAAATAAAGAGAAACTTTGTAATGAATTAGATCCACCATACAGGACTAAAAATCATTCAATTAAAACTTGTTAAGTCATATTTTTAATCAATTAATTAAAATTAATTTTTATTAAAAAATAATAAATGATTGGATGATAAGATTAAGATCGGTTAAAAGTTAATTTTAATTAAATTAAATTTATTTTTAATTAATTAAAATTTTAAGTTGATAATTTTTAATTGAATAGTTGATAATTCTATACATGCCTGATCCACTAAAAAACTTATGAGAAATATATGATTGCTAAATGGCAAGAGAGAAAGCTTTCTCAAGACTTCAGGTATGAAAATAGAACCTTTTTCATAGGCTCATCATGAATCATAAGAGATAATAGGAGTTTGGTATGAAAATTTTCTACAACTGTCGTCAATGATGGATTGGAACATTTGTAATGAAAATTTCATTTTTAAAACTTCACTCAATACCAACTTTTTATGTCAATCAAATTAAGAAGTTGTTGCGAAAAGATACAATCTATAAAGAAAAATATTTTCTATTAATTGACATATTTATTAGCCTTTTGTGTGTATCAAAGTATTTCTAATTTTCAGTTGACTGTCACATTTTCTATTTAGCAAAACGAGCAAGGTTTCAACCGTAACAAAAATATTTATCTAAAATCACCTTGATCCTGTATTTTGGTGAGAAATTTTAAATTTTTTTAAAAATTAAATAATTATTAAAAAAAATGATATATGTGAGAAATTATAAATAATAATTTAAAAAAAATAAAAAAATAATAATTTTAAAAAATTTTCTCTAACTAAGAATCATTTGAAATTCTTTCTATTTAATATAAAAATTACTTAAATAAAAATCTATAACATTTTTAAAATTCTTTTTTATAATTTAAATATGTAAAATTTAGTAATTCTAAATTATTTTATCCATATATAAGGTTAAAAAATGAAAATTGATCAAGATTGAAATGATACCCGTTAATTCATTCGTTAATTTTAATTTTTTGTCATACTAAACGAGTGCCGATTAATTTTTGTTCTTCCTGAAAAGAAACTAAACTTTTTTTTAATGAATCAAATTTATTATATAAAATTATGGATCATTTAATTAAAATATTTATTAATTAGAAATAAAGTTATTTTAATTTAAATTAACATTTAACCAGTAATTTTAAAATTAAACTTAAGATTAGTTAAGAATTAATTTTGATTAAAATAATTTTATTTTAATTAAAAATTTATTAATTAAAAATTTAAATTACTAAATTTTAATTAGGGGTAATTCTATGTAATGGAATTCACTCAAAATTTTGTCAAAGAACTAATTCTTCCAAATGTGTTAGAGAGCACTTGTGACTCACAACCTGGTGGAAATCCTCCTTGTGAGGACCGAATTCCTAATCACTTTTGAGAAAAAGCCTCCAAGAAAAAAGAATCAAGCTATGTGTTTGGTGAACAGAAAACATTTTGACTCTAACCTCAAAATAGTGATAACAAAAACAAAGTTTTCTGTGTTGTTCTGATACTCTCTCCGTACCCTTTTCTAGGTCTATAGTACATTGTGATTTTAACAAGAATTTTAATTATTATATATTTTAAAGTGTTTCTACTTTTTAATATATTTTATTATTTATTTATTTATTTTTCTATTTCACTTATTTCTTACCTCATTCCATTTATATATATATAATAACATTTTTCTTTGATACAATATGTAATATAATAGAAAGAGATATAGTTAATATCCAACTTTTTCTTTTTTTCCTCAAGCATATGGCATTGGATCCCATTGCTTTACCAACTTAAATGGTTCCTTTGGATCTACCCGTTTTGGGTAAAATGGAACAGATGAATATATATATAAAAAAAAAAGGGAGGTCTTACACACTAGAAGAAGAAAAATATGAAACAAAAGAGTAGGTTTAAATTATCTAATAATAGATGGAACATTAATGTGACTTTATCTTAATCAGAAAACTAAATAGAAATGTCCGAACGTGAACTATGTTATGTATAACTAGGTAGCTGGACTTCAAAATCTTTATTAAATCAGACATGTAAGTGTTCTTGTTTCGTGGTTGTAGAAATTTACTTTGGCTTCAAATCCATATAGCCCTGGCATTAATCAGCATAGGTACTAACTCATTCCGAAGATGAAGGCTCATGATTCTCTTAGACCCTCCAATGAATTGTTGTCCAATAAATACAGCTGGTACACTTGTTTCGCACCCCAATTGAATCAGTGTCCTTTCAATTTGATGCCCATTTGTCATTTCATCAAGCTCATAAATTGTGGGATTTGCCCCAAAGCTACGTATCAGTGAAATGATAGAATGGCTCAAGCAACATGTGCTCTTGCTGAATATCACCACTGGCTTTTCACTTACCATGCTTGTGATTAGGTCCATGATAGCCACAAACATTTATATCTCAACCACAACCAATGCTGTGTAATGGAGCTTATGAAGAGTTTCTAAACTTGGGTGTGTGGAGACTGAGCTTTGTTAAAGGGCTATATATAAGGTGATTCATAGTGGTGCAGATTGCAATGTTGCCCCATATGTCATAATAGAAAAAAGAATAAGATCATAGAAAATAATTTTGGAGGATTCCAGATATTTGTGCTTTTGTATTACACTGCATTTGTTATATTGATAACAAGTTGCCCAGTTGTCAAGGTAAATCAAATTTATCCAAGATTTTCTTCAAGAATAAGATTCATGGCCATTCATGAGGCATATTTTCTTTTTGTCCATATCTCTAATTATTTCACATCTTATCTCCTTGATATAGTTTGTAATTTGTTATAGCCTAAAAATATTACTCCTCTTTGGAAGTAACATTGCTTCCAAATAACAGAAGAAGCAGAACAACCCAATTTGTCTAAATGTTTTCAACTCCATGAGGTTCATACTACTTCTGTCATGTATTTGATAACCCTGATAGTTTGGAATTAAAAACCAATAGCATATGGTATATATCTGATCACTTCCTTGGGTGAAGATAGAAGAAGACCTTCACTTCTGTTATAACAATGATCATCATAAGGCTCTGATTTCTATAATCTTCTTGTTTGAACTAAAGGTTTTGTTTGAATTAAAAAAAAAATGTGGCCGGAACAAATTGGCACTGCAAAAAATTGTTCATTCTAACTTGTAAACATGGTTATGTTGTTAACTTTATTCATGAAACTAGTGTTTTCATATTTATGGATTTTATTTGTTTATTTATAAATGAGCAATTCTTACAAGTCAAAGCTTAACATTTCTATTGGAATCCTTACACAACCCAGTTATAATATGGCGTCCCTTTACATCAGTAATGGTTTGATAAGAGGAATATATGGTATGTAAAAGCGATTAAAGAAGTGACAAAAATCGAAAAGGAAAGAAAATATTTGGAAAAAGTGGTGGAAGAGAGCATCTCAAGCACATTATCCAGAAGTTAAAGAAGTTTTTTATGAGCATACAGATTAAGGTTGCTACACCTTCATGTGTCACTATCTGAATTTTATGATTTAGACGATGCTTGAGTTCAACTTTAATCCTTTTCTAGATGCGAAGGGGACCCTTGCTATTTGCAGCATGTACAAGTCATAAACGTTTAAACATGTGCAAAATATGGAGTTCTATGTGGCTCAAAATATTATGGTAGGTATAAGCATTTCAATTGATCGCAATGGTACAATGTGTAAATCAATGTCAATGGATTCTGTTAGTGGAATTTGAGTACTTAATCCTCACGTGAAAACTTCAGTGATGAATCTAAATTTGTTGTCAATCACTTCTGGCTCTTTTCATTTTTTGTTTTCAATGACCAGCAATTGCATAAGGGTTGATTCAAATATGGTAGGAGGAATATGTTTATATATATACTCTTGTTTGAAAATTTTTTAATTTTCAATTTCATTTTTACATAACACAAGTTCACTAACTTTAAATCATTAGTTCATTTCAATTAATCAACATATTTTCATGGATAGTTATTAGAATTTTAGAATCTTGTCAAATTTTAAACTAACTTTTGCTACCTTATATGTTATTAGAAACTAGTTCATGGTGAGAGTTGAACTATTACGTAGAACAACAAATTACGAATTAACATTCGAAGCACGTTATAACATGTCTAACACTTACTATAGCATGAAGTATATGGAATATCAACTAACATGGAAGCCTCATCCCCGTTATCAAAGGTGCATTCCATTATTGGTGAAAGTTACGTTATAACATGGCTAACCCACGTTATAACATGAATCATTGGAAAAACCAAATTACACTGTTCTTTTATGTTTGGACGAGAGCAAAACATGTTCATGTATTTTTTTTATTATTTTGCTTGTTTCATCTTTGTCAATTTGATACAATCAGGTTCAATTTACACATGACTTGTTGATTTACAATACAAAATATAAAACAAATAAGCAAAGGGATGAAATATTAAAATTGTGAGAAAAAGAAAAAAATAGGAATTACTTACTTGTTTCATTCAATTAAAAATATTATATTTATAGTAAACTTAAGATAATCAAATCAATAAAAATTGATTTCCTCCTCAAGTTTAAGAACTATCTACTTGTTCATAAAGTTTATGAATTACTTATTTACTCATAAAGTTAAAGTTAAGGAACTATTTGTTGGAATATTTGGTGATCTATAGACGGAGACATGTGATAACATTGTTATCAAGGATTTATGCACCAATGACATGATTGATACAATAGCCTGTTTCCAATGATTCCGTAAGCAGAACTAGTCCTGTATTTCAACCCAGCAGAATATATATATATAATTTGGGTGCAACTAAAAATAAAAACTATAATAGTCAAAAATTAAATCCATAATGCCAAGAAATAAAATCATAATAATTTCTTAACAATCAAAATTTAAAATCATAATAAACCTTCAATGGATAAATAAATAATTGATTCATAAATTAAATTTGAAATAATTAGTAATAAATTCTAAATATCTTAAAATTATAATGATAATTATTTAAATTAATTTGAATATTTAAACTTAAATTAATAATATTAATTATCATATTTGAGACCTTTTAAAATACTCAATTTTTATAACAATTTCCCATGTAGTTCAAAAGGTTTTAAAAAATAAAATAAATTAAAAGAAAGAGATTTTGTTGAGTTAATACGAATGTAAATGTATCAAATCTGGTATCTTCTAAACTATAAACTAGACAACTAACAATGTTTTGATAAAACAGAGCTTATGTGAACTAAAAACATTTAGGTATAAGCTAGATGCTCATGTATCACATTATACCTCACAATTCTTGCCGTTTTCACCAGTTTTGCGCAAACAGGTCATGACCGTACTTGATTGATTCATGAATGCTCTAGAGACTGTGCTTCAATCTCATACAAGCAGCTCACTTGACACTCATATAGGTGACTTCATCAAGTTCATTATGCATTTCATACACCACTCATAATAAAAGGATATAATAGTCATTAAAAAGTTTAGACTTAATCTCCCGTTCTATGTTAACAGTGTTATAATGATCAACAATAACTTGTTGTTACCCATATGAATCTTCTTCATTGGTTCTCCAACCATAAAGTTGGGTTTCCGTCGTTATTGATTTTATTTTGGCTAAAATCTTATTCTCCTTAATGTCATTTACTAAGCTTTTACTTATGAGAGATATGTTGGAACTAATAATAGTTTTTTTTTTTCACATGATCACATCATTAATCATTTCACAATATTTTTTTATGTATATTACTTATCTCGAGTTACATTTTTTAATGATTTTTTATGGTTGCTTCTTAACAATCACAATGTATGCATACAAGAAATATAAGTTTCATCCGTATAAAATGTTTAGTAAAATTTTTTTAATCATCAACTTCAAACTCTTTCTCAAATAACTAATAATGACTTGGTCTCCATAATATACTTTGTTATATATTTGGATAATCCAAATCATGATATCTCTTTTAAGATTAAAATAAATCTAATTTTAATTTATTCTTATACAAATCAAATTTATCATCGTTATATTATTTTAATATAATGGAAAATCTTTTCATACCAAATTAATGACATTTCTTGAATATTTTAAATATCATAGGTATAATAAAATATTTTGCAACAAACTCAAAATATTTTTAATAATAATAACTTTCTTAATAGTTTGAATATACTCAACAAAATCACTTATATAATTTATTTTATTAAGTGTCAACATCATAAGAAAAATTTATTTTATTAAGTGTCAACATCATAAGAAATTATCAATAATATAATTTTAAGATATTCATACTTCTCAATATTTTTTCCCAATATTATGATTGGAAGTCGATTTTGTAAAAAGACTATTGTATTAGATGCCTCTTACCAAAATGTTTAAGCAACTCCTTCTTATGCAACGTATATCTATACATCTCCATCATTGATATATTTCTCCTTTCACTAATATCATTTTTTTCCCCAGAGTGTAAGGAGTTGTGAGTTGATGTTCAATGTCAGCATCTTCACAAAATAAATTAAATTAAATTAAATTGTGTTGAGGTATATTCTTTTAGAAAATGAATGGTGCAACCACTTTGAATCTCCACCATTTTCTTGAACTTCATAAATACTCCAGCCATATCATGCTTGAACTTCAAAAAAGAAAATTCAGCATATTCTTGTATAATCGTCTATGAAAAGAATAAAGTATAGATTACCTTGTAACGATGGTGTTTTTTGAGGTCCTACCACACTTGTGTGAACTAGCAGCTTTTGAGAGGCTCTCCAAGATGATTTTGGAAATGACTTTCGATTTTGCCTACCAAATTAACAAGCATTACAATTTGGAAAATGATAAAAAAAAATATTAGTAGACCTTTTTCCATATATTTCTTCTCCATGCACAACATTCTTTGAAGATGACAATGACCAAGTCTCTTATGTCAAAATTCTATGGGACTAACTTGAGTATAATATGTTGTTTGCTCCACATTCATTAGATCAAATGAGAAACTTTTACCTCTCATTTTAATCCTTAGAATCTTCCAACCATCAATATCATAGATAAGGTAGTATTGATCTTGAAAAGATACTTTAAATCATTTTTCAATCAATTGAGCTACACTTAGCAAATTTTGGTTAATGTGAGGAACATAAAGAATATCTAAGATTGTTTTTGTACATGAACCTGCTAAAATTACAATAGTTCTTTTTTCCCTTTGTGGAGATATAAACACCGCTCTCTATCCTGACCTTAGAGACCTTAGTGGGCTCCAAATCCTTGAATAGAGTCTTGTCATATGTCATGTGGTTTGTACAACCACTGTCAATCAGTTAGCATTCTAAACTACTCCTTATTGAAAAAATTGTTGTAGCAAAATTGTGATCTTCACCTTGCTTAATAGTTTGGGCATTGGTTTCATGTTGTTGGAATTTGCTTCTACAGATCATTGTTTCATGTCCAAGTTGATTGCACTTACTACACTTTGCATTTGACCTTTTCCAACACTTGAATGGTAGATCACCCATTTTTCCACAATGTTGACAAGGTGGGTAGTTTTTCTTTTTACCCTTATCCTTGCTTTGGTTATGCACATTATTTTCATTGCTTCCCCGCTGGTTCTTCTTATAATTTTTCTTTCTACTGTTTCTAGCTTCATAATGCTTGGCTGGTATAGCACCTTCAACCACATGATCTTGTCTTATAAGCCTTCGTTGCTCCTAGGTTTGGAAGGCATGCAACACTTCCACCAAAGTGATCTTGGACAAATCCTTTGTATTCTCCAATATAGTTATTGATGTTTCATATCTATTAAGCATTGTAACCAAAAAAATTTCTACAATTCTAGAATCAGAAAAATCAATGCTCATTAATTTTACTTTGTTAGCTATCGTAAGCAACTTGTCAAAATATATTTTAATTATCTTAGACTTCTTTATTCTTTGAAACTCGAATTTTCTCATCAAATTCAGCACTTGCATACATTGAATCCTTTCATCTCTTGCATATTCTCCCTTTAAATAATCTTAATTATTTTTACTATTTTTAAAGCCATGATCCTGGTGAAAATGGTAATTGAAACACTAGTAAAGAGACATGATTTTGTCTTTGCCTTCCAAATTTTTCTCTCTTAGAGAATTTTTATCTAGGTCATGGTGGGGCTGTACAATAGCGGAGGAACTTCGTAATCTTCTTCAATAGCTTTTCAAAGATCAAAAGCCTCTAGGTAAACCTCCATTTTGATAGCCCAAAGATCATAATTTTATCCATAAAAAATAGGAGGAGCAACTTGTAAAAATTTTGATTCAATATCCATTCCATAAGTTTGTAAGAAAAATAGTTTTAATACCAATTTGTTGGATTATGACAAAAAATATAAAACAAATAAGTAAATGGACGAGATATTGGAATTTTGAGGAGAAGGGAAAAATAGGAATTGTTTACTTATTTTATTCAACGAAAAACATTACATTTATAGTAAACTGAGAATAACAAAAAAATTAACTTACTCCTAAAGTCTAGAACTACTTACATGCTCACAAAGTTTAAAAACTACTTACTTATGCTCATAAAGTTTAAAAACTACTTACTTATTTTTAAAATAGATGAATTACTTATTGATTAAACCAAACCAAATAAACTATAAATAGTTATAAAAACATATATTTAACAATACACATAGCAAGCAAAATAATCTAAAATATATTTAAACATAAATTTATAAAATTTTAAATAATAAATAAAATTTCGTTTTAAAACCAATTTCTAAAATTACTTCTACACTATATTTAAATTTTCTTTTTTTATTTAAAATAAGTAAAATTGCTCTAAAAATGTAACTTTTATTTTCAATACTTCTTGATTTAAACTACAATTACAGCTTTAACATTGCTCCTTAATGTAAGTGGTGTAATGAGTTCTCTTAAAAGTTATAAATGCAAGTAATAATCGAAGACAAGAAAATGACGAAAGAAGAAAGAAAAAAAAAACATATATGAAAAAGATACAAATAAATTAATCACAATTGTGACATTTGTTGATTTCCTACATGTAGACTCGAGTTGAAGATCCGGGAAACATGTTTGGTGGCATACAACCATATAGTCTTCTCCTTTTTAAAAAAAAATTATGGATATTACATATATAATGTAATGTAATTCTATTAATTCAATTTTTTTAAAAGGAGGAATTTTGTTAAAAAAATAGTTAAAAGTATTTTAAAAATATTTTTTTAAAAATTAAATTTTAGAAAAAATATTTTAATATTTTTAATAAGAATATTTTTTATTTTTAATATTTAATATTTGATGTTTAATAATTATATTTTAAATTAACATATGTACATAATTTAAAATAAAAATAATTTTTCTGTAAATTTTTACAATTTTAAAAATATGAAAGATAGAAAGAACTATATATAAATATTATTTGTTGCGTAAAATTTAAAATTATTTTAATAATTATTAAATATATAATTTTTATATTAAAAATATCTTAAATTTATATTTATGATAAATATTAGCTGCATTATAAATTTTTATAATTTAAAACAATATAAATAATAGAAAGAACCATGCATTGCAAATTTTTATAATTAAAAAATATGTAAAATCTAAAATTTATTTAAATGTATTATTGTTACTATTTTATAAAATGTTAAAAATATCTCAAATTATCACATATATATATATATATATATATATATATATTTAAGACATAAAATGTTTAGATATAAATTCTTATAATAACACATACATATTTTAAAATTTGTTATGTAATATCTAGAATTGTATAATAAAATTATACTGAAATTAATTTAAGATGAAGAGTAATTAAAAAATGTAAAAAAAATATTTAAGGATCGAATAAACTGTAAATAAAATAAAACGCAAATAGAGGTAGCAATTACTATTGTTACAATTTTATGATGAATATACTAAAATATGCCGAACCTGCAAAAGAAAAGAAGAATTAATTGAAGTAACATAACCTCCGAAAATTGGCCGATTGCATGTAAGCCCAGTGAGTAATATTCAATAATACGTTGGGGCCATAAAGAGCTACAGCGGCCCAAAATATCGTCAACCTATAAGGAGCCTTCAATATTATGGCCCAAAACATGAAATAGAATACAATTTAATGTGGGGAGTTGATTTTTCATTCTATTTTACTTTTCGCATTTCTTTTAGGTAAAAAAATAAAAAAAAAAATTTATACTGATAGATAAATTTTAAAAAATGTAAATTTAGAAGATTTAAATTTTTTTAAAAATATATATTTGACGGATAAATTATACCGTATTCATTAAATTTAAAAGATATATACATAATAAAAATATAAATTTCTAGACCCTAAACCCTAAATCCAAAATATAAATTTTCTCTTAAAAAGAATCGATGGTGAATTCAAGATAAATGGTTAGTTGTATAAAAAAAGTGTGAATATATATTTTAAAAAAATATTTTCATAACATAATGAATGAATTTTTAAAAATATATATTTAAAAAAAATTGAAATAAATTTAATTATTCTCCTCTCCGAATAAATATTTTTAAAAATTTATTAAATTTATTTGGAAAAATATTTTAAAAGGTTAATGCACTTTGAAAAATTATTTTAAAAATTATTTAAAAAATAAAAATGAAGAGTAAGTCTGATATTTATTTTTATTAAAAATAAAAAATATGAAAAGTAAAAAAAAATGCAAAAGAAACTCCCTCTGTTTGTGCCTTGCTGTTGGATGTGAGGGTTAAAGACTAGGGACAGTCTTTTGTGGTGAGAGAGAATCAGAAATGTGTATTCAAATGAGAGAGTAAGATGCCGTGTGTATCCCAAGAAGTGCGGGTATGGTAACGTGGGAGAGTGAAATAAAAAAGTACATAAGATTTAAAAAAAAAAACAAATATGATAAAAATAACAATTGTTTAAAGATTGAAAAGATATCAACATAAGAATATTTTTATGATAAAAGGATACAAATCTATTGTTATATTGTTTTATTTTTTTAATTTCTAAAATACAATTAAGATAATTAAAAGAAATTTAAATTATTTAAATTTTATTATTTTTAAGATTCTCCTATTTTCTTTTCATTAAATTATTAAAATTTGTTTTGCAGTTAGATAATGACAATTACCATAAATACATATATTCCTTAACACAAAAATTCATTATATCATTAATAATATTATAATAAATTTTTTAATGATTATGTATATCAACTTTAAATAAATTAAATATTTGTATAAATATTATTTAATTATTAATATTTTTATATATTTAAATAATATTTATTAATTTTTTATATAAAATTTTATAAATATAATTTATTTGATAAAATTTTTAAATTAACGATCAATTGATAAATTTTATATTTTATAAAAAAATATTTAAATTAATATAAATATTTAGTATTAACGGTTCTTAACACTTGAATAAACAGAATTTTCCTATAGATATGTTATACGTGCAGTGTTGCACCTCCCTTGCAAGCATCAAATTACGTATTTAGGTGATACATGATAACAATCACAGTTATAATCCTGTTCCTAATATCCTCTTAAATTAGCTTATATAAATAATATCTTCTAAAATTAAACCATTTCAGTAAATCTGACGCTAAATCTTCGCGTGAAAACGTAAGGCCAAAATGTCAGTGGTGAATCTGCATGTGTTACCAATCAGCTATTGCCCAACTCATGTCTTCATGCCTCTCATTGGCCCTTCATTACTATTTAATTATTGGTCGTATATTTATATTAAATCTTAAAATCAAATTAATTTTAAAATTTTAACGTAATTATGATACTTATTAAAATTAATTTAACTATAAATTTGTATTAATATATGTATATATATATATATATTATTAGAAAGTATAAGAATTAATTTTCTTTATTCAAAACCAACGGGACCCTAGGATGGAGTGTATGGGCCTCATCCCAGCTCATTCTCAATAAAGCCATCGATAAACGCTAAAAGTTATTAGAAAAAACACACATGATTTATTTTTCCAACCAATTCCTTAACACAAGAATTTTTAGTACTTGCAGTGTAAATAATGCACATGCCAACTTACTTTATGCTGAAATTAAACATTTTTTTAAATATAAAAGTATGGGGTTTTATATTATATTTCCTACTTTTAAGGCATTCTTGCATGAACGATACACACTTCTATCGTAAGAAATTTAAGGGAGAAATTATTGCACAAGCTTGAAAATTACTTAACCTCACAAGCCTAAAATAAGATTATATTAAAACATGATATTGGATTTTTTTTACAATTAAAAAATAATAAAATTTAAATTCAAATTCCATATAAACTACTTTAATTTTCAACTTTTCACTAATAAACCAATAACAATAATTTGGTATTGATTTAATTATAAAACTGCTGAAAATTCAACAATGTATCCCTTTAAATTAGATACAAAATAATTTTAAATATAATTTGTTTAATAATATATATCCAAAAAAGTGAAACCAAAACCATCATTCAAAATTCACTTCTTATATATAGACACACACGTATATAAACAGCTATACAAAATACATCAAAGTTCTAAAATTAATAACATATTAAACAAAACAAAACATGGTTTAATTATAACCTTGTAGCTATAAATGCAATATACTGGAGCTGATCCAACACTACTCTGCACTAACAATTAAGACCTACCAAAACAATAAGCAATTCCTAAGTAATTTGTTAGAAATATGCTATTCTACTTCAAATTTTGAGGAATGAATAATAAATGCATAATAAATAAAGTGAAATGGGATTAAATAAGTACCATGAGCTATTAATAAAGTCTAGCAGAACCATGTCGAGAAAGGTTTGAAGGCACAAAACATATTTAAATGATTTACGTCTTAAAAAAATTAAACTTCAATTGTTAGTTAAAAAATATTTTTCATGTATAAGAAAAAAGTAATTACATAGAAGACTGAGAAATTAACACACCTCAGTAATTATAAAAATATTGTAAAAAAGAAGGAAAAAAATAATTGGTCCAATAAAGCATAATAATTAACATAAAGAGGAAAGTAAAACATGTCATCATGTGAGCTTTTTAATTAGAAACCAAAAATAATTCAATAATGAATCAACTAAAGAAATTCAAATGATAGCTAAGCAAACCAAAAAATTAAAATATCTTCCTTTCTAAGACTTGCTCATAATTATAAAAATATTTTAAAATCATGATATATTCAGAAAATAAAAAGTGATATATATATAATAGTAAAATACATTAATAGATTATGAATGAAAAACTATATAAATTTACTTCTAAGAGCCTAGCTGAACCCACCAAGTCCCTGAGGCCATGCCACTTCTCACAGAATTTCATATTTAGGATGCTTTCGCCTCAAGATATGTCTAAATATACAATATGCTTTTAGATCGATTATTTTCTTTATTACGACAAGCAGGTTATGTTTTTATCTGTTCACCACAACAAAGTGAATTGGGCCATTTGTTTTCTTTTCTATGGCAAAATAGATTACACTGCTCATTTTGTTCACCAAATAACATTCTAACACCCATTGCGAATATTTTTAAAATGTAACATTTGAGTTAAAACAACAATAAAATTCAATCATTCCCTTCAATATAAACACTCGTAAATACCCTAAATCTTTAAAACTACAAATTGAACGTAATTCATCAATACAAATATTTCTGGCAAACCTCAAGTCATGTGATAATCATGAAACATGGGGTTGTAAGGAAATATTAATAATTAAATTAATGCTATATAACAAATGAAAAATAATAACAATCTTAATAATTATAATTTAAATTAATTTTTTAGAAATGAATGTTAATTGAAAAGAAAATTCATATTTATAAAAATTCACATTCCTCTGATCATAAAGGAAATAAATTATATAAAAAGCATCACTAATTAAGTACATTATCTACTCAGTTATTGCAGAGTACTAATTGCAGTCTAATTACATTTTCATATGTGGTTCATTTAGGCGAGGCACACCAGAGAACCACTCTTACTTTTCTAATTAAAATTTTCAATAGTCCATGGAAAAATAAAAGGCATGCAATGGACAAACACTTAAACGAGCATTAAAGCACAACACTCATTCCAT
Source organism: Canavalia gladiata (assembly GCA_037954105.1). Classification (NCBI taxonomy): domain Eukaryota; kingdom Viridiplantae; phylum Streptophyta; class Magnoliopsida; order Fabales; family Fabaceae; genus Canavalia; species Canavalia gladiata. Next base: position 22,421,887 of record CM075660.1, read on the forward strand.
CCCTCCCTTGATGGCTGGTGCATTCATTCACCATTACAAGACAGGTAGCCATCAAAGTTCAACAATTTTATTCACTCATTCCATATGAGAATTTAATAGAACATTTAAAATCAGGTAGATCATAAATGGGTATCCCAAATCAGAAAATTTAAAAGCACAGATCTGAAAAGTTATAGCTATTTCCAAATCAGAACTTGGGTTTCAATTTCATTCAAGTGTAAGACCTCTAGCCAAATCAAAACTGTACATTTATAATGCTGTCATATAAATAACAATGAATTCTCCATAAGGCTCATTTTAATCTATATTGAGGATTAGCATAGATAAAATAATAATAATAATAAGACTAAATACGCCCACATATAGAATGAGAACTAATGCCAATGATTTTATGGAGAATGAGTCCTTGCCGTAATCTCATTAAGAGTTTCCTGCTTCTTAATTCATCACGTTCTTCCTCTAAAATTGCTTCTTCATGTGCCTTCTCCTCAACTTCTTGGATGTCCCCGTTGGAGCAACCTTAAAATCAAGCGACATCTGAACAACTTCACTCAAAAATTAATACCTCACAAGCTTCAAGAAAGAGAGAATCCACTCTCAGATAATCCTAGAGCCTATTTTCATACAAAATAGAGCTGAAATTATGACAAATTAAATGGTTATATACAACGATACAAGACAAGCATACTATGGTGTTTAATGGATTGTAATGTAATGGCAATTTATATGTCAGGCATTCATGGTCTTTTATCAATATAAGTTCCTAAATGTCTCTATTCAAATGTGTATTTGCTCCATCAATCCCTTAATTTAAGATAATTTCTCCTTGCAATGTAGACAAACATTTTTTAATGTGTCTTCTCATTAAATTAAACCCTTTCCACACATTTGAAGTTTTTGGTCCTGTTTTCTAGGACTTCACTAGCATCTTCATTTTCTATATTAGATGGTTTGATTTTCATTGTTGGTGCCAATGACTTCTTTATTACCAATTTGGCTGGTTTCCATCCCTAAGAAAAAGAATGAAAAAACACAGTTAGAATAATAAAATATCATTAGTGTAGTCTAAAATAGTAAGGCCATGGTTTGCAGTTTTCATAGCATATGCTAAGTGTGCAGCTGCATTATTGGTTTATAGCAATACCGGAATTTGACACTCTGGGTGGTTAAGTAGTCACAACAGGACAAACACATGCATAATTTGTTTTTATTTTTTTGGTGGAGATATGCATAATGTAATACCTATGAAATTAGCAACTATTACAATACAACTAGCTAGTGGTATGCAAAAGTAAGAAAGTTTAGTTCTACTGTTTACAACATTTTAACCAATTTTTATATTGTGTATGCCAAATAAAAAAGTTATCTCCATAGTGTTTGAGAGAAAAAGAGTAAAAGTTAAAACTGTGAGAGAATGCAATCTTTACTTTTTATTACTTATGGTACAAGTGACTAAGAAACATTACCCCTGTTGAAAGTGAGAGAATGAAAGATGCCTCTGTTCTGAAGTCAAAGTAAATATCAAAATTTTATGAGTAACTTGAACAAGCAGAATAATCATTCATTTTCAAAATTGATCTCAAAAAATGCAATTAGGTGCGTGCCATAATGAATAAAATTAATTTTTGAAGTAAATATAATTAAAAATATCAACAAATTTAACCACTATATATAAACTTATTTGAGTAATATATTTTCATAACTTTTAAAGTTTTGGACTTTTTCCATAATAAATTATATATTATTGATGCAGAACAAATTTCCAACCTAGATGTTTCTAGATTCCATAAAATTTCATTATATATATAGGATAAAATGGTTGTTTATGCAAGTTTATATAGGAGAGACTTAAAGCATGATTTATTTAAAACAAGAAACATAAATCATATTACCTGATATCATTGTCTACCTTGATTATTGACATTATAAGTTGTTCTTGTTATTAGAAAAAGCACTCTAACATTGTTCATCCTCATTCGTCAACTCACTCATACATTCTCTTTTTTTTAGTAAAAATTATTTATAAAAAGGATTAGGATTATTTTTAAAAAAAAATATTGTTATAATAATGATAATAATAAATTAACTTATTTTGATATTATTCGAATTAAAACACCAATAAAGAATTAGTTGACATAAAAAATACACTGCTTATTACAATCATAAAACGAATTCAATATAAATATCCTTATAAATTTGGGATCTATTATTTATTTTTTATTGATAGATTTATGTATTTTTGTAATATATTTATGATTTTTTTCGTAATTTTCAACTAACATATTTAAAAAATATAGAAGTTATTAATCTGATAATCTGAATCGAACTACGTCATTCTTTATTAGATTGGTTTAGTTCAGATTTGATTAAAAAATAAAAATTAAATTAATTAATTTTAATTGGTTCAAATATCTTTTCTATTCTAAAAGCAAATCAAACTAATATATGTATACTCTTAGCTACCATGAAAGAAAGTAACAAGAAATTAAAAGATAACAAATTAAGGAAAAAAATTATTCGACAGAGGATCACATCATTTTTTAAAAAATAAATCATATTTTTTATTAAAAATAAAATGAACAGGAAAAATTTATTTATAAATAAATTTTATTGAGTATTTAATAAATTAAGGTCAAATGATTTACAAATAAATTATAGTTCATTTATACTCCTAGACTCATGCTAACGAAAGTTTTAAGTTGAGTTATTTATCTTAGCCAAGCTAGGCTTATTTTCCATTTACCCACAATTATTGTAGAATTTGAAAGGTAGACATGATAAGTTAAGGCATTTTTGATACCTTTGTTTTAGTGAAATGGAATAGAGATTCCATAACTTGTGATTGAATGTGTATTTCTACATTGTAGGAATGATCTCTTATTCCCATCTTAATCCAACCAAACATTGAGATGGATCCATTTCATCTTACCATATTCTTAAATTGTACCTTCCAGAAAATTCTTATTGTCAAGTTGATATTCCATTTACTTTCAATAAATGAGAAATGTTAATGAGTCTCTTTATTAAGATATTAATTTGTTACGTTTTTTTTTAAAAAAAGGTATTTAATAGAGAGTAAAATTTTTAATGTATCAATTATTACATTTTATATTAAATATTTTAATATTTATAACAATGATAAAGTGGGTTAATTACATTCATGTGGAATATTAATGCCTTCCTTTCAAATACATCTTTTCAACACGCTCTTTATTGTTATTTAAAAACCATTCAAACTCATAATGTAATACGAATTTTTTTCTATTTCATAAATATCATTCATAATTTCGTAAATATTAATTTTAATCTTTTTTATTTCTTTGTCATTATATCATTCATTTCATGTGTCATTTTTTTTCTCTTCATTTATGAGATATACATATTCCAAGGAATGTGAAAACATCATATTTATATTTTATTTTATTTTTTGCAAGTACTAGTTGTAATGGTGTCCACAGATATAACTGCAATTTGAAACACTTTATAGCTAAAATTGAAAAAGAGCATGTGAGAGAATTTGTGTTGAAATTAAACAAGGACTCTGGGAAAGTAAAAAAGATGAGTCGGAACAGCTAGCTAGCTATAGCCAAAGAATTTATACCATTGGAAGTTGAGATCATTGATGAAATCACTTGGTACTAACAACATTGTTATTTTGATGACATGTCACCACTGTGTCAAAGGTGTCTAAGAGTAGTTAAGGATCCCTTCCTTACCCAAAGGGCCATAAGCACATAGTATTGTCGGTCCTTGACACTGTTTTTGTATTCCATGAATCTGATGCGGGGACCAAAGTGGAAAAAATGGATAAACACTTATCTTTCTCCACATCATCCTTTGCAACTCAGCATCATATTTACACAACCAATTACAATATGTTACATAAGAGCATATATATATATATATATATATATATATATATATATATATATATATATATATATATATATATATATATATATATATATATATATATATATATATATATATATATATATATATATATATATCACCTCAACAAACAGAACAATCGGCTAAATATAAATTACTACCACAATCATTTTCTTCTATTTTTAATTTTTTTAATCCATTAATTTGTCATGGCCCTTTATTTGTTACCATCTAGCAATGGTAATGATGTATGCATGATGATTACTTTGTGAATGAATATAAGCAAGCATATGACACTTGGAACTCTTTGGGGGCCTTTGACTTATAGCATATAATATATGTATATATTTATATAATACTAATTCTAATTGGATAGAGGATTCCATTCTTTCGGCCGATTGTGTTGACAACGCAACATTGTTTTGTGCCATCTGCCTCAAAGAAGTTTGCATAAATTAACATTAGAATAATGCGGTTGATGCTGCGAACCAGGGCCGAAAGAGTTATTGAGTGTAATAAATTATACACATTGTTCTTATTCCTACACTGATTGCTGGTACGGGAACCCCAAGTGATTTGAATTATCACTTACAATTTGATGCTAAATGCAACTTGTTCCATGTCAGAGTCACCATCGATCAAATGATCAGGGAACAATTTTTTCTCTTATCCAAACAAATATCTCAAGGAACTTTCTTCTTTTTTCTTTCCTATCCATTTACACCTATAATGAATTTATTTCTCCACTTTTCTAGATTATACAATACATATTATTAATTAGTCCAATATCCTGGCCAAGCACTATAAATAAGAGGAGAAGAAATCTCAAAGTCCACCAGTGAGAACATTAATTACACAAGTTTTAGCATACTCATATATAGTTTTCAATTACCCTGGTGTAGCTATTAGCCAAGGGAACTAAGTTGAAGTAATGGATAGAGTGAAGGAATTGGCATCAAAGAAAGCTGCAGTTATATTTACCAAGAGTTCATGTTACATGTGCCACAGCATAACACAACTGTTTTATGAGCTTGGAGCAAGTCCTGCAGTGCATGAGCTTGATAAGGACGCATATGGTAGAGAAATGGAGTGGGCTTTGAGGAGTATGGGATGTAACCCTTCAGTGCCAGCAGTTTTCATAGGAGGAAAATTTATAGGGTCATCAAAGGATGTCATATCACTCCATGTTGATGGCACTCTCAAGCAAATGCTCATGGCTGCAAAGGCTATATGGTTTTAGCAACTCAATACTCCAATAATAATAATAATTAACAAAGACCTCCTTAAAGTGTAAAATCAAGGAGTTCTATCTCATACACCATTAGTGTTTGTAAGTGAAGGACACCCCTTCTTTTTCTTGAGTGTCCTCTTATTAGCAAGCTTGTATCAAAGAGTAAGCAGTTTGTATAAAAACTAGTCTTGCTTTTTTGCTATTTTATGTTATCATACGAGACAAAATTAACATCTCTCTACTTTTTACATTTCAAAATACTTGGAACAAAACATCCTTCAATTACACTCTATGCCAATCCACTTAGCCAACAAGGTTTCACTAACACAGAATAAAGCCCCCAAACAACTCTTAGGAGATCCATCATATCGCTTTCGTCGCAATAATAAAGTTCTTCCTCCAAACAGATCTTTGATTAAGTTAATTGGATGATGCCCCATCAATTGATTCACATTTTATATTTTTCCACCATATGTTTTACTTTCTGGCTACTCTATCATTGCAAGCTGAACCAGTATTAGCTATATCTTAATATTGTTAACTGTATTTGTCTTTAGGTAATGGTTTTTTATCTCTCTATCATATCATATTTATCATTTCTCTCTCTCTCTCTCTACCTCTCTCAAAATGGTTGCATCCAAAGATGTCCATTAATCATTTTGTTTTTTTGTTTTTGCTTTGCATTATATCAAACGGACTTTCAATAGGAGCTATAGTTTCTTAATTCTGTCTCAACCAACATTTGGAAGGCGCGCTTTTATGTTAAAACGCGCACACAGACGTTCACAGAAAAAATTTAAAAAATTGGACGCAGATATACTCTTGCATGTTTTTGAAATGGGAAATTGCATTCCCACAAATGACTAATTTTTACAATTTTGTTACAGACAAGAGTAATATATAGAGAAAATAATAATAATAATAATAATAATAATAATAATAATAATAATAATAATAATAATAATAAAATAATGATGTGACAGAGAATAATAACAAAATAATTATAAAAACATTGTAAAAGTTTCTGATAATATTTTTCTTTTGACTCAATTTTTGACAATAAATTTTAACTTAACCTAGTATGAATTATGCAAAAATAATAATTATATCTTTTATTTTAAATTTATTGGAATAAACAATAAGATCAAATATTATTGTAATAAATAATAATTAAAACTATAAATTTATTATTATGAAAATAATATTTGAGTAAGGAAAACGGTTAACAAACATAAATAGAATGCTTTACATCTGTAAATCTTACCTTTGATAATGGATTGCCATGAAAAATTTAATTAATTTATCTTTATAATCGATTGCCATAAAAAATATTATTAACTTTATAGAAATGATGGTTAAATTAATTCAATTAAGTATGTAGTTATTAGAAATCAATTTAGTAATTGATTATCGATAGATAATAATTAATTACCAAACTGCATTAACAATTATGTGGAAGAATAATTAATTAATAACTATATAGGTAAGTGAATTAACGATTATTTTTTACTATATTAACCATGACATTTTTTTATAAATTTGATTATTAAATAAAAATAAAATGTAGATAAATAAATTCAGTATAATTATATTTAAGAATCATTATTATTCAAATAATTTATATATATATATATATATTATATTATAGTATACGTAAATAACATCTTCTACCAAAAATATATCATGTTTATTTCAATTTAAAATAAAATTATAAAATTTTATTTTTCTTATGTATTATTTATTTTTCCTTCAATCTAATGGAAGAGAGAATAGATCTTATAAGAGATAAAAAAAAAATTAAAGTGCATCACCCTAGATCAAATTCATGCACTTATAATTCATATCATGTAGCTTAACCAAGTTAAGTATAAATAAATTGTATTATTATATTTCATCTACCTTAGTTGTGTTGATAATTCACTTGATCAACCTCTCATTTATAATAATAATTGATATTTTTAAACATTATTTTTATTATTAAATTTTTTTTAACTTTATTAATAACTTTATATTTGGATAAGTTATTTAAAAATAATAATTTTAAAAAAATTTTGAAATTTTGAAATAATATTTTAATAAATTAAAATGAAAGAATTACTTTTTTAAAATAGGTGAAACTTAATATTTTTTAAGTTTTCTCAAATTCACTTTCATGAAGGATAATTTTTTAATTGTTTTTTTTATTGCTCTTTGTTTGCAATGTTTGTCATTATTTTTTATTATTCTTTTTTTATTTTTTTAGTATTCTCTCTTTTATTATTCTTTTATCTTTTTACTTACTCTTTCATCTCTAAACAAACTAGTTTAAATGGTTAGATAATTTAATTATATTTTATTATTTATTTTATTTTATATAGATGCTGAATTATTATTTTATTTGAATCTATTGAATAATATTTTGATGAAAATATGTGTATATTTAAATTTTTCAATGAAGAAAAAAAAATAGGAGTAAAATTAAGAAGAACTCATGAATATTTAAAAATAAAATTTTGTATATAATAAAAATTAAATTACTTTATTTAAATAAAAAATTTTAAATTTAATAAATTTAAAATCTATCATCTAAATAAAAAAATTTAAATATAAAAAATTTAATTTTGTTTAATTAAAAAATATGCTTAAAATAAAAGTATTTTAAATTTTAAAATATTTTAAAATTTTAAAATATTAAAATATTCTATCCAAACACAAAATATGAGTAAAAAAATAAATGAAAAATAATATGTAATTTCAAAATAAATCCTTGTTAAAGTTGGTGATTTTCCGTAGAAACCACCTTTCTCCATTCCCTGTCTTCCATTACATCTCTTTAACAGAAAATTGATACACAGTTAAAAAGAATAACACCCATTCTTCAATTTATTAATTTTTTAGTTAACATGTGCCAATTTTTAATTAAAGAGTCAAAAAAGGAGACTCACAAAAGGGACAAGTGATTTAGATCCAGTCATTTGCCCACACCTTAAGATCAGGAATGGAAAAAATAAGTCCGGGATGTCCTTATTATTCCGTCCAAAATTAAACCAATAATACATTCATATATATATATATATATATATATATATATATATATATATATATGAATTAATTTTAGGTATTCCTCTTTTAATATTTTCAAGATATATATGTCATGCTTTAATTCTTTTGACCAACTTTTTACGAAAAGTAATTGCAAGATATTCTTTTAAACCATTTTAAAAAAAAAATTCAAAACATATAGTTTTCAAATTGATCATTTTCAAAAATTATTTCAATTTTTTACAAAATAAATCAATCAAATAAAACATATTAAAAATGTATTGCTAACATTTCCCAAACTTTTATACATCTTTAAAAAAAAAAACATCCACTTGCTGTAAAAGAATAAACCCCTGGTGATGAAAGGCAACATATATAGAGAAAATATATATATATATATATATATATATATATATATATATATGAGTATTATTCCATGTGTTTAAAAGGATAAGTAGGTGTTTATTCCTAACCATTCAATTTGGGCACCTGGTGCAAAGGATTATCTCATCTCATAGAGGCATAACTTAAGGTGTAGCAATATTTGAACTTCATAGTCGATCAGGAAGTGCATGGCGCCTTGGTAAGCTTGAGATAAAAAGGTAATGCTACCACTTTTGTGCCTCAAATTATTCTTCCTTATCCATATAACATGATAATTTTCTTTGATAGGTACTGTTTTTAAAATAACTTATCTGCATGAGCACTACGTGAAGTCAAGCATGCACATGAATATTAATAATCCTTATGTCCAAATAAAATTATATATAATATGCACCTATATATTATAATTGTATATATATATACCTATTCAAGTATGATCATAAACTAAAAGTCTCATATGATGTGTTTATACAAGATAATGATTTGTGAGGGTATACATATATACCCAATGGACCCTTGATGCTGTATGCGGTTAAATTGGTAGACACATGGAATTCTTTTTTTGTTTGGCTGTTAAAGAAAGGGAATTTGATTAATTCCCTCTTCTTCTCGAAAGGAAAAGGTTTTTTCACTCTAACCGTACACGTGTAGGTCCATGCATGTGCACATGTGAGAACATTACGCAACACAATTGCATCTTTGCATGAGTCCCGCAATTGATGGACACAAAAACTGAGTCCCACAAATTAAAGCCATCTCGATCACTCCCAATCTTTTTGGTTCTTCATAAGGATTCAAAGTGTTTGATAATGAGAATCTTCAATCTGGTATAAATTGACCAGCATCTCAGTATTTAACACTTTGTACCTTTTTGCGTAGAGAGATTTTTTTCTTCTTTATTATTCTCATCAAGTTTATTCAACTAGTGTTCTATGGACCCATGGACTGGCCGGGCTCAACGTCTATGTAAGTCTAATAAAGCAAATTTTCAGATAAGAGGTTTTTTCATATATATTATTTAAAAATTATTTTTTGGAGTTATTTAAAAAATATTAAAAATAGAAAAAGTCGTAGATAATTTTGGTTTAAATTTTTTGAATCTTAAGATTTAATTTAAAGTTGAAATTAAAGATAAAAAATAAATTTAAAAATTTGTTTGATAATTTTATAATTTTTTAGCTTAAAGGTTACTTTTAAGTTTAAAATATTAGATAATATATTTTTAGATCTTCAAATTTGTTTAAAGAAGAAAGAGGAAAAGACAATGCTTCTAAAATTCATCTTTTTTATTTTTTGCTTCATTAAAAAAATATTTATTTAGGGCTTATATTGAATCGAATAGTATCAATACTAGGATGAAGGGTATTGTTTTTAAAAATAACTTTCATAAGTAATGATAAATAAAAATATATTTTGGGCCTATAGTTAGGGATTTTCCCGTTTTAAAATTTGGGTGGCCTGTGTATAGAACCGAGTATTATATAGTTAAAAGCCAACAAAAGCATAAACACAAATTTTGTAGGTTGTTGTTTGGTTTAAAAAATGTTTTTTTATATTTTATTTTTTATTTGTAAAATTTTATTTTTATTTGTAAAAATTTTATTTTTTATTTGTAAAAATTTTATTTTTTATTTTAAATTTTGTATAGGAAAAACAAACAGTTGTTTTCAATGTTTTCTATATAAAATTTTTAAAAAATAAAATAAAATAATATTTTTACAAATAATAAAAATAAAATTCAAACCAAAATAGCAGCATAGATAAATGAGGTTGTATTATATTGGATTAAAGGAAAAGATAGGATTAATAGAAATAAGTGCATTAAAATATAGTTTGAATAATTTGTGTAAAAAAGTATGAAAGTCTTAGTAAGTAAAGTAAATTAGATGGAAAGTTCTATTGGCGGAAGTAACAATAAAAGGCTTTGGAAAATGTACAGAAAAAAAAATTTGTGGGTGTATCTATAAATAATAAAAGATTATGACACATGATTTGATGTATATGCAGCAGATTTCACCTGGTGGGAAAAAGGGAAATGATGATCAATGATGGTACAGGGTTGAGACAAAGGAATTGCATTTATAAGATAGAGAGTAGAAGATATTATTAGCATGTGTCAGTGAGTGTTGAGGAAAGTCTTCACATTAAATGGTTATGGTGTCATAGCCTGTCTACTAAATGAGGCATATGCACATAAATAGTGTCTTCCAACTTGTTCAGGTCTAAAGTTACACGACAATCGCTTTACATGTAGTTGGGCATCAAAAAAAGCATGATCTCTTTTGGAAGTGCTTTGTTCAAAGAAAGCACCCTCTAACTTGTCCCTATAAATAGTCTACCCTACTACCTCATTTCAAATAACCTCAACCCTCATAGTTTTGTTTGTGTTTCCAATATCTTCTCCTTAGACTTTCAACCCAACACAGCCATTAGATCGAATTCAATTAGGATTCGGTCTATGGTTTTTGAGTTCTAATAAGTCTAAGGTAATATAAATTAAGCCATTCATATATCTCTCAATATTTTACATTTCTTTTTTTTCTTTTAGAATATTATTTGATCAGTTAATTACCAAGATGGACAAGGTGATGAGGTTGGCCACAGAAAAAGGAGTGGTGGTTTTCACCAAGAGCTCTTGTTGCCTCTGCTATGCAGTGAACATTCTATTTCAAGAACTTGGTGTGATCCCTGTGGTTCATGAAATTGACAAAGACCCTGAAGGGAAGGAAATGGAGAAAGCTTTAACAAGGTTGGGTTGTACTGCACCTGTTCCTGCAGTGTTCATTGGAGGCAAATTGGTGGGCTCCACCAATGAAGTCATGTCCCTCCACCTTAGTGGTTCACTCACTCCACTTCTCAAACCATATCGAACTTTATCTTAGAACTACACCAACTTATGCAAATTAATTAATTAAACATATCTAATTCCTACCTTATTGGAAGAATAAACACCTGCCTTCAATGAGTAGAGTAGCAGTAAGCATAATATTGAATACTTTATCCACTCATGTATCAACTAGTTTCTAGCATTTCATTACCTATATTTACAATGTAATATCATGAATATTCTTAATTAATCAACTTTTATTTATATATTTCTCTATGTCAAAGTAACTTGATTATGCTATTCACATATTGTTGTTCCCAACTTTCCATATATATACTCGGAAAATTTTTGTCATAGAAATGATATTCATATATACATAAAGTATTCTCCATCTCAATTTAATAGTTACAATTTTTTTTAAATTAATAATTAAAAAATAAATATACATAGATAGATATACTGCGCAGATATATCTCCATCATTTTTCTATAGCTAATTAACACAAATAATGATAACATAAGATATTAGTCTACAATAACGAAGAAAAAAAAAATAGATAGAGAAAGGAAGAGACAAAATGCACAATATATAATTATTTTAGAAACACACTTGAATTTCTTAATTTAAGTGTGAATGCATTAGTAAATGGTTATTTATATAGGTAAACAATACACACCTTAATATAAGAGTATATCTAAATGACACAACTTCTAAAAATTATAAAATATTAAACCTGAGATATATACTTGCATAAGAAAAAAATTCACGAACCTTAAAATATACCAATAAATATTAAATGAACCAAATTTATTAATTACTCGTGTGACATAAAAAGCATATCCGAAAAGTTGCACCCTTTATGCATCTCAAAAAAAAAAAAATCTACACCAGTTCTCTTCCTCCTTTCTTTGTCTTCGCTCTTCTTTATATGCAATCTCTTTCTAATCAGTTACCATTATTATTCAATAAATTTTAGGTCATCCTCGTAACATGAAAATAACTGCAAGCACTTACTTTGAATATAGGTGCCCATCTTTCCTTGTAATGAAAATATTCTTACGAATAAGATCTGTGCGCATCATACACAAATAGAAAAAACTTTAATAGCATGCAAACCCACTATGGTTTTATCTGTCTCAACCTGCTATCTGCCCATGTATTTTTTGAGGTCAGACTTTTTGAATTCAATTTAAGAGTATTGAAGAATCAATTCAAATAACTAAATTGATGAAATACCCGAAAATCAACCAAACCGTAAATTAAAAATTGAAAAAATATATATCATATTTTTATATATAATTTGGTTCAATTTTTAATTTTTATGTTTAAATTGAATTAAACTAAACTGAACTGTAAGAATATCAAATTTATATTATAATTTTTATCCTGCCCCTATATATATAAATACTAACTTCAAAAATATTTTTCTATTAGAAACAAAAAAACAATTTTAATTTTTTTATTTGTGCTTTATAATTTAGAATATATTTTAATTTAAAATATTTTATATTTTATAGTTTTAAATTTTTATTTAATAAGTGTTTTCTCTTAAATAAAAAATAGTTACTAAATTAATTATATAGTGATTTATTATTCTATTTATATTTTAATTAATAAAGTTTTATTTCTTTGTTAAATAAATAAAAGTATTATCCTTTAAAAATACATGCAAAATTATAAATAATTGGTCCAATTCTAATTAAAAAATATATGAAAATAATTTAATTTTAATATAACTTTTAAACTACACCAAATCAAACTGCAAGTTATTATTATAATTGAATGGGATGGTTTTTTATCTTCTCCAAATGGAATCGTAGTTATCCCAAATTCCGTCCCTATTTGTCTATCTTCCTGTGAACTTCACGTGCAGGATTATTGATGATCGAGGAGCGCCTTCTCTATGGAGTGTGGACCTTTTTCCCACATCATTATTTCATGGAGCATCCCATACAGTTTAAAATAATTGTTATTTTATAAGTTTTAATTTTATCAATTTTTTGACATTTCAGAAAACAAGGAAAGTTTTATTATTTTATTAATTTTATGATCATATATTGGTATCTTTATTGTGTAAAATGAAAACAAAACAATAATAACATGGAAAAATATTTAATATATTCAATGAATTTTTTAATTCTCATGAAAAAATATTAAATTAAACAATTATTTTAAAATAAGAAAAATTACGTGGTGTGTTGGTGTAAAACCATATGAAGGCAAGTGCACTTTATCGTTTTATAAAGTAAGAAGTGAGTAAGAGTATCGTCTCCACAGAAATTTGGTTTAAATACTGAATTCCTACTAGTCCACTAGTTGAACTCAGTTATGGGATTGCGTAGGCAATGCAAATTGAAGCGTGTAGACAATGCAAATAGAAAAATAGGCAATGCAAATTGAAGCGTGTAGGCAACGCAAATAGAAAAATAACAAGATTAACAGATTCTGTCACTAATCTGGAACTCTGTTCCAGTTTGTCTAAAACTACTCAAAATAAACTCTAAACTGTCAAAGACTCAGCAACTGATATAAATGTATAAGAATTCAAATTATAGAAGATGTTAGGATTGGATTTCACCAAAACTTCCCTTATGTAACCTTTGATCATTACGTATATTCAAGATAAAATGTGGTTGAAGATCGAATTCACAATTATTGATTGAAGGTCAATCCCTTGACTCATCAATTCTTCACTCAAATTAGGAATCCTAATCCCTAGCAATTCCTAATTTGACGTTAGCCTTAAGTTCAAGAATTCAAACGATCTCACAATTGCAAACCTCTATCCGTAGAGCCTTCACAATTATGTTATTCAATCTCAGTTTCAATTCTAAAACCAATTTGCCAACTGCGAAGAAGAATTTTGGTTCAATTTATAAGTGGCCAAGTCATAAAAGCATTAAGCAAAGAGATGAATAATCAACGTTAAAGGAAAACAATCTTAAATAAATGCAAAATCTGGGTTACATAAGATCAGTTCAGCATTCATCCTTCCCCAACATGGACTCAGTTACACATAATGAAGAAGAAGAAAACAGGGGAAGAAGAGAAAGTCATGATCATGGCAGCACGCTGCAGATGCACTTCGTCTTCCGCCCTAGGGTTCTTCCTTCACCCAGAATAGAATCAACGTACAGGAAAACGGCGGCTCTATCATCTGGGTTTTCGCTCTGGAGATAGATTAATGGATAGAGTGAATGATGCCCTGTTTTCGTTCTGTTCTGGGCTTTTTATAGCTACTGGTCTGTAGCGTCACGTGTTCAACACGGCCAACTGCGTTGCCAACGCGGAACCTGTAACATATTGCAGAAATTAAAACATATCAAATTTACAAGAATTTATCATCCAAAAACTCTAAAACTGTATTTTCCAGATTATGCATGAATTATTCAGTTTTATGTCATTTTCTCATGTTTTAATAGTATTTTATACTTCAATTACTTGCAATTACATTGAATTATGTTCCAAATAAGAGTCTTATTGAAAAATTATCATGGTGCCATTAATTTACAGTTTTCATTATCACTTTCGTGAACAATATATTTATACTATCATATAATTTTCTTACAAACAATACTACAATATATCATAAAAATGAATTTACAAAATGATGTATAAATGGAGATAAAAGGGGTGAGAATGCATGTCATTTTATCAATTTTTTTGGTTTTATATTATCTATGAACAAAGAAGAAATTGTATTAATTTGGAATATTCGTGAACATTTTGAAAAAAAAAATTATATAACCAGATTGGAAAAAACAAATTTACAACCATAAGATAAAAAAAGTAGAGAAAAAAATGTGGAATAAAATAAATAAAGTGATGGATAAGATAGAGAAAAAAATAATTATAAAAAATGTTATTAAAATTTATTATAAAAATAATATAACTTTTTTAGAAGCAACTATCTGTGCGGAAATAACCTTCTCTATCTATATTATCAAACAATATTTATTAAATATTACGAGACAAAAAAAAAGAAAAATGTAAATACTACAATAAATATATATATATATATATATATATATATATAATAACATTCTTTTTGTTGGCATAACATTTATAACCAATTATAAAGTTAATATAAACATTTTAAAACTATAATAATAGTATTATGTATGGATAATATATACAATAAAATATATATTGATGAGATGCATATTAATTTAGGCTCGTAATCTTTGTATTAAGAGTTTAATATTCATTAAAAAATTATTCGACTAATGGAGACAAAGACAATATATATAATAGTTAATATATGACATGCTTTTTATATGTAATGAAAGCAAAATATTCAAGTTTTGTCTTTTATGAAAATTCAAAACTATGGGTTATTTACAAAAAATAAAAATTGAATACTAACAAATAAAATTTGTCATTTACTATCCAAGTTAAATTTGACTAAAAATTTTCATTTATAAATAAATTAAAATGTTTAAATTTTAAGATAATTTTTATTAGTGTAAATTTTGTTTAACATAAATTAAACTATTAATATAAATTTAAAAAAACTATATTAATAAATATATAATATAAATTTTATATATTGATAGTAAATATAATATTTTATACTAATAAAATTATTTATTAATATAATATATCATACTATTAATATAAATTTATAATATTTATATTAATAATTTTATATAAAAATTTATATTAAAAGAGATTAATTAAATATTAAATTATTATTAAAATAATTTTTTAATATATAAATAGTGAATTAGATTCATTCTCTTGAAAATGTTAAATCCATCCATATATTTTCCCTTAAAAAAATACATGTTACTTGTTATCAACTTTTCTTCTATTAAATTTTAAACTTAAATTCTTTCCAATTAATTATGTATATTCTTTCTAATTTTACTTTTTATTTTAATCTATACTTTTATACTCTTTTTATAAATAATTATGTGTCTCTTTTATCATTTTAAACTTTTTTCTCTTAAATATTTTTCCTTTTATTTTATGTTAGGTATGTTTTTTACCTAAGTTTTAAATTGTACATGAGATTTTTGCTAACAATATCTAAAGATGACGTGGTTTCCTGTTAATCTAAAAATTCTAGAACAACAATTCTTTAACATCTAAAAATTATCAAAATTTATTAACATTTTTTATTTTTCATCTTCTATCGGATCATATTATATATAATACATGTGCATTAATACATATGCCTTTCTCTTTTCTTAATTTCTTTCTCAAATGTAAATACTTTAAAAAATATTCATTAAGCATATTCCAAATTTATAAGTATGACAAATGATAAATGGTAGATATGTTCGTATAGAAGGAAGCATCGCAAATCCTCATAAAAAGTAGAGGTTGAGAAATTTTAAGCTAACGAATGACCATTTATCAACAGTTCATACATATGAAAATAAAAAACATTTTGAATATATTTTCAATCATAAACACTAAAATCAATAATTAAACTTTATAAACATACTTTAGGGAGGGTGTGGTGATGAAACTCACTAAATAAATCATTCACCAAATAATAAATTAAACATAATTAAGGACTGCTTTTATTAGTATAACATTTATTTAACAAAACATAAATTGTTAATACTTTATATAGATATTATCACTTTATATTATTTTATGAATAGACGTTACCACTGTATGTTAATAGTGTGATCCATTATTCTAATATTTAATATATTACTAATATATGTGTTTTTTTCAGACGAATAGAATTAATATTAATTATCAGTTAGAATGACATGTCATATTAATCCTCAATGTTTATATATAGTGATTTTTTAAGTGGCTCTTATGCATAAAAAATGTGTATATTTTATGTATTTTAAGGAACAAAACAAATAAAATAATATAAAATAAACTATTAAAATTAGTTTAGTAATAAAAAATAAAGTAATTTATGAGATTAAACCTTATTATTTTCATACAACAAAAGTTTTAGTCATAGTAAATTTTTTATTTTATATGTTATTTGATAATTAATATACAGTACAAATAATTTTAAATATTATTTAAAATTAATATATTTTATATTAATAAAATAATTGTCCTACATATTAAAAATATATTACATTCATTTTTACTACATTTATAGTTGTATAATCTTCTTTTATATTTTTTAAAAAAATAAAAAAAATTGTTAGTTATTAGATTTAGGATGTAAATAAATATAAATTAATTTTCATGTAAATGAATAATGACTCTTTATATTATATAATAATTTATTTTATATTAAAAATAAAATATTTAATTATTATAATATTATAAATTAAATATAATATATATAATATCATATATTAAATATTATATTATTTATAATTATATATAAAAGAGATAGAGAGAGAAGTATTGTGAGGGAAAGAAAATGATGGATGAAAAAACAGAGAAAGATGTAAATTAAGTGAAAAAAATATAATTTTGTACTTTTAAAATTTTTTTTAGAATATGAATTTTTCTTGATTTGGTAGGGAATAAAATTTAAAATTTGTTATTATTATGTACCTTGAATTTGTTATATTTTATGACTTATTTTTAAAATTAATCATAAAATCACAGATCTTGTACGGATTAATATTGAATAATTTCATTTCAAGTAAATCAAATGTATTCTAATTAGAAGGTTGTTTGGTTTACGAATTTAATATTTTTATTTTTATTTATAAAAGTATTACCTTATTTTTAATTATTATATACTTTTAAAGTATTTTAAAAAATAAAAGAAAAAATATTTATTATTTTAAATATTTATTATATAATTATTTATAAAAAAAAATAACCAAAGTTTCTTTAATAATAAAAATAACATCTTAAAAAATTCATAACATGAACACCATCGTAAATGATCATCTCAAGTGCACATGTGCCTTTTATTTTTAATGCAAAAATGTTTTTTTTTTTTATAACTGGAATGGGACAATTTTTATTATTCTTTATTTTAGAAAATATTTTTGAAATATACGTATATAAAATAGAAAAATAAATAAAAATAAAAATAGTTATGTTCGATTTCATTTATTGAATATTGAAATAATATTATTGTATTTAACAGCACTATCCTTTTAGAAATACGTAGAATTTTATCATAATATACCGACCCTATATATGCATGTGAACTAATAATTAACCCGAATACTATTTACGACAAGCAATGTTGAGTTAAGAATTTTTGTCCAAACTTTAAAAAATGTATGAAGAAGAGAATAGAATCTTGAGGTCATAGAAAAATAGGAAAAACAATATTCTGGGGAGGCATTAACTTTGCCATCTTTTTGTGTTGTCCATAGGTTAGATAAAGTTAACAGAGAAGTTCTCTTGTTTTTTCTAGTACAGGGCTGCGATTCTTCAACTTTAGACCTGAAAAGAAAGGCATTACATTCCTTACCCCTTTTTTTCGACCTTCTATTTACTTTTATTCTCTCTGTTTCCCCCATCTTGTTATTCTTAGATCGGAATCAGAGGGGGAAATTGCAAAAGGGGCATTTACAATTGCTTACTTAGTCTATGTGTGTTGTGTGAGAAATTACAGTATGGTCTCAGACCATCATGTGTTTGTGATCCTAATTAATTTTTAGTCACATATGGTCAAGTTTTATTAATTTTTTCTTGTAAAGATCACTTAGGATCATTGACAAGTGATGGTCCTAAATCATGCAACAATTTTTTGTGTTGTTGTGTTAGCCTCAAATTTTTAAGATAAAAGTCAAATAAAATTAGATGACGAGGCAAAACTTAAAATAAAGCTTAATGATTTTAACTTTTAATCAGATATTATTAAACTCATCTTAATCATCATATTTGGTTGGCAAAAATATTACAATTTATGTAAATTTGGGGTGTAACGATTAATATTAATTAATTACTAAAATTAATTATCATGTCATATTGTTAAACCATTATTTTTGCTTTTTCTATTTTTAAATTAATTTATTCTGTATTAGCTTTTACATTGTGTTCATTTTGATGTACCATGTTTTGGGGACTATATATTGAGGAAATGCATAGCTATAATGAGTGAATATAGTGGATGTTTATTTTAAAATTGAATAGAATTAATTAGAATATATATTAAAATTAATATAACCATAAACTTTGTATTAAAAATTTGTGCATGATGAGAGAAAATGATTCTAAAGGGTAAAAACAAGTAGGTCCAAAAATTGGTGTTATGCCTATGATCATTGTTATAATTGAAGCATGAAATAAGAAGGAAAAATTTGTTGTGTTTGGATAAAGAATTTTAAAATTTCAGAAATTTTTAAATAAAAATAAGTAATTATTTATAGTGGATTTTTTCTCTTTGTAGTGAAGGTTTTTTGTTTTCTTTTTTTCTTCAATTCTCCATTTTTTTTACTACCTCCCTTTCTCTTTTTTCTACCCACACCTCATTTCCTTCTCTTCTTTCCATCTTTCATCTATCTTATAGCTCCTTCCTCTCTCCTTTCCTAAAATCCACCGGCTAAATATCTATTAGGAGTTTGATGGCCTTCCTAACCACTTAAATTTAAAAGTATGATTATAGCGGAAACAAAGCCAGCTAGCTCAAGATAAAGTAAAAAACATATATATTTTCATTTGAGTGAGCATGTATATATTTTAATATTTATTTGTTAAATTTCTAAAAATAGGTTAAAAAGTAAATCACACAAGTAATCCAAATACCATAGCCAACCCTAAAACTTCAGACATTAAGTATACAAGTCCTTTTATTTAATATATTGTTCAACATGCTAATTAACAATAATAGTAACACTCATGTGTACAAAATCTTTTTACTTAATTGCTTATTTACAAATTTATAACACATTCATTTATATAAAAATTATAAGTACTTCTATTTCAAACAATGTAGAATTTAAGATTTTTGAAATATAAGATTTTTTTCAACACATGTTGTAACTTGTAATATATGTAATTACATTACATCTCGTTAGTTGTTAGTATAATCAAACTTATTAAATAACGTGTTACGAATTTAACATAAAACTAGAAATTACGTAAAAAAAAAAAAGTTAATGCATAAAAAATCTCGACTTTTTATTTTTTTTAAATTACAAAAAAAAAAAATCAAAGATGTGTAAGTGGGTGAAAAATGAATAAAATGTTTGAGCTTTCTTGGCCACATCTTGTAAATGCTCAACTTTCCAAGTATATGGGAAATAGCTGTCGATGTAGTAAAAGTGTTGCTCTGTTTCTTCAGGAGTTGAACTTGAAGTTAGTATACGTCACAGAACCAAAATGGTCAATTAGTGTGACTGGTTATGACAAAACAATAAAACATGAATTAATTAGATGTTAAAGTTAGAGAAATAAAGTGTGAGTAGAGAGGGGGTTAGGGGCATATCTTGTAGATTGTAACGAAGGAGTCGTGGGGACTCTTCCATGTGACCAAGAATAAATTGAAACAATGGGGATACTTAAGATTTTGGAGTTGAGGTAATGCCTTACGTTTTGATTTAGTGGACAAGAAATTTTATTCCTAAGTCACCATCATAATCTTTCTTTTTTTATACCCATGATCTGAATCTTTTATTTTTCAGATGAAGATATTGTTTGACGACAGAACAAAGGCGAATCAATTAAGCCACTGAAGGAGTAGTTTGAAGAACTCCATAATGTATGTATATTCTGTTTCTATTCAGTCAGTGTCGAATCCACGTTCAAAAAAATCTATATCTGGCTAACTTCGTTAACTTAACTCATCATCAAAACTAAATAAATAGCATGTTAATAGGATTGGAGAAATCATCAAGGAATTGGGACATGGATCAATGGAGTAAATTAAATTGCACCATCAAACAACCGTAACCTGAACCTGAACGGGATTTGAGCAGTAGCAAATTTTGGTTTTGAACAGCATGCTCTGTGCAAAATCAACACATGGGGAATCACTTCACAAATGAAATTTCTGAAACTTTTGACATACAAGTGAACAAATTTACCTTAAGATGTTTGGAAAGCAATGTTGTAAAATATTTTAGATGTAGTCTTTTATTAATGGATCATCAGTTGGACTACTAAGTTATAGGTCGAATCGTAGGACAAAGTTTGTAAAATTTACACTTAAAAAAATTAAAATATACAAGTTAATACCATTTATAAAATTATAATATTATAAATTTAAAATTAAATATAATTACCTTCATATATTTATTTAATTAAACAAAATTTAAAATTTTTATTACAATAAAGACTAAAATATAAATTCAAAACATAGTCAAATAACTAATATTTTGTTTGAGAGTATTGTTAGTTTTTTATCTTTTAGTTTTCAAACTAAATTTAAAAATAAATTTTTCAAGACAAAAATATTTTCTTAATATATTTTTAAAATTATTTTAATTTATTTCTTAAAATAAAATTATTATTATTATTAAAATATTATTATTTTCAACTTTAATAAATCATGTTATTATTATTATCACAACAACTATTTCTATCATCAATATAATCATAATAATAATAATAATAATAATAATAATAATAATAATAATAATAATAATAAAATTTTATTTTATAATATTTTAAATAATTTTATTTTTACTATTTTAAGATAATTTATTTTTTAAAAAATTTTATTTAAATTTTTTTATTTATCTAATATTTATGTATTTATAATAAAATAATAAGATAGAATAAATTAACTCAATTTTTTAATGGTTTTTAAAAATTAAAATTAAATTAAATTTTTAAAAATTTTAAAACTAAAATCCATCTGAAATAGAATTTGAAGGTTTTAAAGTTTTACAGAATACAAATTCACAAATTAAAAATATAACTAAATTAAAATAATATAAAATTTATATTTAATGAGTTAATCAGTTGATAAAACAATGGTTTGGGATCAACATTATATTTTTTACATTAAGTTTTTATTTTATGCATAGTTATACAAATTGAACTAAACCAGTTTGTCAAGCCAATCAAACTGAGAACTAATCACCTTTCTAAATCATTCAAATTACATAATTGTTTAAAAAAATTAATAAAAAAATAGTAAAATAAATAAGAGATGAGTAAATTAACAAACTAGTAAAAATTGGTAAAAAAAAATTATTCTATATAAAATAATATTATTTTGATTATTTTTAAATAAAACTAAAATTATATTTTCTTTTATTTAATGTTGCATATATAACTTAAATTTAAAAACTTAAAATAATATATAATTTTTATTTTTAATAATACAAATAGTATTAATGTATTACATTATTGTATATTTTTAATATATTACATATCATAAATATTTTTAAAAATAATATTTAATTAATATCAATTAATCATAGTTAAATTATTAAATTTTAAATTAGTATTTTAACCATTTAATATTCAGTCTAATTTTAAAAATTTTGATTTTAAAGACTAAAGAGAGACAGATAATAATTTAAATTTTTTTAATATTAAATTTAAATAAAATTAAACAACAACTTAGATATAATTTTGAGATATAAAAATTGGAGTTTAATAATTTATTTTAAAAAAATTTAGGATTAAAAACAAACATGAAACCCGTGCTTTTTGGCTTCCAAATCATTCTTTTATTATTAATATTAAATAATATTATTTTAGAAGAGAATTTTTATATTTTTATTCTTATTTAAAAAAATTAAATTATAAGAATTTAATCAAAACTTAAACTATAAGTTAAAAAGTTGATAAAACTATAAGAACCGATGAATTTAACTTAATATATATAATAACTATTCTTTTAATATATATGAACGAATACATAATAAAAATTTATAAATGATAAATTTTTATTAAAAATTATAAAATGTAATATATTAATAATATTAAATGTTAAAATTTAATGAACGTGACACTTTGATGGATTCTACCCCTTTGGTTCCTCCCAACTCTAATCACAATGAGTTCCACCAGAATGCAGCCAATTGAAGGTAATAAAACGATCCTGGTTTTGACTTGTATGCTCTCCCTCATTTCTCATGTCAAATTCAATGAACCCATACTCTTCTTCTCTTTTAGGTCTCGTTTGGATGAGCGTCTTGCTTCTCCGGCTGTCAACTCAGATCATGAGATCCACGTTCAATTATTGCTACTTCCAATGGGTTAGTTGTGGATCATTATCTCTTTTCCTTCCTCCTCCATCACATTCTTTTTCTTCTCTTTTTAATTCTAAAATATTGTTTTTCCCCTGCTCAAAAATGAAATAAATATCATATATTAACTCCGCCATAACAATTAATCTTTATGAAAGTTATAGCCATTCATTTGCGGGCAAGAACGAAAATTATGAATAAATTCCGCATACTACAGCTGGAACCTTTAAGCAAGGCTTCAAGGTTAGTCATTTTTTGCTATTACGTCTTCAACCATTTCATTTGTTTTTGCTTGTTCATCTTTTCTGTTTTGAATTTAGTACACTTTATTCGCATTATATGCATTTTCTATCATTAACAACTAATTTATATTATACCCGACATTAGACTTACCTTTCGGTGATTGACCGCCATATGTAACTTCGTTTCCCTGCGTGGTTGGCAACTATAATAAACATAAAAGATTGCTCATTAATGAATATATTCTTTAAAGATTTCGTATCACCCAATTAGTTATTTAGATTTTTTGTAAAATTTAATTTAGTAAAATATTAATTTTTTAAATTAATTTAATAATAATTTAAATTTTAAAAATTAATTAATAATAATTTGAATCTTTAAAATTAATTTGATGACAACTATATTTAAAAACTAACATGAGACAAATTTTAATTTTAAAAACTAATTTAATAATCTAATTCTTTAAAGAACTTTTTTAATCACACTTGAGAAACAATTTGTAAATTTTCTCTACCATAAAACGTTCCAAGAGGAACATCAATGTTTGTTGAAATGACACCTCGATGACAGAAATTTAGCTACAAGACATTAAAAAACGGTAAACCATTTAAAGAAAATATAGAAATTCTGACTCTAGTAAATCTTTACCCATGAATTCCTTCATTGAGTGACTTGATGCTTAGTTCTCTCGTGTATTATTCTTATGTGAGAAATTATATTTGTATTACAAGAATAAAAAAATTATACAAGAGAAAAAAATACATATATATATATATATATAATATGATAAAAAAAAACTATTTATATAAATTATAACATAAACTGTTAGTATAAATGACATATCTTTTCTTATATATATTATATATCAAGGATAATCTGTGCCATCCATAAAGAGCTGAAGATCGAAGGATGGTCCTCTTTGTTAAAGTATCTGTCAAGTTTTAGACTTTAATAATAATTTGTTTCTTTCACGCTCTTATAACCGTATACATTTTAAGAGAGAAGAGAAGGATTTGCGATATAAAAAAAAATAAAGTGATAGATCGATGTGATGCATCGACGTAATAAAAAATAATTTTATTTTCTATATGATTTCTTTAATTGATTATAAGCAATGAAAATAGTTTTCTTTACTGCACGTTAGTTGCAAATCTAATGGTTCTCATTTGGAATCTAGTTTAACATAACATGCAGATAAATGACTGATGTTTCTTTTTCAATGAATATGTTCATAAATCTGTTTTTCCTGCTGTATGTGTTTGCCTCACCTTTTACTGGAATCTTTGAGTTTGAGACAGAATAGTTACACTAAGCAAATGACCTAAAACTTACATGTGCTGGTAAAGTTTTGGAAAACTGAAAAGCTCTATTATTTGAGAATAACTTTTGGGGACACTACAGGAGGAGATATTACAATGCATGTTGTGGTATTGCCTCATGTAACTAAAAAGAAAACAGGTATATATTCAAAAATTAGTTAAGTGATTGATTTAAAATGTATGTTGGATCAAACATGTTAATGAACCAATGTAAGGAGAAAATCTATGAACCATCCAAGTTGTAATTCAACTTTTTAAATGTGAAAGTGTGAAATGATGTTGTTTTAAGTTTTTTAAATAACTAAAATCTAAAAACTAAAATAGAAAGGTTGAGTGGGGCTTGGGTTTGTGGGAGGTAGGCATGGCAAGAAAATTTGAACCTGCCCAATCTTCTTTTGTTTTAAGTTAGAGGAAGAAAACTCAAGTTAAATAAAGTTGGAGATGAGGATATTTATCCTTGATCCGTCCTCCTTATAAAATTACTTAAATACTTTTATTATTTTAAAATATTATATAAATTTAATAAGGTTATAAAGATAATAAACTATATAAATTTAAAATATATATAATAATTTAATAAATTATAAAATAATTAAAATATAAATATAAAAAATATCGAGGACGGATAGAAGATGGTTTTCCCGATCGATTTTAAACTTGATGAAACAGGATGGGGATAGGGTGTTAGGATCAGAAACAAGAAATGTGAAACCTACTATGTTACCATGCCTAGTAAGAAGTAGCATTATGTGAAATCCTGAGGTGAGTAAGGTTTGAGACCCAAAACAAATAAGGGGGAGGGTTTTCCATTTCTTTTCGGCTAAGCTTTCCGATTTGATTCATAATTTGTCATCTTATGTTTCGGTCGTCGCTTGTGATTTGTTAATGGTGGTTGTTGTTACGTCGTCATCCTTATCGTGGCAAGCAACTAATTGATGCTCATCGTCATTCTCGGTAAGATGTTCTATTTTGATTCTCTAAGCACTTATACTTTATTATGATTCTTCTAAACACATTGATCTATTTAGGCATTTCATCTCTCTACTATGTTTTTCTTAAGAAAATCTTATTATTATAGTAAAATTGTTGAAGTGTTGAACACTTATGATTTATCTTTGTTTTGGTTATTTTATTTATTTATTATATATTTGTGAAATAACTATCCTTTAGATAAATATTTTTCTTCAATTTTAATCTTCTATTCTATGATATTTCTATTACGTAAAGAAAATATTACACATACAAGAGTTAAAATCAATTACATGTTGTAAGGTGATGGCTGTAATTTGTAATATTTGATCATCCAAATGTATAACATAGAACTCTGTCTCTGCTAAACTCAAACCATTCTGGTATGAATTATAAAAAAGAGAGTAGATTCATTATGAAATGAATGATTACATTAACAAATGTTGTCATATGTGTATTTTATTTATAAGTACTTTGTCTTTTTTTAGCTAGCATTACCTATTCATTCTTTTGTCTCTTAGTCTTAGCAAGCATTATCTTTAATTCTTAAGTCTTTACAAATTACAAGTTTATAATTGAATAAGAAAAAAAAGGAAATTGTCTTACTATTAAAAGATTACAAGTTTACAACAACTTAAATGTTATTTTTTACCAAAATCAAAGATGTTATCTCCTAAGTTTCATCAACATAATAAGTATTAACTAAAAATTATTCTTAGATTTAAAGGAATATAAAGGAAAAAATAGATTTAGTTTAGTCACGTTATAAATAAATTGTCCATGAGAATGAAAAAATTGTATTGGTTTATCTTTATTGTGTCAAAATTATTAGGGAAGGTGGCATTAACCGACCTAAGGCTCACTTGGTTGGAGATAAAGGCCAAGTTGAAAAATGTAAGAAAGAAAAAGTTAACCAATATCCAATATCAAAATAATGCTACTAATCTAACATATTATCAACCTATCATTGATGCCATCTACAACATAGGTCTTGTTTATACAGGTTCAAATTTTCATAAGATTTATGGTTGTTTATTAAATAAGTGGGTTGAAGGTATAAAAAAGCTTATTGAAAGTTATCATAATGTTTGGAAACAGATTGAATATACTCTTATGACAAATAGATGAACTAATCTCTCAAGGAGAACAATTATTAATTTTTGGTTTATTGTCCTAAAGAAATTATTTTTTTGAAGTCGGTTAATACTTCTCATATTTCTAAAACTGATTAATTATTATAAAAGCTTTTGAAGGAAGTGGTGTTATTTGTTGGACCTAAAAATATTGTTCAGATTGTGGTTGACAATACTATAAATCATGTTGTCCTTGATAAGTTATTAGAGGTTGAGTTTCCTAAGTTATATTGGTCTCCTTGTGCAACACATTGAATTAATTAGATGTTGCATGATATTGAAAAATTAGATTAAGCAAGTGAGATAGTGTCACACGCTTATAAAATTACCAATTACATTTATAATCATTGTTATTCATTGTATTTGATTAAAAAATATATATAAGTGGAAGAGAAATACTTCAATTGACTTTAACTTACTTTGCTACAAATTTTATTATTTTACAAAGTATATTGGTGCAAAAAGATGCATTAAGATCCACAACAACACTTAGAGAATGATACAAGTTTTACATATGCCAAAGAAGCCAAAGAAAAAACAATTGTGGAACAAGTCTTAGATCCTAGATTTTGGAAACAATATGTTGATATTAGAAAAATTATTAAGTCACTTGTTCATGTGTTACATATTATTGATAATGAAGATAAACCTGACATGGAATTTCTTTATCAAACTATGTACAAAGTTAGAAAGAAAATGGTGAAAATACCTCAAAGAAATAAAAAGAAAGTAAATCATACTTGAATATTTTAGATAACTATATGGATTCTTATCTTTGTAAGAATCTTCATATTGCTAGTCGTTGGTTAAATCTATTTTATTGATTTAATGTTAATGAATTTGACAAACATAAATCCACAACATCTGATCTTTTGAATGTCATTGAAATATTTTCTCATGATGATCCTAATTTATAGTCTAAGTTAATAAATGAGATGAAAATATTTAAAAATGTTAAAGACTTTGGAAGATAGTTTATTTTATATGAAGGAAATACCATGATGCTAAGTAAATTTAATGTACAATATTGTTGATTATTCATGATTCCTTATTTTTTATTCTACAATTTATCTTAATGATGTATATATTAATTTATTATCTTAATTTTAATATTTTAAGACAATGATAAAAATTATATGAATGTGATGAACTAAATTTATCAAAGTTAACTATTTGTATTTTATGTTAAACTTGTAATGCTTTATGTTGTGAACAAAATTTTAGAATTTATTTGAACATATTAACTCTAATTAAAAAAATAGATCAGAGAATAAAATGTTCAATAATCTTATGTATATTCATCATAATTTAAGATTGTAACAAAGGTAATTTTTTATTTTTTATTCATATTCTTTCATAAAATATTTAATGTTTACAATTTTATATAATATATATTTTTTAATTATCTCATGTTAATCTTTAAGCCAATTAAATCTGAAAAATCAATTAAGACATTAAAATTATAATTTTATTAATTTTAAAATATTGAATCAACATTCTAATTGGATGTTGGAAGAGTGACCGGTCATTACGTTACCTTGTCCATCCAATCTTCTTCGAATAATATAAATATATTTATTTATTACATTTTAAATATAGTTTTATTGTTTAATTTTTTATTTTGTTAATATTTTAAGTTAATTGTTCACATATATCTAAAATGATATATTTTATAGATAAATTGAATTTGAATGATAATGATGAAAAAAATTAACAAGATAATATTATAAAAAATACAAATACAAACTAATATGTTGTGTTGTTAAAAATTTAATGTTATTAAAGATTTAATGTTTTTCAATGATAAAAAAGTGTACAAATTTCATACTACCTTAACTTCTTCTATATAAATTTCAAAATTATTTCAATTTTATTTTTAATATATAAACTTCTAAAAAATTTAAAATATTATTAATTTTATTTAATATAAATTATACAAATTTTAATATATATCAATTCAATTAATGATTGATCAATCTAATTAATAATTTAATAATTTAATATTCTAACTGAGTTGGTATCTAAATCAAATTTTATAACATTATAAATAATAATCATATCAACTCGTTTGAATAATAAAGTTAAAAGAAAATTTAAAAAAAATGATAATTTAAAATTTATTTTAATTATATTTTTAATATACGAACTTCTAAAAAATTTAAAATATTATTAATTTTATTTAATATATATCAATTCAACTAATGATTCATCAATCTGATTAATAATTTAATATTCTAACTAAGTTGATATCTAAATCAAATTTTATAACATTATAAATAATAATCATATCAACTCGTTTGAATAATAAAATTAAAAGAAAATTCTAAAAAAATAGGTGATAATTTAAAATTTAAATAATATATTTAAATTTCTTTTCTTCTTATCCAGTAATCTTATCATCTTTCTTTCATGTATGTTTAACATGTTATATATTTTATGGTATTTCAAAAATTTTATAAAATAAGAAGTATTATAAATAATTATTTTAAATTTAAATTTATTTTATCTAATCAAATTTTATAAGATAAAATTTTGACCTAATCTAATATTTTTTTAAATATTTTAATTTAATTGGTTGACTTTTACCTAATCAAATTCTATCTAAAATAACATATTACTATTTTTTTATAAAAATTATATATTTATTTCTTAATATTATATATATATATATATATATATATATATATATTTATGTTTCTTTCTTTCGTCATCATCTTCTCTTTTTACAATTTTTTTTTAGTAATAACGAGTTAACATGATTTTTTTTTTTTAATTTTGTTTTTAAGCTTAACTCAGAAGAGCACTTGAATTTTAGAAGATTGTGGCATGTTAAATGTTTAAATTCTTAAAAATAGTATTATTATACACACCTACCTTAAGTGAATAATTTCCACGAAGAGAGAAGGCAAGACGACAAGAATGAGAAGGACGTGAGAATTTTAATGGTTGTTGCATTGGTGAAAAATTTTCACAGCCATTGCAAAGGGACGGAGGAAACCCAAAACGGTGGGGAAAATGGGGACTCGTTGCAGAGTGGAATAGACCTAAAAAAAATAGTAGAAATTTAGATCATATGTTTTCCTGTTTTTAAAAATAATTTGTTTTAAAAACTTAAAAAAGAAAAAAAATATTTAAAATTATATTTTTTTTTAAATTTTCAGTTTTAAGATTAAAAATAAAAAAATTAGTTTTTTTTTTTATTTTTTATTTTTTATTTTCTATATATTAATTAATTTTTTATTTATTTTATTTTATTTTTCTATAAAATTAGTTTGTGATAATTATTTTACAAAATAATTTTGAAAAGTTAAAAATTAAAAATACCATCAAACACCTGTTTAATCATTTGTTCCGTTTCAACATTATTTTAGATTGTGATTTTCTGGTATCACAAGGAGAGATATTGCTGTATTCTAGCTGGAGTTTTCTGTGGTTTCCTTAACAGAAAAGAATAAGGAGGACAAGCAAAAGATTAAGTCATTCTTATGCACTATCCTGCATTAGATCGGGAAGCATATCACGTGATGCCCTTGAAGAAAAGATTGAATATTAATTAGCATTTTTAATTCTCATGGCGGAATTTAGAATGTTTTTAGATGAGTATCAAAAAGTTTTACATTAATTAAAAATAAGATTTATTATAAATATATAATATAAAAATAAATTTTATCCTATAAATTAATTTTTAAAATTGTATTACATCGCAAACTCAATTTTAATAAATATATTATTAAAAATCCTACATTAACTAGTCTCCAAAGTCCAATTCTAATAATGACCATCAAGGCACAAGTTTAGCTTAACAAATCCTTCTTCTTGCTGGTTCTTTCGATGTTCAACACGTTTTCGCTGTAATTAGAAGATTTTATTAAAATTGATTTATTTTATTTTATTATTGGCTCCTAGACGTGCTTTTAAGGTTTTCTTTTTAACTATCTGGATGTAATTTTTATTGTCTGAAGTTATGCTTAAAGATTAAAGAAGTATTAATTAATATAGGATATTATTATATATATGTTAAGTAAAATATTTTTATTTATTTTACTTAAATGTTAAGATAAATAAAAAAAGGAAAAGAAGATAATAGAATAGAAATAATTATAATTAATTAAAATATAATTATTCAATAAAAATATAATTGAAAAATATTTAATGACGTTTCGAATTTCTAAAATAACAGTATTTCAAAACAATAAAAATTTTGAAACAAACAAAAATTAAGGAACGGAAATTATACTTTGGTTTAAGTTCTCTTTGGATAACATGAGGAATTAATTTTTTCACGTCGCAGTATGTGTTTCAATCCTTTATAAGAATTTTGTTAACAAATTTTTAAAGATACAAAAGCAAAAAGAACCATTAAAATATATATTGAAAATGATGACAGAAGTATATTAATAATATTTTGTTAACTTTTTAACAAATATTCTTAAAATATCAATAATATTTTTATTTATAATTAAGATAAATTTTGATATTTATCTCGGTTATGTTTAATAATTTAAAATTAATTATATCTAAATTAATTTTACCAAGTTTTAAAACGAACGAATACTAAAACTTTAAACCGAAAGAAATTTTACGTCACCAATGTGATGGATGGGAAAATTTATATTCCCGTAACTATAAATACACAACAAACTTTAATAGAAATTTTAGTTTCACTAAAATATGAACACAATATTCACAAGTTTTACATAAATTATTACATAGACAATCTTTATGTAACAATCTAACATATAGAGTACAAGTTGAATAAATTTATAAACTTAAAATTAATTTGAAAAGGAGATACTTTTAAAATTAATTCAAATAAGTTAATAAAATTATTTTAATTTTATTTAAAATTAATGTTTTAAATTTTTTAAGTGCAAAATTATTATTAAAATGGAACCATAATAATATTCATAGAATTAGAAATAATTATATGAAAATGATGTTTATTTAATATAAAAACATATCTATTATATATATATATATATATATATATATATATATATATATTTCTAATATTATTTTTATTTATTTTTTTAAGAGTAATAACATGTTTCACTTTTTAAATATGTAACTATGACTTACGTGTCATTCACTCATTATGTGTGACACACTGACGTGATATAGACAAGCACTTAATTGTTATTCGTCAGATATATTCTTAAGGAAATTATTTTGGTAGGCATAAAAATAAATTATTTTATTTTTATTCTATCTGTAATTGTATAATTTTTAATATTTTTTTTAAAAAATTATCAATTATTTAGAATGTAAATAAATATAAAATAATTTTATATGTAATTTATTTATTATTTTATATTTTTTAATAATTATTAATTTATATATAAATTATTTTATATTTAAAATTTAACGTAAATAATTTTTTATTTTTTAAAAAAACATAAAAAAAATTTGATCAGTTGAAAAATAGTTGGCATTCTTTCTTTCTTTCTTTTTTGAATACGGGAGATTGGGTCCTTTGCAGCCTTTGATTCGGACTGTAGTTAAAAAGGAGAGAATATGATGGATGGTGGTGATTTCAATTGGAGAGGATCCGTTCTCTTAATTGTGCAAAACTGATACTTGATGCAATTTTTTTAAAACAGAGAATTCAGAATAAAAAAATTTACGATGTCATGAATGATCGACATCATTAGCTGGAGAGAGAATGGAGTTATTAACAAAACCAAGCTTGTTTTTAGTATTAATTGTCATTTTTATTGAACGCTTCCAAAAAGATAAATGTTCATCGGTTAAGACTTGTGAGGCACAAGACCAGATTGATCTGATGGAAAAAAAGAGAAAATAAATTATAATTTACGTCCTTCACTGTAAAAATTGTCAAGAAAGATAGACGAAAAAGACACCAGAAATAGAAAAAAAAAAAGAATGTTAGAAATATCAAAAAATGTATGCAGAAAAAAATTGTTCTAATACCATATTAGAAGGTAGAAATGGAATAATATTCAACAATAATCAAGATAACAAAATAATCCTCAAAAGTAATTAAATACAGAAATGGTAAAGTTTGGTTTTATATATGTGATCCAGGCATGTACACATTTTATTTAACAATTAATAATTTTTTAAAATAAAAAAATTTAATAATGGTATAAATAAATATATATTTAAAAAAGTTTCCCCGAAATGCACAGCGGAATTTGCATTCCAAGGTCACGGAATCTTTTTGATGATTTACTTGTGGGGATGGAGGCCAAGTTTTTGTACGTAGAAATTCTACAGAAAGTGTAGCTTGGCCCCATGGATCTGAACACCCCATATGGACTTGGGTACTGAAAAATGAATCGAATGCCCTCTGTCTCTCATTTTCTTCACCCAATTCTCATCCTTTCCCACTGTTGTTATCTTTGATCACCATTGCTGATTGGCTCCTTGCACTCCTCCAACATGAACCTTGCAATCATACCCCTACCATCTTTCTTAATCGATACGGTATACCATCACTGTTGTTGATGCCTTCAACATCTCACATGAATCCAAATACTCAAACAGCACATTCTGTCTTTAGATAACTTGAGCGAGAAAATTTATATATTTCTTAATTTATACTTCATTTTATTCGATTCATCTTATAATATACACTTCATTTAAACTCAACTACTTTAGTCATATTATTATATATATTTTTCTCATGCAAAATATTTTTATTATTATTTTATGTAAAAGCATTTGTATATTTTTTAAAAAAACTTTTTTTAAAGCTTTTTATGTTAATCTAATTATTAGAAATTGACTTACATTTAACTTAATTTCAAAAGTCAGCTTAAAAATAAGAAATACATCCATGTTAATCTCTTATATTAAGACTCTGGATATTTAAAATTTAAAGGATTGGATATATGCAAAGATCTATCAACAAACCTAGAATAGATTCTTTGATATTATATTACAAATTAAACTTAAATTTAATTCAATTTCAAAATCTAACTCATAATATAAAAATTACCTCTATATTATATACATATAATTCACCTTACCTCTATCTAATATGTAACTTCTAATAGTAATTCTCTCACTGAGATAAGTCTTCGTTGGTTAATGGTAGCAAGTTTCTGATTTTATCAAGTCCCGCGTTAGCTAGCTAAAACAGACTTATAGGCTAATATGTCTTCCTTTTTACTTTTTAGCATCGTGTGATGTGTAATTATATATGGCGGATTAGACTTATCTAAAAGTTTCATGCACGAGTTGCTGAATTAGTCGTTTTATATTTGTTTTACAGCATAATTATTTCCGAAAGAAAAAATAAAATTAAATATATTTTTTTTAATTTTTAAATTTTAATTTTAATTTTTTATTTTGAACCTGCATATCTAATTTTAATTTTTAAAAAAAATTTATATTTGATATATAATATATACTAATATTTAACCTATGATATATATTTAATAATAAAGAATTAAAACTAATTTATTTTAACAAATAAAAAATAAAAAAACTAAAATTAAAATTTTAAAAAAACCACAATCATATTTAATCTAAAAATTTAACACAAACTCTTCGTTGGTTGCTTGATTACTAGTTTTGTTCTCTTCTTTTCAGTAAGGATATACATGAACTGGGATCTAAGAAAATAAAATATAACACAATAAAGAATAAAACTCCTCACCCATCAATACTAACCTTTATTCTTATATATATATATATATATATATATATTGCATCAACTAAGGTTCACTTTATTCTTGAAAATTGATATTTTTTTATACAGTATTTATTATTGGTAATTTGAGTTGCGCGCAGAAAAGGAAAGTTAAAAAAAAAAGTACAAAATGGGCTCTGATGAAGAGATAAAAGACATGAGGCATGGATAAAAGTAGGTTAAATCCACTTAGATTTCGAGTGTCAAGAAATTTGATTTAAAAATTTTAAAATTTAAATTTAAATTTATTATTATTTTTATTAAAATTTAATCTAATTTAAAATTTATCAAATAAATCTGTTTAAAAATCTATGTTTCAACAAAAATTAATAAATAGATTTAAAAGTTATATAAATAATTAATTAAAAAAATTTATAAATTTAAAATTTATAAAATTAAATAAATTTAAAATATATGTATTAATATTATGTAAATAAAATATATTAAAATAAATATTATATAAATTTTATATATTAAAATAAATATAAATAAATTTTTAAATAGATTAAATAAATTTTTTTTATAAATTTAAATCTAACTTATTTATATAAAAAAATTAATAAATTTAAATTTATTGATTTATTAAATAAGCTAAATTAAAGTAAATTTTAAATAAATTAAATATAGACTCTTTGATGAATAATCTTATTCACTTTCCTCGTTAGTCATTATTTGGAAAGATTCCGTGGTCAAAGGTGTCTCTTATTTGGCCTTTGCATTTTGAGTAGAAATGTTTTCTTTCCGTTTCTGGTAGTGGGCGGCCACAGCATCTAATCAGACAAGCATAGTCATTAAACCAAATACACAACTATCTTATTAAATACTAATATATATATATATCAAGCCTTTCTCATTCTACAATAGTCAATAATGAATTATGAGTTTTTTTATAAGATTAATGTAATTATTATTTTTTAGAGGTATCAATATGTATATTTTATAGTTATTATTTTTTTCATTCTTTTTTCATTATTTTTAATATTTGTGGTTCCCTCCTTTCTATTAGATAGAAGGAGTAATTTTTTTTCTCATTTAGTGTATATTATTTTTGGGAAGAAATAACAGTTTAAATAAAAAATTGATATATATATTAATCTTATTTTTTGAGTTAAGAAATAACTAAAATAGTTATTTTGGTTTTTTAGAGTAACTAAGACTTTGAAAGGTTTTTTCTTACAGTTAGTATACTATTTTTTTTTTCCGATTTTTCTTACAGTTAGTATAATATGTAATTTTTTTAGTATGTATGGCTTTGTATTTAATTGTAATTTTTAAAATATTTTGTATAAATTGCGATAACATTAAATACTTTTTTATTAAATATTAATCTATTTTTTGAATACTTTTTAAATTATTCTTAAATTTGCTGTATAGGATTGTGAATATAGTAGCAAAAAGTAAAGTTATGTAATAAATTATATTATTCTTTTAAAGAATGTTATTAAGTCACATATACAATTATTTATAATTTAAATTCTTAAATACATATTGCAACTTGCATTTTACATAGTTTGATTAAAAAAACTATAAATATAACATGTAAGAATATTGCTAACAGCGTTTTAATACATTTTATTATTAAATAAATTTCATATTAATTTCATTAAAATTTTTAACCCATTTATTTATGATGAAATTTACATAAATTTATTTAATAATAAAAATATTAATAATACGTGGAAAAAAATGTCGCCAGCCTTTATCGAAGTCCCAAAATTTATAAACATAGATGAAATTGCATTGCATGTAAACTAGGTTTTGGATGCACTTCTCGGAAGAATTCGTGGAAAAAATAAGGAAATAAGTAAATTAAAATTTTCTAATAAGTTAAAATCAACATTCTATGCACCTTAATTTTATTACAAATTCTATTTAATATAACATCTTTAAAAATTGAGATATATAATTTAATTTATTAAAAATAGATATTACAAAAGTTTACATAAGTTGTATTTTGAAAATTCATCATAAATAATGATATGTTTTAAAATTATAAAGTATTTATAAACTATCCTCGAATAAAATCTTGTATGGAGAATGCGATTCATGTAATCGTTTATTTCTTCTCTGATAAATAATGATTGAGAAATTAATTTAAAGAAAGGTAAGTTCAAATTTTGAAATTGGGCGGAAAATCCTTGAAGAAAACGATAGGAAATTTGGTGTGAGAGAAGAGAATGATTGGGTTTGGAGCGAAAAGATGAACAATAATTGAGATAGTAAGTTGAAATATTTCTTTCATACTTTGAACACGTCAGAAAAGTGCAAAGGGAAACACACATTGAAAGCTACACATATCCTTCCTTTATTTATTTATATTTAAAAAAGGAAAGAAATTATGATTTATTTTTTTGTTTTTATAAAGTCAACCATTCTTTTTCAACGTAGTTGTTGTTCTTTAGAAATAATCATATCCGCTGCGTCTTGCCCATACATAGTTTGAACTTTGAAGAACAAAGATTTAAGGTGAGAGGAAGAAGACATGAGTGGTTCTGCAAATCCAAAACACCAAGATTTTGCACAACTGCGAAGAACATGCGACTGTTGTGGCGATTCCATGGCCATTCTTTATTGCAGAGCAGATTCTGCCAAACTCTGTTTCTTCTGTGATCGCAAAGTTCACTCCACAAACCAGCTTTTCTCAAAGCACACTCGCACTCTGCTCTGTGACTCATGTGGCCATTCCTCTGCCTCAGTGCTCTGTTTTTCTGAAAACTCTGTTTTGTGCCAAAATTGTGACTGCGAAAGCCACAACCTTTCTCTGAATTTTGGGCACCAACGGAGGCCCCTTGAAGGGTTTTCAGGATGCCCTTCTGTAAGTCAACTATTAATGATTCTGGGTCTTGGTGAAAAATCTTTGCTCTTAACTGAGGGAACGTCCCAGATTGAAGACATTTCGGATTTGCTTGTGTGGAATGCTCCTTCTGTTATTGGTCTTGAAGAATTGATTACTTCCACAGGTTCTTCTCATAACTATCAAGCTATGGAGCTTTCTCCTCTTCATAAGGTGTGTGCGTGTTCACCTTAATTTTGTTTCTTTCTTTGGTTGTTGGCAAAACAGAAAATGTAACTGAAATAGTATGTACGATGTTGATGTCCAAACAAGTGAGGAGAAGTTCAATTTTCAAATGGAAATTGCTAATATTTATTTTGTTCATTTTATAGAGTTGGTAATTTATGGGTTTTTTTTTTTATTTTGTCTTTGGTTAATTGGTTTCGAGGAATCTAGAATCTTTGGAGTTTAATATTGAAAATCCTTGTCTATTGCTACGATTTTGACATGTTTCAGGATATTGTTATTGAATCAGAATCGTAAGGCTGCTTGTGGGAGACAAAAAGAAGAGATTCTTAGTCAGCTCCGTACATTAACAAAGTTGGAACCCGAAGAGATTTACGGAGATGTAGATGCTGAACAACAAGTGCAATTAGGAAATTTGTCTACTGGTTTTGAACGTGACGTAGAGACTAATATGTTTCCTTCATATGAGGTAAAGCCATAAGCTTTTTAATTAATTTTGTTGTTCTTTCCTTATCTAACTAAATATTTAAGATTAGAGTGGAATTTGTTTTCACTTGGGTAAGCACTAAGCAAGCTAGGACCATACTAGTTGAGGCATATTTTTGTCATGGATATTTTGATTCCTTGCCGAGATGAAGAGCTCATTGCAAATGTTCTTTTTGGTAAGGAACTATTATGCTGCTTGCTAATGCTGCCATGTTTCATTTGTGGATTCTGATGATTATGAATCTCAATTTACCTTGTTAGGCAAGTCTTTAATAAATAAAATAAACTACCATTTTGGTTGTTTAAAGATTTGAAAAAAGGAAAAAAAGAGTAGCACTGCTGAAATTCCCAATATGCAGGAAGGTGTCTTTTGTTGGCAAAGAGAAAGCAATGATCCAGCAAATCAAGTTGTTCCTTCTCATACGTCACTGAAAAATTATGTGGAGCAAGTTCCATGTAAAGATGAAATTTTAACCATATCTGGAACTCATGCCAATTGTAACAACCAAGGGAAACCATCAAATTCTTTTAACGTTCAAACCTTATTTACTACTCCTAAAGCTACTTCATATGAGTTAACAAGTCAAGATAGAGATTCAGCATTATTACGATACAGAGAGAAGAAGAAAACAAGAAGGTATCAATTACTGTGGCCTCCTTTGCTTGCCACCTGTATTGTGTGTGTGCGTGTTTCTTAGTAATTTTATATAATCTACAAAGTCATTTAAATTTCTATGAATTGACGCCTGAGACATGCTTAAGGCTTAACTTTTTATCAGTATTTGACCCAATGAGTAACACTTTCTAGATTTATCCTGAAATTTTGGTTGGAATCAGAATCACCATGGTATATTTTTCTTTGGGATTTAATTGCTTTGAATGATATCACGAATTAATTAGTAATTACTATTACCCCTCCGAGTTTACTCAAATTTGTTAGAAGAGTAGAGACTTTTCTAGAGGCCTGCTTGTGATCCATGCAATTTTGGTTAGTTGTTGAAGTGGAGTGGTGTGACCAATGAGATATGAATAGATGATGTATCATATATATATGATCTTGGTGATTGTTCTATTTAAACTTGTAGTGCTAGATTGATTAAAATGACATTGTTACGTGGAAAAATAACAGATATGACAAGCACATCAGATATGAATCACGAAAAGTTCGGGCAGAAAGCAGGATAAGAATTAAGGGTCGGTTTGTCAAAGATGAAAGATTAAAATGATGGTGACTGGTGTTACAATATGCAATATATCTTACCTCTGTTGGAGCCTGATGGTTTAGATTAAAGTCTGTACCATCTCTTATCTCAAATTCAAACTCAGCTTGCTAGCTTTCTCCCTTTAAATTTGCCTGAATATGGGCTTCCAAGTGGTTCAAAAGCTAAAGGGAGGTTGAGGAGCTAATAGATCTGCACCCAAAGGGACATGTGGGGAAATCAAAGTGTTTATGAGTACTACAGCCAGAGACAAACTGTGTATTTCAGTCAGCTAAGTACTCTTATAAACACTGCAATGCAGTATGTGTAGAAGCCTACGAGAATCACACAGTATTATGACTATAGCCTAATACAGTGCAAAGCAATGCAATTAGTCTTGTTTTATGGATTGCTAATTTATGTGGTTATAAATTGTAATTTGGCCCTTCATATGTGATTAAATGGAATTCTTAGCAGGCAATTTTGATCATGTTATAGTTATAGATGTTTAGATGATTATAATTTTTTATGCCTTCTTGACTTCATACTTTACCTACTTTAGGCGTTGATATAAGGTACCCATTACGTATCCTTGGAATATGAAAAATATACACGTGGAATTGAAACAAACAGGACACACATTATAGAAGGGAGCATTTTACCATCTATGGCATTCTGGAAACTATGGCTTACATATTATGGATGCATACAATATTAAGGGAAAATTACACTAATTCTCTTGTATTTTTTTGAAATTTCATGCAATATTCTTGCCTTTTTTTACTTATGCAAATCATTTGTAATTGTTTGGAAGTAATTGTATCGAATACTCTTCTCATCTAGATGTTATTAACAAAGTTAGAAAAACGAAGGCATATGACTAGTATATGTCATTTAATGAAAAAAATCTTCTAAAAATACACCTATTTTCTACATTGATTTTAAATAGATGAAGATTGCATTTGGAAGCAGACTTGGGTCTTCCTCCAAGTCTTCCTAAGGACCTAAGTTGTGCATTCTTTTATTTAGGTAGGTAAGTTGTATGTATTCTTTTTTTCTTTTTTATTTATTTGGATAATATTTCACTTTATTTTTAACAATCATTTTTTCTATTATTTTATTCAATTTTTGAAAAAATAGAGATGATAATTTCCTCCATTAGTAACATTGATGTTGTGATTATTAAACAGTGGAGAAAATATTGCCAGTATAAAAGGTGTGCAGAGATAAGAGTTAATGGGACAAAAGCAAATCTAAACTTTTATTTTAGATACGCACGAAGTTAGTTTGTAATTTTTTTAAGTGGATTAATAGAAATGTAAATGATGAATTTGAAAAGTTAAAGTCAGATATGGAAGGA
Organism: Canavalia gladiata; assembly: GCA_037954105.1. Taxonomy (NCBI): domain Eukaryota; kingdom Viridiplantae; phylum Streptophyta; class Magnoliopsida; order Fabales; family Fabaceae; genus Canavalia; species Canavalia gladiata. Next base: position 22,462,667 of record CM075660.1, read on the forward strand.
TGGAGAAAAATAGCAAAAATGATAAAGAAATTTAAATTGATTAAAGTTAATTATAATAAGATGAAGTTTAATATAATTATTTTATTAATTTTAAATATATTTACTATTAAATTTTAATTATGACAACATTGTATAAATAATTGCTTATTATATTGGATTAATAAAATGGATGATGATTTAAAACAATAAACATTGTGAATTATTTTGTGACTTGTTATTTGGTAATCCAAATTTACTTTTAAACTTGTAGATAATAAGATAGGTGCTATTTATACGTTCAAATTGAAAAATTAAGCATTTCATTTGAAATAAAACCCCTACCTATTTGTTTAGTATGTGAACATCAAGAAAATTTAAAAATAATTCCATCCGTGCAAACATAGTCCTTTGTCCTAATTAGTAATATCCATGAAAAATTAAAATAATTATAACCCCAAGAACCTATCCATGTCCAATATGGTAAGAACCATAAAATCAAAAAATAATTACATCCATGAACTACAAACTTGTGTCTAGTTATGTACATAAATACTTCCATCAACAAATCCATAAATACACAAAAATCAACATTAGAACCAGTCTCTAGTGATAAAAAAAATTACATCCATCTTTAGTAAATGTTATGCACAAAATGTAGGCAACTTATGTCTACTCGAATGTCTAATTTTGTTGAGTCCTACTTTCTATTGTTGGTAAATCCATACGGATAGATGTTAGTTTTGTCCTTGTTGCCTTGTGGTTGTGGTTGTTCCTAAAATTGATGATTGTTCAGTGTTTGGTGCTTCCTAAAAGATAGAGTTGGGGAGTTAGGAATTATTAAAATACAAATGCCTTCAAAATCTAATCGAATAACTTGACTTGGTTAAGATGCATAGTTGATGTTTGTTGTAACTGTACATAGACACCAATAGGATGAGGTTGTGATGGTCATTGTTGTGCAGGGTGTTGGTATAACAGTAGAGGTGCAGCAGCAGGTTGTGGCTGTGACAGTAGAAAGGGACCATCAATAGGTTAAGGATGCTCATTCCCAACATTTTGACCAGTTTTTTACGACAACAAAATATTATTAGAAAATGAGATAGAAATATATATATATATATATATATATATATATATATATATATAAAAGGTAGGTATAGATACATTGATCTTTTTGAATTTTTTTCTTCTTAATTGGAGCTCTTTGGCCGATCCTATATATACAGCCAAATTGGTGAAATGTGTTAGATGAGTTGACATTTTAGTTCCAATCCATTTTTTTATATTTTGAAGTAAAATTTAGTCGCTTAAAGTTAACTATTAGTGACTTAGTGGTAGATTTATTTTGCATTCAGTTTTAACCACTTTTAGAAGTGGCACTTAGTGGCTTAGTGGTAGCTTTAACCACCTTGAGAGTGGCACTTAGATAGGAAAAATTTATTATTTTTCTTCTATTTAAACTCTCATGTTTCAACAATTATGAACACAATTTAGTTTTAACACATTTTCCACTTTTTTATCCCTTGAGTTAGACTTTTTCCAACTTGTCTATTTCTAACAGTGGTATCACGAGCCATAGTTGATCTTATGGGATCAAAATTTTCCTTTCTTTTGAACTCATAAACCAATGGCTTACAACAATCTTTCTTTGAACCCACCCTTTACCTTCACTGGTGAAAATTATCACATTTGGTCAGTGAAGATGGAAGATTTTCTGAAATCTTATGACCTCTGGGAAATAGTGCTTGAAGATATGCTAATACCTTCCCAACCAACAAATCCTACCTTGGCTCAGATAAAATCTCATAGTGAAGAAAAAGAAAATAAATTCAAGGTCAAGTCCCTTATACAAAATTCTGTGGCAGATTGTGTTTTATATGATAATGGCTTATAAAATAGCAAAGAAGGCTGAAGACATATTAACAGAAGAATATGAAGGCAGTGAAAGAACACGTCGAATACAAGTGCTAAACCTGAAATGTGAATTCGAATCTCTGCATATGCATGAGGATGAAACAATTGGAAAATATGTTGATCGAATTTTCTTAATAATTAATAATATTAGACTAGTTGGTGAAGACTTTACAAACAAAAGGATTATGGAGAAATTTCTAGTAAATCTTCCTAAGAGGTTTGAATCCAAAATTTCCTCTCTCGAAGAATCCAAGAACCTTAGCAAAATCTCATTAGGTGAACTAATGAGTGCTCTACAAGCACAAGAGCAAAAAGGATCTTGAGAGAAAGCAGGTTCACTGAAGGATCCTTTTCTGTTCAAAAGCAACATTCTGGTAAAGGAAAACAACACCTTAACCAGAAAAATAATGGTAAACATGATAGTGGAAGTAGTAATGATCCAAAACAAAGGTCGTTTCCTCCTTGCAAGCATCATAAAAAGACAACGCATATGGAGAAATACTGTTGGTGGAGGCCTGATGCTGTATGCGGAAAATGCAAACAATTGGGGCACGTAACCAAGGTTTGTAAATCTAAAACCAAATTCTCAAAGTCTTTACAAGCACAACTAGCAGAAGCGACTTATGCATAGGAGGAGCAACTCTTTGCAGTTTCTTGCTTCTGAACAAATAACTTATCTGATGTTTGGCTTCTTGATAGCGGTTGCACATACCACCAGTGTAATGATGCTGAAATGTTCAGTTTCCTTTATGGTACTTACAAGTCTAGAGTAAAGGTGGTAAATGGAGAGTTTTTAGAAGTCAAAGGTAGAGGATCAGTGGTTGTTTCAACAATCTCAGGTATTAAAACTATTCCTGATATTAGACAAAATCTATTGAGTGTTGGACAGATGCTTGAAAACAATTACTCAATGCACTTTGAGAATTGCAAGTGTATTGTTTTTTATCCCTTTGTGTAGAATTATTTTGTATCAAGATGAACAAAAGAATGTTTACAGTAGACTTGGGAAAAGTAGTTGAACAAGCCTATATCAGTACTTCAGAGACGACTACAAATTTATGGCACAGAAGGCTCGGTCATCTTAATCATAGAAGCATGACAGAAATGAACAAAAAGGAGTTGGTGGTAAATATGCTTGAAATCTCATATGATGCTCAAGTTTGTGGGACTTGTCAGCAAGGTAATAAATCAAAACTACCTTTTCAAGCAAATCAAGCATGGAGAGTTAAGCGGAAACTTCAGCTTATCCACATTAACGTGTATGGCCCAATGAAAACTGAATTCATAAATGGTAACAAGTATTTTGTCCTCTTCATTGATGAATACACCAGAATGTGTTAGGTTTATTTCATTAAACTCAAGGGTGAAATATTTAATATTTTTAAACAATTTAAAGCTTTAGTGGAAAATCAATGTAATTTGAAAATTAAAGCTTTGAGGTCTGATAATGGTGGATAATATACCTCTGCTTAATTTGTAGAATTTTGTAATAGTGCAGACATTGAACATCAATTGACCTTATAATACATACCACAATAAAATGGTGTATCTGAAAGGAAGAACCGAACAATAATGGAGATGGCTAAGTGTCTTTTGATTGAAAAATAGATGTCAAATATGTTTTGGGCAAAGACAGTTAATACCTCTATTTATTAGCTAAATAGACTCCCCACAAAGGTCTTACAGGATAAGATGTCATATGAAGCCTGGAGTGATAGCAAACATTCAATGCACCATCTCAGAATCTTTGAGTGTAAATGCTATTACCAAGTGCCAGAACCTAAAAGAAGTAAGCTAGACAATAAGGCTCACAAAGGTATTTTCATGGGCCACGGTTCATCAACTAAGGGCTACAAAATTTTCTGTTTAAAAAAAGAAAAAAATAATTTTGAGCAGAGAACTAAAATTTGATAAGGAAGTTGTCTGTGATTGGCAAAATCAAAGGAATTCTCATTTTGAATTGATTCCAAATAAACAACCTCAACTTACCATAAATGAGTTAGTGGATGACCTACTCGTGAGGGGCACAAGAACTTTGGAAGATATTTATCAAAGGTGTAGCTTGATCATTTCTGAACCAACAATGTATACTGAAGCACAAGACTCTAAAGCTTGAAGAAGAGCTATGCAAGATGAATTAGACATGATTAACAAAAATGAAACTTGGCAACTTATTGATAAACCCACAAATCGCAAAGTGATAGGTGTAAAATGAGTTTTCAAAACAAAACTCAACCTCGATGGATCAATTTGTAAACACGAAGCTTGACTGGTGATGAAATGTTATGCACAATAGTATGGTATAAACTACCAAGAAACATTTGCGCCAATAGCAAGGTAAGACACAATCAAGCTTCTTGCCTTTGCAGCTCACAATTCATGACAGATTCATCAACTTGACGTCAAACCAGCTTTCCTAAATAGGCTGCTTGCTGAAGAGATCTATATAGAGCAGCTAAATGGTGTCTCAACTCCTGGTAAGGAAGATCAAGTCTATCTTTTAAAGAAAGCCTTGTATGGAATCAAACAAGCCCTAAGAGCATGGTATTAAACGAAGCCAAAGTGAAGTCACCGGTGGTGAGTCTTTAATTGTTTCAATATATGTCGATGACATCCTTGTGACAGGAAGCAAAATTGAACTAATCCAAAAGTTCAAGGATGAAATGGAGAAAGTATTTAAAATAATTGATCTTGTAGTCATGAAGTACTTCCTTGGCATGGAAATAGTGCACTCCAATGATGGCATCTTTATATGTCAAAAGAAATATATTTCCGATATCTTAGATAGGTTCAAAATGCAAGACTGCAAATCCGTAAGCACTTCAATTACCACTGGTTTGAAGCTTGGAAAAGATGAGAATTCTGAAAAAGTAGATGAAAGTATGTACAGAAGCTTGGTTGGAAGTCTCTATACCTCACTGCAAGCAAGTCTGACATTCTATTTGCTTTAAGTTTTCTCTCTAGGTTTATGCATTCACCTAGAGAAACACACTTTGCGACTGCTAAAAGAGTATTAAGATATATTAAAGGAAGCAACATACTTGGAATTTTCTTTCCAAAATCTACAGAAAAAACCATGAAACTGGTGGATTACTCTGATAGTGATTGGGGAGGCTGCATTGATGATTCCAAAAGCACTTCTGGATACTTATTTTCCTTGGGAACAAGTTTTTTTAGTTGGATCTTTAAGAAATAGGAAACTACAGCTCAATCAACTGTAGAAGCTGAGTATATTGTTGCTTTCTCTGTTGTGAATCATGCAATATAGCTAAGGAAGATGCTAAAGGACTTAGGGCATGAACAAACAGAAGCTACCAGGATAATGTGTGATAACATTTTAGTTGTTTCAATCTCAAGAAATCCAGTGTTTCATGGACGAACCAAACATATCAAAATCAAGTTTCATTTTATTAGAAAAGTTCAACAATCTAATGAAGTGTTACTTGTTCATTGCTCATCTGAGAACCAGCTAGCTGACATTTTTACCAAGTCAATACCAAAGGAAAGATTTGAAGATTTAAGACAAAGAATTGGTGTTTGTGACCTAAATGCCAAGGAGTAGGGTTAAATGAGTTGGCATTTTAGTTCCAATCCATTTTTTTTAAAGTCAAATTTAGTTGCTTAAAGTTAGATATTAGTAACTTAGTGGTAGTTCCATTTTGCATTCAGTTTTAACCACTTTTGAGGGTGGCACTTAATGACTTAGTGGTAGTTTTATTTTGCATTCAATTTTAACCACTTTTGCGAGTGGCACTTAGTGGTAGTTTTAACCAACTTGAGAGTGGCACTTAGATAGGAAAATTTCATTATTTTTCCTCTATTTAAACTCTCATGTTTCAACAATTATGAACACAATTCAATTTTAACTCATTCTCCACTTTCATATCCCTTAAGTTAGACCTTTTTCCAACTTGTCTATTTCTAACAAGATGTGGTACACCTAATTATGTTTGATCTCCTTTTCCCTTGGATCCCTCATTGACCTTCTACCTTAGTTTTCTTCCTAACCTTTCTTGGTCTTCGTAGCAATCTTTTGAGTGTGGGAGGATCAATGTTAGGAAATTCTCCTCTATTGGTAAGATCAACTTTAGGCATTGGATGAACTATTTCATTATAAGCCTTCACATATGTGGTCACATAAAAAGCCTCATCAACATAAAGCTACACATGTAACCTTTGCTGAGCTATAGAAGCACACGCATATTTGCAAGGAAACCCAGTTAAGTTCCAATAATTGCAACCTAAATTTCTATGTCCTAAATGTACCACAAACGTAAGTGGCCATCTCTGATTTGGAATTCTTGTTATCCAACATAAGTGACAACGTAGTATCTACCATCTTGCACGGTTTTGTCCATAACTTTCCTTAATCTTGGTGTAATTTGTTGGTCATAAACACAACCCTATTTTCCACATCAATCTTCATTACAGTTCCTAGGTTTATCTCTCTAACTAACACAACTTAAGGAGGGAGGTCATTATATGACAATAAGTGCACTCCTTTTCTGGTTTGATAGACTATTCTCTTTGCATGATAAAGTTGCATGAGATTACTTGGTCAAGTCCATGTTTCACAAGTAACTCTTACTTCACAGTAGCATAATTGATATTAGGGTCAGCTACTAACACACCCTCCAATTTTTTATCAATACATAGTGAGGTTGCATTAGAACCTTTTGTGGTCTTAATACAGATAAGGTTGGGATTATAGGTTTTGATTTTAAAATTCACACCATCGGGTTTGGGATACATGTATTCTCCAATTGCATCCCTTTGCAACACATATACATGTTACTTTCACATTTTTATTTTTCAATATCAGTAATTCAAAATCTTCATGAATTTCAAAATCTGCAAGCACATGTCTAAAATGCTTGGCATGCAAAAATAATTACCCAAGTTGAAGTTTAATCCTACTATCAGCTTCAACTTCAAATTGTTTTCCTATTGGTCCCTTTTCTACATAAATCCCGGTCTTGTCTTCATCAGAATGTATCTCCAACTATATTAACAATTTCTTCAAAATCAGAGTTAGTCTCATTGTCTACTCTATCTTGCTCTAATTCATCATAGTAACCATCATCATCACTTTCAATATCATTGTTATTACCATCATAGGTAATATCATCATTAGTCGCATGGACTTCAAGCCCAATTGACTCACCAACATATACATGGTCAACATTTTCATTCACGATCTTATGTACTACATTTACAATCTCAATCTCAACCTGTATCACATATTTACTCTCAATCCCAACCCTAACTTCAATTTTTGCCCTATTTTAATCGTACTCATAGTACCACTCTCAATAACATTCTTAATTGTAGTTTTAGAACTACCAACTTTAGTTACATTAACTACATTTTCAAGGTTAGTTATATTTTCAGTCTCAAGAGAAGTACAATTTGCAAGAGAAAAAATACATCTATTGATGTAAATATGAGTATATTTATAGTTTAAATTCAACTCAAACATTTTTAGAATATTAAAATCATAGTCTAATGATAGCAATTCACCATTATCCCTGTATAAGAAATAAATCTTCAAAGAATTATATGGTATATATAATGAATCTAGTGTGATATTTTGAATAAAATATGTAAAATACCTACAAAATGAAAAGTAAAAACCTAGAAGTTTTTAAGGAAAGAAAATTTATTTATTCTCTTTCTTTAAACCTAGAAGCCAAGAATAAATGAAATTAGAAAGTTGATTAAACAAGTTTGTATATGCACGGTGGTACTTTTAAGTTTGAAATCGTGTATGTTATCAAAGTTAGCAAATGATTATTGTTTAAAGTTAAAATATTATGTGCCTTAAATCTATTTTTTCAAGATGTAGTTGCAATTCTAGGAAGATTTTAGTTATTATTGAAATTACACAAATCTATTTTAATAAAATATATGCAGTTAATGGTTCGATTATTGATTTAAAGACAAAATAGAAATATTATATAGTTGAATAATTTGATTATAGATCATAAATTTATTAAAATGAACAATGTAACTGTTTATTCTTTTTGAAAATTAAAACATCTAAAAATGGTTTTGATAAAAAGGAAAGCATTGTATTAGTACTATGAGTTGGAGTAAATATAAAGTGCACATACTATTTAAATGCAAACACTTTCTTAGATCACTACAAATTTGATGATAATATTAATATGTATGGTTTATTTAACTTAAACGTTAAAAAATTTGATAAACATGTCTATTATAATTAAATTCCAATTGTGAGAGCAAGTAAAATAAGTTTAGTGTAAAATGTAGTTAATCTAATCCTATTTATACTGGTAATTGTAAAATAAGTATCGTGTGAAATGTAGTTAATCTAATCCTATTTATACTGGTAATTGAAGAAACCCATACTATAATATTTATACTATAAATTATCATATGACAAACAAAATTTACATGTTCTCTTATTTGTTAAAATTGATTATGTATAAATTTTTAATTTTGAAAAAAAATATATACTAAACATCTAACTCACATAATAGGTTAATAATAAAATTGTCCAATAAACTTAAGTAATATAATTGCTCATACAGATACAATATTTTTAAAAATATTATTCAATAACATCATTGTAAATATATATATATATATATTAAAAAATAAAATAATAGATAATGATGAAGTATTTTATTAACGTATTGATTCTTAAATTTTTTAAAATCTTAAATCTCTTTTTTATACTTATTTTAATTTTTTACAAAGTTGTAAAATTTTGTAAACTTTAATTTCAATTTAAGATTAGTTTTGAACATCTAATAATAAATATATCTTACCTTAATTTCATAACTCATTTTCTATCAAAATGTGAACATGAAAGAAAAGTATATTTTTAACGTTAAAATTATTAAATATTTAAAATATAATGTATATATGTTATTAATAAAAATAAAAATTAATTTTGTTAAATTTTTATTTTTAAATTAATATAAAATAAAATTTATATTATTAAATTTTTTTATTTATTCAAAAAATTTATTTTTTCTTTTATTTATATTCTATTTTCTATTTTATTTTTTTATTTTTTTATTTTTTATCCTTTTTTTTTCTATTTCACATATCGTTCAAACAAAATATTAAATTTACTTTATACTCTATATACATAATAGAAATATATATATATATATATATATATATATATATATATATATATATATATATATATATGTGAAAAGATGAAAAATGAAAAAACATGTTGAATGAGTTAAAAAAATAAATAGTAATTACTAATTAGTGGAAAGTTACAATTATTTTTATATTCTTAATTTTCTATGAAATAAATATGCTAAACCATTTCTTATTTTAAATTTATAAATATTCATATATATATATATATATTAAAAAATTATAAATTAAAATTTTTATTTAAAATAAAATTATATTTTTTCTTTTTTTCTTTTCAAAAATTCTTTTTCAAATAACTTCTTAACTTATTAGTATTTTAAAGTGTTTCCATTGACACATGAGCAACTTTCTAAAAGACAATTGAAAGAATTAATGAGCTAGTTTGATAATAAAAAATTAAGATATGTTAGTTAATTCATGTATTCTTTATGTAAAACTTAGAAAAGATAATGCATATAAATTATTTAAGGTATTTTTTTATGTTTTTTTAGTTTAAGGATAATAAATTTAAATTGATATCAATCAATATATTTATGACATATGTTTAAATTTAATAAATATAATTATTAACTAGAATTTTATTTATTTTTATTTATCATTGAGATCAACCAAAAATCCTTTTATATATTATTTTTATTTAATTTTTAAATAAATAAAATTTTAAATAGTTTTCTTAGAATCCATTGGATCTAGTTTTTAATTTTTGTTTTAAAATTTTCAAAAATTAAATTTAATTCTAATTTTGAGTTTTAAATTTTAATTTTATATTTTTAAAAAGTTATTTTAAATAAAAATTATTATTACTATTATTATTGTTATTATTATGATAATTGTAAAGATGATTATGGTGGGATAGAGATGAAGGTGAAGGTGAAGGTGGTGCTGGTATAATTTATAGATCAACCTAGCCCATTTAAACACAATATGCGTTGACCTGCTGTAAACACGTTGAATTGGATTTATTTGCAAAATAAATGGGTCCACTTTAACCTTTGGATTAGTAGATCAGTTTGTTTAAATTATTTAATTATTAAAATAATTAAAAAATATTTATAAAAAATAAAAAATAAAATTTTAGTTTTAAATATATACTCAAAAATTTAATCTATTTAACTCATAAGTTAAAGAATCTGATTAAAAAATATATATTTAAATGAATTAATAATTTTATTAGCATAAAGTTAGCTAGTTTTCATTTGCAAACTCATAATATAATAAATTATATTAGAATATATTTTATTATATAAAATGGATAAAATCCATTTGATTATGTTTTACACTGAGACAAAATACATTATTAAATGCATCATAAATAAATCGCATAAAGTTATAAGTTAAAACCGATCCCAACACACATGTAAAAATGTGTTACACATCTAGAACTGGCTTCTCTTGACACTAAACTTCTTTATTTTGTTTACTCTTTAAGGCATGGTGTTACCTGTGATGATAACATTAGTACTTGGTACTCCTTTTTTGTAAGAAAAGCAAAGGGAGTTCTATAAGAATGCTAGGAATGTGAAGAAGTTTAAGAACTGCGGAGTGACATATGCTCATCCCTGAGTCTGATTGAGGTTTGACTTCTGATTAATCTTTTTAATTCTAGAAATGTTTTAATATCAATGTTTGAAAGGAAGAGTTAATGATTATATTCTTTTCGCTTTAATAACATTCTGATGATTGCAAAAGTGCCTTAAGCTTAAGAACTTGTACCGTTTCTTCAAATTTATAAATTGCTCTATTCATTGTGCTTTGTACATGTTCCAGACTTCAGTGTAGTTTGTAAACTCTCGGTTAATTTTCCTTTCTGTTCACTGTTGCAGAATGGGAATGAAACTAAAGAGGATAAGGAAATGGCCAAATGGGTGAGAGGAGGAAGAAGAAAATCAGTGGCCTTAGTTTGGAAGAGTTGTACATGAAGAGAAAGAGGAAGGAAGGATGGAGAGAGAAGCACTTATTAAGGCAAAGAAGGCCGAAGCTAGGAGAAAGGGTACATGAGAGAAAATGCTTAAGAAGACACGAATGGAACAGCCTGTTATGAAATACAGAATAGAGCATCTTTTGGAGTCTATTCAAGGTTCAAATAAAATCTCAGCTGACATGAAATCTTGAATCGTTAAGATAAAAAAGAAGGCAATCGTAGAGAATAACCCTTTTATTAAATTTCATTAGCGTGATGATTTTTTCACATGGAATACTTGATAAATTCAGTGGTATAGCATTAGACCATTAGTAGAACAGTTACGGAGGAACCATGTAGCATGTGCTGCTCAACACTGGAAAATCTGGATTATAGCATGTTTGATTGTGCAGTCTTTGGTGTGATACTGTTGTTCATCACAATTATTGTATTTTGTACTAGTATTCATCATAATTTTGATGGACATTAGATGATCTAGTTTATCAATGTCAAGATTCTTTCCAACTTCGCACTAAATTGTAGGTTAGGAATTTCTATGTCGGCGGCTGCTATGATCACTGCATGAATTGAGACGCTTATCATATTAAAGATTTAAAATTGTGAAAGTTTGCTTTACTATCAACCAACAATAATTTGTTATATTATTAAAAAAGAGTCACTGTTTATTATACATTAAGTACATTAATTTAATAATTTTTTTATAAAATACAAAATTTATCAATTCAAAATTTATTTACATTAATTTAATAATTTGATATAAAATATAAAATTTATTAATAAGATTGATTTAAAAGTTTTATAAGTAGATCATGTTTATCAAATTTTATACAAATTAAATATTAATAGATATTTTATTATATAATTTTATCTTTATGCATAATATATTTTTTAAATATATATAAATATTAATTATTAAATAATATATTTATAAATATTTAAATTATTTAAGATTTAATATATATCAAAAAAATATTATATGATTTAACAAATTAGATTGAGCAATATTGTATTTCATAAAAATTTATTAAATTGATATAAATATTAAATTTAATATCTGACATCGAAAAATTTTGATCCTATTAAAAATTATTAATTGCTATAATTATTTTGAAAATCATATTTAAGGTGTTAATTAATTAGTTAGTAGCATAAAAAAATTTGCATTAACAATGTCATAAAGTAAACTCTTTATATAAACACTTTTAGGGTTTTTAATTTAATAATTAATTATAAATTTTTTTCTTTTGTTTGTTACGGCAAAACTTGTGTCTTTAAATTTGTAACTCTTGATGTATGGATTGCTAATGCTAATCTAACCATAGGGATAGGAACAAACTATGGTGGCATTGACCATGGGCTCACCCCGATCATTAATAATGGATCAAATTCCAACGGGTCTAGGCCCAAATGCAGTAGTTTTCCGTCATGTTGAACTGATGACCCAAAAACAAAAATCTTTAGTAATACTCAAGTTTGGACATTCTTTTGGTGGGAATTTCTATTTCAGCAGTGATCAGTGGCCGCACTCTTGTAGCTCAACCTTTCTTCTTCTTTTTTCAATTCAATCTTGTGTATATTCACAGTGCGTACATTTGGATACATCTTTCATTCAATGGTTAAATTATTTACCATTTAGAAAAAGAAAAAAAAAATCAGACGGCATGAAGATATGATGTAATGAGATGTATGCACAGGGAAAATGTACATTATGTTTTTTTCAATTCTGATGGTTGCCATTTTTTTATGGCCCAACCAAGAAATTGAGTTATATATTGGATGAGTGTTGGGAATAGAAAGAGGGAGTAAAATTATGATTGGAGTAAATGCAATTAACATATGTGAATAAGAAAAGAAATATAAACGGTTATTTTTTGGTACAATGTGAAAAGCGGGTTGAAACTCAGGAAGTTTACTTAAAATTCTTTTAATTCTCAATTTTTTACTATTAAATCAATTTTAGTAGCTTAAAAAAATGAATTTGAAAACATAAATAGTTGAGATTAAAAAGGATTTGTTAACTAAAATATAAAAGTTGTTATTTTGAAAAAAAAGATGATTCTCGAAAAAATTAATGTAAAAAATTGAAAGTAATTAATAATGTGAAGTTTTTAAAAGTATGAAAAAAACACTAAAAAATGAAAAGGTCATGCATTTAAAAAAAGAAAGAAAGAAAATATAATAAGAGCTATATTTATCTTTAAGCATGAAGGCAATATTTTATTACATAAAGGTAGATGGATTACCGTTAAGATTAGAAAATAAATACTGGATTCAATGATTAACAACTCTTTACTTATGTTTCGTCATAATAGACTTATAGGTAATTTTGATAGCTTTTTTCAGTTTTCTTGTTTTCAATAAAGTATTGGCTTTGCTTGTGTGGACACCCCACACCGGGGATAAACTTTGGAGCATACTTTCAATTGAAGAAAAATTAAATCAGCAGTTAAATCTATTTTATGTTGTGTGAGTAAATTTTATATAAGATTTGCCAATCATAACAATTCAAACAAATGAATTAATTAACCTTATTAGGTAAATAAGTCTACCCAATAAGTTCTTCATTTAGAGGACTTTTTTCATGTGGCTATGAGTAGTAGTAATATTTCGGTGCCATTAATTGATTACTACCGTGAAAATGAAAAGGATCAAATTAATGTGTAAATAAAGCATCAAATCATCATAATATCTAAAAAAGTGGGTGTGCACACCGGTTTTAAAAGAAGCCACTCTTCTATTGCAAGGATGATGAAAGCCAAATTTGTTATAAAATATTAGGAACAGGGAAATCAAATAGCTAGTTGCTTCCAATCATTTTCATGGATTTATTTGACAAATTTTTAAATTAATGAAGATGTATACAATTTAAAGTGCTACCTGTCCTTGTAATTAATAATAAATGGACAGTGAAAGTATAGTTAAAGCAAGAAAGAAAGTCAAATTAGGTTCTCCTTAAGGAAATGTTCACTGTTTATAAAATTGATTGAAGTTTACATAAGCAAAAGCCTAATTAAGCAAGCCAGAGGATTGAACATCAAGGCCAATCTTACAAACCCAATAAGGGAGAGGGAAAAAAAAGTTTAAGATAAGAATAAGATACATAATGAATGCAAAGAGCCTTCCCAACAACCCAAGGAAAATCTGAAACTCCATGTTACATTGGGAATCAGATGGCTATACAGCTATAGACTTATATATGGTATTTACCTAATTGATTGATTCCATTTAAGGCGAGACATAGATAGGTCTAGTTAGAAGTCGAGTCTATTAAGAAAATCCTACACGAAAATCTTGTTTCAAAGGTTGTCACTGCAGTGATGTTGACTGACTGTGACCATTGATATGTGTATATTGATGAGTGCTGATTGCTGAAAGACTAGTGTTACTTGAACACTCACATTATCTTTCACATTATACAGATGGTAACATCCTAACTTCACGGAACTCAATTTAAATTAAAAGGACCTACTTTCCCATGCATTATTTATAAAGTAGAATTTTGATGTTACTGTGAAGTAGAGAATATATGTATGGTCAGTGCTTAGGAGTGAAACAAAGGCATGATGATGGAGTGGACTATTTAAAAATCATTTGGGGTGTGGTTAATTAAAATTCCAATTCAGTATATATGTTGAATCTGGAAAGTTGATGGCAAAGGCAAAGGGGGTGGCCACTTACTGCAAAGTGAAACTGTTAACTTAGCAGCAGAATGATTGTAACTTTTCTAATCATGCAGCATCCATTTGGCACTGTAATATAATGATGAGTGTGGGAAAGAACAGTGAAATGAGAATGAATGATATGGAGCAGGGAAATGGGAGTGAATTTAATTAATGATCAAAGGACCATAGTAATAAGAGAATATAAATGATGATGATCATGAACATGAAACGTGCGGCCATCATGAACCAATGAAACGAACCCTCTTTACTGTCACACATATCTTACCCCTTATTTCCTTTCCCCTCACTTTTTCTTTATTGATCAGATAAGTTGGTGGGGGTGGGGATGTCCCTGCAATGTAATGTTACTGTCTTGCCCACTTGTCCTTCCCGGGATTATCTTTCATTTCATTTTTTTCTCTTTCTTCTTTTTTTCATTTTTTTTTATTTTTTCTCTCATTTCAATTTTTCAAAGATGGGATATAGAAATATAAAATAGACAGATATAAAATTGAACATGAAATTTACTTGTATGAAATATGGATAAGAATATAGTCATAAGAAGCAAAAGCCTAGAAATGTACTTAAAATCTAGGAACATAATGAAATAATAGATTATGTGCATGCATGTCATTAGTGATGACCCTAGTAGAAATCTACCAAGGAGATATGTAAGTAAGCCAAGTTCATTAATTATTACAGCAAACCTAGTATGAGAATAGGATGAAAAAGGTGGTTAGAGACTGAGATAACTATTTTGGAGTTTACTTTTACAAGAAAAAAATAATAATAAGAAAGAGTTTTGAAACAGTGGTAAGTAGCTACATATATGTTGACTGTGTGTTGAAAAAAGAGTAGAAGTGTTTGATTATTACTGGGTCACTACGCATATGAGGTGGAGGTGTGTCGTTAGAAAAATAGAGGTGAAGGCAGCAAAAAGCTGTGGACACCATCCAATGCAACCGAATCTATCACGTGGCTCACAACTCGAGGCACTCTCCTATTTTCTCTCTTTCCCCGATAAACATTAATGAAAAGTAGATGTTGCCACACCTCACCTCAGCCTCCACTGCAGTTACTACACCATTCTTCTTCTTCTTTTCACCTTTTCTATTTTTTATCTTAATATCTCTATTTTTTATTATATTATTTCTTTTTTTCTTTCTTTTTTACCTACTCTCACCCATTTCGATATGTATAACATTTTTTTCATTTTTAAATTACCTTTGCTACAAATTTTGGGCATTTCGTCTCACTTTCTTCCACAGCGTTTCCCAATGTTAAGAAACTCCCTTGGGTTTGGATTATATCCCGTGGTGCAACTTCTACAACCTAAACTCCAATAAAATACTGCATCTGTCTCCTCCGTCACTAACTGAATCATGCTTTACTTTAATTCTAAACTTAAGTATAATAAATTTTTAAAGTTAAAAAATTAATTTTTAAAATGTGTAAAATAAATCTATTTTTCAAGTATAAATATGCATATGTTTTTTAGAATTTAGTAAGCTTTACACTTAAAATTAATTTTAATGACTTAGAAAGTTAATTTTTTTTTAAAAATCACTACCACAGAATAAGAAATGATTTTAAAAGGGGAAAATATTTACCCAAACAACTGTACTAACTAGGCAACCCATTAATGTTCGGACGAAGTAATTTCACCCGAATAAAGAAATTCTATGAACCCAAAAAAGAAAAAAAAAAATTAACAGGTTCTTAACAGTTCGTGCAAAATAAAAGTTGTGTAGAGAAAAGTAAGAAATTTTGCATTTTTATTTTATAACTTTTAGGAATTTGTTGTATAGGATTCAAATGGAAAGAAATGAAATAAAAATTATTTATATTCTCCTTTGACGCGTAAATCCAGTTTCAGGTAAAAGAAAGAGTTCCACTGTTATGTTTGAATCTAAAAAAAATAGAAATATATTATACACCTAATATTTTTTTCACATTATTAAAAACAATTTTTCTTAATTTATTTTAAAACATGATTCTCAAGAATAAATTAATTCTTAGGATTAATTTTTATCATTTTCTTAAAATCAATTCTTTTAAAACCTTAATCAAACAAACCTTGAACTTTTTTAGTACAAAGAGAACTTCATTTATTATAATGGACATTAATGACATCATTTCAGGTTCCTCACCGGTAAGAAGGTTACAATATCATTTTTGCTTCTTGGGGGGCAAGGTTGCATGTTTTACAACCTTTGGCTTTAACCCTATTTTTTAAGCAGAGATGTTATCAAAGCACAACTTAGGCTAAAAATGGATTAGGATTTGAGTTTTAAGATCAAAAACCGAAGAATCAACCATTAGAATATCTTAAACAGGCTCCGTCGAACTGCAAAAACCTCTTCACCAGTAAGCCATTCCTCGGTTCACATGCGTCAGGACTCCATGTCCAACGACTCTGATGGTCATTCAAATGGTTTATTCCACAGCTCCGATCGACTCTGAATAGAACAAGAGAAAGCAAGGCATAATTTCATCAGATGCATAACATTATTGCAAACCAGGTTAAATTAGAATATGAATTTTATTCCTTCCGAAGGTTAATAATAACAAATTAACAATGAGTCTACCAATATTTTACTGCGAAGTACAAAAGAGCAAGCTAACACTAACATGCATATAAATTATGCAGAAGTCCGTAGAATATCATAATGGTATGAAAAATCATATAACTTTATCCGATGACACATAATAACAAAGTTTCCATCTCTTTGTTTATCAGAATTGAAATATCGTAGCTCAGCCAAAGTGTAAAATGAATGGCAATTGAGCTCAAGCCTTGTGTATACCCTCTCTGTACCTAGCTCAAACACCAACCATAACAGCAACACAAGGCCGGTCAATAGTTTTAATTCATAATTGAGTACCATACTGAGCATGTACCTGCACCAACAATTCTCCCGTCAAATGCACATAAATTCCATGGCTCATTCCACAGCACAACCATTCAAGAAATCCTTAATGCAGAATCATCTTCCATTCTCCACACATAGCCAGGCATGTCCATTCTTGGCCCAGAAATGGTCCTGTAAACATAAAGCTTCTCAACAGGACTACTCTCTGGCCTTGAATCTGGAGGTCCTCTTTCATCAATGACTTCAACATTAAGTCGCGGCAGTTTCTGACCCAGAAGCTTACATGCTCCAAAACTCACCAAGCAAGAGGACATCCAAAGGGATCGCATTGTCTCCAGCTTTGCAGCATTGGCCAAAAGGGCTTTGTCACCAAAGGGGCAGTCCCTGATCTCCAGCTTCCTAAGGTTGTCACACCCGGATAGCACGTGATGGAGTCCCAAATCACTATCTCCAGCAAAAGCCAAAGAAAGCATCTCAAGCTTCTTACCATAAGTACCAATAGACTCAAAAACACGATCAGTAAGAAGCCCGGAAAGGGAAAGGCGCCGAAGATCCTTGCAATGCTCTACAATAGCTCCAAAACCAGCATCCAGAGGTTGAAGGGTAAGATAGTCAGGAGATTGAGGCTCAATAATACATAGTCTAAAACGAGTCATATTAGGCCTGTTCCGGGCAATT
Source organism: Canavalia gladiata (assembly GCA_037954105.1). Classification (NCBI taxonomy): domain Eukaryota; kingdom Viridiplantae; phylum Streptophyta; class Magnoliopsida; order Fabales; family Fabaceae; genus Canavalia; species Canavalia gladiata. Next base: position 22,480,837 of record CM075660.1, read on the forward strand.
GTATTTAAGGCAGCATTAGACATTTGACGACAAAAATATAGCACTGACTGGAGCTTGGGACAGCCTTCAGACACAGAAACAAGGCCCTGCTCTGTCAACGCTACATTTGGTTCTAACCCAAATGGGTCAGACGGAAACACCCTCAACTCCCTCAGATCTTTACACGATGCAGCAAGCACTTCAAGGCCAGCATCTTCTATGTAATCCAGCACCTACACAGCAAATATATTTCGATCAGCATGAGTAATTTAAAACCTAACCCTGTGACAGGGAACCAAGATACAAATATAGATATGCATCAAAAATGGAAACTATAAGACAAATCAGACATACCCATAACTTTTGCAAACTCTCACATTGACTAACAAGCTTGATAAGATCAGGGCTCTGAATAGTAGCATAACTCAAGTTTAATGATACCAGCTGGGAGCAGATAGGGTAGACAGCTGGAAGGTAGGATGGGAGCACATCCCAAAAGCCAGACAATTTCTTCAATTGCTTGCATCCGGAAAATGCTGCTGCCAGGTTTGAGAAGACTTCTGGCCGCATCTCAGTCGTGTAGGCTCCAGTGCCTAACTCAACCAGCTGAGGAGCCACGCGAAGAAGGTTTGCCAGCTTGTCAAGGGGCACAGCACGATTGAGGCGGAGTGTCTGCAGGTTGGGGCACCTACTAACCAGGCGCTCCAGTGCAGACAAATTCACCTCATTGCCTAAGCAAGAAATGTTAAGGGAAACCAAAGATGTGTATGAATCAGGGAAATGGCTTAGCCAATGCCCACAAATGTCGTCCACTTCACTCTCCCGCAAATCCAACTCCCTCAAATTCCTACAATTCATTGGCACACGATGAATTTATCAACATGTTAATGAGCACACGACACCAGTTCAGAAACCATTAATTCCTTAGGCTTTGTAACCGAAATAAAGAATGCAGTAAATTGAACCACACCGAGCCAAATGTTAGCATCGTCATTGTCATTGACAATGACCCAGTATTGACATATATAACACATTAAATGTACCTAGGCATAAATCGAAAGGTTAGACAAAAAGGAAATTAATAGCTCTATCAGATTCACCAAAATTTCCCACCATAAAACTCGTCGAAAACCATAATATTTGCCATAATACTTTTAAAAAAAATCAAATAAGACCCTATAATTTAAATTTTATGAACAAGTCCTTATAATTTCCAAATATTTTTTAGTTGGGCCCTTATTTATTTATTTATTTTTCAAAAAGTAGATGACAATAAAAGCATTTTAACCAAATAGAATTCGTAGTGGAAATTCTCCCAAAAGAACCCGCAATTAATGTAACACGAGTCTGAAAGTATTATAGTGCAAAGTTATGGATGCAAGGAGAGAACAAATTAAGACTCCATTTGAATTTCGGTCTGCAATCTATAAAAACAAAAAAAAATGAGCAAAATGTGAAGGAGGGGAGAAGAAAAAAACCTGCAATGAGCGGCAATGGCAGCAAGACCATCAGTGGTGAAACCCTCGCAAGAGGAGAGGACCAAAACCCTAAAGTTCTTAAAGGATTTAGCGATAAGCTCCAAGCTATCATCAGTGATGACCATTCTCTTGAGCCTGATCTCCTGAAGGCAAGGATACGCAACGGCCATGGCCTTGATCCAAGGGCACACGTAAGCACCCCAACCCTCGGGAACCAAATTGAAGTCGGCGAAGTGAGGTTTCCCCTTGATGGTGATGGATCTCACCTTGGGGAAACGTTTTATCACCATCGCCGGAGTCACGGCGTAGCAGTTCCCGACGAACACCCTCTTCCTGCACCATCGCTCGATCTCGTACCACGACTTGCACACCAGAGAGATCGACCCTCGGTCCTTGTCGCACTCAATGAACGAAAACACGTGCTCCAGCACCTCCTCAGGGAACGAGTACGCCACTCTCCACATACTCTCTCTCTCTCTCTCTCTCTCCCAAACAAAACACTGTCGTTTTCTTCCTGAATATGAATACGAATATCCCTTTCCCTTTGATGTCTCGGTAGCAGGGTGTGTGGTACTGTTAGATCTGAGGCGCCATTGGAAGGGAGAGTCTGTAATTGTTTGGAGTCGTAGTTGCCAGATAGGGAGAGTGTGAGAGGATAAGGAGTTTGTGTTGTACTCGGGGAGGTTAGAAAGTAACTAGGGTTAAATAGGTGGGGTGGAGAGGGGTTTTCGGAACACTCTCTCATCGCCCATTGTGGGACAGACACGTGGATGTCGGTGATTTGTAGCCGTTCGATGGGCCGCGTCCCATGGTGATCTTATCCGTTGAGGAATTGACGAGAACGATATGGTTCTTTTTCTCGCGAGACATTGCGGGTGCTTTGATGAGGTGTTATCATGTCTACCGTAATGGCTGTGGAAAGGAATCTCATGATTCCCGTTGCATGGCTTGATCGACAGAGAGAGATGGATGCAGGTGGGGACCACATTTTGGCCCTAACATTTAATTCAAAATAATAATATATACTTTCGTAAATATTTATCTCCCTGCAAGTCTACACTCTATTTTGGATGGATTGAAATCGTAAGAATAAAATATTATTTGTAATTTATTTATATAAAAATATATGTTAACTGTATGTTCCACAAATAACAAAGTTTGAAAATTAGATGGTGATATATGCACAAACTTTCTTTTACCATTCTTCGTTTTTCTAGTTAGAAATAGTTCTTCTATGTAATTAAAATTCATGACTTGTACTAGATACAGAAAATGTCTAACTCATGGTATATGAAATATATATATATGTATGAGATTTTAATTTATTTTATATTACTATATTTTAATTTATTTATTTTTTACATTTTTAAATCCTTTTATCACCTTTTAATATGATTCTTTACAACACTAAAATTATTACTTCTAGAAATACACTTTTATTGCTTAAATGCTTGAGGTTATTAGATGTTTTATCAGTATTTAACTCAACTAGCAAGCTCTTCTTATATTACAAGGATATTTTCTAAATTTAGATAAAATTTAAATTATAAATTATAAATTTAGATAAAAATATATAGAAGAAAAAATACGTAATTCCATTATTAAATAGTGATAAAATTATGTATCTGAATAAAATAAAATATAGAAATAAATTTATTGTCAATAATGATGACTTTATTTTATTATATAAAAAATTAAAATGGTATGTCAAAAACTTAGATTTACAAATATGAAAAGATTTTTATTAGTAATTAAAAATTATTTAATAGAAACAATTATGAAAGGAATAAATATAGATAAATGAATAATAAGGCATCATTTGATCTGTAATAGCCAACAGAAAAGGAAAATCAACAATAAAAGATGAGTGATAGACAAATACATCTCTATTTTGATTATTCTTTATCATCTTAAAAATTTAAGATTGATTATATTATTTTTAAAAATGAAATGAAATATTTTGATCGATGAAAAAATAATTTGTTAATTTTAAAAAAAAAATTAAATAAAAAATATTTTAATAATAAAAAAGTATTTGATATTTTTATGTATTTAATTTGTTTGTGTAAATAATGGATAAAATAAATATTTGCATCGAAATGATGTGAAGTGAGGTGAAGTTGGAAAATGATGACATCATAGGCGTCCAATCATACGTGACTGTTTTCATTCTAACAGTGAGATATATATTTGCAGAAACAGTTATATGAAACTCATTTACTCACATAAGCGGCCGACGTGGCCCACTATTTAATGACGCTAGCCTCTATTCTAATGATCGATTCCATTATTCACTCGTACGAGTATGAAAGAGCCACCTATCATACTTGTGTTCCTCTTCAAATCTTTAAATCTACTACCACCATATTAACACTCCCCTCCCGTGTTTACGTTATTATTTCCCTCTTTAACTAACCAAATAAATGCAACATAATCACCCTAACCTTCCTCTTCTCCTTTCCTTTTTTCTTTTTCTTTTTCTTTTTCTGCTTGTTCACTCCATTATTTGTTCCTCAATACCATGCTATAAATATTTTTTATTCTATCTCTTATTTTATATTAATTCACAAAAATGTATTTATTAGTATTATAAACTGAAAATTAAATTAATAAAATGTAAAAAAATAGAGGAAATACTATTTTTATATTAAATAACCTATAAATAGAAAAATGAAAATAATGATAATGATATATCAGAATAATAAATAAGATATCTAATATATTAAAAAAATTAAATAATTTTAATGCATAAGATAATGTAAAATAATTAAATTCTTAATCTATTATTTTAACTTCATAAGATAAATAATAAACATACAAGTATAAATGTGGCAAGTTGTTTTCCTAGAAAAAGGTAACATTTTACATTCTTTTTCATATAAAAAAACTGAAGAACTATTGTCAGCCAACACGCAAAATACACCGAATAATTGAAACACAATTAAAATTATCTATTAAACAAATATCCTCTATCTGTTTTAAATAAAACAAAATGAATCTAAAGAATTGAAAAAAGTTTAAATTTTTTCTCAAATTATTTGAATATAATAATTTTTATTATTTATTCTTTTTTCAAATAAAAATAGATTATTATCTATATTTTTTCTTTCATCCGAAAAAAACATAAAATCATAAACATCCACCTAATTTTTTACACTTTAATAAAGAGCATTGACCCCTTTTTTGCGTGTTGAGAACATAAACACTATCCTTTGATTCTATCGCTCCTTTTTATTTATTTTTATCCTTATAAAGATTCTATTGGTCCCTTTACCTTAGCAGTATGATATTATTATAGCAATAAATATTAACCATAACCATGATGACAAGTAATTCTCTGAAAGGTCATTATTAGTATACAACAGTTAATGACCCATGCAAGTAGAAAAAACAATTTTAGCAAACCAATAATTGATTATACTTTTAAACAAAACTAAAATAAAAATATGTGATTTTTAAAAATTAATCATAAAAATATAAAAAGGTAAAATAAAACCAATCGCACATAAATACTTTGACAGGCCTAATGCAAAATATTTTATAATAAAAATTATAATAATTATTAATAAGAAGCATCTCACATATCATACATATCTTTCTAACTTAAGAATTTAAGAATATAAAATAAAATTTTTATAATGTACGTTTAAAAATACACAATAAAAATTTATATATAATATTATTTTCAAATAAAAATATATTGATAAATATTAAATGTTACAGTGTTAAATATATTTATTTATTTATTAATTTTATTATATAAAAAATTAAAAAAAATTACAATTAGAATATAAATATATAGTTAATTAAAATAAATAATGTATATTATTGGGGAAATTATATATTTTAAAAATATAGAAAGTGATTAAGCTTTGGTAAGGAAATGAAAAATTAAATATAAAAATATTAAAAATAATTTAAACTGTAATTTAATGAATAGATCTTACTGTAAAGATAATTAATATTTTAAAATATTTAAGAGTAAAAATGGTGAAATTATATGTTAAAAAATACATATATAAAGAGAAAGTGAGAGATAGTATAAGACATGCCATTCAAATATGCTAAGAAAAGTATATTGACTAGGTTTACTTTTGGTTATTTATATAAAAAAATACAATTTTCATTTTTTTAAAAAAAATTAAGATAATATATATTTTATATAAATATGATAATTAATAAAAAATTAATAATTCAAATACAGTAAAAATATATAACATTTTAATTCAAATAAAAACATTAATTATTTTAAATTTTTGAAAAATAAATAAAAAATATTTATAAAAATAATATCAACTTTGAGAGTCTCCATATTTTAAAAGAGACAAATTCCTAATTATAATTTTGAATACACGTCAAATATCAATAAATAAATATAATAAAACAACTATAATGGGATTTTAAATCTCTTCGAATGATGGCACACCGACTATTCTTAGTTATCCTGCATATTAGTCAATAAATTTTTAAATATTTTAAGTTATTTGAACACTTGATATTGAATGTGTTAAATTAGTAAAATTAATTACTTATTATTTTATTATGTTTTTAATAATATATCATAAAAAATTAAGTATTCAATGTTTATTAAAAAATATAATATTTAATGTTATCAATATATTTGATATATTAATTTAATAAAAATTTATTATATATAAATTTATTACATATATATAAAGATATATTAAAAATTTATTTAATTATTTACATTTTATCCAATAATTTTTAATATATATACAAAGATAAATGATTAATAATTATATAATAATTTTTTATTAAAAGTATAAAATTTAATACATTTATAATATTAAATATTATTTTTAACGAAAACTTCCATGTAATAAGAATACACGTAAAAAGCTGCATTGAATTATTTATAAGTTTATTTAATTAAAATAAGCAAACTTATCATATTAACTTATAACATTTTCTAACACATTATTTGACTCAACTTAAAAGTATTTTCCAAATTTATAGCTTTTTTTGTATTTCTCCCCTCAATATATTAAGAAAAATCTTTCTTTAACTCTCTCCAGCCAACCATTTTATCCATAACTGTTTTAGTTATTACACTATTTTTACCTTTTAAAGTTATTTTTTAATATTATATTATTTGATTTTATTATTATGTTATTCTTTTATTTAGTACAATATTTATTTTGCAATAAAAAATAAAAATTTATAAAGTTAAAAAGAAAAAATTAAAATTACAATTTCGTAAAATATATTTATATATAAAATAAAACTATAAATTATATAAAAAGTTGCATAAAAATTTTATAATAATTTTATGCTAATCAAATTTTTAAACAACTAATAAACAAATTTATTTTATGAAAGAAGTTACATTGCATAGAAAATAATTTTTAATTTAACAAATTAACTTAAAATTTTATTTTTAATTTTTTAATCAGAAGCTTTTGGGTAATGGTTAATTTTTAAAAAATTTCATCCATCTTATATGAAAGAGTTTGCATTGAACAATAAAATGCTTTTAAAATAACTTTGAAGTAAGGCAAGTTAGCATTTAATATGTCAGATTGCTAAGTCTGTTTTGAGTGATCAACTAATGTGAATGCATATTCGGTGACATTCTGTCAATGAAGAATTCTATCACAAGTTACCTTTAAAGAAAATAAACAAATCATAATACTAACTTTTTTTAAAATTATTTTTGTTTCATTGCTTCAGTTCATCGTTATTTATAGCTGTACATTAATAATGGTTTTAAAATGTTATTATATTTTATAAATTACTTATATTTATTTTAAAAATTGAAAACAATATTTTTTAATTATAAGTAAAAGATATGTATTATAATTTAAAAAGAACGACATTCTTTTATTTCATGGAACCTATAAATACAAGGAAAAATTTGAAAAAGAAAATCTGAAAAAAAATTAAACAAGTACATCTACCATGATATATTATAAATTAGTAAATTATTCCATAAACATTAGATTTGTAATTCATAAGATTATAAGTTTGAGTTTTTTGTTTAATACAAGAATATGGTGGATGGATGATTTATAAATATTTTAAAGAAAATTGAGATATCTCATTAATCCTAGATTCACTTTTCAAATCTAATTGATCTAAATTTTAATAAAAAATTAAAATATTAAAAATATGTATTTTTAACATAAAATATACTCTGTTTTTTAATTTTATATTATTATATCAATTAATAAATTTAATAACCTGTTAACATTATTATTAAATAATGATATATAGAAATAAATAGTATATAAATTTTTTTATATATATAAATTAAATTATAAAAATAATTAAACCGTTGTCCAATAATAAAATGCCATAAAATTTTGTTATTTATAAAGAATAGCATCCATGACGCTTAGACGTGGGAATTAATTAAGTCACTCATTTGGAGTAACTTCGATTAGACCTGATTTGATTTTGGTCTATTTGCTAAAGGTTAAGATTTGTTTTTGTTTTTGTTTTTTTTTTAAATTTATAAAAGGTTATATTTTATGTAATTTAAACAGCCTTTTATTGTCAATATATCTGTTATTTTAAAAATATAAATCATATAATAAAATTTTATTGTTAATATTATTATATTTTTTAGGTAAATATTATTATCTTAAAGTTTAACTATCAACAGTGTGAAATTATGTATCTTTCGGCCTGTTTAAAAATCCACACTCTTTAACCTATCTAAGAGTTTATGCCCATTAACTTATTGGTATGTAGGTCTATAATTACTTATTTTAAAAATTATTACCATAAAAATAGTGTTTTAATTAAATTTTAAAATCAGGATATATTTTTAAATATTAAAAACTGACCTTGGCAACAATTTGTGTTAGATAACTACTTCAAATTAAGTAAATGCTTGGATTTTTTTTAAATAATTATATATTTTTTAAAAATATTTTGCAAAATTAATAAAAACAAATAAATATTTTTAAAAATAAATTAAACCAAACATACATAACGTGATTTAATTCCATATATATATATATATATATATATATATATATATATATATATATATATATATATATATATATATATATTTAAGCTGGGCTAAAATTAATGCCCAAGTGGTAGTGGCAAATGAGTCAATTGACCTACGACACCGTTCCTCCAAGACGATGTGGGTTTCAATCGCATGACATGATGAACTTTAATAGTTAATACTGTACATAAGAGAGATATGAGAACGAACGTTATAAATCCAGCTGTATCCAAAGATATACATAAAAAATTATATAAACAATATTATCTAAAATTATTTTTATATAACAGAGGGAGAGAGATCGGATATAATTTTTATATACAGAGAGAGGATGAAGTGCCTATATATATATGCTGTAATTTGTTAAGGGTAATTTTCATATAATTATATTTTGATACAATCTTGGTGCATTATTAGTTTAATAACCCAAAAGGAGATGAATATTTAAAAATATAATTATTTGAATAAGAGGAAAGATAAGAAATATTTTAGAAATAGGTATAGCTTTCCTGCTTAGAAAGGTAAATAATGATTACATTAAGGTCTGTATTTGAATAAAAGAATATAGAGAGAGAGGTGAGTTGTCTTGGACGTATAATTCATTTTTCTAATGGGAAGATATGGTGATTAAGATTTAAAGAGACATTAATGAATTAAGGCCACGCACGGTTCTCCGGGAATCTCTCTCTCCCAAAGTAATATAAATGGGGTAAATGGAATTGAATTACTAGTGATTATAAGAAAGTTAGAATGGATGGGGGATAGATCTGATCTGAAATTATGAATTGCTACGGAATAGACATGTTGAACAGGAATAGAGGGTGCTGTAACCAGCTCAATGTTGTTAACATCACTCTACCGACAACTTCTATTTAACTTGGGATCATAATTCAAAACTCATTCACTCCCCTTAATTACTTGATGTAGATGTATACACAAGTTTCCTCCCCTCATCACTTCAAATGCAAATCTCAATTCACACCACATCCCACACAAAACAACTGCTTCATTTAATGTATATATTTATATATTGTTAATTGAATAAATACTATATCTATTTAATGCTATACCATTTTTTAAAATCAATACTTTTTATGTAATAAATAAAAAAAGTAGCAAACCAATAGTAATCAATGGTCGATTGAAATCATACATAGTTGATTTCTTTGAATAAGTTTACAAATTTAAATTTTATATAAAAAATATTTAATTATAAGCTCAAATAGAATAGAATCGTTATAAAATCTATATAACTTCATCATAATATGCAAATTTTAATTCAAATGGAACAGCTTTTTATTTATATATATATATGGTATAAATAAAAAAATTAATATCACCAATTATGGGTAAACTTTCCAAATGGAAAATTTGTTTTTATTTGAAAGCATTTGTCATATTATAACGTATTTTTCTAGAATTTAAATTTAAATATTATATTTTTTATTCGCTTTTAAAATAAAATTTTATTTATAGGACAATGTTAATAAATATTTTTTAAAAATTAGTTAAGTAAAAGTAAATTTTTTCTATTAAAACATATTATCGATATATTTTTAATATTTTAACATATTTTTCAATAAAAATAATTTATTAATTGTTTAAAAAATGATTTTAAGTTAAAAAATTTAAAGTGAAATTTTTTTATTAAAAAATACATTAGGATGCATTAAAAATAACAATAATAGTATAATATTAATATTTTTAATAAAAAATTACATTTTTGTTACAATATTTTATATTTATCTCCTTAATAATATTCTTAAAATATCTGTTAACATTTCTATTTTATTTATTTACTTATCTACAAGTTTAAAATAATATTAATTATTATGTTTTTATCTTTATCTAAGACTTCAATATTTTATACACTTACGATAAATGAGAAAAAGTTCTAATAGTTAAAACAATATTAATTACACATATATCATAAATTAAAAAATATTAAAAAACTATTCAATTTTATTAACATGAGCGCTTAAAATTGATTTTAAGCATCTGATTTTTTTAAAAAATGTAATTATTCCTTTTTTGTATTCTATATAATGAATATTTTTAATAAAAATTATTATTTTTAATATTTAAAATCAACTCTAAAAATTGTTATTATTATTTTAATTTTTAAATATGTCCCATTTAATATAATAAGGTTATACTATCTTTCGTGACAGGTTATACTCTTCTTTTTTTTTGTTACATGACAGGCTATACTCTGACTTTTACTTCTGTTGATTATAGAGAAATTATATTTGATTCGTGAAACGGGCTAAACTGCTAATTATGACATAATACTTCTTATATAAATGGTGAAATTTATACATTTTAAATTTAATAGTTATATATTTTTTATTTTTTAAAATATATAAAATAATTTATACAGTTATAAATAAAATATAAATAAATATAATGTATTTATGATATGCACGAAATTTATTTCACATACACCACTCATCTTCTCATATATTCATATACGCAGTAAATTTATAACAGATTTGTGTAAGAAATAAATTTAATTCAATTATAAATAAATAATAAAATAATGAGTTTGTAAATATGTCTATCTTAATGTTGATCGTATAAGACTTTTTAAACATCATTGAAAAAAAGAGAGAAAAGTTATAACTGGCACCATTAAATGGGGAAAAGTAAAAACACTACTATAACTTTTTTCCTTGACTCTCCCATCATGAGAATAATGTTCTGGTGGGAATCATTTTTGCTTGACAATTTGAACTCGAGTATTTTTCAATTTATCCTTTTCTCATCATCCAACTAAGATATGGTTGAATAACTTGTATTATGAATGTTAAGTAAGTATATAACCGATAGAAATGCCACAAAAGACACGAAAATGGAAACGTTAATTACCAGGTTTATTCTCCTGGACATATATATATATATATAAAATTAAATTGTTAATATAAATATTACAATTCTGTTACTATTAATAATTTTTTTACTATAAATATTACATAAATAATTTTTTTAACTTTATAAATTAATATATGATATTATTAATAATTGTGTTGTTAATATATTGTTAATATAAACACATAAATATTTATGTTAATAATTTACTTTTTATATAAAATTTATATTCATAACAACAAGCCTAGTTATTAACATTTTTTTTGTTATTTACTGTATAATATATGACTTTTTTTTGTAATGTATATAGCAGTTGTTGTAATAGGCTTAAGATAAGTAAATTTTGATTAATAAATTTTATGACAATAATTATTATAAAATCAAGAGATACATGTTTGATTTTCATAATTTACACGGCACGGTTTTTAAGTACGATTTCTTAATTTAAATAGTCGTGTCACTCTGGAAAAACGTGAACTAAATTTCAAACTTGTGTGCTGTGGTTTATTTCAATGCCCTGATCTTTATAAATAGTGTGTAACCAATTTATACCAATCTCAAGTCACAACAACTTAAGAAACTACTTTAACATTTTAAAATCTATTTATTATTTTAAAATTACAATGAAAAATAAAATTTTATTTTATCTTTCAATAATTATTAAGAAAATGAAAATAAAACCAACATAAAAAAAATTTAATAATGAAAAAATTAAAAAATTTATAAAATAAAAATATTAATTATGTTTAACCTTAAACGGTTATTCATTTTGGATCAAAGATAGTAATATCATGAGACTCCATTTGATTGATAACGTAATACTAACTGTTCACTATTTTTTTATTTGTAATCATATTAAAAAGTTTTTATTTATTTTATTTTTCACTTTAAAAAATAAAAAAATACTTATTATTTTTTATTATACCTTTTCTCTTCACAACAACATTAACTAGGGGATTACTTATTACCTTTTCATCTCTATAATTTGACTTATGTGTATAATTTTGGTTCCTCAATTTTTTAAGCAGTTTTGATATCTTTATTTTTAAAATTTAGAAAAATATAGTCTTTTATATTTTTTTTCAAATTTATATGCTCAAATTATTATATGTTATCGAAAATTTTGGAGGAATTTGTAATGATAGAATTGTAATATAAAATAATTTTAAAATTTAAAAGTAAAAAATTGATAAAATTTGAAAAAAAATTATAAAATGCGATACTAGGATTTGAAAAGGAAAAATTTTAAATTATTTCTTAGTAAAATTTAATATTTTGGTTGATAAATTTTGAGCAAGTGATAATTTAATGAATTTAATTTTGTAAAAAATTTTAATAGAAAATGAGAACTATACAATTTTAGATAAAAAAAAATCAATGAAAGATAAAAAAAATTTAAATTTTTAAAATAGGAAGATAATTTTTTTAAAAAAATAGTTAGATGAAATTTTTTTCATATAAATCAATCCAGGGAGACAAATAAATTTAACTAAGTTAATTATGAAAAAAAAATTAACTATGAAAAGGAATTAAAAATATCATAAAAAAACATAACATTCAAATACAAATTAATGAAGATAGTAATTAAATTTTTAAATATGTATAAATAAATTTAAATAATAAATAAAAAGATAGAAAATATACTTTATATTAAACAAACAAATTTAATTAACTATAATTTGTCCCATCAATAAAGTAAATTATTTAAAATATTTGTACAATACAAAATATATTTAGAGTTGGAAAAATGTCATAACATTAAACATCGTGATATAACAATTATATAATAATGCAAAATAACCGATGAAAGCAAAATGTAGGTAGTTCTCTATGATAGCCGAGTTCGGACATAGTTCATTGATGTACATGTATGTTTTGAGTTAACTAGACGATCTATATCCTAACATATTATTCAAGATAAGTAACCGAGAGAAAGATAACATATAAAGTATTATAAGTTAAATAATGTATAACTTATGAGAATAAAATTTCTCACTTGCTGGCCATTTATTAATATTTAAAAATAAAAAAATTACCCAACTTCTAAGCATATTTTAACATTTTTTGCATATATAGCTAGAGGCTCCCATACATTTTCAGGCATGTTTAGGCTCATGTGTATCAGATATAATTAGTTTAATCGAAATGCAAATTGAATAGGATAAACTTATGTAAGAAACCTTCATAAATTTTGAACGAAAGTGCAAAGGTAAAAAATATTGCAAGCTTTTTATTATTTGAATTTTTATAAGACAATCTTAATAAAAAAAAATATAGAAATAGAACGATAAGAGGAAAAAAATAAGTAGTTGTAACAAGTGGATAAAAATTAATAAATATAATTAAAAAATTTATGATTATATAATATCTATTAAGATTATATATTTTATTAAAGAACATAAATAAAGATATATCAAATTAAACCATTATGAATAAGTGTTATTAAAATCTTGCTAAAAAAATCAAATTGAATAAAAATACAGGGAAGAAAAAGGAATACAATATCTAGATAAACCTGCCTCCCCTAAAAAATTAATTTTAATTAAATAATTATAATTTTAATCCTTTTGCTAACAGATGATTGATTAATCTTGACCGTGGCATGCTATATGAAAGCAACAAGCCTCTAACCATGTGATATTGTATAATAGCATCGCTATTTCAGTGAGAAGTTTAGCAAATTAAGCAATATAAAAATTTTAGTCGGCAAAAAGTTGGTGTAGCCGTTGCATAGCATGGCAACTTCAAGATAGATTTTTGTGAACTTGCCATTAAATTGTTCGATGTATAATTGAACGACCAAAATTTGCTACTTAAACGAAAGCGAAACTAATCATGCAAAATCAGGTGATCTCAAATGAAGACTCATCTTAATTTGTTCATTGGTCCAACTCTCAAGATAATAATTTTCATTAAAAATTTAATGTTTTTATAAATACTTAAATGAAAATAACTAGTCCATTTATTCTTTTTTATTCGTAACAAAATTTGTTTTTATTTATGTTTGTTTTCATTTTAATAAAAATATCAATTTTTTCATATATATCTTTATATTTATTGAGCGTAATAAATAAAAAATATAAAAATAAAATTTATATATAAAAGAAAATTTTAAAAATAAATAATTTTTTTAAAAATTTATTAATATTTATACATTCTTTCTCTGTAAACCGATGAAAAGAAAAGAAGAAAGTATTTTAAAATTACAAATTATAATTATCAAATTTAGAACTTTTTTTAATAAAAATATCCAACTAAATTGTTTTTACAATCATCATAAAATTAAAAATTAAATAATTTTTAATAATTTTTCTCTAAAAGTGGGGATACCTTACTTTTCTAACGTAGAATAATAAATAATGAAATTTCTTAACTTAAAATCTTATATAAATTATCCGAACATCTTTGCGACTAAGGTATGATACCTTAATTTAAAATTAAATAAAATTAAATTTAAATTATTAAATATTTTAAAATATATAAATTAATCAAAAACATATATTTTTATTAAAATTTATATGTAAATTAAAAATTAAAAAAAATTGATTCTACAACTATAAAATAAGTCCATAGTGTGACGCACGTAGAACGGGAAGTCTAGTTTATTGTATGTTTACGTCAAATGGCTTTTCCATTAGTGTAAGGGTCTCAATCTTATCAAGTTTATGATTAGTGAAAGTTTAATAATCTGTTTTGTTTTGTGTCCTTCTTGGGTTCTTTGTTGCTTTTTGATCTCCCATTTGTACACGTATAAATCTTTTACTTTGGAATCTCGTACAACCTTAACTTATAATACTTTTCATCAAGAACCCAGAGAAGCGATGCTCGATCATGAGCATGCCATCAAACAGGAGCTGCAGCTAACTTTTGTTGACCCTCAAACATGGTAGAGAGAGGAATGATAAGGAGCCGTATTTTAATAGCCTAATAAGATACAAATGCAAAAATCATTGACTACTGTATTAAATGGAATTATTGGAGTCCCACTTTAAGAAAATCTTTACAAAAATTAGGTATCATTGACTGATTATTAATCATTCAATTTGAAATTTACAAGCTTAAAGTGACAAAAGATAAGAAGGATATATTAGAGTTTAATTAGTACCATCATTTCCTCTTTCTCTTTCATCTTTTACTTTACTGCGAGCTCCATCCATGATCACAATCAATTAGAAAATAAAGAGCCACCAAAAGCCTGAAAATTTTGTGAATTCAACTCAATTTCTTTTCATGTATAAGGAGAGGCCACATTTGTGCATATCCGTAATCATGCCAAGCCTTCTAGTCGACATCAATTCATATTCATTTTCCACGAAAATAACAATCCATTTGGTACGTACAAGGCTTAGTGGTTAATAATCAAACTTTACTTCCCAAAGTATCTGCTTCAATTAATTATATATCTTTTAAAGGCTTCGAAGTACTGTCTAAATATATATAGTCATATTTAATAATGGCTCAATTGCTTGATTTGAATTAGATTGCACTAAATAAATTAATTTCTAATTTTACTAAGAAAAAATGGTAAAAAGAATATAAAAAATTAGTTAAATTTTTTTAAATTTATATATTTGATAAATTTTTTATTTTAATTTTTTTCGTTTTTAACTATTGTTTAAAAACAATTATTAAAAATAAAAAACATTGAACATAATTTCCTGAATTTATATATTATACATAAAATATTATATATTTTTATAATATATAAAATATTATATTTTATAATTAAAGCATTGTTTTTAAAGTTAATTATTATTTAAAAATAATAATTAGAATGATTTTAAATATTCAAACAAATATAAGAATATATTTGTTTTAAAATTTAAAAATAATTTCTACACTTTTTAAGATAAAACATTTTAAAAAATAAATAACTCAAAATTAATTAATATATTAAAATATTTAAAATTTTATAATTAATTATATTTAATTATATCAAACTTTCAATCAAACACACACTCGATCTCTTTAAAAGGTGGTAACCAAAAAAAAAAAATCTCTCCCTAAAGTGTGACTAGACTTTTCAAAATCATGGTACGAACGAATTATCTGTTCATAATTAAATATTCTTTCTTTCTATGAAAACTAACTTTTCCCCGTACTGAATGAAATTGAAAATTTGTAATATGTTAATTTTTTGTATCTTCTATAATTTTTCTCTATTTATTATTTTTTATTATTTTTATTCAAATCTCACATATATATATATATATTAAATTATCAATCTACAGTTACTTATTTTTTAAAATAAATTATTCTAGTAATTTATACTTTTATTTTATGTCATTACTTTCTTTTTTTCATAGAAAAATTTAAATAAGTTGAATCCAACAAATTTATCGATATTAGAATACATTCAAATCTTTAAAAAAATGTTTGTAAAAATTGATATTTATAAATTATCTATCAATAATTTTTTTATATCATAAATAAAATTTAATCTATTAGTTATATAAATTATAAATATAATCCTTATTAACTCAATCAAATTTTAATTGTTAACTTATTTTTTTATACAATTTAAATTAACTTATGTTAAAAACTCCTATATGCATGGGGGTAAAACTTATTTAATTTAATTTTATATAATATAATAAAAATATTACTTTTGAGATCGGAAGATTTGTTTATGATATGACTTATATATTTTTAATTATTTATATTTTATAAAAATAAATAAATAATTTCAACATTAATAAAAATTAATTAAAACAATTAATATTATAAATTTAAATTTATTTTAAAATACTTATAGTGTTAATTATTTAAAGTAATAGATTATAAAATAGATAAATATTTTATTAAGATAAATCTTACAATAAATTAATAATATAAAAACTAAAATTATATACTAAAAAATAAGATTATATTTTCATATTTAAGTAAAAAAATATTGACAATTATTTTTTAAAAATAATTATAGAGTGTTTCTTTTAATTTTATAAAAATCATCAGTTGTGGATTTTGAATTTTCTTTTAATTATTTATGTCTTTTTTCATATCGAATTAAGCTTCTCTTACGCATGTACTTTAATTCCTTTGATAAATTACTATGTTTTGACTTAAATTAATTTTATTTATTAAATTAAATACGTATATTTCCATGAAATTTCAATTTTTTTTAAATTTATACTTAATTTTATCCAAATTAAAGAACTCGTGTATTGCATAAAATACTTATTATTTAAATTAAGTTAACACTTTTATAATAAATTTTTATTCATAATGAATTATCATATACTAGAAGGTTTTGTGATCAACTTAACATCTAACAAAATTCAAATTATTTATTTTTCTTCCTTTAGTTATTTTCGGTGATATTCTCTCCATTATCACACGCAGGACTATGTTTAAACAATTTGAGACTTAATTTAGGCTTAAACTTTAGTTTAATATAACTCACTTATATTATTTTTTATTTGAAAATAATATAATTTTTATATAATTTAAAATTTTAGTATAATATTGATTATTTATTAGTATTTCTTTCAATATTTTCAATTTAAAAAATAAAGCAAGATATTAACATAAAAATTACTATCTAAAATTTATTTATCTTTCTCATCTCTTGTTATTTGAGTTTTTATTTGAATCTCAAAACTTAAAAAATATTAAATAAGAATGAATTAAAAAATATTGTTTTAATGTTGGATACTATTTTAAGTTTTTAAAATGACATGGAATGAAAGAATTATTACAATAAAATTTATTAAATCAAATTTTTTTGGTGTTTATTAAGGATATTTCTTAACTGAAAATTAAAGATGCGTCTATTTAAGATGTAATGATAACTTAAGTAAATATTTTCTTTTTATATTAATAATATATATATATATACTGAAAAATTAAATCTGTATCGACACGTTTAAGAGATATATAAATATAATTATCTAATTATCCGTTAACTATATGAGATTTTATTTGTTATTATATTAAAACTTAAGCAATTAAACAACTGTCTCATTAACCTAAGAAACGGCACGGAACATACTCACAAAGTAAAAAACTTTAGCTGAAAAGCTCAAAGAAAAAAACTTCTTATAAAAACAGTGTCATAAATCTATTTATAATTAGCTATAATTTTTTTTATTTTTTTATAAAAATATATTAAATGTTAATTAAAAATATAAATAAACGAATGCTAATGTTTATACATAAAAAATATATTATTAAATTTAAAATTTATATCTCAAATTTGATTGTATATTAAAAAATACAAATATGAAAAAAGAATATTGAATTTCAGCTTGAAACGTGAACGAGATGCGAGGATGATGAGGATCCATAGATGCATTTCAATCTACGTCGGAAACAGTGGCATGTATGAATATGAATAGAGAAGTTTCACTTTCACTTTAATGAGGGATATGAGGAATTGGGAGTGGGTGCATGGAGCGAATTCCCCTAAAATAAGAACATGTATTGGTAGGAACAAGGAAGGAAACCATAAACGGCAAGATAACTTGTAATCCTGAAATGGAATATTGGGGACCCCATCAAATCAATTGCGGAAACAATAAAAAGAAAAGAAATTCAATTGACGAAGAAAGGGCCTTTCTTCGACAAAAGCTTCTGCCGCCTCTACCCTCTATCGCCGGCCTGCACTGTCTTATCAAAACTGTGACACTACCTTTCCTTTCTTTAATTCCTCCAATAATATTACCCTGCTGAAAACTACGTTTGATGGTTAAGGATCCAATACAATGTTCATCTTTTGTTATAAAATTTGGAAATATAATTTTACAAGAATTCACGTTTTAAACAATTCATTTCATTTAAAATAACTTTAAACCATTTAATTTTATTTCAAAAATCAAATAAAATTGCCTTTGATATATATAACAAATTTTTTGTAAATCTTCCACTTATATCTAATCTTATTTAATAAAAATAATTTTTATAACAATTAATTTTAAAATCATATTTTTTAATTTTAAAAAAACTTAAGTTGTTACATAAGGATATATTATAAAATAGATTCTGTTAAAGTACAAATTACATTTTAAAAAACAAAACATAATAATATTTATTAATTAAAATGTAATAATTGATATTGAGATAAATTATGTAAAATAAATCATGAAATTCATAAATTTTAAGCATTAAATTAATTAATTAATTAATTAATAATATTTTTTTCTTTATTTTTTCAATTGACTTTGCACATTACAGTTTACAAGAATCAATTTTATATTATATTTTTAATACATTTTTTCATACAAGAGTTATTTAAATTTATTATGTAAAATTTATCATTTATTAACGGTTTAATATTAATTTGTTAGTATATTTTTTTAACAAAAATAAATTATTAATACATACATTATAAATTTATACTAGTAGTGGTAATGTATATTATATTAATAAATAATTTTGTTAGTATTAATTGTTGATATTTATTATTAATAAATTAAATATTAGTGTGATATATTATCTATTAGTATATATGGTTAACATTTATACTGATAATTTAATTTTTAAATATAATTTATATTAATAAAAATTATTCTAAAATTAAAAAAAAAATTGTTAAAAATAATAATTTTTTGTAGTAACCTAAAACATGTGTATAAGTTTTTACCACATTTTTGTCAAAGCTAACATGATAAGATGAGTTGCTACGCTTGAGACCTTATAAATTAATAAAATAATTAATTTGATCTTTGTATAATTTGAATAGGAAATGAGTTGTATTTATTTCCTCTTTAAAAAGAACCTCACATGCACATAATTAAACACACAAATCCACAATACATATAAATCGCTTTAAATTAGATTCTAAAAATCGGATTTGAAGATTACACAATAGACAGTAAAATAATAAAATTGGCTAACTCCACTTTACAATAAAAATTTTAAAGTTACAAATTTACTTGTTTCCTTTTAATGTAATTTATTTTATAGTTTTGTTAATGATATTTATCTTTTTTATTTTTTATCCATTTTCTTTACTGCTCATCTATAGAATTTAATTAAAATATATTAATAATATAATTTTTCTATATTATCATCCAATTATAAATTATTATATTATTAAAAATTATTAATTTTATAATAACTACTTTAAAGATCAATATTTACATATTTTTAATTAAATAATAATATAAAAATATTTAATCAAATAATATATTAAAATTGAACTATATTTTTTAATATAAAACATAAAGTTACATTTTAAAAGATAATTTGACTCAATAAAATATTTTAATTTAATTCAATTAATAATCAGATCAGTAATACTAACTTAACAAAGCATAATTTAAAAAGAAAAAAGTTATTAGAAAGAAAGTAGAAAGTAAAAATTGATAAGCTCATATTTGGTAGACTTATTAAAATTATTTTCTTTACATTTTGTAATTAAGTAATTGTCAGTTAGGGAAAAAAGTGGTAAAAATCTTATATGTTCGTACATAAATTCATAAATCATAGAAATGAGTGAAAATTATGAAAAGTATATCATTTCAATCATATTGCATTTTCAATTGATGGGGTTGAAATTTGAGGAAAGAGAGCTTAAGAAAATAAAGGTAAAAAATTAAAGATTTAGAAGCATATTTTCATAATACTAGATAAATAAGAGTTAGAGTTTATCTTCCAAACCCTAATAAAATTCTGTCCAAAACTCAAAAAAGCTATGCTTATTGGGGGTTATTGATTGCTTTGTTTCTGACTTGTTTGAGCTTCTACACCCAAGCATGTTGATTGATATAAATATATAATTCTAATTGTTTTAAATAACTTTTGGGGGAGAATTCAGAATTGTTAAAAGATTTCTCTTTCACTGGGACTTGAAGCTTGTAGGAGTAAGATCTTAAAGCCATAATCTCATCTTAATTTCATCATCTAGGTTTTATTTTATTTTATTTTATCTCTTTTTTTATTATTAAATTTTAATTTTCCTGTGCTGAGAATGAAAATTTCAATCTAAACTCTATAATTGTGCATTTCATTTTAATTTAAGCTTATTTGGTTTAATTTATTTATTGACTTGTTTTTTTATATTGTTTCTATGAATTGCTCATTAGTAAATGATGTTAGATCCTTATTTATAAATAGAAAATTAAACTAAGAATTGAAAATAAGATAAGATAATATAATTAGTGATATTTTAGGGTAGAGATTAATTACTAATTGTTAGATTTTAAAATTGTAAAATATAATATTTTAAATTGAAAATCTATAAAAAAATAATTGATTTATGAAAAAATTTAACATAAACTATTTTACTAAATTTATTTTAAATAATATTTTTAATTTAAATTGAGGCAGCTTTGAATTGCTTAACAGATATTATGAGGAATTATAATCTTAATGTATTTTGCATAATAAAACTTTTTATATCACACACTTTGATCTTAGTTTGAGAATTTTCTTTTCATATAATCACAGTTTTGATGAGTTTTAAGATTGTAATCAAATCTCTTACTTAAAACTTGAGTTCAAATAAGGATAAATTTGTTAGCTGATATTTGATCCTTTAATATTGTATTTACCTACTTTATTTTATGCAATGTTTATTAGTAACATTAGTAACTATAAAAGTAGGATGGAAGTGAACAAGGCCGTTCGACAGGGACGGTTTGACTCGTTTAAAGCCTAGTTAAGCTTGACTTGTTTAATAAATAGATAGGCTCAGACTTGTTAAAAAACCTTTTTAGATAAACAAACCAGGTCCAGACTTATAAAAAAGTATTTTTAACCTATTCAGGAGCCTATTTATATTTATATATTATATATTTATATTTATTTTAATATTATATTTATATAATATTTATTTTATATTTTATTTATATGATATTAATATATATATATATATATATGTTTTAGACCTATTTAATGACTTTTTATCTTGTAGGCTTTAAATTTGCAAGATTTTTTAGTTAATTGTTTATACAGGCTTTAAGTTTATTTATTAATTTTTTTGTAATGTAGGCTTTTAAATAGGCTTATAGGCCTTGTAGGCTCTAAATCAGACTAGACCTTGACAGAAAAAAAAAAAAAAACCTTTAACAAGTAACAGGCTCAAGCTCAGACCTCAAAATTTTTAAACAGATCAGACTTAAACACTCAAAGTCTAACTCGGTTCGGCCTATTTCCATCCCTATATAAAAGTTTGTAAACAGTATTAGGCTAAAAATATAATACAAAACTAAAAAATATATTAGAAAAGGAAAATATAAGCTTAAAATATAAAGAAATTAAAAAAGTGATAAAATGAAATTTGTATTGGAAGGATGCTTCCATTTACATAAGCATATTATGCCCGTGCATTTTGTCAAACATTCATAAGAATTAACTAAGACAAGTGTTAATAAATATTTTCGTGATACTTATTAAGAATTTAAAAATAATTATTTATTAAAATATTATTAATGTATTTTTATAATAATTTTTTAGTTAATTTTCAATATATTTTTTTATAAAATCTTTTATAATTTATTTTTTTACCTAGTATTTTTAAAACATTGATTAATAAGATTCATTAATTAATCAACAACCACTATATTAATGATAAAGATATAAAAAGTGTATGCTTGTATTTTTTTACACAATTTAAAAAATTGTAAGCTCATTTTCTCTCAAAAGAACAGGAAAGTAAATATTTAAGTATGGGTAACATCATAATTTTATAAATAATATATGCATATAAGTTCATTTTGATTTAACTTAAATCAAATTGATTTTCAAAAGTAGAACTGCGAATTTATTTAATCTAATAAAAACTGAATTTTTATTTTCTATTTCTTATTTTTTATTTTTTTTACAATTTACATTGAATTGGTTTACAAACACCTATTAAAAAGGTTTTACACTTTTTTTCTATTTTTAAAAAATTCAGTGATATGGTATTATTGTTGATTGGATTTGCTTTTCTCAATAGCTACACATTCAATAGGTTTTGACTGCTATATGAAGTGTTATGTGTTTTCCTTTTGGTACAATTGTTATACTTTTTTAGAACAAATTTAACCAAATTCAAGATTTATTGACGAATTAATTTGTCACAAGTCATTTGTTCAACACATAAGTTAATGAAAACCAAATTATACACCCAAATAGCAAAAACTTATTAAAGTCTACTTACTTATATGGTAACTTTTCATTTTCCTCAATCTCTCTGAGTATCACATTATCTTTGTCTTCATGCATGTGTTCAATGGAGGCAGCGAGTGAAGCAAGATCAAATGTAGAGGAAAAACGTGAGGTATCCATTAGTATGTGTAGGGTCACCATGACCCATACATGATAGGCTATAGTTTGGTGGCTTGCTTTTATCAGTTTAATTTGCAAGATCCGTTTATGGGAGCGTCAAAAAGCTGAAAATATCCGCATTCACCTAGCTATAACTTAAAAAACCTCACTTCCCTAAGATGATAAGAGAATAATCTAAGCGAATAATTTGGTTATGCAATGCAGCGTTACATAGGATAGGAACCAATTGGTTGTTGAGGAGAATGGGGAGCAAGATCTCTCAACTTGAACCACGTTGAAATTCTCTAGTAATCAATCCAACTAATGTCCAAGGTCCAATTAAATTAGGAAATGACTTGTTAGATGTGTAAGATATTTAGGCAGAACCCACTTTGTTTAACGTACTTTCAAAATTAATTAGGATTATCTTATATTTAATTTTGGACAAGGAAAGCTATTATTAGTTTAATTTTAATTTGTCATTTTCAGACACAGTTTAGAAACACATGAAAACTTGGGATGAGGAAGCATTGACCGCTCTTTTTAGTTAGGAAGACACCGTTTTGTTATTTCATTCACAAAAGTATCACCACGCCACAACCCAACCCATGTTATGTGGACAGTCTTTTCTAAAAGCCTAAAAAGCTATATCTTAGTTTTTCCACTACATGACAAATTCAAATTCCGCACGCTTATTGGAGGGTCAATCCTTTGCATTTTGTTTGAAAATTTGGGCACCATGAACCATAACATGCGCATATATGTATATATATATATATATATATATATATATATATATATATATATATATATATATATATATATAGAGAGAGAGAGAGAGAGAGAGAGATATCCCACGTACAACCATTTTTTTCTGCCTAGCCCATAGAAAAATCCACACGCACACACCATTTTATTACATTGTTCACTTTAACTTAAAATGGCATGATATATATTATCAATAGTGTTGTGACCTGGTGTCATTAATAAGTACCCCTTGTATCCATGTCAGTATCTTCATTAAGAAGTCTTGATTTCCAAGATTCGCATTTAACATACATTTCTTATATTTTTTTGTTTGTAAAAAAATAAAAATGGGATGTATGTTATATAAATTAACAGGAACACGTGGGGTAGCAAGCGGTGAGAGGAATTTAGATCACAATAAGTTAAGTTATTTTCGCCTTTACTGGGGTCAGCTTGGTATAAAATGTTGAAGGCTGAAATCTACTCTCTTACTAATTGGCATGAAACAATAATAAATTGTGGGCAATAATTAATATATAAATTAATTTTGGGAACTAAGAGAAGAAGATATATATGGAGAAAGGGTATGAAGCTTCCAAGTTGCATCACATTGTGTGGTACAGAAAGTAGTTAATAGGTAACATCATTTGTGATAATTGTAAGTGAGTTGGGACCATACATAACTACAAGTATAAGTTTGAAATCTTTCTTCTCCCCCACCACCACCCACCCGAACATGCCATTTAAAAAAAAGAAAAAAAATGAAAGGGAAGGATGTTATAAATTAAAGTTGTAGGTTTGAGTTATCAATTTCACCTGTGGATTTATGCAACATTTATGATGGTGTTGTGAAGCTTTAGTGTTCATTGAAGGGGAGTGTGGTCCATAAGGTAGAAGGCTGGAAGGGTGTGATTCATGGACTAAGCTTCTTTTGGACACTGATGGACCACTTCAAAAGAGGACCACTCGTCCAGGGTCTAGGACTGTCCAAACTCCATCGCCTTTGTCTGTTGGGGACCAGTCCTTCCTGACATTGACTTCTTTCTCACCCCTGCACTATTTCAAGGCCCATTCCACATTTCAATTACCATTTTTCTCATTTCCATCTCTTTTTAATACCCTAATATCTCTTTTTTTTTTTAAAATATCTTCCTAATTAATATCTTCAAAAGTTTTATTAAAAATTACTAAGAATGAATATTTTTATTTATAAAAATATCATCTTGTTTACCAAATTTAAAAAATAAAATAAAAATATTTTTTTTATAAATCGAACGTTACCTTAATTTTAAGTAATGTTGTTAGAATATTGATTAACGTTTTTGTTTTTTTAAATTGTTTGCTTTGGATACTAGAACCAATTAATCTTTGAATTTGGGATTTCTATAGTGATTTGTAGTTAGGGTTCCATTTTTTTTTCTCTTGGGGTTAGGGTGCAAATTCAATCGATTGATATTAATGGGAAACAAGGAGCATAGCCAGAAATCTTTGCTGATTTGGGATCGATTTATTTTCTTGTCTAGCACATCAATAGCTTTCATTTTCCTTCACTCAACTCTCATGGAAGCAAGTCACTGTTTGGTCTATTAATATTTAATGAACATTTATATTTTTCTACGTCCTTACACATCGTTTTCTTTATCCTTACTTTTTTTCCCCTTTCTTTTTGTCCAATGAAGTGTGATAACGACGAGCATGTCATTGTAGTCAAGTTGATAACGAGTACTTTGGAAATCCATTGCTCAAATAAACCGATTGCATATGTCGTTGGTTACTTTATCAGTAAAAACAGAAATTCATCTTCCAAAATAAACCTCATAAAAGACATAATAAATTAGATGGAATGATATATTAATTAATTTCATTCATAATTTAATTTTGCCTATCCAAATGAATAAACCAAGATAGGAAAATGAAAATGAGCTAACTACTGGGCCTATGTAGGTCCATTGAGTTTGTATTTTTGTCTCTAGGCCTAGATAAGTCCTTTGAGACTATAAGAGATGGCCCAGAGAAAAAGAGCACACACGCCCAGTTAATCCAAGTCGCTGCAAAAGCTTCATCAATCATCACCAATTGTCCAATTGAGTATGATTTTGTAATTATTTTCTTGGAAAAGAAAATATCCACTTTTATGTGCTAAATTATACTCCCTAATTTTTTATATAAGGTTCTCTTTACCAAATCATATATGTTATAAAAATAATATCATTAATTTTAAAAATTAATGCAGTATTTTAAATTTATTTTTATTTAAAACACAATATTAAATGTACCAATTTAAAATTATTATGGTTAAGAATGACAAACATAGACAAATTTTAAAACTAAATTTTTAAAAAAATATTAATAATTATTAAATTTATTTTTAAAAAATTTTTTAAAAAAATTTGGAGGAAATATTACATTTTAATGTCTATTGATTTAAGTGGTAGGAAACTTTATTTCCCTTAAACAATGTCTCATTTAATCTTCTTTCCATCGAAAAATAACACATCTGATGCAAGTATATTTTTAAATTTAAATAAAATCTATAAATTGAATTTATTATTATTAATAATAAATAATATTATAAAAAAATTAAATTGATAACTTTTTAAAATTAAAAATAAATAAAGAAAATAAATTATTAAAATTATAATACATAATATTTATTAATTTATATTAAATTTTAAAATGAAATATAGATTAAAATTGATTACAAATTTACGATTACAATGATATTAATTTAGTTTATTTAAAAGTAAAAGTATTTTTAAATTTATTATAGTTTATTAATATTTAAATTTTAAATTAAGTATTAAATTAATAAAAAAATAAAAAAATAAAATCCTTAAAGTTAAAAAATAATTATTAAAATAATAATATGACATATATTTATTAATTTGATATATTAAAATTTAACAATTAAATTAAATTAAGATCAGTTAAAACTATAAAGTTTTAAGATTTAATTTATCTAGAAAAATATGTCTTCCAAATATACTATAATGTATCACTATTCAAAATTTAAATTAAGCTGGTATTTAAAAAATAAAAATTTAAATGATTAATGTAGAAAATATTACATGACCTCATGAGAAAGATACTAGATTCTAAAAATGTTCCTGTTTATAAATTAGGATTCTAATTTAATATATAAACATAGATTTTTAATTTCTTTATTTTTTAATTTTTTAATTATTTAATATTAATTATGACTTTTAATTATTTTAAATATTTCATATACACACTTTCTTTAATTAGTGATTCATTTAAAAGATATTTTCAATTTTTAATTTTTTATTTAATATTCAAATTTCTCCCATCATCAATAGATACAATTAAATATTTGCAAATTATTAGTTCAAAGGAAATTTTTTCTTATCATTTAAATTAATTTTTGGGATATGTTAGAACTAAAAGTTAGAAAGCTTATAGCTTTCACAGTTTAATTTTTTTTTTTTTTTGTGTATTTTCATTAAATAGACATTTATCAGTTAAACCACCCTTCTCTTGTAATCCCTTCCCTGGAACAAAACATGCATTCCAAGACCAAAATAAAATTCTCTAACAAACATAAGATCAGTGGCTGCACCTTGAGTTCTGGAAACAGGTGCAAGGTATATATTTTAGTTTCATATAATTGCAAATGCACCATAATTCATAACTCATAAATTCATGTCTTTTTCTCCTTTTGATTAACCCTAGTTAACCTTCCTAAATTTAATTTGCTAATTGCAGAATAGGCCTAAGATGAAAAATTATAATAATTTCTATCGAATGCAAACTGGATAGATAAGTTTAGCTTAAAATTAAATCAAATTCATTTAACAACTAACTATTAAAAATGGATTTCTAAACTAATCCATTGTCAAAACCAGCTATAATACATTTTTGAACCTCTATATAAAGGAGTATGATGTAAATTGATCTATAATTCTATGACTAAACTCACGACAAAAGAAAAAGTCTCAATGTCTATACTTTTCTTTCCCTTTCAAATCATGCGCCTTAAATTTACGACCTGTTCCAATTGGGAAAGTTAGCAGTAGCCACGTTCACCATTTTTAAAAGGGTCACCTGCAAACATTGGTATAAGGAAAGAGTAATGATTTTTATACATTACCTTGTATACAATTGGTGTCAATGTAATAAAAATCGTTATAAACTATTTAAAAAAAGCACATTAAAAATTGGCACAAAACTCCAGTAGAATCAGAATTATACAGCAAGACGATTACACTTTTCCAAATTACACCATCCTATGACTTGCAACATATGCTTTGAAAATTGGATTAAAAGATATAACAATAACATCAATGAACTAAGTCAATGGTTCATGTTAGATAAGTAATGGAGAATTGAATGTTATTTATAGAAATACTATAGGAGTAGAGGGAACATTAATTGTTCCTTTGTGCTCATGTTTATTGCGGATCGTAAGAAGTCATAAAAAAAATGATAGCAAGAAAAACATAACATTCATTTATATGGGACGAAAGTATTTTAATTTTAAGTTTTTGTTTTTGTTTTTATATATATATTCAATATCCAATTCAGTTGTTATAAATAAAAACAAGGTTCGCTATCACTGTTTTTCTATTAATAGCAGTTTTTTTTTTTAATTTTTAATTTAAACCCGAAGAAGCTTGTAAAAGCATATTTAAGTTTTAAATTTTTAAAGACTTATATAAAAATACTTCTAGAAGCTTTGAAGTTATGTTTGCCGTATAAACGTTTTTCTCAGTAAAATTTCTTTTAAATACTAATTTAATTTACATTTTGATTATCATCACATTATGAAAAATTTAAAGATGTCTTTAATTTTTAGATGGATTAAATTTAAGATTATAATAATCTTAATCAATTTAAATTTAATTTTAAATTTTAATATTAATTCACAATTAATATTGTAATAATATTAAACAAATTTAATTAATTTTAAATACTATAAAATGTTGAATTCCGATATCAATATCTGAAATTTTGGGATCATGTTGTAATTAGTTATGATTTTTATATTTAAGTTTTTATTTTATTTTCTTTTATGCTACGTCAAACTTTTAGTAAAGATATTAGGCATATAGTTTCTAAATATATTTCTATTTTGATTTCTTTCCTTAATTAGGTGATTTATGGTTGTAATTATAGAGATTCAGTGGGAGACTTGTTGCCATGTTTTCTTTCTGAAGTTCTATAAAACAACTACAACATAATAATCATAAAAATATCATAATACAATTTACAATCATAGAAGCAATGAACTTTGTAGTTAATCCAGAAGGGTCCATATTGATCAATAAGGTGAGAAAACTTCTGGCCCAAAATCATAAAGAACAGACAGAGAAAACAATCAAAGTTAACACGAATACAATTCAGAACTTAACATAGAAAAACAATTGAAATAATGAAACAAAGAATAAAATTGGAATACAAAGTAGGAAAGAATAAAATTGGAATACAAAGTAGGAATCAAAGAACAACAATTAATACACTCTCAAAAGTAAAATAGAAAAACAGTTGAAACAACGAAACAAAGAATATAATAATAACTACAAAAAAATCATAACCTAGAAGCCACAGAAGGGACATTACATCGAAGCCAATACACAGCAACTTTCTACATCTATAATCCCTCAGAAAAGGTAAAAATCTGATTTTTTTTTTCTTTCAGCCAAAATGAAATACCAACCAGTTATCAGTTATCGATCACAAACATTAACGAAAACTATGCAACAATTTATATATAATATAAAATCTTTAAAAAATTTAAAAGTCATTTAAAATAATTATTTCAGTATTATGATTATTCAAATTATTGATGTAGATATTAACAGCTTGATTACCGTCAAAAAACTTATAAATTGACTATTGTAATATATAGAATTAGAATCATATAGTATATCCGGGATTTATCTTCCCTAAATTAAATAAACCGGTAAAGTCAGAAAATAAGGTTACTTTTATTGTTAATTTAAAATTATCTATAACTACAAAATATTTTAATTAAAATTAATGGTTACAAATATTGCTAGAACTAGCATTTTACGACAACTGTCACAAGTATATAATTCCTGTCGCTTTCTCTTAATAGTGCTTATGAATTTGAATTGTTTAGAGAATAAAATAAATTAAAAAAATATGTTATTTAAATAAAATAAATAAGTTTTTAATCCTTATTTTAATTAATTTAGTTTTATAATTTTTTTATGATTTAACTACTAAAAAATTTAAATTTAATTTTACTCCTTCGGTTAACTACTTAAAACCTATAATAAACTTATTTAACCGAATAACTAAATTCAAATTTAAAATATTTTAAATAGTTAAATCATAAAAAAAAATTCAGGGCCTAAAACCAATTCAAATGCTATTTTACAAGAACTAAAAAAAAAAGGTTAACTCTTAGCTCTCTCTCTCTCTGAAAACCCTTCTAATCCTTCATTTTCACGGACTGTATCCCACCCAACACCCTTTTCATATGCTTTCTTTCACACTTTTCAGTGTGCGTTTTCACTGTGTAGTATCCGATTCTGTTCTAACAAGCACAAAAACAACATCATTCTCTCATCATAAAAAAAAACCCCAACAAAAAGTCAAACGTATACCATTTGCGGTATTTTTTTTCTTTTTGTTATGTTTGGATGAAAAATTTTAAAATTTAAAAGATGAATAATCATGAAAAAAAAATAAAGCACAAAAAGTTATAAATATTAATTTTAAAAACATTAAGCATAATATTTTTTTTTAAATTATCTTAAAATTGATGTAATTTAAAATTCTTTCTATTTAAGATAAAATCTATTCAATTAAGAATTTATAGCATTTTTAAAATTTTTTCCTTATCATCCAAATGCACATTATGTAATAATTTAAAATCACTTTATCGAAATATAAGATTTCTGATAACAAATAATACTATATGTTACTTTTCACGCTCCAAGAGAGACATGCTAAAGCAACGATTTTTCTTTAATGATAAATTCAAGCACAAGTTGACATAACAAGTGCTCTACTATTTTTCTTGAAAACTAATACCATCCGAGGTCAATATTTTGATTTTTCTTTCTTTGATTTTGCATTTGTCATTTAAATGTAAAAAATGTAAATATAGTTGTTACTTTTACTGTGTAGGATTGGTTAACAAAAGAGCGTTGGAGAAGCTTTTACCAGTTAACACTTAATTTCTTACGTATGATTATCATAAACCCACACCGCAATTACGCTTTTCTTTCCCTTTTGTATGAATGAGGGCAAAATTTAGTTGAGAGCAAAATTTTAGGATTTTCTTGGATGCCTTTGTCGCAGCAAAAGCAAGATTATTGCGAGAGAAATTGAATTTGCCGATTAAATTTGTACGACAAAATGTACAAAATAAGAGATAAATAAGTACAGAAGAGAAAAATAAATATAGGCGAAAATATTGTAGAAATTTGTTGTACAAATTTCATAACTCATTGCAAAAACCAAAGACATCAAACAAAAACAGCTGGAAAGCTTACAAACCAATCACAATTAGGATCATCTACAAACTCACCAAAAAAAAGTGCAACAAACTAGCACGCAAAAAACACAACATAAAAATCCACGTTGGTTATAAATATAATGCACACAAACAACCATATATACAATAGAGAGAAGAGGGGAGATTTTGAAACTTAGTTGGACTAAATAGAAAAACAGAAAATCTATTAGCTGGTATGTGACCCACAATACTGTACGTGCAATTCCAACCAGCAGTATAACTGGTTAACATAACACCTGTCAAGTAAAATCAGCAACTTCATAAGCCTTTATGTTTTGACAAATGTGAGCCTAATATTATTATGTTAATTTGTAAGGTTGACTCATTTTCAGAAATAAACCAAGGTTGATATTTTGTTGATAAAAAGCTACAAAGCTATCAGAGCATTAAATAAAAGTTGTGATTAAAAAAATGAGCGTTTCACACGGCAGAGATAGTTAAGTTTAACCAACTAAATCCAGATTAAAATAACAAAATACTGAATCTTATTAAATAATGTTTTTCTCTAGACTTATCAGTATTATTCTATAGGCATTAAGAATACCTACCTGTCTCGGTAATCATTCACAAGCAATCTTGGTGTCAAAGCTGCTAAGGCATATTGCAAAAGCTTCAAAGGCAGAGATTGGATACTGGTAATCCATGGTGAATACATCCTTTCCAACTTTTCCAAACTGTAGAATAACATTTTCCTGAGCCTGCTCAGAAACTCCATTTTTAGGAGATGCAACCAGCTGGAAATTTTTAACTGAAGCAACTGTCACTCGCCCATTGAAGTTCAGACACCAGCATTGAAGTTGTTCATGCCACCTTGGGGACTTGTTTCGTAATACCAGCATCCCCTCATTTTGAGAAGGCAAAGGTACTGATTGGAGATTCTCCATGCGGGTTGATTTTGATCTAAAGAAAGGGATGGATGGAGAAGTATCAATTGTGCTATGAAGAAATTGAGTCTGTGTTGGGGCCACACCTCCAGGTTCAACAGCTGAGGCAGGGATAGCATCCATAACACATTGCATTATTCTAGGGCCCCTATTAACATTTTTGACAACTTTTTAGTCATTATTCAAAATCAAAAATCAAAATTCAATAAAATAGATCAATAAAGCCACCTCTTGAAAGGAAAGCTGAGAACAATCAATAACATAGAAAAAAAGTCACCAAAGATTTTCAAACAATTCTATTCACCCAAAAGAGAGACTATTTCAGTAACAACACCAATACCTAGAGCCCAAAACATTCAGATCATATGAGACACGGGCAATGGGATAGTTGCCTGCAGGAACTCTTGGAGAAACTTGTTTGAGACTAACTAGCCTGGTGGAACGAGACTTCGTAACTTTGGCTCCATAGATTGGTGGGTGTGCATCATACACGGTGAATTTGGTGCCCAGAAAGTTTGATCTATCACCAACAAAAAAAAGGAGCCTGATTTTAGGCCTAAAGAAAGATGATTAACAAGTCATGTCAAATATAAGCTAAAATACCTCAACTTCCCAATATAGGTGCTACTCCCCCTTGATACATCATCGTAGTTTAGAGAGATAATATAGTCAGTGTGAGTCGCACGTCGACACTTGCGTGCAGCAAGAAGGAATTTGCCATCATCAGTTGAGGCTACAAGATTATGTAAATCAAAATCATAAAAGCATCAGGATATGGAGGAAAAGAAAAAGGAAGCTCTTTATTAAGTACTATATTAGTAGTTTAGATTAGAACAAGCTAATAAGGAAAAATGATTACTGTTCATCAAGCCTGTGAGTTATGAAGTTTAGAAAGCATTATATCACATAAATTAAATTTGAAATGTCTGGTAGTGCTCACCTTGGTTTAAACCAAGAAACAGATAATATGTTTGATTACTACGATTTCGTTTAATATAGCACTGAAGAAGAGAGTCCCTTGGACCAGGCTGCACAATGACAAAAAGTAGCAAATTAAGGTTAGGCAATAACTAGAATACTAAATAATATTAATTCTTTCATGTAACTAATATTACAGTGTGCAGCCAATCCTTATCATGTTTCAATGTAGAACTTCTTTTGCTTTCTTTTTGCAATATGAAAGAAACTAGAATTACTTGCACGCTTAAACTCAAATGTCAAATGTTATACTGGAGTTTGTTTTCCTAGTCGAAGAAGGGTAGAGGAAGATGTAATACAATTATATTCAAAACTATGCACTTAACATGGAACTTTTGCATCTTAATAGAAAAAAAACTGTATCAAAAGTCAATACTCATTTCATACTATTGCCATATGAGTATAAAACTGAGCAAAGAGCAAGCAGTGCAAAAATCATGATATCTCTGACAAGCAAGGAAGCATTATTCCGAAGGATAAACAAGGTTTGAGTAATGGCATAGAAGGAAATTCATTCACCCCTCCAAATGTTCTTAAATCCTCCTGACCTTAAAAAAAAATGTAATCTCAGTAGTTCTCTCAAAGAGGCTTAGATTATAAAGATATAGCATATAACACACAATGAAACAATAACGTGGCTGATCATGGGATCAAACACAAATGAAAATAACCGTTGACAATTGTATACTACATGTTTTCACTTTAGCAACACTATTTGAAAAGGAAAAATTGCGAAAGAGGCAGGCAACATGGAGTGTGCGGATACCTTTTCACATGACACCAATACCACAAATAAAAAGGAAGCTAATTGATAAAGAAGACACTGATATTTCATAAATTTGAACTGACTATTGAAAATTTTCAATAAAAAAAAAACCTAATCAATTAATCAAATTCCTGCAATATTTCGTGCTCTCTCACTAACACACTTGTTTAGGGTGAGGAGTGGGTTGGAATTCACCTCACATCCTCACATCCTCACAACTCAACAGTGCCTTCCCACTAAACTTCTGTAAAAGCAGGTTTTATTGGTTGTAGCTTCTTCTATGTAAGAACAGCATAAAAAAGTAAATAATTCCGTAAAACAATGTAACTCATCAATCTTCCCCAAACGAAGTAAGTCATCTATCTCATATACCATTGAAGAACATTATATTGTCAAGAAAACCAAACTACTTAAGCTTAAAATGATGTCAAGTCAACAACAAAGTTCCCCAAGCTTAACTCAAAAGGCTAAAAAAACCAAACACTAGCAAGTGGGCAGCTGACTACAGGAATTGAATGGACTAATTTACAAACCACAGCCAAAATAGAAAAAAAAGTTACAAAGTCAATACATGGAAAAAAATCATGCATGAATTTAAGCATAGCATAAATTAACTAAAGAAGCAAAAAGTGTGGTGACAAGCAAGACCTGCTTCAATGAAATTGGGAATGTCAACTTGCCGGATACTTGAGGGGATTTGACAATTTCCTTCATGATTTCTCTCCAACTGCGGCAAACACCGGCGCAAGAAACAACATGTTTCCGGGCAGGCCAGGAATGTTCAGAGGCCTCTATCCTCATGAGCACATCCCTCAAAAGCTCAGGGGGCATATTAGCCCAACAACTCTGCTTCAACCCATCAAGCACCACCAAACTATCCTGCCCAATACCATCACTGTGTGACTGTGACCTGGATCTCATCCCATACCCAAACTTCACCTCAAAACCCCTCCTTTCCAGGAAGATACTCCTAAACGACATCGTCACCCTCTTTCTTAAACCTTGTTGCAGGCCATTGCCAGTACCCCAACTCCCCTAAACCCCTAAGTTGATTAACAAAAGACCAAAAGCATGAAAAATTTTCACGAAAAAGTTTTCCTTTTGTCGAAGAAAGGAAGCACTAGGGGTACCCAGAATGACATATACACATTTTAGCTTCGATTTCAAAGAAAATTGAAACTAACATGAATAAATGAATAATTAACTAGACAAACCCGGATTTTGAACCAAAAGAGCACGAATCCCTTCCCCCCGGAAGCATGTTCGGAATTGAGGAGGAAGAGGAACCCTTGTGATCAGTGTGGAAAATAGAAAGAAAGAAGTAGTAAAGTTAGAAGCCAAAAAGTGGGAGTGAGGAATGTGCCAGATCAGGGTCCGGGCTGGTTAGGACCAAATGCTCTTATCCAATACCATTACTAATATATGGATTGGGTTTGGTGCCAACCCCAATTTCATTCTTCAGCTTCATTTAATATTATTTTTTTAATTTCTATCATACCATAGAAACTAGGGTCTTCAAATTTGAAGAATCCCAATGAATATTTAATAGTAAATAAAATGAAATGAGATAGAACAAAATTATTGAAACAAGTGAAACCAAATAAAAAAAATTAACTTTATTATTTTAAAATTTAAATATTTATATGATGACACAAATAAAATGTTTGGTTTCATCTCACACCCCTAAATTGAACGAAAAATAAAAATAAAAAAATGTATTGTGTTTAGTTTGCAATTTCATCACTACTATACCATCTCTCTATCTGGAACTTGTATTTTCCCCATGTTGTAGAAGAATACCAGATCCACCAGTTTAAGAAAGTGAAAGTGAATGCAATGGTGAAGAGTGGAAGCAAATTCTTTGAGTAGTCTTCCTCAACTAACTAGGTATATTGGGTTTAATTAAGATCTAAATGTTGACCACCAACTAGGAAGGCTTTTTATGGCCTTTAATTGAGTTTAATTAACTTCTATGTTCTTCAAATCCACTCAATTTAATTTGCTCCTACTAGTGATTTCTTGATTTACGGGTATTGAAACCTTAATAACCTCTTGTGCGTGCCGTTTCCTTAAGCACCTCTTGTATATTCTACACGTGTTTTACTGTTCTGCTATATTTAGAGGATATTTAGGCTCTTTGGTTTGGTTTTTTAGACGAAATATCAATTTCTTGATAGAAAGATTCAAATTTTATCCTCTACGTTGAAATTCAAGCTTGCATGTCCTGATAGCTCGATTTTACAATTGGTTCGTTGATTCTCTACTAATAAACCTAACTTAATTAATCCACCAATGACGTTTCATCCTCTTATATGTGTTAACCTTTTTTAAACTGATTTTTTTTAATATTTTGTTTAGATAAACTTGATAATAGTAAGAAAATAAATTGGAGAGTATAGAGTAAAAATAGGATAAAAAAAGTTGTTTAGATGAATGGAAATAAGAGAGAAAAAAAAGGATTTTTTTTTCTTCTATTATTTGAATAAGTAAAAGATAAAGTAAAAATAAATATTAATAGTATAAATTTTAAAAAATAAAATTTAAATTTAATTTTTTTTACTACGTTTTTTATTAATATATTTTTATTATTTTGAAAATGTTTAATAATTTTAACGTTTTAAAATATAAATTATTCTCCTTTAATTTTCACATTAAACAAGGGAAGAAACATTTTTGTTTTGAATTTTGCAAAATTTAATTTCATCCCTTTCTATAATACAAATACAAGTAAACAAAGGTAAAAAAATAAAATTCATCTAAATTTAGAAAACAAAAAATACATTCTTTATTATTCTACTCTAGATCAATACTTATTATCCATCTTCAGATAAAAATTAAAACTCCTTAGATCATATAAACTCCTAAGTAGCTATTATTTTCATTTGTAAACAAGTAAATAAATGATCAATCAACTAAAAACTTATTATATTAATATTCTTGATTATTACCAAGAATCACAATCTTAACTAATTAAATTTCACTTCTCATGATACAACTCTTCTAAATATTGGACCAAATAATTTAATTAATAAAAAGTAAGAAAGAATACAAGACATATTAATTTTTATTATATAGCTTCTATTAAGTATACTTTTACTAAACAAAAAGGTAAAAAATAAAACTTTATCTAAAGTGCACTTTCGCAATATTTGAACTTTTAAAATGTCCATATTAGTTCAAACTTTAGAAGTACATAACCTTTAGGAGAAATTGGTCAATAGAATTTTAAGAAATTTTTTTTTTAAAATAATATTTTTAACATTTTTTTTAAAATATTTCTTTAAAGAGATATAGTTTCGAGAACTTTTACTTCTACTTTTAATTCTTTTTTTTTCTTTTTTTAAAATCCCAAGATCTAAGAACACATTACTTAAAATAAATTAATGTAAAAATAACTTTAAGTTTAAAATTTTATAAAATTTTCAAAGAACTAGTTTAACTAAGTTATTGAAATTGATTTACCAGTGTAGGTTTGAAAATTAATGTAGTTTACATGAAGTTTTGTATTTGAACCTTATATTTTTTAATTGTAAAATAAAGTACTAGCTTAATTTTATAGATAACTATAATCTATCTAAAAGATAAAATTTAAGTAGTAATTAACAACGATCAAAAAGAGAAAAAAAAAACTAAACAAACTATTTTATTTTTAAGAAAGGAAATTTTATACAAAAGAATACCATCTTTTAGAACAGTCCATTTTACAAATGAAGCATACTTAATTTGTGTACCAAAACTAGACATATGGCAAGAAATTATAGATTATGAAAATATTGGTCTTAACAAATATAATATAAGAATCATAAATGTGATTTAGAACTCCAAAATTGAATAGATCCAAGTATCTATAAGGCATGTTTGTTACATGCATTTGATAGAGATTAGTTTAAAATATATACTGCATATAAAAATTAAAAAAAGTGGTGTTTGGTGAAACACGATCAAACATTGTAGTTGACTGATGTATTGTATATACCTTAAAATAGAAAGAAAATTTTACATCACCTAGAAAGAATCTTAGATCATCTTTTCTTAATAAAATTGGTTTTAAGTTAGTTATAGAATTTGATAATTATGCAATTTATAAGAATGGGGATTTTTGTGGGAAAAGGTTCTACTTATGATGAATTATTTAAAATAAATGTTGATGAATGTGATGCAAATGATTCTATTTCTACTTATATGCTTGTTTAATATTTTTGACAAAAAACTTTAGTCATATAAAATAAATGTGTAAAAAATAATAAAACTTATTTCTAAATTGAATAAAAATTTAAAAAATGTGAAATATGTAGCAAGACTAAGATCATATAAAAAAATATCATAAAAATATTATGAAAAATTATTAATTTTTAATTTAATTTATTATGATATTTGTGAATTTCAAGGAATTTTCACATGTAGTGGTAGAAACTTTATTATTTTTATAGATATTTTTATATTTACATATGTTTATTTGATATGAAGCATAAAAGTAAGTGTAATCTCCAAATTTTATATGAGCCATAAAAGTAAGTGTAACATCCAAAATTTTTATGATAGACTCTTTAACTTACATTGTTTCTTTTAGTGAAAAGTAAAATGAGAATTGAAACAAAAGTTAAGGAGAATTAGAAAACTTTTGGTAAAATAACAAAAATATCCTTGCGTTTGGATAACAACAAGCAAACATGCAGCTAATTCAAAATAAAAACTAAAAGATATTCTAAAGGCTTAGGGCCCATCAAAGATGATGCAACTTTGGAAGGAGGAGCTGGACTGTGCAATGGAGATCGGAGAGAAAGTGGAAGATGAAGGTGAATTCAGTGTAGTGTTCAAGTATTTATGAGCATCATCTTCCTTGGAAGAAGAAACTCATTCTTCACCACCATGGCCACCATGGATAAGGAGGATTTCTAACCCCAAGCCAGTTTGAAAAGGAAGATAGAAGAGAGAACTCTCACACAAATTTGAATAGAATTCTTTTATGACTCAAAAGTGATGAAAAATGCATATAAGAGTGCCTTATATAGGCATTATGGTGCGCCTAACATAGCGAAAGTTTTAGCTGCTTGGAGCCTTAAGTTTGGGCCCAATGTGAATCCCTAAAAGAAAGCTATCCTTATGCCTAGGGCTAGCCTGCAAGTTGGGCCAAGGCAAACCCAAAAGCCTGATAGAAAACTAGAGAGAAAATAAGTCTATTCCTATACATATTGTGCCTTTTATACATAATCATAGGTTCTATTATAAAATATGTAGGGTTAGTGGAGAGGTGGGTTGAGCCTCTGAGTGAGTTTCCAAGAGGCCCAAAAAGGTCTCCACCTCTGTTTGCAATCTCTTTACCCTAACCCTGGTGATAGATCGAATGGGCTTGAGCATCCTTCTTGGAGTAAAGGTGTACTTTGGTGTAGGTCCAAATATCTCTGAGGA
Source organism: Canavalia gladiata (assembly GCA_037954105.1). NCBI lineage: Eukaryota > Viridiplantae > Streptophyta > Magnoliopsida > Fabales > Fabaceae > Canavalia > Canavalia gladiata. Next base: position 22,520,627 of record CM075660.1, read on the forward strand.
TACCTCTGCATCAAGTCCTTCCCTTTGGAGTGTATTCATTCTCCAATAAGAATTGTCATCATCAATACTTGCAGTAAAATGAGAGAGGTTAGAAATATTAAAGGTAGCACTAACACCATAATCTCTAGGCAAATCAAGACGATAGACATTAGGGCTTATTTAGAACTTGGAATGGATCGTCTCCCTATGGTTGCAACTTAGTTTTTCTTAAAGAAGGAAACCTCTCCTTGAAAAGAGATAACCAGACCCAATCACCAAGCTCAAATAGAACCTCCTTTCTACCCTTATTGGCTAGCCTAGCATAATGTGCCATTTTCTTTTCTATAATGGATTTGACCTTAACATGGAGCTCTTGAACATAGTTTTCCTTTTGGGCTCCATCCTTACTATGATAGCTGACTAGGTCGGGAATAGGAAAGAGATCTATAGGAGTGATAGGGTTAAGCCCATACACTACCTCAAAAGGAGAGTGTTGGGTGGTGGAGTGTGGTGTCTTGTTGTAGGAAGACTCAACATGGAGCCAACACTCCTATGATATGAGATTCTTACCCACCATAGTCCTAAGAAGGATGGAAAAGGTCTTATTCACCATTTTAATGTAGCCATTAGTCTAGGGATGATAAGTGGTAGAGAAGAAGAGTTTACTTCCAAGTTTACCCCAGAAGATACACTAGAAATGATTGAGAAACTTGATGTCTCTATTAGACATGATACTCCTAGGGATCCCATATAGTCTTACTACTTTCTTGAAGAAAAGTTTGGCTGCAAAGCTAACATTATCCACTATGTGATAGGGAATAAAATGACCTATCTTACTGAAATGGTCCACTATCAAAAAGATGAAATTCATTCCCCTTGGAGTTTTGGGTAGTCCTAGGACAAAGTCTATACTGATGTCTACCCAAGGGGAATCAACTATAGGTAAGGGGTGTATAGGCCATAGGATTTCAACAAGGTGTATTGGCTATTTACAGATGATGGACCCTCTTTATCATTAAGCTATTGTAGTTTGTATAACTTAGGATGGGGGTGGTTACTAGCCCTAATTTGGTTACTAGCCTAATGCTAGCAACATTTGTGAAGCCACCCCATCGATAATTAAGGATCAAGTGTGCCCCTTGGTGGAAAATCCTGTATGGAAAATGTTTTCTCTTTGAATTTCTTTATCCTCCTTGACTTTACTCCCTAGTAATCTCCTAACACTAGGAGATTACCCTTAAGGGCATACTCTAAGAATTTTCTCTTATCATAATTAGGATCACAATGAACGACAATCGAAAGTGTTTTGGAAGAAGAAATTATTTTTCAAGAAAGTGAAGTCACCACCAAAATTTTAATTTATTTTAAAAGGGAAAAATGTTGAAAGAACTCTTTGAAAAAATTATAAGTCTAGGAGTCGATTACGAATAAGAAAGGTATTAGCATTTACTCACACATCCAAAAGAACGACACCCTTTATTAAATTGTATAACAAATTGATCCTAACTTTAAAAAAATAACAAACTCCAAGTATACAATAAATGAAGCAAAAGAAAATTTGTGAATGAAAATGGATCAATAAAATATAATAACGAAATAAGAAAAAATTTATTTACATACATGAAAAATCAAATATATATGTAAAAAATAGCATGATAGGATCTTAGACCTTGGTTCTACGTACTTCTAGGTGTGGTGGAAAACTCAAGATAATGTAGTTTTATATGTAATTGTTCAAAAATAAATTGTAAAGACCTTTAAGAAATATTAAAAAAATAAACTTTACAGAGGAGTTTTATAAAAGATTGTTTTTGAAAATATTCATATTTAATTTCTTCGATTTCACATATGCACAAGGTTTAAGACAAACATAGGATGTACTTAAACCCAAATGATTCTTCCAACATGATAAGATAGAGTAATCTATACATAAACATTTAAAACTTGTTGCATGAGATTTGGAATTCAAATATTTAAATTAAATACATAAAATGATAAATTTAAAGTCAATTTATTTAAAAGAAATTTTAATAATATTTCGTATCAGCACATACACAAGATTTAAGGCAAATGTAGGTTGCACTTAAACTCATACAATTTATCAAACACAATGAGATAGAGTAATCTATACATATGCATCTAAAGCTCATTACGTAAAATTTAGAATTAAAATATTTAAATTAAATATATAAAATGGTAAATTTAAATTCAATTTATTTAAAATAGATTTTAATAATATTTCGCACCCACACTTGCACAAAATTTAAAATAAGCGTAGGTTGTACTTAAATTCATACGATTCTTCAAACATAATAAAATAAAATAATCTCTATACACACCTCTAAAGTTCGTTGCGTGAGATTTAAAATAAATAAATTTTATTTAAATATATATAAGAAGGATAAGAAGAACAGATTATTTTCTTAGATATATTATTATCATAATTTTTAATTTAAAATTTAATAATAACAAATAAATTATTCTAAACTTTCTCTACAATTTGAATAAAATATATATCAAGAAAAATTTAATTTCACCCTCTTTTATTTTAAATTTTAATAATTTTTATAATTTATAATTTATTTATTTATTTTTATAAAATTTGAACAAAAATTATATCGAGAAGTTTTTGGTTTTACCATTCTCAATTTTTAGTGATTTATTATGAATCTATTCTAAAAAAATAGATGAAATTATATACTAAGTAATTTTTGGTCTTATAATTTTTAAATTAAAAAAAATTAATAAGAATGATAAGATTTTTTTATTTTAACAATTTATTTTAAAAATTTTATTCCATAATATTTGTATTATGGGAAAAAATTGGTTTCACTATTTTTATGGTAAAAAAAATTATAATGAATTACTTTAAATTTTATTTTTACAAAATTTATTCCAAAAGTTTAGGTTTTTTTTAATATGGCACATTTTTTGTTTAATATTGGGCTTATTTTTTGTTCACTAAGCTAGATTCCTTTTCGTTTGTAGGCACAGCAGCTTATTTTGTTTGGCTAGGTTCTAGGCCCAATAATAATAATTAAGAGAATAAAATATGTAAAAGAGGACTTTTAAGAATCAAACCCAAGGCATGAAGAAGCTTGTAGCGAAGCAACCACTTAGTGAGGCACTTTGGGGTTAGCATAACAAACAGTGAGAAATAATGGACACTTATTAAATAAAATAGGTGAAACATGATTCAAACCCTTACCTTTTGGGTTAAATGAGACAAGCTAACCATCCAACTAAGCTCATGGATATGATTTAGTGACCACAAATTTTTCTTAATTAAAATTAGAACAAGTGGCCTAATTACATGAATTTGGGCCCAATAACTCCATACCCTATTAGAAATTAGAAATCCAAACCAAATTTTATGAATGCTTGGGGACTCAAGATATTAGGGTTAGAGAATTTGGAAAAAGAGGGAGAAGGAATGAGAGATGGTTGCCACGATTGTTGCTAGAGAGAGGGTCACCGTGGAGATGAGAGAGAAAGGGGGAAATTGTTGTCGTTGGAAGAGAGCGGGATCATGGCAATAGAGGAGATTCTATAAGGGAGAGAGAGAGAGAGAGAGAGAGAGAGAGAGAGAGAGAGAGAGAGAGAGAGAGCTCTGATAAGGAAAAGGGGATAAAGCCACCATTGGAAGAGAAGAGGAGAGTAGCATCACTGAGTTTGAGAGAAGAACAATGCCATCGCAGCCAGAAAAGGAACTAGGCAGTGCATTCGTTGGAGATGCAGCTTCTTCGATGGTGACTGCAGAAGACTCTTGGCAATGATGGAAAAGACCTGAGGTAAATGGAAGAACTTTTTTTTATATTTAGTTTTTTTTATGAATTTATAGGTGCCTATTTTCTCAAACAACTACATCTTTCTGAGTAAAATCTTAATCATCTATGTATTTCATGGTTGGGTTTGATGATTGGTGACTATGGTGATGATTCTGGAGAAAGGTTGGTAGAAGGAGGAAGAAGAAGAATGGAAGGGTTGATGATTCTGGAGAAAGGTTGGTAAAAGGAGGAAGAAGAAGAATGAAAGGGTAAATTGTTTGGATTGTTTTCTATTCAAATTACTGCTTATCATTGCTAAAGCTAAATTGCATCTGGTTGTAACTAGGCCAAGTATGATTACTATTACAGATTGAACAAATTGTGAGAGGAATAAGTTATAACCATATCTGCAGGTGTGATGATTTCTTATCATATATATATATATATATATATATATATATATATATATTAAAAAAAGTATCAATCTTGTGAACACAGACAAAAAGTTAGGAACTTAGATATAATATCTAGATGACTATAAGATGAGCAAACATCATACTTAATAATAAATTAAAAGCATGGCCTTTTGTAATTAGAATTGCAAACTAAACTCAGTAAGTAGAAATGTCAAACTAGATGAATTAATCTCCTTCACCAAAGGAATTTCGAACGAGAAAATTTTTATAGAATGACCAAACTTTTTTTTTATATAGAAAATAAGATTCAGTCTCCAAATCTTTTGCTCTATGAAAATATGGTGAATCACCCAGCCCCCTTAGAATTTTTAGCCTTTTGTTTTTATAGAAAACTTAATTTAAATCTTACCCAACCAAATGGATTTTTTCTCTCTATATTTTGAATTCCACTCTTTTAGCAATATGATCCCTATAATTGTGCACAATAATTTTCTTTACCTCCCTTGCATGTATGTCTTAAATTGCTTTTTTAATCCATACTAGAGCCTTAACAATTTTGGTATTCTGTAACTCATATTGGTTGCTACTGCATGTATAATTTCTCTGAGTTATGTTCATATTATCTCTTGTTATTCTGCTACGTTGTCCTTGCCTATCTTGCATTTTAATTTTAGTGAATATATGTTAAAAATGGAGGGACAAAAACAGGATGCACAACTCCCGAAAGAGGAGGAGGTTAAACTATAGTTAGTGGACTCTAGAAATGAATAATTACCATTATACATAAGGACCATGGTTTTTTTTATTTAAGTATTGGAAAACAATGTGTGCCCTATCCAGATACTTGAAACACTTGACTGAAGACTCTTTGCTAGAAGGAAAATTTGGAGTCTTGCCCTTAGACTCTTTGGAGTCTTTGGCCTCTCTAGACTTCTTAAGTTTGAAGCTAGAATCTTTTGGATTCCTATTTCTATCATTCCAAGTGTCTTGTGTAGATGATCTATATGCATTGTATTTTCTTTTATCTTTCCTATTGATCTGGGCTTTTACCTTTATAGCTTAGAGGTAAAGATAATTTAGTCTTAAGTATTGGTGGAGTTTTACTACATCTTCGATGTCAGGCCTAAGCCTATCTAGGAATCTAGTCATGATGGCTTCCTCACTTTCAAGTTAGTCCTAATTACTATTATCTCCATATCTTTATAATATTCATCTACATTTCTTGAACCTTGAGAGAGAGAACCTTTTTAATCTACTTTGGACCTCTCTTAAATAATAGGAAGGTACATTCCTTGCCGTCATGATGTACTTCATTTCTTCCCACTGGCTCAAGGGCCTAAATCTTTCTTTGTTAAGTCTATCCCACCATATTAGGGTATAGTCACTAAAAATATAAGGTGGCTAATCTCACCTTATGTCTTTCCCTAATGACTTAGCTTACAAATATTTGTTCTACATTAAGCTTCCAATCTAGGTATGTCTCTGGTTGTTCCCCCTTGGAACTTAGGCATCTTAATATTAGATAGCTCTATGGGTTCTAAGGTATTTCTACCCCTTGGATCTATAATCTTTATCATCTAAGCTATCTTTAGAGGAACTTCTACTCTTATGTTCTATAAACCTATGAGATCTATGACTATGAGTCTTAGACCTAGAAGGTTCCCTAGTCTTGTGGCTTCTCTATGCCCATGATCCCTAGTTATTTCTACTCTTGGTGCATGGTCATTGGAGGGTAATGTCCTTCTTTGTGAATGTGACCTATCCCTTAAGGAAGGTCTTTCCTTTTGGGGAGAGTGTCTTCTCATTATGGCTCATTTATTTTCCAAAGAAGTTGACATCTTCACTTGATGTCACCTCCTTATAATAGTTATTATCATTTATAGATCCACTAGTTTTAATTACTCTTGGTTTATTTTTCGACTTATTTCATTTTAGGTAATCTAGTCTTTCCTCTATGACCTTGTTTAGGGTTTTGAAAAACCCTTTCTACTTTAATGGTCAATTGTTTCATTTGGATTCTAGGAAATAATTCTCGGACACTCATTTGCAAAGTAGGAAAATATCTCTCCACACCCAGATTGTTTATGCTAAGAAATCAAATCACACAAGTCAAAACACAATCTAGGGTCTAAGGTACACACAAACAAACAAAGGTTTAGTAATTTACCTAACTCCTTTGACCTTGCAAGAAGAAATAAAATTTAGTGTTACACAAGATAGTTCTACAGAATGTAAGTAACACTTAGCACACAACCTAGGTTCTAAGGCATAGAAACACACAAAAAGTTATAACTTGACCTTAGGCAAGTATCCTACACCAATGTCTGAAAGCTCAAGTCCTTATTACAAATAAATTGTAAAGGTAAACTGAATTAAACTCAGATCTACTACAAGGTCATTAGATTTTATAATTTCAATCAAATCTAATTACAAAATTTAAGCTATAATTTACAATTCAAAAACTAAATGCTACTTATTACAAAATGTCTTTACTTTGGTCTTCAATTTGAGTTTGCTCTTAGCTCTTCACTTTGATCTTGAAGTCCAAGTTTTAAGTCTTTGTTTCTTGAGTTCCTTGGCACACTTTTCCTTAGGCTTAAACATATCCAGGTCCCTACAAAATGAAGCATAAACAAAAATAGACACTTGCTGCCTTACTTGGTTAGTGTTAGAAAAAAGTGTTAAATTTCACTAGTCCTCACCAAGTGTTTATAATCTCCTCCCTCTAATGTCCTCACCACAAAATGACCCCTCTCACACCATTTAACCCACACAAATATACTCCCAAACCAATTTGATGTCAAGGAACAACTCAACTCAACTTAAGTGCCTTAATGATTGGTAAGTGTTGAAGAGATGCTTATAAATATATGTGCAAAGGTGACAAAACTTAAAGGAAATTTAAAAGACAAGAAATAGAAGCTATCACAAGAATGGTATACTCAATGGAAGTATCTAAAAACTTTAAAGAGTGGTATGCACATGCTCATGCAATGAGAAGATGCTATTCACCCAAGCAATTAAGGTATTTATAAATTAAGTAATTAAACCTAATATGATGCATGAGCAACAAGCATATCACACTCAAGGAAAGCAAAGTAAATGACCTTTATGCAAGACTTTTTCTATATTCCTTGTCTTATTCTTATTCTTCTTCTCTTTTTATCATAATTTTGGTTCAAAGTCCAGGGAGTTCAAGTCCTCAATTGATCCTTGCATAGGCTCTTGTTAAGGTCTTAAGTCCACAAAACCATCCTAATACATTTTACACTTCATCCTTTGCATAGGTATAGTATTCTAAGTCATAAGTCCTTGTCCAATTATCTTCAATTCATATTAGGTCATAGGTCTAGGGGAATAATTAAGTGTCTTTTAATTTTATTAAAGCATACACTTAATCCTTTAAGTTCAATGACTTAATCATGCATGTCTTAAGCTAGACTTAACATATAGGATTCATGCATTCTTAGGGTTTTTTTTAAACGTGCAAATACAAACACAAAAAACTCATAAAGGAATACATATATAAGGATCAAAACATATAGAATAATACCTAAACAAGGCCAGAGAACCGAATCAACACAAGAACTTCAAGAACACATAAGATTTTTCACACCATTTTTTTGAATTGAAATCTCTATATTTTAAATTTTTTTTGGTAGATCTTAAAAATTCAGACTAATAAATTGGAAGATATGGATCTCAAGAAGAAAAAAAAAAGAAAAGTTTTACAAAGATCACGTAAGAAATAAGCAAGTTATACATAAATCAAACAAGTTAGGTGTATTTACAAGCCAAGATGAACATACTTTGGTAATCAGGTGATAAAAAATCCCTATAAGATCTAATTAACACAAATGATAATATTTATGAAACTATAAAGAGATATGAAAAGAATAAACAAAAATCATCAAAATCGAATATCGTTTGATCGAACAAAAATGAAAATGAAAATAGAGGAAGAGATGAGCTCGAAAATCCGAGAAGAAGTAAGAAAATGCACACAAATTAAGAAGATGATCTAACCTCCATTGTTGGAGCTTTGATACCAAGTTGATGCTGCTTTGGAAGGAGGTTTTGGACTATGCAATGGAGATCGAAGATGAAATGGAAGATGAAGGTGAATTCAGTGTAGTCTTCAAGTGCTTATGAGCGTCATTTTCCTTGGAAGGATAAGCTCCTTCTTCTCCACCATGACCACCATCGATAAGGAGGATTTCCAACCCCAAGTTAGCCTAAAAAGGTAAATAAAAGAGAGAATTTCTCACATAATTCTAAATAGAATTCTATTATGACTCAAAAGTGATGAAAAATATATATAAGGGTGCCTTATATAGGCCTTATTGTGCACCTAGAATAGGGTGGCTTCTAGTCGTTTGGAGCCTTGAGTTTGAGGTCCGATGTGGAGCCTAAAAAGAATACTCTCCTTATGCCTAGGGGCAGCCTACAAGTTGGGCCAAGGTAGGTCCAAAAGCTAAATAGAAAATGTATGGAGAAAATAGGTCTATTCGTATACATACTAGGCCTTTTACTTCTAACATACAAAAATAATCCTAGGTCCTATTCTAAAATATATAGGATCCTACCTTGAGTAGAGGAGTGGTTTGGTGTAGGTCCAGATGTCTCTAAGGATGTCTTTGCATCAAAAGATCATTAGAAAGTCTTGAAAATAAAATTAAAAATGAAGAATGAACAAAAACATCGAAAATACCCTTAAAGAGCTCTATCTCCTATAAGGGCTAAACCGTTTCTGAAAAATAGTAAATGATATAAGAATGATTCATGAATGAAACAATAAGTGTTAGAAACATCAGGAGAACAGTTTGGGAACTTTCGTAAAAATTTTTAAAAAATTACCAAAATACCTCTCAAAGGGCAAGAAAATACAAATCAGAGACGCAGAACTTAAGAGTTATTCTTATGCATGAAATTGACATGTGCTAAATGAAGGGACAACTCACCCCATGAGTCATCAAACCCTTAATGGCATATAAGACAAAAACATTTATGAGGAGAAATAAAATTAACCTTGGTTAAGTTAAAGTAACCATGGTTAAGTTACAATTAACCATATTAGGATAAAGTAACCATAATTAGTGTTAATTTAACCATGATTAATGTTATATGATAATTCCTATTTTTTTTCATTTAATTTAAAAAAAAAAGAATTTCATGTGAATGAACCAAAATTCCCTTAAGTAGAAAATTAATTCCTTTTCACTCATGGTTGACCAAATTTCATTATAAGGCAAACAGAGGTTCATTGCTTAACAAATCACTTCTAAAACACAAGCTAACTAACTTCACTGTTAACTTGAAATCATCCTAAGACCCAAAGACCTACACAAAGTCTAAGCTACGATCTTTGAAGTTTAAGTCATATTAAGACAAACAAACAAAGCCCATCACCATCTTTTGGAGAATTCATATGAACCACAAGGGAGAGAAGATCTATTCCAAAAACCAACCAATCCCTTTTCTAAGTCTTCAACAAGTAGGGTTTTCTACCTTACACTTTTTCTAAGTTCTTATTTATATGATTTTAACTTGTTTTTCTTCTCCTTTTGGTGGATCGTTCTTTAAACTCTATGGATCCAACTCTTTTGAGCATGTATGTATTCAAAATTACCCTTGTTTGTTAAAAATAAGCATCACTAAGTTTTTAATGATTTTTGGAAGCTAAAAGAAAATTTTGATGGATGAAAGTGCTTTTCGGAACATTAGTCGGAAGATTTGAATCGATAAGCAAGAAGACCAACAAGTAAAACAAATAGTTACTCAAACTTAATTAGCTAAGTTAAGGGTCAAGAAAACAAAAAAACTTATAACGCTTAAACTTGGAATGCAGTAGTGGTACAAAAAATACCTAATTTGAGGATAACAAAGTGGATTGGCCCCCAAAAAGGCCATTGAGCGAAATATACTAAACCTTACCATGTTATAAATTTAAATTAAAAGTATAAAAGAATCTTAGCCTTTGAGAAAATGAGAGGTTGAGAGGTAATCTAAAAGGATGAGTTGAATAAGTTTGCATGAGAGATTTCTTATAAAACTCAAAGAATAACACAAAATGGACGAATTTTTGGGAGGAAGGTCACATGCTTTCCAACAAATTAATATCAAGCATAATTAAGTAATTTTGATTAGGAGGTAGATTTTCAATTAAAATAATTATGCTACCTTACTATGTTTCTTCTTAAGTACACATACACACACACACACATACATATGTGTGTGTGTGTGTGTATGTATAAATGACAAGAAATATACTCTTGAATTAGAAATGTGATGTGCCTGATAATGCTCATGTGTGGATGATAAATGTGAAGATTGATTGGAATAGAAAGAATATATGCATAAGATATTAACTGGATTATATAAGCATCTATGTTATCTAGAAGTTTTAAAAATAAATCCAATTAATTAAAAGATCACTAAAGAAACAACTTATGTAAAAATTTAATACTACTCTTAATGTGTATTATGCACATTGATAACGAAAAAGGGTTTTTTTTATGGTGAAGACAAAAAGATTTTCCAAAAATCCTTCTATTATGAAGCGCTAAGTCTTTAATAATTATGATGGTGATAACCACCAAGGAATAAACTCATATCTTAAGAATAGAAGGTAGAATATCATAATTAGTGAAAATATATTGTTTGACTAAAATGTTTGATATGCCTATGATATAGTTTAATACTGAGAGAATGATAGAGAAATGAGAAAAATTATGATTAGGGCATGAATAAAATGAAAGTCAAATGATATCTGTGATTTGTGATCTTAAGAATATGTAAAGTGTATGAATGTCTCCTAAGAAAAAGATGAATTCAAGAGTGAGTAACTTTATGCCTAAAAGAGAAGTTAATTATTTTTATATCGGTAAAGAGAATCCACTTTAGGTAAGGATTTTTAAAAGCTAAAAATGTATGTGTATGCATGTCATTTTTCTTAATAAATTAAACCGGTTGGGTTGAAAATATCGACACTAACCATGTGGTAGAAACCTATTGAGAAACTTCGTTTCACCCCTATCCACCATTTTCTTCCTATGACACTGAAAATGTCTTTCATGACTACATTAGTACTCATCGAGCTTAGTAATGTACATTGTATGGTCAATACTCATGGACTATTAATCACATCTCAGGCTAATGTGAGAGTCTACTTTTCATTTGGTCAATTCTTCGTGTCTGTTGTCCTAAGCCTAGACTTTTCAACTACAAATTTTGCTACACCCCTCGAATCCTTCCAGCAACACACATAAAAGAGTCTTCTTCCTCCTATGAGGAAGATAGTTATCCGTAGATGCCCTCATACTACTATAGTTCCTCACACGCAAGGTCTTCATAAGGAATCTCTCCTTTTTCGATGTCTTATCCACTTAGGGCTTATCAAGAGATGAGAGAGTGAGCTTTCTATGCCCCTTGAATGAAATCTGGTGGTTGGGATCCTCTAGTCCACATTACTGACGCATTGACTAGTCTCTCCAATTGTCAAGAATGTTTGACCTCACTTAATAATGTAAATAACCATGTATTATGGATGATAAGTAGCAAGTATGTATAATAGCATGTAAGATATGAAATAATTATATAATATATGTATATGGTGTATGAAAGGGTACTAACACCCTTGAATTAAATTCTAAACCTAAGAGTATGTTTGGATTACCAAGATCTATATAAATAATATGAATTGGTACTGTATGCATGAATATGTTTTATATCAAGTAAACCAAGTAAATATGTCAAATTGGTGTGAGTGACAATATGCGAACATTTACTTTATGCTACGTTAATTGATATGATAAGGCTCACAATTTTAACAAGGGTTTTAAAATGAAAATTTCTATCATATTTTCAATATCATTAATTTGTAAAAAGGATTCCACATCAAAAAGTAACAATCTAATAATGAAATTGCGAATATAACTTAAGCGTAAATAGGATGTTATAGAAAATGCGAGCCTCATCGATTTATCTGACTAATTACGCATCATTTATTATTACGCCAATGAAATGATAAAATTAAAAAAGTCGCATTCATTTATTACTAAGCTGCATATTTATATGATCACATTCATCTATATAAAATTATTTGTACAGATATTATTGTCACATAGTCTCTTAGATTAAAAGAAACTAAGATAAGGAGATATCGTGCACATACATCTTATATATTATTGAGATCAAATTTTATCACATCACATATATTATTTGACCTTAACTTTACTCATGCCACAATCATAATTTCTTCTCATTTCTTTATCATCTTTTTAGTGATAATCTTTGGTTTAGGCATGTCATACAAAACTTAGTCACATAATATCTTTTTGCTGGTTTTACTACACCTTCTATTTTTATAATATAAGCTCATTCCTTGATGATCGTCACCATCACAATTATTGAAAACTTAGTGTTTTATAATAGAAGGATTTTTGGAGAACCCTTTTGTCTCTATCATAGAAGGACCTTTTGCCCTTCTAAATATGCACAAGGCACATTAAGAGTAGTGTTAAATTTTCACATAATTTCTTTCTTTAGTGAGCCCTTGATTAATTATATTTCTTTTTAAATCTTTCATATAACATACATGCTCAAACAATCTAACCAGTAATCCTTACACATATAATTTCTAATCCATTCAAGCTTCTCACATTTCATCCATACATAAACATTACAAATCATATCATTTTTCTAAAATCATTCAAGAGAGTATTTCGTGTACTCTATGCATAAATCCATATATCCATGAAGCAACATGATAAGATAGCATAACTATTTTAATGAGAAATCTCTTTACTAATCAAAATTATCTGATTATGCTTGGTGTTAAGTCTTTGGGCAGCATATAACTCCTTTCAAGAATTTTCCCATCTTATTCATCTTTTAAGATTTACGAGAAATTTCTCATGGGAATTTACTCCACACATCCTTCTAAGTTATCTCTCATGAAAGTGAAACTTTCTTATCCATTGCTCCCTCCTTTTATTATAGTTGTACAACCTTATTTAAATATGAGTGAAAGATACCGATTTTAATTAATATATGACAAGATGTTTTTGAGAGCCAATTGGAGTCTATTTTCAACACCATGAAGAGTATAATGAAATGAAGATTGGCTCTTATGCATCTAGATATTGCTTTTTAAAATGAATGTATAATTTGCAAGCAATACTTGTACGGTTAAATAATATGCATGAACATATTTATTGTCATACATTTGTTTTGTGATAAATGTGAAATATTTTTCTATAAGAGTCTTGTTTATTTATTTATTGCTTCTCTATGTCATATAACTTTGTTGTTGGATTAACCTGGGATTAAGTTAGCCTATGGATTTATTATTGTTTATCTTTATTTAAATTTCATATTTTTATTTAAGAAATTTTGCTTGATCTTTCCGTTGTATATACAAACATTTCATTAACCACTCAATAATTACTAAAGGGGATTATTATTGAGTTTTGTATTAATTTACATATAACTTGCATATTTAATAGGTAAAGTGTAAAAAATAAGGGTTTATTTTGTAATGAATCCAACTACTCCCATGGTGAGGTGGACTTCAATTCTTGCACTCAACTAAAGGCTTTTCAAATATGAAAAAAATGCATTATACTACAGTTTTATGTTGTATTAACACATTGAATAAAAAATTTAAGTCATTAGAGTAATATGCATCCTAAAAGTGAGTATTAATTTAAAGTTAAGAGATACATCAATCTTGAGCAACAAAAAAAAAGTAAATGTGGGCTTACAATACATTCAAATATCATAAAATTTTTATTTATATAATATTGAATATATATGCAACAAATTAAATAATCACATGTAAATAATGCTAGTATAAGTAAAAGTGGACCTTTTAATGTTAGTAAAATTTTTTTAGCATATTTATTTATTTGAGATAGTTTCTAATCACTTTTAAAAATGAACCTTCTAATATTAATAAATAAATTGTGATGGTTTTGTTTATATTTGTGATGAGTTTTAATGATGAATAAATAAACTTATTGTTTTTTTGTAGATCTATTTGCACTTAAAAAAAATGTTGTCATAACCTATTTGTAGCATTTGTGAAATTGACATTTTTTTCAAATGCTAATAATAGTTTAAGTGACTTTTTTCACCTTCAAAAATTATATTTTTAACCATTAGTTGTAACATCCTAATAATGATACTTATTCTACACTTAAGTCGTATCGCAGGTTCACCATTAATTTGTTACTTCATGATATGAAACTCTTGTTATAAAATAATTGTACGAAAAATAGCGTATAAATTTTTTCTTTTCAAAACTTTTATTGAAGGTGTGAGCATTGTCGTATAAATCAACATTGTACTAATTAACGTTGTAGATAATAATCATTGAAACTTCGTCACTCACGTGAATTTTGAAAACTCACATTCATTTGTTCAACATAATATAAATTTATTTATACACCAATATGAATATTCTTAATTATATATTATACACATACTAATTACAAACATTTAAAGGCTCTTAGAGAGTCCCTAACAACACAACAAGGGAACCAGTGCCTTTCATAGATTACAATTGTCGCAACCGTAATTACAACGACACGACAAACTTACTAAAAATTTTAAAAAAAGAATTTATTTGATTAAGTGGAGCCGCCACCAAATTTTTATTTAAGGGAAAAGATTTGGAAAAATCCTAACTTGAGGAAGAATATAGGTTCGGGAGTCGGTTACGAGTAGGGAAGGTGTTAGGCACCCTGCTCGTCCATTCCGAATAACAGTACCCTTAAACTGAATGTGCTATTTTAACGTTTTTGAAAAACTCTTTGACCCCTTTAATTTAGAAATAAAATAAATAGGTTTATATAAAAATAGTCTTACAAGACTTGATCATGCTCTTATGTATTCTCTGGTGCAATGGAAAACTCAAGGTCTCGTAATTCTAGTTTGAAGGTTGGACCTTTGAAGGTGCTTAAAAAAAAAGTATTTTGAATTTTTTTTAAAAGAAGATCCTTAGTCCACATATGCACAGGATCCAAGGCAAACGAGGGCTGTAGTGGGATCCATATGAATCTCTAAAGGCTGTTTTACTTTTTTTGGGGTGAAAATGTAAACAAATTTCGTATATGGGTATATTACATAACAATTTACATATCTGGGTATATAACAGTGATTGTTGTGCATCTTTAAAATGCATCACAAGGTGTGGCTCCCTTCCAAAATGTACCACAAGGTGACTCCTTTCCGAAATGCACTATAAGATATGCCTTCTTTTCAAAATGCACCACACGGTATAGTCAAATCTGTCAACTACTTTTCAAATTTCGTGCAGCGTGCTGTCATACATCAAATCGGAGCATGCAGTAATAGGTGTGTCAGTGTGGCTCCTCTTGAAATTGCACCACAAGATGCTGTGCCTCCTTTTCAAAATGCACCACATCTCTGCATGAGACCACTCTAAATTCACCATTTTGTAAGTGTAAAAATAGAGATATAAAAGTGAATGTGGAGAAATTTAAAAGTTGAGAGAAGATGACGTGAAGAATCGAAGAATTTAAAAGTTAGTGTATATTTAATTTTGTTAAAGTATTTTATATGAAATAAATTATATTTATAATAAATTAAATATGTGTTAATTTAGATTAATTAGTTTGTATAATGTAAATGAATAAATTTTTAATAATATTTATTAATAGTACTTGAATTAATTATAAAATTTATATTAAATTAGTAATTAAATTTTAGCATAATTTATTTATATTTAAATTTAAAAATAATAATAAATTTTTAAAAAATATATGATATTATTACATTATAACATTAAAATGAATGTTAACGTTTAATAATTTTTTAATTATAACATTAAATTTATAATGTAAAAATAAATGATAATGTCAAATAAATTTTATTATAATTTAATAAAATTAAATATGTTTAAAATTAGACAATATATATTATTCTAAAATATTATTATTGTTATTCGAATTATATTTAATTGGTTAAGTATTAAAGTTTTGTTAAAAATATATGATAATACTTAATTGATTGTCACATGCATGACAGTGTTTCATTTAATTTTACTTTTTCCTTTTTCGAAGCATTGCAATTACTTCATGCCATTTTATGAAAGTTGGTTTATTGAAAATGACAACTTTATATCTGTACACTTTCGTCCATTCACATGCATCACCTAACAGCATCTAAAATTTTTTTATAAAAAAATAGAATTTAAAAAATATAAAAATTATAATTATTAAATCTAAAATATATTCAAATGTAAATTATTATATATTCATGCATATATATATTTTTTTATCTATTGATATTAAAAACCAAACATAAAATTATCGTATAAAATGTTGACAAATTTAACTTGTAATTTATTATAGATATTTTATATTAGTTTTGTTAGGCTTAGGATCTTAAAAAATTAAAAATGCGTTGATAAATAAATGCCCTTGAGATGTCGAAAGACTGGTCTTTTCCTATTTTCGCAAGATAGAAGGCACTGTTTATACGTGCCTGCTTGCTTGAGATGAGAAAAATTTATTATAATAAAAATAATAACAGATAATAAAATTATATATAAATGATAAGACTATAAATTTATCTATGGTTATATGATTAATTTAAAATATTATTTATGTTTTTTATTTTATTTTATTTATTTATTTAAATATTTAATGAATTAGTTAAATAATAAAAAATTGAAGATTAAAATTATTTTATAAAATATTCAAAATTCAAATTTCATTATTTTTTATATTATAAAAAATATAATAATTTATATAATTAATTTTTATTACTTACCATAATAAAACATTATAACATAATACGTTATATATATATATATATATATATATAAATTAGATAAAAATTAATCTCAAATTTAATAATATAATATTAAAATAAATTTTATCAATATAATTATTAAATTTAAAAATCTCATATAATATTAAATGTGAGTTCTTGTTGTTAATGAATTTTTTTTTGAATTACTTATCCTTGCAAAATTATGTGATTTATCCTATATTAAACATTTAACTTTTTATTTATAATTTTTTTTATCAAATATTAATATAATTTAAATTTTAAATATTAATAAGTTATAATACATTTTAAAATATCCTTTATTTTTTAGATAAAGTAATATTAATAAATTAATTTTAAGTTAATAGTTAGATTGTTATTATATTTAATTAAAATATATTTGGTTATTATAATTATAATAATATAGTTAAAAATTATAATGATAGAATTTAATTTATTATAGATGTTAATGTATTAATGATTAACTTATAATTTTTGTATAATTTGTATGAGAAAATTTAATGGCATCTTCGTCACAATCTAGCTGTGATATTAGACCGGGGCCGAATAATCGACCACTCCTAACATTGCAAAACGTTCATATATCTGAGCAAATTTGGAATGGAGCACCAGATCGAGAGTTAAAAATTCGAAGGGGAAAATTATTTCATGAAAGAGATAATACTCCACACATTCCGCCACAGATTATTGAGCATTTAAGGAGAGCTGACTTTTTAAGAATTACTCAAATTCAATTCTTCCAATTGATCCTCCTTTGATTGAAGCTTTGATTGAAAGGTGGAGACCTGAAACACACACCTTTCATATGCCACCTGGAGAATGTACAATTATTCTTCAAGATGTTGCAGTATTAACCGGTCTACCTATAAATGGTGTTCCAGCTATTGGAAGTACTTCGACTCGTGTGTGGAGCCTATTGTGATGGAACTTTTGGGAATTTCTCCACCCGAAAATGAAATGCATGGAGCTTCTGTAAAGATGACTTGGTTGAATCAACATTTTTCAAATATCGAGGACCATTTGGATAATGAAGTTCAGTTGCATAGATATGTTTGTGCTTATATTCTTCGTTTTATTGGTGGAGTAGTTATCTGTGATCATTCGAGTAATAGAGTACCGCTTAGGTACCTTCCATTATTGGCTGATTTTGATCAAAGTGAGTAATATAACCGGGGTCAATTGCTCTGGCATATTTGTATTGTGAGTTGTGCACGATGACTATCTACGATAAGAAAGAAATATGCGGATTTACATTATTGCTACAATTATGGGCGTGGGATAGATTTCCTTGTATTGCTCCGATAGATTCTACCATAACAGATTTTACACTTCCATACGGAGCTAGGTATGATCATTGTCAAGGTTTTTTTTTTTTTATCAATTCAATATTTAAAATTATTGTCATTTAATACATTTATTTTTATAGGTGGAGGAGATGTTCCTTTAGGTAGTTAGACAGGATTTGCAATTTTATAGACACAATTTTGAAACCATGAAACAAAAATATGTAAGTAATTTATTTGTATGATGTTTAAAAATTATATGATAAAAGTTAGAAATTTATATACTTACTTTTGAATTGTTTTAATGTGCAGATAAAATGGCAACCATATGCAAATGTAATTCACCTATTGCCTGAAACATGTAGAGACGGACATGATTTTTGGACAGCTGTTGTGCCATTATTTTGCTTTCATATTGTAGAGTGGCACCAACTAGATCGTGTTATGCGACAGTTCGGAATGCGTAAACATATTCCCCAACCCCCAAGCCAACTAGAAAATATTCATGGGTTGACACTAAAAGGGAAGACAGATGATAACTGGGTTCGAATTTATGCTCCATTTTTAGATTTATGGAATAATAAGCAACAATTTGTTTGCTCAGGGATGCCTGATGATGGTGTGATGAGTGTTAATTCAGAATATATGAGATGGTACACACGTCATACAAGGAGATGGATCACAAGGGAATATGCAATCAAAGGCCGAACAGTAAGTTTAAGAAGATATTTTTAAACTCCACAATTATATATATATATATATATATGATTTAGTAATTTATTTTTCTCTTATTTGTAGGTCGATCAAGCAGAGTTAATATATTACATTGCAACAGACATGACTCATTCGGGAAGAGAGTCCTTGCTAGTCCTTATGGACCTCATCAAGAAACATGCAGAAAATATGCTAATAATGTTCGAAGAAGAGGACCGTGTTGTGAGCGCTCGAATGGCTGCACCAGTTGCTACACAAGATCCACCTCGACAAGAGGTTCATGCGGACATGCCGGATAATAGAGTTGAGCGGCAAGGCCTTCAACGTCGTCGTAGACGTTTGGAGCATAAAACTCATACCATTCTTTCCCTTCCAACTCAACAAGAAGGACAGTATTTTGTGCCATCACAAGATGTACCACCATCACCATTACCAACATATGCATTTCCATCACAACAATTTAGTGATGATACAGGTCCATCATTTGCAGGACCTTCAGGAGATGGTCCATCTGTTGCACCTAGTTGTTATGGACAAGCATCATATGATGATATTGCTTTTGAATGAGGACTACCATCATTTCAATTAGGAGGTCATTCGTTTCAGGGTGGAGGAGAATCTTCAGCATTTGCTCGTTTCACATCACCTGATATTCCATCTCCTAGGGCGTTGTATGGTGTTTCTTAGCCCTCACCTCCGACAGATCTTGGTGTTGGTAGAAGTTTTTATACACCATCTCCGTTTAATCCCACGATGATCACACCACCTCTACCCATGCACACATATGTGCATAGTCCAGATATATTTCAAGATTTTAGAGGTCAAGGAATTGACTTAAATGCAGACTTATCAGCTGCAATCCATGATGGTGCTCAAATTGATGATCCTTAGTTTGATGTCACACAACATTGTCGTCGTAATCCAAGAAGATCTGTGAGGGATGGAGACGTTGATGATAACTAGTTTTATCTTTGGTTGTGTGTTTCTGGACTCTTATCTTTATGTCTTTAATATTTTATGTCTTTGATTGTTTCATGTGTTACTATTATGATGAACTTTTTATTTGGTTATTAAATTGTTTGTTTAGATTATTATGTTTGACTTTATCGATAAATATGTTATTGTTATTAAAATGATTTATTGTTAGAAGAAATTGTTATGTCACAATTATATAAGAAACACTAGAAATGGAGTAAACTCATTAAAATGCTAATCTTGGTGTTGATCAACCATGATTAAAATGCGAAACATTGATCATGTCCATACATCATCATTAACTATCGTTTTGTCCTTGTCCTCTACGTGGACATCGAGATTGATTATGACCAACTTCTTTACAAAGACAACATCGTTGTCTTGGTTGTGATTCAATCCAATCCATTTCATTTCTTATACGTGTAGACTTTGGCCGACCTTTTCCCCGCAATTTGTCCTCATTGGGCACTAGTATCCATGGATGAACAAGGGGAAGTGACACCTCATTTCCAATTGGCCACCATTCACTTGAATACACATTAACATCGTTTTCAACCGTATAAACAGAATCCACAAACTAGTAAAAGTTCATACTAACAACAGAACATGCAGCGATAACATGAGAGCATGGATATTTGAACAATTGAAATTTACCACATTGATAACATCCTTGTGACAAACTTAGAGCCCATTTGTTACCACTGCGTTGTATGACAAGATTGAATGCTTCTTCAACCTCAAAACGTGAAGATTGTATGTCATATCTTCGAACCTGGTGAGAACATGATTCTTTTTTATTTTTTCGAATGCAGTCCATTAGTTTACCACAATATTGTTGATCTGAGTTAAGTTTTGCCTTAGCAACTGCACCTCTTTGCACAAAATATTCAACCAGGCGACTATATGTACATTTAACAAGAGTTGTAATTGGAAGATTATGAGCACCTTTCAAAATTTTATTGACCGACTCTGACAAATTTATGGTTATGTGCCCGTATCGTCTACCATGTTGATCATAAGCGAGACTCCATTTTTCCTTTGAGATGCTACCAATCCATCTAGCAATCTCTGGGCCACTTTGTCTTAACTTTTCTAACTTTTCGTCAAATATATGTTTACATGGTGTGTAACCTATCAAGGTTTAACAACGTTACTAACAAAATATCCAATGAGTGTTATTAATATGCAAGACATTGTAAACATAAAACATACCTAATTTAAGCAACTCCTGTTTCAATTTTTGATTCTTGAAACGATGATTAAAATTACTTGCAATGTGTCGAATACAGTACACGTGATAAGCATGTGGTGGTTGCCATCCTAAGTGATGATTATTCACAGCAGATTTGATGCTTTGGTGCCGATCTGAAATAAGACAAATCTCATCCCTTTATGTCACGTGCTCATGTGACAAGGCTAGAAACCAACTCCATGCCTCTAAAGTCTCACCCTCTCAATAGTAAATGCAATCGGTAACACAAAATTATTACCATCTTGAGTTGTTTCTATTAATAATGTACTCCTGTATTTTCCATACAAGAAAGTTCCATCAATTTGAATCAATGGCTTGCAGTATTTAAAAGCTTCACAACATTGCTTAAATGTCCAAAAAACTTGAAAAAATTTTCGTTATCGGTTGTCAACTTGTTGATCAATAACAACTTCAATTGTTTCAACTTTATATACCGATCCTGGGGAAAAATTAATCATGTCATGTAACCAGCTCGGTAATATTGCATAGGACTCATCCCAATCACCAAAAACACGGACAATCGCTTTCTGTTTGGCAATCCATGTTTTCCTATATGAAATTTTATACCCATACTGACTTTGTATTCTTTCTTGTATCAAAGATACGGATACAACAGGTTCTTGATTTACCATGCCTAAAGAAAAACAATTAAAACTTCATTAGTTTAACATATTCTATTTTATAATAAATATATATTTGATTATATTTCATACCTAAAATGCATGAACATATGAAATCTGAGTCAAGTTTGTTATGATCTTGCAAAAGTGATGCATTGACGCATGTGTGTAGTTCACCCCATTTTGTAACAAGTCATTTATCTATTCTTTTTGATTTGATTGCTCGCATTCGCCATGGACAACCATGCACGTGATTGGGACATTTCACATATAAAAAACTCGGTTTTGATTCAATAACAATAAAAGTATGATGTACTTTCATTGAATAACGTTTAACTATCATCTTTACCTCATCTTTTGTCTCAAATTATAACCTAACATATAACTCATCTCCTATACACCAATTGGAAGGTGCATTAAATCCAAATGAATTGATATCTTCCTCACCATGTTCCATACAAATATTTGTATAATAGGAAGAACTATTCCAAAAAGGTTCACCTCCTGCATAAATTATTTAAACATGTAAATATAAACAATTAATTTACAACATATGTTACATGTTTACCATTACCTAATTGTGTTACTTGTTCAAATCCAAATAAAGATAAACCAATTGAAGAAGATATTGGACTAGCTCTCGTTAGATTAGGAGTAGGACTAGTGCTCATTATTAAATTTGGTTGTTCTCCTTCATTTGAATCAGTTAGATTCTCCCAGTCAACACCTTCATCAATATCATCATTATCCTCACTACTTGATCATGTGGGTGAAAAATCATAATTTGGATCATCACAATCATCATCTGTTAGATTCACACCTTCATTACAAGTTGCTTACTTAATTAGTAAAAGTTTTAAACTAATTTCACAAAAATATTGTCAATATTTATGTAAACATACATCCATTAACTTACCAATTATTGGAGGGCAATCTTCTACATCTTCAGTATTAAAACTATCATGTTGTATCAACATTATTAAACTACCAATCACATCAATCTCAGCATAAATCTCTAATGCTGACATTAACGACTGTTGCTCAAAAGCATTAACCATACATTTAATATCATCACCTTCACATATTTGGAAACCACTATACTCAATTTTATGAGTTGAAATCAATAACTTTCCTACTAAAGAAGAAATCACTTGATTTGATGAAAGCTTTAATTTTTTTATAATTTTTTGTTTAAGTTCACTAAGGTTCATATCTCTTCTAACATGAATGGCTTTTTTACTTCCTTCAAAATTAAGTTCATTCTCTCCTTGAAAAATTATACCATTTGAATATATGATAATAATAATTTTACTCATATTAACATAAATTTTTTAAACTACATACATAACACAGTTAATTTTTCAAACTTTTTTTTAAATTAAAACAAATTAGTTAATATTCAAAATAAAAATAAAACAACAAATTATAGCAGAAAATAAATTCAAACTTGCACCCAAAAAATAATATACTTTTGTAAATATAATTTAAACTAAATCCAAATCACAATATCTAGAACACCACTAAACCAAGAATGGTTTAATAATTTTTTTAAAATACACTAAATCACTAGATGTAGAGAAACATAAACCCAATAATATTTGAGAGAAATTTTCGTTCATCCAACAATAACATTGAGTCATTTTATACAAGAAAATTTTTTAATATGGCTTCTCTCCAAATGCTTCCACACAAGGCTGTGGCTCCTCTCCGAACGCTCCCACACAAGACTGTGCCTCCTTTTCGAATCCTCCCACAAAAGGCTGTGCCTTCTTTCCATTTGTCCCTACACCATGTGACGTGTTTTCTAGTCCAACACAGGCTGTGCCTCCTCTCTAAATGCTCCCACACAACCTGTGGTTCTTCTCCAAATGCTCCCACACACAACGGTGCCTCCTCTTCAACTACTCCCACACGTGGGGTCCACAAATGACGCTCTTCCAACTACTTGCATACAAAACTGTGGCGCCTTTTAATAATGCTCCATATGTATGACGCATCTTTATTTTGGTCCACAAATACTGTTCATACTCTAGACCCGTAAAATGTATTAAAACAACCCCATTTTAGTAATTAATTTAAAAAATAACACCATTTTAGTCAAAGCCCTATCTTTAAACCTCAAACAACAGTAAAACCGCTAGTTCTTATTTAGAACTCATCGTGTGAGACTTAGGATTCCAAAACGAGTTTTTTCTGAAATTATTTAAAAAGGATTCTTAGTCCACGTATGCACAAGATTCAAGACAACTGAGGCTGCACTGGAACTCATATGAATCCTTAAACATCAAACAACAAAAAAAGCTACCAGTTCGTGTTTAGAGTTCCTTGCGTGAGGTCTAGAATTAATAAATTTAATTTGAAAATAACAAAAATAAAAAGGGGATTGGGCTTAGGTAAAAAAAGAATTGGGCTTGACCCTAAAAAGAATGGATTTTGATTTCAAAATTGAGAGAAAGAATTAGGGTTGATTTAAAATAAAATGAACTTGATTTGAATTTGAGAAAAAGAATTAAACTTGATTTGAAATAAAATGAACTTGATTTGAATTTGAGGAAAAGAATTAGACTTGATTTAAAATAAAATGAACTTGATTAGAATTTGAGGAAAATAATTAGACTTGATTTAAAATAAAATGAACTTGATTTGAATTTGAAGAAAAGAATTGGACTTGATTTAAAATAAAATGAACTTGATTTGAATTTGAGGCAAAGAATTAGACTTGATTTAAAACAAAATGAACTTGGTTTGAATTTGAGGAAAAAAATTGAACTTGATTTGAAATTGAGAAAAAAAATTGAACTTGATTTAAAATAAATGAACTTGATTTGAAATTGAGAAAAAAAAATTGAACTTGATTTGAATTTGAGAAAAAAAAATTAGACTTGATACAAATTAAATTTATATTATAAAAAGGATATTTTTAGGAAGCATATTGGGCTTGTTGACCTTGAAAAAGCGTATTGGGTTTGACCCAATTTAAAGGAAAAACTGAAAATCAAAGATAAGGAGCTTGATTTAAAATTGAAAATAGTTGGGGCTTGACCCAAAAAGGAAATTTTAGTTATGATAGAAAACCATTTGTTTCACAAGAATATAAGTGTAAAAAATAAATATGTAGGATTTGAACCCAAAAGGGTACATATGGCCAAGCTACCACTAGGCCAAGCTTCAATGTTTAATCAAAATATATTTCAATTATAACTAAAGGTGTGATAAGGAGGTTAATAGCTATTTGTTGGGGAAAAGGCTATTTAAAGCGCTTAAACATTAAATATATACATTAAAAAGGAAGTGCACTGAGCAGGATTCGAACATGAGGCCTGGTAGTGGTACGTGGTGCACTAACCATCAGGCCACGTTTCCAACTTGGATCTATTATTCCTGGTAATTAATTTAATTAAATTTGATGACTCTAAAAGCTTCCTATATGACCAAACCTGATGCGGAACTTAAGGTCAATTACCATTTTATTTTTGTAAGTTGTTATGACAAATAGACGCCCAAGCTTTGTGGCATACGCCTTTGGCATAACCTGCCTAACCTTGTCAATGTGTGAGGCAGAACTGGTAAGATTTGAGTCATTATTATTGTATAAGCTCACTGTGGCAGTATGCACTTCAAGAGCTTGGTTCTATTTCCTGCTAAACATTTTCTCCCAAATAAACCCGAGGCACACGGAAGACCAAAGAATTCATATGATGATTCTTGATTGAATTGCATCTTTTATACTCATAACCATGTTGTTTGGCTGTTCCTGACTATACCTGTATAGGAGTTGTTAGCATCAAAGATCCTATTCGTAAGGGTTCTTGTGAAAGTGTATTGTTCACTTGGACTGATGGTTACAAAGGTTGCAGGAGACAATATTAACACAGTTAACTAACCAAACTATGCCTTAGGGGATGACTTGCCGAGTAGAGATTCATTCGTCCATTGCCAAATCTCTGCTACTGCATCAATGCTACTGGGTGAAAGCTATATAATGGCTGGGAACGACTATAAAATTGCACACAGGACATGAAGAAACACAACTTGGACCTAATTACAGACCTTAAATCCTTATTGAGAGAAAGAACGTGCGATCCAAGGCTGAGAGGTTGATGCAACAAAACACTGGACCATGATTTAAATGCCAAAACAGTAAGCATACATGCAGGACTAATCTGGTTACATTCACGCTAATTCCACAGTACCCTTGTCCTTATTCTAACATAATGAATCAGCCCAGCACATGCAATTTCTAATTAAGAATTATGAATCAAGATTTGCCTTTAAATTGGTTTCATGCATAATCACAAAAACTAATTTAGCCACTTGTAGCAGAATTTTTCGAGATTGACAAGAGCTTTGACTAACCTACAAGACGCCAACAAAATTCAGAGTGGTGTTGGAATGAAAGGAACCTGATCTTTTCTTTATCTTGAGCTCTTGTGATGTGCAGAGAAGAACGTCTCTTCAGAGTTCTTTGTAACGAATCTTCCTTTCCTCTCTCGTCCTATCAATATGATGCTTCAGCTTCTTCAAAAATTGTAGTGATTTAGTTCTTTTCTTTCTTCCTGTGTGAAGTAAGCTTGAAGGAATGGGGATCCTTGATCGAGGCTGAAGCAGGCTTTGCATGAAGTTGGTTCCCTAGAAGTGCAGAGGTTTCTTCTTCCTCCTAGTTCTCCAACGTTGAATGCTACAATGCCCCCCAGAATCGATGGAACCTCTTCCTTGAAGACTTTCCTCCCTTGTGTATCTTTGTGAACAAATTTTTGTACCCAGCTATGTTAGTGCAGGAAAACGCCCCCCGAGAACCAGCCACCTACCCTCTTTATGCATGCATGCATGCATTTCTTTTTTTGTTTTCGTTTTATTTTTCTTCATTTTCAGTTTTTCTATTTTGCTTTTCGTTTTTTCTGTTTTTCAATTTTAATTTGTTTTCTATTTTTTACTATTTTTCAGTTTTTGGTTTTTTAATATTTTCTGTTTATTTTTCTATTTTCTATTTTTTTATTTTTTGTTTGTTTTTCTATTTTCTATTTTTTTCTTTTTTTCTTTTTATTTTCTTGATTTATTTTAATCTTTCCTTTTTCTTTTTCTCTTGATTTATTTTAATCTTTCCTTTTTCTTTTTCTCTTTATTTATTTTAATCTTTCTCTTTCTTTCTTTTTATTTTTTTATTTTTATTTTTTCTTTATTTATTTCTTCTTATTATATAATTTAAATTATTGTTTTGGTTTTTATTATTTTTCTTTATTTATTTCTTCTTATTAGATAACTTAAATTATTGTCTTGGTTTTTATTATTTTTCAGCTTTTTTATTTATTTTCTTTTGTTTTCATTCTTGTTTTTTTGTTGTTCTTCTTATTTTGTTTTTATTATTTAATCTATTTTTACCAAAATAATTTAAATTGAATATACCTAAGTATTGTTTTATTTACTAATTAATTTTACCAATGGGGCCTCGGACATAATTGAGTGTTTACAACAGTCATCCATCAGAGACATATCATATACATGGGAAAATAAAACTTTTTTCACTATTCAGTAGTAATATACTGTTTGAGGTATATTACTACCGTTCTCAACAACATAATTGGGCTCTAAAAAGAAATAGGAGATAAGGAATGAGAAATTGTAATTTCTTAGTAGGCATCTACCCTAAGAGTGGTGACATCATTTCAATTCTCGCCACTTCAATTTATTAAGAAAATGTGACAAGCATGTAAGTTCAATTATTGTTTAACAAAAATTCTCATCCGAAGTGGATTCTTTTTAATAATGGCAACAATTCCTTTTATCACTAGCATACAACTTATACATGCTTTAATCTCTTTTTCATAAAAATGTTCATAGACATAAATCTCATACATTCTTTATATCACTTTCTCATCATAACATAGATATTATTTGACTCTTACTTACTTCATGTCTTAATCATAAATCATTCTCATTTTTTTGTCACCCTCTCAATAATAATTTAATATAAAGCATATCATCAACACTCTTAATCACACAATATCTTTGACTTCCCACGTACTCTACCTTATGTTCTAGGATATGAGCTCATTTCGGATGGTCGTCACCATCATAATTTATTGAAGCCTTATGACTTCTATATGGAAGGTTCTATGACCATCATATGTGCACAAGCCTTGTGACTTGACATGGTAAGAGTAGTGTCTTAAATTTTTACATAGGATTTTCTATAGTGATCCCTTAACTTTGTAGATTCCATTTAAGTCTTTGTAATAATATGCATGATCAATATTCAATCAATATGGTATGCACATATAGCATACAAATCATCCAATTTCTCATATAATTCATCCATTATGGAACCATAATTCACACCAATTTTCTTGCATTATTCAAGAGAGCACATAGTACACTTGTACACAAGTAAACATACTCAAAATTCATTATGGTAAATAGACATAAACATTTGCTCAAGAATTCTCCTCCTTATCAAAGTTTTTGGTTTATGCATGATCCTAAATTTTTGGACAGCGTGCTCTCCTATCTTAAAATTATTTCAATTGCCTAAATTCTTGGAGTTTTACGATAATTTTCTCATAGGAAACCTAAGCCACTCCTTCCTTCTATTCTCTCCACCTTTCTTTTTTTCAAAAGTTATGTTTTCTCAATATTCTTTGGTTTAAGTTTGTGAAAGGATAACCCATGGATTTAATGGACTGAATGACCTACTTTAGTTTAACTTACCTTGGGTTCCTTAATTTAGGTAATTAATGAACAATCACCTTATTGCAAACTTTAATGAAGTAACTTTATACTTATTAATTATTAATCTTATTGGCTAATTTAAATTGTTAAGTTTGATTTGATTTATTGGTATCTTTATTTATGAATATGTGTCCATTGATTTGAAATCCTCTTAGAAATCTTTGAACACCCACACCATTCATCCTAAAAGTTATTAACTACATTCACGAAATTTTCTAAGCCTTGGCCGAATCATACTTATTATTCTTAAGATTTTGTAGTCAATTTTTCATATCTTTGAAAGGGAATTATTTTGAGATTATAACTTAGGTTTTTATATAGGGTTTACCTTGGAAATTTTTAAGGTTTTTCTCCTTAACTTCCATGACTTGGCCGAATGTCCTCTTAACTTATCAAATTCTCTTAATTAAAATTTCAATCATCATCTTGTACTTAGAGGGATTCATTCAATTCCTTAATAAAAATTTTAGCTTCTTTATCCCATAATTTAGTGGGCTTTGTAAATGGCCTTCTTAATCATTTAATGGTCTTTTTACCAATTTAGATGGAAAGAATCTAATAATTTTGGTTAGTCATTTTTAAGAAAGGATTAAAAATAATGGTTATATGATGAGAGAGAATATTAATCATATCATAATTACTTTTATTCATTTGTAGCCTAAATGATTGCAAAACATTATTAGTAAATGACATAGTAAGTATTTGATTTTTTACATAATATGGAAAGATAATGTCCCTTGTGCCTATGGATTTACCTTAAAAATATTAGCATTTGAAATTGGTTGGAGACCTGGTATTGATATGGCAAGATTTGGTTGCGGTGTGGTCCAAGGGTATATCTAGCTAGCAAACCACAAGGAGGATATAAAGGATTTAACAGCATCCTATTACCTAACTTTTGGTTATGGCAGTTTATGGAACCACTACTGCGGATTTAGCGTTGAATTTGCACCAATATTTTTAGTGTTGTTGTCTATTACATTATTACTTTTTGAACTTTTTTTATTAAGATTTACGGCATTATTATTTTCTCTACTTTATTTTGAGTGGTTGAAGATGATTTCTTTTTTGTATTTGACATTAAATTTATTCCACTTCTTAATCTTATACATTGAAAACTTTAACTTTAAATTAGCATTGAGATGTTATGATATGTCAATTTGTTTACATAAAAAATTAACTTTAACTAATTACCACACATTTATCTTAAAATTCTATGAAATTGGATGGATACCCTCTAAACGTTAGATTCTTTAATATATTTTTAAAGAAAAGTACAAATAAAAAAATAAATTAAAATAAAATTAATAACTAAACTCAAAAGATAATAAATAGAAATATAATAAATACAATATTTTAAAATGTATTTATATTTATAAAGATTCTTTAATAATTGTTGTTCAATTTATAAGATGTGATAATAATTATAAAAGATTTAAATAAATATAAAAAATATTCTATGTAATAAAATTGTTTTTTTTTATAATTGACTTATGTGTATCTATAGACATTATACATGATAATTACTTGACAACTATTTAATTTAAACAAGACAGGTATAATATTAAACTTTTTAACATGTATAAATATGCTACATATTCTTATTTATATAACTATTATTACATGCTATATTCATCCAACAAAATATATTACTAATAGTTTAAATCATTTAAATTTTTTATGATATTTTTATCTTTAATTAAACTTTTTTATTTTTTTATCGATATTTTTTAATAAAAATTTGATTCGAAGAACTCTTTTTCAAATCGAAGGTTGAAGAAATATTTTTCTTCGTTAAAAAATTTCTTGTATTAACAATTTTTTTAGTTAAATAAATACTAAAAAATATAATAGAATTTTTTCTCATCTTTTATACTGTTCTTAAAAAACTTTGAAGAGAATTAATGAATAAATACTTTATATATTTTATTATTATTATAATTTTTTATTTTCATTACACTTGTTTTTTCATTTATAGTTTTTTTTTATATCATATATAGTTAATTTGTTGTAATTTTTAGGAATAATATTTACTTTTTTGTTCCCAATATTTTGAAGTGTGTATCGTTTTTAACTTTCTATCAACTGGACGCACATTTTTCTCTAAACACTGCAAGAAGTAACGTTGGACAGGACGTTTAACCAAACACGTGTGAAAACTCGACCAATCGATAAGCTCGAAAAATTGAAGCTTTTGTCATCATAAGGCACAGACAACAAGACAAGATTCCTAGCCAAAACTTGGCACTCAAAATCAGTGGAGCCATTGCTTACTTACGCATAAAATTCTTGGGATGGTTTGAAAAGTCAGAGTTTGAATAAACCCACATTACACCAAGTTATAGTGAATTCTCTATTCCTATCTAGCTAATAAGACCATATTTAGTGGGTGAAATGAAATCTTTGAAACCTTCCACTTTCCCTCTTGCAAAGTCAATTTTGCCCTATTGTGCCAATGAGAGGGACAAATTTTTTTTAGGAAATCTTATAATGGACAGTGTAGGTAGAAATAGTGTCTGCTGCTGCTATGATCGACACTTCTCCTTGGACTTGTGTAAGCAATGTCTCCTTCCATTCGTCTAATTTATTAAATCTTCATTCCTCTTTTCCATCACAATTAAGGTTTTGACTTTAGCTATCGTTTGGTTAAATGGAAATAAGAGGAGAAATAATATAGCATTTAGAATTAGATAGATTTTATTTTTTCTTTATTTGTTTGTATTTATTTTATATAAAAAAATTAAATTTTGTAAGATTCACAGAAAATATTTTTTTTCCTTAGGTAAAAAATGGAAGGGGTGATTTTTTTATTTTAAATTTTTAAATATTTTAAAAAATAAAAAACTTTAATATTATAAAAAATAACATAGTAAAAATCATAATTTTTAAAAGTTAACTTATTTTTTAAAAATTTATATAAATTAAAATTATATTTTGTTTCTATTCTCTTTTTCATTTATTCAAATAATAAAAAAATTATGTTTTCTTTTATTTTTCTATTATATTTATTTATTCAAACAATTTATTTTTTTATTTTATTTTTATTTATTTTTTATCTTTTCATTTATTTTTCTCCTTTTTATTTTTTATTTTTAATTTATCCAAATAAAACATTAAGATCCTCTCCAATCAACTAGGAGCTAGGAATTTTTTACTAGCCTATATATGTGGCTATTCCATGCTTAAATATTAAAAATAGAAAGAGTGGGCTCTTTTACTATGAGAAGATATTCTTCTCAAACAAAATATCATATTTATTTTACGAATAAAATTTTAATAAAAATTACATAAAATGATTTTATTATTGAATAAAATTGGTAAAAATTAAGTTATTCAATGTAATTTAATAAATAATTGTGCATCTAAATATTTAAAAACAAAATAAAATAATAATAATTTTAATCAATTATATAATAATTTATAAATATTCCATTTTATAACGTACTTTAGATCTAAATGTCCATTGGGCCGATCTTAAAAGGGATAGATATAAGAGAGGAAACCACAAATTAATTATTGTTGTGTAGCTTACATATAATTAATAAGACACCTACACCTAAGATGTTGGATGTATAGATAAGGTGCAAGGAGATCTCGTTGTCTTAACTCTCTAGTCAGAACTCCATTAATTTAATTTTGAATATATAGTAAGGTTCCCTTACACACTTCACAACAAGGTTATCAATGATGGATCAAATTAATTGGCTCACAACTCTACCATAATGCAGACAATTATAAGCCCTGTGTGCATGTTCAATTTGATGACATGGCTATCAAAATCCATTCTATTCTTTTTTTATTTATAGATATATAATGTTGGTATGGCCTGTAAGTGTTTATATGTATTGTTTTATATATTTGTATTCGATCCTATTTTATTATGTTACGGTACTTATTGGATGCTTTAAGGTTAGAAGATAAGGTGAGGCTGCACCGTAGTCGATTATACTCCCATGGCTATAATCAGTTTACTAGAAAATAATGGTAAAGAAACGCGTATCAACTATGTTTATAATGCAATTCTACAATGCGAAAAATAATAAGGATTGAAATTTAAATTTATATGTTAAATTATTTTAATTTTTAATTTTTTTATTATTAAACCAATTTTAATGACTTGTTTATAATGCATTTGAAAAAGAAATAAAATTTAAAAAACAAAGATATCACTAAAATGAACACCAAATTCTACGTTTTTCACGCAATTCATTACAATCACATTTTAATTTTTTTTATCAAAAATAAATTTTATTATAACTATTAAATTAAAATTTTTATAAAACAAATTAATTCTACAAAATTTTACATAATTAAAAATTTATTTAAAATTTCATCACACGTATTTTATTTTTTTACTTGAGTCACAATATCTCTTGCATGATGGGGTTAATATTTTATTACTTTTTTATATATAAATTTTGAATCTAAAATTTTATTTTAAAATTTTTTTAAAAAACATATACTATTTTAAACTAATCACTCAATTATTTTTTTACAAATTTTGTGTGTGTAATTATTTTTATAAAATTTTTAATAATATATTTTTACTTATAATGTGAATTGTTGAATTAAAATTATATATTAAAAAAATTTAAGAAAATTATTTTAAAAGTAAATTTATTATAAATTATTTTATTTAATATCTTTTTAAATGATCGAATTTTATCAATTTAACTATTAAATTAACAGATTTTATTATGTAGTATAAAATTTAATATTTTATTATATTATTTTAATAAATAATATAATTTTTTTTAATATATATTAATTTAAATTTATTTAAAAAATTAAATATTTTTTAAAATTTTATAAATATAAATTTTATAATAAAATATATTAATTTAATAATTAAATTCATAAAATTTAATTATTTAAAAATATTAAATAAAATAATTTATTATAAATTTATTCTTGAAACAAATTTATTCTTTCGTGTGTATATATATTAAACTGATTTTAAAAAGTATTATACCTTTCTAATTTTCAATATTGGATGAGGATGCTTCTTTCAACAACAATTATTTGTATATATTTAAGTTTTTTTATTTTATTATATTATTTATTGTAGTTTTATTTGTTTTACTTTATGAAAAACCTTAATAATTTTAAAAAAAATTAGTTAATAAAATAAAAGTAAAAAATTTATTTTATTAGTATATTTTTTAATATAATTTTTTAATAAAAAAAAAATTATTTTTAACCAATATTTCTAAAATATTGTTAAGTAAAATTATTATTTTTAGATGTATTTCTTGATTTGGATAAACATGTCACTAAAATTTATTTATTAACTATTTAAATAATTTGGTTATTATAAAATTTACCAAATGAAATTAAATTATTAATATAAATTTGGTAGACTTACATTAATAAATAATAGGATTATATTAGTATTTGATGCAGTAATGATATATAGTTTTTATATTAATAAAATTATTTATTAATTTAACATATTTTATTATCAATATAAAATTATGATTTTTATATTAAAAATTAATTTTTTATCAATAAAAAATTAATATAATATTAAAATATCAGTACATGATTATTTAATTTTTTTAAGTATTTGCAACTTTCCTTGTCAATATTTATGAATTTGAGACAAAGTGACACATGTGCAAAATGATGGAAAGCATTCTGGTTCCTGCACATGCACATGATGCATTTAGGAGTTATGACTTGTGACTATCGTACAAAAGACAAAATAAAGCGAACATAACACATACTTTCGAGTTGAGGTTAGGCAAGTGACTAAAAATACACACTGTATATATATATAAGTGATGGATTATATGGTATTATCTTGTTCTTTTTAGTAAACTCTTAGGTCTTAGACTCGAAAAATATTTTATAAAAAAGTTAATTTTATTACATAAGAAATATTTTAAATTTAAATATATTTTTTTAAAATATCTCGGACTTTGAAAATAAAATATGTATTTATTATATTCACAAATATATTATCTTTGTACTAATTTTACAAATGAATATTTGAAATGAACTTTATAAAAATCAAAAACATTAATTTAATAGAAAATAAAATATTCATTCAATATAAAACAAGATATTTGATATTCATAATTAAAATTTTCATATTTGTGATATGTATTTTAACATTTATTTATTATTAAATTAAATTAAATTAAATTAAATTGAACTCAATTTAAACTATTCTAATAAAAATGGAACAGATTAAATTTTTTTAAAAAAACTAATTTAATGATAAAATAAAAAATTAGATAAATATTTTTTCTATGCAGAGCTATGTGGTATAGTAATCCTTCTCTTTGATATAAACTTATTTAATTGTTGAATATAAAATCAGGTTTTTTTTATCTAGTTAATTAGTGTTATATTTAAAATAATTTATCTTAAAAATGTTATGTTAAAAACACCTATCGGAATAGGGTTTACACATTAATATGTTAAGTATGATTATAAAATCTCACACCTAAGCATGTGATATGTTAGAACAAGCATGTGCCACATGCATAGAAGGCGCCACGTTAAGTTTGTCAATAGAGATGGAAGTGGATAAGACCGTCTGAGAGGAATCTACAGCTTGACTCGTTTAAAACCTAGTTAGGCTTGGCTCGGCTCGTTTAATAAATAGATAGGCTCAGACATGTTAAAAAGCCTTTTTAGATAAATAAGTCAGGCCTAAACTTATAAAAAAGTCTATTTAACTTATTCAGTGGCCTATTTATATTTATATATTACATATTTATATTTATATAATATTTATTTTATATTTTATTTGCATAATATTAACATATATATGTTTTACACCTATTTAATGATCTTTTTATCTTATATTCTTTAAGTTTGCAAACTTTTTTAATTATTTATTTATATAGACTTTAAGTTTATTTATTGATTTTTTTTGTAATGTAGGCTTTTAGACTTGGACACTCAAAGTTTAGTTTGACTCGGCTTACTTCCATCCCTATTTGTCAGGTTAGAAATTTGGGTAGAAAGTTATACGTTATTGGATGTATTAACATACGTTTAATGAATATTAAATAGTTATGAAAATAAATAAAGTTGTGGATGGAAGCTTATATTGTTAAAAGTTTAATTTATTTTAATTTTTTTAATAAATAAATAAATTTAAATTTATAAAAAAATTATTTAATTTATTTAAAAATTTATTTATCTTTATCTTTATATATTATATATTTATATTTATTTTAATATATTTTATTTATATAATATTAATATATATATATATATATATTTAAGACTTATTTAATAACTTTTTATTTTATAATATTTAAGTTTATAAATTGTTTTAATCGATTGTTTATATAAATTTTTAAAAGAACTTATAAATTTTATGTTAATTTTTTAAAAAAGTAAAAATATATTAGATTTAAATTTAAATTTTTAAATTTTTAATAAATTAAACTTAAATATTCCATATCTAACTTATCTTTTTATAATAATGCGGCTGAGGAGTGAACATGCATCCATGCTGCTGATACAATATGAATGGGTTCAAAATTTTTAATGTTATCTACCTCCATTATAAAAAATGGTTTTTGTCCAATTTCTACCATCCTCACTTCTTCGGACGCAAGTGGGCTCCTCTTAGTTCACCGTAATTTTGATTTTGACACCACCCCCATCATAAACTCTTAACAAGGTAAGTTTCGTTTTTGCGTTTTTATTTCTTTTGTTTTCATGTCGTTGTTAAATATGTAGCTCTCCATGTATACTTTTTATGCAATGTTGTAATTTTATATAAAAAAATGAGAAAAAATAAATTATGATATTTTACACTTAGCTAAGTTTTTATATCAATCGCTAATTTAAGATTTGTTTTACAACTTATTAGTTAAAACATTTTAATTTTATAATATTTTAATATATTATATGTTATGGTAATATTTTCTTGTAATTTCATGGTAACATATATTTTTATTTTGTAAAATTTTAATTTATTATTTCCATTTTGTAAGATCATTTTATTTAATAAAAAATATTTGTTTATTAATTTATTATATTGCTTGAATAATTTAATATATTGCATAGTTAAAAATAAAAAAAATACTTTTTTTCTCTATCTTTTTACATTTTTCTCTCTTGTATTTATAGCAAGACTCGCACACATGTTTTTCTTTGTTTTTTTATCATCCGGATCTTTGTCCGTTAGGAATACAACAATTTTTATTAGTCTTTCAACAAAACATGATAGCTTGCATAAAATATTTTGGTTATATATAAAGGAAAGAGTCGTGCAAATCATAATATTACATAGGAAAAATAATGGTGACCTTTTACTAGTAAAGATGAATATTAGATGAAAAAATATTTGTTTAATTTGTGTATGTGATTTTTTATTTTTTATTTTATTATATCTGTTAGTTTTTTTAATTGTTTATATTTAAAGATAGGTTAAATTTATATAATTTATAATATATATATATATATGAGTTTATTTAATAAATAATATATAAAAAATGTAAAAAATATAGGGGATTGTGATAATTTAATTTTTAAAAACAGTAAATTAAAAAATATATTTAAAAGAGTGTGATGATTCGGCTCCATTTCACACAATTGGACAACACTTCCTAGTTCGTACAGTACAGTTGCCAAAATAAATACACAGTGGAGTCACGACAAGCCCAATGTCACCGTCCATCAATCGGTGCTCTGCAATAATAAGAGCACAGAAACGGACCACCTGTCGGACATAATGTTACTCTTACTTTTTATTTTTACTTCCACGTTTTGCTCGCCTTATTTTTTTTTTCAACATTCTGACGTATGCTTAATAATGTGAAAAAATAAATAAATACTGAATTTTACTAAAATTTTTAATATTTAATTGGTTTTTAATAAAAATTAATATACAATTTTTTTTTCTGTTTAAAAATATACATTTAAAAAATTGTTTATTTTTTTATTCAATATCTGCATTTACACGCTTCTTCTTCCAACCCCCACTTTTTTCAGTCACTCAGTTTTGGTTTCATCATTGCTCCAAAACAACTCATTACGATGGCTGAAGGGTTCTGCTTCTGCTAACCGCTTCTTGCTTTGGATTTCTTTTGTACGACTCTGCACTATCTTTCTTAATCTCTTTTCTCCTTTTTCATTTCTTTGCAATTTTGTTAAGCTAAATAAACCATGTCTTCGGTGCTATTACTTCTTAACTGCTACTTGTGTTTGTACTCTCTCTTACGTATTTTTTTTTTTCGATTGACACGATTTTTTCTTATTATAAGATGAAGATGAAGTTACTCACT
This sequence comes from Canavalia gladiata, assembly GCA_037954105.1. Lineage (NCBI taxonomy): Eukaryota > Viridiplantae > Streptophyta > Magnoliopsida > Fabales > Fabaceae > Canavalia > Canavalia gladiata. Next base: position 22,558,432 of record CM075660.1, read on the forward strand.
CACTACTTCTTGTGTTCGTTACAGAAGTTGCTGCGATCGATGGCTTTGAGCTCCAGCTCTATTGTTGAGAAATTGGCATCATCTTCATCGTCTGATAATGCTTCTGTGGAAGCCATTACATTATTCGTGGTTCTTCTTTGTGTTTGTGTTATCATTGGGCATCTTCTCCCAAAGAGTCGATGGATTACTGAGTCAGGGGTTGCCCTCATCGTTGTGAGTATCTCTTTCCACTAACCACTGAGTACCAATAACACTTTCTCATAAAAAATCTCTTTTAATTTAAAGTTAAATAGAATATTTTTAAATTAATTTTAAGTTATTTAATATGTTATTGATATAGCATAATTAATTTATTATATTTAGAAAATATATATTTTATGTTGAAAAGTGTGAAATTGGTTCAGCAAAACCTAAGAGAAAGGGGCTTGACAACTCTTTACACGGTATCCCATACCTCCACTGATTTTTAAAACCTTATTTTTGGGATTGTCTTGAAATGTAGGATATGGTATTTGTTTTCAGGGTCTTGTTGTTGGAAACGTAATTCTATTTGTATCTGGGCGGAGACGTTCACGGGTCATAACCTTCAATGAAGAACTTTTCTTTGTTTATCTTCTTCCGCCCATCATATTTAATGCCGGGTAAGTTTGGTTTTGCACAATGTCTTCAATCACGTTTTCCTACATTTTTCATTAAGTTGACATAAATGTTAAAAATATATTAACTTCAACTTCCAAGGTATTTTAAGTTTTTTAAAATATATATATTTTTAAAAATTTAAATAATTAGGATTATATTGAAAATCAAATTAGTATTTTTATTAAAAAATAATACTTCATCCACCCTTTATATGTTTAGAGAAAAGAATCAATTAATAAGATGATTAATTTTTAAAAAATTATATATTGTTCTAATTTATTATTATTTTTATTTATTATAACTGATAATAACTAGATAGATATAAATATATATATAAAAAATAATTAATATTTTCTTAAAAATACAAATAAACAGATAAATAAAAATAAATTTTTTACCCTAAACCTTAAACATGTAAGAAAGAATGAAAATAGTATGAGCTATGCTCTATTTTAATAAGAAGATAATAAAAAATTTAAAGAAGGTTGAATTGATTTTCTTCTTTGGAAATTTTTAGAAAGATTTAAAACTTTTTTAAAAGGAAGTGTTTTATGAGAGTATTCACTTAAATATATTGATTAAATTTTTTTTGCAAATAGTTTGTTTATAAAAACAAATCTCAATTCAAGAGCCTTTCAGTGTCAGATAAAATAAGAGTTAAGAGGACAAAAGATAAACACTAAAGATTATGCCGATAAGCAACTTTATCAGTCTATTTTACCAATTATCTATTCTCTTTACTTTGCAAAAAGAACTTTTCTTTTTTGTTTGAGTAGAATTTCTGAAGGAGTAAATTAGTTTTTTTTTTTATTTAACGACCTTTTGTATTAGGCCACTTTATTAGATGCTACATTGAAAAGTAGCTTTGATCTTTTATTTATTTGTGATCTGTGATAGGACATTTTCAAGATAAACACTTTATTCAAGATTTTTTGAACTTATTAGACATTTTATGATAAGATGCTTCATTTGAATCTTCTTGGTTCAAGAGACATTTCGTGATAAGACATTTGTTTCACGAGACACTTATCAAATGCTACATTTAAAATTCGTTAGCGTAGAAGACATTTCGGTTAATTTTTATGCTTTTATAACATTATGAAAATTTTGAGGTGTCATCTGTTCGTTCTTAAGTGGCTGAAGTCTAGGAACGTAAACGTATCTCCTGTTGTGTTGTGAGCATCCACTGTATAAGTATTATTTGAGGGGGAGTTTTTTTTTTCCCTATCAAGGATATTTGAAAGTGAAATGATCATGATTTAGGTATCCATATTCTTTTGGATCCTTGAGAGTTAATACAAAAAAAATTTAAACTTCTATTCCTCTTGCGGTAACATCTGAACTTGCATGTTCTGATTTGTCACAGAAAGTGCAACTGGACACTAGATGAACATTAGAAATATAATTTGAATCTTCTTAGCAGAGGTCATCTCATTGAATTCTTAATCAGATTTGTCACTTAGATGCCTATTATTTTTTATTATCATGTTTAAATTGGCAGTTTCATTGTCAAACTTATTTAGATTCTTGGTAAGTTCATAATATTCTTTTGAAGTCTACATACTTCAATAAAATGTTGATTCTTACTATGATTCTTGGATTCTTTTAGGGATTCAGCCATTGGATGATTTTTCTTTAATAATTCTAAATTTTTTTCTTTGATATTTTGAACTTCTTTCCTTTTCTACAAGCTTTGAATTTATTTCCTCATACTTTCTTTTGAGTTCAGAATATCTAGATATAAGAACCTTAGAATCATGAAGAAGACTTTCTTAAGTTTTTTCAAATTCAGTTAATTCAAAATTCACGTCATTGTCATTGTTTGTGTTTTCCATAAGATATATGTGAATAGATTTTGTCACTTCTTTGTTCATCCTCTGAACTGCTAGTGTATTAATCTTTCCATGTAGATAGAATACCCTTTTTCTTTTTCCTTTTTTAGAAATCTTTTCGAACCCTACTTTAAGTTTCGACAATCCATTTTGATGTGTCATGCATTCTGCATTCATGACATGTAATATCGGATTTCTCGAAGCTTCCTTCTTTTGAATGTTTTTTTACCAGATGTGAAGTTTTATATGGCTTCACTCCTTTTCCTTTCTTTTTTCATATGCTTTTGATGCTCTTGGGGATGAGATAGTTCATCTATCTCGCTTCCTTCCTTTCCAAACTCTTAAAAGTTTCTTGGAAACTTCAGTTTTTAGAGCTTTTGAAGAGATGTTTAGCTTTTCTGCCTACTACTTTGACTTTAGAGCGATGCCTTTTTTCCTTTCATTTCTGGATTAGAATCATTCAGTTGGACTTCGTGCACTAAGAGGTTTTAGAAGGTCATTTAGTTTCAAGGTGTTGAGATCCTTAGTTTCTTCAACGATTATCACTTTCGATTTTCGTTGTTTCAGTAGACTTTTTCAAATCTTTCTAACTTTATTTTCATTATCGTATTCTTTTTCCAAAATTTAGTCCATATATGATAGTTTATAATCTACCTAACAAGTCATTTGTGATCTTCTTATCTTTCATTTTAAACATCTCATATTAATGAATCCAGAGACTTATTTTTCACTTTTTTATTTGATTGAGTCCTCCATGTATGAGAGTCAAAGTGTTCCATATTTTCTCTTATAGTCTTATAACCATAGACTTTATCATACTCATTTCGACATAAAACACAAGTTAACATATACTTGACTTTTGCATGTTGTGTGGGTTGGATAAATATTTTCATACGAAATCTCTAAATATAATCTTTAAGGAAAGCCAGTGGTCATGGATGCTACTTATGGAATAGGGTTATTTGCCTGAATTGTCATTCTCTTTTGGTTGTTTGTCCTCTCTACATGTAAATGTTTGCTAACAATGCCATGATTCTTTTGAAACAATTCTACTTTTAAGGATTGGTAACATTTAATTTTGTGACTAATAATTCTTTTCTTCTTTGTTGTTGATAATGGGAATTTCTTTAAAAATTTTCACATTAAGTGAATTTTTATAAAAATTATCTACAATAGATGAAATTTTTACTTATTAAATATATTTAGGTTAAATATGGATAATCATTTGTAAAATTTTACAAATGTAAGTACTATATACCCAACACGCTCCTATATATATTAAATATGATTAAAGATTTATTATATAAAAGATCTTTGAATCTTTTGTTAACTGATTTTTTTTACGGGTAAAAAGAATTATTCATTTATTGAACCTGGTTTGGCATGATGTCAGACGCCAAAGCAGAAGCAATACGAACAGGCACTTCTTCTATCCAAATGGAGTCTTGGTTTGCTAAACCAAAATTTTGCTAAAAGATGAGCCAAATGATTGACCTCTCTTTCTTTTGACATGGTTACATTCACTTTTGTACTTTTAATTATATTTTGGCTGTACATTTGTTAACTGAGTTAGATGTGTACATTTAATTAATATTTTGGTTTTATTCTTTTTTAATATTTAATTTTATTCTTAAACAATATTTTTATCTTATCAGTTTATGAAAGCTGATACAATAAAATATTTCATTCAACTAAAATGTATATAATAAATTTGCGTTTCTATATATGAATATCCACTGAGTACGGACTTTGGCATCAAAAGCGCTAGCTTACTCTTTGTTAAGTGTAAGTCTAGGTGTAAGTTTTTTTTCCTAAATTGTGGATATTGATACAGACACTTAATCCTCAAGCTAGGTCCTATCCATTAGCATTTTTTCTCGAAAGAGTAAAAGACAAAGATGTAGAGACAAAGTGCTGTGGAGTGAAAAAAAAATAATATATAGCTAGCTAAATAATACATAAAGGAAAAAAAGTTATAGAAATTAATTTCTGAAGAATATTAAATATAAAACTAGGAAATGGTGTAATGCAGAGTACAACAAACAATTTTGATTTATTCTCTCTTCTTGTTTTTTCTAGATTTCAGGTGAAAAAGAAGCAATTTTTTCGGAACTTGTTGGAAATAATTTTGTATGGTGTTATTGGGAGTCTTATATCATTTCTCATTGTATCACTAGGTATGTTCAAAGCACATTTAATTTATGTGAACACCTTGGATATGGTTTGAAAGTAATCCATGCATGAGTATTTTCTCATAAACTTCATAAAAATGTGTCCTTTCTGCCTATGGATTGGCTGTTGTGAGTTAATACATTGTTGAATTCTTAAGAAGGTTTTCATTCTTTTTTTTTTTTTTTGGATAAAGAAAGAAGAATTTCATTCCTAACTTAAGATAGATTGAAAATTCTACATAGCAGCATGTCGTGGTTCTATTGGTAACCAACTTCTATATTAGTTTTACAATCCTATGATAAAGCTTTATTTTAACGCAACAATATTTACTTTTGGTTTTTGTCCCAAATCCACTTGAAATGTTTTTAAACAGATATCTTGTAAGTATTGGTGCCAACTTTGACACAAAATGTACTAAGAAAAGTTCGAATGTCTTTTTTGTTCATTTTCGAGCAATTCAACTATGAAAATATTTATGTTGTTTATGGTTATTGGCCAATAATTAAGGTAATTGTATTATATCGGTCTATATTTTATAGATAGTCTTGATTATAACTTTTTATAGTATTATGATTCAGGTTCATTGCTATTGTTCAAAAAATTGGACATTGATTTACTGGACATGGGAGACTATTTTGGTATTTTCCTACTTCTCAAATTACTATAACATAGCATACTTATAATATTACTGTAGTTCATTCTCAGTGGAAACATGTAGATGAAACAGCTTGTGAAGAAGACACTTATAAAGTGAAATCATTTTTACCAATACTTCTCTAATTCTAATTATTAAGAAACTCTACAAGAATTGTTATAAAACTAATAAAATCAAGGAGCTATCAACTTTTTTTTGCTGTTTTGTTCTCTTGTTTGTGCAAGTACCTACATGCGTATTATGTGTCTATAAATGCACAGATCATATCAGTAGCAAAGTAGTGAGTGTGAAAGTATCTTAGTATCATTTTCATAAGGATTGTCCATATTATAGAAATGTCAAATGCCCAACCCAACAATATGCATCTTGATGCCTAAAATAGTCTCATTTCATCCAAACCTTTCTAAAAGGGAAGAGCAAATTGAGCCATCGTACTGGGAAAGTCCTTAAATTTAAATATCTCCAATTCGTTACATAGAATGAAGCATATGCGATTGTGATACTATGGGAATGGAATTCTGTGATGCCAAAGGTGAGAGTAGTAGATGCTTGCATGTTTATGAAAATAGGCAAGAATGTGTGGGATAATTATAAACAAAACTATTTCAGGGTTGCTTATGTTGCTCAGATCTATGAAATCAAGTTGATCTCTTCTACAAAATGAGGGGACCAATCAGTTAGTAACATGCTCCAAATTAGAGCCAAAATTGGACGAAGGCATTTAAGGAAGAGGGCAAACGGGAGCCCCATATGGCACAATTAGGTATTGTAGAACATAATCCTTCCTTGGACCCAAAAAAAAGGAGGATATGAAGCACGTAAGTGAAACTCATTGAAAAGTTATGCCTTGACATTCTCAAGTAATATTCCTAGTCCATGCATTCAATGCTTTAAATTCTGTATATCAAGAAACGTGGGTAACTTAGTTGATGCACAATCCTAAAGAAACTTAATTTCAAGTTGTTTACTGCATTATGCAATACGTGAAAAAAAATCTTGGATAAAGAATTCATTTTACAAGAAAGATGGACAAAACAAGTAAAACTAGAGACAACTGTGCATTAGTCAAGAATAAATCATTCCAATTTCTTGGAGTTGACATATATGTTCTTCCTATTTTTCTTTATTGGAGAATATCTATCTTTTATTTCATGTTGTATAACTTTGCTCTGATTTCTCTTTTTATTTATGCATGAAGTTGGTATCCAAGTAGATGATACTGACAATGCTTTTTTTAATTGAGGTTAGCAGACATATTTTCTCTGTTGTAGTAAGTAGTGTGAGTATTCTGTTAAAGCTACAAATGTATATTGAGGTATAAAAGGGTAGGGTTGATTATTGTTTGAAATTGTTGTCTACTTAATTGTTTATTTTCTATCTGTAGCACTCGGTGCAGTATTTTCTGCTACGGATTCTTTCTGCACATTACAGGTATGAATGTTTAGACAATTATATTTTCTTATAAAATAGGTAGAGAATAGCTACTTAGTTTCATACTTATGTTGCAGGTGCTTAATAAGGAAGAGACACCTCTTTTATACAGTCTAACTTTTGGTGAAGGTGTGGTGAATGATGCCACATCTGTATTTTTATTTCAAGCAATCCAGAGATTTGACCTCTCGCATGTCACTTCAAAAAATATCAGGCATTTTGTGGGCCATTTTTTGGGTTTATTCTTGACAAGCACCTTGCTGGGAGTGGCTGTATGTTATTTTTATGCCTTTTAATCTTGTTTTTCCTATCTTCTACATCTTTGACTACTCATAATCCATATATACACATTCTTTTAGTTGTATCATGTTTAAATCACACTAATTGCATTCCAAAATTCAAGAACATATTTGATTTACTCAGTTTTTTTTCTTTTTAAATTGTCATCAATATTCAAATGTTATTATCTATATTACTTCATGTTTCGTCCATTCTATATTGAAGTCCACAAGCCGTTAAATACATCCACCCCTGGGCGAGATTGCTAAAATAAGTGCACTCTAACTTCTCATGGAGAATACATGTAAGATTGAATTAGGTGCACTGACTAATGCCGAAAGTGATAAATCGAACTTCTATGTCACTATGTGTAGCATGTGCTTGTAATTGATGTTCTTTTTACCATTCTTTGGCAAACTTCTGCAATTTGCATAATTTCTATTTCATTACATCTCTTGTTTCTGATTTTCAGATTGGCTTGCTTAGTGCTTATGTTATAAAGAAGTTATATTTTGACAGGTACTTGAGAGGCTAGATTTCTCTGCCTTTCCTTTTACCAAGTTATTTGTATTTTATTTTGGTTCTTTTATCTCTTTTTCTAAGCCTACTTATTAATATTATAGTGAAATCCAAATGAGGATTTTATGATTGATGTAACATATTTCAATAAGGAAGAGTTTTAGAGATGAATTATAGGAATAGCATAGCATCCTTATTTTCTTAATTCTGATGGTTTGATTTAATATTTAGTTAATTTTTACTTCATAACTAAAAAATTTACTAAAAGCTAATCCAACAACTCTAAAAAACACTTTGACATTTAAAATTAATTTTTTTCATACAAATTGCTAAGTCTTAACGCAAATTTATAGGAATTTAACCGAGTAAATCTAATTCAAAAGTAGATTTATCAGTTATCTACTTCCATAAGTGCTTTTAAGTTTGGAGGCTCTCCCTGACCTTTGAACATCCTCCCCCTCCCCTTCCAAAATGAAAAGTATTGATTCATCTCCAGTAAATATGAATGGCATGTATGCAATGCCTTAAATCAATCTTGTCATCATGTGTAAACTAGTGAGCTAATACCCCATGAACTTGTCTCTGGTGAGTGTCATAGAAATAGTTTATCCTTTTATATTGTTTACATATTTTCCTTACGAACATAATATATTCTGATTTCTATGATTTGTATATATTGGAATGTGAAACTCGAATTAGGGCCTTACATGGTAAAATTAACATAAAATGTGATAATATCTTGGGTCTAATGTCCTCTTGTTATTGTAGAAGAAACTGAACTTAGTTTCTTATGGCTGGTGTTAGGCATTCCAGTGACGGAGAAATTGCTCTTATGACCTTGATGGCTTACTTTTCTTATATGTTGGCTGGAGTAAGTGTGCTTATGCTAAATATCTCTTGAATTGGTTAGATCCTTATAAATTTATTTACTTCCATACTACGTCATATTCAAACTCTGACAACCCCATCCTCCAGCTTCTCAACTTAAATGGAATCCTTACCGTGTTCTTTTGTGGGATTCTGATGTCGCACTACACCTGGCATAATGTCACTGAAAAGTCTAGAATCGCTAGCAGGTATAAGAAGCTACAATGCATTTCCTAAATTCTAATAAACTAGTGATGCTATAATCTTTCTAATGTTATTTATCTATATATATATAGGCATGCTTTTGCAACCTTCTCTTTTATCTTTGAGATTTTCATCTTCCTGTATGTTGGTGTGCATGCCTTGGATACGGACAATTGGACAATTGTAAAGGAAAGGTATTAACATTCAACAATCTCAATTTCAATTTTTTAGGATTTTTAAAGTTTGCTCCTTGTATGTTCTAGTGTTGAATTTTATCTTAGAGAACTTCAGTTGTAGCATGCTTCAAACGACATTTTAAATTTGATTTGTGTTCTTTCCAGTCCATGGACATTACTTTGGGCATGTGTGATATTGCTTTTCTTGGTTATGCTTGGAAGGGCTGCTTTTGTGTTCCCCTTATCATTTCTAATCAATTCATTCAGGAAGTCTACTCCTAGCAAGATTGGTTTTAAGCAACAGGTAAGCCTTTTGTTTTACTTTGAATCTTATCATCTTAAACCACTATTAATCACTAATGCAAGTTCAAACAGTTTGTAATATGGTGGATTGGACTCGTACGAGGTGCCGTATCCATTGCTCTTGCATATAAAAAGGTATGAGAATAAGCACGTCTAGCCGGATATCATTGAAGCATGAGGCGAAAATTTTCTATTTTCACACATTTGATTTAATAGGGAATCATTATTTTATAAAAGTTTGTATGGGTTTTTGTATATTCAGTTTACTAGATCAGAACACACTCGATTGCAAGGGGACGCTTTCATGATCACCAGCACAACTACAATTGTTCTCTTAACTAACATTGTAAGTATACTTGGTTTAACCGGCTTTTGATAAAATTTGGACTAATTATTACTCCTGTAGCATTCCTTACCATGAAATATGGTAATTCGGCTGTATATCTATTTTGAAGAGAATATCCCTTCAACCCTGTAAAATATATTGAGAAAGATACAATTGAGACATTCTTTACTCATTAACAAATGAATGTATCTTTTATTTGACATATAGAAAAATGTTAGTAGCACACTTTAAATACACTCTTTAACATCTTATGTGATTAGTTAATTTTTTAAAATGTTAAAGTAACTTTTAAAAAATGATTGTAAATATTTTAACTTTTAAAAAATGACTAATCTTAATGTAATTAACATTTCTCTTGATGACTAAGCATGTATGATGGAAGCATGTGCTAATTATCTGTCTATAACTGAGAATTAGTTATTTAAAAAAACCAACTCATTTCCTTTGACCTTAGTTGAACACTTTTTATTTATGAATACAGGTGGGTGGATTACTGAGCAGGCCTCTAATAAGGTTATTGATGGATTCCCAAAAGCACGTTGGCAACTCAACGCTACCTAACTTTCCTGCTGGAACTGTGTCTCTATTCTCTAATGTGCAAGGTTCAGAATCTAATAGAGATGCTTCTAACCTCCTTGATTCGGATCAAGTTGCTAATCATTATTGGCAAATATTTGATAACACTTTCATGCGCCCTGTTTTCGGTGGCAGAGCATTTGTTCCTGTTATTCCTAGTTCATCACGTGAGGGTACTCACCATGACTAGCTGCAAAATGAAAATTAACTTGCTACTCAATCCGTTTCCAAGTATTGGTTTTGAATTTTTGTTAAGTTTGTGTTTACAAAATCTTGTAAATATATATTTTTTTTTAATTTTATGTCTTTAATATTTTTTTGAGTGAAATATTTTTTCCTTTAAGATGTGCTTAAATTATTCTAACATCTCTATCTTATTTTGAAAATTATTTTTTCTTTTAAAAATTAACATATATTACACTTTAACTATTTTTAATGTAAACAAACTTGGTATTGGTAGTGATCAATTAATTTTCAAATTTTATTATAAATTTTTAGACTTTAATAGAAGATCGAACGTTTCATCTTTTGAATTTGTTATTTCAAGGTATATGATAAAGGTATAGAGAAAATGAACAAAGCAAAAAGGATACTTTTCATTGCTGTCAAATTCAGAATAAATAGAAAATATGACTCAACTGAATTCCTAAAACTCTGTAACTTACAGGAACATGTTACAGCAACAACAACCAGCATTCCTAAGAATTAGGATATCAAAAACAAACTTAAAAATAGCAGTAACAGAATAACAAAAATAACAAATAACAGTAAAATAACAGCTCTTAATTCACTAACATTCTCTTTTTGAATTATGAGCTACACACACCCAACTTATTTCTAAGAGTTTCAAAACGACTAACATTAAATGACTTGGTAAATATATCTGCAAGTTGGTTTTCTGAACTGCAGTACACCAGCCTTACTTCACTTGATCGCTGCACCTCCCTCAAGAAATAGTACTTAATTTTGAAATGCTTTGTCCTTCCATGAAATATTGGATTTTGTGAAATGGCCAAAGTGGCTTGGTTGTCCACAAAGACTTCTGTGCTATCCTTTTGTTCCAAATGCAGATCATCCATTAGCTTTTTCAGCCACATGGCTTGATTTACAGCTGCAGTAGCTGCAATGAACTCAGCCTCTGCAGTTGACTGAGCGACCAACTCCTGTTTTTTTGAACACCATGAAAAACATCCTGATCCAAATGTAAAACAGTACCCAGAGGTGCTCCTCATGTCATCAACTGATCCAGCCCAATCACTATCAGAGTAGCCCTGTAGTTTGAATTCTTGAACTTTACAAAACTTGATTCCATATGAAACTGTACCCTGTAGATACCTTAATACTCTCTTTGCAACTACCATATGCAACTCACTAGGATAATTAAGAAATCGAGACAAGACACTTACAGAAAACATGATGTCAGGTCTGGTTGCAGTGAGATACATTAGGCAGCCAATTAAACTCCTGTAGACACCCTCATTTACAGTTTCAGCTCCATCCTTCTTCTGCAGCTTCTCTTTTTGACCCATAGGAGTACTCATACTCTTGCACTCCTCCATATTAAATCTTTTCAAAATCTCCTTCAAATACTTCTTCTGGCATATGAAGATTTCATTCTGAGTTTGCTTAATCTCCATGCCGAGAAAGTAGAACATCTCACCAAGATCAGTCATTTCAAATATCTTCATCATATCCTGCTTAAATGTATCAATCTGATCAGCATTGCTCCCTGTCACCAACATATCATCAATGTACAAAGATACAATAACTATGTTAGAACCAAGCTTCTTGACATAGAGTGTGGATTCGCTCAAGCTTTTCTCAAAGCCCAAGCCTAGCAAGCGCTCATCTATCTTGCTGTACCAAGCTCTGGGAGCTTGCTTTAAACCATATAGAGCTTTCTTCAGCAAGTAAACTTTCTCCTCATGGCCTGGTGTGATGAATCCCTCTGGCTGCTCAACATAGATTTCCTCTTGCAATACTCCATTCAAAAATGCAGATTTCACATCTAGTTGATACACCTTCCAACCTTTTTGAGCTGCTAAAGCCAGAATCATTCTGATTGTATCTAATCTAGCCACAGGTGCAAAAGTCTCAGAAAAATCTACTCCCCAAACCTGTGCATAGCCCTTCACCACTAACCTGGCCTTATGCTTATTCACTGAGCCATCAGGATTGAGTTTGGTCTTGAATACCCACTTCAACCCAATGATCTTTCTATCTTTAGGCTTCTCCACTAACTCCCAGGTCTGATTCTTTTCTATCATAGCCAATTCTTCCTTCATTGCATTCATCCATCTCTGGTCATTCTTGGCTTCTTCAAATCTTGTTGGTTCCAGAATAGCCACACTGCACCTCTGATATACATCAACTAAAGATCTGGTGCCTCTAATCGGAATGTCATCTACTAGCTCATCCGGTTCCAGTGAGACCTCCTTATGCTTGTCTTATGGCTTGTCTGTCCAGACCCATTGCTCGTCTTCCAAGAATTGAACATCTCTGCTAGTGATCACTTTCCTTGTCTGTGGTTGATAAATCTTGTAGGCTTTGGGAATCGGACTGTAGCCGATAAACACTCCTGGTTCAGCCTTCTCCCCTAGCTTGTCCATTTTGACTTGAGGAACATGAGAGAAACATAAACAACCAAACACCTTCAAGTTTTTTAGCATTGGTTTGACACCAAACCAAGCTTCAAATGGTGTCTTCTTAATGGCCTTTGTAGGCAATCTATTTAGCAGAAAAACTGCGGTGTTTGCAGCCTCTGCCCAAAATTTCTTCGGCAAATTCTTCTCATGAAGCAAACATCTGGTCATCTCCATGATGGTTCTATTTTTTCTCTCACTAACTCCATTTTGCTGCGGAGAGTAGGGAACAGTCAACTGATGCTCAATGCCTGCCTCCTCACAAAAAAGGTTGAATCTTTCTGAAGTGTATTCTGTCCCATTGTCAGATCTAACAATCTTAATCTCATGGCCACTCTGATTTTCCACCCACCTTTTAAACTTCAAAAAGATCGATGCAATCTCAGATTTTTGCTTCATAAAGTAGATCCAACACATTCTTGTATAGTCATCAATGAAAATAATAAAATACCTATTGCCATTTAGAGATGGAGTTGCATGAGGACCACAAACATCTGTATGTATCAACTGCAATTTTTGAGTGGCTCTCCATGCTGTTCCTTTGAATGGAAGCCTAATTTGTTTGCCTAACAAACAAGCTTTGCAAGTTGGAAACTGCTCCTCCAAATCTGGTAGTCCATATACCAACCCATTCTTCTGTATATACAGCAAGGCCTTGTGATGAAAATGACCTAGTCTCTTGTGCCATGTCTCAGAGACATTGACTTGGCACTTAAAGACCACTTGATCCTTCTCAAGTGGATTCAAAGAAAAGCTCTTGTGCTGCATCTTAATTCTGAACAGTTTCTGACCACTTGCATCAAAAATCAAACACGTCCCCTCTTCAAATATCACCTTAAATCCCTTCTCTACCAGCTGCCCCACACTCAGCAAATTTTGATCAATTTCTGGCACATACATCACATCAGAAACCAACCTAGTTTCAACACAACTCTCTATGGCTACAGTCTCTTTACCCTTCACAGTCAAGTATTCTCCATTCCCAATCCTCATCCTTGACAACACTGATTTGTCAAGGTCCCTAAATAGGCTTTCATCACAAGTCATGTGGTTGGTACAACCACTATCTATAAGCCAACTTTCATATGAGGTACTAGAGCTGGAACAAGAAGCAACAAATAGTTGATCTACTTCTTGTTGGACTGCAACATGTGCTTCACCTTGCTGTTGATCTCTCTTTTCTTTGCAGAACTTTTTTATGTGTCCAAGCTTATGGAATCTTCTGCACTTTACATCTGGCCTCTTCCAACACCTAAAGTGAGGATGATTATGTTTTCCACAGTGCTTGCATGGAAAGTACCTTCCTCCACTATTATTTGCACTGCCTTCTCCTACAACAGCTTCTGAGCTACCGTCATTCCCTTTCTTCCCTTTTGTCTTCTTGCCCTTTCCACCAAAATTAGATTGTGTCCTGGCCTGCAGAGCACCCTCTATGCTTCCTTCTTGCCTCATCAATCTCCTTTGCTCTTGTGCCTGCAAAGCACTAAGGAGTTCTGCTAGCTTAATCTGAGACAAATCCTTGGTATTCTCCAAGGAGGCAATAGTCGCCTCAAATCTCTAAGGCAAAGAGACCAAAATCTTCTGCACTAACCTGTTGTCTGAGAGGTCAGTGCCAAGGACCCTTGCCTTGATAGCTATCTCAATTAGCTTATCAGAATATTCTTTTATCGTCTCAGACTCTTTCATCTGTAATCTCTCGAACTCTTTAATCAGGTTCAGCACCTTCATGCTCCTGATCCTCTCATCTCCTTCATACTCATCCTTGAGAAAGTCCCAGATGGCTTTGGCTGAAACACAAGCCATAATTCTACTGAAAATGGCAGGTGAAACAGTAGCAAACAAACAAGCTTTAGCCTTGGCTTCCTGGTTTTTCTTTCCTTGTAGTACTTGATTTGATTCATAGTCGGGTTGTCTGGAAGAGAAGCAACCTCATAGTCTTCTTCCACCGCCTCCCACAAATCACAACCCTCAAGATAAGCCTGTATTTTCACTGCCGAGGCTTGATAATTTTCACCATCGAACACGGGAGGAGCCATGGCTGAAAAAGATCCTGCTTCCATATTTCTAACTTTGTATGAAGAAAAGGTGAACTTTCTAACCTCTTAATCTTTCTCACGGGTCCCTCACGAATAACCCAGCTCTTGATACCACTGTTATTTCAAGGTATATGATAAAGGTATAAAGAAAATGAACAAAGCAAAAAGGATACTTTTCATTGCTGTCAAATTCAGAATAAATAGAAAATATGACTCAACTGAATTCCTAAAACTCTGTAACTTACAGGAACATGTTACAACAACAACAACCAGCATTCCTAAGAATTAGGATATCAAAAACAAACTTAAAAACAAACTTAAAAACAACAGAATAACAAAAACAACAACAAATAACAGTAAAATAACAACTCTTAATTCACTAACAGAATTATTATAGATCACAGTAGAAATTTAAACTATCTGCATAATCATAAAAATAGGGGAAAAGGAATTGATCTTAAAAGAGGTTGTTTATACAAGATTAAACTTTAAATATTAATCTTTTAGGAAGGAAAATGTAATATTTAAAAAAAAAACTGAAAAATGTTATTTAAGCATCTCCTGATAAAGGAGATTTAATTTTTTTTTATCATATTTTTATTAAGTATAATGAAATAACATTAAGAGAGAATAATATATTTAAAAGAATTTACAAATAAAGTTATTGGCATTGTTAGTAGATTGATGTCTATTTTAAATATGTCGATAGAAATTTGAATTTTTATTGTGTATATGAAAAATATTTTGTTGGAGGAGAGTAAAATTTATTTTGATAAATTTAATTTTAAAAAGATTAATATTCAATTGTTGAAGGAAAAATATCTTCAATATCCGTAAAAAAATTATATATTTTTTAAATTAAGTATATTTAATTGAAAGTTTTTAGATCCAGTAATTACTATATTGTAAATCTAACTTTTATGTTTTCTTATGAAAATGTCTTTGTGTATAGTTTATTTTAAATTAAAAGATTAATTATAATTTTTAAATCTATTTTTTTGAATAGTTATTTTAAAAAATTAACTCAGAATGGATAGTTAATCCTTGAATCTCTTATCAATCTTTTTAATGTGTATATGTATTGAAAGTAATAAAATTTAAATTTAAAATTTTATACAAATTATTTAAATTTTTTATTGCTAGTCCAATTTTAATGTCTTTGGACAAAGCAATGAGTTGATTTTTTTAATAGATAAGATATAACGATAATTTATAAATAAGTCTATATGATAATATTATTTTTATAACATTTAAAATAAATTTCATTCTTAAATCATCTTTTAATATTTATATAAAATAAATAATTTAATTATTTTAGATGTTGTCAAATAATTGATTTAAGAAAAAAAAATCTACTGTATTATTGAATAAAATTAACACTATAGTCATTAAAGCGTTTACTTAAAATAATTTGATATTCAGTTGCTTATTAAATAAACTAATAATAGATTTTATATTGAACGTTTTGCATTTTGAATATTATATTTTCTTTTTAAATTACGGATAGATGTTGTTGAAGTTTGTTTACGCACACCTTAATCAATTCATCTCTGCAACCTTATCAAACGTAAGCTTATCTGATCAACTTATCTAAGCCAGGATTAAATAAATTGTAAGGATATAGCTTAACACCAGTTAATGATGCACAGGTCTATTGCAATTTGTAGGTTTAAATATATTTTTATTCTTTATAAGTATAGGAAGTTTTTTATTTTGGCTTTTTGAAAAAATTCTTTTATATTTATATTTGAATTTTTTTAAATTTTTTATTCCTATTATTAATTTACAATTAAACATGTATTGATTTAATTAATAGATATTGAACTAAAATTAATCATATCATTGTATATATTTAAGGAAAAGTTAGTGAAATATAATAATTTTACTAGTTGTCTAATTTTTTATTACTTATTTAAGTTAGCACATACAATATAATTTAGTTAAATATCTATTAATTAAGTTAATAAATATTTAATGACAAAATAATTATAAATTTAAAATTAAATTAAAAAATTTATAGATAAAAATAAAGTATTTTTTATAATAGTTAAATACAAATCATTATAGTTATATAAACTAAAAATATATTTAATTTTAATTTATAAGACTTTTGTTGGTATAAATTTACAATCATTTTAATATTTAAAAATATACTGAATTTGATAAAAAATAATATAGTATTGTACTTTTTTTTTAAAAAAAAGGGTGATATTCATACTAATATTTTTTTAAAGTAAAGATAAAAAAAAGTTTATATATAAAAACTATAGAGGGCAGAAATTAGCCGAACAAAAAATTATAAATTTTTAACTAAACTTTTTCATTAAATATGGTTTAAAAAACAACAAACTTGTGTTGCTAAATTATGATAGACTACATTGAGCTTAGAAATATAGCTAACAATTACATTATTAAAATTCATTAAGCAACAATTTATAATTTTGAATTAGCATGTCAATTTTTAGGTAACCAAGATTTCTATTCATTGCTTTGACTAATTAATGAAATCATTGTGAATAAAAATATGAGAAACTTTTACTCTTGATCATTCCTAGCTCCTAATGTAAAGTCATGTACATAGCAATTGTTTCTCCTAATATGTTAGGAACAAATTTATAGGCTTGAACAATGACAATACCATCAAAATTAGTTACTGCAAGACCAAGCCTTGTTCCCGTCATTCTTGATCCTGCATCAATATACATGAGGAAGAAATGGTCCAGATTGGTAAGGATCTTTTTATGGTTGTCACGTGGTGTCACCTTAGCAAAATGAAATATGGTCCATTGACACCACACATTATCCTAAACCACTTTTATATTTGGTATCCACTGATTAAAGATTACATCATTTGTGTTTTCATAGTGTCCATAACAACATTATTTTCCTTTCCAATTCACTCACCATTGGATCTTGAACAAGCCACCATCCCAACCATTATATCACATTTGCAACAGGTACCACCCCACCAAGCAAAAGGAAAGACCTTAGTGATTCACAACTCGAGCAGTGAAAAATGAAATACTTCCATAAATCGATGCTACATTTGAAACAAAAGATGCACTATTGAGTCACATTTATCCCTTGATGATTAAGGTTTTCCTGAGTAGGTAATGCATTGTGAATAAGTCTGAATTCAAAATGTTTGACTTTAGAAGGAATAGTCAACCCCATATGTGCTTCCATTTGATTGGTTGTTTAGTTGAGTGTCGTCTTATGTTTCAGATGCTTTTCTGTATAAGATTAAAATAGGTAGATTTAACAGAGAAAGAAATATCGAATCCATTTCCATATGAACGAATCCTCACAACCTTCCATTAATGTAAGAATTGCTTTAATAGCTTCTGCTTTAACAGATAAGAAAACTTCATGTATGAATCTTACATTTCATGCTTGAAATTTCGAATAAATAAAACATCAATAGAAATGTTAATAGTGAAAGAGTGTGGTGAAGTGATGATTATACCTTTATGTGATCCTAGAAATCATAGATCTAACTATATATAAATATGTCGGGTGATTTTCAAACGGGTGCATTTGAAAATAATATTTACCAAAATAGGATATTTTGAAAAGTATTTCCTTGTAAGGGTTGCAAACAATACCTAAAACGCCTAAATTGATACGTTCTAGGGTTTGACGTAAATATTAATACATTTTACTAAAGTGTCGCCTAAAGTAAGATAGGTTACGGGGGCAAAACGCACCAATTTATATGTTTCAAGTGTCTAGAATTTCCCGCCCAATGTTGCGCCTAAATTAAGGCGTCTAGGAGGTGCAAAACGCACCAATTTGGGCGTTTCAGGGGCTTCCAATTTCCTAGCCTCTGCAGAGGTGCAAAATGCACCAATTTGGACGTTTCAAGTGTTTGGAATTTTCCCTGAGGTGAAAAATGCATCAATTTGGGTGCTTCATGGATTCCAATTTCCCAAGAGGTGCAAAACGCACCAATTTGGGCGTTTAAGGGGTTTCCAATTTCCTAGGAGGTGCAAAACACACCCATTTGAGCGTTTCATGGACTTCCAATTTTCTAGGAAGGGGCTTGGTGCATTTTGCACCAATTTGGGCATTTTAGGGGGTTTCGAACCTACCAGCTACTATGACGCCTAAAGTTAAGCGTTTTAGGGGTGCACAACTCAGTATTTTGGAATGTCCCATTTTGGATGGCACAACACCCCATAACCGTTACACACAAGGCAAATTTTTGAAGACTAAACGGCTTAAGTTTGGGTCGTACAGCAACCCAAATCTTTAAACAATAAATCGACTAAATTTAGGCGGTATATCAAGCTCAAAACGTCTAAATTTAGGCGGCACAAGGAGCTGAAAAAATTTATGCATGACAACCCTAAATTTAAACGGTAAATAGGAGTTTATATATCTCAATTTAGACGTTATAGCGATATCCTAAAAAATCCAAAATAAAACACACTAATTTATATATTTTACCCCTTGAAATGTATTAATATCTACGTTAAACTTTTAAACGCACCAATTTAAACATTTAAAACACTATTTGCACCTCTTCCAAAAAATATTTTTAAATTATCCTATTTTAATAAATATTATTTTTAAATACACTAATTTAAAAAAATATCCAAATACATCTTTATTACCTACTATCCATCCAAGACCATGTTTGAGAATAGATTTAGTATCCCAAAAGTTGCGTCACGTATATTTGGCCGGTAACCGAGATTCACATCTAAAAAACGTTGCCTTGGAAAGTAACCCACATCCAGCGTTTCATCTTTTAAATTATTATAGATCACAGCGGAAATTTAAACTATATGCAGAGTCATATAAAAAATGTATGGAAACATATTATGAATGATACAGATAAAAATAAAATAATTTTTTTATAAAAATCAAAATTTATATACTTGCTAAGTATAGATTAAAAATTATTAATAAATAATTAATTCAACTAGAATATATTTAATTTTTGTAAAATATAGTTTTATATTTAAACTTATGTATTAAAAAAAATTATGATAAAATTATTCATATATATATACAAATTTGTGTTGCCTTTTATTCTGTTTTGTTTGTCATCACATGTAAATAATTAATGTCAGCTCTTTAGAAAATTGGTAAATTATTTTTATTTAATATTTTATTATTATTTATTGTAATTATATGTGTTATGGGTTATATGTATTAATGTGTGTTAACAATGCTTTCTTTCAAAATGCCTGAACAAAATTATAAATCTATGCAACTGTCAATTAATCTTAATTGAGTGCAGATCCAAAACGTTATTTGGGATTCATTAAGTATATGTCTTTGCTAACTCAAACCCGTGCATGAGTCAATTTTTGTTTGATTAAAAATCATATCTTTTGAACAATAAAAAATATGTTTTTTAAATTATAAATTATTTCAATATTATCTCAAAATATTATATTTTATCTACGCAACAAGCAATTAATTTCAATCAAGTAAGAAAATTTTAAATAATTGTCTTTACTAATTCAAACTGTCTGTAGGTGAATTTTAATATTTTTATTAAAAATTATATCTTTTAAATAATTTTTTTCCTTTCAAATTTAAAAACCATTTGAATATTATCTCAAAATGAAAGTTTGTACCATATTTTGATATTTTGAATTTCGACCGTTTGGTCAAAATTTTTGTATCGACATATCTCGGAGCACACGCTCCTGGCGTTTCACGCACATCCAAAGCCCATTATAGTGACTGACAGAGCAACTTCGTTCTGTTACTGTTTCCTACATTCATTAGAAGTGCTAACTATTTGCCAAATCATATTCTTATCTGTAATTAATAATATTTAACAACATTTAAGCAATATCTTGCCATTAATCTGCAGCTAAAACACTCTCCTCCTATAATTTTGCACGTTTTGAATTTGAATGATTTGAATCTGAGTGCGTAGTTATGTATGGCAAGTCAAGTAAATCAGCATTAGTTGTATAATTTGTATTGGCATTTGGTTCGAGGCAGAGCGTTGGTGTAGAAGTGCCAAATAGAAATACACGTGTCGCAAAATGACAGGTGGAACCCTAACAAACAAACAAAAAAATTCAAAACCAAAAAGATTAGTATATATGATTCTCACTTCTCTCCTCTTCCTCTTCATAGCTGCACTCTACTCCCACTTCCGCGGGGTGCTCAGCGATCATTGCACAGGTTTGTTCGTGGGTTTACGTGCTTTTTCTATTATTTTTTTTTTCTCATTCTATGATTTAAAATTCAATTTTATTTTTGTTATTTGTCCAATGAATTCTCTTAATTTTTGTTTTGTTTGTATATGTTTCTGGCTACTTGAGTTTTTGAATTTTGAAAGTTCCCCCCGGAAGTGACATTCTTCGAGCAAGTTTACATTTGTTTGTGTGTGCCTCCTTGTAAATAACGAAGAGGCGGTTGAAGAGGCGGTTTTAGTGTCTCACTCGGTGCATTTGTCCCTTACGCAAACTTTATATGTTTGGTGCCTTTCATTCTTCTCTTATATTTATATTTCTACAACTTTTTTTTTAGGAAAAAAGTTTTGTGACTAAGACGTGCTGATTATTAGTCATTATCCTATGATGATTATGCAATTTTTGTTTGTGGAATTCAAGGTTATTTTTTGTTGTTTTATTCTATGTTTATTCATACATAGGGTATTATTGGTGTTGGTGATGTCCAAGAGAAGAGAGAGGGAGAGGATGATTGAAATGATGAAGAATGAAGCACCGTCCCACTGGTGGTGGCTTGACAGCCACAGCAAGACAAAACGATCCCCTTGGCTTCAATCCACACTCACTGGTATCCACTTCCTTCTTCTTATTTTTGGGTATTAGAATATCTATTTTATATGGTGTTTGTTTACCCTAGAGTTTTGAATTATGGCCTTTGGCTAGCGAGTGTTTTGAATTGTTTGTGTAAGTAGATGCACGGAAAGTCCAGCTGTCTAAGGGCGTTGGTCTTGATTTTCAAACAAATGGAAATTTGGGACTTGGAGAATGAATGCCATAACCAACTAACAGGCTTCAATGATGTTTGCATTGCATGATTTTGATGGTGTGTAATGTTTTTTTAAAGAAATGCTATCAACCCATTCTTAGCATTCTTTCAAGCACATTTTCAACCATTGGCTGGAATTTATTAAAATTCACTAAATTATCTGAGTATCAGTCCTAATTTGATGTGTTTCACTCATAGTTTTTTATAATTTTTAATAAAATTTGACCAACAATTAAGAATATGTTAAATAAAATGTGTTTCTCGTGTGTTACCTTTATAATAAAGGCATAACAGTTGAATGACTCGGCCACCAATCATTCTTTGGCCTTCTGTTATTACTCTAATTCTTTCTTTGTAGCCTATTAAGTTTCGGTCCCACTCGTGCCTCTTATCTAAACAAAATATTAGTACTTGAAAACCGTTTGTCTCAAAAGAAGGTACGAGGGCTTAAAGAAAGAAAAGAGGAACGTAAGTACTAGTATAGAAAAGTGAAAAGGTTATGAGCCTTCGTTAATATTTCATCAGTGTTACTTTTCAAAACTTTTTCTCTTTCCACCTTTTGGCTTTGGCCCTGTCCATTTAAATGTTCGAACAACTAGTATTTAGTTTGATTATTACGACATACATTTGGTATCTAGGCCATTTTTGTGAACATGCAGTGTGCACCTAATTTAAAGTTGAGTAAAATTGAGTTTGATGAAATTGATACTTTTAAATAAAACTGAGATCTGTACTTGAATTAATTGAATAGTGTTTATTGATAGCAGAGCTAAATGAGAAGACAAAGGCAATGTTAAAACTAATTGAAGAAGATGCAGATTCCTTTGCCCAACGTGCAGAGATGTACTACAAGAAGAGGCCACAGCTTGTGAGCATGGTTGAAGATTTCTATAGGGCACACCGTTCATTAGCTGAGCGGTGTGATCAAGTCGCTGGAATTCGCCTTCTAAAGACACAGGGATCCCCTTTTGCTTCACCAAGGTATCATCAATCAGAGAAGTTGATTAGTTTTGCAGATAACAGTTATGATAGCTATTCTGAGAGTTGTGGTATAGAGGAGTCAGGGGAATCTGAAGTTGATGATCCTGAACAAGAAGAGGAACATGGTACTAAATTTGATGGCTCTAGAGAAGAGGAGGAAGTTCGGTTTGAGACTGCAAATGATGAAGTGATGATGAGGCTGGGGAAAGAAATTGAGAGACCTCTCGAAGAGAACAAGGATCAAACCAAACTGAAACATAATTACATTTGTGGTGAAGTGATGATGTTGAGGGAAGAAATAGAACGACTCAGAAAAGAGAATAGAGTTCAGAAGGATGAACTCAAGCAAAATGATACCATTTGTGGTGAAGTGATGAGGCTAAGAGAAGAGATAGAAAGAGTCAGAGAAGAGAATAGGCTACAGAAGGAACTTCTCAAACAGAAAGACCAAGATAAAATAGAGGTGATAAGACACCTGAGTTTAGCAGTAGATTTGTTGAAGCAGGAGAATGTAAAGATAAGAAGTTTCATTGCTAAGATGAATAAATGGAAGAACCCATTTGAGTTCAACAAACTCATGGGAACATTAACCGGGAAGTTGTTTAATGGAATTACATGGAATCAGCCTAGTATTGTAGCTCTTTAGATGTGGTTCACAAAGTAACTAGGGTAGTTTTGTAAAACAATCTTACAAAGATGTTTGTATATCTTGTAGGGGCTTACCCATGTAACCTCCCAAATCTTATATATAATATGTTCTTAGTCTGAGAATCCTAGTAATATAGTTTCTTATGTAACTAATTTGTATTTTTACCCCTGTCCTTTGTTAGCTAGAGATGCATATTCCGCTTCTCAATTTTTTAATGGTTATCTATGTTGTAGCCCACCAAATGTGCCACTCTCTTTTTCATGCCAAAAATCTTTTCTACTATATGTTAATGAGAAGTGCGCACAGTGCAGAGTCACTAAAAGGTTCTTTTCTGCGACATCAAAGTGATTTGTGGTCCTAACTCCTAGGGGAAGGCATCTGTGGTTCAATCAATTGCTGAGGCCAATGGTCTTCAACTCATAATATATAAATAGGAAAATGTCGCTGCATTTCCAGAATTCTACGGATATTCATATTTGTAAAGTGAAATCAAAGGATTTTTTTTTTGAAAAAATAACATCTATAGCATGTACTGAAAAATGAAATACTAAAAAATTAGAGAGTAGAGCTTAAACATCACAAGTTTTCTATTACATCCGAGTTATTTCTGAACAGATATGACAATGTAAAAAAAAAATATATCCTCAACTGTTATTTCTACACTCAGATAACGCAGAAATACTGGATGGACACTTACAATGTTCACTGGTCTTAACTTTTTGAAACAATATACTACAAGCACTTAAAAGTACCCTGAATGCCTTGATCTGTGCTTTAACATACTGAACAGTCAATGCTGAGAAAAATATGCTTTGAGAGCATATGCAGAAACACCAACATCTAACTCACATGCCATGAATCTGCATTATGCAAATTACCAGAATGACCACATGTAATATTGAATAAAGTGGCACAGGCACAAATACACCATGGGAAGATGGGGCGAAAGCTGGCATAGACTCTGAAGGAGGGAAAGCCAAAACAGACCCCGGATTTCCATTGACATCTGGGTTGGGAGGGCTTGGGCTTGAAGGAATTGTGGGTATTGAGGACTCTGATGGAGAGTAAGCAGCACCTTTTGGGGTGGGAAACAAGGGCTCAATATCTGGTGACATGGTAGGAGAGAAGTACATAGGGGCATCTGGTAATGTTGTTGGTGCTGCTGAGATGGTTGAAACATGCATGTTCTGTCGAGAAGCCAAGGCCAATGAACAATTGCATGCTATTAAGGCCATGAACATTGCCAAGAATGACCAAAAGGAAGCCATAAATGATTTCAAGTTATCAATTGCCTTATGATGGAACTCTCTTAACGAATGTGTCTTGGAGAGAAAAAAAAAAAGTGTTGTTGGAGAAACTGAGGAGGCAGCAAATAGCTTAAAAAAGGGTCTACAAGAAGTGGTGGTGGGCTCCCATTTTCAGTGGCAGTTGATTATTGGAACCTTTTTCATCTCACAGCCTCACACTGCATGCTACGAGACAAAGTTGATAAGTAAATTACCTTGTGGAGCACATGAATACTGTGTCCCTCGCATAAAAATAAACACCAACGATAAGAAGAAAAACATAAGGGGTTATTACGAGTTAACAGCTCAGTTACTTTTTCTTTTTTATAATCTAAATCACAGACTATTGTCTTTCATGAAAGATAATTCAGTTCGAGCCAATATGTTAAAGCACTTTCCACACACAACTTGAATTTTAAATCTTATTTAAGAGATATTAGATATGTACAATATAAATTAACTATTCGTTGGCACTATAATCCAGATACTTATCTGGAAACATGTAACTGAGGATATGAGATTTAAGGCTATTGCCATTCTAATTTGTTTATTTTTATTTAAATAGCTTTGTCATTAACTTAATTAACAAAGAAAAAAATATTTTATTTAAAATTTATTTAAATAAAAATGATAAGAAATATTTTTGAGTGGAAATAGATACATCTGACATTTAATCCTCAATTTTTTTTTTTGGGTCTCAATCTTTTTTCCTTTAGCTTGCATCTTTTTCCTAGAGACACGTTAGGGGCCACCTATGAGCCTCACCAGAGAGCACTTCGTTAAGTCCACGTATAAGTCTCAAGTCTCAAAATAAAAATAAAAAACAGCGAGGAATATTTCAAGGGCCAGAGAAATTCTTAGGTGTGAAGTAAACTAAGTTGGGCTGATTGTAACTTCCCTCTAAATCTTCAAACCACACAAACCAATTTAGATAAATGGTGAAATGTAGATAGAAATAGAAGAGTGCTTTATTTATACATAAGGAATCATTAAACATGTTGATAAAAGAGTGCCTTATTTACACATAATGAATCATTAGAAATGTAGAATTCAACTATGAACCTTGAATATTAAGCAATTGTTTCCTTCTAACATTGGATGGAAAACCCCATATAATAAAAAAGGTTTAATGAAAACTTTTTCACAGCGATTAAAATAAAATATTTTGATAATGAACGGTTGTAAATACTTTCCTGTTCGTGAAATAAATATTTTTAGTACAATAATCTATCGTCATTTCTCATTTCTTTCTTCAAGTCCCAAATATAGGAATATATTGGTTCATGTTTCTCACTTTTGTAGAATAAGAAATAACAAAATAAGTTTAATTTTATGAATTAAATTGAAATATACTGAATTTCACTATTATCCAGTTATAAATTATCATATCCTTAAAATTATTAATTTTTATAATAATTATTTTAAAAATTATACTTATTTTAAGTTTTAAATGATTAATTGACGGTACATCATAATTAAACTCTAATTGTAATATAGTATTAATATAAAGATTGTGCTATCATTCTATTATGTATGGTTATATGTTCATAGAAAAAATATATTATTATATAACTTAAAAAGTATAATTCTTTAAATAAATATTATGAGAATCAAACGTTTCTCATTAATGTGACATATACCTTTAAGTAATGATGTAAATTACTTTTATAGTGACATCTATTACTAATATTAAAGTTTTTCTACTTCTTTAATCATATGATGAGAGTTCTTCCTTTATCTAAGTTGGCAACCTATAATACAATTTTGAAGATATGTTACTGATTATTATTTATATTATCATAATGAACGTTATTTAAAGTGAAAGCACCTAAAGAGTTTTGTATAGCGTAAAAATAAATACATAACTAATATAGTCATTTATTATTCAACAAAAATTAATATCACAATAACAATATTATTTATATTATTTTACTTCATCATAACAAAAAATGAAGGGAATGAACTACAAATTTGAGAAGATTAAGTTAAGACTTTCTTGTTTTTATTTTTTAAAAAATAAAATTAATTTAACAAAAAACTTAAAAATTAATTTTTAAAAATATGAAAAAAAATAATTTCAATCTATATATATTATTAAAATTCATCCACTAAAGATATTAATGGCATTTTTTATTTTTTATTTTTATTGTTTAATTTTTAAATTTTTTACTTCATTTATTTTTTATTTCATCCTTATGTTTTTTTAACAACATTTTAAACTTTTATTTTTATTTTTTTATAGTCAGTTTTTAAATTTTTTAGAAAAAAAATCTACAAGAAATATAATATTTGTTGATATAAAAAGTTTGATATGTACAAATAATTTTATATATTAAAATTTTAACTTTTTTATCCCTTGAGAATTTTATACATAAACTAGTTTATACTTCTACATATTTATTATATTAAGTTTTTCAAACATTGAATAATATAACAATAATCTTTATTTCAGCTTATATCTTGATAAAACCACTGTTTTAATATCATTTGAATAACTTATTTAATATCATAATTTTTTAATACTCAAATTGATGTTAAATAACTTTTTAAAGTCTAAATAAATATTTTAATATAATTTATAATAATTTATTCATTAGAATATATTTTAACAGAAAAAGAAAATTATTCACTATTATTATTTATATATTCTAAATGGTTAATAATACAAAATAAAATATTATTTATTAAGCAATAATACTCTTATGTATAAAAAATAATTTATACTTTTTTATTTTCCTAATCTAATGGTTGATCATTTAAAAAAAAAAAGAGAAATGCAATGACTTACACCAAATAATCATAGGATATGAAATCCAACGATTAATTTTATTTACTTTCCATCTCATTTCATTTCCCCCATCTAAAAGAAATGGTATTTGGTATCCTCAAAAAGTGAGTTGTCAGCCAAAGTTCACCGCAAAAGTAAAGGATAAAAAAATTCAACGATAGTCCCACATGCCTGCCTATTTTTCATACGGATACAATGATAAAATAATAAGAAGTGACGAGAGAAATAGGGAAAAAAGTTGGCGGAAGTACAATAGTAAAATAGCATGGGAATCTCAAGTTACTGTTCTTTCTTCTTTCATTCATGCATTTCTTCTTTAATTTGGCGGGTTCTTGGGTCACTTCACATTATGTCTTTCCTTGTGACCTTTGTCATTCACGGACAGCACATATGAAACAAATATTTGTTTTTGATTGTCGGGTAGTACTATAGGTATCGCACTGCTTATTTAATAACAATGACAATGAGACATGATATTGTGAATGGTAGGGACTACAAAGTATGGACACAAAATTGTGGAGACGGAGCCACTCTAATATGCTAAATAAAACTAAGAGCCCACTTCACCAACTGTCATTCAGATTATTCTTTAATTGTTCTTTATATTTATATTTTTATTGTTACCTCCACTTCACAACAAGTTGAGATGGCCGAGTTGGTCTAAGGCGCCAGATTAAGGTTCTGGTCCGAAAGGGCGTGGGTTCAAATCCCACTCTCAACATTTGTAGGTTAACCTTTTAATTTACGACACTCAAAATTTTCAGAACTAGTGGGTTCAAAATACACTTTAAACAATGTGGCAAATTTTTTTTTAAAATAAAGTATGACATAATGACACTCAAAATTCAAAAAACATTTATTTTCAGAATATGATAGGAAGCTTAATTTCTTTTATATTTAAATACTTCAAACTCTTAATTTATTACTCTAATACATCATTTTTATTTTAAAAAATAAATTAATAAAAATAAAAAAAATTTGTTAAATACATCTTCTGTTCTTGAACAGTAATTCACACTTTTTTGAAATAATAAATCTATTCTATTTATTTTTTAAAATAAATTTAATTATTTTTTAGATAAGCATTTTTGTAAGTTTATTAAATTCATTTCAGAAAAGCATTTTAGAAGCATAATACATTTCAAAAAATTATTTTCAAAAACTTATTAAATCTATTTCAAAAAATAAAAATAAAGAATAATTTTGATATTTAATACCAAAAATAAAAAGAAATATAAAAAGTAAAAAAAAAAAGGTAAAAAAGCAACTCCCTAATTTATTATCAACTTAAAATAAGTTTATGTAATTTTCTATTTGATCAAAGTTTCTCCAATTTCTTCGAAAAATTATAACAATTGGTTTCTCTTTTTCCCCAAATAAAAATTCATTGAGATTTTGGTTGGATTTAAATTGAATTTAATTTTCATGTTAAAATTGACATTTTTGCCTTTATTAGGTATGCCATTTAACTTATTCTAAACGAGGATAATAAAGCAGAAACACATGAAGCCAATTCCATTAATCTCTAATGCATTCCAAACAAAATTTAATTTATAATCAATTTTAATGAATCAAATCTCTTTTTTTTTAGTTTTGGACATGAAAATTAATTTCTTAATCAAGTTGATTTATTTTTAACCTTTAATAATTCCAAACATAACCTACATGTCTCATGTTGTAGCTCCTTCCAATGTCATAACAAATTTAAAATTCCACGACATGAGGCCGATCTAAACAAGGTATTATTAACTTCGTGAAATGTACTGTAAAATGTTACATTGATTGCATCAAAGGCTTGTACGAGTCGCTCCTCTGTGCACTATTTCCTTAAAAATACAGAATGCACGTTAAAAATTTAGAGATCAAACCTGAAGAGATCTTTCAGGTTAATCAAATCAAGAAGAGTGACACGAATGAATAAAAACTACATGGGAGAAAAAATCATGAACTCTCTTTCCTATAGTTCTCTATCCTTTTCTAAAAACAATTTAAATGGGGGAAGAGGGGAGAGGGGGGGAGGGGAGTTGTCGTTTCTAGCATGCCCCCTGTAGCGTAAAACCATTCATGTGTTCACATCAAAGTTACCTCATGCCATTGCTGCACTTTCTAATTTGTGACCGCAGGCTTTTATATATTGCTGCCTTGAAAATTTTCACTGTGACATCTTCAGGTGCAAATTTATTATGTCCAGAGCAGTCCATCAGAGCCAATTTCAAAATTAGAAATCGGGCTATCACCGAATTCCTGGTCTGCAGGTTGACCTTCTAGTGTATCCACATATGGTTTCAAGAGATCAGAAGATCTTTCAGATGGGATACCATAATCTCTCAGTACGGATGAAGAAGCAGCAGCAACAGCTTCTCTCTCCAAAACAGCTACATAGCTATCTTCAAATTCAAAACATAGGTACCTGTCCTTGCATGCTGAGCAAGAGCCAAGCAATGGAACAACCCTGAGACATATTGCAAAAGAAAATGAATGCACAATAGGTAAAGAAGGTAACAACTTACAATCAATGAGGTGTGCAAGGTGGTGAATGTTTTTAATTTGAGTTCCATTAAATTTTATAACCTGCAAAAACAATATCATTTTAGAGAAACATGCATCAAGTAGAGGGGCCTGTGGGAGTCAATCCTGCATATGGAAAAGACTTGCCTGCTGATTGCTCATATCTTCATAACCTATGTTGACTTCATTTGCCAAGACCTGTCGATCAGAAAGAGAAGTAAAATTAAATGATACCTGATAGATATACATACAGTTAGTTAGTATTGTTGGCAGTTAGTTAGTGTTGCTGTTTTCTATTAGATGGTTAGGCTGAGATAGAGAAGAAACAAGGTAATTGTCTATAAATAAGAGGAGAGGGGTATTTTGGAAGAGGAATTTGGGACCTTTTGGGCAGTGGAAGGTGCAGACCCTCGAAGTTCTGCAATGTGTTTTGTAATCTGGGAGTTATTCCCTGTAGTTTTGTAATAAAGGAACCAGGTACCTATCAACTGGTATTAGAGCTCTACATTCTTAGGCACAGTGTATGGTGGAATGAGAATCGAGAGTCGTATTGAAGTAAAGGAGAGAAACTTATCAGAACTGCGAAAGCAAATGGAGGAAGAAGCTGAGCACAGTTCATTAATGGGGATGCTCACATCCGCAACACCAAAATCACTCTGCAAGAAATCCAACAAACACTGGGACATATTCAATCGGATCTTTGTCGCAACACATCTCAGGATGATGCAACAGGAGGCAATGGAGGTACTCGTGTGGAATCTACAGCATCTACTATTTCAGCAAGAAAAGAAAGGTTGAAGATGAAGAATCAGAATTGCATTGGGAAAATTGAATCTTTTGGTGCAAGAAAATAAGAGAAAAACTGGAATCTTAAAAGATGAAGAAAAAGTATGGGAAAGGAAAGAATCAGAGGTGTGGAAGCAAGAAATCTTGGAAAAGGAATCAATCAAAGAGGAGGGAATGAGCCAAAACAGACATGATACAGTTGCAGAGAAGGGAAAATATAGAATGTGGTCATTAGATGATGGTCTTAACAGCAAACATGGGGACTTAAGAAGAGAACAAAGAGAGGTGTGGGTGGCAGTATTGCAACTTCAAGGCAGAAGCGATGCTGACCAGAAGAAGGCAAGGGATGAGCCACAACAGGTTCTTCAATTTGCAAGTCAGTTTTTTAACCTAATGGGCACAACTCAAAACGATGCTGGAAAGAAGTAGGCCAGAACATGTACATCCTCGAAAAGAAGTTCCTATCAACTGTTCATGGTTTTCATCAAGGAACATTATTGTTTTACATTTTTATGATGGTCATTATGTTATAAACAGTGGGATTCTGGTTGGGTGTTACCTTCAGCATTTATAGAACCTTCACCTTGAGGACAAGGTGAATGTTTAGGGGGGGACGGGGGAGTATTGATAGATATACATACAGTTAGTTAGTATTGTTGGCAGTTAGTTAGTGTTGCTGTATTCTGTTAGATGGTTAGGCTGAGATGGTTAGGCTGAGATAGAGAAGAAACAAGGCAAATTGCCTATAAATAAGAGGAGAGGTTAAGAGAGAGGGAGGTCATTTTGGAAGAGGAATTTAGGGCCTTTTGGGCAGTGGGAGATGCAGACCCCTAAAGTTCTGCAGTGTGTTTTATAATCTGGGAATTATTCCCTGTAGTTTCATAATAAAGATACCAGGTACCTATCAATACCCCACACAAAGCAAGTAAACATCTAACTAGAAAATGCTAACTACTATGTAATTGTTGAATAAATTAATGAAATGGTATCAAGGTAAAAAAGGTAAATGCAACATGTGAGGCAAAAATCTCAAGAATACAATCAAACATCATATACATAAATTTTGAAGAAAACCAGCAACCAACCTGTGAAAGAATTACAATCTGTTCCCCTTTAAACCTTGCCAATGAATAACGTGCCTTTGCCAGTAATTTCAGCTGCCAAGGAAATAAAATAAAACTCAATCACAAACTAATTGTTCTTCAACTTTGTGCCTTAACATCAACCACACAAATTCAAAACTTACCCCTATAGAGTCTTCACATTCCTCCCTGCCAAAAGTTTCAGAAAAAACAAAAATAAATACTAATTTACATATAGGAATACCAAAAAAAAAGGAACAAAACACTATGAATACTTCCAAGAATGAAGACAAAATACAACATACTCGATCAATGGCTCTGAGAGGGGTGTGAACACTAAACCAGCAATTATAAGATAGGAAGGCTGACCTTCATCAATGTGATAGGGAACCTTGAGGAGTGAAAAAGTATTGCAAAACAAAGAGCATCAGATCTACAATATCATGAAATTGATGTCAAATTTCAAGGACATGTCACAACATACCAAATGAACTCGTGGATTTAAAACAACTTCAGTTTTCATTAATGTTCCTGCTCTGATGATACCAAGCTCTGCTGTATCACCTGCAAATCTGTATAGTAACATTACTCTAGAATTCCATTCTAAGCATATCAATATGGTCAAGAAAAGAAAATGCCACATGGTCTGAAACTTGCTCCATGATATTGTCAAATAAGAGCTCATAAGAAGCCAAAAAATATATACAACCTATAAGAATATATCTAATATACTCCAGTTCTTTTTATAAGGTCCTCCCTACCAAATCAAACATATTAAGAAAATATGTAATATCATTAATTAATGTATTAGTATTTTAAAAGTTTAGTACAGTATTTCAAATTTATCATATATAAAGCAAAACTTTTCTATCATATATTAATTATAGCACTTTAAATTCATTAAAGTTATGAAGGATAAACATGAAAAAAAATAATAAATGCTTCTAAATTACAAAGGATCTTACATTAAGAACCAATAAACTTGTTTTGAAAAGATCTTACAAGAAAGACCAGAAAGAGTAATATGCACTAAATGATTTTTGCATAACCAATTGTGAAGTATTTATATCCTCAGTACCCACAAATTTTAACGTAGCAATCATATTACTAACATAAAGTTAAAGAATGGTAAGCGAAGTATAAAGATGCTGATAGAGCAAAGTTGAAAGCTCACAAATACAGCCTTCATGTAAAGTTTATCAGAAAAAATTAGCTTGGTAATACTGAAATGAAGTGATAAACTATCAAATGCAGATTTTAATTTGTTTGATTTGAAAGAGAATGAAGCCCTTACTTTTGGCTGATGAGGTAGCGGAAGGCAATTCGCTCATTTGATCGGAATGGGACTGTTCCTTCACAACCAACATGAACATCATCAAAGCTGACAATCACATCACCCTGTAATGTTTTTATCTAAAATGTTAATGCTTGGTTTGATGGATTTTAAAAAAGGAAGAATTCATAACTAAATTCTACAGGTATGTCTTCTCCTACTCTTTGGTTTAAAATATTAATGACAAAAATCTCCAAATTAATTTACCTCTAAGAACTAAGAGGACATGAAGGATTTTTTAAACAAAGCTGATAAGGAAGACATGCAGACTGCTATTGAATCAGACATCTCATAACAACTTTCAATTTTCAAACCCACAAAGCTCATGATAGTATTTAAGACTCCAAAGCTAGCTTAGCATTTATTTCCAAATGTTAAATTTGTTTGTCCCCTTCAGGACTCCACTTGGAACAAATAAAATGCACTATGTATTTAATGATTTACTATGTAAAGAAGCATAGAAACGAAAATGAATTTCGGTTGGCTATCCACTTTTGGGACATTGAAGGACAATATCTTGCAAGTCAAAATCATACACAATACCTCCTTTAATACATTATTTGCATCAGAAGTTGGTTCAACTTTCCGTACCAATACACCCTGCACACAACAGAAAATGAGAAATACAAAATTCAGTTTTAAACAATTAATTTCAGGGTTTAAGGTGGAGGAAAAAAAAATAAACAGAACATTCAGAATAGTAAGATTTTATTGATATGATGTGTAATGATGTGATACAAAATCCTATCTGAATGATCTTATTCATACTGATAATTAGGTAAAGTAATAGTGTAGGAGAAGCCCAAGCGAACGAATACAATAAGACTACTGACCATAATTAGATAACGAAACAAATCATGAAATATGAAAACTACTCCAAAGAGATCATCTAACTCTAAGATACTCTAGAATATCCTAAAGATATAAGAGATATGTTCCAGGTTTCTAACAATCATAAAAGATGATATTACAAAATCAGACATATCATTCCAACAAAATTATGTTTGTTAACCACACATAGCCACATCGAACACCTTGGCACAAAAATTATGCATGATGTACAATATCTGAGGGAAAAAAACAAAGGTACTTGTAATGCATCACCAGAAGCCTACCATCAAACATTGGATAATTAATAACAAGGTCCTACCAACTGACAATGGATAATAATAAATATCTTCGGCCAAGACCAGAATACCACAAATATGTTCGTCATGCATGTTGAAAGAAGAAAACAACAGAGCATATGAATGAATCCATGTGTCTCAATTACACAACAGAATAAATTATATATACACAGTTTAACTATTACAAGGATTTAGAGTTGCCCAATAACCATAATTACATGATATCCATAATTACATAATCAGCCCAAACCCTAATTATATAATCAGCCTATAATTACTCTATTTACATTATTTCCAACAACGCAATTAACCATTGTTTATCACAATAATCTCATTTTGCCCCCATCTCCTTGCTCTATCATCCCCTCTTAGGAGCTTGAACTCTTACTCACTCTAACTTCTCCCCTCCACCTCATCTTTTCTCAATTGCCTGCCTTAACCAACTCCAATTTCAGATCCACAACAAAGCATCCATCTCATACAAGCATACCGACACATGCACAATCCCATGGTAATCAATACAAGTTCTACTGGCATAACACTAATTCAATATTTCATACTGGCATACAAATATCAATATCAAGAAGAGCAGAATTTGAGCTACAAGAAAACATAACAATAGATGATATTTTTCAAGATTATACTGTTTACAAGAGTTTAAGTTAATACCAAATCACTTGTGAAACAAAGATAATGCCACACAAATGAAGATAATGGCCATACTGGCATCTTCAATCACCGGTGTTCAAATACATCATCTCCATAAATAACATGAATAAAATTATTGTACAAGAACCTATTTTAACCACTGCAGATTTTAGCCAAAGGCATACCTCATTTGACTGTACTTTCAAACAAGCACGTAGTGCAGGATTCTCTAGCTTCTGTATAAGTACACCAAGGCAAGGGAAACCTAGGATGAAAACACATTTTCAGACCACCAGTATAGTTTGCATATTAAGCTTGATTAGCAGGTTTGATTTGTGAAAGACACAACACATGATATGCTGTCTGAAGTACAGTAGTGGTAAACTTTTTCCAAGAAGCCAGCTGGAATAAAAGATGCAAAGAATACACACTAATTTATTGATGAAACTGGAAATTGTATTGTTATTGCTGTTGTTTAGTGCAAAGATGCAAAGAAATGTATACATGCACACAACGCATGGGAAGAACATGTTTAGGTGGTCAATCGAGAAATCACCATGTGAAAATTGATGTGCACAGGATTTTAAACTTCATGTTATATCAGTATAAATGTCATTCTAAACTTTGTTTTATATCAGTATGATGCAATGCCTCTAATAAGCATACACATCAAATCTATCAAATATAACCATATTTTAGAATAATTTCTTACCAGTATACCTTCCATTCTTTTCATAGTCAGTCAGAAAATGAGATACAACGGTTGTAGGAATCACATATCCAATATTCTCAGCCTCTTCAGATCTGAAGACCTAGAGGTAATGTCCCATAAGAAAAAGACCCAGAAAATAGACAAAGTAATTAATTTTCTGGAATACATATTGGGATCTATGAAGAATCAACTCCTCCAAAAGCTTAAGTTGTTAGGTGAAGGCTCATGAATTATTTTATATTTAATAAGCCCCCTCATGCAAGAGCCTTGAGTGTACAATGCAAAAGCTCACCTAACCACTCGAGTGTACTGAAACTCAACTTTTTTTCAGACAAATGGGAGACAGCAAAGCTTGAACTCCTAACCACTTGTTCATAGGCTCTAGCTAATACCACATTAAGTACCAATTTTCTCAAAAGCCAAGTTGTCAAAGTGAAGGCTCATGAATGATTTTAAATTGTAATAAAATTACAAAATCTGATGCATGTAACATTATTTCTTAACTAATAGAACTAAAGTGGTCATTCTCTCTAATAGCATTATTTTATTATGTCTAAGATTCCAAGTGTTAGTGTGTAATAATTTTTCTAACAATTTGACCTTTCATAAAAAGTACACTAGCCAAGTAAGCATTAACATATCAACCAACAGCTGGCCATAAAATCTACCTGAAATGCCACTCCAATGCATTCCCCTTGGTCATTGAATGCTGGACCTCCACTGTTACCTAAAATTTAACAAGTTTGAGCAATGTCCATCAAAGCAACATATAATAAATCCATAAAGCAGGAAGAAGTTATTTCAATAATGGGTAGCAGTTGGACTGCATAGAATAGGAAAAGATAGACTAGAGAAAATTCTTGGCAGAAGAGGCAAAACTAAAGTTTAAACCACTTCAAAATATACTGACCAGGATTTATTGCTGCATCAATTTGTATACCCAACAAATCAGATGATCCATGAGCATATGATGTAACCTGGTTACAATTTTTTTTTAACAAATGAGCACTAAAATCCTAGAAAAGAAAATTGGTTGATTTCACAATGATTGAAATGGTAAATTTCAGTTTCAATTCAATATATCAAACCTCTATACGCGATACAACTCCCTTTGTCACTGAAATTGTGTCTCCTCCAAGAGGATATCCCACAACAGTTACAGAATCCTTCAAGTTAGAAACAACACAAATCTGAGTTCATATATCATAAGTTGAAATAGATCATGATGAAAACCAATCAGCTATTATTTTGTAACCTGAAGTGGTGGCAAGGGTATACAAAACGAGAAAGTAAGGAAATTTACTTTTCATGCACTAGTTGAAAATCTTGTGGAACATTATATTATAGTTTATGTTGTCATAGTAACATTTGAGAACAATTATCGATCAGTTGACATGAACCAACAGTGTTTCTAATTAATGTGATAGATATTAATTACTTCTTCACCTACTATATATGGTATATTAACAGATCTTAAACACTTCATAGCGAGAGGTATGATTATCATCATGTACCTGACACTACACAAGAAAATATCATTCCAACATAGTTCTATAAATCTTACACCATCAGAGACTGTTCATACATCACTTATTCAATTCATTGTCACCTCATTAACAAATCAGTTACTCCCTTTTCTGGGGAAGATTACAATAAAGAAGTACCAAAGCAGAAAGCAATCACATTCAGATAAGGACAAAAGAATGACAATTTTAAACCTGAAGATGTGGCAAACGTCCAAATCTGAGAGGTTCCACATCTCTCCAAAACTCCTCACTTTCTACGGAGAGCAAAGCTATATCACAGTCGACACCTCTGGCTAAAACCTGTACATTCCATCACTGATAGTACAGTAAATATATGAACACAAGCCAAATATCAATGTCTCAAAACCTTCCTTTGAAAGCTGAATATTAACAATTGGTAAACACAAATTATTGGAAAACTTAATGCAGTTTATTTATATTTGGTCATGATAGGGGTATTCAATGATCACTTGTATACAATGTTGAGATATATAAAATAAAGGCCATTTATTTGTAATATACCTTGTACTTACAAGTACTTCCATTTTTCCATTTCGTTATAAATTAAGAAGGATCAAACAAATGAATCAACAGAATATGGGCATCAGGAACTAATTTTTTTGAATCACCAAAACATTTTATATGTCATACTGTTATTAAATTATTGAAAAGGATCGCTGCAGGTTACCTGAATTACCATAATTGAACTCCATAAACTTTTAAAGAAATTGCCCCACCCTTCCAAGTTGCAATTGAGCGATTGACCTAAGCTTCCCTGAGTTACTACCATGTATAACCTACTTTTACCAATGCAAGGGTAACATGCACTTTACAATTGATTCATTGGATATTTTAAGCATAGTATAACTTACAAACAAACCATAAAGAAATCAACTTTTTCTGCACTTGCAAATTTTTAACTAATCTGTCAATGCTTTTTACTGTCATTACCCTCTGATCTTAGCACCCTATCAAGGAAAATGAAATAAACCTACAGAGCCAGAAAAGTTAAGCGAATTGTCCTCAACACCCAAAGATTGATCAGATAATAGAATACTGAGAAAAAACAAGAACAACTCCTTTATAGGAGACATACCTTAGCCACATATTTTGAATCATCCCCTCTTCTCTTGACTTTAACCTGCAATCATCCAAGAAAAAAATGATAATTGAATCTCCTTAACTTCTTTTAAGCATCAGACCTTACAAATAATTGGATAAAGGAGAAACATTAAAGGAATATCAATATAAACTTTTAGTTACGTTGACATATGTTGAGATATTCTGATATGTTAAGATATTATTTTGATTAGTTGCATAGTTTTCCTAGTTTCCCTTATTTCCTTATTTATTATATAGTTTCACTATTTTCACAAATAGCTAGATTCCTTTGTATATTAATACGTTGCACAAATCATTAAAGAATACACAAGAACTATTTCTCATTCAGTTTCAAGTTGGTATCAAGAGCTTTCTGGTCTGGAGCACCTTGCTTTTCTGTTCAATGCTGACAAGGAGCCTCTATTCTTTGTGTTTCGTCAGAAGCTGTCCAAGGTGACATCATCACCCAGTTCAGGGGCTGCTGACCAGCCCTACCCTCAAACGTTGCCACCAGAAAAAGTTTCACGCACCCTCACATGCAGGTCGTTTGTAGAGGAGTTCACTGGCACATGGGGTTCATGCGTCACCTTCCGGACCTCCGTTTGAAACGTTTGCTCCAACTGTCTCATCGACCTTCTCTTGTTCCATTGCGGCCCTTTTCAAGTTGTGGGTCACATGGTTAAGGTCCTTTTTGGCCACGTTTTGTTGCTATCCTGTGCTGTTAGCCACTGCCAGTGACTACTTTGCTCACAGTACTTCCTCGAATGTGCGCTTTTGGTTGAATATAGCTGTTGTTTTTCCCTTCCTTCCCTGTTCGCTTCATGGCAGAAGTTTCCAAGGTTGAAAATGTACCCCAAGAGGATGACTCCAAGGTTGAGCCTTCTAAAAAGGGGGCTGATCCCCTTTGCCTTTTCTAGTTCTCCAGCAATTACCACAAACAAGTTGAATGGTAAAAATTATCTAGATTGGTCTAGTACTGTTGAGAAATGGTTCTTAGGCCAAGGACTCTTTGACCACCTCACTAAGAAGGCCTCTAAAGATTTATAAAGAAGTACAAACTAAATGGCAGCAAGCAAATTATCAACTTTTATCCTTATTGTGGCAGTCCATTGACCCTAAGTTAATGATACATTTTTGTACATACAAGACATCGTATAAAGTTTGGAAGAAGGCACAAAAGGTTTATGCTAATGATATCCAAAGGTTGTATGAGTCCGTTTGTGGTTTGGCAATCCTCCAAATGACTAATAATGATCTACCTTCTTTGAACCAGGCCCAATCCACCATTGACAAGCTCAAGTTGATGCTCGTAAGTGATGATCTCCAAAAGGTGTTGAGCAAGCTTGATAATTTGTTCATAGTGTTCATTCTTCACGGCCTTCGGACTATGAATCAGTTCGAGATTAGACTTTGACAAATCCTACCATTCCTACAGTGGAAGAACTCAGATCATCCGATTTAAGTTCCTGCACTTGAGGTTGATTCCCAAACAGGTTTTAAATCCTCAGCTTTTATTTCTAATTCAGTTGACCGTGGAGGCCAAGGACAGGGTCGAGGTTGTGGTCATGGTAGAGGAGGTCAAGGGAGCCTCCATAGCATCTTTAACTTCAGAGCCAAAGATTGAAAATGGGAATACTAATTCCATGATTGATAATGATTATAAGGAGTATCTTGAACTGAAGGCAGCCAAACAAGCATCTTTGCCCGCCACTATTGCTCACATTAGTAATTCTACAGTTTCTCTTTCTCATTCTATGCCTACTGGACCTTGGTTTTGAATTCTGGTGCTTTTGATCACTTAACTGGTAATCCATCTTTTTTCTCAAACATATCGCCCAAAAACATAGGTCTTTGGGGTTGGTCAGATATAACCCTTTCCTTCATTAAAATTAAATTTTATATTGTAGGTTCCTGATTACCCTTATAATCTAATCTCTATAAGCAAGTTGACTCACTCACTAAATTGTGTCATAACCTTCACTTTCAATCCTATCTTCTTTTGATATTATTGATTCTAATGTCTGAGATCCTAATCGTGTTCCATCTATTTTAGGGTATAGGTATTATGTTTCCTTTATTGCTAATTTTTCTCAATGTACTTGGATATTTCTAATGAAAAAATGTTGAGTTGTTCAATATTTTTCAAAAATTTTGTTTAGAAATCAAAACCCAATTTGGTTAAGGTAATTTGTGTTTTGCTTAGTGACAAATGTGAGAATATTTTTTTATTGTTTCAATTCTTTTATGGCATCCCATGGCATCATATATCAGTCTAGTTACTCTCATATACCTCAACAAAATGGTATAGCTGAAAGAAAACATAGACATATATAGACACTGCTTGTACTCTTTTGCTAAATGTCAATTCACCTTTAAAATGTTGTGCTAAATGCCAATTCACCTTTATACTAAGGATTCCCTGTACATCATTCTCCCTCATGTCTTTGATTGTACTTATTTGTTTCATAATCTTTCTCTAGGTCATGATAAGTCGTCTGCTCATGCTATCAAGTGTATCTTCTTGGGCTACAGATAGATTGTTTGAAAACTTATGGCAAAAATGAGCTTTGACGGAAGGATAGATTGTTTGAAAGTTCAACTTGTGGCAAAAATGTATACACAAGTCTATGGATTGGATTACAGTGATACTTTTTTCTCTGGTTGAAAAGATGGCTTCCATTCACCTTTTCTTGACCATGGGAACAATGAAGCACAGGTCTTTATTTCAATTGGATATTAAAAATGCATTCCTACATGATGATTTTGGAGGAGGAGATCTATATGAAGCAACCTAGGTTTGTTTCTCAGCGGAAGTCCAGTCTTGTGTGCAAACTACAGAAGTCTTTATATGGTCTCAAACAATCACCTTGGGCTTGGTTTGGTAGTTTAGAAAGTTATGCAACAGTTTGAAATGATTCGTTGTAAGGCAAACCACTCAATTTCTTTTCAATGCTCGTCATCACAACACATCTATCTTGTGGTTTATGTAGATGATATTATAAATATAGGTGATGATCCAGAAGACAACAAAGCTCTAAAACAACACTTGTTTCAACACTTTCAGACCAAGGATTTAGGTCCTCTGCATTATTTCCTAGAGATTGAGGTAGCTCAATCAAAGCCATGTATCTCTCTTTCCCAGAGAAAGTATGCCCTTGATATCTTAGAAGAAACAGGTCTTGCAGATTGTAAATCAATTGACATTCTCATGGATCTTAATGTGAAACTTATGCCTAATTAGGGGAGCCTTTCTTGATCCAAGAAGATATTGAAGAGTAGTGCGAAAATTAAATTATCTCACCATGATTCGACCTGATATATCTTGTCAACATTGTAAGTCAGTTTCTTAACTCTCCTTGTGAACGTCAATGGCATGTAGTTGTTCAAATTCTAGGTACATTATAGGAACACCCGACAAAGGACTTGTTTATACTGACAGAGGACATATTAACATAGTTGGATACTCAGATGCAGATTCGGCTGGAGATGCAAGTGGCAGGTGATCCATTTTAGGCTAATGTGTTTTCGTGGGTGGTAATTTTGTCTCATGGAAAACCAAAGTGCTGTTGTCAAATCAAGTATGGAGGCCAAGTATCATGTCATGACTCTGATAGACCCCCAATTAGACAAGTGTATAGTGGGAGAAATAAAACCTAACAGAATTAAGACTATATCAGTTAGTTAGCTTGCTGTAATATGTAGTTAGTTGCTGTAACAGACAGCTAGCTTAAGAAACGAAGCCTATAAATAGAAGGTAAGAGGATAGAGTAAGGTGTGGATGATTTTGAGAAGAGTTTTGTAATTGGAGTGTGCTGGGTCTCTCGAAAACACATAACTAGTGAGGTCTCTGTATTTTAGTTCTGATAGGGGCTGGGACAGAATCACTGGAGTTTAGCAATAAAGATTCATTCTTTTTCACTGTTCTTGGGTACCAGTCCCTATTAGACTCATGCTACATGTGAGCTCTTATGGCTGAAACATCTACTTCAGGAGTGGCAATTTTATAAAGTTGGTTCTATGAAGTTAATGGGTGATAACCAATCAGCTTTGTACCGTTCCTCTAAATCAATTTTTCGTAAAAAAAGAAAGCATATCGAGATTGATTGCCATTTCATTAGGGAAAAGATTCTTTCTGGAATCATTAAGACTCCCTCTATTTGCTCTAAGAATCAGCTAACAGACATTTTCACTATATCTTGACAGGATCCAAGGATAATATATACATGTGACAAGTTGGATGCATACTATATATATGCTCCACCTTAAGGAGTATTGAGATATTATTCTGATATGTAAGGATATTTTGATTTGTTATATAGTTTCCCTTATTTCCTTATTTATTGTATAATTTCACAATTTCTATAAATAGCTTAAATTCCTTTGTATATATATACATTGCACAAATCATTCAGTTTCAAGTACTTATATTGGGATTGTTACTAGTAGTTTAGATGCACAAGTCTGCAATTAGTTAATACAATAAAGTTATTGAGCCAATTGGCACT
Organism: Canavalia gladiata; assembly: GCA_037954105.1. Taxonomy (NCBI): domain Eukaryota; kingdom Viridiplantae; phylum Streptophyta; class Magnoliopsida; order Fabales; family Fabaceae; genus Canavalia; species Canavalia gladiata. The sequence goes on from CM075660.1 coordinate 22,601,110, forward strand.
ATCAATTGTCAATTGTGAATTTTCTGACCAAGACAAGCTCTATGAATTGCATCTTCTGAGTTTGATTTTCTTGAACTGAACTATTAGGAAATTTCTCCTGACTTCCCACTTTTGGCTGGCTATTTCATAAATGAGGTCCCTTTAGCAATCAATTCTAAGAATTTATTATAAACCAGTTAATAAATTTATATTACAAAATCTACAATATACTGAAAATAGGATAATTCAGGAAATTACCTGTGTATCATGTTCTACACAATGTGCATTGGTTAATAGTTTTCCATCTCCAATCATAAATGCACTGCACAACATGTAGCCAGTAAGATTAAGAGAGAAGGATCCTCCCTATCTACAGTTAAGGTTTTCAAAATCTTGCCTTCCAGTACTTGTGTATTGTCGCTGTTTTTGCCAAGGAAGTGAGTAATCCGGGGCAGTATGGGTGCAGTAAACCTATGAATGTCACAGGGATCAGATATTTTAACAAAGAGAAAATGCACACAAGAGTGAAGCAAATAAATATAAAGCACAACAATATTGGGAAATGAAACAAGATGATGATTACTTGTTGAAAAGAAGAAGAGGTACAGTTTTAATAAGGTATGGTATGGGGTAAAACTAGAAAAAAAATCTATTTAACATAAAGATTAGGTGTTAAATCATCTTATCATGAAATAAAGGATAATTCAGATATAGGACAATTGATAATATTGAACTCAAAATCATTACACAACCTAGAGACAAACCATGAAAGCTTCTCACCAAGGATATTAGCCAACCAGAACACATACAGAAAGAATAGAGGCACAAAATAAATAACATTTTTGGGTTTGGACCCTGAAATTTGTGGTTCACTCCCTCCAATCTGAGACAAAATAAAAATAATTCTTAACAAGGAATAGAAGAGTTAAACTTCACCTTCACAACAGCATTAAGGAAAGCTGAATCTTGAAAATTACTTGGTTCAGCCTGAAATTATATAATTATTTGAAGTAGTTAGGAGAAGCAAGCAACTCTCATGGCAGGCAGTTATATTTTCAATTCCAAGTATCAGGTATACAGCGGCACAAATGCAAAATTATGTTTATGTTTCCACACAACGTTTAAAGCACCTCAAACCTAACTTGCTCAAGACAACTAAAATGTGTTTGGAGTTTGAGATCCTCCATCCAAACACACCCTTCCTGAGCAGTGAAATCTCAGTTCTTAAATGCTATCACACAACTCACTGCGTAATTACCACAGCAGCAGCTCAATATTTAGACACAAATGCAACTCATCTATTTCAGCATTTTACAGATTGACACATACTTGCTGATCCTTGGAGTCGAACATAATGTCCTTATCTTTCCTATGAATTCCAAACGATTTAGAAGAAGATGGTTGGGATTCCACCACATTCCCTCTGGTAGACCTTTCGTCTTTTAACTGTCCCAATTGCTTCTTCTGCCCCGCACCTTCCTTCTGAAATTTCAGTACAGAAAAAAAAAATTTATATAAATATTCATATTTCATTGCTGAAAGTGAAACTCGCATTATGTCACTTCCAATCAAAAGTGCATTCACGTTATTGTAAGAAACCTGGGAAGAGGATTAATACATAAAACGAATTTAGGTTTTAAAAAGTGCAAAGAAAAAGAGAGAGAATTACTTGTCGATTGGATTTGGGGGAAGAAGATAGACGGTATGACTTGTAATGGAGGGAAACGATGGGTTTGTGTCTGTGTGAGTAACGGAATTTAACTGTAGACGGTAGCATAGAGAACAAGGAAGTGCAACTCGATAGTGCAACCGCCATTTTTACTATACAATTGAATGAAAGAGGGAGAGAGAGAGAGAGAGAAGTGGGAAGTGGCTAGTTGAAATGCAGTTCTTCAGTGTTGGCGCAGCACCATGTCTCCTTGTTCCACTTTTTGTTTTCTTATCCTCACTGCTTCGTAATCCAAGTTCCGCCTTCTATCCTATGTCTTTCACGATTTTAATTTTAACTAAAATTTTAATTTTGTCTCGGTATATTATTCACTTCTATATAATAAATTTGAGTTTTATTTTTCTTAAAAAAAAAAAGCAATAGGATTCTTCTCTTATTTATGAAATATTTTCTGGATTTTTTTTATATCAATTATCAAATTAAGTCGTATTAACGACTGAGTTGACTAAAAATATTTAATATACTTTAATAGATATTTTAATTATTTAGAAAAATTATAATTATATATAATAATATTTTTCCATAAACATTTTTTATTCTAATTAGAATTTTTCATCTAATTAAATTAATAATTTTTATCTTTAATTAATTATTCAATAAAAATATTTTTAAAATTAATATTCAATTTTTAAAATATATTTAAGATTGTCAAGTGTTATGAAAAATTACTAAAACTAATCTTATAATAAAAGATTAAAATAGCTTATATAAAATCTAGATTTAATCTTTATTTTTTTATAAAAAAATATTAATTCAACCTCAATCTTTATTAATGATCCTCCTATAATAACTTACCATATACTTAATTAATCATTTGCTCAGTTTTATTCTAAATCCAAAAATTAATAACTAGGTAATAAATAATGATTAGGTATTTGTACACATAAAATTAAAATCTTTAATTTAGCTGAATGATAGAAAAAACTTAAAATATTTAACGGTTAAAAATTTTAAAATTTAAACAAACCAGATATAATTCATTTACATTCCAATATTTACATAAAAATCATTCATCAATAATTTAATTATTAAGGTGGTGTTTGGTTTTAAAAAATATTTTTTATTTTTTATTTTTAATATTTTATACAAAAAATAATAAAAATAAAAAAATAATTATTTTTTATTTTTATTTTTAGTACAAAATTTTAAAAATTGAAAATCAAATAAAAATAAAATAATATTTTTATAAATAAAAATAAAAATAAAAATGTTTTTCATATCAAATGAAACCTAAAATTTTATAATAATATTATTATTAATTTAAATATTAAAATATTATATGTTTGAAAATAATAATAAAATATTATATTTTAAAACCTAATTTTTAGAATAAAATCTAATCGAAAAATATGTCTTCTTTAATTATTAAGAAGGAGGTGTTTGGTTTTTTTTAAGAAGGGTTGTGTTTTTAAAGAGATAAAAAAAAATTTAACTATGATGAATTTTATAACATTAACAAGTATAAAAGTTAAATTTTTAACTCTTCTTTTATTTGTAAAGTATAATATTAAACTTTAATAAAAAAAAATTTAAAAAATCTTCACTACACACCACTTACAAAATGAAAAATATGTCAATTTTAAGACAATAATAGACATAGAAAAGTAAAATACTAATTCTTTTATTTAAAAGATATAAAGTTGAATTCTATTAAATTTTTTATCATTTTTTTAATTAAATAATTAGTTATTTTAAGTTTTTTTTTTCAAAAAAATTTATATTAATTTTTATCTTAATTTAATCATAGACCATAATAGATAATCTTATTTTTCAAACAGTGACTGTTATTTTCTAGTTATCTATAGGATTCCACAAATTAATATGTAATCTTATTTTTCTATTTTGTTGATTTAGGTGACTTTTTATTGAATACAATTTTGTTATTATTAGTTCTTATTTGCTTGTATTTTTTTTATTTATATCAAGTATCATTATTGTAAAAATGTATGCTAATTCCTTGAACATTAAGAGGTTCATTACCAAATGATGGGGAAAAGTGTTTAGATCTTTTGAATCCTACCATTGATTTAGATGTATGTACAAATGAAGGTTTACCAAGAAAATGAAGTTGTAAATGAATAAAATGTTGAGAACAATGAAGATGTCATTCAAAAGTTCAAAAGAAAGAAAACTTTTTAGGTTTGGGATCACTTTAAAAAAATGGAGTTGAAGGATGGAACAAAATGATGAATACACACATTGTAACAAGAAATATTATGTTGTTAGTAGTCAATCAACAATCCATTTGAAGAGACATTTAGATTAAGCATGCCATGTTTACAATAGGTTAATAATAAGGCAAATAAAAAAATTACACTCATTATAGCAAAATCCATGGTTGATGGGAAGTTTTTTGGGCCGTTAATTATGAATCCAAGTGCTAAATATTACTATGAAAGGCAAGAAGAAGCCATTGTATATTGGGTTATGATGTATGAACATCCACTTAGTATTATGGAGGAAGGGCATTTTATTTTTATAATGAAATGTTATAGCATATCATGTGAGAGAATTAGTCAAAAAAACATTAAAGAGTGATTCAGCTGCTATTTATAAAGTTGAAAGGAGAAGTTGAAATCAACTTTAAAAGTTGTAAATAATATTTTCTTGACAATAAATTTATGGAAGTCACAAAATAAGAAGACTGAATATATTATGATCATCGACCATTTCATTTATGTTGATTGGATTTGGTAGAAACATATTATTAGTTTTGTTCATGTTCCTCTTCCTTGACGTGATGTTGATATTGTTGATACAATCTTTATATGTCTTAAGAAATGATGCATTGAAAATAAAATATTCAATGTTTCACTGGATAGTTCACAATATAACTATAAATGTTTGAAAAGAATTGAAAGTTTTATTTTCAAGCCATAAGAATTAGTGTTAGATGGAAAGTTTTTTTTTCATACGTGTTGTTGTGCAAATATACTAAACTTATTTGTTCAAGATGGTATAGGAAGAATAACGAAAATAGTTGAGTGTGTGAAAGTGTGAAGTACATTAATCATTCTAAAGTAGGATTGCACATATTTTCTCAAATAGCTCAACAACTAAAGCTTATCGATGAAAAATTGATTCTTAATTTCCCTATTCATTATAACTCCACCTATCAAATGTTGCTGGTTGCAATACAATTCAAAGAAGTGTTCTTATGATTTCAAGATTGGAAACCTAACTATACAACTCTTCTAGAGCCTGATAATGGAAAAACGTTGTAAAACTTTCCAAGTTGCTAGAGGTATTTAATGTAGTCACAAATATTATTTTTATTAGCAAGTATCCAAATGCTAACTTATATCTTTTTGAGGTGTATCGAATTAAGAAAATGTTAGACAATGTTATTCTAGATGAATATGATTTCATTAAAGATATAGTGAAGGTAATGAAGGAAAAATTTGATAAGTACTAGAAGGAGTATAATCTTGTTATTTCATTTACTCTTTTTTGGACCTCCGGATAAAAATGATGGGTATTAAAATGTGTTTTCCTTTAATTTACCCCGGAGATGAAGTTAAACAAAATATAAAAAATGTGTACAATGTTCTTAATGATATGTATAAAGAGCATGCTACCTTAGTAAGCATGATGACGAAGGCTCTAATAGAATTAGTTCTGATCAAACTGGCCTTTCTATGAAATCAATAAGCTCCTTAAGATGGTCCTTATTGATGGATTATGTCCAAGAATAACAAGCAATTCCTTCTGTAAAATTTGAAGTTGAAAAGTATTTAAATGAGCCAACTAAAGATAATGGTCACATGACCTTTTGTTCCTTGGAATGATGGAAGTTAAATAGTGGAAATAATTTACTACCATTTTAGTTCTCGTCTTATTTAATTTTTGTAAATGAGTCTCTTACTTACAAAAAAAACTCATGTTAGTCTCTAACTTCTATCATCGTCTTTCAAATTCATCCTTGATGTCATTTATGGGAGAACTAATTTTTATTATTTTAAGAAAATAAAAACATTAATTTGTAAGGTTTTTAGAAATGATGGACTAATTTAAATCGTTTTAAAAGTCAAGGATTAATTTGCAAAGATTAAGTTAGGAATTAAAATATTAGTGAACTCTCATAGAAAATATCGAGTGTTATCTCATATAACAGTAGATGTTTTTACCATTCTAATATCTATCGTGGCTTCAGAGCCAACTTTTACTATTGGGGAAGAGTTATTGATTTATTCTAAACTTCTTTAAATCTGAATATAATGGAAGATTTAATTTATGAAGGTAATTGGATTATTTGAGTGTTACTTGAAATAATATATCTTCTTTTATGATTTGTTTAGATGGAAAGAATGTGGATGGAATGAGAAAAGGAGGAAGGAAAAATTGAGTACGAAAATATTTTTCGTTGTTTGTTTAGACATGAAAATAGGAGGGAAGGGGGTATTTTCTACAATCCCACCAAAATTTTGCTCCCCTCCAAATGGAAGAGAAAGTAAAGCGAAGTACACACACACACACACATATATATATATATATATATATATATATATATATATATATATATATATATATATATATATATATATATATAATATGTATTAAGTCGTTAAAATTATTATATAATTTTTAAAAAAATAAAAATAAATATCATGTTAATAAAAAATATAGTAAAAAATTTAATTTTTTTAAGTTAAATTTTATATTTCTAAATTTATATGAAATAAAATTTACATTACTAATATATTTTTTCATCCATCCAAGTAAAAGAAGATAGTTTTTTTCCTTTCTTTATTCTCTTATTTCTAGTCATCCAAACAACTTATTTTTTCTTCCTATTTTCACTCTTTATCTTTGTCTTATCTTTCTTTCCTTTTTATTTCTCTCGTAATCCAAACAAAGGATTCATGATCAATTATTCTTTAATAATATAATGTTGATGATTATTGATACTATTCTTTCGTCTACTTTAGGTGGAGTAGATTTTCTCATAAATTTATTATTCCTTTGAAATTTTTAATCTTAATGATAGATAAGTACATTCTTTATTTTATTTTTTAAAATTGACAATGACTTATTCTTGTTAGATAATAAAATATTAAATTTTTTAACATTTCAAATAGTTTCATAAGAATTTAGATTTCTAGTACTAATGAATGTTTTGATGGTTGGAACATACTTTTAGAGATGTAAATTATCTTATATTACTTTTGGGTTTTGTATTAGACATATGTTAGTAAAACTAATTGAAATTTTGATTTTTGTTTAAACTATATTTTTTATTTAACCAATCTTTGAAGAATGTGCATTTGAAGTGTTTAGTATAAAAATTTTAAATGTTTATGATCCAAATTATTTTAGGTTTGGTTTAAGTGAATCAAGTTAACCAGCCAAATCAAGTCATTCATTAGCTCAAATTGAATTCATTTGCACTGAAAAAAAATGGTTTATATCAAATTTAAGTCGAGTTTCAAATTAAATAATTTTTTATTGAGTCGACTTAAGCTAAACCAAGTTCTGACTCAACCCGATTTAACTCATTTTCCACCTTAATTGATGGAAAACATGGATATTGAATGATATTTAAGCTAAAGAAGATTATGTAGCCATATGAGTTGTAATATCCTAATAATGATACATGTCCTACGTTTAAATCATATTACGTATTTATTGTCATTTTGTTACTTCATAATGTGGAATCTATTTATCAAAATTACTGTTATGGAAAATATGATATAATTTTTTTAAAATATTTGTTGAAAATGCAAGTCTCGTCATTGTAATCAACATAGTATATAATGAATATTTTGACATCATCGCTCACATTAATTTTGAAAACTTGCATTCTTTTACTTGTCATGTTATACATTCATTTTAACAACAATATTTATATAGGTAATACAACACACATACAATAATAGGTTAAGATTCATAGTGAGTCCTTTAAACAAAACAAAGGCTTTAATGTCCTTCATAAGTTACAATCATAAAAAAAGAAAGATAAAAAGTTGGACAAAGAAGTATAAGGTCTTTTATAGCTCTTCCTAGATTCCATTCCATGAGCATTCATATCTAGTTCAAGTTATTTGTGTCGCATAGACCACTACCATAGCAAAGAGTATGATTGAACTCTCAGAAAGAAATGGGGGGTAGGGAGTGAGAAATCGTAATTTCTTAGTAGGTATCTATCTTAAGGTTGGTGTCATCATTTCTAACCTAACCACTTCAATTTATTAAGAAAATGTGACAAACATACAAGTTCAATTATTGCTTTTTAAAAAATTATACTTATCTGAAGTGGATTCTTTTTAATAATAGCAGGAATTCAATCTTATACAACATGCAATTCATATATACTCTAAATTACTTTTCTATATAAAATCTCTTAGACATAAATTTCATACATTCTTTGGATCACTTTTACATCATAACATAGATATTGTCTAACTCTTACTCATTTTATATCTTAATCATAATCATTATTGTTCTCTAGTCACCCTCTTGGTGACAGTTTCATTTAAGGCATAAACATAAAAAAATTTAGTCAAACAATATCTTCCATTTGTCTACTACTCCACCTTTTAATCTCAAATATAAGCTCATTTCGGATGGTTATCACCATCATAAATTTGGAAGACCTGCTGCTTCCCCCTAAAAGGATTCATTTGAAGTCCTATGCCTTCACCATAGAAGGTTATGTATCTCCTGATTACCATAGAAGGACCTGTCGCCTTCTGAGTATGCAGAAGTCCTAGACTTATCACACTAGGAGTAGTGTTAAGTTTTCACATAAGATTCTTCTTTCGTGATCACTTGACTTATTAGGTTCCACTTTAACTCTCCGTGATAGGATGCAAGCTCAATGTTGATTCAAAAAGTTAAGTACATATAACACCTAATTCATCCATTTAATATCAAATATGGAACCATATAAACATACATAAGTCATCATGTCATCCAAGAGATCACACAATTCATTACATCACTGTTGGTGTAAAACCGTATGAAGGCAAGTGAACCTTATCGTTTTATAGAGTAAAGAGTGAGTAAGAGTATCGTCTCCACATGGATTTGGTTCAAGTATTGAATTCATACTAGTCCACTAATTGAACGCTGATATGGGAGTGTGTAGGCAACGCAAATTGAGGCGCGTAGGCAACGCGAACAGAAAATAACAGGATTCACTAGTTTTGTCACAATTCTAGAGCTCTGTTCTAGTACGTATAAAACAATTCAGAAGGCGTTCAAGACTATCTACTACTCAATGATCAATATAAATATGTAATGAATCAATCTAATGGAGGTGTTAGGGTTAGATTTCACCAAAACCTCCCCTATGTAATAGTGAATCTTTACATATATTCAAGATAAAATGTAGTTGAAGATAGAATTCACAATTATAGATTGAAGGTCAATCCCTTGACTCAGCAATTCTTCACTTCAAATTAGGAATTATAATCCGTTAGCAATTCCTAATTTGAAGTGAGCCTTACGTTCAAGAATTCAAACGATCTCACAAATGCGAACCTCTATCCCTAGAGCCTTCACAACTATGTTATTCAATGCTAGTTCCAATTCAAAAACCAATTTCCCAATTGCGAAGAAGAATTTCAGTTCAATCTATAAGTGGCCAAGTCATAGAAGCATTAAGCAAAGAGATGAATAATCAACGTTTAAGGGAAAACAATCTTGAATACATGCAAAGCATCCGAATTACATAGGATCAGTTAAGGATTCATCCTTCCCTAACAAGGATTTAGTTACACAAAAGAATACAGAACGAAAACAGAGGAGAGGGAGAAGTTTATGAGCATGAAGACACGCTGCAGATGCACTTTGTCCTCAACCCTAGGGTTCCTCCTTCACCCAGAATAGAACCAACGTCTAGGGAAACGACGGCTCTACCCTCTAGGTCTGCACTCTGAAGATAGATCAGTGGGTAGAGTGATTGATTGCGTTTTCGTTCTGTTCTGAGCTTTTTATAGTTACTGGTCTATGTCGTCGCGTGTCCAACGCGACGCAGCTGCGTTGCCAACGCGACGCGAATAACAGATTGCTTCTTTCCCTTCAAATCTTCATGTGCTCCACGTAAGTTCAGTCATGTTGCCAACGCGAAACCCTGTAACAGATTACAGAATTTAAAACACATCAAATTCATGAGAATTTATCACTTAAAAGGCTCTAAAACTAGATTTTCCAGATTGTGCATGGATTATTCAGTTTCATGTCATTTTCTCATGTTTTAGTGGTGTTTTAAGCTTCAATTACTTGAAACTACATTGAATTATGTTCCAAATAAGTGTCTTATTGGACACTTATCAATCACTTAATAGAGCACATAACATATTTAAAGACATGCTCATCATGATAAACATGGAATTAATAGTTACCCAAAGGTTTTCTTTCTTTGTAAAAATGTTCACTTAAACATGGTTCTTAAATTTTGGATAACATGCACATTTCTTCTAAAATTGTCAAGTTATTCTCATTCTTTGTCTTTTATGAGAAACCTCTCATGGAAACTTAGTCCACTTATACTTCTAACTTGCCTCTAAACCTTTCATTTTCTCTAATATTTTGTTGATATTCTTCTCATGTTTAACTTTATGGTGGCCTATTGACCATTATGTCTCTTAAGTAGGCATGAATCTTATTTAACTAATTTTAATCCTCCTTAGCCAAATGATCCTTTTCTAATTCATCAAAATTTATGTTCATCTGAACCTTGTGGTCACTTTGGTTTTCTCAAAATTTATTCTTATGAGAGATAAACACATAAGTTTTGCCCATTCAAATCTTATCATGCCTAATTTTTTCTCCTTTGGTCGAATGTCTTTGAGTTTCAAAGAGGTTTTGGTCATATTTATATGCCCTTGTGGCCAACATGTTAAAAGTAAATCTTATTAAGAGTAAACCTTTGGTCCTTTACCTAATGAACTACTTTACTATATTCTTACAAGTGTATGTCAATTTACCTAGTTCACTTACTCATACTTCTCTTAAATCTCCCTAAACATCCAAACTAACCTACATTGTTCATTTATTACCTAAGTGGCCGAAATGCACACTCTCTAGTCCTAGGGCATTATAGTTCAACTTCTCTTCTCTTAGAAAAGATGATTTACACCAATTAAAATTTAGGTTATTAATTACACTAACCTTAGAAAATTTTTGGACTTTTCTTCCTTGTCTCGTGAGCACGACCAAATGCCTTTGTTTCCTCCTTTAATCCATAATTAATTTCTAATCACCTTATTAAGATCACTTTGTTCCACTCTTAAATTCTAGAAAAGTAGTTAACTAGTTCTTACTAATTTTGTGAACATGACCAAATGGTACCCCAAACATTACCAAAACTCTTTTAACTTTAAAATTCATTCAATAAACTTGCTTAGACTCCATTTTACACCTTAATAAAATTTTAACTCAAGTTTTCCTAATTAATGGGAGAGTGGTTGAATGCCCTAGGTGGCTAAAACAAGGTTTATTTTCCTTAATTTATCGTCTCACGAACTTTCTATTATGGATTTTAGTATATTTTACTTAAATTAACCAAAGTGGTCGAATGAGCACTTTACATATTTCAAGTTCCTTCCAAATTTATAATTCCATAGTTATACTTGATTAGGTTCCTTTTTATACCTTAAACAAAATTTTAAACTCAACACCCTAATTAACTAGGAGGTGGCTGAATGCTCAAGTGACTTAAGCAAAGGTCATTTTTTTAATTTTCTTACCACATGATCTTGGTGTCATGAAATTTAGCAATTGGTTCATCATATATCCTTATATCCACCTATAAATTATCCTTACTCCATAGCTTTGGTCATGGTCATGGAAGGTCTTAAGTGACTTGTGCAACTTTGGATCCAAAATTTTACCTTTCCACTTAGCAGTTTTTAAGTCTAAGTCCAAGTTAAGCTTATGGATCTTATTACATAATCTTTCTTAATATTTTAGGACTTTTAATATATGAGTCTAGATATGAACGCTTAGCAAAGATAACTTCATGATCAAAGATTTTAAGAAAAAAAAATAACTATGTTTCCAACTTTGAACATAAAAATCTTAAAGAAAGCATCTTTCATGGCAAACAAGTGTACCTCTACTAAATCTACTTCAAGATCTATCCATCCCTTACTTTGAACACTTCAAAACTTTTCTCATAAACACTCAAATCTTCCCCAAGGCATCAAATTTGGTTTTTAAGAAATTTTAACTGATTAAATTGATCCTAAGATTGCTAGAAGCACTTTGATTCATCAAAACTTCACTTTATCTTTCAAAAATCAGTAAAAATTTGTGATGCTCATATTTAACCATCAAGGATGGTTTTGAGATCTAATAAGCCTAAATAAAAAGAGATCCATAAATCTTAGAGAAGGATCCACCAAGAAGAAGAAAATCAAACCAAAAATACAAGATTTAAAGCTAAAAAAAATATAAGGTAAAATCCTACTAATTGAAGACTTTGTAATGGGTTTGGTGGGATTTTATGTCTACTTTTTCCTCCTCCTTGATGGTCCATACAAGATCTCTTATATTGGTAATGAAGCTTGGTGGATTTGTCTTAATTTAACTTAAACTTCAAAAATAGAAGTTGAAGCTTACTGCAAATTTTTGGGTTTTAGGAGTAGTTTGAGTTTAGAGGATTTGTCTATGTTTTTAGGGGATTTAATATAAAGCAAATGAACATTCTTATCCCTTAGATCAATTTTATGCACTTTGGTAAATTTACATGTAATTTTCATTTTCTAAAAAAATGTAAATGTAAGGAATTATTCTTTTAAGATTAGTTTAATGCTAATTATTCTAAATTTATTACTAATCAAGATTAACTTATTCTAAGCATGGTTAATTTTAATTAAATAATATTAATTTACTTTAACCATAGTTAATTTTATCTCTTCTATTTATTATTTTGTCTTATATGATATTAATGGAATGATGACTCATATGGTGGGTTACCATCACATTTTCCACATGGTGTTTTCATGCACAAAGGGAGGAGCCCACTTCCTGGCTTTTGATTCACATTTTCTTGCCCTACCAACCTTCTAAGAGTATTCTAGTAATTTTTCTCACCATTTTTCGAGAGGTTCTCAAATTTTTCCACTAATATTTATAACAACTATTGGTTCATTTCCAAATCATTATTATGCCACCTTCCATTTTTCCGGTAATAATTTAGCCCTTGTGAAAGATAAAACTTTCTAAAGGTGTTTTGGCCATTTTCGGAGTTTTTTGATGGCTTTTTCATCCTCTCTTTGTTTCTATTATTTTCTTATAACTTTCTAACCATCATTGAGATATTCTAATCCCTTAGAATATGTTTTAGCTTTTGTTTTGGGCTTCCTACACATTTATTTGTGTTATCCTAGTGTAGGGGTATTTTCATCATTTATTAAAAATTTTCTAATTTCTCTAGCTTTTGTTCTTATTTCTGTTTTATTTATTGCCAGAGGATATTTTTAATCTAGGAAGTCTATCATGAGAAATTATAGGTGTTAAAGGGGTTATGAGCATTTGTTTTAGGGGTTCATATGGCATGTTTGTTCCCATTTTTTTTAATTTGAAAATATGTATATCTCCTCTAAGAAGAAATTATGGGTTACTCTCTCCATTTCAAGTAGTCTGTTATTTAAGGTCATGCATACATCTTAGGAAAATTATAAATAACATCAAATATTTTGAGAAAATAATCTCCTTTGATTAATCATCATTATTATGTAAAATTTTAAGATGACATGGTTATCTTCTTAAAATTTTGTATGTATCTCTTAGACCATAAATTGGTGAGAACCATTTAATATTTATTAGAAGAAAGGTACACATAAATTTTAATGGATAAATCTCATATTAAAATAATAATTTTATTTAAAAATAATTAACACATTGAAAGTTGATGTAGATTGTTGAGATATAGATCTAATTTAATTGGAATAAAATGATAATAATATATATTTTAATGCATCTAAGATTTTATTAAACAAATCTCTCTAAATGTTTTCTAAATACATATATCCATTTTATTATAACATTATATAATATATATATATATATATATATATATATAATGTTGGCAAAACTCAAGGTGAAGATATATTGTGCATTCTCCCCTCGAACACTATTACATGACTTACATTAACTTATGGTTGCAATAGAATTTCAATTTTCTTATTTGTTAAATATCTTTGCATGAATTTCTCAAGAGAAATCAGTTAATGCAACCTTTGTTCATCTTTTCTTTACAACCTCATTATTGATATGATTCATCCCTCACATAATGAATCAAAATGCAAAAATGTTAATTGGGAACACCTTGAGGATTATGATAGATTAAAGGAACTTAACACAAACTACAACCTATTAGAGAGTATCAAAGTTATTAAAGAGAAACGTGACATTATCACAACCTGTCGGAAGAACCAACGTTACCAAGGGTAGTTCTTTGCCCAAGAACTTAAGGAATCAACTCATAAGGATATGAAAATTCTCAAAGAAAAATATTATTATTCACAATATTATGTTACATTGGATCTCTAATCTCAATTATATAGAAAACCTAATTAATCTAAATTAAAATAAAATCTAATAATAAAAACAAATAACAAATCCTAATTAAATTTGAATAAATCTTACTCAAATAATTTGAACAAATCCTATAAAATTGAAAACTAAATTAATTTGAAATTTTAACTAAAATTAATACAAATCCTAGTAAAATAAATATCATATCTTTCTAAATCTTGTGATTTTAATATGGATCAAATATTTTGTTTATCTACCTTTTTTCTTGTAAATGAATTCATATGGATCTTAGGTGTCTCTTGTATCCCTTTTAACCTTTTTTTTCTCAATGAATTTTCTCTCAAAGCTACATCTTCCTCTATTTTGATTTGATTAGGCAAGATGGTATCTAGCTTCATATCAATTATACCATAGAATCCATTAACAGTCGTCATTATCATTATTTGATGATTGAAAATGAATTATCATTAAGGATCTCTAACAACCATAGGGTAAATCCTACAGAAGAAGATCATTTTCCACTTGAGGATGGTGTAGTGGTTTAGCATAAAGGTGTAGTTACTCTACCTTTCACGCTACAAGTATAAAAAGAACCTCTATATAGCTTTTATTATCGTAAATTCCATGTTTCACTTTTAAAATTTATTTTTTCATAATTTATTTGATTTAAATCACACAATATTTTAATAATAATAACTGTGTATTGATTTTTAAATGGACATGTAGGTTTCATGTAGCTTGTTGTAAGCTTAATTTTTCTATATTATTTTAAATTCATTCAACGAACTATCTAAAGATATATAACGTCTCTAATTTTACACATTATAAGAATCATAGAAATTTGTGACGGACTACCAATTACCTTAAATCTCGCTCAATATGAATCCATTTATTAATTGAAAATATTTTTAAAAACCTATAAAAATCATCAAAATTTTCTCTAAAATTATCTAAAATAAACTTTTTCTTTCTAAAATTTTTTAAAAATTTTAGTCTAATAATAATTTCTTTTCTTTGAAAAATTTACTTAATCAATTTTTTCTACAAAAAACAATTATATATTTTTCTTAAATTATCCAAAATATTTTCTATTTATAAATTCACTTTAAAAATAAAAAATATTTTCTTTATAATTTATTCTAAAACTCTCTCAATTCAAAATCTTTAATCAAATTTTCTCTTATCCAAATTTTATCCTTAAGATTGTTTGAAATATTTTATTTATTCTTAATATTTACATTTAAAAAATTTCATTTGAAAATTTATTCAAAATAATTCTTTTCTTCAAGAATTTTATTTATCCTATTTTTTAAAATTTATTTTAAATCAAATACTTTCTCAAAATTTATTCAAAAATCTCTTCATTCTAAAATTTACTTTGATCTAAATCTTTTTAAAATAAAATTGATAAGCATAGATTTCATAAATAATTATCTCTCACTTTTATCTCATTAAGACTTCTTATATGTTCAATTAAGTGATCTTTGTCATATTTTATGAGTTTGGGTTCATATGAAGTTTAATTGAATTTCTTTGCCTACCCGATTAAAATGACATTATTATAGTATTTTGAGCATAATAGGAGTTTTAGACATCCAAAAATCATGAAATCTGTCTTGAATGAAAGCTTAAAGAAGTGTCCATAGTTACAAAGCAAGATCAGACTCTAAATGGGATGTTTAGGACTCCGAAATTCTCTCAAAAGATGAGATAGTGTTGCTGACGTGGAATTTGCACAGTGTGCAAAGATCCGGCCATATCTTGAGATATAGAAGTCATATTGAGATGAAATCAAATTTGTTGGACAGCTAAGATCCGGGGCTACAACTTTTGTTCAGAAGTCAAGCTCTAATTCGGACATGTGAACATCCGAAACTGTGGTGCAAGAAAGTCAAAATTGTTGTGCTCATTGGTGGCAAAAATTCAAAAGTGTTTTGCATTTTCAACAAAGCCCATGTGAAAGCAATAAAAGGGTAGAAAAGTAATATCCTAGTTGGTGACTTTTTGAAGATGATGCCTCAAAAATCCTCTATAAATAGAAGGGTTTACAAGAGGAGAAACACACCATTTTGGAGATTAATTCCAATACCATTTTCTTTCTTTCTTTCTTTCTTTCTTTATTGTTAGTTTTGCCTCCTTCATGGAAGGCTTAGGTTTTCTTTCTTGTTAGTTTGCCTCCTACATGGAAGGCTTAGTTTTTCTTTATTGTTAGTTGCCTCCTACATGGAAGGCTTAGGATTTATTTGTTGTTAGTTGCCTCCTACATGGAAGGCTTAGGATTTATTTGTTGTTAGTTTGCCTCTTTCTTTGTTGTTAGTTTGCCTCCTTCATGGAAGGCTAGGTTTATAGTTTCAATTCAAGGATTCAAGCTATTTTCATTTTAACTTTGAGGTCTTGATCTTTATTTACATGCTTATTAAGTGGTTTCTACTCTACTTCACTATATTCTTCAATTTTATTCTTTAATCAAAGTTTGATCGGTTGACGTATTTTGATTAATGCATAATTGATTTATAATTGGTTTTTGATTGGTAAATCATTTTCCAAAAGTTTGAAGAGTAGAAATTAAGTAATTGAATTGAAGGTTTTCATTTTATTACTTACTTCAACTGAATTCTGATTGTGAAATTGGTTTAGATAAAAGATTAAGTGGTTACTAATCTTGTTGATCATAATCAATTAAATTCTGAGAGGTTTCTCAGTAGAGAATTCAAGGATCATTTTAGGGGTTCCAGATGATCCTAGGTTGATAAACACAATGCATGATTTTAGTGATCAATGATTAGTTAAGAAAATAGCCTCTGAATTCCTTGAGTTGATAATTGTTAAGTGAAATTAGTTTCATTCTGTATTTTGTGTTTAGAACTCAATATCAAATCTTTACAAAATCCCCTTGTTTTAATTTTCTCCTTATTTGCTTAAGAATCTGAAATGGTCTTTGGGAGATGACCTAGGTTGCACCTTATACTATACTAATAGTTTGGGGGAAATCTAGAAATTATTTTTGCGTGTTTGCAGGGGACCATTTTAGTTTCCTAGGCTCATTTAGGAGTTTGTAGAAAAATTTTAATCTTTCTAACAATTTTTTTACTTTAGGTATATATTCTTGGATTTTTTGTATGAATTCACCTTTTTGTGTATGACCCGATCCAATCCTGAAAATTTATATGCATATGATCCTGAGATTGATAGAACATTCCACCATTTGAAAAGAGCACATAGAAGGCATTCATCCAGTAATAACCAAGAAAGTAACAGTAGTGATTTTTCATCTTTAAATTTTGATAGTTTCAAATATTCTGCTAAGAACATGGCTGATAGAACCCTAAAAGAATTAGTTGCACCTGATGTTGCTTATCAACCGTTGTGTATTCAATACCCTGATGTTGATGCACCATTTGAACTGAAGTCTGGACTAATACATTTGCTACCTAAGTTTCATGGCCTTGCAGGTGAGGACCCTCATAAACATTTGAAGGAATTTCACATTGTGTGTTCCACAATGCGGCCACAAGGAATTCCAGAAGATCATATCAAGTTGAAGGTTTTTCCTTTCTCCTTAAATGATGGAGCTAAGGACTGGTTGTACTATCTACATCCAACATCTGTTACAAGCTGGAATGATATGAAAAGATTATTCTTTGGAGAAATTCTTCCCTGCATCCAGAACAGCAGCTATCAGAAAAGAGATTTGCGGCATCAGACAGAACTCCCAAGAAACTCTCTATGAGTATTGGGAGAGATTCAAGAAACTATGTGCCACTTGTCCACACCATCAAATCAGTGATCAATTACTGATTCAGTATTTCTATGAAGGACTCATGCCAATGGACAGAAGCATGGTTGATGCAGCTAGTGGTGGAGCACTTATGGACAAAACTCGTACAGCAGCTCGAGATTTGATTGCCAACATGGCAGAAAATTCTTAGCAATTCAATTCTCGAACTAATTCCTTGTCTAAAGGAGTCCATGAAATGACCACCAAGACAGACCATACACGATTGGAGAACAGAATTGAAGAACTAACCTCCATTGTAAGACAGTTGGCCATCGGACAACAACAGCAACTTAATGTTGTTGACAAAACCAAAACATGTGGCATCTGCACTTCTGCAGATCATCCTACTGATGCATGCCCAACATTACAAGAAAGTGAGATACCTGAGGTTGCAGTAAATGGTATTTTTGGCACAGGACAACAATTAAGGCCTCCTCAACATTATCAGCAACAGAAGTTTGAACCACCTTCTGGATCATACAATCCTAGTTGGAGAAACCATCCTAACTTGAGATATGGTCCTCCACAACAACAAAGGATTCAAACATCTGACTCCCAAAATAAATACCAACCACCGCCATTCAGACAACAACAACAGCATATGCAGCAATCTGTACCTTCTAATGCTTCTGAACCCTCTCTTGATGATTTGATGAAGCAATTAGCAACCAACAATCTTCAGTTTCAACAAAATGTAAGTTCTACCATTCAGGATTTACAAACTCAAATTGGGCAGTTGGCTACCACTGTCAACCAATTGAAATCTCAAGGTTCTGGTCAACTACCTTCTCAACCTGTCATAAATCCCAAAAGCGTGAATGCCATGACCTTGAGAAGTGGGAAGAAAGTGCAGACAGACCCTACAATTTTAAAGCAACAAAGCTTCAATCAGACTAATCCACACCAAAAAGAAGCATTTATCTCCACACCTTGAGACATCTCTGATAAGCCATCTGAATCAGAGGGAAAGTCTGATGAAAAAAGTACACCAGCCTTCGATAAGACATCGAATGATCAACAAAAAGAAGCTTGCCATAAATGATCTGCACTTGAAGCATCTGATGAGACGAAAACCCCAAATTGTGCTGATCAGAAGGTATCTTTACCTTTTCCA
Organism: Canavalia gladiata; assembly: GCA_037954105.1. NCBI lineage: Eukaryota > Viridiplantae > Streptophyta > Magnoliopsida > Fabales > Fabaceae > Canavalia > Canavalia gladiata. Next base: position 22,620,196 of record CM075660.1, read on the forward strand.
AATAGAATGGTCCAATCCAAGCCCAATGTTCATGCAGAATTGGATAAGGAGCTTCTAGATACCTTCAGGAAAGTGGAAGTCAACATACCACTTCTAGATGCTATCAAGCAAATTCCCAAATATGCCAAATTTCTAAAGGACTTGTGCACGCATAAGAGAAGACTCAAAGGGGATGAGAAGATTAGAGTGGGACGCAATGTTTCTACCTTAATTCAGCCCAGCCTCCCTCAGAAATGTAAAGATCTAGGAACTTTCACCATTCCTTGCACAATAGGAAATTCTACATTTGGTGATGCATTCCTGGATCTAGGTGCTTCCATTAATGTTATGCCCTCATCAGTTTATAAATCTTTGAATCTGGGAGAACTGAAGCCAACTGGTGTGGTGATTCAATTAGCCAACAAAAGTACAGCACATCCAGCCGGAGTACTTGAAGATGTGCTTGTTCAAGTGAATAAGCTGATCTTTCCAGCTGACTTCTACATTTTGGATATGGAAGATGAGTCATCCATCAATAGAGCAACCTTGATCCTAGGGAGACCTTTCCTCAAAACTGCAAAAACAAAGATAGATGTGCACACAGGGACTCTCTCTATGGAATTTGGAGATGATATCATCCAATTCAACATATTTGAAGCCATGAAGCATCCCATAGAGAATCATTCACTCTTTCAACTTGATGCCATAGACCTTCTTATGGATGATTATTCTATTGACAATCTACTTTTTAAATTTTTTGATTTTGATTTAGATTACTTAGATAATTTTACTTGCATATGTGATGAATTTGATTCATGTATTGTGTGTTCCAGGATTAATGCTGCAGACCAAACTTCATTGAAAGATGACATGTTAGATGCAAGTGTTGCAGATATTTCAATCTCAAATAGATCCCTGCCTTCCATAATACAACCACCTCCTTTGGAGTTGAAGCCTTTGCCTGAACATCTAAAGTATGCTTATTTGGGGGAAAATGAGAAGCTTCCTGTCATCGTAGCAAAGAACCTTCTACCACAACAGGAAGAAAGGTTACTGCAAACCTTAAAAAGCCATAAACAAGCAATTGGATGGACTTTGGCTGATATTCCAGGTATTAGCCGATCTACTTGTATGCATAGGATACTGCTGGAGGAAAACACCAGACCTGTTAGACAACCACAAAGGCGTTTGAATCCAACCATCCTAGATGTGGTAAAGAAGGAAGTAGGTAAGCTTTTGGCAGCTGGTATCATCTATCCCATCTTAGACAGTGATTGGGTAAGCCCGGTGCAAGTAGTTCCTAAGAAGACTGGCATGACTGTAGTCAAAAATCACAATGATGAACTAAGCCCTACCAGAATACAAAACAGTTGGAGAGCGTGCATAGATTATAGGAAGCTTAACCAAGCTACTCGTAAGGATCACTTCCCTTTGCCCTTCATAGACCAAATTTTGGAAAGATTAGCAGGAAAATCTCACTATTGCTTTCTAGATGGTTTTTCAGGTTATTTTCAAATACATATAGCCCCAGAAGACCAGCATAAGACCACCTTCACTTGTCCTTTTGGTACTTTTGCCTATCGAAGGATGCCCTTTGGTCTATGCAACGCCCCTGGAACCTTTCAAAGATTCATGGTAAGTATTTTCTCTGATCTCTTAGAAATTTGCATGGAAGTGTTTATGGATGACTTCACTGTATATGGTTCTTCTTTTGATGCATGCTTAGAAAGCCTCTCTAAAGTTTTGGACAGATGCATTGAGACTAACCTGGTTTTGAATTTTGAAAAATGTCATTTCATGGTAACAGAAGGTATAGTCTTAGGACACTTGGTATCTAGAAAAGGTTTAGAGGTTGATAAGGCCAAGATAGACATTATTACTTCTCTACCTTACCCCACTTCTGTGCGAGAAGTACGTTCTTTACTTGGTCATGCAGGTTTTTACAGAAGATTCATCAAGGATTTTAGCAAGATTGCACAACCTCTTTCTAAACTACTATAAAAAGATACCAAATTTGTGTTTGATCAAGCATGCAAGGATTCATTTGATGAACTAAAGAAGCGGTTGACAACCACTCCCATCATTCAACCACCTAATTGGACGCTTCCATTTGAATTAATGTGTGATGCATCTAATTATGCCCTTGGTGCTGTACTGTCTCAAAGAGTTAGCAAGAGATCTCATGTCATTGCATATGCCTCTCGCACACTTGATGCAACCCAATCCAATTACACAACTACTGAGAAGGAACTTTTGCCAATTGTGTTTGCATTAGATAAATTTCGCTCCTATTTGCTTGGATCTAAAGTTATTGTCTTCTCTAACCATGCAGCTTTGAAATACTTGCTTAAGAAGGCAGATGCTAAGCCAAGACTGATTCGCTGGATGCTTCTGTTGCAAGAATTTGATTTAGAGATTAAAGACAAGAGTGGTGCAGAGAACCTTGTTGCAGATCATTTAAGTCGGATCCAGCAACCTTGTGAAGAAACTTCAATTGCAGATTCATTCCCAGAAGAGCATCTTTATCATTTGCACGTGAAGGATCCTTGGTATGCAGATTTGGTAAACTATCTGGTTGCTAAAGAAATACCCAAACACTTCACCAAATCGCAAATTGCCAAGTTGAAAAGTGATGCCAAACACTACATATGGGATGAACCATACCTTTGGAAGACATGTGGTGATCAAATCATTAGAAGATGTGTTCCAGATCATGAAGTTCAGTCTGTACATACCTTTTGTCATTCCCTAGCTTGTGGTGGACACTTTGGGCCACAACGGAAAACTAGAAAAGTACTAGACTCAGGCTTTTATTGGCCTACAATATTTCGTGATGCACACGGATTATGCCTAACTTGTGAGCAGTGCTAAAGAATAGGGAGTATTTCGCGCAGAAATGAGATGCCCCAACAACCACTTCTCTTTGGTGAGGTATTTGATGTATGAGGTATAGACTTTATGGGTCCATTCCCTGTCTCTTTTGGCTTTGTTTACATTCTGCTAGCTGTTGATTATGTTTCAAAATGGGTGGAGGAAAAAGCCACTCGTACTGATGATGCTCGAGTTGTTGCAGATTTTATCAGGTCTAACATTTTTAGTAGGTTTGGCATTCCTAGAGCTCTAATTAGTGACCAAGGTACTCATTTTTGCAACCGCACAATGGAAGCCCTACTCCGCAAATATGGAGTCATGCATAAAGTCTCCACCCCATATCATCCTCAAACAAATGGTCAAGCTGAAGTTTCTAATCGAGAGATCAAGAAAATCTTAGAAAAAACAGTTCAGCCTAACAGGAAGGATTGAAGTTTGCGCCTTGTTGATGCTTTATGGGCATATAGGACAGCCTACAAGTCACCCATTGGCATGTCTCCCTACAGGATTGTCTTTGGTAAAGCATGTCATCTTCCAGTTGAATTAGAGCATAGAGCATTTTGGGCAGTAAAGAAATGCAACATGGATATAGACCAAGCAGGAATCCATAGGAAGCTTCAATTGCAGGAACTTGAAGAAATTCGATTAGAAGCATACGAAAACTCCAAAGTTTACAAAGAAAAGGTCAAAGCTCTTCATGACAAAAAGTTGGCAAGATAGGAGTTTTCCGTTGGACAAAAAGTTCTCCTTTTCAATTCTCGGCTAAAGCTTATGCCTGGTAAGCTACGCTCTAGATGGTTAGGACCATTTGTAGTTACTAATGTTTTTCCTTATGGTGCAGTGGAAATAAAAAATGAGGTAACTGCAAAAATCTTCAAGGTGAATGGACATCGTCTTAAACCATTTTTCGAAGGTTTTCAAAAGCACACGGTAGAAGAAGTGCATTTGCACAATGCCACATACTTGCAATAAATTCAAGAGAAGTCTCTCTCTCTCTCTCTTTCTCTCTCTCTTTTTCTCTCTCTCTCTTTCTCTCTCTCCCTCTCTCACATTCCTCGCTTATAAGTTTCAACTAATCTCTCAACTTCCTTCTTCAACTCTTAAATCATCCCAACTATTACACTACATTGAGCTTGCAGGCATAATAACTTAAGTGTTTTAAGAAAAAAATGGAGAAAGCTCTCACCAGGATCAAAATTTTGTTCCCTACTCTCCCCAGAAATTTTCTTAAAGACATTTACACTTGCAGACTTGAACGATTGAGGGCATTAACACTCTTAGGCCTTCCAGAAGATGTCCGTTGGATCATTGAAGCTAAGGTACGTTTAGCAGGTGAATTTCAAGAATCATTTGTTAAAAACATGCCAGGTATGGGAAGAAGTTCCTATGCAAAAAAGAGAAGGGAAAAAAGAATTGGAGTTTGCTACAGGTGTGCAAGATGGACCTGTAACACAAGATGCAATAATCCTGGAATGGTTTCAAGAAATCGAGAGGACAAAATTCAATTCATAAAGGATGGACTGAGTAAGGAGTCATTGGATGATATCATTCAGACTCTTGAGACGCATCCTAGTGGGCATGTACAAGGAGTTCTTCTTGATTTGTTTGAACTGTTCCGTAAGGAAAAAGCACGTTATAGTCTTGGGAATCTGACTTTAAAAGACCCTGTTGTCAGTTTACAAGAAAACTGAACGGGAAGCACATCCTCGACTCTTAGAAGGCGTTTCAGCCGTTACTGGACGTAAAACCAGAGGAAGATGTGAGCCACAATCACAACTACTGTTCATTCTCATGCGTGTATGTTTGTCATTTACATTGTCTTTTCAATTTATTGGGCCACCATTTTTTTTTTGAAATTTTCACCTCTGCTTAAAGTCTTTCCCCTCTGACATTCACCTTTTCCTTGAACAAAAAATTCAAACTTTTGCAACAAAAATTCAAACTTTTGCTACCAAATTCTGATCCCGCACTATTCAAGCGATCTCCTTGTCTGATATTGAGTCCCTATAAATTATCAACCTCTATGACATATTTGTTAAAAAAAAAGACAGAAACACCGTATATGGATAGGATCAATGCTATCTGTGTTTTTGGTGGGTCTAACCTTGGAAAGGATGGAGAATTTCAACATGCAGCTTATACCCTTGGTAAGGCATTAGCTGCAAGAAAAATCAATCTTGTTTATGGGGGAGGGATTTAGGGTTTAAAAGGATGTGTTGCAGGATCTGCACTCACAAAGGGGTGTAACGTCTTAGGTGTTAGCTTAAAAAATGGGAGCACCTCCTACTTGACCCTGGGTACTGAATTGAAGGTTGCAACCATGCATGACCGTATGAGACACATGTTGGTTAATTCTAATGCATTTATTGCATTACCTGGTGGTCTTGGAACAATGGAAGAAATTTTTACCATTATATTTTGGGCCTATCGGAATTTTCATAAAAAACCTTTGGGCTTATTGAATATTAATGGCTTTTATAATGGTTTGATATCCTTTTTAGATCATGCAGTAGAGCAGGAGTTCATGCCACAATCCATGCGCAACATCATAGTATCTGCTTCAACTGTTGAACAGCTACTTGAGATTTTGCAAAATCCTACATCTAAGCTCAGTCAAGCAATGCAACTGGTGAACCAACCAAATCAGGATGGTAGAGACAAAAGAGAACCAGATACCACTCTTCGGTTATAACTTTTCCTTACTTTGGTAGTTTTCTCACATTTCTTTTCCTTTCATATGAAATTTCATCTAAGACATTGGGGACAATGTCTTGGATAGGTTGGGGGGAGGATGGTCCGATATAAAAAAAAAAAGAGAAAAAAAAATTAAAAAAAAACCAAAAAAAAACAAAAAAATTAGGTTAGAATCATAAACTTGCTTTGAGTAAGATGGCTGAGTAAGGAGTTACACTTGACTCCTGATACGCATCTTATGATAAAAAAAAAAATTTGAATGTGGAAGTATGTTTTTCTTTAGATTTCATAAAATAATTGAAGTAAAATGATTTACATTTTGAGATTAATTAGTTTGGCAACACATATTTGAACTGGATAGATTAGATTTGATAAAAATATTACCTGTGAGATTTTGAGCCTTATTATTATTTTCTTTCATGTGTGATTTTCATCCATGGAATATGTTACTTCAGAACTTGCATTGATTCTTTTTGAAGCTACATTTTCACATGAATTGTACAAAAATGATTGAGGCACTGTTTTTCTTGAACAAACCACTTGGCCAAATAACCAAACCATATAATTTTATCCTTTGATCAACCCTTTGAGCCGATTAGCCTTTTCTTCTTTTTAGCTCACCACAAATCAAAAAAAAAAAAAAAACAAACAAAAAAAAAATAACTTTGTTTGACCATAGTAGGTGAGGAATACTGGATTTATCATACCGTAAGTGTTTCAATAAGTGTGGGGGAGATTATTGTTGTGTTCATCAATATCATGGTTGAAAAAAAAAAAGAATAAAGAAGTGATATCTGTTTCTCATACTTGCACTTAGACTCAGTTCTCAATCCTCACCATTTTCCTTGGTCGAACATTGTATCTCTTCAATATATCATTTCATCTTTCAAATCCCGTTATAACCAGAATAAAGACCTCTTGATTTGTGCATTGCATGTGCTCACAGTAGTAGAGAAGTAGAAGATATGCAAGCCTATGATAGTTCATCTTTCATGGATTGAATTTGAGAGAAACACTTACCAAATCAAACACTTGAGAGATTCAGAGTATATCATGTGAAGTCTTATCTTTCTCAATCTATATTTTTCAAATTAAAGTTGCCTTTCTAAGTAATTTCAAAAATGTGATGAAAAAATGCTTCATGAAATTTTGTGAATTCTTGAGAAATCAACTCAAAACTTTGATGTTCTTTCAAAAAAAAAAAATAGTCACCAATCCTTAACTTAAGTTTGCCAGAGACGTGCAAAAGATAAGTGTGGGGGAATTTGATAAGCATAGATTTCATAAATAATTATCTCTCACTTTTATCTCATTAAGACTTCTTATATGTTCAATTAAGTGATCTTTGTCATATTTTATGAGTTTGGGTTCATATGAAGTTTAATTGAATTTCTTTACTTACCCGATTAAAATGACACTATTATAGTATTTTGAGAATTTCTTTGAAAAATTTACTTAATCAATTTTTTCTAAAAATAACAATTATATATTTTTCTTAAATTATCCAAAATATTTTCTATTTATAAATTCACTTTAAAAATAAAAAATATTTTCTTTATAATTTATTCTAAAACTCTCTCAATTCAAAATCTTTAATCAAATTTTCTCTTATCCAAATTTTATCCTTAAGATTGTTTGAAATATTTTATTTATTCTTAATATTTACATTTAAAAAATTTCATTTGAAAATTTATTCAAAATAATTCTTTTCTTCAAGAATTTTATTTATCCTATTTTTTAAAATTTATTTTAAATCAAATACTTTCTCAAAATTTATTTAAAAATCTCTTCATTCTAAAATTTACTTTGATCTAAATCTTTTTAAAATAAAATTGATAAGCATAGATTTCATAAATAATTATCTCTCACTTTTATCTCATTAAGACTTCTTATATGTTCAATTAAGTGATCTTTGTCATATTTTATGAGTTTGGGTTCATATGAAGTTTAATTGAATTTCTTTGCCTACCCGATTAAAATGACACTATTATAGTATTTTGAGCATAATAGGAGTTTTAGACATCCAAAAATCATGAAATCTGTCTTGAATGAAAGCTTAAAGAAGTCAAGATCAGACTCTAAATGGGATGTTTAGGACCGAAATTCTCTCAAAAGATGAGATAGTGTTGCTGACGTGGAATTTGCACAGTGTGCAAAGATCCGGCCATATCTTGAGATATAGAAGTCATATTGAGATGAAATCAAATTTGTTGGACAGTTAAGATCCGGGGCTACAACTTTTGTTCAGAGGTCAAGCTCTAATTCAGACATGTGAACATCCGAAATTGCGGTGCAAGAAAGTAAAAATTGTTGTGCTCATTGGTGGCAAAAATTCAAAAGTGTTTTGCATTTTCAACAAAGCCCATGTGAAATCAATAAAAGGGTAGAAAAGTAATATCCTAGTTGGTGACTTTTTGAAGATGATGCCTCAAAAATCCTCTATAAATAGAAGGGTTTACAAGAGGAGAAACACACCATTTTGGAGATTAACTCCAATACCATTTTCTTTCTTTCTTTCTTTCTTTCTTTCTTTCTTGTTAGTTTTGCCTCCTTCATGGAAGGCTTAGGTTTTCTTTCTTGTTAGTTTGTCTCCTACATGGAAGGCTTAGTTTTTCTTTATTGTTAGTTGCCTCCTACATGGAAGGCTTAGGATTTATTTGTTGTTATTTGCCTCCTACATGGAAGGCTTAGGATTTATTTGTTGTTAGTTTGCCTCTTTCTTTGTTGTTTGTTTGCCTCCTTCATGGAAGGCTAGGTTTGTAGTTTCAATTCGTGGATTCAAGCTATTTTCATTTTAACTTTGAGGTCTTGATCTTTATTTACATGCTTATTAAGTGGTTTCTACTCTACTTCACTATATTCTTCAATTTTATTCTTTAATCAAAGTTTGATCGGTTGACGTATTTTGATTAATGCATAATTGATTTATAATTGGTTTTTGATTGGTAAATCATTTTCCAAAAGTTTGAAGAGTAGAAATTAAGTAATTGAATTGAAGGTTTTCATTTTATTACTTATTTCAACTGAATTCTGATTGTGAAATTGGTTTAGATAAAAGATTAAGTGGTTACTAATCTTGTTGATCATAATCAATTAAATTCTGAGAGGTTTCTCAGTAGAGAATTCAAGGATCATTTTAGGGGTTCCAGATGATCCTAGGTTGATAAACACAATGCATGATTTTAGTGATCAATGATTAGTTAAGAAAATAGTCTCTGAATTCCTTGAGTTGATAATTGTTAAGTGAAATTAATTTCATTCTGTATTTTGTGTTTAGAACTCAATATCAAATCTTTACAAAATCCCCTTGTTTTAATTTTCTCCTTATTTGCTTAAGAATCTGAAATGGTCTTTGGGAGATGACCTAGGTTGCACTTTATACTATACTAATAGTTTGGGGGAAATCTAGAAATTATTTTTGCGCGTTTGCGACGAGCGTGTCAAAAATATAAATTTCTTTCAAATTATCCAATATACTTTCATCATTCCAAATTTATCTCAAATAATAAAAAATATTTTTAGAAAAAAATTTGTCATTTCAAGAGTATTTCTTTTCTTCAAAAGTTATGTTTATTCCCTTTCAAAATAAATGTTTTCAAAATTTAATTAACAAATCTTCCTTTCTTTAAAATTCACTTTAATCAAAATCTTTTTCAAAATTAAAAATCCTTTTTTCAAAATTATCCTAAATTATTTACTTCAATAAAAATCTCTTCAAAAATATAAATCCTTTCTTCAAAATTAATTCCAATTTTTCACTTTTTAATTTATTTTGCAAAAATAATTTTAGTCAAACTTTTTATTTTTAAATTTATTTCTGTGCAAATACTTCATTGTCAAATGAAAGTCAATCTTTCTTCAAATTCTTTTTATAACTAAGTAACGTTGAGTTTCCTATTACACTAGAAAATATGTCGGAGAAAAATTGAAAATTCAATCAAGCTAAATTTTTTTCAAATTTATTTATAATATGTTTATTTATATGCTCAATTATTTTGCTCATTTAATTTAAGGATCAATTTATTGCACAATCTGATTAAGGGTAGCGTTCTTTTAAACATGCAAGTAAGGTGCTAATACCTTTACTCGTAATTGATGTCCAAACTATTTTTCCTTTTAAACTAAATTTAAAATTTTGGTGGTTACTCTATTTTTCAAAAATCATAATTTTTTTTTCAATTTTTGTTCATCATCTTGTCATGAATAAGATCTTTGTTGTAACACTCACAAAGGTGGTGAAGGAAGTGAAAGGGGATAAAGGTTAGGAGCATGGTTATGAAAATTGAATCAAATCAGCTCGTTAACTCGATTAAAAAAAGAATCAGTTTTCTCTCCAAGTTAATTAAACTACAAAATCATTCTAGAAAAAACTAGCAAGGAACTGATAAAAATGGATCCATTTATAAAATAATATTATTTTGATTTTTTAATATAAAAGGATAAATAAAATTGTTATATTTTATCTAATTTTGTCATATATAATTAAATTTAAAAAATAAAAAAATAAGCAATTTTAATTTTTAATCATATAAAATTATCCTATCAATATATTATTTTATTATTATATATGCATATTTTTATATTTTAATATAATATATTATAAATATTTTAAAAATAATATTTAATTAATAGCAATTCAACCACAATTAAACCATTGAACCTTAAACTAGTGTCTTAACTTGTTCAATGACGAGTCCAATTTTAAAATCTTGGTTAAGAGTGATGGCTCTAAGAAGTGAAAAGAAAAGCACAATAGGGATAGTGATAGGAATGGGAGAAACCCTGAGCCCAAGCCCATTATGAGAAAGCTCGAATGTTACTACTTTCGTAAAAATGGCCCGTCTAACCCTAAACTCTATATGTAAGTGTTCTATAGCATCAAATTATACATCCAACCTAAGGTGGAAAAAAGGTTGCATCATCCTACTCACAAAACACAAGCACAGGAAACAAAGCGAAGAGAATGAAAATTTAAACAATACATGAACATATTACACGATTCAAGTAGATCCATTTATCAATAAGTCCATCAAAAAGAAAATTAGTGAAAACCTCAACCAATTCAAAATCAGATACTTTTATCAACAAACTCGTTCAAAAAAAGCACACACTCATAGTAGCCAATCAAGTCAGATATTTATAAGATGCAAATTATGCAAAGTGAAAGCTATGCATGAATGCAGGGTAACAGACTGTCAGGTCATTCAAACACCCAATGCATCCTACACCACACCGACTCATTGGACCTTAATCTATCACTAATAAAATGTCATGTCTGAGGACCTATTTCTATAATTGTGGGAAGTTTTTAGGATCCCAAATTTCCTGCCACCATATATTGTTAACTGTTGGATCAATCCAACCTATTTAAGAGGCTAATAGTTAATACTCTCACGATAAAAGAAGGAAAATCAAATCATTAACCATAATAATCCTCAAGACAAGTCGGGAGAGCAAAGTTTCAGTTGTGATAGCATTAACACTGGGAAGCCATCCTAGATTTTCTATAGGCCATCTCACTCAGCTCACTTACCCCTCCAAGGTTCATAAAGTTGGCCCCTAACTCCATTACTTTCCAGCTTATCACATAGATATGCATATGTAGTGCACGTTTATGATTAGCAACAATAATATCTAAATGCACAAATCAATCATTTCTACTTTCTCAAAAAATTCATTTTCCACCACAACCTTATGTTTAATGATTTTAATGAACTTTCAACATATTTCTATATGTACTTAATTAATTCCACACATGTAAGGTCACTTCATTAACATGAATCAATTGAGTGGATATGCATACAACCATTAGCTCAATTCATAATCTTTTATGTCATCTTGAAAGTACAACTTAGGCATGTATTCTTATCCATTCATTTGGAAATTTTTATGAAAAATAAACCTTTCAATAAAAATCTTAGTTACTAAAGATTGGATTCCAACATAAGTGCACATATAAATATATATATATATATATATATATATATATATATATATATATTTGTGTGTATGTATAATTTAATACATTAGCCAAGAAAAAATTTTGAAAACACACTTGTCTAAAGATGAAATTTGAGTTTCATCTAAAACATTTATTTAATAAGGATTATTATTTTTCATTTCTTAAAGGTTTGGAAGTTAGGTTATTTAGTGTTTCATTGGTTCAAATTTTAAATTATTATTTCATCTCATAGTCCCTTATGAAAATTTTATAGTTTTTCCATAATAGGAAGAGCTTCTATCATTCACATGTATCGAAGTGATATGCTACTTCAAAAACTACATGCATATGAATTATTATACTCATACAAGTGTTATGGTTCATTCTCAAACATCTTTTACCACTTTTCTCTGTCATTTACTTCAATTGATGAATTGCATACAAATACACCGTGTTGCAACCGGGATCACGACGGGACGACGAACAAAAGCTTTTCATTAGAAAAACAGAGGAGTCGCCACCAAAATTTATTAAAGAAAATTTTGGAAAAACTTAAAAAGTATGATCTTTGAAACCAGTTTGGGTTCGGGAGTTATTTACGCATAGGGAAGGTACTAGCACCCTATGACGTCCATTAAAATGGTTACGTCCTAATTAATTATGCACAAAATACCATTAACTTTCAAAAAATTTATTTCACTCAAATAAAAAATATTTTTATTGATTTGTATTGTTAATAAACCCCTCCTTTTTTTTGAATTTTTTAAAGGAAATGCATAGGGTTCAAGGTAGCAAATGGCTACTCAATAAACCCTTACAAATCAAACGGTATCAAAGGTGGATCAACCACTCAATTAACACCGCTTAATCCCTCATATGAAAAAAAGAGTAATCAATCAGGATTCACAAATTTAATTTTAAACTGATTAGGATATTAGGGGATTTCACATATCAGTTTTGGAAATCGGGAACATGTATCGTTATAGCAAACATCAGACAACAAGGAAACATATGGCATATCAGGGATAGATTCTATACATCAGGAATAAAAGATAGAAACATGAGACAAAACAAACAGGGGACAACAAATGAACATTAGGGGCATGTTCTACGTGTCAGAGTTAGGAATTGGGGAAACAAGCCACAAAAAAAAAACAGGATAAAGATGTTACCTAGTTTTCGAAGCTTGGATCTGATTTGCCCTCCTTTGTTGCTCTCTCCTTGCTATGTATGACGTCCTATGTCCAGTGCTCTTTCCACGTACGTCTGTGCGTATCTCTGTGTATACTGTATATCGTCGGTAGGTCTGTATCTGCGTATAGCCTACGTCCTTTTTCTGATACGTTCCCCTTATTTATATGCCTTGCTCGTTATCTAAAAGTACTCTGCCACTACCCCACTAAACAATAATCACTCCCTCACTTCCCGTTAATTGCTCTTCCACTACCCCACTTCCTATTAACTGCTCTTCCACTACCCCACTTCCGTTAACTGCTCTTCCACTACCTCACTTCCTGTTAACTACTCTTCCACTACCCCACTAAACGAAAACTGACAGCCACTATCCCCGACCTATCAGAAAAGATAACTCCCTTATCCCTATCATCTTATTAATCAATTTTTTATCTTTTATTATTTTTTATTATTATTATTATTTTTTTTTTTTAAATTTTATAAATACGGACAAAATTAGTTATTCACAGTTGCCCCTCTTTACAAGTTTCTTATCAAATAATAAGAATAACAAAGTTTTTCATATTATTATTATAAGAAATTTGAAAAGAAGTGAATTAATTTTGTCTATGGTGAAAAAACAAATAAAAATAAAAATTCTTGTGAGTCCATTTTTGACAAAAATGTTTGTGCAAGCTATGAACGTTGGAAAGGGATATTTTGCACCATGAACGCAAAATTTTGATGAACTTGGGGTCTAGAAGATATATGGATATTGATAATCCAGGGGTGCAAGGACCCTTGGAAATGAGTGGGTACGTAGACTATCGGAATGAAGTGGGTACGTGGACTCTCGGAATGAAGTGGGTACGTGGACTCTCGGAATGAAGTAGGTACATGGACCCTTGGAATGTTGTGGGTGCATGGACCCTTGGAATGAAATGGGTGCGTGGACCCTTGTGATGAGGTGGGTGCGTGGACCCTTGGAATGTTGTGGGTGCGTGGACCCTTGGAATGAAGTGGGTGCATGGACCCTTGGAATGCAGAGGTGGGTGCGTGGACCCTTGGAATGAAATGGGTGCGTGGACCCTTAGAATGCAGAGGGTGCGTGAACCCTTGTGATGAGGTGGGTGCGTGGACCCTTGTGATGAGGTGGGTGCGTGGACCCTTGTGATGAGGTGGGTGCATGGACCCTTGGAATGCAGAGGTGGGTGCGTGGACCCTTGGAATGAAATGGGTGCGTGGACCCTTAGAATGCAGAGGGTGCGTGAACCCTTGTGATGAGGTGGGTGCGTGGACCCTTGTGATGAGGTGGGTGCGTGGACCCTTGTGATGAGGTGGGTGCATGGACCCTTGGAATGCAGAGGTGGGTGCGTGGACCCTTGGAATGAAATGGGTGCGTGGACCCTTAGAATGCAGAGGGTGCGTGAACCCTTGTGATGAGGTGGGTGCGTGGACCCTTGTGATGAGGTGGGTGCGTGGACCCTTGAAATGAAATGGGCACGTGGACCCTTGGAATGAAGTGGGTGCATCGACCCTTGGAATGCAGAGGTGAGTGCGTGGACCCTTGGAATGAAATGGGTGCGTGGACCCTTAGAATGCAGAGGGTGCGTGGACCCTTGTGATGAGGTGGGTGCGTGGCTTGAAATGAAATGGGTACGTAGACCCTTGGAATGAAGTGGGTGCATGGACCCTTGGAATGAAGTGGGTGCGTGGACCCTTGGAATGAGAGGGTGCGTGGACCCTTGAAATGAAATGGGTACGTGGACCCTTGGAATGCAGAGGGTGCGTGAATCCTTAGAATGAAATGGGTGCGTGAACCCTTGAGATGCAGAGGGTGCGTGGACCCTTGGAATGCAGAGGTGAGTGCGTGGACCCTTGGAATGCAGAGATGGGTGCGTGGACCCTTGGAATGAACTGGGTGCGTGGACCCCTGTGATAAGGTGGGTGCGTGGGTCCTTGAAATGAAATGGGTGAGTAGACCCTTAGAATGAAATGGGTGCATGGACCCTTGAGATGAAATGGGTATGTGGACCCTTGGAATGCAGAGGGTGCGTGGACCCTTAGAATGCAGAGGGTGCGTGGACCCTTAGAATGAAATGGGTGCGTGGACCCTTAAGATGCAGAGGGTGCGTGGACCCTTGGAATGCAGAGGTGGGTGCGTGGACCCTTGGAATGAAATGGGTGCGTGGACCCTTGGAATGCAGAGAGTGCGTGAACCCTTGAGATGCAGAGGGTGCGTGGACCCTTGGAATGCAGAGGTGGGTGCGTGGACCCTTGGAATGAAATGGGTGCGTGGACCCTTGGAATGCAGAGATGGGTGCGTGGACCCTTGGCATGAGATGGGTGCGTGGACCCTTGGAATGAACTGGGTGCGTGGACCCCTGTGATAAGGTGGGTGCGTGGACCCTTGAAATGAAATGGGTGCGTGGACCCTTAGAATGAAATGGGTGTGTGGACCCTTGAGATGTAATGGGTATGTGGACCCTTGGAATGCAGAGGGTGCGTGGACCCTTAGAATGCAGAGGGTGCGTGGACCCTTAGAATGAAATGGGTGCGTGGACCCTTGAGATGCAGAGGGTGTGTGGACCCTTGGAATGCAGAGGTGGGTGCGTGGACCCTTGGAATGAAATGGGTGCGTGGACCCTTGGAATGCAGAGATGGGTGCGTGGACCCTTGGCATGAGGTGGGTACGTGGACCCTTGGAATGCAGAGATGGGTGCGTGGACCCTTGGCATGAGGTGGGTGCGTGGACCCTTGAAATGAAATGGGTGCGTAGACCCTTGGACTACAGAGGGTGCGTGGACCCTTAGAATGCAGAGGGTGCGTGGACCCTTGTGATGAGGTGGGTGTGTGGACCCTTGAAATGAAGTGGTGGGTGCGTGGACCCTTGAAATGAAGTGATGGGTGCGTGGACCCTTGGAATGCAGAGGGTGCGTGGACCCTTGGAATGCAGAGGGTGCGTGGACCCTTATGATGATGTGGGTACGTGGACCCTTAAACATAAGCTTGAGATAGTTTATTAATGGTGATGATGCAAGAGTGCAAGAGTGCATGATACTAAATGCTTTGATGATACAATTCAATGATGATGCATGATGGTCGAAACTATTGTGATTTTATTAAATGACTTTTGTGACGTTACTGTTCCTCCCGAGCTCGTTTGTCCAAGATCCAATGATGAGTGAGATTTCTTGATTTAATTCAAGTGTCTCCTTGTTTGGTCTGTGTTTAAGTTACTTTTAGTCTGCCATGAAGATTGAACGAGTTAGAGCAATATTCTCACCTTCCATCACACGCAACTTTTATTGGGTCCTCGTTAAGCTTACTGCAATATTTAACACACAAATAATTGTAATGCTGTTATTTTAATATCAACACATATTTCCTTTCGGTATATCACTATTAAATGTTGTGAGGTTAGGTGGTGAGAGAAAAGTCATGGTCTTTTATTGAACAAAGTGATTGTCGAAGACAATAATATTTGGTAAGGAAGGAATGGTATATACATTGAGTGAAGTTTAGAAAATGAAAAATATTTACAGAAGGATGCTATGAGTAGCAGAACTGTATTCAGGACCGTTTTTCCAATGAGTAATGCCAGTATCACGCTTCAGTAACCTCAGTAACCCATTAATAAGCTTCAGAGAAAAGATGAAATTGCCCCAGTTATTCGTTTGTCACAATGTTTCCCTCAGATTGTAACTGTCAATCCATAACTTGTTCCGATTTTCACACTCAACTCTTCAATTGTCCCAGTTTGTCATTCAATGCAACTCTTGCCCCACTTTGTAACTGTTCAATTGCCCCAGTTTGTAAAGTCTGATGCATTCTTTGTGCTCGTTCATCTTCTAGACCACCTATCCAGGTTTTTAGTCCAGTGATCATTTTATTTGACCCTAACTTTTGCCTAGATTGCCTTATAGGTTTTCAATCTAGCGAGCATTTTTTATTGCTCTAACTTTTGCCTAGATCGTTTTTGAGGTTTTCGATCTAGCGAGCTCTTTTTTTCAATTGCTCTAACTTTTGCCTAGATCATTTTTGAGGTTTTCGATCTAGCGAGCTCTTTTTTTTATGCATAGTACTTTTTTAATACATCTGAGTTCACAGGGTGTAAGAGATCTTTGCCATCCATTTTTGTAAGGATCAAGGCTCCTCCGGAGAAAGCTTTCTTGACTACATATGGCCCTTCATAATTTGCAGCCCATTTTCCCATATGATCTTTATAAATTGGCAAAATTTTCTTAAGTACTAAATCTCCTTCTTGAAACTCTCGATGATGCACTTTCTTTTCAAATGACTTCTTTAGTCTTCTCTGATATAACTGGCCATGACAAATTGCCTTCAATCTTTTTCCTTCAATGAGGTTTAATTGGTCAAAACGGGTTTGGACCCATTCTGCTTCATTTAACTTCGTTTCCATTAATACCCTCAAGGAAGGTATTTCGACCTCAATAGGTAAGACAGCCTCCATCCCATATACTAAGGAAAATGGTGTTGCCCCAGTTGAGGTGCGAACCGAAGTACGATATCCATGCAAAGCAAACGGAAGCATTTCATGCCAGTCTTTGTAAGTCACCACCATCTTTTGAATGATTTTCTTAATGTTCTTATTAGCTGCTTCAACTGCCCCATTCATCTTTGGTCGATATGGGGAAGAATTATGATGTTTAATCTTGAATTCTTCACATAACTCAGTCATCATCTTGTTGTTTAAATTGGTCGCATTGTCTGTGATGAGTTGATTTGGTAGACCATAACGACAAATTAACTCCCTTTTTATGAACCTTACTACCACATTTCGGGTTACATGCGCGTAGGAAGCTGGTTCAACCCATTTAGTGAAGTAATCAATTGCAACCAAAATAAAACGGTGTCCATTTGATGCCTTAGGTTCAATGGGACCTATGACGTCCATTCCCCACATCGAAAATGGCCAAGGCGATGATAGAACATTTAATGATGTTGGTGGAGCATTAATATTATCAGCATATGTCTGGCATTTATGACATTTCTTCACATGGTTAAAGCAGTCAGACTCCATGGTCAACCAGTAGTAACCGGCCCTCAAGATCTTTCTTGCCATTGCATGTCCATTCGCATGAGTTCCAAAAGATCCTTCATGCACTTCCTTGATGATTTTTATGGCTTGAGTATCATCAACGGATCTAAGGAGCACCATATCATGATTTCTTTTATACAATACTTCTCCATTTAGAAAGAAGTTCATTGCCAATCTTCTCAAAGTTCTCTTTTTGTTCTCCGAAGTACCCAACGGATACTCTTTTCTCTTGATAAAATTCTTGATATCATGGTACCAAGGTTTTCCATCTGGTTCTGCTTCGATGGAATGACAATGCGCCGGATGATCACGACGCTGGATCTTTATAAGTGGCATGTCTTCTTCCTGACTCAGTGTGAACATGGACGACAAAGTGGCCAGTGCATCTGCCAACGAATTTTCCTGTCGGGGAATATGATCAAAGGTTACTTCTTCTAACTGTTTTATTAATTCCTTAATATAGGACTGATAAGGAATTAATTTTGAATCTCGAGTCTCCCATTCTTCTCTTAGCTGATGAATGACCAAAGCCGAATCACCATATATGTCGAGGATTTTGACCTTTGATTCTGTAGCTGCTTCGATTCCTAGTACACACGCTTCATATTCTGCCACATTATTTGTGCAATCAAAGCATAGTCGGGCTGTGACTGGGACGTACTGCTTTTCTGGGGAAATTAGTATAGCTCCAATCTCATGCCCCAATACGTTGGAAGCACCATCAAATAACATCGTCCATCTTTCTTTCATTGACGGTTTCTCCTCACCAAATGATGTCATTATGTCTTCGTCAGGGAACCTGCATTGCGTTGACTCATAATCTTCCACGGGTTGATGTGCCAAGTAATCTGCCAGAACACTTCCTTTGATTACCTTTTGGGTAACATATACAATATCATACTCTGATAAGAGGACTTGCCAACGGGCAATCCTCCCTGTTAGAGCAGGTTTTTCAAAAATGTACTTGATTGGATCCATTTTAGATACTAACCAAGTTGTGTGACTCAGCATATATTGTCTTAAGCGACGGGCGGCCCAGGCGAGAGCACAACAAGTTCGTTCCAACAATGAGTAATTGACCTCATAATTGGTGAACTTCTTGCTTAAGTAGTAAATGGCTTGTTCCTTTCTTCCAGACTCGTCCCGTTGGCCTAACATGCAACCCATAGACTCATCAAGCACTGTCAAGTACATAATGAGAGGCTTTCCAGGGATTGGTGGTACCAAGACTGGGGGACTTTGCAAATACTGCTTGATCTTCTCAAAGGCTTCCTGACAATCGTCATTCCATTCTATTGGTTGATTCTTACGCAACAACTTGAAGATTGGCTCACATGTAGCTGTCAACTGGGATATAAATCGAGCAATATAATTTAGCCTTCCAAGAAATCCTCGAACTTCCTTTTCTGTGCTGGGAGAAGGCATTTCAAGAATAGCTCGAACTTTTTCAGGATCCACTTCAATCCCCTTTTGGCTAATTATAAATCCCAATAACTTGCCAGACTTTACTCCAAACGTACATTTAGCCGGGTTCAGCCTCAACTTGAACTTTCTTAATCGCTCAAACAATTTCTGTAAATGAACAATATGATCTTCCTCATTTTTTGACTTGGCAATCATGTCATCTACATAGACTTCAATCTCCTTATGTATCATGTCATGGAATAAGGTCACCATTGCCCTTTGATAAGTAGCCCCAGCATTCTTCAATCCAAATGGCATAACCTTGTAGCAAAATGTACCCCAAGGTGTGATAAATGTGGTCTTTTCCATGTCTTCTTTAGCCATCTTGATCTAATTGTAACCTGAGAAACCGTCCATAAAAGAGAAGAAGGAATGTTGAGCTGTATTGTCTACCAGTACATCGATATGAGTGATAAGCATAGATTTCATCAATAATTATCTCTCACTTTTATCTCATTAAGACTTCTTACATAATCAATTAAGTGATCTTTGTCATATTTTATGAGTTTGGGTTCATATGAAGTTTAATTGAATTTCTTTGCTTACCCGATTAAAATGACACTATTATAGTATTTTGAGCATAATAGGAGTTGTAGACATCCAAAAATCATGAAATCTGTCTTGAATGAAAGCTTAAAGAAGTGTCCATAGTTACAAAGTAAGATCAGACTCTAAATGGGATGTTTAGGACTCCGAAATTATCTCAAAAGATGAGATAGTGTTGCTGACGTGGAATTTGAATAGTGTGCAAAGATCCGGCCATATCTTGAGATACAGAAGTCATATTGAGATGAAATCAACTTTGTTGGACAGCTAAGATCCGGGGCTACAACTTTTGTTCAGAAGTCAAGCTCTAATTCGGACATGTGAATATCCGAAATTGCGGTGCAAGAAAGTCAAAATTGTTGTGCTCATTGGTGACAAAAATTCAAAAGTGTTTTGCATTTTCAACAAAGCCCATGTGAAAGCAATAAAAGGGTAGAAAAGTAATATCCTAGTTGGTGACTTTCTGAAGATGATGCCTCAAAAATCCTCTATAAATAGAAGGGTTTACAAGAGGAGAAACACACCATTTTGGAGATTAACTCCAATACCATTTTCTTTCTTTCTTTCTTTCTTTCTTTCTTGTTAGTTTTGCCTCCTACATGGAAGGCTTAGGTTTTCTTTCTTGTTAGTTTGCCTCCTACATGGAAGGCTTAGTTTTTCTTTATTGTTAGTTGCCTCCTACATGGAAGGCTTAGGATTTATTTGTTGTTAGTTGCCTCCTACATGGAAGGCTTAGGATTTATTTGTTGTTAGTTTGCCTCTTTCTTTGTTGTTAGTTTGCCTCCTTCATGGAAGGCTAGGTTTGTAGTTTCAATTCAAGGATTCAAGCTATTTTCATTTTAACTTTGAGGTCTTGATCTTTATTTACATGCTTATTAAGTGGTTTCTACTCTACTTCACTATATCTTCAATTTTATTCTTTAATCAAAGTTTGATCGGTTGACGTATTTTGATTAATGCATAATTGATTTATAATTGGTTTTTGATTGGTAAATCATTTTCCAAAATTTTGAAAAGTAGAAATTAAGTAATTGAATTGAAGGTTTTCATTTTATTACTTACTTCAACTGAATTCTGATTGTGAAATTGGTTTAGATAAAAGATTAAGTGGTTACTAAATCTTGTTGATCATAATCAATTGAATCCTGAGAAGTTTCTCAGTAGAGAATTCAAGGATCATTTTAGGGGTTCCAGATGATCCTAGGTTGATAAACACAATACATGATTTTTGTGATCAATGATTAGTTAAGAAAATAGCCTCTGAATTCCTTGAGTTGATAATTGTTAAGTGAAATTAATTTCATTCTGTATTTTGCATTTAGAACTCAATATCAATCTTTACAAAATCCCCATGTTCTAATTTTCTCCTAATTTGCTTAAGAATATGAAATGGTCTTTGGGAGATGACCTAGGTTGCACCTTATACTATACCAATAGTTTGGGGAAAATCTAGAAATTATTTTTGCGCGTTTGCGACGAGCGTGTCAAAAATTTGGCGCCGTTGCCGGGGACCATTTTAGTTTCCTAGGCTCATTTAGGAGTTTGTATAAAATTTTAATCTTTCTAACAATTGTTTTTACTTTAGGTATATATTCTTGGATTTTCTGTATGAATTCACCTTTTTGTGTATGACCCGATCCAATCGTGAAAATTTATATGCATATGATCCGGAGATTGATAGAACATTCCACCATTTGAAAAGAGCACATAGAAGGCATTCATTCAGTAATAACCAAGAAAGTAACAGTAGTGATTTTTCATCTTTAAATTTTGATAGCTTCAAATATTCTGCTAAGAACATGGCTGATAGAACCCTAAAAGAATTAGTTGCACCTGATGTTGCTTATCAACCGTTGTGTATTCAATACCCTGATATTGATGCACCATTTGAACTAAAATCTGGATTAATACATTTGCTACCTAAGTTCCATGGCCTTGCAGGTGAGGACCCTCATAAACATTTGAAGGAATTTCACATTGTGTGTTCCACAATGCGGCCACAAGGAATTCCTGAAGATCATATCAAGTTGAAGGCATTTCCTTTCTCCTTAAATGATGGAGCTAAGGACTGGTTGTACTATCTACATCCAACATCTGTTACAAGCTGGAATGATATGAAAAGATTATTCCTGGAGAAATTCTTCCCTGCATCCAGAACAACAGCTATCAGAAAAGAGATTTGCAGCATCAGACAGAACTCCCAAGAAACTCTCTATGAGTATTGTGAGAGATTCAAGAAACTATGCGCCACTTGTCCACACCATCAAATCAGTGATCAATTACTGATTCAGTATTTCTATGAAGGACTCATGCCAATGGACAGAAGCACGGTTGATGCAGCTAGTGGTGGAGCACTTATGGATAAAACTCCTACAGTAGCTCGAGATTTGATTGCCAACATGGTAGAAAATTCTCAGCAATTCAATTCTCGAACTAATTCCTTGTCTAAAGGAGTCCATGAAATGACCACTAAGACAGACCATACACGATTGGAGAACAAAATTGAAGAACTAACCTCCATCGTAAGACAGTTGGCCATCGGACAACAACAGCAACTTAATGTTGTTGACAAAACCAAAACATGTGGCATCTGCACTTCTGCAGATCATCCTACTGATGTATGCCCAACATTGCAAGAAAGTGAGACACCTGAGGCTGCAGTAAATGGTATTTTTGGCATAGGACAACAATACAGGCTTCCTCAACATTATCAGCAACAGAAGTTTGAACCACCTTCTGGATCATACAATCCTAGTTGGAGAAACCATCCTAACTTGAGATATGGTCCTCCACAACAACAAAGGATTCAAACATCTGACTCCCAAAATAAATACCAACCACCGTCATTCAGACAACAACAACAGCATATGCAGCAATCTGTACCTTCTAATGCTTCTGAACCCTCTCTTGATGATTTGATGAAGCAATTAGCTACCAGTAATCTTCAGTTTCAACAAAATGTAAGTTCTACCATTCAGGATTTACAAACTCAAATTGGGCAGTTGGCTACCACTGTCAACCAATTGAAATCTCAAGGTTCTAGTCAACTACCTTCTCAACCTGTCATAAATCCCAAAAGTGTGAATGCCATGACCTTGAGAAGTGGGAAGAAAGTGCAGACAGACCCTACAATTTTAAAGCAACAAAGCTTCAATCAGACTAATCCACACCAAAAAGAAGCATTTATCTCCACACCTGGAGACATCTCTGATAAGCCATCTGAATCAGAGGGAAAGTCTGATGAAAAAAATACACCAGCCTTCGATAAGACATCGAATGATCAACAAAAAGAAGCTTGCCATAAACGATCTGCACTTGAAGCATCTGATGAGACGAAAACCCCAAATTGTGCTGATCAGAAGGTATCTTTACCTTTTCCAAATAGAATGGTCCAGTCCAAGCCCAATGTTCATGCAGAATTGGATAAGGAGCTTCTAGATACTTTCAGGAAAGTGGAAGTCAACATACCACTTCTAGATGCTATCAAGCAAATTCCCAAATATGCCAAATTTCTAAAGGACCTGTGCACGCATAAGAGAATACTCAAAGGAGATGAGAAGATCAGTGTGGGACGCAATGTTTCTGCCTTAATTCAACCCAGCCTTCCTCAGAAATGTAAAGATCCAGGAACTTTCACCATTCCTTGCACAATAGGAAACTCTACATTTGGTGATGCATTGCTGGATCTAGGTGCTTCCATTAATGTTATGCCCTCATCAGTTTATAAATCTTTGAATCTGGGAGAACTGAAACCAACTGATGTGGTGATTCAATTAGCCAACAGAAGTACAGCACATCCAGCCGGAGTACTTGAAGATGTGCTAGTTCAAGTGAATAAGCTGATCTTTCCAGCTGACTTCTACATTTTGGATATGGAAGATGAGTCATCCATCAACAGAGCAACCTTGATCCTAGGGAGACCTTTCCTCAAAACTGCAAAAACAAAGATAGATGTGCATACGGGGACTCTCTCTATGGAATTTGGAGATGATATCATCCAATTCAACATATTTGAAGCCATGAAGCATCCCATAGAGAATCATTCACTCTTTCAACTTGATGCCATAAAACTTCTTACAGATGATTATTCTATTGACAATTTACTTTTTGAATCTTTTGATTTTGATTTAGATTACTTAGATAATTTTACTTGCACATGTGATGAATTTGATTTATGTATTGTGTGTTCCAGGATTAATGCTGTAGACCAAACTTCGTTGAAAGATGACATGTTAGATGCAAGTGTTGCAGATATTTCAATCTCAAATAGATCCCTGCCTTCCATAATACAACCACCTCCTTTGGAGTTGAAGCCTTTTCCTGAACATCTAAAGTATGCTTATTTGGGGGAAAATGAGAAGCTTCCTGTCATTGTAGCAAAGAACCTTCTACCACAACAGGAAGAAAGGTTGTTGCAAACCTTAAGAAGCCATAAACAAGCAATTGGATGGACTTTGGCTGATATTCCTGGCATTAGCCCATCAACTTGTATGCATAGGATATTACTGGAGGAAAACACCGGACCTGTTAGACAACCACAAAGGCGTTTGAATCCAACCATCCTAGATGTGGTAAAGAAGGAAGTAGGTAAGCTTTTGGCAGCTGGTATCATCTATCCCATCTCAGACAGTGATTGGGTAAGCTCGGTGCAAGTAGTTCCTAAGAAGACTGGCATGACTGTAGTCAAAAATCACAATGATGAACTAATCCCTACCAGAATACAAAACAGTTGGAGAGTGTGCATAGATTATAGGAAGCTTAACCAAGCTACTCGCAAGGATCACTTCCCTTTGCCCTTCATAGACCAAATTTTGGAAAGATTAGCAGGAAAATCTCACTATTTCTTTCTGGATGGTTTTTCAGGTTATTTTCAAATACATATAGCCCCAGAAGACCAGCATAAGACCACCTTCACTTGTCCTTTTGGTACTTTTTCCTATCGAAGGATGCCTTTTGGTCTATGCAACGCCCCTGGAACCTTTCAAAGATGCATGGTAAGCATTTTCTCTGATCTCTTAGAAAGTTGCATGGAAGTGTTTATGGATGACTTCACTGTATATGGTTCTTCTTTTGATGCATGCTTAGAAAGCCTCTCTAAAGTTCTGGACAGATGCATTAAGACTAACCTGGTTTTGAATTTTAAAAAATGTCATTTCATGGTAACAGAAGGTATAGTCTTAGGACACTTGGTATCTAGCAAAGGTTTAGATGTTGATAAGGCCAAGATAGACATTATTACTTCTCTACCTTACCCCACTTCTGTGCGAGAAGTACGTTCTTTACTTGGTCATGCAGGTTTTTACAGAAGATTCATCAAGGATTTTAGCAAGATTGCACAACCTCTTTCTAAACTACTACAAAAAGATACCAAATTTGTGTTTGATCAAGCATGCAAGGATTCATTTGATGAACTAAAGAAGCGGTTGACAACCACTCCCATCATTCAACCACTTAATTGGACGCTTCCATTTGAATTAATGTGTGATGCATCTAATTATGCCCTTGGTGCTGTACTGTCTCAAAGAGTTAGCAAGAGATCTCATGTCATTGCATATGCCTCTCGCACACTAGATGCAACCTAATCCAATTACACAACAACTGAGAAAGAGCTTTTGGCAATTGTGTTTGCATTAGATAAATTTCGCTCCTATTTGCTTGGATCTAAAGTTATTGTCTTTTCTGACCATGCAGCTTTGAAATACTTGCTTAAGAAGGCAGATGCTAAGCCAAGACTGATTCGTTGGATGCTTCTGTTGTAAGAATTTGATTTAGAGATTAAAGACAAGAGTGGTGCAGAGAACCTTGTAGCAGATCATTTAAGTCGGATCCAGTAACCTTGTGAAGAAACTTCAATTGCAGATTCATTCCCAGAAGAGCATCTCTATCATTTGCACGGGAAAGATCCTTGGTGTGCAAATTTGGAAAACTATCTGGTTGCTAAAGAAATACCCAAACACTTCACCAAATCGCAAATTGCCAAGTTGAAAAGTGATGCCAAACACTACATATGGGATGAACCATACCTTTGGAAGACATGTGGTGATCAAATCATTAGAAGATGTGTTCCAGATCATGAAGTTCAATCTGTACTTACCTTTTGCCATTCCCTAGCTTGTGGTGGACACTTTGGGCCACAACGGACAGCTAGAAAAGTACTAGACTCAGGCTTTTATTGGCCTACAATATTTCGTGATGCACACGGATTATGCATAACTTGTGAGCAGTGCCAAAGAATAGCGAGTATTTCGTGCAGAAATGAGATGCCCCAACAACCACTTCTCTTTTGTGAGGTATTTGATGTATGGGGTATAGACTTTATGGGTCCATTCCCTGTCTCTTTTGGTTTTGTTTACATTTTGCTAGCTGTTGATTATGTTTCAAAATGGGTGGAGGCAAAAGCCACCCGTACTGATGATGCTTGAGTTGTTGCAGATTTTATCAGGTCTAACATTTTTAGCAGGTTTGGCATTCCTAGAGCTCTAATTAGTGACCAAGGTACTCATTTTTGCAACCGCACAATGGAAGCCCTACTCCACAAATATGGAGTCATGCATAAAGTCTCCACCCCATATCATCCTCAAACAAATGGTCAAGCTGAAGTTTCTAATCGAGAGATCAAGAAAATCTTAGAGAAAACAGTTTAGCCTAACAGGAAGGATTGGAGCTTGCGCCTTGTTGATGCATTATGGGCATATAGGACAGCTTACAAGTCACCCATTGGCATGTCTCCCTACAGGATTGTCTTTGGTAAAGCATGTCATCTTCCAGTTGAATTAGAGCATAGAGCATTTTGGGCAGTAAAGAAATGCAACATGGATCTAGACCAAGCAGGAATCCATAGGAAGCTTCAATTGCAGGAACTTGAAGAAATTCGATTAGAAGCATACAAAAACTCCAAAATTTACAATGAAAAGGTCAAAGCTCTTCACAAAAAGTTGGCAAGAAAGAAGTTTTCCGTTGGACAAAAAGTTCTCCTTTTCAATTCTCGGCTAAAGCTTATGCCTGGTAAGCTATGCTCTAGATGGTTATGACCATTTGTAGTTACTAATGTTTTTCCTTATGGTGCAGTGGAAATAAAAAATGAGGTAACTGAAAAAATCTTCAAGGTGAATGGACAACGTCTTAAACCATTTTTCGAAGGTTTTCAAAAGCACACGGTAGAAGAAGTGCATTTGCACAATGCCACATACTTGCAATAAATTCAAGAGAAGTCTCTCTCTCTCTCTCTTTCTCTCTCTCTCCCTCTCTCACATTCCTCGCTTATAAGTTTCAACTAATCTCTCAACTTCCTTTTTCACCTCTTAAATCATCCCAACTATTACACTATATTGAGCTTGCAGGCATAATAACTTGAGTGTTTTAAGAAAAAAATGGAGAAAGCTCTCACCAGGATCAGAATTTTGTTCCCTACTCTCCCTAGAAATTTTCTTAAAGACATTTACAATTGCAGACTTGAACGATTGAGGGCATTAACACTCTTAGGCCTTCCAGAAGATGTCTATTGGATCATTGAAGCTAAGGTACGTTTAGCAGGTTAATTTCAAGAATCATTTGTTAAAAACATGCCAGGTATGGGAAGAAGTTCCTATGCAAAGAAGAGAATGGCAAAAAGAATTGGAGTTTGCTACAGGTGTACAAGATGGACCTGTAACACAAGATGCAAGAACCTTGGAATGGTTTCAAGAAATCGAGAGGGCAAAATTCATAAAGGATGGACTGAGTAAGGATTCATTGGATGATATCATTCAGACTCTTGAGACGCATCCTAGTGGGCATGTACAAGGAGTTCTTCTTGATTTGTTTGAACTGTTCCGTAAGGAAAAAACACGTTATAGTCTTAGGAATCTGACTTTAAAAGACCCTATTGTCAGTTTACATGAAAACTGAATGGGAAGCACATCCTCGACTCTTAGAAGGCGTTTCAGCCGTTACTGGACGTAAAACCAGAGGAAGATGTGAGCCACAATCACAACTACTGTTCATTCTCATGCGTGTATGTTTGTCATTTACATTGTCTTTTCAATTTATTGGGCCACCATTTTTTTTTTGAAATTTTCACCCCTGCTTAAAGTCTTTCCCCTCTGACATTCACCTTTTCCTTGAACAAAAAATTCAAACTTTTGCAACAAAAATTCAAACTTTTGCTACCAAATCCTGATCCCGTACTATTCAAGCGATCTCCTTGTCTGATATTGAGTCCCTATAAATTATCAACCTCTATGACATATTTTTTCAAAAAAAAGACAGAAACACCATATATGGATAGGATCAATACTATCTGTGTTTTTGGTGGGTCTAACCTTGGAAAGGATGGAGAATTTCAACATGCAGCTTATACCCTTGGTAAGGCATTAGCTGCAAGAAAAATCAATCTTGTTTATGGGGGAGGGATTCAGGGTTTAAAAGGATGTGTTGCAGGATCTGCACTCACAAAGGGGTGTAACGTCTTAGGTGTTGGCTTAAAAAATGGGAGCACCTCCTACTTGACCCTGGGTACTGAATTGAAGGTTGCAACCATGCATGACCGTATGAGACACATGTTGGTTAATTCTAATGCATTTATTGCATTACCTGGTGGTCTTGGAACAATGGAAGAAATTTTTACCATTATATTTTGGGCCTATCGGAATTTTCATAAAAAACCTTTGGGCTTATTGAATATTAATGGCTTTTATAATGGTTTGATATCCTTTTTAGATCATGCAGTAGAGCAGGAGTTCATGCCACAATCCATGCGCAACATCATAGTATCTGCTTCAATTGTTGAACAGCTACTTGAGATTTTGCAAAATCCTACATCTGAGCTCAGTCAAGCAATGCAGCTGGTGAACCAACCAAATCAGGATGGCAGAGACAAAAGAGAACCAGATACCACTCTTCGGTTATAACTTTTCCTTACTTTGGTGGTTTTCTTACATTTCTTTTCCTGTTATATGAAATTCCATCTAAGACATTGGGGACAATGTCTTGGATAGGTTGGGGGGAGGATGGTCCGATATCTAAAAAAAAAAACAAAAAAAAATTTAAGAAAAAACAAAAAAACAAAAAAACCAAAAAAATTAGGTTAGAATCATAAACTTGCTTTGAGTAAGATGGCTGAGTAAGGAGTTACACTTAACTCCTGATACGCATCTTATGATTGAAAAAAAAAAATTGAATGTGGAAGTATGTTTTTCTTTAGATTTCATAAAATAATTGAAGCAAAATGATTTACATTTCGAGATTAATTAGTTTGGCAACACATATTTGAACTGGATAGATTAGATTTGATAAATATATTACTTGTGAGATTTTGAGCCTTATTATTATTTTCTTTCTTGTGTGCTTTTCATCCATGGAATATGTTACTTCAGAACTTGCATTGATTCTTTTTGAAGCTACATTTTCACATGAATTGTACAAAAATGATTGAGGCACTGTTTTTCTTGAACAAACCACTTGGCCAAATAACCAAACCATATAATTTTATCCTTTGATCAGCCCTTTGAGCCGATTAACCTTTTCTTCTTTTTAGCTCACCACAAAAAAAAAACAACTTTGTCTGACCATAGAAGGTGAGGAATACTGGATTTATCATACCATAAGTGTTTCAATAAGTGTGGGGGAGATTATTGTTGTGTTCATCAATATCATGGTTAAAAAAAAAACTGAAGCAATAAATTAACAAATAAACTATTATATTGAAAAAAAGAAAAGAAAAAAAAGAATGAAGAAGTGATATCTGTTTCTCACACTTGCACTTAGACTCAGTTCTCAATCCTCATCATTTTCCTTGGTCTAACATTGTATCTCTTCAATATATCATTTCATCTTTCTAATCCCGTTATAACCAGAATAAAGACCTCTTGATTTGTGCATTGCATGTGTACATAGTAGTAGAGAAGTAGAAGATATGCAAGCCTATGATAGTTCATCTTTCATGGATTGAATTTGAGAGAAACACTTACCAAATCAAACACTTGAGAGATTCAGAGTATATCATGTGAGGTTTTATCTTTCTCAATCTATGTTTTTCAAATTAAAGTTGCCTTTCTAAGTAATTTCAAAAATGTGATGAAAGAATGTTTCATGAAATTTTGTGAATTCTTGAGAAATCAACTCAAAATTTTGATGTTCTTTCAAAAAAAAAAATAGTCACCAATCCTTAACTTAAGTTTGCCCGAGACGCGCAAAAGATATGTGTGGGGGAATTTGATAAGCATAGATTTCATAAATAATTATCTCTCACTTTTATCTCATTAAGACTTTTTATATAATCAATTAAGTGATCTTTGTCATATTTTATGAGTTTGGGTTCATATGAAGTTTAATTGAATTTCTTTGCTTACCCGATTAAAATGACACTATTATAGTATTTTGAGCATAATAGGAGTTGTAGACATCCAAAAATCATGAAATCTGTCTTGAATGAAAGCTTAAAGAAGTGTCCATAGTTACAAAGCAAGATCAGACTCTAAATGGGATGTTTAGGACTCCGAAATTATCTCAAAATATGAGATAGTGTTGCTGATGTGGAATTTGAACAATGTGCAAAGATCCGGCCATATCTTGAGATACAGAAGTCATATTGAGATGAAATCAACTTTGTTGGACAGCTAAGATCTGGGGCTACAACTTTTGTGCAGAAGTCAAGCTCTAATTCGGACATGTGAACATCCGAAATTGCGGTGCAAGAAAGTCAAAATTGTTGTGCTCATTGGTGAAAAAAATTCAAAAGTGTTTTGCATTTTCAACAAAGCCCATGTGAAATCAATAAAAGGGTAGAAAAGTAATATCCTAGTTGGTGACTTTCTGAAGATGATGCCTCAAAAATCCTCTATAAATAGAAGGGTTTACAAGAGGAGAAACACACCATTTTGGAGATTAACTCCAATACCATTTTCTTTCTTTCTTTCTTTCTTGTTAGTTTTGCCTCCTACATGGAAGGCTTAGGTTTTCTTTCTTGTTAGTTTGCCTCCTACATGGAAGGCTTAGGATTTATTTGTTGTTAGTTTGCCTCTTTCTTTGTTGTTAGTTTGCCTCCTTCATGGAAGACTAGGTTTGTAGTTTCAATTCAAGGATTCAAGCTATTTTCTTTTTAACTTTGAGGTCTTGATCTTTATTTACATGCTTATTAAGTGGTTTCTACTCTACTTCACTATATCTTCAATTTTATTCTTTAATCAAAGTTTGATCGGTTGACGTATTTTGATTAATGCATAATTGATTTATAATTGGTTTTTGATTGGTAAATCATTTTCCAAAAGTTTGAAAAGTAGAAATTAAGTAATTGAATTGAAGGTTTTCATTTTATTACTTACTTCAACTGAATTCTAATTGTGAAATTGGTTTAGATAAAAGATTAAGTGGTTACTAAATCTTGTTGATCATAATCAATTGAATCCTGAGAGGTTTCTCAGTAGAGAATTCAATGATCATTTTAGGGGTTCCAGATGATCCTAGGTTGATAAACACAATACATGATTTTTGTGATCAATGATTAGTTAAGAAAATAGCCTCTGAATTCCTTGAGTTGATAATTGTTAAGTGAAATTAATTTCATTCTGTATTTTGCATTTAGAACTCAATATCAATCTTTACAAAATCCCCATGTTCTAATTTTCTCCTAATTTGCTTAAGAATATGAAATGGTCTTTGGGAGATGACCTAGGTTGCACCTTATACTATACCAATAGTTTGGGGAAAATCTAGAAATTATTTTTGCGCGTTTGCGACGAGCGTGTCAGTGAGGTAAGGGAAAATCATCCTTAGGGCTAGCCCGATTTAGGTCCCGGTAGTCAACACACATTCGGACCTTCCCGTCTTTCTTAGGGACTGGAACTACATTGGCAATCCATTGGGGGTATTTTGAAATAGCAAGAAAACCAGCGTCGAGTTGCTTTCTAACCTCCTCTCTGATCTTTAAAGACGTCTCTGGCTTCATTCTCTTTAACTTCTGCTTGACTGGGGGATATTCTGCCTTTAACGGTAGTTTATGCTCTACTATGCAAGGGGCTTAACTGGCATATCCTGATATGACCATTCAAAGACATCTTTAAAATCGTGCAAGAGCTTTATCAACCTGCAACGCCCCTTCTCTTTCATGAGTGTGCCAATTTTGACTTCTTTTTTCTCCTCATTGGTCCCCAAATTAATCATCTCAATCGGTTCCTTATGAGGTTGTATTTCTCTGGCCTCTTCCTCCATCAGTCGCAACAGTTCAGTGGATGGTTCTGAATCATTATCATCCTCCTCATTAGCCTGATTAATAGGTAGATCAAAACTACTTGATGTGATACTAGCATCATTTTCATCTTCAAACGTGCTATTTTTAGATATGCATCATTTAGGAATGGAAAGAGGGAAATGAATAAAAATTCTAACGAGGTAAAGAATACAAGTAGAAGAGGGAGACCAGTATTTGGGAAATTCAAAACGCATTTTATTAATGATATACTGAAAGGAAACATGTATGCCCATAACAAAGAGAATCTTAAAGCCTTGGGCAGAGCAATAAGATTAGCATTACAAAATTACTTGATGTCTGAATTAAAAATCACAAGAAGCTGAACGATTTCCCAATTGACAAGCCTTGTGTTTGGTAGACAAACGTGAACCCAATTGACATGCTCATCCTTCAGAGTGTATTCTTCCACGACAGCTATTGGGCTTGAAAACTCAAATCCAGCACTCCAAAAAGTCTTCCTCAGATCATATATGGAGACCCCTTCAGTCTCGGGCTCTCTGTCATCCAACCTGGCCAGTCTTTTCTCTCTTTTCTCCTCTGCAATCCTTTTCTTATCTGCTCTTGAAGGTTTGTACCCTAACCCAAAGCGGTCTTTATTTTCCATCAGACTTGGTAGCTTGCTCAAACCCTGCTCGTATTTTCCCAAGCCATGTCCATATTGGTACCCGTTCTCAAGCATGACTCTTGCTACCATTGTAGAAGCACCTGATGGTTGGATCTTTATAATGGGCATTCCTTCCTTGACATAACTAGCATTCACAATCTCAAGGGCTTGAAATGAGGTCTCAAGAGACTCTTCAGCTGCTTCGATATAAGGGGTAGAGGAAGGTTTACTCACTAGTAAATCCTCCTCAGCAGAGACAATGATCAGATTGTCATTGATAATGAACTTCAGCTTCTGGTGGAGTGTGGATGGTACAGCTCGTGCACAATGAATCCATGGTCTTCCTAGAAGGCAACTGTAAGCAGGAGTAATATCCATTACTTGGAATGTCACTTCAAAAGTAATTGGACCAATCTGAACAGGTAGGCTTATCTCTCCTATCACTTCTCTGCGAGATCCATCAAATGCTCGGACTACCATGGTACTCGGTTTCATATGCGACATGTCAAATGGTAGTTTTGCGAGTGTTGCTCTTGGCATTACATTCAATGAGGAACCGTTATCGATTAAAACTCTGGCCATAATGTGGTCCATGCACTTCACTGATATGTGTAAAGCCTTATTGTGTCCTGCTCCTTCCACTGGTATCTCATCATCAGTAAAAGTAAGGTAATTATTGGCGGTGATATTACCGACAATACCTTCGAATTTTTCCACTAATATATTATGGACGACATGAGCCTCATTCAATATTTTTAACAATGATTTCCTGTGAGGCTCTGAGTTCATCATCAGGGATAGAAGTGATATTTTAGCTGGAACTCGGTTCAGTTGATCAATCACTGTGTACTCACTTTGTTTCACGAGCTTTAAAAACTCATACACTTCTTCCTCTGATAGTTCTCCTCTCTGTTCTTTCCTCTCTGTGGCTTCATGGTCGACCATATGCCTTCCTTTTCCTTTTTCTTTCTCAGTCTCATTCATTGGTTTGACTCTAAGCTCTTCGGGAGTGTAAATTCGACCAGTTCAAGTCATACTGCCGACCCCGGCAATATTGGTAATCTCAGAATCCCCTAAATCAGTATCCTTTTGTAAGTCATCTTTGGTATCATCAGTACTCACCTCGAACCCATATTTCCAAGGTACTGCTTTGTTGCTTTTATAAGGAAAAGCTGTTGGAATTTGAATTGTGATAGGTTTTGGCTTACCCGAGGTTGGAATGGTAGGAGTACTGGTGTAATAGATAGTCAAGGGTCTTGGTAAGCCTGAAGTTGAATCGTCAACTACCGACACACTGTTGTCCCCTCTGAGATGACCCACTTGTACCAATTATTTGTCCATTAGGTCTTGCAGAATCAACTTGAAGATATCACACTCTTGTATTGAGTGATCTGCACTCGGGTGTAATCCACAACTATCATTCTCTTCAGAATTTCCCCTAACCATACCGAACTTGTGCATCTCAGCAAAGATGAACTTCAATGGGGTTTTGACATCTTCTACCTTATTTCTCAAGGGTGGTCTTTCATCTTCAATAAAGTTAATCGATGGCCCTTCGTGTCCTAGTAGAGGATTGCTTCCAACATTGTGAGTGTCCGCTTTGAAGTTCAACCACTTTGCATTAATCAGTTCTTGCACCTTGAATTTTAATGCTCGACAATTTTCAGATGAATGACCGATAGCACCTGCATGGTAATCACATTTTTCATTTGGATCATACCCCCTAGGATAAGGTGGTTCTATTGGTCTCATTGGACGAGGTACTACTAGGAAATTTTGGATGAGCTGAGGTAGTAGTTCTGTGTAAGACATGGGGATTGGGTCGAATTGGACTGGACTCCTACCTTGGTTGCTAGGGCTACTTTGGTGGTTTGGGTTTTTGTTCCATGGTTGATTGAATTGGGGTGGCCTTATAGGGGGTGAGTTGGATGGAATGGGTGGGATTGAAAGGTGAGATTGAGCGTATAGATTTTGTGAGATGGTGGTGATATGTGGGTAAGGCATATGATGGGGGTTGTAGGTTGGTTGGAGATGAGGAGGTTGAAAGATGGGGCCCCTAGGAGGTTGAAATGTTATTGCATTGGCTTCTCCTTCCTTCTTCTTCACTGATCCAGTTGAGGGTTTTTTTGCAGTGTTCGTTCCTGAAGGAATATGAGCAATCTTTCCACTCTTCAGATCATTCTCGACTCTTTCTCCGATGATGACTTTGTCAGAGAAATTTGAGGAGATGCTTCCAATCATCCTATCATAGAAAGGTGCCCGTAGTGTATCAATAAACAATGCTACCATTTCTTTATCAGACAATGGGGGTTCCACTTGAGCTGCTAATTCTCTCCATCTTTAAGCATACTCCTTGAACGACTCTTGATCCTTTTTTGACATGCTTTGCAATTCCCATCGGTCTGGTGCCATGTCGATGTTGTATTTGTACTGTTTGAGGAAAGCATCGGCCAAATCCTTCCAGCAACGAATATGGGAACGCTCAAGGTGCATGTACCAACTTGAAGCTGCCCTAGTTAAACTGTCTTGGAAGAAATGAATCAGCAACTTGTCATCATGAGCATAGGATGCCATCTTCCTACAATACATGGTCAGATGACTTTTTGGACAAGTGGTTCCTTTGTACCTATCAAACTCTGGCACTTTAAACTTTGGAGGTATAACTACATCAGGAACAAGACAAAGATCTGCAGCTGCTCCGATGTTGTAGCTACTACCTTCTACAGCTCGTAGTCTCGCCTCTAACATCTGTAATTTTCCTTGCTCACAAGGGTTAAGTTGATTAAACCCTTCCATGCCTTGGTGGAGATTAGGCTGAGATTGCAGGGTGGCTTGTGCGTTAAACTTGGAAGGTGCTTCAGGAGTTCTTGTGGCCAGTCTTGGATTAACTGGATGGGCTTGAGTGGCCCGCGGGTCAGCCTCAGCTTCCGGAGCTACATAACCAGGGGGAAGGCCATATTCTGGCCATTGGTCCTCTTGAAAATCGACATGTTCTTGCACAGGTTTGTTGTAATGCAGAGTGAGTGGTGTCTTTGACTGAGCCTGGGGGGTCTGTTCAGAGTCTTTCTTTTCCAAAGCTCGCAAAGCTCCTAGGACCAGTGTCATCTGCTCCTTTAGTTGGTTGAGCTCACTCCTCAATTCTTCATTCTGTTGTTCTAACTCATCCATGATCTTGGATTGCGAGCGAGTTCTGTAGGGATGTCGGAGGAACAACTTGCCTGCTTTGTTATTTTTCAAAATGGAAACATGATGTTAGTATGTAAAGAAAAAATAAAGGTTAATGAGGGAATAATTTCATTTGAGCATTCAAAATTAGGAAAGTTCCCCACACTTCTATTCAAGGACCACTCGTCTCAAGATGGAAGTGTGGTTGACACTCAACCTAAGGGAGTATTCGCTCCTCAATAAGTGAGGTCTTTGTCAACTAGCGATGAGTTTGTGACCCATGTCTTCAATCAGGGACCACTCATCTCAAGATGAAGACATGGTTGACGCCTAATCCAAGGGAGTATTCACTCCTCAATGGATAGGGTTTTGACCAAAGCAACCAACAAGCGAAGTGACCCATATCTTCGATCAAGGACCACTCGTCTCAAGATGAAGACATGGTTGACACCTAATCCAAGGGAGTATTCACTCCTCAGTGGATAGGGTCTTAACCAAAGGAACCAACAAGTGAAGTAACTCATATCTTCTTAAAGTTTACACAAGTTTTTTTGGTCATTTTCTTGCACACTGCATTCACTTTTTGAAGATCATTGATTTGTGCAGTGATTCTAATGCTTCTCATTTGGTCATATACATTGCTAGTACAACCTTGAACTTCCTTCATTTGAATGCTATTAAATCTTTCAAAAAAAAACAAGAAATAGATAAATGATGCAATGCCCTGTATAAAATATGCATGAACCTGTATGCCTAAGATATTATGCGTGAGCTTAGATGAACATGTTAAAAATGCATGGACCTATATCAAAGTTTTTTTTTATTATTATTATTAATTTTTTTAATTAAATTTTTTTATTAAAAACCCAACTGAAACATAATAAATGTATGATTTTTTTTTATTTTTTATGTAGAAATGTGATAAAAAAAATTAATTCTAAAAAGGAGGATGAACATGTTATTTTTATGTTTTTTTTAAATATCCAAAAAGAAAACAATGCATGAGCCTATATGAAGTTTTTTTTTCTAAAATGCTAACAAAAAAAATAAAAAATAAAAATAAAAATGAATGTTCCTAACATGTTATGTATTTTTTGTGTAAAATAAATAAATATAAAAATAAAAAAATTCATGAATATATGCATGAACCTATATGATTATTTTTTTTTTAAAAGTCCAAAAAAATGAACGCACCTAATATATAATTTTTTGTATGAATGTGTTATTTTTATTTTTTTTGTTTATCTAAAAAATAAAAAACGTATAAAATTTTTCTGAAAGCCCGAATAAACACAAAAAATGTATCTAAATATGTGATTTATAAATGTGAAAGAAAAAAAATGTATGAACATGTTATTTTTGTTTTTTGTTTATCTAAGTATTCAAAAAGAAAAAAAATGCATAACATTTTTTATTTTCTAAAAGTCAAGCTAAAACACAAAAGAAGAAAAACAAAAGTATATCCAAACATGTGATTTTTTATTTATAAATGTGAGAAAAAAAATGCATGACATGTTATTTTTGTTTTTTTGTTTATCTAAATACAAAAACAATGCATCATTTTTTTATTTTCTAAAAGCCCATCTGAAATAAAAAATGAATACACCTAGGATGTGATTTTTTTTTTAAAGAAAATGCATGAACGTGTTATTTTTTTTTTCTAAATGTTCAAAAAAGTTTTTTTTTATTTTTCGAAAAGCCCAACTCAAATAAAAACTGAATATACCTATAATGTGATTATTTTTTTGTAATGCATGAACGTGCTATTTTTGTTTTTTTTCTAAATTTTCAGAATTTTTTTTTTCGAAAAGTCCAACTAAATGTACCTAACATGCGATTTTTTATGTATACATGTGATAACATATTTATAAAAAGAAATTAACGAACATGTTATTTTTATTTCCTTTTTTCTAAATGTCCAAAAAATGCATGAATTTATTTATTTTTTCTTAAAGCCCCAAAAAAAACTGAATATATTTACAATTTAAAAAAATAAATTTATGATTGAGATTCATGTCCAAATTTAAAAATTTAGTATTATTTTCGATGAAAAAATGATGATAATGATGTGATTGATTGGCTATGCTCATGTGTTATAATATGATGAGATGTGAATATACATGTGCAAGATAAAGAGAAAGAAACATGCTCCCCATGTGTCCTGTTTTAGGTGAAAAACTAAGGAAGGATATTACTAATGTTCATGTCCTTACTTTGAAAGGTTTCTTATTTCTTTCTATGTGCATGGTTTCATGGGTAGATCTAGACACCTCACAGGTTATCATGGCCCTCAGATTGCCCTTATCATATAGATAAGGACCCAGTTCTTGAACCAGTCATAAGTAGGGAAATGCCCTCTCAATATGACTAACTCATGATACCAGTAACACTCTGAGTGGTGACTTAACAATTACCAAGTGGGCATGAAGCCCCTCAATAGCAACCATCAAGACACCCGCTAATCCTAGGCTTGCACAAGCTCGGGTATAGAGCCCAAAAAGTGTGTGAGGTAAGTGAGAGTGAATTGTGTGAAGGGGGCATACAAACCTTTAAATCTAAAACTACCCAACCCCACCAGCAACACAAACAAACAACCAAGAATATACAGCAGAAAGTCTTCTACCCAATGGTTCAAGCATTAAGTATATACAAACACCCTATGATTCACAATATTGAGTATATACAAACACAACGAGCACGAGAGGAAAAATCACATTGAATATATACAAAAACAACGAATACGAACAAAAAAAATAAAAAATAAAAATAAAAATCACAACATTGAATATATACAAGCACAATGATCACGAACAAGATATAAAAAGAATTAACAATATTTACATAAAAATGAAAAAGAGTGAAATAAATAAAAATAAAGTTAGAGAGAACATGCACAATTAATCAGATTAGGCTTAACTCTCGCAAATGTCCCCAGTGGAGTCACCATCTGTCGCAACCGGGATCACGACGGGACGACGAACAAAAGCTTTTAATTAGAAAAACAGAGGAGTCGCCACCAAAATTTATTAAAAAAAATTTTGGAAAAACTTAAAAAGTATGATCTTTGAAACCAATTTGGGTTCGGGAGTTATTTACGCATAGGGAAGGTACTAGCACCCTATGACGTCCATTAAAATGGTTACCTCCTAATTAATTATGCACATATACCATTAACTTTCAAAAAATTTATTTCACTCAAATAAAAAATATTTTTATTGATTTGTATTGTTAATAAACCCCTCCCTTTTTTTGAATTTCTTAAAGGAAATGCATAGGGTTCAAGGTAGCAAATGGCTACTCAACAAACCCTTACAAATCAAACGGTATCAAAGGTGGATCAACCACTCAATTAACACTGCTTGACCCCTCATATGAAAAAAAAAAGAGTAATCAATCAGGATTCACAAATTTAATTTTAAACTGATTAGGATATTAGGGGATTTCACATATCAGTTTTGGAAATCGGGAACATGTATCGTTATAGCAAACATCAGACAACAAGGAAACATATGACATGTCAGGGATAGATTCTGTACATCAGGAATAAAAGATAGAAACATGAGAAAAAATAAACAGGGGACAACGAATTAACATTAGGGGCATGTTCTACGTGTCAGAGTTAGGGATTGGGGAAACAAGCCACAAAACAAAACAGGATAAAGATGTTACCTAGTTTTCGAAGCTTGGATCTAATTTTCCTTCCTTTGTTGCTCTCTCCTTGCTATGTATGACGTCCTATGTCCAGTGCTCTTTCTCACGTACGTCTGTGCGTATATCTGTGTATATTGTATATCGTCGGTAGGTCTGTATCTGTTTATAGCCTACGTCCTTTTTTTGATACGTTCCCCTTATTTATATATCTTGCTCGTTATCTGAAAGTACTCTGCCACTACCCCACTAAACAATAATCACTCCCCCACTTCCC
This sequence comes from Canavalia gladiata, assembly GCA_037954105.1. NCBI lineage: Eukaryota > Viridiplantae > Streptophyta > Magnoliopsida > Fabales > Fabaceae > Canavalia > Canavalia gladiata. Next base: position 22,659,846 of record CM075660.1, read on the forward strand.
GTTAACTGCTCTTCCACTACCCCACTTCCTGTTAACTGCTCTTCCACTACCCCACTTCCGTTAACTGCTCTTCCACTACCTCACTTCCTGTTAACTGCTCTTCCACTACCCCACTTCCGTTAACTGCTCTTCCACTACCCCACTTCCTGTTAACTACTCTTCCACTACCCCACTAAACGAAAACTGACAGCCACTATCCCCGACCTATCAGAAAAGATAACTCCCTTATCCCTATCATCCTATTAATCAATTTTTTATCTTTTATTATTTATTATTATTATTATTAATTTTTTTTTTTAAATTTTATAAATACGGACAAAATTAGTTATTCACACACCGGGATATCATCGTTTATTCAAACACCAAAAAATCACATTTCATACGTAGTGGGCATCAAATACATTATGTGTGCAATTAATTTCTCCACAATTTCACCTTTAAGGTCAAATTCAAGAATTGCATGGTCAAGTCATTATCACATGTACATATACCAAGAGATGGTAATCCATATATAATAAGTATTATGCATATCATACACAATCATCCTACTCATCCAAATTACCAATGAATCATACTAATGTCTATAGCCTAACTAAGTTATATATGGCCAAACATACAATTCTTTTTCAAATCCAATCATAGAGAATTAATTCATTTATAATTAAAAGCAATATAATAGAAATAAAAATGAACTTACATTTCCCCTAAATAACCACCCTGTCTAATTGCATTAACGAATGCAATCACTAGGCCTATAATTTTACTTTCTAAATATTAATCATCAAATTAAGTTAGGGATGATTCAATGACACCTTCTTGAACTTAATTTCATGAGGAAAGTCCTCCTCCCCTTTACCTAAGTTAAGATTATCCAACCTCCTTTTAAGTTTGTAGAGAAAACTTCACATTCTTGCCTACCAAGTATTGCTTCTATGTTAATCAAGGTAAGAATGACTTATATAGGTTAGGATTGAACCAAACAAGGTTAGAAATCCATGGAAAAATCATAAATTTCTCTTGTGTGCACTGCTTTGCACTATTCATGCATCATTTTGATGAGAAATTTGAAGAAGAATAATAATAATAATAATAATAATATTAATAATAATAATAAGAGGAGAAGGAGAGAAATTATACCTTGAGACAAGAAGGAAGAAGAATCAAGTTTAAACTTGCAAAAGGAATACAGAAGAATTGAGTTTTTGAGCCTAAGATTCTGAGAATGGAAGATGAGAGAAAAGTGAAGAATAAGGTTTGGAACGGCTATGTTTGCCCTTAAAAATAAGGGAGAATGAACTTCTCTTTATAATAAATAAAAAATTCCTCCTAAACAGACATTTTTTAAAATTATTAGTTTTTAATAAAAAATTATTAAAATATTTAAATTATTCTAAACAACTTTTTTAAAGAATTAATTTGCAATTCTCTTTATTTTTATTCTTAAAAATTCTATCTAGTTTTCAAATAATCAAAACAATTCTTTACAAACATTTTTTAAAATTATTAGCTTTTAAATTAAAATTTACAAAAAAAATTCTAAAATTATTCTAAACAAATTTGTATATAACATCAATTTGTAATTCTCTTTATTCCTATTCCTAAAATTTTTATCTAGTTTTCAAATAATAAAAAAAGAGTATTTAGTGAATACTTTTTTAAAGTTATCAATTTTTTCATTAAAAATTATGAAAATTTTTTAAAAAAACACCCCAAAGCTTGATCAAAATGAGTCATTTCCAATTTCTTCTACTTATATCTTTTAAAATTCCACCTTCTCATTATGCATTTAATGTGCAAGAGTATCAAATAGACACTTTTTTTAGTATTAAAAATTATTTAAAAAATTTAAAAATATACCATTATATGAGTTTAAAAGATTTATTTCTAATTCTTTCTCAATTAATTCTTAAAAATCCTTTCTTATTATTTGTTTAATAACAAATGGTGTGAACAGTAATAAAAAAATAATGAAGGACTAAAGTGTAAGAATTGAGGGTGTTACAATCTAAGTGGCATCAAATCTACTATTCTTGTGTTGTTTCATTAAACCATTAAGTAAAAGGATATCCATACTATTTGTAAATCTTAATTTATGTATAAAATTTTTCTTCAAATAGTTAGAATTATTTAATAATAATATAATAATAATTATAAAATAATTTTTAAAAAAAATTAATTTAAACCTAAAATCCAAAAAAAAAAAAAATTGGTAACCTTTTCAATAAATATGAAGATCTTATAGATCTTAAAACAATTGGCTCAAAATAGAAAAAATAAAAAAAGATAAAATGTTTTTCTAGAAGCTGGTATAATAATTCTGTTAGAAGTCATTTAAAGTTAGTTTCAAATTGTTAATCAGTTGCAAGTATGTTAAAAAATAATTATGCTTGGATAAGCAAAACCAAGGTTAAGTTAACCGATTTAAAATCTATAAATAGCAATCAACAGGCTTCAATAAGGGGATTCAGAAAAAACGCCCAAAGAAATAAAAAGGGACTGAGCTCTCTTTCTCTCTCTCGAAAGCTCTTCGTCACTCTCAAGAATTCAATGCAGTTCTATTCTTCACTGCCTTCAGCCGAAGGAGTTGTTACAATAAGAAAATCTCCATCCAAAATCTGACAAATTTCCCACGTATGATCATAAAATCACCATTACTTTTATATTTTAGGATTTGTTTTTGGTAAATAATTTGCAAATGGAGTCATATCTGTGTTTTAACGCCATGGGACTAAAGCTTGAGCCAAGAATTCCGCGGTTAACTCTTGAGGTTCAATTCTAAATTACACAATTTAAGGTGTTTAATCGTTGATTATCGGTGAACTTTCCTGTAATCTTTTGCTTGATTTTAATTCCTGATAGTTACTAATCCGTAGCATTATTTATGATTCATACAAATTAAAAAATTATAAACTAAATCAGAGCTAGTAATCTGCCATGTTAGGTATAAATTTACATCACAATCTGCCATAGCTAAGTAAATTAAGAGCTTGAAATCTTATATTTAGGTGCCTTCGCCTCTTCCTCCTTCACTTCACTGACATTCTCGCCTCCGCCGCACCTCGAACAACTCCCATAGCTCCCGACAGACAGGGGAATATTCTCCCCGACGCTACCATTGCAAACACCTTCTAAGACTGATGACCACCATGCCGTTAGTCTAGAAGAAGAATATGAAAGATCTCTTTGTTCCCCAACCTTGCCGCTTCTAGGGTACCCCCACTCCTCCACCGGTGTAGGCAGTCTGTTACTCGTGTCCTCGGCCAAGGCAGCTATGACTTCTCCCTCAAATGATTCCACCCAAGGTTTCACCCTTGACTCTCACAACCACAAACGCCAATTTCTTTCAAGTGACGAGCCACTCCTTTTCTCTCTCTTGCCTCTCTTGCTAACCCTAGCATTTCCTCTAATTAATCCACTCATTCTTTTAATTAGGGGATAATAGAAATTAAGGTAGTCAAACTAATTGGGCTGGTATGTGCCACCTTATAAGAGCCCGACTTGCTTTAAACTGCGAAAACAAAAACTTGGCCCAAGTGCAGATATACGATAGGTTCAAGAATTTTCCACTCGCTTTAGCCTTGATAGGATTAATACATGTGAATTAATGCATATCCCATTTCTATCTTTTAAAAGTGGCCCAATTATTCATAAGAAATCCAACACAACATAGATTCCTAGTGACAAATAAATTAAGGGAGTTGTTTTTTTATCTTATTTTTATTTTTTACACTCCTCTTTTATTTTTAATAAAATTAAATACTAAAATTATCTTTCGTTTTTATTATTTAAAATAGATTTAATGAATTTTTGAAAATAATTTTTCAAAATGAATAAAGTTCTTTAAATGCTTTTCCGAAATGAATTAAGCTTTTAAACATACTTTTCTGTAATAGATTTATTAAACTTCCAAAAATACTTATTCGGAGAGTAATTAAATTTATTAAAAAAGATCTTCCGAATACACATCTCCGGAAATACATCCGAAAATTTATTCACTACGTTACAGAAACGTATTTTCGAAACATATATTTACACATGTTCGAAAATTTATATTTTCATTTTAGATACACTTTTTCAAAAAAAAATCTAAATCTTTTAAATTTACATTTTCAAAAGCTAAATCTGTATAGATAATTTTATATTTTACATGAAAGAGATGTTAAGAGTAAAATGATATGTAAAAAGCAACTCAGTAAACTAACCTTTAAAGTCAAATCGTGAACCCATATTCTATGTTAGTCGTCAACATTTGCAAGGCTTTCCAACCGATCTATCTCTGTCAAGTGGCCCATTTTAATTGCCAAAATTAAAAGACCTTTAATTGGATTCCAGGCCATATTATTTTCATTGCCAGTGAGTCCTCTTGGATTGGTCAGGGCTCTAAATAATTAGAATTGCTTTTAGCATTTTTTTTATTTTTTATTTTAAATTTTAGTATTTTTATTTTATTTATTTTTTAATATATATTTTACAAATTAATTTATAAAAAATATATTTTATACATTAATTTGTAGAATGTATTTTTTATATTTTGTAAATTAATTTATAAAATATATTTTTACATTTTATAAATTAATTTACGAAATATATTTTTACATTCGATAAACTAATTTGCGGAACATAAAAATATATATTCCGCAAATTAGCTTACGAAATGTAAAAATATACATTTTACAAATTAATTTACGGAATGTATTTGTTAAAGGATATAATCGAAAAAAAAAATTAAAAAAAATGAAGAAGTGCGAAAAGAAAAAATGGAAGATGCAAAAACTAATTCTCAATAATTATTATCATAGGCCTAATATTAAGAAATAAATAAAAAATTTTCATTTTTTCTCAATTACATTATAAAATCAATATCTTCAATATCTTTTTATAATGAGGAACCTTAATATTTCAATTCAAAACTTCTTGCTAAAATAATAAAAATAATTTTTAATAATAGTAAAAAATAACAACGGCATATAATAACAAAATAAATAAATAGATATAATAAATAAAAATAGAACAAATAAATAATGAAAATAATAAATAAAAATAGAACAAATAAAATAATAAAATCTTAAATTATAGAGTTTTTTTTTTCTAAATCTTATCTTTTATATGGACATATAACATTTTCTATCATTCTATATTTTAAGAATCATAAAGGTCCTAGTGCAACCTTCTCTTGGTTTGGATCATATACATAGATGGGTTTAAGAAAAATTAATTAAATATTATATTTGATTTAATTTTTAAATAAATAGCCTCATTTAAATTTATTTTAATATTCAAAAATAATCTTTTAAAAGTTTTAAATCTTACGCAATGAGCTTTTGATATGAACAGGTAACATCTTCTACTGTTTACGTTTTAATAATCATATAGGTTTTAGTGGCTAGAATCTTGTGTATACGATTTTAAAAAAATTAATTAAATGTTATATTTGATTTAATTTTATGTTCAAAAATAAATTTTTAAATATTTTTAAATCTCACGTAACGAGTTTTTAGTACGAACGGGTAACATTTCTTACTGTTTTGTATTCTAAGAATCGTATAGGTCCTAACGCAATATTCATGTGGCTTGGACTACGTACATATGTGGGTTTAGAAAAATTAATTAAATATTATATTTGATTTAATTTGTAAAGCTTAATTTAAATTTATTTCAATATTCAAAATTAATATTTTAAAATTTCTAAATCTCACACGACATGCTTTTAATACAAATGGGTAGCATCTCTAGTGCATATGTGGATGGAACCTTGTGCATATGTGGGTTTAGAAAATTAATTAAATATTATATTTGATTTATTTTTATGTTTAAAAGTAAATTTTCAATTTTTTTTTAAATCTCATTGACACGCTCGTCGCAAACGCGCAAAAATAATTTCTAGATTTCCCCCAAACTATTGGTATAGTATAAGGTGCAACCTAGGTCATCTCCCAAAGACCATTTCAGATTCTTAAGCAAATAAGGAGAAAATTAGAACAATGGGGTTTTTGTAAAGAGCAAAAGCATCATGTTTGTGCAGCAAACTTTTTCAGGAGATGGCAAATGTTTTAGGAAGATTTTGTTTTTATAGATTATAATAAAAGATGGAGTTTTTTTTTTTTAATAATCGGAGTCAACTTTGTTTAACTGAAATGAAAGAACATGTAAAGAAAATAAAATATGAATAATATTTTGTTTTGGTTGAAAAAATTTTTAAAAAAGAAAAAAAATATTAAAAATAAAATTTTAATGTTCATTCTTTCCTTTTATTTTCTCTTTAATTCAAGTTTCAATTTTTATTTTCCTTTCACTCTATCAAACAAGCATAAATGTCAGCCTTTATATATGGGATATTATGATAAAATTTCAATTTTAACTATACAACAGCACTAAAACATTTTAAGAAATTGTATCTAAGTTTTATCTACTTATTTATTAAATAAAGCAAACTATTTTTTTTTAAAAGTATACTTAAGCCTAACAAGCTAACCTATTTAAATAAATATAATTAATATATAATAATATATATTAATAATATTATCTACACTTATTATTATTGAAGTTTTTATTATTATTTTAGATTATATAATTATTTTATTAAACAAACTACATTCACGTCTTATGAGATTTAATAAAGTTTCCTCTAATACTTTTTTTTATCATACAAAAATTTCAATTATTTTATATAATACATAATACTAGATATTTTTCTTAATCACACAATTTTTTTATTTTTTATAAAATTACATAAATAATGGATGTCAAAGTAATAATATAATGAATAAGAGGAATATCAAATAAAATTTTGTTAAATTTTAAAATCATAAATATATATTTTTATTTAATAACGTAGTTTTTTATTCACACACAAGTTTAAATTAATTAAGTTATCTAAAGATAAGTTTTTTAACATATTTAAGACTTAATACAAAATAAATTTTTAAATAAATTTACATATCAAATTATATTTTTAAACAAGTTGATTAATGTTTTAAAAAAAATAATCCATTTCAAGTAAACGAGATAAATTTAAATTCTACATTTAGCACTTAAGTCAACCTCAAAACTTAAAAAACCATAATTATTTATAAGTTGGTTTATGTTTAACGTTGATTTTTTAATAGATTATGCAATTATTTTATTGAATTGTGTTATTCACACTACAAATTCATACAATTATACATTTATTTTCATTTTTTCCATCATATCATCTATCTTATTCCATGTTACCATTATCGATTAAACCCTTGCCTCTCTCACTCCAATTTGAAATGTATAACATGTAGCTTTCACATGCATGAATTAGTACATCATCGAATGACTTTTAATTTACCAATCAAAAGTAAAGTTGTGTTCTTAGTTATAAACCAACCCCACTCATTACAAATTTACAGCGAATACGGATTGCAAAAAGAATAGCCTATAAATAATGTATTTTTTTTTCTTAGCTTACTTAAATTTCATTCGAGATTTTTTAGTTTTTAATTTTAAAAATTAAACTTGTTTTTATTTTTAATTTTTTAAAATTATTGTAAAAATAATCAAATCACTCTATTTTATCACTTTATTATGAATTTATAATAAAATATATAAATAAAAATATTAATTTAAAAAATTAAATTATATTAAAGATAATATAAATTTAAAATTTTAAAAATAATAAAATTATTATTATTATTATTATGGTGGTGATAGTTACGATAATAATAGTGTTAGTAATAATGGTGAGAAAAAATAATGTTTATAAGGTAATGGTAATAATATGGTGATTATAATACAAAAGAATAATATATAATGAGGAGGAATCAAGTTATTTCAAGAATAGTTTTGGTTGAAGTTACTTTACTTAATAAATCTTATAAATAATTAAATTTCATCAATTTTACTGTTAAATTAATAATTTATATTTTATAATTTTTTTATAAAATTTTAAAAAAAAATTAATATTTTATTAAATAAATTTAAGTTAACGAATATTATAAAAAAATTATTATCTGTTAATTTAAATTTATTTTTTAAAATATCAAATCTGTTTTAAATTTTATAAAAAAAATTTAGGATAATCTATATAATATAATTTATTAATTTAACGGTTAGATTGATAATGTTTAATTATTTATAAAAGTTATTAACAAAAGTAACTATAAACAAAATTACTCTTCGAAACTTTAAGTAAAGTTATTCTTAAAGTAACTAGATCCCTCTTCTTATCTAATTATATAAATTTTTATTTTATATATTATTTGATTATTAATATTTAAGATAAATAAAATAATTTTATATATCATACTATTTTTATATTAATTGGTATTTACTTTATATAAAAATAATATATATTATATTATTAAAATTTTAATATAATTTATATACTAAATAATATTATTTATTTTATTAATATATAAAAATTAGATAAATAAAAAATTAAATTATTTTAAAATAATAAAATTAAAAACTAAAATAATAATATTAATATTATTATTATTGTTATTATTATTATAGTGATAACAATAATAATAATTATTAATAATGATAATAATAATTATAATATAATAATAACAATATTAGTATTAATGTTTATGTGATGGGAATAACAGTTTGATAATAATATTTATGGTGATGTGAATAATGGTTTGCTAATAGTCATTATATGACGGTGATGGTTTAAAAATAATCGTAATAGTATTTATGATAATGGTGGAATTTAATAAATTTAAAAATAAAAATATTTAAAAATTAAAAATAACAATTAATTTTTTTATTTTTAAGATTTGACTTAAAATTATTTTAAAAATATATTAAAAATTAATTTAAAATTATTTTTATCAAACAAATTTTATTTTAAAATTAATTAAAAATTAAAAACTTGTAACCATAAAAAATGGAATCTTAATAAGTTAGGTTAATTTTTTTCTTTCAAATTTAATTTTTAATAATATAATGTTTTTATTGCTAAAATATAAACATTTAATAATTTTTTTATTAATTTTATATTTTTTAATTCAGTTAGCCCATGCTTCAGCCAAAACCATCCGGACTTGGCCGCTTTGCAGATCTAGTCAAAAATTGCAAATTATTTAGTTTGAATCTCTGATTTTTCACATGTGTTCTATTAGCTATTGTCCAACCGATATAAATGGTGACCAATGTCTTGTCGAAGTTTGGTGTCGTGGAGAGATACAAAAGATCAGCATTAATTTTTTTCATTTATATACGTGATAGATTCTATATACATATTTTTTATTTTCTTTTAAATAAAGAACGCGCATCCTCTTTAATATTAAACAAGTTTATTTCTAAAAGAGAAATAAATAAATGTATATATATTGGATCAATAAATATTATATATAATGACTAATGAAAAAATTATTAAAAAATATGAAAAAGGAAAGAAATTTTATTTCCAAATAAATGGATCCTTTAATTAGAGAGAATCCACGGCTATAAAATTGTGGGGTATAAAACTTCCCACTTCTATGTCTACTTTCATTAATTCAATCAGATGCAAGGACACTGTCGCGGTCTTTTAATCAATGATATTTGTCTTGACTTTCATAAAATAATAATAATAATAACGGTACCATTACGCTAAATGTAGTGTATTCATCTATGGTACTTTAATCTGACACGACCAAATGACGATAAGATAAGGCGTGGCACTTATTAGTTAATATACATTTTAAATACAGTCAAGATTACCGTACATATACACATCATTCACTTTTATACATCCATAAATTACTAATTAAGATTAATCTTTAAAATAATAAAAATCGAACGGCGAATGTGAATTTATATTTTGTTCAAAGTATTAAGTATTATTTATATTCTATATTATTATGTAAAAATTAAATTAAAAAATAAAACAAAATAATATCATAATAATAAATAATATAAACAATATCAAGTCATAATAAAAAAAATTATTTAAAAAATTAAAATAATGAAAAACTATTTTTACAAATAAAAATAATATTACTATAACGACTGTTTTTGCTATAAAAGATAGTGCTGTATTCAGTTCAGAAGATGAATTTCCAGATCAACGTACTGTTCTCTCTCCGTAGCAGTAAGAGCACACTTATCTAATTTGGATGTCGGATTGTTCATATCTGGAGTTATTCTTAATTCAGGAGCTGAGCTCTCAATCCATGGTATTAGAGCCTAACTTGCTTTACATTATGTTTTTTTTTTCTTTCTTAAATTGGATTCACTTCTGTGCATCAAGTCTTGGTTTATAGATCCAAGGCTTTGGTACCACTCCTTTTCAGATACATATGTGAAAGCGATGATGATGACATGAAAGAAATAGATAATATTTCTTTCAAAAGAGAAAAGAAGAAACAGTCACTCTGTAAAAAGATAATCTGGTGATGGAGTGTTGCTGCTATGGTTTCTTCATCTTGTGGAGCGTCCCGTCAAAATTAACAGCATGAATGGGAGGCAAATCAACAGCCTATAGTTGCCACCACCGCTACCTTCAAAAGAAATTCAGAAATAATATAATAAAATAATTTTATAAGCATAAATTTAAAATATAACAAAATGAAAATAATATATGATAATCAAACTATATCTAAAAATTAAAAAAAAAATCATGTCATAACAAAATCATACAAGCCAAAACATGTTAATATTATCATAATCAATAAAAATTATAACGTAGTATTATAAAAATTAAAAATAAAATTAAATTCTTTTAATATATTATAACGATAAATACCATTGCTCACATAAAGTTATCAATTAAAAAATTTTAAAAAATTATAATAATATAAAATATCGGATTGATTTTACTACAAAATATTTTCAAATTATCTAACTAAGAATTAAAGATAAGAACATAGTGATGATAAGATATAACATTACCGAAAGCATTATGAAAACATAATGATAAAAAGATCACATCATAAAAACATAGAATTTTTAAAGATAAAAATTAAGAAACTAATGATAAATCATTGCCGGACATAAGAATATAACAAAATTCAGAAACGATAATAAGATATTATTAAGCATTTACAGACAGAAATTATATTATAATGTGAAAAATTGAAAGTGACCATTGAATTGAAGAATATATATATATATATAATATTTCAAATTACAAAATAATGGTTAAATGAGGTTATTTTGACAAGAAAATTAGAAATCATAACACTTCAATAATATAAAAGTCACGACTAATAGTGAAACAAATTGAAATGACAAAACAAAGACATATATTAAATGTTTATATAATTCTGAAATATTGATTTATAAAATCAAAAATACTATTATGCTTACCTTTTTTTAAAACTAATTCATCATTATTTAATGTAAGTGAAAAAATTTAATATTTTAATTTATCAAAATATTAATAAAAATATTCATAAATATTAAAACATAATAAGATATTTTCATATTTGTTTTAATTTTATTATTTTTTATTTATATGAATTTGAAATTATTTTTAATCTTATTTTTTTATGAAAAATTATTTATCTATAATTTTTATTATAATGACATTATTTTACTATAATTAATATTATTTAAATATTAGTTTTCTAATTATATATTGTTTAATAATTTTTCTCATTATTTTCATATTTTAATACTTTGATATTATGAATTTATTAATAAAATAATGAAATTAAAATCTCTTATTATTATTATTGTAATATTATATTAACATATTATTATGTATGATAATAGTATTGTTTTTATTTTCATTATATAGATATATATTTATTGTTATTAAATATTAATACTTTTTTATTGTTTTAATATTTTTAATTATTACACTATTTATTTATGTTTAAATTTCTCTTCATTGATAAAAACCAATAATATAAAACGTAATAATTTTGTAAAAAATATTAAATTTATTCAATACAAAAATTTAAATAATTTTTAAAATTTTAAGAAAATTTTAATATATTCTTTTGTTGAAAAAAATACTTAATAATATATTTATCTATTTTTTGAAATTTTAAAAAATAAATAATTCTATCAAAAATATTTAATTTCATTAATTAACTTTCAAGATTTATTTTTAATTTTTTATTGAATTTTAACTTTCAAATAATTTATTTACTATTTCTACCAGTTACAATCATACTAGTAGTTGACTTTGTCTTATGGATGAATCTTTAAATTACTTCATTTAATATTTTTTATTATAAATAAATTTAAAAATAATATTAATTATTTAAAATAAACAAATTTTATAAAATTTTTAAAAAAATAAAACAAAAGTTAACTATATTTATAAGATCTAAAATATAGTTAAGCCAAAAAAAATGATAAATAGTAAAATAATAAAAAAATAATATAAATGTAATAAAAATAACATGAAAATTCTAAAATTATACGTAAAAAAGTCCAACAATATTGGAGTTAAGGTTGCCAAAACACATCACTTTTTTTCACCCTGCACCGTCATCAAATACAAGAAAATGAGTTTAATCAGCCCATCCTATAACGACAACTCATTCTGTTTATGGTGAATCAACAAATTGAACTGTATAAAAATTTTAAAAGACGGTGATTATATATAAAAGGGGAAATATTTGAAAAATAGGAAATATTAAAATATTACATTTAAATATATTTTAGTTTAATTAATCGACAATAATCAAATTAAATTTATAAAATAATCATAAAAATTATATTTTTATATAATTTTAAATTAAAAAAAGTTCAATCTTGTTTAAAAATTGAGTTCGACAAAATGAATTATGCATATTATCAAGTTCTAAAGTTTCAATTTATTAAAATAGATAAACTATGCAGATTAAACTTGTAGGTAAAACCCATTTTACCTTTCTTTTCCTAATTGTTTGTATAAAAATAAAAAATTATTTTGATCCTTTTTATATGTAATTTTTTAACATGTATCTAAATTTATATAAAATATTAAATAATAATTTTTTGTAAAAAATATAATATTTAATTAATATTTTAAATTCTATAATTTTTAATAAAAAATATTATTGTGTGTTGTTTTATATATATAAAGTTGTTATAAGAATCAACCTATCTTTTTTATTACATTAATTTTTTAATGAAAAATTACAAATTAAATAAAAAGGAATTACAAACTAGGGATATAATAATTAATTAAAAATTTTATAAATATTTTATTAATATTAAATATAATTTTAAAAAATATATAAATTAATAAAAACTTTAATATTATCAAGTATATACATTAATTTTTATAAATTAGTTAATTGGTTGAAGGAGTATCTCTTTGAGCATTTTTTCGTCACAAGATTAGCGTATTTGTGATGTATTCGGATAAAGGATTTATTTTATAAAAAAATTTAAATATTTTAATTAAAATATTATATTTAAATTAAAATATTTAAAATTTTAAAAATTTATATAAAAAATTCTATTTAACTGAGAATACTTTTACAATTCTACTAGATGAAATTTTCAAAATTCTATTCTCGTAATTTAACAATTACCACGTTTTTTTACAATGTAATAAATTTGTATATTATAATTTTTAAAGATAAAGTAAAGTTTAAAACTATTATAATTTTGATTAATTTAAATTTAATTTATTTTTGAATTTTAAATTTAATTTATTCTAAAACTATTTTTTAAAGATAAAGTAAATTTTAAAATTATTATGATTTTAATTTAATTTTGATATATGATATAGATAAAGATTATATATTTTTCTTTTCAATGATTTGTTTTTTAATTTATTTTAATCAATTTTAATTAATATTTAATGATTTGTTTCTTTAATATTTAATTCTAAATTTTATTTAAATTTAAAAGTAATCATACAATAAATAAATATATATATCAATATATCCAAATTTTAAATCTACAAATATATTTATCTAAATGTTTAAAATATACAAATTTTCAACTGTTCTATCTAAATAAAAATTAATATATAAGAAATTTAAATTATCCAAATATTAGAAAAAAAATCAATTTTTATTTTAAAAATAAAATTTTATATTCAGCACAATTTGTATTACTTTATTTAAATAATAAATTTAAAATAAAAAAATTAAATTTATTTATCCAAATTAAAAAATTAAAATAATTTATTTGAATAAAATATATATAAAAATGAATTTCATATATTTTAATTTTTTTAAAATGTTTAAACCTTTTATCCAATGTTTCAATATCATTGATTGGAAGGCACCAGAAAATGGGCAAGGGACCATTGACTGTCGGTTAGAGGTTTCATCAGTCTCAACTAACTTTCTTCTCGGGATGAAAGTAGATTATATTAGATTAAGTTTGGTAAAGTTTGAATTCTACTTTGTTTTTAAATTTAAGATTTGAGTTTAATTTGCTAATATAATTTAGTTATATAAGATATCTTTTATGATTTAATCTTTTTAAAAATTTGATCTGGTTTATAAATTTATTTTGTAATAATTTTTATATAAGTTAATTTTAAAAGAAAAAACAAAAAAATTTAAATTTAAATTTTAAATAAAATAAATATATAATTTTAAAATAATAAATTATTATTATTTACTTAAATAAGTTGATTTATCAGATCTAAAAAAATTTAAAATGACTCAAAGTTTAATTTTCTAACTAAATAGATTTAGAAAAAAAAAATGATCTCACCTAATTTAATAAATTGGTCTGAACTAATGTAATCTTAAATGTTAACTAATTCATAGGTTCTAGGAGCAGGCTGACTTTTATCTTTCTATTTTTTTTTTTTATATTTTACCACATATTGTTTAGATAGAAAAACAAGAACTTTTCAATATTTATTTAAATAAATAAATAAAAAGAAAGAGAAGTAAATAATAAATATATAAAAATCATATTAATCAAATAATTTAACTTTAAACTATGAACTTTTATTACAATACTTTTACTATAAATTTATTCTATTTTTAGTTTTATCTATCTAAATAATAAAAAATAGTATCTTTTAATTTATTTTATTTTCCTCCCTGTTTACATTTATCTAAACACACGTATTTATTTTTATTTTTTTAATATTTTTCTTAATTTTTTTTATTTTTCTATATAATAAAAAGAGAATAAAAAATTACTTAAAAGAGAATATTGGATTATTATGAAAAATAAAATATAAATATAAACTATCAGATCTTATTTATATGATTATAATTAAAATAAAAAAAATATGAAAATTTTAAGTGGTTTAACTAAATTTTAATTATAATCACCTGATTGCATGATTTGGATTTATAATTCTTATTATATAATAAAAAATTTATAAAAAATACTATTGTGATTATATATGAGTAGAAATTAAATTATTTTAAAAACAATTTTTTGTTAAAGTTATTTTATTTAATATAAATTTAACAAATTTAATAATCATCCATATAAAATTTTTATATAATTTTATAGTTTATTTACTTAAATTTTAAAAAATATATTATAGATTACAATAAACTTGTATGTACATTAGTAGACAAAAAGTTATATAAATTATTTTAAATTTTTTACATCAAATAGATATATAGGAATAGTCATAGTCAATATAAAAATAGTCAGAATATTTTTTTACCAGTTGAATAATTAATACAAAAAAAATTTTACATTGATTTTTGAATGATTCGTGAAATAACTGTAATAGAAAATAAAATTGTTACTTCATTATAATTAATGAAAAAAATATTATTACATTGATTAATGTTGCATATTTTTTATGTAAGTTATGGTAATAATTAAGGTAATTTTTTTTTAAATTTAAAATTATTTTTTATTTACCACTAAAAAATATAAAAAATCAGACATAATAAACCATGTTAAACTTTTAAAATAGGCACGGCATTTATAATAGATATGTAATCATCAACGGAAATTATATATTACAAACATAAACAATGATTTAAAATTACAAATATAAACTCAATAGATTTAAAATAGTTTAAAATTATATTTAATAATAAAAAAAATTACAAGTTGGCTCAATAGATTTGAAATAATTTAAAATCATATTTATTGATAATAAAATTACAAGTTATCTATTTTTAAAAAATATTTTTTTAACAATTTTTTACATTATTATTTTTCTCTTTAGATAAAGGATATAAATTTTGAAATCTCTATCGTTGTAATTAAATTAAAAAAATATCATATTATAAATTTAAATAAAACTTATTTAAATTATGAAAGTTTTAAAATTTGTAATTTATTATGTTTTAAATTAGCAATAAATGTTAAGATAATATTAAACATATAATTTATAATATATTTTTAATTTATTTTTAACATGGCAAAAAAATGTAAAAAATAAAATATATATACTTGAGATGATTGTTCATATTTTTTAAATTTCTATTATATAAATATTTTCTTAAAAAATTTATAATTCTCACAAAATAATATATGGAATAAAATTTTCTTATAAAAATATTTTTAACATTTTTTTTATTATAATAAATCAAATCAACTAGAAATAAAAAAATTTATTAGCTTAAGTAAAAATAAATATAAAAGCATAAAGATGCATAAAAAAATAAGGTCTGATCAACTTTCAATAAATCTTTGTTAAATTTCATACAAAAAATTGATACTACTCATAATGAAATATATATATATATATATATATATTAATTAGATATATCTTAAAATGTCTCCAACATTAACTTGTAAATAAAAATTATTTACTTTTTAATAAATTAATATTTAATATATCATAAGTAAGTTAAACAATAAAAATATGGATAAATTTAATATTTTAAAAAATAATAATTAAAATAATATATTATAATAGTTTTTTAAATTTATTTCTCATCCTGAATTCTATACCTTCTCAATCCTTTTTAAAAAATCATATAACTCGTAAAATTTTTCTATTTGTTCTTAAAAAAATTTCAATAGCCAAATCAACTATAGGAGAATCTTCTATAAATTTAATTACATAATTTATTAATATAAAAATATTTTACTAAATTATATAAAAAAAGTATTAAAATAAATTAAATATTTTCATAACTTTTTAACATAAACTTTTCCACATACTCTATACAGCAAGATAAACAATAAAAAGTGAGAATAAAAAATGAGGTGTGTAAAATTGGATTGGAAGTAAATATATATTATATTTTTTAGAATTTGGCGAAGATCAATAGCGGTTATGTGTATGGAGCAAATTTTCAGTATAGTTACTCTCTCTTTTCATAACTTATTTAATGTACAAAATAGTTAATGGTATTTTAAAAAAGTAATTACCTACTTTTGCAATACTGAAAAAATTTATGTCCACATAGATTTGCCGAAGCATTCATTAATCCTTTATCCTTGTATATATAGCGGGAAGAAAATTCGTTTTTGGCCTGTGAACTAACAGTCCTCTCCCTCTGTCTCTCTCTCCTACTAACCGTCACAAGTGCTTGCACTTAGTTGGGAAGCATGGCACCCTCTAACGAAATCCTCGTGTGCGCACCACTAGAATGTGAAACAATGGAAGAAATGGTAACTTCAATGGAAAAGGCAAAATCACAGGGTGCAAATATTGTTGAACTATGCATTGATTCCTTATCACCCATTCACATTTCTCAGCTTCAAAGTCTCATAAAGTTCAGAACTCTGCCTGCAATTGCGTCTTTCAGGTTTGTGCTTTTCAACTTCCCACATTGTATATTTCTTGTAGTTAGTAACCCACCACAACAATTTCACTCTACTAGAACACGTGTATCATATGCATAATGCATAAATGTGCAAATTTAACTGAAATCATATGCAACCTTGTGAGTAGCTGCTCGCAATGAACACTTCACTCTACTGGTTTAAACACTTTAAATTAATTACTACGTGTAAAGGAAACATTTTTTAAAGCAGTAAAAAAAATATTTTTATTTTTAAATAATAACAAAAATATAAAAAATTAAATTCATTTATTATATTTACATTCTTTTAGATTATCATTCATAACTTACCTTATACGTACTTTATTTATTATCATCATTCTTTGTTAATTTTACAATATCTAAAATTTTTAAATTCTTCATTTTATTAAAAGGTAAAGAAGCTAAAGATTCTTCATTCTAATATAAGGTAGTCAAGCTAAAAATAAAGAATTCTATACCATGGGGTCTAGGGAAAAACTGTTTGTACACATCTTTCATTTTATAAGAATAGGGGAAAATATGAATATGATAAGTTTTTATTGTGTTTTATGTTTGATTACATTAAAATAATAAAATAAATAACATTATATTATCTTATCAAATATTTGAAATAAATAAATAATGATAAGATAAATATAAATATATTAAAATAATAAATTGTAATTTTTATAAAAATTAATATTTTTTTAGTTAATTATAACTTTAAATAAAATATATTATAATTTAGAATTGATAAAATTTGTTTTTATGCAAAAATAATATAATGTATTTAAATTATAATATTTTCAATTTTTTTTCCACAATTAAGATACAAAAACTTTATAATAAATTAGAATTAAAAATTTAAATTATTAAAATTTTAAAGTTATATATTTAAATAATTAATTTTTCAGAAAAATATTTTTAATAAAAAATTTGTATAATATATTTAAAATTATTTTGTATAAAAATATAAAATTATATTTTATAAAATAATCAATTTATTTTTATAAAATAATAAAGAAGATGGGATAAAGATAAAAAGAATAAATCTTACATTCTACTATTTTTTCAAAATAAAAAATTGAAATTATTAAAATAAAATAAAATAAATTATCGTGTTGTATTGGTATAATAAATATTAATAAAAAGGTATTCTATATCAATTAATTTTTATATGAGGTATGATATATTTTTTAATTTATAAAAATATTTAATAAGATAAGAAAATAATTATTAGGTATCATATAAAATGATCCATGCTTCTCCCGAGATAGGAGTACACAAAACCAAAATACACTGACAGCACATTGACAATGAACAAAATCTGTACTGAAGATCATGCCTGTCCTTTTTTAACGTTCAAAATGGTAAAACAGACATTTTCTTAAAATATACATAATTTAAATTAATTTGTGTACATATTTTAAAAATATTTAATAAATCAAAATTAATTTTATAAGAAGAAGTAATATTAAAACAATCAAGCATTAAAAATAAAAATCTATCTTCTCTACATTAAGGAAACATATTTTAAAAAATAAAATATTATTATGTTCAGTAGTTTATAGTTAATAATTAAAATTGTACCTAAACATGTGTTTGTAACTTTGTATTATTAATCAAATCATAAACATACTTTCATAGATTTTCAGGTTTTGTTTAACGAACACAATTGTTTTTCATCTTCCCATAACAGTCACAACGTAAGAATGGTATCACAAACCCACGTTACATTAAGTTATTAGGATTAATTTAGTTAATAGGATACGTTTTAGGCTAAAGGAGAAAAAATCAAAATAATTTTATATAAAAATTTTAAATTCGAACCTTATATTATTTATTTTATAACAAAAAAATACACACGTTACATGGGTATATTCATTTAATTTTTTTACTATAATCTTAACTGTTAATTTTTAATTAATAATTACATGTATATTTTATTTTTAAAAGTATATCTCTTAATTTTTAAAGAGCCAAAACCTAAGAGCAATAAACTATATTAGTTTTAGCCAAATAATATTTTTTTTTAGAAACTCTTTCAACACGTTAGAAAAAGAGTAATTTTTTAAAATAAAAAGCTAAAAAATTATATTGTTATGTACAAATTTTTATAATATTAATTAATTAAAAATTAATAACTCAATATATAACTTTTAAAATAATTATTATTTAATAATTTATAATTAACTAATAATACAATATTTTATGTTACTAATTTTTACTTTACTAAAAGAAATAAAGAGATATGGTTCAACATCTTATTTTTATTAGATAATTAATATTATATTATTAAAATTAGATCAAATAAAATTTTTAGTTTCTTATTTTAATTTGACTTTGATTTTAGTTTTTTTTTTTATGGTTTATCTTACAAAATTAGTGGCTTTAATTCCTGTCGTTAAGTTTTTTTTTATTTAAGTGGTGAAATTATTTTATTAAATATATAATTTAAAATGTTGCACTTTATGTATTTGTAATCTTTAAAATGTTAATGCATACAATTTAGTTTTTGACTATATTATCTTATTTATATTCCAATTTTTTTTATAAAAATATAAATAAAATACGAGTAAAGTTAGTAGTATTTTAAGAATTAAATTATATAAAATAATGTGTTTTAGGATAATTAATTCTATAAAAAATAAAATATAAGTAAATAAACATTTAAAGATCAAATTATATACACTAAGACTTTTAGAAATTAAAAACAAAAATTTTAAAATAGGAATTCAAAACTATAATACAAATATGACAAACAATAAAATATAAAAAAATTATAAACTTAATTAAGTCATAGATTTATTAAATAATTCAAGATTTTAGTGAATTTGAAATTTCATTTAATGATAAAAATATTACTAACATTTTTCATTAATATAATTGCTGAATTCACAATTCCATCATCATTGATAAGTGTTTCGGCTGCCGGCTGATAATAAGGAACGTTTAGGAATTCAATCACTTTAATCTAAACCGCACAACTATAAACGTGTCAATCCAGTTTATTTAAGTCCTCTCTGTAAATGTTGTTTGACTTGTGAAATAAATGGAACAAAATTTTTTTATGGTCTTGTGTTGGGTCTACTTTAACCTGCAGTAGATAAGTTTGTTTAATTTTTTTAATTATAAAATAGTTAAAAATAGTGTTGGGTCTACTTTAACCTGCGGTAGATAAGTTTGTTTAATTTTTTTAATTATAAAATAGTTAAAAATATTTATAAAAAATTATTATTTTTTATTTTAAAAAAATTTAATCTACAGACTAGCATGTTAACTTACGGATCTATGTTTAATCTGTATAGATTGAATTAGAAAAATCTAAATTTAAAATGGACAAATGATTTTATTAATTTAAACCTTCCTAATTCGCGAATTTGCATATCAATCCACGGACTTTTGCCTGTGTACCTAATTTTGTACACAACCGAACTAAACTAAACTAAGAATCAATTTTTTTTATTGAATTAGAAATCGATTTAACAGAAAATTAAAAAGATCAAAACTTTCAAATTTTGTATTTTTATTTGATTCCATTTTATTTTCAGTTTTCTTTGTAAAATTAAATTAAACCACATATAATTTTATATATTTTAAAATTTATTTTTATTTATTAAGTATTTTTATTAATATTATATATTTAACCTTTATTAATATTTTATTCAATAGAACCTTTAGATGAAACTGTGAATAAATTATAATTTTTTTATCAAATTTTTACTAACAGTATGAAAAAATCTATTATTTTTTTATGTACTTTTTGGTAGGTAAATTTTAACAAGAATGGATTATTAGATTTTTTGAACAAAAAACTAAACACGGTTAATGAGTTAAAAAAAATTTATAATAAAATTTAAGATAAAATAAAATATATATTCTTTATCATGTATTTTATTTTACAATGATTATATATATTTTTATGTTATTGAATTTAAGATATTGGATTATAGATATATAATCGTACAAAATTATTATTTTTTATTGATTTATCTTTAATTCTTTGTTTTATATTTTTTATAAAAATAAAACAAAATAATCAAAAATTGAACTAAACCAAATTGTAAATTTTTTTTATAATAAGTTTAGATATTTTTTTTAAAGTTGAACAAAACCACACCATGAACATCCTGCTATTAAGTTATGAATTGAGGTATTTTTGGAATCAATTTAGTTCAATATAAATTGTAAATGATAAATAAAAAATTAAAAACCTAATAATAATAAAAAAGCAAATTTATTAATTGAGGTTTTAAATATGTTTTAATTTTTTAACAAAAATAGCGTAAATTGAATATATAATTTATAAAATTAATGCCTCCTCCCACCCCATATATATATATATATTGTTTTTTAAAATTGTGTACATTTTAATTTTATATTATTTTTAAGTTTATCAAATCTAAAATAGTTTCAAATTCACTTTTAGTCTCTTATTTTTTTATGATATAAATTTTTGTATTAAAATAAAAAATATTTAATAATGTATAAAAATAGATTAAATAAAATATCCTTAATAAATTCTCTAAAAGAAAATAAGTTAGTTTGTAACTTAGAAATGTTAATTATGATGTTGCACATGTTCTCTTTAGTAGTTTAAATATAAAATAATAAAACATTAATTTTAGCCTTATAGCATGACATGTGTAAAAAAAATTAATATTTTAAAATTTTTATTATATGATTTAAGATTTATTTAATATTTTATAATAAAATAAACATAAAAATTTAAATTAATTTTGAAACTAATCCAATTAAATAACTAAGAATAAAATCAAATCAAATCAAAATTTCCACAAAACTAATTAGATCAAATATTAAAACACTCTCACGACTTACGAATTAAGATCTTTATGAACAGATCAAATGCAGTGTGAACAGAAAAAAAAATCTGAAAATTTGAAATATACAAAAAAGAATGAAAAAAAAGAGAGAAATGACTCATTAGATTAGATCAAAATATTTAATTTTAAAAATTAGTTCAATCCAAATTGAATTTATGTAAATAGATATTTATAAAACTATTAAAGTATTTTTTATTAAAATCTTATTATCTAAATTACGTTGTTATTATAATATTTTAAATAAATTTATTAATTCTAAGTTAGTTTGACAATTTTTAATCTCTTATATTTTTTTATTATATAACTAATTACATAAAAAACAAATAAAGTAATTTGTAATTTAAAAATGCTAATTGTGAAAATGGGCAAGTGTTTAAATGCAAAATTGAGCAATTAGGTTATAGAACTAGATATTTGATACTCTAAACTAGTCTTGGTTTCATGACAAAAATAAACTTAATATGGGTTTGCCTATAGTCTTCTACTCTTTCAAATTGAGAACAACATCCCCCTTCCCCCCCCCCCCCCTTTTTTTTTCTTAAAATAACATTTTTATTTTTTACCTTTTAATTTATAAACTTGATATGTAAGATAAAGAATGTTAGTCTTGTTAATATTAATAATATTAATTATGATTATGATTATGCTGTCTGTTTTTCTCATTAATATATAGTCCACATCCTACTTCATGAATATTACAAGATTTATCCATTTTTTCAAGAATGATAGTAGACCCAAAATAATATTTATATCGCATTGTATATTTTATTTTATTTTTACTTATTTTTAAATATATAAATTTTAAAACTACGCTCCAATGTTAAAAAAAAGAACATTTCTTTTTAATTTTTCTACTATAATGTTCAAGAAACATATTCATGTTACACAATTAATAGATAATAAATTAAAATTGAAGTCTCTTTTTTAACAATATTGATGGATGATTTTATAAATATTTCTTGAATATTGAAATATTATAATTCTAATAAATTTCAAAATTTAACTCATCTGAACATTTTATTTAAAAAAAAAAATTATCCCTATAAGAAGACCGAACACATGTAAAGTAGAGAACACAATAACAGGTACCATACTGCATACATATTACTCTGTTTGAGCTGATATTTGCTTCCATTAACAGACTCCAATCATCCTTGGAAGTAATGAAACTGGCACTCCAGTTAGAGGTGGAATTTATTGAAGTGGATTATAAGGTAAGTCATGCCACTCCAACCCATATCTAGGTTTAAAAAAAAATTTAAAATAATTTTTTAAAATTAACAAAAATAATTGATTTAAATTATTATCATTTTATTTGAAGTTTATTTTTTATACTTTTCAATATAAAAATAAAATACTAAATTATTATAATCAAGTTTATTTGGTATTAGTTTTTTTACATAATATTAAAGTCATTTTATTTTATCATTGTTGAGATATAATTGGTCTTAAGTAATATTTTATTAATTTTAATTTTAAAAATATTATTCTTGTTAAAATGATATAAAATATTGATATTGTTTTATAAGAAGTGTGTAATAAGTAATTAATAATTATGATAATTAGTATATTGGTAATTTTGTTTTATTCCAATTTAGGAGAAAAAATGTGTTAAAATATGTTTTTATTATTTAAAAAAAAATAACTACTTTAATATCATTTATATACTAATCAATAATATTTCATAAAATAACAAATATTATTAGTTAGCCAACTCCAATTGGTTGAAGTTTTTTATTTTTGATTTTTAAATTAAATTTAAAAATAAAATTTATTTGATAAAAATAATTTTAAATTTATTTTTTATATTTTTAAAATAATTGACTCAATTTTAAATAAAAATAATTTTTTTAATATTTATTTTTAATTTTTAATTTTTTTAATTTTATCTTTTAAAAAGCATTAGTATCACTTCATCATCATTACTATTATCGTCCTATAAATATTATCTTTATTCTACTACCTCATCTTAATTTTATTATTAGTGCTATTATTATTATAATTATTATCATTATCATTATAAAATAATAATAATTATTATTCTAACTTTTATTTTTATTATTTTAAAATTTTTTATATTTTATTTAATTTTTAATTAATAATTATTTATTTATTTATTTATAATAAATTTATAATAAAAAATTAAAATAAACTAAATTAACTATTTTTACAATAATTTTATAAAAATATAAATTATAATTCAAAAATTAAAACTAAATTTAGTTTTTAAAAATTTTAAAATAAAAAACTAAAAACCATTTCGAATAGGAAATAGTTCAGTGTTGTAAGTAAAAAAACAAGTGTTCTAACATTAATATTTTTTTTACGTATCCTAATTATTTAGGAATTTTAGAAATAAATTTAAAAATTAAGAATATTTATTTAAAAAAAAGAGAATATTTACAATTTTTTTCATAATCTCATTTTGTACAATGTAATAAATTTGAAAAAGTATAAATGATGCTATTAATTTCTTTATTAATTGTATTAACATTTAGTACTATTTTATTAATCTTTCAGTTAGATTAATAATGTAATTGTTGATCTTATCAACGGTATCACTAATAAATGAATAAGGTTTTTCTCACAATTCAGATATAAAATTATTTTCAAAGTATTTCAATTTAACTTGACTTTCAAAATAATAATTTTTTTAACTAATTAATTTTTAAATATATCCTAATAATACTTTTGTATAAGAGAATGTGTTATTGATGATGTATTATGTAGAAAAATATTTTTTTTTTTGGTGGATAAGGAAAGTTAACAAGAAAACAAAGAAAGAAATTACATCCTCTCGAAATAGACTTTTTAAACTGATCACTTTTGTTGCGAATGAGCTCTCCAATTTCTGTTGCTCCCGGGTTGCCATATGAACATCCATCACTGTTAAGGCAGACTTCTTTCTCGGGCCATGTAGAAAAATATTTAATAATATTTAAATTTATTATAAGTTATTTCATGTCTTAGTTAGAACTAATAATGATACAACATATATAACCAAAAAAATAAATAAGAGATAATATGTGCTAAACTGAGTGAGAGCATAAAATTGATGAAATGAACACTAAATATAAATATGATAAAATAATTGAAGAAACTAAGTCAGCATCAAAGTTGAAAAGAAAAAAAATTCATGGGTTAAACCAAAATTTAACATGTGAGTTGAAAAAAAAATGTTGATTTAACCGTGAAATGTCAAGCATATAACTTGAGTTTTAACTTTTATATATTATATAATAGATAATACATTCCAATGTCGGAAGATTTGGAGAGAAAAAACAATTAAATTTTTTTCACTTGACTAAATTATGTTTAGTTTGAATATTTTTTCTTTCTTTGTAGAATAAAGACAGTGAGTTTTTGATCCTATAAGCTCATGCAAACACTTGGGTCATTGATTCCTCTCTCGTGAAGTTTCTATACCCAAAATGTCTATCCCTCTAAATATTTTCCAACTTATAGTATAATAAGAATGCGTAGTCTTCTATTGAAAACGATATGTTTCAAATAGAGAGTGATTTCTTGTAAGAATCCTACAATCATATGATGTTCCACAAAACTATTCGAATATCAAATACCATATAATAGTTTATCTTCCTTTCATTAAGCACTAAATAATTATGATGAATGTCTAATAATGTAGTTATCAGCAATCAACATGAACATAAGGCTCCTTTGGTATGAAGAAGAACAGAATTTGTTTTTTCAAATCCATAGATGGGGTAAGCATTTTGCATGGCAGTTTGAACTCCTGGTATCCCATGTCACAGAATATATCAAGTTGTTCATATAATCAGTATCTGTTTCGGACCCTAATAGAAATTTGATTTTCCACAAATCTATAGTGGTTCGGGTTTTTAATGTTTCAATTTGTTCTGAGCTCTGACACATTTTCAATTCAAACAAACTTTTCAGCTGACTTCTCATATAAGCATCTTCGAACATAAAAATCAAAATCCCCAAAGCAAATTTATTGTATCAAGTTATGTGAATGGAGAGAAGCCGTCAGTTGAGACACTGGGGGATCTGATTGCACAGATGCAATTTACAGGAGCTGATGTTATCAAACTCAAAGTTGATGTGAATTATATCACAGATTTATTACCAATTTTTCAGATGCTCACACATAGCCAGGTACCCATTTTCCCAACAAATGTCATGTTTATGCAAGAGCAAATGAGCAGTTCATATGCAATTTACTCCCTAAAAGTGCCAACCAGAATTACTTAGTTCCTTCAAAATGCATATTATACAAATTGGTCTCAGAAAGTGTCAACTTTTAACGAGTTTATCCTACCAACTACCAAGTTGTCTATTTTGTTAACAATTTTGTCTCTCAAAGGACTAACTGGTATGGAAGACAATTTTCAAGGATCAAAATATCTTAAGTTGTTTTCAATGGTTAAATTGTATATAATTCATTGGAAATAAGGTATTTCTGTTACCATATAACTTTTGATAAACGTTGTTCCTTCATCTATGAAGCACTAAAATGTAACATGTATAAATTGAGTCGATGGACCTTAAAACAGTCAAATGCGTATTTGATCTAAAGTTGAGTAAAATTAATTTTTAATCATTAAATATTTGATATATGTGTGCATAAATTAATCTAAACTATGTACTAGAATTGATTCTGTAAATACAAAACAAACATACCCTAAATTGGTCTTGCACTGTTAATACAATTTTCTTTTTTTTGGTATCCTGAAGCTAAGCAGTTCCATTCTTTCTCTTCTAGGTTCCCCTCATTGCTATGGCAGTGGGAAGCAGAGGCCTGATATGCCAATTGTTGGGTCCAAAATTCGGTGGATTTTTGGTGTATGGATCTTTGGAGGACAAACCCATACCTAGCTTGCCAACTCTAGCCAGCCTCAAGCATGTTTATAAATTGGAAAATGTGAACGCAGATACAAAAGTTTTTGGACTCGTATCAAATCCAGTAGGCCATAGTAAAGGCCCAATTTTGCATAACCTTGCCTTTAGATTTTCAGGATATAATGGAATTTATGTACCAATGCTTGTTGACGATATACAAGAGTTCTTTAGTACCTACACAGGCATGGACTTTGCGGGTTTCAGGTATGCAGGCATTTTGGTTGTGCTTGATAATTGGTATAAGTGAAAATGGAAGTAGTTTGAAGAAAAAAAAAATGAAAATTGATGTATCAAGGCATGGCATATTACAAATTTTCAACCACCCCCCATCTATATTCAATTTTCACTTCTAGT